>CM041293.1:62760224-72173365 GCA_023052935.1 Piezodorus guildinii
TCAGAAGGAGTTTTTCAAGGATTTTTCCCATGATACATAAAAGAGAGATGGGGCGGTAAGAGGACGGATATTCAGGCGGCTTTTTGGGTTTATGGATCATTTTGACTATTGATGATTTCCAGGGGTTGGGAAAATATGTTGTGCGGAGTACAGCATTATAAATATAGGTAAGAAATAGGATGGCTTTTCGAGGAAGAAGTTTTAAAATTTGGGATGTGATTAGATCGGGCCCAGGAGCTTTGCGGGAAGGGAGACAGTGAATAATACTGGAAATTTCTGAGGGATGAAAAGCTTTAGGTGGAAGGGACATTTGGAGAGGAATAGTTAGTTCTGCTTCAATACATTCAAGATGAACGGGATTAAGGATATCAGGGTGAGGGATAAAAGTTTTAAGAAGGTGTTGACCAAAAAGCTGGGCTTTTTCCTCGTCGGTTCTTGTCCATCTTTGGGATTCGGTAAGGAGTGGATAGTTGCAGTCTTTGAACTTGAGCAGCTTCTTAGTGGTCGTCCATAGTGATTTGTCAGTAGTGGTGAGATTTTCTGTAAAGTTAATTAAATTTTGAATTTTGAACTTTTTAATTTCTGATTTTAATTTGTTAGTAAGTTTCGTATAATAGGTTTTGTCGGATGGGTATCTAGTCCTATGCCACCTTACCCTTGCTCGACGTTTTTCCCTTAATAAGATGCAAAGATGAGGTGGCAAGTTAGTCTGCTGTGAGTTGATAGTTGTCCTGTTTGAGGTGTTATCTTTTATACTAGTCTGTATCGATGTTGTAAGTTTTTCGATGGCTCTGTCAATGTCATTTGTTGTCTTCAGAGGAATTTTCAAGTCTAATTTATTTTCCAAATCATATCGAAATCTGTCCCAGTTGATTCGTCCTGTAATCAATGTAGAGGGAGAGGGTCTTGGAGCAAAGTTTGAATGTAATAAAAGCAAAACTGGACTATGATCTGATGAAAGGTCGTCTAAGGACTTGATGATTGCTTGGGAAGGGGAAATCTGAGAGGTAACAAATATATCTAGGATATCAGGATGTTTTTTCAGAGATGTAGGCCAATAAGTGGGGTTCGTGGGAGAAAGAATAGAGTAGGAGTTGGACTTTGAGACATGAGAGAGGATATTACCACGGGAGTTGGAGGATCGACAACCCCATCGTTGGTGTTTAGCATTGTAGTCACCTCCAGCAATAAAGCGCGGTCCGAAGGAACGGAATAAGGATTCAAGATGGTGGTATGAAAGGACATTGCCAGGACGACAGTATACAGCTGAGAATGTTAAATGGTAAGGACGGGTTGTAATGATTACTGAGGTGGATTGAATGGCGTCAGTTGGAGTAGAAGGAATAAGGGAATGGGGTAAAGATTTATGAACTAGAATGCAAGAGCCGGCATGTGAAGTATTGTCTGGATGGTCCGATCTGTAAGTAATGTAGTCACGTACGTAGAAATGTGATCTCTGAGTAAAGTGAGTTTCAGTCAGAAGTGCAATATCTATGTGATTGTCATGTAGAAAGATGTCAAGTTCGTCACGGTGGTTCAGTAGGCCATTAGCATTCCACAAAACGATAGCTAAGGGCTTTAAACTCATCGTGGGATATTAAGAGGAATTTCAGACAGGAATCTTGTGAGGAGGTTGATCAGTGGTCGAATGGTCTCTTGAATTTCGAAAAGGAAGGATGATAGAATGGATGTGATCTCGACAGGATGTTGGTTGGAAAAAGAGTAAGGGTCAGGAGGCTGAGGTGGGTAGCTGATGTGGTTATAATTGGTTGCTGGGGGATGGATACGCTGTGGTGTACGAGGAGTTGATTCGGTTTTTGAAGGCTGGGTTGGGTTTGACCGGATAGGTAGTGTGGAACTTGGGGGTGGATGCGGAGGTGGTAATTTGACCCGCAACGGAAAGTGATGGGAAGGAATTGACTGAGGTTTAGACTGGAAAGATCTGGCCTGAGGCTTGGATTGGGAGGTCTGTTGCTTGATTTGAGAGGTCTGAGGCTTAGGTTGGGAGACCCGAGGCGCCTGAGGTTGTTGTTTTCTCGTTGTTTCTGATTGAGGATTAAGGTCCTGTGGTGGTCCTGTTGACGTGGATGGTTGCTGGGTGGTGGCTTGAGTTGGTATTTTATCCAATTCAGGAAAAATAGCCGAAGATTCAAACTCAGGAGGCTGGATGTAACTCTTTTCCGGGCGGTAAAGTAAAAACCGAGTACGGTTTCTGAGCTGACTTTTGTAGACGGAGCATCCTCTGTAGCTCGCCGGGTGTCCTTCTCCACAGAGAGCGCATTCTGCTGGCTCATCTCTAGGTCTGCTACATTCGTTAGAGGCGTGTGGGCCGGCACATTTGACGCACCTGGCCTGGTGGTGACAGTAACTCTTTGTATGCCCCAAATTTTGACATTTGGTGCATTGAACAATGATATTTTTTTTGTCTCGGCTCCTCAAATTTAACAGTTGAGTAAACTAGCCGGTTGATATTAAAAATGTCTGAATTATTTGTCGATGGCTCTAAATCCACGAAAAATAACGGTAAAGGGTATTTATCCGTAGGGTGTAATACACATGACACATTTCTTACAATGTGACCGATTTCTTCTAATTCTTCTTTTATAACATTTGTAGGGGTTGTTGAATGAAGACCCCGTAAGACTGCTCTGTAGGATTTTTCCTGTTTCAACTGGTAACAGTGAAAATCATATTTTTTTAATGTGAGGTGGCTGATCAATGTTTTATAGGTTTCTTTGGAAGTGGTGTTTATTTTTACGTCACCGACTCGAGAGAAACATCGAAAATTAGTTGGTCCTATTAAATTCGCTATTTCTTTGCTAAATTGTAAGAAATTTTCTATTTTTGATACGTAAACGGGTGGTGGCTCGGGATCGGTAAAACCTTGTGGCGCCTGAATCGGATTTGGTTTATTTAGCGTGGTAGTTGGGTTATTGCTTGCTGAGGTACCTGGTTTCGATATGTCTGATGTAATGGCTGCAGTAGATTGGCTGCGAGTGATAGGTTGAGATTTATTTTGAGGTGGCATTTTAGTTTTTGACGATTTGTTTTTTTTCTTGTTCGGTGAATTGCTGGCTGAATTCGGAGCAGAATGGCGATTTCTTTTTTTTAGAGTACGTCGTTTTAAATATTGGGAGTCGGTTTCGCTTATTTCCGAAAATTGTGTCTCTTCCTCAGTCTCGTCATTTGAGGTTTGCTCTAAATCCATATTTAATAATTACAAAAATTAGAGTCAGTAATAAAATAATATCAATTTGAAAAAAAAAAAAAAAAGAAAAAAAAATAATAAATAAAAAAAGAAAAAATATATATGACCTATATATTAAAAAAAAAAATTAATTAATCCTTAAAAATTAAATTATTTACATAAATATATACAATAAAATAAAAAGAACATTTTAGGAAGAAAAAAAAATTATAAAAGGAAAAAAGAGAAAAAAAAAAGAACTTCTATAGTCTCTATACGAACTGAGGACGGCTGGAAGCAGGTAGGTTGCCAGGCTGGCCGTGAAGTTGGTGATAAGAGCCAGAGGATTAAGTGCCTCGTGGCAGCCTTAACTCAGTACCACCTCGTAATTGAGCTAGTTATAAATTAAAACACACTCACCTCAGTGTTCGACATCGTTATCATGTCCAAATGTTCTTAATATCACCTTTTACAAAGACTGAAAACTGTTCATAACGATTCACAATAAATATAGAGTTACAATGATAGAGCGATATGAATTCAGTATTTCACTGTCGGCCATGACACTGTAGTCACTAATTAATTAAAAAAATTATGATGATTTTCCTGATGAGAACAAAAAATACAATTTATATTGTGGATTAATACTAATTGTCAGCTATAAATACCTAATTTTTTATGAATGTATTTATATGGTGATTTAATAATATACTAATAAGATTTCAAGCTGACGAAAAAATTTGTATATCGGGGACCTGCCCAGAGATGGTGATGTGCCAGTGCGAGCCCACAATGGTACATCAGCCATAATGGGATTCAGCCATAGAGGCAGAGTCGTTAATATTAATGAGGCAGGGATATAATACGGCACTGCCTGTATAATGAGCAGGAACAAACAACTTAACAGATGTAAACTGCTAAAAAAAAAAAGTAACAGACGAAAGTGTGCTACGCTTTTACCTCCCTAATATGGCCAGATTCGTTTTAGGATATACATATTTCTTTCTTTCATCGTCATATTAAAAAAAAAAAAAATTTTCAGAGATTTATTTGATCGATTTTATTTAATATATTTAACGAATAATCGCTATGATTTATGATATTTTTAATTGCAGAGATATTTGAACATATGTTTTTAACAGCGCAAAAAAAAAAAAAAAAAATTGCTGCAATTCAGTTCTGTATTTATTAGATTGTAAAATAAAAAATCTGGTGCGGGCAATACACGACTTTCACTTACTGCGATTTTTAAAATCAATGAAAGAATTTTCAAATACAGTTAGAGATAAAAATACGTGAAACTATTAAGGAATTAATCAAATTAAATTTCTATAGAAACATGTGTTTTATTGAAAAATCTATTATATTATTATCTAAAATAATCAGTTAGTTTTATCTTCTTCTCATCACTCTCTATTAACTTCTAAAAGGTTGTGTATGAGATGATATTTTTTCTAAAATCTTTAGCTTTCCAACGGTATATCATACATGTATATTACTGCGCTTATGTTCAAAATAGAAAAATTGCATTAAAAAAATATTTTTTCTGTTTTCTCCTTTAGTTGGGTATCGAATTTATTCAATTTATATATTTACCTGTTTTTCATCAGCGTTAACAAGATAATCTAGTTATTATTATTGAATCTACAAAATTAAAGGTACTTTAGAGGAAGAAAATTTAAAATATCGGCATTTAAGCCCTGTCAGACCATTTTTATCCAAATAAAACCTACATGATATTAAAGCCCATTAAATTATACATCGATATAGCGAGTTTAATCAAAATCGTCGGAACCGTTTTCGAGAAAATCGAAAAATGGTGCAAAATGCATAGTATAAAGTGCCTCTTCTGGTAAGCTCATTTTGATGAAAAAAGTTTTGTCACGTCTCGGGCGTATAGCTGTCTTAAATATGAAATTTCAGTTTCATAGGACTTACCGTTTCCGCCCGGGAGTTACCACAGACACACACAGACCTTTTTGCGGGACTTGGTTATTTGGACTCAGAGGACCCTAAAACGTGTATTTCCGTTGAAAACTGGAATTCGAAAATTTTCACGATCGCAATACTTCCCCTTACTATATATAGTAAGTGAAAGTAAAAAGCGTTTTTTATTGGTTATTTCAGTGAAAATTGCAGTTACATGAAAATATTTGTAATCAATTAATATAATCAAATTTTTTGTTGAAATCTTTCATCATTTGGGTTGAGTTTGGTAATCATAACAGTTGAAAGACGACCCGAGCGCTTTGCGTCTTCCACGTCAATCCGAACCAACCACTTACGTACCGTAATTTCTCCTAAGGCATCATTTCCATACACACTGTAAATTTCGTCAACCTCACGTGCAGCAGATTTTTTTTTCCGAATTAAAAAAAACAATTAAATGACGAAAATACCACTTAAAGACAAGGAATCTCGATTGAAATTTCTGCATAAAAGCACCTTATATAATCCTTTTTTAGAATGTTTAAACATTATTGACCAAGTAAACATGATTTTATAAACACTGAGATGAATAAATTGAAATATTGATAAACGAACTTATTTTACAACCCGATAATTTATGAATATCATTTTCGTCTGTATATAATCTCATTTACAATCATGTTCCTTATTATTGAATTTTAAGCTTTAGAACTTGAATCTTTTACAAAAACCTCTCCTAAAATCAGGCGTTTCGGGTATACCATACTGCATAACAAAATTCCAGATTCATGTAGTAACAACCAAGCTTTATATATACTTTTTTGTTTATTTATTTAAAGTCACTATATGCTAATATGGCTAATCGGACGAAGCTACAGTTGGATTCCTAAATATTGCTTATCCAGATTTAATAAGGATAGAGATTTTCAACGAGTCCACAGACAAAAATGTCGAACAGACTTGTGTTCCCTTGGAAGGATGGTACAACCAAGGATTTTTACTCCCTTTAAAAAATCCTAGGTTCCTCAGCCAGGTTTGAACCTGTGACCATGTGCATAGAAGGCTGTATAAGCTAACAGAAATGTTTTTCTATTTAAATGCTTTTTCAGCTTATAGGAACAGATAATAAACTTAATTCAACAAATACATCATCCTAATTAATATTATTTATAATAATAATATCTGTAGAATGACTGGATATAATAACTGGATTGTGTCAAATCGGACTAGGGGCTTGAGCTTGAATCGGTATTCCTTGAAATGAACTGTGTCGGCAAATATATTGTGTACTTAAGAAGTCATCAGAATAATAAACAGTGTATGTCGGAAATCTTAAATTAAAAATTAAACTAGGTTAAAAACAAAATATCTTTGGTGCGTTTGAATGACATTACCGAAAGAGGCATCCTACAATGCCTAATATACCTTCGCAGCCATGTAAGGAAACACAAAAGGAGTTCACGGATACCAACGCAAACTACCTGGTATTACGTCACAGCACATCGTTTAAGAAACTAATCGTGCTTTTAGTATTTAGTTATTTATAGCAGACAGGTGAATTTCCTTCTGTAATTATTTAAATCTTACTTGTGTATTTTTAACTATTCTATATAATTTTATTGGTTCAATAAACTTTTAAAATGCTGTTGAAATGTAAAAAGCGTTACTTTTTAACTTATTTATTAACTTTTCTTACTATATAAGTGTTAATCTTAAAAATCTTTTAAATCATTTCTATTAAAACACTTTTCAATACTTAGAGCTTTAAGGTTTCTGTACAGGAGCTAAACGAGTAACGCAGAATAAAAATAATTGCTTTATCATTGAGAATATATTGCTATATTTCTTATAATTGGGTTGTAGATCTAAATTATTCTAAGTAAATATACGGTGTCACTAAATTTTGCCATTACACAGCTTTTTTCGAAATTATTGGAGAATGAGATAGCGTTACCTCTTTAGCTGTCTGAATTCCAATGAACGTCTTTACCTCTCCTTGCCCTTGCCAAACTCGATCTATCCTAATTTATCTTTTAATATGATTATCTGAAGTTGGCCTAATCCTAATGGACCAATTAGAGTTCCTTCATTAACTCTTTTAAAGATAACTCTACCGTTTTATTCGACTCAGGGATCGGTACAGTAATCGGAATTGTTGGGGAATCAGATAAACCAAAACGAGAACATCGATATCATTTGAGGCTGGAATCGAATTACTTCTAATTTATTGACTCTGATAATCCTGATTTTCGATTTATTTTTTAAATTGTTTTAAAAATTTTTTCCTTATTTTTTAGACTGTACTTTTTATATTGTTTTATAATTATTGGATCATTGGGTTTCTTTGTCTATTTAATGTCCATTATGCTGCTGCGGCTGATCAGACGATCTCCTAAATAACTGACGGCATAACTAAGGATTTTTTACTCCCATTAGAAAATTATTGCGTTTAAAAATTACATATAGCGTATTTTTATTTAACTGATAATTAATTCATTAGTTTCACTTGCCTTTAAGGGTAAGTGCAAAATTAGTTTCTAATAGGATTATTATATTTAAATTTGGCTGAGTTTTAAAAAATGGTGTACAACCTTCAGTGACAGTCCGAAATATGAGATATTAATGGTAATAAAATAAATGTATTAACAAAAAAGGAGCTCAGTGGGTTACCGTTTTTCGGGACCCGATTTTAATCAGGCTATTCACTCTTAAGGTTTACCCGTCCTATAAAAGCCCGTTTCTGAGTAGTTAGCACACTAGCCTGTCACGCTGAAGTTGTGAGTTCGAATCCCAGTCCCAGGAGGACTTTTTTCAAGTATACAAATAAATGGGGATTCACTCACAATCTCCCCCGGTATGTGGGACCCGTCAGCTAATTGATAGCCACCTACAAAAATAGGCGTAAGGAATGATGACCCTACGTTATAAAATGTCATCGAGTATCGCGTGTAAATATAAACCATACCGCGCGTCCAAGGGCCCCAGGGTCTGTCGCGCCAACCGAAAATTAAAAAATAAATAAAAGTCGGTAACCCACAATCAGGGCAAAACATTTGTTACATTTTATTTTGTCTGTTGTATAATATAGGAGATTAGAAAAAAAAAAGGGAAAAAAAAAAACCTGGCAACTAAGCGTGATTTCAGCCTAATCAATTTATGCACAGTGCATTGGCCTAGAAACTGTACGAATTCAAGACACTTCATGGGTTCCAGTCGTACAGATTTTAATGACAAAGGTTTTGTAATTCAGTTCCTTATTACTCACAAAACAATTTGTCCTATCCAAACATAATAGTAAAGCTTAACTTACAAAACTACTGAGGTCAACTCTTTTTGAAAGAAAACTTTCAAAGAGAAACATAAATCAGTAGCGGTTAACTTCGAAAACTGAAAACGATATAGAAATTGAAATATAGTACTTCGGTAGTTTCGAACTTATATCTGTAACGTAATTCGGAATCTTCGACCTTGATCTGTGAAACAACATTGTTTAATATTTACGCTCCCTAAATGGCAATCTTTCTTTTTTTTCGAGTATTTAGATTTATTGCAACCATTACGAACTTGCCGCTAAAATCCTCCAACATTTAACTTAATAATAATAAATAACTATTAATTCTGTAATGTGATTATTTATTTAAAGACGTTGCTAATTAACGGATCTATTGTCCGGTCGTACATTAGATCAACAAACAATTAACCCGTTAATAAATTAAGTTACGAATTAATTACAGTTGTCACTGGTATTGCTAACTCAGTGTTTATTATTACATCCGCATTGACGTCGGATAAACAAACTAATCTATCATTATGATTAGTGATTTCATTTTGTCAGACGTCAACGCTTGAGGCTGGAAATCAAATCAGTGAACTCAGACATCTGGAGTGTTGAGGCCTGAAGCCGACAATGATTAACAAAGATAATTAATTTCCTGGTATTTCAGTATTATTGTATTTTATATCGAACCCAATCAAAACAACCTACTGGCCGATATTATTGCAAAGATTCCACCGATATTGAGTTTGAAATAGAAATAAATGTTTACACTAATGTCAGGATTCAATGAGCGTAAATATTTTCAAGAATTTCGGCGAAAATGGACTCCTTTTTTTCCAATGACTTTACTAAATTAAAAACCATTATGATCTGTTTACTTTGGAGGTATTTATTTTTATGTAATAATAGGGTCAGATCCACCCTTTCACTTGCTACTCTCTTTGGGCCAATACTGCAAAATACTCACTATCCGCATTTATATTCACAAAAGGAAATTTACGAATTTACTTATATCCAAGTGAGCTATCTGTACGCTGATTACGAAAGGTAGGCCAAAGCGTCGATGGGAGGATTGCATTAAGGCTGATCTCGGGGGCTTGGGCTTGACCGGTGAACATTGGACGAGTCTGTGCAGGCGAAGTTTGGTGACATCGAACCTTCGGGTTCGGTAAGCCTATTATTATTATTATTATTATTACTTATATCCACGTTTCATTGCAAATCAGATTAAGCTGGTCAACTAGGACTGACCTTCGTAACTTTAGGTTTAAATAAACAAGGTCAGCAATCCTATGTTCTTTAAATAGGATGTAGTTAATCGGAGTTGTTAAAATGAATTTAAGAATATTTAAATACATGCAGCGATAAAATTAAATTGTTAAAAAATTAATTAAATTGAATTTCAATAGAAACACGTGTTTTATTGAATAATGTATTATATTTGTATCTGAAACAATCAGGAAGGTTTTTAGGGTAACCACCTCCAACCCAATATCAAGATGATCACAATAGGGACGCTCTGCTTCTTTGACAGGCCGCCAGGTGGCAGCACGGTTAACATTAAGTTTCCTTTTTAGGAGCCAGAAACAGTTAGTTTTATCGGCTTTTCATCACTCTCCATTACCCTTTACAATTCCGTGTATCAGATAATATTTTTTTCTAAAATCTTTAGCTATCCAACGGTATATTATACATCTATATTACTATTCTTTAAAAAATATGTTTGCACTTTTCTCCTTTAGTTGTTTATCAAATTCGCTCAACTTTGATATTTAGCCGTCTCTCATCAGTGTCATTATGATGATATAGTTAATCTTTTGAATGTACAAAATTAAAGGTAGTTTAGAGGAAGATAATTTAAAATATCGGCATTTAAGCCCCGTCAGACTATTTCAATCAGAATTAAACTTACATGATATTAAATCTCATTAAATTTTACATCAATATAGCGAAAAAATCGTAAAAAGGTGCAAAATGCAAAGTGGCCCTTCAAGTTAGTCGATTTTGATACAAAAGTTGCTGTAACATCTCGGGCGTTTAGTTGTGTTAAATATAAAATTTCAGTTCTGTACAACTTTTCGCTTTTGCGCTAGACTTACCTCACACAGACCATTTTTCGGGACTTGGTTATTTGCACTCAGGAGGCCCTATTTCCGTTGAAAACTGGAATTCGAACATTTTCACGATCGCAATACTCTCCCTTACTATATATTTCATATATAGGTAGGTGAAAGTAAAAATATAAGTTATACAGATTAAATCCTACCTTGTTGTAGATAGGATATTAAAATTTTAATAAATATTGATCTAAAGCGTTCGATATAGATAATTCTGAAAGTATCCATCCAAGAGTCTTATATTATTCGAGAGATCATAGAGTTTACGAAATATGACATATTTATTTTAGCTATTGGATCTATCCTATTAAAACATGCTTGCTTATCATAGTACATATTCCATCTTATTTTTGAATCTATATGTGTATCAGACCAATCTAAATTAGGTTTTAAAATTACTGCATAAATCGCATTGATTAATTCAATGTCTTCTCTGATATATCTGATATAATGTCTATTCTGGTATATTTTCATTTTATTATTTAAGATAACTTTTGTTTGATCAACTTTAAACATCAAGTTTTAAAAAATGTGATGAAAGTATTTTTACTCAATTATTACAAAACGCCGATCTAAATATTTCGAGTACGTTTGGTATTTTTTGGAGCTGTTTCTAAAATTGGTGGAGTGCCTACTGGAGAATTAGCAATTTAGAGAAAACATTGATTTTTTTTTTCTTGTTAATATAATTATTTTCGGTGGTAATTATAGCAGTCCTTTTTCATTCTTACAGTTTGTGTATATTGAACATAAATATTATCCTAAATCATAAACATTATCAAATTATAATTTAGTGAAACATTTCAACTGGCCTGATAATACAAACTTAGAAGGCACATTAGTATGTGATAGTAATATCATTTATTTTCAGATTACAGACTCTTGTAGTTGTCTAAAGACCAATAGTAATAGGCTTTTGTGTTCTGATGAAATTGTGTGTCTAAAGTTTGAAATATAGAATACAATTAATAGTAATTTTCAATTCGCGTTTTAACAAATGTATTCAGTTTAGTCTAAAATTTGCTAGTAAAAAACAAAACAAAAACCGTGTAATTATAAAGTAAATGCTGGTACTAAACCGAGATTAAATGTTTTAGCTTTTGATAGAACACAATACCCACGATAAAGAAATATTGCTGACCCACTATATGTTCTTTCCTTGTTCCAATTATCTTCTAGTGTATAAGACATACGACTAAATAATGCTAACCGTACACGATAAGGCACGTTTGCTAGTATTAAAACGTGAAAAATCTATTTACTGCAACAAATAATTGCTTATACACAATATTTCCTCTGCTTTTATAAGGCATTTGCTTTATGTTATATAATGTCATTTTATGACTGAAAAGATTGAACGAAATAAACAATAAAAGTTTCTCGATTTCCTTAAAAACAAATTAAAACGCAATTTTGCTTAAATAGCGAATATTTTTCTAATTATCTGAGATTGTTTAAGAAGCCATAAACACGCTGTAGAATAGAATTATGGACTGCTATATAATAATAATATCCTTTAAGAGACATTTTATACCGATAGGAATGTAGAAAAAGGGGGAAGAAGGGAGAAGAAGCGAAGGAAACTGAATGTTTGATGTTCTCGATTCTGATTGGGCTGTGGGCCCTCCTGAGGCCCCGCCCACCGCCTCCTAAACCCAGCCAACCAGCGGCTGAGCTTCGGCCCCGGCCGCCAATGGAAACAGTTCCTAGGAGACGATCCTCCTCGAAAACCCATGCACGGCCGTACAGGATACGCCTACCGCCCAATCCCAGGCGGGCAAAGAGGTAACATAACCTTACTGCTTCAGCTCTTAACTTTCTTAAAGCTATAGTACTTCTTAATCTCTTCTTTACTTCTATTTTCATTTTTCACATTCTTTTAGGCACTATTTTAATGCCTCCAAGCATGAAAAAGCCTGCTGTAAATATTTTTAGAGATATACAGTGTAAATACGGTACGCTGTGTACTGACATCCCTGAGTCGATTTGCAATTTTTAAGTTCTACAATTTTCTATTTTTATTATTTTATTTAATAGTCGATTCGGGATAATTGTTTGTTTTCTCACCCATAAAAAAAAATTACACCCTATCGTGTAACAGATTGTTCGATTTTTTTAAATTTAATTTTGGTCATAAAATAGGTTTATTACAGAAATTAATTAATAATTTATTCAATCTAATAAAATAATGTATACTGAAATTTACACATTAATTTTGTTAAAAAAGTGACGTTGTTAGGGATCTGATTGAGTGTTCAATCTTCAATTTAATTCAGATATTTTTTTTCTACATCATAGAAAGACTTTTTTTTTTTTTTTTTAAATCGTTGGCTGTTCTGCGCCACTTCCCATGAATTTCGTGTTCCGAGGGGGGAATTTCAGAGTGGAAAGGGGTTAATTTAAGCCTATTTTTTTAAGTTAAGAAGCATATGTGCCAACTTTTTACCAGAACCGCACTTCCCCATTTGGAAATGATGCTGGGCTCAGCACTTCTCTGACAGGAGTTAGTTATGGCCACTTTACCATTCAATTAATGGGTGTTTTAAAAGAACTGTTCCAGAATTACTATTTTCGGTGAGAATTTTCAAAATATATTCTCTGTAGACCTATTTTGAGTTAAAACTATATTTAAATTAGAAAACTATATATTGAGTTAAAAACATCTCAATTGTCAAGATTAATTATTATATCTGTTCTTGTTATTGTGAACTTTCAAATATTAACTATTTGTAAGTCACTTTTTCAAAAGGGATTTATTTATTCTGTGTTGAATAAATGTTTACATAATTCATAAAGTTTACATAGATATTTAATGTTAACTCTTGATTAATCCTTAATGTATAACATGTGACTGTACAGCTTAATATTGACTTATTTACACTACGATATCGATATAAAAACTAAACATAATTCAGATAGCACTGAAATAGATCGATAATTTCTATAATTTCATAATAGTTTTTATATTGAAGATTTATTTTAAAACAAGTGTTTTATTCATACAGGTACGTATAATCTTATAAAGTGCTTCAAATGGTTTATTACAGTAATGATAGAGCTTTAGAGCTACACTTTAGATAACAGTATCACTATTATTGGAGCTATATTAAAATAAATAATTAGATTTATAGCTTATCGAGGATGTCATGGCTTGGTCGATAGTTAATTAAAATTATATCCGGCTGGCTATAATATTAATCTGAACACTAAATTCACTTGTATATGCTGTATTTTATAATTTTGTATTTTAAGGCATCTAAAGATATTCATGTAATAGTTTCATTTGTATAAATAAAATATGTTTCAGTTCATAATTGGCACAATCATTTATGATAAAGAAGACATAACAAAATAAATCAGAAAAAAAAAATTAATTTACCATAAAATAATATCAATTAAGCATTATTATACGAAAATAGGTTGGATTAGTAATTAAATAATCACGAAATAACATACTGATGTGAATTATGATTAGCTTCTATAAATAAATTATAAATGATTTGTTTGTCAGCAACAGAATCTTATAATAGGGAATTAGTTTTTAAAAAAATTAATAACTATGTATTTATTAAATAATTAAAAAATAGTTAATATGCCATTTCGGTCCCTATTTTTGTGTTTATCTGAGAAAAAAAATGTATGCATAAGAACGAAATGAAATTTAATATATTACAAATAAAAAAAATTAAAAGTTCTGACTAATTAAAACTGAAGACTTAAGTTAAACGATAAAAAAAATGCTTTTTAAATTTAGAAAAACTCATTTTAGTTTTATCTTGGTAATCCTATTCACATATTATTATTTTAAAAAATCTAATTAAGATTTCTATCACATTGCAATCCTCATCTGCTTCGTGGTAAATAAATGCTAGTAGGTAAACATCATTAAATCCTAGTGTCAGCTTGCTTCTGTTGTACTCTAAAAGGGAATGTTGAGATTTTGAGAATTGCTTTAATTAACAATTGCTAGACGGATGAGGTCAGCTGACAGACGGGTAAAAGGCCAGAAGATTGATCATTTTCATTAAAATGGCTTCTTCATTTTCATTGGTTTAAAAACTAATTGTATTTAAAAAGGATTTCTACTTTATATATATATATATATATATATATATATATATATATATATATATATATATATATATAAAGTAGATATATATATACATATATATATATATTTTTTTTTTTTTTTTTTTTTTTTTTTTCTAATCAAATCATCAGAAACATGAATGAAAGTTCTTGAGTTATAAGATGTAAGAACTTGTTAATTTCTACTTAAAAAATAATATTCTTAAAATTATTGATTTTTATAGAATTGTATGGAAGAAATAAATAGATGTTCACAACTTATGTCGTAATGACTACGAAGATTGTTTTTTTATCAATCAAATAATAAAATAATTATAAATAACAATAGCGTTTTAAGAAACTTTTAGTTTTTAGATTATTAAATGAATTGCATCCGGCTTGTCAAGTGTGTCTCAGTCAGTAATGCCACAACTATGTCATTACCATTAATATAAACTTCCAACTCATTTCTGTGGGAAAGTATTGCATTTGAATTCCATAAAAAATGTGCAGAAAATTATTTTTTTAACAGAAAATACATGCTCCCTAGAGAAGGCCATAGAGAATAAACGAAGAAGTGAGACCTTAAAAGAAATAATTGTGGCTAAATAGGCGGCGTTATAGAGCGTTAGCCTGGCGCGCGTTTTAAAAAACTTAGCTTTCATCTAAAAATGTTTTATAAGTAATTTAATTCCGAATTTTTGGTGAGATATAATTGTTTACATATTTTTCAGTAATAATAAGAAATTAAAGTCAAGATTTTAGAAAAAAAAAAAATTGTTTTTATTTGATTTCATATTGTTCCACCACTTCAAAAAAATTTGAAAACATTCCTGTTTTTAGAGGAATATAGAAGACATTTTATGAAAAAAAAAATCAGAGATTAATACTTTTCAAAAAGGTTGAAAAATATATATATTTTGTTTTTCTTTCTTCATCTCAAAATTGGCTTTTCGTTAAAAAATCATGCTCATATGTCTCACATGTCTCTGACTCCTAAGAAGCAGAGAAAAATCATCATTAATTCATTTCAATTTTTACTATTAAAAAAATAATAAAATCGAAAAATAGGTTTTTTTGGAAATCTCGAAAACCGTTTAAATAAAGAAGTTAAAAACTTAGGTTAATTATTTTTATTCGACACCTAATTGACCCCCCAAGTTTGAAACACAAAAGCCGAGGGGGCAGATTTACCATCCTAACCCGGCTATACATACATATCCTTTAAGTACAGTTGCGTGGGCAATTTTAAAATTCCAGATGCTTGGACACACAACTACTGATATAAAACTTTTAAAATCATAACTTATCTTAGCCTTAATAATCATAGAATGCAGTATAGAATTAATTAAAGAACTTCCGTTTAAAAAGTCTGAACACATTCATACTAAATGGAGAGAAAATTTTCAGGCCAGGCGTTTTTTAATCTTAATTTGCATATTCTCGCTTAGAATATCTTAATCTAAGCAGTTACGGTATATTCCAGCCAAAGCGGGATATTTTTTTCATTCGAAAAATTAAAATCCTTAAAACGTGGATAGCTAAGTCTGATACAGGCTCGCGAAGCAAAAATAAGTCTAAATAAATAATAAGAAATTTACATTAATTTAAAAAAAAAAAAAAAAAATGAGCTAAATAAATCGTCCTAAAATCAGGAAATAGCGTATCGATGTTTATGTTTTTTTGTTTTTTTTTAAATTTATTTATTCACTACAACAATAAATAGCGGCAATCAGTGAATCAATGGGATAAATTATTTTTAATTTGAAAGATACTTTAAGGCGAAAACAAACAACTTTTTTTATTATAAGTTTTCATAAGAAATGCTGTTAAACTAGTTTATAGGGTAAGGAGTCTAAATTTGAACTTATTTTAAAAGAAAAACTTGAAAAGAAACATATTTTTAGGGTTACTACCCAACGTAAAACTTTAATGAGTTAATTTTTTTTTTTTTATGTTTCCGCCCAGCAATAAAGATGTATTAATACCAGCCTTCACCATAAACAGTTTCGTCAAAATTAAAATACATGTGACATATTCTCCTTTTGAGCTTCAAAAAAGTAAATTTTAAAGTAATAAGAAATTTTAATTGCGTATAAAAAAGAATTAGTATTAATGTTTTGTGATGATTATTTTTTAAAATTTTAAAGAAGATATTAAAGAAGACGGAATAGATCCGAACCGCTGATTGTTGATATTTATAATAAATTATAGGAAAAATATAATAAATCCCATTTTCTTAACCCAGTTATTACTACAATTCTTGTGTTTATTATTATTATTATTCTATAGAGTCGAGATGGTCCTTTACTTCTTTAATGAGTTTACAAAGGCATTTGCGTTGCAGACGATTTTCAGGCATTGCAAGAAGCTTCATACAAAAATTAATAATTTTCTTCAAAATTTTTACTTTTAAAGGAGTTCGTTCAGATTTTAATCTAACAATATAATTTGGAGTACATTTGGGGCAGAAATGTCAATACTTCAAAAAATTTAAAAAATCTAAGCCTTCCACTTCCAGGTAGTTTCAACTCCAAATCAGTATCACGATCACTTGTAGCTGGGTGGTTAGCATGACAGCCTCCTGTGCCAAAGGTTACGGGTTCAAACCTGCAGGTGGTCCTAGGATTTTTTAATGGGAGTAAAAAGTCCTTAGTTATGCCGTTAAAGGGTGGTCCCGAGCCTGTGCGATGTCAGGTACTCGTTAAAGATCCCTATCCTAATAAAACCTGGATAGGCAAAATTTAGGACTCCCACTGTAGGATCGTCCGATTAGCCATAGTAGCATAAAGTGACGTTAAATAAATAAACAAACTCCAAATCTCGGCTGCATATAGAAGTGTCGATGTAACCATGGAATGAAATAGGATCATTCTTGCTTCTTAGGAATTGCTTTTACCCCGGCTGAGTATACAATAAATTATAGGAAAAATAAAATAAACCCCATCTTCTTAACCCTGTTATTACTAAAATTCTTCCGTTTACAATATTATTATCAATACTAAAATAATTTTATAATTTATACGTCAACTTAAATAACCAATCATTTTTTATCTTTTCTTTACTGAATAGACGGAAAAGCCAGAGAAAAAAATATCTTTTTTTTTAACAAAAGCCTCGAAATGCGGAGGTAAGCCGCTCACTCCATTTTGCGCTTATCTTTGCGCAACGGAATGTGAAAGGGTAGGAAGCCAACTCAGTGCCAGATAAAACCCGGCACATAATCTCAACTAATACACCAGCGAACCCCTATTGATTCGCAGCTTATTGTTCTTGTATTAGCTTGAGGGATCAAATAAAATATTTACCTTAGGTCAAGGTGTGTATGGCGACCTGTTAATTCCTATCTTTAACTAAATATTTACTTTTCTAAATTTATTATTTGTTAGATAAATATTAGGCCGTTTTACAAAAGAAATTCTTGGATATATTTTTTTTAAACAATTTATTTAATCCAGTCATCGCGACTTTTCAGCCTCTAGGGCCATTATCAAGCTTCTGTAATCAATTAAAGTTTCATTGCATTTATAGATTTTCAACAATTCAATTACAACACATAATAAATTATTTTTAATAATTATGTCACCTACCATGCATATCCATCTTAATTATCTTTTCACCGCTTTTCAGCAGCGTCGTCATAATTTTTTTTAAATATCATTTAAAAAAAAAAAAAAAAAAAAAAAAAACCTGTATTCAAAAATATCATATTATTTTTCATCATCAATTGAAAAAGGGATCTATTTATTCAAAAAAGAAAAGAAAACTGAAACGTCGCGATGACTGGATTAAATAAATTGTTTTAAAAAATATATCCAAGAATTTCTTTTGTAAAACGGCCTAATATTTATCGAACAAATATTCAAACAAAAGAACAATTACGACAATGATGAGAAAAATAAATTTATTATTATTTTCTGCTGAATTCGCATCATTGTTGAATTTTTGTTTTACTTTTTTCTTAATGCTTAATTAAAAAAAATGTTTTTTAAATAATAATTTACCCGTAATGTACATTTAAATAAATAATGTGCGTACTAGTTTACATAATCGTCCGTCATTTATAAAGTAAAATAGAATCGTTAGCTCTGTATCGTAACATAATGACTATTGTTTGGGGTAATGACATTCAACACAATGTCAGGGCGATTACTCCTTTTTGAAGATGGGACCGTATGAAAATATATAAAACTAAGTAAACGAAAGATAGACCTAGATGGAAATTAAACGACTGACTACGGGTGAATTATATTGCAAAAAAATACTTCATTTACACTTGGTGGCCCGGTGTTAATATATTGGATCAGTAGGTTAGTAATGTTGAAACTGTTAAAAATTATATGAATGGGTATATTGACTTAAGTGGCTGCTGCGTGGTGGAAATCTGAGATGATGAAGTTACTGTCTCTGGCTGATAAATGTTGATCATAAACCTTCTCTCCTCTTCTCTTTCTCCCCTTTGGCCAGGGGATCTTCTCAATTTCTTCAACTCCATCGTGGTAGCAAAGACTTGTACACAGGAACTAGAAAATATGATGTGCCAGAACCTGCAACACACCCAGTTTTCCTTTTGGCCACTTAAAGCGCTATGCTTCTTTAACAGGCCACGAGGTGACAGCACGGTCAACATTTTCTCTTTTCGGAACCCAAAACAACTATTTACGTAGTTTCTCTCTTATGTTTTTGTAAATAACACGGAAAAAAGTTTCCAAGTAGTTTTTGTATATATTTTTTTATTTTTTTGCGTACCCTCCGGGGATACGAAGTGTAATGTAATCTTCAACACAAGCGGATGGGTTCTTACCACGCGGACTATTGGCTTGTGAAAATCGTTTAAACTGACAATCTATAAAATATATATATAACAATCTATATATAAAATATTAAAAACTATACCACTCTATCGGCAATTTTCCATATGTCAATGGCCATAATGCATCAACTAGTTACTAAATAACCAAGACTCGTGAATAATGAATGAACTCTTTATCACAACACTTTAGAAAAAATAATGTATTCAGTTAAGTATTTTCCGAAATTTTAAGAATATATTATACTCTCCATTTGATTCCAAAATATTCCTTTATTTACTTTTAACTACATCTTAATTCAATTCCTAAAAAGTTAATATAGGATGAACTGACGGGCAGGTGTCACATAGGTCGGCCGAGATCCGGGTAGTAGGATTGGGTTAAGTCGGATTTTGGGGATTTGGGCTTGTATGGTAGTCATTGGATTATCTTGTGCATGACAACATTAACGGTATCGTCATCAAACCTTCGGTTCGTTATACCTGTTATTATTACTTTTTAACTAAACGTTCTTCCAGGTATTTTTCCTTTTTTGTTTTAAACAAATTAAATGTTGTTCTTTTGTGTCACATAATTCCATGTTATGCAAATAAAAAAAAACCGGAGTGACTGTTCGATCCATGCTAAAATTTAACTATTAGGACGCATGAATGGCTAACTATTTTAAAAATAAATATGCCAAACAAAATATTATAGATAACGTTTCATTGAGTTTCTTTATATTCGTTCGTCACATTCTTAATCAGAAATAACTTAAATGGGTCACCTATACTCATAATTTCTTTGGTACCTTTTTTTGTCTCCTATCGTTTTTCACATAAAACAAGAGTGTTGCCCTTTTATTAGGTATAGTGCCCAGGATTTCCATTGCCAAGATATGATGACATATCCTCACTGGGTAGTTTATGACTGCCATAAAAAGGAGTGTGAGCCGAAGGCATATAATAGACCAATAAAACTATATAGCCATGATTTCTTTTTTTAAACTATTGATATTCGTATGTTCATTGGGTCTATCTATATTTTCATAGGTATTTTTTATTACAGCCAGAGAAACATTTGTTTTTATTCAAAGCATTTGATACTTCATAGATTCACGTAAATATTTATGATATGAATATAGGCAGAAGCAATGAAAATAAAATTTCTTCTTTCCTTTTTCTGCTGGAAAAAAAAAATCTTCTCCGGACTCAAAGTATGCGAATTTTGTTTTCACTCGCACGAATAAAACACGATATGTTTTTTTTTTTTTTTTTGTATTATTATTTTTAATTACCACTGTCCTCATTATTTACGCGTATGACACATGTGTTATCCGTCCGTAATGATCCTACCGCTGCATCCCAAACCTTTCAGTCCCACACCACAACCATTGAGGAATGGTGTCAGAACCGGAGGATTAAAATAAATCCTAAAAAAAACCCACAAAATCACCTTTACACTTCGTCGCAAACTATGACTTCCCACCCCACTGTATCTTTTAATAATATCCCACTCATACCTGTAAAACAAATCCGATATCTAGGACTCCATCATTATTTTTTTAAACCGCTCTTCGATGTTATAATAAAACATATTAGTCCACACATATACTATGTATGTATGTACTAACTTTCTTCAATACATCGTTAATTGTGATAGATGTTTCTATATAATTACCGTTTAGTTCTTCGTGCGCACAATTTAGAATTGAAATGGAACATTTTAACTAATGCATTGAGAAAATAAACTGTTCACATACCCTATGCTGAAGTAGCAGACGACTTTCTAAAAATAAATTGTAAGGGCTGAGGAAAGTATACGGAGCTCTATAGTCCCCGAATTAAGGGTGGCAGTGCCCTTAAGGACAAATCAGAACGAGCCTCAATTCCCTGTCTTTTGTGAGCATTTTCTAGGCCCTCTTTTAGGACGATGGCCCTACAATGTAGCTCACGTCTTTCTTCTGAAACTGACGTAGGTCTTATGTGTTCCTTGGGCAATTTTCTCATATTTCCTCAGACATTTTTTTTTTTAGGATGGAATAGTGATTTCTTTGATGGAGACATAAGCATCTAATAATTTATTGCAATGTTGAGATATATCGCATTTATTATAAAATATTTGAATTATTATTACTAGAAGATACCTCTAAAAGTTTTTGTGACTTGTACAGAATAAATAAAAAATTTATTATTATTATTCTTTAAGGAAGTTCTCAAAACTATATTTTACAACAATAATTCAAGAACGTTAAACTGTGTCGTTAAATATAGTGAGGATGTATGGTCGATTTTTGATATTACGTGTATATTGGATAAAAATTATCGGAAATCAGTCTTGAATCTATGCTAGCTGAATTCTCGGCAAAAATAAAAATATTTTTAACTTGACTTATTCTTGATTATTTCTACTTATGATGTTTATGCCTATAGATAGGCTCACATGGTTGGGCCGATTAATTCTACCTATGTATCGTTAAACAAGTGAATTCGAAATAATAAATAATTCTATCGCTGTCAAATTTTCTTATTTATATATAATTTCATATTGTGGTAGGTCACAAAAAAATATACCTCGAAGCCCTATTCCTGTTTTAAGGAATATTAAATGAAAACATGCATTTGAGTTTTCATACTGAAAATTAACGAACCGTCAATTCGCTTTTATAGTACAATGTAACTTTTATTGTCAATTTTAATTGTAATAATTTTATGCGAATCATTTCTAATAAAAAATCACTATAATAATAAAAATCTGGTGCTCGCAACAGGAAACTTACACTTACCTCCGGTGTAAAAATTAATTTTATAACTTTTAAATAGAGTTAGAATTGAAAAAAATTTAAAGAATTATATTGAGTTGGTTGTGAAATTCGTTCAACTTGTATATTAACCTGTTTATTATCAATGCTACCAAGATGATAAGTGTAATCTTTTCGATTCTACAAAATTAAAAGTACTTAAAATATCTCTATTTAAGCCCTGTTAGCCTATTTCAAAGATAATGAAACCTGCATCGTATTACATCCCATTCAATTTTACATCGATATAGCAAGTTTAATCAAAAGCTTTATAGCTGTTTTTAAGAAAATCGTAAAAAAGTGCGAAATTCATTAAATTTTAGATCAATGATGTATCTCTTCTAGTACACCGATTTTGTTGAAAAATTATTGTAACATCTCAGGTACATTCGTACAACTTATTGATGGACCACATACGCCACTTTTTCCAGAACTTGGTCATCAGGATTTATGGGACATCGGAATTGTATATTTCCGGTGAAAACTCGAATACGGTTATACTTTCCCATATCATTTTACTTTCCACATATAGGTAAGATAAGGTAAAAAGAATGGTGAACATTAAGGTTATGATTCAGGATCCTTTTCATAAAACATTTTAATATTCCGTGATGTTAGAATTTTTGTGATCCTCCCATCTACAGTACATCTAGAACAGATTTTTTAATGATTCGTTTCTTATCGAATCCTAAAAGCTTTAAAGCTTAAGCTTACATTTCTACATTCAGTTATTAATGCAGATACATTTGCAGTAAAGCATAGCTAATTAAGGCAATGTTAATTTTTTTAACTGCATAATGCAAAATAGTGTCTTGCCTATGCAGACGACCTCGCCCTCTTCGCGGAAACGGAGGAAGAGGCGATCGCTCAGATAAATGCCCTCTCAAGGATAGCCATGAAAACGGGCTTACAAATCTCCTCTAAAAAGACAGTATTAATGACCACAGATTCAAAATACAAGAAAAAGGCGGTCGACACCGTATGTGGAAAGATAAAGGTGACCCCGAAATTCAGATACCTGGGAGAAGTCATCTGCAATAACGGATCGGACCGAGAAAGGTTTAAGGGAAAAGTCGCGAAATTGGAGAGCTTGTATTTCGACCTCAAGAACTTCTACAACAAGAAGAACCTACCCATCAAAGCCAAAGTCCGACATTATAACACCGTTATCAAACCCGTGATACTCTATGGGACAGAGACCTCCTGCCTCCCTAGCTTAGAAAAACTTCTGAAGGTAGAAAGAAAAATACTTAGGAAGATCTATGGGCCCAACAAGAACACCGAAGGATACAGGCTAAAGTCCAACAAAGAAATATACGCTGACAACAAAAGCCTGGAGATCGACATCAGGGTAAGAAGGC
This sequence comes from Piezodorus guildinii, assembly GCA_023052935.1. Taxonomy (NCBI): domain Eukaryota; kingdom Metazoa; phylum Arthropoda; class Insecta; order Hemiptera; family Pentatomidae; genus Piezodorus; species Piezodorus guildinii. The sequence goes on from CM041293.1 coordinate 62,783,754, forward strand.
TCAAATTCTATGGGCACATGATGAGGATGAGCCCTGAAAGGTTAAACCGGGAAATCTTCCGACGATTCCATCAGCGCAAGAACGCGACTGGTTTTTTCAAGCAGATCAGGGTCGACATGGATTCAGCAGGACTGAAGGATTCAGACTGTGGGGATAGAGAGACCTACAGAAGTTCACTGAACAATATAAAGGACTTCGTGGTCAAAGAACGCCAAAAAAGGGATTATGCGTGGTCGGAGGAAAGAAAGCGCAAACATGCGGAGCTCATGAGGGAAGTGTGGAAGAGAAGGAAGTCTAGGAAGCAAACCTGAGCATGATATTCGCGTGGTCTTTAAGGCCTTTTCGCGCCCAAAAAAAAAATAATGCAAAATATTTGAGCTCTATATATTTATTAATAATTATTCGTAATACTACGTAAAGTATAAACAAATTATATGTACTAGAGACATATTCTTGTTTATTTAACGTTTCCAAATTATGTTATATTTACTGTGAAATTAAGAAAAAAAGAAACGGGAATAGCTATCAGAAAACATTGTAGGAATTCTTTTTTTTATTACCTAATCATTTAATTGTTTAACTGTATATACAAATAGTTGAATTTACATGTGATTATAATAGATTTTTTTTTTTTTTATAATTCACTCTTTTTTAAAACTACAAGAGTGTGCCGCAGTAGTGAGATGTTACGCATCACTTCAATCAAAACACAACTGCAAAAAATGGAATAGATTTTTTTTTTCATCTCCATTTATACTATACATGACAAGTCGTATTATGAGAAGACATAGGGGTGGGCATAATCGAATGATCGTCATAATCGGTTGATCGGACTTCGATGATTAAATAATCGAATGATTTCATAACCGAATGATTAATATGCATTCTGAGAGACCATATGCCACAATTCTCGTCTCTATGATGGCTGAGCTGGCTGAGCCTAGGTGGAAATATGCTTATAATTTATGTGATGAGAAAAAAAAAAAAAAAAGAGCACTGAGCTCCTTATAATCCCTCGATTATCGTTAAACAATTCAGTTCGAATGATCATTCGTTTCTCCAAACCTATTATTCCGATAATCGATTAATTCAAATGATTGAAATAATCGAATGATCCGATAATCGTCATTCGATCATGCCCACCCCTAGTAGACAAAACGATTTTTGTAATCAACTGAAGTAGCATTTAATATTTACGAGTAGCATGAAAGTAATACGTTATCCTTACGCCTTGACATGGCAGTGAATGCAATAATTGGAAGCAATTAAAAATCGTTATTAACATTTTCAAATTATTTCCTATAGGGTCTAAAAATTAATTACGAATAATATTTTAATGTAACTAAAATATTAAATAAATTAAACTTTTTAACTTTTATTTACATTGTAAAATTTATCCGCTAAGTTGTTTTGGTAAGCCATATAAAGTTGAGAATACTTATAATCCTATTTATACAAGGGATAAAATCCTAATCCCTTGGGAGGTCAAGTGATCTAATTTCGGGAGTGCTCCTACATAAACATTTTTCCCCTCGCCCTCAGTAAATAATTTTATACTCTAGCACAAGCCCGCCTTAAATAAATAAATATTTATTACTAAGCTTTTGTTGTATTAGCAAGATGTTTTTACACAGTAAGATAATAAACAGGTTTGTATTATAATAACTATCTTGAATAAATAGTGCTATCATATTTATTTTTCTAAATCATCGTTTCATCATATAACCGACTAATTATTTTTTTAAAACTTTGATGAAGAAATTTTCTATACAATTAAAATATAAGTGACGTTGTATATGTTCGAAAAACTTTATGAATTGTAATGTATTAAGGTTACTGAGGGGAGTTCATTATTAAATAAGTTTAAAATTAATGAAGTAAATGTTTATAAGCCTTTGTCGGCAAGAAACTCGCCTAATTTGATCTTACCCTGCATGCCACCTACCTGGATTGGTTAACACGATACCTTTGGAAAGGAAATCCAATGGTACCATTAAACGTCGTCTATATATCGATTAAAGATATCAAGTAAGCTAGTTTTTGTAGATACCGCTGCCTTAGGAAAGCAGTCGGTCAAAAACATAACAGAATAGAAGTTGAAACTTATTTCTCACCCAGTGTAATACAAAAGTAGTTATGTTTAAATAAATATTTTACTTAAACTTCTTCGCCTATACCGACTTCAATTCAGCTAATACACATTTTAGGTGATCGTTCGTTTTCCCCTTCAACAAGCTATCACACCCCTTTCAGGCGCTATTACCTTCGTAGATTAACTAAAGACCAAACAACTTATTTAATCACACAATCTTAGTGATATTCCTTTAAATTTTACCTTATTCATTATAAGATGCCTATTGGCTAAAGACTTAAAACTAACTATGCTCGTATATTAAAAAATAATTACAAATGTTCGCGAACCCGAAGATAAAATGATACCACCAAACTTTGCTAAGGTAATCCCATCCAGTGAATGCCAAAGTTCTTAGATCGGCCTTTACTCTAGCCGAGCACTTTACTCTAAGCGAATCTGTGCTTACGTATAAGAAATCGTTTCCTCGCTAATATTAATAATAATAATAGGCTTAGCTGATGCCGATACCGATACACACAGATGTTGCATACACAGATTCGTCCAATGAACACCGTTCAAGCCCAAGCCCTCGAGAGCAGACAAAATCCCCCACCCATGCCGAAAGGTATCTCGGACGCATACCAGTCGGTTCAGCATGTATCAATTTTTTTCGGAATTTGTTCTTCACTGAGCTCATCAACCTTATGCGCCCATTTGAGTCGCCTCGGTGCTATAAACTCTCATTGATACTGACAGAGCACAAGCTCCGCGATTCCGTGTGTATAACCTTCTGAATTCCTCTGTGGCCTCATCTCATTTAAGACTAAATATTTTACGTAGAGCCTTATTCTGGAAAGACTTAAGGCGTTGTTTATCCTATTAAGTAAGTGAACACGTTTCACATACGTATAGAAATTATAATACTGGAAGGAATTAGTCCGGGAGGCGGTCATTAAAAGAAACAACTGAATAGTTTCAACTATTTTATTATTTGCCAACGTTTCGACCCCCATTGTGGGTCATCATCAGGGCGTCTGGTAGGCGAGTGGAAACTAGCTGGCAAACACGTTGAAACGTTGGCAAACAATAAAATAGTTGAAACTATTCAGTTGTTTCATTTAATGACCGCCACCCGGACTAATTCCTTCCAGTAATTCTCAACAGTCAACTAATTATATCCACACAGAAATTATAATAGTTTTATAAAATCTAACCTTTTAGTTTCTTGACATAGGCTGCAAGCTAAGCAATTTCCCAGCTAAATAATAACACGTATTTATTTTCCTCCTGGATTTCTTAATCTATATAAATGGATTTACAACTTAAATCTATATTATATAATAAGAGAAAAATATCGTCTATTTTCAGAAGAATTAAAAATTGAAAGGGATACTTCGACTTAAGGGGTACGTTAGATTTTAAGTATTTAAATCAGTCGTTCCAAATAAATATTACTAGGTAGAACATGAGTTTCTAAGCCACTTGTTGGAATAACCTCCCTCTAGAGCGTTTTTAGTAGTGCTAAATTCTTTATATAATTTGTACTCAATCATTGCTGATCCGTTACAATATTGCATACTTTAATGCACAGTTGTGGTGTATTTGTAATTCCTAATTATTCATTTCTCGAAAACCTTAAGGAGTTGTTCATACTTCAAAGTAAGCATGAACACATCCTATAAAACTTTCGGGAGAATATTAGTTTTATAAATTCTAAGTAATGTCGCAACTGAATAATAACACGAACTTCCGGGTTGAAACCGTGACTTTATTTTCTCCAGGATTTCGTTTTTTCTAGTCATCATAAAACCTAAATACTTAAAATTCTCTACATGTTCAAACGTACGTTCTGGTATATCAATATCACAAAGATAGTCACCGTTTCAACTACTAATCATATATTTAGTCTTACGATTATTTATTTTAAACCCGGTATTTGTTCCTCATTTAGCGAAAAAACATTTAAAAATAACATCTCAATTATAATGACACCAGATAAGCACAACTATTATGAACATTGTAATATTCTAAATTCTTTAGTTTATTCTCAAGAATGCTCCTACATAATCGTTGCTATTGGTTTCTTTCGCAATGCGAACCCAGTGAACTATCCTCACCTAAACGAAAGATAGCTTAAGATAGTGAGATTTTCGCTTGAGAAACACACGAATGTTCATGGTAAATGTTAAATGGAAGATATAGTTGGTCGTTGAGGTTCATGGCACACTACCCTGAGGCATGCCTGGAGAACCACTATCATTGTTGGCCAGCTCTGTTATCGGATATAGCCGGAAGGTACTTTGGAAGAAACTTTCTCTCACTATTTCCACATCCTCTACCCTAAACCGGCAATGAAACATTTAAGAAAATAGAGATAAATAGATATATTTTATTTTCACTTACCTATACATGGAATATATGGTAAGGGAACGAATTATCAAGAAAATTTTCGAATTGAATTTTCTGACAGGAATACACGTTTTAGAACCCATTGAGTTCAAAACGTCTGAGGTAGTTTTTAATTATTATTTTACGAGAGAAGGTGGACATATATAAAATCTGTGTGTGTGTGAGGGTCGTAAGTCCAGCCCGAAAACGAAAAATTATACGAAACTATTGTAAATTATTACATTTAAGACAACTGTACGCCCGAGATGCAAAACCAAGTTTTTACCAAAATATAATGACCGAAAGTGCTACTTTATATCAGTCATTTTGTAACTTTTTAAGACTTTCTCAAAAGAGGCTGTAAACATTTTAATTAAACTCCCTATATCGATGTAAAATTTAATGGGCCTTAATGTCATGTAGGTTTCATTCTGATAGAAATATTCTTGAAGGCCACAAATACCGTATATTTGAATTTTATTGCTTTAAAGTACATTTGAATTTGCTTATTAAAAAAACTTAACCATATCATCTTATTAACATTGAAAAAAAAATACGGAAAAATATAGAATTTGAACGAATTATATACCCAATTAAAGGAGAAAAGAGCTAAAATATTTTTTGGATGCTATTTATGTGTTTTTCGAAAATAAGAATAGTAATATAGATGTATAATATACCGTTGCAAAGCTGAAATTTTTAGAAAAAATATAATGGTATACACAAAATTGTAATATTTAATGGAGATTGTTGAAAATCCGATATAATTAACTGATTTTTGTAGATACTAGTATGACAGATTATTTTATTAAACACATGTTTCTATTGAAACTCAATGTAATTAATTTTTTTACCTAACTGACTTTAAAAAATCTTATATTTATTTATATTTTGTTCAATTTTTTTTTTCAACATAAGAATAGTAATATTAATTTACAATATATTGGAAGCTAAAGATTTGAGAAGAAATGTTATCGTTTATAAAAAGTTGTGGAAGGTAATTTAAAGTCACAAATAGGGCATAAACTTAAGTAATAGTTGTTGATTATAATGCCTATTGCCTAAATAAAAATTTGTTGTTTCCATGGAAATTCGAGGTTAATCTTTAATGTTTTTCAAGTATAACTTTATTTAAAAGTTCTTAAATTGATTTCAACAAACGAGGTAAGTGAAAGACGTGTGTTGCAATTACATGTTTTTTTTTAATAATTTTTATTAGTTCAAATTTAAATCAGGAACTGTTCGTCCAATTAGCCACAGTAGCATAAAGTGGCATTAAATAAATAAACAAATCAGGAAATACTAAATATTGTGTAGCCCATATATATAATCCATATATATACATATATGACATTAATTTTAATAGCTATTGGTTTAATGTAGTGATTCAATTAAAGGAGCAATTAAGTATATGATTTTACAGGCAGAAGGAAACTAGTAAATGTTAACAGTTCAGTTATATTAAACTCTTATATTAGCACATGTACCTTTTAAAAAGATTACAGAAACGAAATGAGTAATGATCACTTAAGGACCGGACTTGTGTTGCGTGTTCCACATTATTTCAATTTCCTACACCTGCTCTCCTACTAATCTCTTCATCGCTCAACTTAAAAGAGTTTCTCGTACACCTATAGAACTCGCGTCTTGGATTAATACTGACCACATGTAATTTTTAAAACTATATATATTAAAGCATTTTAATTAAGTAAAGAATAAATAATGTATTTTTTATTTATTAATATCTGACTTGAAAATAGAAATGTATTACAGGATTTATCCTGATTCTGTTTTTTGTAAAATTCTCTTTGATAGTATATAGAATAATTATCATAATATTAAAAAAAAAAAAAAAACTTAGACATTTTAAGAGAATATTTATAATATTAATTGTCTAAACTTCTTATTTTTGTGTTTCATTCATTATTGAAATGAGAATATAAATCTAAGCAAAGGCTAATAATAATATTACCTGAAATATTTTTCATAATTAAAAATCTTTGGTTAACTGAAGTAAATACATTTTACTCTCAATTGTTTTATTATTTATTATTTTTTGTTCACCCTTGCCCTTTGAAAGCTAAACCGTAGTTTCTCTGATCAGGGTTTGAGGACGGAGGTTAAATGCCGAGGTAAAAGCACCTCGGCACCGAGACGGGAACTAGTGATTATTTGTTTTTTAAGTTTCTGGTCATATGTAGTTGCTAGGCAACGCGCGTACAAAGTAACGTTCGTTAACCCACTCAGCCACCTCGCCCCCATTCTTTTTTTCTTTCTTTCTCTAACTATATGAAATATATAATAAGGTAAAGTATTTTGATTATGAAAATTTTCCGAAAATATGTGTTTTGGATCCTTTGAGTACAAATGACCAAGTCCCGCCAAAAGGTCTGTGTCCAACCGCACTTTAATATAATTTAGGTTTAACACTGATTAAAATATTCTGACAGGGCTTGAATGCTTAAATTTTAAAAATGTCTGTTTCTAAAGTACCTTCACTTTTGTAGATTCAAAAAATCAACCATTTCATGTTATTATTTCATATGATTACTGGTTAATATACTAGATGAAAGACTGACAACCAACTGAAGGAGAAAAGAGAATATTTTTCGGATAATGTTTTTTTTCTGAACGTAAGAATAGTAATAATAGTATAGTATAGTACATATACTGTTGGAAAGCTAAAGATTTTAGAAAAAAATGTATATTATTTACAAAGTCGTATAAAGAAATGTGAAGTAATGAAAAGCGGATAAAACTAAATGATTGTTGTAGGCAATAACTTCTATTGTAAGATTATTTATTCTTAAATAAGTGTTTACATCGAAACTCAATGTACAATAATTCTTTGAACTTTTATCAACTTAACTCAATTTAAAAGTCTTGAAACTGATTTTAACTAAGTCTGTCTCGCACCAGATTTTTAGAAATCAATCAATTTCCTAACCTCTGACAACTTGGCTGGTATAATAAGTAAAAAGTATGTTTGAGGCTAAACGCCAAGTGTTTTAAACTGTATTTTTAAAGGACGTATTTTATAATATTCATTGTAAAATCTACACACTGGCTGACTAGACACTTTCCTGGGTCAGCAATTTATAGAGAGAAGCAAATTCATCGTGAAATTATATTTTTTAATAAGTAACCCTCGGTCTAAATCGACTTATATATCGTACTCAAAGTAGGTTTTCTTTAAGTATCTAGACAATTTTGGAGATGAGTTCACTTCTTAGTATAATATTTTTTTTTATTTAAAAGGAGAATATTTTAAAGGAATCTTGATAAAAAAGGAAAAATATCTTGAAGTTATCACCTTTAAACAATATTAAATTTCAGCCTAATTACGAAAACCTATCTCTATATAACTATTTCTAATTAATATTATCTTATCTTTCTTGTTTAATGTATATTCTTTAGATATGTACTCCGTATTCCATACAAAAAAAAATTAACACGCACTGTGATATGAATTAACAAACTATTTATTTTTTTATCGTCATGCCTATCCAATTACTTATAATTCCTATTCAAAGTAAATTGGTTGTCTTAATGTGATACCAGAGTAGCTCATTATAAGCCAAAGGAAAAAGTAATGTTTTCTGATACTCCTACGTTTTTTTTTTTTCAATGGGGTTAAGTCTGGGACAGGGTCAATTACAATGGAATGTTGTAATTACTTGAGTATTGCGCCTATATATATATTCATTTATGTGTAATACATATTATTAGAATCAATTACTTTCATTTGGAATAGCATGAATACAACTAAAACTAATAGTAATTATTAACAATTACTAGATAAACTACTTCTATTTTGGACAATTAGCTAAAGCAATTGCAATTACTGATTACATTATGATTAAGTGTTAATAGTTATTTAACAATTATAAGGCGTTGTGATTGCAATTACTTAACGCATGAAACCAAAAACAAAGTAATTTGGTTCTTATTATATAATATACTTTTAAGTAATTATTTACTGAATTTCTACTCATTAGAACCAGATGGAGCAGTTTTAATTGAAATGATATACCCTTAAGAATTAATAGTATTTGCAATTAGTTAGCGTCGAGAAGTAACTGTAATTGATAGGTGCCTCGGATAAGATCAAATGTAATTTCATTAACCTATTTAATAAATAATGTTTTTTTAATACATAATTTTATTTATTTATAAGTGTTTCTTTTTTTTTTTTTAACTATTTGAAATATGTTTGTATATTTATATTTCCAGTTCTCTGAATATATTCAACTTCTTAAATATTGAATGGTAATACAGTCTACCTGTTAGTACTGAACAATTTATTTATTTATTGATATTCGCAACTCTATTTAGCAATACATTAACTAAACATGAACAAAGATAGAGTTTCTTGAAGTAAACGTATAGAACTATATTAACTTCCCGATGGCAGCTGAAGTTTTAAAATTAGAAAAACTGAAAAAGTCAAATAAATTTAACTTAAAATGTCACATCTAATTTATTTTTAAATCATTAACTTCACAGATAATATAAATCAGAATGGTTATTCTTGTTATCAGTTGTTAAACAAACGAAAATGATATACGAGGTCAGTTCTCCCAACCGTTGCTAAATCCTTATCAATGCTGATAAAGCTCATTTATAAACAGTCCACCGCAGAAGGGATTGGGAGTAGCGCGGCGCTGTTCTGTAAACCCCCTGACGTAATGATCTACTAATTTTTTTCTGAACAAAATGAGTAAAAAATTATTATTTTTATGAGCTTTAATTGATTAAATTAAATTGTAAAAAATTAATATAATAACAAGGAATAAACCTCAAACTTCGGTGAGGCAGGAACGTTATAAAAAAAAATTAGACCCTCCTCTGATGTTGCTTTTATAGAATGAACGTTAAAAATAATAAATTAAATTAACCACTTTTGAGATTGGAGAGAGCTTAGACAAGTGGCGAAGCCTAGCGGACAGTAAGGGAACTGGACGATCAATATGGCTTCGTTCTGGGTCAAATGATTTCCATAGCGCTGTTTAAAGTGGGCGCCAAATCCCACCGACGTCACAGCCTTGTGGGAAGGTTATTGCAACTTCTCTTTCCATTCCTAATGATAAATATCATTTTTCATACCATATTTTTTAAAAATTGTAAATGAGGTTTCTAAATCATTATCAATCATAATTTAGTCTGTGATTATATTTGTTCATTGATAATCATATAAAATATTTCTATCATCGATAGATTTCCTAGATAAATATTAGCTTTGGCAATTTATTTATTAGGCTAGTTTTTAAAGTTTTATTATTTACTAGCGACTCACCCTTGCTTTACACGGTTGTAATTTAAATATATCTTCATTAATGTACAACAAAATTTCAGTTTGACCAATTTAGATCGGTTAACCATTAGTGGTTTTGTTTATTCGTTGGTTATGTTAACCGTTTCCAATTTTATTCATTTAATTATTGATGTAAATTTTAAATGAACTTTTCAAATGTATTTAAAGTTTAATTTACTTTCCATGCAAGTCTGATTTAGGGAGCGGCGTGGTCTAGTGGATAGAGCGCTAGTCTACTGTTATCCGGGTATTGAGTTCGAATCCCGGCTGTGGCAGAAATTATTTCTTCTGTTACATCAGGCGGAGGGCGACCCTAGGATGTGGAGACCTTCCTGGGGCAGACCTAGCCTCTTTAAATTGGGTACCCCATGGGTTTAATCGACTCATTGCACGACCGTTGGCCTGGAAACAGTACGATTCTTTACATGTACTGAGCCCAAGGCCCTTCATGGGTTGCAGAAGTACAGAAAGTCTGATTTTGTTTACAGTGGAATATCTTTTTTTATCAAATTACTTCAAGTATAAACTGGAAATAATTAATAGCAAAGTTAGTTGATTCATCTATAACAACCTTATATTTATTTTTACGATTTAGTTGTACCATTTTTTCTAAAATCTTGCGTAATGCATGGAAGAATGTAACCTATATGATTCTGTACGGGGACAACACTGAATAACCATAATCTCCATCATCACAATATTACAAACTAACATAAGTTCATGCGCTTATAATAACTTTCTGTTAACTTGTACAACTTATTTGATTGCATATTAACTTTTCTAAAATATAGTGCTTACCAATGGTTGGTATTATACGTATATATTACTACTCATATTTCAGGAAAGGTTTTTTGATGCATTAAATATAAAACCTTCAGAAAAGAAATTCTGATTAGAATTTCAGAAAAGAATGTAAATTATAGTGCAAACAGTATCAAAATCCGTCGCGTGTTTTAGATGGTGTTCGTGGAAAGCAATAATCCCGTTATCATTTTATATATGTACCGATTGATTGATCTTTACAACTGTACGTAACGATACAACAGGTTCCTGTTGGATACAATTATTTGATGGCTTAAAAAAATCTTGTAAAAAGTTATCTAGCGGTAATTTTTTGTAATTCATTTTTCTTCAAAAGCCTTAATAAATCCATGTCATGGGAATATTGTTGTTATTTATATAATCATTTAATAACACATGCATTGCTAAGAATATTTTCCCATGGAGTGAGGTAATAATAATTTGATTACTATGAAATGACATCACGATCCATTAATTATGGTTGTGAATTATAAAATACAATTCATCTATTTTATTTTCATTGACATAAATATACTAACTTATCAGTAGCTACTTCGGTAAAAAAAATTGCAATCCATTGCATAGAATAATGTTATTAATTCAATTATACGTAATGATCACACCAATAGATCCGAAACTTTTTTGTAAATAACCCATGAAGAGGGGAAAAACCAGTCCGATGTCAAATTCAGAAATTGGCAGATGAGGGAAGTCGTTAAATTTTTGTTAAAATCATATAAAATGGAAGCCAGGGCTAATAAATTTTATAGTGACTATAATCATTTTATTAATACTAATTATCCTGCAATGAAGATTAATATTTGTTTATTAAGATACTATATTATTATTATTATGTTTTATAAATAAATAAACATAATATAATTCAATTAGTTATCTAGTATTATTATCTCATTCATATCCATTTTAGCTATTGTATATTAAGAATATAACAAAACTAATCGGGCTAGCGCGAAACTTTTGCACTGATCCTATTTTGTATTATATTCTAGTACATTTGGAGATGAACTCAGCTTTAATTTTATTTAATTAGTTCACGATGATGAACCTTTATTTTTACCTATTTGCCTTAATGTCGGAAAAATCAGAGAAAAATATATAGTACCTCAGAAACTCAATTCATCTCTATAGTACCTAACCGATTAGATAAATATCTAAGCCAGAAGTAAACCGTTATAATTAACATCCGTTAATACTTTAAAGAAGTTTCAGATCGCTCTGTATTACTTATTGGGGACAGCGGTCAATTCTTCATCTGATACTTTTATTTTCCAAAATTTTTATTTTAATTCTTGATTAAAATGTAGATATGAAATCTTAGGCTATATGTTTACATTCTTGTTTCTTTGCAAATAGACTTAGACATTAAAATCTTTGGCTTTTAATTTATTTAAAAATACTGTTTATAGTACATACCAAAACCTCCCTAGGTGTACCTTTATTCTGGTGATTGGTTGAGCAACTTTCGTACAGAAATCATATATATGATATGATGTTTTAGACTCTATAAAATAGCAAATATCATTTATTGAAATGTTTTCAATATATATTTAAGGTTAAACCATCCATGGAACTACGCCTTCATTTATGATTCCACAACACACGAACAGCTCAACTCTCACGCTACACAATATTTCACATGTCATGTGGTGACGAGGATGGAGTCCCACCATTTGTCCAAGGTGATTGGAAATCATTACTCACGATTTCGATTACTATGGTGCTTACTTTGATACTACGAACACACACGTTTAGGATTGTAAACTGTAGTATTTGTAGCGTAGTTTTCATCAAAGTATTTCGTGATAATTACGTTTAGGTTAAATGGCTAATTTAAATTCCAACAATATATATTAAATATTTACTAGTGCCGATAATCTATAGTTATTTATTTATTTATTTTGTATAGAATGCCTCTACCCGTAAGGGTCATTGGCATATCTTTTTGTTTTATACTCTATTATAAAACTTGGTTCTTTTCAGAAACTCCATTAGGGAATCCACGTCATTTTCGTAGTCCTGGAGGATGTTACAAAGAGTTTCGCCCATATATAACTGGTTTCTCAATGTGGTATATTCTTTACATTCTACCAGAATGTGTTTTACCGTCCTTATGACACCACATTTCGAGCGTGTAGGAGCTTCTAAGCCACGAAGAAGGTGTAGCCGTGGGAGAACTCGCAATGTCCAATCCTTAGGCGACATAGAATTGTTTCCTTCTTTCTTCATTTTCTATTGCTTGTTACCTAATTATCTATAGTTATTTTGATATAATATACCTACTTAACTATGTAGAAGCTGGTAAGTACTTCAAACTCGCTCCTTCTTTTTCAAAACTAAATTCCCATCCTCCACTCCCCCCGCCACAAGAAAAAAAATCTAAAACAGTCTCTGGAATCTCCAACCCATCAACATTAATAGCGAGGAATTTGGATTTTACTAGAATTAATCGAATGCGAAATAAATTTTTAAAAAACTTTAAAATTCGATAATTATTTCTCGACAGATTCACAACCTTATACACGAACGCGGTATTTATTAAAAAAGATAAATGCATTAAAATATAAATTAATACAAAATATTTCTTCCTTTTTTGTATGTAAGTTTTTACAAATTTTTTTCTACACCTGCACTATAATTTTGATTTTAATTTATTACATATAGTTCATTTAGGCTACTGTATTACAATTTCAAAAACTTTGCAAATTATTACACAGTGGTTTATTATTTCCAAAAAACAATATTACGGTGTAACTGTTTTTATAGCTGTTTTGAGGCAATTAACTGATACGAAAAGCAATAAATAATTCAAAGGAATATGGCCTATCACCACTGCTAATTTCAAAACTATATCTCTGCTTTTTTGTCGTTCAGTAGGAAATTTAATTATCTATCGAATTGCACTAACTAAACCATAAAGGGAATATAAACGTATATATAGGCAATATTTCAATTTTTTTTTATTGCGCTTTACTGATCATAAAAGTATGTATATATATTTCTCCATCTTTAAAAATAACTGAGTTATGGCTGTATTAACGGGTTAAAATTTCAATATTTTTAAAATAATTATCCGCATTTTTGATTAAAAAACACTAATAAATGTTTTCCCTATTTTCATAAATGATTTAGTTATTGAAATAAATCACTTTTAATCAGCCACCATTTTGAAAATAACCAGTTGATATCAACGCCTTTTTGGGAGCATCATCGTTAGATGCCTTAGTATTTTTGTGGCGAATTTCTTTTGTGATGGATTGGGCGAAAAATTGGTTCAATAGTTTCGGAAGAAGTGCCGCGTAAGGAGGAAATTTTAGGAGGAAGTAATTAATTTTTTTGATTGGTTAATAAGGTTCATTATTTAAAATAATAAATTATTTTGCTCATTGTAAGGATGTCTCATCCAAAATCAATATTAACTTCAGGAAAATTAAATGAGCAGTAGAGTAGTTGTTTGTTTTTTTTTCACACTAAAAAGTACTTTAGACATTGTCATAGTATTTTTTTTCTTTGAGTCTATTTCAGAATGGACCTGTATTTCCTGGTCCATTACAAGTTCTCAAGTATTCTCTTTGTCATTGATCACTACTTACTACCTTCGGGAAAAGCTAAAATAATAGTAGATACTGTTTTTTGACACAAAAAGCACTCAATATCACAGCTTTAAAAGACCAACCTTATCAGTGTTTGGCGTCTAACAATGCGATATCCTAATTTAAAAAAGGGCGCGAGAACAGAGAAGCCAGATTTAGTACATAAGTCAGTAGATATCGCTAGTGTAATTTAAAGGGCGTATTTTAAAAAGGGTGCAGTTATGGAAATGTTGTTACCAAAAAATGCGTTAGAAACCGCTTGTGAGATAGACAAAATTCACAGTTTTTAGACGCTAGTTTCCGATAAAGCATAAAGCATTTTTATAATTATTAGCACTAAGGCTGTTGTAAATTTCATGATTTTTTTTTTGTTTTGTTCTCACGTTCACTCCCGCATTAGTCAGTATCAGGCGGCGCGTACTACCGGTTTTTATTTCCATAGTCATGTTATCTATTATTTATAAGGGCATTAATTTTAAAAAAAAACTTTTTAACTGCCATTCGAATTATACTTATTGGCAGAAATCTGAGGTTAGGATAAAATAATCAAAAAGGGGTTAATTAGAGCGCCATCTCACACAGCAGACATTGAAAATCAGCACCGGCGTTAACGTATTAAAGGCTGTACTACACTGTAGTATATTTTTTAATGTGTTTATCTAATTTTCAATATCTTAAACATATACTGTGTACATTGAAAGAAATTCGGACTTATTCTTAGGCAATAATATTTATATTTCATATATCACCATTTGTGATTTAAAATTTACTTTAATTTGCTACTAAATTAACTAATTGAGTAAGGAAGTTACTTAGATTGTAAGTTGCCAAAGAGAGTGAATTGGTTAGGACACCTGCCTTCTAATGCGGTAGGAGAGGACTGGTAGTGCCCTGAATAAGGTATTAAGAAGGATATTCGACCTTAAGAGGGATGAAATAAACTCCAGCAATTGGAGCTGGGGGACCCTCCCCTGTGTTCCTCTCTGGAAAATACTCCATCCCGTATTAAAACTTTGAGCCTGCTGATATTACTACTACTTCAACATGAAACCTTACATTTCATTACCTACGATAAAATTATTGTTTTAATTAATTAAATTTTCCCTATTAACGATGTTATCGGCAATTAAACTCATTAAAACATTATGATGCGCCCAACACACAACTTCCTATTACTCCTCTCGTTCCAGTTTTAAAAGAAATTAACTTAAATTTGAAAAATGAGAAAAATGATAAGGAATTTCAATTATTATCTAAAACAGTCGATCAAGTACAAAAAAAAAATAACCTGAAATATCTCTCCTTTATTTGATTATAAAAAAAGTTCATATGTAATCATTTTGTATTAATGCTAACAACCAAAGATGGTTAACTGTTTGAAATAAACATTTTTAAATGTGCTTTAGAGGAATAAATTTCTAATTTCGGCATTGAAACCCAATCAATCAGACAGTTCGTGTGAAGATAAAACCTCTTTGATATTAAAGAATATTTAATTTTCAAGTTTAATAAAAACCATTTTTCTCTTCACAGGAAAAACTCTTCCTTAGATCCTGGTCCCCTATACCTTCCAGAGGATCATTTCTTTTTAAATATTTCCTAGATATTGTTGGTAAAATTTAAATATATAAAGATCAGCTAGGGGTCCCCTGTAGTGTCGTGGATAGCAAAACATCCTTCTATTCCCGAGGCCATGGTTTCAAACCCCATGTGGCCCTAGGATTTCATTTTTTATGGCGTCCTTTAGTGAGGATGGTGGTCCCGAGCCTGTGCAATGTCAGGTACTCGTTAAAGATGACTATCCTAACTAAACTTGGACAAGCAAAATTAAGGACTCCTGCTGTAGCATTGTCTAATTAGGCATAGTAGCATAAAAAAACAAGAAAAAAAAAAACCTGTACCTCTACAACCTATAAAGGGTCTTGATCACACTCAGCCGTCAGGTTTTTCCCCCACTTTGGGGTCCCACTGTTAAGAGGCTATCCATACCCTAGGTTTAAAATTATATTTTGTCATAGCCGGGATTCAAAACCAAAACCTGGAGATCAGTAGACTAGTACTCTATAAACTAGACCACCCCACTTTTCTAGTAGCATAAACGTGACGTTAAATGAAAAAACAAACAAAAATATCATATGTTGTATAAGTCACCTCTTTAAAGGGACGAGAAGAAAAAGATTAAACATCCAGAAACATTGATTGATAGGCCCTAGTTTTAACTTTCTAATAACAATCTTTAAAAAGCAGATGTGTAAATAAAGTTTATATTAGGAAAATTTTGGAAAATATTGGAGATGTAATCCTAATTATGAGAAAAGTTCCCTTCCCTCAAGATAGTATCAAACATGAGAAATAAGCAGCAAGAATCAATAAACCTTAACCAAATAAAGTGTAAATTGACAACTTGATATAAAAGCTACCTTATATAAAACTGTCATGACAATCACTTTCTCTTACATGGCTGGAATTAAATGTATCTATTAACTTATTTCACATTCTAGTACTCAAATACTATTACCATAATCACCATTAATATTTAAGGCAAAATGGTTTATGATAATATTTGTTAAATAACGTTAATAAACAAAAATATTAGCTAACACAAACATTAGATGCTAATATCAGCAATCTGCTACCTATAGACTCCCCTCCAGTGACCACTGTCCCAGTAGAAGAACATAAGATTGGCCTTGCAACAATCCTCCAAACGACTATCAGTCTAACTCTCGGATGCCTACCAGTTTGTTTAGCTCTTTATGATTTTTTTTCCATCTTAATTTAACTGTTCATTCATCAGAAGTTGTTTATTCATCACTAGTAGCATACCGTGTATGAGTAAAATTACGGTATTAAGATGTTTGCTAAGTTCATTATTCAGTAATCATACACTGGTTTTTTTACATCACATTTAAAATACATTTTAATGAATTGACTTGTTTTAAAACTTTAAACACAAACTTTATTTGGTATAGTGAAACTGCAGAAAAGATATGTACTAGCATCATTTCGGTCACTTTTATGAAAAATAAAAGTACATAACGATCTGTAGAAGTTTGACTTAGTTCAAAAATTAAAAAAGATATTTGAAGGATGTAATGATTAGGTTGAGGTCATAAAGGTTTAGCAAATAGTTAAAAAAACTATTTATTTACCTCATTGTACTGTTTGCAAATCTTAGACGATGGCCACTCGAATCAACCCATCCTTCATATTTATTACACGGTCAACTAGTTATTCTTTAGTAAAATATTTATTGTAGTTTATTTTCTAAAATATTTGTTTAATTTGTATAGTAAATTTCCTTCATAATTTACTTAAACATTTTTTTATCATATATTTAGACTAATATATAAATATTAGTAAAATATATATATATTACCCTAATTAAGTTAAGTTTAATTTTCCTCGATCAATAATCAGATCAATAATATAATATAATAAATCTTATAATATATATTTTAAATATTAGTTCTTTCATATAATTTTTGAAACTGCATTGGAATTGTAAATAAGTTAAGTTGGAATTGTCATATATAAAAAGATAAGGAATAATCTATACATGAGAAAGAAGTAATGAATCTTACTATAAACCTTAACAAAACTAAACTATTAAACTCTTTCTTTTCCAAGTATTCCAGAAAAAATACTTGGAAAAATTCTAGGATCTTTGAATTCTAAGACCTAGATCTTTTTCTTATTTTGTTTAATATTCCTGAGTAAAATTATTAGGAATTTATAACAAAAAGAAACACTATTCATATGGAATGAGTGATAAATAATAATCATATTCAATCTTTATTTATTTTCTTAACCTTAATTACCATTAAATATAATATAATTTACAACATGATATCAATGGTTTAAAAAATAAAAAACGTACTTTAAGAATAAGATTGTAACTCCAAGTTTAAATGAATCGCATATTAATTCTTTTGACTGTTTTTATATAGTACTAAAGACCAAGTACAACAAAGCTTTATTTATTGGACTTCATTTGAATTTTTTTTTTCCATATTGGAATTAAGTTCCATTTATAAATAGACTTAATTCAGAACCCTGAGAGTGAAAGAATATGGTTCCGTCAAATAAACCAAAATGAAGATTGTTTAAAATAAAGTGGAACTTATTACTTAACAAATATAGAGGTAGAAGGGTAGATTTCGAAAACCATGGCTAATTCACAAGAATGACCCATCAAATTATAACTTAGCAGCTCAGGACCTTGTTGGCTGGACTAACTATAACTGGATCTGATATATTTCTATGTTGTTTTTTAAAATGCAAACCCTAGTGATTGAATGGCCTCACTGTTAGTAAATAAATAAATAATTAAAAACTTTGTAAAACAGCATAAGGTAATTCAGTCTCATGTAAATGCAATTCAAGACAACTGAGAAAAAAAAAAAAAATCAAAAAATGAAACAAAAAGCCTCCTCGTTAACTATCATAATGGGTTACCATGTAGTTAAGGAACTAGAACTATTATCACAATTTATTATTGAAGGAATAATTTTAAACAGTTCTCAGATTTTCCATCATACCAGGATGAAAATAAATATAATCTAAAGTTTTATTGTTAAAATACTATTATTATTTTTTATTAGGAAATATTATAACTTTGGTTTATTAAAAATATATATTTCATCATAGAAAATAAAATTCTATCTCTTGTTGCCATCATAATTATACATATGTTTTATATTTATCATCCCATATATGCTAGTTGTAATACAATGACTTGGTTAAATTTAAAAAAGAGGATATATTTTTTAAAAATTTATTTTACTAGCCTGTATTTTATTATCCTGAATGATTTAATATTATAATATTCATAAATGACAAAACTTTGAATTTAACTAACCTTTTTTTTCCTTTTGACAGTTTTGATGTTGAGAATGGCGGAACAAGTGGTCGAGCTGAGGGCGCTGCCTCTCCCTCTGCAGTCCTTCTCCTTCAGAACCTACCTCAGCGGCGCGAGTCATTCCTCTACAGGTCAGACTCAGACTTCGAGGTCAGCCCGAAGTCTATGTCCAGGCATTCAAGCATCGCTTCTGAAAGGTAATGAATCAAAACTAAAATGTGAATTTCTGTGAACAAGCACTGTACATAGAATCATGTAAATAACATCTGTCCTGTTTTGAGTGTTGTGTATTAGTTAATTTATAATTAGATTTGAGTTAAAGAACTATGCAATTCATATGTCAAATTTTGTGTATTTGTGCCACATTTACAACTTATTCTTAATATTCTGTGCATTTATCAAGTGCTAATTTCAAATTCAAATCTTTTTCTTTACTGTATACATAGATTATCAGAATATCTGCATTGAAGGACTATAGCTTTAACATAAAATTTAGTTGAGTAATCAAAAGAAACCTTTTAGTTTGATAAAAGCTTACTATGCTACTTTTTCAATTGTTATAGCAATCCATGGCCTGAAAAATTTACCGATTAATTTTCTTTAAAACTGAAATATTTTTTATCATATATCTTTAATTAAACAATAACTTCCTTAAAATTCAAATTTTTAAATATCCTCTTAAACCTTATCATAACTTATATTTAAACTACTATGCGCCAGAGTCCCTATTCATCTTCAGGGTTTCATTCTCTTCTAATTAATTACAGAGGTAGTTCCTAAATCATATAAATCCATTTATTTATTTTGTCTGACTTATTTCAATTTGTCTTTTTGGCTATATATTATTTCTCGTCTACAATACAGTACACTAGACAATTCTCTTGTAGATAACAAACAGTAAATGTCCAAATAGACAAATTTTAATACTCAGAACCAAATTAATATACTAGGAAGTACAACTATTATAAATCAAAAGATGACGAACACCTGAAAACAGAAGACTCGAAAACAATTCCGAGTTTAAATTTAAATTATATTTTTTAAGAAGATGTTTTACAATAAAGTTGAATTTCAGGGAAGTTATTGTTTCACTGAAGATATACAATCAAATCAACTTAAAACTTCCAATTATTACTGTATACTATCTTCATAATGAAATATTTAGTTTAAAAAAATAGGCCAAATCAAATAATCTTAAAATTAAGTAAATTATCCAATCATGAAATATTCTTTTATAAAAAGCAACCAAAATGGTGGACACTTAAAATCTTTAAAAACTACTTAAATTAAGCTATTATACATAAATCTGGTTAAGTAATTTACAATATACTTAAACTTCAATGCTTGCTTAAGTTAAAACTTAATTGTTCTAATATTCATTTTAAAAAAAAAGTATTGCCTTACATAGAAAATATCTGATCATTTCAAGTAATTTAAATATTTCCTTATAAAACTTTTGACTCAGAAGTCTGATCTAGAGATTTTAACTACCACTACAACAAAACAAAATAATCCAATTAATATATTATATATATGTTACATAATTGATAAAAATGTAACAATGTTCATTGATTATAAAATTCAAAATTTAATAGATATATATTAAATATTTAGTATTTGTCCTCTATTTTTTTAAATAATAAAAAGTTAATGTAGTGATTAGTATATATTTGTTGAAAAAATAATAAAATTCTTGAACTGTAAAACTCTTAATTGATATTTATCTTATTATAAGTAATATTCTGATTACTCATATTTGTTTAAATTTAAAAAAAATGTTTTACACTTCTAAAGGAAATACTTTTTTTCTATGAACCATTGCATTGGCTACACTGATCATAACCATTCCTTTGAACTTATCACAAAAAATACAGGAAGTTAATTTCATTTAGTTGCTGAAATAATGAATAGACTATGTGAGTAATTTTATGTTTAATAATACATTTGATTTGCTATGTATAGATTAATTGATTTAACAATCTTAATACTACTAATAGCGATTGTTAACTAGACATTTTTGATCAAGTTTCGTTTTAATAGATATGAACTGATTTTATAATAATCATCATTATGAAGTAAAGTCCTCATAGTGAAAACGTATTGCTATTCTATCATTACATATTTGACTATGAAACTTTCATAATTGTATATATAATGTTCCGCATTATATAACAATCAGAAGCATACTTATTGGAGAGGGAGGAGTTAAAAGTGTTAAAGTTAAATAGTTAATAAATTCCCAAAATATTTTTATTTTCTGAGCTAAACCACTATATACCTATAGCGAATCAGTAATCCTTGTGAATCTGGATGGACCATACATTTTTTATTTCAATTTTTATAAATATAATAGTTATTACTAATATCACTAAAATTAGACACGTTTACAATGATTAAAAATAAAAAACTTTACTCAATCTTAGGTTTTATTCTGTATCTAAGTATTCGTACACCTTATTTCAAAATTTTCCAACTCTATTTTTTATGTAGATACAAGGTATACCTTTTTTTCACAATTCTCTTTTTAGCAATGAATATTAATTCTGAGTATATTTGAAAGAATCTAATTTTTTGACTAATAACATGCTTCTCAGATGAATGTTCTAATTTTACAGGTCCATCATAGAAATCATTGTGTATATATGTTTTTAATGAGTTTTAGAGGAACTAACAAGGTTTTATTATATTGTTTTTCATCTACAAATTTATTTTGAAAAATTTAGCCATGAAATTTCAAAACAATCTTGATTTGCTCTTTTGTTCCTGTAATTTATTAATATATATACTTATATTTTTAGATTTAAATCAATGCAGAAAATGAAATAATAGAAATGTATAATAATTCCATGGCTATTTTTTTTTTCAACAGGATATTGTTTGTACATAATTATGTTTAAAAAATTATAATTGTTGGTGTGTTTCCTGAATCATGCTCCAACTATCCTGCATGTACCTTAATGTCGTACAGAGCATGATTCTTTTGTAAGAATCTTTTCATTCTCAATCAGATTATGTGGGTTATATTTTTTGTTTTATTTTTCTTTCTTCAAAATTATTTATTATATAATTTTGGTGTAGGTGTAGTTATTAAATGATTTTGGTGTAGGTATTACAAAAGAAAAATAAACATGTCCGTTAATTATATTTTAAATTTCAAATTAATGTTTATATTATTTTTCAACCAACGATAATTGGATCTATTTTCTATTTCTATAATGCAATAGTGGCGTCCCAAATTTTTTATTGTTATCAAGTGAAATAAATGACTAATATAGCGTCTAAAACTGCTAGGGAAGAAAGTAAATATAACCAGTCAAAAAATATTTCGAACAAGGTTATTTTAATAAAGAGCTAATGCTAAAAGATCATTTAATTTGTAGTTTATAGTCTGAAAGATTTTTTTTTTTAAAATAAAATAAAACATTTGCTTTACAATTTCTATAAATTTACAGATTGAAAGAGGCTGAAGCTCCACCAGTTGAAAGACCGTATGTAATAATTTTAAAAAAGATAAAGATAAAGAATGCTTCTAATTACCCCCAATTTTTTCTTTGGTTTCATTTTTATAGCAAATATGTTCATTCCTTTGCATTATGAAGCACAATGTAGTGTTTAGAGAAACATGTTACAATTATCCTTAACTGCACGTTTTTGATATTCACATTATATTTTATCTTTTTTTGTTTGAAAAATAATAATAATTAGTTTTGCCTCTATATCCTGATGATTGTTTCAGGAAACAAACAATTCATCCATAACTAATGTTTTGCTCTTTTTTTAATCGATATAGTTTTCAGGTTTCGTTGTCTTATTAGTTTTTTTTATTAACAATTTATACTTGGTATTCGAACTTTTTTTGATGATTTTTTTTTTTTTTTTTTGTGCGATAATATAGAATAGACAAATATATATTATTTTATAAACACTATTTAACACTGGTTTTAGGTTCCTCAGTAGTTCATTCTTATTGAGATGAAAAATACAACGCACGTTTTCCTTCATGATTCCCCAGAATGAACTGCTGTCAATTTCATATATTTTGCTTTCTGCTTCGTTCTGATTTCTTCAATTTAGGAAAGTGAATCTAAAATGGTCAGTACTTAATAATTTAATTAATTTTTCTATTTAAAGTAGTATCATTTACAAAAATTGTATTGATCAATTTAAATGCCTGTTACTGGTACTGATTACTTCTATCTTCTATTTAATCATTGAAGTATTCAGTACAGTGATTCAATTTTACCTACTGCATTTGTTGTTTGTTTCGGTTTTTCTTTGCTCTATAGAATTGAAATGGAAACAAGTATTATGTTCTGATACACAAGGTTTCAAATTTCTCATTTTTTAAAGGCACGATAAATATAATTTGTTTTTGATGATGCATAGAAAATGTCCTCTATAAAAATTTTGTTGTATCATCATTAATAATTATTACGCATTATTTAGTTGTTTTTTTTCTCATTTTGATTAAATAAATGAAACTAAAATAGTCTAATGAATGCCAAGGACTGATGAAGATATCTCGCAGAGATTGGTTTTATTACAATAATCCACTAATTTTGCCATTCTTCTGCTGAATATTTTCTTTTTTTTTTTTTAGAAAGTTGGATTATGTGATTCTAAATGATATTAAATTTAAAAATTCCTGAATCCATATTGTATGCTTCACCCATTTTATTTAGGGGATGTGGTTGGAAAGCAAGGTAGGAATGTCAATCAGGTACCTAGTTTTTTCAAACTGATCAAAAATTAACTCAAAACCAAGTCAGTTTGACTAATATTTTATAAGTTACTATGGTTTACATATTTTAAAAATTGAGAAATTTTAGTATTTATCTTTAGAATTATTTAAATGCAAGAGTTTGTTCACAGAAAGCTTTGTAATGTCATTCTAAATGATATCTGAAAAGTACCTGTATCTATAATTAATGCTTCCAGCTTTTGAAGAAGTATAGTTCAGGAGGAAAAGACTGATAGAGCTGAATGTTCTGACATTTTTGCAATGAAGTCACTTTTGAGTATGTTCTGTAAATCCTCATAAATTCTATGTACATTGCATGAGAAATATATTTTAGAGTAATACAAAATGTTATATATGTAAAATGTAAAAGCCACAAGTATTCAATGAGTAAATGGATACTTGACAGTTTTCATTTAGAGTGATATTACAAAGCATCTCATGAAAAAAATCTTGCATGAAAGTAATTCTGAAGGAACACTCCATAATACAGGCCATTTAGGCCCCATACTATCTGTTAAAAAAAAACAACATTTTTTAAAGACATAAAATAAAATTATATAAAAATCATGCTTTAACATCTTTACAAAAACTAAATTATTTCTTAGTGGGGAAATGCTACAGAGGTAAAGAAATATTTTCTTTTGAAAGAGGATTAATAAGTGTTGTCCTTCATACAAATTAATAATCCAGCAAATGTAGTTCATTACATAGAGTGGTATTTAAAGAAAAACTTAAAAACATGCATTATTTTCAGGACAATCCAATACATACATGACTAACACATAACCACATACATGCACATGACTGTTACATAACATAAGGTTCATGCTATTGATAACTATTGATGCATAAAAAAAGCTAATTTGTAACTTTAATATTTGTTCATCCCTTCTTATTTTACTTTTGCTTCTCCCTATGGTGCCGTATAAGCATAGGAGAGTGTTTAGCCACTGGATCCAATCCTCTCTATTCCCAGCTAGGTTCCTGGCCAGGCCAAGATCTTTTCATCTTCCCCTGCAAAGCTTGTCAACGTACTCTAGGTAGAACATACTTGGTCGCCCCTGAGGTCTTCTCCTATCTGGCACGTAATCCATAGTTTTTTTAGGGAATCCCTGTGTTCCTCCATTTTAATGACGTGGCTGAAACAACTTCAACTGACGGGTTTGCATAATTTTCCATTACGGCCCAACCTCAAGTTCTTGGTGTATCCGTTCATTCCTGACACGATCTCTTCTTTTCTTTCCCACTGTTTGTTGATCCCATGATGTAATAATTAAAAAATATCATCATTCTAAAGTGTTTAGTTAAATGAAACCTATAGCAAAATATTGAATTGATTAATTCACTCTATTCATGAACTCTAAAAATATATAGTATATTTGATATTTATTATACTCCTATTGTTCGATATTAAAAATAACATGCACCCGCTCTGAAAAGAAATAGTTTACTTATGTGATCATATTTCTTTATCTTCCATTATGAGAGAAAACTTCTCTCAGAAAACACTGCTTGAAGAAGTTGTCCTTCTTGAAATGTAACTAATTGTTGTGTGAACCAATATTGCACTGATGTTCTAAGACCAGGAATTTGCTCAGACTGAAATTTTGAAACTTTAACCTTATTTCATACTTCAGAAATGTTTTCTCATGTAGTTTGATCAATGGTACTCTTAGAGCAATGTATTATGCTGTTGTTATTTAGTGTTCTTGAACTTTTTATCGATCAAACATATTGTTAAAAATTTAAAATGGAGTTTTTGGCATTTTACATCAGAATTGAATATTGCCCAGTTGTCATTTATTTATCAAATATACTTTTAACAATAATCATAACTATCAACTTGGTTCCACACTGTATGATTCCCTGATTATTTATCATTTAGTTGTACTGAAGCAATAAACATCATCTCGGATTCAAAAATCATCAACTTCAAAATTCTAAAAGAATTGTTTACCATTTTTGTTACAAGATGTTTTATTTAGTTTTAAGCTAAAACATTTTTAGTTGTTCTGCTACTTTTTTTCAACATGTTGGAGGCTTTCTGGCTAGTTTGTATTTGGATAGTTGAGTTTTGATGTTTTTTTGGACTTAAAATAAACCAAATTGAAACTTTGCACTTATGGTCAGACTATAATTGTTTATCAGGGAATATCTTGAAGGTTTGACAATAAATTCGGCTTAAAATGGTCTTAAAGTAATTTTTTGTCTGAGGTTTTGTAAGCGTACTGATTGTGAGTTGAATATACTAAGCTTTTAATTCATGACAAATTTTAAGCCCGATTCAATACTACAGAATTTTCCTTTATTCTGGCATCATCTATACATAAATACAAAATATTTATGTATTATATTAATTAGAAAAGAGTACTTGAAACTCTTTTCTGTATCATTCATTGTATATCTTATTGTACACTATTATTTGTATCATATTTACAACTTAGTTTGTAAATTCTCCAGTTGATTTCACTTTGTCTTGAAAACAAGCTATAATATAACAAAATGGCATGTAATATTTTCAATAATTATCATGAAGAAAAGTATTAATCACATGAAATATTCAGAACTCGAAGTCGAATCAAATGCTATTTTTAAAAGTATTTGTCTAATCAGCTCATACTAATTTTTTCGGAATTCATTCTTCACTGAGCCTAAAAACTTTACACACCCATTTGAGTCACCGCAATGCTATTAACTCAGTATAGTTACTGGCAGAGTACAAGCTCCGTAACTCTGCATGTGTAACCTTCTAAATTCCCCAGTATTACTTTAAATCATTTTTACTTTAAACTTTGAATTAAAAAGATTATTACTTGAACATCCATAAATTGTTGAAATCAGCAATGTTTATTCAAATAATTTGTAAAAAAAAGGAGGCTTATATTTTGTGTATGTGCCATGACTCCCCTGAAGCAGTCCCTACCCAGAGACCCGAACAGGGGACTAGTTTACCTCCAGATAAGGAGCGTTTTACTTTAGAGGAATCCATGACTGTTAATGGTATTTTATGAACTGAAATATGTGTACCTACATCACATCCTCCAGCAAGCCTGGAGGGCCACACTCATTGTTGGTCAGCGAGTCCATCGGACTTTGCCAGGAGGAACTTCCGAGATAATTCCACCGACCATCCGCTACATCTGCACCCATGGGACACTCCCCATATGCGGTAATGAGATCGATATATATATATATATATATATATATATATATATATATATATATATATATATATAATACCCAAAAAACATGTATAATTAGAGTCAGTAGCATCAAAACACTCTTTTAGTTAGTGAGGGCCTTGTGAAATTATAGACTTGGAAAATAATTTCAAATAATAATATTAATATGTCATTCAACTAAGAATTTAGGAGATGACACAAACCTGTCTTGAAAAAAAAAGGGAGGCTTATATTTCGTGTACCTTCACACCCGATAGTTCAGTATAGCTCTGTTGGTTCTTCTTCATTTTCTATTGTCTATTTCCTCAGTACAAATACCTCTTAGCCTGGATATTGTAATTAATTATCCAGGTAGTCGTAAATGTTTTTTTATGATACATTGTTTCTATTTTGTAAGCAAATAATCCTTCTATTGATGAATTTTATTTAAATTTCTCTAAGCATTATTCACATTCAATATCATGGTTAATTTCTTTCAAGAACATTAATTTAACACTATATTTTACAATTGAAGCCTATATTTATACAAAATATGTTCCATCACAAGCCTTTAGCTACTTGTTATTAATTATTACGGGAGATAGATACAAAAAAATAAAGATATGAAGATGGAGCCAAAACTTTTTGGTGTGTTTATAATAACAGATTTTATATTTATAATAATTAGCTATTGTTCAAATATATATCACAGGACTAAAGTTACAAACAATTTTTAATACCAACTTTAAAGAAAAAAGTTGTGTTTGATTAATTTAGCTAATTTGTATAATGATCTTTTCATTCTTGAAC
The DNA here is from genome assembly GCA_023052935.1 of Piezodorus guildinii. Lineage (NCBI taxonomy): Eukaryota > Metazoa > Arthropoda > Insecta > Hemiptera > Pentatomidae > Piezodorus > Piezodorus guildinii. The sequence goes on from CM041293.1 coordinate 62,811,515, forward strand.
ATATTTCTATTACGTTATGTTTTTTAATTGTAAGGGCACATGGCCATTAGGGATGTACATCATAATGTCATTCTATATACAGATGTTCATATTTAAATACAAATTGAGATCTTATATTTCCAGCCTGAAATTTTCTGATGCTCTTCATAGGTTTTTCAATTTCTCGCTCCATCTATCATTGTACAATTTTTGCAATTTTTTTTTTTTTTTAAAGAAGAGTTTTTCACATGAAAAAAAAAGAAAAACTATCGTTGGATACCTGTAGCCAATTTTCTCTATTGGCTCCACCAAAAATCTCTGTATTCTCAAGCCAAACCATTTTTCAAACGAAACCAAAAAATATTATATCAATGTTTAAAATGCTATTATTGGAACTTAATTACCTTTCATAATTTTTTTTTGTTTTACATTATCAGAATATGATTTATTGTCGTTATCAGACACTCCCTGTACAGGCAGGTTGTCTTAAGATTTTTTTTTCTTATTGATTTAATATAAAATACAGTTTGATTCAATTTCTACAGTTCATCATGCAGAATTGTCATAGTACATTGAGTACAGTACTAAGTATGAAATATTTAATCAAGTATTTTTGAATAGAGTTAGATAATTTTTAAAGTTAAATTAGTAGCTAAAATCATGAAGAATAGTGCAAGAAAATATAGTTTATATCTGCATGTAAACACTACTGCCTACACCAGTCTATATTCACACAGCATGGGCACTCATCATTTACAGCTGTACAAGAACAGCATGGCAGGAAGAGAACACTATTATAGCATGAATAGATAGAGAAGTTAGGCCATCATAAATTTTATGTGAATTGAAAAACAGATGACTTAAATTAAAGTTATATCTACGAAATACAAGATCGTTAGCTTAGAGATTATAATAATGTTACTTTCAAAGTATATTTGCTTGCATGAAATAATTTAGAAAGAAGCTTATTTATATATTGATTTATAAGTTTTCTGAATTATAATGTTATCTACAATGATTTAATTCTATTTTAAAACTATTTACTATACCTAAACAGTTACTTGGGTTCTCAATAATGTCTTCTAATAATGAAGGATCGTTTCCTTTACAGTTTAATTGCAATTTGTAACCTCTGCGTGTAACATGTCATAAATTTTTAATTATGTAGTGTGCCATTTGCATTTAAAACTTCTTCTCTGACTGGAAGTGGACTGGTTACATATAACTTTGCCCCTTCAGGCATAGAAAATGCAGGAACATATTTCATCTTACAGAGCAACCTTTGAATTTTTCAGCATTACATGTCTATAAAGATGGCATATTGCTATATTGTATTACTATTTGTGGAGAAATATAAGTATTTAATGTTCTATGATATCTAGAACAAATTAAATCCATGAGAAAATAAATTATGCTAACCATTGTCATAGCTTTGTGGATGGTATGGTGTGATTCTGAATAATTTCAGAATTAATTCGAAACATACAATTAATTGAAATGCTCAAATTATGTAAATTTTCTGACTAACTGACTAGTCACTAATTAATGTTCTTGTAGTTCCTTATCTAGAAATCCAACTAACCTATTTAGACCTGCACAATTGCTTCAGATGTTGTGTTTTCAAATTTGTAATCAGCCTTTTATCCAATTATTATATTTGTCAATAAAAGTTGAAGTATTAATATTATTACCTAATATTAGTGAGACCAATCGCAGTAGATACTGCTATGTTTTTTTTATCCATATATAAACTATATTTAATGATATCATTGGTTCTCCTTTCCAAAGGTATCGTGTTTCTCAATCCAATAAGGGACATACATGGTAAGATTAAATTAAATGTTTTACAAACTGACATTATTATTTAAAACAACTTAACACATATATAATATAATTAAACTATACCTGAGAATACTGAGGGTTATTATAGTTACACTTGCTATACAATATTACAATTAACGCAAATACCTTTAAAACACTTTGTCAGCTTGCGAAGGTAGAATCAATCATCTTAGGCGCCCATTCTCTGCTTCATCCACCACCTGCTCTCTCTGACCCCAAGACAGACCTCGCTTCTTCTTGAGGATGGAACTCGACTCTCCTCTTGCTGGAATAAGACTCACCTCATCTTGAGGATAGAACTTGACTGACCTTTTCGAATCTTCTCCTCATTGTCGTCACCTCGGGCGGGGCTGATCTGGGAAGTGCCCCATGCCGGGGGTCCTTTGTCCTAGTGTCTAGGAAGTTTCCTGAGGTACATATTGCTAGGGGACCCCATGGAGGTAAACGCCTTTTGATGTTTTGCTGACAAAGGTTTCTTAATCTTTTATTGTTTAATATTAAAATTATTTAATAATGAACTCCCCTCAGTATTCTTAATACATTACAGTACTATACCAAAGTGTTTCTTGGGTTGGGTATATTCCTATTGGAGGCTTCACCTGTTTGAATACTTTGATCCTCTGAAGGGAATATGTTGATCTTAGAGGAAAGAGAGGCCTTAGCCTCTTATTTCACTTCCATCTTGATGACTGGCTACTCTTGGATTTCATTCCTGGATGAGCCATGAAGCACTTAACTATGTCTGTGCATTGTTATTAAGTAAGTTTTATTGAAAGGCTAATGGTTTCCTGTTGCCTTGTTCTCCTTGGTGATTTATACTTCTCACTGAGAATTACTTGCATCAATGATGAGAGTAAGGGAGTATTTAGGAGGGGAATAAGTAAATTTGCTGCTTCTATATAATTTTTATATTTTTAGCAATTTGAATTTATTGTTTGGTTCAGTTGTCTCAATGAATTTTTCATTACCTTTCTTTTTTGTATAATTTAAATAATTTTGTGAAACTGTTTGATTTTCTAATGTTGTCTGTTCTGAAATAACATTTTATCTTGCTTGGAAATTTCCTTAGTGCATTCACTTCCAGCAATTTAAGGTTTATTATTGCTTTAATCTTTTTAGGTATATATCTCAATCTCATAGAGTAATTTTATAGCCAACAAAAAATAATTTCTCAGCACCCAAGGGTGGCTTCATCATCAAATCAGCACTGCAACCCAATGCAGTATCCAAGCCTCCACTGCAACTGCTACCAGTAATCATGGTTTGGTGCTGTCGCTATCTAGTTCTGCACTTCTAGGATGCTCTGAGGGTCAGCTGAAACTCTCTTCTCCTATTTTGGCCTTCCTCTTCTTTTAGTTCCATAGAGACAATCTTTGAGGGGAGTTTTCTAAGCAGTTCCTTTTCACTCTAACATGTCACATGCCCTTCCTATTATAATCGGCCCAGTTTGACGACCAGAACTACATTCAGTTCGTTGAATGTATCGTAAATATCCTGGTCTGAACATCTCCTGTAGGTCCCATCAACTAAAGCCATGTGAAGTGGAGAGATAACCAACATAAACTGAAATTCCACTTTTCCCAATTTTTACTTTCTATCATCTAACAGTAGTGACTTGGAAAATCTGTCTAAAAGATCATTTTCTGGTTATGAACTCGTGTTCAATTTCTTAACCTACCTGCAACCTGACTTCAGTTTTACTTCTTTATGTTTCTGAGTTAGAATTTAATAACTCCGTTCTTACTTATAACCATGAAGAAGCAGGCATTGAAAAATTGGACAAGACATGGTTGAAACTAGAAAACTATCATCAATACAATAAAATTAAATCCATCAAAGCCTTAAGGAGTATATTGTTAAGATTGTATATTGTACTAAGTATTGTTATGAAGACTGTTTAGTACATTTTGTTGCAAGTGGTCAATGAATTCGGTTTAGTCGAATTTAGCTATTTCATAAGTAAGTAATCTTAGTGTTATGGATGTATTACTCATAACGTCAAGTTCGGATATGGAAGAAAATACTGCTTTGAATTTTTTACCTAGTTTTTGTACCTACTAATTGTCTTTTCTAATGGTCACTTAATAAATTGAAAAGACTAAAAAAGTCAAAACCCAAAATAACTCTATTTACTTGATCAATAATAAAAGTTCATCTAAATTCTCTGTGAATTCAATATTTAATGTTTGAATAAAGGGGATTATCTTGCATCTCTACTGTTCAACATAGTCCTAAATGCGGTTATAAAAAGATCAGGGCTGATGTCACAAGAAATTTTCTTTAACAAGACGACACAAGTAATGGCATATGCAGATGATATTGTCATCACAGGAAGGATTCAAAAATTCATAAAAGAGGTATTTACAGTGCTTGAGACAGAAGGAAGAAGAATGGGTCTTAAGATTAATGAAGACAAGACAAAAATCCTAATTTTGAGGAAGAAAAAGCCGGCCACAAAGACACTACATAGTTGGGAGCTACAAATTTGTATGTTTCAACAGCTTTAAATACTTACAATCGATGATCAATTTTTGGTTTGGATGAGGAAGAATAAAAGAAGCACGGGATAATGACAGCAAATCGATCCTATTTCAGCCTATCCAACCTTTTCAAAAATAGACTGCTCAGTCAAACAACCAAGATCAGACTGTATAGAAAGCTCGTCCGACCCGCCTTAACATATGCATCCGAAACCTGGACTTTGAGCAAAGGATTAGCTGACCACATTGACAGGTTCAAAAGGAAGATTCTTAGGTATATTTAAGGCCCTGTAGAGGAGAATGGTGTGTTTTGAATTTGATCTACTCTACAATAGTCTAGTTAATAAGCAAAAAACTGGAGGATATTTTACAAATAAACAAAATTATTGCCAATCGCTCTGTAACAGAACCTGCAGCTAGTTTCATTGCTTGGTTGAAATTTGTCTGTACAGCATATTTTTTAAATCAAAAGTGGAAAAAAAGAACCTTGAGGATTGAAGTTTTGGTATTCAATTCTGTTAATGCTGGAGCTATTTCTTGATGAGTGACTCGAGCTTCTACTTCTTCAGTGAATGATAAAAGAAAACGACTGGTTGTGCACGGAAGCTTTATATGATGGCCGATGAGTGAAAACAGACGGCACTGCTGAAAAAGCGATGATATATGTGGAATAAATATGCATGATAGACACTTGGGGATGGCCCTAGAAGCGGAAACAATAATATATTTTACAAATATTTAACCAAAAGAAAAATTAGGATTATGATGAGAAAAACAATGTTATCTTCTTCAAGACTTTTCATTTGTCTTCAAAACTGGCTGGACTTCTGAAGCTGACTTTTTTAATCGCTTGTCTTGTTTTTAGGTTCCTTAAAATTGTCAATAGTCTTTTCTTAACATAGTTTATTTAAACATAGTATAGGGTTAAACCTTATTATTAATAAATCCCCTATCCCTTTATACTTAAATGATTGAAGTTAATTTTTTAGTAGTTATTCCACTCCTCTCATATTTTCTATCAACCTGGTAAAGGTGAGCGAGCTTTCCATAAATGAGTTATTTCAATACGGTCATTGTTAAGTGCCATCGGTTTTTACTACAATACTAGTAGTTGTAAAATGTCACCAGTTTATCATTTTAACTCATTGAAATGCTAAGAAATTAGCTGAAAATAAGTTGCCTAAAACACTTTTTAATTTGAACATTTTTAAATTCTATACAGAACATGAGCAAATGGCCTAATCTCATATGTGAATCAGTGCTTAAACTTAAAATTAAACATTAATATAAATTAAAATAATAATTGTGAGCTCACAGAGACAGACCAACAAAATCTTTTTCTTTACAAGAAAATCAATAGACCCTGGTTCATCAAAGTTGAAAAAGACCTTCAAGAAACGGGAATCACACTCGAAGACATCCAGAAAGGAGCTCCTCTTCAGGTACAAGGGCTTTCAAGAAAGACTAAAGCTAAAAACGGGCAAGAAGTGGACTGATGAAAGAAAGGAGACTCAAAATGCATAAGTAATGTGAAAGAATTAAAGCTGAAGGATGCAAGCGGCTGAAATAACGTGGTTCAAAGCAGGCCGAAACAGAATCTAAAAAAGCAAAATAAAATAATCCGTTATTTACATTAAATCAAGTAAATTATAATTGAAATTAATTTTTAAACAACACATTAATAATTAACATTCTGAGGCAAAGAAACCCTAGAACCTTAGGTATATGGGTTGGGGTTTCCATTAAAAACCATTAAGAGGAATGGTTTCGATAACTAATTGGCCTTATTCCATATTTAGTTCAGATCTTTGTAATTTATAAGACTTTGCTAGCTATTGAGGGAGGTTACAAAAGGTTCAGAGGAACAGTGATATTTTGTATATAGTACACAGGACATATTACCTTAGACTGTTTTAGTAATAGCGGAGATTCTCCTTTTACATCTCTCTGACATCTGATTACTGATTTAATAAGAACACAGTATACAATATCTGTTGCTAAGGATGCTTGGATCCTTTTGAAACGGAATTGGAAAGCAGCTGCACAAGATCGAGCCAACTGGCGAGGGCTCATTGAGGAGGCTGAGGCTCACATCAGCCTGTAGCGTCACTTTATTATTATTATTATTACTATTACGATATTAATCTCTAAGCTTTCTCCTAATTTCAATGATTAGTAAGTGAGCTAAAACTATCTTAACTTCATTGAGTTTCCTGGTTTTGTCCAATTTATCAACAAAAATCTTGGAGTATTTGCGGACAGTTCCTTTTAATATAAATTACTTGTAAATTTCATCCATCTGAACAAATAAAACTCAGTATGGGCTTTACAAGAAATATAATATCATTGTTACGTCCAAAACTTCAGTTTCCAACTAAAGAACATTGGTCAAATTTTACCTTCTTGAATTTAACTGGACTCTTTAATCCTGATGTTATCATGGTATTATAGTATGCTGATGCATTGACTGGTTTTTTTTAGCCATTAATAGGTGCTATAATGTAAAAAGCTTTACTCACATCGAATTAAGACAAATTTCACTTATTTCTTTTTGAAACTCGTAATTTCAAACATTAAAACAAAATATTAAAAGATTGAAAACTTTTAAATTTATTTTAAGTTGCAGTTTTGGTGAATTAAGTTATGAGTTTTAACAAGCAAACTTAGTGGCTGGTTAGGACCCCTTTTTGCAAAATATAGTCAAATTTCAGTCCCTATGTAACGAAAATTAATAGTTTTTTAATGTACTGTTATTATAGAAACCTGATAATACCAAAAATATCCTCAAAATTAATTAAAGGGTTTATTATTTGAAATATTTTGTCAGCTGCAGGTTCTATTGAGCCTATAATTTGATTTTTTATAACTGAAGCTTTCTATATAAGAAAAGTATTTCTGTTTCCAAGATTCATTGGATTCCAACATGATCCGAATGCATGTTTTCTAATGCACTTTAAATATTAATGAGTGTGAAACATTTATTCTGTAATTATTTTATTCTATATTTTTGTTGGACAGTATAGAGGAATATTTTAGTGTCAATGTATTAGTGATTTGCTTTTTAAAAATTTTATTGATGTTACTTGCGACTTACTAAAAATATATACATATAATAAAGTAACGGAAATCATTATTTAAATGTCGAAACTCCTACAAAAAAAAACAAAAAACCTTTTTTTTCATTTTAGTTATGAATAAAGCAGCCTAAATGTAGGATAGTGTAGGGTAGACTTACCTGATTGTTATATTTATTCCTAACTTTACTTTTTGGTACTTCCCATAAATTTTTTTAGATATAAGTAGTCTCAAAGAAAGCTTCTGTCAAACCATTAAGCTCCTGTCATCAAAAAATCAGTATGAAAATTAAAATTTGATTCTTATCTAGTAACGGTCTACACTAGGTTCTATTGTTTAATATCAATTATAATTGTGCACTGACATTGAAAACCATAAAAACTGTTGTGTGAGATTGATTATTTATTTACATTTCTGAAGTCAGTTCGATGCAACCCAAATGTTTTAAATTACCCCACTGTTTTTACTTTATTTAGTGTTTGAAAGCATCAAACAAAATGATAAATGTTACTGATTGTTCCCAGTGCTTATTCAGTTGGTCGAATTGTCGATTTCTTCACATTTTCAATATTTTATTGACATTTAGGGTAACAAAGTCATGTTAATATTCTATGTTATCTATCTAATAGCTCCTGAACAAAGTATTAATGGATATACCTTCTTAGGAATTTTTTTCTTGTTTTGAAATCTTTAATTCATATTTTCAGTTAGGACACTACCTTAAAACACCCTTATATAGGGTTTTGGTCAACAGCCATGCAGTGATGTGATTAGGCCGAGATAACGCTCTGCCACCAAGTTTTTTCATAGTTTGGGAGATAGAGACAGGGTGTGCCCCAGTAGGGTCTTCCTATCCCACGGCTGAATTAATGTGACCTGGAGAACAGTAGGCTGGTGCTCTATCCACTAGACCACTCCGATTTATTTTTTGTTAAAGAGGCTGAAATTTAATTATTATACCTTTGGTGTCTTAAAAGAAACCCTAAGCAGCTGTTTAATGCTTAATCCTCAGCTTAATATTCAATATCTTGATCTTTTATATAATAATACATATTATAAACTTATTCCTATGCCATGACCCCACAATAAATTAATATACATGTTTTGTTTTTTTAACTAGAGTATAAAGAATTGGGCTTGTTTTTAATTCTTCCAAAAAACTATTTAATTAAAATATAAACCAGTGATCAATGTTTCTGTTTTGATTAAATAGTTTGGATTTTGATACCCCCATCTCCAAGATTCCCTATGTGCCAATCCATTTTTTTTTTCTATTTTGTCATTATTGTAAAAAATTAAATTGGAAGTCAAGAATGTTAAAATTATAGAAGGTAAGGGAAATGGAAGGCAAAGGGAAGGGAAGGAAAGGGACCCAAAACTTTCAATATAATACTTATTTTTATTAATATGTAGAGAAATAATAATAAATTAACAGAGCTCTTTACAAAACAAACTAAGTTTAAATCTAAAAAATTAAAAAACTAAATGAAATTAAAATCTTTGACAAAAATTAATTAATGAAAATATTATTCATATAAAAAATCTTTGTCCTCTACTCCATCACTTGAGTTGATCACTGTTTTTTACTTTCACTTACTAGATATAGTAGAGGGAAGTATTGCAATCGTGAAAATTTTCGAATTCCAGTTTTCAACGGAAATACATGTTTTACAATCCCCTGAATCCAAATAACCAAGTCCCGCAAAAAGGTCTGTGTGTGTTGTGTGGTAACTCCCGGGCGGAAACGGTTAGTCCTATGAAATTGAAATTTCATATTTAAGACAACTATACGCCCGAGACGTGACAAAACTTTTTTCATCAAAATGAGCTTACCAGAAGATGCACTTTATACCATGCATTTTGCACCTTTTTTCGATTTTCTCAAAAACGGTTCCAACGATTTTAATTAAACTCGCTATATCTATGTATAATTTAATGGGCTTTAATATCATGTAAGTTTTGTTCTGATTAAAATGGTCTGACAGGGCTTAAATGCCGATATTTTAAATTTTCTTCCCCTAAAGTACCTTTAACTTTGTAGATTCAATAAAAATAACTATATTATCTTGTTAACGCTGATGAAAAACAGGTAAATATATAAATTGAATAAATTCGATACCCAACTAAAGGAGAAAACAGAAAAAATATTTTTTTAATGCAATTTTTCGTTTATGAACATAAGAGCAGTAATATACATGTATGATATACCGTTGGAAAGCTAAAGATTTTAGAAAAAATATTATCTCATACACAAGCTTTTAAAAGTTAATAGAGAGTGATGAAATGAACATAAAACTAACTGATTATTTTAGATAGTAATATAATAGATTTTTTTTAAAAACACATGTTTTAATACAAATTCAATTTAATTAATTCCTTAATAGTTTCACGCATTTTTATCTCTAACTGTTTTTGAAAATTATTTCATTGATTTTAAAAATGGAGGTAAGTGAAAGTCGTGTGTTGCCCGCACCAGATTTTTTGGGCTCAGGGGACCCTAAAACGTGTATTTCCCTTGAAAACTTAAATTCGAAAATTTTCAAGGCCCCAATACTTTTCTTTACTATATATTTCATATATGTGTAAGTGAAAGTAATAACTTAAGTTTACTTTAGATTGCTTTTTAAGACTTTGTTACATAATAATTTCTTGTTAGATAATAATATAATATTTTTTTTAATGAAACACATGTTTCTATAGAAATTTAATTTAACTAATTCTTTAATGGTTTCACTCATATTAATCTTTTACTGTATTTGAAAATTCTTAAACGATTTTAAAAACGGAGGTAAGTGAAAGTCGTGGGTTGCCCGCACCAGAGTTTTATTTTAATAACAATGGTTCTTGAAAGAATTAAAAACAAGCCCAATTATTTTATACCCCAGTTATAATTGTTATTCTTCCTTTTTATGAGCGGATTGCTTTGTTTCTGTTTACTATTATCTAAAATATAAACCTATAAAAGTAACACGGTAGGAGAATTTTACGACTGATGGTTCGTTTACGCGGCTGTCTGAACCTTATCTTTACTAGGATCGCCCTTGAAACTTTTTCCATCAATACAGCCATCATCACGACGAGGTGTAAACGACTTAAGGAAAATCTAAATTATTCTTCGAGATTCTGTTTTTGATTCGACTTTCGTTGATTTATTTTACAAAAATTGTTCTTCATATTTTTCTATGAAGACACATTTATATTTTTCGAAGGCTCACGAAGAAATGAGCCTTAATCACTCATTCTTTTAATTTTACTTTTTCACGAAGAATAATTGTTGATTAATTAATTTAAACACCCAAAGCAAATATTACAGACACACCAGAGTAGCCCTTAAGAAAAATTTTAATACCATTTATTATAATAGTATGAATAATATGTATTATAAATTAATAAATGTATAATATAAATTAATAATATGTATATTATTACAATATTCTGTTCATATGAGAAGATGCAAAATTTTCTGTTACAATATTCGTTATTCTGTATTTTTTTTATAGTTCTTCTGATTCCCTTACAATTTTTATTTCATAGAGAATTTTGTTTTACATTACCAGTTTCTGAAAAGAAAAAATAGTATACTTATGATACCATAGTTATTTTGAACACAACAAAATTTCAAAAATATTTATATAATTATCACAAAATTTGCAATTTTAATTTATTAAATCAAAAAGGATGATGATTTACTATGCAAGTAAGTATTAAAATGATCGCCTATTTTTCCTAATATAGTCCATGGGTTCATGTCAATTCGTACAGGCCATGATAACTCTTAGATTTCGATGAAACTTAATTACTATACTCAGCATATAGTTTAAACAATATCCCGAACTTTATTATTTTGGCTCAACTAGTTTCACGTCTGGATCTACCCAAAACTTTCACCAAACATTGATAACATTATTCTCTGGCATTTTCTCTAATTAAAAATTGTGTATTATTAATATAAAATAATTGTAATCTGTACTTCTAGAAGAAAGTACCATTTCTAACTTTTGTGGTCATCGCAGTATCTCAAAAATTACTAAAGTTATGAAGCTGATTTTTTAATATAAGAATTAATAGACGTTATATAATAAACATAATATTTTTTTGCTAAGTGCACTTTTCGTTACGATGAACTCATAAATCCAAAGTAATAAACTTTTAATTGGTCAAACTGAAGTTTTTTAGACATAAATTACACGACATTTAAATTGCACCCGTGCAAAGCAGGGTGAGTCGCTACTATAAATATAAAGTAATTATCCTTAAGTATTATGGTGTTGAAGATATTCTAAAATGCTTATTTTTTAAAATCATTTTAAAGCCAATTTAGCAGTTGTATTATTATTATTATTGTTTCGACTCCGGCAGCCTCCAAAGATATTCCCAGCTTTGGTTTGAAACGTATCCACTTCACCTTAGTGGTCGTTTGAATACAGAATAGAGGTCTGATCCAATAAAATAAAAAGCAGGGCCTTGGGAATTATGTATGAACGATCTTAAACCCTTTCATTCTATCTTCTGGCTCTGATTTTTTTTTAGTAAGGTATATCTTAGCCAGTAAAACGCAATATATGACTATTTCAGTTATTTTTTATTTATTTTTTTTTTAAGTGAAAACTTCTTTAGGCGCGTTATGCGGCAGGGACTTTGATTTCATAACCATGGTAACGTTATCAACATGCACTAGCATGCGCTCTGTTTATAACTGTCTTTTAGAGATAGGATAACGATATAAATTTCTGTGAACGTTATCGGTACCAGTGTAATGTCGTCACAAAATATCGATATTTACAATAATTTAATTAAAATCAGTTGCAAATGAATGAATAAAGACATGGTAGATAAACTATGTCTTAGAACTTGCCTCTTAATGCATATAAAGTTAATATAATGAATACATTAATTCTATTGACTCAAATTATCGATATTTGTAAATATTATTAAAACAATTAAATATACATGAAGACATTTAAACATTCGAAGCAAAATCAGTCTACAGCCACATTCAGATCACGATGACATACTTCAAGATGATATACCTCTACAGCGTGATGATGTTTTACAATTAAATCAAACAATAATTAAAAAAGCATCCATTCTTAACATACTCTACTTTAACAAACGTACTCTTCTTTCCATAAAAAATCCAGCGCAAATCGAGAATTTAAAAACAAGTTTTCACATCTGTCGGCAGTCCCTATGACTGCCTGAATTGTATTTTTTAATTTTAATTTTTTTTTTTTTTTTTTGAGTTGTGTATGTTGAAATTCAGACTAGGCGAAGAGTATAGGCTCGGATTTCTCATCAGATTTTGAAACCCTTGATGTTGGGTCTTACAAAGGGAGCGAGTTTCATTGAGGCTTCCTTAATTTTTAATTTCCAAGGCCGGCAGTGGCCGCTAGATTAAAAGGAATCAGAAAGAAAAAAGTTTTTTTTTCTCTTATTGTTGTTTCGTCATTAGGCAGGCACAGTTATTGTTGCTCCCTCTGTTGAATTAGGCATTTACAAGAGGGCTATACCATTAGCCCCAATTCTTCTTTTTCGCATCATGATAAATCTTTGTCTGCTCCTGCGAATTCGTTTATCTTTTCAGATCAGATGCGTGAATGCTAAGCTTTGTATCGTTGAATCGTCAAGAAACGTGTTTTATCATCCAAATGACAATTGAGACGTTGATCTCTAAAAGTTACTATAGGTCATTTTTTTTTAAATTGATATTTTGACATATTGGAATTTTAATCATTTAGTTTCATCTAAGTCCTTTTAAAACGCGATTTATAAATACAATTAATCTCTAAAGGTACTGATATCACATTTAATTTCGTTCCAAATCAGACTAAATATTTACATTCCCTGACTTTATAATAGTAGTATAAATATAGTAAAAAAAACTATTCTATATTATAATGCGAAAAAAATAAAATAAGTTGGTTTAATAATATAGTAATGTGTGATTTTTGGGCTTCCTGTAAAATTTCCTAAAATGGATACAGTACCTTTTGGAAATCAACGTCTGAATTGATTGAACACATTTTTTTATTTATTTAAATAATAGAAAAACAAAGTAAATGTGAAAAAATCTGGTGCGCGCAACACACGACTTTCAGTTACCTTTATTGTTAAAATCCAATTTAAGAATTTTTAAATACATTTAGACAAAAAATTAATTAAATTTAATTTCAATAGAAACATGTGTTTTATTAAATAATCTATCATATTTTTATCTACAACCATTAGTTAGTTTTATCGGCTTTTCGTCAGTGTCCATTAAACTTTACAATTTTGTGCATAAGATAATATTTTTTCTAAAATATTACGCTTTTCAATGGTGTCTATATTACTGTTTTTTATGTTTAAAAAAAATTGCATAAACAAACATTTTTATTCTTTTCTCCTTTAGTCGGGTATCACATTCGTTTAACTTATATATTTATTCGTTTTTTATGAGTGCTATTCGTTTTTTATAAGTTGATATAGTTATTTTTATAGAATCTACAAAATTAAAGATACTTTAGAGGAAGAACATTTAAAATATCGGCATTCAAGCGCTGTCAGAATATTTCAATGGGAATGAAATATACATCATATTAAAGCTCATTAAATTTTACATCGATATAGTTTAATCAAAATCGTTAGAGCCATTTTTGAGAAAATTTTATAAATGTGCACAGTATAAAGTGCCTCTTCTGGTTTGGTGATTTCTATGAAAAGTTGCTCTAACATCTCGGACGTATAGTTGTCTTGTATATGATATTTCAGTTTCATACGAATTTTCGTTTTTAAGCTAGACTTACCACACACACACAGACCTTTTTGCCGGACTTGGTCATTAGTACTCAAAATATCTTAAAATATCTATTTCCTTTGAAAACTCGAATTCTAAAATTTTCACGATCGCAATACTTCTCCTTACAATATATTTCATAAATAGGTAAGTGAAGTAAAATAATTTATATTATATGATATTAAATGTAAAATAAAATATCGAAGAAAGGTGCACTGTATAAGTCTTGAATGACTTTACATAATAAGTGATGATCATGGTGACTGTATTTAAAGCGAAAACAGTATATATAGATTTACTATTTTACTTGTATGAAGGAAGAAGTAAATTTAACTATTACTGGAATCTGCAGAAACTAGCACGTTTTCACACTTGGCAGTTTCTGTCTAGAAACATGCAATATAAAATTTACAAGTCTATGGTGCTGGCCGCTTTCCGATCCCAATCATGATGGATGGTCCTGAAATATTCTCGAGATTAGAATATTCCCTAAAATATTCAATCCCGTAGTGAGATAAATCGACTAGGGACTCGAGGCACGGAACAATTGTGCCGGAACCCGTTAAATACAGTTGAGGTTAGTTGTATTAAAGTTACAGCGACTGGAACATGTAAAGTTCCCAGATAGGGTATTAATAAACACTTAGCAGGTAATGGACTGAGTGGAAGACAAGAGATGCGAGACGAAGACGGAGAGATATCATTAAGTGTGTATAACGATCTTGTCACTTTGAGTTCAGAAGTTTTGTGAAGGGAAATTGGCTGGGATCCCTCTGCAGTGGAGTTTTCCTCAAACATTGGCATCACATAGGGATGCCATTTATTTACTGTATTTTTTTTTTCCAAGATACATTTACTCAACATTACTTTGAGCCGTTTAACTGAAGTTTTGGAGCTCCTAAAGGTACGATATTCATTCCAGCATATTTTACTGGAAGCACATATCTCTCTGATGACTATATTATTAAACCAATTTGTTTGATTTCTTTCGCATTAAAATTTAGAATAGTTTTTTTTTTTTTATAATTTTAATAACACTATATTAAAGTCATGGAATTAAATGTTTTAGTATGATTTGGATAGAAATTAAATGCCTAATTAGTTCCTTTAGAAAATAATTGTATTCCTTCATCGCGTTTTTAAAGGACTCGAGTGTTCATTAGATAAAATCAAATAGAAGATTTAGATAAAATTAAATTATGAGTATAAAAATATGCTACAATTTCAATTTCGTACCTTTAGGAAATCATCGTTTCGATTATTGACTTAACATTGTATTTTTTTTCTTATACCTCATCTTATGGAAGCTTGAGGTTTCTATTTTTTCTGCATATTTGAAATTTAAGGAGTCATCTTTCTGCACGTTAATTTCGGTGATGGACTCACCTTTTTTTCACCTTCAGTCTGATTTGGCCTCACTGCTAAAATTAAAACTAAAATTGTATTTGTTAAACAATTTTAGCCATCTCTGGGATACTCCAGGAGATGTAACCTGACAAAATAAGGGGTTCTTTACAAGTTTTACTTTTTCAAAAAACTTTTTATTCCTCTCTGTAATAAAGTTATGGATTATAGGTATTTTCAATTCGTCGTGGATCATAAATTACTTTATTCTTTGTAATGTTGTTCCTTTAACAATTTTTCTTAGTACTCCAATTTGTAGAGACTGAACACGTTTTTCTGTTTAATTCGCAATGTCGTAATAAAACCTAATATTGTGATAAAACCCCAAAACAGTTTCATGCGTCGCCGAAACACACTTGACGGGACAACTTGACGCTTACTACTTGACGCTTATTACTTGACGCTTATTACTTGACGCTTACTACTTGACGCTTACTACTTAATACTTAACGCAACTATCAAATTTTATGTACTTGTATCAAATAATAAACCAATTCACACATTTAATACAGACATTTATTTTTGCTTCATTATACATATTACTTATACACGTATACTTAATGCTAAGACTTTATTTCTAATATTCTATTCATAATCGGACGATGATACGAGAAATATGATATCAGCGGCATCAATTCAGCCGTTATATGCCTGAAGAATGTCAAGTCTACACTACTTGCATTTGTCAAATTGACGATACCCTTCCCCCACCACTACCATCTTCGTAACGCTACACTTTTGCCTACATGACTCCTGACTCTCATGATGTCATTCCCCACTACTACAATACTAGTCTATCCCCACCACTACCATCTCTGTAACGCTACACTTTTGCCTACATGACTCCTGACTCTCATGATGTCATTCCCCCACTACTACAATACTAGTCTATCCCCACCACTACCATCTCTGTAACGCTACACTTTTGCCTACATGACTCCTGACTCTCATGATGTCATTCCCCCACTACTACAATACTAGTCTATCCCCACCACTACCATCTCTGTAACGCTACACTTTTGCCTACATGACTCCTGACTCTCATGATGTCATTCCCCCACTACTACAATACTAGTCTATCCCCACCACTACCATCTCTGTAACGCTACACTTTTGCCTACATGACTCCTGACTCTCATGATATCATTCCCCCACTACTACAATACTAGTCTATCCCCACCACTACCATCTCTGTAACAAAAAAAAAAAAAAAAAAAAGAAAAAAAAAAGAAAAGAAAAAAAAAAAAAAAAAAAAAAAAAAAGAAAAAAAAAAAAAAAAAAAAAAAGAAAGAAAAAAAAAAAAACAAAAAAAACTGGATAACGATCAAACTGAAGCAGGCTAATCGCCTTACATTGATACAAATAAATAATAAATTTAAAACAAGGCTTGGCAAATCCAGAGGTTCGAATCATGCATATTTCATATGAGTTGGCTCGTATTTAATAATATATTCTATTACATAAGAAAAAAGGACAATAATTTTTTTTTTTTTTTTTTTTACGGTAAAGTGGTCCAAAACATAAAAATTTATTTTAACTTATTCTTGATAAATAAAAATCATACTGAATAAATTTTAATATCACAATTATTCCATTAGTGTGAATCGTAATGTAGAAATCTACATTGGAAGGAATTGGATGATCTAATTTCAGTCTCAAAATGACCAACTTGAAATTTAATATATAGCATCTAATATAACATATTTCTATATATACCAGTTTACTGGTTTTACTTTACTTATTGAAGCTAAATTTAACCTAATCCTAATGAGTTGTAATTTAATTTTTTGCTCTTAAAATATACCTTTAATAGAAATATTTTTGTTGCGAAATTATTATCCGTTTAACAGAGTCGCTCTGAGAGGAATAATTTCCTTTTAAGTTGGGGTACATGGAACATAATCACTTCTAGATAATTAAAATTGCAATTATTTTGTAATCATTAAAATAACTGCAAGCATCATTAATTATCTATGCTAATTTGAATACCATTCCTAAAAAAAGGATCGAAAACATCTTATGAGATGTTTATATTCGTGGCTAGACTATATGCGTATTATGATTAGATTCTGAACTATTAATGATATAAAAATAAGTAATATACTATTCTTCGTTAGCGAATACTGCCTTGTAATTGGTTGTAGGGATTCGAGAATCTACTTAGTTCCGTGGAAGCACAAGCTGACAATTTACGGAGGGAGATGCCCTTCACTGCAAAAGATTTATGATCACTTTTTCAAGGGGTCCATGAAATGTGTATCAGGTGTTAATGAAGAAAATCTCTTTAGGGATGTGTTATCTGTAGGAAACCTCCAAGAAGTTGTATAAAATCTGGTGCGCGCATAACATTACTTTCACTTCGGTTACTACACGAAATAGTTTTTAAATATTTTCAATGAGTTTCTATTCGGTTTCAATGGACAATTTAATTTTTTAATGACATTGCAAAAAGTCCAAATTATTAAAAAAAAAATCAGATGCGGCCGGCACACGACTTTCACATACCGCAGTTGTTAAAATCGATTAAAGAATTTTCAAATACAGTCAGAGGTAAAAATGAGTGAAACTAGTAAAGATTTAATTAAATTGAATTTCTATAGAAACATGTGTTTTATTAAAATATCTATTATATTATTATCTAAAATAATCAGTTAGTTTTATTGGCTTTTCATGACTCTTAATTAACTTTTACAAGCTTGTTTATAAGATAATATTTTTTTCTACATCTTTAGCTTTCCATCGGTATATTATGCATGTATATTACTGCTTGTATGTTTCAAATTGCATTACATTTTTTTTTTTTTTTTTCAATTTTCTCCTTCAGTTGGATATTGAATTCGTTCAAGTTATATATTTATCTGTTTTTATCAATGATAACAGGGTCGTATGGTTGCTTTTACAGAATCTACAAAATTAAAGGTACTTTAGAGGAAGAAAATTTAAAATATCGGTATTTAAGCCCTGTCAGACTATTTCAATCAGAATGAAACCTACGTCATATTAGAGCCCATTAAAGTTTACATCAATACAGCTAGTTTAACCAAAATCGTTATTTTGCTTATCGTCTGAAAAGCTTACGTATCATAAATAAAGGCTTTTTTTTTTATCTAGACTTATCAAATTCATTCACTCACAACATAAATTTATATTTCCCAATCATCCTTTTTCACTCTTGAAAGCAATGGTCATTATGTTGAGACAGAACATTTCAAAACAGTCATGACTGTGACAGGTGACTCAGAAAGATTAAGTTGCATTACAACGATCCAATGCTAGAGTTACTCTGAAGAGAATATAGTTACGTTAAGTTCCTCCAAGGGATTAGTTATAACTGCTTTCTTTTCCGAAATTGCTTTGTTGAGGATTCTTTTTTTTTTAATGTTATGCTTACAGGTCCTTTCCTTTGCAAATACACTAAAGGATTAATCAAACGCCAGAAATATTCGCTATCTTTTATTTTACATCCCAACCGTTATCAATCTTAGAAAGATTAAAAAAATGTTTAACAATTGGCAGTTATAACTCTATTTTGAAAATCATTTATTTATCCGAACTATCTGTCCTTCATTCCATACATATATCATATGTATTCAAATATTAAATTAAACGAAAAAATGGTCAGGTTATCTAGAAGCTATTACACAAGGAAAAAATATTCCGACGAATGTTCTCAGGACTGCTATCGAAAAATTCTAGAGTAATGATGCCTATATTCATTTCTAGGATTAATTAAAAAAAAAAAAAAAATACGAAGCTTCAATAAATGTTTTTTTTTTTTTTTTTTCCAGTTTGACGTTCACTGTAATTTTCTACTTACTGCATTGTATACTTCCGAAACTTATTGGCACTTTTACGCACTACCTGTAGGTCTTGCGGGTTTGTCTTGTACCTTTTAGCAATGTCATCCGGCCTAATTATGAAGTTGCGAAATCCATTCATTATCTCTTCACTAACGATTAGAAGTATATTAAGAGTTCCCAGCCCATTATTCCCGGAAAGGAAAATGGGCTATAAAAAAAATAAATAACAATTCATCTAACATCGCTCCAATTTCTGTATATGATTCTTAGGAATATAGAATGAACATTATTACTTTCTTGTCTAAATATGTTCATTATAAAGTGGAAAAAGTAAAAAAAAAAAAATGTGTTTTGCATACTCGTCCTGCAATACTATATACGGAAGATTTAATTGTTATGATAAATGAGCTAGACTATGTGTCTCATGTTACACTTGTATTCATTCCAATTTAATTCCTCATACAGTAGTCCTCAAATTTTCACGGGTTGTTTACTAATACATAAACACAACTTCATATCATATTTAAACAAATTAATGATCTTGTTGATAAGCTTTCTAATAATTTTCAACGTAAAATTTAACTAACGAAACTTATTTTATTTTTTAACTGAAATAAGTATTTAAGTTCTCGTTGTTCAACATTAACATTCAGCTCTTTTTTTCCGCCATGATTAATAGCTATCTATTGTAAGTAACCATTAATATCATATATATATAATCATTAATAAAATAAAGAAATACTTAAAAAATACAATAAAACTACCTAGGTCCAATTTTAGCATTCAACTTGGTCATAATCATACTAAAGCAAGGCTCCAGGAAATCCCATTACGTCTCCATGTTCTGTTTTACTGTTATTACAAAGTATATCTCTTCCACTTACCCATGTAAGAAATAACTAGTAATGTAGTTAAAGTAAATTTATGAAAATTTTGAATCAGAGTTTTCAATAAACGTTTTAGGTCTGAGTCTTAATAACGAATATATATCTGATATACCGACGGATCCTCTGTGTTCTGATATATTTGAATGGTTTAGTTGAAAAATGAATTTAAGACAATTTATGCCTGGGATATAAATGTAATTTTCTTACGAAAATCGACTTATCGAATATGTCATATTATATAACCAATTACAAAGACTTTTATTCTCATTTTCCAAAATAAAACTCCAAGATTTTTATGATACTTGCCAAAAAAGTTCCCTCTAAAGTCTTTAAATTATCTTGTATGCATAAGTACATCACAGAAAAATGCAGAAAAAATCGTCTTATTTTATGTTATTAATTTTATTTTTTTAATTTCTATATCTACCCTTAATATACCAATTAAAAAATTAATAATGGAATTGAAATATAAAAGATGGATTAGTGTTATTATTGGAAGGAATTAGTCCGGGTGGCGGTCATTAAATGAAACAACTAAATAGTTTCAACTATTTATTGTTTGCCAACGTTTCGACCCCCTTTGTGGGTCATCATCAGGGCGCATGGTGGTAGAATGAAACTTATATCCACAATAGTGTTATTATTATTCATTTTTTAAATATTTTTCTTGGCGATTCACAATGGTAATGAAGTTGAAATTTTGTGTGTGTACCAACTTGAATTTCGACCACAAATTTAATAGGATGGGCTTAGAAGTTTGTTTCAGAGAGAAACTTTATTCATTCTCAGTTGGCGAACTCCGTGCGGTCTGTATTTTAACATTTCAACTAAGGGACCTCATTTGTCTTGTTAATGGTGTTTAAAATTTCACAATAATGAGTCTTCACAGGCTATTCATTCAATACTATACTTCACAGTTACTGTTTACTAGTATTGAGTAATTTTATATTCGTAAATCGAAACTAGTTTTGTTTTATTTAAATATTTACTGATTAAGTCTTATCTTCCTAGCGTCACATAAGAGATAAGCTTATTTAAATATCAGTCTAAGAACATTCTAAAGCTTCTTTGATAATAATAATTATAAACTTCATTAAATAAGAGAGAAAATAAAAAACTCTATAAATAAAATAAATAAAAATATCATACATACAATCATTGCTATATACAATATTTACAACCTGCTAAAGAAACCCCGGACGAGGCTTTTTCCTCCACAGGTGGAGGGAAAAGCAGAATCCAAAAGATCCCAGCGTCTCTCAGCCGCGTCACTGGTATGAGCCAGTGGAGGCTGAGTTAACATGCAATATCCACAAACATACAGTACATGTTTAAATGTCGAACTTATAGGGAGGTGCATAGAAGTTTGTTCTATTCTCTGTGCAACCTTAGGCGGTTATTTTATTAATTTCTTGTATAACTAATAGCTTTATTATATAAAAAAAAAGGAAATAACTCCTATATTAATTGGCCTTCATTACTTTATTATTAATGTATTATTTAAATTATTTATTTTATTCGTTTTTCAGTAACTAAAGTCACATATCATGTTTAATACTCTAAGAATAGCCAAATCATGAATAGTTTGTAGGTAGGTATACATGATGATAGAAAAAACTTAAAACTTTAATGAAAATGATTGAACTTATTCATCAAAATTCGTTGATTTCAATTACGTTAAATTCTATATTTAATTAGAGTGTCATCCAAAAAATTTAGTAAACAGTGAATAGATAATGAATTCATTTTCCATAGGATTTCCAAAAAGATTTTTTGATAATTTCCTGTTAAAACTATTCAGTCAATACATCGATATGCTTGTTTTAGAAGAACGAGGATAAAGGTTTTTTTTTTTTTTATGATATTATATCGTCGTAATATTATTACACATCTTATATCGTTCATGTTTAATATCATGTACAATCTACTTATTAATTATGTGTGTATTTATATCTGTGATAGACATCTATCTTTTACTTAACTACCAACAAAAAATGAAATATTACTATTTTCTACAATTCCGTAATATATTTAATTTAAACAAATGTGGCACTATAGAATCCTTTTCAAGTTAGGCTTCCTTTTATGGAAGATTAGCATTAAAAAAAAAAGATAAATGATTTTAAGATGAATCATTCATGTGTGCAGAAACCGTAATAGGCTGCCGAGGGAAATTTACTTTTATGAGATAAGAGTTAGAATAAATGAAACGTAATATTATATCATCTGTCAGTTGAAGATCAGGGATTTTATTACATCATCAGACACATTTTTTCATTGTGACTGATAAAAATTTAACTGCATCATATCATATCTTATTTA
This sequence comes from Piezodorus guildinii, assembly GCA_023052935.1. Classification (NCBI taxonomy): domain Eukaryota; kingdom Metazoa; phylum Arthropoda; class Insecta; order Hemiptera; family Pentatomidae; genus Piezodorus; species Piezodorus guildinii. The sequence continues at coordinate 62,834,079 of CM041293.1, forward strand.
AACATTTTTTTTTTTTTTTGATGAGTAAATCAGTTTAAAGGGAATTTTGTTGCTCCAATTAAAAAAATCTTGTCATACTTAAGTTTTCTAATTTATGTGAGCCTTAAATTTAAACAATGTTCTTTTCTTTTTTCATACAGTCTTCCTAAAAACAAAAAAAAAAAAAAAAACTGTATTTTTGTGTAAATATCTTATTTTATCTAAATAAAAAATTAGTAATAAATGTTCGAATTTTATGAATAACCTTTAAATAGATTAAATAGTTTTTTCGAACCGGTAACATATATTCATTGAATTATACAGATTTAAATAAGATAATGTTTCAAACGTAAAAAGGATGACGTACTCTAAAAAAAGTAGTTCACTTCAAAATTTCTTTTAACTTTCAACATCAAACGTTAGAATATTTCTTAGGAGCCTTATCTCAAGGTTAGTTTCCTGTTATAGTGATGGCAGGAATAATGGTTTATTTTTATACGATGTTCCTTTCAAAAACTACTTATGTTTCTCTTAACTTTTTGCTAAGCCATTGTCGTTCTGTTTTTAGAAAAGATTTAATTTATCATTACTTTTTTTTCTAATCTTTAAAGAAACCAGAGGTGGTCCTAGTGGCACTTTTTTTACGTGAGGTTCTCACTTAACTCTCGTGTGCAACGTCTTTAACTGTATATATAGTAAAGCCAAACAGGACTAAATAAATTTGTATGCGTATAATAAATAAAATAAAAAGTATTTATGTTGTAAATTAGGTTTTATACTTTTTCTAATTGGTTATTTTGTGAAACGGAACAAATTTTTCTCCCTTTTTCATCAGCAAAGCCGCCACTGGGTGTGAAATCGTCAACAAAAATCAAAACATTCCAAATATAGTAAATATCAGAAGGCTTGCTCAAAAATACATGGTTTTAGTGATATTAAAGTATGGCAGTAGAGTATAATTCATTATACAACAGCCTATATTAAATATTGTTATGAAATAAATTGTTGTTTACATTAGTCCTAAATAAAATAGAGGAAATATGTTTTAACCTTATAATACTTGAATTTAGTTAATTATTTATTTTAACATTGAACTTTCCTCCTATTTATATTTATAAAATAAATGTATAAATATAAAAGAAATTCGCTTACTAATATGGTCATTTCAATATCTCAAAATTTGCAATATCTTTGCAGCTGAAATTTTTAATAGTGTTTCTCCTTACTGTCTAGAGTTTTGCAAACAAATCGTCCCCAATTTGTTGAAAAAAATATATTTATAGCAACTTTAAGAAAATGTTTTTTTTCGAATAACTTAAAAACTATACATGAAAACAAAACCATCTTAATCGGACCTGTATCGGTAAATATAATACTTTTATTGCAAATATATTTAAGAATATTAGGCTTTGTATCCATACCGGTTATCTTAGGTATACATTCAATTGTTATTGTTTTTATTTAATGATTTTAAATGGTGAACAAATTTTAATTTTAAGAACATAATAGAACACAGGTTTTTCCTTTTCACACAGCAATGGGTCAACTTCGCATTAATGTTGCAAACGAGAGAGAGGCTATACAATGATTGTATTTAAAAGCTAAAACATTAGTGTTGATTAATTTTTGATTTGGATACTTGCTACTGGTATTGTAAATTTAACAGAAATGGATTACCATTAACCATTAAATAACAATACTTAATTCTTTTAATATAAAAATAGTTGAAAAAGAAACAGATCGACTAATAACTAAATTATGTTTATTATAGCTATATCATAACCGTGCATATATTTTTCTTTCTATCTTCATTTTTATTAATTTATGTTCGTTTTTACTCACTTGAAAAATCTTTTCTTTTTTTTTTATCGCGTTTTACTGATTCTAAGACTCTCTACATTTTTTACTCTATCTTCAAAAATAACTGAGTTATTGGCGAATTTATAGGTAAAATTTCAATTTTTTTTTCTCTTTTTTATATTTATTCGCAGTTTTCCGGTTAAAAAACATTTATCTTTTTTTTTTCTATCTTAAAAAATAACCGAGTTATATAATTACATAATTTTTAATCGGACACCATTTTAAATATAACTAGCTAATATCAACGCCTAAGTTTTTGGATCATCGTTGCATGTCCTCGTATTTTTCTGGCGAATTTAAAAAAACATCTTCCAGTAGTTTCGGAGAAATGCCGTAGACGGAAGACAAACGGAATTTTTTGTTCCTTATTCGGGTTCTACGTATCTTGAAGGTTCTACCTAAGCCCTCAAGTTTTGAAGGGAAGGAGGGATTTTTTTTTTATCTATTACTAAGGTTCATTATTGAAAATAATAAACCAATATACCTTAAACCTCTCACGCTACTTTCGTCAACTCTTACAAGAACTTGCTTTCAGAATATTTTAACAACCTCTTCTCTCTCTCCACAAGTTCAAAACCTACCCCATCGCAATCACTGGTTGTCCATGAAGTTAATAAAAACATTAAAGTTAAAAAATCAAAGATCAAAGAAATAGAAATGAAATATTTGCAAGTAATGCCTTGGTTTACAGCTAATAATTAATTCATTGTCTTAACGAAAACCGGTATATTTCGTTGTAGTTTTTAGTGCAAAAATATCACGTTGTAGTTGAAATATGCATGCATAATATTATTATACTCCTATCACTGGAAAAACTAATATAATATTAGAGGTAGATACTAAGGCTACCTTGGAGCTGTCTCAATTAGTGTAATTCTTAATCCATTTGGGAACAAAGATCTAAGCAATGCCCTGCTCAGATATGATTTCGTTAACTTACTGACTAGTTTTTATTGTTTTGTTTTTAAATTGTTTTATATGAGTGACAAAGTTTGAAAACAGATATAATTAAGAAATTTAAAACCAGTTCTTTATAATCTTACTTATAACTGTGTAACATTGTTAATCGTTTTAGAAATTTTTAGATTTGTGTACAATGATTTAGATTTTGTTAAAATGGACATCTAGGTTATAATATTTTTTTTAAATAATTATTTTGATAATTCACTTTACTAGATTTTTTTTGTTGTGATAAAATTTGAAATTTGTTATTTTACTTGTAGAGTCCTGATGATGAGAGTGAGATACCGAAATATTGTTTTGATGGAATAATAATAAATAAAGTGTTTGGAAGAAATATATCAGCCTTAATATCCACCTCTAATAGTATACATAATATGTGAAAATATAATTTATTAATTTATATTCTTAATAAAAATCATTTTTAAAACTTTCTATCAGGGTTTAATAGGGATTTATTATTCGTACCATAATAGGAATAGGGAGGGAATATAGTTGGACTGGGGGGAGGCGGGAAAGGTGGGGCGGAGAGGTTGGCAGCAGTGCGCGAGGTTGGCGGCAGTATGTGATGAGCTGCGAGGGACTACCGAGGGCGGTGAGCACCTCTGCCCTCAGGGTACGCCCACCCTCCGCCTTCTGGGCCAAGTGCTGGGCCCTACAGCCCAGGGCAAAGTGAGTAATAATCAATAATAATAATAAATATATTAATAATATAGGGTAGTATAGCAATGGCTCATCTCATGGTATCAGCGTCCGGGGGGATTTCTCTATGAAAACAAAAATAAAAATAATAAAAACAAATCTTCCAACAACTTTATTCGGTACTATAACAATTTGTCTCGTTTAGAACAGTAATAATAGTGTTGAATTGCCTCATTAACACAATATGTACCAAATAATAAATTCATAAAATAATGATACAAAATGTATACAATAAAATATGTACAAACTTTAAAAATAAATGAAAATCTAAAAAGCAGGCAAAAGGAAAATAAAATGTAAAAGTGCGATGTTCTTATATTATATCATTATATATTAATATTAATCCAATTTTATTTAATTCTGTAGCCCAAGTTTGCCCTAATATTTTAAATCATGGTAATCATAATCTTGGTATTGTCTTGATATAAAATTTTAACAATCTATAACTTAAGAATTAGAAATATAATAAGTGTTTTGTCGGCTTTTGTTCACTATCCACTACCTTTTAAATTGTTTTGTAAAAAGAAATATTTTTTCTAATATCTTTAACTTTTCAACGGTATATTATACGTCTATATTAATATTCTTAGGTCCAAAAAATAAAAATTTATTTATAAAAAATATTTTTGATCTTTTCTTCTTTATTCGGAAGTCAAATTCGTTTAAACTACATATTTTATCCGTTTTTTAGCAATGTTAACAAGATGAAATAGTTGATTTTTTTGGAATCAACAAAATTAAAAGTACATTAGATAAAGAAATTTTAGAATATCGGCATTTAAATCCTGTCCGACTATTCCAATCAGAATAAAACCTCCATGGCATTAAAGACCATTCAATTTCACATCGACATGCCAAGTTTAGTTAAAATCGTTAGAACCGTTTTCGAGAAAATTCTAAAAAAAAAGTGCAAAATGCATTGGATAAATTGCACTTCCTGTCATATTGTTTTTGGTTAAAAAAAAATATAAAATAAAAACTGCTCAATCTCAGGCATATACGCTTTTAAAATATGAAATTTCAGTTTTATACAACTTATGGTTTTCGAACTAGACTTTTTTAATCAACATACAGACCTTTTTGCGGGACTTGGTCATTTGGACTCAGGGAACCTGAAATGTGTATTTCCGTTTAAAACTGGAATTCCAAAATTTTCACGATCACAATACGCTCCCTTACTAAATATTTCATATATAAGTAGGCTAAAGTAAACATCAGAAAATATGTATCAAGCTTATAAACAAATGAAAATCTGAAAATCAGGCATAAGTAAATAAATACATACTTATATAATTCTAATTTTTTTTTTTAAATAAATCAAGTTTATTTTATCATCTAGGTAAACATTGAATACACTAGATTTTTTTTTTTATTTTGATTGAATTATATATTTTAAAAATTTCCAACTGCATTAATCATTACATCAAGTAAATGTGACTATAATATAAAACAATGAAGTGATACACAAATAGAGAATGTACCTGTTGGTAGTAGCGCCCCAGGTTTTGAAAAATCCATACTGTGAATAATTGCAATTTATTTTTACTATAATTGTTAAAATTGTTTCAGTCCGTGAATATTTTATTATTATTTTTTGTTCCGAATTGATAAAAACATATGATTAAAATTAAATACAAAATTTAAATCTTTAGTTTAGTTCGTTAGAATTTGTTTGAAGTTTTCCTTGTATCAAAACAATGTCCTGAAATAAGTAATGAAGTTGATTTTATCAAAACATATCTTAACTCTTTAGGAACGGTATTATATCAAGCGTAATCATAAATATAAGAATTCCTCTTAAGTGCCCTTTTTTTGCAAAAAAAAAAAAAAAAAAAAAAAAAGAAATTGTTTAGCTTCTAAAATTATTTAATATTATATTGTGCTCGTGATCATTGACTGCGCATTATAAAGATAACATTAATCAATCATTTATTTTAAAACGCCACTTCGTTGTACGTCGAAAGAAAACTGTCGGATCAATTTTTAATCCTTTCAAATTTTTAAAGTTTTAAATAATATATGGTATTAGCATTGAATCTTTGGATTCTGATTATTATAAAGTTTATAGAAGATTAAGAAGAAGTTCCAGATCGAAATTTGTTGCAGATGATTGTGAATCTTTATTTTTAATTAATTGAGTTGTTTTAGCCATTATTTCTAATTAAAATTTCGAAAAGAATCATTAAACTTAATATCACTAACAATATTTATTTTGTCGATAAGCTGGCATTTGATCGCATTAAAAATGATAATTATTTGTTATCTTTCATGACTCAAAGTAACCAAAACTTTTTGCATTGAAGATTTCGAGTCTGCAAAGAGCCTGTTGAATCGAGTTTTAAATTTTTTAAGCGTGTACTTGAGGAAATGAAGTTCCCGAAACCTAAAAAAAACAATATCAGATAAAAATATATCAAAAAATACAATATCAGATAAAAATATATCAAGTTTTTGGTCAACCGCTATCTATAAACTTACCGAATGCTGATAATAGATCACTTAGTTGATACAACGAACTGGACCGTTTCCGACCTTGTGGTTATTTTGTGGTATGTCTATATAAACATAATCATATATACATTTCCTTGTAAAAAAACAAAGTTTAATAATTTCCGGATTTTCCCAATTTCATGATTGACAAATGGATTTACACAGGTTTTCTCAAGTGTTTTTGTCACCTGACGTGTTGAAGTTAGAAAGCTGTAAAATAAGATGATAACGTAAACACACAACAAATTTATCTTCCAGGCTATTTATAGGATACTAAAATAAAATATAATAAACTAAATTATTTTAACTATTAGAGCCAAAATATTGAAACATTTAATAATAATAATAACAATACCAAAGCACACTCACAACCAACCTACACTCTATAATCTACCTCCCTAGCAAAGAAGAAACACATTTTGTTCATCTCCACGATCCACGGATCTAATATTTTATTCCTATTAATAATTCCGATGTCTCCATAAATATTACGTTTAAATATTGAAGAATGTAGGACATTTAACCACGATATGATAGGGTTTTCTTTTTTTTTATAATTTGATCAATATCAAATTTTCTTTTTATAACGTCGTATAGTTTTTTTTATTATTAGAGAAAAAATTAATAAATATTAAGTAATGCCTAAGAGGAATAGGTGTGTATTATTTATTTAAAATTTAGATTAATTTTGCGAATCAATTATTTATAAAAAAAAAATACAAAGACAATTAAGAGGAGAAGTTGGTTGAGGGTGCAGTCAGATTAACACACAAATAGTAGAAACTTAATTTCATAGTGCCGACGTTATGGCCTAAATTTTAGGCCTTCTTCAGGGCCATTGTAGAAGAGAGAACTCAACAAAGAAAATTAAGTTTTCAAAATTATCTAGTTAAGACTGATTAAGTATGCTGTGAATTATAATAGATGCCTAACGTAATTGGGCACCATAATGTGGAACAAAAGAATTTTTCTCTTTATTTTTAAAATGTAGTTTTAATTAGTACAACAAGTAATATTTTTGTTTGATATACACATTTTGTTGAGTTCGATTTAATATTTTACTATGGATACCTTTATATAACGAAACATTTTACAATAGTACTGTGATGCTAAACGAATTACATTGTTACGGATATTTTTAAAAAATAATTTTTCGTTTGCTCTTGGTGTAGTTTTTATTATTTTTTTATTTATAAAATCAACTCTTTATTCGTATAGAAAAATCTGCATATTTATAATACATTGATAGTAAGTCTTTTACAATGCGCTGCTTATTATCTAATACCAACAAATGAAATTATATGACCTAATATAAATAATATTTAAAAAAATAAATATTTTTCGTTAAAATAGGTGTACTTATATATCAATACATCAGTACCTATAATTCTTAGTGTTAATCCTTAGTTTTAACACATTTTACTGAGCCTTGTAACACTACCCAACCACTAATTTCGCTTTAACAAACTTACACTCGATAGCAAGACAGTGCTATTGTGTTTCCAATGAACTAAACACCTATGGTCTGATGTAAACGGTTGCATTCTTGATGTGCATAATGCAAGTTCAAACGCTTGATATGCAACATTTAACACTTCCTCTTTTATAAATCCTTAATCTGTTCCTTTATTGAAAACAGGAAACGCCATACAACTGTGAAAACTTTCCTCAGCAGCTGTGATTAAAAATGTGATGCATGATATTGGGATATATAACTAACAAACGATTTAAAATAAAAATTATAGAGTATTACTACCGAATATAATTATTTTTATTTCGCTAATAATCCTTGCAGATAGAGGCGGATAAACACATTTTTAAAAACTATTTAAAGACTTCCTAGAAAATTTTTAACGAAACACGATATATACCGCATTTAACCATTTATAGATTTCTTCATGAATAGCCAAGGAAAATTAAAATATAAGACGTGTATAAAATATAAAAACCTTACAAATTATTGGATTGTGTCACATGAAATGTCCGCTTTCAAGGCAAAGGATTTTTATTAAAAATACGATATGAAAACAAGATAATTTTATTCGAAGTATTTACCTTCTTTTTCTACACATTTTTCCCAACGTGACACCAACTTTTTTATCCCCGAACTAAAAAACTCTGAGCTTTGAAGTAAAACAAAATGTGGAAACGCACTTTTCACTTGATCATCATTTTCAAAACGTTTTCCTTTGACGAAGTTGTCTAAATTCCTGAACAGGTGGTAATATGTTGGAGACAAGTCGGGAGAATATGGTGGGTGCGAAAGAACTTTCTAGTCCAGTTCTTTCAATTTTTGCAGGGTGTGTTTTGAAACATTGGGTCTTACTGCCGCTCAGTGAGATCATGAGGTACCCATGTATCGAGCTTTTTTACTTTCCCAATACACTTTAAATGTCTGGAAACGGTAGATGCACTTGTGCTGAGAGTCTTTTAACTGTTTGATAGGGGTTTCCTTCTACTGTATGTTTGAGGACATCGTTGCCTATTACGGACGGAGGCCTTCCTCGGGACAACGCCTTGCAAATATTTCTAGCGGCATAAGCTGCTGAATGGCCGAGTTTAAACTCGTACAAAAATATTACTCGAAAATCGCGTGTTTCCATGTTCATATTTGGAGGTATACTAAAAAGTGGGTAATTGATTGGGAAGCTAATGTTTGTGATACAAAGGTAGAGGATTAGTAACTGTTTACTTTAAGTATGTAAACATTCGGAAGAAAGCAACAGTGACCTGCAAAATCCTTTATGTATTTCAGAAACTATAAAAACGGACATTTCATGTGAAACAACCCAATATTACACAATGGTTTATGATTTCCAAATATTAGGGTATAACTGTTTATAGGCCATTAAGTAATATGAAAACCAATAAATAATTCAAAGGATAATGGCATCACCGCTAATTTCAAAACGCTATATCTCTGCTAGTTCTGAACAAATTTTAATATTTTTATTTTGTAGAATTCAATTCTCTATGAAATGACACTACATACACTATAGAGCAACATATATAAAGTCAATATTTCATTTTTTTTTTTTTTTTTTTTTGTGTTTATCGAGCTTTACTGATTCTAAAACTCAATCATAATTTTCTCTAGTTTGTTTGTTTATTTATTTAACGTCACTTTATGCTACTATGGCTAATCGGACGATGCAACAGTGGGAGTTCTAAATTTTGGCTATCCAGGTTTTATTAGGATAGGGATCTTTACGAGTACCTGATATCGCACAGGCTCGGGACCACCTTTTAACGTCCCCTCCGAAGGACTAAGGATTTTTTACTCCCATTAAAAAATCCTAGAACCACCTACGGGTTTAAACTCGTTATCTTTGGCATAGGAGACTGTTATGCTAGCCACCCAGCTACAAGTGATCCCTAATTTTCTCTATCTTAAATAATAACGGGCGTATATATGGGTAAACTTACAATTTTTCTTTTCTTTTTTTTTAATTATTCGCGGTTTTGTGGTTATAAAACACTAATACATTTTTTCTCTATCTTCAAAAATAACTGAGTTATTCAATTAAATCGCTTTTAATCGGCTGTCATATTAAAAATCTCTTGCTGATATTAACGTCTATGTGTTAGGATCATCGTTGCATGCAGTAATATTTTTCTGGCGAATCAAAAAAAAAAATTGGTCCAGTAGTTTCGGAGAAATGCCGCGGTTGGCGGACAAACGGAATTTTTTTTATTCGTTATTCAGATTCTACGCATCTTGCAACGTAAGCCCTCAAATTTTGAGGGTAATATTTTTTTTCTTTTTTTGGTATATTACAAAGATTCATAAGAAACATCTACTCGCTTGGTTATTCGTATAAAATTCTATTTCAGATTACGGATATGTAGAATTTCCTTATTTGGGACCTTGATTTAAAAACGGCACTAGATATTTTTTTAAACGTTTAGTTGTACCGTTATCCGTCATTTGATTTCATCTAAATCACACTTAAGTGATTAAAAAGGCGATTCAGAATTGCTGTTATTTTCAAAAGATCAATAGCACATTCAATTTCGTTCCAAATATACTAAAACATTTTCTTCCATAACTTATAAATAATTCTGTTAATGTATTTATTAAAGAATTCTATACCAATGTGATTAATGTGAAAATATTCAAATGAATTGGTTTATTAATAAATTAATAAAAGATGTTGGGCTTCCTGTAAAATCTCCTTGAATAGACATTTTAAGCTATAGAAGTCTGCGTCTTTATTCCTTAATAAAAGAAATGTTTTTAAATTTATGAAAATCTCTTTAACTTTTGAATTCTACGTTGGCACATGTGGTGTAATGGCTAGAGCATAACTACCTTCTTACTATACCCAGAGTCGATGGTTCTATCCCATCAGGTGGGCATTGGATTTTTTACAGAGAGTAAAATTTCCATGGCTATGGCGTCCATCGGAGGTGACAAAAAATGGTAGTCTTGAGCCTGTGGGATGTCAGGTACTCTTTAAAGAAAATAATATAGGGTCGTCGGATTGTAGCAGAAAATTCACATTAAATGCAAGAAATTCTTTGTTTCTCCGCATGAGTCACATCTCAAGATCATTTTAAACTTTTAAAAAAAAATACCATTAACAATGATTTAAAAATTGAAAAAAATATTGTTTTAAAAAATATGTCTGAGAGATATAATAATTATTATCAATATGATATTTCCGAATGTATTGTGAATTTATGTATACTTTCCCCGCATGATACACTTTCAAACCCCTTAGCATCTAATTTCCATAAACTCGTTTTGTACATTTGTTTTTCAGGTATAACTAACTATTCCATACATAAATTGAATAAGGTCAATTTTAATTTTACATGTTCAAATGATCATCTCTTTAAAACTGAGTTAGATAGTTAAAAATTGGTTTTTCCCCATTTTTATCTCACACTATTTTGTATATTTTCAGTTTTTTCTTATGGTGATAATGCGGTCTTATTGAAGAATCTCTTCTGCTTTTTTAATTTTTTTTTTTTTGTGTGTTATTCTAAAATACTTATTTATAGCTAAGTATTGTTATTATTTGATTTATCTTCATAACAAGAATCTGTAAATTTTTCCTATATTATTATTTTTTTAATTGTTGATTTTTTAAAAATTATAATTAATTTACGTTACCATTTTATGAGGTAACTGTCATAGTAAATTTCATAGCTTGGTTGAGTTTTTTCTGAACTTGCAGTGACTTACACCGCAATGGAGGTGTTGCAATATTGTCCACGAGGTTCTTATGATTTTTCCCCTTTGACCTACAGAGGCAATCTTCAAGTAAAAGAACCCTTGATTTTCTCGAATCACGCTCGAGTAGGAACTGAAAGGATAAAGACTGATTTTCCCAGACATCTATTTTCTGTGATACAAGCTGCTTTCGTTTCTTTGCCTGTCACCCACAGAAATGCCTACTCTAAGAAAACAGTTCTACTGTTATATCCAAGGTAAATTTTCTTTTCATATTCTCGTTCTCTCGTCCTCTCACCAACAATTCTGTCTGTAATAATATTCGTTATTAGTTTAAATTAAATTTTCGTATCCGTTCTATTCCTAGACTTTTACAATTAAAAAATAAAAACACAATATTTAAGTAGGAAATACGAAATTTGTCTTTGCTAATAGAATTCTTAAAAATCTGATTACTTACCTCTTTTGTTGAAATTAATATAAGAACTTTTAAATATTGTAAAATATTAAGAAAATTCAATAGAAAAGGAAAGTTAAAAAAAAAAGAAGAGTTTAAATAGAACCCTAAGTTAATGTAATCTATTATATTACTAACTCTCACCCGCGGCTTTTTTTTACTTTTTACAGTTTAAAAATCAAAGTATTTCTTCTGTTATGAGACAGTATCTTTAATTATTTTTATATAAGTGTAATTATAAGACTTCATAAAAAATTAATTTTATAATTGCAATTAGTTTATTCATAGACTTTATGTAAAATTATGAGAAACTGACTTGGATTCGCATGTTTCTAACTTTGAACTATTTTTCTAATGAATCAGCCGTTTTTAAACTGAGATCAACAGGCCATTGGCTGGCTTCCATCTACTAAACATGGCTTCTATTTACAGTTGCCAAATCTACAGTACTTCGTTATTTATAATATGTTTTTAATCGGACATCTGTTTTCACGGTTAATCATTACTCCTACGTCAATGCGGAAAAAATTATTTATGCTTATCGATGTAAATCTTGTTTTAATATAAATAAATTGATGATCCTTAAATTATACTTAGGCACTTAGGCTTATTAAATACACTTAGGCAAATTTCAGTCACTTTGGTAAAATAATAATTTAGAATTTTTACTTTCACTTACCTATATATGAAATATACGATAATGAAAATTTTCGAATTCTAGTTTTGACCGGAAATATACGTTTAAGGTTTCCTTGAGTCCAAATGACTAAAATTGTCGTGCAAAATGGTCTGTATGTGGTAAGTCTTGCTCGGAAACGATTATTTGTATAAAAATGAAATTTTCATATTTTAGAAGCACATATTTTTGATATTTTACTACAACGTTTTTTAACAAAACCAAAGAAGAGCCACTTCATACCACGTATTTTGCTCATTTTTACGATTTTCTCTAAAACGGCTTTAACGATTTTGATTAATCTCGCTGTTTTCATGTAATATTTAATAGGCCTCAATACAATGTAAGTTTCATTCTGATTGAAATTGTCTGTCTTACTGGGTTTAAATTCCGATATTTTAATTATTTTTTCTCCTATAAAGTATTTTTAATTTTGTAGATTCGAAAAAATTAACCATTTCGTCTTGTTACTATTGATGTAAAAGGGATAATATACAAGAACGAATTCGATAACCAACTAAAAAGATAAAGAGCAAACATATGTTTTAAGTTTTTTTTTTTTTTTAGTTTTATAATAGCAATATACATAAAATATAGTGTAATAAAAAAATGGAAAACTGAAAATTTTGAAATAAATTTAATACGCAATAAACAAATTATAGACAAAATGATGTAACTTCTGTCGATATATAAATAGTTTGCTGATTATAATAAAGTGAGTTTACGTTTTCATTTCATAAAACCATGAAAACGTGGGGTAGCGTTTATACTTAAAAGATGAATCCCCATTTGAAATGCAAATCCTCCCATTCAAGTTAATTTATCCCATGAGGCATGGGCTTTGCAGATGTCTGTCTATTAATAAAGTTAATAACCACTTTGAAAACTAAATTTACCCATTTAGCGCCAAGGTTTCAAATCTTGTCTAATTTAAGTTAGATACTCCAAAGAAAATTTATCAAAGCCGGGATTTAAAGGAGATAAATATATTACAATTAATTTCCGCGGACATAAGTGATTTTATAGGAAAATATAATTAATATGATAATGTTAAATAATAATAGTATTACGGTTATTATATATGTGTTTAATAATACTCAGATTGTTGTATTACTTTTTGGTTTGATATTTTCTGTAATGAACCTTTGTAATCAATCGAACAGGACAAAAAAGGACCTTAACCCTCCTATCAAAATTTAAGGTTTTCTTACGGTTCAAAATACGTTAAAACACTCCAAAAACGAATTTAAAAAAACCCGTCTGTCCGTGACCTTTCTTCTTAACTATTCGACCGATTTTTTCGAAATTTGGCAGAAAAATAAGAGGCATCCGACGTTGATCCTAAAACTACTCTGTTGATATCAGCTGATTAATTTCAATAATTCAATAACTCAAATTACTCTGTTATTTTAAAAATATAATAAAAAAAAAAAAAATAAAAGTTTTAGGATCAGCGCAAAACTATAACCTAAAAAAAAATTGAATTTTCCCCCTGTATGTAAAGGCTCAGTTATTAAAAAACAAATCCCTGTGCTTCTACAACAACCCATGAAAGATCTTGGGTTCGTACTGTTTCTAGGCCAACGGCCGTGCAATGAGGTGCTTAGGCCCTTCATCGCGCTCAAGCTCCAAGTTTTTTCTCTCAATTTGGGTACCCACTTAAAAGTAACTGGGTCTGCCCCAGGAGGGTCTCCATACTCTAGGCTCGCCCCCCGGCTGAATTAACAGAATAAATAATATTGGGTTGATGCAAAATTAATGCAGGTTTTTAGTAGGTATTGTAAATACGCCATATCTTTACTTTAACCATATATATTTAATCAAAATAATTTCCATCTGAATCAATGCACTTTTGCCAACGTTCAACAAGCTTTCTTATTCCACCAGAAAAAAAATCCGAATCCCTGGACTCAATGAAATCACGAAAAGAATTTTCAATGTCGTCCTGGTTTTGAAAATTTTTCTCCCTCAAAAAGTTGACCAGATGCCTGAAAAAGTGGAAGTCTGTAGGAGAGAGGTCAGGTGAATAAGGCGGATGTTGGAGAACTTCGTAGCCCAACTCGTGCAGTCGTCGAAGCGTTGGTTGTGCAACGTGTGGTCTGGCGTTATCGTGGAGCAGGATCGGCCCCTTCCGATTCATCAATGCTGGGCAAAGACGTTGCAATTTTTGAGTTCCGAGTTCCGCCGCCATTTCTCGTGTGGTTTTGGTTGGGTCTTCTTCCACTTTTGACCTCAGCTGGTCGTTGTCCAGAGCAAGATGACGGCCCCGACCTTCCTTGTCTTCGAGGTCGAAATCTCCTCTGCGAAACTTCTGGAACCAACGCTGCACCGTGCACTCATTAATAGCCCCCTGACCCCACACTTCATTAATATTACGAGCCGTTTGCGCAGCGCTGCGCCCTAATTTAAATTCGTAAAAATAAATTTGACGAAAATCGCACTTTGACATTTTCGATTCAAGACCTTTGAACACACTGAACAAAACGATTTTACTAAACAAATTCATGGTGAAAGAGAGGGTATTAGATAAGGTTTGTTTTGGTATAATAATGATCAATGTTAGGATTAGCTTTGTTTACACAATTGGAATTAAGATATTGCAATAGAGGAAACCTGCATTAATTTTGCATCAACCCAATATTCTGTCATTGCCAAAATTCGAACTCAGGACCCGGAGAACAGTATACTAGCCATTTATCCACTAGACCACGCCGCGTCACAGCTGTTTTTAATAGAGTATTAAAATTAGTACTCTGCGATTAATTATTTAAAAATATTTATATGGTTTATATAGCAGAAGCTATATGCCCATCACTCAGTTATTATTGGATATACAGAAAAATGTAAACTTTTTCGCGATCAGGACAACAAATATTGTAAAATATTATTTTTGTCATCTCAACTTATAAGAAATGTATTTCCTCCATAGCTCATTATTTTTTTTTTTTTTTTTTTTTAATAAGGGTAACTTTAAACTGATGAAAAGTGGATAGTTTTAATACAAATCCTAAAACTAAATAATTTTTATTATATATACCAATATCGCTATTTATTTATAATAACGCATCTAGAAATAATTAAAACTTGACTATTTACATGTTTTTTTGAACTAGGAAACTAAACTCAAAAGCGAATGGATATAAATATAAATTAATATAGTGAAATATTACCACTCAGCTAATAGAGTAATAAAAAAAGCATCAGGCAAATGACGCACTCAGCATCTTTAGAAAGCTTTCGCGGAAAGCTCTTAAATATTTTGTCACCGCTTAAAGGCAAGTACGTTATACCTGAGTCAACGGAAAAAAATTCAAGTTTGAAAACGTGATCACAATAAAAAATATATAATATAGAGTTCTCCCGTTCGGCATCATGTGGCTAAATGTTACACCTCATTAAATAAATTTTAAAGATGAATTCAAGAAGGTGACACTAGATGAAAAACGTTAATTTTTTGTAGGGTTGCATATATAGAAAGTCTATCAACCTTAATTTTATTATTGTTTATCAATAGTAATAATAATATCAATTACCAGTGTTGAAGAGTATTATTACTCTACAACTAATCGACTCATAGTCTACTTGGTACTTGCTTGCACATAATAGTACAAATATTAAAACAATTTAAGTTATGTGATAGAGAAAGAAAATTTTAACAATTAATGAAGAAATTATTATTATAAAAGTGATGTATATAAGTAATGTGATCGTGATATAAATGACCTATATTTCTACAATATGGAAAATTTTTATTTTAATTGAATAATCTGAAGATGAGACAAAAAATACCTCGAAACGTAATTAAATATTTATTCATATAAAAATATAGTAAAATGGAAGAGAAAGTTTCAATCACTTTATTCATAATATCTTTTAAATATATTTTTCCTTAGGAATTTTTCATTTTCATTTCTAGGACGTGTGTCTTATTACTTGAAAGAAACGATTTTTTTTTTTAAATATTAGTAATAGAGGATTTACTGAGATTAAATTTAACTACTTACTTTGTTTCTAGTTCCAATCTCCCATGGCAAATCATTAGTTTATACTTTAAAGAGCATTCCCGAAGTTTTCTGATAAAAACACTCGAAATAATAAAGTACTCTAATAAAAATCCAGTATATAATGTACCTTAAAATTTGTAAATATTTTTTCACAGATAAAATATTAAGCGTATCAGTGGCTAAATTCAATAGAAACGTAAGTTACTAAGAAATATCCGTGGTCATGGAGTGTGCTAAAAAACTAATAAAATGATTCTCAGAAAACCTATTTTTTGTATTTTCTTACAACTCATGACAAAAAAAAAAAAAAAAAAAAAAAAAAGGATTATGTTTTTTTCAAATTCAAATCACTCTTATTAATATTAATAATATTATATTATATTAATAATATTATTTTTCACTTTAAATATAATTTCAATGAAAAGCAAGCCTAGGTGTTTTGAGTTTCCAGAAACTATTTTCATATAATATTCAAAATTAATTTTATCTATATTTAACTATATCATGTGACAATATCTAGATTTTACGTTTTCAAAAGCTGTAATCTAAATTTTTTTAAAATATTGATGGAGAAGTTCTTTAGTGGTGAGAGGAGGAGAGGGCAGGGTACGGTAATTAGGAAAGAAATCCCAGTAATTAGAAAAACTTATAGTTGTTTGCTGACGTTTCGGCCTAAATTTTAGACTTAAAAAAGTAGTACTTTTTTAAAACCCTATTAAAGGCATGAAATTTAGGCTTTAACATCCTCACACAATTTTAATAATTTTTTTTTCGTCCACCTCTTAATTTCTTCGTCTTAAAAAGTATTCATTCTTTAATCTTTTTAGTACAGTTGAATCAGAAAGTGCATTGTAGCTATTATACTTTATATAAAAGTTTATTATGTACCTAAAGACCACAAGCCGATTCATTCATCGTTGATCAATTAAAAGTTATCTGGAACATCGGAAGTTTAATTAAAAAGTTTGAAGCATTGGCGTAATATCCAAAATCTTTAGTAATTATAGGTGAAGCTATAAAAATTGTATATATTAATTTTCACCCTTATAATTAATAGACTATGCCAATATCTTTTCTTCTTGGCTTTATCTAAGAGTCTATTAAAAGCATAAATTTACCTAAATTCCATAAATAAATTTACTCTTAATATATTTATTTTAATGTGTTCCCTTGTGAATCTTTTCTTCCATTCAATTTATTTATTTATAAACTCAACACTCCTTTTCAATTCATTCCGTTTTTGTTTTTTTATTCAATCGAAGTTTCAAGGCATTCAAAGTTCTTAATTACTTCTTTCCTTGAAAGTTTTCGCTCTTAATTTTCTATTGAATAGGCGAGTCTGAATCCCTTGTTGATTACTTAATAACTTTAGTTAATTTTGAGTTACTATAAAATAGTTTTCCTTTGAAAGTTACAACTCTTTTTATTTAAAACTTTGATGTCAGACCACAACGTAAAATAACTCATAAGTTTAATCTGCGCAGACCGCATTTTACTTGAACTGATTTGTTTGTCAACATCGGTCTATTCTTGTACAGGACTTTTTAAGCCTTGTTTCTTTAGCAATGACTAACACCACGCTGTAACATATTTATACCGCTGCATTTTTGTTTACTAATTGATTGTGATGGAGTATTTGTAAACAATTTTTGAACGAAATCATCTAATATTTTGTTTCTTGTTATGCTTCTTTCTATACGACCACGCTAGGAAAATGATCTGTATTATTGATTCTGCAGTTGTTTTTTTTTTTGTTGTTTTTTTAATAGTTTTCAAAATTACAAAAAGGAAAAACAAAACAAAATATGTATAATATTGGTTCAACAAGAAGCTATATAAACGAAAAGAAAAATATGCAGTAAATAAAATATAAATTTTACAAGCAAGTAAAAAAAAAAATTCGATAAACTAAGGAAGTTACAACTTAAGGAGGCGGAAGATGTTGGCATACGAGGGAGAGATTATTTCTTAGTCTATTTTATGGTTGACGGGTACCCGATCTTTTTCCAAATGGATGTGTATATTTAGATGTTTGTAGCCCTAATGATGGCTTACAAGTAGAGCCGAAACGTCGGCAAAATTAAAATTAAAAAAAAAAAAATGACACCCGATTATTTCTACGTACGCTAATAGAAAAAAAAGACAAATTTTTAAAAAATCCTTACTTGTAGTTATTATTCTCAGAGCTTCACTTCATATTATATTCCCTTCAAAGCTATATTTGCAACTGCGTTTAAATTTAAATATATTAATTTATTATTTTTTTTATTGCGATTTACAACTGTATTAAATAGATGCAACAACAACAAGTAAATCTGTTGTAAGAATACATATCATTAAAGAACAACCCATTGATAGCACATTAATAACTATTTTACGTAAAGATATCCCGAAGCCATTTGCTTTTCAATCACCTCGGAGGATTGTCAGTAATATCTAAGGAAGATAGGTTAAGGATAAGTTGGTTTGTCTATGGATCAAGAGTTTGGAATGAAAAGAGGTATATCATTTCGAGATAGGTCTGCTACAAAAGAGTTGTTAAGGTAGTTATGGATGATTTCATTTGTGATAAAGTAGCATTTATGATTTTGTATGGTCAGGATTGAATACGGTATCTAGCGAATTTTAACTTTGAAATTTTTGTTAATTAAAGCAAAAAATCTCGTGGCCCATTGTCTTTCTTATTTCCGTTAGGATATAACCGGAAGCAGATAATCGGAAGGGAGAAAGTAATGGAAGGAATGCATCGATGAGATTCTGAGGTTAAGAGTAAAGGGTTTTTCCCACAACTGGAAAGCTCATGTTTCCTGGGATATGATTCCTTTTTTAGTGTTAGATATAATGATAAAATATAACTTTTATAAGAAATGGAACCAATGAAGATGTTATATCTGCCGGACCAAAGCATAAGAAAAGGGCGGACAAAGGCCGACGATCTGAAGATAATATTAAATTCCATCTCGGTTGTATACGGTAAAGCCTATTCCTTCTCAGTAAAAAGAAATATCTTGGATCATGTCCCTTTATGTATTGGATATGCGCATCAAACATGAGGATTTTCCCTTGTTATTAATCGTGATTTCTTGATAATATTTTTCCAATACTGACAAGCAAATATAACCACAATATGTCAAATAATATGTTCCTCATACCTAGAATCACTTAATCTTTGTTGTGATTCTGGCTACCTTACTCTCCATGGAAAGTTCTTTAATCAATTTTCAGAACTGACCATTGGAAATCCTCTTGCCTCTGATCTTACCAACATTTTCCATAATGATTTACTCAATTCCATATACCTCCAGTTTCCGAACGGTATTATTCTTATTAAAAACATATGTAGTCGATCTTCTCATTGTTCTTAACCCAAGTAAAATTACAGATATCCTTTTAGCCTTAAACTCTTACCATCCTCTTCTTTATTTTACAGCTGAATCCGTAACACACAATTCTTTTCCATTTCATGACCTCCTCATTAAAAATCCGAATAGCTCAATATCCACTGATTGGTACGCAAAACCGACTTAGTCATTAATAGACTGGCAGACTATTCAATTTTCATTCTCAACAGCCGTATCATCATAAAATTAGTCTTAACAGAGAGATAATGACTTTATTTGTTAAAAAAAGGTTCTTGTACAAATATACAAAGTCGTTTATGCATGACCTCATTTGTTGTCGTTAGTAAAAATCTTCAAATACATATGCCTATTTTTTTCGCCATAATACTAGGAAATTTCCTCATTAAAAATAATTATTTCATCTCTACACCCTCCCCATTAGAGCTTACCCATTGTTCCTGTATTCATTACTTAACCATTTCGTATTATTAATATATAACATGATATAAAAATTATTGTTAAATATACATAGCTGTTACATCATCATTTAAAAAAAAAAAAATATATATATATATATATATATATATATAATATATATATATATATATATATATATATATATATATATATATATATTAAAAATATCGCTAAATGCATTTCCGGCGCTACTGAGATTTGTAAAAGACTAAACGATTATCTTTAAATCTGACGTAATGACGTAAATCATTGACACTCATTCGACGCCAAGAAGAAACTCATAGGAAGCGATAAAGATAAGAGCAATAAAAATGTTATCTCAGTTGTTAATGATATATAGATTTTTTTCGATTTTCTTCATTATAATTTTACGTCGTTCCGTGTCATTATCATCTGTAACATTTCATAAGAAATGTATACGTAAAAAAAATAAAAACTCTGCATTTCTTCATGAATAAATATTTTATTGAGTAATTAGCAAACATTAAAAACACCATTTATGTACTATTTGTATATATTTTATTTTTAATGATACTATGACTTCATAACCTTCTTTAACCTAATAAAACTAATGTTCATTGGATATTGCACTTTCCATATTTATTTCTGAAGTTGGTCATTAAAAAAAATAAAACATTTAACCTCATAATAGAATAAATAATCTTGTGCACGCAATACACGACTTTCTCTTACCACGGTTTTTAAAATCAATTTAACTATTAAATAAAGTAAGGGTTGAATAAAGTTATAAGAATTGAGAAACATATGCTTTAGATTAAATAACAATAACAAAATATACATTTTTATGTACAATAATCTCCCAAGTTTATGACATATTTGTCACTTTACATTACCTTCTACAAATTGGTTATAAGATCATTTTTACTTTTACTTACCTATATATGAAATATATAGTAAGGGAAAGTATTAGGGTCGAAAAAAACCAAGTCCCGCAAAATGGTCTGTGTGTCCGTGTTTTTGTGGTAAGTCCAGCACAAAAACGGAAAGGTGTACGAAAATGATATTTCATATTTGAAACCTACACGCCCGAGATATTACAGCAACATTTTCAACAAAACCAAAGATGAGCCAAAAATGGCAAACTAGAAGAGCCACTTTATACCATGCGTTTTGCACCTTTTTACAATTATCTCAAAAACGGCTCTAACGATTTTGAATGAACTTGCTATATAGATGTAAAATTTACTGGGCTGTTATATGAGGCAGATTTCATTCTGATTGAAATAGTCTGACAGGCCTTAAATGCCGAAATTTTGAAAATTCTTCTCCTAAAGTATCTTTAATTTTGTACATTTTATGAAATTGAACACATTATCTAATTAGCATTGTTAAAAAAACAGGTACATATGGAAGTTAAACGAATTCGATATCCCAATAAAGGAGGAAACTGCAAAAATATTTTTTAAATGCAATTTTTAATTTTTGAACTCAAGAACAGTAATATACTTGTATAATATTCCGTTGGAACGCTAAAGATTTTAGAAAAAATATCATCTTACACATGCTATTGTTAAAGTTAACGGAGAGTGATGAAATGCCCATAAAACAAACTGATTGTCGTAAATAATAGAATAGATTATTTATTAAAACACGTGTTTCTATTAATATCCAATATAAATAATTCTTTAACAATTTATTTTGTTTTCTAAATTTGTTTAAAAATTCTTAAATTGATATAAATAACAGAGATAAGTAAAAGTCGTGTGTTGCGCGCACCAGATTTTTTTTTAAAATCTTTATCTTTCTAACGGTACCTTATACATCTATATTAATATTCTTATGTTTAAAAAAAAACTACATAAAAAATATTTGATCTTTTTTCCTTTAGATGGCAATTAAATACGTTCAACTTGTATTTTTAATAATTTAATATCAATGTTAATCTGATGATATGGATAATTTTTTGAAATCTTAAAATTATCTTAAAGCCCGTTTTAACAACTAACTTGAATTCTAAAATATTTCATATATAGGTAATTGAAAGTAATAATTAATTCAACCATATAACCAATACGCCATATTAAAATTTTGGACGGGTGTCCTATATTACATGTTTTGCTGAATCTGTTTCCAATCACTAGATTAAATATGCCAAAACATACAATTTATCCAAAACGTACTCGCAAGGGTTGATTTTGATGTTCAGGATTTATTTTCCCATAAGGAAAAAATATGGTGTATTTTTAAATTACGTAAGCCGCCGAGAGATAAATTAAAGTTATGTATCTATCGTCTCAAAACTACATAAATTTCCCATTTCTCTAGAGATCCAGCAAAAACGGTGCGAAAGAATGGACTCATCGGTTTGAATAAATCATCGAATTTCCCCACTTGACAACTTCATCTCCCTTCTGCTGCTTTGTCATAATTATATTATTTTAGCATACTTCTTCAGTTTTTACATTACAATTTTTTTTTTCTTCTTACTAGCAATATTTAGAACTTTTGACTTATAATGGACTTAACGTGTTTAATACGAGATCACAACAGTTCGAGGCTTCGAATCGGCTAAATTCGAAATTGTTACAGTTTTGACATACACATATGACTAGAGGGGAAATTATGGAAATACTTAAAAATGATTTTTGTATTGTCAGAATTGGTAATAAAAATATGAAAGGGAATCACGAACAGCTAAAGAAAATTCAAATGAAGCTTAAAGAAGAGTAATCAAATGAAATAAATCGATAAAAGTCCTTTGAGGGGAATGTTGGAAGGTTATAAATATTTAATAAATAAACCCTTATGCTTGTCTAATTCCTATAACATATAATGTTAAGAAAAAATAAAACAACTTATTTTTTTAACGAATTATTTTCTAAAACAAGGCGTATGCCTATCGCCCCACCGGATAGTTAAGCGTGATCCACTAGTGAGTCACACCGCCCCACGGAATAGTCTAGAGTGACCCACCGGTGGGCTACGGACGGCTGGTGACAGTGGTTATGTATCTCTGAACGTTTTATATTCTACTGTTTGAAACTGAGATACTCTAGTCTTTGCATTGGAATTTTTTTCTTATAGAAGCAAATTATACTTTTTTTATCTCCTTGATTTTTGTTACCATAAACATTCTCCGATTATATAATTTAATCTTTTTTATTGACCTGTATTTTTTTTATTTTGTAGAAAAAAACAATACTTATCGGATCAATTCGAATTATCCCATTTCTTTTTATTATTCAATCAATCGAGTTATTCAAAGCTAATCTTTGAATCTATTTAATCATTTTCTTTATTTATCTCACTGTTCCACAAAATTAGCAATACAAATTACAACGCCACAATATTATTACAATGCTGTTTCTGGTATTCCTACGAATGTCTTAGTACTTTATGTTTCCCGAAAACGACTAAGAGCTCCATCAATACGACGATGGGTTTTCCCTAAATCGCCTCTTATGAAGAGAGAAAGAGCCATTGGTAGGATCATAAGGGAAATAAATGGTGAAATAGAAGGGTTTTCCACGGTCGGTCGGTTTTAGGATTCTTGCTATTGGAAGGGACAGTTCACGTGAAAATGGACTGGTCCCTCGTCCCATGGGACTAAAAGTAGCGCATGGTCCCGTCCCACTACGTCTTTACCGCTCTATCACACGTAAGCCTCTCTGCTATACGCTGTAGAAATATTTCTGTCTCTGACTCCGCAGTTTTCTGAATATGCAACATTAAGGTAGACCATTTTGAATTCTTTAGTCCTATATGTGTAGGATAATTTCTTTATTATACAGGGTAGTTATTAAACACTTTATCAATACTTGAAATTATTTTAGATTTTTTTAAATCTTTTTTTATTTTCACTATTCTAAGATATTGAATGATGAACAGCGGCCTAAGGTTTTCGGAATTATGTTACTAACGTAAATAGTTACTAGTAAATAGAATAGGAAAATAAATGATTGTATGTTTAAGCAACACTTAAAGTATAACAATATGAAACATCCCAAAAGATAAATGTGACATAATTAAAAAATAATTTAAATTTAATATAAAATAGAAAAATAAAAAACAAATAAAATAAATAAATAATAGTACATAGGTATATTTGAATAACATTAGGGTTTGGAATAATAAAGGATCTGTATCTGGCCAAGAATTAATGAAAGATAAACCAATTTTAATAAAAATAAAAATATTATACAATAATATGAAATTAATTTTCTAGTGACAAAATAAAAATCTAAAAAAATAAAAATATTTTGAACGATTGAACCAAAATAAGTTTGCTCGATAAAACGTTAAAATATCATAAACAAATTCTTGAGGGAAAAAAAATATTGAATACAACAAAACCAAATTATTTCATTGTTAGGCAGCGTCATTATTGGGATGCTAGCAGATGCTGAAAAAGAAGGTATTTGAATGTGAAGAGGAATTGGAGCATGACGAATGTTTGATGGGAGGGAATTCCAGAAACTTGTGAAGCGGGCCAGAAAGGAGCATTTATATTTTATTGTTATGTAGGACGGAATATTAATAAAATTCGGGATATTATATAATATTCGTTCCAAACAGAGATGAGGGCACTGGGGAAATCAAAAGGTTACACAGTGCAGAGTTACGGGGCTTTTGACCCTGTCAATATAATATAATAATAATAGCATCGCCTGTAGGATAAAATAAGAAATAGAACGAATTCCGAAAAAGTTAGTATGCGCTGAACTGATTGGTAGGCAGAATCGTTGGTGGTTTTCTCTTAAACAGAACACCGATTTTCACGAAAAAAAAATATATATGTTGGGATTTAAAAAAAAATTATATATTAATTTTTTTTCACAAAAATGTACAAAATTCTTTCGAATTTTTCCAAAACATTTGTTGGTCATGTTGATTTGGTACACATCCAATGTTTGTAATTTATTTCATTGGAAGGTCTTCCGTAATATTTCTTTTTCTATTTATCGCAAGTGTACCCCATGGTGAAATGAGGCACATTATCTTCTTTTCATCGCTCTACATTACCTTATACAAGGATTACATACAGGGTGTTCCATAAATGCCTAGGGCATATTTTTTGGTCGAGTACTAGCCTCAAGAGGTCAATAAACTTTATATGACCCTTACTCCAATTCTCAACGGTTAGGAAGGAAATCAAATTTTTATCTTGTCTGACTCGGGGGCTTGGGCTTGAACGGTGATCATAAACGAATCTGCGTCGCAGCATTACTATGGAACCTTCGGGCTTCCTAAGCTTGTCATATTATTAATATCATCTTAGGATTTATTTCGGAATGCATATAACTCATGTTTGTTAGTATGAATCGTAGCTGAGTTTTTCTTTATTGTTTTAAAATATGTTTATGTAATTATTTCAATCTGTTTTTAATACCATCCATCATTACTTATCTGTTTTATCTTAGCTCCATCACAAACCATTCATTTTAGATTTGTAAAATACAAGAATAACTCATTTACCTCTTCCGACAAGATTCGATTTCCTAAAAACATTGCTATGGTTTATTCAATTGACAAACGTTTGAAGAAACATTTTAAAGTGATTAAACAGTGTAATGTGAAAAGCAGCACTTAAACTACTCCAGTGAAGAAAAGTAGATACTCTTTTAATTAATTAAAATAATAAATTGTTACAATCGTCAATTAAAGTTCCATTTAAACCGCTTTAAACTTTAATTTATTACATCATTATTCAAACCAATTAATTATTTAATCCTACTTTTTAAACCCCTTCTATGCTTTTATCAATATATTAGATCACATTATTTTACTGTAATTTATTTTCTTTGGATGACTCATCCTTGATTATAATCTCATATATATGTATATATATATACAGTATAGCATAGCATAGAAAGCATAAATTCTTATTATAATACGTTTAGGCAGTTTGTAAAAACTTGGTTCGTCTTTTATTGTACTTCAAGTTTAGCGTGCTTAACTATTCCGTTTAAGCGACGCAGGGAGGTTAGGCTACTAACCAAAATAAATCTTAGCTGAAATTTCTCGATTCATTCTGTTAGAACGGAATTAAACAAGTTTCGACCCATCGAGCCCTATTTCGAATAGTTGACGATTGACTCCATCTTTCTAGGACTCTATAGTCCTAATTACTGAGGGCGCTGTTGAAAACTAAGCAATTTATTCGAAGAACTAAGAAGTATTGTTAATTTTTAGCAAATTTACAACCAAACTGTTTTCCCCTCTGATTTTTTTAAAATATTATTTACATTTATGACCTTAACCAGATAGTTGTTTTCTTTACAGTTACTTAAGATTAAGCGTAGAACTCATAACTAGTCCTGCCTAATTCACCGTTGGTTTGTTTTTTTCTTTCCTTAGGAGCTTTTATTGTTATCGAGAGGTAGAATGGCTCTTTTAAAAGCAGTTAAACCTCATACTATTTTACTTCTTGTTTTCACAAGCGAAAATCGATAATATTTAACAAATAAGTTAAAAAAATTATCGGATGTGGTATCCGATTTCATTCATAAGCTGTGACGCATTAAAGTCTGACCAAAAAGTGATTAACCGTGAATGGTTATTAACAAGTTGAGATTTACGTAGGAATTACAGCCGTTCATCAATGGTAGGACCAGTCGCAGGCATTTACCAGTTTTCAATTATCAGTCCATAGAGCGAGTTACAAACTGTTAATTCCCGTGATCCGATTAAAACAATTATGCGCGGAAGTGCGCAAGCGTTCTTCATCACCATCGGCATGAAAGCTTACTGGTGTAACGAGTTCTCGGATCCTTTAGTTCGGGTATCCATCCCAATCAATCGACTGGTCTGACACTGACGAGACACATACATACGTGATATGATTTATGGCGGTATTCATTTTGTCAAAGCAGATTAAAAGTGTGTAAAGTTATCTAAAACAATGTTTAGGATCCACTTTGCTTGTCTGTGATGCGAAGTGTTAAATAGATACAAGCTTTTAGAAGTATGATCCCCATTGCAGAAGATAACAGAGAAAACTCTATAAAGATTCGAGTGGTAGATTCAATAAGCCCGAATCCAATATAGGAGGTTAATTTTATTTTGTTATTTTTATTACGGTAATAATTGAATTTTAGAGCAATCTGAAGGCATCATTAATTTTTATTTAAATATAATTCCTCTTCTTAATGAAGTATGTAGAAAAAATTAAAAACATGATATAATAATAGCGTCAGTAGCGATTCTTAAATAATGTGATTTTTTTCATTCAAGGTTCTCTATGGGTATTAGGACCTACGTTATACTAAAATCTAAAATAAAAAAAAAACTTAATTTATTCTGTGGCTATGACAATTTATACTTTATCTTGATTCGGT
The DNA here is from genome assembly GCA_023052935.1 of Piezodorus guildinii. Lineage (NCBI taxonomy): Eukaryota > Metazoa > Arthropoda > Insecta > Hemiptera > Pentatomidae > Piezodorus > Piezodorus guildinii. The sequence goes on from CM041293.1 coordinate 62,861,502, forward strand.
TAAATATCACAATTTCCTTTCTTTTTTTTCAAAAATGCTGTTCTGTAAGAGTATTTTTTTTGCTTGTATTACAAATAGCAATATCATATCATATAGAGAATGAAACCGTTACTGTCATTAACATTCTATTGTGCCACATTTCATTTTTTTATGTTGTCATTCGCTTATTGAAAATATGATTATAAAGACAAGGCATGTAAAATTACAACATTCCATTGAAATCTATTGCTGATCATTTTATAATTCCATTGAGTAATATCTTCTACTTTTCTACTCTGTCATTTCCTTTACCATGAGGGCATGGACTTGCGAAGAATTCCTGTTCCGAATGCCACACGGAGTATCGATGGGCAAGTTAAGGAATGTGGCTATGACAACTTATACTGTCTAACGGTTTTATCTTGATTCGGTTAAATATCAAAATTTCTTCTTTCTTTTTTTTCAAAAAATACTGTACTGTAAGAGTTTTTTTTTTTCTTGTATCACAAATAGCAACCTTGGAAACGCGCCGGCGGACATTTGCCGATCCTTATCAAGGATAATGTTATCTATGTTTTAGAAATGGTAGCGACTTTGAGCTGAAGAAAAAAAAAATGGAATGGTTGGAACGCTGACGTCGAACGCATGCAATGAAAAATGTAAACCAGATCCAATTCATATAATATCGTTTGTTTTTGCTAAAGCCGAAAGGTCACTAATTAACATATCGGGAGTGGCCGCTTTCAAGTCAGTAGCTTTTTGACTTCCTTTGGAAGAAGATCTGTCTGTCAACTCCTGCTTGGCTGCTGGAACGCTGTGCGTCAAAACTTGGACCGTTTCTCACGTTCTTGATGTTTATTCCTCAGCATTTCACCTACTTCGTGGTACATTGATTCCCTCAGGTAGTCGTAAGAGGGAGGTTTTGTGTTCTTCTACAGCTCTTCCAACTGTTGCTTCAATTTGGAAGTAGGATTTTTTATATGTCTATTATATTATACATGTCATATTCACTTGTATTAAATCGGATTTTAGCTAATTAATCGATATAATTATAGTATAATTTTTACTTTTACATACCTATATATGAGATATGTAGTGAGAGAATGTATTGCAATAGTAATGTTTTTCGAATTCGAGTCAACCGATGGGCTTTAATATCACGTATGTTTCGTTGTGAAGAAAAAGTCTGACAGGGCTTAAATGCCGATTTTTTTCTAATTACTTACCCTAAAATACCTTGAAAACATTAGACCTACCATATTATTACCATTGATAACAAAATTGCTTGATATACAAGTAAAACTAATTAGATAACCAACTAAAGGAGAAAAGTGCAAACATATTTTTTTAGGTTAATTTTATTCCAAACAGTAATAGAACGAATAGTAATACAGCTGTGCGAGTATAATATACCTGTAGAAAGCTAAAGTTTTCAGAAAAAAATGTTATATTTTACACAAAGTTATGGAAGTTTTTATTATATATAAGAATTTTATGTTGTTGTGTTATTTAATATACATCATGTTTCTAACAGAACTGTATATAATTCTTTAAACGTTTATCAACTACAACTTTATTTAATGATTTTTTAATTAATCGACCGAGTTTAGTGAAATTCGTGTGTTGCCCGCACCAGATATTTTAATTGTGATGTGTCAGTATTTTGGACATAAAAAATGAGAGACTTTCATCTAACCACTAAAAGTTACGACCTGTAATGAAATATTTTATTGAACCGTTCGATGTTGGCTCTACAAACCAGCCACTGTTTACAAAACTATACTATTCTCCCATCTACAACCCACTCTGCTTCAGCCCAACTTGAAATCAGTTTTAATCATCGTAACTTCCATAAATCAGACATATTTATTCAGCGAAATCCTTTAAATAAATGATCTTAAATTATTTTTCCTAACAATTAAAATTATTTTTATTGCTTTGAAAGATATAGGTATTCTAATAATAGGGGTACTCACTACGTTTGCTATAGCATGCTATTTGTGCTATTGTGCTAAACCCATCAATTTTATACAGGAAACAACTGTAGAAACTCGACGGGTTTAGCAAAATAACACAAATAGCTTCTAACACTTCTAACGAATTCTATAGCAAACGTAGTGAGTACCCCTAATGTTTGGTTTGATTTTGATGGCTGTTTAAGAGATAATTTGTTAGCAGCGTTAATTGAACATTTGTTGTTCCACTGTCCTTTTTAATTAATTCTGACCTTTGACTTAACTTCAACATTTTTTTTTTCATATTTGTGAGCTAAAAAATCATCGAACCCATCAGTGCCATATTTATGAAGTATTAAAGTTAAGCAACATTTTCTTTCTGTTTCATTATTGTTTAAATATTATATTTAAGGAACGATGTGTTATTCTTACCTCAGTATTATAAATGTACATTCTCATAAAATATTCTGTAGCTACATATGCATTTTTTAAATTTCTCAATGAAGTTAACCAACTATGAAACTTTTAGATAATAAACAATTGTCTTACCAACTAGAGAATATTCATGATTATATTATTAACAAATTTTGACGCTGTATAATAATATTGTTGATGTGTTTTTTAAGTTCTTTATAACTGAATTAAATACATATCTCTGGTTTTGTTAACTGAAATGTATTATTATGTGTTGTTACATTTCCCACGCTTTTCTAAAATTTTCTGGTTTCGGTTTGGTTTATTTTAATAAATGAACCCCTATAATCGACCAAGAAAAAATAACTTCCTCCCTGACTAGAGGCCTTACGTTTCAAGACACATAGAATCCAAATACCGAATAAAAAAATCCGTCTGTCCGGCGTAAGTAATAAGAATAAAAAATTAAATTTCCTACAAGATAAAAATAGAATCATTGAAATCAGTTGATTGAAAATTTTCTTTGAATATAAATTAACAGTTAATTAAGTACTATACGTATATGTCAATTGTCAATCCATAATATAATTATTAGGAAAAAAAAATCCCTGCGTAATAATTTGCCGCGTCTTTTTTCTATTCATCCTTACGGATAAATAGTTAACCTGTGGTAAATACATAGCGAAGGTAAAATATAAATATGTCGTAGAAGTCTAGTATTTTTCTAGATTTGAAAAATATAATTAAAGTATCGTTATTCTGTGGATAGAATTATGTATAAATATTTAATGATTTTTTAAAACGGTTTAAATATGGAATAGGTTTTTACACAATTTACACCGTTAGTAATAATAATAATAGGCTTTCCGAATCCGAAGGTTCGATGCCGATACTACCATATTCCGCCTACAAAGACTTGTCTAATGTCCAATCCTCCCATCGACGCTTCGGTCTACCTTTCGGACACCTACCAGTCGGATCAGCGAATACCAACTTTCTCGGAATCCGTTCCTCACCGAGCTCAACAACGTTACTCGCCCATTTGAGTCTCCGCGATGCTATCAGTTGAATCATGTTTACAGAATAAAAGTCCCGCAATTCCGCGTTGTGCAACCTTCTAAATTCCTCAGTTGCCTCATCTCTCTTCCGACCAAATATTTTACGCAGTACCTTAAACCTTAAGCCGTTGTTCATCCTTCAAAGTAAGCGGCCACGTTTCACACCCGTAAAGAACCGTCGGAAGAATACTAGTTTTATAAATTCTAACCTTTAAGTTTTTAGACAGAAGCCGCGAGCTAAGGAACTTAGCAACTGAATAATAACACGCATTTCCCTCCTTTAACCGGGACTTTATTTCTTCCTGGATTTCATTTTTTCTTGTTATTACCGTTGGTAATAAAAGAAAAACAGATGGTAATCATCATTTCATAACATCAATATTTATTAATTATATTATTATATGCCTATCAACGGAAGATCTAACAAAACATTAGAGTCTGATGGTGGGAGCGAGATCCCGAAACGTTGATATGATATAGGGGTGAAAGGTTGGGAGTTTCTAAGAAATATATCAGTCCTAGTATCTACCTCTAATATTTATCAAATTAATGATTTTGATAAAGCTTGTTAAAAATCTATTATGCCCTGTAACCAATTAATTTTCGGGAAGAGAAAATATAAAACTTTATGTTGGGCGGCAGGCTATAAGCCATTTTTATTGGTTAATATACAAAATAAATAAATTAAACTACTTACAGTTGATTCCAGGCTTATTATTATATTATCAACTAAATGATTACATGTGTGTGTGGCCACAGAAAACTATTATTATGAAAAGGTACATGAGAAAAGGTAAAATTAGACAAATTAACGGTACTACACAAAAACCACTAACCAGTCCACTCTCGGTAAGTTCGTAAGCCTCTCTCTCTGTCTTTGAGAGTCGACACTCGTACCGCTTCACTTTCCCCTCCATGGCAATCGTATAGAGATTATTATTTCATTTTTTAATGTTACAGCCCTTTAACATTTTTCATACATATATCGCTGAAATGAAAGAAGAAAATGTGTAATGAAAAAACAACAATTATATTCTTATTAAATTTCAAAGTATTTTTTTAATAATTATTTTGTGGAGAAACATTTAAAATGTGCATGAATTACCTAAAAGTTATTTTGACGAAGTCAGAACTAATCATTATTATCCTCAAAAATTTCGAACAATGGTTCCTCTCCATTATATATATGTACAAACGTAGGCCAAGAAGTGCGAAGTTGAAAAAGGATATACAACGCACAATATCTCATCCTTAAAATACTTTTGTTTAATTTTTGCTTGCTTTAATATTCTAGTATATTAAACTCTGATAGCCAATATACACTTATTAGTATTATATTTGATACAATTTTTTTTTTTAATATGACAGGTAAAATATTGAAATCACCTTTACAAAACAAATTCATTTATTGTTATTATAATTTTAAATAAGTTTATATCTTTTATAATCCACATAAATAAGCATGGAATTGGAATTAAAATGATATATTGTGTTCCTTAAAGAACTGGCTTCGACTCCTAGACTACATTTCACCACCGTCACGCAACTACATTCTTCACTATCTCATAAAGCTCTAAAAAATACTAGAGGAATCGACTGGCTTGATACGCCACTAGCGGTGGAAGAAGATACTGTCGAGTAGCCCTGATAGCATGGAAAGGAACGAAGCTCTATTCAGAGAGTTAAAAATGAAAAGTGATATCATTGTTCCTTCTATATGCTGTTCTACTCAAAGGTGCATTCGTTTGAATAGGGAAAATAATAGCAATTTTTGAAATGAAACCGAGATTTATTATCTTGGTTATATTAGATACTTTATACTTACAAGGGGAGGGTCCTAAATGTGTCTCACCGATTTTCAACAATTTTTTTTTTTTTTTTTTTTGGTGAATCGGAACATTAAATGATTAGCATCTGTAAAAGATTAGGAGCCAATGCTCCCCAGAAGTCGCTTAAAAAAATCGAAGTTTGAGTGGAAATACAAAACAATGCATTTTGCTTAATAGCTATGGTTTTAGTACTGGTAGAAAAATAAGCTTGGCGTCAAATTTTCCCTATTTCATAGCAGAATAATTAATTAGATAAGCCATTAAATTGTTAAAGTTTTATGTTAGGTAATAACCCTAAAAATATAAATAGTCTCTCCTAAGTAGTACTTTTAATAATGTTTCTTAAAAGCTGTGTTCCTCACTCCTAGAAAAGAATCTTAATCTGAGCACAGTTTAAAGAAACCTTATTAAAAGTACTATTTTGACGAGATTTTTTATATTTTTATGGTTATTACTAAGCATAAAACTTAAATATTTTAATAGCTTATTATGTTAATTATTCCGCTTTGACACTAAACAGGGCTCAAAAATGACGAGTTTTTTACGCAACTCCTGGGACGCTTTGGCTCTTAATATTTCGCAAAATCTAATGGTTTAATGACTAGCGTTACTTAAATTTTTTTTTATTAAAATCGTTGAGACATTTGGGATACACTCCATATTAGTTCTATTAAAAGGAGCCCTACGGTTTAGTGGAATGTGTAATTGTCTTCTGTTCTCCGGGTCCCCGGCTGTGGCAATTTTATTTTATTAACTATTTAATGTATACAAACATTTTAAAAATTCTTTTTTATATATTATCAATAATGTGATACTTCAGATAATGTAGGACTCCAGCACACTAAAACCATCTTCCTGCAACAACTAAGCTGACCCAACAAGTTGCTCCTCTTTCATAAAATCGGTCACGGTTTGGGATGCCTATAGCCCTGTGGCTCCCGGCTTAGAACATTTATTTAGAACTTCCTTTAGAGTTTTCATAAGTATACTGTCCAGAATTTACTTGCATTGTAAATCACAAGGCTTTAAATCTCTTGAACCTCTTTACCTGTAAGGGAGCTTCCTCAGTCATGGGGGCCTTCGAGGATTAACATGTGATTTAATCTTCCTGTCATATTTCTCTGCATATCTTTTTATTTTATTGTTTAAGGGAGGCAGTTGCGTGGCCTAATGGATAAAGCATTAGGCTACTGTTCTCAAGGCCCAGGTCCGAATCCCGACTGAGGCAGAATCATTTATTCTGCTATTTCAGCCGCAGAGAGAACCTGAGTTATGGAGGTCATCCTAGCCTCTATGAAGTGGGTACCCAAAATTCGGGAAAAAACCTGGCGGCCGTGCGTGATTTAGACCTATTCACCTCCTTGCACTGTACTGTACTAGAAACAGTACGAATCTCTATATGTACTGAACCCAAAACACTTTATTGGTACAGGTGTTTTTTTCTTTCTTGGACGAAGACAACTTAAAGCTCTTTATGCAATGGGCTGGAACTGATGTACGACGGAGCATCAACTATACTCAAAAAATATAACTGAATCATACAGGCTCAAACATAGGCTGAGATCATAACGAAAACATTGGATTAATTGATGAATGTGTCTTTAATTTTCGCTCTCGGGTTTGATCTAGTTAGGTCAAGTTCCTACAGAACTAGAGTATGATGTTTATACATCAGTAAATAACTGAGATATAAGTAAACATTTTAAAACTCTTAGTATAAACACGATAAGCTGAACTTCCTAATTCATTAATTCGCTTTAGTATTTCGTGCTTTTGTTAGATGACATAATGATAATGTATGGTCGACTGTTGAAATTATCATCGGTAGAAATAAACAGGGACCTCTCGTGCTTAGAATATTTTTAGCACGACTGACTCCTGAGTATTTCTATGATACTCAAACAAATAAATTAAGGAATTTAAAAATAGATAACAATTAATGCTGTAATGACCGGATTCTTACATTTTGAAGTTGACTGTTGCAAATGAAAACTTTCTATCTTTAATGAATAGCTTTTTTAAGAATTCAAGTCTCCGTATCATCATAAATTTATTTCATGTAATCAAAACTGGATTCCCCAATTGCAATATTATTTATAGGTTAAATATATATATATATATATATATATATATATATATATATATATATATATATTTATTTATTTATTTATTTATTTATTTATATATTTATATTTAGCTTATAGCAATAAATCCATCAGAGAATTTTAAAAAAATAAATAAAAATCACCTGATATGCATTCATATATCATTTGGAATCCATATTCTGAAGTATAATAATTTTAACCTCTATACTTTTGTCTAAATATAAATCATATATATTAAAGAAGAAAAATAAGTTTAAAAAAAAGGGATTTAAAATAATTCTTATGAAATAAAATATATAAAAACCTGCCTACGACAATCCATGAACAGATTTGTATTCAATGGATACAAAGTATTCTCACTATTTTTAAGTTCACGTCAATATCTTTTTAGGTTTCTGATATCTTAAATTGTTTCTGCTTTTAAAAATCTCAATGACGAAAAAATATTAAACGCGTGCGCACGATGTTTTGATTTATTTTAAATGAATTAATCAACATCTATAAAAATATATTTTGTTTCTATACAAAAGATAAAGAGAGTAAAAAATCCTTTGTTAATCCGTTCTACGGTGGGGACGTAAAATGGTGGTCCTGTGATGTCAAGAACTCTCTAAGTTCTAAGATCCTTATCTTAATTATACCCGAAAAGGCAAAATTGATGTCTCTCACTCTAGCATCATCCGATTGGCCCCATTAGCATAAAGAATTGTTAAATAAATAAACTAACAAACAATACTACAATAATCAGCAGAAGATAAATATTTATTCAAAGACGTTAGAATTTGAAATATGAGAAAATTCTTTTATTTCATTAATTTTGAGAAGATCTATCATTGCCATGACAAGTTTATCTGAATAATGAATATTTGTGTACGTGCAATTCCTCACGAAATGTCTTGTAGTGAATACGTGTTTATTCAATAATAGCTGACACAATGTTAGGCAATGTTTTACGTTTTATTACTTTTTTTTTGTCATTCTATTGATATTTACAATTGTATTAACAAAAAAAAAATACATCAAGTAAAGGTGATGTGTTATATAATACAATGACATGATATAAATGTAGAGAAGCTTCCCATTGAAAGCACTCTAAAAATATTCTAAACTAGAAGGTCCAAGGGCCATTTCCTTTTCAGGAACCTCGGAGGATTATCCGGAATTGAAGAGGAAAAAAGGATTGAAACTAGTGGGTTAGATTGAGAAAGGATTGATACCTGGTCCGGGCCAAATCAGTAAAAAAGGGAACATAATTTTTTATGGATAAGTTTATTCGTGACAAAGTAAAGAGCGTTGAGGATTTTACAAAGGATTTTGGATTGTAAGGAATGGATGCGGGAAGAATTTGATAGTTTAGTAGCCCCTAAGCTCTACTCCGTAATTCCAGATTGGTCTTATAATAGTCATGTAGATGAGCCTTTTGTAGTTCAGAGGAAGGTTTGACCGTTTGTCTAGTAAGTGTTGAAGTAGCCTAAAGCGGCGAGCAGTTTCTTGTCGTTTTATCGTGTATGTGGATTCCAAGTTAGGCGTTTGTCAAGAAGAAATCCTAGGTATCGGATCTGTTCAGGAGCTAGTTGAGTGTTATTAAAGGATACTGTAGGGCAGGAAGTCAAAGACTTACGACGAAAAGTGAAAAGGTTTTTATTTTAAAAATCAGAATACGTAGACCTTAACGGTTTATAGGTTAATTTAGGTCACAACTTATATAAATATTTTTAAAAAAAAAGTATTAAGATCGCTGCTTCATGAAAAATAATTATACTAACATATTAAAATAAATAAATCTTTATAGTTAACTTAACATCAAATTCTGAAATGCTGTATGAAAGTTAGAATAACATTTTTATTAGGTATCTTGACAATAATAAGCGTGATATTTATAATTATTCTTGCCTCGCGTATTTATAACTTGTAGTTTATCAAATGAAATTAAAGGAATGACAACCAATGTCTATGACCAATGTGATGACCATGTTTTACATATCTAAAAATAAAAGTACTAGTATTTTTACTTTTACTTACTTATATATGAAATATATAGTAAGATAAAGTATTGCGATCATGAAAAGTTTCGAATTTGAGTTTTCACCGGAGATACATTTTTTAGGCCCTCCTATTTTTTTAGGAGTATATTAATATTAATATTTTTTAGGAGTCCAAATGAAGTCCTGCAAATAGATCTTTGTGTGTGTGTCGTAGGTCTAGTAGGAAAACGAAAAATCGAACGAATCTGAAATTTTTTATTTAATACAACTATAATCCCGAGATGTTACAGCAACTTTTTCATTGCTCAAAACGGCTCAAATGATTTTTTCTATACTTGCTATATCGATATAAAATTTAATGCGCTTTGATATGATGTAGGTTTTATTTTGATTGAAATAGTCTGGCAGTGCTTAAATGCCGGTAGTATAAATTTGCTTTTAACTATAGTACCTTCAATTTTGTATATTCCAAAATCTTATTAGGATTGATAAAAAAAAAAAAAAAAAAAAAAAAAAAAAAAATGCTAAATTTACAAATTTGATAATCAAATAAAGGATATAAGAGCCAACATATTTTGTTATGCTTTTTTTTTTAAAGATAAAAGCAGTGATTTCTATGCATAATTTACTGTTGTAAAGCTAAAGATTTTTAAAAAATATTATCTTATACACAAAATTGTAAAAGTTAATGTAGAGTGATGAAAAGCGAATAAAACTAACTTGTAGATAAAAATTTTACGTTGTTATATTATTTAAAGCAAAACTATTTTCCCAACGAAACTAAGTATATTTCTTTAAACCTTTTTGTAATCTATTTATTAGTTCTTAAATAGATTTCAACAACCGAGCTAAGTGAAAGTCGTCTGTTGCGCACCAGATGTTCTCCCTCATAAAACAGAAATAAAATTAATCAAGGTCACCATAGAATTAATTAACATATTTATTTAAGCAGTATTATTATTTACAAAAACCTTTACTCGTGTTTAAACATACCCTGCTCCTACGCAAAGCAGAACTGTCACTGAAACCTCCCTCTAATTATGCGGTTTCTTTGACAAAGTACAGCAAACCCCTTAAATACGAGAGAAAAGCTTTACAGTATCAAAGAGACTCCGATCAAAAGTCAGCAAAAAGTTTCTTGAGCCTTCGGGCTTTATGAGTTAGAAATGGGGAGGAAAACCAATGAAAAATAAAATAAAAAAAAGTCCAGCGTTCCTCATGGAAGAGACTAGGACTATTAAAATTTAAATACTTTGTTATTACATTATTAAAGTATAAAATATTATTTTACCCTTTGCGGACGACGATTTTTTCGGTCGGATGAGGTAGTAGAACAAAGCGATTTTCTCGAATGCGCTGAGTGACTAACATAATGCAATGAACTGATCTTGTATATAAATTACCTTTTAAAAACGTCATATTTCGATTGTTTATGTACATTTACATCTTTAAAACTGTACTTACAAGAAAATAAATAACTATCTATATAAGAAAATTACTATATTTACTTGAACTTATTTAAAGTATCTTACATTTAAATTGTCTTTTAAAAACGTTATATTTGGATTGTTTATATATACTTGTATGTTTAAAACTAGATATTTATATTTTTAAACCTTACAACAATAACTATCTATACAAGAAACTATCTCTACAAGAATTAGAATACGGCGTAATATTTCAGAGATCCTAGATAAGGACCTAAGCAGCTGAGTAATCTTTTTAAGAAAGGAATAGTGCGATCCAATGGATTGGAGATGAAGGAAACAGAAATATACACCGAGACAAGAGTCACCTCTCGTCTGCAAAGGGTTAATACTTTCAGAATAGGATGTTTTCAGAATCAGATTATTCCGTCAAGGAAGGAATTATCTAGTGGAATTCAGCGTACTTAATACCCTTATATGGATTTACTATTAATTATAACTTCTTTAATTAACTTTATTCATTAAAACTATTACGCAATAACATTTAAATTACACTTTGCACTCGGTTGTCCCCTCAGACGGGACAAAGTCTAGCCTATCACTCGCTTTGTCCTCTCTGAAGGGGACATGAAAGTTTATTAGCTATTACTAAAAATGAACTCATTTAAGACCATTTTTTTAAGAAACCAATATTTTCCTGTAGTATTATATTATAATGGCTCAACAGATCAAAATATCAAGGAACATGATAAAAAAAATCAACCGGTTTTTCATCGAAAGAGAATTAGCACGTTCATTTGCTACGGACTATACACTTTAACAATTCGTTTAGCAGTGAGTAGAATTAGTGAAATAAAGGTAAAGGAATACGGTTAAATGATATAGAGAAAATATATAATATTTTAAGGAAATTTGAAAACTGAAGAAAATAAATTTACTCCAATGTTATTGGATCGATCCAGACAGTTTTATGGTTTATTAATTTACCATAAATTATTTCCAAACCATTTTTTAGTCTTCCTTTCATTAGAGGTAGATACTAGGGCTGATATGTTTCTTCCAAACACCATTTATTAGTTTTCCATCAAATCAACGTTTCGGAATGTCACCCCCATCATCAGGATTCTGGTTTTACATTTCTGAATTATATCTGTTTTTGCAAACTTTGTCACCCATATAAAAAACTAAAAACAAAACAATAAAAAATAGTCTGTAAGTTAACGAAATAATATCTCAGCAGGGCATTGCTTAGATCTTTGTCCTCAAAAGTACGTTGTTTTGATGGAAAATAATAAATAAATAAATATATCAGCCCTAGTATCTACCTATAATATTATGCTAGTTCTTTCGGTAATAGCAATATAATAATATAATTCTTTTTTTCATTTTATAATAATAACTTTTTTTTAATAAAGGGTAAAGGACCAAATAGTGAATTTATATGATGTAAATAATTGTGTAAGACGAATTTCAGTTAGGCGTTTATACAAACAGATTTAACAAAATAAATATTCCAGCAGAAGGTGTCAGTAATAATAGGGATGATGAGATTCTAGTGATAGCGGTATAACTAGTGTGATAGACTACATCTCCGTAGAAGACATATTAATTATAAAAAATAAATTTTGATTTTTTTTTTCTTTTCGTAAATTTGTTTTCTTCTATTCTCACCACGAAATCGAAATTCCATTGCATTTCCCTACTTGGTCCTAAATATGTACTTTGCCGTATCACAATTCTAGGATGTACGTTTTCCTGGCGTCGAATAATCTGGTACGCAACGTACTAAACGGTGCCGAGCGCAAGTTTGTATGCGCCGTTTTTTTTTTGTTGAGGATCAAAAGAACAGATTTATCTTTGACCGTGATACCAAAGCAGATCCATACCCCAATTGTTATAAGCGGTAAACTGTATTTCCCTTCCTTATGTAACATAGCATTATGTAAATATGCGTCCCACCCTAACCTCCATTTCTTTTGAGGGCACAGAAAAACAGCTATTTCTCTCTGAAAAGAGGGGGTGCAGGAGACAGAGATAAATTTATCTTTCAAAAACCGTCCATCCGTAGTTTCATTTAAACCATTCTTGGATCTATTCACGAACAAGTCTGTTTTTTTTCAAACCTAACAATAGTTTCCAATATAAAAACGCTGCAAAGTATTACATAATGGTTTATTGTTTTCAAATAATTATACCTTAATATAACTGTTTATACAGCTGTTTACAGGCAATTAAGAAATACGAAAAGCAATAAATAATTCAAATAAATTGGTCTATCACCATTTTTAATTTCAAAACGCTATTTTTAAAACGAATTCTATGATCCTTTTTTTTTTTTTTTTTTTTTTTTTTTGTTTTGTAGAAAATTTAATGCACTATTGAACAGCTAAATATTCTTGGTATTTAGTTATTTATTATTATTTTATTTTTTTACCGCGCTTTACTGACTCTAAAACTGTACATATTTCTCTCTATCTTCAAAAGTAACTGAGTTTTGGGCGTATTAACAGGTAAAATTACAATTTTTTTATTTTATTTTAATTAATCTCTTTAATAATTTCTTTATTAGAAAACACTAATAATTTTTTTATATATCTTCAAAACCTACTGAGTAAGTGACTTAAATAATGTTTAATCGGGCCCCATTTAAAAACTTACCGGCTGATATCAAGACCTTGGTGTCTCGATCATCGTTGGATCCCCTAATATTTTTTTACCAAATTTCGAAAAATTTGTTCCAGTAGTGAAGGAGAAAAGCCGTAAACAGCGGACAGACCGCTTACTTAAAATAATAGTTACTCGGATTCTACGTCACGATACTAAATTATAACTATATAATACTAGGAAGAAAGCGGAATATAGTCAATGAAAACACTAATAATTTTAAAATATCGGTTATGAGTTTGAAAGTAATAGGACTTGATGAGTGGATAAATTGTGGTGTAATTAGGAATCAATTTTTCCCTTCCCTGGTTTCTATGAATTCAAACTTTTAATTCATATTCTGAATATTATTCATTCAGGTTAAGTGGTGAATATAAATTAAATATCTGAACATACTATAAAAGTTAAGTGATAACGACGTCTGTGTTATATTATATTATATAAAAATTATATCTTTATGAGATGGAAGCCAATTTCGTTTACAGCGAGACAAGACATGGTCGTTGGTTCGATCCCAGCGTAAGCAGAACTATCCCGATTCAGATCACGTCAGCTTCACAGCACGTGCCAGCTCCATTTCCACACCTGTCTCCGCCAACTTGGAATTTATGTCATCTGTTTATTATTTAATAAGTGTTGTTTGTAAATTCTCTAAGAAACAAGTGCTTTCCTCTGTCTAGAAAATGTTAACGATGGAGTATACGGTTTCGACCTTCAGTCCTATTACCGAGTTTATTTAAGACCATCATTTACCGTTTCATCTAAGCTCGTTTTATAAGTTGTTCGGTTCACATCATATTATATATGTCTTGTTCTAGACCTACTGGAACACGTGGATCCTTAATAACAACATACCTTTAAGCAAGCATATTTAGTTTAAAGCGAGTTTATTTACGACGATCTTATAAGAAACATCTTATCTATTATTTCCTGAAATTCCTATTTCAGAAGATGAGCTTTATCTGAAAATATATTTAAATATATTAAAGACTGACATGGATAACTTACATTAGACTCAAGAGAAAACAGCTGAACAAAGTATTATGACTATTTGACTAATTGACAAACGATCAAAATTATCCTTGAACACCAGAATTACTATCTACGAAGTACTTATCAAACCCTCATGGGATTGCGGGATAGAACTACGAGCTCTGCTAAAACCTCCAACATCCAAAGAATTCAGTCTTTCTAGTCTAAAATTTTACGAACAGTCGTAGATGCAACACTCTAGCTGACAAACGAATTGCTCCATTATTTCTTGAACTTGCTCATAGTTTCGGATACTTCTACAGAATACTATAAAAAATTCCACGACGACTTACAACATGAACCCATCGGCCCAATCAGTACAACCCTCCCCGATTTGCTGAATTAACCATTCGGAGATGACAAAGAGACCTCTTACCATAAATTGGACATTGGAATTCTACCAATGGGTAGTTTTTTCACAGGACAATCATGTGTCTTAATCTCAAATCAATCCCATTTACATGTTGTATTGAATCAATACCGTTGTAATATTTTTAAATAAATAAATAAAACCATTCGGAAGATGACGTATTTGCTTATAGGATTTTATTGTTTTTATTTTTTTTGTATTTTTTGCATTTTAACTTACATTGTTTGTATTGTTTATAAATAAATAAAATCATCCGGGTTTTAAAGAATCTTCTCGGTACAATATATTGAAAGATAACTCTGATGCACTCAATTTCATACAACTACCATATGTTTCATGGAACCAACTCCTCACAAAGACTCCTCATAAAAAAGACGTTTTAAAAGCCATGGGAGTCAACGTACCTTCAAGTGGTACTCAAAACGAAGTGTGCCAAGGTTTCTTCACCTCGAGTGGTGTGCCTTTCACGCAGATCGCCATTCAACGTCTTCCGCGAACAGCTAAGCATGAAACCTCGACGTTGGAAATGGGTGGCTTATTGCAATTATGTGGTTCCGTAATTCCTGCTTTCTGTCGGATTTGTTGAACAGGAATGATTGGTGATTGTATAAAGAGGACTATGCTACTAATCCACTAGTTGTAGATTCGAATCCGGCTATGACAGATAATCGTTTATCTGTCATATTCTCGTGAAAAATTAATTTTTCTTTGGCTTTCCAAGGCTGAACAAATCAGTTGCAAAGTGTTCAGAGTACCAACTACGGATTAGGAAAAGGTCTGACCTGTTGAGCGTAATGAGTCCAAGAACGTTGTAATGATACAAATTTTCTTTTTTAATAAATGAAACCCAAATTTGATACAATCACGAAGGTTCATTATATTTTATAGAGATTTTAATTTTTTTAAATTGTATTTGAGCTTTTGGGGATAATATGCTATGCAACATCCTCATTATCATATTCTGATCCTCTTATACTGTAGCTTGGAGTGAGGATGCTGACTTGGATCATATTTCTCTGTAATACGGAAGTTTAAACGCCATATTCACAATCCTGGTGAACAGAATGACCTGGAGAATGAGAAGTGAACGAACCATCATTCTATTATTCAAAGTTGACAGACGATCGAAATTTAATCGTTTCTCTCGGAATTCAAGATTTCAAGTTTCCTATAAACAAATGGTAACCTTCTGTTTTAAAATTATTTTATTTTTGGCTTCAGTCGATAATATTAATGAGAATACGTCTTGTCGAAATGTATGTTGCTTGCATGTCGATCACATCGTTCATAATATTCATATTTTATTGAAAACCAAATTAAAATGTTTGTAATTAAAAAATTTCTCTTATGGGTTACGCTTTTACTTTAAAGCTGTTTATTTTTAGTTTCAACTGTTTTAATACTTTATTGTGGTATTCAAATTTGTGTATAAGCGAAGTATAGAAACTGTATGATTTAACTTGAACACAGAAAAACAAGCTTCAGTATGAAATTAAAATATTTATAACGAGAAAATCAGTCAATACGAATCCTATCGTTTGCATATTAAGGTATGTATTAGTATACTTCTGTCACCCGATTTTACAAAGAGTTAAAGTGGCTTTACCCCTCCTTCCGCCGTAAGTACTTCCTAGCATCCTTCCTCTACCAAGTAATCCAATCCCGATGTCCGTTCTACATCTCTGATCTCCTTAAATTCAAATCCTCCGTTCGTTCTCGTAACACTCGCTCGCGGCCTTCTGATCTGTATATAACGCCCCATCGATCCACAGCTTTCGATAGATCATTCTTAATCCGCTCCGCATCTCTATGGAATTCCATCCCTTCCGACATCCGTCACTCCCAAACTCTTTCAACATTCAAATCCCGTCTATTCAGCCATTTCCTGTCAATCCAATTCCCCAATAATCCCAATTAGATCCTAGTTTCAGGGAAAATCAACAAATAAAGCAGACAGATACGTTATTTAACTTTAATGGATACATTCGTAGCAAATATTATTTAAAAAGATTATCATTTCAAAGATGAAAGATTAAATCACATATAATTTTACAAACATATAGAAGCATTGTATTTTTTTTAACTATATATTTTTAATTTTTTTTAAAAATAATATTATTGTACTTTTAATTATATATTATTTTCTGTACTCATTTTAACATATAGATATATCTTTATTTATATTTTTCTTGTATTCACATTTTATTAGAAGTTGTCTTTTGAGTTATTTAATTTTTTTTTAACTTATTAATTCAATTCTGTTGTTATTTTTACTTATCTTTATATTCTTAATTTTTTTACTCTAAGACTCTAGTCTTAAGACCCTTGTTTATTTCCTGTATTATTATTCTTAAGGGACTCGTCCCAGAATAAATAAAGAATTATTATTATTATCATTATTATTATTATTATTATGCACTTCTAGTACGTATGTATTCACAGATGTAAATATGCAACCATATTCATATTTACTCATATAAATTACTTAAATTAACATTATTGTTAATACGTATTCATATTTATATTCGTAGGTGACCATGTTTGTGAATAGATTTTGTATTCATATTTACTAATATGCCAAACTCTGGTAAATGCGTGGTGCTCGGTTTCCACAATTGGCCACTCTTAGACGTCAGCATATAAACTCTCATATCCTGTTTTGTAGTTACTTTCCACTTTTCGCAAATCACGTTCTATATATTCGAGATCATGATCGCATAGAAAATCTCAGAGCCGCAAGCTCTCATTAAGAAACGTACAACGGTGTGGATTTTATTTCGGCAGCTGGTAACAAATTCAAATCCTATAAAAATGTCTGTTGACTGGTTCTTGAAATAAAAAAACAAAACAATTCCATTATCATATACTAAGGAAGTTTACATCTATAAAACACAAATATAATTTACAATTTGAGACGGAAAATCGCTGCGACCACTCTATCTTCAAAAAATACCCTACCACTTATAGATGGACTTTTTTTTCAGACAAATTAAATTTATTTACTTAATTTGAGTCTTCTATTAAATATGTTTTTTGATTTTTATAATTACTAGACTTTAACTCCTCTGTGCACTAGTATACTGTTCTCCGGGTCCTGGGTTCGATTCTCGGCAGTAGCAGTAAATTATTTATTCTGTTAATTCAGCAGAGGGGTGACCCTAGGGTATGGAGACCCTCCTATGGCTGACCCAGCCTCTTTAAACTGTTACCTAAAATTGGGGATAAACCTGATGGCTGGGCGTAATCTAATCCTTGTCACCTCATAGCATGGCCGTTGGCCTAGAAACAGTACGAACCCTTATACGAACCTCTATATGTATTGAACCCAAGACCCTTCATGGGTTGTAGAGGTACAGTTTTTTTTTTTTTTTTTAGTTTTTTTTTTTAATCCCCTCTGTACATATAGTAGGTTTTTTAATAAAAATAGATCAAGACTTTGACAAGCCACAATTTAGTTAATAAGTACAATACTTTGTACAAAACGCTATTTTTTTTTCTTTACATATCTCTTTTTTTTTTTTGTTATGTTGGGTAAAAAATACAGTGGTTACAATACTCCAAAATAATATACAAAAATTCAGTATATAGCAAATTAGCACAACACAGGGTATGGTTTGCGCAAAATGCTGATTAAGTAAAAAATTGAGGCTTGTCATATTCATATCCCAAGCCCTCATTATTCCTAGAATTCTGGAATAATACACGTTGAATATTTTCTTCGTTCAACATTTATCTTTAAAAAAAACTCCTTGGTCAGTATTTGAGCCCTGGAGGTTGCTTCGTATTAATACACTGAGTTCTGCTTTCTCATATTTTATTTTTTCAAAGCAAAGAGTTTTTAAATGGATGACTTCATTGTCAGGAAGTTGGAGCGCAAATAAGTTGCTGATTGTTATCAATTGTACAATTAAATGATGATTGGAGGCCATTAATTAATTTCGACTAGATTGTTCAATTATTAATTAGTTTACACTTAATTATAGCTAAATGTAAGTTTGTAAATCTTATATTAATATTGGTTATATTAATATCGTAAACAATTAAAAATTCCAAGAACCTCGAAATTCTCCTTGGATTAACCTAATGTATATTTGTTAATTACTTTTATGGTTCAGTTAATAAATATGAGTGGTGTTTGTAAAGCATACGAATACGCTTTATAAAATTAGGTATGTAAGTCTTTGAATTATGCTGATGATAATTATAATATTATTACAAAGTGTTAATTATAAAGTGTAGATTAGAAGCGAAAAATAGTTTAAAAACTACAGGCTCAATATATTCGAAAAAAATACATAGGAGAGGTAGAATGTTTCTCTAATTGCTTTACTTGAAAGCATTTATATTTATCAATTATAACTACATCACTAAAGAGCTTTGATAGAATTACTATATATATATATATAAAATCTCTTCCTCCCCCTCCCCATAAATTTTTTAAAATTTATTTATTGATATTTACAACTGTTATAATACATCTAGTAAATTAGCTGTTAGATAAAACACGTGAAAAAGAATTGAAGAGAAACTGCCCATGGGCAGCATTCCAATAGGTTATCTCAACGTGAAGGTCTCGAAGCCATATTTTTTTCAGACGAGGGTTGTCAGGAATGGAAGAGGAAGTAAGGATTAAAACTAGTGGGTTAAAGTGGGAATGGAGTTTGTCATGGGAGGAATGATACCTGGCTCGGGCTAAATCAGCAACAAGTGGAACATTAAGGTCTTTATGGATGAGCTTATTTGTGACAAAGTAAGGAGTGTTAAGGATTTAACGAAGGATTTCGGATGGCAAAGATTGGATACGGGAAAAATTTGATGGTTTAGTGGAGCCCCAAAGCTCAACTCCGTATGTCCAAATAGGCCTTATGATAGTCATTTAGAGGAGTCTTTTATAGTTCAGTGGAAGGTTAAAGCGTCTATCCAGTAAGTTTTGATGTAACCGAAAGCGGCTCGAAATTTCTTGTCGTTTCAGTCTAGTGTGCGGGTTCCATGTTAGACGTTTGTCTAGTAGAAGTCCTAGGTAGCGGCTCTGTTCAACCGGTACTAGCGGAATATTATTAAAGGATACTGCAGGGCAGGATGTCATAGATTTACGACGAAGGGTAAAGGTTATTTGGTGAGATTTTCCCTCCCCATATAAAAATGTAAGGTCTCACGTTTTCCATTTAAATAGAATTAAATCATCCAAAGTATTGAATAAATACTAATAATAAATAAATACAGGGGATACCTCCATCTGTCTACCCTTCGAATACAGAAATATAAATTATTTTATTTGTTATGGAGAATTAAATTACCATAATAAAAAAATTCTCATGCTATTTGATTAATTCATTACTATTCATATAAGTTTATTGTCTATATACCTATATAAATTGTAATATTATAACAATCATTCGGAATTAAAAAGCCATCAAGTAACAATTTGTGAGGCCGTGGCTGAGTGGCTAGCGCTAGCCTACCACGCCAAAGGTTGTAAGTTTGAATAAGAACTTTTTCATGCATGTAATTAAATGGGGATTCACTCACAACTTCCTCCTCTTCCCATCCTCTTTCGGGTATATAAGACCCGTCAGTCAACTGGTGGCTATTCACCGAAATAGTCCTAGGGAGTAATGACTCTACTCTATAAAATTATATTGAGAATCGCGGTTGGAATTTTAAGAGATCGTACCGCACAGACAAGGGTCATCAAGGCTTGTTGAACCAACAGGCAAAAAATAAGAAGCATAGCAAAAGTCGACAAATGAGAGTTTTCTTACAAATATATTTCTTCTTGGAACTCGTTTTAAAGACAAAAGTTCATGAAATCTTTAAGTCAGCTAAATTCAAATTGAAAGTATATGGTATATAGTAATATGAAGTATAAAGTCATCAACATAATATGTTAACATAATATATACACATTTCTTGTAATTTTATTTTGTATTAACTTTGTTTGATGTCATAAGTACATGGCTGATGATATGAATGAAGTATAACTTCATTCATACACATATGCGAGATAGCTAAGGGACAATTTCCACTTAAAAGAGAAAACGGTATGAGCCTGCTAAAGAGAAACTAATGGCGGGCTAGGCGAGGTTTATGCCTCAATCCCAGCGAACCTTTAAGGCAGCTCTCTTTTGATGTGGGGCCATTACCGCAGTCCAAATGGCTGCCAGTAAATCTTTCATAGGTACAAGAGACACGCTTTGATGCAGGGATAAAACCTTCCCTTGCTTTGAGGCCTCGGTGTGCAGGGTGGATATTTGATAACTGATTCAGTTTGTCATTAATGAACAGGTGCTGCTATCAAATGGTCCATTTTGTTTGTAAATTGGAATGATAATTTAATGGCAGGTGATAGAAGAATGTTAAGTTGGAAGTTGGTATCTAGTAGAAAGCATGATAGCTCACTGTTACTACTTTTATCCATATCTCGGGGTTCGTGTATGACTATGGCATAATAATAATTATTTATTCTATTATAATAAATGATTATTCATTCTATTATATCAGTCTGGTCTGAGGCTTATAAAATTAGCGAAAGCCTGACGGTTGATCGTGACATCAGTTTGTTTGTTTCTTTGTTCATTTAACGTCACTTTATGCTACTTTGACTAATCGGACGATGCTACAGTGGGAGACCTATATTTTGCCTATCCAGGTATAATTAGGATAGGGACGAGTACCTGACATTGAGGGCATAACTAAGGATTTTTTACCCCCCTTAAAAAATCCTAGGACCACCTGCAGGTTTGAAACCGTAACCTTTTGATAGAAGTCTGTTATGCTAGCCCCAATGCTACAGGTGATCCCTCTTGACATCTGTGATTTTATAATGTCTAGTGTCGTGATTAAAAACCCCTATAGACATTTTTCACTACATTAAAAAAAAACTTAGTTATGAACATGTATATATTTAAAAAAAAATTATAATCCACATTCTACGTATCTTTAAACGTAAAACCTCTAATTTTGAACTTATTATTTTTTTGGCTAATTCAACGATTCATTCTTGAAAATAATAGAAATCGTTCTTAAATATGGTGTACTAATTAACTGTCACCATTTTGTTTTCATAAATTCATAATTTATTGAAATAAATATACACTTCGTCTTGGTTTAATGAAGCAATTGGGTTTATACAACAAAGTAGGCTGTCTTTTTGGGTCTGCTCTCTGCACAGAATGCCAATTTTTTAACTTGAAAAGGGCAATTAATAAAGACAGTTGATCTGACAAAGGTATCCTATTTAGGAGAATGGCAAAAGAAATCTCTACTTAGGAAACCCAGCCCCGGTTCAGAATTTCCAATTTCCACCAACGCCGATGGAAGCCCGAAAAACCCTTTCATATTTTAGGGAAACCATTTTAGTGGAAATGAGCTAAATTTAAATTCCAGGTCGCTCCGACTTCTGATCGCAAGGGGCATCCGGCACTTTTAGAAAAAAAAAATACATTACTTTCTTTTCCGAAGCCTAAACCTAAAACAGATTACTTTATTTTGTGAAGTTTAAAGGTAAATTAACCAGATATTCTAAATTATATTGAAATTTACTATTTCTTTATTTTTTTTTAATATGTTATTAATGAACGTAATTCCATCGAAAAGCCACTCTATCTAATGAGTTTTTCTAATGAGTCTATTCATTATCTTAATTGGATTGGTTAAACTGGAAATCTTATGTTTAATAATGCATGATCGTACAATTTACTATTTGTTTTCCTTTTATTAATTTAATTATAAAATTTCAAAAGTAATTATTAGGGGTACTCACTACGTTTGCTATAGCATGCTATTTGTACTATTGTGCTAAACCCATCAATTTTATACAGAAAATAACTGTAGAAACTCGACGAGTTTAGCAAAATAACACAAATAGCATGCTATAGCAAACGTAGTGAGTACCCTATTAAAACATACATGTCTATAAAAAAAAAACAGTTTTTTTATTATTAAACCACAATTATGTGAAAATATTCTTACTTGTAATTTGTGAGCATTTCTTCATTATTTTTTTACTAATTAAAAACTCATGAAAGCTTAATTAATAATTCACTTATTTTGCATTTTTATTTTTACCACAGCAAGTTTATTATCCCTGCGCCCAAAATTACAAAAAAGCCTATATGCAGAGTTCAATGAAAGACATAAGTAGTATACAAACATAGTGGGCATGAGGGAGATATTTCAGGCTAGAAGGTCTCTAATCCAACTTCTATTCAGCCTACCCTGGGTTATTTCAGTGGTGTCAGTTATAGCCATATTTTGTTAATTTTATTTTATTTTATTTTATTTATGTGTGTTATTTTATTTAGTTTTTCGTATAATCGTACGTAAGTCAATTGAATGTGGTTCATCGTGGTGAGAATTCGTAAGCCACTATGAAGGGTGTCGTTAGAAACATAAAGTGGTGTTCGTTGCTTTTTAGCGGGTCCGTAAATTTGGATAGTTTAAGTCAATGTAAGTTTTAATAAGTAAGTGTTGAGGTTCTATCTGATGGGTATGAAATTTTCTTTAGCTGAAAAAAACTCTAATGTAGTGATGGTTCTAATGCTTCAGAAATTAGTATTAGGTTTTCAATCCTTTTCTCCTAATTCTTCTTTGAAAAATGGTATGAAGCGGGAAAAAACAGCTATCTATGCAAGCTAAAAGCTATTAAGAAAGAGATAAAGTCCAGGAAAACTTCAAGACGCATCTACTTCAGAGAGAAGGTGGTCCTGGCCCGCCTGATAATCGAACACACAAGGTTAATATATGGGCACTTAATATCTAAAGAATTGCCTCCAACATACCAGCATTGTAGGGAGACCCTCACAATTAATCAAATTTTCGAAGAATGTCCCTTCTTCACTAGACAATTTAACCAAAGGGGAATACCACACAATGTCGCGGTTGCGTTGGGAAATGATGTAAATAAAATTGACGAATTAATGTGCCTCCTTACTGAAATGGACTTTTATTAGCGGATTTGATAATATATATATATATATATATATATATATATATATATATATAATATATATATATATATACATATATATATATATATTGATTTTCTAAAATGAGTGTCTTGTACTGATGACCAAGATGCTATGTGCCAATAAAAACAACAACCAACCCGATTCTTCTGAAAAAAAATGAAATTTATTAAAATGTATTCGTTTATATAAACTGGTCCGTCGCGAATAATAAAAATGATGGGAGCCATAATAATAAGATTTACTATTTAATAAACTGTATCTTGTCTTACTCTAATGCAAATTAAAAAATAAAATATAAGAAATTTCCAAAACAAAAACATATGAGTCCGATTCATCCCTTCTAAAATCAATAATAAGTCATTTTAACACGAAACAAACGTCTCCTGAATATTTAAAGAAATCGTCATTAGTGTATCATCTTATCTTTCCAGGTTTACATATCAGTCCTTAATCCTTATCTGGCTTTGACGTTGACAGTCATCCTTTCTCTGAGTGGTTTTCGGTTCCTATTTCTATCATTCCGTCTATATAAAAAACCTGAGTGTGCTCAAATCCACATACATATGTCGGTATATTCATATAGTTTATATGTCTGATTCGTAATCAATTATACATGTTTCATAAAAAAAAAAAATATATAAAAAAAAAAAAATAAAAAAAATCTGGTGCGCGTAACACACGATTTTCAATAACCTCAGTTGTTAAAATCAATTTAAGAACTTTTAAATAAAGATTGAGTTGAAAAATCTGGAGAGTTACATTTTGTTTCTTTTTTTTTTTTTTTTTTTTTAATTTATTTATTGGCACAAAACATCTTGGTCATCAGTGCCAGATACACTCACTATAAGATACACTTAGATATATAATACCTAACTCACTATAAGATACACGTTTTTTAAAACAAACAATTATGGTTTTAGTTGAAATATTAAATAATAATATTAATTAAAATAAATAATGAACCAATATAACAAATGATAATAATACACTAAATAATATAAAGTTGTTATGTATCGTACAACAATCACATACGTTTATGCCATATTCATCACTTTACATTACATTCCACATCTTTGTATATAAAATAACATTTTTTCTAAATTCTTTAGCTTTCCAACGTTATATTATACAGCTATATTACTATTCTTGTGTTTAGTCATATACAAAAGCTCATACACAATAGTCATATACAAAAGCTTCCTGGTGTACTGGCCAATTCTCAATTACAGGTTGTATTGTTAGAGGTAGTTGACAAGAGTATTGGTGTTGAGATCTATTTCATTCAAATTAAAATTTCAGAAAATTCTGAATTTTATCCAATTCAGTTAGCGTCATAAACTGGTTTCTAAAAGTTGCTTTTACCTCCGATTCCAAACTCATCAAATGTCAATCAACATCAAGCGGCAAAATACTGACCGAGGATTCATCTCCAGTCTTTTTTATGTTTCCAATTTGTCAATTTTCGCAGTATATATATATATATATTACTGACGATTTATTGCTAATCCATGTTTATTCATTATGTTACATATAAAACGTTTTAGAACGAACAAAAAACAACTCAATTAGGCTTTAAAAGCTTGTTTTTACGCAATTTAACAGGCATACAGGGATCTAATATGTTGTATGGGAGGGATAAAAATCCCATTTGTATGCTAATTGGCCATTCCAATGTGGCGCAAGGGATTGACTCGTTAGAGATTCACTGCTCCATTTTTATATGGTTTAATAAAATGCTCATAGAGATTGAAGCATTACCTTAATCACCAATAAAATGTTTCATTTCTACAAAGTGCTATATTTTTAAATAATTGAGTCGTTGATTTCCAAAAGGTACTATATCCATTCTGGGAAACTTTTCAGGGAGCGCGAAAATCTGTCATTATTATATTATTAAACCAGCTAATTTGATTCTTTTCTCATTAAAATCTAGAATAATTTCTTTACTATATTAATAAAACTATATTAAAGTTATGAAATGAAGTGTTCTGGTATGATTTAGAATGAAAATAAATGTGTAATTTATTTATTTATTAAAGGACATGAGTGTTCATTAGATACAATCAGATTTAAGATTTAGATAAAACTAAATAAGGAGAATATAGATATGTGAAAATATCAATTTCGTAAAAAATGTCCTTTAGTACCTTTTGGAAATCAACGTCTTTATTATATATTTCTCTCTAATTATCTTTATCGGGCAAAACTTGTGTTAAAGTCACTTCTCTTCTTTATCATATAATAAATTGTGACTTTGATTTTCAAAAGGTACTAAAGGACATTTTTTTTGGTTACTGATATTTTGACATATTTTAATAATAATGGTTTAGTTTTATCGAAATCGGTCATCATAATTTATCTTAAAAACATAAACCCTTTAAAAACCTATTTGATAATTGCATTTCATTTCAAAATTTACTCAATCTACATTTCATATCCATCCAAAACGTACTATATCCTCTGTAAACAGATATAACCTTTCGTTCCCTTTCCTTCCAAAAGGTCTTTTAATTCCTAATATACGGCAGAAGCACGGTTTAGTAATATATCAACAATAATTTGTAGATTCTTTAAGGTGAAGGTCAAATTCTGTGAATAAAATTGGAGGCTGATTTATACTTCACTACTCTTTTATTAGAAATAAATGCACGACGTTTCAGCTAAAATGCCATCTTCAGGTGCAAATCAACTAATTTATCTAGTGTAAGTAGATGCTTACAACCAAAAGCCTCATGTTTAAAGGTTTTAAACGTCGTGCATTTATTTTTAATAAAATAGTAGTGAAGTATAAACCAGCCTCCAATTTTATTCACCAATAATTTATTGTTTTCTTCATTTAGCGAATTTTTATTGGTTCATTTAGTACGTCTTGAATCAATTCTATTATTTTGATCAATAGTTTTAAACTAATAATCAGTTTTTAGCCGTTTTAAACAACTTAATTGCCTCGATTCGGTTCTCGTAGGTTCCCAATTGAATCAAGGTTTTTTATAATATTTCTCTCTCCATTTAATATAAAAATCTTTAAAAACTCACAATTTAATAGAAAAATGGTATTATTTATCAGTCTTTATTGTTAAATATTGTTTACCCAACGAATCATGGTTACGAAATCAAAGCTTTTTCCCTTTAAAAAAAAACAAAAAAAAAACGCCTAAAGAAGTTTTCACTTCAAAGAATCATTAACTTAGAAGTACATAAAAATAATACGTCTATATTAGTGCTTCACCGTATTATTTATCATACATAAAGATATATCTCTAATACTAGTAATAATAATATATTGACCATAATGAATTTTAATAAACTATATAAAACCTTTACCCCCTCGCGCGGATCTCATTACCGCGTATGGGGAGCGTCCCACGGGTGGCGGATGTGGGGATGGTCGGTGGAATTTCCTCGGAAGCTCCTCCCGGCTAAGTCCGATGGACTCGCTGACCAACAATGATAGCGGCCCTCCAGGCTTGCTGGAGGGTGTGACGTAGGTTCGAACGCCCTACTCACATATTTTAGTTCACAAAATACCACAAACAGTCATGGATTCCTCTGAGGTAAAACGCCCATTATCCGGAAGTAAACTAGTCCCCCGTTCGGGTCTTCGGGTGGGGACTGCTTCAGAGGAATCTAGGCGCAAGATAAAAAGTAGAGATCTAACAATAGGGACGTGGAACGTTAGAAGTTTAAATACGGCAGGTGGGTTAAAGTCGGTCGCGAATGAAGTTAAGGGGTACCATTTAGATATCGTTGCATTACAAGAGGTTCGCTGGCCAGGGGAGGGTTCGTTAACAGAAGGAAAGTATACTATTTGGTACGGAGGGAGCGTTAATTATTGTTTAGGTACCGGGTTTCTGATTAGGAATAGATTTCTTTCCGCATTACGGGATGTACAGTTCTTTAGTGAAAGAATATCGGTTGCTATATTTCAGGGTCGTTGGTCTAAAATCGCGTTTATAAACATTCATTCTCCCACCGAAGATAGTGATGATGAAGTAAAATGCGAATTTTATGATAAACTAGAGTCGGTTTACGATAAGTTACCGCGAAATTACATTAAAATAATACTAGGTGACGCGAACGCAAAGGTTGGAAGGGAAGAAGTATATCGTCCTACAATCGGTAAAGAAAGTTTGCACGAATATAGTAATGATAATGGGACCCGACTAATAAACTTTGCCATTTCGAAAAACCTAATAATCAAAAGTACTACGTTTAAACATAAGGACATTCATAAGTATACGTGGACATCGCCGGATGGACAAACACGGAATCAAATAGATCATGTTTTAGTACAAAACAGATGGCAAAGTAGCATAATTAACGTGAGATCGTATCGTGGTGCAGAATGCGGTTCTGATCATGAATTAGTAATCGCGAAACTTCGACAAAAACTAAATACAAAAAAGAGAACACCGAACTATATTCATCCCGAGAATTTTGATGTTGTTAAATTGAACAACCCCGAAATTAGAAAACAATTCGCGATAGAAGTAAAAAATAGGTTTGATCCTTTGGAATCTTCAGACGAGGAACACGAAGATGTGAACAAATTATGGGAAGGGATCAGGGATAATATTAAAGAGGTCGGTAACGTATGTCTTGGGAAAATCGAAAATAAAAAGAACAAACCTTGGTTTGACAGGGATTGTCAAAATATGTGTGAAAAAAGAAAAACCGCTAAACTGAATTCCTTAAATAATCCAAGCGATAATAATGTGGCTTACTTTCGGTTAGTAAAAAACGAAACTTCAAAATTCTTAAAAAATAAGAAAAGAGAGTATCTTAAAGACAAAATAATAGAAATAGAAAAACACAGAAGCGAAAATAACGTAAGAGAGATGTACAAAGGTATAAACAAATCGCGTAAAAGATTTGAACCTCTATTGAATGGGGTTAAAGATGCGAATAACAACATAATTGCGGATCCGACTGAGATATTACATAAATTTAAACAACACTTTGACGGCATTCTAAATACGGAAATTAATAATCAATCTCCTCCCTCTGAATACCAGAGCGCTGAACCATGGGTAGACGCACCGAGTAAAGAGGAAGTTGAAATGGCGATAGGAAAATTAAAACGGTATAAAGCTGCAGGAAATGATAATATCACGAGTGAATTAATCAAAGCGTGTGGAGAAGCGGGCGTTTCCAAATTACATGTTTTAGTTAAAAAGATCTGGGAAAATGAAAAAATACCCGAAGAATGGAAAGAATCAATACTTATTCCGATTCACAAAAAAGGACCGAGGACGGATTGTAACAACTATCGTGGGATCTCTCTTCTCCCAGTATGCTATAAAATATTCTCGTCAATACTAACTAGCCGAATCACGGAATACGCTGAGGAAATTATCGGAGACTACCAATGTGGTTTTAGGCGGAATCGCTCGACTATTGATCAAATATTTTCCTTACGTCAAATATTAGAGAAGAAGCTGGAATACAACGGTGTAGTCCATCAACTTTATATAGATTTTAAAAAGGCTTATGATTCCATAGACCGTCAGAAGCTATATAACATCATGATTGAACAGGGGATACCTAAAAAGTTAGTAAACCTAGTAGAGATGTGTTTGTCGGAAACATTTCATAAAGTTAGAATCGGTCATAATTACTCCGAGAGATTTGAGGTGCGATCGGGTTTGAAACAGGGTGACTCCCTTTCACCTGTTTTGTTTAATATAGCCTTAGAATATGTCATAGAAAAGGTGATGTGTACCGAGAAAGGCTTAAATATGGGTGACAAGATTCCGGTTTTGGGGTATGCCGATGATTTAGTACTACTAGGTGAAGATACGGAAACCATACAACTAAATACAAGTGTGTTAATAAAAACCGGTAAACAAATAGGTCTCGAATTTAATACCGATAAGACGAAATATATGATTAGTTGCAGAAATGGTGGCGATCTTGATTATATTAATATTTCAGGTCATACTTTTGAACACGTAGGGAAATTCAAGTATTTAGGTTCAATGATAACAAGAAAAAATGAAATCCAGGAAGAAATAAAGTCCCGGTTAAAGGTGGGAAATGCGTGTTATTATTCAGTTGCTAAATTACTTAGCGCGCGGCTTCTGTCTAAAAACTTAAAGGTTAGAATTTATAAAACTATTATTCTTCCAACGGTTCTCTACGGATGCGAAACGTGGCCGCTTACTTTGAAGGATGAACAACGGCTTAAGGTTTTCGAGAATAAGGTACTGCGTAAAATATTTGGTCCGAAGAGAGATGAGGCCACTGGGGAGTTTAGAAGGTTGCACAACGCGGAATTGCGGAGTTTGTACCCTGTGAATATAATTGAGTTGATAGCATCGCGGAGACTCAAATGGGCGCGTAAAGTTGTTGAGCTTAGTGAGGTACGGATTCCGAGAAAGTTGTTATTCGCTGAACCGACTGGTAGGCGTCCGAAAGGTAGGCCGAAGCGTCGATGGGAGGATTGCATTAAGGCTGATCTCGGGGGCTTGGGCTTGACCGGTGAACATTGGACGAGTCTATGCAGGCGAAGTTTGGTGGTATCGGCATCGAACCTTCGGGTTCGGTAAGCCTATTATTATTATTATATTATATAAAACCACTATGATCTGGCACTAAATCTTGTAGTTCCAGTTAATAAGGGACTACTGTCATCTGGTAGGCCCATAGAAAGGAATTTGATCTCTCTACGAGATACGATCTGTGAGATAATATACTCGTATTTTACCTTCTTTACTCGACTAGTCCATTACCCAAAAAAGTATTTTAAAGATTATTATATTAAAGATTGGTCTAAAATTTAATTTGAATAAATCATAGCTAATTCCGAGTTATGGTTTTAGAAGGTAAAAGGATAATTAAGTCCAAATATGACAGTTTTTTGTTGTTTTTTTTTTTTTTGGGAGGGGGGGGGAGGTGGGTTTATACAATTGTGGCTTTGTATTCAAGTTATAAAACAAGCTGTTTAGTTACACTGAACTTCCTGTTATTTATATTTTCTTAATGAAATTTGATTTGATTTCCAAATGTAAATTACTGCACTAATTGATAATTAGGGTTCCAAAGTGGCTGATTGATTTTATATACAGATCAACAAAATTTAGCCAGCAGGCTTGAAATAGAAGAGGAAAGTTGTTTTTCTTGCTTCCATCATTGTTTATTCTGGACAAAAAAAACTCTATTGTCTCGCCAGTTAGGAAATCTTCTACGTATCTCCATTTTTTTCATTCAGATTATATTTGAGTGGGTAATCATTAAAGATTAATGAATAAACAAGCTGAGAATTTTCGTATCAAGAATAGAGTGTCTGTTTCTTGTTGGCATTTCGCTAGCCTGGTATATATCCAGGTTTTGATATGAGTTCTGACTTCTATTGTTATTTTGTATGGCTATTTCCTTCAACTATTTATTCATCCCTTTATTGTAATGAGCTGAAGGGAATCGTCTAACTGCTTATGAAATTATGTCATTAAGACAAGGAGGATAACAGTAACTAACAGCACATCTTTAAGTTACTTAAAATAGTTTGTGTGTGTTAAATCTAACACGAAAACGAAAAGATTTACAAAACTGAAATTTCATATTTAAGAAAACTATGCTTTTAATAGAAAATTATAGAAAGAGAAGATTAATAGAAAGATGTTATAAGCGCATAAACTTATGCACAAATGTTATTTGTAATGTTGTGGATTAGGGAGGTTATGGTGATTCATGGTGATCGTACTGGTTGTTGTTAGGATTAATCTAAAAATATTTCGTTGTTATTTTTAAGAGTGTTTTTATTCATAGAAGAAAAAAGAAAAAAAATATATAAAACTAAATTAGGAAGAAAAAAATGTAATTATATAATCATACTTTATTACTGATATACATAATATTATAATAATTTAAACAAACCTTGAAGAATGCAGTATGCTTTGTATAGTATAAAGTAGCAACCTAATATAGTTGGGAAGCATTACTTTATAAACAAAGTAGTTTCTCTCTTCTCACACAATAGTCAAGAGTTCAGAAAAAAAAATATTATGTACCAAATCAAACGTAAGTTTTTAAAATAAAGAAAAAGTTGTTATAAACTAAAAATGTTAATTATTATTTTTACTTTTAGATTATTTCATAAAAAAATAGTAGTTTCACTGTAAACTAAATGGGACTCACATGGAAACTAAATCAACTTTAATACATTAAAATGTATTTAGAAAAGGTTGTTATGAAATTTAAAATTGCAATAACCGATATGTATAACAACTAAACCAATTTTTGACCAATTTATGTTTCTAATTTCTGCCGATGAATAAATATAAGAATTAATAGACGTTATATAATAAACATTATATTTTTTCGCTAAGTGCACTTTTCGTTACAATGAACTCCTAATCCCAAAGTGATAAACTTTTAATTGGTCAAACTGAAGTATTTAAACATAAACGGCACCACATTTAAATTGCACCCGCGCGAAGCAAGGCCGAGTCGCTAGTATATTATAAGTTTAATTAAATAAAACAAATTGTAATATATCTCATATAAATAAAAAAAATTAAATAAATAAAGAAAACAGTATTATATCAATTTGAGAAATCATCTGTTTTGTCTTTAACAATGAGCGATTTTCCATTTTTTTTTTTTTTTTTTTTTTTTTGTTGTTAACAAATGTAAAACAGTTAAAGTCATTCCTTTAACCTTTTTTTCTTATATTTTTTGTAATATAACTACTGCACATTTTGAGTTACACAATGTTCTGGACCCAGTAAAATATTTTAGTAGCGATACGTGTTGAAGGTAACGTAAGTCTTGTTATGATGTTACTGGCAGCTTCTAGAGAGTAACTGGGTCGTTCAACCGAGCAGATGGCCACTTCCTAATCAAAGTCAAACCACGTCCATTTATGTCCCA
Source organism: Piezodorus guildinii (assembly GCA_023052935.1). Taxonomy (NCBI): domain Eukaryota; kingdom Metazoa; phylum Arthropoda; class Insecta; order Hemiptera; family Pentatomidae; genus Piezodorus; species Piezodorus guildinii. The sequence goes on from CM041293.1 coordinate 62,894,160, forward strand.
GCTAGTTCCCTCCATCATAAAACTGTTACGAGCGTGTTATTTATGGGTTATGCTTGTTATAAATTTCCCTTTAAGTTTATTTAAACATTATTAAAATTTATATGTTTTTTATTGCTTTGTTGTATTAGTTTAACATAAAAATCTTTTAAACAAAAATATTTACTTATTTAAATTGATGATTTTGTAGTATTTCTCTTTTTTCCGTTGATGCTTAAAACCAACTTTCAGTCTTGGCTTATTTTATTTTAAATCATCAAAGTCAAAGGTCAGAGCTGATAAAACTTTTGTTATTCCAACGGTTCTATACTGTTGTGAAAGGTGATCGCTTACATGATCGTAGAGGCATGAACAACACCTCAAGGTTTTCAAGAATAAGGCACTACGTAAAGAGAGATTAGGCCACTGGGGAATCCAGGTTTCTCAACGCGGAATTATGGAGCACACACTGTACTCTGTCAATATAATTGAGGTGATAACATCGCGGTGAATCAAATGGACTTGTAGTTGCTAAGCTCAGTGAAGAACGAATTCCTAAAAAGTTAATATGCGTTGTACCGACACGATGGGAGGATTGAATTAAGGGACTTGGGTTTGGAGGGTGATTATGGGACAAATGTGTGTAGGCAACATTTCGTAAAATCAGCATCGAACCTTCGGTCTCATTAAGCATATTATTATTATTTGCGTTATTTTATCTTTATTGGAAATGTCTCTGTTAGCTGATTTGTGATTACTAGACAATTTCATCGCCCGCTGACTACGTGTATACTTGCCGACTCAAGGTAAAACAGAGAAATATGAGAGATTCTAGTTTTAATGTTCTTAAACTTTATTTAGCCTTAAACAAGGTTTACTAAAGCAGTCTCAGCAGTCTACTAAATTTATTGAATAGATTACTAAAATTCCAACTGCCTCTTTTTCTTGAAGACCCTCCTTAATACCCTTTCCAATATCCTCACCGTTCACAACCCTGTAACGATCAACATAATTTCACGATCATATATTTTTTTCTTTTTGACTTCGTAACTGCTTTTGACTCTGTTGATGACGACAGTAAGAGTCCCATAAGCTCTTCTTACATCATTATATCATACTTATTCCATCTTATTACGCTATCATCTGGTTTTAATCTGTCTTCAGGCTCTTCCGTTTTCCGAATGAAGTTCTTTTCCCTACTCTTTTTTAGGTATATGGTGTTGGAATTCCAGGCACTCCATTATTTCCAGTTCTCAACCAACTTTTCTGGATTGTATTGTTACGATTATTATCGTTATAACTGCGATAAAACCTAATCTTTATTTCGCCTTGTTTAAACCCTATATTTTTTATTGGTAAATATTACAGAGGCTCTTCATATACGAGATCTGAGGTTTAGCGAGTTTTTGGGACATATCTTTTTGGTACTGAATCATATTACACAGTATTCAGTTGCGCAATACGTGTAGCCGATTTTAAATTTAATATATTTCCATCCAATCTTGTTTAAAAAGCATGCGTTATGGAGGTTAAAGCGGTAAGCGGGTATCTACAATGACCTTTAATTATGGGAATTTTAAAAAAACGCTTATTACTTAGGTCCCCAAAACGCGCCCTTAAAAATCGAACAACGGTTTTAGTCGCGTGATTTTACCTCGACCTATAGTTTAACCTATATAAGGGAGTGGGGTAAGGAAGGGATACAACACTTTTATTGGCGACTTGGTTTCACCTTTAGAATATTAGTGTGCGTTAATGCACCACGGAGCAACCTCAAGTTTCAGCATCGATTCAAATTTAACCGTAGAGGGTTGAATTTTCTTTATAGTCGGACTGGACTAGGTCTGTAAACCTAAACGGTAATTGGTCCTATCATTCTTAATTAAGGATAATAAGTCTGTTTACAGTCAAATTAATAATAATACAAAAAGTAACCCGACCATGTATATATAAATTCTGTGGCGGTCGTGAATAAGTGGTTAAGTCAAAATCTTTCATTTTACAGGTAAGCGACTTAAAGTTTTACGGAATACCAATATAGAGTTATTAATTACGGTTTTTTTTAAACCTAAAATTTCTTCCACCAAGAAATTTCTTTAACCAAATTAACACGACGTAGGAGAAGCCCCGAAGGTGCGATACGTGAAGTTAACTCATTTTGGATATAACTCGAGTTATCTAGCTTTTCACGACCGCCGCAGAATTAAAATTTGACGGGATTAGTCATATGGTGGAATAGTTGGTTTGTGATCTAAAGCATAGAACACCATGGTCTTCAACGCCTGTATATTTCAATACATATCAAACTTCTAAAAAAATAAAATAATGATAATAGTAAATGCAAAATATATATAGAGAAATCAATTAAGAATGAATAATTAAAAAATCTGGTGCGGGCAACACACAACTTTCACTTACCTCGAATGTTATAATCAATTTAAAATTATTAAATTTACTTCAATTTGAAAAATACTCGTTGAAAAAAAGTTCATTTTAATAAAACGTGTATTCATTTTCGTTGGAAACATATTATTTAGATTAAATAATATAATGACCTTATTTGTTAATTAGTAAAAAGTTTATTTGTTTATTTATTTAACGTCACTTTATGCTACTATGGCTAATCGGACGATACTACAGTGGGAGTCCTACATTTTGCCTATCCAGGCGTTATTGGGATAGGGATCCTTAACGAGTACCTGATATCGTACAGGCTCGGGACCACTTTTTAACGTCCTCTCCGACGTTTAAAGTTTTTACTCCCATTAAAAAATCCTAGGACCAATTAGTAAAAAGTTTATTCTCTATTTGCCACTTTATAATACCTTTTACAACTTTGTGTATCAGATAATATTTTTTCTAAAATCTAATCTAAAAGTTTTTCTCTTTTATCCTTTAGTTGGTCATCAAATTCGTCCAACTTGTACATTTAGCCGTCCTTCATCAATGTCATTAAGATGATATGTCTAATCTTCTGGAATGTACAAAATAAAAGGTAGTTTAGGAGAGAAAATTTAAAATATCGGCATTCAAGCCCTGTCTGACTATTTCAATCAGGATGATACCTATATGATATTAAAGATTGATTTTTTTTTTTTTATAATTATAATTGTAAATTTTATCATTTAGGCAGCATTCTTATTTTGTAATTCAAAAATTAATTAAATACAGTCCTCATTATTCCCTTGGAATCATGGTTTATTTGGAATGTGTCCTAATGGTAGGATGGTGTAGATGATTGGGCGCGCAATAATATTCCCAGAAGTATTTTTGCTGGACATGGCTGTACATATATCGAATATAATTACCCTAAGCACTTCATGTTTTTAGGGTAGTTAGTTTCATTCAAAACTTTGTTGTTAGTTTTTTTGTTTTCTTCGCTTGAGTTTCTTTTTCAGTCATGAGCATCAGTGATTTTGTAAAAAGTAAAAAAAAAACTTGCGATATAAAAAAAAATATTGGAGTTACTCGAGAGTTGTGACAGCATTTTATTTTGGAAAGAAAAAGTTAGCTTAATATCGTCGGAAATGGGAGAAGGACGGGACCGGAAGGAGCGGAAGTAGATATTGGATTTCTCTTTCCAGCGACCTAACCTTTTTACCTTTTAGTTCTCCTTTTTCATTTTCTCAATTATTTAGGTTAATTAGTCGTGTTTCTTTGCTGATTGGTATCTGTGCTTTTGTTCAGAGACATTATATAAAACTATTTATTTTATGAAATACTCTTTACAAGCACATTCCGATCAAATATAACTTATCTTATACAAGCAGTAGAACCTATTTTGTTATTTTTATATGATCATATCAATAAAAGCTCCTGGAAATACCAAACCCAGAGGAAAAAAATAAGCAAGATAAATAAAAATTGAGGTTGTGTTCTTATTTGCAATTTTTGTTCGGAAATTAATCTGTTTGGGAAAAATAACATGTTTCTTATTCTTTTTATGGAATGATATTATAATCTGTCAATTAGGACATTTATAATAATGATCAAGTAAAACAGTCATACAATATTTACGAAACTATAAAATAATATACAATAAAGAATTAATAAATTAAAAAAGTCATAGGATCCTCAAACATACAGCACATTTAGAGGTGAATCTAGCCAGTACTAGAACTCCAATATACATGTTTACTAGAAGTCTCGAGGCTACTGCCGTTTCTACTTTTTAGGGGGATGATAAGGGTGTGTGGTGCCTGGATAGGGATTGAGCCGAAGGATTGGGGTGATGGATAATATTTTGATGGAATTTGGAGAATTTTGATGGAATAATGCCCAAAATAAATGGAATATTTAGATCGTGGTTTAAGGTATGGTTGGTGACATAATGAGCATTAACTACTGTTCGGAGGACTTCGGATTGAATAGATTGAATGCGTTTGATGTTAGAAAATTTGGCAGTTCCCACAGTTCAAGTCCGTAGGTCCAGATCGGTTTCAGTACTGTCTTGTGTATCAAGGCGTCCAAGTTGGAGGTTGGCTGAGGTGTAAGTGGGAGGATTGCGTGGTCATGGGCTTCGGGGGTGGTTGTTGAATATAACTCTGAAGGCAAGGATTAATGATATTGCCATATTATGCCAAACATTCGGGAGTGGTATGCCAATCATTAGAATCTCAGTTATAGTTGGTTCTATTAGGTAGCTCCTGGCTGGATTAGTCCGCTAGGAATTTGTAATTATTATATTTTCAGAGCTTCTGGTTTAGATTTTCCGAGGCCTACCTGCTTATTTACAGAGTTGTACAAAACTCGTGCTGGATTCTAGTGTAATTTGTCCGGAATTAGTTGGTAGCACAAATTGGGTTTGAGGGCACGGTGGGTTGAAGCAAGTTTAACCAAAGCGATGTTAGCAACTTAAACCGCACGGATGCCTACATGACTCTCCTTCTTAACTTTAATTGGATTCGTTCCGTAATTTCATCTTTTAGTCTAAACTGATTATAATCAGGGCTAATGCGGAACTAAGCATATTGAAATACACTTGAAAATGTTTTATTATTATTTAATCGGCTTGTTACAGAACTAGTTAAATTGTGTTTTTAATTAAAAAGAAAATTTAACTATGACTATGCAATTTAAAATTAGCAACGGGAATGAAGCTCATAGTTTTGTATAAGTACTAAATCTCTCTTTGAATTTGCTGAAAAATTCTTTCTTAAATGACTGTGCATGAAAGTGTACAATTAAATATTAATGAACGAAACGTTTATTATTCAATTATTTTTTTAAATTAAAATAATAATACACTATTGGCGGATGGTAGTTATTATATTACATTTAATCCTATATCTCTACAACCCATGCTCTTGGATTTAATGCATTTGGAGCTCCGTACTGTTTCTAGACTAACTGCCGTGTAAGGAGCTGATAAGGCTGATCTAATGTTTTTTCGTAACCACTTTTTGGAGGCTGTGTGTGACCTAAGCGTGTCTCGCTACCCAATTGTCACCCTACGGCTGAATTAACTAAATAAGTAATTATTTTGCCAGAAGCCGGGGTCTGAAACCATAAACAGAGAACAGTACTCTGTTCACGGGATCACACTACTCCCTTATTACATTTAATAAATGCTTTAATTTTGTTCAGGACTCATTATGGCCAATATGTTGGTGTCATTGTACTTTATATGAAAATTCTACAATGGTATTTATAATCGTATTTATTATGTGATTTATTTGTATGTCTATTCACTTGACGTCAGTTTATGCTGTTGTGGTTTATCAGACTTATCCAGGTTTAATTAGTATAGGGGTCTTAAACGAGTAAGTGATATCACAATTATGCGCCCTCCGAAGGACATAACTACTGCCATCTGCCGGTATGGAAACCGCGACCTTTAGCAAAGAAAGCTGATATGCTAGCCACTAAACCACAAGTGACCCGGAAATTTTTATATGTATTAATTTATTTTAAATCATTTGGTTAGATATAAGTCCAATTATCATGTTACACTTTTGGCATGTTATTATGAAAATCATAATTTTAAATAGCTTAATATTTTATTTAGTTTGATTGTGGCATGTATTAATTTAATTCCATACACTCATATTGTATTCGTTTTTTCATCAAGTAAAGAGCAGATTTGAGAAATGATAGGAATAGAAAGTTTGAAATTTAACCACTTCATCCTCTGGCTCTGTCTTCAATACTTATGCAGATGACATGTGTGTCTTATCGGTCCATAATGATCAAACTATTGCATTACAAACTCTTCAGAACCACATCATAGCCATTAAAGAAAGGTGTTAAAATTGGGGGTTTAAAATAAATCCCACCAAATCACATTTACCCTTCATCGCAAACCCGACGACTTTCTGCCCCCCAGTGTCCTTTAATAACACCACACTTACTCCTGTAGAACAAATCTGATACGTAGGACTCCATATTGACAACACCATTAATAAATACTAAACCCGAATTATCGAAGGCGACATTACGTTCCGCATATGGCGAAGGTGGTCTCTGAACAAATGTTTACATTCTCTCATTGTTAGTTTTTCTTTGCCCAAGGAAGCAGGACCCCAAACACTAGAACGACCGACCATGGTTTGCAGGAAAACAAAGCGGCGCACCCAGACAATTTCGCAATTTAAATAGCATAGTTCCGTTCCGTATTACCATATCTGTGTCAGTCTAGTCACGCCCTCCAAAAGAATTTTATAATGTCAATGACACTCCTTGGTACTCGTTAAAGATGTTTGAACGCGGTAGAATTATCGACAATTCTCAAGTCATGTCCTGGAACATGTATCGTACGATTATAAAGCGTCGTAGCTCTGCATACCTTCTGCGTTGTGCATACTAACTTTTTTAATTGGAAGTTAGTAGTACACTCGACATTGTACTGCTGTTTTAATACTGAATAAGATAGATAATAACAAGTATCGTAGAATATTCAAACGTTGATCAGTTGAGTTAATTACTAGATGAATCAATGTTTTATTACTAACAGAGCATGGGGTATTAGGGCATTACACAACATTAAGCAAGAGTTACTTCAGGTTTTTTTTTTTTTTTTTATGAAACCTTAAAAATGGAACTAGTGAGAAAGCCTCACAAATCATCAAATATCTGTTTCACAATAACATCTGTATCCTCTTTACATATGAATTAATACGTTCCAAAATAATATTCAACCGTTTTAACATTGATAAATGCCCAAATTGTTATCATGTTAGGAAAACAGTTGTGAGGAAATTATTAATTCCTATTCTGTTCCTAAGTTGCCTTTGTCCGAAACTATATTCTTATCGACCTCATAATAAGGAAATTACAATAACATAACCTAGCTGTTCTCTAAATGAAATTCTTCCAGCACATCGTCAAGATGAAAAGTAGAGATCGAGTTTGAAATGAGAGGAAGGCCTGTTTGCTATCCGTTTTAGCCAAGCTCAGTTTATGGCATTGTACTCCGAAGCAAAAGGAAAGCAAGGGTTTTTGTTAGGATTCTATTGTATTTTAAGTTTTGACAAAGAGAGAATTGGGTAAATTCAAAAGGCTCTGAGTCAAAGTATATTGGATTACAACTTTAACTAAAGCTAGAGAGACTCATAATAAATTATTTAGTTTTGTTCATTCGTTTCTCTTTTTTCTTTTTTTCTTTTTTACACTCATATTTAGCTTCTGGACCATTTCTACTAATTACGATGAAGTGTTAGCGTACATTAAACAGTTATCTTTTTGATTACTATAGTCAGTTATTTCACTCATTATATTATCTAATTTCAAACTGAATTCTTAATGATCGACCGTTTCTGAGATTCAGAATCGGCTTAGATGAATACAAGCCTTTACAGGTAAATTTCTAAAGCTTTTGAGGATTTTCCGAATGTAAGAGGTTGTTTCATCCTCGCTAGAAAGTCTAAACAGATATTCGTTGTATAGCAACTAGGCTCAGTTATTCAAAATGAGAATGTGCGTAAAGCCGTTTCTATAAGTCAACTAAAACGAGCTATCATCGAAATACGAACTTTTTCTTTCTTTATTCGGGCGTTTCCACTTAATTGGGTCTTCTCAATATAAATGTTGGGACGGCTTCTTTCCGTGATTTCCTGTCTATGGTCCATTCTTCTAACAGACCATGGCCCTTCATAAACTCCTCTTTTCAACTTTTTCATACCAGGAATTTTTCGCATAGTCTTGCTTCCGATATTCTATGTCCTACCAGTTCAGGAATTTTTTTTTTCAACCTCTCCCAGAATATACTTAAAATAAAGTACAACTCCAATAGTTCTAAGAATTTTCCATTTTTTCTAAAAGTTATTCTCGGCAATACACTGACCTACTGAAAGTGATAATTTTGAGTTATTACTGCAAACTCAGTAAACAGGATAACACTTTAAAACTGTTTGTTTTTAGCATAACGCTGCTCCCACAATCTATTTTTGTGTTGACCTACATATGTTAATTGGTATAACACCGTGATATCTTTATTTTTATTGTTTGTATTTCACACTGAATTGTAGGATATCGCAGAAGAGGTAGAGGGTTTTTTTTTCATGTCATTTCATTAACCCAGTATATATAGTTTTTAAAATAGTTATATATGCAATCTGTTAATTGTTTATTTACTATATAAACAACGTATGCCATCCATTACATAAACAACTGAAATGGATATTTATTTCCATAAACATTTGTATAGCGAATACGAAGAATGGATTCCGATTCCTCCAGCCCATCATGTTCCATGCCTAACCCCAAGATTTTAAACAATCCTCCCATCTACGCCTCGTATTTAAAATAGAAAATTAGTTCCAATATCGTATATTTAAAAATATTTTGAAATCTCTTTACAAATATAATTCAATACCATGATTATATATATATATATATATATATATATATATATATATATATAATATATATATATATTTTTTTTTTTTTTTTTATGAACTTTTCCTTTGACGAAGTATTATTCCCACTTAGTGACAAGAAATTATTTTGTGACATATTTTCTTTCAGTTTATTTCAAGGAATTTATTTTTTAATCACGGAGATGACGGGACACAAACCCGTAAAGTTGGAGCCCTGAAAAGCCTTTTATATTAAATACCGTTGATTAGAAACCATGTCTGAATGCACAGTCTTGATTAAATCTCATATATAAGTTTTGAAAGAAACGTGTTTTTTTTTTTATTTATTTATATAAAATATGTGGTTTTACAGAAATGTTTATATATTAAAACAAACTATTTTTATCTTTTAGAATATGAAAATCCTTCGTTAGCCAGGAATATATTATACGACTAAATTTAGGGGGTTGTTTTCGTTGTGTTTTTTAAGTCAGAAAAAAGAAAAAAAAAAAAAAAAAAAACCTGTACCACTACAACCCATGAAGGGTCTTGGGCTCAGTACTTATAGAGATTCGTACTGTTTCTAGGCCAACGGCAGTACAATGAGGTGATTAGGCCTTAATCGCGCTCAGCCGCCAGGTTTTTCCCCAATTATTTTGGGTACCCACTTTATAGAGGCTGGGTCTGCCCTAGGAGGGTCTCCATACCCTAGGGTCGCCCCCCGACTGAATCAACAGAATAAATAATATTCTGCCATAGCCGGGATTCGAACCCAGGACCCGGAGCACAGCAGACTAGCGCTCTATCCACTAGACCACACCGCTCCCCAGAAAAACAGGAAAAGATTTTAAATAAAAATGACAAATTTGTTATTAATATTATCAGAACGTTTTTATGAACTAGTCGTTCGTCTTAGATCTGTAAGCATCTACCTTTTGTTTCATATTACGAGATAATTAAAACTCATAATTTTAGTTTTATATCTGATTCTATTTTACTGCGTATTATGAAGAAGGATTTACCCAGCTTAGTATTTAAAAGCTAATGTTCCTCGTACTTCCTAAAAAGGTGAACATTTTTCATAGAACATTACTGCTTTCTTCCAATGAATAAGAATGCCTTAATGTATTCAGATTGGCTACAGTATTTAGCAAAAAAAAAAGTAGTCCAATAATTAATTTAGAAGACTACAGAACACTTGCTTGCTTGAAACACACGGGCTTTTTTGGAGGGTATGCCATCTTACATCAGTTTGGTCAATTAAAGAAAACCGGACTAGATACGGTTTCAGTCAATAACTGAGAGCTTGTGTTTTATACGAAATAGTAAGGTCGACAACTATGAGAAGGACGAAGCCGCAACTACTACACGAGTTTTTAGATCTTCTATCTGTGCAAGAGTATATTAAAAGAAGGCTTATCGAATTTCTTGATGCTTTAAAATCATCTTTTTACCCAGTTTTTCGGATTTTGGCGCCATTTAAGTCTGTGCCTGCGGGCTAAATTATTATTATTATAGAAAACAGCCCTAAGAGGAAATACGACGTGCTTCAGCGTCTTGAAACAACCTGCTGTGAGACAGCAAAAGGAAAGTAAATAGTAACCACTTCTTATGATGTAGCAAGGTACAGATAAAGAAGACCATACGAAGTACTATTTTATAAATAAACATAGTTTAAAAAACAGAATTTTCAACGAAGTTTCTAATAAGAATAATTTAAATTATTACTAAATGAATGTTATCCTGAACAATCGCTTTAGACACATGTACACTTTATGTGTAGCAGAGCTCCTTGTTCAAGTAGTATCTTTAACTTTGAGTTAAGGTTAGGTTGAGCTAAACTCAGAAGCTACTCTTGAGGTTGGGTAGAAGTTTTCTTGGATACGTAGCACATTCTTCTTCTTTCAGTGGCGCGGCAGGCCGTTTAGGGGTCTCTCGATGAATTTTTATAGGTGAGGGTTATAACTCCCCACGCCTATTTTTGTGTGAGTGGCCACTACTGAATCCTCATTATTTTAAGTGATTGAAAAAGTCCTTTCGGAACAGGGATTCGAACTCACAACCTTTGGCGAGACTAGCGCGCTAGTGTCTCAGCCACGGGCTCCTCTGAGATATACACTAAAATATCTATTTTTCCTTGAAATCTACAATAAAGAACTCAAAAAATTAAATGGTTTTGGTCCCTTAACTGGAATAATTAAGCGTTCTTATACTGAGTATAAACTTGAATGCTCTGAGAGATAGTGTAATGGTGAGACGAATGTTAGCACGAGGAAGAATCTGTCAGAGGAGATAGAAGTTGGCCCAATTTGTCAGTACAGATCGATGTCGTTTGTCATGCTCTTATCCGGAGGGTGGCTAATGACTTTCTGTCGCTTCCTTCTTCCTTTCTCAATAACAAATCCCTGTGGATCCCTGCATCATTGCCTTCGTCTTTGGTGGAATAGTCATTTGCCAACTTTGGAATGGTTCGCGTACAGTGTCATACTGGTATGAGTTGAAATGTAATTCCAGATGACTCTTTACAGCATATTTTACATCGAATCTTTTATGTAAGAGATATAAAGAAACTGGAAAATTTAGAAGGCTACGCTACGCGGAGTTACAGAGCTTGTACCCTCCTAATATAAATGAAGTTATAGCATCGCGGCAGCTCAAATGGGCATGAAACGTTTTTATGCTTAGTGAAGAAAGAATTCCTAAAATGTTATTAAATGCTAAACCGAATGGTAGGTGTCCACTAGGTAGACCGAGAGGTAGTTGGGAGGATTGTTTTTAGTCGGACGGTGGTATCGGTATCCAACTTTAAGGTTCAAAAAGCCAATTATTATCATAATTTACTTCGAATCTTTTAGTACTTTCCATGCTAAAACACATTGTATTCTGATAACGGGTTTTTTATAAATTAAAACATTTAGTTATCAATGATTAAAATTAAAAATGGGGTAAAAACATAGAACAATTATTTTACTTTTCTTTGTTTGATTAGCAACTAACAAAATAAATTTTAGGTGGAGGGTATAAAGGTGACGTTGATCAAAGATGGCGTTGTTGATCCAAGTTCTTTTGTAAAGTGTGTTCTTCGGCTTTCTTCCTAACACCCCTAATTACTTGGTCTAAGAACTAAGAATCTTATTATGCTACTGGTTATTAAAAATTAACTAAGTGCGAAATTGATTTATCCAATAACAGTTGATTGGATTTTTTTTAGTAATTTAACTATTAATGACACTCTATTTTCACAGTTATCATAATTGAAGTTTTATACATAGCAGTAGATAGTTCGACACTTAAGATTTTATTGACTTAAAAATCCGAGTCAAGACTTAAAAAAAAAACTACCACACTGCGCGTTTTTCTCCTGCTTGTAAGTCTATTATTCTTCTATGGTGGTTTTTTTTTTTTTTTTTTTTTTTTTTTTTTTTTTTTTTTTTTTTTTTGTTAATTACTATATGTTTTGAGAGAGCTGACGTATCATCAAACAACTCTATCCTTATTGATTAAAAGGGGTTTTGTTTCTCTCTCAGAATTTCGCTCTTCCATCTGCCTCGTTTCACTAAGGACCATTCTCTCGAGCTGCTCAACCATTTTGTGGAAGCTTATAGGTCATTTACCGCTCAGTTTGGAGTCCTCAAAGGAAAGAACAAATTTGGAAAAAAAAAAATTGTTTCTCTACGGGCTAATACAGTTTATTTATAACTTTGGAGGATTAAATATGATCTAAAAGGGGCTTTACACTTTTTCTTTTTTTTCGCTAAAGATCATAATAGATTATAGATCATGTCCCATAAGTGAAGTCTTATAAAAATAATTGCGATATAGTTTTTCAGTCTCATTTTAATTTTGAATGTAGGTTGATAGGTGATCTATTTGCATATTTCATATATTTATAATTTTATTTAATTATATGTTTTCGCGTTTGTTTGTACATATAAAACCCCAGGAGGGTCTCCATACCCTGGGATCGCCTCCCGGTTGAAATAGCAAAATAAATAAAATTCTGTCACAGCCGGAATTCGAACCCAGGACCCAGAGAATCGTGGACTAATTCTCTACCAACTAGACCTCTCCGCTCTTTCATATTATATGATAGAATAGAAAATAATTTTTATTCTGAGACTGAGTCCCTAAGGAATAACAGGTCTGTATTGAATAATTTTAATTAAATAAATAATTGTGTTGGGAAAAAATGAAAAAAAAAAAAATGAATTGATAACGGAGTTTAAATATAAAAGAAGATGAAAATAAATATATAAATTGTAACATTATTCTGTTACTTAGTCTATATTATAGTGTCATCTCTCTATGTGTTAAATAAGATGAAAACGCGATTTTGGTTTCCGCTAACTCCTAAACCACTGGACGGATTTTGAGACGGTTTTCACCATCATTAAGGACATTGTTTCCTAAAGGTTTATAATCCATTGCAATTTAGCTTTTCTATAAACTGGAAAAATTTAGTGACCAAGTCATAAAAAAATTATTCCTGAACTATAAGTAGTAACATAGATGTATATTATACCTTTGGAGAGCGAAAGAATTTAGAAAAGTAAATATGCGATAAAAGAAATTGTACGAGTCAATATAAAGTTGTTGTAAGCCCGTAAACTTAGGAAGATTTGCTATTGCAAAAGAGAGGTTATAATAGTCAAATGTTGGCACAGTCATACAGGAATTGTGCAAGTTATATTCTTCCAATCAGTAAGCAAGATTTTATGAACAATATAACGTCCCGAATCTTAACTAACATTGTTATTGATTTCAAATTTTATATTATATCATGAAAACAGATGTTTCTCTGTTAACTAAATGGGATTGTCATGGAAACTTAATTGAACTTTTGAAATGTAATTTAAATAGTTCATTTGAAGTATAAAACAGTAATAAACCGTATAAAATAGGATTATTTGTTATTTCTATAGTTTTTGAAAATATACATTGCAATTATGATTTCCTTGTAAGGAAAATTTAAATTTTCTGTTATCTATGATTCACTTTAAATTGGCAAGCAAATAATCTTTTTTTTTTTTTTTTTTTTTTTTTTTTTTTTTTATTCGTATATATTACAATTTGTCATAATAGACAATAATAATAGTGCTACAGGATCTCACTCATACAATATTTACAATATAAACAAAAGGAAAGTCAAAGTACATAAAATAAAATAAAAATAAATAAACGTATACAATAACAAAATTTATAGACAAAATAAATACAAATAAATGAAGTTAACAAATAAATAAACAAAACATGTCACATTCATACCTATGTACAATATTTACAATCAGCTCGGGAACCCCAGACGTGGCTTGTCCCCCCACTTGTGGAAGGACAAGCAGAGTCCAAAGGATCCCAGCGCCTCCCTCTCAGCCGCATCACTGGTGAGAGCCAGCGGAAGCTAAGTAAGGGCGCCACAGCCACAATCACACCGCACATGAGAGGAGAATCTGACCAGTGTCAGAACTCCAGAATAGGTGTTTACAATATGTCTCGGGGCCACTGCCGTTTCAACCTTCTAGGAGGGTCGTATGGATGAGTGGAGCTGGATAGGGATTGTGCTAGAGGATTAGGATGATGAATGAGGTTCTGGTGGAATTTGGAAAATTTAGATGGAATCAGGTCTGAAATAAATGGAACATTAAGGTCGTGGTGTAAGGTATAATTGGAGACATAATAAGGAGCATTTACTATTGTTCGGAGGACTTTGGATTGAAAGGATTGAATGCGTTTGATGTTAGAACGTTTGGCTGTTCCCCACAGTTCAAGTCCGTAGGTCCACATTGGCTTCAGTATTGTCTTGTAAAGCAACAATTTGTTGTCAACTGTAAGCTTAGATTTTCTGTTTAGTAGTCTGTATAACTGTCCGAATCGTCTGTTGAGTTCTTTTCGTTTAAGTCTTGTATGTGGGTTCCACGTCAATCTTTTGTCTAGTAGTAAGCCAAGATACCGGACTGTGTCTGAGGAAGGAAGCGGTATGGAATTGAAATGAACCATTGGACAGGATTGGCGTCGAAGGGTGAAGGTGACGTGGGTGCATTTGCTTTCATTAACCTTAATACGCCAAGCATTACACCAGTCTTCGATAAGACAAAGGTGTCTTTGCAGGATTAAGGATGCTATTTCAGGATCGGAATTGGATGATAGGATGGCGGTGTCATCTGCAAATGTTGCCAGAAAGGTGTCAGGATGATTAGGAATATCAGCAGTGTAAAGGATGTAGAGGACGGGTCCCAAGACGCTGCCTTGAGGAACACCGGCCTCAATGGGATAAAAGTTAGAAAATTCTACACCACAGCGAACTCGGAAGGAGCGGTTTGAGAGATAGGATCGTAGAATGAGGTATAGAGACTGGGGTAAATGCGTTTTAAGCTTGAAGAGTAATCCGGTGTGCCATACCCGGTCAAAAGCTTGCGCTATGTCCAGAAACGCACCAGAACAATACTCTTTGCATTCAAGGGCTGAGGAAATATGGTCTACAACTCGGAGTCCTTGTTGAACAGTGGAATGATGAGCACGGAAACCAAACTGATGGGAAGGAAGATTTTGTGATTCTAATATAGGCAGGATTCGTTTTAGAAGGAGTTTTTCAAACACTTTTGAAAGGATGGGGAGTAGACTAATAGGTCTGTAGGATGAAGTGTTGCTGGAAGGTTTACCTGGTTTTAGGAAGAGAATGATTGTGGAATGTTTCCACAAGAGAGGAAAATAGGTGGTGCGTAGGATGCAGTTGTAGATATAGGTAAGGAATATAATAGCTTTCTGCGGAAGTTGACGGAGGATCTGGGGGGTAAGGAGATCATGTCCAGGAGATTTACGGAGGGTCAGTTTCTGGAGAAGATATTTAACCTCAGAGGGATTAATAGCTTTAGGAGGTAGGGAAAGAGGTATTGGTGACAAAAGGAAGTCTTGTACTGCTGCGGTATGATTGCTTTGGGATTCCGGGTGAGGAGTGAATACTTTGGAGAGGTGTGTGGCGAATTCCTCGGCTTTATCTTCATCAGACGCAGCCCAGGAGTCATCACCACGCCGGAGAGGATGGGAAACTTGATGGGATTTTAAAATCTTCTTCGTGACATTCCACAAGGAATTATCACTAGCTGACAGAGAGGAGAGGTAGGAATTAAAGGACTGGGAACGGAAGGTCGCCAACTCCTGCTTCAATTGTCTACAATAGAAGTTATAGGAGCGGCGATCTGTTGGGTGTCGGGTGCGCTGCCATAATGATCTGGCACGGCGTTTTGCATGGATTAGGTCTGTAAGGTGTTGCGGCAAATGGTTTTTGATAGGAGTTATATTGGAGTGCTTAGGAGAGGAGGCAGTCCAGACAGCTTGCTGAATGGCGGTGGTGAAGGAGTAGACGGAATCGTCAAGGTCTTCTGGGGTTTTGAGGGTCGCTCTGAGGTTAATATTATCGGTCAGGATTTGGCGAAATAGGTTCCAGTTGACAGGGCCTCGGATAAATGACGGTGGGATAGGTTTTGGAATTGGAGTGAGAGATACTTTTAGGATCAGTGGACTATGGTCTGAGGATAGTTCATCAAGTCGAGTTACAGATAAGTTGAGGGAGCCTAATCCGCTGTGAATGAAGAAGTCAAGGATGTCAGGATTACGGTTGGGATCGGTTGGCCAGTAGGTAGGGGAATCAGGAGGTAGGAGATTGAAATGACGGGAGTTGAGTGCAGACAGCAAATTTCGTCCACGAGAATTCGTGGTTCTCGAACCCCACTGCTGATGCTTGGCATTTAAGTCTGCACCCAGAATGAAATGATTTCCTAAGGAATTTAGAAAGGATACAAATTCGGTGTTGGAAATGGAATGTTTGGGAGGGCAATATGCTGATGTAAGGGTTACCGGAAAGGAAAAAGTTTTGATTACTATGGCTGTGGCTTGTAGGAAATCATAGGTAGGAAGTGGGAGTAAGTGATGAGAGAGGGACTGGTGCACAATGACAGCAGTACCGGTATGGGCTTTGCCGTCTGGGTGGTCCGTACGGTATGTTACGTATTGAGGTATTCTGAAGAACTGTTTAGTGGTTAGTCTAGTTTCAGTAATAAGTGCTACGTCAACGTTTTTGTCTTGCAATAAAGCTGTAAGTTCGTCAGTATGATTTCTAACACCATTCGCATTCCATAGGAGAATGGATAAGGAGTTGGGTGAAGTCATTTAAGGATTTTTTAAGGAAGGAATTAAGTTTGATACAAGATTAGTAAGTAGTGATATTAGCGGCATAACGAGGGATTTGATTTCAGTGATGAAGGATGTCATCAAACTTGTAAGGTCTGAGACATTTGATGGTGGAGGAATATAAGAAATTTGATGCGGATGAGGTTTTTGAGGGCTGGGTAAATTTTGAGGAATAGCTGGTTGTGGAACGGGTTGAGGATTTTGAAATGTGCGTTGTTCCGGCAGGGCCTCGGCCTCTTTGTTCTGGTTCCCACCTCCAAGTAGATGGGCAAATGTTACATTGGAATCAATTGTTTTTGAAGGTTGTCTTCTGCTTCTGATCGGTTCAGCTGTTTCATCCAGATTCTGAGGTTTTTGGTATCTGCTTTTGAGGTTCTTGTAGATTTGACATCCCTTGTAGTTAGCCGGGTGGTCCTTGAGGCACAGAGCACAAACAGCGGGTGTTGATCTTGGTCTTGTACATTCTTCTGACTTATGTTGTTCACCGCATTTCACACAGCGTGGTATGTGGTGACAATAACTTCTGGTATGACCATATGCCTGACAATTGTGGCACTGAACTATTTCTTTCTTAGTGTAAGGTTTTTCAACTCTTACACTAGTATAGTATAATCTATTGAGGTCATAAATTTTTTCAACTCCTGCTGATGGTTCCAAGTCCACAAAGAATAAAGGCAGTGGAATTTTATCTTTTAGGACGTTGGTGACTTGTCGCACTTTATAGCCTATCTCCGTCAGTTCTTCTTGGATAGCTGCTGCTGGTGTCGAAGGGTGTAGGTTTCTAATTACAACCCTTAAAGCTCTCTCCTGGCGTAACTGATATGTATGAAAATCAGCTTTGGTCTCTGTCAGATATTTTACTATTTTTCTGTAGGTTTCGGCGGTAGTCGGGGATATTTTAGTATCACTGGTTCTACTTATACAATAATAACTGTTTGGATCGGTTATTTTGTTTAAATGCGCACACAGTAGTTGAAAGTTTTTAATATTTTTAACAAATATTGGTGGAGGTTGTGGTTCTTTTGGTATAGGAGAAGATTCCATTGTTTCTTTTCCAATTTGAAGGATCTGAAATGGGTTCGGTGTAAAAAACGGCGATTCTTCAGTTAATCCTTGTGATGATGTGCTAGGCTGTGGTTCAGATCCTAAAGAGGTAGCTGAAGCAGTCGCTGGTGGAATCATTTTTTTATTATTATCACGGCGAGGTCTCTGTTTTGTGGGAGACGAGTTTGAACCTGCAGATCTAGATCTTTTACTTGTAACTTTCGAGGACATCGCTTGATGAAAATATCGCATTGATTAAAAAAAAATAAATAGGAATAAATATATAATGGAATAAGAATAAGAAGGAAAAAAAATAAATAAAAGAAAGATAAGGAAAAGAAAAGCAAGCCCGAGCTAGCGGCAATCAGCTGATCAGTGACCCTCCTTTCACTTTTTCGTGATTTTACAAAGTAAATTATAACTTTGCTCACCGAAATTTCTCCAATATTCACTGCTGTAGTATTCCTGAGGTCTAGTGATGTTTTCCAGACTGAACTCAAGCGAATTCCTACTGAAAAAAGCAAAAATCTGAGAGACGAAGTAACGTATGACTGTTATCATCGAGCGCAACAACTATGACTCAATCGCAAATAATCTGAATCAATTTTGATTAATGTTTTCATTTCTGCCGATGATTAAATAGACGTTATAAAATAATCATATTTTCTTTCTAATTGCACTTTTTGTTGAGAAATTATTACGTGTACGATTTATTTATTACTATTATAGGGCTATCTATATATTAAAGGCGTGTACTAGGAAGGGCCCTATTGATTACGATAATCTTCTCCCTTAGGGCACCTCCCCCCACCACGACTCTACTATTCCTCAATATACGAGGTCTATATCGAGTTCCTCAAGCCGTGTTCTATATCGGTCCCAATTCCCCTTGCGGTGACATTCATAACTCTATCCCACTTTCCCATCTGCCTCCCCTCGCCGCCTGATCTTGACAACCTATCTTCCGTCTGTCGTCGTCTGATCCCTCTGGGAATATTCGGACGGCTTGCCTCATCATTTCTTAAAGTTTATCCTCGAAACACACTTTTCTCGCGCTAGTCTCATTTATAATTTCCTTAAACAGGCATAAAGAAGATTTAATGGACTGAAGGGTTTTTATGTTAAGTTATAAATACACGGAAGGTAATCAAATAGAGATTATCTCTTTATATATAAAATTACTAGCTGTACCTCACGGCTTTGCACGCGACTATTTCATATTTTTTTAATAGCTGTGAATTAAGGAAGTTGTTTGTAATAACTGTTGTAGGTGAGGTTATAAAATATACATATATGTACCTGAGAAGTGAGGTAAACTTTTATCTATGTCTATGTATGACAAATAAATGATTATTGTTGATTGTCAGATATTAATTTTATCCAGTTTAATCTACAATAACATACCAGTAACAAGTAGCCATACCCGTGATTATCTGATACTGACATTCTTGCTTTAAAACATTATAATTCTATACTATCGTAACTTCTATGTAACATAAATGCGTATTTTTTCCACTTGGTGGTGTACCCCTCCAACTGAATAAGCTCGTATTTTTTTTAGAATTCAGAACTAAGTTCTATTATCTTTTCAAAATATAAACCTTTTTCAACCTATTGATCATTTTAAAAACCAACAACAATGAAACATATGAATTTGATAAAAACCTACACACGAAACATGGATATGAGACGAAATATACCTAAATATATTGGTTATAAGTATTTTAGTATCTATGCTATTGCTGATTAGATTAAGACGATTTTGCTTTTAGGTAGTTATAAATTTGATTTTCATTCAAATGAGTACTTATAGTTTTTCAGGAGACGTATAGTTTTTGAGTTATTCAAAAACCAATTTGGTTTTACGTTTTAGATTTTTTTTTTTTTTTTTAACCAGTTATAGGAGGAATTTTCTCAAACCCGGCCTTATTTCACATCTAGACATTAAAGCGACGCATCAGGATAAATATCAAATTCACAACCATAGTCTTTTTTGAGATACTGCGATGACCAGAAAATCGAGTAAAATGGTACTTTGTTTTATAAATATAGATAACGCGATTTTGGTTTCCGCTAACTCTTTCTGAACCACAAGACGGATTTTGATACGGTTTTCACCATCATTCGGGACATTCTTTCCTGAAGGTTTATAATTAAAATATATTGCAATTAAGCTTTTATTTGAACGAGAAAAATAAATTTTTTGTAATCAAGTCATCAAATTATGTCTGAAATATAAATAATAAGTAACATATATGTATAATATACCATTGGGAAGTGCCGTTAATATGCAATAAAATAAGCCGTACGAGTTAATATAAATTTCTTGTAAGCCCATTAACTTATGAACTTTCTAATGTTATTTCTAATGTAATGATGTTGTGAAGGGAGGTATTCGTGAACGCACAGTTTATAATCCTTCCTTGTAAAAATAAATGGAATCATAATTATTTCTACTTTTAGATCATTTAATAAAAACATATATTTTACTGTAAACTAAATGGGACTAACTAAATGGAAACTAAATTAACTTTTAAAATTTATTTATAAAAAGTTCATTTGCCATGTAAAATAGTAATAAACTGAATAAAACAGGAAACGTTTAACATAACAAACAAATAATAATAGGCTTACCGAACCAGAAGGTTCAATGCCGATACCACCAAACTTCGCCTGCTCAGATTCGTCCAATGTTCGCCGGTCAGGCCCAAGCCCCCAAGATCAGCCTTAACGCAATCCTCCCATCTCCGCTTCGGCCTACCTTTCGCACGCCTACCAGTCGGATCAGCAAATACCAACTTTCTCGGAATGCGTTCCTCACCGAGCCCAACAATTTTACTCGCCCATTTGAGTCTCCGCGACGCTATTAACTCAATTATATTCACAGGATACAAGTTCCGCAATTCCGCGTTGTGCAACCTTCTAAACTCCCCAGTGCCATCATCTCTCTTCGGACCAAATACTTTACGCAGCACCATATTTTCGAAAACCTTAAGCCGTTGTTCATCCCTCAAAGTAAGTGGCCACGTTTCAGATCCGTAAAGAACCGTTGGAAGAATAATAGTTTTATAAATTCTAACCTTTAAGTTTTTAGATAGAAGCCGGGAGCTAAGTAACTGGATTTCAATTTTTCTTGTTATATGCCCTGATATCAATATCACCGTTTCTGCTACTAATCATATATTTCGTCTTATCGGTATTTAATTCGAGTCCTGTTTCTTTACCGGTTTTTAACAAACAAATAAACTAAACCAATATTTAATTTTTGACTAATTCATGTTTGTAATTTCTGCCGATGATTAAATATAATAATGAACAACAGACGTTACATAATAAACATAATATTTTCCTGCTAAGTGCACTTTTTGTTACGATGAACACATAATTCCGAAGGGATAAACTCTTAATTGATCAAACTGAATTTTTTTAAACATAAATGACACCAAATTTAAAATGTTTTTCACGTTTAGCCTTAAAAAATATAGTTATAAATAAAATTCTTCTTAAACAATGAAAAGTTCACTATGCTATTCAACAGAATATTTAACCACGAATCATGTAAAAAAAATCCAAAATGTATTGTTTTCTGGGAATCGTTTTATTGACTCTTTATTAAATTCCACCTTAGTAGAATACGTCATTTATAACTTTTCCTATACTTCACTTCTATCTATCTTAGATATAAGGAAAAATAAGTGAATGTTTCTGATATTACTTTCTTCAACCGAAGTCTATGTCTTATGCATAGATCGTAATTTTTAGTGATTTTTCGAACTTGACAAATCGACGTTTTCCAACAATGATAACATTACTTACCTATCATAAGGATAATTTAAAATTAAAAAAAAAAAATGTTTATTTAACAACATTTACATCCGTAACATACTATTATTTAATGAATTAAAAAAAAAAATATATATATATAATAATTTTAATACGTTCAACAGAGTATTGTTCTTAGGATCCTAATAAGATTTCTTTTCTTCAAATAACGAATCCAAAATCACCTCGAATTTTTTTTTTTTTTTTTTACACATGTTTTGTATTTATGTATAATTACATTAACTAAGTATTTCATTGGAATTGGAATTTTACCAGTGGAATGTAATCGGACGGTTGAAATTTAACTGTTTTTTGTTTTCAAACAATTTAATGAGCAAATCTAAACACAAAAACGCAAAGTACCCTAACCGACCCGTCGTTTGAAAATCAGTTTTATGATGCTAAGTGAGTGAGTATTAAAATAATAAAAATAATCAATCTTTAGTATAAGGTCGACTTTATACAATAAAAAAAAAATTGTTTTTATGTTAAATGATTTTACATTATATTCTGAGATTGTAGGTTTTTACTTAAATTATTACAAAACCTCACTGAATTTCTGTCATCCGATCCAAAGCTTCATTTGACCTCCTTAGTTTCGGCTATTATTGTAAGAATAAATTTTCTGCAATAATATTTTTTCTTCTTTATATGTATCTATTTCAAAGCTTTAGAATACACCTATTGGAAGCACAACACATATTTTTCTTTCAAGACATCTTACAATCCATATATTTAGTTTATTTGGGAAGTCAAATAAATCATCTGTAATTTCTGGATGACGATCAAGTTTAACGTTCAAATCCTTCGACGGAAGAGCAACTTGCCGCTGCTCTTAAATTATTTAATTATACAAGAGTTATTATGACCGTGTAATTTTACTGATTGGAGTTCGACCTTCATTTGCTAACACAATGTCACTTTATATAAAAATGCGTAGCTGGTACAACAATATAAATTAAATCATTTATGATTAGTAATCAAATGTTTTTATCATACTTTGAATTTTTAGCTTGAACTCAGTATAAATATTTTTTATTAATTATAAACTAACAAATTGTTTTAATAGATTAATAGTTTATTCAATGATTTTATATGTTCGCCAAAAGATAAATAATAGTAGGAAATATTGACTTCATCATTTACAGTATACTCGTATTTTACACCTATTTGTCTCAAGGTCAGTTATAAGAAAATCCAGAATCGAGTTACTTATATTTTTTTTTCTCTTTCTAATTGTGTTTCTGAGATATTTTGTCCCATAAAAACCTCATAATTATAGTACTATAGCTTTCATATACGCAAAACGTTAATTAAAAAAAATCGCTTACTTCTTCTGAATAGTTGGTGGAGGTGAAAAAAAAAAAGAACTAGGATAGTGCTAATTCGTTTTAACTTCCGTTATTTTTTCATTACTAGATCCCATAGTATAAATAGTTCAGTCCGTACACGATTTTCAGATATGATCAGGCAGCAGTATAAACATTTACTACGACACACAACTAGCCAACAGCTGGTAGGATAAAATAAAGATAATATGAAAATGATCATTAAACAATAAACTGAGCAAAACAATAGATCATGTATATGTCTGTCTATAATCTACTGATTTTTGTTAATTTGAGATTTGAACAGGTCAAATGATTTAGTTTAATAATTCAATTCCATGAATGATTATTCGAAATAAGCCTTTTAAGACAAAATAGTGGTTTCGGGCGTTTGTTTGTTTATTAATTTAACCTCACTTTATGCTACTATGGCTAATCGGGCAGTGCTACAGTAGGAGTCCTAAATTTTGCCTATCTAGGTTTTATTAAGATAGGGATCTTTAACGAGTACCTGACATCGCACAGGCCCGAGACCACCTTTTAACGTCGCCTCCGAAGGACGGCATAATTAAGGATTTTTTATTCCCATTAAAACTCCAAGGGTCATCCGCAGGTTTGTACCCACGACCTTTGGCATAGAAAGTTGTTATGTTAACCTCTATGCTATAGGAAACCCCGCGTGACTTTTTTCATTCAAACCAATATACCTAACTTCAAACATTAGGTTCTATATAAAAATTTTATATAACAAATTATATTCTACACTAAACTTATGATTAGAAAACTGTCGTCAAATTTCCTAGCAACACCAACTGAGGTTAGTTTTATTATATATGTGGCTGTCGTGAATAAGTGGTTAAGATCTTTATTTTACAGGAGAGCGACTTAAAGTTTTACTTAATACCCAAAATAGAGTAATTAACGTATATGAACATACAGCTTTCTTTCCACCTGAAATTTCTTCCACCAAGAAATTTCTTTAACCAATTTAATACGAGGTGGAGACGGTCTTAGGGAACGATACGTGGAGTTAACTCATTTTTTAAATATCTTGAGTTATCTAATTTTTCACGACTGGCACAGATATATTAAGTGTGAAAAAACCAGTAGGTAGGTTCTATGTAATTAACTTCAAATTTTCAATGCGATCTACCCAACAATTTTTTTTTTTAACAGAGCTTGTCTATAAAGCCTTACAACACTTAATAAATGTAAGAAAACGTAACTTTTTTTCATTTGAACCAATATAGCTCCATAGCGGTAGGTCCTAGCTACAAATGTTATGCAAAAAAAAATACTCACTCAAAAACTGTCAAATTTTAGATCCGAACACCAACTTACCTAACTCAAACACGTGTTAAATTTCTGAGGGTGAACGAAAAGTAATTTTTTTCATTGAAACCAACATGGCTCCTACTCGGTAGGTCTTAGGCGACAAATGTTATATGTATAAGGAAATGACTTCAGATTTTTCCGGCGATCAACACCAAACATTTTTTTTGTTTTTTATATATAACTTGTCAATAAGTTATATGTTGTGGTTAAACTTAGTAAAGGTAGCTAAACAGGACCTTTTTCATTTTTACTAATATAGCTCCTAAATGAATGAGTTTTAGCGACAAATGTTATATAACAGAAAATATTCTGTACTGTATTTCCTTTGAGAAAAGTGTAGTCAAATTTTCAATACGAGCGACACCAACACAGAGTGTGCCTAGTCTATAGAGCCTCAAAACTTCATAAATTTAGCAAACCGTGACTTTTTTCATTTAAATATAGCTCTATGAATATAGGTTCTAGCGTCTAATTTTGTATAACAACAAATATTCTACATTCAATTTCCTACGAGAAAACTTAGTCAAATTTTCGATCTTAGCAACACTAGAGCTAGATCGTTTTAAACTGAGTTTTGTAACGAAAAAACGTTTTACAACGAAAGTTACAGACCCTCAGCCAAAAGACTTATCCATTTTAATAATTTTAAAAATATATAAAATATTAGTGAGAACTTAACTCATTCAAACTAAAAATGCGAAAATAAATTATTTTAAAGAGATTTATAAGTATGGACTGCTTTTTGTCTATTTTACCTTACTTAAAGTATTAAGTAGCTGTCTATTTATTGCAAATAAATAAATTGATTTGATTTAATGACGTAAATAATAGTTAATTTATTTTTCAATTATTACGATGGTTTACGTAATAAAATTGGCCCTTTTATGGTCAAAACAATGCGTGAGAAAGCAGAAATATTCGTTACTTCTAATATTTTTTTTTTTTAATATAATCGGAATTCTTCTTCTTATTTATGATTTTTTAACATAATTTTTAAACGTAATCATAGCTCATTTCCTACATTTTCATTCGACACAACGGGAGATACAACGCATTTTCTTTCACGGCTCATTTTAAAAAAGGCTGAACCATTCTTCAACTCTCGTTTTCTTTACATTCCATTGAAGGCCAAACCTTCATCTTTTTATAGCGGCAAGGACCTCAGCATTCCGCTCTGGCGCTAAGCTGCTCTTCTGTCAATTTCTTTTATTTTTCTCGTTTGATGTAGAATTTTAAAAATCCGAGGCATTCGTATAAGGTTCGTCCCAAATCCAACAATTCCATTAATTATTCTGCTCCTCAACAAATTCTGCGTCGGATATAAAATGTTTCTCATTGGCATGTTTAGTTGTTTTTAAAATTGTCTTAATGTATAAAAGAATGTGTTTCGATGTAATGAAAAAACTTTGCAATAAATAGACTCTTATCAATACTCCAAATAAGATACAATAATATATACAAAGGCAAACCTTATGCAATTATTAATCTAATTACTAACATAATTAAAAAAGTTCTCAATATTTTGTATAGCCTTTTTTTTATATATAAAAAATTATATCTGGGGTAGAAAAAATGAGGCTTGTTTTTAATTTTTCTGAAAATCATTTTTATTTAAATAAAAACCTGTAATCAACATTTCGGAATATACCCACTTTCAAGATCCTGTAAACATTTTCAACAAATCACTATCGTTGATAACAGTTGATTCTAATATAAATAATTTAAAATTTCTTTTTCATTTAAAAAGTTATTAGATTTAGTATTTAAACTAATAATGTTACATAATCTAAATAAATATATTTAAAAGATGTAAGAATTACTACCTGCTATCAATAAAGTTCCCTATACACCAATACATATTTTACTCAATTTCCCAATTTATTGTAATAAATAAATTAGAAGGTTTGTGGAAGAAATAAAAACAAAACCATTTTTGTCTACTCCAGGTACAACTGTAATTCTCCCGGGCTATAAAAAATAAAAAATTTAAAAAATAGTTCTTTTTTTATTAATTGAATTGTTAAAAACGTTTAAAGATGAATACAGCGAAAGCTACGGGAATACCTCAATAAAGACAAATATATTTAACGGCCTTTGTGTAAATTACCTTACTTAAAAATACATCTCGGCACATTTTAGGAAGAATAGATATATTTGATTTTAATAATAACAAGAATTTACCAATTATTAACAATGACTTATATTAATTAAACTAAATATTAATAAAAAATCCACATAATAATATCTAATTATAAAATATAATGTAATATGGTTTTAAGAAGAGAAGAAAATAACTTTATTCCTTTACTTCATTCATTTATAAAGGATTCTTTTCTTTAATTTCTCGTTTTCTCTTTTTTTTCTATTTATATTTCTTCAGTTTAACTGGCTATTTATTCAATTTATCTCGCACAAAGTCAGTTATCCTTTTAACGTTCTTGATGTATTTTATAAACCAGTTTTGTTTGATAAAAAAATTAATTAAAAAAAAAAAATGAGCAGCAGAACTCTGAATCTAAGGTTATTTTCTTTCCGAAACACAGAATTTAAAATATAGCGGGGGTGAAAGAAAAAGGTCATAACTCTATTTTTCTTATATCAACTCAATTGACGTACCAATTTTCAATCCTTATAACGATATTGTTCTGTCTAGAAAATAACCGCGGAAAAAAACTATAGAAAAAAACTTGAACTCTTTTCATCCAGACGAGGATTGTCGTAGTAATGTTGGTTATTATCATTACTACAATATTTGAATTATAATGGTCAGGTATTTTCATTCATGTCATTTCTTAATACTCTTAATTGTACAAGTATTTCTAATAAATTATAAACATAAATTCAACCATTTCGGTAATTCAAGTATCTATTGAACTTGAATTTTTAATTCATTTTAGTGTTATAAACAATATCTGATAATTTATTTTAAGTATGAGATTATACGGGTAGAGGTCATAAAAGTTCAATAGGAAACAAAAAAAAAAAAACTATTTATTAACAAAGGTTTCGATCCACATTGCGGGTTTCATCAAGACTAAAAAAATAACAAGATACAGTGTGGGTATTTGATAAATAAATGAGCTTAAAAGATTAATAGGAATAAAAGATAATAAGTTAAAATGAAAAGAAAGAAAACTCAAAGTAATAATGACTAATGAAGATATGAATTAATATATTAATATAAGTTGGTAAAAAAATCTGGTGCGCGCAACACACGACTTTCACTTACCTCCGTTGTTAAAATAAATTTAAAAATTTTCAAATACATTTAAAGACACAAATAAATTTTTAACGAATTAATTATTTTTATAATTTCAATAGAAACTCTCTTCAAGCTCTTGGCCATATATGTGGTCATTTAGGTTTTTATGGTTATAGTTGATTACGGAGGTGCTTATTAAGCTGTCAGTGTCCTGTATATATTTCTGTCACCCTCCTCTCAGGTTTTTTAAAAATTGTTTTTTTCTTTATTAAAATCGTTGTTGAAGAGGTTAATATTTATGTTGCTCTTTCCTATTAACTCATTTCTTTTTTTATTCAACTATTTAATCTTTAATTATTAATCCAATTTATCTAAAAATCATATTACCCAAAAAATGCAAAACTATTGATATTTTTTAGCATGCTTAATATTTTTCAAAAATAAACTGATTTGTTGGTAGTAGTAGAGTTCTTAAAAATACTGTTACTGCGATTTCACCTGAAAATATTTTTATTAATTTTATATAAATGTTGTATATATATATATATATATGTATATATATATATATATATATATATATATATATATATATATATATATATATATATATAAACCTATTAACCTAACGATATTTATACCTGCTCGAATACAGTCTTCCTGGGCCCTATTAGAGTAAGCCCTCTGGACCAGGTATTCCAAGCGGTATGTGGCAGTTACATTTCCCGTGTCCTGTGTTCCAACTCCCTGAGGGCTCGTCCTGGGGATGACCGGGGCATACTGATTGTCTGCTATCCCTGGGGATATCCCCTTGCTCCCGTAAAATACTCAGCATGTATGCCCTATTCATTTTACATTATCGTTCATTAATTCAGTTCAGAGAGTTGTAAAGAGTCTATCCAAAATTGGTACATAGTCATACTAAATATTATTTTACAAGGTTTCCGGCCACCAAGCCATCAATCAGGCTTGAATCGTCTGATGAGAAATAGCTTTGCTATGATGTAATCCCAATTTAACCGATTTAAACCTGATGATGTTTTAGTTTTACCCAAAAACTTATAAATTAATAAAAACGCGGTTTAGTGATATATGCCTTTACTATAAAAATAATATTAAGAACCATACTTTTCAATATTTTTGTTATTTAAAGGAGTATGTATATAGGTAATGATTGTGTTTAGTTAATTTATTATTTTTATTTTATTTAAATTTCATCTATCCTTTGCTATCTTTATTATATTTCATTTTTTCATTATTTATTTAATAATAATATTTATATTATTATATTAATTTATTCCTTTAAATATGATTGATATATATATAAATATGTTGAATAGAATAACTGTTAGGAGCCATCATCCTGTGGAAACAAGTTATATTTGATAGACACCGAAGAAGAAACCGATAACAAAATAATAATAACGCTTAGGAGGAGAAAGAATGTCTTTTTTTTAAGTACCTTAAAATCGGAATGCTAGGAAACCAAGTCAAATTTTGTAATAGCACAAAACAATGAAACAGCTCTTATAAGTACCCGAAATATCAATATGTGGGTTTTTAAAAATTACATTATTCTAAACATAATAAATTAGTCTTTATCCCAAAAATTTACGTTAAATGTGGTTTGAAATTTCATGTTTTACTTACAGGATTCTAAAGACATATGAAAATTTCCTTTCATCATGAATTAACTGGTTTTTGAGAATCAAATAGGTCAGATTTTCAAAGTTCTGTTAATTGAAATTAATATTATTAACGTAGAATACAGTTTTATTGTAGCATAATACTGGTTACTTTTCCTTAAAAATATATATATATTTTTTTTAATTAAACATTTGTCGCTATTTTCCTTCAAAGACCTTCTCTTCATAAGTCTCTCTAATATTGTACATTTTATTTTTATGTTACATTGCGTATAACATTGTAAGAGAGTAATGTATATATCACCCTTATGCACATGGTATATATAAAATATATTGTGAGCCCAGAAGATATTGTAAAATAAGCTTTGGCTTTCTTCAAGAGGTGCGACAAGTATCTATTGTCTTCTATTTTTTCTCTTGCTTAAGGTGAGAGGCTATTCTTATCCAAGTACCATTAACCTTCACTTTCGTATCTTCTTCTTAACCGGCTTTAATATTCTGATATATGAATTTGATTATAAAAATTATATATTTTTTTAAAATAATATATGTTCTTATTATTCTGTTTTATGGATTCAATTGGCTTTGTTTTTCAAGTGTAATTTAAAAGAAATGTTGAAGGTCAATCATTATTCATTTAACGCCACATTATGCTACTGTTACTTAACTGTTAATAAATATTGTCGATCCTTGTTTACTTCGCTTTGGATAGGAATTTTTAACGAGTACCTGACATCGCACAGGTACGGTACCACTATGTTACGTCCCCTCCGGAGGATGGCAAAACGAAGGATTGCTTACTTCCTTAAAACAATCCTAAAGCCATCTGATGGGTTTGAACCTGCAATCTTGGGCGTAAAACGCTGTTGCATACCATCCGCCACACCTTAACAATTGACCCCTGAAGGTCAAACATTGATTATCATGTAACAATATTACTTATATTTGTGAACGTCAACTACACACATTTGCGGAGTCACCTGTAGCACAGTAGCTAGCATAACAGCGTTTTAAGCCTATGTTCACGGGTTCATACCCGCAGGTGACCCTTGGATTTATTTAATGAGAGTAAAAAATCGTAAGTTATGCCGTCTATCGGAGAGGCTTAAAAAGGTGGTACCGTGTCTGTGCGATGTCAGGTACTCGTTAAAGATCCCTATTCTAATTAAACCTGGATAGGCAAAATTTAGGACTTCCCCTGTAGCATCGTACGATTAGCCACATTTGCATAAAGTGACGTTTAATAAATAAACAAACACATACATTTACCACATCATTTGAATAAAAGATGTAAATTGAATCCGAATTTACCGTGTAATTTTGTTTTTAAATAATTAATTTTACTAAAAAATCGTTTTCTTTTAGGTTTTACTACAAATCGCAAACTAGGTTATATTTCTGTGGCAAATAAGGTAGATTAGAGTTAGATCCCTTTGTTTTGGTGCAGAAAACGGGAAAATAAACGCACCATAAATCCGTGTTTGCTGAAATCTATTACTACCATTTGTATCACCATATAAAAACAAGGAACCTTGTTTTAGAGTTTTCTTCGTTATAACGATAGTTCAACCTACCTTTTGTACGCTCAATATCTTTTAAATCGTGAATTCGTAAGTAGCAATGGCTTTTAAGCGTTATTATCCTCTTCAATAAAGCCAAAAACGTATATTTATTATTAGAAATTAGTAATAGGTTGTAGTACTTTAAACTATTCCTTATCTATCTCTCTGTTGAATGGCTACTGCCAACTACGAGTATGTCATCACGTAGCAGATGCCCTACGACTACTTCATTCAAGATTATTTCCTTGATCTTAAAGCGCGCGCCACAATAGTTTCAGACCACTTCCTTATGACATCTTCGATCATTCTGTCCACCAGGTTTTATAGTGACTCTAGCAACCTGCATCAATCGATTGTTTTTATTTTATTTTATTATGATCCCATTTTTGAAATCAGGAAGCAAAATATAGATGATACGTAAATATATATATTATACTTCCTCGTCACAGGAGGTAGGGGAGGAGAAACTTGTTTTCATTAGGAAGATAAAAAAAATAAAAATAAATAACATCCTTGGGATTTTGTTTTTCTTTTTTGTGATATAAGGAACAAATTTGTTCTCATGTGAGTCTGTAACAAAATTCATTTGATGATCATAACTCTGATTATAAACTACTTACGCTTACGCTGAGAAAAAATTCTTCTCTTTTACAGACATATATCTGAAAAAGTTATATGTTTATATATATATATATATATATATATATATATATATATATATATATATATATATATAAAACCAATTACCAAATTGTGCATAATTAATACAATAAATATCTCGAAAAAAATTAAAATAACAAGATGATTATACATAATGTAGAGTTTAGAAAAATATTGTTCTTTGTGAATTATTATTACCCTATGATATCTAGTGCGAATATGAATCAGTTTACTGAATAAATAAAAAAGCTTCATTAATTAGAAATTATTTCTGTATAAATTAAATGGCCCATATTTTGCCACAATTGAGAACATTAACGTCGAACATCAACCACTTAGAATGAGTGGGTCTAATTTTATTTACGAGCTGTTTTATTTTTTCAAAAATTGGGTCAGAGAGAGAGAGGAATACCGCGCGGATAGAGCTAAAAACAAATATTTAGCAACAATATTAGATCGAGGGTCCCAACTGAAGTTTACTTTTCGTCTCCAGCACTCACCTTTATTTTTATTGTTTTTTTTTTGGGTTGTTTTTTAACTGAAAATGGATAAAAAAACTTAATGATATTATTTAATCAGTCAGCATTTGCTTGAAGTTATGTAATTTTACCTAAATCATTGAAGTCACATTAATTTTTCTTTTAACTATTAATTTAAATAGATTCATATTTAAATGTTGTAAACCTATGTATTGTACCTATATATTGTATTCCGCCCAAGATGTTACTGCAATTTTTTCATCAAAATCAGCTAACCAGAAGAGCCACTTTATACAATTACATTTATACTTGCACACTATAAAAAATATACAAGTGCTGAAAAACTGCAAGCTTCTTAGCAAAATTCTTATAATACCACCGGCCTTTTAATATACGCTAGATTTTCATTTACGTTTCATTTGAAAATCCTACTTAAACAAGTGGAGACTCAAATTCAACTTAGAAAAGTGTAGCTTTTTACTTTCACCTATTTAAATATGAAATATATAGTGAGACAAAGTATTGCGAACGTGAACATTTCCGAATTTAGTGAATGACCAGAAATACACGTTTTAGGATCCCTTGAGTCCAAATGACCCAGTCCAGTCCCAGTAAGTCCTGAAAAAAGGTCTGCGTGTGTGTGTTAAGTGTAGCACAAAAACGGAAAGTCGTATGAAACTAAAATTTCATATTCAAGAAAATCATACGCCTGAGATGATACAGCAACATTTTCATCAAAATTAGACAACCATTAGGGCCACTTTACCATACATTTTGCACCTTCTTACGATTTTCTCTAATGATTTTGATTTAACTCGCTATATTGATGTAAAATTTAATGGGCTGGTTCAATTCTGATTTGAACAGTCCGACTGGGCTTAAATGCCGATATTTTAAATTCTCTTCCTCTGAAGTACCTTTAATTTTGTAGATTCTATAAAAATAACCATATCATCTTTTTAGCTTTCATAAAAAGCGTATGATGAACTAACTGATTGTAGTAGATAATAATATAATAGATTATTTATTAAAACTCAAGTTTCTATTGATACAATGCAATTAATTCTTTAACAATTTGTTTTAATTTCTAAATGTATTTGAAATTATTTAATTAATTTTAACAACGGATGGAAGTGTAATTAGTGTGTTGCGTGCGCCAGATTTTTTTTAGCCAATAAACATCTAAGAGGACGAATAGCAGTAAGCTAGAAATGTTAAATAATGTGTTGTGTGTTAAAAAGTGTTTTTAAAAAAAAAGTCTTGATAATGGGGAAAGAACCCCGAAACGTAGAAAAACTATGTAATAAATTGTGAAGAAAAATAAATGTGTAATAAAAGGAAGTTAAGGAGTGCAATTTTGATTAATTTATTTTATTTTATTTTTTTCTGTAAATGTTATCTTGGACGAAAGCACATAGAACGTTAAAGGTCTCGGAATGCAAAAAAAGCCCCTCTTATTCCAGAGGTAATGGCTAGAAGTTTCCGAATTATATTTTTATTCCGCTCTTTTCCCATGTCCTTAGTCTTAATTATGCATTCAATGTTTCCAGCTAACAGAAACCTTTTGCTGTATTATATCCATTATAGCGATATATAATTATATCCTTTATAGTTATTGTTCGATAACTGGTATAATTGAGCTATTGTTCCTGTATGGTTGTAAGGAACCCCTCGTTTCCACGCGGTTATGTAAGAGCTTGCGAATCGATTTACTAAGTTGGTGAAAGGGAACTTCAGACCTCTCATCAGGACAAGACACGCTATTCCCTTCCTTATTAAAAGTGCTATTCTGGTTTCCTGGTGAATTTGCTCGTGTACGAGCAATAGTAAAATATTTTCTGTGAGCAAGACACCTTATCCTTTTCTTCGCGCGGTTTCTATTATGGATTATTCTACTGATGTAAAGAAAAGATAGGAAAAAACAGAAATTCGTATATATTTTCTCTATAATACCATTCTACTGTCTATTGTCGTGAAATTTGGTGCTTAAACTATACGAAAAACAGGTCCTTATGTTTCTAAAGTAAAACGTTGCTTTAAGTAATAGAAATAAAGTAGGGATTGGCCAGATAATTGAGATTGTTACATAACGAACGATTGCCCTTTATACATTTGAACTATTTGTAAGGTGTCAATCTTGAGACAAGCAGAGCCTTGAAACCGTAATAAATAATCTACGTTAGTCGGAAGCATGCGATATTTACACATAAACATTTTGAATGCTTGAAAATTAAAAAATAGTCAGCTCATAACATTTTTCGAAGTTAGTTAATATATCGGTACGTAGCCATTATACAATGCCCAATTTTATTTTATTCTTTGGGAACTTTTTCCCAGAATAAAGTTGTTGTTTTTTTTTCTTTCTTTCTTTCTATATTTTTATGCATGGATTTTTTTGTTTTTTTTAAATATATATTCTACCCACTTAGTTTAATTAAAATATTTTTCTCTATTTAAAATCCATTTTTATGTATATCCATACACCACTTGTTTTAGTTATTTTGTCGAGCTTCTATGTTTTGATCTCATTATATGGTATCTTTAAGGACTACCCAAAACATTTTTTTTTTTTTTTTTTTTGTTAAACCTAATTAATTTAAGCGATTCTTCTATTTTTTCGCCCAAACTTCTGCAGCTTAATTAGCAGCTACGTAGTTTTGCATGTATTCTTTTTTATGTAATCAATACTCACATACGTTTCAAGTATTAAAATTTCCTTAAATATTTTTTATAAGTAATACCACTTTTTTTTTTTTTAATATTATATCCTCGTTAATATTATTTAACATGGTACTTTTATCTTGTATGCATTTTCTAGCCTGAAAACCCACATGAAATGTCATCAGTTTTTATTACTTTGAAGACATTTTAATTATTATTGTTATTTTTCTTTTACAGCCATGGAGAAGACTTGATCGTTACTCCTTTTGCCCAAATTTTGGCCAGTCTACGAAGCGTGAGGAATAACTTCCTCTCACTCACCAATGTACCAACAAACAAGTAAGTGTTATTTCTTAATATGGAATTTTTTTATATATTTTTAATCTATATATATATATATATATATATATATATATATATATATATATATATATATATATATTTATTTATTTATTTATTTATTTATGTATTTATCAAATCAGTAGCTGGACTAAGAAATAAAAACATTATATATTATATAAACATTATATCGCCATGCTGCTTCTCTCTCCTCATTCAAATCCCAACTTTTCCAATATCTTTTATTATCCCAAAAAGACTCTTAAATACAGTGATTCTTATGTTCCTAATATCACACTTTGAAAGAAAAGTAATATATGTTCTTTATTTAAACGCTGTTATATTTTAATTAAATTTTTATTTTGTTCAACCCAATATTTTTCAAGAACTGTTTTTATTTTATTTTATCATATCATATTTTTTTTTTAATATATATATATATATATATATA
Organism: Piezodorus guildinii; assembly: GCA_023052935.1. NCBI lineage: Eukaryota > Metazoa > Arthropoda > Insecta > Hemiptera > Pentatomidae > Piezodorus > Piezodorus guildinii. The sequence goes on from CM041293.1 coordinate 62,929,641, forward strand.
TATGTGTGTGTGTGTGTGTGGATATTCGTGTGTGATATGAACACTTGAATTAACCCATCTGTGTAATTAGTAATTAATTCTGTTCCTTATGTCTGTTGGCCAGACATGTTGTATATTTAAATTGTACAATTCTGTTATTCTTAGGGGACCCAGTCCCAGAATAAAAATTATTTTCTATTCTATTCTATTTTTTATGTCTACATATTCCTTTGAAGAAAATTGCATTTCATCATCATCAACAATCCGACGCTACAACTCGGTGACGAGTCCTGGCCTCCTCTACCAGCCCTCCCCAGTTATTTCTATTTTGTGCAACCGTCATCCAGTTTCATTTACCCATTTTATTATTCCTATTCGAATAGCCGCCAAACCATATTTTAAATAATGGACCTTTAAAAGAAAAAACAAATTTTTAGCACCGCCTATACATTTCAAAGCTTTGCGCTTCATCATACTAATAACAAAACTAGGTCCATTAGTCGTTCGCGGATTTTCTCTAAGACTATTGTACTGACTTTTAAGATAAATTAGTTACTAACCTCACATTTACCTCTCAAATGATCTTCAGAACTCGAAATTACCACCTGCCATTTCGTTTTGGTTAATGGAAGGGAGAAAAATTACCATTCAAAATTTGAGGTTTCGAGATACGAAGAATATCGATTTTTTTAAAAATAATATATTCATTGATATTTACAACAGCATAGTAAAATGCATCTAGTAAATGTGATACAAGATTATACTGTCATAATTCACATGTATAGATACTACCCATTGGCAGCTCTGCAAATACAATCCTAACCCAGAAGGTCTTGGGGCATCTTCTTTTCAGACGCCTCGGAGGATATTCAGGAATTGCAGAGGTAGGAAGGTTTGAAACTAGTGGGTTAGAGTCGGTATGGAGTTTGTCATAAAAGGAGTGTTACATGGTTCGTGCTAAGTCAGCAACATAGGAAACATTAAGGTCTTTATGAAGGAGTTCATTATTGACAAAATAAGGAGCATTGAGGATATTGGATTGTAAGGATTTGAAGGATGAGAAAAATTTGGTTTAGTAGATCCCCGTTTCTTCTCCATAATTCCATTTCGGCCTTATGATTGTCATGTAGTTGAGTCTTTTGTAGTTAAGAAGAAGGTTTGAGCGTTTTTCCAGCAAGTGTTGAAGTAGTCGAAAACGTCGGGCAGTTTCTTGTCTTTTCAGTCTTGTGTGAGGATTCCAATTAAAAGGTTTGTTCAGATGGAGTTTTCGATATCTGATATGTTCGACTGGGACAAGCGGGATGTCATTGGAGGATACTGTAGGGCAGGACTTCATAGGTTTATGACGAAGGGTGGAAGTTATTTAGTGGGATTTATTGGAATAAGAACATCGATTAAAACGAAATATTAAAAAATAATATTACATAAAATACATTAATATTTATGACTAATTGTTTTTTGAATTTAGGTTCATTAATATTTTTTGATAAAACTGTATTATGTAGATATTTTAAATAGGTATTTGTTGTCATTATTAACATAAAATGTTGCTTTTTTACTAACGAGTTTAATACTTTTATAACACCAATGTCTCTTCTTTTTTTCTATTTAACTATTTTATAAAAGTTAAATCTGGATTAATTTCAATAAAATTAGTTAAAGAAACAAATATGGATTTTGAACTGCAAGTACTAAGTTATCACATACAAGACTATGTTTTACCTATCTCGGATATATGTAAAAACTATTTAAAGTTAATTAAGTAACACTTACAGTTGTTTGTTTGATAATTCTGAACGAAAATATCTAAAATTTACAACTGTATGATTTGTCCAAAACTTCAAAAATTAAACTAATAAAGCATCCTCTTACGCGTAATATGCGCTGTACAAATCATTTCTATTATATTGACTGGAAACTGTGAAAATTTGTTGTTGTTTTTTTAAATATATTTATTGATATTTACAACTGTATAATAAAATACATTTAGTAAATGTGATACAAGATATACTAACATAATTCACTTGTAGGGATACTACCCATTAGCAGTTCTCCAAAAACTATACTAAGCTCAAAGCCATATTCTTTTCAGACGCTTCGGAGGATTATCAGGGATTATAGAGGAAGCAAGGATTGAAACTAGTTGGTTAGAGTGGGAATAGAGTTTGTCATGGAAAGATTGGTATCTGGTTCGGGCCAAGTCAGCAACATAGAAAACATTAAGGTCTTTATGGATGAGTTTATTTTCAACAAAATATGGAGCATTGAGGATTTTTCGAAGGGTTTTTGATTGTAAGGATTGAAGACAGGAAGAATTTGATGGTGTAGTTGAGCCCCTAATCTCCACTCTGTTGTTATCTTTAAAACGCATCATCTCATTTCTTATAAATCATATAATAAAGTATGGTAGTAATTATCAGTTTTTTTTATAAACTTATCAGAAGTCAGACGGTAGGGCTTATTAATATTATAAATTTTGTGGTAATAGATGTTTTGATAAAAATTAATATTCTTCTGTTAAAAATAAAACACGTTTTGAAAATGATGTATTGTAAAAAATATACGGCTGTTTCAAAAATCAACTGTCAACTGCAACATTACTCTCGTATTAATTTTTATTTTTGTTTTTGTTTATTCGAGCTCGAGAGATAAAGCATTACTAATAGAACATTTTCTATCGGCTCTCCCTTCCTACGTCACAGTGGGCCAGAGCAAGGTGACAGGTGTCATTTGTAAGGTTTTTTTTGTTGTTTCTTTCGCGACCTTCCTAAAGTGACGTAGTAACTTAACGGCAGTATTGTCCTGTTTGTTGTACCAGTGACCTAGTCATAAATGGGTAACGCTACCGTAGCATGCAAGCTCACTGAATTTGTGTGATTTCCACATCTTAACTTGTTTGTCCTTCACTCGGGTCAACATTCGTAGTGAAAAATCTCGTTCTTTGAAAGTTCCAGATTGTATATTATATATAGATAATCAGACACATGTTACTCTTCCGGAATCTTGAAAATGTAGCTTTACATATATAATATTGATTGATTGTTGTACTTTATAGATAATTGAATTAAATTTATTTAATTTTAAATTAACATTTGTCGCAACATCAGTAATTGATTAATTTCCATTCCGAAATTCGTTCATATCTAATTAGGTTCACTCTAAACTGAACCAAATTTGATAAATCCCACTTTTTTACTGTATAAATGTTGCTATAAATCTGTTTCTGATTAATTATTTATTTTTTATAGATATTTCTATTCTTAGTTATTTGGTCATTATTTATTTGTGAAGTACGAATATATTTTTTCTTTTTTATATTTTTATGTTGAAATATGTTATGAATGGGATCTAAATTGAATATTCTTCGAACAATAAGGAAATCGTGAATAGTAAATGGTAGGCAAAAAAAAAAAAAAAATGAAAGTATAAAAATTTTATTTAGTGAATTTAAAATTATTGTTTTAAATGGTGTTTATCAATAGAGAAATTATTTTCTTGGCGATACAGTAAGTTCGGAAATTAAATCATTGTTCCTCTTTTAAAATCTTTAGCAAAAATGGATAATTGTTTTTCAAATTTTAATTATCTATCCATCTTTTAACTTTAAAAAAGATTATACATGTTCTCGATTTATAGAAGAACTTTAATTTATCAAAATAAGATGTATAATTTTTATCTCAACAAGTTTTATAATTGCGCCTTCCGTAAGAAGCCTAAGAGCCACATGCGGCAATCTTGAGTCGCACTTTGGCGACCATTGGCCTAGGATATGAAACCTCCCGGGACACATTCAACCTTTATAAAGTGGGTACCCGAAAATTGAGGAAAAGGAGGGGAGCTTGGTTGGCTGAGTACAATACGAATAAATAAAGAAACCAAGACCCTTCATGGGTTGTAGAGGTTAATAATTTTAAAAAATGTTTTTGTTTTTTTCAAAATGAGCACTGGACTACTGCTCTGTAGGTCCCTGATTCAAATCCCGGCTATAGTCTGTTTCCATAACAGTCATATCTTTTCCGTATCTTTTTTTAAATGAAAGATAATTTGGAAATAAATTTAGAATTAAGTGAACAGCCTAGATTATAGAAGACGATATCCAGTGGGGACTGAGCCTAACAGTTGTTAATTAGTAATTCTGCAAAAATGCAAGTTTCCAGCAGAAATTTGAAACGTTATTAGATATCATAATGACATGTATGATTATATCAATTTTTGGGTGATAAATCGACATAACTTTGATAGGACTACTTTGAACGTCTGCATCTGAAAAACACATGTTAAGTTTAACAAAATAACATTTTTTTTTATTCCTTGAGTCTAGACATCACTCAAAGTTAGGCCAAGGTGCTTACCATTTAAATGTCTTTTTTCCTTCTTTTAAAGATAGCCTCTTTCTTACGCTGGCTTTCGAAAGCATTATTGTGCAATGTATCCTACTAAGTATACTTTGAAGGACCTTTAATAAAACTTCAAGCTTAAATAAACATTTAGTTTTGAAACTACCTTTAATTCTTCATAAAAGATTCAAGAGGTTTGGGTTGGCTTAAAATATTTTCTATATACAATAAAATAATAATTTAAAAAAAAACAAACAGCAACCTATAATTGAGATAAATACAAAGTTGGCAAATAAATAAACATCGTACAAGCAATGGTAACTATATACAACCGCTAAGGGGACCCCAGACTGGGCTTTTCCCTCGAAATCCGAGAGATCCAAATGCCTCTCTCTCAGCCGCATCACTGGAACAAAAATATTAAAATTAATAAGTTAAGAATGTGAGTTGGAACTCCAAATAATATTTTTAGAATATTCTACCTTTTTTTTATTTATATTTTATTGAATTTTACAACTGCATAAAACACAAATACAACAAGTAAAAGTGTTAAATTATAATAAAGGGTGTGAAAAGGCTTGTAAATAAACTACCCAGCGGTAGAACTTCGATGTTTATTTAAGTTAGTAGATACCGAGGCCATCTTCTTTTTAATCGCCTCGGAGGGTTATCAAGAATATGTGAGGTTGATAGGTCGCGGACAAGAGGGTTTATATGGGTTGGAAGTTTGGAATTGAAAGTGGTATACCTGATACGAGAAAGATCTACAACAAACCGAATATTTAAGTCGCTATGGATGATTTTATTTGTGACGGAGTAAGGAGCATTTAGAATTTTGTTAAGGATTTTGGATTGTAAGGATTGGATGCGGGAGGAATTAGATGGTTTAGTAGAACCCCACAGCTCGATTCCATATATACAGATGGGTCTGATGATGGTAACATATATGAGGTTTTTGTATTAGATTGGAAGGTTTGAACGTTTGTCAAGGAAGTGTTGTAGTAATCGGTATCTGCGAGTAGTTTCGTGTCGTTTAAGTCTTGTATGAGGATTTCTACCTTTTGATATTGGTTTTTGTTTTCCTTGCTGCAGAATCTTTGCAAAAATATACTAACATTCAAAATATTGATTTTAATCAATAAACACCGCCAAGATCTATTCAAAGCTAGCTACATTGGTATCTGTAGTATTCAGTTCAACGAGATGAACTCCTCATTAATTAGTTTTCCTTAAATTACAAACTTTTTTTCTAATCTGACCTTCCTTAAAAAAATTAATTTTTAAATAATTTCATAAACTTAAAATTACCCAATGGTGGAAATTACCCACGTACGAGTAACCCAAAATATACACGTATTTCAATTGTCATATCTTTTCCGGTTTCTTCGAATAATCCACTTGTTTTCAAGTGCTTTATCAAACATATTGTATTATGAAACAATTATAAAATGTCTCATACATCATTCTTAAGACTAAAAATAAATCTTAATGAAACTTATCTGTCTTATATAGAAATGTTCTTGAGTTTCCTCTTCTCTTTAATCGTTTGAAAAAAAAAGTTTTATGATGTTTTTTTATTTAAAACATCTATTAAATCAAAATAATGACTGAATGAGGAGTGGATAAGTTAAATTTCTGGGTGCTTCACGACCATATTACTTCATGGGGTGATTCGGCCGAGATTACGTGCAACAGTCTGATTTTCTCCCTAGTTTTTAGGTGACTACTTTATAAATACTAGGTGTGTCTTAGGAAGGTCTCTACCTCCGCAGGGTCTAAAATAACAGATAAGTTTGGCGTCCGCGAGTTGGAATCCTAGACTCGGAGTAGTTTAGTGCTTTATCCACTTCGCCACGCCGCTCCATAAATAAGTGAATACTTTCTAAAATTCATAACACACAGTCTATTATGTTATGACATAATATAGTATAACATATAGCTGAGTTAATATCATTCGAGTGTTAAAAGTAGGATCCGTACACTATAAATTGTCTGTGCTAAACCATCAGCTACCATTTTATTTAGCCAACCCTTGAAAGGATCAGATTCCCAGGAAGTACTAGCAATAAATGTGCCTCTGAAACATTTTCCTATCAGAATCTCTCCAACCGTTAAAACATAGAATAGATTCCTAGGTAGAATTTTAGATAAATAATTTTATATATAATTAATAATAAATAATAATTATAATTTTATAGAGGATGTATGGTCGACTGTTAAAATTGTAAGCGGTGGAAATAATCAGGAGTCAGTCTTGTAAACAATATTGTAATTTATCTGACGTTTCGGCTCTAACTTCAACAGGGCTTCAAGAAATCAGAAAACGAGAGAGATACGTATCAATACGGGGAGACAATGAACTTATGAATGTGAAAATGATGGCAATAACAAAATGGAATAATGAAAAAAAATTACTAAAATTATTATTATTATCAAATAGGAATTAACTATAAATAGATAGGTTAAAAAATAATATATAAAATCATTATTGAAAAATAATTAATAATATTACATAAAATTATATTTACCTGAAAGTCATGTAAAAATAATATCCACTTTTAATTAAAATTTTGTCAATAAGTTATTTAATTAAAAATGTTTTTATAAAAATTAACACTTAGGAATATCACCCATCTAAACTTACATATTCTTTGGCCCCAATGGATTAGGGCCATACTATTTACTAATAATATATAAATATATATAAATATATACATATACATATACATATATAACCTTTTTTTGTTTTTTAATAGTTATGACCATTCATTTTTCTGCATTAGCCATAACACGTTCTTTTTACCGTTAACTTGGAAAGCCCCGAAATAGAAGCTGGAACGAACAGGTACTTTGGCTGGAAGAGGAAAAGTATAATAAGCCGTGATGAACGACCCATCGGCCTAGCCTAAGGCAGAATGACGGCTGCCCTTTCCATATTGATGAAGGCTCGGATGATGGAGCGATCTGGTTCATATTGATGCAACATCTGACCATACCTATTCCTCTTCTCCTAATATTTGCACCCAAATTAATTCTTTATTTAATAATATTTATTTTATTTTTATAGAAATAGGAAGGCTTAATTATTTCGAGAATTTCAATTGGTTACTTAGTGTTGCAGCGTTATTTATTTGTGCATTCGAATTGTGTTCAATAATTGGAATTTTTATTTTTCTTATTTCCTTTATTTTGACATAACAAAAAAATATACAGCAATTGCAAAATATAACTTGATGAGCCTCCGACTTATGTACTTAGACACTGGGATATTTGGAATTCCCCGTATATTTCTTGCCCTTCGGAGCAAAGTACCATGGTGTTCTGGTTGCTTTGTAGACTATGGAGTTCCGTTTTATAAAGATGGCGAAAGAGAAGTGCACCGTAAAGCAGAGTACGTCTTATAATGACCTTATAAATCTGAAGTTTCAGACGTAAATAGCCGCGGCGACGTCAGCAAATAGTAGAGCCTATGCGTCTTTAATCGAGCCAATTTCTACTTTCTTATGTAGGAATGATCTGTTTTCGTTCGTTTTCGTAATAATTAGAGTCATTTCAATTGGTTAGTTAAGTATTCAGTACTTCCGTTTATTTCGTTTAAATTTAAAACATTTTTTCGTACAGATATTAATTATTGCCGCTATTATGTAATGGCGGACCCTTTTTTAATTAAACTTTTTTTCGGATAGGAGGCATTTGCCCTTACCAAAGACCAGGGTCCACCTCCAGCTTTTGGTTAAAGACTATTTTTTTCTTTCTTTCTTGTTAAATACATATCTCTGAATTCCTTTGGTAAAATGAAAATATGCTAAATTAAACCTTTTTTATTTAAATGATCAATATATGATATATTGATATTCATATTTATGATAAATTAGTCAATACTGTATTATAGTTGCATCTTGTTCAAATGTCTAATCAGTCTCGTCGTTGAATTAAAAATATTTTATTGTTCATCTGTAAAAAAAACAACGACTTAAAATGAATCTATTAAGTACAAACTGTACTGACAGCAAAGGTGAGATTAGGTATTATATTGTCTCTCCTTCCTCCTCCCTCGAACTCCATATAATCCTAAATTAATAAGATCGATTATCTTCCTCAGTTACTTTCTTACGTTATGCCATGTACGAAATAGAAAAGATGGAAGACCTAAAAACATGTACGGGATAACGGTCATAAATGTCTTTAATATAAACTATAGAGCATAGTATAACTGGCTTTGTTTAGTGGAGCAAGCTATATTTCTTCCAATATTCCACGCTTTATAAAAATCCAATATCATATCCTATGCCCCTATATGTAAGGAAAACTATTGGCATGTGCTAAATTTGCATTTTACAAAACTACCCATATACGTTGTTGTAAGGCTAGTTTTTTTTTTAACTAACTATAGTATATTTAATATACAGTCATTTTCATAGATTTTTTAAAAAATAATATTATATATTGAAAATTAAAAAAATGCGCATAAAAATTAATGAAAAAAATATAGAAGTTTAAGTTCTCAAGTAAAATGAATTATAATATTAATTTTTCAAAACTATGACCACTGTTGATTTGTTCAACACGCAGTTTCCCGTGAAAATTGGTCTAATTCATGTAATCTCACAATATTAATTGTTTCTGATAGCATAAAGCTAAATGTCCGGCATAATCAAAAATTGAACTAAGAAACATTTTTTTTTTTTTTTTTTTAATTTCTTTATTCCATTAAGTGTATGATATAAATAATTAGACAAAAACAAAAATATTCGACTACATCCAATTCATTATCATAAAAAATTAAAGCATAGGTGATGCAATTTCTAGGACCACTACTGTGTGTGTATTCTTATGGAAACTACTGCTGAAGGATATAATTTATAAAATAAAATAAAATAAATAAATAAAATAAGTAGTTTAAAATCCTACATTGCTTTTCCTCGATCGCAGAATTTATAAATATTTAATATCAATGTAAAATAAAAATGTTATTCTTTCATAGTTATAATTTATTAACAAATTATATTCAATGTTTCTGGGCCTATCCTCATATTACTTACAGGACTTATATATAGGACATCTCATCATTTTAATTCATTCAATATTTTCATACTATATTTTTAAAAGATGTTTTAAGTCTTAAAATATGGTCTTCATTGTCCACATTATTATTATACCATTCCTTAGAAAACACTTCAATAATATTCAATGGAGATCAAATAATAAAAGATGGTTAAGACCAAGAAATGATTTGATAATAAATAATGACTAAGGAAGGAGCAAATTTTAATTTCGCACTGACATTGAATATAATTTAAGTTCCTACTCAGGACTAGTATAATATGTTTTTTTTGTTTTTTTTAGTATAATATGTGAACATTTAAGAAAATATAAAAAACTCTAATCCATAGTTTACTACGAAAAAGTCATTAGCTAGTCTAATTTAAGTCTAATTAGCCACTGAAATCACAAAACCATATCTTAATGATACGCATTTTTCACTTATAAAGAATCTCTGCCGCCTCCTAATGGTTCTTTTGTTTAAATTAATGTGTATTGATTAAACTTTCTTTTTAAAAGGCTTTAAAAATTAATGTTTATGTTATTCCCTAGAATATTATAAACAAGTTGCTATTTCACATTGATTATATTTCCATCCTTTCCTATTTTTTCGGTATTTATTTAATGGGCTATCAAGTCTGTCATTCTTAGCAATATGCCACATTTATTCGAATATTGAAAAATATTGAAGAGAAAGACATTTGTTGAAAACTCTAAGATATACGTCAGTTTTCTGGAAGAGAATGTCGTTTATCGAAGTCATTTGAAAATATAATTCTAAAGGAGATTATAAGAAAAAAAGTCCTTTTTCGTTCTTCAAATAACAGGAAACACGTGACAGTTATGGTATATAAGGAAAATGTCAGATTTATCTACATTATAATATTGGGTTGTTTCACATGAAATGTCCGTTTGTATAGTTTCTGAAATACATAAAGGATTTTTGCAGGTCTCTGTTGTTTTCATCCGAATGTTTACATACTTTAAAGTAAACAGTTACTATTCTCTACCTTTGTATTATAAACATTAGCTTCCCAATCAATTACCACTTTTTAGTATACCTCCAAATATGAACATGGAAGCACGCGATTTTCGAGTAATATTTTGTACGAGTTTAAACCCGGCCATTCAGCAGCTGAGGCCGCTAGAAATGTTTGCAAGGCGTTTGGGGAAGGGAGTGTTAATGAACGAACCATTCGCCGTTGCTTTGCTAAGTTTTCTGCTGGGGATACCGACTTGGAATACTTGCCCCGAGGAAGACCTCCGTCCGTAATAGACAACGATGTCCTCAAACATACAGTAGAAGGAAACCCCTAACAAACAGTTAAAGGACTCTCAGCACAACTAAATGCAAGTGCGTGTACCGTTTCCAGACATTTAAAGTGTATTGGGAAAATAAAAAAGCTCGATACATGGGTACATGATCTCACTGAGCGGCAACAAGACCCCATGTTTCAAAACATACCGTGCAAAATTTGAAAGAACTGGGCAACCAAGTTCTTCCGCACCCAACATATTCTCCCGACTTTGTCTCCAACAGATTACCACCTGTTCAGGAATTTAGATAACTTCGTCAAAGTAAAAATTTTTAAAAAGATGATCAAGTGAAAAGTGCGTTTTAAGATTTTGTATCACTTCAAAGCTCAGAGTTTTTCAGTTCGGGGATAAAAAAGTTGGTGTCACGTTGGGAAAAATGTGTAGAAAAAGAAGGTAAATACTTCGAATAAAATTATCTTGTTTTCATATCGTATTTTTAATAAAAATCCTTTACCTTGAAAACGGACATTTCATGTGACACAACCCAATAATTGATATACATATATTTTAATTTGTTTATCCGCCTCTACCTTTAAGGGTTATAGGGCGTGGTCGAATGAATTATATTCCGTGATTGTACCCAGCAATTTTTTTATGAATTTCATCAATTCGTTGGTTTTTTCTTCATCTTGAAGTTTTTCTTTCATTGTTTTCTTTAGACAAATTGTGTTTTCATAGCTCGAATTTTATGCACGTGTGTCACAGTTTTTATAATCATAGGCGTGTTAAAATGTACCCAAGGGTAAACCAGCAGTGTCCGATTCTGAGTCTGCATACAATTGGGTTGTAAAATAAGTTATTAGCGTATTATTACTGGTTATTTAATTAAAAACTTCAGATTCTCGTAAATATTTTTAATCAGTTATATATGACCCATTTTGATCTATTACATGTTGTCATCTTTCAGGTATTTTTAAGAATTTGGTTTCAACATACCTTTTTCCTAAGGTACCGAATCTGTGCAGCGGATTTTCCTTTTCGGAAAAAAAAATTTCTTCTCTTCCACTTTGAGCTAGCAAAATACCTCTTAAAGATAAGGAATCTTGGAATAGCGTTTTTAAATATTTCAATTTAATGCTCTCTGTGTTTATAAAACCATGTTTACATGGTAAATAATGTTTACATACTTTAATCAAAGATTAGTAAAGGTGCTTTTATGGATGAGTTTCAACTAAGATTCCTTATCTTTAAGAGGTATTTTGCTAGCTCAAAATGGAAGAGAAGAAAAATTGTTTTTTTTTTTTTTTTTTTTTTTATGATTTTTTATTTCCGAAAAGGAAAATCCACTGCACAGATGGTTAGCGGAATTCGCGAAATACTAACATGCGAAATACTAATACTGAAACTCAGTATGGCCTAGTACTAGGAGGGTAATGAAAATGAAGTAAAAAGATCAAGGCTCTAGGAGTTCACTCTGCGATCCGCAAAATATTGGATAACTAAAATTTAATGTTGAACCCGACAGATGGCCATACGGTTCTTAAACGAAATAAAAATATTTATATTTTTTTCCACGAGTTTTTTTTTTTTAAACCCTTTTGTAAGATCCACAACAAAACGGAAGTTTGAGCTAGCAAAATACCTCTTAAAGATAAGGAATCTTGGTTGAAACTGGTCCATAAAAGCACCTTTACTAATCTTTGATTAAAGTATGTAAACATTATTAACCATGTAAACATGGTTTCATAAACACAGAGAGCATTAAATTGAAATATTTAAAAACGAAAAAATATAATATATAAGTTGTGGATCTTACAAAAGGGTTTAAAAAAAATCGTGGAAAAAAATATAAATATTTTTATTTCGTTTAAAAACCGTATGGCCATCTGTCGGGTTCAACATTAAATTTTAGTTATCCAATATTTTGCGGATTGCAGTGAACTCCTAGAGCCTTGATCTTTTTACTTCATTTTTATTACCCTCCTAGTACTAGGCCATACTGAGTTTCAGTATTAGTATTTCGCATATTCGCGAATTCTGCTAACCATCTGTGCAGCGGATTTTTCTTTTCGGAAATGAAAAATCATAAAATAAAGAAAAAAAATTTTCTTTTCTTCCGTTTTGAGCAAGCAAAATACCTCTTGAAGATAAGGAATCTTGGTTGAAACTCATCCATAAAAACACCTTTACTAATCTTTGATTAAAGTATGTAAACATTATTTACCAAGTAAACATGGTTTTATAAACACAGAGAGCATTAAATTGAAATATTTAAAAACGCTATGAACTTATTTTAGAATCAAATATAATTTCCTCTCTCCTTGAAGTTCTAGAATTAGTTTTCCATTTCAGGCCGTCAGGTTTGATTATTGCTAATTTGGATGTTTTCTTTCCACTACTGTTCTCCCATTTTATCTGCAGTCTTTTCTTAGAGTGTGGTACCTAATCATCCACTGTGATTTTCTTTAATTTGGTAGTGATTGATTATTCATTAATAAAATTTTCTATAGAAAAATGTATTTGAGGTTTTTTGTGAAAGGGCCTAGCGGAAGCATGTGGAATCTGCCTCCGCGTATATCAGAACCAAATGTTTACCATTGATTCATAATTATGAGAAACTACCTTATGCACATTTTTAGCCCCTTAATTTTAATGACAGGGAAGTTATGTAGGGGAAAAGAAAAAAAAATTGGTTTCTCCTGCTCAACCGATTTTCAGGGGGAAAAAAATGTATAAGTTGTGGATGTTACAAAAGGGTTTAAAAAAAAGAATTTCGTGGAAAAAATGTAAATATTTTTATTTCGTTTAAAAAACCGTATGGCCGTCTGTCAGGATCAACATTAAATTTTGGTTATCCAATATTTTGCGGATTGCAGTGAACTCCTAAAGCCTTGATCTTTTTACTTCATTTTCATTACCCTCCTAGTACTAGGCCATACTTAGTGTCGGTATTGGTATTTCGCATGTTATTACTATACGTGGTATGGTGTAGTCCACTAAACATCTAAATTGAAATATAATATTTTGGATTTAGAGGGTCCTCAACATTGAAATATTTGGATGAAGGGGCCCGCGAAAAAAATTTGTTGAGAACCATTAGTCTGGTGACACTGAAACAATCTCAACTGTTTGATGACTTTGATACTCTGGGAATTAGAATTTTCCTGACCAGGGAAATTTACAGGAGGAGTGTCCCAGCTTCGACCCCAGGCAGCTCGTGTTGCATTAACAAAGCTGATGCTGTTGTGCACCTGGTCAAAAACTGACAGGGAACTGATGGATTTCGGGCGATGTATAGGAAATATTTATAGAATGAGAGACATTTTATTTTGTGAAATTTCTTTCTAGCACAAAGGGATTTCAATTTATATCTTGCATAATGGCCTGTCAAAACCATCCGTGATAGGAACATTTTATTCTCAATTCCTATCAATTCTCATACCTGATTCGCTTCACAAGAATATTTTCCATTTTGCTATGTGAGAGGTTTATTATTACTACTTTTTCTGGCATGAATTTTAGTGCCCTTACTAAATCGAAATTCAGGACATAAAGAAGGGGTTGTCTAACTCGTCAACAACGAGGGCTAAGAAACCATCCCGGTTTCAGTCGATAGGTTTGTTAACGCGACTTATGAAATACTAAAAACCCCAAAGCGATGAGTATGGTTGACGTAAATAAAGTGGACTTATTGAAAATTGGCTTTTGTAAGATTAATTGGTACTTGCTAAAGATGCTAAAACTACTAATTAGTGTTTCGAACGACTTCAAACCTAACAACATTAACTGTTAGAAGGATGGGTTGAATTCAGATAATTGCAGTTTTGATCTCATAAGATTCTTAAATATTTTCGCTATTAGATAATGAGTTGTTTTCTGTATATATTAGTTAAATAAGTTGTTGTTTCATCATGTTAGTATTGAGGGTTTAATTGCCTTCCAACTACAAACTCTCTCTTTTCTATTAATATACCAACTCAAGTCCACTTTCGAACATCCAATATAAAGATAAAGACCGTCAGCGAAAGACTTATCATTTTTTTTTTTTTCACAAAATAAACTTTTAGGACGCTGAATTAAGCTTGTTTTTATTCATCCGTGACTATACAGTCCCTGTTAATAGAGTGCTAATAAACACGTTTTGAATATTGTTAATGGTGAAATGAGTCGCTTCTTCCGTGACAGTTGCTTGCTTGTTTATTTATTTAACGTCACTTTATGCTGCTGTGGCTAATCGGGGGATGCTACAGTATGCGTCCTAAATTTTGCCTCTCCTGGCTCAATTAGGGTAGGGATCTTTAACGAGTACCTGACATCCCAGAGGCTCGGGACCACCTTCTAACATCCCCTCCGAAGGGCGGCATAACTAAGGATTTTTTACTCCCAATAGAAAATCCTAGGACTAGCTGCGGATTTAAATCCGGAACCTTGGGCATAGGAGGCTATTATGCTAACTACCATGCTACGGGTAACCACAATTCTAAGACAGTTATAGCTTTTTTCAGTCAAATTCATAATTTTTCAGTCAAATTCATAATTTTTTCAATCGAATTCATAATTTTTTCAATCAAATTCATAATTTTTTCAGTCAAATTCATAATTTTTTCAGTCAAATTCATTCAAACACTGGTTTTAAACTTGCGACCTTAAGCATAGAGAGCTGTTATAGCTAGCTACTCCACAGGTGAACCTCTATGCATTCTAAAAGGTGTTAAGGATTAATATGTCCAAGGTCACAGGTTCAAACCCGGTAGATTCAAAAACCTTGTTGAATGCATAGAGGGTCACATGTGGAGTAGTGGCTAGCATAACATTCTTCTATCCCCTAGATAGCGAGTTCATACCTGGTAGATGGCCCTATATTTGCTTTTAGAGAGGAAAAATCCATGGTTATTTCGTCCTTTAAAAGAGGCTGTTATGCTAGCCACTACTCCACAGGTGACCCTGGACGCATTCAGCAAGGTGTTAAAGATTAATATGCCCAAGGTCACGGGTTCAAATCCGGCAGATTCAAATACCTTGTTGAATGCATTCAGGGTCACCTCTGGAGTGTGGCTAGCAAAACAGCCTTCTATACTTAAGGCCGCAAGTCCAAAACCAGCAGAATCGCCCTAAATTTGTGCGCCACAGGTGACTCTTAAAATATTTAAAAAATGGAACTCGTAAAAGATCCCTATCTTAAGTAAACCTGGATAGACAAAACTTCAGACTCCCGCTCCACCGTCGGATTAACTACAGTAACATAAAGTGACGTTAAATGGATAAACAACAATAAGATTTAATAAAAATGTTATGTTCTTAGTAGCAAAACCTCATTAAATTGACTGTATAAAATGGGTACAAGAAATTATGAAATTGACTGAAAAAATTATGAATTTGATTGAAAAAATTATGAATTTGACTGAAAAAAATATGAATTTGACTGAAAAAATTATGAATTTGACTGAAAAAATTATGAATTCGATTGAAAAAATTATGAATTTGACTGAAAAATTATTAATTTGACTGAAAAAAGCTATATTGGCCATTTTTTACGGAGTTATTGGGTTATTGGGCTTTACTCAATATGAATAAAAATGTAAACATTTACAAAAAAACACTACAAATTATTACACAATGGTTTATTATTTACGATATAACAATTTATATAGATGTGTTGCCAATGAACCATATATTAATATCATATAACATAATCACCGTACTGTACAATTTCTATCCAAAATTTGTATTTTTGTTTTTTTCTCTACTCTAATGAAAAAATATGGTACGAGTTTCACTTACCTCCGTTGTTATAATTCATTTAAGAATTTTTAAATGCACTTAGAGATGCATAAATATCAAAGAATTAATTACTTAAAGTTTCGATAGAAACATCTGATTTATTTAATAATCTATAATATTTTTATTTACAACAGTTATTTTTATCTGTTTTTCAACACTCTTCATTATTATTTTTGCCTTCAATAACACATAAATTGCATTACAATTTTTTTCACTTTTCTACTGAAGTTGGTTATGAAATTAGCTCAACTTGCATATTTAGCCGTCATTTTTCAATGCTAACAAGATGATATGCCTATTTTTTTATAAAATCTATAAAATTAAAAGTACTTTAGAGGACGATAATTAAAATAGAGGCATTTAAGCCCTGACTATTTCAATCAGAATGAAACCTACATTAAATTTTACATCCATATAGCGAGTTTAATCAAAATCGTTACAATCGTTAAAATGCATTGTATAATTTGGCTCTTCTGGTCAAATGATTTTGATTAAAAAGTTGTTGTAACATCTCGGGCTTAAAGATTCTTAAATATGAAATTTCAGTTTCGCACGACTGTTTGTTTTCTCGCTAAATTTATCACACACACAGAACTTTTTACGGGACTTGGTCATTTGGACTTAGAGGAAAATGTTCATGATCTTAACACCTCCCTTACTATATATTTTATATATAGGTAAGTTAAAGTAAAAATACTGTTAACTTACCTTGTACGTAAGATATTATATATTATATATATATATATATATATATATATATATATATATATATATATATATATATATATATATATATAAATCATATATTTTGTATATAGCCATTCCATTCCATTGGGGAAATTCCCAAAATACATTTATTCTGTCCTGTTCTATTAGCAATAAATTAATAAAAGAGCTTAAAAAAGACGAGCCATTAATACTGTTTTTATCAATTTATATTCAAGAAAAATGGCCAATCACCACGGCAAATTGTAAGTTGAAAACGAGATATATATCTAATATTTCTTAACCCATTTCAATGATTCTTTTTTTCTCTTCTAGGGAATTTAAGTCTCTACCAAATAAAACTAGAAATTGTGTTAAAAAAATGTCCTTATTCATTAATTCACACGGTTAACGGCGAACTGACGGATTTTTTTTTTTTAGGTCTATCTTTTATTACAAAGGTTCATTATTGAAAATAATTAATTTCACAACATTCACATTGCCACAACGACTGATTTATCACGATTTAGTCAAGATTCTTACTAATGAACCTAATAAACCTCTTTATGATAATTAAGAACCTTCTATACTTTTTCTGAGCGTGATACTGTTGCACAAAATGGCTTGAGCTAGTTCCGATTCCTCTCTGTAATCAACTTTCATCTTTAAAAAGAAGTGCCTCCCTGGAACCTCCGTTAAGGAAGCAGTGGCTGGAGTGATTGGAGAGGAGTAGATATTTTGGAAGGGCCTGGAGAGGATAAGGTGCCCTTTGAAGCAGCCTCGATTCTGACCGTAGCTGATTAGGAAAGGGTCAATAGAGGGAACTTTGAAGCCTGCCCCGCTAACAGGGTTACTCCTGATGAGGCGCCTCGTAGTGGCTGGCTGCCCTTTCCCTACCAATATTTTTATCAAGTAATTAATATCTCTCTCTTTACAACTTTAACATTAAACAAGTTTATCATCAAACCAGCGGTGCTTAAAGGAAAATAGTTCCTCCAACTACGATCAATCCACAAGAAGGGAGGATTGAACTCATTTGACACATAAAAATCAAAATGTATTTAATTCCTCCATCTCGGACATAGAACTAAGTAATTCCTCTAAGCCCCACTCAGCCTTCAGAAATTGATAATAATAAGCTTAACGAACCCGATACCACGAAACGTTGCCTACACAGATTCGTCCAATAATCACCGTCCAAAACCAAAATCAAACAGCAGAATTCTCCCACCGACGCAGAGTGGTTCCAAACGCAGGTTTTTGGGACAAAAGTCTGCACTGTTCGTTTTATTTAGGATATATTAGCCATTTTAAAGTTATTTTTTTTCTTGGGTAAATTGACTTTCAATGGTATGATTGGCATATTTTTAGCTCATTTTAATGTAAAAAAAATGTAGGTTTTTTTTAATAATTTGAGAAAAATTTCTTTATAACTAATTATTCTTATATGTATATATCCTGCATTTGACATTGGTTACAATCTTTTTCTTCAGTAGATAAGTTTAAAAAAACTTTGGGTTTCATATAACGACATTTATAATTGTATCTCGCTTCGGGGCAGTACTTCATTAAGGTTTATCAAGTTAGACATCAAAATAATTTTTATATGTCAAATTTTTTTTGGTCTTTTCATTGAAGAAATCTCTATGCGTTTTACTGTACCAAAAACGTAGAAATCAACGTACGGTTTTAAAATTTCTTCTGCGAAAACTAAATACCAAACTGAAGTATATAAAGCAATTTTCTTTTCATAATAATGTGCATATATCGATATATTTAAAATCATTTTAGTTTTTAAGGCAGTTTTAAACCCAAAGTTCTTTCATTTGTCTTCTAAATATTGTAAAGAATGTTTAAAGCAGGGACAAAGGAACAAAATGGCTGATATATCTTAAAAAGAACGAACAGTGCACACTTTTGTTCCGAAAAAATGCTTTTGGAACCACTGTGCGACGCCTCTGCCTACTAGTCGGTTCAGCACATACTATGTTTTCAGAATTCATCCTTCACTTAGCCTAACGACTTTACAGATCCATTCGAGTCGCCGCAATGCTATGAACTAAACTATACTGATAAGGTAAAAACTTTGTAATTCCGTGTTGTGTAGCATTCTGAATTCCCCAGTGGTTCCCTCTTTGGAAAAAAGATTTCACGTTGTAACTTATTCTCGAAAACGTAATATAATACTTATTCAAAATATCTGACCCCCGTTAAAAAAAAAAAACGTATAGAACCGTAGGGATAATTATACTTATACCTGTACCTTTACAACCCTTGAAGGGTCTTGGGTTCGTCACATGTAGAGATTGGTACTGTTTCAAGCATTTCTCTGCTTTATTTCCTCCTTGATTTTCTTTTTCTTTTTTTATGTAACAAAATAAATAAATAAAGTAAAGTTTTATGACGTTTGTACTTATACTAAGCAGGTATAAAATATACCTGCTTGTTTATCTTCTCAGCCCCATCAGTCTCTATTAGATATAGAGGGATCGATACTTGGAAATTTTACTTTTCAATAATTCCTCTAGGAAAGAAAGGATCAGGGCAGTGTCGCCAAACGATATGCTAGAAATTTCACTCCCTTTGAAAAAAAAACAAAGTAGCTCACATCCTCTCTCCTCTCTCCCTCTAAAGAAATCCTAAATAAATCGATGATTCAAGTTATTGTCCAAAACTTTTTTTTATAATTTGTTTACTTTCACTTACCTACATATAAAATATTTAATAAGGGAAAGTATTGAGATCGTGAAAATATTCGAATTCCAGTTTTCACCGGAAATACACGTTTTAGGGTCTCCTGAGTCCAAATGACCAAGTTTCGCAAAAGGGTCTGAGTGTTAAATCTAGCGCAAAAAAGAAATTTCGTATGAAACTGAAATTTCATAACTACAACAACTATCTGGTCTAGGTGATACAGTAACTTTTTCATCAAAATCGACTAACAACAAGTGCCAATTTTTACCATGCATTTTGCACCTTTTTACGATTTTTCACAAAAACGGCTCTAAATATTTTAATTATATTCCCTATATCGATGTAAAATTTAATGGGCATTAATATCATGTAGGTTTCATTCTGATTGAAACAGTCTGATAGAGCTTAAATACTGAAATATTTTTAATTTTGTAGATTATATAAAAATAACTATATCATCTTTTTAGCCCTGATAATGGCGGATGTATATATAATTTGAATGAATTTTATATCCAACTAAAGGAGAAATAAATCAAACATATTTTTTTATACAATTTTTTTTTTTTTAACATAAAACCAGTAATATAGACTATAATATACCGCTAAAGCAAAAGATTTTTGAAAAAAACATTATCTTATACAAAAAATTGTAAAAGTTAATGGAAAGCGATGAAAAGCCGTCATTACTACTTACCTTTTCTTCCTAGTATTTTTGAAACACTTTTTTTCACTAGTTATGATGGTTAGCGTTTCTTGATTGACTGAAGTGATTTTTTTTTTCACAATGATATCCAAATAACCTCACGAGAAAGTGTGGTTGTCGTTAAAAATACACATACATATTATTCATAGATTGAAAAAGACTCCCAACCATAAAACCCTAATATGAATGAATGACTAAAAACCTGAGTCATGATCAGATGGATTTCGTAATGTTGCACTCTTAAATATGGTGACTTTCTAGGGAAAGGTGAGGAAATATGTGAGTTTCGATTGGCCAACTGGAACTGGAAAATTCTCCTCTTAGTCGCCCAGATTTTATTTGGCGAGGGTTTAGGCCGAGAATCGTTCTATTCCTGTAAGATTGCGCATTTGGTTATAGAGGAAGCCTTTCCCTTTAGAACTTGGAGCAATCTCCCGAAATATTGGAATTCGCCTTTCCTTCCAATCTCTTGTGAAAAGATTTTTTTCCTGAGGTTTTAAACAGCAGAAACATTGCGCCCAAGAGTATTTTTTAAAATTACCTTTAATATTTTGTTTTTGTTTTAAATTACATTCAAATCAGTATAATATTCAATCAGTTGAATATTAAAATCACAAAAATTATTTCTCGATATTCCTGCCAATATAACCAATTTTGCATGATTTAAATCTGAATATCATTTTATACTTTTTAAGAAATTATTTTCCTAAGCCAATCGAGGAATTCCCATACTGACAATTAAAAAAAAACTTGAACATTAATGTCTTTACCTGACTTACTACATTTAATATGCCCAGATACTTAAGTTTATTATCCTTGTTCAATCATCAAATAAATTAATTTTTTTAATATTCTTTTCTTGATGTTTTTTTTTTTACTTACTATTATTAGTTTAGCTCTGCAACATAAAAGCGAGTCTTGGCTTTCTCCATTAGCAATCCACAAGCGTCAATATTTTGTGCCGATGCCATCCACTGCCTTTCTCCAATGGTCCTTAAATCAGCTGCGACTCAGTCCGACCACCGCAGCCTAGGTCTCCTGACATTAAGCCGGGCTCTAACCAAAATCACAAGTACGCCCTTTGAAGATGTCATTAAGTGTATTTCTTTAATGTACTAATGTACTCCATAACAGAAAGTGTGGTATTTGGTATTTAGCTTCGAAAATTAACTGGGATAGAAGACCTACTTAAAACAAAAAGAAGTGAAATAGCGCTCCGTACTATTTTCAAGTTACTTGACAAACGTACTTGAATAGCTTTAAAATTACCATCGGTGCAACATTAGTGTAAATTTTAACATCATAGAGCTATAAGAATCTGCCAAAATTTAAAGCATCCGATTAATTCAATAGTTTCAATAAAAAACATCTATCAGAAAAAGAGAGAATACTATAAACATTTCAATTTGGGCCGAAATAACAAACACTTTTCTTGGATTCTTCATTGCAACTTACCAATACAACCTAATCAGAGAACTTTCGTGTTTACTAGGTAAACAAAAATTCAGTTATACACTCACATTCCTTTGTTGCAAAAATGCTTTGTTGATGATAAGTTACTTAATGGTCATGAAACGTTTTATGTTCACGAATAAACAAATTTTATCGTGTCATATTTACGCTCAAGATAATAAAACTATTATTCCTAACTTGGCAATCTTTCGATATACTTCAGCCATCTTAAGGTCTATATGCTTTCAGATCCACTTAAGGGCTGCTGATAAGAATCTCACGATAAGCGGCTTTTGACCCTTTCTCCTGCATGATATTCTTTTCCCGATCACCCTTGTTATCATCCCTGTCAACATCTTTGTAACTTGCCCTTTCTTCTTTCTAGGTCGAGGAGATCCTCCGGCTCAGCAGGGAGCACAACTCCCCAACCAAGAATACTCACTCCAGGAGGTAAGAGTCGTCTTATTTTATCTTTATTGTATTTTTTTAATCTTATATTTTGAGTATTTTTGAAAAAGAAAAACGAAAATAGGTCATCGATTTGAAAATAAAAACATTAATAATCCAATCAAGTATAAAATTAACAGTGAAAACGGTGGCGATCTTATAAGATATTGATATATCATGAAGCGTAGAGAAAAGCATTTAGGTTCTTTTATTAACATAAAAAAAAAAAAAAAAAAAAAGATCTGGAGGAAATAAAGGTTAAATGTGTGTTACTATTATGTTGCAAAACTACTTAGCTCCCGGTTTTTGACTTGAATTTCGATGGTTAGAATTAATACAACTAATATTTTCCCGACATTCTATTCGGATGTGAAGCGTGGTAACTTACTTTGAAAGATGAGCAGCTCCTTAGGATTTTCTAGAATATTTGATCCAAAGTGAGATGAGGCCACTGGGGAATTTAGAAGGCTACGCAATGCGGAATTACCGAGCCTGCACCCTGTCAGTGTCATTGAGTAGATAGCATCATTACGACTCAAATAGACGGATAAAGTTGTTAGGCTCAGTGAGGAACGTATTTCGAAAAGGTTAGTATTGGCTGTAACGACAAGTAGGTGTCCGAGAGGTAAGCCGAGGCTTCAGTGAGAGGACCTTATCTTGGACGGTGATAATTGGACGAATTTGTGTCCAAGCAACATTTGGTGTTATCGGTTTCGAACCTACGGGTTAATTAATATTATATTATATAGCCGATTAATATTATTATTAACGATCCTATAATGAAATTGTTAGAGTAACCATGGAGTGTGATTAAATCATTCAATTCTGGAACGAAGGTCAATTCCATTTGTCTTGAAGACTCAATCTGTTTGATCTCGCGAAGACTCAATTCAATCATCAAATAGGGCAGAGCAATCTGCTTGTGGTGTCTACTCAAATTTAGTAATCACTCTCTTAACTGAGACATAGCTGCTGTCATCTACCCATTATTATTATTATTTGAGATCTATGTAAGTAACCTCAATTACATAGATTAAAATGTTCATGATTTGCTAATTATTGCTAGAATGAGGTATGTCGTAAATCCGTCGTTTCATTCTAAATATTTCTCTCTCTTTAATTTTAATTATACTATATCATGGTCTTTAGGCAAATAACTACTACAGTCGATACATAATTTCAAGGTTACTTAAAAGGCCGCTGATGAGAGATGTGCTGTTTTCTGGTGATAGAAAACAACTATCTGATATCCTCGTTAAATTAAAAAAAATAAATAAAAAACATCGCATTAGTTTTTATTGGCATTTTAGAGACATGACGCTGCGATATAAGGATTTTTTTTTTAGGGGGGGGGATAATCCAGTGGTATTATCAACGCTTATTTAGTTTTTATTTTGTAATAATACCAACTTTTAAAGCTAAAAAAAAAAAACCTGGCTTTCTAAAATGAATTTTAGATCTGAGGATGAATTATAACTGCTCTCAGATAAACATTAGTGATAAAACATAAATAATATGTTCATTAAACATTACCAAGTGACCAAAAGTTAATACTGAAAAATAATAAATAATGCCCAACATAAGTGCTATAAGCAATATTATTATTCCCTCTAGTAAAACTAAAAAAAAAATAATAATACAAAAAAAAAAAAAAAAAAAAAAAAAATACTCCGAAGGAAATACAGGTTAAAGGTGGGAAATGTGGGTTATTATTCTGTTGCAAAACTACTTAGCTCGCGGTTTTTTACTTTAATTTTAAAGGTTAGAATTAACACAACTGATAGGGGTTACTTGTAGCATGGTGGTTAGCTTAACAGCCTCCTATGCCTAAGGTCCCGAGATCAAACCCGCAGGTGGCCCTAGAATTTTTTAATGGAGTAAAAGGGAGTTAGGGGTTTTTAGTTAGGGAGTTTTAATGGGAGTTAGTTATGCCGTCCTTAGTTATGATGTCCCGAGCCTGTGCCATGTCAGATATTGGTTAAAGATCCCTATCCTAATAAAACTTGGATAGGCAAAATTTAGGACTCCCAATGTAGCATCGTCCGATTAGCCATAGCAACATAAAGGGAAGTTAAGTAAATAAACAAACGCAACTAATATTTTCCTGACGGTTCTATTTGGATGTGAAGCGTGGTAGCTTTCTTTGAAAGATGAGCAGGATATTTAGGATTTCCTAGAATATTTGACCAAAGTGAGACGAAGCCACTGGGGAACTTAGAAGGTTACGCAACGCGGAATTACGAAGCTTGTACTGTCAGAATAATTGAGTTGGTAGCATCATGATGACTCAAACAGACTTGTAAAGTTGTTAGGCTCAGTGAGGAACGAATTTTAGCATAATTGATCAATATAATCATATGAAAAAAGTAAAATTAATTTTGAAAATATGTAAATTAAAAATAAAATAATGAACAACTTTTAAGAATGAAATAATGAATAACAAATTAATAAACTGATAGCAAAATAAAAAAAATTGGGTTTACCTCATCAATGAACACCTCACCACACAGTATGAAGAAACGCTGACACATGTTAAGGAAATTATAAATATACTGTCTTTATCTTTGAAAATATTTTTACAAACTTTACACTAAATAATATATTTTACATTAACGTAATCCTCCAAGAACTGTATAAATAATAGGTTTTTTTTAGAGGTTTGTTTTTTAAGAGCACTTTTTGATTTGCTATCTGTTCGAATAACTTTTAACTAATTCGGAATCAACTGGTATTACCTTAAAACACGCTTTTTTTCTTTTATGGATTCCCGCGTGCGCTCTACTTAAAGGAGCCCCGAGTTGAATGTTATTTCACCAGCTTACACTACGTTTACTTTGGAGTTTGGCCCCTAAATCCAAACGTAGATTGAGTCAGCTAAATCCACCTCCGCCGTGCTGTGAACAGATTGGGCGGTATCCTCTTTTCTCCACACTCCTTTATTTCATCTCTGATCCCAATATTTCCGGATCGCTTCGGCGCTTTTCGTATCCAATTTTCTTATAACCTATGACTTTTACCCGGTAAGTCAGTTCTTTTATTCGAGTTTCATTTTCCTCCTAACTATTTTTGCTGAAAAAATGTTACATCACTAATAAAAAAAAGAGAATAGGTCAATAATTAAATTTAAATTATTTTTATTTAGTAATTATTTTAAATATTTTTACCTGCGGTGAAAATCGACAACAATGTATTTTGTTCAAAAACCTACGAACGATACATCAGCCTATATTTGGATGAAAGACTGACATGGAACATACATTAGAAATTAAAAGTGACAAGAACTAAAAAGACGTTACAAGCAACTTCTACATCTATTAGATTAATAATAATAATAATACCTTTATTGGCATCATATTGACAAAAGCCTCTCCCATAGGGAGGAATTTATAGAAGCTGGCTATAGTTAGAAGTAATAAAATATTGAGAAAAAAAGCAAATAATCCAAAGAAAGAAAAATACAAATAATTATAAAATACAAAACTCTAAAAAACAAAAAACAAAACAGAGTCCTTGAAAAATACATCAAAATCAAACACAAATTAAATATTTTTTAAAACGTTTATCCACGAGGATTTGTCCCTCGCAACCAGCCACCAGTTTTCCCCAACAGTCTGCCTCAATTCGTCCCTCCACCTGCGATGTGGTCGCCCCCTCTGTCTGCTGTCCTCTCTCGGGATCCACTCCGTGCAAGCTCTGGTCCATCTTTCGTCTTTCAGCCTGGCCAAGTGCCCAGCCCAGCTCCATTTTAATCGATGTGCCTCAACCCTTAGACTTTTAATGTTCACTTTCTGAAGAATATTTTCGTTTTTTAATTTCTCCCTTTCTATTAGATTACAGATCATTAAATTTACGAAACAAGCGGCTAATCTATACCACTCTACCCAGACTTATCTGGACCTACCGAGCGAAACTTTGGGATCTGCTAAACACGTACACACAAATCACAAACAACTCAACCCAAAATTATGCGAACAAATCATGGTATGTTTCGAATCGAAGTTTATTTTTTAGGAACACTATTATGCGATCTGGTTATCTAAATTTTATTAGGATTCAACTAAATGATGCCAGAAAAAAATTGAAAAATGTGTTTTTGTGTCTTAGTAAGTATATAGAAATGATAAATATTCAGGTAATCCCAATTTCAGTTCCACAAATGCATAATAAAAATGAAAAAAAAATGTATTGTTCATTGACACAAAAGAATTTTTTCTAGAATCATTATGGAACAAAAAATAATAGTAGATAAAGGTGAAGGGCGGTTGGGAAAAAATAAAAGAAAGGAGAAAGAAGGGCCATCCTTGCTCTAGAGCCATTAAGCAGAAAAACACTGGGCTTAACCAACTCACCTCTTTTTATACAAAACACAACTTAATTACTACCCAACTCAATTATACTTTTCCTCCCTTATTTCCAAAAATACCAGAATTAATTTAATTAGATTTTACTAAATACGTATGAAAATAAAATCTTATATCAGGTATTCATTGTGAAATACAGTAGATTTTATAAAAGAGCTAGATGAGAATTAGAAAAGATACCTATTTAAATAGATCAAAAAAAAAAAAAAAAAACACTAGCCAACGGTCGTGCAATATGGTAATTAGACCTTGAACACACTCTGCTACTCGGTTTTTTCTCCAACTAAGGTGCCCACTTTATAGAGGCTAGGTCTACCCTAGGAGGGTCTCTATACCTTTGGGTCGCCCCCCGACTGAATTAACAGAATAAATAATATTCTGTCATAGCCGAAATTCAAACCCAGGACTCGGAGAACAATAGACTAGTGCTCTATCCACTTGACCACGCCGCTCCCTTAAATAGATAAAACTATATGTAAACAAAAAATAACTAACTTTACATATTTTAATAAGCACGATATACTTCCGTGATGGAAAAATAAGTGATTTCTTTATTCATTTTTAAAACTCTTTTACATCTTGTTACTTTTCCTCGGCAGTTCGGGGTTTTGTCCCCATTTTCAAGACTAAAATTATTTAATGAAATTTAAATTTAGATACAGTCAAAATACATTTTTATCTATACATATCAATTATCAATTTTTTTAAAAAGTCATTAATTAGAATTTCACTATTATAGAATTAACTATAAATTTATATTTTATGTTCATTTTCATTATTTTACATATTTTTGTAGCTTACTGCTACATATCCTTTTACAATGGCAACTATAAAAATTAATGAAATTAATGGAGTTATAGTTTTCTTCGCGGTATTATCGTTTATTGATTTTTTAAAAGAACCCTTTACATAAACATTGATAGAGAATTTATTAAGTTATCTTTTTAATGAAGATACCAAAACCATATGTTATATTAAACCCAAAATATAGTTACATTATAATTTTATTTGGCATTGAATTTAAATTATTTCCCTTCACAGTTTTAATCAAGTCATTTTTATGTTGTATTGAGTTTTGTGAGATTTACTTTTTTTTTTTATGTTGAAGATTGAGGTGGTTTAACGTTCTTAATAACTTCGACTAAGCCAACTAACTCTATATCATAGTGTCTACTAAGGTTGAATTGTAGTATTATAAGTTATTTATTTTTATTTTTTTCTTCAGTATTGATTTTGAGCCGATGGGCTTTCTCATCGTCCCCAGTGTTAAGACAAAATATAATTAAAATACTTAATTAATTTAAGAAGAGTATTTTGAGTAATCTCTTGAATGGAAATTATGAGAGAGTTTAGTTTATAGTTTATGAGTAATTAAATGTTTAAAAGAAACTAGAATAGATTGATATTTATAATTATTATAGTGAATTAGGTATATGTGAGGAAGGGGATAGCGAAAATACCCAATCACCCAGGATTCAGTTCTTGCTATGGGCAGGAAGATTTTTTATTCTGCTATATCAGTCGTGGATCGGCACTGGGGTCAGGAAACCCTCCTGGAATGCTTGTCTCAGTAAAGTGGGTACCTAAAAATCAGGTAAAATCTCACCACGACCAAATCACCCTTTACGGAGCCGTTGTCCTTGAAATAGAGCGAATCCTTACTAAGTATTAAACTCAAGATCCTTCCTGAATCGTAATAGTACTGCTTATTACTTTCACTTACCTATATATAAAATATAAATTAAGGGTTGGGAACGTGAAAATTTTTGAATCCCAGTTTTCATCTGAAATACACGTTTTAAGGCTCCCGGAGTCCAAATAACCTAATGCCACAAAAAAGTCTGCGTGTGCGATAAGTCCAGCACGAAAATGTAAAATCAGTACGAACTTGAAAATCATAAATTTCATATATATTTGAAACAACATTAAGTCCGAGATGTAAGATCAACTCTTTTTATGTAAGAATGACCGGAAGGGCTACTCTATACCTTGCATTTTGCACCTTTTTTATTATTATCTCAAAAACGGCTCTAATGGTTTTGATTAAACTCGCTATATCGATGTAACATTTGATGGGCTTTAATACCATGTAGGTCTCATTCTGATTGAAATAGTCTGACAGGGCTTAAATGTCGAATTTCTTAATTTTCTTTCTCTAAAATAACTTTAATTTTTTAGATTAAAAAAAAATAACCTCACCATATTGTTAGCATTGATAAAGATTGAACAAATTCGACATCTAACTAAAGGAGAAAAGTATTTTATTATGAAATTAGCTATTTATATGTTTCACCAACCATTCGTATGTTTTTAAGGATAAGAACAATAATATAGTTGTATAATATACCGTTAGAATTTTTTTATAATTTTTAACTTTTTATTTTAATCTCTAAGGGAGCGGCGTGGTCTGCTGTGCTCCGGGTCCTGGGTTCGAAACTTGGCTGTGGCAGAATATTATTTATTCTGTTAATTCAGTCGGGGGGCGACCCTAGGGTATGGAGACACTCCTGGGACAGACCCAGCCTATATAAAGTGGATACCCAAAATAATTGGGGAAAAACCTGGCGGCTGAGCGTGATTAAGGCCTAATCACCTCATTGCACTGCCGTTGGCCTAGAAACAGTACGGATCTCTCTCTATATGTACTGAGCCCTAGACCCTTCATGGGTTGTAGTGGTGCAGGTTTATTTTCATCTCTAAATTTATTTAAAAATTCTAGAATCATTTTTAAAAACGGAGGTAAGTGAAAGTAGTGTTTTGAGCGCTCTAGATGTTTTCCATTGCATTTGGGCAGCATTCGTGATGAATACATTATTTTCCTCATTTTTAGATTATAAGAAAACTAGGACTCAGTATTAATTTTCGTTTTTTTTTATTATTCTCGTCTTCGATATTCTTTCTTTAATTCAAAATTATGGTTTTACCCATTTTTTAAGCCACTCTCTTGAGAAGCTATAATTATTAGTTCATTATAACAAGTTAATTTTCTCATAATTAATCTTACAGAGTCCGATTTCAGTACTGAGACACAATCGCAGGTATTGTTGGCCTGTGCACTGGTTGGCGGAAGTTTGTAATCAATTAAGTTTGACTGCTGACTGTAATGGTCCTAACAAGGCTTTGTGAGGGCGAGGCGGGGCGCGGTACAATATCGAGGCAGGGACGGGGAGAGCCGAGGGAGACAATACAGTTAGGGAAGGTGTTATTGATGCCCGGATTCCAAGATAGCTGAGGTAGAGAATGTCCCATTTACAAGTCAAATCTTACCATCGGTCGATACTTCTATTCTCTCACCCTTCTCGGCATTTGGCCATTTTCTCCAATAAAGCGGTCAGTGAAGAATTGTCAAGTATATCCTTAGTGGTTATTGCTCCCATTTATGTATCGCATCACAAGCCCAGCAGAGTTTGGTAGAAGATGAAATCTATGGCTAGCGTGAGATACGGTTTCTTCATGTCACTTTCTTTTTCCTTTTTTTAATTGTACTTTACAACTGTATTACATAACACAATGAGTAAATATGCAGAGGGAAGAAAAGTAGTGAAAATGTCTTGAGAAAAAACTACCCACGTCACTAACTATTTTAAGGCAGTAGGACCCGAGGCCACCTTCTTTTCAATCGTATCTTAGGGTTATCAGGAATATCTAAGGAAGATAGATTACGGACAAGTGGGTTTGTGTGGGCAGCAAATTTAGAATGAAAAGAGGTGTATCTATCACGAGCTGTGTCTGCAACAAATGGGATGTTTAGGTCATTATGGAGAAGTTGATATGTGACAAAATAAGGAGCATTCAGGATTTTGCGAAGGATTTCAGATTGTAAGGATTGGATGCAAGGGAATGAGATGGTTTAGTTTAGCCTCAAAGCTCGATTCCATTTGTCCAAAAAGGTTTGATAATAGTGATGTAAATGATTCGTTTGTAATATACTGGAAGTTTTGAACATTTGTCTAGTAAGTGTTGTAGTAATCGGAATCTTCGAGCTGTTTCTTGTCGTTTCAGTCTTGTCACTTGAATTAAGTTCTTATATAGGCAATCTTCATACTTCAAAGATACACCATACTTCAAAATTATAGGTTTTTATTATTGATCTCTTACGGGTAATATCAGTCCTAGGACAGACCATTTTAAGTTTATTATTTTATTTTATTCATTGTTAATCGCACAAGAATTTACAAGTTGCCGCGAGCCTCAAAATTTATACATTCGATTATTGTTTTGAATTACTATTGGTCCTCCATCAACGTTCATTCCTTGAATGATAGCTAGAGATGTGTAAAGGTACAGCCAGAATTTAATTTATTTACTTTTCTATAACCTAAAATAATGACTAATTTTATTTTAAAGTTTAAGTTTAATGTTTTCGTTATTTACATTAAAAAAAATAACGTGGCACCCTGAATAATAGACCAGGACAAATTTGAACCCGCACCTTTCTCCACTGAGTGTGGGCAATCTATGAGCCGAGGGTTACAACAGTTTCCCTTAAAAATAGAGCCAGATATTTTAAAATACATATTCATCACGTATCTTTTTCTCTGAAAACAATTTTTCATTTTAAAAGTCAGGCGAAACATGATGATTAGCGAATCTTGAAAATTCGGTGACCTGCAGATGCAATACACGGTTATGAAAATGAGTTTATAAAATCTAACCGCAAAAGCAGAACATAAGAAGGATTAGCTACACACGACTTACTCAAGGATGTTCATAACCAAGGATATTCCTTTAATATGTGTGATTAACTATGCACGGCTCAACATCCACTACGTTTTAGAATATTTCTCTCAATCAGAGCTTTTTCCAGATTTTAGGTATGAAAAGAAACCTATATAACGTTCTGTCATGATAATAGACTGTGATAGTGAAGAGTAAATGCATTCACGCGATATTTACAGAAAACAAAATCAAAAATAAGATACGAATAACATAAAATCAAACTTTAAAGTAAATATCTTATAAATAAATAAGTAAGCACACGCTTACAAAAGTGAGAATAACCCAGTATCAAGCTTGTCCATTCCCACTTTTTGAAGTTAAAAGCAGATCCAGACGGAGGATAATTTCACCATTGAGTGGAGAATCTGTTCATTGCCGACCCCTCGTGGCCACTGCCTTCTCAACCTTCGAAGAGGATTTTAGGGATGGGTGGAAATGAATAAGGTTTGTGTTAGAGGATTAGGATGGCGAGGAAGGTGAACTAAAAGTGACCTAAGCTGTTGGAGTCTCGACAACACCAAAATGTTAAAACGACAGTATTTATACTTCATACAGCTTAGAAATATAAAGATATATCTATTCATTTATTAAATTAAGAAATTTAACATCCATACAATGTAATTTGCTATCTGCAATTTCTTTGAAATGAGCGAACATATATTTGTGGGCTATAAGAATAGGTCGGGTATTTTTGTGTTTCTGTAAGTTGGTTAGTTTTGTGTGTTAGTATTTGACGTATTTTCTGTATATATAGTATGAAGGTGGTCTCATATCAATATTATTATTATTCATTTTGTAACAAATTGTAATATATCTCAATAAAAAAAAAGAAGTATTTGGCGTAAGTAATTTTATTGTTCTGTAGTAGTGGCTGAAATAGTCGGAAAGTTCAAGAAGTTAAGCATAACGTCATTTTTCACGTAGAACGGTGGGTTCTATAAGAATACAGTTAGACTTTATTCTTATGGAACCCAGTTCTGTTAGACTGTATTCTTTGGATGTTTGATGGATTAGCAGAGCCCCACGGTTCTATTCCGTACGTCCGAATCGGTTTTAGCAAAACTTTATGAAGAGTTAGTTTGTTGGTTAATGATAATTTAGATCACCTGTTAAGTAATCTAGATTAAAAAAATCTGATTTTATTATTTTTAAATACTTCACACGATTTATTTGGCCCACATTGTATTCTGATTTAGTTTTCATCTAGGGATAATGAATAGATTTCGTTCATTAGAAAACAACTTTTGTATTATAATTGTAGAATTGTGAAAAAGATCCTTATTAATTATGCGACAAAGCCATATATGGACATAAAAACTGTTTTCAGAGTGTAGTAGTGGATAATACCTTATAGCATCTCGGCTGAGTCAAGTTCAACAAATGATGATTCAGCTGAGCGTGCTTTTTGTTGATTGTCGTCTCAAAGTTTTCCCTCCTTCCTCCTCCGCTGGAACTGGAAGGCAGGCGCTACCCTATAGAAGTCCTCACTATGTTTTAATTTCAATTCAATTTCTTACTAACTAACACAATTCAATCCAATTCAACTAACGAGATGGGAGGCTATTCCACAACAGCTCATTACTGAAAGCATTGTGAATCTCCCCTTTGTCAGGTTGGAAAACTTCGGTTTGTTCAAACTAATCTTCTTTATTTTCTCTCCTGTAAAATTTTATGATTTATTGTAGAACGAGCTAGTCGTGAATTAATTAGAAAACGTAATCCAGCTTATAATAATAATTCATCGAGTCATTTATACTTCCCACTCTTTATATCAATTAATTATACTTCTTTAATCCGTTCCTTTCCTTCGATATCATTATTGATTCCAACTGGGTTGTGCGTTTTTTAAACATTGAAACATAACGAGCTCTGGATATACCTAGTCCTGCCATAAATATTGTTACAAGGAAATATTTACAGATTTCAACAGAAAAATTATTTTTAATTGGAAAATATTTATATCTATAGAGAGTAAAACAAAAAAGAAATTACTTAAAAAGTCCGCCTTTATCCTTGACACAGGCATTTAATCTCCGTGCCCAGTCATTGATAGCAGCACTCAGCACTTCATGAAGAAAGAGCTCAACAGTTCGGACTGGAGATTCTTTGAGGTTTTCCAAGTTAGAGTGTGCTCTTTGGCATGCTATACTCTCTATTTCGGACCTAACCCGTTAATCTAGAGGGATGAGATCAGGGTTTCCTGAGGGCCAATCCGAGCCACATATGAACGCTGAAATGTTCTTTTGCAACCACTGACAATAGGTTTATTGAAATTATTCCAGGCTTGACAACTGGTTCCAAAATATCGTCCTACTAGTTATTACCGTCTTTCACAAAAATTAAGCTTTGTGGCACCATCAAAGCGAATTTCTCACCAAACCACCACCAAGAAAGAATTATGATATTTTTTAACTCTTCTAATGACTTTCTGGACTTCTTTGGAGCTTTGTGCGTACACACGATCATTTTTGCGATCAAATTTTCCTTGGGTTGTAAAATTGTTTTCATTGCTAGTAGACCATAGGTATAACGCCCAAGGTGCACTTCGCACCTATCCACTCTAATTTCTTTCAAGGAAGTGGATAACCTTTGTCCTGTCATTCTTCGAAATGCACCCATCCTAAGGTCACTTTCATCATGCGAGACAGCGACCTGGTAAATGATTCCCATTTCCCGAGACATGATTTGTTGTTTACGAATGGGATTTGCCGTTCTCGCGGAAAGATCGGTTCGAGGCCTATCACACACAGGTAGGATCTTATTATATCTATTTCATTGTGCGGTACACGAACATACTGTTGATACCCAAAGGTTTCAATGTTTTGAAAATTTCTTACCTACATTTTTCAATTTTGTGGAAGGCGACCACTGTTATTCGGTTTTCTTTTTGACCCCACTCCATTTTAACTGAGTGAAAGAAAAATACAAACTAATTGGGATTATTACCCTGACATGCGAAGAAAATAATCCGATAGAGGTGAGTATTATTTAATAATGTCCAAGGATATAAACAGAGTTCAACATTTTTAACTGTATTTATGGCAGAACTAGGAATTGTGATTTCTCTCCTTACCTGATTTATATTATTCATTCATTTCTTGGTCATAGATAATTTTATGTACACGTAAATAAATAAACCTCCAGCATACTCCCGGCATACTTAACAACCGGCTTCCCACAAGGCCTCTGCCTTTCACCAACTCTATTTAATATATATATTTCCGATTTTCCTAGCCACCCGCATGTCTCTTTACGCTGATGGTATGGCCTTATACCCACCATCCTATCCCATTCATACTATAGTGAACAGGTTACAGTAAAGCTAATAAATATTCTAAATACTAAATAAAAGAAATAAATATTCTAACTACTGGAAATTAAAAATAAACACAAGTAAATCAGAAGTCACAATGTTTACAAAGCGAAGGCCAAATATGAACAATCACCTTTCATTAAACTCAATGCAGATTTCCTGGTCTAAATTACTAAATAACTTAGAGGTAACATTAGAAAAATCGTTGACATCTACCAAACATAGTAAAAGAAAATGTATCCACATTTTAATAACTAATCCAGTTTAAGTACTCATAAAAAGCTGTTACTCTATAATACAGTCATACCTGCCCAGATCTGTTATGCCTAGCCCGTCGGGAGCTTGTCTTTCAAGCGCATTTAAGTCTCCAAGAGTAAGCGGTGATGTAATATGTTTTAACATATTTTGTTAATGTTCTAAATTAAATTTTTGACGTAGGTAATAGATAGATATCTATATCAATAAATTATTATTATCATATCACGTCATTTGAACGTGAAATAATCATAGTAAAGTTGTGCTTGTTTTTTTGTTTTGTTTTTTACATTAGTTTCGAGAAAAAAAGTTATCGGTTAAATTTCTTCTAAGATATGCATTGAACGGTTTTGTTTTGAGTCAATATCCAGTTGGATTATTATAGATTATCCCCTCGTTAGCGTAATTTACGATCCTGATTAACATATTTACAGCTGACAGTTATATAGCTATTACGCTTTTGCAATCATCGCTAATGTGTTTTGTCAGTCAGGTTGTGGCACTACCCGGCATTAGGTAATAATTGATCTTTTTATTTGATTCTCTCGATACTTTTGTAAATTTTAAGAAAAGTGTTATTGTAAATTTATGATTATTTCGATTTTTACGTTCACTTACCTATATATAAAATATAAAGTAGGGAAAAGTACTGTGATCGTGAAAATTTTCGAACTCCAGTTTTCACCGGAAATACACGTTTTTCCAACGTCCCTCAAAAAAGGTCTCTGTGTGTGTGAGGCAAGTCTAGCTCAAAAACTAAAAGCCGTACGAAACTAAAATTTCATATTTAAGACAACTATACGCCCGAGATGTTACAGCAACTTTTTCATCAAAATCAGGTGACCAGAAGAAACACGTTATACCATTCGATTTTCTTTAAAACGGATCTAACGATTTTGATTAAACTTTAATATTAAAGTAATGGGCTTTAATATGATATAGGTTTCATTCTGATTTAAATAGTCTGACTGTGCTTAAATGCCGGTATATTAAATTTCATTCCTCTAAAGTACCTTTAACTTTGTAGATTTAAAAAAAAAATATGCACAAAATTTACTTAGCATTGATAAATAACGAATAAATATGCAAGTTGAGCGAATTTGATAAACAAAAAAATTAACATGGAATTGTGAAGGTTAATGGAGGTTGTTGATAAAGATATTATATATTATTTAATAAAACCCGTGTTTCTGTTGAAATTACATTTAATTAATCTTTAACAATTTATTTTGATTTCTTAATGTATTTAAAAAAATGTAAATTGCTTTTGACAACGGAGGTAAGTGATAGATAGATAGATAGATACTTAGAAAAGTCTGTTTTTATTTTTCAAAATTACATCAAATAGCCAATAAACAAATAAAAAATAAACAATTTACAAATTACAAAATAAAATAATAAAAATCAGACACACTGCATGGTCTATTTACCGTCCGTGGAGTCTGTGTTTATTAACAAAATTAATCTTTAATCTATCAATATAAATAATTAATAACGAAATAAAAAACAAACACTTCGCATGTTATTTATGTACTAAAATTAATTCACAAATAGTCAAATTCACAATTAGTTAAATTTCATTTAAACAAATTTACTAATAGTTAAATTCTTTCGTTAGTAACATTATATAAGAGAAAGCCGATCTGGAGAAATTAACTAACGCCAGACAATCTTTTCCATTTATCAACTCTAAAATTTGATCCCAAGTTAAATTTTTACGAATTATAATATTTTTTTCTAAACTCAGTAAGTATCGGACAGGCAGCCAAAAAGTGAAAAGATCTTCTGTTTCATTTGTATTGCACAAACTACATTTATTATTTGTTTTCATGAATTTTTTATAATTCAGGTTTAAAACATCGACCCCTGATTTTAATTACCCATCTATCACTTCCAGTGAACATTTGTCAGTAATGTAATTTACATTCGGATGTAAATGAAAGTCATGTGTTGAGCGCCCCAGATTTTTTTTTTAAATTAGGGTTTTTTACAGAACTGTTTGATTGAATTATCTTAATGGTTTGAAGAACTTGTGTGCTTATAACAATGCTAGTGTATAGGACAAGATTAATTACTAACTTGGAAACCTTGCTTTAAGTCCAAAAATAAACACGCAAGAATTAGTTCTCCCGTCGTTTTACTTCTCTTGGGACATTCCTTCTGTATTACAGGTTTGTACTTTTGAATATCTTGTTCCTTTTTCTGATGTAATGCCTCTCGTAGATTAAAGTTGGTCTAAGCAGGGTCGTGTGAAGACAGCGTTGACATTAAGTGGAGTGCAGAGGCCTGTAGAAAAGATAAAACATGCGTTTTCTTTCTTCCAGAGTGAAGTGACAGGATCCTTCACCACACCTTACATTTATTTTCTTCCCACTTACGACTTCTTTAATCGATTAGGGTTCGAAGTTCGATATGATAATTTTTTTCTTATAATAAAATAACTGACTTTATTCCCTTTTAATTAGTAAGAATAATGAAGTAAGCGGCTGAGTGTGAAAACGCCCGCCGTTATCATCTAATTTCTCGCCGCTGGTCTAGAAACAGTACGATTGGCTATATGTAATGAGGCCAAAATCCTTCATGAGTTACAGATTTTTTTTCTTGAAAAACGAAATTTGAATTTTAGAAGATGAAATGTATAGTTAGTGTGTTAAGGTTTCTTCGCAGGCTTCGGTTCTTATGATACCGATCTTCATAGATTAAACTCTATTGGAAATATGAACTTGAAAACTGTTTAGATTCAAATATTAATAATATAATTAGTTATAATAAATCAAAGTTTATCAACTATTAAATAACTTGTAAAATAAAAAAGATATAGTTTATTTCTATATTATAACTTTAGAGACTAATATCTCATAATTACAGATCTGGTAATAATTATGATATTGCATCATGCACTTTTTTTAAATAATGCTTGTATTTCACATGATTTTCCTTATTGATTTTCTTTTTAATGAAGTATGATTATTTATAATCTGCTATCAAGTTCTTACTTCTTTAAAGCATCTAAAGCATTACTGAAAAGATTTAAAATTTAAATATTTATCGATTATAAATCTTAAATAGTAAAAAACAAGCTATTTAAATTTTTACAAATCGATAAATAGGTTTAGGAACTTGTTGATTTGAATTTGACTTTATTTTTGCTGTTATATCCTTAATAAATGTTCACTTTTTGAGATACATTTTCGGATTCGCCCTGATGAAGGCCCACAATGTAGACCGAAACGTCCGGCATAAAAATATAATAAGTATTTCTTATTAGTGTGTTATTTATTCATGACCGCACTCCCAACAAACTGCTCTTACGTAAAAAAATATTATTTTTTTTAACAGTATTTGCTTACAATTTTGATAATAAAAAATCTTGAAGAATGAAAGTTGTGCATTTTGTTTAATTAACTTTTCATTAATCAGTGATATTCAACATTATAGAAATGTTCGGATATCGATTTTGTACTCGCCTGGAAATGGATTATTATTTATAATTTTATTTAATTCTAGTGAGACACTGCTGGGATTCATTTAGCCTCTTAAAGTGGTTACCGAAAATTAAAGAAAAAGCTCGACGAGCGCGTCCTAATAAGACCCTTCATGGGTTGTAGTGGTACAGATTTTATTATTATATTTTAATCCCAAATATAGTAATATCTTCCAAATCCAAAACGAACAATGCATAAAATACTTTAAAATAAAAAATACAAAAATTTGATATCCGCTTCACAATTATTCCTCTCAGTAAAGTTAAGAAAAAAAATCTAAAGAAGTTGCTCTATGGTAAGAAGAACACGAGTCTGATGGCTTTGCTCTTATCAATAGACTCACGTAAGAACAGAAAGAAAGTTAATTTACGAAACTTTTCTAGATTTTTATGTTGATAGTAGTACTTAAAATGGTACTTAAAAAGAAAAATTAATTTCGCACGATAAAACCACCTTAACTTGGTATACCATTCATTTTTCCATAATACTTCCTCGTGCACTGAGTCAATTTTTTTTATAAATTAAAGTCTAATAACACTCTTACACTTACCTGGCTTCTTAAACTCATATTTTTTAATAATTTAAAAATGATATAATAGTATATTGTTTTATAGAAAACATTATTTTAGATTAAATAATATAACAACACAAATTATTATCGACGAAACTTGATACCCTCTTTAGCACTCAGCAACACCTTCTAAAAATTTGAATGTTATCAAACTTTTTTTCCTCAAATCTAAATTTCCGACTGTATATAATACATTTATGTTGCTATAAACGTTTGCGGAGAAAAAAAAAAGAAATCTAAAATTAATTCTACTGTTTTCTCCTTCAGTTGGTAATGAATTTTTTCATTTTCAACCCATTTCTTTATCAATGCTAACAAGCAGAAATGGTTAATTGTTTCTAATCAACAAAATTATATGTACTTAAACCTTTGGCGGTCTAAGTCCTGTCAGGCTATTTCAAAGAGGATAAAACCTACATTAAACCCATTCCAATTTTACATCAATGTAAAGATTTAAACCAAAATCGTTAGGGTCCTTTTTTCGAGCAAATCGTAAAAAAGTGGTACATGCATGTTATTAAATGGCTATTCTAGTTCTTCGATTTTGGAAAAAAAGATGTAACATAGCAGGTATATACTAACTTTAAATATGAAATTTCAGTTTCGTGAAACCTTGTCTATTTGGGGTTTGACTTCCTCATTTGTTTCTCATAAATCGTGTATTCTGTCAAAATTAAATTCGAAGATTTCCGCGACCTTACTAAACATTTTATTTATTTTTATGGCAAAAATAATGGTCATCATTGCCGGATACACTCATATTAGAAAATCAATTTAAAACAAATAATATTAGTTTAAACAATCAACCATGTATTTAGTTAAAATAATAAATAACAATATTAGTTATAACAAAGAATAAGAATAATCATTAATAAAAATAAATATAACAGTATGAAATAAATTAATAGTAGGCAATATTTAAGTAATAATTAAATAAAGAAAAATTAAAAATAAAGATATTAGAAAAACATCTCGTGCTCGCAACACACGACGTTCACTTACCCCCGTCATTACATAAAATGAAACCTAAATAAATAAACACCTCCGTTGTTAAAATCAATTCCCGTACACAATGCGGCACTTAGGATATGCTCGGGTGCTTACAGAACGTCTCCGGTCGAAAGTGTAAGTGTCGAAATTGGTGAACCCTCCCTCGAGTCAAGAAGACATTATACAATGGCAAAATACGGAGCAAAAATAGTTTCAATTCCAAAACATCCATTAAAAAACGTTCTATTCGGTGCAGAACCATTATTAAGAAATGGATTTGGAAAAAAAATACTTGAAATAATCTCATCTCTGAATATGGATCTAGCCATCGTTCAACAGTTACCAGAAGTCTGTAAACCAAGTTGGTGTGCCCCTAAAATTCCAATCATAGAATCTCCACATTTTTCTAAAAGGGCACTAGTTCCTCAAGAAAATCAAGTAGCCTTTTTAGAACTAATAAGAAACTATCCAGATCATAGCATCCTTTATACGGACGCATCTAAAACAGGAGACTCTGTAGGTTTTTCGGTCATAACGGCGAATGAAGAACTTCTATACAACCTTCCAGAAGCTTGCTCAGTCTTCACAGGAGAGGCCAATGCCATCAGAGAAGCTCTGTTGTATATAAGAGGTTCAGAGCATTATCAAAAATTTGCCATTGTGTCCGACTCAAAGAGCGTTTTGAAAGCTATTCATAGCTCAAAGATTAGGCATCCAGTAGTGGCAGAAATCCATAATATATACTGTGAAATCCAGATGAAGAATAAAGAAGTGGTGTTAATATGGGTTCCCGCTCACAGTGGCATATATGGCAATGAAAAAGCCGATGCCGCGGCAAACTCGTCGTTTAACAACACCTCAAGCTACGATAGTCAACAAAGTCCCTCTGCAAGACTGGACAAGGCAGTTCAGATCTTTATAGAAGGAAAAGTGGCAGGTCGAATGGAATGCAAATCCATCTAAATTAAGTGAAATAAAAAAAGATTGTGCCCGTTGGAAGACCTCCAACAGAAAGTCAAGGAGAGAAGAAGTGATCCTCTGCAGACTTCGGATAGAACATAGTGAGTTCTCCCACGGTTACCTTCTGCGAGGTTTAGAAGCCCCAACATGTACAAAATGTGACACATTGAGAACAGTAAAACATGTATTGTTAGATTGTCCAATCTTCAACAAATTAAGAATTGAACTAAGAATGGAAAAAACTCTAAAAGAATTATTACAAGATGATGAAAAAAAAGCCAATATCCTCTTGAAGTATTTAAAAAGAAGTTTATATTATAATAGAGTGTAAAATGTAAATGTGAACGCCAATGACCCGCTAGGGTAGAGGCGACATAAATAAATAAATAAATTCAAGAATTTTTCAATACAGTAAGATATATCGGTAAGTAAATAATAAAAAGGTTGATGAATTAATTAAATTTAGTTTCGATAGAAACACGCGTTTTATTAAATAATCTATTATATTATCATCTGTGACAATCAATTAGTTTTATGGGATTTTTATCTATCTCCATTAAATTTAGCTTTCCAACGGTATATTACATATCTATTGTATATTAAAGCTTTTATGATAAAAAAAAAAAAATGTTTGCTCTCTTCTCTCTGAGTTATACTTAGAATTCGCGCAACTTATATTTTTACCTTTTTTCTATTATTAGTAACAAGATAATAAGGTTATATTATGGGGTTAATTATTTGAATGTACAAAATTAAAAGGAAGAAAATTTAAAATGTCGTAATTTAAGTCCTGTCAGACTATTTCAATCAGAATGAAACCTACATGATATTAAAGCACATTTAATTTTACACTCAAATAGCGAGTTTAATCAAAATCGTTAGAGCCGTTTTTTGAGAAAATCGCAAAAAGGTGCAAAATGCATGCTATGAAGTGGCTCTACTGGTTATCCAAATTTAGATAAAAGGGTTGCTATAACATCTCGGGCATATAGTTGTCTTAAATATGAAATTTCAGTTTCGTACGGCTTTTCGTTTTTTCTCTAAACTTACCACACACACACACACACACAGATCTTTTTTCGGGACTTGGTCACTTGAACTCAAGGGACCCTAAAACGTGGATTTTCGTCGAAAACAGGAATTCGAATATGTCCGCGTTCGCAATACTTTCCCTTACTATATATTTCATAAATAGGTAAGTGAAAGTAAAAATTATTGTTCTATTGTATATTTATATGTATCTAATAGCGTTCCCTTATTTAATTTCCAAATTAAGTTGGAGTTTATATAATTATAGCTTATCATTAAGATTGTCAATCATTAATATATTTTACACAATACAATACTTAATGGAAAAACAATAGGGATTCCTTATTCAAAACAAAGAACAAATACAACGAAGAAGCAAAAAAAAAAAATTTCACTAAAGTAATAATAGAAATAAAGGAGATACTCATATATGCAAAATATTCAGGAAAAAAAAAATTAATGTAGTAGTAATATTGAAATTGAAAATATTTTAAAAATGTAAAATAGGATACTAAAATCCAGTTGTTTTTCTTTAATCTCCAATCAACGATAAAGGAGTTATATAGCAGTAGGTTAATAAAATACATTTTCAGAGTAAGAGAAGCATGTGGGAACTGTTAGAGCAACGTAGTAGCGGAAGAACCAGTAGTCCAATAAACCAGAGGTTTATTTAGACCTCTTGATAAATAGGGACTACTTCCTACTCTTCCAAGTCTGATCAACTCGACTAAATGGCGTTTTAAATAAGGCTGAAAAAAAAAATATATTCACACACTGTTGCTCTAACATACATAGATAAGACTCAACGATATTAAATGTGTCGGTCATTATTCCCAGAGCACAAGAGCCGATGAATAGTATTGCACCGTTATGCTAATCACCTTGACCTTCGTCATGGTATTTTATCGCTTGCCGTCTAACGTACGAACAAACGATAATAAAAAGACTGCAGTAGTACTAGTTGCATAACACCTTCTGTGCAGTTTCGATGTGCGTATCTGATCGCTGCTGATCTCGCACAATGTAACTATCAGTGGGTGACCTCTACCTACGTTGCGTTTTACGTGCAACTGACCTTTATTCACAGTTTACCGATTGACAAACAAGATCACACTCAATGATGCACTTTTATGGCTATTTATTTAAAAACAAATAGTGATTAAAAAAATTTGGTGCGCGCAACTCACGACATCCACTTACCTCCGTTGTTAAAATCAATTTAATCATTTTCAAATTCAGGTAGAGATGAAATATATAGGTAAGTAAAAATAAAAAGATTAAATAAGGGTCAGTCCATTTGAAATCGGCCAATGTTTATTAATTTTACCGTTCGACATTTTTCATTTTCGTGATTTTTGTCCAGTTATTCGCTATCTTTTCGTGAATATAAAACCATAAATAAATTTTTTTTCGGGCCAATACTTTTAGTGTTGCAGCCGTTTTAAGTCAGTTTCACGGGCGAAAACATGTGATGGGAAAGCCATTCTAATTCCAGTAATTTTTTAGATATCAAATCAAA
The DNA here is from genome assembly GCA_023052935.1 of Piezodorus guildinii. NCBI lineage: Eukaryota > Metazoa > Arthropoda > Insecta > Hemiptera > Pentatomidae > Piezodorus > Piezodorus guildinii. The sequence goes on from CM041293.1 coordinate 62,973,241, forward strand.
ACAAAAACTAACAATAAGATAGGGACATGCTTTGTATTTTTTGTCCCTACAACTCATTACCTAAATAGTAAAGAAATTTGTTTAAAAAAATCACGAAAATCAAAAATGTCGAGCAGCAAGGTCTGGACGATTTCGAATGGATAATATGGATACATAAGTAATTAAATTGTGATTAGATAGAAACATTGTAGATAGATAGAAAAGATTTATTTACATAATTACAATATACAAGCAATTGTTAATTATATTTGTAATGATTTCTGGTTTCCTTAAAATTAACAATATAATTTTGTTTTGATACTAATTAAAGATGCAGTAGAAGGTAGTACGGATAGTAGGAAAAATATAAAAAAACCTACTAAAAAAAAAACTAATAAACATTTTTAAAAATAAGAAAAATAATTAGGGATGAAAAATATAAAAAGAATAAACAATTAAATGCACTAGAATGGGATAAAATAATAATAATGATTACCATACAGTATTTCTATGGATAAAGCCAATTGTGATAGAAACATAAACACATATATACATATACATACACTTGGAGGATTTTGGATTGCAAGGATTGGATGCGGGTGGAATTTGATGGTTTGATTGGTTCAAATTAATATAAATGTGCAAAAACACAAAAATTGCATAAAAAACACTTTTTTTTTTTTTTTTTTTCTGTTGTGCTTGGATACAGAATTCATTCAATTTATATATTCATTTTTATGGTTTTATAGGTTGTTTTTTTTTAATCTACAAAATTAAAGTTACTTTAGAGGAAGAACATTTAAAATATTGGTATTTAAGGCTCTGGTACTGGTACTTAAGGTTTGAATATTTAAATCAAAATGAAACTTTTATTATCCTTAATTCCGTTAAAGTTTGCAGCGATATAATGAGTTTAAACAAAATCGATACTGAACCTTTTTACTATGTCTACATAATAATTAGAAAACATATGAATCAGATCTTTTTATTACGTAATAAACGATCTCTGTATGCAATGTCTCTTCGACAATAACAGTATATCGGAAAGAGCATGTGATTATGTAATGATTAGTTATCAGATATTTAATTCAGAATCATTGTCCTTCAAAACTCGATGTACTAACTCCCTGCCGATGAACTCTGGAAAATTTATGATCAATCTGCAATCATCGTTTAAATTATTCAAACAATGTGTAGGTTGAAACCGAAATAGGCTATTTCGGAAATCCAGTCCCAATCTCTAAAACAATAATTAATAATGCGCAGTACTGCTAAAGAAAATATGCACTCTAAAGGTGAGGTTCGCATCATACGTAACTGAAACCATTTTCAAATTATGAATAAACAAAAAAGTTTTAGCAGCAGTGGCATACGTATATATCCCCTCGTAATACTCGTCATGGGACCGGAGAATCAGATAAAATTAAATTATATTTAAAAAAATCTGTACCACAACAACCCATGAAGGATCCTTGGTTCATACATGTAGTAGACATTTGTACTGTTCTATGACAACGCCCGTACAACCAGATGATTAGGCGGATATCATACTCAACCGCCAGGTTTTCCCAAGTTTTCAGTACCCACTTGATAGAGCCTAAGTGTGCCCTCGTAGGGTCTCCATACTCCAGAGTCGCCTCAAACAATAAAAAAAAAAAAACACGGGACCTGGAGAACAGTAGACTATTGCTCCATCGACTAATCACGCCGCTTCCATTTTTATTATTATGATTGTTTATTATTTTTGTCAACATTTATTGTTCACGATGTCATTGTTGGTCGAATAATATTTAATATAGAACCCATGCATAACACATATGATGATAGAATTATCTGTATGAAAAATGCTGAAAATTATTACACAATTGTTTATTATTTCCAAATAACTATATTAGCGCATAACTGTTTATATGGATGTTAATAAGCAATAAGGTAATATGAAAAGCAATAAATAATCCAAAGGATATCTGTGCTAGTTCTGAACAAATTTCAATTATTCTTTTTTCACTAAGCAGGAAATTTAATTATCTATTTTCGGTATTTGTTTAATAACTAGGAAAATAAGATTTTGTTTGTATTTATTATTCGGATTCTATTTTATTTGTATTTGTTTGTTCGATTAAAAAGGTTCATTATTGAAAATAATAAACCTAAAATCTCCGACAGGGACGAAAAAATCAAATTAATGAATTGACGACAGACAAACGAATAGATTTTTTTCTTGCTGTCGAAAACGTAAGAACAAAACTTTATTTCTAAGCATAAATCTTTTTTTATTTTTTTTTTTACTTTCACGTCCTATCATTATAGGAAATATAAAGTATGGAAAAGTATTATGATTGATAAAATTTTCGAATTTCAGTTTTCAACGGAAATACAAGTCTCGCTTAAAGGCCTGTGAAAGTGTGGTAAGTCTAAGTCGTATAAAACTGAAAATTCAGAGCGTCTATGCCTGAAATGTTACAGCAACTTTTCCATCAAAATCGGCCAACCATAAGAGCCACTTTATACTATGCTTTTTGCACCTTTTTTACGATTTTCTCAAAAACTGCAGTAACGATTTGATTAAACTCATTATATCGATATAAAATATAACGAGCTTTAATATGGTGTAGGTTTCATTATAATCGAAAAGGTTTGACAGAGCTTAAATGCCGATATTTTAAATTTTCTTCCTCTTAAGTATCTCTAATTATATAGATACAGAAAATTACCCATATCATCTTATGAGAATTGATAAAAATCGGCTAGTTATAATATTTGAACGAATTTGATAACCAACCAAAGGAGAAATGAGCGAAGATATTTTTAATGTAATTTTGGTTTTCTGAACCTAAGAACAGTTACATAGATTTATAATATACCGTTGTACATTTTAAGAATTTAGGAAAAATATTATGTTACATACACAGTTGTAAAAGATAATGTAAAGTGAAGAATATGGTATGAACTTATTACTGATTATTATACTAACAATTTGTATTGCTATAATACTTTATCTAAATCATATGTTTTCAACGAAATTAAATATCATGTTAAAAACCTTTTGTTTGTTTGTTTATTTTATTTAACGTCACTTTATACTAACATGGCTAATCGGACGATGCTACAGTGGGAGTCCTAAATTTTGCCTATCCAGGTTTTATTAGGATAGGGATCTTTAACGAGTACCTGACATCGCACAGGCTCGGGACCACATTTTAACGTCCCCTCCGAGGGACTGCATAGCTTAAGATTTTTTACTCACATTAAAAAATCCTAGGACCACCTGCAGGCTTCAACCCGTGACCTTTGGCATAGGAAGCTGTTGTGCTAACCACCCAGCCACAAGTGATCCCTTAAAACCTTTTTGAACTCTATTTATTAGTTGTCAAATTGATTTTAACAGCCAAGTTAAGTGAAATTCGTGTGTTCCCCGCACCAATTTTTTTTTTTAAGAATACAAAGTCAGTGTTAGATCATAGGTGAGGGTATTTCGGACTTTTTTTATTTAATCTCTAATCCGAAAGGGAGTACGAACGTTCGCATTATTCATGTATTTATAAATAATTATTGATTAATAATAATACCTAAGTATATCGTAACCAAGGTTAATAACAAAGGGTTTATCAGTAACAGGGATAGTTGATCAGGGAGGGACGTTTAATCAAGCTTGTTTCATAGATCAAAGTTAACTGATTATATACCCTGGAACTGACGTAATCTCTTTAATTTATTCATTCTGTACTTTTTGAATATCTTTCGTTTGAAGCTCTTTTTTAAAGTTATTTTAATAGAAGAAGAGCTTTGTATTTTGAAAGAAAATAAAGCATTTTTTATCTAGTTAAAGATAATAACATTGTATACAAGGTTAATTAGAATTTTAATAGGTACCCCAAATCGGAGGGTTTGCTGAAAAAATAGATTTCAAGAGTGATGGTTTTTTTACACTTAATAACATCAAATTGACTTTGTACAAACAATAAGTGGATTTTTGGTTGTTGATTACAAGCACCACTAACTAATTTTAAAAATTTGTCATAGTCCATACCCTTTCATATTACCTTGATCAGTTTAATGTCGTAAATACGATGAAAAATTTAACATAATAAGTAATATTAAGTTAAAAGTTTAATTGGATAAGACGAAGTACATGATCAGTAGTAGAAACGATGATGGTGGTAGTGATGCATCAGAATGTACGATTGAACACATGGAGAAATCTAAGTATTTAGATTATATGAACTATAAAAAATGATATTCAGGAGGAATTGATGTCGTGCGAAATTTTTGTTATTATTCAGTTCCGAAACTACTTAAATTTATTAAGAAAATTAAAGTTTTTTTTCTAATTTTATTGAAATTTACAACTGTATATTATGATACAACATGTAAATATGCTGTGTTAATGATAAAATACATGTAAAAACATGAAAAGAAACTGCCCATTGGAAGTACTCTAGTAGTAAATTTAAACTAGAAGGTCTCGGTCCATCTTCTTTTCAGACGCCTCGGCGGATTGTCAGGAATTGAAGGAAGCAAGGATTGAAACTAGTTGATTAGAGCGGGAGTAGAGTTTTTCATGGAAGGAGCGATATCTGGTACGGGCCAAATCGGCACATATGGAACATTAAGGTATTTTTGGATGATTTTATTCGTAACAAATTAAGGATCGTTAAGGATTTTGCGAAGGAATTTGGATTGTAAGGATTGTATACGAGAAGAGTTTGATGGTTGAGTAGAGCCCCAAAACTCAACTTTGTAGGTCCATATAGGCCCTATGATAGAGAAATGAGTCTTTTCTAGTAAAATTAAATGTTAGAGTGTCTGTCTAGTAAATGGTGAAGTAACCGAAATCGGCGAGCAGTTTCTTGTATTTTCAGTCTTTTACGCGGATTCCATGTAAGACATTTGTCAAGCAGGAGCCCTAAACTTAAAGGTTAAAATTTTTAAAACTACTATTATTCCCATTTTTCTGTACGGTGTGGGAAGTGGTCACTAACTTTAAAGGATGATCAGCGCCTTAATGTTTTCTAGAATAAGGTTATACGTAAAATATTTATTCCAAAGAGGGGTATAAGCTACGCTATATTAAGGAGCTTGCATCGTGAAGGCTCAAATGGACGTGTTCAGTTGTTAGGCTTAATGAAGAACGCATTCCCAAAAACTTTATTTGCGCTGAAACGTCTGGTAGGTAGACTGAGACGTAGTTAAGAGTATAGTGTAGAGTCTGATCTCGGGGAGATGGGCTTGGACCATCAAAAATTGGTACTTCGGGTTCGCTATGCCTATTATAATTAATATAAAATTTTCACTTTTGTTCATATTTAAAATATAAAAATAATAAATAATTAAATTAATGGATTTTTACAAAACCAGCAAGTCAAAAATTATACAATACAACCTTAGATTAAATCTACAGCAACCATTAAATTCAAACCTACTCACCTATTAGGTTTAGTTGGATGTTATTCAAATTTAACTCGTTAATATAATCGTTCCAATCTCCTTACATTTTCGGGCTGCTTATTATCATTCGGTTTTGGCAGCATGTTAGTGATGTATGGCAGGCTGGAATACCTTGACAATGGAATAGATATTTGTGATGGTACATCGATAAAACAATAATTTCTGCGTAATTATCACCCCATTAAGTAGAAGTCTGTAATTTTTCATGAAGCTAACAATCTCACTTTCGTATTCGCATTCTATCATCTATATCTTTGTTATCTTTTTTCGGATACATTTTCTTATTAGCAATTTAAAACTGTTCCTTTGTGTAACGAACCCTCTTGTTGTGCGCAGATGAAGCCTACATGAAGCTCTCCTTGGAGACAATCGAGGAGCTCGACTGGTGCCTGGACCAGCTCGAGACCATCCAGACCCACAGGAGTGTCTCTGACATGGCATCACTCAAGGTAACGTATTCAGCACAATATTTTATTACTTATTTTTTTCATCTCGTCTGAATATCTTGAATATTTTTAAGCCAAGAGCTAATTTTAGTTCCTAGCATCGGAAGAAAAGAGTTTTTTGGGGGAAAGAGAGGAGGATAAAACTGAATAGATGAACATTTTATAAAATTATCAATATTATTATAATAGTGATTGAAACAATCATATTTGGATAGGTATTAGAACATGAATACCTTATTTAAGAGAGGGAAGAAATAAGTAGAGGGATGGTTTATATTATAAAATTACAATTGATATTAGAAATCTTGTAGATAAATGTTAATATGTTCAACTATCGAAATTATATATTTCATCAAAAAATACAATATAATATTTTGCGTCGTTCTTATCTCTAAAAGCGGCGAAAGAAAAAAGAGAAGGAGGTTGAAGATGAATAATTGAGACGTTGATTTCCAAAAGGTACTAAAGGACATTTTTTACGAAATTGATTTTTTTACATATTTGTATTCTCATCATTTAGTTTTATCTAAATATTCTATTTGATGTTATCTAATGATTTCTCAAGTTCCTAAAAAACGCGATATAGAAATGCGGTCATTTTCTAAAAGTACTAATTACGCATTTATTTTCGTTCCAAATCATTCTGAAAAAATTCATTTCATAACTTTAATATGATGTTATTATTATAGTAAAAAAATAATTCTAAATTTGAAGGCAAAAAGACACAAATTAGCTAGTTTAATAATATAGTAATGAGAGATTATCGCGCTTCCTGTAAAATTTCCTAGAATGGATATAGTACCTTTTGGAAATCAACGTCTCAATTATTTATCTCATTTCTTGTTTATTTCATCTAAAAAATAACATAGATTCCGTGAATCCTTACCTTTAAAAACCCGCCAGCTACATGTTTCTTCTGTTATTATTCCCAACTTTTACTACAGTCGCCTGGTGTATAGAGTACTTACCGATGATCTGGAAATAAAATGAACGTCTAATAAATTGCTTTATATTTATTTTTAATAATGATGGAGTTTTGTTGACCGTAGAGAAATTAGATGAGGAAGATGGTTGGGGGTGCGGTCATAAATTAAAACCACACAATTAAAAATAAGAGTTATTTTTATTATGTGCCGACGTTTCGGCCTACAATGTGGGCCTTCATCAGGGATGACGTGCAAGCTTTGCCTACGAAGTAGACAAGTTTGACTTCGTAGGCAAAGCTTGCACGTCATCCCTGATGAAGGCCCACATTGTAGGCCGAAACGTCGGCACATAATAAAAATAACTCTTATTTTTAATTGTGTGGTTTTAATTTATGACCGCACCCCCAACCATCTTCCTCATCTATATTTATTTTTGGAGCCCATAGACGTGACCATATCACTGTAGATACATTAAAAGTAACTATACCATTAGCAATTTTTGCTTTTCATTGTATTCGTTCTAAGAGGACTTGGTCCCAGAATAAAGAATTTTTTCATTACATTTACGATCTTGTCCGCGGTCATTATCTTGATTAACAACTTCTACTTCAACTTCTGTCTATGTCCGCCCCACTTACCACTATAATCATCTTTGGAATACAATTGTATTTCCCTTTTGTAACTTTTTTAAATAAAATAATTAATACTCTATTAATACTCTATTTTCTTTTATGTGATCTAAACATGAAACTTACAGGTTAGATATGCTTAGTTTGTCTACTACCCTAGTCATAGTAGAAATCTATTATCGATTAGGAGACGCGTATCTATTACTGAAGAGCATGTGGTTACGGAAGTGTATTGATGTCCAACCTCAAGCTGCTCTTACGTAATGTGACATTTAACGCTTGTTGAATACCTTTCACAGTTCATTTCAGCTAATTCTATTTAAAATAACTGTGGCTACTTCCTATGCTGTCAAATAATAAATGTTGTTTATTCCTTTAATAGTTGGTTGCTTCCTTTACTAATCTCGTCTTAGACTGTCATAAATGTTTTCTGAGGAAAATTGATATGTGTATGCTAAAACAAAATTTTGAATGTGAAATGATTTATTAGGGTCTTTCAACTGATTCACTATGCTACCAACTTAAAGGTCTCGGTTTCGAGTCAGACTATGGGAGAGAATTATTTATTCTGTTACATGTCCGTAAATCAACCACTTGGTTGGTAGAAAATCCTTGGGCTCACTCAGCATCTATTAATTGGGTATGGTTAATTGAATGGAAAACCTGATAGTTGGTTGTGATTTCGACCAATCCCTTCCTTGCCAACAGTTGGCATGTATGATAAATATAACGGTTTTTCCAAATTATTGAAACCACCATTTGGATTGAGTTCGGACGATGGGTTGAAGTGGCACATGTTTTTATTTTTTTCCCTCCTGAGTAGAGGTTCGTATTTTGGGGATAGGAGAGAAAGAATAAAGAAGAAGAAGCGAATAAAGTTCATAGTAAACTGATAAATACAAGTGATCGACATATATCGGTATTTCCTATTTCTAGTGAACGTATGCTGAAGTACTTTCTTGTGACCGTATTTAATATTAAAAGTGATATTAAATTAAAATTATTTCCTTGTTTTAAATTTTTTTTTTTTTTTTTTTTTTTAGCTTGATAATAATAAAAATTGGGTAGTCCATGCCTGTGGGACTAGCGTGAGTTTGAATCCCAGTCCTGGGAGGACTTCTTCAAGCACATAATTAAATAGGGGGATTCACTCACAACCTCCTTAGGGTATGTGAAAACCTTCAGCCAACTGTTGGCCACTCACAACAAAAAAAAAAAAGAGGCGTAGTGAGTAATGGCCCTACCCTATAACTGTCGTCGAAAAAAGGACCTCCTCGGCCTGTCGCGCCAATAAAAAAAGTAATGATAATAGACAGCCTACACGAATATTGTATGTCGATACCAGCAATCTTTGCCTTAACGTGTCGATTAAATTAACATCATCCTATAATCAGCCCCTAAGATCAGACAATACATTCCTCCCAACTACGCCTCGGTCTATACGAACTATGTTAGTATCGACGCTCATTAACTTTTTTAATTATATTTTATGTTATATATGTAATAATATTATATCATATATAAATTTTCGGAGAAGATATCCTCCTCTACAGAACCTTTTAGAGATTAAAAAAAATTTACATCAAGAAACAGCGTGTTTGAATCAAAACTCAAGACTCATATGCCTGCCTTGAGTTATTTTCAGATTTTTAAGACTAGTTCAGAAAAATTCAATTTCGGTTCAAAGCAAATACAACAACACTTCAACTCCGAAACTTAACTTAGTTTACGCCTTTGTCATCTATGACAGTGTCATAAAATTTCCAGCATGAAAATTATTGCCAACGTCCAAGGTCTAGGCATTTTCCTTTAATTCCATACCTACACTATACTGATGTTTAAATCTAGTAAATGTAAATGACTAAATTTGCATAAAATAATAGACTTAGTGTAGAATCATTATTAAAATGAAGTGAGGTCATACTCTTCGACTCAGCCAAGTATAGTGCCTCAACAATAGTTTCTCAATCCTGTCACATAAACCTTTGTAGGTTGCGGTGAAATTCCTACATTCCAAAATCTCTAATATCCATCTTCTATTAGTGTAGCTGGACATTATTTTTACTAGACAATCACAATTTAAAAAATACTCAACTTTTTAACCACACTTTCTATATTTTTTAATTGGTAAAATTTCATTAAAAAGAACATACCTTTTCTCCGTTATCTTAAAAACCATTTTTGTTTGTCCTCTGTACTTGTTTCCCGACCGATGCATCATTTAGGAGCTTCCGCTCTCGACTGATGGGGTTAGATCAATTGTGGACGATAAATGGGTCTCAGTGGAATACTTTGCAAAAACTTTCTCGTTTACATTTTGGTGTGTGCTAATTATGAATTTTAAATTATTTATTTCAATTCGTTTCGGATATATATTTTTCTTGTTTTTGTTTGTTAATTTAACGTCACTTTATGCTACTATGGCTAATCGGACGATGCTACAGTGGGAGTCCTAAATTTTGCCTATCCAGGTTTAATTAGGATAGGGATCTTTAACGAGTACCTGACATCGCACAGGCTCTTGACCACTTTTTTCACGTCCCCTCTGAAGGATTTTTTACTCCGATTAAGAAATCCTTACCGATTTAGAGTTTATCTTATTCCGAGTTTTAGTTTATCGTAACGGAAAGTGCTACTAGCCAGAAAATATGTTGAATATGAAATATCCGTTTTTATAGTTTCTGAAATACATAAAGGATTTTGCATGTTTCTGTTGTTTTCTTCCGATTGTTTACATATTTAAAGTAAACAGTTACTAATCCTCTACCTTTGCATTATAAACATTTGCTTCCCAATCAATTACCCACTTTTTAATATACTCCCAAATATGAACATGGAAACACGCGATTTTCGAGTAATATTTTTGTACGAGTTTAAACTCGGCCATTCAGCCGCTAGAAATATTTGCAAGGCGTTGTCCCGAGGAAGACCTCCGTCCGTAATAGGCAACGATGTCCTCAAACATACAGTAGAAGGAAACCCCTACCAAACAGTTAAAGGACTCTCAGCACAACTAAATGCAAGTGCTTCTACCGTTTCCAGACATTTAAAGTGTATTGGGAAAGTAAAAGGCTCGATACATGGGTACCTCATGATCTCACTGAGCGGCAGCAAGCCCCATGTTTCAAAACATACCGTGCAAAAATTGAAAGAACTGGGCTACGAAGTTCTTCCGCACCCACCATATTCTCCCGACTTGTCTCCAACAGATTACCACCTGTTCAGGAATTTAGACAACTTGGTCAAAGAAAAACTTTTTAAAAATGATAATCAAGTGAAAAGTGCGTTTTCAGATTTTGTTTTACTTCAAAGCTCAGAGTTTTTCAGTTCGGGGATAAAAAAGTTGGTGGCACGTTGGGAAAAATGTGTAGAAAAAGAAGGTAAATACTTCGAATAAAATTATCTTGTTTTCATATCGTATTTTTAATAAAAATCCTTTACCTTGAAAACGGACATTTTATGTGACACAACCCAATATATTTAATCATCGGCATAAATGAAAATCATAAATCAAAGTTAGTTATGTTTGTTATTGCAGAATTGTAATATATTGTTCTCTAATACATGAGCAAATAGAACGTGCAAAATCATGGAAATCCAGCCCCTATACATAACGTTAGAAGGTTTCTAGCTATATGCATTAGATTGTATATTATATTTGTAAATTAACTGAAGTATGTTAAGTTCCTGATCCGTACACTTCTCATTAGAAGTTTTGTTTGTTATTAAGTGATAATCACTTAGGGGCAGACTATAGAGAGAAATTAGTTGACACAGCTGGCGGGGAGATACTAGGACTGACAATATCGCAACTGCGCTACTATCCTACAATATAGCCGCCTCATTATCAGCTCCTCTTGTATCTTTCTCTTTATTACGTATTCCTAGATTATACAGACTGACGTAACGCCGCTTTCCTTCAATAAAATGTTTGACTGAGTGGACTGCGACTAGGCCTTGGTCGAGATCGGAAAAAAAGGTATTTTATCTTATCGCTGCTATTTGAAATTTAAAATTGTATTTTTTAAACAGCACGAAGGGGATCCCTTGTCGATCGTAAGAGTCCAATTGATTATCATAATTATTTCGGAACTAAATCAAATTCTTGTTTCTATTTTTGTTTTATTCTCCAACTATAAACGTAATAACAGTGTTTAAAAGATGTAAAAAAAAAAAAAAATATATATATATATATAATATATATATATATATATATATATAAAGTGTGTATAGAGAGAGATGGGTAGATAGATAGGTCCTTTCTCATAGACAAAATGATACATTTTTACTTATAGATGCACCAGTTTCTACGAAATATACAAATATACAAATATATTAACAATTTAATAAGATTTATTATAATTATGTTTTTATACAGAAACAATTGATTTTTTTTTCATACCTTATTTTACAAAAATATAGAATAATGTGAAGAGAGGGAGAGATTTACTTTAATTATAGGTTTATTCATAAATTTGATCCATATTTTCTTCATCCAACATTTTTTTTTTTTAATGTTTCCGCCTAGGTTATTATAAGGAATTTGTTTATTTCACCAATTCATAACACACACACACACACACACGCACGCATACACAATACATAATACACACGAATAGGAATTTTACAAGTAAAACTCTTTTTTTTTAGCTAAAACAATCGGTCCTGTGTCGTTCATATAGATAAGTAATTAACCTGACTTTATTCCCTATTGAATACATTTAATGATTAGTATTTTGGGCCAGCTTTTATTCAAAATAAATCTATGAACCTTTTTAGCTCAATGAAAAATCTATTAAATAAATATATAATTGATGCTATAATTTAATCAATAGTATAATTTGTAATAAATTTTAAAAAAACCTTGAGAATTTCTTCTCTAAGTTACAAGAATTATTCCAGATATTGTAATTTCGTTTGGCTCTTTTACTAATATAATTATCTTCATGATATCCTTCAAATTGACTATTACAAACAGATTATTAGGGCTGTTTTACGGATCGTCTGCCTCCAAGGTTTTCGACGGAAATAATCATGACCTTGTATAGATATTATTCATATTTATTTTCGGCATCTACCAAAGATTTAATAGTTTATCGGGCAAACAATTCTGTTGTATTTACTTGATGGAGCTAAAGGTCGCTAGTGGGCAGTTCTTCAATAACTCGAATCCCAATTTTTTCAGTTTTTCCTTATTTGAGGAACATGTCTTGGTTTATAAGTCTGCGTAACCGGAAATTCATAATTGGATATTTAAAAAAAAATATTCTCCCCACCCCAAAAACAAAAATTAAAAATATTTAAATTTCAAAATTGAAAATCGGTAAAGAGATAAGTCTTGTATTAACTACAGTAAGACGAAATATGTGGTTAGATGTAGGAGCGGTGACAGTATTGGTGATATTGATATTTCAGGACATACGTTTGTCACGTAGAGAAATTTGACAAATATGAGTGGTATGATTTTGATTATTACAAGTCTGATGTTATTAATTCGTGTTTTCAGTAGTGTTTGAGTAATTTGATGTTGGAACCAGATTTTTTGTTTCGTAAAACTTTTTTTGTTGAAATATTATCCATATTTCGAATTTGATACATTACTAAAGAAGAAAAGTGCAAAAATATTTTTTATACAATTTTTGGGTTTTTGAACACAAGAATATTAATATAGGTGCATAATATACCGTTAGATAGCTAAAGATTTTAGAATAAAATATTATTTAATAGACAGGATTGTCAAATTTGATATAGAGTGATGAAAAGCCGGTAAAACTAACTGGTTGTAGTAGGTAAACATATAATAGATTAATTAATAACACACGTGTTTATATCAAAACTTTGTGTAATTAAATCTTTGATCTTTTTTTGTTTTTGGCTTTGTTTTGCTAGATTTAAAATTATATTTAAAATTGCCTCATTTGGTGCAATACAGTGCTTACAACCAACAGTGCATAGGATAGTCGACGTTCCTTTCTATGTGACAAATGACATTAAACATAACGACTTGGACATTCCAACGATCTCCGCAACTGCTACAGAATATTACAGTAACTTACCCCAAAGACTCACAACACTGATATAATATATGATTAAAATTCCCCACCAATCTTCCCTACAGCTCCCACTGATGACTATGTGCGTAGTGGCGAAGGGATATGCTGAGGAAGAAAATGGTTCATCTGGAATCTAAAGCTGCATCAGATGTCTACATATTTGTTTATTGCGGGTTGCAGATTTCTTGTTGTAATCACTATATATATATATATATATATATATATATATATATATATATATATATATATATATATATATAATCATAACGCGATTTTTGTTTCCGGTAACACCTTCTAAACCACTAGACAGATTTGGATACGGTTTTCACCAAAATTTAGGGCATTCTTTCCTGAAGGTTTGTAAGTAAAATACATTGAAATTCAGATTTTCTTTGAAAAAAAAAAAATAAATAAATAAATCATATGTAACCAAGTCATCAAAAAACTTATGAACATATGTTATAGGGAAAGAGGGAGGTTATAATAGTTAGATGTAGCAACCTTTGTAGGATTTTGCAAGTTATACTTCCAATCAGCACGCAAGGTTTTAGAATCAATATTAGTTTTTATAAATCTATAAACATAATTATTTAAAATTTTATATTATTTCATCATGAAAACAGACGTTTTACTGTAAACTGAAGAGGATTCCTGTAGAAACTAGTTTAAACCTTTAAAGTGTGCTTTAAATAGATTTTAATCTTTGTTAAGATGGTAAGACAAAAAGAACCTTTGTTATTTCTGAAGTTTTTGAATACATATATAGCAATAATTTTTTCTCGATATGGGAACATTGAATTTTCCGTTATTCTCGTTTCACTTTAAAACAACTAACAAAAGAACTTACCTAATTTTGATTTATAAAAGTGATAAACTCTTAATAAGTCAGAAAGATTTTTACAACATAAATGACACCTTAATCAAATTGCGCCCGAGCAAATCAGTGGCGGGTCTATTAGTTAATAAATAGACAAATGTATACATGGAAATAATTCCAAATTTTCTAAGCGAGCAACACCAGCATATTTTTTTTTTAGCACATAGCTTATCACTAAACCCCCAACAGTTCATAAACGTAGCAAAACGTGACTTTTTTCATTCGAACCGATATACCTTCTAAGCGGTAGGTCCTAGCTATAAATATTATATAACAAAAACCATTCTCCTCTAAATTCCTGACCAGAAAACTATCGTAATAATTATTAACACCAACAGAAATAGAATTTGTCATAAAAGCACTAACACTAAAAAACCCTAGGGTCCTAGCAGCAAATGATATATATAAAAATAATTTTAAATTTTCAATGCGAGCAACCCATTTTTTTTTGACACACTGTTTGTCACTGAAGCCCCAACAATTAAGAAATGTAGTAATAATAATAATAATAATAATAGGCTTACCGAACCTACCGGTGGATATTCATGTTTCCTTCATTGGATCGCACTATCCTTTCTCTAAAAGATTACTGTATAGATAGTTATTCTTGTAAGGTTAAAATATATAGATATTTAGTTTTAAACATGTAAATATAAATGAACAAATAATGTTTTAAAAGATAATTTATATTTAAGATTATTTTATTATGTTAAGTTCTTGTAAAGATAGTTAGTTTCTTATATAGATGGTTATTCTCGTAAGTATAGTTTTACATGTTATACATAAACAAACGAAATATAACGTTTTTAAAAGGTAATTTACGTGTAAGATCATTTTATTGTTGCATCATGTGGGTCACTCAACGCATTCGCGAAAATCGCTTGGTCCTGCTACCTCATCCGGCCGAAAAAGTCGTTGTAAACGATAGCTTCTAGCGACTGATATTATGTAACAACAAATATTCTTCACCAAATTTCTGACATGGTACCTGCCGTCAAATTTTCGATCTGAGCAACACCAATAGAGAGAGAACGTGAAACTAAACTAACAATTTTCAATATCCTTGCCTCCCTAACGAAAATCCTAGATACGTACAGGCTAGGAATTTATAAGGGTAGACACATAAAATTGAGTTTATTATGACTATTGATTTGAAAACTTAATGTAACGTTTTCAAATTCATCCCAAGTTGGAATATTAACGAATTTATAAGCATATCATATCAGGTATTTTTATGTTGATTAGCTGCATCGTAATGCTTTATCAAGGGAAACATTGAAGGAGTTTCACGACCTGTTGGAAAGGGTAGTTCTCGAACAAGTGGATATTCTCAAGTTGTTATTCCTTCAATTAGGATGGATCCCCTTGGAGAATCGCTGAACTGGCCGATTCACAACTTTTCCACTCTCGAGTATCCCTTTCAATCTCGAGCAATCAACCTAATTGTTGTGTTGCGATTGGAAATCTAGCTGGAGTGCTATGTAAGTCTCGTAAATAACTCAGTACATCTGGAGAGAAACCGATTGAGTGTTGGATACCTTGTCAATCACGACGGCTTTAGCAACCTCCGCGCATATTTTCCCAACGATTCACGGATTTGCTTTTAAAGCAGGAGAGATTCTTACTTCTTACCTGTTCACTGTCAGAAAAAATTGTCAGGAAAAATTGATATTATATCTTAACACTAGGAAGCATAAATAGTAGTATTTTATTTAGTTAGCCTTCCGAGACTAATTCTTATGTTATTCTTTTATTTATTCTTATGCTTTTATCTATTGTGCATAGATCATTTTCTTTGAAACAATGGAGGTATATAATGTGTGTATATGCCAAATAACTTTTTCAAATTGTAATTCCATTATAATTGATTCCATAATTCACTTTAAATTTAATGAAGAATCGGGACTTCGTTTGAATTTTAATTATGTGCCGTTCATCAAATTGCTGGTTATTTCAGAACGCTGATATGTTGGGTTTTAACGCTTTCAAGCCTTGGCGAACATCTACGTTTTTTCGCGTGAGGTTGTCTTAGCTGCTTAAGCTTCGTGCGGCGGGGCTACTCTGTTGTAGTCCCAACATCTTTAATGCCAGATCACAACAGTTCGAGGCTTCGAACGCCCTAAATGCGAGATCGTAACTAATTAGGATGTTAAAGGTTATAAAATATTGAATAAATATAATATATAAATACAATATAAAAAATTGTACAATATATAAAAATATAATATACACACCGCCCCATGGAATAGTCAAATGTGACCACAGTGGACCACGTCGGCGTTGAAATAAGTTCTTAGCGTTTTTTTTTTTTTTTTTTTCCTGGTGATTTTAATAAAAACTTAAGTATGAGGGTTGTCTGTGACCAATGCTTGAATTTGGTCATCATCAGCAGTTGAAGAACGGCTCGACCGCTTTGCGCCGTACAAGTCGACATTTGCGAGTCTGAACCGAACAGATCTCTTGTCGATGGTGCTTTCTCCTATGGCGTCATCGCCGTACACACTATGAAAAACATTCTCTATGTTTTTTATCTATATTAATTAGGAGAAACGGATATTTTTTTATCCCTTATTAGGGTTCTGCGCATCTTGAAACGTAAGCTCTCAAATTTTGGATGGGGGTAATTATTTTTTGGTCGATTACAAAGGTTCATTATTGAAAAGCTATACTAGAACCAAAAGCATTTATACTAGACAGCAATCCTATTTCCTATTCTTTTCTTTTCTTTAGTTTTTCATTCAAATAAAATTTCCTGATTCCAGAACACCTCACATTTTTTCTCTACCATCACAAATAACCGAGTTATCAAGGAGTCGCATCTCTTACGAATTGTAGCTTGGCCATGATATAGTATGATACTATATTATATGTATCATACTATAGTATATGTATAATACTATATAATATTATATTATTATGTATAATACTGTGTATTATGTAGGACTATGTAAGGTTTGGTAGACGATTTCAAGGGAAACAATTGGTTAGTGTTAAAAATCAGTAGATAGTGTTCTCAAATGCCTCATCAAAAGATGAAGTCTGTTGATGACTCCATAAAGAAAGTGGTGAAGATTCCCAGCAACAAGATATTCAATGTGTTAAATTATGAAAAGAGGAGGATTTTAGATTCAAGGCAGCCATGGATTAAAACATTAACTCCATGAACATTAACGCATTAACATTAACGCCCGAAAAGGACTAATTTACTATTTCAAAGGATTTGCCCGATTTTCATATTTTAAGGACTGTTTTTTTTTTTTTATTCTAAGTTAAAGTCGCCATTCTAGTTGAAAGGATTCGTAACAATTGACATTTATTGTAACCAGGATACGGTTCAAAATGGAAGAGAACCTCCATTTTTGACTCGATATGCAGCGTATTTTCCCATTAGAAAAAAACTACTTAAAAATAAGGAATCTCGGTTAAAAAAAGCACCTTAACTAATCCTTTTTTACAATATGTAAACATTATTGACCAAGTTAACATGATTTTATAAACACTGATAGGGTTAAATTGAAATATTGATAAACGCTAGGAACTTATTTTACAAGCTAATATTACAGTATAATCTTCCCTCTTCTTTGACTAACAAAACTATCCCATTTCATAATAATCAATGTTAAAATATCAAAACGTAGATATTCTTGTTTGTTTTTTAAAGAGAATAGTTGTTATGATAACAAATATCTTCATTAATTGTGTTTATTTACTTGTTTACTCTGAAAAATAAGAGTTCCAGACCACATAGAAATTCGAAAATTGTGAGTATCTGTCGATAATTACTGCGGCTTTGATTTAGCGCCATTTTCGAATTTCTGGATAGCCTGAAACCCTTCTTTGTCAAGGTAGAATGAGCATGTGTCAGTAATTGAGACGTTGATTTCCAAAAGGTACAATATCCATTCTAGGAAATTTTACAGGAAGCGCCAAACTCTCTCATTCCTATATTATTAAACCGACTTATTTGACCCTTAATGCATTAAAATTTAGAATTATTTTTTTACAATATTAATAACACTATATTAAAGTTATGGAATAAAATGTTTTAGTATGATTTGGATCGAAACTAAATGCGTAATTATTACCTTAAGAAAATAACTGCATTTCTAAATCGCGTTGTTAAAAGAATTGAGATTTCCTTATATAAAATCAAATAGGAGATTTGGACAAAACTCAATGAAGAAAATACAAATATGTCAAAAAATCAATTTCGTAAAATATGTCCTTTAGTACCTTTTGGAAATCAACGTCTCAATTGTGCATTTACCCTTGATATTATCATATTTTCCTTTCTGCTACTAACGGAATAAATTCCATAGTTCTGGGATTAATTACGATTTCGACTTTTGGCAATGTAAGAAACTGTCACCAAATCCTTTAAATCTCAAAAAATGGGAAATTTATCCTCTAAAATCCCTTGGAAAACCGGATGTGTAGTAAAGGAGCTTCTCTTTTATATCCCTTTCCTATGGCCCCAATATATCTATACAAGCAGGATGTTTAAATAAATATACATTTTTTAAATTTCCTTGAAATGAAACTCATTATAAACATTTTCGTTGAATGACATTAGTATAGGTAATAAAATGCGTTTTCATAAATCCTTTTCAAAGTGATAGAACCGAGATAATTTTTTTTTTTTCTATTCTTACTCAACTCAAGAACTATTTCTGCTATTTAGAACTCGAGTGTTACGTCCCATGCTGTCTGGTAGGGGTTGGAATTTTTTCTGAAGGTGAAGATGGGAAAGGAGAAAGGGCATAAATTGCTGCATTGACTCAGTTCACTGAGCCATCACTATTTCCCATGATAACATTCTATGTTGCTCAGTGCAAATAATTGTAATCAGTTGGTTAGAAAATTCCAAAAGAACAAACATCAATAGCGTTGCTGAATAATAAATATATATACATATATGTACGAATGTTGGTACCGAAAATCTAGTGTTTAACAGAAGGAATGTTTACATAGTTCGACATTATTTTGTTATTGTAACCTTACTTAATAGGGGAGCCCGTGGCTGAGTGGCTAGCGCGCTAGTCTCTCATGCTACAGGTTCTGTGTTCGAATCCCAGTCCCGGCGGGGCTTTTATAAGGATGTAAAAAAATGGGGATTCACTCAAAACCTCTCCCTCGGGTATGTGAGACCCGTCAGCCAAAGGGTGGCCACTCACAAAATTAGTCGTAGGGAGTGATGACCCTACACTAAAAATAGCATCGTGAAGCGTGAGTGTAAACTCGCAGGAGTTAACACCGCTAGGCCCTGGGCCTACACGGCCTGTCGCGCCACTGAAAGAAGAAGAAGAAGAACCTTACTTAATAATTGCATACCTGGTTTATTATGTGTTAATTATTCATTCGTTAATGAATGTAAAAAAGATCTACTATCATTCATATACATGTATGTATTAATTTTCATTCTTTTGCGATTTTAATTTTAATAAAAATTCACATTTTATTTATTAAATCTTTTTTTTATATATATTTTTTGAGTGAATTCAATTTATTTTGACTTATTTTATACCATGGAACACTATCTAGCGATATTTTAATTACCATCGATTTGTTTTCATTTACGGAAAAAAAAAGAAGAAAAAAAAGTAAAAATATACAATTGAAAAGAAAAAAAGAGAGAGAGAGTGAAAATAAAAAGGAAATTACTATTCTTCAGAATGTTTGGAAAATAATTTAATCTAATATCTTTGAAAATAAAATCGTTTCAAAATAATATTCGCTCTTGGGTATGCCCAAGAAAATGAAAAATTGAATAAATAAGTAAACCTATGTGTCTGCTTTGTTTTTCGATTTTCCCTGAAAGCAGCGTCTACTTGGAATTATTTTGGAATTGAATAGATAGAAAGTGGCTAAATAGACGGGATTTAAATGTCGAAAGAGTTTGGGAGTCCCGGATATTGGAAGGAATGGAGTTCCAGAGGGATGTGGATCGGATTCAGAACGATCTATCGAAAGCTGTGGATCGGTGGGATGTTACCAACAAATCAGAAGGCTGCGATCCGGTGTTACTGAGGATTTGAATATAAGAGGATCCGAGATGTAAAACTGACACCGTGATCGGATTACTTGGTAGAGGAAGGATGGCAGGAATTACTTACAGCTGAAGGAAGAGTAAACTCTTCGTAAAATCGGGTGATAGAGGTTAAATTAAATGATGAAAATGAATTTCTTTCTGTTCCATTTTGAGCAAGGAAAATGCCACTTACAGACAAGGAATCTTGGGTAGAACTTATGTATAAAAGCACCTGAAATATGTAAACATTATTTTTTAAACATAGAGATGATTAAATTGAAATATTGCAAAACGCTATGGACTTATTTTACAGCTTAAGACTAAAGTATAATCTTCTCTCTTTTCCGATGTAACCAAAAAAGTCCGTTTCATACTAATCATTGTTAAAATATAGAAACATAGGTATTCTTGTTGGTTTTTTCTTGATATTTTAATTACCATCCACATGTT
This sequence comes from Piezodorus guildinii, assembly GCA_023052935.1. Taxonomy (NCBI): domain Eukaryota; kingdom Metazoa; phylum Arthropoda; class Insecta; order Hemiptera; family Pentatomidae; genus Piezodorus; species Piezodorus guildinii. Next base: position 62,994,077 of record CM041293.1, read on the forward strand.
TTCATTTACGGAAAAAAAAAACACTGAAAATACGTTAAAATCTGACACGAATTCTCCACATACCTAAACTTCTTTCTTTGAAACTCGAATATTTTTACACTGCTGTATTCTCTATGACATAAGGCGTTGCACAAACCCTGTTTGCAGATATTTGAAATTCTTAAAAAAATAATAGAAATCTATTACTCACTAAGAATTCCATATTTCAACAATTTTTAACTTTAAAAATGCCTCACACTGTTTCGTTTTAAACAAAAGAGGTCTTCCCCACATAGTGAAGATTTACGGCTACTTCCTTATCTATTTAACTTGAACCGGTAGAATGCTACCTGTTTCTAAACACGGTCACGGCTGGTGGTAAGTGTTCCATTATTTTTCTCCCTTGTAAGGTCATTTATTTCTCAATTTAATTATTTATAATTAATTAATCGTTTAAATATTTTGTTCTAAGGATTTATTAGAAACTGCTGAAATACCCTAGAACTTCCTATAGACGAAATTTCCTATTTGGGGTCTGTACCATTATTGTGTATACTTCACAAAATTGTGCAACTGGGCGTTAATTATTCAACTGCTTACAACTAATGATTAAAAAAGGTTAAGAGGTCACGTCACCTGTGGCGACTATCTTTCTATGTCCAAGGTTACGGATTCCAACCTGGCAGAAGGCCCTACGATTTTTTAATGGGAGCAAAAAATCCTTGTCCTTTGGAGCGGGCAAAATGACACTTGTTTTCTACAAGATAAATAGTTTTTATTGCAAAATTGTTTTACATTAAAATTTTTTAAAAATCAAAGAAACCATCAACAACCTGGATTCTGGAAGTTAATAACGACCTAAAAGGAAATAATATGAGAGAAAAAGATGGTATATAGAGAGAAGTTATGGGGATAAAAGTGTAGGAATGAAAGGTCCCAAGAAAGAAAAAAAAGGACTCTGCCAAATGTTGTGAGAAGAGGAAGAGGCTCAGTGATAGAATGATGGAATACTGGAGGAAAAGGGAAAAACAACAAAGGACAAAAAAAAATCGTGCGTAGTCACAGGAAGACCCTGCCAAAAAAAAAAAAAATGCTGAAAATCATTACACAATTGTTTATTATTTCCAAATCACTATATTAGGGTATAAAGCTACTTTTACAGCTATAAGTTATAAAGCTATTTTTACAGTTAACCAATATGTTTTGTAGAAAATTTGATTCTCTATTATAATTATTATTGGTGCAGTGGTTCCCAACTGGCGCGTTATTGGAAAATGATTGTAATTACCTAAGCAGAAAACATTGGTGAAGCCTTTTAATAAGAACCACACCCTCTACGCTGACAAATTTAAAATTCTACGTGATACGATTCCTTGTGTTTACTGACATGCTCTGCTACTGCAAAATCACAACCTTAAAATTGGTAATTTTCTAACATTTATAAAATAATAAGCTTAAAGAACAGATGTATCGCAGAAGATAATTAACAATATTTAATTTCATTAAGAGTATTCGAATAAATACTTTCTATAAGTTTTAAATTTTAGGTTATTTTTATTCACTTACGTTCATTTCATGCTAAAGTGGCGATCGGACGATATTAAAATATATTTTGTTTTTACCAAAATTAAATTAGTTGTGACCACCATTTTACGTTCCCTGTGAAGGACAGCATAACCATGGATTTTTTATTTCTTAAAAAAAAATTAGGACCATTTGCCAGGTTTAACTTTAACTTTTAATTATTTTATTTTTCTCGGATTGAAGTAAACTGCCAGTGCCTAGTTCATTTTTCTTCATTTCTATTTCTATAATATAGAGTTCTAGTAGAAGTATGTACGTGATAAAAGTGTATTCCAATGGTATTGAATGATTGTATTGCGAAAAATTTTTGTTGTTAACCGCTGCTCTTTCAAATAGCATAAGGTTATTGTATTTATTTAGTTATTAATTCGGTAGAATAGACTTCTTTTTTTTTTATTCGTTATTCGGGTTCTATTTATCTTGAGCCGTCAAACAATTGAAAATAATAAACGGAAATCAAAATGTAAAACTTAGTTGAGAAAAAAAAGTGTGTGTGTATATATATATATATATATATATATATATATATATATATATATATATATATATATATATTATAATATACTTATTTTTTTAAATATTCTTTAAAGAAAAAAAAAACAATTAACACAATACTTAATTAAAACTCATTTTACTCTCAGGGTATGGAATGGGTTCTTGACAATCAGGCACATAATTTTATATAACTTTTTAATCATAATAATAACTTACAAAAATAATACAAACAATATGCAGGCTAACCAAGATCCATCATATTCATACAGCAGCTCCTCACTCTCTCATGTTCCCCTTGAAAACTAACTATACAGGGACCTTTCCTCTACCTGGGGTGTCCCTTGCATCCAAAATGGAGGTTATTTTTACAAACAAATATTCATATTGGAGCTGTTAATTTTTATTTTTATTCTATTTTGTATCTAATTGTTAGCCTGCCTAACATAATATTTAAATAACAAATAATTGTTTACTTTAATAAAAAAATGGGTATATTACAATATATATATATTGTGTGTGCAGATATTCGAACAATAAAAATAATTTTAGAATGTTAAAAATGACTATATGCTTGGTTAGTGATTTTGTAAAACTATTGTTATTGTGTTGGTATGAGGAGCCTATTCCAAGGCGCGCTGCTGACCTTAAGAATCATCAGCCTGTTACGATTCTCATGTTTGTCGCTCCTTCAGGCAAAGGAAGATCGTTCAGCTGTTAATGATAGCTGCTAGGTATCTTGGGCAGGAAGTGGATCATTCGGATGCTATTCATGAATATGGGAAAACAAATCATGACCAAAAAATAATTATTTATATTTTTACTTTCACTTATGTATGAGATAAGGGATGGTACTGAATGACATATGAAGTAAGGGGATGAAGTATTGTGATCGTGAACCAAGTCCAAATGACCAAGTCCCGCAGAAAGATATGTTTGTTATTTATTATTAATAATAATAATAATATTATTAAAGATCAAAAATCTGTATCGGAAAACACACGACTTTACCTTACCTTAGTTGTTAGAACCAATTCAAGAAATATTAAAAAAAAAAAAAAAAAGTAATAATAATTGAGTTGATAGCATCGCGGAGACTCAAATGGGCGAGTAAAGTTGTTGGGCTCGGTGAGGATCGGATTCCGAGAAAGTCGGTATTAGCTGATCCGACTGGTAGGCGTCCGAAAGGTAGGCCGAAACGTCGATGGGAGGATTGCATTATATTATTATTAATAATAATAGGTTTAACAACAATGCTAATGCTCGTTTAGTTTGCTTTTAAAGTTACTGCAGGTCGGGATTTTGTACTTAATCAGTTTTATAATAAGCTTGCTTTTTGCATCACCAATTTAGTTTTTAAAAACGACTGTTGTTGAATATATGCTGTCCAACGGATTCTCATTCATCTTTCATTCTGTTTTAATAATCTATCTAAATTGAATTATAGCTGGTTTTACGTAAATAGAAAAAACTTGGAATTTATGGCTTCCAAACTATTTATTTAAATTCCCATAGAAGTATTGAATTTTTAAAAGCATTTTACTTGTCTACAATAAAATAAAATCATGGAACATTAATTGTCATATTTTCAATGTGTGCAGAATACTGCACTCATATTATTTTATTATTAAATCGATGGTGAATCTACAGATGTTTGAAGTGCAAGTTTAATAATTTTTAATAAAATTTACATTTTTTTTAGGATACGGTAATTCCTATTTATTAGTTCTTATTGCTTTTAGTCATATCCTCGGGAAAATATTACTTCAATATTACTTCGATGATCTCCAAGGAAATAACATTAACTAACCTAGGTAGGATTTTACTTCCACAAATCTAAGAACTAAGCCAATATTTACATACTTGGATGTGTATTAATGATCTTGAAAATATATTTAAAATTTGCATCATCGTAATGTTTTATGTTTTATTGTTGTTATTTTACTTAGTTCTGAAAAAATTATTGTTTCTGTGCAGTTCAAGAGGATGTTGAACAAAGAGCTGAGCCACTTTTCAGAATCCAGCAAATCAGGCAACCAGATCTCAGAGTACATATGCTCCACCTTTTTGGGTAAGTCATTTTTTTATTTAATATACTTGCAAATTTGCCAATTAAGTCTATAGATAAAAATATTATTTATTATGATTTTCGTTCTGGAATAAATCGGATTGCGTACAAGAAGTTAGGTAGTTTAATTAAATATAAATGTTAGAATGTATAGGTTTATGGAGATTAATCTCTAAAAAAATATCATTTTTCAGCTTATTTTTAGAGTACTCATATGATTTGGGGTACAAGTTATACTAAAATCTATTCTTTCTATTTAGAGATCAGTACAGGAAAATAATATTTCAAGATATCTAGACAGAGTCTGGCACCAGGGTCTCCTGTTTAAACTCAAAAAGATACTACCACACACATACTTTCTTATTATTCAATCATTTCTCTCTGACAGATTTTTCTCCGTCCAACAAGGTACAGAAACTTCTTCAATAAGACCAGTGCTGGCAGGTGTGCCCCAAGGTTCAATACTTACACCACTGCTATATATATTATACTCGCACGACATACCAGACAGTTCAAACATCCTGACGGCAACATACGCAGACGACACTGCAATCTTATCAAAACATGAAGATCACACTCAAGCCTCACTGACTATACAACATCACTTACAAAAAGTACAGGATTGGTGCAAGCTGTGGAAAACAAGACTAAACTATGACAAATGCCAACATATGACATTTACACTAAGACGTGAAACCTGCCCACCAGTGTACATCGATAATATACCAATACCACAAACAGACAGTGTCAACTACCTTGGATTAACTTTTGACAGGAGAATGACTTGGGGCCCGCACATTAAGAAAAAACGAAAGACACTAAACCAAAGAAGTAGACTGCTGCACACACTACTCAGACGACAATCAAAACTAAAATTAAGAAAGAAAAAAAAACTTTATTCTGGGTCTCCTAAGGATAACATTAAATCTGACATATCATAATAGCTACCATGTGGCCATAACACAAACATTTTTCAAAAACAATTCTTTATTGAGTAATATTACAATCAGTCCAATTTAGGACATTTTTAAAAGTGATACAGTACAACATTCATACTACATTCACACGATATTACAAAACAATAAATTTATACTGTAATAGTACTATATACATTTATACAAAACACAGTCAATAAGAATATATACAAAAGTCACTCATACCTATATACAATTTTCGAGCATACAGCACTTGAGTGGAGAATCTTGCAAATGCTAGAACACCATTATACATGTTACAAGAGGTCTCGAGGCCACTGTCGTTTCAACCTTCTAGGAGGATGGTAAGGGTGTGTAGAGCAGGCTGGATAGGGATTGAGCTAGCGGATTGGGGCGATGGATAAGGTTCTGATGTAATTTAGAGAATTTTGTTGGTATAAGGTCTAAAATGGATCATTTAGGTTGCGGTGTAAGGTATGGTTGGAGACATAATAAGGAGCATTAACTATTGTCCGGAGGACTTTGGATTGGAAGGATTGAATGCGTTTGATGTTGGAAAATTTGGCTGTTCCCCACAGTTCAAGTCCGTAAGTCCAGATAGGTTTCAGTACTGTCTTGTATACTAGCAGTTTGTTTTCGATAGATAGTTCAGAATTTCTGTTTAGTAGTCTGTATAATAGGCCAAATCCAAATCTTCGATTAAGCTCTTTTCGTTATCTTTAACACAAAGGTAATAAGAAAAATAATATTTAACAGAAATTTAAAAAAAATAAATAAATAAAAATATATATAAAGGTAACTACTGTTATGCAATATGCAGTTTTATTTAGGTTTCGTTTCGAGAATTTATTTTCTCATATTCATACCAATTAGAGACAAAATATTGTCTTACATAGATATGTATGTTAACTATAAACTTCAATGCCTCAACGAATTCAGCCACCTCGTTGTATTTCAAGTGTGTTAAGTCTATGATCAGAATCCATTCATGTTCAATTCATATTATTATTTCAGAAATCGTCATTGCAGATTGCAGTAATTGTACATGGTTTGTTGTTTATTACATAATATTTCTTTTTGTTTTTGTTTATTATTTAATTTTTCCTGTTTTTTTTCTTCGTTTATATCCATTCAGTTTCCGTTTAAACATCAAGTTTGATTAAAATTTCGGTTTAGATTCCTTTTTTTCCCAAATACAGAATATAAAATAGACCCAGAGGCTCAAATTGGCGCTGACCTGATTTAATGTAACATTTTCTAATCGACTTAGCTGAAATCCGATTATGTATTCATTCAGGCTTAGGTCAAGCCGATTCAGATAAAAAATTGCATCTTCAAAGCCGTCCTTTTACTATCAGATTTTGTATTAATAAAATCCAATTTCCCTGGAAATTCCTGTTAGAAAGATTTGCATAAGTTAAAATTATTTCTCAAGCAATAAATTACATTTTTGAGAAAGATGCTCAGGGACATTGTAATTGATTGAGGGGCATTGAAATAGATTTTTATCAAGTATTAGTATATAGTTTTCAAGTTTTTTGCCTTGATACAGATGCGTCAACAAGATTTGTGGACATCTTGGCATTTAGTGCCACGAAAAATGAAGCACTGATAATAGTCCTCACTATCAGATATATAGCATTTCCAAGTCAATTGTAACCTTTTCCAAGTCAAATGTAACTTTTTCCAAGTCAAATGTAACCTTTTCCAAGTCAAATGTAACCCTTTCCATTTCAAATGTCACCTTTTCCATTTCAAATGTACCTTTTCCAAGGCAAATGTCACCTTTTCCATTTCAAATGTTACCTTTTCCAAGTCAATGTCACCTTTTTCTTCACTTCTAGCCTTAAATATTCCGTTTTAATTTATTTATTATTGAAAAATAATTAGTTTAATTAAAATTATGACTTTTTTTAATAATTTTGGCATATGCTATCGCTATTTTTTTCTGTTTTTTAGATATTTGATAACAGTGTTTGTTTTTTACGAACTAATATTTAAAAAAATTAATTATTGTCTATTTAGTTTTAAGATAGTTGTTGATTTTGAATTTTTAGAGGGAAGGGATACTTTTTGGGAATAATTAATGTGTTTTCGGGTATTATAATTACGTTTTTCGAGATGTATTTTTTATCGCTCGCGTGCATATTAACTCGCATTTGCTTTATGTTTTTTATTGATATAGGGATTAATTAATGTGCTTTCGGGTGGTTATGATTACGTTTTTCGAGCGGTATTTTTTATCGCCCTCGTTTATTTTAACTAAAATTTACTTTTTATATTTTTTATTGATTTAGGGATTAATTATTGTGCTTTCGGGTGGTTATGATTAAGTTTTTTGAGCTGTATTTTTTATCGCTCATGGGTATTTCAACTCGCATTTACTTTTAATGTTTTTTATAGATATATAGGTTATGAATTGTATTTGCGGGTCTTGTAATTAGGTATTTTGAGCTGTATTTTTTATCGCTCATGGGTATTTCAACTCACATTTACTTTTTATGTTTTTTATTGATATAGGGATTAATTATTGTGCTTTCGGGTGGTTATGAATACGTTTTTTGAGCTGTATTTTTTATTGCTCATGGGTTTTTCAACTCGCATTACTTTTTTTGTTTTTTATTGATATAGGGATTAATTAATGTGTTTTCGGGTATTATAATTACGTTTTTCGAGATGTATATTTTATCGCTCATGGGTATTTCTACTCGTATTTACTTTTTATGTTTTTTATTGATACAGGAATTAATTAATGTGCTTTCGGGTGGTTATGATTACGTTTTTCGAGATGTATATTTTATCGCTCACTTGCATATTAACTCGCATTTATTTTTAATGATTTTTATTGATACAGGGATTAATTAATGTGCTTTCGGGTGGTTATGATTACGTTTTTCGAGCTGTATTTTTTATCGCTCATGGGTATTTCAACTCGCATTTACTTTTAATGTTTTTTATTGATATAGGCATTAATTGTTGTGCTTTCGGGTGGTTATGAATAGGTTTTTTGAGCTCTATCTTTTATCGCTCATGGGTATTTCTACTCGTATTTACTTTTTATGTTTTTTATTGATATAGGAATTAATTATTGTGCTTTCGGGTGGTTATGATTAAGTTTTTGATGGATATTGGGATTGATTATTTAGCTTTTAGTTCTCATTATAACGTTGTTGGAATATACATCATTTAGCTTTTTTTTATTTATTTTTTTTTTATTTAATATTGTTATTATTATTTTTTTATAAAAGGATTAGTTATAGTTCCTTTTATAGCGTCCTGAGTAAGTTTTTTCAACTAAATATTTTATAATGGACCCACTTTCTCACTTGTTCTTACAATTATCTGATAATTTAATTGAGGAATCGTTTATTCTATTTTCGGGTGTTCTTATAACATTATTTGAACCTTATTTGTTATCGCTTTTACTCATTTTAAGTTACTGTTCCTATTTCATAAATATTTGATAGAGGGATCGTTTATAGTATTTTGGGGAATACTAATAGAGTTTATAACATTTTTTTATAGCTAGTGCACATTTTACCTTAAATAAAAAGTGATCAAGAACAATGCGCAATCGCGATGTAACACCCAGTTAAAAAAAGTAATCAGAACGTGCAAAAACACAACAAATAATTTTTACTTCAAATTATAACATAATATCTACGGTATGTAGAAATTTCCAAGCGCATAAAAGATTAATGTTCAAAACACGTAATCAGAATCCCCTAAAACAAAAACAAAGAAAGACCACTCTATCAAAATATAAAATGATATTAGCTCTAAGTTTAAACGAGCGCGAGCTATAGAATAAGCAGTCCAAAAAACGTTTTTTCATAACCACCCAAAAACACAAGTATAGATCCCCTATAACAATAAAAAGATTAGAAGTAAATGCAAGTTGGAATGCGAACAAGCGACAATAAATACAGCTCGAAAAACGTAATCATAACCACCCGAAAGCACATTAAATAATCCCTATATCAATAAAAACATTAAAAGTAAATGCGAGTTGAAATACGCATGAGCGATAAAAGATAGAGCTCAAAAAACGTATTCATAACCACCCGAAAGCACATTAATTAATCCCTATATCAATAAAAATCATTAAAAATAAATGCGAGTTAATATGCCAGCGAGCGATAAAATATACATCTCGAAAAACGTAATTATAATACCCGAAAACACATTAATTAATCCCTATATCAATAAAAAACATAAAAAGTAAATGCGAGTTAAAAAACCCATGAGCGATAAAAAGATACAGCTAGAAAAACGTAATTACAAGACCCGCAAATACAATTAATAACCTATATATCTATAAAAAACATTAAAAGTAAATGCGAGTTGAAATACCCATGAGCGATAAAAGATAGAGCTCAAAAAACCTATTCATAACCACCCGAAAGCACAATAATTAATTCCTATATCAATAAAAAACATAAAAAGTAAATGCGAGTTGAAATACCCATGAGCGATAAAAAATACAGCTCGAAAAACGTAATTATAATATCCGAAAACACATTAATCAATCCCTATATCAATAAAAAACATTAAAAGTAAACGCGAGTTAATATGCACGCGAGCGATAAAAAATACATCTCCAAAAACGTAATTATAATACCCGAAAACACATTAATTATTCCCAAAAACTACCTCCCCCCCACTAAAAATTCAAAATCAACAACTATTTTAAAACTAAATATTTTTAAAAATATTTGTTCGTAAAAAACAGAACTTGATATCAAATATCTAATAAACAGAAAAAAAATAGCGATAGGATATGCCAAAAGTATTAAAAAAGTCATAATTTTAATTAAACTAATTATTTTTCAATAAATAAATAAATAAAACGGAATATTTAAGGCTAGAAGTGAAGAAAAAGGTGACATTTGACTTGGAAAAGGTAACATTTGAAATGGAAAAGGTGACATTTGAAATGGAAAAGGTGACATTTGAAATGGAAAGGGTTACATTTGACTTGGAAAAGGTTACATTTGACTTGGAAAAAGTTACATTTGACTTGGAAAAGGTTACAATTGACTTGGAAATGCTATAAAACAAATGACCAGGAACAAGACAAAAATATTCAAGAGGAGAAAGAAAAAAATTATACGAAATGTATTCCATACCTGAAAGAAAAATTTCTTAAAGAGTTCAGCGAAAGAGAATTTACAGTGATAATGACTTCGGTTCGGAAGAAGGGGGTCCATCCCGGTAGCCAATAGATCATTTTCGGAGAATTATTGACTCGAAAGAAATCAGTTGCAAAACATAGCGGAGACGATAATCCTGGACTCACTGTGAATCCTGCATCACCACATACATTGAGGCTGATTTGGATTTATATATTTCCGTGAGCAATTTTGAAATCAGGAAAGTCGATGTATTTCTATTTGGCGGTATCTCCCACTATTTTTTCTCTTTAAAATTGTCTTAAGGATTGATCCGGTATGCTGTGTACTGATAGCAACTCAGCGAAGTTGAGCAGCAGATCCTAATAGGAATTACTTCTTCTTTTCTAATAGCTGACCCGACAGACGATGTCCTATCTTAACTATGTCTTAGCGAAATTGGTCAAGCCGTTCACGCATGATGCGTTGACCAAGGGAAAAGGCGATTCATTATATATATATATATATATATATATAGATAGATAGATAGATAGATAGATAGATAGAGCGATTATTATTACCATTACAATATTTTAAAAAAACTATGTACCAAAGTAACTTAATATGTATAGATTTAAATGATCAATTTCGTTTTTTTGTTTTTTTTTAAAGAAACAAAATCAGTGTTTTGGGGATATTTGGGTGTTTTTAGTTACGATGTTCAGGTAATAACTCGCCTAGCTTTTCGACAGTAACAACTGGTTGAGGAAAAACCAAATCCGTGCTGAAAATTATTGAAAAAGCAATTTTATTATTTTTGTCTGTACCCTTTATAAAACTGTAGAAATGATGATATATAAAACATGGAGGGCGGGGTGGCCGAGACGGTTAGCGCGCGTTGCTTTAAACACGCGTTGCCTAGCTACCAGATGACCAATACGTTGAAAACCAAAAATTACGAGATCAACCCTCGGCCGGAGGGGACTTTTATCTCGGCATTAATTCCCCCACTCTCACCCCCTGGTCCGAGAAACCCCCGTATAGCCTTCAAAGGCGAGGTAGGGGTGAACAAAAAAATTTTATTACTGATTAATAAAAATTGTTTATTATGAAAAATAAATTAATATTACGACAGTTGGAGCTAACGAAATATTAGTAATCATTTTTTTATTTGAATTAGTTTTAATTCAGTTATACTGCATTATGTTTCAATGAAGATATTGGTAATAGTTATTTTAGGTTCATTCATAGAATATTTACATTTTAAAAAATTAAAGTAAAACTATTCAAAAGAAAAAAAATACCGATAGAAGAATTAATAATCAATACTAATGTCAAATATATATATTTACGAATACATTCGCCGAGAACAGGATAGCGAACTAAACATTTATTTTATTTTTTCTAAATATAATTTATTGAAATTTACAATTGTACTAAAAAAATACAACAAGTAAATCGAACTAAACATCAAAGTTATCCATGCCGTTAATTTATTTATTTTAAACGTTTTTGTTTATGTTAGCGTTCGCAAAATTTATGTTTTTAAAGACTATTTTTTTATGTTTTAGTTTTTCATAAAACAGATAAAAATTGTGTCCCAGCCCTTAAAATACATCAGGAAAATTAGAGCCAAAAAAAACATTAAATCATGAAACATCCTTAAAATGAAGCTATGCTTTAGCAAAAAGAAACATATCCAAAAGTATTAAGTAAATAAGTGTGTGTATATATATATATATATATATATATTTATATATATATATATGTGTGTGTGTGTGTGTGTGTGTGTGTGTGTGTGTGTTTGTGTGTTAATATGATTTTTTTTTTTATATTATTATTGAAAAGTAAAAATTACAAGCTGCTAACCTATTTAGTTTTAAAATTTATTTATTAAAATGTGACTTTATGTCAAATTAAAATAAATGTAAAATTCCTTTTTTATTTAGCAGTACAGGATGGCTTTTATGAACTCATCTTCAAGCACATTAAATTCTATGTTGGAGTGAGGATATGATTCATCTCCATAGAGGTTTCTCCGTTTAAAATTTGTAGGCATGTGATACATACAGCAGATTTATTAGAAATTTTTTTTATAAAGACAAAAACTCGAAAAATTTAACTTAACTAAATAATGTATTTTTAAAACGTCCTATGAATACATTTTTTTTTTTTTAATTGGCGAAAAATAATAAAATGCGATGTATATTTTAGGTTTCTGCCTAAACTAATCGCATATGATCGATCAAATCGTATCTAAGTATTTTAGTACTATACTCCTTCCAAGGCATTTAAAAAAATTAAAACCAAATATTTCCAATAAAAATTATTATGATAATTTCATTTATATTTAAATTTATTTTTTAATAACTGAACTAGCCTAAATCACACCACGATTTTCAATTAATAGTTGAATTATATTTAGTTTAATACAACTCAAAATAAAGTCTGATTAACTTATTAATTTTCTCACTCTATCTTTCAAAAGGCATAAAATACTGATAAATAAAAATATAATTTTTCATTTATCTCGATTCGATCAAAAGTTATAGGATTTTGTCCACTAAATCGGGATTTTATACCAATGTGCGGCCTGTGAGAATGAATCTTCACTGTTTGTATCAATTGGCAGGAAACTTGGTCTTCTTGAACTTGGAAGATGTTTATCAGAATTATGTTATTCCAACTTAGTACCATCGAGTTCAGTGATGGAACTTAGTACAATACCTTAAGGATGGAAGGGCGTTGTTCAGTTTCGGCCCAACCTATTTCGTAGGGATCAGTTTTTATGTTTACTTTATCGTAGACCCCGCGGATTACCTTGCCCTCCTGCCGTATAACGTTACGTCCCTACTCCGATTTTGTTGCTATTTGGGAAAAATATAAAAAAAGTTATAAACAAGCAACATTTCGCGTATAAACAAAATCTCATAATCACCATTTAAACTTCCTAATTTTCCTGCCTAATTAATTTCTGCCATTTTAGTAAGATAAACAATATTACCATTATTTACAGGAGAAACGTTCTCGATTCCCATGTTCTTTGTGACAAAGGCTGAATAGCCCACGATTTGCGCGGGGCCGAAAATAAACCCTTATCTGAAATTAAATTCCCTCTACCTTTTAGCCATAGCCTAACCATTTCAGATGAGGAGGCTATTACAATCAATAATGAGATTGGATACCCGAAGTTTATTAAAACTGTTATGGTTTCAGCTCTACTTTCTTTGTGAATAGATGACATATTATACCTTGTTTATAAATTACGATATGTAAATTAATAATTTTCTGGATGCGGTTGAAAGCGATTTTCTGCCTCCTCAAAACGATTTACAAGTCAGACATCTGAGGAAGAAGAGGCCGGATGTTGGAACACCTCAAAAAGGATAAAATCAGTCGTCGGATAGTTTTAAATTAGGTGACGATTGTGGTAGTAATTAGTTTTCTAGATCACCTACGACGTCGTATTTTAAAATATATAAGAAATTTTCGCACGCAATTAAATAAACATAGTTTGTTGTCGATTCTTCCTATAAGCATTAAGCGATAGATGTCTTCCAATGCATATAAGTATTATCTTTTCCTTACCTTAAGCGAGAGCTCTTATACCTTCTAGAAGTGTGAGATACTTTCTTATAGAGCCTGACCCAAAGATAATAATTATTATTATTAAAAGCATTTTATCCTTTAATCGCATTACAAGTTAAAAAAAACTTTAAAAAATAAATAAATAAAAAGAAGAGAGGAAATTACTTCTTTGACTCTATTTTATTTATTCGGTTAACGTCACTTTATGCCTTTTTTTGCTAATCAGACGATGCTACAATGGGAATCCTAAATTTCGTCTATCAGGTTTAATTAGGATAAGGATCTTTAACCAGTGCTTGGCATCGTATAGGCTTGAGAACACCATTTTATGTTCCTTCTGAAAGACGGAATAACCAAGAATATTTTACTTCCTTAAACAAATCCTAGAGCTATCTCCTTGATTTGAGCTCACAACCTTATCAATTTTCTTTTATATTAAGTGAATCATATTATTATTCATACTAAGAAGTGTTGTTACATAAAAAAATAAAATCCCCTTCTGGAAGTGTGAGCAATGGAAAGAACTTTCAGACATTTTTTTTATTTATTTTTTAAACAATAATATTATATCATGTATGCTATGCATCTGAGTTGTCCTTTTTTTGTCCAAAGGTATTGAAAGGTCTTAGGTGTAAACAAAAAGTAGAGTATTTGACATTGCCGTTATGCGTGGCCCATAAGTTGCGTAGGTAATGGTATTCAACACAGAGGATTTTTGCTGACTATTATGAAAATAGATGTATTTAAAGTAAAATAATACTCCGTTTAAAACATCCAAGGGCCGTCAGCACATTAGGTTTTTCCCCTATTTTAGGTACCAACTTTGAAGAGGCTAGGTCTGTTTCAGAAGGGTCTCCAAACCATATGGCCGCCTCCCGGCTGAATTAACAGAATAAATAATATTCTGCCACAGCCGGGATTCGAACCCAGGACCCGGAGACCAGTATACTAGTGATCTATCCACTAGACCACGCAGCTCCCATTAACTTTTGTATAGGTGCTGTAAATAAAAGTTCATATAATAACAACCTCCTACCGTTTACTAACTAAACTTCATGACGTAAGATGAAGTATATTTTATGGCATTTTACATTTTGTTATTGGTATCAGTATCACACCTCCTCTGTAGGCAAGACGACTCTGCAAGATAATGGCGTCGTAATGCTGAATTAGTATTAATGTGCTTTAGCAACAAGTACAGGCACCTGTCCCATTTGAGGCTAAACACCTTTTGGAGCTTTCTGAATATTTAATAGACATTAGAACGGGTTGTTGAGGCTGACATTTAGAATAAACGGAACTGATCGTGCATTGTCATTCAGCCCAGCTCCTTGACCTTTCGCTCTGCCGTACCCCTCACCTGCGATCCTCTGAATCGATCTTAATTATCGCTCATACAGGTGTCTCTGGATCGCCTCCTGGGAATGTGAAAATGTAAAAATTGACAAGCTTTATAATGAACACTATTTACTTCACAGAATTCGAGAGCTTTCTCTTGCCGGCCTGGTTTATATCTGGTCATCGCATATATATGATATATGATCATTTAGTTTAATTATATGATACGTTTAGTACTGAAAGTAGTTTCCTAGAATGGATATAGTACATCCATTCCCGGAAATTATATAGGAAGCGTGAAAATCCCTCATTACTATATTATTATTATTTTTTAATGAATGATTTTATTAGCGCCTATAAAATATATACAATAAGCTAATGGGATTTTACAAACAAGGAATGAGGGAGCATGGCATGGTTAGGCATGAGGGAGACAGCACCCAGTGGTGCATCCTTCTGAAACTATTATTTTAGGTTAGGAGGTCGCTCATCCAATTCTTTTTCAGCCTACGCCGAGTTATATCAGGCATGTCAGTTGTAGCCATATTTTGAGCAAATTTGTTAATGTGTCCATGTAGTTTGTTGTGAAAACTTTTGTAAGTCATTCGAATGTGGTTTGTTGTAGTTGGAATGCCTAAGTCGGTATGAAGGGTCATTACTATATATATTAAACCAGTTTAATTTGATTATTTCCGCATTTAAATATAGGATTGTTTTTTTACTATATTAATAACGCCATAATGGCGTTATTTAAAGTTATGAAATGAAATGTTTTAGTACGATTTGGAAAGAAAATTAATACTTAATTTAGTACCTTTAGAAATTAATTTTATTTCTATATCGCGTTTTTAAAGGACTTGAGAATTCATTACACAAAATGTAATAGAAGAATTAGATCAAACTAAAAATATGTATTATATAAATATGCTACAAATATGTAAAAAAATCAATTATGTAACAAATGTCCTTTAGTACCTTTTGGAAATCAACGTCTCATGTATAGAATAAAATAGAATAGAATAGAACAGAAAATTATTCTATTATGGGACTTAGTCCTTTAAGAATAACATAAATGTTGCAAATAATGAAAGCATATCTGGCTGAAATAAATTAATTATACATAATTATTTATAAAGGTAAAAGAGGGAGATAAAAAATTTATATATAAATAAACACAGCAATAGAATGAGAAGTAAAAAACGATTACTTTTGTACTAAAAAAAAAAGAAAGATTTGATCATTGTAGTGGTTAAGAATTTTTAATGAAAAAAATATAATTTTAAATTTTACAATTAATGAGCGTCTGTTTAGTTTAAAAGGTGTTAGAAAAAGAGATTTTAATGTGGATTAGGATGAAGCATGGCCTATATTGGAAAGAATGGAATTCCATAATGAGATGACACGGGCAATATACATATATATAATAATATATATATATATATATATATATATATATATATATATTATATATATATATATATATATATATATATATTCATATATATAAATACTATTTTCAGGCGAAACTTTGAATTAATGCATCTTCGAACCTAATAATGTTTATTCATTGCATAACTTAGTATATTTGAAATTTCTGTGATAGTAATGTCATCTATCAGTGTCGGGAAAAATTTATTTTAAGTAACGAATGATTTTGTTGGTTATTAGAATAACGGATTACGAATGATAAATAATGAATAAGCTAAATTAACATTCCAAAGTGACAAACAGTTAGCAAATACAAAATAATATTTTTTTTCGTTATTCGTTATTTACAATAGATTAAAAGTAATGCAAATAACGCTCTACACAGTCATTGATCAGTTATTATATGTGATTTTTAATACTACTGTTTTTCTCTATTTGGTTAAAAATATAAGAAAAATAAATGCTCGAACTGTAGTCTGAACATGTTTGTATATTTATTGACTGGATCTAAAAATAAAATAAAAACTGTACCTCTACCTACCTCTTATGGTGCTTGAGCTCAGTATATTCGTACTGTTTAACGGCCGTACAATGTAGTGATTAGGCCGCCGTTGTTTTCACTGTTTCGAGCACCCACTTATAAAGGCTTGGTGTGCCCGAGGAGGGTCTCCATAACCCAAGGGTCCCTCATGGCTGAAATAAAAGAATAAATAATATCCTGCCTCAACCGGGATTGAGACCATCGATAGACCATGCAGCTCTCCAAGACTGGACCTAAAGACACTTAAATTATATTTTAACAGTCGAGAACATACTGCAATAAAAACATATATTTATACCCTATAATTAAACCTTAATTAAATTACAATTGTGTATGCAGATTAAATTCGTTCCATGTCGTTCAAAAAACAATTTGAAAAGTTTCTCTGGTTCAGGATATCTAAAACATTCTAGCAGTCAATTTGAAGAGAAGATAAGACGAAGATTGTATACCTTGTGGAGGGGTCTGAAGCTGCCTGGACAATGTAAATTTATTACCCTCCAAAAATACATAAAGCCAACTTTCCTCGTTCACGCAACTCCCCCGTTACCAATTCCATAACTCAGAGGATATTTTCGGAGCTTCATATATAACGTTTGATTTGTATTTCATCTATATTTCAGACTTTTTTTATTAATTTTTAACGAGTATATTAAGATGTATTTTTTTGTTAATTCATGCTGATTTGATCTATGAATAGTCTGTTGGAAACAGTTCTTTCTACTTGCCACTATACCTATGGCTAGTAGTAAAAACGGTGATGATCTCGGGGATAGTGATATATCAGGAAGTACGTTTGAATATACGGAGAAATTTAACTATTTATGGTTATACGATAACCAGAAACAAAATAAACTCAGGAAGAATCAAAGTCCAAAATTAACAGTTGCTTGCGCCTTCTGTCAAGAAAATTAAAGATTGAAATTTGCAAAGCTATTATTGTTTCAACTGATAAGAAACGGGGTATGAAACGTGATCTAAATACCACAACTTTAAAGAAAGAACAACGCCTTACGGATTTCAAAAACAAGGTCGTAAATAAAACGTTTTGGTCGAAAGAAAATGATACTTCTGGGGAATTTAGAAGGATACACACCGTCAGTACAATATAGTTGAGTTGCCTAATCAAGGGCGGTGGTCATTGTGTAAAATTTGTTAATAACGTAACACAAATATCTTTCAGGAATATTTAAAAAAAATCCATTTATTGTCTACGCCAAGAAAATTTAATGGTTAGATGTCAAGATCTTTAAATGTTGAAATTTATAAAACCATTATAATCCCTACGGTTCTTTATGAATGTGAAACTTAATCGTTTACTATGAAGGATGAACAACACCTTAAGGTTTTCGAGAATTGAAATACTACGTCAAATATTTGGTCCAAAGAGAGATGAGGTCAATAGGGAATTTAGAAGGTTACACAACGCGGAATTACGGAGCATATACCCTGTCAGTATAATTGAGTTGGTATCATCGCGGAAACTGAAACAAGCGTGTGAACTAAAGTTGGTGTGAGCTAAACCGAAATGTAGGCGTCAGATTGGTAGGCTAGGTGTGGGCGGAAGGATTGTGTTGTCTGATCTCGGGGACTTAGGCTTGGACGGTGATCAATGGAATTTTTTTATTTTTTTTTTTTGCAGCATTTGCTGTTATCGGCATCGAACCTACGGGGTAATAATAATTATTAATATTTACTTCGAATCTTATTACTGTTTCTCATGCTAAAAATAAATGGATTCCGATAACGGTTGCTTTTATAAATTATGATTATTATTTTCTAGCCCACGAACCGGTACAAAATGCTGTGTCTCAAAGAAATCACTATATAAATTATACAGTGGTGCCGGTCAAAAGTTAGAGACCACCTATGGTTTATATCAATTAATATATTTGAATCTTTTTGCGGCACATTGGCGCTCAGATTTCTTTTCTTAGTGTATTTTGTGGGTTGCACTACGCAATTCAACTGAACATTTCTTCTAAAGCGTTCTTCAACGAAAATTACTTGTGCAGTGAACTTCTTACAACTTTAGCAGTCTAGAAAGCAATAAATCAAACAAAGAATAAAATTTACCTTCTCAATTCCCCTTAGGGGTTAACTAGACTGTAAATAAAGCTCCAGGAACAATAATCACTTCGTTTATTCTTATTTATTTTCGTCACGTCAAAAGTCTCTGTAATAATTAGAATCAATCAAATTATTTCTTGTTACTCACGATATTGACAAACCTTTCTTATACCTAATCAGGATTTTTTTTTCATAAATAAGATACTTATGTTGTATTCAGGTATTCATGATGTATTGTATGATATATTTTTTACCGGCAATGTATTTCATACATTATAAGTAAAAATACAACGTGACAAATAATGGTTCTCTTACAAAAATGTAACTCTGCTGCTATCATGAATTTTTTTTTTTTTTTTTTGAAGGTAGAGGGCTAGAATACTGATGTATAGATAGTTACCCAAATTAGCGCTTACTACAGAAGTTTTACTTCCGCACTTAATTTTATTTTTCTCAAGGTAGTATCTTAGGTCCTATCCTCTACTCCCTTTATACAGCTGACATTCCACTCCATCCTCATACTGTCCTCAATACTTATGCTGACGACACGTGTGTCTTATCTGTCCATAATGATCCAACTACTGCATCCCAAACCCTTCAGTCCCACATCACAGCCATTGAAGAATGGTGTCAAAATTGGAGGATTAAAATAAACCCTAACAAATCCCACCAAATCACCTTTACCCTTCGTCGCAAACCGATGAGTTCCTGTCCCCTCTCCCCCAGTATCCTTTAATAACATTACCCTTACTCCTGTTGAGCAAATCCGATACCTAGGTCTCCATCTTGACAAGCGCCTTACTTGGAATCCTCACACAAGACTGAAACGACAAGAAACTGCTCGAAGATATCGATTACTACAACACGTACTAGACAAACGTTCAAAACTTCCAGTATATTACAAAAGACTCATTTACATCACTATTATCAGACCTATTTGAACGTATGGAATCGAGCTTTGGGGCTCTACGAAACCATATAATTCCTCCCGCATCCAGTCCTTACAATCCAAAATCCTTCGAAAAATCCTGAATGCTCCTTATTTTGTTACAAATCAACTCATTCAAAATGACCTTAACATCCCATTTGTTGCAGACATACAGATACTCCTCTTTTCATTCTAAACTCCCTCCCCATACAAATCCACTTGTCCGTAATTTATCTTCCTTAGATATCCCAGATAATCCTCCAAGGCGACTGAAAAGAAGGTGGCCTCGGGACCTACTGAGTTAAAATAGTTAGTGAAGTGCTACCACTGGGTAGTTCTTTCTCAAGACATTTTCATGACTTTTTTTTTTTTTTTCATTCCTCATATTTACTTATTGTGTTCTTTAATACAGTTGTAAATTACAATAAATAAATAAAAATAAAAAAATTATTTTTCAAGGGTCTAATTGTTTTGTATTTCTAGTTTTTTTAAGTTCGGGTTTTGGAGTTAGTGAGCTGATGCCGGTGAGACGAAAGGATGTTAGGTAGGGGAAGTAGTAGGGTGGAAGTGACAGCTAAGCAAACCCCCGCCGGATCCCGAACCCGCAATAAAACACAATTACAGGGAGCTACCTTAATAACAATCAGGCTCGCCAGTCTCTGTCTTTCATGAATGTTTAACCTCTATTAAATCCGTACTGTCATTGTCCTTTCAGAATATCGCTGTTTCAAAACCTATCCAGTTTTCGAAGAATTTCTCTTTTAAGTGCTTTTCTATTGAAGTTATATGTTAATATAATAGCGAATACGTTTTCGACAAAAGAAAAGTATTATCTGGAAGAGAAGGATTGAAAAAACTATGGGGTCATTGGATGGAATCTTATCAGACACGGGCCAAATCAGCAACTTACGGTCATTATGAATGAGTTTATTTTTGGTAAAGTAAAGAGTACGGAATTTGAATTGGATGCGAGAATATTTTGGTCGTTTTTAGTTTTAGTAGAGACCCGCATCTCAACTCGCGAGTTCAGATTCGCTTAATGATGTAAGGACCTTTTATTGAATGGAAGGTAAGAGTGTCTGTCTGGTAAACGATGTAGTAACACAAAACGGCTAATTTTTGGCTTTTTGCCATCTTCATCAGTCTTTTGTGTAGATTACAAGGTATTGAATATGTTTATTACGTACAAGCGAAATAATATCAAAGCATCTCTATAGAGGAAAAAGTCATAGGTGTATGACAAAGGGTAATGATAGTTGGTAGAATTTATTCCAATTACCCAACCTTGTCACCGTACTTCAAGGTCTCTGTGGGAGATGTGGGGTTGTAATGAAGAGTTTCTTAAGCCATTGAAAGATTGAGAAAATCTGCATATTACAGATACTGTAATTTATAGATTAATTTAAATAACTTGTCAAATTCAGCTTATCCATCCCGCTGGATGACACCACCGGATTGGACCAGATCTGAACAGATACCGGAGGAAGGATGTGGTTGAGAAGCTGGCAAGGAGCTCGTTATTTCGGATCTAATGATCCCCACTGTCGATACTCACTTCCAACTAGTCTTCCATAGAAGTCTCGGTGGCAGGATTCGACTCAAAAACTGCCGCAAAATCAACAATACTACAATTTTATTATTATTCTACAAAATTCGAGCACGCCAATTCTATAATATCCTATTCTAATTTCGGTTTATTATGAACCTTTGTAA
This sequence comes from Piezodorus guildinii, assembly GCA_023052935.1. NCBI lineage: Eukaryota > Metazoa > Arthropoda > Insecta > Hemiptera > Pentatomidae > Piezodorus > Piezodorus guildinii. The sequence continues at coordinate 63,015,852 of CM041293.1, forward strand.
TTGGAAAACAAAAAAAAAAACCTCTCCCTCCCTCCTCAAAATTTGAGGGCTTATGTTTCAAGATACGTTGAACCCGAATAACGGATAAAAAAAAATTCGCCGTCCGCTGTCTGAGACATTTCTTCGAAACTACTGGACCATTTTTTTCAAAATTAGCCACAAAAATAATAGAATATGTAACGATGATTCTAACCCTGGACGTTGATATCAGCTGGTTATTTTTAAAATAGCGGCCAATTAAATGTTATTTAAATTAACAACTCGATAATTTTTGAAGAAAGAGAAAAAATAATTTAAATGTTATCCTATGAATACGCCCATAACTCCGTTATTTTTGAAGATAACAAAAAGTATGTAAAGAGTTTTAGAATCAGTAAAGAAAAAAAAAATAGTTGGTCTATTATATATATATATATATATATATATATATATATATATATATATATATATATATATATAATTTTTTTTTTTAATTTCACCAGAACTCAGTTAATATTGAAGATAGAGAAAAATCATAGCTATAAACAGCTATATTAACAATTAAACCCTAACATTGTTGGAAATAATAAACTATTGTGTAATAATTTGCAGCGTTTTATGTTTAGTAATTAATTATATGAAATGTAATGTATATGTGAAATTAATTGTAATAGGTACTAAAGTATATTTAATCTAAGGTAGTAATTGTACATTACTGGGCTTTGTAAATGATTTTAATAATCACGCTTATAAATGCAAATAATTATTCTTTTCAATTTTGAGAATTATTTTATAAACTATCTTATTATTGGTTTTAACCATTACTACCGTTTGCGATTATAACAATTGCGAAGTCTCTGTCAGCCAATGAACAAGGACGAACCGTATCTATGTATATTGCTTATAAACATTTATATATTTCATGATAAAATCCTCATTATTCAATTTAACAAGTTAGTTATGTTGTTCAGGGTAGCGGAAACATTTCAATCATCCTTTCCAGTGGTTCTCCCCAGGAATTCCCTGAATGCAATATCTGGACTTTTTCAGACCTCATATTTTTACCGAGTATTCCTGTGAAAACCTTAATAGCTTTTGCCTGAAAAACCGTCAAATTCTAAATACTAATTTTTTTTTTCTTAAAACCCATTCCACATAACGATCCCAGTCTACGAATTTAATTGCACCGCGATCTATTAAAGAGGCAAAAACAATTGGTTTTGTCATCTGCCACATCCCACCATTAATTTGCTCAATTCACAAAAAACAGATGTATAGTCATATCGAAAATAGGAATATGAATAGACGATATTTTTACATTTCAAACCCAATTTATTTTATCTTATCGAAACATTAAAAATATATATATTAAAATTACAGCGACATGCCTAAATAATTTTAGTAAGCTTAATAAAAATCTTCAACCCTTGTATACAGAGTCAAAAAATAAACCAATGTTTATATTTTATTCATGACTCCGGATTTTATTATTTTGTAGGTAATTGGAATAGGGTCAGAAAATTTATAAATAAAACAAATCATTTCAATAGATTTATAGAAATATTTTTTACGTTAATTTCCAACGTTAAATTCATTATTTTTGCCTTTATCTTTCATGAAATATTTTTCTAAGGATTATTACTTTAGTTTATTATTATCTGTCTGTTTTAAGATTTGAAGATGATCTTTTAATGATATATTTTAATTTACATTCTCTATTTTTGCCACTAATCATGAATGATCGTTTATGAGTCAATACTTTTGAAAACGTCCAATTTCCATTAATTTTGCCGCTCAACATTTTTCGATTTTAATAATTTTTATACAACCGTGGATAAAATATTTTCTGGCCAATACTTTAAGGGTTGCAGTCATTTTAGTTCTGCTTCGTGGCTGAAAACTTGTCGGGAAAATCTCTTTAATTCTAGAAATTTTGTTTATATTAAATAAAAAATAAAAAAACTAATAATATTATAAAGATTTGTTTTATCTTTTTTGTCATCATAACACATTAAATAAATGGTGAAGAAATTTCTTTAAAAAATTGATTTAGAATGAGTCTTTTAAGGAGTTTTAAATAAAAGAGACTCACACCTTCGATTATTTTTTTTCTTATATTGTTAGCCATATTCCACTCGCTCTCAAAGTTCAGATATTGAAAACATAGTCCTTTTTTTATGAATTTTCGAAAACGGCAAAAATTTATTTTTCTCGATGTTTACACGGAAATATAATATAACGGATATTGAAAAAATATGAAACTAATACCGGTTATGCATCTATATGATGAGTATAAGTGACATTAATTTCGTGACTAATACTCAAGCTTGTTCCCGAGTTATAAAATTCTCTTCGCTGTTAAAAAAAAGTGTTCTTCCGAACAAAAAATGTGTTAATACGAAAACAAAAAGTCGCTAAAACTGAATTAATTAATACGACTGTGCACCTGAGAGGTTAGAGAAACTTTTTGATTAAAATCAGCCATTCAAAAGATCCACTTTATACCATGCATTTTGCAATTTTACGGCTCTAACGATAACGATTAAGCTCGCTATATCAATGTTAAATATAAAGAGCTTTAAAATAATTTAATCTAAAACACACTGATAATTTAATCGTTAAACTTCGTTTTATAGATCTTAAATTTATTTTTTCAGGTAAGTGAAAGTCGTGTGTTACCCACATCAGATTTTTTTTCAACTATATAATATTTTTTATTAAATAATAATCCTAAAATTAATTAAATTGATATATATATATATATATATATATATATATATATATATATATATAATTATTATATTCATATATAATGAACTATATGTGCTTATATAACTTGAATTCCAAAGATAGGAAATAATTACAGTTTAATTTGTAGATTACCTGTTGGTTCATAAATTTCTGAACTTACTCTCATTAATTGCAATATCCTTCCAATTATTGGTGGCTGTTAAATTACTAAACCCCATTTCTAAGACAATAGCTATTGGGCGTGTCTGATCAATTTAGGGCAGGTTGTTGGAGTTGGAGCTCATCCCGCTAGGAGCACTACAACTTAGTATTGTTATACGTGTATTAACCTAAACAGTTACAATTACTTTGTATTAATAATTAATTAATTTATATTAAAACATTATATTATTTTACAACATACTACTATATGCTAAATTCATTTTTATTGCATGTTTTAAAATATTTTATGTTGAGTTTAATAAATATAAATTACTTTCTCAATCAAGCGAAAATTAACTGTTGGTGACCGCAACATAAACGATAAAAAAAAACTTATTTTGGGCAACTATCCTACTTGCGGAATTTACCGTAACATGGCAGCTTTATTTAGGAAGAAAGGAGAACTAAAAGGTTTTTTTTTTTTTTTTTAATTAAGCAGACTTAAAATATTAGTCGGATTGGTAATATGATTATTGTAAAGTTTTGTCCCCTGTTAGGGACTTTTTGTATTTCTAAGCATGTACATAATTTTCAAAGAGATGTGTGTGAATATATATATATATATATATATATAGTGTGTTTGGAAATTATTACATATATTTTAAATACGATTCCGTATTCTCAAACCTTCCTTATTTTGGAGAAAAATCAAAATGCCCGCGAATGACGCAAATAAGACGACTTTATCCATTGAGGATAATATAAAACATTGTGATTTATTAAAGCATAACATTTAGAATTCAAAATTTGACCGGAGATAAATATTAAATTATTTTGTAAAATTTCAAACTCCTTAGGAAAGGTTCACTCATTCAGCAATTTCATTACCATCTGCAGGTATTAATTAGTAATGAAAGTGTTATGTTACAAATTTATTATTTTAATAAAATTTCAAATAAATTCATTTATGTAATTATTAAAGACGAAACCGGGTGAGGGTGGAGGGGGGTGGGTTCACCCATAGCATAGTGGCTAAAGCATTACAGCTTTCTACGCCGAAGGTCGCGGGTTCAAAACCTGTTGGTGGCCTTAGAATTAAATCCTTAGTTATGCCGTCCTTCGGAGGGGACGTAAAAAAGTGGGCTCGTGCCTGTGCAATGTCAGGTACTCATTAAAGATCCTTATCCTAATAAAACCTGGATAGGCAATATTTAGGACTCGCACTGTAGCATTGTCCGATTAGCTATAGTAGCATAAAGTGACGTTAATTTTGAATCTTGAGTTGTCAATGTAACAATCTTAAGATAGGTAGGTAAATTTTCATCGTCCCACATGCACTATCTTCAGAACTAATCAAGAAGTATTGAAGATTTTCCCAAGATATTTTGAATTTTACGGTATGTGTACGAGAAGAATTTCTTGGTTTAGTGGAGCCCCTAAGGTATGTAAATTACCCTATTCTAGTTAACTGGAAGGTTAGGAAATTTTTATAATACATTTTGTGATTTTAAACTGTATCTGTATATAGATTAACTGTTAGATTAAACTGTAAACTGTCAGATTAAACTGTAATAGATTTTTTTAAAATAGTACTATGTGAAACTACTAGAATGTCTACCTAATCAGAAAAACTAGAATATGTACCTAATTATCCGGACCAACGTCTCTAGTTGTCTACTAAAATAAAATTTATTTTGCTACATCAGTTTTTAATGTACTTTAGAGTTGGGATACATGACCAATAGTTCCATAGAGTTACGTCTGAAAATAATGGCAGTTATAAATTATTGAGGTTTGGGCATTAAAAACTGTTATAAAATAAAGTCTATATTGTCATAATATAGATCGAAAATCTAACATTGCCATATAAGGTCTATGTGAAGGAATGTGAAGTTTATAGGAAGATTTTCAAAAGTTTCGAAAAATCATTTTGAATCCTGTCCATGTATTTCTTTATTAATGAATCACTATATTATCTCGTAAGAGACTATTCTTAAAAAAAAAAAAATAAAAAAAAAATATTTATTTATTTAAAGTCCATATCCCTTTGAGCCTATTAATTCATTTTTTACAAAGGATAAATATATATGAACCTGCTCCTACAGGTGATGAAAATTAAGTAAAAATAAATTTTAAAATGTATCAGACATATGTGACACTTAGTTTTGTGGATCATACATTTTGTTATTGTATACTTTTACTTATTTATTTTAATGTAATCAGACGTTTATATTGTTTATACTGTAAATATTGTATAAATGTGATCTTACAGCACTATTATTATTGTCTATTGAGACAAATTGTAATATTTCTGAACATATAAAAAAAAAAAGTTTTGTGTATCAAATCCAAAGGGCATAAAATTGGCATAGCTACCTAGGCCCTTTTGATATGCACCCTTCACTGCCGAGTAGTAAATATGACTTATGCCTTTGAGATCAGCTCAATTATATGTTTTTGTAAACTCATTTAACTTAAAACGATTGAACCAACCAAAATGAATATATTTCTTTGTCAAGAAGACATAAAATCTCATATTTTGCCAAAACACCAATGAAATCATAAGAGCCAACATCACTTATGTTTCGTTTTAACGAACGATCTGAGCAAACTTGGGATAATTCAGAACTATTGTATCAAATATTAGATTATTCACTTTTTCCAAAAGATGCAACCGACATCCTTTGTAAAGGGATTTGGTATGCTGAATAGGAACTGGCAATACTTATTCGTTGAAGCGAGAAATATTCCAAGAGATGATTGAATGATAGGAAATAATGGGAGCCGTGCCGGTTTATCAACATTATATAAGAGCGGAACGTGAGCCCGGTGCCCTTGGGCACTATGCAATTCTAATCACGTACTAAATAATCTGAGGGGCACAATTGCCCAGTGGCAGCCCTGGGCTAAATTTACCATCGGCCGCTTCTCAATAAGCCTCTGTTTGTCTTGAAAGGTCTTCGTGCCTTCAGTCCACAATCAATTGATCCAAATTAGCTCACCATTCGAAGACATCTACCTTTCCTAAAACCCACTCTACGCGCATTTCCACCTACGTAAGGAGGGTATGGTCCGACATCGATATCAACTAGCTGCTGAAAAAAAACAATCATACTGAAACTAATTTATTTTATATCGCTATGCAATTTGCAGCAAATATTTTTACTTTTACTTACCTATATATGAAAAATATAATAAGCGAAAGTGTTGCAGCAATCGTGAAAATTCGAATTCTAGGTTTCAACGGAAATACACGTTTTACATATACATCAATGGAAATACACTCCCTGAGTCCAAATGACTTCTTTTTTTTTTTCAGTGGCACGACAGGCCGTGTAGGCCCTGGGCCTCGTGGTGCAATCTCCTGGGAGATCACACTCACGTTTCTTGATGCATTTTCTAGTGTAGGGTCATCACTCCCTACGCCTAATTTTGTGAGTGGCCACAATTTGGCTGACGGGTCTCACATACCCGGGAGAGAGTCTGTGAGTGAATCCCTGTTTAATAATAACTGAAACTACATATTTAAGATGACCATACGCCCGAGATGTTACAGCAACTTTTTCATGAGAATCAGATAACTAGAAGAGCCACTTTATACCGAGCATTTTGCACGGCAACGCAAAAACGGCTCTGACGATTTTGATTAAACTACTTATATGGATGTAACATTTGGTGGGCTTTAATATCATGTAGGTTTCATTCTGATTGAAATAGTCACATAGGGCTTAAAATGCCTGTATTTTAAATTCTCTTTCCCTGAAGTATCTTTAATTTTGTAGATTTAAAATAACCCGGTATATAATCTTATTAGAATTGATAAATAACGGCTAAATATGCAAGTTGAGCGAATTTGATATACAACTTTACGAGAAAAGTGCAAACATATTTTTGTATATGATTTTGAGTTTTTTGAACTTTAAATCAGAAATATAGATGTATAATATACAGTTGGAAAGCTAAAGATTTTAGAAAAAATACCATCATATACACAAACTTCTAAAAGTTAACGGAGAGTGATGAAAAGCCGATAAAACAAACTGATTGTCGTATTAAATTATCAATTATAATAATATAATATAACTTAATTTAATTATTTCTTTGACAATTTATTTTAATCCATAAATGTATTTAAAACTTCTAAAATTTATTTTAACAACGGAGGTAAGTGAAAGTCGTGTATTGCGCGTACCAGATTTTTTTTTGTTTTGTTTAGATCATATATAGATCATATACAAAGCAAAAATATTGCCGTGTTCACGGACACATGGTATGAAAGGACCAAAGGAGACTGAACAAGCCTTTGAATGAGTCCGTGAATACAAGAGCCTAGGGGGATGTGTAAAACAAATGAGAGAGGAAACATATAACCCAAAAATAACATACAACTGCCTGGGTAAAGAACAATACGGAAACAAAAAATCTGGTGCGGGCAACACACGACTTTCACTTACCTCCATTTTTAAAATCAATGAAAGAATTTTCAAAAACATTTAGAGATAAAAATACGTGAAACTATTAAGGAATTAATTAAATTGAATTTATATAGAAACATGTGTTTTATTAAAAAATCTATTATATTATTATCTAAAATAATCAGTTAGTTTTATGTTCATTTCATCACTCTCTATTAACTTTTAAACGCTTGTGTATGAGATAATATTTTTTCTAAAATCTTTAGCTTTCCAACGGTATATCATACATGTATATTACTGCTATGTTCAAAAACGAAAAATTGCATTAAAAAAATATTTTTTCTGTTTTCTCCTTTAGTTGGGTATCGAAGTTATTAAATTTATATATTTACCTGTTTTTCATCAGCGTTAACAAGATAATATAGTTATTTTTATTGAATCTACAAAATTAAAGGTACTTTAGGAGAAGAAAATTTAAAATATCGGCATTTAAGCCCTGTCAGACCATTTAATCAGAATAAAACCTACATGGTATTAAAGCCCATTAAATTTTACATCGATGTAGCGAGTTTAATCAAAATCGTCGGAACCGTTTTTGAGAAAATCGAAAAAAGGTGCAAAATGCATGGTATAAAGTGCCTCTTCTGGTTAGCTCATTTTGTTGAAACAAGTTTTGTCACGTCTCGGGCGTATATTTGTCTTAAATATGAAATTTCAGTTTCATAGGACTTACCGTTTCCGCCGGGAGTTACCACACACAGACCTTTTTGCGGGACTTGGTTATTTGGACTCAGGGGACCCTAAAACGTGTATTTCCGTTGAAAACTAGAATTCGAAAATTTTCACGATCGCAATACTTCCCCTTACTATATATAGTAAGTGAAAGTAAAAATTGAATAAATCAAGGTTCTTGTTGGAGCGACGTGGTTTAGTGGATATATCTCTAGTCGACTGTTCTTTGCTGTTCTGGGTCCAAAATCCAGGAGAATGAAGCCTCCTGTGGTACATAAAGTATCTATAAAGTGGATACGAACAAAGAGTAAAACTGATACTGGTAAACCGGAACCGATTTTTCAATAATAAAAAATTATGCTATAATTTTAAAGGAATAACCGAAAATAGGGTATGTTGAAGATGTTATAATAAATAAAAAGAATGTTTTAGACTGATATTAAATATTTGACCGTATCAGTATTCAATTAAAAATTAGATAGCTCACGTGGTGGTCTAGAAATAGTGTAAACTTTTTATTAATGATTATTTTTTTTTGTTTAACGCTCACTAGCTCTCGTTATTTTTTAGAAAGATAATTAAGCCTTCATACTTTACTTTCTTTCATTGTTTTTTTATTTTTCTCTTTGAATTGTTGATCATAGCTTTTTCCTAGTTACGTGTTATTCATTTTTTGCTTTTGTTTCGTCCTTAAAATAAAAGAAAAATAGTGTATATTATTAACTGCTAAACTAAAATTTCGATATTGCTGGTGTTTGTCTACAAAAAGTACAAAATTTAGTAATTTCAAATGAAATATTTTTCAATATTTCTATGAACCAGAGCGTACGTGAAAAAAAATATATTAGTACTAACTAAAAACCAATGAGTTTATCTATTAATATTTTAGATTAAGATAGCTGATAACAGTAGTTAATTTTTATATAATTATATTAACAATAATTGATTTAAAATACTTAAAGTGGACTGTAAATCAATATAGCTGAAGAAGTATAAAGAAAAATGATTATTTTTCTTTTTAACTCTTCTCTTCTTCTTTATCTTCCTCTTATGTGCCTTTACTAGCGTGGAGGGGCCTCGATCCAACGTTGCCAAGCTTCACGATTTCTGCAGAGTTGTTTAAGTTCCTGCAATCTTTTCCCTCCGATCTTCTGGATATATCCGTCATACAAAATCCTAGGCCTTCCGCGCGGCCTTTTTCCAGTGGGTCGAGCTTCCAACACTTTTCTGGGTTCGCGGTCCTCATTCATTCGACAAACATGGCCGAACCATTTTAGCTGTCGCTTCTCGAGGATGGTTTTCTTTTTAACTCGTTAGATGTAAAATAATATATATAATAAATAAATATATTTTTTTTTCATAACATTAATCTTCACAAATGTTTTACCTTTTTCTCCATCATGATGATATATCAGAAAATTTAGTATTAAAAAATACAATTTACATAAATTCACATTGTATAAAACTAAATGTAATCAGTTTACAATATATTACTTAATTAATAACGTTACTATTGCATACTTTTAACCTTAATTGAAATGAAAAGTTTATAAATATTCAGTCGATCATTAAAAGTTAACTTGGCCATCATAATATCCGTATATGTAGCTAACTATCTGTATAGCTATTGTATACGTATCTATTTTTCATTTATGTGTAATAATCGGTATTGTTTTCAAATAAATTATCTATTTTTTTCATAACATCAATCGTCACAAATGTTTTACCTTTCGCTGTTGTTTCTCCATCATGATGATAAATCAGAAAATTTTATACTAAAAAAAATACAATTTACATAAATTCACATTTTATAAAACCAAATATAATCAGTTTACAATATATTACTTAATTAATAACCTTGCTATTGCATACATTTAACCTTAATTGAAATGAAAAGTTTATAAATATTCAGTCGATCATTAAAAGTTAACATGGCCATCATAATATCCGTATATATAGATAGCTATTGTATACGTATCCATTTTTCATTCATGTGTAATAATCGGTATTGTTTTCACAGTAATGTATTTTTATTTAATATTTAGAGATTTTTAACTCAGAGAAGATTGATAAAAATCTGAATATCTGAAATATCCGAAGGAGAATTACAGTTGAACTTTGGAAAGAGAGTGATTTTAGAAAAGCCAAAGAGAAAAAATCTTTTAGAGGACCCTTTCCAGCTTTCAGCCCCCGAATCTAAAAGGCAATAGCACTACCCTAATAGAAGCCGAAAAAACTTTGCCTCCTTTTTGTTTTTTGTGTATTTTCCAGGGTTTTTTTCCTTTTTTTTTTTTTTTTTTTTTTCAATGCAGGTGAAAGGATATATTATAAGAAACACACAAACACATAAATTATTATGTGTAAATAATCAGTTTTTATGTGAGAATAAGATCTTAATGATGCTTAGCAATCAATATATTGCTGATATATTAATACGGTTCAGAAAATATTAAGTAAACTACAAATAAATCATTACAAGCTAAATATTTTAAACTACGCGTTGTTAGATATTTCCAAAAAATTGAATTTTGTAATCTCTAATAGTTTATTAAAGTAAAATTCTTTAGGGGCGCCTACGGGGTAACTTAATGCTTTGGATAAAGTCAGTGCAATGGAAACCCTAGTTCTCTGGTTTGCCACCAGTCGTATCGTTTTCATATTATCATGAAAATAACAGTTTCCTCACATAAATGTCACTGTAAATGTTATGTTGTATGCTCTTCCATGTGTTAATTACACATATGTCTATATATATTATATAAACCTTGCCCTCTACTAATAACAAATATAGAATGAAATCATTTTTAATGAAACTTTTTAAATATTACAAAGGGTGTGAAATGTTTTTGAAAATATTGAATATTTGGTTTAATACTAAGGAATATGGATTTTTAAACATTGGAGAACAGTGCAGTCTTCGTAAAGGTTACACTCACTCATATTTTGGTTTATTATTTTGAATAATGAACCTCTTTGTAATCAACAAAAAAAAAATTAGCTCCCCTACTCGCAAAATTTGAGGGCTTGCGTTTCAAGATACTTATAATCACAATGGCGATTTTTTAAAAATCCGTTTGTCTCCAGTACGCCGTCCCCGTTAATTTTTTTTCTCCGAATTCAACAGACCAATTTTTTTGAAAGTCTGCCCAAACATAATTGCGTAAATAGCGATGATCCTAACTTCTAGACGTTGATATCCGCCGATTAGTGTAAAATGGTGGCCGATTAAATATTATTTAATTTAATAACTCAATTATTTTTAAAGATTTAGAAAAAAATATTGGAGTTTTTTTAACAAAAAAACGCGAATAATTATTCATAAATAAGAAAAGAAAAACAATTGAAATTTTACTCATAAATACGCCCTTAACTCACTTATTTTTAAAGAAAAAAATGTTTTGAGTTTTAGTATCAGGACACCACGCAGAATAAAAAAAAAAAAAAAACAGTACACCGCTATTAATCATAAAACAAAAAGAAAAAAAAATTGAAATTTCACCAATATATACGTCCTTTACTCAGTTATTTTTAAATAAAGTTTTAGTTAAATAAATACCAATTGATAAATAAATACCATAAATTTAGTTGTTTGTGATATAAATAGCGATAGAGAATTAAATTATCTCAAAAACGAAAAAATTAATTATTAAAATCAGTTCAGAAATAGCAGAGGTATATCGTTTTGAAATTAGCAGTCGCGATCGACCATTTTCCTTTTTTCATCATGGATCATTTATTGCTTTCCATGTTAGTTAATTGCCTATTAACTTCTATATAAACAGTTATACCTTAATATAGTTATTTGGAAATAATATACCGTTGTGTAATAATTTGTTCTTAAAGCTAATATTGGTTTATATCATATTAAATAGATTGTGTGACTGATCCAAGAAATTCAGAAGATATATCTATGGAATGTGCATTATGTCGATTGCATTGAAAATAAAGGACTTCTTTATTACGACCGGGCAATAACTATTCCTATTGATCCGTACAGGCTGAAGGGAACGGAGGGGGTGGGAGTGATGCTTTTGTATGAGTTAAGCTTTATCGAGATGAAAGAGGTTTTCGGACCGGAATCTAGCGAGGAATCAGAGAAGAGAAGCCTCGTGAAATATAGACCATGAATTGAAGAAGCTAGGGCAGATGTTCGGTTCAATAAATTCGGAAGGGTTGAAGAACTGCTTGAGTTGAGGAATGCTCTGTTAGGATTGGGGTGAGCCCGCAATCCCGGATAGTCTCCACCTCAAGCTCAGTAGTCCAGGAGTTAATTAGTTCTAATTAGTTTGCCACTAATAGGCCTCGGATAATCATGCATGTGTGTGTGTGTAACACTACTACATTTGTACAGTTATTTTTGAATAGTTAAATCTAGAAAGTGTAGTTTTCCGAGAGGCTTGGTTTTTGAAAAAAAGTTTCTTCATCATTCATAAATTTATATCAAACGGAAGAGAGTCTTACATTTCGGATAATATTAATAATGAATATATTCTCTGAAGGTAGAGACCGAGAGGGGACATGCTATCCTGACAGGAAATGTTAATTAATTATTCTTGGCTGACCGAAAGCTGGTGACGTATTCTGGAGCAATCCGGTTCACATATGACATATGAGCTAATTATTGGATTTCAGAATAAATTATACAGAATTATATTATTTCGTTGCTTTGGTAAACATCCATATGGGATAGCAAACCCAATGGTGGATCCACAAGACGAAGGGGAAAAATATGACAATAAAAAATGGTTAATTGAACACAACATGTACTTATTTCAACCAGTGTGATAATGTTATAAATTAGGAAGGGGTGGCCGAATGGGGAAACGCGCGTGAACATTCTGCGCGTTGCCCAGCAACCTGATAACCATAGATAAACAAGATAAAAATAATTATGAAGGATGAAATGGTTCGAATGGCGGTCAACAAATATTAGAAAATATTTAAAAAACTATCCATTAACCACCGGGTCTTCATCAAAGCTGATTCGTTAATATAAGGAGCAGAATTTATGGGGGGAAGGCGGGCTTTTAAATCTAACATTGATCCTCCTAACTCAACATACCTTGCCTTTTTGAAAACTCTCGTAGTGTCAAAAAGGCAAGGTAAGGGTGAAAAACCTACAACAAACAGTGATAAATTATCAATGATCGAAGAATTGATTACTGTTGGTATAAATTGAGGTGAAGTTGTTTGGGGTGCAGTCATCGAAATACTTCAATTAATTTAGTTCACTATAAATTAAGTCTGCTAAATTGAAGTATTTATGACTGCACTCCCGAACAACTTCTCCTCAAAGTGATAAATTATCATTTTTACGAAGTCATTTAAAAATCGCCGATCCGGGCAAGTTGAAATTTATATTGTGGCGATCTTGACCTTCCCATTCCAGCTAGAATATATTGGTAATCTCAGTGATGACACTTCCTCTTTGGATGTTAAACCTCCTCCCTCCCCCCACTTTTACAAATACAACTTCTTCCTCCAAAATGTTTACGATAATATGTGTCGCTGAACTTGCGTTTAGCTGCGATCTATTTTCTAATTCGAATTTTTTCTTTGAGGAATATACAGGCGTTTCCCTGTTTTCTTTTAAATAGTTGGGTAAGAACAGCACTTTTGTTGAACAGTTTATTATTTAGTTATACATTTTCTGATATTACATTGTGTCATTGCATCATGGAAGATAACATGTTATCCTTTTGGTTTTGCAGACAAACAGCAGGAGCTGGACCTGCCAGCACTGCGGGTGGACGAGGCAGAGCCACGAGGAGCGACAGCGAAGAGGAAGGAGCGCGGGCCGGGCAGGGTGGTGCCTATGTCCCACATCTCCGGGGTCAAGCGGCCGCTCACCCACACCAACTCCTTCACCGGTGAGACCCTTCCAAAGTACGGGGTCCAGGCCCCCAACGAGGAGGCTTTGGGAAAGGTAAGCTCCCAAATACTTTTGATCCTAATAGATCCTAGGGAACATAGTAATTTATTGAACGGAGAAGATTCCTTGCTACTATAATAGGTGTGACATTAGTAGTGTGGCAGGAATGTTAGCCTGTTCGGAAAAACAATTATAGGATCTTGCCCGTGTACGTATAAACTCAGGCATATACCAATGGTTCCCAACAAAATCTTTTCGCGCACCCCTTTATTCAATCACTATCATGACAAGGCTCCTATTGTTATATATATATATATTTAAGCCCATAAATTTACATAAACCCCTCATCCGATTTAATCTTTATATTTTTGGTCTATTATTTTCAATAATGAACCTTGTAATCGACACAGAAAAACATTACCTCCCATCAAAATTTGAAAACTTACGTTTCAAAATGCGTAGAATCCGAATAACCAATAAAATCTGTTAAAAATTAAATTAAATGACGTTTAAAAAAAAATCTGTTTGTCCGCCGTCCGCGGCATTTCTCCGAAACTACTAGACCAATTTTTTGAAATTCACTACAAAAATACTACTTCATGCAACGATGATCCTTACACCTAAACGTTGACATCATCTGGTTATTTTTAAAATGGCGGACTATTAAAAGTGATTTAAATCAATAACTCAGTTATTTTTTAAGATAAAGAAAAACAGTTTTATATTCAGTAAACTACGATAGCAAAAGAAAAAAAAAAAAAAAAAGAAAGCTTTTGACTTGTATATTTAAGTCACAAATTATAGTAGATATAATTCCACCAAAACTCGGTTATTATTGATAATAGAGAAAAAAAATGATTTTTTCTTATCCTCCGACTTTATTTTAAATAAATACATATACATTCTTAACCTATGTATATACAGTACACTGGTTTATACATTCCACGCCTTAGGCCTCATATTGCCCTAAGGCATCGATATTGGACTTTTAGAAAAAAATATAGCAGTTTTAAACAGTTATAAGCTAATATAGTTATTTTTAAGTAATAAACCCGTGATTAATAATTTGCAGCGTTTTTTGTATGGTTATGAAACACTAGCTGTTTCGCGCGACTTCGTCTGCGTCAATTTCAGTTATTATGATCGCTATCAAGACGTTTTTAAAAGAAAATATTGGGTTGTCCAGAAAGTTCGTAGAAAAATTTGGACAACAATCAAAATTGAACTGCTTAAAATTTATTTATTTAATCTACAAAATAGTTACCACCGTTAGCGATTACTCTTTCCCAACGGCCTGAAAGGTCCATTATCCCTTTTTTCCAAAAATCACTGTTCTTCCTCCTGAAGAACAATAAAAGGTCCGTTAAGACAATCATGAAGAGTAGGATTTCTCTTGTAGAAAATTATCGAGAGGACGGAAAAGATGGAAATCCGAAGGAGCAATGTCAGAAAAGTACGGTGGGTAAAACTTCCCATCTGAAGCTTAATAACTTTTGCTGAGTTGTTAAAGACACATGGAGCCTAGTTGTCTTGATGGAATAGCACTCCTTTCCGATTCGCCAACTCTGGCTGTTTCTCTTTAATTGCTGCCATCAATTGATCTAACTGGGTCCGTATTTATAGTTGTGTTTTGTGGAAGGAGTATCGAAATGTACCAGTATCATCTTTTGGTGTTGCAAGCGGCGTCGTTCCAGGCAACCCCAAGATTTTTTCGGCTGGTGTAGATGTAGAGAATCCATTTTTCGTCCCCGTTTCAAAAATGGATACTCCACATTTTTTTTTAGCAGCAAATCACAACATGAAATCCTTTCAAAAAGATTTCTTTCACTGAGCTCATGGGGAATCTAAACGTCGTAACGACAGACGTACCCGGCCTTCTTTAGATAATCAAAAACGGTCGATTTGCAGGCTCTTAACTCCGCAGCTATCTCACGAACAGTTTGTAATTCGTATATTGTTTGTAATTACCAGCATAACACCCTCGACGTCAAGAATTGAACTCCGGCAAGCCCGGGGTTGGTCTTCCAAATTGAAGACCCTCTAAACCGCAAAAACCACTTCTGAACCGTGCTATCAGCAATTGAATCGCTTCCATACACGGAAAGAATCTTTCTTGCAGTTTGGGCTACGTTTTTCCTTTTTTTAAAAAAGAACAGCATATAATGCCGAAAATGAACTGAATCGCCACTCATGTTGGTTTGCAATAAACTACTCTACTGATTTTTAATAAAGACGAATTCAGTGTGTAAACATAGTTAACTCCATTAGGATTAAGGCATATAAATAAACATTAGCCTCGTGATTCATTTTTAGTAGAAAAAACAGAAGGTAAATTTTATTTTAAAAACCTCTACCAAATTTTCGGACGACCCAATTTTTTTAAGTATTTCTGCTTAAATGCTATTTTTGGTTTTATTTTCTTGTGGCAGAAGAACATACTGATTTTCTCCGCAACCCGATCTTGACGTAAATCGATTCCTACGTGTTTAAATGCTTGCCCATGTGATTTATTAATTGTTACGGCAAAAGATAACTTAACGGGGAATTGAATTATTTTAAAATTAAAAGGTAAATCATTTGGAATCGTTGGGATTCGAGGTCAATTTTCCCTGTTTTTCCCAGATTTTTGACTGATTCTTCAGTCCGATTGGTCGCTGCGTGGTGTTGTATAGCCTATAGCCTTCCTCGATAAATGGACTATCTAACACAAAAAAAAGAATTTTTCAATTTGAACCAGTAGTTTCTGAAATTAGCGCTTTCAAACAAACAAAAAAACAAACTCTTCAGCTTTATAATATTAGTATAGATATTGCAAATAATAATAGGCACAGACCTGACCCCCTTAAACGTATTTCTATACGACCACTGATCGGCAGCTCACTAAACTGACCTCAAGAAACTGCTAAATTTTTCACTCCTTAAGCAAGGTCAAATATTATCTGCTCGCTGACTTCATTTCGTTCAGTACTTTAATTTATATGAAAACACTAATCTTTGGAAGAGTTATATAATTAATTTTCTGGTAAACCCTTCACTTTAAGATAATCGGACCTGACTTATATCGAATTTGTCTTCCAGTGTTTATATTTACTTTCTCTGGTATTACTGCCTCTAGCACTTGAGCTCCACGGTCTTTTCTTCTATCCTTTGAGGAAAAGTAGAGTAGTGTTTGTGAATTGAGCGCTGAGTGGTTGATTAGTTGGCAAGAGCACTTTGAAAGGTTTAATTAAACGTTTCAGTTTTCATCAAAGTTCCTTCTTCAGGTGTTACTGTTACCTTTAGCGTAACATACCTTTTCCAAATTGGATTCTATAATTTATACGAAAGGAGATTTAACTGTTTTTTTATCATTTTTAAATAAGGCATTAAATGTATGCTACGACTGATAAGATAATATCTACTTAATGACACCTCCTTATCGACCATTGTAACAATAAAATACATTTTATTTCCAATATCTGTCATTATATATGTATAGGTTCAAAATCTGATAATTAATTTTTTTTTAACTGATTAAGTTTATCACTTAATCCACCAACATAAGATTTGATGGGAATAAAAAATTATTATTGAAGAAATAAATAGATTTATTAATTTCAAGGATTTACTTGATAACTGGGATATTCTGTTAAGGTGAAAACTGAAGGAAGGGGGTTGAAAATTCACTTAAGCTTATAATTTAGGAAAATCTCAGGAAAACTCGTTGACGATAATTGCGGGAAGACGGGTTCCAAATCCTGTTATGGCGCGATGGTGCTCCAACTTGAAGGATGGGTAAACGCCGCGCTACACGGCTAGATTGGGGGAAAGTAAAATATGAAAATGTTTGAAGTTTTGCTATGTCGGTGATAGTGAGATCGTGTGAGAGTGTATTATCATACGCACTTTTAAATAAATATACAATATTCTATTATCTAAATACTGTATAAAACTATTATCTTTTCTTTTTTTATATATGATGTTCAATTTGTTAAAATGGAGTTTTTATTTTAGAAAAACATGTTTTCATAATGTTTAAATTACAATTGTTTGTTTTGGTATAACTTTATCACTTAGTTTTTTTTATCATATTTAAAAAATAACATTTAATGATATTTTAGGATTTTTTTAATGTAATATTTTATGATATTATTAAAATATTATTTTTTCAAAAATATATACCTTCTCCTCTTCCGCTCCTTTCTTGAACTCTACGAAGCCCTCGTTTTCACGAATTTCACCTACCTCTCCTCTCCCCGTGTACCGCGGTCTTTAGCATGACAGTAGATAAATCCGGCCTAGATATGTCTAATTTCATTCATGATTTTTAATATTCAGCTTTATCATTTCAAAACTGATATTTTTTCTAAATGGTCTTCTTTCTGTTCATAAATTACATTTAGTACAAGATATGTTGTTTACTTACGCAATTAGGGGATCTGGAACAAACACCGGTTTATTGTTTCTGAAAAGGAAAAATAAATTTCTGCAACCCAATGAAAATTCCCTTCAAACAGTGATATTCGTTGTCTGTGAAACAGTCACATTTCAGAAACCGTACACCACTCCTCGTGAAATAAGATGAGTTGAAGCAGCTCTTTATTCTGTCATTACCGAATTTACTCAAAAATAGAATTTAATATTCACAATATCGCACCAACTATACTATATACAACTACACCAACAGTTATTAAGTGCAAATGAATAGGGCTTTTATCCCCCGCCCTCACCTCTGGTCCAAGAAACCTCCGTATATCCTTCAAAGGCGAGGTAATTGGAAATCTAAAGTGTCCTAAGGAATGGAGTTGGGATCACTATCGTAGTAATCATCAGAATTTCAAACATGTTAAAGTGAGTCCATTTTGTGCTGTAACAGATGTGAACTAGAAGAAAATCAGGCTTTACCCGATCTTATATCTGCAAGACAAACGGCGAAATCAGCTGAGAAGATAAGTAATGAAACAGAACCAGCTGACAGTGTCGTGGAGACTGGCACCTTAATAGATGAGGTAGTCGATTGATGGATGGAAGAAGCATGTTCACTGCTCCAAGAACAAATCGACGAAGGAGATATTTTCGTTGATGCTGCGACTGAACAAAGCTCCGAAAACATCATGAAACATCGTCCGTTGTGATGATAACTTTTAATAAGTACGTTGACATCTTTTATTACTCCTCTGAGGTAAAGTCAGAAAGATAGTTACGTGTTCGTTCCTCAATGCACTCTGTAGAGTTTTTGTGAGAAAAACAATGAGAGCTGAAAATAATTAGCGAATCTAAAATTAAATCTCCATAATCTGTCCGTTTAAGAGTATGTTACTTTTATGTTTGATGGCTCAAATCAGGAATAAAGTTATTATCGTAATCTAGTTTTTTAGATGAGGAAGATGGTTGGGGGTACGGTCTTCAAAAACATTCACACTAATAAGCAATACTTATTTTTATAGTGTGCCGACGTTTCGGCCTGCATTGTGGGCCGAAACGTCGTAACACTACTAAAATAAGTATTGCTTATTAGTCGGGATTATTTTGATGACCGCACCCTCAACCATCTTCCTCATCTAATATTCTCAACGTTCAACTAAACTCCATCATTATATTTTAGCTGAATTACATTTTTATAAACTACATATTCCTCTATTTATATAAAAATTATTGTCCCTAATATTGAACTAACAAATTTATAGTAATACTATAAAACAAAATTTTGAAAATTTATTACTTTTATTTACCGTTACTCAAGGTTTAGACTTGATTCAATTTGTCTTTATCATCTATCTTGTCCATATTTCCATATAACCTTTAAGCTCCACCATTTGCTTGTTGATTCTACACTTACTGATATAATTAATTTCTGTTATTGCTATTGTGATTCTATACTTACTGGAATAATTCATTTCTGTTATTGTTATATTCCTTATTGTTATATAATAAGTTATTGTTTATTCCTTGGGTGTTGGCTTAAGGATTTGTGCCTTCAAAACACCATTCATACTTCTCTTACTAAACTTCTGTCGAATGAAATCTCTCTTATTTAAATATAATTCTGTTTCTCGAACCAGTTCTAATTGTTGCCTCACAGATTTACCCTTAAGCCAAGTATTCATAACTCCCCTTAAAGTTTTGTTTCAGACTCTAAGGGCGTGCAGTATAAACGCGCCCTACGAGTTTACCAACTGTGGTATGTTATTCTTATTGTTCTAGTTTACAAATTGAATCATATATATATATATATAATTATGTATATGTGTGTGTGTGTGTGTGTTTTTGTATTTAGAATAATTAAATGACTCAGGGTGTTTTTTACTTATCATTGCTTGTTCGTGTAAATTTAAACCTCATGTCCAAATGCAGGACTTTTTTATATTACTTTTATTGTATAAAAGTAAATTTACTTCGAAATTAATAACATCTGATTTAAAATAATAATTTCAAAAAATATAATTTTACACTTAAGCTGTTCATTTCCAAAAGTTACTGGATGTTTAGTTAATTGATATTTCTAATTATTTTATTCTTGTTGTCGAACTTTTTCCAGATCCTATCTTAAAAAATAAAAGTCCTTTAAAAACACGTTTGATGATTGCAGTTTTTTTTCCAAATGGTACTAAAGTAATTGGATTAAAACATTCAATGTCTTTCCAAATCATTCTTAAAAAAATTCCTTCCACAATGTAAAAATAAAGTTATTAATATAGTTTCATTAATTCAAGATTTTAGTGCAAAACGAATAAAACTAATTGTAATTTTCGATCCGTTTCCTGTAAAATTCCCTCCATATTGGATATTTTATCATCTAATTTTATATACTTTTAAAGAGGTTCGATTTTTGCTGTTTTAATTTTATAATGATTAAAATCTGATAAATGAAAAGTAAAGATGCAAAAAAAAAAAAAAAAAATGGAAGAATGTATCAAATCAAAAGTTATCCATTTAACATTACAACTTTCATTACAATGTTCTAAAAACTATTCTTAAAAAATTTAGACATTCATTACATAAGATAGTATGATATTTTTGTTTATTATTTTCAATTATGAATCTTTGTAACCACCAAAAAAAAAAATTAAAACGTAATAGAAAACGTAGGATATATAAAAAAAATCCGCCTGTCAGCTGTACGAAATAAAGTCCCTACAAAACAAAAAAAGAATCATTGTAGTTTGTTAAGAAATAATATATATTATTAGAAAATTGTTAATTTTTATTATTATGAGTAGTTTGGTCAAATTGGCAGTTTCTATAATATTGGGCCGAGCACTGTCAAGAGTCGATCAATTTTAAGACTGTTTAAGACACAAAGTTTGTTTGTTTATTTATTTAACGTCACTTTATACTACTATGGCTAATCGGACGATGCTACAGTGGGAGTCCTAAATTTTGCCTATCCAGGTTTTATCAGGATACGGATCTTTAACGAGTACCTGACATCGCACAGGCTCGGGACCACCTATTAACGTCCCCTCCGAAGGACGGCGTAACTAAGGATTTTTTTACTCCCATTAAAAAATCCTAGGACCACCTGCGGGTTTGAATCCGTGACCTTTAGCATGGGAGGCTGTTACGCTAGCCACCCAGCTACAAGTGATCCCTAAGACACAAAGTATTATATGGACTAGGTATCTCGGTATTTATAAGACCTACAGGACGTCTATCAGGTCTGAAATTAAAGCTTATTCAATGTCCATTAATATATATTATAATGATTATTTTCGTATAATGCTTGGTTTCTATAATATTTACCTTCATAAGGTTAAAATTAGATGAATTTTCGTAGTTAGAACACAACGTAGTATTATATGGACAAAGATATCTCGATACCTAAAAGACCTACAGACGTCTATCGGCTCTCAAGTCGAAGCTTATTTAATATCTTTTAATTTATTTTATAATGAGTATTTTCGTATAATGCTTGATTTCTGTAGTATTTAGCTTTATAATGTTCAATGTCAATTTCTGGATTTGGAGTTTTGGGTGGCCCCCATTTTTTATTCCGACCAGTTTAAGGTGGCAGACAAAAAAAAATGTTGTTGTACAAGTTGACTAAAATGTGAAAATCACATTGAAAATTTTCTTCTTATAATACCCATTTTTCGACCCCAGATCTTGAACTATAATCACTCGCGTTGGTCAAAGCGCCCCTGCCTCACCGTGTCTTAGCGCCATAATAATCAGATGATATACGAAAAAATATATTCTCGTTCTTTCAGAACAATCCGTCATGGAAATGAAATTCTCTCTCCTTGCAGGATTCCGGATTTCCATTGAAAGGATTGTAGATAATGTAATGAGCGATAAAGGAAGGTCTGTTTTGTGTTGAGGGAAAGGCCCCATCGAATCCCCCCTGATCCGTTGAAAACAAAATTTTCTTGGGAAAGGGCCCCCGAACTCCTGAAGATACAGGACAGATGCCCAATCCCAACGCTAAGTGTATTATGCCCTACCGCCTGCTGTGTCCTCTCTTACAGCCTCCTACATCTTGGTCCTTCTAATCCATTTGTCACTGCCTTCAGTTTTACTAAAATCTTTTGTTTCATTTAAGGATTCAGTTCTAGAACAAACTACCCAGAATTCATGTTACGAATAATACACGTATTGAATAAAAACATTGTCCTAACAAGATTGGGAAGGTTGAGATTTGAAAAATCTCTAGAATCGCCATGAAATCAATTTTAAATTTCCACGGAATTCGCATCGTATCGAAATAATTATTACTATTGATTCATTGGTAATCTATTTGAATCAGCA
Organism: Piezodorus guildinii; assembly: GCA_023052935.1. Classification (NCBI taxonomy): domain Eukaryota; kingdom Metazoa; phylum Arthropoda; class Insecta; order Hemiptera; family Pentatomidae; genus Piezodorus; species Piezodorus guildinii. The sequence goes on from CM041293.1 coordinate 63,038,469, forward strand.
GATACATCCTTAACCAGGATATAACAGCTAGTTTCAAGCAAAACCAAATGGAAAAGGTTTAATTTTGGTTGCATAGCTTGGCTTATTTATCCACCTACACGCGGCTGTTCCTGCAATTCGAACTTTAACCTTTCACTTTAAACATTTTTATTATATAAAATAAAAAATAAAAATGTTGAAATTTATAATTTATTAAAATACATAAATATGTGGATGCGACTCGCTGGACTTACTGCAAAAACCTGACCAGGTAGTATAAAGGCATCCATATACAGCCAAGCCGAATTATCACTTTCACACATTTGTATTGTCAAGGTTTGATAAAAGTGTTAAATAAACAAAAACAAATGATGATTAATATTGGATAAAACTTTAATGTGTTAATGTCCTGTTGATAAAGATTGGTGGTAGATACCACGTCCTAGCTTAAAGTTTTTTCTTGTTTCCCAAAAGTTTTTGACAACCTACATGATATTAATTGATATATTATTACCTTCTAAGTTACCTGTTGGGTCATTGTGCTTGCTGCTTCATTTCCTCCATCCAATTCATATTCAAGATTGTTCTTGGACTTGTGAGATAGAACCTGAGCCTCCAGAGCTATGCTTGGAAGAACCAGCTCTTGATGGGTTTAATATGAAATGGGGAAGGAATTAGGGCTGAAGGTTGAGTTCTATGCTCCCTTGAGGGCTCTTCAAGTTGTCCTTTAGTTCTGAACCAGCTCCCCCTCCCCTCCTTCCTGGGCAGCCCCTTCCACTTAACTTGTCCCATCCATTGAATCCCCAGTTGCTATCTTTCACCTTCGCCTGTTCTAAATCTAATTTATAAACTTTAGTTATACTTCCTCAGCCACATAGGGGCAAGTATGATGGCAAAATTTATTTGTCGACATCTCACTTTACGTGATCAAAATACTTATTTAAACCTCCAATCAACTCTATTTTCTGAGACTACTCTCAAGTTGTCAAGATTTAAAAAAAAATTTTTTTGTCCTATCAACCTTACAATGAAAGGGTGGTCCCAAGCCTATGTGATGTCAAGTATTAGTATTAGATCCCTATCTTAAATAAACTTGGATAGGCAAAATTTAGGGCTCCGAATGCAGTGTCGTGTGATTAGCCTCTGTAGCATATAGTGACAAGTAATGGATAAATAAGCAAAGAGTTTTGATGTCATTAATAATTGTTACTAAAAGTGACAACAGTTCTTGGTTACACCTTCATCTTCATATATTCTTAATCAAACTGATTCTTCTATTGTTTCAGACCCTGGCTGAGATCGACAGGTGGGGCATAGACATTTTCAAGATCGCTGAACTATCAGTCAACAAACCACTCACAGTCGTCGCGTACAGTGCATTTCAGGTATTGTTATCATTTTATAATTTAGTTGTATTTTTAATGGTATTGACACTTTTCACAATCATGTTATGAAAAGTGCTTGAATATATAAAAATACATCGATGTGGAGTAATTGCATAAATTAGGGATTTGTCAAGTTTTACATTCTTGGTATAATATATACCAGTCCTGGAATGTCAAGTTGTATAAAACTTAAGTTGTTGATGATATTTTGTCACAAATATTTCATTTAGAATTATCTTGTTTATCCTGAGAATAGTCAGATGTTGGAGCGTGACTTAGTTCGATGAATTAATAGTCAAGGATAATGTGTATATTTATTTTTGGAATGTAAACATATATATGTATACATCCAATTATCATTGCTATTCCTTTTGTTAGCAGGCATGAAGTATGAATGCTAAAATAAAATTTTGAATGAGAAAGTTTGCATTATTGGAGAGTAAATTGAATATTGAATTAATAAAAGGGAATAAATAGGAAACTCCATTGATAAAGTCTTGGTCGTGACCCACCCGATTGGAATAATAATATAAAAATAATTGGCCAATTAGGGATAGGGAACTTTCATTGAAAAGTGAAAATGCACCCTGTTATCAGGCACCGTCGTACTTTCAGAATTTTTTGTAAATCACTAATACTTTTTCCCTCACCAAGCTCTCTTTCTCTAATTTTTATTTTTATTCATATGATATATTGGTGTGCTTACAGATGAAATTCTTACACTGAAATATTAATTAATTTGTTTGTCTTTTTATAAAATGATATTGATGTAAATAGGTTATTGAACATTCCATATACAAAATCCCTTATATAAATCACCTAATTTAATATTAGTTTTGACCAATTTCTTTTGAGCATCTGAACCTCTGAAGACTGTGGGCCCCTTAGTCGTATGTGTGATATTAATGGTAAAATTATTAAATAAATTTTCATTAACATAATATTTTATTAAATAATCACAAATAGTTATAAATTATTAAAAATGTACTTAAATGAAAGAATGATTTTAACGATGACAGATTATAATAACAATTATTCTAAAAAATAAATAGTTGACTGAACTGCTTTCGATTCTCTTTGAATGTTTTTGGCACTTAAAAATATAAAAATTAGCTTTAAATTTAATTTCAATTTTCTTATCTTATAATCTGTAAACATCATTGAAGATTGTTAAGAATTAACTCCAAATAAAGAAAAATGTAAATCAGCTAGATTTTGATTAATCCCTTTTTTTGACAATTATCAATGTAGTTATCAAAACCCAGTTATATTATATGATACATGCCTGACAGGATTTGTAACTGCATTTTTACATCTAAAATCGCAAACAAAGTAAAACAACAAATTAAAAATGAACAGAAAAACATGCTATCACATTGCAACTTATCTGTGTAATTATTGCTGCATATTTACTCATTTAATTTGTTTTAAATTCTTTTTTTTTTTTTTGTTCATTGATTAAATTCACCATGATTTCCAAATCCAACTAAAGAAGAGGATGGACTATCCTATATAGTTAGTCCCGATCCCATTGATCCTGAATCTAGCAAATACCAAGGCGATGCACATTGTCTCAAGGCTAAATTCTAAATAAACTCCTATTTTTATTCCTAAATAAAATTCCTATCTGTTCCTAAACTCCATAAATACCCATGAGTTACCTTTAATCAAAACCTAACGTGGAATAACCCTGTTTCTCTAATTACCAGAAAATCCATCTCTATCTTCAAACAGCACCAACGATTCCATTACTCATTGCCAAGAAGTAACTGTAATCTCTTCATATCATCCATCATTCTCTACCACTTTGATTGCTGATGTTGAGTGTATACACTCTAGACTATAGAGGACTCTCTGGGAAGAATGAGATGAGACTAAAAATATTGATGAATCGTTTCAATTTAGTTATATTCTCCCTCTCATTCTCATATCTCACACTGGTATTCCGATCAAGGGTGATTTTTTCTTATTCCTGAAGAAAATGCCAACTATGTATGTGCCTTTTTCAATCCTTAAGAGCCAGAAACATTCCTCTTTTCTTGAGCTCCTTACCATGCTATTTACCATTCTCACCTTAAAAACGAGATCTAAAACTAGTGATTTATTTATTCCCCTCTCACATAGGAACTGCTTGTTACCTTTTTTTTTTCTTTTTTTTTTTTTCATACCTACTTTCATTCATAAAACTTCCTCCCTAACCTCTTTTAAACTCCATTCATTCCTCCATGTCCTCAATGATCAAGCTTCTGTGTATATTTAAATACCATTAACTTTACAAATATAAGGAAATATGTATATATAGGCATCTATATTTAATTTTTATAAGGTATCTATATATAATTTTTAGGTGATTATTCACTGAGATGAAGCTAGACCAAAGATACTTTCGATGTACATTGTTTATTATTCTCAGATTTTTTTTTTTTAAATTTAATTTATTTTTGGAATTTACAACTGTATAATAGAATACAACGAGTTAATTTGAATAAAATGTAAAAAGGCATAAAACATGTTGAGAAGCTTCCTAATGGAAGCACTCTAAAAATATTTTAAACTGGAAGGTCTCGGGGCCATCTCCTGTTCAGACGCCTCGGAGGATTGCTAGGAATTGAAGAGGAAGAAAGGAATAACATCTGGATAGGGCCTAATCAGCAACATATGGAACCTTAAGGTCTTTAAGGATGAGGTTATTCGTGACTAAGTAAGGAGCACTAAGGATTTTATGAAGGATTTTGGATTGTAGGGATTGGGTACAGGATGAATTTGATGGTTTAGTAGAGCCCCACAGCTCTACACCGTAATCCATATTGCCTTATGATAGTCATGTAGATGAATCTTTTGTAGTTGAGTGCAAGATTACAATGTTTGTCTAGTAAGTGTTGAAGGAGTCGAAAACGTCGTGCATTTTCTTGTTTCATTTTCTTGTTTCTCAGAATTAAAATTATTTTTAATTTCATTACCAACCATTCCTTTCCAGATTCAGTAGGTTAAAATTGATTCCACCGTAATAGTCTCACAAAGGTCAGGTTATCCTACAATTTGTCAAAATTTTGATTGAGTGAGAAAGAAATTTTATATTAATTTTTAATCTTAGTAATTATTATTGCTGTTCCTTTCACTATTGCATAATCATTCCACTTTATACTTCTCTTATAAAAGTTTTAATTTTTGTATATCTTAATTATCTGTACCTTTTTCAGAACCGGGACTTGTTGAAAACATTTATGATCCCAGCCAAAACCCTTGTCTCATTCATGCTGACCCTGGAGGAGCACTATGTCAAAGATAACCCTTTCCATAACAGCACCCATGCCGCTGATGTGACCCAGTCAACCCACGTTCTTCTCAACACCGCAGCTCTTGAGGTAAGCTTAAGCTATCTCTACTCTGCCTTTACCGTCTCCTCACTGTACCCTTTACCTTTACATAGTCACTAAATCCTACCATTGTCCTCTTTTTACAGAGCGTCTTCACCCCATTAGAAATTATGGCTGCATTGTTTGCTGCTACCATCCATGATGTTGACCACCCAGGCCTCACTAACCAGTTCCTCGTTAATTCAAGTGAGTATCTGGTTTTTTTATTTATGTTTTTAAAATAATCATAGTCATTTGTATAAAACATTGTGTATATAGATATATGATGAAGATGCATATCAAGATGCCGGTTTTGTTTGAAATTAAGTGAACTAATAATAAAAGAAATGCAGCAATTTAGTCATACATTTAAACTTACTTAAGTCATATGCCATTATGGTTAATTATAATTTCTATATGTTTCAAGGTTCTGAGCTGGCATTGATGTATAATGATGAATCAGTGCTAGAAAACCACCACTTAGCTGTAGCATTCAAGCTCCTACAAAATGAGGGCTGTGATATCTTCCTTAACTTGAGTAAGAAGCAGCGACAGACGCTCAGGAAGATGACAATAGATATGGTTAGTTCATTTATGTGTTTAGATTTATTTTTTAAGTGTATAAGATTATTTTACAATGGTATACTTTAGTGTGTAAGGCACTTGGTTCCTACAAACACCCAAGCCGGTGTTTGATGAATTCCAGTGTGTCAACAAATTTATTTTTGGATATATTGGATTGATCAGAAAGGAGCTTTTCCAAGGGGTCAGCCAAAGCGCAGTTGCTAGCATAACAGCTTTCTATGCCAAAGGTCACGGGTTCAAACCTGCGGGTGGCCCTAGGTTTTTTTAATGGGAGTAAAAAATCCTTAGTTATGCTGTCCTTCGGAGGGGACGTTAAAAGGTGGTTCCGAGCCTGTGCGATGTCAGGTACTCGTTAAAGATCCCTATCCTAATAAAACCTGGATAGGCAAAATTTAGGACTCCCACTGTAGCATCGTCCGATTAGCCATAGTAGCATAAAGTGACGTTAAACGAATAAACAAACAAACAAACAGGAGCTTTTCCCAATGCTCACACGCTCTCTACAAACTGGATGGCTTGCTATTTATTGGGTTGGGAAAACAAGTGGCAGTGAAGTGTGAATACTGAGCACATCTATGAGTATAACCACTATTTATTTTTTTTCTATGAAATAAAAATAAAACTAAAAAAGAAAAGAAAAACGATTAAATTAAACAAAATCTGGTGCGGGCAACACATGTCTTTCACTTACCATGGCTGTCAAAATCAATTTAAGAAGTATTAAATAAACAAATTTTAAAGTAAATTTGAAAAAATAGATTATTGTAATCAGTTTTTGTGATTTATTGTAATCTGAGTTCATGACACAGGGATACACCGTACCTCCCCAAAATATTAATAGATTTTTATTTTTATTTTTAAGGATTAATAGATATAAAAAAATAGATGATTCAGTTTTGTTGGAAACATATGATTTAGACAAAATAATATAGGAATATCAAATTGTAACACATATTTATCAGTAATAATTGTATGCCCTATTTGTCACTTTACATTACCTTTTACAACTTTGTGCATAAGATATTAGATTTTCTAAAATAATCCTCTTTCCAACTCTATACTATAAATCTATGTTGCTGTTCATAGGTTAAAAAAAAAATTACATTAAAAATATTTTTGCTTTTTTCTCCTGTAGTTGGTTATCAAATTTTTCAACTTTCTTATTTAGCCACTTTTTATCAATCCTAATAAGATTATAGGGGTATTTTTTCTGAATCTGTAAAATTAAAGTTACTTTAGAGGAAGAAAATTTAAAATATCAGCATTTAGGCCCTGTCAGACTATTTCAATCAGAATGAAACCTACAGGATATTAAATTCCATTAAATTTTACTTCAATATAGTGAGTTTAATCAAAATCATTAGAGCAGTTCATGAAAAAATTGTAAAAAGATATAAAAATGCATCGTATAAAATGGCTCTTCTGGTTAGCTGATTTTGATGAAAAAGTTGCTGTAACATCTCGGGCATATAGTTGCCTTAAATATAAACTTTCAGTTTCATACGACTTTTCGTTTTTGCACTGGACTTACCACACGGACACACAGACACCGAGACCTTTTTTCGGGACTTGGTTATTTGGACTCAGGCGACCCTAAAGCACGTATTTCCGTTAAATACTGGAATTGCAAATAATTTTCACAATCGCAATTCTTTCCCTTACTATATATTTCATATATAGGTAAGTGAAAGTAAAAAAAAAGGCAGTGTAATTATATTAAATGTCTTAATATTATACTTATAATTATAATTATATTTAAACAAATATTTCTACGAAATTAAAGAATGTGGTGTATTAAGCAACCCAATGCAGTTGGGAAGCACTGCTTTATAAATTAAGTATTTTCTCTCTTTTGAAGGAAAAAAATCATTTTTCAATAAAAAATAATATTTTTTTTTTAGGTGCTATCTACAGACATGTCTAAACACATGAGTTTGCTAGCAGATCTCAAAACTATGGTGGAAACAAAGAAAGTTGCTGGTAGTGGAGTGCTGTTATTGGATAATTACACAGATAGGATACAGGTAACCTATGATTGACATAAAATCCAACCTATACATTTACATTTCTTTAGTTTTCTTGATTTATCAATAGTATTGAGTTGTATAACAGTTAAACCTGAACAAAGAAGACTTAAAGTTTGAACAGTTTTCTAGGACTGTTCTTTATACATTTTTTATTTATTTTTCGGTTAGTACTTGTAGAGGACATATTCACTACCATATTTTAAAAGACTAGAACTGAAGAATAAAGCTAAATAAGAAGCTAAAATGTATTTATGATGACATACGACTAAAATATTTAATACTCAGAAATATCCAAACATAATCATTCAATATATTTGTAGGCTCGATTAACTTTTTAGTTCGGAAATTACTTTTCATGTTGGTGAGCTGATTTTAAAATATGAACTATATCTTTTCAAGGTACTGGAAAATCTTGTGCATTGTGCTGATCTTTCAAATCCAACAAAGCCACTCACACTATACAGGAGGTGGGTCGAACTTCTCATGGAAGAATTCTTCCAACAAGGTGACAAAGAAAGGGAAGCCAATATGGACATCAGCCCAATGTGTGATAGGCATTCTGCGACAATTGAAAAGTCACAGGTATTATTTATCTTTAGTTTATATAGTAAATAAATAAAACATAGCACGAGCATATTAGTGAAGAAATGTTAAATTTAATAAAATATTAACAACCTAATTTATAAAAGCAATTTACCATTCACTCACTCATGTGGTCATCGCAGTATCTGAAAAATGAGAATGGTTGTGAAGCTGAAAATTTTAATGGAGGTCCCGCTTTTCATCTAAATGTGTAATAAAGCTGGGTTTAGTAAAATTTGTCCTGTAAAGTGTTGAAAAAAAATTATTTCTGAAACCTCTGGCAAAAGTTTTTTTTAAAAATAACTCAAAAAATAAAACTCTCCCTAAAAATTATAATCAAAGTTCTTATCACATTAAAACAAAATATTTCTATATATCTCTAACTAAGGCACAAGAATATACTAATTTAAGGTTTACATTTTGTTTGCTGTATGCAATACTTTAATGGAAAATATTATAAAACATAAAATCCTTAAAAATAATAACTGAATACAAATATTTTCAAAATCAGTGTATTGCAATGGTTTCTCCTTATTTTCTGATTGATTTTTCCCCCACCCTCACCCCCTGGCCCAAGAGAACCCCCGTATAGCCTTCAAAGGCAAGATAGGGGTGGACAAAAAAAAGAAAAAAAAAATGTTTGTAATTTTTTTAATTTTTTAAAAAAATATATTTTACTTCATTTTTTTTCATGAATGTAATATGAACTTAGCATCGTATGGCACAGTTGTATAGACAAAGCGATTGTCTAACAGATCTATAATTTTCTTTGACATACAATAAATCAAACGTTTATTTATTACGATTGCTAATTTTTCATTCTATTTATTTTCCAATGTCAGAAAAATTTTCATTTCATATCCTTTAATTTCTCTTTAAATGTTTTAGGAAAATTATAATTATAACATCTGATTACAATATCTATTAGCTAGTCTGATTCATTACATTAAAAGTTTTCCTTAAATTTTTCTGATTATTGGCTAATTAACAATATATATATATATATATATATATATATATATATATATATATATGTATATATATATATATCGTTTAGTGCAAAATAAATTCTATTTTGTGCTAAAGATTTTTACATGTAATGAATAAACAAATAATGAGAGAAAATATGGAGATTTGGGATTGAGAAGTATTTTTGCTAAGATATGATGAGTCATTAGAATAAACTAGAAAAAGTGTGGCTTATCTTTCGGGTTTAATGTCACCAACATTTCTAGCTTGACACCTTCCATTTCGAAATTAAAACTTTTGGAATTTGATTTATATGTCAGTAAAAAACTTTAAAATATTAATAAACAGAAGGAAAAGTGAATCAAGAATGAATGATTATTTATTTTTAATCAAAACTCAGTTTACAAAAAGCTGATAAAAAAATAATAATTTTGTTATATTATGTTTCAGGTTGGTTTCATAGACTATATTGTTCATCCGCTGTGGGAAACGTGGGCAGATTTAGTTCATCCTGATGCCCAGGATATACTTGATATGTTAGAGCAAAATCGAGATTGGTACCAAAGTAAGTATATTAGTATATAGACTATTATAATAGTCCCCTAGTTAGGTATTACATATAAACTAACGCATTTTCATTATTCTCTAAAGGCATGATACCTCCAAGCCCTCCTCCTGCTGATTCACAGGACAGCGATGAGGAGAAGGATAGACCTCATGAAGATATTAGGTAACTAACAACTGTTTTAAGAAGATAGAAATAATTTGTAAAAGTTTTAACAACGACGTAGAAAAAAGTGGTATTTTTTAAATTATACCATCATTTATTTTTTTTACATTGAGTGGACTTTTCACAGTTTCTCCCCCATCTTCAGGATTTTCTGTTAAAAATTCTTCCTTAATCCCTCATCCATTTTTAATTATTTTGAAATTTTAAATAAAAATTAAAAGTTCAAAAATTTCCAAAAATGAATACACTACAACCATGTGGTCACCTATGGTATAGTGTCTACTCATTAAAGATCCATATCCTAATTAAATCCGGATAGAGAAATTTTATAACTCCTACTGTAGGATCATCTGATTTTCCACAGTATCATTAAGTGACTATATCAAAAACAATAAACTACAACTATGTTTTTGCCCCCTGATAAGTTTTAACAGAAAATGGAGGAGAAACATCGACTAAATATTTTTTTAAAATGGAAGTTGGTTGGGGGTGCAGTCATCAAAATGCTTCAATTAAGTAAACTTAATTTATATTATATTTATATAGTATTTTTATTATATTATATATTAAGTTTACTTTATGTTATAGAAAAGGTGATGTGTGCCGAGAAAGGCTTAAATATGGGTGACAAGATTCCGGTTTTGGGGTATGCCGATGATTTGGTACTACTAGGTGAAGATACGGAAACCATACAACTAAGTACAAGTGTGTTAATAAAAACCTGTAAACAAATAGGTCTCGAATTAAATACCGGTAAGACGAAATATATGATTAGTTATAGAAATGGTGGCGATCTTGATGATATTAATATTTCAGGTCATATTTTTGAACACGTAGAGAAATTCAAGTATTTAGGTTCAATGATAACAAGAAAAAATGAAATCCAGGAAGAAATAAAGTCCCGGTTAAAGGTGGGAAATGCGTGTTATTATGCAGTTGCTAAATTACTTAGCTCGCGGCTTCTGTCTAAAAACTTAAAGGTTAGAATTTATAAAACTATTATTCTTCCAACGGTTCTTTACGGATGTGAAACGTGGCCGCTTACTTTGAAGGATGAACAACGGCTTAAGGTTTTCGAGAATAAGGTACTGCGTAAAATATTTGGTCCAAAGAGAGATGAGGCCACTGGGGAGTTTAGAAGGTTGCACAACGCGGAATTGCGGAGTTTGTACCCTGTGAATATAATTGAGTTGATAGCATCGCGGAGACTCAAATGGGCGCGTAAAGTTGTTGGGCTTAGTGAGGAACGGATTCCGAGAAAGTTGGTATTCGCTGAACCGACTGGTAGGCGTCCGAAAGGTAGGCCAAAGCCTTGATGGGAGGATTGCATTAAGGCTGATCTCGGGGGCTTGGGCTTGACAGGTGAACATTGGACGAGTCTGTGCAGGCGAAGTTTGGTGGTATCGGCATCGAACCTTCGGGTTCGGTAAGCCTATTATTATTAAGTTTACTTGATTGCAGTGTTTCGATGATTGCACCTCTAACTAGCTACTCCTTAATTTCATTGAATTTATTTTAATCTAAATTAATTATATTTAAAATCAATTGAATATTTGTTGATGAAAGATGAAGTGTTTTTCAAAAATATTTTTGTAATAATTATTGACCGCCACCCAAACCATCTCATTCCTCATAATAATCATTGGGTAAACTATTTTATATTCAATAAAATAATTTGTATGTTAATGAACTTTAAAATTGAACTAGAGCTATCTTTTTAACAAATATTGTTTATTTGGCATCCTTTAATTTAACTATTTGAATTTGAATTTTTAATTGCCTTTATTTTATTATTATTGTCTTACAACTAGTAATGTTGTTGATTTCAATTAATTTGTTTTTACAAAATTAATCTGAGTAAATTGAAAGAAGCCATTCTCCATTTCTACCTCAAGCAAATCATATACCCGAAAAATACTATAAGACTTTTTTTGCAAAATATATGTAGTGAGATATGTCTTACATAATGGTTTAGTTTTATCGAAATCTGTCATCTGATTTCAACTACAAAAACACTGTGAATTATTACACAATGGTTTATTATGTTTGAGACTCAACTGATTCTAGTGGTATTAATTTTGATTGGCTTAAAGTAGGTTGATAAAATGAGATTCTAGGCCAATGGCCGTTCAATGAGGTGATTAGGTCGAGATCACACTCAGCCACTAGGTTTTTCCCCATTTTTGGGCACCCACTTTATAGAGGCTGGGTTTGCCTCAGGAGGGTCTACATAAACTAGGGTCACTTCCCTGTCGAACAAAATAAATAATATTCTGTGACAGCGGGGATTCCATCCCAGGATGCGGAGAATAGTTGACTATTGCTCCATCCACCAGACCACACATAGTACTAAAAAGTCAAAACTTTAAAGATTTCAAAAATGAATAAATTTTTTTTTTTTACAACAAATGATATTGTTTTAATAGATTTCAAGTAACGCTTGAAGAAGGAGAGAGTGAAGAGGGGACTACAATGTGACGCTCACTAGCTCACCTCTGTCATAAACTTACTCAAAAGGTTTGTTTCTTTCAATCATATCTATAATCATTTTTATTATTACATAAAAAATATTTTTTACAGTAATTTTTTTTAAATAGAATATTAAAAACGCTGCAAATTATTACACAATGGTTTATTATTTCCAAATAACAATGATAGGGAATAACTGTTTATAAAGCTGTATATGGGCAATTAAGTAATATGAAAAGCAATAAATAATTCAAAGCAAAATGGCATATCACCACTGCTAAATTCAAAACGCTATATTTCTGCTTGTTCTGAACCAATTTCAATGAGTTATGGACGTATTTATGGATAAAATTTCAATTTTTTTCTTTTCTTTTTATAATTATTCGCGGTTTTTTGTTTAAAAAACACTAATAAACTTTGTCTCTTTCTTCAAAAATAACAGTTATGGGCGTATTTATGGATAAAATTTCATTTTTTTTTATTTTTTCTCTTTTTCATAATTATTCACAGATTGTTGGTTAATAAAAGTTTTCTCTATCTTCAGAAATAACTGAGTTATTGAATAAAATCACTGTCAATCAGCCGCCATTTTAAAAATAACCAGGTGATATCAACATCAAGGTGTTAGGATCATCATTGCATGCACTAGTATTTTGTGATGATTTCAAAAAAATTGGTCCAGTATTTTGGAGAAATGCCGCGGACAGTGGACAAACGGTTTTTTTTTTTTATTCGTTATTCGGATTCTACGCATCTTGAAACGTAAGCTCTCAAATTTTGAAGGGAGGTAACTTTTTTTTTTTGCCGATTACAAATGTTCATTATTGAAAATAATAAACCAAAAACTCGTTTTAAACTTATCTTACCAGCTGTTCCATGATTATTTAAAGGTTTAAAAATTAAATGTCTAAATTTCATAAAATTGGATAGTTAGAAACAATAAAACAATGCAAGAGACGTTGTAAAACCGTTACATAGCTTATATATTTGAACAGCATACTAATTGGAACATTGATGAAATTAGCATTAAGCATAATCTGCATAATCATAACATTTCCAATTAACTATTAAATAATTACAGAATATTTCATTGTAACCTATTCATTCACATACTAGTTATGTTTGTTTGAGTTTCTGTCTACATTAGTTTTAAAAAAAAGAAGCTAAATTTAATTTATATTATTAATTATTGGCTTGATAATAAATCATTTTACTTTTCTAAAAAAAATTTTACTGTGCATTTTCTGCCTCATCTAAAAAAAACAAAAGTGAGGAGAGAAGAGGTACCTTCATTTGGTTATCATTTGAAATGAAAAAAAACTCTTTTTATAACGTATTGGCATTAAATATGTATTTGAATAATATAAAAATATATGTTATATAATAAATTCAATTGATAAGTTCCTGATTGTTTGCAAAATTTAACAATATAATGTGTTATTTTCTCAACTACTTCTGTAAAGCCTATCATACTTTATGATCAAAAATATGTTTAAAAATATTCTTTACTAAAACTGTTTAATTAGCTAAATTAATGTTTTTAATAAATTTCATTAATGGATCAGTTTATACTAAAAATATTCACAATAGTACTTTGACTATTTACACATAACATTCTTTAATTATTAACTCTGATTCTTATTTTCTCACGCTAATTTTTTTCTTTATTGATGTTACAAAGAATTCATAATGTTTAAACATTGTTTTTAAATCAATGATCATTCCAGGTGCAGCTATGGTGGAGATCGAAATAGACCGTCTTCCCCTCAACTGAATCTCACTTCATGCTGTATCCAATATAAATTTATATATATAAATAATTTTCATGTCTTTAGGCGCTGGTCGCCTGATGACCTTTGTGTGGCAAAATATTGAAAAACCCCACAAACAAAAAAAACAACAAAAAACAAATGAAAAAACAAAAAAAAAAAAATTAATTTCCTTTTTTCCTTATCACTAAGCGCTATGTCCTTTTAAGTGTATGTATATTTATAAAATTTTATATCTATACACACACAGAAAATATTCAGATTCATGCATATATGTTAACTTTAGCATATATAATTGAAAATTATTTGAGAAATGTGTATAGTTCATTTAAATTAAAAAAAGAAAACAATATACTAATGCGTGTTCTCAAAATATGCAGGGTCTGTTTTTTAAAGTTAAACTTCGACAAAAGAGAGTTTTGGAGCTCTAGATCCAAACACTTGTTCATTTTTTTCTCTCATTTGTATGCACTTTCTTTTTCTGTTTCTGTTTTTTCTATATAATGTTTGGAAAAGTCATGATAATGAGTTTTTTTTGAGGGAGCAAATATATAAATTGATGATTGGGTCGAACTCACCTATGATGTAAGAAATGAATTTATTTGTACATTTAAAAGAAAAAAAAATAATCCCTATTATTACTATGATGATGAAAAGATTAAAATTTAAATAATATATATTTTTACTCCCTAGCAATAAGTTTCTCGACCAAAGTATCCTAATGATAAGAGTTCATTATCATGGGTTTTTCTTTATCATTATCACAAAAATTAACTAGCATTTTACATTATTTTGAAACTCTTCTAGCCATTTTTTAAAACTTAAAAGATACTTTTTAATGTTAGAAATTATATATATAAACATATTTTTTTTTTTTACATAGTGTAAAGTGGGTAAAGGAAAAGTGTTGAGTGTTTTTCCTCTCATATATTGGCGTCGGCTAGTTATTTTACCCAAAGTTTTGTACATAGTTACCCAAAGTTACCAATTGTGGTGTATAAGTAAGTGTTATTTAATATTATAAACTTTTACTTTGGCACAATGGTTGCCTAATTGTTAAAGAATGTGTTATAGGTTAGTTGTGAGCATTTTTTTCTCATAAACATTTTAGAAAAGATTGTTGTAGCTATCTTTAATCGAGTACTTGGAAAGAAATGAACAGATTTAGATAGAGAAACTTGTCTCTCTTATTTTGAGTATTACTGATGTTACCTATGTAATTTAACATTTATAAAAATGTTTTTTTAAGTTGCTGATGTGATTCAAATTATTTATATATTTCTACAATTATTTTGATTGTGATTTAGTAATAATGGTAATGATTTTGATAAAAGTATTTGCTGTAAACTTTTATTTTTCTGGCATTTCTGGGGCTGTTACAAAAGTTTATGGAAATCATCAAATAACCATAAAAAATTTGGTGAAAAGTTATTTGGTAAGCTAAGTGGGGTTCAATCTGATAAACTAAAATCATAATTGTTTTATTTTCATAAATAACAATAAAGTAATAAAAAATGAACATTCTGATAAATATACTACTTAAATAAATTTCACTGCTACTTAAAGCACTTATTTTGTTTTCTCAAGACATTTTAAAATTATCTTTCTTCATAGTGGAAATTGCATGGGATTGAATAGGATGCCAGATAAAATATAGGTTTACTATGCAAATTTATTTTATTTTTAAATATGTGAATCCTGATTTAGCTATATTTAAAAAATGCACAGTTTAACATATTGTCCCAATTTTTAAGTACAGTAGGACTGTGGTAATCTGGACGGACAGGTTGAAACAGATCGTCCACATTGCTAGAATACATCATAGAATTTGTTGTATACTTTATATTACCTTTCTATTTACTTTTCTTTGGGAAAAAAATAACATTATTTTTTGAAACACTTTTAACCTATAAGTTTTGAATATGGACCTTTCTGAACCACTATTTCATCTTGCCAAACAAGTATCTCTATTATCATTTTCCTACTGTAAATACAGATAATTTGTTATGCAAACTTGATCTACATCAGCAACCTGGCCGACGCCCAATGGTTTTCGTGTTACCTTACATCACCTTTGTATTAATTATTTTTTTCTTTATTTCCTGTTTTTTGTTTGTTTTTGTTTTTTTTGTATATTTAGCTTCGAGGCACTGTACTGGTTACAGGCCTTATAATGTTAGTTTATTTTACACGATAGCATTATTATTGTATTTAAATGTATTTCCTTTAATAGTTGTCTTATTCAGTTAGATATATCGTAAGAAATGTTTTGAGGGAAGAAATCATAAGAGGTTTTATCAGCACAAATATGGCACTACAAAGAAAGTTTTGTACCTGAATTAAGATTATAAGTATTTAGTTTAAACAAATATATAAAAATTACAATAACTATTATTAGTAATATATATATAAATATTACATATTCTAATATTTATTGAATTTTTATCTTATTTATCTTGTACTATTTCATTATACAGATATGTGTAATATTTTAAGTGCTACATTCATATATTTTTTAAGGCTTAAACTTTACAATTGAAAATAAAATACTTCATAATCATTTCATTTTATCACAATACTGTTTTTTTTAAATTGAAATGTACCTAGTTTAATTATGGGCATGTTCAACTAACAACTGATATTCATAATTATAAATACCATTAAGTTTATTTAAAGGGTAAGTTATTTTATTATTTTTTCTTTTACTTTTTTTTTTTTAAACTTTAATTATAAGAATTTATATTTCTAATGAAATATGAAATCATATCTCTGATTTTTTCCCTTAAAACATACCTTTGTTATAACTGTGAATTTGTGTGCAGTGTATAATAACACTGAAAAATGGTTTGAATTGTAAATACACAGATAGTCAGGTGGAAATTCTGGAGCATATCATAATTTCACCTGGTTTAAAGAAAGAAAAAAAAAAAGAAAAATGGAAAAATTATCTGTTCAAAAAAAAAAAAAGTTTTGGAGTCTTAAAGTACCTTGGTCTCACCCACCCTTTATCATACATATTGTGTATAGTTAGAAAAAAAGTGTTTTAAAGAAAAAGCTGTAGATCTTATTCGTTTATCGATCCTCAAATTTCACTATCAGCTGTGTTTACAATAATTAAACACAATAAAAAGTTAATAATTATACTCAGGGATATCAATGGAGTTATATCAGCTGATTTACAAATTGGGGCGATGAACAAGAAAGAACCAAGAGTTTAACCAACCTGAGGCCTACTGTTATTCCCTTACTTTTTGTAGATTTCCCTTCTCCACATTGGAAAGTATATTCGATTCAACCTGAATTTCTAAAGCTTCGTGTTGGGCTTTACTTTGTAAATACCAAAAATAAGCCCTACAATTGTATCTGTGTCAAGTAGTTATTGTATATAATATCCCACAACCGCCATTAAGGTGGGGTACTGTGTTTCCTTTCCTGGGATATGTCAGATCAAGGAATCCCATCTATCAGAAAAATCGTGTAAAATAAAATATATATATAATATCTGCTGTGTAATTTATTATTCCTATACATCATTGTATATTAATATATTTCTTTATTACATATAATCTTTTCCATATTAATACCAAAAAATACATTAATATTAATCTAAAATTATTTGGAGAGTTACATCTACAAAGTTCTACAAGAATTGACTATAGCTGATAAACTAGATAATACAGTAATTGGAAGTAATATAGTAGTCTTGTTAACACCCATCATAATAAAAACACTAAGATACCAGCCATCATTGAGCCTCTAACAGCAATTGACTCAGTCATTTCATTACCTCCACTTTTATGTGTAAAATAATCATCTTCTTTATCATCCTCATTTCTCCATTTCTAGCATCCCTGATCCCCACCCAGCACAGCCATTCTTGCACGGGAATCCGATTGCTCCTCTCCTATTCAATATAGCTCTGCAAGTCATCATCAATAGGGCAAAATTAGAGCAGCAAGGGACAAGATTTATAAGGATGACCCTAATACTTGCATATGCATTATGAAATGGGGCTCTATAAGTTCGAAGTGGTAAGGAGCTTTCAATATCTTGGCTGGTATCTGTTAACAAGAAATATTGTTTCAGTTCGAATTTTTATTTTTATTTTTTTTTTCAAACAGGAATAGTAATTTAGTGCAAAATACAGTTGGAAAGATAGAGATTGTAGAAAAAATGTTAGCTACTTAACCCAAAGCTGTACAAGGTAATGTAGAGTAATGAAAAGCTGATAAGACTAAAAATTGTTGTATATAATAATTTCTATTGTGAGTATTGAAAATATTTCCATGTAATTTCGATGTATTTTTTTTTTCTTTGAATTAATTTAAAAGTTCTTGAATTGGTTTTAACAATGGAGGTAAGTGACAGTTCTGTGTTGTGCCAACCAGATTTTTGAAATAAGAACGACAGTTGGATTATTTAGATATTGTTCATAAAAATACTAAAATAGCAAATGAAAAAATAAAAAATAAGGGAAGGGGGTTGAACATTTAGGATATTTTTTATGCCAAATTAAAAAAAAAATACAAACAAAATTTTTTCTGGATAGGGACATCCGAGTCACCAGCCCTTATAAAATATACTTTATGACCTATTCTCATAGCTACCAAATACATATAAAAAATATGGTGCATGCAGCACCCGACTTTCACCTACCACCATTGGAAAATCAATTTAAGAATTTTTAAATACAGTAAGAGATGAAAAAGGTAAAAGCATTAACTACATTGAGTTTCGATAAAAACATGTGTTATTGATCTATTATATTATTATCTACGAAAATCAGTTAGTTTTATCGGCTTTAAATCACTCTGGTTAATTTTTACAATTTCCTTATGATATGTTTTCTGAAATCATTAGCTACACAACGGTATATTATACATCTATATTAATGTTCTTATGTTCAAAAACAAAAAAATGCATATAAAATATTTGTTTACCCTTTTATCCTTTAGTTGGGTACCGATTCATTCAACTTATATATTTACCTGTTTTTATCAATGCTAACAACGTGATATAGTATTTTTTTTTTTTTAATTTACTAATGTAAAGAAAGGTACTATAGAGGAAGAAAACTAAAAATATCGTATTTAAGCCCTGTCAGACTATTTCAATCAGAATGAAACCTACATTATATATTGGGAATCACCTCTAGCAGGGTGGTTAGCATAACAGCCTCCTATGCCAAAGGTCATGGGTTCAAACCCGCAGGTGGTCATAGGATTTTTTAATGGGAGTAAAAAATCCTTAGTTATACTTCCTCCCAGGACAACCATCCCGAGCCTGTGCGATGTCAGGTACTTGATAAAGATCTTTTATCTTAACTAAGCCTGGATAGGCAAAATTAGGACTCCTACTGTAGCATCGTCCGATTACCACAGTAGCATAAAGTGACGTTAAATAAACAACACAACCTATATTATATTAAAGTTCATTAAATTTTACATCGGTATGGCGAGTTTAGCCAAAATCGTTAAGCCGGGTCAGCTATGCCGCGATAGGACGGTCAGGCTAAGCGCGCTTGTGTGGACGACCCGGGCGGCTTTACGGGGATGGAAAAAGCCTGTCCAGGCTTTGTCGATTCCTACCCGGCTATGGAGCTTTTTTTTAAAAAACCGTAAAAATGTGCAAAATGCATGGTATAATGTGGCTCTTCTTGAATGAAAAAGTTGCCACGCACACAGACCTTTTTGACTTAAATTCCAAGGGACCTTAAAACGTGTATTTCCGGTGAAAACTCGAATTCTAAAAGTTTCACGATATACTTTCCCTTACTATATATTTCATATTATATAGTAACTACTACTTAACTTATGTCAGTGAAAGTAAAAATTACATTTTTCAAATGACCTAGTTATATTAGCAGTATCTTATTTCCAGAATAAAAGTTTATAAATATTAGTTAAGGTCTTAAAGGATAAAAACCTACAAAAATAGGTCGCAACTAGAGATTTTTCTTCATACCTCCTAAGCAGGTTGAGAATACTTAAGGCACTATCTCGCTGGATTATCAAAAGCTGAAAGATCTGAGGATCATAAAAGGATGTACAATTAATTATAATTATGGAAGAATGGTTTACTGTAGGTATAAATAAATGATTTTTATATGGTTTTTCTTACTCTTATAAATAAAATATTCAGTATTTTCCGACCACACATAAAATACATCAATTGCTTACCCATCTAATATGTTGGTAATAAGCATTTCAATTTTAAATTCATTTGTTTACTTGGATGCCACTGTTGCCGCCAAGTTTAGTTTATCTTTTCCTCACCCAAGCGTCCTAGTCTATAGTCATTGCTGTGATCTCAGCCCGCACAATTGGTACGTATTTGATTTGATTTTCTCTCTTTCACCATTTTTTCTAATTACTCCTCACATCATAGCATTTCCGCCATATCGCTCCTCACAAAGAGTTTGTGCACATATTCATCTGATAAATATCTCTTTTGTTTATAGGTATAAGTTTAATTTTTATTACCTATCTTCTGTGTCTCTTTCTCTATATTTACTTACTATACATAATTTCTGTTTATACTGTCTTATTACTTTCTACATATTTTATTGATTTATTGAGGCATAATACCCTTTTAGAAGTAAGTCTAATAGCAATAATATACAAAATTTTGAATTGAAGTACATGAAAAATACAATTAGAAATGTGATACAATATTTATACAGTAAGAATATGTTATAAGATATTTTACAATATTTTTTGTATATTTATAACAATCTAATTAAAATCTATGAAAATTAACATAATAAAGCACAACAAAGAAATATAAAATTCAAATATAAGAATACATAATGAAAATATAAGAATATAAATTACTTTTTTTTTTTAAATACCATAGTTATTAAGTAGAAAGTTTGTAAAATTTAATAGCAAATCTGTTTGAGCCATATTTTTACATGAAAACATTTTTGATTAAGATAATTATCTACAATTTCACAATTTGATTTGAGAGCTGATAATTTTTTTATTTGAACTGATTTCTATTGCATTGGAATATGTCAATGTTAAGATTATTTGCGAACCTGAGATATCAAGGAATAGCATATTGAAAAGAATATAAGCGTTTGTAGTACTTAAGAAAGAATAAGTTATTGTGTTTAGTGTTGCAAGATAGTGCTGAAAAGCTAACTGAGAACAAAAGGATGACACTATCAATTGAGCTATGAATAATAACGTGCAACATTCAATTTTCTTCTTGGAGAGTAACTGAGCATATTCATCCCGTTGAGTAGATTGTAATAATTTATTTCATTTTTTGGTATTCTCATCTTAAACCCGTATTGATTTTAGAAATTGAAGTTGATTTTTTTTTTCAATTGAGTCAATATATTTTAAATAACACTGTGGAACAGGACTCAATTTGAGGGCAATCTAGAGAGCAATATAAAATTCTCATTGTAGTGATATATTTTAAATGATTTTGTGCTGTGAATTATAAAACTTTTCGTTTTGTGGGCTTTAATTGATATGTGTTCTTTGGAACCTAGTTTACTGCCCTTTATTATGCCAAGATCAAGGGAACTATCAGTTCTGCTAATTAATAAATTGTTTAGTTGATTATATTTTCTGATATTGTAAAAACTTGACCCTGACGATTTGAGGTCATCTGCAAACTTTAATAATAATAAATTCTTTACTTATTCTGGGACAAGTTCCTTTGGAATAATAATACAGGAAAATTGAATTAGAACATCAGTACCTTAGAGTAAAAACATACAAACAAAAAAAAAAAAATGACAAAAACAATAATAGTAATATATTGACAGGTATGTTCTAATAATTTAGAAAATAAAGTAGACAAGAATCAAAAAAACAAAAATTTGTTCATATACACGGTGCTAATTAAAATAAATTTACAGTGGAAGTGGAATTGTGTGAAATGAAATAAAATAAGAGAATGAAAAATAAAATATCCAAGATGTACGATGGGCAGCGGGATTGGAGTGCTCGGAAGAGGAAGGATATCTGGAAGTACTTAGAATGGTGGGAAGGGTAAAGCCACTTTAACTCATCATAGAATCAGGTTACAGATGTGTACCTGGATATCACAAAGATGAAATGTATCATGCAGTTAAACATTTGTTTTTTTAGTTTTGCTTTGAGATCCCCAAAGACATCCCCCATAGGTGGTACAGCAGTAGTCAAAGTAGGGAATATCAGAGAACAAATCAAGAGCCTATGGATTTCAAATGGTAAAAGATGGCGATGGTAATTTTGGAGCTTTAAGGTGGAAATGGTGCTTCAAGAAATTTTGGAAATATGGTTTTTCCAAGAAAGGGATGATCGAGGGTTATTCCAATGAAGTTAATAGGATTATTATTTAGAAACAGTGTTGGAATAGAGGAAAGGGTTTCAAGAAGGGGATTGGAACCTATTATATTTTAATTTAAGCCTGCATTTAATTTAAGCTTGTTGGCTGCCATTCAAACCCTGGATCCCAAGGAAATTCGCCAACCAAAAAGAAAAATAAACAGGCTAAGATCAAACAACCGCCAATACAAATTACATCACCGCCTAAAACCCGCAGTACTACTGCAGCCAACAAGAACGAATCAATTATGCCATCTACGTCTGCAACTCAGTCAAACTCTATCGCTCAGATTAACTCTAAAGCTCAGTCATCTATCGCTCCGTCTACTTCTACAGTCAACAACTCAGTTACAGCTCAAAGCTTAAATGAGATTCCGGCTCAAGGGTTTACAAATCCAGAACCACCTCCAGTATTCGTCTCAAAAATTAACGATTTTATGTCCTTCGGTCGAGAAATAGCCAATCTGATTGGGCAGTCCAATTTTCGTTGCTTTTCAAGACATGATGACATAAAAATCAACACAACCTGTAAAGATAGCTACAAAAAACTAATAGATTACTTGACTACAAACAATTATGACTTCCACTGCTTTCAATTAAAGGAAGAAAAATCCTACCGAGTGGTCTTGAGAGGACTTCACTCAACCACACCTAAAGAAGCCATCAAAAGAGACCTGGAAGAAATTGGACACAACGTTAGAAATATTTCACCCGTTACACACCCGAAAGAAAAATATAGTTTACCTTTATTTTTCATTGATCTTGAACCGGCTAAAAACAACTCCGAAATATTTAATATTAATAGATTGGTGTACTCTACAGTTCGTTTCGAGGAACCGAGAAAAAAAACAATCATCGTTCAATGCACCAAGTGTCAAAACTTGGGGCACACAAAAGCTTATTGTTTTCACCAGGCTAGGTGTGTTAAATGCGCTGGCCCCCATGCATCTGAAACATGTCTGAAGCCTCGAACTGAGACAGCAACGTGTGCTCTTTGTGGCGAGGCCCATCCGGCGAGCTACAGAGGATGCACGGTTTATAAAACTCTTCTCCGACAGAAAATTCAAAACACACAGGGACGAAGAATCGAAGAGAAGACATGCACCCCGGCACCTGCACTAGAAAATTTGGTTGATTTCCCAAGAATTCAGCAATCACCACAAACCATCGCGCAACCGCAGCCTTCTACCTCCACCATCACTAATGCTAAAGATGATTCCAGGAAATCATTCTCCGAGCCCGCCATTTTTAAGAAACAGCCACCTAGCCGTCAGACGCCTTCGACCCCACAAACCAAGCCTCCGGCTTCCCATCAACATCCACAAGCTACATATCGATCAATCCCTTCCAACCATCCACCTCTGCGTGTAAAACCATCTCCGGAACATCCTCAGAAAATCACTCCCCGTCCCATTGTTCAGCCGAAACCCTTACCTCAAGTATCACAGAGGACTGAACATCCTCGTACCCAACGCCAAATCCATTCTCCTGTCAACACTCCTGACCACATAACATATCCTTCTCACGCTCCTTATCCACACCCTTTTCCCAACCAAGATCTTTCTAGCATACACTCCATCCTGAACTCCTTTCTCTCAGATCTTGCAGAAACCATTAAACCTCTTGTCACCCTTCTCACGAGACTCCTTTCAGAAATCCCATTTAATCTCCCACGATGAATATGAAGCCCCTGACTATAGTATTGTGGAATGCTAATGGCCTACATAATCACCGTGACGAACTGGACATATTTCTACATGACAAACAGATAGACGTTGCACTACTGACTGAAACCCACTTCACTCAACGATCAAAATTTTACATACGAGACTACATCACTTATAGATCAGACCACCCCGACAACACTGCCCATGCCGGATCATGCATCCTTATCCATAATTCCATATCGCATTCCCTTATTCCTTCTACTCCAACTGACACCATACAGTCAACCTCTATAATCATTTCAAGTCGTCCTTTCCATGTTACCCTTTCAGCTGTATACTGTCCTCCTAATAAATCCCTTCCGTATATCCAACTTGATACCCTATTTCGATCACTAGGACCGCGCTTCATTGCTGGAGGAGACTTTAACGCCAAACACCAGCGATGGGGTTGTCGAACATCCAACCCCCGTGGCAGTATCCTCTCAAGTATCTCAATCTCAAATTGTTATTCTATTCTCTCACCCATGAACCCAACTTATTGGCCTACATCTCTCCGAAAACGTCCTGATATCCTGGATATATTTGTCTCCTCTCAGATATCCTCCTCCCAAACTATGATCGAAACCCTGAATGACCTTTCATCAGATCACAGTCCAGTTCTGCTATCCTTGCATTCGAGCTTTGTTTCTAAACCCCCGATCACCTCATTAATTACAGGACGAGTGGACTGGGACGGATTCCGATGCGACTTGGAGAATACATTGGACCTAAAAATTCCACTAAAGACTAGACATGACATTGATAAAGCTGTAGGAATACTGACGGACTCAATAACTAACAGTATAAAAGATAATACTTCATCCACATTCAACATCAATACTACTCCACAGACTGCACTGCCACAGCACATTCGTATCTTATTAAGAGAAAAACGCAGAGCAAGATCGAAGTGGCATAGGACAAGATATCCTTCAGATAAAACAAATTATACAAAATTGACCAACAAACTAAAATCAGAACTCAGGAAATTCAAAACTCAAACTTTACTTAACATGACCGAAAACCTCACTACCAACGATAACTCACTGTGGACGACCACTAAAAAACTCCTAAAGTTCAAAGATTTTAATCATCCTCTCCTAAATGAATCACAATCCTGGACAAGATCAGACGACGAAAAATCTCGGACGTTCGCACAACATCTCTCTAAAATATATAACCCTCATCCTGATATCCTTAATCCTCATCACCTCGAATGTATTGAAGCAGAACTGGATATTCCCCTCCAAATGAATCTTCCCCCTAAAGCGTTCCATCCATCCGAAATATCAAACATCATCCAGAGTTTACCATCTCGCAAAGCTCCTGGACATGATCTTATAACTTCCCATATCCTAAAACAACTTCCTCGAAAAGCCATCCTATATCTCACTTACATCTGTAATGCCGTTCTCCGATCCACGTATTTTCCCACTTCCTGGAAATTATCCATCATTAAAATGATCCCCAAACCCAAAAAGCCTCCTGAATACCCATCCTCCTACCGTCCTATCTCTATTATATGCATCATGGGTAAAATCCTGGAAAAACTTCTGCTTAAACGCATATATCCCATCCTTGATTCCAATCACATTATCCCAGATCATCAGTTTGGTTTCCGAACATCCCACTCCACTATCCAGCAATGCCATCGTGTGGTGGACGTTGTCTCGTCTTCATTGGAGCGCGGATTGTACTGCACGGGAGCCTTTCTCGATGTAGAACAGGCCTTTGACCGAGTGTGGCACCCGGGATTGCTTTACAAACTCCGTAAATTCCTTCCACCTACATACTTCCTCATTATCCAGTCCTATCTCACAGGCAGGTCCTTCAAAGTAAATCATAATAATTCCTATTCACCCCTTTTTAATCAGTACGCAGGTGTTCCTCAAGGCAGTATTTTAGGACCCATCCTTTACACAGTTTATACAGCTGATATCCCATCCCATCCTAGCACTTTCCTTTCTACCTATGCTGATGACACTTGTGTGTTATCAGCCAACAACGATCCAATTATTGCCTCCCAAACTCTTCAATCCCATATCAGAGACCTTGAAGTATGGTGTCAGAATTGGAGAATAAAAATAAATTCCAATAAATCCCACCAAATAACCTTTACCCTTCGTCGTAAACCAATGACAACCTGCCCAACAGTATCCTTCAATAACACTCCTCTTGTCCCAGTTGAACAGATCCGATACCTAGGACTGCACCTGGACAAACGTCTCACTTGGAACCCTCATACAAGACTGAAAAGACAAGAAACTGCTCGACGTTTTCGACTACTTCAACACTTACTGGACAAACGCTCAAACCTTCCACTTAAGTACAAAAGACTCATCTACATGACTATCATAAGACCAATATGGACTTACGGAGTAGAGATTTGGGGCTCTACTAAACCATCAAATTCATCTCGTCTCCAATCCTTACAATCCAAAATCCTTCGAAAAATCCTCAATGCTCCTTATTTTGTCACAAATAAACTCATCCATAAAGACCTTAATATTCCCTTTGTTGCTGACTTGGCCCGAACCAGGTACCACTCCTTTCATGACAAACTCCATTCCCACTCTAACCCACTAGTTTCAATCCTTGCTTCCTCTACAATCCCTGATAATCCTCCGAGACGTCTGAAAAGAAGATGGCCCCGAGACCTTCTTGTTTAACATAGTCTTTGGGGAGCTGCCAATGGGTAGTATCCCTACATATGAATCATGTCAACTTATCTTGTATCACATTTACTAAATGTATTTTATTATACAGTTGTAAATACCAATAAATATATTTAAAAAAAAAAAAAAATGGTATGTTGTCAGGTCCTTAATTGTTTGTGTAGGATTTGAGAATATCTGTAAATAATTTATCATAAGAAACATGAGTAAAGAAGAATACATACATGCTGTAATACATTTATTTCACTGAAAATAGTAACTATATCATTTATGTATATTATAAATAATAACGGACCAACATAAATAAGGGTCCTTGGGATAAACCAGAAAATTTAGAAACAGGGTGATGGTTCTTAATATTATTTTTATCTCCTCTCTAGATGAACTGGTACAACATATGATTTTTTTCATATGCAGGGAATGTATCCTAAATTTATTGAGCAGTTAAAGATATCACAGAGGGGTTTATCAAGTAAGTTATTTACAAAAAAATGGGTTTTTATATATTGTTTTTTAGAAAACTGGTTATTGTTATCTTTTTTTTTTTTCATAGACCTAAAGATGGCCTTAAATTTAGGCTGAAATGTTGGCACAATAAATAAAGTTTACTTAATTGAAGTGCTTCGATGATTGTCTCAATCTATTATTAGTATTTATAGCTATAAACCTGGGCCGTTTCAGAGTACTTTAAATATTATTAATAATTGAGAGGGTTGGCTGGTTTAAAATAAATGAAGTGGACTGTGTTTAAATTAATGTGTCTATTGTTCAATACTGTTATAAACTGAATCTATTGCCAGAGAAATGTAATGTGGTTAGTGTGTTGGACTAGAGTTAATTTTAAAAATTGATTTATATATGTGGGCTATTTTGGGATGGTAAGGGAGCAGTTTTTCCTCTTGAATTCTCATTCTTCTTCCCGGGCAGGCTGGTGCCTATGTTCTTACTTCTCTGTACTGTTGTGGAATTCTTCTAGATAAAATTATGTAGTTTCAAGCTGGGTATGGTGGCACATAACCTCACTATCTCTTTCTTCTTTGTTATTGCCAGATCCAGAGTTCAAGGTACCACTAGACACATGATTGGATTATGCCAACAACCATCAAATCACTTATGATTTCAGGGCATCAGTATAATTAGTGTACTTATATATTGAAATTAAGGAATTTGAAGACATCACTTTGAAAAATAGGAATGGGGAATCAATTGAAGACAACTAATTCAGATAATTTATAAATTTTAATATATTCAAATTTAAATAGTTTTTAAGTTAATTTAAGTTATATTTTATATAGTAGTATATTTCTTCAAGAATATAAGTTTATTTGTAACCTTAGCCAGTACTCAGAGTTATTAATTTGAAAAACCTTAAAATTACCATTCATTATTCACATTTTTTAACTTTAAAAATAAGATATAACATTTGGCGCCCAAATAGGGACATAAAATTTTAAAAATAAAATATTATAGCAGTATGTATAATACCAAAATGGCTCATATATAATATAAGCAACCAAATTTATGCATAACCAAGATGCGCAACAGTTGCTCAAATGGTTTTCAAAACATTCCCCCTTTCCTGAAGCTGATGAAATTATGAGCATAAACTCTAGTTTAGTTGAAAGTGAGCACAGGTTAATTGGTACAATGCTCAGCAAGTCGGTATGGTTGGATTCTCAAGAATAATAGGAACAATCAGTTTTGAAATTTCTTTAAAAAAGAAGGATGAAATGGTATCGCTAGCTATCTAACACGAACACTTTAAAGATCGGAGATAAGATTATAGCTGTGGGCCCTCTCAGTGTACCACAGGATGTGCAAAAACAACCCATAAAGTCTTTAATGAATACTTCTCTTATAATTATTTCCTATGTCATTGGTCCACGAGGATGGCAGACGCAAGGGCTCAAAGCCTGCTTTACCATAATGCTTCCACACTCTTGTCCATTGATTTCTAGCTTCCATCAAATCATCTCACTGCTATAAATGATGGGCATCTGCTCCTCAAAAATGTTTGTAATCTAAATTAGAATTTTGAGCAACTTTATGCAGATTATTTAAAATAGATCCACCAGCATTATTGTACAGTGCTAGTGGTCATCTTTGACAGGTACTCAGAAAAACTTTAGATGAGCACAAGTATGCAGAAAGAGTTCGATGGCGCAAGCTGAAGACCTCAGTAGATATCATATTTTATGAAGACACATTTAATATAACTCTTTAAGAAAAATTTCTCTCCTCAGAACAAAACTTGATACATCAAACATAATGAACAAGCAAGCTGAGGTGTATAGGATGTGCTAATTGTTACCCCTGTAACATTGATGACTTCTAAATACGACGCTGTAACGATAGCGTGGGAAGACGTCTATTAGTTAATCATCCTCACTGAGACTGCAAATACGATGAAAAACATATACCATAAAAAAAAAAGGAAAAGGAAATTCACCTGTCTCATGTTCTATACCTCATCATTTAAGTATGACTTTGCCGAGCACCTGCTGCTCATTAACGCTATCAGTAGATGTGACACCTCATCAAACGTTTATGTGCTTGGAGAAACAAATTGTGTTCCTTTTTTCCGAGAAATCTATTGTTGTTGGACGTATGTAAGGTCTTCATGGACCAGAAGCAGCCATGGAGGAAATCTCCAAAATAGGAGATCAAATATTGGTCGTCCTCTAAGCTGGGAGAATTGACCAATCACTCACTAACCTCCAAACCTGAAAATTTGTTGCCACCACGACAAACATAAATCTTGCAAAGCGGCCCCAACCTCTACCAAGTGTTGACGTGAATGAGCATCAAGAAAGACCCGATCATTTTTTGCTAAGCAAAAGGAAGTATAAAGTTGAAGCCTACACCCACAACAATAGATGCTGCTCCTATGATCACACTGAAGACAGTTTCAAGCAGTTGTATTGAAGGCAGTACTGCAGCATGTGGATTTTGAAAATCGGATGTGCACTGATTGCAACTATCTGTTGATCCTCGCGGATGAGGAAGAGGGGAACTTTTAAGACCCGTCGATACAATTCTAAAACTACGACCCTACCGAAGTAGTTACAGTTTTTTCGAAATACCTCCCATCCTCCTTCATTTTTTAAAGTTCTTATTTTAATGTAAATTGTTTATCATTGTAATACATTTTGTCAAATATTCTACCTTTTATAAAACACATTCAAACTAAACTCCTCGTGTTCTGAGGAGAGAAATTTTTCTTAAAGAGTTATATTAAATGTGTCTTCATAAAATATGATATCTACTGAGGTCTTCAGCTTGCGCCATCGAACTCTTTCTGCATACTTGTGCTCATCTAAAGTTTTTCTGAGTACCTGTCAAAGATGACCACTAGCACTGTACAATAATGCTGGTGGATCTATTTTAAATAATCTGCATAAAGTTGCTCAAAATTCTAATTTAGATTACAAACATTTTTGAGGAGCAGATGCCCATCATTTATAGCAGTGAGATGATTTGATGGAAGCTAGAAATCAATGGACAAGAGTGTGGAAGCATTATGGTAAAGCAGGCTTTGAGCCCTTGCGTCTGCCATCCTCGTGGACCAATGACATAGGAAATAATTATAAGAGAAGTATTCATTAAAGACTTTATGGGTTGTTTTTGCACATCCTGTGGTACACTGAGAGGGCCCACAGCTATAATCTTATCTCCGATCTTTAAAGTGTTCGTGTTAGATAGCTAGCGATACCATTTCATCCTTCTTTTTTAAAGAAATTTCAAAACTGATTGTTCCTATTATTCTTGAGAATCCAACCATACCGACTTGCTGAGCATTGTACCAATTAACCTGTGCTCACTTTCAACTAAACTAGAGTTTATGCTCATAATTTCATCAGCTTCAGGAAAGGGGGAATGTTTTGAAAACCATTTGAGCAACTGTTGCGCATCTTGGTTATGCATAAATTTGGTTGCTTATATTATATATGAGCCATTTTGGTATTATACATACTGCTATAATATTTTATTTTTAAATTTTTATGTCCCTATTTGGGCGCCAAATGTTATATCTTATTTTTAAAGTTAAAAAATGTGAATAATGAATGGTAATTTTAAGGTTTTTCAAATTAATAACTCTGAGTACTGGCTAAGGTTACAAATAAACTTATATTCTTGAAGAAATATCAAAATAAACTCCTCGTCATAAGTATTGCAACAATTAGAAATATTTGAATTTTACAAAAACGTTCTGTTTTTTATAATAAAGAATGTTTCTGAAGTCAATAATAAACATTTTTAAAGTTGAAATAAGAAGTTTTATTCAAATAAATTACAATATTTCTTCCAATAAACAAAAAGATTAGGAAAATTACTTTTTAAAATTTTCCTTTTTTACAATTTTAACTTTTAAATTGTAATTTCGATTTTTAATTTACATTTAACAAGACGTATTGCCCCCTCTGGCTTGAATGACTACTTCCACCCGTCTTGACATACTTGTAAAAAGATTTTGAAGAACAATTTGGGGTAAATTGTCCCAATACTCCAATAGCTGTCTTTAGCTTTTCAAGGGTAGTGGGAGGTGAATCTCGTGACCTTATTTTTGAGATAATCCCAAACGTGCTCGCTTGGGTTAAGGTCAGGACTTCTTGCTGGCCAATAAATGGTGTGAATATTTGTGGCCTTCAGATATTCAGAAACACATCTTGCCTTGTGAGGACGAGCATTTATCATTATCATGAATGAACAATGATTCAGAGCCTATGAATGGCATAAAAGGAACTACGTGATCTTGAATTTTGTATCTTATATCTTCACGTCTTTTTCCAATCCTCCAAAGTCCTAGATTGGTGTTTCCTCGCATATGATAATGCAAATGTTATGCGGTGTGTAAAAAGAGGTTTGACTCTCTTAGTCTTCTAATGACCGTTGACTCCGAGATTGATAACTCTCGAACACCAGCGATCAAGTTTTTAATGGAAGACGCAGTAGAATTACGCTTCCGAAGTGCTTATATCTTATGGTCATCTATGAAGTTAGTAACCCTGGGACGCCCTGACGTTGGTCGTCTCGAATGACTACCAGTCTCCCTGTACCTTTTCATGGTCCTTGAACTTGCAATGATTTGCCTTCTTCATAGAGAGTGATGATTCTGACCGAATCATCGTGACTTAAATGATTCATTGTGAATAAAATTAATTGTTTTAATTAGACTTAAGAGAAAAGAGAGAACAGACTTGAGGCAAACGAAAGATAAATATGGACTCAAAGGAAATTTGAAATGAATGAAACTAAATTCCATCGTTTGTTGGTAAACATTGAATAAAAATTATATTTCTAATCCCTAATATCTCTCATTTAATAAATAATATTACTGTAAATACAAACAAGGACTCGATTAAGGTCAAAACAAAGAAAATCTCGAGAATTATGGTTGTTGCAATACGGGGAGTGTATATGTGTGACGGATTTTTTTCTCCATCATCAATGGAAAAGATTCATATATGATTTACATGCATTTTATTTACATTTGTGAGTAAAAAATGCTTGAAATATCATAAAAAAATCTTAAAACATTCATCAAACGGCGCTCCAGGACCAGAATCATAAAATACGCATTTTTCCTGGTTTTCTTGAATTTGCCCACTCTTACCATTGTTTGTAAAAAATAATTTTGAGTTTCCATTCGCCCTGATGATGACCCCCAATGGGGTCGAAACGTTGGCATACAATAAATAGTTGAAAACTATTTAGTTGTTTCATTGACTAACCGCCACCCGAACTCATTCCTTCTAGTAATTCTCAATGGTCAACTAATCATATCCGCAATTTTGAGATAAGTATTTTAAAGGAAAATTTAAATTCTGTACAACTTTCATTCAATGAGTCTTTTCCATGTTTTTGCAGTGGGAAGTGAAAAGTTTGTTGAATCGCCAATTATTATCCATTTTCGCCTTCTCGTAACTCGAATACGCTTGGTCCAGCAAAATTGTTACTGTTCCGATTTTATTTGAAATGTAAACGTTTATAAAAAAAAAACTTAAAAATGCACTGAGAATGAGCTACAGGAAAAAACTGAAAAAAAAAAATGCCAATTTTAGACTGTTTTTACTTTCACTTACTATATATAGTAAGGGGAAGTATTGCGATCGTGAAAATTTTCTAATTCCATTTTTTCAACGGAAATACACGTTTTAGGGTCCCCTGTGTCCAAATAACCAAGTCCCGCAAAAAGGTCTGTGTGTGTGTGGTAACTCCCGGGCGGAAACAGTAAGTCCTATGAAACTGAAATTTCATATTTAAGACAAATATGCGCCCGAGACGTTACAAAACCTTTTTCATCAAAACGAGCTTCCCAGAAGACCCACTTTATGCCATGCATTTTGCATCTTTTTTCGATTTTCTCAAAAATGGTTCGATTTTGATTAAACTCGCTATATTGATGTAAAATTCAATGGGCTTTAATATCATGTAGTTTTCATTCTGAT
The DNA here is from genome assembly GCA_023052935.1 of Piezodorus guildinii. Lineage (NCBI taxonomy): Eukaryota > Metazoa > Arthropoda > Insecta > Hemiptera > Pentatomidae > Piezodorus > Piezodorus guildinii. The sequence goes on from CM041293.1 coordinate 63,071,477, forward strand.
TAAAATGGTCTGACAGGGCTTTAATGCCCTTTAATTTTGTAGATTTTATAAAAATAAATATATTATCTTGTTACCACCGATGAAAAACACATAAATATATAAGTTGAATAAATTCGATACCCAACTAAAGGAGAAAATAGAAAAAATATTTTTTTAATGCAATTTTTCGTTTTTGAACATAAGAGCAGTAATATACATGTATGATATACCGTTGGAAAGCTAAAGATTTTAGAAAAAATATTATCTCATACACAAGCTTTTAAAAGTTAATAGAGAGTGATGAAATGAACATAAAACTAACTGATTATTTTAGATAATAATATAATAGATTTTTTAATGAAACACATGTGTATATAGAAATTTACTTTAATTAATTATTTAATAGTTTCACGTATTTTTATCTCTAACTGTATTTGAAAATTCTTTCATTGATTTTAAAAATGGAGGTAAGTGAAAGTCGTGTGTTGCCCGCACCAGATTTTTTTTTCAAGATGGCTTCTCGTTTTTTGAAGACTCGAAGCAAAAAGATGGCGATGATGAAAACTTGGGTTAAGCACTAAATAGTCCTAAAGAATATTAAAAAAGTAAAATGACGCACCTTTTGTAGGGTAAACAATCCTTTCCAACTTCCCATTGACCCGACTAAATATGCTATTTCCAAATGTAGTTTCAGATGTTAGATAGCTCCTACGCGTTTAGAGTTTCTCTTACTATTATACCTTTTATTGTTGCCGCTATCATTTAATGATTTTAGAACGATGCTGTTTCCAAATACAGAATTGGATTTACATACAAAGTATAAAAGTAATTAATTTTGCATGCGCGATCGAATAGAAATACTAGTTGAGCCTGTGCGATATCTGGTACTAGTTATGGATATCTTAACTAATTCAATCCGGATAAGCAAAATTGAGGAATCCCGCTGTAGCACGCCGATAGCAAGAATTCAATAGAGTACCGTTCGAAATTTTTAATTATGACGAAATATGAATTTTGTTTAAAAAAAAATTACACACACACACATATATAATATATATATACGATATATCGAAATTTATATAATTATTACTGATATAAATTATTAATATATTTTATTTAAAAAATAAATTAAAACATAAACACATAATATATATATATATATATATATAATATATATTACAAGAAAACTTACATATTAATTTTAATGGGATATTAAAAAATACATTAAAAACAATTTTATTTTAGCATAAACTGAACATCAGGAGTAAACTTAAAGGAAAAAAAATGTAGTACTCCGGGGCTATTTAAACCTTTAAATGCCATGGTGACGCGAAGATTAACGTTTTTCTGAGAATCACCCAGGTTTGCTTGTAGTTAAGCCTGGTTGTTTTTCACTACCTAGGAGGTTTATTAAATATTAGTTTTTATTTATCACTATCTAAATATAACATGCATACTTTTATATTTAAGCACACGAATATAAAATGAAATTTTTTTATTGATTAATCATTTTCCAAATTAGTCGATGTGACATAAAAAAATATTTTGTTTTGTTATTGTTTTATGTGCAACACTGGATTCATCCCGCGTAAAATGAGTTTTGGCGGGCTTCTAAGTTACCACATTGTGGTAGTGAGTGATTTGTGTAGTGTTTGTGAAAGCTGCTCGTCTGCTTATCCCGGGGTTTTAAATTCATATTATGCATTTTTTACTAAATTTTTAAACATAGGGTTTCGGTCAAAATGGTTGAAATGGAAGAATCGTACCAGGGTTGTTTAGATTTTGTTTTAAGTCCCCAGATTGAACCGTCTGACAAATGTATCCAGTTACTCCTGTAGAAAATTTTAATAAATCCGAAAGTCGTCGGGGTCGTCCGAAAGCAGCTATGATTTCGAATCTAATTTTGGAAGGAAGTGTTTCAAAAAATGGTATAAGATGTGATATTTGTTCCAGAGTTTTCCCCAGGGACAAATCTCTTCAAGCCCACAGAAGAGTGCATACAGGTAACTTTATTGTATTTATCACACAGATTATGTATCATTAGTTTACTTTATGATTTTTTATTTTGAACTGGTTCGATAGTATTTTTTGTTTTTTAGTGGTATCAATTGTTAAGGAATGCAATGACATCAATGAGCAGTGATCTATTAATGTAAAGATCTCTCAGTGATTGTTTTAGACTATCTAAAATTAAGTTTAACAATCTTCCTTGAAATTATTGTCAGATGGATTTACTCTTAACTTTTGACTAAAGTAAAGTCTCGCATGTTTTCTTGATCATTTCATAACCTAAATTTGAAGCAGAACATTAGTTGCATACACTAGGTTTTTAAATGTTATGTAGAATTAAAAATTTGTAAAATTATTTATCTGGTTTTGTATTATATTAGCTCACGTAATTACTTCAACTTATTCTAGCTCTCTTTTAATTCTAAAATCAACTATTATACTATATAGTTGTTTGTTCTATTTTGCTTTATTATTGATTTTATTTCAGTTATGTTTTGTCTCTTTCGTGTGCTGGTTAGTTATGTATATTATTTTTATATGTAGGTGAAAGGCCTTATTCCTGTGATTATCCTGGTTGCACTAGAAAATTTAAACAAAGTGGTCAGTTAAAAACTCATCAAAGGCTACACACTGGAGAAAGGCCATTTCTTTGTTCTGCTGAAGGGTAAGCTTACTCTTAAATACGATTTTACTTCTCTAGTAATGTATTAAATTGTGTATTAAATTCTCTACTATAAATTATTCAGCTGTATATATAGAAGTTTAAATATTTATTATTATAATTTTTGTTTGTCCTTTTTGCCATTCAGTGATGTGCTAAGTCTAATAACAAGCCAGCTCTCAACTCAAATAGGCCCAACCAATTTACATAATGGGTGGTTTATTAGCAACATGTGATATAGGAAATATCCCAAGTCTTCTATGTAGTGTTTAATCTATTTTCCATTTTAACAAAGAAGAAAAAGTTTTATCAGTTGTGTCTGTATTAATGCCATGCTATAATTACCATATATCCAATTACCGATCCTCTCAAGAATGTATTTGATATATTTTTAATTTCCTTTAAAATCAAGGCATGTCTCTAATAATTATACCAAATACATTTTTTCATGTTTATAAAATAATGAGATTTAATAACTGATTTATAAAAGTTTTAACCAGTCTTGCATGTTTAAATTAAGCTGTTATGATTGGCATTGTTAGTTTGATTTCAGCTAAATAAATTGTGAAGATATCTTAATAATTATCAATGTCTATTCTGTGCAGATGTTAAAATATTAGCTCTCTTTAGATTAAACAATCAAGTAATAAAACATGCATTTTACAATTTTTGGATTACTCTGTTAAAACATTTCAATTTAATTTCTTATTAACATTAAATCCTAAGTAGAATCTTTAAGTTGTCGAAAAGTGGTTGTAGTCCCAGGCCCATGCTGCACATCATTCTCACCTCACTTTCCCTGGTTAAATTTTGTTTATAGAGCATTGGCTTTAAACCGTGCTTTCTAATACAGTATAAATAAATATTTGAGTTTCTATAATAAAAGTTATAATTTTTAAACTATTTACACATGTAATTATTGATTTTTTGATGTTTGATATGAATTTGTAAAAATTTTAAACATTATGTACTCTGCATTACAATTCAATAATGTTAATAACCTACTAACATGACAGCAAAACATCTGAACTGTCGAGTCTTATTTTATTTATTTATTTTTTTTTTGTTTTATTAGATGCAACAGTAGATTTACACATGCTAACAGGCATTGTACCGCTCATCCAAATGCAACACTTATTAGATGTGATGACTTTGCACTTCTTGATTCATCGGAGTCAAATCAGTCAGAAGAAGTGAAACAATGGCTTTTAAAGTAAGTTTTATTTTTCTGTTATAGATTGCTTGGTACCACTTCAGAAGTTACTTTTAAATAATTGTCTGTTAAATGCTTTTGGTATTTGAAAGTGGTATTCTTTGCTTAAGTTGAAATTATTTAATTTATAAAGATGTTCTCTACGTTATGGATGATTCTTTTTTATAATTAATGATTCTTAACCTTTGTCAAGGTTAAACTTTTTCTGTGTTCTACTTAGTACTGTCGTTACTTATGTTATGATTGAATCAATTTATATTAGGACCTCTATATATTAATATATAATACTCTAACTATTATAAAAACGCTTCAAAGTGGAAGAATCTTTTAACTAGAATATCTGTTAAAGAATGATGACCGATCAGTTGGTTAGTTAGGTATTTAATGACTATAATATTTATCAGTCTCCAGTTATTAATCCGATCATGGACTGAGAACAATGTTAGATATTTTCCTACCAACAAAGTAGCTCTTTTAAACCATGATAATTTTTGTCTTATTACTTTTACTTTAATATATTGTAAAGGAAAATAATGCAACTTTTAAAACATTTTGAATCATGAGTTTAAGGTCTCCTGAGTATAAAATCAATTAGCATTTAATCATGTGGATGTGTCAGTGTTTATATTTGGGATATGAGAGGTACCACTTTTTTCATTGTCTTAAAGTTTTATAAAAATAATCATAATAAATACATTAGCCACAATAGCATGAAGTGACCTTATTATAAAAAATACAAAAACTCAATCTCTTAGCAGTTGATACCACAATGTGAAATGTTAATTGAGTGGTTCTATTTTTCAATTAAATTATTTCTGTGTAGAATAGCTAATAGTTTTTTCTACTGTTAGTTTAAGCTGAATTATTTATTTTCTGTGACCGAAGTTAATTTATTTTGTGGAAAACTTTTTTTTTTTTTTTTTTTTTTTATTCATTGAGCAATATTACAATCTGTCCAATTCAGGACATTTTTAATAGTGATAACGTACAACATTCATACTACTTGTGAAAAACTAGGATTTTTCTTAGAATTAGCTCTTTGGATTTTAATGATAACCGGCGGGAGGTTTCAAGCATGGCGCGTATTTGAAGAAGTGCGTCATACTGCTGCTCCTGAAAATGAATTCAATTTTGAGAAGAGCTATCCGACTCATTGTTCCTAATTAGTGTTTTCTGTATATATTAATAACTGTTAGTATTTATTTTTGTTCAATTTTTACTGGTTTAAAATATTTCCAGCCATGGCTAATATGATAAAAGATGTTACAATTGATGATAAGATGCCCAATGAGCTTTTATTGGACAAGCATATAAAATTCGTTTTAGCTTATGGAGCTAATAAGGATGAATATGAATATTGTACAACAGAGCACTTGAGAATGTCTGGTATGTACTGGATTTTAACAACTTTAGCAGTTACCAAGAAGTTAGATGAAGTTGACAAGAAGCAGTTTATTGACTTTATACTTGAATGCACTGATGAGAAAACGGGTGGTATTGGTGCTTGTGTTGGACATGATCCTCATATCTTGTATACTCTGAGTGCTGTTCAAATTGCTTGTATTTTAAGGTCATTAGACCAACTTCCCCTAGAAAAGATTGTTAGTTTTGTGTCAAGTTTACAGAAAGAAGATGGCAGTTTTATGGGTGATAAGTGGGGAGAAGTTGATACCAGATTTTCTTTCTGTGCTGTTGCTTGTTTATCTTTGATCGGTCGCTTAGATGCTATCAATCTTGAAAAAGCAGTCAATTTTGTGTTAAGCTGTCAAAACTTTGATGGCGGTTTTGGTTCTCAACAAAATTCTGAAAGCCATGCTGGATTAATCTACTGCTGTGTTGGTGTTCTGTCAATTACCCAGAACTTGTATAGAATAGATGCTGATCAACTGGGTTGGTGGTTATGTGAGCGTCAACTGCCTTCAGGTGGGCTGAATGGAAGACCAGAAAAGCTACCGGATGTTTGCTATTCCTGGTGGGTCTTGTCTTCATTAACAATGTTAGGAAGACTACATTGGATTGATAAACAGCTTTTGAAAAAATATATTCTTGCTAGCCAAGATTCTGAAGGAGGTTTTAGTGATCGGCCTGGAGATATGCCAGATCCCTTCCATACTCTTTTTGGAATTGCTGCTTTGTCACTGTTAGGAGAATCAGATTTAATGAAAATTAATCCAACTTATTGTATGCCACAATATATCATTGATGAACTGAACTTGGATCCTGAAATTATGCAGTCACAATCATAACATTTGCCCCCGAGTGCATATGGGCTTCAATTTCTTGATATAAATGAAAAAATTTCCACTAGTTTTGTATGTGATTAACATTCTAGATTTAGCTTATCACTGGCTCTAAATCATAATCTATGATTACATTGTAAACACATATAACAAATTGTTTTGTTATTGCATGATATTCTGAGCATTATGTTTTTGAGTATTCACATGCTATTTTTTTAAAGAAATAGCATACAATTTTACACGATTGTTAATTTTAAAAATACACTTGTTAATTTATTCAGTGTTTAATTTTATATTCAAATACCCTCATTACTTCCATTTTATGCAGATTTTCACACTTTCCCATACCATGAGAAATACTACACACATTTTTTATAAAGTAATATAATATTTAGTTCATTAATAGTTTTGATACAATGATAGGCTATTTATCATTTCATGTATGGATAAATTTACCATTTATAATCTGAAATTAAATTTCTGAAATTTAGCTGAAATTTTTTTAGGAAGATGTGTTTTGATTTATTTAGGCAATCAGTCATTTCTATTTAAGTTCACTTTATTCATAGGAGTAAATTAGTCTGGGTTGCAGTATGTGAAAGAAAAATAATGTTTTTCTTTTGGAAAGGTAGCTAGGACAAGACTTCCATTCTAGTTATGAAGTAAATTAACTTATAATTGGATCTGTTCATATCCACTTCCAAACAAAATAATGTTAATCATAATGTTGACAAACATTGCATCTCTACCTACAGCCACATTCTAAACTGTATTTAGAAACAATAATTTCTCTATTCGTCCAGTTGTTATTTCTATATCTCGTTTATATAGTCTTGTCCCTCTATTGTACAGTCTTGTCCTGGCTACCATTCCGAAAGAGCCATAACGATGACCCACAATTGGGTTCAAAACTTTGGTAAAACAATATATTGTTTTGTCTATTTCATTGTATTTCCTTCACTGACCATCGCCCAGACTAATTTTCTCACCTAAATCTCTCAACAGTCAACTATTGATGATTATTACTGTATTTTTTTTTTTTTTTTTTTTTTTTTTAATGGCAAGCATATCCATCTTCAGAACTACCCTAATAAATTCTTCAATTACATAGATAACCAAAATATTTTCTTTGTTTAGCTTAAGGACTTTTTTTTTTTTTTTTTTTTTTTTTTTTTTTTTTTTTTTACTGACATACTAATCCTGTATGATTGTAAGAGTTCTACTAGGACATTGTATTAGTTTCAAAAAATAGTAATATTAAATAAATTGAAAAACTAAGTTACATTGTAATAAATACTGTATGTAAACAGTTAGCTGACCTGGGTCTTGCAATAGATGGGAATTCACTTTGTACATTTTATACAAAAAAAAGTTTTACATGTCATTTATAATTAAATTTATTTAATCAACTTTAATATTCACTTATTAGATAATCAATTATATGTGCCCTATGTTCACTAACAATAATTTTGCAACTCAAATCTTTTATGTTTTTGATTGTATATTTTATTTCCAATGAAAGTAATGCTGGTATAATTCTACAATGGTGCAATTCTTTATTTTCTAATTTCAAATAAAGTTAATAGATAGTTAATGTGTTTTTCTTATATATCAAATTTTCCGTTATTTGACATATATTAGTCCTAATCCCAGATGAGGAAGATTGTTATTTCTTTATTTTTCTGGATTAAATGAAAATGCTTTTCCTTAGTCTTAAGTTTTAGGTTTTTTTTTAAACAATGTTGTGTTTAAGTATTATAATTTAGGCTTAACAAAAAAATATCTATTAGAGGTTTGGAGAAAAGCAGATTTTATCTTCAGAATATTGGTAATACTTATTGTGAACAATATAGTTAATATTTCCTACTTAAAGCAAAAATATCAATGATTTTAAAATCAGTAAATTATACTTAGTTATGAGTTAAATGAAAAAAAAGTTGCTCAGTTTTACATGAGGAAGGTGAAATAGGTTATTCTGACAGGAGCTTTGAATATTACAAACCTTGCACCATTGAAACAGAAGTTTTTGTGCACATATATTTTTTCATTTATTAGCATATATACATAACATATTATATATATATATATATATATATAACCACATAGATTTTTTAATGATATAAAATCCTTAGTTATGCTGTCTTTAGGGATAAAATTGTATATATATTGTATGTATATATATATATATATGTGTAAGGCCGCAGGTGGCCCTAGGATTTTTTAATGGGAGTATAAAATCCTTAGTTATGCTGTCCTTTAGAGGGGACGTTGAAAAGGTTGTCCTAGCCTGTGCGATGTCAGGTCTGTTAAAGATCCCTTTCCTAATTAAACCTGGATAGGCAAAATTCATGACTCCCACTGTAGTATTGGCAGATTAGCCACAGCAGTATAAAGTGATGTTAAATTAATAAACAAACAAATAATAAATATAAAGGGATTTGTCATTAAATAATTATATACGTAACCCTTCACTACCTTCTTACACTCATCGCTTTCATTTTTGATGAGTGTTAATATTTCTATTATTTTCCTAGTATTCTGATTATTAGAGATGGCTGTTACCTTCTGCAAAAGTAACAATTCCTCAAATAAAATACCTTAAACCTTTCTCATGCTGAAGTATGTTGTTTAATACTTCCCTTTTCTTCTTCAACTTTCTAATGGAGGAATTCAGAACTAAGCTAAACACTAAAAATCTTAGACTGCAGCCATGATCCTGTTATATGCTATTAGATCTTATTATATTTTAGATGTTCTGCCCAAATAATTTATTCATTCACTTCTTTTTCTCTAAGGGTTCTATCCCTCTTCCCTACTCAAACCGACAGTTTTTGATGGATTAATAAAACATTTAATAATTTATTTTATTTTCTTAAAATAAATTTTACTTATTTGGAATATGCCTTAACGAATGATACTGACTCCTTTCTTAAAAATAAATATTTTAGTTATAATGCTAAAAGTCTGATTTGAAGTTTAAGTTTGTTTCATTCTTCCTTTGATCTCATTCTTACCACTAATTGTTATTTGAAAATAATAATGATAATAAGTAATAAATAATAAAATAATAATAATGACTTATTTGTTGTAGATACATAGCAATTTTTTTTTTTTTTTTTTTTTTTATTAGGTATCGTGCAGAAAGACGGGAGGCAAGATCTTCAGATAAAAAGAGGAATGATTCACCGCATAGAGATATGACACCAAAATTAAGCGACATGACTAATGTTGATAGGGAAAACAGGACCCCAGGGCAAACAACTCGTAAATCTCTTTTTGGCACTCCTGATTCTCCACGAAAACGTGAATTACCCAAGAAAAGGTATAATAAAAGTAGTTGGTTTATTTCACTACTATTTTATACTTAGAAATTCAAATTACAGAAAAATATTTGTTGTCATGTCTTATTATATGTATTATTAATACAATATTTTTATAAATATAAATATAAATAATGAAACACGTGACATTAGACTCAAGAGACCAATGAATAGTTTCATTTGATTCACATGTGAAATTCACATATTTCTAGTAGGTATACCAAGTTGAGCTGGCTCTATCCTCTTTTCGTCAGCAATACCTCCTTGGTGTCTGTATTTTCCGATCCTTCAAAACAAAAAAACCTCCATATATTCTCGATATGATTACCACTTGTTCCCTGTCTATTCTGTAAACACCAGATCCCAACCAATAAACTTTTATATACCTTAACACTAATCTGCCTCCTTTGAAAAATTGTTTGTTATTTGTGCTATCCTATTCTGGAATTCATTGCCTACATCCATCCATAAAGCCTTATCATTAACTACTTTCAAACATCACCTATTTCTCCATCTCCTGAACTATCAATCCTCCCAACGTATGTGATATTTAAAGCCATACAAAATTATTTCCTTGTTACAAAATCTTACTGTGGTCATACGCAAGTCTTAAAAGATCAGACACTTATCATTTTTTTTCATTTTTCAACAGTTCTATTTATATAATGTGTGTATATATATATATATATATATATATATATATATATATATATATATATATATATATATATATATATATATCCATTCTTAATTATGATTTATATATATTTTTTTTTTTATAGATGGTTAAGGATAGCAAGTAAAGAACAAGAAAGCCTTGCAAACTTGAGTAGACCTACAGTCTTAAGACACGCTGGTTGCTTATCCCCACCACCTTCTGCTAACAATACTTTCCAATGGCTAAGCTCACCAACCTGGGCAACATCGACACCAATACGCAATTGTGGCCCTCCAACTCCTCCACATTCCGCAGAGAGGCACATCAAAGTTGAAGAAGAAGTACATGAGGTGCTTGCAGTACCCCTTCCTAACGACAGTTTCAATTCCAGTTTCGAAATTCATAATCACATTGAATCATTCAACGAGCAAGTTTTCAATATTGAATATGCTGCTTAAATGTTAAAAAGTTTTGTTATTAGTTTTGTTTTACCTCATCCAACTTGAAGTCATAAGATTAGGTGATGTTAACTGTTGTATTAACTTGTCATTTGAACTTTCTATCAGCAAAAGTTCAATATACATTATAATTCATTAACTTGACATGATTGTTACAGGCTAACATTTATCATTTTATTGAATATAGTGATCTGGTATTATATTTGTAATGTATTATTAATTACCTTGGTGTCATGATAAACTGGTTTCTGGTTTATTTCTAATATCCTCTTAGATTAGTATTGTTATACCTGGGTTTCCTTTGTTATTACATATTTCCTCAGGATAATGGTTCTCCATATGACCTTATTGTCCTTACTAACCGAAAAATACAATTGGCTTAAATGATTCTTGTATAAATTAAATTATTAATTTAGTTTGTATTCCTATCCGATAATATTCCTGTATTATATAGATATGTAGAAGTGAATTATTGAGATTTTCTGTTGTTATAATAAGAGAAATGTTGCAGGTTTTTGACATCACTATTAGGTGCTTTTTCAATTTTTTAAATGGTTGATGGCTTCCTAGTATTTTTAATTTTAATCTTATTAGATAAGATAAATAAATAAAATATATTTATTGTAAGTTTGGCAAGTTCTAGTAAGGAATGTATTTCTTTTTTTTCCTTTGCATTATTGTAGCAGTTTTTTTTTTTGTAATTTTGAGTAATGCTATTTCCTTAAACTTACTTTGATTAGAAGTTATAACAATTTAATTTAATTTTAAAAGTGCACTTTTAAATAACTTTTCCTTTTTGCTATGCCTCTTTATAATACTTATTCAAATTATACTTTTATACAGGACGTTATGTATTGATTTGTTTTATTGTTTTACAGACTAATAGTAAAACTTTATGTCAGTTACATAATGAGAACTGTAAGTAATGTTTAATATATTTTTATAATACTAATTTTATTTTTACTGTAAGAATAATATTAGGGTGTTCCATAAGTTTCTTCTTTTTTTTTTTTTTTTTTTTTTTTTTTTTTTTTTTTTTTTTTTTAATGCGATACAATATATTATAGTTGTGAGTGAAAAGTTAATATTTTTCATGGACCGTTCTGCTCTGATATCTTCTTCCATCTCTTATGAAGCCTTATTAGGCCCTCTTTCCAAAATTGACATGTTGATTTTCTTAAGGTACTTTACCCATTCCAGGAAATTTTACAGAAAGCACAAAAATCTCTCATATCTAGATTATTAAACAAACTTATTTGATTAATTTTACATTAAAATCTAGAATTGTTTTTTAACTATATTAACATGTTCACGCTGGCGCATTAGTCTGTCTCATGGGGCAGTGCGGGCCACCGGTGGTCCGCAAAAGTCTCTCTTATTGGGCGGCATGTACCACAAATCGCAAAATAAGCACTTACTAGACTTATAGCAAATGTAAAACTCTTATACAGGTCGGAAAAGGTAATAATCGATGAAAGGCAGGCAGCATAAATTCAAGCTCTGCCCCTCAGAAAAGACACTGAAAATCCGTGCTGGCGTGAACATGTTAATTGCACTTTATCAAGGTTATGAAATAATATGTTTTAGTATAAAAAATAAATAAGTAATTAGTACCCATAAGTAGTGAATATTTGCATTTTTAAAGGATTTGAGAGTTCATTTGATGAAATCAAATAGAAGGTTCAGATCCAACTAAATGATGAGAATGCAGATATGTAATAAATTACCTTTAGGAACTCAACATCTTAATGTTGAAACTTTCGAAGTATTCATAAAGAAAAAACTTTCTCCGATTAGCCATAGTAGCATAAAGTGACGTTAAATAAATAAAAAATAATAAGAAAAAACTTATGGGACACCCTTATACGAGAAAACTTTAGAAAGAATAAGTACAAAATACCTTTGTATAATATGTAATTTTTAGTACAAAACTTTTGTTTATAATATATCCTTATGTTTGTTACAGATTTTTGGTATGATATCCGATCTATATTTCATATTTGTCTATTTTATAGCAATAATTTGGTGTCAAAATTTTAAAGTATTTGTGATGTTATTCTAAATTTATTTATCATTGTTAATTGATTGGTCATTGTAATGTTAAACTGTTGTTCCTTTTGTTTTCTTTTTAAACTATTTTTTATTGTATTTTTGTATGGTAAAATTTGATATTGTGTAAAATAAAAAAATGCTTAAGCTTTGGTAGATCCAGGCTATAGCAGCAACCAAAGATGCCTGATGGATATAAAAAAAAAAAGATGAAAAGAAATGATATTATAGGTTTATGGTTGTTATTGTATGAGTATTTCATTCTGTTGTTTTTTAACTGTGATAGAACAAAGAATCTCGAGTAATCATCACAGTTTTTTTTTTAATGTGAAATATTGTTATCCAAACTCGATGGTTTGGAAAATCTTGAGAGATACGCCTATCCCGTTTAAATAGGTATTTAAGTATTTGTATGGGTTCTAGTCCCAAGTTTTGTTTTAAGTCAGAGAATAATGTTTCAAAAACTAATGTACAAATTGTATAGAATTAAAAAAAAAAAAGAAATAAATATTATATGTGAGATTAAAAGATTTATCCTTGTATATTAATAAATTAATTACGAATGCGCTTTATTTACTGTCTAACATTGTATATTTTTTATTAATTGTATTTGTGAATCTAAGCACAATAAAACATTAAGCACAAAGACTATTGAAAGTACCTAATTTATTTTAAATTAAGTTCATCAATTAATTAAGTTCATCACGAATGTTTTTAAATTTAATGGCTTTACTGTATAGAGTGAAATAGTCAATTGATTAAATGTAGATATTAAAAACATGAATTAAATTTAGCATTATATTAAAAAAATAAATTCTTACTTTTCCTAGTGTAATATAAGGGGGTACTAATAATTGTATATGGGATTCATCTGGCTAAAGGCCTCTGTTTTTGTTTTGTTTTGCCCACTGAGCTGCCAAAGGTTTCCATCCAGTTCTAAGCAGGGTTAAAAGTGCCACAATTTCATTTCCTTGAGAATACTCTATACTGCATTGACGAACCCGACCCTTATATCAACATTTTCAGTCATTATTGCTTTATAGGGGCGATTCCCAACCTGGCCATAAATAATATACAAAGGGCAATCGTTTCACCATTTCCCATTCCTCTCTTATTTTATTTGGAAGCTCCTTTTTATTTTATATTTTTCATTATATGATACTCGGCCATTAATGCACCTATTCTTGTCCTTCAAGGCAGGGACCAACAACTTGACTAGTCTGGTCTATTTCTGTTCTCCAGATCTTAAGATTTAGTTTAAAATACAGCATATAACTTTAATTACCTACTGTAACTGTAATGTAATAATCCAGTTTGCCATTAATTAAAGTTGGAAATCATCTCCCTTTAAAAAACAAAAGTTCTCCCTCCCCATTCAGAAACTGTTCTTTGGATCTGCCACTAAGAAGAAAACAAATTTTACTGGCATATATGTAGATAAATCCTATTGCTATGATAAATATTTTGCTAGAGACTGTTTTGATTTTTCTTAATCTTTTTTCATCCGCAGTGAAACAGTTACTTCATATTCTTATTAGACGGAATAGCTGACTAAATTCTCTGATGAATTTAACTTTCTTTTTCCCGAATCAGGGCACAGACTGCTAGCCCATTTATCCCATAGCAGAGAATTGTTTTATTTAATGGGTATCGTTTCAATAAAAGCAATTGTTTAATGAATAATTTCAAGTTACAATGTACTGAAGCTAATTCTTTTTAGATGAGAGTATGAAAACCGTGGCGAGGAAAATTGCAGCGGGTAATGATTAACTTAAAATCAGTCATTTTTTTCTGGAGAGGAAGGATCACACAGGAAAAATGCTTGCATTGTGGGCCAGTCTTCCTCAGTTGCTCCACAGAGCAGAATATTCCAAGTAACCATTAATTTTCAACCTGTGCAATAGCAAACACTTCCTGTTTTCAAGTGTTCCTATATTTCCTCTTTGCATTACATTTCCTTTAGTTACTGCAGACCGCTGATACTTAAACTCGTTTAATTATTGCTGCTTGATGGTCGGCTATGATGTTGGCCATGAAAGATATTGTCAAGAATAAGCAAACTTTTACAATAAATATTCACTGAATATTTTTTTTCGTTTTACTTGTTTATCTATATTTGATGTTTAGAACACCGAAAACGTGGCTAAAGCATTTTTTAATACTAAATATAGTTTTAATGTATTTTTCTAAAAAAAAATATGGAAAATGAATCGACTGGTTTAAAACGTATTTGAACTTGAAGCTTCGCTGAATAAAAGTCATAAGTTAAGACATTATTAAATGTTACAGAAATTGAAAAACAAATCGAAATAAACAAACCTTAGGGTTTCCGAGAATAAGGTACTAACTTAAAATATTTTGTCGAAAGAGAGATGAAGCTACTGGGGAATTTAGACGGTTACACAACACGGAATTATGAAGCTTGTACTCTGTCAGCGTAATGAGTTAATAGCATTGCATTGTCACAAATGGGCGTGTGAAGTTGTTGGGCTCAGTGAGGAACGAATTCCGAAAAAGTTAGTATGTGCTAGGGGTGAGCATAATCGGATGATCGTCATAATCGAATGATCGGACTTCGATGATTTCAAAATCGAATGAATAATAGGTACAAATATCCATAAAATTTATGTGATGAGCAAAAACTCATTTCAAATAATCGTTCGTTTCTCCGAACCGATTAATTCGAATGATTGAAATAATCGAATCATCTGATAATCGTCATTCGATTATGCCCACCCCTAGTAGGTGCTGAACCGACTGGTAGGCGTCTGAGAGGTAGGTGAGAGCATTGTGTTAGGTCTGATCTCGGATTTTGATCATTGGACAAATCTGTGTAGGCAACATTTGGTGTGTTCGGTGGCGATTAATATTATTATTAATTTTTATTAAAACATCATGAAAATAAATTTGGTTGTTCATAATCCCTCTAATTGATTTAGTCATTATTGATAAATTTGAGAAAATGGGGACATAAATGGTGTTTGAATGCAGTTAGGGATGATTCTTTAGGAAGGGAGATGCTAGTTCCAAAGTATGGGAGCACGTAAAGATACTTTTTAAAGGAACCATTTCAATGAGAAGGTACAGTTAATGTATATAAATCGGTAGGCGAGTTCTTGCGTTTAGGGTGGGTATGTTTGTTTATTTAACTTTATGCTACTGTGGCTAATCGGAAGATGCCACAGTAGGAATCCTAAATTTTGCCAAGCCAGGTTTAATAAGGACAGGGATATTTAACGAGTACCTGACATCGTAATGGTTCGGTACCCCATCATACGTCCCCTCCACTGTTATATTAGCCACCCTGCTACAGGTGATCCCCTGATATGGATATGAATTTCATATAATGAAAGAACGCGCCATAAGGAATGAGCTCTTTATCATAGAGTGTATATTTACGTTATAATGTTTTCTCAACCTAAAACAAAACGAGACAGTAATTCTGGTCTTTTGGATATTAAATGGGCGTTTTTATGTTGTTTTATTGACACGCCTCACCATTAGGGATTTTTTTTTCGTTTTAGCGTGTTGAAAAACATTTATTTTTTAAGTGGTGTATTATTAAAGGTTCGATTCTTAGAAGGATTTAGAACCAGTTTAGATTGTTTTTCCCTACATATTTTCCCTTTGGAAAATCATTTTCTATTTTATGCAATTAAATAATTTTATTGTTTTAGTACAATAGAATAGAATAGAATAGAAATTGATTTTTATTCTGGGACTGTGTCCCTTGAGAATAACATATTTGCACAGTTTACAATATACAGTATGTCTGGCCAACAGACAAAATGAACATAATTAACTAATGTTTACAATTATGGGTGAATATATACGTAAAATATAAAAATAAAATGAATAAAAATTAAAATAAAAAAATATCCTCAGAAAATAGTTGTTTGGACAAAATGAAAAATAAATGAGTTTGAATATATTGAATATATACAATGTATGAATGAAAGAATTAATGAAGTATTATGCTATTATCGAAGAAGATAATTTCTATTCTATTAAGATGTGAGTTAAAAAATATATAGATTTATAACGTAAAATTATTTCTCATGATATACAGCAATTCCGTATGGCAATAGCCATTTGCTCACTTCTATTGCTTTTGTTAACGAGTATAGAAAAACATTTTAAATCATACCAAAATTATCAGTTCTCCCACACAAACAACTAAATACTAAAATTTCACATAAATTAGTTTTATTTGTTTTAGAATAATAAATGCTAGTAGCGGTTTGATGCAGATGTATAATTATTGACAGTAAATTATTAATGAAGACATTACAACACCACCTAACACAACTTCACGACTGGGGCAAACTATCGAAAATTCAACTAAACCAAGACAAATCTCAACACATTACTTTCTCTCACCGACATAAAACCTGTCCGCCAGTATATCTTGACAAAATCCGAATTCCAAAAAAAGAAGAATGAAACTGGACGTTAGCAACAATATTCTACATTCAGACTTCGCATACCCACACTCAACGAACAGATTCTGGACCTTCTACAAACGTTTTCACAACCCTTACACGGACACACTAATGCAAGAGCATGGCCACAAGTAACATGCTCGACAATACTCGCAGAAGGCTGAAAAGAAGTTGGAGGAGAGACCTTCTAAGCTAAATGCGTAATAGGAAGCATGCCAGGAAGAGGTGCCGCTGGGCATCTTCTCTCCATCTTGCTTATTACGCCATACTGTCATTTCTTCCTCAAATGCGCTAATTTTCAACATTCATTGACAGGTGTGAATGAAAAATTTGAAGAGAAAAAATTAATGTAATTATCGATAGATTTCTCTTACCTCACTTGTTAAAATAAGTTTTAGAATTTAAAGAAAATTAAAGTTGAAAAAGATAATTTTATTTTGGAAACATTTATTTTAGATTAAATGATATGAAAATGGAAATTATTATTTACAGCAATCACTTCCTTTTATCAGTTTTTCGTCATTGTGAATTACATTCTGTAACTATGTATGTTAGTTGACATTTTTTCCAAACTCTTTAGCTTTCAAACGTTATGTTATACATACTATACTGCTACTACTAATACTAAACTACATACTATAGTAGTCTTATTTGTGAAAAAAAACGTATTGGATTGTCTAAAAAGTTCGTAGAGATTTTAAAAATAAAATTTATCTTTTACTTTTTTCTCCTAAAAATGAATCACAAAGCTAATGTTTATTTATATACCTTTACTCCTCATGGAATTAACTATGTTTACACACTGAATTCGTCTTTATTAAGGCTCAGTAGTGTAGTTTATTGCAAACTAACGTGAGTGACGATTCAGTTTATTTTCAGCATATTATGCTGTACTTTTTAAAAAAAGGGAAAAACGCAGCCCAAACTGCAAGAAAGTTCGTGCCGCGTGTGTCTTTAAGGACTCGGTAAAAGTTATTTAGCTTCAGAAGGGAGGTTTTACCTCACCCGCCGCACTCTCCTGTTATTGCTCCTTCGGATTTCCATCTTTTCCGTTCCCTCGAAAATTTTCTACGAGGGAAATCCTACTCTTCAGAAGATTGATGTCAAAACGGACCTTTTATTGTTCTTCGGGAAATAAGGACAGAGATTTTTGGAAAAAAGGGATAATGGACCTTCCAAGCCTTTGGGGAAGGGTATTCGCTAACGGTGGTAACTATTTTGTAGATTAAATAAATACATTTTAAGCTGTTCATCAATTTTAATTTTTGTACAAATTCTCTACAAACTTTCCGGACAATCCAATATTTCAACTTGAAAAAATATATCTGCTACTTACTCCTTCAGTTGGCTATCCCATTTATTTTATTTATCTATATTTTTTTTTATTTGGTTTAAAAGGCGCCAACCATAAGGTCATTATTGCCTTTTAGCGATGACTACGGGCAGTTACAATTTGTGATATAAACCAATCTGTCTGTAGAAGTCAAAAAGTCTGTCGGTAGTCTGTATATTATCTTGTGAGATTGTTGGTAAGTCAAGAGCAATCGCAAAACATTCTATGTATGGGTTGTGTATGGTGAGCCCTGCATTCTGTCACATGTCACAAGCTGTGACATCTTATATTTCTTCTTTCACATTTTATATTTTTATCAATCCTAAATTCAAGAAATGGTATAATTATACCGTTAAAGGAATATAAAATTAAAGGTACTTCAGAGGAAGCATCGGTAAAAATTTGGAATTTAAGTCCTTTCAAACTATTTCAATCAGAAGAAAACCTAATTGACTAATAGCCCATTTAATTTTGCATTTGTATTTTCAAAATACTTTGAGTGGTTTTTGAGTAAATTGTAAAAAGGTGCACAATGTATAGAATAAAGCGGCACTTCTAATCAGTCAATTTTGGTATAAAAGTTGCTTCCAAATATTCCAGAAAAAAGAGGAAGAGAGAGAGAGAAAAAGAGATATTGCTAAATTTACAAAATGTATTTATTCCGCCTTGAATCTATTTTTTTTAAAATAAATAATTAGTTATATTTTTCAAGAAAATAATAGGCTTTCGCATTATATTGAAAGTCACTTGTGTTAATATTCGTTTATTAAGTTTTTAGAATTTCGGAGAGGTACTTTATTATATTTTGATATTTAAAAGAATTAATGTTGAAGTTCAGTATACACATTGTTTTCTAGACATAAACAATACCGCAGATGTGGGGATAAATTTACAGTGAGTGTCAGAAGTATTCGGAATTCGTATTTCTTTTCGTTTAATTATTATATTTCACAACTATTAAGTTTTATAATTCTTTTTCACTACCAAATCCTTAAAAGAGACTCCCATAAAGGAAAATCACTGACCAGATAACCAAAAAGTTTATTGTTTTTAAAAATATCCGATTAATAATGTCAAATTACAAGATCGTTCAGTGCCAAAAGTATTCGGAAATCGTAATATCCTGTTGTTTAATGGTTTCAAATTTTAATATTCTCACCAATCTTCGACATAATTTTATGTTCTAAACAATTCTCCTCTCTCATGTTATATATATCCAACCATTAAAAGGTTTGTTTTTTAAAATAAGGCCCTAAAATAAAAACGCAACGATCGTACATCGCCCACGAATAATTTTCAACACGTTAACACTAAAGAAAAATAGTCGAGATGTTGAAAAAAATTGATGAGAATATATGGATGGCTATGTACAGTGTAGATAATATAATAATAAAATATAAAAGCAGAAAAGTAAGCGTCCAAAAAATATTAAATGTTAAAACTGAAAGGCTGATTATTCATCAAATAAGAAAACAATATCTCAAATGAGTAAACCTTAACTTATTTATGAATTTTTCAGAATTTCTGGATACACAATAAATTTTTCAACTGTTCGCCGTGTTCTAAAAACATTTTACGAAAAGGAAAACATGGTACAAGAAATACGGAAAACCTCTATCAGCAGGCAAGGAAATAAGAAAATAGGCTGAATGTTTGTAACATTTTTTAAAGAGAAGGTTGATGAATTAAAATGTTTACAGATGACTCCCATACTAAAATACATGGTTCTTATGAAAAGATTATGGTTCGGAGGAAACCAAATAAAGAATTTAGTATGCCATAGTAAAACACCTTGAGCGGTCAGTGATATTTACGTGCGTTTTTTCTTTGAAAAAGTTTGATAACATTGGATTCATGGGCAGAATTATTGATAGGTTTGTGTATTTTTTTAAGTATGAAAATCAATTTTTAACATACGTGCGACTATGACTCTTGACATTATTACCTTATCTATTCAGATTTAGTTGCTACAAAATTTTCAAAAAGTTCTCGAAATCCATCTTTCATTATTTCTTTCAAATTAGATTAAACTATTTGTGGGTCCTACTATAAAGGAAATACTATATTCAAAATGAAAATGGCCTCAAGATACAATAAGTGTTGGAGTGGGGTAATATTTCACAGTTAACAATTAATTAATTAGTAAGATCAATTCCTAGTTGGATAACATCTATAATTATACAAAAGTTTTTAACCAACAGGATGTTTATTTATGATCACTGCAATAATATAACAAGGAAACCACGAAATTCCGAATACTTTTGACACCATTAACATACACTATTTCTAATTTTTTCGTAAATAAACGTTCAATACGTTAATAATAAAATGATTGTTGTCGTAATTTTTGGCTTTAGCTATTGTATACCTTCCTTCTAACATCATAAAGTGGTTAACAACTCTTTAAAAACATAAAAAATAATTTAAAAACAAGTGAATTACAGAATAGTAGTGAATTCCGAATACTTTTGACACTCACTTTATGTGAAGAATTCTTCCAGCGTTTCTTCAAAAAAGAGGCTCTCTTACTCGTGTTTTATTTACTTTTGACTAGAATATGTCATTGAAAGGGTGACGTTTATTGGAAAAGGTTTAAATCTTGGTGGTGCAATTATGGTTCTAGGGAAAGCTAATCATTTGGTACTACCGGGCGAAGACGTGGAAATCATACAACTGAATACTAATACGTTAATGATGACCGATAAAAATATGGGACTTGAAATAATGAAGGAAACGGTTACGATATTGAAAAGTATTCATTTGAAAAAATTAACCCCTAACGAACGAATACCGCCATACTCGCGACATTCGTTCGTTAAGGACTAAATATTTAGGTTATATGACAAAAAAATAAATGAGAAACAAGAAAACGAAACTCCGGAGGAAATAAAGTCGGGGTTAAAGGCGAGAAATGCCTATTAATATTTCAGTTTCGAAATTACTTGGTTATAGCTTTTATAAAGAAAACTTAAGGATTGGAATTTAGGAATATTTAATAGGTCCGACGGTACTAAAAGTTTGTAAAACGTGGTCGATTACTTTTAAGGATGGACAACACCTTGAGGTTTTCTAGAATAAGGTACTAAGTAAAATATTTGGTCCAAAGAGTAATGAGACCACGGGAGAATTCAGTAGGTTACACAACGCGGAATTAAGGAGCTTGTACCCAGTCAGTATAATTGAGTTGATAGCATCAAATGGGCGTTTTAAAGTTGTAAACTATCCCCAAATAACGTGATATGCGCTGAATCAACCGGTAGGCGTCTGTCTGAGAGGTAGGCGAGATTAAATGGTAGCATTGTGTTAGGTCTCATCTCGGGGTTTTGGACTTGTGCGGCGGTCATGGAATGAATTATAAAAGCAAAGATTAGTGGTATTGACATAGAGCTTTTGGATTTCTTAAAATTTTAAAGTTTTTCATACCGTTACAATCTCTCCAAATTGAGTTATAGAGTGGTAATTTGATGAAGCCTCCAAGTGAAAAGCTTATCGAGAAAGCTCTGCTGCTCACACCTTTATTATTTTTAATTTTTTGTTTTTTACTTTCACTTCCTATATATGATTTTATATATAAAGGGTGGTCCGATCCAAAACGCATGATGTTAATTGTAAATGAAAACAACCTGTTTTCAGAGAATTATCTTAAATATTTTATTATGATAGAAGGATGTTGACAATTATGTGTGAAACAAAATACCGGCCAGCTGTTCGTTGCATACCTCAATCCAATGGTCGATATTTTCAATGACTCTGAGACATAATTGAGGTTCAATGTCGTTAATTTGCCGAATTATCTCATCCTTTAGCTCTTGAATTGTTCTTGCTTATTGTTCTTTTAAATATCCTTAAAGAAAGAAGTCCAACGGTGTCAAATCACATGGTCGTGACGGCCAATTAACATCGTCACGACGTAAGATTAGCACGGCCATTGAAGTTCTCGCGTAAAGAGCAATGGCAAAGAGTAATTTTTTCGTTGTCTGTGTGGCACTATCCTATTGGAGGTTTTTCCATTTCCTACAGACCCGGTTTGCTGAAATTTTCTCCGATTGTGGACACATTTGGTCGATCATGTTGACATAAAAAAATCATGAGTGCGTATTGACTTTGAGTGCTTTACACATCTTACGCGCTGCTCAATTTTGTACCTCTCCATGATTGATATTGTCTACACTCAACACGTATGTTAATTAAATGGAAAAATTGACGTTAATGTCATTAAATTAACATCGGCGTTTCGGGAAACCGTAGTAAGGAAAATGCGATCGTGAAATTTCGAATTCCAGTTTTCAACGGAAAATACACGATTTAGGGTCTCCTGAGTCCAAATGACCAAGTCCGCAAAAAGGTCTGTGTGTGTGTGGTAGCTCCCGAGCGTAAAAGAAAAGTTCGATGAAACTGAAATTTTAAGAAGCCTGAGATGTTACAAAAACTTTCTTATTAAAATCAGCTACCGTAAGAGCCACTTTATACCATGCATTTAGCACATTTTTACGATTTTCTCAAAAACGGCTCTAACGATTTTGATTAAACTCGCTATATCGAGGGAAAATTTGATAAGCTTTAATATGATGTAGCTTTTATTCTGATAGAAATAGTCTGACAGGGCTTAAATGCCGATATTTAATTTTATAAACTTCAAAAAATTAGGCACATCAACTAGTCAGTATTGATAAATAACAGCTAAATATGTAAGTTGAACGAATTCGATATCCAACTAAAGGAGAAAACTGCAAAAATATTTTCTTAATGCAAGTTTTTGTTTTTGAACTTAAGAACAGTAATAGACATGTATAATATACCGTTGGGATGAATGTAAAGATTTTAGAAGAAATATTATCTTATATATACTATTGTAAAAGTTAACGGAGGGTGATGAAAAGCCGATAATAATATAATAGAGGGATCACTTGTAGCTGGGTGGTTAGCATAACAGCCTCCTATGCCAAAGGTCACGGGTTCAAACCCGCAGGTGGTCCTAGGATTTTTTAATGGGAATAAAAAATCCTTAGTTATGCCGTCCTTCGGAGAGGACGTTAAAAGGTAGTCCCGAGCCTGTGCGATGTCAGGTACTCGTAAAAGACCCCTATCCTAATAAAACCTGGATAGGAAAAATTTAGGACTCCCACTGTAGTATCGTCCGATTAGCCATAGTAGCATAAAGTGACGTTAAATAAATAAACAAACAATATAATAGATTATTTAATAAAACACATGTTTTTATTAAAATCCAACTAAAATAATTATTTAACTATTTATTTTCTTTTATAAATTTGTTTAAAAATTCTTAAGTTGTAATAAATAATGGAGGTAAGTGAAAGCCGGTGTTTCCGCGCACCAGATATTTTTAATATTATCTAATCAAACATATGTTTCCAACGAGTCTGAATCTAATTCTTTAAACATGGTTCAACTCTATATTTATTGAATAATTCTTAAATTGATTCGACAAACCGTGGTAGGTGAAAGTTGTGCACTAGAATTTTGTCTTTACGTTCCGAAAAAAAGGCATAAGATGGCTAATTTAAAATATTATTAATACAAAATAACTAAAAGTAACAATTGGATTAATCTCTATCAATCGAATACCAATTGGATTAATATGAGAAACCCTTTCCTGCACCTAACAATCCAAAGGTACACTCTGTTCTGGAAAGCATTCCCGGAATAATATGTTTATATATTTTTTTAACCAAAAGCTACCCCGCTGATGGGTTATCAACCTCTTTCACTTCCCAGAACTGGTGACTAACACTCCTGAGTAACCAGAGAAGGTTCAATATGACGTCATTTCGATTTACCGAGAATCGATTCTTGGCGGGTATAATACATCGAATGAGAGAGGGCGAGCTCAGTTGAGGCTTGGCAACCGACTTGTGCTGAGGTAGGCGTTTGCTTCATTTATTTTGTTCTATACAATATATTTTAGATTTTTCGTTAATTAGCGTATATATATAGGTATATTGACCTAAATTTACTTTTATAGTACTTTGAAATCTTTTTTTTTTTTCATATTATAATTTACGTCCATGTACTTAGATTTTTTTTGTAGGAAAACAAAGTAATAAAAAAAGTAACCCCTATAAAATGAAATAATAATACATTTGACCATTATATTAATTCACTGATGTTTGCGAAAAAGTGAAGTTTTCTAGCCGTTTTTCTAAAGTTTTAAAAATTATTTTAAATCGTGCCTAAATATTTTTTTTTCATAAATATTTATTTTGTTGATTAAATATAAAGCCTCATTTTCATATAAATGATAACTTAAGCCTTTTTGTCCAAAAATCAGTGAATTAAAATATCAAAAAACAGTTAACAATTTTATAATTGAACTGCTTAAAGTTTGTTGTTTACACTCGACCTTCTCCAATAATTTTTAAAATATCGTTTATATCTGCTTTAAGCTTGTATTAATATTTTCTAAATTCTAAGCTGAAATTAAAAAAAAAAAAAAATTATATTGTTTCTGTAAATAAGTTTAAACAAATATGGAAACTGTATTCATTCCGGTCTACAGTGACGTTTTTGCGTTAAACTACGAAAATAAAACTTTTTTTCAAAAGAAATAAATGTGAGAAAAAATATTTAAATTAAAACTATAAAATCTTAGCATTAAAGAATGATTTTAATTTGTTATTATTATTTTTTTTATTATAACATGAACAATAAACAATCTATTGCGTCAGGCGTTGCACCATTGTATTACGAAACGAGGTTTCTGAGCAACTTATTTTTTTTTAATATGGGACAGATATGGCATAATTTAATAGTTAGATTTTCAGAATAAAAACTTAGTTATCAAGTTGATAGTACCTGTTTTTGTTTTTTTTGTGTTTTTTAAATGATAACTTGAATACAAAAATAATATAGATATTGATAAGATAAAAATATAATCAACGATCAAAGGTTATCAGAATTATCGTCTAGTTTTATTTTGTCTTTTTTTACAAAGTTTGTAGACATTAGTTTAATTAAAATGGTTGTTTGTGTCAATTTTCACGGTCTTTGTTCATTGTTTATTTAACGATGGGGTATTTGATGGAAACCCACTAATCATATCTCAAGGTCTGTTTTCCTCTGTCGTTAAAGTCTCCAGATAACTTGAATATTTTTTTACTATGGAGGAAATTTTTTAATGTTTACTCTTTAATTATCTATTGTTTCTTGTATATTATTTGAGATTCATGTTCACTTTATAACTATTTTAAATAATTATGGATTTTTGCCAATTTAATTTAATTATATTATAGTTTCGTGGTAGGTGGTTACAATTCTTTTTTCCAGAAAAGAATCTATGTAATCTTAATATATTATATTTCTTAACGAAATAAACACCCTTTTGTCATGTTCAAAACTCTAATGCGACAGTCTCGGAGAAAATAACTCAATTTTCAAGATCTCTTCATCAAAGAAGTAAAAGATTCAAAGTTTTATTTATAATTATTTTTTTAATACTCTTGTCTCAAATTACAGACTTACAGATTAAAATAAGACTAAAGTGAATTAACATTTTGTGGTTATGAAAAGATTCTGTTAGATTTAGGAAATTTTTATGGTAAACGTCTTGCAAACAGGTTGGAGGTTAAATCTGTGAAGCTTTAAGAGTCAAAAATACTTCATAAATAGCTTATACAGATAACTTGTGGTGTTCTCATTTTCATTATTCTTATAATTGAGCAAAATAAAAATATAAGTCATCCAATAATAAACGCATTACCATCTTCGGGGGTTACCTGTTGAGTAGTGGCTAGGTAACAGCCTTCTGAGTAAAAAATCCATGGTTATTAGGAAGGTTCATAAAATGGAGATCCCCAGCCTATTCGATGTATTCAAAAGAATATAGGATGGAAAAATAATCAATGATGTGCCCGATGTTTATTGACTTGGGATACTTTCTGATTCGCAAATAACCCATTTAATTCTTCATAACTATTTAGGTACTTTCTCGAGATATTAGGGGTGAAAGTTAAAAAATAATCAGTTGTAACATGCGTTTTTTTCTGTTTCCTTTTTTTTTTAAAAAAGGCGCGAGATTCAAATTTCTGCGTTTCTTTGTTTCCTATTGGTCAATATTCCAATGGTCAATGAAAAGTGATAGGTCTAGGTTCAGTATATCAGTTTTCTGATGGGGAATTTCCTAGAACAGATAAAAGATAACTGCCACACAAATGATGCATGATAGGAAGACATGATATATGTTGTTTTTTCTCAATAAAAACAATCTCATTGTCACTTGCTTATGTGGCCAACTTATTAATTAATACCTTATAATATGGGCATGATGACTCCATAAAGCTATTCACCAAACTATTTTCAATACTTTTAGAAGAGGCTGTTAGAGTGCGCAAAATCGGCTCTAAATAGAGGAATCAGTGCGATCCTTCTGAGAGGCATTAAATTGGGAAACCCAAGACTCAGAACAGACTTCAAGAACGCCTTGATATTTCCAGATCTCAAATATATGAAGACCTTCAACAATTATGACAGTGGTGTATATCTACAAACTGTATAATATTTGTTTTGCTACTAGCTGATGCGTCAAAAAATAAAAAAAAACCTTTGGATTTTTCCGTCCCATCAAAGTGATGACTATGCGTTCAAAAATATGCTGTGACAACGTATCGTATTTGATGTACACAGAAGTGTCTTCCAAGGTTGTGGGCCTAAATAAGAATTAATGAAAATAGCATATGAGAATAATAGAAAATAGAGGATATACTAGGTTTGAATTAAAAATGTAAAGAAATTGATCATTTTTGTCAATAAATTTAAAACAAGTGAAAAATGAGATGGTTTGGGTGGCGGTAAAAATGATTCAAAATAGTAAAAAACTATTTAGTACCCAACGTTTCGACCTTATTATTCGACGTTTCGTTGATCAGGGTTTCCAGACAAGAGTCAAGAAG
The DNA here is from genome assembly GCA_023052935.1 of Piezodorus guildinii. NCBI lineage: Eukaryota > Metazoa > Arthropoda > Insecta > Hemiptera > Pentatomidae > Piezodorus > Piezodorus guildinii. The sequence goes on from CM041293.1 coordinate 63,098,746, forward strand.
CAACCTTGTTCAGTTGCTCAAGAATTTCGTCCAGTTGCTTCTTGACTCTTGCCTGGAGGAGCTGATGAATACCCGCCGAAACGTTGGATAATAAATAGTTTTTCACTACTTTCAAATTTTTTTTTGTCGCCACCCAAACCATCTCATCCATTATATTCATCTCACTGTCAACTATCTAGTATTCATTATGGGGTAAGGAAATTTTAACTTCTATATGTTATTTTAATATTTATTGTATACTATTATTTTTGTCAGTTTTTCCTATTTTTTTCACAATAGTTTTTCTTCTCATTAATATTGTTCTCTCATTTTGTCGTTCTTAGCTGTAATGGGTGAAGGATCAAAATTTAGTCCAAGTTCATATAATTTATTCTCCCGATTCATTGTGGGAGTGTATTGTACAGAACAATGCAAATTATTTCCTATTTAGTACACAATGGTTTAATACTTCCAAATAACAATATTAGGGTATAACTGTTTATAAATCTGTGATAGGCAATTAAGTAATATGAAAAACAATAAATAATTTAAAGGAAAATGGTATATCTAAAATGTTGTGTGGACAAGATTTAGATTTTTTTTCCTATTTTTTTTTGTTTATGTTTTTCTAGTAAACCGCTGTTTACTGTTGTTTATGTTTTTCTAGTAAACCGCTGTTTACTGATTCTAAAACTCTTTACAAATTTTTCTCTTTCTTCAAAAATAACTGAGTTGTAGGCGTATTTATGGGTAAAATTACAATATTTTTCTTTCTCTTTTAATAACTACTCTCTGTTTTTTAGTTAATTAGCACTGATAAATATTTTCTCTATCTTCAAAAATAAACGAGTTATTGAATTAAATAACTTTTAATCGGCCGTAATTTTAAAAATAAACAGCTCTACTAGGTGTTAGAATCATCGATGCATGCCTTTTTTTTTTTTTTTTTTTTTTTAATTTCAAAAAAATAGGTTAGTAGTTCGGAGAAATTTCAATCGGATTTTTTTAAAATTCATTATTCGAGTTCTACTCTTCTTGAATCGTAAGCCCTCAAATTTTAAGCGGGAGTAATTTTTTTTGTTGCTCGATTACAAGGTTCATTATTGAAAATAAACCAAAACCACCTAATTTTAATAGAAAACTAATGTGTATTTATTGTTTTATGATAAAAATATCGAGTTACATAACTCTGCTATTTGAGCCTGCTAAAAACTTACTACAAAGAGCTTAATCTGAAGTTTGTGAAGGTGTTCAAGATTAAAAAGATTTACTTGAAAATGGACGCAGACAAACTAGACCTTAACAAGCAGGAAGTTGTGCTCTAAACGAACTGATTCACCTCTTCCTGCTGTAGCCTCTAATATGGCCTCTGAATCATCTGTTAAATGTTTAATTTGTTACCGTTATTACTGACTCAAGTGTTAACGCTGTTATGGGAATACGTCGTAAATATGAACATTCCTTTAATTTTCTGGTTGTTAGTGTCTTCAGGCACCGTACAAGGGAAGATTTCCTAATTGTACATAGAAAGTGGTAGTTGCTTAGAATGAAAAACGTATGACATTCAAAAACATGCAATCATTTGTGAAAACGTTTTATTATTTTATCTAGATATCGTTTCTTTAACGGTTACTTATATAAAGGAGTAGCATTTAACAAAACTCAAAACATTAACTCTAGTATAACATATACAAGCCGAGTTTTGGGATTCTATAGCCAAATAGATCACAGGAGGGATGTGCAAGAAGACAAAAACAAGATAAGATGATTAAAAACAAAACGAAATAAGAAGACTAGAAAGATAGATACAGATTACTACAACACTAACTTGACATACATTCAAATTTTTTTTTTTTTTTATGGAAGCACAAAAACAATACAGTTATACTTTCTTTTCGTCGAAAAACCTATTTGCTTTTCAGAACAGAACTTATTTTCTTTGACCACTCGTGGCATTCTTTATAGTAGTTTATCTAATACCTCTATAAGTTATTCAAACAACTTTTAAGACGCTTCTGAAGATTTTGTGAAGTTGAAGCAACGTCTCTGACCTCCCTATCAAGTTCTTCCCAAAGAAGCTGAATTGAGATCAGGTGATTAACCCGGCCCATGCATAAGTTTCAAGATACCGTCATTTGCTTTGTCTTGCAAATATCCCCTGCACAGTTCTGATGAGTGTTATGGATCGTTATTATTCTGTATAATAAAATTAAAACCAATTAAATGAAGACTAGAAGGGATCGCGAGGTCTTTCAAAATTTCATCACAGCTTTCTTTATTAAGTATTCCTGAGATTTATACAAGATCCCCAAGGGAAAGGCCTGAGAGAAACATATCAATATAAACATAAAAAAACGAATCTCCTCTATACTTTATTTTGGGAATTATACACTTTTCTGGACTGTACTTTTCACTGTCGAACCATAATCCGACGAGTTCCAATTACTTAAACTTTGATTCGTCTGACCAAAATACTTTTCTCCAGTCATTCCTTGTAAGCAAGTGCCCAAAGATACCATTTCTTCTTATTGATAGATCTTAGAATTCGATTTAGTGTACCAATACGCCCCAATAAATTGGCACCCCTAAGTCTTCTCAAGGTAGAGACAAAGACTTTTTCAAGTAGCTGTTGGCCTCTGCTCGAATATCGGCAACATTGAGTCTTAAATTCCTCTTGCTTTTAAAACATCTTGAGCTTCCAGATCGAGGTTTGTCGTGATGAGAGTTTGTTTCTTCATAGCGAGCGATTGTTTTATGTACTCTAGTTTTCCAAATTTTTAAACGGCAACAAAGAATAAAATTTATTGGCTTAATTTCCCTTAGGGTGTTTCTTGACTGTAAATAAAACTCCAGACACAACAAAGAGATAGTTGTTTATGTTTTTTTTATTTTTAGCACTTTAGTAGTCTCAGTGATGATTAGATTAAATAAAATTATGTTCTTGTTATTTATGATAAACCCAAACCATCTTACACCAAGTTAGCCAATTTGTTTATAAATACAAATAATAGGACAAAGGTGAAGTTTTGCATTATCAACTTAGGTTCAATGATGTAAATAATCTTTGAAGGGCAGTGTATATTATATATGGTAAGTTAGGAGAAAGTAAATCTATTTCTATCCTTGAATTCCCATGCTACCGCCCGTGACTGGCATAGAAGTATGCAGATGGCTGTGTTTTTATAAAGAAAGGATTAAGGTTCTTCTTTTGAACCTTTGAATGGTCGGCTAGTTTTTTTGTTGTAGGCATCTGCTGACGCATATCTTTACGGTCTCAATCGTCTTCATAACCCCTTCTTTAAACTTTTAAAGCCTTTCTGTAATGCGGAAATGTTTATTTATTATTGTAAATCTTCATTTCTTAGTTTGAAAAAAAAAATTAGTTGTTTATTTAACTTCTCATAGTATTCTTGTGTTTATAATTTTTATTTATTTTTAAAAAATGATCTCCCTCTTTTGCAAATTATTAAGTGTCTAAATGATGTAATGTATTCTGGCCAGATACGTTATCTTTATTTGTAACATTTATTCTCAAAGGACTAAAACTATTTTCTATTTCTACTTCTATATTTTGTTTTTTAGCTTTGATAGTTAATGCTATTTCTATATTTATAAATAACAAAGACTTTGGATGGGTTATTCCATGTCATATAATATACTAAATAAAAAATACTCGTTTGTCTATCCGAAACTCGCAGATTAAGAGTGGGGTAAAATAATTAAAGGTTTGTTTAAAACAAATATCATTCCTGGTCATCTGTTATCACAAAGAAAATGGCAACAATTACAAATATACATGATAAATATAATATTGTTACTTTTCGTTTTACTAATTAAACAGGTAAGTATTTATGACCAAAAAACTAGAACTTCTATGACCATTAGTCATTTTGTAAGTTATATTTTTTTAATTAATTTAAAATTAAACAATTTTTTTAATTGTTCTTACGGAATCTAAACCGAATTGTCTTTAAACTACAAAATACAACCTTCATGGGTTGTAGAGGTACAGATTTTGTATTTGATCAAAGAGGTTTCTGATAAATCCTGCAAAAAAAATAAATAAATAATAAAAAATAAAAATACTAGTCCTAAACATAGTCCCTAAATTAGTTCTGACAAGATCTATCACCTTTGACGTAGTGACTACTATGTCCAAGATCGCTGGTTAAAATCTGCCAAACAGTCGTATATTCTTTAAAAGAGAGTAAAAAATCCTTTGAAGAGAAAAAGCCAATGCGATACTATGAACTAGTTAAAGATCCATATTCTTACTAAACCTAGACAAGCAAAATTTAGGACTCCACTCTAGCATCGTCCGATTAGTCACACTAGCATACAAGTGAACTTAATACAATAAACAAAAAAATAGTTCCTATTCCACGCGTTACTCACTCCTTTCTATGCTTGTCTTCTTCATAACCAGACCATTCTTAAGACGTTGACTACAATTGTTGTGTTTTGTTGCAGATTCTGCTTGATAATGAGGGCTACATATTGCTTCCTGCTGGCTGCCGGGCTTCTTGCAGTGGCTGCTGGGCACACCTACCACCTCGGAAACTGTCCCATCGTGGAGCCGATGTCTGGATTTCAAATGTCAAAGGTAATTTAACAATTATAAGCATTAATACTTCATGATTCAATTGTAAAACGTCCTATACCTTGTGTAAGCTTAATTGATTAAATTTAAAAAAAACAACAAGGTTTTAACGCATCCTTTAATTCCTTATTTAAATTGTCTTTTTAAAATTCCCTCTCACTATTATTATATTATTTTATATCTTTAGCTGTTTCAATGTTATGATAAAACTAGTATGAGATAAGCAAGGTTGAAGATAGGCCATACTAACTTGACATTTATACATCACATCATCAAACAACCACCCACCTCCGAAGTGCCTAGCACTGTTAAAGATCCCTATCATAATTAAACCTTATAGGATAAATATAGACCAAATTACGGTAAAATTCAGTTATTTAGGCTAAACCATTACCACTACAAAATTTAGATTAATCCACTGTAAAATTTAGTAAACCACTGTAACTTACTTTCAGAGACATTTTGAAGGAATGCCGTTGTTATCTCTCATGTCTAAACAAATCAGGAATAAGGGCCAATAATTCATTAAGTAATGACGAAAATAATATCAAATTGTTGCTAAGCTTTTTCAAGACTTGGTTGCTCAATAACATATATATATACCTAAAAAAAAAAGAAAAACATTAATCGTCTGGGACTTATTCTATTATATATATCCTTTTTTTTTATTTAGCTTTATTTTTATTTACCACTAAAATCAAATGAAATAAAGGCATTGATGACCCTCAGGTCTTCGCCTCAAAACCCAAACAAACAGCAATAATTATTTTAGATAGATAGGCAACATAAATTTTTCAACAGTTTTTTATTCTTACTGCTGTAATCACCAAATTGTTAGGAATGAAATCTATAAAGCTCAAATATTTGTAAATATATAGTATGTAAACAGTCTTCGGGAATGGAGTATTGATTAAAATGTTTACATATTAAACTATAAACAATGGATGCGGAAATCAAACCTTTGGGTTGTTCCTGTTTATTCTATTTTATTATCTTGGTTATTGGAGAATTTCGCTTTTCTCCGCCTTTGCTGAGGATATTCATCTACTCGGAATCAATTTGGCAAGAATTAGGCTCTACTCATGTTATATTTTAAAAAAGCTAGCAGTTCCTAAAAGCATTGCTTTCTGGACGTATGCAAGACATGAGAAACGTCTTTGGTAGAATCCAACGCTGGATTAAAGCCGTTTGCAAAAAACTATAATGAGAAAAATGGAACAGCACTCCAATCCAAGCAAATCCAGTTGCTTCATTTTTCTTGATTTTTTTTCTATTTTGACTCTGGTCTTGATGTTTACCATCCTTCAATAGAGCGAATTTCCTTGTATATATTTTATAAAACCACATGGGTACTTAGGTATATTTAGGTGATCAGTATAAGAAATATTGCTTTTAAGCCCTAAATTAGTTTATGACGGATAGTAATAAGGAGATTGGATACTTAAAGATCCAACTTTAATTCTCTGTGCGTAATGACCATTTTTTGCAGCATTATTATGCCTTTGAAGATATATCCTCCTTAATAGGATTTGTCTTCCCCAAGTCACATTTATACTGCCTGTTATCTGCCTTTTTGTATAGACACCATAAGTCAATAATGTTCTCTCCATAGGTATCCTTCCTGTAAGTCATATTACTAATAAAAACGAAATAAAGTTCGTTCTCTTGAAAATGATTTAATCCTTTTATTGTATTTAAGTTATTTAACTCTCAGTAAAACTTGACAATAAGTTCAAAGTTCCTAGTTAAAGTAAGTTGCGAGAAAAAAAGTTTTCGAGGGCCATGAGGAAGAAAGTTAAAGCGGATTCTGATTGAATGATTTTTAAAGAGAAAAATCAAACAGTAAATTTATAGAAACAGACGTCATCCAAACAGATAATCTGTTTTACATCAACGTGTCTCATGAATATCTATAAAAAAAGGTTATTGCTAATTGACGTTGTTGTTGTCATTATTCCTGCTTTGAAAACATATATTTCGATTCTTATATTTAATATTGTGAAATATTAAATCGTTACAATCTGAAATCAAAGTTATAAGAAAATGAAATCACAGCTTTAATGCCACAATTCCATCCTGAGATAAATAAAAAAAAAATATAGTGTTAAGACTTATCGTAAGTTAATGATTTCCGAAAAAATCATATTACTTATCTTTCTTGATAGTATTTTTTTTTCCATAGTTTTATCTACAAAGATAAAAACTGGATGAAAGTTGAGTCACAAGAGTATGATATTTTATACGAAAAAAACATTTATACTTAATAGTTTCAGGTTGTTATTTATAATTTACGTGAGTAGATTATTTATAAATTTAAACATTTTTAAAGATTATATTCTACCACTAAATATATTATACTATTAAAGATTATATATTGCCCTACCATACTTAATTATTTATTAAAAACTATTCTTATTTTTACTCCACTTAACATAGTGACTCTTACATTACACAATGTTACATTATATCTTACATCTAGAATGCAAATTAAAGAGAAATTATATAAATATAAAACTTAATGTATTAGTTGCAAGAGGCAGATAAAAAGTTACTTATTTAAATAACCAAAATAAATCTCATTGTTCATACAAAAGATATATTATATTTCTGTGGAGTAAAATCAAGCATTGATAATCAGTGCATTGCCTGTGACATATCATCTCTTATCTCTATGCATAAAATGATTGGGCGATTCTTGGTTAGTTCCCGCGAACTCCTTCTAAACCACGTGACGGATTTTGATACGGTTTTCACCATCGTTTATAAGTAAAATAATTTGCAATCAAGTTTTTCTTTATAATAATAATAATAATAATAATAATAGGCTTACCGAACCCGAAGGTTCGATGCCGATACCACCAAACTTCGCCTGCACAGACTCGTCCAATGTTCACCGGTCAAGCCCAAGCCCCCGAGATCAGCCTTAATGCAATCCTCCCATCGAAGCTTCGGCCTACCTTTCGGATGCCTACCAGTCGGTTCAGCGAATACCAACTTTCTCGGAATCCGTTCCTCACCGAGCCCAACAACTTTACGCGCCCATTTGAGTCTCCGCGATGCTATTAACTCAATTATATTCACAGGGTACAAACTCCGCAATTCCGCGTTGTGCAACCTTCTAAACTCCCCAGTGGCCTCATCTCTCTTCGGACCAAATATTTTACGCAGTACCTTATTTTCGAAAACCTTAAGCCGTTGTTCATCCTTCAAAGTAAGCGGCCACGTTTCGCATCCGTAAAGAACCGTCGGAAGAATAATAGTTTTATAAATTCTAACCTTTAAGTTTTTAGACAGAAGCCGCGAGCTAAGTAATTTAGCAACTGAATAATAACACGCATTTCACACCTTTAATCAGGACTTTATTTCTTCCTGGATTTCATTTTTTCTAGTTATCATTGAACCTAAATACTTGAATTTCTCTATTCAAATAATATGTTCAAAAGTATGACCTGAAATATTAATATCACCAAGATCGCCACCATTTCTGCTACTAATCATATATTTCGTCTTATCGGTATTTAATTCGAGACCTATTTGTTTGCCGGTTTTTATTAACACACTTGTATTTAGTTGTATGGTTTCCGTGTCTTCACCTAGCAGTACCAAATCTTATTTAAATAACCAAAATAAATCTCATTGTTCATACAAAAGATATATTATATTTCTGTGGAGTAAAATCAAGCATTGATAATCAGTGCATTGCCTGTAACATAGCTTCTCTTATCTCTATGCATAAAATGATTAGGCGATTCTTGGTTAGTTCCCGCGAACTCCTTCTAAACCACGTGACGGATTTTGATACGGTTTTCACCATCGTTTCGGGCATTCTTTCCAGAAGATTTATAAGTAAAATAATTTGCAATAAAGTTTTTCTTTAGCTGGTAAAATTAAATTTTCTGTAATCAAGGTATCAAAAAATCTTTCCAGAAATATGAATTATAATATAGACGTATATATACCGTTAGAAAGCGAAAGATTTTAGAAGAGTTAATATGCAATAAAATAAGTTGTACAAATTAACAGAATGTTAGTATAAGCCCAGTAAGTTATGAACATATGTTTTTTGTAATAAAGGAGGTTGTGGGATTCAGTGTTGCCACCGTACAGTATCGTACAAGTTATATTCTTTTCAACAGTAGACAAGATTTTAGAAACAATATTATGTACCAAATCGTTAGTAAGTTGTTAAAATAAATTAAAAGTTGTTATATATCCACAAACTGACATATTATTTCATGAAAACTGATGTTTTACTTTAAGCTAAATAGGAATTTCACACAAACTAAATTTATATTGTACGTATTTTAAATAGTTCATTTGAAAAATAAAATAATATTTAAGCGTATAAATAGAAACCGTTGTTATTTCTGTTTTGTTTTATATATATACAGCATGACCTCGCTGTTGTAATAAGGCATAATTTTTTCTTACATTATTCTACCCATTTGATTCTTTTAAATATAAGGTTGAATATTCCTGCTCTTAAGTATTAAAGTTATAGAGTATTAGGCAGTGGAATAAAAGAACCTTGTACTAGACAGCTTGTTTATTACTGCTATAAATACAAACAACATGGCGCAGGGGACGCTACCAACTGGACTGTTTGTTGTTGGGCTGCTGTACACCTAGGTGGAAGTTCAGTGCCACAACTATCTTTACATATACAATCGATATTTAACACACCCCCTCAATTGAATGTTTTCAAATATATACATACACAAGTAAATATTCAATTGTATCTCACATACAAAACAAGTAAAAATATTATTCTACTACAAAATTCTACACCACAAAACAAGTAAAAATATTATTCTATAAAAAAATTCTATACAACAAAGCAAGTAAAATATTATACTATTACAAAATTCTATACAACAATTTTAGCACAATATATATACATGACATTAATATATTAATTAATTAAAGCCTTCCGAAACATTTGAAACTTATCAAAGGCAAGTGGTTTTGTGAACAAATCTGCCACATTGCGGTCAGAATTGATGTGTTCCACAGATATTATTTCTTTGGAAATAAGATCTTTAAAAAATGGAATTTTATATCAATGTGTTTTGCTCGTTTAGAGTTTTCACAATTCTTTATAAAAGCTATAGCACTAGTGTTATCCACCAACAGTTTTCCACTTACTGTTTCACCACTGAACTCACTAATTATTCCACTTAAACTCACAATTTCCTGTGATGCCATTCCTGCTGCAATGTACTCCGCTTCCATCGTTGACAGAGCCACACATGCTTGCTTTCTTGAATGCCAAGCTATGGGATTGCTTCCGCAGAATGCTGCAAAGCCACTTACACTCTTTCGTGTTTCTATGTCACCTGCCCAGTCAGCATCTGAATAACCAATAAGTCCTAGGTTCTCACTTGGTTTGAAAGTAAGACCCATATCTCGAGTTTCTTTGAGATATCTGAGTATTCGTTTTGCAGCTTTCCAAGACTGCTGAGTAGCTTTATCTAAACATCTAGATAAATAGCTAATTGGGAATGATAAATCCGGTCGAGTTGTTGTGCTCAGATACATAAGTCCACATACCAAGCTCCTGTATGGTATATTTTCATCTAAAGGTGGACTGTCAGCGTTAAGTTTAAATCCAACCTCCATGGGGGTTGATACCTTCCTGCACTCTAGCATATTATAATCTTCAAGGAGTTTATCAATAAAGCGGGTTTGTGTAACCCTTATATTCTTTTCTTGCCTTTCAATCTTCATCCCTAAAAATTGAGAAGCCTTCATTTCTTTAATGCTGAACTCTCCTTTTAAATTGTTCACTAATTCTTCAATAGCCTTTTCATCCCCTGTAATTAGGCCATCATCTACAAAAAGAACAAAGAACACCCTACTCTTGTAGTAAAGGCATAAATCATATTGGGATCTTTTAAATCCCAGTTTTAACATAAAAGAATTAAATCTTTCATTCCAATACTTCGGTGCTTTCTTAAGCCCATAAAGTGGCCTATTTAGTCTCAGAGTTTTTGTAGAACAACTTACACCTTTAGGTGGTTTTATAAACACAGGATAGTCTAGTGAGCCATTGAGAAAGGCTGTTGGCACATCAACTTGTCTAATGCTCCAATCGTTTTGGCATGCAAATGACAAGAGAGTTCTTACAGTATCCATTCGGCAAACTGGTGAGTAATTGAATACACAATCACCTTGAGTTTGTTCTTCAAACCCTCTTGCTACCAATCTGGCCTTTTTGATTCCATCTTCCTTCACTGTGAAAACCCATTTAGTTGTGATTGGGACACTTCCATTCGGTGCTTCCTCTTCAGACCAAGTGTTCATCTTCTCATGAGCTTTTAATTCTTTAATAATGGCTTCCTGCCATTCCTCCTTTTTATTAGCATCCTCATAAGATGATGGAACTCCATCTGATCGGCTTACCATACAGTATGCATTATATAACTCATAATCATTTAGGAAATGAGGTTTTGACCGGTTTCTCTGAGGTCTAGAAGTTTCTTCTGAATGCTCTGGATTGGATTCTTCATTCTGAAGTCTTGAAGGGTTTTCTGACTGCTCTGGATTACAATCATTCTGAGGTCTAGAAGTTTCTTCTGGCTGCTCTGAAATATTAGTGTTATTCTCTTCACCATTTTTCCTTCCCTCTTCATAGCTTCCACCACTATTATGATAGACAATAGGTACATTTTTAACTTCTTTATAGGGCATTTGGCTCTCCTCGAAGAATGGTAGGCCATGCTGGGCAACCAAATATACAAAGTTTAGACAGATCATTTCTGCCATTCCATATTAATGAGGGAGTTTCACCTTTATTTAAGGCTGAAGTAGGTGACCTATTCAGTTCATACGCACAACATCGAGCTGCTTTCCCCCACAAGAACTTGGGGATGCCGGAATCTGATACCTTAGTACGCATCATATCTAATAGTGTCCTATTCATTCTTTCGCTCTTTCCGTTCATTTGAGGGCTATATGGCAATGAATATTCTAATTTTATACCTTTATCTGAACAATATTTTTGAAGAAATTTAGACGTAAATTCTCCTCCATTATCTAAACGTAGCCTTTTCACTGGGACACCCTGTTGCCTTTCTAGTTCTACTATATAATCCATCAGGTTTGTTTCAGCTTCGCTCTTCATATGGAGAAGTTTAACATGCACAAAATGAGTGAAGTCATCCAAAATCACCTGCATATACCTATGTCCTTCAACTGATTCAGGATTGAAAGGACCACATATATCAGAGTGAATTAATTCACCCACCTTTGATGTGCGTTTCCTATTATTTGGAAAGGGCTGTCTAGTAGCCTTACCTTCAATGCATGCCGAACACTTCTTGTCACTATAGGGTAATCCTAAACTTTTGAGTCCATGCCGATTCAAATGTCCTAGCCGTTTATGCCATAAATCTCCATCCGTAGCACTTGTAATGTTGCACTTGACTTGATTATCACTGGGATCATCAAAAGTAAATATGTACAATCCATTCACTCGTGGACAACTCAGCTTAAAATTTCTTCCACAGATTTTCATCTCCTTAGAATCTGTAATCACTTTTAAGCCTTTTGAGGTAACTGCACTCACTGATAATAAATTATGTTTTAACCCCGGGACTATTAAACCTTTAATGTTTACAATCCTACCTTGAGAGGTTACTCTTAGGGTACCTTCTTTTCTAGTAAACATCTTATCACCATTAGCTATATGTATGGCGACATCATGATCAAGATTACAAACATTTGACAAAAGGGGTTCCAATTCTGCCTTAAAAAGATGGTTACTCGCACCTGAATCGACTAAAAACACATTGTTAGATGATAGTTTAATATTACCACAATTTAGGGCCACCATTACAACTTCTTCATCTACATCTGCTGAATTACCCTGGATTGTTCCTCTTCTTTTCCCACGAAAGCTTCTATTAAAGGATTTACTTCCACGGTTCTGCTTATTTTTGGGACACTGTGCCTTGAAATGTCTTTTATCCCCACATATAAAGCAACCACTCTGTGCTTTAAATGATACTTCTGATGTAGTAACTGACGCCATAGTACCGGTAAACAAAATTCACTAATAAAAATAATATCACTTCGCGACTACGCGTTGACACTATACACAAATACTATGCTCTGCACAAAAATACTCTGGGCCCATAACCTATTAAAGTTATAGAGTATTAGGCAGTGGAATAAAAGAACCTTGTACTAGACAGCTTGTTTATTACTGCTATAAATACAAACAACATGGCGCAGGGGACGCTACCAACTAGACTGTTTGTTGTTGGGCTGCTGTACACCTAGGTGGAAGTTCAGTGCCACAACTATCTTTACATATACAATCGATATTTAACATTAAGGTTATTTTGCTGTTCTTGATCTACATATAAAATCATCTCGTGATTCTTGGTTTCTGCGATAAACTCTAAACCGGTTAATCAGTGCATTTTAAAAAATAAATGACACCACATTCAAATTGCACTCGAGCAAAGCAAGGGCGACTCACTAATCATCAAATAAATTAAATTAGTAGAATGTCACAACCACATGTGTCATGAAAATACCCAGATGTTTTTTGTAAGAATTCTTTGAATCTGATAATGAGTTTTCGCGACGTATGTTATAATTGCTATTGAATTGTACTGTTATCACGTGTCTCACTTATTCATTTATTAATGTGCAATTCAGATTCAATTATTTGTAGCTTCTGGCGCGAATCTTATTTTCAGTAACCATCAACATAGTACAGAGACTAAAAATACATTAGAATGTGTGATAGATTTTGAAAGGCAATGTCTCTCACAAAATCTTAGTTTATTAGAAAAATTAACATATATCCTTGATATGAATTTTAATGAACATTACGCAAACGATAATCAACAAAGAACGACAGCCAGTCCTGCTATATATTAAATAAAATTCGGTATTTTTAAGTTCAGCTCTGAGGGATCAAACCCGCAGGTGTTCCTAGGATTTTTTAATGGGAGTAAAAAATCCTTAGTTATGCCGTCCTTCGGAGGGGACGTTAAAAGGTGGTCCCGAGTCTGAGCGATGTCAGGTACTCGTTAAAGATCCCTATCCTAATAAAAAAAACCTGGATAGGCGAAATTTAGGACTCCTACTGTAGCATCGTCTGATTAGCCTCAGTAGCATAAAGTGACGTTAAATAAATAAACAAGCAAGTTCAGGTCCTGCTCTAAATGAAGAGTTTTTAAATCAAATGACCTTAAATTTGTAGACATTTTAGCTAAAGGTTATCAAAAAATAATATAGACTATGTAGGCTTCCAATATGATAATAAATTGGGTTTCAGAGTCTTAGAATAATTAATTATTTATATATATCTTAACTAAAACTAATCGAAAACAGACATATACAAATATGTAGAAAATAAAATAAAATAGAGTCTTATGAACAATTTTGTTATGGCTGGATGGTCATGAGATGAATCAATAAGCGGGATTGAAGGTAGAAAGAGAGTTGAAGTGACGAATAGAAAGAGGAATGGAATTCTATAGGATTGAGGATCGGATAAGCAACGAAGGTTGAAAATGTATGTGGACGGAGGGATTGGATAACTTGGTAAAGGATGGAAATAAAATTATGCATGGAAATACTAGCGAAAAAAGTGTAAAGCCACCTCAACTCGCTATAAAATTCGGAGACGGAGGTGTTTTTTTTTCATACACTCTGGTTTTATTTTCAAACAAAATACAAATACAAATATAATATGTACACATGTCACATTTTGTCCTTCTATTACCCGGAGGTATACCTCGGGACCCCGAAGATAAATCGAACAAAGCAATTATTTTTACCGAGAGATCCCCAGAAACACCACCATACACGGTATTAGTCGAAGTGGGGAAACACTATAGAAGTAACAAGGAGTTACGGAGTTTAATATGGGAATATGTGACGAAGGGAATTCAGTCGTTTTAAGGTGGAAAAAGTACGGCGGGGAATTTCGGAAACATGGTTCTTGAAAGAAAGGGTTTGATCAAAGGTCACTCCTAGAGTCCTGACGGTCGGGTAGAACTTAATAGGGTTACCATTTAGGAAGAGGGTCGGAATATGTGAAACAGTTTTCAGGAAGTGATGGGATCCTATTACAATCCCTTTTGTTTTTTCAACATTTAGTTTCAGCTTATTGACTACAGCCCAGTGACTTATACTGACTACGTACTATGTATCTGCAGTAATAAAGAATGTGTGAGTAATGAACTATGTACTTAGTTAAAAACATGAGTTATCTGATTAACTCTGAGTCACTGCCAGCATGTGTATTTTTGCTCCTTCGGTAATCATAAAAGAATGTAGTCTTTGTCCTTAAATTTATTGAGTTAGATTTTGATTTGGTTCTAACGATAGTCGAATATTATATTGCATTACGTGCTTGTTTGTCGACAATGCCTCATTAATCTTAGCAATCTAAAATATTAAAGCGGAATTATTTCTCTTTGAGGAAACTGACCTCCATTTCTATTCGTCACAAAAAGCTTTTTCACGCTTCTTTTTTTTTTCTCTGCGAATAATTAAACATTGGGAGCTTGATTTCACCATTCATGCCGTCACTGATTGAATAAGGAAGGAAATTGTAGAGCAAGGATAGGACCTGCTCACCTTGGGCGTTCTTCCAGCCAACTAACGCATCTCAAGCTTCGATGAATATAAAATAATTCTTGAACCGTTAAATGTTTAGTTATTGATCAATTACAATTGGTATTAATAATTTTCGGCTCCAATAAATTATATTTTGTTATTGGGATTCAATATTCGGAAAAATACGTTTGTTTTTGTTGATAGACATTGAGTTTTGATCTCTCATAGACAACAAGAAATATTCTTATAATATATTATATTACAGCGTAATACAATCTCTCCAATTGTTCTCTTGATCTTCGCGTGAACCGTCATTTTTCTCAATAAACGTAAACTATAAAATAAAAAAATTGTTTCAGGTAATTAATTTAATTACCATCATTAAAATTGACTAATTTAATTGATCACCTAAGTTTTAATCTTTTATAGTAATTAATTTGATCCAATCGAATATTTTTGTTTTTATCTACTCATTTATATATTATATTTATAAAATAAAGTATCAAAAACATCTTGAATCAGAAAAGAATAATTTATTATCTAACTCAATAAAATAAAATTTTGCTCGGACTTATCTGCCCTCTGTCAGGAGCAGTGGCTTGTTATGGTACCACTAACTAAATAACAATCGCTGGTCCAAACCTGGCCGATGGCCCTAGGATTTTTTGAAGGTAGTAAGTTATAGATCCTTGAAAATAAAATCTGATCGAAAAATAAAACAATCTAATGCAGATAGTGATTAACGAATTAACGCATATTTTTCATGTATGCTTCTGAAAAAACATGGAAGTGATGCCATTTATACTTTTATCTCATTATCTGTTTATTTACTTAAGTCATTCAAACGAGCGTTTTATGAGTTTTAAGTATGTAATTATTAATTACACTGTAATGGATCACTTATACCAATTATATAATAATATAAGTTAATAAGTATATTAATTATATTTTCTAAAAAAAAAAATAAATCCTTGGTCATGCCATCCTTATATATAACTACATTTAGTTCCGAAAACTTATTACCGAACGGTTCTCAGATAAATTAATGCATTTTCAAATTGACAAATTGTTTGGTTTTTAAACAACAATAAGTGCTTTTCTGTTATCATTATTTTTTATTGTTACAACCCTACAATGAATCCTTAACTTTAAAGGTATTCAACTTGTAATAAATAATTTGACTCCTGTCTTTTTGGAGTGAAGAAAGTTCTTGAAACCATTATGTTTAATGATTCTCTGACAGCCCAGTTTTGAAAGAGACCAATAACAGCGATTAGTTGTATTTTTTTCCTGAATATGTCTAAGTTAGCAAAAGCTTTAGATGTTTTCTGGAATTTTAAAGATTATAGACTTTAAATCTGGGAATCTTCAAAGTATAGTGGATATTAACATTCCAAGTATTAATAATGGTGAATAAACAGGTCCAAAAAAAACTTACTTAAGAAGTCAAATTCCTAAGTTCCCATCTTTGGAATGATATGGCAACATTTTGTGAGAACACTTGTTTTTTTTTATTTTAATAGTTAATTACAAAGTCTGGCCTGGAGACTATTTGTTTCTCTTGATTCCCTTTCAATCAAAATACTTAATGATACCATTAAGCTTCTGCCAAATAAAAAAACAAATATACTTTCGCTTTCACAATATTAGTTATTTGAAATCAAATCAAACATGTACATAATGATGTAAAGTAAACTTATGTTTAGCTTTATTATTATGTCACACAATTTGTACTATCTTTTACAGTTATAAATTATAAAGGTTTTGTTCCAGTAGTGTTACAAGCATTAGAACAGTAGTACAAATCATAGATGTACTAGGCCATATAAACTAACTATGAATTTAAATGATTAAGGAAGGCGCCTACCAATCATTTGATAATTATTTATCTGTGACCTCTAAATTATATCTTCTGCGTTCAATCAAGACATATTCATTAGTGATTCCGGGGTCAGTTACACTATACTATCTATTGCTGACGAGTCAGAAAAATACGTCATATGAATGCATATCTACAATACTTATAATTTCTTTTTTTGGAATACAAGGGTAAACAAATCCATTATACTCATGAGTTCAGATAAAACTATCATAGAATCGATGAATTAAGAGTACTTTTGGTTGTCCAATTAGTCAGGATAAAACAAAAGTGGAGTTCATAAGTGAATAAACTAACAAAAGTACTTTTTGAATGTGTTTATCACAAAAACTAAGATTACTTTAATGTAAATTGAAACTACTAAAAGTACCAATCAAGCCTGGCAGGATTCATATATCCAAAGACAAAAATGTAAATAATTTCACTTATTTATTCAGTTTACCTATCACTTAACTCACAATTCCAAATACTCACAAAGGCTATTGATAGTCAAATTTTATACCCTATTTCTTTCAATATTCGGCCTCAATGGCTCTGCTCATTTCAAATAATGTACTGTTTTTAGTTAGATTTATCAACTAACTAGATGCTATCTCTGACAACTCACTGTACTGTTGTTCAATGCCTATTTATTTTAATTCTTAGAATTTCAAAGCAAATGTACTTAATGCTGGAAAAAACTCTGAATAGCACTCGCCTAGATCAAAAAGAATCCTTCAAGGGAAGTTTTATAGATTGGGATTGAAGATTGTGATGTATCTATAAAATTAGAAGAAAACAGAAAGTGGACAGAAACAATAGTATTAGCAGTTAATTTTGTCCGATTTCAGATAATAAGAATTATGTCTTGAGGTATATTTACAGACAGTTATCCAGGCGTCTATAGAAATACAATTTTCTGTGATAATTCAAATGTTTAGTAAATTACCTCAGCAAATACTTTTTCAGTTGCTGCTCTAAAAACGCAATATACTGTTTTAAGGTTTTATCACGCACCTGATATTTGTCAGTTTGGTTTTTGATAAGTTCAACTAGAAATGGGCTGTATTCAGGCGTCTTATTCATATTATGTTTTTCAAACCCCATTCTTAAGGATCAAGGAAAGATGTTAATTATTGTATTGGTGAATACAATATTGATCGAGATCAGAATTCTAGCAACTATATTCCCACATAGAAAACAATATTTTATCCAGTAAGATACTAAATATAATCATATTTTTTTTATTCTATAATGCATTATTTTACATGTCTTGTCTTTTTCTAGTTTTTGGGTTTGTGGTACGCCATCCAGAAGACTTCCACCGGTAGCCGATGCTTGACTTACAACTTCACCCTTGGGGAAGAACCAGGTGAATACAACCTGGAGCAAGTGTCTGAACATCCAGTCTTAGGAGTTGCATCAGTTGACAACAAATATCACTACACTGGACATTTAAAAGCTAATTCTGATGTTCCAGCCAAAATGACTGTGAAATTTCCTCTAAGTAAGTATATTCTTCAGTGTGAATCATTTAAGATTTGAAAAGTAAAATACTCATGACAACATATGATGATATAGTGATAAATATTTATCCATAATTTATAAACATTAACGAATAGATCTAAAAAAAATATCTAGAAGATTCCAGATTAATTGCCAAATCCTTTAAAATGATTGAAATTGTTACAGGTGTTGCTGGATCTTCAAGTTTCACAGTCTTCATGACCGATTATGATACTTATGCTGGAATTTACACCTGCCAAAAACTGCCCGCCGCTAAATAGGAGGTCGGCTACCATCCTTTCCAGGACAAAGACACTTGATAAAATGGTCGTTGATAAGGTACTAAGAAGTTTCAAGCTTATAAATATATAAAAATAATGTATCTTTCCCCATTGGTTATCTAAATATACATTGAAATATGAGAAATTAAATTAGTATGTAAAATTATATTAAAATATAGATACGATACAATTTTATGATTTTATCTAATGAACTGGTAATAGAAAATGAAAATTGCAGCAATAGTTCTATTTGAAATATTAAAAATGTATTCCTAGTTAATGCTAAATTTAATTTGGTTTTCAATGGTACTAATTAAGCCATCATTTCACAGATTCGCTCCCGTCTGTCTAACTTCGGAGTGAACCCATATGACCTGAGCATCATAGATCATGCCAAGTGCCCTTCAGAAACCAATCTTAATTTCAACATTGACAAGGAAACCTTCTCCCCACAGAGCATTGCCGGAGTAGTCAGGAAAGCTGGTGAGAAATTAGGAGATGGAGTAGAATATGCGGCTGAGGGTGTGGGAAAAGTTTACAACCACATAAAGAAAGATGCCGAAGAAGAAGATGGAATGCCTTAAAAGTCTGATTAATAATCCAAAGATAAATGACTGCCTCATTTTAGTTTTTAAGTGGCTTATTTATAAATATATGTTTTTATATAATAATTATATTTTTTAAATAACAATTATGTTTAATATTCCCTTTTCCACAACATTTAAAAGTTGTTTTGTTTCTGCCATTTATTCCATACATCAATAATTTTTCAAAATTATGATCTACCAAATTAATTCCTATTTTGTTAACTACATAGTTTAATTTTATTTTTATTGCTTAATAGCTGACCGAACAAACGTTCTATCAAACAAATATTACTATCTTGCGTTGGCAATAAGGAATCTGTTAGATGATATATTAGATCCTGAATTTACTAAGTAGTAATATAAGAATGTTTTTTAGCAAATTACTTGTACCACCATGTAACACAAAGTACTTTGTTAGAACTGCTATTCCCCACTTCAACTTATTTTAACACACTCCCTTCTGGCTGCTTTAGATAATTCACTGAACTACAAAGCAAATTTAATCCATTTCAATCTCAATCTTAGAAAACTTAACGAACATATTAACTTTTAATTTTTTCCTTTAATAAGAACCTTCTCCTGACAATAACAAACAAATAATAAATAATTAGTGAAATAGGTCCAACCATTCATGCGTGATGCCATGACCAAGGGAAATAGGGATTCATTTTTATAAAAAAGATTATTTGGTCATGTGAGACACATTAAACATGAGATAAATCAATTATTTTCAAGTAAACACATCCTAAATGACAATGTAGTTTCTTCCATATTACTGAGTCTGTAAGAAAGAAGCTAAGGCAAAAAAGTTTAGAATTACTTTTAAAACTATAAAAAGCAGCTCTTATAGAGTCAATAAATGGTTGTAGGAAACCCAGAAGGTTTATAAGACAGAAGGTGAGAATTTTTGTAGCAAACCCTCCATAAAAGAAATAACCCACCAAAATTGAAAGAAAATATTATGTATAGTACATGAATACCAGCACAACATAAATGGAGGTTATTTTTAAACATATTTTATACAACCAATAATCTAGATTTTAACTGTTATATTCCAAATGAGAAACATATTTACTAATAGTACAGCTTAAATCAATGGTTCTCAACAAGAGGTCTGTGGAGTCTGATAACAATGGACCATGAAGAGTCCATGATGAGTCATTGGGAAATAATTTCAAACTACATAACGTAAAATATTTGTGAATTAAAAATTCCTAGACCCAGAAAAATTACATTAGTTTATTATTTTCAATAATTAACCTTAAATAAAATTAAAAAAATTATCTTTTACCTCTCAAATTTTGAGGCCTTATGTTTCAAGATATGTTTTTTTTTTTCAGTGGCGACAGCCGTGCAGGCCTGGCCGCGGTGTAATCTCTGGAAGTTACATCGCGTTTCACGATACAATAATAGTGTAGGTCATCACTCCTATGCTAATTTTGTGAGTGGCCACCGTTGGCTGACAGGTCTCACATACCCAGGGAGAGTGCGAGTGAATCCCATTATATTACATTCTTATAAAGCCTGCGGACTGGATTCGAACTCACAACCTTAGAGCATGAGAGACTAGCACGCTAGCCACTCAGCTACGGGCTCCCTTTCAAGTATGTAGAACTGAATAACTACTAATAAAAAAAAAAATCCATTTGTCCGCCCTCCACGTATTTCTCCCAACTACTGGACCAATTTTTTTTTTTTTAAATTTCCACAAAATACTAGGAAATACAACGATATCCTAACAGCTAGCAGATTGATATCGCTAGTTATTTTACAATGGGGGCCATTAAAATGTGATTGAATTGAATTGAAGAACAACTTAGTTATTTTTTAAGATAGAAAAAAATTATTAGTGTTATTTAACCAAAAGCCGCGAATAATTATAAAAAAGAGAAAAAAAAATTGAAATTTTACCCATAAACACAGTTATTTTTGAAGATAGAGAAAAATATGTATAGAGTTTTAGAATCAGTAAAGTGTGATAAACATAAAAAAAAAAAAAAAAATTGATTTATATATTCTTGCCACAAATTATAATACATGTAAGTCCACTAAAACTCGGTTAGTATTAGAAGATAAAGAGCAATCGAAGGATTAGCAGCTATACCTAATATAGTTATTTGGAAATAATAAACCATTTGTTTATAATTTTCAGGGTTTTTTAAGTAATCCTAGTGATAACTTAAAAGTGACTGCTGCAGTACAATCATAACTTTAACATCGGTATTTTTTTAATGCTTTGAAAATAATGAGCTCCAAGGATAGATATTACTTCGCATAAGATAATAAACATATGATTTGTTAATGGCCCTTAAATAAGTACCTGTCTTATATTAGTTTAAAAATTTCATAATTCATTGTTTCACGGATTGAAGTAAACTCCTAGAGCCTGGTTATGTTTTCTTTATTACCATTTCCTCTACTAAGCCATGTCTGGCAGAGTTTTGTTTTGGATTATGAGTGATTTCTCCCATGGAATGTACGTGATAAGGTGTAACCCACTCGAAATCCAAATATATAACTAATTTTTAGGATCCTTGCCATTGAAATGACTAGGTCCGTGAAATATGTTAGTTGGGAACCACTGCCCTGAATCTTTGCTATTTATTGTTTCACTCCGACAGCTTTCCATACTTACATTACAATCATACGATTTAGGTAGAGCCTGTAGAATTCTATAAAAGATTTAACACCCATCCATAGTTGTTCTACTTTCAATTCCCAGGTGAGGAGCAATAGAAATGAGATCGTCATTGACCCCGCTTTAGAATGTGATTAAAATTTAATCTGACAACAACAAAGGATGTAGGAAAAAAAAAATCCATTATATAAAATACACATATATTACAGAGCATTTCCAATTAAAAAATAATATCACAGTTAAAACTGCTAAAATATGGATTCTGAATGATCTATGTTACATAAAGGCCTTGTTTCATAAGTGGTTTTGTCAAAACATGTTAGTTAGATATTTTTTTATCAGAGTTATTATCTTTACTTGACAACATTAATAATCAAAACCATCTCTTTCTTTTTTTAAAAAATTGAATATTTCGTATTTTTTGGAGATTTAAAACCTAAATTTTTTATACAAAACCATTCATGGAATAGAATGCCCCATATATAGACAAAATAAACATATAGGCACTGAGAAGATATGTCATTTTAAAATTATGCTTCACAAAAAATACTTTACATATGTCAGTCAACAATTTTATATATGGAAGTTAGGAAACAAATAACATGAATCTTCATTAAAATATAAAATAAATTAGAACTATTAACATATAAAACATTCTTTTTTAAGTTATAATATTTCATTCAACAAACACTTATTAGAAACTATACTTATAAATAAATACTATTATATACAGTTGAAAAAATCATCACAATGAGAAGGCAATACAAAATAATAATCTATATTTTTAATAACGATAATAAAAATAAATGGCTCTCTTTTAGAGTTACTCTTAGAGGAACAATAAAAATTTAGAATTTAAAAATAAACTTCATATATAGGCCTTAAGAATGTTTTCGTGAAGTATACATTAGAGTTTATAAAATAACTTATAAAAAAAAAAAAATTGTAAGATATTTTATCAATTTTAAAATTATAAAAAGATTTAAATGCTCAAGATATAGAACATATTTCATTTACTAGTCAACATTAAATACTGGCATATAGAGATTTAAAATAAATTTTCATCATCATAAAACTGGAAGTCAATCATGAAATAATAAAAAAAACAGAGTGAGGAAAATGTAATATTTAAAAAAAATAAATAGGGCGATTACTTTATCCTTTCTCATCAATGAAGATCCACATTTATCTATATTTCACCTAGCTGCCAAAAACCTTTTTAAAATGAGGCAAGACATTTTTTCCATTTTTCTAATTAGCAAAACAGTTGTGTGTGGAGTTGATAAAGCTTAAAACTAAACCATACGGTAAGTATACACTACCAATATATATATATATTGGTAGTATATACTTAGATTTTCAATTAGTTCACAGATGAGAGGATCATGTGTTCAAATTAAACTTTCAATTCAACTATGAGCTCCTGACTTTATTATCTTTAAAGTGCTACCTCATTGTAAGAGGAAGTCAGTAGTCAAATGGTTTGTCATATCGTAAAAAAAAAAAAAAAAAATAACAGAAGAAAACAATAGAGCCACGGCATACGGATGAATAATGATCTATTACATGTAAATTCACAAAATAGAGGCAAAATAATTATAAAAAAGAAACAGCTGAGGAGAGAAAAAGACAATAGTGGCATTGAATTAAGAGGATTTTATAACAAAAATATCAATCTGATTCCAAACTCTGTTCTAAATAAAAGAAAACTAATAAAAAATAATTTAATTAACATTAAAAAGAAAATATCAAATGTAATTAATTATTATCTATAATCATAAGTAATGATCATAAATAAAAATACTTATAGAACTATATTAATTTTATTTATGTAAAAATGTGATGAAAAACTATTTAAAAAATTAATTAGTGCATAAATACATTTATTTTTTAAACTATGTGATAAAAATATTAATATATTTCACAAAATATTCTATGTAATGCATCCAAATGACAGAAAATTGTATGAACATTCCAAGATTTTTTTTTCCAAAACAGTTCAATTCCTCAAGTTTATTTCTATACTTGTAAGAACAGAATAACAACATTTCAGTTCAGTAGTTCAAACAGTAATATATGAGAGCTATCTTGAATAGAATTAGTGCAAGGTAAATGTCAAAGATGATTGATTATAGAGGAAATTCCAGTATGAAAAAAGAAGAGAGGCAAAAATAAAGAAATTGATAAAAGAAAATGTCGACCTCAGGATTCGGAGAATATGAAAATGGAAAGGAGGAATCAAGGATAGACAAAAATAGGGGGATTAAAAGGAAAGTAAAGTAACCAGATGGCAGTATCTATGAATGACCAATAAATAAATTATAAAAAATAAAAACTCAAGACTAAATTATCCTAAATTAACCAATAAATAAATAACAATTACTACATACCGGAGAAAAACTAACAAATATTAATAATAATTTATAAAGAAATAACAATAACATTGTTTAAAAGCGGTATTAATCTCTTCAATCACGATTTAATATGAACATAAATACTTGTCCATTTAGTTTCCATATAGGAATCCTAGCTAATATAATTAAAGCTTAATTAGGAATATATCCATTTTTAATTCACTGCGCTGATTTAAATAAATAAGGAAGACTTTTAAGGGTATGAGAAAATAATAATTAATTGTTTTCATCAAGAGTAAAATTCGATCCACAGACAATTCTTTGCTTTTAAACAGCAATAAATTGTCATCATGTCAGCAGACTAACACGCAATGAGTATTCTATTAATTTAGTAATTAAAATAAATAATCTGGATCTGAACACACACTGTTCAATTTGAATAAATAAATTGATCCATCAAGCAATTTAAAGAGAAAAAAAAAGCCTCTAAAGAAAATTTCAATGAATTCATAACATATTACAGTATTAGGTATTATACTGTATGATAGCTAAAAAATTATAATAATTAACAATATTATTTTTAAAGAAATTCATATAAATAATACCATACATAAAAAAACAAAATTATCTTACCAGTAACCATACATACACTTTTGTGCCGTTTGGAAGACATTACTTAATTTACATAAAAATAATTTTAAGATCTGCTTAAAATTGACTTATGACACAAGCATTTTTCATTTAGACAGATAAATAGCATTTACCTATAAATAAATAAATATCTTAATATTAAAATATACATGTTCTAAAAATAATCCTATAGTCAAAATCGGGAAAAGTAAATATCAAATCTATCACATCATAAATGGACCAGACATACTTACATGTGAGTTAACTATCCTAGATGGTAACTCTAAACTATTTGGTCTGTAATTAATAAAAAAAGAAATTACTGATTCAGATGGACTATGCTCTTTATAATTCAGTTTCGATGTCAGTTTTCCTTCTGGGATAAGACACTGTCTGAATAGGATTTGTTAATATTTGGCTACAAACAAAGAAAAAAATAGTTATATTAATAACAATTCAAATACAATAAACCGTTCAGCATGACATACGGTCAAATTTATTTGTCAAAAAAACAATTTTATCCTTTTTAATCAAGTAATATTATATAATGTTTCATGATTAGAAAATAATGTGTATCTGTAAAATTTTGCTTTAATTATTTAATAACTAACAAATTTTAAATATCGGCATCTAAGCCCTGTCATACTATTTCAATCAGAATTGAACCAACATGGTGTTATTAATTAAAACAGTCCTTAAAAAATGGAAATCGGGCATATCCTTTGAAATAGTAAATTAGTCCTTTTCGGGCGTAAACCCACCTCACCCACCCTAATATAGACAGTTAGACTTAAGTTATTTCGGACAGCTTCTTGCATCGGGAAGAGAGTTTCTATATTAAAAAGTGTCCTTTTTAGTATGGTAATTCTAGTTACCAGTGATTTATTTCGATTTGTATCCTTTAAAAGGAGAATCGAGTCAAAAATGGAGGTTTTCTTCCATTTTGAACCGTATCCTGGTTACAATAAATGTCAATTGTTAAGAATCCTTTCAACGAGAATGGCGACTTTAACTTAGAATGAAAAAAAATTAAAACAGTCCTTAAAATATCGAAATTGGGCATATCCTTTGAAATAGTAAATTAGTCCTTTTCGGGCGTTCATAAAAAAAAATAAAAAATTTTGGTTTATATGAAATAGTTATGTTAATATATTTTGATGGTTAAATAATTATGATATTTTAAATAATAACTACTAAGTTATAAAAGGTATAATCTTTGAATAATCTCAGATCTAAGCAACTATACATAAAAAAAAAAATGTTATATTAAAATAAGTGTTTTAGAAAAGTGTTATAAAAAAAAAATTTTTTTTGGAGCGGGCAACACAGGACTTTCACTTATCTCCTTTTTTAAAATCGATTAAAGAATTTTCAAATATAGTTAAAGATAAAAATGAGTGAAACGATAAAAGAATTAATAAACCATCAAAATATATTAACTTAACTATTTCATATAAACCAATATTTTTTTATGAATTGTTGTGGTATGTATTAAATAAAATAATAATGATTTTGAGGGTGTATAGTCGACTATTGTGATTATCGTAGGTAGAAATAATTGAGAGTCAGTTGTTTTAAAAATTTTCAATATTAAAAATAACATTTGCTGGGTCAGCTAGTAAATTATATGTTTTCAATGAAAATAAAAAACTTTTTAATTAAATAAACATTAATTTTTTTTAATGTAAGTTCATTTAATAGTTCTTAAATTGATTTTAACAGCCAAGTTAAGTGAAAGTTGTGTGTTGCCCTTTGAAATAATAATTTGACTGAAAATAATGTGAAATAGCACAGAAAACAAAAAAAAAATTGTTGTTGAGTTTAAATAATTAGTTTTTGTTATTTTTATATAAATAGTCAAATCAAGCCCATCTTTAAGGAATATATAGAGTATAAGTTAATAAACATACTAACTTTGTCCGAAGGGACAGTGAGAGTATTATCAGACTGAACAGTCGGCAGAGTACCTGCTGATTCACTCTCAATAAT
The DNA here is from genome assembly GCA_023052935.1 of Piezodorus guildinii. Taxonomy (NCBI): domain Eukaryota; kingdom Metazoa; phylum Arthropoda; class Insecta; order Hemiptera; family Pentatomidae; genus Piezodorus; species Piezodorus guildinii. The sequence goes on from CM041293.1 coordinate 63,125,749, forward strand.
CCTGATGCCAAGCTCTTTCAAAACCAGATTCATTTTATCAGGATATTCTCCATGACCTAAAAATTATTTAAAAAAAAAAAATAAATAAATAAAAAAAAAAAATACTTATATATATATATATATATATATATTTTTTTTTTTTATTAACATAATGTGTATTGTAGTCAAAATATATCATCATAATAATATATTTAATTAATATTAACCTGAAACTAGATGAGAGAGATCAATATTGATTAAATTTGGGTTGCTGGTTTCAATTGGTTGCAGTCCAGCAACCGTGTGCATCGACAAAGTTCTATACAAGAATCTAAGAAGCCAATCAGTTCTGTAAAATAAAATATAGAAATATGTAGATGAAAACAGTTATAAATTTTAGTAACATAATTATGGTCTTAAAGTGATATATAAGACATACTTGCAATATGCGTTTACTATCTTTCCTGCTACAACTTTTGAAATTTGGTCCCACCTCTTCTTTCGACCGGTGCAGGGAGCTCCGATCAAATAAGCATCTAAAATAAGGCCATGGCAGTTCTCTCGTTCTGACATTTCCTTGAAAAAGTACAGACATTCATAATTAAGAAATTAAATTGAAAATACATAAGACTTTGAAAATTGATTAAGTTAGTAAATATAAATAATTATTTTTTTTTTCCAATTGGTATCAGATAAAATTGATAACTAGTAAAAATAAAATCATAATACTTTTCGAGCAATTCACTTCAATATCTTTGTTTTAAAAATTATTTTTCATATTCGTAATTAAGTGATTAATATTAATGGTACTTACTCGTAAGCAGTAATATATTACTCGCGCTCCAAGAGAATAACCAATCAAAGTAACAGGTCTCCGTCCGTGTTCTCTATTCAGTAAAACCTCAGCAAGGTGCTTACCAACCTAAATGAATAATAAGAATAGCCTATAATTTTGAAATAAAATTAATGAATAATTTATTAAATAAAATCGAACCAAGAAAATGTTTTATAATTAACAATGAAATGTTATGAATTTTTACAAGGAGACGATGGATCTCAAATGTGTCTCACAAATTTTGATGACATTTTTTTAGGTGAAATACCATTATACTTTACAAAATATTAGTCCAGGAAGCAGGTAAAAAAAAAAAGCCCAGGAAGTTTGAGCAGGTAAAACCTTTTTTATTTGATATCTCTAGTTCTCGTAAAGGTAAAAAAATAAGTTTGGTGTCAAAATTACCCTATTTCAAATCTTGTGTCATGACGTAAGGTGTTTAAGAAGAAAAAAATTAACATTTTCTGGGATCAATACAAATACCTTTTATCACAGTCATGGTTTTTCATGTTTGAAAAGATTTTTAAGAATGAAATATTGGTCCGATAATAAATTTTATATGATGAAAATGCCTAAATATAAGCTAATATTAGTGAAATGTAGAGAGCTTTAACAAATTATATAACTATGCTACACTTAAGATTGTTCAAGCAAGACATATAATGGCTTTTATTGATAACAATTATTCTATAACCATGCTATTACTATTATTCATAATCACTAAAATAATATATGCTACTTATTGTTTTGAAAGTTTTTGTATCTCTTTTTTGTCATCGGTCATAATAAATGTTCAAATTTTGTTACAATGAAGCACTTCAATAAAAACAGCAAAGTTAAAATAAAAAAAGCCTTACAGTAGAGAAAAAAAGATTAAAAACAATTTATTACAAAAATAATAAAAACATTATAGTAAAATAATATTTATAGAAGCCATAGAACAGATAGAAACACTAAAAGAAAATAATAATAATAAAAGGCTTACCGAACCCGAAGGTTCGATGCCGAAACCACCAAATTTCGCCTGCACAGACTCGTCTAATGTTCATCGGTCAAGCCCAAGCCCCCAAGATCAGCCTTAATGCAATCCACCCATCGACGCTTCGGCCTACCTTTCGGACGCCTACCAGTCGATTCAGCGAATACCAACTTTCTCAGAATCCGTTCCTCACCGAGCCCAACAACTTTACGCGCCCATTTGAGTATCCGCGATGCTATTAACTCAATTATATTCACAAACCTAAAAGAAAATAGGACTACAAATATCCTTCAAAAAAACAGAGTTCCTAGCAACAAAAACAGATGAAACAAAATTAAGCACGAAATACGGAGAGATCAATAGGGTTAATCACTTCAAATACTTGGGAGAAATTATCGAATCAACAGGACAAGAAAAATAGGCACAACAGACAAGACTACAGAAAGTAAAGAGAGCACTATCAATGACACAGAACATATACAACAAAAAATCAATCTCAACCAACACAAAAATAAGACACTACAGAACTGTAATTGAACCGATGGCACTGTACGCAAGTGAAACACTGGCACTAAACCGCAAAGGACAAATTGAAGAACTAAAGAAAGAGGAGAGGAAAATCATCAGAAAGATACTAGGACTAAGAAAAACAGAAGATGGATACAGACTGCAAAGCAAGAAAACAACAGAAAAACACGCCAACATCAAGACAGACATTAGGAAAAGAAGACTGAAATTCTATGGGCACAAACAAAGACTACCTGAAACAAGACTGACACGACAAATACACGAAGCAACAGCAACTCAAAAGCACTACGAACTGGATCAAACAGACACGAGAAGACTTATGAAGAGCAGACATAAGACAAGAGGAAATCCAATACAGAAACATATTTAGAGACAAAATAAACAAATGGGAAGTAACTCTAGAGCAAAACAATCAGAAACCATACAGACCCAAATGGACTGCAGAAAGAAAAGAGAAGTTCAGCCAAAGAATGAGACAATACTGGCAAGACAAAAAGAACAAGAAATAAGAAAATTTAGTCTAAGTGCTTAGCGCCTTCCTTTTAGGGAGATATCGCACTAATAATAATAATACTAATAGTATTTATTGTGTAACGTTTCGACTCATATTGCGTGTCTTGATCAGGGCTGAAAAGTAATAAGACACTATAAAAGGGCAAACCTCTATACACATATAAAGATTAAAATGAATATATGTTCTGATGAATCAATAAAATAGAAGTATTAATAAAAAAAAAAAAAAAAAAAATTAAAGACAATTGTCAGTAGAAAAATGAGAAAATGGTTTATTCATCATTGTTTTCATGTGGTTTATTTCATGGCAATAATGATAATAATAATAGGCTTAGTGAACCAAAAGGTTCGATGCTGATCCCATTAAATACTACACAGAAGTGAACCAATGATCACCATTGAAGCCCAAGCCACCGAGATCAGACTAAACATAATCCTCTCATCAATACTTTGGGCTACCTCTAGGACACCTACCGTTTGGTTCAGTGCCTACCAACGTTTTCGGAATTCGTTTTTCAGAGCCCAATAACTTCACAGGACCACTTGCTATCAACTCAATTATAATGACAAATAAAACCTCTGCGATTCCGCATTGTGTAACCTTTCTGTAAATTCTCCAGTGGCCTAATCTCTCTTTGGACCAAATATTTTATGTATTAATTCTCGAAAACCTTAAGGTGTTAGGTTTCATCCTTCAAAGTAAGTAACTATGTTTCACATTCTTATAGAATCGCCTGGAGAATAATATTTTCATAAATTTTAAACTCTAAATTTCTCGATAGAAGTCGTGAGACTAAGTAATTTCACAACTGAATAATACCATGCATTTTCGCCTTTAACCATGACTTTATTTCCTTCTGTATTTTCATGGGAATATGCATTCATTTATTATTTCTGCATAAAGACATACTGTATCCTGTAACTTTTTAGCTCTGATTACGACCCTTGTTGTGAGTTAAAATGTTAATTGCATAATACATTTTTTTTAAAATATCTTTGAATCTAAATCATCTCATCCTTCATTATAATCTATATAACTATTTAATGCTCAATATGTTTAAAAACAAATTTGTTGACATAAATTGAAAAATATAGAAAACGAGTAATTTTTTCAAGGCAAGAAAGACATTTTTTGGTTTAAATCAGATATAAACAAAACTATCATAGGTAGAAATAATAGGGAGTCAGTGGTTTAACAATATTTGAATTTCGCCTACGTTTTAGCTCAAGCTTGTGAGCCGAAAAGTCAAAAAAATTTAAATACTTTTAAACAGCTGACTCCCAATTATTTCTACCTATTATGATTTCAACAGTGACTTTACATCCTCAATATAAAAAAAAAAACTAGTTTTTAAAGTCACTCAGAAGACGTTGCCAGCAAAAATTGAATAAAAGTTTAGAAAGGACAAAGAAGATACTGTTTGGAAGAAATAGCTTATAACAACGATATGACTAAAAACCAAAAAAGAAGCTTAAAAACTTCCAACTTTTACCTTTTAGCTGGAATAAAATACAAATTCAATGTTAAACAGAAACAAAAAAAAAAAAAAAAAAAAAAGAAGTAAAATTGCAACAACTTACCTGAGCAGACCTTCTACAGCAAACCCCCCATGGGTTATCTATTACAGAAGCAAATCCTAAAAGCCCAGCTGGCCATGCTATAGCGCTTACAATACCTACAAATATATTTAAAAAAATAAATAATGCAGCAATATCAACAAAGAAATCAATTGTAAGAAACATAGTATTTTTAACATAAAATTGTCAAGAGGCTAAAGGGCATACAATAGTTTTAAAAATCAAGACTCTGTATGATCAGCATTTGGGTCACTATACAAACCACTGAACCCAGAAGGCCATGCAGCCCAAGCTACTCCAATAATTATCATTCCACCTCAATCGGGAAATATTTATTTCATAGTAGTCCCAATAAATTACTCTTGACTCTCTTCAGTTTGGGATGGTCACTAAATAATGATAGTCGTCAGGGATGTAAATAAAAGTTTAATTATCCAACCAGTTCTCCTACAGACACAAGAGAATTACCTGGGTGACTCTCAATTGTTTGCTTATTTAACATCACTTTATACTACTGTGGCTAATCGGACGATGCTACAGTGGGAGTTCTAAATTTTGCCTGTCTAGGTTTAATTAGAATAGGGATCTTTCATGAGTACTTGATATCGCACAGGCTCAGAACCACCTATTTACATCCCTCACAATTAAACATAGCTAAGGCAACTCTCATTAAAAAATCCTAGGACCACCTGCGGCTTCGAACCCATGATCTTGGGCATAGAAGACTGTTATGCTAGCCAGTATGCTACAGGTGACCCCACCCTCAATGGTTCCATCAGTCAATTAAATATATTACTTTGCAATTAAATATAGTGTATGTATTTAATATAGAGAGGAAGAGGACTGGAGTAGCCTAATTGAGCATCGTTAAGGTAGAGAATCCACTTTACACTATCTGTGTACTTAAAGTATGTCTGTTAAAAATATCACATAGTGGCGGGATGGCTGAGTGGGTTAGCGTGCATTGCCTAGCAACCACAGAGAACCATGATTTGAAACCAAATAATTATGTGTTCGAGTCTCGGTGCTAGGGGGTTTTGTCCCAGCATTTATTTCCCGCCCTAACCCTCTGGCCTGAGAAACTTCGTATAGCCTTCAAAGGCGAGGTAGGAGTGAACAAAAAAAAAAAAATAATAAATAAAATAAAATATTAGAAAGATCACAAGCAAAAGATCTTCATAGCCTGTAGTCATACCAGGTAAAAATGTAAATAGTGTAATGTATGCAAGTGCGAAATTACCTGACAATATAGTATACTTCAAAGCTTCCTGAGTAGCCATTGAGATAGCAATAGAAGCAATATATTCTATAGCTTTTCCAAGCTCAAGTAGGTATTCTGATTCATATCGCAAATAATCCCTGTTCACCGGAAGCCATAAAGGCATTTCCAAGCCTGGTAAAGTCTTCTTCACTGAAACAAATTGTCACAATGTTTATTTGAAAGGAATCAATGATCTACCAGGTGAAATTATGCTGAATTTTTGCTTATCCAGATTTAATTAGGATAGAGATCTTTAACAAGTACCTGACATCGCACAGACTCGGAACCTCCTTTTTATGGCCCATACAAAGGACAACATAAATACGGACTTTTTTACTCCCATTAAAAAATTCTAGGGCTACCTGCGAGGTTTGAACCCGCCACTTTAAGCTCAGAAGGCTGTTATACAAGCCATTACACATTAGGATGTTTTAATTTGAAGAATATTAACTCCACAAAAAAATTTATGGTATGCCACATGATTCCTATTATCAGACATTATGCATTTTACAGTACAAGATATTTTTATAAATACTTTAAGTCGAAATTATTCAACAGCTATATTTTATTACTTGGAACACTCGACCTGATTTCTGACACCATTAATTAATACAAATATACCATAGCAGAGTGACGCTGCAAGAAAAAAAGCAAGAAAGAAAGCATTAACTTCATAAGATTTAAATTATTTTAGTATTTATGTTTGCTAAGACTAGGTGCTTTAAATGTTGCCTTCCTGGATATGATAAATTAACAGAGCTATTATAATTTTTGTTCAACAAAAATTATTTGCTATAGCTATAACAATATGTGAAAGGAAAGAAAAAACTACAGTCAAAATTTAAAATAAAAAAAATCTGTTCATCAAATCTACATCTTTTAACAGACTCTTATAAAGATATAAATATATTAAACCATTATATGCCCCACCACTATTTCCGTGCTTGGCTAAGTCCATCAGAAAACCCAATTATTTCAAAACAGTGCACTAAGAAAAATTGTAAAAGAAAAGTCATTTCAAAGTGCCAGAACCTCTAGAATACATTAAAAATGGGCAAAATTTCTTGATTTATTACTGAGAGGAATAACAAAACAAGTTATTTGAATTGGTCATAGTTATACAGTCCTATATGGCCAGCTGACACGTGGGATACCTCAAAGGTGACACTTTTCAAAAATTAAATTTTAATATGAGTTTAAGATTTAGATTTAATCCTACATAAACCAGGAGGTGAGCCCCATCACCTGATTATAAATTAGATCAAAGACAGATATTATAGATCTCTTTAAAATAAATATTAGCTTAAAGAGGAGAATGCTCATACAATGTAGCTATTCAAACGAATGAACAGAAGTGGCTATAATAAAAAAAAAAAATTAAACATTTAATTATTCATTATTTAAGATAATGATGCCCTTATTAATTATATAATGTAACAGGATTTACATGTATACAATGTATCCCACACTGACAAATGTCAATTAGGAAGAGATTATAAAAACAAAAACATGGATTAACACCTCAAATTCATTTAATACCTTATAAAACTGCTGTATTTAGTCCTGCAATATTACATATAATGACGCTGTGAACTCTTTTTTGTCTCACTACATATCTCTTCACTATGTATGTTGTTTTTTTTTTAGTTGCTTGTATCTTTCTTAGTAATGTCACTTCACTAAGCAGATACATTAAGACAGGTAGGGTTGTTAAAAATGTAAATTATTAAATATGAGCTAAAAACTTTTCGTACCCAACAACAACCACTCTGGCTAACAACAACTTGATGAAGGTACTAAGTAACACCTTCAGATCCTTCAACTAAACAGACCTGCCCAACACAGCTTTAAATAGCAATCCCCTTACCTTTCATCTTTAATCCAGCCAGAAAGAGCGATCGTAATGTCAAGCTGAGGGGTAGTTACAGAGGCAATATTATCACTGCCGATGCCTTGAGTTAGCAATTGTCCAAACCCAAATTCTTCAATTTCACCGACTCGCTTGTTCATCTTATAGCCTTAAATAAAATAATATTTCTTTAGATTATTGATCAATCAAAATTTAATGCAATATAATTATAATTTTATAAAATCATAATAAAAAGTTATGAATTGAATTTTTAAAAATATTGAATACATTTTTCACGACAATCTGACTAATCAAGGCAGTTGAATATTAGGTATAATATTCCATTAACACAAATTAATTGAATTTTAATAAGCATTTTAAAAATTTATTTATTGCTGTTTAGAATTTATGACATAAATTTACAGCATAACTTTTTTAGGAATAGGAATAAAACATATAAACCATATTGGTCATTCTAAGAACTTGTTTTATAAGTGGAATAGCAAATTTGGTGCAATGATAAAAAAACATTTTTTTTCAGTTAAGGATATTCAATAGAAATGCAACGTAATCTGTCCATAACATTTCCTTAAAAAAAAAAAAAGAAAAAATCAATTCCTATTAATTAAAAAAAAAAAAAAAAATTAGATAAATAGAATAAAATTTGCGTGAAAGGATGGATTATATTATACAAATATTATTATATGCGACATCTACAGAACATGGCCACTCAGTTCTGTCCTTGCAAGAGGTTTCAAACAGATGGTCTTAAAGCATGCTGAGTAATGAATTGTTTTATCTGTTAACTTCAGCAAGCAGCTTTCATTACATCTATACCTTTTCACTTCCTGAGATTTAGTAGATTATGTAATTTTTTACCTTTCTGGAATAAAATTAATAAACTAAACTTATCCCCATTACCACAACCTGATGATTGTTGGGCTACATGAGATAAGAACTAAGCAGAATTTATTTCTCTTATTCTAAGTACAAACCCATAGCTAATCATTAGTAAATGAACTACCACCTAACTAGACTTGATTCATCTATCCGCTCTTCTGAAAGCATTGATCTTAACTATGAACCAACAGAGAAAGAGATAATATCAACAGGGCACTTTTAAAGAATAAGGTCTCTAATGATGAGGAGAACCTCCTTATATTGACCTTCCATTCTTTTATTGTCAGGAATGTTCTAGAGTTCCTTATTATCAAAAGGTTACGAGGAAGCCAACCACAGGTCGACAATAGAAAAGAATGTTAGGTTTTGATCTCCCTCATCCATTAATACAGCTCAGAAGAAGATAAATAGAAGCATTTTAAGAATATTTATTTCAGGTGTCCCACCCACTTAAGGTGTAACAACATTATTAATTTTATTCACACTAAATGTAAAACAACTTAGAAAAGCATGATAATAAGTTCATAATAATAAAAAATTAAACCACTAATCATCTAAAAATTATTATAATAAAAAAAAAAAAATTAAAATATGTACCAGCGAGACCAGCACCAGCAGCACCAAACAGGGTACCAACCATAGCTGCACCAGCTCCATAACCTAATGAAGCTAATATTGCCGAACCTCCCATTAACGAGACTAGGCCAGAAGATATAGCTGGCGCTGCAAGCCCACCAGTGACACCTAGCAGAAAATTATTAAATCAATAAATTAATAATTACATCTTAACAGAACTATAATTTACATTGTTATATTTAATTTAATAGTTTTTGCATCATCAGCTTAATAATCTACAAGTACCATTGAGAGGTAAAACCAATAAAATTTATAATTAACGTTAATTAAAGTTCATAGGTAAAACTTCTTACCGATAAACTTCAAAGGAAAAAAATAACATTAGAGTAGAAAAAAAGTATCTAAGATTTAAATTCAAATCATAAAATAAATAAAAAGTCAGGGAAGAGAAGAAACTGAGTAAAGAGAATTAATGTAAATGACATGACAATATTTTATTTTACACTGGACTAAAATGAAGACAAAAATTAATCATACCAATGAGTGCTCCACCCCCAAGAGTCGCCAACCCTATCAGAGCATATCGTTTGGCCTTGACAAGTCTTTCGCGATTACGAGACTTTTTCTTTTCCTCTCTGCAGCAAAAATAATAATAACTTAACAATCAATCATAAATGCCAAAATAAGTTCTATTGTTTCATCATTTTTTTATAATCCAACAGTATAATAATTTGAAAAATTAAACCATTTATCAATACATGATATGTATTTAATATAGAAGATATATTATATATATTAAATTAACATTATATAGGATTTATTAAAAAAATTCAAGTTCTGTTCTAAGATATAACTCCATAATAAGCATTAATTTGGTAACAGAACAGAATATTTCTACTACTACATCACCAAAATAGTTGAACATTTTGAAAGTAAATTTTCCGTGAGATGTACATTTGATCAAAAACTCTTCAGAATAATTAATGATGGAGTTTTGTTGACCGTAGAGAAATTAGATGAGGAAGATGGTTGGGGGTGCGGTCATAAATTAAAACCACACAATTAAAATAAGAGTTATTTTATTATAATAATAAAATAACTCTTATTTTTAATTGTGTGGTTTTAATTTATGACCGCACCCCCAACCATCTTCCTCATCTTCAGAATAATTAGTTGCTTCAGCTAATTACTGCTGAGACTCGTTAGGATACTCAAATTCTTTGTATAGGTATGATAATATTCATACTAGATATTAAAAACCGTGAAGTTAAAATTTGATTAATCAAATAACAGAAAAAATGTCCATGAAAATACCCCTAATAATGTTATAATCACAAAATTTGGAAAAATAAAATAAAAAGACACACACTAGAGGCATAATAATATGTATTGAAATCAAGCAAAACCACTACATAATTACATTTTTCAAGCAGCTATAAATTGTAATATACAATAATTAAAATTAAAACTGTTAGTGGTATTAGTAATTTTTTATATAAGTCACAGGAGACTTACTCAGTGGGTATATGCTCATCATTTGTGAGGCAGTGAATCACTGTAATTTCATATAATTCCATTTCTTCAAATGGAGCACCAAAAAGTTCTGCGAGGTGCTTGATAAGAACTCGCCACCGAGCATCATATTCACCTGTTATAAAATCTTATTACAAAACAATGAATCACTAGGAGACAAATAAATAAATGAAATAATAATTAAACAGTGTTACCAGGACAACAAAACACTATATTTAAATCTATTGATAAGATCCTAAGATATAAAAAAACAAAAAGAAACACTACACTTAAATCATAAAATTTAATGCAGAAAACTCAAAACATATATTAAAAAAAAAAAGAATATGAACATAACACAAACATGCAGATTGCAAACATTGCATGCATGTTAACTTGTGTGGTTTCTGATGTAAAGAGCCCTTACCAATGGTCAATCCTAAAGAGAGAGGACGGAGCATTTAGAAAAAGAAGAGACAAATTAAAGCTGGTTATAATGACAAATATTAAAGCATGTTTAATCAATATTGTACCTTCTTGAACAGCAACAGCTATCAGGTCTTGTAGAAGAATATTAAGATTATTTTCTAAAATTGTTTCCGATTTTAAAACATCGAGGAAAGATTCCAAAGAGTTCTCCATCTCTCCAGTGACAAGAAGTTCCATGATTGGCATCACCTAAAATAAATAATGAAACATCATTTAGTTAAATTCAAAGGATAATGTTAATGATCCTGTCAAGTCTAATCTGGTTAAGCAGGTGTTCACAAGTGATAACGGAAAATTTATATTATATACATTTTTGGTAAAAGCTTATTGTTAGAGTATTAGTTAGTTATTAGGAATGAATAAATAACAAAATTACTAAATAAATCAATGGTTTCATATTAAACCTTTGCGATCAAGGTGTGCCTATTGGGCACCTCTTGGATGGTGGCAACAGCAGCAAATTGACAGATAACCATCGGTGAAAAATGAATAATAGAGTATTTATATACATGTGTAGAATGTTAAATGACAGTATTATTTTGTACTATGAAGATACGTAAAATGTTAAAGTATACAAGTTTAAAAAAGTTCCAAAGTGTAAGATTGAAATAAGGCTAACCCCTCTCAGGTTACTTGAGTGAAAAATACTTTAATTAAAGTAGGTTAAAAGTCTAGTTTAATTAAATCAATATTTTACCATATGTATCAGCTTTGTAAAAAGAGGGCCAATAGCTTCAAAATAATAAATAGATATGTATGGATAAAAATAAATATATAATAGCTTCATCCTTTAATTAAAGAAGGTGCACAGACTCGCATAAGTTTATATACTAATATATTATTATTAAGTAATACCTGTTTAGGTAACTGAAGATGTTTCACAATGCATTTTATACATTTATCACAAAACGGTTTATCCCAATCATTATTATAAAGTTTATGAAGAGTTACAGCACACAAGCCGGCATAGCAGTATTTACCAGCATCTGTCAATGAATCTGCTAAATCTAAAATACCTGTGGATCAGAATAAAACATATTTCTTAAAGTTGAAAGATTTGACAACAATAATTTATTTAAAATGACATTAGCAATTTAAATTAAAATAAATATTGGTATTGAACACATAAATTCATTATCACCAGATTGTGAATCAGTCACAAAATACAAATTACCTTGAAAAATTGGGTGTATAATTTGTTTATTCAAAACATATCTTTGTTCAAGATCCATTATTCGTAATATTACAATAGTATCTTCTATTGATATAGAAAACAAATGAGGAAACAAAAAAAATTGCAATGACTTTAAAGGTTGCGATTTATATTTATATACTAAAATAATTTAATTTGAAAAGATATTCTGAAATTTGTTTTAAAAAATTAGGGAAATTGCAAAATATATCATAACTTGGTGTAATACTTGACAGAAAATTGATACCAACCACTAAAAACACTTAAATTTTAATAGGTAAAATCATCTAGTTGTACAAAGTAACAAAAATTAATCATACGACCAAAAAAATTTTCATCTTCCATACAAGAGGATTATGAAAGATGAAAAATTATCAATGATATTAACTTTATCTTGATAAATAAAATTTAATAAAAATTTAATTGTTGAATTTATGTTGATAAGAACATATCCTACCCTACCTAAACCCTCACAAAAAAAAAATATTGTAGTTTTGATCAGATATTAGGATGCCAGAGACTCAAAACTAATGAGTATATTATGTTAATGCTACAAATTTAATTGATGTAACTATATCAAATTTCAAGAATTTAAGGAAGAAAGAGAGGATAAATATCCGATTTATTCAAAAATCTCTTTATATAAATGTATCGAAAACACTGCTTCTGATAAAATATATTAATTTAAAAAAAAATAAATTAAATATTAACCAAAAATAAGTCATTCTGGGCATTGAAACATCACTATCATTGAGTTATCCTTAATAACAGGATCTGTCACCATGTTATTGTTTAAACAACTGTGTGAATACCAGTTAAATGCCATAAAGTAATTACCCTCGCCAACGATTCCTTCCTCCACACCTTCAAAATCTTGACTATGTGATAAAGTGCTCTCGATTTTTTTCTCGCTCATTTTTAAGAGAAAATCTTTACGAAATAAGTAAATATGATCATATCCTGTATAAAACTATATTATTGGACGGTTCTGTTACCACTAGATTATACACTGTCACCAATATCTAATGCCACCGGCATACTAAGGATTTAAACATAAAAAACTAAAGGTAAAACACTAAGAATTCAGAGGAAATAAAAAGGACTTAACCTTCCCAAAGTTAAGTAACATACTGACACTGACAGCTCTCAATCGTCAATAGCAGACAATGATCGATATTATATTTTCGTTTCAAAAATATCGATTATACCATTTCGATAATTAATCGTACGTTGTTCTTGTTTAATCATTTAAACAAAAATTTCAGATCAGTTTTAATTCTATTAGAATTACTAAAAACATTCTTATAAGTTTATTTAATTAATGACGAAGACTTTTAATAGAAAATATTACAGCAATGTCCAAACTTTCTCTGGAGTTGTTTTAAAATAATAAATAGTAAAATATTTATATATAGTAGAACTACATATCGGATAATTAAGTTGTAATAATAATTATTATTAAAATGCGTATTAGTACACACTAAAATTGGAACAATACTAAAGTGCGTATTAGAGAAAATCGATGGAATATCGATATACTAAAAAAATATCGCGAGAGCAACAGTTGGTCACAGATGGTTCGGTCATGAAAGGGCATTGCCTCCCTCCCTAAGATTGTGAGGGGGGAAAGTAAAGATGCGTTTCCCGAACGTGTGGTTACTTATAATATTACCCCAAATAGTATGTGAGCATCTCTGAATACCTTAATTACATGCCTTAAATGTGATTACATGTTTAAGCTTGTATGTCCTTGCTAATAATTGGAAAATTTACCTCCTATTTACTTTATTATTATAAATATCTGTATTCTTTTTAATTTAGCTAATTTTAATGTGAGTTCATTTCGTGAAAACAATTGTTGACTGTCTTATGGTACAACATAACTATTCCAAGAGGGGTGGCGGTAAGCGCATTAGAACGGTTCAGTTAAATTTAATTAAACTAACAATTTTTGTTGGCCCACAATCGTTTCTATATTAATTTTTATTTTAGTTAGTAATCGTATGTTCGCAAATAGGTTTGTTTGCCACGATAGTTTACTACTGCTGCTAACATCTGCTCAGCTTGAGATAGAAAATGAAATAACTAGTTTCTTATATGATAATTGACGATATGATTTTAGGGAGTGAATTATTGATCTGCAATTTGTGCATTTACGGTTTAATTAATAAAAAGCATCTCAGCCTTAGAAGTGGAATATACACTAAAATTGAAAAACTCGAAAAGGAGGGGTGTGTGGTAAAACTCATGACAACCACTTCTATAAAGCTTTGTTGCTTCTTTGCTGGCTCGTGTCGGATGGTTGGGCAAAATATATGAGAAGAACACATCATCTTCTTTCACCTATTGACAAACTCCATGAAAGGGGTATAGTTCTCCTCCTCCATCGGACGAGAATCGAGCACGAATATCCTAGTTTTCCTCAAAAAACTGAATCAGTATCCTTCAATTACAGTTGTGGGGACCGTAACGTGTTCCGCGTCTCAAGTTTCCCTGACATGCGATACGAGTCAATATCTTTTCTATGTATATTTCCACCGGAGCTCAGTCTCTACGAGACTTACTTTACAAGGAGGGCCCATTTCCCACTTCAATTTTAAGTGTTCGGTGAAGTATTGTAAAACTTTCATTAAATGATAGCCATCCGGCGTGCCACCCACAGTCTTTTCCTTACTTATCTAGAATCCTCCCTCATTATTTTATTTCATCGTTCAGGGTCACTCTGGTAGGTCATAAAGCTTTACTTACTTGAACTCATTTATATATATATATTATATATATATATATATATATATATATATATATATATATATCTTCTGAGAAGATGATGTCTATGATGATGCTCTGGTCATACTCAACAGACCCCAAACCGACAGCCTTTTAAATTTTCTTGATTCAAGAAAAATACACATACCCTATTCCTTTGTTGACCACACCAGACATCCTACTTCATTATTCAATTTGAACCTAGTTGATAGGATCGAAAGCAGCCATATTCAGCAAGCAGTAGTGGTAAATTTCCCTCTCCATCCAAAGGTGGAATAAGTGTTATCAGCCTATGGTTTAACCTTCCACTCCATGTCATGTCCAGCTCTATACTATCCCATTTCTTCCTTCAGTAATAGGACGGTCGACCCTGTTTAAGAAAGCTTCTCTTCTTTTTCGATCAACTCTAGCGGTGGTAAAAACCCACAAAAAGTGGTGGCCTTCTCATAGGAGACAGTGTGAAACTGACTAATTACTCTTATAGTTCTCAAACATAGCTTTGAGGAACAGGATGAATTTTTTTTAACCTTATTGGTAGCGTCGAAGGGGGTTTCAAATCGTATTTAGTCATCATCGATCGACTGCTTTTGATTAAGTAGCTCTTCATTTATTTTGATAAGTTACCCTATCTAGACTTTATTATTACAAAAAAAAAAAAAAAAAAAAAAATTCAAAATGCTTTAAAACTCCATTATCAACACACCTATATTCATGGGATTTTAATACTCATTCTACAACAGTGACAATCAGATGTATCATAACAAAATTTATTATTATGAATAGTTAAAAGTCTATTTATATTAATAAATATAAACGCAATATATGTTAAGCTTTATTAAATAAAATAAAAATATTGTAGCAATTGAATATTGTTTCGAACGCCTCCAGCAATAACTGCACTGGGGTTCAACCAAAGAAGATCCCTAAAATCTCCTGACCACTCCAGCCGTGAATACAATCTCCCGAGTCGTTTTCCTTTTAGAAAATCCCAGGCGTCCAGTGAAGCGTTCACAAATAGAACCTTCAAAATATCATTGTAATTAGAAATTCATGAATTAATAATAAATCGGAAAAAATAATATTATTGTTTATTGTTGACCTAGAGAGAGGGTTTGCTGTTGCGATAGCTATGGGTATTACAGATAATGCAGTAACTATTGTCAAATGTTCATATCGTCTATCTTTTTTAGATCTATGCCTCTCTCCCTACTTCTCTAGCCCAATAATCATTTTGAATTTATGTTTGCTAAGATGAATTAGTGATACACCTCTTTTCTTTATTGAAATATTTTCTACATTCAAAATAGAACGTGAAATACAGATGTTACTGCAACTGATATCTACTTGTACTAATAATAATATTTTCCCCTGAAAATTGACTCTTTCATATTTACTTCTTAAGTTGATTTCTACGTGGAACATTGAATAAAATTCGTGTTTTGATTCGTTTTTAGTACCACTGCATGTATCTGATTTTTTAAACAATAAAAAATGACAGCATTGGAAGTTTGGATGGTATTGTGTGGTCAAAGATTGGCGGTACATCAGATATTTAAACTAAAATATATAAAACTATTATTCTAAACATTATATTTTGAATACAGAACAACATCTTGCCATCAAGAATAAGATTTTGCGAAGAATATTTGTTCCGAGGGATTTTTCTTATCCCCTCTATTGTTGAGAACTGCAGTAACAAAGAAAAAATGTTCAAAAGCAAACTAGTGCAACAGTACAGGCCTTATCCAAACTGATGGATGAATTGAATGGTGAATATAAGTGATCAAATTACAACGATTGAAATGGGTATCAAAACTCGCTGGACTTAGGAACGGAACCAATTCCTAAAAAGTGGTTGTGTCGGAGGAGAAGGATTGTGTTGTAGATGGATCTTAAAAGGGATTAGGACTTGGAACTTAAAGTTAAAATGAAAATAATTGGTGATGCCACTTTTTATACAAATATTGGCGATAAGAAACCAGCATAAAGTAAAATAAAAGAAATTATCGACTAATAACTTCATGGAATTTGCCAGATATCTTATCTTATGTAAGTTTATCATGCATTACTCGAGTGTTGTCCACTCAATTTCAACGAGTTGTGCAAATATTATGTCTGGAAAAGCAATGGAAAATATTGAAAGAAATAACCGCCATTGTAGTTATTATAATTGTAGATAGCTACAGTCAATGCCCTATATGGAAGGTTAACAAAAATAGTGACGTTATTATATTTATCTATTATTATAAATTATTAAATATCATTGCATAATTGAGGTGATTAATTTGCATGAGAGACAGAATGAATAGCAAAATGTAATTCTACGAATGAAAAGTTGGGTAAACTTTCCAAAATATCACAATGTGTGCTAAACTTCAAACCTAAGTTAGAAGAAAAATTGTTCAAGGAATCAAAATTAGAAATGAAAAATAACTGCAAACAGTGGCGAACCCTATATTCACTATGTCAGATATCAGAAATAGTATTGAGTTGCAACACTCATAGACATTCTATCAGATGAAGACGAAGTAAAACATGATTATGTAACTTCTTTATCTGTTTGACAGTGTTTAGATTGGAATTAATATGTATAAAATAATGTTTTCTGTGAATACTTATCTGGAACTCAGAATGAGTGAATGAAGCTAATTTCGGGAAGAAACAAAGGCAAGGTGAAAGCGGAGGTGTTGCTTGTAACATCTCAATTGCAAAATCACGTAGCTCATGCATACATTCAAGAAACATGAATTTTAAAATAGTACTTTAGCTTTATAATTATTGACATAACTATGAATCTATATTATATCTGATGAATTTTTTAAAAATATTCCTTGATTGATTGACAGTATTTAAATCGTATGGAGAAAATTATTAGAGAAAAAATTGGAATACAACGGTGTAGTCCATCAACTTTATATCGATTTTAAAAAGGCTTATGATTCAATAGACCGTCAGAAGCTATATAACATCATGATTGAACAGGGAATACCTAGAAAGTTAGTAAACCTAGTAGAGATGTGTTTGTCGGAAACATTCCGTAAAGTTAGAATCGGTCATAATTACTCCGAGAGATTTGAGGTGCGATCGGGTTTGAAACAGGGTGACTCCCTTTCACCTGCGTTATTTAATATAGCTTTAGAATATGTCATAGAAAAGGTGATGTGTACCGAGAAAGGCTTAAATATGGGTGACAAGATTCCGGTTTTGGGGTATGCCGATGATCTGGTACTGCTAGGTGAAGACACGGAAACCATACAACTAAATACAAGTGTGTTAATAAAAACCGGTAAAGAAATAGGACTCGAATTAAATACAGATAAAACGAAGTATATGATTAGTAGCAGAAACGGTGTCGATCTTGGTGATATTGATGTATCAGGTCATACTTTTGAACACGTAGAGAAATTCAAGTATTTAGGTTCAATCATCAATCAGAACCTTATCCATCACCCTAATCCCCTAGCTCAATCCTTATCCAGCTCCACACATCCTTACCATCCTCCTAGAAGGTTGAAACGGCAGTGGCCTCGAGACCTCTTGTAAAATGTATATTGGAGTTCTAGCATTGGCTAGATTCTCCACTCACGTGCTGTATGCTTGTGAATTGTATATAGGTATGAGTGACTTTTGTATATATTTTATTGATTTTGTTTTGTATATATGTATATTGTATTATTATTATATAAATTTATTGTTTTGTATATATCGTGTGAATGTAGTATGAATGTTGTACTTCATCACTATTAAAAATGTCCTAAATTGGACAGATTGTAATATTGCTCAATAAAGAATTGTTTCTAAAAAAAAAAAAAAAAAAAAAAAAAAAGGTTCAATTATAACTAGAAAAAATGAAATCCAGGAAGAAATAAAGTCCCGGTTAAAGGTGGGAAATGCGTGTTATTATTCAGTTGCTAAGTTACTTAGATCGCGGCTTCTATCTAAAAACTTAAAGATTAGAATTTATAAAACTATTATTCTTCCAACGGTTCTTTACGGATGTGAAACGTGGCCGCTTACTTTAAAGGATGAACAACGGCTTAAGGTTTTCGAAAATAAGGTATTGCGTAAAATATTTGGTCCGAAGAGAGATGAGGCCACTGGGGAGTTTAGAAGGTTGTACAACGCGGAGTTGCGAAGTTTGTACCCTGTGAATATAATTGAGTTGATAGCATCGCGGAGACTCAAATGGGCGCGTAAAGTTGTTGGGCTTAGTGAGGAACGGATTCCGAGAAAGTTGGTATTCGCTGAACCGACTGGTAGGCGTCCGAAAGGTAGGCCGAAGCGGAGATGGGAGGATTGCGTTAAGGCTGATCTCGGGAGCTTGGGCTTGAATGGTGAGCATTGGACGATTCTGTGTAGGCGGAATTTGGTGGTATCGGCATCGAACCTTCGGGTTCGCTAAGCCTATTATTATTATTATTATGGAGAAAATCGCAATATGTTGATATGAATAAGTGGTAGGCTACTATTGAATTTTGAAAAAAAATAAATAGACTTAAGAAGAAAAAACTATTAAACTTTCTCGAGGAACTCTATAAGCAGGCGCAATATATGTATTCATGAATGCAACCGGAAACATAATGGTTGTTTTTATTATTTAAAAATAAACAAATAAATTGAACTTATGGGTAAAATACTGCGCATGGAGTTTGTAGCTGTAACAAGAACTTATATTTAAAATGGCTTTCTAATACCCTTTTTGCGGAGAAAACGACAATAATATCTCTACTAAACTGTTGTTATCGTGATATAAGTCACCATTTTCGAGATGATAGAGGTATCAAAAGCCTTCCGACAACGCTGATTAGATATATAGAAAAGTCTTTTTATTTTTTACAATTACAGTAAATAAAAAATTACAAATTAAAAAATAAAATAACATTTTTTTGTTTGTTAAGATTTAAACCTAAATACAATCAGACGCATTACAATGGTCTATTGACCGTCCATGGAATCTTTGTTTACTAATAAAATTATTCTTTATTCTATCTATATAATTAATTAAAAACAAAATAAGAAACACAAAATGATATTTCGAAAGTTATTGATATATTTTAATCAAATTTACTAATAGTTCTAAAATTCTCTTGGGAGATCCATCCTAAAGGAGAAAGCAGATCTGGAGTAATTAACCAATGCCAGCCAATCTTTTCCATTTATCAAACCTATAGTTTATAGTTAGAATTTTATATTTCAAGTATTTTTTTTTTCTAAATTCTGATAGTATAAGAGAGATAGCCAGAAAGTGAAAGAGATCAGAAGATCTATTATTTGTTTGCTTGAAATTTTTATAATTTAAGTTTAAAACATCACCCCTGATTGTAATTACCCATCTAATCTCCTCCAGTGAACATTTGTCAGTAATGTAATTTACTGCAATTAAATGTAGATAAAAGGGGAAAGTTCTGGAAATCCCAACTTTAATAGTGTATTGACTAAAAATATATTTTTTGAATTTGAACCCTTAGTGATGATAAATGAATTCTCCATAGCTTAATATCAACGCAGTTAGATAGATTTAAATTACAATTTAATCCATGCAAATCCATATTATTAAACGCTGCAAATTATTACACCTCGGTTTATTATTTCCAAATAACAATATTAGGGTATAAATGTTTATAAGACTGTAGTTAGACAATTAAGTAATATGAAAAGCAATAAATAATTCAAAGGAAAATGGTATATCACCACTGCTAATTTCAAAATGCTACCAATTTTAATAATTCTTTTTTCACTTTGTAGAAAATTTAATTATCAATCAAATAGCTCTAAAAGCATCAATAATAACGTGATTCTTTTTTTATTAAAATCAAAAGTTGATTTTTAAGTGTGTTGCTAACTCATTTTTCCAAATTATTGCACTTTTCCAATGATTTCAAACAATATAATATGGATATATTGGGTTGATGCAAAATTAATGCAGGTTTCCTCTATTGCAATATCTTAATTCCAATTGTGTAAACAAAGCTAATCCTAACATTGATCATTATTATACTAAAACAAACCTTATCTAATACCCTCTCTTTCACCATGAATTTGTTTAGTAAAATCGTTTTGTTCAGTGTGTTCAAAGGTCTTGAATCGAAAATGTCAAAGTGCGATTTTCGTCAAACTTATTTTTACGAATTTAAATTAGGGCGCAGCGCTGCGCAAACGGCTCGTAATATTAATGAAGTGTGGGATCAGGGGGCTATTAATGAGTGCACGGTGCAGCGTTGGTTCCAGAAGTTTCGCAGAGGAGATTTCGACCTCGAAGACAAGGAAGGTCGGGGCCGTCATCTTGCTCTGGACAACGACCAGCTGAGGTCAAAAGTGGAAGAAGACCCAACCAAAACCACACGAGAAATGGCGGCGGAACTCGGAACTCAAAAATTGCAACGTCTTTGCCCAGCATTGATGAATCGGAAGGGGCCGATCCTGCTCCACGATAACGCCAGACCACACGTTGCACAACCAACGCTTCGACGACTGCACGAGTTGGGCTACGAAGTTCTCCAACATCCGCCTTATTCACCTGACCTCTCTCCTACAGACTTCCACTTTTTCAGGCATCTGGACAACTTTTTGAGGGAGAAAAATTTTCAAAACCAGGACGACATTGAAAATTCTTTTCGTGATTTCATTGAGTCCAGGGATTCGGATTTTTTTTTCTGGTGGAATAAGAAAGCTTGTTGAACGTTGGCAAAAGTGCATTGATTCAGATGGAAATTATTTTGATTAAATATATATGGTTAAAGTAAATATATGGCGTATTTACAATACCTACTAAAAACCTGCATTAATTTTGCATCAACCCAATAGTACTTTTTGGAACGAAACATGGATATAGTACTTTTTGGAAAGAATTAAAAGGGATATAGTACTTATTGGAAGAACATAACGCGACTTAAGTTGGTAACAGTCACTATAACCTTCCTGATACAACATACCGATCACTAACGTCTTAATATCGTTAATTACTAAGTTATGTATTTTCTCTCAGAGAAATATTTTTCTTTGTTGGTTAATTACATTGATTATCTATTATTCATAAAGAAAGTGAATATTCAAAGGACAATTCATCTATTTTTGGCACTATAATAAGAAAGTATGTAATTATGAAGTTTGTCTTGAACTATTATTTACTATTTGTGTGAATTTAGCAAATTTATCTATATTAATAACTCCGTGTAGACAATATTTAACCATAGATACTGATAAATAATAACTTTTGAGCTTTTATTTTACATAAACAAATCGACAACTAAGTTATCAGGCACGGATTTTATTCACATATTTAGCAAGTTGGTGCAATGATAATTCCAACTATTTGCTGCATCAAATACCATTTTATATTAAAATGTGAGTTACTGAAAAATTTTAAACCAAATTTATGTAGCTGCAAGAAGAAATACTATGAAAAAAGTTAACTTAATTGACAACCTAAAAGAACCAAAGCGACGCAACTAAGTTGTTTCAAATAGCCTAAAAACTGATTATTAGGTTAAAACCAGTGATCAAAATAATACCGGTGATTCAAGACGTGCTAAATGAACCAATAAAAATGCATTAAATGATGAAAAAAATAAATTAATGGTGATATATTACAGGATTAGTTGCTTCTAACGTATAATAGGAAATATAGTACCTTTTGGAAGGAAATGAAAGGAAAGGTTATATCTGTTTACATAGGATATAATACGTTTTGAAACTAAACATGGATATAGTACCTTTTGGAATGAAATAAAATGTGGATTTAGTACGTTTTGGAATGAAATGCAGTTTTTAAATACTTTTATAATAAATAAAGGATCTCTATGTTTTTTAGATAAAATTTGATGATTGATTTAGATAAAATTTGATGATTGATTTAGATAAAACTAAACCATTAGAATACAAATATGTGAAAATATCAACTTTGAAAAAAATGTCCTTTAGTACCTTTTGGAAATCAACGTCTCAATTACTGAGTTATCAGGGAGTCACATTGAACATAAGATTTTTTTTTCTCTCATCTCTTTGGTCATCGCATTATATTGATCTCAAAAGTCTTTTCAATTTTTCCAAATCTTCAGTAATAACCGATTTTGGGTGGAATTACATCTATTATAATTTGTGACTTGAATATATAGATCAACTTTTTGATTCTAAAACACTATAGATATTTTTCTCTATCTTCAAAAATAACTAAGTTGTGGACGTATTTATGGATAACATTCCAACTTTTTTCTCTTTTTTTATAATAATTCGCGGTTAAGAAACACTTTTTGGTTAAAAAAACACTAATACATTTTTTTTTATCTTCAAAAATAACTGAGTTATGGGCGTATATATGGACAAGATTTCAATTTTTTTATCCTTTTTTTTTTAATGTTTTTCTTGTTTATCGCGCTTTACTGATTCTAAAACTCTGTACACATTTTTCTCTATCTTCGAAAATAACTGAGTTATGGTCGTATTTATAGACAAAATTTCAATTTTTTCTGGTAATTTTATTATAATTATTCTCGAAAATAACAAACCAAAAATTTGTATCTTCTACCGCATAGATATCCAAAAATATTAGCATTACAGATAATTAAGAAAAAAATAGCATGGTTCAAAAACATTCTTGATCAACAACGCCGATTCAGTAAATAAAGGAGCTAGATGAAACTAAGGTATAGTTAATAGTGAGTAATTAGTTGACTAGATCACTGTGATTAGTAATTTTAAGCAGAGGGTATGTAGGATACTAACCACAAATCACCAGATTCCGGATTTGGGTACAGCATTGACAGAGTAAAATACATCGTATTTAATGTATCAGATTTGTGTTTATAGAGTAGAAATATCCAATGCAAGATTAATAAACATTTCTATGCAAGCAGGGCCTTTGAAAAAGATGTCTCCATAAAAAAGTGAAAACTTAAACTTGAGAATTTCTTTAAGTCTGTTACTATTATACCGTTCTGATTGGTAAACATGACAGTGCCTGAACATAGTTAAAGGAACAAATCAAGGTACCTCGTTAATCACTGATATCAAATGAATACCTACTAAAATCGTAGCATGTGCATGTCTCATGAAACCAACGGATGCTCCAACCGAAAAGGTTTTCAGTACCATATCTGTCTTGG
Source organism: Piezodorus guildinii (assembly GCA_023052935.1). Classification (NCBI taxonomy): domain Eukaryota; kingdom Metazoa; phylum Arthropoda; class Insecta; order Hemiptera; family Pentatomidae; genus Piezodorus; species Piezodorus guildinii. The sequence goes on from CM041293.1 coordinate 63,149,807, forward strand.
GGTTCCAAACTGTAATGATGGAGTTCTCGCTGTACACTACCACGCTGGTAGCCACGGCGCTCACTATAGCCGATGACAGAACTTTGGAGCGGACTAGGTCGTAGGAAAGGTTCCACACCCATAGCATTGTCATCTTGACGTCCGACGGGTGAGGGATCGCCAGGATGTACTCATCGCCGAACACTATCCTCTTGAAGCCATTTACTGAGATTACTTTGTCCGTTTCGTTCTCATTCCAACAATACCTACGGCATATACTTTTCATTTTTGTCATCTCACAAGCATAATGAAATACAAAATAATAATATTCAAATACAAGTTTTGCTTCTTTTACAGAATGTTTGTTGGTCACCATTGCAACGAAAGGAATCGTTACTGTTAATATTTTTGATACTTTTTATTTTATGTTATGTTAAAACTGTTATATGGGAGCGGCGTAGACTAGTGGATAGAGTGCTACTCTACTGTTCTCCGGGTCCTGGATTCGAATCCCGGTTGTGGCAGTATATTATTTATTCTGTGATTAGTTCAACTTGAGGAAGTTTATCGTATTTTTACATATTAGATTAAGCATGAATTTCTCCTATCATATCTTTATTCGTATAACCAACGATACAACTCTATTTTTATTCTGTTAATTCGGCCGGGAGGCGACCCTAGTTATGGAGACCCTCTTGGGGCAGACCCAGCCTCTTTAAAGTGGGTACCTAAATCAGGGACAAATCTGGCGGCTGAGCGTAATCAAGGCCTAATCACCTCATTGCACGGCCGTTGGCCTAGAAACAGTACGAATATGTACTGAGCCCAAAACCCTTCCTGGGTTATAGAGGAACATTTTTTTTTTTTTTAATCTGTTGAATGGTTAGATGATGATGTGAGTGATCTCGGAGTTCTTACCGCTATAAACAGTGTTTTATCTTGGTACAATCAATAATTTTCCAATCCTTTGTTTTTAATGCCTTAACAATTTTGCGCAAGGAGATCGCGAGATGGAAATCATTGTATGGGAGTTTTTAGCATTGTCGTCCGTTTTAATCAGCTGGATTAACTTGTAATCGCATAATGAACAACCTACTGCTTTATGTAATCCACAGATTGAAGACCATTTAGAATAATTTTGATCCCACGCGTAGCCAAAGAGCTACTATCAAGGAATATTGAGATAGGAAAACGTTTAGATGCAAACACGAGAACAATCGTCAGAGAAAATCAATTCCGTGTAGTAAGATTAGTTAAGTTAAGTGAGGTATAATAGAAATAAAATTAAAAAATAAAATTGATTACAATTATATTTCCTCATGAATATGTAACTAAGCGACTATTAAGATATCTATAGATGTAAACAATAATTATTAATTTTTTCTCAATCTGATCAAATTACCTGTTGATAAGAGTGGGACTGTTTCCACTTATTATGTACACTTGACCACAGTTCTCCACTATACTCCTTACGTTTATGAAGCCAGTGAGGTATGCCTTTGGAACACCGTCCATCGTCCAGATATCGACGGCTGACGACCCTCCGACACTGGCAAAGCATAGATCTTTGTATCCCAAATATTTCAATTTCCTTATCGGATAAACATCGTAATTTCTCAAGCACTCTTTGTACCATATGTCAAATTTCGTTCCTGCGAATTATTATATTCGATTACCTACATTTTATGTATATTTGTATAATTATATAATGTTCATAATTATAAAAAACTTCTTTGCGAATCAGAACGTTTGATGCCAAAACAACCATTCTCTTAATCTCTTACCTAATGTTATCCTCCCACCTACGTATCGTTAAACCTCTGCCAACCAGTTGACTCAGTGCTTGTTCACTTTTTATTAACTTTTATTTATGTAAATAACTTTAAATGCCCATTTCAACCGGTTACACCACTAAGGTACATGTTGCAAAATTCATAGTTTTCAAGCATACTTTTAGCTTGAGGATAAAAGTATAAGTGACAAAAAAAAAGAAGTTAAAGATCTAGAAATAAACTAAATATATCAGCCCAGAAAGAGCAAAGTTGTATTGATCTAGGGATGAGAATGTCATTCAAAAGGTTGGCAGATACAAAATGTCATAGTAGGTAGAAACTCAGATTTTAGGGTCACTTTCATGGATGTCTTTTAAAATACAAAAATACACCATGATCTTAATGGTAAGTAACGAAGGATTAATGTATCTAAAAACAACGAAACAGTTTGTGATAGAATGAATATCCTCGAAGTTTGAATAACGTCGACTGTAGAGGCCAATCAGCAAAAACGAGCGTGCACAAAATATTCATTACTACGTTCTCAGGTTTGGCGCTTAGTAAATCTTTAAGAATTCGTTCATTTCTAATTTACTCGGGCCTCGTGGAACCTTTTTCTTCAAGCCAAATAATTTAGGTCATTCTACATTATTTTGAAATTATGGTTTTGTTGTTTGTTTATTTATTTAACGTCACTTTATGCTACTATGGCTAATTGGACGATGCTACAGTGGGAGTCCTAAATTTTGCCTATTCAGGTTTTATTAGGATAGGGATCTTTAACGAGTACCTGACACCGCACAGGCTCGGGACCACCTTTTAACGTCCCCTCCGAAGGACGGCATAACTAAGGATTTTTTACTCCCATTAAAAAATCCTAGGGCCACATGCGGGTTTGAACCCGTGACCTTTGGCAAAGAAGGCATTTATGCTAGCCACCCAGCTACAAGTGATCCCAATTATGGTTTTGTTCTTCCTTTACTATACAAGTTCACGTTTCAAATGAGCAAGAGAACAGAAGAGAGAGCAATATTTGTGAGGGGTATAAATACAAGATGAAAAATACCTATGTCGTTGGAGATATGACTAGTCTATCGTGTCATGAGTAAATCGTGGTGTGGTTCCATTTTTTTTGTCGTGTAGAATTCTTTCAGTCTTGTATAACAAAAAATTGATTTACATCGATGATAAACAACCCTTTACGTTCAGATAAAAGTACGTTAAGCTTCAAAAACAAATAAAATAAAAATTGTTATTACAGCAAAAGGACATGAACAGAGATCTAACTGTTCGGCACAACTGAACTGTGAACAATGGCCATTTAGATTGGATGCGACAGGTCTGCAGATAAGGTTAGCGCCATCTTAAGATTTTATAAGAACAAACATTCAACATCCAAAGATTAATAGAATTATGACATAAATCCATTTTTATATATTTTTACATCCATTAGATTTCATAAAAAAAAAACTAAGTGATATCAGAACGACGATATTTGAGATCTCACCTAAAAGCTTTGCTTGTTGTAAGAGGTCCATATTACCCTCACCGAGCTCGTAGCTCCAGGCCCCAGAAAGAACAAGGTCATCAGCCGCCATCTTGTAGATCTGAAGCAGTTGTTTCTGCAGGGCCAAAATGCATTCATCGCTTATCTTTATGCTTGTGACCGGCGTCCCCTTCAATAGGCACTGCACTGCCCTCAGGTGACTGTCTTCTGTCAGTTTTAATAACTGGACCGACCTAAAGAAGTTTTCTGTTAAAGCAAGCTGCTGTTGCTAACTGGTTAATACAATCAGACGTACCAAACAAAGATGCTGCCGTCTTCATGGCCAGAAATGAGGTGCTTCTCGTCGCAATCCAGACAGTAGACATCGGGCGTCTCCTTGAACACTGTCTGCTTCCACTGACCGTCCTGCCATCGCTGCATCAGAGCTCTGTTCACTGAATACACCAGGCGCCACCGGCATAGCGGCTCTAAGCTCGATGATTCCGGATCTGGAAATACTAATCAGTTATAATACTGGTAACAGTGATAAAAGTACTCTTTAGTAGCTCTCTACTTACTGTAATCGTACTTGTAAAACAAAGCTTCTTTATACTTTTCCATAGTGCTGATGGTGAAAAGTTTCCGCCGGCAGTGACGCCGCCATATTACATCGCTGTTGACCCGCGATCTCCACATCTTCGAGACCAGCGAGCAGCGCAGCAAATCCTCCACCTTCAGTTTGATCAAAATCTTTTCTCTTAGCTCCGTAGGGAAGTTTCTGAAGAAATCCATCCTTCCGTAGCTAATTATTTTTCAAACCTTAAAGAATAACAATTGCCTGGCAATTAAATTTCCTTTAGAAATCACTAATCGAACCAACAAAACCTTCGAGCAATCAGGATATAAGCGATACTGGCACGATATTATGGCTGTGTAAGACGTTATAGGGTTGTATGGTTGACCCACTTTCCACCTCATTATATACTTCATGAAATACATTCTAACATACATTTTATTAAAGTATTAAATGTTCTTCAAATGAATAGTACTTCCAAATGGACGACTCCAATTTTTTTTTATTCATTTTTTAGGGAAGAGAGGCGGTTAAACATTATTACTAATAGCCGGGGTGTGCGATAGGTCATAAATATATTCTAGCTAGGGTGGATCATCCATAATGACCTAAATATCACATTTTTCGCAGAAATATCCCTAAACAGATATGCCTCTTTTAATTCCAAACTCCCGACCCACACGAATTCTCTTGTAAGCATTTTATCATTCCCATCTGTTCCTGACAACCCCTAAGGTGATTGAAAAGACGATGGCCTCGAGACCTACTAAATTAAATTAACATTGAAGTGCTACCAGGTGTCCCAGAAGACACTTTTTTATTCTTTTTTTTTTTTTTTTTTTTTTTAATTGGAAACCTATGATTTGGCGCCGTAAATTGACTCCACACCCTACTTCTAGCAACTTTTATTCAGGACACTTTTTAGATAGGAATAACCGCATAAAAGGATTACGGAGTTTTGGGTAAACCATTCTCCCCCCCCCCTCTCTTTCCATTTAAGAGGAGAAAAAACCATTCAAATGACAATAAAAAAATATAAACGAAATCCATACAAATTCTTACTCAAAATATTATAATTAGTTACTTTAACTAATTATGTTTGTACAACAAACATTATGTTGTATTACAAACACCTTTTTTTTAAATTATCTATAGGTATGTTGGTTTAGTAAAATATTTTTTTAAAAAGTAGAAAAAAATATTGTAATTTATTAACAAATTTAGAGCATCAGGTGATAATTTATTTTTACGATTCATGAGAATCAAAGACAATAATACTTTTATAAAGTATAAAAGAACATTTAAAACAAAGAAACTGGGATTTATAGGGACAACATTTGATTAAAAGCAAGAGCTAAAAGTTAAAAATTGAAAAAAAAAATTGCTCGTAAACCGGCACGGACCCGCAGGTAACTATTAATGGAAAGTAAACTATAAACCTTCTGGTTAATTTCTGTGGTGGTAGATTTCTGGGCGATTTTCGTTATGAATGTTTTAAATATTTTTTATGTTTTTCATTAATAAAAACTGTAAGAATCTATAAAAGTTCAAGCTGCATAAACTTAATTTATGATAATAAAGTTAAATTATCGGAATAAAGATTATTCATTAATTTTCGTTCATCAAAATAATTGTGGTTTTTTAAAAGAACATTTTCCATGCGAGGTCTTATTAATAAGATATCTTATGTGGAAAGTTTTAATTAAAAAAAACTGATGATGGACAATGATAATAGGAACTAAGAAGAACAGGTTAACTAAAAAAATATGGGAAAATTCGAAATTTCAGATATTGGTTATAATGCATAGGCTTGCCCCACTGTGCACTTCACAAGACATTTTCAAACCCATAATTGTAAATTAGCCCATTTACTTATTGTATTTATTATAAGTACAGTTGTAAATATCAATAAAGTATTTTTTTTTTAAATATAGTGGAAGGTTGAGTTCCTTCTGTGGACTGTAAAATACATGTCAACTAGCCCAGATCGTATTTCATAAGATGGTGTATGATTCGACGTTGCTAATGTGACCCTTTACACTGATAAAATTAGATATTCAGTGTATACTGTAGCAAAGTTATTGAAACTTACTAGTGGTTATTAATATATGAAAGATGAGATGGTTCGGGTTGCGGTCATAAAAGATTAGAAAGTACTAAAAAACTTTATTATACAACGTGTCGACCTACGGTGCGGGTCTTCATCAGGGCTACAAAACAAGTGTAGGTGTTTGATAATAAATAACAGGAAAAAATATAAATAAAAAAAAATCTGTATCTTTTTATTCCTGAAGAAGACTTGCAACGTGGGTCGAATGGCTAAACTTTCCAAACTAAATATAAATATTCATTTTCAGATTATTATATTATGAAGAGTATTTTAATATAAATTAGGTAATTTTGGAACGATTTCTTCTTTTGATAAACGTTTATTTATTCTTAATATATAATTGACGTTTCGGGGCTAATAGTAGTCTACTCCTAGCCTTGTGTAAAATTGTTAATAGAATATGGATATTTTAAAGAAAATGTTTAAGTTGTAACAACCAATAGATATTAAAAAAACTGATTATTATTAAATGAAATAAGGATTTTTGATAAAAAAAAATTGACAATATTGACAGATGTTGAAACGTCAATTACATATGAAGAATAAATAAATGTTTATTAAAAGAAGAGATCGTTCCAAAATTACCTTATTTATAAATATACATATATATGTACAATAAATTTGGGGTATATATAAATTGAGGTAATGTATTTACTCCTTTAATCATTGAAAACTCTGGATGAGACTATAAAACGGAAGTTCAGTTGTGCAATGTAAAATTTCTTTATGATCCATTAATGTTGTTTAGCCCTGCACAGAAGTACTTTGCGTGTTTAATCATGTTTATATCTTCATGACAGAGTCACTGGCGCGTTAAATGTTTTTAATTAGTTTATATGCAGCAATTTCTCAAGGACGAAGCGTTCTTTATTTCTAAGGTGAAATCATTTCGATTTGTCCAAATGGATACAACTGATTGTAGGAATTTCATAACCTTTGTTGTTATTAAGTATGGATGATAATATTATCCGTATTCAGAGTTAAAGTTTAATTCAAAGCAATGTTCTTCTTACTACAATATGATGGTTTGGAGAGGTGAAAACGGATTTTAAAACTCAAAGAGGACTGGACAAAAAGAGGATGTTAAAGAGTTGTTTTACTTTCACTTATCTATATATGAAATATATAGTAAGAGAAAAATTTGCAATCCTGAAAATTTTTCGAATTCCAGTTTTCGACGGAAATACGCGTTTTAGGGTTCCCTGAGTCTAAATAACCAAGTCCCAAAAAGGTGTGTGTGTGTCCGTGGGTGGTAACTCCAGCGCGGTAACGAAAAGTTCTATGAATCTGGAATTTCATATTTATTGCAACTATACGCACGAGATGTTACAAAAACTTTTTCATCAAAATCGACTAACCAGAAGAGCCACTTTATACCTTGCAAATTGTACCTTTTTATGATTTTCTCAATAACGGTTCCGACGATTTTGATTAAACTCGCTATATCAATGTAAAATTCAATGGGCTTTCATATCATGTAGGTTTTATTCTAATAAAAATAGTCTGACTGGGCTTAAATACCGATATTTTTTATTTTCTTCTTCTAAAGTACTTTTAATTTTGTATATTTTATAAAAAATAATCATATTATCTAGTTAGCATTGATAAATAACAGCTAAATGTGCAAGTTGAGCAAATCTGAAAAGCAACTAAAGGAGGAAACTGAAAAAATATTTTTTAAATGCAATTTTTCGGTTTTGAACATAAGAACAGTAATATACATGTGTAATATACCGTTGGAAAGCTAAAGATTTTAGAAAAAAATGTATCTTATACAGAAGCTTTTAAAAGTTAACAGAGAGTGATGAAAAGCCGATAAAACTAACTGATTATTTTAAATAATAATATAATAGATTTTGCTAACAAAACACATTTTTTTAAAGAAATTCCATTTGATTAATTCTTTATGGTTTCACTCATTTTTATGTGTTACTGTACTTGAAAATTCTCTAATAATATTTATAAACGGGGGTAAGTGAAAGTCGTGTGTTGCCCGCTCCAGATTTTTTTTTTTCAATAAGAATACTTGAAAATATTGCTACAAACCAGATAGTAAGCATAAGAATTGTCTTAAAAAATGTAAAGCTAAGCAATACTATCACTTCATATTAGCATAAGCGGAAGAAATTGGAAAAGCCTTGTTTTTCTTTTCCTCCAGATAACAACAATGTTTTTCGCTTTATGGTTTCACGAAGGACTATTGTTTTTCTGGTTTTAACAAAAGGAATAATTTTTCATAAAACAACTGCATGGATCCTACTATAATTAATAAAACTCACGATGTAATGTTGAATTCCAATAATTCGAATTTGGTATTTTCTAAGGAAAAAATGCGGAATTAAATGAATAATGAGTTATGACATCTCTAAATATATAAAATGATAACGGGGTTTCGGTTTCCGCTAACTTGTTCAAAACTGGATTGATTTTGATACGGTTTTCATCATCATTTAGGACATTCATTCCTTAAGGTTTATAAGTAAAATCCATTCCAATTTAGCTTTTCTTTAAACGGGAAAAATAAATTTTTTGTGAACAAGTCATAAAAACATTATTCCTGAAATATAAGCAGTAACATAGACGTATAATATACCGTTGGAAAGCGCAAGCTTTTAGAAAAGTAAATATGCAATAAAATAAATTGGGAAATTTAATACAAATATGTTCTAAGCGCATAAATTTATGCTCAAATGTTATTTGTAATGTGGACTAGAAAGGTTATGGTGATCGTACAAAACACACATGACTTTCGTATACCTCCATTTTTAAAATCAATGAAAGAATTTTCTAATACAGTTAGAGATAAAAAAAAATCTGGTGCAGGCAACACACGACTTTCACTTACCTCCGTTTTTAGAATCAATAAAAGATTTTTCAAATACAGCTAGAGCTAAAAATGAGTGAACCATTAAAAAATTAATGGTATTTATTTAGGAAAATGTGTTTTATCAAAAAATCTATTACATTATCATCTAAAATAATCACTTAGTTTTATAGGGTTTTCATCACTCTCTAATAACTTTTAAAAGCTTGTGTATGAGATAATATTTTTTCTAAAATCTTTAGCTTTCCAACGGTTTATCATACATGTATATTACTGCTCTTATATTCAACAACAAAAAATTGCATTAAAATTTTTTTTCAGTTTTCTCCTTTAGTTGTTTTTTAAATTCGCACAACTTACATATTTTGCTGTTATTTATCAATGCTAACAAGATAGTTCGGTTATTTTTATTGAATCTACAAAATTAAAGTTACTTTAGGGGAAGAAAATTTAAAATATCGGCATTTAACGCTGATGAAAAACAGGTAAATATATAAATTGAATAAATTCGATACCCAACTAAAGGAGAAAACAGAAAAAATATTTTTTTTTGCAATTTTTCGTTTTTGAACATAAGAGCAGTAATATACATGTATGATATACCGTTGAAAAGCTAAATATTTTAGAAAAAAATGTTATCGCATACACAAGCTTTTAAAAGTTAATAGAGAGTGATGAAATTAACATAAAACTATCTGATTATTTTAGATAATAATATAATAGATTTTTTAATGAAACACTTGTTTCTATATAAATTCAATTTAATTGATTTCTTAATTGGTTCACGTATTTTTATCTCTAACTGTTTTTGAAAATTCTTTCATTGATTTTAAAAATGGAGGTAAGTGAAAGTCGTGTGTTGCCCGCACCAGATTTTTCACTAATGTTAGGTGACCGGAAGTGGTACTTTATACTTTGCACTTTTCACCTATTTGCTATTTACTCAAAAACGGCTCTAACGATTTCGATCAAGCTCATAATATCGATGTAAAAAATGGGCTTTATTAACATATAAGTTTCATTCTGATTGAAATAGTCTGACAGGGTGTAAATGGCGTATTTTTGTAATATTTTCCTTTAAAGCACCTTTAATTTTATGCATCCTAAAAATTTAACTATATCTTCTTATCAGCATTGACAAATAACGGCTTAATATACAAGTTAAACGAGTTTGATGACTAACCAAAGGATAAAAAAGAAGAATATTTTTTAATGTAATTTTTGTTATTTATATTTTAAAAACAGTAGCATAGACGTATAATATATCGTTGGAAAGAGAAAGATTTAAAAAAAACATTATCTTATACACAAAGCTGTAAAAGGCAATGTTAAATGACGAGTATAGCATAAACTTGTTACTGATTATTATTCGTAAGAATTTAATATAGGTATATTATTTAATCTAAATCATATGTTTCCAACAAAGCTGAATACAATTTTCATTTAAATTAAGTTAAAACTGTTTTCATAAACTTTAAGTTTATGAAATAGTTTTAAATTGATTTTAAAAGCAAAGGTAAGTGAAAGTCGTGTGTTGCCCTCACCAGATTTTTTCAACACAGATTACACCACATTAAATTGGTATATTGACGTATTTCGCCCATTCATGGTAATTTGACCTGCTATGGTAATGAGTCTATGATAAGTAACTCTTTACATCCCTGAATTGTATGAATGTGATCCTTTAGCAATATTATTATTGTCCATTGTGACAAATTGTAATACATATGAATAAATAAATATATTACATCCCTGAGCACCTTTCCAACAATCTATTCGCTCAAATGGAATCAAATTAATGGCACGGAGATGATGCTAGGCTCTACTTGTTAGAATCCAAATGAAACCCTTATATACTCTATTGAGGCAGGTGATTAGCCGAAAGTCTTGAGGTTTCAATTGATTTCCATGTTTTTTTTGGAATAATCACTGTATGTGGAATCACACTCCTGGGTAAGAAAGGCGAGTCGCTAGTATTTTATAAGATGAAAATTCCCGGAAACCTGTTATGAAAAGTATAGTGAAAAAAAGAAAAACACAAATCGTCGTGCATAAATATCATCTCTAGGCAGAAAAAGAAAAAAAAATAATGCAAAAACTGCCCCAAGACTGGTTATTATTTACTCACATCACCGTTAAAGAATTTACTAAATTGAGCACCAATAGAAGTTTTTTAATATACTTAATAACGCTAGTTTTTAAATATAATAATAACATTTTTATTATGGAATAGGAATCGAGCTAGTCTAGCTTTGATAGTCAAGCAGAAAAAACGAAATTAGACCTTAAAAATAGGGGATAGACACAAAAGAAGGATTTCTTTTCATTCATTCTACTTGAGAAAGCTCAATCTTATAGACGTAATTCGTCCCCATTTTCAAGACTAAAAATAATTTATACAAATTAAATTAGTGAAATGTATTGTCTTCATATTTTTTAATTTCACTTATCTGTATATAGTAAGGGAAAGTATTGTTGGGATCGTAAAAATTTTCGAATTCCAGTTTTCAACGGAAATACACGTTTTAGGGTCCCCTGAGTCCAAATAACCAAGTCCCACAAAAAGGTTTGTCTTTATAAAATGCATTCTACTTATATATAATGCACATTTTATATATAACTTTTATACCATCCATTTTACGTTCTTACGATTTTCTCAAAAAAGGTTCTAACGATTTTGATTAAACTTGCCTAAAATTACAAACTATGTGGCTGTGTGATTAAAACAGACTGACAGGGCTTAAATATTGATAGTTAAAATTTTATTCCTCTAAAGTATCTTCAAATTTGTAGATTCGATAAAAAATTAACCATTTCATATTGTTAGTATTGATAAAAAAAAACGGCTAAATATACAATTAGAACGAATTCCATGATGATTAACTGAAAGAGAAAAGTACCAAAGCATTTTTTAATTAAAAAATTTTTTTTTGGTAAGAACTTTTTTTCCCCACCCCTACCCCGCCATTGATTGATTTAACCACCATACGGGGGTTTCTCGGAACAGGGGGGTGAGGGCGCGGGATTAATGCCGAGATGAAATTCCCCTCCGGTTCCAAGAGTTGAACTCTAAATTTTTGGTTTCAGGTATTGGTCATCTGGTAGCTAGGCAACTCGTGTTTAAAGCAACGCACGCTAACCATCTCGGCCACCTTTAAGCCACCTGTAATGTAAGAACCATAATGTATATGTATAATATACCGTTGGAAAGCTAAGAGTTTTAGAAAAAAATCTAGGTCGCGTAACACACGATTTTCACTTACCTCCTTTGTTAAAATCAATTTAAGAATTGTTAAATGCATTTAGAGATGAAAATAAATTGTTAAAGAAATAATTAAATTAAGTTACAATAGTAACATGTGTTTCAATAAATAATCAATTATAAAATTATTTACAGCCACAGAATAATATAAAAGATTTCATAACGAATATTATAAAAGTTGTTTTGTTTTTTAAATATGAAAAGAACGATTTTTTATAAATTACAGGAAAAACTCTTGGGTAAGAGGGCTCTAAATGATTAAAGTAAATCATATTTTTTTTAAATATTTTATTGACATTTACAACTGTATACTATAATACATCAAGTAAATATGCTGATAAATGATGTGTACATGAAAAACGTGAAGAGAAACTGTCCATTGGCAGCACTCTAGTAATCAATCTAAACAAGAAGGTCTCGAGGCCATCTTCTCTTTAGACGCCTCGGTGGTTTATCAGGAATCGTAGCGGAAGCAAGGATTGAAACTAGTGGATCATAGTGGGAATGAAGTTTGTCATGCAAGGAATGATACCTGGTACGGGTCAAATCAGCTACATACGGATCATAGAGGTCTTTATGAATGATTTTATTCGTGACAAAGTAAGGAGCGTTGAGGATTTTACGAAGGATTTTGGATTTAAGGATTGGATACGGAAAGAATTGGATGGTTTAGTAGAGCCCCATAGCTCAACTCCGTAGGTCCAGATAGGCCTTATGATTGTCATGTAAATGAGTCTTTTGTAGTTAAGTGAAAGGTTAGAGCGTCTGTCTAGTAAGTGTTGGAGTAGCCTAATCATATTAAATTTTAATTAACCGATTATTTAATTTGACCTATTATATTTGGTAATGAAAAGAAAACGAATACAAAATAAAGCAGATGTTACTATATTTTGAGTTTGTGACTCACACAGAAAAGGATCATTTATTATTCAAATACATTATTGTGTATTAAACTAAATAAAAATAATAAATAGGGAATATGATGGAATGAATTCCAACATTAAACTATTTTATACAATTACAGGTACAATGGCCGTGCAATTGATCAAGGTAAATGCTATTATATCCAGAAGGTCTTTAACAAGGTTTTCCTTTATCTGTTAAATCGTTTTTCACCCACATTATAACAAAAAGCATTGACCCAATAGCTATATAATAGCAAATTATTATCTAATGTATTATTCAGTTTGATATTGATCTAACTACGATTTGAAAAAAGTTAATAATTGGAAATTATAATGCAACCTTACAAATGTACAAAATATAAAAAAAATACAATTTTATTTGTTTATGGGAAAAGTGGAAATAATGGATAAAATTAAATCCACATTTTAACATAACCTAAAATATATTTCTACTAAATGGTTACAGTAATTGAACCTTCGTTTACAGCTTTTATATACCTATTTAAAAATTATAATTCTAAACCTACTTGTCTGAAGAATCCGCAACTTAGAAATAGTCCAGACAATGGTCAGGTTATTCGGGAAAATAATAAAAAACCTGTGAATGAACATTTAATGTATTCTGATAGCTCAGGTTTGCATGATGACATGGCAGTGTTATCTGTATATAATTTCAGTCATGTTTATCATTGCAAACAGCATATAAATATTATTTACATTACATGAACAATAATGCAAAAAAAATAGATAAATCATTATTAATTATATCTAGTTCCAAGGCTAACCAAAATTGTTTAATTGGTTTTGAAACATATGTATTACAAAGTATATTATATCAATACCTATTACAATTTCATATTACATTGAACAATTATTAATGTGCAATTGGATTCATCATATGATAGAAATATAAATAATAAAAAACGCTGCAAATTATTACACAATGGTTTATTATTTCCAAATAACAATATGGAGGTATAACTGTTTATAAGGCTGTTGATAGGCAATTAAGTAATGTGAAAAGCACTAATTCAAAGCATCATATCATAATACAACCAATGATTTCAAAACGCAATATGTAAGCTAGTTGTTAACCAAATTCCATGATTATTTTTTCATTTGGTCCAAAATATTTTTGAGAATAGCACTGGGATCTACTGGAAACCTGATTTGCTATCTACTTGTGAATGGCAAAGTTTAGTTTGTCGTTACCGAGTGTATAACGTAAATCATTAGTTCAAGATAATTGTTTTGATGCTAATAAAGTTTCTATTCATTTTCATTGTATTATTGACATATAATACTTTTATTTTTGTTATCGCGCTTTACTGATTCTAAAACTCTATACACACTTTTCTCTATCTTCAAAAATAACTGAGTTATAAGCGTATTTATGTAAAAAATATCAATTTTTTTCTTTTCTTTTTTCTCTTTTATATAATTATTCGCGGTTTTTGGGTTAAAAACCAATAATGAATTTTTTTTTTATCTTCGAAAATAACGTAGTTACAAGCGTATATAATAAAATATAAAATTGCGAGATTTCAATTTTTTTCATTTTTCCGTTGTTTTTTTGTCTTTGTTTATCGCGCTTTACTGATTCTAAATCTCTCTACACACTTTTCTCTATCTTCAAAAATAACTGAGTTATAAGCGTATTTATGTGAAAAATATCAATTTTTTTTCTTTTTTTTTTTCTTTTATATAATTTTTTGCGTTTTATTGGTTAAAAAACACAAATAATTTTTTTTTCTATCTTAAAAAATAACTGAGTTACTGAATTAAATCACTTTTAATCGGCGCCATTTTACAACTAACTAGCTGATACCAACGTCTAGGTGCTAGGATCATCGTTGAATGGACCAGTAATTTTTTTTTGGTCAATTACAAAAGTTCATTATTGAAAATAATAAACGAAAATAAATAATATTGATGACCTTAACGTAAAGGTTTTTTTTTTTGTTTTGTTTTTTTCCGACACAAAGCAAGCTCTACGCTGAAAGTTACTAGAGAGCGGGTGAAAGATGAAGAAGAAGGCTTATGAGTTGTCAGAACGATCAGGGGGTTTTCGCATCGATAAAAAAACTAAAGAAAATTCAAAACTTAGAACACAGACCCAAGATCCATCAAAGTTCTAGCGTACGTAGAAACGTTATCAGGATCGGTTAATGAACTCGACGTTGGAAGGAACGTATTAAGGTAGTTGCGTTGGAGGAGCAGGTGGAACTTTATTAAAGCAGTAGATGAAATAATATGTTAAAACAAATTGTAAACCACAACCTAACGTAAAGATTAACACATATATTTGTTATATCTAAATTTCCACCGACCTGAAAGGAGGACTCTGATCGAGAAAATTACATCTTTGGGCAAAAAAATAGGCATTTATAATAAAAATTGATGAATAAGTTCTGAGGATTCTTCCTATGTTTAGAAATAGAGTTCTTTCCACTTAGTATTTTTCTAATGAGGTAGGGGCTATTAACATAACTCAAGATAAGGCAGCACTCAATAGAGCATAGGATATAAAAACAATTTGTAAAAATAATTTTGTTTCAAAATCATAAGAATGAAAGTTTCCTCTGAACAAATCAGGTTCCATCAGTGTCTAATTTTACAAACAAGAAAAAATAATATAACATTTATATATTAAATCATATTAAATAATTTCTATTAGAAAAAAAATAATACAAATAGTATTAGTTTAATTTTAGAATTACTTAATCTGAATCCAAATTAGTAAACATCTATATTTATTGGTATGTGTTTAATTGACAAAATATTAACTTAAAGCTAAATTAATTTTTTTTAATGAATTTTAATATTAATAAACTATATGAGAAATGATAAACATAACATTTATCAATATGAACTAAATTTTTAAATTGTCATAAATATATAAATGCTAAGAAATGCAGACATTTTTAAAACTTTTATTAGATAATCATTTCTTCATTGAAAATCAACAAAATGCTATCATATCAAGCAAGCTCAAATCAGCTTTCATGATAAGCATAGTATCGTCTGAGTAAACTAAACCCCTGTAATCACAGGATTTGATGTATTGAGGGTGGAGGCGGTACAACTTACAACCTTGCAGCCAATCGCAGAGCCAACATGAGCCATGGGTGAACACCAGCATGAACCTGAAAGGGCACGGGTGGAGGAAGACTACAACATCCTCTAGGCAAAACCTTCTCAAGACGATGTCGTTCTTCGGTTCCCACACATACACTGTAGTCCTTTCACTGAAGATGATCACGTCGAGGAGAGAGCTCACCGTTTTAAAGGAAACGTAACCCGTGTTCCGCGAAGCTATCTCTTTACCCGTTTCCTTTTCCCAAACTTTAATTACCCCAGGTGTAGTCAACCCTGGACCAGAAATGGCTATTCCTATCAAGTATTGATTAACTAATAACTTTTGTGTTTTACAATGAGGGGTGGTCACTTCGTAAAGAAATTTATTTTTCTGAACGTCATAGGCAGTTATATGACGGACATTGCGGGATGCATAAATAATATATAAAACATCACCAAACAAGATCAAATCCCTTAATTTGCACGTGTTGTTTGGAATGTGTATCGTGTTTTCCCTTTTACCATCAATTAATGACCAGACATAAATCATTTGGTAATCCCTGACGCCGACGTACAGCAACGGTTCGGAAAGTTGAAAAATAACAGTGGTTGCCAACAATTCTTTCGATATCCTGTCACTGTCAACTTCGGAGCTGTACCAGGATACAAAAGCGTCTAATGTATCGTCGAACCTTTGAAGGATTTCGATATAGACAAACCCCATTTCGAAAGATTTGGCATCGACAAGGGTGAAGCATCCTTTATCTGAGATGTAAATTTGTAGGAGCATACTCTGCAATAGTACAAGGTGCCTCCCCGCTATGGCTAAGCCTAATACCCTGTACCCTTTGAGAAGGCAGGACAGGCTTGCCACTAGACGGGGTACACGATAAACGTCCAGAATGGATACGACACCATTGGCATGCCCGACTGCTAGCATCTTGCCATCGCAGGCCAGGGCGGTGATCTGCGAGTCCTCCGGGCTCAGCCTGTACTCCATCGAATCTCTCTTCTCCCATGAGATAGGGATCTGGTTCCGCAACTGGTAATTAAGAGCCCATTTGTTCAAAGCCCACAGTGGTTCTGTCATTGCTGAAACATAAATTCGCAATTT
The DNA here is from genome assembly GCA_023052935.1 of Piezodorus guildinii. Lineage (NCBI taxonomy): Eukaryota > Metazoa > Arthropoda > Insecta > Hemiptera > Pentatomidae > Piezodorus > Piezodorus guildinii. The sequence goes on from CM041293.1 coordinate 63,166,911, forward strand.
TAAGAACCTATCTAATACATTTTTTATATCAATTTTTAAATACATCAAAAATATAGACATACATCCAAACAATTGAACGAATCTAATGACCGCATTTGAACTGCGATGCTTAACATTAATTTTATCATCATAAATCTGACTGGGTTAATGTAAATAATGAATAATTACCCACGAAGTTCAATGCGTAGCTAACATAGATTTTTTTATAGGCGCAAATATTCGGCACAATATTATAATTACAAACATATTGTTAATAAATTTAGCTATGTTCATAAGTTTATACGTGATGTGTATAGGTATTTATTCTATGATCATTTTCAAATGTATCGATCTCTCTTAAGAAATACAGAAAAGAAAAAAAACGCTAACCGTTAGTTAGTACGAACTAAGTTCTTAGTAAAAAGCAAGATGTGTTTTTGAAAGGACCCCCAATTAAAACAAAGCAGAAAATATTTTTTTTTAGGCTACAGAAGAATGAAATTGGCAGCAATAATATCTTATTCCACTCACGAATATTTAGTAAATAATTTATGGCAGCTCCTCACCTGAGAAGTACAATGACACTAGTGGCTTCTTCTTTTCTGTAAAATACAGTTCCCGAAAAAAAAAAAAAATTGTCACACGTTATCCTAAAAGTTTTTTTAATCAATAAGTGGTAACTTGGCAGTTTAGATGTGGCATTATGGGCAGTTTCGAGTGACTCATGGATCTACACGCCAAAATTCAAATTGATACAACAGAGTCAATCTTGTTTGCCATTATTTAACAGTGAAGGTATTAAAAATTAAAATCAGATTGATTGCCAGAATTCATGAATTATAAATAATTTGTTTGTTAAACTTCGTTTAAGCCTAATTGAGGAGAGGTGTTGAGGAGATACTACAATATAAGAATAACAATGGTCAGGGCTGGATATAAGAGGAGGGAAAATTGGCAAATTGCTTTCGTGGTAGAATTTAAAGGGCGGCAAATTTAAATCTAAGGATTATTAATTTGGTAAAAAATATATTTTTATTGAATTTTTCAACTTTATGTTATATTTATTTATTTATTTATATTACAAATGACCCTCAATACTTGTTAACAAATCCTATTTGGTCAGTACAACTTTATGTTATAATAAAAAAAGTAAATATGCATCTAAAAGATAGTATACATGAAAAACCTGAAGAGAAACTGACCATTGACAGCACTCTAGTAGTCAATCTAAAAAAGAAGATCTCGAGGACATCTTCTCTTCAGAAGCCTCGATGGATTATCAGGAATTGGAGGGGAAGCAAGAGTTGAAACTAGTGGATTAGAGAGAGAATGGAGTTTGTCATGGAAGGAATGATACCTGGTGCGGGCCAAATCAGCAACATATGGAACATGGAGGTCTTTATGAATGATTTTATTCGTGACGAAGTAAGGAGCATTAAGGATTTTACGAAGGATTTTGGTTTTTTTTTTGGGGGGGAGGAGGAGGGATTTATTGGAATTGATTTTAATTCTCCAATTCTGTCACCATACCTCAAGGTCTCTGATGTGGGGCTGGAGAGTTTTAAGGCGATTGTAGGCTCATTATTATTAATTAAATTGATTTTTTTATTGTTTTAATCTTGATTCAGTAAAAAAGTTGAGTTGTTAAGAGATATCATTTCTTTCAAGATACATTAACTAAAATATGTCTATAAAGCTGTATACTAATGTTGAAGGGAAAGAGCGGCAAAATTAAGTGTGCCTTTCCCCATGGCAAAAATCCTAGTTCCGGCCATGACAACAGTTATATTTGAAAGTTATGTTACATAAGTTTGATTGCCAACGCTCGGCTAGAACTAGATCTAACGATAACAACAGAGGTTGATAAAATCACATAATATAATGTGATGAATAGATTTTTTTAAATCCAGTTAATGACTAACCTTCTTCAATAGCCCTCTTGGGATAGTGAGTTCTGTTCTCGTCAACATAAACCGTATCGTCCCAACCCCTCCTCACACACAAATTCCGCCAAAGAACAAGGCAGTCAACAAGGCTCCTCCAAACCCTGGACACGACGGAGCATGACGACAAATCTTCGGGCGAGAGGAGTCCCATGATCTTCTGGGCTATTTCTACGGGCAGCTCACCGAGGATATCCATCCGAGAACAAAGGATACAAACTGTTCAAGCTGCAAGTGACGAAAACTACTGAACTTGACTGAGCATCGCTGGGCTATAATTAATTGCTTGGCTTCTGATCAAACTATTGATTCACTCGTCGGTATCGCCGATATATATAAATAAACGTCAACCTCAGGCTTTGTTTTATTGATAAATATAATCTAAGGAGTAAAGCTTGTCATATTGTGGTTTTGTCTGAAAATCGAAGACTTGGAAACTCATTTAGAACAGAACATAAAACTCATTTTAGTTATTCAAGGAACGTAACCATTCCAAAAAAAAAAAAAAAAAAAATCAAAATCTGTCGTAAATATTATGATCATAATTGAGACGTTGATTTCCAAAAGGTACTATATCCATTCTAGGAAATTTTACAGGAAGCGCGAAACTATATTATTAAACTAGCTAATTTGGGTCTTTTTGCCTTAAAATTTAGAATTATTTTTTTACTATAATAATAAAATCATATTAAAGTTATGAAATGAATTTTTTTAGAATGATTTGGAACGAAAATAAATTTGTAATTTTAGAAAATGACCGCATTTCTAAATCGCGTTTTTTAAGGACTTGAGAATTCATTAGATAACATCAAATAGAATATTTAGATAAAACTAAAAGATGAGAATACAAATATGTAAAAAAATCGATTTCGTAAAAAATGTCCTTTAGTACCTTTTGGAAATCAACGTCTCAATTGCTGATCAATAATTCATACTTCTTAAACTTATGTTTAAAGCATTACTTCCAGTCTCTAAGAGGATGGTGGAAATGCAATTGGGAATAGTCCTCTTTGCACCCACCAATATTCGTAAAGAAATTATCGTAAAAATAATACATATAATGCTTTATTTAATTATTTTTACCATAAGATGTTGACCAGATATGTTAGCAGTATTTAAATTTCCCCCCTTTAATATAGAGAAAGCATCTTATGGTCCCCTCAAAATAATTGAGGCCGAACGCCCATGGTATAATGTGATGAGTTCACAAGAAATATTTGAGGAACAATTAAGAGATTGAATACTAGATAATAATTTATTTTTGTAATAGGGTTACATATTTTATCAGTATTCCATATCTTGGAAAATATGGTTCGGTTGACGGACGAAATAAATAACAGAAAATAGTGATAAAACTATTTAATATCCAACGTTTCGACTCACGTTGCGGGACATCAGGGCTTCTCTCCACTACGGAACTGAATTCCTGAAACATTGGATATTAAATACTTTTTTCAATATTTTCCGTTCTTTTTTTTTATCGCACCCAAACCATCTCTTCCTCAATGATCAACCATTGATTATTTAATATTTTATAAATAGCATTGCATTAATTTCCTTACCAGATAAATAACCAGCATAAAATGGACCACAGGTTGTTGTTCACTTTGGATTGTTTTTAATACATTTTGTCTTTAAAAAATAGTTTCTATTTTTTTAAGCTGTAAAAAAATAGATCGCTACTGATAGAAAATTGGAATGCAAATGTAACAAAAGCTCGACGAGATATGAATGTTTAAAAAAAAACTTATGGCTTAGTTGTACTAGGGTTCGTATAACAAAATAGTACTCATTAATATTGTATTAGCTGTTAACACTCTGTAAAACTGACAAAAAGCGTCTTGTATGGTTTGAACAGGTTTTTAATAATGAAGAATAAGTATGAAAAATAATCAGGAATTGTGTGACTCAAGATTTTTCCTAGATTTTTTTTCTCTTAAATTAGTTATTGATATTTACAACTGTATTGTACAATACTAGTAAATAGGCTAAAAGAAAATAGACATGAACACGACCCATCGGCAGCACTTTAAAAATATTGTAAGCTAGAAGGTCTCGAGGCCATCTTCTTTTCAGACGCCTCGGAGGATTATCAGGTATTGTAGATGAAGGATTGAAACTAATGGTTTAGAGTGGGAATGGAATTTGTCATGGAAGGAAAGGTATCTGGTTCGAGCCAAATCGGTAACATACGGAACATTAAGGTCATTATGGATGAGCTTGTTCGTTGTTCGGCGTTGAGGATTTTGGATTGGATTCGATGGGTAATATATATTCTGGTGATATTTATATTAGGATATTCTGGTGGCTTGCTAGATTTAGGTATAATTTTGACTATGGATAATTTCCATGCGGTAGGAAAATATGTTGTGCGAAGGACAGCATTTTAAATGTAGGTAACGAAGAGGATGGCTTTTCTAGGAACTAGTTTTTATATACAGGAAGTGATTAGGTCATGCCCAGGAGCTTTGAGGTAAAGTAATCTGTGAATGAATATCTGAAGATGAAAAGCTATAGGTGGAAGAGTCATTTGGAGAGGAAAAGTCAGTTCTGCTTCAATACATTCAAGGTGATTGGGTTCAGGATAACAGGTTGTGGAGTAAAAGTATTAAATAGGTGTTTACGGAAAAGCTACGCTTTTTCCTCGTCGAGCTTTGTTCAGCTTTGGGATTCGGTAAGGAGTAGATGATTAATTTTTTTTGAATTTTAATGATTTGTTGGCCATTGTAAGATTTGCAGTAATATTGAGCAAAATTTGAATTTTTTCAATTCTGATTTTAGTTTGTTAGTCAGTTTAGTATAATAAGTTTTGCCGAATGGGTGTCTAGATCGATGCCACTTCACTCTTGCTCTATATTTAGAAAAAACTAGCTGTTGATCGCGACTTCGTCTGCTTCAATTTCTGTTCTTATGATCGCTATTAAGAAGTTTTTAAAAGAATATATTTTAAAGTACTTCTGCGTAAATGATATTTTAAGTTTTATTTTCTTCTGACAGAAGAACATACTGATTTTCTCCGCAACCCGATCTTGACAATGCGACAAATAGATGGCCGTGTGAAAAAGAGTCTTGACGTAAATCGATTTCTACGTGCTTAAATGTTACCCCTGGGATTTATTAATTGTTACGGCAAAAGATAAATTTACGGAAAAATGAATTATTTTAAAATTAAGAGGTAAATCATGTGGAATCATTGGGATGCCAGGTTAATATCCCCATTTCCAAATTTTCCACTAATGCTTCAGATTTGCAGCGTGATGCTATATAACTTAAAGCCTTCCTTAATAAATGGACTATTCGAGCCGGTAGTTTTTGGGATTAGTGATTTCTAACAAACAAACCCTTCAGCTTCATAATATTAGTATAGACTATCTGCTGCCCGCGACTTCGTCTGTGTCCATTTCTGTTGTTATGATTGCTAGTAAGAAGGTTTTAAAAGAATATATTTTAAAGTACTTCTGCGTAAATGATATTTTTGGTTTTATTTTCTTGTCTCAGAAGAACTTACTGATTTTCTCCGCAACCCGATTTTGACGTAAATCGATTCCTACGTGTTTAAATGTTGGCCCCTGTGATTTATTAATTGTTACAACAAAAAATAACTTAACGGGAAATTCAATGATTTTAAAATTAAAATGTAAATCAATTGGAATTATTGGGATGCGAGTTTAATTTCATCCGTTTTTTTCCCACATTTTCAACTGATTCTTCGCTCCTATTGGTTGCAGTGTGATGTTATACAGCCTATAACCTTCCTCGATAAATGGACTATCCAACGCAAAAAGAATTTTTAATTCGAATCTGTAGTTTCTGAGATTAGGTTCAAACAAACAAACAAACAAACAACTCTTCAGCTTTATAATATTAGTATAGATTGAAGATTAAATTGCATGATTCAGCAATTTCTAAATTTGAGTCAGTAGTTTGCTATATTAGCAGTAAATAGAACTAATTGTTTTTCTCACCGCCATGCGAATTCTGAATTTCTCAACGGTCTAAAAATTGACATATCTTCTCTTCTCTCAATATGTATAATTATTTCGTTATTCTTGGTTTTCGCTAATTCGCAAAATAATTTAACTAATTGCAAGTGAAAAAAAAGGGAGTCGGTAACTATTTTTGATTCCAAGTCTTAATTTTTAAATTAGTACTCATTGATTTTCAACCTTTAAGTCCCCACCCTCCCAAATATTCTCAATCTACTTTTCCCAAAACCCTAACGAAAATCCTACGTATTCTCTACGAACGGAAAGCTATATTTAATCCTTTCGGACGTCTCTTCCAAACAAAAAATGTTCTTATTCCGTAATGTAAAGTTATCTGAAAACAACCTAGCTAGCTCACAATTTTCGTTTCTATATACTCTAAATCGGTCAAACATTGCTTATTTGAACATAATGACACCACATTCTAATTCCATCCGAGCGAAGAAGAGGCGTGTCATTAGTTCAATTTAAAACTATTTATTGACTGAGTCTCAATGAAATAAAATTGACTGTCTTAAATTTAAATAAAATTGACTGAGTCTGACTGAGTTAAATTTTTGTAGTACAAGTTTTTTTTTTTTTTTTCAAGATATAATTAATGGAGTGTTTTTTTGGGCTGATCTCGGAGCTTGATTGACGCGAACATTGGACGAGTCTGTCAGGCGAATTTGGTGTATCGAAATCGAACCTTCGGTTCGTAAGCCATATTATCATTGTTAAGAGTTTTCAATATTATCTTATACAGTCTCAAAATAGAGAAATATTCACATTTAAAGAACCAATAATTGTTTTTTAATTAATAAAGTATATTCTGACCGAGTTAAATTTTGTAGTACAAGTTTTTTTTTCAATGATATAATTAATGGAGTTGTTTTTTTAAGCTTGCTATCAGTTATATTATATTCAATAATTATCAAGCAAATTGTTTCTAAAAAATTAGGTTCCAATTATTATTTAACCATCCAGACAAACTGCATAATGCTCTTATAATAATATTAAGAAGTTACGCAAATTAAAGAGGATAATTTATTTAGAAACTACAATTAATAGTTTTCATTATTCAGTTATTTAAGGGAGTACTGTTGAAACTAAGACGTGCGACCACTTAGCAATTTATTTAAAATTTTCCTACAGTCTATGCAGTTCAATTATTGGATTATCAGAAGCGCTATTTAGGAAAACTATCGATTTTAAGATAGCGAGCTCACTTAAGTATTGAACTATTTGGTTAAGCCTGATAGGGTGACATTCTAGTAATATTCTCATAACAGCAACTGCAAACAGTTCACATGAAAATTATCCTGTAAGTTGATACTTGATTAAATAACACTATAGAGACTGTAGTTATATCACATTTCCACTGTGTATACTTCAGTTAGAATTAAAAGTTCATTGCTAGTGTGCTAAAAGTATAACTTTGATAAATCCCAAAGAATATACATTTTTGTTTTAAAATAATTATTAGAATATCATTTAAAATAGGATTACAATATTTTCATCTACAATCTAACATTATTTTAAATAAAAAACAGCAGTGTATTCACATACAGAGAAACTAGAAACTAGACTTAATCTCGCTAAAACGTTTTTCAGAGAAGGGTAATCCTTTGAGGGATTTCTCTTATTTTTTTTTCATATTCAAACAAACTAGTTACTATAAATTAAATAATTAATTAAGCTCACACAAACATACAAATAATTTTTAATTATATATAAATCGCTATTTCCGGAGATAAAAAGAGCTCCTTTGGGGTGTCAGTATAACAAATCCGTCTCTAAGGATTATGACAAGTAGATGGACTAAGTCCTAAATCGGATGAAAGATGTGACAATCCGAAAAAATATGGTGCTCGTAACTCACAACTTTTACTTACCTTCGTTGTTAAATCAATTTAACAATTTTTAAATAGAGATGAAAAAAGGTTATAGAATTAATTATATTGAGTTTCGATAGAAACATGTGTTTTATTAAATTATCTATTATATTATTATCTACATCAATCAGTTAGTTTTATCAGCTTGTCATATCTTCCATTAACTTTTTCAATGTTTTGTATATGATAATATTTTTTCTAAAATATTAGCTTATTTTCAAAAACACAAAAAAAGCTTTAAAAATATGTTTGCATTTTTCTCCTTTATTGGGATATTGGACGCGTTCAACTTATAAATTTAGCTATTCTTTAACAATGTTGACAAGACGATATGATTAATTTTTTTTTCGTCTACAAAATTAAAGGTACTTAAGACCAAGAAAATTTCCAATATCGGCATTCAAGCCCATCGATATGTCGAGTTTAATCAAAAACTTTTGAGCCGTTTTTGAGAAAAGGTTCAAAATGCTTAGTATAGCACCTCCAGTCAGCCGATTTCGACGAAAAAGTTGCTGTAACATCTCAGACGTTTTTTTATCTTAAATATGGAATTTCATTTTCGTACGACTTTTAGCTTTCCTGCTAGACTTACCACACACACACACCTTTTCTCTTGACTTCTTTATTTGGACTCAGGGGATCCTAAAACGACTATTTCCGTTTAAAACTGAAATTCGAAAATTTTCACAACCACAATACTTTCCTTACTATATATTTCAAACATTGGCAAGTGAAAGTAAAAATCCGATAAAGTATGCATGAGATTAAATACCAAAAAGTAAAGAGTATTATAAGGCATTGAGTGCTGAAACATACACAAGAGCTATCAGGACATAGACAGGCTTTAATGGGAGTATTACAAGAAAGATACTATTTGGTGGTTTGACAAATGATGCAGGATTTTGGTTTAAAGAAAACAAAAATTATAACTGTTTCATTAAATAAAAATTGTCTCTACTATTATAAATAAATTTCTGCCAATGTGTTGTCAACTTTTCCACTTCCTCTGAATAGAATTTCCCATCGTTATAATTGATAAACTCCAAAAATGCGTTGCATTTTGATTTTGCACATTGTCTTTTGCCCTGCCCTTTGTACATTAAATTTTTTGTCGCATAAGAAGGGGTCCGAGAATGATAATCTGTAGGTGAGAGGTCTAGAGAGTAGGGTGGGTGTGTCAGATTTAAACAGTTTTTGACCCAGGATGGTCTCATTAATCTCATTAATGCTGCCCTCACACCAGACTTGACTGATGTGTCTGACTGTTTGGAGCTCGTTCCTGTTAAGCTTTGTAAAACAAAATTATATGAATACCACAAGTAGACATCTTAGTAAAGACCAAATTATTTCTAAGCAGCGAAATGCTACAGGAGTTCACAAACATAATCATTTGGAAGAGGATTAATAAATTTTGACATTCATACAAATGAATAATTAGTAAACATAAAAAGTTTTATATATAGCAGAGTATTTTAAAGAAAATTCAAAATCCTGCAATATGTATGATAACCCAATATAAAATACTATGAAGCCAAAAAAAAACACTTTCATTTCACCAAAAATAAAGTGAAAGTTGTGGCTTGTTGAATAATTATGAAATCCAATTAACAAATTAATTGTTTTGAGTCTACAGTGAAAACTGGTATGTGTCAAATTCACCATACCAATTGTTAAATTAAATGTAATATAGCATTGTTAAGACTTTTTCAATATTTATGCTTTATGACCAGTCTCAAAACAGAGAAAATATTTCACATTTTAAAGAACCAATAATTGTTTTTTAATTAATAAAGTACATTCCCTTGAAAACTAAAACTTTTTGAAGGTACAGTACTACTACTTTGTACTAAAATAAAAAGGATATTGTTGGAATCAATTAAAGTATACTAAAAAAAAAAAAAACCTGTACCACTACAACATTAAGGGTCTTGGGCTCAGTATATATAGAGATTTGTACTGTTTCTAGGCCAACGGCAGTGCAATGAGGTGATTAGGCCTTAATCACGCTCAGCCGCCAGGATTTTCCCCAATTATTTTGGGTACCCACTTTATATGAGGCTGGGTCGGCCCCAGAAGGGTTTCCATACCCTAGGGTCGCCCCCTGACTGAATTAACAGAATAAATAATATTCTGTCATCGCCGGGATTCGAAACCAGGACCCGGAGCACAGCAGACTAGCGCTCTATCCACTAGACTACGCCGCTCCCCTAAAGTATACTAAACAAAATAAAAATAAAACACTAATAAATGCTTCGTTTTATTCTATTCATAATTGATAATTATACAAAAGATGTTTATAAGTCAATAAGGATTATTTTATATTTTAAGATTATAATAGTTACTTGTTTTTTCAATAAATATAAAATATGTTTTTTTTTCAAAAAATATAATGTACAAAAGGCCAAATTTGAAGAATATAGATTGAGATAATTTACCAAAATAAAGACAAATAAAAATGAATGTGCAGAACTTAAATAATATATATTGCCTTTACACCCACAGCCTAAGAAGACAGCATATTATGTTTATAATAGAATAAAATCACTATAATATAACATCTTTTTTGAAGGGTAAAAGAAAGAAAAATAATCCCTAAACATTTATTTTATAGTTATTTAATATGAAAAAGGAAAGGAAATAGCCAAATTTAGTGGTCAAAAAAGCTCCATCTCTGGATCTCATCCACCTCAAGTGAATAAAAAAACATGGCTGGTGACTAAGAATGTTTTCAATCATTATTATGTAACGATCTTCAAACAACAAACTTTGCATAAAATAATTCTATAATGAGTGCAATGAAGGCAATAACATCACCACATAGTAAAATTATAAATGCTCCCTGAAAGAAAAAACATAACAAATTAATATAGAATCTGATAGAAAATATATTCCTAGAATTTAGCATATTATTATGTACTTGAAGTGAAGCAATGGTGAGAGGTCTTGGCTCTTTAGATCTTGAAATAACATCCACACCCCCATAAAGTTGTGATATATCAGTAATTGCTTTGTTAATAATACCGCTTGACTTTAATCTATCGATCACTCTAAAATAAAAAATAATTATTATTGGAATAAGGCTAATCATTGATCAACCCATCATTAAACTTCTATAACTCTTAATGTTAAAGAAATTATTATGAATATGAAATTTTGATATAATACTTTAAACTATGAAAATTGAACAATATTGTCTATGTCAAAAATAATTCTATTTTCCTGTTTTATTTTTGTTTTATTCTACTAATGATACATTAATCAGTCAAATTAATTAAGTTGAATCAACCCATTTCAAAAACTATAATTTAGGTTGTTAATTATTAGTTGTAAAATACAAAACAATAATTTATATCTTAGGTGTTATGAAGAAAGTGTTTCTCAATACTATTGAGTGTCTGATTTACTGACTTGACTATTAATTTAGCCCTCATTTATTAACTAGTGTTTTTTTAAAATACATTTTAGATTAATGTAAATTTATAAAAACAAATAAAATAATAACAGAGATCATGTTCGATACAAGATATCTTTGATTGTCCTAACTTCCATGCCTTCTTAGTCTAAGCCTCCAAGTGAACATAATTCTGCCATATACCTTTCGGACAATAACATTGCAATATTATAACTTTCCGTTTAGTGCTGAATTGTTTTGTAATAATTTATTCATCATCCAGCCTTATCATTGTTTTATGTCCATTCAATTTTATGCCAATTAATACTTCAATCATATTTAGTGGATGCATATAGAAGTAATTCACATTGTATGACCTGGATTCTCCTGCGGACTTTTCTGTCTCTAACATGCTAGCTACATAATTATGTATATCACATCTGCTTATCATTATTGTAATAAGAGTGACTGGTGCATAAAAATTGAAAAAAGATAAACATTTTTATCTTTTACTTATAAATGTTATAAAAATGGCTGTAAATGTTTTTCTTTAATTGCTTCATTTCTTTTTTCTTCTCATCCTCCATTCTTGCCACGTGACCAGCCCACCGCAGTCTGCCAAGCCTCAAGGCCATAACGACATCATTATCCTTAAAACCTGTATATAGTTCATCATTGGTCCGCCTCCTCCAATGTCCATTGAGATGAACTCCTCCGAAAATTCGTCGAAGTACTTTTCTCTCAAAGACTTGTAGGTCATGTTCAGTTCTTTTACTAATAGCCCATGTTTCTGATCCATACAACAGGACTGGGCGAACCAACGTCTTATATAGATGGAGCTTAGTCGGCCTGTCTAGGAGCCGGGAGGTGAACTCTCTTCGGAGGCCAAAGTAGCACCTGTTTGCCATCAAAATTCTTCTTTTCACCTCCACTTCTGGTGCATTATCTTGCGTTACAAGAGAACCCAGATAAGTGAACTGGGCCACTTTTTCAAAGTTAAAGGGGCCAACATTGATGGTCTCACCGGGTAGGAGTTCTTCTCCTGTTGCCATGTACTTTGTTTTCCCCGCGTTTACCTCCAGTCCAAGCGTTCTGGCAGCCTCCATTAGGGCCAAAAATCCTTCTTTGACAGACTGCAACGACCGTCCTATGATGTCAACGTCATCCGCGTAAGCTAATAGCTGGATCATATGATTGTAAACGGTGCTATTTGTTTGGATACCAGCATCCCTCACAGCTTTCTCAAGTGCCAAGTTGAACAATAGGCATGCTAACGCATCTCCTTGGCGGAGCCCTTTCCTTGAGGAGAACTCTTCCGTTCGATGCCCACCTACCTGCACTGTACACTTCACATCCCTCATGGTCATCTTTATCAGCCGTATCAATTTATCGGGGATACTGAACCCTTCCAGGGCTTTATACAGTTTTTCACGATTAATGCTGTCATAAGCTGCCTTGAAATCGACAAAGAGATGGTGGGTTTTAACTTGATGTTCATTTCCTCTCTCTAGAATTGTTCTTAGAGAGAATATTTGATCAGTAGTTGATCTTCCCCGTCTAAATCCAGCTTGGTAGGCACCAAGCTTCTGCTCTGCAAATGGTAGGAGACGCTGGAATAGTACGCTTGATAGTATCTTATATCCACAGGAGAGAAGAGAGATACCTCTGTAATTCTGGCACTGAAGTTTGTCTCCTTTCTTGAAAATAGGGCATATTATTGATTTTTTCCAATCTTCAGGCAACACTTCTTTCTCCCAAATGGTTAATATAAGACCTTGAAACCTCTTCAACAGCTCTCCACCTCCATATTTGAAGAGTTCAGCAGGCATGTCATCAGCTCCAGGGGCCCTATTATTCTTTAGCCGATTTATAGCATCCATTATTTCCTCATCATTGGGTGGTTCAATGTTGGATTCTTCATTCATCATCTTCAATTATGATTTGATGAAAAAATGTTCCAAGAACTATTACTTTCGTATAATGTTTCTGTTTAATAGATAAACTATATCAAATATTTTACAAAACAATAACTATTTTATAATATGATTACTGTCCAATTCAATTATAAAATGTACCCATACTAATAAAAACTATTAAATTTGATTCAAATTTAATATTTATTACAAATATTTACCTAGATGCATGAATCACTAGAGGAGATCCCTTAGCTAATGGAAAGCCGATATGGTAAAAATTTACCAATTCAGGAAGGATATAAGTATTTTCTAAAAATGCTCCTTCTTCATTGACTGAGAGAGGAAATTTTTCAACTAATCTACACAATACCGCATATTTATTACTATGAAAAACTGATTTCAAATCAACAGAATTACGAAATCGAGTGTTAAACCTCTTCTGCCATTTATTCTAGAAAAAAAAAATTAAAATTTATCAAATTTAAATATCATATGATTAATAAATAATGAATATTTATTTACTTACATTCTGACTGAGTAAACTATTAGGATCTTTGACGGCTGTGGCTGTGGTCCAGAGATATTTCATTTGGTATAGATCTTTAACTGTTTTGGGCTGAAACAACCTAGGAGGATGAGTCAAATGTGAAACAATTGCCGATGAATACAATGAACAAACAATCAAAGCAGCAATGGACACGCACAATATTGCCATCCTGAACATAGTTGGTCCTTTTGAGGGTAGTAGTGAACATCCCAAAAACCGGCCAATGACAAGAAAAATCCAATCATGAAATGCCCTACCTAGTAAATGAAAAAAATCTACTTGATATTTTATTGATTTATGGACTCTGTCATAAAGCATGTCAATTACTTAATATGAATGTAAAATAAACATTTCTATACATAAAATAGTAAAAAACATTCATATATTTATGGCCTAAATGGGAAAAATTATACTGAATCACTAAAGTTTATTAATGATGTGAGAATGTTTGACTGTTTGTAAATATTGGGAAGAAGTTCATTCCGGATGTATTCATCTAAACATCTAATTAAGTAGAAACTTATTTCTTATTTGAGCTAACGTTTCGGCCTAAATTTTAGGGCTTCTTAGGGTAAATGAATATTGTTGTAATCTCCCTCCTTCAAACTCCTTGAAGAAGGCCTAAAATTTAGGCCAAAACATTAGCACAAATAAATTAAGTTTCTAGTTATTTTTATTTATTTAACGTCACTTTATGCTATTGTGGCTAATAAAACGATGCTACAGTGGGAGTCTTGAATTATGCCAATCCAGGTTTAATGAGAATAGGGATCTTAAACGAATACCTGACATCGCACAGGGTCGGGACCAGCTTTTTAAGCTCCCTCCGAAGGACGTCATAACCAAGGATTTTTTACTCCTATTAAAAAATCCTAGGACAACATGCGGGTTTGAACCCGTGACATTGGCATAGGAGGCTGTTATGCTAACCACCCAGCTATAAGTGATACCAAGGTCATTTGACTTAAAAACTATTTATACAGAGCAGGAGCTGAACTTAAAAATACCGAATTTTATTTAAATATAGCAGGACTGGCTGTCGTTCTTTGTTGATTATCGTTTGCGTAATATTCATTAAAATTCTTATCCCGTATTCTGTTATGCTAGCCACCCTGCTATAGATGATCCCAAGTTTCTACTTAATTAAGTGTTTTGATGATTGACTCAGAATTAGGTTCTCCCCACCTCTAAGTTTACCTTAAATCAAATTTTTTAGTTGAACTTTATACTTAAAAATTTCTGTATATTAGTTGGGTGGCAGATATGTTAAAATAATGTAATGTTTTATTAAATAAATTAAAATAGTACCTAAAACTCTTACCTTTTCCTATTAATTTTGAAAGGACATGCAAGGCTAGAATTGACACAAGCACAGTACTAGCAACACAGATCCAAAGCTCAGTACTGAAAGGAGTATAAATACTTTTCCATCTTTTATCATAAAATTTTCTTGGTAAGACATAAACTATAACCATCTAATACAGAAAAAAAAATGTTCAGTTGAAATGGAAATGAATGCTCCGTACATTTTATTGCAACAAATATCTTCAATTACAACCTGTGAATAATCCACTGTAGCATCTACAAACTTTAACTGTTTCTGCTTTTAGCCAAAATCCACAGAGACCTATATCACATTTTTGTTCTAAAATAGCACCTACTATACCACCTACCTATAAATAAAAAATGCCTGTTAAAAAGGAATGACACTAAGAGTCAACACACTATAGTTTTTAATTTTCAAATAGTTATACACCGATTTTTGTCCACAAAAGATTTATTAACTATATTGTTTGATTAAGAAATTTTTAATAATATTTAGCTTTGGTGACAGTAAAATTCCATATAAGCAATTGGGCAAGTTGAACCTGTTTCTATAAGAGAACAAAAGACCGGACCAATTTAGGAGATGTATTTTAGGAAATTTAAAAATATTTCTTGTTCATACTAGAAACAAAAAAACAGCACCTGGTAATACATCCAAAATACCCAGTTAGGTACACAGGCATTGGGCCTGAAACTTTAGAACAGAAAAAAATTGTTCACTTTTTTAATATTTTGGTGGCCTTAAAACACTTGATTTTCCTCAGAGTCAATCAATGAGTAAATCTGGGGAGTCTTGGGCAATTATAAGCATAAAAGTCTTTTGCACTCAAAATTAATACAAATATATTTAAAAACTATCATCTTGGAAGGTATTTTAATGAAAAAGAATTTATAAAACTGTTACCCATGTATCATTTTTGAATTTTCCCCATGGATTGCCTTTAAACTCTGTTAAATTCAAAGTGAAGTTCATCGCTTTAGCCAGTTCATTGATAAGAAAGATTTCAAAACCAACCACTGAAATCATTTTGATTAATAGAAAAACTATTTTTAATTATAAGAAGCAATAGTTACATTAACAAATTGTTTAATCATTAGAAAATAATAAACAATTGTAAAAGAAATAAACACAATATATTTTTAATCTTATTACTTTGATGACCAATAATAGTTACTTAAAAAATCTATTGATTTAAGTAAGATATAATTACATTAATTGGCCCTTCTATAAAATCCCAATGACTTTTTTAACTTTCAACTTAATTGAATATTGTATAATAAATAAAAATTTAAAAGATATCTATGTATTACCTTTATTTTCTTTTATTAATACAAGTGGTGAGTAAATGTTATAAGCAGCTTTTAAGGTAGCACCGCATAAGTTAGGGAGTTTGTCTGAAATTTAAACATATTTTCTTAAAAAATCATTTTTTAAATAAAAATAAATACACTTAGAAAAAACAATTTATTTATTTATTTATTTAACGTCACTTTATGCTACTATGGCTAATCGGACGATGCTACAGTGGGAGTGCTAAATTTTGCCTATCCAGGTTTTATTAGGATAGGGATCTTTAAAGAGTACATGACATCGCACAGGCTCGGGACCACCTTTTAACGTCCCCTCCGAAGGACGGCGTAACTAAGGATTTTTTACTCCCATTAAAAAATCCTAGGACCACCTGCGGATTTGAACCCCTGACCTTTGGCATGGGAGGCTGTTACGCTAGCCACCCAGCTACAAGTGATCCCTTAGAAAAAACAATATAGTCATACTATTAATACGAAATCTATCATATTATGTGTTGTTTGTTTCTTTTCTTGAAGAACATAAAGTAACAATATGATTTATTTTATAGTAAACCTTGACTGCTGGTACTGTGTAAAATATTTGGCCCAAAGAAAGATGAGGCCAGTAGAGTTTATAATACTATTATTCTTCCGTTGATTCTTTACTGATGTGAAATGTGGCCACTTACTTTGAAGGATGAACAACATCTTAAGGTTTTAAAAAATCAAATATTTGGTCCAAAGAGACATAAGGCGACTGGGGAGTTTAGAAGTTTAAAAAGAATTGTGGAGCTTGTACTCTGTAAATATAATTTAGTTGATACCATCATGGAGACTCAAATGGCTGTGTAAAGTTGTTGGGCTCAGTGAATAACGAATTCCAAAAAAATGCTATTTGCTGAACCAACTGGTGGGCGTCCGACAGGTAGTTAGGCCAAAGTGTGAATGAGAGGATTGTACTAAATCTGATCTCGGGTGCTTGAGGTTGTACGGTGATCATTGGACGAATCTGTGAAGGCGGTATTTGGTGGTATCATCATCGGGTTTAGGTAGGCCTGTTATTATTATTATTTATTAAATCTTGACTTCTACCATATCATTGGTTTCTTAATTACCATCACTTAAACCTTAAAACTCAATAAAATTAGAATTTTTTTTTTTTTAAACAACAAATATTCAAATTTTGACTGTCAACTATAATACTAAAATTTATGTCAATTTATAGAGCTTTGTTCCAAATAACTCACTGTTTTTCTTTCCAAGACTATTCTACTGAACACAATTGAAACTCAAGGAGCACTTTTTGATAATATAAATAAAACTGAATATTTAATTTGCTAAAGATGCTTTCTTAGTTCATGTTTTTTTTCTCTAAATAATTGGCTTTAAAAAAAAAATAATTATAGACTTAGTAAACCTGAAACCAATCATTGTCTACACAGTTCTATCCATTGACTACTGCCCAAGATCTGGTACAATCCTCCATCTAACCCTTGGTGGATCTCTTAGATGCCTAACCCTCAGTTCAGCGCATATTAATTTTTTAGGAATTTGTTCTTTACCAAGCCTAACATTTTCTCTTTCCCATTTTAGCCATAATGATACTAAAACTTCATTTATACAAGAGAGGTACAAGATGTGTAATTCCACATAGTGAAGCCTTCTAAATTCTCCAAGGCCATCATTCCTCTTTGAACAAAAAAAATTATGAAGAACCCAATTTTCTTTATAAAACCGTTGGGAGAATAATAGTTTTGTTGAATCTTGAAAGAAACCACAAACTAACTGATTTAGCCACAGAATAATAACAAGCGTGTTCCGCCTTTGACCATGACTTTATTTTCTTCTGATTTTATATTTTTCTAGCCATCAAAGATCCTAAAATCCTAAATTTATCCACATGTTCAAATGTACATTGAATGGTAGACTCTCATCATTTCTATTACTAATCGTACATTGCATGTTATTAAAAAATACTAAAATGTATCATTTTTGGAGTTGATGGATATCTGAGGAAGCACCATACCTATTTGAAGGATATAGACTCCGGACATTAATCCTATCTAGGATCAAGTCAGAAAAAATTATGTATCAAGTGTTTTCTTTATTAAGTGTTGCTGCCCAGTGGTAGAATGAATTTCTAGCAGCATTGACTTAAAAATACATTAATTGAAAACTATATTATCATCAATTAATAATAATAGCAAAAATATAACCAATGAGTATTAATAAATGTCTTGCTGTGAGATTAATGTAGAAATATAATAGTTAAAATTCAATTTAATATCATTAAAACAATGTTTTATAATTAATGTGATATGTTTACTTTTTATACAACCATACATGTCGCATAGAGAATAAAAAAAAGTAGACATAATAGTTGTTCAACAAAATATAATTTATTCACAAGCATTAGAAGCCTAAAGTAAATGTCATTATAAAATGACTAATGATATACCATATTTAAAAAACTGTGAAGCATCTGAAAAGGGGAGAAACTTCCTCCCAGCAGTGATCTGAGGACCCATTCTCATGAGGTCTGTCTGATTTAAGAAGATAATGTCACTGTATTCATTGAATGTGTTATTGAAGTCAGTGTAAAAAACATCCAATAAAGAAGAATTTGATAACAGAAGCAATCTTCTACCCAGAACTCCAAGCCTTGGTTGAAAGCCTACTTCTTCTAGGCAATCTCCACATATACCTTTATATAAAAAACAACACAGAAAATTATCCTCACAATGAATATTAATTAAGTACACTTTTAAATTTTAGCTATATTATTAAGGACTACTGAGTAGATCGTTCTCGTGATATGTAATAAAAAAACCATAGAAACCTTTTGTAAAAAAATTATGTGATGAGAGGCATTAAAATTCATTATGAAATAGCATCAATGTGTATTTATTTATTGCGTCATGTAAATATATTGCGATATAACATAAAAATAAATCATAAAAAATGTAATAATAGATTCAACAGCAAGCTTTTAAGATAATGAAAATTATGATTGATTATGTATTTTAAAAAAGAATAATTATCCATTATCTACAAATGACTATAAAAACAAATTATAAAATAAATAAAATTCTAATCAAAAATAAATTTTTTTTTTCTTGACAAACCAAAGTAAACTTTAAAAAAAATGGGCTTAACATATTTTTAATTAACTATAAAATGTTCAACTAAAAATAAATAAATGTAAAACAAATTGGGTCAAGCTAATTCCACAAATTGAACTGTTAAAAAAAACAACTAATTCAAAGATTCTTTTAATGAGATTAGATATTACTAAGTTTGAACTTTCAGGGAAAATCTGAGGGGTGAATATTTAGCAACTAAAATATTCATTAATTAATTTTTACAAAATATATCTCTTAATTATAACCACATCTTCTCTAAAAAATAAATCTCTAGCGACACTATAAAGTATAAACTACTTTGTCTTCACTTCATTTATCTTAAAGAATTACTTCTTTCTTATTTCAAAGCAGTATTTTACTATATTCATTATTTTATCAAATTTATGTAAGTTATACATTTAGAATTAAATTGTTAACAATATTATTATCAATTATTTTTTTAACTAGTGCAATGCTACACTTATATATATTTCTACTACACAATAAACTGTTAATATCCTGTATATGACCTTTATTTAATTACAATAAACAGAAAGTACATAGACTATATATTATATACAATTTTAATGAAAAAAAAAGAAAAATAAATTTTTTTAATCTTACCTGAAATTACCAGTAAGTTCATAGACATAGCTAATTTTACTACATTAACATTGCTTTTTACATTTTCTGGAAAACAAACACAATAATTGAATGTGCTTAATGCTTTCTGAGCAAATTAATAGTAAATTTGTAAAGAGTAAAAAGTTAGGTAATAAATTATTGGCTATCATTCCCTCCATATTTTAAGACAAACCAATAAAAACAAATTATGAGTTTTAACAATTAAAAAAATTATGAGTATAATAGTTAAAACAAATTAAAATTACAATAAAACCTTAATATATTCAACAAAAATATATTAACAGAAACTGAAACATAGCGAATATGAGAATGAGCTTTTTCTGAAAGACTACTACTTTGTTTTTCTCATTTTAAGTTTTTTTTTTTATTTGGTCAAATGGTGGAAATCACTCTTATCGAGTAATTGATAAAATCTATGAAAAAAAAGTGATGTGGATGACTAATATTGTGATAGCATGACATCATTACCCTTTCATATGTAATTTTCAGGCAGGTTATCATCAGCCTTTAGTAGATTTAGATAACGTGAACATATGCTAAACGCTACTAGATAATTCTTTATGTTTTAATTTTCAAAAGATAAATTGAGAAATTGATTGTTGAAATGAATTGAAGCTATCAATTACATTACTATACAATTATATTGTATCATAACTATATCATATATGAGCATAACATAATATACGATCAGCTCTGTTAACAATAAAAGAATTTAGTGAGAATTGTGTTGCAATGTAAAATATATTTTGTGCAAATTTAATTGATTATATTTTCATTATCAGTTACTTTTATTTTATAAAACTTGAAAAAATTATGCTAACCAGTTCAATAATTATATTATTTAAACATTTTTTGGATGATTATGATTCTTATTTATGTAATTTTAAATGAAGCATTATTATCTTTTAAAGAAATGTTATTTTTTATAATTTTAATCTCACTTTTGAACATATATATGATAAAGTATATTGTACATTTATTAAATTCATGATAAAGATCATTGTACAAAGGAATTTACAAATAAATCATGTATATCCAGTAAAAAATCGAAAATTTTGAAGATCCTAATGAATGTTTTTCTTATAGGTAAGTGAAACTAGAAATAAATAAATAAAAAACAAAACAAACATGTACCTCTACACCTAAACCTAGAAAAGGAGCATCTTACGTTTCCCAGCCAACAGCCATGCTGTAGCCAATTCTTGGTATCCACTTTATCGAGGCTGGGTGTGCCCTAGAGGGTCTCCATACCCAGGGTTTCTCCCATGGCTGATATAACAGAATAAATATTCTACCACATATACTAGCGCACTATTTAATAGACCACTCAACTCCCAAATAAATAATTAATAATAAATTTAATATATTTATTGAATTGGCATTTGAATTTAGCATTGTTTACTTGAAGGAGTTGTTTGTAGCATGTAGAATAATTTCTTGCTCAGTCCAAGTTGAAGTAAAAAAGTTTCATAAAAAAAAAAAAAAAATCATAAAGGTAATTCTTTCATCACTAAAAGTGAGGAAATAAATTCAAACGATGATTAAAACAAAATAATCATTAAAAGGTCAAAAAAAGCCTCTAATTCCTATTTGGATAAACAAGCAAAACCTTGAAACATCAACCTTTTTTTGTGATAGCTTCTGAACGTAATTGTTTCCATAACTTTGCTTTATAATTTGAGTGATTAATTTAATTTCACAAATAATAGATCAACTATAGCTCTTATATAATAAATTATCAGGAACAAAATATTGAAATAAAAAAAAAAAAACTTTTGCCTGACTCTGTCTATGGATAGTGTTGGACTGGTGTCTTACGGTAGTGTTATCGAAAAAACACAAATTAAGGTTCTGTCCTAACACAGTGCTTCTACATCTCAATTTCCTACTTATGTACCGATTCAGAGATTTTTAATATCTTAGTTATTTATTCTTAATCACATGTAGTTCATACAGTTCATGTTTCTCTTACATTATGTTAATTGTGTTAACACTCCTTTCATAATTAGGCTTATAAACCTGAATAGAAGCTTTCCTGCATTATTAGCCATCAAGCACTCCTAGTCAGCCTTAACACAGTCCTATCATGTGCATCTAGGCCTTCTCCAATATTAATCATCTGACGCTGAGTAGCATTTCAGGATCTAGTTAATTATTAAGTACAAACAATCACCACTACGATATCATCTTAATTTATTTACTAGATGTAGTCGCACAGTATTAATTTATCTAAAATTATTACTGTGATAATAATAATTAATTTTTAAAATTCTTCAGTTGACTCATCTTAAGACAAAAATGCCACTCTGAATATTAAACAGCTGATACATATGAAGGATGAGATGATTCGGTAAGTATTAAAAAATGATTAGGAAATTGGGTGAAAAAACATTTGTTACACAACCTTTCGACCCCCTTGACAGGTCTTCATTAGAGCTAACAAACAATATTGGAAGATATTGTGAAGGCGTTAACATTGGTGTAGTTGTAAACACCTATACTTTATTTATATTTTAAACCCGCAATATGGGTCAAAAGTTTATTAAAAATAGTTTCTCAGTATTTTCTAATAATTTTACACAACCACCCAAATCATCACATCCTTCATAAAATGCTATTCATATATCATCCATGCTTTTTAGGAATTGCAATGTACAGATTTGTCATATACATGAAAAATTCCTTTAAAAAAATATTATATGCAGTTTTACAAATCAAAATGTTTCATTAATATAAAAGTTTTATTTATTCTCGTTGAACATGAAAAAGAAATCAAATAAGCTATTTAAGACCCACTTCTATTACAACACCATAATAGAGGCCTTATGGTTTTAATTTTAAATCTCAAGATATTTAAAAAAAACAAAAACAAGTTCTCAACTTTTTAAGAAACAGTGAATGGGTATGGCATCTAAGTCCTGTAAACCGAACACTAATATATTGGGTTGTAAAATAAGTTCATAGCATTTTTCAATATTTCAATTTAATCCTTTCTGTGCAAAACATTGATTCCCTCAGTCCTTACATATGGAGTGGAGAGGAGACATGGACCATGGCCAACGAGATGTATCAGAGGTTGGCCACATTTGAGCGAAGAGTACTCAGAAAGATTTTTGGACCAGTGTTGTTTGGTGGAGAATGGAGGAGAAGTTAAAATGAAGAGGTTTACAACTTCTTTGGAGAGCCTGACATTGTTAGCGTTATCGCCTAAAAGATGTGCTGGACATTTGGCCAGGATGGAGGAACATGAAACATCTAAAAGATTTGACGGAAGATATTCCAGGCCGGAGAAGAGTTGGCCACCCCCGCCTTTCATGAATTCACTGTGTGGCTGCAGCACAGGACAGTATCTTCTGGAAGTTGTTCGTTGTCAACTTGTAGCGCCAAACCAATAATAATAATCCTCTCTATGCTTACTTGGTAAATAATGTTTACATATTTTAAAAAAGGATTAGGTAAGGTTCTTTTGAGCATTAGTTTCAACCGAAATTCCTTATCTTTAATCCTAATTCCTTAGATTTAATAATAGTTCATTAGAGTTAATAATAATTCCTTATCTATGATTTTGCTTGCTACAAATGGAAGAGAACAAAAATTATTTTCGTCATTTAATGATTTTTTATTTGATTATCTGCAAAGAAAAATGTGCTGCACAGACGGTAAGCAAAATTTGCGTATGTCTTAGGAGAAAGCACCGCCTGTAAGAGGTTTGCTCTGTTCAAAACCGTAAATTTTTGCCAGTAAGACGCAAAGCGTTGGTCGCCCTTCAAGTGTTGATGACCAATGACCAAAAATTACCTGACAGATGGCAACATGTAATAGATCAAAATAGGTCATGTATAATTGATTAAAAGTATTTACAAGGATCTAAACTTTAAATTATAATTACCAATAAAAAAAGTACGAACTTATTTTACAACCCAAAAGATTACAAATCTTTATTATTCGACAATGTAATAATTTTAATAGAATATGCAAGTTCGAATGGACACAGTAGAGTCGACTGGAATAGACTCCAGACCATATCGATAAAACGAGCGAATCCTGAATAGATAATCAATATATCGGAATAATGTTAGGTTATATTGGGTTGTGTCACATGAAATGTCCGTTTTCAAGGTAAAGGATTTTTATTAAAAATACGACATGAAAACAAGATAATTTTATTCGAAGTATTTACCCTCTTTTTCTACACATTTTTCCCAACGTGACACCAACTTTTTTATCCCCGAACTGAAAAACTCTGAGCTTTGAAGTGAAACAAAATCTGAAAACGCACTTTTCACTTGATCATCATTTTCAAAAAAGTTTTCCTTTGACGAAGTTGTCTAAATTCCTGAACAGGTGGTAATCTGTTGGAGGCGAGTCGGGAGAACACGGTGGGTGCGGAAGAACTTCGTAGTCCAGTTCTTTCAATTTGTGCACGGTATATTTTGAAACATGGGGTCTTGCAGCCGCTCAGTGAGATCATGAGGTACCCATGTATCAAGCTTTTTTACTTTCCCAATACACTTTAAATGTCTGGAAATGGTAGATGCACTTGCATTTAGTTGTGCTGAGAGTATTTTAACTGTTTGGTAGGGGTTTCTTTCTACTGTATGTTCTAGGACATCGTTGACTATTACGGACGGAGGTCTTTCTCGGGGCGTTATCCAAGTCGGTATCCCCAGCTGAAAACTTAGCAAACCAACGGCGAATGGTCCGTTCATTAACACTCCCTTCCCCAAACGCCTTGCAAATATTTCTAGCGGCTTCAGCTGCTGAATGGCCGAGTTGAAACTCGTACAAAAGTATTACTCGAAAATCGCGTGCTTCCATGTTCATATTTGGAGGTATACTAAAAAGTGGGTAATTGATTGGGAAGCTAATGTTTATAATAAAAAGGTAGAGGATTAGTAACTGTTTACTTTAAGTATGTAAACATTCGGAAGAAAACAACAGAGACCTGCAAAATCCTTTATGTATTTCAAATACTATAAAAACGGATATTTCATGTGAAACAACCCGATAGTAACATATGCACTTTGTAAGAAGAATACTGCTCTGTTTTCCACTTCTCTTGCAAGGCCTATCACTGGGTATCTGTGTCTGAATTCCATTTCTTGAAGAAAAATAACCTTACAAGGTGATTTCATCTTGTTTTAAATTTATCAATTTGGACCATTTTAACTTCATTTACAAACTCGTGTTTCACTGCAGACTCATCTCGCTTACTAGTTCAATAAATATTTCGTTTGAGAGAGACTCACCCCTACTACTCAGCTAAGTTTGCTATATATCAAGAGCTGAGTGCTTAATTGATATCAATAAGTGCTTATTGAGTATGGTTGGTATAACAAGCCGGCAATAAAGACTTAGTTGTGATATACTGCAAATCGCTAGTAGATTTTGAGATTATCAGACTCTTCTAAATGCTTTTGGGAATACATGAAATGGCAGAGAGAGAACTTGAAATTAAAAGAAGTTTGTTTCGGAATCATTTTGTAGCAAAAGGTGTATTTACTAGCTTGATTATCTCCATCGTACGTACATCACGATGAATCTTCACTCCCTTTTGTAAGCAGAATTTTTTTGCCGCTCGGTTTTATAATTTTTTACCACGTTTTTGCATATCTTTTCTGGTAAGTTATATCTCTACGTCTCCTAAACAACCCATTAATTATTTTTCTTAGGAACGAGCAAAGGATAGTTACTGCCTTAAAAAAAACTTTTGATTATTGCAAACTGTAAGAACCTATACACCAGTCAGCCGGCAGAATCGCCGGCTATCCTCTAGCTAAGGCACTAATTATTGCAACGCGGATTAACGATGTTGAACTATTGTTACAATAGAGATGTATAGTTCCTTACTAAGTTTCAAACAGCTTGAAACTTTTCATAAATATCTTCACAGTAAGTATAAACTATAATTGTTTTATTGAGATGATAAGTTTTACTTTCACTTCCCTATAAATGAAATATATAGTAAGGGAAAGTATTGCGATCGAGAAAATTTTCGAATACCAGTTTTCACCGGAAATACACGTTTCAGGGTCCCCTGAGTCCAAATGACTAAGTCCCGCAAAAAGGCAAAAAGAGGGGGGCGGGGTAGCTGAGCGGGTTAGCGCGCGTTGCTTTAAACGCGCGTTGCCTAGCAATACAGAGGACCGATTAATTTGAAACCCAAAAAATTACGAGTTCGAGACTCGGTGCTGTGGGGGACTTTTATTTCAGCATTTATCCCCCGCCCTCACCCCCTGGCCCGAGAAACCCCGTATAGCCTTCAAAGGCGAGGTAGGGGAGAACAAAAAAAAAAAAAAAAAAAAAAAAAAAAAAGTCCCGCAAAAAGGTGTGTGTGTGTGTATGCGGTAAGTCTAACACGAAAACAAAAAGTCGTGCATTTCTTAAATATCACTTTTAAGACAACATTACGCCCGAGATCTTACAGCAACTTTTCCACAAAAGTCGGCTAACAAGAAGAGCCACTTTATACCATTCATTTAGCACCTTTTTGTATTTTTCTCAAAAACGGCACTACCGATTTTGATTAAACTCCCTATATCGATGTAAAATTTAATGGCCTTTAATATCACGTAGGTATCTTTCCAATTGAAATAGTCTGACAATGCCGATAATTTAAATTTGCTTCCTCTAAAGTACCTTTCATTTTGTAGAATCTATAAAAATAATATCATCTTTTTAGTACTGATAAAAAAACGGATAAATATATAATTTGAACGAATACTGAACTGAAAAAGAAAATTCCAAAAATATTTTTTATGCAATTTTGGTGTTTAAGAACATAAAAACAGTAATATAGACGTATAATATACCGTTGGAAAGCTAAAGATTTTAGAAAAATTATAATCTTATACACAAAATTGTAAAAGTTAGTCGAGAGTGATGAAAAGGCTATAAAATTAACGTCTTAGATAATAATATAATAGATTACGTAATAAAACACATATTTCTTTTAAAATTCAATGCAATTAATTCTTTAACAATTTATTTTTTATCTCTAAGTGTATTTAAAAAATCTAAAAAAATATTTCATTGATTTTAAGAACGGAGGAAGGTGAAAGTCATCTGTTGCGCTCACTAGATTTTTTTTTTACACTTTTATATAATTGAGAAAAAATTGGACATTCAAAAATTAGCATTAAAAGAAAATCTGGTGCGCGCAACACACGACTTTCACTTACCTCCATTTTTTAAATCAATGAAAGAATTTTCAAATACAGTTAGAGATAAAAATACGTGAAACTATCAAAGAATTATTTATTTATTTAACGTCACTTTATGCTACTATGGCTAATCGGACGATGCTAAATTTTGCCTATCCAGGTTTTGTTAGGATAGGGATCTTTAACGAGTACCTGACATCGCACAGGCTCGGGACCACCTGCGGGTTTGATCCCGTGACCTTTGGCTAGGGAGGCTGTATTAAAGAATTAATAAAATTGAATTTATATAGAAACATGTGTTTTATTAAAAAATCTATTATATTATTATCTATAACAATCAGTCACTTTTATCGGCTTTTCATCACTCTCCATTAACTTCTAAAATTTTGTGTATAAGATAATATTTTATCTAAAATCATTAGCTGTTCAACAGTATATCATACATGTATATTACTTTTCTTATGTTCAAAAACTAAAAATTGCATTAAAAAATATTTTTTCAATTTTCTCCTTTAGTTGCTTTTCAAATTTGTTTAACTTGCATATTTAGCTGTTTTTCATCAGTGGTAACATGATAATATTGTTATTTTCATATAATCAACAAAATTAAAGGTACTTTAAAGGAATAAAATTTAAAATATCGGCATTTAAGCCCTGTCAGACCATTTTAATCAGAATGAAACCTACATGATATTAATGATGGAGTTTTGTTGACCGTAGAGAAATTAGATGAGGAAATGGTTGGGGGTGCGGTCATAAATTAAAACCACACAATTAAAAATAAGAGTTATTTTTATTATGTGCCGACGTTTCGGCCTACAATGTGGGCCTTCATCAGGGATGACGTGCAAGCTTTGCCTACATGATATTAAAGCCCATTTAATTTTATATCGATATAGCGAGTTTAATTAAAATCGTCGGAACCGTTTTCAAGAAAATCGAAAAAAGGTGCAAAATGCATGGTATAAAGTGACTCTTCTGGTAAGCTCAATTTGATGAAAAAGGTTTTGTAACGTCTCGGGCGTATATTTGTCTTAAATATGAAATTTCAGTTTCACAGGACTTACCGTTTCCGCCCGGGAGTTACCACACACACACACACACACACACACACACACACAGACCTTTTTGCGGGACTTGGTTATTTGGACTCAGGTGACCCTAAAATGTGTATTTCCGTTGAAAACTGGAATTCGAAAATTTTCACGATCGCAACACTTTCCCTTACTATATATAGTAAGTGAAAGTAAAAAAAAAAACATTCAAAAATTAGGTTCTTATAAATATGACTAAAAATAAGAGACAATAATGAAAAACAAACCAAGTTGTAAGAGAAGCCGATTGGGGTTGCGGTCAATGGAAAGAAAATAAGGGAAACGTATATTAATGTATAAGTTTCTCTTATTGGTTTGTTTCTCTAGCTTGACCACACTCCTAAGAAACTGTAAGATCTACATTCAACTATACTTATACAATGAAGCACCTATTTACAGTAGCTGGCGCCTTGGGCATATAATTTTAGCCGCTCTCTCTCCTAGTTCCCTCATAAGTGAATCTAAATACTAAATTATTTTAAGACAATTTGTCTTCTTAATAAGTGCTTGTTGAATTTGGTTGATATAAGTGACAGCAATAAGGGCTTAGTAGTTGCATAATGTTATTTGTGAGCAGATTTTGATGTCATCAGACGCTTCTGTAAGTTTTCGGGAATGCATTAAACAGCAGAGAATCTGGAATTAAAGGATTTTTTTCTATTCCAGAATAATTTTGCAGCAAAGGCTGTATTTAGGCCTTAGTAAATAGTTTTAATTTGTAACAAAATATAAGCATTCTTCAAAGGATTTCGGATCGCAAGGATTGGACGTGGGTTGTTTAATTTATTGTTTAAGATAATTGGATATTAAGTAGTAGTGAATATATCCAAATGAGACTGATATAAATATATATGTATAAGAGAATAATAAACAACAACTAGGGCAAGAAAAAATTTGTCATTAATGCTTACCGAACGTATTCGCACGAACCAAACCAAAGCATATTACGATAATACAATAGCTCCAAGAAATAGTCTCAACCTATATATCCACAAAAGAACCAAAAATATCCTGTTTTTTTTTTTTTTTAATTTTCCGACAGTTTTGTCAAAATGTGACTTTTACAAACATTGCAATTTTTAACTAATTGCTATGGAAGAGGAAATTTCTAGAATTATCTATATAAAATGTGATATTCAAATGGGTTTTTGCATTAACTTAGAAATTTTGAGCGTTAATTAAGTAGTAACACTTACTTAAGGAATCCATGAGCAGTCTGTTGCCGTTTCAGTCGCGTTTTTTTAAATCAATTTTTGTTGGTCCTTTAAATTCTTCCGCCCCTCAAAAAGCAGCTCTCTATGCACATGACCATCCTGTTCCGAGGTAAATCAGAGTTCGTACATTGTTTACTATTAGTTTTACTTTAGTAACAAAATAAAAATAAAAAAATAGACTGCGGTAGTATATCACAGTACACAGTGGGTAGTATACCCACAATTTTCTACTACCAATGCTAAAATTACAAAGAGTTTTGTTTATTTTTTCTAAGGAGCTGATGATACATGATAAAGATATATATTAAATTTATTTTATTATAAAAAGTTAAACGAAAACAATAAATGTTTGATTTTTTCTCAATTTCAAGACTTATTATTTATTAATATTTTCATATTGAAATTTCATATATTACTTTACTCATAGCAGAAAAAATAAAATCTTAGATATTTTACGTTAAAAAAAATTTAAAATCTGCTATAAAATAACAAAATCGTATAATCTCACAATTACATTGCATAATATAATTATTATTAACTCAATATAGTCTTATTTTAAGTCAATTCGCACTGAAATAGACCCATCTATCTAATCTTAACGTTAGGGCCGCCAGCCTCCACGGGGTTTCGCTCGACGTTTGCTCTTCTGGTCGTCATTAGAAAGAGTTTCAAAACCGTAAGAAATGAATTTTCGTAATTTTTGAGGCGCAACAGGCTAGTTAAAACAAAAACTAATCGTATACTCAATGGGCTAGTAAAGGTGACATAATTGATAACTTTATCAAATTAATTAGCTGCTTTGTGAGAGTTTTAGAACCGCAAGAAATGGATTTTTATATTAAATATGGTAGAAAGAAAATTTTAAAAATGTTAAACCATACATCTGGCTCCTGGACTATTATAGGCATTTTAGACACCGGGTAGCTATCCTACTAGGTAGATATATTTCTTTAGGTATCGGAACATATTTCTCAGTAAGCCAAATTTCCTTTGGCGAATCTCTCGCAAGGAATACCCAGAATCAGCTGTATGATCCTTCCACTAAATAAATCCCAGGACGACGACGATTAGCCTTAGTAGCATAAAGTGACGTTAAACGAATAAACAAACAATCCCCAGGACGTTCCTGGAGCGCTGTGAGTGGAGCTAGTGGGTTAGCCCGGGCTCCCCCACCACGGCAGGATCCTCAGGTTCTAGACCGCGCTCAGTTGCTCACCTGGCTCCGAACAGCCAACGTGTATTGATTTACGTATCGACCGCGACATGGTATTCTGATATCGAACGAATCGAGTGTAGTTTTTTGTTAGTGCCCAAGCCATGGCTGCTTTCTTGGATCTCCTGTTCTTCGTGGCCTTCGCGCTTCCACTTATTGTAAGCATAACAGGCTATATATTCATAATCAACTTCCTTATCACTTCTACTGATAAAGAATTATTGAACATCTTGTGTTCTAAGAGCTTCAAAGGTTGTCAAAATTATACAACTTTCTGCGTACAGTTGTCAGTGTCATCTGATGGTCATTCACGTGGGTAGGGATGTCCTTCGATCAAGGTTGTCGGAGACTTTAATGCTTCTGATGTTATTTGGATTATAAAATTTGTTCAAATACTTTTCATCGGATATATTTTGACTGAAATATGAACCGCTGTCAAGTTGTTTTTGCAAATATTAAGAAAAAAACTTATGCTTTTTTTTAAACAAGTAAATCAAACATTTATTCAAACGACCTATTCGATTGAGGAATAGCATATGTGTATGTAGATATGCATATATTTGAGAAATAACTTTTGAACAACTAAGTACTAAACATTAATAAATAAAAAAGTAAGATAATGAGTTTGTACTTCAATCAACTAGACTACTCAATTATTTATATATATTACGTGACATAATCACCAACATATATACTATATAAACAGTAAGAAACATTTTAATGGTTAATATCATAGCCGAAAGTTTGATACCGGTTCTCACTTTTTTTTTAAGAATAATAATTTTCTCCTTTTCAATAGAAACTTTCCTCTCTTGTATGTAGATTTTTATCACCCGTACATCTTTTAATCATCAACGTTATTCATTATTTCAGTAGTTCTTATTTACGTTATTAAATCTACGACTAGTTATGATATTTTATAAAATTATGCAAGTTTTAATAAACCGCCAATTATTACGTTAATTTAATAATAATTATTCATAATTTAATAAATTTAAAAAAGAAAGTAAAATATCCTTAGCTGAATATATCACTAAACCTATCCTTCTATAGTATAGTTTAGTAATCGTCCTTCGTTTCCATATATCTATATTACATCACCGGGATAGATGTGATACAATAAACTCCTACGCAAAAAACCTACACATGAAAGAATGGCCACACCTATTATAAAAGGGAAAGGAATAATTTTGTATTACAGAAAAAATACTGGCTTAAATTTACAATAAAAAAATAATTTTACAGTCGAATTCCACTCCCCTTCTTACTTTGAGTAAAATTATGAAAGAATTCGATGATTAAGAATAGTAAAAAGACAAAAAAAAAAAACTTTAAAATTATTTAGTTCCTACGTAAGACTGTTTCAATTAAGTAAAGTAAAATTAGAAATTGTCATTACTAACTATCACCTAAGTTTTTGGGTCTTTTATCACGGTCCATTATCTTCTACGTCTTTAAATTATGTATATTCGTATTTTCAAGATTTTTTTTTTCAAACGAATTATTATACAACTATTTTACTAATTTTACTTCTGCATTTTTTTAAATAGAGAAAATAGATCTTTTTTACTTAATTATTAAATCATTTCAAATGTCTCCATTTTATTTATTCTGCTGTGGCTAATCGGACGATGCTACAGTGGGAGTCCGAAATTTAGCCTATTTCCAGGTTTAATTAGAATAGAGTCTTAAACGAGTAAAACCTGACAACGCACAGGCTACGAAGGACGGCATAACGAAGGATTATTTAATCCCATTAAAAAATCCTAGGGCCACTTGCAGGTTTTAACCAATGATCTTGGGGATGGAAAGCTGTTATGCTAGCCACTATCCTACAAGTGACCCCACAACCTTCATTAAAGTAGTGTTGATTATTTCGTTCAAGACTAAATTAAAGGTACGTTTGAGAATGCCGTTTTGAAAATTCAGAAATGAGAACATTTATTTATGGAAGGTTATATAAAAATCGTTAGGACCTTTTGGGGAAAATAAATAAATAATATTTAAATTTCATATTCGTTCAGATAATAGGTTTTGAGAGTTACTAGTAAATTAAAGACACGCTCTCCCAGTTGTCGCATATTACCTTAAAACGTCCATTTCCATTCAAAACGCGGTTTTAAATTTTTTACGATTCCAATATTGTAATTTGTAATATATTTTATACATTGATCAGTTAAAATCAAAACTCTGGATATACCGTTTACTTACCTATGCATGAAATATATAGTAAGCGAACGTATTGCAATTGTATAAATTTTCGAATACCATTTTTCAACGGAAATACACGTTTCAGGATCTTCCTGAGTACAAACTCCCGCATACAGGTCTATGTATATACGGTAAGTCTAGCTCGAAACAATTAATTGTATGAAACTGAAATTTCATATTTTAGAAGCGTAGATGCTTGTGATGTTAGAGCAAAATATAATTAAGTTAAAAGATCACTTGATGAGTATCTCAAGACCTATAATAATGAGCTGTAATCTCCTGTGACATCTTTCCTCAGCCTCTCCTTATCTCCAGGAAATTATCAAATGGTTTAATTGTTTTTCTCACAATTCTACTAAATACTCGGAAATCGCATTCAATTAAAAAGCATCATAATAGTGAATAATAGAAATGTTCTTTAATGCTCATTCAACGGACAAAGTTTCCAGCTATAGACCTAGGCGTAGAGGATGTCCGAAAATGAAGACATTGATTGATACTGAAAAATTCTTCATTTGTTGGTACAAAACATAATTTAAGGAGACGATATAATAGGATTCTGAAAAGGAAAAACAAAAATAGTAGTGTTGGTTATTGTACGTTTGTTGTGGGAAGACGTATTGGCTGCACCCAGGTATTCGTAACGTCACTACATCATTGTATTTGGAGGTTTTCAAGGACAGAGGGTGTGAATACAGTGTTGGAATTTTTTCAATAGATGGTATATGAATATGTTAATGAAGCCCAAATATTTTCACTATCCGTAACGAGAATGATAAAAATCTATCATTGTTGGGATCACCTGTATTATAGAGGCTAGCATAACAGCCTTTGTTGCCAAAGGTCAGGGGTCAAACCCGCAGGTGGTCCTAGAATTTTTTAAAGGGAGAAAAAAAATCCTTAGTTATGCCGTCCTTCGAAGGTGAAGTAAAAAGGTGGTCCCGAGCCTGTGTGATGTCAGCTACTCGTTAAAGATCCCTATCCTAATTAAACCTGGATAGACGAAATTTGGGACTCCCACTGTAGCATCGTCTGATTAGCCACACTAGCATAAAGTGACGTTAAATAAATAAACAAACAAACTCCATCATTGCACCCAAGAATATCCATACACATTCCCTGTTATACAAGAATAATGAAGGATAATTATCATATCATTATTTGTATTTATGATTATTTAAATGTATCTCAAGAACAGAGATTAGGGTAACGTGTGGTGTAGTGGCTAGCGTAGCATCCTTCTATGCCCAAGGTCGTAATTTCAAACCTGGCAGATGACTCTAGATTTACTGCCATTAAAAAATCTTTGGTTATGCTGACCTTCGGAGGGGATGTAGAGTAGTGGTCCCGAGCCCGTGCGATGTCCGGAACTCGTTAAAGATCTCTATCTCAATAAAACCTGGATAGGCAAAATTTATGTCTCCTACTAAATCATCGTCCGATTAGCCACAGTATCATAAAATTGATGTTGAATATATAAAATAAAAAATCTGGTGCGGGCTACATACTACTTTCACTTACCTCGACTGTTAAAATCACTTTAAAAACTATTAAATATAGTTTAATTTTTAAATTAATTTGAAAAACATTTTAAGTTGATTTTAATAAAACGTCTTGCCATGTGTATTTAAAAACGCTGAAAATTATCACACAATGGATTATTATTTCCAAATAACATTATTAGTGTAAAACTTTTTATATAGCAGTCGATAGGCAATTAAATAATATGAAAAGCAATAAATAATTCAAAGGATAATGGCATATCACCACTGCTAATTTCTAAACGCTATATCTCTGCTTGTTCTGAACCACTTTCAAATATCTTCTAGTTCTTAACAATTTTTTGCTATTTATTCATTTATTAATTAGGACGGATTTTTTTTATTTTTGTATTCGTTATTCGTGTTCTACCCATCTTGCAACGTTAGCCCTCACATTTTGAAGGAGGTTATTTTTTTTGTTGGTCGATTACAAAGGTTCATTATTGTAAATAATTACACCAAAATGGGACACTTCTAGCATACGTTTAAATAATTGAGCAACAAAATTTTCAAAAGTTGGTGCTTCCAGACCTCTGAGCAAATTGACTGTCCAATTCGAATTTGTTCTCTTCATGATATTATACTTGTGCTAGTAGTTCATTTTTTGACAATCTTCTTTTTTATTTTTCAGCTCTCTAAGAGAACCTTCTTCATCTAGCCTGCCTTATTTTCTATTGTCATATATCTTAATTGTGTTGTCTAAAATATGTCATACTTCAGTTCAGAAAGGTTTTTTTAATCTTATACCTACTCTCCAAATGAGAAATGCTCTAGTCTGATACATCTCAGCACAGGTGCAAAGAACGCTGCTGTTTCTGCAATTGTCCTGACGTCCTCTTATATAACTCTTGGGAACTGTGAATTATAAATAATGGCGTTGCCTTTTCTCCCGCTTCTTGAATGGTGTGAATCCATCTAGGAATCCGAGATGTTTTAAAAATAAAAACTCAATATAAATTACTATGCTATCTTTTTATGGAAACATTCTATTGTCATATAATTCGGTTATCTAGCATTATTAGATCAAGTGATATATAAAGAATTGTTACGTGGAAGACTTTTAATAAATAAGGAAGTATATAGCTATTGCAGATCTATAGGAGGTGAAGGAGAGAAAATTGGACCAAAAAAATAAAATAAATTCTGTAAATTATGAAACAATGGTTTATTATTTCCAAATAACTATATTAGCGTATATCAGTTTAATTAGCTGCTTACAGGCAATTAACTAATATGAAAAGCGATAAATTAATCAAAGAAAAATAGCCAATCACCAATGCTAATTTCAAAACGCTTTATCTCTGCTATTCCTTAACAGATTTTAATGATTCTTTTTCGTTTAGTAGGGAATTCGATTCACCAATAGCACAAACGAGAGAAAAATCTTCAATAACAACTAATTAAATAATGATAAAAATAAGAGTTATGGTCGTATGTATGCGTAAAATTTCATTTATTTCTTCTTTTATTTTTCTGTTTTATAATTAATCTAGGTGTACTAATTCTAAAACGCTATACACATTTTTCTTTATCTTCAAAGATAACTGAGTTGGGAGTAAATTTTTTAGAATTAAAACATTTTTAATCGGCTGCCACTAACTGGTCGCTATCAACGCCGGGTGCCCTGGTACTATTGTGCCAAATTTCGAATAAATCGGTTCAGTCGTTTCGGAGAAAAATTGCGGACGTCTAGAAACGTAGGACCTCATATTTTGGGAGAGAATAATTTTATTATTTTAAATATTTTATTTGGGCTCGATGACGAGCGGATTCCGAGAAGGTTGGTATTTGCTGATCCGACTGGTAGGCGTCCGAAAGGTAGGCCGAAGCGTAGATGGGAGGATTGCGTTAAGGCCGATCTCGGGTGCTTGGGCTTGATTGGTGAACATTGGACGAGTCTGTGTAGGCAGAATTTGGTGGTATCGGCATCGAACCTTCGGGTTCGCTAAGCCTATTATTATTATTATGTTTTATTTCTCTTAGGTAACTGGAGCTTCATCTACTTCCCGGATAAAAGTCAAAGGGAAGTAGAAGGTTTTACTTATTTAAAATATTTCTAACAATTCTGGAGGTATCCAGCAGAACTGCTTTCTGTGCTAGTTTTAGATGCTTGTGGTCTAGGCCAAGCTCTTCTGTGCCCTCCTTCGTGCTTTTTAGTATTAGACCATTTGAAGAGAGAACTATTGGAGTTGTTGCAACTTTTTCCAGGCGGTAGAGCGATTTCAGGTCTAAAGAGAGCTCTTGATTATTATTATTATTAAATATTTTATTGCTGATTACAAAGGGTACGGTTATTTAATAAAATTACTAAATACATTTGTATTAAAACACGTGGATTGCTATGACATGAGCCTGGTTGCCTTACGTAAAATTGCTAAGTACGTTAAACCTTCCTCACAACAATAAAATTTACTTCTTCCTCTGAAAAGTAAAATTTACATTTCACCACAATATTTGCACGAGGTTATGTCACTGATTTCTAGATCATTTTATTCACAATTCTTTGATATTTCGTGTAGGTATGATTTGGAGAAAAATATAGACTGTTCATACGAAGCTTTTTGTAAAAAAACAAAAACACGTTTGATGGTCCCTTCCAAAATAAAGTCAAAATTCAACAACAAAACGTACAGTACTAATTTAAACTTAAAAAGAACCCGTATTACTGATTAAATATATGCTAGTACTGTAATATATATTACATATTGCTATTATTCTTAAACTATGCTTGCAATTCCAAATTGACAATTTAAAAAAAAAATCAAATGTAATCTTACGTAAAACATCATATATGTATATGTATATATATATATATATATATATATATATATATATATATATATATATATATATATATTTTTTTTTTTTTTTTTTTTTTTTTTTTAACTGGATTATTATGAATTCTCAATACCAGTGAGGTTCAAACTACTTATTAAGTTGTATGCAACTTTCAATAGACTTACTCCGATGGAATTTAAAATTCAAAGGATACCGAGAACTCCAAGCAGTTTCATCGGTCCACTTTCGTATTCTTGTGCTACCCTACTTTGCCGTGGGAATCGGAATTCATCAGCACCAAATTGGATATTTACTCCTCGGCACAGTTATAGAAAACAATTTTTTTAAACAGAAATTCTAGGGCTCAGAGCCAAAAACAATATTACTAAATATCCTCTTAAACTGTTTAAATTTCATTTTATTCATACGATTCAAATTTTTATTTAAAAAAAAATATTTTAATTGAAATTTACAACTGTATATTACAATACAACAAGTAAATATGCTGGTTAATGATAAAATGCATGAATATAAACTGAACATTGGAAGCACTCTAGTAGACAATCTAAACAAGAAGGTCTCGAGGCCATCTTCTTTTCAGACGCCTCGAAGTGTTATCAGAGATCGAAGAGGAAGCTAGGATAGAAACTAGTGGGTTAGAATTGGAATGGAGTTTATCATGGAAAGATTCATACCTGGTTCGGGCCAAGACAGTAACATAGGGAACATTAAAGTCTTTGTGGTTGAGTTTATTCGTGACAAAGTAAGGAGCGCTACGTTGAGGATTTTTTGAAGGATTTTAGACTGTAAAGATTGGATACGAGAGGAATTCGATGGTTTGGTAGAGCCCCATAGCTCAATTCCTCAAGTCCAGATAGGTCTCTTATAATAGTCATGTAGATGAGCATTTTGTAGTTAAAAGGGAGGTTAGACCGTTTGTCTAGTAAGTGTTGAAGTAGTCGAAAACGGCGAGTCTTTAGTCTTGTATGATGATTCCAAGTTAGACATTTGTCAAGATGGAGTCCTAGGGATCTGATCTGTTCAACAGGAACTAGTTCAGTGTAATTAAAGGATACTGTAGGACAGGAAGACATGTTTACGACTAAGGGTAAAGATTATTTGATGGACTTTGTAGGAATTTACTTTTTATATTTGATTTTAATAATATTTTTTTAAATTTTGGTTTATTAATTTACTATCACTAAATGCAAAAATATTCAAACCGATTTATCCGCCCTGTGAATTCCCTCACCTTCACCAATTCGTTTCTGCCGAATCAACAGAAAACTTAATCTACCAGGTTTGGAATGAGGTTGCATCTGATTACTGTACAAGGCTGGATTCAAGGGTATTTGAAGTGGCTTAAATACTCAGGAACATTCACTTAATTATAAATAATTAAAAGTTATATCCTAGTCCCGATTGTTGGTTATAGTTATATAGTAATACGTATCTGCTACTTGCGTATAGTGTCCTAAATGATTGTCGTCCTAGTTAGATATCCTTGGAAGTAAGGTCATTTCTCGAAATTTGTTATTTTAACTTTCCATCAACCTATCACTGTGAACAGAGTAACTCAGTGGTCAGGGCACAGCTGATTTCCGAGTTCCGGATTCGAGTCAGGTTAAGGTAAAAAAAAGTCTATCATATCATTCATACCATACCAGATATGGGTCAAATCTGGTATAGAGAGACCCTTCTAGGACTTATCAAGCCTCTTTAAAGTAGAAATCCGATAATCTGAATCTAGCGGTTTTATAACATCCCCGATTACTTCCTTTTTTATCTTTTGGTCAAGAAATAGTTATGATCCATACTTATTACTACATTCAACATACTTATTAAACATAAGGTCTTAGTGGTATAGGTTTATTTATTTTTTTTTAACCATCATTAACTCTTATTATGATGCTTCGAGAGAGCAGAAAAACAAAATAAACATTTACCACTTGATAAAATATATACAGTACTTTAGGAATTTCTTATATGAAAATTGTACAGCTGTAATTTTATACTGAAGCTGGAGTTAAGGAATGAAGATTAAGAATAGAATAATAAGAAAGAAAAATGATGATTCGAAAGTTGTCTAATAATTAAATAACAGACGATTATCGTTTTAGAAGCGAAAATAATAGCCGGAGCTTAATTTTTCTTATATTATTTTATTAGTTTTGGTAAAGTTTAAATGAAATCATTATCATTTAGCCACACTTTCCAAATATTACAGATTTATAGTTTGTGTAATGCGATGTAGCTGATTGTATTAGAAAGAAACGCACATTCTATAGAATAATTTCAGTAACTTTCAGGGTTCTCAACGGTCAGCTAAACTCCATCATTATAACATGTTTTTTACAAAGAAAAACTATTTTGCAATGTATTACACTTATAAACCTCCAGGAAATACTGGTAAATGATAAAGAAAACCATGTAAAAATACATTAGCTGAAACCAAGAATCGTGTTTTATATATTTTATTTATCCATTTTCTTATGGATATTATATTATTGTTATATTATAAATTATTATTTAACCCGAAATTTGCAGTTAGTATTAGCATATCAAATTTGGCATAGAATTTTCTCTAATATTTAAAAAAAATTTATTGTATAAAGTAATAATATAACACAATAATGATAAACAGAGATAAAAATTCATAAGAAATTTTTTCTATCTAATAATAGGTAGCAAAATCAGTGGTTAAGTAATGATTACATCGAGTGAAAGACAATTAAATTAATTGTACAAATGAAAACATTTAATAAATCACGGAAATTGCCTAGCTTTTGAAATCATGTAACAAGGGTATAATTACAGATGGGAGAGGAGAGGGGAGGATTCAATTCGAATCTTGATTGTATTGAATTAAAAAATAAGTGTTTATTATTATTATGTCCTACATTTTTTTAATTAAAGCTTATTTTTCATTACCTTCCTTTGAATTATTTAGAAATGTAATAGATTGTATGATCGATAGCTGTGTCATCCTCATTATATTTTATATTTATTGGAATAGAAACTAAAAGTAACCTAAAACTCATTCGAAAATATTATATTATTTAAAAACTTTTTTTTTTCTCATCCTCCATTCATTTTTCAAACAAAAACATAAAAAATAATATATGTATACATATAACATTGTTAATATTTCCTTCTTTTGCCTGAGGGCATTTTAAGGTGAATAAAAAAAAAAAAAAATACCCTCGGGCAAAATATATATATATATATACGGGAATGGCAAGGAATATTTAATATTTCTCAACCAGGTATCTTTATTAGGAAGGTAGGAAAAAATAGTTTAAAATAGCTGAAGGAAATGAAGTATGTTGACAATATAAGTTATTTTTCTACACTCCCGACTGTTCAGCCTGAATTGTCTCTAACTAGATATTAGTTGTTTTTAATTCATTTTACTTATTTTTCTCGTCTTTTTATAAGTGTGAGTAATCATGAGGCGCAAGTAAGAAACATATATATTCCTATAACGGCTGTATTGACAAGAATGAAGTTAGTATTATTATTTACTAATAATAATATTTTAGCAGTTTGGTTGAAAGTTTAATTTAAAATTAAAAGGTTAAATCTGAAAATACAATGCAAATAAAAAAATCTGCGAAGATAACGTTTATTGTTTTACGGCAGAGAAATTTAATGATCACAAAAACCATATATTTTATTTAAGTACATCGATTTAGTAAATATTTTTTGAGCGAAATGAACTTAATTAAAATAAACAATTTTAATTTAATACTACCCACATCACAACAGTTACTGATTACGGTTGTTCACTGACCGCTATGAATGAAAATGAATCGTTGCGCAATTATAGAGTATAAATGGGCATAACGCAACACATCACTGGTTGTTTAATACGATAATTGAGACGTTGATTTCCAAAAGGTACTAAAGGACATTTTTTACGAAATTGATATATTTACATATTTATATTCTCCTCATTTAGTTTTATCTGAATCTTAAATTTGATTGTATATAATGAACACTCAAGTCCTTTAATAACGCGATTTAGAAATTCTATTAATTTTTTAAGGTACTAATTACACATTTAGTTTCGTTCTAAATCATACTAAAACATTTCATTTCATAACTTTAATATGGTTTTATTAATATAGTGAAAAAAAAAATCTATATTTTAATGCGAAAAGAATCAAATTAGCTGGTTTAATAATATAATAACGAGAGATTTTGGCTCTTCCTGTAAAATTTCCTGAAATGGATATAGTACCTTTTGGAAATCAACGTCTCAATTATTAATATGGCCGCTTACTAAAGTGAAATCAAAGGTTATGTGCGTCCAGTGGAACTGCATCAAACTCGTTAAAACAGTTCGTGTTGCAGCTTGTAGGGGCTGAAATTTCCTTCTAGAACTCATTAGAATAACTGGCTTATCCAGTCGTTGGAATTTCATAAGCTCTTCCGCGTGCGCAGTCAATGAAGACCAGTCGCAAATAATACTGTTTGCGGGATGCGGTGCGCAAGGCAAATGATCCACTCGCACGACGTCAAATCCCGTGTTTACCTCCAGCGGCGGTCCTTCCTCTCTGCAATAAATAGAGGAGAGGAGCGTAACTGATAGATCGGGGGCACCGCAAGGGAAACAGTCCATTCCACATAACGGGCCATATGCTTCCACCTTAATGGTCTCCTTTCTACCGACAAAGAGCAGGTTCTGCAATGTTTGATGAAACTACTCAAATCTCCAAGACAAAGCGGCTTGTTCTTCTTGGTCATCATAATAAAGTTACGAGGGTACTAGCGTTGACGAGCTTTCACGCCTTTGGAAAATCATACCTCAGTGTATTCTACCTATGAATCTCTCACTTTGGAAAATGAGTCAGAACATGAAACTCCAAATCGGGAGTATTTACATCAGTTATAGGAAGTATAGACGGATTGCATGTGTGACTCCAATGAGAAGGATCGCCATTAGGATGCAGAAGAGGTCCCCTTGAGAGGAAGGCGTTCGGCATTAACATTCCCGTGGGAGGGTCGTGATTCACCTCGCTGAGGACCCAGGTCTACAAGGACTGCACCCGTCCTCAGTCTAGTTGTAATATAATGAGTCCTCACGGACACCACTGGACGTCCATCACCACTCAAAGTGTTTATAACCCATGCTCAAATAAAATAAAGTTATTATATGCATGCATAATTGTCCCAAATGAAGTTCATTTTCTATTATATTTATTCTAAATAAAGGTTAAATTAAACAAGAATTATTTAAAGAAAACACAGCATTCTGTGTTGATTAATAACACCTAAAATAAAATATGTATCCCAATAAATTCAATGCTATTATTTATAAATTGTTCATTATTTCGAGAAAAATTATTCGCTCTGATTTTAATATTTATCTTCTATATAATCTTAAATATATTTATAAGAATAAGTTGGTCGGTGGTGCGGTCATAGAAAAACCTCAAATAAGTAAAGTTTTTTGAACGGTCTTAATTGGTACTTGTAATATCGTATTTGAATTCCTTCCCTTTCTCCGCCCCTCATCGTATTCTCTCCTCTTTTAATATCTCACCTTTCCAATAGTTACTTACATTGAGATAGTTATATACATTAACACAACTTTTTCCTTCTTTACGTTATTTATGTATTATTATTATTATTATGTATACAGTATTTATATATGTCTAATATATAATAATAGGCTTAGCGACTCTGAAATTTCGATGCCGATACCACCA
Source organism: Piezodorus guildinii (assembly GCA_023052935.1). Lineage (NCBI taxonomy): Eukaryota > Metazoa > Arthropoda > Insecta > Hemiptera > Pentatomidae > Piezodorus > Piezodorus guildinii. Next base: position 63,209,858 of record CM041293.1, read on the forward strand.
AATACTGCCTACATATATTCGTCCACTGATGAGGGACCATTCACACAGCACTAAATTTGAAAATTCAAGGCTTTAACTTACTGCAAATTTCGTTAATAATTAACAGAAAATAATAATAATGATGCTAAATAGTTTTTAGTTAATTATACCATCCATATGTATGTTCATGATTTTTCGTAACAGTTCTTATCAGATGATCTATTAATACTCCAATCAGGGATTAGGCGATCTTATCTCTCTTCTGCTGTATTATCCCATATTTCAATCTAATCCTCATAAATCACATCACAGTGATAATAGTCACAAACATTTTACTAGTTCTATTAATAGTACAACACCAAGGTTTGATGCCGATACCGAAAAATACCTATACAGATTCGTATAATGTTTAACATACAAGCCAAACCCCCAAAGATCAGACTTAAACTATTATCCCACCAACGCATCGGCCTACCTCTCCGACGCTTCAGTTCAGCTGAGCCTATCTCACTGCGAAACTATCTAGTGAATTATACTGACAGGGTACAAGCTCCGTAATTCCTTGTTGTATAACCTTCTAAATTTCTCAGTATTCTCACTCTCTCTTTGGGTCATATACTTTACGTAGTGCCTTATTTTCGAAAATCTTAACGCTCTGTTCATCCTACAAAGTAAACCGCATTATTTCATTCGGATAAAAATATTTCTACGATCACTTATTTGCTTTCTATTTCAAGAAGAATCGTTGAAAATTTTTCTGAACTAGTTGATTAATTTATTTATATGAAAGTACTCATTCTAATATATTTATTATATTACTATCCTTTATTGATTCCTCGTATTCCAAAATACTATATTTTTTCATACTTAGCCGCTAAATGGGAACCTTGCGTCCAAGGCTTTCCAGACTTCATGAGTTACTAATTTCTTCGACTGAAGTGTTCCGAATCATCACTTCTTAAACAGTTTTATGTACGTTATATAAGTTTAGAGTCTAAAAAAACGTTCTTTACTTAATATAAAACTCATCTGATCCTTTATTTAGATTAACGTCTATTATACTCCAACTAGAGCATGAAGGACGTTTTATCCTACAAGTTATCCAACCTATTGTTGTCACAGTGATCTTCGAGATTCGTTAACAATGTCCATCTCGAAATAGATACCAACTTAATTTAATATAAGGTCTTACGAAGTTAATATAAATTACATTTAATTAGCCCTACATAATATTAAATCTGAATAATAATTTAAATAATAAGTGACCCGACCCTCACTCACAATGGTACAATTTATACGGAGTCATTTATGTTTAACAGAGCACTATTTGATAGATTTGTGCAGTTGATTTGTTTGTTATTTTAAAGTGAACCATAAAAGAAACTTTGTTTCTAACAGCTTTGAGTGGTTTTTTAGATGTCATTTTTAAAGTTTTCCCTTTACTGCCTGTTATTATGGATGACTTTTCATTACAGAATTAGAAGATTTTTTGTTTGGGAGTGACGCCTGAACATACTTTATATAGCTTATGTAATAGCGTACGCTAAATTTGGCTAGGTAGGTTGAAAATAGTTGGGAAAGTGGGGTCATTTATTCATTTTTTTTCGGTTGGCACGATAGATTTTTTACCATGCCGTATGGTTTCCACACCGCGATGCTGGATGGTATTTTATATAGTAGGATCATCTCTCCCTACGCCCGTTTTTGTAAGTAGCCACCAGTTGGCTGACATATACCCAATGCATACTGTGTGTGTCCCACATACACATACTGAGGGGGCATTCAGGTTGAAAATCAATAGGAACTTGGTAACCAAAATGTTCATTGACACCTTTTTTCCTATGCTAAATTTTATTTTCTCTAGCAAATATAAAATTTTTATTAGTTCAAATCATTTAATGGATGGAGGGAGCTCAGACCTTACCTCTCTTTCTCTAGCTTCGTACGCCTATGTTTCCAATTGTAAAACATTTAATGCTCAGATTTCAGACCGCATCTTTAAATGTTACACATTGCGATCTGTAGGAAATGATTTTGAATAACTTTCTTAATATTTTACACACTTCTGTTTCAAATAAAGTGTAGCAGTTTAATTAACTACACGTTTATCAAAGACTTTATAAGTAAATAATTCATAGCCTTTTAGTGACACAACGGTTTCACTAATAACATATAAATAATTCCAATATCACCTTAATATTCCACATGTAAATTATCTTAAATTGTCAAGTTTGTGTCAAAAATAAACTGCAATATCACACAAATCCTTCAATTTCCGTTTATCTGACATTTCTAATATACTATATCTACCATTGGAATATTGCCAATACATATGTTCGAACCATTCACTTATTTATTGATCTATTGCCTGGTTGCAAATATCCATAGTAAAACGCAAAATTAGTATTGCTCTCTAGTAGCGGAAGACTAGGAGAAACTCAGGGGTCAACTCGGAATGAATGGCCAAGTCGTGACGAAGGGTAGATGGGAACATCATCTAAAGCCGGTCGGCTCTTCCAGGGCCATTTTGATTTATTGGATCAAGGTTTAGTGGATGAGAATCCTCCAGACCAAGCTCGAGTAGTTCCATTTATTAAAAAAAAAAGGCTACTATCTTTCAAAATCCTTTATAGTTTAAGCGATAAAGGCGCATTATTTGAACAAAAGAAAACGTAGTTTCGTAGTTGTGATTGGGAATTGACTTCCGTTCTTTGCAATCATTTCGGAATGTCGGAGAACTCGAACAATCTACGGTAAAGCATAAACCGCAGGCAACGGTCTTCTCCGGAAGAGCGAAAAGACAGAGGTGTCGGAAAATCATTAGAATCCCAATCAATGGATGGATAGCTGTTTCAGCAGGTCAAGCTACTAACGGCCCTTCTCACACTCGTATTCCTTAGTAACTAATTCTTTAGATCCTTACCTTTCTGACCACTACTAAGATATAAAGTAAACTATCTGCATCAATATTTGTATTTTCTTTCCTAATAACTATTTATTTTAATTAATCTCTTTCAATCATGATAACTTGTTGTGAATGAAATGGACGAATTTATTAAGAAAATCATAAAATAATAACGTCAATGGTCAAACAATGATTCATAAAAAGCATTTGTGCAAACTGTTCCAGTTAAATACTAATGAAGTAGCTCACTTAAAGAACATGTTACAGCCAGTGGGTTCAGTTACCTAATTTCAGTAACTAATTGCTACTGACCCTTGTAAATACAATAAGCTAAGAAATGGTACTCGGCTGGCTACAGTTGGCCAACTAGTTCTTTTTTAGTTCCTTTTTTCCCCGTTGGCAAGGTTTGGAAACGACAATGGATTCCTGTAGGCAAGAGGTTGGTAGGACTGCATCGGCTCCCGTTTCCGCTCTAGTTGCCGATCGGAGAGCCAATCTTTCTTTCGACACAGTTCGCCGGCGTCTCCGGAAACGGCTTCTAAGACTCCTATAGATTTTCAACATTTATGGCAAAATCTTCATTAAGACATCTGGGTTATCTTGAAGAATCTCTCTTCTCTGTCGAGGGATGTTCAGGCTAATCTATGATTAATAATTATTTATCAATGCTAAACTATTTAAAGTAAATAGGAGAAGTTAGTTAAGGGTGCAGATTAACAGGCAATCAATTAGAAACTTAATTTATTAGTGCCTACGTTTCGGTCTAAATTTCAGGCCTTCTTCAAGGTATAAAACAAAAGATAACAACCTGCAGTAGCATACAATATATAAAGACGATAAGTAAAAGAAATTATACTGATAATTAGAAATAAAATGAAACAGTAGTTTTGGTAATTGACAAATATTATAATAATTAGAGGCAAAAGGACAAAAGAAAGTTAATAAAAGGTGAATAATTGGCATTGTTTTATAGCCCTGAAATCAAGTTTCTACTTAATTGTGTGTTAATTTAACTGCACCCTCAACTAACTTCTTTCCTGTATACACACAGTCAACCATTCTACTTTATAAATATATCAGAACTTACCATCTAGTATTATGCATTGCAAAGGTTCTTAGATATCTTGACAAACAACTCTGTAGAAGGTGGAGGGTTATACACGTATTAAACGACATACGATGAAAACTAAATTATTTTGTTTCATTTTAAAAAGTATGGACTGAAGCATTTTATGTTGTTCTTATGGTAATCAATTCATTATGATTCAGTTCATATAGAGATGATTGCCCAAATCGATTGACGAGGTTGCAGTGACCTCAACGTGGGGGCCGCGTACTGCCTGTCTAATCAGATATCCTTAAATGTCATACTTACCATCAATGCCGGAGAATTTTATTTAACTTATAAGGAAACTAAGAAAATTATCTTATTTTTTATCTTAGTTTAACTATGGCTTTTATAAGAAAATTTCTACTTGGTGCACATGTTAAGGAAGAATATCTGAAAAAAACGCATTTTTGAACACAATAATTTTAATTCGAAAAATCTTCCATTCACAGTTCTTGTTTTATTTTTCTTTCCAATGTTTATTTTCTCACGGTATTTGATATTTTATGCCTAGAAATCAATTCGGTTATTTACTAACAAGGAAGTGAGACCATTAGTATAATTAGTTTAGTTTAACTTGCCTAATCTATTCTAGCATGTCCTTATTTTTCTTACTTAAGAATGTTTCAATGTTTTATCTATAAACATATGCATTCCCAAATTATTAGGTGCCTACTTATCTAGCTTAATGGACTTGAGCAATTACCCCAGTAAGTCGAATGTCCTGACTCCAGAAATTTTTCACACGAAGGACTACGGTGACAGTTATTCCAACCTGACGGACGATACGACTGGACCAGAACCCCAGGCTATTAACGGTTGTTAATGGCTAGCCAAAGACTGCTAATGCTCGGAGCAAGGAAACGTGTTGGGTGGGAACCAGTCCACGGTCACTTAGTGGATTACTTTCTCCCACCTGGGAAGTGGACAATTAGACTAATAGAACCCATCACTAGTCCAACCTATGGGGAATCCTTTCATCTCCATATTTGCATAAAGTGAAGAGCAATTGGCCATTACCTTCGTTGATCTTCATTCGCAATTTCATGTTGATACTCGACTTGTTGGAACTCCTGAACTATCTACTGCCATTTTGGATCTAAAATAGTACTCCGTGATTTTATTTTATTTGGAATCATTTTTCAATTCCTCCAGTAGTCCTTCAGTGATAGGCTTTTTCAGAGTGCGCTTTACCAACAGTTTTCTGTTGTCATTAAAATCACCAGCCAAAATTAGATAACACTGCTTTCTTTCTATTAATGTAGTAAGGACGAGAATCGGGCACTTTTCAAGAACTTTTTTTTTGTTGACTTTTACAGACTTTGGAAATCTTTAGCCACCGCAATTAGCCAATTCCATCTCTACCTATATAGGGCAACGGCCCTCCAGTTTACTGCTCGAACTCCATACCATACTTTTTGATACGGTGGACCCATCTCATTCTAGATCTTCTTCTGGGCCTAGTTTTGACCACCATCGCGTTCATCATTTTCAAGAGAGTGCCAGATGAGTCACTTCTTACCACATGCCTTGCCCATCTTAATCTCTTAGCCTCCATGTCATGTGCGATCGACTGTTTTGTTTTATCCACCAGTTTTGCTTTGTCTTACGTCTCCTCTATCCTAGGTCGTGGTCCGATTTACAGCCGTAATTTAGTTTGTAAGACTTTCGTTTCGAATCTTTCTTTAAGGAACTACAATGTTTTTATATATAATAAATCTAAATCGTCTCGTTTTATTATAGAAAAGCGCTGAATAAAAAAATTTACTTAAAAAATAACAGTCATTTTCAACCTCAACACTTTTCAGCTTGTGTAATATGTTTGTCCAATATTATTCTTTCGTGGTTTCGAGTTGTAAGCCATTTTTGATTTTGTTTACATAGGTTTCTAAATTATTCACATTTGACTTTTCCTTTTAAAACGCATTCCACTTTCGAATGAGAGCGAGCTGGGAAGTAGCAGCGTTACGAAATGATTTACGATACGTATTGCCTGGTCCGGTTGCTTATTTAAATGTGAACGGGAAGTTTTTCTCATCGTAGAGCCCTTTCATTTTTACGTTGTTAACATTCGATAAAATGCAGGATATTAGCAACCAGATTACATAAATCGCGGAGAAATCGAATGTATTTTTCAATTCGTTCAGGGAAAACATAACACATTTTTATTTTTTTAAATCTGGTAAACACACGACTTACAATTACCTCCCTTGTTAAAATCAACTTAAGAACTTTTAAAAACGGTGAGAGTTGAAAAAGGTTAAATAATAGCATTCATTTTTTAATTATTTAAACTTTTTTTTTTAACTATTTTACCTTCTGCAACTTTTTTTTGTTTTAGCTTTCCAACGATGTTTTATACATCCGTATTACTATTCTTATATTTAAAAAGATATTTTTGCTCTTTTCTCCTTATCAAATTCGTTCAACTTGTATATTTGGCTTCTTTTTTTTTTTTTTTTTATCAAAGCTGACTAGATGAATAGGCTATTTTTTTCAAATCTAAAAAAAAAAAAAAGAAATCGTCCTAGACTTATCACATACACAGATCTTTTTGCAGGACTTGGTCATTTGGACTTAGGGGATCCTAAAATATAGCTAAGTGAAAGTAAAAATAACTATAATATATTTATCTAATAATTCATTACTAGCATCCATAAATATGATCATATTTATATGTTTATAAGTGCAGTAAATGGAAAAACTCCTGTAATAATTAAAACAAGACATTTCTTAAGGAATATGATAGTACTTAGGATTAAATTTAAAAAAAAGGGAAAAATAATGGTAAAAGTCATTACGAATAAGTCAAATAAAACGGTTCCATATTTTACGATTTATAAAGTTTATCATGGAGTTAGTCACCCATATGCAGATCTGAATACTCTGTAATATTTGTACATAAAACAGCACACAAAAAAAAAAACTATATAATAAATATTGCATTATTATTTGAGTAAGTTAAATAGTTTACAAAGTGCAGACTTAGTTTTGGAAGGGTCTTGCGTTATAAAGTTTATTCTTTTTCATAAAGTGTGCGAGAAATGTTCTCTTAAGCAGCTACTGAACATTATTTACGATGGTGAGAATGCCTGATACGGCATTAATTCTCAATAAGTTCCATCAGGTTTAAGTAGTTAAGATATTTTTTTAGGTTATCTGATATTTTATATCTTCCATCGTTATTTTTTTTTTCAGTATTTTATACAAAGGAAATGCCCTAGCACAGACTAGCTCAAAGATGTTTTTACTTTTTATAGTCGTAATAAAATACGCCTTGGCTTAATTAAATTATACCGTTAATAATGAGATTGTAATTAATTCAGCATGACACTTTATTACCTACATCTTCTTTATTTTTTCCTTTCGTTGCCTTTCGACAAAGTACCTCGCCCAAGTACGAAGCATCGCTATAGGTTTCCCCTGTTGTCCCAGCTAATGAGATAGAAGGTTCAACTCTTTCTTTTTCTAGCCATTGTAACGCACAATGTGCTCTATTATGGTCTTCCATGAATACGTTGTAGGAGTTAACGACCTTCGAGAATGTCACATATTTAACTCTAGAGTGCCTAGAAGACTCCATCTTCAAAACAAGAAATATAAGTATATAAGAAAAGAATTGTGGTTAAAATAATTCATATCTGGCTTACTAATATCTGATATTTTATTTTTATTTTATTGTGCTAATGTAGTGTTCACACTGAACCATAAACCATCTCCTCCCATTAACTCTAATAATATTCCTATTCCGACTTCCGACGAAATTCGATATTTAGGTATTCACTTGGATGAAAGACTGACCTGGAGTACCCACATTCGACAAAAACGCAAAGAACTCAACAGATGATATGGTCTTTTTTCTAGATTACTTGACAGACGCTCTAAATTATCATTAACCAACAAACTATCTCTTTACAAAGTTTTGCTCAAACCAATCTGGACATGCGGGATAGAACTGTGGGGCTCTGCTAAACCATCAAGTATCCAAAGAATACAGTCTTTTCAGTCGAAAGTGCTGCGCAAAATAGTGGACGCACCGTTCTACGTAACAAATGACGTTATACATAACGACTTAAACATTCCGACTATTTCAGCCACTGCTACAGAACAATACAATAGCTTCCACCAAAGACTAACATACAACACTAACCCTCTTACAGAAACATTAAAATGCTCTACGAATCCTTACAGCCCACCCCGACGACTACGCAGGCGGTGGCCAAGAGATATGCTGATCACTTAACGAACTCTGCTGTGATGAGCCGCTGCTTCAGCAGTCCACAAAATTGCTTATTGCAAAGGAAATGCAGATGGCAAATTAAATTTTATTGCAAAAATTTTTTTTTGTTTTGTAATAAATATTCCCCTTCGTGGTTGACTATTATGTAATATACTTTTTTTTCTCATTAAAAATTGTGTTTTAACTATGGAGTTATTTTCGATCGTTGAGAATATATGATGGCGATATTGGTTAAGAGTAATATATATTTATTTGTTCGGATATATTACGGTTTGTCGCAATGGACAATAATAATATTCCTACAGGATTACATTCATACAATATTTACAATATAAACAAAAGGAAAGTCGAATTACATAAAATGAAACTAAAAATCTTGGGTTAAGAGTAGAAATACACACTGAGATAGATTTATTCTATTTCGTGCCGTCGTTTCGGCCTACGTTGTGGACCTTTATCAGGACTAAGATAATAATAAATTAATTAAATAATAAGATAACTGCAATACCTTGATTTTATTATTATTATCTTATTGTTGTACTGTTTGTTTGTTTGTTTATGCTTAAAGGCGTAAAACTTCGAGGTCATAAACGCCTAAAAATTCACTTAAAGGGAAAGAGGAGTTCTATTTTAACTTAAATAAAATAACAAGATGAAAAGTACTAATAATAATGACTAATATGAATAAAAATAGAATGTTATACAGATACAAAGTTTAATTTTACAAAGGAAATAAGGAATAAAATCACACATAAATTTTATAGTTGAGATAGGAGATGTTGTGCTTTTAAAAAATTGATAACCATTGCTATTGAAGCTTCGTTGTCTTTCAAAATACTGCTCAAGTTAGGAGTCATACCCATTCTGATGATAATGTCTTTATAATGAGTACAATCCTCAAAGATGTGCTTTATGGTAAGGGTGGAGCTGCAGTAGGTGCATTTTGGCGGTGGCTGTTTTTTTATGAGGTATGAATGGGTTAGTGCAGTGTGACCAATTCTTATACGAGTCAAGGCTACCTCCTCCCGACGGCTACGCCGGCAGGATGTGGACCACGGCTTTACTGTTCCCTTGATTTGCTTAAGTTTGCTAGGGGGGCTTTCGTCCCACATAACCTGCCAACTATCCCATACTTCCATTTTCAGAGGTCGACTTAGTTCCGATGGAGTGAGGACGGCAATACCTCGACCTGGGAGCGTTAGTGCTTCCTTCGCTGCCCGATCCGCGAGCTCGTTGCCGACAATGCCAATGTGGCTTGGGATCCATATGAAGCTGACGGACTTCCCCTGGTCTACGAGTGTCGAAAGATAGGACTGAATTCGGATAATGATTGGATGTTCTGGATACATAACTTTTAAAGCTTGTAGGGAGCTTAGAGAATCTGATAATATGACAATAGATTTATGGGATAAAGGTATACAGAATTGGAGTGCTGATGCTATTGCGTAAAGTTCGGCGGTATAAATGGAACATAACCTATGTAATTTAAATTTGTAAGTTGCATTACTGGTTACAAAAGATGAGGCTGTTGAATTGTCAGACTTGGAACCATCGGTGTAGATTAGGAAATGGTTAGGAATGTTTTCAAGAAGTCGAGATAACTTTATCTTATACTCAGAAGGAGTGGTGTTATTTTTTTGATTATTATAAAGATTTAGAATAATTTTAGGTGATGGTAGAGTCCAAGGTGGTGTTTGAATTTCGGATTTTACTAGTGGAATAGCTTTGAGTGATGAGATAACGTTAGTGAATCTTTCTGCCAAAGGTAGGGTTGAATTTGGTTTTAGGTGGAAAACCGTCGAGAATTTAGATTTAAAAATATATTTGTGAGAGGGATGTTTGGTTTGTGGAAGTAATTTAGAAATGTAATTTATTGCAAGTTTTTGTCTTCTGAATGATAGTGGAGGTAAGCCTGCTTCCGAACATAGACTGAGGGTGGGACTGGTTCTGTACGCGCCGGTTGCCATTCGAATTCCGGTGTGATGAACTGTGTCCAGCTTAGCTAGGGTTCGGCGACGGGCAGAGTCAAAAATAAAAGAACCGTGTTCCAATTTAGCACGAACCAAAACCCCGTATAGTTTTAACATTGTGTACCTATCGGAACCCCAAGATGTGCCACTAAGGAAGCGAAGAATGTTTAGTTTTTTGGTAGCAGCTGTCTTTAATGCCGAAATATGTGGTTCCCAATTCAATTTTTGATCAAATATGAGGCCTAAGAATTTGTGGTGAGGTGTGTAGGGTATTAATGAATTGCCTAAAAGTAAGTCAGGTGAAGGTGGAGTATTTCTCTTTCGGCTAAAGTGAAGACAAACAGTTTTCTCAATGGACATTTTTAGACCTATAGTAGTGGACCAGTTATTAATCCTATTAATGGCATCTTGTAGTTTGTGTTGTATGGTGTTTATATTCTCTGATCGGTAGACTATCGCTAGGTCGTCAGCAAATAGCAGAGGTTTGACGCCTCTTGGTAAGTTGAGCCCCAGATCGTTGATTGCGAGTGAGAATAGAGTTGGACTAAGGACGCAGCCCTGAGGGACACCGTTGGTCTGTCCATAATCGTGGGATAGTTCACTGCCAACTCGAACCCTAAAACGTCTATTTTTAAGGAATTGTTTAATGAAATTAAACATTTGCCCACTGATTCCCAACATTGTTATTTTGCGAAGGATGGCCATATGGTTTATATTATCGAAAGCCTTCATCATGTCGAAGAATACTGCGATTGCTTGTTGTCCGTTTACAAAAGCGTACTGTACTTCGGCTTCTAATACAGTCAAGTGGTCTACTGTCGAATGTCCTTTGCGAAATCCTGACTGAAAGGATTGGATTAGACCATTCTTTTCTATAAACCACATTAATCTCTTGTTGACCATTCGCTCGATGATTTTGCAAAGGCAGCTTGTTAGGAAAATAGGACGATAGCTGTTTGGTAATCTTTTGTCTTTTCCATTTTTTAATATGGGAATGATAGTTGAATCTCGCCAGGCATTTGGTAATTCTCCAACGGACCATATGTGATTGTAGTAATCGAGGAGCCAACGTAATGTATTGTTAGGAAGACGTTTGATCATGCTATAGTGAATATTGTCGGGGCCGGATGAGGATCCTTTAACGGAATTTAATATGTTTTCGAGTTCCCACATGGTAAAAGGGTGGTTATAGTCTAAAGCTGAATCATTGTTAGTATTTTGAAAGTCCACCACCGTAGGTTCAGTGTTCGAACTTTGTCGTACCGGATTATAGATTTCAGAGAAAAAGGTGGCAAATTCATTCGAGACGCTTTGTGGATCATCGGACAGTTGCCCATTAACTAATATGGTATAGCGAGGAAATGAGGAGTTTTTTGTGATTTTTCTAATTTTATTCCAAACATCGGCAGCTGTCGTGGATGAGCTTATGGATCCTAAAAAGTTTCTCCATGATTCTGCTTTGCAATGGTTAAAAGTTTTCCTGCATATGGCGCGGTGTTTCTTATATTCTACCAAATTTTCCACCGTCATACACCTTTGAAATCTTTTGTATGCTTTCCGACGGTCTTTTAGGGCTTGCTTACAGGTATCATTGAACCATGGGACCTGTGGTCTTTTTGGAACTCCTCTGGTCATTGGTATGGCTGATTTCGCTGCTTCTATGATTGTGTTCGTGATAGCTGCACACCCTTCTTCAATGGTCAGTTCACTTGGAGAGGTCGGTGGAGGGCTGACTAGAGAAGAAAAGAGAGACCAGTCAGCTCTGTCCAGTATCCACCTTGGTTTTAGGCAGTGTGAGGTGTTTGAGTTAGTAAATTTAATAAGGATTGGATAATGGTCACTACTATAGAGGTCCGGAAGGATGGTCCAGTCTGTTGTACTAAAAAGGCTAGAACTACAAAGGGAAATATCTATAGCTGAATATGTCCCGTAACTTGAGCTAAGAAATGTGGGTTCGCCGGAGTTTAAAAGGAGTAAATTAGAGAGGTCTATGAAATTTTCTATTACCCTACCCCGTAAATTAGTGTCTCGTGAACCCCATAAGGGATTGTGGCCATTAAGGTCCCCAACAAACAAAAACAGGATGAGGTAATTGGTTGTATATATCTAACAAGTGTTGGGCATCTATCGAGCGGTCTTGTGGGAGGTAGATGTTACACAGAGAAAAAGTGAAACCTAAATGGATAGTGGCTGCTACAACCTGAAGGGGAGAGTCTATTGTGATTGGCTCAGAATACACCGATTTGTGAACAGCTATTAGAACTCCACGGCTATTATGTTTAGGGTTTATACCGTCCTTTCGATAGAGTTCAAAATTTTTAATTGTAAAGTTTTCATTGACAGATAAATGTGTCTCTTGAAGGGCTATACAGACCGGGTTTACGTCCTCAATTATGATTTTTAAATCATTAAAATGTGTTTTTAAGCCATTACAATTCCACTGAATTGTGGTCATTTTAGTAATAATAAAAAAAAGGAAAATAAATTATAAATTATAAAAGAGACTTGACATATAAATTTTATAGTTAGTAACAAAAATAGAAAATTAAATAATATACTCTTAAATATCTGATTTATTGATAAATCTAATAAAATAAAAATAAAAATAAAAGAAAATGAAAAAGGAAATTGGTTTGAATAATTAACTATCTTATTTAAGAGCGAAGTACCATGAAATTTGACTCTGATGAATGCTGTATACAAAAAGTAAATTACATTGAGGTTAGTGGTTCCAAATGTTGTAAACATATGATATTTATTCAAAGCGTTACTTCGTGGAGACAACAAAAAATAATACAATTTGAAGTCGTAAGGTAACTTATTTAATTTTTTTGTTAATGAAGGATTATCGTGAATTGAAATATAAAAATATGATTGCAAATTTAAGAATGATAAGATTAGTTGAGGCATTGTCATTGCTAAAGTAAATCAGTTTTTACCTAAATTCTTTTTCTTTTGCCTTCCTTTTTTTATTTGTTGCTGATAACCATCACTATCCGTTTGTCCGGCGTCTTCGTCGATCAACATAGAGCAGTCCGGAACTGATGACTCGCCTGCCTCCACAGCCCGATCAGGTGGCTGTTCAGGTGGAGTAGGGAGAGGTGTAGGGGGTGGTGGGCCGCGAGGTCCTGAAAGGTGGAGGAGAGGTGGTGTTGGAAAGGAGAGAGGGATCAGAAGCGGGTGGGAGAGAAGACGTGGAAGGAAGGGAGAAGGTAGAAGGGATTGAAGGGGAGGAAGAAAGAGGAGAGGAGGTGGGTGGGGATAAAGGAGGAAGAAGGGTGGGTTGGGAGGTTGTTGGAGGCATCGGCTCCGTTCCGATCGAAGTTGAGCGAGTCTTGACGATCGGAATTGGCGCTTTGGGTGAGGGTGTTGTAGTAGAGGGAGGGGTAGCAAAAGTGAAATTAACCTGTATTCCTATATCTCTTTTTTCAGTGCATTTTGTGGCTTGTGCATAAGATTTTATGAAAATATTTGGGTTTCTTTCCCTCAATATATTTTTAGCTTCCATAAATGAGATTTTGTTCTCAGTTTGTATCCTTTTTATTTCTTTTTGTAATATAAAAACAGGACAGCTTTTGTCAAGAGCGTTATGGTTACCTTGGCAATTGATGCATTTAGGTGGTTTTCCACAGCTTGTGTTATCGGTATGACGCTCTTCACCGCAGTTAGCACACCGTGCGACTTTTTTACAATGTTTTGTTGGATGTGAGAAACCCAAACACTTAAAACAACGATATGGATTGGGTGTGAACGGCTCTATTTTCACAGTTAAAAAACCGATTTTAATTGTTGTGGGGGCTGAGGGGTTTTAAACGATAAAATATAGGTTTGAGTAAATTTTTCAACGCCATTTTTCTTTATTTTTATTCTTTGTACATCAGTAACGATGTCATTTAATTCATCTTTGATTTCATCTATTGTGGCGTATTGTAGGTCAAAACACCTGATCACGCCTTTTGAATAATTGAGTGAGCGATGAGGACTAACCTCTACCTCGAATTGGCCTCCAAAATTCTTTATTGCTAGTAATTTTTCAGATTGTTTAGCGTCACTTGTTTCCACTAACAAGTTCCCATCCCTTAATTTTCTAATATTTTTAACATTACCTACGCTATTGGTAATAAATTTATTAATAAAAAATGGAGATATATTTTTAAAATCATTATCATCCTTTCTACTCAAAACAATATAACTAGGGTTTATCTCACTAGGTGTAACATGAGAGGCGTTAATAGTGTCAAAAAACGACTTCATTCTGCCTCTTTTCCTACGTTTTGAATGTGGACTGGGTGGATCAGTTCCATTCATGTTGAGGTTAGGCAGTCAACGTGGTCGGTATATATATGATATTAAGCTATAAAATAGTAAGAAAACAAAAAAAAACAATAAAACAAAGGAAGGATTGGAAATATACACAAATAATATGTTTAATAAATTAGTTTGTTAAACCTATTGAACTTAAAAAAATTAATCAAAAACATCAAAACATTTTTTTGGCTTATCTGCTCGATGACTGGTCAGCAGCGGTTCCTCAATCTTCTGAGAGACTTCAGGCACTATATTGACCGAATTTTTAATTAATCTAAGTCTTATTTCCTTAATAAAATCACAGAAAACTGGAGAGCAAAATTTAGCTTGTACGCACTCTTAGTCACCATGGAAACGTATGATGATTATTGTTGTACTTAACTTATTACTATTTTTTAAATTAATTATATTTGTTGTTATCGTGTTTTCCTTAGCGCTGGTGAAGGCCTACAATGTAGGCCCAAAAGTAGGCATACAATAAAATAAGTTAATGATATTAGTATGTTTTTCTTGATGACTGCTCTCTCTACTAACTTCTTTATCATACATTCTTTTTTTACACCATTTTTATTTTAATAGTCACAACGTGACTTGAAAGATTTGAATGGGGTTCAGTCTATCTATTTAGGACTTGTATATTATTGATTTTTTATGATTTGATTAGAATTATTGATACCGGATTATTTATAGTACTTGTATTTCTGTTTTTGTTTCAGTTTCAGATTCCTCTCAGAATTGATTGTGTTGGATGATTATTGTTTTTTATTTAACTATAACTGACTTCTTTAAGAAACATGGTTTGGGGAAAAAGTTTTATGTATTTTATCTTTTACTATCTTCTCACAAGACTGAAACGACAAGAAACTGCTTGAAGATACCGATTACTACAACAGTTACTAGACAAACGTTCAAAACTTCCAGTATACTACAAAAGACTCATCTACATCACTATTATCAGATCTATTTGGACATATGGAATCGAGCTTTGGGTATCTAATTAATAAGCTATCTAATTCATCCCGCATCCAATCCTTACAATCCGAAATCCTGAATGCCCCTTACTTTGTCACAAATCAACTCCTTCATAAAGACCTCAACATCCCATTTGTTGCAGACCTAGCCTGTGATAGATATACCTCTTTTCATTCCGAACTCCCTGCCTTCACAAACCCACTCGTCCGTAATCTATCTTCTTTATATACTCTTGATAACCCGCCGAGGCGATTGAAAAGAAAGTGGTCTCGGGAACTACTTACTACTTTAAAATAGTGCTACCACTGGGTTCTTCTTTCTCGAGACATTGTCATGACTTTTTTTCACCTGCATATTTACTTGTGTGTTTGTATAATACAGTTGTAAATTACAATAAATAAATAAAAATAAAATTTCTTTTACTACAACAGCTATAACACATATCGTTGCGCATTAGCTTATCTCAAACGCAGTTGCCAACATCAGTGTTGGTGATTATGGGCCAGAAATACTTACCGTCATCATCATTATGGTAATTAGGAATGAAGATTAGTTCTCCCTGACAGCTCTTGATTTCCGACCTCAGAAATGGATTCGCAATGGGTATGTTGCAGGAAATACAAATCGCCCCACCCGCTACCCTCTCAATCACCAGCCAGGCAGATTTGCACAATGGTAATGTTGCAGAAATGTTCCTGTTGTAATGTGGAACAACCACTTACAGTTAGGCTCGGTGATTTTAGTCACCAGGATCATTGAGGGACCAACGAGACTGCAATGATCTGGTTTTGTTCCACAGTTATTCAAAACAGGATCCATATTGTTCTCGGGTGTAAATTACTTCTTTTATCATTGTCAATGCCATTACTGCCCATTGTTCGATGGAATGATAACAGGATTTTTTTTCTGCAGAATTCGATTCTAATTGATCTTTGCTACTTCTTAATTTGTGTTTCATTACAACAGGATATGAATGATCAATCTTATCTCAGGACTCAAGTGTTAAATCATTGCCTCGTTTAAACATAATAAAATTATCCTACCAGCCGTTTTGGTTTAGTCTTATATCCTTATTACTGTTCCTTTGGAATATCATCTATTATCGTTAGAACTATTCACACGATAAAAAGAACGTTTTTTTATATACGAGTATGTATTATATTAGTTCTATCTACTTCATTTTTAGAATTATTTTTTTTATGTCGGCTTCAATAAAACATTAGTGATTCATTAAAATAAATAATTAATATGCATTTTATGTGATCGAAATCCCTTCTGTTTTAACCAATATTATTAAAATGAAATATGGAAATATTTCTGCTTTGTTAGCTATAATTATGTTTTTAATAATGCTGATTTCTGTATATATTAATTAACCGAATTTATTTTTTGTTTACAGGTAAGTAACGATTATACTTTGAAGAACATAAAATGAACCAAAACTATATGACCATATAGTTAAGCAAAACCTCCTACAACAATTGCAAGTATGTAGACAAATATTTGTAAGTCATTATGCATTATTAATTTAAATTTAATCGTTCTTTATAAATAATAATAACTTTGACATTATCGACACCAGCCCAGCAGGATATTTATACTACCACAGTCAACGTTTGCTTGAAGAATAACGTTTCAATATAACCGTTTTCTCTAGCTCGAACTACCTTCCAAAGCAATCTTAGTACTATTCTTAATGCCATCATAATTGTTGCAAATCCACTTAGTCTATTTGAAATTACAATTATAAAAGGTTTAACGAACTCGAACGTACGATGGCGATGACACCAACGGTCCTATAGTTCATATCCTAATTTCAGGCTGTGTTCGCCTAATTTCTAACATTGACTAATCATTCTTCTTCGATCAGCATTTCTTACCATACCTAATTTTCTAAAACCTCAAGGCGGTGTTCCGTCCTTAATGTTGATGACAACGTTTTAGCATTCATAATGGACAGTAGGAAGTATAGTAATCATGTTTGTTTCGGGTTTATAGCAAACCAACTGCTGAGCAGTTCTGACATGGAAATTAAAAAGCCTTTCTTGCCATTAAAATCTTATTCATTTCCTTTTTAATTTTGTGTCATTTAAATATTAAGGAACCAAGACATGTTTTTAGAGGTTTTCTCATCTATCGCCCGAATCTCAGCACTCTGATGATTCTCTAAGATTGGTAATGATTTCCTAACGATGGAAAGTCCAGATTACTTGAATACCGTTCATAGGGTTGTCACATAGATCTAATTTTCATCCAACCTAAGCTATACAATATTATGTAAGAGAACTACGCAACTGTATCAGAGGGCGTCAAGGTCACTGAAAGGCTCAACTGGACTGTCGCATGGGACTGGACCAAGCCCACTCTACCTACGTATTGAGTCATTCCTGATCGTTCCAAAGAGCTAGCTACATGAGAAGGACAGGGTACTGCCTTCTCCAATTACAGATGGCGGTGTGTTCTGTCCCGTTAGCCCAGCCACCGTCTCCTTTCTCCTTGTTCCTTCATTAGTCTAGTTTTATTTACGTGTCAAGACGAGGTCATGGAAAGGGTAGACAGCCACATGGGCTTGAGATCTCAGGTTTGGGAGTTGAACTTCGGGAGATATGAATAGTACTAACCAGATGGAATGCACTACTTGAAAAAAGCGACCGAGATTGAATTATCGTTTCACTCAATAAGCAATAAATTTCTTGGGAAGAACTTTGGATTTTGTAAATTCCGTAATGAATTGCGGTAAAATTAAATTAAAATAATATTACTGATCGTACTTAAATCATCTGTTTAAAACTTTCTCTTACAAGGAGACAGCGAGGGTACATCGGTATTCAGTAATCGGTGTTCATCGATTTGACCTGATCGTAGTTGAGTTATTAAATTTTAATTTTAATTTTTTTTTCGTACTTTAGGATTTGTTTCTCCGCAATTACCAAGTAGTGTGCTCTACGGTTTGAGAATTCACTAACTGAATACTAATTACACGCGGAAACTCCGTTCGATTTAAGTGACCCATCCTCTTGCCGTCTCCTATCTTTGTGTTTAAATAATAATTATAAATATATATTGACATTGAAATGATGTATTCAATTATGATGGTATTTTTGATTGGTAAAATCTTTCTAAAAATGATTTTATTATAAAATGTGTAATACAATATAATGAAAATGACTAATTATTATTTTAACAGTACATTTCAGATTTGTTTTTAAAATTAGTAACTAAATTTGATCTTATCGTTACATAAACAAAGCATGAATTACCCGAGAAGGATTCCAGGTTTTTTTATAAAAAACCTTTTGGAAAATCAACAGATCTGTATAAATGTGTACCATGATTTTTATTAACATTCTAAAAATTATGTTTATTAACCTATAACCAACATGTTCTAATTTTTTAGAAGTGAAATATAAAAGTTAGAGAAGATGTTTTTATTAGAAATAACAATTTGTATAGGTTCTAAAGTTAAATACATTTTAAATTTTTTTTTTTTTTTTTTTTTTTATTTAAAGAAATTTACAACTGTATTAAATAAATACAACAAGCAAATAGGCTTTATATATGATTAGTACACATGATAGTCCTGAGAAGAAACTACCCATTGGTAGCACTCCAATGTCTTATGTTAGAAGGTCTCTTGGCCATCTTCTTTTAAGGCGCCTCGGTGGGTTGTCGGGAATAGATATGGAGGAGAGGTCACGGATAAGCGGGTTTGAGTGGGCAGGGAGTTTGGAATGAAAAGAGGTATATCTGTAACGGGCCAAGTCTTCAACTAATGGGATATTTAGGTCTTTATGGATGATTTTATTAGTAACAAAGTAAGGAGCATTGAGGATTTTACGAAGGATTTTGGACTGCAAGGATTGGATGCGAGAGGAATTCGATGGTTTAGTAGACCCCCATAGCTCAATGCCACAGGTCCAAATAGGCCTGATAATTGTGATATAAATGAGTTTTTTGTAGTAAGTAGGAAGTTTTGAACGTTTGTCAAGTAAGTGTTGTAGTAATCTGTATCTACGAGCAGTTTCCTGTCGTTTCAGTCTAGTATGAGGATTCCATGTTAGGCGTTTGTCGAGGTGGAGTCCTAAGTACCGAATCTGTTCAACAGGAGTAAGTAGGATATTGTTAAAGGATACGGTGGGGCAGAAAGTCATAGGCTTACGACGTAGAGTGAAGGTGATTTGATGGGATTTATTAGGATTTATTTTGATTCTCCAGTTTTGACACCATTCTTCAATGGCTGATACAATTTAAATTATAAAAATAAAAATTATATTACGAATAAATCATTCTATCGTAAAAATATCTATAGTCTATGGTGATGAAAAGAAAAATAAAGTCATATTTAACATACAAAAAAGTAAACAAAAATGAATTAATTCTAACATTTCGGTTCCCCTCGTCTTAGGTTTTTTTTCATAGTTTCTAATACAAGGCATAGCATTCATAGTGCCGTGGCCAGGAAGCAACTATAATTTTTAAAAATAACTTGTCAAATGTAAATAAATTATTTACATTTGACAAGTTATTTTAATTATCCATACATATGTTTCCTGGCCATCCCACTATTTATGTATTGTGTTTTTTATTAACCTATTTTAATAATTTTTGAAATTAACAACTTTTTAAATAATTTATACTAGAATAAAATGTTTAAACAAAATAAATTTGTAGTGGAGGATCCTGATGATTGACGAAACCCCTGAGACGTTGATCACTGATTTTTATTTCAATAAAAATGTTTTTTGGAAGAATTAGAAACAAACCCATTTCTTTTCTACCTCAGTTATTACTGTATCTTATTTTATTACCGATAAGGCTTACAGTGTACTCCAAAACTTCGCAATTCATTAAATACTGTTTTTACGCTTTATGATGAAAGACCTTAATAAGCACCAACGTTGTTACAATCGATTATCCCAGAATAATAAATGAACATATTTCAACTCGTGAAAGCAATCAACTAAACAATCTAAGCACTTCGTTTATCATTGATGTAATTAAAGTCAAAATGGCAACTTTCCCTAACCTCATACTTATATAATAACACCGGCATGGCATTCCGTGATCATATCCTTGGGATACATGTTTCACCATCTGTTGGCAGCTGTTCGAATACCATCCTTAATGAGTCGTAAAACTGACTTTATGAAAATAAAAAATATACAGATAAAGTTAAAGGTATACACTTCAAAATATTTTGACCGAGATAATTAAAAACGAGTCGCTGAGAAAAAGGGCAAGGTCGCCAGTAATCGCAGATCCATCAAACAACTTCAGTCCCATAGCAAAGCTCTTTGATGATTTATGTCGAGGAAACAGCCCCCTCCACTCCCACACCTGGAGGTCCCTGCTTTAGGAAGCCAATTCCATCGTGAGCCACCTGCTGTCCTCCTCCTTACTGTTTACACTTTCCTACCAGGTCTTACCTTGGGGCAGCAGTTTCGAAACGGCACTCCTCTTTCGCAGATGTATTGTGCCTTCTGATTTGATATTCAAGGTTCGGAGGACGATTAACATTTGAAATATGTCCCATTACATAACCTCATACATACTTGAAAGAGGATCGTCCCACTTTGAGGAAGGTTGGGTATATATTTCTGAAAAATTCACGATGATAACTATTGTGCTAAATATAAAGGATTGATTCAACTCTATTTGATATTTTTTTGCTAAAATATATGCTTATATAAATACATCGAAAGATATATATTTATAGGATCCCCCAAAATGGAAAAGAACTCTCCGGGAGGATATTATAGAATAGTGGAATGGTGGGAGACAACCCAAAGCACCTCTACACTAAGTACTTTCCCACCGTCCAGTCTCGTCTAAATGCAAAATGGGTCCTCCCGGACTATTGGGTCTCGCAATTTCTCACAGGACATGGGAGCTTCAGGGCCAAGCTTTCTGGATTTGGGATAGATACAGAACCCCTATGTCCTAGCTGTGGTGTCCTGGAGTCTGCTGAATATGTATTGTTAACGTACACGATGACGGAAAAACAACTACTCGTACTTCAAAAAGTTTGTGTACGGGTGGAAATCGGCTCAGTTCAGCTTATTTTAATATTGGAAGAAGACCAGCCAGGAGGTTGCAGACATTGGAGGAGATCAGTAAATAGAAGATCTACTTAAACGAAGTTAATTGGCAACAGTAACTTGCAGGCTAATCGGCAAATTAATGTTTCCATTACAAGGTAGAGTGAATAAATAAATTTAAAAAAACATCGAAAACAAAAATCACGACAAATTCAATAGAAATACAAATTTATTTAAATAATAGTGAGATAGAATAAGTAGAGGAGTACAGTTACTTAGGGCATGCAATAACATTCAGGGAAAATATGAATAATGAAATAGAAAGAAGAATTAAGCTACATTGGTCTCTCTAAATGATCTTTAAAAGTAATATATCACTGGATCTTAAAACCAAAGTTTTGATCACACGTGTATATCCCACGGTTCTAAAAATGTTGGTAATATTAATTGATAATAATTCAAACATAAACATAAACACAGCGACACAATAGTAAAGAGCAGATGACCTGTTATCTTTCACTCGGTTAAATTCGGCGGATCCCGAGTTCACCCGATCGAGCGTGATGGATCAGCCTCATTTGCAACATACAAAAATCTGTGTGTGAAGCGCCAAAAGAAGTTTCAAATTAAAACAAAATTAATTAATAAAACGCCTGTTTACCGACCGCTACAGGATATTTCCGAAATTCGGCACAAAAATAACAGCGAATCCGACGATGAACCTAACACCTCGAAGTCGCTATCAGCCGTTGATATTATTTTTAAATGCTAACTGACCAAAAATGTTTCAATTTAATAACTCAGTTATTATTGAATACAGCGAAAAAATGCTAAGAGCTTTTTAAGCAGCACACCACGATTAATTTTATCCAAACATATACGCATATACCTCAGTTACTTTTGAAGAGAGAAAGCAATATGTGTGGAGTTTTAGGATCAGGAAACCATAACTCATTTATTTTTTAAGATAGAGAAAAAAATGTAAAGTATTGTAGAACTAGCATACCGCTATTAATTATAAAACAGAGAAAAAAATACAAAATTTAAATGTCTATACGCCCATAATTCAGTTATTTTGAAAATTTAAAAAAAATATGTATATTGTTTTATAATCATTGAACCGTGATTAATTCTAAATTAGTTTTATATTTATGATAATGTGATGAAATCATTTTTTATTTATTCCAATGAAGTGATACTATAAGCGTTTTTGGTACATTTAGACAATTATTAGTGACCTATTCAACAGATAATGGTCGTTTCTTCTTTCCGGAACTGTGATCTAATGTGTTCCGCTCTTACGGAAGTGACGGTTTGTTTCCGTGCATGCTGTCCAACACCAGTTATTTTTTGTTTGGTTAAAGTTAATTCCGTTTTACTAGTTTCAATATATATGTATATATATCAAAACAATATATTTATTTTTTTTTTTTGCTCCTACTATTGTAAAAGTAGCATATGAATTCAAAACAACAAGATTCAAAGTGTTTATGAAAGCAATTAATAATAAAAATTTAATTGTAGAAATCATAAATCTGTAAGTAAAAATTAGCATTTGTGTCATTGTTTAAACTTCAACTTCATTAACTCATATTTATTTATACGGGTCTGAAAATAAAATTGGGAAAAACATTTTTAATGTTAATCTTGAAGTTGTGCTCACACAGGAAACCAAACTCGCTGAGCCAAGATATCTAATATTATTGGGAATAACTGAAGGAATTGATTCCATGGTTATCGTAAGATTAAGAACAGCTTATTCAGATTAATACTGTTATATATAAAAAACTTTTATGTTTATTTTTCTGTTATATGAAAGTCAATTTCTCAGTAAATTCCACACTTTCGAATCCGTAATCCTATTGGATAAATAATTTAAAAAAGGAGGCTAATAAAAAAAGTAAGGAAGATCTGTAACTCCTGAAAATTTTCAATTAGACGTTGTTGAAGTTTCTGAGGCAATATTAGAAATGTGGAAAAAATATAATATTACTTATTACTGCTTTCTGTTTCGTAAGGAATTTCAATGGTTATTATCACTAATCGCATTTTCTTGGTCTGTATCAATTAAATATCGTTTTTGCTTCGTTCCATTGACAATTTCAGGGTGTTCGTTCCTCAAGAAAAAATAAACAAAGCTGCTATTAAGATGGAAACACTGACATGATATGTAAGTACAGGGAATGCCATTTTCGTTCAGACGTTCATATTTTCTAAAATGAGAAAGAACCAGAGTTGAGAGAGAAGACCCGCAATACAGACCGCCTTGGCAGGGAAGCGCGCCCTATCTATACTCACAGATCCTCCAACCTCGCCTCAGACCAGTTTCCTGAATAAGTCACAGGGATGGAGCAATCCCTTGGCTGTCGAGCAGTTTCGACATATCCTGCTCTACTTGCTTCACATGCTTATGTCCATTGGGTCACTGGATTCACTTGGAAATGGCCATTGTGTAACAAGTGAAATATATGAATTTCGTTTCCAACAAGAGTCTGTACTTCGCATGGGATGAATATTCAGTAAGTCATGAGCCAAGCCTAAATCTTTTAGTGTCTTGTTACATTATGGACACTTGGTATAAGGGATATATTTAATGCTGTTGGCAGATATCCAGTGTTGAGATTTCCAGAATAAGGATGGTAGAGGACAAACTCTGCAGAGATTTTTTTCGGGTTTTCATCGGGGTGAAACGAATTGCTTGTTGCTTACATTTTTTCATTCATAATGCTTCACTCCCGGGATGGGGTGACCGGGTGGGTTAACGCGCGTTGCCCAACAACCAGAAAACCAAAACTTAGGATAAAATAATTGAGTTCGCGTTTCTATGCTGGTGGGCCTTTGAACTCAGACATGAATTCCCTCGCCGTACCTCCCTGGCCCTAGAAAACCCTCTATAGCCTAAAAAAGTGAAGAAAGAATGAACAAAAAACTTATCAATTAGTTATAAAACTAATTTTATGGGCAACGAATAAAGCTATTTATTATTTAATTGGCAGTTAATATTTTTATTTAGTCAAAAATACAATAGCACTCCTGCAGTAGTAGGTATCCCTTAATTACTCGAGCTTTTGAACTTCCTCGTGAACTTAGTGCAGCTCGTTTGCAATATAAATATTTTTCCATTTCATGGGTGAAGCTTTCTACCTGAAAATCCCGAGTTTAATATCTAGAAATAAATAAAATATATATCATTTTAGAAGACCAATAACGATTTTATATGTTTCTATGGAAACCAGCTCCTGAAACACGGGTATGAAAATACTTGTCAAATAAAGACGCTTTCATGTGGTCAGAAATTTGATTGTCTTTCAAATGAGTACTATAAATGAGGTGTATGGTTTATATGTTATTCGAAAACAACGGTTTTTTAAGGATTAATGATTTTCAAGTACTTAGTGGACGATATTTTTAATAAGCTAAGCTATATTGCATATCTAGACGATCAGGGGAGCATCTATTAAACATTCTAACTCTAAAGACATTATAATTTTTGTGATACTGCGATGACGACATAACTGGGTGAATGATGATTTGCTTTTATAACATAGAATTGATAAATTTTGAGCTGCCCTAGATATGTTAAGACAATAGCAATCTCTAGCCTTCATACAATCGATTTCTCGAAGGCTCTCAATTCCTCCAAACCCGTTCTGCGAACGATCATGTGAAAAATTTTGGAGGCCACAGCCCACCCTTCACTGCATTATTTGGAGTAGTCGTGAGTCCATAACATTCATATCTCCAATCATTGTGATACAAGGCAACTGCTGCTTACTGCATGCAAATATAACTCTAAAAATAAAGTTTTAAAGCGAGCTTTTAAACCAACCAACACACATCAGGAACAAAAAGATAAATGATAGAAAAAGGAAAGTAAAACTATATTTATAATCGAAAAAAAGTGGTTTGATTACTTACCAAACCATTATAAATCACTATTTATGTATAAATATCTTTCTTACGGCAATTAATGCCTTGTTCTAGTGTAAACTGACATTGCAGTTCTTACATCACAAGGCTTTCGTTTCTTTGTTTATTCTTTGACGTCACTTTATACTACTGTAGCTTATCGAAAGAGTCCGAAAGTTTGTCTATCTAAGTTCAATTAGGATAGGGATCTTTAACGGTTATCTGGTATCAAACATGCTCAGGACTACCATTTTACGTCTCCTCCCAAAGACTGCATAACCACGAACTTTTTTACTCCCTTTAAAAAATCCTAGAGCTATCTACCGATTTTGAAATCGCGACCTTGGGCATAAAAGGCGATTATGCTAGTCACTACACTACAAGGCTTTTAATTAATATCATTCGTTCTGACAAAAAATATTATTTATTTAATATTTCGTTACTATTACGATTTTCAAAATTTGTTTATCCATAAAACTTTAAAAAAAAAAGGCAACCTACCAAAACTAGCATTAGGCTACTATTCTCTAGGTCCCAGGTTTTCCCGGCTAAGGCAGAATTATTTATTCTGTCATTTCAGCCGTGGAGCAATCCTGGGGTGAGGAGAACCTCCGGGGGGCACATCCAGCCTCTATATAGTGGGGACATAAAAGTGGGGAAAACCTGGCGAATTAGCGAGATATATGCCTAATCACCTCCTTGCACAGTCGTTGGCATTGACAGTACGAAACTCTATATGTACTGAACCCAAGACCCTTCATGGGTTGGAGATAGGTAACTAACGTATTCCTTACTTTCATTTTAAGGTTTGTGCCAATTTTCAACTAACCAATCAACCAAGTCCTTGATATTAACGAATAGTAATAAATACCCCTAGAAGTACCGGAATTTCGGTACCTTATAGATTATTATATTAACGCTAACAAAACTTGAAGAATAATATGACGATATGACTACCATTTGTACCCTCTTTTAAAACATTAACTTTACAAAAACTCTAAGTCCATTGAGTAAGGATATCGGGAAGAATAGGCTTGACAAATCCAAGTGTAACAAGAAAATTGCAAAGTGTGAAATGTAATTTTGCTCAGAAATACAAACGGTTTGTCCTAGAAGTGTGCAGCCAGTCGTACTCGGTTGTACAATGCTTAAACACCTAAGAGTTTTAACTGTCTAGACTTTCTATTTTCGTTTGTTTTTTTAACCACTGAAATAATTAACGTTTACTTAGTTTATCAAAGTTCATAACGTGCTGTATTGCTACCCTTAGGCTTAGGTGTTCTTACAACGTCGATGAACGAACCTCCAGCAACTAAATAGCGAAATATATAGTTTTGAAGTTGACGTGATCCTCGATGTCATGATTAACAAGTTAGGAATTTTAAATTGATTAATATATTAAATTTGTAGCGGTGTTTAAAAAATGTTGGTTTGGGTCATTTAACTTTTTAAAATAATTTTTAATCCGACAAATCTTTATTTGTAGATATTTAATTGCTATTTACATTTTATTTCTACAACTAATGTAATGTTGTAACTGTCGAATATCAAACAAATTTCTTAACTATCTCGGAGTAATCGTCTTAGAAAAAACAAAACAAAAAACCTCGAAATAAAGTAATTAAAATACTTAGTTGTCATTATTTGCCTGATAGTCTTAAGAATCATTGTTTGTCTAGGTGCCCCGTAATCAGCTGTGTATTAGATTTCGAAATTTATTAAGCATCTACCGGTAGCTGTTTGTCATCATGAGAAGTACACGTAGATTGGAAAATGTTCAAGTTAACTTTTGTTTAAGTAGGTGTATATTCCCGGATATTCGGAGATGGTCTAATGAGAAGGAATATTTCTTGCTAAAATTAAATCTCATCCTTGACAAATCATTAGTCAGAAATAGTTTTATTTTAATTCGGATGATTCATCTGGTCTAGTCATCTTCCTCCTATCGGAAGTAGTTATTAACTCCTTCGAAATGGGTTTCCTGTGGCTGTTTTGCGCTGGTAACATAGGAAAATTACTAAGTTAACTTATTTTTTTGTTTTAATTCATGTTTTAACCTTATATTGCCGTAAAATCAGTTAACATATCAAAAATAAGCGTTTTTTTTTCTTTTTCATCTATTAATACCTTTATTTGCACCTGTCCAAACGGCATGGACAATCAGCAAAGTTGAATTATCAGCTGTTAATGTTGACATGTGAGGGATAAGGAAGGATCAGTACTCGGTAGCACGCTTTCCTTGACGCGATCGACTATTGGTTAACTCAAGAGATCTTGCATCCAAAAACTTTTTTATCTCCTCCTCGAATTAATAGGCATGTTGGTTGTAGCCTTATATCTTATAAGTTCGTTGGTATGTCCGTGTAAGTTATTATGAAATCGTAGATGAGGTTTAATTAGAATTTCACAATGTTTAAGTATTAATTAAGTAATGAATTAATAATGTTTTAATTAAAATTTGAGGCATTTAAATATCAGTTTCTGCTTTTAAAATTATTTTGATCAATGGTCTGTGTAGAAAAACTTCTATAGCCTAAAGATACGAGGGATCAGTAATAATAAAAGGACGAGTATCATAAAATTACCGGAGATACAAGTCTCTCTCCGAATCACGAGTTCCCTTTCGCCTCTATCAATCTCAAGTTTAATTGAATGTAATACTTATTAAGTTTAGATTATTTTAGGTGAAGGTCAAAGTTTAAATATAAAGTTGAGGCTGATAATTAACTTCTATAATGCCATTTTCTGGTGCAAGAACATTTCACTTCAACCTTTCAGACATGAGGCTTCCACTCACTTTAAGATAAAAATTATTCTATAAGATGGCATTATAGCCGAAACGTAGTGCATCATAATTAAATAAAAGAGTGGCGAAGTTAATTATCAACCTCCAATTTTTACTTTCGCTTACTATATATAGTAAGAAAAAGTATTGCGATCGTGAAAATTTCCGAGTTTTCAGTTTTCAATGGAAACACACGTTTTAGGGTCCTCTGAGTCCAAATAACCAAAAAGTTCTGTGTGTGGTAACTTCTGGGCGAAAACGAAAAGTCCTAAGAAACTGAAATTTCATATTTAAGAAAAATATACGTCCGAGATGTTACAAAAACTTTTTCATCGAAATTGGCTAAACAGAAGAGCCTCTTTATACCATGCACATTGCACCTTATTATGATTTTCTTAAAAACGGCTTTATCGAATTTGATTAAACTCGCTATATCGATGTAAAATTTAATGAGCTTAAATATCATATAGGTTTTATTCTGATTAAAATAGTTTGACAGGGCTTAAATGCCGATATTTCAAATTTTCTTCTTCTAAAGTATCATTAATTTTGTAGATTCTATAAAAATAACCATATTATCTTGTTAGCATCGATAAATATCAGCTTATTATGCATGTTGAGCGAATTTGGAAAACAACTAATGCAGAAAACTGAAAAAATATTTTTTTAATGCAATTTTTTGTTTTTTAACTTAAAAACAGTAATATACATGTATAACATACCGTTGGAAAGCTAAAGATTTCAGAAAAAAATATTATCTAATACACAAGCTTTTAAAAGTTAATAGAGAGTGATGAAAAGCCGATAAAACTAAGTGATTATTTTAGATAATAATAAAATAGATTTTTTTATAAAACAGATGTTTCTATAGAAATTCCATTTAATTACTGTTTTGATGTCTTCACTCATTTTTATCTCTTACTGTATTTCAAACTTCTTTAATCGATTCTAAAAACGGAGGTAAGTGAAAGTCGTGTGTTGACCGCACCAGATTTTATATTTAAATACAATACTCTGAACACAGTGCCTTTCAAAACTGTGTTAGTCTGCGGGATGATAAATTAAAAATTTAAACAAGCTACAATGCGAAGTTAGCGATCATAAGTGTCTACCAGTGATCGAATGTCTTTGACAGTCATTAGAAGTTACAAAACTAAGTTTTTTGTTTTGTTTTTTCTTGTATTTCTAGTTTTCGAACTCTTCCTAATTCTTTCTATATATATTTGTTTTTCAAAATTGTCGTGAGGCCATTTATAATAACAGCTATCTTTGGAAGAACTCCAAAAGACGAGGTTCACAGAATGCTGACCATTCATACACCGTCAGACATTCTGAATGGTAGTTTTTTTTTCTTATAACTGCAAAAGAGTGTTCACGTTCAAAAACATGTTATTTTTTTAAAACTTTCTATGAAAATAAGACCATTACAACGCTGATAGAAGTCGTGATGTCTTTATTCAACAAGAAAAAGTTTCATAACCTTAATATGTTTCATAATATACAACTTAAAAATACTTCCGTTCACTAAACCTTGAATATTGAAAAGTTCGGTGTGAAGAATTCGATTTACAAAAGAGACATTGTGCAAAGCCAGATTGACCAATTTAATACTGTAATCAAATGTCATTAAAAACGATTTCTTAATTGACATTGTCTTTTTTTTTAGAATTAAAATATATACATATTTCTTTGATACGTTGACAAAGAAATCTGTTAGTACAGTATCAAACAAGACGGATTACTAAAATATTGAACTTCTTGCAATAGATAAATTCGTTGTGTTTAAATAATATTGACGATACATTTATACTATACTAATCTAAAAATAAAACCTTCACGTAATCTTATACAATGGTCCTCTAATTCCATTTACGAATTACTGATAATGGACTCTTGGACCGGCGAATCTGTTCTCTAGCATTACGCAAGATGGTGAATTGATGATGGGTCTTAACGTTACCCTCCAATCACCTAGTTTTTAAAGATAATCTTGTGATTAATGGTCTGATTCCCAGAACTGTCTGCGGTTCTCTCAGCACTAATCACAGCGCCATTATTCGCGTAAAAGGCTTCATTTTATATCTTCAATGATTTCTGGGATAATTGAATTTGATTATTTTTGTTTTACGATTTTAAAAGGATTCTATAATTTTTTGTTTCACATTATGTCAGTTAGTGCCGTTTTTGCGAAAATCGTAAAAAGGTGCACAATGCATGGTATTAAGTGCTCTTCTGGTGGTTAGGGTTAGGGTATTGGAGTAGGTGCTCAACCTCTTGGTTATTAACACCGAATAAATTTGTAGTAACAGATTTGTTTTATTCTTTTTTCTTCTTTTTATTTATTTATTTTTCCTTCTATTTATTTTTTTTAAATTTATTTATTTATTCTTTTTTTTTTTTTTTTTTTTTTAATTATTCTTTTGTTGACACATTCTGAATTAGTGGATTTATTCCAATTTTTCTTTATTTATTTATTATTTTTATATATATTATATATATATATATATATTTTTTTTTATTACTACTATTATTTTTTTTGTTTTCTTTCTTTCTTTATTTTTTTTTCTTATAGTTCCGGGAGCAGAGAACATTCTTTGACGAACCTAATCAGTGAACTAACTGTTTCACTAGAGTCCTTCAAGCTCTCACTCAACGATCTAGCTAGGTTAAGTTTATCCATTTGTACATGAAATTTGGGGCAGTTATGTGTTTTCTTGAGAGAGGCACTCTACACAAGTCACACATTGGTACGGGCTGCCTGAGGATGAGATGGAGATGTGTGAGTCTGCTATGTCCTATGCGAAGTCTCGCCAAAGCAGTTTCCTCGCGGCGATTACTTCGCAATGATGTATTCCATGGATCAGGCGATTGCTTGATATTTCTTAATTTATTGGTGTTGTCAAGTTCCGACCACATCTGTTCCCATGCCTGATATATTTTGACCTTAAGGTAATTTTTTACGTCTTCCTTGATGTAAGTTGGGTGGATTTGGACGTTTGACAATGCAGCTTCTTTCGCAGCCCGATCCGCTTCCTCATTGCCATCAATGCCTACGTGGGATGGAATCCACAAGAACACTAGTTCTTTTTTCAGTATTTTTAAATCTCCCACATATTTTCTGATCTTATTAATTAGTGGGTTATCAATGCAAATATTATGAAGGCTCTTAAGGGCGGATAGGGAATCGGTGCATATAACGAACTTTGACTCATCACGTGACCTAATGAATTCAAGTGCATTTAATATTGCTACAAGTTCCGCAGTATATACGCTACTTAGGTTAGGCAGTTTGAATTTAAGGATACTTACGGGTGTAACAATAGACAGCCCAACTTGATCATTTATTTTGGAGCCGTCTGTGAATATTTTTGTGTAATCTGAATGATCACATATAATTTCATTGTATTTTTCTCTTAGTACATAGTGCGGTGTGTCAGTTTTGTTATACTTTGTCAGAGTTAAGTTTGTTCTTGGTACTGTTTGGTCCCATGGTGCTTCTATTGTTTCTGTTGTCTTATTGAGATGCAAGTGAAGAAGTTCTTCGACGTAAGCCCTCGATCTTATTCCTAATGGTGCTGGTTTGCTCGGATTATTCTGATAAACTATTTTGTACTTGGCTTGGTATATATATTTGTAGGCAGGGTTATCGGGTTGTGTGGCCAGTGATGAGATATAATTACATGCTAATTGCAGACGCCTGAACTTAAGTGGTGGAATTCCTGATTCTGCACACAGGCTAAGCACTGGACTTGTCCTGAAGGCACCAATAGCAATCCGGAGGCCTGTGTGGTGGATTGTGTCCAGTTGTGTTAAAATTCTTGATTTTGCTGACCCGTACACAGGACTGGCATGATCAAGTTTGGATTCGACGATACATTGGTATATCTGAAGTAATCTAGTTCGGTCAGATCCCCAACTTGTTCCTGCAAGGACTTTCAACACATTAAGTCGCTTCAGGCATTGTTCCTTTATGTTTTTTATATGTGAGCCCCATGTCAGCTTGGAGTCGAGGATGAGTCCTAAGAATTTGCACTCATTGTGGAAGGATAGAGCCTGGTCATATAGCTTGATTTGAGGTGGAGGGCTTGGGTGTCTTCGCTTTGAAAATAGCATACACTTAGTTTTATTTGGTGAGAACCTGAGTCCTGATTGTTGTGACCAGGTTTGAAGTTGATCTAGTATGGATTGGACAAATGCTTTATCTCTTGTGGAACCAGAGTAATTTATTAGGATCCCTAGATCATCTACAAAGAGGAAGGCTTTTAAGGATCTGTTGGTGAGAGCTTTATGGATATTACTAATTGCTATCATAAATAATGTTCCACTTAAGACACTGCCCTGGGGAATACCATTTTCAATAAGTCTTTTGGATGATAGTTTGTCTGCAACTCTAACTTGGATGTACCTTGACAGGAGAAAGTTTTGAATAAATAAAGGAAGTGCACCAACCATGCCCCACTCCTTTAGTTGTTTCAAGACTAGAGGGCGCCAAATCGTATCGAAAGCTTTTTCGATATCGAAAAATATTCCTAGGCACTCTTTCTTGTTTATGAAAGAGTTTAGCACTTCTGCTTCAAGAGCTACCAGATGATCTAGTGTTGATCTTCCTTTTCGTTGTCCACACTGAATACTAGGTAGGCAATTATTGCTGTCAAGGAACCATAAGATGCGCTTGTTTACTATTTTCTCCAGGACTTTACAGACACAACTTGTTAGAGAGACAGGTCTATACGCATTTATATCAAGTCTGTTTTTGTCGGGTTTTAGTATAGGCACTATGATAGCGGTTCGCCAGTTTTCTGGGAAGTATCCTTTTGTCCATATTGTATTAAAGGTATATATATAGATATGCTCTTCTGGTATATATAGATATATATATATAGATATGCTCTTCTGGTTAGCTGATTTTGATGAAAAAGTTGCTGTAACATCTCGGGTGTATAGTTGTCTTAAATGTGAAATTTCAGTTTAATTTATTAAAATTCTCTGAGTCCTTACGACTCTTCGTTTTCGCGCTAGATTTACCACACACGGACACACAGATCTTTTTGCGAGACTAGGTCATTTGGACTTAGAGAACCCTAAAACGTGTGTTTCCGTTGAAAACTTAAATTCGAAAATTTTTACGATCACAATACCTTCCCATAATATATATTTGATATATAGGTAAGTGAAAGTAAAAACTCCAATCCCACTAGTTTCTATCCTAGCTTCCTCTTCGATTTCTGATAACCCTCCGAGGCATCTGAAAAGAAGATGGCCACGAGACCTTCTTGTTTAGATTGACTACTAGACTTGTTCCAATGAGCAGTTTCTTTTCGTATTTTATCATTAACCCGCAAATTTACTTATTGTATTGTAATATACAGTTGTAAATTTCAATTAAAATGTGTTTTTTTAAATAAAAAAATAAATCGTATGAATGAAATGAAATTTAAACCGTTTAAGAGGATATTTAGTAATATTGTTTTAGGCTTAGAGCCCTAGAATATTTTAATAATATGCTCATGTCAGACATTTCTGGTCTATCTTTAGATAAAGACTAAAAGTTTACAATAATTTCAGAAACCACTAGACTTTTAGCGTTAAGTCTTTAAAATCTTATAGCGACAAGAACGAAGCGGTGATAATAAACTAAATATAATTTAGAAATGTATGTGGAAAACACAAGAGGCGTTGTTATATTCTTGTTATCTCTCATCTAGCTTAAATTTTTGACACATTGAATTTGTTGATCAAAAACTGTGTTTGACAGAAAATATTCGTAATTACAAGGAAAACGAAATAGATTATTATGTAATTAGATTTCACTAAGGTGGCGGATATGATAAATATTGAACTGATCCTAACATGCAGTTTAAACTTTCGAAATCAACTTTTTAGAACTGCAGTCTGCAATTAAAAGGAAGAGTAAAAGCGAAACCTGAATATCTGAAGGTGCGGATGGATTGACTGAAAAACCAAAGCCCGATTAGGGATAACTGGCCAGGTTATCCTTGCAGTTGTAATGGCGGCCATTAATCAGTCCGACCAGGAACTGCTTACCTTCCTGGGGAAAGTAAAACCCGGCCTCAGGGGAGCAGTGCAGCCAACCGCCTCGCTCATTTACTATTTGAACAAGTATTGCCAATTATTAAAGTCGTGGTCTGCAGAAATTGCAAGCCAGTTGTTGCATAGTCCTTTAACCGTGCAATAATCTCTGCGATGTTATTGTTCCCTGAACGGATGAGAGTTTGTGGCCATGAGAAAATTTATTTTTATATAAACTTATACTTATAAATTTCCAGAACTTCATGCTTAATACTCCATAAGGTACGATTGGACGATGACTTCATGGTCCAAAGTGAAACCAGCTAATGCACATCATCTGCGTAGTTTCATAAGCACTTTCGGCTTCAGCTTTTATTTTCGCCGGACCTAAATGGATGACAATCCTTGCAGTCCCCTGGAATCGTCAGAGGGTGGGTGACTGTAGGCCGGTGACGTCAGGTGACCCCTAAGGAATGCCGCCCGGCCGCTCCCCGGCTCTGAGTCAGTCCGCGCACGCAAATCCACCGTCTCTTATGGGATCCTTCCCCTCTGCTAATAATGGCGCTGCTGCGACATAAAACATTACGATGGGAAAGCTATCAAATGTTTAATTACAGCTTCCATTTTATCAAATGAACATTTAATGCGATACAAATAGTAATGATTAATGCCCTCAAGATTATTTTAAAGATTAAATAATAGCATTTTCATACAACGGTCTATGAAAAAATAATAATAATTCATATTTCAGGTAAAGTACTGCTTGCCATATTAGAAAAAAACAAAAAAAGAACGTGAACTTCCTTGCAAATCTGCAATTTGCAAATTCTGAACTTGTATATTACTATCACTTCCGATGTCGAGCTGAGTTTTCATGTCAACTTCATTTTCAATGAAAATGATTAAGCATTAGCCTAAAGTTACCTTCTTCTTACTACAATGTATATTATACAAATTATAATTTATACAAGTTTCCGTGACAATGATTACCATTAATATTAATAACAATAAATACCATTCATATAAAAGTAACTTGTAAAAAAATAAATAACTAGTTAAATATCATGAGCAGTCGGTGCTCATTGTTGTTCTAAACATTTCCAAGAACAACTGTATATAATCGAAATGTAAAAAACTGGATTAAATTGTTTCGAATCAGCTTCAGCGCTCATAAAATATATCTTTTTTATTACCTATTGGCTGTGCTTAAGGCAGATTTATTGGGAATTCACTCTCTCTCTCTTTTGAGATTTGATTCCTTTATGGTTTTAGTAGACTTTAAAAAAAATAAAAGGTTTTAACCTCCTTTTGATGGGTAATTTTAACGTTGTCAGTTGTGCAATATGGAATTACGATTTTTAAATAGTAAAACATAAATAATGTTTGTAATAGTGGACTAAAATAATGTTTTTGATTTAGTAAATCTTGTGGATGGAGAAGGATCTCTCAAACGTTGATTGATGATGGAAATAATGCATGGGTGAATTTAAAAACATCATTTATTCAATACCCCAAGAAAGTAAATATATATACATACATACATATATATATATATATATATATATATATATATATATATATATATATATATATATATACTTTAATGAAGCCTATTAGAGAAAATACTGCCTTAGAAGAAATCAACAGACTTTTACAGCGCTTGAAATGGCTGGGTCACGTGATGAGAATGGACGAAAGCAGAGCAGCCCGTAAATAATACTCTGGTATTCCAGATAGAGTCACAGATCACGTAGGAAAACCAAAGGAAGGTGGAAGGACTTAATGGCAGAAGTCTTGAGGATGGTTGGAGTCCAAGAGGCTTGCAGCAAAAGGAAAGTTCCAAGGGCCGAGTCCCTAATCAATTATTGTATATATGTTAATTGATGGTGTTCCTAATATTTAATTTCAGAAATATGGCTGGGACAAAAATGATTACTAAGTATGATCAGAATTAGCCAAACGAAAATCTATGTAGATAATTAAAACATTACTATGGCAATGGTTCTAATAAGGAAAATGGCAAGGATCCCGAAATTTATTAAGTTCATATTTAATTTCATTCTAAGCATACTAAAACATCATCTTCTAATTCTAGATTTCAATTCAAAATAATCAAATAAATTGATTTAAACAAACAAAATACTACTGAATATTTCCTAAAATGATATAGTTCCAATTCATCGTATTTATTTTAAGGCGCATCCGACAAACAGGACCATAACTCAAGATAGAAAATGCTGCAGCCAGGTTTAAAAACCAAACAAAAATCACGAAAAATGGTTTTCAGTGGATTACTGAAATTTATTAATACAATATAGGTTCCTAGTTAATATCAGTTACCACTTCCAATATAGTCTGTACAATGCTTGAATGATTCATGTTACAAGTCAAGACTTAGATTTAATAAAATTTCCTAATGACATCTCCCGGACCACAGGTCTTCTTTATAATGAATATAATGGACAGACATAAAATAACTAAATCATAATTTTAGATATATGTATATTTTTGTGTATATAAAATATACGTTAAAAAAGGGCTAAAATACAAGGAATGAGGATATAATAGGAAGGTGTTACTGGCTGCAGGCTATTGGAAATACACATCGTTAAATAGTAATTACCCCTCGGGCTTTATAGGCCTTCATATAAATGGTCGGCTATACTATGCCTTAATGCCAAGGCGTGTCTACTACAGGCTACGCTCAAGGTAGCATGTGACGTAACAACACGTGACTTTTCCTGTTTTAATTGAAATCTGGTCCTCGAAAGGTCGTTCAGTACTTGTTTATTACCGCTCTTGGTGCGGTAAGCATTTCAACGAGCAGGTAATTGGGGGACAAAGAGAGAAAAAACACAGGCTAGGTAGCACTGTTATACCAACTTTCAAACCCAATTATTTAACGTGAGAGTAATAAATTTAGCTGA
Organism: Piezodorus guildinii; assembly: GCA_023052935.1. Classification (NCBI taxonomy): domain Eukaryota; kingdom Metazoa; phylum Arthropoda; class Insecta; order Hemiptera; family Pentatomidae; genus Piezodorus; species Piezodorus guildinii. The sequence continues at coordinate 63,247,029 of CM041293.1, forward strand.
AACATGGGTCGTGAACGTAGAGGGTTGAAAAAAAAAAAAAAAAAAGGTAAACTGATTAACAGTTAACATTATAAATTTATTACTACAAGAAAGATAATGTTATGAGGTTCTATTTTATCCACATAAGCAACACTAAAAATTATTGAATATGTAAAATAAAATCTAGAATTTGGTCCTCCGGGCCGGATTCGTTTTCTTTAATTTCTCAATTTTATACAAAAAAAAAACACATTTTTTTTTAAATTCAAGATTGAAATAATCTTTGAAAAGACATGTTATTATATTTTGGCTTTGGACTTTAACTCAATTGTGGATCTTAATTCATATAACAGACGATTAGGTCTTGTCTACCGAACAAAAAAAAAATATAATAATTAATAAACCAGTAGTGGATATAGTGATATTATAAAAGAAATCTGTACGCTTTATTTAGAAAACCATTCATAAAAGTTTATTCGAGTAAAATGATATTCAATTCGTTCTTTCTTATAGTAGGGTAATATTTTTATATTTTTTTATTGTCCATTGTATGTATTCAGAAGTTCAGCCAAGAAGAAAATTGACGAGGAATGATTATTTTTCATTTTCTCAAAGCATATAGAACGCTTCACTAGTATGGGAATCTGCATGAAAGGTTTAAATTCGGTAATTGGGTATGTTTGAATAGATATTTTGCCTAGATATTAATTATTCCTTGTAGTTTTATCAGCTATCGCTTTGAAGTGCAATATTTTTAAAATAATTTAAAGATAAAACAATAACTTTTCTAGTTTACAAAACAACAACGATTAGTTTTTTCAATATCTGCATTTGAAATTTGTGTAAGCTAACCCATTACATCTACTTTATTCATCTTGATAGCCGTAAATTTTGACTGAAAAGTAATAGAATTCAAAGTTGAATGAGTACATTAATAAGCTATTGACAACAAAGGCGTGTATTGACCGTGAACATTCATCAAACAGACAGAGAATTTAGCAACGTGCGTGAATGGGTTCGTGCCGAATGTTTTGCAACACGCAACAGATGGTTCTACGTTCTGTTATGGTCCGATTTAGGTCAAATACTAGACCGAATAAGATGAAATTTTGAGATTAAAAAAAACAAACTATTAAAAGTTTAATTGAAAATTTCATTTGACAGAGTTTCTGAAATTTAATACTATTCATACTTTTTGAAAATAAAGTTGTAAAAGATTATATTTTTTCGAATATTTTCATAGTGATTTCGACAACTATATGTTAAAAAAAATTATAATTTAAATATCTTCCGCTATAATTAATGTTATTATCTTTACGAAAAAGAAAGTATCAAACCCTTAGCTTGTCCTCATCACATTGCGGTTTCAGATTCTTCACAATAGCGAATTTATGACTAATAATAAGCACTAGAAATAATAATGGTATACAAATAACTAATTTAAAAAAGTGCATGTTTAGAGCATTGATTTCATCAGAAAAAATGTCATAAAAAGAGAAATCGCCTATTAATCGTAATCTGCATTTATGATAGAGAAGCACAAGAAGATATCTTGGAAAGTAAAACGTAATAAATTATTCGTATCAAATGATTCTATTAAGTGAAATCTCTTCAAGACTGCATCTTAGACTCTATTAATGTCTTTAACGACCTCTAAAAAAATATCATTACTGTTTTAATGATTATGCAGCGATTGATTGGAAAATTCTTCTGATATGAACAATCTGCGAACGATTATCCCAGTAGTCTATGGTCAATTGCACGATTCTATGGTTAAACGGATAGAACATTTTATTAAAAAATTTATTTTTTTACTTCTCAAAAAATATCACAAAGAAAACGACAATACATCATTGGTATAGACCTTCGTGATATACACAATGTTAAAATGTCTCCATCCACTATAAAATAACCTCTGAGAAATAAATAAGTTCGTGATGCTTAATTTAAAATACTTCAACATAAACTATGTATATTATTATAATCATTAATAATTAGTTATTGGAATAAATAATCATGATAAGGATTCACTATTGCAACGAGTCAAAAGGCGTTGGTTGGAACATGATCTGTGAAGGTAAACATTTATTTTATAGCTGAATTTCTGATATAGAAATATTGATAACAAGTAAGATTGTCTGTCCTATTTCGCTTAGTTGTTGTTGGTTTTATCATTTGTTTTTCGGGTTCTGCTACTTGCGTCGGATACCAAAACTTAAAATTTCCACACGGCAGTGCTCCCTATGGTGCTCCCTACGGCAGAAATGGTGGCAATCTTGATGATATTAATATTTCAGGGCATACTTTTCAACTAGTAGAGAAATTCAAGTATTTAGGTTCAATGATAACAAGAAAAAATAAAATCCAGGAAAAAATAAAGTCCCGGTTAAAGGTGGGATATGCGTGTTATTATCCACTTGCTAAATTACTTAGCTCGCGGCTTCTGTCTAAAAACTTAAAGGTTAGAATTTATAAAACTATAATTATTCCAACGGTTCTTTACGGATGTGAAAAAGTGGCCGCTTACAGGATGAACAACGGCTTAAGGTTTTCGAAAATAAGGTACTGCGTAAAATATTTGGTCTAAAGAGAGATGAGGCCACTGGGGAGTTTAGAAGGTTGCAGAACGCGGAATTGCGGAGTTTGTACCCTGTGAATATAATCGAGTTAAAAGCATCGTGGAGACTCAAATGGGCGCATAAAGTTTTGGGCTCGGTGAGGAACGGATCCCGAGAATTGGTATTCGCTGAACGACTGGTAGGCGTCCGAAAGGTAGGCCGAAGCGTCGATGGGAGGATTGCATTAAGGCTGGTCTTGGGGGCTTGGGCTTGACCGGCGAACATTGGACGAGTCTGTGCAGGCAAAGTTTGGTGGTATCGGCATCGAACCTTCGGGTTCGGTAAGCCTTTTATTATAATAATAGTGCTCCCTATCCCTGAAGTCCTCCGTCAAACCTCTGACTGCAATGTCCTCCCGCACATCCTCCATCCACATTTTGCAGGGCCTTCTTCGCTTTCACCTCATCACTTGACGTATTACATTAGTCTTTTCTTTTTAATTTCATTCAAGATGTTCAGATCAGAACAAACTTTTTCCTCATTTCCACATATATAATTCTTTGTAGCCAAAATATGAAAACAGGTTCTTCTCCAGAAGTACATTACCAGTGGCAATAATGTGCTTTGATCGCCAATAACCATTAACGTTGATAAGAGCGTTAAACACACACCCTTCCCACGAAAAAAACACTGGATTATCACAAGCTTTCTAGAGTTGGTTATTGCAAACTCCTCAAATTAGCACATAAGAATTGCGAAATATTAAATATCAAAATTAAAATTGGTTTGAATATTTCCAATTCTATTATCATTCCAATAAACCAGGCAACACGAAATATTTTGTTTTTTTGTCCAAGCCATATTGTCATGACCAGACCCAACTCTTCAAAATATTTCCGGCAGTAGTAAGAGAGACCCAAAGGCCTCGGAAGTGTTGAGGTTACGCAAGACTTGCGCAACAGCGATCCACTACTTTCTAGTCGCGCTCTATCACAGTTTGATAACCCTTAGCACCTGGATCCAGGAGCGCTTATCTCTTCATCACCATGTACCGCTTATTTATATAGCTGCCTTCGCTTTACGGCAATAGCCCTCCGGTCACTATATTTCCCACAGTAATAAAATATGTTTAAAAAAAAAAAGAAGAAAAATATATAAATATTTGTAGCATCTACTTGCATATGCGATTTTAATGCCCGATAAACACATAATTACATATTCCATTTTTCAATAGGATATTAAGTTCTCGATGGATAATCTGAATCCTGATAAATTTACGATTATTAATTATTTTTTATGATTATTAAACTGCACTGACTGTTATTGACATTCATGAGTTTCTAACATTTTATTTTTTTTTAGTCACACGTACGATTGACAATCAGTGAATAGTTAAGGTTTTGATATCGTGGCGTGATAGGCAATGATGGAGGTTAGTCAGAAGGGCCCTCGTCGAACTTCTGAAGCCAGCGCTGAAGCGAGATTGGGGGGCCCTATATTGTATTAATGTGTAGGTATGTCCGTTGTATGTTGTCGTGAAAAGGCTTGTAGATGGTATGAATCTGATCGTTGACTGTTTGCATTTGAAGGTCTGAATCTGGAGTAATGTTGAATTGAACATGGTGAATTTGTTATAATTCTGAAAGTTTTGGATTGAAAAATTTGAATTTTACATATTTGTGTATTATAAAAATCTGGTGCGCCCAACGACTTTTTCACTAAGACTTACTTCGGTTGTTAAAACCAATTTAAGAACTATTAAAGAAATTTAGAGCTTGATGGATAATATTAATTTCGTTGGAAACTTTATGTTTTAAATTTATCCATATTTCAATCAGATCGAATTACTGCATTAAGTCTTGAGGTTTTATCATCTAATTAATGAGTACTATTGAAGTTATGACTGCGGTCAGATTACATCCAATAACAAAAAGATTCGGTTGCAGTGAAAGTAGCCGGTCTATAGATATGGACAGAGAGAATTAGCATCTATCAGTATTATAATTAATGTAAGAAGGGCATGCAATAATTCCGGCGGGGATCTACGCTGGGCTGGGTCCGTTATACCCCTCCCGCCTCCTCATTATTCTTTCATTAGATAGTGCTCCTCCATTGTTCCACCATTGTTCCTCCCGCCTATCTACGTTCAGGAGCGGCATAGCATCCCAATTCGCTTTAATAAATGTTACGAAAATGTACTAGTGTAAAAAAAAAAAAAATCAACAAATTAGTTTTCGTTAACTTAGGTCTTACGATGAACATAACTAAAATAAAGGGATCGGTCATGAGCGGTCGAAATGCTGGACGTAACAGGAAACCTTCTGCCTCATTAACTCGGGAAATAGCCATCCAGGGCTCTATAACCCTCATCATTAATATTTTTTATTACTTATCTAATAATAATTTTAAACCAGATTGTGAAACAGCGTTTATTCCGATCAAGATCTAGTTCGAACATTGATAAATCGGAAAAGTTTACGGGAGCGTATCGAGCCTGTAAAATCGGCAGGAACTGTTCCAGATATACCACTTTCCGACCAATCCCTCGCCCAAGTCTGCGGACTGGTGTTGTGGTGAATGTTACAAAGCATATAGAGCAATAGAACAGAATCCCGATAGGTCTGTGGTCTAGAAATAAATAACATCTAACCTTGGTTTCTCTTCGTTTTTTCCCCCATCCTACAGCAGTTTACTACATACGTGAGGCTAGCTTGTATTCCTCTTAACCTCCGCTACCACTTATTGATCGTAATAAAATATAACAGATCAAATATAGGTTTTGAAAATATTATGTTTTTATTTTACCCGTGAATATTGATTTGATAGTATTGCGGAGACTCAAATTATTGGGCTAAGTGAGAACGGATTCCGAGAACTTGGTTTTCGCAGAACCGACTGGTAGGCGTCCGAAAGGTAGGCCGAAGTGTCGATGGAGGATTGTGTTAAGGCTGATCTCGGGGGATTGGGCTTGAACGGTGACCATTGGACGAACCTGTGTAGGCAGTGTTTTGTAATTTCGGCATCGAACTTTCGGGTTTTATTTTATCCTGAGATTTAATTTCGATAATAAAAACAAGTCGCGGATTCAAACCTGGCAAGTGTCCGTAAGAGTTTTTAATGTAACTTAAAAATCCATGGTTGTGATGTTTTAGGCAGTGAAAATGGTGGTCCCGAGTCGTATGATGTACATCCCTATCCTAAAAAAACATGATATGAAAAATTTAGAACCCCACTGTAGCATTGTCCGATCAGCCACAGTAGTATGAAGTGAAATGAAACAAACAAATAAGCAATAGTTTAACAAAATCAAATACATGTTTCAGTCAATCCTAAAAACACTTGTTAGGCAGATTAGCGTTAATAATTCTTCATCCATACGGAAAAAAAGTATTGATCCACACAAGCTGTGTACGCAATATATCGTTTTTAATAAACATAAGACGTTCCCTTGAATTATTAAGGATAGATTACATCAAGGCTTAATGTAACTGGACACGTTCCGCAACCGTGGAGAACAGTGAGAAGTGCAATAGTATTGTAAGTTCTTTTGTCTTACATTTATGGAAATAAGCCGAGAACTGAATAATTTTGCAACTGTGAAATAACGAATTGTATTGTGGATTTTATTCCACTTGAATTGCGGTATAACGAACAATCCCATTTTTAAGTAAAACCTTTAGATAAAATTTTGATTGCGATTAATATATTTTCGTCTACTTTTTATTTAATGAACTTGTGAATAAGAATCTAATGTTCTTATTAATGGTATCATTTTATTGAGAAAAAAAATCATAACAGTAATAATTAGAACAGAAGAATATGGAACTAAATGATTCGATCTGTAATTGCCTTCGTGCTATCCGTACCAGCTCAATATGAATACTATTATGATCGCCTGAAAGGATGTCATTGATTTCTCTGATCACTTTTTTTTCTTCAGCAAAGTACATTGTTCCTGATGAAATTGAATTTTTTTTAGTTTTATTTTATTTCATCCTTTGATTGGTCATTCCATTATCAATAGATGGAAACAAAAGGGATAAAGGATCTGCGGTACATCACGATCCAACAGTACAGTGGGATTGTTACATATAAAAAATAATTGCTTAATGGATACTATGATCATTTTTGTTGAATTCTAAATGTTTTTTTTTATTTTCATTTATTGATATTAACAACTGTATTGGTTAATACAACAAGTAAATGAGCTATGAGATAAAATACGTGAAAAATACATGAAGAGAAACTAGACTGCCCATTGGCAGCACTCCAGTTGGTAATCTAGACTAGAAGGTCTCGAGGAAAATCTTATTATCAGACGCCTCGAAGGATCGTCAGGAACTCAATTCTTAATATCTAAATTAAATTGACATATTGTAACTAGGATACGATTCAAAATGGAAGAGAACCACCATTTTTGACTCGATTCTCCTATAAAAAGGATTCGAATCGAAATAATTTACTGGAAACTAGGATTACCACACTAAAGAGGACATAAGCTTACGAAAGTGTCAAAAAAAAAAAATTCTATGCTGAATTCTGAAAAGCCATATTACGTCATTGAAGAATGAAAAACAAAACAAAAAAGGAATAATCAACAATCTAAATTTCCATTTATCCTACAAGTAAAGGTAATGGCTCAATCCTGCCACACATTCATACATCATTGCATAAATGATGCTGTGATTGCAAGTGCATCATGGTTATTTGCTCCCAACAATAGTACAATCCGCTGACTGCATTATAGGCTGTATCTCTATACACTATATTGTATATCATGTAATAGAAAAAAACAATTTCAATAAATCAACTTCTTTGTAATGCACAGCAATAGTTATTTAAAAGTTGAGTGATGGCAAATGAAGGAATCGTAGAGGAAAAAAGTATTAAAAACATACACTCCCGACCTTGCTGCGACCTAGACGTGCTGATGGTTTCCCTCATCCGTCCGCTCAGAGTTTATTGAATAGCAATCCGTTATTCGTAATAGCGAATATTTTCAAAACGGTACTCGAAGAAAAAAAAAAATGGCACGAGAAATAGTGCTCATTTCATTGTTATCTAAATGTGTATTCTCCTCGAAGATATTGCATAAAATATTGAGGTAGCAGAAATTTGATTATCAGAGAGCGAACTTACAGGATGATTCATACTACCTAATTATTTGGACCATGATTATACATTGAAAAAAACCTAGTTGTTCGCAAAACACGATTTACACTTACCACCTTTGTTAAAATCAATTTATGATTTTTTAAATACATTTACATCGGATGAATCATCCTTGAAATCAGCAAAATGTTTTTTGGTAATTTTAGTCCATTAGCCCAAATGAGTAACATATGATAGAATTAAATTTAGATTACAGTACGATTGTAGGAAAAATTATACAAAAAACCTATACATAATTTTTTTTATCTATAGAAATAAACTTTATTAACATATTTACAAATTTGCAAAATGTTTACAAATATGTATTATATTATTATCTACGATAATCAGTTAGTTTTATCTCCTTTTCATCACTCTTCGTTAACTTTTACATTTTGTGTATAAGATAACATTTTTTCTAAAACATTTAGCTTTCCAACGGAATATTATACATCTATATTACTGTTCTTACGTTCACAAACTCAAAAATTGCATTAAAATATGTTTGCTCTTTTCTCCTCTAGTTGGATATCGAATTCCTTCAACTTATATATTTATCGGTTTTTATCAATCCTAAAAATATATGGTTGTTTTTATAGAATATACAAAATTAAAGGTACTTAAGAGCAAGAAATTTTAAAATATCGGCGATTAAGCCCTGTCAGACTATTTCAATCGAAATAAAACCTATTACATATTAAAAAGCCCGTTAAAGTTTACATCGATATAGTGAGTTTAATCAAAATCGTTAGAGCTGTTTCCGAGTAAATCGTAAAAATGTGCTCAATGCATAGGATAAAGTAGGACTTCTGGTCAGCCGAATTTAGTGAAAAAGTTGCAGTAGCATCTCGGGGCTATAGTTGTCTTAAATATTGACTTTCCGTTAACACACACGGAAGCACACTGAGACCTTTTTGCGAGACTTGGTCCTTTAGACTCAGGATACTCAGTAAAACGTGTATTTCCGTTGATAACTGGAATTAGAAAATGTTCACGTTCAAAATACTTTCCCTTCCTATATCTTTCATATATAGCTAAGTGGAAGTAAAAAAATACTCGACATTTTCATACAGATGAAGATACAAACGGAGCTAAGGCGCAGATGCTGATGAAGTCCTGGTGGTCACGTCGGCCGCTAATGACTGCCGGCCACTTCTTGTCATTACCGCCGCGATCAAGCTATCACCTGGAACCGTTCCTTGTAACAGGTCGTGATTGTGTCTTCTTCACGGAAATTGGACTGCGCGAGTCAGCGGGTGGTTGAAAGGGAGCTGGGCATCCACTTCTGGGTTCATGTGTCCGGGCAAGGAAGAACATTGCGAGAGGCTGGGTGAAAGTTGTTAATTGGAAATGGAATACTTCTCTTTAATCATAAAAAAATTACATACTGACCAATGTTTTTATTTCTCTTATCGAACCACACTTTCATCAAGTGATTAATCAAATAATTTAACGCTGCATACCTGGAGAAATAATTAGTAAACCTTTAAGAAGTTTAAAATTCATACTCATTAAATAACTATGAATTTACTGATGATAATAAAGCAGTAAGTCTCGAGAGCTCGGTCTTTTCAGCCGCCTCGGAGGATGATCAGGATAGAAGATGAGAGTTTAGGTGGACTGGGAATTTGGAGTGAGAGGAAGTATATCTATTTCGGGTTAAGTCTTCAACTAATGGGATATTCAGGTGTTTATGGATTATTTTATTGGTGACAATGTAAGGGGCATTTAGGATCTTTCGGATAATTTTGGATTGCAAGGATTGGACGTGAGAGAATTTGATGGATCCCTATAGTTCTTCAATTTCATAAGCCCAAATAGGCCTAGGTATTGATTAAAATTTAAATGCATGGTTGGACTAAGAATCGGGTCTTTACTATAGACTTATGTCGAACCGAGATTTGTATACTTGTGGTAATTCAATAATATGTTTAAGAGTTTTATTTTCAACAGGTATATTCACATACTTAAAATGACAATTATTAACATGGACAAGTACGTTCCCTGGAAGAGAACAGAGGAAAGAGCTAATTACAAGCGTGACCCTTATACATATGGCAGTCGGATCTGTGGCAAACAAAAGAAGTGCCGCGGTACTGTTACGCTGATTGCTGTTTATTGAAAGCTCGTGGGCAGGACAAAGCCGGGAATCATCAATCATCAGCCAAGATCTCAATCAGTCATTGTCTCAGTCCGACTGATTTTCGTCTATTGTTTCGGGGCCTTGGCCAGTCCTGCTAGGTGTGGAGAACACCCATCGCTCTGCGAGGCGCTCAGAGGATCTTGATATGATTGGCATCTTAAATGACGAAGAAAATTACTCTTCTTGCATTGTGAAAAATGATTTTTTAATTATATAGTATGCATTAACGTTGCGAAATAATCGCCCTCGTAAAAGGTAAGGCCGTGAACATTGGCAGAAATAATGGTTTGCATTAAGAAACAATAAACTAAGGATGTTGGAGCCTTGCTTGGAAACTGATCGAGCAGGCCTACGGCTGTGCAGGAAGGAGGAGGTAGTACAGACTCGATTAAGGATCAGCCATACCTCCCAGGGTCAGAGGTCTGATGGAGGGTACACCACCTCAATGTACCACCTGTTAGCTTACAGTTTCGTTTATTCTGCTGGATTGTTTTGCGTACCAACCGGAGCTAAGAAAAATTGGAAATAACATAGACTTGTGGCAATACTGCAAAATACCAAGTCAGCCAAAAAACTAATGTCTTACCTAAAGGAAATTTCCATTTATACAAAGTTAAAAAAAAAAAAAGTTATGTTTTGTAATTTCTAATATTTTTATTTTTCCTTTTTATTTTGTTGTTTAATTGGCTATACCTTATTTTGTATTTTACTAAAAGTTTGTATTTTGAATTTAGGATTAAAATCATCAAGTCATGTCCTCAAAGTCTGCAAGTAAAAGATCTAGATCTGCAGGTTCTAACTCGTCTCCTACAAAACAGAGACCCCGCCGTGAACAAAATAAAAAAATAATTCCACCAGCGACCGCGTCAGCTACCTCATTAGGATCTGAACCACAGCCCAGCACATCATCACAAGGAATAACTGATGAATCCCCGTTTTTTACACCGAATCCATTTGAGATCCTCCAAAATGAAAAAGAAACCATGGAATCTTCTCCTATACCCAGGGAACCACTACCTCCACCAATATTTGTTAAAAATATTAAAAATTTTAAACTGATGTGTGCGCATTTAAACAAAGTAACTGATCCTAATAGTTATTATTGTATAAGTAGAACCAATGATACTAAAATATCTCCGACTACTGCTGAAACCTACAGAAAGATTGTAAAATATCTGACTGAGACCAAAGCTGACTTTCATACTTATCAGCTGCGCCAGGAGAGAGCATTAAGGGTCGTAATCAGAAACCTACATTCCTCAACACCCGTTGAAGCTATCAAAGAAGAACTGACAGAATTAGGATTCCAAGTGAGGCAAGTCACCAACGTTCTAAAAGATAAAAGTCCACTGCCTCTATTCTTCGTGGACTTGGAACCATCAGCAGGAGTCGAAAAAATCTATGACCTCAGTAGACTGTACTATACCCGTGTAAAAGTTGAAAAACCTTACACAAAGAGGGAAATAGTTCAGTGTCATAACTGTCAGGCATATGGTCATACCAAAAGTTATTGCCATCACATACCACGCTGTGTGAAATGCGGTGAACAGCATAAAACAGAAGAATGTACAAGATCAAGATCTACACCCGCTGTATGTGCTCTGTGCCTCAAGGACCACCCGGCTAACTACAAGGGATGTGAAATCTACAAGAAACTCCGAACCAGATACCAAAAACCTCAGGATCCGAATGAAACAGCTGTACCAACCAGAAGCAGAAGAGAACCATCTAAACTTGTAAATTCTAACGTATCATTTGCCCACTTGCTTGGAGGTGGAAACCAGAATCATGAAGTCGAGGCACTGCCGGAACAACTTTTTCCTCAACTTTCTCAATCTATTGTACAACAATCTATCCCACAAAGTTTACCTAATCTTCAAAAAACTCCTCAACATCAAATTTCTCATATCCCTCCACCATCAAACGTCACAGATCTTACCAGTCTAATGACATCGTTCATCTCCGAAATCAAATCTCTTGTTATGCCGCTTATATCACTCCTTACAAATCTAGTATCAAATCTAATCCCTGCCTTGAAAAATCCTTAAATGAATTCACCTAACTCCTTATCCATTCTCCTTTGGAATGCGAATGGTGTTAGAAATCATACTGACGAACTGACAGCGTTGTTGCAAGACAAAACAATCGATGTTGCACTTATAACTGAAACAAGACTAACGACTAAACAGTACTTCAAAATACCGCAATACATCACATACCGTACTGACCACCCAGACGGTAAAGCCCATGCCGGTTCTGCTATCATTGTCCACCAATCCCTCTCTCATCATTTACTCCCACTTCCCACCTATGATTTCCTACAAGCCACAGCCATAGTAATCAAGACTTTTTCCTTTCCGGTAACCCTCACATCTGCATACTGCCCTCCTAAACATTCCATTTCCAATTCCGAATTTGTATCCTTCCTGGATTCCATAGGAAATCGTTTCATTCTGGGTGCAGACTTAAACGCCAAGCATCAGCAGTGGGGTTCCAGAACCACGAATTCTCGGGGACGAAATTTGCTGTCTGCACTCAACTCCCGAAATTTTAATATCCTGCCTCCTGACTCCCCTACCTACTGGCCAACCGATCCTAACCGCAATCCTGACATCCTCGACTTCTTTATCCACAGCGGATTAGGCTCCCTCAACTTTTCTGTAACTCGCCTTGATGAACTATCCTCAGACCATAGTCCACTGATCCTAAAAGTATCTCTCACTCCAATTCCAAAACCCATTCCACCATCATTCATCCGAGGTCCTGTCAACTGGAACCTTTTCCGCCAAATCCTGACCGATAATATTGACCTCAGAGTAACCCTCAAAACCCCAGATGACCTAGATAATTCCGTCTATTCCTTTACCACCGCCATCCAACAAGCTGTCTGGACTGCCTCCTCTCCTAAACACCCCAATATAAATCCTCACCAAAATCATTTTCCACAACATATTATAGACCTCATCCATACCAAACGCCGAGCAAGATCATTATGGCAGCGCACCCGACACCCAACAGATCGCCGCTCCTATAACTTCTATTGTAGACAATTGAAGAGGGAGTTGGCGACCTTCCGTTCCCAGTCCTTTAATTCCTACCTCTCCTCTCTATCAGCTCGTGATAATTCCCTGTGGAATGTCACGAAAAAGATCCTAAAATACCATCAAGTTTCCCATCCTCTCCGACGTGGTGATGACTCCTGGGCTGCGTCTGATGAAGATAAAGCCGAGGAATTCGCCACACACCTCTCCAAAGTTTTCACTCCTCACCCGGAATCCCACGCCAATCACACCGTAACAGTGCAAGACTTTCTTATGTCACCAATTCCACTTTCCCTACCTCCTAAAGCTATTAATCCCTCTGAGGTCAAATATCTTCTCCAAAAACTTACCCTCCGTAAATCTCCTGGACACGATCTCCTTACTCCCCAGATCCTCCGACAACTTCCGCAGAAAGCCATTATATTCCTTACTTATATTTACAACTGCATCCTACGCACCACCTATTTTCCTCTGTTATGGAAACATTCCACTATCATTCTTTTTCTAAAACCAGGCAAACCTTCCAACAACACTTCATCCTACAGGCCTATTAGTCTACTCCCCATCCTCTCAAAAATCTTCGAAAGGCTTCTTCTTAAACGTATCCTACCCATATTAGAATCTCAAAATCTTCCTTCCCATCAGTTTGGATTCCGTCCTCAGCATTCCACAGTTCAACAGGGTCTCCGAGTTGTAGACCATATTTCCTCAGCTCTTGAATGCAAAGAGTATTGTTCTGGTGCGTTTCTGGACATTGCGCAAGCTTTTGACCGGGTATGGCACACTGGATTACTCTTCAAGCTGAAAACCCATTTACCCCAGTCTCTATACCTCATTCTCCGATCCTATCTCTCAAACCGTTCCTTCCGCGTTCGCTGTGGTGTAGAATTTTCTAACCTTTATCCCGTTGAGGCCGGTGTTCCTCAAGGCAGCGTCTTGGGACCCGTTCTCTACATCCTTTACACTGCTGATATTCCTACACATCCTGATACCTTTCTGGCAACTTTTGCAGACGACACCGCCATCCTATCATCCAGTTCCAATCCTGAAACAGCATCCTTAAACCTGCAAAGACACCTTTCTCTTATCGAAGACTGGTGTAATGCTTGGCGCATTAAGGTGAACGAAGCCAAATGCAAACACGTAACCTTCACTCTTCGACGAAACTCCTGTCCGCCAGTTTACTTCAATTCCATTCCAATTCCTCCTTCAGATACAGTCCGGTATCTTGGCTTACTATTAGACAAAAGATTGACTTGGAACCCACATACAAGACTTAAAAGACAAGAACTCAACCGACGATTCGGACAGTTATACCGACTACTCAACAGAAAATCTGAACTTACAGTTGACAACAAATTATTAATCTACAGGACAATACTGAAGCCCATCTGGACCTACGGACTTGAACTGTGGGGGACAGCTAAACGTACTAACATCAAACGCATTCAATCCTTTCAATCCAAAGTCCTCCGTACAATAGTAAATGCTCCATATTATGTTTCCAACTATACCTTGCACAACGACCTTAATGTTCCTTTTATTTCAGACCTGATTCCATCCAAATTTTCCAAATTCCACCAGAATCTCATTCATCATCCTAATCCTCTAGCTCAATCCCTATCCAGCCCCACCCATCCATACAACCCACCTAGAAGGTTGAAACGGCAGTGGCCTCGTGACCTCTTATAACATGTATATTGGAGTTCTAGCATTGGCTAGATTCTCCACTCACATGCTGTATGCTTGTGAATTGTATATAGGTATGAGTGACTATTGTATATATTTTTATTGATTTTATTTTGTATATATGTATATTTTATTATTATTATTATATAAATTTATAGTGTTGTATATATCGTGTGAATGTAGTATGAATGTTGTACTTTATCACTATTAAAAATGTCCTGAATTGGACAGATTGTAATATTGCTCAATGAATAAAAAAAAAAAAAAAAAAAAAAAAAAAAAAAAAAAAAAAGGATTAAAATAACCCTAGTGGTTGAAGGGCCTCAATGTTAATAAATAGTTAAAACTATAAAAATGCAATTGTATAAATAAGAATGTGCTTCATTACTTAAGCGAATCAGATCAGAGATATTCTATAATTGGGTAAGGATGCGAAAAAAAAATGTCCAAACAGTTTTAAAAATTATTTTTCTAACCAAATATGATTCTTATTAGTTTTAGCTCCCTCTGTATTTCTTAAGAGTTTTTAGAAAGGTTTCTGAGCTGATAAACTTCTTTATTTTTCACTTCAGAACACCATCGAAATCTAGTTAACAGAAATATCACTTATAAGAAATATGATGACCGTACACATTTCTATAAGGCTCTATTTAAACGTAATGTAAAGTTTTAACATTTATATCAAGTCAATTTCGCACACGAGATATTTTTATATAAGAACATTTAACCAAGTTAGGTTCGATTACAATGAACTAATGACTCACAGTAACCTGTTATATGAAAATATTATAACTGGTACAAACTAAACAAGGAAATCATAACAAGAATTATTTATCATTATTATCATACAGTTTCATCCTTACAAGAATAAATTGCAATGAATGAACGTACATTAAATATTAATTCTTAAAGCCATTCCATTTGTTATTCCTCTGGCTTCTAATATGTGTCATCGTAAAAATAAGCTCTGTATAATTATGATTTTCATCGTCATCAGAAAGTCGTTGTTATTCAGAATAACTGTCATTGAATCATGAGAACGTATCTTGGGAATTATTCAAAATACCGATTAATTATGCAACTTGAGGTCTCTGAGTATCAAACGGGTTTCGCGCCATAAATATTAAAATATTCTTAAACAAGTCTTGAATGTTTGAAAGTAAATCAAGCCTGGGAAATGCGTACTTCGTTGAATTTTCCTAATTATAGAAATGTTTAACTTTTAGAAAATCTGAAGAAACGGATTGATTATACTATAAATGTACTTTTCTTTTTTTTAATCAGGGAAAAGTAGTCAATAGGGAAATATTAAAGTGACTGTAACTGAAGAGAATACTTGACGCACTCTCTCTCGAACTTTCCACTTGATGATGTTCGGTTGAGCGGCACCGGCTATTCCTCTACTGATGGCTATGGAATTAGCAGTTTACTTATTTTTTTCTTTAAACCCAACTGAAATTTCTCTTCCAAAACACATCAAAAGGCGAAAATGAAAGCATGATTTTCCTTCATTGTTTTTTAACGACTGTCCAATACTTAAAAAAAAAAAAATAATAAAAGAGAGAGAAGAAATGTATCTATACTATGAACTGCCTATACTATGAGTCGATTTGTATATCAAAGTATCAATAGTTCTTATAAATTTGTTGGGAAATGGAAGATTAATATTCAGTATTTGTAAAAAAGGGCTACTTCTTGAATCGTGAGATACAAGGAATCTCCGAAATCCACTTTCAAAAGGTATTTAAATTTCAAAACATATTTCTGTTACAGTCAAGAACGTACCTAATTTAACAGATATAATTAAAGGTATGTTACAAATCATATTCCAAAGCATTATTGATGATTTAATGACAAAATAAATGAACATATTAAAAGATTTATACGAAATATGACTGATATTACACATGTAACTCGGAGGAGACTAAAGAGAATTTCCTTCTGAGAAAATTATTCTGCTTAAAGCCGAGAGAATGCAGAATTGGTTGTACATACATAGACTCATCCATTCATCGTAACAATTTTTACTGCATAAAGTAAAATGCTAGTGGTATCTTGTGAACTAAAATATATGAGTAGGGCGTTCGTACCCACATTAATTACCTAACTTACTAAGCTCCCAGCTTTTGTGTAAAAACTTAAAGGTTAGAAAATATAAAACTATTATTCTTTCCATGGTCCTTTCCGGATGTGAAATGTAGCCGCTTACTTTGAAGGATTAACGTCTTGATTTTTTCGAAAATTAGGAACTGCGTAAAATATTTGGTCTAAAGAGAGATAAAGCCACTGGGGAGTTAAGAAGGTTGCACAACACGGAATTGCGGAGCTTGTACAAGGTGAATATAATTGAGTTGATAGCATCGCGGAGACTCAAATGGGCGTGGAAAGTTGTTGGGCTAAGGTAGAAACGGATTCCGAGAAAGTTGGTATTCGCTGATCCGGCTGGTAAGCGTCCGAAAGGTAGGCCGAAGCGTCGATGGGAGGATTGTGTAAAGGCTGATCTCGATGGCTTGGGATTGAACGGTGATCATTGGACGAGTCTGTATAGGCGGTATTTGCTCGTATTGGCATCAAACCTTCGGGTCCTGTAGGCCTGTTATTATTATTAAAGTAAAATGTTCAGATTTACAAATTTAGGAAATAAATATATTTCAATGGAATAGGCAGAGTTGTGACGATAGCATCCCCACGTTTGGAATGGGGTTGTAAATTTTTACGGGAGTAGTGACAGAAGAAACACTAAAAAGATAATAAGCGCTTTAGCCGAACGTGACCAAGGAGTAGGTGAGATGATTGCGTTAAGTCTGATATAGAGAGGATTTAGGTTTGGGATTTGGGCGGAGGTAGGTGGTTTGAGGTGCATTGCGAATGGTGGTTTTCCCTAACTTGTGTTTAATTATTTTTATTACTTAAGTAATCCTGTAAAATCAATTCAATCATTCCTAACATTTGTTAAGGATTTCTTTTTTCTATTATTTATATCTATATGGTAAACCTTTGTTTGGTTGAAAAATGTAAAATCATGAATAAATTAGTCTGATGAGTAACAAGTACTAATGTAATGATTAATGCTATTCCTCTACTGATGGCTATGGAATTAGCAGTTTACTTATTTTTTTCTTTAAACCCAACTGAAATTTCTCTTCCAAAACACATCAAAAGGCGAAAATGAAAGCATGATTTTCCTTCATTGTTTTTTAACGACTGTCCAATACTTAAAAAAAAAAAAATAATAAAAGAGAGAGAAGAAATGTATCTATACTATGAACTGCCTATACTATGAGTCGATTTGTATATCAAAGTATCAATAGTTCTTATAAATTTGTTGGGAAATGGAAGATTAATATTCAGTATTTGTAAAAAAGGGCTACTTCTTGAATCGTGAGATACAAGGAATCTCCGAAATCCACTTTCAAAAGGTATTTAAATTTCAAAACATATTTCTGTTACAGTCAAGAACGTACCTAATTTAACAGATATAATTAAAGGTATGTTACAAATCATATTCCAAAGCATTATTGATGATTTAATGACAAAATAAATGAACATATTAAAAGATTTATACGAAATATGACTGATATTACACATGTAACTCGGAGGAGACTAAAGAGAATTTCCTTCTGAGAAAATTATTCTGCTTAAAGCCGAGAGAATGCAGAATTGGTTGTACATACATAGACTCATCCATTCATCGTAACAATTTTTACTGCATAAAGTAAAATGCTAGTGGTATCTTGTGAACTAAAATATATGAGTAGGGCGTTCGTACCCACATTAATTACCTAACTTACTAAGCTCCCAGCTTTTGTGTAAAAACTTAAAGGTTAGAAAATATAAAACTATTATTCTTTCCATGGTCCTTTCCGGATGTGAAATGTAGCCGCTTACTTTGAAGGATTAACGTCTTGATTTTTTCGAAAATTAGGAACTGCGTAAAATATTTGGTCTAAAGAGAGATAAAGCCACTGGGGAGTTAAGAAGGTTGCACAACACGGAATTGCGGAGCTTGTACAAGGTGAATATAATTGAGTTGATAGCATCGCGGAGACTCAAATGGGCGTGGAAAGTTGTTGGGCTAAGGTAGAAACGGATTCCGAGAAAGTTGGTATTCGCTGATCCGGCTGGTAAGCGTCCGAAAGGTAGGCCGAAGCGTCGATGGGAGGATTGTGTAAAGGCTGATCTCGATGGCTTGGGATTGAACGGTGATCATTGGACGAGTCTGTATAGGCGGTATTTGCTCGTATTGGCATCAAACCTTCGGGTCCTGTAGGCCTGTTATTATTATTAAAGTAAAATGTTCAGATTTACAAATTTAGGAAATAAATATATTTCAATGGAATAGGCAGAGTTGTGACGATAGCATCCCCACGTTTGGAATGGGGTTGTAAATTTTTACGGGAGTAGTGACAGAAGAAACACTAAAAAGATAATAAGCGCTTTAGCCGAACGTGACCAAGGAGTAGGTGAGATGATTGCGTTAAGTCTGATATAGAGAGGATTTAGGTTTGGGATTTGGGCGGAGGTAGGTGGTTTGAGGTGCATTGCGAATGGTGGTTTTCCCTAACTTGTGTTTAATTATTTTTATTACTTAAGTAATCCTGTAAAATCAATTCAATCATTCCTAACATTTGTTAAGGATTTCTTTTTTCTATTATTTATATCTATATGGTAAACCTTTGTTTGGTTGAAAAATGTAAAATCATGAATAAATTAGTCTGATGAGTAACAAGTACTAATGTAATGATTAATGACTTCGATGCAAGCATAAAGATACGGTACATGCATAGCGAAGTTGCCAGCAATGCTAGTCAGAAATAACAACGAAAAAAAACGCTGCAAATTATTACACAATGGTTTATTATTTCCATATAATGATATTAGAGTGTTTATACAGACAGCTGCTTATAGCTTCTATTCTTTTTGATTTTTCTCTATCTTCAAAAATAACCCAGTTTTGGTGGAAATACATCTATTATGGTTTTTGACTTGAATACATAGACCAACTTTTTTTTATTTTCCTGTTTATCGCGCTATGCTGATATTAAAACTTTCTTCACATTTTTCTCTATCTTCAAAAATAACTGAGTTGTGGGCGTATTTGTGGTTAAAATTTCAATTTTTTTCTCTTTTTTATATTATTCGCGGTTATTTGGCTAAAAAAACTAATACATTTTTTTCTCAATCTTCGAAAATAACGGAGTTACTTGCGTATACATGGGCAAAATTTCAATTTTTTTTTTCTTTTTTCTTAATGTTTTTCTTGTTAACCGGTCTTTACTTATTCTAAATAATCAATACATGTTATCTTAAAAAATAACTGAGTTATGGACGTATTTATGTGTACATTTTATTTTATTTTTTTATAATTGCTCGCGTTTTTTTTCTTTAAAAAAACTTATAATTTTTTTTCTCTATTTTCAAAAGAACTGAGTTATTGAATTAAATCACTTTTAATCGGCCGCTATTTAAAAATAACCAGCTACCATCAACGTCTAGGTGTTAAGATCATGGTTGCATAGCACTAGTATTTTTGTGACGAATTAAAAAAAAGTCGGGTAAATCGGTCCAGTAAGTAGTTTCAGAGAAATGTCGCGGACGGCGGACAGACGGATTTTTTAAATTCCTGTTTCGGATTCTACTTTTCTTGAAATGTATACCTCTAAATTGTGAAGGAGAGAGAGTAATTTATTTTTTATTTGTTGTCGATTAGGTTCGTTATTGGAAATAATAAACCAATAGATAAAGTAAAACAAAAAAAAAAAAGATAAGTAGACCAATATTTTGGATAACAATAGGAAATATTAGAGGCCATCCGAATCGTCATTTGTAACAAATGTCTCTCCACTTGTCAGTGTCCCAACCTACTTTCCCCACTAGCTATGGTACGATTAAAAGGACGCCGATTGAACTAGATCTGCTAGATCTGAACTAGTGGCCCAGAAGGAAATAAAGTTCAGTGTGGGTGCCATAATCAGAATGGTGGCAGAGGTCCCGTTGGTCCACGGTGTATCATGGCACAATGAGGAAGATGGACTCCTATTACCTTTCTATTGCAGGCTGCTACTGAATCCGATCCGGCCCACTATTCCCACTCGCTAAAGGTCATCCAGTTCTTGCTGCGGCCGATATGTAGGTTCAGGTCCGACCTCGCGGCCTCTGGCACGGTTCTGTCGTGCGGCTGGGAGATACGGTACTTGCTGTCTTGGGGGTAGAAATGGAGTGTGTTAGAAACTTTTCTATGGGGTGGTGGATTGCAGTGGTCGCAAATCTTACTTTAATTTTTTTCAGACCAATCCTTGCTAAATTATAATGCTCTATTAAGAGCCTTCTTTTGTTTATTTATTTAACGTCACTTAATGCTACTGTGGCTAATCGTAAGATGGTGCAGTAAGAGTCCTAAATTTTGCCTATGCGGGTTTAATTAGGAATGGGATCTTTGACGCAGGACCTGACATCCAGAGGCTCGGGTCAACCTTTTTACGTCCCCTCCGGAGGACAGCACAACTAAGGATCTCTCGCCTACAGATTATTTTTTAGGTACCTGAGCCACTGTTTATTTTACAAAAAAATTAGTGGACAAAGGGAATTATAAAACGCGTTTTTGGAGCTGCTATGTCAACGGTAAATTATTTTTCAAAGTATATGCCAGGATAAATTTTCTATTATTGCTTTCTATTCTCAATATAGCTATAAAAAAAAATTAGGTAATCTACGATATCAAGGTAAATATTAATTTATTACACCTCAATCCGAAATTGCTACATACCACCCAACCAATTTATCCTTTTATATATAAATATAACTGTGAATAACAAAAAGATAGTTCTTCGATAGACAAATTGAAAACTTAAAATGAGGAATAACCTGTAGCAAGGTGGCTAGTATAACAGCCTTTTATGCCTAAGGTCACGGTTTCAAACCCGCAGGTGGTCCTAGGATTTTTTAATGGGAGTAAAAAATCCTTAGTTGTGCCGTCCTTCGGAGGAGAAGTAAAACGGTGGTCCCGAGCCTATGCGATGTCAGGTAAAGATCCCTTTCCTAATTAAACCTGCATAGGCAAAATTTAGGATTCCCACTGTAGCTTCATACGATTAGCCACAGTAGCATAAAGCGGCTTTAAATAAATAAACAAATAAACTTGAAATGAATTTAATTTATGTATGTATCTGTATGTATATATATATTAAATAGATAAGGCTGGAGATCTTTGTAGAATCAAGCAGCTGGGTCGTAAAGCCAACTTATAATGTATAAAAACATTTATTGAAATTTTCATTTTCGAGCTATCATGTTGGAAAAATCTTTCTCATATAAAATCAGTTATATATAGTTGTCTATTTACATTAATGGCGCATGTGCATCAAACGGGGTATACATATTCAAGGTCAATACTAAAAATACTCAACAACCCGCCTTTTGTTATTAAGTCAAGTAAACATTATTTCAAAATATTGTTGTGTTTTCCTTTCCTAATACATATTATTGTTTAGGCGGATTCGGTTCCATTAGCAAACGTTTTCCACATACAACTAAAGTACCATTTAAATATAAAGGGGAACACCAATTTGTGGATAAGATAAAGGAAATCATTGCTGATGGAGATAACAATGAATGGGCAGTTATCATCTCCATTAAAGCTTTCAGGAACATTAGCTTCTACTAAAAATGTCAATAAGAGCAAGATGAGAAACAAAAGAGTTCGACTTCTATCTATTGTAGTTCCGTGACAGTGTAGCGAGTATGATAAGAAACAAGAATTGAAATCTTTATTTATGAAAGTAGAGATCAGATGTATGTAATTTACATTTTCTTTGAAACTGACTCTTACTGCTATTTTCAAAGAAAAAAATAGGTATTTTGATAAGAAACTCAAAACATATTGCTGGAACGTGATACTCCTTAGAAACCAATGCCGGGTATTAACATTAACGATGGGTAAAATAGAAAGAGATAAGTAAAATACTGTACATTTTGCTTCTGCAAAGCGTGAAAAATTGTACTTCTTTTTTTGAAGAATTTTGGATGGTATACGGGAAGAATTCGATGTTTCAGTAGAACCCTAAAGTTCAACACCGAAAATCCAGATTGGCCTTATGATAGTCATGCAGACGAGCCTTTTTTAGTTGTAATAGTGGAAGGTTGGAGCTGTTTTTTTTTTGTTTTTGTCTTGTGTGCGGATTCCATGTTAGCCGCTTGTCAAGCAGGAATCCTGAATAGTGGATCTGTTCAGTCGGGACAATCTTAATATGATTAAAGGACACTGTAGGGTAGTATGTCGAAGGGTTAGGAGAAAGGGTATAGGTTATTTGGTAGGAGTTTTTGGGATTTAATTTGATTTTTAAGAAGATGGCCTCGGGATCTACTTAGTTAAATAAACATCGAAGTACTACCGCTGGGTAGTTTCTTCACAAGCTTTTTACGCCTTTTATTATAATTCATCACTTTTACTTATTGTATTTATGTAATATACAGTAAAATTCAATAAAGTATAAATAAATAAAAATAAAAAATTTGATTTTTTGACTCTTACCTCATGGTTTCTGATGTGGGGTTGAAGAGTTTGAGTAGCAATAGTTGGAAACAATTTTATCTGTAGAGGTCTTTAAAAACTGGACAACTCGAGTTATATCAAAAATGAGTTAACTCCACGAATCGCTCCCTCAGACCGTCTCCCAAGTCGTGTTAAATTGGCTAAAGAGATTTCTTGGTGGAAGAGATTTTAGGTGAAAAGAAAGCTGCATGTTATTACTCTATTTTGTTATTACGTAAAGTTTAAGTCGTTCACCTGTAAAATGAAAGATTTTGACTTAACCACTTATTCACGACTGCCACAGATATTAAATAATGAAAGTAGGGTGATAACTGGAAAAAGTGAAAAATAAAATCAATTGATTTATCTCCTTGATGATGCCAATCCTAACTTACCCGCTTATCGTGAGATATCGGGACCTCTTCCCAGAGCGTCTTTCGCGCACGACCCGCGATGATCGGCCGCTTCCTAGCTGACTTCACTGGGGACGTGGCCTTTTAGTTCTTGACAGGCTTCGTCCATCAGCTTGGTTCGTCATGAAGAGCAGAATTCGAAAGTGTTCTCTCATTATCTTTCCCTGAGAAGAGTACGGGTACGATAGTAACTCCATCTTATAGGGTCATTGTAAACACGTGGGTGAGTCTATAACAACACACAATAAACGTAAGTCTTGACATTCCAGCGTTACATAGCAACTTCTTTCCCAGTAAATAAAAAGGAAAATTTATTTTTAAAGGTTCCCTGGTCTTCTTCCAACGTGGTTCTTATTCCATCATGTTTACTACAACAATACATATCGACGAGATCGTCTGACAGAATACTAGAATTCTCTATTAATTGTGTCTGTCATAAGCAATCATCGAATAAAATTACATCATTAAGGTTTTGGAACATTTTAGTTTATTATCACAACAGGTAAGATCCTCCGCATAATTATGTCTAATTTAACCATTGCATGGTTTTAAAACATCGCCAGTTTATTCAGTTTTGTTTTATTTTTCTACAGATAAAATTTAAAGCATATTTATGTTAATTTATACAGTCAAGGCGAATACTTTCCAAATTCACAAAACATCCATAAAGACATTTTCATCAATTTACCGTGTAACATTTATAATTTTCTTACTTATAATTACGAAACATTTTAATTTTATGATTTTTGTTATATCTCCAATCATGCTAACTGTATTACTTATCCTCGCATATTTTTTTTTACGAGCTAATGATTTGATTTTTTTTTTTTTTTTTAATTGATGCTCTAACAACTATAACCAGCTTGATCATTCTCTGTTTTTAACTGTTTTGTTTTTTTGTTTATTTATTTAACGTCACTTTATGCTAATATGGCTAATCGGACGATGCTACAGTGGGAGTCCTAAATTTTGCCTATTCAGGTTTTATTAGGATAGGGATCTTTAACGAGTACCTGACATCGCACAGGCTCGGGACCACCTTTTAACGTCCCCTCCGAAGGACGGCGTAACTAAGGATTTTTTACTCCCATTAAAAAATCCTAGGACCACCTGCGGGTTTGAACCCGTGACCTTTAGCATGGGAGGCTGTTATGAACTGTTTTGTTAATTGAGTTTTATTCTTCGGAAGGTTCGGTCCGGATGTGAAATGTGACCACTTACTTTAAAGGATGAACAATTTTATGATTTTCAGAAATAAGGTACTGCAAAAAATATTTGGTCCAAAGAGAGATGATTCCACAGGTGGATTCATTAGGTTTTACAACACGTAATTGCGGAGCTTTGATCTGTGAGTATGATTAGGTTGATAGCACGCAAAGACCTAAATGGGCGTATTGTTGGGATCAATAAAAAATGAATTCGAGTTGGTATTCGCAGAACCGAAAGGTAGGCCGAATCGTCGATGGGAGGATTGTGTTCAATCTGATCTCAGGGGCTTGGGCTTGAACGGTGAGCATTAGACAAAACTGAGTTAGCAGCATCGGCATCGGTAGACCTATTATTATTATTATTTGTTAATTTAAAATAAGAGGTTGTCAATCGACATTTTATAAAATCCATTGATCATTAATCTATCTTTAGTATCCAGTTGTTAAAAATACTCATATTCGCAGATTTAAACCAACTGATTCAATGTTAAAATAAAAGGAAATTTGACTTTCTGTATTGATTGTTTGATATATTGTAGAATGACATACAAATCTTGAAGGAGGTTCATGGTTTACTTTTCAAATTTAACAAAAAGATAGTATTTAATAAATAATTATGTTCTCCCTAGAGTTATAACTATGTTAGTGAATGCCATAAATTAAACTGCATTTTGAATAATTTTAAGTGAACTTTGATAGCCGTGCACCCTCACAGCGGTTCCACTAGTTTAGGGTCTCTAACAACACCTCAATTGGAAAAAATACCTGTTATTGCAGAAATGTTACCAACTCATATTTCTCAAGGTTAGTACCGTGATACACATTGGAGTTATAATAAGATAATAATATTTTAATAGATTGCACAATGATTTAAAGGTCGTTTAGTAAAATATTGTTTACTTTTATTGATTATAGTTTTAAAGAAAATATATAAAATAATATATTAAGGTATAAAATAAAAGTAGACGAAGATTTAGTTATTTAGTGTGATAAATGTTTTCTTTATTTCTTATTCTTTTTGTTTTTAAAAGTATAATTTTAATTTATTGATGAACCACTTAATATGAATTCTCAAGTCACTCCGACATGTAGATTGAAAACTCTTGGTTTGTTTTTTTTAGCCCAAGAAACTAATTTATGTTACGAAAAATCCACTGTTTTTGAATACGTCCTATTTCTTTTACATTATTAATAATACACAAATTAATATTTTTATCGTCCCTTAAATTATACAGAGGTATAAACGATTTAAATTTAAATGTAACTGCCATTTAAAAAAAAAAATATTTTGTCCTCACAGACATATTCGTGAAACGAGGTATATAACTATGTTCATTTTTATATGAATATATTGGTAGAATTATATCGTACATACATTAAATGAAGATATGTCTTTTTTCTTTTAATTTATTTTATTAAAATATCTAGTACTATTAATGGATATTTGCTAAATACGTTTGCAACAAGCAATTTTATCATTGCTGATATTTACTTGAAATACCTATTAAGGTTGCAACAAACATTTATTTATTTTTACTTTCACTTACTATATATAGTAAGGAAAGTATTGCGATCGTGAAAATTTTCGAATTCCAGTTTTCAACGGAAATACACGTTTTAGGGTCTCCTGAGTCCAAATAACCAAGTCCCGCAAAAAGGTCTGTGTGTGTGTGTGTGTGTGTGTGTGTGTGTGTGTGTGTGTGTGTGTGTGTGTGTGTGTGTGTGTGTGTGTGTGGTGTGTGTGTGTGTGGTAACTCCCGGGCGGAAATGGTAAGTCCTATGAAACTGAAATTTCATATTTAAGACAACTATACGCCCGAGACGTGACAAAACTTTTTTCATCAAAATGAGCTTACCAGAAGAGGCACTTTATACCATGCATTTTGCACCTTTTTTCGATTTTCTCAAAAACGGTTCCGACGATTTTGATTAAACTCGCTATATCGATGTAAAATTTAATGGGCTTTAATATCATGTAGGTTTTATTTGGATAAAAATGGTCTGACGGGGCTTAAATGCCGATATTTTAAATTTTCTTCCCCTAAAGTACCTTTAATTTTTTAGATTCAATAATAATAACTAGATTATCTTGTTAAAGCTGATGAAAAACAGGTAAATATATAAATTGAATAAATTCGATACCCAACTAAAGGAGAAAACAGAAAAAATATATTTTTAATGAAATTTTTCGTTTTTGAACATAAGAGCAGTAATATATATGTATGATATACCGTTGGAAAGCTAAAGATTTTAGAAAAAATTTCATCTCATACACAAGCTTTTAGAAGTTAATAGAGAGTGATGAGAAGAAGATAAAACTAACTGATTATTTTAGATAATAATATAATAGATTTTTTAATGAAACACATGTTTCTATAGAAATTCAATTTAATTAATTCTTTATTAGTTTCACTTATTTTTATCTTTAACTGTTTTTGAAAATTCTTTCATTGATTTTAAAAATGGAGGTAAGTGAAAGTCGTGTGTTGCCCGCACCAGATTTTTTTATACTGCTCTGTTTCTACGTTTCGAATGAATAAGCCCATATTTTTTATTATTTAATAATTTATCAATTATACATTACACTTGAGTGCAACCAGCATTCCTAATTATAACTTAAATGAGTTTTTCAGAAAATTTTAGTATTTTTTATCTTTATTACACTTAATCTAACAAATAAAGGAAAAAATCAACGGGAAATTATTCAGATCATTAGGAATTCTAAAAGGTTTCTTCAAATTTCAATAACGGAATAAAAATATCCAAATCCAAGTCCTAAAGAAAAATGGAGAAAAATGGTTTAAACTTTCGCTTACATGTTTGGTATGCTTTAGGCAAGCATAGTGACAGCAGGGCTTAATTTTTTATGAATAGCGGTGGTTAGGCTTGTTTAACATGAACCACACTTCACTGCTGAGAGATGTTGACATTGTATATTTCTTCAGGAGAAGCTGGTCACCGATTCGCGACAACTCATATAAAGTACAAAATATTTAAAGAAAAAAAGAAGTCGAATACAAAGATTTGTTAAGACCGCTAGGAATGTGATGAACTGAGATGGAATGTCAAGAGGATTAACCAACAAATACATAAACACTGAGCTATTGTGTCATCAACACAGACTGGTCTTCAGAAGGCCGATTGGCACATGCGTGTAGAATCCACACCACCAACTCTGATGAAATTCTTCATCATGATACCCCTATACCATAAATTGACTCTTCAAGGATCTATTGAATATGGTTAGGAATCGATAGTTAATTCTTTAAGGAAATAGTTATTTCGTCATCTTAAAAATAGTTCAGTAAGGGTTTATATTTCAATATAGTGATGACATCATAGTTGCAATAAAATCCCAAAATATTCTTTTTGAAAGAAAAAAATGAGCTCTAGAAGTACTTTAAAATTTATATCCGATCAACTCAATCAGCATCATAAGAAATACCTAACAATACCTTTAATTATACATTGATTTGAGAAGTATAATTAAAAATGTTTAAATCGTTTTCTTAAAAAGTATTCCATAAAGTGACTCGAAATACGATATACTTATATACCATATAACGTCAGTTTCGCTAGACTTTATTTTTTTTTGTGTTAGATTTGTCACATACGAAGGCAGATACTTGGTTATTTAGACTCAAGGATCCTTAAAATATGCTTTTCCCTCCGGTGACGTACAGACGACATTTTTCTTTATATTCGATTTTTAATATTATATAAAACATTTTTTTTCTATTATCTTGACTTATTCTATATTGAAAATGATGAACGCAAACATCTACCTCAGTAGCATTTCTCACAATTGCATATGTGAAGATGAGAAAGTGATGAGGAAATTCACGGAAACCTAGATATGTACCCATTGCATCTAATTCGTGATGATAGTATCTAAGTAGGTTGGTTTCCCTGCAAGCGTGATGACATACGACAGAATTCACCAACCTCCAACAATGCTAATGCTTAGGCATTACAAATTTTGAAGAGCAGTGGAACGGTTGATAACAAGAGCGGTTCTTTACTCAATTATTTTGCAAGATTGTTGAGCTCTAACCCTCGTAACAACTAATCACAGTGATAGAGTATTGGCCACCGAACAGAAATGATTGCTTGTTTGCTTACTGCACCGAGGTCCGTGAAAAGGTTAAACAGTGCTTGTTATTTCTGTTTACTATAAATCATAAATATGTAGTGAGGCAATGTATTGCGACAGTTTTACTTGAATCCGAGTTTTCAACGGTCCGATCATCCTGATTAATATCCGCTGACAACTAATAACCAAGTCTTCCCAAGGTTTACTACATTCATCATCGAATTGTGTGTTTTTTTTTGTTCAGACCATCTAAGGATCGCGGTTTGCATAATCTAGATTTCTTTTTTTTTCAGAATACTTCCATTATAACTCTGTCGTTCTTCCTTTTTATCCATTTTCTACCAGGTTTGGATTGTTTTATTTATTTATTTTTTTTTTTTTGGAAACCTTCCGTTGTATATATTTTTTTTCTTCAAAATGTCTATGTCTTTCATTTGTTTTGATGCATAAAATAAAAATCAAAGTCTTAAATGAAAGTAACTGTCCCCGAAGGCGGAAATTCCGGAGGTAGCGTGTTGATATGCCAAGCGTGAGTAACTCTCATTCACACGTTAGTCGTTTCGTTTGGCTTGAGAGACGGCATTGGACTATCAGCTGTTGATTGACTCAAGGTCCGTAGACCTTCATGGGACTCAGCTTCTATAAAATATATACTCAAAGAGTAGAGGAGAACCTGGCGGATGATTGAGCGTGTTGTCAGCCATAATGTTGTTGGGCTTGGGGTTTAAATCGATAGCACTTTGTAAAAGGGTGTCAAAAACATGATCTTATTCCGTTTATTGGGAACTATCTCCATTCTTAAATATATACATGAGGTACTCAATCCGAATTGAAGGCCGGGGTGCTAAATAGTTTAGCGCACGTTGTGAATTGCGTTGCCCAGTAACCAGATGACTTAAAAAACTTGATGATTCGAGTTCGAGTCCGGTACAGAGGGACTTTTAACCTGGAATCAATCCCCCGCCCTCTCCTCCTGATACGAGAAACTGTCGTATAGCCTTCAGAGGCGAGATAGAGGTGAACAATAAGAAAAAAAAAACCTAATACATGCAGTGGACTTATGAATATCCGACTTGAAATACCTCAAAAGGTAGTGTAGGTTCTTGCAAGCCTCGTGACTTTTGCATCATTTTTGTTGTATTATAAAGTAAATCACAGAAAAAAAAAAAAAAAAAAAAAATATATATATATATATATATATATATATATATATATATATATATATATATAATTACATAAAGTTCAGAATGTTTAACTTTTCATAATCATAATTACAAAACAACTTTCCTTAAGCTTCACTTTATTTTATATTTTACACTCTAACGGCTCTAACGGTTTTCATTTAACTCGTTGTATCTGGGTCATAAAATGGCCTTTAATTTCTTGTAGGTTTTATTATCCTTCAAATGGGCCGGCAGGTCGTTAAATTCGAATTTTCAAAATGTATTCTTCTAATGTAAAGTCTCCTAAATTATTTGCAATAAATGCCCAACATTCATTTTTTATTTTTTATTTTTAATAATGAACATTTGTTATTGACCGATAAAAACATACAACAAATCTTCTAAAAATTAAGTGCGATCCAAATATAGAATACAAAAAAATATCCGTCTTTTAATTATCTATCGTTAATAGGAATTTAAATATCTTCATAAATAACCAAATTATGGGCGTATAAAAGGTTTAAATCCATATTTATTTGTAAAAATAATTATTCATAGTATACAGATTCTAAAACTCAATCATTTTTCTTATCATCTAAAATAACCGAGTTATTGATGTGAAAATGTTTTGATCGACCTCAAAAATTCAAAATACCTATCGCTGATAGCTGGTGTTGGGTTCATCTTTGGATGATCGCTTAATTTGTATAATTTATTTCATTATTATTGTTGTTTTTAGACAGATTTCAGAAATCAGTCCAATAGTTTCAGAAAAAAGCCGCGGACGGCCGAAAGACTGATGTTTTGTATTCGATATTTAGATCTCACATAATTTTCGAAGAGATTTGTTGTATATTATTCTGGATTTACTTTATTTATTAAAACATTACATACAGTTAAAAATTAATGGCGCATGCCCCTAACATTGTACATAAATTTCAAAACTCGGCATAAGAGGAATAGGCAGGTCTCAAAATCTGATAAATATAAAATTAAAATTTAAAATTAAATGTACTCAAATTTTTATAGAATTTTTCTTCCAAATTTTCACTTCATTTGGCTTTATCTTCATCGATGAGTGTCTATATTTAAGTATCCCTATAATTATTGACAGAGATATATCTGAAATCTTGTTCTGTAATAAAATGTACAGTATAAAATTTCATTCTCCAAAGACCTTTCGTTAAAAGAGCAAAAGCCTTTCACTGAAAAATTATCATTTATTCCAAAAAAAAAAAAAAAAAAAATAGCAACAAGTAATCGAATCCGAATAGTCTGAAAAGATTATTCAAAAGTCTTTCCGATACGATTCGCAAACGACATTCGTATTTAAGACATATCGTGAAGTGTACCGGAGTAAAGGCAAGACTGAAAAGCTGTACGGAAAAACTTGTACTCTTTATATAACATAATTGCCTGCACATCTAAATACCATTATTAGTAAATAATAAACCATTGTGTAATAATTATCAGCGTTTTATGTATCTTAAAAGTCCAATTACTTATTGAGGGCGTGGCTAGAAATGACCACGACATTCAGCTAAACAATTCAGTTTGGTAATAAGATGGAAAGGAGAAAGGGCAGCGTTGGATAAAAAAGCCCTAGGGGACAGATACAAGGCTCTTTACAAGAAGTTATTACCTCCAGGCCTAGATTGGCCCCACGCCATGCTCTATTCTCTTATGGCACAATGGAATTAGGTTAAGAATTTTTAAACATAACTTCACCGTATTTAATACGTAATTAAATGGAAGGATAATAGTACTATGACATTTAATTTGGTTTAACGTCACTCTATATTACTGTGGCTAATCGGACAATGCTGCAATAGGAATCCTAAACTTTTCCTATCCAGGTATAATTAGGATAGAAATCTTTAACGAGTACCTGAGAAGCTTGGGGCCGCTATTTTACATCCCCTCCAAAGGACGGCAGTTTTAATATCTATCTATATATATATATATATATATATATATATATATATATATATATATATATATATATATATATATATTTATATCGCGATTTTAGTTTCCTCTAACTTCTTCTAAACCACAAGACGGATTTTGAGGCGGTTTTCATTAGCATTTCGGGCATTCTTTCCTGAAGGTTTATAAGTAAAAGACATTGCAATGAGCTTTTATTTAAACGGGAAAAATATATTTTCTGTAACCAAATCATCCAAAAATTATTCCTGAAATATAAGTAGGAACATAGACGTATAATATACCGTTAGAATGCGCAAGATTTAAAAAAAGTTATTGTGCAATAAATGAAATTGTACAAGTTAGTACAAAGGTATTGTAAGCCTATGAACTTGTGAACTTATGTTATTTGTTATGTAATGAAATGAAATGAAAAGTAATTTTATTCTGGGAGGAATAACAAGAAAAGTACAATATAAATGATAATTGTCTGGTCGTTTAAGACTTAAAAGATGGATTTTGTGGCAATGAATAGCTATCTTCTTCTTCTCTTCTTTTGCTTCTCCCTGTTGTGCCGTATCAGCGTAGGGGAGCGTTCAGCCACCGGCTCCAATTCTCTCTATTCCCAGCTAGGTTCCTGGCCTGGCGGAGATCTTTCCCTCTTCCTCTGCAAAGCCTGTCCACGTACTCCAGGTAGGACATCCTTGGTCGCCCCCGAGGCCTTCTCCATCTGGCACGTAATCCATAGTTTTTAGAGGATCTCTGTGATCCTCCATTCTAATAACGTGGCCGAACCACTTCAGCTGGCGGGTTTGCAGAATTTCCTTTAATGGCGCAACCTCCAGTTCCTGGCGTATCCGCTCATTCCTGACACGATCTCTTCTTGTCTTTCCGACTATTCTTCGCAGGAACTTCATTTCAGCAGCTGTGACTCTGCTCTCCTGCCTGTCCGTCAATATCCAGCTTTCAGCTCCATATAGTAGTATAGGCAAATATACTGACTTGAAGATATGGAGCTTAACACCTCTACCCACCTCTCGCTTCCCTACTACAGTATTGCATATCTGATAGTAGACTGCATTTGCCTTCATGATTCTATTTGATATTTCAGAGTCTACTTTCCCAGATTTTTCTATTACTGTGCCGAGGTAGGTGAAATCCGTAACCACTTCCATTTCCTCTCCGTTACAGTATATATGGACATCTTCCGCTTGCCTTCCCACTTGTAGAATCTTGCTTTTGCTGGTATTGATTTTCATTCCCTTTCGGCTAAGCTCTTCATGCCATTCAGTCACCGCTTGCTGTAATTTATCTACGTTGTCCGCCACAAGAACAATGTCGTCCGCGTAGAGGAGAAGTTGAATCACTACTGGGCGAAGGTTTCTACGGCCCAGGAAGGTCCTCTCCGTTCTTCTTTTACATATGGTGGCCACTTCATCCATGTAGAGCAAGAATAACAAAGGGCTTAAACAGTCCCCTTGTTTGACCCCCCTTGCTATGCTAAAGACATCTGACTCCTGTCCGTTCAGGCTTACTACTCCTTTTGGTTCTTGATATATAGATTTAATGGCTTCCGCCAAGCTCCTTGGGACATTCTTAACTCTGAGAGCCTCCCATATTTCATTTCTTGGAACGGAGTCAAACGCTGCTTTGAGGTCAAGGAAGGCGAGATACATACTTCTGTCTCTATCCCAAGATTTCTGGAGAACATTTCGCAAAGAGAAAATGTGGTCCTGGGTTTGCCGTCTTGGTCTGAACCCGGCTTGTTCTTCTCCGATTAGGTGCTCCACTAGGGGTCTTACCCTTCCCTCCAGAATAGCCGTATAAAGTTTGTAGACTGTTGGTGATAGGCATATAGGGCGATAATTCGAGCATTCTGCCTGGGACCCTTTCTTGTGTATCGGAATGATAACGTTGTATTCCCATTCCGTAGGGATCCTCTTCTCATCCCAAGCTTTTTGGAAAAGAACTTGTAGGGCTCTGACTAACTCTGGGCCTCCGGCCTTGATATATTCTGCCACTATGTTGTCTCGACCCGGTGCTTTTCCTGTCTTCATTCTCGATATTGCCAATTCAATTTCCTCCTCATCTATCACGTCATTAAAATCAGCCTCATTCCACGGTTCTTCCTGGTTCACTGGATAGGTATTATCTGCCCGAAATTGCTTCTCGTAATGTTTGCACCAAACATCCAGAATAGCCTTATCCTCCGTGATCACTCTCCCATGCTCATTCTTTATATTTCTTATTGGCTTACTTTTTTGGCCTCTTAAAGCTTTAATCTTCTTCCAAAACTGCTTGATGTTATCTCCATGGTCTTGGTTCAGCTTTTCTCCAAATTCTTCCCATGACTTCTGTTTAGCTCTTCTCACTTCTTCCTTCGTTCTGTTGCGGACCCCTACATATACCTGCCATTTCTCTGATGTTTTATTTTTGCAGTAGTCCTTCCATGCAATTTTCTTTTCTTTGATTTGTGCCCTAAGCTCTTCAGTCCACCAAGAAGTTCGCTTGCCCTTTGTGGATATTCTTTTTACTCCGCACGCTAGAGATGCTGCCTGCAGTATACTATCTTTTATGTGACTCCACAAGATATCTAGGGTAGCATCCGCGTTTAATTCTTGAAGCCTTCTTTTCAATTCTTCCCTGTATTCTTCACCCTTTTGGGAGTCCTGCAGCTTCTTTACTTCAATCCTTTCATAGGATTTCGGCTTCACTTTACGTTCCCTCAGTACCCGGGTTTCAGCCACCAAAAGCATATGGTCACTTCCTATCTCAGCCCCTCTAATTACCTTCACATCCGTGAAACACCTCCTGATGTCACGACTATAGATAAAATAGTCTATGACACTATTGGCGTTTCTCTCAGCAGCAGAAAAGGTAATTTTATGTACCTTCTTATGGGGATAGAAGGAGTTTCCTAGCAGCAGATCATTCTCAATGCAGAAATCTATTAAGCGCTGGCCACTTTCATTCTTGATGCTCTCTCCACCATGCAGGCCCATCACTCCATGTGCCCTAATGTGTTCATTTCCTGTTCTCGCATTTAGATCTCCCATTATCAATATGCTTCTGTTGTTACCCCTTGCTTTAACGGTAGCTCGCTCCAAATCACTGTAGAACTGTTCTTTCTCGAGGACATCAGAGTCATTTGTAGGGGCATAAACTTGGATAAGAGCCCAGTCTCCAATACGCAGGTTTATATTTGCCACTATGATGCGAGGGCTAACTGGCTCCCATTCGACAACCTTCTTGAAAAGCTCATCTTTCATTATGATGCCCACACCTTCTACAGCTCTGTTTCCCGGTGAAACTCCTGAGTAAACCAAAGTGTGCCCTCGGTCCATCCTGTACTCGCCAGAGCCCTTTCTCTTTACCTCACTCAGACCAAGAATATCCAGCCTGTATGCCACCATTTCCTCTATAATTTCGACTTCTTTGCCGGTGAGTGATCTCACATTCCATGTTCCTAATCGTATGTCCTTATCCGTGCCGGGTCGTTTCCTTTTAGACTGTCCAGTTCCGAGGCTGTTCACTATGTTTCTTTGAATCAGTTATACTCCCAAGCGGGTGATTGGCCCAGCTCAGGAGGCCCCGTAACCTCGGGACTGCTGGCTTCCCGAATATTTAGATCCCCTCGGGAAGAAGGGTGGCCGGGCTATACCCCCCAGCACTGGGTACCTATTGGTCCACGGGTCTTTATTCTTTATATTCAGACCACCCCTCCTAGGAGGGATCCTCCATCCGCCACCTGGAGGACGCGCTCCCTAGCGGGTAGGTTCCGCCGAGAGAATAGCTATCATCTATAGCTTTTAAGTATCACGTATGTTGGGGAGATTGATACTTTAGGAGATGAAGAAATAGTTGGTTTGTTTGTTTATTTAACGTCACTTTATGCTACTATGGCTAATCGGACGATGCTACAGTGGGAGTCCTAAATTTTGCCTATCCAGGTTTTTTTAGGATAGGGATCTTTAACGAGTACCTGACATCGCACAGGCTCGGGACCACATTTTAACGCTCTATGAAAGACGGCATAACTAAGGAATTTGTATTCCTATTAAAAAAAAAATCCTAGGACCACTTACGGGTTTGAACCCGTGACCTTTGGCATAGGAGGCTGTTATGCTAACCACCCAGCTACAAGTGATCCCAGAAACAGTTGGTGTTTGAAAGTGGATAATGATTAGGCTTTACGAATGGATATGCGCAAGGAATTCCTTATATATGGATATAAGGAATTCCAAAATAGGGTAACACGAATGACAAAGGATTTTTTGAAGGAGACGGATCTGTAAGAAGATATGTTCAAGTTTATGGATTGGGATCTAGTGTTTACTGAATGGACAGAGGAACGAGTGGTAAGCATATTAAGAATATAAGGAGGTTTTTTGTTTTGAAAAATCGGAAGAGACAGAAACTAGGAGGAAAAGAGGGATACAGCCAATTCAACTCTGTATACCTACTAGAAACATAGGAGCGTCTGGGAATTCCATATAATGTAGTGATGACGGAGGATATGGTGAACGTACAGGTTATATTCTTTCATACAGAACTCGAGATTTAGAAACAAAATTATGCAGCAAATCTTACGTAAGTTGTAAAAATAAATGGAAAGTTGTTAAAAACTAACACTGTTAATAATTACTGGAAGGAATTAGTCCGGGTGGCGGTCATTAAATGAAACAACTAAATAGTTTCAACTATTTTATTGTTTGCCAACGTTTCGACCCCCTTGTGGGTCATCATCAGGGCGCATGGTGGGAGAATGGAAACTCGGAGAAAAGTTTCCATTCATTCAGTTTCCATTCTCCACCATGCGCCCTGATGATGACCCACAAAGGGGGTCGAAACGTTGGCAAACAATAAAATAGTTGAAACTATTTAGTTGTTTCATTTAATGACCGCCACCCGGACTAATTCCTTCCAGTAATTCTCAACGGTCAACTAATTACATCCACAATGACTGTTAATAATTATTTATACTTTAAGATCATTTAATAAAAACTAAAAAGGACTCCCATGGAAACTAAATTTACTTTAAAAATGTATTTATAAAAAGTTCATTTGCAATATAAAATAGTAATGAACAGAATAAAACAGGATTTTTGAGCAATATGTATCTAAGTTCTACCGATGGTTAAATATAATAATGAATAGACGTTATACAATAAACATAATATTTTATTGCTAAATGCACTTTTCGTTACGATGTGCCCATAATCCTATAGTAATAATCTCTTGATTTGTCAAGCTGAAGTTTATTAAACCTAAATGACACTACATTTAAATTGCACCCTCGCGAAATAATGGCGAGTTCCTAGGCATTCTATATAATTATCAACTTATTTCGTTGTTAAGTTTTCAACGGAAATACAGGGTTTAGGTACTGAGTCTAAACGATCAATCCCGCAAAAAGATCTCTGTGTGTGATAAGTCATGCTCAACAATATAATGTCGTACGGAACTGCAATTTCAGATTTAAAACAATGTATGCCTGGGTTGTTTCAGCACAACTTGTTCACTAAAATCGACTAACCAGAAACACTACTTAATACCTCTCATTTTAAAAAAGCCTAAGGTTTTCAAGAATTCTGGGAAAAATCTTACTATCTCGGGCGATCATACTTTCGTATCATAAATCAACCGTAACAGATCGTAAATCTTTGAAGTCTTAAATCTAAATTACAGGAGATCCCGTTGTATTCCACTCAACCAAAGTTAAATGCAACTTACGCTCTAGAAGAAACGGTTCTAGAAACGAACTTTAATATTGTAATGTGTTTTAAAAGTTTACACCCTTTCCTGCGAAACGCATATATCATTCATTTAAATGGAACGAATACAAGAGATTCAAAATGGAAAACAGAATTGTAGTAATGAGATGTTTTAACCCCGAGACGGATACATGCAGCGTTGATTACTTCCTGCGGCTTGGCTAGAAACCCCACTAACCTGGATAACGGGATCCACTTCTATCAAAAAGTAGGATTGTCGGTTCGGATACTATGCGGGTACTAAGTCATAACGACCAGTTCGTTTCTCGTTCCTCTGGACCATAGTTCTGCAATGAGTTCCTGTTCTGTTTTTGGATTCATTATAAAATGAACTATTTGGTGTTTAATGCATAATACATCCGTAATCAAAAAATAAAAGATGTACCAACATATCTAACATATATTCCATGTCTGAAGTAGTTTTACGTTCACTTTCAATGACTATTTCATAGTTTTTGTTATCAAAATATTCTTATCTATGTTTGAAGCGAAATGCTCGTTTTAAGGCTAATATCCTCCTTCCCCCAAACGGTGTGGGAATTCTTACTCAGAAACGAAAAGTTGCATTGAACTAAATTTACAAGCTTGGAATGTTACAGCAACATTTTCACCGAAATGTGCTAACCAATACCACTTTATATGTACCAATTTTTCAAAATGTCTTTCTCTCAGAGAAAAGAAACAGTACTTATTATTTTGAAGTTTCTAGCTAATTAGTTCAAGGTTCCATCATGGGAATTAATTCTTCAAAAAAAACAAATAAATGAAAGGCTATTAAAAAGTAGGGATATTCATAGCTCTTGCTTCAGTATTACCGTTATCTAAGCTAAAATATAAATAAATTAAAACGTACTGTTGCATTGCTACGCATTAAAATGGCAGAAACCGGCTTCGGAACTCCATTCCTTGTGCATTCAATTTCCATACTAGAAAAAAAGAAACTTATTTTTTCAGTCCTCGCTGATGCAATTTTCCCTTTATTTATTCGATGCTTATTCCTCTATGAAGGCGTTCCTTCACAATAACAACTCGAAAGCCCGCACGCGAGAGCGATAAAAGTAGAAAATCGGGAGAGAGAGTTGACTAAAGTGATCCATGATGACCGATGATTGAGCAGGTGAGGTAACGCAGGGAAACCGGGGTTCACTTGTCTGTTTTCAATTGCGGGCCCAAGGATGCGGTTGTTGACAGGTCTATGGACCATACTGAAGCAGCAGAAATTGATAGTTGTGGAGAGTTTGTGGTATTCCAATCACAATAGCAATACTACAAAAGAAGGTGAAATGAAAACCCTTTGCATATAGCTTCATTATTATAGTTGATATTTGAACCGCTGAAGTAAAAGTGACTTAAGTTCCAAAACCACCTATGTTCAGTTCAAACAAGCGCCGAAAATTTTGTCTGCACATCCTTGTTGTTCTCTATATTTATACTGCCTGTATGCAAGTACCTCTACTGTTCTCCGGGTCCTGGGTTCGAATCCCAGCTGTGACAGAATATTATTTTTTCCGTTATTTCGGCAGGGGTGCCACCCTACGTTATGAAGACCCCCCTGGGGCATACTCAGCCTCTATAAAGTGGGTACCCGAAAATGGGGAAAAACGTGATCTCGGCCTAGTCACCTTATTGCACGGCCGTTGGCCTAAAAACAGTAAGAATCTCTATATGTACTGAGCCCAAGATCCTTCATGGGTTGTAGAGGTACAGGCATGATAAAAAACATTTTCTACGTAGGCACATTAATTAATGTAATGTAAGTCTATTCTGCAAAGCATCATTTATTAATCATGTTTATTAAGTTATTAAGGCTCGGATTAATTGGAATGTCAATATCATTACATGCAGTTCTCAGACTACAGCGATTCTTGGTAATAACTGCATTTTAAAAAAAAACAGAATAATGATGATTAGATACTCTCAGAACATGCATTATATCATTGAGGAGTAACGCCAGGCAATTATGTTCCACATGGTGGAAAGAAATGAGATGAATGAACATTTGGGGCTCGTTAGTGTAGTTATGA
Source organism: Piezodorus guildinii (assembly GCA_023052935.1). Classification (NCBI taxonomy): domain Eukaryota; kingdom Metazoa; phylum Arthropoda; class Insecta; order Hemiptera; family Pentatomidae; genus Piezodorus; species Piezodorus guildinii. The sequence goes on from CM041293.1 coordinate 63,286,721, forward strand.
GCTATTGGGGTAGCTCGGTAAGGTAAGGCTCTTAACTCTTAAACCTAGGCTAGATTAATTAATCAGAGTGATAACAAAAGTTATGAATGCAAATTTAAAAAAAATAATAATAATAATTAAAAACAGTTTATAGAATATTCAAAACACGATATGAAATTATTAAATATATTTTTCTAAAGCCTAAGATAAGGACAAATACTATTGTCGGTCGCGTCCTTAACGGAGGACGTGTTAGCTTCTTTTATAGCCTCCTTGAACGCCTCTCTTCTTCACTGGAAGATACATAAGGGAAAATCGATTATCACCGCGCGGCTGTGAAGGTTTCCGGCTGTGTATTTATGACTTCAGGACTTGCTGGCTTGTTTGTATCATCAGGATTGGTCATTGGGTTGAGGTTATTGGTAGATCACTACAGATAATAAAATATTGTTTGTTTATTTATTTAACGTCACTTTATGCTACTATGGCTAACCGGACCTATGCTACAGTGGAAGTCCTGAATTTTGGCTATCCAGGTTTACGTTAGGATAGGGATCTTACCTAACATTGAGGCTCGGGACACCTTTTAACGTCCGAATGACGGTATTATGGACCACATTAAAAAATCCTAATATCACCTGCAAGTTTGAACCGGGATCTTGGGTATAGGAGGCTTTTATACTATCCACCATGCTAAGGTGACCCCACTAAAATATTGTTTTCTGATACAAATCGCTCAGGATGCCCGAAATAAAAGATCCGGAGGACACAACTTATTAAAACAAAGAAGGAAAATATGACTAAAACGGTTCCACTCCTTCGAGATACAATCAGAGAACATATCCACTCAGAAAAAGGTTTAAATGCGTTTTATGGTCTCATGAGATTCTAAAGCGAAAAAATATTTATAAAATCCCGATACCGAGATTTTGAACTGATTACAATAGATACTTCCTTGTAATCCTTGTAAGGATAATTTGAGTGAAAGTGAAATTCTATATAATTTTCTGTACAATATTATATTTATTTTTGAGAAAATGATGGATTCTAAATTTTAATTTATTTTTCAGGTAAGATGCCAGCTGGTAGATCAAGACTTCACACCAAGCGTCACTGCTACCTGCAAAGCGGGTCAAATGACTATCAAAGTCCAGACGAACTCTTCTTTTATAGGTAAGTAGATGTTTATATTATTACATTGCAGTTATTCGAGTTTAATTTGTTGAAATCATTGTTTGTTTTATTCTTTTGACGACACTTTTATGCTGCTGTAGCTAATCGGACGATGCTACAGTGGGAGTCCTAAACTTCACTTATCTAGATTTTATTAGGATATGGATATTTAACGAATACCTGACATCGCACAGGCTCGGGCCGACCATTTTAGGTCCCTCCAAAGGACGACATAACTTAGAATGTTTTACTCCGATTAAAAAGTCCTAGCGTCACCTGCCAGGTTTGAACCTGCGACCTGGGGCCTAGAGGATGCTAAGTTATAGTCCAATTAGTTTAGTACAAGAGAGGCTAAATAAATATCTCTATTTGATTCACGTGACATTGAACAACTTTGCAGGCATTTATTACGAAAGTAACTTCCATCTATCTTTGACAGGAAGATCCTGCAACACCTGAGATTTTACCATAAAAGGTCATTATTACCTGTAGTGTGGGTCGTGCACCTTTGATTCCTCAATGCCCTTATCGGTGGTTCGTGAGGTAGAAACGATTAGCGTGAAGCCAATTAATAAGTATAAAGTTATTTGTCTCTAGATGATATGAAAACATAAAATTCAAAGATTTAGAATGCACTCTTCGAAAAACTTCATCGTTAATAAATTTGAACTACTTGAAAAGTAGTTTCTAAACAGATTCTGTTCAGCAACCCAACATCATGATATAATATTATATTATTATTGATGTCTGATAAAATCATAAACGTTCATGAGATGAAAATATTTATAATAGACTTATGACGAATAATATTAAATTTTGTATAATGCAACGAATTATAAATTACCAACTTGTTAACATACATAGGTACAATTATCACAAAAAGTATTTGAATAATCATATATCCTTATTTTGTTCGTTCTTTGCTCCTCTGGATATCGATCCAACCGGTCAGTGATCTCCAGGATATCCGTCCTCACTCTGGATTCGTTTCGAGGAAAGATTTTTTTTTTCTTGAGGTAGTAGTTTTATAGTAAATGAAGTGAGGTCATTGCTTTTATCAGCCACGGACAAAAACATAGGAAATCGAATGTGAATTTATTTTTAAAAAAATTAAAGTTGTTTACAATAAAAGGGTAATAATTGATGCCACAACTTAGTCAATTACACATACAACAATCATAAAAGTCTGGCTCAAAAACTACAAAAAACATTTATATTTTTATTTTTATATTCACCCTTTTCATTCACGGATCCTTTGGTAATTCCTATCTAAATTATCCGACGAACGGGATCCTCCTATCAAACAGAACACCCCTCCGTTTAGCGCTAAAGACTATTCTTTTCCATTACTCAATCCATTAACCTTGCATGCCTATTTCAATCGTTAAGACATTATGAAATCATATTAATCTGCATTGGCCACACCATTCTCTGAGATTTGTCATTCGAATTTATTACACTTCATTAATTTTTAATTTAGTGGATATAAAGTGACTCACAATACCGTTGCAATCATAGCATGCACTTAAAAACTTGGTTCTATTTTTATCTTTGTGCTCCTTAAATAGCAATTTGTGTTTTTCCTTCCATTCTTACAGTCATTCCTTCTTTTTCGTCCTTTATTCGACGCCGGATCATGAGGTTGCCCATTGTCAAATTTTAGGTAGGTTGAACTGGTCTGTTCCTGAGGGAAGTGCCAGGTTTTCCATATTCAGCAACGTCCTAACATGATTATTTTTTTGCCTATGTACCGATGTGAACTTCTATGTCCTTAGCCTATTTAGATGTGATAAATTTCATCCATTTTCAGCAATCTAACGATAAAGTATTCTGTTCCGAACTTTTTTCCGCCCACCATCAACATTTTTAGACAACGAGGAACCTCTTATTTGACAAAACGAATTAAAATGGAAACATTCACATCATATCTAGTTGCAATCTGCAACATATATAGGCCCTCATCTAACGTGGGCTAATGTTTTTCCTTATATCGGAGGAAATTATTTTCTAATTGATTTTCAGTTTACCTAGTTGAAATCGTCCTTTAGTATTACATGCTATCCGATATTACCTACTCCAAATAATAAATTTAATATTTTATTTTACTTCACGTCACAAAACTGTTGCAAGGAACATAAAAAACAAAACAGATGTCTTATCTCGATTGTAATCCATCATTAACCACCTAAAGATTGTTGTTCAATTAAACTTACTATCCCTGAATAAATTGTATTGACGTGCAGAAGCCGATATCTTTTTAATAATATTTATTTTTTCTATAATATAATATGACTTACATGTCATCAACGATTTCGTGAGTCACTGCGTCTACTTACAGTCAAGGTAAAACTATTCCAAACACTGATCATCGCAGAGAAAAAATATCCCTGAGATGTAAATTAATTTGTTCGGATGATTAGTTGAATATTATAGTTCAATTACGTCGGAACTACTGGATAAGCCAAATTCAATGCTTGACTGACTGGTAAATACTGATGAACATCCGCAGAAATGTTAAACCACTGGAAAACTATTAAGCCAACTGCGAACAGTCGTTAGAAAGTGAGTACCTCACTTTTCACTGGTTCTCGGCGATAGTAAAATAACATATTACTGTGACCTGGAAACGCTTCTTACATTTTCGAATTTTACAAACTACAATTTATTCTTATCTCAAAATCTGAAGCCTCCTTGAATATTTAATGGTTCTTTAAGTAGAAAAAGTATGACGAAGGTTTAAACAAGTATTTTTCAATTACTCAAAGGTACAATAATTCGACTATTTAATAATAATACGATTATTTTTTAGTGTTTTTTTCATAAAATTAGCAGATGTTTTATAAAACACAGTAAGACGTATAGACGAATCGGTCATGATGTAAACTTATATGTCCAAGCTGGATTCATATAAAATATTTGGTACTTTTTTTTCCCCAATTAGGCTGTTAATCATAGCCACTACCTAATTCAAGCTCATATTTTTTTTTACTTGATGGTGATTAAAGGATTTATGGTTATATAAGGAAGATGCAGGAAGACCTGTCAGTAGCACATAACCCCATATTAAATAAATCCTCCTTTAGAGCAGTTAACATCTGTCAGTTTAACGTATTCGTGGCTAAACCGTCTTGCATAGGTAAATGATGTAAATTTAGTTGTTTTTTTACATGTTAGTTATTTTTTAAGACATAAGTAAGACATATTTGTATGAATTGTTCTATACATTTTTCCCAATTCGGCTGTAATTATTATCACTACCCTCTTTTAAACTCTTACCTTTTTTATTTTAACTTTATGGTATTTGAAGACCTCATTTGTATATAATTATATTAGGAAGACGTAGGAAGACCTATGAGGAGCATATAACCTCACACACATATATATATATATATATTCATTTTTTTTTTCCAGAAACAATTTTTATAGAGTAATATTACAATACAATCTGTCCTAATTACGACATTTTAACAGTGATAAAGTACGACATTCATATTACATTCACACAATATATACAAAACAATAATATAAAGGAGGAGGAGGAAATTCCAATTTGGATCTGCTGCTCAACTTCGCTGAGTTGCTACAACACACAGCATACCGCATCAATCCCGAAGACAATCTTAAAGAAGAAAAAAGATAGAGAGAGATTCTGCCAAATAGGAAATACATATATTTTACTAATTTGAAATCGATCATGAACATCTGAAAATCCAAACCAGCCTCAATATATATGGTGATGCAGGATTCCCAGTGAGTCCATGTTTTGCATCTCATTTTTTCTGAGTCCATAGTTCTCTAAAAATAATCCAGTGGCTACTGGGATGGTCCCTCTGCTTCCGAACCAAAGTCCCACGACTTTAAATTCCCTTTCACCGAACTCCTCACGAAATTTTTTTTTCCCTCAGGTATGGAATACATTTTGTATAAATGTTCTCTTTCTCCTCTTGAATCCTCTTGCCTTGTTCCTGGTCATTTGATTCATATCTGATAGTGGGGTCCACTATCAGTGCTTCTTTTTTCGTGGCATTAAATGCCAAGATATCCACAAATCTTGTCGACCCATCTGTATCAAGGCAAAAAACTTCCTGAAAACATTTATACTTTTTCACTTCCAAAAGTTCTGCTATTGTATTGTATTTCTAATACAATAAAGAATCAATGAGGATATGTACAAAAGTCGCTCATACCTATACAATTAACTTCATATTAAATAAATCCTTCATTAGTGCAGTTAAAGTCTGCCAGTTGAATGGAGTATCTGGTTAAATATTCTCGCATGATGGTTTAGATAAATCTAAACCAAAAACTATTGAAACTTCCTTGCAGAAAACCCACTTCACTGATTTACCAACAAATTAATAATTGAATGTTGTGTGTATGGTTATTACTTATTTTTGATTTGATTAGAAATGCGCCTGGATCATTGAACGCTATCCTTGTCTTGTCTTTTTGTGCAAGAAATAAACATATGTACGTAACTTGAATATGACATTATTTTAATGAATTATTGATTTTCCTTGACCCATCTCGTTCAAGCTGATGCTTTTCCTCAAGAAAGCCATACTTTGTCGTCACTTTTCGAAGCGTCAGAAGATGAATCATAGTTGTTTTAGCATTGCCTAAACACTGTGATGTTTATAGTCAGATAACGCAATCCTTCCGCCGCAGCCGAAGGAAAAAGTTGATAAAAATACTTTTTTACCTTTTCTTTAGGTAGACTGTTGATGTAACAAGCGACTATGGTCGGACACGGCTGTGTGAACATCAAGGACGTAGAAAAAGATTTTTTCTGTTCGAAATAAAGATTCACAAAGGTTTTATATTTATAAAAACCTTAATCGAAGAATAATTTTCCAATGGACATCCTTCTGTACACAATATACAGCGCCTCCATGATTTACATAGCAATAATAGCCAAAAATATGGCGTTTTTTTTATAACTTAATTTTATATAATCATACAAATAGATTTCTTATATATGAAGGAAAAGTTGGTGAGGGTGCTGTCACCAAAAGAATACACCAATAAGACAAACTTATTTTATTCCTATGCCGACGTTTCGGCCTACATTAGGGTTAGGGTATTGGAATAGGTGGTCAACCACATGGTTATTAGCACCGAACATATTTATACTAACAGATTTATTTAAGAAGGTTTATTTATCTATTGTTTGAAATTGTTTTCTTCTTTCATTTCTTTCAGTTTTTTCAGTTATTTATTTTTTATTTTACTTTAATATTATTATTTTTTTCCTTATAGTTCCTTGAGCAGATGACGCTCTTTGATTAACCTCAATAGTGAACTAATTGTTGCACTAGAGTCCTTCAAGCTCTTACACATTTATTTACTCATCTATTAGTACATGGAAAATATCGGCCTACATTATGGACCTTCATCAGAGCTAAAAAAACAAGATAACTACCAGTATATTCAAAGAAAAAATAATAATTTGTTGGGTACAATAATAAGATGCACGTAATAAAAATAAAACATAAATTTAAACTTCAAAGATTATTTAGTTTATGTTAGCTTTCTTATTTTATTTCTGTTACTGCCATCTTATAATTGTAACCAACTTATTATTACTATTTCTTTAAATTATACTTGTTGTGATTTTGTTGTTCTTAGCCCTGATGAGGGCCCACAATGTAGGCCAAAACGTCGGCACACAAATAAAATAAGCTTGTACTATTGTTGTGTTTACTTCATGACCGGACAAACCTAACCAACTTCTCCATTGTATAGTCTTAATGGTCAACATAAAATTCAATAGATATTTTATATATATTTAAGAATATAAATTTTATTTCCATAAATTCTTCTATTGACTGACATCAAAACTGTAAATTTCTCGGTGAATAACTGTAGTAAGAATGTAGGTTTTATCTGGCTTCCTATGGCCCCTAATCTTTGACAGATAATGACTTATATTACGATGTTATTTTTTTTGTTAGTAGCAGATAATATAACCGAAAGCTTCTTTTATGACCTAGAAATGCCACTGTAATTATTTACCATAATATTTATAAAAAAAATTACATGTAAACCGTGAATTCAACCCACATCAATGCAATCAGCTGCTATTGTTAACGCAAAAAATACAGCTATTAACATAATAGTAGGGATATTTGCAACGAGTCAAAGCTGTTAAGAAAACTTCAGATTGGCAACTATTTGTTGTTTTTTACTTTCTCAACGACGCTATCTCGTGTCAAGGAAGTGTGGCGAACATAAAAAAATTCTGTGAATTTACTCAATTCACTAATCTAATTAATATATAATTGGGAGATATCCTATCGTCATAGTTGCTGTCTTCAATTTTTTATTCGATTAAATGTTTGGTGTATGTATTATATGGATAAAATTATATCGACAGTGGATTCAAAAATTTGTATTTTTATAGTGCAATGAAAATTTGGAGGCTCTTGTTTCAATATTTTTCTAAAAACGATTGCTATTTTTTAGGCTGATATTTTGCCAATGTACAGTTCTTCCATGCATTAAGTAAACTATGAGATTATTTCATGAATTCGAACTTTAATCATTTTTAAGATTTATCATGGTTTTCACATATTTGTCCATTGCAATATATATGCAATATATTGGTGCATTTTTTTTTTTTTTTTTTGGACATACATTACATTGCATCAATGAAACAGCAACTCATGGTTTAAGAGAAATTTTGATTAGTTTTATGCCAACATCAAGTTTTGCATATCATATCTTCCATTAAGTACCAATGTTTTTGTTGATCATTGAGAAGTGTTTTATTGTACCTCTAGCAGAATTGACTATTAAATTGGTACTTTGACATTATGAAACATTTAACTTTGTTATACTATGCTCATGAGAAATAAACCTTTCCATAAATGATTTAGTTATTTGAAGTAGCTTTAATAAACATTTAATATTTCAGGAGCTATCCACGCCAAAGACTTTAGGACGCCAGCCTGCCTGGCCTATGGCAATGGTAACAACAGCGTTACCCTCAACATCAACCTCTACGCATCACCTCAGTCACCAGAATACTGTGGGGTTCTGGTGTCAAATGTGAGTAATATTTATATATATATAATATATATATATAGTTTCTTTATAAGACTAGCCAATAAAAACCGATTTTATTACGAAATCACTGATATTTTATAATTAACAAATAGCCTTAACAACCCGGTTCACCGTTCAAGCTGAAGTTCCCAAAATCAGATTTAAGAGCGCGTTTATACTGCTCCCGCTTTTGGAGGCTGAAGTGGTAGCAGGTTCCGAGAATTAAATAGGATCCGCCACCCCTAAAACACCTGCAATGTAAACTCGCCATAACACAATTCTTATATTGACGCTTAGGCCTATCTTTCGGACACCTACCAGTCGGTTCAGCCCTTACCAACTTTTTCGAAATTCGTTATTCACCGATTCCAATACTTTCACCTATCTAATTCGCTGCAATTATACTTACAGGATAGAATTTCCAGGTTGTCTCATCTCTCTTTGGACCAAAAAAATTACGTAGTACCTTATTCTCGAAAACCCAAAGGTATTGTTCATCCAAAGTAAGCCAACACGTTTCAAATCTGTACAGATCCATCGGGAGAATAAGTTTTGTAAATTCTATCCTTTAAATTTCTTTATAGTAGCCGAGAGCATATCCCACCTTTAACCGCGACTTTATTTCCTCCTGGATTTCGTGTTTCCTAGTTATCATAGAACCTAAATACCAATCATCAAGTTTGTCTCTATTCACCAGTTTTCATTAACATACTTGTATTTAGTTGTATAGTTTCCGCTTCTTGAATATCTTATAATTATGTTTTAAATACAGACCTAATTTTTCAAAATGCCAACACTAGATATTTCAAAGTTTTCTGGAAAAATCGACTAGTTTATGCGTGAGCTGAAGAGATAATACGACAAAAATCATGTGTAACTAATATTTTTTAAGGTGCTAATAATAATAGAATTGTATTACACAGCTTAATTATTAGTGGCTTGGTAAAGGATGCAAATAATGATCTCATTGGAATTTAATGCTAATATAAAAAATCATAAGTTGTATAAAAGATAGCGGAGTATATAAATAAGGGTAGACTTAATAGTTTATAAGAGAGGCAAAAATATTTGTCAAAACACTTGCCATCCACATTCACATAACTTTTAATACCGCTTTGGATCCTAAGTATAGTGATCGTGTGTTGTATCTCATTATTTGTTTTTGTTGTTTGTCTTGAGTATTTAGAATTAATTATCTTAATGTACAGAATTTACCATAAAATGAAGATTTATATCTAAGCGAAAAAATAATCTACATTATAATTTTAAATTATTTTCCTGTTTTGTTTTTGCTCCTGTGAATGTAAAGTGAATTTAAATAATAAAAGGTTTATGAGGAGAAGATATAGGGAAACCTTCTTCAAAACCAGCCATTTTCCGCATAATTCAATTGATCCAGTAAACATTGGGGGTCAGTACTTCTTAAAAAACATAACATAATCGGTGCAATTGTTCAAGAAAAGAAAAAAAGACATACATAGGACTATGAACGAAAACTTTTTTTCGAACAATGAAAGTAATTCGAACATTAAAGTAATGAGTTAATTCGAAACACAATTGTTATCCTGTTGAGAGGGTGAAGCTTTATAGAAAAGTTAATATAGAGAAGTTTTGAGCTAACCCCATTCTGTATCCTATCACCGCTGACACTGACACACTTAATAATATCTATAATTAGGATGGTGTACCGCCAAGGTTACCGGTTTGCTAACCTCTATTAAACAACTATCTCGATGCATAGAATTCATAATGAGTGAGTCATAACTGAACGAACATAAATTTTGCGAGTAATAGCTTTCAGACCCAAGAACCATCTTATCCTATATGAATACATATGTGTTAATGATATATATATGGATGTCAATAATCAAAATTAATTAAAAAATACAAAAAGAATTACTAAAAAAAAGAAGAAGTAAACCACCTTTTTCTTAGTTAGTAGTCGGTAAACAAAAACATAATTGCTAATTTATACCATTAATATAGTATTTATCTTTAATTTAAACTACTACTATTGTAATAGTATAAATATAACGATTGTAATATCCCAAGCCTGTGCGATGTCAGTTATTCGTTAAAGATCCATATCCTAATTAAGGCAAATTTTAGGACTCCCACTGTAGCATCGTCCGATTAGCCACAGTAGGATAATGAATAAACGAATAAACGATTTTAATAGTAGCAGCAAGCATAGAAATGTTGACAAAGCAATGAATAGTTAAAACTATTTTATTCTTTTTCTTTCACTAAACGCCACTCGGACTAAATAACTTCTGAAATATAGAAATATATGAAGTATTGAATGTATACCAAAAAAGTTATGGAAAATAAATACAGAACCTAGACATAGCTAAATATTATAGAGATATCCCATATTACTTGCATGAGGGGGAAAACCGTTCACTGCTATCACTAGATTTCACATCCTGGGAAAATATCGATTAGCAATAGAAAGTACTTTAAAGCAGAGATGTAAAATCATGAGGGTATGTATAATGAGTTGTGGTTAGTTCGTTAAAAGTAAACCACAACCCCGATCTTACGGCTGATTTACTTTCATTTTTATTACAATAATAAAGCTCAAAAAATGTATTTCCTAATATAACAAAAATACATAACTAAACTTCCAATACAGCCAAAACAGAAAATATGTGACAGCAATATTCTTTGAATACATCCGTCCCTGAGCCTTACAACTTAAAATGTTTCAAGATTTTCTTCAAAGAAAATATAAGAATATACATAATTCTAAAAACGTTTGTTTATTCTTCTCGTTCATTCGTCTATGCTACTGTAGCTAGTCAGGCGATGCTGCAGTAGGAGTCCTATTTCTTTCTATCCAGGTTTAATTAGGACAGGATTCTTTAAGAAGTACCGGAAATCACACAGGCTCACGACCAAAGTTTAACTTTCCCTCAAAAGAACGAAATAACCAAGGATTTTTAAATAAATTTTCGCATTCACCCTAGCGAGTCATTGCGGCTTGACCAAGGATATTTACTACCTTTGAAAAATATAAGGGCTATCTATCGGGTTTGAACCAGCGACCTAGGGCATAGAAGGCTTTAATGCTAGCCACGAACGACTGCTAGATGACGCCAATACTCAAAATGTTTTCGCTAGGTTCAAATCTATTTCAAATATTCTCCCATTTGTGGCAGACCTTTCTCGTACCAGATATGCCACTTTTAATTCCAAATTCCCAACTCATATAAACCCTCTTGTCCGCAATCTATCAACCTCACATATTCCTGACAACCCTCCGAGGCGATGGAAAAGAAGATGGCCTCGAGTCCTACTTACTTAAATAAACATCAAAGTTCTACCGCTGGGTAGTTATTTCACAAGCCTTTCACGCCCCTTATTCTAATTCAACACTTTTACTTATTGTATTTATGATTATATACAGTTGTAAAATTCAATAAAATATAATATAATAAAATAAAAAATTTCAAATATTCATACGAATTCGCTGAATAATCATAGCCATCAAACTTAAGAACAGGTCAAACACATTTCTTTAGTATATTTTGCTGAAACAGTAATTAAAGATTCAACATTCGCTTAAAAACATCATACCAAGCCAGATTAAATGCACTATCTTCCAGGAAAACTAATTATAGTTAGCATATTAAACCATAGAAGTCCACTTTTTACCCTATAAAAAATTAATTCAGCATGCTAATTTTCGAATATAATCGCTGGCTCATAAAATAACCCAGAACGGGCTGGTAGTAGCTAGGTGACGAGGGGTATAGGAGTCACGTTTTCACCCACGGGAAAAGTTCCGTGTACCGCTACCATTTCCACAGCCTTTCTTCAGTGTCGCTTGTCATAGCATGTATGAACTTCTGGGTCTACAAGCCGATGGCCTCTGAAAAGGATGCCAAGCACCTTATTCTGTTCTGGATCATTGCTTTAAAAGTATCTTTGTGTCTATCATGATATTGAACTATTTTTACTTATACTTAAGTCTTACTTTTCGTTGTAACCAGGAACAGTTCATCTCTATTTTATATTAACGAGATATATCGACTACTTTCAAAACTACATTTCGATTCATCGATGATACTTTTTATTCATTGACTGTAAGGCATACCCTGGCCACCCACTTCTTCACAACCTGCTTATCGTATCTTTGACAAATTTCCAAACGGGTCAGACGAGTGTTTATATATTCCCGACACCTCCGTGAACAAGCGGTACTCGTTAGGCGACCAGCATTCGACAGCTTTCGGAGTTGTAACAATAAAGGGAATGATAATGATTTGGCATACTTGAAAGATTAAATATGTTAATTTTTTTTTTAGAAATATTAATTATCAAACTGACATTAATGAAAAAAAAAAATTAAAGACTAATTCATAATTGTACAGAGCGATTGACTTAAAATTAGTAAGCATGGCAATTCGTTCAGTCTTTTATTGTTATTAGTAGAGAAATTTCAATAAATAAATAATAATAATAATAATAATTAAATAAATTCTTTATTATCCTGGGACATGTCCCTTTAGAATATAAAATACAGAATGTACAAAATGTGCTTTGGAGTCTTAGAGTAAATTATATTCATATTAACAAGTTACTAATTACTTATATATAATAGACATATTCTAATGAGCAGAAAACAGAAACATAGAAAAAATAAAACTTATTTACAAATCTATTGAGCCTGGATATTTATTAAGTGATTAAATATGCGAGATTTGAAGGTTGAGAGTTGGAGTGACGGATGGAAGCAGGGATAGAATCGAGGATCGAATGAGAAAGGATCTGTTGCAATGTTCAGTTCGGTGGGCCGTACTGTATAAATTTGAATTGTAGGAGGTCAAAAATATATGATGGACGGCGGGATTGGATTACTTGGTAAAGGAATGACGCAAGGAAATACTTGCGACGATAGGAAGGATAAAGCCACTTCAACTCACCATAAAATTGGGACACGGAGGTATATCTGGGGACACCGAAGATGAATCGGACAAAGCAATTAATACTCATGATCATAGAAAAGGATATAATATCTCTATATAAAATGATAACACGATTCTAGGTTTCCGTAAACCCCTTCTATACCACGCTATGAACTATTATGCGGTTTTCACTATCATGTAGGGCATTCTTTCCTGAAGGTTTATATATGTATAGTACGTTACAATTAAGCTTTTCTATGAAAGAAAAAATTATATTTTCTGTAATAAAGTCTTGAAAAATTATTCCTGAAATATGAGTAGTAATATGTCTATATTATACGTCTGTATGATAGAAAGTTAATATGCAATAAAAGAATTCGTGCAAGTTAGTAGAAAGTTTTATAAGCCCACAAACTTATGAGCATATGTTATTTTAATATTGTAACCAGGGTTATGGTGATTCAGGGTTTCCACTGTACTGTATCGTATATATCAATATAAGGGGTACTCACTACGTTTGCTATAGCATGCTATTGTGCTAAACCCATCAATTTTATGCAGGAAATAACTGTAGAAACTCGACGGGTTTAGCAAAATAACACAAATAGCATGCTATAGCAAACGTAGTGAGTACCCTTATAGAACTCAAGATTTTGAAAACATACTACGTACCAAACTGTACTGAAGTTGTTCAAATAAATGAAAAGTTGTTATAAATCCATAAACTTATATAGTTATTAATTATGTCAACTATTGGATCATTTTATGAAAACATATTTTTCATTGTAAAATAAACCGGATTCCCATGGAAACTAAATTAAATTTATAAGATGTGTCCGATGCCAAAGATCACGGGTTCAAACCCGCAGGTGGTCCTAGGATTTTTTAATGGGAGTAAAAAATCCTTAGTTATGCCGTCCATCGGAGGGGACGTTAAAAGGTGGTCCCGAGCCTGTGCCATGTCAGATACTCGTTTAAGATCCCTATCCTAATAAAACCTGAATAGGCGAACTTTGGGACTCCCACTGTAGCATCGTCCGATTAGCCATAGTAGGATGAAGTGGCGTTAAATAAATAAACAAACAAACAATTTATAAAATGTATTTTGAATAGTTCATTTGGAATATAAAACATAAACCCCTACGTACCCAGTTTTGCTTTGCTAGAGTTCGCTTTAAAAAGCGCGTAGATTAACAACATTGGGATGGTATTCTTTCAAGTTATTGCACCTCAGCTACACAGTGTTGCCTTTTTAGTTGAGCTCCAGGATACATCAAACATAGATAAGCTTTATCATAGAAAAAACATTTTTTTTTTAATTTTCCTTCATTTCTCTCTCATTTAGGCCTATTGATGGAGAGAATCACAAAGAAAAATAAGCTAGTCTCAAAGATTCGATGTTTGGAAGCTTATGGTTTAATAGACCGAATAAAATAGGAACCGTTTGGCATAACAACAAATAAACTGAACCAATTTTGATTTATTAACCAATTCATGTTTCTTATTTCTGCCGATGATTAAATACAATAATGAATAGACGTTACAAAATAAATATAACATTTTCTTGCTAAAACACTTTTCGTTACGATGAACTCTTAATTGGCCAAAGTGTACTTTTGTAGTTTAGTTTAACTTAAATGACAAAACATTTAAATTGCACCCCTGCGAAGCAAGGACCGCCGCTATTATATTATAAATAAAATATTCACCTTACTAATATTTAAATGGATTCAATATTTTCTATTTTAATTTTTAAGTTTTTTAATATGTTCATATATAAATCCTACTTATGTTTAATAAAGGCTGGTTATAAATTTATTACTAATTATTAGTTTTATCTATTATTCCTGAGGGGGTTATTTGTTTCGCATCTTTGTGATTGAAGAATGAATACCTTACCTGTAGTAAATAATTAAATTTCAGAATAGAGCTAATGAAAAAAAATTGAATACACCCAAACTAAAAACATACAGTATATTTTTATACCACATAAAGAAATGTTAGGTTTTTACTTTAAGTTGCCTTGAAAATGCCTGCGAGCAGGAACTCCGTAACAACACAATATAAACAGTTTCCCACCTAACGCACGCAGATAAAAGAGTTCTGTCACGGCATCATTCGCCAGGTTTATATAATACGTAAGTGCTATGATTACATGGAGCATTGCGAAATCAAGTTTTATTGTACACGGTCCATGAATATTCAGTTAGGAGCGTAGTCGACAATTTATACAGGTTCCATAAAATTGAATTAAGGTGATGGTAGTTCTGTAACAATCGTTCATAACCGATGGTAAGGTAAAACGTAAAGAATTATTTGATTAGAACTACAGTTGAAGGTTCGATTAGGTGTTACATTGGCTATTTCCTTAAATCAATTTTTGGGTGAGATGGTTCGGTTGGCGGTCATAAAATAATAGAAATTAGCTGAAAACTATTTTTATAATTATACTATTTTCTAGTATTTCCATCTCATCCTTTATATATATAATAAATATAACAAAATATAAATCAAAGTTTTTTTTTATATCTTTTCTGTAAATAAAAAAGTCTGGTGCGCGCATCACACAACTTTCACTTACCTTTGTGGTAAAAATCAATTTAAAATTGTTTAAATACATTCAGAAAAAAATCTGTTGCGGACAACATACGACCTTCACTTACGTTTGATTTTTTTTTTTTTTTTTTTTTTTTTTTTTTTTTTTTTTTTAACATTTTATTGATATTTACAACTGTACATATAATATATACAACAAGTAAATGGGCTAATTAATACTTATGGGCGTGATAATGTCTAGTGAAGAAACTACCCAGTGGTAGCACTTCAATGTCAATTTAATTACAGTAGGTCTCGAGGCCATCGTCTTTTCAATCGCCTCGGAGGGTTGTCAGGAATAGATGGGAATGATAAGTTGCGTACAAGAGGATTCGTGTGGGTTGGGAGTTTGGAATGAAAAGAAGCATATCTGTTTCGGGCTAGTTCTGCGACAAATGGGATATTTAGGTCTTTATGGATGATTTTATTCGTAACGAAATAAGGAGCATTTAGGATTTTGCGAAGGATTTTGGATTGTAACGATTGAATGCGAGAGGAATTAGATGGTTTAGTTGAGCCCCAAAGCTCGATTCCATATGTCCAGATGGGTCTGATGATGGTAACATAAATGAGCTTTTTGTAATAAATTGGAAGTTTTGAACGTTTGTCTAGGAAGTGTTGTAGTAGTCGGTATCTACGGGCGGTTTCTTGTCGTTTAAGTCGAGTATGGGGATTCCATGTAAGACGTTTGTCAAGATGGAGTCCTAGGTAACGGATTTGTTCAACAGGTATGAGTGGGGTATTATTAAAGGATACAGTGGGGCAGGAAGTCATCGGTTTGCGACGAAGGGTAAAGGTAATTTGGTGGGATTTGTTAGGATTTATTTTAATCCTCCAGTTCTGACACCATTCCTCAATGGCTGTGATGTGAGACTGAAGGGTTCGGGATGCAGTGGATGGATCATTATGGACAGATAACACACAAGTGTCATCCGCATAAGTTGTGAGGACAGTGAATGGATGGAGTGGAATATCAGCTGTATATACCGTATAAAGGATGGGACCTAAGATACTACCCTGAGGTACACCTGCAGACTGAGAAAATACGGAAGAGTAGGAAAGTTTATGATTTACTTTGAATGTTCTATTAATGAGGTAGAAACGGATTATCAAGTAGTATGTTGCGGGAAGGAATTGACGGAGTTTATAAAGGAGTCCTGGGTGCCAGACTCGGTCGAACGCTTGTTCCACGTCGAGAAAAGCACCCGTGCAATACATTCCGCGCTCCAATGTGGAGGATATAACATCTACCACACGGTGGCATTGCTGAATTGTAGAGTGGGATGTCCGAAATCCAAACTGATGGTCAGGAATTATGTGGTTCATTTCTAGGATCGAGTAAAGGCGTTTCAAAATGAGTTTTTCTAGGATCTTACCCATGATGGGCAAAAGGGAGATCGGACGGTATGAGGATGGGTGTTCAGGAGGCTTTTGAGGTTTTGGGATCATTTTGATTATTGACAGTTTCCAAGGTTCAGGGAAATAGGTGGTTCGGAGCGTAGCATTGAATATATAAGTAAGGTAGAGGATTGCTTTTCGAGGTAACTGTTTTAGGATATAGGATGTGATGAGATCGTGACCAGGTGCTTTTTTAGTACGTAAGTGATGGATAACGTTAATTATTTCAGAAGGATGAAAGGCTTTAGGAGGAGGGGACATTTGGAGTGGAATAGCTAGTTCTGCTTCAATATGGTCAATATGGGTTGGATTAAGGATTTCAGGATGTGGATTAAAAATTTTGTAAAGGTGTTCACCAAATATGTGAGTTTTTTCTTCATCTGATCGAGACCAGGTAGAAGATTCGGTAAGGAGTGGGTGATTAAAGGTTTTAAATTTGAGCAGAGTTTTGGTAGTTGTCCATAGAGATTTGTCAGTTGGTCTTAGGTTTTCTGTGAAGTTCTGAAAAGTTTGCATTTTGAATTTTCTAATTTCAGTTTTGAGTTTGTTAGTTAGGTGAGTATAGTATGTTTTGTCGGACGGGTATCTAGACCTATGCCACTTAACTCTTGCACGCCGTTTCTCTGTTAATAATTTTCGAATGTGAGTCGGTAAGTTAGTGTCACGGGAATAATTATTTTTGGGATGTGATGAGTTGTTACTAATTGCAGTACCTATTGTTCTTGTCATTTTTTCTATGGCAGAGTTAATTTGTTGTTCTGTCTTTAGTGGAATCTTTAAGTCAAGTTCGTTTTCTAGATCAGAGCGAAAGTTGTCCCAGTCAACATGTCCTGTAATTAGTGAAGGAGGGGAGGATTTAGGAATAGGGTTTGAATGCAGGAGAAGCAGAACTGGGCTATGGTCTGAGGAGAGGTCTTCTAAGGATGTTACTGTACATTGAAAGGTGGGGATTTGGGATGAGACGAATATGTCAAGAATATCAGGACGCTTTTTAAGAGAAGTAGGCCAGTATGTAGGATCTTTGGGTGATAAGACGGAATAGCTGTTGGAAGTGGTGATCTGGGAGAGAATCCTGCCACGAGTGTTGGATGTTCGGCATCCCCACCGTTGATCTTTGGCGTTGTAATCTCCTCCAGCAATGAAGCGCGGACCAAAGGACTGAAATAAGGAATCAAGTTGATTAGAGGAGAGGGAATTGCCAGGAGGGCAATATACAGCTGAGATGGTTATGTTAAATGGACGGCAGGATAAGGTAATAGAAGTAGATTGGATGGCGTCAGTTGGAATAGAAGGAATCAGGGAGTGAGTTAAGGAATTGTGGATAAGGATACAAGAGCCAGCGTGGGATGTTTTTTCAGGGTGATCTGATCTGTATGTGATGTAGTCACGTATGTAAAAGTGTGAATGAGGAGTGAAATGGGTTTCAGTGATGAGGGCAATGTCTATGTTATTGTCGTGAATAAATAAGTCAAGCTCGTCTCGGTGATTAATCAGTCCATTAGCGTTCCATAATAGAATAGCCAGTGTCTTCTTATTCATCTTGGGATAGTGAAGGGAATTGCAGAAAGGAGTCTTGTAAGGAGAGTAATAAGTGGATTAATGGTATTTTGGAGATCCTGAAGGAAAGATGAAAGAATAAGAGTAATGTCAGAAGGATGTTGGTAGGAATGGGAGTAGAAGGATGTCTCTTGAGGTGGAGGATTCATCTGCCTAGGTAAAGGTTGAACCCTTCTTTGAGATTGTGGTTTAGGTTCCACATCTATAGGATTTTCTAGTGATTGGCTGTCCTGGACTATTGATATGGATGAAGGTGGAACCATGGGAGTAGTCTGAGGGATAAGTGGTGGTAACTTCACCCTTAGAGATGCGTTTTTAGCTTCATTATTAGGCGATTTGAATTGAGGATGGGGTTTCTGAGGTTGAGGATGAGGTCTTTGAGGTAGTGGATGGGTATATTGTGGATGACCATAGGAAGACTGGGACGGATGATGGGATGGCTGAGACTGTGATGAGGAGGTTTGAGACGACTGAAGTTGGGATGGAAGTTTTTTGGCCACTTGAGAATAGGACGTAGGATTGAATTTCGAGCTTGATTGTCGTTGCTTCTCTTCGATCCCTTCTGGGAGCTGCGACACAGGTGTACTCTTGATAGAAGGTCCTTGTATTTCGTTTTCTGGCACTGCGTTCCTTTGGGTTAGAGCTGCTAAATATAAACTTTTTTGCCTCAGCATGTTTTTATAGACAATGCATCCTCTATAGCTTGCTGGATGTGCTTCACTACATAAAGCACATTTTGCTGGGGCATCCCTTGGTTTCTCACAGGTTGCAGAAGAGTGTGACCCTGCGCACTTTACACATCTTGGAGGATGGTGGCAATATGTTTTTGTATGCCCAAGATTTTGGCAGTTTGTGCATTGTACAATTTCTGTTCTCAGCCTAGGCTCCTCGAATCTGATACATGAATATAATAATCGGTTGACCTTGAAAATTTCGTGATTCCCAGGTGCAGGCTCTAGGTCGACAAAAAATAGTGGCAATGGATACCTGTCGGCTGGATGAAGGACACATGAAACATGTCTCACATTGTACCCTAGTTCTTCTATTGCGTTCTTGATGGCGTCAGTAGGAGTGGTGTAGTGAAGACCTCTCAAAACTACACGGTATGTTTTGTCTTCTTTCAGCTGATAGCAGTGAAAGTCGTACTGTCGTTCTGTTAAATGTTTAACCAATTTTTTATAAATATCTTTGTTGGTGGTATTAATTTTAACGTCTTTTAGTCTTGAAAAGCATTTAAAATTGACCTGTCCAATTAGAGCGGAGATTTCCTGGCCAAACTTTATGAAGTCTTGAATGTTATTGACATAAACAGGAGGTGGCTCAGGCTCGTTGAATTGGGGTGCTAAAGCTGAAGGCGTAGAAGATAAATTACTGGTGGCTGCAATGTTGTTGTTGCTGGCAGGTACATCTGGAGGATTGTTTTCAGATTGAATTGTGCTGGCTGAGGTTGTAATCTGGTTTTGAATTGATGTTGGCGAAGCTGGTTTCGCCTTGGATTTCTTTTTTTTTTTCTTGTTCGGTGAATTCTCTACAGAATTCGGATTCATATTTCGATTACGCTTGTGGAGCGTTCTGCGAGTTAAGTACTGCGAGTCAGTTTCGCTTACTTCACTGAAGACTGTGTCATCGTCGGTATCCATCAATGAATTTTTGTCAGTGGACATTATAATGATATGAGATAATAAACTAGTAAATAATTAAATTTAGAGAAAAGAAAAAAAAATGAAGAAAAGAAATATTTAACTAATAACTTATTTACAATTATATACACATAAGTATTGAATTAAAAAAAAAAAAAAAAAAAAAAAAAAATATATATATATATATATGAAAACATTTCTAAAATTATTTCTTAAAAAATGAATTAATTATTATTAATTTAAAAAAAAAAAAAAATGAATCTCTAGTATCGAACTCGCTACGTTAGGTACAGTAGATCGGAGCGCTGCCACCGAGCCACTGGGGATCTGATAAGGAACTGTTCTAGTGAGTGATAGCCTATAACTGCCCGACACAGACGGGAGCCTGCTTGCAACGTGGTTGCACTTCTAGGCTATGAACACAGTGAAAAGTTAACTATTAATCACTCACCTCATCTAATTATTGCATAAAATTGATCACTGACTTTAATACACAATGTTTGTAAACTTTGGCAATAATCCGTGAACTAATACCACTGTTATATGAATGTTAGTGCAGAGCGATAACTAAGCTTGACTTTAGTTTCGGCCATGACACTGGTGAGAGACGTTTGATGTTAAAATTAATTTAAGAACTATTACAAAAACATAAATTTGAAAAATGTTTAAAGTTAATTTCAATAAAAAGTGTATTCAGTTTCGGTGGAAACATTATTTAGATTTAATAATATAACTATATTAAATTGTTACGTATAATAGTCATTAATAAGTTTATGTCCAATTCGTCACTTTACATTACTTTTTAGAACTTTGTGTATAAAATATCATTTTTTCTAAAATATTTAGCTTTCTAACGGTGTATTATATATCTATGTTGCTATCCTTACTGGCAATAAAGAAGCTTCATTATCGAAAATGCTTGTACAATCTATCTGCAATTTACGATAAATGATAAACATTTTTCAGGTTTTAAAATATACATTAAATGTACAAAAAGGAGAAAGCAAAACAGAAACCTAATATTAACTATCCTTTGTGTAGCATATGTTTTGCCACTGAGCAATTTAGAAGGTTACACAACACGGAATTCCGAAGCTTGTATTCTTTCGGTATAATTGAGTTGATATGATTGCGACTCAAATTGACGTGTAAAATTGTTGGGCACAGTAAGGAACAATTCCGAAAAAGTTAGCATTCGCTGAACCGAGTGTTAGGTGTCCGAGAGGTAGGCCGAAGCGTCGATGGGAGGATTGTGTTAAGTCTGATCTCGGGGGCTTGGGCTTAGACGAATCTGTGTTGGCAACATTCACTGATATCGGTATCGAACAATCGGGTTCGCTAAGCCTATTATTATTATCTTAGGTTTTAATAGATATCAAAACACGTATTTTATTTATTTTCATACATAAATAACAACTATTTATTGCATCTCGGAAAACCTAAATATGCCTGGGTTTCCTTTAAATAATTCCCCTTTTGTTCAATTTAAAAAAAATACATGTAAAGTTCTCAAAATCAATCTCAAAAAGCACCAAGGCGTAAATTCATTAAAATTAAGAATTAGGTGTAGATTATTTAAGGTGAAGGTCAAAGTTTAATATAAAATTTGTGGCTGGAAATTATACCATTTACAGTTTTTCCTGAAATGTTTTATTTTATTTTTTTTATTTATTTCATGTTTAGTTTAATTTTGTTTATTTAATTTTAAACATTTATAAAAATGTTCTTCCACCAGAAGATTATAGCCGCGAAACGTAGTGCATTATAATAAAATAAAACAGTGGTGAAGTATAACTTTCAGCCCCCAATTTTCTACTAAAATTAAGGATATAACACCACGACGGTGGAAGAGGAATTTAAGATGGTAGGATATAAAAGATAACAAGCTGTGTCGCTCTGTAGGCGTTCTGAGCAGACCGAGGAATAAGAAGAAAGATTGTTTTAAAGATCACTTAGGACGGTGGCATTCCCTAAATCGTGGTTTCGTATGGATTATTATTATACCTTTAGGTTCGCTAAGCATTTTATTATTATTTAAAAATTATCAAGAGTAAAACTAATTAAATAAATAAATATTTCTCGAATAATAGTTATAAATATAACTTCCTTACTTTACGTAATCGTGGTGTTAGGGTGAGAGATTGATTTGATGCGTTTAATAGCGAGCGATACTGACTGTCAGGGGTTGCGCAAGGAGACGTCCATCATAATGAATCGCTTCAGAACCATGTCTAGGCCGTTGGGTAGAGTTCGATGGCTCCAATCTACCATCTAACACTACCCTTCATCTTTCCTTCTAATCTATTTCGGTGATTAATGCTTATTTTTTGCATAAATAGGATATTTTTTTTTTTTTTACTTTTTAGACCTACCGAAATTTTATCTTCTAGTATATAACCATGCCATTATCCATGGCTAATCATAAAACGCTTCATATATTTAATGTATCTTAATACAGATTGTGGAGAAGCGGGCGTTTCCAAATTACATGTTTTAGTTAAAAAGATCTGGGAAAATGAAAAAAATGCCCGAAAAATGGAAAGAATCAATACTTATACCGATTCACAAAAAAGGACCGAGGACGGATTGTAACAACTATCGTGGGATCTCTCTTCTCCCAGTATGCTATAAAATTTTCTCGTCAATACTAACTAGCCGAATCACGGAATACGCTGAGGAAATTATCGGAGACTGCCAATGTGGTTTTAGGCGGAATCGCTCGACTATTGATCAAATATTTTCCTTACGTCGAATATTAGAGAAAAATTGGAATAAAACGGTGTAGTCCATCAACTTTTTATCGATTTTAAAAAGGCTTATGATTCAATAGACCTTCAGAAGCTATATAACATAATGATTGAACAGGGAATACCTGCTAGCCTAGCAAACAACCTTCTATGCCAAAAGTCACGGGTTCGAAACCGCAGGTGGTCCTAGGATTTTTAATGAGAGTAAAATATCATTAGTTACGAAGACCTTCGGAGGAGACGTTAAAAAATGGTCCCTAGCCTGTAAGATGCCAGGTACCTATTAAACATCACTATCCTAATTAAACCTGGATAGCCAAATTTAGGACTCCCAGTGTAGCATCGTCCGGTTAGCCACAGTAGCATAAAGTGACGTTAAATAAATAAACAAAATAAACAAACCGCTAGAGGTGAAATTTCGTTAAGTTGGAAAAGAAAATATTGTAATTTTACCTTGAAGCCAACGGATACATAAAACTTTTTTATATTAAAATATTAAATAATGGGAAAAACAAATTTGTTTTAAAGACACGGTTATTTAGAGATAAAATTCATTTTAAAAATAAATAATTTATTATATGAGAATTCCATTAAGAATGCCAATTTCGTAACAGATTGGTTAAACGCCGTTTTATTTAGGTTCGATTATTTATTTATATGTGTACGCATATTGGCATTATAATACAATTCTGTTTTAATTACTCGAACTCAAGAAAATTGGTGTAAATCCGGGGGTCCCTGGAGTTGGGTTTCCTCAATAGTGATCCAACACCTAGATGATGACCTTGAGCGCAACTCCCCGCTAGCTGCTACTATCAAAAGACATCGATGACCGCTAGAACCGCTACGGATCACCGTTGACAATAATTCACCAGAGTAGTTCCCAGGCCGAACAATAATGGCATCCTATACCGGCCCTCTGCACATACTTCCTGGCTTTGTTGTCTGCCACAAAGCCTCCGGTATTTCATTCTAAGACTCTCTTTTCATGGATCTATTTTGTGTAGGCCTTCTGTAAGAAGGTAAAAAATTATTTTTCTTTCAGTACCTTGATAATGTGAAATGTTTTGAGAACATATCACAGTATGGAAGATAGATAAACTCAATAACTATTGCTTATCAACAGTATCCTTTCTAATGAATGAAACTAACTTTCTAAATGAAACTAACTACTTCACATACAAATCAACTTTTTGAAAAACAGAAATTATGCAGGTTTTTTTTTTTTTTTTTTTTTCCAATGACATTTACTACGATACAGGCGCGTAAAGTTGTTGGGCTCGGTGAGGAACGAATTCCGAGAAAGTTGGTATTCGCTGAACCGACTGGTAGGCGTCCGAAAGGTAGGCCGAAGCGTCGATGGGAGGATTGCATAAAGGCGGATCTCGGGGCTTCGGCTTGACCGGCGTACATTGGACGAGTCTGTGCAGGCGAAGTTTGGTGGTATCGGCATCGAACCTTCGTGTTCGCTAAGCCTATTATTATTATTATTATTTACTACGATAAAAAAAAAGTAATTATATTTGAAAAATAAATATGACAGGTATTTATAAAGATAGAATTTTAATGGAAAACGCAGATATAAATATAGTAAAATACTGCTGTGAATTTGAAAATTATTATAATCTTATTTTGATATTTATTATTGTTTTTTAACCTTTGAGGATAAAGTAAAACTTTGAAACGTTAGAATTTTTTTTTTAAATATTAGAAAATTAAAAATGTCTAATATATTAATAATTGTAAGAATTCTATGAAAAATAGTACTTATTTTGACCTTAGTTGTGGATTTCAATGATCTTGCATATACTAATGCAAGCAATCGGTCATTCGTGCTGTTAAATGGGTAATCGCTTTTTAAAAAGAAAGTTTTTTAATTTTTCAATACAGTGAAGTGGTTAGGAAAAATATGATTTTTCTAACGTATCTCAAGACAACGACTTAGTGAACTACCTATTAAAAATTTAACAACTGCTTCAACAGGGTAGGCAGTTAGTTTTCCAATGAATACCAGGCCCATGTGGTATCCATGGGAATGAGGCAGCTGACAAGCTTACAAAAGAAGATGCAACTTCAGAGCAGTCGGAAAATCAAATTTCCTATCGTAGAGTAAGGGTGAAGTTGAAAAGGTAAATCATAATGGATTTCCTAAGGCTAAGTTTGATCAACAAGCACGGGCCAAACTCCTTCTTGAGGAAGAACGGATACCATTAGATTTAGAGAGAAGAGATGCTGTGCATGGTTCTGAATGATTACCGGTCATGAATACCTGGCGAAGCACTTGCCCGGATCAGAGTGGTAGAGGATCCACTTTGCTGCCTTGTTATGCGCATAGTGAAATGGATGCAGCGGATCTAGAAATATGCTCCCAATTACAAAATAGAAGAGCTGAAACTCCATCCAGATTGGAGTGGTACTGAGCTGTCAGATCTCTTATGGTGGAGGCCGAAAGGGCGAGGCATACTTAAAAAAAAAAAAAAAAAATGATGATTTAAGGGTGCCGCAAAAAAAAAAAATCCGATTCATTAGGAAGCCGAAAACAGAAAACAAAAATGGGAACCTGCTCTAGGCTGTCACTGACACAGTGCGATGCCGTAATTCCGAATTAAGAAAGAAGTAGCTTTACCTTGGGCATTGATACACATTTATTTTTATTTTGTTGAAACCATTATAGATAGCAGGAACCTAGTTGGAGCAAGGAGACAAAGAAAAATGGATAATTGGTGTGAGTTATGGTGGACCTTGAGCGATGGAGCGTATCATTGCTTAGCACAAATGTTTTACTCTCAGGTTACAAAGGTTTGTGGTGTAGCAAGGCCTTGGTACCGCGAGCAATACTTGCTAGCGGCAAAGGAGTTGAGATGCTTCAGTGCAAGGAGCTCGCATTACATTTCGACGAAGAATGTTTGGCATGATGTTAAATATTTTTTGCTTTACACGTGAAAATCAATAAGATCAGAAAATATATTTTAGCGCAGATTGACATAAGAGAGACAATACACATCCTCCAAACAATTCTAGAATGATCAGACTCTTTTCTATTGCCAAGACAGCAGGTACGACTGCTATATCCATACTTCATTAGGGTTGGTTAATTTTAGCACTAATTATAAAATCTTTTGTGATTCATATGAGCTTGATTTGTTGCCGTAAGAATAAGTTTGTCAAAGTATCGTTAGATAAGACACGGCTGTGAATCATCTGTCCTAATAATAGGAATAGAAATATCTTTATTCTCTGAATATGCGCCATATTATCAGAACATAGATTTGGGATGAGTCCATATAGCTTTTAAAATATGAAATTTCTATATGTTTCATATATAATTAAGTAAAAGTAAAAATATACACAGTAATTTTCTAACACTCGGACAACTTTTGCCTAATCATGAAAATATAAGCCGAAGCTTTTTTTAAAAAAATAAATATCCTAACAGGCAGGTTGGAGTTGGGTAGGTCAGTTAGTGTTGAAGAGGAGAATTTTTCTAACCTATTCATAAAAATTTGGTTAGCTC
The DNA here is from genome assembly GCA_023052935.1 of Piezodorus guildinii. NCBI lineage: Eukaryota > Metazoa > Arthropoda > Insecta > Hemiptera > Pentatomidae > Piezodorus > Piezodorus guildinii. Next base: position 63,313,281 of record CM041293.1, read on the forward strand.
AACACACGACGTTTACTTACCTCCGTTGTTAAAATCAATTTAAATAGATTATAAGAATTTTTAAATACGCTTAGAGATCAAAATAAATTGCAAAAGAATTAATTTACATTGGATTTCAACAGAAACATGTGTTTTATAAAATAATCTATCATATTATTATGTATGGCAATAAAAAAGTTATTTTTATCGGCTTTTCACCACTTTTCATTAACTTTTACGATTTTGTGTATAAGATAATATTTTTTCTGAAATCTTTAACTTTCCAACGGTAAATATTATAAGTCTATATTTCTGTTTATGTGTTCAAAAACACCAAAATTGCATTTAAAAAAATATGTTTGGTATTTTTTATTTTAGTTGAATATCGTATTCGTTAAAATTATATATTTATCCCTTTTTTATCAGTACTAAATAGATTATATAGTTATTTTTATGGATTTTACAAAATTTAAAATATCGGCATTTAAGCCCTGTCAAACTATTTCAATCAGAATAAAACCTACAAATTTTACATTGATATAGGAAGGTTAATCAAAATCATTATAGCCGTTTTCAAGAAAATCATAAAAAGGTGCTAAATGCATGGTATAAAGTGTCTCTTCTGGTTATCTGATTTTGATGAAAAAGTTGCTTTAACATCTCGGGCGTATAGTTGTCTTAAATATGAAATTTCAATATTGTACGACTATTCGTTTTCATGCTAGACTTACCAAACACACATACAGACCTTTTTGCAAAGAAGCAAAAAAAAATTGGTATTTATTAATTTATTTATTAGGAGAAACGGATTTTTTTGTATTCGGTATTAGGAATCTATGCATCTTGAAAAGTAAGCTCTCAAATTTTGAGCAGGGGTAATTTTTTTTTGGTCGATTACAAAGGTTGATTATTGAAAATAATACACCAAAAGCAATTATACAGGACTGCTTTACTATTTCCTTTTCTTTTCTTTCGATTTTCATTCAAATAATTCAAATAAAATTTCCTGATTCCAGAAAACATTACACTTTATCTTTATCATCAATTTTTCCATATTCAATAATAACCGATTTTTTGGTGTAATACCATCTATTATAATCTGTTACTTGATTAAACATATGAATTTTTCTTTTATTTATTTATTTTTTTTCTTTTATATAATTATTCACGTTTCTTTAGTTAAAAAACAATAATGATTTTTTTTTCTATCTTCGAAAATAACGTAGTTACAAGCGTATATATAGGCAAGAAATAATTTTTTTTTTTTTTTGTTTTATCGCTTTTTACTGATCTAAAACTCTATACATACTTTTTTCTATCGTCAAAAATAACTAAGTTATGAGCGTATTTATGTGTAAAATTTCAATTTTTTTGAGGCATTAAAAAAAAAAGAAAAGTTGAATACAAATTAGGGATAATGTATTTTTATGAGTTATTATAACGGTGGTCCCTAATGGCTCAATCAATATTTCTTCTTATTCCTCCAGGAGCATATAATCTTTACAAAGTCTTCAATCATGCACCAGATCTGTGATATAATCAACCCCATAATGGTCGTAATGATGAATTTTTTTTTTGTTATTATCCTAAATAATGATACCTCCTGAAATCGTGCGGGCATCACTAGGTTTTCAATTCAGGTAATTGAGCACCTATTACCTTTAGGAAAATAAAAGTACCTAAAGAAAGCCGAATAAATGACATTAATTACATGTTAGGAGTTGATGGATTAAATCCGAGAATTTTTGACATTCTGTTCATACATAGTTATAGTTCATTCTTAATACCCTAGAACAAATAAAATATATTTAATTTAATCAAATTTACTATTATTTGTATTTTTTATGTATAATTATGTTCCAAGTCCAATCTATAAAGTAAGCTTTAATATGCTGAAGAACAATATGAAAACTTACCAAATATTATTAGATTTGTGTACAGTCTCTCCAGACAGCTTAACTTCTCTCATTGGTGTTCTCGTCGAAGGTGACACTATTCTGATTCCCGAAGATAATACCTACTCGGGATCTTCCAATTCCAATCCTTGCGAGCCAGAAAACCTTCCTATATCTTTGACCTCCTTACTCACACACACCCTTACTCCTATATCCTTACTCCTTACATTACATCCTAAATACAAGATCCCAACCAATCCAATCTATACCTACCCTCACATAGAACATCATACTTTGAAAAGTCCTTTATCATCCGTGCTACCACACTTTGGAACTCTTTACCCATCTCCCTCCGCATAGTGCCATTCCTAACCACTTTCTAACACTAATTATTTATCCACCTTCTCAAAAATCAATCTTCAGCATATATGTGATAAAAGAAAACTGAAGGGTTTCCATTCGCCTATAATACGCCCTGATGATGACCCACTATGGGGGTTGAGTGGTTGAAACTACCTAATTGTTTCATTCATTGACCGCCACTCGGACTAATCCCTAATCGAGTATTTATATAACAATTTGTTATTTAAAGTTCTAGTAGTCCAGATTGAAAAAAATACATTTATTCTATACCTTCAATAATAACAGAGTTATAGAGGAATTACATATCTTATAAGTTGTGAGTTGACCATGTAAGACTATTTTTTTACTGATTTTAAAACGCTATACATCCTTTTTTTTCAATATGTAAAAATGACAGAGTTGTGGGGGTACTCTGGGGTACCGCCTGCCCGTCTGCGATATCTACCATGTAAATATTATGTGTATATATTATATAATTAATTATAGAGTACTTTTTCTAAAGCTCTATATATTTTTTACAATCTTCAAGACTACCTAAATTAACGAATTAAAACATTCTTAACTGGCCTCCACTTCGAAACCAATGGGCTGAAATCACCTTAGAGGTGTTAGGTGTTATTTGTGTGCAATATATTGGATTGTTTCACACGAAATGTCCGTTTTTATAGTTTCTGAAATACATAAAGGATTTTGCAGGTCTCTGTTGTTTTCTTCCGAATGTTTACATATTTAAAGTAAACAGTTACTAATCCTCTACCATTGTATTGTAAACATTAGCTTCCCAATCAATTACCCACTGTTTAGTATACCTCCAAATATGAACATGGAAACACGCGATTTTCTAGTAATATTTTTGTACGAGTTTAAACTCGGCCATTCAGCAGCTGAGGCCGCTAGAAATATTTGCAAGGCGTTTGGAGAAGGGAGTGTTAATCAACGGACCATTCGTCGTTGGTTTGCTAAGTTTTTAGCTGGGGATACCGACTTGGAAAACTTGGAAAAGAACGGCCCCGAGGAAGACCTCCGTCCGTAAAAGACAACGATGTCCTCAAACATACAGTAGAAGGAAGCCCCTACCAAACAGTTAAAGGACTCTCAGCATAACTAAATGCAAGTGCATCTATCCATATATATATATATATATATATATATATATATATATATATATATATATATATATATATATATATATCCAGACATTTAGAGTGTATTGGGAGAGTAAAAAAGCTCGATACATGGGTACATAATGATCTCACTGACCGGCAGCAAGACCCCATGTTTCAAAAGATACCGTGCAAAAATTGAAAGAACTGGACTACGAAGTTCTTCGCACCCACCATATTCCCCCGACTTGTCTCCAACAGATTACCACCTGTTCAGGAATTTAGACAACTTCGTCAAAGGAAAACTTTTTGAAAATGATTATCAAGTGAAAAGTTGTTGACAAAATTTTCAGATTTTGTTCCACTTCAAAGCTCAGAGTTTTTCAGTTCGGGGATAAAAAAGTTGGTATAACGTTGGGAAAAATGTGTAGAAAAAGAAGGTAAATACTTCGAATAAAATTATCTTGTTTTCATATCGTATTTTTAATAAAAATCCTTTACCTTGAAAACGGACATTTCATGGGACACAACCCAATATATTGTGATAATTGTAATCTTTTATGTTTATGTCGGTCAACCTTTTTTATTTTAATAGGTGTTAAAGTAAGCTATCTAAACGAGTTGGACCCCGTTGAAGAACTAGGCCTATAAGAAAAACCCTAACGGTTTTTAATAATAATAAATAATAGAATAAATCTATGAATCATGACACAGATATGCTAACCAACAGAAGACAAAGATAATCTGTGAACCTTTTTATGTAAAGGATAACAAATTAATCATATAACAATGAAAGCATAATCGAAATTGACCCATTTATAAAAATATATTAAAGTCTTTCAAGAAGGAAAATCGCGTCTTTGTTTTTCTCAATTAGCCGTACGAACTATAGGTAACCAACCACAAAACTTTATACAATTTATTTCTATTTTTATAAGCATTCATAAAAACGTTTATTTTCGTTAATTTAAATATCATTAGTAAATTGCTTATATGCTTTACTCTTTTACTATTAATTTATTTAGCCAATATAAGTATAAATGATTCATTTAGTGCATGGAAATTAAAGACAAAAAAACTTGTAGTCGACAGTGTATTTTATTAATTAAAACATTTCATATCATATGAATCAGGTATGAAAAAAACTGAAAATACTCTCTGATATATAATTTTCTACAATGAACCTATGTAATCGAAAAAGAAAACAAAACTTTTCTCAAAACTTTCTCAAAATAAGATTATAAATTTTAGAATTAGTTTTTTTTTTTTTTTTTTTTTTTTTTTTTTTTTTTTAATTTTTTTTTTTTTTTTTTTTCTTCTCCCTTATACTCCAACTAATTAGGATTCGTTAAATCCGATTTCTGAATTTAAAATTATCAGTCACGTAATTGATGCGAGGACCGGTTTTTGTTTAAATTTGACACCAACATCATGGTACTGTAAGATGATTACTATATTAATTATTATTATTGTTTACTCTAATTTACAAGTGTATTAAACAAATATGACAAGTAAATGTATGGTAAGCATACGTTAAACTAGCTTATGAAAGAACTAACCATTGACAACACTTTTATAAATGTTTTAAGAGAGTAGGTCCTGAGGCCACCTTTTTTTCAATCGCCTTAGAGAGTTATGAGGAATATTTAAGGAATAGAGGTTACGGACGAGTGGGTTTGTGTGAGCAGGGAGTTCAGAATGAAAAGAGGCATGTCAACTTTGGGCTATGTCAGCGACAAATGGGATGTTGAGGTCATTATGGCTGATTGTACTTGTGACCAAATATGGAGCATTCAGGATTTTTTAAAATATAAATTACGAGCGAAAGCTTATCTCCTTTTTTTGTTCTTAATATATATTATATATATATATATATATATATATATATATATATATATATATATATATATTTTATTTATTTTTTTTTTTTTTTTTTTTTTTAAATCCAAATAGGCTATATATATGTAAACTGTTCAAACAGAGATGGTTGAGACTAATCCAGTCCTGAAATATATTTCAACCAGCACGAACCTGTTTCCAACCGGCACTATACGACTTAGTGTTGACGAAAGAGACTTAACTCTCGGGACCATCAAGGTCAAAAAAAAGATCCAGTCAGAGCACCCCATATACCTATATTTTGATTAATAAGAAGTCTTCCTTCCCTTCCTGGGTTCGACATTCCGTTCCTGATAGGCGCGGAAAAGCGATAATTCGGTTGTTAAAGGTGAACGAATTTCCTTGTTTACTGTTTCCTAGTGCTCTTCCCATGAAAATCTCGCGGGTGTCTACACCCTTTTCCGTCGTTTCGGAAGAGAAAGTCCGGAAAGCGAGGAGGTTCGGTGAGTCATCAAGGTTAGTGAAGCTAGTCGTCATATGAGAAGTTGATTTCCAGAAGGCAATAAAGGACATTTTTTTCGAAATCGATATTTTAACATATTTCCTTCGAAGTGGCATAGGACTAGATCCCCAGCAGACAAAACTATCTCTACTATTTTGACTAACAAACTTCAGAAACAAACAAACCAGAAATCAGAAAATTCAAAACTTACTGAATACGACAGAAAATCTCTTTAGTTTTATCGAAGTGGTTTAGTTTTATCTAAATCCGTCATCAGATTTTATCTAATAAACGTAAAAATCCTTTAAAAACGAATTTGAAAATTGCATTTTATTCCAAAAGATACAAATCCACATTTCATTTCCTTCCAAAAGTTACTATAATTTCCTATAATGCAGCAGAAGCACCTAACCCTGTAATATATCATCATTAATTTACTGTTTTCTTTCTTTTATGCATTTAATTAAGTTCATTCAGTATTTTTTTTTTAATTACCGCTATTATTTCGATCAATAGTATCTAACTTTATGATCAGTTTTAGGTTGTTTTAACAACTAAATTACATCGGTTCTGTTCTCGTAGGTTCTTAATTAAATAATTGTTTTCATAGTATTTCTTCTTGCACCCACATAAATTAAATATAACGATTTTCAGAAGCTCACAGTTTAATAGAAAAATGGTATTCTATCCAACGAATGGTTAGAATTATAATTCCCTGACCTTACTAAATAAAAGAAGAAAAATCGTGCTTGATTTAACCAAATAGAATTTTTTTTTTTTTTTTTTTGAAAAAATTAAAAGTTATTAATTTATCAGTGTTTAGAGTTACATATTGTTTTCACGTAGTTAATAATATAGATGCATTTGTTAAATTTACATAAAAAATAAGTAAAGGTAGGGATCACTTGTAGCTGGGTGGCTAGCGTAACAGCCTCCCATGCCAAAGGTCACGGGTTCAAACCCGCAGGTGGTCCTAGGATTTTTTAATGGGAGTAAAAAATCCTTAGTTACGCCGTCCTTCGGAGGGGACGTTAAAAGGTGGTCCCGAGCCTGTACGATGTCAGGTACTCGTTAAAGATCCCTATCCTAATAAAACCTGGATAGGCAAAATTTAGGACTCCCACTGTAGCATCGTCCGATTAGCCATAGTAGCATATAGTGACGTTAAATAAATAAACAAACAAACAATAAGTAAAAGTTCAAAACAAACATAATTACATACTTTCTTATTATAGTGCCAAAACTATATAAAGCTCTTTTGAATATTTTCTTTATTTATGAAGAATAGACAATAAAATCTATTTAACCAACAAGGAAAGATATTTCTCAGAGTGAGAATAGGGAAATATACATAACCAAGTAATTAACATAATAAAGACGTTAGTTATGAGTTATGTTGTATGAGGAAGGTTATGATGACTGTTATCTCGCGTTATATTCTTCCAAAAAGTACTATATCCCTTTTAATCCTTTCCAAAAAGTACTATATCCATGTTTCATTCCAAAAGGTACTATATCCATATTATATTGTTAATAAGTCATGGGAAAAGTACAATAATTCAGAAAAATGAGTTATTATTACAGTAAAAGATCAATTTTAGATTTTAATAAAAAAATAATCACGTAAATTGATCCAGTAAGAAATGAATCACAGATTTTTGCGTTTCTTGTAAACTTGTCTAAAGTGGATATAGTACCTTTTTGAACGCAACGTCTCATATGTGCTTGCAAATACGTAAGGTGAAGTCTTAATCTCATGACTTAAAAACTAAAACCAACATAATGCATTCTTCAAAAAATCAATCATTGTTATAGTACAGTGAATTCTCTTCTTCCTTTCTTCCTACGCTTCGTTAGCTTCCTTTCAAATTTATTTTATTATCTACATTAAAAAAACAATTTCCTTCCGATAAATGAAACGAATCAGTTTACGGGATCGTCACGTAACTAGCATTACGTTTCGAAAATTGACATTAAACCTTGTAGTCATGAAAGTAAATTGATCCAGTAACGCCAATTATTTACCACTATTTACGCTCGAATGAACAGGAAATTCGTTGGAGTCGACACCCTAGTCTACCCGCAAAAGCTAAAGAAACAAAAATTACCGATTGATTTATCAATAGATGTGTAACTTTTAATACTAAAACATTTACTTGTATAACGTGATTTAATTATAACTGGGTGAAGGAATCATTTGTAGCTGGATGGCTAGCATAACAGCCTCCTATGCCAAAGGTCACGGGTTCAAACCCGCAGGTAGTCCTAGAACTTTTTAATGGGATTAAAAAATCCTTAGTTATGCAGTCCTTCGGAGAGGACGTTAAAAGGTGGTCCCGAGCCTGTGCGATGTCAGGTACTCGTTAAAGATCCCTATTCTAATAAAACCTTGATAGGCAAAATTTAGGACTCCCACTGTAGCATCGTCCAATTAGCCACAGTTGCATAAAGTGATGTTAAATAAATAAATATACATAACTGGGTGAAATTGTGTTTTTTATATTAAAATCACTACATTTTACCATCAGTCTAAATAAAATGTACCACGTTCTACTTATTCTTTATACTCTTCATAAACGTTACATTAAAATTTAATGTAACTTTTTATGTTTAATATTGAGATAAAATACAAATAAATATAGTAAAATTTATTGTGGGGTATTATGTAAAATAAATCAAATTTAATAATTAATTTGATTAAAAATAAACGAGAGTTAACTCCACGTATCGCTCTCTCAGACCGTCTCCCACGTCGTGTTAAAGAAATTTCTTGGTGAAAGAAATTTCAGGTGGAAAGAAAGTTGTATGTTATAACTCTATTTTGGGTATTACGTAAAGTTTAAATCGCTCACCTGTAAAATGAAAGATTTTGACTTAACCACTTATTCACGACCGCCTCACATATGTAAGTGAAATGTTCATACAATCGAAAATAAAATTAGTTAAATATGCAAATAGATATTTGGACTTAGAAAAATAAATTAACAGAAGCATGCATACACATACCCACTTAAACCCATATGGACTTACGCCTCACAGATTTATAGCTCATCGAAAAAGTAACTCACATACAAAAACTGATCATTTCAATAAAAAAATCTATGAAAACAAAACCCTACATGCGGACTTACTACCATTTACCAACACATACGAACATTCTATTACCGTTCATAGTTAACTGCACGAACACGACAATATACTTATAAACGACATGTTAATAGCTGAAATGCCTGTTAAAAGAAGATGGATGAGAGAACTCCTCTGCTAAATCAAAGCCTAGGTAGTTGTGCTGCTGGGTACATTCCTTATGTCTATCATGTCTGCTGCTTAAGTTTTATTTAGCATATATCATAAAAAAGCTTCTGATAGGTGCGAATGGAAAAACATGAAGAGAGAAAATAAAATACGTTTTATAGAAATAAGCGACTGAAATAAACGGAAATTGGAAGTTTATTCAGCAAAGAAATCAAAGCGTACGAATTGAAAAGTACCAAAGGTTTTTGGTTTGAATTAGTGCGATATATTTGACGTCAACTCTTTTTGTCATAATGTATTGAATTATTTGTCAATAAGAAAAAAATAAATTTATATTGTACAAATATTATCTTCTTATTGGAATTGATAGTAGAAGGATATTTTTATTTTTTTTAAATGCACATACTAATCGTGTTTGTAAGTTTATAAAGAAAAAGTACTGTGGCCAACATCTTATGCGTGTTTTATTTATGTATTGTTTTTGAACATAATAATTAATAATTTCTTTTTTTCTTTTTTCAGAAAACCGAAGAGAGGTCGTTACCAATAGCAGTAAGAATCCACAGGACACTGGAGCTGGCAGATGACAAGTTTTACGTCATCACCTGTGGAAAAGCAGGCTTCAAAAATGCCAAGTAAATAAAAACACTCTTTACCTATTTGCTAACTACGTTAGATAATCGGAAAGGCATGTCCGGCATATTAACGACCAAGCGACAACCAATTCCGTGAAGGCATAAAGCCAAGTGGTCAGTAATAGAGGAGACATATTTTTTCATGAAGACAATTTTGTTACATAAAGGGTTGTTGCTAAATGGTTTTTTATGGATCTCTTGCTAGTTAAACTGCTTCGAAATTCTCACGGTAGATGTTTAGCATGTGGAACATGAAGCAATAGCGAACATATAAAATTTAAACGTCCATTCTTAAAGGATATTCAATACGAACAGCTTTAATGTAAAATATACACAAATATTATAAAGCTGAAGAATTTGTTTGTTTTTTTGAACGCGCTAATCCCAGAAACTACTGGTTCTAATTGAAAAATTCTTTTTGTGTTGGATAGTCCATTTATCGAGGAAGGCTTTAGGCTATATGACAAACATTGTCAGGATCGGGTTGCGGAGAAAATCAGTAAGTTCTTCAGCTACAAGAAAATAAAACTAAAAATATTGCAGCAAGTACTTTGCAATATATTCTTTTAAAAACTTCTAAATCCCGATCATAATAACAGAAATCGACGCGAACGAAATCGTGGGCAACAGCTAGTGATCAAATATATAAGATTGAACTAATAATTTGACTTCTTTTTTTTTCCATATCCTCCATTTATTTTCCCAACAAAACATACAATGCACAAAGAAATATATATTATATACATGGCACATGATAATAGTCCTTTTGCCCGAGAGCATTTTAAGCTGTAAGATGTACTGTACGCACTTTTAGCATTTTGGCTTCCGCCCTTTACATTTTGTGATGTAAATAACTTTTGAAAATCGTCCTGTAAATTTAACATTGCAAGAATCAAGCCCTTTTGTCCGAACATTAGTGAATTTACATATTCATATTCGTATATGAACCTTAGAAATCGTTAATAATCGCAATACTTTCTCTTTCTATATATATTTCAAATAGAGATTAATGCAAGTAATAACGTTAAAATTTAATACATACATTTTAAGTTTAAAAAAATCTGGTGCGCGCAACACAGGACTTTCACTTACCTTCGTTGTTATAATCTAAGCATTTTCAAAACATTAAGAGAAAATAAATTGTAAAGGAATTATTTAAATTAAGTTTTAATCGAAACATGTGTTTTATTCAATTTCTATTATATTAATATCTACGACAATCAGTTAGTTTTATCGGCTTTTCTTTTATCGGTTTTTTATTCAGTTAGTTTATCGGCTTAGTAGGCCCTGGGCCTCGCGGTGTAAACTCCTGCGAGTTTACACTCACGTTTCACGATGCAATTTTTAGTGTAGGGTCATCACTCCCTACGACTAATTTTGTGAGTGGCCACCCTTTGGCTGACGGGTCTCACATACCCGGGGGAGAGGTTGTGAGTCAATCGACATTTTTTTTACATCCTTATAAAAGCCCCGCCGGGACTGGGATTCGAACTCAGAACCTGTAGCATGAGAGGCTAGCGCGCTAGCCACTCAGCCACGGGCTCCCCAATCGGCTTACTTTCCGATAAATTTTAAAATTATGTGTATACCATGATTTTTTTTTCTAAAATCATTAGCTTTCAAACGCTGTATCATACATGTATTTTACTGTTCTTATGTTCAAAAACAAAAAAAAAGCATTAAAAAAATATTTTTTCAGTTTACTTCTTAAGTTATTTTTCAAATTAGCTCGACTTACGTATTTACCTGTTTTTTTAGCAATAATAATCACATGATATGCCCAATTTTATAAAATCTTCAAAATTATAGGTACTTTAGAGGAATTTTTTTGAAATATCGGCATTTAAGTCCTGTCAGACTATTTCAATCGGAATGAAACCTAAATAATATTAAAGCGCGTCCAATTTCACATCGATAAAGCGAGTTTAATCAAAATCGATAGAGCCGTTTTTGAGAAAATCGTAAGTACTTACAAAATGCATTGTATAAAGTTGTCTTAAATATAAAATTTCAGTTTCGTGGGACTTTTCGTTTTCGCGTTAGAGTTACCACACATAGACACGCAGATCTTTTTTCGGGTTTGGTCATTTGGACTCAGGGAACCCTAAAAGTATATTTCCGTTGAAAACTGGAATTCGAAAATTTTCACTATCCCAATACTTTCTCTCACTATATATTCAATATATATAGGTAAGTGAAAGTAAAAATAGATTAACTATGTAATTAAGTGAATTAAAGCATGTTTTAAACAATGTCCAGGATGCTTTTAATCTCCTTTCTTCTCGTTAAAGGTATTCAGGAGATCTCAGCACATTAAAAGAATTACTTTAAATTCAGCATAATGGTTCCTCCTGATTATGTATTTTTATAAAATATATACCAAGAATCCTAAATTTGAAAATTGTATACAGAGCGCTATAAAACCACCTTAAAATATTTTCAGACAATGGAAGGACATTTATTGATTATTCTCATATTCCTATTTATTGTGTTGTTTTGCGTGATAAATTTGGAGGATTAGAAATATAGGTTCAAAGTATTTTAAATTCATAAACAGTAATTCCCATAATGTCAGTTTTCCGCATACAAATAGACGTGATTTTTACTACAGCATATTTTATTGAATTAAGTAATTAAATATAAAATAAGACCAATTATTCAAAGTGCTGTCTATCGCTGAGGGCGTTCACTCCGATTGTGAAACAGCGACCCAGATAGTCTAATGAAAACAGATAATTGTTGCCAACAATGGAAATCAGCCTTGTTTGAATATAAAAGGGGTTGCACAAGCCTCAGCTCGTGGCTATTGATACCACTACTGTGCGCTTCGTTGCAGGGAGCCCATGGCGATGTCTCTGTACCAAGGTTAAGGTCGCAGCCATCATAATAATTACCTTTTTCCTTGTTGTAGCGTGATACCGGCCTGGGAAACTATTATTAGGTTTGCCAGCCAATGCAATATATATCCCATGGTTATATAACATTGCCAGGGAAATTTAAAAGGACGTTTTCAGGGAAAGTTAGGCTCATATCAGACAACACAAGTAAGGGACTGAAGTAATGTAATAGTAGTACTTGTTAAAATAAGTCACTTACTAAAATAACCTATTTTAAAAAAGTAAAGTCGGAAAAACATTATGAATTTTGGAACTAGGCCGAAATAATCAGATTATAATCAGAAATAATAATTCATTAACAGAGGAATGATGGAACCTTATGATAAAATTAAAAGTCCAATTTAATAAAATCCAAATTTAATAGCCTTATTAATAAATTTCTGACGGCCGGTAAATAAGTGAAACTATCAAACTAAAGCTCAGCCCTTTAAAGTCTTATCTGCTGCAGAATTAAAAGAATAGCTGATCCAAAAACTAAATAAAAATCATAATTTTCTAAAGCAAATTGGTTTTTAACATAACTTCCAAAACTGTGGTGACAATTTCTAATAATGATAATTCTATATTATAAAATACACACATTAGAAATGTACAGATTCCTTTTATCATAAAGAGTAGATTGAATCAGATCTTTAAAAATACCACAGTGCTGAATATTTGAATTATCCATTCGGAACGTTAAACATCATTCAAGCTGGAAAAAAAATTAATGATTATTAATTAATAATAATAATCAGTTTAGTTATCATGAATTTATAAAAATTGTTGTGAAAGAATCATCCAAATTCATATATGTAGACTGCTTAGTGGAAGTTAGTGGAGGACCGTCTCTTGATTGATAAACCTCGATTTTTCCTTATGGAATCGTATGAACCACCTCTATAATCAGCATAATTATTTTATATGTATATATATATATACGTATATATAAGTAACTATAATTTACGAGTAATTATTATAAGCAACCGTAATTATTACTTAAAAATTCATGATTTACCGTAACTGTTTTAATCTCATCACTTCTATTGTACCTATCCAGGTGAAGAAAGTTTGTTAAATGAACAATTTTTTTTTTTTGTATAGAACATAAAAAGTATTATTAAAAAAAAAATTATATTATTGATACAAATAAAAATTAAAACATAGTAAATATATTTAGCCAAATCAAGAAAAAACTGCTATTACACTTTACTGAATTCCTACAAAAATGTCAGTAGGAATAAATATAACCTTAACTAATACCTCAATTTCCTGAAAGTTTTCTGAAATCGAACACTGAGACAGTTGTATTGAGGTGTGGCCGGATAACGGTCTGAAATACCAATGGGAAGATAACATTTCATGAAATAAATAAAATGAGGTATTGCTTATAATATACTATATAAAAAAATATACCATATCGATCAGGTATCATCGTTCTACTTTCTGTTATAGTTTGCTTAAATCAATAATTTTTGGAACGTTCTGACGTTCAATCTTTTCTACAGACAATCGTTTTAAGACCATTTAACTATTTCTCGTTATTTCCCATTACTTTCAACTTTCACTTCATTATTTCGGAAGTGAACACAAACGACTTTTGCTGGACACCTCCATCTGCATAACGACATCCTGAATGAAATAGCGACCTCACGAACGCAGACCACACACGCTTATAATTTAATCTGGGTCAAAAATAATAAACTTACAACTCAAATGTGCGTGATTGAAAATTCGTCGTCCAACCTTCAATAGGACAAGAGGAACAACTTTACTTGAATACTTACAAATTGTAAAAATAGTTACAAATTATTTAGGATAAGACATCTTTATAATTAGCAAAACGTTTTTTGTTTGGGAATTGTAATACCCTAAATGACCTATACGAAATACATTAAAATTATATTGCATTTTTATGAAAAATTATTTATAATATTGCTTTATTGAGAAATAATACAATCTGCCACTATCTTGGGCAATAAGTATTAGGGCTAAAAGAAGTCATTCATACCATATGTACAGAGTAAAAACAAAACAAAACAGACATAACAATAAAAAAAAATAAAAAAAATAAATAAAAAAATAAATAAATAAAAAAAAGTAATAATGAAATAATGCATAAATAAATAATAATAATAAACAAAAAAAAATATATATATATAATAACATAAGATGAAATAAGATAAGTAAACTAAAAATAAAATATAAAGTAAATAAAATCTTGGCCACATTCATACCTATATACATTATTTACATACTGCCCCTGGGAACTCCGAATCGAACCCCTACACCCAGAAGTGGATGGAGTGGCACAACACCATGAGTTCCCAGCGCCTCTCATTCAGCCGCGTCACCAGTCTAGCCAGTGGAGACTGAGTGAGGGCGCTAGAGCCACACACTCTCAGGCATGAGTGGAGAAGTTGGCCATTTCCAGCACTCCAGTTGCATTTTTATAGGAGATCTCTCGGCCACTGCCGCTTCAGCCTACGAGGAGGGTTGTAAGGATGGTTGGTACTAGATAGGGATTGTGCCAGAGGATTAGGAAGAAGAGTAAGTTTCTGGTGGAAGGTTGAGAATTTAGATGGGATGAGATCAAGGACGTAAGGGATCTTAAGGTCATGATGTAAGGTCTTGTTTGTAACATAATAGGGAGCATTGACTATTGTTCTAAGGACTTTGGACTGAAAGGATTGGATACGTTTGATGTTCGAAAATTTAGTAGTTCCCCATAGTTCAATTCCGTAGGTCCACATTGGTTTGAGAATTGTCTTGTAAATCAATAGTTTGTTTTCAATAGAAAGTTGTGATGTTCTGTTCAGTAGTCTATATAATTGTCCGTATCTTCTGTTGAGCTCTTGTCTTTTTAGTCGAGTATGTGGGTTCCAGGTCAGTCGTTTGTCTAGTAAGAAGCCCAGATACCGGACTGTGTCGGAACAGGGAAGTGGTATGGAGTTAAAATGAACTTATATGAAAAATTATACAAAAAAACCTAGATAGATAGAGAGATAGATAAATAAAAAAATATTGAATTTATAAATTAATCAAAGTCATTTAACTTAACTTGTTTTGTTCTCTTATAATTGCAGCGTTTGAGAGAATATTTGTTGTAATTATCGATTTCTTTTATTAATCGGTTTTCTAAGGCTGGTGTTTTACTGAATTACGATTAAGTTTGGGTATGGACTATTTTTTTATTCAAGGAAGCTGCAAGTCTTGATAGATTTGACTAAATATTTGAGTATAGCGGTGGTAATTATTAATTATTCGCATTGATAGTTTTCAATTCTTTCCAGTTTCTGATTAATTAGTCAAGCAGGTTGAACTCCAGACTGGCGTGGTATATGTAACCTGTGGGTGGATAACCTCTTTGTATATTCCTTCAATAGGATTATTAGGTTAAATTTGTAAATTGGTTTTTGGGTTGTATGATAAACGAATTTATTTATTATTTGTAGTGGATCTTTGTACAATTCGATCCCATGTACTCCGACCGCTTGATATAAATAAAGTAATATTGTCTTCTTAGGGATGACCAGTTTAAAAATGATACTAGATAATAAATATTGAAAATATTTAACAGATGAGCTAATCGCTTTCATATATCCATATTCCTTGCAATGTCATGTAAACATTTCAGACATGAGTTGCATCCGCTTCTTTGAGAAAACTTGTTACCGTCACTGCTTACCTGCTGATGTAACAGAAACTAGAGTTACCAAAATATTAGCTAACATCACAAATCCAGAGTTTTAGCACCCAATGTGCACTGTCACAGGAAGATGGCTAAATGGGCCGCTTTTTGCTTTTTACTCGTCCATCCGTTCGACTAATTTACCAGAGCCTTGTAAATTTCTTAATCATTTCCAATTCCTGTCGGATGAGGAAATCCATCTTCTTTTTCTTTTTATACAACTAGATTTAACTGTAATTGGTTATTTTATAACGTTTTAACGAATTCGTTTTTAGCTCAAATTGTTTTGATTCATTCACCGCCCTTAAGTAATTTTAGCTAGCACCTGAAAATATTCATTATCTACTAATCGAAATATAATTTTTTTTTTTTTTGTTAATAAAATAATTATAAGAATTAGCAATGCAGTAGGAAGTTTACTTGCTTATTTCATTAAGCATACCATAAATATTAACTTTTTTTTATTTTGCCAGTTAGTTAATAAATCATTAGCATGATATTATGTTTGGTGTCAGTAATATACAGATATTTGATAAATCGGTAACATGTAAAGGGCTTCTTGCATAATGTCCTTTATAAAAACCAGTCCAACTAAGCACTTATAAGGAACTTATGTCATCGTCTCTCGGCGCCTGTAGTGACTGCCCAGACGTCCTCTGTCAGTATATAATTAACTTTAGGTAATGGAATAGTATTTAGAATATAGGTTATTTAAAATATTTTTATTGCATATATTATTCAACCTTATGTTTAATTTAATCTAGGGTCCACTCCCATTTCAAGCTGACTATGGTTATCTCGTGTAAATCAGCTATTAATACCTTTGTGACATTATGTTGTATTTTATTTAATAATTCATTATTAAATAAAATAATAATAAACTGGAAAGTTTGGTATGAAGCATAAGAGACTAATAAACTGTTTAAATCAATAAGTAAAAAAAAAAAAAAACCTGTACCACTACAACCCATGAAGGGTCTTGGGCTCAGTACATATAGAGATTCGTACTGTTTCTAGGCCAACGGCAGTGCAATGAGGTGATTAGGCCTTAATCGCGCTCAGCCGCAGGGTTTTTGCCCAGTTAATTTGGGTACCCACTTTATAAAGGCTGGGTCTGCCCCAGGAGGTTCTCCATACCCTAGGGTCGCCCCCCGACTGAATTAACAGAATAAATAATATTCTGCCACAGCCGGGACTCGAACCCAGGACCCGGAGCACAGCAGACTAGCGCTCTATCCACTAGACCACGCCACTCCTTAGATTAAAGAGTGGAATTTCGAAACTTTCCCATATCTCCAGTATGTATACGCAGTTAAAGTGGCCCTATCCTTTTTTCTATCAGCAGTATTTCCTGAGTGTCTATCTTTTCCGGTCCTTTAGAACCCAAAACCTACCCTCATATACTCAATTTGCTTTCAATACGTTCCTTTGTCCATTAAGTAAACACGAGTTCCTAACACATAAACTCGTATATACCTTCTCACATAATCTTCAAAGAACGTTTTGTCATTCGTGCTACCCAGCTTCCAGGGACTCCTTGCCTATCTTAATTTGTAAACCTCAATGAAATATCAATTACTTCTCCACCTCCTGAACCTTTCAACACTTGTAAAATTAAAGTTTAAGATATAAACTTGTCATTGCTACCAAACCTGTATCATATTAATACTGGAGCCCTAAAAAAGACCAGAACAATGTCATTAAATGTATATACATTTTGTCATTCTTAGGGGACTAATAATCCCAGAGTAAAATTTATTTTCATTAAATTTCAAATCCAGAATTTATTAGAAAAAATAAAGCATATGCCTTAAGTTTAGTTAATGTGAAGCAATTTAAATAATATTAATACACGATTTATTATTGATATTGAATAATTCATTATATAAGAAATAACATTATCGAATATACTAAAGAAGAGATAAAAGGAAAAATAATCAATATTAACTTTCGATATTATATTTATATATAATTAATATAATATTATAATATGTTTAATTTTTATAGGAACGAAACATCCTTGGTATCTTTGAAAGTGCTTGACAAAGATAAGAAAAGGAGAGTACAGGAGGTCTATTACAGCAGGCCTTACATAATCAGGGCCGAAATCTCCAAGCCTGATGGTAAGCATAAAATATATATATAATACTGAAGGAATTAGTCCGGGTGGCGGTCATTAAATGAAACAACTGAATAGTTTCAACTATTTTATTGTTTGCCAACGTTTCGACCCCATTGTGGGTCATCATCAGGGCGTCTGGTAGGTGAGTGGAAACTGAGTTTCCAGTCAGTTTCCACTCACCTACCAGACGCCCTGATGATGACCCACAATGGGGGTCGAAACGTTGGCAAACAATAAAATAGTTGAAACTATTCAGTTGTTTCATTTAATGACCGCCACCCGGACTAATTCCTTCAGTAATTCTCAACGGTCAACTAATTATATCCACAATATTATATAATAATTTTAATTATATATGTATACACGTATGTATGTAAATATATTGATTATATATGAATATAAAATTTTTGGTGATTAGAAATAACAAGATCTTATAGAATTACAATAACTATATAATAACAGACGTTCATGTAGCCATTTTCTTTTCGAAAACTTTATTATTATCTTTGACTAATTCCATTCTATTTATACAGAATAGCATAGAATATTTTGAAAGAGATTTGTCGATTCTCAATTTTGGATTTGAATGTAATTAAATGGTTTCGTGAAGGCTAACTATATTACTTATGTTTGTTCAAACAATCCTGAGAATTATCATGATACATAAAAATATCTAGAACAGTAATAATTACTAAATATTTGTATTCAAGAGTCGTTGAGGAAAGCATGACAATTTGTACTATTAAAATCTGCAATGGACATTTTACAGCAGAGAGTGATTGAATACATTTTAGAATGGAAATATTGGTTCCACTTATATCTTATTTTATATAACTATTATTTATTGAATCATAAAAACATGATTATTTTGTAATAAAGTTGATACCATGAACTATACAAAAAGGAGATTTGTTATCAAAATATTTTTAACAGTAAAGAAAGCTATAAAATTAACAACAATGTAAAAATAATAACATTAATAGTTCCACAAATTGTTGATTATTTATTAATTTTAATAAAATCTCAAATATTATGAGCTATACTAGACCATAATTAACCTCAGGCACATTTACAAAAATATAAATAAATAAAAATGTGTCAACAAACATAAATTGTGTGTTTAAACATGAAAAATAACAATAATTAATTTTGAAGTACACCTGCGGTAAACTTTCATCACTTTCCAAAATTATCTAAAGTCATTTACGACGATTATTTAAAGAGTATTCTGTCAATAATCAATATAATATTATTTAATTTATAGCGAAAAATTATTTCTTATAGTCAAAAAAAAAAATTGGATAGTGTCTTCAGTGAAATCCACTCGGGTAAATTTATAATTTATTTACCATTTATTTTTCTCCAAATTTCTATTTGTCATCTGCAAACAATATTTGCAATAAGCAAATATGTTTACTTCCGAAAAGTAAGTTAATTCAAGGCATCTCTAGACCACCACCTGAAAAGTCGTCGGGTGGGTTGTACTGATTGGTGGTGGATTTAAGTGTTTTAAGTTTCATGTTGTAAGTTAATCTGTCATGAAAATTTTTATAATATTCTGTGTCTCTGTCTGAATCTGTGAGTATGTCCAAGTCCTACTGAAGTAATTCGTTGGTTACATAAAACGGTGCATCCTCGATTTTTCGTAATATTTTCGATTGGTGACATTTCGAAAAATCGACGAATTACTTTACTAGGACTTGGACATACTCACAGTTTCAGACAGAGACACAGAATTCCCTAACTCTTTCAACATTTAAATCTCGTCTATTCAGCCATTTCCTATCAATTTAATTCCCAAATAATCCCATGTAGATGCTAATTTCAGGGGAAATCGACAAAGCTGACAGATACGATTATTTAGTTATTCAATTTTTAATTTTCATGGGTACATCCAAAAGCAAATATTATTTGAAACGATTATCATTTCAAAGATGTAAGAATAAATTATATATTATTTAGCAAAAATTCTTAAGAATTGTAATTTTCTTTTGTTTTTTAACTGTATATTGTATTTTTACTTTTTTTTCTTCTTAATCTTGTTATATTTTTTATTAAATCTTATTTTTTTGTTCTCATGTTAACATACAGTTTTTTTTAATATTGTTTGTACATGTTTACTTGAATTTATATTCTGAGTTATTTTATTAGTTTAATTCGATGGTTTTACTCTAATTCTCCAGTCTTAAATCCAGTTTTTATTTCCTGTTATATTATTCTGAATGGACTTGTCCCAGAATGAATAAAGAATTATTATTATCTTTATACTCCTTACACTGTGCGTTGCAGAGTATCATATAAAACAGCCTTACATATATCTAAGAGAAATTGAAGTTATAATCAATACAAGAGGCCTTCCTTGACCCTGAACTAATGCTTTAACGGTACAATATTCGTAAAGTATGAAAGAGCTTGCAATTAATTAACAAATATACAGGATAACGAGGTAATGATAGGGCACATAAGCTCAGATTTAGGTCATAGATACATTAGTAAACCCTAAGGAACTATGAATCATATTAGCCGCGAACGGAGAGCACGGAGATGAAGAATATTTTATTTTAATTCAGTAATTATTGTTCAACCGGCTCTAGGTGTAGCAGTCAATTAATAACCAACCCCTGGAACTGGCATCAGTTGCTGTAACCAATTATTTTAAAACGGGATTATGTAGATGAATTCATTTTAAAGCAAAGTAACGAAGGGCATGTTCGGTCATGGTCACATTCGTTCCATTTTGTTCTTCCTATGGAAATTATAGAAGATTCGTTTTACAGGGAAAGTAAAGGTGCATGAGTGTTGAACGTTGATGTAGTATTAGTAAGACAGCGTTTTAAGAATAATTCACCAATTTTTTCCCCTTTGCATAGTTGCTCCAAAAAAAACTATAAATTTTTTATCTACTTTTCAAAAATAATATCGCAATTAATATTCAGTTTGCTGTAATGTGAGTACCAAATAGAGTTGTTATAGTTATAATTTTACAATACGGCATCGACTATCGTGACAGACTCGATGAGCGTTCCAGCAGCCGCCATAGACTGCCAAACAACCACAGCCAAAATTAGAGAGATAATAAATGAATGGTGGAAGACAAAAATTATATCTTAAGTCACGGTTATGATATGGGTACCGCCCCACTGTGACCCAAGAGAACGAAAAAACTGATCAAGCAGCCAATACAGCCAGAATGGAAAAACAACTGGAGATTACTGAAATAAAAGAAACCACAATGGAGGATTGGGTGAGTCGCTATGAAAAATTATTTCTGAAAGATTGCGAGGACGGTTGGAGGAAGAAAATTTCCAAATTAAGAACAATAAAATCCGACTGTCGAAAATTGGAAATAGTTCGAGAAGTTCAAGCAGAGAGGAAATTATTATGTGCACATAATAATAATTTCCTTTACTGCCAGGCCACCTTTTGACATAACAGAAGTACTTCAAGATGAGGAAGAGATTATAACCACATTAAAAGAATTCTTAAAGATCATAGGACTTTACTATCGAAATTTAACTATTACGACCACGCCAAGGAAGGGAAGAGGCGGATAAGGAAAAAAATATTACAATAGTAAGATATAAATAGTACTTACTACAGTGGAGAAAATTATTTTTATCAAAACATAAAGAGTAACGACTTGATATGTCAGAGATGGCCATCCCTTCGTCCTTTTCGCCACTGTTCCTCAATAACGACTGCACAAACTTATTGAGGATTATATTGGTAGAGATATCGTTAACTCTACTTGTAATAGAAAAACAGGTTGCAGGGCACAGTAAGAATGAAAGCACAAGAAATTCATACTTAAATTACGGTTTCTGCTTATCATTTAGGGACTTCATCAATGACGAAGCTAGAAATGTGGGAAGAAGAGAACTTGTTGCTGGACGTTTAGGCTTCTAGAATAACGACTTATTACCCTGATGGAATCCTAAATCATCTAGATGTTAAAAACAATTTGTGTGCAATACCACAACCAACTTATAAAATATGTCACTAAATGTCTTGCACTACAAAGATTATTCAATACTTTTTTTCTTTAGTATTTTTCTGTATTAGGCCTTATCATGTTATTTAAAAAAAAAAAAAAGTTATAAAACAAAAAAATACATCAAGGTGAAGCTGGTTGGAATGGAGACGAGAAATGATACAGACCATCATTCTTCTAAGAGAAGTTTGAAAATTTAGAAGATCTATAATTTAGGCGAAAGGTCAGAATAGATTAAATCAGTCAATTCCTTACTTCTTGTATCATTTCTAAAATTATTCTTCATAACTTCATCTACTAAAAATCGTAAAAAAAAAGAAATGATATCGTTGTAAAAATTGATCCCACTTTTTTCTCAAAGCAAGGTCCGTTACAAGGCTTTTAAAATATAAAATCCAAATTTAAAAACTGTTACCACTATCTAAAAAAGTAAATTAATCATGACGAGTAATAAAGTTGACCCCGAAATGACAAAGGTTATTTTCTCTTCTAAAGGAAGTGAAAGTGGATGAGATCTTTAGTGGCCTGTGCGAATAAATGAGTCGTAATTCCGATCTCTTTTATTACTAACAACGAATGACCTTTGATATCAATTGCAATCGTCTGAGATGGATATCGTTTTAGGAAAGTTTTATTTTTTTTAATATGTCAACGTTCAAGATGAAGTTACTGAGTTGTAAACTTTATCGGAAATAGAAAGGTCTCAAGCATGGACAATCCTCTTCATTTATATTTATTTCAACACTATATATTAGTCGCGGCTTCACTCGCTAATATTTCATTTCGTTTTAATTTAGAGAAAGGAGTGCCGATACATAGATCAGTGTTAGAAACCCAGTTGTTGCCGAATAATAATTTATCCTTAGTTGGTTTGTTTGTCGTTAGGCCATTTTAATGTGAAAAATAAAACAATATAATATATAATTTGCGACAATTTAAGCAAAATGTCGATAGTAGCAATAAGGATAGAGGGCTTATACAAATGTACTAACGAGTCACTCCTCTAATACAGTCCGTAAGCCAGCAACGAAAAATGCAACCCATTCAACCAAAAGTTTTAGTATGTTTTATGCAAAGCATCTATCACAGTAAAGCAAAAAATACACGTTTGCCAATTCGATTCGGTAGATTACGAAATGGCGTACATTTAACATAATTATGGTTACTATCATGGAAACAGCTCATATGATCGTTATAGAGTAAATCAAGTATTAAATAGGCTTTCATTCAAGTGGTAAAAGACATTTGTATGTCTAATATTCAATGATATACAGGTATTCAAATTACATTGAATGCCCGCCATTTTGTAATCCACCGAATCCGAATCGGCAGACCTTGTATTTTTTGCTTTACCATGATAGATGCTTAGCATAAAATATAATTAAAATTTTGGTAACATTTAATATCTGCCTCAGCCGAGATTTGAACCTGGAACCTGAAGACCAGTAGCCTAATGCTCTGTCCACTTAGCCACGCCGCTCAAAAACATAATACGAAGTCTAACTTGCTTAAATATATTTTTTATTTTTTCCTATAAATGTTTACATTAATTTTAATAAAGAATATGATTACCATTTAAATAAGTACTTATACTTTTTCAGCAAATAAACAGTTTGTGAGTTATTTGAAATACAATTTTTTTTTAATGTTAGAGACCACATAGAGGATGAATTTTTCCGAACTCAGTCTTAAATACACTATCTAGACGGTAAGGGAAACCTCCATTAAAATTTTTCAGGTTCCACAAGCATTGCTGTTTTCGAGAAACTGCGATGACCACATAAGTTAGTGACTGGTTACTTGGTTTTATAAATACATACTAAACAATAGGGACAAGGAGGGTATTAACATTTTATTTATTCTAACACTATACCTAATTTAAATATTTCTTTGACCTTTGATAGGACTATGTCGACACAATGCCTTACGCCGGAGATAGGAGACTTTAATGCCCGCACGTAGGCGTGGTCTGATTACTCAAGCACGAGTTATCTCTCTTATCCACTGACAGGGGTCGCACACCTTTCGGACACTCCTCAACACAACTTTCTCCTCCGTAGTGATTTCGGTAAAGGTCACGTCCAAAAGTAGTTGTAGAGGTCAGCAATCTTATACTCATAAGTTAACATTATAATTTTTTTTTTGAAAATCTGGTGCAACAACACACGACTTTCACTAATCTCGTGTTTAATTTACAGCAAGATTGAACGAAACACTGAATAACAAGGACAAAAGAATAACTCAAGTCAAAGTTGATAATCTCATATTTAAAACAATTGGGACCTCTATCTTTTATTTATTTTTTATTATTAATTCTTAATTATTTTTATATTCGCAACCGCGTTGCTGCACATCCAGCGAATGTGAGGTATTATTTTCTTCTTCTCCTGGATTTTTAGTTTAGAAGATCCCTCGACCATCGTCTTTTAAGTCTTCTTTGGGTCTTCCCTCGTAACAGGGAGGAAGAAAGGGAA
The DNA here is from genome assembly GCA_023052935.1 of Piezodorus guildinii. Classification (NCBI taxonomy): domain Eukaryota; kingdom Metazoa; phylum Arthropoda; class Insecta; order Hemiptera; family Pentatomidae; genus Piezodorus; species Piezodorus guildinii. The sequence goes on from CM041293.1 coordinate 63,338,006, forward strand.
GAAACAAGTTTATGTGTGTGGTGAAATGTGTTATATTTGTCGTGAATGTAAGAATTTACTGTAGGGATGTTTGTGTCATTGTGTATCGTGTGATTCGAACCATACCATAGTGCGTCAAATTTTTTTCTTAAAATTTAGGATTGAGTTGTTTGAATTTTGTTTTTGTACGTGTTTTGAACCCCAAAGGTCTGCTCCGTATGTCCAGATTGGTCTCAGTAGAGTCGTGTATATTAGTCGCTTGTTTCGTAAATTTAGAGGTGATCTCTAATCCAATAGATGTGAAAGTTAAATTCCTCAGTCATAAGGAACATAACTATATGGGATTCTCGTCCACTGGTAACTTTTAAGACTAAATCTAGACTTATGAGCGCGTAAGACTTTATTAAAATGGTCGTAAATGCAAAAAAAATAAAATAAAATTGTGAAACGATAGATGGGAAAGAAAGTCTTTGTTCCTTCTCAACAAAGAACCACTAAGAAGAGGTCAAACCTCAGACAGATCCACTGTTAGGACAATACAACGGCATTCATGGTTTTGTTTTGGAAAATGATTTATGAATGCAGAAATCTTACCACTGAATCGTTTTCACGTTTCAAGAAAATAAGGTATAACCACAAGACAAACAAAATCTTTTATGTATCTATCCACTCCTAGTAAATATTCTCTTGTTGGTGTTTATGTACGTGTAGTTTACAAAATGACCCCGGAAATAATTTTAAAACTACTTACTAAACTATCAATATTAAATTTATGAGGAATTTCCGTTTTTACATGATAACCAGAACGCAGAAAATACGATGATACGATGTCCAACATCGCTAGTACTGTTCACATCAAGGTGATTTTTCTTTATTTTAATAAAGAATTTGATTAACTTCCAAATTAGTTCTTTATATATAAATATATTTTTTTTTTTTTTTTAGCAGATGATTTGTTCGAAAAACATTTTTTATTTAATTTTAGAGACCTCTTAGAGAAGAATTTTCCCAAATCCAGCCTTATTGCACATCTAGAAAGTGAGAGTATCTACATTAAAATTTTTATATATTTTACAAAAAACCCCGATATAATTTAAAAAATATTATCAAAATAAAACTTAAGTGGAATTTCCGGTTTTACAACATTTGAATCGTAACAAACGTTCTTTAAAACGTAGAAATATTAGTAGGATACAGAACATAACAAACCAACAAATATATGATTGGTTTATGATTATGATTACTGTAAATAATTATAACACTGCCTTAAAGAAAACTGGAATAAAAGATCCGTACTAATTGTTTTGTCCTAAAAATGAAGCTTGTTTACTGTTATGTTGGTAAATGATAAAATCTTTCAGGTGTGGGCCATAGACTATAATAAAGAAATGATATTTTATGGAATTGACTCTGATGTCTTTATTTTAAATGACACATCTCTTTTTTTTTTTTTTTTCTTTAATGGCTAAATATTCAATTAACCATTCACAAATCCTTTGAAGTTGTTTTACCTACATTGCAATTATTCACATTTATGATTCACTTCATGATTGTAAACTGAAATCTACTCAAGTGCTGTTATGTCTATTAAATCGTAAAATTTGTGGTGTCCACTTTAGATGAATTAATTAACAAATGTTTATATAACAAACAGTAGTTATGCAATAAATAGTTTGACAAATAAACAGCCGGAAAGTCTAACTGTACATCGGATATCCTGTATTTATTATTCACCTCGATCACATTTCCGGTTCCAAGAGTCCAATTGCGCGTAGTATTTTGTTACTAAGCATTTAATTGATTTATCTTATTGAAAAGAAATCAAATGATCAAGCACAAAAATTACTAATATCAAGAACAAAATCGCATAAATATATGATAAGGAAAGTCATAAATTAAACAGATGAATGACAAATGAATTTAATTTTTGATAAAATAAATCATGTTTCTTTAAAAACATCTCATGAAATCATAATTGATGCAATAGTACACTAGTGTGTGAATCGCTTGGAAATATTTTGATATGTATCTGCCAAAAAATCATTTAAGTGGACTATTTTTTAACATCATCTATATCACTACGATTCCTGCTCTAGTTTTAGAGATTTGCACTGTTTTAAGGATGTAATTAGGCCTAAATTAAGTTCAGCCGTATACATTATATATATATATATATATATATATATATATATATATATATATATATATATATATATATATCCAAAAATCAAGAAAGGAAGGTGTTGTTTGACCTACTCGGATGATGAATGGGATTCTTCCCCCTTCATTTTGCATCCCATTCACTGTATCCGATCTCTCCCAGAAAGTGGAAAATCGCGGGTGCCGAATCTGATAAGGCTACCAAATGGTGTCGGCATAAAATGATGGATCGTGAGTTTTATTTCCCTCTTTCTTCCAATAATTACCCATCTTCTAGAAAGCGGAAGAACCGATAAAGCTATTCTAACAGTACTTATTATTATTTCTGTTTCCCAGTTTAGTGTAATGGAACTTTTGTCGAAAAAAAAAAATTGTCAGTGTTACTAAAGAAATTTTCCTTTAAAAAATACGCTAGGGTGCAAAGAAAAAATAAAAATAAATCAATTTTTTATGTGGTCATCATAAATTACAAATTGAAGAGCAAATAAAATAATCCAGGACTTAGCCATACGGTAAGAACATGATGCAATAGTTAAATTGCAACTCCATATTAGAGAAAACTGATTTTTTTTTTTACTTTCACTTACCCATATAAGAAATATATAGTAAGGGAAAGAATTGCAATTTTCGAATTTCAGTTTTCAACGAAAACACACGTTTTAGGGTCCCCTGAGTCCAAATGACCAAGTCCCGCAAATAGGTCTGTTTAGTTTAGCTCGAAAACGACAAATTTAAACTTCATATTTTAGGAGCGTAGATGCTTGAGATGTTATATAGTAGTAACTTTGTCAACAAAATAGGCAAACCAGAAGACCCACTTTATAACAAGAAATTTGCACCTTTTCAGTTTTTTCTTGAAAACGGTAAGAGCCGTTAAACACTTAAACACGCTTTTGCGTTGCCTAATTTAATGGGCTCTAATATCATGTAGGTTTCATTCTGATTAAAATAGTGCTTAAATTCCAATATTTAAAAGTTTCTTCCTCTAAACTACCTTTAATTTTTTGGATTCGAATAAATCAATCTTTGTTAAAAAACTGGTAAATATATAAGGTGAAAGAATTCAATGTTCAATAGATAATACTTATTCTAAAATCTATAGCTTTCCAACGGTATATTACTGTTGCTATTTTCAAAATAAAAATATTGCATTAAAAAAATATGTTTTCATTTTTTTTTCCTTTATTAGTTAGATATTGAATTCGTTCAACTTATATATTTATGTGTTTTTCATCGTTTGGTAACAAGATAATATATCTATTTTTACAAAATTAAAGGTACTTTACAGGAAAAAAATGTAACATATCGGCATTTAAGCTCTGTCAGACCATTTTAATCGGAATGAAAACTACATGATATTAAAGCCCATTAAAGTCTACATCGATATAGCGAGTTTAATCAAAATCGTCGGAACCGTTTTCGAGAAAATCGAAAAAAGGTGCAAAATGCATGGTATAAAGTGGATCTTCTGTTAAGCTCATATTAATAAAAAGGGTATTGTAACGTCTCGGGCGCATATTTGTCTTAAATATGAAATTTCAGTTTCTTAGGACTTACCGTTTCAGCCCGGGAGTTACCACACACACACACACACACACACACAGACCTTTTTGCGGGACTTGGTTACTTTAGACTCAGGAGACACTAAAACGTGTATTTCTGTTGAAAACTGTAATTCGAAAATTTTCACGATCGCAATACTTCCCCTTACTATATATAGTAGGTGAAAGTAAAATGATTAACTTTATTTTAATGGTAATTTTTCAAAAGAGATTGGCCATGTTTAGTTTAATATATTTATCTATAGAGAACAATATGATTCTTGAAAATAAGGCTTCATCGAAATAATGTTCAATATTATTATTATTTATTCGATTAGACCATTTGGAGATCACGATGGTAGACTAATCTGAAGCACATTTCAATTTCTGTTCAATATTATTATACTGATATTATTTTTCTCTAACTTGAATAGCTAATTTCTTTTTTTTTTTTTTTTTTTTTTAACCAATATAATTGTAACTTTCAATGATGATTCATTCTCATTATGTTCTTTGTTTTTTTTCAGGAACCTATTCAATTCGAGTCAAATCATGCTTCGCCTTCAACAGAAAGAACAACAGCGTGGAACTGATAAACGACAGAGGGTATGTAGGCACAATTTATTGATAATAGAGGAATGTCACAAGAGCAAAATATTGTCAAACCACGCAAAATGTTAATGTTTATTGTATGCTATACAGTTTCGTATACGGTGCAACTAATATTCAAATTATTATTGTCTCAGAAAACCGGATTGATTTAGAGACGTTGCTTGCTTCGGTGTGTTTTAGATTCGATGGAATGTAAATGTAACCATTGTTATTGTAATAAACTATTGAATAATTTATATAAGCTATTAATAGGTAATTTATAACGTGTTTACTATTACCTTGATTTTTTTTCTTCTCTCAGTGATTCGCTAGAAGCTTATTGCACACATTATATTTAGATGTTTAAGTGAATTAAGACTCCTTTATTCCAGAAAAAAAATGGCTGCTATTAGAATGTTCTTTAGGATATAAAAAATAAAAAACCTTATTGAACGAAACAAACTTAGACAGGCATGTTTATATCAAGTTAGATAATTTATTTTTTATTATTATTTTTTTTTTTTGTTAGACTAATTTTACCACAATACAATGAAGAAAATTTTAAATAATAAACAAACACGTTGAAGAAAGATTAGGTTCATGTTGAACATCAGTACATTTGAGAATTTTCAGTGGCTTTCAATGAAACGAACTGAAATGGTTACATATATAGTAGTAGTTTTTTAGACTGACTACCGTAGAAGTGAAAATAAATTTGTATATGTCCAAACGTTTTTTAGCAGTTTTTAAGGTCAAGTTCGTTTATACAGTCTCTTCTAATTGAGTAACAAGGTTGAAAATTTAAATGAGAAGTGAGTTGGTATTAGATAAGTGTCTGATAAAGGATCTTAACAAGTTTGCTAAACTTTCATTATTTAGAAATTTCTTTCTTTATCAGAATATATCGTTAATTATTGAATAAATAATGAAATCTCCATAATCCAGCTATATACAGATTTATTGCCTAGCGAACATAACGTGTAGCATTTTATTTATATATATATATATATATATATATATATATATATATATATATATTTATTTTTTTATTTTTTTATTTTTATTATATATAATCAATTCAGTTCAAGGGTATCTAGTTGAAATATTAATAAGGGAAAATTAAATTAAAATTTACTTAATATTAGTAAAAATAAATGATACAGTAAATTTGAGATCGGAAAAGTAATTGAATTCTTGGCAACAAAACACTGTTACAATTTTTAATCGATTTCATCTGCGGTGTAGTAGTGGCTAGCACAACAGCCTTCTTTGCCCAAGTTAGCGGGTTCAAACCTGGCAGATGGCCCTGGGACTTTGAAAAGTGAGTAAAAAAATCCTTAGTTATGCCATCCTTCAGAGAGGATGTAAAAATGTGGTCCTGAGCCTTTTTGATGTCAGTTACTCGTGAAAGGTAGCTATCCTTTTTAAACCTGAATAGACTTAATTTAGGGTTAGCCACAGTAGCATAAAGTGGCGTTTAATGAATGAACAATGTCACACTTTTTCTCCAAAACTTGGTATAAATTAAATGCTTAGCACGAAAAAAAAAACGAACTCTAAATACTTAGGATATATCATATCTTAAAATTTAAAAATATATGTATATTTTTTTAAAATATGAAAATGAATGACTATCTCTAAAGCATGAGTATTTTTAAAATGTGGGTTCTATTTACTTCTTCATTTTAAATATCTTTACTTTCAAATCGCTCTTACAAAAGTAGAAGTTACTTTAGAAATTGAAAAAAATACCAGGAAGTATTTCGCAGCGAGAGTATTACCTTGTTTGGTAGCTGGGAAAGGAATGAGCACCCATTAGCCCAGGCATTTCTTTACAAGTGCCTTTTTCCTGTTTGTTATCATTATATCTCTTGTTTATATTTTTATTTTTAATTGTTGAGGAAATATAATTTTAAGTTCCGCCAGACAGAGCCATACTCTGGAATCATTTTATTTAATTGGTTTTTAATTTATTAGTTAACGTGGATTAAAAAATACAATTAAGGCCTGCGTGAAATTAAATTGCACAGATGAGATATATACTAAAGTTGTTGAAACCATTACATTTTTCAAAATTGGCAGGGTTGGAATGCCACTTCATACCAAGCACATTTTGCCATTGTCTTCTGTAGAATTTAATTAAACTCATAATTTGAATGTATTATTAAATTTATATGCAAAGCAAAATATTTTACATAAAGTAAATTTCTGCTTGACTCGGAAAAACAAGAGATCATGAGTATGTCTACTTTTAATATATTGTTTTTCATTCATTTTAGAATTAAAAGGATCAAAATTCTTATATTAATTAATGGTTATTCAATATGAATAATGTTGAGTGAAATTAGGGGTTTCAAACGTGTTTTTTTCATTAAAAACTAATATATCTGGTATAAACTGGTAGCATCTAACGATAAATGTTATAAAACAAAAAATATCTTACATTAAATTTTTGCTTGGAAAATAATCGGCAAATTTTCGATCCTAGCAACACCCATGGAGCTAGAATGGGTAAAAAAAACAACAACAAAGAAAACATTAGTTAAAAATGTAGGAAAAACGTGACGTTCAACATTCAAACCAATATAGCCCCTAGGCGGTAGGTTTTAGTGACAAATGTTATATAACAAAATTTTCTACTTTCAACTTCTAATCAGGAAACTATTAGCAAATTTTCGACCCGACCAAGCCCAACCAATCTAAAGCGTGTCAAAAACTTACATTTTTTGGCGTGAAAAAACGTTGCATACAAAAATAACTTTGGACTCTGGTCAAAAGACCATGTAAAAACCATAAAATAAACATATACACCAAAAATATTATTATCAAACATTATAGGTTTTCTAAAATTTAACTAAGTAAATTGGATACTTTTTATATACGCCGTTTTTATATTTATCCCTGAATCCCGAACTACAACCTGAGTCATAGTCGAGTACCGGTGTGACATGTAATTTATTTATCTGTTACATCACCTACAAATTGGCTCTGCGGTCAGGAGGCTCTCCAGGTGTACAACCTATCTCTATTAAGTAGGCTCTATAAACCTGGGTGAAGAATAAGGATAACCATTAGTTTGGGCGTGGATGGAGACCACATCTTAGTGAAGCATTACCGCTCGTCAGCGGGCAGTATCTTCTTCAAAGAGTACCGAACCATTGACCCAAAATAGTAATTTTAGGATCTCATTTTACATGAGTTTTAAGTCATTTTATTAATTTAGTTAATATTTTTTTATTTAATAAGTTATAACAATTTTATGAGTCTCCAACTCTAGACAGAAGTAAATATGACGGTCAAGTGAAAAATCTGAAAGGGTTTCGAGATAAAGTAAGACCTAAGAGAAGTGGACGAACTTGCACAGAAGATCAAAAGATACACGCTAGTGGACGCATGAAGGGATATTGGAGACAGAGGAAACTCCAGTCTAAGAACATAAATAAAAAGTAAATTTGTTACGCGGTCAATTCGCGAGTAAAAAAAGCAATTAATATAAAAAGCTATCATGAGAAAAATCCGTAAGACCAAATGAGGAGAACTCAAATGTAAGTATATTGGCATAAAAATGAGGGAAACGTGGTGTATGCTTAGTAATGAAAAAAAAAAAACAATGTAAAAGACCAAACACGGAAGTGTTCTGTTCGTTCCGTTACTCATTTCTATAATCTATTTTGCAAGTATGAAATGGAAATTCTGTAAAAATCATGAATACTTGGGGGAGATTGGTTTTTCTACAACGCATGACGTGGGAGGTTCACCGCAATCACTTTCTATTATTGTAGGTTTTCCTTCATTTTTTTTAAAGTAGGAAACTTTACCTGGATGGCATAAGGTCCATTCTATCATGCGTCACTGCTTTGTGAATAATTCAAACAGACGTGTTGAAAGCCTCTTTACGGGCCAATTTATCATCATTATCTGTAGAATGAATAACACATGTCTAAGACGTCCATATCGGTGGAACTATATCACTTACAGTAAAGGGTTAGAGGTGGAACTTGTCAATTTTGCTGTCTTGTTCACATAGAAACAAAGAACTCATAAGATCAAAACTCGAAAAGGGGTTTGAAATAATTATAAGGATATAAAAGTGAGATTCTTCATACCATCAGGACGAAATGATTGCATACGACTAATCTGCTGACGTTTCACCTATTCCGACATCATCAATACAAATATGAAATTGATAATAATGATAAAAGATCAAGTAAATGAGAACAGGATTTATAAACAGTAGAACATTTCAGAATATAAGGCTAAATGACTTTTTACGTTCACCTACTATATATAGTAAGGGGAAGTATTGCGATCGTGAGAATTTTCGAATTCCAGTTTTTAACGGAAATACACGTTTTAGGGTCCCCTGAGTCCAAACAACCAAGTCCCGCAAAAAAGTCTGTGTGTGTGTGTGTGTGTGTGGTAACTCCCGGGCGGAAACGGTAAGTCCTATGAAACTGAAAATTCATATTTAATACAACTATACGCCCGAGACGTGACGAAACTTTTTTCATCAAAATGAGCTTACCAGAAGAGGCACTTTATACCATGCATTTTGCACCTTTCTTCGATTTTCTCGAAAACGGTTCCGACGATTTTGATTAAACTCGCTATATCGATGTAAAATTTAATGGGCTTTAATATCATGTAGGTTTTATTCTGATTGAAATGGTCTGACAGGGCTTAAATGCCGATATTTTACATTTTTTTCCTGTAAAGTACCTTTAATTTTGTAAAAATAAATATATTATCTCGTTACCACCGATGAAAAACACATAAATATATAAGTTGAACGAATTCAATATCTAACTAAAGGAGAAAACAGAAAAAATATTTTTTAATGCAATTTTTCGTTTTTTAAGAGCAGTAATATACATGTATCATATACCGTTGGAAAGCTAAAGATTTTAGAAAAAATATTATCTCATACACAAGCTTTTAAAAGTTAATAGAGAGTGATAAAATGAACACAAAACTAACTGATTATTTTAGATAATAATATAATAGATTTTTTAATAAAACACATGTTTATATATAAATTCAATTTAATTAATTCCTTAATATTTTCACGTATTTTTATCTCTAACTGTTTTCGAGAATTCTTTCATTGATTTTAAAAATGGAGGTAAATGAAAGTCGTGTGTTGCCTGCACCAGATTTTTTACATAGTCCTTGTTTTAAGGGTGTGTTGATGGTTTGGATAGGTATATAGGCTGTAGTTGATGAGTTATACAGGAGAAGTGAGATATTCTGTTGTTTTTTTCTTCTTCTTATAAATATATAATTTTTTTTTTAATTTCCACTTACCAATTTATAAACTGTATGGTAAGGGGAAGAATTGCGATCGTAAATATTTTAGAAATTCTATTTTCGACGAAAATACACTTTTTAGAGTCCAAATAACAAAATTCGCGCGAAAAGATCCGTATGTGTGTGGCAAGTCCTAGCATGATTTTTTTAAAGAAAGCTTTATTTATTTATATAATATTTACAATGTACACTCAATACAAATATGTTTGGTTTCATGATTTCAGTGGACCTTTTTTCATGATAACAGAGTTTCAATCATCCTTTGAATTTACTAATTATCATACAATATTTTGTTTAAGATAGTAGGAAAAGTAACACGAAAAAACCTACACAATATAAATTACAATATTAATTTAAAAGTACATGGTTGGTTCTTTTGTGCGTGTAGCGCTTTAGTAATGTTTTGTTGTAATTACCAATTTCTAGTTTTAATGGGTTTTCAGAAGTTGTGGTTTTATCAAAATAGTTTTTGGTTACTGTGTAGATATACTGTTTTAATGTTGGAAGATTTAGTTCAGAGAGCATTTTTGAAATTTTAGTATATCGTGGGTAGTTATTGATGATTCGCATACACGTATTTTGTATTGTTTCTATTTTTTTATAATTGGTATTGCAAGTCGAGCTCCAGACGGCCGATGCATAACAGATCTGGACACGTAGGACTGTTTTATATATAGCATGATTCATTCATTCATGCCTGAAATAGTCAGAAAATACTTAAATACCGATATTTTAAATTTTATTTACCTAAATTATCTTTTATTTTGTAAATTAAAAAAAAAAAAAAAACATATGATGTTATCAGCATTTATAAAAAAAAGGCTAAATATACAACTTCAACGAGTTTGATAACCAACTAAAGCCAGAAAAGTGCAAAAATGTTGGTTAAGATTTCTTTTTTTAACGTAATAAAAGTAAAAGAGATATATAATATACCTTTGGAAAGGCGCAAACATTTAGGAAATTATGTTATACACAAAATTTTGAAAGGTAATGTAAAATGATGATTAGGGCATAAACGAAGGTTGCTTTTTTTTAAAATTTTATACTGTTGCATTATTTAATCTAAAAACATATTTTTTAAACGAAACTAAATGTTATTCTTTAAGTTTTTTATTTAATGTAATACTTTTGGAAACTTTATAAATTTATTTTAAGAAAGGTAAGTAAAAGGCGTGTGTTGCGCACACCAGATTTCTCCTAATCCTTTTATTTAATTTTTTAATTAGTTATCCCTAGTTCATAAAACGTTGACTTTTTTTAGTGATTATTTTAAAAACTATAATCTACATGGACGAAATATTAAACGTTAACATTCATACCAATATGCTTGATGAATGCAGTATCGATTAGTTCATATTACGTATCGCGTATTAGGTATCACTTTTTGTACTTTGCCTATGTTAACACTACGAAAAATGGTTAATGTAACGTCACGACCGATTTCACTACGAAATTAAACAAAATATAAGAAGGCTTATGTGTGTATTGAAGAGAATTTTTTTTGTCTTCAGTTGTCCTTCTCCCTCGGAGCCAAATACCACAGGGCTCCGGTAGAGAAAATAATACCCAATAACCGAAGAAAGCCGGACCTCCTTAACTATTCCTGTTTACGAGCTGACGCCCAAGCTTGAGCTATTGTAACAATGGGCTCTTAGCTTTTACTGCGTCTTTGGGATTTTAAGTGAACAGGTTTCTTCACTATTTGTATTCAGTCGGTCCCCTTCTGCATCACTAAGGCTGGCAATGTACGGCTCTTCTGTAGTGGAACAATGCCCTTCTGCGGAGTCCATTCGGATCTGCAATGGAGCACAAGAATTCGCTCAGCTCAAACACTTGTATGGACGTCTGAGAATTGCGATATGGCGAATGAACCGTAATACGCTGGTATGAAAGGCGATTCGATTGCCGTTTATTTTCTTGGAAAATTTATTTTCTAACATTCCTAATGAAAGACGACGTAAAAGAAAACGACATACTGCAACTGTCTGTTTACATTTATTTTCTTTATCAATAGCTTTTTATGTTATATGTTATAATATGTAATATAGTTTACAATTTAAAGCACAATCCATAACAACAAAAAAATGAAAAAGCACATCTAAATGACCAACAGTATCAAAGCATATCAATGACAAAATTTAAGTAAAAAGATAAATAACTAAAGAAAAATATAAATATAAATAAATAACGTTAGATAGAAATCTTAACCAACTAATATCCATAATGATAATACATTCATCTAAATAATATAATACACAATATTTAATAATTAATACACATAATTTTACAAAAAAATTGTTGAATACCAGAAAAAAAAATCAAGTAAATTATTTTATTGTGTACTAATTTTTACTTTCACTTATCTGTGTATGAAATATATAGTTAGGGAAATTATTGCGATCTTGAAAAATTTCGAATTCCAGTTTTTACCGAAAATACACATTTTAGGGTCCCCTAAGGTCAAATACAAAGTCTATGTATGTCTGTACACGTGTGGCAAGTCTACCACGAAAACAAAAAGTCGTGCGTTATTTCAATTTCATATTAAAGACAACTATCTGCCCAACATGTTACACCTTACCAACTTTTTCACTAAATTCGGCTGACAGGAGGTGCTACTTTATACTGTGTATTTCGCACCTTTTTACGGTTTCCTAAAAAAGGGTTCTAACTATTCTAATTGCCCGAACCAGGTATCAATCCTTCCATGACAAACTCCACTCCCACTCTAATCCTCTAGTTTCAATCCTTGCTTCCTCTTCAATGCCTGACAATCCTCCGAGGCGTCTGAAAAGAAGATGGCCTCGAGACCGTCTAGTTTAGTTACCTAGTAGAGTGAAGCCAATGGGCATTTTCTCTTCATGTATTTTATCATTACCAACACATTTACTTGTTGTATTACAAAATACAGTTGTAAATTTCAATAAAAATATTAAAAAAAAAAAAAACTATTCTTATATCACTATGTATATGGATGTAAAATTTAATATGCTGCAATACGATGTAGTTATATTCTGATTAAAGTTGTCTGAAAGGGCTCAAATGCTGATATTTTATTATCCTACTAAAGTATCTTTAATTTTGTAGATTCAAAAAAATTTGATAACCAACTAAAGGAGAAGAGAGCAAGAATATAATATATATATATATATATATATATATATATATATATATATATATATATATATTTTTTTTTTTTTTTTTTAATGGTACATTGATGAAAATTGGATGAAACTAACTGATTATTGTAGATATATGTAATAGAATATAATATATTAGTTAGTGAAGCCCATTTTTCTATCAAACTTCAAAGCAATCCTTTAACTAATTTTCATTTCTAACTTTATTTAAAAGTTCTTAAATTGATTTTAAGAACGGAGATAGGTGGAAGTCATGTGATGTGCGAACCAAATTTTTTATTTACTGCTTGTCAATCCAACATTTTCACTTCATTATTAGCCAAGGCAATCCACTGTTGTTGTTTTGTTTTGTTTTTTCTCATGTTGGAACTAGGCATAACTCTGCGGTCATTCGGGCTTGGTCTATGGCGCCATTCTGCCGGCGTACCATATTTTAAGGACTAAGTAACTTTTTTTCTTTCTAATTTTCTATTAGCTGAATTGTAAGTATAAAGCAGGAATACATGAAAGTAGTATATTTTTCATTGCTAGATGTCACTGACTTTCCTTAGCTTGGAAGAATGGAGAGAAAGCAAAACAAAAAAAAATATTAATTTTTATTATTATTATTATTCGATTAGACCATTTGGAGATCACGTTGGTAGACTAATTTGAAGCACATTTTAACTTTTTATTTGTTCTTCTCCTCCACCAAGAAGCCTTCATCTGTTCCGAAAATCGCTGTTTTCGTTCTTCCGTCCACTTAGTTCCCGTTCTCACCCTAACGTGTTCGACTTGGAAACAACCCTTCATGACTTTTTCTCCAAATATTTTTCTGTTCGTTATTTCTTCAATTCTGATTCCAGCTCGTTCGAGATCTTGTTTTACTTCCTTAATCCAGGTTATAGCCGTTTATTAATCTTTATTATAATATATTTTTTCAATAATTACGGCGATTTTTATCCAGATGACCTGCTAATATTTATCATAATTTATGGCCATGACAAATGATCAAAATAAAAAGGGACGTACATAAAATGTTTTCTTCGTTTATTTGACCATTCCTTTTTTGCATAATGCTCACCTAGTAAACTATGACTGGTCAACGACTATATCGTTAGGTTGTTGAGTAATGAGCAATCTTCCATGACTTAGTGTTTCGGTGAATTTATTTAAAAATCATGAATCAATCTCGTATCAAGATTCGTCATAGTTTACGATAGCAATTACGAATATTCCACAATAGATTTGCAGATCCAACTGTTACCCATAAAACCAAGAACTTTGAAATAATACTTTTTTATTAGCTAATTACTTTATTATTGTTTTTATTAAGTTTTGAACTCAAGAAAAGTTACACCTCCATCTTAAATTTACCTCCAGCTTATATTCATAAATTTCATATCAATTACTATTATAGAAGAGTATTTTAGAATATGATTATATCAATTGGAACAATCTCTTCTTGTTTTGACATATTGACATATATGGATAAATAAATGCATATAAACAAAAACAAGAAGAGATTGTTCCAATTGATATAATCATAAATTTCATTTTGCTATTTACCATGGGAGACTTTGAATTCAAGATACAAAGTTAGTTAAAAGTAAATAAACAAAAAGTTAAAGGAGATAACATAAGGAAACGCCCAAGGTTCCCGGTACAAACCTTGTAGATGGCCCTACGATTTTTAAAGGAAGTAAGAAATCCTTGGTTATGCTAAAAGGGATGTAAAATTGTGATTCCGAGCCTGTCCGATATCAGGTACTCGTTAAAGTTCTTTATACGTTCATTCTTCCACCAACGATTCAGATTTTTCTTTCGTCTGTGTAGTTTTCTTTTTACATTAAAAAATAATTTACGTAAAAATCAGAAATATTTACGATAGTCATCATATAATTTCAAATTTGAATACTTTCATTGCTAAAGTTTTCTTCAGGATTTTCTACTGAAAACCTTATACCGAATTCACACATTACGATTGTACCTTGCAATGACAAACCTTCAGGGAAATACGTGACATCGGTATTAAGTTCTTAAACCTTTTAGTGTCGGACGAAAAACGAGTGCCTAGGCGAAGATAACCGGCCTAATTTGATGAATATTCAACGTTTTGGAAAAACGCTTATAAAAACCAAACTACAAATGATATTTACATACTTAAAAATGCCACGTATTCGGAACGAAATGGAGAATAAAGCAGTGATAATGATTCTCCAACAGCAATTAAAAATAATATGAATAATAAAATTACAAATAATGTAAAAATTGAGTTATATCTATCATAAACAGTTTGACTTTGGACCTAGAAGAGTGTCTGGTGCCGAGTGTCAATCTTATCGCTCCAGCTTAAACAGTCTCAGCACAGTACGGTATAGAATGAGTAAAATGTCAGACCCAAAACCGGTTCATAAATTCTTTGTTGACGCAATGTGATCATTTACGATCATTTATAAATTTATTTAGTGACAAGGCTTTGTTGCAATGCGAAGAATAAGGCGTTATTACACGCACTGCGATATATCGTCGTTGGCACTTTTGGCAAGTGTAGCAAACGGCGATATGTCGTCGTTCGCACTAAAAGGGTTAATATACATTTAATATGAAACTTAATAACTAAAATATTTAAATTGTGGAGAAGTTGGTTGTCGTTGCACCAACAAAACACACCAATAAGACATTTGCATAACTATTTTTGTTTCCATATTTTATTTTTATTACTGGCATCTAATTATATTACCCAAATAATTGTTAATTTTTCTTTTAATCGTATTGGTTGTTATCTTATCTTTCTTAGCCCTGATGAAGACCTACAAATAAAATAGGCTTGTCTTATCAGTATGTTTTCTTATTGGCCCCACCTCCAATCAACTTCTCCATCATACAGTCTCAACGTTCAACAAAAAACTTTACCATTTTTATGGTAAGATTAAACAACAAATTATAAGCCGGTAATATGAGAATTATAAATCAGTAATTATGAGGCATATAAATATTTTAACAAAACAAGAAACAAATGTTCCAGAAATACAATATAAATAATTTTAATTTAATTTTTTTAATTATTTATTTAAGGGAATTTACAACTTTATCGATCCAATAAAAAAAGTAAATGAATTAATATATGATTAAAACATATGATAATCCTGTGAGAAAACTACCCACTTCAATGTCTAATTTATGGTCGGCGGTCTCTTGGCCATAAACCTAAAATAAATATGCACTTTTTTTAATCTAGACTTACAACATAAGCGCAATGACTTGACCATGTTGCAAGACCATAAAAGCTTATATCAATAGTAAATTATGTTTCAAAAATTTTCAATATCCCAACTCTTTGTCTTACAACAATGGTAAGTTTAAGTAAAAGACACATCTTTTTCACTAACAAGACATCTATTTTTACGTTTACAAGATTGAATGAAAAAGTCATAACTTTCGCTTCATTGACTGACTACTTTACACGTCAAGAAATCATCTCACATTTTTCTAAACCTTTGCCCCAGTGACAGCAAGCCAATGGGCCAACAGCATTGAACCCAAACCAACCGATTGTTCTCGCCTCCATTGTTCAAAGGTGTGACACAACCGATCATGACACTGCCCATAGCGGGAGAAAGCAGCCCTTTCACTGAAGAATTAGGAAAACATCGGAACCTCCCTTTCTTAGAAGGAGAAAATGAAGGCGTAGGACGTGATCTGGATGGCAGTGAGGAAGTTATTTGGCTAAGAGATCGGCCAGGCCGTGACCGGAAAGTAATTTGTTTAACAAGTCGCTTTCCATACTTCGCACCTTATCTCAAGCAGGCTCTGCATCATCTTTACGCTAATCTTTTCCCATTGAGCCATATCTCAGGTATGCGGTAGCTCGAATGCAAATGTTCTTTAAACGCAATTTTAATAGCTTCGAGGTAAAAATAGCTCCATTACGTTTCCCCAAGGGGAAAAATACTGTAGGTATTTCAAGTGAAACACGAAGACAAATATTTCTTGTGTATTTTCAAAGCACATAATAATTATTTTTTATTCAGTATTTCTAATTCCGGATACCATCAAATTATCTATTAAGTTTTAGATAAATATCAGTAACAGATTTGTTTATAATAGACTAAGCGAACCCGAAGGTTGATGCTAATACTACCAATCCTTGCTAACTCAGTTCGATCCAATGACCACTGCCCAAGTCCCGAAATCTGACAACACAATCCCTACTGAGGGCTACCAATCGGATCAGCGATAACTTATTTATTAAATCTTAGGTAACTTTAACGGGATTTTTGGCAAAGAAGCAGACAGAGCCGCCAACTTGTCCAAACAAGGTGATATATCTGAATGAGAAATCAAATAAATCACAACAGAAGATTGGATCAGTCCATTGAAGAAAAATTTCTTCAAGAACTGGGAAACAGGACGGAGAAAAAACCAATCCAAATGGTTTAATACAAAACAAGATCCAAAGAAAATGGACCTTATTTATGTATTACCCTCCCCTGCCTTCAGGCAATACGAGTACTTGCAGGTGTAGGAAGTACCGCAGATACAACCACCAGTTGCTATGAAACTAATTATATGAATGACTGTGCACACATCATGCTATTGGGTCTTCGAAGTAAGTAACGTCTTCGGATGTTCGGCATCCTTCTTCATTCTTCTCTCCTACCTAAGGAGAAGTTGCTTGAACCAACATGTTTCTTCCACCCGTACACAAAGGCTTTTTAGTACGGATAATTTTGTTCGGTTATGAGATGAGGGATATCGCCCTCTGTCAGGACTTAGAGTTCTCTGTCCCTCTGAAGATTCATTCTCAGTGCTTCATAAGCGGTACAGGCAAAGAGAATATGCTCGGCTCTGTAGCTCAAACCCAAAAAACTGGACCATCAGCACGAGGATTCCAAGAAAAGAGGAAATCATATTATGTCACATTCGTAGTCCACACTGCCCATTTACCCATGCTTGCCTTTCCAAAAACCTGGATATACCCGTATAGAAATATTGTGATAACCGTTTACTAACACTCAAACATATCTTGTTAGTGTGCCCCCTATTCGAACTAATGAGGCGAAATACGAAATTGACAAGAACTCAAAAAGATATCTTATAAAACAATGAAAATAATATAGTAAAAGTGTTCAATTATTTAAAAGATCTCAACATCTATAAAAGAATATAATAACACTCAGTTGTCAATTGACCCTTCAAGATAGAAACAAACAAAAAAATAAAATTTTAAATACTCTAGAATAAAATAGTCCTAAAGATGGTAAAAAAAAAAAATTGTTGTAACTATTTATTAAATACCGTTTTGAAGATATTTCGAAAAATGAAATGATAATAAGTGTCATATCCTCTTGACTATTCATTTCAACAGAACTAGAGTTTTTACATAACATATTTTATGGCCAAAGTATTTATGCTTATGCGAATTATAAATGGTTTATTAATATAGCTGTGAAGGGAAAACAGATTAATGGACTGAAATTATTGAATGACCTGTAGGAAGAGGCAGGAAACCAGTCGGTGGCGCAGCATCGCATAAAACTCAACTCATGTAAGGTTTCCCACGCTCCGCGGTTTTCTGTCTCATGTTTCACCGCATCCACAACGTGTTGACATTCCAACCTATTTACATTATTATTAAATAATTTCAATATTTTTAAAGTCTTGGTTAAACATGCTACGTAAATGCTTCCTCAACAAACTAGTTTAACACTAGCCTTTAGCAACTCCAAATGCAGTATCATTATGAGTTGATGTATGGATCTTGATTCTTGTGGACCTTTTGTGGAGAAAAAAATATATCTATTGATAAAAACCAATTGTGTTTTCAACCCTGCCAGCATCCTATTCCTGTTTGTCTCTCAAACAACTTCTAATATTATCTAGTTTTTAAATATTTATTATAGAATTAACAAACATTTAAAATATATTGTATTATTTGCAGATGCCCACTCAACCCGCAAGTGATCTCACCGTTCAGGTACGACGAAAAGACTGGGATCGCAGATTCTGAACTTTACTCCATGTTCCAGTTCCCGGATGGTAACCAAGTTCACTTCCAGTGTGACATCGGACTCTGTAAAGGTAAGTATATTTCCATAACAAAATTTAAAAAATGAGGGAGTCCTTGGCTGTTTGGCTAGCGCGCTCGTCTACCACGCTAAAGGTTGTGAGTTCGAATTTTAATCCCAAAAGGGATTTTCAAACATATAATTAAATGAGGATTCACTCATAACTCTCCTCCGGGTATATGTGGCCCGTCAGCTAACTGGTAGCCACTCCCCAAAATAGACGTGGAATCTTAGAAAACCACACCTGTTGCGCCAACTGATGAAGAAAAAAAAATTGTATTGATTTACTGTTGTGTTGGTTATTATATAGCCTTTGAAACCTCAGTACACTTGGGTAAAATCACGACTTACGAAAAATTATATATAGTTCTATTAATTTAAAAATAAAATATAGTTATTTGCAAAAAATTGTTTTAACTTAAATAAATAAAATGTAAACAATATGAATTAATTGGTTGAATGTGAAATGTTTTCTGAAATAGAAAAAAAAACTCTCATCAGTAAAGACACCTTAACATAAAAACAATAGCAAAGGTTAAGGTTAAAATCTAAACAGTAGAGCATAGTGCAATTACAGAATTAATCAGGACAATAATATATTATTATTTTAAAATTATAATTTATTATTATGTTAATTAAGATTTTTCTTAATTGTATGAGTTTAAAAAAACAAGAAAAATATAATCTCAAATGAGTTGTTTTACCGTTCTGATTAAAAAAATTATAATTAAAAATTTTAAAAAGAACTTGAAATTTTAAAAGTTATATTAATTTAAACTGTAGTTGGGTCGACATTGCAATGCCTCAGCCCATCTCAGAGACCAATCCTCTTTCAATCATAAACCTATTATATTTAAATTTATTTTAGAAAATATAACAACAATAAGATATATAGATGAAAAAAGGTCTATATTAACTATAAGAATTTTTTAATTTATTATCATTGTCCCGGAATGGATTTTTCAATAAACTCGCAAAATTTCTATAAATAGATTTAAAAAATTTTATTTCTATATAGTGAGATTAAGATAGGAAATTCCTATGATGCCTTATAAGGAAAACCATTAACTGAAAGTATTTTGATTAGTTTTACAAAAATATATTTTTAGCTTCAACAGTTCTAGCAATTATTTTATATTACCCAGCCGTTTACCTTAATAGGCAACAATTTTTTTTGTTTTTTTTCAATCTCAATAAATATTTTCAAGGGGAATGGCCTAACTTGCTAAGATTTCATCCTCGTTGGGCACGATTATAGATAATTAGCAACTTAAAAAATTAATTGAAGGGATTATACTGTTGTTTAATACTGTTTAAAAGCATTATATTTCACAATCTTCAAGCAGTTTGAGACCATTTACATTTTGTATGCATTGATGAATACATTTAGTTATATTTATTTATTATAGGAGGATGTCCGGAGTTGAACTGCGAAGATGGTGTACCTGTCCGAGATACGGCGGAGGAAGGAGTTATCTTAGCTTCAACTAGCGTCTTTGTTCTCCAGCCTGGAGAACCAGCTGGTGAGTACAACTATCAATATTCAATATAATTTATCATAATAAGCTTTTCATTATGAATTAAATTTCAATTATTTTCATTAAATCCATATATAATATTTCATGCGGATGATCATGGATTTATGGCATAAAATAAAAACGTTAAATGGATATGAAATTAGAGCAGGGTGATTCGTTCGGTCATATAATTAAAACCACACGAAACTTTTATTTTTTTAACTGATGAAGGCCAACATTAATAGACGAAACGATCCAAACAAAATGAATAAAAATAACTACTTATAATTTTAAAATTATTTGTGTTGAATGGTTTTAATTTATGTATACGACCACTCTCTAAATTTTCCAATTATCTAATCATTAATAATAATAAATATACAACTCCACTCATTAAAACAATATATAGTTTTTATCTAATCATCAACATTTGTATAAATTGTATGCCATTTTTAGGTAATGTGAAATAATTTAACAATCTTCATTATATAAAATTGCACAATGTAATATAGTGCAATTGCATAATATTATTTAATATTGTATAAATAATAATATTCAAAAATAATTTAAATTGATAATAAGATTTTAATATTTAATAGTACTTTAATGTAGCATAATTCAATTTCTATTTCATCATTACATGCGATAAAAGTTGAAGTTATTAGTTACTATTATTATTATTATAATTTAATGAAAAATTATTACTGATTAATAATTGAATAAACTATATAAAGTCTTATATAGATAAATGTTCTTCAGATTGAAAAACGTTGATGAAAGTTCCATATTTTTCCTAAATACATAGTTAATTTATCTAAATCAATCACGAAAAGAGAATTTTAATCCCTTTAAAGAATTAGGATTGTTCCGTTTAAGATAAATTTCTACAACTTGGTGTAATAAACTTTTTTTCTAAAATCTTTAGATTTCCAACGTATATAATACAATACATCTATCTTATTATTATTGTGTTCAGGAAATAAAATTATTTTAAAAATATATTTCCTCTTTTCTCCTTTAGTTAGTTACCAAATTCTTTAGACTTGTTCTTGAGCCGTTTTTTTAGCAATGCTAATAAGATGAGATATTTAAATTTTTCCAATAACAAAATCAAAGGTTTTTTGAGAAAGAAAATTTAAAATATCGGCATTTAAGCCCTGTCAGACTATTTCAATCAGAATAAAACCTCCATGATATCAGAAGCCCATTACATTTTACATCGATGTAGCAAGTTAAACCAAAATCGCTAGAGCCGTTTTTGAAAAAAAAAAAAAAAAAACGTTGAAAGAATGAAAATGGTATAAAATAGCTCTTAGGGTCAGCCTATTTTGGTGAAAAAGTTTCTGTAACATCTCGGCTCTTAAATTTGTCTTAAATATGAAATTTAAGTATCGTATGACTTTTCGTCTTAGCTACTCTTACCGCACACACATAACAAAACTGAGGGACTTCGTCATTGGACTCAGGGGATCCTAATTATTTCCGTTGAAAACATACGATTTCGAAAATTTCCGACCGCAATACTTTCCCTTACTATATATTTCATATATAAGTAATTTTTTTTTTTAAACATATTTATTGATATTTACAACTGTATTATGTATACAAGAAGTAAATGTGGTGACATAGTAAACTGACATGAAATACATGAAGAAACGCCACCCATTGACAGCCCTCTAAAAATATTTTAAACTAGAAGGTCCCGATGCCATCTTCTTTTCAGACGCCTCGGAGGGTTATCAGGAATTGAAGAGGATGATAAGATAGAAACTAGTGGATTAGAGTGGAAATGGAGTTTTTCATGGAATGATTGGTACCTGGTTCGGGCTAATTCAGTAACATGGGATATAAAGGTCTTTATGGAAAAGCTTATTCGTGACAAAGTAAGGAGCGTTAAGGATTTTATTAAGGATTTTGAATTGTAAGGATTGGATACGAGAAGAATTCGATGGTTCAGTAGAGCCCCATAGCTATATAAGTAATTGAAAGTAAAATTAATATGGTTTAGCCAGTTCATTTTATTGGCAATGTACATGAACAGGCATACAAGGCCGAATAGTTACGTATGTGAATCGAATATGGTAAAGCATTAACGGAAGACTCAAAGGCAATGTATGGAAAAGGACCTTGGGCTCCTTGCAGAGAAACCAAAGCACGTCCCATGATGTTATCTTAGCTACATACTAAGGTTGCCACACAGCTCTAGTGTTTTTTCTTGTAGGTTAGATAGAGTAGATGTAGCTATTAGTATCTTAACGGCTTCGATAAGATATCTTTTGCACAAGGGCGCCAATAACTGTAAATCTTTGTTCGAGCAATAGATAGAACAATGCCAAAAGCAAAAAAAAAAAAAAGAAAAAAAAAAAAAAAAAAAAAAAAAAATGAAAAACCTAGTACATCCCATTACATAATTTCAATCACTACAATGTTATCAGAGGAAAACCACAATACCCTGCAAAGATCCTGTTCAACACCAATAATCCATTCAGCATAATTTATACATAGTTTTATTTATACATACGAATTTGAGTAATTTCTGATAGAGCTGTAATAAATACTGATAATAACAATAAAAGGCTTACCGAAACCGAAGGTTCGATGCCGATACCACTAAACTTCGCCTGCACAGACTCGTCCAATGTTCGCCGGTCAAGCCCAAGTCCCCAAGATCAGCCTTAATGAAATCCTCCCATCGACGCTTCGGCCTACCTTTCGGACGCCTACCAGTCGGTTCAGCGAATACCAACCTTCTCGGAATCCGTTCCTCACCGAGCCCAACAACTTTACGCGCGCCCATTTGAGTCTCCGCGATGCTATCAACTCAATTATATTCACTGGGTACAAACTCCGCTAATCCGCGTTGTGCAACCTTCTAAACTCCCAGTGGCCTCATCTTTCTTCGGAACAAATATTTTACGCAGTACCTTATTTTCGAAAACCTTAAGCCGTTGTTCATGCTTCCAAGTAAGCGGCCACGTTTCACATCCGTAAAGAACCGTCGGAAGAATAATAGTTTTATAAATTCTAACCTTTAAGTTTTTAGACAGAAGCCGCGAACTAAGTAACTTAGCAACTGAATAATAACACACATTTCCCACCTTTAACTGGGACTTTATTTCTTCCTGGATTTCATTTTTTCTTGTTATCATTGAACCTAAATACTTGAATTTCTCTAGGTGTTCAAAAGTATGCCCTGAAATATTAATATCATCAAGATCCCCACCATTTCTGCTATTAATCATATATTTCGTCTTATCTGTATTTAATTCGAGGCCTATTTGTTTACCGGTTTTTATTAACACACTTGTATTTAGTTTTATGGCTTCCGTGTCTTTACCTAGCAGTACCAAATCATCGACATACCCCAAAACCGGAATCTTAATATAAATACTGATATCTATAAATACTGATATCAAATTTATTTATTTCATAGCTAAAATTATTTTTCATATAGCACAATTTGTAGTCGACTAAATATTTAAAGTTCTCTGATTATATATAGGGATGTTGTACATCTATGTTGGTAATACGTTTGAAGAAAAAACAACTATCATATAAGTGATTGAGTATTGATACACAATAATAAACAATTTATATTCCATATAATACTTAAAATTTGAATCTTAACTGCTTTAAAACTAGGAAGATACGTTTGAATTCATACCACGTGTGATTTATAACCACATACCAGAGTACTCATGTAAAAATTAATCAAAATAATTAATGAAACCAAGGATTCCAGTTCGATCAATTATAAGAGTCGTTCTTTCTGCTACACTAATTCATCAAACCCTTGCCCACCATTTCAGAGCCTGCCACTCACTTAAAGTAACAATTTTAAAAGTCACATTGATATTACTTAAATTGTAATATATTCACCACAATTTTCTAAATCCTACAATGAATTCACCCTTCTCCCAACCAAAAATTCTACAAAGTTCTCTATTTTCCAAAGCACCATTCTTCTTTCGAATTAAGGATCCGCGATTCTTATTAATTGAGCACTGTAGGACCTAAATATATTTCGTTAATAATAATTAATTCTATTCTTATTAATTCTTGGAATATTTCACGCTTTGGGTGTCTAAAATGCAGAAAATAACCAGTCGGTGTTACTCCAAAATAGGTATCATCCGCGCAGAAAAATTTGTTAATCTTGGATTAACAATCTATTTTTATTTTAAGCAATTGAAATGTTCATTGGTTAGTTGTGTTTTAGAGATATCTATTCCCTACCAATTATTTAATGTATCTTTTTGAGTTTTCCCTCTACTAAATAATAATGCTAAAGTAAAAGGAAAAGAAAAAAAGAATTTTTATGTGTTCTTACTTATTTATTTTCTTCAGTAACACAAATCAGAAAGACAAGCTACTATCGGCGATAAAAGCTTCGGTTAAAAGAATTAAATCATAGCCGGCGAGCTCTCCGGAGAATAGAAGCCATAACTTGAGTACATCCGTAGATTTAGCCCTTCTATTACCTCAATAGACCATTCCACCGTCCATTGCAGCTTCTTTTTTAGATAGCTGACTTTACACTTTACAGCTAACCATTATTCAAATAGCTGGTTATTCAACCTAGCCTTGGACCACAAGCTTTATATCTCGTTAAGCAACTAATAACGTCATTAAGAATAAAGGTTGATTGGCAATTTTAAAACTACAATTTTACATACAGCTAATCACTTTAAATAAGGTTAACGAGCAATAACAGATATAATTATTGATTTTTATATAACATAACAGAAAATGGATTCGAGTAAATATTCTCGTGAATAAAACAAATAATTATCTGATAGCTTTATGGATATGAGAGGAACATAAATACTGATGAATAAGAAAAAATATGAGTAAAAGAGGGTTATCTGTAACATATTGGATAGTCTAATAGCCTTCTATGTCTAAAGTCCCGGGTTCAAACCCGTAGGTGGCTCTAGGAATTTTTAATGGTATAATAAATCCTTAGTTATGCCGTCCTTCGGAGGGTACGTTAAAAGGTGGTCCCCGAGCCAGTGAGATGTCAGGTACTTGTTAAAGATCCCTATCCTAATTGAACCTGGATAGGTAAAGGTTTAGGACTCCCGCTGTAGCATAGTCTGGTTAGCCACATCAGCATAAAGTGACGTTAAATAAATAAATATAAATAGATTAAATGACAATTAAACAGAAAAAAAATCATAGCTAGATTTGAAACTCGAGGAAAGTTAAAGGTTTACGAAAATAATTTTACAGCTGTTTGTACAAAGTAAGATAAATCAAGTAACAATGCAAACAATAAATACAAATATTTCTAATCTGCTTTATTATCAAATTACTTAGCTCAAGACACTTATCAAGAAACTTAACTGCTAGCATTTATAAAACTATTATTCTCCCGACGGTGCTGCCGCCTACTTTTAAGGATGAACAAAGCCTTACGGTTTTTAAAAATAAGGTACTACGTCAAATATTTGGTTTGAAAAGAGATGAGGCCCCTGGGGCATTTACAAGGTTACACAACGCGGGAATTGTATCCTGTAAGTATTTTTGAGTTGATAGCAACGCAGAGACTAAATGGACGTGTAAAGTTGTTGGGCGTGTAAAATGTTAAGTCTGATCTCGGGGGCTTAGGCTTGGAAAGTGATCATTGGACGAATATGTGTATGCGGTACTAGATGGTATCGGCACCGAACCTTTGGGTTCGCTAAGCCTATTAATTTATTAAAAAACCCGTTTTTATAACTATTTATATCTAATTATCATTATTTTATTGTAACGCTGTTATTTAATAAAAAATTAAAAAACTAATCAGATTACTCATCAGCAAGATACTATTTAATATATAATAAACTGTGCAAATAATGCATGATATACTAACTAGATTCATTACATATCAACCGTTTTTATAATCTCTGATTCATCCCTAATGTCGTAAACCTTGAGGTTGGCCTACATTTTAAGTTCACTTTTGTAATATATACAAAAAAAACTGATACTCCATGTTATTTTATTATTTTTATTCTTCAAAATTTATCTATGTATTTATCCAAGTGTAAATAATAAATACGTTGTATATTTTAGTTTCCCTTTTAGAGTTGCACCATCAATAACTAACTGGAAATATTTCGATTCATATCCTTTTTAAAATGGAATCGAGTCAAAAATGGTGGTTCTCTTTTTTTATTTTTTTCAATCTCCACTTATTTAACAAGCGAATACATAGAATGTACATAATGATATATTATAATGGTATAATCCATTTTGAATCGTATCCTAGTTACAAGATATGTCTATTGTCCAGAATCTTTTCAACAAGAATGATGACTTGAACTTAAAGAATAAAAAAAAAAAAAAAAAAAAAAAAAAAAGAGCCCTTAAAATAATAATAATCTTTAAAATAAAAATAGGGCATGTTCTTAGAAATATGAAAAATAGTCTTGTCTTTTCGTTCTATCAGAATATAGGAAAATAAAGACCAACATTTTATTAAAATTTATATGCTTTGGGTAAAAGAAAACAAACGAACATTTATATATATTATATATATATATTTTTTTTTTTTTTTTTTTTTGAGATTACATATGATATAGAAGAACAATATAATACTAATCAGTAGAGTATATCATAAAAAACGTTTAGAGGGTTTCTGTATCTTTTTAAAAAAAATGTTTAGGGACTGGTTCAAAATAATCTATTATTAATTGTAATAAATTTTCACAATTTATGAGAAAACATTTAAGAAAAATATATTTATTATTATAATAATGCCCTTTTAAAATCCATTCAGCATTGTTTGCATTTTTACTAATAAAAGACGGATCACTAAAATTCATCGAACGATCTTAGCCAAAGACGAACTTTTGCAACCATTAATCACGTTACTTTCTTTTTATCAGGATTATAAATATCGCTATCTAAATATATTCGTTTGTGTCGAACCATATAATAAAGGAAATTTGTGTATGTTCAGAAAAAATAAAAATATTAAATTTGCATGTATTTTACCAGTTGATAGACAATCTTTGCAAAAATAGAATACTTTTCGTTTCTTCTCTTACCATTTAATTTTAAGTATATTAGGTAATTAAAAAAATTAAAAAAGGGTATCTGTGTATTAAAATAAAATATCAGTTTCCCTTAATATGTAATCGCATAGCAACTTAGACCACCTGCTGATAATCAAAAAGCATCTAAATTATCGTATTTCGTTTTGCAATAATTACAGTTCCCTTAAAGGTTATTAGTGATAAACATCCTTGGCATCTAGAGAGATGATTGTTAGAGATTGTAAAATTAATTGAGCGGTAGGATTTTTTTGGAGTAGAAATACAACCTTGAGAAAGAAGCGTGGGTATTCCAGTTAATCTTCCTTGCTAACGTTTTGTAGTGAGGAAGGTTGATCGCCTTGGCTGATGGATGAATTCGAATGTATTTATTTATTTTTTTAATTAAATAAACATTTATTTGTTAATTAAATGAATTATATTCAGACGTTCCCTTTACAGCGTGCATTTATAGGTCATAATATGAGGCAATTAGCAATAGTATTAAATAAATCATACTACAATTGAAAAAATAAACGATAAAAATATATATGTACTTCTTTACAAAGAAAAACATTCAATTTTATGTTTTTGGGAATAAATTCTTCCGTTCTCTTCAACAATCATTTTATTGTTACATTCTTGATCTCTTCAGGAACATTTCGGGGTACTGTCCCATTTTTAAGCTGATCTCTTATTTTTTTAGTCTAAACTTCTATTATATCGTGATTAATAAATGGTTCCCGTGGGAACTTTCTAGAGATATAGAGACTACATAGAAGAGAACGGAAGAACTTATTCGACATGAACATAAAATTTAATTTTTTCCTCCCCTTTTATTTTATTTTTGTATTTATATTTTATTGAATTTTAAAACTGTATATTAACATAAATACAATAAGTAAAAGTGTTGAAATTATAATAAAGGGCTTGTTAAGAAACTACCCACGGTATTACTTCGATGTTTATTTAAGTAAGTAGATTCCGAGGCTATCTTCTTTTCAATCGCCTCGGAGGGTTATCAGGAATATGTGAGGTTCATAGGTTGCGGACAAGAGGATTTATATGGGTTGGAAGTTTGGAATTAAAAGTAGTATATCTGGTACGAGAAAGGTCTGCAACAAATGGGATATTGAGGTCGTTATAGATGATTTTATTTGTGACGAAATAAGGAGCATTTAGGTTTTTGAATGTAAGGAATGGATGCGGGAGGAATTAAATGGCTTAGTAGAGCCTCAAAGCTCGATTCCATATGTCCAGATGGGTCTGATGACAGTAACATAAATGAGCTTTTTGTAGTGAATTGGAAGTTTTAAACGTTTGTCGAGTAAGTGTTGTAGTAATCGGTATCTACGGGCAGTTTCTTGTCGTTTTAGTCTCGTGTAAGGATTCCATGTAAGACGTTTGTCAAGATGGAGTCCTAGAGATCGGATTTGTTCAACAGGTATGAGTGGCGTATTATCAAAGGATACAGCGGGGCAGGAGGTCATCGGTTTGCAACGAAGGGTAAAGGTAATTTGGTTGGATTTTTTAGGGTTTATTTTTATCCTCCAGTTCTGACACCATTCCTCAGTGGCTGTGATGTGGGACTGAAGGATTTGGGATGCAGCGGTTGGATCATTATGGACGGATAACACACAAGTGTCATCTGCGTAAGTTGTGAGGATGGAGTGGGATATCAGCTGTATATATCGTATAAAGGATGGGACCTAAGATACTAACCTGAGGTACACCTGCATACTGAGAAAATATGGAAGAGTAGGAATGGTTATGATTTACTTGAAAGGTTTTATTAGTGAGGCTGGAACGGATTATGAGGAAGTATGTAACGGGAAGGAATTGACGGAGTTTATAAAGGAGTCCTGGGTGCCAGACTCGGTCAAACGCTTATTCCACGCCGAGAAAAGCACCCGTGTCCTCTTTTATAATATTTATTTTTATCGTTTTTTTTTTTTTCAAAAATATAGCATGAGTAACATATGTGTAATAATATTGCTAATTTCTTCATAGAGGTTGTTCTTATTGTTAATAAACTGGTTCTCAATTCTTCAAAAAATTTATTTCATTACAATTTTATTTCGTATCAATTTAGGCTCGAAATAAAATAATTAGAAATAAATTTGTAAAAGAAATGAGAACCAATTTTTTTAATGATGACAATATGTTCCTTCTAGCAAAATTAATATCATTATTATGTTGTATCTTACTAAATATCATTAATGTTATGGATTAATTATTCATGAGAGACTCCGAGAACTAAAAAGCATTCACTTATACAATTCTAATTAAGGATTAAGCGGTAAAAGGAACAACAGATAACTTTGAAAATTGAAAATACCACCTAAATGTAAGTTAGAAAGTATAAAGAAACAATTCTTTTTAAGAATGGAATTGCGTTTACCACATAAGCAAACTGAATAAGATAAAATCAATAACTTTTTTTTTTGTTATTAATGAACACTTACCACACGTCAACGTTGAGCCAATATGATACACTAAGCTATGACTTATAGCAATAATGCTATATTATATTAATACGAAACGTTGACAGAAGATATTTTGTATAGTGTTTTAATTAAATAAACCGTAAAAAACGTAAAAAAAAAATAAAGAAAGAAACAAATTGAAAAAACAAATAAAAGGAAACTTACTAAAGGTAGGAAATAGAAATAAAAAATCAATAACAAATGTAATACATAAAGTAAGTATGAAAATAAAATTAAGTATGTATACAAATTAAACGAATTTATATTATATATACATATACATATTATATATATTCACAAATGTAATCTACAAATATTGATTCGTTATCTGTAATATCGTAGGACCTAAAACCTCCAACCACTCGCAGTTACGTATATAATATTAAAGGAAAAGCGTTTTTAACCCCTTTTTATGTTTAATGAATTTTGAAAATATATATGTAAACTAAAGTTTGAGATTTGATACTACTATCATCCGAGAGACTTTCAAAGCTTTAAAAGATATCAGGAGGGTTATACCATGTTGATACCAAAATCATAAACATTACCTAGATTACACTATCTCAACGCCCGGCCGATTATACTATTTCTGACTAAGCAAAGTGGTAAATTGTTTTTAAAATGACGATGAATAAGAGTGAGTAAGGAATAGTGGCAATCAATCTATTTTCGAGGCTATCGGGTGAAGCGGTCCACAACTGCCCCAACCCGGAATCACGTTTTTCAATTCCGTTACTTCCGGAAGTTTTTACCTAGACTCGCTGGAACTGGAACATCACCTACTTGCATAACATTTTGCATATCATACCAACAAACTACTGGATTTAAGAGTCATCGAAACTGATCCATATAATTCTTTTTTCTATGGGAATACACGGATTGACTATTCTTAAAAAAAAATCGTGATCAGTATAGCTTCGTCACCAACGCAGTTTTCTCTGACACAAATTCGATTCAGATCAAGTCGAAAAATCGTTTTAAAATGGCGTTCAATCATCACCTATTAAAATATATTCTGCAATAAAAGCACGGCAAGTAACTAACGACTTTCCCGAAGCTACGGTTATTTCCGATTCATTAATCGCCATTAGAAGGGATAAGTATTCCAGCCTAAGAATGCTCTTGAGCTCCAATCATTAACATTCCTGCCTCAGGACCACAACTTTGCCGACTCTGGCAAATACTGAGAAAGAATAGGGCGTGATATCCGGCATGCCAAGCCCAGTCCTTGGACCCCACGCTCTGAGAACCGATCGCTGATTTATGGTTTATTTACACCACGCTAACTGTAGGATGCACTTGCGGAAAATATCGAAGGAGGGTTTTATTCTCTTCCGTGTCTACTAATATTTTTTTAAAATCTGGTGCAGGCAACACATGACTTTCACTTAGCTTGGTTGTCAAAATGAATTTAAGAACTATTAAATACAGTTAAAAAAGTTGAAAAGTCGAAATAGTTGTATTCAGTCCCATTAGAAACATGTGTTAAATAATATAACAAAAATAAATTAATTAATTTAAAAAAAAAACCTGTACCTCTACAACCCTTGAAGGGTCTTGGGCTCAGTACATATAGAGATTCGTACTGCTTCTAGGCCAACAGCCGTGCAATGAGGTGATTAGGCCTTGATCACGCTCAGCTGTCAGGTTTTTTCCCAATTTCGGTACCCACTTTTAAGAGGCTAGGTCTGCCCCAGGAGGGTCTCCATACCCTAGGGTCGCCCCCCGGTTGAATCAACAGAATAAATACTATTTTGTCATAGCCGGGATTCGGAGATCAGTAGCCTAGTGCTCCATCCACTAGCCCACGCCGCTCCTGTGTTAAATAATTCAACAATATAAAATTGTTATGTCAATAATCATTTAAGTTTATGTCCTATTCGTCACTTTCCACAAATTTGTATATAACATAACATAGCATTATTCTTATGTTGGAGGGAAAAAAACTACCTAAAACTATACGTTTGCTCTTTTCTTCTCCGGTTACATATCAAACTCGTTCAACATATATATTTATCCGTTTTTAATCACTGCTGAAAATCAGATATGGTTATTTTTATAGAATCTACAAAATTATAGGTACTTCAGAGGAAGGAATTTTCAAATATCGGCATTTAAGCCCAATCAGACTAATTCAATAAGAATGAAACCAATATGATATTAAAGCCCGTTAAATTTTACATCGATATTGCGAGTTTAATCAAAACCGTTATACTCGTTTTTGAGTAAATCATAAAAAGATACAAAACGCATGGTATTAAGTGTCTCTTCTGGTAAGTATACATGTAAAGGAAAGTGAAAGTAAAAAATAATAATTGAAAATTGAAAGTTCAAAGGAAAACGTATCCAGAATTTGAGATGTAAAAAAAAAGCTTGTTTTCATAAAGACCTTTTTCAAATTTATCATAAGTCGGAGCATGGATTTAGAACAGCTTTAATTGACCGGTGTAACCTAGGAATTGCACCCAGCTTTTCTAGCGGCAGACTGATAATCTGGAGGGTCTCTATTCTCCACCGGAAACTTGCTTTTGATTCGTCCCTATCTGGATAAGTAGCGTATTTTTGATGCTATCTATATTTAAAATGCGAGTTTATTTTATCCCAAGCCAAGTTTAAATTCCGAGGAGATGCGATTTTCTGGACGTTTCGCAGATCTAGAGAGCCGCCGCGTACTAGACCCGGCTGAAGACAACTCACGGAATTTTAAAAACACGGCCGGATCTGGTACAGTGGTAGTCACGTGTCCACTGCCGCTAGCCGACCACTGCATCTGGGCCACTCGGTGTCCTCCATCGGCGTCCTGGCCGGCTGCCCTCGCTAGGGGCAAAGAGAGTTACGACCTGCGAGATCAGATAGCAGGCCGCTGGAGAGATATAGGATGGTCGCTATGGAACAGCCAGTGTTCTCAGTGGAATTTTAATATCCTGCTAGAAGATTATAGTTTATCAAGACTATGTTATCTTTAGTGACCTTAAACTCGTGAACTGAAAACACTTGATGGAAGAAAACGTCAACTAAGCATATGTTATTTGTAATATTTTATCATAGCATGAGTTGGTCAAGGCCTCGAGGATAGAGCATTAGGCTAATGTCCTCCGAGTCCCAGGCTCGAATTTCAGCTGAGGCAGAATTATTTATTCTGTTGTTTCTGCCGTGGAGCGACTCTAGACCCATATGGGGCACACCCAGGCTCTATAAAGTAGGTACCTAAATATTTGGGGAAAACCTGGCGGCTGAGCGTGAGTTTGGTCTAACATTGCACGGTCGTTAGCCATGAAACAGTACTAATCTCTGTAACTACTGAACCCGAGACCCTTCATGGGTTATAGAGGTACAGGAAGATGCGAACTGACCTCCGCTGATAATATGTTAGCAAAATAAATTTTAGATTTACATTTTGTTATATCTATAAGCCTTGTTAAATACAATATGTTACTACAAAATGGGAGAACTATTTATATCAATTGTTAGTTTAAGCTCTCATGAGCTACTGTTACAGAATAAGCCTATGTTGACTCAATGAAAGTAATATGTTTACAGTTAAATCTTCCACCTCTCTCACTTAGTACAATGCATTCTGTTCCTGGCCAACTATAATACAAAGACGTGATTGAGCCGATAGCAAGCTCAATTATTGTTTTCGTTGGACAATATCGTATTTCTATTGAACCTTTTACTAACCGCATAACTAGATAGGTACTCAGCATTATACAAAAGCGAAGAATCGGGGCAATTCCACTCAATATTGCCTAATTTGATCAACTTATAGCGGAAAATCCAACTCATTTTATGGCCTTAATATATTCAAGTTTCATCAGCCCTTGTTATATCCGGTTGGTGGCGCATTGGTAAACTGTAAAATACACGAACCTATTTACCTCTAAATTTGCAAATCCAGGCGGATAATGCAATACCGACAAAACGTAATGCCTTAACGGTATCGCTCAAGAAAATGATAACTAAAAAGAAATGGTAAGGTAAATGTACCGGTAGTGGACACTGCTCTGGTAGTGGACACATCCGCGGTTTAATTTAAAGAACAAGAAATCTAGTCCTTCAATCAGATTCAAATCAAGAGAGAATTTATTTTGCACACTCTGGGGGCGAGTCATGGGACTTCCACGGTATCATGGTATTATGGAAACCAACAATCAGTCATTTCACATGGCCACTCCAGTGAGCACGTTGTTACCTGCTGTCTTCTAACCCATTTCTTTAAGAACGTGGATACAATTTTTTTTACTTTTTGACTCTCAGACTTGCTTTTTATTAATGCCCTCAAGTATTTACTGATTAATTAGAGTGTATAAATTCATGTTTTGATGTTTGATCTTCAATATTTCATTTACGTGAGCGGAAAGGTAGGATGTCCACTACTGAAACAAGAATTTCAAGTAATCTTAACAGTGGACAGGAGCTGTCCACTACTAAGTCTGGGAGGATATTTTTTTTTCACTCGAAAACCTTCTGAAAGAACATGTAATGCTCTCTTATTCTTATGATTTTGATCCTGAGTTTATTTTATAGATATATCTAGTAGTGGACATGTGGTGTCCACTATTAATCCGGCGAATGTCCACTATTAAATCAACTTATTTTAATTAATAAAACTTAATTTAAATATGGGATTATTATGATTATCATTATTTATAAATAAGAGATAATTATGAGGATCATTATAAAAGGTAAATCATTAAATGGGCCTTAATAATCTGTCCTTTCTTACAGATTGTCGGCATGGTTCCTTCTGTAAAACCGTTTAGGGCTTACGATGAACAACAATTGAGATGTTGATTTTCTAAAGGTACTATATCAATTCTAGGAAATTTTACAGGAAGCGCGAAAATCTCTCATTACTATATTATTAAACTAGATGATTTGGGTCTTTTTGCCTTAAAATTTAATTTTATTTTTTTTACTATAATAATAACATCGTATTAAAGTTATGAAATGAATTTTTTAAGAATGATTTGGAACGAAAATAGATGCGTAATTAGCACTTTTAGAAAATGACCGCATTTATAAATCGTGTTTTTTAATGGCATGAGAATTCATTAGATAACATCAAATAGAATATTTAGATAAAACTAAATGATGAGAATACAAATATGTAAAAAAATCAATTTCGTGAAAAATGTCCTTTAGTACCTTTAGGAAATCAACGTCTCAATTGAAGGACGCAGCAGCTGAAGTTATAGAGGGCATGGCTTTATCTTCAGCAGCAAAAAAACATAACGTCCCCATAACAAGCCTAAGGAGATATGTTGAAGGTAAAACTAAATCATTTAAAAAAAATGGGACCTCCAGCAATCCTATCAGAGGAAGAAGAGAACATATTGGTCAGGTGGATAGCTTCTGCCCGGGAAGCAGGTTTTCCTGTTACCCAGGAGGATTTTTTTGACAGCGTTCAAAGACTTTTAAAAGACTTGAAAAGGCCGAATAATTTTACCGATGATCGTCCTGGGCGTACCTGATACCAGATTTTCATTAAAAGAAATCCATGTGTGACCATGAGAGCTCCACAAAATTTAACAGCCAGTAGGGCATCAATTACCGAAGAAAACCTGAAAGCATGGTTTCCAGAAGTTGATTCTTATTTTAAAAAACGCAATTTAGATAATATTCTAAGTGAACCCACCGGATATTCAACGTTGATGAATCTGCATTTTTCCTAAACCCTAAAAGGAATAGAGTATTGGCGATAAAAGGCGATAAACAAAACTGTTTATCAACACGTGAATGGTAACGAAAAAGAGCGTGTCACTATTCTTATGAATGCAAACGCAGACGGACAGCTAGGCCCTCCCTTAATTGTTTTCAAATATGAAAGAATCCCGTAGGATATTATCGCCAGCGTTCCTCCAGAATGGGGATTAGGAAAATCTGAGAGTGGGTGGATGACTGGCAACCTATTTTACCAATATGTCACTAATGTTTTTCACCCTTGGTTGGTCAAAAATAACATTGTTTTGCCTGTAATTCTATTCGTTGACGGTCATAAATCCCACCTGACTTTACAGACTAGTGAATTCTGCAAGGATAATAGCATAGTGTTAATAGCCCTCTACCCAAATGCGACCCATCTAATCCAACCAATGGATGTAGCTATGTTCCGTTCACTAAAGCTTCAATGGAAAAATAATGTTCATACCTGGAGAAGAGCCCCGGAGAAAAATCGAATACTGAAAAAGAAAGATTTTTCACGGCTTCTGAAAAAAGTGCTAGATGAAGATATTGAGCCTTCAATCATGCAAAATGGATTTCGTAAGTGTGGACTGTTACCAGAGAACCCTGAAGCTCCTCTCAATACATTAAGAGAAATGCGGAGTACTCCTCAAATTCAACCTTCCCCAGTAGACACTATGTCAATATTAGAACTGTCGATGAGCTTCAATTGAGACTGAGGGTGCTAGAGAGATACATTGGCCTAGAAAAACTTAATGCTTTTCAGAACAGCTCAGACTAGACTGGACCTTCTGAGGACAAATGCCTGTACCAGGTGTGGAGGCAGATCAAAAGTGATACTATTACTGATCCTGAGAAATCGATCCCACCATCTGACGATTTCGAGGAGGGCGGGAATAGTCCGGCAAAACAAGAAGAGGAAAATATTTACTTCACAGTTGAAGAACATGAAGATCAGGATGCTGGCGCCTCGTCAAGATCTGAAGCTCTTGATGTAAATCAAAATGTTCCCATCTGCTCAAAAAATTTACTTATTCCAAGCCCTTTCAAGCGATCATTTAATTTTTTGTTTTAGGATTAATATTCTTATGTATTTTTTTCTACAAATAAATGCTCTTATGTTCATCTATTTCTAAAAATTATCATATCCTCTTCCTATGTCACATAAGTAAATTAATTAAAACATAAGTAAATCCCAATTTTTTCAAAGAAAAACTTTGATGTCCACTACTAAATTCATGAGGTGTCCCCTATTAAAAATTTGAGTTTTATAGATGTCCACTATTGACAAAAATTTAAGGTTTGGTAAAATTAATGTAAAACTTTTAAAATGGCAAAAGCAGAAACTTTCATGGCTACGAATTTGAAGAAGGATAGTTTGAGCTTACTTTGGCCACACATTAAATATCATCACCGCCATAGGTAACCGCGGAGACAGAAAAAACTGTAAAAATTTCCTTAGCTGTGTCCACTACCGGTACATTTATTTACCTTAGCATAACTTCTTTATTGTACTGCTGTACATGCCCTAGAGAAAACTGTGTTTCAAGGGGCTAGTGGGGTCAGAAAACTTTCCCGACTGTAGGAGAAACTTGACTTATCCGTCTAAGAAAGGCACCATCAAGTTCTCGAGGTTTGGTAGAGTCATTCTGCTAAGGAGGGTCAACAGTTAAATCGTGGTAACTATTACACCATGACTTGATATTTTCCTTTACCTGAACTGAAAAACTACAATGCTATACCTACTTATGCTTTCCATATAGAAAAATTATTTCTTATTGTTAGCAATTTTTTATGGATTTTCTACACTTAAATAGTTTTAAGTTGAGCTTTGAAACTTTACTAAACCATCAAATTCTTCCTGTATTCAATCCTACCAAATCCAAATAATCACGAATAAACTCATCCATGAAGACCTTAATATCTCAAATGTTTCTGATTTGGCTCGAACCAGGTATCAATCCTTCCATTATCACTCGAACCCACTAGTTTCAACCCTTGCTTCCTCTTCCATTGATGATAATCCTCTGAAGAAAAGATGGCCTCGAGACCTTATATTTTAGATTACCTAGGGGAGTGCTGCCAATCGGCATTATATTTTCATATATTTTATCTGACAGCTAATTTACTTGATGTATTAACTAATACAGTTGTAAATCTCAATAAATAATAAAAAAAAATAAATAAATAGTTTTAAAAGAGTAATTATAGAACCGAATGTATCTAGTTTTTTCCTACACAATTCAGAAAGTTTTACTGTAAATAATTAGTTGAAAAGTCCTGTCTCCTTAAGATGGCTAACGTAAAATACTACTACGTGGGGTCACCTGTGGTAAGTGGCTAGCATAAGTCTTTTAAGCTCAAGTTCGCGGGTCCGAACCTGGCAGGTGACCCCAGGATTTTTTAATGGAAGTAAAAAATCCTTAGTTAAGTACAGGGACGTGAAATGATGTTCCCGGGCCTGTGTTATGTTCGGATCTCGTTAAAGAACCCTATCCTGAAAAGCTTTGATAGACAAAATTTAGGACTCCTGTAGTTCCGATTAACCACAGTTACATAAAAGTGACGTTACATGTATGCACAAGCAAACAAAATAGTACTATCCTTAACTTCCTAACTATTTATCCATACTATCATAAACTATTTATCCATCTCCTTGAATATCAGTCTATCTGTCTTTTAATCTTATTTATAAGTTATTTTAATCTTAATTAATCAATGTTTTAGTACATTATATTTCTTCTAATAATTATAAGGTTACAATATCAATATTTGTGTATTTTAATGTATACGAATTCATAATGTGCAGTAAAATTTGCAATAGCCAGAAGATGAATATTTAATGTACATTTATATTATTCTTAGGGGACTAGCTGTCACAGAATAAAAATTATTTTTCATTCATTCATTCATACTACGTAGAGTAACTACTTACAAGTGTCAATGCTCGTAATTTATTACAATAAATTGTATTATAAAGGTATTGACCACAGCTAAGTCGCTTCAAACTTCGTTTGCAGACTGAAATTAATTTTGACATTTTGAATGAACTCTGACCTTCCCACTCTAGCTAGAATATAGAGATAATCTGTAAGATAAGTCTCTATTCCAATGCCTCATTTCTGAGTCTCGTCTGTCACTGGTTCACAAAACCATGCCTTACGAAATTTCAAATTTACGGTTTGTTAAAAACGCGATCGATTTGAAAGTTATTGAGAATATATTTTTATTATATTTAAGGATTGGAATCAAACAAGCAATTTATCTTCATTCGGTCTTTGATAGGAGCTCTTCCTGCCTATAAATGTTAATTGGTTTCACCGGAACATGCTTGCTCAAAAATAAATAAAAACCGGATTCTTTTGTGATCATGCAAACAAATGGCCCTGAAATTTGAAATAAACCGATCATTTGCTTCTGAGCAGTCTATTCTATTTCAAATTCTAACGCAAAATACAAAGCATAATCAGGAATATTGTACTATCTGAAATAACTATATATAAAGATATTTTTTAAGACATAAGAAATGATTAAATGATTCAATAAGCTATTCGTAAAAGACCGGCGTTATAAACTATAATCAGTTCTACTATAGCTGTAAATCATAATTATAGCTGATGCACACATGTGACCCTTGTTTTTCAATTTACTTACATAACGGGCGAAAGTTATTATTCCTCAAATGGAGTTTTTAAAGTAATACAAATTATATTGTGTAAGCTTAATTAGTTACACCTCTCAGCTGAGGCACTTAAGGCAAACACATCCTCTTGCTTCTCTCTCGGTAATGGTACAACCGACTGGAGCGCAGTCATCAAAGAAAATTATCTCTCCTTGTAAGCATAAATTCCTTGATTTAGCGTCGTAAAACCTTCCAGGTCGTACCGAAACCGTAAACTGGAATTGTATTAATGAATTATGTCTAGCAGGTGCCATAAAATTTTATAGAAAGTTCACCACTTAACGCTCCTTCCCGGACACTGAGTGATCATATCAAATGGTACTTTGAAGTTTATTAGTGAATTTTCTTAAATATAAAAAGATAAAAAACATAAAATTTTTATTTAAACAACTTTTTTTGCAATTTTTTTAAAAAAGATGTTAGTAAATTTTATTTAAAAAGTTGTATACAATATTTGGTCACATTGTTTCTTTTTACTTATATCAATTTTTTTATCTTCACATTTGTTTTTTCATACCTGTCAATGAATGCATATCAATTATTAAAAGTGTTTAAAAAAATATATATATACATATATATATATATACATTATATATATATATATATATATATATATATATATATATATATATATATATATATATATACACTTTATGTATCAACAAAATTGTAAATATGTGTAAATAAAGGCTTATCTTATCTTATCGTATCTTAGTGAATTTTCTTAACTATTTTTGCTCCAGGCGATAATTCGACAATATTTTACTTCATATTGCAATTATGCCGGCAATACACGACTTTCACTTACCTCGACTGTTAAAATAAATTTAACTACTATTAAATAAACTTTATTTTATTTATTTATCTTGAATAGAATGCCTCTACCCGTGAGGAAACTTAAATTTAAATTTTAATTAAATAAACTTAAAGTTTATTTATTTATTTTGTATAGAATGCCTCTACTCGTAAGGGAACTTAAATTTAAATTTTGATTAAATAAAATTAAATAAAAATTTTAAGTTAATTTAAATAAAACGTTTATTCAGTTTCGTTAGAAACATATGGTTTAGTTTAAATAATATAAAAATATCAAATATTTAGTATAATAATCACTAATAATTTTATGCCCTATTTGTCACATTACATTGCCTTTTACAACTTAGTATATAAGATAATATATTTTCTAAAAACTCTAGGTTTCCAACGGTGTATTATACATCTATGTTGCTGCATTTCATGTTTAAAAAAAAAAACATTGCATTAAAAATATTTTCGCTCTCTTCTCCTTTAATTGGTTATCAAATTCGTTCAACTTTTGCATTTAACCCCTTTTATCAATCCTAATAAGACAATATGGGTAATTCTTCTGAATCCATAAATTAAAGGTACTTTGGAGAAAGAAAATTTTAAATATCGGCATTTATGCCCTTTTAGAGTATTTCAATCAGAATGAAACCTGTATGATATTAAAGCCTATTAAATTATTAAAAAAATATTAAAATCTATATTTTAATTTGATGCTAGTTTGATCAAAATCGTTTAAGCCGTTTTTGAGAAAAAAGTTCAAAATGCATAGTATAAAGTGGCACTTCCGGTCAGCCGATTTAAGTGAAAAAGTTCGCTGTAAGATCTCGGGCGTACAGTTGTCTTAAATATGAAATTTCATTTCCGTAGGATTTTTCGTTTTCGCGCTGGAGTTACCACAGACAGACACGCAGATCTTTTTTCGGGTCTTGGCCATTTGGGCTCATAGGAAAGTAAAACGTGTATTTCCGTTGAAAATTGGTATTCGAAAAGTTTTACTATCGAGTACTTTCCCTTAATATATACTTCATATATAGGTAAGTGAAAATAAAAATATTTCCGATTGTGTTGTCAGTGAAGAGTTAACAGCAGATGTCTTCGCAGCATATGTGGGATAAAAGATCAATACAAACTACAAATTGTATTTTTTTCTAACTTAGATAAATTTATTTTTGAATCATTAAAATTATAGTAAAATAAATGTATAAATTCAGTGTGATTAATTTTGCAATTGCCCTTTTTATTGTCAAGAATGTAATAAAAAATATATATCGATTGTTAGCGACAGCAGCAAGGGCATAGTTAGGTCCAGAAAGAAACCTACATACTCCTTGAATAGATTAAATCGTGTTTTCCCAAAACCCATTAAAGGACAAGCATCCAGTTTATAGTTTCATATACCACTAGAAGTTTATGTCCACCAGAAGGTCACGAGTATCCCTTCATTTCAACGATTTTACAAACCTAGACCCAGCAGTTTCAAGCCTTGTATATTACCCCCGCCAGAGGGTAGGGACACTTTATGCAAAGCTCATTTCGTGTCGATAAACGAGGGATTTTGTTATAGCAGCTTTTAAAACCATAAAATTGATTCCTTCTGTAGACATACTTCAAGTAAAGAATGATGTCGATGGCAGTTTTAGTAATAATTTTATATGCAACACCATCAATTTTATGATGTTAGACTGATATTCTAACCTGATCTTCGTCAGTAAAAAACTGTTTATTTACCGCAACCAGATGGTATTAAAACGGTTTGGTGAGTATATTTGTTCTTTTTACCAACCTGAAGAAAACCAATGGAGACTTATTTTTCAGTCCAACCTTCTAATTAGAAAATAAGTTTAAAAAATCAGACAATCTAAAAAAAACACAAGTATATTTACAAAATGGATTTAACTAATCCTTTTCAAATCGCCAGTCAGTGCATTTAGTGTCACTAAATTTGTACTATGCTTCATTGATTGGTATTGTTTCATGATTACATTCTCAAACCTACATTTCTGTAATCTTGAGTTCGAACCAGATCATCTCTTGAAAAAAATCATTGTTATGCGTAATGTGATAATCCTGTACCCTACAGAAGAAAATAACTCGCCAGGCAAGTGATATGACTAAAATAATTTGCCAAAATATTCAACGACCAAATTACGAAACATTAAGATCTACTTAAGAACATAGAGGGAGCCCGTGACTGTGTGGATTGCGCGCTAGTCATTCATGATTGTGAGTTCAAATCCCATTTCCAGAAGAAATTTTTCAAGCGTGTAATTAATTCACTCACAATCCCCTCCCCCTGGTATGTGAGACCCGTCATGCAACTGGTGGCCACTCACAAAAATAGGCGTAGGAAGTAATGACCTTACCGTAAAAAGTATCATCCAGAATGGCGATGA
This sequence comes from Piezodorus guildinii, assembly GCA_023052935.1. NCBI lineage: Eukaryota > Metazoa > Arthropoda > Insecta > Hemiptera > Pentatomidae > Piezodorus > Piezodorus guildinii. The sequence goes on from CM041293.1 coordinate 63,380,369, forward strand.
GGAATCATCGGAAACCAACCACGCAAGTCTGTTCCACTATTGAAATCCCATATGTTTCATGTTACATGTTTTCGTGAGAGTATCAAGTCGACATACTTTTTCAAACTTATACAGTAGTTTGTAATGCAGCAAGTTCAGAGCTCAATTCTTTGCAGGTATCCCATAGCAACCATATACCTAAACCTACATTCAGAAAGTAGCACGGACAATTAAAAGGTTGCCAACGGCATGAGACTAAGGAAGAAACAAAATAAAACCATAAGAAATTACGGACAAATTGCACCCTCTGGATGCCGCTACCTCAAAGTCCTCGGGGTACTCATCAAGATTGTTTTTCTCACAGTCATTAATATTATTTTATTCGACAATTAATAAAACGGTCGGTCGTTTAAATTTATCCTCTTTTATTCCGACAATTTTCAGAGCCACCAATTAGCATTTTCTAACACCAGTTTCGATATTAAATGTGTCCTAATTAATAGTAGTTCTGATCAAGAAGGTGATGCTCAAGAAATTGAGTCTGCAGATATTTGACTTGGTTAAATGCCAACGTTTTTTCTCAATATTCTGAAACTAGCCATTCATGACTTTGTTCGCAAAACCCGACTGATGTTCAAACAGTAATTTCGGAGTATTACAGTGTTTTTGAGTTGGATCAGAGCAAACTAAACTTATGAATAACGTTTAAACATTACATTTTCTTCAATTAATCTATTCTTTTAGTGATAAATATGCGCTGAACTTACGGGTAGCCATCCGAGAGGTAGGTCAAGACGTAGTTGAAAGGATTGTTTAAAGTCGGATTTCGTTGGGCTTGGACTTGAAATTGGTCATTGGATTGAACGGAGTATGCAAGAATTGGTGATATCGGCAATGGACCTTCGGGTTCGCTAAGCCTATTATTATCCCTATTATTATTAATCTGTTCTTCATTGGCGGATAAAGCGCTATATAATATACCAATATATCGTTTTTTATTGCTCTCAATTTAAAGAAAGACGTCCATAAATTTCGTTACAAGAATCATTAAAAGAACAAGATGAAATAAAAATCTGAGGGGCTCAAGAGAGAAATTGAATGAACAATGATAGACAGAATTAAACATATAACCAATTAATAAATGAATTTTTACTATGAAATATATTGTATTCATATTGTTTTGGGAAACAACAAAGCAAACCTACAGTAATACACATCTAAAAACTGGATTTGGATTTTTCTTTTTTTGGCCAGGGTTCATGATAATTGGATGCCGAGTCCGGTGTCAAAAATTTTCGCTTAATAGTCAAGGCTGTGTTGTTGTTTTTATAAAATAACTTCACAATCAACTATCTGTCATCAGACGGATTCTTGCGTGAATTCCTTATTCACAGATTAGAAAATAGTTGAATAATAAGATGTTTAATTATTATTTTATCAAATAAGTTTAAGGTGCACTATGTAAGTATTATTATAGTGTTAAATAACAACAGAACGGATGAGCAAACCTCCAAAGACGACATCATCGGGCATTTTTTATATAATACACATATTTTCATCTTAAAATCGATAGTTGTGATGATTAGATAAGACGTTTCCAATATAGTTTTCATTTGATGTATTTTACATTTTACATCAAAGTTTTAAAATTGATCTCTTGTTGCTAGTTAATCTGGATTACTCAAAAATATTGAATGGAAAAACATTAACATAATTAAGACAAACGATAAAGATATAATTATGTAACCCTACCTTATGTGAGAGCATTAAGTAAAACATACCATAGTAATCTGCGATATTCACATTGTTACATATAAGTAACGGTTATTAGGTCTTTGCTTGAAATAATAATGGCTAAGTACGTTGATATACGTTGGCATAAAGTTACGCGGTTCGTTGTTTGCAGTATTCGTTCGTGACATGGATGTTCGTGACCTGAAGATACAGAGGATTTGTAGTTGCTATGTTTTTTTTCTTAATGAAAAAAAACTAGATGCTTTGAACAAGCCGACACCGGTATTGCAAAAACGTTTTAGTGAGATAATCTAAACCAAAAAACTTACATTAGCAGTAATCACTTCATTCCAACATTTTTTTTTATTTAAATAATTTTATTTATAAAAAACATAATGGCTGAGGGCAATTGTTCTCAACAAAATATATACGTGGACCCCTTCCTCCTCCATTGACTACAATGGCAAAGAACCCCGAAATTAAAAAATCATATATATATACACACATTATAAGTTAACATATTAAGTTATCTAAGGGTCTTGAGATTCAGTCAATAAATAAGCAATTTTGTTTATGCTACGTTTCGAGAATTTATTGTTCTCAGATTTACGTTCTGAGCTTGAAACGGGAAGAACTACTTTCTACATAAAAGGTTACTAAACTTATCGAACTTATCCAAAGAAGGAAGGTCGATTGTTATTACGTGATTCAGTCCGGAAATAAAATGCAAACGCTTCCTCTCTCTCCTAAGTTTCAAATCATTTCTAATGTTTCACAAAAATATAAAATAAAAATATAAAACAATACGTGCATATTTGGTCTTTATATTGTGTGCTTTGTTGGACAAAATAAAAAAATGAGTTGAAAAAAAAAAAAAATGCTTATTTGGTCCCTGACAGATTTAAGACTCGACCAAACAATCAAAATGATTTATTCTGATTAATCTAAATCACAATTCTGTTCAATATTACAAGACAATGATTTTTATTTTTTGTTCAACGTCCAAACCACTAACGATTAAATCCAAAGAGGGTTTGAGGTTCTATATGTTCGCAAAGAAATAAATTATGATATATTCCGTCTGATTGAATAGAATAACACTTTAGACTCGAAGTTGCTAAGATGAAACTTCAACATTGTTTTTATGCCTAAGCAAAAGTAAAGAAAAACAATTTCGTGCAATCAAATGGAATAATGTGTTACACCGAAAAAGGAACAAGTAATAATCTTCCTGTGAGAACTAAGTAAAAGTCAACAGTATAAAGTCAAAATTACTTCAGTATATCAAACCTAAAGTTGGATTTAGTAAATTTTAGAAGAAAAAATATCCTGATTATTGTAATCATTATAAATATTTGTAATGAAAACAAAGCGATCAGATATAATTTATTAAAAAATTTATGAAAGCTAGTTAGGTTTCAAAGCTGTAGACTCGATGTTGCTAAGATAAAACTTTGACATTGTTGTTATATTATAAGAGCAATAAAGAAAACTGAGTAACATTTTCAAAATAAAATAATGTGTTTAAAATTGAATATCTTCAGCTCAGGTCAACAGAAAAAATAAGAATTACCATAGATCAAGTTCTTTGAAATTCTTTTAATTATATAAAAAACTTACTACAAAAGTTCCAAAAATATGTCAAAAATGGTTCAAACCTAAATTTGGAAATACTAAGATATTAGTAAGTTTAAGGGAAATAAATGCCCTAATTATATATTATAAATACTTATTATAAAAAAAAAAAAGTGATCAGGAATTACATATCATTACAAAACAGAGGATAATTCATGAAAGAAACGAACATGATAAGTAATCAAGCGGCTAAACTAAGTCACACCATTGAATAATTTTTCATGTTAAGGCTACTTTTAACAAATCCAAACCGACCACAAATTACCAAACATATTTTACCACTCAGATAAACAAATTAATTAAAATCTATTCAATAATAGAAACGGGTAATAATAATTATAAATCTGGGCTATCAAAGTGTCGTTACGCACAAGGTTACCCCGGCACTTACTGCTGGGAATACCTGGCGCTCAGATATTCCCACAATCCGCCTACTAGGAACTCAAACTAATTTACCTGAAGTATACCTGACGGCCTTGTTCTTAGAAACGGACTCCTTGAAGTTACACAATATAAATTTTTCTAAAAGGTTTCTTTTCAAGCAGGGTATAGATGAAATATGGCCCGCATATTATAATGTGTACCTTTATAATATGAGCCCTCTCTGCATTGCAGTGAAAAAATAAGAAAGAGGAAATGTAACGTTTGTCTAGATAAAACTTTTTTTTTTTTCTGTGATGTGGTTCCTTGACCTATTGGATAACAGGGCTGCCAGTGAACTCTCACTTGGTTCGTAAAGTGTCAGGTTGTTTTCATCTTTAGTGAATCAATTTTAAAGCAAGAAGAAATATTTTTCATAAAATAAAATAAGTTATAACCGAAAAAATAGATTTACAATCTTTGACAACTTTAATTTAATAGTTAAATATTCCATGATATTTGCGATTTATTTACGCCGAGGAGTCTTCTTCTCGGTATAAGGTATTAGAAAATCACACTTCATCCTCCAGGCTTCATAAGTCTGTTTGTTTATTTATTTAACGACATTTAATGATACTGTGCCAATTGGACGATGCTACTGTGGGAGACCTAAATTTTGCCTATCCAGGTTTAATTGAGATAAGGATCTTTAACGAGTACTGACATCGCACAGGCTCGGGACCACCTTTTAACGTCCCCTCCGAACGACGGCATAACTAAGGGTTTTTTTCTCCCATTAAAAAATACTAGGATCACCTGCGGATTTGAACCAGTGACCTTTGGTATAGAAGGCTGTTATGCTAGCCGCTATGCCACCTGTGATCTCAGGCTTAATATGTTTTTATCTACCAAGGATTACAAATAACTTCTACATGTTCTTTTGTTGTAATTAAATAATTCAACCCCGTTTTCGAAACGTTAGTCGTTGTTGCTTCTTGTTGTCATTGACGCATTTTATTAGATACGATAAGAAAATAATATAATTTCTTCTAGTGAACTATTTTTGCAATAAGCTTTATGACGTTAGCAAACTTAGAACGAAAGATTGAAAGAGAATGGTTTCAAACTATTACCCTCGATAAATTCGTAACATATTAAATACGATTAGAAAATAAACTATTTTATTCTAGTTAGTTTGGTTTTGTGCATTTTTGTAAGTGTTATTGTTCTTTTATCTCTAATTTTTATAAATTATTCATTCCTACCTATTCAAATCATAAATTTTAAAATGACAAATAACCAGGTTAAAACGATTCAGCTTTAAATGGTCATAAAAAAATACTATAATTATTAATAGTGAGTTTTCGAATTATTATATTTATTTAAAACACTGCAAATTATTGAAAAATGGTTTATTTTTTGCAAATATTTTTAAATAAAAAATAATAATCGCTATATTAAATATATGTGTTATTCAAAAGCAATCCAAAATTCTACGAAAAATTTTTCACGCACTATGGTGTTTCGAATCTTGAGACAAACATCCCAACAGGAAAAGACAAATATAAAGTCTTTATGGATAAGCTTATTCGTGACAAAGTAAGGAGCGTTAAGGATTTTACGAAGGATTTTGGATTGTAAGAATTGGATACGAGAAGAATTTGATGGTTTAGTAGAGCCCCATAGCTCTACTCCCCAAAGAAGACTTAAAAGAAGGTTTAGAATGCTTCCATTGGGAAGCTTCTGTACATGTGTTTCATACCTTTTTATATTTTACTCAAATTTACATATATTTCATTATACAGTTTTAAATTCCAATAAATAAATTTAAAAAAAGAATAGAAAAAAGAAGGTGACTCGAGGGATTTACTCAATTGATTATCTCTTGAATTACTTAGTAAATTCATTTGCAGATCTCTGATTTGGAAAATCTTAGTATATCATATTCGCTAGAAGCGCAGCAAAGCGGATGCGAATATAAATAATGATAATAAATAAACGCAATGAGCTGATATATTTTAGTTTATAATAAAACCTAACTTTCGGAACTCGATTCGAACAATACAGCTAACTAAAGTTGCATAGTTTAATAGAATCCATCGTGAGCAGAAAGATCGTTGAATTAGAATATATAATGATTATAGGAGTACTCACTACGTTTGCTATTGCATGCTATTTGTGTTATTTTGCTAAACCCGTCGAGTTTCTACAGTTATTTCCTGTATAAAATTGATGGGTTTAGCACAATAGCACAAATAGCATGCTATAGCAAACGTATTGAGTACCCCTAATATTATAAACATATTCAAACTATAATACATAGATATGTAATAATAGTATGTTATCATGTAGTCTTTATAATTTTTTTTTTTTTTACATCCTTATTGATCTTCCGGTTTCGTACCATGACGTTTATGACAACAAAAGAAAACTCGATATAATTTTGGGTTTCCTTGATAAGTAAATTTAAAAAAGCTTTATATGTTTATATTATATTTTTATGAAAAAAGGTTTACATAAAAAAAGAATGACCTTCATTTTGATAAGTGTGCCGTAGGAAGGAATACATAAAAAGTAACGCTTTTCATCAATGTTTTTATAATACACCTTTCTCCAACATTCTGTATTTCGTTTTTTCATAACACGGACAGCGTCCGATAGTTATCAAGAGATAAAAAAAACCTGTCATACAGAAGTGTTACTTTACTCTAACGGGTTCGGTAATTTAAAGGCATTAAGTATCATACAATCTTTGTCGGCTTTAATTTTTGCAGTTGAATTTCTCATGATATTTGCGCCATAAAGGTGGAAGAAGATAGAAGCGAACAAGGATACGAAGATTACACTTCGTCCTCAAGGCTTCATATGTTTTTGGATACCATAGAACTTCATGAAGAGTTTTTATCAGCCAAGGATCACAATTAATGTCTACAGGTTCTTTTGTTGTAATTAACCAACTTTAACCCGTTTTCAAAACGTTAGGCACTGTTGTTTCTTGTTGCCACTAACGCACTTTATTAAATGCGATAAGAAAATAAACCAATTTCTTCTAGTGAGCTATTTTTGCAATAAGCTTTATGACGTTAGCAAGCTCAGAACGAGAGATTGAAAGAGAGTGGTTTGAAACTATTTCCCTCGATAAATTCGTAACAGATGTGTATCAACCTTCCAGTGTGTTATTATGAACCAAGGCCAATCTTCCAGAAAAGGTAATAAGAACATAATATTCCTGATGGAGAAAGGATTTCTTAATACGCCAGTCGAGCATATGCACTGCATTTCGAAACAGTTTTTTAAATGTTAAACGGAAAATTTAAATTCATATAATCACCGTATCACAAACAAAAAAAATCTAGTGCGGGCAACACAAGACTTTCACTTACCTCAGCTGTTTAATAAATTTAAAAACTATTAAATAGGTATACTTTAATTTGAAAAATATTTTAAATTGATTTTAATAAAACGTGTATTCTTTTTAATTGGAAAATTATGAATTAGATTAAATAACATAACTATATTAAATTGTTAATCAGTAATAAGTTTATTATCTATTCGTCACTTTATAACACCTTTTACAATTTTGTGTATCAGATAATATGTTTTTCTAAAATCATTCTCTTTTCAACGGTATATTATACGCCTACATTACTGTTATTATTTAAAAAAACGCTGCAAATTATTACACAGTGGTTTATTATTTCCAAATAACAATATTAGGGTATAACTGTTTATAAGGCTGTTGATAGGCTATTAAGTAATATGAAAAGCACTAATTCAAAGCATCATATCATAACACTACCACTGATTTCAAAACGCAATACCTAAGCTAGTTGTTAACCAAATTCAATGATTCTTTTTTCATTTCGTCCAAAAATTTAATTCCCTATCAAATGGCACTTATATGAAAAACTTTTGGTATTTATTCATTTATTTATTAGGAAAAACCAAAGTTTTTTTGGTTAAAAAGCACTAATAATTTTTTTTTCTATCTTCAAAAATAACTGAGTTATTAAATAAAATCCTTTTAATCGGCCGACATTTTAAAACTAACCAGCTGATATCAACGCCAAAGTGTTAGGATCATCGTTGAATGGACTAGTATTTTTGTGGCGAATTTCAAAAAAATTGATCCAATAGTTTCGGGAGAAATGCCGCGAACGGTGGACAAACGGATTTGTTTTTATTCGTTATTCGGATTCTGCGCATCTTGAAACGTAAGCTCTCAAATTTTGAGTAGGGGTAATTTTTTTTTTTTTTTTCTTTTTTTTTTGGTCGATTTCAAAGGTTGATTATTGAAAATAATAAACCAAAACGAAAATTACAAAAAAAAAAAAAAAAAATTAGCTCTTTTATCCTTTAGTAGGTCAACAAGTTCGTCCAACTTGTATATCTAACCGTCTTTCATCAACGTCATTAAGATGATATGGTCAACCCTTTGGAATGTACAAAATTAAAGGTAGTTTAGAGGAAGACTATTTCAATCAGAATAAAATCTACATGATATTAAAGCCCATTAAATATTATATCAATGTAGCGAGTTTAATCCAAAATTGTAAAAAGGTGCAAATGCATGGTATAAAGTGGCTCTTCTAAGTAGCCCATTTAGATGGAAAAGTTGCTGTGAGATTTCGGACCTATATTGAGACGTTGATTTCCAAAAGGTACTAAAGGACATTTTTTACGAAACTGATTTTTTTACATATTTGTATTCTCATCACTTTTTGTAATCTAAATTTTCTATTTTAATTTATCTAATGAGCTCTTAAGTCCGTAAAAAAAGCGATTTAGAAATTCAGCCATTTTCTAAAAGTGCTAATTACGCATTTACTTTCGTTCCAATTCATACTAAAAAATTTCATTCCAAAACTTTAATATGATGTTATTAATATAGTAAAAATACAGTTCTAGATTTTAATACAAAAAGACCGAAATTGGGTAGTTTAATAATAAAGTAATGAGAGATTTTCGTGCTTCCTGTAAAATTTCCTAGAATGGATATAGTACCTTTTGGAAATCAACTTCTCAATTGTTTAAAATATGAAATTTCGGTTTCATACAACTTTTCGTTTTTGCGCTAGACTTACAACACACATGGACACACATACCTTTTTTTGGAGACTTGGTCATTCGGACTCAGAGGACCCTAAAATGTGTATTTCCTTCGAAAACTGGAATTCGAAAATTTTCACGATGGCAATACTATCCCTTATTATATATTTCATATATAGGTAGGTGAAAGTAATATGATAGTTCTTAAAATACCTGAAATTTTGTTAACTATTTGTTTGAAACATTTTGGCAAATATATGAATGCACTCGAAGTTTGATAAATGCAATACTGGCACAATTATATCAAAATGTACCAATGTAACTTGAAACATTATCAGGAAAATAATCAAGAAGTTCAAGATTAATCAGAAAGCGTATATTTCAGGGCATGGTGGTGAAATTAAGAGCTATTAAAAAATCAACTAATTGAAAACGGTAAAAGAAGTAGGAGAGCTATACAAATTTACTAACATGTAAACAAAAAAATAAATTCAGAAAACTATCTCAGTATACTCTGCAATGCTCCTAAGAATCTAAAGTCCCATCGAAAACTAAACATCTAAGTATTAACATTTCATTTAAACATTTATATTTTTATTGATTGTATAATCCTTCTTTTATCTCCAAACATACAATTTTCCACATAACACCATAAATGTAACTTCGTTCGTTGGCTGCAATGCAAATAATATAAGTCATTAATTTTTAAAGTCTTAGGCTCAGTTCATATAGAGGGTTCGTACTGTTTCTAGGCCAAGGCCGTGCAAAGAGGTGATTTGACCGAATTCACGCTCAGCCGCCAAGTTTTTACCCATTTTGGGTACCCAATTTATTGAGGCTGGGTGTGCCTCAGGAGGGTCTCCGTACCCTAGGGTCGCTCCCCGGCTGAAACAAAAGAATAAATAATATTTTGTCACAGTCAAGATTCGAACCCAGGACCCAGAGAACAGTATATTAGTGCTCTATCCACAAGACCATGCCGCTCCGTCAATTTTTCTTTTAATAAATTAAATTATCTTTAACTACATTAATAAATTGTACTCCAGTAGTCCAAAAACTTAGGTAAGATATTGTATACTAATTAATCATATCTTAATTTAAATATAAATGGACTTAGGCCTATTTTAGAATAAACGGCTCATATAATATATGTTTCACAACATAACAAGATAAATACAAATTTCATATAATAAAATTAATCAAGACTATAAAAATATATTGAGGTAATTAAACCATTAGTTGAAACCGTTTTAGTATAACGGTTCAATAGAAAAATAACTTTTTCAGCTATAATAACCCAGTAAAATAAGGATATTTGTGAGAATTAATTCGGATAAAGCTGGAAATCGTTTTAATACCTATTAATGGTACTAAATAAAATAATCGGAGTTTGCACCATTACAGGTGGTAAAACTAACTTTTTGGAGCTGAAAAACCTTGAATTGTTTGCACTTTTTTATCTTTGAAGCACCGTTTACGAATTATAGGTGAAAAAGTGCGAACAATTCGAGGTTTTTCGGCTCCAAAAACGTTAAGCTCATCAACTGTGATGGTGCAAACTCAGATTACTTCTACTTAGAACCATTAAGAGGCATTAAAAAGATTTCCAGCTTTATCCGAATTAATTACCACAAACCTTGATTTTTAGCCTTACTTTATTGGGCTATAAGCGCATATAAAGTTGGATTTGGTATACATTTTGACCAATAAAATAGGCAAAACATATTATTTTGATAAAGAGAGCCCACAAAGACACAGATATTTAATTTATTCAATTTATATATACCTATCAAATATTACATCGATTTTAAATATTGACGGAATAATCGGTCAGATATAAAAAAGTGTTGTCTATTAATATGCAGATACTGCAGAGGTTCCCATGAAAACCCGTTTACTTTCTATCAGTTTTTAACATACTAAAAAAAATTCAATAAATAAATATGTTTATACTTTATTTATTTATATATTCATATTATTATTCTTATATTCTCCATTCTTGAACCAATTTCAATAACTTACATAAGAATCCGAAGGAACCTTTGACAAGTAGGGACTAAAACCCCATATTGAAAAGCTAATCACTCACAATGATTACAATAGTTATTTTGCAGTATACATTTCTACTATATTCATTTGTTTCTTTTTTCTTTTTACTTTCTGTATACTCTTTCATAATTCCACCACCGCATAATTACTAACCGCAAACGGACACCGCTACTTATATGACAAGGTTTTACTGTTATTAGAGATCGCAAAATGAAAAAAAACAACACACGAATGAGTAGGACTTTCATTTCATACTTTTTCAACGCTTAGAAATCTTGGTCGCTCAAAATCGTTGACATTTCCTTCCATTATCTTTTCTTGTTATGTCCTAAATGTCTCTTGAAGGTTCGCCTTTATTGGTTTATTTATTTACTTCTGAAGTTTTGCGAATCAACTTTTTTTTTTTTTTCATAAATGGTGTAGACGGGAGTTATATAAAATTCTTTAGTTATTAAAATTCCATCTGAAGATACTTAATGAGATAGGATTTTTATTATTATTATTTATTTTGTTACTTTATGCGAATGAGATATTCGCATCAATCACAGATGAGCGGAACAATCGGCCCATAATAACATAAAAGAGATAAACATAGAATTTTGGGCAGGAGAAAGGACAATACCCCAGCTATACGTTTTGCACATGCAAATTATGAAAATGAAGTTTTTATGTATATTTACCATAATGCGTTGAAAGTTAGTGATGATTGACTATTGCCGACTTATAACACACTTTCAGTTTAAGCATGTAGTATTGCGGTCCTTAATTCATATAAACAGTTCCCTAATACAACTTCTTTTAAGTCAGTTGACAAGGATTTCCTTGTATTTTATGTCCGTGATGATTATTATGTGAAAGAAAAAGCCGGAGCCAAATGTTAATGGTAGGATATCGTTTAAATAATAATACTAAAAATAATAGGCTTAGCTAACCCGAAAGTTCGAATAGTGCCTACATAGTCAGTGCAATGATCACGGTCCAAGCTCAAGCTCCCGAGATCAGCCTTAACACAATCCTCCCATCGACGCTTCGGCCTATCTCTCGGACTCTAACCAGTCGGTTCAGCGAATTACAACTTTTTCGGAATTCGTTCCTCACATAGCCCAATCGAACCCGAAAGTTCGATGCTGATACCTCTAAATGTAGTCTACTGAAATTCGTCCAATGATCATCATCCAAGGCCAATCCCCCGAGATCAGACTTCACAAATTCCTCCCACCGACACCCCGGCCTACCAATCTGTTCAGCGTGAACTAACTTTTTCGAAATTCGTTCCTCACAGGACACAACTTTACACGTCCATTTGAATCGCCACTATGCTTCCAAATCAATTATACTGAAAGGACACAAGCTTCGTAATTCCGCTTTGTGTAACCTTCTGAATTCCTCAGTGGCCTCATCCCTTTGAATCTAGTATTTTACCCCTACCTTATTCTCGAAAACGTAAAGGAACTGTTCATTCTTCAAAGTAAGCTACCACGTTTCACATCCGTATAGAAACATCGAGATAATGATAGTTTTTATAAATTCTAACCTTCAAATTTCTTAAAAGAAGCCGCACGCTTAGCGATTTTGCAACAGAGTAATGACACGCATTTCCCGCCTTTAACCTTCACTTTATTTCTTCCTGGCTTTGGACTTTTTTGGTAATCATAAAAACTAAATACTAGAATTTCTCTTGTTCAAACGCATATCCTGATTTACCAATATCTCCAAGGTCGTATTTTAAAAGTAGAAAATATCTTTTATTATTCCAACAGAGTCACAAGACCTGCCAGGAGACAGGTTATGATCAAACAGGTTGTCAGTCACGTGTGAGTCAGAGCCGACTACTTCGCCTTCGATTGCTGAAGACCTCTGACTCAGAGCTGGTCTCGCTGATCGGAACAACTTTCCACAGGGTTCTAGGAAACTGAGCGAGGTACTAGCCATTGCTGTGCAGGTCCTCTGTAAAACTGATTGGTTTGGGTGCTCATCTGTGACAGGGCCCACTAACGGGTGCCATTGTGAATCGGACAATGGGCGGGTCTGGAATGCTAACCATTTGGCTCGTCGTTCTTCGGTGGTAACTGTTAGAAGGTACATAATATGGAAGGGTCATAAAAGACAATGACTCGGCGTTTTATATGAAAGACATTCTATTACTCGGTCAGCATTAAATTAATACGGGAGCCTAATAATGACTAAGAGAGAGTGTGTACAATAGATGAGATAATGAAATGCATTGGTTGGTATAGTTGGAACACTAACCATTATCCGTTGGATAATTTTGCAATTTCTGAGTAAAAATTAATAATTTATAATCAATATGTTTCCTATAATTGTTCTAAAGGAAAGGATAAAAGGATAAGATCGGTATTTGTTTTCTTAGTCCGTGGATAATTAAAAATTCCAACCTCACAGGACAGAATCGATAGAGAGCTATGAAATCCCACCGCCAAACAATCTTTTTACGGTTTCCGTTTTTTATTTCATAGAGCACCATTAGGAGAAAAAAAACATTCCTACATCCAAACATAATATCATCTAAGAGATATTTTAGACTCATTTAATAGCCTTTTAACCACTTTTCAAAAGATAACCATTGAACATAGGGAAGGCTTTATTAAGAAAATGCATTAAAAATGAAATTTTTAAATAAGTAATGAAGTACTAACTAAGTAGCCCATATAGCTTGGGAAAATTCATTATTAAAAATACAAATCCGTGTTTTATTTCCGCGAAAGTTCAACAATAATCAAATTATTCTCAGAATAAGTGGAAATTAATTTTTTAAGGTCTCCTCTAAGTCCAAGAAATTATCGGGAGCGATCATGCAGATAGTCGAAAATAACCTCAGAGCTAATTATTGCCAGTTACTACAAGAATATTCTTGGATTTCGGCTTCATAACTCTATTGGGCTCTACACATAACTCCAGAGGAATATTTATCAACAAACTGACTTATTTCTTGAGACCACGCATATTTAAGTATATATTTAACTTTAAGGACTTTGGAGCTATCTTCGTCATATTTCGAATAGTGATGGCGAAATCCAAGAAACACATTCTCTGGTAATCAGTAATGATTCACTATGACGTCATGTTCTAAGTACCATGATGGATCACTTCGCTCTTGTTAATTGCAGTATACATAGTTGGCCTTGAAATAGTTTCTGTTTCCTCTGAAAATGAAATGGTCCTCTTGAATGATGAGTATTGTAATCATCTCTCTGATCAGCAAGAAATTGATGACTCACAAATCTCCTCCATTACTTGTAAACTTCAAGAGCTATCAACTATCAATTTCTATACTGTTTGCCCAAAAATTGAGAAATTAATACAATACGCGATCAGGAGGTTCATTTTTGTTTAAACTGCCATACTCCGTGACCTAGGGCGTAGACAGGATTTTCGTTGGCGGGGGACGACAAGTTTGTTGGAGATCGTAATTGGGAACAAGTTAATGGTAAATATACGTTATTTTTTCTAAGCAATGTCTATATGCATAATAATTTGCAAAATTGTGTATAGGCTTAGAAGTGAATACAATCTCTGACTAAAAGTTCTAAACTAAAATTTTATTTTATTTTTCATCTGTTATTAATCCTACAAACTTTCAGGGAAAGACATGGACCACGCCTCCTCTGAATCCCCTTGCTCGCAATTTTCAAGATTATTTTTCTATCGTTTCCAAGATTATATTGTAATGGTTAAACTCTTAAGGTTGAGACATCTCATCCCCATTCCTTCATGCCTTTGTTATTAGAAACTTCTAATTTTAAACATACTTAGATTCACAGTCTTTAGGTACTACAAAGTCCTATTATCTTAATTTTTTTTTTAGAGCGTTTCAATCATTCTCCAAATTTCTGTTTTATCCACATCATTTAGGTCCAGGGTTTAACGACAAATTATTTCATCAGCCTAGAACTGATAGATCTATTGCGACAAATGAATAATTGAGACACTGATTTCCAAAAGGTACTATATCCACTTTAGAGAATTTTACAGGAAACGCAAAAATCTGTCATTTATTTATTATTAGCCTAATTTACGTGACTCTTTTCTTATTAAAATCAAAAGTTGATTTATAAAGGTGTTACCAACTCATTTTTCCAAATTATTGCACTTTTCCGATGACTTTTAAACAATATAATATGGATTTAGTACTTTTTGGAACGAAACATGGATATAGTACTTTTTGGAATGAATTAAAAGGGATATAGTACTTTTTGGAAGAATATAACGCAAGGTAAGTTGGTAACAGTCACTATAACCTTCCTGATCCAACATTGCCGATAACTAACGTCTTTATATCGTTAATTACTAAGTTATGTATATTTCCTTATTCTCCCTCTGAGAAACATCTTTCTTTGTTGGTTAATTACATTGATTATCTATTATTCATAAAGAAAGTGAATATTCAAAGGACAATATATCTATTTATGGCACTATAATAAGAAAGTATGTAATTATGAAGTTTGTTTTGAACTTGTATTTACTATTTGTGTGAATTTAGCAAATTTAATTATATTATTAACGACGTGTATACAATATTTAACCATAGATACTGATAAATAATAACTTTTGAGCTTTTATTTTACATAAAAAAATCGACTACTAAGTTAGATCATGCACGGATTTTCTTCACATATTTAGCAAGTTCGTGGAATGCTAATTCCAACTATTTGCAGCATAAAATACCATTATTCTATTAAAATGTGAGTTTCTGAAAAATTTTAAACCAAATTTATGTTGCTGCAAGAAGAAATACTATGAAAAAACTTAATTTAATTGACAACCTAAAAGAACCAAAGCGACGCAACTAAGTTGTTTCAAATAGCCTAAAAACTGATTATTAGGTTAAAACCAGGATCAAAATAATAGCGGTGATTCAAGACGTGCTAAATGAACCAATAAAAATGCATAAAATGATGAAAACAATAAATTAATGGTGATATATTACGCGGTTAGGTGCTTCTGCCGTTTAGTAGGAAATATAGTACCTTTTGGAAGGAAATGAAAGGAAAGGTTATATCTGTTTACATAGGATATAGTACGTTTTGGAACGAAACATGGATATAGTACCTTTTGGAATGAAATAAAATGTGGATTTAGTACCTTTTGGAATGAAATGAAATTTTTAAAGACTTTTTTAAAGGATTTTTATGTTTCTTGGATAAAATTTGATGATGGATTTAGATAAAACCAAACCATTAGAATACACATATGTGAAAATATCAACTTTGAAAAAAATGTCCTTTAGTACCTTTTGGAAATCAACGTCTCAATTGGTTGGTGTAATAAAAATGGACCCTACAAAAGATAATTAACCAGTATAAGATCAAACAACAGCCTATGTGATCAGAATCAGCTACCCAACCTATGTACCCAATCTTACAGTCGTGACTCTAGGCATGTGCGCATCATTAGCGACACATGAACGCAACAGAATAGCGCTGCGTTGTGTTGATTGTACTCATGAAAAAACAACATAATTATCAATATAGGAAATATATTGATTTTATTTATTCCTACCTCATAATATTTTATGATCCTATACAATTTATGGCCATATGAAAAACCTTTGTTTATTTGTTTTACCTATATAGATTAAAAAATATATATATTCGTGATATTTACAACTGTAAAATGAAATACAATTAGTAAATGTAATACAAGATATACTGACATGATTCACATGTAGGGATACAACGATTGGCAGCTCTCCAAAGATATAGATTTATTTTAATGAAAATATTGCTGATCTGTATTTATTACACTTTGCATAATATATAATTTTTTTTTCTGTTTTAAATACCAACAAGTGTTAGCATAATAAAATGGACCGGATGCACGAAATCGATGTTGTTGAGCAACGAAATCAAGTTCTTTATATAAATCATCGTTTCTAAACACAACTCTTGTACATTTTTTTAATTTTTTTTTATTATCAAATAACTGGTAGTACGATTATAAGATATTCAATCAACGGAATTATCAAACAGCATATATTTAAAAATAATTTTTCGACAATAGAATACCATAAATTCGTGAGTTAAATCATTTGAAGTATTGTAAAATATTATTAAGTGATGTTATTGTATTTATCAAATGGGTTAAAACGCTGTCCCGAGTGCTTGGCAATATAAAATATAGTATTAATAAATATTTTTAGATGAATATTAAAACATAGGATATCTTTTATTGCAAATTACGGGACATTGATGATAGCAATGGCCGATCCAGAGGTAGTGTTTTTTGGAAGGTAAGAGGTAAGAACTTATTGGAGAGGGAGACTTACTAAACTTTAACGAACTTGCTAGCTTAACATGAATTAAGACAAACTGTGTAACTTTTAGATCATTTCATAAACTATAGTAGTTCCACTGTACACTAAATGGGACTCACATGGAAACTAAATTAACTTTAATACATTGAAATTGATTTAGAAAAAGGTCTTATGAATTTTTTTATTTTTTTTAAATTCATTTATTTAAATTCACAACTGTATGTTCATATATCAACTAAATATGCTACAATGATAATACACATGGAAAAAAAACATGAAAAGAAACTGCCCATTGGCAGCACTCTAGTAGTGAATCTACACAAGAAGGTCTCGTGGCCATCTTCTTTTCAGACGCCTCGGCGGATTGTCAGGAATTGAAGTGGAAGCAAGGATTGAAACTAGTGGATTAGAGTGGGAGTGGAGTTTTTCATGGAAGGAGTGATACCTGGTACAGGCCAAATCAGCAACATAAGGAACATTAAGGTCTTTGTGGATGATTTTATTGGTGTCAAAGTGAGGAGCGTTAAGGATTTTGCGAAGGATTTTGGATTGTAAGGATTGGATACGGGAAGAGTTTGATAGTTTAGTAGAGCCCCAAAGCTCAACTCCGTAAATCCAGATAGACCTTATGATTGTCATGTAAATTGGTCTTTTGTAGTAAAGAGAAAGGTTAGAGCGTCTGTCAAGTTGAAGTAACCGAAATCGGCGAGCAGTTTCTTGTCTTTTCAGTCTTGAATGCGGATTCCATGTAAGACGTTTGTCAAGCAGGAGGCCTAAATAACGGAACTGTTCAACAGGGACAAGCGGAATATCATTAAAGGACACTGTAGGGCAGGATGTCATAGGTTTACGACGAAGGGTAAAGGTAATCTGGTGGGATTTATTGGAGTTGATTTTAATTCTCCAATTCTGACACATTTAGACTCATCAAGAGTCTCCCTCCACCGAAATTTTTAGTAAAAGGCGAAAGATTTATTCGTTTTGAAGGGAGACCAGAGGTTATGAAATTTAAAATTGTGATAAACTGAATAAAATAGGAAATAGTTATGTTTAACAAACAAATAAACTAAACCAATCACGTCGGCACCAATAAATTAAGTTTACGCTTAATTGTGTGTTAAATTGACTGCACCCTCAACCACCTTCTCTCACATAAACCAATTTATGTTTTTAATATCTGCCGATGATTAAATATAACAATAAATAGACGTTATATAATAAACATAATATTTTCTTGCTAGTGCACTTTTCGTTACCATGAACTGATAATCCCAAAGTTGTATAGTAATCTTTTAATTGGTCAAACTGAAGCTTTTTAGACACAAATGATGCCACATTCAAATTGCAAGAGCGGATCGCTATTATATGTTTAAATAATTATTTTAACATAGGTACCTTCCTATTAGATGCATCATTGCAGCTGGGTAGGAATGTCATTGAAACTTTAACTGCCATATTGCATTATTTCCTTCCTCACGCTGACTGTATATTTTCTACATCCTATTTCCATCGGGCTCCCTTGTTAAGGATGTTGTGTAAATATCATTAATCTTTAACAAGGGGCTACTCAAGCAGGTAACTACTAAATACCGTCGACGACACATGAATTACTAACTAGGAATCGGCTTCCATTGCAAAATCCTTAGATATTTTTCCACAACTTCGTTGACTATATCCGTCACTTCTTTCGTCAACTCTTAACGTATGGCGGACAAGAAGCGACGAGAGATTCTTTGACTTGCACAATACCATCTTCGCTGCAGTTGCGTAACAGCAGAGCACGTCTTCATGAGGCATCCCGCCTGGTCGGTTGTTAACCTTGTTACACTTCTTTCTTCATGTGCTACCGTATAAGAGGTATTCTGCCATGGTATGCCCTCATCCAAGATACCTTACTTGTCATAGGAGGTTAGTCCTGCAATGAAACCCCTTAATTATTTCTTAATGGTAGCTGTCAATGTCGCTGTCATATGTATAGTAAGATACAACTACCATCAGAGTAAAAGTCTTTAGAAAGTCAAAGAAAGTTTATGTTGAGAACTAAGTACTACAAAATGTATTTAATGTTTAATTATTCTTAATATAAAACTATGATAGTAATTTTCAACATTATTTCATGGATATAAAGTATTCCAGCACAGAAATTTTTCCATTTTGGTTCATTATTTTCAATAATGAACCTTTGTAATCGACCAAAAAAAAAAAAATACCCCCTTCGGCTTACGGTCAAGATGCGTAGAACCCGAATGACGAAAAAAAAATGGTTTGTCCGCCGTCCGCGGCTTTTCTCCGAAACTACTGGACCAATACTTTTGAAATCCGCCACAAAAATTAAGGCATGCAACGATGATTTCAACTTTTAGACGTTGATATCAGCCGGTTATTTTTAAAATGGCGACCGATTAAAAGTAATTTAATTCAATAACTCAGTTATTTTTGAAATAAAGAAAAAATTGTATAATGTTTATTAACCAAAAAGCCGCGAATAATTATAAAATATGAGAAAAAAGAAAAGAAAACAAAATCAAATTTTTCCAAAAATAGGCCCTAACTCAGGGTTTACGTTTCAAAATGCGTAGAACCCGAATGACGAATAAAAAAATTCTATTTCACCTAATTAATAAATAAATAAAAACCAATGAAAAATGGACATGAACAATGAGTATATAGTTTATATTTTTCTCCCCTAACGTTCGTTGCTAAAGTAAATCGTTTTTACCTGACTTAGAAATACCAAACATTTACCCAACAGTTTTGGAATTTTCAACGAGTACCCATCCCTCCACCCAAGCAATGTCCCCCGAGGAATGCAGTGACAATAGTTGCTAGGTAACGTAGCGGCCGTCGTCCTTGCCAAATTTGGCATCACGCCTGCGCAGTGACATCGACAGCTGTCCAATCCTACGCAGGATTTGCAGGGTGGCTTCCTGCCCACACCTACTCTTTAGTATTGCTGATTATCTCAGTCATATATATACCATCCCACAAGACTGTTATGAATTAGAGGACATTATAATATTCAGCTTTGTCTTCTTGCAACGGTCCACAAATCCCTCTATTTCTCAAGACGCTGTCAGAAAGAATTGACTGAACACATTTAGTTGCAGTGAATGAGGTTTTATGTCATTCATTAAAAATTACTGCTACTTTTTCAAAGTTGAATTCATGACTTGATTATGATGAAAGAAATTGATTTTCATGTACGCTATGAATTAATCATATTACGTTAAACAAGAAAAGAAACGTTAGTACACTCGTTACCAAGAAGGTAAAAAAAGGTCCAAAAAATATTTTTTTAAATTTTTTTTTTTTAATTTTTTTTTTTTATTGAAATTTACAACTGTATAGGAATACATCAAGTAAATGTGCTGATTAAAGATAGTGTACATGAAAAACCTGAAGAGAAACTGCCCATTGGCAGCACTCTAGTTTTTTTAAATTGAAATCAGAAAATCAATAATATATTAAGCATGAAAAATAAATGAATCGCTCATTTTTTAAAGTGTCAACCTCTTATAAATAATGAAATAGTTTTTCAGATTTTAATATAAAAAAAGCTAAAAATAAAAACGCTAAGAAAAAAATATTTGAAGCAGGAAAGAAGAAGATATCTCACAGCTCAACAAATGATAATAAAAACAGTTTTCATTCCTTGTCCTCCTGCAATGGTAAAATAAGATAATTGATTCTTGCGTTCAGCGAAAATATAACCACGTAATCCGGATTTTACAATAATATACCGAAGACCCAGGTGCTGGCCAAGAGCACGCTGGAAAGATAGCGTCCTCTCAGACCTAAGACAAGGAAGAATAAGTGCAGTAAATGCAGCGGATAGAACTGCTTGGAGCAGAATGATTCAGCAGGCCAAGGATAGCTTTAAGCTTATGTCGCGTCAATAAAGATGAAGAAGATGCTAAACATACTATATGTACAAAACCAACAACAAACATATGTAGGGTGTGTATGAAATCATAAGGACCCTCTGAGATAAATTCTTCAACATGATTGAATGCTGCGTAAACAGCAAGAATCAATAAGCAATTGGTTTCCGGAACATCATTGATTAATATATCACATAATTCTTTTGATATGTTTTAGTGTTAACATAGGTTTTTGCTGTTGCTAACGTTCTAATTTTAAGAATGCTTTAATTTCTAAAAACCTCACAATATCAGGTCTTCGAAAACATGAAATAACCAAACCCAGTCTATCGTAAGAGTTCTTACTGCCATGGAATTCTAGAATTATTGTGTTTCAAATGATCAACTTAAATAGAATCTGCATAGTTATTATTTTACAGTTTATACTTCATCTTCAACGATTTTTCATAAAAAAAGCCGTAACATGGACGTCTAAATATCCCTACTAATGCAGGTAGTTTTTTGAGGAAAAGGAGGACTTTTATGGCGCTAATCGTCTCTTACCAACGCTAATTAAGTCAAACTAGACGAGTTATCCTATTAGGTACCAATCAATTCTAGATTGTGAAGGTCGAGATTCATTCTGTAGGACAATCACGATGTTTCAAACCGGCGGCATTTTGAAGCTACTACACCTCAAAAATCTTGGGCACAACAGTCTCTCCATCGTATTATCTAAACAAGATGGATGAACTGATGATAGATTATTAATATTCAGTCCTTGGATATATCGAAGGCTTTGGTCCGTCGACCCTGTACCCTCCCACACACCTCCTTGGCAGGGACATAACACGACCCACGCCGCACGACTGTCCAAGTTCCATTATAGTTGCAGTTCCGCGAGTCAACTGCACCGTCACCTTATACGGAAGGCTTTCTGAAGAGCTTCATAGTAATAGTTTGAAGTATATGACTCATGATATTTTCTTTCATCTTATTATTAAAATTTAGACTTTAAGTATGTATAAAGAACTTGGCATCACGTATTTCTCTGAATAATTGACTTCGTTACAAGTTTCAATCGCTATAGTAAATTCGATATAAGGTTTTCAGTAGACAATCCTCAAGAAACGTTAATTAATATAAGTATTGAAATTTGAAATTATGAGACGACTATGGTAAATATTTCTAATTCTTAAATACGTTATTCTTAATTAGCGACTTCAAACATATAAGTAAACAATGCAGACGAAGGAAAACTCTGAAACTTAGGTGGAAGAATAAATGTATATTGAAGCGTGATGATAAAGAATTATAATTTACCCCCAAAAAGATAATATAATACCTAATAAATATTAGTAAAACTGAAAAAGCACTTCTAAAATAATAATTATTTTTGGTTTTGGTTTATTATTTTCAATAATCAACCTTTGTAATCGACTAAAAAAAAAAAAATTAAAAAATTAAAAAATAAAAAATAAAAAAAATAAATAAATAAAAAACCTCTGCTTTTTGCTTTGCTGCAAAATTTGAGAGCTTACGTTTCAAGATGCGTAGAATCCAAAACCGTTTGTCCGGCGTCCGCGGCATTTCTCCGAGACTACTGGACCAATTTTTTTGAAATTCGCCACAAAAATACTAGTCCATTCAACGATGATCCTAACACCTAGACGTTGATATCAGCTAGTTATTTTTAAAATGGCAGCCGATTAAAAGAATTGTATTCAATGACTCAGTTATTTTTGAAATTGGAAAAAAATGTATTCGGGTTTTTAATCAAAAAACCGCGAATAATTTTATAAAAGTGAAAAAAGAAAAAGAAAAAAATTGAAAATTTTCACATATATACGCCTATAACTCAGTTATTTTTGAAGATAGAGAACAGTTTGTATAGAGTTTGAGAATCAGTAAAGCGCGATAAACAAAAAAAGAAAAACTTTAAAAGTATAATTAAATGACAGATTATAATAGATGTAATTACACCAAAAATAGGTTATTATTAAAAAATTCCTGATCAAGACAACGCGATGAACAAATTGCAAAAAAAAAAAATATTTTAAAATCATCTTATATGGTCAAGCCACAACTTATTAGAGATGTGATTTCCTGATAGCTCGGTTATTATTGATGATAAAGATAAAATGTAAGGTTTTTCTGGAATCAGGAAATTTTATTTGAATGAAAATCGAAAAAAAAGAAAAGGAAATAGTAACGCAGTCCTGTATAAATGCTTTTGGTTATTATTTTCAATAATCAACCTTTGTAATCGACCAAACAAAAAAAAAAAAAAAAAATACTCCTGCTCAAATATGGAGACCTTACGTTTCAAGATGCGTAGAATCCGAATAAATAAATGAATAAATACCAAATATTTGATAGAGCATTAAATTTTGGACCAAATGAAAAAATAATAATTTATAATTTGGTTAATAACTAGCTTAGATATTGCGTTTTGAAATCAGTGGTAGTGTTATAATATGATGCTTTGAATTAGTGCTTTTCATGTTACTTAATTGCCTATCAACAGCCATATAAACAGTTATACCCTAATATTGTTATTTGGAAATAATAAACCATTGTGTAATAATTTGCAGCGTTTTCATTTAACGTCACATTTATGCTAATTTGGCTAATCAGACGATGGAGCTATATGTTGTGTCCTATATGTTTCCTATCCAGGTTTAATTAAGATAGGTATCTTTAACGAGCATAGGAACCCTTCAAAAGAGGGCATAACTAAGGATTTTTTACTCCCTTTAAAAAATCATAGGACCATCTACTGAAATTCTAGCCACAATGCCACAGGCGAACCCTATAATAATGTTTTTCTACTCAAAAGTGTTTTGTTATGCGAGATTTCGAAAACTTTGCCTGATTAACATATTTTATATGAAAGGTTATAACGTAATGGTAAATTTTCAAATTTCACACTTCCCATCCAAATCTACACCTTTCGCGATGTCGACAATGTAAACACTGAATCAATAAACTAAAATTATAATTTATGGAGATTAAAAAAAAAAAAAAAAAACATACATTTTTTACACATGCCTTCGTTAGCCATTTTAGTGTAATAGTCCAGACCTTTCTTACTTCCTTATTACTTCTGTAATATTTTAAAAGAAAATGAAGAGAGCGTGAAAATATTTTATATAATATAAGAACAGATTAAAACTTTCTATTTCCCCAACAAAATACCTGCGCATTAGGTACCAGCAAGCAGATTTAATACATCAGAGAGAGAAATAGTATTGATTTCATTTTTTTTTTTTCCTTGTCTTAATAATTAATGGATACTTATTGTCCTTACAAGTGCTTTGCGGTTTGGATGCGTAATTGAAATCAGTTTAACATGCATAAAAGTAAAATTTAATGTATGAAAACATTATCCTTCTAAGACTCTAAATAATACTCAAATATTAGGTGACTCAATATGTACTTCATAAAATTAAAAGATTTTGAAAAAAATTGACCGAATACCATACCATGAATTTTTAGTATTTTTATTCATCCATGTACCCATTTTTAAAACTTATTACGTTAAGAGACTATACGCTAGTTTGAATAATTAAAATTATAGAGAGACATCTATTTTCCACCTCTATTTAGTTTATCCTTTTAATAAACAGATAAAGTAACGCCGGTTAAAAGTGAACTTTTATGAACCTGAATTGAGAAAGTAATATTTTGTACTGAAAACCGTTTTCCATTCTTTAAGATATAACAGAAAAAACTAGAACTTATTTTGTTCCACCAGCGGAAAGCAAGACGCTTTTCTTTGATTTTTTCCCATGCATTCTTTTTCGCTGAAAGTTTTCCCCACTTTTAATAAATGATTGAAAACACTAAAAAAAAAAAAACTTTCAAAGAATCTAGTTTCACTATACAAAAGAGTAAAAACAAACAGATCTATAATTCTATGAGCTAACTGAATCCAAAACGAAGAAGAATTTATATATTTAATTTATAAAAATGAGATCACCATCACATTGTATTTCTTTAAAAAAAATCCATATTAAGAAACAAAGAAATAATAATAATAATTCCAAATAATTATATTAGGGTATAACAGTTAATGAGGGGAGCCCGTGGCTAAGTGGCTAGGCGCGCTAGTCTCCCACGCCAAAGGTTGTGAGTCCGATTAAATGAAAATTCACTCACAGCCTCTCCCCCGGGTATGTGAGACCCGTCAACCAAATGGCAACTTACGAAAATAGGCGAAGAGAGTGATGACCCTACCCCTATATAATAACATCTAGAAACGCGGGTGTATTCTCCTAGCAGAGGATACCGCGCGGCCAAGAGCCTACAAGGCCTGTCGCGCCAACGAAAAAAACAACAAAAAATCAGTTTACAAAGCTGTTAACAAGCAATTAACTAATATGAAAAGCGATAAATTAATCAAAGGAAAATGGTTTATGACCAGTGCTCATTTCGAAACGCTATTTTTTAACGGATTTCTGTTATTCTTTTTCGTTTTGTAGGGAATTGAATTCTTAATCGAATCGAACTAACGAGAGGATTTATAATTATGTAGAGAATAGTTATCCTTTTTTCACTATTTTCAACAGTAACCGAGTTTTGAGTTGGTATTCATAAATACTTAAGGCGGACCGACGGATTGTTTTAATTCGCAATTTGGATTCTACGTACCTTGAAACGCAAGACCTCACATTTTGAGGGAAAGTAATTTTTTTGTTTAGTGTTCTGGTCGATTACAAAGGTTCACTATTGAAAATAATAAATCAAAAAGTAAATCGATTGCTTAATAATTTAAATAAAATGATAGCATCATAAGACATAAATATGTGATATGGTGAGCTGTCACGGTAGCAGCGACTGATACTGTAAGAGTCGTAGACTGTGACTTTCACACTCGTTACATAATACTACTTTAAAGCCTTGCTACCGTGTCACCTTGGCCATAAGATATCCACTGACATCCACAGCTTTAACTCCTTTTCAAAGTTTTACCATCATTAAAATACTTCTTCGGCAACTCCAAAGAGGTTGAAGATCAAGTATTGTGTCACTGCACTTGAGGAAAAGAAGAGTATTAAATTCGGTCAAGTTAAGTACCTAGTAAACAAAGCCAGTAAAGAAATAGGTCTCGAAATATATAATTAGGACGAAATACAGGATTAGTAGCAGAAACAGTAACGATATTGGTGACACGTAGAGAACGCAGAGAAATTTAAGTATTTAGGTCCAATGATAACATGTAAAAATGAAATACAGAAGGGAATAAAATCCCACCAAAAGGCGGGAAATGCGTGATATTCAGTTGCAAAATTATTTTCTAAAAACGCCTTAAGGTTTTCGAAAATAAGGTACTGCGTAAAAGATTTGGTTCAAAGAGAGATCAGACCACTGGGGAGATTAAAAGGTTGCACAACACGGAATTGCGAAATCTGTACCCTCTGAATATAATTGAGTTGATAGCATCGCGGAGACTCAAATGGGCGTGTAAAGTTCTTGGGATCTGTCAGAAAGGGACTCCGAGTAAGTTGTTATTCGCTGAACCGACTGGTAGGCCGAGAGGTGGACCGAAGCGTCGATGGGAGGATTGTGTTAAGGCTGATCTCGGTGGGCTTGGGCTTGAATGGTGATCATTGGACGAATCTTTGTAGGCAGTATTTGGTGCTATCGGCAACCCAAACCTTTAGGTTCAGTAAACCTGTTATTATTATTATTAAGTACCTAGTTCGGACCTTTGATATTTATCCTTTTAACGGAAGATATGATATTTATCTTTTTATTCGCACTGAAGTTAATCCTATTGATTCCAAGGATTCTTCTATTCAGGAAATTTTTTCTTTCATTCACGACATTTATCATTCGATTCATTTGAAAAAAAAAAAACTTTCTGCATGCCCCAGGATCGCCCACGGCTAAATAACAAAATAAATAATTTACTGCTACAACCTACGGATACGGATAAAAACAGCAGAACAGTGCTCTATCCACTAGACCACTCCACTCTTCAAATAATATTTAAAATGTAGCATTATTCGCTGAAAAAGATAAAGCGAAATCGAATATAAAGAAGAAGAAAGTGGTGCGGCAACGTAACAATCTCGACTCGGGATCCAACCCCAACGGCCTTGCATAATTTTTACCACCGAACCAGTTTTCCCGCCCCCGCCAATACAAGGACCATGAGCCCACATTCGCCCACCAACTCCTTTCCACACGTTATATTCGTTTAAAACTGAAATACCCAAATGCTTTATAAATATTTTTAAAAAAAAACTACAAAAGTGAAAAATTTGTATCCCTAATATAAATTAAAAAGATAATTCATAATAGGAAAAAAAACATACAAGCAAATGTGTTAAGGCTACGTTTTGAGAATTTATTGTCTTCATATCCATGCTCTTACAATGGAAAAAAATCTGGTGCGGGCAACACACGACTTTCACTTACCTCCATTTTTAAAATCAATGAAAGAATTTTCAAATACAGTTAGAGATAAAAATACGTGAAATTATTAAGGAATTAATCAAATTAAATTTCTATAAAAACATGTGTTTGATTCAAAAATCTATTATATTATTATCTAAAATAATCAGTTAATTTTATGTTCATTTCATCACTCTCTTTTAACTTTTAAAAGCTTGTGTATGAGATGATAATTTTTCTAAAATCTTTAGCTTTCCAACGGTATATCATACATGTATATTACTGCTCTTATGTTCAAAAACGAAAAATTGCATTAAAAAAATATGTTTTCTGTTTTCTCCTTTAGTTTGGTATCGAATTTATTCAATTTATATATTTACCAGTTTTTCATCAGCGTTAACAAGATAATCTAGTTATTATAATTGAATCTACAAAATTAAAGGTACTTTAGGGGAAGAAAATTTAAAATATCGGCATTTAAGCCCTGTCAGACCATTTTTATCTAAATAAAACCTACATGATATTAAAGCCCATTAAATTTTACATCGATATAGCGAGTTTAATCAAAATCGTCGGAACCGTTTTTGAGAAAATCGAAAAAAGGTGCAAAATGCATGGTATAAAGTGCCTCTTCTGGTAGGCTCATTTTGATGAAAAAAGTTTTGTCACGTCTCGGGCGTATAGATGACTTAAATATGAAATTTCAGTTTCATAGGACTTACCGTTTCCGCCCGGGAGTTACCACACACACACACACACACACACACACACACACACACACACACACACACACACACACACAGACCTTTTTTCGGGACTTGGTTATTTGGACTCAGGGGACCCTAAAACGTGTATTTTCGTTGAAAACTGGAATTCGAAAATTTTCACGATCGCAATACTTCCCCTTACTATATATAGTAAGTGAAAGTAAAAACAACAACAACATAATATTAAAATTAGTATACAATAATTAATAGATGATGTTATTGTTACAGAGACAGCAAACATGTTTGCATACATTTAAGAACGCATTGAATGTATTTATAACTTGAAAAAAATGTAAATTCTAATTGAGATATCTATTTAACTATAGAAATAGAGATAAATTATAGAGATAATCATTCATTCATTGTGAATTCAATGCATTCTTAAATTTATTCAAAAATGTTTTCTATCTTTGTAACAATAACATCATCCATTAACTATTGTATACAAATAAATTCTTATAATGTAACTTATTTATTGACGGAAATTCAACGAGAACTAACAACAATATATATATATATATATGTGTATGTGTGTGTGTGTGTGTGTGTGTGTGTGTGTGTGTGTATACTCATGCATACACACATTTATGTGATTAAGTTATACAATTCCCAATAAAGATTACAAAATAAGTATACTAAAACCCCGTCACTTTTCACACATTACTACCTTCTCTATAAAAAGCTTTCTATGCAAATAATTATGTTCGGTTTAGTATCTCATTTAAAATAATAACTTGGGTTTGGTTGAAAGATAAGGCAACAATGATGAATTTAACAATGGTATGGGAATTCAGTTGATATTGATTCAGTTTTATTCCGGTCTTTTCATTTTAATGGCAGAATTTTGAAAATGGCCAGCCATGACGGTCAAAGCGTTATATATTGATGGTGTAATCCAATTAATTGTTGTTATATTAATAAATATATATTTATGATGGGATAAATGTTTTGTTTTTTATTAAATAATTCCAACTATTAAATTTAAAAGAATAATCTTATTAAAATGAATACTGACTGAAACCTAATCACTTTTGACCGCTAGCTAATTTTCCAATAAAAGTATTAAAACATGACTGAAAAAAGAATCTATTAACTATTCAGATATTTGTGTAACCTGTTTTAATATAAAATATAAATTAAATTATATGATTTATAATATTTAATTAATTTCCCTCAGCACTTGAAGACCTCTCTGAGCCACCACGTTGGGGACCACCGTGGCTGCTCTACCTCTGCATTGCCCTTGGACTCCTCTTTCTCCTCATGCTGATTGTCAATGTCTTCCTCTGTTCGGCTATGACCTGCTCTTGCACTAGGAATGAGGTCATCGAGAAGGAGCCCTCAGTCATAGAGGAATATGACCCATACAGAAGTTGGCATGGTACACAGTATGGATCCAGGTAAATAATCCAAAATCAGATCATAATTATATCATAGGTTATAATTCCTAACTACTTCTTAAGGAAGCCATAGAAAAGTTGAAAAATATATAATGCTAAGAACATTTTATCAATACACCAGATATTTGTAAAACAGGAAATAAACATTATTGGAAAGGGCCTTTTTAAAATGACCCTTACAAATTAAACTAAAAAATGTAATTATTCATACATAGTAAATCTGAATCAAAATCAACCATCAGAACGAAAATAAAATCATGTAAGTAATACAGAAGGAACATAGTTTGGTTGACGTTCAAGAAAAAAACAAAATAGTCTCAAATATTTAATACTGACATTTCTATCCACATTTTAGGATGTTCTTTGGAGCTAAAAAAATCCAAAAAGTATTATGTAAAAACAAATGTTAGTATAAAAACTTGAAGTTAAAAACATGGAGGGCAGTATATAAATAATAAATAAGCTCATATTAACACATCTGTTCCCTCCTCTTTGGCCTGCTTCGCTTGCGGTTGTAGGGAACACACCTGATTCTAATATTAACTAATATATTTTATGATACATTATTTTTAATTTAATATTACATTAGTTATCATTATACAATTGATATTAACTTACTTAGTAGCTATTTTTTATGTTCCCAACTTTTAAGTGTTTATGCTTACATATGATTTTATATACACATTCCATTTTTTTTAAAGAAGGGTTTAAAAATCTTCATTAAATAGTAAAGAATATTTCCTTGTTTTTCTTGATCATCAACTGAACTATTTCCTTTCTGAATTTCCCAAACTTTTTACTAAAATTCATTAATTTTATAAATTGCTACTAAATTTAATAAATAATCAAAAGTAAAACGGTCGAAGATTTCAAATAATGAAGTTATAACCTTTATGCTTTTGTAACTTAAAAAATATTTAAAATTTGATTGGAGAAAAAAATTTAGCTATATAATTCAATTGACACCTGAAAACAATTCAAATAGCTTTTACCAAGCCTAATAATACTGACCACATTTCACTAAAGCTACTAAATAACTTATAAAATAAGATTGTTTTAAAACCCATAGCCATAAAGTCCAGTAAAATACAAGCAATAAATGGAATTAATATAACTTGTCTGTGAAAATTGACACAATTGAACTGATGGGCCTCACTCTCAATCAATGAAGCCAGTTTGGAAGTCAAACTGGGATTTCGGGAATGCCAGTCTGGTAACCACAACCAAAGTGGAGCTCTTTTGAGAGGGGACACTGCTACAAATGCTGTAGACTCTGCCCAGAATTTACTTTATTTTTTTAATAAATAAAAAGTTGAGAATAATTTAAAATCATCGGCTTATTACTTTCACTTACCTATAAATAAATATACAGTAAGGGCAAGTATTGCAATTGTGTTCACCAAAAATACACAGGTCTCCTGAATCTAAGTCTCACAAAAAGGTCTTTGTGCAAGTGTAGTCAGTCTAACTCGAAAACGATAAGTTGTATAAAACTTCCTACTCAACGAGGAAACAGCAAAAATATTTGTTCAGGTATTTTTTTAAATGTATAATATACCGTTGGAAAGGTAAAGATTTTAGAAAAAAATATTATACACTAAGATGTAAAAGGTAATAGAGAGAGGTGAAAAGCATATAAAACTAAGTTACGTTCGAAAACAGATGTCTCTATCGACACACAATGTAATTAATTTTTTTATCTTTTATCATCTCTAACTGTATTTAAAAGTTTTTAAGTTGCTTTTAAGGATGGGCCAAAGTGAATATTGGGTGCAGCAAATTTTTTTTAATAATTATTGTATGTAAGAAACAAATATTAAAAGAAAAAAATTATTGTTACAGATATTCTTTGAATGGTAAACCTGGAGGAGGATACATCTCAGGCGGTTCAACCTTGAATTCTGCAAGATCTGTTTCAACAAACAGTGACCACTACGCGATAGTCGACTCACATAGACATCGATCTCCAGGACCACACACCTTAAGCCATTATTCAAGAAAGCACTGAATGGGAAACGATGCTGCCATTACTGAATAATGCTTGAGGGAGCCTACGGCTCAGAGCAGAGACATTGACTCGACATCTACTTTTCAGCATTGTTTAACGTGCAATTGTAAACTAAATACCTTAACTATTAGAAGGAAAATAATCGTGTCATCTAATAAAAAAAAAACTAAATTGAAATAAAGATCTATAATTACACATAAATATTACAATTAGCTTTGGTTTGATGAGAATATGACAACATAGAAACATAAAGATAATTAATTGTATCTTAAGATCTCGAGATTCAGTATATTATAAAAATATTCTTAATGTTTTATCCGACTGTTTGTAAATGAGTTGCTTACAATTTTATGTAAACATATTACATTTTTTCTAATAGTTGACTTATTTAAACTAAAATTGAAAGATATTTGTATAAAGTATGACTAAAAACTTAGATCTTTGTAATGATTCTAGTATTAAATTACTGGCGTAATTCCTTAAGGATAAATTTTTATACTTATTATAGTCAGTAAAATAAAATATTATGGAGAAAAATATATTAAATTCATATCATATTCCAAAATATTTATTATTTACTGTTTAAGACAAATAATGTATTTGTTTTAAACATTAAATAATGAATTTAGTTAATAAATACCTTAAAGAATTGATTAAACAATAAATAAATACAAGACTGTAATAATAATGAAAAATAAATAATTAAATTAAGATAAGGATCTATCAATTTCCTTTATATAAACTTTAATGTTTATAATACAATAATCAATTTCAACATGTAAGCATGGGAGAATTCCTACTATTAATTTAAATACATGTTACGATGTAAATATATGTGGAATGGACTATAAAATTAAACTGTCTTAATTTTCTTACCAATTTATTTTTTCATGGAATACTAATTATGATATGTTTTTATGGGGAAAAAATAATTGTAATTTCTTTCAAAGAAGTCATAACTTTCATTGGGTTAGGTAGGAAAGAAAATGTTAAGAAAGAGTTTGAATTTCTTGATATTTTTATGAAAAATGTTATTAACTAAATTTAACTGTAAATCGATCATCATATTGGAAAAAAAAAAGAAGGAAAAATACAGAATCATAACACAATGGTGCTTAATGTGATCACACAAAAGAAATTTAATCTTGTACATATAATTATAAATTTGAAGTACCTAATAAATGTGTTAATATATTCACACAAATAGTACCCTCTAGGGCATTGCCACTTTGTATTTATAGTCAATAATATTTAATTGTAACTAATAATTAGGATTTTAAAAGTGATATTTACATCCAATATACTATTTAAGAAAATGACGCTATTGAGTGTAAATATATACATATGCCTATCTTTCTATGAATTAATCTGTTTTAGATAAAATGTAAAATATATAATTTTAATTATTCTGATTTTTATTTGAATAAGTCCTTACCTTATTTTTAGAAGATATAAAACATGTACCTAGAACATGGAAGTTTTTATAAACATATAAATAAATTATATAAAACAATTAGAAACAAACAAAAATGGAGGACATTATTGATACCTCATTAGATGTAAATTAATTCTGAAGTCAAATAATCTGGCACTCCCTTTGGTCCATTTTACATTAAACCTAGCAACTGCCATCTAAATGACAAAATATTTCCGCCTTTTCCTGTGAAACCACTCCTTTGATTCTACATTTTTTTTTCTGTATTACGCTCGGAAATAATGGAATCAATAGTTTAGATAAGAAAAAAATACTAAATTATGTTATGAGATGTTTAAAAATTGTACATAAGACTGTTCTTAAAAATACCTATTTAATATCCCTCCCCACTTAAAACGTTCCTAAGATTCTGTTGGCTTTTATTATTTATTTTTTCAGAGAAAAAATGGTTACAAATTAAAAAAAAAAAATTATGAAACAGTTTCTGGAACTTAATTTGAGCAGAGGAAAAATCATTTTTTGTTTGTAAGAAAGGCAAATATTATCCCCTGAAAATTTAACTCGGCACTAAACTCCCGCCCAGACCCAGAAATCCCTAATAGCGAGTAGTGTAAACAGAAAAAAAAAAACATTAAAAAGAATATATTACTTTCATTTACTATTTATAGTAAGGAAAAGTATTGCGATCGTGAAAATTTTCGAATTCCAGTTTTCAACGGAAATACACATTTTATGGTTCCCTGAGTCCAAATAACCAAGTCCCGCAAAAAGGCTTAATATCATGTAGTTTTCATTCTGATTAAAATGGTCTGACAGGGCTTAAATCCCGATATTTTAAATTTTCTTTCTCTAAAGTACCTTTAATTTTATATATTCTATAAAAATAACTATATTATCTTGTTACCACTGATGAAAAAAGGTAAATATGTAAGTTGTGTGAATTTTAAAAACAACTAAAGGAGAAAACTGCAAAAACTATTTTTTTAATGAATTTTTTTGTTTTTTGGACACAAGAACAGTAATATACATGTATGATATACCGTTGGAAAGCTAAAGATTTTAGGAAAATATTATCTTACACACGAGCTTTCTAAAAGTTAATAGAGAGATGAAAATAAGTTAAAACTAAGTGATTATTTTAGATAATAATATAATAGATTTTTTAATAAAACACATGTTTCTATAGAAATTCAATTTAATTAATTCCTTAATAGTTTTTTCTCTAACTGTATTTGAATTTTTTTTAATCTATATATAAAACGTCTTGGAATAGCCAAAACTTAGTAAAGGGTTTCTTTACAATTTTCATATATTTTTGTTTCCTGAAGGATGTCTTCTTCACCACATCCAACCACACCTTGTCTGGTTTAGAGCATAAGTTCCGGATTAATCTTCTAGAGCAGAGGTTCCCAACTAGTGGTCCGCAGACGATATGCAGGGGGTCCGCGAGACATCATTGGGAAATAATTTATAATCACCTTAAAGTAAAATATTTGTGAATCCCTGGCTTTCAATAATAATCGCACGCTCTACACGGATAAATTTAACATTCTATGTTAAATGATGAAACATTTTATGTATGTAAGTGATGTAATTGCTTGTGCTTACAGACAGATTCCAGCAACTCCACAGTTACAACCTTAAAATTGGACATTTTCTAACATTTCGAAATTAATGAGCTTAAAGCGCAGATGTATCGCAGAATAATGTGATATATAATGAACAATATTTGATTTCTTTATGAGTATTTTAATAAATATCTGCTTATATGAGTTTTAAATTTTAGGCTATTTTTATTCACTTAACGTCATTTTACGCTACTGCGGCTATCGGACGATATTAATGTGGCTCGTCCGATTAGCCATGGTAGCATAAAGTGACGTTAAATAAATAAACAAACGATATTAATGTGGAAGTCCTAAATTTTGACTAACCAGGTTCTTTAATGAATAATTAACATCGCACAAGCTCGGAACCAACATTTCACGCTCCCTCAGAAGGACATCATAACGAAGTATTTTTCTTTCTTTGAAAAATTCTAGAATCATCTGCCAGGTTCTAACATTAAATTTTGGTTATTCAATGTTTCGCGGATTGAAGTAAACTCGAGCCTTGTTCTTTTTTCTTTATTTCTATTCCAACTAGGAACTTTCTAGAACACAAGAGTTACTTCTTGGTGTTTTGTATGCTATGTACGTGATAGGGTGTAGCCCAGGAAAAATCTAAATATATACCTAATATTTAGGATTTAGGGGTTCCTTGCCATTGAAATGGTTGTGTGAAGGTGTCAAAATATTTTGTTGGGAAATGCTGTTCTAGAGATAGATGTTAGTGACCCAGCATCTGATCTCATCCTTACTAATAGTTGGCTAAATCCAGTTTTGCAACACTTCATAATTGAAAAGAATTTCTCTCTGCCAAACTCAAATATCCCACAAAGAAACTCTTTTTCCCTGTCACCAGTTTTGTTTCAGATACCTTAGATAGATCTAACATAAAATTTTTAAGTTCCTACCTCTCTTCTGTCTCTAGCCCTCTCTATCTCAACACCAGACTAGGCCTACCTAATACTTATAATGTTTCAATTCCTTTCAGGGAGTGTTTTACTATTTAGACATATCTATGAGATCCATACATTTCCCTTTAAGTAAAAAATATTATATCTAATAGTTAGAAGTCTTAGTTCTTTTACT
Organism: Piezodorus guildinii; assembly: GCA_023052935.1. Classification (NCBI taxonomy): domain Eukaryota; kingdom Metazoa; phylum Arthropoda; class Insecta; order Hemiptera; family Pentatomidae; genus Piezodorus; species Piezodorus guildinii. Next base: position 63,416,014 of record CM041293.1, read on the forward strand.
GCCATTTCAAATTTTTTAGGACCCCTTTCTCCTGAGGATGGGTCTAATGTAGTTTAAAACCACTATATGCAAGGATTGGCCTTATACATACTTTTAGCCAATTTTAAACAGAACAAGAGACAAGGACTACTTTGCCTATCCTCATCTCAGGCAAAAGAACATTTTTACTGACAATGGATCTACTACAGTAGGACATTCTTGGTCATTGAGATTTCTAAATGATTCTCGATTTCGTCCTGACTTTAATTAACTAATCCAAATTTATACTGTTATATACCTGTTTAACCCTTTTAGTACTGGATGAAAAACAAGTGCCTATGCGAATATAACCAGCAGAATTTGACAAATACACAACAATTTGGAAAACCGCTTATAAAAACCTAACTACAAATGATATTTACATGCTTAAAAATACCACGTATTCAGGACGAAATGGAGAATAAAGCAATGATAATGATTTTCCAATATCAATTGAAAATAATATGGATAACACAATTATAAAGAATATAAAAATTGAGTTCTGTCTATCATAAACAGTTTGACTTAGTACCCAAAAGACCATCTTATCGCTCGAGCATGAAGTCTTAGCACACTCCGGTATATAAGGAGTAAAAGGTCAGACCCAAACCGGTTTACAAATTCTTTATCAACTAAATTTGATCATTTACAATCAAATTTGACCATTTATACAATTATTTAGAGATAAAGTTTTCTCGCAATGCAAAGAATAAGGCGCTATTACACCCTTGATGATATATCGTCATTGGCACTTTTGATAAGTGTAGCAAAAGAGGATATATCATAATTCTTAAGGGTTAACATCTAAAATTTATATGCTATACAAGTATTTTTTCTAAAATTTATCTAATAAAGAAAATATGGTGTAATACTCGATATATTATAAAATTGTACTAAATTTACCATATGGAAAACGTAGTATGGACTGAGTTTCACACTCAAAATTTTCACCACATGTAAAATTTAAGAATTTCTCACACATTAACAAAATTTTGAAGAAAAAAAATTGACTACTAATATAATTGAAATCAGCATTTGCAAAAAAAACCATTTCTTGAGAAATAGACAGTATTAACCATTAAATATTATAGTATTTATTTTGAACACATAACGATTTTCCAAGGACTAATAAGTTATAACTAACAATCAGTATAAATTAGTAACATACAAGGAGCAAGGGTAAAAATAAACAACAAAATAAGTTTCCAGAAATATTTATTCACACTTTCGCACCCATTCATCCTTGAATTGACCATAAATAAACATGCAAGGGATGTTAAGACAAAAATAATATTCAATGCTCTTTCCTAATTTTTCACATAATCAAAAATCAAAACAAAAATATAAAATATTTATAATAACAGAAATAAATGCAAAAAAATAAATTTAAAGTTTATCCACCACTTACCCATGTGTGAATTCAGTTTACAACACATACAAAACATTTGAATATAATACTTAGGGAAAACAAACATCTGATATTCCAGTAAGAAAGGGGAAGTACCTTATTTTTAATTTTTTTTTTTATATATTTTTTAAATTATGTTCCTTATTATATGTGAAATATAGCATACTGACACAACAAAAATTAATTGATAAATTCTAGGTAAACTAAAGTTCCCACTTTTATATTAACTCTAGGATACAATGTTACACTATGAAGTATTACCAATTTTCCTCTTAAAATTCAATAAATGACTTTAATATTCTAAATGTTATACCAGCTAGCGTTAAGACGATCTGGGAAAAATTATGAGATAACAATGTTTTAAATCTATTACCAATATTTACATAATTAGTATACAGCTATTCCTCTATTATAACCAGTAAAGCAATTGATTAAACACCATTTTAAAAAGAAGGACCAGAATCACTGGTAAACAACATGGAATAATTAAGAAGCTCACCAATACTATGACAAAAAGCAACACTAAGTGAGCTTACGAATATGTTTAAACAAGACATAATGTCATAAAGCTTAATTATTAGGATAAAATTACAAATAACAAAAAAGAAACTTGTAAACTGAAATGATTAATAATCTGAAATGGTCAGTTATGAGAAATATTTCATTTACTACTAAATGTAGAAACACAATACCAAAAATAAACGTAATACTTCTAAATAACATTGAGGAATGGCAGTATTATGGGAACAAATCCAAAAAACGTTTAATTAAATTGAGAGTGCAATGGCTTCATGTCCCAGAACGCCTTGTTCGCAGAGAAGTAATACTCCTCACAAAATATATATTATTCACTTACATACTTAAATTTACATATATTTTTTTTTGTTTCCTTAAAAACTGCATAGATATATACTTAAGATGAAAATGGGCAATGCCCGTTCTATAACTTTATTAACCAACTACTAAAAATAAAAGAACATTCAAAAATAAGAAAAGCATATATAGAAATCAAAGCAATACCTCAAATTGAAATGTCGCCTGACCTGCAAGACCTATCGGGGTCAAACACTTTTTCTGTAATAAACCTCTTCATCGTCTTTTTTTATCATTTTATTATTTTTTAAAATTTCTTTAGCGCTATATATAAACTATGCATTTATTTATATATTCATAAGTGTATCATATAATTACATAATATTTATATATAAAATGTTTTAATAGTAAATATGTTCAAATAGAAAAACCTTAAAAATGATTGCTACTAACAGTTAATAATTTTATTTTAATATTTATAGATATTTATAAAAAAGTGACAAACATGTTGAAATTAAAAGAGGAGTATTCCTCAACAATAGTTAATATTAAAACAAAACAAAATATACTCGTCTAGTTCTAACACGATATACAACAAATAAAGATCAGATTTACATACTACATTTATCTTCAAAAGAATAAAGATAAATTAAATTTAATAAAATTAATCCCAAGCTCTCATTAAATGTATAAAAATGAGCCAAGATCACTTCGTGAAATCGTTGAAGTGATAGCATATTTATTTTTTCAAAAACTTTCAAATGTTTACATACAAAAGAAAGTGGTGCCTTACTTACTTTTAAGCACCATACAAACTCAATACCGGTTTTAGTTATTGTTTTTCCTGAATAATTCGTCATAAGTTTCGTGATAATTAAGTGTATGACCCCTCTCTAGTTGTGTATAAATTACATCGAATTTGATGTGGAGGAACAAACATTTTAATCCCTCCATAAATATCAATTACATGTGCTCTTTATCATCAGTATTTACTTTAACAGATCTCGCAATTCAGGCAACGACAAATAAAATATTATAAAAAGTTAAAACTTTTGTATTATATATTTTTTTCTTTTCACATAAAGAGTTTACATTCAGATTCTACCAAATATTCATGACATGAGATATTCTCTCATACATTTACTGAATGACTGACTGAAGTACCGATAGAGACTTGTCTCTTGGTGCAAAATTATGTAGTGACATAGTGTTTCCACGGTATAATGTTAAATATTCAGTACACCTAAGTCGATTTTTGTTCAGGTAAATTCATTCAAATAGAATAATAACAATAAGTATAATCAATAATAATTAAATAAAACCCAGACATTCCTCCGTAAAAACGGAAAAATTCAACCTGTATTTGGTGGTGGTTTTTCTTCTTAAATTTTTGTTTGTAATTTTAAAAGTTTATACACTTTTAAATACATATGAATGTATCAATTCAATTTTTCTCCATATCAGTGTTATGTTGTAACAGACTGTTGCGGTTTCTGCTACAAATATGAACGATAGTTAATGTGAGAATTATTTAGGGGTGATTTGGGTGCTTTCAATCATCTGTTCTCACCATCTGTTACTTTTTAAATCTTTTATGATTTAACAACTGTTATTGGTTTTATTAATTATAGGTTCAAATAAATAACCCTCCATTCAAAAAATAACAACCCCTAATATGTTTTTTTTTAAAAAACATTATCACATTGTTTTGCCTGCTCTAGCATCTGAAGAGGCAACATTTAACAAAAAATTAAGAAATAACTATTAACATTTTTTCTCGCGATCTCTTTCACTCATGACTTTCACACGCACATACATACCATTGTTAACACAATTATTATTTTCATTTCATTTTTCATAGTATAAAAAATATTTTTTACATCTCAGGTGACGAAAAATGAGTCTTAGCCGACACGTACGGCTATTTATAAAAAAATCAGCGCTCTATTATACATCTATATGTAGGTATAAACTATATATATATATATTTATATAAAATATAAAAAAGTCGTTCAATGGTCCATAAAAAAAAAAAAAAAAAAAAAACTTCACTAGAGAGTAGAAGCCTAGATTTCGCTGGTTCTACCCTCAAAGCTGTTGCTTGCTTCCCCATTCACTTGGCAGTTTAAACCTAAAAACAATCATGGAGGAAAATCAAAAATGATTGAATAAGTAGTACATCATTATTTTTTTAAATTACAAGGTTTTTATTAAGTTCATGCACACTAAAAGGATCTTCTTTAAATTGTTATGATTATTATTACTACTAGATGACGACTTTCATTATTGTTATTGCAATAAAAAAACCAAGCGTACTAACAAGGAGAGAATCCTAAAGTGTCTCACTGATTATGATGAAATTTTTTTTATGAAACTAGACATTAAACGACAAGCATCTGCAAAATAATAGGGACCAACACTCCCCTAAAAAAAAGGAATCTTCATCAGCACAGTTTTTAAGAAACCTTATTAACCCTTTGACTACCATTCAGTCACATATGTCCCACTGGGTGTCCATGAAACAGTTTTTTCCCTCTGAAAATACGTATATCGCTGTCCCCCACTGCTATTGTTGATCCTTAGGACCTCTGGTGCCGGCTGATGCAGCTAGATTCCAGTACATACTGACTACAGGAATTATTACCTCTTCTACTATAACCAGTTTTTTAAAGATTTGTTTGGTTAATATTGACAAAAAATAGTTTAAAAAATCAGGACAACTTCTTTTATGGTTTTTCTGCTGATTTATAATATTATTAAGTTAAAACGTTTTGTACTTTAACATACTTCATAAATACTTTTCATCAAAAGAGGTGAAACACATTTGGGATCCGCTCCTCATAAAAGAATTTGTCGAAAACACTTCAAATCCTAGTACTATAAGAAGAGCAATCCATAGTTCATGTTCACACTCCATAATGAATTATTTGTATTGCCTTGGTAATGTGTTATGTAGTTGTAATAAATTAAAAAAAAATTAATCAGTTTCATTTCTCTAGAACAAATTGAAAAAAAAAAATATATATATATACATTACCTTGCTGCATAAGGTTATTACTACCTTCACCGACCTTTAGTTCAGAAGCAGCTGAAGCATCAGACAATGGCACAGATTTACTTTCTCCATTTTCAACAACCGTGACATTCCTAATTAAAAATTGCACCATTAGAACTAAATTGGTATTGAAAAATAAATGATAACAAAATAAGTAAAAAATTATAACATTAATAATCTCCTTAAAGGACTCATGAATCTTAGAATTTACTCACTTTTGTGTTTTGTTATTTTCGGAATTGGTCAAGATTCTCTTTTTGTCATCCTGCGACAACAACTGAGCAGCATTAACAACTTCACTGAAATTAAAAAAAAAAAAAAAATAATAAACCAAAACTTGCTGAAAATACGATTGGAGTTATCTACAAATATTTCTGATTCAAAATTACCCAGTATATGGATTAACAATAGTCATTCCTCTTCCTTTACCAGTTTTTCTGACTTCTTTTTTGGCATTACCAGCTTGCAGAGCTTTCCTTCTTCCAGTATTCTAAAAACATTACATATTTAAAAGCTTTGGATTGAGATGAATATTGAAATTATATCTTGTGTATATATTAAATAATATTAAGTATTCACTCCAACCTTTAATGATTAGATGATATGATGGATAAAGAGAAAAAACATATAATGTTCACGCCATATGTTACGGCCTGATAAGGTTTTTATAGTTTTTCAATCGAAAAATTATAAGCTCATAATTTTATGATATTTATAATAAGATCATTTTTTTTGTTTAAATCTTTATTTTTTAATTTCTTTTTAAAATAGTTATTTTAAATATAATTATAAGTTTTTAAACGAGAGCAGTAGAAGAGAAAGACAGAAGACGATCGTACTTCAATTGTTTTTTTACTGCCTCGTGGGCAGTCGAGTCTTAAGCTAGCGTCTGAGCGGTGAAGATGTGCCGTATATAGACCCAAGATTCCTCTCAACGTTTGAACGTTTGGAAACGAATTTCTTCATCTTCTCATCGTTCCCCTTGGAACTTGGAAGAGCCGCCTTGCGGTCATTTTCAACACCCAAGAGAACTTCGTCCAAGCCGCCCTGCGGTAATTTTCTTCAATACTCAAGACGACTTCGTTCAAGCCGCCCTGCGGTCGTTTTCTTCAACACTCAACTGGACATCTTTACGTGAATATAACCTATCTTTATCCATTAATGGAACATTTAATTTCTTAATTCTTATTCAAGAAACTATTTAATTTGATAACTATTTTTTTTTACATCTTTGAGCATTAATTAAGTTAAGTTTGTTTCTTCTATTTTTACAATATTTTAATTAGGTTTATTTTGTTTCATACATTTTCTTACAGCTGTTTAATTATAATAAGATTAATTTTTCTTATATAAATTTATTAGGTTAATTTGTTTCTCATCATCTTTATATGTATTTCAGTGTATTAAATGTATTGTGATTCGTCGTTTGCTTTCATTATTTTTATTTATTTTACATACAGTCCACTTATTTATTTCAATAGAACCACCCTCAATTTTGAGTTGTCACTTGAAAGTATTATTCTTTCACGGATAGCCCAGCGTATACATATAAAAAACCTATTTTTTTATCATTTTGGCAAATAATATCTCTAAATTGAATGAAAAACAATCTAAATACCAATTTTTTAATAGAAAAAAAAAAAAAAGCTGGTCAGAAAAAATAATGAAGTTTAGTCATCCTAAAAATTTAAATATAGGAAGAAAACAGCATTTTTTATTAGAACCCATCATGTCTCCATTCTCTTTTTAATTTATTTTATATATAAAAAGAAAAGTGTTATAGAGTCATTGCATAGTTTTGTAAAAAAAAATTACAAATTAAATTGTAATTTTAATACTTTCTAGAGCTTGAACACTTATCACCTATAAGCCCAATATTAGATACAAATAAACTACCTGTGGTGGTGGAGCCATTAACCTGCAGTTAGGACCCCAATGTCCAACAACGACGCCAGCTATTTCAAGCCTGCCACCAGTGGTCATACCTGAAAGCAGAAAAACAAATTTTAAAAGACATGTATAAATTATTTTAAAAATATGAATAATAATAGTAGGCAAAGCCAGCCCAAGATTTGATTAGCCAACTGATGACTTGACATGAATACCTTCCAAGCCCAAGCATTAAGATTACACTTAATACAACCCTTCTCCTTACTCCTCAGCCTAACTCTAGGGCACCCAACTGTCAGTTCAGCGTAAATTAACTTTTTAAGAATCAGTTCTTTACTAAGACCAACTTTGAGAACTTGAGGCTGCAGAGCAGGATCTGACAACAAAAATAACTTTACATGCCTATGTAAGTCACCGTGATGCTATTGCCTCGTATATACTTGAGGGTTCCATTATTTCACATTATGTAACCTTCTTAAGTCTCCAGTGGCCTCATTCCTCTTTATTCCAAATATTTATGTAGAAAATTATTCCTAAAAGCCGTAAGGCATTGTTCATCCACATTACACACTATAGAACTTTGACTTGAAATTATACTAACCAATGGGCACTAATGACCCAGCAGTTTTGTATCCTTAAATCTAATCAAACAAACCTCTATAGAAGCATCTGAAGAATGATAGTAAATTCCAACTTTTACGTTTCTTGACAGGAACCAAAAGCTGAGTGCATATCAATAATAACGTGCATTTTCCACGACTTTATTTCCTCCTGAACTGCATTATTGCTAGTTATCATAGAACCTTAACATCTTATTGAGTACAAAGTACACTCTGATATATCAATATCACCAAGACCATCATTGTTTATATTAGTAACTAGCTGTGACCTGCAGCTTTGCTAGCGAATATTGCATTTGTATTAATTTATGTGCTTAAATTTTCTTACTTAATCTTACTTTATAGTAAGAGTAGCTATAATAAATATCAACTATCAGCTATTCTTTGTTATAATTTAAAGGCCGATCTAGACTTCTTCCTGTCAAATTTACAATTTCAACCACTTGTAAGTTGAAGATTTTCAAACCCAGCCACTAATTTTCAAACACATCTAGACACTAAGACGAACCTCCAAGAAAAATTTTAGCTTCACAACCATAGTCATTTTTTTGATACTGCGATGACCAAAAAACATAGACATACAGCGAATAAAAGTCCTAAATTTGATTAAAATAATAGTATTATACTCGAATAATTCAAAAGAAATAATTATTGTTATAATTTATTTAAATTTATAAATGTATATGCTTCAAGGTAATAACGATTAAAGTTAAAAATGACTCTTGAAATAAAACATGACTTATATAATAATATAGATTGATATAAATTTAGTCTCCGCAACCTTCTTTACTCCCTAGTGGCCTCATCTCTCTTCAGACCAAATATTTTGCCTGTAGTACCTTATTTTCGAAAATTTTAGCCGTTGTTCATCCTTCAGAGTAAGCGGCCACATTTCACATCTGTAAAGGACCGTCGGAAGAATAATAGTTTTATAACTTCTAACCTTTAAGTTTTTAGACAGAAGCCGCGAGCTAAGTAATTTTGCAACTGAATAATAACACGCCTTTCCTGCCTATATTTTCTCCTGGACTTAGTTTTTCTCGTTATCATTGAACCCTAAATACTTAAATTTCTCTATGTGTTCAAAAGTATGCCCTGATATATCAATAGCACTAAGATCGCCACCGTCTCTGCTACTAAATCATATATTTTTTCTTATCGGTATTTATTTCGAGTCCTATTTTTTTTACCGGTTTTTATTTTATTAGTTTCCGTGTCATCCCCTAACAGTACCAAATCATCGGCGTTTCCCAGAACCGGAATTTAATCCTTTCTCAGTACACATCACCTTTTTTTTGACATATTCTAAAGCGATTTCGAATCATTTTCTGTTATTATGATCACTATTAAGAAGTTTTTAAAAGAATATATTTGAAAGAACTTCCGCGTAAATGACATTTTTAGTTTTATTTTCATGCGGCAGAAGAACATACTGATTTTCTCCGCAACCCGATCTTGGCGTAAATCAATTCCTACATGTTTAAATGTTTGGCCCTGTGATTTATTAATTGTTACAGCAAAAGATAAATTATGGGGAAATTGAATTATTTAAAAAATAAAAAGTAAATTATTTGGAATCATTGGGATGCGAGGTTTTTTTTTCCTAATTTTTCCCGTTTTTCCCAGATTTTCTACTGATTCTTCACTCCTATTGGTCGCAACGTGATGTTATATAGCCTATAGCGTTCCTCGATAAATGGACTATCCAACACAAAATGAATTTTTCTTTCGAACCAGTAGTTTCTGTGATTAGCGCGTTCAAACAAACAAACAAACGAACTCTTCAGCTTTATAATATTAGTATAGATTATACTTTTCATTTTATCCATTATATATTTCAAGCCCTATCACTTTACCGGTTTAATTACTTGTGTTTATTGGTGTAGTTTCCACATCTTCACCTAACAGCACCAAATCATCAACATAACCTAGGAATGGAATTACACCAGTTTTAATTATAATAAAGGTGAAAGGGAATTGTCTTGTTTTGAATTCGAACAAACCTCAAACCTCTTGGAATAATTGCTACAGATTTCAAGTGTATTGGAATGTTATAAACATGCACATTGCTATAAGGTTTATTAAGTTTAAATTTTTAACTTAAATTATCGTATGTAAATTAACTTTTATAAAAATTTAAAATCAGAGACAAAACATCGATTGATATTTCTGAGGCAACATTAATAAAAGTCCGATTACCTCTTCCCCTAATGCTAGGTTGCAAAGCACCTCTGGTAACTGGATTAGCCTGACGTCCTGGTGGAGCTGTTGCCATACCTGCAGGCATTACGGCGTGGACACGGGAAGCTTCGCCTAAGGAAAAAAAGACAATCCATGTATATTTATCAATCGCTGTTGATATTCTTATATCCAAATTTTTAAGAAAATATCGAACATACTTCATGCATTTGGGATGAGAATACATAATTATACATACTTATTGAAAGAGGAGCTAGAAGTGGCGGGCGGGCCCATTGGACATAAAGCCCATCAAGTATAGCTTCTCTCATCCTTTCGACCTTCATGACTTGTGGAATACGATGACCACAAAGTTCAAGAAGGTTCTTTACGGTAGCTGCCCGTGCTAGTTGTGCATGCAGCAATTTACCTAAATAAAACAAAAATAAATAAGTAAACTGTACAAAGAATAAATATTCAAAAATCTTATTCTTCAGGATCGAATTGACTCAATAAATATAAACTAAATAAATTTGGGTAAATTCCACTTCTAAAAAATCAACAGCAACAGGTTGAATATGCTATTTTTATACTTAAAGTGGGGTTCAATGTAGAAAGACAGTCTCATTAAATGTTTGAATAATACTATCTTAGAGTTAGTAAGCCTCAATTGAAGGTAACTTGATAGGAATAGGTTATTTTTAACTTTGGCAAGGTAAGTTGAGTTTATTCAGTAGATCTCCTACATCCACTGATTAGAGAGTGTCTTTAAGAGCTTTTACAATGTGTTTTTTGTTCTTCCTTTTTAATATGAAAGACATAAAAAATGCATATTTTGGATAATTTAGGAAAAAATAACTACTAATTTTTAATTTGCTGTAATAGGTAGTGTGAGTTTAACTTAAGAATTCATGCATCATGCAGACAATAATGTTATATTTTTTCTTTACGATAATTTTAGGTATCTAGATCTCTTTCACTAGACTACTGTTCCCCAGATCCCGGGTTTGAATTCCAGCTAAGGCAGAATATTATTTATTCTGTTATTTCAGCCATGGGGCGACCCTTGTATATGGAGACCCTCCAGGGCAACACACAGTCTCTGTAAAGAGAGGGCCCAAAATGGGAGAAAAACCTGGTGGCTGAATGTGAACTTGAGACTAATCATCTCATTGCACAGCCATTTACCAAGAAATTGTACGAATCTCTATATATATTGAGCCGAAGACTCTCAGAGGTTGTAGCAGTACAGTTTTTTTAATCTAGATTCTTGGATACATAAATTAATTGTAAATGAACAACATTCCTAGTTCATTAATCAGTAGAAATCGGAGATAAAATGAGAAAAATACTATATCACCCAGCAGATGGTATAAAAAGAAAAATTTAACTGATAATGTGAGCATGTATTATCTATTTCATAGATTGCATTTCTTATCTACAACATTATCAGATTTAATATTTTAATAAAGGAGTAGTATAGCACTCAAATTATTCACGTCTTTTTTCATAGAAATAAGAGGTATAAGTTAATACTGTGTAAGCATTATTTTCAGCATTGCATTGACTGGTACCCTCCAGCTCATACTTAATAAAATATAGATGTAAATTTTAAGAATAAAACAACGCTTCTATTTAACATTATAGATGGTAATAAAAAAGTACCAATAATAAACAACCATCAAAATAAACATAACTCAAATTAATCTGACAGATGTTGTATCAATATCATTGGACCATGAAATTCTAAACTTATTCTAAAATTTTAAATAAATAAAAAATCATCAACTTGAAAATTACGGTAAATGTTTGGATACTCTCAGTTGCAACCTATACACACAGATAATCTGAGCCATTATTTTCCTTTTTTTTTTTTTTTTTTTTTAATGACATGGTGTCTCAGTAAATTGAGTGAAACCTTTAAAGCATTAACATTTCTACAAGTCAAGTCATTATTTATTTTTCTAATTTTTTTTCTATTCTACAAGTCAAGTCATTATTTATTATTCTATTTTTTTTTTTTTTTTTTTTCTATCTCAATTTAGAAGAAAGGCTGCAAGGAAGACAATCTGAATCCCATAGACTATGAGATAATAATGCATTATCAATTTAATTTTTCTTGATATAATTTTTTACTCACATGTTCTACCTGTCAATCATAGAAATATAGGTATTATAAAAATCATTCGCATATAAAGAATTTTTGTATGAAGAATTCATAGTAGATTATTTTAAGTATAAAAAAGTTACTGTTTCGTTGACAGACTCAATTCTGTTCCATGTCTTAAATTGACATATGACATCGCCTTTAATCTAAAACCAGATAGTTCATGTCCTATTGAACCTAAATCCAAATGCTTCAAAATGTAAACTAAAATTATTATTAAAATAAGCATTTCAAGTCAAACTGTGGATTTGTAAGTTAATTTTAATACATTAGCTTAAACTAAAATTTTTTTACAATAAAATTCCTACATTGTAAATTAAAAAAAAAAAAATCCTGTGATTTTAGGAACTGAAACCTAATGAATAATTTCCTAACTTTCCATTAAAATTAAATATTTTATTCTCATTTTCATTGATCATGAATACTTTAATTTATATACATGTTCAAACAAACACCCTCTTATGTACTAGTAAAGGTTTCCACTGACTATGACTAGTGATTTTATGGTTTTCAATATATCTTTAATTTCTTCACCGACGTTTCACAAGACATGCTACAGGCTTCTTCATAAGGGTTTTTGAATAAGATTTTTTCATGACACCCAAAAGAAGCCAGTTGCATCTCACCTCCTAAGCTTATACAACCAAATTCATTTTCATTTCTGCAGTTAAGGTCTCACGATTCAAGATAGGTAGAACCCAAATAACAAATAAAAAAATATATATATCTGTCTGGCCGCTGTCCAAGTCTTTTTCACTACTGGACCAATTTTTCTTTTTAAAATTTGGCAAAAACAATACCCGTGCATCGTAAAATACGATGATCCTAACACATGAACGTTGGTATCAGCTAAATTGTTTTAAAATGGTGTCCAATTAAAAATGATTTCATTCATTAACTCAGTTATTTTTGTAATTTTTTAAAATTAAATAAAATGAACATAACCGCCTAAGAAGAACCCAGTTAGCCTAGGTTAATAATTTATCTCCATTCATTAATAGTAATAGTAAAATTACTCATAATATTAGTAATAAGTTAGTGAACCCAATTTTTTTAAAATATTCATTAATCAATGTAAAATATACCCCTTAATACTATAAATAATAAATATCATGATTTAAAAAATTTTTATTCATAATTTTGATGTTCTGACCATCAAAATACAGCCATGGGGGTGACATCAGCCATGGAATAGGAGCACCACATGCTTCGTTAACAATCAGAGCATATTCGACACCAGTCATAACAAGGCAGCCAAGCTGGACACCTCTGGGAGAAACGCACTCCACCTAAAAAAGTGAAAATAATGTAAACTATACTAAATTTTAAATTATAAGAAGTACGTAAGCGAGAAAGATTAATTTGTAAATAAGTATAAGATTGAGAAATTTTTTAAAAATATTGAGAGGAACTTGACTAATTTAATAACCCCGCCCTCCCCTACAAATAAATTATTGCAGAAGGCAGGACTATTAACTAAATAATATATATAGAAGGCAGGACTATTAACTAAATAATATATATTAAGTCCCTAACCTAAATTTGGGAGAGGGATAGCTGAGCGGGTTAGCGTGAGATAGCGTTGATATGAGAGGGATAGCGTTGCCTAGGAACACAGAGGACCAAATAATTTGAAAACCAAACAATTACGAGTTCGAGACTCAGTGCTGTGGGGGTCTTTTATTTCAGCATTTATTCCCTGCCCTCACCAGAACAAAAAAAAAATAATAAAATAAAAAAAATAAAGAGTCCTTAACCTGAAATAAGCTAGAAATAAAATTTACAAATAGAGGAAAATCTATACCGACGCTTATGTATATATATCTAGTTTATAAACATTATTACCTCAGGTAATAGTTACATTTATGCCTAATAATTTTGATGTTATAATACTAAAAAATTTAGGAAATAAATTACAAAGCTGATGAAAATTGACCAAGATTTTTTTAAGAAAGAGGCAGTTTTGTTTGTTGTAACTGGTAATTGTTTTAAGAACCATAACAATTTAAAGAATTGTTCAATTAAGATACTCCAATAATAAAGAAAATAGGTATTTAAGATAAGAATCAGTTATTTTTATATTAATCTAACTTACTGAAAGTTCCTGATTATATTCAGAGTTAGAAAGCTGTGGATCCATTGCAGTTGCGATAATGGCATCCAACTCATGTTTCCTTAACACTCCTTTGTCAGGGAAGGACATAATGTATCTAAAAAATAAAATTAAATACATTTTGAAAAATGTCTTCATATTTATACTTACTCAAATCACTCATTTTGATAAAATTCACGAAATCTAATGTCACATAGGTTTCATTCTGATTAAAGTACATTCAGTTTTGTAAGTTAAAAAAAAAATTTCAAGTTATTAGCATTGATAAAAAAAATGAATAAATACAAAAGATGAAAGAGTTCTATTATCAACTGAAGGAGAAAAGGGCAAAAATATTTTTGTAAGCAATTTTTTTCATTTTATTTTTTTATATGAGCATAGAAATATAGCACAGAAGGTTGTGTTGCCCGAATCAGATTTTATTAAAAATTACTACATGATAACTTAATGATATCAAATGATGTATTTTTGTCTGTAAGTGTATTCAGTGTAGGATGAAATCGTACAGGTGACAGTCAATCATTACTACCACTGTCACCCAACCATCATATTATAGAATGCTTCCCAAACCACCCCAATCATTTATTTTTTAATACATCAAGTTACAAAAAAAAATCATATTTGTCTCTTGAGACCCACGACAACCTACCTTAAGACAGTTGCAAGCACCAAAAGATGTTGAGGAACATAACTTGGATTAAGCATTAACTGAGTGTCACTCCTCATACATGTGAGATAGGCACGGAGTCTTCTTCTTTTATCATCCACAGTCGTTCTAAAAATTAAAAAATTGTATTACCTATCATGCTGAATATGTTATGAAACTCATATTAAAAGATTGTAATGTAAAATATTACTTCCAAAAGGTACATTTAAAAAAAAAAACATACCCAAACCAAAGCCTCTGTATTGTTGGAACACCCCAACCGAGTGGTTCAGCCCTTATAACTTCAGGGCGTTGGTAAGGGTTAGGTTTACTCCAAACCCATTCTTTAATTTTAATCTCAGGCATTTTGATTTCTCCACCTAAAAGAAAAATCACTTGGGTTATGAATTCCTATTTTTGTCCAGAAAAAAAAATCTTCTAGATATATTAGTAATAAGTCATATTAAACTTTCTCCTAAACTTCATTAATTATTATAACTTATAATATATAACTAATGCAATTTATCAAATCTAAGACATACCCTTAGGAGCAGCCTGTCTAGCAAGGTAAGTGAGATGATGAAGATTGAAGAGGATAGCATAGACCATTCGACGTAGCGGCCTATAAAATAGCTGGATTGAAGGTATCTCCTTATGGCTCTCATCTTCCATTACGACAGGCAACCGTACTTCACCCTTAAACAAAAAAAAGGCAAGAATGATAAAATAAAATGTTTTGTAAAGGTATTTATAATGGAAGTTTATAAATTTATATTTTGTATTAGTATGATAGATAAAAATGTTGTACTAAATAGGTGCTGGACTTCATTTAAATAAGAGAGAACTGATAGAATGAGTCAAGCTGTTATGATAAGTAGCTAGAGATGGGGGAGGGTTGATTTTTAATGAAACTTTTAAGATCATACATAACTAAGAGAAAAAAAATATATATCCTTAACATATGGTGACTAAGAGTGCGTATAGGCTAAATTTGCTCTCAGTTTTCTGTGATTTTATTAAGGAAATAAGACTTAAATTAATTAAAAATTCGGTCAATATAGTGCCTGAAGTCTCTCAGAAGATTGAGGAACCGCTGCTGACCAGTAACGAGCAGATAAGCCAAAAAAATGTTTTGATGTTCATTCATTAATTTTAAGCTCAATAGGTTTAACAAATTAATTTATTAAACATATTCTTTGTGTATATATCCAATCCTTCCTTTGTTTTTTTTTTTTGTTTTCTTACTATTTTATAACTTAATATCATATATATACCGACCATGTTGACTGCCTAACCTCAACATGAATGGAACTGATCCACCCAGTCCACATTCAAAACGTAAGAAAAGAGGCAGAATGAAGTGGTTTTTTTACACTATTAACGCCTCTCATGTTACACCTAGTGAGATAATCCCTAGTTATATTGTTTTGAGTAGAAAGGATGATAATGATTTTAAAAATATATCTCCATTTTTTATTAATAAATTTATTACCAATAGCGTAGGTAATGTTAAAAATATTAGAAAATTAAGTGATGGGAACTTGTTAGAGGAAACAAGTGACGCTAAACAATCCGAAAAATTACTGGCAATAAAGAATTTTGGAGGCCAATTCGAGGTAGAGGTTAGTCCTCATCGCTCACTCAATTATTCAAAAGGCGTGATCAGGTGTTTTGACCTACAATACGCCACGATAGATGAAATCAAAGAAGAGTTAAATGACATCGTTACTGATGTACAAAGAATAAAAATAAAGAAAAATGGCCTAGTCACCCCTCCACCAACCTCTCCAAGTGAGCTGACCATTGAAGAAGGGTGTGCAGCTATCACGAACACAATCATACAAGCAGCGAAATCTGCCATACCAATGACCAGAGGAGTTCCAAAAAGACCACAGGTCCCATGGTTCAATGATACCTATAAGCAAGCCCTAAAAGACCGTCGGAAAGCATTCAAAAGATTTCAAAGGTGTATGACGATGGAAAATTTGGTAGAATATAAGAAACACCGCACCATATGCAGGAAAACGTTTAACCAATGCAAAGCAGAATCATGGAGAAACTTTTTAGGATCCATAAGCTTATCAACGACAGCTGCCGATGTTTGGAATAAAATTAGAAAAATCACAAAAAAATCCTCATTTCCTCGCTATACCATATTAGTTAATGGGCAACTGTCCGATGATCCACAAAGCGTTTCGAATGAATTTGCCACATTTTTCTCTGAAATCTATAATCCGGTACGACAAAGTTCGAACACTGAACCTACGGTGGTGGACTTTCAAAATACTAACAATGATTCAGCTTTAGACTATAACCACCCTTTTACCATGTGGGAACTCGAAAACATCTTAAATTCCGTTAAAGGATCCTCACCCGGCCCCGACAATATTCACTATAGCATGATCAAACGTCTTCCTAACAATACATTACGTTGGCTCCTCGATTACTACAATCACATATGGTCCGTTGGAGAATTACCAAATGCCTGGCGAGATTCAGTTATCATTTCCATATTAAAAAATGGAAAAGACAAAAGATTACCCAAAACAGCTATTGTCCTATTTTCCAAACAAGCTGCCTTTGTAAAATCATCGAGCGAATGGTCAACAAGAGATTAATGTGGTTGATAGAAAAGAATGGTCTAATCCAATCCTTTCAGTCAGGATTTCGCAAAGGACATTTGACGGTAGACCACTTGACTGTATTAGAAGCCGAAGTACAGTACGCTTTTGTAAACGGACAACAAGCAATTCGCAGTATTCTTCAACATGATGAAGGCGTTTGGTAATATAAACCATATGGCCATCCTTCGCAAAATAACAATGATGGGAATCAGTGGACAAATGTTCAATTTCATTAAACAATTCCTTAATAGACGTTGACGCAGTGAACTATCCCACGATTATGGACAGACCAACGGTGTCCCTCAGGGCTGCGTCCTTAGTCCAACTCTATTCTCACTCGCAATCAACGATCTGGGGCTCAACTTACCAAGAGGCGCCAAACCTCTGTTATTTGCTGACGACATAGTCCACCGATCAGAGAATATAAAGACCATACAACACAAACTACAAGATGCCATTAATAGGATTAATAACTGGTCCACTACTATAGGTCTAAAAATGTCCATTGAGAAAACTGTTTGTCTTCACTTTAGCCGAAAGAGAAATACTCCACCTTCACCTAACTTTTAGGCAATTCATTAATACCCTACACACCTCACCACAAATTCTTAGGCTTCATATTTGATCAAAAATTGAAGCCCCCTAAAAGCCCCGTGTGGCCAATAATACCCCTAAAAGCCCCTCTAGCAAACTTAAGCAAATCAAGGGAACAGTAGAGCCGTGGTCCACATCCTGCCGGCGTAGCCGTAGGGAGGAGGTAGCCTAGGCTCGTCTAAGAATTGGTCACACTGCGCTCACTCATTCATATCTTATAACAAAAAAGCCTCCGCCAACATGCACCTTCTGCATGCCCATCCTTTCGATTAGGCACATCTTTGAGGATTGCACTCATTATAAAGACATTATCATCAGAATGGGTATGACTCCTAACTTGAGCAATATTTTGAAAGACAACGAAGCTTCAATAGCAATGGTTATCAATTTTTTAAAAGCACACCATCTCCTATCTCAACTATAAAATTTATGAGTGATTTTATACCTTATTTCCTTTGTAAAATTAAACTTTGTATCTTTATAACATTATTCTATTTTCATTCATATTAGTCATTATTATTAGTACTTTTCATCTTGTTATTTTATTTAAGTTAAAATAGAACTCCTCTTTCCCTTTAAGTGAATTTTTAGGCGTTGATGACTTCGAAGTTTTACGCCTCTAAGCACAAACAAACAAACAAACAATATGTCCTTAAATATTATTCATAATAGAATATTAAAAAACTTAAGTCACATCAAAACAAAACAGCTATTATGGAAACATTGTTTTTGACACAATTAAAGAAAATGAAATATTTCTTACAATAAAAGTTTTTAAAAAAATAAATGAAAAAGTTATACGTAGAATAGCTTATTACACATTGATAGTTATTATTCACCACAGTTAACTTATCACATACATTAAGCTTTTACTTTGCCTGTCTTTATCATCAGCCTTAGAGAGTTAAACAAGGGATCAGAAATCATATGTTATAAGAAAATAAGTTTATAGTATTTAAATTTATTTTTGTATAAAATAAATGTTAGGGATGCTGTAAATTCCTACCGTAGTGAGAAGACGGTATATGAATGGGACATTAAGCCTTTGCTGTGGCGTTCACAAACAGTTCTAAGGATCTCAGCAGCAACAGGAGGAAGTTCTTTTTCTTCTTTCTGGAGTAATAAAATATTATTATTTTTAACTAAAAATAAAAATCATAAATATAAAATATATATATGAAAAGAACAGACCTGATTATTTAAATTTAATCCTGCCATAGCGCTTTCAATTCTTGATGGTGAAGTAGCTCCAGAGCTTGAACTGGAATTAGAGCTTGTTAATAATAAATGATTAGTACCACCATTCACTGGAACAGAAAATAATTTTATAATATTAATATTGGATTTCATAAAATAGAAAGATAAAATAGATAATTATTAAATAAATGGAAATTTACATAATATAATTTACCTTGTGCATTGACAATGGATGTGGATGTGGTTTCTTTGGTTTCCTCGACATTGATCTCTGGTCCAACTGATAGACAAGCAACAGCTTCAGAAACGCTCATAAGTCCAGCAAGCTAATAAAAAAACAAAAAAGAATACATATTGGTTCCAAACCATGATTTTTTTAAAGTATAAAAATATCTGAAGTGTGCACAAATAAAATAGTCTATTTAGAAGTTTAAATAGAACTTTATTTAGTCGGTAATCATAAATTTAAAAAGCAAATGAATCACCATAAAAATATAAATAATAATATATGTATTGGTGATTGGCCATTTTTTAAAAGCAAGCAAACTAATGGAACCTATTTCATGCAAAAATGTAAAATGAATAAATAATTTTTTTAATTCCTAAGTACTGGAATCAACATCATTTTATGATATGGCAGCTCATTATCTTAGATTTTTAACAATTGATCAAGCAATAGTACATAAAAAAATAAATCATAAATAAAATTAACTTTATTTACCTCATTACCACCAGCTTCAGAAGCAAGTCTAGAAGTATCAAGCCCAGAACTTTCAAAGCTTTCAGTCTTTTCTGATTCATTTTTCAAGAGAGATTTGTTTTTTCGCCTTTTTTAAATCTGAAATAAAAATTTAAGTAGATAAGGAAGATGATGAACAACTTTATACCAAGCTATTTAGCTAATAATTATAATTAACATCAAAGGGATAAACCACGATGTAGGTAAGGAGAACAGTGCTATGTCTTATAAATTTTAGTTATGAAGGATTAACTACAGACATGTTAGGGTCACCTGTAGCATAGTGGCTAGCATAACAGCCTTCTATGCCCAAGGACACAGGTTTAAACCCGTAGGTAGTTCTAGGATTTTTTAATGGGAGTAAAAAATCCTTAGTTATAGTAGGATAGTGTCCTTCAGAGGGGACGTAAAAAGGTGGTCCCGGGCCTGTGCGATGTCAGGTACTTCCTAAAGATCTTTATCCTAATTAAACCTGAATAGGCAAAATTTAGGACTCCCACTGTAGCATCGTCTGATTAGCCACTGTAGTATAAAGTGACATTTAATAAATATACAAACAAACTGGAGACATGTTAGTAAAAAGCGCTAAGTAAATAAATCAGCTGATTCACTAAATTATCATTTAATGACCACATTATGATCATTATTATTTGTATAGAATGAAGCAAGTAATAATTCTGTTTTCAATGATCAACAAAAATAATTGAGCATTTGCTTCTAGGTAGAAATGAACAGTAATCATATTAACTTCGCTTTACAACTTGCACTAGCCAGTTTTAGTTGATATATATATATATATATATATATATATATATATATATATATATATATATATATATATATATTCAACTGAGACAGAAAACAACTTGAAAATGAAACAAGTCTGCTCTATGTACATGAATGTGTTTGAGTAAGTATGTACTTCTGACACACAACACATATTTAAATACTAAAAATATATACACGGGTACTAAACATATTATTGAATTTGTATAAAGGACTGCAGCAGTAAAAACTCAGTAATTAGACCACCGATAAATAACATAAGCATATGTGCAATCTTACTTTTTTGATACGAAGTTTACATACCAGCTCCAGATGCTCGGTACTTGAGGAATCCTCCTTTAGTACCATCCAAATAATACTGAACAGCTCTTCTGAATTTGGCAGCCCTCTCACCACCAACTGCACCGAAAATCTCTAATCCGGCTTTGTCTAGGTCACTAGTGTCTAATTTCTTAACAAACTTAGCAAGAGAACGTACAAGCTCTCCACACATGTCTTCAGCCTACAAGGAAAAATATGGTAATCAATATAAAATAATATCCATTGGATGATTCCTATGAACAACTATTAGCGAATTCTAAAATACCAACTGCAATTTATAACTTCTTTAAACGATCTGAAATTAAAGGCACAGTACAAACCTTGACAACTTTCCCGGCGATCAATTTTCTGTGCAAATCGGATAGTTCAGTCTCAGGAAGAAGGAAATTTCCCAGTAATGCAGCAACAACACAAAGTTCGTCTCCTGTTATACCTAATCCTTTAATTAGTTCTGATACAATGTATTCTTTGGATTCGAGAGTACCCTGAAAATATGTATAAAGAGATTAGACAGGCCAATAAGACATAAACTATTAATGAACAAGTATAATAAAATAAATATACATACTTTATATGTAAGTTTTAAATGTCTAGCTGAAAAGTAACGAGGAGGATCAAATGCTATGTATTCTGCATCATCTGCTACAATCCCATGACACTGATTTTCACGACAAAATGCTATCACCTGAAACAATTCAATAATTAACTAATTAAGTCTATTATAATAAGTAAGAAACACAGAGAAAATTATAAAAATAAAATTATATTTATATCAATTTAATTGGTCTTTGGAGGTTGTATATGTGAGTGTGTATATACATTTATACTTTTTTTTTTTTTTTTTACAATTAAACATTATTGAGATAGAGTGAAGTATGGTAAATACAGGGGATAGGACAAGAGTTTTCAACTAAGTGTACTAATGGAATCTTTCATCAATTTAGCTGTGTGTGATTAGACAATGGCATGTTGCAAAATCATATTTCCATGTCTAACAGCCCATTTTGGTTGCTTTTAGATTAATGCATAGTTCAAATTTATCATTTTTGACTGAAGCAATAGATATCAATTGTTTCATCTGGTTTCAAAAAATCAAGGTGTACGACACCATCCCGATCTCACCAAATGCACAGCATTGTCTTCTTTCCAAAATGATCCAGTCTTACAGTGGATATTGATGAAATGCTTTCAATTCGGAATATCAACATGTTTTAGGATGACCTGAGATTTCTTTCTTTGTATTTCAAGTCAAAGAACATCTAAACCAACTAACAGAAGCATCTTGCGTTAAGAGAAAAAATGTGGCTAATCTAAATTGTTTTAGCATTTCTATTGAGATTAGAGGTCAGGTTAAAGAGTTGCCCCAATTTAATTGTTACCTCCAGAGCATCTGAATTGAATATACTAGTAATTCATATAGTAACTACAAAAATAACTATTATTTTATCTTGAAATATTAATTTAGTTTATAATACCTCCTGCTTATGGTCATCCATGGTCACAATCACTGACACATTGAGATTTCGTAATACCATTCGCAGAGTGGGACGAAGGCATGATGGTGGGGTCCACCAAACCTTGGGAGGAGGGTGTTCCTTTATTAGCAAGATGTCGAAGCACCTGAAACATTGAAAAAAAAAAAACATGAAAAACACCTGAAATCTGAAACATACTAAATTAATTTAAAGTTTGAGCAATAAGTTGAAGGAGTTGGGAGTTAAAAATAAGAAATTTTAATGAGGATAGAGAATAAACATGGCATATGTGAAAAGAAAAAATTGGAGTGAAGAGGAAATACATCAACCCACCCTAAAGGTGGGTCACAGAGTATCACCAGGAGGTACCGATGACGAATCCCTAAAAACTGTTTACAATCTGCTTCAGTCTCTCCACTAATAAAGTTGAGAGGTGGCCATATACCACACATCAATAATCAAAGAGGGAATAAATTAGTGAGGGTATGAGGATATAAGGAGGGTAATGGAAGAATATGGCAGGAAATAGGGTAAAACTTAAGGATACTTATTGAGCATCATCCAATCTGGGCAACATGGGGTTTCCAGAACAGGATTGGATTGAAGATAATAGCATATTAGGTATACTCAAATATATAACCATAACTATTAAATACTCCATCATGAAGGAAGTAAATATCAGAGATAGAATTATTCAAAGATATAAAATTAAATTTAAAAGAATGTGATCATCAAATTTCAAACAAAGGGTATGAAATATATAAGTTTCAGTATATATAATGTAATGTATTGAGAATACTGAGGGGTAGAAATTCATTATTGGATAACTATTATATTAATTTAATAAATATTAATAAGCCTTTACCGGAATAAGTTCAAAAAGCCTTTTCCTACCTCCCTTGGGCCCTCCCCGGAAGTATACCCCGGAAAACTTCCATATCAGCCCCGCCTTCCTTTGTCTGATAGCAGATTGGCAATTCCCAAAAAAAGAGTATTTTTGGAAAGAAGAGGGAGAGATGTGATGAAGGTGAGATTTTAAAATCAGGGAAGGTCAGTCGGGTTCCATCTACAAGAAGTTAGTCAGTCGTATTGGATAAGCAGAAGAGCTCAAGTCCATTGTTGAGAGAAGTCTGTTGAGGGGCAGAATGAGGAGTGAAGAATTCCACCTTCAACAAACTAAGTGTTTGTAAGGTACCCTTTTGTTTATTGTTTGGTGAAGTTAACTATAAGATGTCCCTCAGTATTCTCATTTAGAGTTCTAGGTGCTGTGTAAATAGAATGAATATTTGTAAGATAATTTAAATAGTAATGTCATTTATTTAAACCTGTTGATAATTTAATCTTCCCCTGCATGCCACTTATTTATATTGGTAAACATGATACCTTTAGAAAAGAAATCCAATGGTTTCAGTAATATTAGTCTACACATACATTAAATATATATCAAGTAAGCTAGTTTTTAAAGCTACCGCTGCCTTAGAAAAGCATATAAACATATAACTATATATATATATGTTTTGTTTTTTTCTAAATGGAGCCCCCCATTGGATAAAACAGAAAATATGAGTCAATGTTTTTGTTGTGGAAAAGCAACTTTTAAATTCTAAACAAAATTTTATAGTTAAAAGCATGTATTATTGAACTGAATAATAAAAAACGGTTTTAAAATATAGATATAGAACATGAAAATTAACAAAACAGTGAACTTGGTTTGATATCAAACAGAAGAATCAAATGAGACAGCTGAAGCGAGAAATTAATATCCTGGAAGTGTTAGCCACACCCTCCCCAACAATCCTTTAAGAATTAACAAAATCGCTCAGCATAAAGTCATGATGCATATAAGAATTTATTTATTTTTCAAAGAAAATTGATTCGGAAGATCTTAAATTTTACCTCTGTTTTAAAATATCTATATCAATCTAATGCATTACATACAATAGCAAATTATTCAGAAAGACCATTTACCATTGAGATTTTATTTCGGGCTTTCAATTGGTCTTCAATCCATTCTCTCGATCTTTGTCCTTGAGGACAACCATTGAAGAAGACTGTTAACTCAATGTTTGAAACATGGAGAGAATTCACAAACTGTCCGAGGAAAGCTGTGACTCTATTCCATTGCCCTCCACAAACCCAATCTAGAAAAAAAATTGAATGATTAATAATCATACAGATGTTCATCTATAAATGTTATCTAGACTAATAATTAACATAAGGAAAAAATTGGTAAAATTAATTTTAGAATATCTTAAGTTTCTAAATTAACTATTCATAAAGGACCGTAAATCTCTTTTACAATTCTAGCTGAGAATTAAAGCTTTATCAATCTTATAATAAATGACACTAATCTATTCTGGAAATTACAATTGCTAGAGCAAACAAGTAGGTGTAGAGGAAACAAACAAACTGTCAATCAAATAACTGAACTACATATCAAAAATTTTTATGAACGGAAGATTTTGGCAGCACTGACTTTTTCAATACTGATTTCATCTCTTGCTAAAAATTATTAGATAAGGGTTTCTCACTAGAGTAATGTTTGCACAAAATTATTGCATGAGTGACAGTGGATCAATTAAGGTAAAATATTGTAACTAGCGTACATATTGACACATTTAAAGCTTTTGTTTTGCTAGTTATCATTTATACTGCATATCTGAACAGCCTAATAATATGATACAAAGACTTAACTAAAATATAATGATTCTTTGTATGACTAAAGATTTTATTAGCAGATATCCAAATCAATAACAGTATTTAAGCACAAACATGTCGAACCATTTAAACAATTAAAACTGAGATTAACTAATACACACCATTTCAAAATGTTATTGTCAGTAATTTGTTTACCTTTATATCAAAAGTTAATTTAACTATTATCATTCCTCCTTGATACATTACAAACCAGTGTTCACATGTAGTACAGTATTCTTATTTTTTCAACATATCTATTTACTATTCTACTTTCTGGTCCGGATTATTCATTAGTAATTAACAAAAACAGAATAAAAAAAGTTCACAATGCATTCACAACTTTCTTACAGTTATAATGTTTAAATTTCATTTCATTTCAAAATTGAGTAAAAGAAAAAACACAAACAACAATTAATAAGAAAATTCTATATATTTATTAAATTTTGTCTCTTATATACATGAAAGAAATTGATAAAAACCATTTGGTGGCATGGAGATATTTTTAGTGCTATCCTCACACAAAACAGTGGTATGTAAAAAGATCAAAAATAAAACAAACAAAATGTGGGGGGTCACCTGCAGTTCAGTGGCTAGCATAGCGGCCTTCAATGCCCAAGGTCAATGATTTAAACCCCAGCAAAAAGCCCTAGGATTTCTTAAAGGAAACAAAAAAAAAATCCCTGGTTATGACATCCTTCAGAAAGGATATAAACTGGTGGTTTTAAGTCTGGGCAATGTTGAGGTATTCATAAAGTTTCCTACAATAATTGAACATGGATATGCAAAATTACAGACCCCCACAGTAGCATCTCATGATTAGCAACACTGGCATTAAGGGATGTTAAATGAATAAACAAAGAAAATGTTTTAAATTACTTTATTTGACATTTAAGAACAAGATTTTGGTCCCTGGTATTCAAAACAAATACATATTTAAGTTATGCTTAAGAAGTCTCATAAATATCAAAAACTGATGAGCATTGACATCTACATTGGATGGAAAACAGTGTCACAACAGTATATACTACTGTTGAAACAAATGTGTCATTCTAAAGAATGAACATTGTTATTAATAGAAAAAAAGATTGATCACAAAGATTAGTTTCATCAAATTTTAAAAAATAAGATAACTATGTGTCAGATTATTAAGGTAAGTTTTCATAAGTTCCCTTCTTAATTTATTTAAACTTTTTTTTTTTTTTTTAAGTTTGATGAATAATGTTACAAAGTAAACTTTATAAGACCTACTTAAATAATTGTTAATCCATCAAATTAGAAGATTATTCAATCACAGATTAAAAATAAACCACTTAAGTTTTTTTTTTTTACAGTTCGAGTCTTTAAACGGGAGGGATATAGTAATAGATTTTGAAAATAATCTTTGATACTGTAGAAAAATTTTTTTTTTTGATAGAGCAAATAAAATAAAAAAACTAGTTAAAATATTGACTCTTAAACTTTCTATGAGTCACAAATAAAATATCACCTGCTAATTCAACCATTTAGGCCCGGTTGCACTGACCGTGTTTAACTTTAACTTTACTAATCTCGATAAGTAAATCACGGGTTAGCAGAAATTCCATTGCACCAATCATAATTAGCCCTAACTCTATGTTAAGTGATGGTGTTAAGTTAATTCACCTTCCTACCTCGATTATCCGATGTCAATGTTACCTTTCTACTGTTACTTTAGCTTTCAAACATAGTTTGTGTCAGTTTCAGTTTGTTTTTTCTGAATATTTTCGTGATATTTATCCTAATACACCGAAGAAAAATGAACACAATCTCTTCAGATGAATACTCAACATCAGATAAACATATAATACAATTGGTAAATATACTTTCTAGGAACAAGCTTTACAAAGTAAGGAGGAATCCATTTGAAATTTACGATGATGTGGAATTCATAAGAAGGTACAGATTTCGAAAAGAAACAGTGCTAAATATGATTGACAATTTTAATATTAATGATTTTGAATCATATCCTACAAACAGGAACATCCATAACACCTTCAAACCAGTTACTCTTTGAAACATTGTTTGTGTCTGTTTTAGTTTGTTTTTTTTCTGAATATTTTCGTAACATTTATCCCAATACACGGAGGAAAAATGAACACAATCTCTTCAGATAAATATTCAACATCAGATGAAGATATAATGCAACTGATATATATACTTCCTAGGAACAAGCTTTACAAAGTAAGGAGGAATCCCTTTGAAATTTAGGATGATGTGGAATTCATAAGAAGGTATAGATTTAAAAAAGAAACAGTGCTAAATATGATTGACATTTTTAATATTAATGATTTTGCATCATATTCTACTTAACCTCAAGAGGTATTATGCTACTAGTAGTTACCAGCAGGTTCTTAGCGACATCATTAATATTGATAAATCTACAGTTTATAGAATTATTCCACGCATAACAGCATTAATAGCCAGGAAGTCAAGTGATTTAATTAAAATGTCCATAACAGAAGTTGATAAAAACAAAACAGTGTCAGATTTCTACAGGATAAAATGTTTTCTTTGAGTAATTGGTGCGATTGACTGCACTCATATTAAAATCCAGTGTCTAAGTGGAGCTAATACAAAACTATTTTGAAATAGAAAAGGGTGGTTTTCATTAAATATACAAGTAGTGTGCGATGGGAACTTGAAAATCCTGACTCTGTGCATGACAGTTGGATTTTCAATTAAAGT
Source organism: Piezodorus guildinii (assembly GCA_023052935.1). Taxonomy (NCBI): domain Eukaryota; kingdom Metazoa; phylum Arthropoda; class Insecta; order Hemiptera; family Pentatomidae; genus Piezodorus; species Piezodorus guildinii. Next base: position 63,444,058 of record CM041293.1, read on the forward strand.
GCATTACGAGTGAGATTTGAGTCAAGAGAATTTGGAGATTTTTGGCTTCTAGGCGATAGTAGTTATGGCTGCAAAACATATTTACTGACACCAATTTTAAACCCAACAAATGCTGCTGAAGAAAAATCAATTGTCACACAAAATCAAAAAATCATTGAGAGAGCGTTCAGTTTTATGGAAAGAAGATTTCCTTGCCTTGCCAATGGAATTCGAATGGATCCAAAAAAAGCCCTAAATATTATTGTACCTGTAGATGTCCTCCACAACATTGCAATAGAAACCCAGGACATCTACAACGTACCAGAACCAGAAGATTACTTTCCTGATGTTGTTTCACCATCAGAAATTATATGTGGAAGTGATATAGCTATTCGCAGAGCACTTGTCGACACAAATTTTTCAAGATGTAAGGAAATGACATAATTTTGTATAAATTGCAATGTGTGTTATTAAATCAATTAACCTTTCCCTCTTTTGTTGTCAAGTGGTAATTTATTTGTTTGTATTTATCAATAAAGTCTGATTTTTGTATTTTATTTACATATTTTTTTTCCCTCTAATTCAGTAAATTGATTAATAATAAAAATAGGTTAATTGGAAGAATGAAAAATGATAATAAATAATTTGTAGGTTTCTAAATCTTCCAAAAACAGTTTATTACAATTAACTTTAAAACGAGCCAAGATTACGAGGGCCTTCCCCATCATCAGGACTCACTAAAATACATCAAAAAATTATCAATTAACATTATAAAATAACTTTTTAAATATTAACTAAAATCATTACCAAAAATATGCATAATAATGTTACAAAAAAATTATATTTACCCGAAATTCATTTAAAATTTAAAAAATTATCCATTTTTGATTAACATTTTGTCAAAAATTTGTCATAAAATTGTTTTGTTTTTTGAATTAACACTAAGGAAAAAATACCCATTTAACTGACATATTCTTTGGCCCAGATGAATTAGGGTCATACTATTTACTGTAGTTAGTATACACTGATTTATTATTAAATATAAGTCACTAAGGTAAGGTTTACAAATTTTAATTTCCCAATTGTAGCAAGAACTGCTTGTGAGAGGTGTTTTCAATCTGTTTTATAATTTATGGTATCTTTTATATTTTTGTTTATATATAGATTCAATTGTTTTTCTATATCCAATATTGTAGGTTTTTCAAAATCAAAATTGTGATTAAGCTGAAGATTGTGCTGTGCAAATGCTGTAGTGTTTATATTTTTACAATTATTGCTGTGTTGTTTGACTCTAGTTGTGATCTTTTTAGAGGTTTCTCCTATGTATATCTTATCATAATCTATACAATTTATTTTATAAATAACATTCAGTTTTTCGTGTGGTAAAATCTTTAATGTTTGATAAATGATTACTTAGTTTATTATGGTTATATAGTCCTAATTTTATCTGTGGGGATTTAAATTCAACAAGTGTTCTCTTAATTTCTTTGGATAGATGTGGTATAAATTGCATTTTTTGATAATGGTATATATTTCTATTTCTTCCACTTATCATGTCTATATTTATCGCATTATTGATATTACCTATAATTGTTTTTTTATTATTTTCATTCTGGTAAAGATCTGTTATAGTTTTTTGTTTAGGTTTTACTATTTATTGTTCATATTGTCATCAATTTTTGGTTTATTATTGATCAATTTATTGTTATTAACGTTAAGGTTTTTTGTCCTGGGTTCATTTTTAATTTCATTGTACTACATTTAATTTATTATTTTTTTCGAATACATCTAATAACATTTTATATACTATAGTTTTTATTCCATTTAGATAATCATTGTCTGTCTGGTTTCACAATACAATCCAGCTTCCTTGATATTCAATAGATCTTAAAATGTTTTATTATTAATTCTCAAAGGTCAACTAATTATATCTATTATGGTATTAATATATATTAATCGGCAGAGTAAAACAATCATTTCAATATAACCTAACTGTCTCTGTCTAGAGGGTTAGGAGTTGTTAAATACGTCACGAATATGATGACGTCCCGCGCTAACCCATGTTAACTAACTCGAATTAAAAATTTGTTGGTGAAACTGGACAAAAACTTTAATCATGATTAGCTTTTACCCCGGGTTAGTTAACAGCAAAAGTTAACTTTAACACATGCTGTTGGTGCAACCGGCCCTTAGGGTAAAATCAACAAGATCGCCTCACGTTACCTTTTGGGATGTCTTAGAATAACCAAATTTATGAAGCCCACGATAGAACTACATAATTACAGTAGAGATTAAAACCAGATAAACTCTTGAAGTCCATATTTCTATATTTATTTTTCAAAACTTAAGACTATATTTACGATATTCTTTTATTTTAATTTTTATTATATGTGATAAATTAAAAGAGCACAATACTTCACAAGTCTCTCTTTATTCTTATTAATGGTTCACGTCTAATAGACTAATGACCTTGTGCTTTACTAACTTTAATAACTACAATTATATACAGCATCATAATCATAAAATTTAAATAAACTCTCATTTTAAAATGTACTACAATTGTATTAATTTATCCCAAAACAATAATAATTGAATACCACAATACATCACTATATTAGATATCAAATACAGTTCATATAAACTGAAATTCATCAAAACCTTTATTTCCAGTATAGCTTAAAAAATAAAATTAGGAAAATTTGTCACAGCTACAATTCTACAAATAATTAGCAGAGCACAAGATACACAGTCACCAATAAAATACCATGATTCAACTAAGAATAATATGTGTATTAACAAGAACAATCATCACCTGAATAGGAATAGATAACACATAATATGAGGAATAATTACCTGAAAAAAAGCCTCCATAAAGTCGGTCTAAACAACATTCTGCATCAACCACTAAATGAAATTTTCCATTGCCATTTGGAGGTTTCTTGTGAACTTGTTTTACCCATTTTTGTGCTTGTGTTCTGGCAATTCTAACAAGATCCACGCCCACACAGGAGCCTTCAACTTGGGAGCTTTCAAGAAAGGTTTGTAAATCCTGAATACCCATCTTTACAATTTATATTTTACGAAATAATTGAATAAAACACGTAACAATTAAACAATACAACACTTTAAAACGAATTTCCGAATTGCATCTACCTTAATATTTATGTGGTTAAAATTATGTACAAACTTTATAAGACTTATACCTAATATCACAAATTTCTAGAAGTCTAATGAATTCACACTTAACCTACAGCTTATAAGTGCTAATAATAGTTCTCTCAATCAATAACAATATTAGGATGTTGGCCAAGCCCAAGAACATAAACACTGAAAACCGCTGAATAGTCTTTAAATGACTAAGCAATCATTCAGTTGATATACTTCACTAAAATATAACAGAAAACGAAGCACCACACGTTTAACAGAATAGGCAGCATGCGGTACTAAAATTAAAAAAACAATTCTGCCTTTGACCCGGCATGGTAGGCCATAACTACTAGGTAACAGCTCTTTAAATTATATTAATTAATAACCGCCAACAAATATAAACATTTCGCATCGTGTAAATAAAACTAGAACCTTTAAATTCAACGAACACTACTAACTGAAACAATTTTAACACAATACAGAAACCTGAAAATTCGCCATTTTTATTAAGACTACACTTAACATAAGATGGTGTCTAGGGAAGTTCTACGAACAGTGCAAACCAGATATCCAAAAAAAACAAGGATTAAAATCATTAGGCTACTTTAATAAAGCTACCAGCAACACTAAAATCTATTAACCTCAAGCACGATAATTTTACAATACTTAAAAAACAGTATTTACACAAAATATCACTTTCTTATCAATTACAAACACCCGCCAAAACTCGTACATTTAAATTCAGTTTCTAATCAAACATACCTCACTCATCTATAGGCAATTAACATTGTGCCAACAAAAAATAATTACAGATTATTTCAGGCCTCCAAACCTTCATACATATACCTCTTGAATATCTTCAAGTAAAGTAATATCCAATAATAATAATTACTTGTAACTTTCATTTTACAAAACTTGTATTATAATACATTGAATTATAAGACAAATTTTCCATTTTAATAGCAATTTAACCTTGTTACAATTTTAATTTCAATTAAGAAATGTTCCTTAAATGATCACTGCAATATTAAATCCAACTACTGGGATAGTGAACAATGCACCGTCTTTCGTTTTCATTACGTTCCTCCCTATTCCATTTCTAGAGTACATAAACACGATTTGTCCAAGTTTTAACCGTCTTTTTCGCTGGAGAAAGACGTAGCAGACTCTGTTCCAATGATCCTTATTATGAATTATAATACACATACACTGTATATTTAGTTTCTCGGTAGTACATGTTTAGTTGCAAGGATCTTCTCATTTATCATGATATGGGACTTTTTTGGAAGAAGCCGCAAATTTGTGAAAGCTATGCATATTTCAAGTGCTTCTCTCGCATGATTTTTATACGTTTTGTATAACAAAAAATATAATCCAGGATCGCCCCTCCAAGGCGAATACCTGTCTGTTACTCCTTTAGCTCTTTTTTCACATTCCCCTAAAAAAAATTCAGTCTTTACAACATAACACCTAAATATAAAAGGAATTAGAAAAAAAAAAATCAATAAAATTTACATTAACTCTAACATTTTGCACTGGTATTAAGGAAAAGATGTCAATCTTTGATTGTATTTTATTCTACAGTCTCATCATTGTCCGACTTAGATTTTTGGCTAACGATTTGTTTTGGGTCATACAGAGTCTATGAGACATTCTTAACCGCGAGAGATTCCCGAATTTATCTCTTTGAACAGAGTCAATAGCAGATATGCTGTTTTAAGATCGTGAAAAGTGAAACACGTCTATACAGGTGTAATAATCTTGTAATTGATAGCCCTAAATTCTTACCCTCCACCCCGTATATTTGGATGCTAGGGCTTGGGACAAAGGAAATGTGTGTTACTGAAACTACCTGTACTTTTTAATTGCCTTTTTATTTGCAACTCAACTGAAGAATTAATAAGAATAAAATGTTAAATGTTCAATATATATTTTTAGTTTGTAGCCCTCTTTGGATGTACTTCTTGTTTATGAGGTACCGAAGAGGTAATGTGAGTGTTACCTTACCTGGTAATAGATGAATTATTACTTTTAATAATTTTAAATGCTTCTGAGAGTTCTCTTGAACTAGTATAATGCCGTTGCTACACAACTTTTCAAGTAGGTTAATTTATTGTTATAATTCGTTTATAGATCATAGTTCACATTTGAATTGGACTGTTGAGTGAAAAATATATTATTTTTGTATGTGATACTTCTTGTTATTATTAATTTAATTATTCAGTCTTATAAAGTTACTTGTTTCTTAAAGTTCTGTCTCTGTAAGAAGCAGAACTAGCACTGTTATAAAGAAGTTACTATTTTCATTGGGTATGATTAACTTGATTATGCTTTCTATCAATGGTATTTGATGTAGTGACTAGCTTAAGATCATCCATTCTATTCTTGTTAATTTAAATTTCGTCTACTTCTGTTACAATTACCACAAGTTTTTGATATCATTGCCATATTTTTTTTTTTCTATTTAGAATTTTGCTTGGAAGTAAATGCTGTTTGAGTAGCGCCTCAGCTGCAATAACTAGAATCCACCGAAGGGACTACTTATTGCAGTATTTGACAAAAGTAATCTTATCTGATGGCTCATCTATAACTGCGAGATACCATGAGCCAAAACAAATAATACAGGTTAGTCTTTTCTCCAGAACTGAAGCTGTTAGTAGTTTTAAAAAATATATTAGTATGGCCTTATATAAAATATACATCTTGACCTAATAATGAATTGACTTTATACTTACATCTAAGCTTTCAGTTGTGTTTCTCATTATAGTGAGTGTATGTTTCTTGATTTATACCAATGATCCAGTTTTGTCTTATTAAGTTAGTTTTCACTGAACATTGGTTCCTTTGTTTGTTCTGACTGTTTTATCAATCAACATAGGTGTTATTGAGCATGAGTTTCCCATCCCGATATAAAATATTAATTTATCACTCCTGCTTTTATGACTAAAAATTACATTAATGGTTGGTTGAGGTTGGTTTTTTTTTTTTTTTTTTTTTTTTTTTTTTTTTTTTTTTGCATGTAAAAAAGAAAGGTAGACACCTTTCTTTATGTTTTCAGGATAGCTCATTAAAGCTTCTTAACTGAATTAATGAATCACAAATTTAATATATTAGTTTTACTACCTTTCCCATTGAAATCAACCTTAGCTTTACTAGTTTTGTATATCACCTTAGTATAACATAGGACTCTTAAATATAAAGTTTTATAATTTTAAAGATTTATTTGTAGATACCAAGTAATACGTGTTGGTAAATTTGAATGGCTGCTAGTAACAATGTGGCTACTTTGTTTTACCGTTTTGAGAAATTTAGATTGCCATCATAACACTTAGTCTTGCCATAAATATTTTTACAAGGAAACAATTACTAATTTCAATAGAAAAATTATTTTTTCAAAACCTTTATTGGGAAATAAAATGTATATCTATATAGAGTAAAACAAAAAAGAAATTACTTAAAATGTCCCCCTTTATCATTGACACAGGCATGTAATCTCTGTGGTCAGTCATCAATAAAAGCACACAGCACTTCTTGAGGAAAGTACTCAACTGCTCGGGCGAGACATTGTTTGAGGATTTCCAAGTTAGAGTGTGTTCTGTGGCATGCTATTCTCTCTACTTCGGACCAAAGCCGGTAATCTAGAGGGTTGAGATAGGGTTTCTGAGGACCAATCTGAGCCAGAGATGAACGCTGGGATGTTCTTTTGCAGACACAGCTGAGTTGACCTGCATTAAGGAGCGTAATCCTGCTGGAAAACCCACTGACTTCCAATACACAGAGTATTGCTTAGAGGCTTGACAGCAGGTTCAAAATATTGCCCTGCTAGTTCACTGCTTTTAGTTTTTCACAAAAATTAAACTTTGTGGTGCCATCAAAGCAAACCATCACTGAGAAAGGTTGATGATATTTTTCACTTTCTTATGACTCCCTGAACTTTATAGAGCTTTGTGAGTACACACAATCATTTTTATAATTTAATTTTTCTTGGTTTGTAAAACTTTTCTCATTGCTAAACAAAATCTTTCGATGAAGGCTATAGGTGTAACTCCCAAGGAGCACTTTGCATCTATCAACTTTAATTTGTTTTAAGGAAGTGGTTAACCTTTGTTCTGTCAGTCTTCAAAATGCACCCATCTTATGGTAACTTTCATTATGCGAGACAGTTATCTGACAAATATTCCTATTTCTTGAGACAATGATTTGAGCATTGAGCAGCTCTTCTTCTTACTCGATTTGCTGTTCTCACAGTGCGGGGACGACCAGGTCGAGATCTGTCTCATATGAATAGGATCCTCATTATATCCATTTAAAGGGCGGTTCACGAACATACGGCTAAGTGTGGTTTCAAAATCTCTAACCTCTATTTTCAACTTTTTGTAAAGCTACCACAGCTATTTGGTTATCTTTATTACCTCACTACATGTTAACTGAGCAAAAGAAAAATACAAACCAACAAACTAATTGGGACTTGTAAAGAAAATAATCTGATAGAGGTCAGGATTATTTAAATAATTCCCAAGGATATAAACCAAGTTCAACTTTTGTAACAGTATTTATGGCACAACTAGGTATATTTACCTGCAAAATTTAAAGTGATGTACATGCTTCTATACAAATAATAGTGATATTAATAGTGAAGTAAGGTTTATGAGTAGTAGATCATTAAAAATAGAAGTTTGGTCTCAAAAATCAAGGTTGCATTACTTGGTTAACACTATTGAAAAGTATAAGGGCCATAGCACACATAGCCGGTTGCCGGTCGTTGATATAGGGACATAGTTGGTACTGCACCCACACTCGGGTGCCGACTAGCCGGTTTATAATCCCACTACAGCTGGGTCGTAAGTGTGCCAGGAAGGATTAATAACTAACCCAGTCGAATAGCCATTCACCTGGCTGCCAGGCACTATGTGTGCAAAGGTATTATATAAGTATTTATAATAATAAATATTCATCTATATATTACCATTCGATGAAAAATAATTAGTGTAAGATTATTTAATATGTTTTTAGAACCATATACAATTTATGAAAAAGTAAAATAAATTCATAAAATTTTTTGCAGTTACCATTAGACTTATCCACCTTGAGTGAAGCAGAGGTTAAAGCTAGAATAGAAAAACGAAGACCTAAAACTAAAGTGAAAATACAAGAAGAAGAGTTGGCTTCATTTAGTGCTAAGAAATATATTAATTTAATTAAAAAGAAATAAAATGTAAATTTTAAATAAAGTTATGTAGAAACCTAACAATTAGTATTTCAAGACCTTTCTTGTTTTAATCACTTTCCTAATTAAACACAACTTTAACTTTAAACAATGATTCTTCTATTATATAGAATCATAGATATTAAATAATTATTAAGAAAATAACATATTTAATAATAAACAAGTATGTGACCGGAAAAAATCTCATAGTCTTGTATATTATAAAATAATTTACATTAATTAAAACATATTAGGGAATCCCAGCTTCATTTGCCAGCACACACAGTTTCAGGATATAACAATATGCTTGATGAATAAGTGAATATTAATTAACTGATGGGTATATTTAAATATCTTTTATTAATTGCTATGATTAAATAAAATTATTAACTTAATTTACTACCAATATTGAACATGTGAGACGGCGGTAAAAAATGATGAGAAAAAAGTGAAAACTATTTATTAAACTATTTTCTGATCATTTTTCACTGCCAACCAAGCCACCTCATTCTTCATAATAATTACATGGACAACTATTTAATATTAAATCCTGAAGAGAAGAATTACTAAAGGATCAGTTGCAATTAAAGTTAGTTAATCATTACTTCTAATATTTCAGGCATTACTTAATCCTTAAATCATAAAAAGAGCTAACAAATCAGAAATGAAAGATTGCCATTTCTTGGGAATCTCTCTCTGAGTCAGCCCTGATGAAGGCCGAAATTTCAGCATACAAATAAAATAAGTTTTGTTTAGTTGGTGACCGCACCCCCAAACAAATGTCCTCTTCATATAACTTATTTATTTTTTTACTGTAATTTAGTCTTCTATGTATCCAAAGAAATTTGGGATTACCTCGATTGACGATGTTATTAATATCTATGAGACAGAACATGTTTTATAAGGGCGTGTGAATCATGAAAAATTGTATATATAGAAATAAAAATAAAAGAGGAATAATAAACTTGCAAAACACATTGTGTCAGAATTTGCTCAGCTAATAACATAACTCCACAAACTTATTACATCTAATTTTAATTTATAAATGTCACTTGTTTATTCTCAACGTCTCAAGGAGAGATGGCATTAGGTCAACTTCTTTTCTCATCAATTCACTCCACTTAGTGTCCACAATGTAACATATTTAAAGATTTCTTTATCTCAGAGGAACGAAACAAATTTATGTCAGTAGTTTTTATAGCAAGAAGTATCACAAACAAAAATAATGAATAACTTAAGTAAATCATTATCAACAGCAGTGTTCAAAATATCTTCATGCTTACTCAGCATTGGACTATTACTGGTATTGTAACATTATCACAGAATCTAATTCCCAGAATCAAATGTCTTAAATGTAACGAATAAAAGAGCTATATATGTTCAAAAATAAAGATTGACCACTGTTCATATCAAGTTATACAGTGCAATCCACAATGTTAAATGATACTTGAAAAACATCAAGATCTTCCAGATGGTAATAAAAAAAAAAAAAAATTGCATTAATAAAAATGAAAACAATAATTCTCACCCACATTAGCAATAAAAGGAATCAGTTCTCGAGACCCATATATAAGGGATAACAGGCAGAAATTATCAAGAGCTCGTGATAACACTTAGGTTATTTCTTTCTAGAAGTAGGTAATAACTATGATCATATCAATTGGAAACGATCTCTTCTTTATTTTGTTCATATGTATTTATTTATTCATACATGTCAAACTTTACAACGTTTCGAGGCTTCACTTGCCTCATCTTCAGATATTCAATGTTATATCCATTTCCATATTTTTATAGAATATAGGTTATTAAAAAATATATTTGAATCACAACATCAATCTTAATATTTCATTATCACATATATCAATTTGTTCTGGGTATTTGAATGTGTTCTCAACTCAAATAAATACATATGAACAAAATAAAGAAGAGATTGTTTCCAATTGATATGATCATAGTATAATATACTCTTCTATAATAGTGATTGATATAAAGTAGGTAATAACTTTAAATCCCGGTTAATATGTAATATGCATTTGAGAGATAAACCATGTAAAAATAATCAAATTTTTCAAGCTAGTCAAGAAAACCTGCTCTCTTAAACCCAAAAGCTAATTTTCCTACATAGATTCAAATTTAGTCAATTTTCATTTTATAAATAAAACAAATTTATAAAACATGAGTCAGATATAAAATAAAAAACTTTGGCATTGAATTCTCCGTCAGAAAATAAAAATAACGTCTAATTTAATGTTCAGAGTTAGCAAAATATTCCTGTGACTGATCTTAACATAGTTATTGAGATAACTTTTAGAATTAAAATAACCATAACGTTAACAAGAATACATATACCATAGCATGAACATGCATTGAATAAGTTATTTTAATCCTAATAATTAAGCTAAAAAAGTATGTTAGGCAATAAAAAAGTCAAAAGTAATACAAATTATTTATTTAAAAGACTTTACAGAACCTGAAACTTAGGCAACAAACTCATAAGGAATAGGAGCAAGCTGTATTGGGGGCTCCTTAACTTCAATCAAGTGCGCTGCTCTTGGCTGGGCTGGTTGCCTTTTGAGTTGAATAAAAGTACCAGTTTCCTTAGCAATTCTTCTAAGCCTTTCATTTTCTCTTACTCTTTTCAAAAAATCTTCCCTACACTTGGAGTGGTTAACATGCTCAATCCTGATGTTGATCCTCTTGGGGAGAATGTTACCTCGAACCCTTTTATTAACAATTACACCTAATGCTCTAGGAGTAACATTATACACTCTGCCTGTTTTTCCATGATAACTTTTATGGGGCATACCTTTTTGCACTGCACCATTACCTTTAATAGATACTATATCACCGACCTTATATACTTTCATATAAGTAGAGAGGGGTATAACTCCATGTTTACGATAACCACGAGAAAATAAATCTCGGGTTCCTCTGCGGTATCCTTTAGAGTTAGTCATACTCTTGTCTTAAAAACACGTGTTGCAAAGACCTAAAACACAATAAAAGTACTTGGTAAATAATTGATAACCAGATACATTTAAATCAAAAAACCGCTTCTATAACTAATATAACTTACAAAACAAATAACAACAGACTATCTCAAAATACTGCAACTACTTAATTCAATGTGAGCTTGGCTACATCAAAACACGGAAGGTTTTACCAAGTAATCATTGTTACCATATTACGGTATTTTAATTTTTCACTATAATTTAATTCCACGGAAGTTAATTTATTATTCTTATAGATTAGTATTAAGTTATAGCTCGACATTTATTATAACGAAAAAATATTTAATTCTAAAATAAAAACATGGTTACAAAAAAATAATCCTTTAATTCAGAATATCATGAGATAATAGTGAATTTCACTAAAAGCAAAGTATAAACATTAAAAAAAACATAAAGATTAAAGTGTTAACGGTAATAGGTATAACAATAGGCGAAAGTAAGTTACATTAACTAAAGTTTTATTTCGCCTCCCCCATTCCTACTTTTTGTGTTAAAATATAGAAAGTGTTTACCTCTTATTTTAAGAAAAAATTCAATTCGATGATTTAAAAAATTTTTTTTTTTTTTTTTCACTAGATGAAATGACCAAAACGGTTATGGTTAAACGAAAAATATATAATGAACAATGAACAGATAACCCCATTCTCTACTCAGGCTAGTTTACATTCCCACCACTAGGAGCTCTAGCAGTTTTCTACCAACATGGCTGTGGTGTAGTGTGTGTTGAACTTTGCTTACGGACGTTTCACGTCGCAGTGTTTTCATTTCCAGAATGATGTGATTAATTATCCACAGTCATTAACGTACTTCTAATTTGTTAATCACATGTAACCGGCCAATTATTCAGATGTAATGTATGTTTTAAATCGATTCTCGTTCTATTTCAAAGTATTATTTTTGCTCTCAAGTTAATATAAATGCTTATGAGACTATTTTGACATTAAGTTCATTAGTTTAAGGCCTTCTTACAGTTGTACACTATTAATTAAAAACATCTGATCTTAGGTATAAATTTTTAAAGTTTCATTGGACTTAATGATAATCAGTGAGAGTAATGTAAAACTTAATAAAAAACTCATAAATAGGTTTAAAAAAAGTACATTGAACAATGTGAATATGGCAATAATATGGATGGAAGGCCAATATGTGATGGTGACTTAAGACAGTGTATAGTCATTGTGTGTTAATAAAATGACGGATTGTGAACTGTCATGTAGCGAAGGGAGTGTTAGTCAGGAGTGCAGGGTAACAGGTTCATCATGTTTAGCTTTGAAAAATGCAGTAGCTACGCTTAATCGTCTTGATGATTTTGAATGTGAGAAGATTGGAAATGGCTTTTTTTCAGAAGTTTTTAAGGTAATTGTTTAACTATTAATATGCACTTTTATTAATAATAAGGTTAATATATATATATTTATACTATCATAACTTTACGATTGTGTTTATAGCAGGTCAATGTGACTTGAATTTTAGCTTTTGATAAAAGACAGAATAATTAATCTTTTAGATTATTTGTTTATTCCTCTAATTAAAATTCAAAGATTTAAAGAAGGTTAAAATTTTGACACAATTGATGGTCTATTTCAGGATTTAGACATTAATTATGTTTATAAACTAAACATAAATTTATTCCATTTCTTAACTGGTATATAATTTTGAACTTTTATATATATATATATATATATATATATATATATATATATATATATATATATTTATATGTTTTAGACATGGTCATTTTTTTTTTTTATAATATGTCTTTACTAGGTAGATTTACTTTTGATGTTAGGGGTTTACCATAATTTAAATATCATTATTAGTGAATATTGCAATATCTTACCCATCTAGTGATGTTTTTGCAGTAGATTTTTATGTTAAAAGGTGTCATTGTTGTATTAGAATACTATTGTAGATCATTATCTACTACAGCTATTATCTTATCAATTTTTATCACAGATATTTAAAAAATGTATGACATTCATTTATTGTTCTTTGTATCACTTTTAATTATTTTTGATTAAATACTATATTTTATTGTAGTGAAATAGAATGTCAACATTCATTGTACATTGTAGTTGTCAGATTAAAATGTGTTGTTTAGAAATACTAATTGTTAGGTTTCTACATAACGTTATTTAAAATTTTCATTTTATTTCTTTTTAATGAAAGTTTTATCTTTTTTTTCATTAGTCTTTTTTTAGTTTTAGTTTCTAGTGTTTTATTAAATTAAGCTGTTTTAATAAAACTTTTAAGGAAGTAAAATTGAGACGTTGATTTTCAAAAGGTACTAAAGCACATTTTTCATGAAATTAATTTTTTGATATATTTGTATTCTCATCGTTTAGTTATATCTAAATGTTCTATTTGATTTTATCAAATGAATACTCAAGTCCTTCTAAAACACGATTCAGAAATGCAACTTTTTTCTAAAGATACTTATCACTCAATTAGTTTCGTTCCAAATCATAGTTCCTGTAAAATTGTGGAGAAAGAATATAGTACCTTTTGGAAATCAAGGTCTCAATTGTTAAAAATACTGTTCAGAAAGGTATAAATTAGTTAACATTTTGTTATTTCTTAAATTGATTGGTAGACCAATAGTGATAGCTGATATGTCAAAAATATGATTTTTATGATTGCTTTAGGTGATAACACTACAAGTAGATTGTTTTATTAAAGAATTAATCAACATATTAGACTGACTCATAGAACATTCCTTAATTTAGGTTATGGTAAAAGTTAATTTGTTGAATTTCATAGATCGAGAAATTTTCGATTAATTATTTAAGAACAATTATTTTAATATTATTATTCTTCTTAACAGTTCTTACATATTCTTCATAATTGTATTATATTGTTGATATTAAATATTGTTAAATGTTAATTAGTATTATAATTGTTCATCACTGTCTTGATAGAATTCGTCCTGCAAAACTCGGAAGGTTTTGGTCAATTCTTGACCATGAATAATTCTTTTTATTAAAAAAAATATTAGCCTGATTCTTTACATAAAATTATTGATTACATAAATTATGGTTTGCATTTTGCTCGAAGCACCTGCTTTAACCCGTCATTATTGCCTAGTACTTATAAAACTCTGACTAGCCTTATCAATGAAATCATTTAACAATTACTTTCTCTTCCAATTTATTAACATTTATTTAGCAATATGCTTTATTAACTGATATACTAAAAATTGATTAATTTTATTTTGAAAAAACAAATCTCAGCAGGAAAGTTGCCTTTAATCAGGTTTTGCAACTGATAATGACCTCATAAAGCAATTAAACGATTTTAAGCACTTTATATAATTTCTGTTCAATACCATATTACATACTTACTGAGAATCATTAAAAAAAAAAGATCTTACATGGTTTTACATTTTGTTAATGTTAGTCAGCAAAATATTTCCTTCCTTTAGAATATTTTTTTTAATATCTTAAATTTTTTTGTGATGTTATTGACCTATAACCGTTTTATATTATAGAAATATTGTAATTAAAAAAAAAAAATAGTGATTTTAATAAGGATTATTTGTTGAACATATGATAAGATTATGGTGAAATAAAGCATTTCAAATAAATCAATATCTAAACGCGTTCGCGAATTATTAAGGTGATTATTGGACCTGCTTAGCGCATAAGAGCAGAAACAAAGCGATAGCTAAGTGTGGGTCATAGATTCGATGATTTGTTTTAAGTCTTGGGTAACCCAGTTCGTTTATTTTGGTTAATGGACATCACTGGCGAAACTATTTAAAAAGCGGAAATAAATCTAGACCTGAACACTGGTCTTCAAATCGATTTTATTTTCAAAAGCTGTGCCTTCGCTAACCCAATTTATTGAAGATAGTTAATGATCGTTAGGTAGGGCGATGTGCTACTGATCTGGTTCCGGGTTCGATACCAGTTGTGGCAGATTAATTATTTATTATGCCATTTCAGCTGTGGGTTGACCATAGAGTCGGATGACACTCCTGGATCTCATTAGAGGTGCTTTGATTAATAAGAGAAATGTTCCTTCGACGGTTCTATACGGGTTTAAAATATGCTCACTTACTTTAAAGGATGAGCATCGTCTTAAGGTTTTGAAAAATAAGATTCTACAAATAAATAAATAAAAAAAACTTGGGAAAGATTTTTGGTCACCAGAGGGATGAGGCCCCTATAGAATTTAGAAGAATGCTCAAAACGGAATTACGGAACCTGTACTCTTTCAGTATAAATGAGGTATCTTCGTGGCGGTATCTCTACCATCCTTTTTTTTTTTTTTTTTTTTTTTTTTTTTTTTAATACTGACAATCGCATAAGTGGTTGTTAATTGTTATTTATTAAATATTTTACTCTTGTACTTTAATTAGTTATCGGTATTTTAAAGTCATAATACTTTGTTTTGGGAATCTTCCAATTATGATTAAACAAGATAAGATATTTTGATGAGCTGGATATATTTATTTTACAAAGTGTAAAATCTGCGGGTCTTCAGGTAATTTATTTTCAATTAATTGCTAGGAATTCAGCTTGCTCGAAAATCATTTGTTATACCAGGTAATGAATTAAGCATTAATTTCTCTGATTGGTTTTTCTTATATTAGTTATAAATTTATTTTTATTACACGTGTTGGGTCCATATTTTATTGATACGTAAATATTCGGTAAGTGTTTCTAAAAAACCTATTCGACTCTGAAAAAAAAAATAACATAAGTAAGTGACATAAAAAAGTTTTTCTTTACATTGTGTCATCTTAGTAAAATTAAAAGTGAAAATCAAAGTTAATTTTTCCATGACTTAGCAAGATGAAGATGTGTTTTAGTTCCATTTTATTTATCTTATCTATTCCTTTTTAATCAGTCATAGACTTGGAATGATGATTTATTTGGTTCAAAAAGTAAATAAAAAAAGGCCTTCATTAACGCCCTAGTCTTGTTATCAGTGTTTGAAGAAGCCTATTCTTTTGAAAGCCGTCAGTAATAGCTTTTCTAAAATTTATATTGTTTTGCCGCCAATTTCAAGCGATTCTGTTAACTTTTCGAGGACATAAAAGTTGAAAAAAAAAAAGACTGATTTCGCATTGTAATATTAATATTCAATATTGAAGCTAGTATTTAGTCACCTTAATAATTATGTGTTTATCGACTCCTTTTTCAGTTATGATACATGAATAAAAGTTCACTTTGGTCTATTTTACTATAATTCTTAAACTGCGCTTTTCTCGGTAGAATCAAAATTCCAATTTTAATGATATTTTGATATCAATAATTAGAAGATTATAAACTATTGTGTAATATCTTACAGTTTTTGAGTAATTAACTTAATAGCGTTTGAAATTAGGAAAGTCTATGAAACTGTACACCACATATTTTGGTATAAATTATTTGCAAATAATGAATTATTGTGTAATATGTTATAACGTGTTTTTGTTATTAAATTATAACCTATTGCAGTCAACACAACTTATATCTGCGTCTCTAATATATAAAAGTATGTAAATTTTTTATTTATTTATTATTATTACATATTTTTATTTATTTATTATTATTACACATTTTTATTCAAATTTGTTTTTCTTCGTACAGAGGCGTGGAATACTATCTTGAACTGGGGTGGGTGGTCTCCAAGTATCTACGCGTCTTGAGCCTATTTAGTTTATTTTTATCTTAATTAATTTATAGTGTAAAGTTTTAGTTTGTGGTAGGTCAGTAAATCAGACTAAGACGAGATGAATAAAAGATAGACTTTAATTTAAAAGGAAAACATTTCGATTTATTAAAAAAAGGAACTATAAAAAATCTTAAACTCTTCTCTTCTTGAATTATTTTAGAAGTTCTATAGCCACTCTAAGTAGTTCCCGTGCAAGGATGTTAATTATAAATTATAAAAAAAAAAAAGAAAAAAACCTGTACCACTACAATCCATGAAGGGTCTTGGGCTCAGTACATATAGAGATTCGTACTGTTTCTAGGCCAACGGCTGTGCAATGAGGTGATTAGCCTTAATAACGCTCAGCCGCCAGGTTTTCCCTCAATTATTTTGGGTACCCACTTTATAGAGGCTGGTTCTGCCCCAGGAGGGTCTCCATACCCTAGGGTCGTCCCCCGACTGAATTAACAGAATAAATAATATTCTGCCACAGCCGGGATAAATTATAAATTACGACAATGCTCAATTGCATTTGTTTTTTATATTTTTATTATTATTTACGTTAAAAAATAATAATAATAAAAAGAAAGAATTTCTTTCACATCCATGAACTCAAATATAATTTTTCATTAACCTGAGATCTGTCGTTTTTGAGGTTGACTTACAAGACATTCAGATTGTACGTCTGTTGTTGACTCGGATTAAAAAATGTTCGTATCCAAGTCTTGAAAAGTATATATATAGAACTTCACCGTAAAATGTTTAGTTTATTTTACTGTTTTGTCGTAAAATAATCGATTTTTGAACACTAATTTTATACTCTTGAATGATTAAAGAATGTCAAATTTTAAAACTGTGCAGATGTTTTCTATACAAATAAAGATTGATGTAAAAAAAACGAAGAATTTTCGCTTTACTAGTTTTTTAAATTTATTTATTTTTATTGTTATGTAAAATATTTTTAAATTATTAAAAAAAAAAATGTTATGTATGGAGGAGGGTAAATGAGTCCCGCAGGCCATAATGCGTAGGAGACAAATCGTTTGAGTTATGCGAATTTGCAAATTATGTGCAAATTGGTAGTTTTTTTGTACCTATAAAGAATTCGTAACATGTAAGCCATCATTTGGACATAAAGTTACCAGAATATAAAAGGGTTATTTAAACTTGTTCGAGCCAAGGTGTAATTAAAAAAACAATTTGTTAAATTTCTTTGATGAAAATTTGGAAAATTTAAACTAGTGCACATTTATTAATGCTTTTAAGTGTGCCTGTATCACTGTTTATTTTTATGTTTAATTGTTTATTATTCATTGTACACGTTTATATGAAGTTTCTCAATTGTTACTGTGCGATACAAAACTTTGCGAAGTTCCTTGAAGTTATTGGTTTGATGTGGCGATCTGCCCTGAAGCGGTTACCCTTAGATCCAGGTATATCTCCTTTCTATCTCAATTAAATCCGGTTCTTGTTAATTTATAACATTGACAAGCTCTTGTTCCAAATTAGGCCATCCTGTGTTGGTAATTCGGTTCGTTGACGCCGGCATGTTAATTCATTTGCTCCTAGGAAAAGTTTTCAACAATGCGTACGTAAAACGGACGACATGACAATGAAAATTTATCTCAGATTAATTGCTATGAAACATTTTGTATCCTCACACTTTTCTATCTGACGTATCATAATTACTACTCGTTTATTTTTGGTCCTAAATATATTTATATAGAATAGAATAGAATAGAAAATAATTTTTATTCTGGGACTGGGTCCCCTAAGAATAACATAATTGTACAATTTAAATATACAACATGTCTGGCCAACAGACAGAAGGAACAGAATTAAATTACTTATTACACAGCTGGGTTAATTCGAGTGTTCATATCACACACGAATATCCACACATATATATATAAAAAAATATGATATGATAAAATAAAATATTGAAAAATATTGGGTTGAACAAAATTAAAATTAAATTAAAATATAACAGCGTTTAAATAAAGAACATATATTACTTTTCTTTCAAAGTGTGATATTAGGAACATAAGAATCACTGTATTTAAGCGTCTTTTTGGGATAATAAAAGATATTGGAAAAGTTGAGATTTGAATGAGGAGAGAGAAGCAGCATGGCGAATATGAGTAGGTAGAGAATTCCAGAAAATAGAGGAGATATACTTGGCTATTAATATATATATATATTTAAGTTGCGAGAAGTGTTAGGAAGAAAATTTCTATAGTTTGTCTTTTGCACCTTTGATAGTGAAAGATTTTAAAAATTATATAAATATTAAAAAAGAAAATATTTTATAGGGCCCTATATTTAAAAAAAAATATATGAATAAAATGTTTCTATTAAAAAAAATACTTCTTAGATACTCAAATACTGTATAAAAATCACTAGAGTTAATTTATTTTTCTTTATTCGTTTCTGCCTGTATCTTATAGGAAAAAATTACATAAAAATAAAAATAAAATATAAATTTAGAGTGCTGTCAATTGGTAGTTTCTCTTCATTTTATTGTATCATGTAGCATATTTACTGGTTGTATTATCAAACACAGTTGTTAATAAATATTTTTAAAAAGTATATAAACAATTGCGTAACATTTGTTGTTTAGTAAAAATTAACTATTTCCTGTTATTAGTAATTATAAGGAATTGGAGAATCAAAATATGAAAGAAATTTATTATTAACGGTAGGAAAGAACAGCAGAAATATTTGTACAGGTTAAATTTAATTTTTGTGAAATAATAATGGTAATATACATTTATAATATACCACTGCTGGAAAGCTTATGATTTTATTTAAAAATATTTGAAACATCGTTTTTTTCAAATCTTAATCTTAAAATCTTTCTTTTAAAATTCCTATAAATTGATTTTAACAACAGAGGTGAAAGTCATGTGTTGCGAGCTCCAGATTTTTTTTTTCAATTTCAACTTTACTTAATAGTTTTTAAATTAATTTTAATTATTGAGGTTAGTGAAAGTCTTGTGTTGTGCGCGCATGATTTTTTACATTCATTATCGCTTACTTCCCTTTCATTAAGTGAGTAATTCTTATTCTGAGTACAATATCAGTTGCCTCTATATACCAACCCTTAGCTCATGCACTTGGAACACCGCAAAAGGCCTTGCATTGCTATGCACCTGCAAGTGTTACAATAGACTGGAAACACAGCTAATTAAGACATGTGAGAAAGTAAAAGTGGTTCCCAGCGCTTTCCTCCAGAGCAGAATGCGTTACATAAATTATTGAGAAGGAGAAACGCCAAGGGATTTTATCTGTTCCATTCGGCTTGCGATCGCCAGTGGTTCCTCTCCCACGACTGTATAAAAACCGGGCGACAAAAACTCATCCCTGCTGGCTTTTTCTCTTTATTAGTTTCTTCAACCCCTTTGGGGTATGGAGTGTTTACTGGGTTGCTCACGGATGGTGTATTTAGCTGCCTTATATGCGTTTTACCTGACATTTATGGATCTGTAATAATATTTATTTGCAAAAGGAATGTGTTTTATAGATATGTCGATAAAACATGAATTGCTTATATCAGGAAAAAAAACTAAACGAATTTCCAACATGTAATATAACAAGAAGAATGAGGTGGGTTTGATATTGGTCAATAATTGTTACCAAAAACGGTGTAATAATAATAAAATTGCAATATAAATTTTAACTTAACATTCATTGACCGCCACCTCAAATCTTGAAGAAAAAGTGGCTGTTCAAAGAAGGTGTGAAAGAAAACAACTTTTCGTTAAATTAAAATGACTATACTATCCTTAAAGATGATTTAATATTTTTGTTAACTTGGAAAAAAAAAACATGGTGCGCGCAACACACGACTTTCACTTTCTCCGTTGTTAAAATCAATTTAAGAATTTATAAATACAGTACAAGATGAAAAATATTTTTAAAGAATTGATTACATAGAGTTTCAATTGAAACAGGGATCAGCTGGAGCAGGATGGCTAGCATAACAGCCTTCTATGCCCGAGGTCACGGGTTCAAACCTGCCGGTTGTCCTTCGATTTTTTTAATGGGAGTAAAAAATCCTTAGTTAAACCGTCCTTCGAAGGCTGCGTAAAAGGGTTGGCCGGTATTCGTTAAACATCCTTATCCAAAATAAACCTGGATAGGCAAAAATTTAGGATTCCCTCTGTAGCATCGTCCGATTAGCCACAGTAGCATAAAGTGAGGTTAAATTGACAAAAAAACAATAAATAGAAACATGGGTTTTATAAAACAATCTATTATATTAATATCTACAACAATCAGTTAGTTTTAACGACGTTTCATCACTCTTTATAAACTTTTATAAGCTGATGAGATAATATTTTTTTCTTAAACCTTTAGCTTTCCTACGTTATATTATATATGTATATATTATTTATGTTCTTTTGTCCAAAATGAAAACATTGCGTATGCACAAGTCTTTTAATTATACTATAACGTTGATTTTTTAAATTTATATAACAAAATAAATAGTCCTTAAAAAAA
Organism: Piezodorus guildinii; assembly: GCA_023052935.1. Classification (NCBI taxonomy): domain Eukaryota; kingdom Metazoa; phylum Arthropoda; class Insecta; order Hemiptera; family Pentatomidae; genus Piezodorus; species Piezodorus guildinii. The sequence continues at coordinate 63,465,544 of CM041293.1, forward strand.
TTAACGTATATACGTTGTTTTATGAAAATGTATTTACTTATAAAAATTTTATTGTTCACGCAAGGTGAGGACGGTAAAAGTTCATATTTACAGTCTATGAAGAAATTACTTTAGAACTGCTTACTTGAACAGTAAATTTCTTCGACTCAGACATGTTTTTGCTTCAACTGTCCGCCCTTAAAGTTTTGCCGTTATTTAGCGGTTAGACCGAACAAACTTATTTTAATCAGAACAGCAATTTGTTTTATCATATCCCGCTTTTTAGAAATTGTAACAAATGTTTTCCGTTTCCTTCCGCAACCTGGCTTTTTCCTTTTACGCTTTTGGCCGGTGTTGCCTATTAGTTTGGATTTCCTTAAACAGGCTTACGCGTCGGTTGAAAGGATTCTTCTTCATGCCTTTCTCTCTCTGGACTCTTGTTTCCTCCCAAAGAAAGAGTTTTAATTTCCCTCATTCCACCAAATTAGTTCCGACTGCCAAGTGCATCTGATTACTGCATGTCCGGTAGGTCCTTTGAACCTACTGCAGATTTTGTATTTCGAGGATTCAGTGTTTATTTTTAAATCATTGGATAATAGTCCTGGGTTCGAATCCCGGTTGTGACAGAGAATATTATTTATTCTGTTAATTCAGTCGAGGGGTGACCCTACGGTTTGGAATCCCTCCTGGGGTAGACCCTGCCTCTTTAAAGTGGATTCCCAGATTGGGGTAAAACCTGGCGGCTGACCGTGATCTAGGCCTAATCATCTCATTGCACGACCGTTGGTCTAGAAACAGTACGAAGAAATACATATTGAGCGCGTCCCTGCATGGATTGGTTTTAGAGGTACAGCTTTTTTTTTTTTTTTTTTTTTTTTAATCAAGAAAAGTTATAAATCGCTGGGTTTTATTTTACAGTAAATTAGTATACTTTTGATATATTATTTTCAATATTTAACCTTGATAAAAAAAAAGCTCCTCCCCGTCAAAATGTAAGTTCTTACGTTTCAAGATAACTACAACCCGAATAACAAATTAAAAAAAAAATCCATCTTTCCGCGAGTTTTATTATTTTTCGAAATTAGCTCAAAAATAACAGGACATACGACGATAATCCTATTAGCCGATTAGTTATATAATGGCGGCCGATTAAAAATGTTTTAATTTATTAACTCAGTTATTTTTCGGGCGTAATAATCTAGAAATTTATCGCCCTAAAACACCTTACCTACCTACTCAGTTATTTTTGAAGTAGAGGACAATTTTTTTTTTTTTTTTTTCTAAAGAGAAAGAGTTATTATTATTATTTTTTTAAAATTAAGACACTGCGATTATTTGTAGAAAATAAAAAATAATACACCCATAAGTTCTTACGTTTCAAAATCCGTATATATAAAGGTAGCTTTTAATTCCTCAATTATCATTCAAACTATTTAGTTTGTTTCATTTTAAGTAGTTTAATATTTATTATTTAGTGCCTATGTATATTTTTTAAATATATACATCCACTATATTTGTGATACCATGTTTCTTTAATGGCTTAGTGGTTTTACATCGAGTATTACTAAAATACTTGCAGTTCAAACTCCTTAGAAAACACAACATAAAGAAAAATATTTTAATTTTTAAGTCGTTGTCTTTCTTTATCGTTACTAAAGTTATTAACAAGTTGAAGAGATGTACAATTCGTCGGTAAACGGACATGATTTTACTGGTTAAAAAATATATCTAAAACTCTTCTCTGTCCCAGAGCATTCTTCTTAAAGCTCCATACCTAGCAAATATGTCGCCGTACACTTTAGTGTGATGGAAATAATAAATAAAAAGACACATAACAAGGTGGAGATGAAAGCAGGTATTCGTCATGAAATTTACTACTCGAGACATGGCTTCAAACGAATATCTTCCATCATGATTAATGTTTCTTTTTATCTATTTTTCATTTTCATTGGTTTTCACTTCATTAAATTTCATCACTTAGCATAGTTTGGAATATATCGAATTAGCAAACTAAATAGATATTCATCCATATTCACGTGCCACAAAATATAATAAATAATTTTTTTAAGGAGTTCGACTCTCGCCTTTTGACATTCCCATCCATAATCAGTTCTTTTGAACATTTTTAACAACTTCAGGGACGTTTTATTTAATTTTAAAAAATAAAAGACGCTTATACCGTTTCCTTTTCTCTTACGGTGTGGATTCTAAACCAGTTTCTCCTGGAAAAACTCCCAAGAATAACTGAGTTGATAGCTCTCGAGAAAAGACTAATTGAAAGACGTTTGTCGTTCTAAAAAAAATTCGAAAAATTGAGATGAAATGTTTAATATTAACCCTTTTATTTTCAGAGCTGACAGTCGTTCTTATAAGTAACGAGGAAAATGTCACAAAAGGCGGATAAAAATACAATAATCTTAATTACTTTTAAATTAAGAAATCCTTTAAAAAGTTAATTTTAGCTCAGACTCGACAACACCCAAGGAAGTTTGAAACGCTTCTTTTATGTATCAAGTTTTTCCTCTCTCTTTTTAACATGTTTTTTGAAAATTGAAAAAAATTATTGTAGATGATGGATGCTATTTTAAGAGAAAACAAATTATTACTATATAAAAGGGTTTCAAGTGCTTTATTTCTAACATATCTTTATTCATTGATATAAACTCAATAGTTGGTTTTGGAGCGAGTTGTTACAGATGCCAAGTGACTGTATACATCTGTTTTATGTTTTTATTACTGAAAACAATAAAGTTATCTGTATTAAAATGGATATAATTAGTTGACCGTTGAGAATTACTGGAAGGAATTAGTCCGGGTGGCGGTCAGTAAAAGAAACAATTAAATAGTTTTTAAATATTTATTGTTTGTCAACGTATCGACCCCCATTGTGGGTCATCATCAGGGCTAAAAAGATATAAAAGAAACACAATGAGTATATAGTTACATATATATATATATATATATATATATCATACATGAACAATAAAAAAGGGTATTTTTAAAATTAAAAATGTAAAAATTATAAAATAAAAAACATTTTATATACAATTGCGTTAAACGATGTCAATATGTGTATATATATATATATATGTGTGTATCTTTTTACTTTCACTTACCTATACATGTATGAAATATATAGTAAGGTAAACTATTGTGATCGTAAAGATTTCCGAATCCCTGTTTTCAACGGAAATACACGTTTTAGGGCCCTCTTGAGTCAAAATGACCAAGTCCCGCAAAAAGGTCTGTGTGTGTGGTAAGCCTAGCATGATAACGAAAAGTCGCACGAAACTGAAATTTCATATTTAAGACAACTATACGCCCGAGATGTTCCAGCAACTTTTTTTTTTATCGATATTAGCTTACCGGAAGTGGTACTTTATACCATGCATTTTGTACCTTTTTACGATTTACTCAAAACGGCTCTAACGATTTTGATTATCGTTAGATATCGATGAAAAATTTAGTGGGATTTAACATGATATAAGTTTCATGTTATGTTTATTCATTAAACGTCACTTTATGCTACTATGGCTAATCGGACGATGCTACAGTGGGAGTCCTAAATTTTGCCTATCCAGGTTTTATTAGGATAGGGATCTTTAACGAGTACCTGACATCGCACAGGCTCGGGACCACCTTTTAACGTCCCCTCCGAAGGACGGCGTAACTAAGGATTTTTTACTCCCATTAAAAAATTCTAGGACCACCTGCGGGTTTGAACCCGTGACCTTTAGCATGGGAGGCTGTTACGCTAGCCACCCAGCTACAAGTGATCCCATATAATATAAGTTTCATTCTGATTAAAATAGTGTGACAGGGCTTAAATGGCGTATTTTCTTCCTCTTAAGTACGTTTAATTTTGTACATCCTAAAAGATCTACCATATCATCTTATCAGCATTGACAAATAACGGCTTTATATACGAGTTGAACGAAATTTATGACTAACTAAAGGATAAATGAGCACAAATGTTTTTTTAAATGTAATTTTCATCTTTTTTATATTAAGAACACTACGTATTATATACCGTTGGAAAGAGAAAGATTAGAAAAAGCATATTATACAAAAGGTTGTGAAAATTAATGTTAAGTGACGAATAGAGCATACACTTATTACTGATTATTATACGTAACAATTTAATATATTTATATTATTTAATCTAAATCATATATTTCCAACAAAACTGAATATAATTTTTGTTTAAATTAACAAAACTGTTTTCATAAACTTTATGTTTATAGAATAATTCTTAAATTGATTTTAACAGTCGAGGTAAGTGAAAGTCGTGTGTCGCTCGCACCAGTTTACATATTTTCATAAATCGAAAAATTATTTCAGAAATATTTGTTTAAACTATTGTAATTACCTTATCAATCACTACCTCATTTCCTGTTTTTTTTTTTTTTTTTTTTTTTTTTTTTTTTATTGTTCAATTTCCTTAATCTTTCAATTACTACTTATATTGTATTTGATTATTAGAATTTGTATTCATTTTCACAAAGGCTCATGTGTATTTAGGATGATAGTTTTGTAAATTCCATAAAACCATTGTACATTAATTGTATAAGTTTTCTTAATATTTTAACTTTTAGAAAGGTTAGATTTCATGTGTTTATGCCACAGTAGGAACGTTCTAGACCTTGAAGAATATTTTCAGGGTAAATTTATCTAGTCTTGCACAACGTTAGATAACGCCGTAGCTCTACCTTGTTTACTTCTAGTTAATACATTGAAATTTATGCATATATGAAAATACTCATATTTTTTTGGAGGATGCCTACGTAGATATTTCATATTTTGAATGTATTAATCTTAGAACTACTGCATTCCATCACTCAATATATACTTATTAATCAGTTAAAACGGGTCAATTAATGGTTTTTATTTGATAATTTTTATGCTGAAATAACTTATTTTCTTTACTAAAAACTCTTCATCTTCAGTAACTTGGAGCTTGAATGAATTGTGATAATGCGCGTGAAATTGATTTGATATTGTAATTTTATTATTTTAAAATGTCTTTATGCTGTTTTTTTTTGTCTCGTTTGTATTTCTTTATAAGGTACATTGTAAATTTTTAGTCCTCTAAATTTCAATGTCCTTCCAAAAAAAATATAACAGTTTTGTACTTTTTAATCAAGATTTATTTGTATTGTAATTTGTCTTATTTTTAGCTGTGTACTTCTAATATGATCGATTTTTTATCATACGCCTAGTTTATTTTTATACGATTTTGATATCACTTTTCTTAAAACAGCCAAAACTTTCCACCGGATTCAATATAAATGTTATTATTTTTAAAATCGTCATACGTTACTTCGTCTCTCAGATTTTTGCTCTTTTCAGTAGGAATTCGCTTGAGTTCAGTCTGGAAAACATCACTAGACTTCAAGAAAACCACAGCAGTGAATATTGGAGAAATATCGATATTTTCATCAAGTTATGTCCTCAAAAGCTACAAGTAAAAGATCTAGATCTGCAGGTTCAAACTCTTCTCCTGCGAAACAGAGACCTCGCCGTGAAAATAATAAAAAGATGATTCCACCAGCGACCGCTTCAGCTACCTCTTTAGGATCTGAACCACAGCCCAGCACATCATCACAAGGAATGACTGATGAATCGCCGTTCTTTACACCGAACCCATTTCAGATCCTCCAAAATCAAAATGAAAAAGAATCCATGGAATCTTCTCCTATACCCAGGGAACCACAACCTCCACCAATTTTTGTTAAAAATATTAAAAATTTTCAACTACTTTGTGCGCATTTAAACAAATTAACCGATCCTAGTAGTTATTCATGTATAAGTAGAACCAGTGATACTAAAATATCTCCGACTACCGCCGAAAGCTACAGAAAAATAGTAAAATATCTGAGTGAGACCAAAGCTGATTTTCATACCTATCAGTTGCGCCAGGAGAGAGCTTTAAGGGTTGTAATTAGAAACCTACACCCTTCGACACCAGTGACAGCTATCAAAGAAGAACTGACGGAGATAGGCTATAAAGTGCGGCAAGTCACCAATGTCCTAAAAGATAAAATTCCAATGCCTCTATTCTTCGTGGACTTGGAACCATCAGCAGGAGTTGAAAAAGTTTACGACCTCAATAGATTGTACTATACTAGTGTAAGAGTTGAGAAACCTTACACTAAGAAAGAAATAGTGCAGTGCCATAATTGTCAGGCATATGGTCATACGAAAACTTACTGCCACCACACACCACGCTGTGTGAAATGCGGTGAGCAACATAAATCAGAAGAATGCACAAGATCAAGATCAACACCCGCTGTATGTGCTCTGTGCCTCGAGGACCACCCGGCTAACTACAAGGGATGTCAAATCTACAAGAACCTCAAAAGCAGATACCAAAAACCTCAGAATCAGGATGAAACAGCTGAGCCGATCAGAAGCAGAAGACAACCTTCAAAAACAATTGATTCCAATGTAACATTTGCCCATCTACTTGGAGGTGGAAACCATAACAAAGAGACCCTGCCGGAACAACGCATACTTCAAAATCCTGAACCCATTCCACAACCACATATTCCTCAAAATTTAACCAACCATCAAAAACCTCATCCGAATCAAATTTCTCATATTCCTCCTCCATCAAATGTCACAGACCTTACAAGTTTGATGACATCCTTCATCACTGAAATCAAATCCCTTGTTATGCCGCTAATATCACTACTCACTAATCTCGTATCAAATTTAATCCCATCCTTAAAAAAACCTTAAATGACTACACCTAACTCCTTATCCATTCTCCTTTGGAATGCGAATGGTGTTAGAAATCACACTGACGAACTTACAGCTTTATTGCAAGACAAAAACGTTGATGTAGCACTTATTACTGAAACTAGACTAACCACTAAACAGTTCTTTAAAATACCTCAATACGTAACATACCGTACGGACCACCCAGACGGAAAAGCCCATGCCGGTACTGCTGTCATTGTGCACCAGTCCTTCTCCCACCACATACTCCCACTCCCCTCCTATGATTTCCTACAATGCACCGCCATAGTAATCAAGACTTTTTCTTTTCCGATCACCCTCGCATCAGCGTACTGCCCTCCTAAACATTCCATTTCCAACATTCTATTCGAATCCTTCCTCAATTCCTTAGGAAACCATTTCATTCTGGGTGCAGACATGAATGCTAAGAACCAACAATGGGGTTCCAGGTCCACGAATAGTCGTGGGCGGAATTTACAGTCTGCACTCAACTCTAGACGTTTCAACCTCCTGCCTCCTGATTCCCCTACCTACTGGCCAACTGATCCTAACCGTAATCCTGACATCCTTGACTTCTTCATCCACAGCGGATTAGGCTCCCTAAACATGTCGGTGACTCGCCTGGATGAACTGTCCTCTGACCATAGTCCATTGCTCCTTAAAGTATCCCTAATTCCTATTCCTAAACCCACCCCACCGTCATTTATCAGAGGACCAGTAAACTGGGACCTTTTTCGCCAAATCCTGACCAGTGATATTGACCTCGGAGTGAAACTCAAAACTCCAGATGACCTTGACGATGCCGTAAACTCCTTCACCATCGCTATTCAACAAGCTGTTTGGACTGCCTCCTCTCCCAAGCACTCCCAGATAAGTCATAACCAAAATCATTTACCACAACACCTCATAGACCTCATCCGCACCAAACGACGATCCAGATCCTTATGGCAACGCACCCGTCACCCCACAGATCGCCGCTCCTATAACTTTTATTGTAGACAATTAAAGAGGAAGCTGGCGACCTTCCGTTCCCAATCCTTTAGTTCCTTCCTGTCTTCTCTTTCAGCTTGTGACAATTCCCTATGGAATGTCACTAAGAAAATTCTAAAATCCCACATATTTCCCATCCCCTCCGTCGTAGTAATGGCTCCTGGGCTGCGTCTGATGAAGACAAAGCCGAGGAACTTGCCAAATACGTTTCCGAAGTCTTCACACCTCATCCAGAATCCCATCCAAACCACACTGCAGTGGTGGAAGAGTTCCTTCAGTCTCCAATCCCGCTTTCATTACCTCCTAAAGCAGTTAATCCCTCCAAGGTCAAATATCTTCTCCGAAAACTTGCACTCCGTAAATCTCTGGATACGATCTCCTCACTCCTCAGATTCTCAGACAGCTTCCATCTAAAGCCGTTATATTTCTTACATATATTTACAACTCCATTCTACGAACTACTCATTTTCCTCTCTTATGGAAACATTCCACTATAATTCTCTTCCTAAAACCAGGTAAACCTCCTAACACAACGACATCATATAGACCTATCAGCCTACTCCCAATCCTTTCAAAAATCTTTGAAAAAATCCTCCTCAAACGAATATTACCTTTATTAGAATCCCACACTATTCCTTCCCATCAGTTTGGATTCCGTTCCCAACATTCAACCGTTCAGCAAGGGCTCCGAGTCGTTGACCATATTTCCTCTGCCCTTGAGAACAAGGAGTACTGCTCGGGTGCATTTCTGGACATAACGCAAGCATTTGACCGGGTGTGGCACCCGGGATTACTCTTTAAGCTCAAAAACCATTTACCCCAATCCCTATACCTAGTCCTCCGATCCTATCTATCAAACCGCTCCTTCCGAGTTCGCTGTGGTGCAGAATATTCCAATTATTATCCAGTCGAATCCGGTGTTCCTCAGGGCAGTGTCCTTGGTCCTTTCCTTTACAATATATACACAGCTGATATTCCTGTTTGCCCTAATACCTTCCTAGCAACGTACGCTGATGACACAGCTATCCTATCCTCTCACTTAGATCCCGAAATTGCATCTATAGGCCTCCAAACGCACCTTTCTCAAATTGAAGACTGGTGTAACAACTGGAGAATCAAAGTTAATCAATCTAAATGCAAACATGTCACCTTTACCCTTCGAAGACAATCCTGCCCTCCAGTTCTCTTTAACTCCGTTCCGCTTCCTTTCTCCGACACAGTCCGGTATCTTGGCCTCCTTCTGGACAAAAGACTAACTTGGAACCCGCATACTAGACTTAAACGACAAGAACTTAATCGACGATTTGGACAATTATACAGACTACTGAACAGAAATTCTAAATTATCTATCGAGAACAAACTGCTAATATACAAGACAGTACTGAAACCTATCTGGACCTACGGACTTGAACTGTGGGGGACAGCCAAATTTTCTAACATCAAACGCATTCAATCCTTCCAATCAAAAGTCCTCCGAACAATAGTTAATGCTCCTTATTATGTATCCAACCATACCTTACACCACGACCTAAATATTCCATTTATTTTAGACCTTATTACCATTAAAATTCTCTAAATTCCATCAGAACCTTATCCATCATCCTAATCCCCTAGCTCAATCCTTATCCAGCTCCACACATCCTTACCATCCTCCTAGAAGGTTAAAACGGCAGTGGCCTCGAGACCTCTTGTAAAATGTATATTGGAGTTCTAGCATTGGCTAGATTCTCCACTCACGTGCTGTATGCTTGTGAATTGTATATAGGTATGAGTGACTTTTGTATATATTTTATTGATTTTGTTTTGTATATATGTATATTGCATTATTATTATATAAATTTATTATTTTGTAAATATCGTGTGAATGTAGTATGAATGTTGTACTTCATCACTATTAAAAATGTCCTAAATTGGACAGATTGTAATATTGCTCAATAAAGAATTGTTTCTAAAAAAAAAAAAAAATTTTTAAAATCATTTCACAGTGCTCAGTGGTAAAAGGGGTCTCGTTTAGTAAGTAAGTTAAAAGTAAATCATTGAGACGACTCCGAATCTAATTGAGGTTCAGAAAATTTATTTCGACCAACATTACAGATTTTCATTCAAAGGATTATTCATTCAAACGATCCCCAAAAAGCACTTCTCTTATACCCATAAATTGATCTCATTTCTTAATTGGGTGTATAATTGCGCGAAAACTTTAAAACTTTGGGCAACTCAAATAATCTTAATTTTTTTTATAGACCTAATCTCCACTTTTGTAGTTTGGTTTTGCCTAAGTAATGATACATGTCAAATTTTAATTCATTCAATAGTGACCTTCGTGATCGATTTAAGTTACATAAAATATATATTTTTATTTTTTTCTCCTTTAGTTGGATAAAGGAATTCGTCCAACTTAAATATTTACTTGTATTTTATCAATGCTTATAAGATGGTACGGTTAATGTTTTCGAATCTACCATTTTTTTATTTTTATTTATATTTTATTGAATTTTACAACTGTATATTATCATAAATACAATAAGTAAAAGTGTTGAATTAGAATAAAGAGCGTGAAATGGTTGTGAAGAAACTACCCAGCGGTAGAACATCGATGTTTATTTAAGTAAGTAGATATCGAGGCCATCTTCTTTTCAATCGCCTCGGAGGGCTGTCAGGAATATGTGAGGTTGATAGGTTGCGGACATGGGGGTTTATATGGGCTGAGAGTTAGGAATTAAAAGTGGTATATCTGGTACGAAAAAGGTCTGCAACAAATGGGATATTAAGTCCGTTAAGGATGATTTTATTTGTGAAGAAATAAGAAGCATTTTGGATTTTGCGAAGGATTTTGGATTGGATGCGGGAGGAATTAGATTGGCTTAGTAGAGCCCTAAAGCTCGATTCCATATGTCCAGATGGGTCTTATGACGGTAACATAAATGAACTTTTAATTATGAATTGGAAGTTTTGAACGTTTGTCGAGTAAGTGTTGTAGTAATTGGTATCTACGGGCAGTCTCTTGTCGTTTTAGTCTCGTGTGAGGATTCCGTGAAAGACTTTTGTCAGGAAGAAGTCCTAGGTATCGGATTTGTTCAACAGGTATGAGTGGGGTATTATTAAAGGATACAGTGAGGCAGGAGGTCATCGGTTTGCGACGAAGGGTAAAGTAATTTGGTTGGATTTTTTAGGATGATCTACCAAATTAAAGGTACTTTACAGGAAGCTAATTCAAAATGTCGCCTTTTAAACCCTGTCAGACAATTTCAATCATATACCTATATGATATTTAAGCCGAATTTATTTTACATCGGTATAAGCCATTTTTGAGAAAATCGTAAAGAGGTGCAAAACGCATGGTATAAAGTAGCAGTTCCGGTCAGCGTATTTTGGTGAAAAAGTTGCTGTCATATCTCGGGCGTATAGTTGTCTTAAATATGAAATTTCAGTTTTGTACGACTTTTAGTTTTTGTGCTAGACTTATCACTCAAACAGAATTTTTCACCTTACTTAGTTATTTTGACTGTCCCTAAAATGCATATTTCCGTTGAATACTGGAATTCTAGAATGTTAACGATCGCAATACTTTCTCTTACTATATATTCCTTTAATAGGTAAATGAAAGTAAAAAACAGCGAAAAAGCGACAGGTGTATGGTGTATTGAACTTGTTTATTCTTGACACACTAGGATTGTTTGGTCTTTCTTTATTCTTTTGTTTTCTCGAAAACTACATCTTAGCTCATGTTGGCCACCGATTCCTGTCATTGTTTTTTCTTCTCTTTTCCATCTTTGTACTTCCTCTGGCTTGCCCGAATCTCTCAATGTTGTCACCATACATAAGTCTGTGCCTGTCTCTTACTCTGGTCATACTCCTAAGAACCATTTAGGCTTTCAGCTATCACTCCGGCAGTACACATGGCCGTTCCCTTTCAGTTGACTCTCTTCTTAAACTGCTACTAACTGCCCTTACACTTATAACTCATCTAAATCGTTTCTCCAGCGATCCCTCTTTGTCTTTCTAAAGACTTTTCTAAGTTACTCCATTTCTGTGGCAGTTACCTTACACAAGTAAAATAATATGAAAAGGTCCAAAACCATAAGAAAACCTATTAAGCTAAATTTACAATAATTGTTTGGAAATAATGAAGAATAGCGTTTTTATTTTCTTAATCGCCAAATGATCAGGGAAGACTTAAAATTACTCATCGTAAGATAAGTTCGTGGTTTTTTCGAGTCGTGTCAAGATCACAGTCAAGTCCATGAAAAGGAGGTAACTACCGTGACGAATTTCTTGAACGACATAATTCTTCTACTAGTCAACTGGGCAATTTAACCAGCCATCTTCCGAAACTACTATAGAGAAAATAGTGTAGTTACATTTCTGCTACGCAGCTGCATTTTTCGTTTAGAAAGGAATCTGGCGTTTCTACGTTGAAGAAAAAAATTTTTTTTTTTTAATATCTACCACCATCTCCGAATAATTACGACTTCTTTGTTGTTTTTTTTCTCTCGTAATCCCGTATAAACTATACCTTTGTGATATGAGCTCTTTTTTCTCCAGGATTTTTCCTCTTCGTACAAAAAGGTACTTCGCAATGTATATCTTCTGGATAATATAATATTGTATTTCACTTGGGTGATGTTTTATTACTGTCAGTTATGAGATTAATTGTTATGTCTTGAAATTTTAATTGGTATTTGAGATAGTATTTATATCCAGTTAAGTTTCGATCTATTAGGACTTCGTTGAATCACGCCATGACATTTATATGCCTTTGAATGAAAGTGAAAAGTCGTACGAAATTTCTTTAACGATTTTGATATCGATGTAAAATTTAATAGCCTTAATATCATACAAGTTTCATTCTGGTTGAAATAGCCTGAAAGAGCTTAAATGCCGAATTTTTTACTTTTATTTCTCTAAAGTACCTTTAATTTTGTGGATTCGAAAAAAATTCGGACAGCCACTGCAGTATAAAATGACTTTAAGTGAAAACAAAATAACCTAAAATTTAAAACTTACAGAAGAACGTATTTATTCGAATACTCATAATGAAATAAAATATTGTTAATTATCTTCTTTGAATTATGATGTCAGAATTGGAGGATAAATATAAATTCCAATAAATCCCTTCACATAACCTTCACCCTGCGTCGTAAACCAATGACATCCTGCGCAACAGTTTCCTTCAATAACACTCCTCTTGACCCAACCGAACAGATCCGATACCTAGGACTCCGTCTGGACAAACGTCTTACTTGGAATCCTGATACAAAACTAAAACGACAAGAAACTGCCAGACGTTTTCGACTACTGCAACACTTGCTAGACAAACGCTCAAAACTTCCGCTTAACTACAAAAGACTCATCTACATGGACTTATGGAGTTGAGCTTTGGTGTTCTACTAAACCATCAAATTCTTCCTCTCTCCAATCCTTACAATTAACAATCCTTGGAAAAATCCTCAATGCTCCTTATTTTGTCTCGAATCTACCCATCCATAAAGACCTTAATGTTCCCTTTGTTGCTGACATGGCCAGGTACCACTCCTTTCATGATAAACTCCATTCCCACTCTTAATCCACTAGTTTCAAACCTTTCCACCTCAGCATTCCCTGATAATCCTCCGAGGCGTCTAAAAAGAAGATGGTCCCGAGACCTTCTGGTTTAGCATAGTTTTTGGAGATCTGTCAATGGGCAATATCTCTATTTGTAAATCATGATAGTATAATCTTGTATCACATTTACTGAATGTATTTTATGTATACGAGTACAGTTGTAAATAAATATCAATAAAGTATATTAAAAAAAAAATTATCTTTTCTTTAAGCTCATCATTTTGGAAATGTTATAAAATGACCAATGTTAAGGTTGTTATAGTGCAGTAAACACAAGAAATCGTATCACGTAGAATTTTAAATTTGTCCGTATAGAGCGTGTGGTTCATATTAAAAGCTAATATTTCACCAATATTTTATGTTAATTTTTATATTTTAATTTATTTTCAATGATTTCTTGTGGACCACTAGATGGGAACCATTGGTATAATATGAGAAATTGACATGAAAACAATAAGTCCCTTATTTCACCACATCAATGATATTTCTTGGGTCGATCCCAATCGATAATTGACAACATATAAAATGATGCTAAAAAATTCCGGCTAATAGAGTATTATTAGACAAATTTAGCATTTGAGTTGTTAACACTTGTAAGAAATTGACATGTAAACACCAAGTCCCTTATTTCACTATATCAATGATATTTATTGGGTTGATCCCCTTCGATAATGATAACATATAAAAAGATGCAAAAATAATTCCAGCTAAAAGAGTATTTTTAGTCAAATTTAGCATTTGAGTTGTTGACACTTGTAAGAAATTGACATGAAAACACCAAGTCCCTTATTTCACTATATCAATGATATTTCTTGGGTTGATCCTCTTCCATAATTCACAATGTATAAAATGATGCAAAAAAAAAGTTCCAGCTAAAAGAGTATTTTTAGCCAAATTTAGCATTTGAGTGTTTAACACTAGTAAGAAATTGACATGAAAACAATGTCCCATATTTCACTATATCAATGATATTTCTTGGGTTGATCTTCTTCGATAATTGACAACATATAAAATGATGCAAAAAAATTCCAATGTCGTCAATGGGCGAGAAGTACACTGTAAACGAATAGATAAGAAATAACTAAAAAGGCAATTTCAGAAACTGGTCTAAAAAAGTTTTAATATTTCTAAGTTACGAATGATTTTAATCTGCACTTGGTGGAGGAATGACTATTTTAATTCATGGTTAATGAGATCGTTAAGATTCTAATTATAGTGATATTTTAAAGCTTAGAAGAAGAAGGTTCTTTTAGCTTCAATATGACTAAAAAAAGGCCATTGAAGTTTGTTTTTTTGTTTTTTTTTTTGTCTATGTTAATCCCATTTTTAATATCCTTACTTTAATAACCATTTCGTATACGACCCCTTTTCATACTGTAATTACGGGAGCCCTTTGATAGGATCTACCTGCTTTTATGAATCTGCCATTTACCCCTCATTTAATATAAATTTAATGACCTTTTTGTTTTACACAGTGCGGTAATTATAAGTAGAGCGCTCGCTGATTTTATTTTTCTTATAATAATAATAATAATAATAGGCTTACCGAACCCGAAGGTTCGATGCCGATACCACCAAACTTCGCCTGCACAGACTCGTCCAATGTTCACCGGTCAAGCCCAAGTCCCCGAGATCAGCCTTAATGCAATCCTCCCATCGACGCTTCGGCCTACCCTTCGGACGCCTACCAGTCGGTTCAGCGAATACCAACTTTCTCGGAATCCGTTCCTCACTAAGCCCAACAACTTTACGCGCCCATTTGAGTCTCCGCGATGCTATCAACTCAATTATATTCACAGGGTACAAACTCCGCAATTCCGCGTTGTGCAACCTTCTAAACTCCCCAGTGGTCTCATCTCTCTTCGGATCAAATATTTTACGCAGTACCTTATTCTCGAAAACCTTAAGCCGTTGTTCATCCTTCAAAGTAAGCGCCCACGTTTCGCATCCGTAAAGAACCGTTGGAAGAATAATAGTTTTATAAATTCTAACCTTTAAGTTTTTAGACAGAAGCCGCGAGCTAAGTAATTTAGCAACTGAATAATAACACGCATTTCCCACCTTTAACCGGGACTTTATTTCTTCCTGGATTTCATTTTTTCTTGTTATCATTGACCCTAAATACTTGAATTTCTCTACGTGTTCAAAAGTATGACCTGAAATATTAATATCGTCAAGATCGCTACCATTTCTGCAACTAATCATATATTTCGTCTTATCGGTATTTAATTCGAGACCTATCTCTTTACCGGTTTTTATTAACACACT
Source organism: Piezodorus guildinii (assembly GCA_023052935.1). Lineage (NCBI taxonomy): Eukaryota > Metazoa > Arthropoda > Insecta > Hemiptera > Pentatomidae > Piezodorus > Piezodorus guildinii. The sequence goes on from CM041293.1 coordinate 63,481,126, forward strand.
TGTATTTAGTTGTATAGTTTCCGTGTCTTCACCTAGCAGTACCAAATCATCGGCATACCCCAAAACCGGAATCTTGTCACCCATATTTAAGCCTTTCTCGGTACACATCACCTTTTCTACAACATATTCTAAGGCTATTATTTTTCTTATACTATCTAAAACTCATCCTTTCAAGTAAGGGTAGGACGTAGATCAGTTCAAGGATGTTATGCATTCTTCTGATATGATTGCCGGTTACATCAGATGTTTTGTTTTTAGAAACATTCTTGGTGAATTTAATATTAATTGCTGCAATAATTTTATACTTTCTTGTAATTCAAATTTATTACTATCAGTCATTGAATCATTGATACGGTTAATTCATATGGAGACCCTCTAGGGCCACACCCGATCTCTTTAAAGTGGTTACCAAAAATTAGGAAAAAAAACCTGCGGCTTAGTGTGATCTCGGCCTAATCACCTCATTGCCTGGCCGCACAGTGGTTCCAAACGCACTTTTTTATGGACAAAAGTCTGTACTGTTATAATCATTCTATCTAATCTGAAATACTTGTTTATCATTCAAATTGTAAACATTACATAGGTATATTAGATATATATCAAATTCCAGGAAAATATCCTAAACAATCACATTTATAATTGTATCTCTCTTCAGAGCAGTAGTTCATTATGGTTTTTTTTATGGAAAAATTAAAGTTAGACGTCAAAATAATTGTATGTGTGAAATTTTTTCTGACCTCTCTATTGTAGAAATCTCAATAGCCAACCAACTATGCGTTCTACTTTACCAAAAGCGTAGAAATCAATGTAAGGTTTTGAAATTAGTAATAGTCAGTAAAAACTAGAAACAAAACTGAAAATAAAAAAAGCAATTTGCTATTCATTATGTTGTGTATATATCTCAATATTTAACATAATTACATTTTTTGAACATTCTTAACAAATCACCAAGTCGTTATATATAACTTATTTACTGCAAAACAATGTTAATGCAGGAAATATAGAGATATAAATAGTTACAGAGACATTATTCTGACATTATTGACAAAACCTATATATTTTTGACATAAAAATAAGCTAAAATTATACATTTCAATTATACTATTAAAGAGGGAATTAACAAAGGAACAAATAATGATAAAATGTTTGATATATCTTAAGTAAAACGAATAGTGGAGACTTTTGTCCCGAAAAAGTGCGTTTTGAACCACTGTGGGCCGCCGTCCTAGAGACATAACATACTCAATATGTACTACTGGGGTTAAAGGGCTACAGTTTTTTAAATAACTTATTCATAGGATTCGTTTGATTTATTTACTACTTCCTTTGACGATGTAGAAGATAAATTTAGATAATGACTTTTCTAAACACACTTTTATTTTGATAAGAATGGTTTTTCCCGGGCCCCTTTCAAAATTTTACCAGCGGTTCAGTGACCTCAGATAAGAATATTGCTGATTTTGTAATCCCTGTTCTAATATTAGCAATCGTTAGTGAAAGAATAATTATTTGTTTATTTTGTATTTATATCTAACTTTGTATTCATTATTAATTATTAATCTTAAGTCTTATAAGGTTAAAACACCTAAAACCACCAAAACCAAGGGAACAGGTATGTTAGAATTATAATTTTTTTTTTTTTTTTGGATATCTTTGTTTAACTATTTTTCTACCCAACTCTATCATTCGATGTATCCATCATACTGTGATAATAAATGGCCTTCAATTTGGTGAAAAGAAATGGCCATTATTTATTATTGGTGAAAAGCCGGTTTTGTAAAATTTCTTTCTCATAAATATTTTTAATTTCAATTTTCTGAAATAATCAGGAATCTATATTAATTAATGTAGAGGTAAGAAAAAATAGTTAAATATTAAATGTTTGTAAGTAAAAATGTTATAAAAGTGGATAGATCATAGGCTTCTCGTGTTCTTAGGCTCGAACCTCTGCTGTGACACGACTAATTAATTGTTAGTATTAGTCCTCCTTTCGTACAACTAGCCTTTAAAAGTGGGTAACCAAAAATTATTTGAAAACCTGGCAGCTGTGCAATTATTTTATTGTTTATATAAGGTAATTAAAAATAAATCTTTGCCTCGAAAATACATACGATGTTATGCAACCTAAATCTAGTTGGGTGATAGATGAACCATGAAATGAGTAAACCTCTCACGGATGTTTAGTAATTATATATTTTAACCCGAAAATTATACATGAACCGTTCGAATGTGGGCTGAAAGGCCATGGTATAAATCTTGATATTCTTGCATAGAAAGAATAGGTTGGTAAAGTATTGAATAACAAACCCTTATTTATTTAAATATTCAGGTCGTTTACCTGAATTAGCAACATGTATCAATATTTAAATATAATATCATTGGATCAGGAAAATAGTAGTTCTTTATCATTTTTGTTTGTGACATTTACACACACACACACACACACACACACACATATAAAATAATTATGGACTGTTCTTAATTTATATTTCTATATGTACTCATAAATACTTTTGCTATGATAGATGTATTTTGGTTGTTTTCGTTTTAATGTCAACACTATTTTCCTTTCGATACATTGTTTTATTCGTTGTTTTAAATTTTTTTTTTTTTTATTTATATATCTTAGTATTAATTTTTACGGATATTGTTCACAGTGATTTCTGAATAGGCGTGTTATCAGTTTTAAATCCGCTTAGTATGCCTTCCCTCGTTCCAAGCCGACCGTTTTTGGCCCGAGATTACCTGTTGGTCAATCATGGAATTTACGAACGTTCCAAATACCTGTGCCTAGGAATGCGTTACTTTTCTGTTGTAATACTCGTATTGTAGTAGTATGCACGCCCTAAGCTAAAGAATTATCCTGCAATGTAGTTCTGTTTCGATTTTTTTTTCCTTTCTGTTTTTAATAGGATAGTTTTTATTACTATTCTAAATGGTTGAAAAAAATATTTTTCTAAAACGTAAAACAAAATTTGTTTAACTGTGGTAACACTGGTTACCTTCCCATATGTGATTATTAATTCAAATATAAGTGTGTGTTGATTGTTTCTATGCGTTCTTATTATAAAAATGTACATTCTCCCCATAGGTTCCAGTTATAATAAAATACATGTTACTATACGTTTCCAGAAAAATTATAAGTACTTATTTGAATGACTTACTATGAGTTATGAGTTGCAAAAGAGTTATGATGATATACGACGGTTAGGTTTAAAAGATAAAACCATGTTATTGAATAATTTGGATGTGGCTACTTGGAACTGGTATGTAATTGTAACATTGAGTAAATAAAATTGGTATCTGACATATAATAATAATCTTTTATATATCATAAACAGAGTAGTTCATTGCTATTCACCTGTATTTTTTTTATATAACCTCATTCAACATAGTCTCTATCAACATCTTTCGTGATTTGTAGCAATTTTAATTTTTTTATTTATCAAATTCACTAAACCGCAAACAAAGATAAAGAAGTGTAGTTTTTGTTCTTTTTTTTTCAATGTGTCTCGATATTAGAAACAAGAAAGTTTTAGTTATATTAGATTAATTATAGTAATAAGTTAAGTTGTTTATAAATATCTTTCCTCATCAACCATAATTCTAACTATAGTCTAATAAGTTGCCATTTAATTCTGTTAAATATACAATACAATAGCGATCCTGTAGAAGTAGGCATACCCCAAATTAAGCAATATATTTTAGCTGTAACATAATCTTGATATACAGTCACGTTTGCAACATAAATGTGATTGATGTACATTGATCCAACGAATGGGAATATTTTCAATTGAAAAGAACTTTGATAAATGTAATTGTTGCATAAATAAATGATAAATGAATAAATAATGGAATAGTTGTTGACCGTTTTAACTATATGGTAAAGAAGTTGGTTTAGGGTGAAGCCTAAAAGAAAACACACCATTAAAAAATAATAAAATAAGTTTGTTTTCTTGGTAGTTTCTTTGTGACCACATCCCCAAACAACTGCTCCATCATATTTGTTTTGTACTTACTACTCATAACCGCATTTACGCAAATTTAAATAAATACAAAATAAATTATTCGCGAGCAAAGCCGCGGGTTACAGCTAGTATATATAAAATAAATATTACACAATGGTTAATCATTTCCAAATATTTATTCATACATCAAAATAATAGTATTTTTACATTCACTCTACATTTGTTTAAGGCTTCGGATCTTTTTATTTTATTTAGAGGATCCGATATGTTTGTTTATTCATTTAACTTCAGCTTATGCTGCTGTGGTTAATCCGACGATGCTACAGTGGGAGCCCTAATTGTTACCTATCCAAGTTTAGTTAAGATCTTACATCTGACATCGCATAGGTTAGACCACCTCTTTACGTCCTCTGCAAAAGTAATCGGAGAGTTATGAAAAGCCCAAAAAACTAACTGAATGACGTAGATAATAATATAATGTAATATTGAATAAAACACCTGTTTATATTGAAAGGCAATGTAATTAGTTTTTTAACAATTTATACTTATCTTTAAATGTGAATTTGAAAATTTTTAGATTGATTTCAACGTTAAGGGAAGGTCGTGTGTTGCGCTCACCAGATTTTTTTTCTCTTAAGTGGTGTGTGAAGGCAGATTTTGATTATACGTGATCATGAAAAGTGCTCAAATTATTATTTTTTTTCGATTTGTAGTTATTGAAAAAAATAATCAAAGCCTAAGGCCTCCTAGCAACAGATTTTATTTATTTTTCATTGTTTTCATTTAATGTATAAGCAGCACACCCATGTGCTTTTTAGTATTTACCCTTTTCTTATATTTTAGAAAATATAATTAAATATATTGAGGATGTATAGTCGACTGTAGAAACTATTATAGGTGGAATAGTCAGGAATCAGTCATTTTTTGAAAAGTTTTTTAATTTTGCCAACGTTTCGGCCCAAGCTTGTGAGCCATCATCAGGGCATTACTGAGCCACGTCCAAGCATAAACTTCATAAGCATAAACAGTTTATGCTTGGACATGGCTCAGTAATGCCCTGATGATGGCTCACAAGCTTGGGCCGAAACGTTGGCAAAATTAAAAAACTTTTCAAAAAATGACTGATTCCTGACTATTCCACCTATAATATAATTTAATAGCATTTATGTTTAACAAAGAATCTTCGTTTAGATTTGAGATTGATAGAGATGGATTCATTTTAAGATTTTACGGTTTATGATGAGTAGAATCCAAAATCACTGCAAATTATTACACAATGGTTTATTATTTCCAAATAGCTATCTTATGGTATAATTGTTTATATAGCTGTTAATAGGAAATTAGCTTGGTACGTAAACAACAAAACTCTTTATGCGGAATTACAATAACCAGTAGTTGATGAACACATGCAAACTCTATTCACATGTTTTCATAGCAAACTACAATAGATTTATAAAGGACATGTGATAAACTGAAATTCCCGTTAGAAGAAGGCTGAAAAGAAGCTGGATGAGAGACCTCTTCTTCCAAATGAAAGCCTTGGAAGGGGTGTTGCTGGGTACTTTCCTTCCCAATGCCTATCATGACCGCTGCTCATGTTTCTATAGCACATTTACTTATTGTCACTAATTGGTTTTGACTGGTGCGAATAAAAAATAAAAAGATAATATCACTAATGCGGGAGAAGGAAAATTGTACTTCTGATTAGTCGAATCAAGATCCAAATTCCTCTTATCCATACCACAATGATTTATTATTACCAAATAACCATATTAGGATATAACTGTTTATATAGCTGTTGATATGCTATATAATTAACTAATATAAAAAGCTATAAATAATAAAAAGAATACGGGTTAACCACTGTTATTTTTAAAACGCAAAGATCTTTGCTAGTTCTGAACCAATTTCAACGATTCTTTTTGTAGGAAATATAATTCTCTATGACCTAGCACTAAGGACGAAATTTATTTATTAAATATGAAAAACGGATTTTTTATATATTTTTTTTATGTGGATTCTACGTATTTTGATACGTAAATCCTCAAATTAGAGAGGGAAAGGAGTAATTTTTTTAAATTGTTTTGTTTATTACAAAGGTTCATTATTGAAAATAAATATCCAAAATCGAATAAAAAATTCGTCCATTGGTATTCCGCCCTTTTATCTGTGTATATATTCAATTGAAACGTTGAGTTCCAAAAAGTACTATATCCATTTTAGGCAATTTTACAGGAAGCGCGAAAATCTCTCATTACTATATAATTAAACCAATTTGATTCTTTTCGCATTAAAATCTAGAATCGTTTTTTTACTATATTATTAACACCATATTAAAGTTATGAAATGGAATGTTTTAGTATGATTTGGAACAAAACTAAATGTGTAATAAGTATTTTTAGAAAATGTTTGCATTTCTAAATCGCGTTTTTAAAGAACTTGAGGGTTCATTAGATAAAATCAAATATAAGATTTAGATAAAACTGATTAATGAGAATACAAATATGTGAAAATATAAATTTCGTAAAAAATGTCTTTTAGTGCCTTTTTGAAATCAACGTCTCAATTTATTTTCTATGGTAGCATCCTTGTAGTATTTTGAACAGAAAATGTGTTGAATTGAATAAAGCTATCATGTGTTATTTTTTATTAGGGAAAACAAAGTAATAAGTCAATACCACTTTGCGTCGAAAGATAAACTTTTTTGTTTATGTCAGCTTAGTGAATGAGGGTTCACGAATGGCCATAATAATATTTTAGTGATAAGGCTTGCTCACGTAGTTAGAAACAGTTTGTCAAATATATGCCACAGACCTTGGTTCCTATCTATACACTTGACTGATAAGATAAACCACAATGGTTAACCATTAATGATTTTAGGTCTGATATTAAACTTTGACTTGTAGCCAGTATTTTTGTTAATTATTATTAGTTGCTGAATTTGTTTAATCAACCTTACTTTCTTCCTGTCTTTATTTTTTTAAACTTTGTACCTGTTAAGGAGGAAATTCATCAAGCGATATTAATTAATTACAAATGAAGGCTATATGTTATCTAAAAAAATATCTTTTTTTCTTAAATGAATGAATTCGTATGTACCGGAACTACTTCGGGAAGAATCATTGTAAAAAAATGTTTTCGGAATATTAAAGTGTGTTATAATAATGAGTCGATTCATATTCATGACAAATGCTTTTTAATTATAATGCTCGGTTTTTACTTCCTGTTTTCGTTTGTATTATATTTTGGAATTTCTCTTTTTCATTTTTAAAAAATATTTTTTGTAAATTTAGCGATGAACTATTAGGCTAAACATAGTAGTGTAAAACTTATATTTAAGCCCTAGTTATCTAGTCTTATTTTCTAGTTAAAAATTTCTGTCTCCATTCTAACTGACCAAGTCCCATAAAATGGTGTTTGTGTGTAATTGAAAATCGATAAGTTGTATAGAACTGAAATTTCATTTATTGGAAGCCTGAGGTATTACAGAATATTCTTCAACAGAATCAGCTAACCAGAATAGCCGCTCTATATTTTGCGCATTTTTAGGATTTTCTCAAAAAGGCTCTAGCGATTCAGATTATATTAGCCATATCGGTGTATATTTCATGGACTTAACTGTCATGTAGGTTTTATTCTGGGTGAAGATAATCTAACAGGGCTTAAATATACCTATATTTTCTTTTTCTAAAGTATCTTTAATTATGTCGATTGAAAAAAATAACTATTTCTGTATATATAGGTATAATTTTCCGCTGGAAAGCAACAAATTTTCGATAAATTGTTACCTTTTATACAAAGCTATAAAACGTAATGCAGAAAGACGATGGTATGAACTTACATAAGTGATTATTGTAGATCATAATTCATAATTTCTTTTGTTAGATTATTTTATCTGAAACGCATGTTTCCGTCGAAAGCGTGTAATTCTAAGCCTTTTTTTAGCTCTACCTTTATTTAAAAGTACTTGAATGGACCTTAAGTTTAAGTTAAGTAAAATTTGTGTGTGTGCTTTACCAGTTTTTTTTTTTACTTTTAGTTGTGTAATTTTTATTTTTTTTTCCAATAATAAGTTAGTAAAAGATGAAAAATTGACTAACTTTCGAAATTTGATGTTTAACTTAAAGATATGCTGAATCCCATAATCTAATCGCAAAACAAATTCTGCTCCTCGAGATCTTCTTTTGAATATTATTGAATTGATTTTATTTATGTCATTATTTATTTATTTTTTTTTTGTGACGAAATAGTCTTAAGGCATCTCAAGATGTAATCTTAACTTGACTTTACCATCCGTCATTTTGAGGCAAAATAATTGAGGCCACCTAAAATGTCTTATTTACGTTAGGTTTTTAACTAAAGAAAAATTTAATGAACGGATTCTAAAATGAAATAATGCTTTTATTTATTTCTTTTTTTTTTTTTTTATATAGTTGTGTTTTTCGTAAATTATTTGGTAAAAGAATGGTTATTTTTGAACTGTGAAAGTCGAGAGAAAGGTCAACACTGGGAAATTTATTATGACTTAGTATATTTCTTTAAGTATTTGTTTGGAAATTTAACCTTTAGAATCTTATTGTGTTTTTCTTTTCCTCTCTTATTAATATTTTATTAAAATCTACATGATTCGAAAGCAAAGAACTTTCAGAAAATACTGCTTGTCCGTAATTATAAGTGAAGGTGAGTTGTGAGGGAAAGATTCCCCGGAAGCAAAGGTTGGATCCCAGGAAGAAATGTGCTGTGGGAATTATGCATCCTCTGAGGTAAACCCATCTAACAATTATGGGATAGTTTCGTAACAGGCTCCCGAGAGGTGGATGAGCATGTGTGAAGTATTTTAGAAGAGCGAAAGTGTTTTCACCCAATCTGAATACAAGGTCTCATAATTATCTCTTGTCTTTATTACATTTATTTATGCTAACAATGCTTTCCTAGTTTTTAAGGGTGTTGTTAAAGTAAAAATCAACGGGATGCAAATTAGGTACCATTCTTTACATAAGTTTCAACTTCATACGAAGTCCCTAATTGGCTGCATGCTTAATAATGATTTAATTAATTTTATTGTTTGTTTTTCTGCAAATGAATGGTGGTAATAAACTTGCATATTACCGTGTGTTGAAATGGAGTATTAATACACCCAACTCTTTTTCAATTATACCAAAAATACCTTTACTGAAATGAAGTTTTCACTACCTATGCTGTCTACTCTGTTCAATAATATATATATATATATATATATATATATATATATATATATATATATATATTTTTTTATTTTTATATTTTTATATTTTTTTTATATATTTTATTATATATAATAATATATATATTTTTTCTTATTAAACCCCTTGAAACAAAGTGGCGCAATTCTGACCTTTACATTCTTACTCATTGAACAAAACTCTTGATCATTCCTTTCTTATCCGCTCTATTACAACTTTCTGGACTTCCCTACCTACTTATATCCGCCCTACTTCTCAATCATTAAAGTCCCAACTGTTCCAGTACCTACTGTCTTCCAAACAGATGCTAACAAGGCTCGTATTTCAAACCAGATATCAGACTTCATATTTAACTTAGTTAATAAATTAATTTTAAGTTTTGTTGACACATTTATCTTTTATAATTTACTTTACTCTTTTTTTTTATTAGATATTTGATTGTGAAAAAAGGAAAAAGTATACCATAAAACAAATAGTAAAATTAATAAATAACCTCTAAAAAATAAATCTGTCGAACGAAACTAAAATTATAAATTAATTTATTAAAGAATTTGAATATGAAAAACAAATGATAATTTTTTTTTAGTTGAATTTGGATATTTGACTGGAAATATTAAACCTTTTTGAGCGTCAGTTTGGGAAGACAGTAAGTGCTAGAAAATGATAGAGAAGAAGCATGGCGCATATAAGTAGGTAGTGAACTCCAGAGATAGTAAATAGAACAAGGAAGGAATAATCGAAAATTTTTGTTCTTTGGGTAGGAATATTGAAGTCAGAATGGTGCGAGCTTGTTTGAAGGGAGTTTATATACATACATATTCCAATATTTCTTATTATTAGTTATACATTTAAAAATGAATTGCTTACTAAACTTAGTAATTTATTCTTTAGTGAGAGGTACTGCTAATTCTTGATTCAGTGTGTATAATTTGGTATAGATTTTTTTTACGTAAGTAACCTCAAAAAGTCCTATAGATTTTTTAGTAAATCATTTAGTTCAACATTCTTCCATTTTTAAAAGCTTTTAAATAGGGTCCTAAAATCTTTTAATGAGACTCTAACATCCATAAAAATTTAGATTTACATTTTCCTCTATTTTCTGTTTGTGTTTTCCTTATTCGTTTTTACATGGTTTTGACGCCAAATGAGCTGACGATGTTGGTATTTAAAATCTTACACATAAGAACGATTAACTTATATTTTTGCTTTTAATACACGTATATTTTAATTCGAATTATAAAGTGTATTTTGGCAATTTTTAACCCTGTTACGTATACTCTAGACATAGTTATAATTTATTTGATCATGATTATTCGTTATGGTACTAGTGTATCATTTAATAATAATTATTCTTAAATAATAATAATTAAATATGATCATTATCAAAATGTGTTGTTGTATGTGCCTTGCCAACAATCTTATACCCAACTATCACATTCTATTTATTAGCAATAACTTATCAAATACATATTTTGATTTACATCTTTACTGAAGAATCCATCCTTGGTTCTATATACCTGATAATCATTTTTTTAACTAATGGTTTCTTTTACGTTCATCTGAATAGGAGATAGGGTAGGAAAATAATTTTTCCAATAATAATTTATAGTTCAAAGTTAATTATAAATTTGATTTTTTTCTGAGTGATTTCCGATAATTATTCTTATGAAGTAAATTGTTTTTGTACATTTTGGTCAATTGAATTTATTCGGTGATGAAAGTTTAATATAAATACCTAAATAAAATATAAAAATATGAATGCCATATTCGTTGTGCTTATGGTTCAATATCTTTACTTTTTAAAAGTAAATTTCTTAATTTTGACAGAAGGAATTCATTTCTTTATACACCTTTAAATTGTATTCAATATTTTATCCTTTTTAATGCGGTATTCTACTTAGTTTTAAAAAGTACTAGAGGTATTATAATGCGGGTATTACGATATTTATCTTCCTAATTTTATTTCTGATAACTAAAGAAGTCCATTTTGCCGATGAAAAGGGCACGGCTTGCGTGTTAGATCTAAGTAGCAATGGTATGCAGAACAGTAAGTAAAGGTTGGGGGTCGCTTATATAGATTGGGCTGGGCAAGGAACTGACTTTAAGCCATTTAATTTAAGTCTCGAGGCGACTTTAAAGCTTTAAATTATTTAATGAATGGAAATAAAAATAAAAATTTGTTTTAATAAAACTTTAAATTAGTCTAATTATCACTGCTCGCCATTTTTCTTAGATGACCCTATTACAAATGCTTTGTTAATGAGTAAAAATATTGCATAAAAAAAATATGTACTAGGGGTGGGCATAATCGAATGATCGTCATAATCGGATGATCGGACTTCGATGATTTAAATTATCGAATGATTAATATGCATTTAAGATTTGTACAATTTCCGTCTCTACATTGGCTGAGCTTAGGTGCATATAATTTATGTAATGAGCAAAATAAAAATAAAATAAAATGTCGTTCGATTATCCGAGCACCTTATGATCCCTCGACCATTGTTAAACAATTCAGTTCGAATGATCATTCGTTTCTCCTAACCGATTAATCCGATAATCGATTAATTCGAATGATTGAAATAATCGAATGGTCCGATAATCGTCATTCGATTATGCCCACCCCTAATATGTACTTTAAAATTGGACTTCTTTAGTTAAATAATATACATCAGAAAAAAAACAAAAAAAAAACCCTGTACCACTACAACCCATGAAGGGTCTTGGGTTCAGTACAAATAGAGATTCGTACTGTTTCTAGGCCAACGGCAGTGCTATGAGGTGATTAGGCCTTAATCGCGCTCAGCCGCCAGGTTTTTCCCCAATTATTTTGGGTACCCACTTTATAGAGGCTGGGTCTGCCCCAGGAGGGTCTCCATACCCTAGGGTCGCCCCTCGACTGGATCAACAGAATAAATAATATTCTGTCACAGCCGGGATTCGAACCCAGGACCCGGAGCACAGCAGACTAGCGCTCTATCCACTAGACCACAATATACATCAGAAGTAAAATTAAATAGATTAGTATCATATTATTCGCAAAATGATACCCCTGCCACTTAAAAAAGAATTGTACTTAAGTGTGTTTCAAATTTTAATGTTCTTAATTAACCTTGAAATATTACATAAAGAGAGAATCTAAAGATATTCACAATAGTGGATATGGGGCCCTGAAAGGAACTCAAGCATGATTTATCATTATTTGTTTTAAAAAAAAAACAACACAAATATCAATTTCTGTAATCAGTGATTTCTTAAGCTCTTTAAGTAATGGTAACAGAACTTAGTGGTGTGTAAAACTATTATGTAATATATAAATAAAACGAGTTTTATTTTTCTTTAAAAGTTAAATTCTTGAAAATAAGATCATGAATCATAAATTATATAAAATTATATTCTATATCATTATATAAATAACGTGAATAATACATTTTCCGAATGTGTAAGGTCTAAACAAAATACATTTTTTACTTAAAAAGATCTGGGAAACTGAAAAAATGCCCGAGGAATGGAAAGAATCAATACTTATTCCGATTCACAAAAAAGGACCGAGGTCGGATTGTAACAACTATCGTGGGATCTCTCTTCTCCCAATATGCTATAAAATATTCTCGTCAATTCTGACTAGTCGAATCACGGAATACGCTGAGGAAATTATCGGAGATTACCAATGTGGTTTTAGGCGGAATCGCTCGACTATTGACCAAATATTTTCCTTACGTCAAATATTAGAGAAAAAATTGGAATACAACGGTGTAGTCCATCAACTTTATATCGATTTTAAAAAGGCTTATGATTCAATAGACCGTCAGAAGCTATATAACATCATGATTGAACAGGGAATACCTAGAAAGTTAGTAAACCTAGTAGAGATGTGTTTGTCGGAAACATTCCATAAAGTTAGAATCAGTCATAATTACTCCGAGAGATTTGAGGTGCGATCGGGTTTGAAACAGGGTGACTCCCTTTCACCTGTGTTATTTAATATAGCTTTAGAATATGTCATAGAAAAGGTGATGTGTACCGAGAAAGGTTTAAATATGGGTGACAAGATTCCGGTTTTGGGGTATGCCGATGAACTGGTACTGCTAGGTGAAGACACGGAAACCATACAACTAAATACAAGTGTGTTAATAAAAACCGGTAAAGAAATAGGACTCGAATTAAATACCGATAAAACGAAGTATATGATTAGTAGCAGAAACGGTGTCGATCTTGGTGATATTGATGTATCAGGTCATACTTTTGAACACGTAGAGAAATTCAAGTATTTAGGTTCAATTATAACTAGAAAAAATGAAATCCAGGAAGAAATAAAGTCCCGGTTAAAGGTGGGAAATGCGTGTTATTATTCAGTTGCTAAGTTACTTAGTTCCCGGCTTCTATCTAAAAACTTAAAGATTAGAATTTATAAAACTATTATTCTTCCAACGGTTCTTTACGGATGTGAAACGTGGCCGCTCACTTTAAAGGATGAACAGCGGCTTAAGGTTTTCGAAAATAAGGTATTGCGTAAAATATTTGGTCCAAAGAGAGATGTGGCCACTGGGGAGTTTAGAAGGTTGCATAACGCGGAATTGCGAAACTTGCATCCTGTGAATATAATTGAGCTGATTGAATCGCGGAGACTCAAATGGGCGAGTAAAGTTGTTGGGCTCGATGACGAGCGGATTCCGAGAAAGTTGGTATTTGCTGATCCGACTGGTAGGCGTCCGAAAGGTAGGCCGAAGCGGAGATGGGAGGATTGCGTTAAGGCTGATCTCGGGAGCTTGGGTTTGAATGGTGAGCATTGGACGAGTCTGTGTAGGCGGAATTTGGTGGTATCGGCATCGAACCTTCGGGTTCGCTAAGCCTATTATTATTATTATTATTATTATTATTATTATAGTAAGGTCTACAAAAACTTAACTAAGTTCTGGAAAAGCTTAAAGATATTAAAAATATAAATTATCACATTAAATGACTAATTACATTATCGTACTTACTCTTGGTATATTTTCATTGAAAATAAAATTTGTTTATAATATAATTTATCACAATTTTTTTAAACAAAATTTAAATTATTATTATAGTTTCCCTTTGAAAATTAGAATTATGAGAATTTTTGTGAATTGGTTTAGAGTAGAGAATGCATCTCAGTATACTCTCTTGGTGCAAGGAATAGTGAATACATAATGTAAAGTTTCTTACGTAAGCTTTGTTGTATGTAGCGTTCTAAAGAGTTTTAAAAAAGTGTAGTTTTTGTGATCAAAATTTATTTTACCAGTTGTATACGTGACGTTATGTAATGACGAATAATTTTTTTCTAATTGAATTTTTTTTTTTCAAATATCAATTTATTAATTAATTTTTTTACGTTCTAGATTTTATTTTTTCTTAATTCCTTTTTATGTTGTATAATATGATAATACAATATCAAGATGAGCATATATTAATGAAGTCATTTTGGAAATATTAACTAGCTTTGGTAAGTCCGTGGCAACTTATCGTGTCTTAACTCAAATATCTTTCTCAAGTAAAGATTACATGAACTATTGTAATGGTATGAACTTTCGTAGTATACTGTCAAATTTTATGCCTACCAATCTTGTTAAGAAAGTTATTTTGTGCACAGAATTGAAATTGATACAGTATCTAAAACTTCTACTGCATTACGTGAAAAAAATCTTGAATTTCGATTTAGACCGTTACAGAAAAAATTAGCTGAATTTTTATAATTTTCAGTAAATTATATGTGATCATACTTATACTTCGCATATTTTCTAGTAACATGGCCCCTATTCTTAACACTTTTAACTATTAATTTGCTTATGAAAAAACCGTCATTTACATTTTTCATCATTTTTCCTTGTATATATTTATATGTAAAATTTGATTACATATCGGAAACAGCAGTATTTTAATACTTATTTATTATTATGCTTTCATTATATTCAAATGTAAAAATGACGTTTATCCATGATTAACAATAATAAGCCTTATAATCTTGCAAGTTTCTGAGATTTCGTAAAACGTTCATAATTTTATAATGAACTAATTCATACAGAAACTTATTTTTAGGCTTGTAGGGTTCTATATAATCCCTTTCCTTAAAAGTTAAAAAAATAGGAAAATAACATTATGTGAAAATAGATCGCTAGATTATTTTTGACCTGATTTTATCTGTTACAATTAAGAATTGATTGATGGATTTTACCTATAGCAAACTGCAGGTCACGCTGAGTTATGAAAAAATATCATGATCAGCATTTTCTAAATTTTGTAATAGTTTCTGAAGTATATACCGTTAATTTATTAATCACTCATAGGTTCTTCTAATTTATTAATACTGTTTTATTCTATTTTGCTTATTTTTAAGCTGGACTAAAATATAATTGTTAATTTATTAGCTTCCTGAGCCTACGTTGCATATCTTTTTTTATTCTCGTATTTTTGTTGACCGTTTCATTAAGGTTTGTCGACTAACATTGATTTTCAATTAAATAGTCTTGCACGCCTTTTGTGCCCTAGATACCTGGATATATCATAGTAGTGATGAATAGTATTTATGTTGAATGAAGTTGTATTGTCTATGTAATGTCCCAGATATTACTGTCGCATAGATTGATTTCCATTATATATTTTTTTCTGAATATTTCGGTTTCATTTATTATTGATATTGTTATAGAATTTGTATTATTATAGATATATCATAGATTAGAGCGGTATTTATTGATTGTTTTTCATATATATTCTTTATTTCTAATACTTTTTCTTATATAGTCGATTTAATCGTTAATCGAACCCATATATGTTGGTTTATTTAGTTGAAATATTAATTAAATATATATATATATATATATATATATATATATATATATATATATATATATACTGTATTTTGCATGTAGGTACTGTATATTGTTTTTGTTATTTTGTTTATTTATTCACACATGCAATTGTTCTATTTAGGTTCATACAAAGTATCAGAGTACTGTAGTATTTCATATTAGAATCTATCATTTTGTATTTTCAAACTAATCTATCTGTGGTATTGAAATAAGTCCTGTTTTAAACGGTTAATAAGTCAAATACGGACGGCTTAGTAATTTTACTTTCACTTATTACATTCTTATTGATTCTTTTTTGTATATATGTATATTTAGTTGTATATGTATATTTTATTATTATTGTCTGAATTTATTGTTTTGTATATATCGTGTCAATGTAGTATGAATGCTGTACTTGATCACTATTAAAAATGTCCTAATTAGGACAGATTGTTATATTATTCAATAAAAATTGTTCCTAAAAAAAAAAACAAAAAAAACTTTCACTTATTGATATATGAAAAATATAGTAAAGGAAAGTATTTTAACGTGACTCAAGTTTTTCACCTGGTCTCTTGAGACCAAATCACTATGTCCAGCAAAAAGGTCTGCGTGTATGTGGTCAGCCTAGCTCGAACTAATTGGTTATTGCAAATAATAATATAATAGATTATTTAATGAAACACATTTTTCTATCGTAACTAAATTCAATTATTTAATTTTTTTTTCATCTCTAACTTAATTTAAAATTTCTTAAATTAACTTTAACAACTTGAGTGACTAAAAGTCTTGTGTTAGGCGCACCAGAATTTTTATTTAATTATCCTATACATTAAATTTTTATGTCTTTGTTTCAGTAAAATAGCTATAGACACTCAAAGTCATATTTTATTTCCCTATTTTTACTTATTCTGAACCTATATAAAATACGTTAGCGTATCGTGATTGTCATATTTAGTCTCCCCTTTGTTCGAATAAACATCACAAATTAAACACCTTTAAAATAACTTCTAATCTACTACTATCACCTCATTCTTTTAATATAAATGTTATTTATTTTTTATCCCAACCACTTGCTAGTAAATATTATGACTGTTATGTAATTGTTGTGGTGCAGTGCCTTATTGAATCCGAAGAGAAAATAGCCAGAGATTCACCAAAGAAAAACAAGAAACAGTAATAGGTTGTGGGATACGTTTTCTCTTCCGTATTGAACATTTCTAAAATAGAGGGATAACGTTTTTACGCCAACTCTTTATTTTATTTTTATTTTTTGGTCATATTGCATAATTTATATATTCATCTCCATGTATATAAAATGATTACGGGATTTTGGTTTCCACTAACTCTTCTAAACCACTGGACGGATTTTGATACGGTTTTAAACATTATTTAGGGCATTGTTTCTTGAAGTTTATAAGTAAAATCCACTGCAATTTAGCTTTTCTTTAAAATGGAAAAATGAATAGAAAGATGTTATTAGCGTATAAACTTATGAACAAATTTATTTGTAATGTTGTGGATTAGGTAGGTTATGGTGATTCATAGTGATCCGACAGATTACATACTTCCATAAAGTAGTCAAGATTTTAGACAAAAAATATGTACTAAATCGTACTTAAATTGCTAAAATACAGGAAAAGTTGTTTTAAACTAGTACTGCTAGTAATTATTTCAACTAAAAAAAACTAAATGGGACTTATGTGGAAACTAAATTAATTTGTATACATAAAAATTTAACTATACCATTTTTTGATTTTTGACGAATTTATGTTTCTAATTTCTGCCGATGATGAAATATAATAATTAATAGACGTTATATAATAAACATAATATTTTCTTGCTAAGTGCACTTTTCGTTACGATGAACTCATAATCCCAAAGTGATAAACTTTTAATTGGTCAAACTGAAGTTCTTTAAACATAAATTACACCACATTTAAATTGCAACTGTGCGAAGCAAAGGCGGTTCGCTAGTATTTTATATACTTAGATAAACAAATTTAATGTTATATAATTTTTTTCCCTTGTACTAATGTATTAAAACAATTTGTAAATCAGACAATAATTTTTAAAAGATATAAGTGTTGCAGCCGATGATTATAGATATTTCTAAATTGTTATGAGTTGTTAACGAATAAACAGCCTACAGTTTTGTCATTTTCTTCATGCGGGTATAGCTTTCACTTAATATATGAAATGCGGGCAATAGTTGATTGAAACTGGTAATAGTTTTGTTTATATAGTGATTATGTCTCATATGGACGTCATATTCAAAGACCAGGCAAGGGATAAAAGATAAGTGCTATAAAATTTAAAAAAATAAATTAGGTAAAAGGTTATAAAGAATAGTTGTTTGTTAAGTCATTTAAGGCCACTTAATGCTACTTGGATAATCGGATGATGCTAAATGGAAGTCCTAAATTTAGTCTCAGATTTAACTAGGATGTAGATCTTAACGTGTACATGATATCGCACATGCTCGGGACCACCATTTTGCCTCTCTGAGTAAAGACAGCATTACTAAGGATTTGTTACTCCCTTTAGAAAACCTAGGACCATCAGCCGGGTTTAAACCCTCGTCGTTATGCTTCACTTAATATATGAAATGCGGGCAATAGTTGATTGAAACTGGTAATAGTTTTGTTTATATTGTGATTATGTCTCAAATGGACGTCATATTCAAAGACCAGACAAGGGATAAAAGATAAGTGCTATAAAATTTAAAAAAATAAATTAGGTAAAAGGTTATAAAGAATAGTTGTTTGTTAAGTCATTTAAGGCCACTTAATGCTACTTGGATAATCGGATGATGCTAAATGGAAGTCCTAAATTTAGTCTCAGATTTAACTAGGATGTAGATCTTAACGTGTACATGATATCGCACATGCTCGGACCACCATTTTGCCTCTCTGAGTAAAGACAGCATTACTAAGGATTTGTTACTCCCTTAGAAAACCTAGGACATCAGCCGGGTTTAAACCCTCGTCGTTATGCTTCTATACTTAATTGGTTTTTTTTTTTTTTTTTTTTAGAGTCATACTTTAAAATATAGTTTTAATTAAACTTTATCTCTATATGATTACTAAATTTAGTAGCCATCGTTCATTTTGATAAGTTCAATAATGTTTTAAATAATTTTTAATTATTTTATTATAAAATATTATATTATGAAGCTATTTCGTTCTCCTCTTATACATGGAAATAAAATAATATTGCATTCTCAAATAGCATTGTTACTTCTTAATATTTTGAAATTATAAGTGAGTTTTTTTAAAAATAATTTGGATCTTACAGCGTGATAATGGTTTGACTTTAACCATAAAATACTTGATTATCTATTGTTTTATCTGCGAGTTTATTTTGAATCTCGTGTAAACGAAATACTTGATTTAATCCTAAAATCATCGATCATGATATGCAAAATCATATTTACAAACATGCGTTCATTACTAATGTATTATATCTGTTATTAAAAACTTTTACTAATTAACATTTATTAGGATAAAATTGTTAGTTATAATATTATATGTTAACAATTATGTAAGTAGCTATATTTTCTTTATTTTTGTCCTTTTTTCCGGCGCAATGTTTTAAGATCTTTGGTAAATTAGTTATCGTATAACTATTTAATGAAAAACTCATTATTGGTATTATAATAGACGATGGTACTGAGTTACTACGATTTAATATGGATACAGGATTATGTGTATTTTTAGAGTAGCCTTAATTTAAAAAAAAAAAAAAAAAAAAAAACTGTTAGCCAACTTCTGAACTTGAACTTCATCATCTAGTATTTAACCAAAATGATCATCTATAATCACGTTTGCTTCCATCAATATACGTTATTTACGCAAATCAATGTGGTATGTATTAAAGTTCTACATGAAGCGTTTACTAGTCTTACAAAATCAACTAAAAGACTTCCAAACTAAGCTATATATCTTGGTGAGCTGTTCAGTCGAACAGTGTAGTTTTTTGGCCCAACCGTACACTTGTTATTACATATTTAAAAAAAAATTCGATGTGCTTTTTGCCATTGGCCTTTTAAGTCATTAATTAAATAGAATAATTAATTGCTTATGAAATAATTTTTGTGCCCTATATTTTGATAATTCAGGACAAGTGTTAGTTAAATTTGTTATTTTTTTAGTGTTAAAACCTGTATTTCTTCGTTACCGAATGTTAATTTATTCCCGTCCCAAATTACATTTTTGTGTTAAAAAAACCCCAAAAAAAAACATTCTTTATGCTTTAATTTGTGTTTACAAACTCATCGCACATTGTGTTTCTTCTGCTTGTCGTCTCTGGGTGATTGCTTTGGGCTATGCCAAAGTTTCCTGAATTAAAACAAAAGTTAGAAATGTTTTGCAATTAAAGTTTTTGTTTGTCAGCTATCTAAGCCCATTGTTTCTTGTTGATTGAATTAACCGTTTAAAAGGAAAAGGTATAGGATTCCTTTGTACAATTGTTTGTGGTAGGCGAACTAATCTTCCTTGCTTCTATTTACGATTAAGGCCTTTGTATTGTGAACATAGAAGAAAAAAAACACCCTAAAATAATCATAGATGTATCATACTACAAGACCACTTCTGCTAGCCAGTTCTGTTTCGTTTTTAGTTAGCTGGAGTTTTTAATGCAGAATTTTAACCTTGTTAATTTGCCTCTGGATCTACACTTACTGTATATTCATATTATTTTTACTTAAGAAATTACAATGTTTCTGAGATATAAAAGAATTGGGCTTATTTTATATTTATTCCAAAAAACATTTTTTTGAAGTTGAAGAACATTTTAACGTTTCGGGTTTTTTCACCCATCTTCGGAATATTATAAATAATATGATCGATCACATCTCTACATATTCATTAAAAACAATTAAATATAACGTAAATGATTAAACATTTATTGTTAATTTTTAAAAATTATATGAAAATATTTAAAAAATGTCTCACAAATCAAACATGTTTCGTAGTTAATACTAATATAAATATATATTTATAATAATAATATATTTTTATTATTATTAGCTATGTATTATTGTCGATTTGTGGGGTAAAATAACTTTTTAATGATTTTTTAACATTTGTTTAAAATTAAATACAATTGTTTAATTATTTACATTATAATTAATTGTTCTATATTGATATTAATTGATGTGATGATATTATTTATAAGATCCTGAATTAGGGTAAAATACCCTGAGAGTTTAATCAATTAATCAAATGTTTGTTGGAATGAAATATAAAATAAGCCCTATTCTTTTCTACCTCAGAAATACCGTATATTATTTTTTAAATTTTAATTTTCTAATTATGAAGAGTATAAATTAATTCGAATTTTATCTTCTGTGTTAATTGATTTATTATTGCATAAATAAATCAATAAGTCTAATATTAAATTGTTGTTTTCAGTGTTTAATTAATATTTCTGAAGATGTCAGTCATGGACTTCGAAACGTTAAGCTGTATATATATATATTTTTTTTTTTCACTCTATTTGAATGTACAAAGTCAATCGACAGAGGTTTGATAGCTACACGTTTATATTCTGTGCCAAGAGAACTGTCAAGTGTAAAGAGACGCTAGAAAAAATGATAGATCTGCCTGAGTTCCCTGACCCTGCCATCAACAGAGAAAATACTGAGAGATTTACTCTAGTGTGCTAAAGTATTTTTCGTCATGCTATCTCCAACAAGTCATTCAATCTCGATGTTCAACCTCTATCTCCGAAATTCTTCTTTTCTTCCAGTCCAATCCATATCTGTTTCTGCCTATCAAATTAGGATATCCTATCAGCACTATGGCTATATAGGTTAACTTTAAAGATTGTATTATAGGATTTTATTGTATATATTTCCCATTTAGACGAATTTTTTTTTTGTTTAATTATGTTTGTGGAGTATTGTTCTCAAGTGTTTATCAACGTCCTACCCCTATCCTTTTCTTAACTGAAACTGTCATCATTGGATTAAACTATGAAATTATTACACAACGGTTTATTATTTTCAATTAACTATATTAGGATATAACGTTTATGTAGCTGTTTACAGGCAATTAGCTAATATGAAATAGATAATGAATGGCCTATAACTATTGCTAACATTCAAACGCTGTATCTTTGCTATTTGTTTTAATGAATCTTTTTTCATTTTGTAGACAATTTAATTCACTATTGAATAGCACCAACGAAATTACAAGCGTATGTATAGGAAATATTTCAATTTTAAAAAATTTTCCTTTTCTTTTAATTTTTTTTTTTTTTTTAATTCGTCGCGGTGTCCTGATGCTAGAACTCAATACATTTTGTTCTCTATCTTTAAACATAACTGAGCTTTAGGCTTATTTACAGGTAAAATTTTGATTTTATTTATTAATTTTTTTTTATAGTTATTTATTTTATATTAATTAAAAAACACTCATAACATTTTTATATATCTTCAAAAATAAATGAGTTATTGTATTATATCACTTTTAATCGGCCGCCATTTTAAAACTAATCGGCTGATACCAACGTCTACGTGTAAGAATCGCCGTTAAATGCCTTAGTATTTTTGTGCCAAATTAAAAAAAAAAAACTTTGTTCTATAGTTTCGGAGAAAAGCTGCGGATCGAGGACACAAAGATTCATTATTTAAAATAATAATACAAAACTTTAAAATTACCAACATTTTATAAAAAATGTTCGAATACATTTTTAAATTCTAAGGTTTTTCTTTCATTACATAACGTTTTATATTATATGTTTAACAAGTCTCTTTCTCTTTCCGGATTTATCATAAAAATTAAAACTGATTACGTGACTAATCTGTAGTCTCATTAAACGCTTTTAAAAAACGTCTTTATGTTAAATAAACAATTGTGGGAATCAAACATCCATTAAGCACTTAACTGTTCCTTAGTCAGTTTTCATTATCATTTGAGAAAAATCTCTAATTTCATCAAATGTAAATAATAAGAAAAAACAATTAATTAAAAATTAAAAAATAAATAAATAACTGTTTATAAGTTTTATATGTTTTTTAAATATAATAATTTCTTTTTCAAAAACTAAATAGACGTTATACGACTTTGTATCCAGCATTGAGTATTAGCTGTTTAACCCAGTTAATCTTTTCACATTAGTCTAGGAAAGAACCACACGATATTGTCATAGAATTGACTTGTCTCCTTTAATCCAACGTTAATTATCAGTCATTTAGAATCTTTAAATATTTCACAAAGTCTAGAATATCATCAGAATATTAATTGCAATTTTAATGAAAAATACAATTTTTTTTTAGAGTTTAAACTAAATGATTGATTTCTTTCGTTAATATCTCTGGAGTGCTGCCAATGGGTAGTTACTATGCACTATATATATTATATATATATATATATATATATATATATATATATATATATATATATATATATGTACTTTTTTTTTTAATTTAAACTCCCTTGAAACAAGGTGGCGTAATTCTGACCTTTACATTCTTACTCATAGAACAAAAACTCTTGATCATTCCTTTCTTATCCGCTCTATTACAACTCTCTGGACTTCCCTACCTTCTTATATCCGCCCTACTTCTCAATCATTAAAGTCCCAACTGTTTATAAGTTTTATATGTTTTTTAAATATAATAATTTCTTTTTCAAAAACTAAATAGACGTTATACGACTTTGTATCCAGCATTGAGTATTAGCTGTTTAACCCAGTTAATCTTTTCACATTAGTCTAGGAAAGAACCACACGATATTGTCTCCTTAGAATTGACTTGTCTCCTTTAATCCAACGTTAATTATCAGTCATTTAGAATCTTTAAATATTTCACAAAGTCTAGAATATCATCAGAATATTAATTGCAATTTTAATGAAAAATACAATTTTTTTTTTAGAGTTTAAACTAAATGATTGATTTCTTTCGTTAATATCTCTGGAGTGCTGCCAATGGGTAGTTACTATGCACTATTATCATTACAGTTTAATATTTCCTTAATGTATGTATTTAATGTACATATGTAATATGTATTTAATTTAATAAATTCGTAAATATAAAAAAAAAATATATTTTTTAAAAAAGTAAACCTAAATGATTGATTTATTTCGTTAATATCTCTGGATTGCTGCCAATGGGTAGTTACTATGCACTATTATCATTAAAGTTTTATATTTCCTTAATGTATGTATTTAATGTACATATGTAATATGTATTTAATTTAATAAATTCGTAAATATAAAAAAAAAATATTTTTTTAAAAAAGTAAACCTTAATATGTTTAAGATTGTAAATCATTCAAAGTATAAATTAAACTCTTTATTGTACAACAAACTAATAACTTTGTAACAATTATAAATTAAGTTCTTTATAAAAATTATGTATCGTTCTTGCTCTAACACTTACTCAAGGAATGTAACCTACTTGCTTCCGAAGAAATCCCTGACTCATCTGTTTGAAAATAAATAGGTCCCGTAACCTATAATTTAAAATAGAAGTTGGGGATGTATCTGTATTGTTGCTTCGTTCTGTGATAGTCCAGCATTTTCATTTAGGCCTCATGTCTGTTTAAAAAATAGAAATAGCTAAAAAACAAAACTAATTTTATTTACAATTGGTTCTTTTCTGATGTGATTTATTTTTGCTTTCCTTATCTTCCTCTACAATTCTCTTTTACTATCGAGCGCAGCCAGGTTAGATAATTAACCTAAATTATTTCTTAATAATTATAATTGGTATTAATTTCAGAATAAACATTTATTTATGTGCTGTTTGCTGTTTATAGATGCATTTTCTGCTCCATCACACAAATTTTTGAGTAGTCGTGTAATATTGGAAGGGTGTTTCGCATCCTGTTATAAGGCTTTCATCCCTTGAAGATATAATAATAAATTAGAGATATAATAAAAATGATAGCCCATGTAAATATCCATGAAATAAAAAATCAGGTGCGCGCAACACTCGACTTTCACTTACCTCCGATGTCTTAATAAATTTAAGAATTTAAAAAAAAAAATTTAGAGATGAAAATAAATTGTTAAAGTATTAATTACATTTAATGTCAATAGAAACATGTGTTTTATTAAATAATCTATTATATTATTATCTACGACAATCAATTTGTTTTATTGGCTTTTAATCACTATCTATTAACTTCTACAATTTTGTATATAAGTTAATATAGAAGTTTTTCCTTAAATCTTTAGCTTTACAACGGTATATTATACATCTAATTAATGTTTTTATGTTCAAAAACACAAAACTTGCATGCAAAAATATTCTTTCTCTTTTCTCATTTCGTTAGATATCAAATTCACTCAACTTATTTATCTACCCGTTTTTTATCAATGCTAATAAGATAATATGGTTAACTTATTGAAATCCACAAAATTGAAGGTAGTTCAGAGAAAGAAAATTTAAACTATCGGCATTTAAGCCCTGTCAGACTATTTCAATTTTACATTGTTACTGGGAGTTTAATCAAAATCGTTAGAGCCGTTTTTGCGGTTCTTCTGGTTTGCTGATTTTGATGAAAAAGTAGCTGTAACATCTCGGTCGTATAGATGTCTTAAATATAAAATTTAGTTTCATAAGACTTATCGTTTTCGCGCTGGACTTAGCACACACACACAGACTTTTTTTCGGGACTTGGTTATAAATGAATGAATGAATAAATGCTTTATTTACATAATATACAAAATAGTAATAATATATATATATATATATACATTTTTTGAGATCAAAGCCCACAAGACAATGGCGTTAAGCCGTCTGTCGAGTTGCCCCTTTTTATTTTATTTTTTCAGTTTTGATAACAATTTATATTTTTAGTAACTTTATGATTTATTTTTATTGATTGTAAAAATTTAATAATTAAAATTCTGTACAAAAAAATTCCTGTATTTAAATGATTTATTTAAATATGCTGCAAATTTAACCCAATCTAGCCCATTTAGTCTATCTATTAGCACTTCTGGAGTTAGCTTATATTTTCCCAAGTATTTCATCCTGAACTCCTTTAAGACTGGACATATTGCCAAAAAGTGGTAGGTATCCTCTGGCACATTTAGGTTGCTCATAGCACAGGTAGGTAGGTATCTTATCCTTCCTCCATGGCTGACAATTAAGTCCCATCAGTTCTTGGTCAGGGACTTGGTTATATGGACCCTAAAACGTGTATTTCCGTTGAAAACTGGAATTCAAAAATTTTTACGATATTTTATATATAGGTAAGTGAATCTATAAATGCGATGAACAGTGATAATGCTATGGTTTCTTGTTTTATTTCTGAATTTATGTAGGTGTAGTTTCCTGCACATTGAAGCGTGCTATTCCATTAAGGCGTAATACCTAGGAATGCAAATATCATATTACGTCTGTCACATTCTTGGTTCACGCCCTGGAATAAGTCATCCCTGAAGAGTCCAAACATTTTATTCAGAACTTTATTTTCGAGGACTCAAGGCGTTGTTCCACCTTCTACGTAAACGGCCTTGTTTTGCGCACTAAATAAACATCCGAAAGGATAATGAACTTGTTAATTCATTTTTCAGTTTTTTGGACAGTAGGTGTGAGGTGATTGATTTGGTAACTGAAGACTAACAAGCATTCAACGCCTTATTATGCTAATTACTTTTCAGTAAAAATAAATATTCATAGTAACGTTTTTATGAAAACTGATTGGTTGGTCGATTGTCTTGGCTAATCGTACAGTTTTATTAGTGAGTTTTACACATCTCTACTAAGTTTACTTACTTTATAGATATTCCCTGTTCAATCATAATGTTATACAGCTTCTGAAGGTCCATGGAATCATAACCCTTTTTAAAATCGATATAAAGTTGATAGAAGGGGAAAAAAATTGATCAATAGTCGAACGATTACGCCTAAAACCACATGGTAGTCTCCGATAATTTCTCCAGCGTATTCCTTGATTCTGCTAGTTAGTTTTGACGAGAATATTTTGTAGCATATATATATATATATATATATATATATATATATATATATATATATATATAATATAAATCGTGGGAGAAAAGAGATCCCACGATAGTTGTTAAAACCCGTCCTCGTTGCTTATTAGTGAATCGGAAGAAGTATTAATTCTTCCATTCTGTGGGCGTTTTTGCATTTTCCCAGATATTTGTAACTAAAACATGTATTTTGGAAACGCCCTTTTCCTCACACGCCTTGATTAATTCACTCGTGGTGTTATCAATTCCTGCAGCTTTATAACGTTATGAATGTTTGCAATAAATTATTTTTGGCGAAAACTATGCAGAGAAAACAATATGATCACACACTATTCAGTTGATGCGCCTTCCTTACCTTTAAGATATCTCTGAAAATATTTTAGTATAATTTTAGAATTAATTAGTTTTATTAGTTGTGAATATAATAATGTTTTCTTTAAATACAAAGCTTTTTCATTTATGTAAAAATTCATCTCTTATTTTGTTTTCAGGTAAGACTGCACAATCTATTCTGGACATTTAAGCTGAGTTTGTAAGTAAAATTGATATTGTTTCATCAGTAAAGTGAAGTAGTTCATTAATTACTAGAATTGTGTTTCCTCATGATATAAAAAATAGTTTGTGTTTATTCTAATAATTGCTAATGAATTTTTCATCCCCGAAGAGAAAGTTGGGATCTGAATAATAATTATGTTGAAGTGTAACGAACCTGAAGAGTCGATGATACTGACGAACTCAATATTTCTCTTTACTGAATAATTGCGGACATTTATTTGCAATAGATTTTCTCAGTTCGTTTCCCGAAGTGTGGCGCGCATGCTTAAAATCTAAAGAAATTGTATTAGCCTGAATATTAAAAAAACTGGTGCGCGCAACTCGTGTCTCTTTCTTTCCTCCGCTGCTATAATCAATTCAGGAACTTTTAAATAAAGTTAGAGATCAAAAAAGGTTAGAGAATTACATGGAATTTCGATTTAAACATATGTTTATCCACAATAATCACATAAGCTTGTGCCCATCGTTACTACCACAACTTTAAGTATACTATAAAATTGTTTCTAAAATATTTAGCTTTCCAACGGTACATTATACGTCTTTATTGTTATTATTGTGTTCAGAAAACACAAAAATTACATGAAAAAATATTTTCGCTCTTTTCTCCTGTCGTTAGATATCGAATTCCCTCAACTTATATATTTACCTGTTTTTTACCAATGCCAACTAGATGATATGGTAAATTTATTCAAATATACAAAATTAAAGGTAGCTCAGAGAAAGAAGATATAACCTATCGGCATTTAAGCTCTGTCAGACTATTTCAATAAGAATTAAAACTACATCACATGAAAGCCCATTAAATTTTACATCGATACAGAAAGTTTAATCAAAATTTTTAGAGCCGTTTTTTAGAAAATCGTAAAATGTTGCAAAATGCATGTCATAAAGCGGCTCTTCTGGTTAGCTGATTTTGATGAAAAAGTAGCTGTAACATCTCGGTCGTATAGATGTCTTAAATATGAAATTTCAGTTTCGTTCGACTTTTCGTTTTGGCGTTATACTTACCACTCACAGACCTTATTCCGTGACTTGGTTATTTGTCCTCAGGGTACCCTAAAACGCGTATTTCCGTTGGAATTCAATAACGACATTTAATTCCTGTCAGACTATTTAAATAAAAAAAATAACCTACATGATGTTAATTTTCATCAAATTTTATATCGAATCAGCGAGTTGAGTCAAAATCGTAGGAGTATTTTTTTGAGAAAGTCGTAAAAAGGTGCACAATGTATAAATAATAAAGTAACACTTTTGGTCAGCCGATTATAATGAAAAATTTGCTATAAAATCTCGGGCGTACAGTTGTTTCAAATATGAAATTTCAGTTTTATACAAATTTTCACTTTTGTACTAGACTTACCCACACACACAGATGTTTTTTTGGGAGGGGTTTGATAATTTGGATTCAAGATACCCTATAACGTGTATTTTCGTTAAAAATTGGAATTCGAAAATGTTCACGATTTCAATACTTTCTCTTACTGTACATTTCGTGTTTCTCCACTCACTCCTGTAGAACAAATCCGATACCTAGGACTCCATCTTTACAAACGTCTAACATGGAATCCTCATACAATACTTAAACGACAAGAAACTGCTCGTGGATACCGATTACTACAACACTTCCGTGACAAACGTTCAAAACTTCCACTCTATTACAAAAAGCTCATATATGTTACCTTTACCAGGCCCATATGGACATATGGGATCGAGCTTTGACGCTCTACTAAACCATCTAGTTCCTCCCGCATTCAATCCTTACAATCCAAAATCCTTCGCAAAATCTTAAATGCTCCTTATTTCGTCACAAATAAAATCATCCATAACGACCTTAATATCCCATTTGTTGCAGACCTTTCTCGTACCAGATATACCACATTCAATACCAAACTCCCAACCCACATAAACCCTCTTGTTCGCAACATATCAACCTCACATATTCCTGATAACCCTCCGAGGCGATTAAATAGAATATGGCCTCGGGACCTACTAACTTAAATAGACATCGAAGTTCTATCACTGGGTAGTTTCTTCACAAGCCTTTTCACGCCCTTTATTGTATTTCAACACTTTTACTTGTTGTATTTATTTTTTATACAGTTGTAAAATTCAATAAAATATAAATTAAAAAAAAACAAAAACATTTCGTGTTTAGAGTGAAAGTAAAAGTTACTAGTTCTAAAAACATTATATGTTATAATTTACAGCCACATTGTTGTTGCTTTGGTTATAGGGACAAAAAACTGCGAATGCTTACTATTACCCAAATATATTCATATGACGATTAACTTGAGATGAAAAAATAAAACAAATAAATTTAAAAAACAAAATGAAAAGAAGTATTATACTGTACACTTATTTATAGAATTATACTATACAGCTATTTCCACCACAAAAATTGGCCCCTCGTAGATCCATGACTACTTTCCTTATTATCGATTCAATCCTTATACACATCTAAACTTCAATCGCAGTTTCCGACTTCCGCATCATTACGCAATGAAATATGTTTTCCGGGCATGCTTCTGAATTACATGATTATTGAATATTATATTTCACACATAATATTAATTTTCGTTAACCATTAGTTGCCCCTTCATACATATCCATGTTTCCACATTAGTGAAAAATAATATTCTTTTAATTTGAATCGAAACTGAAACCGGAACTCCACAATCAAGTATTATTCTTCAGTGTTATGGAAACATGGTATCAACACGCTACGGACATGTGTAAATTCACCTTTAGCATTGTTCTTTTCTTTAATTTTTATAGTTTCTTGAGTAATTTTTATGTGAGAATGCATAAGATAAGGATTTCCTGTGTTTAATCGTTTTTTTGATTTATTTTTTTAATGTAGTATTATAAGATTTGTAATACGCGATTACTCCCTATTCGCTATCCTCTGTACTCAAGTAATCACCAATCCTACTAGTGATATATATTGTTTATTATATCTGTTAATATCATGCCTTACTTTTTTTACTATTTTTTATCGGCGTTGTATTTAACAAGTTCATTAATTAATTAATATTTAGTATTTTAATAATATTGAGGATGTATAGTCGACTATGGAAACTATTATAGGTAGAATAATCAGGAGTCAGTCATTTTTTAATTTTTTTTATTTTTGCCAACGTTTCGGCTCTAGCTTGTAAGCGAGTGAGAGTTGATGCTTGGGCACGGCTCAGTAATACCCTGATGATGGATCACAAGCTTGAGTCGAAACGTTGGCAAAATTAAAAAATGACTGACTCCTGATTATTCCACCTATAATTTTAATAATACTAAATTGATCTTAAAATGTAAATTATTTTATGCTGATTATTGCTAAAATGAATTCCAATTCGTTTAGTGTACATTTTATTATTTTAATAACAGAATCGTTTCAAAAATTATCTTTAAGGCAATACTAATATGGATATATTTTTAATTTACAACCGAATCGATAACATATAAAACTATTTATTATTATTTCTTTTAGGCGATAACGGTTTTTTTTTTTTTGGGCCGAGGAGTGATGGCTAATGATCGGTGTGTTATAAAAGTCCCGGCACCGAGAGGAAAATGGTAACTATTTCATCTTCTTTAGATTCGGGTATTGTTCTCGCGTGTTAGCCCATTTGGCCACTCGGCCCCGAAAATCCTCTACGATTGCCGAGTGTTCAAATCACTGAACCTATGGCATTTATAAAAAGTAAAGGTAGAAATTTTCGAACTATTCTGATATTATAAAGTGTTTCAAATGTTAAGAGATGACTAGTAGCATTCCAATAAAAATTAATATTCTGTTTAGAGAACTCTGCTAGTTATTAAGAATTTCAAAACACTTTATTAATGCAGGAAAATTTTATCGTTAAATTGTTCGATAAGTTTTCCTATTGTTAAACATTTATAGTAAAAACATTCTTTAACTCTGATATTATGGTTCACCATATAATGAAAGTTTCGTGAAATTTCGTTTCTATTAGTGAGAGATCATTTTTGGACATTCTCTTCCTTGAGTGTCTTATAATTTAAATTTAGTAGCCCATACCGGGACTTTGAAAACCCATCTTGCATCCTCCATTTCCATCTTCTGCAAGTAATCAACCTTATTCCTTATTATGTTTTTTATGTAGCAAAATTTTTTGGGATTTGTTTACTCTTTTCGGTTCCTTTCTTGGATTTTTTTTTCTTATTACTTCTCTAACTTGATCGAATTTATTTTTTTAATTTCATATATTTTCCATGTTTATTTTGAAACTTTTCCTACCGTGTTCTTTAATAAGTTCGATAGCACTTTGTTTTTCGTTGAAACGATTTTTCCTAGCAAGAAAGTAATGAGTAATACTGATTTTTTAATAGTCTAATTATATAACTAAGGTGTAGTCAGATTTGAGTTTTTAAGTAAATAATTCTATTTAAAGTGTATTTCGATTCTACAGCTGACATATCTTGGTTGAACTATCACTGGATTCGTTTGAATGCTCTACACTTTCGCTGCCAACTTAGGTAGCAAGTTATCAGCTAGTGATCTGCTGCCCTCGACCCCTCTAATGAAAAGATCTCTCGTTATAGAGATTCGCCCTGGCCGTCGGATATTAGCCTAGGGTTTGTTAGTATAATGAAGCCGGCTGGAAGGCAGAAAGGGAATGGAACTGAGAAGGGGAGGAAAGCGTGAAGTTGCCTCGAGAATGAAACTGGCCTGTTAATTATTTTAATTAGATGCTCCCTCCGGAACCGTCAGATCGTGTGTACGCTGATAGCCATCTCCCCTTGTCTTCTTATTTTCGTTTCCAATACACACACACACTATCGCCTGTAATTGTGAGAAGTTACCGAGAGCTTCCTAGTTTCACGGCCGCGTACATCGGTAATTATCAGCTGTCACTTTTCCTTTCGTGCGCTGTTCCTGAAAGTTGGATACCTCCAATGCTATTCGATAATATTTTGTTTATTGTTTTTTTAAGGGTTGGCGCAGCAGTCTCTCGAGACCCTTGCCTGCGTCCAATAGTTTTTTAAGATTCCACTCTGCGATTCTTGGTGATGTTTTATAGGGAAGGGTCATCACTCCCTCCGCCTATTTTTGTCAGGAGCAGTTGATTGATGCGTCTCACACACTCGGAGGAAGGATGTGAGTCAATCTTCGTTTGATTACATTCTTGAAAAAGTCCTCTCAGGACTGGGATTTAAACTCACAAACTTTGGCATGTAGAGAAGTGCGTTTGGCATATGAGGTGGCCGCGTAGGTTAGCACGAGTTGCTTTGAATGCGCATTGCCTACCAACCAGATAACTAGAAACATGAAATAATGTTGTTTTAAGTTCGCGTCTCGGACAGAGGGAGGTAGGGGTCGAAAAAAAAAGTAATCATAAATAAAAGTCAAGGTGGATATGTTGGGCGAAGGAGGAAGTAAGAAGATTTAATATCGTAGAGGAGGAGTGCTTAGATAGAGACCTTAACAAACAAAAAATGTCTAAACTGGCGATTCCTGTGGAGGAAGGGAGGAATCACATTAGAAGAGGATAGAGTGAGGAGAGAAGGGCGAGACAGTCGGCAAGGATGTAGGAGTAATGGACGAAGAAGAGAGTAGCGACATGATGCTTTAGGTGGTGCTAGAAGGCCTGTTCTAGAAAACAAATTAAATTATAATGAAATAAAATTCCTAATACTATACGAGATACTTCATGACAAACTATTTCCATAACGTAAAAAAATATTTAGGGCATAGAAGTGTTCTGTAATTGTTTTATGTCGTATATAACTGAATATATTATCTAGCAATGATTTACTATAATATTTATTTAAAAATTTTGTTTATATAATCCTTTATATTAATGCAAACCAATCATTAACATTATCTGAATATCTCAAAGTTATTAGGTATTGTGTATTTTCAGTGTAGAGGTGCAATATAGTTTGTTTGTTTATTTATTTAACGTCACTTTATGCTACTATGGCTAATCGGACGATGCTAAAGTGGGAGTTCTAAATTTTGCCTATCCAGGTTTTAGGTTTGTTTATTCATTTAACTTTACTTTATGCTACTATGGCTAATCGGACGATGCTACAGTGGGAGTCCTAAATTTTGCCTATCCAGGTTTTATTAGGATAGGGATCTTTAACGAGTACCTGACATCGCACAGGCTCGGGACCACCTTTTAACGTCCCCTCCGAAGGACGGCGTAACTAAGGATTTTTTACTCCTATTAAAAAATCCTAGGACCACCTGCGGGTTTGAAACCGTGACCTTTAGCATGGGAGGCTGTTACGTTAGCCACCCAGTCCAGGTTTTAGGTGCAATATAGTATGAAATTATCACGTAGTTTGTTTTGGGCCTAATATTTTTCAAAGAAAAAATATTTTATTGCTTTTTTTTTCTTACAGCTGAAGAAAAAAAGGAGCGAAATTGCAATTAGGGAAGTATTAAATTACTCTGGCTGACAAACTGTTGGCATATTTCCTGTCCGAGTGACATTTGTGCTGGATGGAATAAAAGGTGTATTTACAGCCACCGTGTGCCAAATTCCAAATGGACAGCACGTTCCTAGAAGTTCGGTTCAGTGGTTTTAGCATTTCAAAAATATATTTTTTTTTAGTCATTGACTTGATATTATTTTATGAGAATTTTATCGCTAAAAACACCTATTATTACACCAGAATATCAGGTTCGGTAAACCTATTATTATTTTGGACTATGATAAAAGTAGCTAGGAAATGCTATATGAAAATACGTTTGGTATACTCGTATACGATGTACAAAAAGAATATGAAAAAAAGGTCGAACCCTGATAGCAATTCACTCTATTTTTGTTTGCTTTCAATAAATGTTTTTTTCCTTAAAATAAATGATTTATAAGTGCAGCTATTAGGTTTTGACTGATAAGCTTTCTGAAAAATTATAATTATAAGGAATTTCGTTGTTAGCCTGAATTGGCGTATTTTATCTTTTATCTCTTTTTGTGAAAGATATGTGAGAAACATTTTTCGTTAACTACTCTATTCACATGAGAAATTATTGTCCTTAAGATGTTTTCACGATTTTAATCTGCTATCCATTTATGTTTCCGTTTTAAGATTCATTTAATTTAAATTTCCGGAATTTAGGTTGTTAAAATATCTTGAAGATTTTATTTAATTGCTATCGTGGAATCATAAGATTCAAAGTTAACTATCTAGAAAATATTGCTTTATCTTAAACTGTATTTTATTTATCGTTTTTTATTGTTCTTAATTTCTTACTTTTTAGTTTCCCGAAATCTTTCAATGTTTGGTGAACTTCTAGTGTTTTGTGTTATCACATACCTTAACATAAGTGGATTTAGGGAATAAAAGAAAGTGTCATATTACATTTTGAGCTCTGAAATGAAGTATTACATTTTTAAAAAACACTACCAATCAATGCCCAATAATTTATTGTTTCCAAATAACTATATTAGGGTATAACTGTAATATAGCTGTTTACAGGCAATTCACTTATTTGCAAAGAAATCAATTTATTTAAAAATGGCCTATCACTACTAACTGATTTATTGAATTTAATCATTTTTAATCGACCGCAATTTTGAAATTTATCTGCTGATATCAACGTCCTGGTATTTGTTCATAATTTCGAAAGAATTGGACCCGTGGCTTCGGAGAAAAGTCGCGGACGGGGGACTGACGTATTTTGAGTCGTTATTTCTATAAGGAAAGGCTCATAAAATGTTTCATTATATTCTTTCTAAAAGTCCCCAGGAGCTCCTGGGTCTCCGACAGGTATTACCGAGTTAAAGCGAATTAATCCAGTTTCGGCGACAGTATTTGCTGAGAGTATTCCTATTTCGCACTTTCAATACCAAAAATCCATCCTAAATTCTTTACCTACTCATCTCTTGTTCATCGGTGCATTCGTTATCACAAGATCTCACGCCACTAACCTCTATTTTCCTTATGTAAAAACACCTTTACTTTGCGTGCTATTTCGTTCTTAAATTCCATACCACCTCTATACGCAAAGCATCTCCTTTAACCTCATTTATATTCAAATTATTTTTTTCACCTCCTAAACCATCAATATATCGAATAATTGTAAACAAAAACTTAGAATAATGGTCATATTCCATTCTAAAATGAGGACCACTACAAATATGTAAACAAAACCTTTTTTTTTTTATTAGTGTGAATACACATATCTTTATTATTATATAAACATATATATTCACTTATTTTATAAATAATGTAAGTAGTAGTCGTATGTCTTACAAGTAGTCGTATTTACTGCTTTTATAAAATAATATTAGTACAACCTTAAGATTGTTTTTTTAATGTTTTTGTTTCTGTGCCAGACACAAGACTCAGTTTTTGTACTTTATTGTTATTCTTAGGGGACTGAAGGTCCTAGAATAAAATTTACTTTTCTTTCTCCAATATTGGGGCTCTACTTATCTTTTTATTTTTATTTTATTTTGTGTATATGTTTCATTACAGAGATTAATTATATAAAACAAAAATACAATTATTGGCAGAATTTATTCTTTCATTTAGTACAAGTTCAATCTTACCTCTAAAGAGACCGATAATTAGTCCTTAGCATTTCATATACTTAAATAGAATGTACTTTTTTTTATAAAATATGTTTGCTGAAGAAGAATAAAAGAATCAATTATAATATATATGGTTAGATACATATATGTGAGTACTCCTAACGTTCGTTCATAATCTGTCTTATTCCTTCA
The DNA here is from genome assembly GCA_023052935.1 of Piezodorus guildinii. NCBI lineage: Eukaryota > Metazoa > Arthropoda > Insecta > Hemiptera > Pentatomidae > Piezodorus > Piezodorus guildinii. Next base: position 63,517,338 of record CM041293.1, read on the forward strand.
AAGACCTAGGCTTGGGTTTTCTTATCCGATGACTTCTTATCGCTTGGTTGGAATCGAACCCACGTTTGCGCTAATGAAAGTTGAATCTATGGAGACAGTCTGCTGAAAGCATTAGTGCTGTTAATTACCAAAAGGGAATAGTTTATTACTTTTTTTTGCATGACCATTAGAGGTTTAGGTCGACCACTCGACTAATGTGCTTTCAAACATGAAGAGCATCTGCCAGACGTGTTTATAGCTTAGTTGTAAACGGGGTGGCTAATGGAGAAGGGTCATCAAGCAGGTACAGGTACCTGGGGCTTTGCCTTATTGATATATTTTTCTCCTGGGCTCCAGTGTTCGTGTTTCAGACGGAGAGGATCCCGAATGTCTCGCGCATTTCGATTTTTTTAAGGTAAAACTATACATTAAACGATTAGCATCTGCAAAATAAGGGCCAACACTCCCCAGGAGTGGCATGAAAATCCGAAAAGTTAGTGTGCGAAAAAAACATTCTATTTAATATCTCTAGTTCTATTGAAGGTAATTTAATAATTATAGTGTCAAAATTATCCTACTTCAAAGCGGAATAATGAAGAAAATATGCAATTAATTTTTTTTATTTTTAACATATTTATTGATATTTACAACTGTATTAAATAAAAATACATCTAGTAAATGTGATGGTAATATACAAAACTGTCATGAAAAACATGTAGAGACACTACCCAGTGGCAGCACTCTAAAAAATATTTTAAACTAGAAGGTCCCGGGGCCATTTCCTTTTCAGGCGCCTCGGAGGATTAGTAGGAATTGAAGAGGAAGAAAGGATTGAAACTAGTGGGTTCGAGTGAGAATGGAGTTTGTCATGAAAGGATTGATACCTGTTCCGGGCCAAATCAGTAACATAGGGAACATTAAGGTCTTTATGGATAAGTTTATTCGTGACAAAGTAAGGAGCGTTGAGGATTTTACGAAGGATTTTGGATTGTAAGGATTGGATGCGGGAAGAATTTGATGGTTTAGTAGAGCCCCAAAGTTCTACTCCGTAAGTCCAGATTGGTCTTATAATAGTCATGTAGATGAGCCTTTTGTAGTTTAGAGGAAGGTTTGATCGTTTGTCTAGTAAGTGTTGAAGTAGCCTAAAGCGGCGAGCAGTTTCTTGTCGTTTTAGTCGTGTATGTGGATTCCAAGTTAGGCGTTTGTCAAGAAGAAGTCCTAGGTATCGGATCTGTTCAACAGGAACTAGTTGAGTGTTATTAAAGGATACTTTAGGGCAGGAAGTCAAAGGTTTACGGCGAAGGGTAAAGGTTATTTGATGGGATTTGTTGGAATTTATTTTTATTCTCCAGTTCTGACACCATACTTCTAGGTCTTTGATGTGGGCTTGAAGGGTATTTGAAGCAACAAATGGATCTTTATGAACTGATAACACGCAGGTGTCATCAGCATAGGTAGAAAGGAAAGTGTTAGGATGGGTAGGGATATCAGCTGTATATACTGTGTATAGAATGGGTCCTAGAATACTGCCTTGAGGAACACCAGCAGTCTGTGTAAAAAGGGATGAATAGGAACTATTGTGATTAATTTTGAAGGATCTATCAGAGAGGTAGGATTGAAGAATCAGGAAATATGTGGAAGGGAGGAATTTACGGAGTTTGTACAACAGTCCTGGGTGCCAGACTCTATCAGCAATTAAAATATATTTAAGTTTTATGCTTGGTTATAAAAAAAACTAGGAGGAAATAAAGTCCTGGTTAAAGGCAGGAAATGCGTGTTATTATTCAGTTGTGAAATTACTAAGCTCGCGGCTTCTGTTTACAAACTTATAGGTTAGAATATATTAAACTATTATTTTTCCGACGGTCTTTAACGGATGTGAAACGTGGCTGCTTACGTTGAAGGATGAACAACGTCTACTGGTGAGTTGAGATGTTTGTAACCTGTGAATATTATTATTGAGGTCGAGCTAGTGGGTGAAATGAAGAAATATAAGATCGACATATTGGGAATGGCTGAGGTGAAGAGGAAAGGAAGCGGAGAAGTAGAGCTGGAGGACGGATATTTCCGCAGGTGTACCAAAGGACGTTCGGGCTAAAGAGGGAATGGGGATAGTCATGTCTTCTGCAGCATATAACAGAGTTGAAGAATGGGAGCCAGTCTCTTCCAGGATTATACTTGCAGACCTCCAAGTAACCATTGGAAAGTTAACAATCATCCAAGTATACGCTCCCACTGAAGATGCTGGGATATTGGATAAAGAATTGTTCTACTCAGACCTGCAACGAGCGATTGATAGAAGCAGGGACAAAGGAAGGATGGTAATTCTCTGTGGAGATTTCAATGCAAGAATTGGACGAGACAACAGAACCTCATTCGGTGCGATGGGACCTCATGGAGGTGAAATAGTTAAAAATGAAAATGGCCAAAGATTGATTGATTTCTGCGTCGACAATGATCTCTTACTAGGAAATTCCTTCTACCCACATAAAAGAGTACACAAAATTACTTTCTCGAGCGCAGTAGGGAATAGTGTCATCGACTATTTTATCTATGAACGAGGAATCCGACAATATTTCAGAGATGTGAAAGTAATAAGAGGGGCAGAAATAGGCACAGATCATCTGCTGTTAGTCGCGGATACTAAGATCTTAAGAACCCGCAAGTCTCAAGCTAAAGTTTATGAAACAATAAAAGTTCGTGCTTTAGATGATCCTGATAAGAAAAAAATATATTCTTCCAAATTGGAAGAAAGTCTCAGAGTCCTGGATTTAGACGGAGACGCAGAGAAAGAATGGAGTGCCCTCAAAATTTCCATCTTGAGAACCGCCAAAGAGGTCTGTGGCATACAAAAATTCACCTATAAAGGCAAACGCAGCAAATGGTGGAATGATGATGTTAAGACGGCTATAAACCGAAAGAAGCAAGCATGGAAATCATATCAACGCCATAAGACACCCGATAACTGGTCTGAGTTTAGAAGAGCGAGGAATGAGGCCAAAGCAGTAGTAAAAGCACAAAAAAGAATATCATGGGAAGAATTCGGGAAGAGCCTTGATGAAAATCATAGAGAAAATATCAAAAAGTTTTGGCGTACTGTGAAATTCTTGAAGGGCAAAAGAGCAAAGCCAGTTAGAAATGTTAAAGATAATAACGGTGAATTGCTGACAGGAACATCTAAAATATTAGAGAGATGGCGTAGACACTACCTAGACCTCTTCGCTAATAAAGAAGCAGTTAGAGAACAAAGGGGACAGACGATCTACGAAGTCAGTGATGAACCCATTAACGAAGAAGAAGTAGAGCTGGCTCTTGAACAGTTAAAGACAGGGAAGGCTGAGGGCAGAGACAACATCGCCCCCGAGTTCCTGAAATATGGAGGACAAGAGCTCATTAAAGCATTGCAAGGGCTATTTCAGACGGTATGGGATACCAAAAGAATCCCGAAAGATTGGGAGTACAGTGTGATTATTCCTATTCACAAAAAAGGGAGTCAAACGGAATGTGCTAATTATAGACCAATTAGCCTCCTGTCCGTGGCATACAAAATGTACACGCACATTCTGGAGAAAAGGCTACGACGAATTGTGGAGGAACAACTGGAAGAGGAGCAAGCAGGTTTTCGCCCTGGCAGGCAAACCCAGGATAATATCTTTGTCATAAGAAATATATTAGAAAAATCATGGGACAGAGATAGAAGCACATATTTCGCATTCCTGGACCTAAAGGCTGCTTTCGACTCGGTCCCACGTCAAGAAATATGGAACGCCCTTGCAGCGAAAAATGTACCAATAGATCTTATTTCCGCCATAGAATCTGTATACACTGATTCTAAAGGAGTGGTACGGATTAATGGAACAGAATCTGCACATTTTCCCATTGATAGAGGAGTAAAGCAGGGAGACAGTCTGAGCCCGCTTCTGTTTACAGTGTTTATGGATGAGATCCATAAAATTTGTAAAAGGCGAACTGCCCGAACAGTGCTTGGTAAGTGGAACATGAGGACGATACTGAGCCAGTCACTGTTATACGCTGATGATATCGTCCTTATTTGCGATACGAAAGACAAATTACAGCAAGCTCTAATAGAATGGCAGGAAGAACTTCAGCGAAAGGGAATGACCATAAATGTCTCCAAGAGCAAGATACTGGTCCTGTCCCGAGATGAGGAAGAGACTGTGGAGGTGATTTGTAATGGCGAGCCTCTCGAAGTAGTTGATAGAATGGGTGCGTGAAGTTGTTGGGCTCAGTTAGGAACAAATTCCGAGAAAGTTGGTATTCGCTGAACTGACTTGGTAGTTGTCCGAAAGGTACGTCGAAGCGTCGATGGGAGGAATGTGTTAAGTTAAGGTTGTTCTCGGGGACTGGCTTGAACGGTGATCATTGGACGAGTCTGTGTAGGCAGAATTTGCTGGTATCAGGATCCAACCTTCGGGTTGGGTAAGCCTGTTATTATAAAATTTTAATGAAAAATTGTAATTAATATTTTTTAAGGAATAAGGACTCTTAATCTGAGCACAATTTTTAAGAAACCTTATTTATATTTTTATGGTTATAATCAAGATTAAAAAAATATTTTAATGTCTTTTTTTCATTATTCCGCTTTGATATAGGGTAATTTGGACATTGAAATCATTTTTCTACCTTCACTAGAACTAGAGATATTAAATAAATTGTGTTTTTCGCGCACAAACTTTCGGATTCCTGGGGAGCGTTGGGCCCTAATATTTTGCAGATGATAATCGTTTAATGTCTAGTTTCACGTTAAGAAAATTCATCCAACTCGATGAGACACATTTGGGATCTTCTTGTCAGTCAATCCTTAACTGACATCACTTCTGATAATTACTGGCAATTTTATTGTTCTGGTTTATCGGAAATATCTCTTTGTTACAGCAACCAGGGTTTTATAATAACTTGAATATCTATTGAGATCATCGATATTGCTTAATAACTATGTAAGGTATTGTGTTGCAGAATTACTCAGAATCAGATCTGAGCAAGACGTATTTATATTATATTAAAGCGCAGTATTTAGGATACCAACTATTGCAATCTCTCGGGTTGTTTTTGTGTCATACTTTTGTAAATAGATTAGTTTTGTATTTGATTTATTGGCTTTCTACAATCAGTATTAGTGTACCAAGTAGGGCTGCGTATGACACACGTTGGCTTTGCCTTTGCTGGAAAAAAAAAAAAAAAAAATTTAATTCTCTCGTTATAGATAGTTATTTGTTTATATCACATCACCGATAGTTGTATCGGTTAGAAAAAGTTATGTCGATAATAATACTTTATCTATCCATGACTCTGAATGTATAAGAGTTTTAAAATATTATATATTACTGGTGTTTTGGCTAAAGGGATTTAGTCAACGCTTTTATAAAATGAGGTTATGTTTTCAAAATAATAATATTTTGTTAAAGTTTCAATTAAAAATGGGTGACTGGAAGGAAGGAAACTGATACAACTGTGAATTGATTGCGAGCTTAACATACTAGAACCTCCGAACGTTGACTATGCTAGATTGTCTATAACTATTACTAGATTGAGGCGGTTTTCACCTAATGACTTTTTATGAATAATTTCAAATAAGAACAATAATAATAAGCATAAGAACATAATAATATTAATAAATGGAGAATTACAAACAACACCCGGGGGTCACCCATAGCTTAGTTGCTAGCATAACAGCTTTCTATGCCAAAGGTCGCGGGTTCACACCTGCGGGTGGCCCTAGAATTTTTTAAAGGGAGTAAAAAATCCTTAGTTATGCCGTCCTTCGGAGGGGACGTTAAAAGGTGGTCCCGAGCCTGTGCGATGTCAGGTACTCGTTAAAGATCCCTATCCTAATAAAACCTGGATAGGCAAAATTTAGGACTTCCACTGTAGCATCGCCCGATTAGCCATAGTAGCCTAAAGTGACGTTAAACGAATAAACAAACAGCACCCCTTCTTAATTCCACTTTAGGGTTTATAATTCTAAATTCTGACAATATTCAAATTTATTCTCTTGAAAGGCCTTAGTCATAAAATCTGCTATTTGATCTTTGGCTCCATATAATTAATTTTAATAGATCCCTTCATGACCATGTTTTTTACAAAATTATATTTGACATCATAGTGCTTGGACCTCTTGGTCTTTAAAGCCTGGGCTATTTTTATAGTACCCTGATTATCCTCATAGATATTAATTACATTTGAACAATGAAATATATCTTTTAACATTTTTGATTTTAACAAAGATCAGACAATCTGCCAGTCCATAGTATTCGGCTTCTGTGCTACTTGAAGAAACAGCTGATTGCGAAATGCCCAACTAACAATCTTGTCATTTATTTTAAAAATAAATCCTGTAGTACTTTTCCTATCATTTACGTTATAAGCATTAGCGTCAACTTATAAGAACATAATAATATGAGGGGAATTACAAACAACATATGTTACTATTAAGAATAGCCCCTTATGAGATAATATATTGATTCATGATTTATGAAATACTTAGACAGGATCTAAAAAGGTTTTTCAAAACTTTGCGAAATCGTCCCGTGAACTTCGCATTCCATGACCTAAGCTCTTTATCCCAACTATCAGTGATATAAGATGGTTTGGAAGGGCGTTTAAATACCTAAACATTAACATCGGAGCTGTATTAGGTACTATTAGGTAATTTTTTAATTTGGTCCGCATAATTGTAAAAATGTTTTACTACAGGAGACATAGTTTATGTTTTCTTATTTTTTTAAATAAGTGTCCTTGTCTTGTTTTTTCAATTAAACTTAATACTTATTTATTCGCTTGTCATTTACCCCATAGTCTTTTCTCTCTATCCTAGTTTCGTTCCTCTATCTATATTCTTTCCTTCCGTTTTTCCTCCACCAGAAAAACCTTCATTTTATCTACTTTCTTTAGTTTTTTCTTTGTCTTTTTAATATTCATCTCTGAACCCTAATATCTATTCTTCCTTAATCTTGTCATCAGGGTATCCTTTAACGTTATCAAGTTTATCTATTTTTTTCAATCTGCTCTGTCCCATCTTCATTTGACCTTAAAATGTCTATCTTATTTTCTTCATCAGTTTTTTTAGATCTTCTATGCGTTCATGGATCTTGTTTTGCTTATTGGCCCATACTCTATTTACATACATAATTACTATTTATACATTTTATTAATTTGAAATACAAAAAATAGATTTTAATTTGTAATTTAAATTATATTTAAAACATCATAATTTTAGCCAGACTTAATTTTACTCCTCACAGTGCTAATATAAGATATTGTTCCTATTTCATATGCGTGACTTGTTTATACGTCCTTTATCTGTTTATGGTCGTTTTTTAAATCAAATTACAAAAAAAATAATATAAGTCCTATTAAAACCACTTGTTCGTCTCCAAATATATAGTTGAGTTTGGAATTAAATATCTCTTTATTTTTGCGAAACAAATATGTAAATATCAAATTTATCAAATATTCCGAACTAACAAAAACTGTGTTACTATTTTTAAAATATTTTAAATACGTTACTAAATATGTGTTGACTTAGCTATTATTTGATAATTAAATTAGTTTATACTTACAGTCTCTCTCTCTTTTCTTGTTTTTCCTTGTTTTGTTGCCTACTAAAGTTACATTCATAATCATTAATGATACATTCAGAAGCTGCTCGTTTCCCTTCTTCTGAACATTTTCCAAGTAATTAAATTGTTTTCTTAAATATTTGAGTTCTCAAATAAAATAATATATTCCGGGTGGGTTTGCCAAGTGTTCTGTGAACTCTGCCAGAACATGATTCTAGAGCAACTTAGTCACTTTAAAATCATTCGGCTATATCAGTTTACATGCATCGCATGCTTCTGTTCAAAATTGCATTGTCTATTGTGTCATTGTTTCCAGTTCAGTGGCTCATTATTTTTTCTCTTCTTTGTCCTTTAGAAAACATTAATTTATATCTACTTGGCTCGATTCCTAAATACATTCTTAGAGGTTAAGCGATCGTTACATAAATACCTCCCTAATGGAATGCTTTGAGGCCATCTTAACCAAGCATATTAGCTCAACACTTAACGCCTTAATCATAACTAATAATTTATACTTTAACTAGTAATCCGCCCTTGCTTCTCACGGCTGCAATTTAAATTTGGTTTCATTTATGTTTAAAAAACTTCAGTTTAAACCAATTACAAGTTTATTACTTTTGGGATTATGCACAAAAAGTGCACTTAGCAAAAAAATATTATATTTATTATATAACGTCTTTAATTCTTATATTTTATCATCAGCAGACATTAGAAACATAAATGTTCAAAAAATCAAAAATTGGTTTATTTTATTCGTTTGTTACTTAACTATTTCTATTTTTTTGCTTATTACAATTTTATATTTTATAAGAACTTTTCTAAATACATTAATGTATTAAAGTTAATTAGTTTCCATGTGAGTCCCATTTAGTTTACAGTGTAACTTAGTTATACTTTCACTTACCTATATATAAATATATATTAAGGTAAAGTATTGCGATCGTGAAAATATTCGAATTCCAGTTTTCAACGGAAATACACGTTTTAGGACCCTTAAGTCCAAATGACGTAATTCCTGCAAAAAAGTGTGTGTTTGTGTGGGGTGGTAACTCCCGGCGGAAAGAAAAGTCTATGAAACTAAAATCCTTATTTAAGAACAGATGTACAAAAACTTTTTCATCAAAATCAGCTAACCAGAAGAGTCATTTTATACCACGCATTTTAGCCCTTTTTACGATTTTCTCAAAAACGGATCTAACGATTTTGATTAAACTCGCTATATCGATGTAAAATTTAATGGGGTTTAATATCATGTAGGTTTCATTCTGATTTAATTAGTCTGACAGGGCTTAAATGCCGATATTTTAATTTTCTTTCTCTAAAGAACCTTTTATTTTGTAGATTCTATAATAATAACCATATCATCTTATTACTATTGATACAAAATAGGTAAATATATAAGTTTAACTTATTCGATATCCAACTAAAGGAAAAAACTGGAAATATATTTGTTTAATACAATTTTTTGTTTTAGAACGTAAGAATAGTAATATACATGTATAATATACCGTTGGAAAGCTATAGCTTTTACAAAAAATATTTCTTATACAAAAGCTTGTAAAACTTAATAAAATTGACAAAAAGCCGATAAAACTAATGATTATTTTAGATAATTATATAATAGAGTTTTAATAAAACCACGTTTCTTTAGAAATTTAATTTATTTACTTCCTTAATGGTTTCACGAATTTTTATCTATGACCGTATTTAAAAATTCTTTAATCGATTTTTAAAACGGAGGTTAGTGAAAGTGTGTATTGCCGCACAGATTTTTGTGAAATGATCTAAAAGTTGAAATAATTATTAACAGTATTAGTTTGCAACAACTTTTCCGTTATTTAGCAACTTACCTATGATTTATTTCATAATATTTTTTTCTATATTCTTGAGTATGTATGAAGTATATAACCTGTACGAACACCATGAATCCACCCCCTATGAATAACCTCCCTAATCCACAATATTATAAAAAACTTTTGTGCATAAGTTTATGCGCTTGTAACATTTTCGAAGTCTAGCTGAAAAACGGAATAATTGTACTAAATAGAAGATTAGTGAATGTGGCGGCTTATTTACAATAAACAAAATTTTTAGAATATTTCATATTACGACGTGAATTTTTTTCAAATTAATTCATTATTATCTAGATAGTATCGTGAATTTTTCTCTTTTTCTCCAACACTTGACCATACATCCTCAATATAAAACAAATATTCTATTATTAGACGTTGGAGTCTCGTTTCAATCAGTTTGGTCAACCACATTTATTTATATAATCAATTTATACAATTGTGTACCCAGAAAAATACGAACTATCTAGATAATAATGAATTATTTGAAATTTCACGTCGTAATGATGATTTTCTAAAATCTGTTTATTGTAAATAGGTGCAACATTCACTAATTTCTATTTAGTACAACTTTTCGTTTTAAGCTATTTAATTTTGCCGTACGTTTCGGCTCACAAATTTGAGCCGAAACGTAGGCAAAATTAAAATATTCGAAAAAACGAATGACTCCTGATTATTTAATCCTACGAATACTTGTTTTATTTTTAATTTTTACGTATTTTTTATTTCCTATTGAAATTCTGAAGTCCTCTTCTCTAGATTTCTGAGTTTCATCATATCTCATCGGAGCTAATCTTATCTCCTTAGTAGACAGATACACAATGTCCTTTGTTATGGCAATTGTAGCATTCTGTACCTTCTCAGTATCTTGTCTATTTATTTCGTAACTTCTTAAAAGAAAAACCAACTGAATTATCTAATTTCAAAATTGTATACCTAACCCCATTATCAAGGTTGACCTGATTGTTGAATTGAAGATTTTTTTTTTTTACGTTCTATTCGACCAAATTCTAATTATGTCCCCTGAGGGCATAGATTGTGTACTGACATTACGTCATTGAAAGTAGTTCAGAAAGTTATCTGTTTGCTGTGACGCAACATCTGACCATAATGGAAGTCCCTTGAGGGAAATATGTCAGAATATCTGTACCAGGAAAACGCTTTGCCGAGTATGTAACCATTAAAAGGGCGTTAGTTGTCCTGTCATCTGACGCGACGAGGAAATATTTATCTGCATCATGATGATATTATTTAAATATATCCGATATATTGTAACATGTGTGGGTAATTAAGTGGATTCACTTAAAAATGAGTTAATTTTAAAGTTTAAAGCTACTATGGCTGATAAGATATGATGCTACAGTGAGATTTCTAAATTGTGCCCATCCAGGTTTAATTAGGGTAGGGATCTTTAACGAGCACCTTACATCGCAGTCTTCGAAACCACATTTTTACGTCTCCTCCGAAGGAAAACATAATCAGAAGGCTGTTCAGGGGGACTGTGAGTTGACATTGGTGAATAATTCTAAATTACCTTTACGTAAAATAGTTTTAAAGCTTTAGCTTTTAATATAAATCACACGTTCACATTCAATATCAATACTTTCTTGTGCAAGTTTTAAATTTCAGATTGTTTATTAATTTAACGTAATTTTTTACTTCTGTTGCTATCGGACAATATCTTTGTGGAACCCCTAAATTTTGCCTATCCAGGTTTAATTAAGATGGGTAACGAGTACCTGACGTAGCACAGGACTACCATTTTACGTTCCCTCTTAAGGACGGCATAACAAAGGAATTTTCCACTCCCTTTAAAAAATTCTAGGACCATCTGCCAGGTTCAACATTTAATTTTAGTTTTTCATTGTTTTGCAGGTTGAAGTAAACTCCTAGGAGCTTGGTTCTTTTTTCTTAGATTCCATTTTAGACCATTTTTGTAATATAGAGTTTCGGTAGAGGTAGTTCGCACGCAACGTATAACTCACAAAAACCTATATAATACACACTCACACATGCATACAATTTACGATTTGGGGTGCTTGCCTCGGTCGTATGAAGAGGTCCGTGAAAATTGTTTGTTGGGAACCCCATTGAGCTAGATAATTACTCCCGTTAATTTCCTTACTAATTTTAATATTTAGTTGTACAAGTGGTTCGTTAATTTAGATTAATAAACCTGTTTGATTTCTTTACAATGCATCACTCTTTTCCTTAGAGTATTAATGATTGTAATTTTTTTCTCTTGGTTTTCATTGTTATTTGTTTATTTTTTAAATATTGTTCTAAAATATTTGATAAAAATATTTTTAAAAGTATGAATAAATAAATACATATGAACAAAATAAAGAAGAGATCGTTTCCAATTAATATGATCATAGTATAATATACTCTTCTATAATAGTGATTGATATAAAATAATTTTTTTTAAATTAGTTATAATTATTTCCATATCATTTTTACTGTTTATTTTTTAGTATTTTTATTCAGAACTCTTGTTAGTCGTGATCTATCACTATAAACCTCTTGTTATATAAAAAGAGTACCCAGAAACAACGTTCAGGTTTATCATTTCATTACTTTTCATCAGCGGATAATATTTTTAATCTAATTTGTAAATCGTTCTTTGAAAATTTTTATATCCCAATTTCTCAAATATATGAATTTTCACTAGTACTTACAATTGAGAAAATTCACAACTATAAGTCATATATAATTATATGGATATGTTTCAATATGTATATTATATAATAAATACATTTATATATTATTTAAAACAAATTAACATAAGACATTAGTTCCTCATGACGTAATTAAATTATTTTAAATTTTTCGAATGATCATGGAACCATGCTGATCTTATGATAGGAAACATCTACAATAATGATTCCAATGGAAAAAAAAACTTAAAAAATACAAACTTATCTATAAATAACTAAACAGTAAATAAATAACTAAGGCTAAGATAAAAAAGATAACTACACACTGCGATTTAAATATATTGACGTCTTCTCGTTATTAGAGTTGGTATTTATTTTTACAAAATTTTTCTATTTAAAAATAATAATTGGAAATCCATGTCCGGATTATTGGGGCGAGGCATGATAGTTAAGTTGGATATACTTTTCCAGGACTTTCCCAGCCTCTCTCCCAGAGAGTTGGGGGAAAACCGAAGATAGCTGACTTCACCACCTCCCTACTTCACCAAGTCCTTATCTTCCTAGTATCTCCGCATATTGGTCGATGCGATAAAAGCTCTTTCACATGGGAAGCCTTTTTCACATTGTTAAATATATTTTAAGCCAATAATGATAGTTTCTGATATTTACTTGAAGGAATTAGTCCGAGTGGCGGTCAATGAATGAAACAATTAAGTAGTTTCAACCATTTATTTTTTGCCAACGTTCCGACCCCCATTGTGGGTCATCATGAGGGCTAAAAAGATAAAAAAGAGATTCATTTACAATAAGATTAAATATACTGTTTTAAAAACTATTGAGCTAGTTGTTTATTCATTTAACGTCACTTTATGCTGCTATGGCTAATTGGACGATGCTACAGTGGTAGTCCTAAATTTTGCCTATCCAGATTTTATTAGGATAGGGATCTTTAACGAGTACCTGACATCGCACAGGCTCGGGACCACCTCTTAAATATTGAGCTAGAGAATGTTAATATTAAAACATTAAAGGAACTAGATGTGTGAAGAAATCGATTAATTATATTTCAATGACTAGGTTATAATAATGAGAGGGCTATACAGTGCAGGTAATGACTAAAGGTATTGTATAAAGATATAAAAAATTACATGAAATGAGAAACGTTGAAATATGGAGTAGAGTGGAAATACGTACCGTATTGTAGGCGAATGGAAACTAGGTACAATTTGGTATAATGGAATGTGGGTAGGTAGATCGGACAGTACGTACGAAAGGTAGTTAAAATGGAAAATATGTAGTAAATTTGTAATACTAACTTAAAAAGAAGTAATCAGATTAAACATGGATGTTTAGTTTATTGGCTATTATATCCATATAAGCCATGGAGTTTAGCCCATTTGGTGTCAGTGGTTGTTAGTATTAAATAATAATCTCGTACATACTATGGCATAGTTAAAATACATACGTAAATAATATAAATGATAATGGGATAAAAACATACAAATATGTTTGTATACAAAATAACAAATGAATATTTAAATTCCAATTACTTACTGGGGCATGTTATTAAATAAATATTGTAACACAATTTATGTAGATTTGTCGTCTTCTTAAATGTGTATTTTTTATTAAACATATAGTAGTAATAATATCATTATGGTACTTATATACTTATAGTTATTACAATTTTACTCATTGTTGTCAGATCCCGTCTAAAATGCGTTACGTTTTACTTAGATCGCGGCTTCTATCAAGAAAGGTTAAAATTTATAAAACTATTATTCTCTCGAAGGTTCTACACGGATGTAAAATGTGATCACTTAATTTGAAAGATAAGCAACATCTTAAAGCTTTCAAGAGTAAGGTAGTTTGGAAAATGTTTGGTCCAAAGAGAGATGAGGCCACTGGGAAATTCAGGTTACACTATGCGGAATCGCAGAGCTTATACCTTGTCAGTATAATTGAGTTGAAAAAGTTGGTATGCGCTGAACCGACTGGTAGGCGTCCTAGAGGTAGGCCGAAGCGTCGATAGGGAGATTGTGTTAAGTCTGGGTTTGAACGATGATAATTGGACGAATCTGTGTAGGCGGTATTTAGTGGTATCGGCATCTAACCCACGGGTTTGTTAAGCCTTTTATTATTAGTACGTATCATTTACAAGTACCTGGCATTTCTCAGGATCGGGACCACCATGTTACGTCCCGTGCTATAGATGGCGTAACCAATCTTTCAAAATAAATGAGGCTGCTATGCTAGCCAGTGCACTAGGTAGGATCATACAGGGGAACACCCCCTATATGGTCCTTCTTTACATAGTTGCTTTAAATCTGTGGTTTCTTTTCTTACGAAATACAGATACGAGATTTTGCTGAAACTATTGCGTTGAACGTTTTCTGAATTAAGTATTGAATAATTCTCCTGATACCCTTGGCTGTAGGTCAGACAGGCTGAAATTGGTCTGTAATCGCGGGAAAATAGTTTGTTGCTTGCTGACGGGCAGACTTAATACCTTAGATAGATTCGCTTTCTCATCTCTCACAGTTCATCAGACAGCTACCAAACCTTTCCCGTCTGGTTTCTCTGTTGAATACTGTTGAAAAATCGATTTATTTATGTATGAAAATAATTATAGAAATATCCATTGGTAAAATATTTTTTATAACATTGTCAGTTAGATTAATATTATTTAGATGAGTTAGAGCTTTTATTTAAGTACTTATATTAGAGCTAGTTATTTATGTACTGTAATATTTGAAATTCAAAAAGTCATATAAAAACCTCTACAATTTATGAATGGTCTTGTGTTCGGTACATTAAATTGGATGGAAATAAACTTACTTTTTCTAGGCCAAGAACCTTCATAGAAAGTGATTGCGCCTAGATGATGCTTGGTCACCAGTTTTCTTCCACAATTTGAGTACCTATTTTATAGAGGCTGATTGGGCCCGAAAAGGGTCTTGAACCTGATTTTGATTGAACCTACCCCAGAGTTTCCTCACGGCTGAGGCAGGATAAATAAGTGGTTTAGTCCCGTGTTCCAGCGATTATTATTCCAGATTGGTGTTAAGAACCACTCTCTGAACTCCAATATATCACAAGACCCCTGCCTTTAGAGACTGTCTGGAACACTTACAGTCGATCGATTTTCATGTCATTTTTATTATGTAACTTTTCTTGTCTCCATTTTTGTCTCAAATGGACTTTCCTTTCAAAGTAATAAAAATTCAGACATTACAATCGTGTATTAGATTTTAGTGGTGTGGTATTCCAATTAAATATGTTCAAAGTCAGTTAGTAGCACAAACAAACTGAATATATGATTAGTTTTATTTTCGACGGAATCTGTATTTTCTGAATTAAAGACTCGCTATGGAGTCATTGGTTTCCTTCCAACCCCTAAAAACTAAACTATTCTAAACACGATAACAGATATAAAACAGTATTATATATTTATGTTTCTATAGTCTTTTAGAATAAGGATGGATTAATGAAGTAAATACAAAACATGTTAGACCGTAAGACTGCCTAGCTGTAAGCATTGTGGTACCTATTCGTTTATAGGTGGGGTCACCTGTAGCGTAGTGGTAAGCATAAATATGCCCAATGCTCTGCGGGTCAGTAAAAAGATGGTACTTAGCCTGTGCGATGCTAGGTACTCATTAAAGATCCCTTTCCTAATTAAACCTGGCTAGTTATAATCTATTGTCTTAATCAATTGAAAATGCAGGTTGTTGTTTCTTCATATAGCGCCATTTTATTCTACCGTCGCTTATCGGAAGATGCTACAGTAAGAGTCTTAATTTTGTCTTTTTAAATTCTATTAAAATATGGTGCATTAGCGAATAACTGACATCGCACAGGCTCGGGACCACCTTTTTACCCCCTCTTATCTTATCTAACTAATGATTGGAATATCTTAAAAATGTTGGAATATCATGGCCAAACAGTGCAATACGTTTTTGTTTTTATTATAGACAATAAAAAACTAATTAGGATTTTTCAAGGACACCTTGAGACCTCACTATCCATTTCGCAGGTTTCAAAGGCCTTCGGCAACAACCATTAGTTTATAAGATCATAAATAATGGTTTTAGAAAAAAAAAGTAAAGGATTGATTTGTTTCTTTATTAAAAATTGCTTTTATACTCACCGTATTCAATATTGCTGAGTCTTTTGTAAAAATAGTGAACGAACCGATCTCTGCAGAAAAAATAATTTACTGATTATCACTGTTTCTTAAAATAAAAAGTAATTTAGAGTAAGTTATCGGAGCTATGTATTAGTTTAACTTTTATATTTTATTATTATTTCAGTTTCCCTTTAAATCCGTTTTTAATCTTAATAATTTCATATTAAGTTTTATTTATTCTTGTCTATTATAAGAAATCGGACGGTGATTTAATGTAAATTATAATTATTAAAAAAACGTTTTAATTTATTGTAATTATAAATTTAATTTTTTTTTTTTAATTTGATGCTTTCTCCAACGCAAAAGTTGACTGTATATTACATTTTCTGGGGAAGAGGGAAAGGGAGAAGTCAAGAAGCGTGTTTTAAATTTTTTTTTTTTTTTTATGGTGTCCACAGCTTGTTAATGAGTTTCCAACTCCCATCAAAGTCTCAGTTGACGATGTCAGGTCAGATTTGCGCAGTTAAACTTTAACTTACAAGGAGAGGGTCCCAAATTTGTCTCAGCGATTTTGATGACATTTTTAAAGTGGAACTAGACATTAAACTATTAGAATCTGCAAAATATTAGGGGCCCAACGTTGCCCAGAAGTCGCGTAAAAAAAATCGGAAAGTTTGCGTTTTTATTTGATATCTCTATAATTGATATTGGTTCTAGTGAACGTAGAAAAATAAGTTTGGTGTCAAAAATACCCAATATCAAAGCGGCATAATTAAAAAAATAAGCTATTAATATATTTGAGTTTTATTCTTGGTAATTTTCTTTAAAATATAAATAATCTCGTCAAAACAGTACTTTTAATAAGGCTTCTTAAAAACTATGCTTTGGTAAACATGTCTCACTCCTAAAAAAATGTATTACAATTAAAGAAAAACAGTAATTTTTCCTAAAAATTCCCCTAAGGAGTAGGGATACTCTTTGAGGGTTTTTAAAGACAATTTCAAACAATCATTTTATGCATGAACGATAATAAATTTGATATCCTTGTTTTATTAAGAGCGCGTTTATACTGCACGCGTCCTAAGCCGAAATTGGGGCTAGTTATTATCATCTACTATTAAATAACGGAAAACTTCATTTTAACATAAAATGTCATGAAAAAATATTGAATTATCGTGGTTATTTCAATGAAAATAAATATAACAAGGACGATTCCGCAATGAACAACATTTTAATAATATAAAAACATAAATAGTACCAAACAGAAAATGAAACGTCCCTTGTTTTCTATCCACTAAATGTGGTCCAAAAATGTCTAAATATAAGTTAGTTTGTATATGAAACTTCTTTTACTTTTTATCACAGAATAATTCTATCTCAGTTTAGAATGAAAGGAAGTCAAGTATCACCTAAAAAAATATCGTCGAAATCTGTGAGAAATATTTGGGATTCTCCTTGTTAGTTGTAAATTGTACTGTTTTGTTATATGTTTAATTAATACTCTTTGAACAGTCCGCTACTACATTGTAATGTGGCGGATTCGCTACCACACTGGACACGTAAAGTGGTATGAATCAGGCGTGTGCCATTATGACGTAATAGCTTGCGGTCAATGTTTGGTAATCGATAGATAATATAAATCTGTTTTTTTAAAACTATTTTTAATAATTGTGGATGTAATTAGTTGACCGTTGAGAATTACTGGAAGGAATTAGTCCGGGTGGCGGTCATTAAATGAAACAACTAAATAGTTTCAACTATTTTATTGTTTGCCAACGTTTCGACCCCCTTTGTGGGTCATCATCAGGGCTAAAAAGATACAAAAGAATATAATTTCAATGACATTACATACAATATTATATAACCTATTTAGCTAGAGAACGTCGGTATTGAAAAAATAACAGAAGAACTGTATATGTAAAAAAAATACAATGACCATATTACAATAATGAAAGTGTTATACAGAAAAAATAAAAATGTTCACTAAACAAAATTTACACAGAAATCAATAATTTACATGAAATATGAAATATAAAAATATGAAGTAGAGTGGAGATACGTACCGCATGGTGGGAGAATGGAAACTAGGTACTGTTTGGTAGATGGGGGGTAGGTAGGATGGAAAATACGTAGGAAAAGGTGGAATGGAAAATACGTACTGATTTATGGACAGGGCCTGACAACAATGACTAAAATTCTTAATACTACCATACAAAGAATCAATGAAATTTAACTTATGATTATAATAATGATACAGGATAAAAAATTATGATTTAATTCTTGAAATATCACCTATATAATAGTAAGAGCAGTGATGGAAGATGTATATGGAGAAAAACTGACTGTACCTCCCAACTTAATCATCCCTAATTCTGTTTTAGGTATCCAAAGATAACAGGGTGGAAAAAATAATAATGGAACATTGTAAAATACATTAATTGACAAATCTTACAGGTTGATAAAAAAAAAAAATTAAATAAACATAAATACAAGTTGGAATAAATTGAATAGTGAAGACATTTAGAAAATTTTAAATACATAAACAAAACAAAATAAATACATATATAGAATTATATGGATACCTAAAATAGATTTTAAAATATTAATAAAAACCAACAAACAATAATAATGAAAAACAAAACAATATATATGGTGGGATAGACAGAGAAAATATGCTACTTAATAGAGTTTAATATGTGGCTATATGTGGAGGAAATGCATTGTTTATCGGTTTTGTGGTTAACAGGATTGGATTGGAGGTGGATGTGGACGGATTCTGCGATTAGTCTTTTCTTATGGTTTGGAACATAATCTAAAATGGAGCAGTCGTCAAAGTAAAAGGAATGATTGAAATGTATGGAGTGTTCAGAAAGTTTTGAGGCTAGAGGGTTTCGAGAGGATACGGAGAGTTTATGTTGCGATATTCTGGTTTTTAAGTAATTTTTGGTTTCTCCTACATAGGATACATCACAATCTGAACATGAAATTTTATAAACAATATTGGAACGATATATAGGAGTGATCGGGTCTTTTGTATTGGTAAAAAGGTGAGAAAGCTTGTTCTGAGTCTTTAGTCCTAGTTTTAAGGAAGGTAAGGAAAATTTAAGGATTTTTTTTATATTTTCAGAAAGGTGCTGTAGAAAGAGAAAACAACTTGATAATTCCCTTTTTAGACTTACTTATCACTAGAAATACCGACGGTTCTATTTCAACTGACTGGTACACCAAATCCACCTATTCCGGTAGACTGCTCAACTTCTTCTCCCAACACCCATATCATCAGAAATTAAATGTTGCCAAGAATCTCGTCCACCGTTGCCTATCCTTGTCTGATCCAAAGTACCATCCTAATAATATCGAACGTATTAAAAAAATACTAACCTTAAACAGCTTCCCAAAAAAAGTAATTAAAAACCTTATAGATTCTTATAACACAAAAACCACCGTTACTTCCCCTACAATTCCCGACCATGATTCACCCATGATATTTTTATATAGATCCCTACCTTACATTCCGCACCTTTCTGAAAATATAAAAAAAATCCTTAAATTTTCCTTACCTTCCTTAAAACTAGGACTAAAGACCCAGAACAAGCTTTCTCACCTTTTTACCAATACAAAAGACCCGATCACTCCTATATATCGTTCCAATATTGTTTATAAAATTTCATGTTCAGATTGTGATGTATCCTATGTAGGAGAAACCAAAAATTACTTAAAAACCAGAATATCGCAACATAAACTCTCCGTATCCTCTCGAAACCCTCTAGCCTCAAAACTTTCTGAACACTCTATACATTTCAATCATTCCTTTTACTTTGACGACTGCTCCATTTTAGATTATGTTCCAAACCATAAGAAAAGACTAATCGCAGAATCCGTCCACATCCACCTCCAATCCAATCCTGTTAACCACAAAACCGATAAACAATGCATTTCCTCCACATATAGCCACATATTAAACTCTATTAAGTAGCATATTTTCTCTGTCTATCCCACCATATATATTGTTTTGTTTTTCATTATTATTGTTTGTTGGTTTTTATTAATATTTTAAAATCTATTTTAGGTATCCATATAATTCTATATATGTATTTATTTTGTTTTGTTTATGTATTTAAAATTTTCTAAATGTCTTCACTATTCAATTTATTCCAACTTGTATTTATGTTTATTTAATTTTTTTTTTTATCAACCTGTAAGATTTGTCAATTAATGTATTTTACAATGTTCCATTATTATTTTTTCCACCCTGTTATCTTTGGATACCTAAAACAGAATTAGGGATGATTAAGTTGGGAGGTACAGTCAGTTTTTCTCCATATACATCTTCCATCACTGCTCTTACTATTATATAGGTGATATTTCAAGAATTAAATCATAATTTTTTATCCTGTATCATTATTATAATCATAAGTTAAATTTCATTGATTCTTTGTATGGTAGTATTAAGAATTTTAGTCATTGTTGTCAGGCCCTGTCCATAAATCAGTACGTATTTTCCATTCCACCTTTTCCTACGTATTTTCCATCCTACCTACCCCCCATCTACCAAACAGTACCTAGTTTCCATTCTCCCACCATGCGGTACGTATCTCCACTCTACTTCATATTTTTATATTTCATATTTCATGTAAATTATTGATTCCTGTGTAAATTTTGTTTAGTGAACATTTTTATTTTTTCTGTATAACACTTTCATTATTGTAATATGGTCATTGTATTTTTTTTACATATACAGTTCTTCTGTTATTTTTTCAATACCGACGTTCTCTAGCTAAATAGGTTATATAATATTGTATGTAATGTCATTGAAATTATATTCTTTTGTATCTTTTTAGCCCTGGTGATGACCCACAAAGGGGGTCGAAACGTTGGCAAACAATAAAATAGTTGAAACTATTTAGTTGTTTCATTTAATGACCGCCACCCGGACTAATTCCTTCCAGTATTTTTAATAATATATTAGTGCGTGTTATTTTAGGCCCTACTAGTTAGAATAATAATCTTTAGAGAATTTCCTTGAGTTTTTGAATTTTTTTTAAACAAAGAATTCATTTGTAAAAACTTTTTAAATTAATTTTTTTTTTCTGTAAACCGAAAGAAAACCACGCATTTAGAAATTTCTTGTTTTAAAGAAGTCGTAATTTAGTTTATGATCATATCTAAAAGATACAAAAAAAAAAAAATTATTTACTCTGTTTCTTTTTCTAACAATGCTGTAGCTTTTTTAATATCGCACAAAAAACATATAATTTTTGTTATAAAAATATCAAATACTAAACTAGATTGAATGATAGCATGAGACACGAAGTTATTGATTTCACACTTTCTGGCATTTCTGATATTCTAATACTAAATAATAATAAAAAAAAAAAAATTAAATAATGATATTCACTTTCATTCCAGCGAAAGGCGACTTATTCCATAGAGCTTTTACTTTCCTCGGTGCAGTGGAGAAACCATAAAATTGAAATTTATTTGACTCTTCTAGTTCTGTTCATTCCGCTTGGGCTCATTGAGCTTAGGGAAGAAGAATTCAAGGAATAAGTTGTATGCTGGTTTTGTTCTTAATAATTTTATTAAACGTAAACGTAAATGATTTTCGTTTAATGCATTTATTACAATTTCATTTAGAAATACATCAAGTAAGTGTGATGGAAATACTAAGATGACATGAAATACTTGTAGGTACACTGCCCATAGGCAGTACTCCAATAGGAATGCTAATTCATAAGGTCTCGCGGTCATCTTTTCTTTCAGACATAGCACACCTGTTTCATCAGCATAGGTAGAATGAAAGGTGTTAGGATGGGTTGGGATATCAGCTGTATATTCAGTGTAAAAGAATGGGTTCGACGATGGTGCCTTGAGGAACACCTGAGACTGAGAAAAAAGAGAAGAATAGGGACTATTGTGATTTATTTTGAAGGATCTATTAGTTAGGTAGGAATAAATATTGAGGAAATATGTATGATGAAGGAATTTACAGAGTTTGTATAATTATTGCGGGCTTACTGTCTAAGGCCTGTGTAAATAATTTACTTGCTTTAATGAGCATTATTTCCGTATGTTCTTCTTTTCTTGAAATCAATATTCCTTAGGTTTTTGTAATGGAATCATATGGTCACTTAATATGATTTGCTCCGTCGAAGAACGGATATAACACCTTCATTAACAACATCATTTATAGTGTTACTGTATCTAAAGAACTGTTTACATCTTGATTGTGAATACGAATAAATACTGCATTATGGTACTGAAATTGGAAATTTTATAAGTGAAATTTTCGGTCAGTAGCATTCCGTGAAATAGAGTACACTTCTAGCGCATAGGTGTCGATACACATAAGGGCTGTACTATTAATCGAAGATTAGGCTAAATTAAAAAACGTGAACTCCCTGATGGAAAGTTATCTCTTTAGACTTAGTCCTGAGGATCTGTCTATAGTCTTAAAAAAAGTTCTTCCTAATTATTTTATTGATGGAAAATCTATTTTGGAATATTTTTATTTTTGTTTAATTTTTTCGTGATCAATAGTTTTCCAAGTTTTGTCCTAGGTCACTATCATTTGAGCCTCTATTGATTTATATCACACTGAATTTCGCTAGCTTTAGGTAGTGATTCAGCCGTGGTTGACATTTAATAACGTTGACACCGCATGCTGCATAGGGTCCTTCTGCAGAAGCATGTTTATTGATCATGAATCACCGGGTGAGATCACTAGATATGTTGTGCTAAGTAAGCTCGCTACATAAGAAGTTTCTTATCGGTGAAGTCATTGGTATCAACACTGGAATTGGCATTGACATAGATGCCTCTTCTCTGCTTTTGGTCCTCTGCCAATGTGTTTCGTCAGGAGTCTAAATGAATCTTAGAGCTCAGGAGTTTGATCGCATTAATCAATGATCCCAACATCCAAAGAGTTTCGTAAATGACATTGGCGTAATTTATATCTTGTGATAAAGATGCTCATAAATTATTGGATCTCGTTCTCATCGTTTTTCATATCAATGATTACTTACTTTATTTATTCTTAACTGAATCACAAATAAATGAGTATGGATTATATTTTTGTTACAAATATATACGAAATTATAAAAGAAGGAGTTTAGGTTATGTTATGTTGCTTATGCATTTCTGCTTTTGAATCTTAATTATTTTGAATGTTCTCGTTCATCCACTATTTTTGATCGTTAAACGTCGTTTTAGACACGAATTTGCTTTCATCTATAAAATATATAAATTTTGACTTCCCCCTTCAATCCGGCAGATGAGTTTTAGGGCATGTAACTAGATCTCTGGGGTCATATGTGGTATAGTAGCTAGCATAACATACTTTTATGCCCATGGTCTTGTTTTCAAACCCGGTAGATTGCCCTAGGATTTTTTAATATAACGCATAATTTTCGATCATGCCGTTCTTCGGAGGGGACGTAAAATGATGGTCTCGTGCCTGTGCGATGTCAGTTATTCGTTTAAGATCCCTATTCTAATTAAACCTGGATTGGCAAAATTTAGGAACCCCCATCCCCAGTGTAGCATCGTCCGATCTCTTCCAAACTAGATCTCTTCTTCGCTCTTCATTTATTGCCTTCTGATGTTAAATCGGGCAATGGGGAAGCTTAATAGTGAAATCGATAACATTGGAACAGCTATAAGTTTTGATAGCATTCTCATTGCATGTACAATTGATAGATTTTATATATATATATATATATATATATATATATATATATATATATATATATATTTTTTTTTAAATATCTATAAATTCGTGGCGGAATTGGTAAATATTGATGTACGTTAGTCCAACTCGCTGACCAAGAATAACCGCAGCCAAGTGGAGGGTGTGACGTAGGTTTGAACGTGGTTTTTTTCACATAAAACCCCTAAATATAAAATCACCACTAACAGAAAAAAAAATGAAAGTGAAACCATTTCAGCCCCCTTCTTGTCCTAAATAATAATTATTAGAGACGTACTTTCACCGAAGAGGTGTGCGCGTAGTGACAGACCCACTCACGCCACCGTAATGACATAGCTCCAGGTAATCGTTGGCCTAACAGTACCACCACTCATTGGATTAAGTGTCTCAACTGTTGGATAAGGACTTGCAAATAACACATTACCGTCTGTAGGGGTTTCACAACGTCAAGACATGTCATCGTCACTACACTTCGAGGATTATAGTCTTACTGACAAGCCCAAACTCTCAACAGTTCGTTAATATATTCCGTAGTGAGTATAACATGAAAGTCAGCATAACAGTTTTTTGAAAATATTTAAAATAAAATCATTTTATTATCTTTACTTTGTATTTTGGTTTGTCTACTACGGACTAAAAAAAATCTCCAATATCCTTTCTTCACGACAGTCAAAACCCTGTTCCATTGCACGCTATAATAAAAATACCCCAGGTCTGTTTTATAAAACAATGAGGGGAAACAATACAGCTTACTTTTTGTTCGATAATTATCAGGCCGATTTGCAAAAGTCGCGCACGAGAACACCTAAAAGGCGGCTGAAAACTGTTAAGTTTTTTTGAAAAATGACATTTTAAAAAAATTATGACGAAGCTGCTGAAAAGCGGTGAAATGAAAAGATAATTGAAATGGATATGCATGAAGCTTGATAATGGCCCTAGAGGCTGAAACGTCGCGATACTGGAATAAATAAATTGTTTTAAAAAAATATCCAAGAATTTCTTTTGCAAATAGCCTGATAATTATCGAAAAAATATTAAAACAAAAGAACAATAACGACAATGATGAGAAATACAGCTTACAATATCCATCAATTTAGTTCTTAAAGTAATTTGATTGACTAGAGTTCCATAAAATGTTAAAATTTGGTTACATATATATATATATATATATATATATATATATATATATATATATATATATATATATATATATATATATATATATATATACATGTATATATATATATGGGGTTATAAAATGGCGGTAAGTGAATGTCGTAAGTTGCTCGCAACAATTTTTTGGTTCTTGGATTAGTCCACAATTCATGATTCTCTTGAATATAGTTTTTTTTAGATAAAACGAAAACTCAAGATTAAGGCGTTCTACAGGTAATAATGTTGGAAATTAGGAAGGGGGAGGGGATTTGAAGGACGTACACAACGTCAACAGATTTGTGAGCTATTATCACAGAAGCTAAAAAAATAAAGGAAAATTTTCCATGACATTGAACATTGAAACTAAGTAAAGTACAAAAATCTATCGTCGAGTGTTACTCCTTACTTGTCTATTAATTGAAATGTCAATAAATTTAATTGTCAGAAGAAGATTCAATGGTTATTTTCAAGACGCATACATTAATTAATAGGATATATCAATCTATTTCCTTGAACTTGTAAATATGTGGAAATTTCCGAGTGTTACTCCAATTATAAACTAAGAAATACGTTAATGAGCTCTAGAGCCTGATTATGGCATTAATAAGGATATTAAAGTCCATAGAGTAATAGGATCATGATGAATCAACTAACTAGATATTGACGCAAACTGATGATTTAGAATACTATTTTTACTCACTCCTTTGCGAATAATAAATAGAGGCCAATTGATAATATTCTATATATATATATAAAAAAAAAAAAAAAAAAAAAAAAATACGATATAAACAATATCTTCGAAGAAGCGGTACATATTTAATCTAATGTCAAAGATCCCTAACAGTATATTTATTTATAAATCATTTTTTCAATGACGACGCAGTATGATTTGATGCGATGATTCAGTATAATATACGTACTAACGCTTACGAGTTGAAGAAAGATGTTTAAGGACATCTCGATCATTATATTTAAACATTATTAAAGGAAACATGAAATATCGGTAATCAATAGTATTTTAATGAACTTAAAAGCGTCCCTTCCAGTTAACTCATTTAAAATGAGCTATGTAAAATAATAAAACTGCTATAAGGGCCAAGATCATGCCCCAGAGTTTTTCCATCAATTTTTGGGTACCTATTCTATGTTGGGTAGTCCTCAGAAAGGTCTCCTTACTCAAACCCTTTACAGGGCCTCGTGGCCTGATATGAATAATAAAAAATCCGGCTACCGGCGGATTAGAAGCCGGGACCTGGTGATCATAACTTAATACCCAACCCACTGAACTACCCTGATTTTAATTAAGTAATAAATTAACTACCTATATGAGTATTATGAAACTCAATCTTATTTCATGACTTTAAATTAGAAATCAAATAAATCCGTATTACAATACGTAAAATATTTATGTACTTACTTATATATATGTATATATATATATATATATATATATATATATATATATATATTATATATATATATATAGAGAGAGAGAGAGAGAGAGAGAGATACACACACAAAATTATGTTAAAATTAAAATATCAACCACTATAAGTAAAGTATATAAATTTTTAGACCATCCCTGGACCACGAATATATCACTTAATGTAATTTGACATTTCTTTTGTTTATATTGTAAATATTGTATGAATGGGATCATTTAGCAATATTATTATTGTCCAGTGTGACAAACTGTAATACATATGAATAAATAAAAAAACAAAAAAAAACTTCTCTTCCACATTTCCTTCATCCTCGCGGATTGCTAAGCCTTCCTCTCTTCCAAACAGTTCGCTACACTGCACTCTTCCGCTGCAAGGACCCTCATGTGATCAACAAGTTTACCGAATTGGACTATAGCTTATTTTTAGATTGGCTGTTTCGCTTCTTTTTTTTTCTGTTGCGGATAGCCCTTTATATTCCTAAGTCCTTGAACCTTCTAAAAGATTTTCTTATTTGATCTATTCCCGTCCATCCTTACCGTATGATCGTAAAATCTTATTCTTTGCTTTCTCATTGTTGTCTTTATACCTTCTATCTGTAAAATTCTTGATTATTCCTCACTCTGTACTCCTCTACTTTCTTAGGGCCATATATATTCCTTAAGATTTTTCTTTCTATTTCTCGCAACTCCTCCATACTTGTGAATCCCATTTTTTCTGCACCGGTCTCACGAGTTTCATCGTGCCTGTATTTTGCACCCCAACACAAATTCTTTTTGTTGTAGACATTTTTTCCGCGAGTATATTTTTTATGTTCCTTACAAAAATATAATTATTTTTCCTTGATTATGCTATTTCCTTGATTACTATATATAGTAAGGGAAAGTTCGATCGTGAAAATTTTCGAATTCCAGTTTTCAACGCAAATACACATTTTAGGATCCCCTGAGTCCAAATAACCAAGTCCCGCAAAAAGTTCTGTCTGTGTGTCTATGTGGTGGAATGGTAACCCCGGGCGGAAACGAAAAGTCGTATGAAACTGAAATTTCATATTTAATACAAATATACGCCCGAGACGTTACAAAACCTTTTTCATCAAAATAAGCTTATCAGAAGAGGCACTTTAAACAATGCATTTTGCACCTTTTTTCTATTTTCTCAAAAACGGTTCCGACGATTTGGATTAATCTCGCTATATCGATGTAAAATTTAATGGGCTTTAATATCATTTATGTTTTATTCGGATAAAATGGTCTGACAGAGCTTAAATCCCGATATTTTAAATTTTCTTTCTCTAAATTACCTTTAATTCTGATTCTATAAAAATAACTATATTATCTTGTTACCACTGATGAAAAACAGGCAAATATATAAATTGAATGAATTTGATACCCAACTAAAGAAGAAAAAAGAAAAAATATTTTTTAATGCAATTTTTTGTTTTTGAACATAAGAGCAGTAATATACATGGATGATATACCGTTGGTAAGCTAAAGATTTTAGAAAAAATATTATCTTATACCCAAGCTTTTAAAAGTTAATAGAGAGTGATGAAAATTGAATAAAACTAACTGATTATTTTAAATAATAATATAATCGATTTTTTAATAAAACACGTGTTTTTATAGAAATTCCGTTTAACTAATTCTTCAATGGTTTCATTCATTTTTATCTCTTACTGTATTTGAAAATTATTTAGTCGATTCTAAAAATGGAGGTAAGTGAAAGTCGTGTGTTGCCCGCACCAGATTTTTTTTAATATGTAATGCGGGCAATGTTCTAATTTGTCAGTGCTTCTGTATTACTTTCCAAATCCTTAAAAAAAGGATTGAATAAAAAATAAAACAACGTTTTCGAAAATCGTGAGACAGTAATCTGGACATGTTCATTATGATTATAATTAACTTATAATATCGTAGGTGTTTACGTCTAGACATAATTGAGACGTTGATTTCCAAAAGGTACTATATCCATTCTGGGAAATTTTACAGGAAGCGCGAAAATCTCTCATTACTATATTATTCAACCATTTAATTTGATTCTTTTCGCATTAAAATCTAGAATTATTTCTTTACTATATTAATAAAACCATATTAAAGTTACGAAATGAAATGTTCTGTTATGATTACTCATAACTTACTTAGAATGAAACTAAATGTGAAATAAGTATCTTAAGAAATTAATAGCATTTCTAAATCGCGTTATTAAAGCACATGAGTGTTCATTAGATACAATCAAATTTAAGATTTAGATAAAACTAAATGAGGAGAATATAAATATGTAAAAAAATCAATTTCATAAAAAATGTCCTTTAGTACCTTTTGGAAATCAATGTCTCAATTGACGCTTCCTTAGGGTGTTGATTACATCCAAACATAGTTAGACTACGGTGGTATGATTATGCTTTGGGTGCAATATAGTCAGTAGCGTAACCATAAGGTGCTCTATAAATGTATATCAGTAGTTTGTTCTGTCCTTTTTTTTATTTTTATTATTATTATTTTTTCTTAACTTCTCAATCATCCTAACTCCCTAATCATTATTTGAGAAGCTTTAGCAGTATTTAGCATTGCTATTTGGTACATATTGGGTCAAGACAAAAAACATGACCGGGTTTAGGTACAGGTTGGCAGCCAAGTACTATAGCTTGCCTGACAACTGATAAGCCCTATGTTGAACTAAAAAGGTAACATGGATTAGTAATGAGTGACAGTTGTTTTAGTTGGGAAACTGCTTCGCCTTGAAAGGTATTTGCTTGTGTGGGAATACTGGTACCATTGTTCGATCAGTGTTACCAAACGTAGGGGAAATTAGTTCCCTACACTGAAATATTATCTGTGGATAAAGTTCGATTGTTATATCACTTCCGATTAATTCGTAATGTTTAATTTCAACAGGTGTTTTGAATATTTAAAATTTTTGATGGACAAAATGGTAGAACTGTTATCTTTTTGTCGTTATATTTTTTAAATATATGCTTGGGATTAGTCAAGTGATAATGCGTTTATATATAAAAAATACGTTCAATGATTTTCTTTTATTATTTGATGACTGTTCTACCGACCTGATTGATGGCTCAAGAACTGGTCCACCTATGATTACTTCCCATTTCTGATGAACGTTTACTCAAAAGTTAAGTTCACAGCTTTTAATGAGTATCAAAAATAAAATATGTTTACCACAGTCGATTTTTTCTAGGAAATCATAATGTTTATGTTAAGGCTAGGCTAAAAGTCAATTGAGAGCTACCAAGAAAAAAATTGGAACTATTTATATTAACACTGTCTTACGATATTTAGTGCTGCTACAATAGACTATGTGTATATTAGTAATTAATTTATTTTATGATTTGCACCCATTTTATCGCAGCAAATCAATACCAACCGGATAGCTCTCAATCCCAAGTTAATCGGTAATCCTCAGTGGCACCTCATAACATAATGACCCAATGACCTTATAACCGGTTCAAGAATTTTAACCACGGCCAGTTTCCTTAACTAAGTTCAGTCTCGTATCAAGCATTCCTAAGATTAAATATAGGGTACCTCCGTTCATTCATGTCCAAAAAGATCATTAACAGAATCGGATATCAGGAAGTTTAGTTGTTTTTTTAATTTTTGATAAAAATAGTCTATTCGTCTTAAGCTGTTGCTTATTGTAAAATATGACTTTTTTTTCAAATTTTATTTACACATCAAAGCATGTCTTATTTGAAAATAGCTAATTAGTCTATCGTATTTAATGGTACTTTTATCAACCTGGGCAGTCGCCTTGATAGAAGTAGGTAGATTTATTTTAACATTCTCAGACATGCCGACTGTGGTTATTCTCCTTTGGTGTAATTATATAATTGTTAAGAACAAGTTTGTTTTTAATTGAGTAATGGATTACTGGCTTTTTTTTTTTTTCAAACTATATATCTAAGTACGTCTATTATAGACATTAATAATAATTGAATTTGTTATTTATAATAATAAAATTTCGTGTATAACTGTTAATGCTTTGTGTTTGTAATTTGATAAGTGTCTTATTTCTTGATGACCGCATCCCAAAAAAACTTCTCCATCACATACTCTCTGCAGTGCATCCATCATTAATCCATCTATATGATAAAAGAATATTGCTAAAATTATTTTATTGAACCTATTATCATTTTAAAAATGCATGGTTTATCTATTACAAGAAATTACAGCTTCTGACCTATCAGGAAAAATAAACCTAATGTAGGAAATAAGTATTAATTTTTTTAAAACGTATTATAAGCAATTAAAAAATGTATTAAATAATTTCTAGTAAATCAAATAAATACAATAATTATCTAAATAAATTCTCTTATGTTTCAGGTAAGCAATTCTTAAGTCTAATGGAGACGTTTCTGCAGCATAAACTGGTGAGATGGTTATAATTTTTAAACATTTCGTTATCAACTAACATCCACAAAGAAAAAATAATCACAATAAATTATCATTAAACAAACTAGTTTATTTTTCTGTTTACAACGGTGTTTACTGACGAACACTACTTCGCTTAACAAAAAATAAAATTATTTAAAATATATAATTGTCAGCATAAATCAAAACTTTTATTAATTCAGATGTATTCATGGTGTTTGTATTTCAGGAATAGTCTGTAGAAATAAATAAACTTTTCCTTTATGTTAGTCTTGTTTAATTGTTACAAACACTACTGTCATATATAACTCATGTACTACTATAATATGTTCATGTACAATATGTTCATCTCCAATAATAATAATAATAATTATAGACTTACGGAACCCGAAGGTTCGATGCCGATCCCACCATATTCCGTCTACACAGACTCGTCCAATGCTCTCCGTTCAAGTCCAAACCTCCAAGATCAGCCTTAACGCAATCCTCTCATCGACGCTTCGGCCTACCTTTCGGACGCCTACCAGTGGAATCAACAAATACCAACTTTCTCGGAATCCGTTCCTCATCGAACCCAACAACTTTACTCGCCCATTTGAGTCTCCGTGACGCTATCATCTCAATTATATTCACAGGATACAAGTTCCGCAATTCCGCGTTGTGCAACCTTCTAAACTCCCCAGTGGCCTCATCTCTTTTCGGACCAAATATTTTACGCAGTACTTTATTTTCAAAAACCTTAAGCCGTTGTTTATCCTTCAAAGTAAGCGGCCACGTTTCACATCCGTAAAGAACCGTTGGAAGAATAATAGTTTTATTTATTCTAACCTTTAAGTTTTTAGATAGAAGCTGTGAGCTAAGTAACTTAGCAACTGAATAATAACACGCATTTCCCACCTTTAACCGGGACTTTATTTCTTCCTGGATTTCATTTTTTGTTGTTATCGTTGAACCTAAATACATGAATTTCTCTACGTGTTCAAAGGTGTGCCCTGATATATCAATATCACCACCGTTTCTGCTACTAATCATTTATTTCGTCTTATCGGTATTTAATTCGAGTCCTATTTCTTTACCGGTTTTTATTAACACACTTTTATTTAGTTGTATGGTTTCCGTCATATCATCTCCAATAATAGAATTTGAAAATTTCATTTTACTTTCCCTTACCAATTTATGAAATATATAAATGAGGGGATGTATTGCGATCGTGAAAATTTATGATTTCGTGATTTTAACGGAAATACACGTTTTAGGGCATAAGGGTCTCTTGAGTCCAAATGGCCAAGTCCCGCAAAAAATGCCGATATTTTCAATTTTATTCCTCGGAAGTACCTTTAATTTTGTAGATTTCAAAAAATTAGTCATATGATCTTGTTAGCATTGATAAATAACGGCTAAATATGCAAGTTGATAAGCAACTTAAGGAGAAAAGGGTAAAAATATTTTTTAATGTAATTTTGATATTTTGTAAGTGTAAGTCGTGTTTTAGCCTTTTGCAAGTCTCGGATTGAACTAAGGCTTTGAATAATTTACTTTCGGTATCGTTATAAATAATTTTAGATCATACATATGTATTTTAATTGTATTATTACTTTTTTATACCATTGCTAGTAAAATTAACTTTTTCATCGATTATTTATTTGTATTTTTAAAATTTAATTGAATTACATGTCACTTCATAAGGAGTACCCCATTCCTTTTCCCTTTTATCATTGTTATTTTAATGCCTTTTATGTATTTTTTTTTTAAACGGATGTGCTTTATTTTTCTTACTCAATAAGAAGATTTATCTAGTTTCTTTTGAAATATTGTTTGTTTTATTCTTCAATACTGCCAAATATATCTTAATTCATCTGTTGTGCTTTTCATTATTGCGTCGTTTACGATACCTCATTAGAGTGTTTAAAATCTTCACGTTAAGATAGAAAACGCTTCGTTACAGATCTGTTGGACTATAAGTTGTAAGTTCTGTCTGGGAAAGGGACTGAGTGTTATTAGGAGGTCGGTTGGTCACTTGCCAACTCTGTGTTTGTCAGTCATATTACTGTCTCCACATCTTGGCGTCTAGGGCGGCTTTATATCGTTCTTTACTGCACTCTGCGGAGAGTTATTATTATTTACTGTTTTGTTGTTTATTAATAAAAATAAACGTTGTTGATACCAATAGGCGTTGTATTATAAATTTGTATTTTATATATTTAATTATCTGAGAGGGTTAATCAAAGTACATTTAACGGAGAGTTCACGGTTTTTAATGTTTCACTTATTTCCTGATTAAATAATAGGATTTAAAATTCATAGCTCATCTGCTGATTATATTTTTAATTTAGGAAATATTTTTTAAATATGTAACTTTCATAAGATTATTAATTTTTTTTGCATATAATCAGCAATGTTTTTTAATTTTTTTTTTTTTTTTTTATATATTTCCAAAAGGCATTGAATTAAAGGACATTTTTACCAAACTGATATTTTGCCATATTTGTATTCTAATATTTTTGTCGTCGAAATCCACCATGCGATTTCAT
The DNA here is from genome assembly GCA_023052935.1 of Piezodorus guildinii. NCBI lineage: Eukaryota > Metazoa > Arthropoda > Insecta > Hemiptera > Pentatomidae > Piezodorus > Piezodorus guildinii. The sequence goes on from CM041293.1 coordinate 63,550,760, forward strand.
CTAAACCCTCAAGTATTTTTCCAACACGTTTTATTAATGAAATTATACCCAAAAGGTGCTAATTTAAATTTAATTTCGTTTAAATAATATATATATATATATATATATTTTTTTTAATAATAGATTTATTGCTATTTAGAACTGTATAATGAAATACATCTAGTAAATGAGATACAAGATACAAATGTCATGGATTCACATGTGGGGATAATACCCATTGGCAGCTCTCCAAAGACTATGTTAAACTAGAAGGTCTCGTGGCCATCTTCTTTTCAGACGCCTCGGAGGATTATCAGGGATTGTAGAGGAAGCAAGGATTGAAACAAGTGGATTAGAGTGGGAATGGAGTTTGTCATGAAAGGAGTGGTACCTGGTTCGCGCCAAGTCAGCAACATAGGGAACGTTAAGGTCTTTATGGATGAGTTTATTTGTGACAAAATAAGGAGCGTTGAGGATTTTTCGAAGGATTTTTGATTGCAAGGATTGGAGACGAGAAGAATTTGATGGTTTAGTAGAGCCCCAAATCTCTACTCCGAAATAATATTTAAAACATTCCTTCTATAACGTTATAAAAATTTCTAATTTAATTTTATTCGACAATATGCAATAATAATATTCAGAGAGATTTTTGCGTTTTCTGTGAAATTCTCAAGAATGAGTGGTGCAATTTAGCATTGCAATTGCCATTTCACAATAATTACATCTATTGATGTTGCCGTTCAATAATATCATTTATCGTACAAAAATAATTGAGACTGATTAAGTTATCCAATTAATATTCTGATTCCTCAATAAATCAGTTTTTTTTGTTTATTTTCTTAATGTTAAGTTTAATTATGAGTTAAGGTGAAGTTTGCACTGTTCCGTTATACCTAGTTTTGTTAACAGTTAATAAGTTTGTATGATATTTTTTTTGTAATTTTATATAAATTTGTAGGTTCTATTTTAGTTATATTTTGTTATCTTCTTAGAAAAATATTTTAATATTCCTCAACATTTTTGGGGCTTTGAAGAAGGAGTTCAATGCCTCTAGGCTTTTAGGCTAATATTGGTCTAAGAATAGAACGAAATCTTTTAGGCACCTGTAAAAGTCTTTGTATTCACCTAATGCTTTTGAATCACGCGAGCTTTGTCGGTTCATCGGACGTTATTCTTTTAAAGGCTTGAATATAGGGAAGTATTACGAGTTCTCAATTTCGTTTTTAAAAATGCATACCTAACTCTTGTTTTTTTTTTTTTTTTTTTTTTTTTTAACAATACATAATTATGTTTATAATATCTTCATCATTTAAATTTAGATTATCTATTCGAATATTATTGCTAGCATTTTCATAAATTGCAGACCAATATTTGCGCCATTAGTACACTGCTTATAAAGTAAGACCTTATTGCTCTAGTTCTAATATTTTTCTGGTATAATTTAATAGGAATCTAATTAATTTATCAATCCATTGCTGATGCAGTAATACATTAGATTTCGACGTCTAGTACTATACCCCTTGTAATTTCGATCATTAATATAGCTATATGTATGTTAGACACCTGTTCGAAATAACCTGCTGCGGTCTATCCTGTTTATCACCATGTCGAAGATAAGATAATCTGGTCTAGTTCTCTCCAAAGTTATCTCTTAACTTATTTTTTTTCTCCATTTAAGTCTTGGATTAGGGACGCACATAAATAAATACGCGTCTCGTTCAAGGTTTCGATTAATCAACTTTCCTGCGGTATTAAGGAGAAAAATGCAAATTTGTGGTTCGACCATATGCAAATGGCGCGGAGGATTTTTGTGGTTTTGTGGGTAATTATGGTCTGGTTGGGTGTTGGACTTTACTCCTTTACCTCAGAAAAACAGTGGATGCATTAATTCAACCATATTGTTTAAAGTTAAATCTTTATTTTTATACCTTAAGATAATATTGGTTGTAAAAATAAGCAAACATAATAAAATCAGTAGTACAATGATGGTAGAAAAAACAAAAAACAACCGTTTGTCCGCCTTCCACGCCATTTCTCCGAAACTACTGGACCAATGTTTTTGAAATTCGCCGCAAGAATACTAGGTAACGCAACGATGATCCTAACTTCTAGACGTTGATATCAGCTGGTTATTTTTAAAACTGCCGTCGATCAAAATATATTTAATTCAATAACTTGATAATTATCTGAATAAAAGAAAAAAAATTGAAATTTTTAGCCATAAATACGTCCATAACTGTTATTTTTTAAGATAGAGAAAAATATGTATAGAGTTTTAGAATCAGTAAAGCGAAATTAACAGGAAAATCGAAAAGATTAGCAGCTATAAACAGTTATATTCTAATATAGTTATTTGGAAATAATAAACCATTCTGCAATAATCACCAGCGTTTTTAATGTTATTTTTTTCTATTTTATTATTTGTTAGTATGTTATATCGTGTAACTTTATTTAATTTAAATCATGAACCGCATGTATTTTTTTGTGTGTTTATCACAAATTAAAATCTTTAAGGGATTCAACCTTTCCTTGAAGGCTGTCAGCTGACTTTCCATTTTTAAGATCACATATGGAGAGTTACATTGTGTAATTTTTTCGCTAAAAAAAAAAAAAAAAAAAAATAATAATGAGAAAACAAGGCATTCCTTTGAAGTAAAAGGAGAAAGTCAGCTGTGAATTCTCATTCACAGAATGCTTGCGAAGGTCGAAGAACTCAACTTATCAGTTCAGTGAAAGGATTGTGGACTTTGAAATATGGATAAGATACTTATATCTTCTAGGATTCCTAAGGCGAAAATATTAAATAAATATTGGTTTCTCCTAAGGCGATTGAAAAAAAGATGGCCTCGGGATCTACTTACTTAAATAAACATCGGAAATTCTAACGCTGGGTTTAGTTTCTTCACAAGCCATTTATTTATTCTAATTCAACAGTTTTACTTATTATATTTATGTTAACATACAGTTGTAAAATTCAATAAAATATAAATAAAAAAATATTGGTTTGTTCCATAACTGCTTGGATCTGTAAAATTTCCATGAAACAGTTAACTAAAAAAAAAATCGCTAGTTCAGAAAACGCCTATATATTTTTGAAGAACTCTCTAATAGATATGAATGAGGGCTAAAGTTAGTTATGTATTACGCAACACGATTTTTTTTCATTTTTTCCCCTCACAAAACCTTATCAGATATTGTTGACGAAAAACATGTTTTCGTATTTAGGAAGTGATGCATCATTGTCAGTGAAATATTTAGGATTATTATACATTTTTATAAATTACAATTAATTATAAGCAATCAAGTTCTTAAGTCTAATTCTAGTTTGATTTTAATTATAAAATAGAGATTTATTTTTTGTCGTTATGTGATTACGTACTCATACAATTTGCGTCATAATATACAATATTCAAAAGTTAATTTTATTCTGGGGAAAAATCTAAATAATTTTTTTATAGAAGAATAAATAATTTTTCCTTATAGGAAATGCTTAAAAAATGATTACTTTAATTTTGTTTTCTTTTGAATTATTACAGCTCTTCTATGACAATAAAATAAGTAGTAGAACTGTGGACTTCCTGAGTCAATATTATGTTTTTAAATCAAGAGACATTTTTTATATTTACAAGTAGTGTATACTTACATAATAGATTTTTATAGTTCATGTTTAACAATATGATATCTGATTTACTTTCTTTTCTATTTAAAGGTATATAACGTTCTAACGGCGTTTTAGTCTGAGAAACGCATTTCCTGATATTCATCTGTTTCTAGCCCTCTTATGGCTATTTTATAAATTGGACCAACCTGTCCGCAAAATTTAAAAAAATAAAAAAAAAAAAAAATGCATTTTTAGTGCTATTCTTGGCAATAGATTTATCCAAATGCCATTTTAAATTAAAACTTAATTACATAGAGATCGATAGTGAAGAGAAACACAAAATAGACCATTAGTAGCAATCATTCAACAGGCCACTGATCAATTCTAAAAAAAGTCGTTTGACTGGACAAACCAGATATTTATCGTAAGATGGAATGGATTTATTATACATTTGTCACAATCGTATTGTCACTTATATTTAAAAGCATATTTTCCCTTGTGAAAATACTAAATTCTTAAACATTCGACATATCTAATTAATTATTTTGTGAATTTGGTAGCGATTGAGTTGCAAAATTGCGGAAACACTACTTGTCCCAATCTATTAATATGGACATGTGGGGTTTCATTAATTCATAAATGTTTTTTTTCTTTATATATTTTTTCTTTATTTACTTTTTTATACATATTCCTAAACTATAGATATTTTCTTCTTTAAAAAAAAAAGTTTTGTTATTGTTAAAAACATTATGCTAAAATCACTCTATTTTAATATCTCTATCTATCTGTCTGTAATCTGTACTTAATATAAAATGAAAAAAAATGAAATACAAATTATTATGAAAATTTATGTTCACTGTGTTGATACTTTTATGTTTTTTTTGTTTTTTTTTTTAATTTATTTTTAACATAAACTCATTCATCTCATAAACTTGCTTATAAAATAAACTTTAAAGTTCTACCACTGGGTAGCTTCTTCACATACTTATTATCGTAATTTATCATTTTACTTATTGTATTTGTATATGCAGTTATAGAAACCAATAAAATATGTTAAAAAAAAAAAAAAAATAACATGCTTCTTCTCATTAAACAAAAAATATACACTCGCGCATTCACATCTATTTAGTGAGTCAGGTAACTGGGTTTAATAAAATATATATTATAGTTCAGTTTCTACATTAATGAAGACATTTAAAATCCTGTTTAGTATATATGCAATGCAAGAAGCGGACATGATCCGAACTCATACTTAATTTATGATTTGTTCCTGTCACACTTTTCTGCGTTCAGTTCAATAACCTTAGAAGAATGTTGAGGTTTCGAATATATCTGTGCCATATAAATAAAAAGATGCCCCTATTTATAAACCACCCCAACCTGATACCTTGATGTTTGCCAGATTTTCCCAAAGTTATCTTCTACGAATTTACGGCTTTTATTCCAGTGTTGAAGTCTATCTTATTTATTTGTCAATATAGATTAGCAATTTTTTTAATCAGGTGTGGGCTAACATGACGTTTGTTTTAAAAAAGATAAACATTAAAGAGGCAAATAGACCCTGCATATTTTTTTTTATTTTATTTTTTATTTTTTTTTAAATATTTTGCTTTATCTCGCTAATTCAGCGCTCTAATTTGAGATGTTTGAGATGGTGCAATGTCCTGATTCTGTTATCAACCATTACTTGAAGAAATGCAAAATGTAAAATATCACTTCTTGCTATTTCAGCTTTCTTTCTCTTTTTTTTCACAAAACTAATTTTCAGTTATAGTTTAGGCTTTGCTGATAATGTTATGCACTTAAATAATAGTAATGATGTTTTAAAAAGGCTTGTCTTCTAGCAATGGTAGTCTTGAAGACTGAGCATGTGTAAATAAGTGGCTTGCATTGATTAAAATATTATTTTTTAGACAACAATTTTCGTGTATTGTTTCATACCTGACCGATTGTAATCAAGTTGGATTTAAACCTAACACTCTCATTGTAGTTTTTTTTAGGGAGTTAGTATTGCAATTATAATTGTTCTGTAGAAATATCATCTAAATACCATCATCGACAAATTTAATGGATGGTTTTTGTTACAATATTTTGTAATATTAATTTATTGTTAATCTTTTTAGTGCCGAACGAAAAACGAGTGCCTATGCGAAAATAACCGCCCGAATTTGACAAACATTCTACAATTTAGAAAAACGCTTATAAATACCAAAGTACAAATGATATTTACATGCTTAAAAATGCCACATATTCGGTACGAAATGGAGAATAAAGCAATGATAATGATTCTCCAATAGCAATTGAAAATAATATTAATAACACAATTATAAAAATATAAAAATTGAGTTCTATTTATCATTAACAGTTCGACTTAAGACCTAGTAGAGTGTGTTGCCGAGTGTCCATCTTATCGCTCCAGTGCAAACAGAGTCTCAGCACACTCCGGTATAGAATGTGTAAAATTTCAGACCCAAGCCGGTTCAAAAATTCTTTATCAACGAAATTTGATCATTTACAATCAAATTAGATCATTTATAAATTTATTTAGAGATAAAGCAATGCGAAGAATAAAGCGTTATTACACGCACGATGATACATCGTTTTCGGGCTCTAAAAAAGTAAAAATTTTCAGTATAGTTCTGTACGGATGTCATGCCGAGTCGCTTACTTTGAAGGAAGAACCGAGTAAGAGCCTCAGGTGTTGTGTAGAATATTTGGTTGTAGTAGGGATGAGTCTGTTGCAGATTTTAGGAGTTTAAATTACGTGGATTTGGTTAAACACTTTCAGTATAAGGTTTTGGCGTTAAAGCGACTTGATAAGTTTTTGAGATAAAGGTCAAATTTCTGAAATGATAATGAGCATTGAGTCGACTAGGTGACTGGAGGGAAGAGCGAAACGTTGAAATCTTTAGGGTTGGGACTCAGACATGGGTCTGTGGATTGGAATGTGTAAACAGGGATTTTTATTACCAGTGTAGAATCTTCAAACTCGCTGACTTTTATTTATTTTACCATAAACAGACTCAAATGTATTTTCGATTGTTTTTTTAAAAAATAACATTGTATGGATATTTAAAACTGTACTTATAATCAATACAATAATTAAATGGGCTAATTATGGGCTTGAAAATGTCTTGTGAACAAGTACCTAGTGTTAGCACTTCAATGTCGATTTAATTTAGTAGCTCTCGTGGCCATCGTCTTTTCAATAGCCTCGGAAGGTTGTCAGGAATAGATGGGAATGATAAGTTACTTACAAAAGGATTCGTGAGGATCGATAGTTTGGAATTAAAAGATGCATATGTCTTTGGATAGTTCAGCGACAAATGGGATATTTAGGTCACTATGGATGATTTTATTCGTAACGAAATTAGGAGCATTTTTGGAGGATTTTGGATTGTAAGGATTGAATACGAGAGGAATTAGATGGTTTGGTAGAGCTCCAACGCTCGATTCCATATGTCCAGATGGGTCTCGTGATGATAACATCAATGAGCTTTTTGTAATAAATTGGAAGTTTTAAAAAGTCAAGTAAGTGTTGTAGTTATCTATATCTACGGGAAATTTCTTGTCGTTTTGGTCTCGTATGAGGATTACATGTAAGACGTTTGTCAAGATGGAGTCCCTAGGTATTGGATTTGATGACAGGTATGAGTAAGGTATTATTAAAGGATATAGTGGGGCAGAAAGTCATTGGTTTGCGACGAAGGATCTCTTTTACGATTGGGTGGGATTTTTTAGGATTTATTTTAATCCTCCAGTTCTGAAACCATTCCTCAATGGCTGTGATGTGGGACTGGAGGGTTTTCGGTTGAATTAATAGTCATATCTGTTGTTTTCGAATTTTCGTCCTTCGGCTTTTGAGCTATCTTCAGATGATCAATCGATATTCTTGTGAAGTCTACTGAATGGTCATGCTTAGCATCGATAAGAAGCGTTTGATAGTGTAATAAAGTCCTGTAAATTCTAATTTCAAGGTTTGTCGACATCACCTTGAAGAAAGTAGCTTCGTGGTGGAATGTAAATTCCCCATCATTGGCCTTTACTTCGCTTTCATTAAGCTTTAAAAAAGAAAATAAATGAACAAAAAAAAATATAATGGCCAGGCAAATCTGTGGTTTTAATAAATGTTATATATATATTTTTTTTAATCCACTTCTTTCTATACTTCATTTAAAAAAGTTTATTATCGAAAATGCTTTTTATCTGGAATCTCTACAATTGTCTAGATACTGGAATTCGTGTTTTATATCAATAATGGAAGAAATTAGTCCGGGTGACAGTCAGTGAATAAAACAATTAAGTAGTTTCAACTATTTATTGTCAGCCAACGTTTCGACTTCCGTTGTTGGTCATTATCAGGGCTAAAAAGATACAAAAGAAATACATTTACTAAAAGATTAAATACAATATTTTATAAACTATTGAGCTAGAGGATGTCAATGTTACACAATAGAATAATTTTATTTCAATATATCTTTTTTTTTCGAAAGTTATGAAACACAAACATCTGCTAATATGATCAAAATAAATTAGCCTATCTTTGACAATTCCGTTTTAATGGCCGTAGTTAATTTTAATATTTTTTAGCTTATACTCACAAAATTCTGTCTCACTCAAACTCTGTTATACTATGTTTACTCTTTTTACTTGATTAACAGTCACCGAAAACCATCAGGTTGATGTGAGTAAGCAATGGCAAACGATCAATAAGACTAGAAAGTCTTTTATAATCAACTAAAAAAAAAAAATTACAAAAAACTATTTAAAAAAATGTATTTTCTGCCACTAAGCCTTGGATACACAAGATCTCTCGAAACTTTACCTTATCATATTTATTAAATTTTGTAATAAGAAAATCAAGAAATATGGAAAACATAAATGAGAAGAGGAGTGAGTGCTTTGTGGAGATAGATTTTCTATTTGGAAAGTGTAAAATTCCTTCTTTTTTTCGATTCTAGATTTCCGGATTATTAAGTTTTATTTATGATTTGAAAAAAAGATAGTTTGAAAAAAAAAAGATCTCAGATCTCTTAGTCTAGACGAGTTATAAACCAAACCCAGCTTTTTTTATTATTATTTTTTTTTTTTAAATTGATTTCCCTTATTAAAGATTTAGAGAAGGTTATTTTTAGTCTTAATAAGTAGGTAAGGTTTTGCATTAGTTTTTAAAAACAACGCACAATTTTCTGTGGTTTTAGGTTCTGCGTCGGTAGTGCTCACTTGTGTTATTTTTAATTCAGTATCTATTGCATGGGATTCAGTGACGCAGATGAAGTTGGTGCTTTTCTATATATTTTTAATCAACGAATCGCAGGTTTTAAAAATACTTTCTTATTTTCCTATTTGTATAAATAAGAAAAAAAAAATGTCGTGAAATTGTATGGAACTCTCAAAAAGACTGCGTAATCATATCCCTCGCCTAAACCTCGATTTTACAATATTAAGTGTTGTTAATTTCTGCGCTTTATGTTTTAGAATTAGATAAGTTACCATAAACTAGTTAGAAATCTACGGCTAGACGGAAAAAAAAAAAAAGGATCACTTTGAACGGCCAGTTCCTTCTCACTTTCTGCTGAAGAGCGCGGAAGATCTCTATTTCACCGTCGAGACTGAAAAGGAACGGACTATTTTATTGGCAATGCAACTTTCCCCTGTGTAATTCCCTCGAGTCATTAACTAACAATTTCTCCTAATTAGTTCTTCTTCCGCATTGTCTACTACTGAATCGAGATCCGAATCCATGAGACTAGTTTAATTGAATTGATATTTGGTCGTAGTAAATAACAGCTGTTGAGTAAGGTATCAACGCATCTTAATGAAGTAATTTTACTTTTTTAGAGTTTTTATTATAATGCATCGAGTAAGAAATAAATTTATCTTTTTTATTTTAATTGATATATTCTTAGAACTGTGGGAAGATAAGTAAGGGCTAATATATTCTAAACCTAGACCATGCTGCTCAACTTTTTTATTTTTATGATTCTTTCACCAGCTTTTCTTTATCTTTATCATTTTCTGATATAAATCCGTGGGTAAAATATTTTTCTGAATAATACTTGTGGTCTTTTTGAGATATATTCGTGTTATCACCTAAAGGATTCTCAATGTAAATAAATACATATAAACTAATTAATAATTACTGATATAAAATAGAAATATTTGAATGTGAAGAAAAACAAAAGCTTATTTACAATCCTATTGAGCCTGGATATTCTTTAAGTGATTAAAGATGCGGGATTTGAAGGTATAGGAGTGTAAGAGAGTAGGAGTGACGGATGGATGGAGTGATAGAATTCCATATTATTGAGGATCGAATGAGAAAGGATCTGTGGGAAAGGAAATGGTCAGTTCTGTGGGCCGTAATGTATAAGTCTCCAGGCCTGGAGCGTTTACCGTGTACAACGGGGATGGACAGAGGATTTGAATTGTATAAGGTCAAAAATGTATGATGGATAACTTAGTACAGGAATGACGCAAGGAAATACCTGCGACGATTGGAAGGGTAAAGCCACTTCGACTCGCCATAAAGTTGGGATACGGAGGTGTATCTAAGAACCCCGAAGATGAATCACAGCAAATGATTAAGCGATTTATTTTTACCTCGAGATCCACAGACCGTATACCGTGGAGCAATAGTCGAAATGGGGAAATATTAGAGTGGTTACGAAGAGTTTACTTTGTTGTAAAGATTGAAATTTTTACAGGAAGTAAAACAATGACTACGCTATCTAAGAGAAAATAATCCAAGTTGTCTCGATTTTTATTAATTTTCCAGATTTTTGTTACCACATTCTTCACTTTTATGGTAATGCGTCGCTATAACAAAAAATGGAAAGCCGCTTATCATATTTTTATTGATTTAATATCTGAAAAAAATTTTTGGATCATAGTTTTTTCAACACACGTTTTTCAGCCGCGAAGCTGACTTAAAACTAAAAGTATTAGCAACAAAATGTTTTATCCTAAGTTTTCTTATCAAGAAATGGTTGAGAAAAATAATCATGGTAAACGAAAAGCGGCAAATTTAATAAATATTGAACGATTTCTTATGGATTGATCTGTAAGTATTCAATGTGGTGTAAGAGGGTTAAACTATTTTCTTGTTTTGTTTTTTCTGGGATTGGAATATCTCAATGGGCAGGGTGTTTATTTGAATCTGAGGACCGTGTTGGAGTCCGGCTGCGGTAGGATTATTTTTCCTTCTGTTGTATCAGCCTTGGGTTGAACCCTGACCTCTCTTACCTCTACTCCTAAAAAATTGGGGAGGAGGGGAGAGACCTGGCGTCTGAATCTGACTAGGTCTAATGGTCTTGCTGCAGAAGATTTGTATACAAAAAGTACGGATTCTTCCTATGTTCTGCACCTGAGCAAGAAACAATGATATGTAAATCTTAGTGTCTTTGCTGATACTGGTCAGGATAAGATGATTTTCTTTCAACTTGTGAAAAAATTGATTATCTTTTAAATAAGTTCATATAATTTTAATTAATTAATGTATTGGGTTGATGCAAAATTAATGCAGGTTTTTAGTAGGTATTGTAAATACGCCATATCTTTACTTTAACCATATATATTTGATCAAAATAATTTCCATCTGAATCAATGCACTTTTGCCAACGTTCAACAAGCTTTCTTATTCCACCAGAAAAAAAATCCGAATCCCTGGACTCAATGAAATCACGAAAAGAATTTTCAATATCGTCCTGGTTTTGAAAATTTTTCTCCCTCAGTCTGTAGGAGAGAGGTCAGGTGAATAAGGCGGATGTTGGAGAACTTCGTAGCCCAACTCGTGCAGTCGTCGAAGCGTTGGTTGTGCAACGTGTGGTCTGGCTTTATCGTGGAGCAGGATCGGCCCCTTCCGATTCATCAATGCTGGGCAAAGACGTTGCAATTTTTGAGTTCCGAGTTCCGCCGCCATTTCTCGTGTGGTTTTGGTTGGGTCTTCTTCCACTTTTGACCTCAGCTGGTCGTTGTCCAGAGCAAGATGACGGCCCCGACCTTCCTTGTCTTCGAGGTCGAAATCTCCTCTGCGAAACTTCTGGAACCAACACTGCACCGTGCACTCATTAATAGCCCCCTGACCCCACACTTCATTAATATTACGAGCCGTTTGCGCAGCGCTGCGCCCTAATTTAAATTCGTAAAAATAAATTTGACGAAAATCGCACTTTGACATTTTCGATTCAAGACCTTTGAACACACTGAACAAAACGATTTTACTAAACAAATTCATGGTGAAAGATTTTTTCTTAAAAAACTATTTAAATTGCCAAAATATACTTCCATTCATTTTCTTCATTTTGAAACAACAATAGATCCAATATTTATATTCACCCTAAAGATGCATTTCGATTATATTATTAAAATTTTGAATTTACCACCACATAGATATCCAAAGATATTGGCATCACATATAATTAAGAAAAAAATAGCATGGTTCAAAAACATACTTTATCTGAAAGAATCGCATGGATTAAATTTTAACTTAAATCTATTTAACTGTGATGATATTAAGTTATGGAAAAATAGTCTAGCAGCATTAAGAGTTCAAATGCAAAAAGATATTTATACTCAAAATATTATTAAAATTAAAAATTCTAAAACTTCTCCCTTTTATCCACATTTAACCACAGTAAATTATATTACTGACAAATATTCACTGCAGGTGATTAGATGGGTAATTAAAATAAGAGCTGATGTATTAAACCTGAATTACAAACATTTCATGAAAACAAATAATAAATGTAGTTTGTGCAATACAAATGAAACAGAAGATCTTTTATTTTTATTTGCTTATTGGCTATTTGATGTACTTAATTTTGAAAAATAAAAACAGACTTTTCTATCTCTCTATCTATCTATCTATCATGGTGAAAGAGAGGGTATTAGATAAGGTTTGTTTTGGTATAATAATGATCAATGTTAGGATTAGCTTTGTTTACACAATTGGAATTAAGATATTGCAATAGAGGAAACCTGCATTAATTTTGCATCAACCCAATATATTACTTAAGTTATTCGGGAATCAATTTCGTAATAGGTTTTAGAAAAATGTTTTTTTTTCCAATCAACATTTAGACACAAAGACGAACCTCCAGGAAAAGTTTCAGCTTCACAACCATAATCATTTTGGAGATATTACAAAGACCAGAAAATTTAATGAAATCGCAATTTCATTTATAAACATAGATTTTCGTAGGTAACTGTAAAAGGTAAAAACGGACATAAAATTATAAATATGTTTATTTTTTGTGCAATACTTCTAAGCTGTGATACATTATACAGTGTTTATGCTTATTACAGTTCTTGGAATAAAACAAGATCGAGATTGTATCTGAGGTAGACAAATCACTATTACTGGGTCACGAGCTCTAAGAAAATGGCGGTATAAACTCAAAAATATCATTGGCAGTTATTACGATCAAGATTAAAGCCGAAGATAATAAAAAACTTAATCTGCATCCTACATAAAGACGGAGGATGTAATACACGAAAAAGAGATTAGATAACCTTGGTATGGTATTACTTAAGGAGGTCAGATCTACGACAGATATCATCAACTGTAACAACTCGCTTCAAAAAAATGAAAGAGTACCAGACTTCAAGTAAGGAATACTGATATGTATTCTTTTATATATTTTAATTCCCAACTTATTTGATTATACCAATGTTTCCCAACAAAAATTGTTTGCGGATCCTTTCATTCATTTATTACAATGGCATGGACCACAGTAATTTAAAAAAAATAGTGTATATAAAAATATAATTACATATTATAATAAGATATCCAGCAACGGCTACCGGCGCTCAAGAGGGAATGCCTAGCATTAAGTGAAGCGAAGATTAGGCAAGTTACAGAATATAGAATATGCTTGACTTAGGCTCTAAGAACCTACTACATTCCGGAAACATTCTACGTTAAAATTTAGAAAGACAATCAATATAGGTACCTTTTGGTCTATTATTTTCAATAGTGATCATTTGTAATGGACAAAAAAAAAAAAATTACCTTCCCTCAAAATTTAAGGGCTTACGTTTCAAGATGCGTAGAACCCGAATAACGAATAAAAAAAAAAACCGTTTGTCCGCCGTCCGCATTTCTCCGAAACTATTGGACCATTTTTTTTTTTTTTTTTAATTTGCCACGAAAATACTTAGGCATGCAACGATAGTCTTAACACCTATACGCAAATCAATAACTCAGTTATTTATGAAGTAGAGAAAAATGTATTTGTGTTTTTTAAACAAACACCCGCGAATAATTATTAAGAAAAAGAAAAGGTTTAAATTTTATCGATAAATACGCCCATAACTCAGTTATTTTTGAAGATATAAAAAAAGGTGTAAAGAGTTCTAGAATCAGTAAAGCGCGATAAACAAGAAAAACACGAACAAAAAAAGAAAAATGAAAATTTTGAAAGTTTCATATATACAGGCATAGCTCAGTTATTTTGAAGATACAGAAAACTATGTATAGAGTTTTAGATTGATGTTATTCCAGTAAAACTAACTTCTTATTGAAGATAGAGAAAAATCGAAAAAAAATGAAATAGTAACGCAGTCTACCATAAATGCTTTTGATTTATCATTTTTAATAATGAACCTTTATACAACCTCAGAAAAAATGAGTTTTTCCTAATAAATAAATAAATACCAAAAGTGCTGTTTCATGGAAAATTAAATTTCCTACCAAAAAAAAAAAAAAAAAAATTACTAAAATTGTTTTAAAGCTATCAGAGATATAGCGTTTTGAAATTAGCAGTGGTGACATGACATTTTATTTTGAATAATTTATTGTTTTTCATATTACTTATAAACACCTATATAAATTGTTATGCCCTAATATTGTTATTTGTATATTATAAACCACGGTGTAATATTTTGTAGCGTTTTGCTGATAGTTACCGCGTCAAATTAAATGTGTCTCAGTAACGCTGGAGTGATTCTTATTACAAGCCAAGCTTTTTTAAAATATTTTCATTTAGGACATTTTTTTTTTTTTAACACATTTATTGATATTTAAAACTGTATTATTATATACAACAAGTAAATGTGATGGACATAGTAAACTGACATGAAATACATGAAGAGACGCTACCCATTGGCAGCACTCTAAAGGAAATTTAAAATAATTTTTAATGAGATCTCGCGGAACCCCCCTAGACTGTCCTGGGCCCCACGTGTTAGGAACCACTGGTTTATACTATTAGAAGTAACTGATCTCATGTCCCGTTTTATGTTATGTTTTCCATTTAAGATTTTTTAAAATTATTAGTTATCTAGCCCCCCCTTATGTGTATGCAATTATTTATTGGATTCAACTTCCTTTTCCGGGGACTATGTCGAGATCAGTTTCGACCTTGGATAACGTACCCTGAAATCTTGAACTGGAAAAATAGTTATGGAGAAAAATTATATACAAATCATTTGCGTATTTCTTCAATAATTTATATTGGGTTGTGTCCACATTAAATGTCTGTTTTCAAGGTAAAGGATTTTTATTAAAAATACGATATGAAAACAAGACAATTTTATTCGAAGTATTTACCTTCTTTTTCTACGCATTTTTCCCAACTTGACACCAACTTTTTTATCCCAGAACTGAAAAACTCTGAGCTTTGAAGTAAAACAAAATCTGAACACGCACTTTTCACTTGATCATCATTTTCAAAAAGTTTTCCTTTGACGAAGTTGTCTAAATTCCTGAACAGGTGGTAATCTGTTGGAGACAAGTCGGGAGAATATGGTGGGTGCGGAAGAACTTCGTAGCCCAGTTCTTTCAATTTTTGCACGGTATGTTTTGAAACATGGGGTCTTGCTGCTGCTCAGTGAGACCAAGAGGTACCCATGTATCGAGCTTTTTAACTTTCCCAATACACTTTAAATGTCTGGAAACGGTAGATGCACTTGCATTTAGCTATGATGAGAGTCCTTTAACTGTTTGGTAGAGGGTTCCTTCTACTGTATGTTTGAGGGCATCGTTGCTATTACGGAGGGAGGTCTTCCTCGGGGCAAGTTTTCCAAGTCGGTATCCCCAGCTGAAAACTTAGCAAACCAACGGCGAATGGTCCGTTCATTAACACTCTCTTTCCCAAACGCCTTGCAAATATTTCTCGATAATCGCGTGTTTCCATGTTCATATTTGGAGGTATACTAAAAAGTGGGTAATTGATTGGGAAGCTAATGTTTGTAATACAAAGGAAGAGGATTAGTAACTGTTTACTTTAAATATGTAAACATTCGGAAGAAAACAACAGAGACCGGCTAAATTCTTTATGTATTTCAGAAACTATAAAAACGGAATTTTCATGTGAAACAACCCAATATATATCCCAAAACCATGTGTCTTTTTTTCTAAATTTCATATCCTTGAAAACAGTATGACGTCACCTCATCATAATGGGAGTTAGGTACATTTGAAATACATTTCATTTCTCTTTAAATGTCTTTATGTGAAATAAGATGTGGTTATGTATAAATATGAGTAGTTTTCCGTAGTAATTATTTTTATGTTTCTGGCAATAAACAACTACCAAAGATTTTTTTTTTTTTTTTTTTTTTTTTTTAATTTATTTAACGTCACTTTATGCTACTATGGCTAATCGGACGATGCTACAGTGGGAGTCCTAAATTTTGCCTATCCAGGTTTTATTAGGATAGGGATCTCTAACGAGTACCTGACATCGCACAGGCTCGGGACCACCTTTTAACGTCCCCTCCGAAGGACGGCCTAACTAAGGAATTTTTACTCCTATTAAAAAATCCTAGGACCACCTGCGGATTTGAACCCGTGACCTTTGGCATGGGAGGCTGTTACGCTAGCCTCCCAGCTACAAGTGATCCCTAACTACCAAAGGTGTAGGAAGGTATACTTCAGATTTTTCAATGAGATACCTTTGCTAAACTAAGATATAAACATTTTGTAATTCATTTACTTATGCTATTAATTTTCTTTTCTTTGTTTAATTTGAAGTCTATTTATAATTAGAGATGATAAAGCACTCCGTGTAGTGATGCAACCACAAAAAAAGAACGGAAATTGTTATATTGGCAATGTGTTCCTCCTTGCAATCTCTAGGCGCTCCTTGCATTATCTAACCATCATTGCGAATAGTTTTATTAGAATGTGATGTCAGAGACGACATGCTTCAGAGATGTCCAATTTCAAAGTAATGATTGGATTGGCTTTTGTTTATCAATTTAAAAAAAAATTATATTATGATGTTAGCTCTGCAACTAGAGCAGGAATGATGGGCTATCCTTTAGATTACTTTACTATTCTGTTAAGATCGGAATGGTTGAGCTTTACTATTGGATCCGCCTCCAAAGAAAAGTCAATCTCTTGGGTCTTAGTTAAATGGCTTAGTAAACAATTTATCTGTATACTGTACAATCTAACTTCTTACGTTAATATGAAAGCAATTTTATTGAACTGCGGATTATTTACAAACCAAAACTAATTTATCAACATCCAATAAAGCACAAGCATATTTTTGTACAGTGGTATGCAAAGCACGAAGGCTGCTTAAAATCATGAAATTATATGAAACGCTTTCGGTGTACTCACAGTCCTTTTATATATTTCTTCCTCAATTTCAATACAAAAACCCTGCAAATTATCCATCAGTTTATTATTTTCAAATGGTTATATACACTCACTCAAAAAGTTTCCATGTACCCAAATATGATTGGATAAATGCAAATATAGGAATCAGAGAAATTTACAACGTTTGACCTCCCATCTAACCCAAAAATATTAATTTTGAATCCGTCAGAGAATATGAGCTTTTTCCAAAAATTGTTGCATTTATTTAGAAACTTACAAGCAAATGGCAGCCGCTTCTTCTGGTTTTTCTTACTGATGAGGGGTAATTTTCTTACGACTCGACCACAGTATCCTCCTTTGCTTAGAATATTTCTGACTGTTTCTATTCGAAGCGGAGATGGAGGATTGCGTTAAGGCTGATCTCGGGAGCTTGGGCTTGAATGGTGAACATTGGACGAGTCTGTGTAGGCGGAATTTGGTGGTATCGGCATCGAACCTCCGGGTTCGCTAAGCCTATTATTATTATTATTATATTATTCTGGGTGGATTTGAATCCCGTAGTCCCTCTCTTTCTAATGACCAGTGAGGTTGCGGTAGTGTGAGGATTTTTGCATAGACTTGCTCGCCTGCGGTAATTCTCCAGTTTCCTAGGTTTTCCAGCACGTGGTATATCCTCCAGAGATTTTAACCTTTGATGTATATTTATTACCTACGTACTGTACTTTAGCATGTGACTTATTCAATAGATGTGCAATTTATCTTGGAGATTAGCCATGCATTTGATAACGAACCATAAGGTCTCTCAAATCACGAGAAACGCGCATATTGAAAAGAAATCTGTTTCTCTGGCATAAATAAAGCTATTACTGAACTAAGATTTGAATATAGAGATAAGGATTAATATTGAACAAGCATGGACACTTTTTTGACCTATAATTAAAAAATTGCATTCTGCCTCGCTTGATATTAATGTTTAAATGAAAATAAATAAATCTATTTTTTTCTATTGTCCATTTGTTTTTTGGTTTTTTTTTTGTTTTTTTTTTTTGTGTAGGGTATTTAATTCTCTATCGAATAGCACTTACGATAGACATTTTATAACAGAATATTTATTTACAAAATTCATACAGCGGATTTTTTTATTTTATTCCTTATTCGGGTTCAACGGTTCTACGTTGGAAACGTAAGACTTCTAATTTTGAAAAAGGGTACTTTTTTCGATTACAAAGGTTCATTTTTAAAAATAATAAACCAAAAATAATATATTTCCATCGGCTTAGCTGACTCAGGCTTAAGCTCACCTTTGATTTCTTTAATGTTTTAATCTCTTTAATATGGATATGGAACCGTCTTGAATCCTAACACGTTTCTTATCTTAATTATTTGCTTCTATATCTCTATTTAATTATTTTTTTCCCTGAAATATATATTATTTCGGTATCTCGTTATTGTTAAATCTTTCTTTATTAACATTTTTGTTATCATCAATTGATCTCATACATACCAATAACCAGTATCTGTTGACATAATCTATATAATCTCTATCAGTTTGGGGTATATTTTATGCTTAGTCGTTTTTCATTTACACCTATTTTACCCTAATGGTCCAAAGAACAGACTTATTCGTAGCCTTGAATCGCCATTTTTGGTCTCGAAAATGGTACTTTATTGTATATTTAATATTTATTAAAAATAAAATAAAAAATATATTGTTCTGTTATTTACCTACTGTATTATTATATTGACATAGACCGATTGTTGTTGGTCTGGTCGAAAAACAATGTTTTACTTTGTTAAATAATCTCTTACCATTATTATGCTTTGAAGGAATAAACTGTATTCCCACAGTCTTGTGTAACGCATACTAAGCGTAATCCGTTTTCTCACATCTCCTTTTGTTGAATACTATTTATGTAGTAAATGCAATGGTGTGCTCAGTTGATGGTTTAGTAATCTCAATTTGTAGAAAAATCTAATATAGGCGAAAAAATACTCGTTTTTCCTTAAAATACTTCAAATTGAGGTAAAATCTCGATGGACATTAGTACCAGCAAGGTCACGTTATATTAGAAAGTTTATTTAATGATATTTTTATGATAATGTCTCTGCGGTTTCTCTTTATAAGATATGAGGTATGACGAATGTGCTTAGCCTTAAGCATTTACCTTATAATACTTTATGGTCTATAGTTTATGTATCAAGATGCCCTCTGCCAGAAGGGTTGAGTGCAGAAGATTTTATACTTTCATTCTATCTACCTAGCAACTGAAAAAGTAATCAGTTTTGGTTAATTTGTTAGGCTCCTGGTACTTCGGTGGTTGGTTGCTTCTTCTTTCCTTCCCTTCTATACCGTCCAGTGTGGAGGAGCCCTTACCATTCTGATCCATGACAGCCTGGCTTGTGCGAGGCGTCTCAATTGAAGAAGATTTATTTTCTCCAATTTCCAGACATATTTATTTTCTGTATTCCTGAGTGTTTCTCGTGGTGTCGTGCCTGTAGTTATTGCCTCCAATGTCATTTGATTCTAGTTCATCTTGCATACGTGCCTACTTCCAGATGCTATTCCAGAAGATTACCTGCTGATTTTATCTACTTAGCAACTTCCAAAAGTATTTATGGTTGATTTGTTAAGCTCTTGGGACTGCGGTATTTATTTGCTTGGAGTAATAATTCTGATGTAATCCTTCAGTTCTTGTGCTGATATGACAAATTTACCTGTTTGCTTCTTCTAGTTTATTGCGGTCTTTCAAGTTATCAGAATTAAAAGTCCCAAAAAGTTAAGGATCTAGTGTTCAGGTTGACTCGAATAAAAAAACTGTATAAGATCAGATCACTTAATCCCTAGGATAACCTCAAGAAGAAATCTGGCCACTTAAAATGGTGGGATTGGAGTACTATGTACAGCAGTATCGTGTGCCTACTTATAAAAAGTGTTTCCGTTGAATGACCGAATCAGAAAAGTACCATGATTGCAATATTACCCAAGGATAGACTAGTAATGAATGAGTACCTTGGAATGCACTTTATTAAATTTGTTTATTTTTATAAAATACGTAGGACTACAACTACTGGTTTTTACAATTGGGAAGAAGTGAGGTTATCAAATGCTTAAAGTGGAAGTAGAAGTTCTGCTACTTGTAAATGCTGGGAAAACACCTGCTCATAATGTGTGTGAACACGATCACAGATAGCTCTGAGAAAGCCTTCCAGGCCGGCGATCTTCAAAGGAACTGTGGACAATTCATGCCATGAGCCTCCATTGTCTCTGAAAACATTAAATTACTTTTTTTTTTTTTTAAATAATGGACATAAAAGATGGACTCACAAGTACTAAGGCGGTGAGTGAAAATCGGTTGAGCTGTTCAGGATAAAAAAAAAGGTTTTTAGTTTTTTCTTTTCCCCTCCATAACGTCCCTCTCATTACGATTAAGGGCTTAAAACTTTGCAAAAGGCCCATTTATAGCACAAAATTAGGTAAGAGGATGTATTCAATTCGGTAGATTATTATTTTATAAATGTCGAATATTTTTTTTATTTATTTTTAATCCTTAGATAGACATTAGATTTTTACCACAAAACACTTGAATAAGTCCTTCGGCATGTACGTCATATGCAAATCGATATTATGCAATATTACATAGTATTCTCTAAGATTATTTACATTATCTCACGTTTATTTATGTGAGCAATGGAATTGTACAATGTATTTAAATATTAGCTATCACAGGCTGAATTGTCGTTTTGTTAAATGTTCTAGTGGTTACTTATATAAAGTGTTTCTTTATAGAATATTAGGTGCTTTTTATTAGTTTGCTAAATATATGTTTCAGTGAAGAATTGTTATTTTGCCTTCTGTAGTATTTATTTTAGGGAGCGGATAGTGCACTATCCTACTGTTCTCCACGACTGTGGCAGAGTATTGTTTATTCTGTTTTTTCGGCTGGAGAGCGACCTTATGTTAGGGTATGGAGACCCTCCTGGGGCAGATGCAGCCTCCAGAAAGTGAGTACCCGAATTAATGGGGGTGGAAACAGACGGCTGAGTGTGGTCTTGGCCTGATCACCTCATTGCACTCCTACAGAAACAGTACGAATCCCTATATGTACCAAGCCCATAACCATTCATGGGTTGTTGTGGCCTAGGCTTTTTTTTTTTCCTTTATTGATTATAAATTACTTAATTAATTCTCAAGACAAAAATATTAACTAAAGGATATTTCGATCTCCAAAGTATTAATTTACTTTGCAAATCTGATACATTTGATGTTGTTAGTATTAGTGATTCCGAGTTCGCTGTGGTGTAGAATTTTCTAACTTTTATCCCATTGAGGCCGGTGTTCCTCAAGGCAGCGTCTTGGGACCCGTCCTCTACATCCTTTACACTGCTGATATTCCTAATCATCCTGACACCTTTCTGGCAACATTTGCAGATGACACCGCCATCCTATCATCCAATTTCGATCCTGAAATAGCATCCTTAATCCTGCAAAGACACCTTTGTCTTATCGAGGACTGGTGTAATGCTTGGCGTATTAAGGTTAATGAAAGCAAATGCACCCACGTCACCTTCACCCTTCGACGCCAATCCTGTCCAATGGTTCATTTCAATTCCATACCGCTTCCTTCCTCAGACACAGTCCGGTATCTTGGCTTACTACTAGACAAAAGATTGACGTGGAACCCACATACAAGACTTAAACGAAAAGAACTCAACAGACGATTCGGACAGTTATACAGACTACTAAACAGAAAATCTAAGCTTACAGTTAACAACAAATTATTACTTTACAAGACAATACTGAAGCCAATGTGGACCTACGGACTTGAACTGTGGGGAACAGCCAAACGTTCTAACATCAAACGCATTCAATCCTTTCAATCCAAAGTCCTCCGAACAATAGTAAATACTCCTTATTATGTCTCCAATTATACCTTACACCACGACCTTAATGTTCCATTTATTTCAGACCTGATTCCATCTAAATTTTCCAAATTCCACCAGAACCTCATTCATCATCCTAATCCTCTAGCACAATCCCTATCCAGCTCCACTCATCCATACGACCCTCCTAGAAGGTTGAAACGGCAGTGGCCCCGAGACATATTGTAAACACCTATTCTGGAGTTCTGACAATGGTCAGATTCTCCTCTCATGTGCGGTGTGATTGTGGCTGTGGCGCCCTTACTTAGCTTCCGCTGGCTCTCACCAGTGATGCGGCTGAGAGGGAGGCGCTTGGATCCTTTGGACTCTGCTTGTCCTTCCACAAGTGGGGGGACAAGCCCCGTCCGGGGTTCCCGAGCTGATTGTAAATATTGTACATAGGTATGAATGTGACATGTTTTGTTTATTTATTTGTTAACTTCATTTATTTGTATTTATTTTGTCTATAAATTTTGTTATTGTATACGTTTATTTATTTTTATTTTATTTTATGTACTTTGACTTTCCTTTTGTTTATATTGTAAATATTGTATGAGTGAGATCCTGTAGCACTATTATTATTGTTTATTATGACAAATTGTAATATATACGAATAAAAAAAAAAAAAAAAAAAAAAAAAAAAAAAAAAAAAAAAAGTATTAGTGAATTCATTTTACGTCACAATGTTTTTTAAATTTTAGTATCTGAATAAGTGATGTGTAAGATTTAAATATATTTATAATGACATACATCTAGTAAATGAGTATGTAAGATTTAAAATGTTTTTTCTGTCATGTTTTTGTTTGTCTTTAGGTTGTTGACGTATCAATTCAGAAGATTTAGGTCTTCATCTATGACTTCGTCTGTAATTACGGGTTTTCCTCCACCTAAGTACGATAATAATAGGAATAATATTTAATTACTAAACCTTAATTTAGTAATTCTTTAGCCTGATTATTTTTAAACTTTTTTTTTTCCTCTCTTCTGTCCAATATTAATGTTTTTAATAAGTATTCGCAATTAGGTTCTTCTAAATTTTCAATTAATTAACCCGAATTTTCAATAAATAGAGAGTAGGTCTTATGTCCTGCAATCGAGAATTTACTTGTTAAAAAAGTCTATAATAACGTTAAATAAAAATATAACAAAACTTAGCGATAAAGTTATATCAAAAGAGCCGATTGTAATATACGCATTTTGAAAAAGTGTTTTTTAAATTAAGAAACACCATTTTAAGAAATTAATATTCTTTATAATAAAAGTAAAAATAGATATAAAGTGTTATAGAAACACAGTTATTGTATATTTATTATAATATGTTAAAAGTAGATCAGTGTATGACAATTCACGATCACCGATATCACATCATACCTTCACATATTTTTAAATTTTACTTTCCCCTATTATCGTCGTGTAGCCTTTAGAATTTTATTGATTTATTCTTGAACAATTCAATCGTATTGTTTTGGTGAAGTGTACTTGAAAAGCACACGCTCTTCGGAGATTTTGGTGAGTGAACAACGTATCTTTTCTTTCTTTAAAAAAAAAAAAAAAAAAAAAAAAAATTCAAAGATACAATAAGGTTAAAGTTTACTGGAACATGGTAAAGTACTGTTTATATTCGAATTACCGCTGTGTTTCAAAAAAATGAAATAGGTGTTTGCTTAGAGCCGTTGCTTGATCAATCATTCTTAAGTTATCTTTGGTTATATCAACAGTTTTAGAGTCGTACTGTCCTTTTACTGTTACGTTATAGATGCATTTTTATTTTATTAGAAATTGATTTCTTTGCAATCATAAATTTACAGATGTGAGTTTCCTTATTTGTTTACTTATGAAGATTTCTCGAATGCCCACGCAATGCAGCCGGCAAACTAAGCGCCACCTGCAAGCCAGGCGGCACGTTTTCAGATCGGCTAGTAGCAGCTGATGACTCACGTTCCAAGGTCTTCGGGAGGCCGTTGAAAAGAGGCCAAGTAGACTCGGAATTTTATCTTTTTTTTTTTCTTTTTATAACAATTGTTGTTAATTTTACTTAGCTCCCGTTCATTTGTTTAATGCGATGCAATCGTTTCGGAACGTTTTGCGTTCCAGATTGCCTCTAAGTGTGGGAGTCCGCTATGGTCAAGCAGTTATTATTGATGCGGTCACGGAAAACATCGCTTATGTGTTGTGAGGATGTAGGTTAACCTTGATGAATAGTATATAGATCGCTTCACTTTAAATCCACGTCATTATTTGGTCTTTATATTTTATCTGATGTAAATAAATAAATGCAGCTTTGAATTAAAAAATATTATACTGTTGAGTATTCCGCATTAATTCATCTTAACTAACTCATTCTTATAGCTGTTAAGTTTTAGTATCGTGGCACAAAATGTATTACTAAAGATTAGCACAATAGTAGATGGAAAACGATAAATTTTATGTTAAATATATTAATTGCAATGTATTTAATATTTCATACATAATGGATGAAAAAAAATGTTGATTTTCAATTAAAACGTTTCTAATAGATTAATCCATGTATATTATAAATGTTCGTATTTATATATATTATTATTTTTAAATCTATTCTTCACATTAGAACATTTATTTTATTACTTATATTATTAAATAATATTTGTTTAATTTTTTATATTTTTATTGAATTTTAGAACTGTGTATAACATAAATACAAGTAAAAGTGGTGAATTTTAATAAAGAGCGTGAAAAAGCATGTGTAGAAACTACCCAGCGGTAGTGCTTCAATGTTTATTTAAGTAAGTAAATCCCGAGGCCATCTACTTTTCAATCGTCTCGGAGGGTTATCAGGAATATTTGTGGTTGATATGTTGTGGACAAGAGGGTTTATGGGGGTTAGGAGTTAGGCATTGAAAGTGGTATATCTGGTACGATGAAGGTCTGCCACAAATGGGATATTGAGGTCCTTATGGATGATTTTATTTGTGACTAAGTAAGGAGCATTTAGGATTTTGCGAAGGATTTTGGATTGTTAAGATTAGATGCGGGGGAATAAGATGGTTTAGTAGAACACCAAAGCTCGATTCCATATGTCCAGATGGGCCTGATTAGGGTAACATATATTAGCTTTTTGTAATTGAGTGGAAGTTTTGAACGTTTGTCAAGTAAGTGTTGAAGTAATCGGTATTTACGAGCATTTTCTAGTCGTTGAAGTCTTATATGAGGATTTTAAATAATAATATAAAAAATAGAATAGTAATTATTATATACAACAAACACCCAGATGTATATGCTTGTCGTTACGCCCTATGTTAACACATACATCTACGTTACTTTTTTCATTCACTCAAATTGTTTCAAAACTTTGGAAAGTATTTCTCTTTTAGGATATTATAAATTAGTTTTTATTTTATTTTTTATTATATTCGGTGATCGTATCCTATGTTTTTCTTTAACTTGAAGTATTCTTTAGACCGAACTTTATCCTCAATTGCTCGAATAGTGTGCAATTAGCAAGTGTTGTAACGGTTTATAGTATTTCGTAATTGATAGTATTTTTTCACATTAGTGCTTCTAGGATTCTTAAAAGGTACCCATGTGTAATACTAGCGGTGTCGAATTTTCAGTCTTTATACTGTTACTTCATCTCTCCTCGAAGTTCTTGAACTGGTTTTCTATTTCAGTCAGTCAGATTTGATTATTTCTAATTCGGATGTTTTCCTTTCCCGGTCATTTGGATTAAAATTGATTTGAAATTTTTCTGTTGCTATATTTGAAATATGAAATAGCAAGTAAAATTTTAAAAGTTGGAGGAATATAAACATCTGAGTTCATTAATGCAAAAATGAAATTGGTTTAGTTACTTACTAATCACATAATAATCACTAAAGATATTCATATATTAAGTAGTTTGGAATATTGTCTTTCATAAATTAACGTCTGCTCAGAGTTTTTCCTATAATGACGATAGGAACTTAGCAATAAATTCTGGATAAACTTCATAGATTGACGTTATATCACTATTTTGGAGACGTTTTTAATTTATGCATCTACATAATTTCTCTACTCCATATAGGGATGAAAAATGATTACTATCTCTGCCAGTGATTAACGAGAGATTTCAACAAGTTCGTGCTGTCAAACGTAATTTTCATCATCAGATTAATTAGAAACATCTGGCCAACAGGTTAGATTAATAATATTTACAAAAAATAAATAAATTAAATGTACTACTCGTATTTTATAATTAATATTTTTTTTGGTTTATATGTGTGAGCTATCATGAAGATACTAAGAATAAGCCCATTTTATTTTGAATACCTGGGAAGATCATTCAGATAAATTGTTAAAGGATAGCTAGTTCGTGTAGCAGTAGATTTGTCAAGAAAAACCTGATACGATTTTAATTCGAGGTCGTAGCTAGTAATTTGGTTTGTGGTGTGTAATACTTTGTGAATGTTTTCTTCTTATTAATATTTTTACTTTCACTTAATTATATATGGAATATATAGAAAGGGGAAGTATTGCGATCGTAAATATTTTCATGTGTGTGTAAATACAAAGTTAACCGAGCATAACAGCCAGAGTTTTTATAGAGTTTTTTAAATTTAATAAATGTATTATTCAATTGAACAATGAATCGCTATTAATATTATACAGTCGTAGTCATAGAAATCGCATAAAAAAAAAAATAAAAAAAATTGTTTCCAAAATTAATCATTACCACATGTTTTTACGAAATGCTGATTACGCACAAAAATTAAAGAAAAGCTCATAAAAATCAATTAAAAACAAGTTGCAAATTATTAAACAATGGTTTATTATTTCCAAATATTTATATTTAGATATAATTGTTCATTGGCAATTAAGTGATGTGAAAAGCAATATCTCTGCTCGTCCTTACCGATTTCAATGATTCCTTTTCCATTTTGTAGGAAGTTGAATTCTCTATCACATAGATGACAAAAAAATAGTATTTATTTATTAGTCAGGAAAAAACGGATTTTTTTTTTTATTCATTATTCAGAATCTACGTATCTTGAAACGCAACCCTCAAATTTGGAGGGGAAGGGTAGTATTTTATTTTATTTTATTTGTTTGTTCGATTACAAAGGTTCATTATTGAAAATAATAAACTAAATCCATTTATATTAGACTTCGTTACTATTTCCTTTTCGTTTATTTCTTTTTTCATTTAATTGTTCCAAATAAAATTTTCTGATTCCAGAATGCTTACATTTTTTCTCTATAATCAATAATAACCGGGTATTCAGGGAATCACATATCTTATAAGTTGTTGCTTGACCATATAAAATTATTTTTATTTTTTCTCTTTGTTCGTTGTGGTGTCTTGATTTAGGAAATCTTTTCGATTTCTCTATATCTTGAATAATAACCGAGTTTTGGTGGAATTTCATCCCAATTTGTGCCTTGAATATAATAGATCTACTTTTTTTATGTTTATCGCTCTTTACTGATTCTAAAACTCTCAACATATTTTTCTCTACCTTTAAAAATAAATGAGTTATAGGCGTATTTATTGGTAAAATTTCAAATTGTTCCTTTTTTTTTAAAATAATTATTCGCGTTTTTTTGGGTTAAAAAATATTAATACATTTTTCTCTATCTTCGAAAAAAAACGGACTTATTGGATTATATAACTTTTAATTGGCCGCTATTTTAAAAATAACTAGCTAATATTAACGACTAGGTGTTAGGATTGTAGGTAGTATTATAGTAGGTGTTTTGTGGTGAATTAAAAAAAAATTGGTTCAGTAGTTTCGGAGAAATGTCGCGGACTGCGGACAAATGTATTTTTTTTTTTTAATTTGTTATTCAGATTCTACGTATCTTGAAACGTAAACCCATAAATTTTGAGAGAGGGGGGTTAATTTTTTTGTTTGCTTAATCGATTACAAAGGTTCATTATTGAAAATAGCAAAATGCTTTAATAATTCAAAGTTTCATTCCGGTAGTTTTTAAAACTAATAACCAAGAACTTAAAACATTATTATTTTTTTTTTAATTTCTTTATTTCATTAAGCGTATGGTATAAAGAAGTAGACAAAAACAAAAATATTTGATTGGATCAAATTTATTGCCATAATAAATTACGTCATAGGTGATGCAATTTCTATGATCACGACTGTAGCTATGGATTATTATAATTTTATTACTTCTGAAACCGCAGGTAATCTTTCGTTTTTCACGATTTTAGAACCATTTCATAGTTTATTAAACTTGTAAAATATATCGTATGTTTTGCCTTAGACCTTGGTGTTCGTCAACACGAACCAGAAATGCTAGTGGTTGTTATCGAAAGACTTTTTATTATTTTTATGGTGTTTGTTTTATGACAGTTGCACTTGGTAAGTTTTACGTTACCCTATCAGCTTTCGATGGTACGCCTTTTACTGCCCAGGAAGTTGTTAAGAGCATTAAGTCGTACAGATCGTATTTTAAGTAGTGCATCCATATTCATTGTTGGCCATCTGTTAAAGCATTTCTAATGTCTGCCTGTTGTAGAATAGCCATTATTCCTTGCTACCTGGAGTACATAATGTATTTTTGCGTAACGACTTTACTAATGGCCGAATATTTTACAAATTATCTGTTACAAAATAGATACTTGTATTAGCCTGCTGATTATTGCAACGGAATATCAAATAAATGACGTACTCGCTTCTATATAATTTTAATAATATTGTACGCGCATCACACAACTTACATTAAATTAGCATCCTTGTAAAAATATGTTTTGGTTTATTAGTTTTAATAATGAACCTTTGTAATCGACCAAAAAAAAAAAATTACACCCCCTCAAAATTTGAGGATTTACGTTTCATGATATGTATAACCCGAATAAGGAAAGAAAAAAAAAAAAAAAAAAACCCAGCGGCCGATCAAAATTGGATTATTCAATTCAATAGCTCGGTTATTTTTTAAGACAAAGAAAAAATTTATTAGTGTTTTTTTAACAAAAAAGAAACCTCTCAATAATTATAGAGAAGAGAAACAAGAAAAGAAAAGAAAATTGAAATTTTATCCATAACTCAGTTATTTTTGAAGATAGAGATAAATTCGTAATGAGTTTTAGAAGCAGTAAAGAAATATATAGAAATCTTGCCTATATATACACCCTATGAACTCCGTTATTTTTGAAGATAGACAAATGATGCATAAGGGTTTTTAACCAAACAACCGCCAAAAATTATTAAAAAGAGAAAAATAAAAATAAATTGAGATTTAATCAGTTATTTTTGAAGATGGAGAAATATATGCTATGTGCATAGAGTTTTGGAATAAGAAAAGCGCGATAAAGCGGAAGGAGAAGAAGCTATATATTCAAGTCACAAATTATAATAAATGTTATTTGTAATTAATGGTTTTGCTCATTTTAAATACCAAAATTATTGATACTTTTTTTTTTTTTATACTACATCAATTTTTTAAAGCGATATAAATTGAAATATATACCCGATATGTTATGACTTTTTCATCCAAATTTCTTGACCTGAAGAGCCACTTCATACCATGCATTCTGCACATATTTACTATTTTGTCAAAAACGGCTCTAATGATTTTGATTAAACTCGCTATTTAAATGTAATATGCAATGGGATTTAATATCATGTAGGTTTCATCCTGATTGAAATAGTCTGACAGGGTTTAAATACCGATATTTTAAATTTTCTTCTCCAAAGTACCTGTAATTTTGTAGCTTCAAAAAAATTAACCATAGCGCCTTGTAAGGATAGAAATCAGACGAGTAAATATGCGTATTTGTATGTGATAACCAACTAATGGAGAAAAGATAAAACTTTTTTTTTTACTCGTGAACAGTAATAAAATGTATACTGTTGGAAAGCTTAAGATTTTAGAAAAAGAAAAATTATCTAATCCACTAAGTTATATAAGATAGCGTGGTGTGATAAAAAGGAGATATAACTAAGGGTTTGTTGCAGATAATAATACAATGGATTATTTAATACAGCACATCTTGGGGTCACCCATAGCGTAGTTGCTAGCTTTCTATGCCAAAGGTCGTGGGTTCAAACCTGCGGGTGGCCCTAGGATTTTTAAATGGGAGTAAAAAATCCTTAGTTGTGCCGTCCTTCGGAGAGGACGTTAAAAGGTGGTCCCGAGCCTGTGCGATGTCAGGTACTCGTTAAAGATCCTATTCTAATAAAACCAGGATAGGCAAAATATAGGACTCTCACTGTAGCATCGTCCGATTAGCCATAGTAGCATAAAGTGACGTTAAACGAATACAGCACATCTTTCTGTCGAAACTCAATGTAATTCATTAATCTTTCAGTATCTCTAACTTTATTTAATAGTTTTTGAATTTACTTAAAGTACGGAGGCAATTGAAAGTTTTGTGTGTCCACACCAGATATTTTTACATTTAGGTATCAATGGAATTGCATTTTGTTTTCATTTAAACATCTTCATTCATTAAATAATCCAGATGTAGGGGAGAAAAAAAACTTATTTCGTCGTTTTCCATAGATTTCTTTGAAGTGATATGTTTTTGTTGTTTTTTTTACATTTTTGAGATTTTCAGAGAAGGATCACAATATACAAAAATGGGTTTAAAGGCTTCTCTTTTAGAAGGTTTCGACTTTTGTTTTGCACCAAGGGCTTTTACTGTGTAGGGCTTATAAGGTGCCTTATACTCCAGGGATTTAGGGAGGAGGGCTTGAATAAGGTGTGTTTCTGCTGATTGTACTCGTTAGGGTCTTATTTTGTCCAATGGTCCGTATGAGCCATCTAGCCATATTGTGAGAATATGGAGTGAGGAGACTTGACTCTGTAAATATATATGTTGATATTTATAAATAAACCGTTACTGGTGCTAGTAAACTAGCCTTTAAACTACAAATAAATTAATTTATTTTTATTTATTTATATATTTTATACGGAAAATGTTAAATATTTATTGAATATGCCAAATAAATTATGATTTCGAGACATCTGAGATAGGAACAAAAAAAAACTTCGCACCTATATCGTCTATTTTCAAGTTTTTTCTTTAACATTTTAAAATTATCTTTGTATCTTATTTCTGATTTTAGTATATTAATAATAATTTAAAATTATTTCTGTTTCTTATATCTGTTTGTAGTATTTCAATTCTGTTCTCTAAATGATATAATCTTGAAATTATGTGATTTCATTACTCCAGTGTTTCTTATTTATTTATTAAGTTTTCTGTGCGGTTCGTTAAATATTAAATTTCTTTTTCAGTTTTATTATCCATTTTATTTCGTTGCAAAAGTTTATATATAATTTAGATAATTAATAATATATAAATAGGTTTTTATATATTTGTAGGAGTTTTGAAAGTAAAATGAGATTTGCTATCTGCTTATGCAATAAGCAATCATGCTCACAAGTTATATGGAATTGCAAAACTACATAAGATACTATAAAAGAGATTTAAAAAGCAAAACAAATGACTATCAGTATAGCAGGTCCCTTGGCCAGCGCCTTGATAGTATTCTGGGCGGATTATAAGGTTTTGTGGCAGTCGATAAGTTTTGAGTAAGCTGGTTTAAATTTAGGGCCAGCCTATCTTGAAATGTATTGTAGTGATAAGTGGCAGCTGCATTGATGAATGGAATGTTCAGGTCAGTATGTAGTGTCCCGTTAGATTCATAATAAAAAGCAACCGATTCTTTAAGTTTGTACATTTAATTACCGACAAGTTAATTCGATTAACAAACGCTACATAGTAATCGGCGGATGCTACAGTGGGAGTCCTAAATTTTGCCTATCCAGGTTTAATTAGAATAGGGATCTTCAGCGAGTACCTGACATCTCAAAGGTGTGCGATGTCAGGTACTCGATAAAGATCTCTATCCTAATAAAACCTGGATAGGCAAAATTTAGTACTCCCACTGTGGCATCGGCTGATTAGCCATAGTAGCATAAAGTGGCTTTAAATAAATAAACATAGAATTTTATATGTATTGGCTAATTAGTAATGAACATGTAACAATCAGTGTTACTGCCATATGGGAGTCTCGTACATTTGTGCTCAGAATTTTAACTACGTATTGGCTTCTCAGGTTATAAATAAGTAAGTGAAAGGACTCGTTTCGTTTTCCTTAATGTGTTACTATATGCAAATACAATGATTTTCTATTTTCGTACTTCAATGTGAATTAAACAACGGCGGGGTTACATCCGGTCTATTATTTTAAACGGCAATCACACGCATAATCACAAAGGATAGTTGTAAAATTACTTTATTTCTTAAAAAATTCAGTAGTATACAAGTTTTATACAAATAAAGATAAAGCATTTCCCAAAATTTTATAATAGTAAGTATAAGCTACTGAAAACACAACGAAACTATATAAATTTGCTAGATTTCTGTGCAAAATCAAGTCTAACCTATGTACTAATCTTAAATAATTAAAAACAATATCATTAAAACATCGAATTTAAACGATCAAATAATACTAAAGATTTACGAAAGTACTACTAAAAATTTGTTTACCCACTCACCCAAAGACAAATAACTTAAGTTCTACGGCCAACGTTTACAGTAATTTAGCATTTAAATTTTAAAATATATTATTTTGACATATATCTTTTTACATTATTTTCTCTCTATCCTGGTGTTTTTATTATACTTTATATCAATAAAATAGTTGGTTTCTATTTCTTCCTAAAAAGTTAATTCATAAACTTAACGAGTCAACTTTCGGGTCTTCCATCATCAGGATCATTGAGCGTTTATAAAGTTAAAAATATCTATTTTTAAAATTAAAAATGTCAAAAGTTTTTGTCGAAATTGTCTTAAAAATAAACACTTCAAGGGGCCAAAGAATATGTAAGGTGGGTGGTTGTTGTTCCCTGTTGGTTATTGTTTTTTTATTTTTTAAAGCTAATTTTGAAAACAGTTTTGACATTTTCAATAAGAAAATGGATTTTTTAACTTTTAAACACTCAGTGAGTCTGGTGATGGGAAGGCCCCGAAATGTTGACTCGTTAAGTTTACTGAAATTAACTTTTTTGGGAAGAAATAGAAACCAACTATTTTATTGATATCATTTTGCAAAATTCTTTTAACCTGTTTTTATTATTATACTTTATATTTTAACTATTCATATTTTTACCATCAGTTTTTAATATCATTTTTGTCTTCATAACGTTTTTAAAAATAGATTTTTTTATTTTTTTACATATTAATAACAATATTTTTTTATTTTTTAAAGTTATCCAATGAATGATTTAGAACGAAACTAAATGAGTAATCAGTACATTTAGAAAAAAATTGCATCTCTGATCCCGTTTTTAAATAATTTGAGTGTTCATTAGATAAAATGAAATATGAAAGAAAGAATAAAACTAAATTATGAGAATGCAAATATGTCAAAATATCAGTTTCCAAAAAATGTCCTTTAGTATCTTTTGGAAATCAACATCTCAATTGTCATTTGCTCATCACATATGTCACATTTGGGTGTTATAGTTTTATTGATAAGCTATTTTTTTTTATATAAAAGTTCATGTCCGATTCTCAGCCTAGTAATAACTATTCCTTTCCTCGTTCTGAGCCCTGCTTTGATTTGGCTTATTTTTTTCTTCTTTTTTAACGTATTTGATCCCTCTAAATTTTCCTACAGATAGACCCAGGTCATCCTAACTTGGGTCTTAAAACATGTGATTATGTCTGTCCGGATTAAAAAAATTATCTCTTCCAATTTTGAAGATATTGCTACTTTGTTCAATCCCTGAGTCTTCTTTGTTTAAATACGCTTTACCATGTAGTCGGGCCATGCTTAGAGGTTTCATCCATGTCTCTAGTTAAAACCACACTATTATACTTATACTCAGCAGTCGTTAAAAATATCTTAAATAAACCGTCTGATGCAAATTTAGTGATAGCTCGGTTCGAAGATAATTTTCCATTTAACTGCATGTCCACGAACATTATTTATATTTTATGAATAAATTATGCCATAGCTATTGCGTTGGATTTACCAGACTTGACAGATCTTATCTCAAGGTTTTATTGAGCGTAAAAGTAACCGCCTTATCACTATGTATTTTCATCACTATTTCCTCACACAATATTTTAAAATAAATTTAGTGTTTTCTGCGTATCATTTTAGTCTTAGAAAATAATTTAGAAATAGTTACATATTTTAAAGGGAGCAGCGTGGTTTAGTGGTTAGTGCGCTAGTCTACTGTACTCCGGGTCCTAGGTTCGAATTCCGGCTTTGACGGAATATTATTTATTCTGTTATTTCGGCCGGGGGGCGATTCTGGGGTATGGAGACCCTCCTGGGGCACACCCAGCCTCAATCAAGTACCAAAAAATGGGGAAAAAAACCTGGCGGCTGAGCGTGATCTCGGCCGAATCGCATCATTGCACGGTCGTTGGCCTAGAAACAGTACTAATCTCTACTTGTACCGAGCCCAAAACTCATTATGGGTTGAAGTGGTACAGGTTATTTTTTTTTTTATGTACTTATTACTTAATTTGTGATTTTTAATTTATTATTAGTGATAAACTATATAGATGGATATTAATTGTATTATTAAGAATCCTATATTGTAAAACCTGTGACAGTGAAATGTTTTAATATATAAAAGGGAAGACATTAGAAACTTTAAGACGGAAAGTTAAGAGTATTATAGCAGACGCGGTCGTTTTGATCGTCTCGTTTCTTCTGCCGTTTAACAGGTTCCATTGGTAATTTGTCGCTTTCTCTAATATGTATTTCTTGATGTCTGCTCAGGACATAATCCCATTTCTGATTCCTCTCCTACGCTTTTTCATCTGCAAAAATAGCTTTCATGTTAAACAACATTTAAATAATAAAATTCCAGTACTTGTGCTATAGTTATGATATTTATTCATTAGTGTTTATTTCGAGACAAAGTTGATGGTATGCATTGAAAAAGAATTCTGTTGTCAAATATGTAATAAATTTGAATTTAAACAAAATCCTTGTAGGTTATAATTTTTGGAATAAAAACTTAACAGCCACAAGAAAAATTATTTTAAAACTTTTTTTTTTTTTTAATATAGTGATTAAGAGATTGGGAGGAAGCCTGGAAACGTATTTTTATGAAACGTACGCCCAATATCAAGTTACTCCAAAATATACTACTTATTATTTTTTTTTTTTTTTTATCCAAATTATTGCAATGTAGTGAAAGCTAATAACTCCATTAAACTGTTTTACAATTTTGATATCATAATGGATTTTCAAACGAAATTTAATTGACGAATAATTACTTTTGTTTATTATTTTCATTCACAGAGCTGTAATTGACAAAGAAAAAAATTGACGTTCTACTCTCGAATTCTAATTTTAGTTCCCAGGTGTCCTGAAGCCGCTTAATTGTTGCAAAATTAAATTGTTTAAATGAATATGCTAGTTATTATTTTTAATTATGTTATGTCCTGAAGTCAAATTTTATTACGCACGTTAATTTCGGTTATTTCGTAGGATAGGATAGGCTTCTCTAATATTTTTATTTGCAAATAAAGTATTCTTTTTTCATATCCTCCTATTTATAGTCTTTAAATATGAATATAATTTATTTATTTTTTTATAATTTTCAGGTCTGTCATAAAACGACCAAACAGGTGATGGTGCTTAAGATGAACCTCCTCAGGTCGAACAGGCCGAATATGAGGAAAGAAGTCCAGCTAATGAACCAGCTCTCCCATCCTAATATACTCAGGTGAGTTCCATGGTTTTGTTACGTAAATAAATAAATAAATAAATATATATTATATATATATATATATATATATATATATATATAATAATAATTATAAAAAACAATCTTATATCTACATATATTTATTACAAAACAAAGTTTCAGTTGCCGTGTAATATTTTATACTAATTTAATTTAATATTTATTTAGTGGTGTCTTAGAGTAGATATATAGATTTTAGGCGCTATATAATTTCTAGCGACCGCGTAATATTTTATTTTACATGTAAGGTAAAATATTATAGGAGGTTCCTCTAGTAATATTTAATATAAAACCTCTGCCATATTTTACTGACATCACCTTGGTGCCATGAAATTAGGTTCTAGCTATAAAAATCTAAATATATAAATGTTAATGATTTTTCATTAGCTTCTATAAACCTCCTCTAATCTACGTTGTATCATCTGAACGCAATTTTAATTGGTAATATATATCAAAACAATTATGTTTTCAAAGTTTAATAAGATTTTTACGTATTTCATATTTATTTTATTATTATTTTTCTATGAGTTTTATTGTTTGTTTTATGTTTTTTAGTTATTAAAACTATCCTTTTTCGGTAGTTGAACCATTTTAATATTTATTTAATAAAATAGATTTATTTTAACGCTTGTTATATTTTCGTTCCCTCGGAATATAGAAAAATTTGGTATAGGAAATGATCTTTGTCAATTAATTTTAATTTTTTTCTAATTCATCGAACCATTATTGTTTATTTATAACTTTTTTGTAATTGTAAATGTTGTTCTGTACCCACATACTAGAGCGTTGATAGTGTTGAGGAAATCTGATCCCATGGTGACAATCAGACAAATTAACCAGTTGGAAGTGATCTCGTCCGGATATCCCCATCTTCAGATGTCGTTACCCCTTCACTCGGTGCACGGTTTCTTGAACCAGTCTCTGCTTTAAAGAGTTTTAATGGACAAATGTTGAAATTAGTTATTAAAAGACTACCTGATTATTGGTTCTTTTATGTATTAACAATTTCGTGATACAGTTGAGATTTTTTTTTATCTACGTAACATTTTTTGTAATTCTTTGCTTCCCTTTGTTAATGCTGAAAATAGGGCAAATAGTGAATACCCATAGTTTACGTATGTTTAAATGCCGTTTAGTTTTTGCTTATTGTTGGATTGTTGATGTTACGTTAATCGGACAAGGGTCTTTATTTTTTAAAATGGTTCTTAAAAAAGATTAACAGACACATATATATATATATATATATATATATTATATATATATATATATATATATATTCAATACATATCGTACACTATTATATGCTTGGTTATGGGTTATAAAGAAAACTGCTGATAGCAAATAATCTTTCGATTTAATTGATTATTATTTCATACCAATATGTTTGTTGCTCGGATCACACCGAAAAATTATTTTTTAGAAAATATTCCTAGCGCTTGAAATGTCTTTATGTATTCAACTCAAGTTATACGTGTTTTGATTAAAAAGAATTAATCCTTCATTCATTGTATTCAAGGGCCGGAATTATTTTTATTCTGGTTCAGTAATTTATTCTTGATGGCGATTTGAATTTTGTACTAAACGAAAATGGAAATAAAAATTCCTGTCCCACAATTACTGATGAAGTGTCTTACAGGTATTCATTATTTGAAGGACGTATTGTACCTTGACCAAGGAAGCAATATGACCAACACTCGTAAAAAAGTTTTTTCGGAAATCACGCTTTTAGATCTAAGAGAATATATGTTTGGATCATAATAATAATTATTTAATACATTTAAAAAAAAATGACTAGCTGGCCTGACAGACGATGGAATCACTGTCCAGCGTTGGCAATAAGGAACCTTCTAGATAAGATAAAGAAATATTGTAGGATAATGGGTGCAAGGATATTGTACTGCAAAGTATTTGTACCACTTCATAACTCTCAAAATACTTTGCCAGCACTGCCATTCACTCTTCAACTTTTTTAATACACTCCTTGAAGGCTGCTTTTGGTAATTCGCCTAGCTACAAAGCTAACTTAATCCATTTCAATTAAAAAACAAAACAAAAAAATCTCCCAAAGTAACTTTTCTTTTTTTTTCCTTCATGAGATCCTTTTCCTAGCTGTTATAAACTCAAAAAAAAAAAAAAAAAAAAAAAAAAAAAAAAAAAAAAAAAAAAAAAAAAAAAAAAAAAAAAAATTGAAATCACTTAAGTAATTCACGCCTGATGTGTTTTCATAACATTCATATAATTTTCGTATATTAAGATTCTTTGAAAAATTGTGGATAGCAGTGATCGCATCCAAAGCTTGAAGATCACAAACCGAATGATCGTTTCTGTCTCCAACATTCCTAGGCCCAACATCGAATCGACTCCACATTGAGGTCTCTGGATGACTATCTTCAGCGGACTCTCTGAGGAATTGGAATTGTGGATAGTCCTACATGATCTTTATGTAATGGAGAAGAGATGTCAAATCACCATTATAGGGATAAGTAAGACATCACAAACCAAGAATAATCTTTTAAAGCAGTTGGGTATGTATTGGACTGAAACGAATGACGAATTTATAATATTTTTATTGAAAAAGAACAAAAAAAAAAAACTTCGTATAGACTGAATTATTAGAAATAGCATAATGCTACCTAGGTAAACAAGCATTTTGTTTTGTAAGAGGATTGATATATGTTCAAATTTATTTAAATGAATAATTCCATTGTACCTATAAGTTAATATAGTGCGGTATTTAAATTTAAAATAAAAATATTTTTATTGAAATTTACAACTGTATATTATAATACAACAAGTAAAAACGGTTTATGGTGAAACACATGAAAAAATATGAAGATTAACTGCCCATTGGCAGCACACTAGTAGTCAATATAAACAAGAAGGTCTCTAGGCAATTTTCTTTTCAGACGCTTCGGAGGGTTACAGGTATCGAAGAGGAAGCTAGGATAGAAATTAGTTGGTTAGAGTGGTAATGGAGTTTTTCATGGAAGGATATGTACCTGGTTCGGACCAAAACAGTAACCTAGGGAACATTAAGGTCTTTGGGGATGAGTTTATTCGTGACAAAGTAAGAAGGAGCGTCGGGGATTCTACGAAGGATTTTGGATCGTAAGGATTGGATACGAGAGGAATTCGATGGTTTAGTATTTAAAATAAAACCAAAATTCCTGCATTATTCCTTACAACCTAATAGTTAAATTCGAAGAAGTTTCAGTCATTTTCCTATTAGCCTCGTATTTCGGCCTTTAAGTATGTTATTTTAAGACCCTTGTAGATTAGAAATTGCCCCCTTTCCTCAACAATAAGAGGTAATTACAGGGGCAGGTTGTGGTGGAAGCTGTGTGAACCACATCCTGTGTACTCGAAGGGCTTCAAAGGATCCTCAAGGTTGATGAGAGGACCGCAGTGTTCATCAGCACTGTCTCTTTAATGCTCTATATTAAGACCAGTCTAATTAGGGTTATCTTATGTTAACATCAGTTGTGCTTGTTGCATTATATGTTTATTGCGGATCTTATATACCTCTCGTTTTTAATTTAAAAAACCTAATTGAAAGCACCGCATTTTCATTAACCTGTTGATTTTTACAATTTTAATAATGATTAGTTAAGGTGATTTAATAGATCAGTTTCAACCGAGATTATTTATCTTGTATTTTGCTTGCTCTAAATAGAAGAGAAAAAATTTATTTTCGTCATTTCATGTTTTTTTTATTTCCCAAAAGGAAAATCCGCTGTACAGAAACGTAAGTGGTTTCTCGGTTGAGAACAGAAAATTTTGGCTTGAAAGACGCAAAGCGCTCGGTTCGTCCTTCATCTATCTATAATGAGCAAATTCAAAAAATTACTTGAAAGATGAATCAAAATGGGTCTTATATAATTATATAATTAATTAAAAGTATTTACAAGAGTCTGAAGTTATTATTGAAATCACCGTTACGAAAAAACGTTAGGAACTTATTTTACAACCCAATATATTAATATTCCTATATTCGGAAGGGGAGAGAAGGGGAGACTAAAAAAATTCGTTTGTTCTTTTTTACTTTACATTTGCTGTTTTGTTTTTTTAATCATTTTTTAATTTTTTCAAATCTACAAAATTCATAAGTACATTTTATATACATTAATTAAAATGTGACGTCGATTTAGCGAGTTCAAAATCGTGAAAGCCGTTTTATTTTATTTTTTATTTATTTTTTTTTTTTTAAATCGTATAATGGAGCAAAATAAATGGTATAAAGCAACACTTAAGGACAGCCGGTTTGGGTGAAAAACATCTCTATAACATCTCAGGCGCATTGTCTTTAATTTGAAATTTCAGTTTCGTTCTACTACGTTCTTGTGCTAGATTTCACACATACACGTGCATTTTGGTTGCAATAAAATTTGGAACGTTAGTTTGATTAAATTTTATTTTAAATTTCCGGTGACTATGTTCTGTATCTGCTTTAGAATCTTTTTCATTGATAAAAGTAGCTTAGTATTAGTCGGGCTCATTTTCGTCACTATATCGATACAAACAATATTTATGTATTATATAAACTGTACTAAAAATTTGAAACATCCGGGTCCGAACCCGCAGGTGGTCCTAGGATTTTTTAATGGGAGTAAAATATCCTTAGTTATGCCGTCCTTCGGAGGGGACGTTAAAAGGTGGTCCCGAGCTTGTGCGATGTCAGATACTCGTTAAAGATCCCTATCCTAATAAAACCTGGGTAGGCAAAATTTAGGCTTCTACTGTAGCATCGTCCGATTAGCCATAGCAGCATAAAGTGACGTTAAATAAATAAATAAAAAAAATGTGAAACATCCTTACTTCGGTTTACATTATATATTTACATACACTATTATGGATTAGACTGTCATCATTACTAGAGTAGTGGAATAAGTGATTATCATAACAATTGTTACACTATTCATACTGAATATGAAATGTGAAACCTTACGTATGTAAAAACTAAATTAATTAGAGC
The DNA here is from genome assembly GCA_023052935.1 of Piezodorus guildinii. Taxonomy (NCBI): domain Eukaryota; kingdom Metazoa; phylum Arthropoda; class Insecta; order Hemiptera; family Pentatomidae; genus Piezodorus; species Piezodorus guildinii. Next base: position 63,591,479 of record CM041293.1, read on the forward strand.
TGAAAGCTGCTAAAAACATAAATAAAATTAAATTGTTAAAGAATATATAATTGTCTAGATTAGTATTAATAAAATAGAAAAATTTCGCTATAAAATAATAAAATACATCTATTGAAGAGAAGTATCTAATGCATTTTTTCTTCTTTATTAGTTGTTTTTTCCTATTAATCATTAACTGTATTTTATAATATTTTACACTTTATGTAATGCCTTCAACATCTCTTCAAACAGTTGTACTATAGGTATAACATTTCATATCTTGTTAGCCTTAGGTGTCAGTTACATTCTAAAATCCATTTATTTCATGAATCCGTTTATCTAGAAAAAAACAAACAAAAGGCGAATTAAATGACTAACAGCTTTAAGGAAATACAAATGAAGTGGGGCATCGTTTAAATCCAAAATTAATTACTCAATGTTTTTTTCACCTCTTTGTTTTATTAAATTTATTTTAAAATTATTAATTTTTTTTTCAATTGAAACAATAATTTGCTATTCTTTATTACAGTTTTTTACACTTACAACTGTTGATTAAATAGTTTTTATGATAAGTGCATATAAAATACTTTATTGTATGAGACATACAATTAAAAAGTGGCCTTTCCACAAGGTTTCAGTGTGTAGGAACAAATAAATGCTTTATCCATTCCGCATAGCTTTATTGCCATGATCATTTAAGCGTGTGTACAAAACAAATCTGGTGCGGGCAACACACGACTTTCACTTATCTCTGTTTTTAAAATCGATTAAAGAATTTCCAAATACAGTTGGATATAAAAATGAGTGAAACCATTAAACAATTAATTAAATTGAATTAATATAGAAACATGTGTTTATTAAAAACTATTATATTATTATCTAAAATAATCAGTTAGTTTTATCGGCTTTTTATCCCTCTTTATTAAATTTTACAAGTTTGTGTATAAGGTAATATATTTTCTAAAGTCTTTCTCTTTCATACTTCTATATTACTGTTCTTATGTTCAAAAACAAAATTGGCGCATTGTGCTTCATTAACGAGCCTCCAGGCTGCAGCACCGTTAACATGAATTTTTCTTTTCGAGAACCCAAAAAACATTTAGTTTTATCGGATTTTCATCACTCTCTATTACCCGTTACGATTCCGTGAATCAGATAATACTTTTTCTAAAATCTTTAGCTATCCAACGGTATATTATACATCTATATTACTATTGTTGTGTTCAAAAATCAATTTTCTCTTTTAGTTGTTTATCAAATTGCATATTTAGCTGTTAATTATCAATGGTAACAAGATAATATAGTTATTTTTATAGAATCTACAAAATTAAAGGTACTTTAGAGAAAGAAAATTTAAAATATCTGCATTTCAGCCCTATCAGACTATTTCAATCAGAATAAAACCTACATGATATTAGAGCCCATTAGATTTCACATCAGTATAGCGAGTTTAATCAAAATCGTTTGTGCCGTTTTCGAGAAAATCGTAAAAAGGTGCTTAATGCATAGGATAAAGTAGGACTTCCGGTCAGCCGATTTTAGTGAAAAAGTTGTTGTGACATCTCGGGCGTATATTAGTCTTAAATATGAAATTTCAGTTTCGCCCGACTTACCGTTTTGTCGCTAGACTTACCACACACACACACAGACCTTTTTTCGGGACTTGGTTATTTGAACTCAGGAGAACCTAAAAACTGTGTATTTCGCCGAAAACTGGAATTCGAAAATATTTCACGATCGCAATACTTTACTATATAAGTAAGTGAAATTAAAATCAAGGTGCAGTGCGTACTATGAGGTACTGTTACGCTTTATATGGCCTTATATGTTACCAGAAATTTATTTTCTTGCTGTGTAAAAAAAAACAAATTTTAAAGCTTACTTTGTTTATTCGTTTAACGTCACTCTACACTTCTGTGGCTTATTGGACGATGCTACAGCGGGAGTTCTAAATTTTTCCTATCCAGGTTCAATCAAGATAGGAATTTATAACGAGCAACTGACACCTCACAGGCTCTGGACCACAATTTAACTCCCTTTTAGGTAGACGGTATTGCGAAAAAAATTTCACTCAAATTAAAAATCCTAGGGCCAACTACCGTGTTTGAACCCTAGTAAATAATGGCTCTTTTTTCTACTCAGTTTTCTCACATTCTTTATTTAACAATATATTTCATTGTTTGTGTTGTTTTGAGAAAATATGTCGATACTTCTAAAAATTATTTCCAATATTGTTGATGTAAACTCTTAAAAAACTAAATATCGGGGGAGGAAAGCGTAAGTTTAAATACTGCCTACTCCGAAATTTTTTTTCGTGGAAATATCTAGAGAGATAAAGTTGAGGGTTTATTTACAAAGAAAACGATGCTGCCCAACTTCATTGAGTTGCTGTAACTACCAATTTTTTTCCTATAGGACTATTCTCAACATTATAATTTCAAACCCTTAATTTTAAATATAATAATTTTTTTCCTTTTCTACATTTATAAAAAAACTTTTTTTTTCTTTATTTTTTCTTCTTTACCTTTTCCATTTTTTTTTTTAGATAGATAGATCTAATACTGTACTCCGAAAACTTTTTTACTCGTGAAATAACAACATATTAAAAATTATACAATTATAAAAAAACATCTCCAATTATTAAAAGAAAAGCATTCTAAACCAATTTTTTATATATATCCAAACATTATATTTCAAATTAATGTAAAAATATTGAGATGTATTTTCCTGCAAATTACAGTTCTAAAAAATCATTTTTTAGAACAAATAGAGATACATATTATTAATGTCACTTATTAAAGGTTAGACGTAAATTTATAATTATCATTTAATATTAATATATTTATTTACTTCATATATTAAAGTATAAATATTTTGTTATTATCATGCTCTTGAACATCATTATTTGTTGTGCTAGTATTTATAATTATATGTATTATATATTTTTATAATGTAATTATGGTTTATTTTGTTTTTATTTTAAAAATTAAGTATTTATTTACCTGATGATGCTTCTCAGATTGACCGAAAGTCGCCCAATTAAATATTAAAAAAATACTGATACTAATATTTCACTTAACTAAAGTAAAATAACGTATGCACATGCATGCCCCTCCAATGATCGCTATTCTACCTGCTTCAAGTAGATGCGGTAGTGTACAATACCCAGGAAGTCGAGAACCACACTTTCTGGTATCCTTGCTACGTCCTTAATATCGATACTTATATTCTCCATGAAGCTCCTTGTCGAACCTGGTACAGCTCCGCGGGCTCCGAACCAAAGGCCTCTCACGTTGAAACCCCTCTCACCATAGCTCTCGCGGAACGTTTTCTTGAGGAAAGGGATACATTTTTCGTAGATTTCTCTCTTTTCCCTTTCCACATTACTTGTTTGTTCAAGGTATCAATATCTTATATAATGAGTCAGATAGGATGTCAAGTATATTTTCAGGTATGGAAAAGTTCTAGGTTCGTAAGTTTTAATTTATTTTCTAATGATTATTTTTCGATGAATCGATCCGAGAAACTGCATTTAATTTTGCTATTAGACAATGGAAACTGTAGCAATCATTTTCAAGTATTGCTTTTGATGTTTCTGTCACTAATAAAACAAGTGTTTTATGGTAGTAGAAGAACGATAAGACGTTAAAGATTACTACCACTCTATATGAACAAACATAGTGCAACATGAGTTCTGACCACTGCAAGGTCAGGCGATCAATAAGGAATACTCTAGCTACTAGTACAAAGCTGAAGATGTTCGAAAAATTACACGCAAATCGCAGTAAAACGATTCATGATTTTGTGCTTCAATGATATTTATGCTTACTGGATTATCATAGACTTAAGGAATTTAAAAAAAAAAATCTGAGCTCATCGCTGAGGAAGCAAAACGCTATCCCAAAAGCCGAGTTTTAGGCGTGATAAAATGATAAAAAAAAGTTTTTGAGATTAGAAGAATTGCTGACATGAATGTATAATATCTATAAAAAAATTCAAGAGATTATTTAGTTATATTTATGATGCCGTTCCAAGAAAAAGTTCATACAGCTTAAGGAAAAACAAGCTAAATATTTTTTATCCAGGAAAGAATTGCTGGTGAACGGAAAATGATAGTTTTTTCTGAAAACATTCAAATATAGTATATATCACTGCTTTTTCCTCGTACTCTTCATATGTAATAATTGCAATACAAGTAGTTTACATCGGTTTAATCAATTTAATTGTAAGGGGAACAAAACTACAAATATTCTCGTCACTATATAACTAACTTCTCTGGGGGTCACTTGTAGCTGGGTGGCTAGCATAACAGCCTCCTATGCCAAAGTTCACGGGTTCAAACCCGCAAGTGGTCCTCGGATTTTTTAATAGGAGTATAAAATCCTTAGTTATGCTGTCCTTCGTAGGGGACGTTAAAAGGTGGTCCCGAGCCTGTGCGATGTCAGGTACTCGTTAAAGATCCCTAACCTAATAAAACCTGGATAGGCAAAATTTAGGACTCCCACTGTAGCATCGTCCGATTAGCCATAGTAGCATAAAGTGACGTTAAATAAATAAACAAACTAACTTCTCTTTACTTGAGTTCGCAAGTTTTTTTTTTTTTTTTTTTTCCTGTCCACATTCTTGTTGGTGACAATGTGATTAGGTTACATAATGTCTGTTAATTTACAAATTTATTGTATGATGTCAGTTTTGACAGAGATTCCTGAAAAAGAACACTTTGATTTATTTTATGGCTTTTTAAAATATCATTGACATGATGACTAATATAAACTTAACGATACTGATACGGTTCTGAGTTTTACAGGCGATAAATTAATGACTACGTTTCTCTCAGGAAATGTAATGTTCTGGAATCCCCAAAGGATATGAATCGTTTGAATAAAAGTTTCTCGGTGATCATTTTTGTCTTAAATAAATATCGTTTTGAATTCTGATATCATTTTTCCTTTATCTGTTACTCTTATATAGTGATTTTAAATAAATTAAACTGAATTATTAACTTTTATTAGGCTGAGTGAAGTTATCACAGCTCTTTGAACTAGTGTTAATAAATTATCTATTCAGCTACATAATACATGTCTATTTATAGTATGTGTAAAATAATATATTATATATTAATATAGCATATATAATGTACTAAGTAAAAAAAAGAAAAAAGAAATACATTATAGAGGATAGTTAACAGAAGTTGGCAATTTTAATATCACAATTTTACTCATTGTTGTCAGATTCCGTCTAAAAATACAATATGTATTTTCCATTTTACCCAACCTTTTGTACGTACTTTCCTGTCTACCTGCCTATATTCCATACTACCAAATTGTACCTAGTTTCCATTCGCCTACAACGCGTTACGTATCTCCACTGTACTCCATTATTCAATGATTTTTATTTCATGTAATTTTTTCTTATATATTTGTACATTATCTTTAGTCATTATCTGTTCTGTATAGCTCTCATTAGTATACCTTTGTCATTGTAATTTAATTAATTGATTTCTTTACACATCTAATTCCTTTTATGTTATAATATTGACAATCTCTAGCGCAATGTAGATGTAATTAAATTTATCTTTTTAGCCCTAATGATGACCCACGATGGGGGTCGAAACGTTGGCAAACAATAAAATAGTTGAAACTATTTAGTTGTTTCATTTAGTGACCGCCACCCGGAATTCCTTCCAGAAGTTGGCAAAGTTAAATCAATTCGGAATTTACTTTATAAATAAAAGGATGTGTCATAGAGTTGAAGAAGTCATTTCTCTTCCTTTGTTCTGTTTTTTTTTCTTTTCTATTTTGATATTTTAAAAATAAAAATAGATAAAATATCGCTGAGCGGAAAGTTGTTTTTTTTTTCATTGACCGTGTTACAGAATTTTGAATTTGACCTAGTTTCCTTCGGAAAAATAGTTTCAATGTTGAACGTTTCAAGTACTATTCCTATTCCCGATTCTTGTTTTACTAGGAAAATACATTTGAACGCCCGACGATTTCATAAACATGTTTTTTTTATTGGCAGTAACAAAATATCATTATTATCAATTGTATTTTTTGTTACTAATCAGCTTACCTTCATTTCCAGTTAACTTCCTTGAATAAAATTAAAAAATAAAATAATACTTTATAATTCCTCGTATTGCTGAAATGTTTTATTTCTTTCATTAGTTTAACGTGGTCTGTTTATTCAGTATTTTGATAAATGTAAAATGTTTTTTGTGAAGCGAAAATGGTTCACTGTATCAGTAAGTGGGAGAAGTTAGTTCAGGGTTCAGTCAAAAGAACACACAATTAAGATATAAACTTAACAAACTGGTGCCGACGTTTCCGCCTAAATTATAGGCCTCCTTCAGGCTATAAAAACAAGAGATAACAACCAGATGTAGAATAAAATATAAAGAATAAAGTAAAAGAAATATACAGATAATTAAAAGCAAAGTGAAATCAAGGTTATGACAAATGACAAATATAAAAAAAATAGAAACAAAAGATAGTAGAAAGATAATATGAGATAATATAATATAGAGAGATAATAGAAAATTAAAATTAAAAAAATGAGGTGGAAGATATTTAAATCAGATATGAGTACGTATGGTTTGAAGGAGTGCGTCACAACAATGAAGAAATAATGGTGCGAACTGAAATTGGCGATAACAATAGTATCAAAGTAAACATTAAACAAATAAATATTGGGAATACTTAATAAAATATTTTATAACAGGGAAAACAGGGCGAATTAAAATTAAAATAAATAATAAATAAAATGAAAATATGAAGGTATATAATGATAAACTTGTTGGGACAACCCAATATGGAATGGAAATGGGAGGAAATGCGATCAGAACAGAAAGAAACGAGTTAACAAAATAATTTCTTTTTTTAAATGTTTTTTTGTTAATCGATTAAAATTTTCTTAATTACAGTCCTAGTATGAACATATTATATCAAAACGTACTATGTTTAAATTAATACTTCATTATTTGCTATAATTTTGACAAACAAAATAGTGGTTGGAGATGATGGATAAGTTGGTTGGCTGTCAAAAATAAAATTTTATATATCTGCTATAATTTATTTTATTTTGTGATCTCCAGAGGAACCATACATTTAAAATAATTTACGGTTCACCATTTGTTATTTGAGTGAAACGGTGGATTTATAGGATTCTTAAGACATTCAGCAATACTTATTTCAACCCGATTTTAAATTTTGTTTTGGACCGCATCTATCAGTAAACTGTCAGACAGATATATATTTCACTTCCGACTCTTCCGCTCCCAAGGAAGTTATATGAAAATATTTAGAAAAAAAGTCACGGTTCGTTAAGTTGGTACTGGACCTTGGGTGCAACAACAATCAGACAGTTCCGCCGGCCTGAGAACTATTCTTAATCGTTCTCAGGAAAATCAAAAATAAAAATATTACTTCCTCTCTAGAACTCCACACTTCTTAAAAAAAAAACAAAAAAAAAAACGGATAGTGAGAGTTTAATTTAGAATTTGTATTAATAAATTTAAGTTTGTCATTTGTTGGTATTCCACAAGCAAATGGCAACCGAATACTTTACGAAATACAGTAAAATTTATTCTTTAGTAAAAGTTAAGACTGTGATATTTAGGACCCAGATCGATGAGGCAGTTACATAATATTCTAGCCTAGATATTTTTCGAAATGTGTTTTCGTGATATTTTGAAATATTACAGAGCTCACCGCAGGATGTGGTTGTCACTTCCAGTAAAAAAAAAAAAAAAAAAGTCATATCGACGTGATAGATGACAGAAATTCATTTATGAAGTGAAAGGAAATGAATAACTGTTGTTTCCACATATCTATATCATTTCTTCGTCTAAATTACATCACTCGCGATTCAATAAGATGTTATTATTATACAGTAATATAGCAACGTTATGATTCACGGAAAGTTATTTATTTTTATTTATATATGACTATAACAATCAAAAGTAAAAGTAGGACTTAAAAAAAATAAAATTTTAATCTAAATAAATTCATATTAATAATAATCTAAAAAAGAAGAAGAAATTAATGCAGCTGATATGAAAATAATTAAATTTAGTATTAAATTGTTTAATACATTTGTCACTTTTGGTTTATTATTTTCAATATTCTATCTTTGTAATCGACCAAACAAAAAAAAACAAAAACAAATTACCCCTGCTCAAAATTTGAGAGCTTATGTTTCAAGATGCGTAGAATCCGTATAACGAATAAAAACAAATCTGTTTGTCCGCCGTCCGCAGCATTTCTCCGAAACTACTGAACCAATTTTTTTTTAAATTCGTCACAAAAATACTAGTCCGTGCAACGATGATCCTAACACCTAGACGTTGATATCCGCTGGTTAGTTTTAAAATTGCCGCAGATTAAAGTCTTTATATTAGAATTAATTTTTTGTATATTACTTAATTGTCTATCAACAGCCATGTACCCTAATATTGTTATTTGAAATGAATAAAACATTGTGTAATAATTTGCAGCGTTTTTGCTACTGTGGCTAATCGGACGATGCTACAGTGCAAGTCCTAAATTTTGCCTATCTAGGTTTTATTAGGATGAGGATCTTTTACGAGTACTTGACATCGCACATGCTTGCGACCACCTTTTTACGTTCCCTCCGAAGAACGGCACAACTAAGGACGTTTTACTTTCATTAAAAACTCCTAGTGCCACAGGCAACCTTGGGTATAGTAGGCTGTTATGTTATCCACTACGCCACGGGTTACCCCTCTTATTTAATTTAATTTAGACTTTTTATGTCTGATGTATTTTATTTTATAATTTCAATTTCTTTTTTTAATACTCTTTTTTGTCTTTTTATACAATCCTATATTGATTTCTTCATGTTCAAATATTTGCTCTCCTCTTAGACTGACCCTGATTAATTTTTGTGATACTCACCTTTCTGTCCATGCGCAATACTCTTGACAATTTAGAAGTTGTGTTGTTACAAATTATTTAATTATTGATTTCTGATCTTGTTTGTTGTAACGAATAAAATTTAGTGCACATATTCTGGCTAATTTCTATGTGCTTCCCTCTCTCCAATTTGTACTGAATACGGTTGCTGCTTAAGTAAAAGTGTTTAAAAATACGTTTTTGTTTTTTCTTTGTTTTACATGATATTTCTTTGTACGGATTTAATAAACCGGAAAAGAACGAATTATATTGTAAAGATAGTTGTAATTTACTAATGATTTTTAATTGCATCCTTACGTTTTTCTTGTCTTTACTGGAATTATATGTTTATTTTGATTAAAAATATAATAAAAATTGCGTTCCTAACAAATTATGTTCTATTTTATCCGGATTGTTTAAATTATACCAAGGTTGATTCTGCATCAAAGGTCGTGGGAAGCTTATTCAGTGTAAGAGTCGTTGGAAGACTATTTCAGAAGTTGGAAATTATAAATAGAATGGAATATATCCTCTGACTGTCAGCTAGTTAATTGTTTAGCAACTGCAGGTTGTTTTCGTGCCAATGGAGCTGCCTTCCATTGGAAAATGCATCTGCTTTAGGTTTCCTTATATAAGATGTAAATTGGATATACTCAGTCTTAAAAAGTGTGTGTTAAGGGAGTTCTGCCCTTAACTAATTTAGTGCACATACTCTGGGTAATTTCTATGTGCTTTCCTAGTATGCATATTGTTTTGAGCAATGCAATGAAGTACACATAGGGCCTGGAGGTATCTCATTCTAAAACCAGAATCCTCTGGTAAAAAAAATAAGAAAATAGTGAGATACATTGTAACCACATGTATTCATACCTCAGCGAACGCTATATTATTTAGAAGAATTTTTTAACGCAATGAGTAGAGAATAGGCGTCGGCCGGTACAGGAACTGAGGAAAGTGTCAGGAGATGATCCCCACCCGAGCTCAGATATGTTAAGCAATAGTAAAATTTAATCTTATTTGAACTTTATAATGGCCTAACCATCATTATATTTATTAAAATAAAGCTAAAATGCTCTAGGTACATATTTTAACTTAATACTATATTTATAACCCTTGTTTTCAAATACAGTCCATTACATTTATTTGAGACCTTTTGGTTAGCATAGTTTTTGAGTGCTGCTCTGAGTAGTTTCCTAACATGTGTATAATTCCTTAGCTCAGTATTGTCTCACATTTACTGTTGGCCCGCTTGAGAATAGGGCACACAAGGTTAACACATGGGCATTTAATATGTAAAGAGTTGTCCCCAAGATGTCAGCATTGTAGGGAAATCCTAACAATTACCCATGTGTTCGAGGAATGTCCCTTCTACACTAGACAACTGGACCAAAAGGGAATACCTCACAATGTCGCGGTTGCATTAGGAAACGATGGAAATAGAATTGACCAATTAATGTGCCTCCTTTCTGAAATGGACTTTTATAAGAGGATTTGAGGACTTACTTTATGTTTATTTATTTCTATTTATCTTTATTATTTTTCTTTTTTTTTTTTCCTTGAATATTGTCTACTAATATAACTTGATATATGTTTATTTTTTACTAACGTTGTCGTATTTATTTTTTATTATAGATTATTCTTATTCTTATTATCTGTTTTAATCAATATTATTATTTAATATTGAAAAAAAAGAAAAAAAAAAAAAAAAAAAAAAAAGTTTGTCTAAATTAATTTTCTAAAATGAGCGTATCCGGCACTATTTATGAGTGTATTATTTGTAAATTATGTATTATCTGTATGTATGTATTCATGTATTATGGATGTATTACTTATTATGTATATGATTATTGTCTATTATGTATTATTATTTGTTCATAATGTATTCGTTCATTTTGTTTTATTATTATTATTTGTTAGTGTATTATTATTTAGTGTATTATTATCATTTGTTATATTGGTTCATTATTTATTTTAATTAATATTATTATTTAATATTTCAACTAAAGCCATAATTGTCTGTTTTTAAAAAACGTGTATCTTATAGTGAGTTAGGCATTATATATCTAAGTGTATCTGGCACTGATGACCAAGATGTTTTGTGCCAATAAATAAAACAAAAACCAAAAACCAAACATTTACTGTATGTATTCAGTAATACTGTTGTAAATTTCAATAAATATATGTATTTTTAATTATATATGGTTACTAATCGTATTTTTCAAAAATGATCTCCTATCGGTGTAGTAATTCCGAAGTTCACTAGTTTTGTGCGTTTCTAACCACAAAAATTTCAAGTATTACTGATCAATGCTCAATAGTTAATTTTTTTTTTTTTTTTTTGGTCGTACTATAGTGATGGATTAATCATTGTTCTTACCTTTTGTGTACTATATCTCTTTAATTTTATTAAACTTTTTGTTTAGCGTGCTATCCTTTTCTATAAAATTGCCATCTTTGGCTGGGTAGTTCAATGAACTTAGCCTAGGAGTTCTGGAATAGTTCCAAGGATTATATAAGTGTGCTAGGAAGCTTCCACAATGTTTTGCAAATCATCGAGAGGTGTGAATACTCAAGATAGTGCTAGCTTCTAAGAACTATTTCTGTGTCTGGAACTATTTCAAATGTAGAAAATCCTAGAAGATAATTTTTTTTTTTTTTTTTTTTTTAGAATTAATTCGAATATCACTACTTTTTATTGAAGAAACATGCAGCATTTAAATCACTTATATAGCTATTCAAATCACTAACATGTTTATTTATTAATTTAACCTCACTTTATGTTGCTGTTGCTAATCGGACGATGCTACGGTGGTAGTCCAAAATTTTGTCCAATCTTTAACGAGTACCTGATATCTCACATCAATGCAATTTTTGAACATAAAAATAGTAATATAGACGTATAATGTACCGTTGGAAAGCTAAAGATTTTAGAAAAATTGTTATCTTATATAAAAAAAGGTGTAAAAGTTAACGAGAGTGATAAAAAGCCGATAAAACTGCTTGTCGTGGATATTAATAAAATATATTATATAATAAAATACATGTTTTTATAGAGATTCAATTTATTTATTTATCTCCAAGTGTATTTAAAAAATCTTATGAACAATTTCAATTGATTAATTGATTGGAGGTAAGTGAAAGTTGTGTGTTGCGCGCACCAGATTATTTGTCCTATAACTTGCTATAAATTCCTAGGATTTACAGTCAGTTGTTCATATGCAGTAAGAGAAATATTCTTTTACATTTTTAAATTTTTTTTTATAAGGTTTCCAAAATTGTGGAATATCTCTAGTACTCGCAGGAAAAAAAAAAAAAAAATATATATATATATATATATATATATATATATATATATAACTTGCTGCGTACTTTTTCTGTTATGGTATCACCTAGATCGCAGCCTAGGCAGTAGTAGTTCTTTGTAGCCGTATAGTTTGATATCCGTGACGGTGTCTTCTCCACCGCAAACAACTCCGGAGAAAGTTACGTGAGGGTAACACGATCCAAGGGTACGGTTCAAAGCTTTTGGCTACGATAACGGTTTGGATTTGTCCAAAACATGGTGTTACATGAGTGCAATAGAAATTATTAAGTACTGTAACCAATGTTATACATTTCATGTCAACCCTCAACCTTTGCTGGGGGTTTGTTGATTGCAACGAATGTGCAGTACTTACATCTTCAAGCAGTCAAACAGATAAACACTAGTCTACGTTATTCGATTTTCGATAAAAATGGTAGAATCTCCTGATATTACTTTCATTTACCTTGATAATATATAATATATATATATATATATATATATATTATAGATATGCATTTATCGTAAAAATTATTGAGATTGAATTTCAGGTCTTAACAAATTTTAGATTTTTATAGTTTGCCACCTCTAAATCCTATTTTATTTTTTATTTTCCGTCTTAAATCCTCTTTGATTTCTTAGATTAAAACTTCCTAATCATATAAAAGTGTAGAACAAATTAGATAACCAACTAAAAGAGAAAAGAGCAAACAATGTTATTTAGCTTTTATTTTATTTATTTTTCTGCCCTATATACTGATCATTTGCATAGTAAAATAGGTGTATAATATACCGTTGGAAAGTTAAAGACTTTAGAAGTGTTATCTTATATACAAAGTTGTGTATGGTAGTGTTAGATGACGAATAGGGCATAAAAATATTATATTATTAAATTATTTAATTAAAATACATGTTTCTAACGAAACTAAATATAATTCTTTACACTTTGTGAACTCTAACTTTAATAGTTATTAAATTTATTTTAACGACAGAGGTAAGTAGGATCATATTTTGCCCAAAACAAGTTTGTTATGTTATGTATTACAAATTTGTAATTTTATAAGAAAGTTGGATGTTTTGAGGTCTCAATTGAACACACGTTACATTCGATTCAAATGCCTTCTAGAACTATGATCTGACTTTTTAAAGTCCTATTTTCTATGATGTATTTTTTTGAGGGTTTTCTGTTGTTGGTTTCTAATACATGGTCTTTGTTGTTTTGTTATTTTAGGAGTAAGTTACAAAACCAAATAATGTTAAACTCTTTTGTTATTAAATCTAGTGATTAATGTGCCTGAAAGCAGAGGAGACAGACACGCTAACGCAAGAGGATATTAAGCCTTTGCTGGATTACTAGCTACTATCCCAGAGGATATTGCAAATTCCTTTAAGCTTCATTTTACTTTAGAGTATTTAATTTAAGCTGCAAATTTTCTAAGGGAATTGGGCTTTATGCATAATTTGTTTTGCTTCATTTCCTCACGGTTCTTCTATTTTTTTTGTAATGCTCTAATTTTTCCGCCGGTAATTTCAGATGTGACATTTAACTATTATTTTCAATATTAGACCTTTGTAATCGAGTAAACAAATTAAAAAATTACACTCCCTTAAGATTAGAGGGGTTGCGTTTTAAGATACGTAGAACCCTCAAATACCGAATAAATAAAAAAAAATGTTTTTCCGCCGTCCGCGGGATTTCTCCTAAACTACTGGACCGATTGGAAGAATCCAAGCATCGAATAAAAAAGAAATCATCATCATTTTTAAAAGAACGGTTAAGTATTAACGGAGATATTGCGTTTCGTACTCATCAGTCCTGATTCGCAGTGAATGGTAAAAATGTATTTTGTGTGAATAGCATTGATTCTATATAATTGTTTAACCTCAAAAACCATTAAGTTATAATTTGAAGCGTTTAAATTATTCCAAGAGCTCTAATAGTCCCAAAATAAAATTATTTAGTAAAATCATTTGGTAAATTTGGTAGCGATTGGATTGAGTTGCAAAATTCGAAATCACTACGTATTAATTGATAGATGTTTCAGTTTTTTATTTATTTATTTTGGTTTATTATTTTCAATAATGACCTTCGTAATAAAAAAAATTACTCCCCTTCAAAATTTGAGGGCTTGCGTATCTTGAAACAAATTTTAAAAATCAGTTTGTCCGTCGTCCCCGGCATTCTCCGTAACTACTAGAGTAATTTTTTTTAATTTCGCCACAATAATACTAGTCCATTTAACGATGATCCTAATTCTTAGACGTCAATATCAGCTGATTACCTTAAAAATGGCGGCCGATTAAAAGTGATTTAATTCAATAACTTCGTTATTTCGTAAGATAGAGAAAAAAAATTAATAGTGTTTTTAACATTAGTTACATTTGATAAAATATATGAATTAATTCTGAGTTTTAAATAAAAAACTCTGGTGCGGGCAACACACGACTTTTACTTACCTCCGTTGTTAAAATTGATTAAAGAATTTTCAAAAACGGTTAGAGATAAAAATGAGTCAAACTAATCAAAGGTGCAGTCAATAGAACACACAATTATGTATAAACTTAATTTATTGGTGCCGACGTTTCGGCCCTATTTATAGACCTTCTTCAGGGCTCTATGAAAAAACAAAGATAGTAAACAGTAGTGATACAATATAATAATAATAACATAATAAGATACAATATATAAAGATGATAAGATATGATACAATATATAATGATGATAATATCAATTGTCATAACTACTATTTCACTTTGTTTGTAATTATCAGTATAGTTTATTTTTCTTATCATCTTTATGTATTTTATTCCACTACTGGTTGTTATCTTTGTTTTTAGTTTTTTCTGATAGGCCTGAAGAAGGCCTGTAATTTAGGCCGAAACGTCGGCACCAATAAATTAAGTTTATACTTAATTGTGTGTTCTGTTGACTGCACCTTTGATTAGTGTGACACATTTTTATCTCTAACCGTTTTTGAAAATTCTTTAATCGGTTTTAACAACGGAGGTAAGTGAAAGTCGTGTGTTGCCCGCACCAGAGTTTTTTATGTAAAACTCAGAATTAATTTGTATATTTTTTCAAATGTAACTATTATCGAAGTTTTCTCCATTGAGTGAAAACTAGATGTTTTCTCTAGGTAGCGGTATAATTTATTTTCCAGCGGTACTGGGGCGAAGTGGGACGGAGTAGAAAATCTGAGGGGATTGACTGTGCTCTACCCGGACGGCCCTGACATAGAAGGATGATAGCAGCTACTGGAAATGTGATTTGGCTATTCCTGCTCCCGAGGATGACTAGCTGCATCCATCTTGGCTTTTATGCCAGGAGTAAACAAGTCATGGCGTGGAAGAAAATATCATTTGAGCGGTGTATTATTAGTTCGGGAGAGAGAGAGCAGTCAGTGAGTCAGCCATGTTTGCGTAAGAGTCGTCTCTGCGGGGGTCATACTCCGCCTAAATATATACACAGGTGTGCAACATGGATTTTAATATCGTTCTTCGAATTCTTTTGGATGTTTATATCCACCTCAAGTTATTCTTAGTAGAGATTAATTATAACTGAGGCAGAAAAGAATTGGGTTAAATTTTTATTTATCCCAAAAGCATTTTATTAGAATGAAAAAAGATTTACCAACGATTCGAGATATTTTACCCATCTTCAGGATCCTTTAAAAGAGTTCCATCATATCAATAAATATTCATTAAAAACAATTGACTATAACATTCTAATATTCCTAGATACCACAGTTAAGGGCAATCACCAATCATTATATGTTTAAGAATTAAAACTATCTTTACCTTATAACAATAAAAAAAAAAAATCAGATGCGTGCATTACACATCCCTTACTTGCTTGATTTTTGAATATTCATAGGAATCATCTTTTTCCGTTAAAATGAAAGTGAAATGCAAATTACCACACAATGGTTTATTATTTCCAAATAACTATATTAGGGTATAAATGTTTATATAGCTTTTTTTTTTTTTTTTGGAAATTAACTAATATAAAAAGCTAAAATTTATTCAAGGAAATAACTCTTTTCTTTTTTATGATTATTTGCGGTTTTATGGTTAAAAAACACTAATAAACTATTTCTTTATGTTCGAAAACAACAGAATTAGAAGCATGTATATAGTCAAGATTTTAATTTTTTACCTTTATTTAGTTTATTTTTTTTAGTTTATTGCGCTTTACTGATTCTAAAACTCTATACATGTTTTTCTCTATCCTCAAAAATAACTGAGTTATTTCTTTTTTTTTTTTTTTTTTTTTTTTTTTTGTAAATTTCTTATTATCTTTTTTCTCTCTTTTATAATTATTCGTGTTTTTTTGGTTTAAAAACACATAAAACATTTTTCTCTATCTTCGAAAATTAGTGAGTTATTGAATTGGCCGCCACTTTAAAAATGACCAGCCGATATCAACGTCTAGGTGTTAGGATCATCATTGCATGACCTAGTATTTTTGTGGAAAATTTAAAAAAAAATTGCTCTTGTAGTTACGCAGGATGCCGGGGACGACGGACAAACTGATTTTTTAAAATTTGTTTTAAGATAAGTAAGCCCTCAAATTTTGAAGGATGGTAATTTTTTTTTATTACGAAGGTACATTATTGAAAATAATAAACAAAAAATAAATAAATAATGAATTGAAACATCTATGAATTAATAAGTAGTGATTTCGAATTTTGCAACGCAATCGCTACCAAATTCCCCAAATGATTTTACTAAATAATTTTATTTTGGGACTATTAGAGCTATTGGGACTATTAGACTCTTGGGATAATTTAAACGCTTCAAATTATAACTTAATGGTTTTTTAGTTTAAATAATTATATGGTATCAATGCTATTCACACCAAATACATTTTTACTATTATTTGCGAATGAGGACTGATAAGTACGAAACGCAATATCTCCGCTAATACTTAACCGTTCTTTTAAAAATAATGATAATTTCTTTTTTTTATACGATGCTTGGATTCTTAAAGAACCCTTTTTTTTTTGTTTTGTAGATTTAAATATTCTATTGCTCTTAAACTTAGCTTTGTGTTATTATTTATTGCGCTAAAAGGAAAGTTTTAATTATTATAATCGAAATCTTTGAGTGCAACTTGAAAGTTAGTGTTTTCTTAGTAAAAGCATTCAGTAGAAAACAGGTATGTATTAAATAAACCTCTCCTCTTCATGGCTATTGATTGGAGAAAATCTGAGGCCACCTTATGGAGAAAGCTACAGAGTTATTCACTATTATTTGTAACAACTGCTCGGATTAATTTAATTTTATTCTTAACTATGTTCTTGTTCAAACATTTAATATTTTTTTTAAATTTTAATGAGAAAAAAAATATCAATCTGATTTTTAATAATACTTTTACTTATTTTTGCAACATCGTTAAATTAGTTCAAATTTATTTCTCTATTTATTTACAGCAGTTATTTATCTAAAGAATAACAGATGTGTAAAATCAAAGTAGCTACCCACAACATTCATACCAATTTTTCATTAGTGGAGATTTGAATCCAGTTCTAAATCGCATATTTATATTATCGCTTGAATTAGTGTTATTTCGTTTTTCTATATTTGAATCACGATCTAATATTTATTGTGCACTATCTAATAATTTAAAAAAGCGAATCAGTTACTGTTATTATTGTAGTGTCACGAGATTTTTTTTCTTTTCGTAGATACAGACGAGTTTTTTTTTTTGTTTTTGATTATTATTGCAAATTTGGACTGTACATTGCTTCTCCGACTAAAAAAATAATAACTATGTTACGTGATTATGAAGAAGAAAATAGCATAAATCAAATGGTTAATAAATTATTATTAAAATAATCTTATTAAGGAACAATTTTTTTTTTTTAATGATAGATTTATTATTCTTTATTACATTGAAATAGTTACAGGCCCGAAATAGTCATAAAAAATAATAATAATGTCATTGCATTTTATCAAAACTCTCTGCATAGGATTTTAAAAAGTAAAAGGTAGTGATCCTTCCAAATATAATATTAAAGAACTAACGATAGTCTAATTGGAATAGGATGCTTTATGTTAATTTTAAGAACATTAAATTGCTAATGGTTATTATTCTTTTTGGCATTTTGCATTATTTTTGTATTTTGAAAACAGTATGACTAAGCTTAGTTTTTATTTTATTTTTATTTTAGTAGGGCTTTAGCTAGGCGCCATTAGCCAAAATTTAAAATAATATTTATAATTATCATTAGTCGATACATTAAAAATAATTTGAAATTATGATTTGATTCTATGATTATTGATAATAAGCTCTGTTTTATAATTTAATACCTGCAGAGTTTATAAAGTGATCTGACACTTCAAGTACAAGATTGGGATTAGTTATTATGTCTATATACGATAGATTATTTTTATTTAATATAGTTTCGATTTTATTGATGAAAAAGTAGCGTTGGGCTGAAAATGTAATGCATGACATTACTATATGTTTCGGGTCGTCCTTAACTTCGCACAATTCACAATATTAAATTATCTTTTCTATTAATCATATTTAAGTAGGGACCTGAGATCGCATGATTAATTCTTACCCTTCACATTGCTGTTATCCATGATCTAGGGGCATTAATGTTATCGAACCATGGTTCCATTGACACAACCGGGAAGTTAAATTTATAAAACACCCCTTTTCTTCGTTTTCATTAATTTCCTGCTACTTCATCTTCATGGGAACTTTCTACTCTTCATAAAGATCTGAAACAAAGCTTAGTTTGGAGTAGGGTCTAAATTAATTTTAAAATGACCGAAAAATTATTTTGTTTTCCTCGTGTAAGAAAAGAAGAAAAGTCCCTTTAAAAGTAATAAATGATGCATTAAAGGTCTTGGTGTGATAATTTATTAATGGGAGAGCCCCCATGTCGTGTTATGAATGACGAATCGAAGTCCCTTTGTGACTACTGCATATTGAATGTGACCCGGTGACCCTTTAGGAACTACCGTTGGGGACCGGCAACAGTAGGGGGTGAATTAACCCCAGGTCATCGACCAATATATGGGTTACCCCTCATACCAAAATAGAATTGTCTGTTATCATATCGATATAACCAGCTCAGGAAAAGCGCTTGGTATTATTTACCAAAAACTACTTTATTTATTGTATTATAGGACTGCATTGATTTGAAATACATCAAAGAAACTCCATTTCCTCCTTAATTCATTTTTACTTTTTAAATTGTCTATTCAAACCTAATTTATTAGAAGGGCTTAATTTTGAATTCAGCATTTATGATTCTGCCTTGTAATTTTACAATTTTGTCTATATGATAATATTATTTTAAAAATCTTTAATTTTCCAACGGTATATTATACATATATATATTACTGTTTTTATGTTCAAAAACACAAAAATTATGGAAACCTGCATAAGCATTTTTTCAAATTATTTTAAGCGAATAAAAAAACGATTTACTTTAAAAATGTAATAAAACTTAATTCTGAAACTTTAAATAAAATCTGTTATTGGGTTATTAAGTTGGAAGGATTCATCCACGAGTTTGGAAAATATGCATTCATATAATAAAGGAGTTACGATGATATATAAAGATGATGTTTAAGATCCAGAACGTATTTAGTAATTATGGACATGCCTGCGTCTACTGTAATGTAAATTTTGTTGAATGAAATAAAAATCTGGTATTAAATGACATTTTTTTGTTTATTTATATAAATTAAAATAAAATGAAATATAGACATCTGTAAATGTATGTGTTGAGAGTGTATATGATATAGGTTATATGACTGCTCAGACAATAATTTATATGTATTATTAATTGTACCATACTATAGAATTATTTTCGGTAGGGTCCTAACGCTTTCGGGGGCTGGCAATAGGCTTAACCCGCATGGCGTCCGACAATGTCGGGTCTCCGTCTTTACCTGGTACTGGAACATTTTTTTAAAATGTAATGTTTAATATACTCCAAAAAATAATGTTTTTTCGTGTTAAATATTTTAATTTGTGTGTTATTTTTAATTATTAAAATATTTTAAGACTTGTTCTATCCTAATTTTATTAGTATTACTGGTAACGCCCGAAAATTTCCGATCATACATGCTTTGACCTGACAGTACCTCTATCATAGACATACAGTGTACAAATAATTAATTCTATCAGATCGTTGTCTAGATTGTTTCATATAAAAAAATAGATTTATCCTTTATCTGCTGTTTTTTTTTTTTTTTTTTTTTTTGTTTTTTTTCGATACCTCAATAACAATTTAATATTATTGATTTAATTCATAATAACAACAATAAATTAATTTTAATCATTACATCATTATTATTTGTAAACATCTATATTATCTTACGAGATGATAATCCCTTAGAGAATGGGGCAGATGTGTTAAATCAATAAAAGGCACTTTTGAAAAGCTATAGTTCAAAATAAGACCAATTAATATAACAAAATTTATTATAAATATGCGCATTTATAAATAAATATATTATCGAATCATTTAAAAGATATAAGTAAATTAGTTTATCAAAATTCAAATAAACGGCAGAAATAAATATAAGTGTTTACATACAAATAAGGTCAATCGTGAATATAATTATTCATAAATTACTAAAACTGGATATCTGAATGAATCAATTATAATGAAATGCATATTTAACGACTTGATAAGCTGAATATCTCGAACGGATGAACCAAGATAGCTTCGTTGCCAACACAGCGACCGTGCGAGGAATGCAAGCAAACATTGGACCGGTAAACATCAATGGCTAACAATAAAATAAGTTCAGGGTTAACTGCCAAGTCGTCCTCCGATATTTATAATTTTTATGAAGGCGAAAACCGGCGGGTGGGTGTAAGCTAGCTATCAGCTTTGGCTTTGTTCCGCATTTATAAAATGTATTCATAATTAAGAATAGTAGGCATACAAGTCAGACAGATATGTAAAACTATTTTAAAT
This sequence comes from Piezodorus guildinii, assembly GCA_023052935.1. Taxonomy (NCBI): domain Eukaryota; kingdom Metazoa; phylum Arthropoda; class Insecta; order Hemiptera; family Pentatomidae; genus Piezodorus; species Piezodorus guildinii. Next base: position 63,612,622 of record CM041293.1, read on the forward strand.
CGAACTGTGATTGAATAATAATAAATTATTGTTAAAGGCTGAGAGAATTTTCGTTTTATGAGAAAAAAAAGAAGAAATAAAAATTAAAATTTTACAAATAAATACGCTCATAAATCAGTTTTGTTTTTTTTTACGATAGAGAAAAATGTGTGAGTTTTAGAATCAGTCAAGGGTGATAAACAAAAATTTTGTTTTTATTATTTTCTATAATGATTCTTTGTAATTGACCATTAAATATTAAAAATTACTCTCCTCTCTCAAAATTTGAGGGCTTACGATTCAAGATGCATAGAACCCGAATAACGAAAATAAAAATCCGTTTATTTTAATTAATAAATGAATACCTAAAACAAATAAAGTTATATTTGATAGATAATTAAATTTTCTACAAAATGAAAATTGAAAAAAAACATTGAAATCCTCTCAGGAATACCAGAGACATAGCGTTTTGAAATTACCAATGGTGATGCCATTTTTATTTAAACTATTTATTCCTTTTCATATTGCTTGATTGCCTATAACCAGCTATATAAACATTTATACCGAAATATAGTTATTTGGAAATAATAAACCAATGTGTAATAATTTGCAGCGTTTTTTCCACTCTGCCTGTTACTATTCACGAGTGTTGATAATTTGAGAAGAAGGTCAAGAATTCAATAGTAAATTAGTGGCTGTTATAATACTTCACTACTTTTATTAAAAAAAATGCACTACGTTTTGGCTAGTAAGTCATCTTCAGGAGCAAAATAATTCTTTATCTCTAATTATTTTGTCAGTAAGGTTAATGGTATTCTTAACTTCTCTGATAGGTACATCTATAAATCCAAATATGTCCATCTTAAAATTGTTTCGTACTTCATTATTTTTTCCAGTCATTTTTTAATAAAAGTGTTGATTTGATAAAAGTAGTATGACCTCCAATTTACTATTTAATTTTTTTTACTAACATCGAAAGATTTTTTTAGTTAGTTATTAGTAGTTAAAATATAGGAAAAGGAGTCTACATAGTATTTTTTTATAATAAAATTAATTTATGGGACCAAATATATATTGAAAAAAATAGATAGATGGTTTATTTAGTACTTTTTATGAATTATGCTTTTCGAACAAATATAATGTTATGAGGGCATAAAGAAAATACAACCCTACCATTTTCCATTAAAGAGCTTCTTGAGGCAATCTCACAGAGTCAATATCAAAACGTGACGTATAAATCACACGTGTCGGTATTAATTTTACAATATCACCTTCACACGATCAATATATTGTCTCAAACGGATACTGACTCAATCATGTTGGCTTTTAATTTTAAATAAATGATTAAAGACGGTGACAATCTTAGGGGTATTGATATATCAGGATATACGTTTGAACAGGTAGAGAAATTCAAGTGTTTAGGTTCTATGATAACTAAACAAAACAAAAAATAAATAAATAAATACAGGAGGAGGTAAATTCGCGGTTAAAGGCGGGAAATGTATGTTATTATTCTGTTGTGAAATTACTTAGCTCGCGGCATCTGTCAAGAAACTTAAATGTTAGAATTTATAAAACTTTTACTATCTTGACGTTTCTATACGCATGTGAAACGTGGTGCCTGACTTGGAAGGATGAGCAGCGTCTAAGGTTGTTCGAGAATAAGGTACTACGTACAATATTTAATCCAAAAAAAGATGAAGATACTGGGGAATTTAGAAGGTTGCACAACGCGGAATTAAAAAATCATATACCTGTCAGTGTAATTTATTTGCTAGCATCGCGGCTACTCAGATTGGGCGTATAAAGTTGTTGGACTCAGTAAGGATCGTATTCTGATTCAGCTGGTAGGCTTAGTATATTATTATTATCCAAGATTTATTAGAAAAATACCATCACAATAACATTAGAATAAATAATTTAAAATTGAATCAGAAAACTACCCTAATGAGCAGCGTCTAAGGTTGTTCGAGAATAAGGTACTACGTACAATATTTAATCCAAAAAAAGATGAAGATACTGGGGAATTTAGAAGGTTGCACAACGCGGAATTAAAAAATCATATACCTGTCAGTGTAATTTATTTGCTAGCATCGCGGCTACTCACTCAGATTGGGCGTATAAAGTTGTTGGACTCAGTAAGGATCGTATTCTGATTCAGCTTGTAGGCTTAGTATATTATTATTATCCAAGATTTATTAGAAAAATACCATCACAATAACATTAGAATAAATAATTTAAAATTGAATCAGAAAACTACCCTACCTACTCTCTATAATTTTACATTCAAAGAATCTTTTTCATATCTACCTAACATATTTGATTAATTTTATCACTAAAATGTGTGAGATTACTAAAACGTTTTTGATTTTGCTATTTCTAGGCAAAACATTATACTAACATAAAAAATTAATTTCGGTATTACAGTCTAATAATTAGCATAATTTTGTTGATGCTTGTAAACCATAAAGGTGAGGATGATAAAACCTGAATACATTAATATTAATGAACAGCATGAGCTGGCAGCCCTAAAGAGAGTCTCCATATATGGGACCAGATCTCATTAAGGCTATCCTAGCAATGCTAAACCTAGTCCATCTTGTTCCCATGTGTCCTTCTCAATTACTTCCACATCCCGTTCCACTTTTAATTTAGATTTTCTCTAAATTCAGCTTAGGTTGTTTATAGACTATTAATACATTCTTTAATATTTAATTCATCTTTTTCAATATATTTAGGCCATTCATATAGAATCTTTTCGGGGGTAAAATAAAAATTAATACCTTTAACACAAATAAAACGTATATAATTTTTTTGCACTAAGCCTAGGAAGTTCTTGACTTGATTTTTCCTTCAAACATGAATTATATTCATTGAGATCCTATCCTTTACCTCATCTCTCTTGTTAAAATCCAGATATCTTAATATTACTAAAGTGATAACAAAAATAAAATATAAAAATAACTGATTTATAGAATTCAAGATTTTTAAGGACTGTACATAATTTATATTTAATTCTTAACAATACTTAATGATCCCTTAATTCTCTAAGCTTATTTAATCCCACCTGGCTCTTTACGAAAAAAAAAAAAACACTTTATTTATTTATGTCGAAGAAGAAACATGACAGTGTCCTACAATTTTTGTTGTTGTAATTTCAAGGCTCAATACGCTGGCCTGCCACAAGGTAGCGTACTGAGCCCTCTTCTCTACTCTGTTTACACTTCCGATATTCCTGAGTACCCTTGTACAACCATCTATATTTTTGCTGATGATACAGCACTTCTTTCTTCTCACGAGACTGCACTGTAGCTTCTATTTCCTTACAAAATCATTTATTTGACCTAGAAATGTGGTTTCAAAAATGGAAAATTAAAAATTAATGCCTCCAAATCTAGCCATGTGAGCTCTGCGTGAAGGAGCTTGTCCAGCAGTGAAAATCGACAACAATGCTAAAACCTACGTACGATACCTCGGACTATATTTGGATAAAAGACTAAGATGGATATACATACGAAATTAAAGCTACAAGAATTAACAAGTCGTTACAAACTACTTTCACATCTTTGGAATACAGATCACCACTAAATTTACGGAACAAGCGACTAATATACACGACTCTACTGAGACCAATATGGGTATACGGAGCAGACCTTAGGTATTCAACTCAGTCCAAAATTTTACGAAAAATTGTTCACGCACTATGGTATGTTTCGAATCACACGATACATAATGACACTCACGATCAGCGAGGTAGGACTGGATAATAAGAAAATAGGTAGTAGGGTGAAATAGACGGAGCTTGTAAAGCAATCCCGGGTGCAGGGAACACTTGAAGTGGGTGGTTAGCATAACAGCCTCCTATTCCAAAGGTTACAGGTTCAAACCCGCAGGTGGTCCTAGGATTTTTTAATGGGAGTAAAAAATCCTTAGTTATGCCGTCCTTTAGAGGGGACGTTAAAAGGTGGTCCCGACCCTGTGCGATGTCATGTACTCGTTAAAGATCCCTATCCTAATAAAACCTGGATAGGCAAAATTTAGGACTCCCACTGTAGCATCGTCCGATTAGCCATATTACCATAAAGTGACGTTAAATAAATAAACAAACAAACATAATGATACATACATTACAAAAGTAAATTCTTACATTCACGACAAATATAACACGTTTCATTCTTCAACATATCACTAACCAAATCAACTTGTTGTATTGATGACGTTCTGCAGAAAGCTATCAAATTTCTCCAAATGTACTCGCGAATTTGCCGGGAAGTGTGATGTGTGGAAAGATACTGTTAGGCGCTTAGCACTCTCAACAACGATGGTGAAGTAGACTGAAGTGAAGACTGGTTCCTCTAGAACTTATCCAACTGCAATCAGCTAAATGATTAGGTATTTGTTGGGAAAATTTATTGAAAACTCCTTCTGATGTGAGATTTTACATGTGATGAAAAGTGGATTTACTGGTGAAACCCGAATACCGAATTGTATAAGCGTGATATACAATTTTTATTTTTATTGATTTTATTCCAAGTTCCGATGTTAGTATTAGCCTTTTCATTCTCTTGAGCAGTCTAATTCACGTTTTGCTAACTATTAATCAATATTGTCTTAGAAATTTTGAAAGGCATAATTTCTAGTATTAAATATCTTTAATAAACATTCTTTTAAAATTTAATTAAAACGGAAACTTTTTAGTATGTCCTAGTTTTTTTATGACTTTGTATGGACCGCTAATATATTTGTGTGTGTTATACGTATACGTGTGTCTGTGCATGTACATATATACAAAATGTTGGGTAGCTATGATTTGATTTGCCGCTGTAAAGAAGAGATATGCTTGCCGATAAACTGAGAGTGAAGATTGGGAGCGTGGAAGTTGCCTGAAGGAATTGAGGATAAGGTCCTATTCCCGTATTAGGTATCTTGAGGTCGTCCTCTCTCCCTCTCTCTTTCTATCCCAGTTTGTTCTCTTTCTTCCCCCTTTTTTTTATATTGTAATTGGTTTTTCGAAAAGTAGACTCTTGCCTTTTGACCCTATACAAAAAGATGATGAGGTCTTCTTTTATTCATTTATATGAATCCAATTTTACTGCTAAAAAATTATATTATATTATTAATTTATAATTTTTATCCCCTTGAAGATAATCACCTGTCTATTTAGCTGAATTTAGTTTTACTTCCGCAGTATTAAGGAATATAATTATCTTTTCCTCCTCACAGCAATGCTGCAAAACTTCGACCCTGCGTTGCAAAATATAAAAAAAATGTATGTTTTAATCGCTCATTTGATCAAGTTATTTTGTTTATGTATTTATTAATATAAATGATTAGACATTAATAAAATTTGCCATCTGCTTATGAAACTAGTAAACATGGTAACAAATAAATAGAAATACAAGCAAATACTATCTGTTGAGATACAAAAAAACAAAACAAAGAATATGAAAATGAACTAGATTATAAAAACAAATGGCTATTAGTGTAGTTAGTCTCTTGGTCATTGACATGATAAGGGTTTGTGGCAGTGGGTAGGTTTTGAGTCAGCGGGTTTGAATTTAGGGTCAATCGATTGTGAAAATTTATTGTTAAGATCTTTTGCTGTTGCAATGTCGAACGAATGTTGAATGTTTCATTAGATGCACAATAAGGGACATTTACGATTTTCCCAAGTTATTTCGATTGAAAAGATTGTTTAATTTAGGCATTTGACTTTTTTGTTTTCCATTATAACTAAATTCTTCATGTTAAGATTGTTTTTATTAACCCTTTGTTAATAGTTAATCTATTTGTTAATAATAATTTTGAGCGTTTGGGCAGTAATCCCGAAATGAGTCCATGCCTTTGATTCTGTTCTTTTCTTTTCCGTTTGAGACGAGTCGTTTGTCTTTGCAAATTCCTAAATTACGAGATTCGTTGAATCATCAACTGATGAGTTCAGCTTATGTCTTAATTTTTTTTTTTTTACCTTATCTTCATATTATCTACTACGTGGCATCTCTGGATGTATTAAAAATTAAGTTGAATAAAAAAATCTAGTGCGCGCAACACACGACTTTCCCTTACCTCTGTTGTTATCAGAATTTTTAAATAACTTATGATATGAAAGTAAATTGTTAAATAATTAATTAGCTAGAGTTTCAATATAAACATGTGTTTTATAAAGCTGGATAGGCAAAATTTAGGACTCCCACTGTAGCATCGTCCGATTAGCCATAGCAGCATAAAGGGACGTTAAATAAATAAACAAACATGTGGTTTATTAAATAATATATTATATTATTATCTACGGCAATCAGTTAGTTTTATCGGATTTTTATTACTCTCCGTTAACTTTTACAATATTGTGTATAAGATAATATTTTTTCTAAAATCTTTAGCTCTCCAACGGAATATTATACGTCTTAAAACCTGAAATATGGGAAATATGAAATAAACTTGAAATAATTGAAACTGAAATAAACTTGAAATATGAAACGTCTTACTGTTTTTATGTTCAAAAACACAAAAATTGCGTAAAAGAAATGTTTGGTCTTTTCTCTTTTAGTTAGATATCGTATTCGTTCAAATTTTATATTTATCCGCTTCTTATCTGTACTAAATAGATGAGATAGTTATTTTTTATAAAATCTACAAAATTAAAGGTACTTTAGAGGAAGAAAATTTAAAATATTGACATTTAAGCACTGTCAGACTATTTCAATCAGAATGAAACTTACATGATATCAGATCCCATTATACATTTATGTCACTATTCTTATGTTCAGAAACACCATAATTGCATAATAAATTTTTTGCTCTTTTCTCCGTTAATTGATTATCTAATTCATTCAACTTATATATTTCCTATATTTTTATCAATTCTTACTAGATAATATGGTTATTTTTTTCCTATCTACAAAATTAAAGGTACTTTAGAGGAAGAATATTCAAACTATCATCGTGTAAGCCCTGGCGCGCTTTTTCAATCAGAATAAAATCTATATGATACTAAAACCCATTAAATTTTACATCGATGTAAGGGGATTAATCAAAATCGTTAGAGCCGTTTTTGAGAAAATAGTAATTAGTATCTAAGTCTAATATTATCGTGAAAATTGCATCGAGTTTCAATGGATATATTGAAGTTCTAGAGCTGAAAATGCTTGAATAGGCTGTAATCTTGTAGTCTCGCTAAAAAAAGAAAATACGCTATGTTATAGTATGTTTTTCGTTTACGGAAACCATAATATTTTCTTATTTACTCAAAAGATTTGGACTTCGCTCATCGTGAATGGTAAAGCAGGGCTTAAACGCTGAAGATTCGAGAAAAAAAATTTCTGAATTGCTTATAAATATAAATGTTTGTGTGTGTGTTTATACTTAAATATATTAAAGAGTTAGTTAATGAGCAAAGGAGAAATAATTTTTCAAGTTATTTTTTTTGTATGGAATAAGATTTTTAATTAATAATATTGTGTATAATACTCAGTATCATTGCACTAAGAAGATATACCACACATTGAAAATAAACTTTTTAATTATTTTGAAGGTTAGCATGACATGTTTACAGTTCATTTATTTTCAGCCTTGTCGCCAGACATCTTTTTTGGTAGCAATAAACACGTCGAATAGCCTGAAGGACTGCTCATGTGCCACAGTGAATTATCGTGTGATGTAAATTTACAACCGGCGTTTGTTTTAATCCTTTTCATTATATTTTTTTATATTTACTTTGTTCTTATTCCATTCGTAGAAGAGCTCTATACGTGAAAAGATATAGGGCGGATATGAGTGGGATTTGAAATGGAGATGATATATGAGTTCATGATAGTTTTTAATATTTTTTACTATTTCTTGAGACGAAAACCGTTAGCCATATAACACTGTTTCACAATGCACTATCGTATCGTTTACCTATACCGTATTATTAGTTGGTATTTTTTTTTTATTTTAGGAGAACTTACTAGATATTACCCTAAAATTGTCGGTATATGGATTTATTTGTATAATATTTAAATATATTAGAATGAATGAATTAATCCATCTGATTAAGATTGTTCTCTGTGATCAGTTTATTATTGTTTTTTATAAAAGGAGCACTTTGTAGGTTTGTATAATTCAAGTTACAACTTAAGTAAACTGACTGGATACAAATTCCGTAATTCCGCTTTGTGCAACCCTCTGTATTCCCCAGTAGCCTCATCTCTTGAACCAAATATTTTACACAGTACTTATTCTCGAAGACCTTAAAGCATTGTTCATCCTTCAAAGTAAGCGACTACTTTTCACAAACATGTAAAATCGTCGATATAATAAAGATAAGGTTAAGGGGATAGAAAAAATAACTTCATTGTGTAGATGTAATTTTGTAAACTCATCATTTTTGTTTATGTTTCACACTTCATTGCTAAATTAAATGCCATAGTTATTCTGTTATTAAATTTTATATGAAGTGGCGAGCCCAGCGAATAATTTAAGTAATTGAAGTATAATTTCTTTCATTATATTTTAAATGGTTTTTATTGTTCTTTTTCATTTGCTCGGACGGAAAAAGGGCTATATACTTTAAAGATTCAGTTTTTCAAGTTGAATAATTTAAGTTGTGATATTTTAACTTGTAATTAGTAATGAGGTAGACTCTGAAAATTGGGTTGTAAAAATGGAAGAAAAGTTAATTTTAAATAATATTAAAGTTAATTTAAAAAAAGAGCTGTTGTTCTTTACTTAAAACAAAGGCAGTATATTGTTTTTAACATCCATTAGAGGGATTTGTTTCTCTTCCTGCATGACTTTGAATTAATTATAAGTAATTAGATTTGTTTTTATTGAAATTTTAATTGCATGCTATACAATCCCAATATTTATTATCTCTATAAAGAGCTACTGAGGGTAATAAAACATTTAAGGTACTAATGGTTTCGTGGCTGAGTTGAGTATTAATGATCTTGCCGTTGTTGGGGTCGCTTTGAGAAAACGGTTCTAAGGCGATAGATCCTTATCGGGACTATGAGAAAGTTATCACTGATTGATAAACCACGATTCTAAAGCTAGGCTCCTTTTACCCTGCGAGGGTTGCTGTAATTTTTCAATAAAAATATTTAATCCAGAAAAATTTAATTTCTCTTCATAAGCTAAGTAGTTTTTATCATTCGGCTGATGAATAGGACAAAGTTTTTGTTTCCATTCAGCCATATATAATAATCATAATAAAAGGCTTCCTGAACCCGAAGGTTCGATGCCGATAGCACCAAATGTCGCCTACACAGGTTCGTCCAATGATCACCGTTCAAGCCCAAGCCTCCGAGATCAGCCTTAACACAATCCTCCCATCAACGTTTCGGCCTACCTTTCGGACGCCTACCAGTCGGATCAGCGAATACTAACTTTCTCGCAATCCGTTCCTCACAGAGCCCACCCAACAACTTAACACGTCCATTAGAGTCTCCGCGATGCTATGAACTCATTTATATTCACAGTCTACAAGCTCCGTTATTCCGCGTTGTACAACCTTCTAAACCTCCCAGTGGCCTCATCTCGCGTTAGACCAAATATTTTACGCAGAACCTTATTTTCGAAAACCTTAAGACGTTGTTCATCCTTTAAAGTAAGCGGCCACGTTTCACACCCATTAAGAACCGTCGGAAGAATAATAGTTTTAGAAATTCTAACCTTGTGTTTTTAGACAGAAGCCGCGAGCTACGTAATTTCGCAATTGAATAATTAATAACACGCATTTCCCACCTTTAACCGGGACTTTTTCTTGCTTTCATTGAACCTAAATACTTAAATTTCTCTACGTGTTCAGACATGAGCCATCCTTAAATGCCATCATTTAACTCGCAGTAGTCATCTGCGTTTTAAAATATAACGCCATAGATTACAACTTTTCATTTTACTTATGAGGTGAAACAAGAATCTTTAGTAGCCTAACACACAATATTTTGTAAATTTTAACATTCAGTGAACCAGTTAGTTTTGTAAAGAATAAAAATAAGTAACCTTGTAAGCAGCAGTTTTGTTTCTAAGATTTTGTTTTTAGTTATATTTAAAATAAAGTACTATGTAAATTATTGGTCAAAGGAGTCCGTGGCTCACAAACACGTCAGAGGTGTGAGTTCTTATACCAGGCCCGGGAGGACTTTTTCAAACATAGTAAGTGAATAAAATCATATATATGAAATGAAATAGAGATTCACTCATATCCTCTCTGGTAAGTGAGGACCATCAGGCTACGGGTAAAGGCTCACAAAAATAGGGATATGGTATGAAAGAGTGAGTCATCTTTCAGATAACTTTTTTATACCATCATCCCAGAATGGCTCTTATGCATTTGCACCGTCAAATTTCCGGTTCTGAATCGAGCAAAACCACTTGCAGAAATTGCTTTATCTGAAGGCACCATTTCCATAAATACTGCAATTTTTTTAACTGTCTGTTAAATCAGCGGATTTTCCTTTTCGGAAATAAACAATCATTAAATGGTGAAAAAGAATTTGTCTCTTCCATTTTGAGCACCACTTAAAGATAGGGATTCTCGGTTTAAATTAATGTATAAAAGCACCTTAACTAGTCTTTTTTTTTGGAACATGTGTAAACATTATTGACCGAGCAAACGTGATTTTATAAACAGAGAGAGGATTAAATGGAAATATTGAAAAACGCTACGTAACAAGTCTGCGACGTCTGGGTTATTAGAGGATTTTCATTTGTTTCTTTTTTCCAGCATCATTGCGATATGTCTTAATTTCAGAAAGATCAATGTTGGATTAGACAAGATTTTTTTCAATTTGTAATAAAGACTTCAGAATTTGAAAACAAAAAATAAGATGATGTTCCTAAATTTAAGTTATTATCAATAATCAACCTTTGTAATGGACCAAAAAAAAAAATTACCCCTGCTCAAAATTTGACGGTCTACGTTTCAAGATGCGCAGAATCCTAATAACGAATTAAAAAAAAAAATCTCGCTAAATGATTATGAAAAATCTGGTGCGGGCAACACACGACTTTCACTTACCTCCATTTTTAAAATCAATGAAAGAATTTTCAAATACAGTTAGAGATAAAAATACGTGAAATTATTAAGGAATTAATCAAATTCAATTTATATAGGAAAATATGTTTTATTAAAAAATCTATTATATTATTATCTTAAATAATCAGTTAGTTTTATCTTCTTTTCATCACTCTCCATTAACTTCTAAAAGCTTGTGTATGAGATGATATTTTTTCTAAAATCTTTAGCTATCCAACGGTATATCATTCATGTATATTACTGCTCTTATGTTCAAAAACGAAAAATTGCATTAAAAAAATATTTTTTCAGTTTTCTTCCTTTAGTTGGGTATCGAATTTATTCAATTTATATATTTACCTGTTTTTCATCAGCGTTAACAAGATAATATAGTTATTATTATTGAATCTACAAAATTAAAGGTACTTTAGGGGAAGAAAATTTAAAATATCGGCATTTAAGCCCTGTCAGACCATTTTTATCCAAATAAAACCTACATGATATTAAAGCTCATTAAATTTTACATCGATATAGCGAGTTTAATCAAAATCGTCGGAACCGTTTTCGAGAAAATCGAAAAAAGGTGGAAAATGCATGGTATAAAGTGCCTCTTCTGGTGAGCTCATTTTGATGAAAAAAGTTTTGTCACGTCTCGGGCGTATAGTTGTCTTAAATATGAAATTTCAGTTTCATTGGACTTACCGTTTCCGCCCGGGAGTTACCACACACACACACACAGACCTTTTTGCGGGACTTGGTTATTTGGACTCAGGAGACCATAAAACGTGTATTTCCGTTGAAAACTGGAATTCGAAAATTTTCACGATCGCAATACTTCCCCTTACTATATATAGTAAGTGAAAGTAAAAAAAATAGATGATAATAAAAAATTTATATCTCGCTTATATACTCTTGTAACTACGTTATTTTCGAAGATAGAAAAAAAATTCATTATCGTTTTTGAACCAAAAAACCGCGAATGATTATATAAAAGAGAAAAAAGAAAAGAAAAAGTTTGGAAAATTGGAATCTCGCTTACATATACGCTTGTTAACTACGTTATTTTCGAAGGTAGAAAAAAAAATCATTATTGTTTTTTTAATAATCATATAAAAGAGACAAAAAAAAAAGAAAGAAAAAAATTGATATTTTACACATAAATACGCTTACAACTCAAGTTATTTTTGAAGACAGAGGAAAGTGTGTAGGGAGCTTTTTAAAAAAAAAAAAAAAAAAAAAAAAAATGTATTACATGTCAATAATACAATGAAAATGGATAGAAACTTTATTAGCATCAAAACAATTATCTTGAACTAACGATTGACGTTATACACTCGGTAACGACAAGATAAACTTTGCCATTTACAAGTAGATAGCTAATCAGGGTTCCAGGAGATCGCAGTGCTATTCTCCAAACAAATTTTGGACCAAATGGAAAAAGAATCATTGAATTTCTTTTACAACTAGTTTAGATATTGCGTTTTGAAATCAGTGGCAGTGTTATGATATGATGCTTTGAATTAGTGCTTTTCATATTACTTAATTGCCTATCAACAGCCTTATAAACAGTTATACCCCAATATTGTTATTTGGAAATAATAAACCATTGTGTAATAAGTTTTTTGAATATTCATTTACACTTCTTTTTTTTTCTAGTTGTTTCTTGAATAACTTAACTAGGGAAATTCGTCTTTCCAAGGAACTTGTATTTTGAAAAAAAATTAATAAACATATTATGTTTGGTTGAGAAACACTTATTCAGTATATAAAACTCGTTACATGACTATTACTTTTATTTTTAATTTTATTGTATAATTATTTACTTATTTATTCTTAGGTTCGTATTCTTTAGAAGTTTCAGTAGCCTTAGTATTAGGTCACTTAATACATGTATAAGGTGATTTTATCAAGGTTTATACGAGTCTGTTTAGAATATTAAGCTTCCGTTGAAGGTCTGTCTTATTCTTTTAGAAAATTTATGATTCTTTATAAAAAACCTATTGTTTCCCCTTCCTACCTTGGATTTGAAGTTTCTTGAGAAACGAAGGTTTAAAGAAATGTTGAAATATGGCCTATAATTTTTAACTTGTGTTGTTAAATATTTATGGGATTTTAGCCAGGTTAATCCACCTTAATATTGTATGATATAGTTATTAAAGATTATTAATGATCTATCGGGATTTTTATGGTTGTATAATTGAAGAAATATCTATATATTTTAAAGTTATTTCTCAATAACATTGATTTTGGTTTTGGCGTAGTCGGTTTTAACCTCTCTCCTCCTTTGATATCGATGACCTGTCAAGCTGAGGGCAACATCTATCTTGAGGGAACTATTTATTAGGAAGTCACAGTCACGTGCTAAGTCATGCGACCAAAACTTGTCTGATTTATATATTTCAGGTCATTTATATGTATTTTTTTTTGGCTATATTTAAATGTTATGTGGGCTGTATTAAGGCCCAGTTAAAAATATTGAATATTATTTTTTATTTAAAATTGTATCCCAATTTTTTAAATGAATATCACACGTTTGATTATTTTAAGGTAATAAAATTGCAATTTAATTACATAATATAAATTATGAGAAACAGTTAAAAAAATCTGCCAAGAACAATTCCGGCGATGCACTGTGCTTATTCGTATAGCTTAAAATCGTCCCCTCATTACTCGGAAATCACGCCTCTCAAAAAATATGCTGTAAAACCAAAATAGTGATTTCCGACCATTTTATTTAATTTATTTTCGAGTTTATTGTATATTTACGTTTTTAATCTTAAAATTGAGAACAAAACTAGAAAACAATGCCCAATTTTTTCCTTCATTTTATTCTGTTTGATTTTTTAGGGTATGTTTTGGTTATTACTTAAATAACGAATAGTTTATCTCAGAATAAAATTAAAGTTAAATGTAACCAATATTTAAAAATAATGTTAATTAAACACTCTTTATAAACAAAATTCTGTTCTTGTTACAGGTTCATGGGCGTATGCGTTCACGAAGGTCAGCTACATGCATTGACTGAGGTAAATACACTTTATTTATTTACTTTTAACCATTAGAACACAAAAACGTACTTAGATAATTATATAATAATATCTTTCTTTGTAATACAATTAAATAATGGTTATTCTTAAGTAAGAGAGCGGCGGGGTCTACTCTCTATACTATATTATGTGGGGTTCTGGGTTCGAATCCCGGCTATGACAGAATATTATTTATGCTGTTAATTCGCTCGCCGCTTTAGGCCACTTCAACACTTTCTAGACAAACGGTCAAACCTTCCTCTGAACTACAAAAGGCTCATCTACATGACTATTATAAGACCAATCTGGACTTAAGGAGTTGAGCTTTGGGGCTCTACTAAACCATCCAATCCTTACAATCCAAAATCCTTCGTAAAATCCTCAACGCTCCTTACTTTGTCACGAATAAAGTTATCCATAAAGACCTTAATGTTCCCTATGTTACTGATTTGGCTCGGACCAGGTATCAATCCTTTCATGACAAACTCCATTCTCACTCTAACCCACTAGTTTCAATCCTTTCTTCCTCTTCAATTCCGAATAATCCTCCGAGGCGCCTGAAAAGGAAATGGCCCCGGCACCTTCTAGTTTAGAATATTTTTAGAGTGCTTCCAATGGGAAGTTTCACTTCTACATGTATATCATGTCATCACATTTACGTGATGTATTTATATTTAGTGACCTTTAGGTATTTTATTTATTATTTATATAGTTATTTATTTAATGACCTATATTTAGTATATTTACACTTGTAAATACCAATAAAATAATTAAAAAAAAAAAAGCTGTTAATTCAGCCGGGTGCGACCCTAGGGTAGGAGATCCTTTTGGGGCTAATTTTTAAATTATTATTAAGTAAATTTACATTTTTATTCCATTTATATTTAGCGAACATATTTATATAGAGGGTAGGTGTATGCATAATTTGGGTAGCAAATTTTATTTGTTTCTATCTAAATTCATGCCTAAATATATTATATTTAAATTTTCTTCATAAATGGTGTCTTATATTTCTATTTATTTAACGTCACTTTATGTGACTGTGGCTAATCAGACGATCAGTGGGAGTCCTGAATTTTGCCTATCCAGGTTTAGTTAGGACAGGGATCTTTAACGAGTACCTGACATCGCACAGGATCGGGACCATCTTTTTACGTCCCCTCCGAAGGACGGCACAACTAAGGGTATTTTTCTCCCATAACATAATCCTAGCACCACCTTTGGGTTTGAATACGTGACCTTTGGCATAGAAGCCTGTTATAATAGCCACCTTACTACAGGTAATCCCTAATAATAGGTGTTTTTTTAAAAGAACTCGTTTACAGTGTACACCCAAATCAACATGATTTCTGTGTTAAAAACATGTTTGGAAACACTTACAATACAAATTATGAACATATAGGTTCTTTTCTCTCCTTATCAATTCTCTGGAATCCTCATGAAACTGTCCCCATCCCTAATAGAAGCCTACAAGAAATATTCTTGATGAGTCTGAGCTATCTGATTTAACTTCTTGGATGGTTTTCTATTTAAGAAGCTGTTGCCGGAGAAGATGACTTATCGATGGTTAGCCTGCCGTTGTACATAGCAATTAGACTCTCAAGTTCAATGGCAACTTATGGAAGAAGACAGCAGTTCCACCAGTCACGGAATTCTCTTTGCATGTCTCACTCGCCCTACATTACCTACCGCAATTACATGACTGTCAGGGGCCTGAAGAGATGACACAAGATAGCGGGAAAATAAAAGACTGGATACCTTATCATCTTTCAAGTTTTACCTCAAACCATTAAAATTAAAAGTTTAAAAAAAATAAATAAATGAAATTAAAATAAAAATACAAGTATATTGTTGGTGTTTGTTTCATTTTTAATGATCATTGCAAGAAGTGAATCATTGATAACCTCACAGTTTTTCTAATTATTTTAAACTTAATTTTTTACATTGACTTGACTACACTATGAAATATATAGTTAAGGAAAGTAATATGATCGTGAAAATTTTCGAATTATAGTTTTCATGGGAAATACGTGTTTTAGGGTCCCCTGAGTCCAAATGACCCGCAAAAAAGGTCTGTGTTTCCGCTTGCGTATGTGTGAAAATGTGGAAAAATCAACTATTTCATTATCAGGCTCAAAACAACAAAACAATAACAATAATAATAAACAATTACATATATATAAATATATTACAATTTTTAAATATAGTTAAACTCTTTTATAAGTTTATATCTGTAGGGCCATGCTATTTTACAATATTTATACACAGCCATCCACTTCTATCCATTAAGATAGTTTATTACTTCATCGGTGTTTAAATAATTCTTTCCGAAACACCTTATTCTAATTTCAGATAAAATAAGACATGTGGCGAGGAAATGAAAGGTATTTTCTACTTCCTTTCTATTACAAAGCGAACAAATCACATTGTTATTTGACCAAATATCTCAATAATCCAAATATTTGAATAAATATCCATTTCACCCCATTAAAACTTAATTTGGTATCAAACAAATATTGCGTCCCATTATCATGATCTAAGTTTTTATATACAAACATTTTCTCTGAGACTATAGCCCTTTGTAAAAATTTTGATCTATATATACCTATCAGTGATTGTCTAAATTGCTGTAAGATTAGAGCCCAGTTATATTTGTTTTTAAGTTGAATGTCTATTGAAATATTATGTTTTTCAGCCAGTTCTCTTACATCTTTAATCCAGAAAATATTTTGTTTGATGACTTCCTCATTTATGAAATGTGGCAGTCGTTAGAATGTAGTTATTATGAATTTTTAAAGTTTCCACGAACATTGGGACTATTTTTGTTTCGATGTGCAGCTGGTATGACGGTGTGGCTTGTGGCAGGCTAAATAATTTTTTTAATAAAATAATATAAAAGTTTTTCAGTTTCTATATATTCCTTACTTCCCCATGCCTGAGCTCCATATCCTATGAATGATTTAAAAACGGCATTAAATACTTCATGTTTTGATTTATAAGTCTAGCACGTAAACGAAAAGAAAACGGAACTGAAATTTCATATTTAAGACAACTATACGCTCGAGGCGTTACAGCAACTTCTTCATTAAAATCAGCTAACCAAAAGAAGTACGATTTTCCGAAAAACGGTTAAACCTTTTTAACATTTAAAAACGGCTATAGCGATTTTGATTAAACTTCCTATATCAATATAAATTTTAATGGGCTTTAATATGACATAAGTTTTATTTTGATAGGGCTTAAATCTTCAAGTCCCGCAAAAAGATTTGTGTCAGTGTGTTCGCTCGCGCGTGCGGTAAGTCCAGCTTGAAATCAATAAGCTGTATGAAACTAAAATTTCATATTTTAGGGGCGTTTATACCTGAGATGTTACAGCACCTTATCATCAAAATCTGCAAACCAAAAGAGCCACTTCATCTATCAATTCTCCACTTTTTCTTGTAGGATTCCAATTCTCCAGGATCTTCTTCAAAACGGTTCTAACAATTATGATTAAACTCGGTATATCAATGTAAAATTTAATCGGCTTTAACATTATGTAAGTAAAAGTCGTGTGTTTGCCAGAATAGTTTTTTTTTTTTTTTTTTTTTTTTTTTTTTTTTTTTTTTTTTTTTTACGAAAGACATTTTATTGTATTATTGAAAGTAAAAAATCACTGAAAGTTACTATTCGAGTTTTTGATTTAGTTGAAGGTACCGAAGAAAATTAAAATTCTGGAAATCGTCCGTATCACCTTGACAAACCAACTTTGAAAAGTTAATGACTGAAAATTGAGACGTTGATTTCCAAAAGGTACTATATCCATTCTAGGAAATTTTACAGGAAGCGCGAAAATCTCTCATTACTATATTATTAAACAAGCTAATTTGGGTCTTTTTGCCTTAAAATTTAGAATTATTTTTTTACTATAATAATAACATCATATTAAAGTTATGAAATGATTTTTTTTAGAATGATTTGGAACGAAAATAAATGCGTAATTAGTACTTTTAGAAAATGACCGCATTTCTAAATCGCGTTTTTTAAGGACTTGAGAATTCATTAGAAAACATCAAATAGAATATTTAGATAAAACTAAATGATAAGAATACAAAAATGACAAAAAATAAATTTCGTAAAAAATGTCCTTTAGTACCTTTTGGAAATCAACGTCTCAATTATTTGGAGTATTGTCTTTCCTCTATTTCTCTGATCCATTATTTCCTCTGTTAAAGTGTCATTTTCCATGTTCGCTTTGAGATTTTTATGTTGTAAGGTTCTTGCATCCATATTTTCTTCTTGTCCTATGTATCTCTGAAAGCTTTTATTCATATTTCTGTTTTAAAAATTAATGATTTAATCTCCATATTTATCCTGAGGGCCAATTAACTTAATTTATAAATATTTTAATCTTTCTATGTCTTGATCGGATTTCCTGTTCATTCCACTATGTTTTCTTTGTAATATACTTCGAAAAGTACACTTCTGTCCCTGGACAGGTGCAAACAAAAATAATTAAAGAGCTTGGAATAGATACCGTTTTTAATTAAGCTGCCAGTTGTGAGTGATGTGAGGTAATTAAAAATGTTTTCAGTTCGCCTAATTGGAAAATGTCACTTAGTTGCGTGATTCTCCGGAAGTTCTTTATCAATATCGTAATTTTTTGGGCACAATTGACTAATTTAATTAAAATATGTTTTGTAAATTGATTGTATAGAAGGTCATAGATTTTTTTTTTTTTTATTCATGGATTTTTTCTTGTGTAACTGCAAACGTATGTATTTAGTTGTGATACATGGTTTATTTTATTTTTTTCATTTTAAATTATTCAGATTGAATACTTTAAAGGATGAACTACGGCTTAAGGTTTTCGAAAATAAGGTATTGCGTAAAATATGTGGTCCGAGGAGATATGAGGCCACCGGGGAGTTTAGAAGGTTGCACAACGCGAAATTGCGGAGCTTGTACCCTGTGAATATAATTGAGTTGATAGCATCACGGAGACTCAAATGGACGAGTAAAGTTGTTTGGCTCGGTGAGGAACGGATTCCGAGAAAGTTGGTATTCGCTGATCCAACTGTTAGGCGTCCGAAAGGTAGGCCGAAGCGTCGATGGGAGGATTGCGTTAAGGCTGATATCAGGGGCTTGGGCTTAAACGGTGAACATTGGACGAGTCTTTGCAGGCAGAGTTTGGTGGCATCGGCATCGAACCTTCGGGTTCGGTAAGCCTATTATTATTATTATTTAAATTGTTAGGTTCCTTTAATTAAAATGATCCATTTTCATTCAACTCATTTTATTTTCTTCTCCCTACGTTTCGGCTTTTTGCCATTTTCAAGGGATCTTTTTATATTCCATCATGCACTCTATATAATATATATTTTGTCATAATTTAATAAAATAAAAATAAAACTATTATAGGCTGACCAGCTATATATTTATTTTATTTTATTAATTGACAAATATATTATATAGGCATATGATAAAAAAGATCCCTTGAAAATGGCAAAAAGCCGAAACGTAGGGAGAAGAAAATAAAATGAGTTGAATGAAAATGGATCATTTTAATTAAAGGAACCTAACAATACAATTATTCATTCAAACAACTTTTAATTGTAATAAAAATTAATTATTTAAATTATTAGATTCCTAATAGAAATTTTTAGGTTTGTAAAATTAATAAAATATTTGATGAATCTGTATTTAAATTCGACGTTTGCGCTAACATTAGGTCTGTGAACCATCTTACCACAGAGATGAGAGTAATTAATAAAAATGCTAGAAATAGGTAAGAAACATTAAATAATATACGAATTTCTTAAAAGTATTGTGCTTGCATTTATTTAATAGAAAGACAAGACATTCATTAATTTGAACCTACACCTTTTTTACTTTTAATTGTTGTAGATAACAATTCTATATAGTTAAATTCTTCAACCTAAAACACAAGTTTCCGGCGAAACTAAGTATTATTCTTCAAACCTTTTTTAACTCTATTTATTTGTTAAATTGTGGATTTTAACAAATGTAAGTAAAAGTTCTGTGTTGCCCGCACCAGATTTTTTCGTTTAAAACCTTAATCCTGCTTTATTTTTCGGACAGCTCAATGCGTACATGATTTCAATTCTTTTTTTTTTTTTTTTTTTACATACACAGAGTAATCAGTATTGGACAATTACACGGCCTTTCCGCCTACAATACTGACAATTATTGGATTTACAGCTGAATAAAATGAAGGAAATGGTAAAGAGTTGGGGTAAATGAGGCGGGTGGGCCATGGATTCCCTGATAGCCTTGCTTCCGCTCGAATGTGTACCAACTGAAGAACCGGAAGCTGGAAATGAAACACGCTAAATGGAAGGGCACCTTGACATGGATAGGTCCACTTTTAAGTGTCCGATGATCCTTGTTACAATATAGCTTTTTTCAGTCAAATTCATAATTTTTTCAGTCAAATTCATAATTTTTTCACTCAAATTCATAATTTTTTCAGTCAAATTCATAATTTGTTCAGTCAAATTCATAATTTTTTCAGTCAAATTCATAATTTTTTCAATCAAATTCATAATTTTTTCAGTCAATTTCATAATTTCTTGTACCCATTTTATAAAGTTAATTTAATGAGGTTTTGCTACCAAAAACTTAACATTTTTATTAAAACTCGTTGTTGTTTATCCATTTATCGTCACTTTATGTTACTCTGCTTAATCCGACGGTACAGCGGGAGTCCAAAGTTTTGCCTACCCAGGTTTACTCTTAAGTAAACCTGGGTAGGCAAAACTTAGGATCTTTTACGAGTTCCACTTATTAAATCTTTTTAGAGTCATCTGTGGTGCACAAATATAGGAGGATCTGCTGGTTTTAGACTTGCCACCTTACGCATAGAAGGCTGTTATGCTAGCCACTACTCCACAGGTGACCCTAAATGCATTCAACAAGGTGTTTGAATCTGCCGGGTTTAAACACGTGACTTTGGACTTATTAATCTTTAACTCCTTGCTGAATACATGCAGGGTCACCTGTGGATTAGTGGCTAGCATAACAGCCTCTTTTAAAGGACGAAATAACCAAGGATTTTTACTCCCTAAAAACTAACATAGGGCCATCTGCCAAGTATGAACTCGCGATCTAGGGGATAGAAGGATGTTATGCTAGCCACTACTCCACAGGTGACCCTCGATGCATTAAAAAAAAGTTTAAATCTGCCGGGTTTAAACCTGTGACCTTAGACATATTAATCCTTAACACCTTTTTGAATGGATAAAGGATCACCTGTGGAGTAGTGACTAGCATAACAGCTCTCTATGCTTAAGGTCGAAAGTTCAAAACCAGCATATGGCCCTATATTTTCTTTTAGGGAGTAAACATCCATGGTATTTTGTCCTTTAAAAGAGGCTGTTTTGCTAGCCTCTACTCCACAGGTGACCCTTTATGCATTCAAAAAGGTGTTAAGGAATTATATGTCTAAGGTCACAGGTTCAAACCCGGCAGATTCAAACACTTTGTTGAATGCATCGAGGGTCACCTGTGGTGCAGTGGCTAGCATAACATCCTTCTATCCCCTAGATCGCGAGTTCATACTTTGCAGATGGCCCTATGTTTGTTTTTAGGGAGTAAAAATCCTTGGTTATTTCGTCCTTTAAAAGAGGCTGTTATGCTAGCCACTAATCCACAGGTGACCCTGGATGTATTCAGCAAGGAGTTAAAGATTAATATGTCCAAAGTCACGTGTTTAAACCCGGCAGAGTCAAACACCTTGTTGAATGCATTTAGGGTCACCTGTGGAGTAGTGGCTAGCATAACAGTCTTCTATGCTTAAGGTCGCAAGTCTAAAAACAGCAGATTCACCTATATTTGTGCACCACAGATGACTCTAAAATGATTTAATAAGTGGAACTCGTAAAAGATCCCTAAGTTTTGCCTACCCAGGTTTACTCTTAAGTAAACCTGGGTATGCAAAACTTAGGACTCCCGCTGCACCGTCGGATTAAGCACAGTAACATAAAGTGATGATAAATGGATAAACAACAACAAGATTTAATAAAAATGTTAAGTTCTTGGTAGCAAAACCTCATTAAATTAACTTTATAAAATGGGTACAAGAAATTATGAAATTGACTGAAAAAATTATGAATTTGATTGAAAAAATTATGAATTTGACTGAAAAAATTATGAATTTGACTGAAAAAATTATGAATTTGACTGAAAAAATTATGAATTTGAGTGAAAAAATTATGAATTTGACTGAAAAAATTATTAATTTGACTGAAAAAAGCTATATCACATTTTTTAGGGAAAATACGTTCTTGATCCAGAAACTAACGTTGATCATTAATTTATATAGCGTTGTATAGCATCTTCGGGAGGAGAAACAATGATTAAAACAGTAAAATAATAGGTTTACGCAGAGATAGACATTTATGTGATACTTTGAAGCCAGAATATATCTTATTAAAATTATATGCTGGATACACTAAGTCGTTCACAAAAACTTTTTTTCTAGTTGAAATAATGCGAAATCGTTATAATGATAAAATCAAATTATTAAAAATGTATTCAGAAAGATTATGTTGTTTTTCATCTATCGCCCTAATAAAGTCTTATTTCTTCATGCTCGTTTCAGATGTTGGATGGCAAATTTATCTATGCAAAAGAAAGAAAGAAAATAAACCTTGCTTACATATTTACAAAATGTTTACAAATGATTTCGGATGATTCATCCTTACAATCAGCAAAATGTTTTTATTTTGTTTTTTTTGTAATAATAGTACGATAGTTAAAAAAATTGTATGAAAAACATAAAATAATTGAAAATATAAAATTTAGAACTTAAAATAAACAAAATGATGGAGTTTTGTTGACCGTTGAGAAATTAGATGAGGAAGATGGTTGGGGGTGCGGTCATAAATTAGATACACACATTTAAAATAAGTGCTATTTTAATTATGTACCGACGTTTCGGCCTACAATGTGGGCCTTCATCAGGGCTAAAAGAAACAAGATAACAACCAATGTAATTATAGACTTAATAATGCGTTATGTATATAATAATAATATGACAGTAATAAAATATGGGAACATAAATAAAATTAAATGTAAAATGATAATAAGATGGCAGTTATGAAGTATGGAAATAAGGTGACAGTTATAAAGTATGGAAAATTCTTTATAACTATCATCTTAATTTTGTTTATATCCATAACCGCACCCCCAACCATCTTCCTCATCTAAAATAAACAAAATGAATTTCATTCTCTTATGAGTGTAGCGTTTGAGAGAAAATTTATTGTAATTACCAATTTTTGGAGACGTGTTTTACTGAAGTAAGAAGCCGTTTGGACAAGTTGTTTGACTGTAGGAAGCTGCAAGTCATGAAGCATAGATAATATTTTAGTGTAGGGGGGTAATTATTAATTATCCGCATTGAAAGGTTTTGAATTATTTCAAGTTTTTGATAAGTAGTCAAGCAGGATGAGCTCCAGACTGGAGAGGCGTATGTGATTAACGGGCGGATAACTGATTTATATTTTATTAATTTGTTATGAGGGCTCAAATGGGATTTTATATGGAAGTTAGGAAAAATTGTATATATTATTTTTTTAACTTTATCAATTTTTCTGTTGATAAGATCTGTGAAAGTAAGAGATTTGTTTAGAGTTAGGCCTAAGTACTGTACTCAATGAATTATTTGTACTATTCACTTACCTATACATGGAACATGTAATAAGGGAAGGTATCGTATCGTGAAAATTTTCGAATTCGAGATTTCACCGGAAGTACTCGTCTAAATGTCGCCTCTGTTCAAATTAGTTTATGTGATAAGTCTGGCTCGAAAACGATAAGTTGAATTCATATGAAATAACATATTTTAGAAGTGTGTGAATATGCCTGAGATGTTACAGCAGCTTTTTAAACAAAATCGGCGAACCAGAAGAGCCACTTCGTACCATGCATTTTGCACATGTTTAAGATTTGCTCAAAAACTGTTTATAGGTTTTTATAATACTCGCTATATCGGTGTAATATTTAATGGGTATTGAAATCATATTTCATTCTCACTGACAGTGCTTAATTGCCAATTTTTAAATTTTCTTCTTTTAAAGTATCTTTAATTTTGTATATTCGAGAAAAATAACCATTTCATCTTGTCATCATTGATAAAAAAAAGGTTAAATATAAAAGATTAACGAATTTGATAGCCAGCTATAGGAGGAAAGATTTTTCTTTTCTTTTTATAGCATAAGAATAGTAGTATAGATGTATATCATACTTATGGAAAGCTAAAGAGTTTGGATTTTTTTTTTTTATCTTATATACAAAGGTATAAAACGTAACGCCGAAAGACAAAAAGGACATAAATTTATGTGATTGTTGTAAGTAATAATTTCTGTTGTTAGATTATTTCATCCACCGAAACTCGTTGTAATTCATTAATCATTTTTGAAATCTGACTTTATTTAAAAGTTCTTAGATTCATTTCTAAAACGGAGGTAAGTGAAAGTCGCGTGTTTGGCGTTCCAGATTTTTTTTTATTTTTGTATTCATTGAGAAATAATACAATTCGCCACACTCAAGAGCAATACTAAAATAATTAGGGCTTAAAGAAACTATTCAGTTTTTATGTACAAAATCAATATAAACAAGAAACGAAATACAATTTAAAAAGATAATAGAAAAAATATTATAAAAGAAAAATGAACTAGTAAAAACAATAAGATTAATTTCAGTCAGTCGATTTGAACAATATATATTCATTTGTTATATTAGGATTATACATTTTGAGGAAAAAAAAACACAAGAAATTTGAAAGAAAATGGGCATATAAAGAGAGAGGGAGATAGAATGCAGAGTCATAATTACAAATTTAATATATTTATAATAATAATAATAATAATAATAATAGGCTTAGCGAACCCGAAGGTTCGATGCCGATACCACCAAATTCCGCCTACACAGAATCGTCCAATGCTCACCATTCAAGCCCAAGCTCCCGAGATCAGCCTTAACGCAATCCTCCCATCTCCGCTTCGGCCTACCTTTCGGACGCCTACCAGTCGGTTCAGTAATATATTTACTCATAATAAAAATAAGTAAACAGTGATCAGCAATGTTAAAAATGCTAATTCATCTTTGATTTATTTTAAATTTCTTATAAGCCGTGAAAAGTATTAATAAGAACATATAATATATTTTATTTAAAAATAGCCCATTTGCATAGACAATGCGAAACAGTGATGAACAATAAATAATCATAATTTGCTACTATATAAATAAATTTCTTGTTCAAATAATTTAATTTTATATCCAATTAATTACAAGATTAATCTAAAAATGAAGAAATAGTTTATGGAAGATTAGGAGCTCCAGCGCAGGGGAGTTACAGATGTTCGCATTTACAGTTAATGTTAAGCAAAAACGATTTCGCCCTGGGACACATGCTACATCAGGCGGGTATATTGGCGCCTGAGGGTAAACGGTTGATGACTCGTGTTAGAGACGGTTCTATTAGGTTTAACGTGGTCAAAACAATAAAATTTCAAAATAATTTTAATAGTTGGATAAGTATAATAAATCACAGTAATAAGAAAACGCATTTTAGACCTCAACGTCGAGATCTCTTCTTGTCAACCCAGATTAAGGCCTAAAAATTAGGTCTATACGACGTCAGGATAATTGACATTTTCTAATTATTGTGATTTATTTGATGGAGCAATTCCTATCAACGTATATATTTTGCGGTTACCAATCACTCTTATCAGTTTTAAGTACTTTTTAAATTCGACTGAAGACTAATTACTTCATTTCAGTAAAAATATCAAGATAATGCTTTCCTCCGTGATAATAACTGTTAATGTTATCTCGATTATTTCTCGCTATCAGTTTATAGTTCAGGAACACTTTTCCGTAATTAAAAAACAACAAAAAAACGAAATGATGGAGTTTGGATAACCCTTTCTTAATGTTTTTTTTTATTTTAATCGATTAAAATTATTTTATTTACTGTATCATTAAGTGTATTCAACGTTCTTGTACATATACTCTTTTATTGAAAAAAAGAAAAAAAAAAAAGAGATATTACATTCCATTTTCCTTATGTTAGGATTTTTCGTTTTTCGTTCTTAAATCTTTAACTTTCCAACGATATATTATACATGTTCAAAAACAAAAAATTGCATTAAAAAAATATTTTTTCCTTTGGTTTGGTATCGGATTCACTCAATTTATATATTAACCTGTTTTTCATCAGTGGTAACAAGATAATATAGTTATATTTATAGAATCAACAAAATTAAAGGTACTTTAGAGGAAGAAAATTTAAAATATCGGTATTTAAGCCGTGTCAGACTATTTTAATCAGAATTTAACCTACATGATATTAAAGCCTATTGAATTTTACATCGATATAGCGAGTTAAATCAAAATCGTTGGAACCGTTTTTGAGAAAATCATAAAAAGATGCAATATGCATGGTATAAAGTTGCTCCTCTGGTTAGCCGATTTTGATGTTTTTGTAACATCGGCTTTTCATCACTCTTTATTAACTTTTACTAGCTTGTGTATAAGGTAATATTTTTTCTAAAATCTTTAACTTTCCAACGGTTTATTATAAATGTATATTACTGGTATTATTTAAAAAAATAAAATAAATAAATAAAAATATTTTTGCAGTTTTCTCCTTTAGTTGGGTATCGAAAAGTACTATATCCATATTATATTGTTAAGAAGTCATGAGACAAGTGCAATAATTTGGAAAATAAGTTGGTAACACAGTAAAAAATTAACTTTTGATTTTAATAAAAAAAAGAATCAAGTAAATTGGTCTAATAATAAATAAATGACAGATTTTTTCGTTTCCTGTAAAATTGTCTAAAGTGGATTTATTGGGTTGTTTCACATGAAATGTCCGTTTTTATAGTTTCTGAAATACATAAAGGATTTTGCAGGTCTCCTTTGTTTTCTTTCGAATGTTTAAATATTTAAAGTAAACAGTTACTAATCCTCTACCTTTGTATTATAAATATCAGCTTCCCAATCAATTACCCACTTTTTAGTTATACCTCCAAATATGAACATGGAAACACGCGATTTTCGAGTAATATTTTTGTACGAGTTTAAACTCGGCCATTCAGCAGCTGAGGCTGCTTAAAATATTTGAAAGGCGTTAGGGGAAGGGAGTGTTAATGAACGGACCATTCGCCGTTGGTTTGCTATGTTTTCAGCTGGGGATACCGATTTGGAAAACTTGTCCCGAGGAAGACCTCCGTAATAGACAACGATGTCCTCAAACATACAGTAGAAGGAAATCCCTACCAAACAGTTAAAAGACTCTCAGCACAACTAAATGCAAGTGCATCTAACGTTTCTAGACATTTAAAGTGTATTGGGAAAGTAAAAAAGCTCGATACATGGGTACCTCATGATCTCACTGAGCGGCATGTTTCAAAACATACCGTGCAAAAATTGAAAGAACTGGGCTACGAAGTTCTTCCGCACCCACCATATTCTCCCGACTTGTCTCCAACAGATTACCACCTGTTCAGAAATTTAGACAACTTCGTCAAAGGAAAACTCTTTGAAAATGATAATCAAGTGAAAAGTGCGTTTTCAGATTTTGTTTCACTTCAAAGTTCAGAGATTTTCAGTTTGGGGATAAAAAAAGTTGGTGTCACGTTGGGAAAAATGTGTAGAAAAAGAAGGTAAATACTTCGAATAAAATTATCTTGTTTTCATATCGTATTTTTAATAAAAATCCTTTACCTTGAAAACGGACATTTCATGTGACACAACCCAATAGTATCATTTGGAACTCAATGTCTCAATTATTCTCTTGCCACTTTTTTCTCTCGGTCCATGCATTCCGTTTTTTAGAGTTCTTAAAATTAAGTTAGATCTCAGAATATTTCATTTCAGGTAGTATTTTATGATTTGGTTTCCCCAAGATGCGTGGATTCAATATGTTGGGATTTTCTCATTTTAAGGTCCTTCTGTATACAGTCCCTCCTTGCTGGAAATATTACTCTTTTTCCTTAGGTTTCTTATCACGATTTCAGGATAGTATTCGTGAATTTATATTTTGTACGGAGATCGCTCTATTACAATATTAATTATTTCTTTATTAAAATTCATACTAAGCTGACTGCATTTAGTTTAATGAACATTCAGGTTAAACTTGTTATTCTCATTGGTTTCCAAAACTGATGTGCTGTGTCACTATCTTGTTTTATGTTGTTTCTTGTCTTTTCTTTTTTTCAGTGATAATTCGAGGACGAATTGTAATAACTGTCGGAGAATCTCATATCTTTCGGCATTTTAAAAAATATTATCGTTAGTTCAACTTCATGATCTCGGAATTAAATAATCGATTACCGAGAGCTATTAACTTGGTTTTTTATGGAACCATTCAATTATTGAGCTATTTTCCTCTCGGAAAAATATTGGAAAAAGAATTAAAACATAAAATTGTGTAGGTTGATATTGTTAAAATGATTTTACTTCTTTTAAGCTTTGGTCTCTTTGTTTTCTTTTTTTAATATGAAATATTGACATTTAAGGCTTGGAGAAATAATAAAATATTAGACCATGGCGTGGTTGCTATATTAGAGCAAAAAAAAAAAGTAATGTAGGTTCCAAAAGAAAACTTCAAGACTATTTTGGAAATACATGTAAAACAGGAAATCATGGATTAGTACCAGATTCTAAAAAAAAAAAAAAATCAGTTGACTCTCTTAACCTGCCCTCCAGTTTATATAGACAACCACCAGATACCACAAACAAATACAGTAACTACTTGGGACTAATCTTTGACAAAAGATTGACATGGGGCCCACACGTCAAAACAAAACGCAAAACTTTAAACTTTCGACTCAGATTATTATATTCGATACTATATAAACACTCTAAATTACGCATAAGACAGAAGCTTAACGTATATACTTATTTATTAAAACCTATATGGACTTACGCATGCCAAATTTACGGACCTGCTAAAAAGACACACATTCAAAAAATACAAACTTTTCAATCCAAATTTTTAAGACTGACAACGAACTCACCACCTTATGTTTCAAACGATACTCTTCATACCGACTTACGCATTCCGACTGCAACAAACCACATTCGAATGTCGTACAAAAGATTTTACGACAAACTACATGGACACACTAACCAATTTGTTCAAAATATGGCTACAACTGACATCCCTGACATAACTCGGCGAAGACTGAAAAGGAGTTGGATGAGGGACCTCCTAGCCTAAAATAATAGATCCTGTTTGAATGTCAGGTGGATGCACCACTGGGTGCTGTCTCCCTCATGCCTAACCATGCCATGTCTCCTTGTTTATAAAATCCCATTTGCTTATTGTAAACATTTTACAGGTGCAAATAAAATCATTAATGACAAAAAAAAAAAAAAAAAAAAAGGTTGACTCTCTTTATACTTGTTGTAAATATTTAAATATATAGAATTTTACCTGTGCTTACATGATTTAATATATTGAGTATATCTTATATGGTTATCATCATTGCATTTAATCATAATATAGACTTTTTTCTTTGCTGAATATTATGTCATGTCTCAATTAAGAGCAATAAATAAATGTTATGAGATATTCTTTAAGTGTTGGTTTTCTAGGAAGACTTGGATCATTTAATAATTCAAGACATAGTTAACTATAGTAATATATTTATATTTTTTTTTGTTTAGTATATCAATGGCGGTCGATTAGAACAAATAATTCAAGACCGCAGCATATCTCTGAGTTATTCCGTCCGAATGAAATTGGCTCTTGATATTGCGAAAGGAATGGAATATCTTCATTCTAAAGGAGTCTTTCACCGAGATCTTACTTCTAAGGTAATCTAGTAGTTTTATTATCAATCTCCCATAGTCATTATTGTATAAATTATTTCTTATTAAAGCATATTTTGGTGGTAGTAAATTACTCAGTATTATTAAGTATAATAATAATTAGTTGTAATAATCTTAAATATTAGTAATTACATAAATTGAATTGTATACAGTCAAGAATTATGAAATAAAAACAAAATTCTTAAACAACGTTGGCAATGAATTCTAAATTTTCTTTCTTTTATCACTATTTGTTGTGCTTTAATTAAATTTTGTGTGTATGTTCTGTATGTATTACATATTCATAAGATGTTCACATTCTTATGAGTACACATTTGATCTTTCTATGATGGTTTTTTGGAAAGTGAAACATTAAATGTAGAGAGAGAGACACTTAAATGAACCAGCGATGCTGCCCACAACTTGATTGGGTGGCTTTCACACAGCGTTCTTACTTTTCCTTATAGGAGTGTTTTTAATTTAACAAATTTTACCATACAATAAAAAAATAAAATAAATTATGTATTTCATAGCTTAGTAGTGGTTCCTTTTTTTAAATTAACCCTTCAAAAAATTACGAAAACTATGTTTATCAGTATGTCCTCCATTTATGTATAGATTTTTTCATTCGCAATTGAATTCGAATTCGTAATTAAATATTATTATTTTTTTTTTTTTTAGAATATATTAGTAAGGACGAATGAAGAGACTGGAGAGATGACAGCGGTAGTTGGTGACTTTGGCTTTGCAGCCAAAATACCAAGGTAAAATTGTTCAATTTTTAATTTTTTTTTCTCATTAATTATTTTTAAAGCTCAGAGCCAGTTATATTACAATATATATATATATATTTATTCCTTCCTCCTTGTAATGTTCCCTAATCATTGATGATCGGCTGTGCCAGGAAATACTTCTGACAGAATGTCACCTGCTGGATAGGCAAAATCTATGAAATGTGGACACTTCAAAGTATATGACTTAAGATAAGTCGCAATCATTAGTGGAGGCGATCTCGCATTAGCATCTAACAGTACTAAATCTGCTTCTAACAGTAAATGAAAAATGGATTTTTTCATTTTCCATGAATTTCTCCATTATCCTTTCTACTTATTTTACTTACATCACACCTCTTCCTTTATATTATTTCTCATATATATATATATATATATATATTATATATATATATATATATATATATATATATATATATATATATATATATATATATATATTTAGATATATTTCTATTTTTATGTTTTAAATATTGACATCCTCTAACTCAATAGTGGAAAAAATATTGTTTTTAATGTTATTGTACTTTTTAATAATTCATATATACCCCCTTTTTTCTGTATTCTCTATAATTGTTCTTTCACATATATATGTTACTATACATTCATTGTAATCCTTTTGTATCTTTTTAGCCCTAATGATGACCAACAATGGGAGTCGAAACTTTGACAAACAATAAATAGTTAAAACTATTTGATTGTTACTTTTACTGACCGCCACCCAGACTAATTTCTTCCAGTAAATGACAAAGCTAATCCTGTATTTGGTTCTGCATAGTACTTGATGACTAAGTATTTTACCCTATAGATTTTAGACCCATGAAGCTGCACTCTCATCACAAATATAACTAATTATGAATGCTAGTGAAGCTGGCGGGCCAAAACTAAAAATATACTTTCTTTACAGCAACAGTTGGCATAGATTTTTTCCTGCACAATCCTTCGTCAAAGATTTTTGAATTTTACAAGAATATGCCTCGCCTATTAGTCTTTGTGAATTAAAAATATAATAGTCTTCTATATGGAGGAAATCTGGTAAAGTCAAAATTTGGGCCTTAAACCTGCTTAAAACTCTTTTACTGGTGAAAGAGATATTACCTTGACATTGGTGGAACAGCTCTTTATTATTCTATATTCCTCTTTAAATAGTCACATATTGTTTATCTCATGGTTACTGTTAATCATATATTTATTTATAACATACAAATTAATTAAGTTTATATCTGCTACTAACTTACTTTATATCTGTTACTAACTATATGTTTTATTTAGGTGTGGATACCGACTCGCTACGGTTGGTTCTGCATACTGGATGTCTCCTGAGTGTTTAAAAGGAGAGTTTTATGATGAATTGTCTGATGTCTTCTCGTATGGTATTGTACTGTGTGAGCTGATTGGAAGGTGTGAGGCTGACCCCGATGTTCTTCCTAGGACAGAATCATTCGGGCTGGACTACATAGCCTTTACGCGTTTATGTGTTGCCGACCCTCCTCCACCAGCCTTTTTGAGGCTAGCATTCACCTGTTGTTCCGTAATTATGATTTTTTAAATTTTTAATTAGCATATTTTTGACTAAACTAGTAGACACCCGCCCCTGCTTTGCACGGGTGCAATTTGAATGAGGTATCATTAATTTAAAAAAAAAAAAAAGCAATGACTGAAAGATTAAAAGTTTATCACTTTGAGAGTTTTAGTTCATCCTAATGAAAAGTACAATTAGCAAGAAAATATAATTATTTTGTAACATCCATTCTTTATTATATTTAATCATTGATAGAAATGAAAAACATATCAAATTTAGTTCAGTTAATTTGTTTGTTATTTTAAAGTGAAGTATATATTACAGAAACTGTAATTTTCCCATTTGAAGAAAACTTAATTGCAAGGTATGCTTTCAAAAATTATAGAAATGAAAAAGGTTCCTATCCTATTAGGTTTATTGCTGTATTATTTTTCAAATAAAAGATTCAAAATAAATTTTAAAGGTTGAATTTAGTTTCCATAAGAATCCCATTTATTTTACAGTGTAATGTCTGTTTTCATGAAATAATTTAAAAGTTGAAATAATTAATAACAATGTCAGTTTTAAGATTTAGAAAAACGTACCATTTATTTTAACAACTTTTATACAATATTGTTACGTAATATTGTTTATAAAATCTTACATACTGAATGAAAGAATATAACTTGTAGGATACTGACAACTGTTGCGACTTTTATTAATAACTTAATTCATAAGTTTATGAGCTTACAACAACTTTATATTAACTTGTACGATTTATTTTATTGCATATTAACTTCTCAAAAATCTTGCGCTTTTCAATGGTGTCTATATAGTTCTACTTATTCAGGAGTAATTTTTTGATGACTTACAGATAATTTATTTTTCGCATTTAAAGAAAAGCTAAATTGCATTATATTTTACTTTTAAACCTTCAGGAAAGAATGCTCTAAATGATGGTGGAAACCGTAATAAAAATCCGTCTAGTGGCTTTCGAAGGAGTTCGGGAAACCAAAATTGCATTATCATTTTATATATATATAGGGATATAGTTTCTACTTTTACATTTGATACATATTCATACAATATGTCCCACAAGGAGCAAATTTATTTATTCTTCTTTTCTACTTATTTATTCACTTTATTCTTCAGAGTATATATTTACTGTTGTAATACTGTATTAATTGATAATTAATTAATACTTTATTACATAAGTGATGTTGTTGTAGATAACTATTTGTTGTTAGACAAACTCATCCAGCTTGATTCAAATGTAATTCACACATTTACTAATACTCATGTGAAGGGTATGGATACAAATCTATGAAATAAGATTTTACTAAAACTGTTATAAATACAATAGAAGAGAATAATGTCTTATTGCCAATATTAAATAAATAATTAATTAATTAAATTCTTTTGATTGTCAACCCGGATACCACTGTATAAATACATAATATTTGAAAAATAATGGTTCTCAATTATGGATAAATACTATTGTAATAGGAAAAGAAATACATTATGATAAGGGAATACAAAATTTGTTTCAATTAAAAAAATAAACAAACAATCGATATGATCATATGATATACTCTTCTATAATAGTGAATGATATAAAAAATAAATAAATGAAATACTGTTACAAACAAAATAAATTGGCATATTCTAAAAATTGTGAAAAAATGGTATGGAGATTTATAAACTAATAAACTTTAAAGAAAACAGCAATCAAATAAGTAAATAAAACTACCATTGCCAACTAGATTAGTATCTTTAAAAATTTAATAAGGCAAAGCAGATAAAAAAAAAAAAAAAAAAAAAAAAAAAAAAAAAAAAAAAAAAAAAAAAAGATTTTTTAAAATTATGATATCAATAGCTAACGATAAGTAAAAACAGTGAATCTGTAATATTCATATTAGTGAATATGATTATTCATATCAGTGAACTTGTGAAAAATTGTGTGTTTGGGACTTTATTTAATTTTAAATAAACAAAAAAAAAAATAAATGAAGTTTGATGTAATGAATATTTTTTAATTTCATTGAAAGTTGTTCTAAAAAAAAATTCTAATCTCCTTTCATAAATTAAAAGTTTATATGTAATTCAAGTGTATGTTATTGTTGGTTTTACAAATGTTAACATTTGTTTTTTCCCATTTCAGTATGATCCTAGCAAGAGGCCGAGTTTCACGGAAATAGTTACTACTCTTGAAAGCATCATATGGAATTCGAAAAATCCTTCGTCGAAAGACAACAACTGCCATGCAATGTGTGAGCATCCTTTACAGTTTTTGCTGATGAATAAATTTTGTTTTGTTTTGCTCTGTTATTTAATTAGCACGATACTTCTTCTTTATTAATAAGCTTTTATTTTATACTTAATGTAAATAATATCACTTATTTCTTTCTTTCTTCTTTTTTTTTCTTTGTGCATATTTTGATAATGAAGATTTCAAAATCTCTTTAAACCTTCACACAGACTGAAAAATTTGAAAATTATACATCAATTTCATAATTCTTTTAAGTTATTCTCATTTCATTATTTATTTATTTATTTCCATTAATTATTTATACTTATAGTTAAGCTGTATAGTTATTTGAACAGTGCTGTTATGTCAATGCTTGAGCAAATAAAAAAAATTACTAATATTGTTATAGCATGTCTTTTTATTTTTATAAAGTTTGTTTTTTTAAATTTAAATTCTTTATAGTGGGTAAATTATTTTCTTGGTTCATTAGTTCCTTAAATTATTTTAAATAACAATGATTGTAGGTTCCTAGAGGAACTGCCTGCTATCTTCAATTTTTATTAAATAGATAATTTTATTAAATATTAAAAAAGTTTACTTAAAGAACTTGAATCAATATGAATCGCGGAATGAAAACTAAGTTTTCTATACACATTAGAACCTTGATTGTAAATTACTTTTAGTGATAAATGTACCCACAACTATTAATTTTGTTGGGGCCTTTCAAAGAGATAGCTGGACTGACAAAACAATATTTGGTTTTAAATAATTTTAATTTTGTTATATTTTATATAACTAATTAAGAAAATAATTTCAGAAAAAAAAAAATTGAATTTTGTTTATTTCTTATTCTCATTGTGGTCAAATTACTAATATTATCATTTCAAACTATATGTGCATTGATGATCCAACAATCTTATTCCCTTAAAAAAAAAAAAAAAAACATTTTATACTGTAACAGTCAGAGGTTAGATAACAAAACAATGCTTCCTATAGAATTGCAACTTTAACTATGGTTCGTTTTGTTTATTATGTTGTATGATGCCAAGATAAAAATAGTTCCTTCTTCCTCTACATTTAAGGTTTTGCATTTCAATTTGTGTAGGTTCTAAAAATCAAATAAACAAAATTTGTCCATCTGTAGCCAGCTTTTCTTCAAGATTCTTGGGCTGATTTTTTAAAGATTTGATACCTAATCATTGTTCACCACAAAAAACATACACAAATTTTAAACCCTCTCTAAATATGAGATTTTTATATTTCAAGTTACGTAGAATCCAAAATTCTTTGTGATCATACAAAAGGATCAGATATGAGCTTTTATTTGAGTATTGACCTCTGATCAAAGGTTATATAGTTGCTTATTCTTTCAAAGTTATAAGTTTGAAATATAAAGGTGCTTATTTATGGGCCACTTTCTCCCATGCTCGTGTATGTGGTCTTTACTAAAACTCCTAAAGCAAAGGCCAATTGTACTAAGGTATGCTCGGATTCAGCAACAATTTCAAAGGCATATGCGTATTAAGATTAAGGAAAAATCTTGTTTATAATCAATTATGGATCCATGAAAATGAAAAGAACATAGTTATTTTTTATGTTGCCTATGTTATTATCAGCATCGTAGATAACATCTGAATCACAACACGAACACAAATAGCTGTAATAATAATAAACTAACCTGTCTGCCGTACTAGAATTATAACACTTAGCTCTGTTCTTAGAGTTACCTGATGATATAACGTTGAGCTTTTATCCTTTAATAGTAATTTAAAAATAATTGTATTTTAATGTTCAAACTCCCAAAAGTTTGAGATCAAGTTCTGAACAAAAGAATTGTGCTATATTTTGAACCTTGCTCATAGAATTGAAATGCTATGGTTTTCCTTGAAGATCGCGACCCTTAACTTAACTTGTCTGCTTCATATGCTCTACATTTAACCAAGATGACTGGCTTTGGCTGATGTAAAAAGGGTGTTGTTTATAATGACCAGACCCAATTTATTTTGGGTCCAATTTGATTTTATGATAAATATGTCCGCCAATTCGTCTCAAGGTTGTAGCTGTTCTAAGCTACTAAAAAAAGTTTCTATATCTATAGATTTTAATATAAAGTTTAGTCCAAATGAGTTATGCTGTTTGTGTAAATGGCAGGAAACATAGTTTTTTTTAAGGAGGCAATTAAGGTTGCTATAACTGATAACTTTCTCAAAGCTATATAATGATAACAGAAAGTTCTTTGAAAATCATAGATCAGTTATACCATTTTTTTTTGCGATAAGCTGACAAAAAACACAATAGATGTAAAAATGTATAGCTTTTTAGGGTGTAGGAACTATTAAATATAAATGTAAATATGATATCAAATAATATAGGTAAAGCATCTGTCATACCCCCATTTAAGGTATATTAATCACTTTGACTGATCTTACTCTGAACAATACTGTTAGCAGTATACCATCTTTTACACTCAAAAGTAAAATGAAATGAAGTGTGTTTGGCATTCCAAAGAATCAATAATAATTCTCTAAGGCGCAGCATGTTTCCCAAATATTTCCTAAATCAGTGAAGGTAAATTATTTACTATTAACTGTAATTAGAGCTGCTGCTGTTTAAGATAATTTTTCATCATTTGAAGATTTTTCATGGGGGTCTTTCCATCATAAATTTAAGATGAGGGCCTTGACCGTGCGGTTTGGTTTCCTAAGTTTCCAATGTGCAGATTCTCGATAATATTTAGTCCAAAGGAGCTGATTTGACCGCATTTTCATACTATTTTATTTGAAACATTCTTATTTCAATTTGAATAGTCTCTGATGTTTTAGTTTAATCAATAATTACTCGTTTCTCATCTTCACTAAATTTTCGGAGACCCTAACCGAGGTCGGAAGACTGAATTATAGAATTTTATTAATTGTTACAAAATATGTTGTAATAGAAGGGGTGAGGAGATGAAGGATATATGTAACATTTCTTTTGGATATATTAGCCTGTTTATAAATCACTTCAAAGAAATATTATGTTAGACTTTGATAAAATGCCATGAGCCATAATATTAATTGTTATGTCTATAATTAATCATTTTTTCTGGCAAGTCATTGTATTTTTACCTTCAGAAATTCACATGTGTTAGCTTTTGGGAATTATTTCATTGCACAGTAATAATTATGAATAAATAAAATAAAGACAGAGAGAGGACATTATATAGAGCTATTTATTTCTAAAATGTATTAAATTCAAATTATATGGTTAAATATTCCTTGATTTAGAAGCCAAGAAGAAGCTTGCGTGCAGCAAAGTGTGGAAAATGATTGATTTCCTCAACTTATACCTTTTGATTATTTCATTATGCTGATATATATAATATTTTTTTATTTCTCATCTAGATCAAGATTTTATAATGTACATTTCATTAATTTTAGGAGAGTAACGGGGAGCCTGGATATAATAAAAAATTGTTTAAGAAATTATTGATGAAGTAGTTGTTATTAATAAATTGTTTTACTTTGCATTTATATTATTTGTTC
The DNA here is from genome assembly GCA_023052935.1 of Piezodorus guildinii. Lineage (NCBI taxonomy): Eukaryota > Metazoa > Arthropoda > Insecta > Hemiptera > Pentatomidae > Piezodorus > Piezodorus guildinii. Next base: position 63,650,515 of record CM041293.1, read on the forward strand.
ATTAGCTTTTAGTTTTATGTATAACAGTAATATTCGTAGTTGGTTAAATAATATCCGCAATGAAAAATACATTTATTTGTTTGTGGTTGAGCATTGCTTATGTATTACTTACAAATATATTTTTTTTAAACATAATAATAGAATAAATGAAACTTTTGTTCCATATGTAATATAAATAAGTCATTAAATAGGTTACTTTTTTTATGGATATGTATTTAATGACAATTCAATTATGATGAAGTTGAAGCTCCAATTAATTCAAAATTAATTTTAAAATGTCAGTATTTAGCCAAAGCAAAATTTCTTGAGCTTGTTAGTTAATTATATAATATGATTTGTTATTTTTATCTATGGAAAGGGCTCAGCAGAAATGAATACAACTAATTATTTTTTTCTATATGAAATCAGATATAACCTAGATCCAATGCATAATATTCAGACTTATAGCAGACAACAATGTGTTAAGATTGATAATTAAAAGATGTATTTAATTGTATTCTCTTATAAGTAAAAGGCTCAGCGGAAAAGAGTAAAACTAATTTTTGTTATTTTGACACATAATTAAATGATGCTCTAAGAAAGACGATAGAATAGGATTAGACTAGGAAAGTTGGTATAAAATCTGATGAGGGAATTGGAACCTTTATTTTATTTTTCTCCCTGCCCTGCCCTGCCTGTTAGGCAATATGGGTGTTTGCAGCAGTGGGATGGTAAGCATGACTAAATAACAACCCACTGCTGCTAAAAGCGGTAACAATGTTATCCTGTGCACACAGGTCGAATCATTCTTCAGATCGTTTTCTGTAAGGGCGTAGAGACCTGTATCCCTCGATAATTTAGCCCTTAATGAATCGAAGGCGGTGCAGTCCATGATGACGTGCCCAGCAGTTTCTGGGACGTTGCAGCTAGGGCATAGGGGGTCAATGACTATTCCATGGTAATTAAGATTTGAGCGGAACCCCCCTTACCCTGTGAGGAATTGCGAGAGCCAGTAGTCCGGGAGGACCCACTTTGCTTCCAGTCGTGACCGAACAGTGGGGAAGTATTTCCTTAGAGTTGAACCTTTTGGACTTGTCACCCACCTCCGGTTCCACTCTTCTATTGTGTCCTCCCGGATGATTGCTTTCGATTTGGATTGGTTCTCGCTAATCCTCAACTGTAGATATTCCGGCAGACCTGCTGAGCCCTCCCTTTTAAATTTATACTTCATCATGTCTTCACGCAGGATAAGGTCGAGAGGTACCCCTTCCGCTAAGACTTGCACCGCCTCATGGGATACAGTTCGATACGCCCGGGTGACTCGCAGCAAAGCCGTTCTCTGGATTGTTGCCAATCTGCTTTTCTGTCGGTGCTAAAGGTTCTGATTCCATGCAGGAGACTCATACCTTAGGATACCCATCACAACACCTCAGTATATTGTCATGGTAGCTGGGTACCTAAGACCCCAGAAAGCGCCTCCTACACGACTAAGGCCTTTCAAGGCTAGGGCCACTCTATTCCTTAAATATTCCAGGTGAGGGGTGGTGTTAAAACCTCTTCCAAACCTTACGCCAGGGTATGTGACCTTCTCACTCGGTCTTATTCTTGAGCCCTATATAACTAGATTAATAGGGTGGGCCCTATCCGTTGTACCTTTCAAGAGAACGGCCTGGGTCTTTGAAGCAGCCATCTTTAACTTTTTCCTCTCGCACCATTCCCCAACCAGATTGGCGCACCGTTCTGCTTGTTGTTTCAAGCCGGCTCATAACAGGGAATTGGAACCTATGACTATGGCTTGAATTTCCATAGCATTTAACTTGCGGGGTAACTTTATCTCGGCATTAATCCCTTGCCCTCACCCTTCCCCCCTACCCTGATTGACCCCGTGTAGCCTACAAAGGCGATGTAGGGAGTAACGAGAAAGGTCCCCCTGAATATCTGGATATTGCAAATGCTATTAATGACTCAAGAGGGAGAGAAGGCTTGGTAGATCTGGAAATCATCAGGGTATAAGTGTTGGGAGCAGTAATGGATAGAATTGGGATAATCATTGATATAGAAATAAAAAAGTAGAGGAGATATACGCCAGCTGAAAGGATGAGGATGATTAGGAATGATAACCGCCTGAGTCCTATCATAGAGAAATGAATGAAACTAACAAATGGTGCTGTTGGAAAAAGTTAGGGATTGTAGAGTGGTCCAGGGAGTCAAAATCTTTTGAAAAGTCTAGAAGTATTAGTACAGTCAGTTTCTTTTCCTCCAAGGCAGTATGTGATTTTGAGAAGAGTGGATTATTTGGAAAAGCTAGGTTGGAAACCAGATTGGAGAGGATCAAGAAGTTTTGGCTTTTCAAAGAAATTAGATAACTGAAATTGAACTATTCTTTCTAAAGGCTAGGATGGAAATAGGGTGATAGTCTTTAGGGGATGTAGGGTTAGAGGTTTTATTGATAAGATGGACTATTGCTTTATTCCAACTAGTTGGAAATGCGGAATTTTGGAGGGAAAAATTATATATAAATAGGAGAACTGGTAGGATTTGGGAAAGACATAATTTTAACAATTTGAATGGTATTCCATTGAATGGAGTTGGTATGGGACTTCATTACAGAGGAGATAAGATCTGTTAAATGATGTAATGGAAGAAAAGCCAGAATAAGGTGGCAAAGGATTATTAGAGGAGGAAGGTGAAAAGTATATATCTAATTCATCTGGTGAGGTTTGAAAGACTGGTAAGGAAGAGGATTTGTAATGAGACAGCTGGCAGAGGAGTTTTCACAATGTCTTTTTCCTGAAAATGTGCATCTACCATACCTTTCAAATATCAAAGAAATATTTTATTATCACCTTGAACAATTGCTAAAAATATCTCATTGATAATAAAATCTACTGAATTGATATTTTTAAGAAAAATAGAATGTTGATGAAGTGCATTTAGGAGTGGGATGTAGTTGCTCTATGATTAAGATGAATAACTTTTAATAATTTAGTTGCCTACAATGTTTTGTTCTCACTATTCAATGAAGTTTAGGAACTGAGGTGTAAAGATGTCCTTAGGGTTTTGATTGTTGTAGTTCTGATAAATAATTTAGCGATTACATCTTGTTTTTAGAAATATTTTCTATACCCCTTATTCCGTTCATATAATTCATCAAAATGATCTTTTTCACAGCTTAGGGCATAAAAAATTGAATACATAATTCCTTTATCTTTGACAGTTTACAATTTTACTTTCGAATATTTCCATTACATTCAAATTCTACAATTTAATAAACAGTTTTTTCTATTAGCTTTTTTTATGGGAAATTATACAATAAGGTTGAGAATACGTGATGACCAACTATGACTGTCCCAATTGTCTTTTCATGAGTAGCGGTTGATTTATTGTTTAGTTTTACTATTCTGTCTTTAGTCTGTATTTATAGTCCCAAAGATATTTACTAAATGTTGACCCTTACTTTTTCAAAAATAATTATCCTTAAGAATTTTCTTTCATAGATTCGTGACACATTTATTTTTACAAGTTTTATTTTTTCACTTATAAAATCCATTCATTTCAACTACCTCCCTCTTTCCTTTAATAGATTGAGGTTTTACTGTACACTGTTTTTAACCATTTGAAATTGGTTAGGACATATTGCAGATTAATCTTTATCGAGGGATAGAGAAAGCAATTGTCTTAATTTGTTGTGAATCAATTTTGAAATTCAAGATTTGGTGTGCAGGCCGTTCCTGTCATATTTGAAGTTGCTGTCTCGTGGAAGTTTGGTGTTACAGGATTGGATCTGATTCGTATACAACAAGATTATTTGGTAAGGCAGATTTCTATTTTATCTGAAGCGAAGCATTGAAATCTGATGGATGCTGAGGTTTTGTTTCCTTAAGTAGCTATTTGGCTTCACAATATTCACGTTGTGTAAACACTTCTTTCGTTGATCAATGTGATGCACTTGTTATATGTCGCCGCACTTTTGCCTGCAGATGGACACCTTCAAAAAGTTCAAATAAATTGCTTCTTGTTTTTACCTATGCTTAAAAGCATAAATGTTGTTTCAAAATTTATTGTAGACAAGCTTTCTTTTTTCATTGATTTAAGAAATTTTAGCTTTCTTTCTTAAGCGAATTTTGTTTTTTTTTTAAAGAATTATGGGTAGTGACTGCTTTCAAAATGAAACGTTTTCAGCTTCAACCATTAAAAATTAAATTTCTGAGTGTACACTAAAAAATTGTTTTGCTGTTGCTTATATGTTTTATGCACTTAGATTTGAATAAAGTTTCCATTTTTTTTTTTTTTTAAATCTTTTTTTCTTTGGTCAAATATATATTTAACCTCTTTTTTGAAAAAGGTTTCTGATGTTTTGGAAACAATTAGTATTGTTTTCTGTTCAAAGAATTATTGCTTAAATTAATAATTAAAAAGATTTCTCAGCATGTTATTTAATTTGAAGTAATAGGAACTTGGCTTTTAGATATGTCTTAAATGAGTAACAGTATTTTACTGTTGAAAAATTGTGTTTGCAAGCCTTCAGTTTTATTTACGTAATGATTATTTTATTGATTAATGAAATAATTTAAAATGAATATTTGTAGGTTAGTCAGAAAGGAATGGTCAATTTTATTATCGAACATTTGCAATCAATAAACTCTTTCAGTATTGTTTGTTGTTATGTAAATATATATTCAGAAAGTTATCTAATGATTCTTTGCTTTGTTAAAAGATAAAAGGCTAGTAGAGCTGAAAGAAAGATTAAGAAGGAATAGTTTAATAGAATTGGTATGCTGGATGAGAACTATCTAAAACTTTGAAATGGGAGATGAAACTCAAGACCACTTGAAAGCTTTGCTGTATAGCAATCAAAGAGGAAGCTGAAATACTAATACTGTATTGCTATATCTTCTAATATTTGAAAAAAAATTGGAAGACTGTTTTTCTTTTTTTAGACAAATGTACTAAGGGACTACATTTAGCCACCAAAAAAACACGAGGAACATTATATGCATAGTGTGTGGCATGTAATGGGAATTCTCTCCAATCAATTGTTTTTTAATGAGGAAACATATTCCAAAAAAAATGGATATGCAGTTATCAAGCCTAATCCTGCCTGTGACCTTCCGTTTTTTGTTTTATCCGGCTGTTAAAGTTTTTCTCCACCAACCATGAGTTTCAGGCTTAGCTTCATCAGATAAAACTGACTTTTTGATAAAATAAAAAATTGGAAAATGAAAATATTAAATTTTGAAATTATAGTAAAATAATTGTAAACCAGAATGACTTGTATAGAAAATTCAAGTTCATTTTGTCTGTTGGCCAGACATGTATATTACAAACTATAGAAACCTGTTATTCTTAATTGACACAGTCCCAGAATAAAAAAATTACTTTCTATCATATTCTAAAATAATTATTTTTCAATTTTAGTGAATTTATTAGATTTTATTGAAAATCCAATATTCCTTAATCAACCTATTATACTTTAAGCCAGATACCTGTCAATCTTTATGTCTATTAAATTTTCCATCAGATTAATTTTAATTTGAAAGGGCTCTGGTGACAAATTAATTTATTAATTATTATTATAAAGACTAGCCTAGGTATCTCTTGTGATATTAGTATCTCGTTCGAAGCAGCTGCATATCAATACTTTTTTCATTAATTGATGAAAACATAGTTAAATTGTTTGTGCTTCGTGTGCAAGTTATTTTGAAGGTAAAGAGGAAATGAGAAAGGAATGCAACTTATTGAAAAATAATGAAATAAAAAATGGATATTATTTCTTAACAGCGTTACTTTACATGAGCACTTTTATTAAAATAAATTATTGTTTCATTGTTTTTGTTCGTTTTTTTTTTTTTATTTAATTTAATCTTTGCCCATTTTTTTCTTTTCTATTTTATTATTTATGTTGTTAATTCATCAGTTATCATTAATAAAAGTTTGGGCAAACCTCTGTCGCCTGTTTTGATGGTGATACCATTTATATAAACACATAACTCTTGTAAAAGTCAGTTTTAAAAAAAATTGATTCTATTGTCATCATTATCTATTTCTAATAATTTTTTTCTCTTAAAATATTTAATATGAAAGTTTGGTATTGTATTTTGATTAGTTTGGAGAATTTATTAATGTACATTCAGCCCATATAAATACTTAAAACTATCAACCCCTAATGAAGACTTGTGATGCTGATTGGAACACAAGTACTTAATAAAAAAATTTTATTGTTTCGAGATCTGTTTTTTGCCTCTCTAACAGACCATTTTATTCTTCAAATATGTTGTATTATATCAGGATTTGTCAATCGTAATCCATATTTTTATGGATTATATTTTGTTATATTCATTACAATATTTATACAACAAAAAATAATCCATAAAATTTTTATGGATTATTTTTTTTTGTATTCATTACAATATTTAACTATCGTGGGATCTCTCTTCTCCCATTATGTTATAAAATATTCTCGTCATACTAACTAGATGAATCACGGAATACGCTGAGGAAATTATCGGAGACTACCAATGCGGTTTTAGGCGGAATCGCTCGACTATTGATCAAATATTTTCCTTATGTCAAATATTAGAGAAAAAATTGGAATAAAACGGTGCAGTCCATCAACTTTATATCGATTTTAAAAAGGCTTATGATGCAATAGACCGTCAGAAGCTATATAACATCATGATTGAACAGGGAATACCTAGAAAGTTAGTAAACCTAGTAGAGGTGTGTTTGTCGGAAACATTTCATAAAGTTAGAATCGGTCATAATTACTCCGAGAGATTTGAGGTGCGATCGGGTTTGAAACAGGGTGACTCCTTTTCACCTGTTTTGTTTAATATAGCTTTAGGATATGTCATAGAAAAGGTGATGTGTACCGAGAAAGGCTTAAATATGGGTGACAAGATTCCGGTTTTGGGGTATGCCAATGATTTGGTACTGCTAGGTGAAGACATGGAAACCATACAAGTGTGTTAATAAAAACCGGTAAAGAAATAGGACTCAAATTAAATACCGATAAGACGATTAGTAGCAGAAACGGTGGCGATCTTGGTGATATTGATATATCAGGGCATACTTTTGAACACGTAGAGAAATTCAAGTATTTAGGTTCAATGATTACAAGAAAAAATGAAATCCAGGAAGAAATAAAGTCCCGGTTAAAGGTGGGAAATGCGTGTTATTATTCAGTTGCTAAGTTACTTAGCTCACGGCTTATATCTAAAAACTTAAAGGTTAGAATTTATGAAACTATTATTCTTCTAACTGTTCTTAACGGATGTGAAATATGGCCGCTTACTTTGAAGGATGAACAACGGCTTAAGGTTTTCGAAAATAAGGTACTGCATAAAATATTTGGTCCGAAGAGAGATGAGGGCACTGGGGAGTTTAGAAGGTTGCACAACGCGGAATTGCGGAACTTGTATCCTGTGAATATAATTGAGTTGATAGCGTCACGGAGACTCAAATGGGCGAGTAAAATTGTTGGGCTCGGTGAGGAATGGATTCCGAGAAAGTTGGTATTTGCTGATCCGACTGGTAGGCGTCCGAAAGGTAGACCGAAGGAGGATTGCGTTAAGGCTAATCTTGGGGGCTTGGGCTTGAACGGAGAGCATTGGACGAGTCTGTGTAGACGGAATATGGTGCTATCGGCATCAGCCTAAATATTATTTTATTATTCATTACAATATTTAAATTTTATTTTTCTGTAGTAAATAAAAGGAAGAAAATAGTTATCTTAATTTAAATTATCAGTTTCTTCAGTTCCTCTAACATTTTTTCCATTAGATCTTATAATTGCATGACCCATACATAAATGAGCTCTCTTCTGTTAGTAAAAATAAAAAAATAAATTAAAATACTCTTGAATTAAATCTTAATTGAATTATTCACACACATAAAATGTTTAGAGTTTGTGTTTGTATGAACATCCTTGGTATTTGAAATAAGAAAAAAAAAATCGATGTGAATGTAGGGATAAAAAAATTATTTAATGCAAAAATGATTTAAGATATTTTTAATACAAAATTATAAATATATTTATTTATTTTTTTCATTTAGAACTCCTGATCTTTACTTATTATTTTGTAATGTTATCCAGTTTTAAATTTTTGAGATTAGGAAATATGATTTGATCCATGCTCCCCAGAGTCCTATTAATGTAAAGTTAAGTAAGCCCTATTAAAGTTCTTCTAAATTTTAATAAAACCACTTAAAAATATATTACTAAATGTGCTAAAATTATTTGAAAATAGGTTTCATAGTTATGTTCTTGACATTATCTGTCGATAGAGGTATGGAAATGATGTTCTTTGTCAGCATTGATTTATTTCTGTATTTTGATGATATTGAACTATTGATTTCTTAATTATTTAAGGTTACTTTTGGTTTACTTATTGTTATTATAGTCTGTTACCAAGCCTTAAAAAATGCCATTTCTTCTGAAGGGACATTTATTTTTCAGAATACATAAAAGTTAGCTTCTTATAAAATGTAAAATTATGTATTGTATGTTACATTAAAAACTAAATTTTATTTCATTTCAATTATTTATAGTGTGTCAGCTGAAACCTACATCTGATGAAAGGATACGAGCTCTTGGAGAAGCGATGGCCGAGCAGGATGTGCATTACAAACCATCCCAACAAAATCCATTCACCAATATTGCTCTTAAGGTATGCATAGAATTAATTTTTATTAACATATACGTGGGTGAATCAAATATAAACGAGACTTATTTTTTAATTTTTTAATTTTTACTTTGAACACAAAGAAAAATACACCTCATTTTTCTTCATAGTCTCCTGATTTTGAAATACATTTTTCCCAGTGCATAGGTAATTTTCCAATCCTGTGCTCATATAATCAAGTAGGTTGTGTCTTCAGCCAATTGAGCACATAGGCTTCAACCTCATCGTCACTGACGAATCTCTGACCTCCCAAAGCTTCCTTTGAGTGGGCCAAACAGTTGAAAGTCACATGGTGATAAATCTGGACTGTAGGGAGGGTGTTCCAGCATCTCACAGCCCAGTTGCTCCAATTTTTCTCTCGTCAGGGCCGCAGTATGCGGACGAGCATTGTCCTGAAGAAGAATCACTTCTCTCATCGGTAGATCTCTTCTTTTGCAGCGATATGCAAGTCTGACTTCATTCAAAATGTCGCAGTAGTATGCGGCATTGATAGTCCTGCGTTCATGCAAAAAATCAAGATGCAGCAAGCCACGCTGATCAAAAAACACGGAAGCCAAAACCTTCCCAGCTGACAGCTGTGACTTAGCTTTCACTGGTCCAGGTTCCCCTTTCAGTCTCCACTCCATACTCGCTTGTTTTGATTCAGAGGTGTAATGGTGCACCCAAGTTTCATCACAGGTGATAATGTGAGTGAGAAATGAGGTTCCCTCAGCCTGAAATCTTGCAAGAAGACCTTCACAGACCTGCAAACAGTTCAGCTTCTGCTCAGCTGTGAGAAGTCGAGGAACCCACCTGGCACACACCTTACGAAACCCTAGCTCCTCTGTGAGTATGGAAAAAGTGCTTCCATAGCTTATCCCAACCTCACTTGCTATGGCACTGTTGGTTAGACGTCTGTCACCTTTAATAAGCTGTCGAGCACGGCTGATGTTGTCTGCTGTGATGCTGGAGCGGGGTCTGCGGTCATGGCTTTCATTCTGAACACGATCACGACCCTCCACAGACTGCTTATGCCATGCAAACACTCTGGCACGAGAAAGTGTCTCTTCCCCGAACTGTACAGTCAACCTTCTCAAGATTTCAGCCGGTTTTACACCTTCAGTAGCAAGAAATTTGATGATAATACGTTGCGCAATCGAGAGGGATACATCCTGCTCAGACATCGTCACGACGGTAACTGGTGAGTTCTTCACTCCTGGCATCCTTACCCAACACCTCTAAATGCGGGAACGTTCCCGCACCTTCACTGGGCTTCCAGGACAAAAAAGTCTCGTTTATATTTGATTCACCCACTTAGAACTTAATTATTCTGAATGTAAATAAATTAATTTTAATATCAAACATCTTTGGGCTGATTCCTTGCTCTACACCAAAAGGCAGTAGGAGCCGCCAGTTCATTATTGGTTGTTCGGAAAATAATGCAGGATTTGTTTTAAAATAAAAAATAGTTATACATGATTTTATTGTATAAAATAGTCTCCAGTACTTTCAATATATTTCTGCCAGCTTGTTGGCAGCTTTTCCATACCCTCTGAATAGAATTCAGAATCATTAGAAATTATGAATTCTGCGATTTTCTTCCGCCAAAGCTTACAGAACATCATCAAGGGAACAAGTCCATACACAACTTTCATTATCTTGAGTCCCCCCAAAAGAGCAGGTGAATGGTGCACTTACCAAAACTGCCCTCTCTTCACACTTCGTTGATGGTCCTGGCTGTGAGGACCCTGCTTTGGCTGAGTTTAAACTTGTAAAATAAAGTTATACGAAAATAACACTTTGAACAAGTAACGAAGTAGCGAAATTACCAAACATTTGTTTTTTAGGATTAGTAAGTTTTGAGGTTCATATATATGTATGGTCTAGGAGACGTAAACAGTTTATTATATAGAGGGGTATTTAACAGAAATAACCTTAAACCCTGCATTATTTTTTAGATAACCCTATTAAAGTTTTTTTCATCTTTTAACTTTCGATAGATTGATTTAATTTTGTCTATTCAATAAGTTAATTCTGGAATAAATATCTGAAATAATATCTAAGGGAAATTTCAGGTTATATCTAAGGTTAATCGGTTATGTCGGACTTTACATGAAGAATTATTAGAGGTCAATAAGTAGGGAGATATTTATGTGATAAATTAGAATTTTTTTCTAGCCTCTTAAAATGATATTTAGTTAGTGTTGGTTTGTTGAATACTCTCAACACAGAATTCATATTTTAAGCATTTTAAATCTGTAATGGTATTATGTATTAATGTAAAATTTATCTTTAACTATTTTCCCAAAATCTAAAAACAAAACTTGACAGTCATCTGTGTCCTGAAAAGAACAAAACGAAAAATCCTTGTCCTACTCTGATTCCTGTTTTTTTTTTTCTTCTTTTCTTTATCCATTAGTAACTTTTTTTTAATGTTTGATATTAGACGGGAAAGAAAATGCCTGTTGATTCTTCATCAGACGCTGACGACACCTGCGGTAGAGTAATAGCTGAACCTGTAGTAAAACCTTCACGCTTGAGATCTGGAACATCCACGGGACCCTGGCTCGAAGGAGGACTGCTCCTAACGACGAGGAGGCCTGTCCAAGCTTATGGACTGCTCGACGCCATTTTGGCAGGAAGCTGTTACCATTCACCTAGACAGGTTGTTAACTTTGTTATTTTTATTTATTTTATTTTTTTTAAATCATTTTGTATATTTGTATTAATTTACATAGCTACCCTAATATCCATATTTTGATACAACATATGTCAATTGTTAAGAATACTTTCTACGAGAATGGCGATTTTAAATTAGAATAAAATAAAATTATAACTGTCCTTAGAATATTGAAATCGGGCATATCCTGTAACCCAGACTTTATTTCCTCCTGGATTACTAGATTATACATTTTACAATAGATTGGGAGAAAACAGTGATATGATTTTAACTATCATCTTACAAAAAAATATAATACACAGAGTAATAATTTTCATCATTTTTTAAATTTAGTTATTTTATAGTGTATTTGTTTTATTAGAGATTAAGTTGATTGTTAGAGATTGACTGTTGTTGAGCCTAACTAAATGATGTATCTTTGCTAAGTTTCTGTTTAGTGAGGTATAGTTGGTCTGGAAATCTTAAGTGTAGACACATTATGTTCTCTTTACCTTTTATTTATCTGTTATTTTTCAAATTATATTATTTCATTTGATTGGTATTGGTTTCACAGAAAGGTCGGGGTGTCGATGGCGGTATGCCCCCCTCTTTGCCATCCTCCCCTACGTTTGCTAGGAGAGCTGCCGCAACTGCTCACAAACCTCAGTCTGCACCTCCCACTGCTGGATACAGATTAAGAGCATGCTCATCTGGTAAGACTCATATCCTATACTATTCTATTCTATACAACTAGATAACAATAATGTAAATTTGCAATACTGAGGTAGAAAATAAATTGTCTTGTTTTTAATTGTTCCTAACACCATTTTATTATGCTCCGATCCTATATGATAATCCTAAATGATCACCCAATCACCTTTAGTTCTCCTGTCAAAAACCTGTGTATTACCATAGATCAAACCTTTTTCTGGAAACCCCACATTGCCCAAATTTCCAGACAAACTATAAGTACTCTTAAGTATAATGATTCCCGTCAGCTTCTGCCACTTTCCATTCATAGCCCACTTGATCCTCCATTATTTTCCCCCACTTCAACTATTGATGTGTGGTATATAGTGGCCTCTCGACTGTACTTGTAGATCAAGGGTCATGCAGATCATGAACATGTTTATAGAGTTCCATCTTCAATACCTCAAAGAGGTCTCCAATGACCCACTTTTACAGCGAGTTAAATTGGTTTCTACCTTCTATAAGTGGACGATACCCCTCAGAACATACCTTTACCAGATCATTAACTCGCAACACCCTCTATGCATCCACAGTATCCTACAATTCAAATCCTCAGTCCACTCACGTGAAACTAGATCACCCATTCTGACTTTCACATTCCTTCCCACAGAAGTAAATCTTTTGATAATTCCTTTTATATACCCTCTGCAGCTCTCTGGAATTCCCTACCCATTCTTCATGCTTCTTCGCTTCTCTCATTCAAATCCCATCTTTTCTAACATCTAGCATCCCAAACAGACCAACAACAGTGTTATGGACTTATTAATTTATTTTTAAAATAGTTTAGCTGTAGTATCATGTAGGAGACTTTTTCCCCATTTCATTCCTTTTTCATTTGTTTATATTCCACATCTGTTGTACATATGTATATAAATAGGTCTTTTAAATATTTGTGAATACAAATTATTTTTTTGGTCTCTCAGCCAAACATGTCTATTAAAGTGTATACTTACTGTACAAAATTGTTATTCTTAATGGACATAGTCCCAGAATAAATTTACTTTTATTATTATTAAAATTAAAATAAATGATCATCATTTTGGGGTGTAAAAATCAAGCCCATTTCCTTCCTGCCTCAGTAATACTGTAATTCTTCTGGGTAATAAAAATAAAATAATTACATAAATTTGTATTTTTGTCATGCAATAAATAACCTTAAAGATTTTTTTTTTATGCTTACCATTATTAATAGTTTTTATACACCCAGAATTAGTTAATTGATACAGCATTATAGCTTATTTTCTATTTCATCTCAATCATATTTTAATTATTCTCTTTCACTCTGTATACAATACATGTAGATATTTTTACCTGGTATATTAAGCCAAAATAATTATCTTCTTTTGTCATACATATTAATAAAATCTCATACCTTTGAAATGCCTATTTCCCTATCAGGAATTATTCAGGTGTTTACAATCTGAACATAATGATAGGAACTTAATTTTAAATATGGAAATATGTACACAATTTTAAAATTAAGCATTTATCTGATTTGTTTGTCAACTGATATGAATATTGTGTGAATAAATTAAAAAAAAAATTTGTGAGAAGAGAAATGTTATAATTTTAAATGTATAAAAAATATATAATCTTTGTTTTACTAACTTTAATATTAATGATAGGAACGTAATATGTGGCTTCTGTGTGTGTAAATACTCATATACATGTGTATTTGGTTTATTCATTTTGATTTCAAGCTAAATATATACATATATACATATATACATATATACATATATACATATATACATTATACATATATACATATATACATATATACATATATACATATATACATATATACATATATACATATATACATATATACATATATATATATATATATATATATATATATATATATATATATCTTCCTATTTAATCTTATTTCATTCAATTTTTTAGTAACATTATCAGCTAATATATATTTTCTTTTTTTAGGCTCCAATCTTGCCTCTTTAGAAGATCATGTTACAGTACTTAGACGGCGGGGTTCATGTGAAAGTGGATTCTTCTCCAGTGTTGGTGATGACTTCTGTATTCCTGGTAATGTTCCTGATTCCTAATTATTTCTTTTTACATGAAGTGACAATGGTTGACTGTGTGTATATATGAGAGAAGTTGGTTGTGGGTGCAGTCAATTTAACACACAATTGAGCGTAAACTTAATTTATTGGTGTCTATGTAAATTAAGCCTATGTAATTAATTAATGTAATTAAGCCTTAATTAATATAATTAAGCCTTAATTAATATAATTAAGCCTTAATTAATATAATTAAGCCTTAATTAATATAATTAAGCCTTAATTAATGTAATTAAGCCTATGTAAATTAAGTTTACGCTTTGATATTTCTGAAAGCTACCAAAGTATATGATAGTTACAATCCATGGCATATTGAATGGTATCTTTTTTTCCTGATTTTCGGAAGTTCAGATTTTAGATTAAATTCTGATGGAGGTAGAAAATAAGGTTGTTTATAAACACGGATAATAGTTTTTATATAAAATAAAGCAACTTGCTGTCTGCTCTTATCAGTAGTACTACTATTCAATCATTATACAACTAAAATTTTCAAGATATTGTTTATATAGTTATGTATAAGCAATAAATTATTTATTTTGATACCAAATAACAATAACTCTAGTCTCACGTCTTCCATCCATTTTATAATTATTAATATAATTTTTAAGTAATTACCTTAAAATAGATGACAGTAAATTTTAGTTGTGTGCTGACTTGTGTTGATTTTTGTTAATATGTTTAGTAATTATTAATTCAATCTTATATAATAGTATATATATATTAATATGTTGAATGGTATCTTGACATATTAACGTCTGCCTTAGGTCAGGAGTTAGTGGCATCATCTGTGACACTTTCTTCAAGTTCAGCAGCTTCTTCACTTCTTCTAGATTCCGCAGCAGGGGAAGAGAAGATAGGTGGTGGTTGTGGGAGGTGGCGGGGAAATAGAGCTTCTTCTGTTTATACCGGTTCTTCTGAAGATATTTCATTTCATAGTGAACAGGTATTAGAAAACATTATTCTGAAGTTACGAAACATTACCACTCACATTGTCATACCAAGAAACAAAATATGGTTCATCAACTGATAACTTCTTTTATTAGCTCAGTCTGAGTCTGTTTTAATGTTTAAATAACAAAATATAAAATGCTGTAAATTATTGCCCTGTGGTTTATTAATTCAAAGTAGTTATATGTCTCCAAAATAAGAATTTTTCTTTTAAAAGGTTTTAAGTATGTATAGTCTAAAATACTGATTATTTTTCCTCTATCTTTATAGCAGAGGTATGTGTGTATAAAACCTTAAACCATTATTTCTAGACAAATTACTATGATAGTAATATCAACTTAAAAGATTAGTCTAAAGTTGCAGATGAACTTTCTGTTAATGGTAGTTAATATTGCTTTGATATTTAATTAATATCTGGAAGATGAGTTTGGATGATGCAAAATAATTAAGTATTTTCTAAGAAATATCTATGCACATTTTACATGAACTTTTTTAAATATCTTTATTTGAATCTACTGTGCATTTATATATATTGATATAGAACTAAAGTTGAAAAATATATGTTTTTTTTTCTGGGGAGAGGAAGAGGAGGGAAAGGAGGTAAGAAAAGAAGAAACAAATAGTTATTTATTGAAATTTACAACTCTGTTAAATAATACAACAAGTAAATATACAAAACGGAAACAGAAATGGAGAGAAACCAACAATTGGCAGCACTCCATTAATTCACAATTTAAAGATAAATAAGTAATTTAAGATAATTAAAAATTAAAATTGTAGATATCGCTTCCTCTTGATCGGTTCAAAACATGTTTGATATACTATTTTGTAATATTCCATTGCTATAGTTTGTTATTAGCTTCTCTTATTTAATTTAAGAGTTTTTTCTTCTCACAGGTTTTTTACATCTATAATTAAGATGTTCTACTAAGTTCCTACAAAATGAGGGCTGTATAATTACTATAATAACTCTTTTTAATACCATTTATTCATAAACCTACCTGCAACTTTCGAAAATCATAAATGAAAAAATAATATTCTTTCATGATTCAGACCATTGATTGATAATTGAAGTTAGTAATCTGATGTAATAGGACCACAAATTTTATTTCAGTTATTTATCCAAATTTTGATAAACAGATTTGCTAAGTTTAAAGAGGATTAATTTTATTTACTATTAATCATGAGGATAATTTTTCTACTTAGTTTGTGACATCATATATTTTGAGAAGCTGAGAAATAGTACTACTTTAAATCTACAACTTTGTGTCAAAAAAAGCTTACATCCAGGAAAATAGTGAAGACACTAAAGACGTCAGAACAAAGAGAAACCAGGATGTCTGAAGATCCTTGATGAACAAATGAAAATTGTGGTTTCGTTTAAATTCATCAAATCTAAAAAAAATGGTGCATTTATTATTTCTTTTACATTAGAATATAAAACAATTATTAAAAGAGCGTGAAGTCTTCTTGAGTGACAGAACAATTAAAAGAGACATCAGACATCATGGTTCTAATGGTAGTGGAGCCTAAAGATTTAAATAGAAAATATAAAGATAAACAGAATTTAAAAAATTTATGAGACAAATCGATAATATGACAGAATCTTTTATTCTGAACCAGACAGGAGAAAAATGGTGTGGCAAATGGCCAATCAAGTAGCCATCAAAGATTTCAAATCTTTATTATAGTATTTTTAAGTTGCCATGATGCTATTTTTTAATGTCTTATCTAATGTAAGTTTATTTGAAATTAATATTTCATTAGGAAAATTCTTATCTTGTAGGCTGTCATATTTTTCTTTTTCCCTTAATTTTCCTATTTTGCAAATGGGAGCCAACCTATATTCAAGATCGACTAGGATGCAAAATCTAAGATTTTAATAAACTAATATATCACACTCAAATATGCACTACTTAACTTCTTTTCATTATACATTTATTTTCCTTTACAATTTATTACAGTTTTTCTACGTTTTGGGGTTCTTTCCTCATTATCAAGACTTTTTTAAAAACACTTTTAACACACAATACATTATTATACATTTCTAGTTTATTGCTATTTGTCCACTTAGATGTTTATTGGCTAACTGTAACTGACACGTAGAAAACTATGTAATAAATTGTGAAGGAAAATAAATGTATTATAAAAGGAAGTTAAGGAGTGCATATTTCAGTGTGAAATATGAAGTAATACATTCTAAAAAATTATAAAGAAAAATAAACTAATATAATGAATATGCAATTTCAGTAAGATCAATTTACATTGACATTCAATATTAATCTACAATGAACAGTATTACATTACCTATTATTTAATTAGTGGATCCAACCTTCTGAATCAGTATAGAACAATTCATAGGTAGGAGAAGAAACCATATAATATTATTATTATTATATAACAAAATAGTATTATAATAATGATATATTTTCATGAAATAGATATTGAAAATGGAATAAAAAAGTAGAGGCAAATTGTGAATTTCAACCCAGGATAGTTTATAACTTACAAGGAGAGGATCCCAAATGTGTCTCACCGATTTTGTACTCAACGTTTCCTTGGAGTGGTATAAAATAATCAGGAAAGTTTGTGCGTGAAAAATACATTTCATTCAATATCTCTGGTTCTACTGAAGGTAAAAAATAAATTTGGTGTCAAAATTAGTTTTCTACCCTCATTAGAACCAGGTAGACACATTAATAAAATGTCGTGCTCAAACTTTCCTATTTTTTTAGGTGAATCCTGTGCAGCGTTAGCCTCTATATATTAGTCGTTTGATGTGTGTATAACCCAACTTTCAAGCTTTTTTACTTTTCCAATCGCTTTAAGGTGCTCATCAACAATGCTGATTTGCTAAAGGGCCGTTTAGACGAGCCAATCACCCCTGAAAAATTGGCAGGGGAGCTTAATAAATCGTGGTCAGAGCCTTGATAAAGGGGTGGGTCTAGGTCATCACTAGGAAAACCAGCACAGAGAAATTGTAATATCTTAACAGTGGTTGTGGTTGGGGCCTGAAAAACATGACCAGCAGAAATGAAAGGATTTCCATACAATTCCTAGTCAGCTCTTCGATTTTAGCTATAATAAATCATATAATCAGATTTTTTTTTTTTAATTATTGAAACATAAACATATATTGTTTACAATAGTAAATATTTGACACTATTTTTAGTTTAAAGTACAGGATATATATATAATAATAATTTTATGTTGATTTACAATTTTTTATATTTCATTTTACATTAACCAATAAAAATAAAAACTTAAATAATAATGTATCAGCCTTAAGTTTTTTGTTCTATTGTATGTTCATCTACATGGTAACATTCTTTAATTTTCAAACAAAGCCGGATATTATATAATTATAGCTTAATTTAAGATATATTGATGTTCTTACTAAATGGCATTATAAAAGGTAAACATAGGGCTTCCTAATTCAAAACAACTGAGGACTTTGAGATTATAAACATGGAAACAATGTTTATTTACTCCAAAGATACCATTGTAGTGGGAAGATTTATTAATTACACAAAAAATCTTGTAAACATTATCAGTCGAGTCTCATTTTGTGAAGCCTTTTTCCAATAAAGATTTCTTTCATCCACACAACCAAACTATATTGTAAATATTACACTTTATTACATATAATGAATCAAATATCGCATGATTATTTTCAATAATTATGGATCTAATAAAGTAATAATAAAAATATATCAAACATTTATGGAAAAAAACTTAAATCACTGTGTTGCGCAATGTTGAAATTAAAACTATTTTAAGTGAAAAATAATAGACTAAATATAAAGTTTTTTATTTCATCTCTTCCCCCTATCTTTAGCCAAAATATATACAAATTTAAGAATAACTGAAATTCAAAAAAAAAAAAAAAGAGAGAAATGATTTATATAATAATAGGCTAATAAAAAAAAATTGTAGAATAAAAGAAGCGTGTGGTAATCGTTAGAGTGGAAAAAACAGCATCCCAATACATCAAAGGTCTCATTTAGACCTCTGGACCCACTTCCCAATTTTCCAAGTCTGATCAACTCGTCTAAACGGCCTTTAAGAGGGTTTTCTTCTACCAAAACCTACAGAACATTGTCATTGATAGAGGAAGTCCTCCCGTCACCTTCTTTGTCCTCTAGGATGGGTTCTTCCTCCTGAAACTTTTTGAACCACTGTTAAAATGTGCACTCATTTATGCTGCCACTGCCACACCATGCTTCATTTATCCATGCCCAAGTCATGATTGATATTTCTGACAATCTGTACCAGCCTAGTTTAAACTAGTAAAACAAAGTTATATGAATATCACATGTAGACATCTTAGTAAGGACTGAATTATTTCTGAGCAGCAAAATGCTACAGAGGTTTGGGACATAATGGTTTGAAGGGTATTAAGTGTACAATACAAATGAATAATCCAGTAAATGTAAAAAGGTTTTTATATAGAGGGGTATTTTAATGATAACTTAAAATCCTGCACTATTTTCCTGCCCAATAGATTGGGAGGCTGGTGGTAGAAAGAAGAGAGGAACCACTCAGTCAGGAGGAAAGTTGGAATAATGGTGGAAGGGTAAGGTAATATGGAGTGACAGACATGAATAGGCTTGCTGAGACAGGAGTTTTGATGAGGGAAATTTTTTATGGAAGGAACTTCTAAATAAATACTTAAATCTTACCAAAGACAATGGAGAAATGTAAATAAAGGCTGCTAATGTTGCCATTTCAAAAGAAAATTTGTCAAAATACCTTCAATGTGTCAGTCAATGTCTATTTTCAAGACTAAAAACTTACTAAGTTGAACACTAAAAAATATTTATGTTTTAAAATCATAAGCTTCAAAGGATTAAATCAAATTAGATTCAGTATTCTTTTTATTACATGCTTTTGCCACTTTCATGTCTCCTTCATTTATATTATCTATTATATCATAGCTTGTAATTATTTTCTTTTTTAGTGTCTTGTTTCTGTTCTGTGATATAATGGAATAATAATTTTGCAATATTTTAACTATACACACTATAGCAAAAAAAGTGGACCACCATACAATTCTGACAAAAAACTGAAATGACAGATATTATATCTTCCCTAGAGCCATTGTTGTTAGAAAATGTGAATGATAATATTTTAAATATTTAAGGATTAGAGATAATGAAGTATAAATCGGTATCGCAATTGTCTCTGCTAGGCCAGTTCGTACTACTCGTACTACTCGCCCACTTCGATTTTGTTTTGAATTTTTTTGACCAGACTTCAAAAGTGATATTAAGAAAAAAACATGGTTTAATTAAGCTGCTCAAATTATCGCTTTAGCAGAAGATGAAAGAAGCCTGCAATACATTGCAAGACCCCTGGGAATTTCATCTGTCTTTTAAAATTTAAGAACTATTCAACGTTATAAAGAGACTGGCCAATACAAGAGGAGACCTGTTTAAGGGCGGCCAAGGGGGACAGGCCCCGCAGATGACAAATTTATTGTTATGCAGGCAATAAGAAATGGTAATCCAGACAGCTTTGAGGTTACCCTCTCCACAGAATGTGATGGTAAGTGTGAGTACAATGTGTAGGAGGTTGCATGAAGTGAGCCTGCATTCCAGGGTTGAACCACCAGGCCTCTCTCTACTGTAGCACTTGGCGTGGGACATTTGGTGGAGGCTCTGTATTCATGTGGGTGGCATTTGTTTTGGTGCTCGCATGGACTTGTTGGCGTATAGCAGGGCATCAATAAATGCTCAAATTTACATAACCTATGTTTTACAAGATATTGTGGTCCCTTTTGTCCCTGTTATAGGTGATAATTTTGAATTAATGCATTAATTAATAAAAGATATTCATGGTGCAGTGGATATAATTTGATAAATTTGTGGGATTTAAGATCATGAGGCTAATGAAAACTGTTCTCAACACTCATTGAAAAGACCTAAACTGAGCCTATAATGGGCATAGCCACTGAAAAAAAGACACCAACACCTTAGTTGAAAACTGTCAAATCCTTATGAGGTTGTAGAATAACACTTATGTGGATATATTATGGAAATAACAATATTCTTTGTTCTATCATATAAAATAATTTTTTTGTAGATAGCTCTGTAACTTTCCCAACTTAAATACGCATGGGAGTGCTACTGTTACATTTTTCTCTTGCAAGTCGTTTTCATTTATTATACATTTCTCAACAGGCATAATTTCCTGTTATATTTTTGAAACATAATGAAATATTTCAGCGATTAAAAGTCATAGTGTATTATTCCAGTAAACAATCTTAAAAATTACATTATTAAATATTTTGTTCTTAGTTAACTTGCCAAAATCTTTTTGTATAAAAATCCATACATAGTTTGTATATATATATATTTATTTCTTTGTTTCTGTAGACTGAGGAAAAGCTCAGACCTCAACAGATTCACAAGATGGTGGAGTATTTTGAAAGGAAAGGCTCATCCACTGAACCAAGGGAGTATTTACGGCAATTGCGATCTACATGCCAGGCTAGGAGAGGAGGTAGAGGTGTAAGTGCTAGACTTCTTGTTTGTGAGGGAGCAGTTAGCAGCAAACTTCAAATATTTGACAAGAAATAAAGGCTGAAAAATTATTTTTTCCTCTATCAAGAATCAAACAGTTACATTAAAATAAACTGTTCACTAAAAGACCATAAGCACAAGAAGGCTTAAAGTTTTTAAACTGTAGTGTGTGTTTCATTTGTAAAACATTCAAATGAGCTATTACTCAGTTTCTCTACTCTTTATTTTAAAATAGTTTAATAACTGTTTATAACATATGTAATATTTAATAAGATTGATTCCTTTTAATGAATGAAAAAATAACAGTAATAGTTAAAAAATTGAATCAGTGGAGTGAAGGTAGAAATAATCAATAGCCTAAGTTTTATTGCAGTATGTTTTTATTATTTTCTAATGAAATTGTGTTACAAATTTATATCTTTTTTGTTTGAATAGGATATACATTTGAATTTCTGACTGAACTCAATTGGTTCTTTCTTTGTTGATTGTAATTACATGTTACTTTTAATAGTGGTTTGTATTTTGTTATTATATGGTAACATACATAGTAAAAGTGCAATTAATAGAAATACTTGTACATTTTAAGTAAATGTAAATTATATATTTATATATCTTTGTATGTATATCTCATTTCTTTTCTTTCTTTTTTTTTTTTTTTTTTAATGGAAAGGAAAATTGGTCACACTTATCTCATAAAAATGCCTTTATTCATAATTTTTTAATCATATTTAAACAACCATTAATATTATCATTTATCTACAGATTTGGTACTTTCATTTTAATCACAAATTAATCTTTTGCCATTTCTTTATCTTTTTCTTACTTCCATCCATTGTAATAAAAATGCAATTAAATCTTTAAAAAAATATTTTTAATAATATTAGGACTATATATGGAAATAGTTAATATCTAACATGTAATTCATACATTATAAGAATAAGGTTTGTAAATATTCTTTAAATAGGTCAGATGTAAATCCAAAAAAGACTGACTTGTGTATAAAGAAAGTGACTTATTATAACATTATTTTCTGCAAATTACACTGTATGTTATCACCTTTTTATCATGTAATATATAATGTATATTCTCCAGTTTATTGTTGCGCGAACAGTAAGGGAATAAATTGTAAATAGTTCTTTTTCATGTATCAGCATCCATTAGTTATATAAAACCACCTGCTCAGTGTTATTATATCCAAATAATCTTAGCGAGATAGGATCATTCATTTTGTTATATTAAAATTTTATTGCTATATATTTGTACACCAATATTTTCTTTTTACAGAGCATTTATCTTGTAATATTAGATGTTTTGTACCATATTAACTTTATCAAGTAAAGTAACGTATTCCTACTAAATTTTTAACGCATTTTAAGTAAGATAGTTGGTTTTTTAATATATTTATTGCAAGAATTATTAGAATCATCAATTACTTTATCATTGTGAATTTATATTTTGACTAATGGTTTATTGTTTTTAAATGACTGGAGTTGGAATCTGCAATTCACATACGATAACTTTATTGTTTACAACTTAACTTTTATTTTTTAATGTTTTTCTTTGGATATTTACAATCTGATTCTGTTGAAGGAAAGCTGCAATAACTATATATTTTGTTTCAGAACAGTAAACATATCATATTTTATTTACACCTCTGATTTAAAAATAACAGTTCAATTCTTTAAACTAGAAATCTACTTGTTCAGAGAAAAGAAAGAAAAAAGAAGTTAGCTTTCCTATAAAAATGAAATAGTATCTTATCTGTGAAAATGTTTTTTTTTTTTTTTTTTTAAATTAAAGAGTTCCTATTCCTACCTTAGATAAGAAAGAGAATTAGAATGTTTAATATCCACAGTTTTGGAGAAAATTTTAGATTTATGTCAAAAGTATTTCTGCAGTATTATTGTAATTTGCTGAATAACTCCGTCTTCCTTTTTAATGCCAAGTGTTGTTACACTGTTATGAATTATGCCAAAGGACCTAAATGCCCCATAAGTTTGTATATATAGGTATAAAGTATTTTATTTTCAGTAATCAAAAATTGAGAAGAAATGGGAAATTTAACTTGGGACTGACCATTATTTGTTTTTCTGTTGTAATACTATTTAGTATTGATGTAATGTCTAAATGGTATTTTTTTAGATTAAATAAAATAATATTATACATATGCTTTTTATATAATATATAGATATATATTTATGATCTAGTCAAATTGTCGAGGGTGCAAAGGTTTTCTTCTTTGAATTTGTAGGTTCTAAAGGGAATAGACATTTAGAAATGTCTACTCATACTATGTCTATTTATTAAGCGACTTGGGACACTCCTGAGTGCAATAATATTGCAAAAAGCTCAAGTGAATCTAGGTGCCTTTTTCTCCGTCTGTTATAATTTAACTGAGGAAAAGTTTTTCTTTTTTTTTTCTTTTTTATTGTTTGTAAATCTTTGTAAATTTGTAATGTATGTGAAGAATGTAATGGGAGTGTATAAAAAAGAAAAAAAAGACAAAAGGACTGCCCTTAATTCTAAAAATAAGGTATTTGTTTTTTGTTGTTTTTTTTTTTGTATAAATAAAACCTGTATACTATTGTTAATAAACTTAACATATAAATTCATTAATTATTTAGAAATAAATTGTTCCAAGTTTTTGTTGGTTTTATTCAAAACTATTCCCTGTTTATCATATGCATTCCTTAATTATTTAGAAATAAATTGTTCTAAGTTTTTGTTGGTATATTCCAAGCTATTTCTCTTAATCATATGAATTAATTATTTATAATTAAATTGTTCCGAGCTTTTGTTTGTTTTAATCCCAACTACTTCCTTTTCAATAGCATATATTCCTAGAAGTGAATGGAGAAATGGCGCATTTGTAGAAATTCCATTAATTATTGTAATTTAAAGAACGAAATATCCAGTAATGAGTGAGAAAATAGGCTGGAACGAAGCCTGGGATATGCAAATTAAGTTAAATCGGTAACTGCGCCCTAAGAGACTCAGGAGAATCAGACGTGTTATTGATGACTTTCAACAAAGGGTCGTTCATTTTAGAAAGAGAAAGAAAATAACTTTAAATTGACGATTGAAGTTTTAAATTTATGATTGGAATGTATTCATGCACAATTTGACCCCTGTAGTTTTAATTTAGTTTTTATGTAATTAAAATTATCTAATTGTATTCGAAATTGTCGTAATGGAAAGTTAAAGGGGAGGGCTTTGATTAGGTTAGTTTGTGCGAGTATGGGAGGCTCTTGCATTCCATTGGTTAATCAGTAGCTGTAATGATTTATGTTTTAAAATCCCTCGACCCCTGGTAGAGATCGCATTTAGTTAGCCAGGAGGGTCCGTTTTGGCCATAAGTCTTCGCAGAACTTATTAAAATTGTTTTAATGGATTAGTAGAATAGTGGCAGCAATGGCTCATTAGTGAAGGTATCACACAAGCTTAGCTTACCAGTTTAAGGCCCCCTTTCTTTATCGTTTTATTTTTATTAAGGAGTGAAGGCTGAATAAGTGTGATTGTTTTCCGTAATGGCCAGGACATCT
Organism: Piezodorus guildinii; assembly: GCA_023052935.1. Taxonomy (NCBI): domain Eukaryota; kingdom Metazoa; phylum Arthropoda; class Insecta; order Hemiptera; family Pentatomidae; genus Piezodorus; species Piezodorus guildinii. The sequence continues at coordinate 63,675,667 of CM041293.1, forward strand.
AAAGTGAAGTGCTACCATTGACTTTTGTGGATTTATATTGTGTAATGTGTGCCCCAAGATGTATAAGTTAACCTTACAATGGGATTGAAGGATCGTATCAACAAAAGGCATAAACCATCGTTTTTCACTTCAATGGATCCGGTGGTGTCATTAAAACCGGACATTAATTATTTTCTTCCCATGTAATGACTTGAATAAACGATAGTTTGTTTCATGTTTATGGACTTGTGTTAGTTGGTTTTATATGATAAGGAAGAATTGTTGTTTTTAAATTTGAAAATAAAAGGTATGTAATTTTTCGTGTCATTAATTTATTGTTAGTTTGATTGTAAATGTTCTATTGTCTCTAATGGTGAACTTTAATGGATTTAGATCAACTACGTATCATTAATGAACAATTTGATTTAGTTGAAAAGAAAATAGTTGTCATATATGTAATCCAAGAAATTGTGGATTTTGTTGTTTATTTATGAGAATAAGTTTAGCTATGTTTTCTTTTTTTTTTTATTGATAACAGGAATGACTGAAAAATACTCATGATATTGTTTTAAGTAATATTAAATATAGTAGAGAATAACCTTTGTTATTGTTTAATTTTTATCACTTTGCTTACGAATTCTGAACTTGATCAATGCATTGTTATTGTTTGGGGTTTTAAAGTGTCCAGTTGATTTTAGTCCTTTATTAATCTGTTATTGTTGTTTTGTTTGTTTTGAGGAGTTGTAAAAAAAAAAAAGTGATAGTATTAGTTTCTTATTATAGTTGAACAATACACACTGTTTAACATCTTATTTGTTAACTTTTTATTTCATATTAATGAAAGGTTTATTGTCCCTGATTTTGGTCGTTTCTATTGAATGATATTGTTGATTATGAATAATGCCTTTATTTTCAACTACAAAAGATAACATTATAGTTCTTTCTACTTCAATGAAGCTTAATACAAAGTTTTATTTATTTGTGGTTTATATTTGTATATTACCGTTCTATCTTTGTTATACCCATGATCATTATATTTTTCATTCTAACAAATTTTTTTAGCATGTGTTTGATTTTATTTTCAATCTTTTTTCCTTTTTTGTTTTTTACATTTAAGTTCAATTCATAGTGGATATTAGGTGATCTTGATTGTTTTTAATTGGGTCTGTCATTTTGGAATTGCACGATGTTTAATTTTTCTGTATATTCTAATACTCAATGTAAACAAAGAAATAGTGTTTTATACTCTGTATAAAAAACAAAGAGTATAACACTTTACATGTTATTTATTAATACTTCTTTATTCCTAAAAGTTATATTTTAGCCATTGTTTGCTATAGCTTACTTTTTAATTATATAAGTTTTTCGGTTTTAATACGATCTTGAAGATGATTTAAGTTTTTTATTTTCACCACCATACTATATTATATTATTCAATAATATTTAAAATTATTTGAATTAAGTTGTTACCATTTTTTACTCCATAATCAATATAAATAATGAAGACTAATGATGTCGATGATGATTCTGGGAGATAAACCAACATTAACTTTATGTATTATTGTTACAAGTTTTTTCCATATTTAACCCAAGTTTTTTCTGATACAATGGAATATGGAGAAACATTTTTAATTATGAGTCAGTGAAAGAAAAATGTATTTGGCTCTATACAAATCCTGTTTGAATGCAATAATCCAAAATAAGTTGTACATCATATGTTGTTTGTACACACAAATGAAGTATTAATTTTAAAGCCTAAATCATTTTGTATTTATTATTATTAACCAAATTTATTTTATGATAAATAAAATTTTAACAGTAATTTCACATTCAAAAACAATTTATCGTATGAAAATAGTTAATTTTTTACCTCAGTTTACGATCGTAAAATCAGTTGGGCTATTGTGAATTCAGAGGATAATTAATGGGATTAAGTTTTTAGCATGAGAAATTGACCAGGTATAAATGCTTTAAAAAGTTGCTTTGCACTTATTAACATATGCTATTGGAAATAAATTATTTGTTGTTAAGAGTAACCCAATTTTTAAAATTGTAAATACTTGACCAGAATGTTGGTATACAAGGTTACCATTCAAATATGCTGAAGCTTTTATTTTTTTAACTCCTAATAATCCTCTGATATGTTAGGTGGATTTTGGATCCAACCTATCCAATAATTTTTTTTTTTTTTAACATCATTTATTGAATTTTACAACTGTACTTCAAGGTACAACAAGTAAATATGACAAAAGTTAAATGGCGTGAAACAAACTTGAAGAAGAACTACCCAATGGCAGCACTCCTGATCCTATAAATTTAGCTTGTTAACTTTGTTTATTAGCTTAAAGTTTGTCTGTTTAACATACTCTGTTTTAAAAACTGGTACCTCTTACTAGAAATGTAGTAATACAGTCTCCTTTATATATCCTTAATTATTGACTGCTAGTTGCTAAGTCATGGAAGAGTGTAATTTTGGATGTACTTACCTTACTTTTACAATAACAATATTTGTTTGTTTTAATCCCAGATATATCTAATTCTGTGTTATACTTATAATTCATTCAAAAGACTTAATCCCTCAACCAATTTGTCTCATGACTAGGCCTTACTCCTAATCCAACATATGGTCTGAGAATAGTATCAGAGAATTGACCGATGCTATCGCTTTGTTAAAGTTTTAAAGTCGCTAAGTTAAAAAGTTCAGCTCTAATTCCAAAATTACTAGCTAATTCACTAATCACTAAATACAGTTCAGTAATCAATACAACTGTTTTTATTTTGGAAGTATGATATGGTTTGGACTGTAGTCAATAGATTATTACAAAATATAGTGAAAAATAGATCATCAGGGCTCATGTAAACTTGCTATTTGAGTTGAAACGTTGGTTTCCCAATAAATAATAAACGATCAATATTTTATGCAATTATATCAACATTTCAGCAAAATTAAAATATTAAAAAATACTGATTCTCAATTATTTCTACCTACGATAATTTCTACAGTCGACTATACATCCTTTACTGCTAATATTTTCCAATTTTTTTTTCACTTTCAAGATTCTGTTGAATCATTCACTTCTCTGTGTATTGTACTTCATTAGTGTATAGTATTTCTTTATTCTCCCTTCCGAGATAATGGGTTTTTCGGGAACCATTTATTTCATCTTAAATTATTAATTCACTGTTTGTTTAAGTAATGACTTGATTGTAATTTTCTATTTTATCCAGTTGGATTTTGTTTAATAGTTATAAAAATTTTAGGTTAATATGTTTAAGTTTATTATGAGAAGAATACTATAAAAATGTATTCTCTTTTTTTTCTAAAGTATCTGAGAGTTTTTTTAATTTTCTTGCATTTAGTTTTTTCTTGATATCTTCTTATTTTCCTAAGATTTCTGTCTTATGGTATTTCTAAATATTTTATTTGTTTAGCTCAAGCTTCCCCAACTGGCTCTTGAAATTCATGTTGAGTGTTTTAATGCATACATTGTTTCTACTATGTATAGTGATTCTTGTTTAATCATTATTTTATTAATGGAAGGAATTAGTCCGGGTGGCGGTCATTAAATAAAACAACTAAATAGTTTCAACTATTTTATTGTTTGCCAACGTTTCGACCCCCTTTGTGGGTCATCATCAGGGCGCATGGTGGGAGAATGGAAACTCCAGGGTTTCCATTCTCCCACCATGCGCCCTGATGATGACCCACAAAGGGGAGCGAAACGTTGGCAAACAATAAAATAGTTGAAACTATTTAGTTGTTTCATTTAATGACCGCCACCCGGACTAATTCCTTCCAGTAATTCTCAACGGTCAACTAATTACATCCACAATTATTTTATTAAGATTAATTCAGAACTTCAAAAGGAATTTTTGTTATGTGTATCTTTTCTTAGTTGGAGAGCTAGTTCAAGTGTATTTTTGTTAGCATTCCGCACCATTCCAACTAATCCATTACCGAGCTATGTTAATTATTTAATATTCTTTTGAATTTAACTTTCAAAAATGTATTTTTTATAGTTACTTTTATGATGATAGTTGTTTTCTTATTTGTACCAATTACTCATCAATCACATTCCTATTTTAAATTAATGAAATGAAGTATGTCTATGCACTAGATTTTTGGTATAACATGTGTTTGAGCTTTATATTTGTTAATTGACTTATTTGAGCATGACTGACCCTTTCTAACCTCTGGTTTCCCCATAGTCATCGGTCCATTTGTGGCTCTCCCCCTTTCAAAAGAACTAAAGAAAGAATCTTGTAGGTACATCCAACAATGATTTCTTTATGACCACTGTAGTATTGTGCGATTAGCTACAGCAGTATAAGGAAATAAAGGATTTTATTTTCAATGCTTCTGTTTAATTTTATCTATATTCACACTACTTAATTTTATCTATATTCACTCTACTTAATTTTATCTATATTCACTCTACTTAATTTTATCTATACACACTTCTATCTATATTTTTGTTTTATATGTGGAGGATGGGAGTTTGACTTATTATTAAAGCAATTAGATAAATTTTAATTGACGTTAAGCAGTTCTATTATGTTATGTGATATGTTACACATTTTTTACTTATAGTTTTATCTTGTGTGCTTTCATAGTCTTAGTCTGTCAAAAATAATTATTGTTAAAGATTAAAAAAAAAAAATATTCATTTTGTTTTGTTTTTCTGATGGTGATCTAGGGCTATTATTTCCGTAATTGGGTTGATATTTATTGTTTTATTTTTTTAATATTCATTATTCTGTTGCTACAGAATAATGCTATATATTAAAAGCTAATATTAAACATTGTTAAGAACACACATATATATGTCTGCAGATTTTTCAATTTATTTCAAATTGTTTAATAGTACTAAATATTTCAGATGATTGGAAGGCATACTAGCTAAGTGAACCACAATGGAGGAATATGTAACTAGAATTGGTGATGTTACAATTCAGCGAGTTATACCAGGTGGGGCTGGCCCTCCTGTTGAGCCAGTTAGAGTTATGGAAAGTGAAGAACTCCTGAGAGCTGTTAAGCAGGAGCCGTTAGATGATGAGGAAGAAGAAGAGGAAGAGGATGGAGGAGGAGAAGAAGAAGCTCAAGGGGCTGAAGATGAAGAGAGGGAAGTTGATGATGTGGATAAAGAAGAAATCCAAGTCAAAGTAGAAGTAGAAGAGGAGGAAGAGGATGGTGCTGAGGAGTTAGAAAATTCACAAAATGATGGCAAGGAAGTTGAAGAAGAAGAGGAGGAGGAGGGAAAAGATGATGATGAAGATAACGAAAGTAGTAAGAGGAAAGCAGATGGCGTTGAAGATTCAGAAAGTTTAGCTAAGAAAAAGAAAAGTAAGTATAAATATAAGTATCTTGCTAAATTTGTTTTAACTATTTATTAATAGTACTTGTCCGATTAGCCATAGCAGTATAAAGGGACATAAAATAAATAAACAAACAATATTAATAATACTGTATCTACATGCCTCCATAATTTTTTTTTTTACTCCTCAGTATCCCCAGTTAATCTTAGACATATCGTATAATCCTGCATATGTGGTTTCATATGGCTTAAAAGTGACCAATTTATTTCAGTGCTCTATATGTCATCAGGATTTTATAAACCTGAAAAAATATTTTCTTAAAACAGTAATTATGCGTAAAGACCAAAGATCTTAAAAATGCTCCTACAAAGTACTTAATTCTATGTGGCACAAAAATGAATTTTTTTTTTTTAACCCCCAACTTGCGCCTTTCAAGGCTATACAGGGGTTCCTCGGGCGGGGAATAAATGCTGAAATAAAAGCCCCCTCAGGACCGAGTCTCGAACTCGTAATTATTTTTCTTCACATGTAGTGGCTAGGCATCGCGCTAACCAACTCAGCCACCCTGCCTCCGTAAATTATAGTATCAACTATAAAACAATCTTGTTAATCATTTCTAATAATAATTTATATTTTTATTCAATATGTTTTGAACTATTAAAAGGTTTTGCTCTCTTTAAATAACATTACAAAATATATATGACAATGAATTGATTAACTTTTTTTTATGAATAATTCCATAATATTTTATTTTATTTCCTACTATTTCTATGCTTACAAGTTGGGTCTTATCGTTAATTTATTTCTTTATCAAGTGGATGAAGGAGATGCTGAAAAAAAGAAAATATCTAATCTGAGAAGAAACATCAGGGACGTAATGGATGAAGCTCAGTTAGATGAAGCAACTCTTGCTGCCCAGCGCCAAGAAGCTGAACGTTTACGACGAGTTCAAGATCAACAAAAATATTTAAGAGAGGTAAGTGTTTCTATATTTTTTATTAGTTTATAATCTATATCTTTTATTCTTATAGATCATTTAAAGTTTTACTATCATATATAGAAGAATAATGTGTCCAAAGATGAAGAATCAGTGAATAGCTGATTCTGTTGCCTCTTAAAATGAACTATTTTATTTTTTGTTAAATCTGTATATAATATTACTAAAATTCCTTCATTGTTTTTAAACTAAAAAAAAGTAGTTTAGCTGTATTAACTTTTAAGGTTTATAATTTCTTTTGGTGAAAATCATTTTTAATATACTGAAAGAACTTGTCTTCTGCGAATGACTAGAGAGTAGACTATGGACAAGTACTGAAGTTTATTATAGTTTATTGAAATAATCAGACCGTTGGAGTATGGAGACAGTCCAGCATGTTCTTCTACAACTGGTGATTGTGAATTACAAAAAGTACTCAGCTTTCCTGTTAAGTACTTCTTATTTTCTCCATACTCTCAGAATTATTATTATACTTTAAATATTAAGCAAGTTCAAGATCAATGATTTTTAATATCTTTATTATCAAGCATCCTATTCCATTTGCAGAACAGAAGCTTGGTCCTTACCAAGCTGGATTTTAATTAACTTCTGATCAAATATTCTGTCTAAGAACAATTCTAAAGAGAGAAGGAATGAACACCAAATTAAAACCCTCCATCTCTTTGTCGACTTCTTGGCAGTTTATGACAGCATTAACTGTGAAAAAATGTACATGGCCCTTGATGAGTTCAGTATCCCCTGTAAGCTGATTCGGTTGTTAAAGCAGACCAACAAGGGATGTTCTGTGGGATGAGGATGAACAGTCCACGCATTGTTCAGAAATCTGATAAACAAATCTGAAGATGAAATAATTTCAAGTTCGTGTCTCTTGGCTTTTAACTATTAATCCTCTGCCTTCATCTCCAGGCCCGAGACACTCCCGTATCACCTACAAAGGCGAGTTTGGGGTAAATAATAAAAAAAATTAATGATATAAAAAACATATTTGGGGATCTCGAAATGAACAAGTTCTCAAAAATTAAATATATTAAGTAATGAACTTAACTGTGATAGCATGTATAAAATAAGATGCTCAAAGTATAATAATTCTGAGCATTTAGAGAAAACAAAAAGAAATAAAGAGGAAAACTTGGTCTTGGTCCCTGACTTGGCTATGTATTCAGTGTTTATTTTATTTTTAAAATTTTTATTATCATGTATTTATAAATTTAAATAAAAATTGATAAATATATTTTTTTACATGTTGTAGTTATTCTAGTTTATATATTATATTAAAGCTGGTCATTTTGTATGTTAATCATTGTCGAAATAATGTAAAAAAATCTGGTGCGGGCAACACACGACTTTCACTTACCTAAATTTTTAAAATCAATGAAAGAATTTTCAAATACAGTTAAAAAATACGCGAAATTATTAAGGAATTAATCAAATTAAATTTCTATAGAAACATGTGTTTTATTAAAAAATCAATTATATTATTATCTTAAATAATCAGTAAGCTTTATATTCTTTTCATCACTCTCCAATAACTTTTAAAAGCTTGTGTATGAGATGATAATTTTTCTAAAATCTTTAGCTTTCCAACGGTATATCATACATGTATATTACTGCTCTTATGTTTAAAAAACAAAAAATTGCATTAAAAAAATATTTTTTCTGTTTTCTCCTTTAGTTGGGTATCGAATTTATTCAATTTATATATTTTTCCAGTTTTTCATCAGCGTTAACAAGATAATCTAGTTATTATTATTGAATCTACAAAATTAAAGGTACTTTAGGGGAAGAAAATTTAAAATATCGGCATTTAAGCCCTGTCAGACCATTTTTATCTAAATAAAACCTACATGATATTAAAGCCCATTAAATTTTACATCGATATAGCGAGTTTAATCAAAATCGTCGGAACCGTTTTTGAGAAAATCGAAAAAAGGTGCAAAATGCATGGTATAAAGTGCCTCTTCTGGTAGGCTCATTTTGATGAAAAAGTTTTGTCACGTCTCGGGCGTATAGTTGTCTTAAATATGAAATTTCAGTTTCATAGGACTTACCGTTTCCGCCCGGGAGTTACCACAGACACACACACACAGACCTTTTTGCGGGACTTGGTTATTTGGACTCAGGGGACCCTAAAACGTGTATTTCCGTTGAAAACTGGAATTCGAAAATTTTCACGATCGCAATACTTCCCCTTACTATATATAGTAAGTGAAAGTAATAAATTAAATTAAATTTCTATAGAAACATGTGTTTGATTCAAAAATCTATTATATTATTATCTAAAATAATCAGTTAGTTTTATGTTCATTTCATCACTCTCTATTAACTTTTAAAAGCTTGTGTATGAGATGATAATTTTTCTAAAATCTTTAGCTTTCCAACGGTATATCATACATGTATATTACTGCTCTTATGTTTAAAAACAAAAAATTGCATTAAAAAAATATTTTTTCTGTTTTCTCCTTTAGTTGGGTATCGAATTTATTCAATTTATATATTTACCAGTTTTTCATCAGCGTTAACAAGATAATCTAGTTATTATTATTGAATCTACAAAATTAAAGGTACTTTAGGGGAAGAAAATTTAAAATATCGGCATTTAAGCCCTGTCAGACCATTTTTATCTAAATAAAACCTACATGATATTAAAGCCCATTAAATTTTACATCGATATAGCGAGTTTAATCAAAATCGTCGGAACCGTTTTTGAGAAAATCGAAAAAAGGTGCAAAATGCATGGTATAAAGTGCCTCTTCTGGTAGGCTCATTTTGATGAAAAAAGTTTTGTCACGTCTCGGGCGTATAGTTGTCTTAAATATGAAATTTCAGTTTCATAGGACTTACCGTTTCCGCCCGGGAGTTACCACAGACACACACACACAGACACACACACACACAGACCTTTTTGCGGGACTTGGTTATTTGGACTCAGGGGACCCTAAAACGTGTATTTCCGTTGAAAACTGGAATTCGAAAATTTTCACGATCGCAATACTTCCCCTTACTATATATAGTAAGTGAAAGTAAAAATGGATCTGATGTATATTTTATGTTTCAGGTTCAGCGTCAAATACAGCTTAATAAACAGAACAGCAAAACTCAAAGCCGTGTGATCTCATTGCTTCAGGGTGGTTCAACATCGTTATTAAAATCGAGCGCTGTTTCAAGTAGCAATAGCACTAGCAGCAGTAGTGCTCCGAGTACTGTTCTAGTTAAGCTTGGTTCCGGGCAGCAGCAAGCACTCAATCGAAAGGTAATCTCACTATTTGTTTGTTATAATATCATTTCCCCTATTATAACCTAATTTTGTCTTAATTTTAAATGTTATTCAACAAATTTTTTTGTTTACCGCTGTCTAATTAGTTAAAAATAAATTATGCTGGTTATTTACAGACTCTTGAAGTTTTGAGAGGAGGAAAAACTATAAGTACCGTAGAACCAGCTAGACCTGGGATTACTCGCGTGACACCTTGTAATAGGCCGGCTATGGTAACTCCATCTGTTTCTATAGCTCCTGTTAAACCAATAGTTCCTGAAGGCCAAAAGAAAGGTAAATTATAAATTTTATGATAAATTCCCTATTATAAAATTGTTTAATTAATGAAATATAGCTCTATTATAATGCAGTCTTTTTCCTTTAATAAATTCTTAGTTTTGAAATGTCGTGAAAATTAAGATATGAAATTTCTGGTCATTATGTTCTATCTATTCTGTGCTACATTAAGAAGATTTTTTAGTTCATTAAAGTTTTGAGTTTGGTTGATGAAATTGAATCAGATTAGTATATTACAATTACAGCCTCTAGAGAAACACAAAAAAATTAAAAAATCAATTGAAAACATAACAAATCAAGCATTTTTTAAATTTATTAATTGATGTAATTAATGATTTTGTTTTAATATGTTATTCTTTGTCTTATTCAAATGTTATCTAGCTTGTATTTATTTAACTTTATTAAATCCAATATTAATTTCAACCCATCTTCAAATTGAGTTCAGTTACCACTTAAAATAAAGCATTTATTTTATTTAAACTATTATGTCCTTAGTAAAATCTCCTTTATCTTATGTTTATAGCCTAATAAAAAAAATCATGTTTCAATTAATATGCCTTTAATATTTAAAAAAATTGGACCGAAATTGCTTTCTGTATTTATCAAAATAAAAAAAATTGAGGTATTATATAAAACTGTGTTCAGTGCTAGTTGTTTTTCAAATACATTAAAAAAAAAAAAAGGAGACAATATTAAAATAGATGTAAGTTTAAATAGATGTTAGCATTTAATCTTTATTTTATTGTAATTTTTAATTTTTCCTATTTTTGTCTTGTAATAATTTTCTTTTTATTAGATTTTATTTATTTTTCTTTACTTAATTATTATTTTATCATTTAACTAATTAAATTTTTATTTTATTTTTGTTTTTTGTCTATAAAATTACCTATTTTGTTTTGTTTATGATTTGTTCTTATTTTTTTTATAATTTTTCTTTATTTTTATTTTTGTTTCCCCTTCTCTTCCCCCATACTGTGTGTGTTGCGGGCTCAGACCCATGTGATGCAGACGTCGTGACGATCTCTTCATCTTCGGACTCCGAGGACGACTGCATAGTCATCTCTGAAGGAGAAGGTGAAGAAGAAGAAGAAGAGGATGATGTTGACACTACTAATTCTGGAATGCACACGAATGACTTGTATAACATACCTGATGAGCAAGGACGAGTTCTTATCAATGTTGGCAAACCTGAATCAGAGCCAGAGATTTATCTTGCTCCCCAAATAGCCAGGATAATCAAGCCGCATCAGGTGAGACATAAAGAAACATCAATATTTTCTTATTACCTTTTATGTTTGGTTGCACTTTTGTGATTTTCATTTTTACTTTATCACTACTGGGAGGTAGAAGAAAAGTATTATTTTAATGTTTCAAATTTTTCATATGCAATTTTGAACTGTCTTAATTAAGAAGTTGGTTGTGGATGCAGTCCTAAATGCACTTCAATTAAGTGCACTTAATTTATTATCTATCTTCATGGCAATTGTTGGGCACCAGCTCACAAACGCCAAAAAAACTAGCACCAAAACATTGGCACAATAAATTATTTTTTACTTAATTTAAATGTTTCTATGACTGTGCACCCCCAAACGACTTCTCCTTAATTTCTACCTACAGTCAAACATTCTTCCATCATTTTGAACTACCTTAATTTTTCATCCACTGGAATCCACGGAAGTGGCAGTCTGTTGTCAGTTTTATCCAAGTTTTCTGCTTTAACAACCAACATTAATCTTGAATATTCAGTACTTATTTTCCTTTTAATTCAACTTAAATTATATTCCTAATATGGTTGTTGTACTTGCCAAGGAGATTGCTTTTCTCTTATTCTATTCTATTGGGTATTAGAGTGGATAATCCGACGATTCTACAAAGTGCAGGGTGGAGCACACATAGGAATGATAGATGCATAAATACATTGCATATGTGGATGACATCAATTCTTGATACTAAAGAACAAATCTAGATGACAGGTTGGCTAGCATAACAGCCTTCTATGCCAAAGGTCATGGGTTCAATCCCGCAGGTGATTCTAGTATTTTTTAATGGGAGTAAAAAATCCTTGGTTATGCCGTCCTTCAGAGGGAACGTAAAAAGAAGGTCCCGATACTGTGATGTCAGGTACTCGTTAAAGATCCCTATCCTAATTAAACCTGGATAGGCAAAATTTAGGACTCCCCCTGTAGCATTATCTGATTAGCCACAGTAGTATAATCCTTCCAGTGGCACGACAGGCCATGTAGGCCCTGGGCCTCGCGGTGTAAACTCCTGCGTGTTTACACTCACGTTTCATGATGCAATTTTTAGTGTAGGGTCATCACTCCCTACGACTAATTTTGTGCGTGGCCACCCTTTGCTGACGGGTCTCACATACCCGGAGGAGAGGTTGTGAGTGAATCCACATTTGTTTACATCTTTATAAAAGCTCTGCCGGGACTGGGATTCGAACTCATAACCTGTAGCATGAGAGACTAGCGCGCTAGCCACTCAGCCACGGGCTCCCCTGTATAGTAGTATAAAGTGACGTTAAATGAAAAACAAACAAATCTAGATGACTGATATTTTTCACTTAGTAGCAAAAGACTTAGATTTACGAGTAAACCAAAACAAGAAAAGTATATGTTTGTAAGCTGAAATATACATCTATGAAAACATCAAATATAAGTGTAGGAAGTCAATTATTTCTGAATGTGGATAATTTCAAATATTTTGGAAGCTCATTAATTCACCTTAAAATGAACTCTGTGAAGTCAACAAAGAATTTTAAGTGCAAACAAAACATTTACTGCTCTCCATATTCTACGATCTTGTGAAAATTTAAATTACAAGTACATAATTCAATTATAAACCTTTAGTAATGTGTGGAAGTGAGATATGGTCACATTTTTCTCAATTTTCAAAAATAATTGAGTTATAAGCTTTTTTCAATTTTTCATAAGGTTCAGTTGTTTTTTTTTTCTGTTTTATAATTAATAGCGGTGCACCGATTCTAAAACTCTATAAATTTTTGTTTATCTTCAAAAATATCTTAGCTATTGAATTAAATCATTTTTAATCGGTCACCATTTTAAAAATAATCGGCTGATATCACCCTTGGATGCTCGAATATTTTTGTGCCGACTTACAAAAACATTAGTCTAGTAGTTTTGGAGAAAAGCCGCGGATGGCGGATAAATGGATTTTTTTTTTTTTTTCGTTAATCAGGTTCTGCTTATCTTGAATGAAACATAAGTCCTCAAATTTTGAGGACAGTTCATTTTTTTTTTTTTTTTTTTTTTTTTGGTCGATTACAAAGGTCCATTATTGGAAATAATAAAACAAAATATTTTGCTATTATAATTTGGTCTATTTAGGTAGTTAAAGTTAAGTTTGAACTATTTTCATGACATGAAATAATACTGTTTCACAGATATATCTATTACTTAAAAATATCTTTTAACTTTGTGTTGTTTTATAATTGTGTTATTTCCTCTTTACAGATTGGTGGTGTAAGATTTTTGTTTGATAATGTAGTGGAAAGTATCGAGAGGTTCAATAACTCTACTGGTTTTGGATGTATCCTTGCACATTCTATGGGACTCGGAAAAACATTACAGGTTAATTTTTTATAGAATTATTTTTATTTTTCAGTTTTAATTGTAAGTTTAGTAAAATCTACTTAATTGGAATGTGTAGAGTCATGCTATTTTTATTTTTTTTATCATACTAAGAAAATCTGGGGCTGGCTTTTACTATGAACAATTAAATAAATTTTTCTTGCTTAATGATGTGAGCAGTTTTTATTTCGACTTTGATTAGGTAGCCAAAGACAAAATACAATAGATGAATTTTTGCTAAGTAAATAAAAGGGGTTTACGTAAAAACATTATAAGATAAGTATGTGTATTTGATATTTATAATTAAAACTTGCATTATAATTTTTTTAATTACATATTGAATATTATTATCTTTAAAATAGAATTTTAAAAAGAACAAATAATTAAATGGTCCGGTAGCCATTTATGCATTCCATTTACATTCAATTCTCTTCTGGACCAAATCGAACATTATACGAGGTGTGTTAAAGAACAAGGTGACTTTGTATTTTTAAGAACAAATATTTATTTATTTATCAATATTTATGTTGTCCCCTTCAAAGTAATCCCCCTCAGATACAATACACTTATGCAAACGGTTTTTCCAATCCTCAAAGCACTTCTCATAAGCACTTTTCGGTATAGTCTTGAGCTCTTGCATTGATGCAGTCTTTATCTCCTCAATCGTTGCAAATCTCCGTCCTTTCATAGGTCTCTTTAGTTTTGGAAACAAGAAAAAGTCACATGGGGCCAAATCCGGTGAATATGGTGGCTGAGGCATGATTGTGGTGTTGTTTTTGGCCCTAAAAAATCTCAAAAGATGTGGTCAAAATTTAGCAATTTTGGGACAAACTTCGCTGACACACGTCTCATGCCCAAAACATTAGAAAAAATTTCATGGCACGAGCCAAGCGATATACCGACATCCTCAGCAACTTTTCAACAGCAACAATTTTCTTCACTGCTTGAACATTATCATCAGTTGTTGACATGCTTGGGCGTCCAGAGCGAGGCTCGTCATTGGCATCTTCCCGGCCATCTTGGAAGAGTTTGTAAAACTTGTAAACATTTTTTTTACTAAAAACAGTTTCACCGTATGCTACTGTCAACATTTGAAGTGTTTTGGAGCACTTTATTTTATTTTTTACACAAAATTTGATGCAAATCCTTTGATCCATATTTTTTCCATAGCAAAAAATTGCCGAGCACGCAAAACACTTATAACCTTTACGCCTCTCACAACCAAACAAAAAATGCTATACACTTGAAACTTGGTACAGATGTTCGGGAAGAGTGTACCAACATAACAAAACAAAAAAATCGATAATCAAAAGTACGTTGCCCGCGAAATTTAAAAAGTCTCCTTACTTTTTGAACACACCTTGTATATGGTAGAACAGGGTTTGATAATACTGTACCTTTATTATTGGATTTTATCTTCATTAATTTTCACTCTTAAAGAGTTTATTATTATTGCTTCAATTAACAACCACATTTCATTAACTTGTACATTTTTCTATTTTTAGGTTGTTTCATTCTGTGATGTTTTCTTGAGGGAAACTACTGCAAAGACTGTAATGTGTATAATGCCTATAAATACATTACAAAATTGGGTCGCAGAATTTAATTTATGGCTTCCTACTGATCCTACAACTTCTTCGCTTGCTGTCCATGGTGAGGTTAGGCCAAGAAATTTTGGCATATTTGTCTTAAACGATATGCACAAAACTATTGCTGCCCGTGCAAAGGTAAGAAAATTATCTAGATTATTATATAAATTTAAAATTAGGGAAATTTTAACTTGGATGAGCACAAATTTTGCTTTGAATCTTGTAATTATTAATTGATCTTACTTTGTAGTTAAAACATTACCTATCCGAGATTTTAGTATCCAATCGATATAGGGTATAGTTAATGTTTTTTCCAGTTCTTAGACACGTAGGTATAGTTTCAATTTTGACTACTTAATATGTCTGTGTGTGACATTAAGCGCTAGAACCATTATCAGCTGACATTCAATTAATCACTTATTAAATACATTAACAATAATAATAAAAACCATGACTTTTATTTCCTCCTGGATTTAATTTTTTATAATAATTTTTTTTAGATGAGGAAGATGATTTGGGGGTGCGGTCATTAAAGAGAAACATACATTAAAACAAGTACTATTTTAATTATGTGCCGACGTTTCGGCCTTCATCAGGGCTAAAAGAAACAAAATAACAACCAATATAATTATATGTTATTATCTTGTTTCTTTTAGCTCTGATGAAGACTCACAATGTAGGCCGAAACGTCGGCACATAATTAAAATAGCACTTGTTTTAATGTGTGTTTTTCTTTAATGACCGTACCCCCAACCATCTTTCTCATCTAATTTCTCAACGGTCAACAAAAACTCCATCATTAATTTTTTTTTGTTATCATTGAACATAAATGCTTAAATCTCTACGTGTTCAGTCGTACGTTATGATATATCAATATCACCAAGATCGTCACTATTTCTTCTTATCAATATTTATTTCGAGCCCTATTTCTTTACCGGTTTTTATTAATGCACTTGTATTTAGTTGTATAGTTGTTTTAACCCCAGCTATTTGTTTGCTCTGGTATTGTGTAATCTTAATTTCTTATCTTTATTCTTAACTCACAGTTCAGATCTTGAATATTTATGTCATACCATCTCTGGTCCATTTCGAACTTATTTTTGGTTGTGTTTTTTTTCTCCTAAATATCTGTTTCTTATTTAATGGAAAATAAAATCAGGAAAAAATCTTAATCTACACTTTGGCAAATTAGGTATCTGTAATAGTAATTTAATGATTATTTTAAAATATATAATCTGATCTACTCAAAATCACTAGAAACTGACAATACTAATACTTCTGGACTTCTCATAAGCTTTTGACTCTCTTGACCACTCTATCCTTTTTTCCAAACTACGGTCTTTATCCTTTTCCAATAGTTCTATTCATTGGTTTAAATCATTTCTCTCTAATAGGGCTCAAGCTGTCTCCATTCCTAACCATCCTCTATCTTCCTTCCTTGCCCTTTCGGCTGGTGTGGCCCAGGGTTCCAGCATATCTCCGATCCTTTTTAACTCCTTTATCAATGATCTTCCCAATTCCATCCATCACTGCTCCCAACACTTATACGCTGATGATTTCCAGATCTACTTATCCTTCTCTCCCTCCGAGTCTCTTGTAGCATTTGCCCATATTCAGGCAGACCTGGATAGAATCTGTGCCTGGGCAACCCTGAATAAACTAAGGCTTAATGCTATGAAAACTCAGGCGATTGTTATAGGTTCCAATTCCCTTCTCAGATCCCATACTACATATCCGAGTCTAACCCTAAATGATCAGCCAATCACCTTCACTTCCTCTGTCAAAAACCTGGGGATTTTACCATTGACCAAACCCTTTCCTGGAAACCCCATATTGCCCAAATCTCCCGAAGAACAATAAGTACCCACAAATTTTTCCATTGCTCCCGCCATCTTCTTCCACTATCCACCCGTAAGCTCCTTGTATCCTCACTTATTTTCCCCCACTTTGACTACTGCTGCAGGGTATATGGTGGCCTCTTGACTGTGCTCGAGGACAGGCTAAAGCGAATTATGAATACATTTTTAAGATTTGTCCTTGGCACACCGAAGAGGTCTCATGTGACCCATTTATACAGTGAGTTAAACAGTGGCTCCTTCCCTCAAACCGTAGACAATATTTCCTTGGATCATTCCTTTACCAAACTATCAACTCCCAGCTACCTCCCTATATCCACAAACTTCTGCAATTTAAATCGTCAGTCCGCTCCCTCCAAACAAGATCGCGCCATTCTGACCTTTATATTCCTGCCCACAGAACAACAAGTTTTGAACATTCCTTTCTTGTTCGCTCTACTACTCTCTAGAATTCCCTACCTACTCATATCCGACATGCTTCTTCCCTACCATCATTCAAGTCCCAGCTGTTCAGGTACCTATTGTCATCTCAAACAGACGCTCCACAAGCCTGATATTTCAAATCAAATATCTATTAAAAAAGAAAATTTATTATTTATTGTTCATGTTTCTATATCGATCAATTATTATGAATCAGTTTCAGTGTTAAGTTTTGTTCAACATATCAGAAGTTATTCATTTATTTTACTCTTTTAGTTATTTTACTCTTTTGTTATATTGTATCCTACTTTTCTTCTTAAAGCTTTGTAAATAAGAATTAATTATAATCCTTTGGTCTTGCGGCCAGACACATTGTATATATTAATTGTACATATCATATTGTTCTTAAGGGACCCAGTCCCAGAATAAAAATTATTTTTCTATTCTATTCTATATTCTTTTTAATATAAGTTATTGCTAATAGGTTGTTGAAGAATGGAATAGGGATGGAGGAGTTCTTCTTATAGGTTATGAAATGTACAGACAACTTTCTTTGAAGAGGCCTGGTAGACTAAGGAAAGGAAAAAAGAGACCTCCTGATGAAGATGTTGAAGATGAAAAAAACAAACCGCTTCTAGAAGGTACCAAATTTTATTTCAACTTTTATGTTTAATAAAGCGCTTGAACATTGGTACTATTTTAAATATATTCAAGTGTAATCTTGCCATTTACCCCACTAAAACCCCCTCCGCCTACCTACCTTTTTAATAAATCTTTTAACATCCTATGGATAATTAATTATAGTTTTTAAGTTTCGTTATATAGGATGTATGTATTATTTTTATTAGTTTATCTTTCTTCTATAATGATCTGAGATATTTTTTTCTCATTAAAATTTGTTTTCTTTATTTTAATTTGACTTTTGTAAGATATGATTTGTCATTTGTACTTCATTGTTATTCCTACTGTATTTCGTCCCAGAAAGAAAATGTTCTTTACTCTATTTTATGTATTTTCTTGGAAATAATAATTTATTGTTGTAAATATGTTTTAGCAACCTTTTTTTTCCCCTTAATCTTCAGATCAGGTGTGTTGTGCACCTAAACTAACTGTTACTTGGTGATAAATTTAATTAGAGTCAGTGAATATCAAAACATTGCTAGCATTTATCGTAAACCTAAACTATTTGACTAAAAAGTATTCTCAATAAAATTTGTGTAGCCAATACTAACAAATGAGCACTGTCATGTCAATCTTACCTCTTTTTAGAACTTAGCCACTTTCTGACAAAATCAGAAGTTAACATATTAATATAAAAAAAATTTGTTTTTTGTTAAAACTTTTTTTATTCTCTTTTAATCATTTATGAATAAATTTATATACTTTATTTATGTTGTTCAACATTTCTTTTTAAGCAATGCATGAAGCATTGGTTCGGCCAGGACCTGATCTTGTGATTTGCGACGAAGGGCACAGAATAAAAAATTCACATGCTTCCATTTCTCATGCTCTAAAGCAAATTAGAACCAAACGAAGGGTTGTCCTGACTGGATATCCTTTGCAAAATAATCTCCTTGAATATTGGTAAATAAAAGAAGTTCAAAACATTATTTTATTAAATGAATGTGAGTTTTAATATCTGTCATATTAATTTTCAGGTGTATGGTTGACTTTGTAAGGCCTAACTATCTGGGTACAAAAACTGAATTTTCAAATATGTTTGAAAGGCCTATTCAAAACGGGCAGTGTATTGATTCTACTCCACAGGATATAAGACTTATGAGATATAGAGCTCACGTTCTCCACTCTCTTTTGGAAGGGTTCGTTCAAAGGTCAGTGAAGGTTTTTGATGTACCTTTAATTGTTTTTCTAGGTTTTCTGTGTTATATGATGATCTTTTTCAATTATGACTTTTACAAGATCATTTATAACTTTTATAAATATTTAAATCATTGGTCATATTTGACTGTAATATCTTCACTAAGGAATTATTAGCCAATATTGATACATATGCACTTTTATGCTATCAATTGCACTTATCTCTTTCTAGGCCTTAAAAAACAATTTGTAGTGTTTGAAGACCAATGACCGTGTGATGAGGTGATGAGACTCAGGTCATGCTCATCCTCCAGATTTTCTCCCAAATTTTTGAGTACCCAGTTTATAGATGTTGAGTGTGCCCCAGAGGGCCTCCATACTCCAACCCCATGACTGAAATAATAAAATACTAAATTATTCTGCAACAACTGGGGTTCCAATTGGGGACCTGAAAAACATTAGACTAGTGCTCTATCCACTACACCTCACCACTTCCTTTTTTGTAGGCCTTAGCAGTTTTTATAGTTTAGACAGCAAAATTTAAAATGTATCAGAAATGTTTTTAAATGTTATTTTTGTAGTTACTCTTATACCTTTTAATTATGTTTTACAGGCGTAGCCATTCTGTGTTAAGGAATACTTTGCCTCAGAAGGAAGAGTATGTCATTCTTGTCAGAATGACTACATTGCAGAGAAAATTATATGATACTTTTATGAATGAAGTTGTTAGAACAAAAGCAGTTCCCAATCCTCTGAAAGCCTTTGCTGTTTGTTGTAAGGTATGTTAAACACTTTTTATTTGTTTTATTTTTAATTCTTAATAAGGATTTTATGAAATTTATTGAGTATATATTAATTCTATGCATTTGTAATTCTCAAAATTTTGCCTAAAATGGTTGACTCAACATTTTTGTTTCTTTAAAAGTTGATGGGTTCAAGACAGGAAGTATATGTAATGTATATATAGACTCTGCTGTATTTGTTCTGCCTCATTCCAAAATTTTTCATAAATGAATATCCAAATGGATTTAAAGTAAACATCTCTTATATTATATTTTTATTGCAATTATAATTGGACTATTTATGTAATGTATAGTTTAGATTTAGGTGTTGGGTACCTAATTGTGTTCCTAAACCACCAAATTAATAATAATAATAGGCTAAGAGAGGAACCCATAGGTTCGATGGTGACACCACTGATCTTTGCCTACCTGAATCAATCCAATGACCACTGTCTAAGCCCTCATCTCTGAAATCTAACTTCACGCTATCCTCTCAGCTACACCTCGGTCTATCTCTTAGATTCTAGCCCTATCTCTTTACAATACAGCAACTGGGAGAAGCTTGTTTTAGAGGATGTTTGGAATGTACTAAGTTATCAAAGAAATTAAATAGTTGAAAATAAATTTTATATGCTAAATTCACTTAGCATACTTAGGGTTTTATATGCAAATTCTAAATAAATTACATGAAATCAGTTGAATAAAAAATAATGAAATGGTTTTAATTACTTCTTCTACTTTAAGTGTTTTCAGTGACAATAATTACATTAAAAAGAAAAAAAAGAAAGACCAGTTTGATTTAAATTTTAATTCTTATGATATATTTATCCTCCATTATAGATTTGGAATCACCCAGATATACTTTATAACTTTCTTAAGAAGAAGGAACTGGATGAGCTACAAGATTTAGATATAGAAGAAACTGCGAACCTCCATACTGGTCCTAACTCACCCAGGAGACCATTAGCTCCTAAAGAAAAGAAAGGAAAGACAGTTAAAAAGGTAAGTACCTAAGTTATAACTTATAATTATTGTTTATTTAATTGTTTTCTTTTTTTATTAGTTGGAGTAATGAGTAAGTGTGGAGTGTTGTTCTTTGGTTATATAGTTTCTGTTTTTAATAACTTTTAAGAGGCTGATTTGACCATTGACAATGCCTAATCAGTTATTATTGTGGAGCGGACAGTTTTTAACTTCCTAAAATTTTAAGTTTGAGTTTCTTTCTCCTGTCACAGATTCAGTCAGTCCTTAGTCATGTTTTATGTTAAAACAATAGACAAATAGACTTTTTAATTTTATTCTTATTCTGAAGGTCTGTTTGTTTTTAATACCTAGTACACGATTATGAGAATTTGATTATATCTTTCACATTGAATTTTGTGCCTCTCATCCATGGTTCTCGCTAGGTTTGCGACCTATTGTTGCCTCTTTCTTTATATACAGTTGACATATTTCAGTTATGACATTCTTAAGCCTCCTTGTGGTCTTCTTGTTCTTACTGGCGCTGATCTGCTAATTTCCCTTATGGAGATCGTAACTTTAAGATGATGTTAGTTTTGTTTAATGTGTTCTTTTGGTTTTTCTATTATAATTTTTTATTATATATTTTTTTTTTTGTTACTTAAATATTGGACTGTTTTTATCTACTTCCTTAGTTTCTTAAAAAGTTACAATCACCCTCCCAAATAAATACAAAAAAAAAAAAAAAATCTGATCATCTGCTTTGTAACTTGTGTTAGCTACTTCCCTTCATTTCTATGTATTTCTGATAGTTTTCATGTAGTTATATGTATTTCTTACATAAGTGAGGGACACTGATAAAAAATAGTCTAATCCATTTTTTCTATTCAGTTCAGAGAAAGAGTAAAATTTATATTTATATTTTTATAGAGGCTCACTTAGTGAGTTTTAAAAGAAAGTTTAATGTTCCCTATTACTTCTAATGTTACATTAGGTACTTCAATGTTGAAACTGCTATATTGTTATTAAGAAAAATTAAATGTTATCAGTGAGGGATGTGCTGCTTTATACTTCTATATATGTCTACCATCACAAATATTAATATTGCCTTTTTCAGTGAAGGTAGGGTGGGCCTGACTTTGTAATAAATATTTTATTTTACTAAGAAAAATGTTAATTCCTCCCATAATTTTGTCCAGTAACCTATAGAAGATAAAAGTAAGTCCTTAATTACCATTCCAACCATTTTAAAGTTCTCTTTAATTTAATCCCTTTAAAAAGTATATGATGGCAAAGTTGGTTGTGGATGCAGTCACCTAGAAAACACACTAATAAGACAAACTTATTATATTTGTGTGCCAATGTTTCGGTCTACATTATGGGCCTTCTTCTGAGCTGACTCCAAGATAGATTCATCTGGAAAGTAGCTCAAAAAGACGTGATTGATTGAAAATTATAATATTGATCAAAAAGATTTAACTTCCAAAGCTCAATAAATTTTATTCATTTTAAATTCTATGTTCTTGAATTTGAAAAGATTCAAAACAGTCAATGGATATGATATTGTTTTAAAACATCCTTTTTCCTTCTTATAGCCTCACTAGAACTCTTATTAATTTTAATTTTGTTTAATTTTTAGGCTCAGATCGCTGCTGTAAAGCCCGAAGTAGCTGCACCACCTCAGCCACAAATAACAACTCCTGAAATCAAGGCCGAAGAAAGGAAATTTGATTTTCCTTCACAGAACTCGTCTTCTGGACCTCCTGGGTATGGAGGTTATTATCCTCCTCCTCCTCCATATCCTGATATGTCTTATCCATACCAAAGGCCCCCAGCTCCTGGTATGTATTATCCTGGTTATTATCCAGATAATCCAGGCTATTATTCTGGGTATGATAGTGGGTACCCAGGATACTTTAGTAACTTCGGACCATATCCAGGACAGAAAAATGAAGAATTCGAGAAACAATCTTGGGGAACAAACTATGGTGGTAATAAGGTAAACTAATTAAAGAATACCTAACTATTTTTTAATGTTTAAAATAAAACATGATATCAATTTCTATTTTTTTTTTTTTTCAGGACAAAAATTTGAAATCACCAAAAGATTTTGAGTCTTCAAAACCTGGGTTTCAAGAATTTCATCATATTAAAGAGGAAAAAACTGAAATTAAAGAAGAAAAGCAGCAATTTCACTGTGGTTTTTCTGGAGGACAGGTCTCTTACAACTACAGAAGTTATAGCGGCTACCCAGAATACCCATATCCAGCACAAGAATATCAACCTCCTTGGAATAAAGGGAATTTTCCGAACTTTCCTCAGGGAGAGACTCCAGGGTCTGGAAATTTAGAAAGAAATGTTCCAAAATCTGAAAGTTCTACAATGGGTGGTGATCCAAAGAGTACTTACAACAATTCTAATCAGCCTGATAATGTTCTAAAGTTAAACACTAATGAAGATAGATCACATGGCCAATCTAATCAAGCAGTCCCTCATGGTTTACATGAGCGTAATCAATCAAATCAAAATATAAATGAAACTCATTCGCTGCATTCTAGTTCAGACCAACAAAGGCTATTAGGCAACCAAGACCATTCTGTTGGAAATCAAAATATGCATGCCAATCATGGGAATATTCAAACCAACAATATGGCAATGATGGCAGAAGACCACCAGAGAAGAACTAATCAAGATCATGTTACTAGTAATCAACAAGGAACGTTCATTAATCAGAGAACTGATAACAGCCATGATGTCTTATCCAGAAGTCAAGATAATTTGATTAGGAATAGGAATAACCAAGAAATGGAATTTAACAGATTGCACGCTAGTAGTAGTCATATGATGACTGGTCAGAGTAGCCATAGTTCCCATGATCAGTTACAAATCACACAACAAAACATGTATGGAAATAAAACACAAGACAATGAATATAGAAATCCTTGCAATCAGGAACGTTTACCAGAACAGCAAATGTTTAGTAATTTCCAAAGTAATAAAGATTATATGATGTCTAATCAAAACGTGAATATTAGGCCTAACGTGTCAGATAATTGTAGAGTTCAAGGTAATCAGGATCAAACTATGATTCATCAATCAAACAACTTCAGTAACCAGAGAGAACATATGATGCACGGGGAACATGTTTCCGGAACTCAAAATATTCAAGAATCACAAGTTCGGATGCAAAATCCCCAAGAGAGAGCAAGTGGATCTCAGACTTTGTTTGGTTCTCAAGAACTTCAAAAGAGCCCAAGAAGTATGCAAAGTATTCATGATGCTCAACATAGAGTAAGTGGCACTCAAGATCTTATACCCACTAGTCAACCAAACCTATATGGAACTCAGAGAACTGAACTGAATATGCCATCCAATCAAGAACATCTTTCTAGTTCACAACACAATATGTTTGGTAATCTGAGAAGTGAACATGCTGTGAAACATATTAATCAAGAACAAACTTCTAACAATCAAAAAAGTATGTTTGGGAATCTAGATAATTTGCAATCTTCACAAAATTTATATTTGAACCCAAGGAATGAACATAATATGCCACCGAATCAGGAAAATATAAAAACTACCCAAGCTGGTGTTTATATTACACATAGAGGTGATCATAGTCTTCAAGATCAACAATCTACTTCACAACATAACATGGTTACAAATCAAAGAAGTGAGAGTAATACAGTAAATCCTGATCGTTTAGCTAATACACAGCAAAATCTATACAATAATCAGCATAGGAATGAACATAATATACAACATAATCCAGATCCCATGGCAACAATGCAGCACAGTATATTTAGTAAGGAACGAGGAGATAATAACATGCAATCAAGTTCAGAACAATCAGATCTATTTGGTAATCAAAGAAGTGAAATGAATATTCATGGAAATGCAGCAGGTTCTCAGCAGAACATGTTTAGCAACATTAGGGCTGATCATGGAATGTCTTATAACCAGCAGAATCTTGGCAGTCAAACAGAAAATCATCAAAGAGTTCATATTGGGCCTGAACATTTGGCAATGAACAATCAGCATATGTTTAGTGGAAGAAATGAGCATGGAACCCCAGTTAATCAAGAGCATTTGCATCAGAGTCCATCAAGAAACCAAGAGAAAGAATTACAACATAGGGTTACTACTCAAGATCGATTATCTGGAAACCATCAGATGTTCGGAAATAGTAGAAGTGAACATGTCCAGAGCAATCCAGATCGCAGACATAGGCATCAAGAGGGCTTTGTTGAAAATCAAAACATTCATGAAATGGAATCTAAACAGAGTAGTCAAAATATGAATCCTGCTAGCTCTCAGAACATGTATGGTTCCCAAAGAACTGATCAAAACATGCATACGACTCCTGAAGAAAGTAGCCAACAAAATATTTCTGGTATCCAAGAAAGAATGAATCCAGATCACTTTAGTGGAAGACATAATATATTTGGAAATCAAGACGACATGTATAGGGGACAAAATATTCATGAAAACCAGCACAAGTTACAAAATCAAATACCTCAGCAAAATATGTATGGAAATCAATTTATTGATTGTAGCTCAATGAGAGGATCTGACTTGCAAGGTAATGCTCAGGCGGTTAGTTCCCAAAACCATCATCAGGCTACCAAAAGGAGTTCAAATAATGATCATATTTCAACCAATCAGCAACAAGAATCATTTGACCATCTAGGAAATGATCATAGCATGCAAAAGATAATGAAAACTGATAACCAACAAAAGGCTCGTTCTGTTCAAGAATGTAATCCATCTCCATTCAATATGTTTTCAAATCCTGATGGGCAATACCGCCATAGTAATAATCAGGAAGCTACTCAAAATTGTCGAACTAATCTGGGAGAGAGGCAGAATCCTCATGAATCGTCTAATAGAATGCACTTAAATGTTGATAGACCATTAGGAAACCAACCTCAAATTCAAGATCAGAAACATTCAAATCAAAACTATTTTACTAATCAAAGTATTCATGACCAACAAAGATGGATTCATAATAACCAGCAACTTCCTGGAAATCAACAAAACATGTTTGATAACTGTGGGGCTATACCTAGAGATGACTCATTTCAAGCGAACCAGAATTTGCTTGGTGGGAAAGTTTTTCCAGATAATCAACAACAATTTAACAATTCTCAAGATTGTGGAGGACCTATTGCCCAGCAAGGCATGTTTTCCCAGGCTAATCAAAGTAATAACCAAAGGCAAGATCATAGTATGTCTAAATCACAAAATATTCAAGAAAATCAATATAGAATGAGTCATGGCCAAGATCCTCACATGCGAGATCAACAACAAACTGCTAATAATACAACAGAAAGGCAACAAGGTTTACTTAACAAAGATTCTATGCATGGTAGTCCTCAGAATGTCATGAGTCGAAAGAATTCAACTGATCATATGAGCTCCCAAGGAATGCCTAATAACTCAGGGATGTATATTAATCAATTACAACATAATATGCAAGGGAATCGAGATTATATGCTTAGTAACCAGTGTGGTCCTGGAAATGTTGCAGATGTTTCAAGCAGTCATGGAAGCATGCATTTACCCCATCAACAAGGAGGAATGAACATGAATCAAAATCATGGTTTAGTAGGAGGTCAACATGTCAGTTCCATTAATAATCAAGAGTTGCAGAAGGGAAGCCAGAATATTCCAACTCATCAAAATTATGCTCAACAGAATCCTCATATGCATGGCAGTCATGATCATCATCAAGGAAATCAGTCTAGTCTTCTCCCAGGTCAACAAAACATGCTTAGGTCTCAAAACAATGTTATGAATAAACAGGAAGTTCAACAAGGCAGTAGTAATGAAAACCATCCTGGTAACCATAATATTTATGAGAATCAGTTTCGCATTCAGAATAGTCAACAATGTGTGCCACCACAACACATGCAAGGCACTCCTCAGCAAACTATGCCATCCAATAATCCAAAGGCTCCTATGTTTGGTAACCAACATGCTGTTCAAGGAACTTCTCAAAATATTGGTGGTAGCTTACAAGGTAATCAATCACATCTTCAGAACAGTCAGCAAAAATTAATGTCTGGATCTCATGCCTCATCACATACCCATAATAAAGATCTGTCTCAAGGCTCCCATAATATTCCAAATTTCAGTAGTCACTATCAACAGAATGTACCTGTCAGCTCGCATAATGTTAATATTGATCATTTGCAAAACAGTAAGCTCAATATCAATTCTAATTTGAACATTCCAATTAGCCAACATAATATTCAGAGTCAACAAAATACTAGTAGTAGTCAAACCGTTGCCGCTAATAAGAACGAATTGCAGAATATGCAAGGAAGTCCCCCGAACTATTCAGCTCAACACAAAATGAAGTCTAATCAAAGCCTTTCTGTCAACCAACAAGGAACCCAGACCGGACCAGACCATCCGTCTTCAATCCCTTCAACACAACATAAAGTACAAAATATCCTTAATCAAGGTGGGATGGCCTCTCATCAACAATCTCAAAGCTCATTTGATCAAACCATTATTATGAGCAATAAAGGCATGTCAGGAGGGCAGTGATTCAGAGTTCTCAACAGCAGAAGGGAGGAGGAAATCCTGATGAGCAAAATAGATTTACGGGGAGATTTAATGAACCATTCCAGAGTAATTACTCCGAAACTGGATTTTTTGGACAAGATTACCAATTCCCTTATCAAAAGCAACTTCCATATCAAGACAAACAGTTTAATGAGTCTCCTGGTCCTTCTGGGCAGCAATTTAGGAAAGAGGGTGATGTTGAAGAAGGAAAATCAAAGGAAATAGATTCTAACCAAAAAAATCGAGATGGTGAAGAAGGAACTAAAAGGACCAGCAATTCCTCAACAAATACTGAGAGAGAAGAAGAAAGGGATAAGAAGGAGAACAAAGATGATGATGATAAAGTTGAAAAGAAAGAAATTGCACTGAAAAGCAATAAAGAAGATCCTGGAATTCCATACGATTGGGTAATTACTTATACTTTACTTTAATTTAAGGGTTCTGGGGAGATCTGTTCTCCTTATTTTTAGTATTTAATTGATCAGAATAGAAAGCTGTGTCTTTTGCAACACTAAAATGCTGAGAAACAAATATTTTCCATAGTTCTACTGAATAGTCAAAACTTCAATGACTAATATTTCTCGGCAGTCACAGACCTGATATTCATGACAAAAATAGGGCCACATGCAATGCATTTACTATATGAACATTTACCATAAACTACAGAGGTTAAGATTAATTTTTAACTTTTATTTGAAAAATATGAAATAAATCAGTTCAAAATTTAAATAAATATAGAGGTTAAAAAAAATACAACACTTAAGATGAAAGAATAATACAAAACAAACTATCTGTTTTTTTTCTGTATTTTTGTATGTAGCATATTAGCTGAACTATGTAGCCCATCTAGAGCATTGCGTGTATCTAATAATTATGGATAATTTTTATTTTTTTAATGGAAGTTTGAGTTATTGCTTTTAATTTTTTTTTTTCTTTGTTTAGGCTACTGAGTTTCTTAAAGGATACATTCCTGGCGATATTAATGCTTCTGGAAAAATGGCAGTTTTCTTTTGCATTTTAGAAGAGTCAATAGCTCTTGGTGATAGAATTTTAGTATTTTCTCAAAGTTTATTCACATTAAATCTAATGGAAGAATTGTTACAACAGCAGCTTGTTCCTGGGAGGGAAGATGAAAAATGGGTTCGAAATATTAATTATTATAGTAAGTGTTACTTTTCTGTTATACACTTATTGTTACTATGTTTTTTGGTATTTATATAGATTAATATAGTTTAGTTTAGTTTACACTGGGAGCGGCGTGGTCTGGTGGATAGAGCGCTAGTCTACTGTTTTCTGGGTCCTGGGTTCGAATCCCGGCTGAGGCAGAATATTATTTATTCTATTAATTCGGCCGGGGGGCGACCCTAGGGTATGGAGACCCTCCTAGGGCAGACCCAGCCTCTTAAAAGTGGGGAAAAACCTGGTGGCTCAGCGTGATCAAGGCCTGATCACCTCATTGCACGCCAGTTGGCCTAGAAACAGTACGAATCTCTATATTTAGTGAGCCCAAGACCCTTCATGGGTTGTAGAGGTACAGGTTTTTTTTTTTTTTCTCCTCCCAAATTTCATTGATTCAGTTATTTTAAATATTAAATTGGCCTTATCCAACTTTCACTTTTAAATAATTATTGTAATCAATCTGTTTAAAACAGGAAGAACATACAGTGTTCCTTTCCTTGAACTTCTGTTTATTAGCTATCTGTATTTCTTTGCCATAAATCTTTTGTTTAGTTTTTTTAAACTATTATTATGTATAATTTAATGTATAGGTCTATATTTGTCCTATTCTCTTAACTGACCCTGTTTTTTTCTAAGGCAGACCTAGTGGAAATTAATTTTATGATTATAGATTTTTTATCAGAAGACATAATTGGAACTATATATCCCAGCAAAAGTGGAGTAATCCTTAAACATTGTAGTCCAAATAATTATCTTTGTTTTCTATTGTGCATTTTGTGTCGATATTTTCATCGATCAAAGCACAATGATCAAATAAATTTTTCTCTTTTTAAGAGATACAGAAAATTTAATGTTTTATAAAGGAAGGTCTTAATTTGGAGACTGGAGTATTTATATTAATTATTAATTATTCCATGATTGTTTTCTGTTTGAAAGAAATTTTCCATGTCAATGCTACATTTTTTTATTTAATAGTTGTTTTTTTTAATTATTTATTACAATTTTTTATTTTTCTTATTTCACTTGTTATAATTTTTAGGATTGGATGGGTCTACTACTGCTATGGAGAGAGAAAAGTTAATCAATGAATTTAACTCCAATTCAAATTTACATCTATTCTTGGTTTCAACTAGGGCAGGATCATTGGGCATTAATTTGGTTGGTGCTAATCGTGTTATTGTATTTGATGCCTCATGGAATCCATGCCATGATACACAAGCTGTTTGTAGGGTGTACAGGTATATTTTCACACATTTAAAGTTCTTCTCTTTGGGTTCATATTTTTCTGGATTAATGTGAATCCTTGTCAGCATACAGAGTGCCTGCATACCTTTAGACAGCAGTGACACAATACTGTTGATATTTGAGAGATATCTTATGATGGATAAGCATTAAATGTATGCTACCTGGATTCATAATTGAAATATTTTTAATTGAGGAAGTGTGGTTGACTGTTAAAGTTATCATAGTAATCCAAGAGCTGAGGCCAAAAAATGAGTATTATAAGAACATTTTCAATGCGATTTCCACATTTTAGTCAACTTGTACAACTTTTTTTTTGACTGCCACTTCAAACTGGTTGGAATCAGAAATGGGGACCATCCAAAACAGTCTGAATCCAGGAATTGACCTCATTTTAACATTATAAAAGTAAATATTACAGAAACCAAGCATTGTATGAAAATACTCATAAAATAAATTGATGGACATTAAATAAGCTTCGATTTGAGAGCTAATAGACGTCTGTAGGTCTTATAGGTATTGAGATATCTTAGTCCATATAATACATTGTGTTCTAACTAAGAAAATTTATCTAATTTTATCGTTACAAAGGTAAATATTACAGAAACCAAGCATTATATGAAAATACTCATTATAATATAAATTATTGGACATTGCATAAGCTTTAATTTTTGACCTAATAGACATCTATAGGTCTTATACGTGGGTGAATCAAATATAAACGAGAACTTTTTGTCCTGGAAGCCCAGTAAAGGTGCGGGAACATTCCCGCGTTTAGAGGTGTTGGGTAGGGATGCCAGGAGTGGGGGAAGCAGGCGGGCGCATGCCCTCGAACTCACCAGTTACCGTTGTGGCGATGTCTGAGCAGGATGTATCCCCTTCAATTGCACAACGTATTTCATCAAATTTCTTGCTGCTGAATGTATAGAACCGGCTGAAATCTTGAGAAGGTTTGGGGAAGAGCCACTTTCTCGTGCCAGAGTGTTTGCATGGCATAAACAGTTTGTGGAGGGTCGTGATCATGTTCAGAATGAAAGCCATAACCGCAAACCCCGCTCTAGCATCACAACAGACAACATCAGCCGTGCTCGACAGCTTATGAAGGTGACAGACGTCTAACCAACAATGCCATTGCAAGTGAGGTTGGGATTAGCTATGGAAGTACTTTTTCCATACTCAGAGAGGAGCTAGGGTTTCGTAAGGTGTGTGCCAGGTGGGCTCCTCGACTTCTCACAGCTGAGCAGAAGCTGAACCGTTTGCAGGTCTGTGAAGGTCTTCTTGCTAGATTTCAGGCTGAGAGAGCCTCATTTCTCACTCACATTATCACCTGTGATGAAACTTGGGTGCACCATTACACCCCTGAATCAAAACAAGCGAGTATGGAATGGAGACTGAAAGGGGAACCTGACCAGTGAAAGCCAAGTCACGGCTGTCAGCTGGGAAGGTTTTGGCTTCCGTGTTTTTTCGACCCACGTGGCTTGCTGCATCTTGATTTTTTGCATGAATGCAGGACTATCGATGCCGCATACTACTGTGACACATATATATAAGAAACAACCTACTTAATCCTATGAGCTCGGGATTGGAAAATTACCTATGCGCTGGGAAAAATGTATTTCCAAATCAGGAGACTATGTAGAAAATGAGGTGTACTTTTCTTTGTGTTCAAAGTAAAAATAAGTCTCGTTTATATTTGATTCACCCACGTAGGTACCGAGATATCTTTGCAAATAATACTTGGTGTCTTTAAGAGAGAAACAGTGTTCAGCCCAATATCATAGAAACTTCAAATTTTACCAAACTACTCATAACAATAAAAATTAACAAGCTTCTAATAACCTTTAATATGAGAGGTGACTGGAGGCTGTAAATCTCATAAGTACCGAGATATCTTTGTCCATGCAATTCATTGTGTCTTAAACAGAGGAATTGATCGACTTTTAACAGTGATCAGCCCCATATCATAGAAACTGCTCATTTCACCAAAATACTCATAATAGTTAGAATTATCAAGTGTCTAATAAGCTGTAATATGAGAGGTGACAGGCAACTGTAGGTCTTATAAGTGTCAAGATACATT
This sequence comes from Piezodorus guildinii, assembly GCA_023052935.1. NCBI lineage: Eukaryota > Metazoa > Arthropoda > Insecta > Hemiptera > Pentatomidae > Piezodorus > Piezodorus guildinii. The sequence continues at coordinate 63,707,604 of CM041293.1, forward strand.
GTGTCCTTAATCAGAGAATTAGCCTAATTTTATGAACAAAGATATCTCAGTACCTATAAGACTTACAGACAATGTATTAAATGGACAAAGATATCTCGATACCTATGAGACCTACAGACATCTATCAGCTCTCGAATCTAAGCTTATTAATGTTCATTAATTTATTTTATGATAAGTATTTATGTATAATGCTTGGTTTCTGAAATATTTCCTTTTATAATGTTAAAATTAGGTCAATTCCGGGATTTGGACCATTTTGGGTAGCCACCATTTCTGATTCCGACCAGTTTAAGATGGTAGACAAAAAAAATTTATGCAAGTAGGCTAAAATGTGAAAATCACATTGAAAATTTTCTTCTTATAATACACATTTTTCGGCCCCAGCTCTTGGACTACAGGTGGAAATAATGAGGAGTCAGTCTAGTAAACCTTATTTTAATTTTGCCGACATTTCAGCTCAAACATGTGAGCCATCGTCAGGGCAGAAATGATCCATGCCAAGCATGAACTTCATAAAGAAGCAGTTTATGCTTGACATGGTTCATATACCAGGCTGACTCCTGGTTATTTCTAGCTATGAAAATTTCAACAGTCGACCGTACATCCATGAAGTATTTGTAATGCCAAGTTAATTTAAAGTTTCTTTTCATGTCGGTACTCCTATTCATGTTTTGTATATTGTCAACAGGTACGGTCAGAAGAAGCCTTGCTTTGTGTATCGTTTAGTAACTGACAATTGCCTTGAAAAGAAAATATACGATAGGCAAATAAATAAGCAAGGTATGTCCGACAGAGTTGTGGATGAGTGTAATCCAGATGCCCATCTATCCATTAAAGAGGTAACATCACTTTGCTGGGATGATAAAACTGATGACGATGGCCCCAAAGACTTCTCTAGTCTTCAGGATTCCTATATTGATGTTGTCTTACAGAAAGTTATTCAGAAGCATTCATCTCTTCTTAGCAAGGTATATTAAATATTTAACTTTATCCAATCTCATCCACCTGGGGTGGATTTGAATTTTTCCTTGTTAAATACTGAACAATATTATAATTATTTCAATTACATTACTACTCTAATTATAATTACATTAATTTCAATTACATTGATTTCAATTACATTACTGCTCCCTGCTGCTTTCCTCCCACAAAAAAAAAAAAAAAAAAAGATCTGGTGCGTTTAACACATGACTTTTCATCACTCGGTGTTAGAACTACTTGGAGCATCCGGCAATGACATAGCCATCCATTGCATTGGCCAAGCGGTGAAACAATTGCATTAAAAAAATATTTTTTCAGTTTTCTCCTTTGGTTGGATATCAAATTCATTCAACTTATATATTTACCTGTTTTTTATCAATGGTAATAAGACGATATGGTTATTTTTATAGAATATACAAAATTAAAGGTACTTTATAGGAAAAAAATTTATCATTGTATCACCCCATCATTGTATTTCAATCAGAATGATACCTACATGATATTAAAGCCCATTCAATTCTAAGTTTAATCAAAATCGCTAGAGCCGCTTTAGAGGAAATCGTAAAAAGGTGCTAAATGCATGGTATAAAGTAGGACTTCCGGTCAGCCGATTTTAATGAAAAAGTTGCTGTAACATCTCAGGCGTATAGTAGTCTTAAATATGAAATTTCAGTTCCCTACAAATTTCCGTTTTCGCCCTGGACTTACCATCTACCCACACACACACGGACTTACACACAGACACCCAGACCTTTTTGCAGGTCTTGATCGTTTGGACTCAGGGGATCCTAAAATGTGTATTTCCATTGAAAACTGGAATTCGAAAATTTTCATGATCGCAATACTTTCCTTTACTATATATTCCATATATACGTAGTGAAAGTAAAAAAGATTCCTTGGCTTATAGATTGTATTTTACTTTGAAATTTAATGATAGAAAAAGTGCCTTTTTTGTTAATTATTTTCAGTAATAAACCATTTTAATATAAAATAAAATATTTAAAAAAATTACTATCCCAATATTTGAGGTTTTGTGATTAAAAAATGTAAATTAAACAGAATTGAAATAAATTATCTCAGTGGTATTCTCATATCAGGAAGCACATTTGAATATTTGGAGAAATTTAAGTATTTAGTTTCTATGATTACTAAAAAATTTAACATTTTTTAGAGGAAATAAAAGTTATTCAAATAAAATAAAGAATAAAAGCCCAATTTAAGGTGGAAATGCATGTTATTCTTCAGTTGCAAAATTACTCAGCTCCTTACCAAAACTTCCAGAAACTTGAAGGTTAGAATTTACAAAACTAACTCTTCCGCCAATTCTATGCGGATGCTAAACAAGGTCACTAAGGTCACTAACTTTGATGGATGAACCATCCCTCAAGATTTTCAAGAACGAGGTTCTGCATAAAATGTTTAGTACAAAGAGGGATTAATCCACTGGAGAATTCAGAAGGTTACGCAATCTAGAATTATGGACCTTGCACCTCATTAGTATGATTGAAATTATAGCATCCGTAAAAATCAAATGGACGTGAAAAGATTTAGGATGTATTGATGAATGAATTCCTTAAAAGTTTATATGCACCAAACAGATCGGACAGCAGCCAAGAGGTAGCTTGAGGCAGGAGGGTTGTATTAAGTTTGATCTGAATTGTGTAGGCAAAGTTGTTAGCATCAGCATCCAATCATAGGCTTAGCTATAACTATTATTATTAATATTTAATTTGGTTAATCAGCTATTATTTTTTTTTTTTTTTTCTAGGAACCGTTTCAACATGAGTCACTTCTTGTTGACCGAAAAGAGAAGAAATTATCTCAGGCAGAAAAAAGGCTAGCTAAGCGAAGTTATGAATTGGAAAAACAGGCAACTACAAGGCCTGTCTATAATGGAGTTCAACTGAATCAGCCAAGGTAAGGTATTATATTATTATTTATATTTTGATGAGAAATCGGTATATCTATCTAAGAAGCAAGAAACACTTTTTGTAGAAGACTTAATATAATATGAGTGGATAAGAACATTAGGTTGATCAACTTAATAAATCTAATCAACAATTGGAAATTATATTGAGGATGTTTAGTGACTATAGAAATTATTGCAGGTAGAAATAATCGTGAGTCAGTTGGTTTTTTTTAATATTTTAATTTTGCCGACGTTTCAGTTCAAACTTGTGAGCCATCAGGGCATTACTGAGCCATGTCAAGCATAAACTCATAACTGTATTTCCCAACTCCATAAACTATTAGCCTACAAGGAGGAATCGCTCATTTTCCTTCTAAATGTCGCTTCCATTCTTTATTGCCTCACTTCTTTCTTTTCTTCTTGACTTTTCGGCTCAAACTTGTGAGCCATCATCAGGGCATTACTGAGCCATGTCAAGCATAAACAGTTTATATAAACAGTCAGGCAAAATTAAAATATTATAAAAAAAAAAAAAGATTGACTCCCAATTATTTCTACCTATGTTTTTTTTTTAATAGAATTTTTTGTTATCATTAAAATGGTTAAAATTGTTAGAAATGAAGTGAGGCAATAAATAAAGAATGGAAGCGACATTTTAGAAGGAAAGTGAGCGATTCCTCCTTGTAGGCTAATTGTTTATGGAGTTGGGAAATACAGTTATGAGTTTATGCTTGACATGGCTCAGTAGTGCCCTGATGACTAACAAGTTTGAACTGAAACGCAAAATTAAAATATTCATAAAAAAAGACTGACTCCCGATTATTTCTACTTACTATTGAAAATTATAAAAATTCTGGTGCGGACAACACACGACTTTTTCTTACCTCCATTTTTAAAATCCATTAAGAATTTTCATGTACAGTTAGGGATGAAAATGAGAGAAACTAAAAAAGAATTATGTAAATTGAATTTCTGTAGTGAAATTGAATTTGTGTTTTATTAAAAAATCTATCATATTATTATCTAAAACAATCAGTTGAGTTTCATCACTCTTTACTAACTTTTATCAGCTTGTGCATAATTTATCTAAAATCTTTAGCTTTCCAACAGTATATTACTGTTATTATGCTCAAGAACAAAAAAATTGTGTTAAAAAAATATGTTTGCAGTTTTCTCCTTTAGTTCAATATCAATTTGGCCCGAACCAGGTATCAATCCTTCCATGACAAACTCCAATCCCACTCTACCCCACTAGTTTCAATCCTTGCTTCCTCTTCAATTCCCGACAATCCTCCGAGGCGTCTGAAAAGAAGATGGCCTCGAGACCTTCTTGTTTAGATTAATTACTAGAGTGCTGCCAATGGGCAGTTTCTCTTCAGGTTTTTCATGTACACTACTTTAATCAGCACTTTTACTTGATTTATTCCTATACAGTTGTAAATTGCAATAAAATATAATAAAAAAAAAAAAAAAAAAAAGTTCAATATCAAATTCGTTCAGTTTATATATTTACCTGTTTTTTTATCAATGATAACAAGATTATATGGTTATTTTTATAGAATCTACAAAATAAAATCACTCTGGAAACCGAAAATTTAAAATATCGCTATTTAACCCCTGTCAGACAATTTCAATCAGAATTAAACATACATGTTAAGCCCATTAAATTATGTCTATATATATAAAAAAAAAACCTGTACCACTACAACCCATGAAGGGTCTTGGGCTCAGTACATATAGAGATTCGTACTGTTTCTAGGCCAACGGCAGTGCAATGAGGTGATTAGGCCTTAATCACGCTCAGCCGCCAGGTTTTTCCTTAATTAATTTGGGTACCCACTTTATAGAGGCTGGGTCTGCCCCAGGAGGGTCTCCATACCCTAGGGTCGCTCCCCGACTGAATTAACAAAATAAATAATATTTCTGCCACAGCCGGGATTCAAACCCAGGACCAGGAGCACAGCAGACTAGTGCTCTATCCACTAGACCACGCCGCTCCCAAATTATGTCTATATAGTAAGTTTAATCAAAATCATTAGAACCGTTTTTGAGAAAATCGTAAAAAGGTGCAAAATGCATGATATGAAGTAGCACCTAAGGTCAGTTGATTTTAGTGAAAACGTTACTGTAACATGTCGGGTGTATATTTGACCTAAATATGAAATTTCAGTTTTGTACGACTTTTCGTTTTTGTGCTAGACTTACCACACTTACACGGGGATACACTGACCGTTTTTTGGGAATTAGTTATTTAGACTCAGGGGACCATAAAACGTGTATTTCCGTTTAAAACTCAAATTCAAAAATTTTCATGATCGCAATACTTTCCCTCACTATATATTTCAGGTATAGGTATGTGAAAGTAAAATGTGTTACATATTACATCGATTAATTATTAGTAAAACAAATTTTAAAATCCATTTATAAGGAAGGACCCTATTGGGCTACTGGTTTGTCAAATTTATTTGTATTTATGTTATTCACTACAGAAATCAATGTATTCTCCTCAGTGATTTTACAGTTCTGTTCTTTATTGTCTTTTATGTTTCATATTAACAAAAAGAGTTCCATTAGGTTTTATCTTCTTATTTTTTTCTTTCAGACCTAAACCTATGGCAAGTGTAAGACCTATGCAAGCTGAAATGGGCCAAACAAGACAAAGGGGTTGGATTCCTGCTTCAGTCTGGCAAAGGCAAGGAATGTCTGCGCAAGAGATGACACTTCCTCTAGGTATGATTTTTAAATATTATAGACCAAATGTAAGGAAAGTGTATTTTGTTTTTTTACTTGAACACTTTGGCAGTTTATTTGTATGCCTCTTTTATTTTAATCAAACAATTTTCTTCAAAGTCTCTTTGGCTCACCAGCAGGGTCGTCTAGTTTAGCTTACTATGTCAAAAAATTATAGTTAAAAAAAAACATTCTTTTTAAATGTCATATTTTAATACGTGGGTGAATCAAATATAAACGAGACTAATTTTTTTTACTTTGAACAGGAAGAAAAGTACACCTCAATGTTCTACATAGTCTTCTGATTTGGAAATACATTTTTCCCAGCATATAGGTAATTTTCCTATCCCGTGCTCATAGAATGAAGCAGGTTGTGTCTTCAGCCAATTGAGCAAGTAAGCTTCAACCTCATTGTCACTGACGAATCTCTGACCTCCCAAAGCTTCCTTGAGTGGACCAAACAGGTGAAAGTCACATGTTGATTAGTCTGGACTGTAGGGAGGGTGTTCCAGCGTCTACCAGCCCAGTTGCTCCAATTTTTCTCTCGTCAAGGCCGCAGTATGCGGGGGAGCATTGTCCTGAAGAAGAATCACTTCTCTCGTCATTAGATCCCTTCTTTTGCAGCGATATGCAAGTCTGACTACATTCAAAATGTCGCAGTAGTATGCGGCATCAATAGTCCTGCGTTCATGCAAAAAATCAAGATGCAGCAAACCACGCTGGTCAAAACACAAAAGTACGGAAGCCAAAACCTTCCCAGCTGACAGCCGTGACTTGGCTTTCACTGGTCCAGGTTCCCCTTTCAGTCTCCACTCCATACTCGCTTGTTTTGATTCAGGGGTGTAATGGTGCACCCATGTTTCATCACAGGTGATAATGTGAGTGAGAATTGAGGCTCCCTCAGCCTGAAATCTTGCAAGAAGAACTTTACAGACCTACAAACGGTTCAGCTTCTGCTCAGCTGTGAGAAGTCTAGGAGCCCACCTGGCACACACCTTACGAAACTCTAGCTCCTCTGTGAGTATGGAAAAAGTGCTTCCATAGCTTATCCCAACCTCACTTGCAATGGCACTAGTGGTTAGACATCTGTCACCTTCAATAAGCTGTTGAACACGGCTGATGTTATCTGTTGTGATGCTGAAGTGGGTTCTGCAGTCATGGCTTTCATTCTGAACACAATCACGACCCTCCACAAACTGTTTATGCCATGCAAACACACTGGCCCGAGAAAGTGTCTCTTCCCTGAATTGTCTAGTCAACCAAGATTTCAGTCGGTTTTACACCTATAGCAGCAAGAAATTTGATAATACGTTGCGCAATCAATGGGAATACATTCTGTTCAGACATCGTCACGACGGTAACTGGTGAGTTTGAGGGCATGCGCCCGCCTGCTTTCCCACGGATCCAGCCGAGGCGCCAACTGCGTACGGTCGCCGAGGAGCCATGCCTTCTCCAGTCCTCCCGGTGGAGGAACTCGAATCGGCAGGCCTACCGGACCCCACCAAGGAGGCATCCCCAGATGGGAGCTGAGACGCCATGCCTTTACCAGTTCTTACAATAGAGACACCCGGATCGACAGGCCTCCCAACTCCCACCACAGGGCCACCCCCGCAAGCCAGAGCAGTTTTCTCCTTCATCGAGAGCGGCGCTCCTCCATCCTGACCAGTCTCTGTCTTCCTACCTTCAGCCTTGGCATCAGTTGAGACCTTGGTAGCCATTTCCCTAGCAGATTTGGGTGGCCTTTTCTTCTCCAGCAACCTGAGTTGGACCTTGCCCATCCCAAAGGTCACCAGCCAGTTTTTCTCTTCTAAGTATCCAAGGCTAGACTCCGGGATCCTCATCAGGGCAATGAATCCGTGCCTCTCCTCCTTTACACCCATTACTGACCACTTGTTCACCTCAGGGATTCTAGAATTCTGTATGCATATGCGCATATAGAAAGTGTGCTCCGTGAGCCTCTCTCTAGGGAAGAAGCCACCGACTCTGATCGGATTTTTGAGCTCCTCAAAATCACCAATAGGGAGTACTAGGCCCTCACTAATTTTAAGATTTTTTATGATTTCCAACAACCAGTCTCTAGAGTCCTGCTTGTCGCAAACCACCACACAGCCACCCATCTTATAGCTGAACCCACTAAACTCAGCCTGGGTGCAACCTCCCTCTAGCTGATCGACTTTGTCGATCAGCTGTTTCTTAACATCCTCACTCTGCTCCCAGATGAGCTGCTCAGCTGGGTATCAGGTTGGAATGATTGCTACCTTACTCCCTCCGGCTGCTAGAGCGTATGAAATAACATTAGGCGCCGCACTCCTGGTCCTCTTTGCATTAGGTGCAGAGGTTCCGGATGAAGACCTAGGTCTTTTCTCAGAGCTCATTCCAGGAACAGCTTTACTCCGGTCATCCGAAAGTCCCGACAGTCCAGCCGTCTGAGCCGCCTGACTTTGGTTCTCCAGGATTCCTGCTGGTCCAGCATCATTCCCAGTCTGAGCTCTCTCTTAATTTCTTAAATTTCCTTCTCTGAGCACCGGAGGGCTTCTTCACCTCCTGGGGCTTGGAGGTTCTCTCAGTGGACCCACCTAAGCTCCGCTCACCCTCCGATGCTACAGAAAGATCTCTTACCTCGTCCATGAGTGTCGCTAACGAGCTCCTGGTTTCATCATCATCAGGCTGCACTCTGGCAGTCGACGGGTTCAGTTGAGTCCCCGACCGACCATATAAGGATGATGAAGAATCCTCCACGGCCATCATCTCCAATAACTCCATCGCCTCCACCTCCTCCTCGCTATCTGAAAATTTGTTTATTAGTTCTGACATGTTGTTCCCACGAGGACAGGGGTAACTACACTGCAGGTACTACCTGCTCTCCCTGCAGCGGGCATTTAATTAAAATGGGGTGTGCCAGGTGCCCCAAGTGGGTCGATAAGAAACAGTGTATTTTTATACACCCCCTGCCATTCAGCCTCAGCTCAAGCGCCCTCCACCTGGCTTGGGTGTCTTAATAGGGTTGTCACCAAGGTGACAAACCCCCGCCTCTATCGTCCGCGAGTCCCATCGTACTCCCCGGGAGACACCTCAAGGAGGTGACAGTAGACATTAGTAGGGCACAATGGCTTGATGAATTCGCATAGAGTGAGGGAGATGCCTGCACCTATCTCCCTCTCTAGTCCTCTTGTTGCCCTACCCATTTACCCCCCTTAGGATCTTTTATATGAGAATATTGCACAATTTCAATTAATCAATATGGAATAATATAATTGATTTTGCCAATATTGTTGCAGATGTGGTGATTCCTACAAATGCTGCTGATAGAGCGTCGATAGTCTTAAAAGCAGGGCAGAAAGTTATGGTTCTCAAATCTCCTAAGGGAATATACATGCAATTGGAAAATGGAAAAATAATAGCCATTCGAACTGCTTTTAAAGTTGGTGCTAAAAAGCCAGGAGAGCAACAGCCAGGAAAAGGAAGTGAGTTATCAAATGGATTAATATTATTAATATTAATATTATTTGTTTAAATATTTTACTTGTGTAAGAATTTCCACTTGGGTTACCTAGATGGCTAATATTAGAGGAAAGCTTTTTTTTTTTTTCTTTTCTTCTTTTTTTTTTTATCGTCTAAAACTGTATACTTATCTCTTCAGAAGATCTCATTGAAGATGAAGAAGTGATTAGATAGCTATAATAATAATGATGAAACAAAAGTAATGATGCTCTTTTTATTAAGAAACAATAACATAATTGCTTAATATTTGGTTTATTATTTTTGATAATGAACCTTTGTAATTGAATAAAAAACTAATAAAATCACCTAATCCCCTCAAAATTTGAGGAATGAGGAATAGAAAAAAAAATCTATCTTTCCACCGTATTTTGAATTATTTATTGACAGCTTCGTGTAATTTTCAATAAATTCAGTATGAATATGAAGTGTCATTTATAATATTACTGTCAAACCAGGTCATCTCGGGACTTGGGATCCTTGCTGATTCTAGTTATTGGTGGTTAATCAGCATAGAAACATTAAAATAAATGAAGGATGCAAAATTAAGTTAACAACAGTTAATAAAATATTGTAGTAGATATAATTAGTTAACGGTTGAGAATTACTAGATGGATTTAGTCCAGGTGGTGGTCAGTGAATGAAACAATTAAGTAGTTTCAACCATTTATTTTCTGCCAATGTTTCGACCCCCATTGTGGGTCATCTTCAGGGCTTATTGTAGGTGAATGGAGACCAGTAGAGCAGTTTCAATACCCTCTGATGATGACCCACAATGGGGGTCGAAACGGAAGACAATAAATGGTTTAATAGTAATTCTCAACTGTTAACTAATTATATCTCCTACAATATTTTATTTACTTCCAATAGCCTTGAATGATACCTTATACCAGTGGTTTCCAACAAAAAATTTCATGAACCCTTTTTTACATTCATTTCAATGGCAAACACCCGCTAAATCCTAAATATTTTATATATATAAAGATTTTTAGTGGGCTACACGGTATCACATGCACTGTGAGAAATACTTCTACCGAAACTCTATATTCTAAAAATAGCCCATTTGTGGAAATAAAATTGAAGAAAAAAGAACCAGACTCTAGGAGTTTACTTCCTATGACACAATGGGGGTTGAAACGTTGGCAGAAAATAAATGGTTGAAACTACTTAATTGTTTCATTCACTGACTGCCACCCGGATTAATATTCATGAAATAAAATCTTGTTCACATTTGGTTTTTGAAAATTTTATTTTACTTTTAAACTTATGCTTTAGTTTCCTTAAGTGATTCAAAGAAGAAAATTGGTTACTTTTTATGCCTGATTCTTAAATTTTATGATTAGATGAGATTGGAAGGAGAGCTGGAAGGCAGCAGATGATATCACCGAGGGGCCGACCAGTTCGAGCTGTTGGTCCTGTGTCTAGGCCTCCTCCGGTAACTGTAACTGTTACCAGAAAGAGACCGACAGAGGAGGAACAACCACCTGCGTAAGTTATAATTTCTTTTGACAAAAACCTTTGTAAGAATTTATTGATTTCAGGACAGAAGGTTAGGTTTTTGAACACACCCTCACATGGGTAACTTTGACTGAATTTCAGGAACCGGAATAGAAGTCCATTATAGAAAACTGAAACTCAGATGTCTACTATTATGATGAGCTCTCCATTTATTTGAGAAAACTAAAAGGAAAACGATTCCGATAAAATTTCATGTCCAAAATTATATTCATTTTATTATTATTTTGTTTTATTTTGTAACACTTTATTCATTTATTAACACTTAGATTCTTCAATTTCTTTTTTAATCTTTCATTTATTTGTTTTTTAATTTCATTATTTTTTTTTACATTTTCATTTATATTTTTAAATCTTATTAAGTTTTTATTTTATTTTAGATTAGTATATTTTTAAAGAAAGGTAAATACAAAAATGTCCTTTAGTAATCTTTATTTCAGTCCCGAATGAAGTTTTGATCATCATTTGTCAGCTACTGGAGTAACTTGGGAAATTTTTGATCCATGGTGTTCTTCTATGTGAGGTATTCCTAATTAGCTATGCATTTGTCTGTATCTATTAAGTACGAGCATCATTTATTGTCAAATGGAGTACTCTTAAAAGTTGCTGAATTTTTTCTGTGGGTATAAATTTCTTTTTGAGTATGTATTTTATTCCAAACAGTCTTTGCATTTTGGGTTTGGGTTTATTTGAAAATAAGCATGTTTTAAGGGGATTTTGCATTCATGTGTTCCGACGAATGCCCATCAAAATTATTGTAGTATGTATAATTAGCCTTCTTTTATATGGTTATGTATCGAGGAATTTTGTCTTGGTTTTTGGTCTGTATTTCTGATCTGTATGTGATGGTGATGGTTGGTCAATTTAGTTAGGCTCAATTTAGACTATTCTGTTGTTTTTTTTTGATAATTTTATGATAATCTGATATTGTTTATGATTATGATATATGTACTGTCGCTACTAATGTATAAATATTAATATCTGAATTTTTTCTTTTTGTGGAATGTTATTGATGTTCTCTATTCAAAATTACAAATAATAGAAATATTTTAATGAAAACATTAATTAACTTTAACTTATTTTTAAATATCAGCATTAACTTTAATATGTGATACAATTTAATGATAAAGTATTTATTAATTATATTTGATATTTAAAACAGTTAAATATTGATAAGGTCTAAAAGTTTTGATTCTATCATGTAACTAGTAAACTAATCTAATACTAAAATACATTTAGTTTTTAATGGAACTTAAAAGTATTTAAACTTAATAAGGTAAAGTAAAACAAATAAACACTTGTGAGATTATATATAGATGTATATAGATATTTTGGTGAAGAGAATTAATAAGAACTTAGTCTTTAGAATGTTGGATGCAAACAATAATGGCTAGTTCTGGCAGGTAAGGAGTACGATTTTTCTTTGTCAACAAGAAAGAAACAGATGCAAATATCATAATTTTCTGATAAAAATAGTAATACAAAAACGCTGCAAATTATTTATTACACAATGGTTTATTATTTCCAAATAACAATATTAGGGTATAACTGTTTAAAAAGGTGTTGATAGGCAATTAAGTAGTATGAAGAGCACTAATTCAAAGCATCATATCATAACACTACCACTGATTTCAAAACGCAATATCTAAGCTAGTTGTTAACCAAATTCAATGATTCTTTTTTCATTTGTTCCAAAAATTTTTGGTATTTATTCATTTATTTATTAGGAGAAACGGATTTTTTTTTATTCGTCCGGAGTCTACGCATCTTGAAAGTAAGCTCTCAAATTTTGAGCAGGGGTAATTTTTTTTTTTTTTTTTTTTTTTTTTGGTCGATTACAGAGGTTGATTATTGAAAATAATAATTCAAAAGCATTTATACAGGACTGCCTTACTATTTCCTTTTCTTTCGATTTTCATTCAAATAAAATTCCCTGATTCCAGAAAACCTTACATTTTATCTTTATCATCAATAATAACCGAGTTATCAGGAAATGACATCTCTAATAAGTTGTGGCTTGACCATACAAGATGATTTTTTTTAATTTTTTTTTTTTTTTTTTTTTTTTGCACTTTGTTCATCGTGTTGTCTTAATCATGAAATTTTTTTCGATTTTTCCCTATCTTCAATAGTAACCGATTTTTGGTGTAATTATTAATCTATTATAATCTGTCACTTGATTATACATATGAATATTTTTATTTTATTTTTTTTTTATCGCACTTTACTGGTTCTAAAACTCTATACACACTTTTCTCCATCTTCAAAAATAACTGAGTTATAAGCTTATATATAAGCGAGATCTCAATTTTTTTCCTTTCCCTTTTTTTTTTTCTTTTCTTTTTGCTTATCGCGCTTTACTGATTCTAAAACTCTATACACACTTTTCTCTATCTTTAAAAATAACTGAGTTATAAGCGTATTTATGTGAAAATTTTCAAATATTTTTCTTTTCTTTTTCACTAATATAAAATTATTCACGTTTTTTTTGTTAAAAACACAAATAAATTTGTTTTCCATCTTCAAAAATAACTGAGTTATTGAATAAAATCCTTTTAATCGGCCGCCATTTGAAAACTAACCAGCTGATATCAACGTCTAGGTATTAGGATCATCATTGAATCGATTAGTATTTTTGTGGCGAATTTAAAAAAAATTGGTCCAGTAGTTTCGGAGAAATGCTGAGGACGGCGGACAAACGGATTTTTTTTTATTCGTTATTCAGATTCTACGCATCTTGAAACGTAAGCTCTCAAATTTTGAGCAGGGGTAATTTTTTTGTTTTTTTTTTGGTCGATTACAAAGGTTGATTATTGAAAATAATAAACCAAAATATGCATTAGGCTGTTATTTTTTAGTGAAGCCACTGAATTGTATTTTTTTTTCAATCATTTTTATCCATTTCTGAAAAAAATCTGAAATATTTAAATAAGTTATATTTAATAATATGTATTATACTGGGTTGTGAAATAAGTTCTTAGCTCAGTTTAATCCTCTCTTTGTTGATAAAATCATGTTTACTTGATCAATAATGTTTACATATTATAAAAAAAGATTAGTTTAGGTGCTATTATGCATCAGTTTCAACTAAGATTGTTAATCATTAACCCTTTAGCCCACTGGACCAACTACTTTTTGACTCCACTTTTCTTCCAATTTTAATTATTTCTTTAGTTTTTTTTATTTTATTCTTTTTTTTTAAACTCATTGCTACAATCAGACATATTGTGCGAAATATTCAATACGTGTTTGTAAAAATTCTTTAATTTTACAAATTTTTGAAAAATTCTTCAAATATGCAATATACAATTAAACCAGTAGTATCCTAGATACATGATTTGGATAAGAAATTGATTTCCGGGGTGCTCAGAGGCTGGCTTTAAACAAAATACGCAATTGCTTAGAAATCTGCACGAACCTTTCTTGCAGTTTGAGCCACTTTTTTTCCTTTTTTAAAAAAGAAAAGCATAACATGCCGAAAATGAACTGAATCCCTTACCATGTTGGTTTGCAATAAACTACACTACTGAGCCTTAATAAAGTTAATTCCATGAGGATAAAAGGTATATAAATAAACATTAACTTTGTGATTTATTTTTAGTAGAAAAATAAAAGGTTTATTTTATTTTAAAAATCTCTACGAACTTTTCAGACTACCTAATATTTATAAAAAGAACACTACTGAATTGGTTTACCTTTAATTAATTATGTAGCTATTGGTGGCTTGCTGCTACATTGTGGTAATGATGGTTTGTGGTGGTGTGTTGTTGGGTGGCCCCATCCAGGATTTTTATGCTCTTACTAACAAGAGCATGTAAATATAATTAAATTGATAACATCGCGGAGACTCAAATGGGTGATTAAAGTTGTTTGGCTCAGTGAGGAACGGATTCCGAGAAAGTTGATATTCGCTGAACCGACTGGTAGGCGTCTGAAAGGTCGGCCGAAGCGTCGCTGGGAGGATTGCGGCTCGAACGGTGATCATTGGACGAGTCTGTTTAGGCGGACTTTGGTGGTATCGGCATGGAACCTTCGGGTTCGGTAAGCCTATTATTATTATTTAAGAAACCACATTCGATCTTAAACATCTTCATAGTTGAAAAAAAAAAAAGAAAAGATATATACACATTTTCACGTATATAAATACATATCTCCCAGTTGAAATTATTTTAATTGAATGGATAATATCAAATGAAACACTGACCCTCCACCTTGTGCCATTCGGCTGATTTTTAACTGTTTTTGCATCCAACAATCTGTGTGCCTGTGGCTTTTTTTAAATTTCATTCATATCAGTTTTTACACAATGGTTGTTTGTGTCTTTGAAACTAACATTAATAAATCATAATTTATTCTAAAATAAATTATTGTTTATACAAACTGTGATGTGCCTGACCATATGTGTGTCTGTAATTAACTATAAAAAATTTTTACTTCATTTTGTTACTAATATCAGTTAACAATTGCTTAGATATCACATGTATCACAGAACTAATAATTATCTTGACTGTGTTGTGATTACTCATGAATTTTTATTTATCGGTATTAAGTGGGTCTAAGAACAACATTTTTCAATTATAAAATTTATGATAATTTGCCATCTTCTTTAAACATCCTTGTCAGAAGGAAATTGATAGCCCTAGACGATATCCTTAGACTAGAGAGTATATATGAATACTGTGGTTAAGATGAAGATTTTCTTGTATATATTGGTTCTTCAATATGCATTGACATGTTTTTGAGGTTTTATGGTCACAATATGATAGAATGGGTTTTGATCTTGAACTGGTCCCGTTTTCCTGATGAATGGTGGATAGCTTTTTAAATACATAAATAAATAGTTGTGTAGTCCATATAATCAAACCTTTGAGTTTCGCTTAGCCTATTATTATTATTATTAAAGACTGTAAACATTTAAATGCCAATCACTTCGTGATAATTGGAACTTAGTCTATATTATTGGTACTTAGTCTGTCTTATTGTTACCAATATATGCTATTGGTTGCTTTTGTTCCTTGGAGGTTTATACAGAACTAAAGTACAATTAAGTTGTTTATTAATACAATCCGAAGGTATGATTAGTAAAAAAAATTCTCTTCTGATTCTACTAAGTCTACATAATCTTTTCCTCATTGTTAACAACCTTAACTTACCTTCACCTGTGTTAAGTACTACTCCAAAATCCGAATATCACACAATTTCTCAGTGTTTCCTATTCATTCTTAAAAATGTTTAGATTCCCTTAGAGATTAAAAGTGAGGGCCCACAGGGAATTTCACTAGAACTCTCTCCATGATTTCTTGGTATCATGACTAGCCTGCTGTTATCTGTAAGTATTGAGTGTCGTTTCCTTTATTCTGTTGGCCAAACGTTGCAGACATTTCCTCTAATAGCTTCTGGTAGGCATTTTAGTTTCAATTTCAATTTGGTCAGAAGTCATTCAGTTATACTTAATCAAATGGTTTATGTTTTTGAGTCACATTGTTTTTCTTTGCTGAAATAGTTTCACGGATAAGAGAAAGAATCTCAGTGAGTGTTTGATTTTCATTTAATTTCCCTTTTTTCATATCCTCAATCAAATGAGAACTTTCTTTAAAAATGTACTTCAATTTCATCAGTAAAATGTCCCATCGTATTTGTGTAAATATAATTTGAGTACATAATATCTCTGTTCTTAGAAAAGTTTTTTTTTTTTTTAATTGCATTACAATCCATTTAATAGCTTTTTCTATCATAATTATTATTTTTAAATTTTAAACTAAATTATCATTATACATACAAATATCGTATATCTTAGGAACTTTTTTAAAAATATTCTTATTAAATTAACATTCTAACAATTGAGAGTTATGGTGTCATTAGTGTGTGTTAAAATCCTTGTCTTACCATATATATTGTAGTTATTAACAAATAGCTGTTGGACTTATAAATAGTCTATCATTATGTAGACATTATAGGCTGGGTTATTTATGGCATGAGCATAATATGTTAAAATTAGTTTGAGTTGTCTTAAAGGCTGTACAACTTTGTTGAAGGGAAAGTTGTATGTATATTAATATTTAAATATTGGATTTTAAAATTTGAGATGCTCTCAACTGGATTTCAAAACAAGTAATGCAGGTAATTATTGTTTTGTTTAGGAGGCGAGATGAGGATTCTACTTCCACTGCTCCCCCTGCAACTGCTTCTGTTTCTCCTATGGATGTACAAGGAGCAGAAAAAGATGTTCCTAATCCATTTACGGCAGCAGCTGCTGCTTCCTTGAGCAGCAAGCAACTTACACTATCTTCATCCGCCCAGCAAACTAATCAGCCTACCAATCAGGTCCCTCAGCAATCGGCTCAAGTTCAGACCATGCAAAATCAAAACCAACAACAGGACGGTCAACAGGCTCCATCACAGCCCAAACATCCCTCCTTGCCACAGCCTCAACACAGCCTGCAAATAGCAGCTCAGCCTCCACATGGCCAGCAGTCGTTGACTCAGCCTAAGCCAGTGCCATCGACTCAGTTTCTACAACAGCAGCCTCAACCACAAGTTGCCCAGCAGCCAATCCCTAAGCAGGTGGCACAGCATCAGCATCCCCAACCACCCATGCACCTCTCCCATTTACCTCAGCCGATGCCCGCGGCTCAGCAACAGTCTCTAGCTCCACCACAACAACCCCATCAGCCTATAGTCCATGCTCCGACACAGCCACACCTTCAACATTTACAACATCAACAACTCCAGCAGCCAATCTCACAACATCTATTGCCATCTCAACCGATTCCTCCCCATTCACAGCTTCCATCTCAATCAGCACATCCTCCTCAAACTGTTCCTCTTTCTCCATTATCTCAGCAGACAATTAGCCATCCTCAAATATCGAAGCAGTCAATCAGTCATTCTCAGCTGACACCACAACCACATCAACACCCTCAGCAGCCTCTCCTCTCCCAAAGTCAGCTCCCTTTGCATTCGATTCCACATTCCCAAATGCAGCCTCTTCCAATACTTCCACGCCCGAAAATGCATCACACTGTTCCTATTCACCCCCAAATGCCCCCTCAGGCAGTACAACCTCATGGCCAGCTTCCACCACAACCTATTCCTCATGTTCCGCTGCCACAACAACCTCTTCCTCAGTCACAACTTCCCCCACAATCTATGTTACACCCTCAAGTTCAGCTTCCTCAGCATTATGAGCCCCCACCAATCCCACCATTGGTGGGGGATCAGCTTACATAGTGGTATCAGTATTATGGACTCCTGTCTAATCGTTGAGTACGAAATTCTTTTTTTCATTTATTTTATACACGTTCATAAAATAAATTTTTTAATTTGATTTTACTGCCTGCGAAGAGGCGATTTGTATTATATTGTTTTTATTGAATTTAGTTTGTAGATATATCGTGAACATTAGCAATGTTCTTATGACAAAAATGTATTTATTTCTAGTAAAGATTTTGTCGATTTAATTTTTACTCGCAATATTAAAGTATTTCTATTATGTATATAAGTAATTATATAGTGGAAAAAGAATGTTATGTATAAATTGTGTTGTTAATCGTTCTGAAAAAGAAAACAACAAACTAAATAAGGTATCGATTATCACTAAATATGTAATTAAATTTAGTTCTCATCTCAGTGTATTATAAAATTTTAAATAATGAGAATTAATAAAGCAGTGAGAAATCGCATTTAGAACGAAAAAATATACATAGATATGATTATCTCGATATTTTATCTGTTCCTTTTATTTAAATTTTTTACTATCCCATCGTATTGTTATTTTTTAGCTCGCTTTTATTTAAAATAGACTTATTAAAATGTAAAGTTTTATTATCTAGGCGTTTACTTATTAACTATCCCTTCCATCCTGTCAGAATTTTAGTAAATAGTCTTTTGTGATGCTGATCTCTTTACTAAATAGAAATTTTGTTTTGTCTTTATAGAAAACTTTTATGATAAATAAAAAAATGTTCATTTTTTATGCGTATATCTTTTCATTTTTCTATATTAAACTAGTAAATATGTATTGCTTCTATGTTACTGCTAGTCATTCCATGAGATATTTAATCTTAAGTTTATTATTAAATTTTCATTAATATTCTTTTTTATTACTATAGATGATGTAAATAATATAAACTAATACCATCCAATTTTATTTTCAAACCACTGTACTGGGCACAATATTTGGTATTAGTTTGATTATATCACCATTTGTAAATAAGAAAGTATTGATGCACTAATTTTACTTTCACTTACCTATATATGAAATATATAGTAAAGGAAAGTATTGCGATCGTGAAAATTTTTGAATTCAAGTTTTCAACGGAAATACACATTTTAGGGTCCCCTGAATCCAAATAACGAAGTCCCGCAAAAAGGTCTGTGTGTGGTAATTCTAGCGCAAAAACGAAAAGTTGTACGGAACTGAAATTTCATATTTAAGACTACTAAATGCCCAAGATGTTACAGCAACTTTTTCACTAAAATCGGCTGACCGGAAGTCCTACTTTATCCCAAGCATTTAGCACCTTTTTATGATTTTCTCAAAAACGGCCCTAAGGATATCAATTAAACTCGCTATATTGATGTAAAATTTAATGTGCTTTAATATCATGTAGGTTTCATTCTGATTGAAATGGTATGACAGGGCTTAAATGCCGATATTTTAAATTTTCTTCCTCTAAAGTACCTTTAATTATGTAGATTCTATAAAAATAATTATATTATCTTGTTACTATTGATAATTAACACCTAATATGCACAATTAGCGAATTTGATAAACAACTAAAGGAGAAAACTGAACGAATATTTGTTTATGCATTTTTCGTGTATTTGAACACAACAATAATATCAATGTATAATATACTGTTGGACAGCTAAAGATTTTAGAAAAAATATCTGATTCACAGAACTGTAAAGGGTAATGGAGAGTGATGAAAAGCCGATAAAACTAACTGTTTTTTGGGTTCCCGAAAAAGAAAATTCATGTCGACAGTGCTGCAACCTAGCGGCTTGTCAATGAAGCACAGGGCACCAATTTTGTGTTTGAACATAAGAACAGTAATTCAGACGTATAATATACCCTTTGAAAGAGAAAGACTTTAGAAAATATATTATCTTATACATAAGCTTGTAAAATTGAATAAAGAGTGATAAAAAGCCGATAAAACTAACTGATTATTTTAGATAATAATATAATAGAGTTTTTAATAAAACACATGTTTCTATATTAATTCAATTTAATGAATTCTTTAATGGTTCCACTCATTTTTATCTCTAACTGTATTTAGAAATTCTTTAATTGATTTTAAAAATAGAGGTAAGTGAAAGTCGTGTGTTGCTCGCACCAGATTTTTTTCAATGGTTCTTGGAATAAATAAAATCACTTTTAATTACAAGGATTGGTTAATACCGAAATTGATCAGTCAAAACTTATTCTGGCTACATGGTTTTATTGAAACTCATTTTGACTAGTCAACCATTCAAAACCATTTAATACCAGTTTTTTATGAGGATATAAGAAAGGAAAGGAAGTTCACAATTTTATTTTATATTTTTGGTATTCTTTGATAGTTGTTCTGCCAGAATGGAGAATACTAGGCTAAGGATCATAAAGTATAAGATAATTAAAATTAAACCGACTTTTTTCTGATTAAACAAATTAAACCCATTTGCTGATTGTCAGACATCTTCTGACAGTTGTAAATAAAGATATAAACAGAAAAAAAAAACTGCCTTTTTAATTTGGATCATATTTATTTATCAGTCACAAAAATTTATGATGGATACACATTTATTTTAATTGTTTTTCTAGCACCAATGGTTGTTATATTATTAATATATTTAATTATTAATATATTTAATTATTAATATATTTAAATCTATTTTTCAGTAAAAGTTTTTAAGCAATATTTTATAATAAACAAATTAAGGTGCTTATAAATTTTCCATATCATTCATAGCTGATTGGAATTTTAGTGTGAAAATCAAAAAAGGATCTAGCCTATTTTTTTCCTGAGCTAATACAAAAAGTTCAGTATTTCATAAAGAAAGGGCTAGGTCGCTCTTAATAAGCTGGATCGGAGTAGTTTTTTTTTAGTTTCAACTGTAACCTACTCAGGTCTTAAAGATAATGTTTGGAAAATGTATCAATCTTTAAGAAATGTAACTAATTTCTTTTTTATAAAAGATTCTCTACATATTTTCTATATATATATATTACTAGCCATTGTATGAATCGTAATTGTGGTGAGTGTTGGAATTCATATTTGTTTTGATCATCTGAATCACTTTTGTTCTAACAAGCTTCTAAATTATTATGATTTACCTCAAATACAGAGGTGGATAATTTTATCTTATAGATCTGTAAGTGTTCTGTTTTTGATCATGAATACCATGAAAAAATCATTTAAGCTTTTTCTGATGGTTTTATATTTTATCTAATATTAAGATTAAAATGCTAACTACTGGAACACACTGCATAATAAATTCACATTTATTGTGATTTTTTTATTATTTGTTCTCGCCTTCGAAAGCTATACGGGGTTTCTCGGGCTAGGGGGTGAGGGTGGGGGATAAGTGCCGAAATAAAAGCCCCCCCCAATGTACCAAGTCTCGAACTCGTAATTGTTTGGTTGTCAAATAATTTGGTCCTCTGTGTTGCTAGGCAACGCGCGTTTAATGCTCAGCTACCCCGCCTCTCTCCCCCATTTATTGTGATACAATCGCACTAATCTTATTTCATTAGGTAATATTACAGAGTCTCTGTTTTGTTTTTTCAATACCTACTAATAAAGCTAAGTACATCCTTATTGAAATAAACCTATATTTAAAATTAGCTTTACATCACAAAGACAACTTATTCTAAAGGAGTATATAGACTAGATGGTTTCGATAAAAACAAGTTTATAATAGATTTAAAATTATAACAAATATAAAAAATAATTTCAAAGTTTAAGAAGAATCCATGTTAAACAACTCTTATTTTTATATGCTTGAACAATAAATTAATTTAATGACACTGACCTGCTTGGAAATAGTTAACTCCTCATTAAAATAAATCTACTTTCTTGTTACAGAATTAATTTACAGAATATTGTAAATAGCAGATTATCATAGACTATAGAAAATCATTTACTCTAACATTTAGCTTCTAACATCTATGAAAGTCCTGTTTTCAGTTTTACTTACTACATGTATGTAATCTTTCTGGTACTCTTTGTATTACCTTATTAGGTCGAAACTACATTACACTAGAGATTGAGATAAGCAAATATCCATTACTACTAAGCATATATAGATTTTTTGCTTCAGATATACTTGTATTAATTTTCTGATTTTGTTGGAGTTTGATGGTTAAAAATGCGTAATAACTTATCCACTTCTTTATCTACCCAATAAGTTTTCTGTATTTTTGATAAGCCATCATTATTGTCCATTGCCATATTTCTCATACAAAGAAAGAGAAGACTACAGGCAGCCTCCCATGGATCTAGAGGTACTCCAGATAGAGGAAGGGTGGCAGCTAGATTGGGCTTGGCTCCTTCCTCTTTTGATCAACCTCATAGATCTCACGGTCAAAGAAGAAGCGGTAGATAATTGCAGCGAGCACTGCTCCCAAACAGGTGGCACTCCAATAAATCTGTTACACAAAATCAACAGTGTTTTATTTTATTTAAATTTGTTTTTTTAATCTAAGATTGTAAAATTTCAGACTTACCCAATGGTTATCCCACATTCCTGCTGCTAAGGCTGGCCCAAAACTTCTGGCTGGATTAAGACTGCCTCCTGCATATTTGCCCTATCATAAAAATAAAAAAAATCTTTTGCTAAAATTTGATGACAGATATAGTTGGAAGAACCCCATCAGATTTAGAAATCGCTTTTAACAATCTAGGGATAGCAACAGCTAGAGTGGGTTTAGGAGTTAATGAGTCGAAAACCAAATACATGCATGCAGGCCCGCAGTTGGATGTGCACGAACCATCGCATTTTATATCTGGAGGCTATTCATTTGAAAGGGTGGAAGAGTTTATGTATCTCGGCTCACCAAGTCAATGCAGATAATGATATTGAAGCTGAAATTCATCGCAGAATTATTTCATCAAATAAATATTATTTTGGACTTCTGAAGCATTTTAAGAGCAGGGCCATTTCTCAAAACACAAAGGTGTAACTTTACAAGACACTCGTAAGACCGGTTCTCACTTATGCCTCCAAATACTAGACATTGCCGGAAAGCCCTGCTCCTGATCAAGAGGAAAATATCAAGGAGAATTTATGTTCCAGTATGCATCGATGGAGTCTGGAGGATAAGGACGAATGCTGAATTAACAAGGCTGTTCAAGAATTCAGGCGTCTCTAGGGTCATCAAAGTAGGCCGGCTTTGTTGGGCGGGGCATTTATGTAGAATGGCCCAGGACCGGATTCCTAGGATGGTCCTAGATGAAAATATTTTTGGGACAAGGAGACTGGGAAGGCCTCAGCTCCGATGGATTGGTGGAGTGGCAGCAGATGCCAGGTCCATCTTGAAGATCAGCCATTAGAGAGCGGTTGCAATGAACAGAGTGGTGGACCAAGCTGCAGGAGGCCCTGACTCTTCAAGAGTTGTACCGCCACGATTGATGATGAAAATTTGATGTTCTGAATGACCGACCTTATTTAACAAAGATTTTGTGATTATTTACTTAATTTCATAGTGGCATTCATGCAATTATTAAATTTTGTTTACTGTACCAACTGAATATTGACACTGTGTATCTGAAATGCATCAATATTTTTATTAGGCACCATCAATCAAATGATTATTAAGGATATATCCACACCCCAAAAACAAGTGAGTTGTAAAAATGTTTTTGCTTCAACCATGGATAGCAGTATGTTACATTAAAAAGGCTGGCATGTGTGGCATATTGTATCTTGCATATTTTTTGGTAAGGTGGGTTTTGATGGGTTCTGAATGGCCAACTTAATCTAACAAAGCTTTTGTGATTATTTACTAAATTTTATTGTGGCATTCAAGCAATTATTAATTTTTTTTTGCTGTATCAAATAAATATTGACAAGGTTTATCTGAAATGTATCAATATTTTATTAGGCAGCATCAATTAAATGATTATTAAGGATATATCGATTCCCCAAAAAGAAGTAAGTTGTAAAAATGTTTTTTCTTCAACCATGGATAGCAGTATGTTAAATTAAAAAGGCTGCAATGCATGGGTGTGGGCACATTGTATCTTGCATATTTTTTGGTGTGGTGGGTTTTGATGTTTGAGGTTATATCTCACTTAAAGAGTGCCTATTGGTACCAACTTGTCTATGTAGGAAGTCACCACATTTAGAATATTACAACCTTTGGTAACAGGAAGTCTCCACATTCAAAATAGTACAACCAAATCTGAGATCCTCAAGTTACAAAAGCAGTTTTGTAAACCGGATGTTAAGGCATCACCTTAATAATCTAGAGTCAATCAGCTCCGTTTCTGATTGGGCCTGGATGGGTTGGATTTTATTTCGCTAAGTTTACTGAGAATAAATCTTGACCTTACCATTCTCCTTCGAATAGGATGGTGACCTGTTGAATAACCCGGCTTATCGACCTTGATTAGGAGTTGGCAAGGACGTCCATACCCACTCTCGTAACATAAACGTAAGTCAGATGCAATTTTAGATTTAAGAAGTTTCCCTTAAGTCGAGAATTTAAGCTTCGAAGGATGTATTGCTCTGGTCACAATTATTAAAGGTTGCCATTACACAACTGACGGTAATAAGGGATGAATTTCTCGCATCTCAAAGGTAGCGTTCGCTATTCTTTCTTTATACTGAAGGGATGTCCAAAACATCTTCATTTATTTTCATATATGTCTAATGGTTGTACTCAGATCTTTATCTTGAAGCATTATGGATCGTGTCTTAAAAATTTCGTTTATGAAATTGAAAGAGAAAAAAAAAACCCACGTACCTCGGCTCCTTTATATCGACGCGGATTTAGACATTTCATATTCCATAAATTATATTTAGGTAAAATTTAAAGCTCCAAGATTTCCGGAGATGCAGGTAACCTAATGCCCTTACTTGTTATGTCGATAAAATGAAGTTCCGTTGAGTTTGTTGTTTTTTCACCCAGATTTTTTTTTTTATTGGCGGAGTGGATACATTGTCAATTTGGACATCACATGTTTCACAGTAAACTTAAAATTATGATATAAGAGTTGTTGTATACTTTTGAAATGAATACTCACGCCTGGCACTCCAATTGCTGTTAAGATGACTAGAAACTTAAACCCGATTATGCTTTCATGTTCCTTCATTCTTGGATCTAATGCGTTGCAGAGACCCCAGGCCAAAACTGCTGTTCCCATGAACTCAACCATGAAGGCCGAACTAACACCAACATCATTATTTGGTAGAGTAACGCAAAATCCATCATTAAGATCCGGAGTTACCATCTGAAAGGCAATGGTTCATGTCAACATTTATTTTAAAAGAAACTTCTGATTGGAAAGATATATATATATAAAAAAAAAAAGACTAATGTTTGACAACTTTTTAAAACAAGGAAGGAAACGGGTATCGCTACCCTCCACCTTATTCCATTGACCTCCACAGTTACAATTACGGATTTAGCATAGAAAGTAGTTTAGGATAATTATTTCAAAGTGTTTGAAAATATGTTGTTGTTTTTTTGCATCCATTATTCTCATCCAAAGAACTATAATTCCGTGCATCATATCTCTTTAGATAGTATTTGATAATTGATCAGTTGTAGGTTGTTCAAATTGACGCTGACTAAGTCCATGTAATTATTTATTAAAAAAATATTATTTAATTCTATTATTTAATTCTATTATTTCGATGAAGAACCTGTTATACTAACCCTAATAAAGGAGACACCGAGGTAACCACCAAAGAGCTGGAAGATGGTGTAGAAGAGACATTTCTGCAAAGACATGTGACCAAGGATGACTGCAGTCAAGTTGAGGGCTGGATTCATTATGGCTCCGCTGATTGGGCCGAAGATCTGTAACAAGTACCTATTGTTATTCTGTATTTAATAATCTCTAGTTAATAATCTTAATGTTAGTATTAGATGCAATTTTTGAACAGCGAATGAAAAGTCATATGATTAACTGTTATTCTTAGGGGAGCTAGTCCCAGAATAATTTTTTTTTCTATTCTATGATTATTATATCCTTTACCAAAACTACGTCGAAAACCCAATCTACAAGATTGAAAATGGGAATATTCAAGGGCTAATCCCCTACTGTACGTATAGTCTTTAGCCGTCGTTAAATAAAAAGGCTAATAGTTTTTCTTGTGAAACTGTTCAACCTGCTCAAGAAATTTCTAGCTCATTTCAATACTACCCAATATCGTTCCATGAGGTGTATTCTGGTAAGGATAACTGAAAGCGGGAAAGAAGGCGATTGGAGGAATTTCATTGCAAAGACATGATAATCATCAGCTACTTTCAACCCTTATTTCGTCCTTTTTTTTTACTTTCTTAAACTATCCTGATAATTACTTGAAGCAAACTTACAATAACGGAGGTGGCTATGCCGAAGGCGAAGCTGATGACAGTATTGAGATGAGAAGTATCCGCTCCCGAGATGTTACCGACCACATTGCCACAGCCCATCGCCATGAAGGTTGCGGTACCCAACATTTCGGCGACTCCCATACCAACAAGCCGCCTTACTTTGAGGACGTTTAAGTCCGAGAACCCATCGTCCTTCAACAGGCTCTTATACCCTATATGGAACAAAGAATAAATTTAATATATATTTTTATTGAAGGAATTAGTCCGGGTGGCGGTCATTAAATGAAACAACTGAATAGTTTCAACTATTTTATTGTTTGCCAACGTTTCGACCCCCATTGTGGGTCATCATCAGGGCGTCTGGTAGGTGACTGGAAACTCAGTTTCCAGTCACCTACCAGACGCCCTGATGATGACCCACAATGGGGTCGAAACGTTGGCAAACAATAAAATAGTTGAAACTATTCAGTTGTTTCATTTAATGACCGCCACCCGGACTAATTCCTTCAGTAATTCTCAACGGTCAACTAATTATATCCACTATATATTTTTATGTTTAATAGATGGAACATCTAAGATTTATAACAATGCATGCTTATTACTCAAGACAAGTTCAAATTGTTTTCTCATTTTGTATACGAGATTACTGCGTTCATCTTATTTATTCACGAGTTTAACTAACAAGGAGAGAATCTCAAATGTGTCTCACCGTTTTTGATGATAAAAAGGTTAATCTATTAGCATCTGCTAAATATCTAAAAAATCGTTTTCTACCTTCACCAGAACCAGAGATATTAAATAAAATGTATTTTTCACCCACAAACTTTCCGATCACTCTCCGTTAACTTTTACAATTTTGTGTATAAGATAATATTTTTTTTTTAAATCTTTAGCTTTCCAACAGTATATTTTACATCTATATTACTGTTTTTATGTTCAAAAACTGCATAAACAAATGTTTTTGCTCTTTTCTCCTTTAGTTGTGTATCGAATTCGTCTAACTTAAATTTTTATCAGTGCTAAAAAGATGATATTGTTATTTTTAGAGAATCTATAAAACTGAAGGTACTTTAGAGGAAGAAAATTTACAATATCGGCATTTAAGCCCTGCCAGACTTTCAATCAGAATGAAACCTACATTATATGAAAGCCCATTAAGTTTTACATTGATATAGGGAGTTTAATCAAAATAGAGCCGTTTTTGAGAAAATCGTATAAAGGTGCACAATACATGGTATAAAGCGGCTCTTGTTGTTAACTGACTTTTATGAAATAGTTGCTATAACATCTTGGCCGTGTAGTTGTCTTAAATATGAAATTTCAGCTTCTTGCGATATGTACCTGTGGAACGTTTTTGTTACAGATTCTACCAGGTTTTAGGAAAGATGATGGTGAAGGATATTGAAATGAAGTAGAAAATCAAGGTAATGCTATCTATAAGATTCTAATCAAGCCAGACCAGTGTTTGCCAACAAGGGTTCCGTAGACCCCTGGATGTCCGCGAGGAGCATCGGGAAGTTATTTTAAATTCCCTTATTGAAAAATATTTCCGAAGCCTGAGCTTTTAATACTAATCAGGCATGCCTTTCACAAACTAATTTAATATTGTTGAGTGATGAAAGTGATATAATTCTCAGTGATCAGTATGTCGCATAAAATGTTCATGATACGGTGTAGCCCACTAACTATCTGAATATTTGTTTGTTTATTTAACGTTAATGAATGCTCCCAATGCTACAGTGGGAGTTCTAAATTTTTTTATAAGGTTATTTCGTCCGTGCGCTGACCCTGGTTCACACCCAGCCAGAAAAAAACTTGGTGGCTGGGTGTGATTTCGGTTCAAACACAACACCTCACACTGCTGTTGGTCCGAAAACAGGACGAATATCTGCATGTAGTGAACCCCAGATCCTTCAGGGATTATTGTGGTTCATTTCTTTTAATATTATTTTACTTTCATGAAATATATAGTAAGGGAAAGTACTGATATTTGAATTCCAGTTTTCAACGGAAATACACGTTTTAGGGTCTCCTGAGTCCAAACGATTAAGTCCCGAAAAGAGGTCTGTGTGGTAAGTCCCCGTGGGTCCACGAGATGGCATCGAAAAAGTATATTAAATTACCTTAATGAAAAATATATGTGAATTCTTTGATTTTAATACGAATCAGACATGGCCTACACAGACGAATTCAGCATCATGAAATAATTCCTATATAGAGTTGTGGACAAAGATCTAAGGCATTGCCTTATTTAGCTCAAGTTTTAATGTGCTGACTTTTTTATTATTCCTTTAAAAGAGAAAATTTACGAAGTTTTTATGAAGATATAATATATATGGAATTTAAAAACCAGGATCCTGAAGATGGGTACCAACAACAAGGTACCTTGAACAAGGTACCTTGGACATAAAACGCTATTATGCCACTACACCATTGGTGACCCCTATTTCTCATTATATGTCTTACTAATGATGATACAGTTTAATAATTATAGCTTAACTAAAGTGTTAATAATAACACTAAAAGAGTATGTGAAACTTGTTAGTATTAAAAAAATATATATTCTCTATACTTTGACGACTTCATTCTTGTTGAATTTAAATAATCGAGTAATATTAATGTTGATTCTGATGATTTTCTGAAGTTCTGACGTAAGGTTGGCCTGACATGTTTGGAAACTGATATAAATATATCTTTTAATATGAATCCTGTCATAATATTTTGAACTATGTTTAGTCGCGTCAATTAAACTTTGTCGTCAAAAGTCCTCAGAAACAGCTCCGATTTTGTTCATTTTTAAAAACAATTTTTTTTTTATATTTATCAAAATCAGAAACTTTTCAAAGGGAGGAAATAATTGTTTATATTGTTTAAACAATATGTACGTTATTTATATAAATAAATCAGATATTTAAGTAATAACTATAGTATCAACGTCAAAGTTGTTTTTGATGGATACAATAACGATGGAAATAAAACGTCCAAGGAAATCGCAGATATATTTGTAATACTTTAATCGATTATTTGTTTAAAGAAGATATGCATCTGAATACAAGTAAAGAGAAACTTTTAGGAAACAGCAAAACTAAAAATAGATTTATAAATCTTTTCTACAAAAATATGGCAGAAAAGAATATAGAATGGAGTCAAGCAGAAAGTGATGACGATCGTTTAATTGTACAACCAGCTCTTGATAGTTCCTCCCATGATGTGGTGGTTGTAGCAGAGGACACATTGATATTTTAGTGATATTGATGGCTTTAGCACCTGATTATATAGAAATATTTATTTTAAAACTAGTCAAAAATAATGTGTTGCTAGGAGTTTAAACAACAAAACCATGTTAATAAAATATCTAAATATTACCAAAAATCATATCTTTTTCATTCATGCATTCACTGGATGTGATACTACATCTGCTTTTTATAATAAGGGAAAAAAATATTTTATTAATTTTTTTAATAATGATCAGAAATTACGTGGATCAGCTGAAACATTGATGATTTAAGAACAAAGTGAATAAATATCTTTTAATGGAGGTATTTATAGTATTCTCACCTATAAAAGTATAAAACTGCCAAAGACTTGAATGAACTACGATACAAGCATTTGTACCATTAGCTTCAAAAGACAAGAGCGGACAAGTCAGCTCATCACCTCCAACAGAGGATGAAGCAAAAAAACATATTAAAAGGGTTTACCTGCAAGTTCAACAATTAAAAAATAATACATACTTAAATATCTCCCGAAAATTGAGGTTGGTAAATTAGATAATTATTTGAAACCAATAAAAATGACGCAACTAGCAGCACCAACGAACGTCTATTTTGCTCTTGTAAAACAAGGTTCAGCGTGTGGCTGCAAAAAAAGTGGTTTGTATTTCTCACCCGCTTACATTGTATGCAGTGGAAGTGACTGTGACAATCACCGGTGGGTGGTGATTCGAAGAAGATAAAGTTACAAAAACACTGAATATTGTTGAAAGTTAAATTTTCTTTTGTAAAAATAAAAACAAAAATTGAAAAACTGAAAGGAATTAGTTAGGGTGGCGGTCAGTAAATTACTAACTGCCACCCGAACTAATTCCCTCCAGTAATTCTCTACGGTCAACTAATTACATCCACTACGATGAAAAATTGAAAAAGTTACTTGTTTTTATTTATTAAAAAATAATGAAGCGAAACATTTTTTCCTATTTAATAAACATACATATTGTTTAAACAATATAAATAATTATCTCCCCCCTTTGAAAGGTTTCTGATTTTGATTAATATAAACAAACAAAAGTTTAAAAAAAAATATATCAAAATCCGGACTGTTTCTGAGGCCTTTCGAAAATTGCCTGTTTTATGGCTTCATTGACGGGACTAGTTTTTCTATTTATCAAACAAAAAAATAAATAAATGAAGCATACAGTTTAAAATAGATTCAAGCATTTAGACTAGCATGCATAATAAGTTGATCTATTAGCAACAAATCGCACGACTATTTGAAACTACTAAAACTTACCAAAATGTGGAACTTCGTCATTTGCCTTGGCAGTTGCGTCGACTTCATCTGTAAATAATGTAATTCTTTTGATAAATCTTTAATAGGTAATTAATTTGAAGTAGGTTTTTGGCACTTGCGATTCGTAGAAGTTTTTTTAAAATTATTATTTTAAGAAAAATGATTTTTGTTTTTTTTAGAATTTCAAACATTGTAACTGTTATGAAAGCACCAACAATTTAAGGAACAGTACCTCAAAATTTTGCACTTTTAAATTGACTTTGGTTTGGTAAATTATTTTCATATAATTTAATTAAAGACGATGCTTATGTCTCTTATATCCACACCCCCAAAACTAGATACTTCCTTGTGGATGTAATTAGTTGACCGTTGAGAATTACTGGAAGGAATTAGAAACGTTGGCAAACAATAAAATAGTTGAAACTATTTAGTTGTTTCATTTAATGACCGCCACCCGGACTAATTCCTTCCAGTAGATACTTCCTTATTCGACAGACCGGATGATACATAGAAAAGTTTTTATTTTTTAAAAGTACACTAATTAAAAATAAATATTTACAAATTACAATATAAAATAATGATGGTTTTTAATCTAAAATCAGAAGCACGTGGTCTATTCGCCGTACGTGGAGTCTGTATTTAGTGACACAATTATTGTTCTGTTCTGTTCGGTTTTAGAGCGAATAACAGCATGGTCATCAACGCCCGTTGGATAGTTATTATGTTTCATTCTTCAAAGGAGGTTATTTTTAGTTCAAGAGGAATTAAAGGGATAACGAGAAAAAAATAAATAAATAAAAGATCAAGATTAAGAAAAAAAAAGTATAATAAAAAAATAATAATAATAACAGTAATTAGATATTAATAGGATAAGAAATTAAACATATAAATAATAAAGAGGGTATGTATTCGGTGTGTTGGATAGTCAGAGGCTATTTAACAGTTTGACCCTTGTTAGAAATGTAATTACTGCGTTAATTACGGGCTCATCATCCCGCAGAGCCATTGATATGTTGGGCAGTATACCCAACTGGTATAACCGTGAGATTAAATTTTTAATAACCTTCAAATGTTATTTAAACATCTCTTTACCGTGTGATGTGATGATTTATTTCTCAGATCTTTATTATTGAGTAATTGAAAGGGTTCGGTGCTGTTCCTTTTTTAAAGTATTTTTTGACCATTCTTTCCACTCTTTTACAACTAAGCCGTTGGATTCCAAAAGGTACTTTACCCATTCTAGAAACTTTTACAGGAGGCGCAAAAGTCTCTCATTCCTATATTATTAAACCAACTTATTTGATTATTTTCGCAATAAAATATGGATTTTTTTTTTTTTTTTGCTTTATTAATAGCACTATTTTAAAAGTGTTGAAATGTTAAAGCTGTGGAATGAAATGTTTTAGTATGATTTGGAATTAGATGAAATGTGTAATTAGTAAGTTTATAAAATAATTGCATTTATAAATCGCATTCGTTAGATGAAATCAAATAAAAGATTTAGATAAAAGTAAGTAATGAAAAAATAAATAAGTCAAGATATCAATTTCGTAAAAAATATCCTGTAGTACATTTTGTAGATAAACGTCTCAATTGTGTACACTAAAATATTTTTGAAAATTTTAGGTTTTTTTTTTTTTATTTTTAGATTATTCGTGATCGTAGCTGAATTTAAAAAAAATATGCCTCGTATCCCCATCCTCAAAAAAAAAAAAAAAAAAATATATATATATATATATATATAATATATATATATATATATATATATATATATATATATATTAAAATAATTTATTTACCAATGAAATTCAAATAAACTAGTTTATCTATTAAAGTTGTTGTTAACTAATTATTGAATAATAAATGTGCCAAAAAACTTATTTAAAATGTTGGATTTCAGAAAAACACAGCAGTCCTTACCTACTGCACCCATTGCTGCCTATTGCTCGGATTATCTCTCACTACACCCTTGCCGGATTTATAGCGTTATCAGATAACAAAAAAATAATGAAATAAAAAATGGGTGGTTCATCGGATTTAATCTTAGTGTTATCTGCGATATTGAAAGGAAAAGTCAAAATGTGGCCAGTTTCAATTTTTATACCAAGCAATTACTGATAAATCTGTCTTTAAACGTCACCATTAGTCTCAACGAATTTATAATGTTTTGCGGAAAATGGTGTGTTAACTGTTCATAGTAAAAGGAAAATAAATTAAGAAAGAAATGTTGCGAAATAATATTATATCTCGATAACCTAACGGTATTTATTTTCATAAATATTCGGTTGTAAAATAAGTTCCAATTGTTTTTTACTGGTGATTTTAATAAAAACTTCTGAGTGTTGTAAATATATTTAGTCAATTATATATGACCCATTACATGTTGCCATCTTTTAGGTAATATTTTGAATTTGGTCATCATCAACAGTTGAAGGTCGACCTGAGCGCTTTGCGTCTTCCAAGTCAAAATCCGATTCTGAATCGATGAAACCACTTACGGACGGCTCTTTCTCCTCAGGCAACATTGCTATTCTTCTTCTCGTGGTACCTATCCGTTATGGATGTTGGCTATCAGTAACTATGTAGTGGAAAAAGAATGTTATGTATAAATTATGTTGTTAATCGTTCTGAAAAAGAAAACAACAAACTAAATAAGGTATCGATTATCACTAAATATGTAATTAAATTTAGTTCCACTCCAGTTGGACCTTCATCCTAAAGCATTTTGCAAGTTTGGCACCCAGGACTGTTTTACAAGCTCCGCAAATTCCTCCCTCCTACATACTACCACATCATCCAGTCCTACCTCTCTAAAAGATCCTTCAAAATAAACCATAATAGTTCCTATTCATCCCTTTTTACTCATTCTGCTGGTGTCCCTCAAGGTTGTATCCTAGGACCCATCCTCTACACAGTCTATACAGCTGATATCTCAACCCATCCCAACACCTTCCTTTCTACCTATGCTGATGACACTTGTGTGTTATAACAATCCTACTATTGCCATTCAAACTCTTCAACTAACATGGAATCCACACACAAGACTGAAACGACAAGAAACTGCCCGTTGCTTTCACTTACTACAACACTTATTGGACATATGCTCCAACCTTCCACTTATCTACAAAACACTCATCTATATCACCATCATAGGGCCTATCTGGACTTACGGAGTTGAGCTTTGGGGCTCTACGAAACCATCAAATTCTTCCCGTATTCAATCCTCACAATCCAAATTCCTTCGAAAGATCCTCAATGCTTCTTACTTTGTCACTAATAAACTCATCCATCAAGACCTTAACATCCCATATATTGCTGATTTGGCCCGAACCAGGTATCAATCCTTCCATGACAAACTCCATTCCCACTCTAACCCACTAGATTCAATCCCTGCTTCCTCTTCAATTCCTGACAATCGTCCGAGGCGTCTGAAAAGAAGATGGCCTCGAGACTTTCTAGTTTAGATTACCTAGTGGAGTGATGCCAATGGGCATTTTCTCTTCATGTTTTTTTCATGTATTTTATCATTACCAGCATATTTACTTGTTGTATTACAAAATACAGTTCTAAATTTCAATAAAAATAATAATAAAAGAAAAAGAAATTTAGTTCTCATCTCTGTGTATTATAAAATTTTAAATAATGAGAATTAAAAAAGCAGTGAGAAATCACATTTAGAACGAAAAAATATACATAGATATGATTATCTCGATATTTTATCTGCTCCTTTTATTTAAATTTTTTACTATCCCATCGTATTTTATTTTTTTAGCTCGCTTTTATTTAAAATAGACTTATTAAAATGTAAAGTTTTATTATCTAGGCGTTTATTTATTAACTATCCCTTCCATCCTTTCAGAATTTAGTAATAGTCTTTTGTGATGCTGATCTCTTTACTAAAAAGAAATTTTGTTTTGTCTTTATAGAAAACTTTTATGATAAATAAAAAAATGTTCATTTTTTATGCGTATATCTTTTCATTTTTCTATATTAAACTAGTAAATATGTATTGCTTCTATGTTACTGCTAGTCATTCCATGAAATATTGAATCTTAAGTTTATTATTAAATTTTCATTAATATTCTTTTTTATTACTTTAGATTATGTGAATAATATAAACTAATACCATCCAATTTAATTTTCAAACTGCTTTAGCTGTCACAATATTTGGTATTAGTTTGATTATAGCACCATTTATAAATAAGGAAGTATTGATGCACTATTTTTTGCAGTGGTTCTTGAAATAAATAAAACCAATTTTAGTTATAAGGATTGATTAATACCAAAATCGATCAGTCAAAACTTATTCTGGCTACATGGTTTTATTGAAACTCATTTTGACTAGTCAACCATTCTAAAACCATTTAATACCAGTTTTTATTAGGATATAAGAAAGGAAAGGAAGTTCACAATTTTAATTTATATTTTTGGTATTCTTTGATAGTTGTTCAGCCACAATGGAGAATACTAGGGATTATAAAGTATAAGATAATTAAAATTAAACAGGATCAAATTTATTTATATTAGTCATAAAAATTTAGGATGGATACACAATTATTTTAATTGTTTTTTTTTAGCACCAATATTTGTTTCATTATTAACATATTTAAATTATGTTCAGTAAACAATTTTAGTTGCTTATAAATTTTCCATACCATTCAGCGCTCATTGGAATTTGGAAGAATCAAAAAAGGTCTAGCCTATATTTTTCCTGAGTTAATACAAAAAGTTCAGCATTTCATAAAGAAAGGGCTAAGCTGCTCTTAATAAGCTGGATTGGAATCATTTTTCTTAAGTTTCAACAGTAACCTACTGTAGTCTCAAAGATAATGTTTTGAAAATGTGTCCATCTTGAAGAAATGCAACTAATTTTTTTTTTTTTTTTTATAAAAGATTCTCTACATTTTTCTAAATATATTACTTGCCATTGGATGAATCGTAATTGTGGTGAGTGTTGGAATTCATATTTGTTTTGATCATCTGAATCACTTTTGTTCTAACAAGCTTCTAAATTATTATGATTTACCTCAAATACAGAGGTGGATAATTTTATCTTATAGGTCTGTAAGTGTTTTGTTTTGATCATGAATACCATGAAAAAATCATTTAAGCTTTTTCTGATGGTTTTTATATTTTATCTAATATTAAGATTAAAATGTTAACAACTAAAACACACTGCATAATAAATTCACATTTATTGTGATACAATCGCATCTTATTTTATTAGGTAATATTACAGAGTCTCTGTTTTTTTTTTCCATACCTACTAATACAGCTAAGTACATCCTTATTGAAATAAACCTATATTTAAAATTAGCTTTACATCACAAAGACAACTTATTCTAAAGGAGTATATAGACTAGACAGTTATTGATAAAAGAAGTTTATAATAGATTTAAAATTATAACAAATATAAAAAAATAATTTCAAAATTAAAGAAGAATCCATGTTAAAAAACTCTTATTTTTATATATGCATGAACAATAAATTAATGTTATGACACTGACCTGCTTGGAAATAATTAACTCCTCATTGAAAGAAATCTACTCTCTTGTTATAGAATTAATTTACATAGTATTGTAAATAGCATATTATCATAGACTATAGAAAATCATTTAATCTAACATTTAGCTTTTAACATCTACGAAAGTCCTGTTCTAAGTTTTTAACTTACTACATCCATGTAACCTTTTTGGTACTCTTTTTATTACCTTATTAGGCCGAAACTACATTACACTAGACATTGAGATTAGCAAATGTTCATTACTACTAAGCATCTATAGATTTTTTGCTTTAATATACTTGTATTAATTTTCTGATTTTGGAGTTTGATGGTTAAAAATGCGTTATAACTTATCCACTTCTTTATCTCTCAATAAGTTTACTGTATAACTTGATCAATTACATATATAAAGGAATTAGTAACATAAAGTATATTTGGACTTGGCTGTTAGATATTAAAGTCCATTCAAGTATAAAAGTTTATTGTATATTAATAATAAGATTATAGTGTGAAAATATAATGTTTCAAAGGATTGTGGAATTGATATTCAATGCATTTCTTATTCGAAATAATTCAGCTTTGGCTTTGAGAGTTCCACATTTTTCTAGAATATAAATAAAGCCAGTGACCAAGGTTTACAGATCATTTCTAAGATGGCACATTTTATAACCTTCTAAATCACTAAATAATATAGAACTACTACATATGTATTCTAGGACATACACATTTATGTGTAATTTAATTTTATGTTCCTGTTTGTAAATACAACCAATTGTATTTATAAAAATTAGCTTTACATATAAGCAACTATTGCTTAAAATAATTTATGGCTTTAAAGCATCTTATATAAAATTAACGCTAAAATAACAGTAGACGAAAAGGGGTGTTAAGACTTAGGTTAAAAGGTGATTTTCAGTTTTTCTTTTATATTTGTACTTTATCAAAATGCTTCTTTTGTATCATCACTCGTAAATCCTAAAAGCACAAAAATGCATTTTTATTATTTGCGGATAGAAAGCTTGCTAAACCAATCGCATAGTCATTTTTGATAAGCCATCATTATTGTCCATTGCCATATTT
This sequence comes from Piezodorus guildinii, assembly GCA_023052935.1. Classification (NCBI taxonomy): domain Eukaryota; kingdom Metazoa; phylum Arthropoda; class Insecta; order Hemiptera; family Pentatomidae; genus Piezodorus; species Piezodorus guildinii. Next base: position 63,744,861 of record CM041293.1, read on the forward strand.
CTCATACAAAGAAAGAGAAGACTACAGGCAGCCTCCCATGGATCTAGAGGTACTCCAGATAGAGGGAGGGTGGCAGCTAGATTGGGTTTGACTCTTCCTTCTTTTGATCAACCTCATAGATCTCACGGTCAAAGAAGAAGCGGTAGACAATTGCAGCAAACACTGCTCCCAAGCAGGTGGCACTCCAATAAATCTGTTACACAAAATCAACAGTGTTTTATTTTATTTAAATTTGTTTTTTTAATCTAAGATTGTAAAATTTCACACTTACCCAATGGTTATCCCACATTCCTGCTGCTAAGGCTGGCCCAAAACTTCTGGCTGGATTAAGACTGCCTCCTGCATATTTGCCCTATCATGGAAAAAAAAAAAAATCTCTTACTAAAATTTGGTGTTCTGAATGGCCAACTTAATCTAACAAAGCTTTTGTTGTGATAAAATTTTATTGTGGCATTCAAGCAATTATTAATTTTTTTTTGCTGTATCAAATAAATATTGACAAGGTTTAGCTGAAATGTATCAATATTTTATTAGGCAGCATCAATTAAATGATTATTAAGGAGATATCGATTTCCCAAAAAGAAGTAAGTTGTAAAAATGTTTTTTCTTCAACCGTGGATAGCAGTATGTTAAATTAAAAAGGCAATGCATGCGTGTGGGCATATTGTATCTTGCATATTTTTTGGTGAGGTGGGTTTTGATGTTTGAGGTTATATCTCACTTAAAGAGTGCCTATTGGTACCAACTTGTCTATGTAGGAAGTCACCACATTTAGAATATTACAACCTTTGGTAACAGGAAGTCTCCACATTCAAAATAGTACAACCAAATCTGAGATCCTTTAGTTACAAAAACAGTTGTTAAGGCATCATCTTAATAACCTAGAGTCAATCAGCGCCATTTCTGATTGGGCCTGGATGGGTTGGATTTTATTTCGCTAAGTTTACTGAGAATAAATCTTGACCTTACCATTCTCCTTCGAATAGAATGGTGACCTGTTGAATAACCCGGCTTATCGACCTTGATTAAGAGTTGGCAAGGACGTCCATACCCACTCTCGTAACATAAACGTAAGTATAAGTGCAATTTTAGAGTTAAGAAGTTTCCCTTAAGTCGAGAATTTAAGCTTCGAAGGGTGTATTGCTCTGGTCACAATTATTAACGGTTGCCATTACACAACTGACGGTAATAAGGGATGAATTTCTCGCATCTCAAAGGTATCGTTCGCTATTCTTTCTTTATACTGAAGGGATGTCCAAAACATTATATTTATTTTACTGGTTGTACTCAGATGTTTGTCTTTACGCATTATGGACCGTGTCTTAAAAAATATCGTTTATAAAAACGAAAGAGAAAAAAAAAAAAAAAACCCACGTACCTCGGTTCCTTTATATCGACGCGGATTTAGACATTTCATATTCCATAAATTATATTTAGGTAAAATTTAAAGCTCCAAGATTTCCGGAGATGCAGGTAATCTAATGCCCTTACTTGTTATGTCGATAAAATGAAGTTCCGTTGAGTTTGTTGTTTTTTCAACCACATTTTTTTTTTATTGGTGGAGTGGATACATTGTCAAATTGGACATCACATGTTTCACAGTAAACTTAAAATTATGATATAAGAGTTGTTATATACTATTGCCATGAATACTCACGCCTGGTACTGCAATCGCTGTTATGATGACTAGAAACTTAAACCCGACTATGCTTCCATGATCCTTCATTCTTGGATCTAAAGCGTTGCAGAGACCCCAGGCCAGAACTGCTGTTCCCATAAACTCAACCATGAAGGCCGAACTTATATCAATATCATTATTTGGTAGAGTAACACAGAACCCATCTTGAAGATCCGGAGTTACCATCTGAAAGCATGGTTCATTTATGTTAACATTCAATTAAAAAAGAAACGCTGATTGGAAAGATATATAAAGAAAAATAAGACTAATGTTTGACAACTTTTTATAACAAGGAAGGAAACGGGTACGATATTGAACTCCACAGTTACAATTGTGGATTTAGCATAGAAAGTAATTTGGAATAATTATTTTAAAGTGTTTGAAAATATGTTGTTTTTTGCACCCATTTTTCTCGTCCAAAGAACTATAGTTCCTTCCATCATATCTCTTCAGACACTATCTGTCATTGGTCAAGTGAAGGTTGTTCAAATTGAGGCTGACTAAGTAAGTCCATTGAATTATTTACAAAAAAAAAATTAGTTAATTGTATTTGAATGATATTATTTCGATGAAGAAGCTGTTATACTAACCCTAATAAAGGACACCCCGAGGTAACCACCAAAGAGCTGGAAGATGGTGTAGAAGAGACATTTCTGCAAAGACATGTGACCAAGGATGACTGCAGTCAAGTTGAGGGCTGGATTCATTATGGCTCCGCTGATAGGGCCGAAGATCTGTAACAAGGGTCCATTGTTATTCTGTATAATATTAGTTAATATTCTTTTTAAAAGTACATTGACTAGCAATTGATTAGAATAAAAATCAATCAATAGATAAAAAATCAAAGAAGAAAGGTGCTGTTATTTGGGGGATGTCTTTCAAGTGGACACCTCTTCATAATAGAAACCTTTTTACATTGATATTAATCCAAGAGCTGATTGATATTCTAAACCAACAAAAAACTATAACTTCACTGATTTGATATGTTCCGTTGATATGTTAGTTTATTTATTGAGTAGCAAAAGTAATAATTATGTTAAGACAGTTTACTAGGAGATGTTATGTTCGAACAGCCAATGATATACCATATCTATATATGTAAAAATGATTCGCCTTTTCCCTTGGTGATGACGTCACGCATGAACGGCTTGACCGATTTTACTAATTCTTTTTTTGTTGGGTTTATAACAGTCAGGAGGAAGGGCCTTATGATAGAAAGAAAGATAAAATTTTCTTTGGTAGGTAGTTTCATTTTTTTTTTTTTTAATATTCTAAGGTAAATATTCTCTATCTATTATCTATCTATCTATCTATCTATCTATCTATTATCTATCTATCTATCTATCTATCTATCTATTATCTATCTATTATATATATATATATATATATATATATATATATATATATATATATATATATATATATTATATATAAATGATTCGCCTTTTCCCTTAGTGATCGCATCGCGCGTGAACGCCTTGACCGATTTCACTAATTCTTTTTCTGCTGTGCTTATAAACACTCAGAAGAAGGATCTTTTTAAAGAAAAAAAGAGAAAAATTACTTTAGTATATAAGTTTGTTTTTTTTCCCCAATATTCTAAGGTAATAATAATCTCTATATCTATATATAAATGAATCCCCTCTTCCCTTGCGGATCTCATCACGCGTGAACGGCTTGACCGATTGCGCTAAGACATAGTTAAGAGAGGACATCGTCTTTCGAGTCAGCTAGTAATATATATGATTATAATGTCCTCTGCCAAAACCACATCGAAACTCAAACTACAAGATTGGATATATATGAATATTGCCCTTATCTAGGTCTAATCCCCTACTGTACGTCTAGTCTTTAGCTGTCGTTAAATAAAAATGCTAATCGTTTTTCTTGTGAAACTGTTCAACCTGCTCAAAATTTTTTAGCTCATTTCAATACTACCCAATATCGTTCCACGATGTGTATTCTGGTAAGGTCAACTGAAAGCGGGGAAGAAGATTTCTTGGCACTGAAGGCGATCGGAGGAATTTCATAGCAAATACATGATAATCATCTCCTACTTTTAATCTTTAATTTGACTATCCTTAATTATCATGATAATTACTTGAAACAAACTTACAATGATGGAGGTGGCTATGCCGAAGGCGAAGCTGATGACAGTATTGAGATGAGAAGTATCCGCTCCCGCGATGTTGCCGACCACATTGCCACAGCCCATCGCCATGAAGGTTGCGGTACCCAACATTTCGGCGACTCCCATACCAACAAGCCGCCTTACTTTGAGGACGTTCAAGTCCGAGAACCCATCGTCCTTCAACAGGCTCTTATACCCTATATGGAACAAAGAATAAATTTAATAAATATTTTTATGTTTAATAGATGGAACACCTAAGATTTATAACAATGCATGCTTATTACTCTATGATAATTGCTATAGCTTAGTATAAAGGGCGCAAATCAAATAAAATTTGTTTTCTCATTTTGTACACGAGACTGCGTTCATCTTATTTATTCACGAGTTTAACTAACAAGGAGAGGACCCTAAATATGTCACACCTATTTTGACGAAGAAAGGTGAAACTAGACAATAAACTATTAGCATCTGCAAAACTCTCCAGGAGTTGCGTGAAAAAATCGGAGTTTGTTTGCAAAAACAGATTTTATTTAATACCTCTGGTTCTAGTGAAGTTAGAAAAATAATTTGGGGTCAATAATGACTCTATTTCAAAGAAAAATAATCCATGAAAATATTTAAGTTTTCTGCTTGGTTTTAACCCCTAAAATTATAATCTCGTCAAAATAGTACTTTTAAGAAGGTTTCTTAAAACTCTGCTCAGATTAAGATTCCTCACTCCTAAAAATAGTTTATTATATTAATTTATTATATTAGTTTATTAAATTTTTTTTATCAAAATTTAATTTATTTGTTTAGTTGCTCATAACGACTGCTTCTTGGTAAGTAAAACACAAAACCCTACATACAGACTTACAACAACCAACATTTGACCAACTTCTACGAGCACTCTATTCTCGTTTTCATAGTAAACTGCACGGTCACGACAATAGTCTGATCAACGACCTGTCAACAGCTGAAATGTCAGTCAAAAGAAGGCTAAAGAGAAGCTGGATGAGAGACCTCTGCTAAATTAAAGCCTTGGAAGGGGTGCTGCTGGGCGCCTTCCTTCCCCATGCCTACAATGTCTGATCTCACATTTGTACAGAACATTTGCTGATTGTCAGATAGCTTCTAAGAGGTATGAATGAAAAAATATGAAGAGAAAACAAAAATAATTTTATAACCAAGCATAAAATTTAAATTTTTTAATGGATTATTTTTTTCATTATTCCGATTTAAAAAAGCGTAATTTTGGAAGCCTTCTCATAGGTAATCCTGCCAGGCTGATCCGTCTGTAGGAACAGCTCATCTTTTAATTAATTCCATCAGTTTTAAATCTGACTCAACGTGCAACCAACGCATTTTAGACGTCCAGGCATTTGGGAAACTCATGTATTTCTGTTAAATATCTTTGGTCCGACCTCATTTAGTTTTTAGTTAGTCATTAGTTAGATCGATCAACTGCTGCTATCATATTTATTGATTCCATAAAAACAAAAAAAAGATTCTTCGAAAAGAATGAGACATTAATGAATGCTAAAAATACCTTCTGATCCTAACTTGTCCAATTGAGTTGTAGACTCTTACTTAACAACCCAAGAAAGAACTTCAAGTAAATAACATACCAGAGATAGCCTCGAATTTCCTCCCAGTAACAACTATAGAATATACTATGATTACTATAAGTAAGTTTGTAGCACTCATAAATAACTTCGATTAATAAAAAAAAAATCTGGTGCGGGCAACACACGACTTTCACTTACCTCCGTTTTAAAATCGATCAAAGAATTTTCAAGTACAGTAAGAGATAAAAATGAGTGAAACCATTAAAGAATTAATTGAATGGAATGTCTATAGAAACATGTGTTTTCTTAAAACATCTATTATATTATTATCTAAAATAATCACTTAGTTTTATCGGCTTTTTATCACTCTCTATTAACTTTTAAAAGCTTGTGTATCTCTAAAATCTTTAGCTTTCAAACGGTATATCATACATGTATATTAATGTTCTTATGTTCAAAAACCCAAAATTGCATTAAATAAATATTTTCTCAGTTTTCTCCTTTAGTTGTTTTTTAAATTCGCACAACTTACATATTTAGCTATTATTTATCAATGCTAACAGATAATATAGTTATTTTTATAGAATCAAGAAAATTAATGGTACTTTAGAGGAAGAAAATATCGGCATTTAAGCCCTGTCATACTATTTTAATCAGAATAAAACCTGCATGATATTAAAGCCCATTAAATTTTACATCGATATAGCGAGATTAATCTAAATCGTCGGAACCGGTTTTGAGAAAATCGAAAAAAGGTGCAAATGCACGGTATATAGTGGCTCTTCTGGTAAGCTCATTTTGATGAACAAGGTTTTGTTACGTCTCGGACGTATATTTGTCTTAAATATGCAACTTCAGTTTCATAGGACTTACCGTTTCCGCCCGGGAGTCACCATACACACAGACACACAGATCTTTTTGCGGGACTTGGTTATTTGGACTCAGGGGACCCCAAAATGTGTATTTCCGTTGAAAACTGGAACTCGAAAATTTTCTACTATGTATAGTAAGTGAAAGTAAAAATCTAATCCCCGGAGATGTCCAGGGAATCCGCGAGATATCTTCAGAAAATTATTTTAAATTCCCTTAATGTAAAATATTTCTGAAGCCTAGGCTTTTAATACTAATCAAGCATGCCTTTCACAGACGAATTTAATATTTTTAAGTGATCAAAGTAATATAATTCTCAGTGATCATTGGCATATGACTACTACTGCAGTACCACAACCTTAAATTAGTCATTTTTCATCATTTTGAAAATAAAAAACCTTAGGTTTAACAAGATAATGAGTAATATTTGCCTTATTTATGAATATTTAAACAAATACCTCCTCTGTATTAGTTAAAATTTGTAGTAATTCAATGTTTTGCAGATAACAAACAGCCTACATTTAATACAACTCTTACTGCATGGTAGATTTTTCATTTCTGTAATACAGAGTTTCGTGAAGAGTATTTCTCATATAATGTTCATGATACGGTTTAGCCCACTAACAATCTGAATATTTGTTTGTTTATTTAACATCATTTTATGCTACTGTGGCTAATTGGACAATGCTACAGTGGGAGTTCTAAATTTCGCTTATCCAGGTTTAATTCGGATAGGGATGCGTAACGAATACCTGACATCGCATCATCTCGGCACTAACTTTTTACGTTCCCTCTGAAGGACGGCATAACTAAGCACAATTTTTACTACCATTGAAAAATCATAGCACCACCTGCGGGTTTGAACCCGTGTCCTTTGGTATAGAAGGCTGTTTTGCTAGCCACCATGCTACGGGTGATCCCAACAATTATAGTAATAATAATAATAGGCTTAGCGAACCGAAGGTTCGATGCCGATACCACCAAATTCTGCCTACACAGACTCGTCCAATGTTCACCAATCAAGCCCAAGCTCCCGAGATCAGCCTTAACGCAATCCTCCCATCTACGCTTCGGCCTACCTTTCGGACGCCTACCAGTCGGATCAGCAAATACCAACTTGATGATCCCAACAATTATATTCAGATTATACGAGTATGTATATGTATATCATTAGATTAGATCATAGAATTAGATTTTTAGATTTTAGGACGTCCTTGCGACTGAAATGATTGGACGAAGTTTTTGTTGGGAACCACTGTGGCAGACCTCTAAAACAATTAACTTCGAAATTAAGGGCTTAGGAAACCCAGGAGAGGTTTTACAGATCTAGTCACAGTATAGAATATCCTTGCGACTTAGTTTTTAGCCTAAGGCCAACGAAGCGGATTGGACGATAGTAAAGATTTTATATAACATCTTACTAATTGTGATCAATTAATGATCTTGAAAAACTTGTTGTCGGAGAAGGTTGTAACAATCTCAACCTATTAGGAAGAGGAAATCATGGAATCTATTATTACCTATATCCTTTGTATGCTGGGGTTCCAGTGGTTCCATAATTGCAAGAGCGATCATAAGATTGCTCCGTTGAAGGTAATTGGAAATTCTGACTCACCGCCAGGGAAAACATCCTGTCTACTCTATAACCTAATGCGCGATGTTATCTCTTAAGAAACCGCTTATTTCTCTCAAGTATCCTTTCAAATTGGGGGCCTCCGTGTTATAAATCAGTTGTGAGGACAGGAGGAACAACAATGAGACAGCTGCTAATAAACTGCTCATACACTTATTGTGATGAGGTCCTCCTAAATCTCTTTGAGGGACCGCGGTGTTGCGCAAGGCAATCCTATCTGAGTGCTCCTGTATTCGCTTACGTAAGGCTTTGAAGAAGCCCGATGTAGCGACTGCCAAGTAGCTCCTATTTGTCTCTCAACTTCATCCTCTGTTATCTCCTTTTCATATACTGAAAAATAGAACGTTTTTAAAAGAGTTATTTAAAACATGTTAGAAAGTTCTTCGACGAAGATCGTTTTTAAATAGCAACTATGCTGGAAGAAGATCTGCCGACAGTATAATAGCTCAGCATTGATAAAGAGGAAACGGCATCGTTATTTATTTTTAAAAACATTTTGTGGAATAATTTACACCCTACAACAGATGGTCACGCACTTGCCTTGTTTGCCGTTTGATTGGCATCGCCTATGTTCATACACAATTCTGTTTATTTACAAGCGTAATCCTCAATCGTTTCCCTATATTTGAAACAAGAAGAATTTTTCGGTAATCGGAAATTACTTCTCTTAAAAATTCATTGCTTGGGTATTAAAATAGTTTTATGATACTATTCCAATGAAAAATCATTAAATAAATCTACTTCCTTCAGGAATACACATTTTTACTATAATCACACGACAAAATAAAAATAAACATAATTTGAAATTAATGTAATTTTTAGTTGAAACGAAACTGAACATTTTTCTTCACAAGTTTTCACATTTGCAGACATTGCGCGATTTTCACCTTGAAAAACCGTTCAAAAACGCATTTTTTTCATAATAACTCGCTTCCAGTGCATTTTATGCATAACAACGTCGTTAGCAATTTTTAATTCAATGTTTTAAATAAAATGCACTACAAGCGAGTTATTGGCTAAAAATGAAAACAAGTAAAAATTTGTTTAGCGTTTTTTCAGGCCTTTTTTTATTTTTGAACCGAGGATCAATGCATACACCATATCTGAAAATCTAAAGTACCTTACCTTTTATAAATCAAGATAGCTCTAGTGAATAGAGCACGGGTCTAATGTTCTCCATATCCCAGATTCGAATCACGCCTGTGGCAAGATATTATTTATTTGGTTAATTAATACGTGGGTTGACCCTTGGACACACCCAGCCTTTTTAAAGTGGTTACTCAAAATGAGGAAAAAACTTGGTGGCTGAGTGTGATTTCGGTTTAAACACAACACCTCAATGCACTGCTGTTAGTCCAGGGGTCTCTTGAGTCCAAATGATCAAGTCCCGAAAGAAGGTCTGTGTGTGGGTGTTTCCGTGTGTGGTAAGTAAAAACGGAAAGTCGTACGGGATTGGAATTTCATATTTAATACAACTATACGCCCGAGGTGTAACATCTACTTTTTCATCTAAAAAGTGGTAAATCGGCCATTTTTATTACCATTTGATAATATGCATTTTGCACCTTTTTACGATTTTGATGGAACTCGTTATATTGATGTAAAATTTAATGGGCTTTAATATCATGTAGGTATAATCTGATAGGGCTTAAATGGCTATATTTCAATTTGTCCTCCTATAAAGTACCTTTAATTTTGTATTTTTTATGAAATTGACCTTATCATCTGATTATAAAATCTAAAAAAACTGGTAAATATATAAGTTGAACTAGTTCCATAACCAACTAAAGGTGATAACTGCAAAAATAAACAGGGCTTAAATGGCGATAATTTAAAATTTCTTCCTCTAAGTACCTTTAATTTTGTACATAATGAAAAATTAACCATATTATCTTAATGACATTGATCAAGAACGGCTAAATATACAAGTTGGGCGAATTTGATTTCCGACTAAAGGATAAAAGAGTAAAATTATTATATTTTTTATGCAACTTTTTGTTTTTTTTTTATAATAAGAACAGTAATATAGATGTATAATATACCATTGGAAAGAGAAAGATTTCAGAATAAATATTATTTGATACACAAAGTTGTAAAAAGTAATATAAAGTGATGAATAGGGAATAAACCTATTACTGATTAACAATTTAATATAGTTTATTAAAATCAACTTAAAATATTTTTCAATATCCTTTCAATCCAAAGTCCTCCGAATAATAGTAAATGCTCCTTATTATGTATCCAACTATACCTTGCACCACGACCTTAATGTTCCATTTATTTCAGATCTAATTCCATCCAAATTTTCCAAATTCCATCAGAACCTCATTCATCATCCTAATCCTTTAGCACGATCCCTATCCAGCTCCACTCATCCATACAACCCACCTAGAAGGTTGAAACGGCAGTGACCCCGAGATATATTGTAAATACGTATGCTGGAGTTCTGACACTGGTCAGATTCTCCTCTCACGTGCGGTGTGATTGTGGCTATGGCGCCCTCACTTAGCTTCCGCTGGCTCTCACCAGTGATGCGGCTGAGAGGGAGGCGCTGGGATCCTTTGGACTCTGCTTGTCCTTTCACAAGTGGGGGGACAAGCCCCGTCCGGGGTTCCCGAGCTGATTGTAAATATTGTACATAGGTATGAATGTGACATGTTTTGTTTATTTATTTGTTAACTTCATTTATTTGTATTTATTTTGTCTACTTAATTTTGTTATTGTATACGTTTATTTATTTTGATTTTATTTTATGTAATTTGACTTTCCTTTTATTTATATTGTAAATATTGTATGAATGAGATCCTGTAGCACTATTATTATTGTCTGTTATGACAAATTGTAATATATACGAATAAAAAAAAAAAAAAAAGAAAAAAAAAAAAGAAATTTGTTTTTAACAGTCGGGGTAAGTGAAAGACGTGTGTTGTCCACACCAGATTTTTTATTTTTAATCCCACCTCCTGTTTTGATCGACTTCTACTGGACTACTAATAAATATTATAAGAATAATTCCGATTATCTGTGGAAATATAAATTTTCTAATTGCATCCCTTTCTCTCTATTGTGTGAGATATAACACAAATAAGTCTCCATTTTAAAAATAAGTCATCCGCACACAAGACTGAAACGACAAGAAACTGCCCATCGCTTTCGCTTACTTCAACACTTACTGGAACGACGCTCTAACCTTCCACTTGACTACAAAAGGCTCATCTATACCACCATCATAAGACCTATCTGGACGTATGGTATTGAGCTTTGTGGTTCTTCCAAACTATCTAATTCATCTCGTATTCAATCCTTACAATCCAAAATCCTTCGAAAAATCCTCTACGCTCCTTATTTTGTCAAGAATAAACTCATCCATAAAGACCTTAATGCCCCATATATAGCTGATTTGGCCCGTACGAGGTATCATTCCTTCCATGACAAAATCCACTCCCACTTTAACCCACTGGTTTCAATCGCTTCATCTTCCAATCCTGACAATCCTCCGAGGCGTCTGAAAAGAATATGGCCTCGAGACCAGTTTAGATTACCCAGTGGAATGCTACCATTGGGAATTTTCTCTTCATGTCTTTTCATGTATTTCTCTGTTAGCTAATCTACTTGATGTATTAACTGATACAGTTGTCAATTTCAATAAATGATAATAAAAAATAAAATAAATCTCAACTAGAATAAATTTCAATATCTATTAAACAGAATTATATATGATTAAATATATTTTGAAATAGTGCTTAGGTAGATCGGAATACAAATAAGTTAAAACCGTTTAGCACGATATAAACAGCAGCCGATTACTTCATTATCTTTATTTTATTAATTCTCCTTAATTTATTTCTTTGATTATTTAAAAAAAAAACAATTACTTGTATAGCGGTAAACACGGTTTCATAATCCTTTGCATCCGTTGATAATACAAACGAATTGCACAATGTTTCGTTTAACAATGTATCTCTTTGCATATAAATATCTTTGCATATTTATAACAATGTATCTCTTTTATAAATCTTATCGCACATGTGGTAGCTATTTGCCGACTGAATTACGTTTTAGTGTTGCCTATCTGAGATTTATGCTAATACTTACTATGGGATTAGGTACTCCGATTTCTAATCAGCTCGTGACGAAATAATACAGAAGGTAAAAACCTTAGGAACCCTACTCAATATTTCATCTGTTTTATTTTTATCAACGGATTCAGATAAAAAAAAAAAGGAAATTACCTCTTTATTATAATAATAAGTGATTGTTATTTTACATAAAATAAGGAGCTGTGTTTTCTAGTAGATAGAGCGCTAGTCTACTGTTCTACGGGTCCTGGGTTAGAATCACGACTGTGGCAGAAATATTATTTATTCAGTTAATTTAGCCAGGGTATGGAGATCCTCCTGGGGGCAGACACAGCCTCTTTAAAGTGGGCACTGGAATTGGGGGAAAACCTGGCGGCTAAGCGTGATCAGGGCCTAATCGTTTTACAGCTGTTGGCCTAGAAACAGTACGAATATGTACTAAGCCCAAAACCCTTTATGGGTTATAGAAGTACGGGTTTTACATAAAAAATTTGTTTTAATGTATTTAAGTTATTTTGATGTTAATGTAGCTAATCTGATGATGCTACAGTGGGAGTCCTAAATTTTTCCTAACCAGGTTTTATTAAGATAGGGATCTTTTTTAAGCATCTGACATCGCACAGGCTCGGAGAACCCTCGAAAATATTTACTCCTATTAAAAATCCTTCGGTCACCTGCCAGGTTTGAACCCGCGACCTTATGCCATAGAACACTGTTATTATTAACTTTACTAGGGTATAGAGACCCTCCTGGGGACAGAACCAGCCTTTTTAAAGTGGGTACCCGAATTGGGAGGAAAAAACTGGCAGCTGAACGTGATCAAGGCCTAACCACCTCATTGAACAGCCGTTATCCTAGAAAGCAGTACGAATCTCTATGTCACTGAGCCTAATACCCTTCATGGGTTGCAGAGTACGGTTTTACAAAAAAAAATTGTTTTCATTATATTTTTAAATGTATTTAATGTCAATTTTATGTAACTGTGGTCTAAATTTTCCTAACTAGGTTTTATTGGAATACGGATCTTTAACGAACACCTGACATCATACAGACTCGGAATACCTTTTACTTCCTCTCCGAAGGACGGCATAACAATAAATGTTTACTCCTATTATCTAGTCATCTGCCAGGTTTGAACAGGTTACCTTGGGCATAGAACGCTGTTAAGCTAGCCATAGACCATAAGTGACCCCTATTTCTCATTATATGTCTTACTAATGATGATACAGTTTAATAATTATTGCTTAACTAAAGTGTTCATAATAACACTAGAAGAGTATGTGAAACTTGTTAGTATTAAAAAAAAAAAAAAAATTCTCTATACTTTGACGAATTCATTCTTGTTGAATTTAAATAATCGAGTAATATTAATATAGATTGTGATGATTTTCTGAAGTTCTGACGTAAGGACTGGCTTGACATGCTTGGAAACTATTTTATATATGTATATATATATTATATATATCAATGCGTTATAATATTTTGAACAATGTTTTTTTATTTATCTATAATAAAGAAAGTATAATGAGCCTACTTTCAAAATAAATTCAAGCATTTAGACTAGCATCATGATAAGCTAGTCTTTTGCAACAAATCACCCACGACTAATTTGACAACTCCAGAACTCACCAAAATGTGGGAACTTCGTCATTTTTCCCTTGCCAGTGCGTCGACTTCACTGTAATAAGTGATCTCTTAGCATAAAGCTTTAATAGTAATTAATTTGAAGTATTTTTGGCATTGCGATTCGTAGATTTTTTAAAAAATTTATTGTTTTATATATAAATATTTAAGTTAAAAAATAAATCAAACTAAAGTAGTGAATAGTAACAATATCTTTTTTTCTTTTCTAAATAACGTTTAGACATTGTAACTTTATAAAACACCAACAATTTAAGAACAGTTTCTCAAGATTTTCAATTTAAAATTGACTTTAATTCATGCGTATTTTTATACTAAAAAAACTAATACTATCGACAGACGATGATACAATTAGAAAAGTCCCTTTTATTTTTCAAAATTACATAAATTAAAAATAAATATTTACAATTACAAATTAAAATAATGATGGTTTTAAATCTAAATCAGAATCAGTGATTATTCACGTCGTGAGTTTGTTTAGTGACACATTGGACGTTGTATTTTCAAAAGGTTATATCCTTTCTATGGTATTTTACAGAAACGCGAAAATCTACATTAGTATATTATGTAAACTAGCTATTTGGGTCTTTTGCCTTAAATTTAGAAATTGTTTTTTACTAATAATTAATGGACTATCATTTTAAATTATAAATGAATTTTTTTAGAATGATTTGGAACGAAAATAATGCGTAATTAATACTTTTAGAAATGAGCGCATTTCTAAATCGCGTTTTTAAGGACTTGAGAATTCATAAAACATCAAATAAATATTTAGATAAAAATAATGATGAGATTACAAATATGTAAAAAAATCATATTTCGTAAAAAATGTCCTTTAATACATTTTGGAATCAAGTCCAATTATTCTTTCTTTTTTTTTTTCTATGAATAAAAAAAATATAACAAATATATTTATTAATAGATTTTTTATATTAATTATTTCTAGTGCTAATATTTTTGGATATCTATGCGGTGGTAGATGCAAAGTTTTAATAATGCAATCAAAGTGAAGTTTAGTTTTGCAAATAAATTGGGTATATATAGTTAGTTTGTTTCAAAGGGAATACTATTTATTGAGGTACATATCGGTAATTTAAGAATTTTTTTGTTGTTGTTTAAAAGATGCCATATCTTTAGTTTTATTTTACTAAGATTATTCTAATATTAAGATTATAGATCATATTAATTTTTTTTCAGCACATGCTTGATATTTCCTCTCTATCTTAACATATCTAAAGATTTTATTAGATTAATCTAGAAACCCTGGTATTACTGCACTACATACCGTTTATTTCCTCTTTCAAGCCGAAAATCGCCCGGACATGTTTTCATATTATCTACAAATTTACGTCACACACCGGAAATGTACCATTTGAAACGATACCGTTTTGATGGTTTTATCTTTTATCGTAAATAACGATTGACCGTGTTTTTTTTTTTTTTTACAGGCTCACTGTTTTTGTCCTATCTTTACGTCAGCCTATTCACCAGTTTCATTGGCTAGTTTCAGGATTAATATTTGTTTATGGTTTATTATTTTCAGCAGCGAACCTTAGTAATAGGCCAAAAAAAAAAAAATAAAAAAAAAATAATCAACTCTCCCTCAAAATCTGATGACTTACGTTTAGATACGTAGAAACCAAATATCGAATAAAAAAAAATTCCATTTGTCAGCCGTCCGCCGTGCGCTGTACGTTGCTTTTCTTCGAAACTACTGGACCATTTTTTTTTTCTAATTCTTTATATCAGCCGATTAATTCAATAACTCAGTCATTTTTAAAGATTATTTATTTTATTTAATACAAAACAAAAAAAAATTGACATAAAGTTTAATTTGCCATCTACATTTCCTTTGCAACAAGCAAATTTGTGGACTGCTGAAGCAGCGGCTCATCACAGCAGAGTTCGTTAAGTGATCAGCATATCTGAGACGTTGATTTCCAAAAGGTACTAAAGGACATTTTTTACGAAATTGATTTTTTGACATATTTATATTCTCCTCATTGAGTTTTATCTGAATCTTAAATTTTATTGTATTTAATGAACACTCATGTCCTTTAATAACGTGATTTAGAAATGCTATTAATTTCTTAAGATACTTATTACACATTTATTTTCATTCCAAATCATAACAGAACATTTCATTTCATAACTTTAATATGTTTTTATTAATATAGTAAAGAAACAATTCTAGATTTTAATGCGAAAAGAATCCAATTAGCTGGTTTAATAATGCAGTAATGAGAGATTTTCGCGCTTCCTGTAAAATTCCCCAGAATGGATATAGTACCTTTTGGAAATCAACGTCTCATCTCTTGGCCACCGCCTGCGTAGTCGTCGGGGTGGGCTGTAAGGATTCATAGAGCATTTTAATGTTTCTGTAAGAGGTTTGGCGTTGAATGTTAGTCATTGGTGGAAGTTATTGTATTGTTCTGTAGCAGTGGCTGAAATTGTCGGAATGTTTAAGTCATTATGTATAACGTCATTTGTTACGTAGAACGATGCGTCCACTATTTTGCGCAGCACTTTCGACTGAAAAGACTGTACTCTTTGGATAATTGATGGTTTAGCAGAGCCCCACAGTTCTATCCCGTATGTCCAGATTGGTTTTAGCAAAACTTTGTAAAGAGTTAGTTTGTTGGTTAATGGCAATTTAGAGCGTAAAGATAAGGAAAGTTTTGATTAGAGTTTTTTATTCAAGAAACCCTCGGATAATTATAAAATAGAAAAAAAGGAAAGAAAATAATAGAAATTTTATCCTAAATACGTCTATAACTCAATAGTTTTTGAAGATAAAGTAAAAAGTTGGACACCACGACGAATAAAGAGAAGAAAATTTAAAACTTGTCCTTGTAAGCGATATAAAGATTAAAGATATAAAATAGATGTTATAAATAATGTAATATATATAATATTTTCTATATATATATATAATATAGAAAAAAATTCTTTGGCTATTAGAATCAGTACACCACTATTGATTATAAAACAAAAAAAAAAAAAAATGAAAAAAATTGAAATGTCACATCTAAATACGTCCATTACTCAGCCGTTTTTGAAGATAGAAAAAATGTATTGAGAGTTTTAGAATCAATAAAGCGCGAACACAAAAAAGAAATAGAAAAGTTCTTTATATTTAAGTCACAAATTAGAAGAGATCTCCCCAAAACTCGATTATTATTGAAGATAGAGAAATATCAAAGGAATTGTCACTGTTCGAAATAATAAACAAATAAATACCAAAAATTTGAAACAAACAGTGATAATAGACCATTTTTCTTGGAATTATAAATAATAATAATAATAGGCTTAGCGAACCCGAAGGTTCGATGCCGATACCACCAAATTCCGCCTACACAGACTCGTCCAATGTTCACCATTCAAGCCCAAGCTCCCGAGATCAGCCTTAACGCAATGGAATTATAAATAGCTTTTCGTATTAGTTAATTACCTTTAACCGGCTATAAAACAGTTATACCCTAATATAGTTATTTGGAAATAATTAACCATTGTGTAATAATTTGCAGCCTTTTTATCTCTATTCTAAAAACAATTAGACCACTCTTAAACATACATATGTACACGGTCAAAACAATGATAAAGTAGGTATGAATTGTTGTTGTTAGTTTATTCTTTTAGCATTGTCCGACTTTTATTAAGTTTTATCTGCCATAAATAAATATTTTGGGTTGCAAAATAAGTTGGTAGCGTTTTCAATTTGTTCCTCTCCTTGTTTATAAAATCGTGTTTACTCGGTCAATAATGTTTACATATTATAAAAAATGGTAAGTTAAGGTGCTTTTTGGTGACATCAGTTTCATCCGAGATTCCTTATCTTTAAGTGGTATTTTGTTCGCTCAAATGGATGAGAAAAAAAATTCATTTCGTCATCTAATGATTTTTTTTTTCTGAAAAATAAAATCCTCTGCACAGACGGTTAACAAAATTTGCAGTGTGTATGACGACGAAGTCTTAGGAGAAAGCACCATCCGTAAGTGGTTAGGTCGTCCTTCAATTGTTGATGATGACCGAATTCAATCTAAACGGATGAAAGATGACGCATGTAGTACAAAATGGGACTTATATAATTAATTAAAAATATTTGCCAGAATTTAAAGTTTTTAATAAAATCACTGGTAAAACAACGATACAAACTTTTTTTACAACCCAATATAAAATACTTATTGAATACAGAGACTCGATATCATTACTCGCTGCCTGCGTACTTCCATCTTCTGATCATCTTCTAAGCTGGCATAAAAAAAAAATATTTCTCGTCCGCTGTGTATAAAAAAATGACTTTTATGTTTCACATCCATTAAATAAAATTCACGATTTGATTTTTATACTTTAAATACTAGAACTAAATTTGA
Organism: Piezodorus guildinii; assembly: GCA_023052935.1. NCBI lineage: Eukaryota > Metazoa > Arthropoda > Insecta > Hemiptera > Pentatomidae > Piezodorus > Piezodorus guildinii. Next base: position 63,762,813 of record CM041293.1, read on the forward strand.
GTGTTGAATATTTATTATTTTATCAATATAAACATTTTATTAAAAAATTTCTGGGATGTGCTGATTAAAAAAAAAAAAATTGATCGAATAAAGTTTTTTTCTTAACATATTGGACATTTGCGATATCAGATTATGTATCTGGAATATACAATACCATTTTTCTTATCATAATTTTTTTCTTATTAAATTTTATTTTTGCACACTAGACTGAAACGACATGAAACTGCTCGCCGCTTTCGGTTACTTCAACACTTACTTGACAAACGCTCTAAACTTTCACTTAACTACAAAAGACTCATCTACATGACTATCATAAGACCTATCTGGACTTACGGAGTTGACCTATGGGCCTCCACTAAACCATCACATTCTTTCCGTATCCAATTCTTACAATCGAAAAATCCTAAACGCTCCTTATTTTGTCACAAACAAGCTTATCTATAAAGACCTTAATGTTCCCTTTGTTGCTGAATTGGCCCGAACCAGGTATAAGTCCTTCCATGACAAACTCTAATCCCACTCTAACCCACTAGTTTCAATCCTTGCTTCCTCTTCAATTCCCGACAATCCTCCGAGGCGTCTGAAAAGAAGATGGCCTCGAGACCTTGTTGTTTGGATAGATTACTAGAGTGCTGCCAATGGGCAGTTTCTCTTCACGTTTTTCATGTACACTATCTTTTATCAACATATTTACTTGATGTATTCCTATACAGTTGTAAATTTCAATAAAATATAAAAAAAATAAATAAAATGTTAAAATGTGAAAATTAGTTTTATAAAAAAATTGTAGTCGGTGTAATGTTTAATTTAATACATAGTTGTGTTCTTGTTTTATCACAACAAATATGGGGACGTTCAAGAAGCCAAAATTTCTCTAGTTTACTATTTCCAAACAGCTACTGTATAAACAATACCATAGGTATATAACGTATATACCGTTATTTAAAACATTAAATTACTACAAAAAACTTGAATAGACATTGCATAAAATATCTTTAACTAGGAAATACTAACAAAAAAATAACGCAAAAGAACAGACTATTATTTTTCTAGGCAACAAAAACTTAAATAGAACGTGGTTGTAGCAGCGATTTAAAATTGCAGTTCAAAACGAAATTATCACAAAGATATTAGATTAAAAGAAGAAGAAACACAAGAATGAAGAATCTGTTATTCCGGTATTTTATTATTTTTTCATCATCATATTTTTTATTAATAATAATAACAGGTTACTAAAGAAAAAACTACACCGTTACTAGGAAATTGAAACAAAAGAATAACGAAAAAATACAGAATATTATTTTTCTAGGCAACATCATAAACTATAATAGAACATTGTTTACCAGCGAATTAAAATTTCCATTCTATTTGATATTTAGAGTTATTTATAGAAAATATATATAGTAAGGTCTACTCATTGCTCGTGGAAATATTTATTTAAACAAAACGAGATGATTGACGAATAAGTTCTAAAGAAAATATGATAAACTCCAAGAGAAATATTTTTTCCAGCTTGAGATCATCATTATAATTTTGTAAATTATATATAATTGTAAGATATATATTAAAAATATTATCGACTTTGGATAGTCACAGGAGTTATTGGAGAGTGATGAAAAAGTCATATGATAAAATAATTATTGCATTGTAATAATATATCGTGGGCGAAAACATATCTCTACGGTACGGTTTATGTAGGATTTCTAGATCTTTAAAGATTATATGCCTAAACCGTCAAACGTGAGATTACATTTTTAATAATTATTAACCTTCAAATGTTATTTAAACATCTCTTTACCGTGTGATGTAATCATTTATTTTCCAGATCTTTATTATTGAGTAATCGAAAGGGTTCGGTGCTGTTCCTTTTTTTATATTTTTTGACCATTCTTTCCACTCTTTTATAATTAAGCCGTTGAATTCCAAAATTGTGCTATATCCATTCTAGGCAATTTTACAGGAAGTGCAAAAATCTCTCATTACTATATTATTAAAACAACTTATTTGATTATTTTCGCAATAAAATACAGAGTTTTTTTTTTACTTTATTAATGACAATATTTTAAAGTTATGAAATGAAATGAATAAAATTGGAGGCTGATATATAACTTTACCACTCTTTTATTAAACAATCATAACCTTTCAATAGACATCCACCGATCTCTCAATTCTAACCATAACCCCATATATAGAACTATCTCCCAAGCTTCAATATCTCCAGCCCAGAGACCTATCTGACATATACAGCCAACATCAAAAAAATAAGATCATTGAGCCAGTTAAGAATTTCGAGCCCAGAACGTACCACACTTTATGGAAAAACCAAAATGTTCATCTTCAAAGCACCAGAAACCTGCACTTTCTGTGGTCAGTTTATCTTGAACAGCCAGTTCCATGTCCTTCTCTACTGTGAAAAGCTCATGAAAGACAGAGAAAGATATTTACAACCATTTTTATCAGGATCCAGTGATGACCAAAAAATTCTTCAAATAGACAATATTGAAAAACTGAACATTTTCTGGTTCACTAAGTCAGCATGTAATACCCTGGATAATTTGAACTGTGAAGGTCCACACACCAATTAAGTGTCCAGTTATCTAAGGTTAACTGTTTATTATTTTTCATTGTACGGCAAATGTTTTCAGTTTGTTTTTCAAGTTGTTAATTGTTTTTGTTTGTTTTTTTATGTTTTATTTCAGTGTCGTTTTTCTATTATGTATCAATTAAATGATAAAATGTATTATTTAAATATTTTACAATTATTATTTTTAAGTTTTTCTCATTATTTTTAAGTGGCATAAAACTAGGCACCCATCTGACAAAGCTCGTTACACACAACTTACTAACAAATTAAAAAAAGAAATAAGAAAATTTAAAGTACAAACTTTACAGAACTTTACAGAAAACCTAAACACCTCTGATAAATCCTTATGGATAGCAACCAAAAAACTCCTTAAATTTAAATCATTTAATCACCCGCTCCTCAATGAATCCAATAACTGGTCACGATCAGATCAAGAAAAGTCACAAATATTTGGTAAACACCTCTTCAATATTTTTAACCCTCATCTAGATATCCTAAATCCAACCCACATTGAACATGTTGAGGCAGAACTAGCTATCCCACTCCAAATGTCCCTTCCTCCTAAAGCCTTTCATCCTTCTGAAGTAATAAACATAATTAAAAAATTACCTTCCAAAAAAACTCCTGGCCATGATCTTATCACACCTCACATCCTAAAACAACTTCCTCGAAAAGCCGTCGTTTTCCTTACCTATATATACAATGCCACTCTCAGATCCACGTATTTTCCTACTGCTTGGAAACTTTCAATAGTAAAAATGATACAAAAACCCAATAAGCCTCCTGAACATCCGTCATCCTATCGTCCTATCTCCCTTTTGCCCATCATGGGCAAAATCCTAGAAAAACTCCTTCTAAAGCGTCTTTATCCTATCCTAGAAATGAATCATGTTATCCCTGACCACCAGTTTGGATTTCGAACATCTCATTCTACAATACAACAATGTCACCGCGTGGTGGATGTAGTGTCCTCCACATTGGAGCGCGGAATGTACTGCACTGGAGCCTTTCTTGATGTAGAACAAGCATTTGATCGAGTCTGGCACCAGGGACTGCTTTACAAACTCCGTCAATTCCTCACCCCTACATATTTCCTATTAATGCGTTCCTACCTTACTGGCAGAACCTTTAAGGTAAACCACAACTTTTCCTACTCATCCACATTTTCCCTATCTTCTGGAGTGCCTCAAGGTAGTATCTTAGGTCCTATCCTCTACTCCCTTTATACAGCTGACATTCCACTCCATCCTCGCACTGTCCTCAATACTTATGCTGAAGACACGTGTGTTTTATCAGTCCATAATGATCCAACTACTGCATCCCAAACCCTTCAGTCCCACATCAAAGCCATTGAAAAATGGTGTCAAAATTGGAGGATTAAAATAAATCCCAACAAATCCCACCAAATCACCTTTACCCTTCGTCGCAAACCGATGACTTCCTGCCCCCCAGTATCCTTTAATAACATTACCCTTACTTCTGTAGAACAAATCCGATACCTAGGTCTCCATCTTGACAAGCGCCTTACTTGGAATCCTCACACAAGACTAAAACGACAAGAAACTGCTCGAAGATATCGATTACTACAACACTTACTAGACAAACGTTCAAAACTTCCAGCACATTACAAAAGACTCATCTACATCACAATTATCAGACCTATTTGGACATATGGAATCGAGCTTTGGGGCTCTACGAAACCATCTAATTCCTCCCGCATCCAGTCCTTACAATCCAAAATCCTTCGCAAAATCCTGAATGCTCCTTATTTTGTCACAAATCAAATCCTCCATAATGACCTAAACATCCCATTTGTTGCAGACATAGCCCGTGATAGATACTCCTCTTTCCATTCTAAACTCCCTGCCCATACAAACCCACTTGTCCGTAATTTATCTTCCTCAGATATCTCTGATAACCCTCCAAGGCGACTGAAAAGAAGGTGGCCTAGGGACCTACTGTATTAAAATAGTTAGTGAAGTGCTACCACTGGGTGGTTCTTTCTCAAGACATTTTCAAGACTTTTTATATTCATTCTTCATATTTACTTATTGTATTCTTTAGTACAGTTGTAAATTACTATAAATAAATAAAAAAAAAAAAAAAAAGAAAAAGTTTTTCTCAAGAGCCGAATAAATGGACATTTATTATTAACTAGACTCATGTTGGCAATTGAAGAGATTTATAATTTGAATTGATTTGTACAAGAATGTAAATCTTAAACAAATAAATTATATCTATCTATCTATCCATTCTAGGCAATTTTACAGAAAGTGCAAAAATCTCTCATTACTATATTATTAAAACAACTTATTTGATTATTTTCGCAATGAAATACAGAGTTTTTTTTTACTTTATTAATGACACTATTTTAAAGTTATGAAATGAAATGAATAAAATTGGAGGCTGATATATAACTTTACCACTCTTTTATTAAACATTTAAGCTCACCAATGCCTCTTATCTGGCTTCTGGTTTTAAGCATCCACTCACATTATATAAAATAGTTCTTTTGCACCTGTAGATGGTCTTTTAGCCGAAACGTTGTGCATTAATATTTAACAAAAGAGTAATGAATTTTTCACCTTAAAGAATCTACACCTTATTAAAATGAAATGTTTTATATATGATTTGGAACGAAACTAAATGTGTAATGAGTAAGTTTAGAAAATGATTGCATGATTTAATTCCGGTTGAGCGTTCATTTATCAGATTAAAATAGAAGATTTAGGAAAAACTAAATGATGAGAATACAAATGAGTTAAAATATCAACTTCGTAGAAAAGGTCATTTAGTACCTTTTGGAAATCAACGTCTCATTTGTGTATACTAACATAATTATAAAAACTTTAGTTTTTATCATTTTTATATTATTCGTGATTGTAGTTGGATTTATGAAAAATATGCATCTTATTTCCTTAAACAAAAAAATAATTAAAAAACAATTTATTTACCAATGAAATTCAGATAAATTATTTTATATATTAAAGTCGTAGTTAACAAATTATTGATTAATAATTGTGCCAAAAAACTTTTAAAAAATGTTGGATTTCTGAAAAAAACACAGCAGTCCTTACCTACTGCACCCATTGCTGCCTATTGCTCGGATTATCTCTCACTACACCCTTGCCAGATTTATAGCGTTATCAGATAACAAAAAAAATAATGAAATAAAAAATGGGAGGTTCATCGGATTTAATCTGAGTGTTATCTGCGATATTGGAAGGAAAAGTCAAAGTGTGGCCGGCTTTAATGTATATACCAAGCAATTACTGATAAATCTGTCTTTAAACGTCACCATTAATCTCAACGAAATTATATTGTTTTGAAGAAAATGAGGTGTTAACTGTTCATAGTAAAAGGAAAATGAATTAAGAAAGAAATGTAGCGAAATAATATTATATCTTGATAGCCTAACGGTATTTATTTTCATAAATATTCGGTTTTAAAATAAGTTCCTAGTGTTTTTTACTGGTGATTTCAATAAAAACTTCAAATTGTTGTAAATATATTTAGTCAATTATATATGACCCATTACATGTTGCCACCTTTTAGGTAATATTTTGAATTTGGTCATCATCAACAGGTGAAGAACGACCTGAGCGCTTTGCGTCTTCCAAGTCAAAATCTGATTTTGAACCGATCAAACCACTCACGGACGGTTCTTTCTCCTCGGGCAACATCGCCATTCTTTTTCTTGTGGATCCTATCTGTTAAGGATATTGGCGATCATCAAGGCAATGTGCACTTATCAACCGCTGCACGAAAAAGACCTACCGTTGTATTACACCAGTATACAAGTCCTTCAACCAGATATCCTTCGCCTACAAGCCTCCTCCTGCCCTCCACCTTGCCCTGCAAAATCAACCGCAGCAATCTATACGCTGGCTGTTTCTCATTATATGTCCCAAATATTTTAGATTACGAGATTTTATTAAAAACAGCAGCTCCTTTTCTTTACCCATTCTTTTTAAGACCCTAAGATTGGCGATATGATCGTTCAATTAATAAATGTGCCAAACAACTTTTAAAAATGTGGATAGAGGAATAGATAGATGCTTCTTTTCTCCAGGTCCCAGGTTCGAATCCCGGCTCAGCCAGAGTGTTATTTTTTCTGTTATTTCAGCCGTAGAGCGATCCTGGGGTATGGGACCCTCCTGGAGCACACCCAGCCTCTTTAAAGTTAGTACTCGAAATAGGGGAAAAAACTGGTGGCCGAGCGTGATTTATGCCTAGTCACTGGTGTAGGTTTTTTTATAATTATTTATTTATTTTTCCCAAGATAGAAAATATGACATTCATTTATACCAATATGCACAACTCCTGTTTTAATTTTTTTTTTTTATGCCCACCAATTGGTTATTTACTACAAAGTTTATACATCATATCAAGACTAAATAATTAATTTTAAAAAATTCACTATGATATTAAAGTCGGTGGAGTTTTCACTTACTATTTTTCAAATACATAGTAATGGAAAGTAAATGCACGTTTTAAGAACCCTTTAGTCGAAATGATCGAGTCCCTCAAAAACGTATGTGTGTTAGTGTGCATATGAGGTAAATCTGTGTTTTCCATATTTAGTACAAAGAGAGATGAGGCCAATAAGGGATTCAGAAGGTTAAGCAGCGGGGAATTGCGGAGTTTGTACTCAGTCAGTATAAATAAAAATGGCCTTGTAAAGAGTAGGCAACATTAGGTGGCCGGCTTCCAATCTTAGGGTTTGGTATGCCTATTATTATTATCACGAAAGGTTTGTAAAATTATGGTATTTTCTTGTTTTGAAAATCATCTAGATAGCAGTGGCTTTGGCATATCTATTGTTGGGGCCAGCGGGGTCGTCCTAGGGATTTCCTTACGTTATGCCTCGTAGTTAAGCTGATTCAATGATTTGTTTTGGATATTAATTTATGTATAGCCGAATAGATAAGTTGATGATCGCAGAAATAAATAAATGAGTAATTTCTAAAATGTTTTATAGGTAAATCTGGTACAAGGTATAAGGTAAAACTAATTAGGTAATAACAAACACAATAAGGTAATATACACACACTTTTAAACGCACTCTGTTCCAACTGTCCCGAACATATCTTTTCTTTTTGATAGAAATAATAAAAAGCACTTGATAAGAAATATAAATAATGATTGAAGAAAGTTTCTGAGGAATTTAGAATACATAATAAAAAATGAGGACAAATGAAATAAGTGGCGTAAATAACTATTTTAATATTTATGTAGGTTTGAGTTTAGAAATTTGGCACATTACTGCTTAGGTTTTTCTATTCATATTTGTATCTAAACTGTTGTTAGCTTCATATCAAAGGAAAGTAAAGATATTTAGCGTTTGTTTATATCCCAACAGATCCAAAAGCTACGTTCCTTAAAGCGTCCATTTCTACCTTCGGTTGGCGCGACAGGCTTCAGAGACCCTTGGTAGCGCGGTATAGATGCCGAAGATTTCACACCGTGATATTTTATATGGTTCATACGCCTACGTTTTGTTTGCCTGCCAGTAGGCTGATGGGTCTCATATTACCCTCGGAGAGGTTGTGAGTGAATCTCCTGTTATTGACATGCTTGAAAAAATTTCCCAGGATTGGGATACGAATTACACACTTTGGCTTAGTAGGCTAGTCACACAGCGATGGTCTCTTCCACAAGAAACTACAAATGGCATAATGAACATTTTGAGACTGCTCTGAAACGTCTCTTCTTTGTTCTTAAAAGCACTCAGTCATTTTATTTTAATATATTAATTCAGATGAATCAAATGAATTACGCATTAAGCATTTTTTTTTTCACCCGAAGAAGTTTTTACTAGTATTTTTAACGGTAATAAATTTGACTCTAGTTTTGACATACTTTGATAATATTAATACCGGATCATGATAAATTATTCAATGTGTTTTGTTCTTAATCATTCTAATTGTGATTTCACGTAAAACGTTATATTTTGAGCAATATATACAACATACCTGGCTTCCTATTATATACATTTTTGTGTTCTTAATTTTTGGTAATTGAAGATTATCCAGTAGATACCGGGATAAAAAAATGATCGTAGAATAAATAAATTATTTAACCTGGTGGTTGACTCCTTAAAAAAAAACAATTGAAAATAATTAGATTAAGAATTTTATACTCACTTTTTATTTGTTACTTTTTACTCGGTTTAGGTGAAAAAAATGGCATACAGTAAATGAAATAAATATTATTTGTCTAAAATATAGTGTTTATCGTTACAGTAATAACATTGATTAATTGTAAAATTGAGGTTCTATTGTAATTTATAAATGATTAAAATTAAAAGTTCAGATTACTTTGTCACCAATAAAATAATTCATAAAGACCTAAATATCCCATTAGTCGCAGATCTAGCCCGAATAGTTCCTTTTATTCCAAATTACCCGTCCACTCCAACCCACTCGTCCGCAAACTCTCATCTTCTATTCCTGATCATCTTCCTAGGTGGCTGAAAAGACGATGGCCTCGAGACCTAATTAGCTGAATAAACTTTAAAGTGCTACCACTGGGTAGTTTCTTCACATGCCTGTATAACGCCCACTTGATCTATTAGCACATTTACTTAATGTATTTTATTGTAACACAGTTGTAAATTTCTTTTAAATAAATAAATTAAAAAAAAAAAAAGTTCAGAACTTAAATAACAAGCAAAAATTATCCAGTTTCTAGAGTTTGTGTTTCGAACGAAAATGGGATACATTTTCAATAATTATTTGAAAAAAAATAATTCTTTACAAGCACAAATGTTTTTAATAAACAATATTTTGACCTGCTTGGAACTAAATTCAATAATATTGACTGTGTAAAAGGTATACTTAGTCAGGTTATCATCGGCAGGCTTGATTAATGGGTTCCTCATAGTAGAAGTGACAAGCGTTGATGAATCGAAAAATCATTATTGTGAAATTAATCGTTGAAAAATGATTATTATAATTGTGAAAAGATTCAATTGAAAATTGGCAGAAATAATTAGATTTTTAATCTTAGAAAATAACGTAGTTTCAAGCGTATATGTATGCGAGAATTAAATAATTGAGTTATGAGCGTATTTATGAGTAAAATTTCAATTTTGTTTCTTTTCTTTTTCACTTTTATAAATTTATTCTCGGATTTTGGTTAAAAAACACTAATAATTTTGTTTTCTATCTTCAAAAATAACTGAGTTTTTGAATAAAATCCTTTTGATCGGCCGCCATTTTAAAACTAACCAGCTGATATCAACGTCTAGGTGTTAGGATCATCGTTGAATGGACTAGTATTTTTGTGGCGATTTAAAAAAAAAAATGGTCAAGTAATTTGTGAGAAATGCAGTGGACGGCAGACAGACGGACTTTTTTTTATTCGTTATTCGGATTCTACGCATCTTGAAACGTAAGCTATCAAATTTTGAGCAGGGGTAATTTTTTACAAAGGCTGATTATTGAAAATAATAAAACAAAATTAACGTAATAAAGACATCATAGATATTTTTATCTCTTTAAATCAATACTTTGTATCATTGTAGGTGACATCTGAACCTATTGATTTCATGAAATCTTCCTTCCCATAAAATTTAATGCCGAATTTTATAATTATTATCTTGATGTCTATTTATCTACATAGTGTATTGCTGTACTAATAACTATTTTTTTTGGGGCATAACAACATTAATGTATGGTTATAATACATATTTATACAGGAAGGGAAGGCATGTGAACACCGCACGACGAAGCCATAATGGGGATTCACAAGGAATTACATGAAGTTGAGTTCAGGTTTGCCGACTTTCAGATACTATCTTAGCGTAAGATCTTTGGTTGTAGGGGTTGATAGTAGCCTGTCAAATCCACACAACAACACCTGCGGAATGCCTCAAGGGTCTGCGCTAAGACCTATAATGTTCGTCGTTTACACGGCCCCAGTTCTCAGTGAAGGATCCGGAGGCAATGGCAGCAGCCTTTACAGATGATATCGGCATATATGCCACCAGCACCAGCGCTAGCAGTGACCTGACCCTGGCACAGAATACCTAGAACACCATCGTCAAAGACTTGTGGTGGAACGGCATCAGAGAAAAGCACTTATCTTCAAACTTTACTGTGGATTAAGAGGTACAGCATTCGTATAATAAGATTCTCTATCTGGGCGTAATATTGGATAGGCACTTTACCTTCTCAAGTAATGTTCGGGAGAGAATAAAGTTGGCCCGATTGAAGTCGCATATTTTTACTTTACCCCTCGCCGCAGCTTTCATGGCCTTATGACAGGAATGTCTTAAGGAGACTAGAACACGTCGTATTTTAATTTTGTGTTTTCCTGGAAGAGTACAGATCCCCCTCCTCCCCTTCTCACCGTGCCGATTTGTCAGAATCTATCTTAGTGGAAAATCATTCACCGAATGGGTAGGCGAGGATTTGTCGAATCTATGCGATACCACCTGTACATCAATGGTCTGTAATAGGGCCTGTTCTTTCTGTCGTTTTCACGGCGCCAGTGGTCTCAGTGAATCATCATGGGGTAATGGTAGCAGCCTATGCGGATGACATAGGGATCTATGCATCCAGTACCAACGCTAGCCAGGCGCTCACAAGCCTCAGACAACATCGTCGAAGGCCATCATAACATAAGACCCACTCTTCTCTATGGTGTGGCGCTGCTTCCCCACCTCTAAGAATCTACTGTCCAGAGACTGCAGAGCTTTCAGAACGACGTCCTTCGGTGGATAGTCAAAGGAACCTCACTCCAAGCAGCAAGAAACGCCTCAATCTATGAGGAGTTTCAGCTACCCTCGGCACCTGAGTTCATAGCCCGGAGGCACATCAAGGGAAAATCCTCTCTTCAGAGAAATAACACCACCACCCAGGCCCGGGAGATATCATGTTTTATCTATGTACATATTTTATTGTGTATGTTTTGGTTGAATATAAATAGAGCATAATAAAAAAATAAGTGTTTTCTCAGTTTTCAATGTATTTATTTTATAGGCTTATTTAATTTCCTCTGTAGATCATAACCATAATGAAGAAAAGTGACCGAAAGTTGTAAGGAAGTGAAATGTAAGTATATAAATAGAATATTAGAGCATATTTTTCATTTAAGTCTACTATTTTTTTTTTTTTTTTTTTTTTTCTTACCCTCTGGTTTTATTTTCGAACAAAATACAAATACAAATATAATATGTATAGCTGTCAGATTTGTCCTTCTGTTACCCGGAGGTATTCTAAAGAGGATTGCTATATGCGCTGGATGCACTAGTAATCTTTCAAGGGCTTCTTCTAAGCCTTTATTTATCCATTGCAAAATGGGAGGGACCATTCTTCAGGGTTTTGGCAATAAATTGAGTTCAGACATAGTCCGAACTCCTTCCCTCGGCGACAACGTCAATGAGAGGTAGTGATCCTTGCCACCTCCCAGGCTTGGGTGGTGGGGTGATATCAGAAAATAATGGATTAGCACAGGCCTTCAGACCATCAAAAAATTTAATGTGCCTCCGGCTGATATATTCAGGCACTGTTGGCAATACTAATTCCTGATGAAGGATATGGTTTCTGGCCCTCTGTAAGTTGGTACCTCTGACAATCCGCCGAAGGATGGAGTTCTGGAACGTCTGTAATTGTTTGAGAGTGGACTTAAACAGATGCCGCATCAAGGGCGCACCATAGAGCATAGTCGGACGTATTATAGCCTTGTAGATCTGTAGTTTCAGCCTCAGTGAGAGCTGAGGTGACGTGAGTAGATGATTAAGTCTATAGCTTAAGTCTACTAGCCATAGGTACCACTTTAAATTTTACTCCTTTTAATTATGTTCTCAACAAAATGATCGAAAGATGTAAAATAAACTCGCTTTGATGATGTAAATTTGAATACTCTTTAATTTCGGAATTTTTAATTTTACTCGATTTTTAAGTCATCTTTGATCATAATGGGTATCAATAGTTGACCATTGAGAGACGCGAAGAAATTCGTTCGGGTGACGGACAACAAATTGATTGCTATTGACTCCCACCTACAATTAGCCCTGATGATAACTCACAATGGGGGAGAAACGTTGGCAGACAATAAATAGTTAAAACTATTTAATTTTTTATTTTTTACTGATCTTCAACCGGACAAATTTCTCCCTATAAGTAATTTTTTATTGTAAGATGTAAGATTTATATTGACAAAATCTTTTTTTTCTTATACTGTTCCTGTAATTAACTTTGTAAAAATCTCCAATGGAACTAATAAATGATAAATAATAAAACTTGAAACATCTCAGACTTTTTTCCAAAGCAATTTTCAAAACTTATATAACCCTAATCGATCGCATCGTGGTATTTTAGTACTATACACCCTCTAAAGTAATGATTTTAATAATTATTTAATGCTAATTTCATAATTTTGAAACTATTTTTGTTTGTTTGTTTGTTTATTTATTTAACGTCACTTTATGCTACAGTGGGACGATGCTACAGTGGGAGTCCTAAATTTTGCCTATCCAGGTTTTATTAGGATAGGGATCTTTAACGAGTACCTGACATCGCACAGGCTCGGGACCACCTTTTAACGTCCCCTCCGAAGGACGGCGTAACTAAGGATTTTTCACTCCCATTAAAAAATCCTAGGACCACCTGCGGGTTTGAACCCGCGACCTTTAGCATGGGAGGCTGTTACGCTAGCCACCCAGCTACAAGTGATCCCGAAACTATTTTTGTAATACCTCGTATTTTTAACGGGTTCATATTAATTATCAATTTTAATAAATAATTTTGAATTATGTTTGGTGCAATAAAAATAGCTTGATAAATTTGATTTAATTTAATTTTTTCTATACCCTCAGACATAATAGCTGGAAAAAATAAAACAAATAATTTCTTTAGATTTCATTTTGAGCTTTATTGAAATTCAAAATTATTGTATACAATTAAGAAGTGATTTTGGCAGAGAATGAAATCTCTATAGAAACGGACGGTAGGTCGTTTTTTTCCATTTGGTTGCTCCTATATAGAATAAACTGGTTTAATTTAAAAAATTTATAAATTCAGTATATTGAAATAAAAAAATTCAGTGATCCTGAGACACAATGGTTGTATTTTATCAACTCATACTACTAAAGGATATCCCGTACTGATAAATGAAACAGCATTTTTTATTCATCTTAATTTGATCAAGAGTTATAGAATAGTTTTTTAAAAATTAACTAAATTTTTTTTTTTTTTGGGGGGGGGAGAAGAGGAATATTCTTCTTTCGTATTTAACAATATTCGTGGATTTATTAATTAATCCTGTTGTATTTATAAAATTGGCTTAAAATGGCTTGGAGAAATGTAATTCGCATATGTTTCAGAACTGAGATGCTATCTTTGGACTATTCATATAAACTGAATGAGCAATTCGGCTCCGCTACCTATCGGTCATTGATAGAACTAATCAGAGAAAAATGTGGAATCGAATTGAAATCACTGTTTTTAATTTTTTTTTTTTTGTGATTATTTATGAAGCTATTGGTATTATTCAAGTTCTATAATTTATTAGCTAATTGTCATAATTATGATGAATGTTTTAAAAGGTTAAGATTGAATTCCTTTCCTAGAGCTGTCCTTGGAAAAAAATATGATAATTTTTTTGTTTATTATCTTCGGGTAATAAAAGGTCAAATATCCTGTAATATATTGTATGTTGTGTATTTGTAATAATAATAAAACCGGAGAGTGAGAAAAAAAAAAAAATAATAATAAATTAATGTTTTTAAAGCTTTAATTATATTTTTTACTCCTCATCCAGTAAAGTTAAGGCGAAAGCATGAGGCATCACCACATACAGTGGACTTAGGATGCCTTGAACTTGAAATGCCTCAAAAAGAAGTTTAAGTTCTGAAAGGCCTGTACCGTTGCATTATTTGTTTTTTGCAAGATTTTTATTTATTTTGTTTATTATACAATAAAGGAGATTAGAAACAAAAAATATATATATTTTAATGCACCTCATTGCCAATTAGATCTTGTCATTCAATGTGCAACAGAAAAATAAAAATAAAATCAATAATTTTTTTTTAAACGTTAGAGTTAGCTCAAATCTATTAGAAAAAGTAAAAAAGAAATGCGTGCGCGTAGACCGGGTATTTCACTCCCTTCTGAAAGCATATTTTAATTAAAGATATAATTAAAAAAAATAATTATATAGTTTCGAGGGAATCATTTTTTTAGATTTAGAGGAAAATAAAAAAATCCTTACCACAATATTTCAATCATAATAAAACCTGTATGAAATTAAAGAACATTTTATTTTTACATCAATATAGTATGTTTAGTGAGGGAGCGGCGTGGTCTAGTGGGTAGAGCGCTTGTCTACTGTGCTCCTGGTCCTGGGTTCGAATCCCGGCTGTGGCGGAATATTATTTATTCTGCTATTTCAGCCGGGGGGCGATCCTGGGGCATGGAGACCCTTCTGGGGCACATCCAGCCTCTATAAAGTGGGTGCCCAAAAAAGGGGGAAAAACCGGGCGGCTGAGCGTGATCTTGGCCGAATCACGTCATTGCACGGCCATTGGCCTAGAAACAGTACGAATCTCTACATGTACTGAGCCCAAAACTCTTCATGGGTTGTAGTGGTACAGGTTTTTTTTTTTTTTTAGTATGTTTAGTCAAAATCGTTTGAGCTGTCTTCAAGAAAACTGCAAATAGGTGGAAAATACACGGCATGAAGTGGCTTTTCTTCTGTGAATTATCCAGTGAGCTACTCTATTTCTTTTCTATCTATATCCATTCTAAAATCCCATTTGATTTATCGACTATGTTATATTATTTTTTGTGTATTGATTGAGATAAACAAAATTTTTAGTGTCTTTATGGAGTCCCAGTAAAATATGGATTTTGGAAAATATTTTCATAAACACCCTATAAATTTTGAACACTTTTTGGATCAAATAAAACATTTTTATTTGAGAAATTCTTTAATTAATTCCTTGCTTCATCTTCAGATTAACAATAAAATCAAAACAATTCAATGGAATAAAGTTTGTACTTCCTTCCTTATGTCTACTTAAAATTGTTTCTAGTTCTATATATAATGTTTCTTCTGCACTCACCATATGGTGTTCCACTTCCATATTGTTATTATTATTGTTATTATATTGTTATTATTTAATATCACTAAATTGAAGAGTATATTTATTATCAATAATATTTATTTATGTAAAAATAAATAAAAAATTAATAAAGCAAGAGGAAGTTCCAAATATTTTATTGATGTCCCCTGAGTCCAAATAACCAAGTCCCGACAAAAGGTCTGTGTGTGGTAACTTCCGCGCGTAAACGAGAAGTCCTATGATACTGAAATTTACAGAAACTTTTTCATTGAAATCAGTAAAGTACCTTGAATTTACTAGTTTTTATGAAATTAGCCATGATATCATCTTGTTAGCATTGCTAAGAAACAGGTAGATATATAAGTTGAATAAATTCGATATCCAACTAAACGAGAAAATATCAAAAACATTTTTGTGTTTTTGAATTAAAAACAGTAATATAGATGTATAGTATACCGTTAGAAAGCTAAAGATTTTAGAAAAAATAATATCTCATACACAAGCTTGTGGAAAGTAATGGATAATGATGAAAAGTCGATAAACTAACCGATTATTTTAGATAATAATATAATAGATTATTTGATAAAACATCTGTTTCTATTAAATTCCAATGTAAATAATTCTTTAATAATTTATTTTCGTTTCTGCATTTTTTTAAAAATTCTTAAATAGATATAAATAACGGAGGTAAGTGAAAGTCGTGTGTTGCACTCACCAGATTTTTTTTATGTTACAGTTAATCTGAAGATAAGGCAAGGAATACCTCGAAACGTTATATAGAAAATTTATTTATGTAAAAATAAATACAAATTTAATAAAGCAAGAGGAAGTTCCAAATATTTTATTCATGATAAATATACTCTCCAATTTAGTGATATTAAAATAAGTATACACGTTTTCCTATTCTTATCACGTGTCGATGACAAACTGTAACACGGCACCCCGGGTCAGTGGAAATAACTGTTTGATCTACCCATCTTACAAATCTGATATAT
Organism: Piezodorus guildinii; assembly: GCA_023052935.1. Classification (NCBI taxonomy): domain Eukaryota; kingdom Metazoa; phylum Arthropoda; class Insecta; order Hemiptera; family Pentatomidae; genus Piezodorus; species Piezodorus guildinii. The sequence continues at coordinate 63,779,464 of CM041293.1, forward strand.
TCTGTCGATAAATTTAGCGGTTTCTTCGAATTTTATCATGTGACTGTTGGCACTTGATGTTTAATAAATAATAGGCTGGGCTGAGTATTTGGACACTATCCAACCCAACGCAACTGCGCTCATCAACCTTCCTAGCTAAAACAGTCTAGTCACCGTGTTAGAAATGTGTTCTGCCAGATATTGGGCTTGATATCTCAAGGTTAATATCTCCTAATTATTGTTTAATTGATGTATCCCGCCGCCTGCCATATTTTTAATTGCGCCATGGAGTGCTCTTTTAATTTAGATAGCAATCATCATCCACCTACGTTGCTTCTTTTTTTGTACATTTGAGCATTGATTGACTTCTTTAATGTGGTTTCTTTCTGTTAAATTAGTGATTCAGCACTTTCGTTTAAATATAGGCGTTTATCCCTATAGAGTTTATCCCAATGTAGAGTTAAAGGCACCATGCAAGTATTATTAATAAACATTGTTAAGAAGATTACTTATTCCGATTTTTCATAAGACAGTATACAGTACAATTTATTTTAAAACAGTATAAAAACCCCTGTATATTATCATCATACACTGCTACTCTGTAAATTGTAGCAAATTATACCTGGACTGTTATGATACTGTAACTAATCGGACGATGCTACAGTGGGAGTCCTAAATTTTGCCTATCCAGGGTTTATTAGGATAAGGATCTTAAACGAGTACCTGAAATCGCACAGGCTTGGGACCACCTTTTATCGTCCCCTCCTAAGACGGCTTAACTAAGGACTTTTTACTCCCATTAAAAAATCCTAGGACCACCTACAAGTTTGAACCCGTGACATTTGGCATAGGAGGCTGTTATGCTAGGCTGTTACCCCTGCTACGGGTGATCCCATAAACCCTGAACTAATTTATAGTTTATCCTAATGAGCTGTTGTTTTTAAAAATACAACATATAGAAATTTTTATTTAAAACTGAAATAGCACAATCTGGAATGGTCCAACAAGAATGGAATATATAGTAAGTATTGCGGTTGTAAAACAAATTTAATTTGAGGTTTTATCGGATATACACGTTTTAGGAATCCTAATGAGCATGTCACGCAAAAAGGTATGTGTTTGGTCAGACTAGCTCGTAAACGATAGCTTTATAAAACTGAAATTTCATATTTTGGCAGCATCTATGCCTGAAATGTCGCAGCAACTTTTTAATCAAAAACAGAGAAACAGAAAAGTCATTTTATACTATGCCTTTTGCATCTTTTTTACGATTTTCTCAAAAATGGCTGTAACGATTTTAATTAAGCTCGCTAAATAGATGTTAAATTTAATTGGCTTTGATTCTATGTAGGTTTCATTATGATTGAAAAATTCTGACAGGACTTAAATGCCGATAGTTTAAATTTTCTATGAGTAAAGTACCTTTAATTTTGTAGATTTAAAAAAAATTAAGCATATCATTTTGTTAGCATTGATGAATAACGGATAAATATGCAATTTATGCGAATTTAATATACAACTAGATAATAAAGAAAAATGCTTTTTAAAGTGTGATTATTTAATTAAATATGTGTTTCTATGGAAACTTTATGTAATCAATTCTTTAATATTTTTTCATCTCTAAGCGTATGCAAAAATTGTTAAATTAATTTTAACAACGGAGGTAATTCGTGTGTTGCGAGCACCATCTTTTTTATATATTAAATTTATTGACGACTAGACGGTTATGCGGGATGGTATACGTGAAGCGCCTTCCAGAATACAACCATAACGCCTAATATGTTGTCTTGTAAGTCTGATCTAAGGAATATTTAGACAGAAATTCAGAATATTTTACAAGCTTTATGCACGAAAGTGAGGATAGAAGAACATGTTAAAATTTTATCAAAAGCTAACGTAGGACTAACACTCGATCGAAGAATGACTTGGGGTCCATATGTCAAGATGAAAAGAAATACTCACTTTTTATCTGAATCATGAAAACTAAAAATTAGGCAGAAACTGAATGCGCACACAGATCTACTTTAACCCATATGGACTTACGCCTCACAACAATTTATAGTTTAGCAAAAAGACTTACAAACAAACAATGCAATCATTTCAATAAGAAATTTTAAGACTCATATCGACAGGTTCTTGGTGCCTAAACAAAAAACCTTGTATTAAGGATTTACAACAACCGACAGTTGGGATCACTTGTAGCTGGGTGGCTAGCATAACAGCCTCTTATGTCAAAGGCCACGGGTTCAAACCCGCAGGGGCTCCTAGGATTTCTTAATGGGAGTAAAAAATCCATAGTTATGCCGTCCTTCGGATAGGACGTTAAAAGGTGGTCCCAAGCCTGTGCGATGTCAGGTACTCGTTAAAGATCCCTCTCCAAATAAAACCTGGATAGGCAAAATATAGGACTCCCACTGTAGTATCGGTCCGATTAGCCACAGTAGCATAAAGTGACGTTAAATACAAAACAAACAAACAACCGATAGTTGATCAACACATACGAACTCTTTATTCTCGTTTTCATAGTAAACTGCACGGACACGACTATAGACTTATAAACGACAAGTCAATAACTGAAATGCTTGTTAGAAAAAGGCTGAAGAGGTGCTGGATGAGAGACCTTCTTTGCTAAATTCGGAAGGGGTGCTGCTGGGCACTTACCTTTCCTATACTATCGTGTCTGTTACTGAAGATTTACATAGCACATTTGCTGATTATCAGATAGCTTCTGACAGGTGCTAATAGAAAAATATCAACAGATATAAAAAAAATAAATAAAATAGCTTATTCTGACACACATCTGATCACATGTGGTATATCATGTTTAGGTAACCTTAGTAAATTTAGTGAAAAATTACCGATATTATTTACTTCAGTTTATCGTTTTCATTTAGATTGCTGTAATAAACCATTAATGGCATTTATATTGTCTCAGAGGAGAGGAAAAGAACAATAAAAATAAAACTAGTATGAGACATCATGAATTATGAATTTACAGTTTATATCTTACATTTTAGAACTTTGAAATTTAATTACATATAAGTTAAAATTGATGATAGTTTTCGAAACTTTTTTTTTTTCCTCTGTAGCTATTTTTTATTTTGTTTATTCAACACTAAATTATATTTCTGGAGGTATTCCATCACCCATCATTGTATTTGACAGCGATAAATGAGGTTTTATCAGTGGCGTGGGAGCTGTATATGAAAACTTATAGGAGATTGATTGCTTCGTATTAGTATGTTTTTCAGTATTTGTTCTTGGCTTTGTTAACCTATTTTATGTTTACATTAATTCCATTTGTGTCAATAAAAAAAGAAAAGAAAAAGGTACAAAAAAATACATATAAAAGTGTACATTTTTAAATAATCGTTCTTTATAGTGTTATTAAATATTCTTCCTATTTATGATTTTTTTGTTGACGCAAAAGTAGCTAATATTCGGTTATTCATCTCTATATAAAAGCAAAAATATTTGTTTCAGAATTGTTTTGTAAATGCCTTATTATTTTTAAGTACTGACTGATTATCCAAAATAAAAAGAGAACACCTGTAGCAGGGTGGCTAGCTTAACAGCCTTCAATTAGCTTAAAGCCAAAGGTCACGGGTTCCAACCCGCAGGTGATCCTAGGATTTTCTAATGGGAGTAAAAAATCCTTAGTTCTGTCGTCCTTCAGAGGGGACGTAAAAAGGTGGTCCCAAGCCTATGCCCTGTCAGGTACTCGTTAAAGATCCCTATCCTAATTAAACCTGGATAGGAAAAATTTAGGACTCCCACTGTAGCACTGTCCAATTAGCCACAGTAGCATAAAGTGACGTAAAATATACATCATCTAAAATAAAAATAACCAGCATTTTCGGTTTTCAATATGTATTTATTTATTTATGTATTTTATTTTACATAAATATATATTTTAAAACTTATAGATTTATGCATCAATATTTAGTTTCTGATCGCCATGGTGACCGTGTAGTGAAAAGCATGTGCTCTCATTCTCTCTATTATAAATGTGATTTATTCATGTTTATAAACTGTATTTAAGAGTGACTACTAGCTCAAACGGACAAGTTATTAGTCTAGTTTAAAAAGTTATAGTAAGTTTAAGGATATATAAGTGAGTAACAACTAACAAAGTGGAAAAAAATGTGAAGTGTGCAAGGTTAGTTTTTTTTAACCATTAATTTATCTAATTTAATAAGTTTAAAACTTTAAAAACATTGTGTGTCTGTGTAAATATTGTTTCAAAACATTGTTTTTCGTGCGATCTGGTAAGTAAATAGAAGCAAAGAGAGCAATGGCGTCTGAAAATGTAACCAATATGGACCTACAAGAGGCAGGCTCTTCAACTATGCCAGAAGAAAATAACGAGTGGGAGGTGATTACAGGACGAAAAAGACCATCATCATCAGCAGATCCTAGGCTATACATAAAGAAATCAAATACAATAGAAACCAGCAACAGATTTGACCCTCTTTTAAATATGACTGCAGGAGAATCCGAGAAACAATCAAACTCAATAGAAAATAACAAACTTAAGCCACCACCTATATTCCTAAAAGGAATACAGAATATCGAAGCATTGATTGCGTTTTTAAAAAAAGAAATAGGTTCTAGTTACTTTAGTATCAAATCAACAGCCAGAAATTTAATTGTATACCCAGCTACCCCAGACTCCTACAGAACAGCTGTTCGCTGCTTAAAAAAGGTAAATGCCGACTACCATACGTATCAACTGTCGGAAGACAAAAACGCAAGAGTAGTTATTAAAGGACTTCACCCATCTACACCAACATCAATAATAAGTGAAGAACTGAAAGCTAAGGGCTATGAAGCTGTGAACATTACGAATGCTATCTCAGCCAGAACCAAACTGCCACTACAAATGTTGTTTGTCGACATTTCTAAAAATACATTCAATGAAAAAATATTTGAATTAAACTACATTTATTATACAAGGATAAAAGTAGAAGAAATTCGAAAAAAGAGGGAAATACCTCAGTGCTTCAGATGCCAGGGATTTGCCCATACAAAAACGTACTGTAATCACCAACCACGATGCGTACGATGCGGAGAGGCCCATGAAAGCGCTGCATGCGTCAAAACTAGGGAGACGCCGGCCAAATGCGCTAACTGCGGAGGGGCACACCCCGCCAATTACAGAGGATGCCAGGCCCTCAAGAACCTGCGAGCTCAGAGGACCCAGAGTTACCGCCCTACACCGGTAGCTGCCCCACCTCCTCCGGATCTAGGACATTTTCCAGCCCTGCCGAACGTTCTTCAACATCAGCCTCTGGAACCTGTCGGTGTAAACCCCAGAATGGAACGCCCAAACTGCCCTCGGCCCAACGTGGAAGCTCAGCCTCAGCCGCATCTAAGACCAGGTATGAGGGAAGACAGTAGTCAGTTGGTACCACCAGCTGGACCTGAATCTTATTTACAATCCAACATACTAAATAATTTAAATGCCCTCATTCAGCTCCTTTACAGCCTAATTAGCCAAATAACGCACTTAACACAAGCATTAGCAGTAACTTATGGACATTAGTTCTTTAACTGTTGGCTCCCTGTCAATCCTCCTTTGGAATACTAACGGACTACTTCGACATAAGACTGAACTGGAAATTTATCTTCATCAAAAACGTATCGACATTGTACTTTTGACAGAAACTCATCTCACATCACGCAACAAACTTTCTATACCTAATTATCATTTATACAGAACAGACCATCCCGACAATACTGCACACGGAGGGACAGCTATATTAATAAAATCGACCCTAAAACATTACCCTATACACGTAGACTCAACGGCTCAGATACAAATAACAGGAATACAGTTACAGACTAAATACAAAAACATAACACTAGCTTCTATTTACTGCCCTCCTAAATACATCATTCCCGACCAAATGTTTATTGAACTATTTAACTCCTTTGGTAGAACATTCCTGGCAGGAGGTGGCTTCAATGCAAAACACAAAGCTTGGGGTTCTCGTTTGTGTACACCAAGGGGCAGAAAACTCAAATCTGCTATTGACCACTTATCATTGAACGTATTTTCACCTGACAAACCGACATACTTACCAAATTCTTGTCACAAAAAACCTGACGTACTTGACATATTTGTAGCCAAAGATTTAACGACTCTACCGATTACAGTTACAACTGAAACAGACCTTGGCTCAGATCATTTACCGGTGAACCTGATGTTGGGGGTGGAGAAATTCTTTGCAGAAAGAAGACAGTCGCTTACCTACGGAATCGTGGATTGGGATCTATTCAATAAGCATATTAATGCCCAGCTCACTGTCCCTAAAGCACTAAAAACTGAAAAAGACTTAGAAGATGCAGTTGAACTCTTCACTTCAACCGTTCAAGAAGCTGCATGGTCCTCACAACAAAAAAAAAGAAGGTCAGGAATAACTTCGCCATCCTACCCTCAATATATCAGGGACCTAATCCGAGCCAAGAGACGATCACGGAAACAATGGCAAACTAACAGACTTCCTTCAGACAGACGAATCTTCAACAAACTTAACAATGAACTTAAAACAGAAATACGAAAATTCAAACAAACTAACTTTGACAAATATCTGGAAAACCTGACAACCGACGACAACAGCCTTTGGCGACATACCAAACGAATTCTGAAACATCGAGAAGTTTCTGCCCCATTGAGAAACGATGATGGTTCTTGGGCCGTGTTGGATAAAGACAAATCTGAAATCTTCGTTGACTATCTTTCAAGTGTTTTTCAACCTCACACAGACTTAACCGACATACAACACGAAAGTTATGTACAGAAATTCTTGGACTCTCCTCTTCCCATGTCTCTTCCACCAAAATCCTTTACTCCTTTCGAGGTATCTAGACAGATTATGAAAATGCCGAAAAGAAAGACTCCTGGTTACGACCTTATCACTGCTGAGGTGCTTCAAAAAATCCCCAGAAAAGCTTTAGTATTTCTTACTACATTATACAATGCTATACTCAGGACGACCAAATTCCCCATTCAATGGAAATATTCTACGATTTCAATGATACACAAACCTAACAAAGACAAATACAGACCTGATTCCTACAGACCAATTAGCCTTCTTCCAGTATGCTCAAAAATATTTGAAAAATTATTGTACGGACGCATTATTAACATACTGACTGACCACAACATATTACCAGACCATCAATTCGGATTTCGCTCTTTTCACTCCACAACACAACAGCTACACAGAGTAACGGACTTTATTTCCACTGCACTTGAACTAAAACAATACGCTTCTGGGGCATTTTTGGATGTTACTCAAGCTTTTGATAGGGTGTGGCACCAGGGTCTTCTTTTTAAACTAAAACCCATACTTCCAAGCACTTATTATCTAGTTTTACAATCTTTTCTCTATGACCGCTACTTTTCTGTCCGACAGGGTTCCGAGACCTCATCAGTCAAGCCAGTCTCTGCAGGAGTTCCCCAAGGTTCTATCCTACACATATGACTTACCGACAAACGAAAACATCCTAACTGCGACTTATGCCGACGACACTGCAATTATTACTAAAAACACAGACCCTACACAGGCCAGTATGACTTTACAACATCACTTAGACAATGTGCAAAACTGGTGTAGGAAATGGAAATTAAAGATTAACCACGACAAATCACTACATGTTACGTTTACACTTAGACATGGAACCTGCCCTCCAGTTTACATAGACAATCACCAGATACCACAATCAAACAGAGTAACGTACTTAGGACTTATTTTTGACAAAAGGTTGACATGGGGCCCACACGTCAAGACTAAACGTAAAACTCTAAATTTTCGACTGAGGCTATTGTATTCGATACTTCATAGACATTCTAAATTACCTATCAGACAGAAACTTAACGTATACACTTATTTATTAAAACCAATATGGACTTACGCTTGCCAAATATACGGACCTGCTAAAAAGACACACATACGAAAAATACAAACATTTCAATCGCAATTTTTAAGACTGGCAACGAACTCACCACCATATGTTTCAAACGATACCCTTCATAATGACTTACGTATTCCTACTACAACAAACCACATTCGATCGACTTACAAACGATTTCACGACAAACTAAATGGACACATAAACAAACTTGTGCAAAACATGGCTACAACCGACATACCATCCATAACTCGGCGTAGGCTGAAAAGGAGTTGGATGAGGGATCTCCTGACCTAAAAATATAGTTCTGCTTAATGTAAGTGGATGCACCACTGGGTGCTGTCTCCCTCATGCCTAACCACGCCATGTTTACTTAGATTTTAGCACATTTGCTGATTGTAATTTTTTTTACAGGTGTAAATAAAATATTAAGTGAAAAAAAAAAAAAAAATTAGTTTCTCATCATCAATTTATTAATGAAATTATTAGTATTTCTCGAAATAACATTGTTTTATTTACTGTAGGACCTCTATTTATTTAAAAGCATACCTTAGCGATTTGCATTTAATTAAATTAAATACCGGATCTTTAAATTTGAATCAGCACCATAACCATGACATTATAGCAGGGTGATTGTTTTTTTCCCCCGAATATACCTCTAAAATAATAAAAATACCATTTATCGTCAAATTATTGTTATATTTTAAGAGAACAAAAATAATTCTGTAATTGTTGTTAGCTGTCAATAAAAACTATAAAGGGATAGTGTAATAATAGGCGTAGTGTAAACATCGACTGATAGAATTGTCATGGAATATTGGAATTCACTTAGCCTTTTATTTTATTTATGAAGAACTATAATAATTTTAAATGGAATTATTAAAAGCACATAATTTAAATAAAATGCAATCTTTTCAGGAAATAATTTACCCTATGCCCTTAGGACATTCGATATTAATTGTTGTATTTACGAAACGGGTTTAAGCTAGCTTCTACATCAATATTTGTTTTAATCTTATTATGCAAACATCATAAGACACTCTAAAATAGGTTTAATTGTTTATCGGAGTTCAAATACAACTGATAAAAGCTGTGTTATCTCTGTTAATCACATGTGATACTATTATTAAACCAGTATCAATAAAACCCATTTAAAAATGATTGAGAATTGGCAATAAAAGATTACTTTAAGCTTATTTTAAACTGTCATGATGACAATACTATAAAATAAAGTAAACAGTAATGTTGTTTAAAAGCAATAGCTAGTAATACGAAGGTAAATATAAATATGTTTTATTTATTATTACTGTGTTTATTAATAGAAGTTCGTATATCGAATATAATATTTTATATTATAAATGAAAAAAACAAAACAGTTTCATGATACAAATATCGAGGAATGGATTATGAAAAATATCGTGATTTTCGTTCTAAAGAAATTATGACAAAATTTTGTAATTTTGAATCTGTTAACTGAAATTTTTTTTTTAAAAGAAATATTAAATATATTATGTTTGAAATAATATATCAGTTTATACTTTCTATAGTATATACCATTAGTTTACTGGACTATTGATAGCTAAAGTTAGATAAGTAATATATTTCGTGTATAAGAAATAATTTACTTTTTATTTATTTGTAATAATGGTATAATAAATAGTTTTGGGGGATAAAACTAGGCTAAAATCCGTACTTATAAAATACAAATTATATTATGCATTACAAAGAAAATACTAGATTTGAAATAATTATAAACAATATATATATATATATATATATATATATATATATATATATATATATATATATAATGTACTGCTGTCATCTGTGATCTGATGCCAAATAAAAAATATTTGTCTATAGATATTTTGGTGTGATTTGTGACAGAGATTAATATTTCAACTGGCTTTAAGTGTTACATATATTTAAAAATCTGAACAATTTGAAAAAATGAATCTTTCTGGCCTTAAGAATAGAACATAGCAGACCATCATGTGGATGTTCCCCGGCTTCAGACAACAATAACATTATATCAGTAAAATAAATATTATTTCGTATATATATAAAAATATATAATGAAACAATTATTAACATCGGAATAGGAATTATAATTTGGATTGATATTCTAAATGGTTTAGAATCAAGACTGAAAAAAAAATCTGAAAATAATAAATTAAACGAGAGGTTTTTAAATAATTGAAAAAATGTTCCCATAACAACGAAAAAATAACAGAATTCAAATTTTTATTTCGAAAAATCGTTTTTAAATCCGAATTTTTTAAAGATTTTTTTATTAAATCTTGTATAATAGCGTGTATATTTTTAAAAAATACGTCATTAATTTTTTCAGTAGCTGTTTTCAATGATCGATCGGTTTTGGTCATTGAACGATGATAATAGGAAGAGAAAATAAAATTTTTGATTATCTGCCAAACTCTTAAAGCAGTGGGCTGACGAATGGCGTCGCAATAAAAATAAACATGATACACTGTAGTTTGCGTTACTTGACATACATGTCTGGATATAGTTATTCAAAATATGCTTAACTATATATCAAAATTTAAATATACAATTCCATGACATAAATACCCATAGGTAAATTCTACAAAAAATATCCTGTATTTCGTTTGAGAGAAATGAAAAAAATAATTTTGAAGCTGTTGACTGGTATATGGTTAACATTAATGTAATAAAAGTGTAATATATCTTATAACAAAACTGTATACTAACGAAACCAGTTTAGGTAAAATAAAAAATATTTATAAATAAAAAAATATATGTATATATATATATATATATATATATATATATATATATATATATACGTATATTTTTTTGTTTATAGTTTAACTATATGGGAGAATTTCTATATCTTTAGCTGTTTGACAGGTATATGGTTAACATTAATGTAATAAAAGTGTAATATATATTATAACAAAACTGTATACTAACGAAACCAGTTTAGGTAAAATAAAAAATATTTATAAATAAAAAAATATATGTATATATATATATATATATATATATATATACATATATTTTTTTGTTTATAGTTTAACTATATGGGAGAATTTCTATATCTTTAGCTGTTTGACAGGTCATTGTTTGATTAAAATATTTAATCGTTTCTTTCAAATTGTTTATGAGTTATTTTATGGTTTAAAACTCAATTTTTTTATCTTGATGATCTTTTTATTAATGTTATTTAAGCCAGCTATAACTATAAGCCCATAGTTCATTCAGATATAAATTGTTTTGATTGATTTTAGTTGTCTCCGAAAATATTGTTTATACGAAAGCAACATATAATTTCTCTTTATCGGTCATATGAAGTCTTATTAAACTTATCAATCTCCTGCCTAGCAACGAATTGTACGCATTTACAAATAACACCAAACATTTTCCGTAAATTTGATATTTAGTTAAAATATAAACTAGTAAAAGATTCAGTTCTAAATCGGATATAAATTTTTTATATTGATCATAAAACAGAAATGCCTTATTTAATATTGCTTGATGAAAAAATTTCAACTAAGGTTATTTTGATTAGAGCAACCAAATATAGGGAAATTATACTAATTTAAATTGCTTTTTGTTAAAAAAAAAAAAATTGAAGATTTTAGAAAGATGAATTAAAATTATTCTGTCATAGTAGATGTTACTGCTACGCACCAACGGATATGTGTTCTAATTTTTCCATAGGATATTATATTAATTACAGTGAAAGATGAACCATTCTAAAACAAAAAAAATCCGGTGCGGGCAACACACGACTTTCACTTACCTCCATTTTTAAAATCTATGAAAGAATTTTCAAATGCTGTTAGGGATAAAAATACGCGAAACTATTAAAGAATTAATTAAATTGAATTTCTATAGAAACAAGTGTTTTATTAAAAATCTATTATATTATTATCTAAAATAATCACTTAGTTTTATCTTCTTTTCATCACTCTCTATTAACTTTTAAAAGCTTGTGTATGAGATAATGTTTTTTCTAAAATCTCAAGCTTTCCAACGGTATATCATACATATTACTGCTCTTATGTTCAAAAAAAAAAAATTGCACTAAAATTTTTTTTTTCGGTTTTCTCCTTTAGTTGTTGTTTAAATTCGCACAACTTACATATTTACCTGTTTTTTATCAGTGGTAACAAGATAATATAGTTATTTTTATAGAATCAACAAAATTAATAGTACTTTAGGGTAAGAAAATTTAAAACATCGTCATTTAAACCCTGTCAGACCATTTTGATCAGGATGAAACCTAAATGATATTAAATCCCATTAAATTTTACATCGATATAGCGAGTTTAATCAAAATCGTCATAACCGTTTTTGAGAAAATCGAAAAAAGGTGCAAAATGCATGGTATAAAGTGGCTCTTCTGAAAATCTCATTTTGATGAAAAAGGTTTTGTAACGTCTCGGGCGTATATTTGTTTTAAATTTGAAAATTTCAGTTTCATAGGACTTACCGTTTCCGCCCGGAATTACCACACACACACACACACACACACACACACACACACACACACACACACAGACCTTTTTGCGGGACTTGGTATTTTGGTTGAAAACTGGAATTCGAAAATTTTCACGATCACAATACTTTCCCTTACTGTATATAGTAAGTGAAAGTAATATCTACATTTTTATTCTAAAAATATTATTTTATGAATAATTTTAACCAAAAAAAATATTTTTTTGATTGTACTTCATTAATTTTATTTTTTGTAAAGATTACTGACAGGCGCCAATTGTTTACCTTGTTTGGTTAATGATGTAAATTTATGATAAAACACAGCCCTAAACACATTGTTGGATCCATTACATTGAGCATACTAAGCTTCAAATTAGAATATATGAATATTTATCTAGAGAATTTAAATTATTTATTCATCTTTAAAAAAGAACCTATGTTCTTGTTCTGGTTAAAAAGTCAAACTTCGCAATCTCTTTAATTTTTTAAATATGTAATTAAGTTTTGTTACTTTCACTTATATATGAAATAGTATGAAAAAGTATTGCGATCTTCGAAAAGATCAAACTCGAAACTAAAAATTTGAATTAAATGAGTTTTCAATTTATGAAGGTTTTATTCAGATTGAAAGATTATGGTGATTTTAAATGCCATGTTTACAAAATTTCTTCTACTAAAGTACCTTTATTACTTTCACTTACCTATATATGAAATATATAGTAAGGACAAGTATTGCGATCGTGAAAAGATCGTTAAATACACTTTTTAAGGTTACCTGAGTACAAAAGACCAAGTCCCGAAAAAAGGTCTGTGTGTGCGTGTGTGTGTCTGGTCCGTATGTGGTAAGTCTAGCACAAAAACTAAAAGTCGTACGAAACTTAACTTTCATACTTAGGATAACTATACGCCCGAGGTGTTACAGCAACTTTTTTATCAAAATCAGCTAACCAGAAGAACCACATTGTACCATGTATTTTACACATTTTTATGTTTTTCTCAAAAAACGGCTCTAACGATTTTAATTAAACTCGCTACATGCTGTAAAATTCAATGGGTTTTAATATGATGTAAGTTTCATTCTGATTGAAATAGTCTGTCTGGTCTTAAATGCCCATATTATAAATTTTCTTTCCCTAAAATACCTTTAATTTTTTAGTTTTCTAATAGTTAGGCTAATCTACTTGTAAGCATTAATAAATAACGGCTAATTATACAAGTTGAGCGAATTTGATAAACAAATAAAGGAGAAAAGTGCAAACATATTTTTTATGCAATTTTATTTTTGTGTTTTTGAACACAAGAATAGTAATATAGATGTATAATATAACGTTGGATAGCTAAAGATTTTAGAAAAAAATATTATATAATACTGGACACTTAGTTGTAAAGGTTTACGAAGAGTGATGAAAAGCCGATAAAACTAACTGATTTTTGTAGATAAAAATATAATAGATTATTTAATATAACACCTGTTTCTATTGAAATTCAATTAAATTAATTCTTTAACAATTTATTTTTATCTCTAAATATATTTATAAATTCCTAAATTGATTTTAAGAAAAAGAGGTAAGTGGAAGTCGTGTGTTGCACGCACCAGATTTTTTTTTATTAATTGTACATATGAAATGAATGATTTCTTATTGTTCTAATACTCATTGCCCAATATTGTAGCAGATTGTATTATTTCTAAATAAAACAATTTTTAAAAAATTATAGAATTGAAACATAAATAAAATATGTGTAAATAACTTATAATAAATAATTTAATAACCAACTGTAGGAGAAAAGAGCAGAAGTATTTTATGGGTTAATTTGTTTGTTAACACAACAGAACAGTAATATAGATGTGTAATGTATCGTTAGATAGCTAAAGATTTTAGACAGAATATTTTTAGCACACCAAGTTGTAGAAGGAATGGATAATGAAAAGTGGATAACATTCAATGATTGTTGAAGGTGAAAATTTATACTTCTCTAATCTGATTTAAATGTTCCTATATAAACAACATAATTATATTTACTTATATTTAATCTATACTATTAATTATAAATGAAATATATAGTAATGGGAAGTATAGTAATCATGAATATTATTGGATTCGAGTTTTCACTGAAAATAAACGTTATAGGGTCCCTTGAAAATATAATCCTTCAAACTTTTTTAACTTTACTTCATAGTTCTTAAATTGATTTTAACAAGCAAATTTAAATGAAAGTTTTGTGTTGCCTGCTTCAGATTTTTTAATTTTATTTTCTTGAAAATTTCAAAATTAGTTTTAACTAGTAAAGTAAGTGATAGTAATGTGTGACGCTCACCAGATTTGTTTTCACAAAATTATAATGAATTGATTTTATTAAAAAACAAAAGGTATGCAATAATAACTCGTCTTTAATGATCTAACATCAATCTATTACTGAAATATAACATTTTTATGTTTCCTTTTAAAGCCTATAAAACGTTTGTTTCTCAATAACCTGTTACCTAGGCTGATGGGCAGTTGGTGTGTTAGATAACCGAAGAATGAAAAGATAAATTATTGATTTCTTTGGCAACGAGCAACTTTGATAATTAAACTTAAAATGAACATGTTTCAAATAATTATTATTCATCTATAAACCTTTTACGCGAATGATTTAACCATTTAAAGAGTCTATGTTGGATTGAAGATGAATTAAATATAAAATAGCTCAGGAGGACCATTTTTCGACATAATTACTAATAATAATAATTACAAACAAAATTTTCAGTGTGGATTCCGAAAAGGTAGATCCACAATGGATCATTTAGTCCAAATGGAGGCGGAACCCCAATACACATTTATTCAGGATGAACAAGCCATCGCTATCTTCTTTGACATGCACAAGGCATTCGACAAAACCAATATTAATTTAATCCTGAAAAAGTTAATGTCGCTAGAATTCCGAGGTAACATGCCAAACTTCATTTGTAAATTTCTTAGCCATCGCTATTTCAAAGTTCGAGTAGGGAATTCGCTGTCCATGCCACATGAACAAAGAAATGGTGTCCCACAAGGTTGCGTTCTTAGCACAACGCTTTTCATTCTCGCAATCAGTGACCTGGCCACCAATTTACCTCGTGGAGTCAAACCAATGCTGTTTGTAGACGATCTGGCAATCTTCTGTCGATCCAAAGATTTGCTATCGATAACAGATAAGTTACAAACTTCATTAAACCGATTAAACGAGTGGTCACAAAACTCTGGACTGAAGTTTTCGGAAGCTAAAACAAAATGTTTGTATTTCAGTAGAAGAAGAAATCTTCCCGACCTACCAGACCTCCTACTTAACAACGTCCCTTTACCCTACGTAAATAGTTGTAGATTCTTGGGATTGGAATTTGATAGACGCCTGACGTGGGAAAATCACATAAAATCTCTGAAAGAAAAATGTTTAAAAAAACTTAATATACTTAAAGTCTTAACTGGAACAAGTTGGGGTGCAGATCGCATCACTTTACTCAAGATATACTTATCAATAATATGTACAAAGATGGAGTATGGCTGCTTTGTCTTTGCCTCGGCAAAAAGGGACAATCTGGCAAAACTCGATGTAGTACACCATGCAGGCATACGAATTGCTACAGGAGCTTTCAGGACCAGCCCTTCTCTAAGTCTTTGTGCAGAATCTGGCTTACCACCACTATCCTACCGACGCGATAAATTGGCCATAAACTATATCACAAAATTAATCACACAAGCTACTCACCCTGCTCACGTATACATCTTTAAATCCAAATATTCGGCGAAATTTCAACTAAAGACCAACCCAACCTTACCATTAGCCGAAAGAATGTCGTCCGTTGTTAACGAGTTAAAATTAATCAATATAACATCCATAGAAAACAAAACACCACCATGGACATTTCTGAAACCCCATGTATATCTTGAGTTGGCTAAATATAGTAAACAAAATTCCAAATTAATAAATTTTAAAGACCGCTTTGAGAAGATAATCAGCGCATTGCCCAGCCACAACTTAATTTTCACAGATGGTTCTAAATCAGACTCATCCACTGGCTCAGCTTTCGTCGCATCAAAATGCACCTACAAGTCGAAACTACATCAATATTGTTCCGTATATACAGCTGAAGTGAATGCGATCGCAATGGCCCTTGATTATTCCAGAACACTCCCAATAGAGAACTTCACCATAGCCTCAGATTCATTGAGCGCTCTAAAAGCACTACAGAATATGCATTCCAGTCATCCAGGAATTTTAAGAATCCTGGAATTAACCAAAGTAATGGCTGAAAATGGGAAAAGAATCAATTATGTGTGGATACCAGGTCACATGGGGATAAGAGGGAATGAAATGGCAGATAAGGCTGCTAAAGAGGCTCTCACTCTCCCTGGTCGTGGTAGGGCACTGCTCACACCATCAGAGCTAGCACGCCCTCTTATAGAAAATTTATGGAAGAAATGGGACGAAGCATGGAAAAACAGTTATCCAAGCAAATTGAAAACCATTAAGAAAGAAGTAAAGTATTGGAAAACCTCAAGTCGCAGCAACCGCAGGGAGGAGGTGGTCTTGGCCCGCTTGAGAATAGGGCACACAAGGTTAACACATGGGCATTTAATATGTAAAGAGTTGCCCCCAAGATGTCAGCATTGTAGGGAAATCCTAACAATTGCCCATGTGTTCGAGGAATGTCCCTTCTACACTAGACAACTGGACCAAAAGGGAATACCTCACAATGTCGCGGTTGCATTAGGAAACGATGGGAATAGAATTGACCAATTAATGTGCCTCCTTTCTGAAATGGACTTTTATAATAGGATTTGAGGACTTACTTTATGTTTATTTATTTCTATTTATCTTTATTATTTATTTTTTTTTTTCCTTGAATATTGTCTACTAATATAACTTGATATATGTTTATTTTTTACTAATGTTGTCGAATTTATTTTTTATTATAGATTATTCTTATTCTTATTATCTGTTTTAATCAATATTATTATTTAATATTGAAAAAAAAAAAAAAAAAAAAAGTTTGTCTAAATTAATTTTCTAAAATGAGCGTATCCGGCACTATTTATGAGTGTATTATTTGTAAATTATGTATTATCTGTATGTATGTATTCATGTATTATGGATGTATTACTTATTATGTATATGATTATTGTCTATTATGTATTATTATTTGTTCATAATGTATTCGTTCATTTTGTATTATTATTATTTGTTTTAGTGTATTATTATTTAGTGTATTATTATCATTTGTTATATTGGTTCATTATTTATTTTAATTAATATTATTATTTAATATTTCAACTAAAGCCATAATTGTCTGTTTTTAAAAAACGTGTATCTAATAGTGAGTTATGTATTATATATCTAAGTGTATCTTATACTGAGTGTATCTGGCACTGATGACCAAGATGTTTTGTGCCAATAAATAAAACAAAAACCAAAAACCAAAAACCATTTTTCGACTCTCCATTATATTTCGATAAGTGCACATAAACAAACAAATAATAATTTCTTTATTTATTCTGGGACAAGTCCCTTTAGAGGTATACATAGGAAAGTATATAAGGTCTTTGGTGCTTTAGAGTAATCATATAAAATTCAGTGGTAAAGTAAACAATAAATAAAAAAGACAGATAACATTGAATAACAAAGTGGTGAATATAAAAAATCAATTTCTAGTACTAGTTATTGAGACAAAAAAAAAAGTATATATATATATATATATATATATATATATATATAATTCAAATGATAATTAAAAGAAAATAAAACATATAAAATTATCAATTGCTTTTATAAAAAAAAAAATAATAAAAATTCAATGTCTATGTAATTAAAAATTCTAAAGAAAAAAAAGGAAAGTGATTTCAATAATAAAACATTGTTATTTACAAATTTTCATTTAAAGTTGGATCTAGTCAGGATTCTTAGGGAATTGAATGGACACGAAGTAATTAAATAGACGGGATTTAAAGGTCGCAGAGGTATTAGAATTACATATTTCAGAATCAATAGAGTTACATATGGAGGAGGATCGGATAATGAAAGATGACCGCGTACGAGTGTTGCGGTAATGAATTGAGTATTTAAATAGTAGGTGATCTGAGATGTATGTTGGACGAAGGAGTCGGATAACTTGATAAAGAAAGAATAGCTAGAAGTTCTTAAGACGGCAGGAAGGATAAAGCCATTTTAACTCAACGTAGAATCGAGTTACAAAAATGTTTAAGGCTAACTTACACGACTGTTTCTTTTATCGGTTTTGAAAGACGTGTCGAACCGCCGTTCCAAACCGTCGTTCAAGATCGACCGTGTAAGATCAAAACCGACGTGTTAGAAGGACGATACTGCGACTTGGCCAAGACAGAAAAATAACCAACTTTTTAAAACTTAGTTGCTCGTGTAAGGGCTCATTGTTCCAGTCCGTCATTTTTTTCTTAGAATTCTCTACTTTATCCTTTAAGCTTAGATAATTCTTTCGTTCTTTTACTTATTTCCTTACTTAATCAACCTATTTATTTAATTAGACATAAATAAAAACTGATTATCCAGACTTTTTAAGCTATTTAAGTAACACAAAGGTACCCAGAATCCAGAATCTTACAGTTAAATGAAATTTTTTTCCTACCATCGTTGGTAGTCGAGAATATGTATTATTTTCATTAATTAACATAACTAAAACTAATGTGAATCGACACCTAATTTATAATTAGAATTATTGATAAATAAGCATTCGATACTTAATTTTATTACTATGAATTTAATGTACACATTATATATGGCTTCAAGCGCGAATAGCAGACGGGAAATAAATTTTAAAAATCTGGTGCGGGCAAATTCACTTACCTCGAATGTTAAAATCAATTTAAAAATTATTAAATAACCTTCAATTTGAAAAATATTTAAAGTTGATTTTCATAAAACGTGTATTCATTTTTGTTGGAAACATATGATTTAGACTAAATAATATAACTATATTAAATTGTTAATTGTAAATTGTATAATAAATGTATCCCCTATTCGTCACTTTATATTACCTTTTACAGCTTTGTGTATCAGATAATATTTTTCAATAATCTTACCAACGGTATATTATACGTCCTTATTACTGTTCTTATTATAAGAAAAAAAATAGTTTTTCCCTTTTATGCTTTACTTGGTCATCAAATTCGTCCAAGTTATATATTTAGCATTTCTTTATCAATGCTAATAAGATTATGTCCCTAATTTTTTGAAATCTACAAAATTAAAGGTATTTTAGAGAAAGAAAATTTAAAATATCACCATTTAAGCCCTGTCAGACTATTTTAATCAAAACGAAACCTACATTATATTCAAGCCCATTAAAGTTTACATCAATGAAGCGAGATTAATCAAAATAGTTAGATCCGTTTTTGAGAAAATAGTAAAAAGGTGCCCAGTATAAAGTGGCTCTTCTGGCAAGCGGATTTTAATGAAAAAGTTGCTGTAACATTCGAGCGTATAGTTGTCTTAAATATGAAATTTCAGTTTCGTACGACTTTTCGTTTTTGCGCTAGACTTACCCACACACCTTTTTTTCGGGACTTGGGTCATTTGGACTCAGAAGACCCTAAAACGTTTATTGCAATACTTTGCCTTACTATTTATTTCATATATAGGTCAGTGAAAGTAAAAATTTATGTTTTACTGTCACTGTTTAAATTTTAGTGACTAATTAAAAACAAATACATTTCACACCGATAATGTCAATAAAGTCAATTACGGTATTTCCTAACCTTCTATAACTTCTGATTTTGATAACCGAAATGCCAATAAATGATTGAAATTGAAAGATTAATAGACCATCAAAATATTTACCCACAGTAAACTAATCTATACTAATATTATAAAGCTGAAGAGTTTGTTTGTTTGTTTATTTGAACGCGCTAATATCAGAAACTACTGGTTCTACAAGGATTTTATACCAAATATATTTAAGCATATTACTGTTGTTATCTGTTCGTTTAACGTCACTGTTATACTACTATGGTTAATCGTATGATGACTAATTTTTTCCTCTCCAAGTTTAGTTAGGGTAGAGATCTTTAACGAGTTCATGGAATCGCAAAGGCTTGGGACCACCATTTTACGCCCCCTTCGAAGGAGGACATAACTAAGGTTGTTTTTTACTCTCATTAAAAAATTTTAAGGGTAGCTGACTGGTCACTACATACAGGTGACCGACCTTTTTAAGCATATTGCGTTTCATATCTGTTTCGAGTGTAGGTTCCTATGAAAATATATTCAATTGTTATTTATTTTTTTAAAATGGTTTGTGACGATTATTTTTACATATTAAGTGATTATGGGTATAACCATTTCTACTGGTTTGCTATTGTAAATTTGACAGGAAGAAGTCAAGATCGGGCTTTAAATGATAACAAAGAGTAGCTGATAGTTGATATTTATTATAGCCAATCTCACCATAAACGCACATAAATTAATACGAAATGCAATATTCGCGTGAAATGCGTGACACAGCTAGTATTTCATAAAACCAATTTAAAAAAAAAATGTTTATCGATTCCTAAGTATCGAATCTGTTCAACAGGCGCAAGTGGAGTTTCATTAAAGGACACTGTAGGGCAGGATGATATGGGTCTACGAAGAAGGGTAAAGGTAATTTGGTGGGATTCGTTGGAATTAATTTTGATTCTCCAATTCTGACACCATACTTGGAGTTCTCTGATGTAACATAAATATAATTTAATTTATGGTAACTTGCTTTCAGCATGGGAATATATTTATAAATTATTTCTTCTTAAGGTTGTAAGTTATTCACTTCTTTATGCAAGTTGTATTTGTAAATACTATCGTTTACTCTGGTTAAAAAAATATATACGAATCATTTAGTTATGGTTAGTTTTGTAAATATTAATATTTATATGAGAGACCTCCAGAAAGGCTGAAATTTTAGCTCTCGCCATCCTTGAAGAAATACGAAACTGCATAACGTTGATATTTGTAATTAGTACACGTCGCTGTATGACGACCCTGAAGGCAATGAGAACAAAAAGCATAACCGTTTTGAAATATTTCTCAGATTTGACGTGCGAATAATTTCATTTAATAGTTTAAAATTAATAAGAAGTTTGAATGAATTTTATAGTGCATTGGACTTGAAACTTATAGGTTTTGGATTTTTTTTTCTTTATCAGCAGAACATTGTGTGGTCTGATAATCCATATTGAGCCCTCCGTAAGTAGGCACTTGACTCTTCAAGAGTTGCACATAAAAACCTGTCGATTCAGTCCCATGTCAGGCATGTTATATAATTTCTTATAAACAATATCTGTAAAGGGATTCTGGTATTTTTTGTGATGAACAATGTTGTTTTTAAATGGAACTAAAGTTTACCAAATCCGGTAATCTTTTTTCTACTAAGAATTCATTTCATAATCTAAGAACTAAAAACATAAAAAAATAAAAGAATGGTTTTGCTGAGGGTTATGGCAAATACATTCTTTATGTCAGTTTTCATAAATCAAAATTTAGCAACACTTATATATTGTTTGTTTTTTTTTAGTGAATGGAAATACGAATAATTTATTTATTTATTTTTTCAACTACCAAAAAAAAATTAATAAATCTATTTAGCCTATTGATTATGCAATAAGACAACCTGATCAATAGACTGAATATTTTTATTTTAAATGCCTATTATACTAAAGTAAAAAATTAATTTTGATGTTTTCAAGTTTAGTATTATTATAATTTAAAAAAAAAATCTATTTCCCAATTGTGGGGCGGTGTTGAAAAATTCTAGTGGTTGTTAAAAATATTTTTAAAAAATGAATTTTGATTTGATAAAATTTGAAAGCAAATAAAAATCTCTTACACAACAAGTGAGACGGTGTTTTGACTTCACTTAATCAGAACTAACAATTCCTGTAAGAACATTTATGTTTTTACAACTCTTTGACATAGATATAACAATGCAAATATAAAAAAACCAAGCTGGCTTTTGGTTTGATGTTTTCAAAAGTGTAGGATTCCCCTTAAGTTTTCAGGTTATACGTTTCAAGAAACGTAGAAACATATTATTTGATAAAAATATAAACCTTTTTTTATGCAACTTCATCGGATTTTTTCTGTTGCTACTAGATATATAATTTTTTAAAAAATAATTATGGCATTTGCATTTTTCGGAAGTGTTTTAGAACTTTGACATCTGATGTTAGTAAAATATTTATCAAATAAAAACCTAAAGAACTCTATTATGGACAAACCAATAATTTGCCTTATTGCTGAGCTTTACACTTGAGGTTTTACCAAATATCAATAGTAACACGCAAAGATTAACTTTATTTTGAAACTTGGGGTGAACAGAGTGCTTTTATAACTTTTTTTTCAATCCTAGACATTTTAACCCACATACAAGACTTAAGGAAAAGAACTTAACCGACAATTCGGCTAGTAGACAACAAATTACTAATCAACAAGACAATACTGAAATAGATCTGGAACTCTAGACTTGAGCTGTGGGGGACTGCTAAACTTTTCTAACATCAAACGTATTCAATCCAAAGTCTTCCAAACAATAGTATATGCTCCTTATTATGTCTCCAACTATACCTTGCACCACAAACTTAATGTTCCATATACGTTAGACCTGATTCCGTCCAAATTTTCCAAATTTCATCAGAACCTTATACGCCGTAACAATCCTCTAGCACAATCTCTATCCAGCTCCACTCACCATTCTCAACTGTTGACACGCCAGTGGCCCCGAAACATTTTCTAAATACCTATGCGGGAATGACATAAGTCAGATTCTCCTCTCGTGTGCGGTGTGTTGTTGCTATGGCGCCCTCACTCAGCTTACGCTGACCACTCACCAGTGACGCGGCTGAGAGGAAGCCGTCCCTAGGATTCTGCTTGTCCTTCCACAAGTGGGAAAACAAGACCCATCCGGGGTTCCTCAGCAAATTGTAAATATTGTGCATAGGTATGAGGGTATTATAGGCATTATAAGTTAGATTTATTTTCACTTTCCCTGAGGTATTGATCCCATTCGATGGTACGTGGGAAGTATTTCGTAGGACGTCTTCAACATTCCTTCCTTTTTAAGGAGCTGTTTACTGCGGCGTAGAGAAATAGCCACGTGCGAGATGAAATTCATTCGAAATCTGTTTTGCTAGAAAAAATGTTTTTTCTGTAATGAGAAATAGATTTTACTATGAAATATAACTTTAGCTTAGACTCCATTACACCCAATCATACTCCGCCATACTTCATTAAAGACAAATAGGAGGATAATCCTACATATACAAGTTTTTCGATTTGTTTAAGAATTATTTTATTTTATTGCTACTTACAACCGTACATAAAAACACAAGTAAATGTGTGATACAATAATCACTGGCTTAAAAAAGTTTTGTGAAGAAGCTACCCACAGGTCCCGAGGCCACCGTATTTTCATGTGCCTCAGAGTATTATCGGGAATAGATGTAGATCACTGGCTGCGTCTGCTAGTGGGATATTCAGGTCTCTATGGATGATTTTATTAGTTACAAAATGAGGAGCATGGAGGATTTTTCGTAGGATTTTGGATTGCTTTGATTGGATAAGGGAGGAATTGGATGGTTTATAGTGGACCCCCCACAACTCAAAGCAACATGTCCAAATAGGTCTAATAATGGTCATATAAACGTTTTTTTTGTATTAAAAGAGGAGTTTTGATCGTTTGACGAATTTTCTTATTGAAATGGGACGGTGAAGATTAATTTCAATACATTAATGTCATATGTATGTTAACGAATAAGAGACTTTGAAAAATTACAAATTATAATATTTATTCATCTATTCCTTATGTTTTTCCATATTACAGTAACCCTGCAATAGGTGCATTTTTTTCTAAGCGCACCATCTTGTGATACAACGCGTATTATAATCACATATCTTGAACAAAGAGTATGTAAAAAAAAAAAAAAAAATTTAAATAAAAATAACACTAGTGACAAATAATGAAAAAATAAATAAATAAAATGAAAATATATAATGAATTATTTACAATTTAAATCATATAGAAATCAGCTCGCTATGTACAATATCTACATGCCTCTGGCTCTTGATCCAATTCTTATTTTACCCAGCCCACAAATTCATAAAATTTTGAAAAATATTTTGTAAGTAGATCCTACTTCGAAGGCGGCCATTGTTCTCCGTTGAGTAGGACTGAAGAAATTAGTTTGTTTCTGGGTCAATCGAGTTTACCACAATCGAATAAAAAATGATCGTCAAAAGATTCAGTAAAAACATGTGGAACATATAGTGCAAAAACATAATAGATCGTAATTATAATAAAGATTTTTAAATCATATTTTGTAATGTTTCGAGTTTAACAACGCTCGAAAATAAAATATATCCTTATAAATATAGTCATTAAGGATTATCATTTTGATTATAAATAATTGTTTTAAGTATTGTTTAGACATAACATTTTTTTTACGAGTATCTTTAATTTACCATGATTTATAATGTGCAAATGATAAATCATGCCTAATTATAATTTAAAATTCATCGTTTTATCAATGAAAGATGTGTACGAAGATATAGAATATCTAAGGACAAATTTATTATTATATAATAACATATAAAAAAAATAAGAAAAAGGAATTATTTATGAACAGATTAATAAACGTTATGTTTTGTTTTTTTCCTGTAATTATTCTTCAATTATTCTTAGATGTAATAATTACAATACCTTTCACCTCATAAGTTGAACTGTTTGACAAAGCCAAAGACGCAATCCCATTATCTTTTTACTGTCGTATATTTATTCGAATTACCTACTTATGTAATCAGCCTAATGTGGAATATCAGGAAGGACGCGTTATCCTACAGGTTATTAACCTATTTCAAGGGTGAAGTGTGAAGTAAAAAAATGGTAAAACTCTAAGGATTAAAACAAATCCAAGTGGTTGCTTTTGTATTTGTACAAACTCCTGTACTACGGCCTCAAGTGGCTTTATTGGTGGATTTTTCTAATTTTTATGACCATTTGAAGTTTAAACATTTACATAACTCAAAGTAATTGAGCTCTATAAAAAAAAAAAATAAAAAAAATTCAAAGATTCAGGCGGAGATAAAACCAGGTTAATCGAGGGAAATACGGGAATTATTTGTAACGAAATTACTTAGCTCACAGCTCCTGACAAAAACCTTAAAAATTAGTATTGCTTCCCAAGCTTCTATAAGGGTGTGATAAGTCTTTGCCACAGGTTTGAACGATTAACAACAGTTTAGATTTTCTAGAATACTGTTCTGGTGTGTAGTTGAGAATGAGACCACTGTGGATTTTAGAGAGTGAATTAACGCGGAATTACTGAGTTTGCACCACTGCGTCAGTATAATTCTGGTGGTAGCATCGTGGGGGCACGAACAGGCATGTAATGTTGTCAGCCTGAGTGAAGTAAGAGTATGTAAAATATCAACATGCACTATATTGTTTGACAAAAAAAAAAAAAAAAAAAAAAAAAAGAAGATTAATAATAAAAAAGAGATAAAATAAAAGAAAAAAAAATTGAAATTTTTCCATAACTCTAACGTCTCGCATGAGAACACCTGCAAGACGGCCGATAAATTTCAAGTGCTTTTAAAAATTGACACTGCTGATGAAGCGGTGAAAGAATATATATATATATATATATATATATATATATATATATATATATATATATATAACGTGGATATACATGATGCTTGAAAATGGCCCTAGAGGGTGAAACGTTGTGATGTCTGAAATTTAAATAAATAAAAAAAAAATGTATCAAAGACTTGCAGACCAGAAGAAGCATATAGTCAACATAAATGGTTAACAATTCTTTCACATAGACTAGATATAAAATTATTATAAAATAAATTGTGGACATCTTAGTTTTACAACGTAACAGTTTCAAATCAAATTTTGTAATCCAGATTGCTTAAGGTTTATGCTGGCTACTAAGGAAACCCAGAACTTGGCGACAAAAAAAAGATACAACATCATAAATATGAAATAGGGAAATTGATTTTTATCTATTTATGTTTATGTTTACTTATTGTATTTATCATAAGTACAGTTGTAAATATCAGTAAAATATTTAGAAAAACAAATGTTTATGTTTGTGCTTAAGACATGGAAATTTCTGAACATTGATTCCACACGTATTTTATTCTCTCCAAGCGAATTATAATATTGTTTATAATTTTTTTTGACGATTATCTGATAAATATGAAGTAATGAATTAATAAAACTTTATGTATTAAATTAAAAACAATATTTATCGGTACGATTGGAATATTATAATCACCGACCAATCATTTAAAGAGGTTGTAAAGAAAAACATGTGTTTTAAACTTTTATAGCTTAATTTTGCCGGGGTAACAAACTATTAACTATGCAATATTAACAATATTCTTTGTTATAACAAATATTTGATTTAAATGTGCTGCTGGTTTTATTAACATGCATCGGTTAACCTTAAATGTGAACTTAATTGTATGGAAATTAATTATCAATAATGAATGCGCATCGTGACATATCATCTTTCTGGATGAGTTCCTTACCAACACTTCTGGTATCATTAAAAAAAGAAATATTTTGTTGGCACCACGTTTATCTAACCAATCTGAACATAATCTACTTTTCAGGAGACCAAAAAAAACATTTTCTCTTTAAACTTCTCGATTGAGGATTTTTATTTAAGCCTTTTTCTTCTGACTATCCTACGTTGCATTTGCAAACTTTTATTTACATTTCAATTCGATTTGTATTTCAAAAATTTTTATAGCAAGTAATACAATAAATTAATAAGATTTTTCTTACTTTCATAGAGTGACATCATATTTTTAATTATAATTCGTTTTCGTTGTCAATTTTGATGGTTATAATTACTAAAGAGGTAAGTTCACTTTTTTTTTTTCAAGTCCTAAGATAACCAGGTTTACCTATATTTACAACTCTATTCTAGCTCTGAGTGGCTAGCGGCTGAGTGGCTAGCGTGCTAGTCTCTCATGCTAAAGTTGTGAGTTCGAATCCCAGTCCCCGCGTGGCTTTTATATGGATGTAATTAAATGGGGGTTCACTCACAGCCTCTCTCCCTCGGGTATGTAAGACCCGTCAGCCAAATGGTGACGACTCACAAAATTAGGCGTAGGGAGTGATGATCCTACCCCACAAATTGCATCGTGAAACGCGAGGCCCAGGGCCAGCGAGGCCTGTCGCGCCACTGAAAATAAAATTCTAGCTCGGATAGGAAAGATGATTTTTTTTTTCTGTGAGACACCCAGGAAATTCCCAGATTCGAACCGCCTTTTTCTCAAAGTTGCTATGGCAAAGCCTGGATAAATGATAACTTATAATATATAAACACATTTAGAAATAAAATAAAGAAAAAATACAGGCTTTAAATTAAATAGTTAGAAATAACCAAACGTAGAAGAATCTTCACCCAAAATAGATACAAGATGAGAGCAGTAGAAGAAAAAGTAGTAAAAATAAAGAGAGAAATGCTTTATTTATTGGCAATGCTACCCAAACATACTTATCAACCCCTATTGCATTATTATCATAACATACATTATCATTTTTTTTTTACCTATTCTAATTACTAAATTTCTAATATTTAATTTGTTTTTCTATATATATATATATTCCATTTACAGTGTGTACACAAAGTTGTCGTAAAAAACTTACTCGTATGAAAAATGTTAATTACCACTTGGAATTCAGTTTAACCCGCCAACCGGAGCAAAATAAATAAAATAAAATGATATAGTATGCAGAGGGTCCAAATCGGTTCGTTCACTGTTGGTATGCGAAGGGCTATATCGTCCCTCCCATGTCAAACTAACGAATGTGAAAAATTCATTTCCTTTTTTGTCTACTATGCTATTACATAGGACAAGACACGTCTTGTGGCAATTCGTAGAATACCTAACTTTATCAGGAACGCTGGAAACTTCTTGAGCAAAAGCATTTTTTTTTTTTTTTTTATAATATATTTTATTGTTTTTTACAACTGTATATACAAATACAATAAGTAAAATGGCTGAATTACAATAACAGGCATGAATAGACATGTAAAGAATCTACCCAGTGGTAGTACTTCAAAGTTTATTTCATGAGCAGGTCTCGAGGCCACCGTCTTTTCAGGCGCCTCGGAGGATTACCGGGAATAGATGTAGATGAGAGGTTACGGACAAGCGGGTTTGAGTGGGCAGGTAGTTTGGAATTAAAGGAGGTGTATCTATCGCGGGCCAAGTCTGCAACCAGTGGGATATTTAGGTCTCTATGGATGAGTTTATTAGTTACAAAGTAAGGAGCATTGAGGATTTTTCGTAGGATTTTGGATTGCAAGGATTGGATGCGGGAGGAGTTTGATAGTTTAGTGGACCCCCATAGCTCAATGCCATAGGTCCAAATAGGTCGGATAATCGTGATGTAAATGAGTCTTTTGTAGTGAAAAAAGCATTTTTTTGAAAAAAAAAAAGGCTGATTTTGGGCTCAATACTATAAATGTTTTCTAGCTTTCCTGAAAAGTACCGATTTCACATTCATTAGTTTGGCATGATAGGGGAGATATATACAGTATTGTTGCTAACATACCGTGGAAAATTTGTTATAGTTCTAAATGTTTATGAAAATAAATTAATATATTTATTGAGAAAAAAAAAATGACAACAAATGGGGTGGTTTTATACTTACAATTCTATCCACAATGATGTAAAAATTGTATATAATAGATAACATATTACAATGTTATTATAAATCAATGCCCAGAACAGGCGCAACGTAAAAACTAAAAATGAATGGAATATTATTATTCAAATTAAGAAACCTGTAATATCGTAGATTATAGCATGAATTTACATTATTAATCAATCCTATGATCTCATCCAATCTAACTTTGATGCATTTTTTCGAAAATTAAATTTTTTTTTTATTGACCTCATAAACTTATTTGTGGCGGAGGAGAGAGTGGAATCTCATCAGCCACAAATTTATGAGTTCAAAAAAAAAAATTAATTATCGAAAAAATGCACTAAAATTAGGTAAGAGGTTCTTTCAAGGTGATGCAGGTGATCCCGCTGTCAGAAAAAAAGATTTAAAGATACTAAGATTCTCAAGAACATTTCGAGTTTTTTATTTCTTATTTCTGTTTAAGATTGGATGAAATCATGGGATTAATAAGTCGATGTAACTTCATGTTGTTTCAAAAATATTACTAGATTCTTAATTTGAAAATGTAAATTATTTTCTATTAAATACAACGTTTCATTATTGTGGATAGAATGGTAGGTATGAAATCCCCCTCCCCTCATTTGTTGTAATTTTTTTTCCAATAAAGATATTAATTTATTTTCATAAACACTCAGAACTATAACAAATTCTCTATGGTACGTTAGTAACAATACTGTACATACAGACCTTCACATACCAACAGTCAACGAACATTCCGGGATGCCGAACCATCTTTAAACTTTTTCAGAACAACTTACACGGACACATCAACATCCTAATACAAAATATTGCCTCTACTAATATGCCGGAAACACTATCAGAAAGCTGAAAAGAAGTTGGATGAGGGACCATCTGACCTAAGTGCGTAATACGAAGCACACCAGAAAGAGGTATCGTTGGGCATCATTCCTCCATCATGGGAAGGAAAGGTCTATCACGCAAGAATATCATCACATTCCTCAAATTCGCTAATTGTCAACATTGATTGACAGGTGTGAATAAAAAGTTGGAATGTTAAAAAAAATTTTTTTTTTTGTCTATGATTAGACATTATAAACATATATTTGAACTACTCGATTGGAAGAATCATTATTATATAAAATTAAGGAATTTTTTAATTTATATTAAGGTTATTTAAAATTAATTAATGATTTCAGTTAAAATAACAAAACAAATACCTATGAAATGTCAAAATTAGTTTGCGGCTCCTTGGTGCTCAGATTTTTTCTCTTTGTGTATTATGTGGGTTGCACTATGCAATTCAACTGAAAATTCATTCTTTTTTACGGTTATTTAATGATAAAACAAAATATCTAAAATAAATAATCTTGGATTTCGTTGGGGCAAGGATGATACATAAACCTTGTGAATATTCTAACTACTTTGAAAATTTTACAAATGTATTTCGTGTTTCCAATAGTATGTAAGGTGGAATTATCAATTACAAAACTCCTCAAAGTTCAAGTGCTATATCAGAATTTCGATTAAATTTTTGTTTAATTAAAGATAACGTCCATTAAGCACTAACTCAGACGATAACCTCTATAAACAACAATTGATGAAGCCAAAAACAGTTACGTACCAAATTGAAGGAACGAACTAAACAAAACTGTTAATTTTTCATTAAAAAACATAATTCTTGAACGATAGTTTCGAATTCCGAAAATATTAAATCAATAGATTCAAGAAAAATAATGTGAAAATTATAGATTCGATTAATAATAATGGCCAGTCTATAAAAAACATGCTAATCTTACGCTTAATGATTATGATTATGATGTTTTTACTTTCACTCGCCTAAATATGAAATATATATTAGATCGTGAAAATTGTTCTCTTTTTATTTTTGATCATTTTTTTAATTTTTTTATTAGTTTTATTTGGATTATATTAGGTTGCGTGTAATAGCAAAAATAGACAATAATAATAAATAACTGGTAATAACCTTGTAACCAATTTCGATGGATTTTATCTTATTTTGTTTCAGAACAGATTAAAGAAAGCAGTGTTTAAGGATTGTGTAGTGCATGTTTAAAACAGTACAAGTTTCATGCTGATTAAAATAGTTTAACAGTGTTTCAATGGCGATATTTTCAATTTTCTTCCTCTAAAGTACCTTTAATTATGAAGATTCAAAAAAATTAAAAACAAGTAAATATATAACTTGGAGGAATTTGATATCCAAATAAAGGAGCAGACATATTTTTTTACGTAATTTTTGCTTTTATTGAACATAAGAACAGTAATATAGACGTATAATATACGGTTGGAAAAATATATAAAAGATATTAGAAAAAAAAATCACCTCACTCACAAAATTGTACAAGGTAATGGAGAGTTATGAAAAGCGGATAGTTGGAAATAATTGTACAATAGATTATTTAATGAAACGCGTGTTTCTATCGAAACTCATTGCAGTTCTGTTATCCTTTTTCATCTCTGACTTTATTTAAAAGTTCTTAAATTAACTTAATAACCGAGGTAAGCTAAAGTCGTGTGTTGCGCGCACCATTTTTTTTTTTACTCTCCATTTTTAAAATTAATTTTATTACTTTCACTTATTTTATAACATTTCCACGAGTCATTTCGAAGCTTTAAAAAAACCCTAATTACTTCTTGAGTGATTTAGTTCGTACAAAAAAACCGTTTAGTGGCTTAGAAAACTTAATAGTACGTGATGTGGTATGATTTAGTTTGATCTTTTATTTTTATCATAATTTTACCACTATAACAATATATTTAATGTATACAAAATACAATAATAATAATAATAATAATAGGATTAGCGGACCCGAAGGTTCAATGCCGATACCACCAAATTCCGCCTACACAGACTCGTCCAATGTTCACCGTTCAACCCCAAGCCCCAGAGATCAGCCTTAACGCAATCCTCCCATCGACCCTTCGGCCTACCTTTCGGACGCCTTACATCGGTTCAGCGAATACCAACTTTCTCGGAATCCGCTCCTCATCGAGCCCAACAACTTTACTCGCCCATTTAAATCTCCGCGATGCTATCAAATCAATTATATTCACAGGATACAAGTCCCGCAATACAAACCTTCTAAACTCCCCAGTGGCCTCATCTCTCTTCGGACCAAATATTTTACGCAGTACGTTATTTTCGGAAACCTTAAGCCGTTGTTCATCCTTCAAAGTAAGCGGCCACGGTTCACATCCGTAAAGAACCGTCGGAAGAATAATAGTTTTATAAATTCTAACCTTTAAGTTTTTAGATAGAAGCCGCGACCTAAGTAACTTAGCAACTGAAAAATAACACGCATTTCCCACCTTTAACCGGGACTTTATTTGTTTCTGGATTTCATTTTTTCTTGTTATCATTGAACCTAAAAGTTATCATTGAATCTTGAAAGTATTCACTTGAATTTCTCAACGTGTTCAAAAGTATGCCCTGATACATCAATATCACCAAGATCGCCACCGTTTCTGCTACTAATCATATATTTCGTCTTAACGGTATTTAATTCGAGTCCTATTTCTTTACCGGTTTTTATTAATACACTTGTGTTTAGTTGTATGGTTTGCGTGTCTTCACCTAGCAGTACCAGATCATCGGCATACCCCAAAACCGGAATCTTGTCACCCATATTTAAGCCTTTCTCGGTACACATCACCTTTTCTATGACATATTCTAAAGCTATATTAAATAACACAGGTGAAAGGGAGTCACTCTGTTTCAAACCCGATCGCACCTCAAATCTCTCGGAGTAATTATGACCGATCCTAACTTTATGGAATGTTTCCGACAAACACATCTCTACTAGGTTTACTAACTTTCTAGGTATTCCCTGTTCAATCATCATGTTATTTACAAAATACTATAGCTTATAAAAATGTATTTTACAAGACAAAAATAAAGAGTTGTAAATATTTCCGTCACGAAGAAGATTAGTAGATAAAGAACTTTTTTTTTTTTTGTTGTAATTACCGAAGTAAATTTTAAGATTTAGAGTTATCCTTATAAAAAATTTCTTTGTGACATAATGTTTGAATAAGTGCGCGCCACCAAATGACCTTGGTATAAGACTTTTACGAGGGAAAAAATAAATTTCTTAGCTCCCAAGAAAAAAATATTTTCATTTTTTATCACAATTTTCGCATTGATAGTATATTTAGCACATAAAAAGTTCTACATACGCGATTTTCAAGGAAATCTTCATATTTTCTTTTTTTACGTTTGTTTTTGCATTCAATTTATTTATTTTGTTTGTTAGTAATTGAAATGAATTTCACCTGCGTGGAACTAAAAGAAAAATTACAAATTTTCTTTTCAACACATTTAATTTTACGATTGCAATTATTAATCGTCTTAAAAAAGACCTTTTTCTGTTTATAAAAACAACCTATGAAGGACCTTTAAAGTATACCTATCTCTTGTTCCAATTATGTTAGGCTAAAAAGAGTTACTCCACAGTTAGGTAAATAAAAATGATTAAGCATGTTATCTATCATTTTTGATGTGTTGTATTTCTTAGACTTTCTTTCCTATTGTTCCAAACTTTAAAAGTAAAATTTGTTTACATAAATTAACAGTAATTAAAGTCTTAGTTAACACGTATTTACGTAAATATAATTACACATCTAAATAATTATCCATCACGGAATAATAATTGCTATTCTGTTAATGTTGTATAATTAATAATAATGAATTTTTTATGCAAGATGAGAAACAATACATCCAAATTCATTTCCTTGTATTCCTTTGAACAATTTGCAACATTATAAACGTTTATATCGTTTGGTTAAATACTGAATCTACAAGTGAACTGAGAATCAACGTCACGTGTTTATGGGTAATTCCAGAGATTCTTCCGTATTACTCGTATAATCCTTTTACAGGTATATGTTGAATGTGATACTGGTATATTAGAAGAATAAATTATTAAATTTAACTAAAAATATCCCCAAAAACAGAGCGTGAAAAAACTAATAAACTGACAACGAAACTCTGTAATTGAGACAGTTGAAAAATAAATATATAAATTATAAAAATACAAGTCCGGTTGGTATTACATTTTTAGCTAACTTAAATGCTTTTACTCCACAATGCTTTAAGGTAAGAATAAAAAAAAAAAAAAAATAAACACACGGACTTTGAAAATAGTCTTAAAACCGAAACATTAATTAAAAAAAATTATGAAACGCTTAGGAGCCCGACGTTCAATGCCTAAATTAATAGTACACTGGTTAGATACCTCCAACCACAATCATCATTTCTCTTTCCGACGGAACCGTAGGATGGATTTCAAAACGGAATGGATTGGAGATAAAAAAAATGTTTCTTCGCTGTTGCAGAATCAATCTTCAAAAAAATGTATAAGAATTCTAAATTCAAATTTGTAAGAAATAAAAACTGTATTATTACAACCTATGAAGGGCCTAGCGTTCAATATGTATATTTTTTGTTTATCCCCTTTTTAGGATTTACAGGGGTTTTCTCGGGGCCGGAGATGAGGGCAGGCGATTAATGCCAGGGTTAAAAGCCTCCTTGATAGGACTCAGTGCATACATGTATTCGTACGGTTTCTTGGCAAACGGAAATGATCACGTTTAGCCGCTAGATTTTCCCTTTATTTTCGGTCACCTACTTTATAGAGGCTGAATGTACCCAAAGAGGTTCTTCGTACCCCAGGGTCACCTCAAGGCTAAAATGACAGTATAGATAATTATTCTGCTACTTCCGGGATGCGAACCCAGGACTCTGAGAAAATTAGCAGCCAAGTGCTTCGGAGAGTAGTTAATAGTCCTAATATTTTATAAATACATTTTTAACAAATTGCAAACTTATTTTCCTCCTCGTTCCGAAAAAAAAAATATTTGAAATAAAAATGCGACTTTTTTTCAGATAAAAAAATATTGGGGAAAACTATTAGTTTATTTTTCTCTCTCACCTGTTTTAGTTCTGATAGCATCTTCTAGGTGGTTGTAGGAGAGTGAGATTATTTTTAGTAAACGCGTATATTAATATTCAATGTTATTCTATAAAATGTAATGGAGAAGTTATATCACAAGAAACAATTGTTATATACATATTGTATTAAAAAAAAGAAACGATAAACTTATTTAAAAAATAAGGTTTTAAATATTTATGATAAAAAGTTGATTGTGAAGTATAATCGCGATAATAATAATAATAATAATAATAATAGGCTTAGCGAACCCGAAGGTTCGATGCCGATACCACCAAATTCCGCCTACACAGACTCGTCCAATGCTCACCATTCAAGCCCAAGCTCCCGAGATCAGCCTTAACGCAATCCTCCCATCTCCGCTTCGGCCTACCTTTCGGACGCCTACCAGTCGGATCAGCAAATACCAACTTTCTCGGAATCCGTTCGTCATCGAGCCCAACAACTTTACTCGCCCATTTGAGTCTCCGCGATGCAATCAGCTCAATTATATTCACAGGATGCAAGTTCCGCAATTCCGCGTTATGCAACCTTCTAAACTCCCCAGTGGCCTCATCTCTCTTTGGACCAAATATTTTACGCAATACTTTATTTTCGAAAACCTTAAGCCGCTGTTCATCCTTTAAAGTAAGCGGCCACGTTTCACATCCGTAAAGAACCGTTGGAAGAATGATAGTTTTATAAATTCTAATCTTTAAGTTTTTAGATAGAAGCCGCGAACTAAGTAACTTAGCAACTGAATAATAACACGCATTTCCCACCTTTAACCGGGACTTTATTTCTTCCTGGATTTCATTTTTTCTAGTTATAATTGAACCTAAATACTTGAATTTCTCTACGTGTTCAAAAGTATGACCTGATACATCAATATCTCCAAGATCGACATCGTTTCTGCTACTAATCATATACTTCGTTTTATCGGTATTTAATTCGAGTCCTATTTCTTTACCGGTTTTTATTAACACACTTGTATTTAGTTGTATGGTTTCCGTGTCTTCACCTAGCAGTACCAGATCATCGGCATACCCCAAAACCGGAATCTTGTCACCCATATTTAAGCCTTTCTCGGTACACATCACCTTTTCTATGACATATTCTAAAGCTATATTAAATAACACAGGTGAAAGGGAGTCACCCTGTTTTAAACCCGATCGCACCTCAAATCTCTCGGAGTAATTATGACCGATTCTAACTTTATGGAATGTTTCCGACAAACACATCTCTACTAGGTTTACTAACTTTCTAGGTATTCCCTGTTCAATCATGATGTTATATAGCTTCTGACGGTCTATTGAATCATAAGCCTTTTTAAAATCGATATAAAGTTGATGGACTACACCGTTGTATTCCAATTTTTTCTCTAATATTTGACGTAGGGAAAGTTTTATTCGTAGTAAGAGTGATTTAGGAAGTAATGTTGATTAATGCGTTATAGTTTTCCAGTTTGATTTACATACTTTGAATAAACATTTAATATAAATAATACTAATTTTTATCAAAAACGAATACAAATCAGTCATAAAATGCTACTTGTATCGAAAAAAGAAATAAAAAAAATATGTATGTTAATAAACTACTTTGCGACTTTTAATTGTTAATTTGAATAAAAAAACAACAGTATATAGTAGCTTGAAGGTAACTAAGAAAGAACTTACTGCAAGGACAAATGTAAGTTAAGTTTTTATATTATGATTTTTCTTGAGGTAAAAGATTCTACGAGAAATATGGTATATTTCTACAAGTTTTACGAATCGTCTACTTCTTTTTTTTTTTTTTTTTTTTTTTTTTGTTGCCGGTTATTGTTTTCAGAGTGTAAAAATTTTATGTTGTATGTGTAAAAGTTTCAAAAAGATGTATGTTGAAACTTCTAATGAATAAAGATGTTTTAATTCTACATATTTATATTTGATACCAATGATGTTTTTTTTTTTACACACTAGAAATAAAATCAGCAACAAATTTCGTTTTAGTAAATTAAAATATCACAGTAAGGTTTCAGTAAATAATCACATATAATTAAAAAAAAATGTACACACGATTCATGCAGTTAAATTACCATATCGTGCCCATTGTTTTTTAAGGAGTACTAGTCATTTCTCTCGAATTTTTTCAATGTTATTGTCTTGATTATTAAAAAAAAAAAAATCGCCTTGGCCTATAATGAATCTCCGTGGAAATTCCATTTAAACCGTTCATGCTATTTTAAAGCAACAAGTGGACTTTAAAACAACGAAATATTATTTGAAAATTATAATTTATCATAAGAAACAAATTTTGATCCATGAATCTCTCGTTTTGAAAAGAAAAAAAAATGGCTCTATTTAATCACAGTCCAGTAGACACTTTCTCGTCATTGAACCGAAAAATATATTAAAGTTACGAAATTACAAGTCTGTAAGATATGTAAAATCTTTTCTACGCGTCTATGTAGAAAAAACTAACTATAAGTTAGTACATACCCTGAAATTCAAGGATAGTATTACAATTATATACTTACATGATTACAAATTTTATTTGTTTCAAAATAAGTAGAAAATGAAAAAAAAAAAATACGAACTCTGAGAAATATTTTTAAATAAATGTTCAAATTAATTAAATCTTTCTAGAAGTTTCAAATATTCATTTGTAATATAATAATCATTGAAAAGAAATCTAATTAAGATGACATTTAAATTATGAAAAACATAAATGTAGTAGTAATTAAAAATCAGTAATTAATATTATTCGATCACATCGATCGAGGATTTTAAATAAGCTTTATATCTGAACAAACCATAATTTCTTTGAAAATCAATATATAATAATTCCATTCCACCATCCAAATATGTATATATATTATATATATATATATATTATATATATATATATATATACTTAATTATATATATTATATTATATATTGTTATTCTCTTGTTTTATATTTACAGCGTCCTAAGGAATTTGCCTTATACTGGTATAAATATTTTAGTATTTAATTTACATGAAACACAAAAATGCATTCAGTACATTCTAGAAGCATTTAAAATATTCCAATATGTATATATTTTTGATAAAAAATATAAGCCAGATTTCTGCTTAAAATGTCATATAACATTAAATTTACGATCTTGACGTTTTTTAGAATTCTGTTGATTATTATAAGTAAAATTAAAAAAAATAAAAATCACATTAAATGGTTCTGAGGTTCTTTGTAAATTATTAGCACTTAAATTAAAAAATAAGTATTGCTCAGTGG
The DNA here is from genome assembly GCA_023052935.1 of Piezodorus guildinii. Classification (NCBI taxonomy): domain Eukaryota; kingdom Metazoa; phylum Arthropoda; class Insecta; order Hemiptera; family Pentatomidae; genus Piezodorus; species Piezodorus guildinii. The sequence goes on from CM041293.1 coordinate 63,817,745, forward strand.
GAATAAAACTCTTAACCGGCTTTTAACATAGGATACCAAAATCGTATTATATTTGCGATCTTAAAAAACATTAAAATTAAATAAAAATCCAATAACATGCATTGAGGACGTCTAATGTAAAAGTTTGCATATCTAAGAGGTATTTGTATATTTGTACTCAACTTTGATATATTTACATGTTAAGCTTAACGGCGCTCAACTAAGCCTGATTTGAATATTTAAGCATCAAATAAACATTTAAAAAGTCACAATTATATAAAAAAATAATTAAATATATTTTTATTGCTTCAAATGTAAATACTTAGCCGGGTGGATATGGTTGATTGGCAACATTAATATTTGTAAGAGTTCAGTAAACTATTACTACATAAAAAAATTATAATAAAAAAAAATAAAAAATATCCACTGTGAAATCAAATTCTCATTTTAAACTCACATAAGTATAAAAAAAAATAATAATACTAAGAAAAATAAATGAATAAAAATCCAGTAACATGCATTGAGAACGTCTAATGTAGAAGAAAGTAAGTTGGTTTATCTAAAAGGTATTTGTACTTAACTTTAATATTTTTCCATGTTAAGCTTAACGCCGTTCAACTAAGCCTGATTTGAATATTTAAGAATCAAATAAACATTTAAAAAATCTTAATTATTTTTAAAATAATTAAATATATTTTTAGTGATATGGTTGATTGGAAACACCAATGATTGTGTGAGTTCAGTACACTATTACTACGTATAAATAATAATAATATATAATGAAAAAAAATGAAATAAAACTTATCCACTGTGGAAATCAAATTTTTATTCTCACGTAACTAATATATGATTAAAAAAAAAATTTCAAAAAGGCTCCTAAAGTTTTTAATTTTTTTTTTATTCCTGGATTTCTATGCGTAAAGGAGTGCATATATGCTAGTATTCCATTTGATAATGTATGAATGGAGATATAGGCTAATACATAGATACATGTTAGATATATTGTGATATAGACCTGCTTTGCTCCTGGACATGGCTGCTGGCTGAGAGGTTGTGCACTACTACCGCCGCTCGCGCCCCCCCACCACCTTCGGCTATTTACATACCAACTCCTTCTTGAGTCGCTTATCTCTTTTGCAGGGCGGGTCATTGTTCCATCTCATTGGGGTGGATTCTGGCTGGCACTTGCAGAACTGTGTCATCCGTGTAGATTAACTGCAATTGGTTGCCATCCCTTAAAAGGTAAAAAATTTAGATCCTACATAAAATGAGAAAATGCTGAATGAACACTCTGGTGAAATGAATGTCATTATTATCCTGGGACTAAAGCCCCTCAAGTTTCAAAAATACAAGTTTGATGACCAGAATCGTGTAGCCTTAAATTTATATATCAGAACTTCCTTATCATCAAGTCCTACCTCACTGACAGATCCTTCAAAGTAAATCATAATAATTCCTACCATTTTTGGTCAGTTGGCAGGTGTTCCTCAAGGCAGTGTCCTAGGACCTATGCTTTTCACAGTTTATACAGCTGATATCTCATCCTAACCTAATATTTCACTTTCTACCTATGCTGATGACACTTGTGTGTTATCTGTCAACACTGATCCAACTATTACCTCTCAAAACCTCCAATGCCACATCAGAGACTTTGAGGTATGGTGTCAGAACTGGAGAATTAAAATAAATGCCAACAAAGCCCACCAAATTACCCTTTGTCATAAAGCTATGACATCCTGCCCTACTGTCTCCTTCAATAATACTCCTTTTGTCCCGGATCCGATATCTAGGACTGCACCTTGACAAACGTTTTACTTGGAACCCTTATATAAGACTGAAACTACAAGAAACTGCACGACGTTTTCGACTACTTCAACACTTGCTAGACAAACGTTTTATTCTTCTATTTAACTACAAAAGACTCATATACAAGACATCTACATCATAAGGCCGATATGGACTTACAGAGTAGAGGTTTGTGCCTTTACTAAACCATCGAATTCTTCCCATATCCTATCCCGACAATTTAAAATCCTTCGTAAAATCCTCAATGCTCCTTACTTTGTCACGAATAAACTTATCCATAAAGACCTTAATGTTCCGTATGTTGCTGATTTGCTAATCTAGATTTCATTCCTTTCATGACAAACTCCATTCCTACCCTAATCCTCGAGGCGCCTGAAAAGGTGATGGCCCCGAGACCTTCTAGTTTAGAATATTTTTAGAGTGCCTCCATTGTGAAGCTTCTCTATATATGTTTAATGCCTTTTTATATTTCACTCAGATTGACTCGTTGTATTATATTATACAGTTATAAATTCCAATACATAATTTTTTTTTTAAAACATCAGAAGCTAACTTAAAATAATAAATTGAAGTTATAAAGTAGGTACACATTTATAAATCAAGCTATTAAGATAAAGTATATACACAAAACTAGATTAAACATTAGAAACAATTTTTAAAAAAAGTATAACTGGTATTTCTTGCATCTGCACTGTAGTGAGGTTATACTATATTTAATTGAAAAAGTAAAAGGTGGATGAAAAGGAGCGAGTTAAAGGAGGAAGCAGTCCTTGGATGACGGATTTCAGAAGGGATGGAATTCCAAAGAGAGGCAGCTTTGACCAGGAAGGAATAGACAAACGCAGCAGTATAGTGAGAAGAAGGATAAAGGTCGGAAAGACGGAACTCGTAGAACGGGACTGAATGGGGGATTTAAATTAAAGGGTTTGAACGAAAAGGGTTTGTTTTCTATTTACAGCGTCCTAAGGAATTTGCCTTATACTGATATAAATATTTATAAATATATACTGATATAGTGAGAAGAAGGATAAAGGTCGGGAAGACGGGACTCGTAGAACGGGACTGAATGGGGGATTTAAATTAAAGGGTTTGAACGAAAAGAAGGTATAGCGTTGGCGCTGAGTTCTGATTAACTGATGGAGGAAGAAAGCCAGAAAATACTGACATATCTTTCTATCCAAACTGAAAAATACTGTTTTATGAGTATTCTCAAGTCTTAATAGAAGGGAATGTCAGTGATTTCAATGAAAGCGCTGGCTTGTATCATATCATGACGCTTGGCAGTCTTGGTAGGAACACCTTAAAGGTGAGCGGTACTGAGGAGAATGATAAAGAAGATGAAGGAGAAATCGATAATCAAATTCCATGATTACTTGTTTCTTAAAACAAATTCTAATGCGAATAAAACCTCTCATTGAGAATAAAACTGCATGATGTTAAAGTCCATTTAATATTATATAGATATAAATAGTTTAATCAAAATCGTTTGAGCCTTTTTTGACAAAATCCTAAAAACGTGTAAAATGGTGGTATCGTCTCAGATATGTGTTATCTTAAAAAAAAAAAAAATTCAGATCCTTATGACTTTATTTTTTTAGCATGACTTACCAACATAAACACGCACAAACACCAAATGCTAATAACAATTTTCATAAATTAACATAATAAAAGATACTTTACAAGAAGAAAATAAAATCGGCTTTCAAACTTTGTCCAAAAAAAAATATACAGTTACAGGATTCCGGTGAGACAATTTGGTTGAAAAAGTTGCCGTAATATGTTTGGCAAATATTTATCTTAAATATGAAATTTCAATTTGAAACAATTTTTGGTTTTGGAATCTTTGGACTATAGGGATTTCTTCTTACTTTATATTTCTCTTACTGTAAGTGACAGTCCAAAAAAATACATATGATGCTAGAGAAGGAGTCCTTATTTTTTTCGATCTAGGTTTAATAAGAATAAGAGTCTTTAAGGAGTACCTGACATCGCGCAGTCTCGGGTTTACCATCTTACGTTCTCTCCAAGAACGGCATAAAAAGAATTTGTTTCTACCTCCAAAAAAATAATGTCTGTCTCACGTGTTTAAATCCTCGGGATTGGACATAGAAGCCACTACCACTAGCTTTTTTTTATCATTAGTTTTGATTAATCATAATTATTTTCATTATCATAAACGCTTTTAATTACAAAACTTTGTTTTAAGACTTAAATTATTAATCGTAAGTTATTTTTGTGAAACAGATTAGGATAATTCTTGATGCACCTTTTTCGTGTGTTTATCTTTCTCCGTTATTGCAGATTTTGAAAATATCAACCTTTTTCGTTGTCGATTATACGTTAGCTATGGTCCAACTACGCCATAACTATATCCAACACACTTCAAATCTGTCTAAAATGGACCAGTATCAGCAACGATACAGCACTAAAAACTTTTGCATGGGTCATTGCACCCAAAGCTGTACAGAAAGCCGTGAAAGTGGACACACCAGATATTTTTTAGCCACAACCTTGAGGCGAAAACTTCCCCTGACATCTTTACTTTTAGATTGTTTTTATTTAAATGCAAATTAAAATGTCTAGTATCAAATTTATATGTATCGCTTTAAAGTTGAATATTAATTTATTTATTGAAGATAAAGATCATGGATTGAAATAAAAACAATTATAAATTTCTAGCTTACTCCTTACTAAAACAATTTTTTTTTTCTAAATTACTTTATCATTATGACTAAATGTCATATACGATCTAACAAATTTTCTGCGCTTATCTTTATATACACATATTTTACACAACATTTGCAATTATACCATTTTTCGTTTCTTTAATATTTCCTATTTTTTCTAAAATATATACGAAAATATTCCTAATTTTTACTTTCACTTACCTATATATGAAATATATAGTAAGGGGAAGTCTTGCGATCGTGAAAAGTTTCGAATTCCAGTTTTCGAAGGAAATACACGTTTCAGGGTCTCCTGAGTCCAGATGACCAAGTCCCACAAAAAGGTCTGTGTGTGTAGTAACTCCCAGGCGAAAACGAAAAGTCCTATGAAACTGAAATTTCATACTTAAGACAACTATACGCCCGAGATGTTACATAATCTTTTTCATCAAAATCAGCTAACCTGAAGATCTACTTTACACCATGCATTTTGCACCTTTTTACGATTTTTTCAAAAACGGCTCTAACGATTTCGCTTTCAGCCGCATTCCTGTTGTATGGCCTCCCTTATAAATATTTAGCTCATTCGTAGATTATATATATTATAGGTTTTATTATCTTATGGATTATATCATTCAATTTCTAAAGAATCCTGACTGATCCAGTTTCCATGAAAATATGTAAATAAAAAAAGTTATAGCAGTTTTTCATAAATTTTTAAAAAAATATTCGAGGATATTTATATGAATATGACAATTATTTATTAATTATATTCTTAAATTATCATTTATATTATATATATATATATATATATATATTATATATATATATATATATATATATATTTACAGACACTAGTTTTCGAAGCTACATATTTATTTTTATATTCTATATATTTTTCTTTAATTTTATTTTTTTTTAATTATCATTATTCACTGTATATTTTTTATTTACCTGGAGTACGTAAACCGTCTATGCAAAAACGGAAATAAAATTATTCGCCAAACAGAAATCTTTCATGCAACCGGGACCATTAGCAATGGTGGCTAAACGCTCTCCTACGCTGAAGGGCACTACAGGATGATGCAAAAGAAGAAGTATATTTATTATATATTTTTATTCTTACTCTAAAGCAATATATTTCAAAATATTGTATTTTATTTTCATTCTGAAGGGACCCAGAATAAATAAATTAACATTATTATATCATTTTCTTTATTCATCTTTTATCATTATAACAAACACTACCATAATATAAATGTAGCACGTAGTAATTATAGACTTACTTGTATTTAAAATGTTTAAGATATATATTAAAAAATATATTTAGTACTCCAGGCTGTGATATACAGGTAAAAAATTGGAATATCTGCATACACTTATAATTATAAATTATTCTTTAGTTGTAAAATGATTCCTATTGCATGTAAGTATTTAAATAAAATTACCTATTTTTTAAAGGATATTAGCAAAAATTTTTTTTTTCAAAATATCGAAGTTATTGTTACCAATTATGTTAGTATGACAATGAATTTTATTTTATTTATAAAGCAACTGATTACACGGAATCGGTTATTTTTTAACTGAATAAATTACATGTTGATATAGTTTGAGAAGACCACCTGGAAAACAGGAGCTAGTTGGGGTTTGTAAATCTCCATTAACTGTGTCAGTTGAGATAAATACAGACCTTGAACCCTAACTTGCTATCTGTTGACATTGTGATATTATTTTTCAATCTCCGTTTATGGGGTTTAATTCTGTCACTTGTTTTGTCTAGCATGTTAATTTATTTGACGCGAGTGTCGGGATGCATGAGGAAGGTGTACTCCAAGATTTACTATAGAGGATCTATAAAGATTTACTTTATATCAAGTGCAGGTCCACTTATGTAACTAAACAGGTTTTACAGTAAATAAAAAAACGACCATGTGTACGACTGTGTATATTGTACTTGCATAGACAATCCTATTGCATTTAAAAAAAAAAACAGAACTTATTTCTAATCATATGAGTATTGGGTTGTAAAATAAATTCGTAGTCATTATTTCAGTTTAATCCTCTCTATTTTTGTAAAATCATGTTTAATGGTAAATAATGTTCACATACTGTAAAAAAATATTGTTTAAAATACTTTCATGTATCAGTTTCAACCCAGATTCCTTATCTTTCAGTGGTATTTTTTTTTCTCAAAATGGAAGAGAACGAAAATCCATTTTCGTCATTTAATGATTTTTTATTTCCGAAAATGATGAAGTGCTGCACAAATGGTCAACAAAATTTGCAGTGTGTATGGCGATGATACCTTAGGATAGTATTAAAAAGGTTGATGTTGTCTCTAATAAGTTCTATAATACATCTGTCATCAGTATAATACCTAAGATTAAAAAAACATCATTGTAAGAGGTAAAAGTATCATAAATAGAACCTAAAAACCACAGAAACATTTAAACTGGTGTTAAATGGTTTTATTTGACTTATTACTGAGTAGCATTATTAACAGACTAATGTTTCTTTAAAATAGAGTAATCCTTAGAAACAGCCTACAACTCAGTCCAACTTAGTGTCAAAAATATTTACAACCCACTTTCCAATATGAAAAAGACTTAATATCTGATCATTTCCAAAATTACCTAAATATTTAAGCGACTAGTAGAACTTAGAAATAAATTATTAAGCTATTACAGCTTTTCTATCTAAATTAAATTTCTCAAGTCAAAAATATTCTATTAAAAATGACCAATGACTCAAACAAAAAACAAATACCATTATTTCTCAAGAAATATTTAAGTATTAAATGAACATTACGGAAATTTTGACTTGGAAGGCGCATAGTGCGCGGGTCGAAGTTCTGGAATTCTGTAAGGACAGAATTTAAAAAATACGAAAAAGGTGTAAACATGTATGTTGGGGCCAGCGAGGTCGTCCTTAGGATCTCCTCACGCTGTGCCTGAAAGCTGAGCTGATTCTTAGGACTTGTTTCTTGATATTAATTTATGTTTTGCAGAACAGATAAAATTGATGATTGAAGAAATAAATAAATGAGTATGGTAATAGGTATAATAGGTAAATAAGGAAAAACAAGGTAAAAGGTAAACTTGTTATGTAATAACAAACATGTACTAGTTAATAATCACACACTGTTATAAGGTTAGGTAACACATTTTTTGGATCCACGCAACCAAAGAAAACTTGATAACAATATAGATCATTATACAAACTATTTTTAAGGAATTTAGAATAAACATAAAAAGTAATGAACTAGTGGCGTTAACATTATCTTATATCAAAATAGGTCCTATTTAATTGATTAAAAAGTATTTACAAGAATCTGAATTTTTTATAGAAATCACAATTAAAAAACGCCACGAACTTATTTTCCAACCCAATATTATCTGCATCAATTACTTAAGTTCATCTGTTTTCCATATAAACAAAGAAACGTTAAAAATTATTTCATTCTTTCGTAATTTCATTCTGCCTTGTTAAAAAATATGACCCATTAAAAACTATTAAAAAATAACACCTAAGCATTTACATTGTATTAATATTGGAAATAAAAAACTGGAAATAACAAAATGACCAAATTAAAAAAAAAAAAAAAATTGTCCGATACTAACTTAATTCACAGCTGCATGGGTAAGTTTTTTGAAGTGAAAACTTCTTTATACGCGTTATTTATTGAAACTAGCAGTAATATAACGATACTAACTTATTTTATAACCCAATATTTCATATATCTGTAAAACCAATAATTATTTCTTCATATCCACGACGATTCTCATTAATATAATTATGACTGGTTTTGGTTTACTATTTTCAATAATGAACCTTAGTAATCGACCAAGAAAAAAAAAATATATAAATAAAAAAGCTTCAGCAATGTTTTGGATTTTACTCTTACTTCAAAATACGTAAAACCCAAATAACGCATAGAATAAAATCCTTTTGTCCACCGTCCGACGTATTTTCTTCGAAACAATTGGACCGATTTTTTCGAATGGACATCCAGCGATGATCCTGACACCTAGACGCTTATATCACCCGATTATTTTTAAAAACTTGTATTCAATAACTGAAGATAGAGAAATAATATGTAGTTTTAGAATCAGGATACGATTAATTATAAAAAGGAAAACAAAAAAAAATTAAAATTTAACTAATATATACTCCCGTAACTTAGTTATTTATATATTAGGTTGGCAAATAGGTACTTTCGGTTTTTCTGTTTATTTTGGGTTGGCTATGAGGTTCTATTTATTCAATAATTGGCTAGTTCGTCTTTCTTAAGTTGTTTGATTAATTGAATGCTATACGCATAAGAGAATTAAATTGTAATAAGCCTACACAGTCATATAAATTGTAATACCTTAATATAGTTATTGGGAAATAATTCACCATTGTGTAATAATTTCAATGTTTTTAAAAATTTAAAACTAGGTTGCATATTATTCTACTAAAAATGTGTAATGTAACTCAAACTTCTTTATGTAAAAAAAATGTTCTAGTTGACCTTCCTTTAAGCTGAAGAAGCTGGTACAATAAAGCAGAACAGGAAAAAAGGTAGTAAATGACTTGGTATCAAAATAAACAAGGGTATAAGATGAAAATATTTATTTAAAAGAAGAAACGGAAAAATTAAGTATTTAAGGTCCTATAAAAACCTTGAAAAAAAGAGGAAGTAAACAAAAAACTCTTGGGTTCAAGAGGAAATAAAGGTGAGGTTAAAGAGAAGGAATTGTTATTGTTTATTGGTTAACAAATTATTATTATTATTAATACTTGTGCAAATGTCGCTGTACTAATTGAAGGCAAGTTTCCGGAAACAATCTCGGTATTTCTTAAAATGACAATGGGACTTCTGAGAGATTGGTGTCAGACAAATGGTCTTAGCATCAACCCTCAGAAAGTCAATCTCTGTCTTCACCAACAGAAGAAATATAACAATAGACCACCCCACCTAGGTGAGGTTGAGGTCAATATCTGTAGTGAAGTTAAGCATTTGGGAATTACTCTCGAAAGTAAACTAAAATGGAACAGCCACATTGACAAAATTGGCACCAAAGCACTCAAGTGTCTTTATGCATGTAAATGGGCTGTTGGAAAAACATGGGGCCTCAAACCTAAGATGGTCCTTTAGATATGTAAACAGCAATAAGGGCTATGATCTTATATGCAGCAGTTGTGTGGTGGCACAAGGCAATTACAAACCATGCTCCAGCTTGGAAAGTTGCAAAGATTAGCATGCCTTATGACAACCGCAGCTATGAGTACTACTCCAACTGCAGCAATGGAAATTCTACTGAACCTAACACCATTGCTTATAGCAGTAGAAACTCAAGCATTGAGCACAGCCTATAGGCTTTCTAAGTTAGGAACAAGGTCTAATTCCCTGGTATATTTCCTGGTATCCAGGGTCGTGGTAACTTGTTCAGAAGGATTGATTAAGATTCCGTGCTAGCCATGCATTCTGATCTTCAGGCAAATAAATATACGGACACACTTTATAGTGTTGGGATTAATAGGACTGACTCACACAAACCATACAATGGAGTCAATTGCTATTCAGACGGATCCCTGACAGAGGTAGGCTCAGGGGCGGGAATATGGAGAATGGAGATATCCAGGGAAGGGATATCCATCTCTCTAGGTAAACATGCTTCAGTCTTTGAGGCTGAAGTAATGGCAATATATATATATATATATATATATATTATATATGTGCTCAAACCCTAATTTCTGAAGGGATGAGAGACTGGCTTATAACTATCCATACCGATAGTCAAGCTTCAATCGGGGTTCTGGGTAGTTACATGACTCGGTCCAAATTAGTAGAGGAATGCAAGATAAATCTCAATGCGCTTTCCCTGCTGAATAAAGTTCGAGTTTATTGGATTCCAGGTCACTTAGACATCTGAGGAAATGAGAGAGCTGATAGCCTTGCAAGGAGGGGCTCTGCTCAGCTACCCTTTACACCTGAACCTATGTGTGGGATAAGCCTCAGCTATGCTAAAGGTTTGATCAAGGCGGCTGCTGACAATAGATCTAGGCAATACTAAGATGTTCTTGGAAGGATCCGTCAAAGAGAGAAGTTATGCACTACTCTGAATGGAGAGGATAACTCTGAGGAGAGTGACAGGACTGTACACAGGATACTGTCAGCTTAACAGGCATCTCCATAATATGGGATTGGTGGCCTCACCTACTTGCAGATTCTGCAAGAAGAAAGATGAAACTGCATACCGGGTGGTATGCAGCTGTCCAGAGATTGTTAGAATACGATTTTACCATTTTGGCAGTGACCGTATTATAGATCCAAAGTTGTGTGAACTGATTTTTTTTTTTTTTTTTTTTTTTTTTTGAGAAATATTACAGTTTGTTGCATAATGAACAGTAGTAATAGAGATGTAGTACACATTCATACAATATATACAGCCAATAATGATAAAGTCAATTTACATAAAATCGGAAATAAATAAATTCAAATATATACAAAAAAAAAAGCAACAAGAAACAAATCAAAACAACAACCTGTAGTAGAGATAAATACAAGTTGGGAAATAAATAAAAATCATACAAGCATACTTAACTATATACAATATATACAATCAGCCAAAGGAACCCTAGACTCGGCTGCTCCCCCCACAAGTGGGGGAGAAGCGGAATCCAAGAGATCCCAGCACCTCCCACTCAGCGCTTCACTGGTGTATGCCAGTGGAGGCCGAGCCAGAGCGGAATAGGTGTGAACTGATTAACCCCTATAGCTTGGTCAGATTCACCAAAGCCTGTATTAACAGAATGGACGGCGCCCAATAAGGCTGCAATGCATAAGTTAATCCGGGAAAAAAAATAATAAAAAAATACTTGTACAAAATGCAGAGGGTTAATTCGAAGCAAGAACAACGCACTATGGTTCTTCCAGAATAAGGTATGAGCATAGCTAATGGATACATGAAACAATTGATTCGTGTTATTTTTACTTAATTTCCGATGAGTTTGAAACGAAATTAAAGTTATAGACCAATCAGACTGTCTGCCTTTACATAATAAATAATAATAATAATACTAGGCTTACCGAACCCGAAGGTTCTATGCCGATACCACCAAATTCCACCTACAAAGACTCGACCGATGATCACCGTTCAAGCCCAAGCCCCCGAGATCAGCCTTAACGCAATCCTCCCATCGACGCTTCGGCCTACCTTTCGGATGCCTACCAGACGGTACCAGCGAATACCAACTTCCTAGGAATACGTTCCCGACCGAGCCCAACAACTTTACTCGCCCATTTGAGTCTCCGCGATGCTATCAACTCAGTTATATTCACAGGGTACAAGCTCCGCAATTCCGGGTTCAACCTTCTAAACTCCCCAGTGGCTTCATCTCTCTTCGGACCAAATATTTTACGCAATACCATATTTTCGAATACCTTAAACCATTGTTCATCCTTCATAGTAAACATAATATAGTAAATACACATTAATTTAAATCATAATTTATGAGAAGAAAAAAAAAATACAAAAATTGTTATTTACATTTAGTGAAAGATCTAAGGAGATGATTGTTAATAAAAATTAGTCATTTTTATTTCTATAAAATAAAACCGATAGAAATGAGTATAGGCAAATAATTAAAAGCATCAAATTATTTTTTAAATAAATTTTCATAGTTTCGACCTTTTGACCTTATTATTATCTTTTATGATATTTTGTTTCTAGCTGATAACTAAGTGAGATGTTTAAAATTTTCCAGAAACAATTATCTTATCTCTTCTTTACATCCTCGCAACCAGCAGCTGGGAATTTTATTTTATAAGGTTTGCTAATACCTAATATTATTTACTATGGGTTACCGGGTTGAGAGATAAATGTCTTCATTAAACATTCTAGCAGATTATTTTGATTAAATATAATCAAAGAGGCGTAAGACTTTTTTTTTTTACTTGATTTTTTCCCCAAAAACTCGAGATCTAACCTTTTCAGAATTCGTTCTTCACTGAACCTAACAACTTTACACGCCTATTTGAGTCTTTGTGGTGCTAGCACCTCAGTCATACTGATGGTATAAGTTCCATAATTGCAGTAAATGATTTATATAGTGCCTTATTTTCGAAAACTTAAAGGCTTTCGATTTTTAAAGTAAGTAACCACGTTTCACATCCGTGTAGAACCGTTGGGATAATATTTGGGCCATTCTCAGAAAAATGGAGTTTTTGTTTCATCCTTTATTTTTTTTGTGTGTCCTGTGTTTTTTTTTTTGTTTTTTTTTGTGAAATCTGATCTGATGTACCACTCAGCAGAGCTTGATGCCGTGTAATTATCGAAATATAATTAACTATTCCAGAAATCAGAAAGTGAACCAATGACAATCTGGTGGTGAGCCAATGATGAGTGGGTGAGCCAATGATTTTGGGAATGATCTCTCGAAGGTTTTTGAACCAATTATGATAGTTCTCGACTCTTTCATATATTAAATATTGCTTTCATATACGATCAGCACCCAATTGAGTATGATAAAGTGTGAACAAGGATATTTCTTCATACCAGAGCAGTAGGTTTGAAGGGAAATAAAAAATAAAAAAAAACACCCGTCCCATCATTAGTGCAACTTCTGTGGGGTGCGCTAAGGACGGGTGCGTTAATGACGAATCAAAGGTTTTCCCAGAAGTGTTCTCTCCAAAACAAAGATCACTGAAAAAAGATGATTAATCAATTAACAATAACTAGCAAGGGTAGAGTGGGCGGAACAATGACTGCCAATAAAAATACTCTCACTCACTCGCGTACGTCTTCACTCTCCGCTCACTCACCGTGGAAGAAACAGAAAGCGGTTACAAACATCTGGGTATAACGGTTTTTGCGGGCCTTTTCCCGCCTTTTTATGCCTTGAAGGGAGATCACGGCGGGAAAAAAGTGTTTGGGTTGACGAAAATCCCTTGAACATTTCTGTTTTATTCATTCAAAACGGATATAACCGTTTTCACAACCTGCAATTCTGTATTCTGAAACTATAGAGTGTATGTATGAACGCGATGGATCAAACGAGTTAAATCTTTCCAGTACCTTGACTGGTTACCATGTAGAAGTTAGCAAAGTCTGATTTGGACAGGGTGAGCCAATGACAGATTTTTCATATAGGAATAATTCATTTATTTGAACTTATGAATGTGCACCAAGTAGAACAGAAAAACATCTACCAAAAGAAAAAAAAAAGTTGGAAAATAACCAGTTTTAGTACGAGGGGAATCATTTGGACAGCGTTTGCACGTTTCGTTGAGAATGGCCCATTTTATGAATTCTAACCTTTGAGTTTGACATCGTCTAACACTCATTTCCTCCTGGATTTTGTTTTATTTAATTATCATAGAAGTTAAACAGTTAGATTTCTCTACGTGTTCAAACCTATGTCCTGCTATATCAATATCACCAAAATCTTTACTGTTCCTACTACTGATTATATATTTCGTCTTATCCATATTCATTTCAAGCCCTTACTCTTTACTGGTTTTCATTAACGTACTTGAATTGAATCGTATATTTTTGTGCCGTTGCCTAGTAGAAACTAATCATTGGCGTGCCGGATTTTCTACCCAGATTTTAAAATTTCCCGGTACGCGTCACATTTCTTATGACATATTATAATACTAAATTAAATAAAACAAGATTAAGCGAGTCACCTTGTTTAAAACTCGGTCATTAAAACATCAAACCTCCCGGAATATACTAGTGTATAATTATTATGGTTGTCTTTATGGATATTTTATTTGAAATAGAATGGGATTTTGTATAATTTGTCAAGAAAGTGTTGAAGTAGTCTTCATAGAGGTGATTTGTTTGTTTGTTTATTTATTTAACGTCACTTTATGCTACTATGGCTAATCGGACGATCCTACAGTGGGGGTCCTGAATTTTGCCTATCCAGGTTTTATTAGGATAGGGATCTTTAACGAGTACCTTACATCGTACGGGATAGGGACCACCTTTTAACGTCCCCTGCGAAGGTCGGCATAACTAAGGATTTTTTACTCCCATTAAAAGATTCTAGGACCACTTGCGGGTTTGAACCCGTGACCTTTGGCATAGGAGGCTGTTATGCTAGCCACCCAGCTACAAGTGATCCCTCATAGAGGTGGTGTTTCTTGTCATTTCAGACTTGTATAACAACTCCATGTAAGAACCTTAGCAAAAATTAACCATATCATCTTATTAGCATTGACAAAAAACGGCTAAATGTACAATTTGAAAGAATTTGATGACCAAATAAAGGAGAAAAGAGCAAACACATTTTTTAGGTTTTTTTTTTTGTAATATAGATGTATGTATATAAAAGTTTAAAGTTTATTTTAAACGTAGTTATAGAATAAAAAATGAACATAACTAGAGAAAAAATATTGTAAATATTAGAAATTTAGTATTAGAATAGACTTGGAAATAAAAAAATTGAAAACGTATATGCAATATGTAAATAAGGGATTGTAAAGTATGCAGTGTTATTTGTTATTTAAAAAAAAAAAAGAAAAGCATTTCTCTCCCTTTAACGTTGGAAAGCTAAAAATGTTATTTTATATGCAAAGTTTTAAAAGGTAACGTAAACTGACAAATAAGGAATGACCGAAGTGATTATTGTACGATACAATTTGATCTCAACAGTACAAAATACAAAACAAAAAACTCATAATTCTTAAAACATTCAACTGTAACATATTGAGGATGTATAGTCGACTGTAGAAACTATTATAGGTGGAATAGTCAGGAATCAGTCATTTTTTGAAAAGTTTTTAATTTTGCCAACGTTTCGGCCCAAGCTTGTGAGCCATCATCAGGGCATTACTGAGCCATGTCCAAGCATAAACTCAATTATGCCCTGATGATGGCTCACAAGCTTGGGCCGAAACGTTGGCAAAATTAAAAACTTTTCAAAAAATGACTGATTCCTGACTATTCCACCTATAATAGTTTCTACAGTCGACTATACATCCTCAATATAATTCACTCTACTTGGGACCTCAACTTCATTCAACTGTAACGTTACATAACCGTTCTTAATTTGATTTTAATAACCAAGGAAAGTGATAGTCCTGTGTTACCCACAATAGATCTTGTACGATATATTCGAAGAAATTACAATCAAGGAGTATTGAGATTCTATAAATTCTGATTCATTCTATCAATTAGACTAAAAGCAATTGAGCATAATGATACTCGATAGTTGAAGGCGTGTTGTTTGATTATGAGACCCAAAATAAATAAAAATGTTAATATCGATTTCTATTAATGTTATTTGTGCACAAATAACCAACTGATAAGCAGACGTCATCACCTACTTGAGTACTCACAAACATAACAGCTATCAATTTCCCACAAAAAAAAAAAAAAAAATATCTTTAAAAATCATTCTAAAATGTATATCAAAGATTCACATTATAACGTAAAATCTTTAAATTCTTGCTCCATCACCCCAAATTTTTTTCGGTAGTGCCAATAAATAAAAACCTCCTCTCCCAGGGCCTCTGGTCTCAAATACATAAAATAACTTGGAGACATGCATTAAAAAATCATGTTTACTTGGTCAATAATGTTTACATGTTCTAAAAATATTTAGTTAAGGTCCTTCTATGCATGAGTTTCAACCGAGATTCCTTATCTTTTTAAGTGGTATTTTGCTTGCTCAAAATGGAATCCAATTAATTTTCGTCATTTAATGATATTTTATTTACGAAAAAAAAAATAATCCGCTGCACAGACGGTTAACAAAATTTGCATTGTGTTTAGCGATGATGCCAAAGAAGAAATCAAAAAGTAAGTTGTTTGCTTTGTTCATAACTGGACATTTTGACTTGGAAGACGCAAAGCGCTCGGGTCGTCCTTCAACTGACATGTAATAGATGATGTTCAACATGTAATAGATCATTTATAATTGATTAAAAATATTTATGAGAATCTGAATTTTTATTGGAATCACCAGTAAAAAACGCTAAAACTTATTTGACAACCTACTATTTCAACTAGATATATCTAAAATAATAATATTGCTTTATTGAGAAATAATACAATCTGCCACTATCTTGGGCAATAAGTATTAGGGATAAAAGAAGTCATTCATACGATATGTACAGAGTAAAAAACAAAACAAAACAAGACATAACAATAATAATAATAAAATAATAATAATGGTAATAATGAATAAATAAAAAAAAAATATATATATATATATAAAATAACTTAGGATGAAATAAAATAAGTAAACTTAACTAACAAATGAAAATAAAAATAAAGTAAATAAACTCTTGGCCAAATTCATACCTATATACATTATTTACATACTACTCCTGGGAACTCCAAATCGAACCCCTACACCAAGAAGTGGATGGAGTGGCACAACAGGAGTTCCCAGCGCCTCTCAGTCAGCCGCGTCACCAGTCTAGCCAGTGGAGAATGAGTGAGGGCGCTAGAGCCACACACTCTCAGGCATGAGTGGATAAGTTGGCCATTGCCAGCCAGCATTCCAGTTGCATACCTATAAGAGATCTCTCGGCCACTGTCGCCTCAACCTACGAGGAGGGTTGTAAGGATGGTTAGTACTAGATAGGGATTGTGCCAGAGGATTAGGGAGGTGAGCAAGTTTCTGGTGGAAGGTTGAGAATTTAGATGGGATGAGATCAAGGACATAAGGGATCTTAAGGTCATGGTGTAAGGTCTTGTTTGTAACATAATAGGGAGCATTGACTATTGTTCTAAGGACTTTGGACTGAAAAGATTGGATACGTTTGATGTTCGAAAATTCAGTAGTTCCCCATAGTTCAATTCCGTAGGTCCACATTGGTTTGAGAATTGTCTTGTAAATCAATAGTTTGTTTCCGATGGACAGTTGTGATGTTCTGTTCAGTAGTCTATACAATTGTCCGTATCTTCTGTTGATCTCTTTTTTTTTAAGTCGAGTATGTGGGTTCCAGGTCAGTCGTTTAGGTATATCTAAATAACGAACACGTTTGGGGTCACCCATAGCGTAGTTGCTAGCATAACAGCTTTCTATGCCAAAGGTCGCGGGTTCAAACCTGCGGGTGGCCCTAGGGTTTTTTATTGGGAGTAAAAAATCCTTAGTTATGCCTTCCTTCGGAGGGGACGTTAAAAGGTGGTCCCAAGCCTGTGCGATGTCAGGTACTCGTTAAAGATCCCTATCCTAATAAAACCTGGATAGGCAAAATTCAGGACTCCCACTGTAGCATCGTCCGATTAGCCTTAGTAGCATAAAGTGACGTTAAACGAATAAACAATAAACAACGAATATGTTTAAGATATTCGAATGATTGGGTGCACATGTGTGAGATATATATCTATTTTAATGAGGTACGTCTATTTATTTCACTAGGTTAGATCGTTTGGACTCAGGGGATCCTAAAACGTCTATTTCCGTTGAAAACTGGAATTCGAAAATCTTCACGATCGCGATACTTTCTCTTACTAAAATTATTATAGGTCCAATAAACATGCTGAAATATCAAGAATATTTTGAATGAAAGCAACTATCAGATTATATAATTGTTTTTATCTTTTAATTGGTGAAAATATGATACTCAGCTTATGCAATTTTGTATGATAACCTTAGAGAAATCTGCTGTTTGTAAAAACCAATAATAATCCTAAGTAAAATCAATAAATATATGTAAACATTTTTATTTGCGTTAGTAATTTTGATTGAATTTTAACAATTTTATTATTTTAAATAAGAACATGACTAAAATGTTTCAATTTTTTTCTTTATATCGTTTTGGTAAATAACCTTTAATTACAAATATAAGTGTTGTATATTTGTGATTTAATTTTTTTTTTCATAATTTCCTGGTTTAAAAAATAAGTACTTTGTGGTTATATCTTAAATAAATCTGACATTTTCTAAACTTCAATTCCAAAATAAACTGATTTTTAAATAAATATGTTCTTTCATATAATTCGAAATTAATTAAGAAAGATTGAGTGATATAAAGTACAATACAATGTTGAACAAGCAGAATGTTCATGTTAATGAGAGAGACAAGTAACAAGATACGATTAGGCCACGAGTGTTATAGTAACAGAATGGTATAAAGGAACAGTTACCACCGATATCACTGTTACTGAGGAACTATTGCACTTGTGTCTCATGAAACCGGGTGAATCTTATAGCTAAAATAAAATTTTGTGCTTCATTATTACTTTTCTCTTTAACATTGGTTAGGGAGCGGTGTGGTCTAGTAGATAGAGCACTAGTCTACTGTTCTCCGGGTCCTGGGTTCGAATCCCGGCTATGATAAAATATTATTTATTCTGTTTATTCAGCTGGAGGGAGACCCTAGGGTATAGGGACCGTCCTGGGGCAGACCCAGCCTCTTTAAAGTGGATACCCAAGTTGGAGAAAAAACCTGAGCGTGATCAAGGCTAAATAACCTCATTGCTCTGCCGTTGGCCAAGAAACAGTACGAATCTCTACATGTACTGACCAAGACCCTTCATGGGTTGCAGAGGTACAGGTTTAGGTTTAACATTGTTCCCCCTTTTTCTAAAATAATAGAACAACTTATAGATAATTTTTTCACGTCTTTTAATATTTTTAAAGTTGTTACACAATATTTTAATGTTAATCTAAAAAAAAAAAGAAGAAGATATTCTATTAGGAATATTGTCATTCTAAATTATACGTTTTTCCTACTTTAACAGAGACTTAATTTTCTCCACTTTTTCGTTTTTTTTTAGGTATTATTGAACCCAAACACATAAAATTCTCCATATATTGAGACGTACATAATAATACTCTCATACCTCTGAAATCGTTATTATTTTTTAAACAAAACATAAGTGTACCACACAAACAGGCCTTTTTGGATGACTTGGTTATTTGGAATCAATGTGAACTAAAACGTATATTTTGATTTTTAACTCGGATTCAAAAATCATCACGCCTATTTTTCATTTCCTAGCTATACATCTAACATATAGCCAAGATAAAGTAAAAATCCGTATCAATATTATCCTCTTTCCCTATAACGTTTCTACGTTCCATTCAAAAGATAAAGAAGAAGGGTGTTGCTCTATTTTTTTTTTTTTTTTTTTTTTTTTTTTTTTTCGGGCGCGTAATAAATATTCAAAACACGGAATCCAACTCAATCACTTAGATAACGGCTCAATCAAAGGGCTTTTGCTAGTATGAATCAAGATCAACCGTTTTATTTTCATAAGCCAAATATATATTATCTGACATCTGGAGCCTAAGATGATCAACCATACAAGAATTCTACAGCGAAGAAGGATCAAAAGCTTCGAGAGCGGTTCATGAAGTAACTTCCAAGTCCCTCTGAACTTAACAGGTAAGATAGAAAGAAGATAGACAGATAAAGGAATACTTTCAGCATATTGAAGGATATAAACAGTGGTTTCATCACTTTTTATGTAATAATTTTCCAAATGATTCGCTCATCGATCTTATCTCGCCTTTATAATAGGTTGTGTTGCTCAATTTCATTCTTCCGTAGTTTCTAATATTCTTGTAATGCTAGTTACCAACCGATTTTCATTTTAAACAGTTCAGATTTAAATGCTGATTCACACTTATATTATGACTCACCAAACCTTTAGTCACACATCAACTCCAGTGAAGAGTGGTGTCAGAAATGGGGAGAATTAAAATCAATCCCAAAAATTCCCATCACATCACGTTAACCCTTCGTCGCAAAGCTATGGCCTCCTGTCCCTCTGTATCCTTTCGCATCATCTCACTAATCCCTGTTTAACAGATCCGCTACCTAGGGCTCCATCTTGACCAACGTCTTACACTAGACTGAAATGACAAGAAACTGCTAACAGATACAGATCGTTACAACATTTACTTGACAAACGTTCAAAACTTCCCATTTACTACAAAAAACTAATTTATATAGCCATTATAAGATCTATTTGGAGATATGGCATTGAGCTATGGGGATCTACCAAGCCATCAAATTCCTTCCCGCATCCAATCCTTGCAGTCCAAAATTTCCGAAAGATCTTAAGTGCTCCTTATTTTGTCACCTATAAAACTATCCATAAAGACCTGAATATCCCATTAGTTGCTGACTTAACCAAAATTAGATATACCTCCTTTCATTCCAAACTACCAGACCACTCAAACCTGCTTGTCCGTCTCCATCTATTCCCGATAACCCTCTGAGGCGCCTGAAAAGACGTTGGCCTCGAGACCTGCTAATGAAATAATGTGCTACCGATGGGTAGCTTATTCACAAGAGTTTATCAAGTCAATTGTAACTTTTTTTCACATTTTCTTGTATTTTTTTTATACAGTTGTATTGGTTTGTGTCACATGAAATGTCCGTTTTCAAGGTAAAGGATTTTTATTAAAAATACGATATGAAAACAAGATAATTTTATTTGAAGTATTTGCCTTCTTTTTCTACACATTTTTCCCAAACGGAAACCAACTTTTTTATCTCCGAACTGAAAAACTCTGAGCTTTGAAGTGAAACAAAATCTGAAAACGCACTTTTCACTTGATCATCATTTTCAAAAAGTTTTCCTTTGACGAAGTTGTCTAAATTCCTGAATAGGTACTAATCTGTTGGAGACAAGTCGGGAGATTATGGTGGGTGCGGAAGAACTTCTTAGCCCAGTTCTTTCAATTTGTGCACGGTATGTTTTGAAACATGGGGTCTAGCTGCCGCTCTGTGAGATCATGAGGTACCCATGTATCGAGCTTTTTCACTTTCGCAATACACTTTAAATGTCTAGAAACGGTAGATGCACTTGCATTTAGTTGTGCTGAGAGTCCTTTAACTGTTGGTAGGGGTTTCCTTCTACTGTATGTTTGAGGACATCGTTGTCTATTACGGACGGAGGTCTTCCACGGGGCAAGTTTTCCAAGACGGTATCCCTATCTGAAAACTTAGCAAACCAACAGCGAATGGTCTGTTCATTAACACTCCCTTCCCCAAAGGCCTTGCAAATATTTCTAGCGGCCTCAGCTGCTGAATGGCCGAGTTCAAACTCGTACAAAAATAGTACTCGAAAATCGCGTGTTTCTATGTTCATATTTGGAGGTATACTAAAAAGTGGGTAATTGATTGGGAGGCTAAAGTTAATAATGCAAAGGTAGAGGATTAGTAACTGTTTACTTTAAATATGTAAACATTCGGAAGAAAACAACAGAGACCTGCAAAATCCTTTGTGTATTTCAGAAACTATAAAAACGGAAATTTCATGTGAAACAACCCAACAAATATCATTAAATAAATCAAAAAAGATATATTTATAACTATTCTTTGAACGTTGAATGGATTCTTGCGTAACAAACGCGATTACGTTTGAATTGGTAAAAGCGAACAAGGGGTCAAGTGTCGCCTATTTTGGTTTATCGAGAGGCCTTGTACATAAGATACCCGAAGATAGCGTATTATTGACGCCTTAAACTAGAAAGATAAACTCTTGGAAAACAAGGCCGCTACCTCGGTGAGGTATTTTTAGCAGGAGCCAGAAAATCTCGCAGTGGTGGCACCTGTTCTATATCGGGGAGGCATGGACGTTTCTGACGTTGACGAGTTGGCCATAAAATTTTATGACGGTCATATATTCGCTTCCTCTTCACGCGATTATATATTTGACTTCTTGAACAAAACGGAAGTTGTTTGTTTATTTAACCGAAGTCATTTTTAATTGAGTCTCAGCTGATCCCGTATTTTGATCCTAATTCAAGAGAAAAACAAAAACAAAAAAATAATATATATATATATATATATATATATATATATATATATATATATATATATAAACATAAAAATATAAACATTCACCAATCTCTGTCCTACACGTTCCTTTATCCTCAATGGAGTGTAGCGAAAGGTATAGAGAAAGAAGATAAATATAACAGCTGATTTTCTATTTATATTTACCTATGGAACTAAAAAAACAAAAATATGTTCGCTCCTCTCTTTTAGACACGTATATCACCGAATATCCGCCATGCTTCTTTCCTATCCTCATTAAAATCCCTCCTCATTTAATGAATACCTTCTTGCTTCCCACTTAGACGTAAGCTAATATTAAGCCAATCAAAATGAGGTGAAAAGTTTTATTTATTTATTTATGTTTTATTTTTCATTCTTAATTGTGTAATTTGTTTATAACATGTACGTAAAGGTGTCATTATACCTTTTTTCTCCTTTCTCTCTTTGAGTTATTTAAACCTGACTGTTGTTTTTTTTTTTATGTTGTCGAGTAAATGTTCTTGATCAGTTATAATGTTTATTTTATTCATATCTCTTATTGTTAGGGGACCTTGTCTTCGAATAAAATTTCTTATTCTATTCTAGTATTTTCTATAAATACAATAAATAGTCAGGAGAATATAAAACTTATGTGGAGGTTTTCCAATCCCAGATTTAAAAAAAAAAAAATAATAATATAAGTTTTAGTTAATCTTGAGCCCAAATAACGGAGTCTTCCAAAATGTTCTATTTGTGTAGTTCATTTATGGCTAGCAGAAGAAATGGTAACAATTTGAGTGATATGAATATATAATGATGTTCGTTTTAATATGTGGTAAATGTTTAATATTTAGGTTCTATGATGACTAGAAACAAAGAAAATCTAGAGGAAATAAAATCCCTGTTAAAGGTGGGTGCGTGTTATTTTTCAGTGCAAAATTACCTAGTTCCTGCTATTGTCACAAAACTTAAAGGTTGCAATTTAACAACCTGTTATTCTTCACACGAAGGATTGCTTTGCAAACTGAGAATTTTACTTCCACCTACCTTCTATTTGATATTCCTTTCATACCTTTCCGGTAGACATTTTTCTGTGAAAGTAGGGACTGAACTCTCTGAAATTCATCAAATTGAGGCAGTTGTATCTCAGGTCACTGTTTTTGGGCCGATATTAGTTAACATATATATGTCCGATCTGCCACACCACAATGAGATTCTTTTGGCTAATTTATCTGATGATACAGCTGTTCTTTCTTCAGATAAGGATCCTTTTCAAGCCTCAATCTATCTCCAAAACCACCTTGATGCAATTTATTACTTGGGCTACTAAGTGGAAAATAAAGATGAGTGAGTTAGAAAGTGTTCATGTAACATTCGCTGTGAACCACAAACTCCTCCCATTGATTTTAATAACATTCAAATTCCTACATCAGACGAAATTCGATATTTACTTGGACAGACGATATGCTGTTGTTTTGGTTTTAAGGATGTGTGGTTATTATTGCCCAAAACATCTTCAGAAGACGATTAACTTACCTATGATGAGAGAAAAAGTTTTGTCACGTCTCGGGCATATAGTTATCTTAAATATGAAATTTCAGTTTCATAGGACTTACCGTTTCCGCCCGGGAGTTACCACACACACACACACACACACACACAACATCACACACACATACACACACATACACACACACACACACACAGACACACTGGCTTTTTTGCGGGCTTGGTAATTTGGACTCAGGTGACCTTAAACGTGTATTTCCGTTGAAAAGTAGAATTAATAAATTTTCACGATCGTACTACTTTCTCTTACTATATACTCGTATTCCATATATAAAGTAAGTGAAACAAAATATTTTTTCCATATGTTGGTTCTCTGGCTAAATAATCTTCCGTAATCCTTAGCAGAATTCGAATTAAATGAAGTTTGTAGTGAAGAACCGGCATCGTACAGTGTTGCTGAGGTTTTATCTGAAGAATAAATTACTGAATATGGCACAACAAGGACATCTTATAACGAAGGAGTAATCTTCCAAACCGCAATCCGTTTAGCAGCTCTTTCTTACTCTCGGGTAAATCTAAGAATTGAATCATTGGAGTGTATAAAAATTCATATCTCAAGTCTAAAAAAAAAAATCTCACGCGGTATCACCTCCAGTACCTTGATAGAACCTCTTACCTAATTCTAGTGCATTTTTTCGATTATTAATTTTTTTTTTATTGACCCCATAAATTTGTTGTTGATGAGATTCTCCTCTCCCATCCGCCACAAATAACTTTATGAGGTCAATAAAAAAAATAATTTTCGAAAAAATGCATTGGAGTTTGACTGGATGAGATCATGGGATTAATAAGTCGGTGTAACTTCGTGCTATTTCTACAATGTTACCGGTTTCTTAACTTGAATAATAATAATAATAATTGTAAAACATCATCAACTTGTAGAGATATATCATATTGAAGTATGTCATCGTAATCTGATTGTGACTGTAGACTGTATGTATTGACGGTACACAAAGGATTTTTTTTTTAATGGACCTGCCATTTGTATCAAGGAAATTAAAACATTCAGGAATAGCTTTGTAATTGTTTCACAGAGATAACCTCAGTTTCTCTCCCAAGTAAACAAAAAACATAAGTTTTCATTAGTAATGAAATATGCATTGTGCTTAATGAAAATCTGTGTTATTGTAATGATTTTAATTTTTGAATGTCATATTTCTATGCTTATATGATCAAGATATTTTTATCGATTGATTTCGCTTTACTACTACTCTTTTTTGCTTCGTATGTTTAAATGTTTTCATGCAAAGTAACGTTTTAATAACACAAATATCGATATTTTAGAGTCAAGAGAACTAGGATTATATTAATTATTATATTAACTTTATATACAGGAAAAGTGACAGGTGTAGATTACAATAAATAAAGATAAAAAAAAAAAAAAAAAATATACAGGAAGAGGTAGGTTCTAAGACATAGTTTATCTACCTTATCCTTACTCATTCATTTGCAACTGACTTTAATTAAATTATATGCTGAAATAAACTATTATAAATATCGATATTTTTGTGCCTATGTTACACCGGTATGAATAACGTTAACGGAAATTGATATTGTTATCCTATCTCTAAAAGACATGTATAAACAGAGCGCATGCGCCAGTCTAGAGCATGTTGGTGACGTTACCATGGTTACAAAATCAAAGCTTTTATCCCTGCTAAAAATCACATAAGAAGTTTTCATTTAAAAAAACTTACCCATGCAGTTGTGAATTAAGTTAGCATCGGATTTTTTTTTTGTTTTTTAATTGTTCATTTTATTTTCATATTTTTTATTGTTAGTATTAATACAATGTAAATGCTTAGGTGTTATTTGTTAAAAGGCCATATTTTTCAACTAGTTAGAATGAATTTAGGAAAGAACGAAATTATTTCCACATTCCTTTCTCTATAGAGAAAGCGCATAAATTTAAGTAATTGATGCAGATAATATTGTGTTGTAAAATAAGCTCGTGCCGTTTATTTACTAGTAATTTCAATAAAAACTTCAGACTTTTGTAAATATTTTAGATCAATTATATATGAACCATTTTTATCTATTACATATTTCCATCTTTCAGGTAATTTTTAAGTTCTGTCCTCCCAAAAACAGTTGAAGGACGACCCAAGTGCTTTGCGTCTTCCAAGTCTAAATTTCCGGGTTCCGAACTGAGCAAACGACTTACGGATGGTGTTTTCTCCTAAAGCATCACCGCCATACACACTGGTATTTTTTGTAACTGTCTATGCAGCGGATTTACCTTCTTGGGCAGAGGTTATTTGCTGTCGTTAGATGTGCAAATGTGCTTATAGTTAATTTCAAGTTTAAACAGTTTATTGCTTTAAGTGGTTCAATTTGATGTGTCATTTTTCTTTAATTTTGTTTATGTTATTGTTTTAAAATGTTTTTGACCATTTGAATAGATTAATTCGTAAGTTAAAGTGTGAATAAACTTGGTAAGCCGCTTAGGTTAGAACTTAGCACGTGGTTGGCTGGCAGAAGGAAGTTAAAAATTGCGTGCGGACCAGTAAAAACTACGCTGGAGTTGTGCTGAGGGAACCATCAGCGCTCAGCAGCGGATTAGTAGCGGGCAAAGCCCTTGCCCGCCCAGCTAAGTCATAAACATAATTTAAAAAAAAAAAAAAAAAAAAAAAAAAATTTTTTTTTTTTTCTTTATAGTTTATTGTGAGATCCAGTTTGAATAGTTACTTATGTTCATTTACTAAAGAATTTGTAGGATTCAGTATTTAGTTTGACAAAGTAATACAAAAAAAAACAATACAATAAAAATAAATTAATAACCTTTCACCAAATAGTAACCTCCGATAATAGTCATTAATAGCCATTCAAACATACTAATATGAATAAACCACCTGATATCCATTCACCAAATTTAAAAAGGAAAAAAACTAGTTGGATAAATATGAATGAATTGAATTTAACCGAATCACCGGAACTTATAAATAAAAATCAGTTTTTGATTATAGAAAGAGACGAAGAAGGAGATCTTAAAAAAGTATCTCCTTTCTTGATATATAAAACAATTAATAGTCAGTGTGGGGAACCGAAAAATGTCAAAAAACTACGAAACGGAACTATTCTGGTACAAACAAATACTAAAGATCAATCGGATAAACTTCTAAAACTTACCAATTTAGGCCCAACAATCAAAATAAAAGTAAATCCGCACCAAAAATTAAACATTAGCAAGGGGGTAATTTTTTGTCCGGACCTAGATGGGGTAGAAGAAAATGAAATTCTGGAAGAATTAAGAAAATTCAATGTTAAGGAAATAAAAAGAATTATTAACAGAAAGATGGGAACCGAAAGAAAAACACATTTATATGTCCTTACTTTTTCAATACCTACCCTCCCTGAAACTATTCCGGTGGGATTTCAGAAAATAAAGATAAAAATGTATGTTCCAAATCCGATTCGGTGCAGAACATGCTTGAAATTCGGGCACTTTGCCGATAAATGTACCAAAACACCTGTATGTGTTCACTGTGCAAAACCGGATCATAATGGTCTACCATGTGATTCAATTGTTCCCAACTGTGTAAATTGTGGAAATCACCACTCCAGCTTAGATTTGAAATGCCCTAGGCTTTTAGAAGAAAGGGAAATTAAAACAATACAGTTTAAGGAAAAGGTGCCCTACAATGAGGCCAAAAGAAAGTATAAAGAAACGCACCCGACTAATAGTAATTTAAATTATGCTGATGCTGCTAAAGGTAGTAGAAAAGTAGGAAAAGACATAGGAATTCAGACTGACGAACTCAAAAACTCCAATATTGCAGATAAAATTATTACTCCCTCAACCTCCAAGATGATCACACCCTCACCACATATATCCCCTCCCGTTACCTTCCCTACCCCTCTTCTCTCTCCTATTACCACCCCTCTCCCACCCCCCTCTCCCTTCCCCACTCCATCGTCCGCCCAACTCTTAACGGAAACGCCACTTGATTCCGAAGTCCCTTGCACTACAAATAGAAGTAGCGGCAAGAGCTATCGTTCAAAATCGAATTCGGAATTTAGGTCAAACATCCCTCAGCCTCAGAGCGGGGGGAAAACATCAGAAATAATGAAACCTCCGCCACTGCCACGGCGGAACTCTATGAGTAAAAACCAAAAAAGAAATACAGACTCCTCAAAAAGTGGTGATGAAATGGAAACCACCTGAATAAAACTATAATAATAAATAAATAATAATGTATAATAGATCTAATCTAACAACAGTTGACATAAACAAATATTACGAAACAGTTACACCACTTCACTACATTAATAAGTCAATTATTAATAAAAGGAATATTTACATTATACTTATGGCAATTAATAAAATAACAACAATCACAAATTTCTACAAGACAGTACAAATTCTATTCCTATTTAAAAGAAAGTTGCCCTTACCTATTTTAATATGTCTTAAAAATATAATAAAAATTTCTTATTTTGCTTACTTAGTTATAGTATGCTATATTATAATTACCATTAATATTGGGTATCTTAAGTTTGAAAATAAAACAACTAATAACAGTAGGTCTCACACAATGTTCTTAATACCATGACAATTATTAGCTGGAATTGTAATGGCATAAGAACGCAGTTTGAGGAAATGAAGATACTTCTAGAAGACATCAACCCAGCTGTACTCTGCCTACAGGAAACAAAGCTTGTTCCCGAACGAAACCTGAACATAAAAGACTATGAAGTATACAGAAAAGACAAAGAGATAAGAGAACAAGGACGAGCTCACGGAGGAGTCGCTATTGCAGTTAAAAATGACCTGTACTCGGAAAAACTTGATGTTCGAACTCCCTTACAAGCAATAGTGGTACGAGTAAAGCTTAACTTCGATGTGACGATTTGCAATATATACTTACCACCGACAGAAACGATCAATGAACTGGCTCTCACACAACTTGTTTCTGGTCTTTCTTCCCCTTACATTGTCGTAGGAGATATGAATGGATCACATCACACTTGGAGCCCAACAACAAACACGAGGGGAAACATCATCCGAAGGATTTTCGACAGTACAGACTCACTTCTTCTGAACACAGGAGAAGCCACCTACATCTGCCCACGATCAGGATCCACATCTGCGATAGACCTAACCTTTATCTCACCTACCCTTTATACGCACATGACCTGGAATGTTTGCAGAGACCAATATGGGAGTGACCATTTTCCGACATTATTGCGATTCTATTCCGAAATACCTAAGACCAAAAAGCATCAAAGATGGATTATCGAAAAAGCCAATTGGGAAGAATTTGAAGACAAAATAAACAATTCAGCACCGTATCATTCAGATAGCATAGATGAATTAACCCAAAATTTCACGCATAACATTATACAATCAGCTCTCCTAACCATTCCAAAAACAAAAGGTAATCCACAAAAAA
Source organism: Piezodorus guildinii (assembly GCA_023052935.1). Lineage (NCBI taxonomy): Eukaryota > Metazoa > Arthropoda > Insecta > Hemiptera > Pentatomidae > Piezodorus > Piezodorus guildinii. The sequence continues at coordinate 63,846,883 of CM041293.1, forward strand.
ATTATACTCCATGGTTCGACGAAGAATGTCGGAAATACATCACCAAAAAAAATAAAGCCCTTAAAGATTTTCAGCGAAACCCAAATAAAGAAAACTTATTACAATACAAAAAACAAAAAGCTCTAGTCCGAAATCTAGTTAAAAAGAAAAAGAAAGAATCCTGGATTTCATATGTGGAATCGATAAATAGCAACACTCCTATGAAAAAAATTTGGCAAAAAATCCATAGCATATCTGGTAATAACAATACTGCAACCCTATCCCTAAAAATCCAAAATGAAATAATATCAGACCCACAAATAACAGCGGAAAGTCTAGCGCTTCATTTTGCCACCATTTCAAATTGTGATAACAATCAAAATCGACATAATGACCCCCAAGAATTAGATTTTACTTCGCCTATACAGGATAGCATATCCCTGCAGGACTATAATCGACCTTTCACGATCTGGGAGCTAAAAGCTGCAATTGACGAAACTAAATGTTCTTCTCCAGGAATAGATCAAGTCCACAATATGATGATAAAACATTTCCCTCCTCGAATAAATAATGAACTCTTGAAAATATTTAATAGAATTTGGGAAACCGCTACATACCCTCAGGCCTGGCGAGAATCAATAGTTGTCCCAGTGCTGAAACCAGGAAAAAATAAGTTCCAACCCAACAGTTACCGACCAATATCGCTTACTAGCTGTTTGTCTAAATTACTAGAGAAAATGGTCAATAGACGATTGATGTGGATGATTGAAAAATTTAACCTCCTAACTCCTATTCAATGCGGATTCAGAAAAAGTAGATCCACAATGGACCAACTTGTGACTATGGAAGCCGAGATTCTCGACACTTTTATCGAGAAAAAAGAAGGAATAGGAGTCTTTTTTGACATGGAAAAGGCATACGACACTATAGATAGGGAAACAATCCTGAAAACACTATATGAGTGGGGCTTCAGAGGAGCTATGCCTAAGTTCATACAAAGCTTCTTAATGAAAAGATATATTAGAGTGAGAGTTGGCCAATCAATCTCTAGTCGAAAAGAAATATCTAAAGGCATCCCACAAGGAAGTGTCTTGAGTTGTACGTTGTTCGCTATTGCAATCAACTCAATCGTCAGCGTAATACCAAGCTCAGTCAAAGCATTTCTGTACGTTGATGACTTGGCTATATTTTTAAGGTTTAGCAACTACGAGTGGATGTGCAGAACACTACAGCGCTTGTTGAACCACCTCCAAGCTTGGTCTGAGAGTAGAAATCTCCGGTTCTCAATAGAAAAGACTAGAGGAGTATTGTTTTCAAGAAAAAGGACTCCAAGCACTACTCCTCAGCTCTCTATGTATGGAAAAATCCTGACGTTTGGTGAAAACATCAGATTTCTCGGCATGGTATTGGACAATAAATTAACATGGGTTAGCCATATAAAATACTTGCGAGATGAATGTTCAAAGCGGTTGCAATTGATGAAGATACTAGCCAAAACATACTGGGGTGCTGATCGAAAGTCAATGCTAATGGTCTATACTAGTGTTGTTCGACCTAAGATGGAATACGGCTGTATGCTATACTCCTCTGCTAAAGGAAATAGCCTTCAACCCTTAGATTCAATACACCACACTGGAATCAGGCTTGCTACAGGAGCTTTTAGGACGAGTCCAATAGAAAGTCTCTGTGCAGAGGCCTCCATAACTCCTATGGTTTACCGAAGACAAGAACTGACTAACAGATATATCGCTAAGATTAAAGTCCAAAAAACAAACCCTGCTTATTCCTATATATTTAATCCCCGTTGCATCAGGAACTATGAAATGAACCCAACAAAAACTGCTCCATTAGGTGTACGATATATTGAACTCGTTAAAGAAATTCTCGACCTGCCTATAGATCCTGCTGAGCCAACCGTTAGATCTCCTCCATGGAAATACCAACCCATAAAAATAGATTTAACTTTTAAAGGTATAGAGCCTACTTCCAATAAATATAAATTCCAACAAATTTCTCAAAAATATTCTGGACATGAAATAATATTCACTGATGGATCTAAGCAAAGAGAGTTTGTTGGCTTTGCCGTCATAAAAAGTGGAATAGCGATTAAATATAAATTACCCTCATATTGCACGATCCATACTGCAGAACTGCAGGCGATTGCCACAGCGCTTCATCTAGCCATAGAAGGTAATCATTCAAAAACATTAATATGCACAGATTCCTTATCGGCTCTTCAGAGTATTGTAAACATCAATAAAACTGGAACTATCCTAAATAAAATAAACAATTATTTAGAAACCCTCTACGATCTAGATAAAACGGTAAATTTCCTCTGGACGCCAGGACATTCCGGAATACCAGGCAATGAGGCAGCTGATAAAGCAGCAAAAGAAGCAGCTCATCTCAACATTTCACCACTCCAAGTATACGAGCCTAATGATGTCAAAGCATATCTAAAAGCTAGAGTCCTGAAAAGCTGGGAATCGGCTTGGAATGATACCCCTTTGACAAACAAGTTAAGAAATGTCAAAAAGACAACAAAAAAATGGATAAGTTCCGTCAGAGGAAACCGAAGAGAAGAGGTGGTTTTAACAAGAATGAGAATCGGTCACACCAATTTAACCCACAAATTCTTAATTACTAAAGAAAATCGACCGAACTGCGAAGTGTGTCAATTACCTCTTACAGTACAACATATAATTGAGAATTGTCCAGTATACCAGGAAGCTTTCGTATATTATAAAATACCTCGTTTCATCGAATTAGCTCTAAAAGATTCAAAAGAATCAAGTGACAGCGTCATAAAACTGTTAAAAGATACCCAATTATTCCAAAAAATGTAATACTAACAGTAACCGTTTAATTATATAAAATAGACTTTAAGGCAATGGTGTACACCTATTCAAAAAAAAAAAAAATAAATAAATAAAATAAAATAAAATAAATAAATAATAAAAAAAAAAAAAAAAATTTCAAAAAAAAAAAAAAAAAAAAAAAAATGTTTAAAGAAAGAAAGTAAAAGTTTAACCAATCAAATTCTTAATGAAAAAAATATCAATAATAATTGAAAAAAAAAGAGAGATCTTCAAAAAATAATAATATCTAATAAAAAGAAAAAAAAAAGAAAAGAAAAAAAAAAAAAAAAGTTCTCTACAATACTGTCTTAAGGTAAATGCTAGTTAGTTTGAAAATTGTATTTATAATGTATAAATTCTGTAAGTTAAAAAAAATAAATAAATAAATAAGATGTGAAATAATAATTATAAGAAAAAGACAAATGTATAAAATTAAAATAGCTAAGCAAAATAAGAAATTTAAGTACCTTGATGTTAAAACATAAGTCAAAAAATCAAAATTACGTAAGAAGTTAAATAATGAAAGGGCGTAATGACCTTGTAGTTGATCGCCTAGGAAAAAACAAGTAACCTAACCTAACCTTCTTGGGAATAGAAAATCATTAAATGACGAAAATGATTTTTACTTTCACTTACTATATATAGTAAGGGGAAGTATTGCGATCGTGAAAATTTTCGAATTCCAGTTTTCAACGGAAATACACGTTTTAGGGTCCCCTGAGTCCAAATAACCAAGTCCTGCAAAAAGATCTGTGTGTGTGTGTGTGTGTGTGTGTGTGGTAACTCCCGGGCGGAAACGGTAAGTCCTATGAAACTGAAATTTCATATTTAAGACAACTATACGCCCGAGACGTGACAAAACTTTTTTCATCAAAATGAGCCTACCAGAAGAGGCACTTTATACTATGCATTTTGCACCTTTTTTCGATTTTCTCAAAAACGGTTCCGACGATTTTGATTAAACTCGCTATATCGATGTAAAATATAATGGGCTTTAATATCATGTAGGTATTATTTAGATAAAAATGGTCTGACCGGGCTTAAATGCCGATATTTTAAATTTTCTTCCCCTAAAGTACCTTTAATTTTGTAGATTCAATAATAATAACTAGTTATCTTGTTAAAGCTGATGAAAAACTGGTAAATATATAAATTGAATAAATTCGATACCCAACTAAAGGAGAAAACAGAAAAAATATTTTTTTAATGCAATTTTTCGTTTTTGAACATAAGAGCAGTAATATACATGTATGATATACCGTTGGAAAGCTAAAGATTTTAGAAAAATTATCATCTCATACACAAGATTTTAAAAGTTAATAGAGAGTGATGAAATGAACATAAAACTAACTGATTATTTTATATAATAATATAATAGATTTTTTAATCAAACACATGTTTCTATAGAAATTTAATTTGATTAAATCCTTAATAATTTCACGTATTTTTATTTCTAACTGTATTTGAAAATTCTTTCATTTATTTTAAAAATGAAGGTAAGTGAAAGTCGTGTGTTGCCCGCACCAGATTTTTTTCTCTTCTATTTCGAGCAAGCAAATTACCACAGAACGATAAGGAGCCTCGATTGAAACTGATGCGTAAAAACACCTTGACTAATCTTTTTTTAGGATATGTAAGTATTATTGACTAAGTAAATATAATTTTATAAACATAGAGAGGATTAAATGGAAATATTGAAAAAAAAAAAAAAAAACGCTACGATCTTATTTTACAGCCGTGTTTAGGCACACCGGATTTGTTTGATAAAATATTTTAGTTCAATAAACATAATATATATAAATGAGTCGCCTTTTTCCTTGGTGATCGCATCACGCGTGAACGACTTCACCGACATTTTTTGTTGTGTGTACAACATTCAGAAGAAGAATCTTATGAAAGAGAAAAGTAAATTTTTTATAAATGTAATTATTTTTTTTTTAGTTTTCCAAGGTTATAATAATTAATCTCTATCAATATTAATTAATCCCTTTTGCTTCTGGTCATTGCATCACGCGTGATCGGCTTTACCGATTTACCTAAGACATAGTTAAGACAGAACATCGTCTGTCGGGTCAGTTGGTACATAATATATCATCGGTGGTTGAATGTTGGCTGAAAATATGTTTATATTTCAAATAAATTAATACAAAGTATGGGTCACCGGTGATGTAGCGGCTAGCTTAACATCCTTCTATGTCCAAGATCACGAGTTCAAACCCGGCAGACCACCCTAGGATTTTTTAAAAGGTGTGAAAAATTCTTGGTTGTGCCGTCCTTAAAATGGGACATAAATTGGTGTTCCCGGACGAAGTATTCATTCTAGATCCTAGATAAACAAATAAATAAGATCCCTATTCTAATTAAATTTGAATTGGCAAAATTTAGGACTCCCACTGCAACGTGGTCCGATTAGGCACATTAGCATAAAGTGAGGTTAAATGAATAAACGAACAGTTAATAGAAGGTAAAGTTTCTATTACGATATTTTTAATATTTTTTTTTATTCTTCAGGAAATTGTATGAAACAAAAAACCGAAAAACTGTTTTGTAATAATTCAATGGGCCTGGAATTGAAATCATGTTATGACCTAGTTACCTGAATGCAAGCCTTTGTCTTAGACGTGTTTCGGAAAATCAGCTTATATATCAAAGGAATTATTTTTTATTTTATAAAGACTATTAATATACCAAATAGTTTCCTGATTATGATTGGAATATATATTCCTTCAAGTAAATATTTTTATTCCTTAATTTCGACCGAAAATTTAATGTTTAAATTAATTATTTACGCAATTTATTTATTGCATGTCGTAATACTTTCTTCGTTCCTCATTTGTTCATTTAAAATAAAAGTCATGAGAAAAAATAAAATAAAATAAAATAAAACTAACGCCTTTCATTTAAGTAACAAACGTACAGTATGAAAATAACTCGAATCAGATCTTAAGCGCTTGTTCATGTAATCGTAGATAATTCTTTTTAACGATGGATATACGAATTAATAGGTATTTAAATCGTTTTCTGATTCTCCGAAATTTTTCGAATTAAAGCAAGATCCAGGAAAACACTCGATATTTTAAAATTTTATTTCTAATTAAAGTTTATTTGATATTTGTGTCAAATTTTCATGATATATAAAGGGAAGAAATTTGAATATATAGACAAATTAAAGTATTTCGAATCTACAATTACCAGAAGAAACGAAATCCAGAAATAAATAAAGGCATGATTAATGTTCGATACTGTACATTATTTTTCAGAAAAAAATGATTTACAATTAGTTTTCGTTAAATATTTGGTCTTAGGAAGTCCACTGCGAAACGCAGAATAGGGATTAAGTATGAAGTAGTGTATTTATATGATATACATAATATCCCTATGGTCGGTAAAAACAAAATTGATAAAATATGTACAACTATATTTACATATATTTATACATAAGTACTGTCAAATGAGTAGAAGAAGAAAAATGAGGGAGGATTGTATTATTGTTGTTCATAAAAATTAAATTTTAATGGTGGATTAAATGTAGATGGGCGTTCACCAATTGGTTGTATCGGTATTGAACCTTTCGGTTCGTTAAGGCTTTTATTATTATCTTCGAATATATTTATATATATATTTATATATATATATATATATATATATATATATATATATATATAATATATGTATATATATATATATATATATGTATATATATATATATATATATATATATATATATATATAGATATATGCAATATCGTGTGCAACAATATTCGCAATGAATTGTTGAATATTAATGCAGACTGTAATCAATTTGTCACGAGGACGCAAACAAAACTGGCCATGGTCCTTGAAACAACAGGTATTAATAAAATTGCGTATTAAGCACTTCACCAGTTACAATTACTACGAACTCTCATTGCGTTTTATTTCAGATCTATTTATATTTTTGTCTCTTTATACGTCAAGGGTTCATTACAGTTTTAGATCGATAACAACAACTAAATTTTAATTAACAGCCCTCTGGGATACGGAGAGAATATTCAGTAACTGATACAAATGTAATTAAGGTCAAAAATATTTTATCATGAACTATTCAAACGATTATATAAGTAAACAATAAAACCGAGGATATAATATTTATTCTTAAAATTATAATAAGACCTAAAGAACTTTTTTAGAAAGTTTTATTTAATATTTCAGACCAAAAAAAAAAAAAGCACTCCTTGACTTCCTTTTCTTACACCTTAATTTTTCTTCACAATCTATTACATAATTTTTCTACGTTTCAGGGTCCTTTCCCCATTATCAAGACTATTTTTTAATCACTTTTTAACACACAACACATTATATTTCATATCTAGCTAACTGCTATTCTTCCTGTTTGATGTTTATTGGCTAACTGTTTCTATGAGTTCTGTAATAGAATTAGAAATAATAGAAACATATAATAGAAACATATAGCCTATAAGTAAGCTAGATATGAAATATAATGTGCTGTGTGTTAAAAAGTTTTGATAATGGGGAAAGAACCACAAAACGTAGAATCATTTTTTTTTTCGTTGCATTTCTTGCCTTTTTTTTAAGGAAGGGCATCTAGAATTCTGAACTCCATATTTTGGGTTGTTTCTCATGAAATGTCCGTTTTTATACTTTCTGAAACACATAAGGATTTTGCAGATCTCTGTTGTTTTCTTCCGAATGTTTACATATTTAAAGTAAAAAAAAAAAAAAAAAAACCTGTACCACTAACCTGTACCCATGAAGGGTCTTGGGCTCAGTACATATAGAGATTCGTACTGTTTCTAGGCCAACGGCAGTGCAATGAGGTGATTAAGCGTTAATCGCGCTCAGCCGCCAGGACTAATCCTCTACCTTTGTATTATAAGCATTAGCTTCCCAATCAATTACCCACTTTTTAGTATACCTCCAAATATGAACATGAAAACACGCGATTTTCTAGTAATATTTTTTTACGAGTTTAAACTCGGTCATTTAGTAGCTGAGGCCGCTAGAAATATTTGCAAGGCGTTTGGGGAAGGGAGTGTTAATGAACGGACCATTCGCCGTTGGTTTGCTATGTTTTCAGCTGGGGATACTTAAAACTTGCCCCGAGGAAGACCTCCGTCCGTAGTAGACAACGATGTCCACAAACATACAGTAGAAGGAAACCCCTACCAAACAGTTAAAGGACTCTCAGCACAACTAAATGCAAGTGCATCTACCGTTTCCAGACATTTAAAGTGTATTGGGAAAGTAAAAAGACTCGATACATGGGTACCTCATGATCTCACTGAGCGGCATGTTTCAAAACATACCGTGCAAAAATTAAAAGAACTGGGCTACAAAGTTCTTCCGCACCCACCATATTCTCCCGACTTGTCTTCAACATATTATCACCTTTTCAGGAATTTAGACAACTTCGTCAAAGGAAACCTTTTTGAAAATGATGATCAAGTGAAAACTGCGTTTTCAGATTTTTTTTCAGTTCAAAGCTCAGAGTTTTTCAGTTCGGGGATAAAAAAAGTTGATGTCATGTTGGGAAAAATGTGTAGAAAACGATGGTAAATACTTTGAATAAAATTATCTTGTTTTCATATCGTATTTTTAATAAACATCCTTTACCTTGAAAACGGACATTGACCCAACCCAATAGTATTTTTTTATCTGTATTTCTGGATAATAATGTTACTCCTAACGATGCCCAAAATTGTTTTGTTTTTTTATTAAATAGAAAAATTATGATTCTTTACATTTATTTATTTTTCCATGCGGTTCTATATCCTATTTGCTTTTATAATTATGAGAAAAATGAATAACTTTCTCGAATTAGGTAGTTTCAAATGAAAGTATAATTTGAGAAATTTAAGCATAAGTGTAGAACGGCTAATATTTCTCAAACTATATCAAATTATCAAACCAATTTTAAATAATTGGGCAAATATTACTGCAAAATTCATGGCGGTTTTAATTTAATGGTGTGATGTTTAAATTTAAATTATTTTACATCCAGCAGTTGATACCCGATATATTTAAATGTTTTGTATGTCGGATCCAACTGTTCTTAAGTAATAAAACTGGATAATAAATTATTTGATTAAAGAGCTTTCGATATAAAAAAAAAATGTCGTTCTGGTATTACTTCAACGTTCAAAAGTCTTTCAACTAAATTAGTTATCTAATGTTAACTTTTTTAAATTCTGCTCAAAATCACCTGTTTGGTGTTTCCCCAACACTAGCACGATGATAACGCCAATTTCATTTATCATAATGAAACAACCGTCAGAGGAAAATTCTAAAATCCGAAGGGGTCACCCTGGTGTAGTGGCTAGCATAACAGCCTTCTATGCCCAAGTGTGCGGTTTCAAACCCGGAAGATGGCCCTAAAATGTTTCAAATGGAGTAAAAAATCCTTGGCTATTCCGTCTTTCGGAGGGGACGTAAACTGGTCAGGACCTAGTTACTAGTTAAAGATCCATATTATAATTAAAACTAGGATTCCACGGTACCATCTTCCGGTTAGCCACAGTAGCATAAAAGAGATTTTAAATGAATAATTAGCCTATAAATGTCCACTGAGCTAAATGTTGAAGCAGTCGAAAACAACTGAAATACGTGTTCATTTTAGTTAATCCAAAGACGCCTCGTATCTCACGGGCTAACATTCAAACTGGTTATCCTTAATTTTAATAAATTCACCGACTCGTTTGTGTTTTTTTGCATCTTCCGTTTTCGTCAATATTCAGTGCTTCATTTACGCTGTCTACATTATGTAATTGTAAATAACGAACTAGTAAATTATATGCAAAGTCATCTCTTAGTTCCGACACTTTGAAGTGTCATTTATATTACATAAGCAATCCATCCTGTACTAGGAAGATAACTGTACTGTATTATTTAAGTTAAATTGTTTCAAATTAAAAAATATATTTAAAATTATTCCTGACTAACAATTTCACTACGTATTTATTTTATATCAAGTAATTTTCGTATTTAATTATTATTAATTTTTTAAAATTAATTTGCATGTCTTATATCAACGAACTCTTAAAAAAAAAAAAAAAAAGTTTTTTTCAGCATTTAAAAATCTGATGAACAAGAAATGCTGTCACAAACATAAATAACTTTAATAGAATTGGTCAAAAAATAAAATAAGGTGCTTTAGCGAAACCAGAACGTTAAAATCTTTTATAGATTGAGAACTTGTTTATTTATTTAACGCCCTTTATGCTGCTGTGGCTAATAGAACGATGGTATAGTAAGAGTCCTAAATTTTGCCTATCCAGGTTTAATTAGGATAGGGATCTTTAACGAGAACCTGACATCTCACAGGCTCGGGACCACCTTTTAACCTTGCCTCCGAAGGATGGCATGACTAAGGATTTTTCACTCCTATTAAAAAGTCCTAGGGCCACCTGCGGATTTGAACCCGGGACCTTTGGCATAGGAGGCTATTATGCTACAGGTAACCCCTAAGATTAAGATCTTTGAAACTTGAAACTTAGAAAACATTCTTTCTATGAGTGGTGTTTATAAGAATAATTTAATCAAGAATTTGAGTACTCGACATCCACAGTTTTTTTCGAACATTGTATTTTTTGAACTGTGAATTGCTACAGAAGGTATAGATATTACTTAAGTAACATAGTAGAAATAAAAGTGGTAAATTGATATGAATTTCGATTACTGCAAAAACTTTGAATACAATTCATGGAACTTAGTAATGTAGACGTTTTAATCCATTTTTTTAAGAACGTATATATATTAATATTTACAACCATATTAAGAAATACATCTAGTAAATGTGATGGTAATATAATACATCACACGAAATACATGTAGAGACACTTCCGACAGTCGGGTACTTTAAAAGAGATTCTAAATACGAGGTTCCGCGGCCATCTTCTTTTCAGACGCCTCGGAGAATTATCAGGAATCAAAGAGGAAGCAAAGATTGAAACAAATGGGTTACAATGGGAATTGACTATGTCATGAAATAAATGGTATCTGGTTCGGGCTAATTCAGCGACATATGGAGTATTAAGGGGTTTATGTATGAGTTTATTCGTGACAAAACAAGGAGCGTTGAAGATTTTGAATTGGGTGCGGGAAGAATTTTATGGTTTAGTAGAGCCCATAGCTCTACCCCTTAAGTCGGACTTAGGATGGTCTTTTGTAGTTTAGTGGAAGGTATGAGTAAGTATTTAAGTAGTCGTAACTGTCCGTACTTGTCACTTCAGTCTTATATGAGGATTCCAAGTGAGATGTTTGTCCAGGTGTGGTCAGTCCTAGGTGTCGGATCTGTTCAACAGATACTAGCGGAGTGCTATTAAAGGATACTGTAGGACAGGGAGTCATTTTTACGAACTAAGGGTAAGAATTATTGGGTTGTGTCACATTAAATGTCCGTTTTCAAGGTAAAGGATTTTTTTATTAAAAATACGATATGAAAACAAGACAATTTTATTCGAAGTATTTACCTTCTTTTTCTACACATTTTTCCCATCGTGACACCAACTTTTTTATCCCGAACTGAAAACTCTGATCTTTGAAGTGAAACCAAATCTGAAAACGCACTTTTCACTTGATCATCATTTTCAAATGTTTTTCCTTTGACGAAGTCGTCTAAATTCCTGAACTGGTGATAATATGTTTGAGACAAGTCCGGAGAATATGGTGGGTGCGGAAGAACTTCCTAGCCCAGTTCTTTCAATTTTTGCACGGTATGTTTTGAAACATGGGGTCTTGCTGCCGCTCAGTGAGATCATGAGGTACCTATGTATCGAGCATTTTTACTTTCCCAATACACTTTAAATCTCTGGAAACGGTAGATGCACTTGCATTTAGTTGTGCTGAGAGTCCTTTAACTGTTTGGTAGGGGTTTCCTTCTTCTGTATGTTTGAGGACATCGTTGTCTATTACGGAGGTCTTCCTCGGGGCTAGTTTTAAAAATCGGTATCACCAGCTGAAAACTTAGCAAACTAACGGCGAATGGTCCGTTCATTAACACTCCCTTCCCCAAACGCCTTGCAAATATTCCTAGCGGCCTCAGCTGCTGAATGGTCGAGTTTAAATTCGTTCAATAATATTACTCGAAAATCGCGTGTTTCCATGTTCATATTTTGAGGTATACTAAAAAGCGGGTAATTGATTGGGAAGCTAATGTTTATAATATAAAGGTAGAGGATTAGCAAATGGTTACTTTAAATATGTAAACATTCGGAAGAAAACAACAGAGACCTGCAAAATCCTTTATGTATTTTAGAAACTATAAAAACGGACATTTCATGTGAAACAACCCAATATTTGGGGGATTTGTTGGAATTGATTTTTAACCTCCAATGCTGACAAGATGCATCAAGTTAGGATTGAGAGTGTGGGAGGCAAAAACTGGGTCGCTATCTGCGACAAGTGTCATTTTTGAAATCTATAGGGGGGGAGGGGAGTAATTTTTTTAGGCCGATTACAAAGATTCATTATTGAAAATAATAGACCATAAATCAACATTTTCACCACTTATGTACCCAGGTATAAGGCCGCTATGAGCTACAGAGAATTTTATTTGCTTCTCTGAGCTTATTTTTTGTTGACTAGACGAATGATAATGTGGAGAGAGAGGTACCTGCGTATTCCAAGATAAATATTGATGCTGGCATTCTAGGCCTCCTTAGTTTAAATCGAGATAAATATACTGATAATTATTTACAATGCTAATTTTAGTATTTTTTTATATAATCAATTTTATTCTTCGGACATAACTAGGGTTAATAATATATTTTTGAAATGCCGGAAAACATATTTTAGACTAGTTGCTCGGGTGAGTGAGAGTCCTGCAACTATTGTTCAAGTTGTATTTGATGGTTCGTAAAAATACGAGGAAATGAGTAGGAAAAGCCGGATCGACCGATGATCTGAGAAAACAGAAAAATAACAGTAGTTTCGCATTTATCATTCTCACTTAACTATGTTAATTAACTTGTTACAATCATTGTGGAAATAGATGTTCCATTGTTCTTTCCCAAATCCTAAGATTTCATTATATTCTGATGAAATAAAAAAATGTTTGCCTCACGTGGAATTAGAATTCGTGGGAATCAGTAGAAATAAAAAAGTCCTGGCAGTCATAGGGACTGCAGATAGAAGTGAACACTTTTTTTAAATTCGCGATTTGCACTGGAATTTTGTTGGAAAGGATTACATTAGGAAAAGTAGATTATGTTAAGAATGCATGTTTTGTTATTATTGTTTCATTTAAATGTAAATATCATTACCTTGTAGATATATCATCTTGAATTATGCCATCGTAATCTGAATGTGACTGTAGACTGTATGTGTTGGTGGTACACATAGCACATTTTTTCTGATGACCTGTTTGTATCATGGAAATTCAGATATTTAGGAATATGCTTTTTTTGCCTTTGTTGATATTTACGACCCGTAATTTTCTCTTCATCTTGAATTTATGCGTTATAATTCGAATTATTTTATGTTTTAGAAGATTGATCCATCAATGATAACTTAAAATGGATGTTTTTTTTTTTTTCTTCTTTTATTTATTCCGCCGTTTAATTTTGTCTGTTTGTTTTTCTATAGGACCCTCTTCATTTTCTCTTTCTCCTCAACCGTTATTATTAAAGTATAAATTTGTTGAATAGGTTATTTCATAATTTTTCTTCATATCCCTGTATCGCTTACACCTAATTTCATTTTATTTCTTTTCCTCTTTATTTTGAATCGAAATTCGAAAATACGACAGGATTTTCGACTTAAAGGAGGGGATCTTCCTCCTTCATTCCTTTTATTTGATTGTATGAAGAAATGTAGATGTTTAAAAATGTAGTTTAAAAAATGGAGATATTTTAATTTATATTCATTTCTTCGCTAATAGATATTTTTTAATAGTTATTTTTCTTAAGTTCAATCATCAAACTATTGTATATAACCTCCTAGACTGATCTATTAGTTCAAAATTAATTATTTTTTGAGACATACTTTGAAATGTATATAGATGTGAACAATGGTGAATTTGCAACACAGAGATAACTCAGTTTGCTCTTCCTAGGAAACAACAAAAAACATATGTTTTAAGTAGTAATGAAATATAATTTGTGATTAATTGAAATCTATATTATTAAAATGAATTTAATTTTCAAATGTCATATTTCTATGTTAATATGATAAAGACAATATTTTCAATTTCGTTTACTACGATTTAAATATTGACAAGATCATCATGATTTTGTTTCGAAGGTTTAAATATTTAAAATGCAAAGTAGCGTTTAAATAATATTTAAAAAAATGAAATGAAAAAAAAATTTGTATTCTGGGACAGCTAGTCCCCTAAGAATAATATAAATGTACATTAAAGTATTAATCTTCTGGCTATTACGTCTACAAAATATACATCATATAAAAAATGCATACATACACATAAACAAACGTATATATACGTACAAGGTAATATTGCAACCTTATAATTAATAAAATAAATAAAATGAACTGAAACATTGAATAATTAAAAAAAAATAATAAAAATAGCGTGTAAATAGTCAAAAATTATTAAGGCGCGGTGGACTGATATTCAAGGAGATGGATAAATTTATGCTTGAAGGAAGTTAAGGATTGGGGTGTACGAATGAGCATGGGTAAGGAATTCCAAAATGAAGTAGCTGGAATAACGAAAGATCTTTTGAAGGGACTGGGATCATGTGTCGAATGAGTGGACAGAGGAGAGTGGGGTGAACATGTTATAGATATAGAAGGTTTTTTTGGTTCTGAAGGATTGGTAAAGATGGGTTCCTAGGAAGTATTGCCGTCAGAATTTCGGATAAAGCCACTCAACTCGGCGTACCAGGTGAGCGCCTGGGGATTCCGAAGATGAATATAGTGAAGCAGTTCATCAGTCTCTTCAGCCTCATCTCAAGCGTCTCTGACAGTCCGCCAAACACCAGGCAGCTATAATCGAAGTGGGGGAAGATAATAGAGGATACTAGGAGCTGGCGGGTTTTAAGAGGTATTTGATCACGGAATCTGAGGAACTTTTCGAGAATGGCTATGGATTTTTTGGAAATTTGAGAGATATGATTATTCCAGAATAGATTTTGTTCGAGGAATACACCTAGGTTTCTAACAGACGTGTGGAAGATGATTGGTCTATTGTTGAGGTAGAGTAATGGGTGACAGGTGAGGGAGCTGAGGAGATGTTTGGAACCAATGAGGATTGCTTTGGTTTTGTCGACATTAAGCTTTAGACCACTACTGATGGCCCATAAAGTGATGCTTGTAATTATATCGGTATCATAACGCGAGCGTCACCTGAAATAAATGGTTTTACCCCAACCAAACATCGCATAACGCGCCTAAATAAGTTTTCACTTTAAAAAAAAATCTGGTGAGCACAACACAACACTTTCACATAACTCACTCCTTAGAGCTTTAATAAACATAAAATTTAAATAAGAACTATATTTTTTCAATGGAAACATTTATTTTAGAGTAAATAATATAACAATCGATAATATTAATATCAATTAAGATCAATTAATATGTTCAAGAATCACTTCACCTTATGACTGTTTTGTCACTGAACATTACCTTATACAACTTTGTACGTTAGATAACAATTTCTCAAAAATCTTTCCATCGGAATATTAAACTAGACTATATATATATATATATATATATATATATATATATATATATATATATATATATATATATATATATATTTTATATACATATATAAAATCATCGACATTTCTTCCCATTTTCGGACTCATTGACACTGGCAAATAAACATCAATGAAGGATAAAAGCGACATAAATGAGATTCTTTCAAATAATTGATGGAAAAACAAGACGAGAAAAAGGACGCAACAAGACCATCAGGGCGCGTTTATGCTGCCCGCGTTTTGGCGGCTGAAGCTGTAAGCGGGTTCTAATAATTCAGTCGGGATCACTTGTAGCTGGGTGGTTAGCATAACAGCCTCCTACGCCAAAGGTCACGGGTTCAAACCACAGGTGGTCCTAGAATTTTTTCAAGGGAGTAAAAAATCCTTAGCTATGCCGTCCTTCGGAGGGGACGTTAAACGGTGGTACAAAGCCTGTGTGATGTCATTTACTCGTTAAAGATCCCTATCCTAATAAAACCTGGATAGGCAAAATTTAGGACTCCCACTGTAGCATCGTCCAATTAGCCATAGTAGCATAAAGTGACGTTAAATAAATAAAATAATAATAATTCAGTCTGGGACAGGCTTTCTAGGAAGTCGCCCAAAACGCGTGTAGTATAAACGCACCCTTAGATTGACCTCAATGCTAAGCCGGCCAACGGTTTGATATAGGAGAAACGCCTGAGATGGTTCAGACATCTTCTGCGTAAGAAAAAAGACACTTCCCACACACACTTCTAGCTTTTTGCGGGACTTGGCCATTTGGATCCAAGACGTGTATTTCCGGTGTAAACTTAAATTACAAAATGTTCACATCACTTCCTCTTTCTCATATATTGAGGTAAATGAAAATAAAAAATATGAATATGCGTGAATAGTCATTATTACCGATTGCTAAGCATTGTGGATTGCGGAGGATTGTAATATATATCAATAAAAAAGTTAAATATGAATACACGGATAATAGTTATGGAATAAAGCATCAGGATGTTTGAGTGAGATGTAATTCTATTTTATTTAATAATGACGTGTTTCTACTAATATGGTATTTCCGTTTGTCCTTATCAGAGACCTCTTCAAACAAGCAATGCTCGAAATCGCAGTATATGAGGATGTGATTTGTCTTGTTTTTATTTTTAAAATATTTAATATTTTGTTTATACACAGATATTATTAGTGACTTTTCTTATCAATTGAAATGAACTGAAAGGAAATATTTAAAGACTTCAGTGCTCGTTGATTTTCTTAGGCAATTGCATTTGCCCCTGGGTCGTCCCATAGCTGGTTAAATAATAAATAAATAAAAACCTGCCACAACTGGATTCGAACTATGTAGGTTTTGTTCCCCTTTAAATAGTCTACATGTGATTGAATGCCCAAAGATGGAAATCTGTGAAATTCAGCAAAAATATTATGTGACGTATAAGATCATCATAAGGAGCAGTGTGGTGTAATGGACGGATCAATAGTCTTATGTTTTCCGGATTCCGGGTTCTAACACTAGATATGGCAGAATAATTTATAATCAATTAGGGAAAAACCAGGCGGTTGAGGGTGATCTCGGCCTAATCGCTTTCTCACACGCCGCTGGTCTAAAAACAGTACGAAATATCTATATGTACTCAACCCAAGACTCAGTCTAGAGGTACAGTTATGTTTTTGTTTTATGAAGTTATTGAAGGTTAGGGAGAGTGATGGAAACTGCATAAATTAAAGTAATATTTTAAATTTGGGTACAAACCCGGAAGATGGCTCTAGAATTATTTAAAAGGAATAAAAAGTTCTTGATTATACCGTCCTTCAGAGAGGACGTAAAAAGCGATCTCGAGCCTATGCGATGTCAGGTAATCTTAAAGATAAAATATATATAAGGTACCTTCTTAATTAAACATAGGACTCCCAATGTAGCATCTTCCGATTAGCCTCAGTAACATAAAATTAGCGTTAAATAGAGAAACAAACAAACCTCATTAAATTTATTTCAAGTGGGATGGTGAGGGAAAGCTGTATAATGGGTGCATTATTCGGTACTCGTAAACTCCTTGTTTCCTCCTACACACCACACAACATATATATATATATATATATTATATATATATATATATATATATATATATATATATATATATATATGTCTATTTCAAGGATCACTTATGAAGTATCTAGTTTTGTATATTTATTTCATTCTAAAAGTTTTATTTGTAAATTTTATTTTATTTCTAAATCTATGACCACACTGTTCCGGTCATCAAACCTGTAATAATAATGCAAATTATTATTAAACTGGTCATCAAACCTGTACTTTCTTTTAATTATTAAGGGGCTTTAGTCTAGGATAATAAATACTTTTTTTTATTTCATTTCACCAAGTTTTTATTTATTTATTTTTCTTATTTAAAACGTGATATGATTATCATCTTACTTGTTTCATTCACCATAATCTATATTGATGGTGAGTCGGCTTAAATGCCGATATTTTTTTCCTCTAAAGTACCTTTAAATTCGTGCATTCCAAAACATTAACCATATCATCTTAATGGCATTGATTAAGGACGGCTAAATATACAAGGTAGGATGCATTTGATGACGAAACTAAATCAAAAAGAGCAAAACTATTTTTATATGAAATTTTGTTTTTTTGATAATAAGAAAAGTAATATAGACGTATAATATACCGTTGGAAGAGAAAATGTTTTAGAAAAAATATTATCTGATATAAAAATTTTTAAAAGGTAATATAAAGTGAGGAATTGGGAATAAACTTATTAATGCTTAACTATTTAATACAATTGTATTATTTAATCTAAATCATATGTTTCCAACGAAAATAAGTACACGTTTTATTAAAATCAACTTAAATATTATTCAAATTAAAGTTTTAAATTGCTTTTAACAGTCGAGTAAGTGAAAGTCGTGTGTTCCCGCACCAGATTTTTTTATTATTTCTTGGAACATGTCCTTTGTAATAACATTGACAGAAATATAAAATGAGGTTCAGAGTAAATTAAATACATATAATAAAGTTAAAAAATTACTGATTTTAAAATAGACATGTGTAAATGAGAGGAAAATAAAATAAAGCTTATTTATAATTCTATTGTGATAGATCATTTTAGATATTCATTAAATGATGAATCGCTGTTTAGAAATATCCTTGGTGTATTAACTCTGATGGGACGTAACAATAATTTAATCGATCATGTCTGATAGCGCAGTTCCTGCAAAATTAAAGATTATACTTTTTTATTCCCACGATGTTAAGTCTGCTGATTCATTTAGCTCCACGTGTAAAGGCCATCTAAACCGTAGGAGGTGTGTACCGGACCTTATAAAATAGACGTAGAATAAATAGTCCGGCGAGCCCTCCAAGTCTATTATTAGTTCGTCAACGACACACAACAACGTTGGCAGAGTTGGCAAACAGTTGCGCTGCGCCCCACCAAGGCATTCATACCAATGCAGTTATTGCCAGTGGAACAGCTCATCAAGGACCGTGACATACATGCGTTGCATCTAACTTGCATCCTAATCCCCGGCTTAACTGCGTATAAGAGAATAATAATGAAGCAATGGAATAGTCGCAGAAATAGCCATTGAAAAACTCCTCTAAGCTTCAAGGTGAGTTGGGGAAGAGAACTGAAAAAAAAGGAAGGAGCAGATTTGTTTACGAGATGTGATGTAATCGGGTGCCCACTCTTGGGATTTCGCAATGGATCTGTTTTCAGGCGGTCTTTTCTGAGATGAGTAAGCATATATAAAGTCCTTGGATTAAAGCAGGTGCCTTTAATTTCTAGTTCTAAAAAATGAAACATATCTTATTAGTTTTAAAAAAAAAATGATAAATATACATTTTGAACGAATTTGATAAGCAGTTTAAAGGATGGAAACACTAAAATATTTTTGTTAGTTTATTTTTTTTTTTCGAACACAAGAATAAATCATTAAAGATATATAATATACCGTTGGAAAGTAAATATATTAGAAACAAGTTATCTTATATAAACGTTTTGGTAGGTAATGTCTTTTTTTTCTTCTTCTATATTCACATTCTGACATTCTGACAATGCAAACAAATTGAGATCAGACGGTGGCTGGGAGTAGTCACCCCTTCCATGGCTTTAATTAGCAGAGGAGGTCCCTCATCCAGCTTCGTTTTGCCTTCTGACTGGTATTTCAGCTACTGACATGTCAGTTTATCAGTCTATTGTTGTGTCCGTTAAGTTTACTGTGTAAAACGAGCATAGAGTGTTGTATACTATGTGGTTGTTGTAAGTACGTATGTAGAGTTCTGT
The DNA here is from genome assembly GCA_023052935.1 of Piezodorus guildinii. Classification (NCBI taxonomy): domain Eukaryota; kingdom Metazoa; phylum Arthropoda; class Insecta; order Hemiptera; family Pentatomidae; genus Piezodorus; species Piezodorus guildinii. Next base: position 63,866,671 of record CM041293.1, read on the forward strand.
TTTTTACTACAAGGAGCTGTCGTTATGAGTCTTAAAATTTTGATTGAAATTATTGCAGTTTTTGTATGTGAATTTTTTTGCTGAAAATCAACACAATTCTAGTGATAATGTTTAGTTTCTGTCTAATTTTTAATTTTAAATGATTTAGATAAAAGTGCAGTATAGTACTTTCAGTCGGTGGTTAAGAGTCTGTCTTTTCATCTTTACATGTGGGTTCCCCAAATCATCCTTCGATCGAGTAGTTGTTGTCTTTTGAGGAATTAAGTTAAGTGACGAATCGGACATAATCTTTGGTGATTGTTAATGACATTTAACGAAAAATAAATGATTAATCAAATTATAAACAATTATTTCTTTATCCCAATTCCTTTAAATATGGTATAATCTAATAATATTTACTGGTTAAGATCTATAGCTTATTACTGTTCCCCTAGGAATGCTCATTGAACATACAGGTAGGTAAGTTCAGGGTAAATTTAGTTGCTATTAATCGAGGGTAAAACTTGATTCTTTTCACAATTTCCGTAAGTGCTGATTCGAAATTCGTCAAACAATTATTATGTAAGGTACCTTTATAATATTTCATGAAATTATTATGATACTTAATTTAGAACCGTAAGCAAACTGGTGCAAGTACTATTTTATGTTGCTACATAGATAAGGCGGCGCTGTTTCAGGTAAGATGGTTATATTATATTTCTGTGGCGGTCGTGAAAACTAGATAACTAAAGTTATATCAAAAATGAGTTAACTTCACCTATCGCTCCCTCAGACCTTCTCCTACGTCGTGTTAAATTGGTTAAAAAAATTTCTTGGTGGAAGAAATTTCACGTGGAAAGAAAGCTGTAATTAATAACTATATTTTGGTATTATGTAAAACTTTAAGTCGCTCACCTGTAAAATGAAAGATTTTGACTTAACCACTTATTCAAGACCGCTACAGATTTTATATTTAACATTTTTATCGTCTATTGATAGATATTTTATAAGTCAAAAGCTATTATAGAACATGAATATATTCAAATTTTATTTTATTGCATCAGGGATTGTCTGAGCTGCTTCTTATATGTAATAATTACTGTGATAAAATTGATATTTTTACTTGTAAGAAAAGTGATGTAAAGAAATTATTTTCTGGATAATTGTTGCCTAATATAATATAAGAGACCACTTGTATTTATTTATATTTATGTAAGTTTTTCCCCATATATTAATTCTAAATATATATATATATATATATTATATATATATATATATATATATATATATATATATATATATATATATATATATATATTATATATGTATATATATTATTATATTTTATGTAATTTGTTAATTTTATATAATTTTATTTTTGGTTACCACCATATTGTTTTGTGATGAAAACATGTTATTATATTTTACTTTGTATGCTCACCTGATTGAATATTTTATAAATGGATATTCATATCCGTCTATTTTGTAAAATAAAATAAAATAAATAACTTTCGGCTAATGGAAACAACTCAAAGGCCTCAGAAACCTAACAATGAGTCTGATTAGTGACGTTTTCTACACCTTGAAATTGTAGAAACTCGAAGAATATATAGTTATTAGCTATCGCATGTAGCATAGTGGCTAGTATAACAGCCTTCCATGCCAAAGGTTCAAACCCACAGGTGGTTGTAAGGTACTTTTAATTTGAGTAAAAAATCCTTAGTTATGCCGTATATCTGGCCAGTGCGATTTCAGGTACTCGTTAAATATTCCTATTAAGGACTCCCACTGCGTGATGCGTGCAACACACGACTTTCACTTACCTCCATTGTTTGAATTAATTTAAGAACTTTTAAATACATTTTTAGATGAAACATAGGTAAGTGGGAGTAAAAAGGTTAAAGATTTATATAGTTTATAAATAATATAATAGATCATTAAATAATCTATAATATTTTATCTGCAATAATCACTTAGTTTTATCCGATTTTCATCACTCTCTTGCCTTTTACAACTTAGTGTATAAGATAATGCTTTTTCTAAAATCTTTAGTTTTCCAATGCTATAACACAAGTCTATGTTATTGTCCTCATGTTCAAAAATAACATGACATTTTTTTTTCTCTTTTCTTACTTGGGAATCTTGTATATTTGGCCTGACGTCATCAATAGTAATAAAATAATATGGTTAATTTTTTATAATTAAAATATCAAAGGTACTTTAGAGATAGGAAATTAAAAAAATTCGGCATGCAAGCACTCTCAGAGTATTTCATTCAGAAAGAAACCAACATGATATTAAAACATATTAAATTTTACATTCATATATCAATTTTTATCAAAATCTTTGAAGCTGCTAATGAAAAAAATCGTAAAACGGTGCAACAAACAATTCATAGTATTAAGTTACTGTTCTGCTAAACCGATTTTAACAAAAAAGTTACTCCAACATCTCAGGCATATACGGTTCTTAAATTTGAAGTTTCACTATTATACAACTTAGCTTCTCGAGTTAGACTTACCAGACCTTTTAGCGGGTCTGGCCATTTGGACCCAGAGGGCCTTAAACTTCGAAACTTAGATCCGAAAATTTTGACCAACGCAATACTTTTCGTTAATACGCAAGAGAAAGTAAAAAGAAATCACAGGTTATAAAATATTTGTGGTTATACGAATTGTTACTATTTAAAATGAAGAAATGTTATATTTAAAATAAATAAATGCAATGATAAAAAATTGGCCAATTTCCCAGCGTTAAAGAAACTCCAAAATGACAATTACAAAACTGTTTTACTTCCACCTGTTTACTTGCGGTTCTAAAACCATTACGTTAATAATAATAATAATATTATCCATGTCTTGAGGTTTTAGAAAAAAAAAAGTAACGAGTTGGTACTTTTTTTTTTTTAAATAATTAACGCACTTCAAAGGAAATTGCTTAGAAGTGTCAATCATTAGATATAAACAGTATAATTAACAGCGGAAATACAGATTTGTGAAGAATTGGTCATTATCCAATCATTAATTAATCGTTGAACTTGGATTTTTAACCCATTATTCAATTGCGTGATGAAAAGGAAGAATGGCTTTAATAGAGGTTTTTTATAATGACGAGAGTATAAATTGCTAGTCATTTCTGCTCCTTGTCTTACATGATATAAGTACAACCCACAATCCTCATTTATTAAGATCTTTAATTTTTCTTATTCAATTTTTTTATTTTATTAACCACGATTTTGTTTTTATTCCAGATCGAAATTGCCGTCATGATTTTATCTCAAGTACCTTTAAAATGTATACTCAAATCCACAACTTCATTAATGTTTTAACGGTCCCTTATCAGGAAAAAAAAAAAAAAACCATAAGCATATTTTCTTCGAAAAAGCATCGAATGAATACTTTTGCCCTTTGACTAAATATTGATAATGTGTCTTCCAAATTAAATACATAATACACCGGGTTAACATAAGATAAGTTTAATATCCTCTATTTTTATTTAATAATAATAATATTTTTTTATTATCCTGGAACATTTCCCTTTGGAATAACATTTACAGAATGTAGAAAATGAGCTTCAGAGTCTTTGAGTAAATTAAATACACATAAAAAAGTTAAAATTAATGATATAAAATAGACATATGTTAATGAGAGAAAAAAAAACAAAAAAATTGCCTTATTTACAATTCTATTGTGACTGGATATTCATCAAATGATTAAGTATGCGGGATTTGAAGGTAGAAAGAGAGTTGGAGTGACGGATGGAAGGAGGGATAGTTTTATAGGATTGAGGATCGAATGAGAAAAGATCTGTCGAAATGTGCAGCTCGATGGACCGTGCTGTATAAATCTGGAGGCCTGGAGCGTGTACAAGGGGGATGGACAGAGGATTTGAATTGTATAAGGTCAAAAATGTATGATGGACGGCGAGATTTGATGACCTGGTATAGGAATGATGCAAGGAAATATTTGCGACGGTTGGAAGGGTAAAGGTTTTACAATTGGAACAAGATAATAAATGAATTCTCCTAAAATTAGAATTCATTTGAAAAATAGTCTTTGTGCCAAAATCAAAGAATTCTTCTTACCTGTTCCGTCATTAAAGTTAAAAGCTGGAATAAGTGAATTGAATTGAATTTATATTTAAATGGGAATTAGAGATAATAAGAAAAAAAAAAAACACCTAATATTAATAATTGTAAGGCCAAAACAAACGAGAAGGTGAGCCCCATCTGCTGGTTTATTATCTGAGGTTACGTTGAAGAGATGTAACTTCTTGAAATGTATATTCCCAGAAAAGAGAGAATCTTCCAAATTGTAGCTATCAGAAGAGAAACTCCCTATTTTCTCTTCTGATAGATAATTAACCTAAGTCATTTAATTAATTATTAATAATAAAAAAATCTTGTGCGGGCAGCACACGGCTTTCACTTACCGCCGTTGTTAAAAATCTACTAAAGAATATTCAAATACAGTTAGAAATAAAAGGGTGAAAATAATAAAGAACTAATTAAATTGAATTTTTTGAGAAAATTTTGCTTTATTATGAATCTATTATATTATTATCAAAAATAATCAGTAAGTTTTATCGGCTTTTTATAACTCTTTATTAACTTTTACAAGCTTGTGTATAATATTTTCTTTGAAAATCTTTAGCTTCATAACGCTGTACTATACATCTATATTACTATTCTTGTGTTCAATAACACGAAAATTGCAAACAAAAATATTTTTGCACTTTTCTCCTTTATTTGTTTTATCAAATTCCTTTATAAATGCTAACAGGATGATGTGCCTAATTTCTTTAAATCTAAAAATTATAGGTACTTTAGTGGAAGAAAATTTAAAATATCGTCATTTAAAACCCTGTCAGCATATTATTTAAATCAGAGTAAAATCTCCATCAGATTAAAGCCCATTAAATTTTACATTTACATAGTGAGTTTAATCAAAATCGTTAGAGCTGTTTTTGAGAGAATCGTGAAAAGATATAGAATGCATAATCTGCTGACCAGAAGAGCCACTTTGTAATCTACTGGTTAGCCGATTTAAATGAAAAAATTTCTGTAACGTCTCGAGTGTGTAGTTGTCTTAAATATGAAATTTCATTGTCATACGACTTTTAGTTTTTGCGCTAAACGTATCACATACACTGACCTTTTTGCGAGGCTTGGTCATTTGGACTCAGTGGACCCTAAAACGTGTATTTCCGGTAAAAACTCGAATTCCAAAATTTTCACGATCGCAACACTTTCCCATTACTATATATTTTATATATAGGTAAGTGAATGTAAAAAGTGATGAGAATGAGCTCTAAAACGGAGAACCTCAACGCTATTGTCTAATAACGTCATAAGTATTAAGTCAATGGGAATACACAAACTCAACAAAATACTATTTATAATGTTTTATTGTTAAATATAATTCACATTAAATAATAATTTATAAACTTCAACATTTACTTCATTGGAGATCAGCTGACACAGCTACCAAAAAGTTGTATGGTCGTTTCCTGCGGACTAGGCACGTACCAGCGTGAACTATTTCAGATCTGAAACAGAAAGGTTAGTGATATTACAACAGTCATATTGTATCTTGCTTCTACATCTAATTGCATAGAAGAGCTGAAGATAGTTCCAGAACCATTAAACGTTTCTTGTAAATTTCGGAAGTCTATTTTAATAACCTTTTATCCAATCGTAAAACTTTTGTCTTACGATTCATCTTAATCGTAAAACTGGGGCAAGGGAAAACAATTAAGAAAAAGAAACACTTCGAGTTAAACAGCACTTGAAAACCAAGATAACCAAATTTTATAAAAAATAATTGAAGTTCAATTTTTATCTCTCATTTCGTCAATTTTTTTAAACCTTTTAACATTATTTTAGAAACAAATTACTGAAACCATATAGTAATATAAACACTGTGATATTAGGTAATTATTAATATTAACATATTTCAACTACATTGTTTATATTTTAGAGAGGTTTTGAACTCCAAAATTTTAAGTCATAACAGTGCTCCATTAATTAATTTTTTTAAACATTTTATGGAGTACTTGTATCAGCTTCTGAACTTCAAAGATAAATAAATAATTTTGATGATATAATTACATCATTAGAGTGTTGTAGTTTCTCTACAAGTCTGGTTTATGTATATTATCTTTTAGTATATTTACTAGCTGTCTTATGTATTATAGTTGCAAAAATCAATAATAATAATAACAAATTACATATGTCCCTGTTCCTAGCGACGCAGAAGAGCGACAAGAGGTTTGAGTAGGTGACTCCATCAGATCCGCAGACCGGGAATCCCACCTCAGTTATGGCACGAAGGCAGGGTGAGTCTTCCCTTTTGCACTTACCCTCGTGGAGCATCGTCAACACTGAAAATAAATCATACAAATATATAGCATAGAGCATGAGGAGGTAAAAGTAAAAAGTGGTTTTGAAAAACTTTGAGCCATCCCTGTTAATGATTCTTCAACAGAAATAGACAGGTGTTTGACAGGGGTTAGTGATTTTTTTTGTTAAAGTGAAACCTTCTTTAGGCGCATAATGTGATTTTTGGCAGGAGTAAAAGCTTTGATTGCGTAACCATGGTGTCGTTACCAACTGATCTAGGCCGGCGCATGCGCCATCTGTGATATAGATAAAATATCGATATCCATTTCCGTAGACGTTATCGGTTCCGCCATATAAATAACTATATTTATAATATCGGTATTTCAGTATTTAATTTAATGAAAATTAGTTGATAATGAAATAAGTAAAGACATCGTAGATAAACTATGGCTCGAACTCGTAATTATTTGGTTTCAAATTATTTGGACCTCTGTGTTGCTAGGCAAAGCGCGCTGACCCGCTCAGCTATTCCGTCCCACGCTGTGTTTAACATCCGCGCTTTTTTTCGGGACTTGGTTATATGGACTAAGGGGATCCTAAAAAGTGTATTTCCGTTGAAAACTGGAATTCGAAAATTTTCACTATCGCAATACCTTCCCTTACTATTTCAAATATATGTAAGTGAAAGTAAAAATATACAATAATCGCATTTTCTATATAACTTTATCTTTCTTTTTTTCTTTACTTTTATTGTAAACAATATTTCTATTGTCAGAGTGCTTTCACTAACTTTACTTCACTTTCACTGCTTTCTGTTTACAGTAATCTTTCCCCACTCTTCGGCATTTTATTTAGGGTACTTCCGTAGTAATTTTCCATCAAAATTAAAAAAGGTGCTTGAAAGTGTAAGATCATTATAGAGAAATTCACAATTAGAATGAAGAAAAATCAGGAACAACTGATTTTAAGTACATTTGGTAAAGACTAAAAATGTTACTGACATTATAAGATACATTAATTGAAATAATAAAAATAATCAAATTTCGTTCATACATGCAATATGAAAATTTTCCAAAAGATTCAGAACTACCATTTTTGAATAAATAGTGTAGAAGCAAATATTAATGATGAAATGATTTGGTTGGCGGTCATAACCGTAATAATTCCAATTTTTATTTTTTCATGACCACCTCGTGAATCATCTCATCCTTTATTTTTAACACACAGTCAATTATTTAAATATACATTTTCTTGAAAATCCGGAGTCATATAAATAACTTTAAATATACTGTAATGTATTTATGTAATTTTATTATAATGTACACTATTTATCACCCATTCCCATGACGTTTTGTGACTTTTTCAAACTGTACACGTCATTAACAAGATTAACCAGCTTTGGGAATAGATTAAAAAAAAAAAAAACCCATTAACTACTGATTCTCTGACCAATGATCATTTGCAGTAATTATTGCTCGAGACGATGTTTAGATAAAATGATACGCTCATGTATCTTTTATAAAATACCGTCAAAAACAGTAGGATTTTTTTTTTTATTATTATGGGATTTTCTTGAATGTTTTCAAGAGGCCTTGATTCTATTCCCTTCACACGGTACCGCTGTTCATCTCAACTGAGCAATGATCATGATCGCTACGTAGAAATATATGTGTAAAGTACCATCTACTCTACTAAAATTTAAATAATTGAGAAGTTGATTTCGAAAAGGTACTATATCCATTCTAGGAAATTAACAGGAAGCGCGGAAACCTCTCATTACTATATTATTAGACTAACTTTTTGATTCTTTTCGCATTAAAATCTGGAATTATTTTTTTGCTATATTAAGAACCCTATTTTAGAGTTATGGAATAAAATGTTTTAGTAAGATTAGGAACGAAACTAAGTGTGTAATTAATACAGTTAGAAAATAAATGCATTTAAGAATCGCGTTTTTTTTAAGGGACTGGAGTGTTCGTTAGATAAAATCAGATAGAAGATTTAGATAAAACTAAATTATGAGAATACAAATATGACCAAATATCAATTTCGTAAAAAATTTCCTATAGTACCTTTTGGAAATCAATTTTCGAATTTCTTTTTAAGAAATGAAAAAAAAATGGGTTTTAGCATCACTTAACTTTCCTCCAATGTGAAAAATAAATTTCTAAGGTTTAGATTTAACTTCATTAAATAATACTGCATAACAATAGAAACTGTCATAACATTGCCTCATCTACAACTTGACGTATTAATTTTTCTAAAATCTTTATAATACTATTACAAATGGAAATATTTTCTATCCTATTTCTCATTTAGTTTTTGGTACATTCATTTTTTGTAATTATTAACAACATGATAAAGTCAATCTTATTAAATAAACAAAACGAAAAATTCTTTGTAATAAGAAATTTAGAAAAATCTGGAATTGAGCCGGTGAGACAATTTTGAGTGAGAATAATACACAGCTGAAATTAAGGAGAAAGTAATATGTATGCATTTTGCACTTATTATACATTTATGATATAAAATGGCACTTCCATTAATGGGCCTGACCAGGTATACAAATATTTTTAATATGTAAATTTAGTTTTATACATATTTTCATTTCAGATACTTGGCATATAAAACCACAAAATATTTTTCGATACTTGATTATTTGTACAGAGGAAACAATAAAACAAATATTTTCTTTAAAATTGGGATTTGATTTTTTTTTTTCTTCACAATTTTAATAATTTATTTATATGTATGAATGTATGTAAGTGAAAGTAAAACTATTTAAAAAAGAAAAAAAACTCTTTTATCTAAGGGACATTACAAAAGGGACAAGTTGTTTAATATTAGTATACCTCTTTTTAATTACATTGAAGCCTCATCTTATAAGGTGAAGTTAATTATTATGTTTAAATAATAACTATTCTCTTCTAAAACACTATGTTTATTATCACATAATTTATATATTACCATTGATGATTCAAAGTCTTTTACTCCATCTTCAAAATATCGCTATTCATAACATAAAGTCATAAAATATAAAGTAATAGAATTTCAAATCATGATTAGGATATAGACGTGATTTTTATAGATTGTTTTTAAATATTGTGGTTTAATGTATAAAAACCATTATCAATTGGATCGTTTATGTTTGAAATCGTAAACCAATTTACGTACCTGGGATCTATAGTTAGCAACTCTAACAAGATAGCCATCGAGGTGGACCAACGATTGAGAAAAGCAAGCTGTTATTATTTTGGAATTAAGAAATATCTCAGCAGCAAGGCCTTATCCAGACAGATTAAGTACAGCCTTTATAAAACCTCATTTGACCGGTACTAACTCTTGTAGTGAGGCGTGACCTCAACGAGTTCTGAAGAAACAGAGCTCTTGATCTTTGAAAAAAAGATTTTGCAACATATATTTTGACTCACAAAGGTTGGAGATCAATGAAGAAGGCTCTACAACCAGGAACTATATGAACTCTTTGGAGAAGCCAACATTGTAAGCCACATTAAGTGCGGTCAATTAAAATGGGCAGGCCTCTTGGCGAGGATGAAATCCCCAGAAAGCTGCTAGAGGGAAAGCTTGACTGCGCAAGAGGAAGAAGGAAGACCTACCTACTGGGAAGATGCTGTCGCTAAGGATGCCCGTACCTTTCTGAACGTGCTGAATTGGAAATCAGCTGCACAGAAATGAGCCTCCTGGCAAAGGCTCATTGAGGAGGTCAAGGTTAACATCCGGGCTGTAGCACCACTGTATTATTAGTTTAAAGTATGCTTATTTTTGATGTTATGTTATTGTTTTTAGTTTGGATTACAATATTTTGAAGATGACGTAATAGACTTTGAAACGTCAATGATAATACATAAATAATATAATAAATTTCTACTTTTCATGTGTAGTGGATTTAATATAAGGTAAAGTTAATATTTATGTGCAGAAAATGGAATGGCTACAGCAAACAAATTAAGAAAATCAGGTAAATACTGACTTGTGTTATTTCTTGCAGCACAGAGGAGATGGTCTTGGGATCTGTAAGTCAACCCGTCATTACCACATACTTCTTTGACCTCCACATCCTTCTTGCACTCTTCATACTGTTCATCCAGCTTGATGGCGTTGGAGCAAGCGTCATGGGAGGAGCAGTGGCACTCTCCTCCGCTGTACACAGCTTCAGCCACTAGAAAATGGAATCATAATACTAAATATTAACATAGTAAGTAAAACAGTAAAGGAGGGTTATAAGTAGGGTTTGAACTTGGACTAAGTACACTCCAAATTACAAAATAATAGAAGTTTCATTATTTTCTTAGTTATCCTTTATCCATGTTTTTCTAAGGTAGTCATAAACTCAATTAGGATCTTTTTTACATCGTGGCTGCCAGTTGTTTTTTATAACCAAATAATTACTTTTAAAGTAATCATCATTCTTCTTGTCTTTAAAATAAATTAAACCATATGACACCTACAAAATCTATTAATTTTGTTTTGTAATAAAGAAGAAAATGTCTTACATTTTTTTTCAAGATAAAGGTGTCTTACCTAAATTTAAAAAGTGTGATAATTGACCGACTATTAAATTTAACAATAAATAAAAAAAGTGGTTTTGCTATGTGAGAAGTTGCAGAACTTTTAAGGGTTTATTTCCAAACACGTGGTTTGAGGAATCAATACTATCTTTAAGTAAGGCTCTTTTATTTATATATTGCTTGACACAGGAATACAGAACTAAAAATTTAGTTCTAAAGAATTTAATATTAGTAGTTCAACTAATACGGACTGGGAGAATAAAAAGTGTCTGGCAACCCCTCACTTCAACTTGGATGTGACATTTTTAAAATCTTTATAAAATCAATTTAATCTTTAGATTTTAGTGCATATCCTTAGTTGAATATCCCTTTAGAACAAGAGCATATTGTAAAAACTTGCCAAATAATATTTTCATTAAAAAAAAAAGTATGGGAACAATGTTATAATAAACTATTCTGTAAACTTCTTTAGAGCCTTTGTATAAATGACCTTAGTTATTTAGAACCATGTGTATCAGTTTATATGCCTCAATAAGCATTATGAATGATATGCTAATATATGTAAATGTATGTTGTTAATATTTACATATATCTCATAGCTGATTAGCAATGAAGCAGTCAGTCAAAAAACTAATGTGCAAATCGTATTTTAAAGAAAATTATAGAGTTGATATATATTGCATAATTTTTTATTTACTTGATGGTATTTATTAAAAGTATTGTAAGTTTTGGGTATGTATCTATAGTATATGCATAAATAAATACAAATTAATTATATGTAGCCTCGTTTTGAAATGATAAACCTCCTCCCAGAATTTTTTTTATTTATTTATCGGAATTTACAACTGCATAATGGAATACAACACGTAAATTTGAGTGAAATATAAAAAAGGCATGAAACACGTGTAGAGAAGCTTCCCAATGGAAGCACTCTAAATCCCAGAATTAAAAAATAAATAAATAAATTTAAAACTGTTCCACAGGATTTCAATTCATTGGTGTGTTTTTTAGAAAGCTTCCTTCCAAACTGCTGATGTGTTATCAAATTCCTCTCAAGAATTAATTTCATTTCAATAGAATAAAAGTCAAACATGATGTTTTGATTAAATAATAAAATTAGATCATATCCATTCATGTTTTATTATAATATTTTGAAAAATTGATATTATTAAAAAATATAAGTTAAAATAAGTTTATTTTAGGGGTACTCACTACGTTTGCTATAGCATAATTTTGTGTTTGCTAAACCTGAGTTTCTATAGGAATAACTGTAGAACTCGACGGTGTAGCAATGGCACAAATTTATGCTATAGCAAAATAGTGAGTACCCTATTATATAATTTTTTTTTGCTATTGTTGCTATTTGCTACAAAAAATAAATAAATAAAAGCAAAGGAATGAAGATGAAATTAATAAACCAATGCTTTTTAAATTGTTATAGTTGATAGCTATATAAATAGATAAATAATTATATAGATATTGTTATTAACTAAATCTTTATAGTCAGTCGAAATAGGCATTCTTTCAAATTAAAATTCTTTATAGTTCTTATGGTTAAGAGATTAAGAATAAAATCACAGAATATTATTAGCTCATTTGAAGTTTGTTTTTCATATTTTAATTCAAGGATTATTTTGTCATTGTGCCAAAAATAATTTTTCTGATATATTTAAAAATATTTAAGTAATCTGCTTGGCTTCTAGTACAGTTGCTATAAATTTATTTTAAAAAAAAATAAAAATATCACATCCTCACCCCATAGCACCATCTTATCATTGATGTATTATTAGAAATATTTCAGAACCATTCAATGATAAAACTAAACTTGAGAGATTATCAATGATATTATAATAGAATAAACTTCTGGTAATATTATATCTGTTCAACATAATTTATTATTTTAATCATTGTTCATAATAAATTATGACGACTAAATAATAATCGCAGTTAATAATAATCATATTTAATATCTTTCATAAAATTACCATCCTTTAAAATTTAGTATAGATTTGAATAATTTATAACAATAAATAAAGATCTGTGATAAGGGAAAATCATTAAAAAATGAACTGAATGATCATGAGGAGGGACGTAAAAATAATAAAAATAGAAGATAAAAAAATAAAATAAGGTATTGGGATTCAAGTTGTGGTTATAGATTAGAGTTTATTTTGCTTCCAATCGTATACTTAATTTTCAAATGTACATGTATTGAGACAGTGTTTGAAAAAAAAAACAATTAATACCTTCAAACCTCCAGGCCCCCTAACAAAACAGGCAACACCATGGAAATGTTAATTATGACATTTAACAAATAATTATTTTTGACTTGAATAATAGAAAATAGTTGATCTAGTTTAGCAAATGTATTGATAGACTCAAAAAATGTCCAATATTTCAGTGAAATCATTAAACACATTTTTTCCCAATAACTACACTAGTTCCTATAACATCTCAAATCAGCAGTTTAAACTATGAATTAACTGTTGGTTTTAACATTATCTTCATTATTTACACATATATTTATATTATAAACTATATGTATCAAAAATTGGTACTTACAAGGATTATAACAGAGGAATACAAATGGGTTTAAGTAGGACAGATCGTCAGTTCCGCATACTGGGTTGAACTCGTAGTGATGTTTGGAAATGGTGCACACTTTTTCCCTGGATGGGTAAAGCTCATTTACTTCATTTACAGTGCAACCACCTTCATGCTTGATTTCAATATCTGTGAATCAGAGATAGCAATTAACTTACACTATTAAATTCCACACAACTGTTACTTATTAATTTTTGGTCTGAAAAAATTAAATTTTAAATTACTTTTTCTTGATATATCTTATTACTTTCCATTATTGTGCGATTTATGATATATCTTATCACTTTACATACTTAGAGTTAAGCCAATCACTTTTGAACTAAAACCCTTTTCAAATTATAATCATTAATGTACTGAAAGACTTTTTATTATTATAGATTTCTTATAGCTGATTTCAGCCAATTCTGCTTAATGTGATAAAAATGATTTTGTTATTGGTAATTTGTTATGGGATTTGGCCCTCATGATTAAAAAGGTAAAAGTTTAACTTATTCATGATAAATCAATTATATTATAAATATGCAAGCTTTCAATGCAGTGTTAAGCTAAATTAAACTTTAAACCTCTCTGATAATATTTAAATTTAATTATGTTTATTTGATAAGCTTTTTCTAAGCAGCGATTGTAAATGTTTTCACATAAAAATACTTAATCAATTAAAAATTAAGGCTTATAAGAATCATTATGAATCAAACATATTTAATAGCAAACAATTGTAATTAATTTAAAATGTGAAAATAAAATAATTTATTTTAACTGGATCAATTATCACCAGTGGGCTTGCGTTTTAAACTTTCCTCACTGAGTGCAGCACTAGCAGATTAGGATTTTGAACCAAATTTTAATTTTGTTTAATTTACTTAGCTTCAATTGGACTTTTGGGGAGAGGTTTCATCAATTTTAAAATATATTGACATAAGTAAATTTTGGTTAACTCTATATTCATTATTTATAGTCCATTTATTTGTTCCCTGATACCTATACCTTTAATTATGTATATTCATTTATGGATAATTATGTATTCATTATAGTATATAATAAGCTACAATATACAAGCAGTCAATTGGACCCTCTTGAGACTCCTCTAACATGTGATATTAGGTATAATTGTGGTTAAGTATATTTTTGGACAAATCATCTCTTTGCACAATCATTGAGGTATATTCAAGTTTAAACTAAGTAAGGAATCAAAGACCATTCATGGTTGCAACATCAGGTTTCTTTTTTTAATTTATTTTAATATGAAAAAAAAAGAATATATTATGAATTATTCTTGTAAATTATTTGTTTCTCATCAATGATAACTTTCTAACAGAATTCTATAACTGTTCAACAAAAATGTTAGGAAAAATTGTTTATCAAATAATACCAATACAGTTACAGGTGTATTTCTTTTTTATTTTGAATTTAATTATTTTTATTAATACACCTAATAATAAAACTGTAGTATCTTCGAATATTATATAGCCAAGTATGGCATTCAGTATAAACTTTGAGAAATTAATATTTTTAATTAAGAAATATACCTAAGTAGTATTCATTTATGCTGTTACAAATGTTTGTAATTTGCAAATTTAAGCTTCACTTAACTTTTAATATACATAGATTTATCTTATTAAAACCTGTTATATTATTATTATTACCTGATTTATGTTTTGATAGACATCTAACTGATTGGGCATTTGGATAAGTCATGCCATTTGAGGCACATACCATTGGTCCATCACTTCGATTTTCATCACTGCAGCAAGGATCAACCTCTTCGCATTCTCCTTTTGACTGGACTGTAACTTCTATAAAAATATGTCAGTATCACGCTATTATAGCTAAACTTCTGATGACCTTTCATTTATAAAATTGTTATTATTATAAGTATATATATTATTGAATGTGACCCATTAATCTCATTAGAGCATGATCAACTTTAGAAATAACTTTCTCAAAAGCTTCAATCGTAAATATGCCAATTTAATATTCAATAATCATTTAATCATCATGACTCATTATAAATTATGTTTTGATTTAACAAATTCTTTGTTTAAGTTCATATTAGTTTTATAGTCTGCTTAAATATATTAATTAAATTATAATTTCCATAATCTCACTGAAATGTCAGTATCATTGGTCTTTGATTTTATTTTATTTATTGTTTTCAAACAATTGAGGGGCTGATTTACAAAAGGTACTAAAGGACATTTTTTACAAAATTTATATTTTGACATACTTGTGTTCTCATCATTTACTTTTATCTAAATTTTTATCTGATTTAATATAATGAACACTCAAAACCTGTAAAAACGCAATTCAGAAATGCAATTATTTTTTAAAGGTACTAATTACACATTTAATCCCTAATCATTCTAAAAAATTTCTTTTCATAACTTTGATATGGTTTTATTAATATAGCCAAAAACAATTCTAGATTTTAATGCGAAAAATATCAAATTGGCCGATTTAATATAATAGTAATGAGAGATTTTCTCGCTTCCTGTAAAATTTCTTAGAATGGATATAGTGTCTTATGGAAATTAATGTCTCGATCGTTGCTATAATATTAAAAAATTATTTTCCTTAAATTTAGAATCTAAACTTTCTTTCAACATCCTCTAGGATTTAAATTGAAATGGAACATAAATCTTCTAGAATAAAAACTATTTAAAAAATGGATTATTTCTCAATAAAATTGTAAAAATTCAAAGGAATTGAAACTGTTCATAAAATAATTTTGAAATCGTTGAAAGAGCAGTACGGTTGTAAATAGATATAAGGGGTTTAGGGAGATGTCATGAATTTTGAAAGGAAGCGAATTCAGCCTCCTTAATCCTCCAAAATACTTATTTAACTTTGATTGGAATATGCTTAATTTTGTTTGAGGCTTCACTATAGCATTTAATAACGTATGAAGTAAGTATAATACTGATGGGTAAGCAAATATAATTTAGATGGCTTTAAAGTTTCAATAAGTAGTTTATAGATTTTGTTTATTTGCTACTTGGCCAACAGTTTCATCATCCCTTTTGAAAAATCAAGTACTTTGATATAGTAGGAATATCTGCAATGTGATTTACTTACATTCTTACAATTCAAAAGTTTTGTAATGACAATATCTCTTTTAGGAGCTTGTTATTACTGTGTCAAGGTATGGTTGTTATAATGGACAAAAAGAGTATCAGAAGGCCTCGTTTTCACATAAGGAAGAGAGTTAGACAGAGGTGGTGTTCGCCGTGGTAGAAGCACGCACCGCAGCACCAGGTATAGGTTACTCTGCAGTAGAGGGCGAACCTGCACCTACCCATTAGCAGAGGGGACTGACTGGAAAGGATGGATACACCCATGTGTAGTAGCACAACAGCATTGTTGATTAGGAGCCCTCATAGGTGCACATGGGTAGAAGCCATGCACCCATCCTATGAGGAAGATAGGAAGGAAGAAGAAAATTAAATAAAGATAGACCACATATGTTACAAAGGCAGAGATACTCAGACTTATGGTTGGGTATTGGGTACAAGATGAACTCAGCATACTATTCTGGTATGGAAGAAATTACACAAATTATTGATTAAAATGCTGAAGAATAAAGACATATTTTATTATGACCACAGAATTATAAAGTGCAATACTAAAGTGCTTTCTGAGACTTCTTTTAAATTACTAATAGTCTGAAATTAAATTACTATTACTGTTTGTTCATAAAAATTCTCTATATTTGAATCCCTAACCAGTATTGTAACACTTTCAAAAAAGGTAAGATTCCTACTTTATGCAAGATACTTTCTGTTTATACTCCCAGTTATGGGTTGAGAAACTTTTTTGACAAATGGGCCATCTTTAAGCCCTTTTAATCATACTCAGGCAGCCTTCAAGAAGTTTCCACACTTTTTTAATTATATCAGAATAATCAAGGATTATTTAGAGGAAATCCTTCAAAAATAAATATTTACTAATTTGTGTCAGCATTGAACCTTTAATATTCTGAGTCTGTTACTTACACCCTCGAAGTTTATACTATTCATTACTGTATATAATTTATGGTTATATTAAGTACCTTCTCCAGTTTGATTGCATGCACACATCATCCTCTCCTCATTTACATAGGTTTTCCTATCAGAGCCACAGACCGGTTCGTAGATAGGAGACCATGGGCATCCACTGGTGTCTTTATGTCCAGGGCAGCTGCCGATGAACAACAATTTCACCTCTACAAAATGAAAAGCAGTTATGAGATCTTAAGAAATACCTCCAATCAATAGAACTAATTGTTGTTTTGTGAGAGCACAGAACAAAGAATGGATATACAAAGGAATTTACTTTTTATTAACGTATTAACGTGTGTTTGTTTTCAAAACCATTTATCTTCTTTTATGCAAAACAATAATGCTATCGTACTGTGTCAATGTTATTACTTTCCGGTTTATAGAAAACAATTTTCATCTAATACATTAATTACGTTTTTTTATGTTATATAATATCTTAAATATAAATCATTGTCATAATCATTACAATGAATTATGTTTGTTTTCTAAATGAAATTTCAATACAAATATTTCAGATTCTAATATATATTAAAAAGTTGAATTGAACTCTCTTAATTATTCTTCAAGGTAGAGGGGTATGGTGTAGTGGATAGAGCGCTAGTCTAATGTTCTCCGGGTTCTAAGTTCGAATCCCTGCTTTGACAGAATATTATATATTCTGTTAATTCTGCTGGCAGGCGACCCTAAGATATGGAGAAACCCCTGGGGTAGACCCACCCTTTTTAAAGTGGGTACCCAAATAGGGGAAAAAAAATTTGGCGGCTGAGCATGATCAAGGCCTAATCACCTGATTACACTGCCGCTGGCCAAGAAACAGTACAAATCTCTATATGTACTGTGCCAAGACCCTTCATGGGTTGTAGAGGTACAGTTTTTTTTTAAATTATTCTTCAGCTACACTTCTCAATTACTTATTTCTGTTCCAACATTGCATTTATGTGGTTTAACTTTATATCATATCACATCATATGAAAGATATACCGACATGTACTAATGACAATATGTTCAAAACTGTAGGTATTTGATTTTGACACAATTGGGTATGATCATTGTCAATTGAATCTGATAAGAAATTGTATACGAGTTTGAAATGTGTGTGATTTAACATTACAATATGGTACTGTGGCTAATTAGACAATTATATCGTGGGAGTTCTAAATTTTGCCTATCCAGGTTTACTTTAGGACATCGGTCTTTAATGTACCCCTAATATCATACAGGCTCGGGATCATCATTTTACATACCCTTGAAGGATAGTATAGCCATAGCATAGTATCTCTCTTAAAAAAATCATAGGGCCATCTGCCAGGTTTGAACCCACTACCTTGGCCATAGAAGTCTGTTACACTAGCCGATACTCCACGGGCTTATTTATTGTATTTACCATGAAATTTTTTACTGATATAATTTATTTTCAAAATATGAGAACTAATTATTTTCTACATTACGGTATCAACTACTTAACTCATTATTATTAACTACTTATAATTATTCTCAGGTAGAAACATCAAAGAATTTGTAATATATTATACTTAATGTGAGAATTATGAAAGCAAAGGCTCTCTGATTTATAACTGAATCAAATTTTGTAATCAGGAAAAACACCTGAGTCTGAAGATTCTGAAGACAGGGCTATTGATTAAAAAAAAAAAAAATACTTGCTAGAATAAAGATTATAATCATTAAATAAATTAAAGGTTTATTGTGGGATAATTTTAAAATAAAAAAGTATATATATTGAATTTTTTATGGAGGGACAAGAATGTTCTATGCTTATCTAGCTTTGACGCTATTAAAATAATTTAAAATAAGAATTTCTATATAAGATATTGTCAAACACACAATATAATGTTGTTTACTAAGAAAATATTACTGTACCATTATTTTTATCATTTCTTCATATTTTTATCATTCATGTCATATTTTATCATTTCTTCATAATAAGAAAGTTGTGATTTTGAACTTACTTGGGTGTTTATGTTTGCGCTGGTAATTGTAACAGCTGAGCTGTAATGCATTTCTGTAGGTTTTGCCATCACTTCCACAGACCTGTGGACCCATGAAATCATTTTCATACCTTTTGCAGTTGTCATAGAAGGCATCCAATGCCAGGCTCCTATCTTCATATGTGCATAGGGCAGCATCCACCAAGAACAGTGCTACGAGACCTGTACAGAAATCATAATTTGTTCTCCTTATGTATTCACATTTATAATTTTTAAAATTAATTAGGATACTTGAAGTTATTAAATGAATATTAGTCTTCACTAAATTAAATAGTTAGAGTTTCTTGAAACTTAGATACGCATTTAAGGACTTTTTTTAAAATTTAGTCTTTACTTTTCTCTTGATTTAATTTTTGTATTTTATTCTCTCTACTATAAAGGATATATTTCTAGGTATTGATAGGGTATTGACATACTAAAGTTTCTAGTTACATAATATTAACCTCTAATTTATCCAATTAGGATACCAAAGCATTCTGTCATCGTTTTGTTGCCAGTGGGGTTGAAAGAATATTTAAATTATAAATAAAAACACTCCGTTACTGAATTTTTTCAACATGGGTGGTTTTAGAGCTCTCTGGATTTTTCTCTTTTTTTTCTGGAATTTGAAATATATTCTTAAATAGTCAGAGTACCTTCCCTGCATTTGGATTAATGTTACAGAAGATTTGAACAGCGATAACAGCCTTGAATGAATGATACTGCTGATGTAAGTTGACATGTACATCCACTATTATTTGATTTTTATCAATTTTGGTCTATATCGGCCTGATATTAATAAATACCCCAGAGACATTTGTCCAAAGACAACAATGATATTCATAAGTTCTGGAAAATGTAAGAGCAGTTTGAAAAGAAACAAGATGTTCTACTGGAAGAAAGCGATTTTGGCGTAGGAATAATCCCTTCAAGAAAAAAAAATATATATAAATAAAAATATCTTCCAAGATATTTCGCATTATTTCTCAGTACCATTGTAAAACAATATAATTTTTTTTAAAAGGATTTATTTTTAAATACACTTTGGACTGAATGCAATTCGTGTGATCACACACACGAAAAATTGTTTATCATATATTGTTTTTTAAATTTAATAGATCAAAATTTAAGCCGTTTTGAGATTTAGTTAAAACCGGTTGGAGGATCGAAATATTTGGTTTAAAAAACATGAGATAATAGGAAATATTGGTGGGATTGCGATATTTGAAAAGAGGAGACTCATTCAAGTAAAATTATTTTATAAGGTGGCGACGTTTTGACCTAAAATTCAGGCCTTGTCACAGCAAGAACATCGTCGGCCTAGAGAAGAAGCTGCACACCACAGGACGAAGATTCATCCTCCCCAGGATGTTCTTCCTGTTCTTTTACAGACCGCCACTTCATCCATGTAAAGTAGAAATAACAGTGGGCTTAAACTAACTCCTTTTTTGACGCTTCGGGCCATATCAAAATATTGGACTCCAACCCGTTCAGTCAAATGGATATGGATTTAACAGCACCCAGCACCCACTAAGTTCGTTGGGACATTCTTCACATTTCTCACAGGTTTGCTTCTACCTCTTAAAGCTTTAACCTTCCTCCAAAATTGCTTTATATTCTCCACATGATCCTTGTTCACTTTCTCTCCAAATTCCTTCCATGACTAATGTTCCTCTCTTTTCTCGGCTTCTTTTGTCCTGTTTCCTGCCACAACAGGATTGCCACTGCCACAACTGTTTCCTGCCTGATACTTACCTCGTGATTTGTCTTTCCGTGGATTTTAACATTTAACTATGTTAAGAATTGGGAAATACTAATTTAGTTTTTTGTTATGTATATATATCGTTAATATTAAGTTCAGACGCAAGAGGGGGTCTCTGTTTACATAAAGAGGGGATTAAGTGATAGTGACCGCTCGGGAAAGAGAGTGCTCTGAGTTACGGGGGAGACAGGTCGCTACTTGGCTTGTCGCCTTCGCTGTCGCCGTCATCGCTCGCTATCGTCGCCCGCAATCGTCCTCGTGACTTTAAATACTCTTAAGTTTATCAGAAAGTTAATTTATTTGTTCTTTTGTATTTTTTTTTTCTCAATATATATGTTTTACAAAGTTAGTAACCTTAATAAACCCATAACGAAACCTAAACAAATATAAGGAATTCGGCGACTCATTCAACGTTCGAGTTGAGGCTGCGAGCGAGTGTGCTGTCGCCCCTCTCTCCAACAAACTACTTATATATATATAAGTATAAAATATCAATATATTTCTTACAATCTCATGTTTTTAGCCAAATACTAAAGTTCTATTAAAAATTCTATTTTCATTCTGATCCATTGAAAAATTAAAAGTACCTTGCCAAGTGAGTACCTCTGCAATTGAGACGTTGATTTCCAAAAGGTACTATATCCATTATAGGCAATTTTACAGGAAGCGCGAAAATCTCTCATTACTATATTATTAAACCAGCTAATTTGTGTTTTTCTGCCTTAAAATTTAGAATTATTTTTTTACTATAATAATAACATCATATTAAAGTTATGAAATGATTTTTTTAGAATGATTTGGAACGAAAATAAATCCGTAATTACTACTTTTAGAAAATAGCCGCATTTCTAAATCACGTTTTTTAAGGACTTGAGAATTCATTAGATAACAACAAATAGAACATTTACATAAAACTAAATGATGAGAATACAAATATGACAAAAAATCGATTTCGTATAAAATGTCCTTTAGTACCTTTTGGAAATCAACGTCTCAATTGTTGTTGAAATATTAGAAGAATGGATAATTCGGGTTAAATGAAGTTATGATTGTTTAAAAACTTGTTTTATTGGTTAACTAATGATCAATGTTAATTGAAAAATAACGCTCCGGAATGTTAAATAATTAAGGATTTTCTAAATGTGGAGAGATGCCTTGCTACACAAGGAGAGGGTGCGCGAAGTTCCCCGGTGGGCGTGGCGAGATCAATAATGATCACCTCACTGCACCTCAGCCACTCCCCCTCAGCCATGGGTCAGGGTTTCTGGGGTTTAATTTTGGCTGCCATGGTATGTATACCTCAATTTAATGGTTTATCTTTTATCATTAAAGTATAGCTGAAAATAATACATTATTCTAAAGTAATAAAAATAACTGCTCAAATGCTTAGCAATTCAAGCTAAACATCGGCTTTCAGAAAAAAATGAACATTAAAATAAATCAGAAATAACGGTAAAAAGCGTTGAATAATATTCACTCGTCACCTTCTTTATAAGTAATGATATTATTATTTTCACTTATATGAAATATATAGTAAAGGAAAGTATTTTCGAATTCCAGTTTTTAAACGGAAATGAACGTTTTAGGGTCCCCTGTGTCCAAATTACCAAGTCCCGCAAAAAGATTTGTGTGTGTGTATGGTAACTCCCGGGCGGAAACGAAATGTCCTATGAAACTGAAATTTCATATTTAAGACAACTATACGCCCGAGATGTTACAGCAACTTCTTCATCAAAATCGGCTAACCAGAGAAGCCACTTTATACCATGCATTTTGCAACTTTTTACGATTTTCTCAAAAACAGCTCTAACTATTTTGATTTAACTCCCTATATTGATGTAAAATTCAACGGGCTTTAATATGATGTAGGTTTTATTCTGATTGAAATAGTCTGACAGGACTTAAATGCCGATATTTTGAAATTTATTCCTCTTAAGTACCTTTAATTTTGTATATTTTATAAAAATGACCATATCATCTGATTAGCATTGCTAAAAAACAGGAAAATATATAAGTTGAACGGATTCGATATCCAACTAAAGGAGAAAACTGCGAAAATATTTTTTTGTTATGACATTTTTATTTTTTGAACTTAAGAACTGTAATATACAAGTATAATATACCGTTGGAATGCTAAAGATATTAGAAAAAAAAATATTATCTTATAAAGTTAACGGAGAGTGATGAAAAGCCGATGATACAAACTGATTGTCGTTGGTAATAATATAATAGATTATTTAATAGGACACATGTTTCTATTGAAATCTAATGTAAATAGTTCTATTTAACTATTGATTTCGTTCCTAAATTTGTTTAAAAATTCTTAATCTGATATAAATAACGGAGGTAAGTGAAAGTCGTGTGTTGCGCGCACCAGATTTTTTTTTTCGGATGAAACATATATTAATAATAAATAATTGGTTCTTCGTTTTTCCAACAGTTTATTATACAACAATAATTATTTTAATCCTACGTTTCGGGGCTTTCTTCAGGACTCACTTACAGCGACCAATATTTCCTAATATCAATCAACATATTCTAAATATGAGAGACCAAAGAATTTTTTGGTGTGAAAGTTAAATTTTATATGGAGAATTTTGTATTTATATTTGACAAAATTTTATATAAGGGATACCAATATGACTGATATTAGAAACTGCTAGCGAGTACTGAAGACGGGGAAAAGCCTCGAAACGTATACTCAAATTATTGTTCTATAACAAAAGTTTGGAAGAATTAAGAAACAACATTTGTATCATATTTATTTAAAATTTTAAATATCTTTAATCGTACATGAAAAAAATTACCACAAAATAATATATTTATTATTATTATCCCAACCGAGTTGCAGCGCATCGAGCAAATGTGATTTCTTAAGGTTATCATGACCATCCTAATCTGGATCCTTAATTCAGTAAATCATGAAAACTAATTCAAATGATCTCTTGGGCATTTTCTTTTTAATATCCTTTGGGATAAGCCTGGTAACATGAAGGAAGACAGTGAAGATACATAAGTTGATATGGGTGATTATTTGTCAAGAATACGAGAATTAGGGAAAGAAGAGTTTATAATCAATATATTGTTATTAACAGCCTTTTCCACGATATCGAACGATATCAAATTAATAACTAAAATAAGAGGTTTCTCGGTTTCCAGTTTTTTGTAAGAACCATATCTCCATAACTATTAGACATACAGACGTGTTTTACAACTCAAATTAGAGGTGATTTAATTTTCTATATTAATTGTTATAACGATTATCCTCATAAGATGAACTGTTTCCATGATAGTAGCCATAATAATGCTAGAAAACAATGATACCTCGTTTACCGCAAATTTAATTTTTTTTTCTTTTTATTTTTTGTAATACCTCCATATCGTTGAATATTAGACATACAAATGTGTTTAAACGTTCAAATGAAAGCTTATTTAATAATTGATGATTTACTTTTTAACGATTATCAGTTTGAACTGTTATGTAAGTGTGAATAGTTCGAAACGAAACATAGCATGACGCGTGGACGATTTTACGTAGAATTTTGGATTTAGTTGTTTGCACTTTGCGTGTGTGTCCAGATAGGTCTGGGCAGATTTGGCGCTTGTTTCGTAAATTTAGTGATATTCTTTAGTTCAGAAGATGTGTATGTTGTTAATAACGCCTTGTTTGTCTTGTCGCTTTAATTTCGTATATATGTTTCATTTTAGTCTTCTGCTCAAAGAAAGTCGGTGAAATTTTTTTGAAGTTACTACATTGTTGTCGAGAAAGAGAAGAGAAGAGAAGTGATAAAGTGAGTAGAGAAGTGAGTGAAAGTGAGAAGAGAAGTCGAGAAGAGAAGAAAATTTTAATAAAAGCATAATTAATAAAAAAAAATGTAGAAGAATTTAAAGATCAATTGGCAACTTCTGAATTGATGTGATTGTGAATTTTTATAAGGGAAATAATGATTACCCAATAGAGAGGTTAAGAAGATGTTTTAGTTTAACAATAATTAATAAAAATGCTACAATACAATTATTGAATTGAGTAAAGTGAGGCTTGAAGATGTGGGAAGAACTCCGGAACGTTAACTTAATAAGGGAATAAAATTTGTGCAAGAATTATAGACCAATTGTCTATTCCCGAATTAATAAAAACAATAACTAAGGTTATCGATTTTTCGACTAGTATGATTTGATTTGCTGCATAATAACTTTAATAAAATCTTGAACTTTCCTACAGTATACAATACGTCTGTTTTTATTATATGAATTGTTTCATAATATGTATATATGAATTTCATAATACTACTGGTAATAAGCAGAATTGATCAATAATTTCGAATAAACAAACTTAAACGTGTTTTTAACCAAAATACCGCGAATAATTATAAAAAAGAAAAGAAAACTAAAATTGAAATTTTACTTATAAAACCTCCATAACTCAGTTATTTTTGAAGATTAATTCCACCAAAACTCGTTTATTATTGAAAATAGAGAAAAATCGAAAAGATTGGCAACTATAAACAGTTATACCGTAATGTAATTAATTATTTGAAAATAATAAACTATTGTGTAATAATTTGCAGCGTTTTTTTTTTTTTTTTGTTTTTTTTCATGCATACATAATTTAATAGGTTCTACAGTTATAGGCAAGAATAATAAACAGTGGTAGATAGTTTAGGCACGAAATCATTATATTAGTGTGCTTTCTGAAGCTGGAGTAGTTAAATAAGTAAAATATTGCAAATTTTTACTAAATCTTTAAAATTGTACCTATTGAAGATGCTCTGATATAAATTTAATTTTAAAAATTAAAGAGAAATTTTTATATTACAAAAGAATTGAAAAAATAATTTAGAATTCATATTACATAGATTAATGGTACTCACCGATTAAGAAGTTCATACTTGTATCTGTTGGAGACAACTTGGGAACTGATTTCTGTACAGATTCTTATCCCTTTTATATCCGATTTCGAAATATCCTATAAGGTAAAGTATAAACCGACCAAAGATAGAACTTATCGATATTGACTAATTATGGTATTTGTTGTTGAGAAGGGAATTGGATGATATTGTTAGGAGTGGGTCGACGAACCTACAAGGCTACGCCGATCTTCTTTGGACTTGGGGGCCAACAGACACCTGATCGTCGCCATATTCTTCTTCGCGACCATGGAACATGTTTCCGAAGGAATCGGTCCACTGGCTCGCAAATATTCTACGTAATCTCTTACTGTATAAATATAAGTATTACTTTCACTTACTTATATATGAAAGATCATACAATTTTAGACATCAAGATTTCATCGGAAATACACGTTTTAGGATTCCCTGAGTCCAAATAACCAAGTCGCGCAAAAAGGTCTTTGTGTCTATGTGTGTGTGCGTGTGGTAAGTATATCACGTAAACGAAAAGTCGTGAGAATTTTTTTTTCATATTTAATACATTTACAAGACCGCGATTTTGCAGCAACTTTTTCATTAAAATCGGCTAACCACAAGAGTCACAATGTACCATGCACTTTGCACCCTGTTTGTTTATTTATTTAACGTCACTTTATGCTACTATGGCTAATCGGACGATGCTACAGTGGGAGTCCTAAATTTTGTCTATCCAGGTTTTATTAGGATAGGGATCTTTATCGAGTACCTGACATCACACAGGCTCGGGACCACCTTTTAACGTCCCCTCCGAAGGACGGCGTAACTAAGGATTTTTTACCCCCATTAAAAAATCCTAGGACCATCTGCGGGTTTGAACCCGTGACCTTTAGCATGGGAGGCTGTTACGCTAGCCACCCAGCTACAAGTGATCCCCACTTTGCACCCTTTTACGATTTTATCAAAAACGGCTCTAATTATTATGATTAAACTAGCTATATCGATGTAAAATTTAATGGGCTTTAACATCATGTAGGTTTCATTCTGACTGAAATAGTCTGACAGGGCTCAAATGCCGATATTTTAAATTGTCTTCCTCTAAAGTATCTTTAATTAGATAGCTTCGAAAAAATTACGACATCATCATGAGAAAAAAACACAGCGAAATATACAATTTGAACATATTTGATAGTGAACTAAGGGAGAAAAGAAATGCATAATATACCGTAGGAAAGCTTAAGATTTTAGAAAAAATATTATCTTCTACATTTTACATCTTATATTCTAAATATTAAATATGGGTGACAAGATTCCGGTTTTGGGGTATGCCTTTGATCAGGTACTGCTAGGTGAAGACTCGGAAACCATACAACTAAATACAAGTGTGTTAATAAAAACCGGTAAAGAAATAGGACTCGAATTGAATACCGATAAAACGAAGTATATGATTAGTAGCTTAGTAGTTTTTTGAACACGTAGAGAAATTCAAGTATTTAGGTTCAATTATAACTAGAAAAAATGAAATCCAGGAAGAAATAAAGTCCCGGTTAAAGGTGGGAAATGCGTGTTATTATTCAGTTGCTAAGTTACTTAGTTCGCGGCTTCTATCTAAAAACTTAAAGATTAGAATTTATAAAACTATTATTCTTCCAACGGTTCTTTACGGATGTGAAACGTGGCCGCTTACTTTAAAGGATGAACAACGGCTTAAGGTTTTCGAAAATAAGGTATTGCGTAAAATATTTGGCCCAAAGAGAGATGAGGCCACTGGGGAGTTTAGAAGGTTGCATAACGCGGAATTGCGGAACTTGCATCCTGTGAATATAATTGAGCTGATTGCATCGCGGAGACTCAAATGGGCGAGTAAAGTTGTTGGGCTCGATGACGAGCGGATTCCAAGAAAGTTGGTATTTGCTGATCCGACTGGTAGGCGTCCGAAAGGTAGGCCGAAGCGGAGATGGGAGGATTGCGTTAAGGCTGATCTCGGGAGCTTGGGCTTGAATGGTGAGCATTGGACGAGTCTGTGTAGGCGGAATTTGGTGGTATCGGCATCAAACCTTCGGGTTCGCTAAGCCTATTATTATTATAATTATTATTATTATCTTCTACAAAATGTTATAAAATTGTATGTGTCTTTGAGGACTCGACAAAAATTATTAAGCTTCAGATGGGAGGTTTTACCTCACACGCCGTAATCTGACAATGCTCCTTCAGATTTCCATCTTTTCTGTTCCCTCGAAAAGTTTCTACAAGGGATATCCCACTCTTCAGAAGATGACGTCAAAACGGACCTTTTATTGTTCTTCAGGAGTAAGGACAGTGATTTTTGGAAAAAATGGATGATGGACCTTCCAAGCCGTTGGGAAAGGGTAATCGTTAACAGTAGTTACTATTTTTTAGATTAAATAAGTAAATTTTAAGGTGTTCATCAATTTTGTCAAAATTTCTCACCAAACTTTCCGGACAACCCAATATTTATTTATCTATTTATCAGGCTATAAGGGTGCAAAATGTATGGTATAAAGTGGCTCTCCTAGTTTGCAGATTTGAATGAAACAATCAAAAAAGTTACATCTCGGGCTTATATATCTATTAAATATGAAACTCCAGTTTAGTTCAACTTTTCTTTTACGTCCTATACTTATCACACACACAGACCTTTTTGTACGACTTGGTTATTTGGGCTAAGATAACTCTAAAACGTGTATTTCCGTTGGAATCTTGAATTCGAAAATGTTCACGATCGCAATACTTTATATTTCATATATAGGTAAGTGATAGTAAAATGAAAAATAATTTTAAAAGATTTATTTTATCACGGAAAAATACAATAGTAAAGTAAACATTTTAATATGAGTAAACTAACTTTAGGTAAACTAAAAAATAAAACACTCGTTCGTACTGTTTTAGAAAAAGTTATGGGCAATAACTGCTTCTGTCATGGAGGCTTATCCTTCAGTTATTCTTAGTATGCAAACGGTCAAGAACTGACGTCAATACCCATCAAATGTATTTTTACTCTTAAACAATACTTAGGAACGTTGGTGCTCGTTTCCTCCTATACCACTGTGCTATTTTGTTCCATAAAATGTATAAATGTAGTTTGAGGCCATGAAGCTAAAATCATTTAATCAAGAATAAAGATATTTTTAGAAGGTTGGGTGTTTTAATGAGCTATGAACTATGAAACTTTAGGTAACTATGAGAATCGATGAGATCGAAATACTAGGTTTGGCTTCGATTGCAGGTTTTTATAAAGACTCGAAGAGAGACATGCGTACCTCAGAGCTGGCAAATCCTCAATGAATGGTTACTGGTACGAAATAAAAATAAATGAATAAATCACACAAATAAATATTTTCAGAGGGTAGTGATTCAGATGTTGGGAGGCTTTGTTGTCTGTGCATTTGAGAGAAACCCAACTAAAAATAAATATTTATCTATGAATAGTTGAATATGTCCATAATATTGGTGTTATTTCTTTGATAAGACAAACCACTATAGAACTGGTACGAACTGCTATTAATCAAGTCATTATATTCTTTCAGGAGATTAAAATAGCAACCAAGAACTTGGAATATCATTATCGGCGAATTTAGATAGAAGAGAGAGAAAATAATTAATTAGATTCATTAAAAAAATAAATAAATACGGAATTACCATAAATCCACCTCTATCTTATCATATGTATATTCTTTAATAGATATTTAGTCGCTAATATATAACCTAACACACACACACACCACACACACACACACATATACATTTTTATTTATTTATTTTTTTTATCTTATTTCCTATATATTAACCCCATAAAGAGATAGTTCATTCATAATGTATATATGTCTCATGCCTTTTTATATCATATATTTACATCATACATGTATTATATTTATATTATACATTTATTATCTTTATATGATATATTTATTATGTTTATATCATACAAGTATTATATTTATATAATACATTTATTATCTTTATATGACATATTTATTATATTTATATTATACTTCTAAAGGTATTTACGGTATTACCTATGGTAGTGTAACTGAATTATTACGAAATCGCTAAGATTTTTTTCGTTTTAACACTTGGTTTAATTTATTTAAAAAAATGTTCATTCATTCAGTCCAACTGTTAGTCGAAATCAATTAAATAATACTACAAACTAATATAAGCTGAATAGGTTCCCTGAGTCCAAATGACCTAGTCCCGCAACAAGGTCTGTGAGTGTGTGTGTGTGGTTCGGGGTTTGGTAAGTCTAGCTCGAGAACGATAATAATAATAATATAGGCTTACCGAACCCGAAGGTTCGATGCCGATACCACCAAACTTCGCCTGCACAGACTCGTCCAATGTTCACCGGTCAAGCCCAAGCCCCCGAGATCAGCCTTAATGCAATCCTCCCATCGACGCTTCGGCCTACCTTTCGGATGCCTACCAGTCGGTTCAGCGAATACCAACTTTCTCGGAATCCGTTCCTCACTAAGCCCAACAACTTTACGCGCCCATTTGAGTCTCCGCGATGCTATAAACTCAATTATATTCACAGGGTACAAACTCCGCAATTCCGCGTTGTGCAACCTTCTAAACTCCCCAGTGGCCTCAAACCTTAAGCCGTTGTTCATCCTTCAAAGTAAGCGGCCACGTTTCGCATCCGTAAAGAACCGTTGGAAGAATAATAGTTTTATAAATTTTAACCTTTAAGTTTTTAGACAGAAGCCGCGAGCTAAGTAATTTAGCAACTGAATAATAACACGCATTTCCTACCTTTAACCGGGACTTTATTTCTTCCTGGATTTCATTTTTTCTTGTTATCATTGAACCTAAATACTTGAATTTCTCTACGTGTTCAAAAGTATGCCCTGAAATATTAATATCATCAAGATCGCCACCATTTCTGCAACTAATCATATATTTAGTCTTATCGGTATTTAATTCGAGTCCTATTTGTTTACCGGTTTTTATTAACACACTTGTATTTAGTTGTATAGTTTCCGTGTCTTCTCCTAGTAGTACCAAATCATCGGCATACCCCAAAACCGGAATCTTGTCACCCATATTTAAGCCTTTCTCGGTGCACATCACCTTTTCTATAACATATTCTAAGGCTATAATTAAACAAAACAGGTGAAAGGGAGTCCCCCTGTTTCAAACCCGATCGCACCTCAAATCTCTCGGAGTAATTATGACCGATTCTAACTTTATGATATGTTTCCGACAAACACATCTCTAACGATCGAGAACGATAAGTTGTATAAAACCGAAATTTCATATTTTAAAATCGTATACGTTTGAGATGACACAGCAACTTTTATTTTACAAATTCAGCCTACCGGAAGTGCTACTTTATACCATGCATTTTCACTTTTTTACAGTATTGCTCAAAAACGGCTTTAACGATTTGAGTAAACTTGCTATGTCGATGTAACATTTCTTGGGTTTTAAATTTATGTATATTTTGTAATATTCTTAAATAGTCTGACAGGACTTCAATGCTGATATTTTAATTTTAGCTCCCTAAAGTAACGTTAATTTTGTGGGTTCGAAAAAATGAACTATATCATCTTGCTAGCATTGATAAAAAACGAATAAATATGCAAGTTGAACTAATCGTACATCGAACTAAAGGAGAAAAGAGCAAAAATATATTTTCATGTAATTTTTAGGTTTTTGGACAAAATAATAGGGATATAATATATCTTAGGAAAGGTAATGATTTTAGAAAAAGTATTATCTTATACACAAAGTTGTAAAATGTAATTGATAGTGATGAAAAAGAAGCAAAACTAACGGATTGTTATAGATAATAACTAGCAACAACTCGCTCTTGCTTCCAAGTGGTGGAATTTTAATGTGTTGTAATTTATGTTTAAAAAACTTCAGTTTGACCAATCAAAAGTTTATTTCGTTGGGACTATGAGTTCGTCGTAATGAAAAGTGCACTTAGCAAGAAAATATTGGTTTTTTTGTATAAAGTCTATTAATTCTTATATTTAATCATCGGCAGAAATTAGAAACGTAAATTGGTTAAAAAACAAAAGTTGGTTTAGTTTATTTGTTTGTTATATTTAACGGTTCCTATTTTATTCGGTTTACTACAATTTTAAATTTCATAGAAACTCTAAATAAATTTTAATGTATTAATGTTAATTTAGTTTCCATGTGAGTCCCATTAAGTTTATCGTGGAACTACTATTTTTGTGAATGATCTAAAAGAAGAAATAATAAAAAAAAAAAAACAATATTAGTTTATAACAACTTTTTTTTATTTTAGCAACTTACGTGCGGTTTGGTACATAAGGGGTAACTACGTTTGCTATAGCATGCTATTTGTGCTATTGTGCTAAATCCATCAATTTTATACAGGAAATAACTGTAGAAACTCGATGGGTTTAGCAAAATAACACAAATAGCATGCTATAGCAAACGTAGTGAGTACCCCTATAATATGTTTTTCGAAAATCTTGCCTACTGTATAAAGTATATAACCTGAACGATCACAATAATCTCCCAAATCCACAACATTATTTTTTTTTTATTATTGAGAATTATTACAATCTGTTTCAGAATGAACAATAGTAATACTGATATGTATTACTATATGTATTACTGATTAGTGATATGTATTATTGATATATACAATAAAAAAAAAACAAATCAAAACAACAACCTATAATTGAGGTAAATAAAAAGTTGGCAAATAAATAAACATCATACAAACAATGGTAACTATACACAATATATACAACTCCTAAGAGGACCCCAGATTGGGCTTTTCCCTCCACTTGTGGAGGAAAAAATCGGAATCCAAGAGATCCCAGCGCCTCTCTCTCAGCCGCATCACTGGTCTTAGCCAGTAAAGGATGAGTTAGGGCGCAATAGCCACAAACATACAGTAGATGAGTGGAGGATCTGACCAGTGTCAGAACTCCAGTATAAATGGCAACATTACTTATAACATTTCAGCATAAGTTTACGGGCTTATAACTACTTTAGGGGTACTCACTACGTTTGCTATAGCATGCTGTTTGTGCTATTGTGCTAAACACATCAATTTTATACAGGAAATACCTGTAGAAACTCGACGGGTTTAGCAAAATAACACAAATAGCATGGATATAGCAAACGTAGTGAGTACCCCTATTATATTAGCTCGCACGATTTATTTTATTGCATATTAAATTTTCTTAAATCTACCGCTTTCCAACGGTATATTATACGTCTATGTTACTACTTATATTTAAGGAATAATTTTCTTAAGATTTGGTCACAGAAAATTAACTTTTAACGTTTAAAGAAAAGCTAAATTGCAATGGATTTTTCTTATAAACCTATATGAAAGAATGCCCTAAATGATGGTAAAAACTGTATCAAAATCCATCCAGTGGTTAAGAAGGAGTTAGCGGAAACCAAAATATCGTTATCATTTTATATAGAGAGATATAATAGATTATTTAATAAAACACATGTTCTTGTTGAAACTCAAAGTAATTAATGTTAGTTAATCTCTTCTTCTTCTTCCAGTGGTGCGACAGGGCGTATAGGCCCTGGAACTCGCGTTTTTTTTTTTACGTTTCTTGGCGCATTTTCTAGTGTAGAGTTATTTTGTGAGTGGTCACCATTTGGCTGACGGGTCTCATATACCCGGGGGAGAGACTGTGAGTGAACCCCCATTTAATTATATCCTAATAAAAGTCCCGCCGGGAATGGGATTTAAACTCACAACCTTTAACGTGAGAGACTAGCGCGCAAGCCACTCAGCCACAGCTCCTTTTTTCTCATCTCTAACTTGTTTAAAAATCGTAAAATTGATATTAACAACGAAGGTGAGTGAAATTCGTATGTTATGCGCGCTAAATTTTCTTTGTTATTTTTCACAACTAACAGTATGTCACGGGAATAGATACATAAGCGTATTATACTTAAGAAAGATGAAGTATTTACTGACTGGTGTAAAGGTTTTCTCGCACAAGCCAAAACCAATGAAATGTACTCAACATTGAGGTATTTAAATATTTTCCAAAGCTTCTATTTTCAGCTTTCATTAAACCTCAAATAGCTTAACTAGTCATTAATCAGTGACCCAGATATTATGTAATATTCTACTTCTGTATAGAATAAAACTTTTGCGCAATTTAATCGCCATCTCCTTCTAGTAATTGGAGGTGAATTAATGAAGGTGCAATGGTTCCTGGGATGACCCCTCGGGTTACATATACTGTTGAAGAGAAGAGGCAAGGAGGCTAAGGCGTTGCAGACGACGAGAGTTGCTGCGGCAGCGGTCGCTATACTGGGGCACTGACGTAACCTGCTGCGGCAGCATCACTTGGCCTCCTTCTGGAGGATATCGAAATATACTGGAGTCTCCAGCACGTCTTGTCCATTCTCTAGTACCCTATACCATAATATTCTCTATGGAAAATTAATTACTATTTTAATCAGTAGACGGATATCGTGGTATAAAAATCTGCTGTACACGATACACGACTTTAACTTACCTCGGTTGATAAAATCAATTTGAAAACTATGAAATAAAGTTAGAGTTAAAGTTTAAAGAATAATATTCGGTTTTGTTGGAAACATGTGTTTTAAATCTCTCCATTTAAAAAATGATAACGGGATTTTGGTTTTCACTGACTCCTTCTAAACCACTGGACGGATTTTTATACGGTTTCCTGATGGTTTATAAGTAAAATCCATTGCAATTTAGGTTGTATGTAAACCGGAAAAATAAATTTTCTGTGTCAAAGTCATAAAAAAATTATTCTTGAAATAGAAGTACATAGTAACATAGACGTGTAATATACCGTTGGAGAGCGCAAGGTTTTAGAAAAGTTAATATGCAATAAAAGAAATCGTACGAGTTAATATTAAGTTATAAGCCCGTAAACTTATGAACTCTCTATCTTCTCTTCTCTCTAGGTATAAAATGATAACGTGATTTTGGTTTCCACTAACTCCTACTAAAACACTGGACGGATTTTGATACGGTTTTCACCATCATTTCGGCATTGTTTCCTGAAGGTTTTTGAGTAAAATCCATTGCAATTTATCTTTTGTTTAAACGGGAAAAATAAATTTTCTGTGACCAATTCATAAAGTAGGAATATAGGCGTATAATATACCGTTGTAAAACGCAAGAACATATCAAAATTATATGGAATAAAAGAAATCGTACGAGTTACTATAAAGTTGTTGTAAGCTCATATACTTTACATTAATAAATATAAAATAGTTATAAACATAATATGTTGGGAACGTTTGTTATTTCTATAGTTTTTTAATACAACGTACCAATTAATTTTCTTTATAGGGAAAAATTAAATTTTCCGTTATCGCTGCCTCACTTTAAAATAATAAAAAAATAAACTTAATCAATTGAACTTTTCGTTACGGTCTCTAGTTAAATAATATAACTATATAAATTCTTATGTGGGATAATCATTTAAATTTATGTCATATTCGTTACTTTACGTCACCTTAAACAACTTCGTGTACAATATAACAGATTTTCTCTTTTTTTTTTTTTTTTTTTTTTTTTTTTTTTTTTTCGGTAAATGTACTACACTATTATTCTAATGTACGAGGAAAAAAAATCTCCTTTTTTGTTGTAGGGGATTAAATTCGTTCAGCTTATTTATATTTAGCTGTTTCTTGTTAACGATAATAAGATAATATGGTTATGTACTTCGAATCCACAAAATAACGGCATTTAAGCCCTCTCAGACTATTTCAATCGGAATAAAACCTGTATGATATTAAAGATCATTAAATTTAAAATCTAGGAGTTCAATAAAAATCGTTATAGCCGTTTTTGAGAACATTGTAAAAAGGTGCAAAATGCATGGTATAAAGGGGCCAATTCTGATGAAAAAGTTGCTGTAACATTTCGGAAATAGACGCTCTTAAAAAATGAAATCTCAGTTCAGAATCTTAAATTTGAAAATTTCCGTTGAAAAATAGAATCCGATAAATATCATATAATATATATATATATATCGGTATTTCATATATATTTATTTTCACCGGTAATACGTGTTTAGGATCGCTGAGTCCAAATTACCAAGTCCCGCGAAATGGTGTTTGGTAAGTCTAGATCGAAAACAATAAGTTGCATAAAACTAAAATTTAATTTTTTAGAAGCGTATACGCCTGAAATGTTACAGCAACATTTCCAACATAAGGGGTACTCACTATGTTTGCTATAGCATGCTATTTGTGTTATTTTGCTAAACCCGTCGAGTTTCTACAGTTATTTCCTGTAGAAAATTGATGGGTTTAGCACAATAGCACAAATAGCATGCTATAGCAAACGTATTGAGTACCCCTATAATCAGTGAAACTGAAGAAGCACTTTATTCCATGCACTTTGCATATGATTAGGATTTTTAGCTATACCCCAGTACAATTTAATGGGCTTTAATATCATGGAGGTTTCATTTTGATTGAGATAGCCTGACAGGTATTAAATGCCAATATTTTCAATTTTCTTCCTTTAAAGTATATTTAAATTTTTAGATTTCAACTAATTAACCATTTCATCTTGTAGAATCACAACTTGAACGAATTAAATAACCAACTAAAGAAGGAAAGAGCAAACATAGTTTTTTAGTCCAATATTATTTTCACGAACATAAATACACCAATATACAATAGATAATTCTCTTGAAAAGCTTAAGGTTTTAGAAAAAATGTTATCTTACTTACAAAGTTGCATAAAATAACAGTTCGTGGGTAAAAAGTCGATGAAAATAATCGATTGTAGCAAATTATAATTTCAATTTTCAAACTATTTATTCCGAAATACAGGTTTTCATAGAAACTCAAAGAATGACATTGAGCTTTTTTTTAACTCAACAATTTTTCAAATATTCCTTAATTGATGTTACGTGAAAGTCGTGTGTTGCGCGCACCAATCTTCAATTTATATTTATAACTAAATTCTTCGGTGGCTTTGTGGGTGGGATGCTCGGTACAATTAAGGTCGTTGTAGTTAGATGAGCGAAAGTAATTGGTCAGCATTTCTCTGACAACACTAATTTCTTATACTAATTATCTGGCGAATGATTCGCTGAGTCAGGCCTACTACTAGTACCTGAATATCTGGTATATTTTTTAGTTGGAATACTACGACATTATACAATACATAAATTTAAATGTATTTTTAACGAGTAGGTATTAAAATTTGATAGAAAACTTTAAATGTGGTCAATCATTAACATATATTTATATTAGTACAGATAAGAACTATTATTTATTTATTTACAATCGTTTTTGTTTGACTTTAATGTTATTTGCTATCTGCAAAAAAAAAAAAAAAAAAAAAAAAAAAAATTGCAAAAGCAAATATGATGATTTCCGAAAGTCGGTTAAAGCAAGGCATCTCTAGGCCACCGCCTCAAAAGTCGTCGGGGTGGGTTGTACGGGTTTAAGTGTTTGGGCCGATCGGTTCATGTTGTAAGTCAGTTTGTCATGAAATCTTTTATAATATTCTGTGGCTGTGTCTGAAACTGTGAGTATGTCCAAGTCCTTGTGAAGTAATTCGTTGGTTACATAAAACGGTGCATCCACGATTTTTCGCAATATTTTCGATTGAAGGGTTTGAATTATTTGGATGTTAGAATATTTGGTAGATAAGAACTATAACTAAACTATTAATTCCTATATCCATCTATGAATATTTATCAATGACTACACTAATGCAGAACAACTCAAAAACATATACACATTTTTACTTTCACTTAAATATATATATATATATAATATAATATATATATTATATATTAATGAAGAGAGAGAAATGCTTTAATTTATCAAAATTACTACAAAACAAAACAGTGCTGCCCAACTGTATTGGATTGCTATCAATCTCAAGTGATATTGAATTGGGAAGTTATAAGTTTACCATACATTTACTTTCTTTATCAATAACTTTCTATGTTATACCTTATAATATTTAATATAGTTTTCAATTTAAAGCAAAATACATGCAAAAAAAGAAACAAATTTGCAAATGCACGCCGAAAGGACCAACAGTATCAAAGAATCACTGACATAATTTAAGCAAAAAGATAAGTCCACTTATTATTTACCAAAAACATAAATATAAGCAAATAAATAAATAGTAAGAGAAAGTATCGCGATCCTGAAAATTTTCGAATTCCAGTTTTCTACGGAAATACACGTTTTAGGAACACGAAGTCAAAATGACCAAGTTTCAAAAAAAAGTGTGTGTGTGTGTCTGTATGTGGTAAGTCTAAAAAAAACAACAACGAAACGTTGTACGAAACTGAAATTTCATATTAACGACAACTATATGCCCAATATGTTACAGCAACTTTTTCATCACATTCGGCTAAACGTAACAGCCACTTTATAACATGTACTATGCACCTTTTTACGATTTACTCACAAAGGGCTCCAACGATTTTGATTAAACTCGCTATATCGATGTAAACTTTAATGGGTCTTAGCATCAGGTAGGTTTCTTTCTGATTGAAGTAGTCTGACAGGGCTTAAATGCCGATATTTTAAATTTTCTTCCCCTAAAGTACCTTTAATTTTGTAGGTTCAATAATAATAACTAGATTATCTTGTTAACGCTGATGAAAAACAGGTAAATACATAAATTGAATAAATTCGATATTCAACTAAAGGAGAAAACAGAAAAAATATTTGTTTAATGCAATTTTTCGTTTTTGAACATAAGAGCAATAATATACATGTATGATATACAATTGGAAAGCTAAAGATTTTAGAAAAAATATCATCTCATACACAAGCTTTTAAAAGTTAATAGAGAGTGATGAAAAGAAGATAAAACTAACTGATTATTTAAGATAATAATATAATAGATTTTTTAATAAAACACATGTTTCTATATAAATTCAATTTGATTAATTTCTTATTAGTTTCACGTATTTTTATTTCTAACTGTATTTGAAAATTCTTTCATTGATTTTAAAAATGGAGGTAAGTGAAAGTCGTGTGTTGCCCGCACCAGATTTTTTAGCTTTCATTCTTTCTTTAGAAACTGTTTCTGCGAATTGAATTGGAGCATTTCAGCGCGTTCACAATCCTCCCTCATGTGTTGAGTTTTTAATATCCGTCTTCTTATTTTCTATTACAAAGCAGTGAGAATTGACTATTCCAAATAACAGTTTCTCCTCTAATTTGGGGTAATTAGATAAACTCCTTTTAATTTTGTACATTCAAAAAGATTAACCATATCATCTTAAGGACATTGATGAAGGACGGCCAAATATACAAGTAGGATGAATTTTATGACCAACTAAAGGATAAAGAGAAAAAATATTTTAGGATGAATTAAGCTGATTTTGTGGAAGACTGATGTTGGCAGCCGAGCTGAACAACTTTGCCGAACAAAACTTCATCAGTATACCCAAAATTAAGCTCAATCCGCTTATCTTAAGTTGCTTCAAGGTACTCCATTAATTGGAGATATGAGGTTTAATTTTACATACTGCGCAAATAAATCGGGTAATCAAGAAGCTTAACTAGTAATCTGTACTAAATTGAAACCTGATATCATCTGAATACACCAGATTTATGTAAGAAGGTAATTTCTATATTGGAAAAATCGTGTATATAAATCATTCGTACCACCAGTTTTTCGAACATGGGATATAAATTGGGTTACACGCACAATACACTTGGAGCGGATCTCCTGTAAGAAAACTTAGCCTATAAAAGAAACTATACTGTCCTCAAATAATTAGTACTTAGCAACGAAAAAAAATTATTCATTTAACGTCACTTTATGCTGCTATGGCTAATCGGACCAAAATTTAACTTCGTTTATGGAAGTAAAAACTTTGTATAACCACACTATTTATCTCAATACATTAAAAAAAAAAAAATAAGAAGAAAATAAAATAAATAAGAAAATTGGCTTTGAATATTTATTAGAATTTTTAATAAAGAAGGGATTCACATAATATAATTTCGATTATTACACATACATATATATATAATAAACATAAAAAGGAAGTTAAAAGTACGTGGATTTCAGGTGCTTTCCCCACCAGGACGGATTACCAATTATTTCACTAACCATAGTGAGTCGGTCGATTTTTTTTTTTAACCAAGAAATTATAGACAACAGATAGAGCTGCCGGGGAAAAACAAATTACGATAGAAAATGCCAAAGTACCTCTCCAAGACCTTTTAAAATGTCTACAGAAAGAAGCAGTCCAGGCATGGCAGGAGAAATATGACTGGGAGTCACAATTTAAAGGCAAAGATTACTATCAAACCCAGCCAACCATTAGCCTTATACCATGGTTCTCCAATAACCAACAACTTGATAGAAAAGAAATTTCACAATTAGTAAGACTACGGACTAACCATGGCTGCACAAAAAAATTTCTCAGTTTAATGATAATAGAAACCTCGCGCAGATCTCATTACCGCGTATGGGGAGCGTCCCACGGGTGGCGGATGTGGGGATGGTCGGTGGAATTTCCTCAGAAAATCCTCCCGGCTAAGTCCGATGGACTCGCTGACCAACAATAAGAGCGCCCCCCCCCAGGCTTGCTGGAGGGTGTGACGTAGGTTCGAACGCCCTACTCACATATTTTAGTTCACAAAATATCACCAAAAGTCATGGATTCCTCTGAGGTAAAACGCTCATTATCCGGAGGTAAACTAGTCCCCCGTTCGGGTCTCCGGGTGGGGACTGCTTCAGGGGAATCATGGCGCAAGATGAAAATTAGAGATCTAACAATAGGGACGTGGAACGTTAGAAGTTTAAATACGGCAGGTGGGTTAAAGTCGGTCGCGAATGAAGTTAAGGGGTACCATTTAGATATCGTTGCATTACAAGAGGTTCGCTGGCCAGGGGAGGGTTCGTTAACAGAAGGAAAGTATACTATTTGGTACGGGGGGAGCGTTAATTATTGTCTAGGTACCGGGTTTCTGATTAGGAATAGATTTCTTTCCGCTTTACGGATGTACAGTTCTTTAGTGAAAGAATATCGGTTGCTATATTTCAAGGGCGTTGGTTTAAAATCGCGTTTATAAACATTCATTCTCCCACCGAAGACAGTGATGATGAAGTAAAATGCGAATTTTATGATAAACTAGAGTCGGTTTACGATAAGTTACCACGAAATTACATTAAGATAATACTAGGCGACGCGAACGCAAAGGTTGGAAGGGAAGAAGTATATCGTCCTACAATCGGTAAAGAAAGTTTGCACGAATATAGTAATGATAATGGGACCCGACTAATAAACTTTGCCATTTCGAAAAACCTAGTAATCAAAAGTACTACATTTAAACATAAGGATATTCATAAGTATACGTGGACATCGCCGGATGGACAAACACGGAATCAAATCGATCATGTTTTAATACAAAACAGATGGCAAAGTAGCATAATTAACGTGAGATCGTATCGGGGTGCAGAATGCGGTTCTGATCATGAATTAGTAATCGCGAAACTTCGACAATAACTAAATACAAAAAAGAGAACACCGAACTATATTCGTCCCGAGAATTTTGATTTAGTTAAATTGAACAACCTCGAAATTAGAAAACAATTCGCGATAGAAGTAAAAAATCGGTTCGAAGCTTTGGAATCTTCAGACGAGGAACACAAAGATGTAAACAAACTATGGGAAGGGTTCAGGGATAATATTAAAGAGGCCGGTAATTTATGTCTTGGAAAAATTGAAAATAAAAAGAACAAACCTTGGTTCGACAGGGATTGTCAAAATATGTGCGAAAAAAGAAAAACCGCTAAACTGAATTCCTTAAATAATCCAAGCGATAATCATGTGGCTTATTTTCGGTTAGTAAAGAATGAAACTTCAAAACTCTTAAAAAATAAGAAAAGAGAGTATCTTAAAGGCAAAATAATAGAAATAGAAAAACACAGAAACGAAAATAACGTAAGAGAGATGTACAAAGGTATAAACAAATCGCGTAAAAGATTTGAACCTCTATTGAATGCGATTAAAGATGCAAATAACAATATAATTGCGGATCCTTCTGAGATATTAAATAAATTTAAACAACACTTTGACGGCATTTTAAATACGGAAAATAATAATCAATCTCCTCTCTCTGAATATCAGAGCGCTGAACCATGGATAGACGCACCGAGTAAAGAGGAAGTCGAAATGGCGATAGGAAAATTAAAACGTTATAAGGCCGCAGGAAATGATAATATCACGAGTGAATTAATCAAGGCGTGTGGAGAAGCGGGCGTTTCCAAAATACATTTTTTAGTTAAAAAGATCTGGGAAACTGAAAAAATGCCCGAGGAATGGAAAGAATCAATACTTATTCCGATCCACAAAAAAGGACCGAGGTCGAATTGTAACAACTATCGTGGGATCTCTCTTCTCCCAGTATGCTATAAAATATTCTCGTCAATTCTAACTAGTCGAATCACGGAATACGCTGAGGAAATTATCGGAGATTACCAATGTGGTTTTAGGCGGAATCGCTCGACTATTGACCAAATATTTTCCCTACGTCAAATATTAGAGAAAAAATTGGAATACAACGGTGTAGTCCATCAACTTTATATCGATTTTAAAAAGGCTTATGATTCAATAGACCGTCAGAAGCTATATAACATCATGATTGAACAGGGAATACCTAGAAAGTTAGTAAACCTAGTAGAGATGTGTTTGTCGGAAACATTCCATAAAGTTAGAATCGGTCATAATTACTCCGAGAGATTTGAGGTGCGATCGGGTTTAAAACAGGGTGACTCCCTTTCACCTGTGTTATTTAATATAGCTTTAGAATATGTCATAGAAAAGGTGATGTGTACCGAGAAAGGCTTAAATATGGGTGACAAGATTCCGGTTTTGGGGTATGCCGATGATCTGGTACTGCTAGGTGAAGACACGGAAACCATACAACTAAATACAAGTGTGTTAATAAAAACCGGTAAAGAAATAGGACTCGAATTAAATACCGATAAAACGAAGTATATGATTAGTAGCAGAAACGGTGTCGATCTTGGAGATATTGATGTATCAGGTCATACTTTTGAACACGTAGAGAAATTCAAGTATTTAGGTTCAATTATAACTAGAAAAAATGAAATCCAGGAAGAAATAAAGTCCCGGTTAAAGGTGGGAAATGCGTGTTATTATTCAGTTGCTAAGTTACTTAGTTCGCGGCTTCTATCTAAAAACTTAAAGATTAGAATTTATAAAACTATTATTCTTCCAACGGTTCTTTACGGATGTGAAACGTGGCCGCTTACTTTAAAGGATGAACAGCGGCTTAAGGTTTTCGAAAATAAAGTATTGCGTAAAATATTTGGTCCAAAGAGAGATGAGGCCACTGGGGAGTTTAGAAGGTTGCATAACGCGGAATTGCGGAACTTGCATCCTGTGAATATAATTGAGCTGATTGCATCGCGGAGACTCAAATGGGCGAGTAAAGTTGTTGGGCTCGATGACGAACGGATTCCCAGAAAGTTGGTATTTGCTGATCCGACTGGTAGGCGTCCGAAAGGTAGGCCGAAGCGGAGATGGGAG
Organism: Piezodorus guildinii; assembly: GCA_023052935.1. Taxonomy (NCBI): domain Eukaryota; kingdom Metazoa; phylum Arthropoda; class Insecta; order Hemiptera; family Pentatomidae; genus Piezodorus; species Piezodorus guildinii. The sequence goes on from CM041293.1 coordinate 63,910,300, forward strand.
GATTGCGTTAAGGCTGATCTCGGGAGCTTGGGCTTGAATGGTGAGCATTGGACGAGTCTGTGTAGGCGGAATTTGGTGGTATCGGCATCGAACCTTCGGGTTCGCTAAGCCTATTATTATTTATTTATTTAATGATAATAGAAAAAGATGGCAATTGCCTAACATGCAAAGTCCCTGAAGACCGCGCCATATTCTATTTCAATGCAAAAAATATAGAATCCAGAAACAGAAGCCATGTTTTTACATAAGTTAGACAAAGAAAAGTTCATGATCATCAAGCAATTTTTCATTAACGCTCAATGTAAAATCTTAAAAAAAAAAAAAAAAAAAAAAAAAAAAAAAAAAAAAAAAAAAAAAAAAAAAAAAAAAAAGAGGCACTTCACAGAGTTTAATTTAATTTTAATATTATTTCATTTCTTCTATTTATTTTGAATCACCTTCCTCTCTCATTTACATAATTTTTTAAAATTATAATTAAAATAAATTCTTATTTTATTCTCTATTTAATTAATTTATTGATCTTTTTCTATTATATTTGGTTCCGTAACCTAAGTTTCTATTAAATTATGGCAAACAAGTACTGACCATATAGGATTTGGATTCAAATCTTGACGGTCATTTGGATAAAAAAAAAAAAAAAATTATAGACAATAATAGCAACAATATACATAATAATATCCTATTATCGGAAACCCTAGAAAAATATATGGATAGTAAAGAAGTAAAAGTTTAGTGGGGCGAACAAATTACCACAGTGCTGGCTGCATCGTCGTGATATTTTGGCACTACGTAAAACCATCAAAATGGCTAGAATCATTGATGTAGCTGTCCCGAGTGACTCTAACCTGGTGAGCACTACAGCTGTAAAATGATTAGGATAGATTGTAAAATATTGAATAAGCAAAAATTTGAAAATATATACAAGCTGAAAAGAGTAGTGTGGTTATGCTATGCAGATGAAGGAGGGACTTGGGAGACTTGGAATTACTGATGAGGACTGCCTGGACATGGAGAGGTTTAGAAACAGACTCTTAAACATCAGGATTCTTGTTGATAAGAGAAGGAGAACTAAGGGCGAGAGATGAACGGAGGGAGAAGGTTGCAGCACTCGTAGCGAATGAAGGGTCATTAGAGGAGAAGTTATATTATTGGAGCGTGGAAAAACATTCGGTTAAAAAAAACAAGTTATAAGTAATAAAAACTTCTCAACTTTAGGTCACCTCTTACGTAGGTGGTAGCATAACAACCTTCTATGCCAAAGATCGTGGATTCAAGTCTGGCAGATGGCCCAGGTATTTTTAAAAGGGATAAACAATCTTTGGTTATGCTGTTCTTGTGAAGGGGGAGGGACGAGTGTTGAAGATCCCTATCCTATTTTAGCTTCTATGGAAATAAAACAAATGATCCATATTTTTCTCTCAACAATCTTTATTATTTCATTTTTCTCTCTAACGTTTTAGCCTTTTGTCATTTTCAAGGATCCTACTAACATCATTTTTTTTAAATCAAAAGGTAATCAACATTTTGTTTTCACCCTTTATAAAATATTTTACAAATCTATCTTTAATCTGTACTGTCTTTATTGCATACATAAAAAAATATATATAACATATTCATATTATAAAAAATATACTTTAGCTGAAACCATATATATTCCTTTAGCTTTTAACATTTGACCTTAAAAACATTATTTTTTCTTATCTTTACTCAGAATCTAATGATTTCAAAATAATATATCAAGTAACAATTAAATTAATATTATTATATACGTTCCATTATTTTATTTTCCTCCTCCTCTAATTAATGAATTGCACAATTAGATAGCCAAATCTATTTAATTGTTTTCTAAATGATTACATATATATTTAATTAAAACTATAATTATATCACTTAACCTCAAAATTCCAAGAAATATTCTATTATATCAAGTTATTCAAAATATTATATCAATCAAGAAATTCAATTCACTTTAATCATACAATTTAATAATTTTAAGTAAACATTGCGGCGTAATGATTACTTATGTTTTTGGTGTCTGTTTTGAAGTTTATATTATAGTCAATATGCTCCGAAATATAGATTGCCTGTAAAATTGTTTGTTTTTTTTTCAATTATTTCTTTCTTTATTGATTATCGTTCTTTCGTTTAGAAAAAAGAAGATATTTTCTGTAGAACGCACTTTTTACGAGTTATAGGCGAAAAACTGAAAAAATTGAGGTTTTTTAATTCCTTCTGTGATGGTGCAAACTCAGATAACTTTTATTTAGGGCCATTAAAAGGTATTAAAACGATTTCCAGCTTTGTTCGAATTAATTCAAACAAATATCCTTATCTTATTAGGCTTGGTAACAGATCTGTTCAACTGGGACAAGCGGAATATTATTAAAGCATAATGTAGGGCATGATGACTTATAAGATATATAATCGCATCTAAGAAGTTGACCATCAACAGGTCTAATACCCTGTGTAATGAATTTTAGTGTTATATAAAAGCACGTTCTTCTAGGTTTCGGGACCACCTCCACCCTGTTTAGAAAAAGGTAATAAAACAAACGGCATCTTTAGCCTGTGTTTCTGTAAATAAGTAAGAAAACAAACATTTAAACTTGTCAAAACTTATTCCCTGAAACAAACAAACACGGTGTTTATTTTGGAAGGAAGTTGGTAGAGGATGAGAAGGGTGAGTAAATTTAGGTGGATGGTGCGGAGGTGGGGTGGGGGGCGGAGAAGGGGGCGTGGCGGTGGGCGTGGCCTAACCCGGCTCAGTCCCCGCCCGGCGTTCAGTCGCGCTGCGCTACTCAGTAGTCTACGCTATAGCGAGGGTCTTCTCTTGTATTGTACCCATCCTCATCCGCATGTCCCGCATCGGAGACCACGCCATCGGATCCATGTCCCACATCATCGAGGAGTCGGTCAGTCCTATTTATATTAGTAATTTGAATCTATAAAATAATTTATTTATTTAGTAACATAAAAGCTCTTCAACTACTAGGGTTATTTTAGCCCTAATTTAATAATACAAACATTTAAGTAAAATGTAAAAAATTCTAGATAATTACATATCAGAAAATTATAAAATAAAAATCTGGTGCGCGCAACACACGACTTTCACTTACCTCCGTTATTTGTATCAATTTAAGAATTTTTAAATAAGTTTAGAAACCAAATAAATTGTTAAGGAATAATTTACATTGTATTTTAATAGGAACATGTGTGTTATTAAATAATCTATTATATTATTATCTACGACAATCAGTTTGTTTTATCGGCTTTTCATCACTCACTGTTTACTTTTACCATAGTATGAATAAGATAATATTTTTTCTAAAATCATTAGTATTCCAACGGTATATTATTACTGTTCTTAAGTTAAAAAAATAAAAATTGCTAAAAAAGAAATATAATATTTTTGCAGTTTTCTGATTTAGTTGGATATCGCATTAATTTAATTTATAAATTTACTTGTTTTTTAGCAATGCTAATCAGACGATATGATCAATTTAATAAAAAATACAAAATTAAAGGTACTTTAGAGGAAGAAAATTCAAAATGTTGGCATTTAAGCCCTATCAGACTATTTTAATCAGAATGAAAACTACATGATATTAAAGTCCATCCAATTTTACATTGATATAGCGAGTTTAATCGAAATCGTTAGAGCCGTTTTTGAGAAAAACGTAAATAGGGCAAAATGCATGGTATAAAGTTGCTCTTCTGGTTAGCTGATTTTGGCGAAAAAGTTGTTGTTACATCTCGGGCGTATAGTTGTCTTAAATATGAAATGGGCACACACACACACACACCTTTTTGCGGGACTTGGTCATTTGGACTCAAGGGACTCTAAAACGTGTATTTCCGTTGAATTCTTTCCGATACGTCATCAGATTTGTGGCAGAGTCCTGGATGTTTTAATTTAAATAATTAAATACAAATTTACTAAAAATATAAACAGGAATTCAACAGGTTTAATGAGAAATTCTTGTGTAATTAATGTTTTTTTCTCTAACATTGCAGTTGTTTAAGAACTTAAAGTAATAGTCTCTTCTTTGCGATTAATCAAAATATTCAATTTCATAAAATAAAGTTATAATGAAAATTAAGTTTTTAAATAATTGTACCGTTTACTTTAATATTGGCCTAAGTCCATTTATATGTAAATTAAGATATGTATTATTGATAATAAGGCATTGATGAAGTTAAACTGAATAAATCAGTATTTTACAAGTTAATCACATTTTTAAGGCAATTAATTAAAAAATAAATACATTTAATTAATGTAGTAAATAAAATTTAATTGTAGATTAAAGGTTATGTAGTATTTTAACCGTTTTCTTGTCTACTTAGATAACGTGTTGTAAGGACACAAATTATATAGGACAATCTCATCATCATTCTAGTTTTTGTTTCGCTCTTAAATATGGAAAATTGTCGTAGTTAAGATTTTTTAAAGAAAACGTTATTTTAACAGTGAAGGGAATGTAATAACTCCGTAAACTGCTTAGTCTAAATAACCAAATATATATTACTTAAACTCATCGTATGGGTGGGTAATCTGTATAAGGTTCATAATTTTTCAATCAATCCCTTTTGAGATATTTATGTGTAAACCAATTGAGGTATAAATGGACTTAGACCAATATCAAATTAAAGATAAATTAACCTGAAGCTTATACAAAAATAAATAAATAAAATATCCTAAAATTATGTAATTATTTTAAACATTAAATTGCAAATAATAGTATTGAACACTATTGATTTGTTTAAATTAACTCTTTCATTCAAATTATAATTAAGAAAATTCATAGGTATATATATTTATTAATATTTAAAATGATGAAATTTATTAAGTTACTATTCGTATAAATAAGTATTTATGATTTAATTATATAATTTTCATCATTAGCTTTAATTTATAGTTAAATAACTAATCAATATAATTTATTATGTAATAAAATTTATTTATTCATTTTAATAAATTCATTAATAAGCCTCAGCTGCAAATACTATTTCATAGAATATTTTAAAAATATCATTCTTTCATATTTAAATAATACAATACTCTTAAGAGATTCATGACGAAGTACAATAAAAATAATAAATTATTAGTAGGTAAATATCTATAGAATGTGATTTTAAATAAACAAGGATTTAAATATTAATAAAAATAAAAATCGTTATCAATAGTCAAGGAATATTTATTTAAGTATTAATGTAATACTTTCGAAAAAGTAAGCAGCTTATATCACAAGATCTAATCTTTAATACATTCACAACCTATCTAATAATATTTACTTCTAGAATGTAAACAAAGATTTGATTAGGTTTTTGTTTTTGTGTGTGTTTACGCGCGTTTAATTGTGGTTCTTTTTTAAAGTTAATCAAAATCATAAGAAGCTTAGATATATATTATATTTATGTTTAAAAAAAAAAAAATGCATTTTAATGTGTACTGTGTTTGGTTTTGTATTAATATACTCATTAATTTTTGTTATTTATGTTCAAACTCTAATGAGTAACCCACATACGATAATATGTACAATATTTTGGTCATATAAGTAAAAAAAAAAATAATAAAAAAAAAAAAATAGAATGCCACTGGATATTTTTCATTCATTCATAGCTTTATTTCTTCTTTTTTTGGATGATAAAAAAAAATTAAAAATACTAAAATTAAATTCATTATCAATACCCACTTATCATTGATAGTGATCCTCATAATAGATATTTTTACAATTATCTACACAAAATAATACTGATAACATGGATTGTCTTGTAAAAATGAAATAACTATTGAAGAATGCGTTTTTAAAGGCAATTCTAAATTTAAAATTGGTAAATTTTTATTAAGGCGTATGAGAGTGACCTGACTTTATATTTAAATATAAGTTTAAGGATTTGAGGATTATGATAAAATATTTTATACGTTCAGTTTTATGCAATGCTACTCGCCTGAACAGCTCAACATTTTTGAGATGATTAATGATGATTTTTTATGTTAATATAAACTTTACGGATATGATTGAATCCCTACATTGTATCATTTCCTCGTTTTATCATTGTCACTAAACGTTTAATAATAGTGGGTGAATCAGAGGAAAATAAAACAGGATCGATGACATACCAAATTCGATTAATTTATTTATATTAATCAATATTCAATATTGTAAACAAATTTTGAAATATAATGCTTTAATATACACGAAAATGGCAAATGCAGATACAATTCATAATAATATATGAGTACCGCTTATAGGCTTTATGTTAGAGGTTGTCTTCAGCCTCACAAATTTAATTTATTACATTTTTCAATGTAATAAAACTAATAATATTAATTAATAGTTTCAATAAAAAAAAGAAAGAAGTCAAAAAACTTCATTAGCAACTGACAAAATTAACTTTTAATCAGATAAACGTATTATTTTTATTACTACACTACTTCTTCATCCATCAATATTGGTTTCCTAATGTAGCTATCGAGTCTATCATAATATTTTAGATTTTTGTCATATAATTTTTATAAACATTAAAAGAACATTCATATTTAATACTGTAAATATTCGGAAAGAACTGATTCTATTTGGTAAAATATTATTTATTTCATCATATCTGTATTCGTATGTGAATAAACAAAACTAGATCGACCAAATTTAATATATCCACTTTAATACAATTTTGATAAATAAGATGACATAATGTGTCTCATCAAAGGATTCATTATATTTAAAAATATTTAATTGCTTGTATATATATTTTGGAACAAAAAGAGGATTAATAAATAATTTCTTAAACAAATCTATGGATAAAAACATGAACTTGGGATTTCCTGTAGCATATTGGTTAGCATAACAGCCTTCTATGCCAAAGGTCACGGGTTTAAAGCCGGAGGTTATTCTCTAGTTTTTTAATGGGAGTAAAAAATCCTTAGTTATGCCGTCCTTCGGAGGGGACGTAAAAAGGGGTCTCGAGCCTGTGCGGTGTCGTTAAAGGTACTCGTTAAAGATCCCTATCCTAATTAAACCTGGAGAGGCAAAATTTACGACTCCCACTGTAGCATCGTCCGATAGCATAAAGTGACGTTAAATAAACAAACAAACAAAACATGAATTTTCTTTTAATGGGCCCGAGTTGCATCCACAAGGAGTATTTAGATTAAAAAAATATTCATGTTACAGCAACCATGGAAATGATTAAAACAAACTCGCAGAATGTTTTGCTTTTCATTTTTTTTTGTTTATATTTTTAAAAATCGTGTAAAAATAATCTAGTATTGATGTGCATAACGATTCTTAAATGATCTCGCCTATACGATAAGATCCTAGATACCTTAATCGCTTAGCAGCCCTTATCGCAAGTGTTTCGGAAGCATCAGCCACCGTCTGAGCAGATATCTCCGCTGCTGCGATAACTCGACATGAGTGAGCTCGTCGTGTTTATATGGCGCCTGGTTTGATTTATTATTACAACTGATTGCAGATTTATTTGTTACTTTTAACAGGTGTTTTAGGTTTTTAGATTTAATGTTTTCAAAATATTTTTGGTGCACACAGATAGGTGCTCTTTGAGTATTAACAGTAGAATACTCACGAATGAAGGATAGCTAAATAGAGGTACCACCAAACGCTATCGTAATCTAAGTCGCGATCTATCTATGGTCAATAAGATTTTTATTCTTCATTCGTTATTTAGCGAAATATATTAATGTTACAGTTTTAGTGTTATGTACTCATGATGGAAACCGAATATGTAACGTTTATGATTGACATGGCTCATTAATGGCCTGATAATGGCTCACAAGGTTGAGCCGAAACGTCGGCAGAATTAAAACACTAAACAAAAACGACTTACGATAATTTCAACAGTCGACTAAATGTTCTCAATACGAATACGTAACTATAATTTAACGTGAATCGAGAAATAGTACATCCTTCCTGAACAATCTGAACTCTCATCATAATTTGCAAATATCTGACGACAAAAAATAAATAAATAAATAAAAAATAATAAAACAACACTAATAATAATAAAAGGCTTACCGAACCCGAAGGTTCGATGCCGATACCACAAAACTCCGCCTGCACAGACTCCAATGTTCTCCGTTCAAGCCTAAGCACCCGACATCAGTCTTAACGCAATCCTCCCATCGACGCTTCGGCCTACCTTTCGGACGCCTACCAGTCGGATCAGCGAATACCAGCTTTCTCGGAATCCTTTCCTCAGCGAGCCCAACAACTTTACTCACCCATTTGAGTCTCCACGATGCTATCAACTCAATTATATTCACTGGGTACAAGCTCCACAATTCCGTGTTGTGCAACCTTCAAAACTCCCCAGTGGCCTCATCTCTCTTCGAACCTAATATTTTACGTAGTACCTTATTTTCGAAAACCTTAAGCCGTTGTTGATCCTTCAAAGTAAGCGGACACGTTTCACATCCGTAAAGAACCGTCGGAAGAATAATAATTATATGAATTCTAACCTTCAAGTTTTTAGATAGAAACCGCGGGCTAAGTAACTTAGCAACTGAATAATAACACGCATTTCCCATCTTTAACCGGGACTTTATTTCTTCCTGGATTTCATTTTTTTTTTTTTTTTTTTTTATCATTGAACCTAAATACTTGAATTTCTCTACGTGTACAAAAGTATGCCCTGATATACCAATATCACCAAGATCGCCACCGATTCTGCTAATAAACATATAAAACAACACTAAACAGGAGAATAATAAAAGTTTACTTCAGCTTTCAGGCATATGTGATTAAAGGGTAAATATGTAAAGCAAATAATTTTTATTTTTAGGAGACTTTTTTAAAATTTATTTTATTATTTTTTTTTTAGAAGCCTGAAAGGTCTTCAGGTTTTATAAAAATATTGGATAATGATCGATCACGTATGTGAACACAACTATTGTTTTTGGCGTTTCAACACTATTCCAGCTTTTATTAAAATTAAATTTTTTTCTTCGCATTAAAAAAATCAAATAGTTCGAAAAATATGTTGCATACCATTTGTAGAACCATTGCTAGTAAATTAAGCAATACAACATAAAGTTTCCAAAAGATTAATTATATCTTATAAATTATAACTTATTACTGCTAGAGTGCTGCCAATGGGTAGTTTCCCTTCATGTAAAATATCTTTTAGCAGCATATTTACTTGTTATAATATTAGGGGTACTCATGACGTTTGCTATAGCAAGCTTTTTGTGCTATTTTGCTAAACCCGTCGAGTTTCTAATACTTCTTTTCTAGGGGTACTCACTACGTTTGCTATTGCGATTTTTTGTAGCATGAAAGCCAAGTTCCATCGTTCACGATAACCCTATTATAAGACTATTGTATATTGCTAAAGAGACAAACCCGTTACCTACAGGTGGTATTTGGCAACTTTATACGTTTGTATAAAGTATATACAAATATACCTAGTAATTTAATTGTACAAGAAATATACCTAGTATGTTTCTACTGCTGGGCATGCGCAGTCGGAAGACATTTTATTTTTGTAATCTCGTTTGTTTGTAACCTGTTGGTTGATAACTTATAAAGTAGTGTTAACCTTCTATTTGCTTATTTTTCAATAGTTTATTTCACTTATTATGTCTAAAAGTTGTCAAGAAAAAAGATTATTGAACTTTTGGCATATGATTGCTCAGTAGAACTTTTAGATTGTGATTTGGTAGAAGTAAAGAATGAGATTATAGAAGACTGTGTAGAGAATATTATGCTTTAGGTCTTCTTTACCTTTCGAATTGGCTCTATATTAAAATTTAAAGATATGTAAAATTCAGTTTTACCAAATTTAGATGACATTTTGTTTAAAGCACTCTTACAAGTGAATTTCTTTCACCATTTAATAATATATTGAAGACGACCAAGTGTTCATTCTAAAATTGCCAATTGTTTGATGTTATTGATGGAGACACAATTAGTAAAGACACTAGACGTGTATTTTAAGCAATTATGAAAGAAAAAAAAGTAAATATCCTTTTTGGCTTAGTGAAAGTGAATGTAAACATGAAGAAATAGGAGACCCTTTTTGTTTTTGTTATCTTTCCAAACCAACAGATTAAATTGGCCCTGTAATTATAACTTTTAATACCCATTAAAATATAAATTTTAATTTAACAAATAAATATTTATTACTCTTTAAACATTCAATTTATAATTAATAATTAGTAAGTAAATTATTGTTACTTGCATTTTCATTTCTGTTCTGTGTGTATAGATATATAACGCAAAGTTAGATCAGCAACACTTCCTTATACAGATTATACATGTACTTTTGATATAATATATTTAATTAATTTTATTTATTTTTGTTAATAAACTTTTTTTTAAAAAGTATTTCCTTTATTTACTATCGTATGCCAATGCTCCATAAAAAAAAAAGTTAAATTAGAGTTTAATTCTAGGCACTATTTAAATTCTATAATTTACTATAACATGTAGGTTTGTTATAAATTTTATAATTAAGTTTTGATAGGAAATTATAATTTAGAACAAAATGTAGTTAAAATGAAAAAAGTTGCAATTATATTGTTATTATTTTATATTATACAAGTGATTCAGTGCAGAATTCACACAGTTAAATAATGAAGAATACTTAAAACCTTGAACGGATTGGAAGTTTATGAAATCTTAGACCTGTTAATACTGGCAATAACTATAATTATTTTAGATGCATTTGCAAACTCTTAATAAAGTTCTGTAATAATAAATAAATACCTTCTTTTTTTTAATTGAATCGGTTCTTGACCTAATTTATCCAGCATAAGACATATATTTGATGATGTTTAAGTTATTTACATTTGTGACACAAATAAATAACTTCAAGAAGAGAGATTTGCTGTATTCATGTCTAAATCTTAATACAAGACAATGATAACGAAGTGATAGCCTCATATGTTTTTTTTTTTAATTTGTACCAAACTAGTTTTATAATTATTAATATAGGGTAAATTGATAGAGCTAGGAAATTAACACAAAACACAGGATTAAAACTTCTTTATTTATATAAAATAATAATTTAAACAGTATTAAAGATAACTTCACACTATTGTATACTAATATTACATCATGTTGAACACATAGAGTAGTAACGGAGTCCGAACTTGTGTTTTATTGAATCTATTCTAAATAAGGTAAGACTTATCATTTTACATTTAACATAAAGTAGTTGGTTTTAAATAAGTGAATCACTATACAAGATGAACTGTAAAATGAAAAAGGACTTGCAAATTCTGTTCAATTATTAATTTTAAATTTACTGAATGCTAAGCCGCTGCTTCAGCAGTCCACAAATTTCCTTATTGCAAAGGAAATGCAGATGGCAAATTAAATTTTAAGTCAAATTTCTTGTTTTTAATAAATAATAAATAAATTTACTGCAATTGTTTCTTATGGACAGTCAGAGTATATATTTTTGAGTTACCAGTTACTACTAAATATTTAGGTCAATACATATATGATATAAAATAAGTAAATTCATATTAATTTTATAATCATAAACAACAGAACTATTGAAATAAAGAACTGTGATGGGTTTAGGCCAAACTGGTTATAATAAGTTATTAATATTAATTTTGTTTTATTCACTTAACAAAGGGATTGTTCCTTCCTCGTTAAATGCTCTTTAAAAAACAAATCCTTTTTTCCCCTGTCCCATTGGAGTACTAGTTCATCCTTATACTTCTGGTAAATCAATCTTTGCAGCTTACACCGAAGTTTATGTTCATCTCTTTGTTGTTTTGTATCTTATATTATGAGAAATATGCATCTTTTCTTGTGACCAAGGAAAGAATAGACAAAAGTGATAAGGCATATAATTTTATAACTTAATGTGTCTCTTCCTTTACCAGAAATTAAAATAGGAAAAATTAAAGCTTTGATAATTATTGTTTATGTTTATCTCTGAAAGGTTAAATATGAAAGAGTGGAGTATGATTATGTCGACTATTAATAGAGTTGCTTTTTTAAAATGAAAATTAACCCTTAACTATTGATAAATGTATATCCAGAAAAGGGACATTAAAGTAAATATCCTGTCTATTATTCTTATCAGAAGATTGTAGCAAACAGAACCACTATAACTTAAGGTGTACAATAATTTGAAAAGGACTTAACTATTTGCTCTGGTAATTGTGACTCACTTATTAAAAATCTTCATCTTTATGATAAATATCGAATCATAAATCTTACCTACCTTGATTTCACTTGTTTTTAAATTGTTTAAAACACCAGACACTCATAAACAAATTAACTTAAAGAAACTAATATCTACATAGGATCGCAACCTAGCAAAACCTTCCTTAAAAGTTGGAGGTTTTGTAGGTAGCTTAGTTCACTTAATTGACACGTCAGCAGCACACCGCTGGAATTTTCCATCTAGAGGAGTTTCCAGTTAAATGAAAGAATTTTAGTTTGATGGGGCACTGGCACAACAATAGCAGTAGCAATTCTGAGTAGCAGACCTCAGCCTATGCTACAGAAGAGTGCTATTGTGCTATTGGCCACCACATTTCTAACTTATGCAATCGTTATTTTCACATATTAGACTCTTTTTTTTTTTTTTTTTTTTTTTAATCATTCTCGTTTAAAAGATGTTATTCTCGTTGAAATAATTATAAACCATCCCTCCCTATGAAGATGTCGATGAAATTTACAAAATAATACATCAGTGTTCTCTATCAGCCTCTTAAAGAAGAAAAAAACTATTTATTTTAAAAGAAACTTTCAGTAGTTGAGAGAATTTCTTTTCTAACTTAATAATTATCATTGTATTTACTAAAAACTTAGAAATAGTATTATGAAATAAAAATACAGAAAGGTAATTAAACCTTGATAGTAAATAAATACGTAAATATTACAAGAATACAAAATAAAAATATTGCTCAATTATTAAGGTTGTATTTTATAGACAATTTATATTTTTTATTTCGTTTTTCTAGTTTAAACCTTTTTTAGTTACAATTCCATGAGGATGGGTTTCTCTTCTACCAGTTTTCTACAAAAAATTTGCTCTGAAGGTTTCTAGAACTATAAAAAACATAAAATTAGTTCGATTACTGACAGAAATTGTAATTTGAGTTTACCTTGCACTACAGATAAATTTATCTGGATAGATTGAATTAATTAATAAAGTTTTTAAATTACATATTAATAATTTTTGTATTCCTATTCTAAAGAGGAAATATTATCATTGATACGTCAGTTTTTCTCATAAACTCATGAGTAAAAAAGGGATGTTGGTATACTAATTATAAAAACGACAAATACACAAGGTATAACGAAATAAGAAAAAAAATGTCTCCTTATCACATTATCAGAGTTTACTATCCTAATTTAGTTTAAAATAACTCATGTAGTGCAAGATAATCAATTAATTTTCATATAAAATGTCATCATATTGACTTCAAGTAAAAAGTTACTAACCTCAATTTTGTCTCCGTTTTCTATCATTTTCTTGCAACAAAAGTTGAATGTCTTCATTTGAACTATTTATCTTATGTTTAGTCCTTATTCTGCTTTGTTAACATCTTGGTGAATTTGAGGAAATGAGAAAATCATTAAAAACACAGATACGTGTTGCGAGGTTTAGGTTTTTATAAATCAAAGCCATAGATAAAATGGCGGCCAATAGCACTATAGCACAGCCCATTGCATGCTTTTGTAGAAACTCGACGGGTTTAGCAAAATAGCACAAAAAGCTTGCTATAGCAAACGTCATGAGTACCCCTATAATATACAGTTGTAAATTTCAATAATAATTTACTTAAAAATACAAAGTTATTACTGAAATCTGGTTGTTTACGGAAACGCTTTTTGTTGCTCCAAAATGGCGACAGCATACATCCTAATCTAGTTGGATAATACGATGTTTATTTTCATACATATGCATTTTAATGTTTAGGGGATACAAAAGTTATTACATAGCTACGTAACTCGTACCGAAAAGGTTTGTCGGCCGTAGTTTTCATCACATTATTTTCTTAGCTGATACTTTTCGAAATAAATACATTTTTAATTTTTTAATATAAATTGCTTAGCACAAAAAATACAATTAATTGCGAAGCTGAGGATTCAATAAAACATACACAATAAAACACTTTAACTTCTTGATCTTAGGAAATAAATAATTTTTAGAAAAGTAAAGGCCATTACCATAGAAACAAATATTGTGTGTAGTTTCGCCATGAACGAACGGAATGCGAGAACAAACTGGATATCAACGATTATTATTTACCCAATAAATAGTAGTTATGTGAAATATGCACTTAACAATAATAATCTAATGTGGTCAATAAATTGTTGATTACAGTAAATTTTATGCTTTTACACACGAGTTTCTTTTGTCCTGAAAAGTGACAAGGATTAATTTGCCAACCCGACAATATTATGTTTATAAACAATTACATAAACATATAACCGGTTTTTCTTCCACCAAACATTGATCTATCAAAGCCTGCAATCTCGAAGAGGATAGATTCTATTAGATTATATATCATTTTATATGAACGTGTTTGTGAATACCAGTGTATTAGTTAAATGGATTTTGATAGATGGTGTGATGGGGTGGATATGGAATTTTTAAAATTAGGAATTATGGAAAGATTAATTATGATACATCGAAATAGTTATCAGTAACCCCTAATGAAGAGGTAGTATATTGGAAGGTTTGGCGGTCCTACTGAAACTACCTAGTGTATCGGAATAAAATTTATTATTTTTTTTTTTTGTCTCATATGATATCATGGGCTTCGTAATTTAAAAATAACTACACTAAGCTAATATTTCCAAAAATTACATATCCAAAAAACATTTATTCTACACACAAAAAACATTGTATATAAAATATATAAATCATTAGGTTACTATTTCCTCTTAATGAAAGAAAATTATAACAAATAATAATGAAAACAAACTGTTATTATTAAAGTTGTGGATGTAATTAGTTGACCGTTGAGAATTACTGGAAGGTATTAGTCCGGGTGGCGGTCATTAAATGAAACAACTAAATAGTTTCAACAATTTTATTGTTTGCCAACGTTTCGACCCCCTTTGTGGGTCATCATCAATGCTAAAAAGATACAAAAGAATATAATTTCAATGACATTACATACAATATTATATAACCTATTTAGCTAGAGAACGTCGGTATTAAAAAATAACAGAAGAACTGTATATGTAAAAAAACTTAATTAAAATACAATGACCATAGTGCAATAATGAAAGTGTTTTACAGAAAAAAAAAAAATGTTTACTAAACAAAATTTACACAGGTATCAATAATTTACATGAAATATGAAATATAAAAATATGAGTAGAGATACGTACCGCATGGTGGGAGAATGGAAACTAGGTACTGTTTGGTAGATGGGGGGTAGGTAGGATGGAAAATACGTAGGAAAAAAGGTAGAATGGAAAGTACGTACTGATTTATGGACAGGATCTGACAACAATGACTAAAATTCTTAATACTACCATACAAAGAATCAATGAAATTTAACTTATAATTATAATAATGATACAGGATAAAAAAATTCTAATTTAATTCTTGAAATATCACCTATATAATAGTAAGAACAGTGATGGAAGATGTATATGGAGAAAAACTGACTGTAGTCTAGCTAAATAGAATATATAATATTGTATGTAATGTCATTGAAATTATATTCTTTTGTATCTTATTAGCCCTGATGATGACCCACAAAGGGGGTCGAAACGTTGGCAAACAATAAAATACTTGAAACTATTTAGTTGTTTCATTTAATGACCGCCACCCGGACTAATTCCTTCCAGTAACTGTTATTATTAAAATATATAAGTTAATTCTTATAACAAATATGAAGGTATATATAAAAAAAATAAAATAAAATAAAAACCTGTACCTCTACAACCCTTGGGTCTTGGGTTCAATACATATAGAAGAGATTCGTATTGTTCTAAGCCAAAGGCAATAAGGTGATTAGGTCAAGATCACGCTCGGCAGCCAGGTTTTTTCCCCAATTTTGGGTACCACTGTAAAGAGGCTGGGTCTGCCTCAGAAGGGTCTCCATACCATAGGATCGCCTCATGGCAGAAATAACAGAATAAATAATATTTTGTTAGAGTTGGGATTCGAACCAAGGACCTGGAGAACAGTAGGCTAAAGCTCTATCCACAAGACCACGCCGCTACCAAAAAAAAATAAATAAAATAAATATACAAAAATAAAAAAAATCATTAGCATTTTAATTAGCATTTTATAAGTAAAATAAAGCACTTCAAATGACATTTAAATGATGTTATAAATATTATATTCTTGATTTGAATAGAAACTGGTAGAAACTTGAAAATCTCTCATCATTATCTTTTTATCAATGCTAATGCTTAAACCGTACTCTTGCCGTTTAGGATTTACCGTTAATACCCTCAAAGGACACTGTTTATATCAACACGATTTCTTTTAGATAATATTTTCTATTGTTTCAACAATATTTATAAAATAAATTATGCACTATATTAAAGTGTTTTTCAAATAATTTTTTGAAATAATAAATACGTCTAATAGATGGAGTTTAATGGGATAAATATAATACTT
This sequence comes from Piezodorus guildinii, assembly GCA_023052935.1. Classification (NCBI taxonomy): domain Eukaryota; kingdom Metazoa; phylum Arthropoda; class Insecta; order Hemiptera; family Pentatomidae; genus Piezodorus; species Piezodorus guildinii. Next base: position 63,926,878 of record CM041293.1, read on the forward strand.
TTTTTTTTGTGTATAAGCTCTGTAAACATTTGACACTTAGATCATTAAAAAAAAAAAGTAATTTGTGGTAAATGATATATATATATATATAAGGTTTTCTATGAATAAAATAAAATTGGTTATTCATTGACTGAAACCTGAGAACAATACTGGAACCTGAGTATATATGTATTATATATATATATATATATATATATATATAATATATATATATATATAAAGGTTTTCTATGAATAAAATAAAATTGGTTATTCATTGACTGAAACCTGAGAACAATACCTGAGAACCTGAGTATATATGTATATATATATATATTATATATATATATATATATAATATATATATATATATATATATATATATATATATATTATATAATTATTTATACAATGGTGGATATTATGATATTCGTAAAATATAATCAAATTTAGAATATAATGTTTGTATTTTTTGAAAAATTTCTTTTCTGTTGCCTTATAGATCTCAATTATCTTCTGTCGCGTTGCGATTGAAACAATAACACAATACTTTAAAAATGTCTTATGTCGTTATTGCAGGTAATGCATTATTAATTAATTAATTATCTGCTTAAATTTATTAGTTAACACTTAGCAATTTAATTTAGATTTCATGAAATATTTTTATTCATTAAATAATATTTTAGTAGTAATCTGTAAACTAAGTTTTTTGCGTTTTTCAACGCCACTACATAGAATTTCTACGACTTTACATGCGAGATATTAATTTTTCTGAAGTCTTCGGCTGCAAAACAGTGTTAACTATTATTTTGTAAAAGTATTGATGTGTAATATAAAATTGTTTTTTAACTGGAAAATATTTCTTATTTTTCTCTTTAATTTAACTATCAAAAGTCCTTTATAGTTAGTTTATATATTATATATATTTATATAGAACTGAAATTTCAGTTAGTCGATGAGGATAGAAATTTGCGTATAATAGAAAGATTCCAGGCTTATAATAGAAACGAAATTTTAATTTAGAACAATTATTTACCTTCACTTACCTAAATATGAAATATATGTTTTTTTTATTATTAATTATTTTTGTATTCAAGTTTTCAACGAAAATACACGTTTTAGGGTTTCCTGATCGATGTAAAATGTAATGGGCTTTAATATCATATACGTTTCACTCTAATTGAAATAGTCTGACAGGACTTAAATGATGATTGTATTTTCTTCCTTTAACGTAGCTTTGTAATTTTTAAAAATATTAACCATGATATATTATTAGTATTGATAAAGAACGGCTAAATAGACAAATTAACCGAATATAATGGCCAAATAAAGAAAGATCAAAAATATGTTTTAATGTATTTTCTTTATTTTGTTTATAATAAGAACAGTAATATAGCCGTTTAATACACTATTGGAAAGAGAACAATTTTAGAAAAAATATTATCTTATACAGAAAGTCGTAAAAGGTAATTTAAAGTGACGATTATGGCTTATCTGATCACTGATAATTACATGTAATAATTTAATATAGTTATATTATTTAATATAAATCATATATTTCCAACGAAACTGAATACAGTTTTTATTTAAACTAACTTAAAACATTTTTCAACTTTTCAACAAGTTCATTTAATAGTTTTTACATTGATTTCAACAGCAGAGGTATGTGAAAGTCGTGTGTTCCCCGTACCAGATTTTTTAAATATTATATCCTATTATTTCTGAAAGCTGCTAAAATAAAAAATATATACATGCGCACACTTAAGAAGATCCCAGCAGATCTGACCCTAGTGGTTGGTTGCCTTGGTTATTTATAAACAAATAATAAATATAGAATGTATCGTAAGAAGCCACCCTCTTGTGTATATTCTTGAAGATGAGAAAATGGCTAATAATTTGTCATAAATTCATTAATTTATGAATTTACAAGTTACCTAATTGTTGTTTTTAATTTTTGTGTCTAGAAGGTACATTAAAAAAAATATGGGATGAAAAAAACCAATAGTAGTAACTATTTGTTGAATTTCGACGTTTTGAATTACATCTTAGTTCCTAATCAGAGTTAAATAGAAAAGAGCATTTTGCACCTGATAATAAGCTTCGTGAATATACGAAAAATTCAGTTTCAATCGTATCTTTATTTTTTTTTTAATGGTATATTCAGCTATGAAATTAAAAATAAGCTATAAAAATTAACTGAAATTATAGAATGACACGCTTTATTACATTGTAAGAATCTACCTTTTTTTTTATACATAAAATATATAGAGAAGATTTTTGAATTTCAATATTCAGGATTTTCTCCTCCGAGGCGTCTGAAAAGAAGATGACCTCGAGACCTTCTTGTTTAGACTCACTACCAAAGATTTTTCAAAATTTGTCTTGTCTTGTTAATCGTTAATGCTAAGTTAGTAAATAAGTAAATAATTTATTAATAAACAAAAGAAAAAATATTCCTAGATTTGAATTTTCGGAAATAGGTGTAATAATACCAATGGAAAGCTTAACATTTTGGAAAAAGATACAATATTACCTAATATAATAAGTCATCGAAGGCATGATAGAATGAAGAAAACAGCATAAACTAAACTGATCTATCATGATATTGATTGTAATGTTATTTATTAGAAAATATCTTTTTCCACTCCAGAAAATAGCATGCGTCAAACTCGAATATGAATGAAATTAGATAGATAGACCTTATTTATTATTTATTTCTTGAATTTTCTAATCTATTTAAAATAGGCTTGGTATAAAAATAATAAAGCGATCCCATTAAACTAAATTTTTCCTCTAATATATTTATATCATTAATTAAACTTCTTTGGGGATTTCATTATACTGACCAGGTCCAATTACGTGCAAAACGTGGTCATCAACGCAGAGGTAAGAACAATGCTTCAAGGTTTTTAAAAATAAATATTACGTGAAATATTCAGTCCGAAAAATGATGAATCGACAACAGAATGACAGCCACTAATGGGTTATCTGACCGTGTCAATTCAAGCTTCAGGTGTCTAAGGGATGATCTCATCTTATCTTATCAGTTATAGAGCCAGTTTCAAGAGTATAAACAAAACTTTAGTTAGGGGAGAACAAGCGGATTGAAAATCGTTAGGGAGGCATTTAATTACAAATTTTATAACTGTAAACTAATTAAATAAAAGTAGACAAATTTAGATCAGATTTATGCTCTGATAAGGCTCGTATATGATGAATAATAAACCATTTGGTTGAAAAATGGTTAGCCCATCGTTAAAAAAAGTTTGCAAAACAAAAAAGATATTTTGAGCCGAATTTATTGCATGCCCTTAGACTCTATTGAACCTTTAGTACGATAAATACTTTCTCAAGAATGCGCCAAAAATGCTCAAAAGATTTTGAAATAATGTGTTTTCTCTATTTTAAAAAAATATTTTTTTCCATTATTCCAAAAATAAATCAATATCAATAACACAACAATATTGTAACAGTTAATACAATTAATTAATCAGAAGAACATACATTGATAATAAATAATTAGAGGGTTTCTTTATCTTCCATTAAAATTTATTAAACATAAAAAACAATACAAGTCAACGTTTCGGGGACCTTCCCAATCTTCATGACTCACTAAAATACATAAACAAATTATCATTTAACATTAAAAAATTTTTAAATATACTAATTAAAAATCATTATGAAAAATATATATATAAACAATGCTACATGAAAACATATTTATCTGGCTGCCGAGTAAAAATTATAATTGTGTCCATTTTTAATTAAAATTTAGTCAATGATTTATATTACTAAAAAGAAAAAGCAGAGATTATCACAACTATTTTATTCAAGGCCCTAGGATTATTCATTTGCTGTTAGGCTAAAGTTGGTTCATTTTTTATATCAGAAAAAACATGATAATACATTTTCAGGATCATTCCAGATACTCGTTAAAAATATAATTTGATTTGTTTGCAAGGCTTGCGTTATAAATACAATTATTTATTTAACCAATATTAGTGAAGTTTTTTATATTTGATTATAACCTAATGATGTAGGAAAAAATCGTCCTGTAAACATCTGATTTTTTTCCATAACTTTTTTCCGAATGATAAAACATTGGTTAATATTATAGAGTTTTTACTTTCACTTACCTATGCATGAAATTCATAGTAAGGGAAAGTATTGCGATTATGGAAAGTTTCTAATTCAAGTTTCTAATCCAATTTTAAACGGAAATGCCTGTTTTATGGTCCCCTGAGTTTATAAATAACCAGGTCCCGCAAACATGTCAAAAAGTCCGCAAAAGTGTGTGTGAATATCTATTTTGTGTGTGTATGTGGTCAGTCTAACTCGGAAAATCGTATAAAACTGAAATATCATATTTAAGACATCTATACACCCGAGATGATACAGCATCTTTTTCATCAAAATCGGCTAACAAGAAAAGCCACTTTGTACCACGAATTTTGCAACTTTTCTCAAAGACAGTCTAAAAACGATTTTGATTTAACTCCCTATATTGATGTAAAAATTAATAGACTTTAATATGATGTAGGACGTTTTCTGATTGAAATAGTCTGACAAGGCTTAAATGCCGATATTTTAAATTTTCTTTCTGCAAACTACCTTTAATATTGTACATTCTAAAAGATTAACCATATCATCTTAATGACATTGTTGAAGAACGGCTAAATATACCAGTTGGACGTATTCGATGACCAACTAAAGGATTAAAGAGGAAAACTATTTTTTTATGTAATTTTATAAACGTATAGTATACCGTTGGAAAAAGGAAAGATTTTAGAAAAAATATTATCTGACACACAAAGTTCTAAAAGGTAATATAAACTGACGAATAGGGCATAGACGTATTACTGATTAACAAGTAATGTATTTATATTATTTAATCTAAATCATAAAAATAAATAAAAATAAACTTTATTCACATATTTACATTTTGACAAAATGTTAACAATGATTTTGGATGAGTCATCCTTACAATCAGAAAATAATTTTGTTTTTTTTTGTGATTATAGTACATTAGCCTAATGGCAAACATATGGTGAAAAATTGAGGTTACTTTGCGATTGTAGGAAAAATTATACAAAAAACCTACGCATAAAAACTACACATAAAATAATTGAGAATACATAAAATATTTAAAGATACATGAAATAATTGAAAATACATAAAATAATTGAAAATGGATGAAATAATTGATAATCCAACGATAATGAATACACGTTTGATTAAAATCAACTGAGAATATTTTTCAAATTGAAGTATATTAATAGTTTTTAAATGGATTTTAACAGTCGAGGTAAGTAAAAGTCGTGTGTTGCCTTAGTGTCAGTGATTGAAACCTTTCGAAAAGGTCAAACAAATATATGTTTTGATTTTCTTTCTTCCCTGAAAATCGGCTTTTGGTTTAAGAATTGAATGAATGAATGAATGAATAAATGCTTTATTTACATAATATACAAAATAGTAATAACATATATATACATTTGTTTGAGATCAAAGCCCACAAGGCAATGGCGTTATGCCGTCTGTCGAGTTGCCCCTTTTTCTTTTCTTTTTTTCAATTTTGATAATAATTTATATTTTTAGTAATGTTATGATTTATTTTTATTGATTGTAAAAATTTAATAATTAAAATGCTGTACCAAAAAATTTCTGTATTTTAATGATTTATTTAAATATGCTGCAAATTTAACCCAATCTAACCAATTTAGTCTATCTATTACCTCTTCTGGAGTTAACTTATATTTTCCCAAGTATTTCATCCTGAACTCCTTTAAGACAGGACATATTGCCAAAAAGTGGTAGGTATCCTCTGGCACATTTAGGTTGCACATAGCACACGTAGGTACCCTATCTCTCCTCCATGGCTGACAATTAAGTCCCATCAGTTCTCCTCTTGCTTTAAATATCAGAGATTTATTATAAAGACTAAGTTTGTTGTGGTGGATGTAGGAAATAGCTGTTTCAGGATCAACTTTTGCATATAACATATGAAATTGGCTATTGCTGGCTGCGGATATCATTTCTGTTCGGATTTTTGTTTTCATTTTATTAATGAGGTAGTTCGGATTCATTTTTTTTAATGGTTTCTTTATTAATTTCTATTTGTAGCTGGTCACCTATTTTCATTATTTGCATATACCATGATATCTTTTTTTCTATTACAACTTGTGTTAAGAAATTCGTTAATCTATTTGCAAGGTGGCTTTCTAATACTTTACGGATATATTTTAGATGTAATTTTAAGGTATAACTGTAGAGGGGAGAGGTTGCAGTTTCTAAATATAATATGTAGTCAGGCGTGTTTGGTTTAAGAATTATGTTTATATCATTTTTTGATGTATTTGACTCCTAAGAATCTGGGGAAAAATCATCATTAATTAAATTTTACTATCAACAAATAATAAAATCGAAAAAGAGATTTTTAAAAAATCTCGAAAACCATTTGAATTAAAAATAAAAATAAAGTAAATTATTTTTTTTTACACCAAAATGATCCCCTAAGTTTGAGCAAAAAAAGCCACGGGGGCAGATTTACGGTACTAACTCGGCTGTATACTTTATTTTTTTCGCACATAAGAATCCTAATACAAATATATAATATACTGTGAGAAAGATAAAGATTTAAAAAAAAAATCATCTAACATAAGAAGTTTTAGAATGTTATTAATTTTCTTATGTTTGTGTAATTATTTGTATTCTTAAGATTATGTGGTTTGACATAGAATTTACATTTTAGGATTGTGAAGATATGTTTTTAGTTATAGTAATTGGTAAGGAAAGACAGAATATGATTCTGATTATACTCCGGAACAGCAATCAGAAAGGGCGATTGTAAATGAAATGTCCCATTCGGCTGTTAAATATCTTGCTGAGCTGGCAAGACAGTAGCTGCCTTTATGAAAAAAAAAATCGCTGAGTAACCAGAGCTCGGAGAACGGCTTGCTTTTACAGCTTCTACACATTTACTCGGCGACGGTCAGCAAGTTGTTAATTCGACAGTTGATATGTTTTGGAATCCAGGAATGATTTCAGGAATGCATGTCGCTCGTTCTCCAGTCCTTTAAATCCTCGGGAAAGGAATGAAAAAAAAAAAAAAACTGCTGGCTCATAAGATGTATTTTCTGCAATGTTCAACTTCCGTTCTTATTCCATATTTTGAAATAAACCAGTTATTTCTTTACTCTAATATTTTTCTAGGGCTGATTTAGAGAAGAATATCCCTAATTATTTTCATTGTTTCACCTAGTTTTACGATGTATGAAAATACTTTTTTAACAGTTTATTAAGGGTCTCTTAAGAATAACACCTATGTAAAGTTGAGATATACAATATATCTGGCCAACAATCAAAAGGGACATAATTAATTACTATTTACAATTATGGATATAATTGTGGATATGGGTCAAATTCATCCAAAATCGTCCAGACCTTGCTGCTCGACATTTTTGATGTTTGTTATTTTTTGAACAGTTTCAACATGTTCCTGATAAAAAAATAACAAAAATCTATAGGTTTAATAAATAGATAACAATTAGTAAAATTATATTAAATAATCTGGACTAATATGAATTCTAAATAATAAAAAATACTATTACACCGACAAATCAATAACTTTATTATATGAAGTAAATTTATGTGAGTATGTATATGTATGTAAAATAATTATTTTTTTAAATATATCACGTAAAAAACAAAAACATTCCTAGTTTTAATAATTATTACAAACAATCTACAACTAATATACGATCTAACATTAGAAAAAATTATAAATATACTCATATCTTTCGTAATATTAGCTAAATTGTAACAGAAAAAACCTTTTTTTTACTACGATTTGATTCAGAGCGTCATAAATTCTATATCCTTTCGTGAATATAAAACCATAAATAAAATATTATTCTGGTCAATAATTTTTTATCTAACACCGTTTTAAGTGAGCTTCGCGGGCGAAAACATGTTTTAGGAAACTCTTTCTGATTCTTGTAATTTTTTAGATATCAAGTCAAAACAAAAACTAACAATAAGATAAGGAAATGTTTTGTAATTTTATTCCCCACAACACATTACCTAAATAGCGAAGAAAATTGTTTAAAAAGTGATCGAAAATAAATAAAAAACGAGAATTTTAATGAGACAAAAGTATGCAAAGGAAAAGAGACTTACTTTTAATTATTGTCTCCTTTGTAGTTTAGTTATAGTTCTGATTCATGTAATAACTCCGATCTTGAATATTCCAAACGGAAATATCTCAAAAGAGACTGAGTAAAAATTTATGAAAACAATACAGATTACCATCTATACGATTAGTTTAAGTGAGATAGATTTGGTCATTAGGCAAAAAATACAAATCATGTCCATATCATATTGTTAGTTTTTGTTTTGATTTCATTTCTAAAAATTATAAGAGTTAGAAAGATTTTCTTAACGCGTTTTCGCAAGCGAAGCTGACTTAAAACGGCTGTAACAGTAAAAGTATTGACGAGAAATTGTATGGAACAAAATGAAAAATAAATGAAATAATAACTGAGTTTAAATATATAAAATGAATAAATATTTTTCTTCTTTTAAAGTATGATATCTAAAATATAAATATCACGTTTGTTAAGCGTCTTTTTGGTAAAGCAAGAGTTATTGGAAAAATTGGAATCTAAATTCCAGATGACAGAGATGCAGCATGACGGATAAAAGTAGGTAGATAATTCCTGTACTTTACTCTATTCAGTAGAGGATCGGACTAGAAAGGAATGATCTTGTTTCAAGTTGCTTAAATTATAATACTTCAAATTGTGAAAACCTATTAGCCTAGCAACGTTTTCGACAAATCATTTTAAAACGGCTAATCTTTTGATTAGTTTCCCCATGATAGAATGATTTATTGAAAGTAAACCGAACTCCAGAAAAAAGAAAGCTGAAATTTATAAGAAAATTGTTCGTCATTATTTCCATAATATCTGATAAAAGTTACGGTATTTTAGATTTATATACGTCGGATTTTCTAAAGAGATTGGGGTGAGAAAAAAACTGATTTTCAAAGGTTTTTCGTGAATATTTAAAAAATATTATGTTTTTCGCAAACTTATTATAAACAAAGTCATAGAAATTACAGAATCTGTTAATAACGATTTTATTAAGTATATTAAGGGTGAGGAGTTCACACATTTCAGAAGGTAAGTAGGCAGAATGGCCATAAACAGTGGGTGGAGGACGGATTTAGACGTTGTGAATATTAAGCTTGCTACCTAACGTCAATAAAATTTTAAGGTTTTTCTTCACGCTTACAGAATCATACTTTACTCTTAAATGTAATACTGGTCTAGTAGATTAACAGAATTAGATGAAAAATCTAGTGCAGATGTAAATTAATTTAAGAATTTTCAAATACATTTAGAGATCAAAATAAATCGTTAAAGAATTAATTAAATTGAATTTCAATAGAAAAATGTATTTTCTTAAATAATCTGTTATATTATTATCTGAAACTTTCCAATATTATACATCTATATTCCTATTTTTATGTTTAAAAACAAAAAAATTGCATACAAAAATATTGTTGCTCTTTTCTCCTATTGTTAGATTTCGAATTGATTGAAGTTGTATATTTATTCGTTTTTTATCAATGCTAACAAGTTGATATGGTTATTTGTTTTTGAGAAAATTGTAAAAAGGTGCAAAATTAATGGTATAAAGCAGCACTACCAGTAAGCCGATTTTGGTTTAAGAGTTACTGAAACATCTCTGGCGTATAGTTGTCTTAAATATGAAATTACAGTTTCGTACGACGTTTCGTTTTCGTCCTTGACTTACCACATACACACACACATGGACACGGACAAACACACACACCTTTTTGCGGGAATTGGCTATCAGTGAACCCTAAAACGTGTATTTCTGTTGAAAACGTAAATTCGAAAATTTTCACGATTGCAATACTACCCCTTTCTACATATTTCATATATAGGTAAGGGAAAGTAGAAATATGTTGTTGTTTTTTTTTCACTTTTTTATAGGAGATAAATATGTATTTTAGTTCTGCGAGACTCTCGGGGACGACCACCCCCTGATTCTAAGCATTAGAATTACGGTTCTCCTGAGCTTGTTGACAAGAAAGATTCCTGCTGCAAGAACCATATCCAGGTGTGAATGTTTATATTCGCCGATGCCACCAGGAAGCTGCGTATCTTGTAGAATAAACATCGGCTCCTGGCGAAGACCTACATCGTCGATACGTGGCTGTCACGTTATCCTGAAACACGTTCTGTTTACAAAGAACATCGACCGGCGGCACATCTCACACACTATGTCGGTATCCTTCGCTCCTATCTATGGGAATTCCCCAGGTCTATCACTTTACGTAGGCTGCTCTGCATTGAATGTTGATTTCGTTATGCGAGGCAGCTATATTTGTTGTTGAAATCGAGGACTTCTACATTAAATAGTAGGGGCAGGTCAATATTGATCACTCCAATAGAAAATTTAATCAATTTAGTGTGTTCCATCAATTAATTATGTAAGAGAATATCTGGCCTATTTCGCCTTAATGATTAAGAATATCTCTGGAGTACCAAAACCAACGAAGAATATAACTGTTTTACTGTTGTTCTGTCCAGATCCTCCGACTTTCAACTATCGGAGGTTATTCTACACTCACATCCATTAAACTCATAATAAGGATTGAAGTTGGTGTTTGTCACTTTTTCGATACATTATTTTTGACATCTTGTGAGTTGATGTTTCCTGAGACCCGGAAAATGGATCTTTAACACGATATTAATCGTGATTAACAAGTCACTCGACAGCCATAAATATTTAGTGCATGGAAGGTAGAGGGCACGTAGAGATAGCGGTGCCTGATCCTCGACCTACGGTAAGGTCAATATTATTAACCAACCGCATGATCCAAATCAATTCAAACTTTTAGTTAAAAACACAGTCGGAAGTAGGTTATAATTAAAGCTTCACAATTATTTCTTATTATTAAATTTTGGGTCAGTGAGAATCGAAATGCGATCTTTTAATAGTTTAAGCAAAAATATTATGCTTGCTGTAAAGTATCATTTCGTTACATCTACGCTTCACACTTATTTCTATTTATTTAACGTATCTTTATGCTGCTATGGCTAATCGGACGATCTTACAGTGGGAGTCCTAAATTTTACCTATCCAGGTTTTAATTAGGATAGGGACCTTTAACGAGTATCTGACATCGCACAGGCTCGGGACCACCTTTTAACGTCCCCTCCGAAGGACGGCATAACTAAGGATTTATATCTACTAGGGCCACCTGCGGGTTTGACCCCGGGATCTTTCGCATAGTGTTATGCTAACCACCAAGCTACAGGTAACCCAACACTTATTTCTTATTCTTCAACTTTGGGTCGGTGAGAATCGAAATGAGATCTTTTAATAGTTTAAGCAAATATTCTGCTTGCTGCCAAGTATTATTTCGTTACGTTTTTAACTGTATAATCAGATTTGTGAATTTTTTTTTTCTTGATTCAAAGATATTTTTAAGAGCAAAAAAAACAACAGAAAACATCTGATTATGCACACTAGGATGTAAAATGTGTAGTTGGAATGAAGATGGTGAAAAGAGAGACGTAGATATATAAAAGCTACAATATAATATTGGCAGTAAAAGTAATTATTTTCATAATTACCATTCATATATTGCTTAAGCAATACCCTAAACATTTAAGATTAAAAAAAAATTAAAATATACATAAATTAACAAAGTTATATAATCTCACTATTACATCGCATAATTTAACTATGATTAACTCAATTAAAATAGGACTCGAATTAAAAAAATAGGACTCGAATTAAATACCGGTAAGACGAAGTATATGATTAGTAGCCGAAATGGTGTCGATCTTGGTGATATGGATGTATCAGGTCATACTTTTGAACACGTAGAGAAATTCAAGTATTTAGGTTCAATTATAACTAGAAAAAATGAAATCCAGGAAGAAATAAAGTCCCGGTTAGAGGTGGGAAATGCGTGTTATTATTCAGTTGCTAAGTTACTTATTTCGCGGCTTCTATCTAAAAACTTAAAGGTTAGAATTTATAAAACTATTATTCTTCCAACGGTTCTTTACAGATGTGAAACGTGGCCGCTTACTTTGAAGGATGAACAACGGCTTAAGGTTTTCGAAAATAAGGTATTGCGTAAAATATTTGGTCCGAAGAGAGATGAGGCCACTGGGGAGTTTAGAAGGTTGCACAACGCGGAATTGCGGAACTTGCATCCTGTGAATATAATTGAGCTGATTGCATTGCGGAGACTCAAATGGGCGAGTAATGTTGTTGGACTCGATGACGAGCGGATTCCGAGAAAGTTGGTATTTGCTGATTCGACTGGTAGGCGTCCGAAAGGTAGGCCGAAGCGGAGATGGGAGGATTGCGTTAAGGCTGATCTAGGGAGCTTGGGCTTGAATGGTGAACATTGGACGAGTCTGTGTAGGCGGAATTTGGTGGTATCGGCATCGAACCTTCGGGTTCGCTAAGCCTATTATTATTATTAAATCAATTTAGTTTTGTTTTGAAATTGTCACAGCAATGGTATATTTTCACGCACGTTTAGGCCGCCAGGCTCCACATGATATCGCTGAACGTTCGCTCTTCTGGCAGTCATTAGTAAGGGTTTATAATTTGCTATAAATGTACTTTCGTCATTTTTGAGACAATATATTAGTTAGAACAGAATATAATAGTATTTTCTATGGGCTAGTAAATCGTATATTATTGATCACTTCATTAAATTAACTAGGTGGTTACTAAAAGTTTTAGGACCCATTATATTTCCGTTATGCAAGTCTAGTACAAACTGAATTTTTAAAAATATCTCTAAATGTATGTTCGATGAGGTAGTCAACCATTGATCTGGACTATAAGAGAGGCATCATCTGCCAGCTCTAGAAAAGGCTATAAAAAGAATCTACATAAGTAGTGCCCTTTATTTTAATAATTGAGTAATCGATCCGTCTCGCAAATTGAGTTTTATCACAATATAACAGACTTTAGCAAATAATTAATTCCTTTAATATGTTGGGTCATGATGAGGGGTTAATGCCTTTATTTTGATCACCATTGGCTAACGCAACAGTTTTGTCGTCAATAACCTTCGGAAGGCCAAATGTTTGTTTTGATTTAAAATGCCTGGTTGACTGACTGCCTTTTCCTTCATAGTGACGACACGGGTTTGAAGGTAATTAAAAACATTGAGAGCTTGCGTTTTTAGTTGCGTAGAAATTCCTGTGTATATATTAATTATAAACTATGCAAGGGATTTAATAAATTGATAGTTGCATTTTTCGTACGAGATTAATACATTTTTGTCCATATATTTACCTCTCCTTATGGATTTCGAAGATTTTTTGTTTGTAATTTTTCTAACACTAAATACAAATGGCTTAAGTATTTCTTTCTGTTTGGGAAAAAACAACTGATCATCGATATGCCTATCTATAACCTGCTGATACGATACATATGATACGATTGATGAAGATGAAAGGTAAATAAATAAATAATGTTCTAACAAAATGTATTTTTAATGACGAGAGAATTGTTTACTATGTGTAGATACTGGGCAGAAGTTGATTCCGGGTGCAGTCATCAAAGAACTTAATTAAGTAAAAACTTAATTTATTCGTGCCAACGTTTCGGCCTAAATTTTAGGTCTTTTTAGAGCAATAGAAAGAGGGAGATCACAACAATCCTTGACGTAATAAATCGATATCGTGTGCTGATTAATATCATCATGTGATCTCCCTCTTTCAATCGCCCTGAAGAAGGCCTAAAATTTAGCCCGAAACGTTGGCAAAAATAAATTAAGTTTATACTTAATTAAGTGTTTTGATGACTGCACCCGGAATTAACTTACCCCCAAAATTTATTTTTAATTATGTATGTACATTTAGAAAGTGTTACATTAGTAAATGTTTTTACTCAAAACAATACATCTCCTAAACGACAAATCCTAGCGACACAGTTCACATAGGAAAATAACTTCAAATCTTCATTACGAGTAACACCAACCCAGCTTTGTGGAAACAGAGCATGTCAAGATAGCCTTAAAACATACGACAAATCTTATATAACAAAAAATATTCTCCACTAAATTTCTGGCTTGAGAACGGTCGTCAAATTTTCGATTCAAGCAAAACCAACCGAGCATGAGGGAGTCGAAGTGAGGGTAGAACGTTGCACAAATAAAGGTATAGACCACCAACCCAGAAACACATTCATGTAAAAAATAACTTTAATATATTGACAATTCGAATTAATTTTTGAAAATATTCTTTTAACTCTCTCTATCTCAAGATAATAATCTTCAATGTCGTATGGACCTGGAGCCGTTTAAAAAGCCTAATTTATAAATCAATTTGTTGTTTGGAGTTTTACAAAAAAAATTTAAAATTTGCCTGGTACACTCGTATATCATTGAACCAAAATAGATGATAGTTACATTTTATTCCTAACCAGACATTAAAAAATAAAAAAGAAAGATTAAACGCTTTCGATGCTGAAGGACACTTCAGCACAGTGGAGACGTTTTTTTATAGGTGCCCAACCGAATAAAACTCTACTCTCAGACAACAGTCGATAATGTGCAGTATAACGCTTTCTTTCTGTCTCAGTTGAAGTAAATAAAATCGTTGTAGCCTAAAATTATAAAAGTATTCAATATATGCACGCAATTACCCACAGAAAAATAAAAGTATTAGTTTATAGCTAAGAAAGTCTGAAGCCCTAAACCTTCTATTGCTCGATAATATCTTACTATGAAAAATACGCCAAACTAGATTTAACGTTTTTTAATTGTCACGTCTATCTTGCCAGAGATTTTCGCCAATAGTCACCAGTGAAAGGCAATAATACGCGTAAGACAGTAGCGGTCATGATGGAAGAGAGCAAGATAAAGTTAGAAGTAGATATATTATATATAAACAGGGAATGATGTTTTGTAAACAGCGGTCTTCTTGTGTCAAACAGCCTTACTAAAGATTTACAGTTCGAGCCACTGTCGTATTTAGGAGGAGCCGCGTTTTACGATGACACAACTTGTCTCTGCGATGTATCAGAATGTCGAGCCACGTGCTATAGGTTATCTATTAGTGAGCCCGCAGATTAGATACCTGTTAACTATTTGTAATCGAAACAAAGTCATGTAACTGTTACATAGCAAATAAAGAAAATATTCCACATGATTAGATGAATTCTCACTTGATTTATTTTCAATCTGTTCATTATTTCTCCTCAGGTTTAATCGATAAACGTAATAATAAAAGACAATAGAAGAACATTTTGTCCTTGTCTGATTTACAGAAATAAATTTCATTAGTTGGGATTTAAAAAATAAAATAAAATAGAACAAAAAATAAATAAATAGAATCCTCCAGAGTATCTAAATTAATTCTCATTTTTCTTCTTCTTCTTCTTTACCACTGATTCATTGTGTTCAGTAGGCGGGTGGGGGTATGACATGTATGGAAACCGTATCCCACCCCCCAGAGGCTTTCCCTGTGTAAACAAACTATAAATAGAAAGGATGTCCATGTCTGAATGGCTAATTTTATTCCCAGTTCCTTAGAGTTTTTAAACAAAAAAAAAAAAAAAAAATTAACCATTTTTGTTGAATTAATCATTACAATACGTAATAAGAAAAACATTTCCTCCTAAGGATGGTGAATTACCTGATCTCATTTATGCCTAAAGTTTTCTCCTATCGGACGGTAATTATGGAATATAACATTAAATAAGACGAAGGTGATAACTGGTAAAGGATTTACTGTAAAATTGTGCAGCATGGGATCACTTGTAGCTGGGTGGCTAGCATAACAGCCGCCTATGCCAAAGGTCACGGGTTCAAACCCGCAGGTGGTTCTAGGATTTTTTAATGGGAGTAAAAAATCCTTAGTTATGCCGTCTTTCGGAGAGGACGTTAAAAGGTGGTCCCGAGCCTGTGCGATGTCTGGTACTCGTTAAAGATTCCTATCCTAATAAAACCTGGTTAGGGATCATTGTAGAATCGTCCGTTTAGCTTAGTATAGAATAGCTTAGTACCATAAAAGTGACGTTAAATAAATAAACAACAACTAATTATGCAGCAGCTATTTGACAAAACGTGCAAAAGAGTTGGATCTACTCGCTTCGGGTAGGTTTAATTTTTTTTTCTTTTAGAATTCTTTCTATTGAAAGGACTACAACCCATTGTTAGGCGTGAATTTTATTAATGATTAATTGTCGTGAAAGATGAGAAAATGAGCTATTTAAAAGGCTTGTCATCGCCGGATCCACTTGGGGAGGAGATACGTCTCCAAAATAACGACTGAAATTAAATTACTAGGGGTACTCACTACGTTTGCTATAGCATGCTATTTGTGTTATTTTGCTAAACCAGTCGAGTTTCTACAGTTATTTCCTGTATAAAATTGATGGGTTTAGCACAATAGCACAAATAGCATGCTATAGCAAACGTAGTGAGTACCCCTACTATTATTCAGGAAAGAGGAATATTAGCATTTGCTCACATTTAAGGGATATAGTCGAACTTTATCTTTTCTTTTTATTTAATAAAAATCTGGTGCGGGCAACACAAAACGACTTTCACTTACCTCCATTTTTAAAATCAATGAAAGAATTTTCAAAAACAGTTAGAAATAAAAATACGTGAAACTATTAAGGAATTAATTAAATTGAATTTATATAGAAAAATGTGTTTTATTAAAAAATCTATTATATTATTACCTAAAATAATCAGTTAGTTTTATGTTTATTTTATCACTCTCTATTGACTTTTAAAAGCTTATGTATGAGATAATATTTTTTCTAAAATATTTAGCTTTCCAACGGTATATCATACATGTATATTACTGCTCTTAAGTTCAAAAACGAAAATTTGCATTAAAAAAATATTTTTTCTGTTTCCTTCTTTAGTTAGGTATCGAATTTATTCAATTTATATATTTACCTGTTTTTCATAAGCGTTAACAAGATAATATAGTTATTATTATTAAATCTACAAAATTAAAGGTACTTTAGGGGAAGAAGATTTAAAATATTGGCATTTAAGCCCTGTCAGACCATTTTGATCAGAATAAAACCTACATCATATTAAAGCCATTAAATTTTACATCGATATAGCGAATTTAATCAAAATCGTCGGAACCGTTTTTGAGAAAATCGAAAAAAGGTGCAAAATGGATGGTATAAAGTGCCTCTTCTGGTAAGCTCAGTTTGATGAAAAATGTTTTGTCTAGGGCGTATGGTTGTCTTAAATATGAAATTTCAGTTTCATAGGACTTACCGTTTCCGCCCGGGAGTTACCACACACACACACACACACTCACACACACACACACAGACCTTTTTGCGGGACTTGGTTATTTGGACTCAGGGGATCCTAAAACGTGTATTTCTGTTGAAAACTGGAATTCGAAAATTTTCACGATCGCAATACTTCCCCTTACTATATATAGTAAGTGAAAGTAAAAATGTAAGCGTTAGTGAGGTTAGAAGAATCGCTGGTTCTAACAGGTAATTTGGTTTTCTCCAGTGTTTTATTGTGGTCACGGAAGTTAAAAATATAGTTTATTAAAGCGAAATTAATAATTCATTCAGTCAAATGCATAGTTTTTTCAATCAAATTCATAATCTTTTCAGTCTAATTCATAATTATTTCAATCAATTTCATAATTCCTTTAACCAATTACATATAGTTAATTCAGTCAGGTTTTGTTATCAAGATTAAGCATTTTTCTGGGATAGGCCGATGATTTGGTACTACTAGGCAAAGAAACGGAAACTATACAACTAAACGGATGTGAAACGTGGCCGCTTACTTCGAAGGATGAACAACGTCTTACGGTTTTGCGTAAAATATTTGGTTCAAAGAGAGATGAGGCCACATGGGAGCTCAGAGGGTTGCACAACGCATAATTAAGGTTGCACACGCGGCGCTTGTAGGCTATGATAGCATAGACTCAAATGTGCGTGTAAACTTGTTGGGCTCAGCGTAGAACGAATTCCGTAAAAGTTGGTTTTCGCTGAACCGACTGGTAGGCATCCGAAAGGTAGGGCGAAGTGTCTAAGGATTGTGTGGAGGATTGTGTTAAGTTTGATCTCGGGGGCTTGAGCTTTAACGATTATCACTGGATGAATCTGTGTAGGCAATATTTGGTGGTATCTGCTTCGAACCTTCGGGTTCGTTAAGCTTATTATTATTATTAGTTATGAAGAACTAAATAATTTTAGTAGATCATGTTGTTGTTTATTTACTTAACGTCACTTAATGCTACTCAGTCTAAGCCGACGGTTCTACACAATTATGCCTATCCAGTTTACATTGGGACCACTATTTTACGCTTCTCCCAAAGGGAGACATAACCAAGGAATACCATTAAAATTCCTTGGGCAATCTGCCGGGTTTGAACCCGCGCATTGAAGGCTATTGTTAGCCACTACGCCACAGGTGAACCCAACTAGTGCATTTAAATTTGGTTCAATAAACCGAGAAGTAATAAGAGCGATCATAAAATCCTTACATCCCCACGAATTGGACAGTAGATTCATTTCAAGTGTAAAAAGTCGGTTTTAGAAATATTTATGGGATTTTTCAATCGCTGAAGTTAGTAATGAACCATATTTATGAAACAATGCCTAAGAGACCAAAGCTAGTACAATGGAAGCCAACCCAAGTGAGAGGAAGCACTAAGAATAGATGACGGCCCACTTTCCAAGCTGCCCATAAATTTATAAGGATCCGAGGAAGGCCGTCCTTGACTGGATTCGCTAAACATTGCCTTCTCTTCAAATAATTAGAAGGTTATCGTCATCTGTTTATCCCTTAATTGTACTCTTCTTCGGGATTTTTGGCAAGTGATATTGAATTCAGACAACCCTAATGGTCTCAGAATTATAGAAAGGAAATGATAATAAAAATTTACTTTATTTTCAAGAGTTCCAAGCTCCTCACTACATGTTCTTTAAGTGCGTGAGTGTAAAGAAAAAATATGGAGCACAGAACACAGGACTTTCATTTAATCATTTCATTTATGGCCTACCTACACAGTATTAAACAAAGAAAATTATAGTGATATTACAGCTTGATTTGAAGCTTTCATTAAAATTTTCAAAATCTCTCCTTCCTACTAAAAATATTTGAAAATGCATGTTTGAGAATTTTAAAACTCCATTAGCTTTATCATATGCCATTGATTAATAAGTTAATAAGAGCCCCATTCTTTAAACTTGACGCGAGAACAGTTAAACATTTTTGAGGCTAACCCAATAAAGAACAAAAAGTTTAATAGCATTGGCTAATTATAACTCTTAGATAATTATAACAAAACATGAGAGATTAAGAATAAAATAGGCAAATTCTTATAAAACAACTACATAGAATTAAGTCGATATATTTAGATTTTTTTTTTTTTTTATCCAAATGACCGTCAAGATTTGAATCCAAATCCTATATGGTCAGTACCTGTTTGCCATAATTTAATAGAAACTTAGGTTACGGAACCAAGTATAATAGAAAAAGATCAATAAATTAATTTTATAGAGTATAAAATAAAATTATGTAAATGAGAGAAGAAGGTGACTCAAAATAAATAGAAGAAATGAAATAATATTAAAATTAAATTAAACTCTGTGAAGTGCCTCATTTTTTTTTTTTTTTTTTTTTTTTTTTTTTTTTTTTTTTAAGATTTTACATTAAGCGTTAATGAAAAATTGCTTGATGATCATGAACTTTTCTTTGTCTAACTTATGTAAAAACATTGCTTCTGTTTCTGGGGGAACCACTACTTCCCTTGATATATTTAGATTAGAATATAAAAAATGTGACGCGCACAACATTCGACTTTCACTTGAATCCGTTGCTCAAATCAATTTAAAAACATTTAAAAAAAAAGTTAGAGATAAATAAACATTAAAAAAACCAGCACCTCTACAACCCCTGAAGGGCTAAGTACATATAGATATTCGTACTGTTTCTAGGCCAGCGGCAGTGCAATGAGGTGATTAGGTCTTGATCTCGCTCAGCCACCAGGTTTTTTCCCCATGTTTTGGGTACCCATTTTGTAGAGGCTGGGTCTGCCCCAGGAAGGTCTTTATACCCTAGGGTCGCCCCCCAACTGAATTAACAGAATAAGTAATATTCTGCCACTGCCGGGATTCGAACTCAGGAACCGGAGTACAGTAAACTAGTTCTCCGCCCACTAGACCATGCCACTCCCCTAGAGATAAATAAAGGTTAAAGAATTACATTGAGTTTCGATATAAACATGTGTTTCATAAAATTATCTTTCATATATTATCTAGTACAGTCACTTAATTTTATCAGCTATCATCACTCTCCCTTACCTTTTACAACTTTCCGTTTTAAGATAATATTTTTTTCTAAAATATTTATCTTTCCAACGGTATACATCTATTTTACTGTTTTATGTAAAAAAAACAAACAATAATTACAAACAAAAATATGTTTGGTCTTTTCTCCTTTAGGTGGATATCAAATTCGTTCAATTTATATATTTACCTGTGTTTCATCAATGGTAACAAGATTATGAGGTTATTTTTTTCGAATTCACGAAATTAAATGTACTTTATTGAGGATGTATAGTCGACTGTAGAAACTATTATAGGTGGAATAATCAGGAATCAGTCATTTTATGATTTTTTTTTTAATTTTGCCAACGTTTCGGCTCAAGCTTGTGAGTCATCATCAGGGCATTACTGAGCCATGTCCAAGCATAAATGAGTTTATTGATTCATATTACTGATTATTTCATCTATAAAGGTACTTTAGAAGACGAAAATTTAAAATATTGGCATTCATATCCTGTAATACTATTTCAATAAGAATTAAACCTACATCATATTAAAACTCATTAAATATTACATCTATATAGTGAGTTTAATCAAAATTGTTGGAGCCATTTTAGAGGAAATCGTAAAAAGATACTAAACGCATGGCATAAAGTAGCTCTTCTGGAAGATGATTTGAATGAACAATTTGCTATCATATAACATCTGAGGCATATAACCTTCTAATATACCTACGAAATTTCTGTTTAAAATATCTCATCGTTTGAGAACTAGACTCAGCAAACACACACAAACCTTTTTTGGGAGTCATTTGGGACTCAGGGAATCCTAAACGTGTATTATTTTGGTTAAAAAGTCGATTTAAGAAATTTTCACGATCGCAATACTTTCAATTCCAATATATTACATAAATAGGTAAGTGAAATTAAAATGTCTATTATAAGCGAAAGAAATCTATATTCGTTATGTCTGTCAGCATAATCCATGACCTTATAATTCTAGATTATAATCAATAAATGCGGCAACCTATGATTAATTAGTCAATAATTAAAATAATAAAAAAAAATATATTTTATGATTGATTTTTATTTTATTTTTTTTTTCAGGAACTGAGTAATAACTCTAGTGATAAGATGATAAAAATAAAAGAAGAAAACTACATACAATCAACAGAGCAACAGGCACTCGGTATGTGAATTGTTTAAATTATATTATGTGAATAAATCTAATTTGTATTCAGATACATTAGAATTAGTTCCAATATGAACAATTGTAATAATGATCTCACATTACATTCATAAAATATTCACAGAAGCACAGAGATGAATTGCATGAAAATAAATATACATATAACAAACAAAAATAAATAAAAACCTAACAAAAAAAAAATAATAAACCCATAAAAAAAATAAAAGTACAAAATTTTTAATTACAAAAAATAAATTAATTAAAAAAAACGTTACAAATTAATACGCAATGGTTTATTATATATATTTCCAAATAACTATTTTAGGGTATAACTGCTTATATAGCTGTTTATAGACAATAAACTAATATGAAAAGCAATAAATAATTCAAAGGAAAATGGCATATCACTACTGCTAATTTCAAAACGATATATCTCGGCTAGTTCTGAACCAATTTTAATGATTCTTTTTTCATTTGGTATCTACTTATTTATTCGGGTTCTGCGTATCTCATAACGTTAGCCAAAAATTCTGAGAAGTGTAATTTTATTTTATTTTTTTGTTCGATTACAAAGATTAATTATTACAAATAATAAACTAAAAGCATTTGTAGAAGACTTAATATTTCCTTTTCTTTCGATTTTTAAATTTCGTGATTCCAAAACACCTTATATTTTTTCTCTATCTAAATCAAGTAACCTAATTATCAAGGAATAACATATCTTTTAAGGTGTGGCTTGGCCATATAAGATTATGTTTTTTATTACATTTTTCGTTTATGTATTTTCATCGCGGTGCCTTGATCTCGAAAATCTTTTCGATTTTTCTCTATCTTCAATAACAAACAATAATGAGTTTAGGTGGAATTTAGTGTATTACAATTTGTCACTTAAATATATTGATAAATTTATTTATTTATACAAAGCATCTACCCATTAAGGGTCATTAGCTATATACATAATTGTTTGTTTTTCTCTTTCTAGTACAGAATTTTTAACAAAATATCATTTATAACACAATAATGGTAAATGTATGGTCAAAGGACATTATATTCTAAATGAGATTAAAGACTTTGATTTTTTTTTAAAACTTTAGTAATTTCTGAACACACGTTTCACTGTCACCGAGAGCTATTTCCAGCCTGGTGTCAATTCCGCACTCCGTTCTTGCACCGCTGAAGGCCTCGCAGTGCAGGATGATGTGCTCCACCGTCAGAGGTGCCCCACAAGTCCTGCAGGTCGGAGGGTACAGTCCTTTCAGTAGGTAGCTGTGTGTGAGGGCTTATTGATCAATCGTTTTTTTCCGTTTATCGCGCTTTAATAAATCTAAAACTCTATACATATTTTATCTATGTTAAAAAATAACCGAGTTATAGTATATACTACCCATTAATTATTCGCGGTTTTTTAGTTAAAAAACACAAATAGATTTTTTCTATATCTAAAAATAACTAAGTTACTGAATCAAACCACTTTTAATAGGCCGCTATTTTAAAAATAACCGGCTGATATCAAGGTCTAGATGTTAAAATCATCGTTGTATGCCCTAGTATGTTTATGGCGAATTTAAAAAAAAAATGGTACAGGAGAAATGCCGCGGACGGAGGTTGAACGGATTTTTTTTTTAATTCGTTATTCGGATTCTACGTATCATGAAACGTAAGCCCTCAAATTTTGAGAGGAAGTATATGTATATATATTGTCTATTACAAAGGTTCGTTTTTGAAAATAAACCAAAATGAAAGTCTTAAACAAGTTCAACTTAAAAAATATATGTTATCATTGCAAGTATTGCGTTATCGAAACACTTCCAGCCCTCAAAACGTGTGCAGTATAAACGCGCCCTAAATAAGTTTTCTTTTGGTGAGGTATATGATAGTTGATCTCAACCAAATCAGCTCTCAGGACTCAAATAGAAAAGGTACAGTCCAAGACTCTCATGGGTTAATCTAGTACAGAATTTTATTTAAAATTAAAAATTATTTCTTAATTCTTACCTAGGTTTAATATTTTTGGCATAACTACGCCAACAATGTGGTCTCTTGGTTTCAACCAAGAACGCCAGTAAATCTATTAATATATGAGAGTATTTTATAAATATACCTTAATTCGTTGCTGTCTTTTAATGCATTTACACCCATAATTGATATCTAACATTGGAATGCATAACTTATACGTTTATTAGTAGCTGAGCATTCTGAAATAATGAGAGGTTCCTCGGCAGTATATTATCCTCTATAAAGACGTTTAATCTACTTGGTTTAGTATTTTATTCAGATAGCTACAAAATACAGCTGTTGAGCTGACACCATCCATCCTATTTTGTTGCTAGAATATAAAAAGCAATGTCGGCGAGGGGCTAGCCTTCAGATTTGGGAGCCATCCAAGTATGAAAAAGCCTTAGCCTTTCGTCATAACTTACCACTTTTTTTTTTCATTTATATCGTTTTCTTTTTTTTTCTCCCTTCGTCTAAAGAACGGTATTTTTTTTTTGCAGCATTAACAAATATTTGTAAGCTTGCGGTATTAGCTTTCAGAGCGATTATAAACGTTAGCTTTTGTGAGTTATGTTATGGGGTGAGACTTGAAGGCGTTTTATTTGGAACCTTTTCTCAACAATATCATTTCTCATTGGTCATTCCGTTTGTAGTAAACTATGCATCAATGGATTAATTAATACATGTTAGAAAGTACTTCGAACCCAGTGAATATAGTGTGAATAAAAGAGATTAACTATCAGAGATTTATTTATTTCCGACGAGTATTAAATACAATCTACTCCAACAGATCCATAAACAGCTTAAGTGTAATTTTGTATGGTCTTGATGCTTCCAGATTAACGGTTGTGCATGGAGACGACCCAAGAGTTTTCTTTTAAATATTTCTTATTTTTCTTAAGAAATGCCGTCCCAATTAAAGGAAATAGTGATATAGATAACAGACTTTATCCAAAAGCAAATCATTAAAAAAAAAAAATAATAAAAAAAAATGTCTTTCGCATTTCTCCCTGATGGGAAAAACAATAGACTTTGAGGATGAAAAAAATTCAGTCTACATATCAATGTTTTTCTTGGATGGACTCCTTAAATCATTTTTTTTTTTTTTTTTAAACAAAGGCGGTCGCATACTGACCAATAAACACGCATGTTAAACACACTTAGTAAAATACACACTTTAATCTAACCTAGTTTATCAACTGAGAAAACAAGATTCATGAAATTCAAAACTAATTAATAAAAAAAATATACTATCGCCAACTATTACTATTAATAAGAGCTAAATAATAAAACAAATCCCACCAGATAACATTTACCCTACGTCGTAAACCAATGACTTCCTGCCCTACAGTATCCTTTAATGACAGTCCACTAGCCCTTGTTGAACAGATTCGATACAAACGTATGTCATGGAATCCCCATACAAGACTTAAACGACAAGAAACTGCTCGACGTTTTCGACTACTTCAACACTTACCGGACAAACGCTCCAACCTTCCACTTAATTACAAAAGACTTATTTATATGACCATCATAAGACCGATATGGACTTACGGAGTAGAGCTATGGGGCTCTACTAAGCCATCGAATTCTTCTCGTATCCAATCCTTGCAATCCAAAATCCTTCGAAAAATCTTTAACGCTCCTTACTTTGTCACGAATAAGCTTATCCATAAAGACCTTAATATCCCATATGTCACTGAATTAGACCGAAACAGGTACCAATCATTCCATGAAAAACTCCATTTCCACTCTAATCCACTAGTTTCTATCCTATTCTCCTCTTCAATTCCTGATAATCCTCCGAGGCGTCTGAAAAGAAGATGGCCCCGAGACCTTCTAGTTTAAAATATTTTTAGAGAGCTGCCAATGGGTGGCGTCTCTTCATGTATTTCATGTCCGTTTACTACGTCCACCACATTTACTTGTTGTACATACAAATAACATACAGTTGTATATATCAATAAATATGTTTAAAAAAAAAAAATAATGAAATAGACATCGGGGACATTTTTCATTGGAACCAATATAGCTCCTAAATGGTAAGTGCTAGCAACAAATGTTATGTAACAAAACATTTCTGCACTAAATTTTTGACTTGATTTGAGTATCACCAACAGAGATAGAGCGTGTCAAAACAGCACCAACACTAACAAATGTAGACAAGAGGTGACATTTTTTTATTAATAAAAATATAGCTTCTAAGCGGTATGTTCTAGTGTCAAGTTTTATATAATAAAAAAAAATTTTCATTGAATTTCTGACATGAAATCTATAGTAAAATTTTCGATCCGAGAAACTCCAGCCGGGCATGTCAAACGATTTGAAAAAAGTAACAAAATAAAAAATACTATTTCCTAGACAAATGACATATCTATGTATAAAATAATTAAAATAAATAAAAAAGGATGATAAATCATATTTGTACAAAAAATTGACACCTCTCACTATCACGACGTTCTTCCAACATTCATTTTTGTTGTATATATTTTTTGAACAATAAAAATCCTCTATTGAAAAAAGGAATCTTGAGCATTTTACAAATTTGCTACATTAATTAGCAGCAAGCCAAATGCTATGCAATAACAACACACTCGATTATAAACTATTGTAATTAATTTGGAAAGTTGAACCGCAATAAATAATTTAAAGTGGTAGCAATAAAGTTTAAAAATACTGTTTCAATTAATAATATTAATTAATTAATTAATAAAAGGTTGAGGCGAAGACTATTTCGTTTCATTTGACCATTTTCTTATTGCCAAGTCTGAAAACAAAGATGAATTATTCCGTCCAAATTATTTTAAAAATAAGAATAAATTTGCCACCATTTGTGAATTTAAAAATTTTTCCTATTTCAAAATACAGCATCTTTAATAAACCAACTTTGTTCAAACATTTTACTCTATTACATTAAAATGTAAACACTCATTTATAAAAATCTGAATAATACTCATGTTTTAATTATTATTCAATAGTTTTTCTATAATTTAAAAGTCTTTACTGCCTCTTATTTTTTTTTATCTCATTACTGTCATGTCACTATTGTTGGTGATTTCACATAATGATAAATATATCTGGAAATCCCAATTATTCATGCGCATATTTGGTAACATATATTTATTCCATATTCGTATAATTAATACTTTATCATCACATTTTAATTATTTTATGAATGGTTTTTTATTTAACGTGCATATAATAAATAATTACTGTCATGTTCTTGTATTTGTTGTTATATGATAATTATGCATGTAATAATTTTATATTTTTTATAATATTTTTTGCTTCGTCTTAAATGAGTTAAAGTTAATATAAAAAAACAAATTTCATATCCCATATTGGGATAAGTCAGTATTGAATTCACATTTTACAACTGAGTTTCACTTATAGCCTATTGAAGGGCTAGGAAAAATAACAGTATTATGATTAAGATAATACTTTTGGAGGATAAGATGGTTCTGGTGTCTGTCGAAATATACTAGAAAATAGTAGAAAACTATTTAATATCCAATGTTTCGACCAACGCTGCAGGTCTTCATTAGGACTAAAAACATAACAAGATACAATGTAGGTGTTTGATACATTGGGTTCTTGAAGTCAGTACTTAATATGATATAATTTATTTTCTAACCAGCATCTATACAAGAAGGTAGGATGGCAAGAATTCATATTTTACAACCAAGTTTCAATGTGCTTAAAGCGATGAATGTAAATTTTTTTTTCATGCTATGGGCGTCGTGTAAAATAAGGAAATCATGATGTTCTCTTTCTTCCAACTTAAAACATGCAATTTTTTTAAAAACACCCAGAGCAGTTATTTTTCCAGAAATTAATACTTTCTATCCTATTTCGCGGTATTCGTATAGCGGACAGCCTTTCTACACGACGCTACCGATACCTTAATTCTCATTTGTATCGTAAGGAATCCTGGTATAGATTTAAACCGCGGGTGTTGAGTTACTAGACTCATCTCTAAAAGCACTGGTCAGCATTCACCCAGTGACCTATTTCTTTAGCATTGTTCTTACTTCTTTTTGTATTCATTCAACTTCAAATATCTGAATTATTTTCTTTTAAATCTGGCCCCATCTCATTCGATAATGATTATGTAAATTTACAACGTTTAATTGAACCAATCACTTATCTCAATTAATAAATTTTTAGGATTATTTCTTTAACAAAGTTAATTTTTATCAAAGATTTTTTCTACCGTTTAATACATATAAGAACTTTGTTTATTTATTGTTTAAAGTCACTTTACGCTACTGTTGCTAATCGGACAATTCAGCGATAAAAATTAAATTTAGAAAAAAAAAAAAGAAAAAAAAAGGTACCTCTACAACCCATGAAGAGTCTTGAGTTCGTACCTTGTTTATTTCTTTATTTAACGTTCTCTTATGCTACTATCGCTATTTGGACGATGCTGTATAGTGAAAGTCGTGTGTCACGCGTAGCATTTTTTTCTTTATTACGTACGAAATATTAAGTTCTTAAGTACTTGAATATCAGAATAGTTAAAAAAAAAAATAAAATAGAAAATAGAAATAGATAAAAAAAACCTGCACCCCCACAACTCCAGAATGGTCTTGAGATCAGTAAATAAACAATTGATTGAAGAATTGAAACCATTTAAAAATATATTTCCTCTTGAACTAATAAAAACACTCGAAATTTACTTTTTGTCGGGGTGGCTTGGTTTCTAAGTTGGATGGGACCTACCTGAAGCCAAATGCCTTCACTAATATAGCACAAACTCCAGACAGTGGCAACACTCAAATCCCTGTAGAGGCTGATTTGGTGGCAACAGTTGTCCGGGACGGGCTGTGGGAAGACAGGACGCCGGAGCCGCAGTGTCTGGCAGATGTGTCCCCTGCTAAGTGGAGAGCTGTGTACTCCAACAGGTGGTCTGTCCGTCAGGATTCTGCCGGTCAGGGGAGATGTCTCCTTTCTTGTCTCCAGATTTCTCTGGAAGACCAGAATTGAAACTGGAAATGAATGCTTCAGAACTGATGCTTGAAAGTAAGGAAAAAAAAAAAAAAAAAACTAGATTATTGATTCAAATCTATGTTTATAAATGAAAGAACCGTTTCACTGACCTTTCGGGTCATCGCATATCTCAAAAATATAATTGTGAATTTGAAATTTTCCCTGGAGGTTCGTCTTACCGACAAGATGTAGAATAAAGCTGAATTGGGGAAACTTCGTCCTTTAAGTGTTAAAAAAAAAAAAAAGAAAATTCGAATGGCTCAAAAACTATTAGTACTGATTTGAAAAACAATCTAATTCCTAACCACATGAGAGTAAAATCATTTATCTAAGAAAAGTATTAATGAACATACTAAATTTATAACATAATTTCGAACCCGCCCCTGCTTTGTGCGTGTGCAATTTGAATGAGGTCTCCTTTACGTTTAATATAGCTCTTTCTGACTGATTTAGAGTTAATCGCTTTAGGAATTTTAGTTTACCTTAATGAAAAGTTCAATTGGTTAATTTTTTTTTTTAAAGTGAAGTAGAGATGACGGAAAATTTAATTTCACAAATAAATAAACTTGATTGTTATGTATGTATTCAAAAACTATAGAAATAACGAACGTTTCTATCCTATTAGGTCTATAAGTATTTTATATTTATTTATGTAAAATTTATGAGCTTACAACAACTTTATATTAACTTGTACTTTTCTTTTATTGCTATTAACTTGTCTAAAATCTTGCACTTCCAACATTATACGTCTATGTTATTACTTATAATTCAGGTATGATTTTTTGACGACTTTGATTACAGAAAATTTATTTTTACCGTTCAAAGAAAAGCTAAAGTGCAATGTCTTTTACTCATAAACCATCAGGGAATAATGCCGAGAATGAGGGTGAAAATCGATAGAAATCCGTCCAGTGGCTTAGAAGGTGTTAGCGAAAACTAAAATCGCGTTATCATTTATATATAGAGATATACTGAAGTATATTCTATTGGTTATCTAAGTTAGGTTTAGTGCATTGTCTCCATGGAATGTTCGTTTCGTTATTGAATTTTAAAGACAAAAAAAAAATACAGTTTATTTTGAGGTGAACAACTTTGCTAACGAATGGGATTAATTCATATTTACGTTGCAAACAAGTCTTGACCATATAAAACGATTACGTTAAAAGGATAAGAGGTATTGAGTCATTAAGCCTCTACTCTGCTGCTATACTACTGCAAAATCTGAAAGAATAAAATTTATTACATAAACTTAATTTATTGGTGTTATATTTTTTTTTAGCTTCGCAGATAATCTTCATCCCTCAGTAAAGTGACCCCAAATATGTAAAATTCCATTGTTAATCCTGGCCAGTCGTGTAAATATTTATGAGTGCTTGGTAACTTCAGTGATACGAGTTACTTCTGTTTCTCAGGGGCGGGTGTACAACACTTTTTAATTCTGATCAAACCTGTGTATTAAGACTAGAGTGAATTTGGCCTGATTTACAATCTCTGATCACTTGATTAAGTTGATCGGCCGTCAATGACCGTTTAAGTATCTGTTCTCTGACTATTTTATAACTTACCAAGTTATTGGTTTAACTCTGTGTTAAGTGAATTAGAATTTTTCTTTATTTTATTTCCGGACTTTTTATCATTTTTTAATCGAACTGAGTATTGTTATATATATATATAACAGATATAAATACTTGCAATATAATAAAAATAAAAGCACTAACATATTTACAATAATAATTAAAAAGCATTCTACACATTTTAATAAAAATAAAAATATATTTATAAAAAATATATATATATATCTTTACAATAATGATAAAACATACATACTTACAATATAAAAATAAAAACACTAACATATTTACAATATTAATAACAAATACATTCTTACACTATTATAAAAAAACCCACAAACAAAGTCAAAATAATGAAAAATATATAATACAATATAATCAAAAACACATATTTCATGTAATTACATACACACATATATTTACAATGATAAAATGTAATGTAAAATTTATGTATTATCACAATCTTCACCATTTTGTCCTTAGGGTCTGAATCTTTACATTAAAATACTCTAATTTTTACAATTGCAATTATTTTTTAGCTTTCATTCTTTCTTTAGAAACTGTTTCTGCAAATTGAATTGGAGCATCTATGTTGAATCTCTTCATTTCAGCGCGTTCACAGTCCTCCCTATGTTTGAGTTTTTAATATCTGTCTTCTTATTTTCTATTACAACGCAGTGAGAATTGACTATTCCAAATAACAGTTTCTCCTCTAATTTGGGTAATTAGCTGTTCTTATTTTTCCATTTTTTTAAATCTTCATTTTCCCCCAAAAAAACAAAGTAAACACGCATTTACAACAACAAAGACCGGGCTGACTTGTGGCGTGCGCTTGGGCACATGAATGGAAAGCCCATGTGCAGCTCTGACGGCTGTTACGTTAAGAGTACTTAAACCGTTATTGTACAACAGATAAACTTCAATCACTTGATTCAGAATTTAAGTGATGATCAACAATTTTATGTTAAACTGTAAATTGTACACCCGACTCTTAGAGCAGCAGTTAAAGGATGGTTGAAAACTGATAAGTTTAATCCAGTAGTAAAGACGTTGATAGTGCGAATCAAGTTGGATATTCTGGGTCAGAGGAAGGTGCGTTAAGAGATGAAATCGAACTTTTTGTTGTCGAAAATTTTTGCATGTTATCTTAGCCCCGTTACTTGAGGATGAAATTAGCTGATGATGCAGGTGACTGACCAGGAGAGGCGGTCAAGACCTGCGATGGGCCTGCCCAAAGAGAGGAGAATTGAGCATATCCTCACGTAGCGATAGCGATAGCAGGAGGTCCATCGCCTGCAGCCCCTGCTGCCGTCAGCTCTCGCCTCTCTACGCTCCCGTTTGACTTTTTTCTTTTCTTTTCTTGTTTATTTTCTTTCTCTTCTGTCTGACTTCCTTGCGTCTGACCTTAAGGCACCGACTTCTGGTCTAAATAGCCTTCATTCAGTCGCATTAGAATTTGTTTAGGTACATCTCATCAAACAGTGAAGACCTCGCCAATACAGCTAGAATCAAATCGTGAGAGGATTATCTTTTTTTTTTTTTTTAATATCAGAAAGGTTTTCTCAATAGATGTTTTCGGCCGCGAAGCTGACTAAAAACAGCGGCAAAACTAAAAGTATTAGCCAGAAAAATGGTTTATCCACGGTTTCATATTCAGGAAGGAATATAAAATAATTGGTCGAAATATATGAAAATCAAAAATGTTCTAAAGATAAATAATTACAATTGAACGATTTCAAAACTTTATACAAAATAAAAAGAAGTTGATAAAATAAAAAGAAAGAAATAAAAGTTGACAATCAAAATATCAAACAATAATATGAAATAAAATTATTGGACTGGCGTAGGCAGTGAGTGATTGATGGTTTCGGCATTATTATGGTCTGTGTTATTGTTTGTTTATTTATTTAACGTCACTTTATGCTACTATGGCTAATCGGACGATGCTACAGTGGGAGTCCTAAATTTTGCATATCCAGGTTTTATTAGGATAGGGATCTTTAACGAGTACCTGACATCGCACAGGCTCGGACCACCTTTTAACGTCCTCTCCGAAGGACGGCGTAACTAAGGATTTTTTACTCCCATTAAAAAATCCTAGGACCACCTGCGGTTTGAACCCGTGACCTTTAGCATGGGAGGCTGTTACGCTAGCCACCCAGCTACAAGTGATCCCATGGTCTTTGTTAGGATCAGTGAATGCATGAAATATTTTTAAAATTATAGTGAACCCTCACAAGACTGAAACGACAAGAAACTGCTCGAAGATACCGATTACTACAACACTTATTAGGAAAAAGGTTTAAAACTTCCAGTATTTTACAAAAGACTCATTTAAATCACTATTATCAAACCTTTTTGGACATGTTGAATCAAGCTTTCGGGCTCTACTAAACCATCTAATTCCTCCCGCATCCAATCCTTACAATCCAAAATCCTTCGCAAAATCCTGAATGCCCCTTATTTTGTCACAAATCAACTCCTCCATAATGACCTAAACTAAATTGCAGACATAGCCCGTGATAGATACACCTCTTTTCATTCTAAACTCCCTGCCCACATTATCTTCCTTAGATATCCCTGATAACCCTCCGAAGCGATTGAAAATAAGGTGGCCTAGGACCTATTGCCTTAAAATAGTGAAGTGCTACTGCGTAGTTCTTTCACAAGACATTTTCATGACTTTTCTTCATACTGCATATTTACTCATGGTGTTTTTAATACAGTTGTAAATTACAAAAAATAAATTGTTAAAAAAAAATACGGTAAAGTAAAAGAAAGAACCAACAGTTTGTTGCTGATATCGTCAATTACTATTAAATTTATCCAGATATCCAAAAAAAGCTTCTGCAACAACATTCCACATCACGAAAGACTGTCATCCAAAACGTTGATCGCCATACTCCGACATTCATGCCGCATTTATTTCCGTAGTTATGCAATAACTTAAATTTGTAATGTGTTATTTGTTATGCATGATCACAGGCAAATAATAAAATATATCATCAAGATAACAGGATAATTCAAACATTATAATGCTTGATTGATGGTTGAATGGGCCATACCTTCATTGATACCTGAAGCCCCTTTGAGAAGGGGGAGTCCCCTCAGATTAGGTCCAGTGCAGTGCATCCATTAGCGAGCACGCGACCTTTATAAGTGCAACCCCCTGCCTACTCAAGGCGACGTATGCCACGTTATTTTTTAACGTTTAGAGTATATGTATACATATATTTCAAACGATGTATCCATAGAGTAAAAAAAAGAAAAAAAAAAGCCAAATGAAGCGTGAGGGGGAAAATGCTGATTAATCTACGTTTTGTCATTTTTTTTTCTTTGAATTACCTTTGCATTTAGTGAGGGGTCGATAAATTTTCGAATTCCATTTTTCACTGAATTCCTGAGTACAAATAATGAAGTCAAAAAGGTTGTTTGTTTGTTTATTTAACGTCAATTTATGCTACTGTGGCTAATCGGACGATGCTGCTGTGGGGGTCCTAAATTTTGCCTTCCCAGGTTTAATTAGGATCTTTAACGAGTAACTGACATCGCACAGGCTCGGGACCACCTTTCTACCTAGCCTCCGATGGACTGCATAATTAAGGATTTTTTACTCAGATTAAAAAATCTTAGGACCACCTGCGGGTTTGGACCCGTGACCTTTGGCATAAAAGACTGTTATGCTACAGGAGAATAGTAGACTAGTGCTCTATCCACTAGACCACGGCGTTCCCCATAATCTTAAATAACCCTAATTAATAACACAAGTTCTGTCATACACGTATGTATATTTTAATATTACAAATCAGTAGTGTTAAGCCTGAAAAAAATATAATTAAAGTCTCCACCAATCATTATTTGTATAAAGGTTCGTAGGCATAATTAATAATTAAATCATTGAAAAATTTATAGCTTGTGAATTTTCATTTTATAATTTTTTTCATTGCTCTGGCCTAGCCTAGATATGAAACTCTTATTGCGATCACCATTTATAAGCATTAACATTTCTAGTTACTCAGGCATTGATAAGGTTTAACCCTCATCGAAACAATAACTAGTTCCTTAAATTCTAGTAAATCGCAGCAAACATTTCTTGGACTTATGATCCAATATGTCTGGTAAATTCGGGTACTTGGCTTCACAAGACTAAGTGACGCACTTTGTTTTTTGGTCTTCGGTGGAAGTTGTATTTTAAATAAATTATACAGACTGAAAAATTGAATTATAATTGTTTTATAAAGCATTAATCGACAGAAAGTTTCTGTTTTGAAAAAGCCAGAATCAGCAAAACGTTTACTAGTTTTGAACTCAGTTTAGATTAACTCAGGTCATTAATTTTGAACCTTCTAGGTTCTCTAAGGAAACCCTTACATTTAATTGTTTTATAAATGTTGCTGAATATCTTTATACTTTGTATAATGAAGACAATATAGATTACTATAGTGATATAAAGCAAGGTTTCACAAGTTCAAAGTGTCACAATCCAGGAAAAAAGCCCAGAGCTGACACAGCACGACCCACTGACACCAATGGCGTGTTGCAATGAGCATTCCTTAAATTATTAAGCTTTATTATAGTGGTTAATTAAAAAAAAAATTAATGAAATAAGTTATAACGATTTTTAAAAAACACTTGAATATTTTATCAAGTTTCAAAAATATTATTAATATAAGGAAGTTAGTTTTGAGAGTTCTTACTTAGTGCTGCCCTTTAGTATTTCGTGGGATATTGTGGAAGTAATTGATCTATTACAATTATTTGATAATTATTTTAAGTTATATTTAATGATATAGAATAGTATATATGCGCATGTGCGTAAATAAATTAATTATTCGAGATTAATTAATTAAACAGTTTCTGAAAGTGGGTGACGTGTCAGGAAACATTTTCAAATGAAGAAGGAAGTTATGAACATAAGATTTCTTCATAGAACGTTTGAGGTATGTCTTAAGTCCATCTTCATGGTTGTTTCTGCCTAGATAAATGTTAAAATTTAAATGTATTTCAATGATTCAATTCAGTCAAATGGTTCAGTTCCTCTTCACTTGTTTTACACATCCTCCGATACTTTTATAGTTTCAAATTTTGTTGAAAATGTTTTTATTTAGTCTTTCATTTTTCATTCTGACTATGAGAATCACAGTCTTCTGGGCCTGGTGACTATTTCTAGGTCTTCCAGTGGATCCTCCTCAGAATTTTCCTCCCAAACTTCACGACTTTCTCCAGGCTCAGAAAGCTGACTGTTTCCATACGAACAGTATCACTGGTCTTAAATGTTTCTGTTATGTCTTTTTTTGTTTACATTGGAGGACACGTTTTTCATGTTGTAGACGTTTCTGGTGGCGAAGTTTAGTAATCCGACCAAAATTTAAAATTATATCATAAAATTATGTATAAAGCGACTTCTCAAATGAGGTTTATGGAATATAAAATAGTCTACCGTGTAATACATTTGAAGGATGAGAAGGTTCGGGTGGCGGTCAAAAAAATACTAGAAAGTAGTGAAAACTATTTATTTACCCAAGTTGCGGGTCTTCATTAGTGGTCCTCTCCGCTAAGTACGAAGGGAAGAAAGTGGGTCGAAAATTCTGTCAATAAATATTTAGTCATTAATCTTTCTAAGCTACCTGAACTATATTATTCTTTATAAATATAGTTTTAGGCATTCGGGTGTTGAGCAATAAACGATTTTCACAAATGTCGCAAAATATTCAACGCAACTATTTTTATAGTTGGATCTCCCTCCTTCAATCGCCCTGGAGAAGGCCTGAAATTTAAGCTGAAAAGTAGGCACAAATAGATTAAGTTTTGTACTTTATTAAGTGTTTATTGGACTGCACCCGGAATCAACTTTTCACCAATGAAAACTAATTAGTTCGAAACAAGAACGGAGTTCTTTCTACTTTTTACTTTGTGATGGTTTTTAATTTTATCCATATTTCATAAAAATAAAATAAAAATACCTGTACCACTACAACCCATGAAGGGTCTTGGGTTCAGTACATATAGAGATTCGTACCGTTTCTAGGCCAACGGCCGTGCAATGAGGTGATTAGGACATGACCACGCTCAGCCGCCAGGTTTTTTCCCCCAATTTTTTCGGTAACCACTTAATAGAAGCTGGGTCTGCCACAGGAGGTTCTCCATACCCTAGGGTCACTCCCTCCCATCCTCCTCGACTGAATTAACAGAATAAATAATATTCTGCGACAGCTGGGATTCGAACCCAGGACTCCAAGAACAGTAGACTAGTGCTCTATCTACTAGACTACGCCGCTCCCTAAACTGAAAACTGAAACTCATGTCTCTGGAAGACTTAACGACTGAACTCAACACATCCATAGTTCATAGTAATTTTAATTTATTTATTCCTTAATTCTTTTCATTTTCCTTATATCTTGCATTTTTAAACTCTAATGAAGAACTGCAATGAGGGTCGAAACTTCATTTCAGAATAAATAATTTTTTTTTTTTTTCCTTTACTGAACTTAATCTCATCCTTTATTAAACTTATTTTAATAAATCCAGGTGTGATGTACTATTGACAGACTTTTCTTTCTTATATACAAGTAAGTTGAAAATACACACACACAAATATATATATTTATTCATAACAGTTTCGCGTGTGGATAGAACTCGTCATGCCAAGTAGAATACTCTTTTACGACTTGTGACTTTGAACTTGACACCGAAGAACCTTCGTGCAAGCTACTGCTTGGAGTCAACACGACATCTACTCCCATGCTTAGCTCATGACAATAGACCTAGCTTACATAAACAAATACACGTTACCTATCCAATATTTATGTTTATTCACACAGTATAGGTGATTAGGGTGTTAAGGTTGGGCTCTTAGCTACGCATAAAAAACAAAAAAAGGACAAAGCAAAAAGAGTAACACGCTACAAAACTAAAATAAAACAAATACATGCTACTTCTTGTCTTGATGGAGACTATGAACGTGAGTTCAATCTTCATTGATTATCATAAACATTACTTTCATGAAATAATTGTTTGTTTTCAATTGTTTCCCTGTAACAGCAAGGTGGAAATGTAATGTCAGCGTATCTTCATAAATGTTCGAAAAGCAAAAAATTACATCACTTTTTCATAAATTAATTTTTTATTTTCATTTTTTCTAAACTTATTTATGATTTTGAAACTTTTCAATGATACAAAAAAAAAAAAAAATTAAAAAATGTACTTTCTATAAAAAAAAAAAAATTATGTTAATTTAGAGAACCACCTGTTCTATTAGAATATGAAAAAGTCTGGTGCGGACACACGACTTTCACTTATCGCCGTTTTTAAAAATCGATTAAAGAATTTTTAAATGCAGTAAGAGATAAAAATTAGTAAAACTAATAAAGAATTGTTTAAATTGAATTTCTGTAGAAACGTGTGTTTTATTAAAAATTCTATTATATATTATATATATTAACTTTTAAAGCTCGTGTATAAGATGATAATTTTTCTAAAATTTCAGCTTTCCAACGGTA
The DNA here is from genome assembly GCA_023052935.1 of Piezodorus guildinii. Taxonomy (NCBI): domain Eukaryota; kingdom Metazoa; phylum Arthropoda; class Insecta; order Hemiptera; family Pentatomidae; genus Piezodorus; species Piezodorus guildinii. The sequence goes on from CM041293.1 coordinate 63,964,441, forward strand.
TATTATTCATCTATATTACTATTCTTGTGTCCAATAACACAAAAAATACATTAACATATATTTTTGAACTTTTCTCCTTAATTTGTTTGTCAAATTCGTTCAATGATAAAATATTTGGCTGTTTTTTATCAATGATAAAAATTTGATAAGGTTAATTTTAAAAATTTGTAAAATCAAGGTACTTTAGAGGAAGAAATTTTAAAATTTCAGCATTTAAGCCCTGTCAAACTATATTAATCAAAATGAATCCTACATGATATTAAAGTCCATTAAATTTTACATCAATATGGTGAGTTTTATTTTATTTATTTTATTTAACATCACTTTATGCTACTATGGCTAACGGACGAGGCTACAGTGGGAGTGCTAAATATTGCCTATCCAGGTATATGGTGAGTTTAATCATAATCGTTGTACCCGTTTTCGAAAAAATCGTAAAAAAGGTATAAAATGCATGGTATAAAGAAGTACTTTCGTTCAGCCGATTTTAGTGAAAAGGTTGCTGTAATATCGTATAGTTGACTTAAATATAAAATATCAGATTCATACGACTTTTACAGTCGTTGAAATAGTCTGACAAGGCTTGAATACCGATATCTTAAATTTCTTCCCTTTAAAGTTGTTATCATTCATAAAAAAAAACAGGTAAATATATAAGTTGAATGAATTCGATATCCAACGAAAGGAGAAAAGAGCAAAACTTTTTTTTTTTCATGTAATATTTATTTATTTATATAAATGCATCTACCCTTATTGGGTCATTAGCATACTACATAAATTTTTGATTTCACAAGTACATTACAAAGGTGTTAATAATTGTACGTAAATGTTGTTCACATATTTCTTATATAAACAAAAAAAAACAACAACATAAAAACAAATTTCACTATACTCAGATTTTATTTAAGTTTTTCACTAATTAATGGGGTCAGAGTCAAGGATGCCGGTCAGAGTTGTCTTCTGGCTCCAACAGGTCGGTGGGTATGATTTCCTCGGAAGATAGATATGTGGCTTTTTCCTTCGGAGGTTTTTCAGGTCTCGGGATTCTAGCAAACATATAGTTAATGTTTCCTAATTTTACAAATTAATGTTCACTACTGTAGTCCGAGTGTACTACGGTTTCTTTTAAGTCACACATTTTTTTAAGCAGCTTCGTGATAGTTAATTTGTCAGACATTTTTTTGCATCAACTAACACATTCTTTAGACCCTTTGTATCGTTTGTAAATTCTTTAACTAACTCACCCAAATTATTAGAATTCGAGGACATTTCGATAATTTTGATTTTTCTCTATGGACTGTCGAGCTTCCTCAAGATTTACATTGTAATTAGTATCGTTCATTTTTTTTTTTAGGTTTTTTATGAACAGATTGGGTAGCTGTCATTGGAGGAAAATCTACGAAATTCAATATGTTTTCACCTTCTTGGGGATCTAATGTTAAGCTAAGCTCTATAGTGGGTATAGAAGAAGGAGGAGGCATCGTTTTACGCCTGAAACAGACGTCGGTATTAATATTAAAATGTTTTCCACATTTAAAGCCGTATCTTTAAAGGATTTATTTTCAATATTTTTGCTATGAATTAAGCTAAAAATAGCAATTGTTAAAAATTAAGCTATGAATTCTTCGGTTTTTCTTCGCTGATTCTGGCTATGGTTGTTGAATTGTTGTCATGGCAACTGGTTAATGTTGGCTGTACTGTTACACTATTGGGAATAGTATGGTTAGGTGTATCTAATAGGGAATGGTTGGCATTTATTTGTGTACTGTTGTTGTTTATGTTGGGATTTAAATTATTGAATCTATTTTCACTACTTTGATGTTCTTGAATATTACTGTCATTTTCACTCTCAGGGCAATCAGTAAATACGTCACCAGGTTATTTACATATAAATCAGGTTAAAATATCTTCAGCAAGAAAAATTCGATAACAAACATTGTCTTGCTTTATTAGTAGAGATGATGGCAGCTTAATGGGGTCCTCAGGTGGGATGTAGACATGCCGTCGAAAACTAAGTACATGTGCCAGCCGTGGGTCTTGGTACCCGGCCCTGAGGAAGTGCATGAGAGAGAATCTGAGGCCTAACCTTTTAAGTTCGTCTTCTATGGTCTCATGAGGAGTTGAAGGGCAAGCATTTGAGATAATTATACGCTTAGCCGGATTAATCAGTCTTATTATGAACATTTCTTTGTTATCGGTTTATGATTGTTCAAAAGGCGGTCTACTGCATCTTTGCTACTAAAATGAATGCAAAATCGAGAGTTTGAAATTCTAGAAGTATAACGAATGAATTTTGGGTCTATTAGGGCTGCGATTTCGAAAAAATACTCTTTTTGCTTTATACCGGGAAATGTTTGTAAAACTATTGCATTTTCTCGTTTAGAAAAACGGCCTGTGGCGGTGGCTTTGGCATAACTGGTAGAGTTGAGGTTAAATGGGACTTCCAATGCATTAATTTTTGAGCTATTTTCTGTTCCGTTTTTTTTTTTTCTTCTAAATTTTGGGTGACATAGAACCTAAGAAAGTAGAGACATTTCAGGGGATGATATATCGACAAAGAGTCAAAACCTCTAGGTGACTATTGGTGACTATTCATAACGCATAATAAAGACTTGTAAATTATAAAAACATTGAGACTGATCTGAAGCGTGTCTTCATTATAAGAGTCCCGAACAGCTGTCAGATGTAATATTTATGTTTTTTAAAATACAAAAATGAGTAATACAGATGTATAACATGCCGTTGGAAAGCTAAAGATTTAAGAAAAAATACCATATTATACACTTTCTTGTAAAAGTTAATGGAAAGGGATGAAAGACCGACAAAACTAGGTGATTGTTTCAGATAATAATATAATAGAAGAAAAAGAAGATTTATTTATTTACATAATATTTACAATGTACACTCAATACAAACATGTTTGGTTTCATGATTTCAGTGGACCTTTTTTCATAATAAGAGAGTTCCAATCATCCTTTGAATTTACTAATGATTATACAATATTTTGTTTAAGACAGTAGGAAAAGTAACACGAAAAAAAAAACCTACACGAAAAAAAATACAATATTAGTTTAGAAGTACATGTTTGGTTCTTTTGTGCGTGTAGCGCTTTAGTGATGTTTTGTTGTAATTACCAATTTCTAGTTTTAATGGGTTTTCAGAAGCTGTGGTTTTATCAAAATAGTTTTGGGTTACTGTGTAGATATACTGTTTTAATGTTGGAAGATTTAGTTCAAAGAGCATTTTTGAAATTTTAGTATATCGTGGGTATAGTTATTGATGATTCGCATACATGTATTTTGTATTGTTTCTATTTTTTTATAATTGGTATTGCGAGTCAAGCTCCAGGCGGGCGAATAATATAATAGATTATTTAATAAAACACGTGTTTCTATCGAAAATCAATTTAATTAATTCTTTAACTTCATTTCAACGTTAAGTGTATTTAGAAACTTTTAAATTGATTTTAACAACGGAGGTGAGTAAAAGTCGTGTGTTGTAAACACCAGATTTGTTCGACCAATCTATGGTTATAATTTTTAATTATTACTGATGATTAAATACAATAATGAATATAAGTTATAAAATAAACATATGTATTTTAAAAACCTGTGTTGTGGGCGTTTATATTCTCTCGTTTAAGGCCTTGTTTATTTATATTTTGAAAAAATTTTAAATATAAAGTTTATAGCAGTCCGATTTCTAAACTAACGGGTCTTAAATTACTTTTTAGGCCAAGTACTTGCTGGGGCGAAGTACCTAACCCTTACAAGGTGCTCATCCATTTAGCTTACCCCCGGATCGAGTTACATCCATTAGCTTCCGGAGGTAAACATTATAATTAGCCGTGACTTATTGGAGGATCTCGTTTCAGTCGGTTGGCAACATCTGGTTCGGGTGAAGGGATCCACAGAATGTTTTACTGCTCTTTACTCCTAAATCGGTTAACATCATTATTAAAACATCTGGTGAGCGCTACACACAACTTTCACTTCCCTCCGTTGTTAAAATTAATTTAACAAGTTAACGCAAGGGCGAATATCTACGATTTTTCGGGTGAGGCGTGACTGTCTTAGCTGCTTACGCTTCCTTGGGTGGGGCTGTACTGTTGCGAGTTCCAACGTGTTTAATGCTAGATCACAACAGTTCGGGGCTTCAAAAGCACGCGAGATTGTTAAAGTTTTAACATGGTGTTTTCTTGAGCACACATATCTTGCAACAGGTGTCAAGGTAGGTAAAATTATCAAAAAATTACATAATTTAAAATTTAAGAAAATTCCTAAAGAAGAGTTATCAAATGAAATTAACCTTTTAAGTGTCCTTTTATAGGGATGTTGAAGGTTATAAAATAAACCCTTGTGCTCATATAATGTTGAGAAAAAATAAAAACAAACTTATTTTTTAACGAATTATTTTCTGAAAACATGTAACTCACCGGTGATACACGTCGCCCTCCGGGATAGTTAAGCGTGACCCACAAGTGGGTCACTCCGCCCCACGGGATAGTCAATTGTGGGTCTCCCCGTCCCACGAAACAGACATGGTCAGTGTGAGTCACGCCGGCGTGAACTTGTTAAGAATTTTAAAATATATTTAGAGACGAAATATATAGGTAAGTGAAAGTAAAACGAAGGATTTGATTAAATAGAATTTAAATGGTAATATGTGTTTTATTAAGTAATTTATTACATTAATATTTACATCAGTCAGTTAGTTTTATCTGCTTTTCATCACTCTCCATTCACTTTTACGATTTTTCGTGTAAGATAATATTTTTTCAAAACTCTTTAGCTTTCCAACGGCATATTATATATCTAAATAAATATTCAAAAACAGAACACACAAGAACTGCATTAATTTTTTTTTTCTCCTTAGTTTGATATCCGTTAAACTTGCATATTTAGCCGTTTTTTATCAATGCTCATAAGATGATATCGACTATCGACATTTAAGCCCTGTCAGACTGTTTCAATCAGAATTAAATCCACATAATATCAAAGCCCAATTAATTTTACATCGATTAATTAAGTTTAATCAAAATCGTTAGAGGCGTTTTTGAAAAAAAACAAAAAGAAAAACGACGCGGTTATCTAAGCTAGGAATTAATGATAAAACATATTGGCATTGATAGTCAAGTAACTCCGAGGAAGAGAAGAGGAACTAAAAATTATCATTTTAAAAAAATCTAGAAAATCAATATTTTTTATTTAAATAGAAATGGGCAGCAACTTTCGGGAATTTGTATAATAATCATTAATCATGATAGTTAATTTTATTGACATAGATGTTTGTTAGTCAAGTTGAAATACGATACCTAGAATATTAATTTTTTAATATTTATTTCCTAGGTTATGAGCTGAAGGAAATAGAAGATGACAAAAGCTGCTACAGCCAAGATCTGCTTCCTAGTGGCAACAATGTAACCACTACCACATTCAGCCCTTCCAAAGAAAAATCCAAGTAAGTTTACTCGTACCAAATACCACTGAATATATTTAATAATAGTTTTTTTTTTTGTCATTATAAAATTAATTGCTATCTATTGGATACTATCTACGTCTGATTAAATGATTATGCATTAATTACCTTTTATTTGATCTATATGCACTTTTGGAATGATTATTTGTTCTCCTTTAAAGTATTTTAGAACTCTTATAATGTTGTCGAAACAATACTACCAATTGCCTTGTTTACAGTGAGTCGGTCTGTAGTTCCAGCTTGACCAAACCGCCTTTCTCCTACGTGGCGTTGATCACGATGGCCATAGAGTCGACGCCCAACAAAAGAGCCACCCTGGCCGAAATCTACGAGTACATCATCAGGAAGTTCCCCTTCTTCGAGGCCAACAAGAAGGGGTGGCAGAACTCCATCAGGCACAACCTCAGCCTCAACGAGTGCTTCGTCAAGGTGCCGAGGGATGGAGGCGGCGAGAGGAAGGGAAACTACTGGACGATAGGTATAACCAGCATAGTTTTCAAACCACTGAGGGATATTTTTGATATTTAACTGGAAGTGTTAAATACTTACAGAAATTAGTTAGAAATTACCGCATCCAATCCTTGCAATCCACAATCCTCCGAAAAATGGTAAATGGTATTTAATTTGTCACCAATAAAACAACCCATTAAGAAATAAATATTCCATTAGTTTTAGACTCCTTCAATTGCAAACTGCCAGTCTACTTAAACCTACTTGTCCGCAACATCTCATCTCCATATATTCTTGATAATCCTCCGAATCGGCTAAAAAGACGTTGGCCTCGAGACCACCTAACTTGAATAAAAATTGCTACCAGTGGGCAGCTTCTTCACGAAACTTTATCAGTTGATTTATATCGCATTTATCATACTTACTTGTATGTTTATGTACGATATTAAATATCAATAAAAATAGTTTGTTTTTTAGTATGACAATAGGTATAATCCTAGTTATGAGAATTACTCAATAGTAACTAATAAATCATATAAAGTTTATGTATAAAACCAGACATCAATATGAAGGAATTTATTTCCCTACCTTAGTAAATCCTTATTTACTGCAAAAAACTGGTTTATATGACCATTCTTAGACCTATTTGGACATATGGTATTGAGCTATGGTTAGAGCCCCATAAACCATCAAATTCCTCCCACATCCAATCTTTGCGATCCAAAATCCTACGAATAATTTTCCATGCTGTTGCAGACTTAGCCCGAAATCGATACACCTCCTTAAATTCCAAACTACCAGCCCACACAAACCCACTTGTCCGTAAACTCTCGTCTCCATCTCTTCCTGATAATCCTCCAAGGCGCCTGAGAAGACGGTGGCTTTGAGACCTGTTAATAAAATAATCATTACAGTGTTTCCTAAAAGAATGATTGAAGTGCTACCACTACGTAGCTTCTTCACAAGACTATTTCATGTCATATTAGTTATTTTAGCCATATTATTTGTTGTATAAATTGTACATACAGTTGTAAAAATCATTAAAAATGTATTTGAAAAAAACTATATAATTAATTACAACGTTTCGGCATTAATTTTTGGCCATCTTCAAGACTATAAATCAAAATATAAAAACCAGTTGTATGAAAGAATACATAAAGAAAAAAATAATTCAATTATTTGCTTTTATAAAAATATTAAATATTTTCTTGTACTCTTTTATTTCTAATTATTATAATAATTGTGAATTATTATAACTACAGTTCTATTAAGATAATTGCGTAATAATTAGTATGATTTATATTACATTTTGCTTCTAATTATTAGTCTAATCTTTATTACGTATCGTATTTGTAATCTTCTTTTTCAGTATTTATAATTTCTTTTTATATATGTCTGAAGTATTTATTTTATTTTTTTAAATATATTTATCTTTATTACTATTTTTCTTTATATATTGTTTTATGTAACTGGTTGTTATCTTTTGATTTATAGCTCTGAGAAACGTTGGCACAAATAAATTAAGTTTCTATTTGATTAAGTGTTTTGATGACTGCACCCCGAATTAACTTCTCCTCAATATCTACACACAGTCAACCATTCTTACATAAAACAATTACAATTCTAATGGCGCAGTTATTGTTGGCCGTTGAGAATATTTTATGAATACGATGGTGGAGGGTGCGGTCATCAAGGATAAAACACTAATAAGACAAAATATTCTGCTGTGTGTCGACGTTTTGGGATAATCATCCACTTTTTAGGATAACATTTTTTTTTTTTTTTTTTCGGCTTGTCTGATGCACTGCCGCCTCTTATAAGGCTTATTGTGCGCCGTCCAATCTTCTGTTAGTACAGGCCTAGTACCTTGGTGAATCTGACTAAATTATAGGGGTTAACCAGTTCACACAACTTGGGATCCATAATACGGTCGCCGCCAAAATGGTAAAACCGTATCCTGACAATCTCTAAAAACAACTGCATATGACATGAAATACAGTTCCATCTTCCTACTTGCAGAATCTGCATGTCGGTGAGGCCACCAAACCCATATTATGGAGATGCCTGTTAGGCTGACAGTGTCCTGTGTACAGTCCTGTCACACTCTTCAGAGTTATCCTGTCCATTGAGAGTAGTGTACAACTTCTCTCTTTGCAGAGTCCTTCCAAGAACATCTTAGAGTGGTGCTGCTTTCCAGTATCCCTCCAGTATTGCCTGGATCTATTTCCAGCAGCCGCCTTGATCAAACCTTTGGCATGGCTAAGACTTATTCCACACACAGGTTTATGTGTACAGGGCAACTGAGCAGATCCCCTCCTTGCTAGACTGTCAGCTCTCTCATTGCCAAGACGTCTGAGTGACCTGGCACCCAATGGACTCGGACTTTATTCAGCAGGGAACGCGTATTGAGATTTCTTTTGCATTCCTCTACTTATTTGTTAGGGTAACCTTACTGAGTCAACTCTGATAAAGGCCCACAATTTAGGCCAAAATGTCAGCACACAATAAAATAAGTTTATCTGATTAGTGTGTATTTTTTCTTTTCACCGCATCCTCAACCAACATCTTCATTATAATTTTAATTGGTTTAGTATCTTCATCCAAGTGTGTATAGATTACATAATATCACGCCCTACCCTCCCTATTACTAATCTATAATAAATAATGAAATAGGTGTATGAACTCCTTTTTTAGACCCCCAACAGGGGCAAATGTTCGAAAACGGCAACTACAAGAGGCGAAGACGGCTGAAGCGAAGGTACCCGACCAGCAAGCTCTTCCACGAAAGTTCTTACCTTCCGAGGAGTTTATTCCCCGTTGGTACACCATACCCGTACCCTCCAAGGTATGTATTTATTATAGTTTTTTAAAACTATTAAAGAAGTTTATCATTACTTCAATTTAGTTTTTAGATAACAAGAAAGTTAACCATTTTTTTTTTTTTTTTTTTTTTTTTTTTTTTTTTTATACAAAAGGATACACCCAAACAAAATATTCATTTAAGTTTTCTAATTAAACATATTAAAAGTTAATTGTTTTCGGATTCCCATGATATAAAAGACATTTTTCTTTGTAGCTTGACCCTCCATCTTACATTATTATGTACACAAAACTGCATTGCATACATATTCCATGTATATATATATATATATATATATATATATATATATATATATATATATATATATATATATATATAAGTCAATATTAACTACGCATCATAGATATACGCTCATTTCTATAATTAATACTTTAGAGCGAGATTAACTAGAAAACATTAAATATGGGTCAATCCATTCGTAATCGTCTAGATCATGCCGCTCAACCATCTCTTTTATATTATACTCAGGATCACTTGTAGCTGGGTGGCTAGCGTAACAGCCTCCCATGCTAAAGGTCACGGGTTCAAACCCGCTGGTGGTCTAGGATTTTTTAATGGGAGTAAAAAATCCTTAGTTACGCCGTCCTTCGGAGGGGACGTTAAAAGGTGGTCCGAGCCTGTGCGATGTCAGGTACTCGTTAAAGATCCCTATCCTAATAAAACCTGGATAGGCAAAATTTAGGACTCCCACTGTAGCATCGTCCGATTAGCCATAGTAGCATAAAGTGACGTTAAATGAATAAACAATATATTATACTCATCTTATCTATGTACTTGTAGCCAAATCAAATTAATAACAATAGAACAAGCTAAGCAATAGGCACTACATTATATCCTCATCATATGGCTGTGTGATCCGTATTAGTTTCATAATTTTCAACATAGTGAGAGTAAATATCGCGAAAACATAATTTGTCACCTAATTATTTGTTAAGAAGCTATCATTTATATTCATCAGCAAGGATATTTTTGGCCAAAAAAAAAAAAATAATAATAATAATAAATAAAAAGTTCTTTTTAACAAAACAGTGATAGACATTGAATTGAAACTTTTAAAATCTGTATGAGAATATTTGTTTAGACCTTTTATAAGAGTTAAAAAGAAAAAAAAAAAAGACTTGTACATTAATAAATAATAAATGGAAGTATGAAAGGAATTTTGGTTTTCTACGACATTATAAATTTAATGTACGTGTCCATAATAATGAAAAAGAAAATTATAATCATATTCATTTTTTCTAAACAGTACTGTAATTGATAGAGTATAATGATTTATTAGAGCTTGTGCACTGAAGATGGTAGTAAGAAAATCATTCTATATATTTTTTTAACATAACCATTACGTTTTTTTCGTAATAAAAGACATACAATATTATATTGTAATATATATAATGTACTAATAATGATTCGTTATGTTGACAAACCATTCTGTGAAGTTGCAGTGCATGGGGAATGCAGAACTCCCAACTGCCGTACGCCTCGACTTGTCAGAGTTCCTTGCCCCGTACGACGCAGGCAAACTATGGAACCACATTGCAGTCACAAGTAAGCAATGCTTAAGTCATAAAGCATGTAAATAAATAAAACAGATATACATAAAATGATATTTATAATTTTTAAATGTATTGTTGATGAACTCCATCAAAATAATTATGTATTTACGTTAAGATGATACCTGACCAATAGAAGAGCAATGCTATGTATTAGACCAAGGAAATAAGTAGTTTTTGTTTGCGTTCAAAGTTTAATGTTAGAACATCAATAATGTATCATGCAATATAATTTAATTTCGTGATTTCTTCGTTAGAAAATATTTCACTTTTCCAGTAATTTTCAATACAATATAACTCTTATCTTTGATTGAAATTTTCATGTATTTATAAATCATAGATAGAAAAAATTAAAAACTAGAAATAAAGAGGAAATTACATTATTTTCAGAAAAAAAATTAAAAATAATACTTGAAAACGAGATTTTTCCTAATTCTAAGCTACAAATGTTATTAACTCATAAGTACTCCAGAATGTATTCAAACTGCGTAAATAAATACAAATCAAAAACAAACAATCGTAAGAACTGTCATATTTGTTTAAAACTTCAAGAAAGATGTTTAATAAATACATATAAAACGCGATAAAAATACGAATACATCACTTCGCCCTTGTTTTATTTGTGAAATTTTAGAGTTTGGTAGGCAATGCTGGGAATGCTATACAATTTAATAACCCACGAGAAGAACCTATAGTAAGGCTTTAAGATTTTTATGCTCCTTTAAGCAATTATTGTTGCCAAATTATCTGTTATGTAAGATTTGAATTCTGGCAAGCAATTATCGGGTTTAATGTATCCCACCCAAAAAAAAAAAAAAAAAAATAATATATATATATATATATATATATATATATATATATATATATATATATATTATTATATTAAATAACCATAATGACTTTAAATATAATTTGATCTTCCCTCTATTAATCTATCTATCTAACGTGATACTACAACTCGTTGCCGAATCTTGACGTCCAATAACAACCTCTTCCAATTGTCACAGTCTTGCGTCGCAAATAACTCAGTGGAACCTAGGATACTTCGACCATTAGCAGCGACTCCATCCACCCATCTTAATCTCGGTCTTCCTCTTCGTTTCTTACTATAAATTGTTTCTGTGAGGAGCTTTTTTGGGATCTCAATATTCTCTTTTCTGGCCACATGGGCTATCCATATCAGATTATTCAGTTTATAAAAGAGCACTACATCAGGTTTATTATTACGTCATTCCAGATTTGTGTCTTCGTCCGTGAATCTTAACATGGAATCTTCCTAATACCGGTCGTAGAACATTCCTTTCAAATATGCTGAGATCACCATCGATTGGTGATCGCACAGGATTCCGATGTATAGAATATAATTGTACAATCACAGACTTATAAGAGACCCTTTTTGATTTTATAGAGGGACTGGAAGGAATTATTCCAGGTGGCGGTCAGTAAATGAAACAATTAAAAAGTTTATACTATTTATTGTTTACCAACGTTTCGAGCCCCATTGTGGGTCATCATCAGGACGAAATGTAGTAGGGATCTGACAGAGGGAATTTCTATTGAGAGGTGTACTTCTGAAGTGACGTAATAATCCAAAATAGGCACAATTTTGGATATAATTCAGATACTTTCTCAATTTTTTTATTCACCGAAGATAACCATTTCCCTGGATTTGGGACTTCCTCTGCTAACATGTACTTGGTTTTCGTCGCATCGGATCATTTGAATATTTTTCTCTAATATGGATTCTGCCTCTCTCACAGCAGCCTTTTCAAGTGCAAGGTAAAATAGACGCTGACGCGTCTCCCTGTCTCCAATCCTGATCTGAAGAGGATTCTGGTTGATTTGTCTTTTCTGAACCCACATGGATAGGCAACATATCGATTCTCAGCAAAAGGTAGCAACCGTGCAAAGGATATTTAAGGAGTTTTATAGCTAGGTGGGAGAGGTACTTTTATAGTTAGAACATTTTTGTTTGTCGTCTTTTATCAATCAATAATTGATCCATTATATCTTTCATTAATTGCTATTTTATAATCATTATATTTAACATCGAATACTACTAAAGAGGTGTGTTTCGATATTTAATATAGTTGTGTAAATACACGATCAATTCATGACGATTACTATTTTATGTATGTTTAATATTTGTATTTTATGATTATTAAGATTAATGAGACTATTTGCTACGCAGTGCGATCACTGCACGGTGTGGCACTGTAGTGTTCACTCCAAGTGCAGAAACACCGAAGCCAACTTCGGCTACCGTCGCCAGTGTGAGAAAGAAACGATGAAATATGTGAGTCAATTGAGAGCGTAGAATTAACACGCCTGGCTAATATTCCTAAGTGCCCTCTGATACGATCAATATTATTGACTCAAAAATACAATTATATTGACCGTGTAAGGGGGCTTTAGAACCTGTAGGCACAACTAACTCAATAAACGCTTATAGAAACTGATAACACCGTTCTTTCGATAGTATTATAATAATAAAAAGTTACAGGCATGTCTTTTCTTAGGATTTTTAATCCTAGTTTCTTTAAATGTAACGTAGATAACACTTATTTTAAATTGAATCAATTTCACTCAAATTCTATTGGCTGTCAAACATCTTCGCTTTCTTTGTTTTGTAGAATTTATGCTGATGCACTATTTATAAAATTATATTTTGGTTTTATTATTAGAGCTAAATTAAATAATCATTTTAACTATAATTTCTTTCTAGATTCTACTAATGTTATAGAATTACTAAATACTATTTTTTTTTCCTGATAATTTATAATCCATAGTAGAAATTTTTACATTCCATACATCAAAAATTTACTTTTATATCAAGTTTACTAAATTATATAGATATAGATTATATGTCAATTAGTATATTACATTTTTTTTAAATATTGGAATCAAAATATTACTGTCCAAGAGAGTTTTTTATTTATGAGTCAAGTAAAGACAGAATATGGCACTATGGTTAGTTCGCTCTGTTAATAAACATTTCTCCTTCCAACATATTACTTGATCTTTAAATCTTACTTTAAAAAAATGGTTTTTCCTAGCGAGGTTAGGCTAAGGATTCTCTGGAATACCCTAAGAAAAGCAGGAATACCTCAAACATAAAAATTATACAATCTCATCATTCGAAATAATTATAAATGAGACAGTACATACTAACCATTCCGTTCGCCCTTGCAACTGCCATAGAACTTTACAATAAATTTTGCGATAGATTGACCCCAAATTCAAACCCACTGACTGAGAACCTATCTACTGCCACAAATCCATATAATCCTACCATTATGAATATTTTTTTATTTTTTATGAAAGTTGAATGTTTGAAAAACGGAATTGACATTGTTATCAGTTAGCTGCGCCGCCTCATCATTTATTTTGTTTATTCACTTACTTTTCTTGAGAATTTAAAAGATATTAAGAATATAGTAATGATTTGAAAACAGATATATTCTATCTTAATTAATTAAATTGCTAAATTAATTTCAGCTGCAGGCTCCCCTTCAACCTGTGCAGTCAATGCAGGTTTCCACTGGAATGAATGCTTATAACCAACTAGGATCAATGGGTGAGTATAATTATTGTTATATTTTAATAGATAGAACTGTATTAATGAGATTGTGTACTATCTACGTGTAGTAAAGTTTATTGTTTTAATACTAAACTAGAAATAATATGTTCTTAAGGGGGTCACTAACGATCACTCCAATTCGAAAAATGGAGTTACATAATATGTTATAGGCAATGTGTTGTTATACCTTCTATATGACGGCTTAGGGCAGGACATAGAGGTGTATCAGTATTTTTATTTTTAAAATTAGAATAAAATAAAAATACTGATGCTTCAGCTTAAAAAAAAGAAAAAAAAAACCGTTTGGCTTGCAGTAGTCCCATATGATGTGTAAAATTAATACTGAGATTAATACAATTTTTTTTTTCAATTTGTGTAAGAGCGAAAAAAAAGACTAGAGATATAAACAAATATGTACTTGCAATTACAAAGTATTTAAAACCTTTGAAGAGCTGGTTCAATATTACCACCGTTAGTTGTCGAAACATTGTGATTAGTTTACACTTAGAGGTCGAGTTCGTCATTTAAAAATGCTAAACTTCTTTTCAAGTGATGTTTACACTAAAATCGTAGCTCAAAATTGTATAATGAACGGACCCTTCATAGGAATATTGTAAAAGTACAAAATGCTGAAAAGTTGGTATTCGCTGAACCGACCGGTAGGCGTGCGAAAGGCAGGCCGAAGCGTCAATGGGAAGTTTGTGTTAAGTCTGATGTCGGATGACTTGAACGGTGATAGTTGGATGAACCTGTAGGCAATATTTAGTATTATCGGCGTTTAACCATCGGGTTCGGTTGACCTATTATTATTAATTATCAAAAATAAATATATTTATTGATATAGTTTACACATATATATATTAGTTAATATAACAGCACATAACAATGTAAGATCAGCTGACAGCTGATAGCTGTCAGCACAAACCTTTCGGCCAACTCGAGAACTACTCATGGTCATTCGACTAATCAAAAAGCGCGCGCTTCATCGGTTTCTTGTTATATACCTCCGTCATTATAAAATTAATTATTAATAAAGGGTAAAGCCATTTCAATTCACCATAAAATTGGGATACGGAGGTATACCTAGGGACCCCGAAGATGAAACGGACAAATCAATCAATAAAGCGTTTTATTTTTATCTCGAGATCCCCAGAAACACCGTCGTATACCGTACAGCAATAGTCGAAGTGGGGAAATACTAGAGAGGTAACGAGGAGTTTTCGGGTTTATAGGTGACGGAGGGAATACAGTCGCTTTAACGTTGAAAAGGTACGACGAGATATTTCGGAAATATGATTTTTGAAGGATATAGTTTGGTCGAAGTTTACTCGCAGATTCCTGACAGTCGGGTGGAACTTAATAGGATTACTATTTAGGTACAGGATTGGGATATGTGGAACAATTTTCAGGAGGTGTTGAGAACCTATTACTTTTGTGCGTGGTTCACAGAGGTGAAGAAATATTAGCAGGAGGCGGAGATAACATGGACAGATGTTCAAGAGCGTGATCTTCTTTAAAAAAGAGACTTGAAGGACTCCAAAGTTTCCAGGCAAGACCCAAGTTCAACTGGACTGAAGAGCGGGGAATGGAGCATGCAGAAAGGATACGGTAATACTGGGCCAAAAGAAAACAGTAATAGCGTGGTTCTAAGTTGGCCGTAACGGAAAAAAACATTTGTTAAGACTAAGGAAGATTAGTGAAAAGACACAATTAAAAGATAGTTATTAAACTGTTAGGTGTATTAAATAATATATGAACATTATGTTATATTCTTATTATATTTTTTATAATTATTTGCAGTTGACTTGGGTAACGGCAGTAACAGCTTCACGAACTACAGCCAAAGCTGTGCCCGCAAGTATGACACGACTGCCAGCATGGACCCTGTGCGCTACGCACCATACTGGCCCACCATCACTGCAGAGCAAGAGGCCACCACGACCCACCCAGTCAGTATACCATTATATCGATAATAATATAGAAAATTATACTCACAAAGCCTTGTATTACTTTCGAGAGTTATTATTATTATATATATTTTAAATAAGACATATTTCCGTTCCACCTTAGTACTAACTTGACTTTAATATTATTCGAATATTTAAAAAAAAAAATGTAGGACTAATAATAAAAAAGTCAATCGAAGAAATGGGAATAGTCAGTCACTCACAATAGGTTTTGAGTAATTAAAGTTAGAACCTTGACCTTCCTAGAAAACATATGTACAAGTGAAGGGGTTTTTAAATTAATTTTTAACCTTATAGTTTTTCTCCAAAATATTAATATGTTCTGTAATCGCTATTCCGAAAAAAGTGACTCTACCTGTTTCTTCTATAGACTCTTAATAGAATTGTATGCAGTGTGCAACCTATTCCCTGAAAAAGTATGACAATCAAAACCAAACAAAAAATTTAATCTATGCATAGTCTCTCTCTCTCTCTCTCTCTCTCTCTCTCTCTCTCTCTCTCTTCTCTCTCTCTCTCTCTCTCTCTCTCTCTCTACATATATATATATACACACAATATCATAATAGATACATATATATGTTTAATATGACTCACTCCTAACCGTCATATTCTAATTAATTTCAAGTTTTCACAGTCAAGGAAGAACTCCTAGGCCAGCCTACAAACAGTATGAACTTCAATGGAAGTCTAGACTTCGCGTTGTCATCGACAAGATCCAAATGCTATATGTAAAGGTACATATGCTATTTAATATAAAATCATATATCATTAATAATATTTAAGTTAAATTCTTCTCTCCGTTTCCTTCTTCTTCTTCTTTCTCTTCGACCCATTTGCCTTTCAGCGTGGGCGAGCTCCCAGCCATTGTCACCAAACGTCTCCGTTCCTGGCAAGGTTTCTAATTTCGCCCAGAGTTTTACCTTTACGCATCCCTATTCGCTCCATGTGGGTGATATAGGAGGTCCTTGGGCGTCCTCTAGGTCTTCGTCCTAAGCGCCTTACTTCCATTGTTTTAATAGGGTTCCGGTGGTGGTCCATTCGGCAGACATACCCGTACCATCCCAATCGCCCCTTGTCTAGGACTTCCAGAACAGAGCATACATTAAGCTCTTCCCTAATCCTTTCATTCCGGACACAGTCTCTCCGTGTCTTCCCCACAATTCTTCTAAGAAACTTCATTTCCGAGGCAGTGATGCGACTTTGTAGCCTTTCATTCATAATCCAGCTCTCTGCTCCATAGAGAAGCACTGGTAGAAAGATGGACTTGAACAGGTGTAACTTCACGTTCGGTGCTACTTCTCTTTTTCCGATAACCGTATTTCAGATATGGTAATAGACGGAATTAGCTTTGGAAATTCTAATTGAGATTTCAGAATCCAATTTCTCTGATCTACTGATCACCGTGCCTAAATACGTGAAATCTGTCACCACCTCCATTGTACTCCCGTTCCTGAGGGATTTTTTCATCTTCCCAAATTCTTTGGAAGAATTTTTGTAATGTCCCTATCAACTCTGGTCCTCCGTATTTAAGAAATTCCGGGACTATGTTGGCGCTGCTTTTCCTATTTTCATCTTCGCAATGGGCCTTTCGACCTCTTCCTCTTCAATCGGGTCATTTCCTTCATCTTCGATTTCGGATTCCCCGTTGAGATAATCGATTTCTTCTTGTTAATTGCCCTCGAACTGTCTTGCATAGTACCTACGCCAGGTCTCCAAGACCTCATTCTCCTCAGATACCACCTCTCCTTTTTCATTCTTTATGTTTCTTATTTGTTTGGGCTTTCTGCCTCTGAGGTTTTTTTTTTCCTCCAAATGAGTTTAATATTCTCCCTATGGTCATTATCTAGAGATCGGCCGAACTCTTCCCAAGCTTTTCTTTTTGCCTCTCTCACTGCCATCTTAACTCTGTTTCTCGCGTCTTTGTACAGATCATAGTTGCTTCTGCTTTTTTCTCTGCAGCACCTTTTCTAGAAGTTCTTCTTTTCCCTGATAACAACCCGAAGCTCCTCTCTCCACCAATCTGAACGCTGCTTCCACTTAGCTGATCCCTTCTTAACACCACATACCTTTGATGCGGACTCCAGTATGGCTACTTTCAGGTTCAGCCAAAGATCATCCAGGTCTTTATCAAAGTCCAGCTCTCCCAGTAGAATCCTCAGCTCATCCTCGTACTCCATCTGTCTTTGAGGTTCCCGCATCTTCTTTATTTCGATCCTTTCAAAGGATTTAAATCTAGTCTAAATTTCACGGACGGAATTCTGGTATCGGCGATCAGAAGCATCTCTCCGTTTCCAAAATCTTATAAATTGTATGTTTATTGACTATATTAATATAAAAACGATAATATAACTGGAAAACAATATTTTAAACATAGTGCCATTGATATAATATTAATAAACAAAACTTTTATTTACAAAATTAAAAGTAATAGAATAATTGTGCATATGATTCCGGATTATCTTTGTATCCTTATATCAAAAGCTTTTAAAATAATACTTCATGAAAAGTTCGATACTTTAGTTCTTATTAGTAGAAACAATTGTGCAAAGAAAAAATCTATCCACAAAAAAAGCAAAGAGATAGCTAAATAAATAAAAGGAAATTAAAAATAAGAATAACTTAAATTAAATCAACATTATTAACTTAATGACACATGTTTAGTTCTATAATGCGAGTATTGGAATAATGCGTTAATGAGAATAGTCTATAATGCGTTTAAGGGAAGATTTACTGTGGTTACAAATTTCCTTTACGAAATGGCTGTATCGTGGGTATTTCTTTGAGTATAGAGAATATTTTTGTGCACGGGAAATAGATATTGCTTATTCCCATTGATAAATTTTATGCCTTTAACTTAGTTAAAACGTTATTGAAGAAATAAAAATTCTTTTGCTACCTAAAGTCCCATTAGTTGAGCATGAAATATTTATCAGCTAGAATTCGGTAATTAATAAAATATAAGCAATGCATTTTTGAATAGAGATAAGACCAAGCTGATACTAAAGCACATTTAATTGTATATCAATATAGCGAGTTAGTATCATTGAAACCGTTTTTGAGAAAATACATTATTTCACGTTCGGATGAACTATCTTTTTTTGAGCTATTCTAATCACAGACACGCAATAAAAAATAATAATGTTATTAAAAAACAATAGACTAAATAGAAAAAAAAAAACGCCATTTTTTAAAAAAGAAATAATTATTTACGAGAATGTCCTCAACTAAAACATCTTAAAAAATGTACCTCTGCAACCCATTAATAATCTTGGGCTCAGTACATATAGAGATTCGTACTGTTTCTAGGCCAACGGCCGTGCAATAAGTTGTTTATTGACGTCTTTTGTCCCCCGATGTGGGTACCCACTATAAAGATTTATCATTCCATTATTTATCATTAACCTATTGAAAAAACTTTCTCACACAATAAATCAAAAATCTTATTATATTCGATTCCTCAGACTCTTTTCTTTTTTTTTTTTTTTTTTTTTGTAATGGTGTCTCTTTTACAATTTTTGTTACAATGTGCCATTTTAAAAATATTGAAAACATTTTCCGGTTGACCTTACAACGCACGAAAATAAAGGAGTGCCATAGAATAAACTTGGCGAAATATAGTTTAATATATTAATCATTAATATCTTTAATCGGAGATTTAGGCTTAAAGATCCTTGGTGCTTCTGAGGCTTGCGGCCACTTTATAAAAAAATAAAAAAGGTTTAAAGAATACAGTAACTGGTAGTTTTGGCATAATTTTCGTATGAATATTTTACTTTTTTTTACAATAGTGGCTCAAAAATTTTAATTGCTCGCCAAAATTAATTCCAAGATAATAAAACAATGGTTATGATTAATTTGATTTAGGAGAGGGTAATTTTAACCTTATTTTTGATTTTTCTTACCTTTCTGAAAATATTGTACTATTCCATTTGTTTTATCCGGATTCATATCAATGTTAAACTTTTCTTATTGATTTACTATCTGTTGGTCGAACTCTTAACAACCTAGCAGGAACTTAATCTGCTACTATTCAGCAAGACATCTATGTCATCGACAATAGCTAATTCTGCCAAAGTCATCTAGTAAACATTTACTAAGTAATTGGTGTGCTCTGAACTTGTCTAAGTGACAAGTAGTAAATGTTTCTAGCGACGTAGCTCAGGCTTGATATCTAGCTAGAGAACAATGACTATAGGCCTATTCATATTTCATATAATATTAATAGTTATAATTATTATTAATAAGGCTGGTGACAAGATTTGATGCGACCCGCGGTTAGAAGTAAGCTATTTCTGTGAAGCGAGACATTTCGGTTTCAGCTGTTGGCACTAACTCAGGCGGGGATATTTAGCCCCCCACCCCTAGCCCTTTATAAATACCGCGGTATGACTATCGTAATCTGTCATTAGGGTCTTCGGTGATCATCAAGACAACCGCTTTATCTGTGAATGAGAGATTAAAAAAAAGGAGTTCTGTTTTTAATATTTTCCATATATTTTTTTTCTTTTCATTTTCAAACCCGTAGGCTCCTGGTGGCCTCCCTAATATTCCCCACTATAGCTGCACAGTATTTCGGGGTGTCTCTAGAGATCTTCAGTTAAAACTGAAACGTTTATTTAATGGCTTCATACGAGTCTTCTTAGGAATCTCCAGACACCTCTGTCACCTACCTGCCATCGCAAGTACTTCCTGACATCCTTTCTTTACAGTACCAAATCATGAGCGTGCCAAAAAAATTGGAATTTTACCACCCATATTTAAAAATAAATCGGTAGTTGTTACACTATCAATGACATATTCGAGTGTTTAAATTAACTAAATCAGGAGAAAGGGAGTCGCTTTATTTCAGACCTGAACGTACCTCAAACCTCTCCGTTTGAATTATTGCCGATTTTAACTTCATTGAATGTTTCCAATTTGCATATTGCTTCAAGGTTTACTAACATCTTTAGCATACCCTGCTCAATTAAAATGTTGAACAACTGTTGGCGGTTTATCAAGCGATAAGCTTTTTTGAAATCAATATATAGCTGGAGAACAACACTGTCGTATTCTAATTGCCCTTGAAGAGAAGGTGGCCTCGAGACCTGCTAATAAAATAAACATTACAGTGTTACCTAAAACAATGATTGAAGTGTTACCACTGGGTAGCTTCTTCACAAGACTATTTCATGCCAATATTTGTAATTTTAGCCATTTTGTTGTACATATTGTATTTATAGTTGTAAAAATAAATAAATAAATAAATAAATAAATATATATATATATATATATATATATATATATATATATATATATATATATATATATATATATATATATATATATATATATATAATTTCCTCCATTGATGTCCGTTGAGAATCGGACTATGGGTCATATAAACGTTTTTGGTTCCACTTGAGGTCTAGTATCTGCTCACACAATATCACTAGACATTTCTAAGATACCATATACAGACATAATGATGTCAATAAAATAACAAAATATCATTCTCTACTGAATTAATTTTGCGAATCATTATAGATTTATTTGGGGGTGTTGCTTAAGAATTGTTAATGGCTAGTGAATACCATACGGTTGCTCATGACAAGCCTTGACCACAGACAACATGACTCAGTTCCCCACGTTGCAAGTTCGTTTTCACCTTGGAGTCTGGGGCGCCGAGGCAGCGTTCTAGAAAATGTGACTCACGCGACTTCAAAACTCATTAGCAACACCGACTATCTGCTATCTAGCCAACGCCATTATCCTTTTAAAACGTAATTATCGTAATAATAAGTAAGCTCTGATAGTAGAAAATAAACCAGTAATATCGCAATTAAAAGAGTTGTTTTCAGAATAAAGGTACTAGAGATGAAACAGGAGCACACGCAAACAATTTATACTATGTATGCACCTGAAAATTTCCTAAAATATTTTCAAATTCTTATTTTGTTTTACAAGCGAATTGGTCACTTAAGATCTAATAAGATAACTTTTATGTTCTTCTGGAGTTCGCTCTGCTTTTAATATTCATTCATGCGTTAACTGTCGTGTTTCCTTTGGTCTTCTGTTCAAGTTCGTCTATTTCTCTTAGGTCTCCCTTCATCTTGAAACGCTCCCAGATTTTTCACTCGGCTCTATAATTTAGCATTTGGGACTCAGAGAAGTCATCTCTAGCTTACTTGATCCATCTTGTAGTAATCTTTGTCCAAAGGTAGTCGAGTATATGTTTCGTTAGTATAAGTTTGTTCATTCTGTATAGATGGCCAAGGAACTCCTCAACCTCCTCCTCCGCATAGTCTCTGAATTTTTTTCTGCCTTTTGGTAAACTTGCTACATTTTTTTTATTCATCATAAATTTTGTCTTTTTAACAGAGATCCTTAGTCCAGTATGGCTAGCGATATTTTATTCTTCTTTTTTATTATAATAATTTTATTTTATATATTACATTCGTAACTAGGCATAGTTCCATTTTCTAAAAATGGGCACCTTTTCTAGATAAAAGTTACATTGGCATTTCTAATCCGTTCATTTTATAGTTTAGCACAAACTGTATCTATCCGTGGCTCATTGTTTTCAAAAGTCAATGACTCCTTATCGTCTTGACAAATTGTTCGAATTTCACTAAATTCGTGTGCTTTTTGATCTGCACTATCGTTAATTTGGACCCGACGCTGATATGAAAGCTTCGTCGCAAGACCAAAAAAAATCATTATTGAGCAGCTGTTGATAATAAAATGACAAATATATATTTTGAAAAAAATTGTAATTTACAAAAATGCAGATTGAATCATAGTATTGTTATGTGATGTATTGTAGCTGTGGTAGATGCAACTAATTTTAACGTGTGTTATTTTGATGGAATTTTCCTGTAAAATAATAGTATATTGTCAAACAGAAAGGATGAGGAGTGCGTTTTAATAACGTCTAAAAAATGATTTCGGAGTCGTACGAGATTTAAACTACTTTATTTGAAATAGGTACTTACCTTGATACTTGGGCTAAGGCGTGAAGTCAACACCCAATAGCAGTCCCCCTGAAAATTGTTGGAATAAATAAAAATATCAAAAATAAAATAAAATATAAGGAACAAAAGAGTGGTTAAAAACTGTTTATACTTCCAAAAAGACATTTAGTTTTCAAATGTATATGCATATAAACAGTGTTTAGAAAAAAATCTCTCACATTTTCAATCTACTTTCTCTACTACACCAAAAACGATTTTATAACTTCTTGGACCCCTAACGAAAATCCTGCCAACGTCCTTGCCTATGTAACATTGATTTTCTACATTTTTCTCTAAAAAGGCTTGAAGGATTTTGATCAAACTCGCTATTTCATTGTATAATTTAAAAAATATATAAATTTAACCTTTGATTGTAAAGTAAATAAAGGATATAAGAAAAAAGAACAGGAGTTAGTTGAGGAATCTTCAAAATACATTCAATATTTATGAATATAGAATTTTAGATTCAAAGTAAAAAAGTTTAGAAGAAATAATATTTAACATATAAAGTCGAAGGAGGTTATGGAGAGTAGCGAAAATGAATAAACTTGATTTAATTGCAGTCAATAATTTCAACTTTTATATAATTTAATGTATGTTTCTATGGGATTTAATTTCAATTTTCAAGGAATATAAATTCATTTAGGTTTCTTTGAAAAAGCTTTGATTTCAAATTATATAGAAATTTTAGTGATTCTTTAATAAGCCATGTATTTATTTACTGATATTTAATAATAAAGTTATTATAAATATATTTTTCTGTTTCAGGTTACGAAATACTCAGGGCTGATTCGAATCATATGTTATGCAGTATTCAATATGATATAAGTTAGGGGTTATGATTTAGTTACCCTAAATCCCAATTAATGTGATTTAACCATGTAATTTTTAACATTTATGTTTTGTATATTCCATGTTTATTTATTTATTAAAAATGAAAAACTATTTTTTTTTCGTTTTTTTTTTTTTTTAAGTTGTAGCTTGTAATTACTGAATAAATACACAAGTGTCTTTGATTTGAGTTGGTTTGTTATTCTAGATGAATTTTTCTTTTCTATTTTACTAGTAAAAGAACGACGAATACACTAAAAAACAACATGGTTGGGTTTTCATTTTTCTATAAGTCAATTTTAATTAGTAAAAAACTACTTTTTTTTTCAAATATTTTTTCTTTATTATTTTTCTTACATATTGATCAGTGATCTATTTGTCCAGTTAAAGCTAAAATAATTAATTCGAATAGCATTAAAAATAATAATAGTATTATTTATAAATAAAACAGTCCATCAACCGGCTAGATGTATCGATGACATAAATAAAATTTATTGGATGTTGGGGTTGATGGGGCGGTGCTGTAGGCGTTCCCCTTACCCCCTTACCTCAGCCATACTGTATTCATTTTCTAAACTCACCTAATGTATTTCGCAAAACAAATGTAATAGGTGGTGGATTTAATTTTCTCATAACAGTCTTAATTTTTCTTATCGCTTAATATTTTTGAAAGGTATAATTTTGGCCATTTCCAAAATAAGTTATTTTATTTTCGTATTTTACAACGTTTCGGCCTATAGAGCCCCATCCTCAAGTATATGAAAACAAATATTTTTATGATATTACTATACATTTTACAATCTCTTTCAACCTTCACATAAGTTATTTTATTAGAAGTGTTTTTTTTTTTTTTTTTGTTCAAGAAAAAGGCTTACCTATAATGCGGATTTTCCACATAAAATCTTTAACCGCTTCATCAGTGTCGTATAATTTCACCATGTCAAAAATCATAAATTTAAAAAACAATTTTATAAAGTCATATTTTAATTTATCCATTTTTTTTTTTTTTTTTAAAGACCATCCTCTAGGGCTTCCATGCACGACTGACCCAAGTGACCCCAAGGTGGGGATGCTAAGCATTTTATATATTTACTTTATCTATTGAACTTGTGTAGAAAGTATTCAAATTTTCGACATATATTGACAGTAATTAAAATAATAAAAATTCAATCTGCGATAACATAAAATTTACAAAAGAAGTTGAACTTAATCAGGGGAGCCCGTGGCTGAGTGGCTGTCACGCTAGTCTCGCACACCAAAGGTTGTGAATTCGAATACCAAGTCCATCAGATTTTCAAGGATTTAATTAAATGGGGATCCTCTCACAGCCTCTTCCTCAGAAATGTGAGACCCGTCAGCCAACTGGTATCTCCTCACAAAAATAGGCATAGAAAGATGATGACCATCCCTATAAAATTCAATCGAGAAACGCGAGTGTAATCTCCCAGCAGATTACACCACGCGGCCAAGGGCCTACACGGCCTGTCGCGCCACTGGAAAAATGTTAGAATATAGGAATTAATATTAATGCAACAAATAATCTCTTCAATGAGGTATTAACAGATGAATCCATACAGAGAAGGTAAAAAAATTTATATATGACATACCAATATAAAATTGGTATCGCTTGCGCAGTATAATACTAGGACATAAAATACGACAGCGTAAGCTTTAAGGGAACTGCGCATATTTTAAAATGATTATGTAATTTGTCAATTTTTTAAATATTTTTTTAAAACTTTAACATTGAAAAAAATATCTGATTATATTTATCTATATTGATTACAACAAGATTAATTTGTTTTTTTTTATTTAACGTCACGTTTATGCTACTGTGGTTAATCGGACGATGCTACAGTAGGGTCATATTAT
Source organism: Piezodorus guildinii (assembly GCA_023052935.1). NCBI lineage: Eukaryota > Metazoa > Arthropoda > Insecta > Hemiptera > Pentatomidae > Piezodorus > Piezodorus guildinii. The sequence continues at coordinate 63,990,042 of CM041293.1, forward strand.
GAATATCCAGGCTTAGTTCGAGAAAAATCTTTAAGGAGTACTTAACATTCAACAGGCTCTGAACCACCATTTTACGTCTCCTCCGAAGGAGGGCACAATCAATGATTTGTCGCTACCTTTAAAAAGACATAGGGGCATCTGCCGGGATTGAACACGCTGCCCTGAGCATAGAAAGCTGTTATGTCACTATAGTCACTACACAACAAGTGACTCTCAACAAGAAGATTAAACATATATATATATATATATATATATATATATATATAAGATAGTAAATTTTCTATTCATTCGATGCTCCATAAATCTAGGATTCTATGAATAGACATGATTTCTGTCAATTTTAATTCTTCTATCAGTAACCTATAGCGCAAAATTGAAATATCATAGTGAGACAAATAATGATAATTTGTTATTGTGTTTTTTTTATTCTTTCGAAAATTTAATGTTTACCGCTGGTATTTTTACTATGTATTATTTACTATATATAAGGGATTGATTAGCACGCTGTGCTTATTTAAGCAATCCGATGTATTTGAGCAGTATTACCAAAAAACTAAAGCATTTCTCTCTAGTAGAGACTAGTTAAAATATTTTGCAATAAAGGAATTTCGGTCAACATTTTCTTTATATTAACGTTGCTTCTCCTCTTGTCCTGGACTGTCTATAAATACCAAACTCTATGACCTTCAGACGCTTTTACAAATTAATTGAAACAGAAAAAAAAATAGAGGAGAAGGTGTTATTATAAAAGTGCGATAGTGACAATAGAGCTACCATCACGACAGCCACTGTCACACCACAGAGCCATAAAGAATAATAAAAAAAAAAATAAATAAAGAATAAAAAAAAAAATAAATAAATAAATAAAAAGAAGAAAAAAGAGTAAAACAAATCTGTTACTACAAATTTATTCGGTGCTAATAACCAAGAGGTTGAGCACCTACTCCAATACCCTAACCCTAACCAGAGCCATAAACGTTTCCTCACACAGCCCACGGTAGCAATAATAAAGCTATGACGAGTTAAAGGTAATAATCTAAGTAATAGCTTCCAAGTCGTTGCTAGACATTATTTTCTTTATTTTTGTTTTAATAGGGATATGCTAATGAGGCTCGATTAATGATTTTCCTAAAAGAGGTGACATCGCCCTTTTTGTTTTTTTAATGTTTCTCCAGAGAAAGGCCGCATATACCAGGATTTCTCTATTAACTCTATTAACTAAGTGTCTATATGTCTTTGTGCCGTCCTTTTGACATATAGATAAAATGGTGTTCTCGGACGAGGTTCTCTTTAAAGATCCTTTTCCTAATTAAACCGGGATAGGCAATTTAGAACTGCCACTGGTCACCACAGTAACATAAAGTGAAGTTAAACAAACAAACAATATTACTCCAAACATGTAACATATTTGTTTAATATCAATGTTTTATTGCAATCAGATGATAAAAAAATTATGAAATTAAATTGGATATAAATATAATGATCATAAACTAAATATCGATATTATAATACATAATTGCATTCATATGTTCTTTTAATACAAACATTGATGATATTGAATGTTATGGAAGAGATAGTTTCTCCAATATTTGATTAATTTGTCAACAATACATATTTAATTGAATAGAAGAAAAATTTGAAAATATTATCAAGATTTTTTTTAAAGTTCTTTTACCAAAAGTTAATTACCAAAAGCATAATCTCCTAAACCGAGTTTTGTTTGTTCAAACTTATCTTTATTTGTGAAATAGTTAGGAATATCCATATTTCTTTGCTATTATGGTCAAAATATTGCCTATTGAAGCTCGTTTATCATAGGATTTAAATATTGGCATACTTTTGTTTTTTATGCTCAAATATTTTAAGCAAAGAAATATTTTAATGATATTTACAAACAGCTATATTTTATTATCAAGAGAATAAAGATATGCATTATATTAAGCCCGTATATAGCAAGAGATAAGTTCTAAGAAACATTTCTTTCTTTATTTTATTCGGAAATGATTTTAATTCAATTAGAGACTCAAATGCCGATAATATAGTGTCGATATTATATCGATATCGATAAAGTTCAACGATAACGATATTTTCTTTCGATATTCCACCTCTCCTACAGGTAACATGGTAGTGGACAGAAAAGATAGTGATGGGTGGATTGCCCTAAAAAATAAAAATAGGATAAAAGGTGTGGTTATTGAGTGTTTTTACTTCACGCAAGTATTTACTTTTTAAATTTATATGTATTTAAAAAGTGTTTGAAAAAATGACTTATATTTTTGAAGGTCAATTTATCACCTCCGCTCAATGCTATTCAACCTGCTTGGCACGCCAAGCAAACGAAAATCCTGGTGACGCCCACGTCTATAAACAAAAGAAACAACCATTTGATTTCTACGAAATAAAAGCTTATTAAACGTAGGAGTATTTATTAGAAATGGGGCATAACCCAGCTTAAACAAATAAAGGGTAATACTAAAAAAAAAAAAAAAAAAAAGATGCTATTTGTCCACCCAGTCTTTTAATGTTCACAATTAAGCCAAACAAGCAGTCTTCATGAAAATATTCCGTGTCCGACTGAACCATGATTTATATAACTTTTTTTTATCATCCTTGTGGTGCGGACTTGAACTTATCTGGTCCTTACATTGTGGATCCTGAAATGGGGCTTTTTCGATTCTTAAAATCTTACTGCAACTTAAGTAAATTTGATTTAAAGATGTAGTCACAACCACACAGTGTAGCCAATCAAAAAGATTCAATAGAGTAAAGAAACTAATTTGTAGACAGTTCTTTAAAGTTACAAAGTTATTCACCTCACTTAAGTTAACAAACACGTCAACAATATCACAAGGAAAAAAAATTCGAATTGGCATCTAAATGATTTTCCCAACATGAAATTTATTAGGTAAAACATTAGGAATCTCTGCCCCTCCCCACCGAAAAAAAACTATTCCTCTAGAACAATGAAAGATGAGGAAGATGGCTGGGGTGTGCGGTCATAAAAAAAAAACACACATTAACGAGTAGTACTTATTTTTGTGGTGTGCCGACGTTTCGAGAGAGAAACAAGTAAACAACCAATGTTATTAGTTAGATACATAATATGATGACAGTGATAAAATATGGAAACAAATAAAATTAAATGTAAAATGATAATAAGATGACAGTAACAAATTATGGAAGCAAACATAAAATTAAGATGATAAGATTTCAATAAGTATATTTGAAGACTATAAAGAGAAAATAAGCAAATAATTAAATGTTAAAAGAAGAACAATTTTTAACAATTAAACTTTTAAATATGAACTATTTTGAAGTGATATTTGACGGTAGTTTAAAGTTTAATTGTTTAAATATTGTTCTTATTTTAACTCAGACGCCAGGTTTATATAAACTGAAGTATTGTAAAAATCATTTTTTCTGATAAGCAGTAAAATTACATTGAAACCATCCAAGGTAGAATAGGAGACAAAACAGCTACTGAAACTATTGGGCTACAGAAAAGCCAGACGTTGACTCTCCTTCCGCGTGTCCCACTACTTTCGGATTGCCTAATAAATTGCCTGACTTTTTAAAAAAATTCTCAAATACTTAAAGTAGTCAGTCTGGTCCAGCATTGTTTTTATGAACTTATTATTGAAATTTACAATTGCCTTATAATACTTTCCCTTACTATATATTACTTTCTTAGTAAGGAATGTTTAGCGATCGTGAAAATTTTCGAATTCCAGAAATACACGTTTTAGGGCCCTCTGATTCCAAATAGACAAGTCCCACTAAAAGATCCGTTTGGTTCTGTATGTCCGTGTGTGTGTGGGGAGTCTATTTCGAAAACGATAAGATGTATAAAACTGAAATTTTATATTTTAAGAGCGTCTATGCCTGAGATGGTACAGCAACTTTAACATAAAAATCGGCCAAGCAGAACACCCACTTTGTACTATGCATTTTGTAACATTTTACGCTTTTCCAAAAAACGGATCTAACGAGTTTAATTAAACTTGCTACAATTTAATGGGCTTTAATATACTGTGGGTTTCATTGAGGTTTAAATAGTCTGACAGGGCATAAATCCCGATCGTTAAAATTTTCTACCTCTAAAGTACCTACAACGCAGTAGATTCGAAAAAATTAAACATTCCATGTTGTCAGCATCGGTAAAAAATTGCTAAATATATAAGTTGGAGAAATTTGATAATCATCTAAATGAGAAAAGAACAAAAGTATTTTTTAATATATATATATTTTTTTTTTTTTTTGGAGATAAGACCGTAATGTATATGTATAATATAGCGTTGGAAAGCCGAAGATTTGAGAAAAAAATATTTTATACATAAAGTCGTAAAATGTAAAGGAGAGTGATGAAGAGCAGATAAAATTAACTGACTGTTCTAGGTAACAATTTATATTGTTAAATTATTCAGTCTATAACAAATGTTTGCAACGAAACTAAATATCATTCTTCAACACGTTAACGCCGGGGTGACCCACCGGTGGGTCACACTTGACTGTTCCATGGGGTGGGGTGACCCACCGGTGGATCACGCTTGTCTGTTCCGTAGGGCGGGATGATCCACCGGTGGGTCACGCTTAAATATCCCGTGAGGCGATGAATTAACAAGCATAAGCATTTATTTATTAAATATTTTATAACTTTCAACAATCCCCCCCCCCAAAGGACTCTTATCGGTTAATTTCAATTGATTACTCTTCTTTAAGAATTTTATTTAGCTGTGCGTGATTGCTTTTCATATTTTTATTCCCATAATATGATATAAGAATATAGAATATAATAACAATAATATAAGGATCATTTTTAATAATAAATAATAATATAAGAATCTTTTTTTTTAAATTTTACCATAATTACTCCTTCAAGTTATATGTGTGTGTCAAAACTGTTACTATCTCGCATTTAGAGCAAGCCTGGAACTTTTGTGATCTGGCATTAAACACGTTGAAACTTGGAACAGTGTCGCCCCGCCCCACGGAAGTAAATAGCTAACGCAGTCCCGCCTCACGTGGAAAAACGTTGATATTCGCCCCGGCCTAAACGTGTTAAACATTTTTTAACTTTATTTATTAGTTGTTAAATTGATTTTAACAACCAAGGTAAGTGAAAGTCGTGTGTTGACAACACCTGATTTTTTTTTCATATATATAGGTAAGTGAAAGTCAAAATGTACGTTGTGGAGTAAATTTTGAAACAATTTAACACTGTATTTGCATAACAAATCGTAATTTTTTTAGTAAGTTTCCAATTCTGTTTTATTTAATTTATGTTTGTTATTCATTCCCTTCCTCAACGGCGGGAAGAAACAGAGACGGAAGATAGTATATTAAAGTCTCTCGGATTACCAGGCAATTAATTTTGTGTTAATCCTGTAGACAAATGTCCCTTCCGATGGCCGATCCATAGCCTACTAAATCAGAGTGTCCCAACCAGGTTGGCCCGTGTCCAATGTGCCATACACTAAAATGAGGGATAAACCACGATGATCGCTTGGTTTATAGTGTTATGTGTTAAATTATTTGTTTATTTAAAAACAAAAAGTCAAATATAGTACACTTGTAGAAAATTTACACAGTAAAAGAAATACATTTTTTAGTTCATGATCGGGGTATTGATGTGGTCAGCCATGGTGGTGTAGTAGCTAATAGCATTACATTTCCCTATGCCCAAGGTCGCGCGATTAAACTTGACATGTGGCTCTAGAATTTTTTAATAGGAGTAAAAAATCCTTGGTCATGTCGTCCTTTGGAGGAGACGTAAAATGGTGGCCCCGAACCTGTGCGATGTCTGATACTCGGTAAAGTAATTAATTATTATAATTTAATTATAATAATTAATATTTAATTATTATAATGAAACATGGATAATTTAAATTTAGGATTCCCACTGTCGCATCGTCCGATTAGCCACAGCAGCAAAAGTGACGTCAAATGAATAATCAATAATAGGGGTAATGGTTTAATTCATAGGAATTCTAAACAGCAATTATGGAATGGACATTTCCTGAAACGGAATCTATTAGTAGGGTATAAGATAATTGAGGAGCTCTTTATTATTTAGTTTAGGAAGGGGCAAGTAGGTTGAAAATTGTTTTAAGTTATTGTTTCCAAACACTGCCATATATATTCATAATTTTATAGTTTTCACATTCATAATTTTCTCGAATCAAAATTCTGAAATTACTGGTTTCATGAATGCTTAGAAGTCAAAATAGCCTCTAACAACGCTATTTTCCTTATATTTAATTTTATATCTTTCTCATGTATTTTCCTTTTTTTTTTGTTACTGTTATTTACCCAGTGAATGACTATATATTTACACAAATTTTGGTAATCTGACTTTTAAAGCTTAAATTATGTTTTATAAGAATTGTCTATAGCTGAATGTATTTACTTAACTACCAATGAAATTAACAGTAGTCCTTTGTTATATATGGTAGTAACTAGAAAAGATAACATGGTAGATGGTTTGTTCTCCAAAAAAAATTATGAAATATAAACATAGTGAATTAATCAGTTTATTTCTCCATATGGTAAATGTTCACAACACCGCCGCTTTGTTCAGATGGAGGAAAATTAAGTATAACACCACATTTGACAGTAATCGTTTCCAAAACAAAGCTGTTACTGTTTCAAAGATCCAGCTTAATAACTATATTAAATACTCGAAAAAATCAACCTACACTGAAATTTAATTCATAAATTAACCTATCTGATTTTTTTTCAAAAAATTAGTTGTAGTTCAATAGTTACACTAAATGTACTGGGTTTTATATACTACCTAACTGAAATAGAAAAAACCTTACCTCTACAAACCATTATGGGTCTCGGGTTCATCAATATAGAGATTCGTACTGTATCCAGGCCTATGGCCATACAAAGGGGTGGTGCCAAGATCATGCTCAGCCTCCAGGCTTCCCCCCATTTTTGGTACCAACTTTATAGAGGCTAGGCATGCCCCAGGAGGACCGTCACACCACAAGGTCGCCCCATGACTAAAATAACAGAATAATAAATTAATTAACCATAGCCAGAGTTCAAACCCAGAACCCTGTTAACAGTAGACTAGTGCTCTATCTAATAAACCACATTGCTCCCATTAAGACTGAAAGAAAACATAAATTCATATCAATATGGTCTCAAATTGCCCCAATTATTCATATTGCAATAAACCTAAGATGTAAGAAGGTTAAAGAAATTTTCTTTTCCAGAGGATCAAACTCTGATAATTTAAAGGTCAGCCTTTAAATAAATACCTACCTACTACCCTATGGTTTTTATAGGGTTTTAAATTTGTAACTTTTGTTTATTGCCATATATTGAACTGCAACCCAATAGATATATTTTACATCATAGTCTAAGGTAGTTGTTCAAGTTTAAAACAAACTTAAGAAGAATGTAATGCTTGATCAGCTCATTTTTCACAGGTATCTCAAATTGATTAGTTCCAAAAAGGTCAAACACGAGCCTAGAAAAGCTATTGTACCAAAATATTGTGTGAAAAGATGATTCATCTTCTTGTCTGCAGAACTTTACAGTGGTGTGCTTGAAGTATAGGTTTAAACATGTGGTAGTTAAGTTAACAGTTACCAGTTTAAATGGTTGTAATGGTTTTATAGTAGAGTCAGCTTAAATTTCCTAGGAAATTTCGCTATTTTCAAGAGTTTTGAAAGTGTTTTCCCGGAGCGGTCAGCATATCCCTTTGGTTGATGATATCTAAGGGGTCCATGAGATTATTAGTCAGTTTGGTCCAAAATAAATTTTAATTTATTTATTTGTAAGAGAAAAGCACATATAAACAACATAATAACAGAAGAAATGTAAAGCTTTAGCTTATAGACTAGCAATCCAAGTTATTAGTTAAATTTATAAGTTCCCAATATATCTGAATTGTGTGAAACCATTGATAAATGCAAAAAAACTTATTCTCAGAGAAATTAAAAAGAAAAACTATCGTAATGTAATGATCTGCTTCATATTACTTCTTTTTTTTTTTTTTTCCAATATATCCAATGAAGAATTTTTTTTTAATAAGTATGTAACAAGTGCCTAACACATGCATCATGTGCTTCTATATAGAAGAAAGCAATTTCCAAATCGGCGCGAAACAACTGACCGGATCAATATGCTTTATTCAGCTGATTGCCCTTAAGAGTAATGTAACTAAATTATGATAAGATGATTTAGTAATATTTATTTGTTTCCTCGCTAATAAAGGATTCGGGTAGAAGAAAGCTTATTAATTAATTAATCAGGCAGGTTCATTAATTAATTATTGTTGGGATCATCAGAAGTATCCATCAATTATTCCAAATCAGATCTTATAAAAAATATGACTTATGACGATATTAGATGGCTGGTTAAAATAAATCTTAATTGGACAATTAATGTGATCTCAAGAAGTTTTTAGAAGTGAGGCCCACCGGATGCCGCCCTCAAAGAAGACCTTGACTGCTGTGAATAGACCACATCACGAGGATTGGTGAAAAAAAAGGGAAGACTCTGAGTTTCATTTAAGCGATAGCTCGGGATCTGGAAACTTGGCAGTCCTGGATCGGGGCAAATCCATGCTGAGAGGTACTAAGGACGAGGTTGAAAATGAATAAAAAGAAGAAAAGAAATCTTTAAAATGCCATATTAATGACCTGAAAGGGTTTCCTACTCCAAGCATTTTTTCGCTAGAAATTCTAAATTTTGAACATATAACTTACTTTATACTAAAACTAATAACAAAACGTAATACAATAAAATGAAATAAGTAAATATTTTGTAAACCCACATTCTACTTTAATACTTTTCTGAAGCATATCCACTGAGAAGAAACAGGATATTTTAAATTGAATTTGAAGGTTTTAAATACCTATTGTTGGAACTGTTATTATATGTAACTGTTATTAATGGAACTGTTATTATATTTAAATACCTATTGTTGGAACAGATATTTAACACGTCAAAATCACTAGGGAGATTTTGAAAGAAGGCACTTGGTTGTGTAATGAGAATACTGGATTAGTTGAAATACATTATTAAATAATTTGAATACAAGATAATATTAATAAGACTTTTTTGGCAAAAACTAGTGTATTAGATAACTGGTAGGATTGATTATCTGAGACCTGAATCTGCCTCCATACCTCAACCAAATGTAAAGTCTAGTGCCCCTTTTAAATTGATGACACTGCTTTAGGGAATTGGCAAGGCCCTTTTAATACCTTAATATTCAAAGATGATACCAAACATCCCCTCTCTAGAGTACTTTTTACAAATCAGCCTTGCCCGCCATTATTACAATAAGCAATAAGAAAAAAGAGGTGGTATTTTTGAGAAGAAGGATGAAAAATAAATTTGAAGAGGTCAAAGAAAAGTCTACAAAGAGTCGAGTTTGGGTTGAGTAAGGGATAGGGTGAATCTAATGGGCAGTTTGGAAGAAGAGTTAACAAATCCAAGTTTTTAAACATTGCTGCATTAGAAAAGCAGTAGGTCAAAAACATAGGAAATTGAACTGAATTTATATAAAGCTAACATAGGAGCCGAATTTGAGAAAAAAAAAACTTTTTTAGATTTCAAACAAAATCTATAATTATTTTTAATATTCACATTTTTTACAGCTTCTTTTGAAAAATAAATATTCATGAAGCTTGAATGGAATTAATTACCTTAGAGTGTATAAATAAATTTGGTTTCATATGTTTTAAAAGAACCTACATTTTAAATTAAATTAGAAACAAGACAAGAAAACTTTTTCTATATGTATTTTAAACTAATTTATGATGCAGACTCATATTCATTGCATTTTGAGTTGTCCCAAGTACAAAAATGAGCTTGATCTAATTCTAAATAATATAATTTTAAGGAATGTGACACAAAACTTTGTTCTATTTAATTACTTTACCATAATCATGAATTGGGGAGTCCATGGATGTGTGGCTGGAGTACTAGACTACCAACCCAAAGATCGTAAGTTCGAATCCCAGTCCCAGAATCTCAATCAACTGGTGCCACTCACAAAAATAGGCACCAGAAGTTATGATCCTACAATATAACATATAATCAAGAATCACGTTGTATTTTGAACCGTATCATGGTTACAATAAATGTCAATTGTTAAGAATCCTTTCAACGAGAATGGCGACTTTAACTTAGAATGAAAAAAACAAAAATTAAAACAGTCCTTAAAATATGAAAATCGGGCATATCCTTTGAAATAGCAAATTAGTCCTTTTCGGGCGTTGTATCTTGGGAAACCTCACTGCTCAGCCATGGGCCTCCACAGCCTGTCACACCAAACAAAGAAGGAGAAAAGAATCATTAACTAGAGGAAAAGGTGATTTATAAAGATCCTATCACAAAAAGTTTATTGAAGAAACCTAGTCTACTAAAAATCTTTTTAATTCAAAATAACGTTCCTTATTCAGTAACTATTTATATAAATAAGTGGAGAAATAAGCCTAATAATCTGCTTCAACATCACAAGAGGTTTAATATTCATGTATAAAAACACCCTAATCAGAACAAACTGTTCAAATTTAAATATCAAGTATTCTTAGCTTTCCATTAGTAATATGTTTGAACTACTTTCTACTGAATTTATACTATTATCATTATCTATTCACAAGACATCCCCATTAAGATAAAAGGATTAACAAATAGTGACTCTAGCATGGTAAAATTATATAAATCACTAGTTACCTTTTCAATAAATCAATAGTTACCTTCAAACTAAATCTGCAATGTATATAGAGCCTTTATAAAATATCTTTATTACAAAATTTAAAATGTTGGCAGTAAAATTTTCAATTTCTCAATTTTTTTAGAATTCTGCATTTCACAGTAGGCTGAATATTTTGCAAAAAAATTCATTTTCCTAATATTCATAATTCAGTATCAGGCATTGACTTATAATAATCACTATAGCATTAATAGTCAAGTGTTTAGACAAAATACCTTTTACTATAAATTTATCTGATTATGTCAGATGCTATTCTTATCTTGAGCATTCTTTCCAAATTAACAATTTTTTAAAAAACATTTTCCTTAATAACTTTCTCTGAATATTTGAATTTTGTAGCCCTACCTATTGGACAAATTTTTCTAACTTGATTGTCTGAAGCATCTTTGATATTTTTCATATATTTTTTTATTTATTATTTATTCAGATTTACAACTGTATAAGTTAATACATTAAGTAAATCAGCTATCAGATAAAATACATGAAGAGGCATTTTCCCACATGAAGAGGCATTCAAAATGTCCATTAGCTGTACTCCACTAAGTAATCTAAACTAAAAGTTCTCAAGGCCATCTTAGTAAGAATCGAAACTAGTGGATTAAAGTGGGAGTCAAGTTTGTCATAGAAGGATTGATACCTGAAACGAGTCAAATCAGCAACATGTGGGACATTTAGGTCTTTATGGATGAGTTTATTTGAGACAAAGTAAGGAGCATTGAGGATTTTGGACCCTAAGGATTGAATACGGAAAGAATTTTATGGTTTAGTAGAGCCCCAAAGCTTAACTCCGTACGTCTAGATAGGCCTTATGATGATGATATAGATGAGCCTTTTGTAGTTAAGTGGAAGGTTAGAGTGTCTGTCCAGTAAGTGTTGAAGTAATCGAAAGGAGCGGGCAGTTTCTTGTTGTTTTAGTCTTATTTGCACATTCCAAGTTAAAAGTTTTTCCTCGATAACGAATCTGTTCAACCGGGACAAGCAGCATATTATTAAAGGACACTGTAGGAAAGGATGTCATAGATTTACAATGAAGGGTAAAAGTAATTTGGGGGGATTTGTTGGAATTGATTTTAATTCTCCAATTCCGACACCACACCTCAAGGTATCTGATGTGGGATTGAAGAGTATGAGAGGCAATAGTAGGATCATTATTGACTGATAATACACAAGTTTCATCAGCATAGGTAGAAAGTGAGGTGTAAGGATGGGTTGAGATATCAGCCGTATAGACTGTGTAAATAATGGGTCCTAGGATACTGCCTTGAGGAACATTGGCAGACTGAGTAAAAAGGGATGAATAGGAACTATTTTGGTTTATTTCGAAGGATCTTTCAGGTAGGACTTCATTAATTTATATTATATAGATTGTTGACTATTTAAATAATATTGTAAATAGTGGATTGATATAAACATTATTAAAGTTAATTTTAAAATTATATAAACAAAGGTCTAAAAGACCTCTGATAGTTGTCAAACAATGCAGACGTTAAAATTACAAACATTCATTGAATATTAACAATTGCGATGTTGACTTACAAAAGAAACTAATGGATATTTTTCACGAAATTGATACTTTGGCACACTTTGATCCTCATCATTTAGTTTTATCAAAGTTCTTCACCAAATTACATCTAATTAACACTAAAGACCTTTAAAACTTGATTATATAAATATAATTATTTTCAAAAGGTACTAATTACACATTTTTATTTAGATTTAAATCATATGAAAATCTTTCTTTCCATAATATAAAAATAATGTTATAAATGTAGTAAAAAAAAAAGTTTTTAGATTTTAAAGCAAAAATAATCAAATAAATTGATTCAATAATAAATTAACGAGAGATTTTCGAGCTTCCTGTAAAATCTCCCAGAATGGATACAGTGCCTTTTGGAAATAAACGTCATAATTATTGATCAATAAGTTTGGCAATTTCTAGTTTCCTGGGCACTAACAAGTTTTCAGAGAGTACTAATGGCTTCTTTGTTTTAACAATTTTGATTTGCATGGTTTAAACTTCTCATCTTCACAATATTAGAATTAGTCACGATAGATTGCCAGAAGATAGGGAGGAAGATAGGAAGATTTTCACTATCATGAATAAACTAAAGGCTGTTGACAAAAATGTATTTTACAGGAGAGGATTGTTTAAAATTAGAGGCAATCTTTATCGTTTGGACACCTCAACATTTAACACAGGTGGAAAAGATGTTAAATACCTCACCATTGAATTTTGGCCAAGAAGAAAAAAATTCTAAACAGTTAGAGAAACAGAGGAAAATTGAAGATAAATTAAAAAGTTTTCAGTTCTGGCCGAGGTCCAGCTCTGTTGGTGGTCCATCTTCGGAGACCTGACTCCAGAACCATCAGATATCGAATATGTCTCACCTGCTCCTAGATCTTCCGATTAATTTTAGTAAATTGTCATATATTCCTTCAAGTCAATCCCAAAGAAATATAATTTTTTTTTTTTTTTTTTACAATATAAATGGTTATCGAAACTTATTCAACTTAAGTACGCCTGAGTGTGAATTATTAAAAATGGGTTCGATTTTATATATAATTCTTAATATAATATCATTTATATAATTCTTTGTAAATTAGAAAAGTAGTTCATTTATATTTTATTCTTTTTGTCATATTATTTCTTTCACATTTTTCATTGTCACAATTATTTTTTATATTAATATCATTAATTATATTTGTTTATTGATTTATTATTTCTTTGATTATACAATTAATATTTCATTAGACGTGCCAGACTCTAAAAGAATTGTATGAAGTTTATTTATTATTGGTTGTGTATTTGTACAAGAATATTTCTTTAACAAATAAATTCATTATCTATCTATTAACTTGTCATCTTCTCTCACATTTGATTCAATCAAAAAAATTATCAAAAGTTATTTTACAGTTATTTCATTAATGAGATGCTTGATGTTTATATCTGCTATTGAGAAATTGATTGTCTAAAACATTGTTTTCCAACAAAAAATTTTCCTGCACCTCTTCAACCAATCATTTCCGTGGCAAGGACCCCCAAAATTTTAAAATTCTAAATCCTAAATATTAGATATATCTTTAGATTTTTAGTGGGCTACACTGTATCAAGTATAGTTAATGCAAAATGCCATTGCTACCGAAACTCAGTATGATTGAAATGGTCAGTAAGATAAACAAAATAAAATAAAAGAACCTGGTTCCAGGAGTTCACTTCATTCCACAAAACATTGAATTACTAAAATTTAAATCTAGTTCAAGACAGATACTTCTTCAAATACTCATAAAGAAATCAAATATTGTTCATTATCTTACATGATACATCTGTCCTTTAAGATATTTTTTTGAAATATTAGAAAATATAGCAATTTTAAGATTGTCATTTTGCAATAGCAGTCACTTTTCAGTGATCATCATTAACTGTTAATTATATCATATAGCTCGTGTTAATTAAATTAGTTAGAATGTTGACTTTGTCAAAGTAATGCATGGCTAATTCTTATTAAGATTCAAGGCTTTAAAAATAGTTTACATCAAGTAATTTAAAACTATTCTCCAGAGGCCTCCCGCAGAACCCCTGGAGATCGTAAGTGGATCACTACAGGTACGTGGACCACTTGTTGGGAATACTGGGTCTAAACCAAGAATCTTTCCCTTGGGTGATCAAGGTGAGTTTGGAGTAAGGTTTAATAAATTGTCGAAAACTTTCAATTAAATGATCAAAGACCTGAAAAATAGGCTTTATTCAACTTATTAAACAGAATAAATCAAAATATGGCAAACATAAGACAGATACTAAGTAATATGGCAATTATTAGATGTGACATTATTGTTGTTGATTTTATAAAATTATGTTTATAAAAAAAATATAGTAGTTTAAGAAGGCTTTGAGCAATAGAGCCATAAACACCTCCATCATCAAAATGTCTGAATATTTGCCCAAATAAGAAAATTTATTATATTTTTTACCAATATCTATATAATAAATATCCATATAATAAATATGTGAATATCTGAATGACCTGTCTTCTTCAATGGCCTTTTTTCAATTCAGCATTCAAGAAAATGTAATTATGTTTCTAGTAGAACTTTAAGGTCAGAAATTTATTATGATATTATTCTAAGCATGTTTTGAATCTATCATTGAATTATCAAAATATCTCCTGAAGCATACCTACTGAAAATATTCAAGAAATAATATTTATGAATTTTAAAGCTCAATCACCTACTAGTTATTATCATCTGCCATTGATTAATAACCTAACAGCTCCATTCATTAAACATGATACAAGAACAGTTAAACATTTTTAAGGCTAACCTAATTAAGAAAAAACTATTTGATAGCTTTGGCTAATTGTAACTCTTAGATAATTCCTACAATATCTGTAATCCCTGGCAGCACTAAAGAATAAAATAGATAAATACATAGTAAATAACTAAAAAGAAGTAAGTCAATATAAATATATTTAAATAAATTAACTTATAAGCAATCTGGTGCATGTCACACAAAACTTCCACTTGCCTCCTTTGTTAAAATCAATTTGAGAACTTATAAATAAAATTATAGTTAAAAAAAAGGTTAATGAATTACATCGACTTTTGATAGAAACATGTGTTTCATTAAACAGTCTTTTATATTGTCTACAAAACTCAGCTTTTTCATTACTCTCCATTACCTTATACAACATTGTGTAAAAACAATACTTTTTCTTAAATCTTCAGCTTCCCAACATTATGATAAATATACATCTATATTACTGTTATATTGTTTAAAAAAAAAACAAAAAAAAAAAAAAACAACTGAAATATATATTTTTCCCTTTTCTCCTTTAATTAGTAACCAGTTTAAGTTGTACATTAATCCATTTTTTATCAATGCTGACAATATGGTTAATTTTTTCAAACCTGAACAATTATCGGTACTTAAGAGAAAGAAAATTTTAAATCAGCATTTAATCCTTGTCAGGCTATTTCAATCAGAATTAAACCTACATCATATAAAGCTCATTAAATTCAACTATGATATAAAGCTTGTTTTTACCAAAGTCATAATTTATCCAGTCAATTTCATAAGTTTTTCAACCCATTTTATTCAATTAATTTAATAAGGTTTTGCTATCAAGAACTAAATATTTTTATTTAGTTTTTCCTGTCCAGGTATAACTATGGTAGGGATTCTTAACGAATACCTGACATCACAAAGGCTCAGGATCACCATTTTATGTCCCTTCCGAAGGACAAAATAGTCAAGGATTTTTTGCAACCTTATAAAATGAATTAGACTACAAAATTGTTAGAGCTGTTTTAGAGAACATTTATAAAAAGGTGCAAAATGTATTGTTTAAAGTGGCTTTTCCATTTTGCTGATTTTGTTGAATAAGTTGTTCCAACGTCTCAGGCATATATGATCCAAAATTATGAAATTCCAATTTTATACAACTTATTGTTTTGGAACTAGACTGACAACATACACACAGACCATTTTGCGGGACTTAGTCTTTTGGACCCAGGGGACCCTAAAACATGTGTTTCTGGTGAATATCTGAATTCGCAAATTGTCATGATTGCAATATTTTCCCTTAATATGTATTTGATATATAGGTAAGTTTAAGTAAAATTAGCTTGATCTGATTTTACCAAAGGGATTTTTAAATGAGATTAGACCCTTTGTTCCACACCCTTCATTTACAGGACTGACTGTATACATATCAAAATACACTAACCTTAAGTGCAGAATTATAGTACATTACTTATGCAATATATTATACTATATTGCTTGACATAAATCAGTTATTGTTTTTTCAGGAGTTACTCAGCACTGCAGTCTTTCAATTCACAAAAATGGTGGAAAATAGTTGTGATTTATTGACTAAAAATATTGAAGAACTAATATTTTTAGATTAAAATACAAACAGATTCATTGGTTGATCTAATATCAACTATCTCATTAAAATACTTAATTTAAAATGAAATGGTCATTATTTAATTTCATAACAATTTAGATTTCTTCAATAAATAAGTTGTGTATTTATTCATTTAACATCAATTAATGTGGCTTATCCTATGATGGGGGTCACGACAGGTGACCCCCTGAATAAATAAGTAACGCATTGATTAATTCAATCATTTTGAAAATATTAACTACATAGACTAAACAAAATTTGAAATTTGTTTAAAAAAAAAAATTAATATTAATTAAAAAATATATAATTAAAAGAAAATCTAAGTTAGAAGATAACCTGGTGGTACTTGAGCAAAGAAGCAAATTTACATTTTTTCTTATGAAGCTGATCCTGAGTCCATTGGTTTGAAGAAAATACAAACATCCCAGCTTGCCTCTTTTGTTCTCTCAGTCCTAAAAAGCAAAAATATATAGAAATATACATATGCATACCAATATTTTTGTATATGTAATAGGATAAGACTCTATAATGTTGCTGAAGTATTGTATAATTCTATGCTTGAAAAACTAAATACTAACTGAAGAATCTTTGAATGAAATGTCATTGTACATGTTAAAAACTTGTTCCATCTTTCTAGATGTTCTTTATTAGACATGCCGGTAGATTACATAACAGATCATCAAATACAAGATTTGGCAGTTAGCATCTGTTGTACTAAATACTGGTTTGGAATTCCAATGTTCTAAAAGAAATACAAATATGCATGGGTACATGGCTCTTTAATATCAGAATGAATTATAATAAAATATTTACAATCAACAAATGTGATTTTTGGAGTTATTGTATAAATAACTGAAATAAAATAATAAAGCCACCATGTCCTGTCTCTATTCATGTACACTTTTCTCAATCTCAGTAACCAATAAAGCATACCTAATCATTTCTTCTTAAAATATAATAATTATTCCATTAACTGATAGATATACAGATAGTTTAATTCTTAATAATAAATACATATTTGTAAAAGAATTTACAAATAAACAACAGCATAGAACACAACAGGTTCGATATAGGGAATATAAAAATTGTAGGTCAAAGAATATTATAAATGAAACTTATATTTATATATTAAATATTCTTTTTGACTTATATCCCATCTTCATTTATTTTAAGGTATAAATGTTAAAAAGGTATACCTTTACTTTAGATTCAATTTTTTTTTTTTTTTTACGACAATATTCTTATAAATTTTCTTTACAGTTTTTAGTATTAGTGATTAAATACATTATCTGCTTCTTGAAGTTGTTTTATTAACATGTAAATATGCACTACATTAATGTTTTATATATATTTTTCTTTTTACTTACTTGACCATTCAGAACAATTGGAAGGGCTCCTACTTTTAATTGCCAACTTAAGCCAACAAATAATAAGTAGTAATTTTTATAAAAAAAAATCCCATTGTTATTTTTAATAAAATTAATTTTTTTTGTGTTTAATATTTCAGTTATAAAAATTCTCACTGATTATTTTACTTTTTAAAAGTCTGCATAGTGAATTCACACTACCCAACACCAAACTATAACCGTTTAATTTGAATTTGTGAAGTAAACACAACAAATTAAAGTTTTGATCCTCAAAGAAATCAAGAATTGTTATTTTAGCTGAATATTGCTTTTGGAAATCGCACCATTTATGAAAATGTTTACTTACTACTGTTGTATTTCAAAGTTTAGGTTATATTTAATTACCATTAACTAGAGAAAAATCGGGCAACAGGGTGAGGGCGGGTGATAAAGGGCGAGTTAAAAGCCCTCTGGCAAAACCTTAGTTATTTTATTCCAAGTTTTTGATCATCTTGTTGCTGGACAATGCGCGCTAACCCACTCGTTCATCCAGCTCCCCCCCCTCCCATAGGTTAACTATATTTAATTTATATTTAATACATGTATAAGGAATTGATTTTCTTAAGTAAATTATATTAAAAAAATCATTTAGGACTGCTGATGTCTTTTCCTCCTGGCTACGTGTTTACTACTACATTGAATTGAATTGAGTATAACTGTTTAGTTGTAACTCTACGATCATCTATCACTTTTCCTGGAAACTGGAACTTCGTTTACTAATCAAACCATAAATAAACTGTTTATGTTTCTTTAAAAGGCTTCATACACACGTCTCAATTCACACAACCCATTCAAAATCAAAATATT
Source organism: Piezodorus guildinii (assembly GCA_023052935.1). Lineage (NCBI taxonomy): Eukaryota > Metazoa > Arthropoda > Insecta > Hemiptera > Pentatomidae > Piezodorus > Piezodorus guildinii. The sequence continues at coordinate 64,008,899 of CM041293.1, forward strand.
ATTTTAAGACTAAAGAAATATATTTACCACAATATATGTACATTAAAATTTCTCTTTAATTTAAATAAGAACTCTTATATTTGTTGCTATCGCTTATAGTGTGTAACATCAAATAGATGTACAAAGATAGTTTGAATATAACAGTGTGGCTGAACTGCTCAAGTCTCTCAAGATAGGCGCGGTTATTAGTAAAATATTAACTGCAGCAGTTTTTGTTCTATTTTGTCGTTAGTATTTCTAATATACATGTTTTTAATGATTTATTAGTTATTGCAAAGTTAAATTATATTCGGAGAGCTTAATAGAACATGTTATGTTACAAACATTTAAATATGAGAAAAATTGAACCTTCTTTATATTCCTGTTTTAGACTGAATCACCCAGTTTTCAACTTCTGTAAATTTAATTTAAAACATTTAGAAAAATGAAATAATCTGTTATGTGGAGTATTTAAGTTTACTTCCGAGAATCAATCCACATTTTACCTAAAATACTTTGCTCTGAGCTCTTCATTATAAAGTCTACTTGATGAAAGATTTGTACAGTAAATATACTGCTTCACTAAACATTTATTTAAACACTTTCTGTATCATCAGTAGTTAGAAAAAAATTGATTTTATTTTTAAAAATTATTTAAAGTATTAGATTATTACTAGGAGAGGTTTGATATATGTATGAATGTATTCTATTTGTTTGAAAAAGGTTCAATATTCGACAAGATTTTTGATTTACTGTTTATTTTAAATTACTTTCTTTCTATAAATTTTTAGGACCTTATGAAAAGCAGTGCAACTGTGGCATATGATAGAAATGGCCGCAGAAAACTCCAGATTGACCTTTTGGCAGACATTCAGGAGGAAGCTCTTAATAATATGAGTGAGTAAACCCATGGATTTTCCAAACATTTATAAAATAAAAAAAATAAAAATAATGCTTCTACAAAAGTGTATTCAGTTTGCTTGTTCTTGAGCATAATCTGGATGCAATGAGTAGTCCCTTTGACAATTAAAATCCTGGGATCCATCTCCCTTGTTTTAATTAAAAACTTTTTATTGGGTAAGCAGAGATGTAAGTAAAATGAAGTAAAGGATAGTTACTATGTTATTTGCCATAAAATCTATATTCTGGATTTGGTTTGCTTTGATACAGATTAAATAATAATTCAAATTATTAGTTAGATGGGTTATATTTAGAAGGAAGACATTCTGGGTGATGGTAAAAATATTAATAAATAAAATAAGTATTTATTGTTTTACAGTTGCAGCGTTACAAAAAGACTGACTTCCTGGACTGACAGCCAGTCCTTTTCCAATGTAAAGCTAAAATGGGAATCTAAACGGCAAAGCAATAAATAGCTAAGCAATAAATTTTTTTTCCTGACTGGTCTAGGACTAACTTCCTTCTGAATTCCCAATGTTCAACTATTAATATTCATTAGATAACATTTAATAACTTTTTTGTTATGTTAAAAGCATATCTGAAAACTTCCTTTCATATATATATATATATTTTTTTTTTTATATGCATTACCAACAATATTTCGAGGAGTTTGCCTTATTATTGGGATTTAATTGCACAATTATTTGTTTACAATCTTATGCATTAACACTTTTTGCATTTATTTTCTCATCACTCATATTTTTTTAATTATTATTTTACATTTATTTGAGATTTGCCTCTACCCTACAGGGTAGTTGGCGACATCATAGATACATTATGTTATGTTGTAGTATCCTACAATCTTTAGGTAGTCCAACAGTTAGGGATATCTGTTTCTCTTTGTCACAGAGTATTTTATGCAGGGTGTGTGGCTGTCCATTTTTTTCTCAAATTCTTGTATTGCTTGGATTCTGTCAGCAAATGATTAACTGTTTGTTGAACGTTTGTGCAGGTGGGAGCTTCTAGCCGTTTTAGGAGGTATCCATGGATGAATTGGCAATGGCCAATTCTTAATCTACACAGTATAATTTCTTCCTTCCTAGAGGTTCTTGAGCTAGTTTTCCATTTGTTACAATTAGGTTTAACTGCTCTCAACTTTGTTTGTTCTCTTCTCTACTTTTCCGTCCAATCTGATAGCAATATTTTTTTTTTTTTTATTGAAGCACCCAATCTTCTACTGTTACTTCACTAATTTGAATGATATTATTTTCTTCTCTTATTCTGGCCGTGTTGACTGCTTGGTCAACTTTTTTATTGCCTGAAATTTCTTGATGAGCTGGTACCCATAGCGAAATGACACTCATGCCTTTGACTTTTATTTCCCAACTTTCATTTATTATTTCTCAGATTATCGTGCTGGTTGGTGTTTGGCTGTCATATTTATAATATGATACCCATATTCATATTACTTTTTCAATTACAATGTCTAACATTTAATTATTTTAATATAGAGCCTGCTAATCTATTACATTACATATGATAGAATCTATAAAATATTTTGTTTGTGATTGAGGAATTTATGAACTTTTTGGTTCCTTTCCCCCCTCCGAGACATAAGTAGCATTTTCGAAGATTCAGGAGGACCTGGATAGAATCAGCGCCTGGGGAAATCTGAATAAACTTAAGCTAAATGCCATGAAGATGCAAGCAATAGTAATAGGTTCCAATTCCCTTATCAAATCTTATACCAACTTTCCAAGTCTAATCCTTAATAATTAACCAATTTCCTTCAGTTCCACTGTCAAAAACCTAGGAATCACCATCGACCAATCCCTCTCCTGGAAACCCCATATTGCAAAAATCTCGCGAAGAACAATAAATACTCTTAAGAAATTCCCTCAAAAAATTCTACCGCTTCAAAATTTTCAGAACATTCCTTAACCCTCAACCATTCCTTTGATTTTGATAAATACTCTTAAATTCTTCCACCGCTCCCGTCATCTCCTTCCCCAATCCACTCATAAGCTCCTCGTATCCTCACTTATTTTCCCACACTTTGACTATTTTTGTGCGGTGTATGACAGCCTCCCGGCTGTGCTTGAAGACAGACTAAAGCGCATTATGAACATTTTCTTAAGATTTGTCTTCGGTACTTCAAGGAGGTCTCATGTTACCCACTTACACGATGAATTAAAGTGGCTCCTTCCCTCAACCCGCAGACAATATTTCTTTGGATTATACGTCAACCAAACTATTTACTCCCAGCATCCTTCCTACATCCACAGTCTCCTTCAATTTAAATCCTAAATCCACTCACTTGAGACTCGATCACGACATTCTGACCTTTACCTTCCTGCCCACAGAACCAAAACTTTTGATCGTTCCTTTATTGTTCGCTCTACCACACTCTGGGATTCTCTACCAATACATATCTGCTATGCTGCCTCTTTATCCTCATTCAAATCCCAACTTTTCCTATACCTTCTGTCATCCCAAATAGACGATCAGCAAATGCGATATTTCAATTCTATCTAGAAATCTACATTGAATGAATGAAGATTACTGTTTACCCCCCAAATTTTAATTTGATTTTGTTTAAATCAAATCTTATTTTCTCAGAAGATAAAATTTAGAAGATATATATTTTTATTAATTTCTTTGTTATTTTTTATGTATTGTATTTTTCCTCATTGTAAATAATTGTAATTTTAAATAATAATTGTAAATAATAATTAATCACGTTTTTAATGTCTGTTGGCCAGACATATTATATATTCAAATTGTACACAACTGTTATTCTTAGGGGACCTAGTCCCAGAATAATTTTTTTTCTATTATAAGTACAATTTAGGTATATCAAAAATGTATAATATTTTATTCCTTGACATATTTTTTAAATTTGAAAAACGTTGCGGTATGCGGGACAAATTTTGAAAAACCGGGACTATCCCGCCAATAGCGGGACGTTTGGTCATCTTATGTTTACTTAGATACTTAGAGCGGCCGGCGATGACAGCGTCATCCAGCGGCCAAACGGTGAAAGAATTCGATATAGAATTATTTTGGGTCTTTTCTCCTTTAGTTGTTAATCAAATTTGCTCAACTTGCATATTTAGGCGTTATTTGTCAATTTTAATAAGATGATGTGCCTAAAGTTTTTAAATCTACAAAATTAAAGATACTTTAGAGGAAGAAAATTTAAAATATCTGCATTTAAGCCCCATCAGAATATTTCATTCAGAATAAAACCTACATGGCATTAAAGCCCATTAAATTTTACATCAATATAACGAGTTTAATTAAAATCGTTAGAGCCCTTTTTGAGAAAATCGTACAAAAGGTGCTAAATGCATAGGATAAAGTAGGACTTCCGGTCAGCCGATTTTAGTGAAAAAGTTGCTGTAACATCTCGGGCGTATAGAAGTCTTAAATATGAAATTTCAGTTTCGTACGACTTCTCGTTTTCGTGCTGGACTTACCACACACAGACACACGGACACACAGACCTTTTTACGGGACTTGGTTATTTGGACTCAGAGAACCCTAAAACGTGTATTTCCGTTGAATACTGGAATTCGAAAATTTCGACTATCGCAATACTTTCCCTTACTATAGGTAAGTGAAATTAAAAATTCTTCACGCTGGTAAAAAAAGGCTTCTTTAAAAATTAATAACTTCGGTAATTTTGCATATTTCAGACTAAAACAAGACTTGTAATTGTTATGAGAAAAACGTAACTTTTACATTTTTGTTTGTTACTACACATTACCTAAGTGAACACACTTAAACAAATAGCCTAAGAGTATGATTTAAAAAAAAATACATTAACTGAAGCTCTTAGTACACTATAACAAGAAAGGTTAAAAAGGAATCTCAAGTTATTTTTTTGTAGTCTTATCATTGCACTATTTGTAGAAATTTTGATAGTGTAATATGATAAGTACTGTAAGATAAAATTTAGTGGCTGAGACTCAACTGATTCTTGTGTTATTAATTTTGTTAATCTTAAACTATTTTGATTAGATGAGAAAAACTCTTGCAAGACTGTAAAGTTTATGTATTATTTTTCGAAACAATTAAGTCTCAGCCACTAAATTTTCTCCTAGGACACTGATTACACGATCGAAATTTCTACAAGGAGTGCAAAGACAAGAGTAAGAAGAAAACAAAATAGCGTGAGACTCCTTTCTTAGCTTCCTTGTTATAGCGTGCTAAAAGTTTTAGTTTATGTAAATTGTCGGGAATGTTTTAAACAATTTTATTGGCTACTTTGGAAATGTGTTGTAATAATAATAATAATAGGCTTAGCGAACCCGAAGGTTTGATGCCGATACCACCAAATTTCGCTTACACAGACTTGTCCAATGTTCACCATTCAAGCCCAAGCTCCCGAGATCAGCCTTGACGCAATCCTCCCACCTCCGCTTCGGCCTACCTTTCGGACGCCTACCAGTCGGATCAGCAAATACCAACTTTCTCGGAATCCGCTCGTCATCGACCCCAACAACTTTACTCGCCCATTTGAGTCTCCGCGATGCAATCAGCTCAATTATATTCACAGAATACAAGTTCCGCAACTCCGCGTTGTGCAACCTTCTAAACTCCCCAGTGGCCTCATCTCTCTTCGGACCAAATATTTTACGCAATACCTTATTTTCGAAAACCTTAAGCCGTTGTTCACCCTTCAAAGTAAGCGGCCACGTTTCACATCCGTAAAGATCCGTTGGAAGAATAATAGTTTTATAAATTCTAATCTTTAGTTTTTAGATAGAAGCCGCGAACTAAGTAACTTAGCAACTGAATAATAACAAGCATTTCCCACCTTTAACCGGAACTTTATTTCTTCCTGGATTTCAATTTTTCTAGTTATAATTGAACCTAAATACTTGAATTTCTCTACGTGTTCAAAAGTATGACCTGGTACATCAATATCACCAAGATCGACACCGTTTCTGCTACTAATCATATACTTCGTCTTATCGGTATTTAATTCGAGTCCTATTTCTTTACCGGTTTTTATTAACACACTTGTATTTAGTTGTATGGTTTCCGTGTCTTCACCTAGCAGTACCAGATCATCGGCATTCCCCAAAACCGGAATCTTGTCACCCATATTTAAGCCTTTCTCGGTACACATCACCTTTTCTATGACATATTCTAAAGCTATATTAAATAACACAGGTGAAAGGGAGTCACCCTGTTTCAAACCCGATCGCACCTCAAATCTCTCGGAGTAATTATGACCGATTCTAACTTTATGGAATGTTTCCGACAAACACATCTCTACTAGGTTTACTAACTTTCTAGGTTTTTCCTGTTCAATCATGATGTTATATAGCTTCTGACGGTCTATTGAATCACACTGCAGTACAGCGCCCCAGCTGGCTGAGCCAAGAACGATAGTGGAAATGTGTTGTAAGAAACAAAAATGTAGATAATAATCTCATAATAATTCTAGTGTTTGTTTCGGCCTGAAATATGCTAAATTACCGAAGAGAATAATTTTTAACTAAGAACATTTTTTTTTAACAGCGAAAAGAATTTTTGAACATGGGAACCAGCTGAGCCCCATTCACCAAATGTATGCCATTTATACTAGTGATATAGATGTTTAGTCAATTTTTTTATTTTCCATTTTACAAAATTCATAAAGAAATAATGACCATGTTCTTAAGATCGACATTTTTACAGAAAGTAGGACTATGACTAAGATATATAAGAAAACATAATCAAAGGAGAGTGAGCCTCTTTTTCTTTATAAAGTTTTAATCCGCAAAAAGTCTCATTTGTAGTTGATTTTCGAGAATTTTCTAAACCTCTTTTTTCTCTCTTTAGGTAATGAGCTGTGAGAGGACAAAAAATATAAAGCATAGTTTTTTAACATTTATTTGATAATTACAAAATTACCAGAATGGAATGGCTGCAACACTAAAATTACTTGCCAGGAAAATATTTTATCCACGGTTTTATTGTTTATTCAGGAAAAGATACAGAACAAATGGGAAAAAAAAATCATGAATATCGAATATGTTGAGCGAAAAAAGTAATTAAAATTTGACGATTTCAAATGGATTGACCCATATAGAGTAAATTCCAGAAAAAGGCATATATGGAAAAACCTCTATGGGGATGGTTAATGATTTATTTCAATTTGGATATAGAATACAGTAATTAAATTTTAAAAAATCAGTTCATAAAATAAATAATTTAAAAGGTCCAGAGGCACAGTGGATGTAATGTAACACTCGCTAATAAAAGAAACCCCTTACAAATGTATAAAAAAACTAAAAAAAAAACTTAATTTGATCAAAATATATTGAATTTTAGCGAGTAAATCGCGATTTTTCAGCTGTGCGTCGTGATGCTAACATTTCCATTATGAAGACGTAAGCTTTGCAAGTATAGAGTGGACCAGATATCCTACACGATATCTAATCATTGGAGACCTTAAGACATTTTTCTTTCTTTAATTAGTGACCATGTTCGCATCAATATGGAACAGTGATTAGGATAATAGTGTGTTATCTTCTAAATTTGAAGTTTCTAGACAAGAGCAGCGAACTAAAAAATTTTAATAATACTAAGTACTAGCTCCTTAGGTTCGTCCAATGATCATCCTTCAAGTCCAAGCTCCCGAGATCAGCCCAACACAATCCTTCCATTGACGCTTCGGCCTACCTTTCGGACACCTACTAGTCGGTTCAGCGAATACCAACTTTCTCGGAATCCGTTCTTCACTGAGCCCAATACCTTTACACGCTCATTTGAGTCTCCGCAATGCACTCAACTCAATTATATTCACAGCCTTCCAGTACCTGTGGGTATCAGTTCTGTAAAGAACTGATGCTAAATCCCGTGTAACCGTATAGGCCAGGAAGGGATGGATAAATAAATTATATTCATAGGGTACAAGCAACGCGATTTCGCGTTGTGCTATGTTTATACCAAATATTTTACGCAGTTCCTTATTTTCGAAAACCTTAAGCCGTTGTTCATCCTTCAAAGTAAGCGGCCACGTTTCACATCCGTAAAGAACCGTCGGAAAAATAATAGTCATATTAATTCTAACCATTAAGGTTTTAAACAGAAGCCGCGGGCTAAGTAATTTCGCAACTGAATAGTAATATGAATTTCCCGTCTTTAATCGGGACTTTATTTCCTCCTACATTTAATTTTGTCTAGTTATCATTGAACCAAATACTTAAATTTCTACGTGTTCAAAAGTGTGTCCTGATATATCAATGTCACCAAGAACGTCACCGTTTCTGCTACTAATCATATATTTCATCTTATCGGCATTAATTAAATGAGGATTCACTTACAGCCTATCCCTCGGGTATGTGAGACCCGTCAGCCAAATGGTGGCCACTCACAAAATTAGGCGTAGAAAGTGACAACCCTACACTACAAAATGCATCGAGAAACGTGAGTGTAATCTCCCAGGACATTGCACCACGAGGCCCAGGGCCTACACTGCCTGTCGCGCCACTGGAAGAAGAAGGTATTTATTTCGGGCCGTATTTCTTTACACAGATTTTTTTTTTTTTTTTTATCAACGCATTTATATTTAGTTTCTGTGTCTTCACTTAGCAGTACCAAATCACCGGTGTATCCCAGAACCGGAATTTTATCACTTAAGTAAATAATTGTAACTAACACAGAACCCTAAAACGTGTATTTCCGTTGAAAACTGGAATTCGAAAATTTTCACGATTGAAAAACTTTCCCTTACTATATATTTCATATATAGGTGAGTGAAAGTAAAAATAGGAAGATACTTTATGGTTAGAATCTACAAAACTGTTATTTGCTGGAAAAAAATAATGATGAAATTACTATATATTTTTGTCTTTCCGATTTAGTTTGTCCATGTGGACCAACAATCTGCCTTTCATATGGACAATTTTGTGAGTGGGTGTGGGAGTCTAATAGCTGGGCAGTTGATGAGAAAAGACAGTTAGTAATAAATAAAATTGTCGATGTTTCTGGGCTCCGATGGCGTTGCCTATTCACGGGTCATGGCTTTGTAGAACCCTTTAGTTTCCGTATTGCGAAGGGACGCATGAACTGTGCGGCAGGCCACAAGTCGACTTCGACATTGCTATTGCGAAGACGGTCTCCAAAGTCTGAGCAATTGACCATGGCAGATGGAAAGGTACGTAACTCCCTAAGAGGTACTTCATCTACTCTGTGAAGTCACCCCCTGGTGCCACCTCTAGAAATCTACATAACATGATTTCAATAAGTTAAACCACGTCATGAAGATTGGCGTTGACGAATCCAATCTCGGTTTTGGTTTGTCAATTATTCATTCTTGAATTGTTTTTTTATTATTGGATTGGTTCTTTGAGTGTTTGTAACAGATTTATCACAAGCTAACAAAAGAAAAAATAAATAAATAAAAATAAAATAAACAAACAAAAAAAAATTTAAAAAAAAAAAAGGTTGAGTATCGAAAACAGGAAGTACAGCGTGAATTTCGGGAACGGTTGAATCTATCAATCGTACTCCGTAATCAGGTTAGGGAAATTCAAATGACGGCAATACTGTTTTTCCACAAAAGTTTAATTTCTGCTAAAATAATTAAAATCGTTCATAATTCAATTCTCCGTTTCCATGTCATCCTAGAAACAATCTCCGGTGAATTACAGATTTATCTCCAACTTTTTGAAGAATATTGGCATGAAACAGCGAAACTTTATTTGAAATTGTACTTTTGCTACAGCCTACCTGTAAGCGTTCATAAATTACTGATCCACGGCTCAACTGTGATCAAGCATGTCCTACCGATCGGGGAAATGTCAGAAGAAGCCCAGTAAACTATGGACAAGTGCTTCTAAGTGAATAGAGATAGATATGCCAGTAAATACTTTTGAAAAGATAATTTGAAGGATGTCTTCAAACGTTTGCTGATCTCATCAGATCTCTTGTTGTAATCAATGCGAGAAGCAACAAATGTTCGAACCCGAAACTTTTTTTCCAGAAACGATAAGTTTGTTTGAGTCTCTTCTTTCCCCAAATAGATGGTCCTGAAAATGATTCGGAATGATCACTTTGTATGTTTACTTTTTGTGTATTTTTGGAATCATAAATATTTACATGTTTTTATAAAGTTCGTTGATTCTTTTTCCCTCGAGTCTAAATGACCAGGTTCCGCAAAAAGGTCTGTAAGGTATGTGTGTGGTAAGTAGCGCGAGAATAAAAAATCTCATGAAACTAAAAATTTTATTTTTATGACAACTATATGCCCGAGATGTTACAACTTTTTCATAAAAATCATCTAACCAGAAGAGTCACTTTATACCATGCATTTGACACCTTTTTGCGATTTTCTAAAAAACCGCTATAACGATTTTGATTAAACTCTTCGATGTAAAATTTAATGGTCTTTAAGATTATGTCGTTTTGTTTCAGATTGAAATAGTCTGTCAGGGCTTAAATGCCGATTTTTAAAATTTTCTTCCTCTAAAGTATCTTTAATTTTGTGTATTCATAAAAATGAAACAGATTATCTCATTAATATTGACAGAAAATGGATAAATATATAAGTTGGACGAATACGATATCCAACTAAGGAAGAAAGAAGCAAACATTTTTTTGTATGGAATATTTGTGTTTTTGAACATAAAAACAAGTAATATAGACGTATAATATACCGTTGGAAAGTCTAAGTTTTAAGAAGAAATATTGTATTATGCTTAAAATTGTAAAAGTTAATGGAGAGTGATGAAAATACGATAAAAATAACTGATTATCGTAGATATTAATATATTATATTATTTCATATAGCACTTGTTTCTACTGAAACTTAAAGTAATTTATTCCTTGGCTATTTATTTTCATCCCTAAATGTATTTAAAAATTATGAAATTTGTTTTTAAAAACGGAGGTAAGCGAAAGTCGTGTGTTGCGCTTACCAGATTTTTATATACTATATCAGGTTATTTTTCTCCTCTGAAATCTATACTTGTGTTTAAAATACTTTAAAGTGTTTATAATTAAACACAGGAATTTGAAAAATATGATTGTTACCAGTTTATTAATGTTATTTATTTAATTATTACAATGTTATTGTTTTTATTGAAGACTGCGCCAACCGTACATGAGCATATCGGAGGTTCCCTAGTTGGCCGCTAGATGGTGGCAGGTGGAGGTGTGGAGAAGGCGCCGGCGCTGTCCAGATCGATCTCGCCCGTGGCACCCGACGGGTGGTAACATGGACTTCGGGGCCATCAAGTAAGTCCAATTTATATATACTAATGGATCGTAAGAAATATATAAATATATCATATACAAAGCGCATGACATATATTTATGTATTTAATATAAAGTGGGTTATGTGTCGGGAGAAATCCCGGTGCGGTAACCTTCCGTCAACCGACCAGCGTGAGTCCGCTCTGAGTTCGGTTTGGGCTTCGGCTACATGTGAAGTACAGCAGGCTTATTTCACATTTATAAAACATATGTAGATCACACCAATTTTTTTTTTTTTTAATTTTATATTAGTTTAATAATGAAAGATTATTCAGTTTCTTTATGGAATTATTAAAAAAATATAAATTTAATGATAAATTAAAAAAAATAAAAATGATCCTTATTTTTTAAATATTTTACTGTCTTGAATCATTTTTATTATTTTTAATGTCTTATATTTAATTAAAACACATTAGCAAGACCTGGAATAGCTGGAAGCCTGTCAACGTTTGTTGTGAGACAGTATTTATTTAAAAAAATATATATAATTGTAAAAAACATATCCAAAATTATAGTACTTGCCCGGATAAATATCGATAATTAAGTAATTGGAACTAATTAAATTAAAATGTGTACACTGCATGCCTGCCATGCCATTATGCTGTGTACGGCATTAGAACAGTTGGAAGTCAATTTAAATTTCGACATTTATAAATAAATAAATATTTCTAATAATCCCGGCAAAATCACTTTAAGAAATATATGTAAATATCACATTATATAGTTTTTTTTTATTATTGATCCAGAAGTATATTCAAAGAATCAAGTTTTGGGTTACTGTTTATTTCATTTCTCCGGATTCAGTTTCTACTCGTCTATGCCATAAATACAGGAGTAAACATTCGCTAATGTATCTCCGGTAAAATGTACCTGCTTATTATACTTCTAGTTATGATTCTTTGATCCATCTCGCGAATGCGGATGCTTGTAGAAAAAATTGTGTCCACCTGTGGAGGGTTGGGCTTGTTGCTGGCCTGTTTTACAGCAACAAGTGAGGGAGGCCTAGGAACATCTCAGGTCTTGGCCTCTCTATCACAACCATAGCCGGAGGAATCCATCCAACTGTCAACTCTGCGGCGGTGGTACGGTTGCCAACGCTAAGAATCATTGGAGTCGAAGTATTATAAAGAGTTTGTGTAATTGAACATTAGTTTTCAATGAACAATAACTTAATTTTAAAAAAACAAACTAAATCTATCCATTTTGATGAGCGGAATGAACTATCATTTTTAATTGAAGTTAAGTGGACGTCTATGAATTTTGAGTGGTCGGTTATTACCCAAAAATAGCCCTGTATATATATATATATATATATATATATATATATATATATATATATATATATATATATAAATATACCTAAAATAGGAAATACATAAATATGACGTGTGATACTACTCCTGGCTTCGTATCAATGTATATATGCAGCAATTTATACAGACGTCAACTTCATTCACTATTCAACCAAACGTGCTATAGCAAATATGAAAATACATTCCATCTAATAAGATATTTAAGTTTAATTCCCTAGCTAGTTTAAAAAAAGTTAAATTATTTCTATTTTAGCTAACATTTTATTGCCTGTGAAGCGTACGGAGAATGGCCATTGTTTTGTATTTATTTATTTAATTTTTTTTCTTGACCAGGACTTTAAGAAAAGATATATCGGTACAGTAAAACAGAGAACAGGTTCGCCCAAAAAAAAAAAAAAATAAAATAAATAATAAAAATAAAAAAATAAATAAAAAAAGCTATTTGGATCTGATTCTTTCCTCTTCCTTCATATGGTCTAGAATTTATAATTGCAAACATTTCATATGGACTACTTCAACAGTTAAGAATAATTTGGTTCTATTAAGAAAAATAGGTTCAGCGATTCCTTCGACAATCGCTACACATGTCCTAAAATAAACATTAATACAATTTAATAAATGTGTAAAAATCTCATGGAATTTGACTAAATCGTTTAAGCCTCTAAAATTAAAAATCGGACGATTCTTTCTCTTTAAAAATTATTGCGTAGCCTTCTACACAAAGAAAAGGTTAAACATATTACACTTTGTGTTCGAATCAAAATGGGAAAGACAATAATAAATTAATGTCATTAATTGAAATAGTTTACTACTAAATTTGGCGTTTTTAAAATTTATTTATTGGAGTTTAAAACTGTTCTAAGAAGACAGTTGAATATTTTATCAGGAAAATCTTATATGATAATGGCTTTTAAAAAAAAGACATTGATAGCACTACAATGTCGGTTTCCAGCCAAGTCCTGAAGCCATCTTATTTTCAGATGTCTCAGAGGATTATCTAGAATAGATTGAAAATGAGGATTAGGAGCTTATGTTGGTGTAGAGTTTGTAATGGAGAAATTGGTTACTATTTCGGAACAAATCTGCATTAAACGGGGCTCCTTAAGTTATTTATGGAATATTTAGTTTGTTATTTAACAGAGCGTAGAGGATTCTACGAATGATTTAGGGCTGTCCGTATAGATAATATATTGTATCCCTGCAATCTCAACTTCCTTCCATTTTCAAAATGAAGTATTATAGATAAGCTCTGTACTATTTATTAATAATATTAGAAATATATTTATTGAAACCCAAAACCCTAAGGCTATGATTTAGTCGCTTGTACTATTGGAGATTAAGTATTATTTTATCTATGTATGTCGAAAGGCGGATGATAATAAAAAAAATAAAAATAAATACATAAAATAAAAAATGCTACGATTTTAACAATTTTTATTAAATTTTTACATTAAAAATAAAATTTAACATTGTTTTTTTTTTTAAATAATTATAATTACTTATTTCACCTCTGAAAATTGGATACATATATATTTTTACTCACTATATGCATGTAAAATTCAGAGATTCTTATATTGATATAAAATGCATTCTTTTATATCCTGTAGGTTTTATTCTGATTGAAATATTCTTTAATGGCTTAAATGCTGATATTTTAACCTTTCTCGCTATGAAGTACCTTTAATTTTTCAGATTCGAAACAATGAACCATTTCATGTTTTTAGCATGATAGCAAAGGAGTAAATATAAAATAATCGTAAAACCATTCGAAGGAGAAAATAACAGAAACATATTTTTTTTTTCTGCACATAAGAATAGTGTATAGACGTAAAATTGATCGTTGTAAAGGATTATAGAATTAAAAAAAAAAAAAAATTACAGTGATGAAAGCGGATGAAACTTAGCGTTTGTTGTAGATAAAAACTTCTGTTGTTAATTTTATTGTCTATAGTAAGTTTTTCCATCTAATCAAAGTAATTCATTTTTCAACTTTGAGTTTTCAAAAATTGTGAAATTGAATTTAACCATAACTTTTCAACATTTTTATAAATATCATTTGCTATGTTTTTAATCATTTCCTCATCACCAGCGATTCAAATTCCGAAGTTATATATTGCCCTATTTTTGTTTATATATATATATATACATATATCAAAGTGAGTTTTGGATTGAAGGGCTTAGTCGCTTCTGAGATAAAACCAAATCTAACCTGAGGCGGAAGTTGGAAAGAAGTCGGTGAGGAATTATGTATGGCTCATTACATCTCCATAGCAACTTCACGGGGGGCAATCTTATTTTCTTGTATGAATGCACATATATAATACTGTTTGAATGCGCATTTAAGGAGGTGGTTTAATCAATGGTATGATGGTTTGTGCAGTTTTGTTACAATAATATCAAGAATACAATAATTTCATTGGGGTACATGAACTACAATAACACGGTGGTCGCCAATGGTGTAGTGGCTAGCATAACATCCATCTATGCCCAATGTAGTGGGTTGAAACCTGGCAGATGACCTTTGGATCTTTTTAAAAGGAGTGAAAATCCTTAGTTATGCCGTCCTTCGGAGGAGACGTTAAGTGATGTTTCGAACCATTGCTAAGTCAGGTAGTCGTTAAAGATCCTTATCCTAATTAAACCTAACATATGCAAAGTTTAGGATATTCTACTCCCTCTGTATCATCGTACGATAAGCCATCGTAGCATTAAGTGACCTTAAATGAATAAACAAATAAAATAACACAGAAGAGAATAAAAATCTGATAATATGATGGGAGAATTACACTGTGATGTTATTTTTTATTTATAATTCATGTTATTCTTTTATTGAAGTAAAGGGATCTCTTATACAGCTCCTTTTTCTTTCTCAGTCCGTAAAGTTTATTTTAGAAACGAAAATAGATAGAACTTATCGGTTCGTACATTAACACCAAAAGTCAAAAGTAGGCTTATCTACGTCCGTAGTAGTTTCTGATATTAGTCTTAAAGTCTTTATTGAAGATATTATTATAAGGGTTTTAGCAAGTGCATATTTTTTTGTTGAACTTCTATACAATGTTTATTATGTATACATATGTATGTATAAATAGTTTCTGTCTAATTTTCCGTTTAGTAATTTAATTCGTCCTTTTTTTTTTTTAATTTGGATATGAGTAACATATGTACTGTATTCTTTAGATGAATTAAAATAAAGAAAATCTGTTGTGGGCAACACACGACTTTCACTTACCTCCGTTTTTAGAATAGATTAATGAATTTTCAAATACAGTAAGAGATAAAAATGAGTGAAACCATTAAAGAATTAGTTAAATGGAATTTCTATAGAAACATGTGCTTTATTCAAAAATCTATTATATTATTATCTAAAATAATCACTTAGTTTTATCGGCTTTTCATCACTCTCTATTCGCTTTGAAAAACTTGTGTATGAGATAATATTTTTTTCTTAAATCTTTAGCATTCCAACGGTATATTATACTGCTCTTATGATAAAAAACAACAGTTTTCTCCTTTAGTTGTTTATCAAATTTGCTCAACTTGCATATTTAGCTGTTAATTATCAATGGGTACAAGATAATATAGTTATTTTTATAGAATCTACAACATTAAAGGTACTTTAGGGGAAGAAAATATCTACATTTAAGCCCTGTCAGACCATTTTAATCAGAATGAAAGCTACATGACGTTTAAGCCTATTAAATTTTACATCGATTTAGCGAGTTTAATAAAAATCATCGGAATCGTTTTCGAGAAAATCGAAAAAAGGTGCAAAATGCATAGTACAAAGTGGTTCTTCTGGTTAGCTCATTTTGATGAAAAATGTTTTGTAACGTCTCGGGCGTATATTTGTCTTAAATATGAAATTTCAGTTTCATAGGACTTACCGTTTCCGCCCGGGAGTTATCACACACGGAAACACACACAGAGACCTTTTTTTGGGACCCTAAAATGTCTATTTCCGTTGAAAACTGGATTTAGAAAATTTTCACGATTGCAATACTTTCCAATATATATATAGATATAGTAAGTGAAAGTAAAAAGGTTAACTATCATTATTATTATTATTTTCAAGACGTTTTATTTATTTTTTTTTTATTAAACTATTTTCAATGATTTCCCATAACCTAGAACCGCTAAAGGTGTTGTGCAATTTTTAAATATAATTTCCCATGGTAACTGAGAATAAATTTATGCAACATTTTGACGGAATTTTAAGTACAAAAAAATGTTACCAATCTCCTCCTTCAAAATATCAGAGCTATAAACCGTGGGTTGAGGAACCGAGATAAGAGGAAGTCGAAAGGAAACTTAAGACGTTATAAATCAGCAAGACATAATAATATTCCGCATTTATCCAGGCGTGTGGGGGATGGGGCGTGGGCGTTTCTAAAATACAAGTCTTGGTTACAAAGATGACGGAAAATGAAACAATGCCCGAAGAATGGAATTAATATTTACTAAAATGGGCCGAGGACGGATTTTATACAACTATAGTGGTATTTCTCTTTTCCTAGTATGCTACAAAATCTTTTCGTATAATTTTAACTAAGTGAATAACGGAATAAGTGGAGGAAATTATCGGATACTGCCATGTAATTTTAGGCGGAATCGTTCGACTATTGATCAAATTTTTCACTTACGTAAAATTTTATAGAAAAGGGTTTTGTAAAACAATCATATACTATTATTATTAGGTATAGTAAAGAAAGAATCCTTTGTATTAACTTTATTTAATCCAAGAAATTTCCTATTGGCTATTTTGTTTTTATTTCAGTTACGAAGTAATTTTAAAAATGAAATTATAATTATTCTTTTGATTTCCTCTTTTATTTTTGTGATTTTGCGTACAGTAAAATAGTATAAAATATAAAAAAAATATTTTTTTATTGCTGAAATAAACGCCTCTATGTACTCGGATATTATCTTTTATTACCTTTGAGAATAAAGGCAAGCATGCAGATCGGTGTAAGAGGAGGGAGAAAGTTGAAACCTCAGCCTTAAAAGAACTACTTTACGCAGACGGCCTTATAAAGCCCTATAGGGGCAAGGAAAGGAATTCATATTGCCTTTAGCCAGGTTCTGGTTGGCATAGTAATATTTAAATATAACAGGATATATATATATATATATATATATATATATAATATATATATATATATATATATATATATATATATATATATATTTAAATCTACAGATTTATAAACATTAATGTATAATATTCAATACATTTTACTACAATTCGCATTTTGAAACAGGTACTCGGTGTGTGGATAGCTATCCGATTGATTTAAATTGCTAGATCGTAGTTGTAGTGGTAATTATATAGTTTTAATTAGAATTTTTGTAAATAATATAAGACTGAAATATAAAATCAGTTTATATTTGAGGATTTATCAATATACTTTATTAAGTGACTAAAAATTCTTCTATTTCTTTCAAAGTTATTTACTAGAATTATTCGTATATGACATATTTGGTCCAAAGAGGAATTTACAAAGTTACTCGAGAGATCACGGAAATTCATGGCTTAAATTGGCGAGTATGTTTTAGCTTTTTTATTTATTTAACGTCACTTTATGCTATTGTGGCTAATCGGATAATGCTACATTGGGAATCCTATTAAATAATTTTATTTTTTTTTATTGGTTGAATGATTGATGGATTGATGATGATAAAAAATTGGTTTTTATCTTATTATTCAGATATCAGATTACCATATTTTATATTTATTTACACTGGCTTGATTTTTTATAAAAATTAAAGAACTGAATTGTTGTGTAGAACTAGAGATTTAATATTTATATTTAAGACCTGAAACATATAAGTCAATTGAGTTAAGTATGAATATTGAGTGACGTGAGATTTTGTCAAAATATCCTCTTCCTTTTGGTTTTATTCAAATTCCAAATTATCATTATTTACTAATCACCTTAATATTGAAGCATTCACAGTGTTAATTGTTTGTTTAACGTCACTTAATGCTTCTGTGACTAATCGGACAGTGGGCGTCCTAAATGTTCCCTATCCAGATTTGATCAGTGTAGAGATCTTTAACGAGTAACTGACATCGCACAGTCTCTGGACCACCTTTTTACTTACGTACGGCATAACTAAGGATTTTTTACTCCCATTAAAAAATCCTAGGACCACCTGCTAGAAGATTGCTAGCCAATATGCTACAGGTGATTCCAGGCGAGTATGTGTTTTCGGCTCAGTAAAGAACGAAATCTCAAAAAGTTATGTTTAACAGACTGGTAGGAGTCCGAGATGGAGCCTTATGCATATGTGTGAGAATTATAAGCCCGATCTTAGGGCTTGGACTTGGACGAATTTTTCGCTAAACCTATTATTATTATTCATCAAAGTTAGAGTTTACTAACCCGTGATCTAGCCTATTTTATGCATATAAACATCATAATTAACAATAATCAATATAAGTTACTCTATGCAAAATTATTTCATAAATTTAAATAATTTCATGGGACGTTAAATATTACATTAGTATTCCTTGTCGAAGTGGAAAATTAGCAATATAAAACATAGTTATTTCAACATGATATAAATTATAATCGTTTAAATTGTTGGAAAGGCTATTCCGTATCAATTAAACTTAACGTTGGACTAACATAAATAATTTTATATTCTGCAAATTCTGTAATACTGCCTGATACCTGCTCATTAACAGTTATACCATTGAAGTATGTTTTAGGTTATGTTTTATTCTGTTTATGATTTATTAATCATGCCCGCATTAATGTTAAATTGCCATTAGGCGTGTATTGTATTGTAAAATAGATAAATTAAATACCTCTAAAAAAAGTAATATTTCAAGTAACGTGGGAAACAAATATCGGTTATCTTCCATTTTATTTTATTTCAAGCGTTTTGTTTACACTCATTATATTTTTCATTTCAAACAATCTTATTTAATTCCTTTTACTTGCAAATAAGTGTAAAACCAGCAAGATGATTTCTTAACCGATGAACATCTAGGAAGACTCCTCAAACTTTCTTGCATGCAAATGCATAGGACCCCTTGGGGGTTTTATGTGCATCTTTACGATCTCAACCTTGGTAACTCAATTTTATTTCATTTGGTTCAGATTATTTCAAATTTTTTTTTCTCTTCAATTGCGAGCCTTTTTTCAAGTCATCCTATTTACAGTCTGACCCAGACAGAGTGCACTTTTATTCAGATGATGTGAACCAACGAGCTTTGACTCAATAGTTAGTATTTGAAATGCTGCCATTTGTGTTTGTTATAATTCTTTGAATGGAAGTGTTTTTATTAAACTAAAGTATAAAGTATATGAATTTTTATTGTCATATCCGGAAGACTTTGAATCATTGTTGACATTGTAGTCATCAGCATTACCATAGCTGTGGCACTGCCCCAGTTCTTTGTTCTAAAATGTTCTGTTTTTACCTCTATTTATATAAATTTCTATCTCAGGAATAGATGACTTTCAATTGCTTTTAAAGTATTTGACGTAAGTATTTAATATTATATAACGTTATTACTTTTCAAAAAATCTGGTGTGGTGTTAACATTGTTTAAATTTAAGTTTAATTTTTACTACTTCCTGCCTTTTCTCAAAAAATATTGTGAAAACGTCTATCATAGATTATAAGTTGTTATGTATTTCGAAGTAAAAATGAACTATAAAATATTGTGTCTGCTTTGTTTAGAAATTTAAATATGTATATAGATATATAAATGATTAACTATGGTGACCTTTACTTATGTTTAAGCAATTTTATTCGCTCTCTATCATCTGTTGGGATAATCATGTCAGGTATTATTTTTTCAGGAAAATTTCCAACGTATTATATAAAAAAATTTCTTATTATAAATCTATACAACGAATCTTTTTTTTTTATTCTTCAGTTAATTATAAAACTTCAATAAATTAAAGTTTATATATTTTCATTTTCTATTGCTATTAAAAATGAGAACCGGCAAATAATTTTAAATTAAATAAACAGTTGTGGAAGAATAATCCTTTGAACAATTTATAGTCCTAATAAAGAATGGAGTGTATGGAGAATTCAGGAATTTATATGAAGCGACTCAGCTCCTTCATAAAGAGGGGTAAGATATGATGAATAGGAAACGTACTGACAATAAGAATGGGACGTGGAAGGCTCCGTTAAACGATGATGGACAGACAACCGAGTTGGTGGCAGGGCTACATTCAAGGGGAAGATGAATTTACAAAGTATTTTAGGGTATTGAGGGATGGAGAAAGGCAGAAGATAACATATCTGAATGGAAGAATGTAGTAGAGGTGGCCAAAAACAAGCACAATGGCTACAGAAAGAAACATAAATAGTCAAATTAATATGTATGTTAGTGAAAGTGTGAATATGATATTTTAAAAGAGAATTTTTTAATATAATTAGTTAGTTATGTGGATATAATAAGAGCGGCGTGGTTTAGTGAATAGAACACTAAGCTACTGTAATCCGGGTCCAAGATTTGAATCCTGGCTGAGAAAGAATTATTTATCTTGTAATTTCAGCCATGAAGCGACCCTGCTGAATAGGGACCTTCCTGGAGCACATCCAACCTCTATAAATTGGGTACCCAAAATGGGGGAGAACCCTGGTGAGCGTGACTTACCCCAAATAAAATAATCACCTACGTGCACGGTCGTTAACCGTGAAACAACACGAATTTCTCTAAGTACTGAATCAGAGACCCTTGATGAGTTGTTGAGGCACAGTTTTATTTATTTATATTTTAAATGTATTTTTCTTTAAAAGTATGTAAGATTTATTGCTTTTATTCTGAGGACTAAATATGACTAGTGATGGGCAAATACTCAAAAAATTTGAGTACTGATTACTGTAATCAAATGATGCTCGCCGCTGATTACAAAATGTAATCAGCTTTCCTGCTTATTACGTTATATTTTCCTCTGTAATCAAAATGTTCGTACTTTTGAGTACTTGATTACTTGAGTACTTGATTACTTTTTTATATGAGGTGGCCAGAATAGAGTATATTACATACATATATTAAGTTAATTTATATTAATAATTTCTTTAAGCCATCTTTTTTTTCATATTGTCGATTATTTTAAACTTTTCGTTAAAAAATGTATAAGGGTAATTTATTATTATTAAGATGGTGGGTTTATAGATTATTGTAAACTCTTCAGATAAAATCGATATAGGGGCCTATTATTATGTTTTTTTACACTTGGAATTTCATTTTAACTTTTTCGTATTTACTGGATAATAGGCTCAGTAGCTGGGTTGCCAATGGTTCGTTACCGATTATAATATTAATTTTAATCGCGCTCGCTCAAATATGGGTTTATTATAACTTTTTCGTATTTATTGGATACTAGGCTCAGTAGCTGCGTTCCCAAAGGTTCGTTTCCGATTATACTATTAATTTTAATCGCGCTCGCTCAAATATGGGTTTATTATAACTTTTTCGTATTTATTGGTTACTAGGGTGAGTAGCTGCGTTCCCAAAGGTTCGTTACCGATTATACTATTAATTTTAATCGCGCTCGCTCAAATATGGGTTTCTTATAACTTTTTCGTATTTATTGGATACAAGGCTAAGTAGCTGCGTTCCCAAAGGTTCGTTACCGACTAAACTATTAATTTTAATCGCGCTCACTCAAATATGGGTTTATTATAACTTTTTCGTATTTATTGGATACTAGGCTCAGTAGCTGCGTTCCCAAAGGTTCGTTACCGATTATACTATTAATTTTAATCGCGCTCGCTCAAATATGGGTTTCTTATAACTTTTTCGTATTTATTGGATACTAGGATCAGTAGTTGCGTTCCCAAAGGTTCGTTACCGACTAAACTATTAATTTTAATCGCGCTCGCTCAAATATGGGTTTATTAAAACTT
Source organism: Piezodorus guildinii (assembly GCA_023052935.1). Taxonomy (NCBI): domain Eukaryota; kingdom Metazoa; phylum Arthropoda; class Insecta; order Hemiptera; family Pentatomidae; genus Piezodorus; species Piezodorus guildinii. The sequence goes on from CM041293.1 coordinate 64,031,230, forward strand.
TTTCGTATTTATTGGATACTAGGCTCAGTAGCTGCGTTCCCAAAGGTTCGTTACCGACTAAACTATTAATTTTAATAGCGCTCACTCAAATATGGGTTTATTGTAATTGTTTCGTATTTATCTGATACTAGACTAAATAGCTGCGTTACCAACGGTTCTTATGATTATCACACTTAATTTTAACATTTCTCTTTCCAGAATTTATTGATTTTAGTACTAATTTCTGTATTTTGTTTTCGGTTTGGCTGATAAACGTTTTATTGGTTTTAAGTTTGTTCGGATAAAAATTGATTTGTTTTGACTTCTTCGTGTTTCTTTTCTATGCTAATTTCTGTATTGGGTTTTGGGGGGTTAAGTTAGTGAATGTGTTAATGTTTTTTTAGTCAATTGGACTAATGTATGTTTATTTCGTGTTTTTTGTTACTTTTCATCAATTGGGATACCGCTATTCCTTTTCATCAATATAGAAATTTATCTATTTGTTTAATATTTTGGAGTTTGATAAAAATCAGCTGAACAGAACAATTTTATACGCCTATTTTTATTTGATGAAAAAAATTCAAACAAAATCTACTCTAAAGCAACCGACTGAAATCATTAATAACCTTGACAAAATCCTTTAAAAAGTAAATATATTTTCAAGTATAAAAAAAATACGAACATGTTAAAAAAAACCTCTGCATGAGTTAGCGCAATTAAAATTAAAAGTATAATCTGTAACGAGCCCCTGGTTACGCAGCGACTGAGCCTAATAGCGAATAAATACGAAAAAGTTATAATAAACCCATATTAGAGCGAGCACACGAATAATTAATAGAATGGTGGGGTTAGAATCCCCCATAACGCAGCAGCTGAGCCTAAGAGCGAATAAATATGAAAAAGTTATAATAAACCAATATTTGAGCGAGCGCGATTAAAATTAATGGTATAATCGGTACCGAACCTTTGGGAACGCAGCTACTTAGCCTTGTATCCAATAAATACGAAAAAGTTATAATAAACCAATATTTGAGCGAGCGCGATTAAAATTAATGGTATAATCGGTAACGAACCTTTATGAACGCAGCTACTTAGTCTAGTATCCAATAAATACGAAAAAGTTATAAGAAACCCATATTTGAGCGAGCGCGATTAAAATTAATAGTATAATCGGTAACGAACCTTTGGGAACGCAGCTACTGAGCCTAGTATCCAATAAATACGAAAAAGTTATAATAAACCCATATTTGAGTGAGCGCGATTAAAATTAATAGTTTAGTCGGTAACGAACCTTTGGGAACGCAGCTACTTAGCCTTGTATCCAATAAATACGAAAAAGTTATAAGAAACCCATATTTGAGCGAGCGCGATTAAAATTAATAGTATAATCGGTAACGAACCTTTGGGAACGCAGCTACTCACCCTAGTAACCAATAAATACGAAAAAGTTATAATAAACCCATATTTGAGCGAGCGCGATTAAAATTAATAGTATAATCGGAAACGAACCTTTGGGAACGCAGCTACTGAGCCTAGTATCCAATAAATACGAAAAAGTTATAATAAACCCATATTTGAGCGAGCGCGATTAAAATTAATATTATAATCGGTAACGAACCATTGGCAACCCAGCTACTGAGCCTATTATCCAGTAAATACGAAAAAGTTAAAATGAAATTCCAAGTGTAAAAAAACATAATAATAGGCCCCTATATCGATTTTATCTGAATAGTTTACAATAATCTATAAACCCACCATCTTAATAATAATAAATTACCCTTATACATTTTTTAACGAAAAGTTTAAAATAATCGACAATATGAAAAAAAAGATGGCTTAAAGAAATTATTAATATAAATTAACTTAATATATGTATGTAATATACTCTATTCTGGCCACCTCATATAAAAAAGTAATCAAGTACTCAAGTAATCAAGTACTCAAAAGTACGAACATTTTGATTACAGAGGAAAATATAACGTAATCAGCAGGAAAGCTGATTACATTTTGTAATCAGCGGCGAGCATCATTTGATTACAGTAATCAGTACTCAAATTTTTTGAGTATTTGCCCATCACTAAATATGACGAATCAAGTATAAATGAGAGATTATTTTTGACAAACACATTGAATGTTTACGGATCCTAGTTCTTTAAACGTTATAGTTGATAAACCTTTTTTTTTTTGTTGTATCAATTTAATTTACTGATTTTGTGCCTAGACATCTGTTGGAGTCGATTAGGTGACATCTATTGATCTAATCCTATTACGTGTCAGAGTTTAAATCTAAGCTCTCAAGTGTAGTATTTTGTACAGATTTGAATACACCTCCTTGCACGGTCGTTGGCCGTGAAACGGAACGAATCTCTGTAAGTACTGAACCCGAGATTCTTTTTGGGATTTTTGTAGTTTTATTATTATTATTATTTTTTTTTATGTAGTTTCCATTAAAACTATGTAAGGTCTTTTGCTTTTATTTTGAGGACTAAATATGACGAATCAAATATAAATGAGAGATTATTTTTGACAAACACATTGAATGTTTACCGATCCTAGCTCTTTAAACGTTATAGTTTATAAACATTTTTTTTGTATCAATTTAATTTACTAATTTTGTGCCTTGACATCTTTTGATGTCGATTAGGTTACATCTATTGATCCAATACTGTTAGGTGTCGGAGTTTTGTTTGAATTTGGTGAAGGTTATTATATTTTACGTATTTTCGGTTGTATTTAATTTTTTTATTCCTGTTTTCTTTGTACATATGGTATGGATGCTTTCTTATAACTCTGATACTTATTGCCCTAGAGTGTGGCAGAAAGTATTATTTGTCAATACATTAAAATAAAATAAATAATGTAAATGTGTATATTAAATTACCGATAAAATCCGGCAATCTTAAAAATAAAAAAAATTTCAACAACATATATTATTGTAATTATAATTTTTTGTACATTACAAATATTTACATATTTTATATGATAAAAAAAGAAGAAACCTGCGAACAAATCCTCTTATGAACGTTTTTCGACTTTTAAAAATGTCTTCAAGTCAAGCTCATATTCTATTTCGGTGTGCGATGATACTTTGAATATATGAGGCTAAAAGCCAGTGCGCCCTCGGAGTGCTGAGAAGAAGGGATCTTCCCTTAAGATTAGGGTATAGGGCTTAGGGATAAACCTTGGTGATATATCTCCTCTCTAATTTTAGGTGTCGGAAAGCAGCCTTCCAATTTCTCACTCGACTCTCTGTGAATTAATGATGGCTTTTAATGTTTACTGTTATGATGTAAGATCATTAGATCGGATTCTTTGTGTGTTTTTCCTTGAAAAATCAAAACAAGAGCATGGACATTAATTAATTAACTTATCAAATAATCAAGTAAAGGGAAATAACTAACCAAAATTCGGAGTTGAGCCAATGGTTTGGATAATTTAAATGGGGATTCTATTGTTAAATATGGTTGGGAATCAGCTTTGTTAGTACATATTTTGATATGAATGGAATGGAACTTCGATATCGTTAGGTGTTGTAGATCTTGGCTGTGTAAATATTACATAAAAGATGATAGAATGATTTCGGTCCTATTTTAAATAGCCTACCTTCCTCGCCTATTTTCGGAAGCCATCCATCCAATTGGTTACCCAATTAAACTTTATTTTGTTTGTTTATTTATTTAACGTCACTTTATGCTACTATGGCTAATCGGACGATGCTACAGTGGGAGTCCTAAATTTTGCCTATCCAGGTTTTATTAGGATAGGGATCTTTAACGAGTACCTGACATCGCACAGGCTCGGGACCACCTTTTAACGTCCCCTCCGAAGGACGGCGTAACTAAGGATTTTTTACTCCCATTAAAAAATCCTAGGACCACCTGCGGGTTTGACCCCGTGACCTTTAGCATGGGAGGCTGTTACGCTAGCCACCCAGCTACAGGTGATCCCCAACTTTATTTTGGGTTAGCTATTACGGTGGCAATCTTGCATTTTCTTTTAGCAAAAACATATTTTTGGAAGTCAGCTATCCTCATGTATGATTTTAAAAAGAATATTCTTATTTTAAAGAAGATATCCGAATAAATATTGTTAAACAGAAATGCTATTTTGTAAATCATATCAAAACTTATAACTCTGATTTTAATTGATAATTATAGTAAAAATTTGGTTTTACTCAAGCATACACGGTATGCTACTTTTAATATTTTTTTATGCTACTTTCTGTTACTCCAAGATTTTCTATTCTTGTAATAACTTAATCAGTTTTAGTAGTTGCCAAGGTTTAGTATTCACTATTTTTATTTTATTTTCATACTTCCATTATTTTATTTTTGTGTATTTAGTATCCATACTTTTTGTACATGAATGTATAGAAGTCTAAGTAGTGATTAATTTTTCTTTTTTTGTACGTTTGTAAATAAAAATTAATTGTATTATTTTCTTGACCAGACATAAATATTAATATCTACTGCTCATTTTTGTTATTCTTAAGGGACGCAGTCTCAGAATAAAGTTTTATTATTATGTGATTAAATATTCCGATAAAATTAATCACTCTATTGACTCTCAACATTAATAGAAAAAAAAAGTATAAGAGGCTAAATAAATTAACTTATTAGTGGAAGTCTTTTTGTCGAGCCATCGAGATCGAAACCGAATTAAATACCACAATGGAAATCGTGTAAAAAAGGTCCAATAATGAATTTACACCATTTCCTTTCCACTCTGCCTATTGTTCTTGGAACGGCTTTTATTGTCCAGCTGCCTTTGTGATTGCCTCAGGGATTGAAATTGTTATTTGTGTTTTTATTTTTAACTCAGAGATAATATATTTTAAACTAGGGAGTTGCATGAATGAATATTTTACTTCAGTTAAAAAAAAAAACATCTTCCAATGTACGTACGTTTCCGTTACTAATTTATACCTAATGCACTAAATCTGAATAATACATATTTACTGACCTGTTAACCACCGAAGACATTAGGGAAATAAAAAAAAAAAAAATATTATTACGCCATACAGTGTTGCCAAATCATTTATAATAAACGAATAAATATATTTGTTTGCATTAATAGATCCGGTCCTGATGTATTATTTAAAGTGATATATTTATGAGAGAAGTTGGTTGAGGGTGCAGTCAATTTAACACACAATTAAGCGTAAACTTAATTTATTGGTGCCAACGTTTCGGCCTAAATTATAGGCCTTCTTCAGGGTGGTTGTGTGAGCTGATAAGTCGTCAGTCAACAACCAACTGACGCCTTCTCAGCTCACACAATCACCCTGAAGAAGGCCTATAATTTAGGCCGAAACGTCGGCACCAATAAATTAAGTTTACGCTTAATTGTGTGTTAAATTGACGGCACCATCAACCAACTTCTCTCATATATACACACAGTCAACCATTGTTACTTCATGGTAATATATTTATATTGTTATGTAATTTATTTATTGCTGTTTGTTATTTTTGTTTATTATGTTATTATTTATTACTATTTTGAATGTAATGACTAGAGGCGGTATAGTAATAAAAAATAATAATAGGCTTACCGAACCGAAGGTTCGATGCCGATACCCAAGCCCCCGAGATCAGCATTAACGCAATCCTCCCATTGACGCTTTGGCCTATCTTTCGGACGCCTATCAGTCGGTTCAGCGAATACCAACTTTCTCGGCGATATAGTAATGAACTAATAATTTATCTCTTATGTTTAACATTTTTTTTATATTGTTATGTTGCCTGCTCTATTTTTATGGGTACTACTCCAAAAGTAAAAAAAAATATATTAATTCATATAGAATAAAATTCCCTATAAACTAAATGAAATTGTTATGGAAATCGGTTAAGAAATAGCAGGGATTTCCGGAACTTTTTGAACTTAGTAGAAGTGATTGGCTATGATTAATCATTTTCCTTGAATGTAGATTGGCAGTGTTGCTGGTTCGTCTTTCTTTAGCTCTTTGATTAATGTATTGCTATGTATATATAAGTTAATTGCTTACAAAGCTAGATAAATTGAAATACCATAGTATAATTTTACGGAGATAATAAACCGTAAAATTTGTAACATTTTTTAATTATCAAAGACAAAAATTACAATTACTATTCCTCCAAATTACTATTAAATTAAATTACTTTTCCCCTAAAATTAAATTACTATTCCCCCAATATTTGAGGTTTTATGTTTCTAGATATTTAAGATATTTAAAAAAAAAAAAAAAAATATTCATTTATTCAGAAATATTACAATTTTTCTCATTGGACAATAATAATAGGGATGTAAGATAACATCCATACCATATTTACATTTTGTATTTCTTGACATATATAAGATATGTATAATTTTAATGGGAAGGAGACCAGCCAGGAGGATTGCAGGCATTGGAGGAACTTAGTGGAAGATGTGAAATGGAACATCAAATTAAACGAAGTTAATTGGCAACAGTAACTTGCTGGCCTGGTCGGCAAGTTAATTATGCCATAACCCGTGTTGCATATATTGCAAGGTAGGGTGTATAAATAAATAAAAAATAAAAGATATGTATAATTTGTTTCATAAAACAAATGAAAAAGTCTATCGGACAACTTCATTAATATTGCTGGATAGTGGAATGGGATGTTAAGAATCTAAATAGTGGGTCTAGGATTGGGTGATTAGAACATAAGATAGTTTACAGGAATTTTTGAAGTTTTTTCTTGACGAGTAAACAAGGGATAATCGGTAGGAAAATATTGGTGGTTGGAGTAGAGTTTTGTGTATATGCAAGTTTCAAAGGTTAGGAAAATAAATCTGAATACATCAGTTTTATAAAGTTACTCAAAGCAGATTTGTAAAATAATAATCACAAATATCTGAGGTGGTTGAAGGCCCAGAAAGTAAAATATGAAATTCTTAGCGATGGATTCTTATCGTCTTCATATTTGCTAATTGTATAATCAATCTGTTCTTCTCTATTAATGTTCATTAGCTAAGCGACAGGTACCGTTTTTAAATCAAAGCCTGCAAACATAACATTAGTTATTAATTAAAAAAAAAATTTCAACTACCGGAATTTCCGTAATTTTGTTTATAGGTCCAAGAGATGTATGTAGGTAGCGTTGCACTAAAATTTTATTTGTCCCAAGTTGTAAACAAAGTTGTAATTAATTTTGTTACATAGCATTACACAAAACTCCTCTGAATAACAACGAAACAGACAGAGGTCTATTAAGCTTATAGATTAGCTTTTCATGCTAAACTTTGTCAAAGGCTTTGTTATATAGAGCGATGTAGCTGGGCAGACCTTTGTTCTTGAGTTTTTCCTCGCTCAAGTTTTTATATCTATGTGTATTATTTCTTTAACTTTTATATAAAGAAATTGCTAATTATTTATCAATCATAATAAAATAAGAGCCAAAATAAATAAAACCACGCTACTTTTTTTTTCTTTTTCCGAAGCCTTTTATTTTCTCTTCTGACTCCTACAATGCTGAAAGATTCACTACCTTAAATATTAATTATATTTTAAAACCTTATTGGTATTTTTCTCAATATATGTATGAGGAATATATGATCAGTAGCAGAAACGGTGACGGTCTTAGTGATATTGATATATCAGGACATACTTTTAAACACATAGAGAAATTTAAGAATTTATGTTGAATGTTAACGATATGAAATGAAATCCAGGAGGTGATAAAGTCCCGATTAAAGGCGGGAAACGCGTGTTATTATTAAGTTGCGAAATTGCTTAGTTCGCGGCTTCTCTTTAAAAATTTATAGGTTAGAATTTATAAAACTATTATTCATTCGACGGTTCTTTACGTATGTGAAACGTGGCCGCTTAATTTGAGGGATGAACAACGTTTTAAAGTTTTCGAAAATAAAGCACTCCGTAAAATATTTGGTCCAAAGAGAGATGAGGCCACTGGAGAGTTTAGAAGGTTACACAACGCGGAATTGCGGAACTTGTATCCTGTGATTATAACTGAGTTGATAGCATCGTGGCGTCTCAAATGGGCGTCTAAAGTTGTTGGGCTAAAGTTCTTGGAAAATGGGGTGCATTGGAATTTATATTAACGTTCAGTAAAATGTTTGGGGTGGAAATTGTGTTTTTCAAAAATATAATGAGCCGGCTGGTAAACGACCTGGTCGTGTTTTATAGTTACTGAATACTCGAACTTCTTCCTACGTTTTGGTTTCTTGTCCATGCGCAATCCTCTGACAATTATCAAGTTGTATTGAATAAAAATTCTGGCCTTGGTTGTGTTGGAACGAACAAGTGTTTTGGATATATCGTAAAAGGTTTCTAAGTAGACAGAATGAAATGAAATGAAATGAAAAAACTTCTTTATTATCCTGGGACTAAAGTCCCTTAAGAATAAAATAAAATACATAATTGATGACCGGAACAGTGTGGTCATGATTAAGAATAACAAAATACTAAACTAAAAAATAATTAAGGTAGTAATATATGTACATCTTTACAAGTCAGACTTTCGGAATAAGAAAAACAAAAAAAAACAAAAACAGAAATAGCTGGTTCATCAATGATAATTTGAGTAATACAAACACACAAAAAAAAAAATAATAATAATAATAGTTGGTATTTATAGCATCTGCAGTTTGAAGTTATTGTCTGTTTGACTGGGTAAGGAGAAGGTGGTTGAAAAGTAGCGATTTGAAGGAGGAAGCAGTACTTGCATGACGGATCTCAGGAGGAATAGAATTCCAAAGAGTGGTTGCTTTGGCTAGAAAGGACTTGTCAAAGGCAGCAGTACGGTGAGGAGGAGGGTAGAGGTCAGAAAGACGGGTTCTAGTAGAACGGGACTGAATTGATGATTTAAATTGAAGGGATTGGAAGATGTAGCTGGGACGATGAGTTCTGATAACCTGGTAGAGGAAGGAGGCTAGGAAATACTGGCATCTATAACGAGGATAAAGCCACCTTAACTCGGTGTAATACTGGGTTATATGCGTGTCTCTGGTGATTCCGAATACAAACCGTATTAAACAGTTCATAATACGCTTAAGTTTTGCTTCGAGCTCACCTGAAAGTCCGCTGTACACCTCGCATCCGTAGTCAAAGTGGGGAAAGACAAGGGAAGAAACAAGGAGTTTACGAATATTGAATGGTAGGAGGTGATGGAGGCGACGGAATTGCTTTAGGGTTGTTATGGTTCGGCGAGATATTTGGGAGATGTGCGGTTTCCAAGAGAGAGTTTGATCAAGAGTAATACCTAAGTTCTTGACAGATGAATGAAAAGAGATAGGAGTATTGTTTAGGAAAAGGTTGGGGGAACTGGGAAAGGATTTAAGGAGAGCAGGTGATGCTATCAGGATGGCTTTTGTTTTTCAGCGCTTAGCAGGAGTTTTTGCTGTTTGACCAAGCACTTATATTATTTATGTCCTCCTGAAGTTTAGAGATAGCATCAGGAAATTCATTTGGGGTAAAGGAAATATAAATCTGAATATCGTCGGCATAGAATGGCACCGAGGACTCCTTTATAAACTCCGTCAATTCCTTCCCGCAACATACTACTTGATAATCCGTTCCTACCTCACTAATAAAACCTTCAAAGTAAATCATAACCATTCCTACTCTTCCATATTTTCTTAGTCTGCAGGTGTACCTCAGGGTAGTATCTTAGGTCCCATCCTTTATACGGTATATACAGCTGATATTCCACTCCATCCATCCACTGTCCTCACAACTTATGCGGATGACACTTGTGTGTTATCTGTCCATAATGATCCATCCGCTGCATCCCGAACCCTTCAGTCTCACATCACAGCCATTGAGGAATGGTGTCAGAACTGGAGGATTAAAATAAATCTTAACAAATCCCACCAAATTACCTTTACCCTTCGTCGCAAACCGATTACTTCCTGCCCCACTGTATCCTTTAATAATACCCCACTCATACCTGTTGAACAAATCCGTTACCTAGGACTCCATCTTGACAAACGTCTTACATGGAATCCCCATACGCCACTTAAACGACAAGAAACTGCCCGTAGATACCGATTACTACAACACTTACTAGACAAACGTTCAAAACTTCCAATTTATTACAAAAAGCTCATTTATGTTACCATGATCAGACCCATCTGGACATATGGAATCGAGCTTTAGGGCTCTACTAAACCATCTAATTCCTCTCGCATTCAACCTTACAATCCAAAATCTTTCGCAAAATCCTAAATGCTCCTTATTTCGTTACGAATAAAATCATCCATAATGACCTTAATATCCCATTTGTCGCAGAGCTAGCCCGAAACAGATATGCCTCTTTTCATTCCAAACTCCCAACCCGCACGAATCCTCTTGTACGCAACTTATCATTCCCATATATTCCTGACAACCCTCCGAGGCGATTGAAAAGACGATGGCCTCGAGACCTACTTTAATTAAATTGACATTGCTACCACTGGGTAGTTTCTTCACAAGACAATATACGCCCATAAGTGTAAATTAGCCCATTTACTTGTTGTATATATTGTATGTACAGTTGTAAATATCAATAAAATATTTAAAAAAAAAAAAAAAAAGTAGACAGTAAAGAACATGTAGGTAACTAAAAGTTATTAATTAATCGGTTTATAATTTTCAAACATACAATAGGAAGGAAGCAACATTTCCTCCAATTTAATTTAATAAGATAGCCCGGTTAGAGCCATAGCCTTCATGATGACTACCTAATCAGGTTGAGTAGGTTGTAGCTCAGTAATGTTCACTTAACACTTCCCCAACGTTTACATAAGTGGTGCTTCGCGCGTTCAATTTTAAGTCCCGTTTAAGCCAATTGTCCGTACAAATAGCTTTCGAGCTGGGTGGTCTGCTAACTCTAGAAATTCATGGCTCTATGGGGTAGTGTCTAGCTTTTATGATCCGTCGGTACCATGTAATGCTGTAAGTCATAACATGGTGTGTTCAATGTAACATAATTAAAACCTAGAAAACTCTAACATAATATCTTTAACAAAAAAATAGTTACTTGGATTTATTAATTTTGCATTAATAGCAGTTGCATCGAAACGCGAGAAAAAGATTTGAAAATTATTAAGCTTGAAAATGAAATTTGTTTGGTAAATAAGCCTGTTTAATGATGAAAGGAGAAGAATAGTTAATTATTAACTGATTTATTTTACTGTATAATTTAATACTATATAATACAATAAAATACATTAAGTAAATTTGTTGGTTAATCATATGGGCTTGGTACAGGCGTGTGAAGAATGAACTAGGTCGAGTGGCCAACGTCTTTTCAGCCATCTCGGGGGATTATCAGGAATAAATAGTTATGAGAGGTTGCGGACGAGTGGATTGGAGTAGATTGGGTAGTTTGGAATGAAAGGAGGTATACCTAGATCTGCAACTAATGGGATATTTAGGTCTTTATGAATTATTTTATTAGGAACAAAGTAAGGGGTATTTTGGTTCTTTCGGAGATTTTTGGATTGCAAGGATTGAATGTGGGAGGAATTGAATGGTTTGGCGAATCCCCATAACTCATTCCTATATGTCCTAATAAGCATAATGATGGTAATAAAATTAGTTTTTCGTGGTATGTAAAAAAATTGAGCGTTTTTTAAGTAATTGTAGTAAACGATATCTATGAGTCGTTTCAGTCTAATGTATAATAATGGTTCAAAGTAAGAAGTTTGTCAAAATGGAGTCCTAGGTACCGGATATGTTCTACTGAGGTAAGTGGAATATTGCTTAAGGATATAAGGCAGACATAGGTTATTAACCGATTTAATTTAATTATTAATGGTCTAGATTATTTGCTACAACAAGAAATATTACTCAACTTTATGACTCAATCGTCTATGCTCATAAATTTCAAAGTTAAAAGTACTAACAAAGTTGTATTATTTTGGCTTTCGAAAGGAAAAATGAAAAGCTACTCCTACCGCCATCTCGTTATGTTTTGAGCAAGCAAGAACGACCCCAACCGGGAGTTACAAGTGACCAAGACTTCTTAAATACAGGAGCTATATTTCTTCCTTATTTCGCTTCGTTCCCGGTTGGCAGCACACCGAAATGATGGACTAGATTCAAGAAGATCCCTTGGCCAAAGGAGAAAAAGAGAAGAGTGGGAAGAAGAGAACGAACCAGACATAAGGACCATGGTATCCAGGTATTACATTCTCCTTATCATCAGAACAACCACCTTTCAATAATGTTACAATAGGCCTAAATTAATAATAGGGAATAGTCTTGCTTTTTCTTTCTCTCCAAATTGGCGATAAAAGTACAATAAAACAAATTAACCCAAAATATTTAGAAGGTTTTCAGCTCACAGTATGTATAGTTTTGAAAAAAAAATTTAACATGTGGCGAAGTTTAGGAAATGTTTCATTGTATGGTTTTGGCAGTAGTTAATTTGAGGGATATTTCATTCTCTGCTGGCTCGAGCCTGCGAGTCAATGTTTCTGGAACCATTCCAACTCTGGTATTTTCAGAAAAGTCAAACAAAACAATTATCATTTGAACTCGGACTTCTTGGTTCAATAGCGCACTTGACAGGTCTTTGGTATTTCATTTAATCGAATTCTGTAAATGGTATTAGTATAATTATAAGAAGGAGGAGTTAGTGGAGGGTTTAGCCAGTCAACAAAAAAGCAAATTAGCAAAATTATTTAAATGTTTGTTTATGCTTAGAGGCGTTAAACTTCGAAGTCATCAACGCCTAAAAATTTACTTAAATATAATAAATTTGGGAAAGGGAGTTCTATTTTAACCTAAATAAAATAATAAGAAGAAAAGAGCTAATTATAATGATGACTAATATGAACGAAAATCGAATAATGTTATAAAGATACGAAATTTAAATGACAATGGGAATAAAAAATAAAATCAGACATAAATGTTATAGTTGAGATAGGAGCTGGTGTACTTTTAAAAAATTTATAACCATTGCTATTGATGCTTCGTTATCTTTTAAAATACTGCTCAAGTTAGGAGACATATCAATTTTGGTGATAATGTCTATATAATGAGTACACTCCTCAAAGATGTGCTTTATTGAAAGGATGGAGCTGCAGAAGGTGCATGTTGGCGGTGGCTTTTTTGTTACTAGGTACGAATGAGTTAACGCAGTGTGGCCAATTCTTAGACGAGCCAAGGCTACTTCCTCCCTACGGCTACCCCGACAGGGGCTTTCGTCCCACATAATCTGCCAATTATCCCATACTTCCATTTAAATCTTTACAGGTGTTTCAATTGTTTTAGGTCATTATGTGTGTTATAAAATTCTACTTATATTATTTGTGTTTTGTGTTCACTTATGGTGGTCATCTGTGGTGTAATAGTCAGAATAACAATCTTCTATGTCCAAGGTCGCGAGTTCAAACCTGGAAGGTGGCCCTAGCATTTTATTTATGGTAGTGAAAAATCCTTAGTTATGCCGTCCATCGGAAGGACGTAAAAAGACGTCACGACTCTTGGATAGTCAAAATGTAGGACTCCCATTGTAGCATTGTCCGATTAGCCATAGTGTAATAAAGTGACGTGAAGTAAAAAAAAAAAAAAAAAAAAAAATGTAAAATGAACAATGGCTAACGTACAGAGACTGTAATTGATCACGATACTCATTAAATTCTAAAAATAAACTTAAACTTAATAAAGAACTGACACATGATCATAGATTTTATATAATTATATATTTTAGTTTTTTATTATTTAGTTGTTTTTTTTTTTTCAAAGATGCTATAAAAACTCAGTAATTAAAACTCTGTACTCCATCTCTATTTAACTACTGAATTACAGTTAAGAGCAATTAAAGTCGACAACTTACTTTATAGAGACTTGTACTTTAAATAGATGAAAGTTTTCATTGCAACTGCCACTGATCGCTACAATAAATTTCATGACAGACTGACCCTAAATTCAAACCCGCTGACTCAAAACCTATCAACTGCCACAAACCCATATAATCCGCCCAGAAGACTATCGAGGCGCTGGCCAAGAGACCTGAAATATTGAAAGTTATTAGTTTTTTTTTTATCTATGTAGTTTGTTACATCTGTTGTTAGCATATTTGCTTATTGCAAAAAAAAAAAAGCAGATAGCAAATACAATTGTAATGCCAAAAAAACTTCTATGAATTAATAAATAAATAAATAAATATTTTTATCATCAATTATTTAATGAAGTATCATATTTAATTAACTCTTACTGGATAAGAATCATTTGTTTATTCATTTTAAAAGTTTTAAATAAAAAAATCTTTTCTAGTTTATTTATTTTTTTGGTTTTGTGAAGAAAATTGTTCATATAGCTTATCAACAATTTTTCAGTAGTTGGGAAACTTTTAATTTAATAAATCACCGAACCAATCTCTTTTTAGCATGAGCCACGCTATCCATAGATTTACAATAATCTATAACCAGGAGGTAATTGCGAGTTTGGTATACATATAATTAAAATAAGTTTTTTATTTAAATGAATAATCTTTATGAATGTATTAATTTAACTATCTCTTCTCTTTCTTTATTTTTTTATTTATTATAACATAAATAAAACTTAATAAGACGTTTCGAGGTAATTTCTTTGCCTCATCTTCAGATTATTCAATAATTATCTAAAAAACAATTTAATATCATAAACATATTTTCAAAAACAACAATATTATTAACATTTCGAATTCAATTATCACTATTATATTTTAAAATCTGTTTCTAAAATAACTGTATTTAAATTATACTTACTAGTATTTCCATATTGGCACATAATATTGGTCATATAATCATGATATCTTATTTATATATATCATATATATAAGAATCATTTCGTCAATGATTGTTAAAAAAAATTTTCTATTTCAATATCACATGAAACAAATTGTTTTAACATTTTTAGTGCTAAATAAATGCATCTTTGAAGCAGACTAAAGTAACCTTTCATCTAATTCTATTCTTGTACTAGTTAATGTTTTTATATATCCACAACAAATATTATCCAGGATAGAAATTAAATATATTTTTTTTATTTTACAAATTAAAATTAGAAATTCAATTTGTTAATTATGTCTGCATAATTTCGACTTATTTTTTCGAATCTATTTTGTTATTGACTGTATTTATTATATTTGTAGTTGATATTAAAATGAATTAAATTAAATATAAAATGAATGGAATTAAATTATTTACATAAATGTTAAATTTTGGAACTATAGATATACCTTTGTGACTAATTTAAAATGCACTAGTAGTCATGCTGTAAGTTTGAACAGAAGATATTATTATATCCGGTTCCGATTATATCGCATCTAATCTTTTATAGTTTTATCTAATTAAACATTTTTTTTTATTAAATGGTATGAATTTTATTAAATTCAATACTTTAAAAAAATTATAATAATTACAATATGGTGCGAAAACTAAATGTGAAATCATATTTGATTAGGAGATTTCAGTAGCTTTCCGATAGTAAAAATCTTGTGCGCACAACACAGGACTTTCATTTACATGATGATGGTTGTTAAAATAAATTTAAGGTCTTTTAAATAATGATAGAGTTCAAAAAAGTTTAAAATTAATTTAAATAGAATTTTTATTTTATTTAGTTTCGTTGGAAAATATGATTTAGATTAAATAATATAACCATATAAAATTGTTATGTATAATGATCAGTTATAAGTGTTTGCCCTATTCGTCACTTTACATTATAGTTTACAACTTTGTATATAAGATAATATTTTTTCTAAACTCTTTAGCTTTCCAACGGTATATTATTTTATCTATATTTTTATTCCTATGTTCAAAAAACGAAAAATTAGATAGTGAAATATTTTTTCTCTTTTCTCTTCAAGTTGGTTATCGAATTCGTTCTTGTTTTTGTGCCGTTTTTGAAAAAAAAAAACAACTAAAAAAGTGCAAAATTAATTATATAAAGACAGACTACTGAACAGAAATTCTAAATTATCTATCGAGAACAAACTGCTAATATACAAGACAGTACTGAAACCTATCTGGACCTACGGACTTGAACTGTGGGGGACAGCCAAATTTTCTAACATCAAACGCATTCAATCCTTCCAATCAAAAGTCCTCCAAACAATAGTTAATGCTCCTTATTATGTATCCAACCTTTCCTTACACCGCGACCTTAATATCCTGTTTATTTTAGACCTCATACCATTAAAATCCTCTAAATTCCATCAGAACCTTATCCATCACCCTAATCCCCTAGCTCAATCCTTATCCAGCTCCACACATCCTTACCATCCTCCTAGAAGGTTGAAACGGCAGTGGCCTCGAGACCTCTTGTAAAATGTATATTGGAGTTCTAGCATTGGCTAGATTCTCCACTCACGTGCTGTATGCTTGTGAATTGTATATAGGTATGAGTGACTTTTGTATATATTTTTATTGATTTGTTTTTGTATATATTTATATTGTATTATTATTATATAAATTTATTGTTTTGTATATATCGTGTGAATGCAGTATGAATGTTGTACTTCATCCCTATTAAAAATGTCTTAAATTGGACAGATTGTAATATTGCTCAATAAAGAATTGTTTCTAAAAAAAAAAAAAAATTATATAAAGTAGCACTTCTGGTCAGTTGATGTAACATCTCCGGCATACAGTTGTGTTAAATATAAAAATTCAGTTTTGAATGACTGTTTTCGTGTTAGACTTACCACAATAACGCGGGGACACACGCAGACTTAGTTTTTGTACTCAAGGGACCCTGTAACATGTATTTCCAGTCTAAATCTGAATTTAGAAAATTTTTTCTCGCAATGCTTGTTCTTACTGTATTTTTCATTTATAGTTAAGTCTAAGTAAAAATCTGGTGAATTTTGAGCATCAAACTTTTATTTATTCCACTTTAGTAATAATAATAATTATTAGCTTTAATTATCTAGTTTTACTTGGGGGTAAGCATATAATAATAATGACACTAATAAGCATAAACTTTACCACAGAATTTGTCAAAATATATTTGGGTGCAAATATTTGGGATTGCTACTATAGTGGAAATTTAGTCACATCTTTATGCTTTTGGACAAAATTCCGTCTATGTTGCAGGAAAATATTGTTGTCTAACAAGTTATATCGTGACCAACACTGGTCCTGTTACGAGGTATTATATCAATGCCTGTATATAATTAGATTAAATTATTTTAATTATCGGTATGCCTTAACTTTTTTCTGGCTATTTATTTCAACGTCAAGATGTAATTTTTGTGTCTTTTTTTTTTTTTTTTCATGCTATCAATAGTTATTTCAAGGCAGGGTTTTCTCAGGATTTATTTTGTTTTCCTAGTATTTTTTATCAGACCGTCTTTTCCAGGGCTCTATAAATTATTCACAGTTTCGTGACCTTCCCCTTTCATGCTCCTATTCTTCCCCTCCAGGTCAAACATTCAGCTATATGTAAATTATTTACGCTTAATGCATTCTTCTGCTCCTCTGTTTATTTCCTCTCTGAAAATAGAATTGGATGTTGTCAGTCTTCTATCGCCAAGTCCAATTTATACAAATGTTTAGTTGATTGGAGCTAATATATCATGTATAAACAGTAATATTAAATAATTTTCCTTACGAGTAGATTTTTTCCAAACTTTATTTATTCTTTTTATAATTAGTAAAAAATATGTACGAAAATAAATTAAATAAATAATCAATAGATGTTTAATTATGGCTCCTAACAGAAGGATAGAGGTATGAGAGGATCTCGGAGCTTTCCCGATAAATATGTTTGCTCTTTTATACAATAAACTGATTTAGAGTTTGTCACAGAAACCAAGAATCTGATTATATATAAATATATATTATATATATAGATTTATATATATATATATATATATATATATATATATATATATATATATATATATAGATTTATATATATATATAGATTTATATATATATATATATATATATATATATAAATCTAGTGCGGGAAACACACGACTTTCACTTACCTCCATTTTTAAAACCAATGAAAGAATTTTCAAATACACTTAAAAATAAAAACACGTGAAACTATTAAAGAATCAGTTAGTTTTATCGGGGATGCGCTCGATGATAACAGTCATACGTTACTTCGTCTCTCAGATTTTTGCTCTTTTCAGTAGGAATTCGCTTGAGTTCAGTCTGGAAAACATCACTAGACTTCAAGAAAACCACAGCAGTGAATATTGGAGAAATATCGGTAAGCAAAGTTATAATTTACTTTGTAGAATCGCGAAAAGTGAAAGGAGGGTCACTGATCAGCTGATTGCCGCTAGCTCGGCAAGCTCGGGCTTGCTTTTCTTTAACTTATCTTTCGTTTATTATCTTCCCTTCTCATTCTCATCTCATTATTTATTTATTTTTTATTTATTTTTTTTTTAATCAATGAGATATTTTCATCAAGTTATGTCCTCAAAAGCTACAAGTAAAAGATCTAGATCTGCAGGTTCAAACTCGTCTCCTACAAAACAGAGACCTCGCCGTGAAAATAATAAAAAAATGATTCCACCAGCGACCGCTTCAGCTACCTCTTTAGGATCTGAACCACAGCCTAGCACATCATCACAAGGATTAACTGATGAATCGCCGTTTTTTACACCGAACCCATTTCAGATCCTCCAAAATCAAAATGAAAAAGAAACCATGGAATCTTCTCCTATACCCAGAGAACCACTACCTCCACCAATTTTTGTTAAAAATATTAAACATTTTCAACTACTTTGTGCGCATTTAAACAAATTAACCGATCCTAATAGTTATTCTTGTATAAGTAGAACCAGTGATACTAAAATATCCCCGACTACCGCCGAAAGCTACAGAAAAATAGTGAAATATCTGACTGAGACCAAAGCTGATTTTCATACCTATCAGTTGCGCCAGGAGAGAGCTTTAAGGGTTGTAATTAGAAACCTACACCCTTCAACACCAGCTACAGCTATCAAAGAAGAACTGACGGAGATAGGCTATAAAGTGCGGCAAGTCACCAATGTCCTAAAAGATAAAATTCCACTGCCTCTATTCTTCGTGGACTTGGAACCATCAGCAGGAGTTGAAAAAATTTACGACCTCAATAAGTTATACTATACTAGAGTAAGAGTTGAGAAACCTTACACTAAGAGAGAAATAGTTCAGTGCCATAATTGTCAGGCATATGGTCATACGAGAACTTACTGCCACCACACACCACGCTGTGTAAAATGCGGTGAGCAACATAAATCAGAAGAATGTACACGATTAAGATCAACACCCGCTGTATGTGCTCTGTGCCTCGAGGACCACCCGGCTAACTACAAGGGATGTCAAATCTACAAGAACCTCAAAAGCAGATACCAAAAACCTCAGAATCTGGATGAAACAGCTGAACCGATCAGAAGCAGAAGACAACCTTCAAAAACAATTGATTCCAATGTGACATTTGCCCATCTACTTGGAGGTGGGAACCAGAACAAAGAGGCCCTCCCGGAACAACGCATACTTCAAAATCCTGAACCCCTTCCACAACCACCTATTCCTCAAAATTTACCCAACCCTCAAAAACCTCATCCGCATCAAATCTCTCATATTCCTCCTCCATCAAATGTCACAGACCTTACAAGTTTGATGACATCCTTCATCACTGAAACCAAATCCCTTGTTATGCCACTAATATCACTACTTACTAATCTCGTATCAAATTTAATCCCTTCCTTAAAAAATCCTTAAATGACTACACCTAACTCCTTATCCATTCTCCTTTGGAATGCGAATGGTGTTAGAAATCACACTGACGAACTTACAGCTTTATTGCAAGACAAAAACGTTGATGTAGCACTTATTACTGAAACTAGACTAACCACTAAACAGTTCTTTAAAATACCTCAATACGTAACATACCGTACGGACCCACCCAGACGGAAAAGCCCATGCCGGTACTGCTGTCATTGTGCACCAGTCCCTCTCCCACCATATACTCCCAGTTCCCTCCTATGATTTCCTACAATATACCGCCATAGTAATCAAGACTTTTTCTTTTCCGATCACACTCGCATCAGCGTACTGCCCTCCTAAACATTCCATCTCCAACATTCTATTCGAATCCTTCCTCAATTCCTTAGGAAACCACTTCATTCTGGGTGCAGACATGAATGCTAAGAACCAACAATGGGGTTGCAGATCCACGAATTGTCGTGGGCGGAATTTACAGTCTGCACTCAGCTCTAGACATTTCAACCTCCTGCCTCCTGACTCCCCTACCTACTGGCCAACTGATCCTAACCGTAATCCTGACATCCTTGACTTCTTCATTCACAGCGGATTAGGCTCCCTAAACATGTCGGTGACTCGCCTTGATGAACTGTCCTCTGACCATAGTCCATTGCTCCTTAAAGTATCCCTAATTCCTATTCCTAAACCCACCCCACCGTCATTTATCAGAGGACCAGTAAACTGGGACCTTTTTCGCCAAATCTTGACCAGTGATATTGACCTCAGAGTGAAACTGAAAACTCCAGATGACCTTGACGATGCTGTAAACTCCTTCACCATCGCTATTCAACAAGCTGTTTGGACTGCCTCCTCTCCCAAGCACTCCCAGATAAGTCAAAACCAAAATCATTTACCACAACACCTCATAGACCTCATCCGCACCAAACGCCGATCCAGATCCTTATGGCAACGCACCCGTCACCCAGAGGATCGCCGCTCCTATAACTTTTTTTGTAGAAAATTAAAGCGGGAGTTGGCGATCCTCCGTTCCCAATCCTATAATACCTACCTCTCCTCTCTCTCGACTCGTGACAATTCCCTGTGGAATGTCACGAAGAGAATCCTAAAATCCCACCATATTTCCCATCCCCTCCGTCGTAGTAATGGTTCCTGGGCTGCGTCTGATGAAGACAAAGCCGAGGAACTTGCCAAATACGTTTCCGAAGTCTTCACACCTCATCCAGAATCCCATCCAAACCACACTGCAGTAGTGGAAGAGTTCCTTCAGTCTCCAATCCCGCTTTCATTACCTCCTAAAGCAGTCAATCCCTCTGAGGTCAAATATCTTCTCCGAAAACTTGCACTCCGTAAATCTCCTGGGTACGATCTCCTCACTCCTCAGATTCTCAGACAGCTTCCATCTAAAGCCGTTATATTTCTTACATATATTTACAACTCCATTCTACGCACTACTCATTTTCCTCTCTTATGGAAACATTCCACAATAATTCTCTTCCTAAAACCAGGTAAACCTCCTAACACTACGACATCATATAGACCTATCAGCCTACTCCCAATCCTTTCAAAAATCTTTGAAAAAATCCTCCTCAAACGAATATTACCTTTATTAGAATCCCACACTATTCCTTCCCATCAGTTTGGATTCCGTTCCCAACACTCAACCGTTCAGCAAGGGCTCCGAGTCGTTGACCATATTTCCTCTGCCCTTGAGAACAAGGAGTACTGTTCGGGTGCATTTCTGGACATAACGCAAGCATTTGACCGGGTGTGGCACCCGGGATTACTCTTTAAGCTCAAAAACCATTTACCCCAATCCTTATACCTAGTCCTCCGATCCTATCTATCAAACCGCTCCTTCCGAGTTCGTTGTGGTGCAGAATATTCCAATTTTTATCCAGTCGAATCCGGTGTTCCTCAGGGCAGTGTCCTTGGTCCTATCCTCTATAATATATACACGGCTGATATTCCTCTTTGTCCTAATACCTTCCTAGCAACGTACGCTGATGACACAGCTATCCTATCCTCTCACTTAGATCCCGAAATTGCATCTACAGGCCTCCAAACGCACCTTTCTCAAATTGAAGACTGGTGTAACAACTGGAGAATCAAAGTCAATGAATCCAAATCCAGACATGTCACCTTTACCCTTCGAAGACAATCCTGCCCTCCAGTTCTCTTTAACTCCGTTCCGCTTCCTTTCTCCGACACAGTCCGGTATCTTGGCTTCCTTCTGGACAAAAGACTAACTTGGAACCCGCATACTAGACTTAAACGACAAGAACTTAATCGACGATTCGGACAATTATACAGACTACTGAACAGAAATTCTAAATTATCTATCGAGAACAAACTGCTAATATACAAGACAGTACTGAAACCTATCTGGACCTACGGACTTGAACTGTGGGGGACAGCCAAATTTTCTAACATCAAACGCATTCAATCCTTCCAATCAAAAGTCCTCCGAACAATAGTTAATGCTCCTTATTATGTATCCAACCATACCTTACACCGCGACCTAAATATTCCATTTATTTTAGACCTTATACCAATAAAATTCTCTAAATTCCATCAGAACCTTATCCATCACCCTAATCCCCTAGCTCAATCCTTATCCAGCTCCACACATCCTTACCATCCTCCTAGAAGGTTGAAACGGCAGTGGCCTCGAGACCTCTTATAAAATGTATATTGGAGTTCTAGCATTGGCTAGATTCTCCACTCACGTGCTGTATGCTTGTGAATTGTATATAGGTATGAGTGACTTTTGTATATATTTTTATTGATTTTGTTTTGTATTTATTTATATTGTATTATTATTATATAAATTTATTGTTTTGTATATATTGTGTGAATGCAGTATGAATGTTGTACTTTATCCCTATTAAAAATGTCCTAAATTGGACAGATTGTAATATTGTTCAATAAAGAATTGTTTCTAAAGAAAAAGTTTTATCGGATTTTCATCAATCTTTATTAACTTTTACAAGCTCTTGTGTATTAGATAATTTTTTTTCCCTGAAATCTTTGGTTGGTGTATTATAAGCGTATATTACTGTTGCTATGTTCAAAATTAAAAAAAAACTGCATTAAAAAAATATTTTTTCAATTTTCTCCTTTAGTTTTTTTTTTAAATTCGCACAACTTATATATATATAACAAGATAACTTATATATAACAAGATAACTTATATATAACAAGATAATTTGTTTTTTTTTATAAAATATACAAAATTAAAGGTACTTTAGAAGAAGACAATTTTAAATATCGGCATTTAAGCCCTGCCAGGCTATTTTTATTAGAATAAAGCCTATATGATATTAAAGCCCATTAAATTTTACATCGATATAGCGAGTTTAATCAAAATCGTAGGAACCGTTTTCGAGAAAATCGAAAAAAAGGGGCAAAATGCATGGTATAAAGGGGCTCTTATGGTTAGCTCATTTTAATGAAAAAGGTTTTTTAACGTCTCGGGCGTATAGTTGTTTTAAATATGAAATTTCAGTTTCATAGGACTTTTCGTTACCGCCCGGGAGTTACCACACACGGACACACACAGAGACCTTTTTGCGGGATTTGGTTATTTGGACTCAAACCCTTAAACGTGTATTTCCGTTGAAAACTGGAATTCGAAATTTTTTACGATCGCAATAAATAAATTTCTCTTACTATATATAGTAAGTGAAAGTAAAAGAAAAACATAAGTATGAATATTCAATGATAACTTTCATTGATAACCTTACATTTAAATGGAACAAATGAGTCAAATAATGTAACAAAAATATTATACTTTCTTACAACAGCGAAGTAATGTGTATATAAAAGCACAAACACAGAAATAACAACGGTTATTCAGTTATTTATTTTTTTATTTTCAAATGAAATATTTTAAATTCCTATAAAAAGTTAAATTTAATATTTATTATATTCCAATTTAGTTTTAAGTGAAACATCTGTCATGGAATAATCTTTTAAGTAATAATTAATAACGTTGCTGTCTTTATATTTTAATCAAATAAATCAGCTTAACATTAAAAGTATTGTTTTTTATTAGGCACATTACATTATAAACATTTTTAACTTTCTTTTACAATCAAATCGATAATTATACAATTGTTATCAATATCATTGATACTATCTGATGTAACCCTACAATAACAATGTCAGTTTATGGATTTACAACAATATTCCATTTATTACAACAACTTAATTTGAATTTGGTACGTAATAATGTTTTTTAAAATCGTGCGCACTGAAACACTTAATCCTACAACTTCCTTCATTACAAAAACCATTTGTTCATAAGTTTGTTGGCTGTCATTTTGTCAACTTGTAAATCTTTTACAAATTGTATATTTACTTTTCTGAAATCTTCAGATTCCAATGGAATTTTATACGTCTATCTATCTAAGATATTTTGATGCTATCACACATGAGTATTTCATCACAAGGAAAAATCCGCCTCAATGTAATCACTGTAAAGTGACTCTCACGGTGAGTTATATTTTTGAGGACTGTCCACGGTACAGGAGTGAGATTGAAAAATGTGGGGTACCACGCCATGTCTCTGAGGCTTTGAGCGATAATAAAGCAACTATCAGCAGTGCCATCAAGTTTATAAAGAATAATCGTCTGTTTCAGCAAATATAACATAATTTTTTTTATTTTTTATATATTATATACATATAATTTTATTTTTTTTTTTTTCTTCTTCATCATACAGTTTAATGTTTGTTTTTTATCATTATTGTTAATTTCGTTTATTTTATTTTTATTATTTGTGAATGTTACTGTATTGTTTGTTTGTTTTAGTATTTTGTTCGTTGTTTTCTTTCCTGAATTTTTAATTTTTCTTTTTTTTATCATTTTGGTAAATCGTTTTTCTTTTGTTTTTTATAAAGATGTGAGGGCGATGATAAACAACAGTAGTTTTTTGCCCTTAAAATTAAAACAACAATAGAGAGGAATAGGTTCTAATTTAAAAACAATAATATTGCCTGGGTAGGGATTGTGGGCAGGTTGAATGTATTTTGAATTTACAGTACCTCATTATTAATCTTAGTTAAGTCAGAATAAGAAAGCCAACAGTGACTGCATTATCAGGCGCTATCATTTATATTTTCAGCTAATTAATAATTCTGTCAAGCTGTATTTTTTTCATTGAAATTAATGACTCTTTCAGGAAGTTCTCCCGTGACTAATGATGATTTTATAAAACTTGGTGTATTTATTAATTTGGTTTCCTTTTATATTCTAAGTATTTTCTTGTTGTTGTAAGAAAATATAGGGTTGTCGGTATGAATAGTGTTTGTATAAGTCTGTCAATCCAAGGCTTGCATCACGGATCATTGATCGACCTCCAAAAGTATTTAAAAAAACAACTTGACTTTAGTATCGCAATCAATTTAGTGATTGTTTATCTTTTACTAGCTTTAGGTCTTGGCATGTTAATATGAAATACTAGTATTCACCTTATAAAGCGGTGTCGCCAAACAAGAGGGAAAAAGTGAGTTCATTTACAGCCTTGGCAAAATAGATGGAAGGTCTGCTTTATTTATCCTAATTAAATCAATTTCTTTATATAAAAAGTAAATAGGAGATATTAAAATACTAGAACACGTGGAATGAAAGAGCTTGTAATACCTGAGTACTAATAAAGTTGTATCGTGACGGCTCAGGTGGGTATGCAAGATTGTTAGGCTTAGTAAAGAACAGGCTGGCTTCTTAGATGTAGGCCGAGACGTAGTTGGGAGCACTTAGTTTAATCGGATGTTAAATCTTAAGTGGGGTTGGCATCGAACATTCGGGTTCGCTAAGCCTAGTTTCTTGTTTTCTTATTATTATCGTTTGGGTTTACTGATCGCCACAGGGCTCGTATCCACTCTTCAGAAAGGTCTTTTTTTCTCTTCTTCCAGTATTCCTTAATTTTTTACTTTCACTTACTATATATAGTAAGGGAAAGTATTGCGATCGTGAAAATGTTCGAATTCCTGTTTTCAACGGAAATACACGTTTTAGGGTCCCCTGGGTCCAAATAACCAAGTCCCGCAAAAAGGTTTGTGTGTGTGTCCGTGTGTGGTAACTCCCGGACGGAAACGAATAGTCCTATGAAACTGAAATTTCATATTTAAGACAACTATACGCCCGAGTCGTTACAAAACATTTTTCATAAAAATCGGTTAACCAGAAGAGCCACTGTATACCATGCATTTTGCACCTTTTTACGATTTTCTCAAAAACGGTTCCGACGATTTTGATTAAACTCGCTATATCGAATTGAAATTTAATATGCTTTAACATCATGTAGGTTTTATTCTGATTAAAATAGTCTGTAAGGGCTTATAGCCATATTTTAAATTTTCTTCCTCTTGAGTACCTTTACTATATTATCTTGTTAGCATTGATAAATAAAAGCTAAATGTATAAGTTGTGCGAATTTGAAAAACAACTAAAGGAGAAATTAAAAAAATATTCTTTTAATGCAATTTTTTGGTTTTGAACATGAGAACAGTAATATACCGTTGGAAAGCTAACGATTTAATGAAAAATATTATCTTATACACAAGCTTGTAAAAGTTAATAAAGAGTGATGAAGAGCCAATTAAACTAACTAATTTTAGATGATATATAATTGATGTTTTAATAAAACACATGTTTCTATATAAATTCAATTTAATTAATTCTTTAATAGTTTCACTAATTTTTATCTCTAACTGTATTTGAAAATTCTTTAATCGATTTTTAAAACGGAGGTAAGTGAAAGTCGTGTGTTGCCCTCACCAGATTTTTTACTATGAGCCAGCCTTCTCTCATATGTCCTTTTGGACCCTGTGTTCTTCTTACTGGTAAGAGACATTGGGAAAAATTCCTTTTGTATAACTTGCCATTACTGCAATCGCTCTTTGGTTTTATCCAGTGGGATCCCTAGTTGTTTTTGAATTCTACGAGAATCTTAAGGAGATGGCTACCTTAAAGGTAACAGGTCGCTAACTATCAAAATTGTAATCCTTGAACTCCCATGACTGATCGGACTCACCGATTTAGCTTCGCGGTGGGATTGATACCCTACCTTCCACTGCAGTGCTCAGCTTAACATCTCTTGTAGGTCACGTGCTGGAGTTGGAGTAAAGAGGCTAAGTCGGGTCCTTTTGCTGGAACCAATATGTTATAGTTGCAGGGGCGAGCCAACGGCACATTTCACTTCCATTCGCCCAGAGCTATAAGGGCTCCTTCCAGGCTGATTCCTGGAGACCTTTATGTTCACTAAGCCTTGTAATATTATTATTAAACAGTAAATTTAATTGAGGTACAAAATTAAATTAACTCATCTTGAAAAATCATTTATATAGTTTTTGTTTTCCTTTTTTTTTTTTTTTTTAAAGAAAAATTTATTTATTTTTCCTAAATCAGTCGCCTAATAACGGTACCAACATTTGTTGGTATAGAACAACAATGTTTGTATTATTTTTTGGAAAAAGTATAATAATTTTTGAAATTATGTATTTGGCAATGTCATTTATGTCATTATTTATATATAAAAAAAGCCCAACAGCAGGAGCATTGCCCAATGACAGGTGGTCATAATACAGACATATATATTATAAACATACTTTTATACAAAAAAAATAAAATAAAATACAATAACTGAATAACACAACATAATACAATCAATACAAAATATAATAAAATGCAGTATCTGACTAAAGAAAAATAAGACAATTACTTCATACTTAAAAACAGAATATAGTAAAATACAGTAACGAAAAAAAGAAAAAGAAAACAATTAATTCATACACAAACAGAAAAAAATATATAATTCAATTCAGTAACTGACTTAAGAAATATAAAACAATGACTTTATAGTTAAAAATACAGAATAATAAAAATAAAAGAAAAAAAAAACAACAGCACAAAGGACCAACATATAAAACGAAAAAATAAGAAAACTTACATAAAATACAAAGAAGAGAACAACAAAGTGTCGGACTATGTATAGAAACCTTTGTTATAATTATGAAGAAACTATATGCTAAAATCAGAGATTAACAATCACATAGTTTATAAATGTTAGTTCACACAATTTATTGCTATTTATATATTTTTTTATAATTTTGCTACGAAATACACGTCTGTGAATAATTTTAATACTCGTTCGTGCCGTATTTTAAAATAATGTATGCTCTTTATAATTCTAAAATGTAGTATAAAAAACTTGAATGTAAGTCTTGTTTAAACATTGAAAGCGTTTGACCACCTAACTGGACGGTCAACAGCAGAGCGTTTTCTGTTTGCGATGTCGAAAATCTAGGTCGGAAAACCTCGTTTTAGCGAATGTCAATAACGCCTTCCGACGTGGATCTTCACTTATTGTAGGATTTCAAACGTTTATTTGCAAAACATTTCACAGAAAGTTATTTTTGGTTTTTTAAGGTTTTACTTTATAAACTGAAAATAGCTTTATTGAAAGGTTTGAGGGCGTGCCTGGAATTGATATTCTTTTCTCCTTTACTGAACACACTTTAATATTATTAAAGTATTACTACTAATTTTTTTAATCGTTAAATTATGCACGTATTGAATATTTCACAAATATCGTGTAGATACTTTGATACAGCTCAACGCAGAAGGACTTACACATTAAGTTGAATCCAGAAGATACGTAGTGAATATTATCTTCCTTTTGCTTCAGTTGCCATTTTTCTTATCAGCATTTGTATACAACCTACAACGAGTACTGTCTCTGTTCGTTTGATATTAACATTTTAAACGAAAACCAAGGCGTGTGTTTTTTTTTATTTTAAACAATTAATGGCTTTGTCAATTTCGTATTAAATTTCAGTAATTTTTGCGTTCTGGCATATTTCATTAACGGAGTACTAGATGGCTGTAAATGTCTTTTAAAACGTTCCATTTAAATGTTCTTTTAATGGTTCCGGTCTAAATTTTTTTATTTTATTGTTTGCGTTCTTTATTTTTTCGTGATAATTCAAAGTGGTATAAAGAAGCTATTCCATAACCTTAATAATTACCGGCAGAGAACGACTATACCTAATATGAACATTCCAAAAAGGACGTCTGAGGGTCAAAATTCCAAGAAAGACTCGTTTGATAAATAATATTAAATAAAAAATATCAAAGCCGAATGAAATGGTTTTAACTTTAAAATTAAGGGGAGGGAACCTTCCGTGGTTTTGTAGCTAGAATAACCGAGATCGTCGGTTCAAACTGGCAGATGACTCTAGAATTTTTAAAGGAAGTAAAAAATTCATGGTTATGCCTTTCTCTGGAGGGGACGTAAAATAGTAGTCCCGACCATGTAGGATGTCATGTGTTCGTTCAAGAAACCTATCCTAATTAAACTTAGATGGGAAACATTTAGGACTCACACTGTAGCACCGTCCGATTAGCCACAGTTGCATAAAGTCTCGTTAAATGAACAAACAATAAACTAATATATAAGGGCAAACTCAAATAGGGGTTTTTGGAAATCATATCTAATAAAATAAAAACACAAAAAAAAAAAAAAATGGGATGAGTGCTTTAAATAATCAAAAATATTATATACTGTACATTTAACATTAATAATTAAAATAAAATTTTCCTTCGAATGGGACTCTTGCCAATTCACCTATGGCTATTTATTTTTTTGTTTTCTACCCCTACCTCACCTTTGAAGACTATTTTCGAGCCAGGCGTTGAGGATGAAACGATAGAACATAAATTTATGAAAAAAAAAAACAAAAAAAAAAAAAACCCAGCAGTAAAATTGTTCAATTATCTAAAAGAAATGAATTATTATAATGGAGTGTGGAGGAAAATAAAGGAGAAAAAAAAATCATTTTTATTGAGACACGTTTCTTTTCATTCCCAATCCTTTAATATTTTTATATTAACAATACAATATACAATCATTTATATAAGTTATTGTGTTGTCGGTAATTTGTGATTTTTAGATTATTTTCGTAATATTAATTGATTTCGTAGTCGAGTAATGCTGTCACGAGATACTTTGTGAATGTTTTAGTAATTATTTAAATAGTTCTTTTAATTATTATGAAGAAATATTTTAATAATTTCAGTACTGTAAAAAAATATTTTATGGATCGAATATGGGTGTTGAATATGATATGTTGAAGCCTTAGAAGAGCAATTTGCTATTTTCCTGGAGAGTTTAAAATGTAGGATTCATTTCAATTTTTTATAATTATCTCTGTCAATTATAAATTATGTCATGTACTCGTTCAAGAAACCTGTCCTAATTAAACCTGGATGGGCAACATTTAGGACTTCAACTGTAGCATCGTCCGATATGTCACAGTTGCATACAGTCACTTTAAATGGACAACTTCTTTATATATATATGTATCTTGAAGAAAGTAGATATAGACGATTTTAAAATAGTAGTTTATTATTATACAAATATACAGAATAGATACATTCAAACACAAGAACAATAAACAATTACCTAAAATAGTAGTATATGAATAAAAAGTCCCTTCTAATCTATTCAAACAGTCAAGATCATATGAAACCTACCAAATGTTTTAGATCGAAATGTGATCTAATTTTCTATGAAAATAGTATCCTATCTGAACTAAATTTTTATGATATTATTAATTTTACATATATATATTATTATATAATATATATATATATATATATATAATAATATATATTTAATGTATGGACATATATCCTCCGTTGGAAAGTATATGGTGTTCCGGTGAAGCTTATAGGTGCCAGGACAAGCCCTACAAGGGTTGGTGATGGTTAGCCTTCCCTCCTCCCTTGGCAGGGAAACCAATTGGACCCCTCTACCTTCGCCTCGGTCATTCGGTCCCCAGCAAATTCCCGTCAATAACTCTGCCCAGATCCCCTAGGAAATTATATTGCTCCAGTTTCTGCTACTGACTTCTTAAAACAGTTGCAGTATTTATTTCTGTGTCGATACTTCAATTTAATATTTAATAAGGATGTAGTGGACTTTCACTTTTACATAGCAATGTTTGTGTGTTTTTTAAGGATAAAAATCAACTGAAATGTTGTTTAATTTCGCCAAGAATATAACTTTAATAATATACAAATTTATTTGTTTTGGGGGCAATCCCCTTAAAAATAGAGCCTGGATACTTGTAGGTTATAATATTTGCATAGTATTAATCTAAACAAACATTATAGTGTCCACTACTATACATTCCCTACAACAAAAATAACTCAAACAATACCTTTAAATGAATAGTTAATTTAATAAATTACTTTACACATTATTTGTATTTGAATTTATTTATTTCCGATTTTATGTAATTTGACTGTATTATTATTTTCTGTATATATTGTAAGAATGTGTATCGCATCACTATTACTACTGTTCATTATGAAACAAATTGTAATATTTCTCAATAAATAAATAAATATATATATATATATATATATATATAATATATATATATATATATATATATATATATAATATATATATATAAATGATAAACAATATAACATTCATAAATATACTGTAAAAAGTAAACTTGAAAAAAAAATATTTGGCTTACTAATTATATCAGTAAACATCAAAGAAATATAAATATATATAGCCACAAATACATAAACATAAATAAACACATATGGTTATTCATTGATGATGGATGCTTTAAGTGCAATTCAGTTAATAATATATTAGTATAGCTGTTTTATTTGGTTTGTTTCTTGTACGGTAATTATAGTAATAGGCCTATTTGCTAATTTGCTTACTTGTGGTATGTAGTGGTTTTTAATTGAGCTGTAGATAATAGGAAATTCTAGTATTATGTGGTATAATCTTTCATATTGTTTCCTATTACATTTTCCTTCGGATTCATGTTGTAGACATGATTTTTGTGGGTAAACTTATTGTTATATTTAAAGGTTAGACGGGCTTGAGATATTATTTTTACATTAAATGGGATGTCATCCATTGAACTATAAGTTTTAATGGTTAAATTCGATGCGAATATATTATTATGATAAGAACTGTATGTTATCTTTTTTGTTAATATTCGAGGTCACTGTGGTTCATATATAGTTTGTATACTTCTTTATTAGTTGGGTTTGGCTTTGGAAGATTTCAGGATTGTTTTTGAATAATATTGATGTACTAATTATTTTATTTAAGATATTATATTTGAGTATACCATAGAGGGTAGATAAATATGTATATATATATATATATATATATATATATATATATATATATATATATTGATAAAAGTAAAATCTATCGAGCTCTTTCGAAATATATGAGCTGAAATTCACTATCATCATTATTTTACAAGCAAGCCAATATCTTTATTTTACTATGTAAACTTCAGCATGCTTATTGTTTTGGTGCAACTCGTTCTCTTTTTGAGTCAGATAGTTTTACGAAAATGTGAATTGATTTTGTGAAAGAGAAGAGTCTTTTACTAGTCACCAACTTTTGTCTTCCTGTCTTCTCATTTCCGCAAAACTTACCTCTGCGGTCCCCCCAAATTGAGTTAGAGGGTTGGGATTTTGTGAGTGAATCGATTCGGTGTTACGAAGTTCTATATTTAAACTTTTTTTATCCAATCCCCTATTTTTGATATTTTAAATTTAGTACGAAAATACAGAATCGAAATTAAAACTTTAGGAATGGGACTTATCTATTTTTATAATTTTTCATTTTTGTTACAAAATAATGAATTTTCTGGTTATTTTATAGTGTATCGAAAAAAAAAAATTATAATTTTGTCTATATTATTCACAAATATTGACATATGATGTAAAATTATACTTTTCCCCAACGCCTTATGTTAGTTTACTGCATTACTAGGTATTAAAAAAAATATTTAAAAAATTCAAATATTCTTGTTTAGGAAGTTTATCTCTATAAAAATGTATTAATTTGAAGCGTAACTTTTTTATTTTTTTTTTTTAGTTAGGAACTTGGGAATAAGGATAAAGTTGAGAAAGATTTACTACCCCAGCAGTTGTCAAGTAAAATGAATTCTTGACATTTTATTACCCGTCAGTTTTATGTCTTTCTAGGTCAATGTTTCTAATAAAAAAAATAAATTTGACACTACTAATGCTCTCAGATGTCGCGTTATTGTCAGATTGTTACTAACGGAAAATAAATAAAATGTGGTCATAATTTAATGATAAAGGTTTATTATGTCAATCAACAATTGTAATCGCAGATAAAATATTTTTTTCTCATTAAATATCAATTTGCACCTCTCTACGATTAATTGAAAAACAAACTAACTAATTAAAAAAAAAAAAAAAAAAAAATGAAATGAGACCGGATTTTCATGATTTTGCACGTTTTATTTGCTTGCGTGTGTCAGCTTCAAACCCAAACAGCTATCCGATTCATTAACTAGCGAATAATATATTACTAATATATTAAAATTAATTATATAAGTATTAAAATTTGTTATATTAAAAATAGTGCTATATGGAAAAATTAGTACGCTGTGTAAAAACAACCCAATCAAGTTGGGCAACATCGCTTGCTCACTCTTTCTAACGTATATTGCACGTTTTGCTCTTTTTGGACTAAATTTCTCATTTTTTATTTTTATTGCATTTTGAGTTAAATTTTAATATCACAATTTATCAAACCTAATTTTCGGTTGTCAGTTGCAAGGGTAAACTCTTCTCTCAGGTTAATTTACGTGTATATATTCTAAGGTATTGTGTTCCTAGCTAGGGATTGTATACTAACATTTACGATGATTACGATTTATTTAAAATCTATTTAAAGAGCTAGATTCAAAAGTACGGGTTAGATGATTTCTTGTTTTTGATCTGATATATGATGAAAGGCTTTAATACGAGCCATATTTTTTCAGTACCGTTTTGGAATTACAAAAGGACGTGCAAAGATATCGCAATAATTTTATTTTTACATAAAAGCCTGTACTTTAATCTACTTTTCTACATAATTTCCATGAATTTTGAGGCACTAGTCATAACGCGGCAAAAGTTTTTGAATACCCTCCTCAAAACATTCTGTCGCCTGACTTGTTAACCACTGCATCACAAATGTTTTGACTTCGTTATCTTCTTGAAGACGCCGACCGCCCAGGCGTTTCTTCAAGTGCAGGAACAAATGGTAGTCGCTGGGTGTCAGATCGGGACTGTATGGAGGATGATGTAGAGCTTCCCATTTTTAGGAGTTTCCCATTTTTCCATACAGCCCTGATCTGGCGCCCAGCGACTACCATTTGTTCCTGCACTTGAAGAAACGCCTGGGCGGTCGGCGTCTTCAAGAAGATAACGAACTCAAAACATTTGTGATGCAGTGGTTAACAAGTCAGGCGGCAGAATTTTTTTTTAAATTTATTTATTTATGTTCTTAATTTATTATAACTTTTGTTTGTTTATCAGATTGAAATTAATATGAGAACAATAGTAGTGGATAACACTAATTTCCTAGATGTTGTTTTAATTGTGTACGCTAGTGTATAATAATTATTAATATACAAATAAACACATGAAATTTGAATGGATGTATTATTTACTGCATGATTTCGATGAACTATACTATAGGCTGATTGGACTCTCGGCTTAATCATCTCATTACGTCCGTTGGCCTGGAAGCAGTTCAAAACTGCATATGTAATGAGTTCAATACACTTCATGAGCTCTAGAGCAATAAAATATGAAAAGCAATAAACAATTCAAGGCAAAATAGCAAATCACCACTGCTAATTTAAAAACGCTATATTTCTGCTAGTTCTGAACTAATTTCAATGATCTATTCGTCATTCGGGTTCTACGCATCATTGGGGATAATTTTTTTTTTTTTGATCGATAACAAAGTTCATCATTTAAAATAATTCCCTTATGGCGGAAGTCGAAATGGGAAGGCATAATTAAAAAAAAAAAATCATTTAAAATAATAAACCAAAAGCATTTATACTAGACTGCGTTACTATTTCCTATTCTTTTCTTCTCTATCGATTTTCATTCAAGTCATTTAACTAAAATTTTTCTCTATCTTCAAAAATAACTATGTGCAATTTATGGATTAAATTTCAATTTTTTTGTCATTTCTACATTTATATTCGCGTTTTTTTTTTTGTCGGAAAACACTAATACATTTTTCTCTATCTTAAAAAATAACTGAGTTATTAAATTAAATCACTTTTAATCGGCCGCCATTTTAAAAATAACCAGCTGATATCAACGTCTAGGTGTTAATGTCATCGTTGCATGCGCTAGCATGTTTGTGGAAAATTAAAAAAAAAAAAAAAAAAAAATGGTCCAGTAGTTTCGGAGAATTTTGAATTCGGGTTCTACGCCTCTTGAAATTAAGCCCTCAAATTTTTAAGGACGAAAATTTTCATTTTTTTACGTCGTTTAAAAAGGTTTATTTTTGAAAATAATAAACCAAAATAAACAGATTGTATAAAAAAAATAAGGATTTTTCGTTTAAATCGAGTATTTTTTTATATAAGAAAAATACAAACAGTTATCGCTTAGTGAAGTACTTTTTTAATTTGAATGAGAAGTTATCAAATATCCAGTGCATGTCGACTGTCAGTATGCGCTTAGTAGTTGTAGGTAGATTGATTCCTGTCCATATAGACATGTATAGATTGGCCTATTTATTCCAGCCAGCAAGTATTGATGGTTGAATTGTTCAAGTTTCTTGCAAATATAACTTTTGCTCTTGAATGTAGAATATTCCCTAAAATAACGAGTGTTTCATCTTGAAAATCTGCTCTAAATATTATCAACTATAAAAACACGATAACAGTGTTAGCGTCGCAACAATGGTTAATGGATCTATCGCTCCAAATAATCTGCCTTGTGAATTCAGTTACTTTACTGAAAGAAACAAACGTGATGCGTCTGAGATTAAAGAGAAAGCATAAAAACAATATAAGTGCATAATTGCTCCAAAATGTACAACAAATCCTAGTAGAAAAAAAATTGTACGATTAGATATTTACGTTTCAGGAGAAAGTGTTTTACCTAGTACTTGTAAACCGAATCATAGCTTTTACCGTCATTGACTCTTATATCTGACTAAGAATATCTGATAACTACATGCCATAGTTGTTTGAAGATTACTCAAAAGTAAGGAGAAATAAATTTCGACTTACTACTGTTTGGGATTAGCGAGTGCATTAGGTCCATTGACGTCATGAAGATAATTAGTCTCCATGACTATTAAATTGTTACCACATTGCTTAATAATAACTTATATGTAAAATAATATATCACGCTGTCTCTGAAACTTGTTTATGTTGTGAGAAAAATATATAACAGGAAAAAAAAAATAAGTATAGAAAATAATAACTAAATAAAAAGGTTCGCAAAAAGGGTATTGCGTTTCGCGCTACAATATCCACGTCGATCTTAGGCTAAATTGGTGGTCCTCTTGCTTTAGAAGTGGCGCGATAAGCCCCCTTGACTTACCCATACCTGTGCCAGCTCGGCTTTCTGACGCTGACGGACGGACCTGACTTTGACAGGGCTCGGTATAACTTCTTGCTCGGGCTTGACCCCTTGCACATGGTACATTGCCTGCTAGGCTTAGCTTGATGCTTTACAACCACTGAAGAAGCTCAAAACATCTGCGGTTTCTCGTATTTCTTAATTTTTTCTGAGATATTAAGTTTCGACTCAGGCTCGAATGTTTTTCAAATTCTCGCAGTTTTATCATTTATGATAATAATAATTCTATTAATAATCCGAATATCGAATCCGAAGGCTCCATGCCGATACCTCCAAATACTGCCTACACAATGATGTACTATGTTTCGGCCGCTACTTTTCTAAGGCAGCGGTGACTGTATCAATTACTACAAAAATTCTGTTATTATTTTATAAAACTTTTGGATTTCTTTTCCAAAAGTGTCATGTCAATCAGTTCATTATTGGGATCAGGTGGCATAAAGTAATTAACTTATAATATACATTTATTTATAAAATAGTACACATAAAAACACATTATTATTACACATAAAACATAATACAGTGAGACATTGTTATTATCGAGAATACTGAGGTTCCGATTTACCACATAATATAACATAAAGGTACCTATGGACATATCTGCATAATGGTTCCCTGGCTTGACCGTCCCCGACCTCCTCCGTCCGTGGCTGGATTTCCACTTCTTCTCCTCTTTGAGCAAAGACTCCTCTGGTATTCCTCATTCCTGCTCTGGGAGGAGAGGATTCTATGTTTTGTATAGATCTTCTAAGAAACGTTTTTGCTTGTAGCCCGGAAAGTGCTTTATTTGAAATGTTTCTAAATTATTTCTATTCCATCAGTATTCTCGATACATAGCAGATGACCGTTTAAGCCCAACCCTCAGAGATCAGCACAATCTTCCCATCGACGCTTCAGCCTACCTTTCAGACCCCTACCAGTCGGCGTAGCGAATACCAATCTTCTCGGAATCCGTTCCTCACTGAGCCCAACTTAACACGCCCATTTGAGTCTCCGCGATGCAATCAATCAAATTATATACACAGCGTATAAACTCCGCAATTCCGCGATGTGCAACCTTATAAACTCCCTAGTGGCCTCATCTCTCTTTGGACCAATTATTTTACGCGAACACCTTATTGAAAACCTTAAGCCGTTGTTCATCCTTCAACGTAAGAGGCCACGTTTCACATCCGTTAAGGACAGTCGGAAGAATAATGGTTTTATAAATTCTAACCTTTATGTTTTTAGACATAAGTCTCTAACTAAGTAATTTCGCAATTGAATACTAACACGCATTACTCGCCTTTAACCAGCACTTTATTTCCTCCTGGATTTCATCTTTTCTTGTTATCATTGAACCTAAATACTTAAATCTCTCTATGTGTTCAAAAGGATGTCCTGATATATAAATATTACCAAGATCGCCACCGTTTCTCCACCTACGTGAGAAACCACGTAACATATAGATTGGTAGTCAATCGTATCTTTGTATAGTTTATTAATGCTAACGTTATTGAATAATCCCTTGAGGAATGATTAAAGTCAAACATTTAATTTCTTTTATCGATAGCTTGCGTGGTAGGAAGAAATTGGAGATTCAAAGATGTCCTGTGAGGTACCAAAAAATGTCTTCTCGATTTTTGGAAACAAAAATACTGGTAATATGAAACAATAAACTGACTAACAAGCAGTTATTGCTAGGTTAAATCTGTGCTCAGATACCAAAATGGTTTAAGTATTTACTAGAAACTGGATTCTTCAT
Organism: Piezodorus guildinii; assembly: GCA_023052935.1. Classification (NCBI taxonomy): domain Eukaryota; kingdom Metazoa; phylum Arthropoda; class Insecta; order Hemiptera; family Pentatomidae; genus Piezodorus; species Piezodorus guildinii. The sequence goes on from CM041293.1 coordinate 64,069,085, forward strand.
GTGAAGAATGTTCTAGCGCGTCAATCTGTTTATGTTGAAAAGGTTGGTAATTTATTTGTACAAAATCGAGTTGTTTACTCATAAACTGTAAAGAGAAACACTTATGACATTTTGTCAGCTTATAAAAATAAACGAATGACATAATCTTAAAAACTTTCACTTCTAGAAAAAGTGATTATTACCATTTGAAAATCAGAGAACAGTAATATTCGGAACAATGCGTTTCATGAAAGAAGACTCACGGAGTAGTTGATTTGTTTTTAAAGCTCTTGTAAGTATCTCCAATATGGTAAGGACTATGTATTCAGTCAGAGTCAAGGGAACAAAATTTATTCTTTGGGTTGTTTACAAAATAAAAATCAACCATTCTTGAAGCTATGCAATTGCAAACATTATTAAACATTTATCTTTAAATTTATGTAATGAATGCCAAACAGATACCATTATATAAAATAAAATATTCGATTAATTGAGGTCAATATTATTTAAATAAAAATTTATTTTCTCTATTTAAATTCAGGTGCTAAAATTCTTACGGCTTCCCTATTGCATATCGGTGGGATATCATGATCGTTTGTATTATATCGTTTTTAGGTCACTGCCGTTATGGGAGCAGTTAATGGAATCAGATAAAAGCTATCAGCTGCCTGGAGCGGATTAGTTTTGGGAGGTTGTGATCTTTTGGGACTTGTTGATGGTCGTGTGGGGAACAAAATTACATCTACCCCTAATCATAGCTTTTCTGACCTTTTCCAACCCATTTTCCGCAGGATTTTCCTCTCAGCTCTCACATCCTGCCTTATATTTTGCCATTTTTTATCCGTTTAATCTTTACCGACCCTTTTAAATAATTTATTGAGTCTGGTTGGTTGGTTTTTCAACTTTTAATGGCACAAAACATCGCGGTCATCAGTGCCAGATATATTCATTTTATAGAAGATTATGTTAAGATAATTAGTATAAGTTAAAATATTAAAAGAGATATTCATTAAAAGATATTATAATATATGTATAATTCTACTTGAGATAAATGAATGTTAGATAATATTCAAGAGAAAAGAATAAATAAATAAATAAAAAAAAAAAAAAAAAATAAATAAAATAAAAAATAATAATAATAAATAAAGATAAAAAACAAGTAGATAAAATAAATAATAATAAAAATAAATAAGTAATAGTAATACATTAATATTTAATTAAAAAATAAAGTAATAAATATAATAATTAGAAAAGTAATTACAAAAATAAGTAAAATAAAATATAATAGAAAAAAATGAATAAATAAATAAAATAAAATATATATATATATATATATTATATATATATAATATATATATATATATATATATATAAAATAATTTAAGTCCAAAGAAAACAAGAGTAGTTCAAATAAGCTTGTAAAAATCCATTTGAGAGAGGAGACACATTAATTCATCAATCCTTTTTCCATTGTTTCCTAAAGCATCTGCGACGTTGCTTGGTATTCTATTTTTGTTCAGCTGCCTGATGTAGAAGGACCATTCTTCAAAAATATGAGCTATGGAGCTATTTATTGAGTCTGTACATGCCATTCACTTCTATCCACTTTATTAATCTAATATCAATAACAAGCATTTGCACAGTTAGTAATAAATATAATTGATTTTTGGATGAAAATAATTCATATATTACATAAGGGAGATCGTATATTTTAAATTATTTTTAAAGATATGCCATACCACCATACCAAGATATGTTATGTTTTCATCGATATCGATCAAACCTTTAGGATGTTGATATATATTATTTGAAGTCATATAAATTCGTTTATCTTTAATTTTTCAAATATTCTATGATATAGAGTTGTCTGTATACGAAAAAAAGTTTGCTATAAATTCCTCGGGAGAACAAAAATTAAAATATCAACCAATCAAGCCATGTCAGATTTTATCCATGAAAACCTTATATACAATTATGAAAATTTACAACCCAGTATCTAAAAATCTGGTGAACGCAACACACGACTTTCACTACTTACCTGCGTTTTTAAATTGAATTCAAGAATTTTGAACAGTTAAAGATGAAAATAAATTTTAAAGGAATTAATTACGTCGAGTTTTTATAGAAACAATCAGTTATTATTTTATCACTCTTCATTATCTTTTATAACTTTGTGTATAAGATAATGTTTTTTCTAAAATCTTTAGCTTATCAACGGTATATTACTCGCCTATATTACTCTTCTTAGATCTAAAGAAAACATAACATTTTTTTACACTTTTCTTCCTAATTTGATATCGAATTTGTTCAACACATTTACCCGTTTTTCATCAATACTAACAAGATCATACGGTTAATTTTTTCAAACGTACAAAATTAAAGGTACTTAAGTGGAAGAAAATTTAAAATATCAGCACTTAAACTATGTCAGACTATATCAATCCTAATTAAATCTACATGCTATTAAGGCCCGTTAAATTTTACATCAATATAGCTAGTTTAATCAAAATTGTTATTGCCATTTTTGAGAAAATCATAAAAAGGTGCAAAATGCATATTATGAAGTAGCACATCCGATCATCCGAATTTGGTTTAGTAATCTCTGGTGTGTAGTTGTCTCGAATATGACATTTCAGTTTTGTACAACCTTTCCCTTTTACAAGGACTTACCACAGAACAACAAACACACACACACACAAACCTTTCTGCGGGACTTGGTTATTTGGACTCAGGAGACCCTAAAACATGTATTTCCATTAAAAACTGAAATTAGGAAATTGGTACGATCACAATACTTTCCCTTACTCTATATTTCATATATAGGTAAGTGAAAGTAAAAATCACTATGCACGATGGTCTTTTCTAAACCTTGAACCATAATATTTTTTAAATAATAATTGACTAGGCTATAATATAATCTTCTTGACCACGGATCCTCAACTAAAGAAATAAGTGACTTTAAAGCACTGTTTAGCCCTACGTTCCTTGCCTTTGTCGTTAAGCCAAATAAGTCCGGAAAGAAAAAATACTCATGAATTCAAACAAAGACATTTATTCATTATCAGCCTAAAACCTTCTTTTCATATCTAAACTTAACGGTATAGTCCAGAATTTATGAAGTTCAAAAGACAGAGAATATTAGCAGTAAAGTTAAAAAATAATCCCTTCTCATTGTGAATAATGTACTCCCACCCACTCTGTCTTGCAGGCTAAATTTATTTCTCTTCATTATTTTCTCTGGCTTTTAACAGCCCTCTTAATTCGCTTTTAGCGGGATTAATTTTTAAAGAGGGAAAACATCAGCTGCGCTAGAACCATTTGAATTACCATTAACTATAATTATCGTTTAACTTCCTGTTGAATTTTACAAAGCTATAAAACATGTAGGAACGTTTAACTTTACAGTTCTATTTTTCAGAATTAAATTAAACTTTCGTTGTCATAAAACGATATTTTGTCTTAAATATTCGCTTATTCATGACAAAAACGTGTCCTTTTAAGCATTTACACCCTGAGTCCTTGAATAAAAAATTTAGATAAAGTCAAAATATTGTATTTCCATGATGAAAGGAATGGGACGGTGGACGATTGAACTTACTGAAACATAAATTTAAGGAAAGACATGTTTAATCTCTATCAATCAATATTAACATAAATACTCGACTAGTTAAAATAACCTTTTTTTTATTTATCTATCCGCCTCTACCCTTAAGGATTATTGGAGTGATCAAATGAGTCATATTCGGTGGTTGTACCTGAATGAATTTTATTAGGGTATCTTTGTTATTTCTTCATCTTGAAGTATTTCTTTCATTGATTTCTTTAGACCAACCTTTACCATCGACTGCTTGAATAGTGTGCGCTCAATTAGTGTGTTATATAGTTTGTTGGTATTATTGCATTTTTCACTGGTTGCTGCTTCTAGGCATCTTAGAATGTGCTCATGTGTAAACTGTCAGACAACTACACACCCGAGATTACTAAACCAATTCGGATGATCGGATGTGCTACTTCATAATATGCATTTTGCACCTTTTTATGATTTTCTCAAAAATGGCAATAAAAATTTTGATTAAACTAGCTATATTGATGTAACATTTAACGGGCCTTAATAGCATGTAGATTTCATTAGGATTGATATAGTCTGACATAGTTTAAGTGCTGATATTTTAAATTTTCTTATAATTAAGTACCTTTAATTTTGTACGTTTGAAAAAATTAACCGTATGATCTTGTTAGAATTGATGAAAAACGGGTAAATGTGTAAGAAGAACAAATTCGATATAATTTTAGGAAGAAAAGTGTAAAAAAATGTTGTTTTCCTTAGATCTAAGAACAGAAATATACCGTTGATAAGCTAAAGATATTAGAAAAAACATTATCTTATATACAAAGTTATAGAAGGTAATGAAGAGTGATGAGATAATAACTGATTGTTTCTATAAAAACTCGATGTAATTAATTCCTTTTCAATTTATTTTGTTCATAATTCTCGAATTCAATTTAAAAACGCAGGTAAGTAGTGAAAGTCGTGTGTTGCGTTCACCAGATTTTTAGATACTGGGTTGTAAATTTTCATAATTGTACATAAGGTTTTCATGGATAAAATCTGACATGGCTTGATTGGTTGAAGCCAGATTTGGTTGGTCCTCGTAGATAGCTATGGTATTACAATTTAGTATTTTATATACTAAAGGTTTATCCAACTTAATAATTTAAAAAATGATAAATAAAGGATATGATACATTAAAAGTATACATCATTACCATATATTTTTCAAAAACATTCCCCCATATCATGAAGAATGCAATAAGGGAAAATTTATCTCTTTTAGAATGCGCAAAGGTATGTGAAACAGAATACTAAGAGAGTGAAAGAAGAATAAGAAATAGAAAAGAGAGTGCCGTGTGGGGACTACAAACTCCTAGGCAATAGAATAGCAATGAAATAAATTCAGCAGGGCTTCGTCCCAACGAGGATGAACGGCATCACTAGGACCATTGTGGGATAATCAGCCTATAAATAATACCTTACTTAACTTATCAATATTTTGCAAAATATTCAATAACATTTAGGTACACCTCTGGATGTAACAAGTCTTCAAATTTATAAAACTAACCAGCTCGGATAAACTTTATTTATTTAACTGGTACAGGAAATTCACAAGAATGGTGATGTTTGCTGACGGTAAGTTGAAAGATTTAAAAAAAGTGTTTAGCATAAAGTGGACTAACAAAAATTGAATTAATTTATAATGTCCATTCACACGTTCACGCTGGCATGACCCAACACTTAACACACTTAACTATTCCATGAGGCGATGTACATTAAAGGTGAGACACTTGTTTTTTGCGAAAATGTACAAAGTACTCTCATTATCATTCTAGTATTTGTTCGTTCCGATATTTTTACTAAATTACCAAAGTTGATTTTTTTCAAAGAAAACTTCATTTTAACAACGAAGAGAATTTTATAACTCGGAAACCAGCTTTTACCAAATTTATATCACTTAATACTCAACGTATAGATGTGTAATCTGTATTACTTTCATAATTGTCAGTGCCTCATCAGATATTACCGTGCTAACATCGCGAATAAAAATTTTTGCCACTTTCGAAAATACATATTTTAAAAAACTTTCTTCGCTATTTAGTTAATGATTTGAGAGGACAAAAAATATAAAGTGTATTCTTATTGTTCTTATTTGATACCTACATTATATTTTTAATAATAATGTAATAAAATTTTTAAAAATATAATGAATATTTTTCCAGAATATGTTTTCAGCCGCAAATCGGACGTAAAATGGCTCCAACACTAAAATTATTTGCACGAAAAATATTTTATCCACTGTATTCAGTAAAAGATAGAGAATAATTTGTGGACGAATTCGAATGGATTGACCCATATTATATTTTCAGGATGCAATTAATAAATAAATATATAATGCCAAAATAATGCTTATATAAATCTATAGGCGTAAATAAGTATTATTTCATAATTTATTCGAAAAATCTTTTTTAAAGGATATTTTTTTATATCCAATGTTTTATTGCATCTAAAGAAGTGAATAAAAATTACGACGAAGTTTAATTAATAAAAACGTTGGTATTTTTAAAAATAAATTTACAGATTAAATATTTCCAAGTCAATAACTGTGATTTATATCAACCTCATCATCTCACTGTTTATCTGTTCTGTTTTCCTGGGTGGCTAGCTTTTTATAATGCGGTAAGTATTTGTAATGCAGTGAAAGATTATAACTTAAGTGTAGTAGAATCTTTACGTTCGTCGAATGATTTCGGATATGCTGTTGTCCAGAAAAATACGTGCTGATCCTGCCGCATATTTTCTCTACTCGACTTTAAAAATAAACCTGTGGAGTAGCGCTGATCAGTCCTTGACAGTCTGTTACGCTTGTATGCTACAACTGTTGGAGGACAATATATTTTGAAAAGTCAAACCTAGTTTACTTTAATTATTACTTTGGGCTTCTGAATCGTAATACAGTGCGTAAATATTCACATCGTTATTTATATAAATATTATATGTGTATATATATATATATATATATATATATATATATATATATATATATATATATATATAAATTCCTTTAGGTATAATATTATAATTTGTTTAAATATTGATATTAAAAATCTTTTGCGCCCAACACACGAATTTCACTTACTTCCGTTGGTAAAATCAATTTAAGAAGTTTTTAATACATTTAAATATTAAAATATATTGCTAAAGAATTAATCACATTGAGTTTCAATAGAAACATGTTTTTTATTAAATAGTGCATTTTATAATTGTCTACGACAATCAGTTTATCGGCTTTTTATCACTCTCCATTAACTTTTACAATTTTGCGTACAAGATAATATATTTTATAAAATCATAAGCTTTCCAACGGTATATTATACGTCTATATTACAGTTTTTATGTTCAAAAATACAAAAATGGCATACAAAAAATAGTCTTGCTCCTTTCTCCTTTAGTTTGATATCGTATTTATTAATTAGTTTAATTTATTAATTAAAATTTAGCTGTTTTTCATCTGTGCTAAAAAGTTGATCTGGTTATTTATATAGAATCTAAAAAATTACAGATACTTCTGAGGAAGAAAATATCGGCATTTAAGCCCTGTCAGATTATTTCAATCAGAATGGAACCTATATGATATTAATGCCCATTAAAATTTACATCGATATAGGGAGTTACATCAAAATCGTTAGAGCCGTTTTTGAGTAAACCAAAAAAATTCCTAATACAGAGTATAAAGTGACTCTTCTGGTTAGCTTATTTTAATGAAAATATTGCTGTAACATCTCGGGAGTATATTTGTCTTTAATGTGAAATTTCAGTCCCGTACAACCTTTAACTTTTATAAGGACTTACCTTACCACACAACAAACACACGCACGTACAGACCTTTCTGCTGGACTGGGTTATTTATAAGACTCAGGGCACCCTCAAACGTGTATTACCATTAAAAACTGGAAATCGAAAATTTTAACGAATACAATACTTTCACTTATTATTTTTCATATATAGGTAATTGAAAGTAAAAATGAAAATTTTAATGACTACGAGAACTTGATGATTCGGGGATATACAAGATTTTATATTAAAATATTTGTGGTTTTAGCTTCGAAATATCATTCCTAGAAGTTTGATATCCGTTTAGATTTATAAACTGCTCACTTAATATAATTCTTCTGTGCAAAGTTTCATTTTGAAATAATATCTACCTGCAGAGGAACCTGTTCCTCAGGCGACAAGGCTTATTATAACCGCATTCGAGAGGATAAAGAATCATGGTGAAAAGGGCTTGAGAAAAGTCAGTGAGTTAAGTTAGGCAGACTTTCGGCAAGTAAGAAAGGAGGAGAACAGCCAGTGCTAGAAGGGCTAAAGGATCCGGGCGTAAAGAAGCAGTTTGGTGTACAGCACTTAAATCTGGCTCAAGTACTCAATTAAGATGTGGAGGAGGAATGGTTAAATAAGGAGTCCATAAGAAAAGTTCTCTGCACCGCTCGGCATTACGGTTTAACCCCATCTTTAAATTTTGTTTTCAACAATAAATAATTATTAATATTGTAAATACGACGAAATATAAACAAATAACTTAAGGAAGAATCTTGTGTGAGTTCTTTTGCCTTACTTAATGAATACTTCTCTTTACAGGAATTCAAACAGCTTTCTTGTCAGTTTTTATTTATTTATTTTTTAAATCATACAAGAATACAATGTTATAATATCCTGTAAATCCATTATACTTTTTTTTCGGTTTAAATCGGGCTTAAATGTCATGTTTTGGAAGTTTCATCTTTTAAAGCACCCCTAATTTTGTAGATTAAAAAAAAAAAAAAAGAAGAAATATCATCTTTTTAAAAATATTCCAAGTAGATTTTAATAAAACGTGTATTCATTTTCGATGGTAACATATGATTTAGATCACATAAAACTTTTTTCGGGACTTGTTTATTTACACTAAGGGTGGGACTAAAACGTGTATTTCCGTCGACAACTGGAATTCGAAAAGTTTCACGATCGCAATACTTTCCCTTACTATATATTTCATATACAGGTTAGTGAAAGTAAAAGCTAGTTAATACATAATTGGAACTACTGGAAGGAATTAGTCCGGGTGGCGGTCATTAAATGAAACAACTAAATAGTTTCAACTATTTTATTGTTTGCCAACGTTTCGACCCCCTTTGTGGGTCATCATCAGGGCGCATGGTTACAATTTCAAACTGGTTACAATTTCCATTCTCCCACCATGCGCCCTGATGATGACCCACAAAGGGGTCGAAACGTTGGAAAACAATAAAATAGTTGAAACTATTTAGTTGTTTCATTTAATGACCGCCACCCGGACTAATTCCTTCCAGTAATTCTCAACGGTCAACTAATTACATCCATAATTGGAACTAATTTGATATCAATCTAAAGGAGAAAAGAGTAAAACTATTAGTTAATGTAAAAGTTTTTTGAACCTAAGTAGTATATTTTACTTTTATAAACTAGGTTAAAAACACGGGCATTCTCTCTGAACCAAAACTTCAAGATCCATAACCGTCAGATATAAAATATACATTGAAAAAAAATAACGATACAAAAATTCTCATAGATTAAGTGAATGTATGTGTTTTAAATAGGCTTAAATGGATAACATTCATCTAAATATAATTATAAAACCTACTAATTGTCCTTAGACAAGTATGTTAAGCTAGAATCAAGTGCTTAGCGGCCTTAAGCCTCTAGCAAATAAGGGACTTAAGTGCCCTGCAATAAGCTTTACCTCCGCCGTAGCTTAGTGTAACCATTGTTCTGGTTCTGTACCTTTTCTATTTAGCTATTTACCAAGTTGCAGTGTAATATATTATTTTTATGCACGGTTTAAAAAAAAAGAAAAAAGTATTCCATTATCAACTATCACACACACCTATCGTATTTTTTAAAATACTCATTATAGAAATTATTATTATAGAATTATAGAATTTTTAAATTTACTCATGATTTTACAATTTTACTTAATTTTTTTATTTTTTTGGAGAACATTATTTAATCAAAGCTTTCAACGAAAAAAAAACAAAAAAAAAAAAAAAAAAAACGACACGTTACGTCTTATTCCATAAATAAAAATCTCTAATTTACCTGTTTCTGTACATGATAAGTCAAGCTCAAAATCGAAAGTTCCCAGGAATGTGAAATTACATATTAAGTTAGGCGTGCGTGCCAGAGATCTTACGTAACGTTTTCTTCAAAGTCAAATTGAGTGTAAGATCACCGATTTAATTTCTAATACATGGTCAGCAACATTTCAAACAATTTTTAATGAACTTCAATATCATGTAGATTTTAGCGTAGAAGTAGTTTGACATGGCTTAAACGTCATTTCTTTCTTTTTAACCTTTTATTTCAATAATAAAAGTTTTTATTGATAATATCAAATATCAGGTATAGTTGAATTTAATAATGAAATTGATAAAGAAATATTGTGATATTTTAAAGATTGATATTTTGTTTTATATAATAATAATAAGTATAGTATACTACTGTAGTATAAAGTGGTTCACTAATATTACAGTGATTGACGAAAAGTAATACTTATAGCGTAAACTAAAGCGATTGTTGTGGATGATAATTTTTATTATTATTATGTTATTTAATAATCATGTTGTACTTCATAATGGCCACTACTATCATGACTCACAGCACTCCCATCAGGCTGAAAAGAAGTTGGATGTGGGACCCCCTAACCTAAATTCGCAATAGGAAGCACGCCACAATATCAAAACCTTACCTACAATTCACTCATTGTCATTGCTAATGGACACGTGTGAATAAAAAATATAAAGATAACAAAAAAGATATTTAATTAACAATAAATGGAATTTTCAAGGAAACTAAATTTTTTTAAAGATTTATTTCATGTATGTAATTAAATGAATGTTTGTTATGCCTACACAATTCTCTTTTATCTCATAAAAACTTCTGAAAGAAATTTGTGGTAGAGACAATTTTGAGATTTCCTTTTTCCCCTGGAGCTTAGGAAAACACTGGTGCGAAGGGAGATATTGGACACGTAGCACCTCTGGGATCTCATTTAGTTCCTTATTCTCTTGGCCGGACGATCTAGTGGGAGGTTTTATGGCCTTCATATGTGATATTTACTTTGTGATTTATTTTACCTTCCATATAATACTAAAATAATATGTTTCTTTATAAGACACTCTGTTAGATTGAAAAAAAAAAAAAAAATGGTACAAAGTCCCGGTATTGGGTTCACAGTATGAGTGATTCTTCCAAGTTCTGTGCCAACCAATGATCAGTTGTCAGGTTCTCTCCGATTTTTGGGTACTCACTTTATCCGGTTATTTATAAGTTCCTAGGCCTAGGTTCTGGTTCATATTCATAGCTTCAAAAATTATATTTTGTTGCATTAAACAACTAAAACAGCTTTAACAGAAATAATAGAATAATACCTAAACAATTCATTTTGAATTGATTTTTATTTAAAGAATTAGTCAAGAAAGGTCTAATGGGTTTTATGTTAAAATATTAATGTTAACAATTGGATTGTGGAATGCTCGAAATCTATAAAATTCAATGTACGTTTAATCATTAAATGTATATCACTGGTATTTGCAATGTAAGATAAGCAATGCAAAGTCACTATTACGACTAGAGCCTGACGGTCTAGGGACTGACGAAAAGAAACAAAATCAAATGAAACCTAATGTTAAGAATCAAAACCAATAAGCGGTCAAAATAACAAGACTGGCCAAACTCATATTTACAATAAGTAATGAGATCAATTAGTAATTAATTATGTTTAAAACGACTTAGCTAGGGTCTGAGAGTTTCGTAAATGACATTGGCCTGATATTTTTTATAGCTTACACTTTTTGCCTTGAAATAATGTGATGAAACATATTGTTATTGTAAATTAAATCATTATGAAAATCTTAGTAATGTAATAGTAAACGAATTTAATTATTATTGTAGAATTATAATTATAGTGAAACGAATACTAAATTCGGAAATCTTACATGGCTAGGGACTGATATTTGAAGTACGAAATGTAATTTTTTGGAAATAAAGATTATTGTGAAATATATGTCGAAATGGGTGACCAAACTAAAGAGATTTTATAACATCACTTAGTAGTTTCAAATATTGGATAAAATTATTATAATATTGGGAAATTGACGGTAACACCAAGTTAACCAATTTTTTTACAATACCCGTGTTGGCATTGGGGGTCCTCCTGCCGACCGTCTCGACGCGAAGAGGTTGTGCTCGCGCGACTTCGTATAGGACACTCTCGGTTGACCCACGGTTATCTAATGGCCCGTGGACATCCGCCTCTCTGTCGATCATGTCAGGTTCCTCTCTCAATACTCCACATCCTCACCGAATGCCGACAATATACCGCCTCACGTTTTCTTTTCAACCTCCCCACCGATCTGTCGCTTCTTCTCTCTGATTCCTCTCCTTATATAACTAACATCATTCGCTTCCTAAAGTCACACCATCTTTACTCTCAGATCTAAATTATACTCTTACTCTACTCCTATAATCATTTAACCTGTGTCTAACGGTGCAAAGGCGAACATGACCTGTGGTTGCCGCCTAAAAAAAAAAAAAAAAAAAAAAAAAAAATAAAAAAAAATGTAATAATCACCCATATGTATATAAATACCGGATGTATATATTACATCGAACCTTCGCTTTCGCTAAGCCTATTGTTATTAAATTTATTCTTAGAAAAGTAATTTAAAAGTATGTTATACTTCAATACAGGAAGGATGGGAGAAAATTCCTCTCCCAAATAGCCACACACACACAAAAAAAAATATATAATAAAATAGGTTAATTGCTAATTTAAAATACTCTATAATTTACTAAATACCTACTAGTACCTGAAAATTTACTTATAAGCTGGGAAATACGTCAGTTATTCAATCTCTCTTCCCCCAAGTAAAAGTTCGACCACCAAGAAACAAGACAACACTGGATGGCTGCCAATTTACAGGAGATATAGCTTAAAAAATATCGGACTGATTCGTAAGACAAACAACGCTAAGCAATCCTGAAATATAAGTATATAGAGGGAGAATTTTGTTTTCATTAAATCTAATTGGCCGTTCTTTAAGTTGTTTACCTTATTTTACTGACCTATAACAATATGTTTGGCTTCTCTAATATTATCTGATTAAATCATGTGTCATTTTGCCTTATCCATATTAATTGTACGACATTTAAACCAAAGAGACGCCTGTCTCCTTATATAATGCATATGTCACGATTTATAAATGAGCTGAATGTGTGAACTGGTTGTAGATGTCTATGTTTAGCATGGTAAAGCATTCGGAAGACACGTTTGAATTATCTAATTATTTTACTCATTGTATATGATATTACGTTTATATAGCTTGTAACATTATATTTGTGGTGCATATACTGATAGGCGGACTATAAGGGTATTTTTTTTTTTATATAAATGAGTACCTTTTTACTTCCAGTAGGTTTTATTCATTTGAAAAATATTGGAATTAAAAAAGTGATCATTCATACAAAAAATGCAAGGAACACACATATACCTGAGAGAATAGAAGAAACTATTTTTATTGTTTCATATGATTAGTACAAAAAAAAAAATCAAGTGCATTGGTAACATTAATCTAGGACATATGTCCATGTTACACTTAAATTTGTAGAGATGTCCTTATCTATCCTATTTTCATATTAGTATATTTTACATGCTATAAATTTTAAAATATTTAAAACTATCTTCATATATTTTCCTATAAGTCATAAAAATGATCATAGTTGTCCAATCAATCAGTTTTAGGTATAATGAATTAATTTACTATGAATAAAGCATAATGATAATTTTATGTACCCATTTAATTAACGTACTTATTAAAAATATTTTTAGACGGGGAGGTTATATTGGTTATGAATCTAATTTTGAATAATCTCTGTGTAACTTAAACATTATGTTACAAAATATTTTATTTTATCATTTGTTTTAAGTGTTTCTTTTTTGTTTGGTTTTATATTCATTAAATCGGATGAACAAATTCGTGAGTTAATTTTTATTTCAATAGAAAAGATTTTTTTTTTGGAGACATAACCTCTAAAATAGTCTTTCTGAAGTTGTCTTCAATTTTATGATTTATTAAGTTAAGTTAATTAAGCCAGGAGAATAAAATAGCTATCCACTCAATCAGTTTGAGGCATAATAAATTAATTTACCATAAATATAGCATAATAATAATTTTACGTACCCAAATAAGCAATATACTTATTAAAGATTGGGGTCACTTGTAGCTGGGTGGCTAGCATAACAGCCTCCTATGCCAAAGGTCACGAGTTCAAACCCGCAGGTGGTTCTAGGACTTTTTCATGGGAGTAAAAAATCCTTAGTAATTCCGTTCTTCGGAGGGTACGTTAAAGGTGGTCCCGAGCCTGTGCGATGTCAGGTTCTGGTTAAAGATCCCTATCCTAATTAAACCTGGATAGGTAACTCTCACTGTAGCTTCGTCCAATTAGCCATAGTAGCATAAAGTGACATTAAATAAATAAATAAACAAACTTATTTAAGACCTTTTTAGAAGGGAAGGTAATATTTGTAATTAATGTATTTTTTTTTTGGCTTTTTATACATTCAATTAGATGACCTGATTCGTCAGTTGATTTTTATTTCAATAGAAAAGATTTTTTTTTTTTTTTTTTGGACACATAACAACTAAAATGGTCTTTCTGAAGTTGTCATCAAGTTTATGATTTGTCTTATTATTATCTTTGTCACATTTATTTTTAGATTTAAATCAAGATGTGTTTATGTATCTAGATATATTCATATACAATATATAGGTTTTAAAGAATCATTTTTCTAAACCAAAATTAAAATAATCGGGTTGAGAAATGTGATTGCAAGCCAGAGGCTGTTGACTACTGCTTCGTAAGCTGCTTCCCTGAAGGTGGGTAGCTGCCTGGAATATCGATCATGCTCTGGAGTCAGCGAGGATAGAATATATTTCCACGAGGCACAGGAAGGATTATTTTGAAATTGACAGGAGAGGCAAAGGACTCTGAAGATGAAGTCTGAAAGCTTGGGAGGGCTCGGTGAAATATAATGGATTAGAATAGAAGAAAAGGCTCATTAGGATGCAGATGATTCTAAAGAAGAAAGCTTGATTAAAAATGTCTGTTTTCTCCGAGGTTCGAGTTTCAAAGTACAGCGCAATAGGTGTATTACTTAACTATCATAAATTATAAAATTCGTTATTATTTCGTCATATTTATAAATAACGCATTAGCTGAAATATTGGTTAACCTTATAACCCTATAAAATGGTAAAAATTGAGCTACTATTAAGTTATGAACTCTCAAACTTTTTATGTTTTTTCTCAAAAATGAGAAAGCATTCATATATTATGTTCTACTTTGATAGACATAATAATTATGTCTGACCTGTGACATTAGGAATACATTATCTGGTACAGTGGAATTAAGTATTAAAGTATTCTGAAAATTGGCAGAAGTTAAATGAAAATTAATGTTTTAAATGTTTACATTTAATTTCTCCTAGACGTACTACTTCAACACTTACTTGAAAAACGTTCTAATCTCTCACTAAATTACAAACGGCTCATTTTCTTTCCAGTTACAAATTTTCATTTAAAACTGGATCTAGTCAGGAGGAAAATTGAATGGACATGAAGTAATTGAACAGACTGAATTTAGAAGTTGGGAGGAATAGAATTACGGATAATGAAAGATCGGTCGACAGCTTTGGTTATATAGTAGGCTCGTAATTTTAGCTTTGAAAATGGGGTTCGCGAAAAAGTTTTGATCCAGTCTGAACACGAATCTGAAGTTTGCAGGCAAAACTGCTGCCCGGAACATAGTTTTTTTCACAATTTTTGCCAAAATGTTGGCACATTTTCTGTTGTTTTTTAATCTCGAAAACAAAGGGTTTTTGGACAAAACTTACTAGGAACACAATTAAAGTTTACAAAATTTGCTACATTTTTTATTCGTAAAGTTTTATTGTAGGATCGGCCGTTTTGCCACTAGAGCCCGTCAAAAAAATGGGCAAAATTGTTGGACAGTGGAAAGTCAAACATTTAATTATAAATCCATGACTTTTATAATATTAGAAAGTATGCGAGTAAACTCTTATATGCTAATATGAATTGTGTTTCTTGGTAAATGTCTTATGCAATTTAAACCACACTACCCAAAATATATTTCGTATCTCTATTTAATTTGGTAAACTTTGTTTGAGCACTCCTTAGCTGTTCGCACAATAACACGAGCAAAAATACTAATATGACTAGCCTATTGGACGTAGTATACAAATCAGAAAGCAGCATACTATTTACATGAGACGATTTAATATACTTAATATAAACACAAAATAAAATAGTAAGAACTATCTTACTATTGCATGTCAGACTTGTGTAGGAACGTCCAATATGTTTAATCGCAATTACAATTCTGTTAAGTTTGTTAGGTTCCTAGGCCATCTTTTTTTCAGACGCCTTATAGGATTAACGAGAACCGAAGATTAAGCAAGTTTTGTAATGAATGGATTTGAGCGGGAAGGTAATTTTTCCTTAAAGGAACTGTATGAAACATTGGGCTCATTACAGATAATTTTATTCGAGAATTAATACAAGGGAATTAAGAAAATACAAGGGATTTTTCATAGAAAGGGTTGACTACGAAAAGGTTTTGTGACGCCACACTCTATTCCAAAAGTCGATATATACTTCATCAGAGTAATGTAGATGAGACTTTTTTTATTAATTAGAAGTTTAGAAGTTTAGCCTAGTATATGTTGTGGAAATTGGCAAGGGTGACCATTAAAAAACAAATAAATAAATTGGAATTATATTCTGAGAACCAGGGAGAATCTCTTTTACCTGTTTTATTTAATATAAAATTAGAATATGTCATAGAATATGTTTGGTTCTGGGATACGCCGATGATTCAGTGTATCTAGGTGAAGGCAAGGAAACTATACAACTAAATTCACGTGCGTTAATAAAAACCGGTAAAGAAATAGGGCTCGAAATAAGTACCGATTAGACGACATATATGATTAGTTGCAGAAACGGTGATGATCTTGTAATATTAATATATTAGGACATACTTTTGATCACGTAGAGAAATTTAAATATTTAGGTTAAATAATAATAAGAAAAACTGAAATCCAGTAGGAAATATAGTCCTGGTCAAAGGCAGGAAATGCGTGTAATTATTCATTAATGAAATTACTTAGCTTGCAGCTGTCTAAACACTCAAAGGTTAGAACTTATAAAACTATTATTCTTCCGGTGGTTCTTACTTTGAATGATGAACAACGTCTTAAGGTTTTCGAGGATAAAATACTGCGTAAAATGTTTGGTGCAAAGAGAGATGAGACCACTGGGGAGCTTAAAAGGTCACACAACGCGGAATTGCGGAGCTTGTACGCTGTGAATATAACTGAGTTGATAGTATCGGGTTCGGTAAGTCTATTATTATTATAATATTCTGTTACTTGCGGTATTATAAATAAATTTGTAATAAAAAAAACTGGAGTGATTATAGTTAAAAAGCTAAATAAATTTGGATTGATAAGTTTATGAATAGAAAAAGTTCTGTTTCGTGCTTATTGGATGCCTTACACTTGAGTGGACACTGCAAATTGAGTATTCAACTCTGCATTCCATGGCTTGAATATCTTTGGAGAAAGCGCTACCCCGAAATGCGAAGCAATTAGTGGGAAGCTGTTGATGTGTGAGCCTACGAGGATCATGTGTCGAGTGCAGGTTGGTGGAGGTGGGTTATTTATTGTGAGGCAAACAATCTGCCTCCACCCACCTGTACTCCTCATATCTCTCGCCGGATATCTTGTCTTCTGGTTATAATGAGTCTTGTAATTAAATATTTTACATTAATTATAAAAAGTTTGTTTAAATTAATGATTAATACATAATCTTGTTAGTTCACTGTATATAGATTTATTAGAATATTTTAGATGGAATAAATTTGTGAAAAATTCCCTCTAGTAAATGTGAAAAAGTCATAATGACTTGATGAATATGTAACGAAATTACTCATTAGTTGCACTCTAATTATAATGTTAATTTATAATTTAAATTATCAATTATCTAATGCATATCAAAATTGTAGAAAAATCACGATGAGAAAGAACTCCGAAAATATTTAATATATATTTATTAAAGAATTCATGATATATTTTTCACGAATTTATTCATTAATACTTTATTTATTCTACATATTTTTTGTAATCAATTAGTTTTTGTTATTTTACTACAAACCTATGTAATTTTATTGTAATGGTACTTTTCAGAGAAAAAATAAAATGCTGTTATTAAAATAAAGTTAATTTTTTTTTTATTGTTTGAATGATTAATGAATTGATATTGATCAAAAATTGGTTTTAATCATATTATACAGATAGTGGATTACCATATTTTATATTTATTTACACTGGCTTAATTTTATATAAAATTAAAGATTTGAATTATTGTGTAAAACTATATATTTAATGTTTATATTTGAGATCTGAAACATATAGTCAATTGAGTTAAGTATGGAAATGAGTAAAGTAAGATTTTGCCAAACTATCCTCTTCCTTTTGGTTTTATTCGAACTCCAAATTTTCATTATTTCCTAATCACCTTAATATCGAGGTACTCACAGTGTTAATTGTATGTTCATTTTAACGTCCCTTTGTGCTTCTATGACTAATCGGACAGAGGGCTTCCTAAATTTTGCCATCCATGTTTAATTATAATAGGGATCTTTAACGAGTATATGACATCACACAGGCTTGGACCACCTTTTTATGTGCCCTCCAATGGTCGGCATAATTAAGGATTTTTTACTCTCATTAAAAAATCCTTCGGCCATCAGCCAGGTTTGGACACACAACCTTAGACATAGAATGGCATTATGTCCATTTTTTATGTTTGTTGTTATAGAAACTGACTGTTGTTATAGAAAGGATAGCTCAACACGATTTTATATGCTAAATGAATAGCATTTGGAGTGCCTGTTGCTTAAATATATATATATAAAAAAAACTTTTAAAAACTTCAGGGTCAATGCTGGTTTTTCATCATTGTTTATTTTTGATCATATGGTTTAAAAAAAAAAAAAAATCAGTAAAAAAACCTTATCATTAGTTGTTCTTGTGCGAGAAATCTGATTTCTATATCGTAAATTTGAAACTATATTAGATTGCCTCTTTTTTTCGAAATTTGAATTCACAGTAAGCAGCCGTGTACAAAAAAGATAATTATGATAATATCCTAAAAAAGTGAGGAACAGGTCGCGCGAGATTTTGGGGTTTTCTTGCTACTAGTACAGGATTGAATAGACAAAAAAAGAAATGGGAAGAGAAGCTGGAGTGGTCTAGAGAAGCCCGTCTCTCCAGGTTTCCGGATTTTTTCAACACAGATAACAGGCCACGGCATCTGAAAAGCATTTCTTAGATAACAGGAGAGGAAAGAAAGAACGAGTAGGTTTTTCTACCCTTCTTAGTTCTTTATTTGTGTTTGGTTGTTTTAACAGCAATCCAAAACGGGATCGGGAGCTTTTTTTTTATTAAAATAATTTAAAAAAAAATGTTAACAAAAGTTGGTGAATGACGCACTATCTGAATCTTTATCTGTTTTATCTGGCCTTAAAAATTGCAAATGTAACTTAAAATATTGCTTAAATACTTGAAAAATTGTAATTTATCAAATTTCGTCTTAATTTATTTTAAATGCTCACTCTTGCCATTTTATTTATCCTCTTTTGAAATATTTATGTTCTGTTCCACATTAGTTTTGTTTTGGTTTATTTTGTTATTCTGATTTTTCCTTCTAGTTTTTAGAGTAAGTTCACTTTTACCAGAGGTAATTATATTTTGATTGATATACTTTGATTACCATAGGTTATACAATATATATTAATGTAATTAGTATTACTAAAGTACAATTTTATTATAATCTCCTATCTTATTTTTCTTATGCAATATATTCCCAACTCATGCTAAAAATGGCAGCTAATAATGCACGAAATAAATAAATTTACCATTCGATTTTTTAAATAGGTAATTTACTATAATGTAAGGTGACTAAATAAAGTGGGTTTCTTCCAATTTCAGATATCCATTTTAGTGGGTAGGTTCGTTAAATTAGAGTTTAATTTTTTCTCCTTTTGACACTTTTTTTTATATTTTAGTTAAACAAGTTTAGTAAAGTTAGTATGCGTTGAACTGATTGGCAGCAGTCTTAGAGGAAGCCGAAGCGTTTGTGGGAGGATAGTGCTTGGTCTGATCTCGGGGCCTTGGGCAAGACGGTGATCATTATACGAATTTGTGTAGGCAATATTTGGTGGTATTGGTATAGGAATCTTCGTGTTCGCAATCTTATTATTATTATTGATAATAGTAATATATAATATTTTTTCTTTTATTATTATTATTTATTCGGTTAAACCATTTGGAGATCACGATTTTAGACTACTTCGGAGCATATATTTTGTTTATGTATTTTTTTGTTTGTTTATTCATTTAACGTCACTTTATGGCACTGTGGCTATTCCGACAATAAGAGTTATAAATTTTGCCTATCCAATTTAATTATGATAGGGATCTCTATGGAGTACGTGACATCGCACACGCTTGGAACCACCTTTTTACATCTCCTACGAAGGACGGTATAACTAAGGATTTTATACTCCCATTAAAAAATCCTAGCGCCACCTACAGGTTTGGACCCGCGACCTTAGGCATAGAAGGCTAGATCCTACGCCACTGGGGTCCACGTTTTTAAATTTTATTTATTTAATGTAAGGCAACAATAATCCATATTTTCGTCAACTGTTAAAAATATAATTAATTTTTTAAATAGCATTGTGAGACTTACTGATTCGATCAATAAAAAATCAAGTACAACCATGAAATCAAGAAGGTATAACCGCCATGGAGGTTATCACTGCAAGTAACATCAACCACATACATACAGGAACAAATATTTATTTTCTTTTAAAAATTATCTTTTTGTCATTCTGCTGTGAAAAATCTATGACGAAGAGAGGGTAGATTATCCTAATTGGATTTGTATGCAAATTATCATTATAGTTTAACTTTATTCAAGCCGATCTTTTCCATTTCTGTCTTTCATTCTTTTTTTATTTATAATTGCTTTCTGTCCTACCCGAAGGGAATACTGGACCTCCTGAATAATTGGATTTGGAAGAGGAAATTAAATTCCTTGGTTGAAGACAAGCACCTTTTCATTAAATAAAATACACACGAAAAAGCTAATGCAAGATTGTTTGAAAGTGGGTTAGAAGCTCCAATGGATGTTGTTGCTAAAGATAAAGATGACAATTAAAATATGTCTAGTGGTACAAGAATTGTTAATAACTAGCTTCACCTTTAAAATATTTTTAGCTTGGTTGGGTTTTTACTTTTATTGGCGCAGAACATTTCGGTCATCCAGACACATTCCTTAAAAAAAATCGATTTAAAAAAATCATATTATTTAAAACGATCGTTCAGCAGAGAAAGACATTAGTTAAAATAATTAATCAAAATATTCACTTAAAGCAAATAATTATAAGACTAATCGATTATAAATGTATATGTATATATATATATATATATATATATATATATATATATATATATATATATATATATCAGCATTAGTCAAAATGAATAATATATTAAATTAATTAATTCAAGGAAGAAAAATGAGTAGAACAGAGAATAAATAAATATATAGAAAAATAGAAGATAAGAAGAACTAGAACAACGATCTTACATTAATTTTTGGGTCTAGGCAATTTTCTAGAATGAAATATTTTTAAATCGATACGTGAAGTGCTACACTGGGTAAATCTTTCTCAAGACATTTTCATGACTTTTCTTCAACCTGCATATTTCTTTTTGTGTTTGTATAATACAGTTGTAAATTAAAATAAATAAATAAAAATTGCTATAAAATAAAAGACAATTCTTACTAATTATCATAGTCTGTTTTTTACTGTTATTTAATATTATATTATTACATTGTTAATGTTTATGTGTAATATATATGTTGAATTAATTTTGAAGTAGATAAAAAAATGAGTATTGAACTCAAAGATATAGAAAGCAAAACATGTACGGTGCTTGTAAAATAAAACTCCCCTAACCGTTTATTCTCCCTACAATGTCTTGTAAGGGCAGATTTCTCCTATGTACCATTAACATTATTTTTACGGCAATCGCGTCGTGATAATAAAACGAATAGGGCTGAGACCTCTCCTTTATGGCATACTTGATATTTATTTAGGTGTTGCAGAATACGATGTAGCCATAAAAATAATGGTAGCATTCTTCAGCATTGTCCCCCGAGGTTCCATTGACAAGGAGTCCTATCTTCACCCTACTCGACCTACATCGGGGGTCATTGTATTAATCTTGCATCTTTCCCGTGGGGTTAGATATGGAACTTTAACAGGACCATCAGATGGTAGTGTTGAAAAAGAGTGCTTTTAAGAAATCCTTGTCGGGTACGAGGGGAGAGAGGAGGAAATAAAATCTGAGAAGTAGGTTGTGCTTTAGGGCTTGATGGCTCAGCTCGGTATCCACTCTAAAGTCTACGTCGTATATAAATAGAATTATACCTCCTTTATAGTCACCATATATTTAAAACTCAATAAAAAAATCGGTGCGGGGAACATACGACTTTCGCTTTCCTCGGTTGTTAAAATCAATTTAAGAATTATTTAATGAAGTTCAAAAAGGTTAAAAAAATTATATTTAGTTTTGTTTGAGCCTGAACATTATATATATTTATTTTTGTTTTTGTTTTTTACCTGTATATTTTGTTTATAATTTAAAAATCAAATTAAATTAAAAATAATTTTTTTTATGAGGAAAATATTTCTTTTGTTAGTTTACATGTTATATTTACGTCTTTTAGTATTTATATTCAATAGTGTAGTTAGGGATTAGCCAGATAACAGTGTCCCCCTCGCCCTCAAGCCATTACTGATCGCACTAGTAAGCGGAGAGCACGCTTCTTTCGTTAGGCCTTCAAACCATCTTTGACCAGGACTTCGTCTCATCTTTTGAAGATAACCAACCGTCCTTCCAGCGGATCACCGTCCTTCCAGAATCGCCTACCCGTCGTGCGGAACCAAAGAATTTATGGACAGATAACTATTCTATATATATATTTTTCTCATTATATTTATTCATTTTTTTTTGTACCATTCGTAGTAGTATTAACATACTAACCCAATTTTAGATCTTATCTTTTTTACAGTTAGGTTAATAGAGATTTTTATTATTCTTTTTATAAATCAAAAAATGGTTTTTATATTTTTTTGTAAATTTTCCTCATATTTTTTGTTTCTTAAACTTTTATTTATTTTGTTTAATTTCAATTTTATCTTTTTATTTAATATTACCTTTTTTTTTATTTTAATGATTAAGTACTCAAGACCAGCTCTTTTCGAAACGGGATCGAGTCTACGTTAGCCCAGTCTTTTATTTCGTTTTAATGTCACTCATCCCAACAAGTTTCATTGGGAATATTTAAATCAAATTTTTGATTAAACTGTATATGTTGTGCTAATGCAGTACCTCTTTTAATTCAAAACTCTCTAAACTCACAAACCTCTTTGTCTGCACCCCATCTTAACATATTCTTAATAACCTTCCGAGGCTTAAATTTAAATAGACATTGAAGTTGAATAGACATCTGGGTACTTTCTTCTCAAGACTTTTCTTGCACATAATATTTAGCATGTTGATTTGTATTTATTCTATATATTGTTGTAAATATCAATAAAATATATTAAAGATTTATGAAATAAAAAATCCGACGAATTATATAATATATAAATTCGATTATTTTTTTAATCTTAATTTCTATATTCACATTTGTCATATATTGGTTGGGGACTGTGATAGCTAAAAATATGTTCTTCAAGCATTGTAGGAATGAAAGAGAAATAGCGGTTAGGATATTCCGTATTCAGCCCCTTTACCATCTTCTACGGATGTTGTCGGGCGTGGTGTTCAACAAAACTGTTCGCCAACGGATAGGATTCGTAAGTTTGTATGCAGAGTTACGTTACTTTATAGAGAGTTATAGTCCTAAACGTTGTAGAATGGAAAATGTTAAAGATTATGGGTATTACTTGGCTCTTCCTGTGAAGCTTTTGTTCAAAAAGGCTTCTTTAGTAAGTATTTCGGTCTATGCTTTATTTTTTATGTGTGGGTCTATCTTATTTCGACTTTCTTTTTATATATTTTATTCTCGTTTTTTGGTCCGTTTTTTTTTTTTTTTTTTTTTTTTTCTTACCCTCTGGTTTTATTTTCAAACAAAAATACAAATACAAATGTAATATGTATAGATGTCACATTTTGTCCTTCTATTACCCGGAGGTATTCTAAAGAGGATTGCTATATGCGCTGGATGCACTAGTAATCTTTCAAGGGCTTCTTCTATGCCTTTATTTATCCATTGCAAAATGGGAGGGACCATTCTTCAGGGTTTTTGCTCCATTGGGGAGTCTGGTTGGCTTTATCTTCAACTTTTTTAACTCAATCTACGGAAAAATTATCTTCAAGAGAAAAATAACAATCGCAAATAAATAGACTCAATGTTGAAAGGTTGCTACAACTAGGAATTACATCCATACATTTTATTCGTCATGGCGTTGAACATGTCCAATACTTTAAAGATATAAAAGCACCAATTTTATTTCCTACTTCTAGTGCTTTCTTTTCTCAGGAGTCCCTTGAAAAGTGGAAATAAAGGCTGTCGTTAGACTGAGAGAGGTAATAAATCCCTTGAGGTAGTTGGGGCGCTGAGGAACCTTTAGAAGGGAGGTAGTTAACTTACTAAGAGATGTTAATTGGGGTCAGGCCAGGGGCGCCAATTACCTTCATCTCAAGTGCTCCCTTCTGATCCCTCTGATTTTATATAATAGTTGCTGTCAGAACTTATAATAGTATTTGGTAATTTAATACAATGCTATTATCGAATCTATGGCATTACGCTCTAGCTAGAATAATTAAATTGTTATTTAAAAAAATGTTCAAATTTCAGTTCATGTAAATCCTTTTTATGTAAATATAAAATAAACTTATTTAATTACGTAACATAAAATTACATTAGGTGAACTTTGGGTTTCATTGAAGATGAAGACGATTTGGCTAATTATTTTTTTTAACAATGGAAGAAAAAAAGATGCCACATTGCCATAATTATATTATGTGTAGTTGTTAATAACTCCACTACTTCGGAACCGATTTCCATGCCTATTCATTCATTTTTTTTTAACTTGCGATTCATTTTTCAGTACTATCCATAAGAATGGGATCTGAAGGTAAAGTTGTTTGTATTTTCGTTAAAACTTTAACATTTTTTACTTGATTTTGAAAATATCTTTTATAATTAAATGTCACACAAGGAAGAGAGGTTTAATATAAAATTCACCGGTTTTAAATTAAAACTTACGAGACAGTGTAGCGTATTATGTTTTGTTACAACAAAAAGTCTATAATATTATTTAGACTATTTCATAATTCTGATTAAAATTACTTTTTCGCGGTATTTCGGAGAATAATTTTAGCTGTTTCGCCAGTATCAATTGGCGGTAATAGTATTTAGTGAATCCAACATAACGACCGTATTTCAGCAAAACCTTGTAGTCTCCAGGAGTCTGGTGCATGGTTGGCTACCTTATCGAACTTTCATCTAGCACTATTTTAAAGAAATTGTTTGTACCATACTTATTACGAAAATGCATTTCTTGTGGTCCTAAAACTTGTACTTATTAACTAATTAATTTGATGAAGTGATCAATTACATCCAATTATCTAGCCCATCGAACATACAATTAGTTTTTGTTTTAAATAATCTGTTGTGTCTCAAAAATGACGAAAGTACATTTCTTGCGTTTTAGAAACCCTAAAAAAAAAAAATAAAATAAAAAAAATAAAAAATAAAAATAAAAAATAGAAATTACTTAATGTCAAGACTTATGAAACCTCATCATACGGTTTAGTTCACATTTTTGTTTTTGTACAGTTTTCTTTTGACAAATTAATCTCTTCTTATTGCCCTAAATATTTTCATATTGAAATAGTATATATATCCCTTTACTCATAGCAGAAGAAATAACAAAATCATAGATATTTTACATTAAAAATAAAATTAATCAATTTAAAACAAAATCGTGTATTCTCACTATTAAATTGCATCATATAATTATTATTAACTCAATCTAGTCTTATTTTATGTCAATTTGCACTGAAATAATTACACCCAAGGATCACCTTATCATGTGGGCCGCCAGCATTCTCGTAGTTTCGTTGGACGTTTGCTCTTATGACGGTCATTAGTAAGGGTTTCTATTCCGCAAGAAATGTACTTTCGTCATTTTCGAGACTGTGGATGTTACTTAATAAGATACATTAGTGAATAACATGTTACTTATTCAGTTGTTTTAAGCTACGTTTTGAAGGTGAAATATTTTTTTTTCATATTTATTTGGTTTAGATTTTATTATCTTAGTTTTTAATTGTGTTAATGTATTTTACAAGTTTCCCGGTGTCGTCTCAGAGAAAGATTGTATAGTTAAGATTACATTTTTTTTTTTTTAATTTGAAAGTAAATAAAAGACAAATCTCGCTTTTTCTCTTCCTCCGAGATAATATTTCTTACCACTTGGTTTTCCATTTAGTTGGTTTGGGAATCAGTCAGATCGGACCTGCCATTTTGTAATGAAAAAAAAAAAACCTGTGTTGAATAAAACTGTTGTAAGCTATTTGCTTTTAGTAAATTGGCTTGGTTCAAGCCAATTTAAGTAAATAAAACTGGACAATCTCGATCGATTTCATCCACTTAACTAATTCATTCTCTAAAGCGCTGAGCCTTGCGATTTCTTGTTCCGTAAGTAATTATTGTGGTACCATCCAGGGTCGATAAAATAAAAAGCTTTTTTGACAATTTTAGAAAAACTTTGACGTTTCTTTTTTCTAAACTCTATTCATCCTTTTTAGTTCTGATGACCCTCAATGAGTGTCGAAACTGTGGCAAGTCAATGAATTATGAAACTATTTAAATTTTTTTCTTTCAATGACTGGGACTAATTTATTTTCCAGCATAGAATATATTATGTCTTTCATTTTTGTATTATTACTATGATTTTCTTATAAAAACAACACAATAACCTTTGTTTATCCCAATCAAATAATTTTGGGCAAGATCAGTGAGTGCATGAACTCAGTAATTAAAAAAAAAAAAAAAAAACCTGAGTGTCAATATCAAAGATATTACTGTTTTGGCCGAGAACGTAATTTTAGACTCTCTGATGATTATTCATCAACTACATGGCAATTAAAAGATAAAGTAGATTGATTTATATCAAACAGAATTTTCGGTGTGTACCAAAGGATTTAATTTTAAATATAACCTTAAATTTACCCGATGAAAGAAAAATTAAATATACTTAGTAAAAAAAAAAAAAAAAAAGAAAGTTACTAGGAAACTGTCAATAATATAAATTAAATTATTATGGGATGACAATACATTTTTAAAAACCGATAATTAAATTATTAGATTAAGTTAGAATTAACAAAGGAAGAGTTATGTAAAATATATTCAGTATGGATTGGTTGGTGTGATGTGTCACAAGCAACCCGATATATTTGGGTAGCGTTGCCAGGAAATAAAGCATTTTTCTCTGGAGTGATGTGAATACTCTGGTGTATCAAACACTTATGACAGGTGCGAGAACAAAAAATTACTTAATAAAACCTTTCACTGTTATTTTCACGTTATTCATTTTGTATTTATGACTATTTCAATAAAGATTTTTTTTCTTGATAGTAAAATCATTGATATTTTAGTTTTTGAAGATTAAAAACCTGAAAAGTCTAATCTTATGAAATGAAATTTTCGTATGCAGTTGATTGTTTTTTCAATTAAAATAGTCCATTTTGCTATTTACTTGTTTTATTAGGATGATGCAAAGTCAAAATATTGTGATGGGTAAACTTACAAAATTACATTATTGATACTTTCAATCAAAGTAGTCTAAAACACTTCAATAAAATGAGTTCTTACAACAAACAACATATGGTACTATATTTGTAAATTGTTGTATTATTATTGTTGAGGCTATCTAATCCATTAAAAAAAAATAAAAAAAATCTCTTCTGATCAATGGAAGACTTGTCTTCAATACAATCCTGGCAATGGATAATAGGATTGCCAGCAGATTTGGAGACAGATGAAAAGCGTAGGTGATATCGGCATTGAACCATCGTTTTCAGTTGGATTTGAATTATATTATAATTGTTATCATTATTACTATGTATACCTAGTCCTGTCATAAATATGGTTGCAAGGAAATAGATACAGATTTCTGTCATTAATAGTAGCACGCAGCACTTTTTGAGGAATGCGGTTAACTACTTACACCAGAGGCTTTCGAAGTTAGGCTGTGGCATGCCATTCTCTCCAGTTCGGACAAAAGCCATTAATCCGGTTGCATTTTTGGTTGCATATCTAGTTGAGCTGTTGGCATCTATCCACCTTTTTTTTTTGTTTTAAAAGCGGTTAGCCTTTGTCCTGTCATTCTTTGCATTGCACTCAACCTAAAAGGTCCCTTTTGATTATTCGAGACATTGACCTGACAGATATTTCCATTTCCCGAAACATGATTTGTGGTTTTCGAATGAGATTTCTATGGATTTGAGCAGCCACTGTTCTCACTGGGTTTGCCTTTTTCAAAGTGCGGGGACAACCCGGTCGATGTCTGTCACATTCAGATAGGACCTCATTATACCCTTTTATAGTGCGGTACACGAACATAGGGCTGATATCCAAAGGTTTCAAAGTGCTGAAAATCTCTGACCTACATTTTTCAATATTGTGTAAGGCGACCACAGGTATTCGGTTTCTTTTTGACCCCACTCCAGGTTTTTCTTCTTCTTCTTTGGCTTCTCCCTTTAGTGCCGTGTCAGCGTAGGGAAGCGTTTAACCACCGGATCCAATCCTCTCTATCCCCAGCGAGGTTCCTGGCCTGGCGAAGATCCTTTCCTCTTCCTCTGCAAAGTTTGTCGACGTACTCCAGGTAGGACATCCTTGGTCGACCCCGAGGCCTTCTCCCATCTGGAACGTAATCCATGGTTTTTAGGGGGTCTCTGTGTTCCTCCATTCTAATGACGTGGCCGAACCACTGACTGGTTCGGCTGAGTTTCTTTTAATGGCGCAACCTCCAGTTCCTGGCGTATCCGTTCATTCCTGACACGATCTCTTCTTGTCTTTCCTGCTGTTCTTCGCAGAAACTTCATTTCAGCAGCTGTGACTCTGCTCTCCTGCCGGTCCGTCAATATCCACTCCACTCCAGGTTAACTGGGCAAAAGAGAAATATAAAATAATTGGGGTAATTACCCTGACATGTAAAGAAAATGACCTGATTGAGCTAAGGATTAACTAAATAACACCCAAGGTTCAACCCTTCAACCTAAGTTCAACTTTTGTTAGAGTTTTATGGCAGAACTAGATATAAATGTAAAACTTTTCCTTCTCGACCTATAAATAGTCCCAGGAATTATTTTTGATGCAGTCTAGCTGAAAGTGAATTTTTTTATTATGTAGCGATTTTCTTTTCTGCAAATTCTATAGCATATTCCTTGACCTATTCCAGTCTGAAAGAGATATTGATTGTAATAGTAATTATTTATTCATATTTTTAAATCATGCCATTAAATACTATATCAAATTATTTAAGATTATTTATTTATTGTCTCTGTTATGGCCTCAGTGTTTGGAGTTTGGTACTGGAGGTAAAGCCTGTTTTTTTCTATATGTAGAGGGAAAGGCTTTCTCTAATTATTGAGACAGGTAATTAGGGCAAAAAGGTCCGAACCTAAGAGCTATACTGGCCTCCACTCTCTGCCATTTGCAAGTTCCAATTCAGTTATGTAAAATACCTCCCACTCACGCCCTGGTTTAAATCTTATTTGTAATCAAGTTGTTTGCTGTCTGGAGGATTCTGTTGTTTACTCTTCTAGAAATATTATTATTTTAAGAAGTGAAAGGAACTAATTATAGTGCTAATGACTTAGCTTCAGGTTCGATTATCACGAATGTTCGGCAATTTTTATTTCGTAGTTATTGTTAATTAACCTTTATAATCTGCTATTAGGGCAGGCGTGAGAGATGATAAAAAGAAACCATATACGTTTTTGTTGTTCTCTTTAACAGGATTATTTTTTGTAATTCTAGAGCTAATCCTTCTGATGAGACCAGTGATGGGCAAATATTTGTAAAAAAGAGTACTGAGTACTGTAATCAAAATAATGCTAGCTGCGAAGTAATAAAATGTCCTTCTATGTACTCGGTATTTTTTGTACTTTTAAATTACTTTGAGTTCTTGATTTTTACTGATTTGAAAGAGATAAAAAAAATAAAAACATGTGATAGAGCCTTCTTCCGGGTTTGAACCCTCGACGTTGGGCATAGATGGCTGCTATGGTCGCCACGTTTCACCACCACTGACCCTTAAAATGTTCAATTAGTGGTTAAGAATTTATATTATTTCCCTATGTTCGGGCTAAAACCGGCAGATGGTTTTAGAATATTTCGAAGAGAATAAATCATTTTTAGTTATTTCGTCCTTTAAAAGGGATGTAATTTTTTTTATGACTTTGATTAATTAAATAGTGTAAATGTAAGATTATTTTTTCTTTTTCTAATTTTCGTAATTTATTACACAAAACAATTCAATACATTGGAATATGTAAACATGTAATAAAATACCCTTCTATTACCCGAAGGTTGACAGATAGATGTATTTTGATTGCCTACATATCTTATATAAAATGTTATACCTAAATATAAATATTAGAAAAAAATAAATCATTCAGAAATAATTATCAGCGTTTATATTTTTATTTGCGCCTGTTGAGAATTATAAAAGGATAAAGTTTCCATGAATGATGAATCCATAAACATGAATAAATATTTTTATATTTTTTGTTTTTTGTCATATGTACTAAAAATCTGGTGCGAGCAACACACGACTTTCACTTACCTCCATTTTTAAAATAAATTAAAGAATTTTCAAATACAGTTAGATATAAAAATGAGTGAAATCATTAAAGAATTAATTAAATGGAATTTCTATAAAAAACATGTGTTTTATTAAAAAATCGATTACCTTATTATCTAAAATAATCACTTGTATCAATTGATTGTGTATGAGATAATATTTTTTTTTAAATCTCAAGCTTTCCAACGGTATATCATACATGTATATTACTGCTCTTATGTTCAAAAACGAAAAATTGCATTGAAAAAATATTTTTTTCTGTTTTCTCCTTTAGTTGGGTATCGAATTTATTCAATTTATATATTTACCTGTTTTTAATCAGCGTTAACAAGATAATCTAGTTATTATTATTGAATCTACAAAATTAAAGGTACTTTAAGGGAAGAAAAATTTAAAATATCGGCATTTAAGCTCTGTCAAACCATTTTTATCCAAATAAAACCTACATGATATTAAAGCCCAATTAATTTTACATTGATATAGCGAGTTTAATAAAAATCGTCGGAACCGTTTTTGAGAAAATCGAAAAAAGGTGCAAAATGCATGGTATAAAGTGCCTCTTCTGATATGCTCATTTTAATGAAAAAAGTTTTGTCACGTCTCGGGCGTATAGTTGTCTTAAATATGAAATTTCAGTTTCATAGGACTTACCGTTCCCGCCCGGGAGTTACCACACACACACACACACACACACACACACACACACACACACACACACACACAGACACACACACACACACACACACACACACACACAGACCTTTTTGCGGGACTTGGTTATTTGGACTCAGGGGACCCTAAAACGTGTATTTCCGTTGAAAACTGGAATTCGAAAATTTTCACGATCGCAATACTTCCCCTTACTATATATAGTAAGTGAAAGTAAAAAAGTTATGATTTTATTGCGCTACACAAAAAGATGCTAGATTGTTGATTATTATTGGGTTAAATGATCATTTTGTAATTGATTTGTCTGATAACGTATAAGATAGGTATGTAGTAATTCATGATATGTAGGACTCCTGTATACATGTTTTAATGAAACATATTGACAAAGTGGAACAACACATGTATCTATCTGATAATTCATAAATAAAATTATTTTAATCCTGTATTTGATATGAAATGTACTAGAGAAGAGACACTGGTAACTATCCTTAATTATTATATGTCGCGCCGTATGTTCAGCACTAAGCTCCATCCGCGTGATTTATGATTTATCCCGTGCGTGTCAGGTAATTTCAGGCTTGAATAGACCGAATGTACGCCTATCAATCCATCGTTTCTCTTACCTGTCAAGTGAAAATTTAGTACGCCTAGTTTATGAACCGTATTCATTTATTCTATTTTTATATATACCAAAAAATAAGTAAAAAAAGGATTCAACATTCTGGGATTTTTTTCCCAATTAGTAAAAAATGCTTTCATCCTACATGTTTAGAGAGTAGCCCAAATTTATACAAAACTTTTTTTTTAATTTGTCAACGGCTATAATATCTTTTTTTTTTTTTTTTTTTTTTTTTTTTTTTTTTTTTTTTTTTTCTTTTTCTTACCCTCTGGTTTTATTTTCAAACAAAATACAAATACAAATATAATATGTATAGCTGTCAGATTTGTCCTTCTGTTACCCGGAGGTATTCTAAAGAGGATTGCTATATGCGCTGGATGCACTAGTAATCTTTCAAGGGCTTCTTCTAAGCCTTTATTTATCCATTGCAAAATGGGAGGGACCATTCTTCAAGGTTTTGGCAATAAATTGAGTTCAGACATAGTCCGAACTCCTTCCCTCGGCGACAACGTCAACGAGAGGTAGTGATCCTTGCCACCTCCCAGGCTTGGGTGGTGGGGTGATATCAGAAAATAATGGATTAGCACAGGCCTTCAGCCCATCAAAGAATTTAATGTGCCTCCGGCTGATATATTCAGGCACTGTTGGCAATACTAATTCCTGATGAAGGATATGGTTTCTGGCCCTCTGTAAGTTGGTACCTCTGACAATCCGCCGAAGGATGGAGTTCTGGAACGTCTGTAATTGTTTGAGAGTGGACTTAAACAGATGCCGCATCAAGGGCGCACCATAGAGCATAGTCGGACGTATTATAGCCTTGTAGATCTGTAGTTTCAGCCTCAGTGAGAGCTGAGGTGACGTGAGTAGATGATTAAGTCTATAGCTCTTTCTCCTGGCCAGTTTGAGTCGTTCCCGTACGTGACTAGATAAGGTGAGGTGCCTATCTAGAGTGACGCCCAGGTAGAGGATTGAATTAGAGACTGGCAGTGTTTCTCCGTTCACTTTAAAATCAGTGGGCAAAGCGCTCTTCCCCTTCTGGAACGACATGACAATAGCATCTGTCTTCTTCGGGTTCACCCTAATGCCAATCTCCTTCAGCTCATCTACAATAGTGGTCGATGCTCCTTGTGCCAGGGTGAGAGCCCTTTTCGGTCTCATACTAGAAGCATAGATGCCAATGTCATCGGCGTAAGCTGCTACCAGTGCCATTGGGTGCTTCATTGAGATCACTTTTGCTGTAAAGATCACAAACAATAGTGGTCCCAATACAGAACCTTGAGGAACCCCACAAATGGTGTCCTTTGAAGTTGACAATTTATCGCCTACCCTTACGACGAAGGATCTCCCGCTTAAGTAGCTTCTGATCAATCGGCATAATGAAGCTGGAAAACGATAGTCTTCCAACTGGCGAAGCAGTAACTCGTGGGATACGCAATCAAACGCCTGTGTGCAGTCCAGCGAGATGAACGCCGTGGCTTCATTGTTCTTCGTCATACGCTCTATGGTGTGCCTCTGAAGTTTCACTAAATGATGATCGCAGGCTACGCCTCGTGAGAACCCGGTCTGTTCTGGTGGAATGATGGACTCCTCACTGCAGTGCTCTAGCAGATGGTGATGGATCAGCCTCTCGAACACCTTGCTCATATGCGAAAGGAGACTGATAGGCCGATAATGCTCTGGTGAGTCTCCATTCTTCCCAGGCTTAAGTAGCGGCACTATGATCGCTTGCTTCCAGTCATCGGGGAAGTATGAGATCCGCATACAGGAGTTAAAAATGTTTAATAAGAAGGCTTTACCCCTCCGAGGTAGCATCTTCAATAGTACATACGGAATATCATCCAGTCCCGAAGCCTTGTTACCCTTGGTGCGTCGTAGTACCGACTCAAGCTGTCCGAAGGTGGAGAATATCCTCTTTTCATTAGGGGACGTTGGTCTTCCCGCAGGTAGTGTGGGAGCATTTAACAGCCGATCATCTTCCCTCGCCTTATAAGAATCGGCCAAGAGTTCAGCCTGTTCCTCAGGGGATAATAGGGTGCCACCTGATGTAAGGTGTACACTCTTCCTCTTAGTAACGTGTGACCTCACAAGTCTCCAGAACTGACGATGATCATCATGAGTCCTACGGAGTTGCTCGTGCCATAGGAAAGTCTTCCATTCACGCATGAGGCTGGCTATCTGCCGGGTCATCGCATTGATGGCCGGTTTCAAGCCGTAGTCACAAGTTCGGTGGAAAATATTCCTCAGGTTGTTCCTTTGTGCAATGAGAGCAAGAATGTGGCTCGGTGGTTTCCTGAAGGCGTTTGGCTGAGGACTAAATCTTGGTATGGTAAGATTGGCTGATACATGGACGGTGGTGGTGATATCCGAGATCGCCTTCTGCACCTCTTTAACAGTTCTTATGTACTGTATCTTTGGTAGGGTATCATCCACACTAGCCCTATATCCTTTCCAGTCGGCCTTGTGGAAGAGGAACTTGCTCGCGGGTGGTGTTGCTGGAGTTCCCTCAAAGGCATATAGCACAGGCCGGTGGTCCGACGGTCCTTATGGGAGCGCTAGGCACTCAGTAACAGTGTGAAGGTCCCTGGTCAGGAGTAGGTCAAGTGTGGATGTCCAGTCAGGTCGGGCCGCATGCCTAAAGGTGCGCACTCCGGGGTGGAAGACAGCCATCCTGGTCTTGGTGATATAGGTACCCATCGGATTGTTGCTACCGCACAGCCAGGCAGTGTGCCGGGCGTTGAAGTCCCCTAAGATGACAAACCGACTCTTATCCTGGGCGTGCTGTAGCAATAGCTTCATAGATGTTAATATAGCCTTGGGTCTCCTATAGACACAACAGAAAGTAAAACGTTGTTTTAATCGAACATCTACTGTGACTATATGAGTTGCTACCTAAACCTAAACAGTTGCTATAATATCTAGTACCTTAGCCATATTTATACTCATCTGCTAATAAACACCATATGGAAAAATTTACTACTAAACAATAGTATAGCCTATAAATCTAAAATTCAAGTATTCAATGCTGTTTTTAAATCATTCATAGGATATGGTGTCGAAGCATGGGGAAGTAAAGAATATATTGAATGTGAAAAACTTCTGTATTACTTCATTAAGAAATTATTTAGCTTGCCGCAAGCTACCCCTTTCTACTTAATACCTTTAGAAACCAAAATAGTACCAATGTTTATAGAAACCTTGAAAATACAGCATAATTGTGTTATAAAAGTTAAAAACCTGACAAAAAATAGGCTACCATATTTAATAAATAATGAAGTCGTTAAACAAAAGGTATACTGGATAAGGGATTTAAGAGAAATAGCTGAAAAACATAATATTGACATAGACATTAAACTTGAAAATCAAAATAAATGGGATTTAATCCTACAGGAATTCAGAGTATCGTTAACAGAAATTTACAAATTAAAATATGTACAAAAGGCTTTAGTTTCGGAAAAAATGTATCTGTATAAAAACTTAAATTATGATTATGGAACACATTACCTTGATGATAATAAATTAAACTTTAATGGGGTTAAATGTATATTCAAAGTTAGATGTGAACTTCTTTATCTCAACTTTAACAGATTTTATTCAAATAGTAGTGTGATGTGTTCCTTGTGCAATAAAAAAGAAACAGAAAATACATTTAATTTCCTAGCTGTATGTCCGATTCTGTCTGAAATTAGAAAAAATTGTTTTGGAAAGAATTCTCTAAAAGTTGATGATGTAATAAAATCTCTCAATGGTGATAACTGGTTATCTGTATACAATTTTTGTAAAATAGCATGGCCTTATAGATATAGGCTTATTAAAGAATTTAATTATAATAAAAAAAATAAAAAAAACTTTTTAATATGTGATATTAATTGGTTATTGTTATTTTTTTACTATTGTTTTATTTATAAGTTAATACAATTAGAAATTGAATAGAATCAGTTATTGACCTGTTTTTGAATATTATATTATTTGTAAAACTTTACAGATCGGCTCCGGACTGACGGTCTAAAAGACCATAGTTCTACAGATGTTTTTTATACTTGTAATATTTGTTTTTGTTGTTGTAATATGCTTAAAGAAATAAAAAACAGTTATCTATCTATCTATCTATCTATACTCATCTGCTACATGTGTGCTTGGATTTTCACACTAGAAAACAAAAATACAACCCCTTTCATCTCCAAGTACAATAGAATTATAAGAAGATTTTGGATATCGGTATAATAATTAAATTCAGAATGTATCAACGAGTTAGTAACTGAAAATATCATTTTAATCACATTTATATTTTTATGTTCCCCTTAATACAACCAGGTTATAATTTAATCATTAACAGTTTATAATTGCTGTTTTAAACTTCACCTTTCGTTTCCTTTGTGCTAATAATTTTAATATCTGAAAGACGGTAATAATTATTTCATGAGTAGATCGACCTTTTTTTGCCAAGTTTAGAATATTGAGCCATGAACTTTAATTTAAAGTTTGTTTTATAAAGTTCATTATGACTTAATTTAAATTATTAATGAAAATTACCCATTAACCTTTTAATAGCTTGGGCCTTATGAATATTTCTTTAGTTTGGAAAGTTAATTTTCAAGTTCATGTCCGTATTTAATTTTCAAGGCTTATTATACTGGGAAAAATAATTAATTACTTAATATTAATATAATTATTATAATAAAATTTGATCTTAGACTTGTTCTGAAAACAACAAAAAAACAAACAATAACCATCCCTCTACAACCCAGGAGGGTCTTGGGCTGAGCACATATAGAGATTCGTACTGTTTATAGACCAACGGCAGTGCAATGAGGTTATTAAGCCTTGATCACGCTCAGCCGCCAGGCTTTTTCCTCAACTTTTGTACACACTTTAAAGAAGCATGGTCTGTCCTAGGAGAGTCTCCATACACTAGGGTCGCCTTTAAAAGCTCGTGTTGAATTACTAATAATTAAGGGTCACTACATTTTAAATCGTCTAATATTAATTAAATTTAAAGTTTTAGCTCGTAAATACTCGATTTTTTATTAATTTTAAAGAATTTTCGAATTTCTGCGCCATTTATGTAATAAATAGTGAGGACAAATAATGTAAAACATTCCCTTGTAATATTTTAGACTTTGTAACATCCAAGCAATATCCTTTGTATGCCTTCTATTCCAGCAAGTGCATTCTATGCCCAAGGTCGTGGGTTCAAACCTGACAGGTGACCTAGGTATTTTAAATAGGAGTTAAAATCCTTAGTTATGCCGTCCTTCGGAGGAAACGTAAAATGGTAGTCCGGATGTAATGACAGGTACTCGTTAAATATTCCCATCCTAATAAAATCTGGATAGGCACAATTTAGGACGCCCAACATAGCATCGTCCGATTAGCAACAGTTATTAAATGAATAATTTAATGCACATACACATTCGTTAAATGAAAAAACAACCTACAGTTAGAGAAGATTTTCCAACACATTTTTTCATCCGCAAAGCTGACTCAAAATGGCTGCCAAAGTAGAAATGTTTTTCTGAATTTTTTTTTTAATCCACGATTTCGAATTTAAGAAAAGCTATAGAATGACTTGATAAAAAGTTTATTTAGTTTTCATTGAAACATATGATTTTGATTGAATAATGTTACAATATAAAACTGTAAATTATACTGTTATGTATAATAATCAGTAATAAGTTTAAGTTCGTCATTTGCATTATCTTTTACAAGTTTGTATATCAGATAATACTTTTCTAAAATCTTTAATGTTTAACCTTACTTTATCTAAACGTTTTCGACTGCTCTTGGGTTTCAATCAATAGATAAACAATCGCATTTATGCATCGTTTAGATAATTTATTATTCTCATATTTATGCCTTAACCGTGGAAAAACAAAAAACAGAACATTAATATTTTTATACAATAATTAATAGATGATGTTATTGTTAGAGAGGAAGAAAAGAATACATTGAATAATGAATAGACATTAGTTAAATATAGATTTCAATTAGAATTTATAATAATAATAGGCTAACCGAACCCGAAGGTTCGATGCCGATACCATAAAATTCCGCCTACACAGAATCGTCCAATGTTCACCGTTCAAGCCCAAGCCCCCGAGGTCAGCCTTAACGCAATCCTCCCACCGACGCTTCGGCCTACCAGTCGGATCAGCGAATACCAACTTTCTCGGAATCCGTTCCTCACCGAGCCCAACAACTTTACGCGCCCATTTGAGTCTCCGCGATGCTATCAACTCAATTATATTCACAGGGTACAAACTCCGCAATTCCGCTTTGTGCAACCTTCTAAACTCCCCAGTGGCCCAACTCTTTTCGGACCAAATATTTTACGCAGTATCTTATTTTCGAACACCTTAAGCCGTTGTTCATCATTCAAAGTAAGCGGCCACGTTTTATATCCGTAAAGAACCGACGAAAGAATAATATTTTTCTAAATTCTAACCTTTAAGCTTTTAGACAAAAACTAATTAATTTAGCAACTGAATAATAACATAAATAATTAAAATTTACAATCATGATATTATTAGAAATTTACTAACAATTTGAGATCAAATAGTGTCTTACATAGACATATGTATATAATATAAACTTTGAAAGAACACTGAAGTTAAAGTGCTAAGAAAGAGTTCAGGTATGAAGGATTTTCCAAATTTGTGACGTCAGAAGTTCCAATATTTGCATATTTTTAACTAATTTTATATTAATCATTTATTATATATTTATATTATTGTTCTTAAATTATATGGTGTTTCCCTTTTGTCCATATAAGTGGATACACGTGGTCACTGGCACCCGGTCAGACCACCCCCAGTCACTGCCCCATAACTTGCGATCAAGTTGACGATCTGCTTGGTGTTCCATTATCTCCCCTGCTCACCCTCCTTCCCTCCTGCCTCTGTAACGACCCATTAATTATCTCCAGGGACTTCTTCGGAGAGATTTAGAGTTATGTACATCCCTTTAGAGGTTAAAGGATAGCGAGGTTGTATCTCACTGTTTATGGAGCTGAATAATTGTATTATGTGTTTTATGGAGACTCGACATTAAGTTAGCTGCTGGTCGAACCTTCATAATGAAGGACTTTGAACTTTTCACAACTGAGTTTTATTCAGGTTTTAAGTTTAATTTTTCATCAAGGTAATGATTAACAAAGATTTTTAGAACCGCCAGTTTTAATTAACTGCTAATTTCGAATTGAAAACTTCAATAATTTTTTTTTTCATTTTTAAATGCGCAGGCAATTTATGCCTGTCAGGCTAATTACTCATTTAACTTTAAAAAGTAACTAGGAAAAATGTTCTCATGTAAAATAAAAAAGTTAAATATGTCCTTATATATGAACTATGTTTTTTAAAGAACAGGAATTACTTAAGAATAAAAACTCTGAATAGTGGTAATTAAGAATCAAGATACATTTCACAAAATATACATTTTTCTAGTTGTAGCTGTCGGCCTTTGTGCGGTGATGTTTCATTTTGTATTGATTAAAATTTACTTTTATATGTTTATATTATATGTGTACAACGAATAAAGTATTGTTATTTAGTAGCATATCTTAATTTCATCATATTAACAATAATATACCAAAAGTAGAGGGCATCCGCAAATTTCCTCAACACATTTTTAGCTATTAAACAAATTCCTTGTTTTTTAGGTTTTGGAAATAATTTCTTCTATGTTTGAATTGCGAAATGTTTTTTATACGCTTAAATTTATTTTAAGAGTGCAAACAAATTAAGTGGTTTCCTCTGTAATCTTGTAAGATTTTGTCGGATGAGGAAAATGGGGCTCTTTCCGAATAAATTTTATATTTCCTTGTAAAATACATTCCACAGGTATTTAAAAAAACATTCCTCCCCGTTTTCTGAAACTTTGTTGACATTTTTAATACTGATTTTCCTTATCTGTATTTATATATTATATATATATATATAATATATTATATATATTATATATATATATATATAATATTAAACTTACCCTAGATAACCTTACAATTTTAGTAGTTACTAAAAGCTTAGTTATTATTTTTTGTTTAATGAATCATTAAATACAGTTGTGTACGATTGTATTAACTAATTTCCTAAATACTAAAATAAAGCAACACAAAAGAAGATACAATTAATGATATTAAATATTAATAATGTCAAGAAACACTTTTACTTTTTTTTTTTTTTTTTTTTTTTTTTTTTTTTTTTTTTTTTTTTTCGTTCTACGTAACAAATGACGTTATACATAACGACTTAAACATTCCGACTATTTCAGCCACTGCTACAGAACAATACAATAACTTCCACCAAAGACTAACATACAACACCAACCCTCTTACAGAAACATTAAAATGCTCTACGAATCCTTACAGCCCACCCCGACGACTACGCAGGCGGTGGCCAAGAGATATGCTGATCACTTAACGAACTCTGCTGTGATGAGCCGCTGCTTCAGCAGTCCACAAATTTGCTTATTGCAAAGGAAATGCAGATGGCAAATTAAATTTTATGTCAAATTTTTTGTTTTGTAATAAATAAATAAAAAATAATATATATATATATATATATATATATATATATATATATAATATATATATATATATATATATATAAATATAAATTAGTCAATAAAAATAATTAAAAATGAAACAAAATAATAAATACTAAAATATTATTGCTTCTCATTTTGTTGATTTTATTAATCACTGAAAATGGTAAGCATTAGAATTTCAGATCTTTGCCAGTCAGATTACCCCCTTAGATGGTGTAATGGCTAAATTATATCTCGTGTTTTACCAAAGGCATTTCAACGGGTTTTAATCATCTTCTCAAACTTGCCTAAGAAATGCGATGAAAACCCGCCTATCTCTTTATTGAATCCAAGATTAATAAACCTCTTCATTTCCATCTAGCTTTTGTAATATTCCAATTCAAACACCATAAATAAAACATTCTTTTCATTTTAGGGTAAAATTATATCCTTTTTAGTGCTTTATGTACTACAGATATATTTGTATTTCGATATTTTTTTAATCCAATAATGAGCAAATACGTGTTTTACTTATTTGATAATTAATGATTTTTTTTATCTTGTTCGGGATTTTTTTTTAATATTTGTATTTTCATAAGTGGCCACAAGTCTCTGAATTTATGCAAGTTGTAATATTTCACTATTCGTATGCTACTCGTAAGTGGTATGTACAATAGGGGTTAATATTAATTATAGCCCAAGTTAGTTTTCAAAAAGTAGAAAAAACTATTGAAAAACATTTACAATGAAATAGATCGAGGATTGGGACTGTTCCTTTGCCAATTGGAGGCTCCTTTACGGCACTGATCCATTGCCCAGCGGCTATCACATGTACCCGATGCATTGTTCCAATCCACATTCAACAATTCAGCCGAGCTGGCTGAATCTGCAGAGAGATTGGGGGTTGGTCAGAAGCGTTAGGATATGAGAGCTCTACGGCCAACTGTAGGTGGAAGGGAATTGGTGTTCACTTTTTTTCTGGCTGTTTGTGTCCACTAACGCGCTAAATTTCCTGCGTTGAATTCCAGGTGTTAGCGGCAGCGAACATGGTAGAGATGTTGGGTCCCTCTGTCGTAAGTGCAACTGAGAGCTAGAAACTCGAGCACACGTGCTGGGAAATGTCCCAACAACTCCCTTCTCGTTACTCACCCCCACCACCGAGTCAAGAATTAATTGATGAGGCTCTGCAAGGAGAAAAACTTTGCCAGCTTTGATGAGGTCCATTGCATAGATTCGGATGGATCCACGCGATAAGCTGACATTTTGGCGTTTCATAAGACCGAAAAGTCGGCAATCATTTTGGATCCTACTATAAGATACAAGGTTAATGACCTCGATCAGGCAGATAAGGTAGAGAGGGAAATTTATCACAAGTGTATCCATTTCCTGCAGAAGTTCCGCGAGGGCTTCGGCGATAGTGTCCTCTACCTGAAGTGCCTTTGTTTCGGTGCTCGAGGAACTGTGCCGAACTCTACGAGGGGCTTCTTGGAGAATCTCGGGGTGGATGTTGGGGACGTAGCTAGGATGGCAGAAGATATAATATCGGACTCCCTGGGTATCATCCACTACCACATGCACGGTGTCTGGAAAGGGGCATGTGTGCGTGCTTATATTTTCAATATGTTAAAATTAATGAGCAAAGTTTTTTTTTGTTATTATTAAGAGAGTTTTTTATGCATAGGAAAAAATATATAAAACTAAATTAGGAAGAAAAAAAAAAGTAATTATATTATCATATTTACTTATTCTCCTAGATAGTGGCATATCGTATTATTTCTCAATAAAGCAATATTAAAAAAAATATCATATTATATTACCGTTATACATAATATTATAATTATTTAAACCAATATTTCTAAGAAAATTGCGGTATGCTCTGTTTTGAGCAACCCTATATAGTTTGTTGAACAGCATTACTTTATAAATAAAGTATTTAATCTCTTGTATTGATCAGATTCAGTATCTGCAAATTAAAAAAAAAAAAAAAAAAAAATATATATATAATATATATATATATATATTTAGTCAATATTATGTCTTCTTACAACTTCTTTGCACCAAAGTTATGAGTTCAGCTTCCTCTAACACGTATGCGAAATTCAATTTTATTACAGACATGTTCTTTGATCAAAAAAAGTAGAAGAGGAAAAAAAATAACCCGTCTTTAACCAAGGTTGTCAGCATAGCTAACTCGATTTCACAGTCATAATTTGGGAAAAACCAATAAGCCCCTGGACTTTTCCCCACATTTTTAAAGGCTGGTTCTTTCTTTTTATGTAGATTCCGAGTGTTCCCAGAAGGACCTCTCGATAACGTAATCCATTTACCCACGGCTGATAAAGCAGAAAAAAAATTATTCTTTGGCGGTATTTGAATTTTCAAAGGTAGATTTATAAATCCAGTGTCGTTGTTCATGTTCATTAAATTATTAAATCAAATTAATAAAGCTTATTATGAACTAAAAATAATACCTGGGGATTACAGTCATGATAGCGTATGTATTTTCTTCCCCCAAAATATGTATTTACGATTATTACATCGAATTTAGTGAAACTAGTAGCAATGCGCATGTCCGAAACATTCAATAAAGAGGGAATCTGTTATGATTAGATTTCCATGATTTTGCACATTCTATTTGCTTGCGTGTATCAGCTTCAAACCCGAACAGCTTTCCTGTTCATGTATTAAGGAATAATATATTACAATTTTATTTCAGAGGCGTTCATTCTTATTGCTTTTATTATGGATCCCCACTTTGTTTAAAACCCTTCAGTATTCTCTTTGATTATTTAGGTTTAAGTGCGAGTACGAAAATCATTTTTTCTTCAGAATTTGTTGTGATAAAAAAGTTAAATATTGCCAAAAAGAGGACAAATGTCTCCCTGAAAATTAATGCATGGATATCTAATTACTCCGTGTGAACATTAGATAAATTGATGTATTTAGCGGCTATGAGAACCTTAAAAAAGGACATTCATTAGAAAATAAAGTCGTGGTTAAATTAGGAAAACCCTTTATATTATTTAGTGGTTATACTACTCAATTTGTAGCTTCTAACAAGAAACTTAAAGGTTAAAATTAACAAAAATATTAAAAAAAAAAAAAAATTATCTCCTTTCTTTGACATAAAAACATAATATAACAATTGAAAATCATAATGCAAATAACAGTCAAGACCTTTCAGAACTTACACTAGCTTTTTAGGTATTTTTTTAAGTCATACATTCCTAAGTCAGCTGCATGTGTTGGTTGCAACTGCTGACTTTGGCTTAACTTCACTGGATGGGTAGAAACCATGTTCCTGGCCAAAATAACTATTACTCATCCGATGGTTTTATGGACAGAAATGCCTTTTCGAGAATATGGTTTTATCTAAAGTAAGGCTGATGATGTTAGTATTTATGAGCTTTTTGTTATAGACTGTACATTATCTACAAGTAGCTTTTATCGTTTCATCTACTATGAGGATTTTAAGATGAAGTCGTAGGTATCACTGTTTAAAATGATATGGTAGAATACACTAAAAGTACACATTGTACAGGAAGTAATATTTTTGAGATGCATAATTCAAGTTATTTGGAAAGGTTTATTTTAATTCTCCAATTATAACACAATTCTTGGCTGTGTATACCTATGGATGTATATTTTCTTTTAATTTTTATAAAAGGTATAAATGAATACTTACAGCTTTAATCTTTATTGCTCTTGCCTGTTGCAGCTGTTATTACTATTCATTATGTCTTTCTCAAATTCCTAATTTTTTTGAGTATCTTCAATGTATACCGTGGACTCCCATTTAGTGCGAAAAAAGTTATTCCTCTTTGAACGTTGTTTTAAAAGTATTACATCGAGTAACAGTCTTCAGAACTAAAATAAAACGTTTTTCTAATTTTCCTCAGCGGCTACTATCACAATATTGTTTCTGAGAATAGTCAATTACCTTAAAAGAGAAAGTTTCTCTAAGGAAAAGAGGCC
Organism: Piezodorus guildinii; assembly: GCA_023052935.1. NCBI lineage: Eukaryota > Metazoa > Arthropoda > Insecta > Hemiptera > Pentatomidae > Piezodorus > Piezodorus guildinii. The sequence continues at coordinate 64,113,513 of CM041293.1, forward strand.
ACTTATCTTAGGACAATATATTACTTCTTGTATCATTTTCTTGAGTGGTGCGGACCAGTTACTGGGAGGAGCCCTTGAAAAGATGTGGAGCTGGGAAAAAAGTTTGACACACGTGTAACAAAGACACTATCACAGCTCGGCACCTTTTTCAATTACATTACTCTAAATGGAAGCGATGTTATTATTTTGAAAAGCTCCTTCAATTTTCCTTGTATCTTTTGAGACTCCGTTGACATTGATGAAGTTGGGAAAGGGAATCTCATGCCAATTAAATAAAAACGCGCGTGGAAGCTACTGCAAACGTAGGTCAATTTTTTTTTTCTTTATCAGTAATTAACCCTGGCTTTTGAGTATGTTTCATTCATAGTTTTATTTATAAGGTCAAAATATGCTAATGGTTATTATCGTTGACCCATCTTTAAAAAACCATTTACTAATTAAGAGAAAATGATAAGACATTACAGTAATAATGAAATTAGTAATTTAAAAAAAAATGAAGTGACTTAACTTATATCCAAGGTAACTTACCGGAAAAAGGTTAAATAAAAATGAGAAAAAAATAATTACCTGACAGATAAATAAGATACATGAATAAATTAAATTGAAATAAATAAATAAAAAGATAATAAATGATATGGGTGAACTGTATAATAACATAATTTGTATAAACAAGCGGAATGAGTTAGATAAGCTGGAATAAACTATTGTTATTTATCAATTGAATGGTACTGTTGATGGTTTACTCATTGTGAATTTGTAGAATGCCACTGAGACCTGACGTGCTAAAGCCACATTTTTCAATTTTTTCTCTTGTACCAAATACAGTCTTCAAAAGTATGACTTACTGTGGGAGTCACTTTACACAGTTGACACTGAGCTAGATTTATTTAATAAATAATAAACTGAAAAAAAAACAACAAGTTTTCCAAGGGTTAAAAGGGGCCAGATAAAAATAAATTAATGTTTGAGCAATTATTTAAAATATTTTATTTATGTTTAAATGATCATTGAAAGCCAGAATTATTGTGTTTTTAATTTTTAGTCACACAATTTCGGAAACAACATTTTAATAAATGACTGCACGTCAAAATCTTTTAAATGTATAAATATATTTTTTTGTGCTAAACTGAATTGATAAAAATATTCTGAAATGTCTTTACAACATATATTAAGCAACAAATTATATCTAACGATATGAAATAATCGGCGTTTTATTATTTATTTGATTAGACCGTTTTGAGATCACGATGGTAGTCTAATTTGAAGCAACATTTCAATTTTTTATTCGTTCTTCTCTGCCAAGAAACCTTCATCTGCTCAGGAAACCACAGTTTTCGTTCTTCCGTTCCTTTGGTTTCTCTTCTTACTTTCTAGAGTTCGACTTGGAAACTACCCATCATGACTTTTTTACCAAATATTTTTCTGTTCATTATTTCTTAAAATCTGATTCCAGCTCGTTCAAGACCTTGTTTTACTTCCTTAAACCAGGTTATAGGTGTTTTCATTGCAAACAGTTTGTGGATGTTTTCTTTTATCCTCTAAACGTGCCCGAAAATTTTTAATCTTCTCTTTACGGCTCATTGTTCAAGTAAATTTCATTGTTGCTTCTTAGTCAGTATTCTCGTTTACTGTTCTTGGCTGGTGGATTTTTCTCTCGTTTGTTCCAAGGTCTTCCAGTTTTCTTTTTCCCAAAGTTAGCGTTTCCGCTGAGTCTAGCCGGTATAACATATAATCGGTGTTTATTATATGTTAATCCATTAGGTTTATCACATTGCAAACATGACTTACAGATTGTGATTTCATAAGATTCGGGTTTTTCTTCTCAAAAGATATTGTCTAAAGCTGTACTTGAGTTTATGAATCACACATTTAAATAAACTATAGTGACTATATTAATAATAAAATAGGAACATAACATTCTAACTAATATGATATACTATAGTTTTATCATAACAACATCTTGGAACAGAGTGCTCTGACTCTAAAACGTGGGGTAGGGGGTACTTTTACGAAGGGACAGTAGAGGTGATGAAAGAAGGCGGCGAAGACCAAGTGAAGGGATATATATTGTGGAACATACGATATCGTTTTATACCCATAATATCTAAGTACTTCTTGTGGGTAAGCTATTTGATCCTAGACCCAGGCAAGTGCCCAAGTGTCTTGGGCAAAAATCCCTTAAAGCTATCGGAGGTAGCGACATACTTTGTAATTATGGGAAATATTAATATTAGTTATCGACAATTACTATGGCTGATGAGTCAAATTCTAAATTCCATGACTGTGGCATAGTGGATAATTGTTAGAAGTGCTTGGTTTCTTGCTTTCTGATCAAAAAGGATTTCCTTTGTGATCTTGTTTCATTTATTAAAATACGTAACGATTTTTTAAATTCATTGAAAGTAGGACAAGTGGGAAATGTATAATCAATAACATAAAATTATTCTGAACGCAACGGATGATGCATAATTGTAGCTTTATTCATAAAAAGATACTATAAGTGGGTAATATTGAATGTAGCAAGAAAGTGTAGTGTATATGAGAGGTCGAGGGGAGAGAGGATTTATGAAAGGAAAGCAGTCATCTGTGGGGGCTTTGTGTTGGCTCCCATTCTGTCTGAGGGCCAGAGATAACCTCTTTGTAGTTCCACTGATCGTCCAACCGTGGAACTGTTAATGAATAGTCCCACCGCCAATAACCGGGTCCCCACTTTTTCACATTTTCGTGTGGATTTTGGAGTTGTTATTCACTTTTATGAGGATTTAAATAGAATAAATACTGAAGTAATAGAATTTTCTTCTGAAATAATAATTTGAATGCTAATACGTGAGATTACTGTCAGTTAACGAATCGCAATCAGAGAATACTTATGAGGCATTTATTTTATTCAAAAAGTCTTGTGATTTATAATTAGTTTTTAACGAGTTGATATTATAATAATATAATAATAATAATGTTTATTAATATAATACATTTTTTTTTTTTATAAATACAAAATAAAAACATTCTTGCTTTGGATTACTCCGTCAGCAGAGTTGCAAATATTATAAATTGAAATAAAGAATACATATCACATATCAAACTAATAAACAGATCAGTAAAGAAAATACCAATTATAAACGTAAATTTTAATAAACTATAGGAATTACTTATTTAAATATCGAAAGTAAAATTTTCAACAAAATGTCTTCCTTTTTCTTTTCTTTTTTTTTTCCTTCTTAATTATAATTAAATTCTTGAACTAAAAAAGCTCTATAACGTAACGCTTCTCTTAAAAATTTTACTAGGACAGTCCAGTTAGAGCCGTTTAAAAGATTAATGACCTCACTATCTGTTAACGTTGCACTATTCAAAAATTTGATTCTATATGGTTTTACTATAGGGCAGATGGCAATTAGGTGCTTAACATTTTCAACTTCTTTTAAATTACAAAGAGGGCATAGTTGACATATATCAGTTCTGAACGGTTTATAATTTAAATTTAATAATTCTGCGCGGCTTTTTAGTATTCATTTTGGATCATTAAATGGCATAGAATATATATTGGCTTCCCATATTGAGTTGATATTATCTTTGTTCACATTCGTATTAATATCATATTTGTCACACAAATACTTCCATGATTGAAACCAGTAGAGTTTTTTATTAATTATTTGTTTTGCAACAATTTTCGGTAATCTTGAATCTGGCAGCTTTAAAACTTTCAAAACATACTTTAAATCTAATTTTAATGTGTGCAAGTAAATATTTGAAATATTAAATTCTAAATTGAAAATATAATTTGGCGTATTTTCTGGGAGCGAAAATAGTTTTTTTAATAAAGAATCTCTGTAATTATTCGACGTGCTCGAATTTTTCAAAACCCCAAACTTGTGAGCCATAACACATGACCGATCTCGATACGGCATTGAATACTTTAAACTTAGCAGAGACAGGTATATTATTGTTACGAGTTGATATATACACCAGTTTTGTGACGTGAAAAGTGACGTAGTATTTTAGTTGTGCGATGCTTTGTGACATAATGAAAAACTCACCAGAAGAAATATTTTTTACTTTCACTTACCTATGTAAGTAAATCTTTTTCGTTATGATGTTAATGAAAATTTTAAGTTATTTTTCCCTTAAGTTAAACAATAACTTATCTTATAACTTATTATAATATAATAACAATAACTTATTCTTAATAACAATAACTTATTCTAGTTATAAACTAAATTCTACACCTTTATGTTACTGAATACACCTGTATGACAGGTTTGTAATTATTTCCCTCATAGGTAAACTCAAAAATGTAACATAAATAAATATTGCTTTATAGAGAAATAATACAATCTGCCACTATCTTGGGCAATAAGTATTAGGGCTAAAAGAAGTCATTCATTCCATATGTACAGAGTAAAAAACAATAATAATAATAATAATAAAAAATAATAATGAATAAATAAAAAATAACATAAAATAATTAAAAAACTAACAAATGAAAAGAAAAAGAAAAGATAGTAAATAAAATCTTTGCTACATTCATACCTATATACGATATTTACATACTGCCCCTGGGAACTCCGAATCGAACTTCTACACCCAGAAGTGGAAGTAGAGGCACAATATCAGGAGTTCCCAGCGCCTCTCAGTCAGCCGCGTCACCATTCTAGCCAGTGTAGAATGAGTGAGGGCGCTAGAGCCACTCACTCTCAGGCATGAGTGGAGAAGTTGGCCATTGCCAGCCAGCACTCCAGTTGCATATCTATAAAAGATCTCTCGGTCACTGCCGCCTCAATCTACGAGGAGGGTTGTAAGGATGGTTGATAATAGATAGGGATTGTGCCAGAGGATTAGGAAGAATAATAAGTGTCTGTTGGGAAGTTGAGAATTTGGATGGGATGAGATCAAGGACATAAGGGATCTTAAGGTCTTGTTTGTAACATAATAGGGAGCATTGAGTATTGTTCTAAGGACTTTGAACTGAAAGGATTGGAAAAAAAATGTAACAAGAAGTGCAAGTTATTTCTGTAACAACTCTTTGTACAGCTAAAGATAAAATTCATACCTGAAGAATCCTGGGATTACCTCGAGTTGTGATCTATATTTTATTGAGTAGGGTCTGCGTTTTTTAAAATTTATTTTACTTTACTTTATTACCATAGTTTTATTGCATATGTTAGTTATTTGCTTTATATTTTATTAAAGTCTTGTCAATAGTCATAAAAACTGCCAGTAAATAAATAATTAAATGGCCTTATACTGAGGTATGTTTTTATATTAGCTACCATTTTTTGCTATTACTTTATAATTTATGGTTGTTTTCTTTCTACTTTCTAAGCTATTATACTTGCGAAGGGGTCAAGAACAAGGAACTTCCATTAAGCTCAGCGTTCAGAAATGAAATTTAAACTTTCTATGAAACATATATTTTCATTAAATCTATTCTTATTTCAATAAAGATCTTCTTTTGAATCATATGGAATTGTAGATGAAAAAATGAGGTAGCTCTTCTGATTACTCCAAAGGCACAAATTTATTCCACTTTATAAAAGTTGGTAATCTAGTATTTGTTAGATTAAAGCTTCTATCATTTCGAATAGTGTGACCTTTTCAGATTTAAATGTGACCTATGAAAATATTAAGTTTTTGGTTCAGAGGGTTATTAAAGAAGTGCATCAAATTGGCTCCTTTTATTTCAGACTTTTGGGTAGTAATAATTTTTTTAAAATTTTATCGGAACTTGGGACTCGGCTTTCGGGTCGGAAACCTTTGTACTTCCTGCGGGTTTAATTTTCGACCAGTTGGATTAAAGGTGTTTTGTTTTAGTATTTATCAGATTGGACACACTTTTAAATAAATATATTTTTTAATATTATAGGACTTATTGATTGAATAAAAAGTATGTGGGCTCATTTTTATATATTTTATTAAAATAATTCTCTCCGTCTTATGTTAGCGAAATTTTGCTCGATAGTTTTTAATATTTTAATAGAGATATGGAATTGATTAATTTAAATGAGGATATTATAGCATTTACGAAATTCACACGTCACATATTTATATTTCATATATACCCTCATACAAGACTAAAACGACAAGAAACTGCTTAACGTTTTCGGTTACTCCAACACTTACCAGACAAACGTTGTAATCTTCCACTTTACTACAAAGGACCGCTACTAAACTATCAAATTCTTCCCGTATCCAATCCTTACAATCCAAAATCCTTCGTAAAATCCTCAATGCTCCTTACTTTGTATCTAATAAACTAATCCATAAAAGACCATAATGTTCCGTATGTTGCTGATTTGGCCCGAACCAGATATCATTCCTTTCATGAAAAACTCATATCCCACTCTAATCCTCTAGTTCCAATCCTTTCTTCCAGTTAGATTCCTGATAATCCTCCGAGAAACCGTCTGGGTAGCTTCTCTACATGCCTTGTTCATGCCTATTTTCTTTTAGCCTATTTAATAGATTTTTTGTACAATACAGTTGTAAATATTAAATAAATAATGTAAAAAAAATTCTTATATGCCGTCTATGAGATTAAAACGAAGTGTCTGAATCCAGGAAACAGTAAAAAAAATATAGCTGTGAAAATGAATGTAATGTGATAATGAATATTTTACTATAGGAGGATGGATCTATTAAAATTAGTAATAAATATATTTTTTATTAACATCAGATTCTGAAGATAGATTTAATAGTCATATACTGATATGCAAGAGATGATATTGTTAATGGAATAAAATTTTAGAGGTGCAGAATATATTTATTTATGGTAAATATTATTATCGTTGTTATTACTAGTTTGTCAAAGGATACGATTAGTTTTATAAATCAAGACATATAACCTGCAATAGAAATTCAAATTTTAATTAAGTACTATAGGAACATACTTTTTTAGTTTTTATTATTTTTCCATACTACATAAGCTTTCTGTTGTGGAGCACGGAATATTTTTCTCTCTGTTATAAAATTCTGGGTAGTTGGCTTATCGAAAAAATAATTAAATAGTAATAAACTTTTTCTCACTGAGGAATGTTACCGGGTGTTGAACTGTCGTGTATGAAACACTATTGTAAAATGTAAATTAAACGATATCGCGTGTTTTACTTTTTCGTTACTCCATGATGGATTCGCCTATTTTGAATAATTCTTTAATTCAATATCTGATCTAACGTGTAATGTACCTCTTAAATATTCATGTTTTAATTTTAGATTAAAAATTCAAATCAATTACGAAAATTCCTGAATTTTCTGTTTCTTATATTTTTTATTCTAAATCAAGTTATTCATTTTAGTTATTATTTATACCTAGTAAAAATTGATCCTTTATTATACTATTGTATTTTTTTGTATTACTAAAACTTATTGCTTATTAAAAAAATACTGTACTGCTGATACCTCATGGCTGAACAGGGTATATCTAGAATTTTAATGAGCCTTGTTTGGGATGTTCTTGTCCGAAACATTTTATTAAGTTAAAATCGTACATAATTGCTCCGAGAGGTTTGAGGTACGATTGGGGTTGAAACCTGGTGACTCCCTTTCTTTTTAATGTAATTTAGCGTTAAGATATGTCATTAAAAAGATGACGCGTTCCAAGAAATGTTTCAAGGTGGTAAAAGTCCGGTTCCAGGGTACGCAGATGATTTGGTACTGCTAGGCAAAGACGCGTCAATGATACAACAAAATATGAGTACCTTAATGAAAACCGGTTAAAGGAATGGACTTGAAATAATTACGGATAAGACCAAATATATAATTAGTTGCAGGTCTTGGTGATATTAACGTTTCATGATATACATTTGAAAACGTAGATAAATTTAAGTATTTACGCTCTATGATAACTTGGAAAAACGAAATCCAAGAGAAAACTAAGTCGCGGTTAAATTATGTTATTACCCAATTACGAAATAAGTTAGCTCGTGGTTTCTATAAAAAATACTTGAAGGTTAGAATTTATAAATCTATTTTGCTCCTTTTATAAACATGGATGTGAAACCTGGTCACTTACTTCAAAGAATAAAAACAACAACTTAGGGATTTCGAGAATAAAGCACTACTTGACATATTTGCTTCAAAAAGAGATGAGGAATGGAAATTAAACATAATTTTTGAAACAATAATCCGGGGCACTAATTTTTTTTTCTTATCTCCATTGTGTTCAATTCCTGATTTTTTTTTTTGCTGCTGATTTATTCAATTTTCTGTAACTTCCATGCATTTTAAGGAATGAGCGGAGAACTTAAAATGTTTAAAATGAAATGAAGACCTAAATTACTTTTTTTCTTCTCACCCTCTGGTTTTATTATTATTTACAAATACAATATATACATATATTACAGGATGTTTTTGACCTTTGGCATTAAATATACATTTTTTTTCTTACCCTCTGGTTTTGTTATTATACACAATATACATATTACTATATCACGGATATTTGACTTTTTATTACCCGAACGTATGGCACTAAATTAAATGACTAACCTGATCTTATTTACCTAATGTAATATATTCGTCGGAAATGTGATTTAAAAAAAAAAAAAAGGCAAAATTTGATTGTTTAATACCGGTATGTTTTAAGAACTATTACCTGAATTTTTATTAAATAAGGTAAGGTATGGTAGCATAAACAACGATAAAATTATTCTTTTTAGAGGTTACTAGACTATAGCTATATTTCACGTGTTTAGGACTCGCCATCAAATTAATGAGGCAGTAAATTTAATATTGTTCAATTAACAGTGTTATTAAAATGATTAATAATGACCATTAAGACGAAGATAAAATTTAGGTTCTATTACAGGTTGTTTGCTGTTGCTATCACATGTTTCATAGTAAATTATACCATGCACTAGGAACTGCGCATTAATAATTTCAAAAAATAAATTTTAGCAGTTTTATATTTTTAAAATAATTTTTATACTTCAATCGCTTGCTATAAATTAATTATTTTTTTAATAGTTAATTTTCTCAGTTTAATATAATTTATACTTTTTGTTTTATTTTTTGATGTGATAACTAGTTATTTTTTCTATATTAGGATAAATTTAAATGGATTGTTAAGATCTCTACCATTTATATGTTAACAATTCATTTTAATTTATTAAATTAAATATTAGATTAAATTAAATTAAATGCAGCATCAAATTAAATATTAGGAGAAATTACTAGTTTTTCTTACTGGGGTAAATTACCTAGGAAATTGGTAAATAACTAACCTTAACCAATCAATATTTTGACAATTCAGGATATAAATTATTGCATATTTTTTTTTATTTTATTATTTATTTATTTATTTTTTTTAATTTTTTTGTTTTTTTGTTAGATGCCTAATTCAGGTTTAAGGAGGGATGAAACCACTATTAGCAACTAACCAAAATGTGTTACTTATGATCAACTGAATAATAAATAAATAAAATATTCTATGCTCATCTACAGACTGAATTAACTTTTTTTTTTTCTTTTTTTTTAATTTCAATGGAACAAATATACGAAAAAAAATTGCTGTATATCTTAGGCTTTTGACTAAATTAATCTTCAAAATAGAGAATCTTTAGACGAATGTAACTCAAATCGATCGTCTTTGACGGATCAAATTGTACCTTGTTATTTTAATACAATCCCACCTTTAAAACAATTAAGACTTAAAGTTTCCTATAAAATGTTTTAAAATAATTATTTAACTTTAATTCTTAACATACCGATATTACTTCTGGAATTTTGCATAATAACAATTGTTTTATGCTATAAAATGCTATTGGTGCTATAAAACTTTATGTTAAGACTAAGTAAATTAGTTTATTTTAATTTTTTGTTACTACTGTCATGTCGATTAGCCGCCTTTGACATAAACATTTAACTTAATCAGACTTTATTTTGAAAATCATATATTTAAAAAAAAATTAATAATTTAAGCACAAGCCTAAAATATGCAGTACGTTGTTTTTTTCAAGATTTATTCGATTGAAATTAAAACAAAAATATATATTCAACTGTTTTTAAAATTTAGTTAGTAAACCGTAATTTGTTTCCATTGGGCGGCAGCTCTAACGAGCATGTAAAGTTGTTAAGCTTAGTGAAGAACGAAATACTTAAGAGTTAATATGCCCTGAACTGACTCCCAGTTGTCCATTGTACAGGCCGAGGCGTAGTGGGAAGATTATGTGTCTGACCTAAGAATTCAGGTTTGGTGGTACCGATAATTTCATGAGATCGCTAAGTATTATTCTATGATACAATATGATAATAATATTAATATTTTATTTTATTTTACCAGATTAACTTGATAACTTTAATAAGATGAGTCTTTGTGGCAATTATGATATCTCATTTTTAATGAAATCGTAAATTAGTATTTAAATTTTAGAAAATCTATGAATTTTAGTCCATCTCAAACTATTGAGGTTTATGTATCTGGTAAGGTGTCTTTTATCGGAGGGAACATGGCAGCGGCCATTCAGAAGTTTACTGATAAAGCCTCGTTCGATAGGCGATCAAAATGTTAGAGGCCTGGATAAAATTTTATCTTCGGATAACAGAATATTGCCTTTGTTTTTGTATGGAAATAAATCTGCATATTTTCAATTCTACTAAATTGAATATCTTTAAGAATGATATTACTTTAATGATTTTTTTTCTTTTTTTATTAATAATATCATCTTTCTTACTTAAAGGCATTGAGATTTACAGATGAATGATACCGGTCACGAAAAAGTTATAAAAATAAACATTAATAAAATATAGATAAAATTTATAAATGAGTAATCGACTAAGAATAAATAAAATTTAACAGAATATAAAATAAATCATTATATCAATAAATTCTAAAACAGTGGAAGATCTCGCACAATTATTAAGGTAGATATTCGGGCTGAATAATGTCATGTTGATTTAATAAAAAATTTAAGTCTTTATGGAAGAAATCATTCAGCCCGAATATCTACCTTAAAAATAAATCATATTAGTACATTCAGACACAAAATTGGCATTGTGCCTCCGTGAACTGCATTCCAAGCTTTACCATCTAAATCGTTGCCACAACTCCAATAACACATATACAACAGGTTTCAGCAGCACTACAGTTTAAACCTTCAATGAGGATTATAAGAATGATTGGAGCTTGATAGGGATTATGCCGGTGTGAAAAAAAAAACAGGTTCCGAGCGAAATTTTTGCCAGCAAATTTCAGATTCTTGATCAGCGACTTAAAAAAATATCAATAGTGCAAAAATCAATAATGGATCAAAACTTTCCCATGAAAATGCTACTATGCCTAGTCTATGAATCTAAATGACCGAGTCCGGAAAAAATGGTCTGTGTGTGGTAAGTCCAGCGCGTAAACGAAAAGGCGTACGAAACTAAAATTTCATGTTTTAGACTGCTACACGCTTGTGATCTTACACCTATTTTTTCATCAAAATCGGCGTACAAAAAGAGCCACTTTATAGGACGAATTTTACGATTTCTTCCAAAAAGGCTCTGTCAAAAACGATTTTGATTAAACTCGCTATATCGGTGTAAAATTTAATGGACTTTAATATAAAGTAGGTTTAATTCTGATTTTAATAGTCTGACTGAGCCTAAATTCGGATGTTTTAAATTTTCTTAGTCTAAAGTACCCTCAAGTTTTTAAATTCGAAAAAATAAAACATCTGATTAGCATTGGTAAGAAACGGATAAATAAAGAAGTTCAACGAATTTTATAATTAAATAAAAGAGAAAAGGGGAAAAATATTTTTAATATAATTTTTGTTTTTTTGAAGATAAGAACTATAGATATAATATATATAATATAAATAATATAATATAATAATATAAATAATAATATAGATAATATATATAATAATATAATATAGATGTATAATATACAGTTGGAAAGATAAATATTTTTGTAAAAATATTACCTTATACACAAAGCTGTGGAAGGCAATGACGAAAGCCGATAAAACTTACTGATTGTTGAAGAGGATAATGTAATATATTAGTTAATAAAACAAATGTTTCTATTAAAAGTTTTTTTTTCTTCTTCTTGGCATTGGAGCTTTCCATACATCATTGCTATATTTACTGAGTATCAATCAGCATTTTAAGTATTTTCCTACATCAATTTCTTTCTTTCGTTCGTATGAGCTGGGCACTCCAGAATTATCTGCTACATAGTCTCATTCTTATCACATTTATCACACTTAGAGGAGGTGAGGACCCCGATGTGACGCAGGTGCACATATTGTTTGATCTGAATCAGGAGAAATCTTTGACGAAGTCTTTTGATAGGTTGATGTCATTAAACCACGGCTTTTTCAGGATAAGTTGTACATTAGATTTATAAAATCTTCCTGTGACGGATTCCCCATAATGTTCTGACCGTTTCTTTAATATATCTTTTTTAATCATATAGAAATATTCGGAATTTGACAGTCGGTTTAATAAGATTAGGGTATCGGTGGTTTTCGCTAAACGGTCTATCTCATTATTTTCAGAGATTCCTACATGTACCTTGATCCAAATAAATATTGTAGTTAATGTAATTAATCTTTTTACATTTACTTACCTATATATTTCATCTCTGAATTTTTTTTTTTTTTTTTAGAAAATTGTTTTCACTTCCGCAGAGTACAGCACACTATATTATATATTTGGAAACTAATATTGACCCTCTATTTTTGTTTACTTTGCACCTAAATATTCAATATATTCAAAAAGTATTGATGTTACCCAGCCATAGACTGACTAAGATTTTGGCAGAGGAAATTATTAAAAGAAATGTATGGTGGTGTGATGATTTCCGGTCTTTGTGTCGGAGATATAACTGGCAAAATAGTGATTATTTAGTAGATGGAAAGAAGCAATGTTTTAAAGGGTTAATAGAATATATAAGAGAAGACTTTAGAAATGGTTTACTGGTTAAAGTCAACAAATCTATTCACCATCAACTGTATAAAGAATTAAATTGTGATTTAGGGGAGAACAGTTATATCTCTGATAGATACGGCCTGGGACTCATCAAATCAATAATTAAAATAAGAGGACAGCTTCTGTACCTTAATTGTCATGTTAAAAGGGCGGAAGAACTACGTTATTGTAGTTTATGTAATAATAAAGACATAGAGGATATGTACCATTATGTAGGGGTCTGCTTTGTGCTATCAGAAATAAGGATGCGTTGGCTTGTTGGGGCAGTATTGTCCAGACAAGAATACATAAATTATCTAAATGGTGAAAATTGGGTAGCATTTTTTTTGCATAACTATCATTTAAGGGCCTGGAAATATGGATATTTACTTATATCAGAATTCAATATTTAAATAAAGGGGGGTGTGGAAAAAAAATCTTCAGTTAGTTTTATATTATAATTATTATTTATATAATATTTGTAAAGAATATTTTGTTAAGGCGCGCTATTCTGCAGATGGACTAAAGCCTATGCATAGTGTGCAATATATAAATGTATAGTAAATTTATGTATGTAAATTAAACAATAAAACACATTATTATTATTATTATTTGTATTTCGCACTTTCTCAACATACGCTGGAAATTTTCACCTACCCGGACTCAATGAGTCAAGGGTTAGGCTCTAATTATGTTATATTTAAAAATTTTCGAACAGTGGCTGCTGCCCCTAGGACGACTGCTCGCTGAACCTCCCCTAGAATCCTTACAGGTAGCTCCAGCTGTTGGATTGATTCTAGCGTACTCTCTGGAATCAGGCCATTGTAAGATAGTATAATTGGGTAAATCCCACAGCTCTCCAATCCGTAGAGTTGCTTTAGCTCCTCTGCCAGCTCCTGGTATTTCCTTTTCTTTTCAGAAACCGTTTTTTGAAGATTGTCATCCGATGGGACGCCTATTTCAACAATCTGTGCCAATTTTCTATTTTTATCAATAACTAAAATGTCTGGCCGATTATTTAAAACTGTGTGGTCCGTAATGATTGGATGATCCCAGTAAATTTTAGTTTTGTGACCGGTAGTTATTGATAATGGGTTATATTTGTAATAGGGAGATTCGCTACTTAGGAGATTCATCTTTAATGCAATGGCTTGATGAACAATTTTCGCTGCATTGTTGTGTCTTTGGAGATACTCCTTACCGGCAAGAATTGGACAACCCGAGGTCACATGTTGTATGCTCTCAACACTTTTTTTGCATAAACGGCATAGGTCACTTATGTCCTCTCCGCAGATATGTCTTCTGTATGCTTTTGTGGCTATTGCTTGGTCCTGGATAGCAAACAGAAACCCTTCTGTTTCAGGAAAAAGATGTCCATTTTTTAACCATGTTAGCGATGTCTATTCCTGTTTCGTTCAATGAATGATAAAATCGCCCATGCAATGGCTTATTTTTCCAAGTCTCTGTTAGAGAAGTATAATCTGTATCATTATTCGGGGTCGCTCTGTTGACTAGATTCAAAGCTGTATAATTTGCATCCAATGCTGCTATAGTCGAAAGAATCATAGAGTCATTATTAAACATATATCTTCGCAAATTATTTTCCTCTTCTCGGCATAACTTGAGAAGACTGGTCAAACCACGCCCACCAGATTTTCTGGGAAGGTACAACCTTGCAACTGAGGATTTTGGGTGTCTTTTCCTATTAAGCACCATCTGCACTCTAACCATGCGATCCAATCTTTCTAAGTCCGTCTTTGACCACTTCAGTAATCCAAATGAATAGGCTAAAGCTGGTACCGCCCACGTGTTTATGGCCTTTATTAAATTCCTTCCATTCAGATGAGATTTAAGTATCAACTTGATCCTGCATCTAAATTCGTCTTCGAAGAGTTTCTTTGAATCGGCTTTGAACTTCAGCAGTTGATGCATACCTAGGTATTTGTATGAGTCAGTGTCTCTGAGTTGATTAATAATTATTTCATTAGATAGCTCCATGTTGTCACCTGCTGTAATTTTTCCTTTCTTCACAGTAAGCACTCCACATTTTTCTGTACCTAGTTGCATGTTTATATCATCGCTGAATCCCTTTACTGCATTTAGAAGAATCCTCATTTCTTCTTCACTTCTTGCGTAAAGTTTAAGGTCGTCCATATAAAATGAATGCGATAGCTTCGCTCCGAAGTTGAGCTGGTATCCTTTGCCTGTATCTTCCAGCAATCTGCTAAGAGGGTTAAGTGCAAGGCAGAACCATAGAGGACTAAGAGAGTCACCTTGAAATATACCTCTTTTTATAGGTATATATTTATCAGCATGTCCTGGTGTACATAGTGACACATTCCAATTCTTCATTAGACGTCCTAATAAGTCAATTATACCCTGATCCACTTTATAAATCCTCAATACTTCTAAAAGCCAATCATGAGGAACAGAATCAAACGCTTTACGGTAGTCTATCCATGCTACAGTAAGGTTACGAGATTTTTTAGCTACTTGTGCAGCAATGAAAGAATCTATAATCAGAAGTTCTTTGCATCCTCTCGAACCTGCCTTATTTCCTAGCTGTTCTACCGCCATGATGCCCTTTCTCTGAATGTAGTCAGTTAGCTTATTTTTAATAACTGTTGTCAGCAGTTTATATACACTGTTGAGACAAGTTATGGGCCTTAAATCTTGCGGTTCCAATTTTTCTTTATTTTCTTTTTTTATTAAATACGTCTCCCCAGTACAGAAGTTAGGAGGTATCTCTATTTCTTGACATAGTAATTTCTGATACCATGAAGCAAGATAGCTGTGAACGCTACTAAAATACTTCAACCAATAATTTTGTATTTTATCTGGTCCAGAAGCTTTCCAATTTTTCATTTGTTTAAGTGCCATAGTAATGTCCTCTGTGCTAATGCTGATTGCTTCCATGGGCTCAATGTCAGCAAGATTACTGCAGGTTTTTTCTAACCATTGAGCATTCCTTTTGTAACCTTGTTTATGGTCCCATACATCTTTCCAGTATTCAGATACTTCCTTAGGGTCTGGGAGGGCTGTCTGATTAGAATTTGCTTTCGGTTTTAACTGCTTATAGAAGTTTCTCTCCGATGTGTTGAATATACGATTTTGCCTTCTTCTAGAATGGGCTTCAGTATACCTCCTGATCCTATTTGCATACACTGCTAATTTTTGCTTAAGAGTGTCTATGTAAACACTCAAAGTTTGCCTTAACTCACAGCTTGCTACCCCTCCGATATTTAAAACTATGATTTCGTCAATTTTCTTCTTAAGTTTTAATGAAGCATTTTCTGGATTTAGAAGATAATTGGTAATGATTCCAATTTTCTTTCTCAGATTTTCAATCTTGTTCTTGATTCTTCTTTTCCAGGGAGGATCTTTGCTCTCATTACTTCTATCACATCGTTTCTCATCTTTTATCAGTTCAAGCTCGAGTGCTACTGTCCTACCTCCCACATATATCCAGTGACATATATCTTCTAAACTTATTTCCTCTGACATATGTTCAGCCAATATTTCATTGACATCTTTAACGGCGGAAAGCGTCCTTTTTGAGTATGGTACCTTAGGTATTTTTGGCCTACTATTCAAAGGTATTCCATAATATAGCATGTGCTCTTTTTGCATTTTACTACGTAATTCAGTGAGGGATTGCGTTTCTTGGTTATTCGTTGACGTCGTGTCTAACTGTCTGCTGACAATAGCTGGATGTCCATCCTCCACTTGATCTAGCTCCCCTTCTGAGTCCCGTACAAACAAGTTCCTTACCTCAGCTTTAATTGCAGTAATTTCTGAATCTGATAAGAATTTCCTGTCCAGAATTTGCTTTACCTGATCAGCGAGTCTTTGGGAGGTTATTGTTATTTCAGGGTATTGGTCGTTCCAGTAGCGGCAAATCCTATTGCGATATCCTGTTTTCTCTTTTTCTGATTTTGTTGCCAAAAAATAAGCACGGATCGCAGCAATATTCATATTGCGGTCCCACTTCATCCTTCGTTGCCTATTTCTTTGGTTGGTGGTTCCTCTTCCTCGTGCGGGAGACTCAATAGTATCCAAGCCCGGATCAGAGTTTAAAGTTCCAAGTCCTGTGGTAGCCGGTCTTACGGTTCCATACGGCATCGGGGCACCGCTCGCACTGCCTGCCGATGTCGAGGGCTGAGAATCCATTCCCTCCAGAGCAGCCCTCACTCTGGATTCGTCCGAGGCTATTTGGCTTCTAGTTCGCACCATTGTAATTTGGGTAAATGCATTTTATACCTGCTGCCAGGTCTTCCTAGGGAAGGTAGCCCTAGGGTGTGTACTGTGAGTGTGCTTCATGTCAGTGTGGATGTGTTAGTGGGCTGTTCTGTGTGTACTTTGGGTGGTGTACTGTACTGAAGATCCCGGGGGATCGTAAAGCCCCGGCAACTGCACCCATCAGTCACCCCCTGCGGTTATTATTATTATTATTATTATATTTTAACTCTAACTGTATTAAAAATTTCTTAAATTTATTGAAATCCGGAGATAAGTGAAAGTTGTGTGTTGCCCGCACCAGATTTTTTTTTATTTAACATGTTGAACTTTAAGGTTATTCGAACATAGATTCTCTTTTAAATAGTTAAATCTAAAATGTAACTAACTTTCTCACTGTTTGCTAAGCAGTGATATTGTATAGCCGAAATGTAAGCGAACAGAGAAGGGGAAACCTGACCCCACTGAGCCTACTTGAGGCTCTACAGGTCACAATGATCCTGAGCACAATACAAGGGCACACCATTGATCTAGTATAGTGTGTCGCTGCTTCATTCCCCACAGCTCTCTGTGCTCATATATAGGAACAGGCAATAAAATATCAATTGGCCAGAATTTGTTTTGTTTTCATCAGCTAGACACAGAGGCTGTCAATATATAAAGCCAACATTGAATGTTATTGGTATGTGCTGTAGTAATGAATTATAAGTAGTTTCATACCCTACACCCAAGTAAGTTTTAGATAATCTAACTGTAGAAGTAATTATTTACAATCCATTAGTTTTTATCCGCTTTTTATATATCTTTGTATATCAGATAATATTTTTTCATATTAAAACAAGCATCATTTTCTTCCATTATCTTTATTATTATAATTACTATATATAATTCGTCAATATTAGTCGAAGTTTCGGGGCTTTGTCCTTATTATCAAGATATTTTATGTTGGTCCAAAAGTTCATCTATTTTTTTCTTCATATGTTTAATGTCATTTTCCATATTATGTTGTAGTTTTTTTTATTAGTATGACTTGAGGAAGTTCTTCTTATTTATCCATATTTAAACAATATGTATCCATAATCATGATATTTTAGGTTGGTCCAAAAGTTCATCTATTTTTTCTTGATAATGGGGGCTAGCCTCGAAACGTCGACTAATATTGACGAATAATATTGTAATTATATTCATATTAAAAACAGCACATTTTTTTCTTCGATATCATTATATTCTAAAAAACGGAAGATCTCGTATTAATATTATTAAGGTAGATTTCGGGCTGAATAACTTCTTCCATAAAGACTTAATTTTTTTATTACATCAACATGACGTTTCGGGATCTTCTCCCATCATCAGAAGTCTGGTTATATATTTTGAACTCCCAGCATTTTCACTAATACACAAATTAACTAGGAAAATTAGTAAAAATATAGTCAATATGTAAAAAAATCAGATCTGAGGAAGAGTATTGTTCAGATATTTGTACTCAACTCATGTCATGTTGATGTAATAAAAAAATTGAGTCTTTATGGAAGAAGTTTTCAGCCCGAAATCTACCTTAATTCTTCCATATCTTTTTTTTTTTTCATTGTTACACAATCTGTCAAATGTAGTCAACGTTTCGGGGCTTTTTCCCCATTATCAAGGCTAAACATTTTGCTTTTATTTACATATATTAAATAATTATTTTTTTTCATAATATATAATTAACTACAAATTACCTTTTTTATTTGTACATACTATTTTCTTTAGCTTACATCCGCTTATTAAGTTGTACTGATCTAGAAAAAAATAGTAATTATAATAAAAAAGACGATGGAAGAAAATTATGCTTGTTTTAATATGAATAAATAAGAAGCACTTCCTCAAGTCATACTAATTAAAAAAATAATATTTTTTAAAAATCTATAACCCTCGACGTTAAAAAAAAAATTCTGAAATAATATGTTTGCTTTTTTTTTACTTTAGTTGTTTAACTTGCAAATTTACCAGGTTTTTTTTCTATCAATGCTAACAAGATGACATTTTTTTAACTAGAAAATTAAAAGTACTATAGACAAAAAAATACAATATCTTTATTTAGGTCCTGTCAGACTATTCAAATCAGAACGAAACGTACATGGTATTAAATCCCATTAAATTTTGCATTGGTTTAGCGGGTTTGATCAAACTTGTTAGGTACGTTTTTTAGAAAATCGTAAAAATGTGCCAAATACATGGTATAAAGTAACTCTTCTGGTTCGCCGAATTTGTTAAAAAAGTTGCTGTGACATCTCGGGCATACATACGCCTAAAATATGAAAATACAGTTTCATACTACTGATCGGCTTTTAGATAGACATACTATGCACATTCAGACCTTTTTGCGGCACTTGATCATTTGGACTCAGAGAACTCTAAAAATTAAAACTCGGGCTAGAAAATTTTCTTGATAGCAATACTTTCACTTGCTATAATATATTTCATATATAGATAAGTGAAAACAAAAAAAGTTAGGTAGTATACGTCGTTATTTTAAAAATAAATTACCGTTTTTAAAAGTTGATATCGATTTATTTAATTATAATTAAACCTGTCTAAAACAATTGAAATTCATTATATTTTTATATTTATTCGTCAACCTCTCTTCACCTCGAGTCTTGCCACATTAACGCACACACACACACACACACACACACATGCCCTATCGGGGGTCTATCCTTAGTACATATTTCATAAACCCGTCTTTCACTTACATTTATAAAGCTTTACCATGGTTAAATGATTGATGTTCGTTGGTTATATTATCGGGCTGATGCGAAATTAATGCAGGTTTCCTCTATTGCAATATCTTAATTCCAATTGTGTAAACAAAGCTAATCCTAACATTGATCATTATTATACCAAAACAAACCTTATCTAATACCCTCTCTTTCACCATGAATTTGTTTAGTAAAATCGTTTTGTTCAGTGTGTTCAAAGGTCTTGAATCGAAAATGTCAAAGTGCGATTTTTGTCAAATTTATTTTTACGAATTTAAATTAGGGTGCAGCGCTGCGCAAACGGCTCGTAATATTAATGAAGTGTGGAGTCAGGGGGCTATTAATGAGTGCACGGTGCAGCGTTGGTTCCAGAAGTTTCGCAGAGGAGATTTCGACCTCGAAGACAAGGAAGGTCGGGGCCGTCATCTTGCTCTGGACAACGACCAGCTGAGGTCAAAAGTGGAGAAGACCCTACCAAAACCACACGAGAAATGGCGGCGGAACTCGGTGTGAACCAATCCACAGTTGTACGCCACTTGGAAGCAATTGGTAAGGTAAGAAAGTTGGCCAAGTGGGTGCCACACATATTAAACGACCACCAAAAAAATCGCCGTTTGAAATCTGCTCCATGCTTGTGACACGCAATAAAAATGATCCATTTCTCGATCGCATTGTGACGTGCGATGAAAAATGGATCTTATACGACAACAGAAGGCGTTCTAGCCAATGGCTGGGCAAAGATGAACAACCAAAACCTTTCCCGAAGCCCAACCTGCACCCAAAAAAGGTTATGGTCACAGTTTGGTGGTATAATGCTGGTGTTATTCACTACAGCTTTCTCAATCGAGGTGAGACTATAACTGCTGACAAGTACTGTCAAGAAATTGACAGCATGAATCAAAAATTGATGAATCGGAAGGGGCCGATCCTGCTCCACGATAACGCCAGACCACACGCTGCACAACCAACGCTTCGACGACTGCACGAGTTGGGCTACGAAGTTCTCCAACATCCGCCTTATTCATCTGACCACTCTCCTACAGACTTCCACTTTTTCAGGCATCTGGACAACTTTTTGAGGGAGAAAAATTTCCAAAACCAGGACGACATTGAAAATTCTTTTCGTGATTTCATTGAGTCCAGGGATTCGGATTTTTTTTCTGGTGGAATAAGAAAGCTTGTTGAACGTTGGCAAAAGTGCATTGATTCAGATGGAAATTATTTTGATTAAATATATATGGTTAAAGTAAAGATATGGCGTATTTACAATACCTACTAAAAACCTGCATTAATTTTGCATCAACCCAATAAAATACTGGGATTAAGATGGCTGGTTCGTCCGGCTGCAAGTATGTAAATCAGACGCTTTTGACTCTTCGTTTGTGTAGTCCAAGAGGCTTCTCAAAATACTTCACGGGCTCAGTAAACATATTTAATATAATAATGAGGTTCGAAGTATCCAGAAGACTGTAGACATTTATATACAACAGTGATTAGACGCTTAAAACGATACTATATGGAGTTCATATTTTTAGATAGAAAATTTCTTTTTCCCTATTGAACGTCTGATTTCTAGATACTTTTTACTGGTTACACGTACTTTCCGTCTTCATTTACATTTTATGTTATTACAGTTCTTTTCGTAAAGTATTTACCACTTTCTTTTCAGATCCGCTATTTACTTTCACACAGTAAGAATCTCTATATGTACTGAGCCCAAGACCCTTCATGGGTTGTAGTGGTACAGTTTTTTTTTTATTTTTATTTTTTATTTACTTTCACAATGTTAGTTCTCTCGTTCAATCCGGTGGGAAATAAACGCGGTTTAGTGGCCAAAATTAAAAATTTCTCTCAGTATGGGATGTTCAGTATATATTCTATATTTGGGCATCCCATTTTAAATAAATGACCTGTCCGTATCTATAGAGCTTTCTACATATATATCCTTTGAATAATTTCATTTAGAAATTTCAATAGAATAAAAAAAGTATGGCAAATAATAAAACTTTATGTATATTTTAGGCCTCTGCCTAAATAAATATTACTAAATAGGGCTTCAAATCTTTTGATAAATACAACTTTAATCGATCGCACCAGATCGATGACATTTTGTTTTAGTTTTGTATTACTATACATTTTCTAAGGCTGTAACAAAATGCAAATTAACTAATTTAATCAGAGTTTATTTTGAGTTTTTATGCACCAAACGTAATTCAAAATTATTAAATAAAAATTGAGGAGTGATTTAGGATAGTTCCTCATATCAATTATTAAAAAAAAAAAGTAAATAAACATTAATATAACACATCGTTCTGGAAACATTTGGTTTTAATATTTTTTTAAAATTACTTAGAGGATATAGTACTAAAATACTAAGATACAATTTGGTTGATCAAATGCGATGTGTTTTACACTTACTAATAAAGACATCACATACTGAAAAATTGTTTTTAAATTAATCTCAATTTGATTAATAGTTATAGAATTTCGGCCACTAAATCGCCATTTGTTTCCTACCGTGCTTCAGTTTGCTGTATTCACCAAATGATTTATTAATCATTGTTGCTTTAAATTACCTATGCATGAAATATATAGTAAGGAAAAGTATTGCGTGAATATTTTCGAATATTCGTGTTGCTATAAGGATTTTGATTTAACTTGCTATATGGATGTCAATTTTAATGGGTTTCAATTTGATGTAGGTTTCATTCTGATTGAAATAGTGTCGCGATATTTAAGTTGTTTTTTTTTCCTCTAAAGTACCTTTAATTTTGTATATTCAAAATGATTAGCCGTATCATTCTAATAAAATCGATGTAGGACGGCTACATATATAAGTTAGACAAATTTGATAACACACTAAAGGATAAAAGTGAAAAAAAAATTATGCAATTTTTGAGTTTTTGAATACAAGAATAATATTATAGATGTATAATATACTGTTGGAAAGCTAAATATTTTAGAAAAAAATATTACCTGGTACACAAAATAGTCAAAGTTAATGGAGAGTGAGCAAAAGTCGATAAGGCTGATTATTGTAGATACAAATGTAATAGATTATTTAATAAAAAAAACATTTTCAATCGAAACTTTATGTAATTAATTCTTTGATATTTTTTCTTCACCAGTTGTATTAAAAAATTCTTAAATTAATTTTAACAACGGAGGTAAGGGAAAGTCTTGTGTTACGAACACCAGATTTTTTTTGTCATTTTACACTTCTACTTCGTTATCAGGGAGCACAAAAAATTGGAGATAACTGTTGCTAAGGGAAATTATTTATTGATTCAGGAAAGTTTATTTATTAATGCTTGGTATTCATGAAGTAATGGAGTTGTTAGTTTATGTTTTAATTTTAATTGCAAATTTTGGCATCATTAATCACTTTGGACTGTCGCTTCCATTTGTAGTGTAATTCTGTTGGCGAGTTGCAAATGAACTGACAATCCCTAGCCGCGTAGTTGCAGTTATCCAAATTAATGATGGTTGCATTACGCGCTCTGCAAATTAGTCTTCTCTCTGTCTTCGCTCTTCCCATAATAATGTAAAACTATTTATGAGGGATTATTATTTGACATTATATAGGATTCAAATAAGCATTCATTTATATTATATAAATTATAAATAAGGATAAATATAAATAAGGATTCATATTATATAGGATTCAAATAATTAGAAAATAAGGTACTGCCTAAAATATTTGGCCCGAAGAGAGATGAGGCCACTGGGGAGTTTAGAAGGATGCACAACGCGGAATTGCGGAGTTTGTACCCTGTGAATATAATTGAGTTGATAGCATCGCGGAGACTCAAATGGGCGCGTAAAGTTGTTGGGCTCGGTGAGGAACGAATTCCGAGAAAGTTGGTAATCGCTGAACCGACTGGTAGGGGTCCGAAAGGTAGGCCGAAGCGTCGATGGGAGGATTGCATTAAGGCTGATCTCGGGGGCTTGGGCTTGACCGGCGAACATTGGACGACTCTGTGTAGGCGAAGTTTGGTGGTTTCGGCATCGAACCTTTGGGTTCGGTAAGTCTATTATTATTATCATTATTATATAGGATATTCTAATCTATAATGGTATATAATAATTGTATAAATATTTATTTTTTTTCTTTTCAAATTGTTGAAGTTTTTATATTTATTTTTAATTTTATTTATTAATGTACCTATTTCCTATGTTTATGCTATTAAGCGGTTACGTGGGAGACTGGTGTTCTTTGGTACATCATTATGTATGTTAAGTGTTTTTTAATATGCATTGCAATAAAGATTTTTTAAGTAAAAAACAAAAACAAATCAACACCAGAGGACAATCATATTTGAAAATTTTAAGATTTTTTTAACCTCCGTAATAATTAAAATGTTATTCTAGTTAGTTATTATCATCATATTGACAATATATTAAATTTGTACGGACGCCTCTTAATCGGAAGATTCCGCAGGGCTTTCGGTCATAACAGCGAATGAAGGACTTCAGTACAAGCTTCCGAGAGAGTATTCATGGGAGAGACCAATGCCAGGCTTAAGCTATTAAGTAAGGAAGCCTTTCAAAAATTTGCTATAGTTACTAATTTAATGGGTGTCCTGAAAACAATCAGTAACTTAAAGATTCGGCATTCAGTAATGGTCTAAGTTTATAATTTACACCATGAACTCTTGATTGAGACTATTTTGTATCATAAGGACAGTAATGTAGATGTTTAATATACCTCTGGAGAGCTAAAGGATTAAAAAAAACTATCTTATACACAAAGTTGTACAAGGTAATAATGAGTAATGATAAGCAGATAAAACTTACTAATCGTTAAAGATATTAATGTAATAGATTATTTAATAAGCCAAATGTTTCTATTGAAAGCTAATATTGCTTTACTAATATTATAAAGCTGGAGAGTTTGTGTGATTGTTCGAATGCACTAATCTCAGAAACTACCGGTTCGAATTGAAAAATTCGTTTTGTGTTGGATAATCCATTTATCGAGGAAGGCTTTAGGCTATATAAAATCAGTGGAAATGGGTAAAAAAACAGAGAAAATTAACCTCGCATCCCAATGATTGAAAATGATTTACCCTTTTTTTTTTTTTTTATCTTCAAATTTTTTTTATTCACACATGTCGATAAATGTTGACAATCAGCGAATGTGATGATGAAGAAATGATAGTTGGCGTGGTAGGCATGATGGAGAGAAGATGCCCAGCGGCACCTCTTCCTGGCGTGCTTTCTATTGCGGATTTAGCTTAGAAGGTCCTTCATCCAAATTCTTTTCAGTCTTCTGCGAGTATTGTCCGGCATGTTACTAGTGGCCATGCTTCGTATTAGATTGTTAATATGTCCGTATAAATTGTTGTGAAAACGTTTGTAGAGGGTCCGAATCTGTTCGTTTACTGTTGGCATGTGAAGGTCTGTATGTAAAGTAGTGTTGCTAACGTAACATGGTGAGTTTATAATAGTTCTGAAAGTTTTGGATTAAAAAAGTTAAATTTTGCGTATGTGTGTCTTTTTGGAAGTCCCGTATATCTGTGAGGCGTAAGTCCAAATGGGCTTCAGTAGGTAAGTGTAAGTGTTTAGTTTATTTTGAACGTCTTGAGAGTAGTGAGTATAAAAGTTTTAGTCTTTAGTTTAGCGTTATCTGTTTGTTCTTGATGTGTGGGCCCCATGTCATTCTTCTGTCGAATGTCAAGCCCAGATATTTTATTGTGTCTTTCTGTGGAATTTGGATGTTGTCAAGATATACTGGCGGGCAGGCGTTATGTCGAAGAGTGAAAGTAATATGTTGGAATTTGTCCTGGTTAATTCGAATTTTCCAAAGTTTGCACCAGTCCATGGAATTGTGTTAGGTGGTGTTGTAATGTCTGTGAGGCCTTTTAATTTTAAAATAATTCAATTTCCCGTTATGTTATTTTTTGCAAAACAGTTAATAAATCACAGGGGAAAGCTTTAATCATGTAGGAATATATTTTCATCAAGACTGCTTTTCAAACGGCTAACTACTCGTATATTTCGCATTGTCAAGATCGGGTTGCGGAGAAAATCAATATGTTCTTCTGCCTCAAGAAAATGAAACTAAAAATTTCATTTACGGAGAAGTACTTTTAAAAATATTCTTTTAAAAACTTCTTAATAGTGATCAGAATAAAGAGAAATTAAGACGAAGTCGCGGGCAACAGCTAGTTACCTATATACCTTTAACTGTATTTAAATATTTTTAAATTGACTTCAACACCGGTAAATGAATGAGGTAGTTGAAAGTCGTATGTTGCCCGTACCGGTTTTTTTTTAAGCAATCAACTTTTTCGAACGAGTTGAATAAATATTTTAAAGATCAATTTTTAATATGGCATTCATTTTTTACGGTAAACCATTTATTACTTAAATATTTTATGTGGTTAATTTTAATTTTGGAACCTCTGAGGATTCTGAATCGTGAACTAAACGTCAAAAGAGAAATATAATACGTCTTTATTTTTATTATAAGTTTTTCTTTTTTTAAAGGCTTAATGTAAATTTCATCTCTGATGTTACGTCAATTTTAATGCGGTTACTAACAAAAAATAAATCCAATGATAACCAATTACTCCTACACAAAGTATACAAGATTCCTTGTTTTATCATTTATTTCAGCTTTTCGTTGAAATTGAAATAAAAGACCTCTGGTGAATCACAAGTCCTAAGTAAGGGGCTTACATTGGAGGGATTTCTCGGAAAGGAAAAAAAGATAAAAGGGAAAAGAGAAAGAAAAAGATTTCGGGTTCTAGGATGTGATCTTAAATCTTTATGAACTATCCTATGGATCCATTTTTATTTCGTGGCCCAAAAACATGCACATATATAATACATATATAGAAGATCTCTTCTACAAATGGACCCTTTTATTTTTCATATGCTATTTGTTTAACGTTCTGATATTTGTTCTGGTTTTGTTTTTTGAAAAAAAAGTTGTGTACCAATTATAATGGAACTGAAATATTAGTCAGAATCATACGCAATTAAAAATATCAGCAGAAATTGATCTGAATCGCACTTGCTTTACTTTGAAATTTAAAGGATTTTCTATTTCATCATAACGGCCTAGAGAACTTTAAAACGTCGTAAAAAAATATAATAAAATGAATTAAATGAGCCTGCTTAAATAGCTTATGTGTAAATTACCGAATAAAATAAATTAAAAAATATAAACAGGTTTTATACCTAACTGATAATTTAAATAAATTGGTAATCAAGATGCGATCTTAAAACGGAAATTAAATACTTCTTCTTGTTTCTCTTTCTTCCTCTGCCTCTTCAATCTGAATCAATATCACTCTCTTACGGACGATTGGCCCAGCAAGGCAAGTCTTGGGTTGTTTCACATGAAATGTCCGTTTTTATAGTTTCTGAAATACATAAAGGATTTTGCAGGTCTCTGTTGTTTTCTTCCAAATGTTTACATATTTAAATTAAACAGTTACTAATCCTCTACCTTTGTATTATAAACATTAGCTTCCCAATCAATTACCCACTTTTTAGAATACCTCCAAATATCAACATGGAAACACGCGATTTTCGAGTAATATTTTTGTACGAGTTTAAACTCAGCCATTCAGCAGCTGAGGCCGCTAGAAATATTTGCAAGGCTTTTGGGGAAGGAAGCGTTAATGAACGGACCATTCGCCGTTGGTTAGCTAAGTTTTCAGCTGGGGATACCGACTTGGATAACTTGCCCCGAGGAAGACCTCCGTCCGTAATAGTCCTCAGACATACAGTAGAAGGACACCCCTACCAAACAGTTAAAGGACTCTCAGCACAACTAAATGCAAGTGCATCTACCGTTGTCAGACATTTAAAGTGTATTGGGAAAGTAAAAAAGCTCGATACATGGGTACCTCATAACAATGCTAGACCCCATGTTTCAAAACATAACGTGCAAAAATTGAAAGAACTGTGCTCCGAAGTTCTTCCGCACCCACCATATTCTCCCGAATTGTCTCCAACAGATTGCCACCTGGTCAGGAATTTAGACAATTTCTTCAAAGGAAAACATTTTGAAAATGATGTTCAAGTGATAAGTGCGTTTTCAGATTTTGTTTCACTTCAAAGATCAGAGTTTTTTAGTTCGGGGATAAAAAAGTTGGTGTCACGTTGGGGAAAATGTGTAGAAAAAGAAGGTAAATACTTCGAATAAAATTATCTTGTTTTCATATCGTATTTTTAATATAAATCCTTTACCTTGAAAACGGACATTTCATGTGACACAACCCAATATTAACTACTTAGTATCGAAAAAATCCCAAAATGCTCAAATAAACCTGTACCGGAGCAATCGATCTTCAAATTAATAATATATTCGGCAATGTTAAATTCGACTTAAGAAAGGTTCAATTTGACTTCGTAAAAGTTTAATTCGTCTTAGAAAAGTCATATATTTATTATTAAATAAAAAAAAATCCATAATGTTTGACAACCTTTTAACATGAAGATATTCTTACTTTAATGATGGAGAATTATATGAATTAGAAAGAGTAGTTAAAGGATATTTTTACTTTATTCCATATAACGACTTAATTTCCTTATGATAAACTATTAAAAATATGATAAACCCGATCCTCCAAAGTCATAAATTTATGGGTATAGGGGTGGTAACTATATTGGTACCTTCTTATTTTTTGGTCTCTACTGATGAAGTATTAAACAAAATTAATTTATTAAAAATGAATGTTATGGAAACGTTGTATACTTAATAGTACAAATTTTAGAATATAATAGAATATATTTTATTTGTGGAAGACAAAGTCTACAAATTTACAACATAAAATAAAAATAATAGGCTTAGCGAACCCTAAGGTTCGATGCCGATACCACCAAATTCCGCCTACACAGACTAGTCCAATGTTCACCGTTCAAGCCCAAGCCCTCGAGATCAGCCTTAACGCAATCCTCCCATCGACGCTTCGGCCTGCCTTTCGGACGCCTACCAGTCGGTTCAGCGAATACCAACTTTCTCGGAATCCGCTCTTCATCGAGCCCAACAACTTTACTCGCCCATTTGAGTCTCCGAGATGCTATCAAATTAATTATATTCACAGGATACAAGTCCCGCAATTCCGCGTTGTGCAACCTTCTAAACTCCTCAGTGGCCTCATCTCTCTTCGGACCAAATATTTTACGCAGTACCTTATTTTCGAACAACCTAAGCCGTTGTTCATCCTTCAAAGTAAGCGGCCACGTTTCACATCCGTAAAGAACCGTCGGAAGAATAATAGTTTTATAAATTCTAACCTTTAAGTTTTTAAATAGAAGTTAAAGGTTAGAATTTACAACACAAAATACAATCATAAAACAAACAACCTGAGTCTAGTGCTCTATTATAGATAAAACAAGTACTTCTGAACAAAATATTAAACAAAAATAAAACGAACTGGATAATACAAAATTGCTAGCATAATATTGATTACTACACCATAACAAACTTGAAATAATGAGACATTTAAAATAACGGATCGTATTAAAATTACAGATATAAATGTTTTTTTTTTGTTTTTTTTTATATCTGTACATTTATAGATATTAAATGGTTTCGAAATCTATTTACATAATATTGTTTATATGGTACTAATAGAATCATACGTATTACATATTTTTAAGATATAAATATAAAGACTTTTCAATTTGGCATCACTATTAATGTTCAAGATATTTTCAATGTTTAGTAGGTCGCTGAATACGGTTTCAGGTGGTTTTAAGATATATTGTCTAAAACGTCTATTGTCTTTAAAGGTAATAGTACAAATTTAAATTATTTAATAAATCATCATGCACTCAATCATTCAATAATAAAATTAAAATAGCCTCATAATTATTTCCTTGATACGGTCAGAGGTCAGACGTATATGGTTCTCGAAGAAACAACTAATAAGAAAATAATCATTCTGTTTTTCTAAGTAGTATTAACAAATTCCAATCTGGCTCTCTCGTGAACCTTACTGATACTTAATACTATAATCACATCTTTCAAGTCGAAATAAATAATTGCCCACAAACTAACAGATTGGAGAATTTTAACCCAAACTACAAGGGGCTCTGAAATAAAAAAAAAAAATAAATAAGGAACATAAAACCAAGAACATTATTGTGTAGCTTAACAGGGTTCGAATCGGAAAACTGGTAAAAATTATTGGATATGTGAGACCTCCAATAAGGGTTGTAGCAACGGACTAGAATACAACTGACAGGACAGATTTCTCTGTAACATAACCTAGTGGAGTAGAGAAGGGAGAAGTAAGAGATAGATGTAGAGGCAGTCACTGGAGCCTGCCAATTTAGCACGTACTCTATGAGTTAGTGCACCCACGCCTCTTGCATAATGTAAGCCTGGCAACCGATTGCTACTGGGCCTAACGAAAAAATGCCTTTTCCCGTTTTCAGCTTCCATCAGTTAAATACCTCCATAACGTTTAAATTAGTAATTGGACGTGAAGAAATTAAATTTCAGCTCGAAAGATTCGCTTAACTTGATACAAAATACCCAGACAGAAAGAAATATCGTCCAAAAACCGGTATATTTTAAAATATCTTTTTATCTCTCATTATAGTATAAAACGCTTTTATAGCAAATTTAATATATTGTTTTACATCCACTTACCTATTATGGAATATGAACATTTCTTTATTTTTATTTTTTTTCATTTCATGTAAAAAAATTTAAATTACAATTTTCAACGGAAATGCACGTTTTAGGCCCGATTGCCCCAAGCAATCCGAGTCAGCTCCTTGTTGCGTCATATAATTCGTGACGCGTTTCAAAAACGCCTAATCCTCTAGATGGTTAGGTTTTATTGAAATGATACTTTTACACTGCCAAGTAATATAAGTAACTGACTCATACAATGTTTAAAAGTAAATGTAACCATAATATAGGTAACTTTTAGTTATGTTTTAGCTGATTAAACAATTTAATGAATATCGTAATATTCGTTTTCGGGGTATTTGTCCCCATTTTTAAGACTTTTATTTATGTGTCATAATTAAAATATTATCATAGCAATATTAATATGTGCCGTTAATAAATTAATCATATTGACTCACTGTATTTACTTGTTTTGTTTTGAAGAAATAAATGTAGGAATAAAAAGTATTATTTAAAAGTAAATACAGAAATAATTATTTTTTCAGTCTGATAAATCTATAATATACTAAATACTTTGGAGAAGAATAATCATAAAGTTCCTTCTTTGTCATCGGAGCTCAAAACCTCTGAAAACTTGAATCGAAAAATTCTCAATATTTTTCTTTGATAAATCTTTACGAGCGGATTTCTCATCATCTTAGGGCAGCATGAAATCTTGTTACTTTCAAGAAGTAGAGAATATTACTCTAACCATACGGTCTGTTTCTCATTCGCAATGTTCACCAAACTATCTGAGCAGCTGTAACAAGATTAAATCTAAGTTAGATTCCCTCACCAACCAACCCTTGCCACATGGTGTCCGCATTCTCCCAACGTGCCTAACCTGAATTCCTGTAATAATTCTCCTCCTTAGTTCTGTCACATCTGAAAGGTAGGAATTTCAACACATCCAAAAACAAATTTCAAGGGTCACCGAAATTTTTTGTTGATTCTACATCTCAAAATATTGAACTTCCGCAGCTACCATTCGTCCATTGGGTCTTAAAATAAATAAAAATAAATAAAGCATGCTATTTATACAAACCGGGTTATGTTTAATCTAGCCAATTTTTTTTTCAAAAGTATACAATAGAAACGATCTAAAAATAAGAATTGCATAAAATAATAATAAAATAAAAATTATATTTAGATCATTGTCTAAAACAGCTTTTTAATTTTTTCACATTAAAATTTATAGCAAATTTGGATGAGATGTACATAAAAATGTATATTTTGTATGTTGAACCATGTAACGAAAATTGCAGTTCTGTATGAGTCTTAAGTATTTAAGCCACGAAATAACATTTAAACTAATATTCAAAACTATATTGTCGTGGGGCCATCTCCCATCCCCAACTGCCATCTCCTTTTCAGCAGCATTGGACGATTATCAGGAATCGAACAGGATACTAGGATTGAAACTAGTGGGTCAGAGCGGAAAAGGAGTTTCTCACGAAAGGTGAGGCACCTAGTTCGGGCCAAATCACTAACCTATGGAACATTGAGGGTTTATTCGTAGTAAAGTAAAGAGCGTTGAGGATTTTGAATGGTAAGGATTGTATGCGAGAGGAATTTGATGGTTTATTAGAGCCCAAAAACTCAATTCCGTAAGTCCAGCTTGACCTTATGTCAGCCATGTCATGTCGATGAACGAGTCTTTTGTAGCCAAGTGGAAAGTTTGAGCGTTTGTCTAGTAATTGTTGAAGTAGCCGAAAACGGCGAGTAGTTTCTTGCTTCAGCCTTGTATGAGGATTAAAAGTTATACATCTATCAAGATCAAGTCTAAAGTATCGGGGCTGTTCGACCGGGAGAAGTGGAATATTATTAAAGGATACTGTTGGGCAGGATGCCGTAGGCTTACGACAAAGGGTAAAGGTTATTTGGTGGGATTTGTTAAAAGTTATTTTTATTTTACTTCAAGGTCTCTTATGTGTGATTAATGAGTAGGAAGTAAGAGGATCGGTATTGACTGATAACACACTCGTATTATCATCATAGGCATATATATTGTTTAAATGTAGAATTTTCGGCTGATATATTATTTCTTCCAACAACTTTTATTATTATTTTCTATAATATCTACGTTTTGGGATCTCACTCCCATCCTAGTGTTGTTTTTTTTCAATTTGTTTAAATATTAATGGAACTTGTTTTATTTTATTTATTTTCATTATATTTGTTTAAATAAATTTTAGGTGACCACGGCCTTCCTAATCTTACTTGAGGAATAGCCCTGATATGTTCAGCTCAGGCACATATCCAGGATAAGATAAAAGGCTCTCCCACTTCTTGTAATATTCAAATGAAATCACTATTGTATTTTTTTTAATGTTTAATTGAATGAAGTATAACTAATTATCTTTTTAAATACTGAGTTTGCCGCGTCGGAAAATCTCCCTTCACTCGCTGCACGTGAATGAGGTCGGGTAGGCCTAGCTGGTGTGATGAATGTTTGATGGCAATCAGCTGGTGGTGGCTACCTGCTCCATTAATAATTTTGAGGGTTGGCCGTAATCAGTAACCTAGGAGGCCAAACCACGCGACGCTTAAACACCTTCCTTTCCGATATCGCCTAGCCATCTCGAGCTGGGGCTGCCTACGCTGCAGATCTCTACAACCCCTATCGGAAACCTATCACAATGTCGTTTGCTAACCTTATCACACTACTTCCAAACCTCATTATTGAGTATATCTTAGTAGGGAAATGTATATTTGATACGAACATATTACGGTCATGCCTCCAAGTATAGAATAATAATAATGCCATCTTAGTGACCCTTGGAGAAAAATATGTTTAGAGTTTTAGAATCAGTAAAGCGTCACAAACAGGAAAAATATAAAGGAAAAAATTGAAATTATGTCTATATTAACACGGCCATAATCAGTTATTTTTGAAGATGCATAAAAGAATTATTTGTGTTTTTCAACCAATAAAAAAAAAAAAAAACCGCGAATAATTAGAGAAAAAAGAAAAGAAAAAAAATTGATTTTTTTCCATAAATACGCCCAAGACTTATTTTTTGGAGATAGAGAAAAATATAGGATACACTTTAGGATCAATAAAGTGCGATAATAATAATAATAAAGTGTTGATCTGTATTTATAAGTCACAAATTATAATAGATGCAATTCTACCAAAAATCGGTTTTTATTGAATATGGAGAAAAATTTAAAAGACTTTTAAGATCAAGATTTTTTGCTTTTAGTGCCATTTCATTGGGAATTAAGTTTTTAAAAAAGTAAAAAAAAAAATATATGAAATTTTTAAGAAATAGCAGAGATTTTGACATTAGCAGTGGTGATATTGCCTATAATTGCCTATCTACAGCTTTATAAACAGTTATAACCTAATATTGTTATTTGAAAATAATGTACCATTGTGTAATAATATGCAGCGTTTTTATATTATTCTTCCTAACACTTCGGTAATACAGATCTAGTGATAAAAAGTAACGATGATTGATAACTGCGTGCATTAGATTAGAAACTTCCGGAATCATTGAGTAACGAAGCTATTTTTCACAGGCAATCTGTTATTTTTAGATTATATCAAGTAGTACTTTTGGATTCTTACTTAAAAAAAAAAAAATCTGTTGCGCACAACATCGACTTTCACCTTCCTCTGCTCTTAAAATAAATTTAAGAACTTATAATTAATGTTTGAGATAAAGAAATATTACAGAATTACATTCAGTTTCGTTACAAGCATGTGTTTCATTAAATAATTTATTTTATCCGCTTTTATTATTATTATTTTAAAATATTTAGCTTTCCAACTATATTTATTACTATATATATTATACCTACATCTGTGTATAATATACAGTTTTTATAGTTATTGTTAAAAAAAAAAAATTATCGAATCTAAAAAAATAAAAATTACTTCAGAGTAAGAAAGTTTCAAATATCGTTGTTTAACCCCTGTCAGATTTTTTAATTCAAAACATAAAATCACACAAACATACACACACGCGAACACAAAGACCTTTTTTCATGACTTGCCAATTTAAATCAGGGGATCCTAAAACGTGCATTCGTGCGTTTCAGGTGAAAACTCGAATTAGAAAATTTCACGATCGCAAAACTTTTCCATAGTATCTATATATTCCATATAAGTAACAGTGGATGGGTTTATCATATCCTGTTGTAATCAACTCAGGATTCGCCGTTTCAATCCTTTAGGCTCTGGAAAAGAGATTTGATAGCATTGCAGGAATGCAAGGTTTAATTTTTTTTTTTTTGTACGTTGGCTAAAATTGCTTTTTGCTGAGTCGATAGAAATCCAGTTATAACTGGATATGTCATTGTTCAAGTCATTAGTTAAAATCTAGAGTTAAAAAATAAGTTTATGAAAGAATACGAACAATTAACAGTTTTTGTTTTGTCTATAATTATACCTATTATATTTTCAATATATATATATATATATATATATATATATATATATATATATATATATCATTTTTTTTAATTTTTTTTTATAATGTTTGTCATTACAATCTACTTATTGTTAGTATATTTTTGATATCGTTGCGGATAGCCGGAATGCCTTTTTCTCTCTCTCAGCCTTGTTCTCCTGTATGTGGATTTAAATAATAGTACTGTTATTCAAGACACTCGCACTGATGGCGATGCACTAATATGTACCTTTTGGGTAATAACTATAATAATAATAGGCTTACTGAACCCGAAGGTTCGATGCCGATACCACCAAACTTCGCCTGCACAGACTCGTCCAATGTTTGCCGGTCAAGCCCAAGCCCCCGAGATCAGCCATAATGCAATCCTTCCATCGAAGCTTCGGCCTACCTTTCGGACGCCTACCAGTCGATTCAGCGAGTACCAACTTTCTCGGAATCCGTTCCTCACCGAGCCCAACAACTTTCCCCGCCTATTTGAGTCTCCGCAGTGCTATCTACTCAATTATATTTACAGGGTACAAATTCCGCAATTCAACCTTCTAAACTCTCCAGTGGCCTCATCTCTCTTCGGACCAAATATTTTACGCAGTACCTTTTTTTCGAAAATCTTAAGCCGTTGCTTATCCTTCAAAGTAAGCGGGCACGTTTCACATTCGTAAAGAACCGTCGGAAGAATAATAGTTTTATAAATTCTAACCTTTAAGTTTTTAGATAGATCCCGCGAGCTAAGTAACTTAGCAACTGAACAATAACACGCATTTCCCACCTTTAACCGGGACTTTATTTCTTCCTGGATTTCATTTTTTCTTGTTATCATTGGACCTAAATACTTGAATTTCTCTACGTGTTCAAAAGTATGCCCTGATATATTAATATC
The DNA here is from genome assembly GCA_023052935.1 of Piezodorus guildinii. Taxonomy (NCBI): domain Eukaryota; kingdom Metazoa; phylum Arthropoda; class Insecta; order Hemiptera; family Pentatomidae; genus Piezodorus; species Piezodorus guildinii. The sequence goes on from CM041293.1 coordinate 64,149,315, forward strand.
ATCAAGATCGCCACCATTTCTGCTACTAATCATATATTTCATCTTAGCGGTATTTAATTCGAGACCTATTTGTTTACCGGTTTTTATTAACACACGTGTATTTAGTTTTATGGTTTCCGTGTCTTCACCTAGCAGTAACAAATCATCGGCATACCCCGAAACCGGAATCTTATCACCCATATTTAAACCTTTCTCGGTACACGTCACTTTTTCTATGACATGTTTTAAAGCTTTATTAAATAAAACAGGTGAAAGGGAGTCCCCCTGTTTCAAATCCGATCGCACCTCAAATTTCTCGGAGTAATTATGACCGATTCTAACTTTATGGAATGGTTCCAACAAACACATCTCTACTAGGTTTACTAACATTTCTAGGTATTCCCTGTTCAATCATGAACCGTCATTAAACAGCTTCTGACGGTCTATGGAATCATTAGCCTTTTTGAAATCGATATAAAGTTTAGTCCATCAACTTGTGGATTACCGTTGTGTAGTCCAAATTTTTCTCTAATATTTGACGTAAGGAAAATATTTGATCAACAGTCGAGCGATTCCGCCTAAAACCACATTGGTAGTCTCCGATAATTTCCTCAGCGTATTCCGTGATTCGGCTGGTTAGTATTGACGAGAATATTTTATAGCATACTGGGAGAAGAGAGATCCCACTATAGTTGTTACAATCCGTCCTCGGTCCTTTTTTTGTGAATCGGAATAAGTATTGATTCTTTCCATTCTTCGGACATTTTTTCATTTTCCCAGATCTTTTTAACTAACACATGTAATCTGGAAACCCCGCTTCTCCACACGCCTTGATTAATTCACTCGTGATATAATCGTTTCCTTTTGAGTTATAACTAACTATATTTATATGACTTTTGTATTTCCAAAATCTGTTGTCTATTTATTTCTGTCAAAACACAAATCTCTAAATACTTACCTAGCCTGATTAATTATATTTAACCTAATTTATAATATAAGAATGACTACTACTTCTATTAAATTAATTAGATGTAACGTTGATTAGGTGCCTATTCTTTCTGTATAAGAACCTATCATTGAATCATATATATATATATATATATATATATATATATATATATATATATATATATATATGTGTGTGTGTGTGTGTGTGTGTGTGTGTATGTATATATTTTTTTTTCGGATAAACTAGTTAAATTTTAAAAGATGAAAGTTTCTCACGGTTAAACTACTAGTGTATTACGAAAACATTGGCAAAAAATCTATTATTAACTGTTAAATAGTTTAGATTTTTTAAAATTTTAGATCAGGATTTAAATTTAAAATTAAATACGTTCATTATGTTAAATAATATCTTACTTTATAAAGTAATCTAACTTTCCCCTGATACTTCTGCGGTGCGGGGTTGTTGTGAAACAAAATTAGTTGGCTTCTTGAGGAAAGATTTGCTAATTCGGTGAACACGGAAACTTCCTGTTTCCTTATGTTAAAATAAATGCTAATATTTTTGTTATCCTTTTACGTTCCAAAATGTTAATGTATTTCTTATAGAAGCGAAAGCTAAAATTATTAATAGAAACTGTTGTCGATAAAGGGAAAGGAAATATATGGGCTCTGGTTTAATTACTAATAACCTTTTATCTAATGTAATAACAAATATTTGATTCATTATCCAATTTTTATTGGTTCAAGTCCTTAATTAATTAAATAATCTTTTCAAGTTAAAAAAAAAAAAACAGAACAAAAACAAATATTAAACAAAGATGAGGCTCGACGCAGTACGATTATCGCTTTCACCAATATTGTAGTCCCCGAGTTATGTAAATGGATCTTTCTCATATAAAAAAATAGGTATATATATTTCATAAATTAAAAAAAGAAAGAAACATTTCCTTTATTAAAAAAAAAAAAAAAATGAAGCTCTTTATATAATCTTAAATTACTTAAAATGGAATTTAATTGTTGCAGGTTATGAATTCTTTCTTCATTAAACTTTACTTTTTTATTTTCGAAAGCCTTCTTAATTTTACTTAATTACCGAATCTTTTTAAAAATTACATATTAAAAACTGTATACATTAGAACACTTTCACTATTGTGCCCAAATTTATTAGTAAAAGACGATGTATAAAAATATGTAAATAATCCAAAATATTTTGAGTAATACTAATTAAAAGTAAAAATATATGTACATAGATCGTAAATAATTATACTCTTTACATCGGAGTCTCAACCATGTTATCTGATTTACAACTCCCATCGATAAAAAAATATATTAAGAAATATAAATACTTGTTTGCACATTCCCTCTCCCTTCCCCCTTACTTCTCACTGCGACAACACAATTATTCGAAAAATAGGTGACTACAAGACTACTTTAAAGCGTTACAAACCTAAATGTACAAAACATATATCACTTTATTAACTGTAGAGTGCGAAAATGTATTAGTTTAATGTATACGCATGAAACCAACAATTTGTTATTTTATAAGGCTAATCATCTATCTTTATTTACCATATGTTAATTAATAACTTGTTTTTACTTTAAATCTATTTTATTTTGTAGGTTTTTCTTTTTAAAGAATTAATTAAAGAATGAACCATTAGGGTTCTCAGGGGCTCCCACCTCAATTACAGTTGTTGGTTCGGGATGCTTGGTGGACTACATGCTGGAACTTGAATTAGTGAAACATATTTATTATGAACTAGTAGTTTGTTGTGGGTGTAAAAATGTATTAGTATAGTGACGCAGTTGTTATCACTGTTATAGGATACCGCTAACCAAGATAGTATGTATTGTCCTATTTATTGAGCCTTGGATTCTGCATCCAAGATACTATGTTGAGCTGGTGAAGGTAGCACCATATATATTGTGTTATAGTTTGTGGTATATTAACTTGTATAAAATGTAATGTATGACCTACCAAATAATAAATATATTTACCATATGTTAATTAATAACTTGTTTTTACTTTAAATCTATTTTATTGTGTAGATTTTTCTTTTTAAAGAATTCCTACTGTTTCAAAAATAACTAATTGCCGCTAATCCCGCTTGTACATACCACTTAAGAGTGACATGTAATTGGCACAATACGACAAAATGCATGAATTCTGAGGCTTTTGGCCACTTGTAAAATATTATATATTATTATAATAATTAAAGGGTGTTTATTTTATTTTATTTTGAAGTTACATTTTTAGTTATTTTAAAAACATATTATTTTAAAATTTATTCTACAAATACACATTGAGGGAGTACTTTGCAAATACTTTTACAGAGATAACGTGGAAGATCTCCGATCAATCGGTGCTTGTTTGACTTTCCATTTCTCACTCACAATCAGTTTGCTTTGTGAGTTTGTTCTCTCAATTACCCGCCTACCACTTGTATTTTCTCGATACTAAATAAATAAGAGCGTGTTTACACTAACCGGGGTATCGTTTCTGAAATATAACTAGTGGTCGGCAGGGAAGACATATAAATAGATGTTGATAAATAAAAGAATCGACCAAAAAACTAACAGAACGCTGAGTTGACTCGATTCGTTGTAAAATAATGGTCAGAGTGACATCACCAGTTATTACCAGCCCAATGATGAAATTTCTAATGCTTAAATCAAGATTTTTCATATTAAAATGGCTCTACGCCGAGCGCAGAAACAGACTAAACTTTTGTCAGTGCTTAAAGCTGCCTCGAACCGCACCAAGGTTTCGCTGTGGTTTTTAATGTTCTATAGTTTGTGTGCGCATTGTAGACCATAATGCACTTTTTCCAACCAAAACCAGCGTATATGAGCAAGTTCTGAATATATGGTAATAGGCGATATATTAAAGAAAAGAATCTGGAGCGGGCAACACACGACTTTCACTTACCTCCATTTTTAAAATCAATAAACGAATTTTCAAATACAGTTGGAGATAGAAATGCGTGAAACTATTAAAGAATTAATTAAATTGAATTTCTATAGAAACATGTGTTATATCAACAAATCTATTATATTATTATCAAAAATAATGAGTTAGTTTCTTTTCTTTTCATCACTCTCTATTAACTTTTAAAAGCTTGAGTATAAGATAATATTTTTTCTAAAATCTTCAGCTTTCCAACGGTATATCATACATGTTTATTACTGCTCTTATGTTCAAAAACAAAACAGTGCATTAAAAAAATATTTTTTCTGTTTTCTTATTTAGTTTGGTATCCAATTCATTCAATTTATATAAACTGCTGTGCAAAAATATTGCATCAGGATAAAATTAAATTTAAAAAATTGCATTCCTTTATTCACATTTTCCTAAACTTGATATCTTGATACTTTAAGATAATACTGTCTATATCAAAGGTCAAAAGTAGAGAATTAAGGCTTTATCTTACAGAGTAGGATAAAGCCTACTCTGTAAGCCAAAAGAAGATAATTACTCCTAAATCAGCCAGTATGCAACTTTCCTTTGTCCTATTCACAATAGCTTTTCAAGTTTTTTCTTGTGATTTCTTCAAAGAGTCTTTTTTCTGCAAATTATGAACCGCGAGACTTACTTAATTGAAACAGATTGTGCCAGAATAGTGACGTTTTCTGAAAATGGAATGAGTCAGCGTGAAATTGCTCAGCGACTTAGAGTAAACCAATCCACAGTCTCAAGAGTTCTTCGTAGGCACAGGGAGATCAGCAGCTACGGTTGAAGACCCGAGCAAGGCAGGCCAAGGATAACTACGGCTCAAGAAGACAGATTTCTTCGGCTATCTGCCTTGAGAAATCGTACTTTCACGGGAAAGCAGCTACGAGGACTCATCAGCTAATTCAGGAATGTTGAAATTTCAAGTTCTACAGTTAGAAGGTGTCTTAGGGAGAACAACCTACCGTCTAGAATACCTGCAACTGGGCCTCTTCTTACTAGAGCACACAGAGTTTCCCGACTGGCATTTGCTCGACAACATGCCGAATGGACAGAAGATGATTGGAGGCGATTTCTGTTTAGTGATGAGTCCAGATTCGCTTTGCACTCACCTGATGGAAGGAAAAGAGTGTGGAGAAGGAGAGGAGAGAGGTACGCAGCTTGCAAATAGGCCTACAGATTAGGTTTTGGAGGGGGCTCAATAATGGTTTGGGGCGGAATCAGCATCGAGGCACGAACGGAGCTCCACAGGATAACTGGAGGGGCTTTGACTGCTCACATGTACTTGACAGAGGTGATTGATGATCACGTGATCCCTTTTGTCCCATATGTGGGTGATAATTTCCTTTTTTTACAAGACAATGCAAGACCCCATACGGCGAATGTTGTCCGACAATACCTACAGGAGGTTGGAATCACACTTTTGGAGATCCCACCAAGAAGCCCTGATCTCAATCCCATTGAGCACATTTGGGATGTGATAGAGAGGTGGCTCAGAAGTCGGCAAAACCTCCCGACAACCCTGGATGAGGTGGAGACAGCTCTCAGGGATGAATGGGAGAATATTGACTAGGCCGTCATCGTGAACGTTATTTCTTCGATGCCTGAGGGACTCAGAGAGATTATCCGTGCTAGGGGAGGGGGGGGGGCTGACAAGATATTGTTAGATGATTGTTAACCACATTTAAATGTTTTTACATTTTTTTATTTATTTTTCTTATGGCAATAAAGAGACATTTTCATTTATTTGTTTGTTTGTTTTTATTTATCCCTTCCCAGATAATTTTTAATGCTATCAATTTGTTTTATACATACTTCACAACAGTCTTATTAAATAAAATCGCCAGAAAAGAAAGCATTGAAGTAATGTTTTATGAGATATTAAAAGATATCGAAGTGATGCAATATTTTTGCACAGCAGTTTATTTACTTGTTTTCCATCAGTGGTAACAAGATAATATAGTTATTTTTATAGAATCAACAAAATTAAAGGTACTTCAGAGAAGGAAAATATCGGCATTTAAGCCCTGTTAGACCATTTTAATCCGAATGAAACCTTAATGATATTAAAGCCCATTAAATTTTACATTGATATAGCGAGTTTAATCAAAATCGTCTGAACCGTTTTTGAGAAAATCGAAAAAAGGTGCAAAATGCATGTTATAAACTGGCTCTTGTGGTAAGCTCATTTTGACGTCTCGGGCGTATATTTGTCTTAAATGTGAAATTTCAGTTTCATAGGACTTACCGTTTCCGCCTGGGAGTTGCCACACGCACACACACACACACACAGATCTTTTTGCGGGACTTGGTTATTTGGACTCAGGGGACCCTAAAATGTGTATTTCCGTTGAAAACTGGTATTCGAAAATTTTCATAATCGCAACACTTTCCCTTACTATATATAGTAAGTGAAAGTAACAAAAAAATCTCGTATGACACCCTTTTTGAGAAGCTGAGGAGGTCATGGACCAATCTCATTGAGCTTATTTAGTTATAGTTATTTGGCACTAAAAAACAGATATTCATATAAAAATATAAAATAAAAATAAAAATCCTAGTATCATCACATTTTCAAAACTTTACGTTAATTATTAATAGTATCGCCCATAAGAAGGGATACTTGTGTTTATGAAAATTAAAATCAGTAAGCGAGAGCTTTGGAGAGTAGGGTGTATGTGGCAGAGTTTCTTATTCAAGCGCCGAACATTTTCGTGACGTCACACGTGAGACTATGGCTGGGCGTTGGTATGCAATCAAACCTCATTGAGCCCTTCGCGGTAGATAGCTTCATTATGGCCAATTTCTGATGAATTTCGTTAATTTAGTTACAATACAGTTCTGTATTGATAATTTTTCCAAGATTAAAGAAGCTGTAGTGTATCAAACCTAATGAAGTCAACAAACGGTGACCATCTTTTTTTTGATGAGATGAGCCACAGTCCAAAAAGTCTACTGTTTCGTAAACTAGCCTCTATTCCAAAGAAGAATAGCATAAACTTTATGGAACTTAATTATTTTATTTAGGACAACTATACGCCCGACAAAAACTAAAACTGTACAAAAACATTTTCATCTATATCAGTTAACCCGAAAAGCCTTTTTATACTATGCATTTTGCACCTTCTTACGATTTTTTTAGAAAACGGCTCTAATGATTTTGATTAAACTCGTTATATCAATTTAAAATTGAATGGGCTTTAATATAATGTAGGTTTCATTCTGATTCTAATAGTCTGACAGTGCTTAAATACCGATATTTTAAATGTTCTTCCTCTAATGTGCCTTAATTTTGTAGATTTAAAAAAAAAATAACTATTTTTTTGGGATTGATAAAGAACAGTTTTGGCCACTAAATATTTATTTTATTTACAGCGTGACAGTTTTCGTCCTCGCAAAGTAGTCACGATATTAGGAAATATAAGGATACCTAGAATTTTAAACGTTTAAATGTAAAGGATTCTTTTTTAAAAGTACATTTCATTCGTTTTATTTTCCATTTACTATCCCATGTTTAATTTTTAATAGTGTCTCATATAAACGTTTGCCAGGAGCCCAGTTTTAGAAGTGATCTAAAAAGACCGCTGGATCTTATTACCAAAGACTGGAGAGGAATGCAACCTGCTCATCTCACTGGTTTAATTTCTGGAAGCCGTGAAGAAGTCTTTGAGAGGACACTCGACCTCGAGGAAATTAGTCCTCTAATGGGGGCGCCCGTAATTGAAAACAGCCCCAGCTGGCTTTTATCCAAGCCGCTCCCCCACGCTCAACTTCTTCAACTGCCCCTTTACATCAACAAGTTGACTCCCTCTCCTCAATCTCGGGTGTCTAGATTCTTTGGTTTGAACAAACATCTAGGATAGCTGGGCGCTGTTGAAGCGGAATATTTAAATAGTTTATCTTTCTCACGCTATATGCCTTTTTTCCTTTGTAGTTGGTATTATGATAGCTTATAGTCAATTCTTTTCAACATTGTATTAAGAAATATCTTAGTTTATAATAGATCTTTTCAGTGTATTACTTTCAATAATGAGCTTTTTTAATCGACAAAAAAAAAAAATTGTCCCTCTCTCAAAGTTTCAAGATAAGAATAAAATAAAATCCGCGAGTTCGCGCCGTCCACGGACGGCTTTGGTCTGAGACTTCTAGACGGATTTTTCTAAAATAATGCATAAAAATACTTGGGCATACGTTGGTATCCGTCGAGCCAACATAAGCCGATTAATTTTCAAATGGTGGCCGTTTAAAAATGTTTTTAATTAATAACTCAGTTTTTTAAAGTTATTTTTAAGAATAGTGAACATTTTGCATTTAATTTTATAGTTCAGGCAAAGCAATTAATTTTAAAGAAAAAAAAATGAAATCTTAACTATTCATACGCCCAACATGTAATATATGTAAAAATATGCAAGGATTAGGCACCATGACGAATAAAAGAAAAAAAAATGAAATTTTGCCTATACATACGCCTATAACTCAGTTATTTTCGAAGATAGAGAAAAAAATGTACATAGTTTTAGAATCAGTACACAAACATTAATTATAAAACAGAAAAAAAGAAAGAGAAACAAATGGAAATTTTACAAATATATACGACCATAACTCAGTTATTTTCAGAGATACAGGAATAATGTATACAGTTGAGATCAGTAAACTGTGAATAATAAAAAAATGTTATTGTGTTCGCTAAACGAATTTATAAATTAATTAAATTATGATTTAATTAATAATGACTATGATTTGATAATTAATCATATATAAGTTGGTGTTGATTAATCAGATTTTTTTAGTTATTATTATTCAGTTTTTAAATGTTTATTAATATCATCATTTTAAAGTTTTATACAAAAGCATTATATTATATACCTAGAAAAAAGCATTATATTTTTTTTAATTTACCAATTTTATCAATAGCTATTAGATGCAAGGAAAAACACGATTTTTTTTTACATTCGAATTGATAAAAATATTTCTGAATAAAATCTTAAATAATCTCATGCTTACAGAAAAGACCTAACTGATTTATGAGTCCTTGGAGAATTTGCATGTTTGGCTGCCATCTATTGTCGGTCTGGGCGAGGTGCAAGCCATGTTAATTTCCAGTCCCGCCTATATTTAGCAAGAAAATTTTTGGGCCAGTTTCTACTGATTTCAATTTACCAAATGGTACCAGGCTTTTATGTGATTGCCAAAGAACGCTAAGGATGCTTAATGGAGTCCAAAATTTTGCCTTCGTTATTTGTTAGTCGAATTGTTAAATCGAGGTATTTAGTATGTAATTAATTAAAACTAGGAGCAGACAGAAAATCGCAGATGTTACTGGTTAAGTGCGTTTAATTATTCTTTAAACGTAGATAATTATACTTTCAATTACCTTCACACGAAATATCTTTTAAAGGCATTCATGATAATTTTTTGTTCCTAGTTTTCAATGGAAAAAAAAAATCAGATTATTGAGTTATACGCTCGATCTAGCTTGAAAATGAAAAAGTGTAGGAAACCGAAATTATTAAAGATGAATGCGTGAAGCATATCATTTAGAAACGTTTTCTTTAAAATCGACAAACAGAAAGTGCCACGTTATATCATATAATTTACTTGTTTTCCCATTTCCATTTTAATCAAACTTGTTGAAGCAAAGTATAATTAAACGGTAATAATTATTAAGCTAGCTAAATCCTCTTTGGAGTATTATAGTACTAATTCAATACGAAAATTAAAACTTTTAAGATCCATAAATTCAGTTTATTTAAAATGGTTATATACTCATGTGAAATATTCCTATCGAAAATTGCATTTCTAGAATAGTTCGTAAGATAGAAGTACAATATACGATTGGAAAGCTCCAGATAAAAAAAAATGTTTAACAGATTCAGTACTGAAAGTGAATTAAGCTTGATGAGAATGAAGCTCAAAGTTAAGTTGTCATTAGTATTTTTTTTTAACTCATGTTTGAATACAAACAAAACTATATTTCACTTGAATTAAAACTTTAGAAAATATTATATAGTATAATATACCATTAAAATACCATAGATTTAAAAAAAAAAAAAGTATTATATAATAAATCGAGTTGTAAAAGTGCATTGAGTGTCGAGATTAAAGCTCAACCTTAAGTGATGTCATCAATATTTATTTGATAGTTAGTTTATTATTTTTAATAATGAGCTATTATAATTAACCAAAAAATTGAATAAAAAGTTATCCTCCTTTTCAATTTATGGCATCGTTACAAGATGCGTAGAACCCAAATAACGAATAAAAAATAAAAAACATCTACTTTCCGTAGAAATTTATAAATATCTACTCGATAGAGAATTAAAGCCCTACAAAACAAAAATGATATTGAAATCGTCCGAGAAATAACAGAGATAGCGTTTTGAAATTAGCAATGGTGATAGGCCATTTTCCTTTGATTAATTTTTTATATTTGCTAATTTCTTGTAAACAGCAATTGTTTGTAAACTGTTATACTCTAATATAATTATTTAGAAATAATAAACTATTGTGTAATAATTTTCAGTTTTTTTTTCCCGTTTATAAAAACAAAGGAGCTATTAGAATTGAATCTTACTGTTAAATTTAAAACCTTTGATTAAAATATTTTAGTGTAAAAAATACTAAATGATAATAAAAAGTAAAATAGATGTCAAACATTTTAATATCTTATGAACTTCATCAACCATATTTTTTAAATATACACAGCTCTTAAAAAAACCGTACACGGCATAATCCAGTGTATGCTGTGCAACTTGTATGATTTTATCTGGCCCTGCAGAGCCACGGTCTGAATATTGAAGGAACTCTTATAATGGAGGGGCACCCCGTAGCCTCCGTGGGGGAAGAGAAAAAAGAGGATTGGGGAGATAAGGCAAATGAAGTAGGCGGTGCTTAGCGGGACAAAATTCCTCCGGCCAATGGAAAGAAAAGGGAAAACTTTTTACGTTACCGCACGATGCATTAAAAACTTCTTACGATTTCTTAACTTCGTTAAACTGTAACTAATTGAATGTATGTGGAATAGCAGTGAACTATAACTATGATCAGTAGGAAACCGACATTGTGGAATCCCAATCCAGTTTTTAATTCAATATGATTTATATTTGATGACGAAATCTGGTAAGCGCCTCATACAGGTTCGCACTTGAAATTAGTAATCGTAAAATGACTTATCAACTATAATAATAATAATAATAATAATAATAATAGTAGGCTTAGCGAACCCGAAGGTTCGATGCCGATACCACCAAATGCCGCCTACACAGACTCGTCCAATGCTCACCATTCAAGCCCAAGCTCCCGAGATCAGCCTTAACGCAATCCTCACATCTCCGCTTCGGCCTGCCTTTCGGACGCCTACCAGTCGGATCAGCAAAAACCAACTTTCTCGGAATCCGCTCGTCATCGAGCCCAACAACTTTACTCGCCCATTTGAGTCTCCGCGATGCAATCAGCTCAATTATATTCACAGGATGCAAGTTCCGCAATTCCGCGTTATGCAACCTTCTAAACTCCCCAGTGGCCTCATCTCTCTTTGGACCAAATATTTTACGCAATACCTTATTTTCGAAAACCTTAAGCCGTTGTTCATCCTTCAAAGTAAGCGGCCACGTTTCACATCCGTAAAGAACCGTTGGAAGAATAATAGTTTTATAAATTCTAATCTTTAAGTTTTTAGATAGAAGCCGCGAACTAAGTAACTTAGCAACTAAATAATACCACTTATCAACTATAATTAACTATTATAATTTAATTAACTATAAACACTTATAGTTAACTATTACTATAATTAACTATTAACACTTATCAACACACACTAATCAACACTCAAATAACACAATAATCAACACTTATAAACAAACACTTACAAACACTATAATTAACTATTAACACTTATCAACTATAATTAACTTAATTTAATATTTTTTCGTCGTAAACCTACGACATCCTGCCCTACAGTGTCCTTTAATAATATTCCGCTAGTCCCGGTTGAATAGATTCGCTATCTAGGACTCCTACTCGACAAACGACTAACTTGGAATCCGCACACAAGACTGAAACGACAAGAAACTGCCCAACGCTTTCGCTTACTTCAACACTTACTGGACAGACGCTCTAACCTTCCACTTAACAACAAAAGGCTCATCTATATTACCATCATAAGGCCTATCTGGACGTACGGAGTTGAGCTTTGGGGCTCTACTAAACCATCAAATTCTTCCCGTATTCAATCCCTACAATCCAAAATCCTTGGAAATCCTCAATGCTCCTTACTTTGTCACCAACAAACTCATCAATAAAGACCTTAATGTCCCATATGTTGCTGATTTGGCCCGTACGAGGTATCATTCCTTCCATTTCCACTCCCACATTAACCCACTAGTTTCAATCCTTGCTTCCTCTTCCATTCCTGACAATCCTCCGAGGCGTCTGATAAGAAAATGGCCTCGCTCGAGACCTTCTAGTGTAGATTACCTAGTGGAGTGTTGCCAATGGGCATATTCTCTCCATGTCTTTTCACGTTCATTATCTATATTATGAGCTAATTTACTGATACAGATGTAAATTTCAATAGATTAATAAAAAAAAAAAAAAAAATCATATTTTAGAAGCGTATATGTCTGAGTTGTTACAGCAACTTTTTCCTTAAAATCAGAAAACCAGAGAGCTGCTTTATACCTTGGAATTGGTACCTTATTATGATTTTCTCAAAATAGATCTAAAATCCTTTAAAGAAAACCCGCTAAATCGGTATTAAATTTAATGTGTTTTGATATCAAGTAAATTCAAAAAAAAAAAAACTATATCATTTTATTAGCCTTGGATGAAAAAGGCTTAATTAAAAGTTAAACGAATTTTATAACCAACTAGATGAGAAACGAGAAAAATGATCTTTTTTAGGTAAATGTTTTGGTCTGTAGATAAAAATAGTAATATAGATGTATAATATATCGCTAGAAAGCTAAAGAATTTAGGAAAAATGTTATCTTATATAGAAACCTGTAAAACATAATGGAAAAAGAGGAAAATTACATAAACTTAAGTGATAATTGTAGATAATAATCTCTATTGTTAGATTATTTAATCTGAAACACGTGTTTCCATCGGAATTCAATTTAATTCTTTAAGGTTGTTTTTTTTCATGTACAATTTTATTCGAAATCCTTAAATTGACTTTAATAGAGGAGGTAAGGGAAGGTGTGTTGCCCTTACCAGATTTATCGTTGCTCTGCATTACGTTTTGCTATACTATTTGTTACATATTATTTTTTCTTAAATACTTTATATATATATATATATATATATATATATATATATATATATATATATATATATAAAAAAACTTATATAAAATATATATATATAAGAGATTCGTTCTGTTTCTAGGCCAACCGCAGTACAATGAGGTGATTAGGCCTTAATCACGCTCAGCCGCCAGGTTTTTCCCCAATTAATTTGGTTACCCACTTTATAGAGGCTGGGTCTGCCCCAGGAGGGTCTCCATACCCTAGGGCCGCCCCCCGACTGAATTAACAGAATAAATAATATTTCTGCCTCAGCCGGGATTCGAACCCAGGACCTGGAGCACAGCAGACTAGTGCTCTATCCACTAGACCACGCCGCTCCCTATATATATATATATATATATATATATATATATATATATATATATATATATATATATATATATATATATATATATATATATATATGTATTTATGTATGTATATTTTTATTCATATCTGTCAATCAATGTTGATAATTTGTGAATTCGAAGAAGGTTGTGATATTCAGGCGTGATAGACATGATTGAGGAAAATGCCCAGCGGCACCTCTTCCTGGCATGCTTCCTTCCTATTACGCATTTAGATCAGAAGGTCCCTCATCCAACTTCTTTTCAGCCTTCTTCGATGTTACTAGTGGTCATGTTTTGTTTTTGTGTGTTAATTTTGATTTTGGAGTTCTGCGCATGCGCATGTGTATAGCAGTCATCTTTCAAATCGGCTCTTGGATTTCATGCTTTTTCAGTTTGAATTCTCTTCAGTGCAATCTTGAAAACATCACCAGACTACAGGATAACAACAGCAGTAAATATTGGAGCAAACAACAGTAAGTTTTGTTACAATTTACGGTGTAAAGTGAATGCTGGGTAACCTCTTCACATCAGCTGATTGCCAATAGCTCGGCAAGGCCGGGATTGGTTTTCTTTTCTTTAGTTATTGTTTTATTACCAACATCTAGTTATTTTCTTATTATCTTCTTCACATGAAATGCGATATTTTCACCAAGTGATGTCCTCCAAAGCATCAACTAAAAGATCTAGATCTAGTGGTTCAATCACGTCTCCCATAAAACAAAGACCCCGCCGTGATACTAATAAAAAATTAAATCAACAAGCAACCCCTTCAGGTTCTAATACAGAATCTGAACCACAGCCTGGCACATCGTCACAGGGGATGACTGACGAATCTCCGTTTTTCACCCCAAATCCTTTTCAAATCCTACATAATGAAAAAGAAAACATGGAATCTGCTCCTACACCCAGTGAACCACGGCCTCCACCGATATTTGTCAAAAATATTAAAAATTTCCAGTTGTTATGTGCGCAATTAAACAAGATTACCGACCCCACAGCTACTACTGTATGAGTAGAATCAATGACACCAAAATATCACCGACCACCGCCGAGGCATATAGAAAAATTGTGAAATACCTAACTGAAACTAAAGCGGATTTTCACACTTATCAGCTACGGCAAGAGAGAGCTCTTAGAGTTGTGATCAGAAATCTACACCCTTCAACACCAGTTGACGCTATCAAAGAAGAACTCATAGAGATGGGTTACAAAGTGCGACAAGTCACTAATGTCATAAAAGATAGAGTTCAACTGCCTCTATTCTTCGCTGACTTGGAACCATTAGCAGGAGTAGAAAAAATTTATGATCTGAAAAGACTGTATTATACAAGTGTAAGAGTCGAAAAACCTTATACAAAGAGAGAAATTGTTCAGTGTTACAATTGTCAGGCGTATGGTCATACCAGAAGTTACTGTCACCACATACCACGCTGCGTGAAATGCGGTGAACAGCACAAGTCTGTGGAATGTACAAAACCGAAGTCAACACCCGCTGTATGTGCTCATTGCCTCAAGGACCACCCGGCCAACTACAAAGGATGCCAAATCTATAAGGAGCTAAGGACCAGGTATCAAAAACCCCAAGTACTGGATGAAACAACAAGACAGGCTAGAACTAGAAGAGAACCCTCAAAATTAATCGATGCCAATGTATCATTTGCCCACTTACTTGGAGGTGGGAACCAATGTACTGAAGCCGAGGCCCTGCCGGAACTACAAAATGTACCTCAATATCCTCAATCCATTCCACAAATACCTCTTCCTCAAAACGTAATCAGTCCTAAAAATCCTCATCCACAACAAATCTCTCATATTCCCCCTCCTTCAAATGCCACAGATCTTACCAGTTTGATGACATCCTTCATTTCCGAAATCAAATCCCTTGTCATGCCCCTAATAACAATCCTCACGAATCTTGTATCAAATCTTATTCCTAACTTAAAAAATCCATAAATGACCTCACCTAACTCCTTATCTATTCTCCTATGGAATGCGAATGGTGTTAGAACTCACACTGACGAACTTACAGCCTTACTCCAAGACAAAAAAGTTGACGTTGCACTCATTACTGAAACTAGACTAACCACTAAACAGTACTTCAAAATACCTGAATACACAACATACCGGACAGACCATCCAGACGGCAAAGCCCATGCCGGTACTGCTGTCATTGTCAACCGATCCCTCTCCCATCACTTACACCCACTTCCCGCCCACGATTTCCTACAAGCCACCTCTATTACAATCAAGACCTTTTCCTTTCCGCTAGTCATCGCATCAGCATATTGCCCTCCTAAAAATTCTATTTCTATTACCCAATTTGGTTCCTTTCTCAACTCATTGGGGAATCACTTTATTCTGGGTGCAGACTTAAACGCGAAGCACCAACAATGGGGTTGCAGAACCACAAATACTCGTGGACGGACATTGCAGTCTGCACTCAACTCCAGACGCCTTAATCTCCTACCTCCCGATTCCCCTACCTACTGGCCAACAGATCCTAACCGTAATCCAGACATCCTCGACTTCTTCATCCACAGCGGATTAGGCTCCCTGAACTATTCCGTAACTCGCCTTGATGAACTATCCTCTGATCATAGTCCATTAATCCTAAATGTATCCATGACTCCTATTCCGAAACCTTTCCCACCGTCATTCATCAGAGGCCCCATCAACTGGAACCTCTTCCGCGAAATCCTCACCAATGATATCGACCTCAGAGTAACTCTCAAAACCCCTTCTGACCTTGATGATGCCGTATATTCCTTTACAACCTTGATTCAACAAGCTGCCTGGACTGCCTCCTTTCCTAAACAATCCCAAATTATTCCTTACAAATGCCATTTACCACAACACCTGACAGACCTCATCAACACCAAACGCCGAGCCAGAGCATTATGGCAACGCACCCGCCACCCAGAAGATCGCCGCTCTTATAACTTTTATTGTAGAAAATTAAAGCGGGAGTTGGCGACCTTTCGTTCCCAATCCTACAATTCCTACCTCTCCTCTCTCTCGACTCGTGACAATTCCCTGTGGAATGTCACGAAGAGAATCCTGAATACTCACACGATTTCCCATCCTCTCCTGCGCGGTGATAGTTCCTGGGCTGCTTCTGACAAGGATAAGGCCCAGGAATTTGCACAGCACCTTTCCAAAGTTTTCACTCCTCATCCTGAGTTGAATCCAAACCATACTTCAACAGTTGAACAGTTCCTTACTTCGCCAATACCACTCTCCTTACCTCCTAAAGCAGTTAATCCCTCTGAGGTCAAATATCTTCTTAAAAAGCTTCCTCTCCGTAAATCCCCTGGATATGATCTCCTCACGCCACAGATCTTAAGACAACTTCCACAGAAAGCCATTACATTCCTTACATATCTTTATAACAGTATCCTACGCACTACCTATTTTCCTCTCTTATGGAAACATTCAACTATCATCCTTTTCCTGAAACCAGGCAAACCTTCCAACAGCACGTCATCTTACAGACCTATTAGCCTACTTCCGATCCTCTCAAAAATTTTCGAAAAGCTCCTACTAAAACGAATCCTAGATAAATTTAAAAATTTTCCTTCGCATCAGTTTGGATTTCGTTCTCAACATTCCACAGTTCAGCAAGGACTCCGAGTTGTGGATCACATTTCCTCTGCCCTTGAGTGCAAGGAGTATTGTTCGGGTGCCTTTCTGGACATAGCTCAAGCTTTTGACCGGGTGTGGCACCCGGGATTGCTCTTTAAGCTCAAAACCCATTTACCTCAATCCTTATACCTAATCCTCCGATCCTATTTATCAAACTGCTCCTTCCGAGTTCGCTGTGGTTCCGAATTTTCCAAACATTATACTGTTGAGGCCGGTGTTCCTCAAGGCAGCGTCTTAGGACCCGTCCTCTACATCCTCTACACCGCCGATATCCCTACCGATCCCGATACCTTTCTGGCAACATTTGCTGACGACACAGCCATTTTATCATCCAATTCCGATCCTGAAGTAGCATCTCTAAATCTCCAAAGGCACCTTTCCCTTGTCGAAGACTGGTGTAAGGCTTGGCGAATTAAGGTGAACGAAAGCAAATGTACACACGTCACCTTCACCCTTCGACGTAAATCCTGTCCAACAGTTAAATTCAATTCCATACCGCTTCCTTCCTCAGACACAGTCCGGTACCTTGGCTTTTTACTAGACAAAAGACTGACGTGGAACCCACATACGAGACTTAAAAAGATAGAACTCAACCGCAGATTCGGCCGGTTATACAAATTACTAAACAGAAAATCTCATCTTACAGTCGACAACAAACTACTAATATATAAGACAGTACTGAAACATATATGGACCTACGGACTCGAACTTATGGGGGACTACTAAACATTCTAGCATCAGACGTATCCAATCCTTCCAATCCAAAGTCCTCCGAACAATAGTTAATGCTCCTTATTACGTTACCAACTGTACCCTACACCATGACCTTAATATTCCATTTATTTTAGATCTGGTACCATCCAAATTCCATCAGAACCTTCTTCATCATCCTAATCCTCTTGCTCAATCGCTTTCCAGCTCCACCCATCCCTACAATCCTCCTCGAAGATTGAAACGGCAGTGGCTCCGTGACGTTTTGTAAACATTTATCTGGAGTTCTGACACTGGTTAGATCCTCCACTCATGTACTGTATATTTGTGGCTATTCCGCTCTGGCTCGGCCTCCACTGGCATACACCAGTGAAGCGCTGAGTGGGAGGCGCTGGGATCTCTTGGACTCCGCTTCTCCCCCCACTTGTGGGGGGAGCAGCCGAGTCTAGGGTTCCTTTGGCTGATTGTATATATTGTATATAGTTAAGTATGCTTGTATGATTTTTATTTATTTCCCAACTTGTATTTATCTCTACTACAGGTTGTTGTTTTGATTTGTTTCTTGTTGCTTTTTTTTTTGTATATATTTGAATTTATTTATTTCCGATTTTATGTAAATTGACTTTATCATTATTGGCTGTATATATTGTATGAATGTGTACTACATCTCTATTACTACTGTTCATTATGCAACAAATTGTAATATTTCTCAATAAAAAGAAAAAAAAAAAAAAACTTCTGGAAAAAAAAAAAAAAAATTTGATTTTGAATAAGATTTGATTATATTACGATTAAAATATGATAAGTATTTACCATCTTTATAATATTAAATAGTTGTCTGTGTAATTAATATGATAGGAGAGATGAATTCGTGTGATTCTCAAATAAGATAAAAATAGTTCCTAACAGTTCTTTATATAAAGGTTATGTAAAGTTACATATCTTTCTGTACTACTCAATAAATACTACATCTTGCTGTATATTCCACGGTATAAGTGAAAGTATGCGAAACAAATAAGGAAGGTATTTATTATACAGTCCAATAATATGACAGTGCTTGATTAAAAAAAATACTATATTTCATTATATAATTTAATATTTCAATTAGAAGCTTGATACATGGCATTTTTATTATACAACTTCTTAATGATATGTTTATTAAAATCACATTTTGTTTCTAGAATTTTTTGATAATTTATAAAAATATTACATAAACTCTTTTGATCACTCTAAAAGATATCCTTAACTTCAATACCAATAAGCAGTACAGCATTCAATCAGATTGTTTGACAAAATAATATTTTTTTGTTTGTTTCTAAATATATTATATTAATATATACAATAAATGTATACCAATTAGTCAATAAATTGCTTATATGTGGTAATTAGTGTACTGACTACCTAATTTTTATTATTATGAAACAAGCCAGAAAGTTTAACAACTGGTGACGGAGGAAAATAATGTATGTCGTTGCAGCTTATCTGCTCATGTTATTATGTGTTTTAAAACTTATAAAAAAAAAATAATAAAAGTTTTAAAATTAATTAAAACTTATTCATACTTTCAGAAATGTGATTTGTTTACAAGTTCATTCTCTGGCTTGCTAGATCGAGTATTAAATCATACCAGGCAATGGGAAGAACATTGGCCAGCAGTGTCTCTTTTTCAGGCTGAGTAATTTCCAAGGTGTCGCAGAAGGCGATCACTCATCCAGTTCTTTCTCTGTGCTCTGATTGAGCCTTGGCACAATCTGTTGCAATGTCCTCAACTAAGAGTATTTAATGTATCTTCGAGTTTAGAGCTTATATATAGGCAATATTTTAATTTTTTTTTTGTGTGTGTGTCGTTTTTTGCGGTATTCTGATCCTAAAGCAGAGTACAATTTTTTCTCTAGGATAAAAATAACTGTACTATTTGCGTATTTATGGGTGAAATTACAATTTTATTTCCCCCTTTTTACAATTAATCACGGTTTCTTGGTTAAAAAACTTTAATACTTTTTTTTTTCTATCTTTAAAAATAACTGAGTTATTGAATTAAATATTTTTTGATCAGTCGCCATATAATCATTATTTAAATAATTCATAAAATAGTTTGGCGGACACAATCACATTTAAAAAAAATATTATTCACGGTTCACTGATCAAAAAAACTAAACATTTTTTCAGTATCTATGAAAGTAACTGAGTTATGGTGGTATATATAGGTAAAAATCACCATTTTTTCCCTTTCTTTTTTTTCTGTTTTATAATTAATCTCGCTATACTTATCGTAAAACTCTATACATAAAATACTCTTTGAAAATAACTGAATTATGGTCGTATTTATAGGTAAAATTTCCATTTTTTCCCTATTTGTTTCTGTTTTCTATTTATTTTCAGTGTAATGGTCCTAAAACTCTTTACATTTTTTTCTCTATCTTTGAAAAAAAACAAAACAAAAAAAACCTGAGTTATAGGCGTGTGTAGAGAAAAGGTTTAATTTTTTTTCTTGTGTTTCTCACGGTGCCTTGATCTTAAAACTCTTTGTATGTTTTTTCTCTATAGCTAAAAACAACTGAGCCATACATACATATTAAATATATGTATGGTTGAAATTTCAGTTGTTTTTTTTCTCTTTTCTTTTTACAATTCTTCACGATTTCTTGGTTAAAAAACTTTAATATTTTTTTCTTATCTTTGAAAATAACTGAGTTATTAAATTAAATCATTTTTGATCAGCTATATTATTGTAATTTAATTAATTCATAAGTTCTTTTGGCGGAAACAATCACATTTATGAATTAAGTTGGAGGCTGATGTTCAACAACTCTTTTATTAAATATTATTGGTAAGGTTTATTTTTTTTCTTTTGTTCCTCACTGTGTCCTGGTCCTAAAACTCTTAGCATATTTTTTCTCTATAGCCAAAAACTACAGAGACCATACATATTGGGTGTATCTATTGTTGATATTTTAGTTTTTTTCTCTTCTCTTTTTACAATTATTCACGATTTCTTGGTTAAAATACTATATTAAACGGGGTCACCCATGGCGTAGTTGCTAGCATAACAGCTTTCTATGCCAAAGGTCGCGGGTTCAAACCTGCGGGTGGCCCTAGGATTTTTTAATGGGAGTAAAAAATCCTTAGTTATGCCGTCCTTCGGAGGGGACGTTAAGAGGTGGTCCCGAGCCTGTGCGATGTCAGGTACTCGTTAAAGATCCCTATCCTAATAAAACCTGGATAGGCAAAATTTAGGACTCCCACTGTAGCATCGTCCGATTAGCCATATTAGCATAAAGTGACGTTAAACGAATAAAACAAACAACTATATTAAACTTTTTTTTCAATCTTTAAAAATTACTGAGTTATTGAATTAAATAATTTTTAATCAGCCGCCATATTATAAATAATCGGCTGATACCAATGTCTTAGCTTTGTGATCATAGATGTGTGTCCTGGTATTTTGTGCTAAATTAAAAAAAAAAAAAAGATTGAAATAGTTTCGGAGACAAAAGAATTTTGTATTCGTTATTTAGGTTCTACTTATCTTGAATTTGGTTTCATTTTATGTAATTTGACATTCCTTTTGTTTATATTGTAAATATTGTATGAATGGGATCCTTTAGCAATATTATTATTGTCTATTGTGACAAACTGTAATACATACGAATAAATAAAAAAAAAAAATATATCTTGAAACGTAAACCATCAATTTTGAGGGGATATTTTTTTTGTTTTTTTTTGACCCATTACAAAAGCTCATAATTGAAAATATTAGTATTTGCTGTTATGTTTTATTGATAAAACTTTAGTTTTTGTCAGATGTTAAAAGAGGTAAAAAAAAATGTTCCGATTATTTATTGAAAAGTGATGTGATTCACTTTTGAGGTTTGTATGCGATCTTTTGATACAAACAAGCCAAGCCTTACTGTATGAGAGATAATTTATGTAATATATAAACATGGCAGTTACAAGGTTCATTGTCAGTTACTGGATAAAACAAAGACATAAGATAAGAGGATTTTTTTCCCTGCTTTGTTACTGATCTCAGCGAACCCCATCCATGACCTGAAATAGAGAATAAAATGTTATTTTAGAATTTTAACAGATAAAATTGATTATATTTTAGGAATCATTTCGACCACATTGGATTAACTGGGTTTTCGTATTTTTACATTGGTGCACAGCTATAAACATTCAAAATTGAGTTAAAGGTTTGACAGTAGGGAAATAGATATAGTACATGATAGAAAATCTTTCTATAGGGTTTTCGACTACTTAGGGGTTATAACTTATTGGGTGCAGATAAAAATAGTCCTAGGCATGTTAGGTTTTATTTCTGTTCTTTAATAAATCTTCATATTTCTGGTTGCTTTCACTTAATAAAAATATCATTATACACCTAAATATTTATTTTAATAATTAGATTAGATTGAATCTCAAGGTAATTCTTTTTTTAGGATTTGTAAGTAAAGTACTATAATGGATTATAATTATTTAAATTTCATTATTTTTATAAGTTATTTTTTTCTGTTTAGCCTATGACTAATGTTTTACCCTCTTTTTTTCTGTGACTTTGTCAATTCCGCTCAGTGAGATAAACTGGTATCGTTTGAGTGAAAACCATTCCATCCGGAATTCAGGAATGAGATTGCCTCTGGACGGAGATACGGATGGTTTATTGACCACTGTTTCTGTACATTTAGAATTTTCAACACTGCCAGTACCTGTAAATACTTTTGAAAGTTTAACCTAATAAATTGTAACATTTTCTTAAATAATCAGCTTACATTAATGAGAACTACTCAAAATTCTACACAATTATCATGATACAACAGCGCCATTTGTAAAATGTAATTATTTATGCGAAAATAATACAGGATTCCCTTTGCCTGTTAAATGGATTGCTGTAAACCAGTTGAGAAGTTTGTGTCCCTGAAGAAACTAAGGCCCGTCAGAGGGGAGAAGTTGCCTAACGAAATTCACCTCATTATCTATCTCTTCTGATGTTTTCTTCCTCGGTTTGGTCTGATGTTCTTCCGCTTGTATTTCGGACCGTCTAAAGATCCGGTTCTTGAAATCATCCTAAAAAAAGTTAGTCTCCCTTTGATAAATGATGTCGAAGTGCAATGGTTCAAAAATTTAATCCCTTATCGGAATATAGCTTTATAAGAATGCATACGTAGATCTTCTGCGAGTACACGCCGTAGAAAGTTTCTTGAAATTCTTATCCACGGCGCAGAATCCATGTTCCTCGACATATCCTAACAACACCCACGCACTGTTTGATATTAAAACGTCAGCGCTTATTTTTGGACGACATGATTTTATATTATAGGTTGTTTCGGCATCGAAACTTGGGGTTCCTTAGACTATTATTATCATTATTCTTATTCGGTTTTTAACATCCCAGTTGAGACGTTGAGTTCCAACAGGTACTATATCCATTCTAGGAAATGTGTTTAGAAAGCGCGAAAATCTCTTATATCTATATTATTAAACCACCTAATTTGATTATTTTCGCATTGAAATCTAGAATTTTTTTACTATAGCAATAAAACCATATTGAAATTGTAATATAAAATGTTTTATAAAATGTATTATATTTAAAATGTTTTGTTGGTAAGGAAATAAATGCGTAATTCGTACCTTTAGAAATTAATTGTATTTCTATATCTCGTTTTAAAGGACTTGAGAGTTCATAAGAGAAACTCTAATGGAAGAATTAAAGAATATTTAATGATGATAATACAAATATGTAAAAAAAAAATCAATTTCGTAAAAAAATATCCTTTAGAACCTTTGAGAAATCAACGTCTCAATTGATCCAGTCTGCTTAAATTATACAATTACTCTTTCCACAGTTGATGAAGTGATAATTACTATTCAAACCATATTTTGTACAAAATTTTCATACTGTGGCCGCTGTCTTTTTTTTTAAATACTTGAAACAAAATTAGTGTTCGTTCATTTAACGCTTCATTTGTTATAACCATTAAATATCAGATTTTAAATTCACGAAGTTTCCACTGGAAATATTCTTCCACCTAAAGCCATCCTTCTGAAATAATTACATATCAAAAAGCTCCTGGCCATGATCTCATACATCTTATATTCCTAAATTCAATCTTCTAACAGCTATATATTACCAGAATAAAATTTTATTTTATTTCTACATTCAATAATACGCTCCAATTCACCTATTTTCCTGAAGTTTGGAAACTACTAATTTTTGGAATGATCTCAATACCTAAAAAGCCACCTAAAAATCAATCCTCATATCGCCCGGCCTTCTTTTGGCCCATTTTAGGAAAAAATTAGAATGAAAACTCATTTTAAAATGGCTTACTTGAAAAGAATCATTTGATTCCTGACCATCTGTTTGTATTTCGAAGATCCATTCTACTATTCAGTAATGCTTTGCAAAGATGTTTTGGGCGCGCGAAATTTACCGCTTTTTCGACGTGGAACTAGTGTTAGAGCGTAGGTTCCGGCACCCAAGGCTCTTTTACAAACTCCGTCAATTCCTCCCCACTTCATACTCGTGATAATGGTTTCCACGCTACTGCCACAACTTTCAAAGTAAACCATAACCATTCCTACGCTTGCATTTTTTCTCAGTCCGCCGGTGTACTTCAAGGTAGTATCTTAGGTCCCATTGATACGGTTTATATAACTAATATTTCACTCTACATTCCTCACTGCTCATGCGGATAAAAATGTGTGTTATCCACCCATAATGACCCTAACATCTGCATCCCAAACCTTTCAGTCCACAGTCATTGAGGAATGGTGTTAGAACTGAAGGAATAAAATAAATCCTAAGAAATCCACTAAATTACTTTAACCTTAGCGGAAACCGATGACTTCTGCCCAACTGTATCCTTTAATAATACCCCACTCATTCCTTTAGAACAAAGCCAATACTAAAGACTCTTGACTTAAAGACAAGAAACTGCTCGTAGATGTTGATTAAACCACATACTCGACCAAATTATTTACTCTATTTCAAAAAAGCTCATATTGGGTACCACAATCAGGCCAAGCTGGACATATTGTTGTGTTGAAGATGAAGAATATCGAATATCTTGTATTTAAATATTTTTATAACAATTGCTTTTTGTGATTTAAAACATGTTGATGTCCTTTTAGAACACTATACTTGGAGTTGGTTTTAACGATTTGAAACGCGGTAAAAATATATGTAAAATAAATGCTGAAGTAAACTATATCCTATTTTATTCTGTACAAAATAAATTATACTTTTTAAATAATATCTAATAGTATAAATGATTTTTATAGACCGTCCTTTAAAGTTGTGAGGAAACTTTTATTTTACTACTTCGGTGGTTTGTAAAAGTTTTTTTCTTTTATTTTTTTGTTTTGTTGTGTTTTCTCCCTTCCTGAGACTAACAACTATTTCCAGTTTGTTGCCAATGGGCTCTAGGCAAACACATCAGTCTGCTCTGGCCCTTCTCTCAAAATTGCTTTTCCTTTGAAAGACATTTGTATGGACGAAGTGGTAGGGGACTTTTCAAAAGAACTATTCATTTAAAAAATAATCCTTTCAGTCACTGACTCTGGATCTTGTGTTTGATCACTAGAATTTTAATTAGTTCGGATTAATACTATTTTATTCTAAATCTCTTTGTAGAAAGGTCTCCACGTTTGACTTTATTTATTTTTCTTGTTTTTTATTATTTCAATTATCTTGCGAATCCATCGAGTTGAGGAACTGTGTTACCTTAAGGATCTGTTTTAAAATAATCAAACAAAATTTAAAATATGTTATAAAAAGTTTCTCAGTATTTAAATTACTATTTGGCCAATTACTAATTCCTTGAAGTTTAATAAATGGAAGTAAAAAAAAAAAATCAGATGATGATTTTTAAAAATGTAATTTTCCTGTAATTATTTGATATTTTTTAAGGGTTAGACCTTTAACTGTACGCGTGTTAATCCCAACTGTTTTTTTTTTTCAGCTCGTATTATAAAAATATAAACACTTTTTACAAGAGTTGCAATATCTCGAGGATATTATAATTAATCATATTTATTTCTACTATATCAGTAACCCATCATATCTCTATGAAGTTGTACAAATACGTATAGAAAACTAACAAATAAACAATTAATAATAATAATAATAGACACAACAAACCTGAGGTTCGAGGCTTAGCCTAAGAGATCATACCTAACAAAATTCTATTATCGACGCTTAGGCCTACCTCTCGAATGCCTACCAGTCGGGTCAGTGAATAGATATCGTTGTTGCCTAAGCCCTACAAATGTTAGCGCCTATTTGAGTTGCCACGATGCATAAACTCAATT
This sequence comes from Piezodorus guildinii, assembly GCA_023052935.1. Taxonomy (NCBI): domain Eukaryota; kingdom Metazoa; phylum Arthropoda; class Insecta; order Hemiptera; family Pentatomidae; genus Piezodorus; species Piezodorus guildinii. The sequence goes on from CM041293.1 coordinate 64,175,495, forward strand.
ATACCGATAGGATACAAGTTCTGCACCTCTGCGTTGTGTAACCTTCTGAATTCCCCAGTAGCCCCATCTCTATCTAGATCAAATGTTTTATTTAGTACCTTTTATTCGAAAACTTTAAGGCGTTGCTCGTGCTTCAAAGTAAACGACCACGTATCACACCCTTAAAGAACCTCCCGAAAATAGTAGTTATATAAATTCTAACTTTATAATTTCTTTACTGAAGTCTCAAGCTAATTAAAGTAATTTTGTTACTGAATAATAACATGCATTTTCCGCCTTTAACCGTAACTTTATCTCTTCCTGGATTTCGTTTTTTTTTTTTTTAGTTATCATTGAACCTAAATGCTTAAAACTCTTCTGAGTGTTAATTAAATTTTTACTCCTAAGAACTTATATCGGAAAAAAATACATTATAAGTCTTCAAGACTAATTAATAGAGGATGTCTTGTTTTTTTATTATCGTGCAAAGTTTACTACTTAGACTATTTTAAATTCGTTTTTAAAAACAGTCTAAAGAGTAAACTGAATGAAATGAGTCTTTCGTCATTGGAATTATCTGTATTTTTTATTAATTCTGAGCATTAAAAGTTGTTTTTTGTTTATATGAGTTTTAATATAGAATAATTAATAACTAGAAGATCAAACTACAAAATAAACATCAAATAAACTCATACAGTAAAATATGAATAAATGACTAAAAACAAACACATAACATAGAAAGGAGAACATGTTTGTTAATGGATATACGTAATCCGTTAATGACCAAAGGCTTTTATATAGCTTTATTTTGTTATGGAATATATATTTGAGTGCTGAATAACAGCTAGTTTTTGTACTTCGATTGTTATTTTTATATCAATTCCCAATCTAATACAGAATTTAAAGTGAGTGGTTAACGTTCGAGGAGAACAATCGTTTATAGAAATGACTGAAATAATGAATATTTTAGAATAAAATTAGGGTTCCAGGGTGACATTCTTAAAAACTTCAAAGTAATGCTGAGTTTAATAAAATTACTATATAGAATAAAAACGCTGTTGCGCTAAACACACGTCTTAAACTTACTCCCATTGTTGAAATAAATTTAAAAACATTTATACAAAGTCGGACTTGGAAAGAGGTTAAAGAATTACTTTAAGCTTCGATGGAAACATTCGCTTCATTAAAAATTCATATCTGTAATAATTACCTAGTTTTATCTTATTTTCATCCCTCTTTATTTTCTTATGCATAATATTTTTACTTTCACTTACTATATGTAGTAAGGGGAAGTATTGCGATCGTGAAATTTTTCGAATTCCAGTTTTCAACGGAAATACACGTTTTAGGGTTCCCTGAGTAAAAATAACCAAGTTCCTCAAAAAGGTCTGTGTGTGTGTGTGTGTGCGTGTGTGGTAACTCCCGGGCGGAAACGGTAAGTCCTATGAAACTGAAATTTCATATTTAAGACAACTATACGCCCGAGACGTGACAAAACTTTTTTCATCAAAATGAGCTTACCAGAAGAGGCACTTTATACCATGCATTTTCCACCTTTTTTCGATTTTCTCAAAAACGGTTCCGACGATTTTGATTAAACTCGCTATATCAATGTAAAATTCAATGGGCTTTAACATAATATAGGTTTTATTCTGATTAAAATGGTCTGATAGGGCTTAAATGCCGATATTTTACATTTTCTTCTTCTAAAGTACCTTTATTTTGTAGATTCAATAAAAATAACTAGATTATCTTGTTAACGCTGATGTAAAACTGATAAATATATAAATTGAATAAATTAGATACCCAACTAAAGGAGAAAACAGAAAAAATATTTTTTAATGCAATTTTTCGTTTTTGAACATAAGAGCAGTAATATACATGTATGATATACCGTTGGAAAGCTACAGATTTTAGAAAAAATATTATCTCATACACAAGCTTTTAAATGTTAATGGAGAGTGATGAGATTAACATAAAACTAACTGATTATTTCAGATAATAATATAATAGTTTTTTTTAATAAAACACATGTTTCTATATGAATTCAATTTAATTAATTCCTTGATAGTTTCACGTATTTTTATCTCTAACTGTTTTTGAAAATACTTTAATTGGTTTTAAAAACGGAGGTAAGTGAAAGTCGTGTGTTGCCCGCGCCAGATTTTTAGTAACTAACAACATATAACACATCAATATTATCGTTCGTGAGTAAAAAAAAAAAAAAAATGCAGCAAAATACTATTAAAATATTTTACCTTTTTTAATTAATTGGTTATCAACATGTAATTTATCCGGTTCTAATCTCTGCTATCTAGAAGATATGGTTATTTTTCTTCAAATCTGCAAAATTTAAGAAATAAAATATTGACATTTAACCCCTATCAGATCATTTCAATTACGATAAGACCTATTAAAGTAGACATTGTTAAAACTAGTTTAATGAAAATCGTTTTAGCTGTTTTTAAGAAAATTGTGAAATTTCGCTACGTTGTATTCAACATTAACCTTCGGGTTAGGTAAACCTATTATTATTTTAAATTAATAAGTTGCCCAATTTGATTTGATGAAACTCCACAATATCTGTTTGCAAAATCACTTCTCACCACCCAAGAGAACTTAGTAGCCGCATTGTTATCGAACAGAAAATGTAAAAATCACTTAATTTAAAAATTCGATTTTTCAATTATAGTACTTATAGCGATATAATGAACTAGGTGGTAGTTATCCTAATGATGAGGTCGCAATCAAAGGGGAGAGCCGCAGACTGATGGGAAAACTAGATAATGATGGTCTATCAAAGCTTATCACATTCCATCTAATAAGCCTCCATCGATTTCAAACTTACCTGCGCTACCTGCTTACCATAACCGTGGTTGTCCACTTCAAGAATAATCAGGATAATGTATGTTAATCAATTCCATTTTTAACCAACGCCACAGAAAATTATATTATCAATAAAAGTCTCTAAGCCCATAATTGCGGGAAGAAACAGTCAGAAACTTTTAATGGGAACTATTTTGTGTTTTTCATGTCTCCTTATTTTTAATCTTAGATCTCTCTGAAATTCAGCTATTGAAAACAAATTTTTGTTTTAAATGATTATTTGGTTCATTAATCTTCCAAAAACAGTTTATTACTCATAAACATCAAAACGAGTCAACGTTTCGGGGGCCTTCCCCCTTATCAGGACTCACTTTACTCTCTTTCAGATTGTATTTTAATATTCCTGATATTTGTCAATAAAATTTCTTCTAATATTCTCCATATATAAATCCATAATAAAAAAAAGCTAATCTGCAGAATGAAATTTGAAAATATATAATTAGTTTGTTCGTTAATCTTCCCAAAACAGATTATTACTCATAAACATCACAAAATGATTATCGAATTGCATTATTCCGATTAACCTATTTTAATTATGAATTTATATATAGAGAATGGTTTTAACCATATGAAGAATACGAGTATAAGAAGAAATTTTATTGACAAATTATCAGGAATATTAAAATATAATGTGATAGAGAGTAAAGTGAGTCCTGATAATGGGAAAGGCTCCAGACGTTGACTCGTTTTGATGTTTATGGGTTATAAACTGTTTTTGGAAGATTAAGAAACCAACCAGTTATTAATTATCAAATTGCATTCTTCTGATTAACTTATTTGTATTATTAACTTTTTATTTTATTTATTTATTCACCCCTTCCTTGGCCTATACGCGGGTTTTGGCATGCGTTCTTTTTTCAAGGGCCTTCTTTAAACTCCAAGGTTGAAGTGTGAACCCAAAGCTGTCTTCCAGCCATAAATGAACTACTTGAACCACGGAAATTTCGTTTGAATCATTAATTGAACTAGCTTACTCCTCCTCAGTTAAGCCGAACAGTTCTGTGGCTCTCATTAGTTTGGCTCTAAGGACATGGAATGCACCTCCAACGTGACCACATGTTTAGCAGTCTTCGGTACTCTGCACACTAAGTTGGACATAAGGTCGATATCCAGGCCAAAACTGTACAGTTTAGCTCGAAACCTTCTTTGTTAGTTTGACTCTTAAAATTATGGCTCTGTGAAATGACGCTCCCTTCATATATCTTCTCAATACACTGTTTTGAAAAGGTTTCAGACATTTTCCGATTACCTCCGTTAAATGATAAACCTTGACGTATTATTATATACCAACGTCATTAAACGAAGAGTTAGAGCAAATGCTTAATTTAGGGTATTTTTTTGTTTATCAATTATTTAATTATCTTATAAACTAAACAAATCCGCGCAAAAAATTATAAATGTCGAGTTTCATCAATGCTTTACATTTTTATTTTATTTATTTTTATTATCTTTGACGATTATTTAATAAATTGTTTACAGCTTTCTGGGATTCGGGCTGCTATTGGTGACAGCAATATCATCGGCAAAAGCTGTTGTTAAAGCATTTTACTTGTTTCCAATAATTTCACTCATGTTAATGGAAAACAGTAGCGGAAATAATTCTTCTCCCTGTAAAACAACACGGATGGGATTTACAGACCCCTAAAATTCTTTTAAGAGTTACACAGTCGCTTAAAAATGATATAACGATCACATATAGCAGTTAAGGACTCGCCAAGTCGATTAGATGTTGGCAAAATGATCGATGCGACGAAGAATCCAATAATTTAGAACAGTCAAGTTATATTATAGCAGTTTCCTTCTTTTTTTTTAAAAGTCTTTTGTCAGCTCATTTTCTAGCATGATCAGGGAATATTCTGTGCTACTAGAACAGTAGTTCCCTTTTAACAACAAAGTGCTCTTCCTGTAGTGGGAAGTGTGCTGTTGTGTTGTTTTCACCAAATACTTCTCAGGTATTAGTTTTTGTTTTTGAAATGTTGTTTTAATTTTTAATCTTTTAGCAGTCAGATCTAATATATTGTACTTGGACAGAAAATTCACTTAACGGTTTATCCAGTGGTTTCCCACCTTATACCCGAGAGTACAGCTATTTTTCTTGATGTTATCCTCGGACGTGAAAATCACATTAATCTTAGTTTCAAGATACTGAGGAGTGTAGTTTTTCTTATCTTTATAAGAATGATATGTTCATATATTGCTGTTCAGAAACATTTTATAACAATGTTTACAACTTTTGTGATTTTTACGTTTGAAAGATTTATTTTTAACTGCGATTTTATTATTTTTGTTGAAAGTTATGGTGGTCAATTACGAATAAAAGTGTTAAATGTCTTGTTACCATATTATTTTTATTTTACACGCAGCTATCGTAATTACAACTAACGGACATTAGATACATAAAAAAAATATGCATGAATTCTATGATATGAAATGAATTATTGATATCGAAAATGTTCAAATCCAGGTTTTTAATAGGAGTGTCATGAGTCGATATAAAGAAGTATGAAATAGGTTTTCTTATGTTGGTTTATGTCACTTCTAGATTTTGCTTAAACTCGTCATAAAAATAAATAGTTGTATCGGTTATCCTTTACGAAACTTCCGGTCAAGACTTAAATGCCAAATTTCTTTTTCTTGATCATTTAAAAAAAAATAATAGAATTTAATTGTTTAAAAAAAAAAAATTTCTTTGCTGTGGTAACAAAGTATTGAGAGTTGTTCCCTTAGGTTCCTCATATAAAAGTGAGTGTAATTTAGTGTTATTTTTGTTATCAAATAATTTTTTCATACTCCAGCTTTTATTGTTAGACTAAATTATTTTATTGCATTTTAACTCTTAATATTTTATTTTAGATGCCTATATAAAGTCACAAAAAAGAGAAAAAATGAATTAGTATTAATAATTACTGACTTTTAACCTAATGGGTTTTTTTATAATTAGTGAAGTGGCTATTCAAATATTTTAGAGGTATTCCATAAGGTTTTATTATTGTATAAGATATTTTAGATTTTTTTAAAGGAAGATTATGCATGGATCAATTAGTGATAGACTCTATTTTTAAAGGGTTCAGTTCTAAGAATTAATCAATAAATAAATTTTTTTTAAATATATGGTGTTCTTACTAATTTTTATTTCTCGCAAAATGTGATAATTTATGGACTAATCTTACCCTTCATTGAAAGTGAAAAATACCAATTTGGGACATCAGCATGCTGACAGTTTATATGATTTGGAAGTTTTAGCTGTCAGATGGTTAAACTAATTCTGGTGTCACTGAATGGTTAAACTGAAGAGTCATTCTTGCCTAGTGAGCACTGCGGTGTCATAATCATCAATTCTATCATGACGAAGCTAACGGCATGCATGTAATGCACAACAACGGTCAGGGGATCGATCCATGTGGTGCACCAGGCCTAGCTGCAATTGCAGATCTAGTCACAGCAAGCTGGTAGTATAAATAATGGGATGTCACAATGTTACATTTAGTCCATTTTTTTATTTATTTTAAACTATTAAGATTTAAAATTGAATTCGATATTAAATTAAATAGTGCTAAATCAGCAATTGGTTCAAATGAAAAATCGCTGCAAATGATTACACAATATTTCCTAATATTATAATTTATGTAGGCAAATAACGTGTATGTATAGTGGGCAATGAATCGAAAAGCTAAAGAAAGACGAACTAACTACTCGGTAAATTTATATTCTGGTAAAATTTACAAAAACGACTGTTTAAAACGCTATGTCTTAACCCATTTTTATGATTCTAATTTTTTTTGTGTTAGAAATTGAATGAGGAGATAACGAGAAGATATGGTGTTCCTAAATTCGTTCGGCAGAAAGACAGATTTACTTTATTCGACATTTGGATTCCACATACCTTATTTAACGAATAACAAATTTATATAAGCTTTTGTTTATTTATACACAATGAAAATAGACACATAAACGTCTTACTAATATTATAATACAAATCACATTAATAACATCTTGACCGGAGTGCCCCGGCCCTAGGATTTGGGGGCTACATATATGAAAGAATGGTAGAGGGGATGGAGGAAAGGCGGCAGAGATCAAATGGAGGGACATATGGATCACTTAGTACTCATTATGTCCTAGTACTTCCTGTAGGTAAGCTGTTTGAAGTAGGGCTTCAGGTATCTGCACAGGTGTCTTGGGCAAAAGTCCCTTCGGAGGTAGAGGGCGGCATCCTTTGTAATAGGAGTTAATATGAATATTAATCCTAACAATTAATAATATATTGAGGAGTAAACCTCATTCCATAACTCTTGAAATGGCGAATCTCAAATTTTCAGAGGGGTTATTTGTTTATGTTTACAAAGGTTCATCATTGAAAAATAAACCAAAATTTAAAACATCAGCCCTGTCAGAATATTTCAATCAGAAGTAAACCTACATGATATTGAAGCTCATTAAACTTTTCACCTATTTAGCATTCATTCACCTTTAATTTACTTTTTTATTTTATTTTATTTTTTTAAGAATCTTTGATAATGATATTAAAATACACACAAGAAGGGTGTGAAAACGGTTTGTTTAGGAGACATGGTGGTTTGTTTGTTTGTTTGTTTAGGTTTTAAGGCGTAAAACCCTAAGGTCATCAACGCCTAGACACTATATGCATATTCAACCTTTATAAAAAAAAAGAACTATTAGGTAATGGGTGATTGAGAGAAAGAAAGAAAAAAATAATAAAATAAAATAAATAAATAAATAATAAATAAATAAAAAATAAAATAAAATAAGAAAGAAAAAAAAATATTTTTATGTAAACAATAGTTTAAAAAGCTAATACTAGTAATGCTAACTGGCTAGGAATGGTCTTTATAATTTTGATAATAATGATTGCTCCTTAAGAAAATCAAAAACTAATTCAATGGTTTTCTCTCTATCACCCAGCACCGCTGAAATATTCGGGCTTAGTCCAATTTTATTCAGGTGTGATGAATAATAAGGGCATTCTTGAAAAATATGCCGAATGGTAAGGGTTCCATCACAGTGCTGGCATCGGGGCACCGGCTGCCTAGCAAAAAGATAAGAGTGCGTCAGCCGCGAGTGTCCTATCCTTAGCCGGGTCAACGCGACCTCCTCCCTCCGGCTGCTACGGCTAGATGTAGACCAGGGTTTCACTGTTAGTTTTATATGCTTCAGTTTGCTTACCTGGCTATCGTCCCACATTTTCTGCCATCGGTCATCTTCTTGCTTTCTGAGCGGTTCACTGAGTTCAGACGGTGTCAAGATGGCTGTTCCTCTCCCTGGCAGTGTGAGCGCCTGCTTCGCTGCCCGGTCCGCAAGCTCGTTACCGGTAATTCCCACGTGGCTCGGCACCCACACGAAGCTTACCGACTTGCCCAGGTTTCGCAACGCAGCTATATGAGAGTGAGTGCGAACTAGTATGGGATAATTTGGATACAAGTTCTGCAAACCTTTAATTGCGCTTAGGGAATCGGTTAGTATTACGATTTGGTCTTCATTTATTTTCATACAGAACTGTAGAGCTGAGGCTACTGCGTGTAGTTCGGCTGTGTAAATATTGCATAGATTATGCAGTTTGAATTTGTGTGTCGAGTTATGGGTCACGAAAGCGGAAGCTGTAGAGGTATCTGATTTAGAACCGTCGGTGTAAATTAAAAAGGGTTCAGGAATGGTTTGAATAATCTGTGTTAGTCGGTTTTTGAATTCGGAAGGGAAGCATTTCTTTTGGAGAGGTTGGAAAGTTGAAGGAATATTTTAGGTGGTTGGTGAGTCCATGGTGGGGTTTTATCATGGGAGTTTATTTTATACAGTGGAAGGTCTCTAAGTAAAGAGGAAGCGGAGGAAATTCTTTCTGCTAACGGAAGGGTCGCATTGACTTTGTTTCGAAAGGCTCTGGTAAATTTAGGTTTAAATATGTATCTGTGTGTGGGATGATTTGTCTGTGGGTATAATTTGAAAATATAATTTATGGCAAGTTTTTGTCGTCTAAAAATGAGACATGGTGGTTTTAGTTGATATACATCACTTCGCGCCCATCCGCTAACACACATTTATAATTTTATTTTTTTTTTTTCTATAATATTCCAACTGAGTGATTGTTTATTGACCCTTTTTGCTCTTTTCTCCTTTAACTGGTTATGAAATTCATTCGACTTGTATATTTACCCGTTTTTTATTAATCGATTATTTAATCAAATATACAAAATTAAAGACTCTTTAATATCGTAAAATATCAGCATTTATGTTGATATATCACCCTGTAATTATATTTCCATCAGAATGAAACCGTCGTGGCATTAAAGCTTATCAAATTTAACGTAAATTAAATAGCGAGTTTAATTAAAATCGTTAGACCCATTTTTCAGAAAATCGTTAAAAGATGCCAAATACATATTAAGTGCTGCAATATATCGAGTGGCTCTTATGTTACGCCGATTATGTTGAAAGAGCTGCTGCAAGATCTCAGAAACGTTACTAAATTATGAAATTGAAGTTTACAGAACTTAAAGTTTTCGAGCTAGATATACTCCACACACATACTCGGAACATTTTGCGGGTCATTTGGACTCAGAGGATTCTGTTACGTGTGTTTCCGGTGAAACCTCGAATATAAATTTTCACGATCCCAATACTTTCCTTGACTACATACTATATATATATAGGTAAGTAAGAGTGACACTTATTTTAATCTATACCGTCGTTTTATTCTGGAAAATACGCAATTTTTTGACAATTCTTCTGATTAATTCTATAATTTATGTTGATTTTTTTTTCAATTACTTTTTATTTGAATTTTTGATTAGTGATGAAGTTTACCTAATTTTGAAATGCTTAATATTTTTATGTGTTTTATGTTTTACTGTCTATGATTAGTAAAACATTCTGCTAGAAATGATCATTCCTCACGCCTCACGTGTCAACATTACCTACATGATTCTTCATATTTGCTTATTGTCCTTAACAGGCTCACATCAAAATGTTGAGTGACAAAAAAAGTTATCTTAAATTATTATTTGAATCTCAAGTTAGACGCTCATTATATTTTTTAATTTTGCCAAACGAATATTTTACGTTCAAGGAAAGCTTTATATTAAGCAGAAATCATTTGCTACGCATAGCTGAGCAATATGCTGATGAGCTTTAATCCTACCTAATTTTCTCTCTTCTCTTTTAGCCGATGATTACAGTAAATCAGAAAATTGTATTGAGTAGTTTTATCTCAATATAGTTCACCTTAATGAATTTTATTCCACAGCTACCTTAGAAGTTCTAATCATGAAATATTGAAGTTTAAAACTTTTCGTAATCATCTTAATTAAAATCGTGTTTTTGAGTCCTACAATTATCAAATTCAATTAGTCGTATAGTTTAATCAGAATCATATGGTGCCATTAAAAATACAGTAGGTCCTTAAATAAAAGAAAAATACAGCTCTTTTTAAAAGGCACTGAATACACATTTATACATTTTCTTCTATAACGTAAAAATGAACTTATACTAATCGAACACGAAGATTCGATGATGATACACAGATGTTGCCAACACAGATTCGTCCAACGATTACCGTTCAATCCCAAGCCCTCGAATTTGACTTAACACAATTCTCCCATTGACGCTTCGGCCTACCTTTCGGAAGCCTACCAGTTAATATAACAAAAATGTTTTGCTTTTTTAATTTTTTTTATTTATTTATTGAAATTTACAACTTTATTTGTATATACATCAAGTAAATTGGCTGATAATATACATGAAAAGACATGAAGAGAATATGCCCATTGGAAACACTCCACTAGGTAATCTAAACTAGGAGGTCTCGAGGCCATCTTCTCTTTAGACGCCTCGGAGGATTGTCAGGAATGGAAGAGGAAACAAGGACTGAAACTAGTGGGTTAATGTGCGAGTGGAGTTTGTCATAGAAGGAATGATACTTCGTACGGGCCAAATCAGCAACATATGGGACATTAAGGTCTTTATGGATAAGTTTGTTGTTGACAAAGTAAGGAGCATTGAGAATTTTTCTAAGGATTTTGGATTGTAAGGATTGAATACGGGAAGAATTTGAAGGTTTAGTAGAGCCCCAAGGCTTAACTCCGTACATCCTGATAGACCTTATGATGGTAATATAACAAAAAAAATAAAGTTAATAAATAAAGTAAAATATAATCTAGATTTTTAATACTAAAACCATCAAAATTATGAATACCCTAAATAAATTGAAGTTTTTATTATATTTACTAGCTGTTGCGCGCATCTTCGTCTGCGTCAATTTCAGTTATTATAAAAGCTATTAAGACGTTTTTAAAAGATTATATTGGGTTGTCCGAAAAGTTCGTAGAGAAATTTGAACAATAATTAAAATTGAATAGCTTAAAATTTATTTATTTAATCTACAAAATAGTTACCACCGTCAGCGATTACTCTATCTCAACGCCTTGAAAGTTCCATTATCCCTTTTTTCCAAAAATCACTGTCCTTCCTCCTTAAGAACAATAAAAGGTTCGTTATGACGTCCTCCGGGGCTGCTCTTCCAAACTTATTTCGAAAATGAACTGAATCGTCACTCATGTTGGATTGCAATAAACTACTCTACTGATCCTTCATAAAGACGAATTCAGTGTGTAAATATAGTTAATTCCATGAGGATTAAAGGCATATAAATAAACATTAGCCTCGTGATTCATTTTAGTAGAAAAAAATAGAAGGTAAATTTTATTTTAAAAACCTCTACCAACTTTTCGGACGACCCAATATTTTAAAGTATTTCTGCTTAAAATAATATTTTTGGTTTTATTTTCTTGTGGCAGAAGAACATACTGATTTTCTCCGCGACCCGATCTTGACGAAAATCGATTCCTACGTGTTTAAATGCTTGCCCATGTGATTTATTAATTGTTATGGCAAAAGATAAATTAACGGGAAATTGAATTATTTTAAAATTAAAAGGTAAATCATTTGGAATCGTTGGGATTCGAGGTCAATTTTCCCTATTTTTCCTCATATTTTCCACTGATTCTTCGGTCCTATTGGTCGCAGCGTGATGTTATATAGCCTATAGCCTTCCTTGATAAATGGAGTATCCATCACAAAAATAATTTTTCAATTTGAACCAGTAGTTTCTGAGATTAGCGCGTTCAAACAAACAAACAAACATACAAACAAACAAACAAACTCTCCAGCTTTATAATATTAGTATAGATTAAATAAAGTATGGAAAAGGTATAAGGTTACTTCTGTAGCTTTAACTATAATGCAGGCGGTTGTTAGGCAATAACGCACAATCTTAATGTCGTGCCGAATAGATAGCATAAAACGCCGTGACCCCCAAAGCTTTTTACTACAGACACACACATATGAGTATAGGAATCGGTACCACTACAGCCCATTAAGATTTTTGGGCTCAGTACATGTAGAGATTCGTACTGTTTCTAGGCCAGCGGCCGTGAAATGAGGTGATTAGAAGAGTCACGCATATGAGTATTGTACAATATATATATATATATATATATATATATATATATATATATATATATATATATATATATATATATATATATATGTGTATATATGTATATGATTTTTCTTTGTAAGGCTATTAAAAGCCCTAAATTAATGTTCCGACTAAGAATATTTTTAAAGTGTTTAAATGTATTTACATGTAATCGAATGGAGTGAATAATATTTACTTCAATGGCTAACTAAAAAAAAAAAAAAACCTGATTTTTACATTCCTCAAAGCAATTCTATGCTTTAAAAAATCATTATGAAAAGTTTGTTATTAGCTCTTATAAACTTTTAATCAAGTTCATTTAAAAAAAAAAAATTCATTTTAAATATGTCTGATTTTACTTGAGATTATATATAGAACGTTGCAATTGTCCCTACTCAATTAACCTGATGTGCAATTCTCTCTGATCTCCCTTAATCAAGCCTTCACATCAGATCTTGTTAATTAACGCCTCTGGTCTGGCAGCAATTAACATCCTTTAGTAACTGCGAACCTTCTAAAGGTTCTTGAGAGCGGCCGTTACTGCTTTTGAAGATTTATTATCCCTCTCAGTTAAACGGTTTATTTCTTGTACACTCTCTTCCAAATCTTGATATTTTTATGTTCATTTTATTTTTTTATTTCGAGATCAAAGGCATCATTTAAATATATCATAATAAAAAAATCACAATTTTTCCTTTTTTTTTTTTTTTAATTAACGTCTGTCACTCACCTAAACGTTATAAACTCCCTTAATTGCTTATGTTGTTTGATGGATCAGGGGTCCCTTTGACGGTAATGAGGTTAAAGTGTAAGGTTATTTATCTTGGCCTATCTTTATTAAGATTAGAAGTGTTGATTGTATTAGGTTTAGTGTGATTATTTAATAGTTTTAATATGTTTATGAAGTAAGGACAAACAAATGTTATCATATTTTTAGTCAAAGTAATATTATAATGTAATTAGTCTAGTATTTTTTTTTTAACCACTTTCTACTCTCGGCCAATAGAAAGTCATTTAAGCATGTGTAATATAAACAATGTGCTATTTATTATTTTGTATATTGAATTGAATGTTCAGTAAAAAGAAAAAAAAACAACTGGTCGTACTGGAATAGAATTTTGAAAATTTAAATATGTTCTTATTATATTTGATTCTTTAAATCAAAGCTAATCCAAAAATATAACAGACTGAAATTACTTAAATTGGCTCATCAAATACACAGTTAGTATTTTTTAATTTCGTGTATCAAGTCGATAGTTTCTCAATTTTGAGATGATTGGTACTTTCAGTCGCACATTGAGATTTACATTTACAACATTGAAGTTATGTATAAAGTTCTAGTATATTTCCGCCATTGTATAATTATTGTGTAAATAAAACTGCATTTAATCTGTATTTGTATACGTATTTTTAAAAATATCTGGCGCGCGGAACACACGACTTTCACTTACTTTCGTTGTTACAGTTAATTTAAGAATTTTTATATAAAAAATATTTAGCTTTCCAACGGTATATTATACATCTATATTATTATCCTTATGTTTAAAAACACAAAAATTGCGTAACAAAATATGTTTGCACTTTTCTCTTTTAGTTGTTAATCAAATTCGCTCATCGTGTATATTAAAATGTTGTTTATCAATGCTAATAAGATGATATGACTTTTTTTTTTAAATCTTCAAAATTAAAGGAATTTTAGAGAAAGAAAATTTAAAATATTAGCATTTAAGCCCTGTGAGACTATTTCAATCGGAATCAAACATACAGCAAATTGAAGCTCATAAAATTTTACATCGATAAAGTCAGTTTAATTAAATTCGTTAGAGTTGTTTTTGAGTACATCGCAAAAAGGTGCAAAATGCATAATGTACCACTTCCGGTCAGCCGATTATTGTGAAAAAGTTGGTGTAACATCTCGGGCATGTAGCTGTCTTAAATATGAAATTTCAGCTTCTTACGATTTTTTGTTTTTGTGCTCGACACACACACACACAGACCTTTTTACAAGAATTGGTTATTTGGACACAGATCTTAAAACGCGTATTTCAGTTGAAAACAATTCAAAAATTTTCACAATCGCAATACTTTCCCTTACCTATATATGAAATAAATAAGTAAATGAAAGTAAAAAATATGTTTACATGATATATGATATTAAACAAATCGGATTTATAAGGATAAGTTCTGGGAATCAAAATTGGATTATGAAACTCTGATGCTGAAAAAATTAATATATTATTTTCAGGAAAAAAAATATGTATAAATCTATTTACTTTAACTTTTCTTCCTAAAAAAACAAAACAAATATAAAGCTTACGTTGATATGGACCGACAGTTTGTTTGATCTAATGGGATTTACAAGAGAAGAACTGAAAAAACACTGAAGCGGAGAACGCGGGGGCTACGTCAGCATTAATGGGAGGTCTCAATGGGGCGGGTCGATACTGACGTCATCCACTCCACGCTCAGTCATTGGCTAGTCTATTCCTGGATTCGGGCTCATTTGTAGCGGTTTTAGGAAGCCGTATAGCCATACAGGAAGTCGGGAATAAAACCGGTTCCGGGACTTAAAAAAGAACCATTTCAATTAAGCTTTTTCGTATTTTACGTGGCTATACAATGAAACAAATTTAAAAAAGAATTGTCTTTGTTCTGAGACCGAGAATTAAAACAAAAAAAATATAGATGCTAGTAGTCTGGTTGCTTATTTATTTATGTAATGTATACATTACAGAACGATGGAAGAAGTTAGAAGAGATGAACAGAAGTCATGGGAAGAATTGGGAGAAAAGCTAAACCAAGACCATGGAGATAACATCAAGCAGTTCTGGAAGAAGATTAAAGCTTTAAGAGGCCAAAAAAGTAAACAAATAAGAAATATAAAGAATGAGCATGGGAGAGTGGTCACGGAGGATAAGGCTATTATGGATGTTTGGTGCAAACATTACGACAAGCAATTTCGGGCAGATAATACCTATCCAGTGAACCAGAAAGAACCGCGGAATGAGGTTGATTTTAATGAGGTGATAGAGGAGGAGGAAATTGAAATGGCTATATCGAGAATGAAGACTGGAAAAGCACCGGGTCGAGACAACATAATGGCAGAATACATCAAGGCGGGTGGCCCAAAGTTAGTCAGAGCCCTACAAGTTCTTATCCAAAAAGCTTGGGATGAGAAGAGGATCCCAACGGAATGGGTATACAACGTTATCATTCCGATACACAAGAAAGGGTCCCAGGCAGAATGTTCGAATTATCGCGTTATATGCCTATCACCGACAATCTACAAAGTTTATACGGTTATTTTGGAGGGGAGGGTAAGACCCCTAGTGGAGCACCTAATCGGAGAACAACAAGCCGGGTTTAGACCAGGACGACAAACCTAGGACCACATTTTCTCTTTGCGAAATGTTCTCCAGAAATCTTGGGATAGAGACAAAAGTATGTATCTCGCCTTCCTTGACCTCAAAGCAGCGTCAGACTCCGATCCAAGAAATTAAATATGGGAGGCTCTCAGAGTTAAGAATTTCCCATGGAGCTTGGCGGAAGCCATTAAATCCATGTATCAAGAATCAAAAGGAGTAGTAAGGCTGAACGGACAGGAGTCGGATGTCTTTAGCATAGCAAGGGGGGTCAAACAAGGGGACTGTTTAAGCCCTTTACAATTCTTGCTCTACATGGATGAAGTGGCCACCATATACAAAAGAAGAACGGAGAGGACCTTCCTGGGCCGTAGAAACCTTCGCCCAGTGATGATTAAACTTTTCCTCTATGTGGACGACATTGTTCTTGTGGCGGACAACGTAGATAAATTACAGCAAGCGGTAACTGAATGTCATGAAGAGCTTAACCGAAAAGGAATGAAAATAAATACCAGCACAAGCAACATTCTACAAGTGGGAAGGCAAGCGGAAGATGTCCATATATACTGTAACGGAGAGGAAATGGAAGTGGTTACGAATTTCACCTTCCTCGGCGTAGTAATAGAAAAATCTGGGAAAGTAGACTCTGAAATATCAAATAGAATCAGGCAGGCAAATGCATTCTAGTATCAGATATGCAATACTGTAGTAGGGAAGCGAGAGGTGGGTAGAGGTGTGAGAGGCTCTATATCTTCAAGTCAGTATGTTTGCCTATACTACTATATGGAGCTGAAAGCTGGATATTGACGGAACGGCAGGAGAGCAGAGTCACAGATGCTGAAATGAAGTTCTTTCGAAGAATAGTGGGAAAGACAAGAAGAGATCGAGTCAGGAATGAGCGGATACGCCAGGAACTGGAGGTTGCTCCGTTAAAGGAAATTCTGCAAACCCGCCAGCTGAAGTGGTCCGGCCACGTTATTAGAATGGAGGATCACAGAGATCATCTAAAAACCATGGATTACGTGCCAGATGAGAGAAGGCCTCGGGGGCGACCAAGGATGTCCTATCTGGAGTAAGTCGACAAGAATTGCAGAGGAAGAGGGAAGGATCTTCGCCAGGCCAGGAACCTAGCTGGGAATAGAGAGGATTGGAGTCGGTGGCTGAACGCTCCCCTGCGCTGATACTGCCCTACAGGGAGAAGCAAAAAAATAAGGAAATAATGAACTATTGTTAAATAATGAACCATGAGCTTTTTTCAAGATAAAAAAAAAAATAAAATGTACATTACATTGCGTTTGATTAAGTTATTTGAAAGATAAGGAAGGATGGCATCTATTAATAGCCTGCAGTTATTCAGTAAGTGTTTCATGATGAAAGGTACGCTCCTATGTAACCAGTAAGGTTTTAATGTTTCAGTCACTAAATGTTAATGGCTTCGCCGTGATTGTCCTATCCAGAGTCTTGTCAATAAAATTTTCTCTCTGCTAGTATTCTGAACTTTATTTCCTTAAGTTTGCTATACATTGTTCTTTACCTTGTTTATTTTTATCTACCTTGTAGCCATAAAAAATCCGAAAAACCTGCAAACGGCATTGTTTGTAGGGTTCAAGCAGTCAGACAGGGGAACCTATGACGGAACTATTGCCGCCTCATCTGCTTAATAATGTCCAGGTATATATGTGTGACCTGGGATCTATACAAATAAAATTTATTGGTTTGGACATTGCTGGTAAAAAAACCATTTAAATGATGAGGATCACTAGGGAAAATACTGTAGGATTAGGATTAGGAATGATGATTTGGCGTTTTTAACTGCGGAAAATACTGTATATACGTTCTTTAATGAACTTAAAACCAGGTAATGAAGGAATCAGTAAAGAAAACAATGTTGGTTTCTGTAATGAAAATAATTAAGCCCAGGTATATATATCGCATTTAGTTCTGCTGTAAGTGAACTACATTAAGGAAGAAGACCAGTTTGGACCTACAAGTCATTAACTATTTTTGGGGATCCGAAACTATTGGTGCTTTTCGATCCATCATTGAAAGCAACATGGGGGATTCAAGTAATTTATGAAAGTGATGATGTTTGCAAGAAGACAGAGGGATGGTTTTACGGATAGAGATAGGTAACGAATTGCAAAAGAATGAGGAAAATAACAATACAAATTTTGTATTTTATAAGGACGGTGTGTTTTTAACAAAGTTTTCGAACGGGATAGAAGCTTTATCAAAAACAGCAATAGGAAGTAAAAAGGGGCAGATTCAGAGTGATTTGGAGGCAATGAAGAGAGCTTTCGTTTTACCGGCATGCAACAGTGACTTGTTTTTGTTTTTTATTTTAGCTCATACAAAATTCTACGAGACAATCATTTGGTCATTTCTCAAATCCGGCTTTAAGATAGTTATATCTTGTCAGTTATACTTTCTTAACTGGAGAGATCCAAAGAACGCCACAAAGTTGGAGGAAAAGGACAAACATCGAAGTCCCGACACTATCTAATGACCTGAATATATGAGTTAATGCATTAGGCTTTCAAGACTACGCAGTAAGACACTTTGCGCAAATTAACAGACTACCAATATTGTTTATGTTTGTCTTAATACTTTTTGTCTTATGTTACGTATTTTGGTGCCTTTAACAATTTTATATTGTTCACTTACAAGAATGGTCCTCTCAGAAATTACTGTCTCCTCTTGATCAGGTACACTGAACGCCCTAGTTTAGAGATCTAGATCATGTTACTTGTCTCTAAACTGTCACCGAAATGACAGAACTTGTGTGTTTAAGCTTCATAAGTCCTTCCACATTAGGTCTGTCGTTTTTAATGTCTCCTGGATGCTTAGCCTTTCCTTGGTCCATACACTCATCGACACATGCATCTGGCTAGAACAAAGAGTCATAGACTCCTGATATCCTACCCCCACTCTACTTTAATTCTTAAAACACCTGTGAATTCTTACAGAGGCATGGACGAGTAAGAGATAGAGAGCGTGTGTAGACATTCTCTGTTAGTAAGTCTTTAATATGACTTTACATTTGAAATTTCTTAAAAAATAAAATATCTTTTAAGTCATTAATGTTGCAAGTGCGTTAATTCGCAGATGGATAAAGACTCCATCGCTCAGAGAGCTACCAATGAGCTGGAGTACGAGAATATGTGATTGGAAATATCCTGTTTGAGCTGGCAAAATTGTGGGACTACCGATGTAAGCACTAAACTGGCGATATATGCTCAAGCTTCTTAATTATAATAACGATATCTAAAGCTAAGAAAACAATTTTTAATCGGCCGAGGTACCTTTGATACTTATTCAGTGGCTGCATCAGTTTTGAACGATATCATGCCTTATAATATTGTCCCATCATTTATGGTAGATTTTAAATGATTTATTCATCGCTTATGATACAGAATTTTTTATTGCTAATGCTTTCATTAAAAGTTATTTAAAAAAAAGTATATATTTTAGTGGTTGAAGGAAATGTTTTACGTTCTCGTTATACACCAGTTCTCTACAAAAGGATACTTAACGAGTAATAAATGGGAGAACTTTATTGCATTTGCTATAAAATCCTAAAATGGGCTCTTCGACTT
Source organism: Piezodorus guildinii (assembly GCA_023052935.1). NCBI lineage: Eukaryota > Metazoa > Arthropoda > Insecta > Hemiptera > Pentatomidae > Piezodorus > Piezodorus guildinii. The sequence goes on from CM041293.1 coordinate 64,194,805, forward strand.
TTATCGTTCCATTTGATGGGATGACCTACCAGTTTCTGTGGAATAACAAAAAATGGGGTTTTGGGGTTAGAATAACTAGTTTTCCTGAAATAATCAGCTTAATGTGCGTTTTTACTATAAAAATATGAAAAAATAAATTAAATTCTGTATTATGTAGTTCCATTCTTTATATAACTTTTATTCTTTTAAAATATTTTTTATGTCATTTATTCGACGTCTCTGGGTCATTTCTCTATTTTGAAGACTAAAAAAATTCAATTATAAATACGTTTTTATTTGTATTGTGATGGTATTGTTTTTTTATTTAGTTTTAAAAATTGGATGATTTTTTTTTTTTCTGCCTTCACTAGAACTAGATTTATTAAATTAAATATGTTTCTTCTGAATCCTGGAGAGACATAATGTAATGCTAGTTTTACCGAAAAAAAAAATATATATAATCAAAATGGGTGAGACACATATATAATCCTCTCGTTGTTAGTGGCTAGACTTAGGCTGACTTAACTATTTTTCTCGATTCCTTTTCCTATGTTTTATGTCTTCTTTTCAAAAATGATATTTTTTGGAAATTTACACAACCCCCTAATGGATATTGTTACAACGCGGCGGGGCTGATAAGTGCCCTAAACAAAGAGGGAGGAGCAGAAGTCCAGCAAATGTAAATAAAAGTAATAATCGACTTTCAAGGATGTTCACAATCCCCTAAAGGCGGCGTTATAAACCTTAAAAGGGCAACAAGGCCTAAAGTAAGGGTGGACATAATCGAATGATTGTCATAATCGGATGATCGGACTTCGATGATTTAAATAATCGAATGATTCCATAATCGAATGACCGAATGATTAATATGATTTCTGAGAGACCATATGCCACAATTATCGTCCTATGATGGCTGAGGTGCTGAGCCTTGATGGCGATATGCATATAATTTATGTGATGAAAAAAAAAAGTTCGTTCGGTTATTCGCGCTCCTTCTAATCCCATGATTATCGTAAAATAATTCAGTTCGAATGATCATTCGTTTCTCCAAACCGATTAATCCGATAATCGATTAAATCGAATGATTGAAATAATAGAATGATCCGATAATCGTCATTCGATTATACCCACCCCTAGCCTAAAGGTTGGACCGACACCTGTGTGGCTTAGACCTGCGGTTTTCTAGGGACTGGAAAATAAGCCATATCTACAATACTAGTCCAGCTTCTGCCGTCAAAAGCTTATAATATTATTTACAAATAAATTATTGAATAATGAATTTTTAACTACCCTAAGTATTCTTAATACATGACAACTCGCCTTTTTTGGGGTGGAATTTTTTGTAATGTTTATCCTAAATTTTACGTTAGCGTTCATTGTAGTATTATATAATGTACATTTTAAAATGCTGATTTGGAGATACTACTTCTCTACTTCTGTAAATCGACCCCGGTTGAAGATACGTTCAAAGAAAGGAGACATACATGTTTTTCAAGAATCAATTAAATCAATCCGTTAGCTTGCTTTTAATTCCAGAGTTAACTGTTTCAATGGTAATAAGTGGTTGGCTGTCTGCGATTTTTATTCAATACATGGCCTTATAGATATAGGCTTATTAAGAAATTGAAACGTAATCCTTCAAATTTTGAAGGGAGGAATTTTTTTTTTTGGTTGATTACAAAGGTTTAGTATTGAAAATAATAATGGTTTGCTCGATTCAGAACCGGCGATTTGGACTTGAATGAGTAACAACGCTCAGGCGTCCTTCAGCTATTCATCACTAAAGAAAAAAAAAAAAAAAAAAAAAAAAAAACCTAAACTATGTAGCATGTAATATATCAAAATTGGTCATATATAATTGATTATAAATATCTCACAAGAATCTTAAGTTTTTATTGAAATCTCTAGTAAAAACGCTACGGACTTATTTTAACGCCGACTTATTTGTCTTTTTCTTATTAAATGTTACATGAATGTATAGATCGATCAATAAACTAAATAATAAATATTTACAGTAGTAAATACGAACATATATAAACACCTTTTCGCAGGGATATGCTTTATCTTTGTTATATATTTGCCTTTTGGCTGAATTCACTTCTGGTAGAGTCGAAAATCCATTATAGGAATAGAACAGGAGTTGCTTCTAGAAAGGATTAGCAGTGAGCCGAGGCCTTTGTAGGGCGATCGGAGGGCCCTAATACTGCTGATCTCAGGTCTAAGGGCCAGGTCACTGATTGGAGCCGGAAGAAGACACTGCTCGAGGCCCTAGGTATCCGATGTACTTAAATACCTTCTTAGCGAAGCTACTTAATTATCTAGCCGGCTTAGGGAGGAATCAGGAGAGGGAATCTCCTAGAACTAATCTGTATCCAGTAGATCCTTACTGTATTATAATATTGATAAGGTCAGCATATCCCAGAAATTGCTTTATTACGTACCAGTAGACTCGCCCCTACACGTACCAATTTGAATGAGGTGTTTATTTATTTGCTCTGTCTGACCGATTTAGAGTTTATTGCTTAAGGAGTTTTAAAAGTGTAATTAGCAAAACAATATGTAGTTGATATTCATTAATATATTTAATCAACGGCAGAATTGAAAAATATGAAATAAAAGGGATACTCACTACGTTTGCTATAGCATGCTATTTGTGCTATTGTGCTAAACCCATCAATTTTATACAGGAAATAACTATAGAAAATCGACGGGTTTAGCAAAATAACACAAATAGCATGCTATAGCAAACGTAGTGAGTACCCCTAAAGTCAGTTAAGTTTATTTGTTTGCTATTTTAAAGTGAAGCACAGATATCTAAAAAAAATTATTTCCTATTTAATGAAAACTTGATTGCTACGTATGTATTTGAAAAACTACGGAAAAAAGAACGATTCCTATTTCATTCGGTTTATTACTCTTTTATATTTCAAATAAACTATTTAAACTACATTTTAAAAGTTCAATTAAGTTTCAAATCCCACTAAATTACCTTTAACCTTCGTCTTAAACCAATGACATCCTGTTCTACAGTATCATTTAATAATATTCTGCTTGTCCCGGCTGAACAGATCCGCTACCTAAGTCTCCTCCTTGACAAACGTCTCACATGTAATCCGCACACAAGTCTAAAACGACAAGAAACTGCTCGCCGATTTCGATTACTTCAACACTTACTTGACAAACGCTCTAAACTCCAACTTAACTACAAAAGACTTCTCTACATGACTATCATAAGGTCTATATGGACTTACAGAGTTGAGCTTTAGGACTCGACTAAACCATCAAATTCTTCCCGTATCCAATCCTTACAACCCAAAATCCTTCGTAAAATCCTCAACGCTCCTTACTTTATCACAAATAAACTCATCCTTAAAGACCTAAATGTTCCATTTGTAACTGATCTGGCTCGAACTAGATATCACTCCTTCCATTAAAAACTCTACTCCCACTCTAACCCACTTGTTTCAATCCTAGCTTCCTCTTCGATTCCTGACAACCGTCCGAGGCGTCTGAATAGAAGATGGCCACGAGACCTTCTAGTTTAGAATAGTTACAGGAGTGCTACCATTGGTTAGTTCTTCCACAATTCTTTTTCATGCCATTTTTCTCTTATCATATTTATTTGTTGTATAATTTAGTACAGTAGTAAATTTCAATAAATTATGTTTAAAAAAAAAAAAATTAAGTTTCCATAGGAATCTCATTTAGTTTACTGTGAAAAATTTGATTTCATGAAATATTATTAAATTTCAAATAATTAATAACAATGTTAGTTTATAGATTCTTAACAACTTACCATTTATGTTTACAACTAAACAATTCGTAACGCAATATTGTTCCTAAAATCTTGCTTACTAAATGGAAGAATATAACTTGTATTACATTTAACTATCATAACCTGCCTCTTTTTATCTTTATAATATTTTATTTTTTTATAATGTATTTATATTTTTATATCATATGTTCATAAGTTTATGGGCTTACATTAAAGTTTCTAAAATCTTGCTCTTTCCAATGGTATACTATACGTTTATATTACTACTTATGTTTCATGAGTGATTTATCGTTGACTTGGTTACAGAAAATTTATTTTGCGCGTTTCGAAAGAATATCCCAAACGATGATGAATAACGTATTAATATCCGTCTAGTGACATATTTTGTTTATTTATTTGTTAACTTCATTTATTTGTATTTATTTTGTCTACTTAATTTTGTTATTGTATACGTTTATTTATTTTGATTTTATTTTATGTAATTTGACTTTCCTTTTGTTTATATTGTAAATATTTTATGAATGAGATCCTGTAGCACTATTATTATTGTCTATTACGACAAATTGTAATATGTACGAATAAAAAAAAAAAAAAAAAAAAAAAAAAAATATATATCCGTCTTATGGTTTAGGAGTTCGCAGAAACCCAAATCGCTTTACCCTTTTACATATTTTATATGTTTTATAAAATCAACTGAGACATTAAAGATACAATGGGTTGTAAGGCCAAATGAACAATCTTTACAGTTAAAATATTTAGCGGTTAGGATCTTTGGAAACTTTTTTTTTAATACAGAATACTGTTTTATTATGAGATATTAGTTGTATTATCGTGTTGTATGGTAAAAAAGTGCTTGGATGTAAATGTTGTTATGAATCTAACAAGATAATTTAAAATAAAAACTCAAGTATAAAACAGAATGGGTTTGGCTAACTGGAAGAGGTCACACGCTGCAAGGATATAGAAAAAATGGGTTAGCCTACGCAAAACTGATGAAAAGCCTCCCTTACAAAAGGAAATACCAGGAAGCTTTCAAAAATATCCGGGAGGAATGTTTAAATTATTGTGGAAGCAATGTGTGTCTCGATTCGCAGATTTTCTTTTTCCTTTAATATTATTTTATTTTTTTTTTTTTTTTGGCCTTTGACCGAGTCTGGCACCCAGGATTGATTTACAAACTCCGCACATTCCTTCTCCTTCATTCTCTCTTATCATCCAATCCTACCTCACTGGCAGATCCTTCAAAGTAAATCATAATAATTCCCTTTCATCCATTTTTAGTCAGTTTGCTGTTTTTCCTAATGCCAGTATCCTATGCCCCATTGTTTGGGGCTCTACTAAACCATCTAATTCTTCTTGTCTCCAATCCTTACAATGCAAAATCCTTGGAAAAATACTCAATGCTCCTTATTTTTTCACGAATAAATTCATCCATAAAGAGCTTAATGTTCCCTATGTTACTGGCTTGGCCCGAATCAGGTACCACTCCTTTCATGAGAAACTCCATTCCTACTCTAATCCTCTAGTTTCAATATATTCTTCCAATTCAATTCCTGATAATCCTCCGAGGCGTCTGAAAAGAAGATCGCTTCGAGAATTCTAGTTCAGAATATTTTTAGAGTGCTGCCGATGGGTAGTTTTTCTACAAGTCTTGTTCATATCTATATTGTTTTAGCCTATTTTCTAGATGTGTTGTACAAAACAGTTCTAAATATCAATATGTGATTGATTCAATATGATTTCTTTGTTCACCTCTATTTCGTCTTTTGGACCAGAAGGTAGAACCGTGGGATTAATTCCGAGTTAAACTTTGCATCCCGGAACTGTGATGCGAACTCGAAATTAATTTATTGTCTTAAAAAAAAAAAATTCTGCATTACTTTGCAGACAACTCAATATTACAGTCTTACATTTTTAAAAATAAAAATCCAAACTGCTCCAGAATATTATAAAATATCCACTTACAACATGAACCCATCAGCACAAACACTTAAATGCAAACGACTTTTGAGGCGGTGGCCTAGAGATTCGGTTAACCATTAGGTAGATAACATATCAGCTTATTGCAAATAGTTTTTTTGCAGATGGAAAATAAGAATTAGGCCAAAATATTTCATTTTAAATAAATAAAAAAAAAATTATCATACATTTAAGTCTGTATGTGGGCGCATTTAAATTTTTTGGTTCTCTACAATATATTTGATTAAAATCAGATTAATTAAGTCAGTTAAATTTTTAAATCAAATGATTTGGGAAATATTGTCTTTGATAAATAAAACTTTGACGGAGCAGATCTGAATTAAAATTTTAAGATAAATATGATGTACATGAAAAATGTAATATTACAAAATGTGTGTATTAACGGGGGAAAATTATAAATTTCTTATATCATTTCTAATATGGATTGATAGTTACGCAGTTTTCGGCAGATGCCCAATGCATTTAGACAGTAGTGCTATTAAATAATGCTTTTGTAAGAAATCCAAATATCACTCAGTATTGGTATAGGAAAACTGTTTAGTTATTTTGGATTTCAACAATAATTCGTTTAAATGTAATACTTTCTTTGTTTTTAAAACTTTCAAACATTGTGAAATGCTATTTAAAATAAATAGGTCAACTTTGGGGCCCTTGCAACGCTCGCGTGCCTGGGTCCCGATAAAGTTAATTGGGACGAAGTGTCTATTGTTTATGAGCCAGAGCTAAAGATTAAACAAAATGCAACTGTCTTTCTTATGCAGTTCATATCCTTAAATGGTCTTGAAAAATCTAAGAAAAAAACAGTTCAACAAAGTATTGCATGTAGAAGTACAATAGTACAAATATAAGAAAAGTATGGAAAATGATTTTTCCCGTTCTATAGTTTGGTATCGTCTTTTGAATTTGTTTCTTATCAAGCAGTTTTTTTAAAAGTTTATGTAAGTGCTTTTTATACTTAGTCCATAGTAATACAGAATGGATAGAATGAGGGCGTGTTATTATATAAATTTAATTTTAAAAACCTCTACCTTAATGACCCTTAATGAAGGGCTTAGTAGATATAGTGTTCCTAGGCCAATGGTCGTGCATTGAAATGGTTAGGCCGAGATTACACAGGTTTTTCCCCATTTCTGGTTACACACTTTATAGAAGCTCGGTATGCCCCAGGAAAGTCTCAATACCCCCGAGTCCTCCATAGCTGAAATAACAGAATAAATTATAAAAAGCTCAACTAGACCAAAATGCTCCACATAAATTTAATTTTAAAATAATAGTAATCTGATAGGTCAAGTTAATAATCAGAGGATTAATTTCTATATCCCTCATAACGTGTTTTGTAGTATCGATATGCGAAAAATATAGGAGTCTACTATATCGCATTCGATAAAGTAGACTTAAAGCTTTCAAAGTGTTCAATTTTCAAATATTATTTTAAATTTCTTTAGTATAGCACAAATGTTTATCCTAGTTTTCAACAACGAAATTGATTTAAAAAAGACCATTTTAATTCTAAGACTGCTTTTTTATAATATTCGATTGTAATCCTCTCTGTGTTTATAAAACCAAGTTTACTTGTCAATAACGTGAATGTCATTCTAAAATGCCAATAACGTTTACACATTCTAAAAGAAGATTAGTTAAGGTGCTTTTATGTATAAGTTTCAACCGAGATTTCTAATATTTATATTTACAATATACTAAGTGGTATTTTGCTTGCTTAAAATGGAAGAGAAAATATTCATTTTTGTCATTTAATGATTTTTTTATTTCCCAAAAGAAAAATCGGCTGCACAGACGGTTTACAAAATTCGCAGTGTGCATGGCGATGTTGCCTTTCGATAAACCACGGTCATGAGTTTTTTGCTCTGTTCAGAACCGGAAATTTTGACTTGAAAGATGCAAAGCGCTTAGAGCTCCTTTAACTGTTGATAATGACCGAATTCAAGCATAATTGATCAAATGTATTGTAAGGTTTGCAATCGTGTTACAATTTCTCGCTTTTGTATTTAACCAATCGCTTCATCCGTGTTTTCAACGAGTAGACTTTACGCTCGAACGGATTGGAAATCATATTGTGTTGAATCTTTTTAGAATGGAGTTATGTCTGAAGATAAAAACGTCGTGGGGTGTATTCTTGAAGTCTTTGAAGAATTTATAGAGCTTAAATTTAACGATCTTCGTTTTGTGGCTCGTAATTCAGTCTCCTTTTTTCTAACCTTGCTTCTTTCTATCTGACGGGCAAATTCAGAAAAATTTGGTGGTGGTAAACAAATAAAAAGGATAACAAGTAAAATAAAATTTAAGAGGAATATTCCGAAAGAGAACTCGGTAGTTGAAAGATTATATGATGAAATTGCCCCTTTTACTCCCTCTTCAAAAGGAGCCTTACTCCATCCCGAAGGGAATATAGGAGAGGTTTATAAAATTTTATAGGCGGTAAACAAGTTTATGAGAATTGGAAATTTTATTAAAATAAACTAATTTTCTTTCTTCTTTGAAATAAACTTATACGCACACTCATATTCATAAATAAGTTGTTCTGAGAGGTTTATTAATTTATTTATAACACAAGGAATCTAGAGGAAACTGCAAATTTCCTCAAGATTCTCTGCTGTTCCAGACTCAGGAAACATGTTCAAAGCACATATTATTAACTAAATGGAGGCAGTTATAGTGTAATATTTTTTTATATTCTTTTAAGTTATTAAGTGACAGTGACTATGATCGAAAATAATCCTATTTAATAAGTTTATCTAAGTATTATTCATGCCATAATCAAGAGCAACGTGAATTATGTGATTAGAAATAATTTTACTTTAAAGCTCATCTGTACCAATACAAGATAAATGCAATTTTATATCATATGATTCACTCTTTTGCTTCTTGTTTCGTCACCCAATGTTCTAAGGCACATTTTTTATTTTTTTAATCGCGCTTATGTGAAAATAAAAAAAAATATTCTAAAAATTATAAAGAATTCTGGCAACTATATTTATAAAAAAAAAAATATTTCAAGCATACATTAGATCCATATAAGTCTATATCAGATACTTTCATAATTTATGTTTTCTTGATGTTTGTTTTGAGTTAGAATTGACATAGACGCACGTAGATAATTTTGCAGGGTTCTTCAAAAACGTTCATCGATTTAAAATGATTGCTCTTGTATTCAATAATTTCCCCAATCCGTCTATCTAATCTTAAGATCCTATCTCTCTAACCGTTCCTTCAGAGCCCGCTGTGGTTCAGAGTTCTCCACTTGTTACCCAATCGAGACCGGTGTACCTCAAGGAAGCGTCCTAGGTCCTGTTCTCTATATCTTCTTTATAGCTAATATACCTTTAGATCCTGATACCTTCCTAGCATCTTTTGCCGAAGATACTGCCGTTCTATCAACCCATTCGATCCAGAACTCGCATCTTCCCATCTACAAAGACACTTCTCCTTGATTGAACATTGGTGCGACTATTGGCGTCCATCAATCCAAAAGGAAGCTCGTCACCTTCACCCTCCGACGTAAATCCTGTCCAAGTTCATTTTAACTCAATACCACTTCCCAGTTCTGACACAGTCCGGTATCTTGGTTTCCTACTAGACAAAAAAATGACCTGGAACCTACATACTCGACTTAAAAGACAAGAGCTCAACAGAAGATACGGACAGCTACATAGACTACTGAACAGAAAATCCCAACTTTCCGTTGGAAACAAACTATTAATTTACAAGACAATTCTCGAACCTATGTGGACCTACAGAATTGAACTATGGGGTACTACTAAAATTTCGAACATCAAACGTATCCAATCCTTTCAGTCCAAAGTCCTTAGAACAATGCTCCCTATTATGTTACGAAAAAGACCTTACATCATGACCTCAAGATCCCTTATGTCCTTGACCTCATCCCATCCAAATTCTCAAACCTTCCACCAGAAACTTGCTCACCTCCCTAATCCTCTGGCACAATCCCTATCTAGTACCAACCATCCTTACAACCCTCCTTGTAGGTATGAGGCGCAGTGGCCGAGAGATCTATTATAAATATGCGGCTGGAGTGCTGGCAATGGCCAACTTCTCCACTAATGCCTGAGAGTGTGTGGCGGCTCTAGCGCCCTCACTCAGTCTCCACTGACTAGAGTCTCCTATATAAAACAAACACCAATAATTATTGGTGACGCGGCTGACTGAGAGGCGCTGGGATCTCCTGACATCGTGCCTCGGAGTCCATTTCTGGATGCGAACGTCCGATTCGGAGTTCCCAGGGGCAGTATGTAATTATTGTAAATAGGTATGAATGTGGGCCAAGATTGTAATTATTTTATTTCATTTTTTTATTAATTTTTTCATTTGTTATTTAGGTTAACTTATTTTATTTTTTGCTTGTTCTACTTTGTACATATGGAATCAATAAACTCTTTTAGCTCTAATACTTATTGCCCAAGATAGTGGCAGATTGTATTATTTCTCAATAAAGCACTATTAACTTGTATTCAATACGTTCCTTTATGTTTCTTAAACTTATGTTTTATATTTATTTTGGAAAATGAAATTTTATCGATTTCCAATATTGGAGTAGCGTGGTATGGTGGATAGAGTACCATCCCGGATTTTAAATCCGGCTCAGGCAGTATTATTCATCCGTGGAGCGATCCAAGGGTATGCAAACCCTACTCGGGCACACCCATCTCTATAAAGTGGGGACCCGAAATCGGGGGAAGGGGGAGGGGGAAAGAAATATTTGAACATAGTGGAACATTTCGAATCTATATATATTGAACCCAACACTCTAAGGGCGTTGTATAGGTACAAGAATTTTTTTTTTCATTCCTGATAACGTCAGCATTTGTTCTCTAATGCTAACGTTTGAGGTTCTTATTGTTTCATGGCCAACGGTCGTACAAGGAGATAATTAGGTCTAGATCACGCTGACCGCCAGGTTTTCCCCAGCTTTCTTGGCACCCAATTCATTAAGGCTAGGTATATTTACTAAAAGGGTCTCCATACCCCAGGTTCGCTCCACTGCTGTAATAGCAGAATAAGTAACTCTGCCTCAACTGAGATTCGAACCTGGGACCTGAAGGACAGTAAACTGGTGCTGTAGATGGCTAGCAGACCATCCAACTAGTCCACACCGCTCGCTCGTAGCTGCTATTATATCTACCTTATATACGTATATACATTTTTTGTTTTGTTTTTATAATATATGTAATATAAATCTTTGCAATGATGCCACATAACCTTTTATTTTCTTCTCTGTGATCAAAAATAACTTGTTATTGACGTAAAACATTTTTAATTTGGAACTTATCGGAAAGATACTAACGTTGAGATGTTAATATGCTCTGTCATTTCGAGAAAAAAAAATAACAGTCCATCAGTTTCATTCAACATACTAATTCTTTTATTTGATATTTGCATTCTTCTTATCTTTAAACGTAATATCTCATACTTTGAAGGTTGTAAGGGTATTTATTAATTTTTTCGGGTCTACTACGAAGGTTGAATATTGAAAATTATAATCAAGAATACTTAAACTTACGTTCCTGCCATTTTTTCATTTTTTATATCTACATGATTTATTTTTATCGGTTTTGACCAAACAGGCGATTAAAGGGATAATAGACGGTTTTTCTTGAAAACTGGTGGAAAATCGTTCTTTTAGGGTTATAAAATGTCTTGTTAATTTAGAACTAGACTCGCCTCCTCAGCCATGAAAGAATAAAGAGCGTCAATTAGGACTCACCCAAGGCTAACGAGAGCCCTTAGTGCGAGGAAGCTACTAATTAGTGATGTAAGGCCATAGTGTCCCAACACTAAACTCAACCCATAGATGAGAGTTGAAGCATTTTTTAAAACTTTCATCTCATGTCATTTGACAAAATTCAGAACATTTATTTAAATATTTTGAATTATCAATTAAATGTTTTTATTTCAAAAGGAAAATTTATATAAATTATAAAAATATATTTTTAAAATTATATATATTTATCGCAATTTTAGGTTAAATATATGTGCTACAGTTATCACATGAACACAACCATGGTTAACCGATTTTATTTATTTATTTTTTCTTTTTGCAGAGAAAAGTTAAATCCCGGGCTTTTTACGTCGGGCAACACTAGAAAAGACTGCCTCAGCCTCTTCTCTAAGCTAATCCGGACGAAAAATATCGAAAGTCTTCAAGAGGATGTGGTGCCTTCTGCGAAGTCTGGCAAGAACAGACTCAAGGTAAGAAATTTAAATTCGTAATATTTCTTTTATATTTAATTATTATTGAGATTTTATGATCATATATTATATTAATAGGTTTATTTCATGATTATTTTTTTTAAATAAAATTAAAATAGACTATGTCCTACCTACGGGAAAGAGATCACTTGTAGCTGGGTAGTTAGCATAACCACCTCCTATGCCAAAGGTCACGGGTTCAAACCCGCATGAGGTCCTAGGATTTTTTAATGGGAGAAAAAAATCCTTAGTTATGCCGTTCTTCGGAGGGAACGTTAAAAGGTGGTCTCGAGCCTGTGCGATGTCAGATACTCGTTAAAGATAACTGTCCTAATAAAACCTGGATATGATACAAGCAGCTTTTTGAATAAAGTCAGAAGAAAAAAAAATGAAAGTTTCAATGCATATTAACGATTGTAAATTATTTGAACGGAAAAGATTTGAGTTGATGTAAACTTTGAGAAAGGGCTTAGCAGAATAAGCATGTGAAATCTGCCCCGCGTTTATCAGAACCACTAAATTATATATGTTTGGAATTACAAAAAAAAAAAAAAAATTGTTAAAATTCCTAACATATTATTTTTTCTTGAAAATCAGTTGAGCTGTTCAGGAGAAAACAGTTTGTTTGTTTTTCTCTTTTCCCTCCATAACTTCCCTCACATAAGGATTAAGGGGGTAAAAATTTGCTTTAGCTTGTTTCTCATAGGTGTAAATCAATGATACAAATTTGGTTCGGTTGTACGCGGGGACAGATTTCACATGCTTATTCTGCTAGGGTTTTTCTTTTTCTTATTAAAAAGCAAGTTTTTATTTATTTTATTTTATTAGTTTGTCTAACTTAGTTTTGCATTAACTTTTCTATATATATATATATATATATATATATATATATATATATATATATATATATATATATTGTTTGATCAGTTCTCGACTGTTGATAATTTAAGTTTGTGTTGTTCTTAGGTTTCAGTCAATGAATAAACAATTTTATCTATGCGACGTTTCGAGAATTTATTGTTCTCATAATCATGCCTTAACAGTGGAAAAAAAAAACAGAACATTAATATTATTATACAATAATTAATATATGATGTTATTGTTAGAGATATAAAAAAGAGTACATTGAACAATGAACTACTGTATGATTATTCATTGTTCAATGTACTCTTTTTTATATCTCTAACAATAACATCATATATTAATTATTGTATAATAATATTAATGTTCTGTTTTTTTTTTCCACTGTTAAGGCATGATTATGAGAACAATAAATTCTCGAAACGTCGCATAGATAAAATTGTTTATTCATTGACTGAAACCTAAGAACAACACAAACTTTTATATATATATATATATATATATATATATATATATATATATATATATATATTTTTTTTAATTTTTTATTTTATCTCAAACTGATAAGCCTTTATTTACACATATTTAAAATTTTGTTGATATATAAAGTTAATATCTGTTTATTTTATTTTAAACCCTTTTAATAGTTAATAAAAAAAACAAAAACGAAACAATTGTAAACCAGATATTATATAAAACATTTTAAGTAAAATTACAAAAAAATTGTTTTCACGTTAAAATAAAAAAATGAGTTTATACTGATTTGTAGGCATCTCCTGAAGGAGAATTAGTTTTTAATGAATGAATGCATAAGACACTCATTTTTCACATAGTTTGGTTTTGCAAATTGGACCTAAATAATTTAAAAAATGTTACTATGTTAGGATAATATGTTTTTCAAGTATATATTATGTGTTAATATTAAGTGCTTTATATTTATAGTTTAGAAAAGTATTTTGTCCTGCCATAAGTTCGGTACATGTGTGTGAATACCAGTAATGTGATGCAGTATATCATATCTTTTGTAAGCTTATTCCTTCTGCCGCAAAATCCTTCACCCATGTCCTGATTAAATTTTGCCATGTTGCTGCTGTAATGATTACTTGCGGGACTGGCTTGTCAACTGATAGACATGCATTGCAACAGATGGATTTCCAATTATCTTTGGCATAACGCTTATGAATATTCATAGACATGGGCTGCATCTTTTTTAGGATTATCGATGGTTTTCAGAAATTAAATTACCTAGGAAGTAATTTTATTCTTTGAGAAGCAAATAAGTATTTACTGTCCTTAATACTTAACTATTATAGAATATTTTAAAATATTTAACAAAAGACTGACCCCCGATTATTTCCCCCTATAATAGTTTCTACAGTCGACTATACATCCTCAATGTAGTTCACTCAACTTTGTGTTTTTAAAGATTTTACAATGTGTCACAAGTCTCATACGTTATACAGGTTCTGTTATTTCTCCAATCACTTGTTACTGTTAAGTGGTATTTACTAACGCGGTTTATGGTACTTACAGCCTAATTTAGTTTTAAAACAGTTGTAAAAATCTTTTAAAAAAATCCCTCTAAAGTATCTTTAATTTTGTAAATTAAAAAAATTACCCACACCATATTAGTATTACTAAAAAACAGATAAATATGTAAGTTGAACGAATCAGATATCCAACAAAAGAAGACGATTTTTTCTGCAATTTTTTTGTTTTTGAACATAAAAACAGTAATATAGATACATATTATACCATTGTAAAGCTAATAATTTTTAAGTGTGTTAAAAAACCGATAAAACTAACTGATTGTCGTTGGTAATATATTATATTATTTTATAAAACACATATTTCGATTGAAACTCATGCAATTAATTCTTTTACAATTTTTTTTCATCTCTAACTGTATTTAAAAATTCTTAAATTAATTTTAACATCGGAGGCAAGTGAAATTCGGATGTTGCGTACACCAGATTTTTACGTTTATGTGTAAAACGTTTTAGAGTATAGAGTAATTTCCTTCACTGCCCGGCACACAATGAAAATAGACGACAATTTCTTTAAAACTTCATCTTAGAATCTTCCGACATCCAAAGTATCCATGTTATACTGAGTATCGAATGCGTAGATAAGTTACATAAACTGTACTATTACATGATAGGAGTTCAAAAAGTGTTTAATTCTTTATCCTAGAACATTTTCTATTCAGTGTTTATTTTTATTTTATCTTCAAAGTGATATTTTGCTTATTTATTGTGCCTGTTATAGCATCACTAACTGTTTATTCTTTAATCTGTAATTTATTTTTGAAAGTCAAATTGTTTTAGTAAATTTTCACTATTATTTTATTTATTTTTAAATGATATGTATATAATATTGTAATTTATAGCCAAGCTAGGCTCTATTTGTATAGGGAAGCCCCAAAGACAAATAAAATTTCTATTCTATTCTATTCTAAACGTTTTAGAGTATACTTGTTGTAGTTACCTATTTTTCAAAAGATTGGTATGGCACAACATCTTTTGAACGATGGGAATTGTAAATCCGATAACATAGTTGGGATTTGCGTGCAACGAGCATAGTTACTTACTATCCTCATACATGCATATCGAACCACTTCCATTTTCTGGTAGTTGTAATTGTATGTTTAACTTCAGCCTGGGACAGAATAGATCAATATGGGGCGTATGCTTGTTAATAATCACTATATCTAGTTCTCCCATAAATACTGTTACAAAAATTAAACTTTTGTTTACTTGGTATCATTATTTTATTATATTATTATTGGTATCATTCAGATACTCCTCACCTCTATCAGATTATTTTCTTTACATATCAGGGTGATAATCCCAATTAGTTTGTACTGTTGTTTCGCTCAGTTAACATATAGTGGGGTTATAAAGAAAACAGAATAGCTCTTGTCGCCTTAAATAGATTTAAAAAATATAGGTTAGAGATTTTCAACACTTTGAATACTTTGGGTATCTGCCGCATCTCTGTGTACCGCACTATAAATGGATATTATCTGACCATATATATATGTGACAGACCTCGACCGGGTCGTCCATGCACTGTGAGAACGGCAAATCCTGTCAGGGCAATAGCTGCGAAAATCAGAAGAAATCCCATAAGAAAATAACAAATCATGCTTCGAGAAATGAAAATCTCAAGAAGTCCATATATGTACGTTATAAGAAGAGTGGAAATATATCATCACCCTTTCATAGTGATGGTTTGCTTGATGATTTTTTTTGTGAAAAACGCTCAAAAATATCAGGACATTTTGAAACCTGTTGTCAAATCTCTAAATGATATTCTATTTAATGAAAGCCATTGGGTTTTCCAGCAGGATTCCTCTCCAGATCGTAAGGCTAGGTCTGTTCTGTAGAGACAGCAAAAGAACACTCCAGAGTTCATCTCTTTGTGGGATTGGCCCTCAGGAAACCCTTATCTCAACCCACTACATTACAGACTTAAATCCGAACTGGAGAGTATGGCATGCCACACACAGAGCACATTCTAACTTGGAAAGTCTCAAAGAATCTCTGATTCGAGCAGTTATATGTGATTATCCTCAAGAAGTGCTCCGTGTTGCTGTTGATGACTTGTCACGGGGATTAAATTTCTCTTTTGTTAAGGCAAAAGAAGGACATTTTTAGTCATTTTTTTTTATCTCTATAGGTATACATATTATTTTCTAATACAGTTTTTGAAAAAGCTATTTTTTCTGTTGAAATGTGTTTATATTTCCTTGTAATAATATTAATGGCAGGACTAGGTATAAGAAGCAATTGGTGTTTAAGATTACGCTGTGTAGATGAAGATGATAAAAAAAATGGTTCACTTTACAGCCTAGCATGGATAACAAACAGTTTTTCTTATCAGAGCTTTGAAATCAGAAATAGAGAAAACACGATAACTTTTGAAAGAAAGATAACTATTTCAGCTCTAAATCAATAAAAACAGTTTGTTCTGTTATTAATTTTTAAATGTTTCGGTCAATTAAGAAAGATTGGTCAAATCCCATTGAATAATTTATTTTAATAGAACACGAATCCAATCATTTTCTTTTCAATAATTTAAAATTACTCCAACCCGTTTGTAATATTGGTAGCTGTCAGATGCAGCACCATCGCTCCATAGCTCTATAAATCAGGTATTGGAGTGTTATTGAAGTGATAGATTGATTCATTTGGCCTCGAAGGCTTTTGACCAAGTTGTTGACGAGGAACTAGAAAAAAGACTTTTGATATTGACTAATGCTTACACTTTTTTGTATTTATTTTGTTTTGTTGTTTTATGAAACTTATAAATGTTAACTTTTTCAAACTCTTTTTGATTGCGCTAAAATACGTATCAGTGACAATTATATTACCTTATTTATTTTTCTTTTTTTCATTTCTTTACTATTTTTATATATTCTACAAAAAAAAAAAGTAATAATAATTAAAAAAAAATAGTAAATGTCTCTAATCAATTGAATAATTAATCAGAATTTTTGTTTTATATAGGCAAAAATATTGTTAATTAATAAATCGAAAAACTTACAAACGTGTCCGTCTCTATATTGCGGTTATTGTATGTGTTATTGCCGCAGCTTATTTAAGAATTTAAATTACATATAATATTTTGAAAATAGGTTGAAACTTGGAAATAGTCTACGGGAACAAGTAATGCTTATGCTGAGTTGCAATGTCTTAAAAAATAAAGGTAATTTATTGCAATAAATTTGTTTTTGTTTATCCTGATGTAGGAATATTTTTGCTGGACTGAGACTGCGATATAAATATTAGGAAAAATACAGTATCTCGAACAATCATTAAGTAATGCTTACATATTTATGATGTTTTGTGCCTTTGGCCCAGTGGAAGACAATTCTTGTTTTTGTCAAGTTTAACTTGAACTGCTACAGACTTGAAAGCGCCATTAGCATGTACGATC
Organism: Piezodorus guildinii; assembly: GCA_023052935.1. Taxonomy (NCBI): domain Eukaryota; kingdom Metazoa; phylum Arthropoda; class Insecta; order Hemiptera; family Pentatomidae; genus Piezodorus; species Piezodorus guildinii. Next base: position 64,212,566 of record CM041293.1, read on the forward strand.
AATATGGACCATGTTTAGGTCAAATCGTTTGTTTACAGTCTACCTAAAATTTGTATTTTTAAATCATAAATTATAGAATTGTCATATTTATTTGTAATTTTGAATTCTTTCTACATGTTTATAATTTTATATATCGTTAATAAGAAAAAAAAATATATACTATTTATAGAAAATAAATAAGTAAAAAATGTAGAAAAGCTTCATAAAAAACGACATAAAGCCCACATGCTATATGTTAGAATATAATTATTATATTATGAATAATATTTTAAAAATATTTTCGATCGGTGGATCTTACTTATAAAATTAAAATAAAATCCTGCATTATTAATCGTGTCCGATGAATTTCTATTTTGGATGTTGTTATTAATTTATGTTTGGAAAAAAGTTTATTTCAGATAAAATATTTAAAAAAAATAATAATAATAGAGAATATAATTTATTATTTTAATTTAAAGAGATTTGATTTTTTTAATACTATGTTAATTTAATTATTGACATGTTATTTTGACTCTAGCTATTAGCATAGAACTATTTAAACGTGTTTTCAATTGTTACCAGCTATTTCCTTCAACGTGCTTTTTCGACCGGGGGATGGTACCCTTGTTTTTTGTTTTTTTTTTTTTTTTTAATAGTTATTATAGCTGTTATATTTTACTTACCTACTGATAGAATAATTATTATTTTCCCCATTGTTCAGAAATTTTAATTAATTAATCAATTCAAACATCGTTATCATCATATTCCAAAATAGATTTCTGATGTTTTATAAATTTATACATCAATAAAATTGCAATATGTGGAAATTAAAAATAAATGCAAACAAGTCAGAAGCTAAATCTGTACTAAGCGCAGACCGAGCATAAACCATCACCTTTTATTAAACTCGTCCACATTAATTGGTCTAAATCAGTTAAATACTTAGGCATAACTTTAGACTAATCGTTAACTTATACCGACATATCAATAGAAAATCCGAAAAAACAAAAATGTATTTATAAATGTTCCCATATTTTAATAAAAAATCCAGTTTAAGCCCTCAGAACAAACTACTGCTATATAAAACAGTCATACGTGCCCAGATTGTTATGCATCGCCCGTCTACTACTTGCAATACCAATTATAAAAAAATAGAAACAATACAAAATACATGTATGCGAATCATCAATAACTACCCACGATATACTTTTCTTGCTTTTACTATCTTCCTACTAAATGTGTCCAGTAACAAAACTAGGACATCCACAGCGTTTTTCGAGTAGTCCCTTCAAACTATTATTGGTTCACAGTCCTCATTCAATTCGCACAAACATGCCGAACATTTTACTTTTCTTAGGATGGTTTTAGCGCTAGGTAATTTTTGCTCGTTACATTCCTTCTTTCTTACGCGAATTTGTCTGTTTTTTCATCTAAAGTAATTAACTCATTTCATGAAAATGGCAGTAAATTCGGCAACTTATTTGTTTGTGACATTACATTTCTGAAAGTAAAGTGGGAGGTCTTAGATTTGTAAATTGAAAGCTTCACGAATCTAAAATTTAAAAATCTATTGAAACTAAATCGTATCTAACATTAAAATCGTTTATTAACACATAACAAAAAAACAATTATAATTAATTAATAATTATTGCTTTCTTTCGTGTTTTTTTTTTTTTTTTTTTTTTTTAGAAAGATTAGCTTCAGAAATAATAATCATAAATCACTAGTGATTATGTACTAAAAAATGATTAATACTCCCTTGTTCAAATTTAAATGTTAACACGCTCACTGGTAGTCACGCCACGATTTTTTATTTTTGTTGCGTAAAATTAGTTAATGTCGATTGATCTATTTTAAATACGAACTATAAAAAATACTTGATACTACGCGCTTGGTTTGAAATATTGAAAGATGCATTTCAGCCTTTGAAAACCACTCAAAAGCATAAACGACAATGTTGTTTATTCATACAGAATATTAAAAAAATATTTTGTTTTTATTCAGTAATTTTCCAATATTTTATGAGTGAAGTAATTTTTACACATTCTTGATCCATTTGGTGACATTATCATTTAGTATTTGCCTGACTAAATTAATTTCATAAATTTACATTCATACATTTTTAATACATGCTACATTTACTTAAATAAACAAAGTTTAATGAATTCCTTCATTTCCATAATTCTTTAATTAACCTATATACACATACACACACTCATACATACATCACATTGAGTGGAGAATCTAGCCAGTGCTAGAACTCCAATATATTTACAAAAGGTCGCGGGGCCACTGCCGTTTCAACCTTCTAGGTGGGTTGTATGGGTGAGTGGAGCTGGATAGGGATTGAGCTAAAGGATTAGGATGATGAATGAGGTTCTGGTGGAATTTGGAAAATTTGGATGGAATTAGGTCTGAAATAAATGGAACATTAAGGTCGTGGTGCAAGGTATAATTGGAGACATAATAAGGAGCATTTACTATTGTACGGAGGACTTTGGATTGAAAGGATTGAATGCGTTTGATGTTAGAACGTTTAGCTGTCCCCCACAGTTCAAGTCCGTAGGTCCAGATGGGCTTCAGTATTGTCTTGTAGATTAATAATTTGTTTTCAACTGTAAGTTCAGATTTTCTGTTGAGTAGTCGGTATAACTGTCCGAATCGTCGGTTGAGTTCTTGTCTTTTAAGTCTTGTATGTGGGTTCCAAGTCAATCTTTTGTCTAACAGTAAGCCAAGATACCGGACTGTATCTGAGAGAGGAATCGGTAATGAGTTGAAATAAACTGGCGGACAGGATTTTCGTCTAAGAGTAAAGGTTATGTGTTTACATTTGGCTTCGTTCACCTTTACACGCCAGTTATTACACCAGTGTTCGATAAGAAAAAGGTGGCTCTGAAGGTTTAAGGATGCTGTTTCAGGATTGGAACTGGATGATAGGATGGCGGTGTCGTCTGCAAAAGTTGCCAGAAAGGTATCAGGATGTGTAGGAATATCAGCAGTGTAAAGGATGTAGAGGATGGGTCCCAAGACGCTGCCTTGAGGAACACCGGCCTCAACGGGATAAAGGTTAGAAAATTCTTCACCACAGCGAACTCGGAAGGAACGGTTCGAGAGATAGGATCGGAGAATGAGGTATAGGGACTGGGGTAAATGGGTTTTCAGCTTGAAGAGTAATCCAGTGTGCCATACCGGTCAAAAGCTTGCGCAATGTCCAGAAACGCACCAGAACAATACTCTTTGCATTCAAGAGCTGAGGAAATATGGTCTACAACTCGGAGCCCCTGTTGAACTGTGGAATGCTGAGGACGGAATCCAAACTGATGGGAAGGAAGATTTTGAGATTCTAATATGGGTAGGATACGTTTAAGAAGAAGCCTTTCGAAGATTTTTGAGAGGATGGGGAGTAGACTAATAGGCCTGTAGGATGAAGTGTTGTTGGAAGGTTTACCTGGTTTTAAAAAAAGGATGATGGTGGAATGTTTCCATAACAGAGGAAAATAGGTGGTGCGGAGGATGCAGTTATAAATATAAGTAAGGAATATAATAGCTTTCTGCGGAAGTTGTCGGAGGATCTGGGGAGTAAGGAGATCGTGTCCAGGAGATTTACGGAGAGTCAGTTTTTGGAGAAGATATTTGACCTCAGAGGGATTAATAGCTTTAGGAGGTAGGGAAAGTGGAATCGGTGACATAAGAAAGTCTTGCACTTTTGCGGTGTGATTGATGTGGGATTCCGGGTGAGGAGTGAATACTTTGGAGAGGTGTGTGGCGAATTCCTCGGCTTTACCTTCATCAGACGCAGCCCAGGAGTCATCACCACGTCGGAGAGGATGGGAAACATGATGGTATTTTAGGATCTTTTTCGTGACATTCCACAGGGAATTATCACGAGCTGATAGAGAGGAGAGGTAGGAATTAAAGGAGTGGGAACGGAAGTTCGCCAACTCCCTCTTCAATTGTCTACAATAGAAGTTATAGGAGCGGCGATCTGTTGGGTGTCGGGTGCGCTGCCATAATGATCTTGCTCGGCGTTTGGTGTGGATAAGGTCTATAATAGGTTGTGGAAAATGATTTTGGTCTGGATTTATATTGGAGTGTTTAGGAGAGGAAGCAGTCCAGACAGCTTGTTGGATGGCGGTGGTAAAGGAATAGACGGAATTATCTAGGTCATCTTGGGTTTTGAGGGTTACTCTGAGGTCAATATTATCGGTCAGGATTTGGCGGAAAAGGTTCCAGTTGACAGGGCCTCGGATGAATGATGGTGGAATGGGTTTTGGAATTGGAGTGAGAGATACTTTTAGGATCAGTGGACTATGGTCTGAGGATAGTTCATCAAGGCGAGTTAAAGACAAGTTGAGAGAGCCTAATCCGCTGTGGATAAAGAAGTCGAGGATGTCAGGATTGCGGTTAGGATCGGTTGGCCAGTAGGTAGGGGAGTCAGGAGGCAGGATATTAAAATTTCGGGAGTTGAGTGCAGACAGCAAATTTCGTCCCCGAGTATTCGTGGTTCTGGAACCCACTGCTGATGCTTAGCGTTTAAGTCTGCACCCAGAATGAAACGATTTCCTAAGGAATCCAGGAAGGATACAAATTCAGAATTGGAAATTGAATGTTTAGGAGGGCAATATGCAGATGTGAGGGTTACCGGAAAGGAAAAAGTCTTGATTACTATGGATGTGGCTTGTAGGAAATCATAGGTGGGAAGTGGGAGTAAATGATGAGAGAGGGATTGGTGGACAATGATAGCAGAACCGGCATGGGCTTTACCGTCTGGGTGGTCAGTACGGTATGTCATGTATTGCGGTATTTTGAAGTACTGTTTAGTCGTTAGTCTTGTTTCAGTTATAAGTGCAACATCGATTGTTTTGTCTTGCAACAACGCTGTCAGTTCGTCAGTATGATTTCTAACACCATTCGCATTCCAAAGGAGAATGGATAAGGAGTTAGGTGAAGTCATTTAAGGATTTTTCAAGGCAGGGATTAGATTCGATACTAGATTTGTAAGGAGTGATATAAGCGGCATAACAAGAGATTTGATTTCGGAGATGAACGATGTCATTAGACTGGTAAGATCTGTGACGTTTGATGGTGGAGGGATATGAGAAATTTGATGTTGAGGAGTTTTTTGAAGATTAGGTAAACTTTGAGGATAGATTCTTGTACAATAGATTGAGAATGTTGAGGAAAATGTTGTTCCGGCAGTGCCTCGACTTCAAGATTCTGGTTACCACCTCCAAGCAAGTGGGCAAATGACACGTTAGAATTTACGAGTTTTGATGGTTCTCTTCTGCTTCTGGTTGGTACAGCTGTTTCATTCGGATCCTGAGGTTTTTGGTATCTGGTTCTGAGTTTCTTGTAGATTTCACATCCCTTGTAGTTAGCCGGGTGGTCCTTGAGGCACAGAGCACATACAGCGGGTGCTGATCTTGATCTTGTACATTCTTCTGTTTTATGCTGTTCACCGCATTTCACACAGCGTGGTATGTGATGGCAATAACTTTTGGTATGACCATATGCCTGACAGTTATGGCACTGGACTATTTCTTTCTTTGTGTAAGGTTTTTCAACTTTTACACGAGTATAGTACAGTCTGCTGAGGTCGTAGATTTTTTCGACTCCTGCTGATGGTTCCAAGTCCACGAAGAATAGAGGCAGTGGACTTTTATCTTTTAGAACGTTGGTGACTTGCCTCACTTGGAATCCTAATTCTGTCAGTTCTTCTTTGATTGCTTCAACGGGTGTTGAGGAATGTAGGTTTCTGATTACGACCCTTAATGCTCTCTCTTGGCGCAGCTGATAAGTATGAAAGTCAGCTTTGGTCTCAGTCAGATATTTTACAATCTTTCTGTAGGTTTCAGCAGTAGTCGGAGATATTTTAGTATCATTGGTTCTACTTATACAATAATAACTATTAGGATCTGTTACTTTGTTTAAATGCGCACACATCAGTTTAAAATTTTTAATATTTTTTACAAATATTGGTGGAGGTAGTGGTTCTCTGGGTATAGGAGAAGATTCCATGGTTTCTTTTTCATTTTGGAGGATCTGAAATGGATTCGGTGTAAAAAACGGAGATTCATCAGGTGAGTTCAATTTTCTGGGTTGGTTCATAACCTAATGGCGATTTAGCTGACGCGTCTCGAGGATGGTTAGCGCATTTTTTCTATTTTCATTTCACGCGGTGTCTCTGTTTTCTGGGACCACGAAGTATCATTCACTGCAGATTCCTTATTTGTTTGTCAGACTTACAGACTTGCTTGTGATGAGTATATAATTTGTAATGTGATTACAGAAACTAATAATTTAAAATTAAATAATGAGAATTAAAAAGTTATTAAAGTAAAAAAACAATATTAATAAAAATTGCTAACCGGCTTGTAGAAGATAGCTCAGAAATAATAATCTGATCATGTGATTATGTACTTATTATATCTGTATCAAATTTAAATGTTAAACCCTTTGCTTACGCAACGATTCTTAATATTTGTTGCCGTAAAATTAGTTAATTCTTTGATCTATCTAAATGATCTATAACAAATACTTGATACTCCCCTTGGGAATATTAAAAAACAGCAAAAACTCAAAGCATAACGTTTGACTTTATCATGACAGGGAATATTAAATATAACAAATAATGACATACACCTACTGAATTTATGTATTCAGTAACTTTTCTCAATATTTATGTTAGTTTTTGAAGGTACATTTTCTAGTTACGATTCTTAATTTAACCTGGGGTTTTGAACATATAATTTTGTGAGTATAGTAATGACCCTGACTAAATTAATTTCAATATATTTTAATTCATTAATTTTTTTTAATACATTTGCTACTTTCTTTGATGAATGAAGAAAAGTTTTTATAATTTCCTCTTCATTTCCTAATTCTTTTAAAATTAAGCCTTGTAACTCAAAGGAGGAACTGATAAAGGAAGCGACGTTTAAACTTAGATAGAAAAAGAAAAAGAGTTGGAACCAAGTTCTAAATTTCTTGTTCAAAGTTGTTAGTAAAAAGGTTACACAAGGGGAGACTATCGACCGCTTTGGCTTAGGCTCATCGTTTCCGTGTCTAACATATTATCTTTATAAAATAATGCAAATAAACAATTAAGGTATTTTGATTTTTTTATAAATTTTTCAACGGATATTTAACAGTTTTCAAATATTATTTTAACGGAATTTTGAAGTTATATTTTCTGTAAAGCTTATTTTTTTAATAATAATAATTTATTTATTTATTCTGAGACGAGTCCTTTAGAATAATATTACAAAATTTACAAAATGAACTTTAGTACTTAGAGTACAAGAATAAAACAAACAAAAAGTAATCGAAATAATAACACAAATAAACTATAATAATATATTAAAAGGTAGCTTCTAATAATTAATCAAACTAAAAATAAATCAAAAAATACCATATACTAATCTACTGTATGGACTTAATGTTGATTGATCAAATAATATATTAAATGTGCACAAGCAACACAAAATAAAATATTATATTTAAATTTCGTTTCTATATTTTTTATTGAAATTTTCAAATCTATTCAGGGCTCTTTCGGAATTGGATAAAAAGGAGGTGATTGAATAGACGGGATTTAAAGGTAGGAAGAGTATCAAAGTGACGAATATATGAAGGACGAGGAGCGGATAAGGAACAACTATTGAAAGTTGCGGTTCGATGGGGCATATTATGCAGATCTGAAGACCGCTAACGAGTGTTGCTCGAGTGAACGGAGGATTTGAATGAAAACATATCTGAAATGTAGAATGGTGGCGGAATTGGAGAAATTGGAAGAGGAAGGTGGCTAGAAGTACGGGTTGGAAATGTTAAGCCACTTCAACTCTTCGTAGAATCGGGTGACAGAAGTGTCTCTGGATATCCCGAAGATGAAGCGTAATTAGTTAAATTCGTTTTCAGTTTTGCTTCAAGATCCCAGAGACATCCATACACAGTACAGTAGTAGTCAAAGTGGGGGATATTAAGAGCTTACAGGGTTTTAATAATTGCACAAGCGAACGGTTGTCGGTGATTGATATTCAAGCGAGTAGTTGTTTAAGGAGATCAAATTGGGTTTCGCGTCCGAGAGATTTCTGAAGGACAAGTGTATTTTTTCCGAACAAATGAAGTTTGTGTGGGATTGGGGTCGGATCGACCCGGCGTTGTATTATTAATCCAACTGGTTTTAATGGGGGAGGTATATTTGGATTTAATTATTTCGTAGATTTCGGCAGGGTTGGTTGCATGCCAAGTTAACCAAATATTTGGACGTTAATCAGGATGATTCTTTGAAACTATTTTTCCAAAAAAAACTTTTTTCCGCTAGTAACTGGTCCCAAGGGGAAAGATTGGTAAATTTTGAGGACATATGCATAAATATGGTATTGGCATGATATATATGATGGGGAAGATCATTGATAAAAATAGCAAACAGGGTAGGAGATAGTGATGAACCTTGAGAAACCCCACAGGATAGAGACAATGTATTGAAGGAGTTGGCTGGAAATACCAGTTTACTATAATTTTAGCTTAGACAGAAAAACAAATCTTTCGCTCTAGGGAGCTCAAGAAAGCCATTAAAAAATTAAATGAACTCTACGAGCTGTACGATGATTCAGACAAAGTTGTTGAAAGGACATTTTAGAATAAAGGAAATTTTCACCTGTTGCTCGTCCTTCTTGAATTTGTAAACGGCGGCGGACAATGGTGGTTGAAGAAAAGACTTCGAAATGTTCATAAATATCATACCCAAGAGGTACAAATAAAAAAAAAGCAACGTTAAACCACAATTTTAAACAATTAACATCGGCTACAATTGACTCAAAGCCGAGATCACGGCTCGACATCAACAATGCAAGAGTGTTAAAAGAATGGCTGATGACCGCCAATCTAATCCCATCCTGATGCTAAATAAAGCACATACTGTGAGCGGTTGGAAAGGAAGGATTCGAACCTACACACTGCACTGTTGGATAATGGGAGTTTTTGTAGTTTAGTTAGAAGGATTGAATGGTCAACGGTATCAAATGCTTTGGAAAAATCTAGGAGAATTAGAATGGTTATTTTTTAGTGTTCAATAGGAGATTACAAGTCTTGGATTATTTTTAGGAAAGAGAATTGTGTTGAATATCCTGGAAGGAAGCCGGATTGGAGTGGGTTGATAAGGGAACGTTCTTCCAGAAAATTCGATAACGGATTATAAAGAAGGCGTTCCAGTAGTCTAGAATGATTTAAAAGCAGAGAAACAGGACGGAAGTCGGATGGAGAGGAAGGATTTAGAATTTTATTTAGCGGTCGAACTAAGGTGATTTTCAAAAATGCAGTATAATATGTAAATAGAGTTTTCCAAGGAAAAGTTGTACATATTGTAATGTATTGAGGGTACTGAGGGGAGTTCATTATTAAATAATATTAATAGTAATCAATTAATGATAACGAATCTTTGTCGGAAAAACATCAAAAGGTGTTTACCTAGCCCCCTAGATTTCCCATCGGTATGGGTCCCCCAGCGGTACCAGAAACTTCTGGTAGTTTCCTCCCAGCGGCGGCCAACAAGAATATTAAGAGTGGTCAAAAGATAAGAATAATAGCACAAAGGCTATACCGCCAGCCGGGGCATTTCCCATATCGGCCCACCCGAGGTGACGAGAATGAGAGAGAAGAACCGAAGAGTCAGTCAAGTTTTATCCTCAGGAAGAGTGAGTCGGGTTCCATCTACAAGAAGAGGAGGTGGCCGTCGGGGTTCTGATAGCAGCTGGAGGATGATGCCGAGAAAGGGGACCTAAGACTGATTTCACCTTCGCCAGCCGATTAAGTGTTTCAAAGGTATATTGTTATTTGTAATATTGTATGGCAAAGGTAGTAGTGAAAATGTCCCTCAGTATTCTCAATCAAAGCAATAGGCAATGTATTAATATAATTTATATGTGTAAGTTAATAATTATAATAACGTATTAATTGAATCTTGTTTACTTTAATCTTACCCTGCATGCCACCTATTGGATTGGTAAACACGATACCTTTGGAAAGGAGATCCAACGGTATCATTAAATATAGTTTATATATTGACTAAATATAGTAAGTAAGCTAGTTTTTGAAGTTACCGCTGCTTTAGAAAATCAGCAGGTCAAAAACATAACAATATGATATTGGATCGGTATAATAGCTGTGAGAGAGGATTTAATTAATTTTACTAGAATGTTGTCCGGTCCGTAATCATTAGGGTTGGGTTTAAGAATAGCAGTATTTAACTCGTCATATGGAACATGGGAAAAGAAAAAAACTTCCTGTATTAAAACTATGATGTTTAAAATCGTTTGTGGAAGATGAATGAGAAGATACGATACGAAGTGATTATTGAGATCGTCTGCTGTAACAGGAATGTAATTGCATTTATTAAATTCCGAAGGGGATAATTTTCTATTTGGATTTAGCATCTGGAACATCGGAAAAGGAGCTTTGTTTTTGTTGTGAGGGTTGTAAAAATAACGCTGTGAAAAAGATGAAGCCTATGGGATACTATACAATTTTTTTTAAACTATCAATTATTATCTTATCGTAGTGTTAATTAATGTCGTTATAGAAGCAAATAAAAGTAGTCAAATGAGGAATCAGTAAACAAAATAGAAACCAAAAAGTTTATAATATTTTTTTATTTTATAAACAGTAATGATATAGAGGAGGGGAGCCCGTGGCTAGTGCGTTAGTATATCATGCTAAAAGTTGTGAGTTCGAATCCCAGTCCCGGCGGGGCTTTTATAAGAATGTAATTATATAGGGATTCAATTAAAGCCTCTCCCCCGGGTATGTGAGACCCGTCAGCCAAATGGTGGCCACTCACAAAATTATGCGTAGGAAGTGATGACCCTACACTACAAAATGCATCACGAAACGTGAGTGTAATCTCCCCGGAGATTACACCGCGAGGCCCAGTGCCTACACGGCTTGTCGCGTCACTGGAAAAAAATATAGATGCTTTACATGTTTAGCGCAATGCATAATGTACAACTAAAAAGTACAAATTTGCTATTTAATCACAATGCATATTATTTAGGTTTTTCGAAAACATATTCTATTATTTTAATGATGTATAATAAAAATTACTACACATTAAAAAAAAATAACTTTGCTAAAAGTTGTGAGTTCGAATCCCAGTCCCGGCGGGGCTTTTATGTAATTATATAGGGATTCACTAAATGCCTCTCCCCCGGGGTATGTGAGATCCGTCAGCCTCACAAAATTAGGGGAAGGGAGTGATGACCCTACACTACAAAATGCATCACGAAACGTGAGTGTAATCTCCCAGAAGATTACACCGCGAGGTCTGTCGCGTCACTGGAAAAAAATATAGATGCTTTACATGTTTAGCGCAGTGCATAATGTGCAACTAAAAAGTACAAATTTCCTATTTAATCACAATCCATATTATTTAGGTATTTCGAAAACATATTCCATTATGTTTAATGGTGTAATAATAAAAATTACTACACATTAAAAAAAAATAACTTTGCCTCAGTTTTAGGTAATGGCGACCACTTCCGTGTTAGAGGATAACGACTGTTATTTTGCCGAGTATAATGGTTCCCCATGATCGGTGCTTTATATGGTGATTAATTCATTTTTGTGCTCCGTAAGATAGTGTGCTTTCGGCATTTTGAGCTTCAATAGGGTCATTTACGTCTTATCGATAAACGAAAAAGTTTCATGGGGTGAACAGTGTTGTTGTTTAATATAAAGTGTTGGTTTATATTGAAATGCAATCATTCGGATGAGAATCCTCATCACAGTCGCGGTTCTTAACCATTAAAACCACTCGGATTTATGCCTATATTATTCAAAATAAGTTTTATTAATTCATTGATTTATGAAAAATAAAAGTAGACTCGCCGCACAATTTTAACTTATCACCCAAGTTTTTAAAATAAATTTCTTTCTTCAGTAACACCCCGCTTGTCCCAGTCGAACAGATCCGATATCTATGACTCCATCTGGACAAACGTCTTATTTGGATTCCTCACACAAGACTGAAACGACAAGAAACTGCCCGAAGTTTTCGACTACTTCAACACTTACTGGACAGACCCTCCGCTTAACTACAAAATACTTATATACCTGACTACCAATAGGCCGATATAGACTTACGGAATAGAGCTTTGGGGCTCTACTAAACCATTAAATTCTTCTTGTCTCCAATCCTTACAACCAAAAGAAAAATCCTTAATGTTCCCTATGTTACTGGCTTGGCCCGAATCAGGTACCACTCCTTTCATGAGAAACTCCATTCCTAGTCTGATCCACTCAAATCAAACCAAAGCTACCTCTATAATCCCTGATAATACTCCGAGGCGTCTGAAAAGAAGATGGCCCCGAGACCTTCTAGTCTAGTATAGTTTTTGGGGAATCACCAATGGGTAGTATCTCTACAAGTGCATCAACACAGTATAGTCTTGTATCACATTTACTTGATTTTTTTTCTTATACAATTGTAAATATCAATAAATATATATATATTTTTAAAAATAACTGAATAAGATATGCAATTTAATAAACTTCAGAGTTATCATTCAGTTTATATTGAAACTTTTATTTACGATTAAATAATATAACAATAGAAATTAGAATCTTCAGCAACGGCTGAAGCTTATGTAGTTGTGGTCCCACCCTGTTATTACTTTTTATGTTATACTATGTATAGTTTAATAATCATCGCACGAGACATTTGTTTTGGGTAAAAATGTTTCCATAATACTCCAGGCATTTACATGTCTTGAATGTGTAATTTGAGTTGTTTGCATTTTTTCTACAATACACACACACGCGCGAACACTAACACACACACACACACACAAACATTCACACACACATACATACATACACACACACACGCATAATTTTATAAAGTCAACAGGTAATTACAGTGGAAACAATTTATTGCAGTTTGGACTTTATTGAGCTAACATTTGATTTCATTTAGTGGATTAAACTTAATAGTAGACAATTGATTAATGGATTTTGATTTATTATTAATATAACTTATTGAAGCTTGATGAGTGGTTGACCTTCAATAACTCAATAACGATTTAATATTATCTACTAAATTTCAGATCTAAAAATAATAATAATAAATCAGGTACAAAGTCTCAAATATCTTGGGATTTTTTTTTTATTCGTTTGGGGCATCTAAGGACCACGGTGTTTGTGTTCACATCTGGTGTCTACCACCTCTGGCGTGTTGGTTGGTTTGCTTCCTGCTTTTCTGTTGGTGCAACATATATTTTTTTTTACTGAGTTCTACCTTGGACTATTTCTTGGATGCGTTGAGCCTAACCTCTGTAATGGACTTGGGATTACATAATTTTATTTATTTAATTTAAAAAAAAAAGGCAAAAAGTATTTATCGTTATTTATCACATTTTTTTTACGAAAACCCCTTTTTATATCTTTGATTCCTTATTTGAGTGGTGACTCTCCTCTGTTGATATGATTTGTACGCTCTGTATTCGTCAGTATTCCATCTAAGCTTATTCCAGATTAACATATGTTGATAAAATTTTCCTTTTATTTTTTAATCTCTCTCTATATATACAAAATGATTTTGGTTTCCGCTAACTCCTTCTAAACCACATGCCGGATTTTGATACGGTTTTCACAATCATTAATGGCAATCTTTCCTAAATGTTTATAAGTATAGTCAATTTAAAATTAGCTATTATTTCAACAGGAAAAATTAATTCTGTAACCAAGTCGTCAAAATAGACGTACAAAATACCGTTAGAAAGCGCAATATTTTTGAAAAGTTAATATGCAATAAAATAAATCTGACAAGTTGTTATAAGCCAATAAGATTATGAAAGTTATTTGTAATGTTGTGATGAGGGAGTTCAAGGTGAATGTACAAGTTATATTCTTTGATACAGTACTGGAGATTTTAGAAAAAAAAAAAAAAAATTAGCGAATAGTACGTAAGTAGTAAAAATAAATAGACAGTTGTTAAAAACTAACATTGCTAATAATTATTACTACTTTTACATCATTTAATAAACACATATATTTCACTTTGAACTAAATGGGACTCCCATGGAAACTAAATCAAGTTTTAAAATGTATTTATAAAAAGTCAATTTGCTATATAAAATAGTAGTCAACCGAATAAAACAGGAACTGTTAAACAAACCAAACAAATAAACTAAACCAATTTTTTATTTTGGACCAATTTCTGCCGATGAATAAATATAATGATGAATATACGTTATATACTAAACATAATATTTTCTTACTTAATGCACTTTTCGGTACATTGAACTCCTAATCCCAAAGTGATGAATTCTTAAAACTTTTTCAACCATAAATGACACCACATTTAAATTCCATCCGCTCGAAGCAAGGCCGAGTTGCTTGTTACATATATAATGACATAATAATTTTACTATACATATTACATTATATACTCAACATACTATGTAAATTTTAGTATATGGGGGCATACACGTGTAACAGCTCCTGCAACGATAAAATATGTCCATTTTAACTTCGACCCCCTCGTTCTGAGGTCTCTGAACTCTAAATGCTGAATTCATTTATTTTTTTTTTCATTCATTTCCTTTTAAATCTTGGCTCTATTTCTTTTTTATAACGGTACGGACTGGGTTTTTACGAGTTTTTTTTAGAATATGAAACAATAATATGTTATTATAGGTATAGCGATTTATTCTTACTGCAGAACAAAATTACAAGATTAAATTTCGGTCTTTATGGATAACCTTGATTCATAATAAATGGCAAGACAGTGTAATGGACGAGAGTTGTTATCGCTGGCTAAAATTAGTATCGGATCACGAACTAACAATCGTGAAACTCCAGCAAAAACTAATTACAACAATGTTCTTTACGATGCCTTGAGAAATCAGGCGCTCATCTGATAAAAACAAGATTTATCTCAATGATTAAAAGCTGATTTAAAGTTTTGGAAACCGTAGATTGCGAAATTAATGATATGGAGTAATTTTTAGCACAATGAATAATACTCAATTTTCCCTTTCATAAATAAAAAAATACCAACTACACAACTACTGAAAACAGATTGATATGAATTTAATAGGCAAGATGAAATTAATATATTTATTTTTTTACCCAAATTTTATCACAATAAAAAAAGGTGATTGCCTAACCCAAATGGGAAAGTTAAATTTCATTCATCTACATTAATATATTTTTTTACTTGAGATTTAATGTCAACATCGATTCCAAAAAAAATGTTTTTATTATCTACTGGTTATAAAAGTAAAAAAAATAAAAATAGAAATAGTAATAGGCTTACCGAACCCGAAGGTTCGATGCCGATACAACCAAACTTCGCCCCCGCACAGACTCGTCCAATGTTCGCCGGTCAAGCCCAATCCCCGAGATCAGCTTTAACGCAATCCTCCCATCGCCGCTTCGGCCTACCTTTTGGACGCCTACCAATCGGATCAGCGAATAGCAACTTTCTCGGAATCCGTTCCTCACCGAGCTCAACAATTTTACTCGCCCATTTGAGTCTCCGCGACGCTATCAACTCAATTATATTCACAGGATACAAGCTCCGCAATTCCGCGTTGTGCAACCTTCTAAGTAAAAAAACAACAACATATTTTTCTATCAAGGGTGACAAATAAAAGTTGAACGAATTCGATATTCATCTGAAGTAGATTATATAAAAATAACTATTTTATCTTCTTACCATTGATAATTAACAGCTAAATATGCATGTTGAGTGAATTTGAACTACTAAACGAGAAATCTGCAAAAATAGTTTTTTAATGCAATTTTTCGTTTTTGAGCATAAGAACAGTAATATGGGTGTATAATATACCGTTGGGAAGCTAATGATTTTAGAAAAAATATTATCTTATACAAAATCTTTTAAAAGTTAGTAAAGAGTGATGAAAAGCTGATAAAACTAACTGATTGTTTTATAAAATATTATAATAGATTTTTTAATAAAACACATGTTTCTATAGAAATTAAATTTAATTGATGCTTTGTTAGTTTCACTCATTTCCATCTTTATCTGTATTTGAATGACTTTTAATTGAATTTAACAACGCAGGTTAGTGAAAGTCGTGTGTTGCCTGGACCTGATTTTATTAATTATTATATCTCGACTTCTTAAATCAAAGCAAGTTTTAATTTTATACATTATTATTTTATAGCACTAAAATTTTATATAATTGATTATATTTAACAAAAATAAACTTAAAAAATGAACAAGTGTGGAATAACCGCTTGAAGCTCGAAGGAAAAGCAATTGAATAAGGGCAATAGCTCCCATTCAATTTCCTTATTTCAGGAAAGGACGGGGCCCAGTGACAAATCATTCCCGTTCCTGACATCCTCAATTTTCTTACAAGATCCCTCCTCTTAACAATAGTTCCCAATTTCTTGTCTCTTATGTGCCATTGGGAATAGTGAGGAAAAAAAATCTTATATAAAAATATTGAAATATCTATTATCGTGTAAGGAAAAATTTCCAAAAGGAGAAGAAAATCTATCTCAGGACTATCTATTGTTATTATAATCTATTTAAAATGTTCCTTATATAGGTACTTTTTCTCGTACACTTTCCATACAAATTATTTTGACAAACAAATTTACAATAAATTCCTGCTACGTACAGTCGTGGTCGTAAAAATTTCATCACTCAAAAAAAAAAAAGTTTCAAAAATTAAACATAACCGCATGTTTTTAAAAAATGCTGATTACGCAAAAAATGATATTGTATATTGAAATTAAAGAAAGACTCATAAAAACTAATGAAAAAGATATTGAAGTCTAAATTATATGGTAAAATGAATTATGGATTATAATATTAATATTATACAAAGCTGTAGTTTCTGTTGATTTGTGCCACTAATTCTTCCCGTAAAGATTGTTCCATTTCGTGTAACCTCATAATGTTAATTGTCTCTGATTGCAAAACGCTCAAAATTCGACTTAATTGCAGATTCTATTCTGGTATTAGTTAAAACTTCTGAGAACTAAGAATTTTTTTTCTTTTTAAATGTTTTTCCATTTTTTCACTAAGCGTATGACATATTTTTTTTTATCTGGCGCGACAGGCCGTTTAGGTCCTTGGCCGCTTGGGTAATCTCCAGGGAGAATATACTCACCGCGTTTCTCGATGAGATTTTTCATTACTCTCTACGCCTATTTTCGTGAGTGGCGGACAGTAGGCCGACGGGTCTCACATGCCCGAGTGAGAGTCTGTGAGTAAATCCCCATTAAATTTTATTCTGATAAAAGTATCGCCGGAACTGGGATTCGAAGTCACAATCTTTGGCGTGCGTGACTAGCGCGCTGGCCACTCAGCTACGGGCTCCCCTTTCTGATATTAATAAGGAGACTAAATCAAAAATATTCGATTAGATAAAATTCATCACCATAAAAAATTTACGTATAGGTGATGCAATTTCTATGACTACGACTGAGTATTAATTAGGCTATGAAAGATGTCCTCAAGAGATCATGTAATGCGTAAATTGAATTTATCACTATTATTTGCATTATGTTAACTCTTGTTGAACAAAAGAGTTGTTATCTTTAATATCAAATATAATTATATTAAAGATAATCAGGTGAGCTAGAGGAAAAACAGTTATAATTTTCAATTATATTAATACTAGTAAATAATTAATTAATGAGATAAAAAAGTAGTTATTGTAATTTAAGATTGGTTTAAAAATATAAATGAATAATTATATTTTGACTATTCATGCGTTAGTCTCTACCATGTATATTTTTTTGACATTAACATATATAATTATAATAGAATAGGATGATTTTTGGTTTATTTTTTTCAATAATATTCCTTTGTAATACTCCAAGAAAAAAAACAAAAAGAAATAATCCTTTTAGATTTTTTGTGGTCAAACGTTCCAACGCACGTATGTTACAATACGCACGTATTAACGCAGTTCGCGGTCTACATAATACGCAAATGAAAAAAAATACGTTTGTCCCTGTTAGTTTTAAAATGGTGACAGTAAAATATGTTTTAATTCAAATGTATTTTTTTTTTTTTTTTTTTATTCACAGAATGTCAGAAGTTATCTGACAATTACCAAATATGCAAATATATAAATCTTCAGCAGCAGACACAATAGGCATAGGAACGGTAAGTGCTCAGTTCCAAGGGTTGAATTGAGCAGAGAATGTCTCTCATCCAGCATCTTTCCAGTCCACTTCAAACAGAAATTTCAGTTATTTAAATGTCGACTAAAAAGTCTTTTCTCCTGTCCGTGCAGTTTTCTATCGAAAATCTAATAGAGAATTTGTATGTGTTGGTGACTCTTTCTTGTAAGTACGTATGTAGGTATTTTTGAAGATAGAGAAAAAAGTATAATGTTTTATACTTAGATCTTCACGATTATTCTTCCAGTGGCGCAACTGGCCGTGTTGGCCCTGGACCTCGTGCATCTTGTTGCATTTTGTACAGTTGGGTCATCACTCCCTACGCCTAATTTTGAGTGGCCACCGTTTGGCTTACGGGTCTCACACGCCCGGGGTAGAGGCTATGGGTGAATCCCCATTTAATTACATCATTATAAAAGTCCCGCCGGGACTGGGATTCGAACTCACAACTTTTAGCATGAGATACTAACGCACTAGCCACTCAGCCACGGGCTCCCCTCCCCTATATTATTACTGTTTATAAAATAAAAAAAAATTATAAACTTTTTGGTTTCTATTTTGTTTACCGATTCCTCATTTGACAACTTTTATTTGCTTCTATAACGACATTAATTAATAATACGATAAGATATTAATTGATAGTTAAAATATTTACGCCTAATTTTGAGTGGCCACCATTTGGCTTACGGGTCTCACACGCCCGGGGTAGAGGCTATGGGTGAATCCCCATTTAATTACATCATTATAAAAGTCCCGCCGGGACTG
The DNA here is from genome assembly GCA_023052935.1 of Piezodorus guildinii. Lineage (NCBI taxonomy): Eukaryota > Metazoa > Arthropoda > Insecta > Hemiptera > Pentatomidae > Piezodorus > Piezodorus guildinii. The sequence continues at coordinate 64,231,475 of CM041293.1, forward strand.
GGATTCGAACTCACAACTTTTAGCATGAGATACTAACGCACTAGCCACTCAGCCACGGGCTCCCCTCCCCTATATTATTACTGTTTATAAAATAAAAAAAAATTATAAACTTTTTGGTTTCTATTTTGTTTACCGATTCCTCATTTGACAACTTTTATTTGCTTCTATAACGACATTAATTAATAATACGATAAGATATTAATTGATAGTTAAAATATCTACGCCTAATTTTGAGTGGCCACCATTTGGCTTACGGGTCTCACACGCCCGGGGTAGAGGCTATGGGTGAATCCCTATTTAATTACATCATTATAAAAGTCCCACCGGGACTGGGAAATGAACTCACAATCTTTAACATGAGGGACTTGCGTGCTAGCAACTTGGCCACGGGCTCCCCAGATCCCCACGATTATTTTTACGAAATAAATTAGTTGAAATTTGATCAATTTAAATGCTTATAAGTCCGTTATATGTATTACTAGAAAAAAAATATTTAGAAAGTTTGTAGATAGTATTAGTTTTAAACATTTATCAGATTCAATTATAATGATATCTTTTAAAGTATTTTATGAACACCTTGGTGTTCGATTACTGTCATATTGGAGGTTCTCTGCTACTGTCAACATGAAATTTTAAATATTTTTTTATGCCAATTATTCAGTTTTTATTACTTATTTTTATTTTCAAGAATAATACGAAATAGTAATTGCCATAAAAAAAAAAAAAAAAAAATTAAACAGGTGTTGAAAGGCATATAAACGTTGTATACGACTGGGTGTTGTATTTGCATTTCATGTCCCCCACTAGATGTAGAGACCATTTTCCAGTTACTGCCTTTTATTGAATTTTATCACGGAGAGCCTCGACGATCCAAAAATATATTTTATCAGCACATAATAAATTTTGTTAATATTTATGGCATTTTTTTATGTTTTAATTTCATATTGCTAAAACAAACAAACACACACACACATACACATATATATATATATATATTATATATATATATATATATATATATATATATATATATATATATATATATATATATACTGATATATTAAAAAAAAAATCAAATATGTCATAACAATCTTGACATTTATTAGGTTGAATAATGTTATTTATCCTACATTTTATTATCATGATGTCATTTTTCTTGCTTTTTAAGCACAAAATTACATAATCGCGCTATTTTCTAAACAAATTATTATTAAAAATTTAATTTCTTTTAAAATATTAGCATACGAATTACAAATTGTTAAGATGTATGAATACCACATTTATGTTTTAACCACTGAGTACTCAATGTAATTCATCAATCTAATCCCGTAGCCCATATTACCTGGTAGTATTTATCATCGACAGAATATATTGTTCCTGAAATCACAGACAAAAGCGGTAGAACAAGCGATAATGAGCCTTTGAATGGATGGATGAAAGGGCGATATAATCCATAAATCAGTATTTGTAGCTAATGAACTTGACAGCCTCTGATGGAATGATGCACCGCGTCTATCCTTCTCCATACCTTTCCTCTAATGTGTTTCAATTTTCCTTTCTCCCATGAATTTTCAGAATTTGGCCTTTGCTAAGTGATTTCCCATGTATCCCGTCAAAAATTGATTTGATAGCTCTTTCTCTCATCTGTGATTATATTAAGCGTGCAGTGATTGGGATGGTATTATAGTTTGTAAGGTTTTATATAGTGATCAGTTGGAAAAATATCGCTTATAGCAAGAATATTGTGAATATTTTTATAAGCTTACTTCCGAGAAAGACAAAAGAAGAGGAGATCAAAAAAACAAAAACAATAACTATATTTATCGAACAAATATACAACCAAAAGAACTATTACCACAATGATGAGAAAAATAAAAAATAAAAAACTACATTTTTTTTCAACTATAGTTTTCAACCATCGGCAGACTGAAAGATAGGTAGACACAATAAATTGGAAGACTCTCAGCTGTGCCGAAGGTACCCAAAACCAAGGAAGAAAAAGCAACTTGGGCCAGATCAGTCAGTAGAGGAGGTGGTTTTAGTAGGTTGGGTCTCAGTGTGTGAAAGCTCAAGTCTCCAAGTGTCTTTTGAGACTTACGTCTTATACAAAATTTAAAAAATACCAGTAAATAAGTGAATTTAACAATGTATTAACCTCAATTTTTGCTGAAAATATTTTAGAACACGATCTCTCAAGACCGTTCTCTTTTCCCTAAAAGTCTTTAGTTTTAGACATTAAATAGGATTCAGTAATAATTCCGCTTTGTTGAAAATTATGGGCAAATCTGTTTGATGACATTATCACAGCGTTGATATGCGCAGAAGTTAATAAATGCACCTATTGCAGAGTTCCTGAAATTTAAAAAAGTAGAAAGATGTACCTTTGTTTGAATTAAACATAAAAAATATTAGCTATCATTGAATTTATAAATATTGTATAATTAATGTTGTAGCTTAGTTATTGTTAAAATGTTAGGCTTGAAAATTAGCGAATCTTGAAAACTCTGTTAAGTTGGTAAAAGGTTTGGTAATTCCCAGTTTTTACTTTTACTTACCTAAATATGAAATATATAGTAAGGGAACGTTTTGCGATCGTGAAGATTTTTAAATTGCATTTTTTAACTGAAATACACGTTTTAGGATTTCCCGATTCCAAAAAACCAAGTCCTACAAAAAGATCTCTGTAGCTGTGTGTACGTGGTAAGTCTAGCCCGAAAACGATATAAATATGAAATATATAGTAAGGGAACGTTTTGCGATCGTGAAGATTTTTGAATTGAATTTTTTAACTGAAATACACGTTTTAGGATTTCCCGATTCCAAAAAACCAAGTCCTACAAAAAGATCTCTGTAGCTGTGTGTACGTGGTAAGTCTAGCCCGAAAACGATATAAATATGAAATATATAGTAAGGGAACGTTTTGCGATCGTGAAGATTTTTGAATTGAATTTTTTAACTGAAATACACGTTTTAGGATTTCCCGATTCCAAAAAACCAAGTCCTACAAAAAGATCTCTGTAGCTGTGTGTACGTGGTAAGTCTAGCCCGAAAACGATATAAATATGAAATATATAGTAAGGGAACGTTTTGCGATCGTGAAGATTTTTGAATTGAATTTTTTAACTGAAATACACGTTTTAGGATTTCCCGATTCCAAAAAACCAAGTCCTACAAAAAGATCTCTGTAGCTGTGTGTACGTGGTAAGTCTAGCCCGAAAACGATATAAATATGAAATATATAGTAAGGGAACGTTTTGCGATCGTGAAGATTTTTGAATTGAATTTTTTAACTGAAATACACGTTTTAGGATTTCCCGATTCCAAAAAACCAAGTCCTACAAAAAGATCTCTGTAGCTGTGTGTACGTGGTAAGTCTAGCCCGAAAACGATATAAATATGAAATATATAGTAAGGGAACGTTTTGCGATCGTGAAGATTTTTGAATTGAATTTTTTAACTGAAATACACGTTTTAGGATTTCCCGATTCCAAAAAACCAAGTCTACAAAAAGATCTCTGTAGCTGTGTGTTACGTGGTAAGTCTAGCCGAAAACGATATAAATATGAAATATATAGTAAGGGAACGTTTTGCGATCGTGAAGATTTTTGAATTGAATTTTTTAACTGAAATACACGTTTTAGGATTTCCCGATTAAAAACAGTTTTAATTCACGATCCAGATACTAGTGCTACAGAAGACTCTAGCGTGAAACGTGTAATTAGCCCGAAAGATATTATGAATTAGTATGGAACTGTTTTGACGTAAGATTTTGGATTTGAATTAATTAAACTGAAATCACGTTTTAGATTTCTCCGATTCCAAAGCCAAGTCCTACAAAAAGATAATTGAATTTGTAAGGGAAGTTTTGCGCGGAAAACATATAAATTGAATATAATAAATAAGACGTTTTGCGATTCGTAAATATTTTGAATTGTTTTTAAATGAATCTACGTTTTAGGTTCCGATTCAAAAAAACCAACTAAAAAGAATCTTGTAGTGGTTGTACGTGGAAGTTAGCGTAAACGATATAATATGAAAATAAGTTTGGGAACGTTTGCGATCGTAACGATTTCTAAATTGAATTTTTTAACTGATACAGTTTTAGGTTCACCGATTCCAAAAAATCAAGTTAAAGAAGTTTCGTGTAGATGTTGACTGAATTTTACCGAAAACGTTTAGATTTGACAAAAAAAAGTCACAATAAGTCTCTGTGCTGTATTTTGAATTGAATTTTTACGAAAACCGTTTAAGTATTCGATTAAAAGCCAAGTCTACAAAGATCTATTCTTGTGTATTTGTAAGTACTACCGATTAGATTAATATTCAAAAAAAGGGAACGTTTTGCGATCGTGGTTTTTGAATTGAATTTTTTAAACTGAAATACACGTTTTAGGATTTCGTTCCAAAAACCAATTGTCTAACATAAAAATCTTTAGCTGTTGTACGTGTAAAAATCAAGTCCGAAAAAGATTTATAGTGAATATATAAGTAAGGAACGTTATGACGTTGAAATTGTTTGATTGAATGTTTTAACTGAATACAGTTTTAATGGATTTTCGATAAAAACAAGTTACCAAAAAAGTCTACTAAAAAGTTCTGGTGTAGTGTAAGCGCCGAAAACGATATAAATAAATATAGAGGAGTTTGGTGTAAATTTTGTAAGGAATGTTTTAACTGAAATCGTTTTGAATTTTCGATTCAAAAAACCAGTCTAGAATGATCTCTAAACTAGTCTAAGATCTGTACTGTGGAAACGTTAAATTAATAAAAGATAATTTGAATTATGTAAGAATTTATTGAATTTTTAATTGAATTTTTATTCCGATCCAATAAACAAGGTCCATACAAAAACCAAGTCTATAAAAGATTTGTAGTGTGTTACGGGAAACGATAAAGATATAATATGGAACTTTTGTAGGAAGATTTTGGATTGAAATTTTTAATTAATACTTTTAGATTCGATTCAAAAAACTAGATTTCCACAAAAAACTCAGTCTAAGTTCGTGGTAGTTACGGAAACGAAAAAATAAATATATAGTAAGGGAACGTTTTGCGATCGTGAAGATTTTTGAATTGAATTTTTTAACTGAAATACGTTTAGGATTTCCGTTTCCAAAAAACCAAGTCCTACAAAAAGATCTCTGTAGCTGTGTGTACGTGGTAAGTCTAGCCGCGAAAAAGATATAAATATGAAATATTTAGTAAGGGAAGTTTTGCGATTGATTTTTTAATTGAATTTTTTACGAAATACACGTTTTAGATTTCCCGATCAAAAAACCAGTCTACAAAAGATCTTGTACTTTGTATTGTGGTAAGTCTGCACGAAAAGATATAAATATATTTATAGTAAGGAAACGTTTTGCGATCGTGAAGATTTTTGAATTGAATTTTTTAATGAAATACACGTTTTAGGATTTCCCGATCCAAAAAACCAAGTCCTACAAAAAGATCTCTGTAGCTGTGTTGTAGTGTAAGTCTAGCCGAAAAACGATATAAATTGAATATATAGAAAAGGGAACGTTTTGCGATCGTGAGATTTTTGAATTGAATTTTTTACTGAATACACGTTTTAGGATTTCCGATTCCAAAAACCAGTCCTACAAAAGATCTTGTAGCTGGTGTACGTGGTAGTCTAGCCCGAAAACGATTAAATATGAAATATATAGTAAGGGAACGTTTTGCGATCGTGAGATTTTGAATTGAATTTTTTAATGAAATCGTTTTAGGATTTCCGATTCCAAAAAACAAGTCTACAAAAAGATTCTGTAGCTGTGTGTACGTGGTAAGTCTAGCCAAAACGATATAAATATGAAATATAAGTAAGGAAATGTTTTTGCGATCGTTGAAGATTATATTGAATTTTTTAACTGAAATACACGTTTTAGGATTTCCCGATTCCAAAAAACCAAGTCCTACAAAAAGATCTCTGTAGCTGTGTGTACGTGGTAAGTCTAGCCCGAAAACGATATAAATATGAAATATATATAAGGGAATTTTGAAATTTTGATTTTTTTAATGAAATACACGTTTTAGATTTCCGATTCCAAAAAACAAGTCCTACAAAAAGATCTCTGTAGCTGTGTGTACGTGGTAAGTCTGCGAAAACGATATAAATATGAAATATAGTAGGGAACGTTTTGCGATCTGAAGATTTTTGAATGAATTTTTTACTGAAATACACGTTTTAGGATTTCCGATTCCAAAAAACCAGTCTAAAAAGATCTGTAGCTGTGTGTACGTGGTAAGTTAGCCGAAACGATATAATATGAATATATAGTAAGGAACGTTTGCGATCGTGAGATTTTTGAATGAATTTTTAACTGAAATACCGTTTTAGGATTTCCGATTCAAAAACCAAGTCCTACAAAAAGTCTCTGTAGCTGTGTGTACGTGTAAGTCTAGCGAAAACGTATAAATATGAAATATATGAAGACGTTTTGGATCGTGAAGATTTTTGAATTGATTTTTAACTGAAATACACGTTTTAGGATTTCCGATTCCAAAAACCAAGTCTACAAAAGATCTTGTAGCTGTGTGTACTGGTAAGTCTAGCCGACAAACGATATATATGAATTTGTAGGAACGTTTTGATCGTGAGATTTTGAATTTTTTAACTGAAATACACGTTTTAGGATTTCCGATTCCAAAAAACCAAGTCTACAAAAGATTCTGTAGTGTGTGTACGTGTAATCTAGCCCGAAAACGTATAAATATGAATATTAGTAGGGAACGTTTTGCGATGTGAAGATTTTTGAATTGAATTTTAACTGAATACACGTTTTAGGATTTCCGATTCAAAAAAACCAAATCCTACAAAAGATTCTGTTGTGTGTACGTGGTAATCTAGCCGAAAACGATATAAATATGAATATTAGTAAGGGAACGTTTTGCGATCGTGAAGATTTTGATTGAATTTTTAACTGAAATACACGTTTTGGATTTCCGATTCAAAAACCAAGCCCTCAAAAAGATCTCTGTATGTGTTAGTGTAAGTCTAGCCGAAAACGATATAAAATGAAATATTAGAAGGGAACGTTTGCGATCGTGAGATTTTTGATTGAATTTTTTAACTGAAATACACGTTTTAGATTTCCATTCAAAAAACCAAGTCTACAAAAGATCTCTGTAGCTGTGTGTACTGGTAAGTCTAGCCCGAAAACGATATAAATATGAAATATATAGAAGGAACGTTTTGCGATCGTGAGATTTTTGAATTGAATTTTTTAACTGAAATACACGTTTTAGGATTTCCGATTCCAAAAAACCAAGTCTACAAAAGATCTCTGTAGCTGTGTGTACGTGGTAAGTCTAGCCGAAAACGATATAAATATGAAATATATAGAAGGGAACGTTTTGCGATCGTGAAGATTTTTGAATTGAATTTTTTAACTGAAATACACGTTTTAGGATTTCCGATTCCAAAAAACCAAGTCTACAAAAAGATCTCTGTAGCTGTGTGTACGTGGTAAGTCTAGCCCGAAAACGATATAAATATGAAATATATAGAAGGGAACGTTTTGCGATCGTGAAGATTTTTGAATTGAATTTTTTAACTGAAATACACGTTTTAGGATTTCCCGATTCCAAAAAAACCAAGTCCTACAAAAAGATCTCTGTAGCTGTGTGTACGTGGTAAGTCTAGCCCGAAAACGATATAAATATGAAATATATAGAAGGGAACGTTTTGCGATCGTGAAGATTTTTGAATTGAATTTTTTAACTGAAATACACGTTTTAGGATTCCCGATTCCAAAAAACCAAGTCCTACAAAAAGATCTCTGTAGCTGTGTGTACGTGGTAAGTCTAGCCCGAAAACGATATAAATATGAAATATATAGAAGGGAACGTTTTGCGATCGTGAAGATTTTTGAATTGAATTTTTTAACTGAAATACACGTTTTAGGATTTCCCGATTCCAAAAAACCAAGTCCTACAAAAGATCTCTGTAGCTGTGTGTACGTGGTAAGTCTAGCCCGAAAACGATATAAATATGAAATATATAGTAAGGGAACGTTTTGCGATCGTGAAGATTTTTGAATTGAATTTTTTAACTGAAATACACGTTTTAGGATTTCCCGATTCCAAAAAACCAAGTCCTACAAAAAGATCTCTGTAGCTGTGTGTACGTGTAAGTCTAGCCCGAAAACGATATAAATATGAAATATATAGAAGGGAACGTTTTGCGATCGTGAAGATTTTTGAATTGAATTTTTAACTGAAATACACGTTTTAGGATTTCCCGATTCCAAAAAACCAAGTCCTACAAAAGATCTCTGTAGCTGTGTGTACGTGGTAAGTCTAGCCCGAAAACGATATAAATATGAAATATATAGTAAGGGAACGTTTTGCGATCGTGAAGATTTTTGAATTGAATTTTTTAACTGAAATACACGTTTTAGGATTTCCCGATTCCAAAAAACCAAGTCCTACAAAAAGATCTCTGTAGCTGTGTGTACGTGGTAAGTCTAGCCCGAAAACGATATAAATATGAAATATATAGCAAGGGAACGTTTTGCGATCGTGAAGATTTTTGAATTGAATTTTTTAACTGAAATACACGTTTTAGGATTTCCCGATTCCAAAAAACCAAGTCCTACAAAAAGATCTCTGTAGCTGTGTGTACGTGGTAAGTCTAGCCCGAAAACGATATAAATATGAAATATATAGTAAGGGAACGTTTTGCGATCGTGAAGATTTTTGAATTGAATTTTTTAACTGAAATACACGTTTTAGGATTTCCCGATTCCAAAAAACCAAGTCCTACAAAAGATCTCTGTAGCTGTGTGTACGTGGTAAGTCTAGCCCGAAAACGATATAAATATGAAATATATGTAAGGGAACGTTTTGCGATCGTGAAGATTTTTGATTGAATTTTTTAACTGAAATACACGTTTTAGGATTTCCCGATTCCAAAAAACCAAGTCCTACAAAAAGATCTCTGTACTGTGTGTACGTGGTAAGTCTAGCCCGAAACGATATAAATATGAAATATATAGTAAGGAACGTTTTGCGATCGTGAAGATTTTGAATTGAATTTTTTAACTGAAATACACGTTTTAGGATTTCCCGATTCCAAAAAACCAAGTCCTACAAAAGATCTCTGTAGCTGTGTGTACGTGGTAAGTCTAGCCCGAAAACGATATAAATATGAAATATATAGTAAGGGAACGTTTTGCGATCGTGAAGATTTTTGAATTGAATTTTTTAACTGAAATACACGTTTTAGGATTTCCCGATTCCAAAAAACCAAGTCCTACAAAAAGATCTCTGTAGCTGTGTGTACGTGGTAAGTCTAGCCCGAAAACGATATAAATATGAAATATATAGTAAGGGAACGTTTTGCGATCGTGAAGATTTTTGAATTGAATTTTTTAACTGAAATACACGTTTTAGGATTTCCCGATTCCAAAAAACCAAGTCCTACAAAAAGATCTCTGTAGCTGTGTGTACGTGGTAAGTCTAGCCCGAAAACGATATAAATATGAAATATATAGTAAGGGAACGTTTTGCGATCGTGAAGATTTTTGAATTGAATTTTTTAACTGAAATACACGTTTTAGGATTTCCCGATTCCAGAAAACCAAGTCCTACAAAAAGATCTCTGTAGCTGTGTGTACGTGGTAAGTCTAGTGCGAAAACGATATAAATATGAAATATATAGTAAGGGAACGTTTTGCGATCGTGAAGATTTTTGAATTGAATTTTTTAACTGAAATACACGTTTTAGGATTTCCCGATTCCAGAAAACCAAGTCCTACAAAAAGATCTGTGTAGCTGTGTGTACGTGGTAAGTCTAGCCCGAAAACGACATAAAACATAAACCTGAAATTTCATATTTTAAGAGCGTCTATGTCTGAGATGCTACCGCAACTTTTCCTTCACTATAAGATGAGCAGAAGAGCCACTTTATATGATGCATTTTGCAGTTTACGATTTTCTCAAAAATGGTTATTACGATTTTGATTAAACTCGCTATATCCATGTAAAAGTTAATGGGCTAATTTGATGTAGGTTTCATTCTGATTGAAATAGTCTAATAGGGCTTAAATGATAGTTTAGTTTTTCCTTCCTCTACAGTACCTTCAATTTGTAGATTAAAATAAATTAACCATTTTTGGTTGTTTGCATTAATAAAAAACTTTTAAGTATATAAGTTGAACGAATTTGATATACAACTAAAGGAGAAGAGAGCAAAAATATTTGTTTATACTATTTTTGAGTTTTTTGAACATAAAAGCAGTAATTTAGATGAATAATATACCGTTGGAAGACAGAAGATTTCGGAAAAAAAAAAATGATCTTATGCACAAAGTTGTGAAATGTGAAGGAGAGTGGAGAAAACGGATAAATTAACTGATTTTTGTAGATAACAATTTTATATTGTTGAATTATTCAGTCTACAACATTTCTATCGAAACTAAGTATCATTCTTTCAATCTTTTGAACTCTATTTATTAGTTGTTAAATTGATTTTAGCAACCAAGGTAAGTGAAGGTGGTTTCTCGCCGGCACCAGATTTTTTATTTTACTTTCAATAATTATATTATGAGAAACTTAACTTATACAATACTTTTTTTGAATAAACTGGAATTTTCTTTCCTTCAAGCAACTCCGGAGTTATGAATTTAGTTCCGGGGCAAAGAGCCTGTTGCTCTAGTTCTCTGTAGTTTTTGCTGCATCTCATCACCTGTAAGAAATGAGGTGTCGTTTGGTTATCATGCTTCTGTCATTTTTACTCTTTGTCATTGCTATCTGCTGCTATATTAAGGTTTATAAATCTTATACTTTCTTTAAGACTGACAGTGATTTTAGTTTTAATATTGTGGAAATCTAATCATTATGTTTTACATTCTTACCAGCGTATATACTAATATAATCTGGTTTAAAATATAATCTAAATCTTTAATTAAGTCAGTCAATGAATTGAATTATTTGTAACTTATAAATTACTAATGACTACTGGAATTGTATATTACTATTGGGTTGTTTCACATGAAATGTCCGTTTTTATAGTTTATGAAATACACAAAGGATTTATTTTTGATTTGTTTTGTTTTGTATTTTATTTTGCAGGTCTCTGTTGTTTTCTTCCGAATGTTTACATATTTAAAGTAAACAGTTACTAATCCTCTACCTTTGTATTATAAACATTAGCTTCCCAATCGATTACCCACTTTTTAGTATATCTCCAAATATGAACATGGAAACACGTGATTTTCGAGTAATATTTTTGTACGAGTTTAAACTCGGCCATTCACCAGCTGAGGCCGCTAGAAATGTTTGCAAGGCGTTTGGAGAAGGTAGTATTAATGAACGGACCATTCGCCGTTGGTTTGCTAAGTTTTCAGCTGTGGATACCGACTTGGAAAACTTGCCCCGAGGAAGACCTCCGTCCGTAATAGACAACGATGTCCTCAAACATACAATAGAAGGAAACCCCTACCAAACAGTTAAAGGACTCTCAGCACAACTAAATGCAAGTGCATCTACCGTTTCCAGACATTTAAAGTGTATTGGGAAAGTAAAAAAGTTCGATACATGGGTACCTCATGATCTCACTGAGCGACAGCAAAACCCCATGTTTCAAAACATACCGTGCAAAAATTGAAAGGACTGGGCTACGAAGTTCTTCCGCACCCACCATATTCTCCCGACTTGTCTCCAACAGATTAATACCTGTTCAGAAATTTAGACAACTTCGTCAAAAGGAAACTTATTAAAAATAATGATCAAGTGAAAAGTGCGTTTTCAGATTTTTTTTCACTTCAAATCTCAGAGTTTTTCAGTTCGGTGTAGAAAATGTGTAAAAAAAGAAGGTAAATACTTCGAATAAAATTATCTTGTTTACATATCGTATTGTTAATAAAAATCCTTTACCTTGAACTCGGACATTTCATGTGACACAACCCAATAATAGGCAGTAGAATAATAGCTTGACTGATAATTAGTAGGGTGGTTTACCCTTTGAAGTCGGGCTTGACTGGCTTAACAGCTTCAAGATTTAATGTAGAGGTTAATTCAGAATCCAAAATGTAAGGATTAACTGGTGTTGAGATCATGCGGTACTAACTTTACATTTGCTCTTATACACCAGTATTATAGGTTCCTAGATTATTTTAACCGTTTTACTATTAATAGCGGACTAGTAATGTGCGATAATACAACAAAATTACGATTCCAAATAAAAGTACTTGGATTAATTCATTTACAACTATGTTCTGACTGTATAAACTTAAATTGGATGAGGATGATGGTTGGGGTGCGGTCATTAGATAGAAACACACATTAAAACAAGTGATATTTTAATTAATAACTATACATATTTTCTAGAAATGCCAATTTTAGTCTGTGTTGCAACATTTAAAAGACCACCAAATACAAGAATATCATTAATTAATTGAGGAATAGCACTTGTTTTAGTATGTGTTTCTCTCTAATGATCGCACCCCCTAACCATCTTCCTCATCTAATTTCTCAGCGGTCAACTAAAACTCCATCAGTATAAATTTAAAGGGATCTTAACATTGTAAGCATTTCTATAAAAATCAAAAATATTGTTTTCTTATTATTGTTATTAGTAATCGAAATAACATTATGATATATTTTGTTACCTTGTAAGTGTACTTGAAGTACTTGTTTGTTTAATATTGTTTAGGGACAGCTATATTCATCAAGGTCCATTGAAATTTATGGTTTTCTTTAATGTTACTGACATTAGGTAGCTTTGTTATAACACAAAAGCTATTAGAGAATAAACCGCTAATGTTATAGGTATGGAGTTTAAAGGCTGGAAATCAGTTTGGTTTGGAAAAGAAATTCAATAACCCTTTTTCTGATTTATTCATTGTCACTCAGCACTCTTGATATACTTGTATTTGGCGGTATTTTAATATGTTGCAACACAGACTGAAATTGGCGGCATTCCTCAAAGATATGTATAGCGACAAATCCTTAACTTTCACTTTTTAGAATAATTGATTCTGCAAAAAAAAAAAAAAAAAAAAAAAAAAAAAAGAGCTATAAAATGTTTCAATTTTTTAATAAAATCTCCAAACTCAGCTTAAAAATTATACTCGTACTCTATAAATCAGTTATACGGGCTCAATTAAATAGAGTTATACGGGCTCAACTCACTTATGCTTCACCCGTGTGGAGTTCCACCCGCATTACTAACTATAAAAAACTCGAACGAATCCACAATCTTTGCATGGGAATAATAAACAACTACCCTTGCTAGCAGGCTTGTAACTCCCCTCTATATAAGATCTAGTTTTCACTCAAACGGAGACATATTTAAAAAAAAAAAATACAAGATCTTTAAAACCACTGATAAAAGAAAAAGGTAATTACAATAAAAATAACCAAAAAAAAAAAAAAAACTGTACCACTACAACCCATGAAGGGTCTTGGGCTCAGTACATATAGAGATTCGTACTGTTTCTAGGCCAACGGCAGTGCAATGAGGTGATTAGGCCTTAATCACGCTCAGCCGCCAGGTTTTTTTCCCCAATTAATTTGGGTACCCACTTTATAGCGGCTGGGTCTGCCCCAGGAGGGTCTCCATACCCTTGGGTCGCCCCCCTACTGAATTAACAGAATAAATCATATTTCTGCCACAGCCGGGATTCGAACCCAGGACCCGGAGCACAGCAGACTAGTGCTCTATCCACTAGACCACGCCGCTCCCTAAATAAAGACAAAGATAAATTACAATAAAGACTTTCTTAAACCCTACATACACAAAAGGACAAAACATTTATTATTAAGTTCATAAGGAATATTATACCAATTTATTAGACAGTTAATAAATTTAACTTTAAAACTATTATGTAGAAATATGTATGCATGTGTGTATATGTGTATATATGTATGTGTGTTTACGTTACTATCTCAGTGGGCTTTATTCATAGAAATGCTGTATAATAATCATTATTATTATTTTATCCTATCCTAGTGTATTTAATTGTTTATTCTTTCTGTATTTTTTATCCATAATTTATTTGTCTTATTTTTTAAAATTTATTTACTTTATTATTATTTTATTTAAATTTATTTGTATTTTATTTTATTTTTCTTTAGTCGGTCTTTGTATATTTTTTCTACAATTGTTACTACCTTCTACTACATATTCAATTAGTGTCAGACCAAAATTATATTGTTGATTTTAGGAAAATCCGAAATAATTACAAATATAATTAACAATTGTTTTTATATGGTACTTATGTAAATACATCTTTTCTATCTATTCTCTCTGTATAGTGATGTTGCTGTTACACGTTTAGCATTGTAGAGGTACTTTTTGCTTATTAGGTGGAAGCGTGTTAAACAGTTGTTCATTTCTAAGGCGGACCATAGTGACATTTCTCTGCCCAGTGCAATTACAGGTATTCCTCGGCTTTAAGTTTTAAACTTGCGTAGTGGACATTCATCCCAGATTAATTGCCATCGTTTGTAAATGCTCTGCTTCAATGATGTACTTGGTAGAGGTTTAGAAGAGTGGTTCAGAAGAGTCAAAAGATCAAGGGACGTCCCACATACGTTTATTTACAGGACATGTTCCTTTAATTTCAGAAACAGATTAACATCTTTTCGAAACCCATTAAATTTTCTCCAAAAAAACCTTTCTAAAATTTTCAACTGTACCTATATAGCTTCTTAAAAAACAAATAGGTTCTTTACAGAAAGTAATGAAAACATTTTGAGTAGCGCTTAAAAACATGAAACAAAACGTAAGTTCTTTTGTCTGGTATTTTTTTCTTTCATGAGTTAGGCTCTGGTGAAGTCCATTAGAAGCCAGGGGAGGAGCCTTTGTTTTAATGAGGAGGGTGGGAGCTATTGCACTCTGTCCTAATTTCTTCCAGGAATTCGGGGACCTATTCCTTTGACCCGGTAGAATTTCATTTCTCTGTCTTTCATCTGCGGTGCATCCCCTCCTCTGAAAGATTCCTGACCTTTTGAGAATCCACCTTCGGAAATGAAGCTCTTCCCAAGTTCATCAAATATTTCCTAATTACGATTAGACAATGAGGCAAACTAGGTGTTAGTGCTAATATCTAGAATAGATGGAATATCTAGAATTAAATCTGCGTTCATGCTTAGTGATTTCATTTTAGATATGAGCATTAATAAAGAGAAATTGCACACCATGGCGAGGAGGACAACTCAATGCTTATGCTGTAAAGGACGAGTCTCTGTCTATTATATTCTGAGCGAAATTAATTAATTGAATTCAAATTTATAGATGTTAATAGCTAATGCTCCAAGCGGTAATTTAATAACTTATTAGCATTTTAATAACTCGTCTACTATTATTTAATACTGCTATTTGTTATTTCAGACAATACACAGTTAAGGTAATACTTGACAACTTCTTATAACCCTCATATTTAATTTAGTAAGACTCATTAATTATTATGAACTCGTCTGGGAATAATTCACAAAATTGTAAAATTTAACGGATAGTGATGAAAATTCGATAAAACAAACTGATTGTCGTAGATAATTACATAATAGATTATTTAAGAAAACATATGTTTTAATTGAAACTCAATGTATTAAATTATTTAACGATTTATTTTCATCACTAAATGTATTTAATTTTAAACTTGATTTTAAAAACGGAGGTAAGCGAAAGTCGTGTGTTTCGCACACCACATTTTTATGTTCCAAATTATGTTTTTTAACTTCTCATTTTATTGTTGTATTTATTTTTTATTTTTTATATTAATAAAATACTTACTCCATCTCGTTTACCCATGTAAATGATTAAGTTTATAAATAATTAAATGATTTTAGCCAGACATCATATCTTTCTTTGTAACATTTATGTAACTTATACATTATTTATAATTGAAGTTAAAAAACAAAACAATAATGATAACGTCATGATGTGAGAATGGTTGATCGTGTGTAGATATTGAAGAGGAGTTGATTTGGGGTTCAGTCATCAAATCACTAAATTAAGTAGAAACTTAAATTATTTGTGCCAATGTCTCGGGCTAAATTTGAAGCCATCTTCATGGCGATCGAAGAAGAGAGATTACAACAATCAATATTATATCATTGTTGTGATCTCTCCCCTTTAATTTCCGTCAAAATGGCTAAAATTTTAGGAAGAAACTTTGGCACAAATAATTTAAGTTTCTCCTTCATTAACTGTTTTCATGACTGCGCCCCAAATTAACTTCTCTTCAATAAATTATAACGTTTTATAGAAAATACGGTATTTGAATATTAATATGTATATTAATTGAATGTTAATATGTATATTGAATATTAATATTAATAATATGTGTTGGAAGTATGCGAGAGCGTTTGATAATTCACTATCTTCGACCTCGCCTCAAACCTACACAAATTTTAATATTCCACTTTCACCTAATCTCGCCGTGTAGTGAGGCCTTTCTTCCACTTTCGTTATTCAGTTTGATATACACCCAAAAAAATGCCAGATTTAGTTATTTAAACTCAGGGGAATGAAACCCGCATGAGACATTGAAGTGCCTTCCAAAGTATGCCGTAGGGAGAAACTATCGATCAGCGAGAGAAAATCATACTACAAGAAAAGTAGAACTAGAACTTCTGGAAGTGAAAAGTCTGAAAGTGTCTACTTTGAGGGACTTTTCCACTGTCAGGTCACGTTCTAAAGCGGTCCTTCCAACTATTCTCTTTAACGATTTCTAATGGGGGAGGGATGCTCAAGATTCCTCAAGGCTATGGAAGGATCTGACTCCGTACGTCACAGAATGTACATAGCCTTAAGAAACCGAAATCTAGGTCGGAAAAGACGACGGATCTCTTGAAGTAGTCAAAAAACAAAACTAGACTTACGTATAATACTTGTTTGTTTATTTATTTAACGTCACTTTATGCTACTATGGCTAATCCGACGATGCTACAATGGGATTCCTAAACTTTTCCTATCCAAGTTTTATTAGGATAGGGATCTTAAACGAGTACCCGACATCGCACAGGCTCGGGACCACCTTTTAACGGCATAACTAAGGACTTTTTACTCCTATTAAAAAATCCCAGGACCACCTGCGGGTTTGAACCCGTGACCTTTGGTATAGGAGGTTGTTATGCTAACCACCCAGCCAAAAGTGATCCGCCGAATAATACTTCTATATCTGGTAGAAAAGTGATGGCTTAGTGTATTGCAATCTTGAAAGATGATTGTCCATTCCTAGAAAACCCGCAGTGAAAAGAAGACGTACATGTAGGCTTAGGTCAAAGCTTTAAGCGTGTGTAGCTGATTATAAATTATTTTTTATATATTATATTTATATTCAGTTCGTTGTGTGCAGACATGCGTCACATTAAACTGTTATACTTTTGTTATTTATTTATGTCTAATTAATCTGTTCTAAAACCACCCGTATTGCCTGTACCCGTATCGGGGCTTTAAGTGAAAATGATAATAAAGAATATATTAATACAGGAATTGTATGGAAAAGGCACAAATCAATGTTTATAATTATAAAAATTTCGATTATTACAACCCTATCATTCTAATTTGGGTTTCCTATATCCTGGATGTTAAATTAAGGGAGCTGCGTAGAGTAGATCGAACCTATGGATTTGTTGGACATTTTTTCTCCATATTTTTTTGTTGCAGCTGTTCTTTTTATTTTCTATTATCATTTTCCATCATCAGTTTTTTTTTAAATTAAAAATTTCCACCTACGATATCTTATTAACGACCATCCATGGAAAATGTCCTTTGTATAAAAGAAGTACCACAACTATTTTGATGAACGAAAACTAATCAATCGTCTTTATTATCACGATTGAGGTTTAAGCAGCTTGAACTTTTATAGATTCATGAAGTTTGTTTTTAATGCAATACAATTGGAAACATTTATAACGAAAATAGCTCAGAAATATACCACCAATGAAATTAACTAAAACTTTTATACTTTACTTTCCATTAATTATTACCTGCGGGTTAGTGCCGGTTTACGGTTATTTTTTTTTTCCTTTTAGCTCTTGCTTTTTTTGAAATGTTGTTCTTATAAATTCTTCTTTGTTTTAAATGTTTGTTTATGCTTTATGAACGTATTATTGTCTTTAGTCTACATGAATTGTAAATAATCCCCATATGCTCTAAATTTGTTAACAAATTTATTTTTTATATTTATTTTAAATTGTTACTATACAAACATACTTATAGATAATAAAAAAATATATTTTTTTTACAATATATAATTATGTACAAACCTAATTAGTAAAAGTAACCAATTATAATATTTGTTTATTGATTTCGTTCATGCTTTTGTATTGTAAATTAAATGGTACCTACTCCTCTTGTATGGAAAAGGATGGTTTCAGGTTACCGAAAAACCTCGTAATCCCTTTATACGGTTGCTTCTATAAAAAAAAATGTCCCAAGTAAAAACTGCTGGAAATAGGGTGTGGAATCAATTAGGGAAAAAACCTGGTAGCTGACTGTGATCTCGACCTATATCACCTCATTGCACGGCCTACAAACGGTACGAATCTCTTTATGTACTGAGCTCATAGGTTGAAGTGGAACACGTTTTGTTTTGTTATTGTTTTTTAAAATGTATTTTAATAGATTTTTTTTTCCTTTTCTTACCCTCCGACATTATTTACAATAATTACATGCATACAGCCATGTATATACAAGATAGACTATTACTGATAAATACATTCTTCGAAGAAGTGATTTTAATCATTCTAATTAAATATCAGTCCAAAAGTGATTTGAAAGCAACGAGGTTGGGCTTTCTTAAATATTAAATACCTCATATAACTACAATAAATAGATATTAGTAGTTGACCGTTGAGAGATTCAGGAGGAAATTAGTCCGGGTAGTGTTCGGTAAAAGAGATACAATTGCATAGTTTTTGACAGTTTATTTTCTGCCCACGTTTCGATTGTAAGATCACAACAATCTTTTATAATGCTATTATACACACAAACAAAAATTTTCCTGATTTGACTATCATACTCACTGGACTGTGACCCGCAGGAAATTGTGCCTTCCTGGGTAATAAAAGCTTGCGCGACAATAGCCTTGATGATGACCACAATGTGGGTCGAAACGTTGGCTGACAATAAATAGTAAAAACTATTTAATTGTTTATCTTTGGCTGACCACCATCCGGAATAATATCCTCCTGAAACTAAAATAAACATTTCATAAATATTTATCCTGTTAAATGAGGAAAGCTGAGTGACTTTGATCTGCCCGGACACATGTTTAATTTAAGTTGGTTCTCATACAGATATACATTGTACATATTGGTTGAGGAGTTTCAGTCGCTCTATATTGATGTTCTCTATGTCAAATTTGCAGTCATGTCAACACGACTTGTCGTTTCCTATCCAGGATTGACAACTATGTTGTGTTGATACTCTCTTTTGTGGTTCATACAGTAGGTATGTTGCCTTTCCTTCGTTTTTTGCATATCACTGTCGCATGTAGTATATATTATAATTATATTAATAGCCGTTTGTTTATTGTACAAAAATAATTCTCGTTAAGGAGTCAATAATGTTTCCTTTCACCATATGAGCTGCTTAGTAAGGGACAAACCAGGGATCATGAAAATTTTCCAATGCTTGTTTTTAAGAATAAACGTTTTAGAGTAATGTGATTCAAAATAACCGAATGTTTTGGTTGTGTGTGATATTTTTATGATGTTTTCGAAAAAGTCTTTCAATATTTTGATTAAGCTCATTACATCAATGTATTATTATATTGTTTTTAATCGAAATAGTCTGCCTGAATCTTCAGAATTCTTTCTCTCAAAGAACTTCAACTATTTAAAATTACAGTAAATCGAATCTCATTTTTAGAAGTTATAATATTTTAAAATTTAACTACAATATATCGGCGTGCATTTTATACGAGAATTATATAGAATCCCCTTTAGCCCTCGAAACGCGTGCAGTATAAACGCGCCCTAAGATTCCACACCGATATGTTGGATATTTTATAAGCTAAGGTCCCTATAACACTCCCTACACCTATTACTGTGGGTGGCCACCAGTTGGCAAACGGGTCTCACGTCCCCAAGATAGAGGTTGTGAGTGTATCACAATTTAATTATGTGCTTAGAAAGGAAAGAAAAAAAAAAAGTAGACTAATAATCTAGCAAAACAGCCAAAGGCTCCCATACATTTTGATTATTCTATCGAATATCCATCCAAAACTTATGGTATCAAATTAAAAAAAAAAACATGTAAATTATTTCAGTTTAGAAGAAAGTAAAACAGAAACCATTTTTACTTTCACTAACCTATATACGAAGTATATAGTAAGGAAAAGTATGACGATGGTGAACATTTTCGAATTCCAGTTTTCGACGAAAATACGGATTTTAGGGTCCCCTGAGTCCAAATAACTAAGCCCCGAAAAGTCGAAAAAGGTCTGTGTGGTAGTCTAGCGCAAAAAAACAAAAAATCGTACGAAACTGAAATTTCGTATTTAAAGGAACTATACACCCGAGATTTTGCAGTAACTTTTTTTTGTAAAAATTGGCTTACCAGAAGAGCCACTCAATACTATCCATTTTGCACCTTTTTACGATTTTCTCAAAAACGGCTTAAACGATTTTGATTAAACTTGATGTAACATTTAATATGCTGTAATATCATGTAGGTTTTATTCCCTTTCTTTTTTTCTTTTTTTTTATAGTAAGAACAGTAATATAGACGTATAATATGTCGTTGGAATGAGTAGGATTTTAGAAAAAAATATTATCTGATACACAAAGCAAAAGGGAATATAAAGTGACGAATAAGGAATAAACCTATTACTGATTAACAATTTAATGTAGGTATATTATTTAATCCAAATCTTATGTTTTCAACGAAAATGAATACATGTTTTTATTAAAATCAGCTTAAAATATTTTTCAAATTCAAGTATATTTAATAGTTTTAAATTTATTTTACCAGTCGAAGTAACTGAAAGTCATGTTTTGCCGGCACCAGATTTTTTTCTAAACTTGCAGATAGTTGTAAAAGAGCATCTTTCGAACAGTGGCATACGATTGCTTATAGTATTTATCGAAGCGTCTAAAATAATTATTAAAGTTCTCGCGCTTGTAAACAATAAAGGTATTAATTTATTTTGAAAATTTTATATTTTAAATGATTTTGCTTGATGGATGGAAACAGTTACCGACTAAGTTCTAATTTGCGAAGCAGCAATTAGAAATAAATTGACTGCCCTGGTAGGAGCGATAGGGGGCGCTCCAATCAGAAAACCCATCGGACCCAGTTAAGGTAATGCAGTTTAAATAACAACAGCCCTCTATAAAATTCTCTTCAAATTAAAATACAGCTATTATTTTTTATGTTTATTTTGCATATTTAATCAATCTACAATTTCCATAAAATAAAACTAGTTTAATTTCTGGCAATACTTCATCAGATTGCTTGCATATTTTGATTTTACAGTGCTTCTTATTTGATTTTCATTCAATTAGATTATAATAAAAAACGCTTTTAATTATAACACAAAGGTTAACTGTTTTGTAATAATTATATTACGGTATAATAATTAATATACCTGTTTAGGCGTTTCATTTGTTTGTAATTTGGTTATGTACGATGCTCAATAAAAATTGCCAATCACGACAAAAATTGCCAATAAGTTCAAAACGCTGTATTTACTATTTCTAAACCGATTTTTATATTTAATTTTTTATTTTGTAAGAAACTTAGATATCTCTTTTTTTCTTTGCCCCACATCTTCCCTTCTAAAAGCCATAATGCTGGAAGATTCTCCATTTTCTGCAATCGTGCATTTTAGGAAGTTACACCTCTTCAAAGTAATTAGTGGAGATTAACAACATATTAATTAAAATATCAGGTGATGGGGCTCACCTTTTAGTTTTTCTACGCCTTAAATTAAAACTTAAACTAACATTTATTTATTGAATAGTTTCGACCACTACTGGAATTTTCCAGTGGGTTTCATTTGATTAAATGAGTTATAGATTACGAGTAGTGTTGGTTAAACAAAACTTTACGTTTCTCTCACTTAATTTTTTTTTTTTTTCTGTCCTCGAGACCTGTTTACCAAATAAACTCTGAAGTGCTACCACTGGGTAGATTCTTCTCAAGATTTTTCCAAGCCAATGTCCTGTAAATAGCTCATTTACTTGTTGTAATGTGTACAGTTGTAAATATCAATTAAAGAATTTAAAGAAAAAAATTTTAATTGCTTATATTATTAACTATTATTCTTCCGACGGTTCTTTACGGATGTGAAACGTGGCCGCTTACTTTGAAGGATGAACAACGGATTAAGGTTTGCGAAAATAAGGTACTGCGTAAAATATTTGGTCCGAAGAGAGATGAGGCCACTGGGGAATTTAGAAGGTTGCACAACGCGGAATTGCGGAGTTTGTACCCTTTGAATATAATTGAGTTGATAGCATCGCGGAGACTCGAATGGGCGCGTAAAGTTGTTGGGTTCGGTGAGGAACGGATTCCGAGAAAGTTGGTATTCGCTGAACCGACTGGTAGGTGTCTGAAAGGTAGACCGAAGCGTCGATGGGAGGATTGCATTAAGGCTGATCTCGGGGGCTTGGGCTTGACCGATGAACATTGGACGAGTCTGTGCAGGCGAAGTTTGGTGGTATTGGCATCGAACCTTCGGCTTCGGTAAGCCTATTATTATTATATTATCAACACTTAATGTAATTTCGACGTTTTTACTATTTAGAATTTTGTTTCATTCGCGATTTATCTTAGGGTGCCATTTTGCAATGACTGGAAACGGTTTTTCCTTTGATTGTGCTAAGTATGGAAAAATTTGTGAGCCTAACAACAATGAAGGACTAAGAATTGTTTTGTATATAATTGCTTTTAATCGAAGAGATAGACTTATGGATGATACTAAATGGTTATGTCTGAACATTTTTCTCATTACAGATTTAATTTTTTTTCGGAAAAGTGAAATGAAAATTTTAAATGTCTATCGAATATGATTCCAATATAATCAATATTTTTAATAGTTAAATAGGTATTTATTTATATTAAATCCTAACGGAAGTGTTTTCTTACCTTTCCGGTGATTTAACTATCCCCTTTATTTTTCAGGATTCACTTCTATATTTAACTGCTTTAGCTCTATAGCCATCTTTTGACAGGCGTTTTGTGATTGTTTGAGAGCCTTACTGGCATTAGAGTTGCTACCCTACGGCAATATCTTTGACAGAAACTGAAACACTAAAACACGTGCTTGTATAAGATGCTATTAAAAACAATATAGGAGACAGTATTGGTCCCTGTAGACTACCACTTGTAAGATGTGCCGAACCGAAGATTTCTTCCGCAACTTTTACTATTAAATAGTGATTGCTTAAAAACAATCGTTGTTCCGGAATTGTTTCTCCATCTTTAAAATTACCGATGTTAATAACTGAGCTGTATAAGTAAAACTTTAATTTGATTTTCTTTTTTTGCTAATCACTCACGGTGTCCTTATTCTGAAACTCCAATCGTTTTTCTTCTCAAACTTATAAAAATACCGAGTTATTTAATAAAAACATTTTTTATCAGTTGCCACTTAAATCTATTTGACTGATATCCAGGTCGAGGTGTTAGTATCACCTTCGGATGCACTGTTTCTTTTTGTGTATCAAATATCGGAAAACATCGGCCCGGCAGTTTTGAAGAAAAGCCGCGGACTGACTGAGTTTTATTATTTGTTATTAAGATATACGTAGTAACTACTAAATAACTAATAAAAATAAAATTTTGCTGGGTTATTTTTTTTTTCTAAGTCGATTGCTAAGATTTATTATTGAAAATAGTAAACTAAAATGATTCCGTTCTCGCTATTTGTATTAGTTTATACTGAACTTATGTATGGCTTTATTTTTGGTTGGCATGCATGATTTCGCAGGAATCACCAAGCTAAAGATTAAAATTAAAACTTATTTTTATAACTACTCGTTTAATTAATCCTTTTCTTTTTTTTTAAGGATCTTTGATGATGATATTAAAACACCCACATGAAGGGTTTTCTCACCGCTTAGGCAATACGAGGGCTAAGCCGTGAAATGTATATATTAGTTATTAATGTATATACATAGGTTAAGAATATATATGTATTTATTGTATATAAAATCGGAGGATAGAAAAAAAAAAAAAAAAAACTCACACAACACATGAAGTGTTTGAAAAGATTTTTTTCTTTTTTTGGAAGAATTCTAACCAATCTGCTAACATACATTTATAATTTTTTTTTTCTTTTTTCTACAATATTCCAAGTGAGAAACATTTTATCTAGCTTTTTGGCTCTCGTTTCCATTAGTTAGTAAAGGAATTCGTCGGACTTTTAAATATATCCGTTTTTTATTAATGTTAACATACAACATGCAACTAAATTGGGGTTATAAAAAAAAGAAATGTTAACACAATAAACTGGTAAATTTAATTGAGTTTAATTAAAATTGTTAAAACCGTTTTTGAAGTTGTAAAAAGATGCAAAATGCGTGTTAAAACACGGTTCTGGTTCGTCGATTGTTATGAAGAAGATGTAAGGTTTAACATGTCAGGTATATATGCTTCTAAAATACCAAATTTTAGTTTTATATAACATTTTTTTTTTTTTTTTTGGAGCTGGACTTGCCAATCACAAAAATACTTAAATACTTACACACACTGAGGACTTAGTCATTTTTATTCGGGGTATCTTAGGTCTTTTTAGGAAGAAAACTGAAATTTATAAATTTTCATTACCGCGATACATTTTTTTACTATATTTCATAAATAGCTAAGTAAAAGTAATAAAATAAGTTTTCTTTCATTTATTACAGAACATTAACGAAAACTGAAATATAAATATAAAAAAATAAAACATTCTTTCTTACTAATAAATCTTGCAGCAGTATATAATTTTTAAAATGAGACCCAGATTTTGAAGTCAAATCATTAATTCCAAATAATATGATGCTAAAGTGAGCTTAAGTTTGTTTCGTGGTAATGAATTTGTGAAATTAAATTTTGATCATTCCAAACTTGTTAGATGTTTTAGTTTTCGTACGATATCTAGTTCTGTTAACCATATTTATAATAAACAAGGTATTTTAATGGCTTAAAATAAAGCCCAATGGGTTATAAGTTAAAGCCCATGTTGGCGTTGTTGGGAACGAACTAGCGGATGAAGCGGCTAAAGCGGCGGCAAGAGACACCGCTCTCCCGATAGCATACGACAAGGCACCGATCAGCGCCATCAAACACTTACTGTCAATGAAAACAAGGCAGAAGTGGAATACAAAATGGGCCATCTCAACAAAAGGTAGGCACACCTATGACTACATAAAAACAATTGACGATCGAACTAAACTTAAAAAAAATTCCTACAAACTGACACAATTCCTGACGGGACATGGAGGAGCCAGAAGCTATTTATTTCGATTCAAACTGACTGACGACAAAATCTGTAAGTGTAAAAGCGATCAGACATACGACCATCTTTTATTCGATTGCAGTAAACTGGACAAACATAGACACAAACTGATCTCAACAGTCCTACTTAACGGAGACCAATGGCCGCCTTCGAAGTGTGACCTTCATACAAAATATTTTTCAAAATTTGATGAATTTGTGGACCGGGTGGACTATGAAGAATTAGAGAAATAGCAACAGGCAATAACTCGTTATTAATTTTATTTCATTTACTTTCACTGTTACTAATACTAGTCAATTAGTTAGTTAGTTTGTATTATTTCGTTAAGTAGTTATAACAAATGAATTACTTATTATTTGTTACTGGTTTCTTTGTTTAGTCAATTAGTTAGTATTATTTTGTTAATTCGTTATAACAAATGATTAATTTATCAGTTTATATTTATTAGTTTTATTTAACTTATTTTATTTTTTATTTAACTTAATGTTCTGTAACATAATTTATATTATGTAATAAAAATACGCGTTGTATCGCAAGTTGGTACGCGTAGAAATAAATGCACCCATTGCAGAGTTACTGTAATGAGGAAAACCGTAAGGTATTTATAAAAAACTAATATAATAAAATGACATTAAAATAAAAAATAAAATATTAAGCGAATGCAAAGTATTCATGAATCTGGAAATAGAAAGAATCACAGGAGAAAAATAATAAATACAAAAGGAACAATTATCTACGATTACTTCGGGATTTGCAACCGACCCATATACCTTAATTATAATTCACATGAAGCATTATTAGTGTTTTGTATCATATGATAAAAATAATAATTAAAATACGTCATGTTGACTTTAATATGTTATAATACATAATAAATTCGTTAGGGGGAAGGCTTCATATTCCTTATAAATGTCGTTCTTTGATATCTTAACTCATTAATTGTTTTTTGTATCTTTACCCGACAAGTACTCGTGAATCATTCAGATGCCCAAAGGTAATGGGAGGCACTTTCGTTTTGTTTTTCAGCACCTGCATTTATTCAGCGAAATTACCAAGGGAGCCGACCTAAGGCCCCAGGGGTGAAATTCCGGAAGCGAAGGAGTGGATACTAGCAGCACTCCGTCCGCATCTCAACTAGCCTTTTCTCCAAGGAATTGGACTTTGTCAAATAGCCCCATTTTAGTACAACGAATTTATACTGTCCTTTCTGTACAAATTTAGTTTACTATTATATATT
Source organism: Piezodorus guildinii (assembly GCA_023052935.1). Lineage (NCBI taxonomy): Eukaryota > Metazoa > Arthropoda > Insecta > Hemiptera > Pentatomidae > Piezodorus > Piezodorus guildinii. Next base: position 64,258,112 of record CM041293.1, read on the forward strand.
ATTCGTACTTGTTGCAAAGCCTGAGTTGACATTGCTACTTACAAAATAAATAAAATGTTGGATCTTATTATTGGGCTGTTCCGAAAATAATGCAGAAAAAAGTCTTTAATTCTATCAATACATCTTAACTTTTCATTCCCTCGGAAAGGAATTTCCAATCTTGGGAATTGATTAACTCCGAAAACGCATTTTATAATAACCTTTATTTCTTTATTTTTTTTCCTAACTAAGTAGTGAGTTTTTCCTAAGAGGTGATCTTAGACGGCCAATTTAATAAGGTTAAGTTTCTCTGCTAGTTCTCGGACAATGATTTTTAGGTTTGCCTCCACAAATGCCCCCAGATAATCGTCATCAAGAGAGGAAGTTCTTCCTTCGACCTACTTTGTCTTTATGACTGAGATTTTTGAATCACCGTTGAACAGTGCACTCATTATTGCTGCCCTCACCACAGACCTTCTGGGCGAGTTTAAATTTTTAAAACATAATTATACGAATATTACGCGTTGACATCTTAGTAAAGACTGCATTATTTTGAACCTGCGAAATGCTACGTATGTAACGAACAAAAATCGTTTATAAAGGGACAAATGAGTGGTGACATTGATACAAATGAGCAATCTAGTGAAAGTAAAGAATTTAATAAAATAATAGGTTTCTATTTCCTCCCAAAAAAAAGTTTATCACAGAAAAACTTTAACGAGTCAACGTTTCGGGGGCCTTCCCCATCATCAGGACTCAATTTTAATATATCTGCTAACTTGTCCACACAAAATTCTTCTTATTTTCTTCATATGGTTGAAACCATCCTCCATATATAAATTAATAATAAAAACAGGCTTAAAGGAAGATTGCAAATTATATCAATAAAATAATAGGTTTCTATTTCTTCACCTAAAAAAACTCTATCACAGTAAAACTTTAAGGAGTCAACGTTTCGAGGGTCTTCTGAATATAAGAATAAGAAAATAAGAAGAATTTTTGTGGATAAATTAGCAGACATATTAGAATTGAGTCCTGATGATGGGGAAGGCCCCCGAAACGTTGATTCGTTAATGTTTTACAGTGATATACTTTTTTTGGGGGAAGAAATAGAAACCTAATATTTTATTGATATCATTTGCAATGCTACCTTAAACCTTTTTTTATTATTTAAAGCATTTGTTATACACAGAGGAATTTTAAAGAAAATCTTTCCTTATATTCGGACAACCAAATAGAAAGGCAATTTTTCAACAAAAGTTGAATTTTAAAACGATTCCTAATCATATGCAAGAATCTGACATAGAATATATATAATTATTTCGGTACTCTTATGCTGTATATTATTATTAACCTAATTATGTTAGGCTATTTACCATAGATGTTTATTAAGAATTAAACGTTGTTTTACTTCATCTTCATTGTCTTCCCAAATGTAATACTAACTCTATCGATTTAGACGACTATGAACTTGGACTGGAAAGAGGCTTGACGCTGTTAAGAGCCTGAATGAATAATAAATGTGCTTTCATTAGGTTTGAGCTTGTCCTAACAACTTCTGACTCCTCGCAACTTTTTGCTTAAAGCACAGAGGAAAGTTTCATTTTATTCAAGTTTGTTTTTTAAATCCCTTGAAAACTTTTTGAAATCTTAACTGATACTGCAAACGCAGAATATTCAAGAGAAAACATTTGTGAATACCCAGTATATCAAATCACCAAACAAAAGTACCCAACTAACCTAGTATGCAAAAGTCCATTATTTTTGGTAAAATACTACTAAAAAAAATAAATGGAGTTGTCTGTTTATTCATTTAACATCACTATATACTGCTGGGGCTAATCGGACGATGCTACAGTGGGAGTCCAGAATTTTTCTTAACCAGGTTTTATTAGGATCTTTAATGAGAACCTGACATACAGGCTCGGGACCATCTTTTTGGTGTGGGAGTCTCATAGCCAAGCACCAGCATTTTTGGCGACTTCACCCGTGATACGTGCGTCCAATAGTTGTCATGCAACACAATAGGCAATTTCTGGTTGATAAGATGAATATGATAAGATGAAGATTATTGGCGATTTTTAATGAATTTTACAAGATGCAATACAATTCAACATTGGTGTTTCCTCCAGGATTCAATAACCTGCAATAAACCATACCAAATGAGACAGTAAACATTACTTCTTTTTTTTTATGAGTTGGGAGTTTTGGAAAATGTGCTGCTTTTCCTTAGTCAAGCTACTAGTCAGAACTTTTTATATTTTTAAGAGTTATTTGACAGTCACCCCAAAGAATGAATTATACATGGGAACAAACAGTTATCTTGCAGATGCCTGATGGCTGTAGATAGCAATGGACTATACTTTGAATATTAATTGTTTTATATCAAAGAAGTAATAATACTAATATTTAATTAAAAATACCATTTTTACTTTCAATCACCTATATACTTACGAAATATGTAGTAAGAACTAGTATTGCGATCATGAAATTAGTGAATTCCAGTTTTAAACGGGAATACACGTTACAAATTTTTAAGATTTTGTAAAAACAGCATTAGCGAGTTAATACCGTGTAGGTTTCATTCTGATTGAAATAGTCTAACAGGATTTAAATTCCGATAATGTACTTCTTAAGTTATTTTATAAATTTAGAAGAATTTTCCATTGTTATGTACTGAGAATACTGAGGGGAGCAAATTCAATATTAGCTTACTTTAATATTTATCAAGTGAATTTTAATAAGCTATTGTCGGCGGGTTCAAAAGCGGGTTGTCGGGACGTTTACCTCCCTCCATTGGGTTCCTCATACCCCTATCCCACCCCTCCTCCCACGGTGCCAGGGACTCCTGTGCAGCCGACTACAGTAGTAAGTGTGATAAAAAGATTAAAATAATTTCACAAAGGCTTACAACGCCTTCTTTAAGGCATTAGAAATATTTCTTTAAAGTTGTGTCTACAAAGGCTGGAACGCCGACTTCGAGCACTTCCCTTATCAGTCCCGTCCCCTTTGTCATGACCAATCGGGGATTGATAGTTCTCGAAAAACAGTATTTTTGAAAATAATAGGGGATAGATGTGATGAGGATGAGAAATGAGATGGGATGAGGTCAGTCGTTTTCCATCCACAAGAACAGTTAAAGGACCGAGAGAAGGCCGTCGTGGGTCGGAGATGAGTTGACCCAGATGCTGGGGGATAAAACCGAGAAGGGACGCTGAGACGGACCCCACCTTTGCCAGCCAGCTAAGAGTTTTTTAAGGTACCTCTGTATCTGTTTAGATAAGTATTATGCCCCTCATTATTCTTATTCATTATTCAAATCTATGTATTTGTAATCTTTAATAATAATTGCTCTAATTGAAACCTGTTTAATTTAATATTCCTCTGCATGCCACCTATTAAGATAGGTAAGCACGACACCCTTGAAAATAAATCAAATGGTTTCATTAAATATGGTCTGTACATACATTTTTTTTTTTTTTTTTTATTCGTATATATTACAATTTGTCATAATAGACAATAATAATAGTGCTACAGGATCTCATTCATACAATATTTACAATATAAACAAAAGGAAAGTCAAATTACATAAAATAAAATCAAAATAAATAAACGTATACAATAACAAAACTTATAGATAAAAATAAATACAAATAAATGAAGTTAACAAATAAATAAACAAAACATGTCACATTCATACCTATGTACAATATTTACAATCAGCTCGGGAACCCCAGACGGGACTTGTCCCCCCACTTGTGGAAGGACAAGCAGAGTCTAAAGGGTCCCAGCGCCTCCCTCTCAGCCGCATCACTGGTGAGAGCCAGCGGAAGCTAAGTGAGGGCGCCACAGCCACAATCACACCGCACATGAGAGGAGAATCTGACCAGTGTCAGAACTCCAGAATAGATGTTTACAATATGTCTCGGGGCCACTGCCGTTTCAACCTTCTAGGAGGGTTGTATGGATGAGTGGAGCTGGATAGGGATTGTGCTAGAGGATTAGGATGATAAATCAGGTTCTGGTGGAATTTGGAAAATTTAGATAGAATCAGGTCTGAAATAAATGGAACATTAAGGTCGTGGTGTAAGGTATAGTTGGAGACATAATAAGGAGCATTTACTATTGTTCGGAGGACTTTGGATTGAAAGGATTGAATGCGTTTGATGTTAGAACGTTTAGCTGTCCCCCACAGTTCAAGTCCGTAGGTCCAGATTGGCTTCAGTATTGTCTTGTAAAGTAATAATTTGTTGTATTGGACGGGTCCCAAGACGCTGCCTTGAGGAACACCGGCCTCAATGGGATAAAAGTTAGAAAATTCTACACCACAGCGAACTCGGAAGGAGCGGTTTGAGAGATAGGATCGTAGAATGAGGTATAGAGACTGGGGTAAATGCATTTTAAGCTTGAAGAGTAATCCGGTGTGCCATACCCGGTCAAAAGCTTGCGCTATGTCCAGAAACGCACCAGAACAATACTCTTTGCATTCAAGGGCAGAGGAAATATGGTCTACAACTCGGAGTTCTTGTTGAACAGTGGAATGATGAGCACGGAAACCAAACTGATGGGAAGGAAGATTTTGTGATTCTAATATAGGCAGGATTCGTTTTAGAAGGAGTTTTTCAAAGACTTTTGAGAGGATGGGGAGTAGACTAATAGGTCTGTAGGATGAAGTGTTGCTGGAAGGTTTACCTGGTTTTAGGAAGAGAATGATTGTGAAATGTTTCCACAAGAGAGGAAAATAGGTGGTGCGTAGGATGCAGTTGTAGATATAGGTAAGGAATATAATAGCTTTCTGCGGAAGTTGACGGAGGATCTGGGGAGTAAGGAGATCATGTCCAGGAGATTTACGGAGGGTCAGTTTCTGGAGAAGATATTTAACCTCAGAGGGATTAATAGCTGTAGGAGGTAGTGAAAGAGGTATTGGTGACAAAAGGAAGTCTTGTACTTCTGCGGTATGATTGCTTTGGGATTCCGGGTGAGGAGTGAATACTTTGGAGAGGTGTGTGGCGAATTCCTCGGCTTTATCTTCATCAGACGCAGCCCAGGAATCATCACCACGCCGGAGAGGATGGGAAACTTGATGGGATTTTAAAATCTTCTTCGTGACATTCCACAGGGAATTATCACTAGCTGACAGAGAGGAGAGGTAGGAATTAAAGGACTGGGAACGGAAGGTCGCCAACTCCTGCTTCAATTGTCTACAATAGAAGTTATAGGAGCGGCGATGTGTTGGGTGTCAAGTGCGCTGCCATAATGATCTGGCACGGCGCTTTGCATGGATTAGGTCTGCAAGGTGTTGAGGCAAATGGTTTTAGTGAGGAGTTATATTGGAGTGCTTAGGATAGGAGGCAGTCCAGACAGCTTGCTGAATGGCGGTGGTGAAGGAGTAGACGGAATCGTCAAGGTCTTCAGGGGTTTTGAGGGTCGCTCTGAGGTTAATATTATCGGTCAGGATTTTGCGAAATTGGTTCCAGTTGACAGGGCCTCGGATAAATGACGGTGGGATAGGTTTTGGAATTGGAGTGAGAGATACTTTTAGGATCAGTGGACTATGGTCTGAGGATAGTTCATCAAGTCGAGCTACAGATAAGTTGAGGGAGCCTAATCCGCTGTGAATGAAGAAGTCAAGGATGTCAGGATTACGGTTGGGATCGGTTGGCCAGTAGGTAGGGGAATCAGGAGGTAGGAGATTGAAATGACGGGAGTTGAGTGCAGACAGCAAATTTCGTCCACGAGAATTCGTGGTTCTCGAACCCCACTGTTGATGCTTGGCATTTAAGTCTGCACCCAGAATGAAATGATTTCCTAAGAAATTTAGAAAGGATACAAATTCGGTGTTGGAAATGGAATGTTTGGGAGGACAATATGCTGATGTAAGGGTTACCGAAAAGGAAAAAGTTTTGATTACTATGGCTGTGGCTTGTAGGAAATCATAGGTAGGAAGTGGGAGTAAGTGATGAGAGAGGGACTGGTGCACAATGACAGCAGTACCGGCATGGGCTTTGCCGTCTGGGTGGTCCGTACGGTATGTTACGTATTGAGGTATTTTGAAGAACTGTTTAGTGGTTAGTCTAGTTTCAGTAATAAGTGCTACGTCAACGTTTTTGTCTTGCAATAAAGCTATAAGTTCGTCAGTATGATTTCTAACACCATTCGCATTCCATAGGAGAATGGATAAGGAGTTAGGTGAAGTCATTTAAGGATTTTTTAAGGAAGGGATTAAGTTTGATACAAGATTAGTAAGTAGTGATATTAGCGGCATAACGAGGGATTTGATTTCAGTGATGAAGGATGTCATCAAACTTGTTAGGTCTGAGACATTTGACGGAGGAGGAATATTAGAAATTTGATGCGGATGAGGTTTTTGAGGGTTGGGTAAATTTTGAGGAATAGCTGGTTGTGGAACGGGTTGAGGATTTTGAAGTGTGCGTTGTTCCGGCAGGGCCTCGGCTCTTTGTTCTGGTTCCCACCTCCAAGTAGATGGGCAAATGTAACATTGGAATCAATTGTTTTTGAAGGTTGTCTTCTGCTTCTGATCGGTTCAGCTGTTTCATCCAGATTCTGAGGTTTTTGGTATCTGCTTTTGAGGTTCTTGTAGACTTGACATCCCTTGTAGCTAGCCGGGTGGTCCTTGAGGCACAAAGCACAAACAGCGGGTGTTGATCTTGGTCTTGTACACTCTTCTGACTTATGTTGTTCACCGCATTTCACACAGCGTGGTATGTGGTGACAATAACTTCTGGTATGACCATATGCCTGACAATTGTGGCACTGAACTATTTCTTTCTTAGTGTAAGGTTTTTCAACTCTTACACTCGTATAGTATAATCTATTGAGGTCATAAATTTTTTCAACTCCTGCTGATGGTTCCAAGTCAACAAAGAATAGAGGCAGTGGAATTTTATCTTTTAGGACGTTGGTAACTTGTCGCACTTTATAGCCTATCTCCGTCAGTTCTTCTTGGATAGCTGCTGCTGGTGTCGAAGGGTGTAGGTTTCTAATTACAACTCTTAAAGCTCTCTCCTGGCGTAACTGATATGTATGAAAATCAGCTTTGGTCTCAGTCAGATATTTCACTATTTTTCTGTAGGTTTCGGCGGTAGTCGGGGATATTTTAGTATCACTGGTTCTACTTATACAATAATAACTGTTAGGATCGGTTAATTTGTTTAGATGCGCACACAGTAGTTGAAAGTTTTTAATATTTCTAACAAATATTGGTGGAGGTTGTGGTTCTTTTGGTATAGGAGAAGATTCCATTGTTTCTTTTTCAATTTGAAGGATCTGAAATGGGTTCGGTGTAAAAAACGGCGATTCTTCAGTTAATCCTTGTGATGATGTGCTAGGCTGTGGTTCAGATCCCAAAGAGGTAGCTGAAGCAGTCGCTGGTGGAATCATTTTTTTATAATTATCACGGCGAGGTCTCTGTTTTGTAGGAGACGAGTTTGAACCTGCAGATCTAGATCTTTTACTTGTAACTTTCGAGGACATCACTTGATGAAAATATCGCATTGATTAAAAAAATAATAATATATATAATGGAATAAGAATAAGAAGGAAAAAAAAATAAATAAAAGAAAGATAAGGAAAAGAAAAGCAAGCCCGAGCTTGCCGAGCTAGCGGCAATCAGCTGATCAGTGACCCTCCTTTCACTTTTTCGTGATTGTACAAAGTAAATTATAACTTTGCTTACCGAAATTTCTCCAATATTCACTGATGTAGTATTCCTGAGGTCTAGTGATGTTTTCCAGACTGAACTCAAGCGAATTCCTACTGAAAAAAGCAAAAATCTGAGAGACGAAGTAACGTATGACTGTTATCATCGAGCGCATCAGCTGATTCCTGTACATACATTAAATGTATCAATTATTCTAATTTTTGAAGCTACCTCTGCCTTAGAAAAAAAGTAATTCCATACTATCCTATTAGGATTGATAAAAAACTGATAGATATAACAGTTGAACGAATTCGATAGTAAATAAAAAAGAGAAAAAGCCAACATAATTTTAAATATATTTAAAAAAAAATATTTTTATTGAAATTTACAACTGAATTTTTTAAATATAATTTTTGCTTTTTTGAACATAAAAACAGCATTATAGACGTTGGAAAGCTAATTGTTTCAGAAAAAATATTTTCTTATATAGAAAGACGTAAAAGGTAATGTAACTTGACAAATAGGACATAAAATTATTACTGATAATTATACTAACAATTTGCTATTGCTAATTTAGATTATTTAACCTAAATTATATTTTCTAAGAAACTAAGTACACTTTTTATTTAAATTATCCTTAAAAATTTTAAATGTGTTTATTTAATATTTCTTAAATTGATTTTGGGGAGGGGCGTGGTCTAGTGGATATAGCGCTAGTCTGCTGTGCTACGGGTCCTGGGTTCGAATCCCGGCTGTGGCCGAATATTATTTATTCTATTAATTCAGTCGGGGGGTGACCCTAGGGTATGGAGACCCTCCTGGGGCAGACCCAACCTCTATAAAGTGGGTACCCAAATTAATTTGGGAAAAACCTGGCGGCCGAGCGCGATTAACGTCTAATCACCTCATTGCACTGCCGTTGGCCTAGAAACAGTACGAATCTCTATATGTATTGAGCCCAAGACCCTTCATGGGTTGTAGTGGTACAGGTTTTTTTTTTTTTTTTTTTTTAAATTGATTTTAACAGTCGAGGTAAGTGAAAGTTGTGTGTTGCATGCACTAGATTTGTTTTACACGCCCTATTACAATGCTTTAAGAAAGAGAAAAAAAAATCAAAGTATTCATTTCATGTTTGATAAAAAAAAAAAAAACTAAAGAAATCGGTGAAGTCTTCAACTCTAAAGTTTGCACTATCTGCCCCCGGTTGGCACAAAAAGATTTGATGAGCGCCCCGACCTTTATCACATCACGCGAAGTGGACACGTAAATACCAGTTTGGGCCCGCACGAAGTTATCCCATGATATGCCATCTTAGCGCAATTTATAAATTAATTAAAATGTATTTTAGAAAGATAGATACATGAGAAAATTTCTTACATCCACGCCCTTTATGAACAACCTTTTTCATGAACTAAAATTTTAGTCTGTCAAAGTATGATCATTAGTAAACCTTATAACATATAGCACTTTTTTCATGATATTCATATAACAAAGTTATTTTCTGATTCATTCCTGTTTGTACTTGCTTAATTTGCAATCTATATTTATAAAATATAGTAACTATTCAACCAGTTAGGTCAAAAATGACGATAGTTGCGAGGCTAAAATTATTAATAGTTTCCATTACCTTCTAAATATGTAATAAGCCTGGGTTTGGGAAAATGCATCCTCAACTAGGTAAAAAAAAAAAATACTATAACCTTTAAAAAAACTTAAAAATCATATTCATTCCTCCAAAAAATTATGAGTACTGATTTGAAAGGTATTCTAATTTTTAACCTCATGGAAGCATCTTAACCTTACCAGTATTAGCAAAGATAAAAACATTATAACAATTACATTTTGCTTTGTATTCCTGTTCACTGTGAATATATCTATGGGGACTTCATAGCTTATTTTTAAAAGAACTTAGTACCTAAAAGAACCTATTTTTAAGAATTAAAAAAACACGGTTTTTCTCCTGGAAAATGTTTTATCTACGTATGAGAATAATTCACATTTATTGGAAGGAATTAGGTCGGGCAGTGGTCATTAAAACGAAATTAATTATAATTTAATGTGGATATAAGTAATTATATCCAATATAATTTACATATATGTTTTGAATGAGTTATGATGGTATACTACAATGATAATATTTATTGGTCATCATGCATTGAATAATTATGGGCATGTCTAATAATGTTTGTATTATTGTAAATTTGACGAAATTAAGATATGATAATAAATAGTTACTTTATTTTTTTTACATAAGAACAGTTCAGAGATTAACTGATTGACTGAAAAGAAGTTATAATCGGCACAAAATAAAATATTAGAGAGCAAAGTCGCGGGTTTTAGCCAGTTTGAATATATTGTAATTTATCAAATGCTGTACCATTCAGTATATGTAATACTTCGATTGGACTGAATACATATTTTAACTTTAAATTTATTCGTTGAATCTTTATTGAGGAAGATTGTACATTTTTATCGTATATTTAAGTGTGTTATGTGTCAATTAAAATTATTTTCATACCATCGTTTGGTAGGTTTATATGCTCTTGATACTTCATAATTATTTAATAATTCACACATCACTTTAAATTTCCGTTAAAATTTTCTGTAGCAACCAGTTTTCATGAAATAACAAAATTAGATATATTTAACAACAATTGATGACTTTACTTTTTTTTTTACTTCTGTTTAGTTAGTTTTTAAAAAAAATTTCCTAAAATTTGGTACTATCTGACTGTACATTAAATATATTAATATGAATGTTGTTATTTCATGTGGATGCTGTTTCCCCACGGGTCTGGTGGCGTCTATTCTACATAATTAAGAAACTACTAGAGGCACTCATTATATAAGCCATAACAACGAATTGTAATTTACAACTGTAGTTTTAACCAGAAGGTCTTAAACTTTTTTTTTTAAGGTGCCTCAAAGGATTACTAGGAATCGAAGATTAAAAGAAATGGGTTATATTCGGATATGAGTTTGTCCTGAGAAGATTGGTACCTGGTGTGGACCAATTTAGCAACAAGCTTGGGCATATAACCTTAAGATCATTGTGGTTGAGTTTATTTGGGGCGAAATAAAGAGGATTGAGGATTTTACAAATTTTTCGGAATCGCATAAAAAAATAATTTGTCGTTCAGGAGCTTTTTGTGTTAAAGTGTTATTTTATTGGTGAAAAAGTAAGGGGCGTTTAGGATCTTTCGGAGGATTTTGGATTGCAAGGATTGAATGCGGGAAGAATTGGATGGTTTGGTTGATCCCCATAACTCAATCCCATATGCCCAAATAGGCCTAATGATGGTTATATAAATTAATCTTTTGTAGTGTGTGGAAAGTTTTGATCGTTTGTATAGTAAGTGTTGTAGTAAGCGGTATCTACGAGCTGTTTCTTGTCGTCTAGTGTGAGGATTCCAAGTAAGACGTTTGTCTAGATGGAGTCCTAGTTAAATTGTTAAAGGAAATTGTGGGACAGGCGGGCAAAGGTTTTCGACAAAGGGTGAAGGTAATTTGATGGGATTTAGTAGGGTTGATTTTAATTCTCCACTTTTGACACCATTCTTCAATGGAAGAAATGTGAGACTGAAGGATTTTGGAAGCAACAGATGGGTCATTATTTACGGATAACACACAAGTGTCATCTGCGTAGGTTGTGAGGACAGTACCAGGATGAAATTTAAAATCAAATTGGAATAATACGCAAGGCGTTCAAACCGAACTGCATTTGTGTATCCCTTATGTTTTTTTTTCTTTTCAGTCTTGTCTGGATTTCGTCCGGCTATTTATTTTATATTTGTACCTTTTATGTATAGATTTAAGTCCATTAGGCGGGTTCAAAGGTATATCAAAAAAAGGGAGACCACATGTGAAAAAAAAATTATCAAAGGACTGTATCAAGGCAACTTAATCAGCGTAACCTTATTCTTTCATACCAAATGTGTAACCATCAAAAATAAAATCTTTCCTTTGATGATTTTTTTACCATAAGCCTACAAAGGCCCGTGACGTCTATTCTACATAGTTAAGAAACTACTAGAGGCACTCATCATATAAGCCATTACAAAGATAGAACATATGTCGTAGTGAAAAGTACCTTCATTTTTATAAAAGTTTGAATCTTCCAGGTTAAAAAAAGTTTTGTTATTAATGAAGATACATTTTATTTATTCAGAGATGATACAATCTGCCACATATAGTCTTTGATGAGCCTTGATGTGTTAAGCTTTAAAGTTAATCCAGAACAAACAAATAAACTGCCATACTTTAAAGGTTTCTAAGAACAATCATCACAATACCTTAATAAACTAAACAGGGAAGAAATTTATTAATGTTACGAGCTAGACATGCCGATTATTTATTTAAAACATCACATTTAGAGGAAGGACAGAAAACATAATATGTCATATCCATCTCCAGAACATGGAAATATAGGATATACGTTTTATACATTCAGTGACCTTTATCCCCAGTCCCCAAATAGATGTTTTTCTATAATAAATCTAACAAAAACCAAAAGTGGTTCAGCATATAAAATCTGATGATTAAAATAATATAAATCTCAAGAAAGACTCTATTTTTTACCAAACTCAATTTATAAATAATTACTTCAATGCCCTTAATAATAATATTTTAATATCATCTAAATAATATGACCGACATTTTCAAATGTCTTTATATAAATTGCTTTTAATTCTGTTGATCAAAACGAATTGACTATTTGGCATTACTTGTAGAAACATGAGAAATGTACAAATATAAATTATAAAACAGTTCGGTAATCCATCAAAGGAGATCAATTACGAAATACCTTTGAACCCGCCTAATGGACTTAAATCTATACATTAAAGGTACAAATAAAAAATAAATAGCCGGAAGAAATCCAGACAAGCCTGAAAAAAAAAAAAAAAAAAAAAAAAAAAGTAAGGAAAAGGGATACACAAATGCAGTTGGGTTTGAACGCCGTGAGTTTTATTCCAATTTGATTTTAAATTTTCATGGATTTTAAAATTAGGCTTTGTTAACAAGTAAACTTATACGAAAAAAGACACTTTGGAAATATTTCTAATGATTGTCGCTTTCAGCTACTACACTTACTTCTTATCTTCTACTTTAACACAAAAAGCGCCTGAACGACAAATTTGTAAAATCCTAAGTCCTCTGAATTTCGCCCCAAATAAACTCATCCGCAATGATCTTAAGCTTTTATGTCCAAGCTTGATTCTAAATTGGTCCAAACCAACATTTAGACTTTTTTTTTACTTTACCCGAGACAAAATGATTTACATTTGGCACACCTTTTCAGTCAATTATGATGCGTTATTTGCTTGAAGAAATTTTAAGGTTCGATATTTCTCACCTGACATTAATAATTCGTTGTATTTTTTTGTTAAATTTAAATGGAGAAACTTAGAAATATTTATTTTATAAACTAAACTGTAGGATCGGAATTATGGATAGATCCAAAATCTGGTTTTACAGATACTGACTAGATTATTTCTCACGTTCACATAAAAAAACAACAAAAAAAAACATATATATATAATGGTTCAACCCTCTCTATTATATCTGTAAGTGAAATTTTATTTTATTTTAAAGGAATTTACAACTGTATTATACAATACAGTTTAAAAAATTTTACATTTTACATGTTACACCCTTTAAAAAATTCTTCCCTCGCGCGGATCTCATTACCGCGTATGGGGAGCGTCCCACGGGTGGCGGATGTGGGGATGGTCGGTGGAATTTCCTCGGAAGCTCCTCCCGGCTAAGTCCGATGGACTCGCTGACCAACAATGAGAGCGGCCCTCCAGGCTTGCTGGAGGGTGTGAGGTAGGTTCGAACGCCCTACTCACATATTTTAGTTCACAAAATACCACAAACAGTCATGGATTCCTCTGAGGTAAAACGCCCATTATCCGGAAGTAAACTAGTCCCCCGTTCGGGTCTCCGGGTGGGGACTGCTTCAGAGGAATCTAGGCGCAAGATGAAAAGTAGAGATCTAACAATAGGGACGTGGAACGTTAGAAGTTTAAATACGGCAGGTGGGTTAAAGTCGGTCGCGAATGAAGTTAAGGGGTACCATTTAGATATCGTTGCATTACAAGAGTTTCGCTGGCCAGGGGAGGGTTCGTTAACAGAAGGAAAGTACACTATTTGGTACGGGGGGAGCGTTAATTATTGTTTAGGTACCGGGTTTCTGATTAGGAATAGATTTCTTTCCGCATTACGGGATGTACAGTTCTTTAGTGAAAGAATATCGGTTGCTATATTTCAGGGTCGTTGGTCTAAAATCGCGTTTATAAACATTCATTCTCCCACCGAAGATAGTGATGATGAAGTAAAATGCGAATTTCATGATAAACTAGAGTCGGTTTACGATAAGTTACCGCGAAATTACATTAAAATAATACTAGGTGACGCGAACGCAAAGGTTGGAAGGGAAGAAGTATATCGTCCTACAATCGGTAAAGAAAGTTTGCACGAATATAGTAATGATAATGGGACCCGACTAATAAACTTTGCCATTTCGAAAAACCTAATAATCAAAAGTACTACATTTAAACATAAGGACATTCATAAGTATACGTGGACATCGCCGGATGGACAAACTCGGAATCAAATAGATCATGTTTTAGTACAAAACGGATGGCAAAGTAGCATAATTAACGTGAGATCGTATCGTGGTGCAGAATGCGGTTCTGATCATGAATTAGTAATCGCGAAACTTCGACAAAAACTAAATACAAAAAAGAGAACACCGAACTATATTCATCCCGAGAATTTTGATGTTGTTAAATTGAACAACCCCGAAATTAGAAAACAATTCGCGATAGAAGTAAAAAATAGGTTCGATGCTTTGGAATCTTCAGACGAGGAACACGAAGATGTAAACAAATTATGGGAAGGGATCAGGGATAATATTAAAGAGGTCGGTAACTTATGTCTTGGGAAAATCGAAAATAAAAAGAACAAACCTTGGTTCGACAGGGATTGTCAAAATATGTGTGAAAAAAGAAAAACCGCTAAACTGAATTCCTTAAATAATCCAAGCGATAATAATGTGGCTTACTTTCGGTTAGTAAAAAACGAAACTTCAAAATTCTTAAAAAATAAGAAAAGAGAGTATCTTAAAGGCAAAATAATAGAAATAGAAAAACACAGAAGCGAAAATAACGTAAGAGAGATGTACAAAGGTATAAACAAATCGCGTAAAAGATTTGAACCTCTATTGAATGGGGTTAAAGATGCGAATAACAACATAATTGCGGATCCGACTGAGATATTAAATAAATTTAAACAACACTTTGACGGCATTCTAAATACGGAAAATAATAATCAATCTCCTCCCTCTGAATACCAGAGCGCTGAACCATGGGTAGACGAACCGAGTAAAGAGGAAGTTGAAATGGCGATAGGAAAATTAAAACGGTATAAAGCTGCAGGAAATGATAATATCACGAGTGAATTAATCAAAGCGTGTGGAGAAGCGGGCGTTCCAAATTACATGTTTTAGTTAAAAAGATCTGGGAAAATGAAAAAATGCCCGAAGAATGGAAAGAATCAATTCTTATTCCGATTCACAAAAAAGGACCGAGGACGGATTGTAACAACTATCGTGGGATCTCTCTTCTCCCAGTATGCTATAAAATATTCTCGTCAATACTAACTAGCCGAATCACGGAATACGCTGAGGAAATTATCGGAGACTACCAATGTGGTTTTAGGCGGAATCGCTCGACTATTGATCAAATATTTTCCTTACGTCAAATATTAGAGAAGAAGCTGGAATACAACGGTGTAGTCCATCAACTTTATATAGACTTTAAAAAGGCTTATGATTCAATAGACCGTCAGAAGCTTTATAACATCATGATTGAACAGGGGATACCTAAAAAGTTAGTAAACCTAGTAGAGATGTGTTTGTCGGAAACATTTCATAAAGTTAGAATCGGTCATAATTACTCCGAGAGATTTGAGGTGCGATCGGGTTTGAAACAGGGTGACTCCCTTTCACCTATTTTGTTTAATATAGCCTTAGAATATGTTATAGAAAAGGTGATGTGTACCGAGAAAGGCTTAAATATGGGTGACAAGATTCCGGTTTTGGGGTATGCCGATGATTTGGTACTGCTAGGTGAAGACACGGAAACTATACAACTAAATACAAGTGTGTTAATAAAAACCGGTAAAGAGATAGGTCTCGAATTAAATACCGATAAGACGAAATATATGATTAGTTGCAGAAATGGTAGCGATCTTGACGATATTAAGATTTCAGGTCATACTTTTGAACACGTAGAGAAATTCAAGTATTTAGGGTCAATGATAACAAGAAAAAATGAAATCCAGGAAGAAATAAAGTCCCGGTTAAAGGTGGGAAATGCGTGTTATTATTCAGTTGCTAAATTACTTAGCTCGCGGCTTCTGTCTAAAAACTTAAAGGTTAGAATTTATAAAACTATTATTCTTCCAACGGTTCTTTACGGATGCGAAACGTGGGCGCTTACTTTGAAGGATGAACAACGGCTTAAGGTTTTCGAGAATAAGGTACTGCGTAAAATATTTAGTCCGAAGAGAGATGAGACCACTGGGGAGTTTAGAAGGTTGCACAACGCGGAATTGCGGAGTTTGTACCCTGTGAATATAATTGAGTTGATAGCATCGCGGAGACTCAAATGGGCGCGTAAAGTTGTTGGGCTTAGTGAGGAACGGATTCCGAGAAAGTTGGTATTCGCTGAACCGACTGGTAGGCGTCCGAAGGGTAGGCCGAAGCGTCGATGGGAGGATTGCATTAAGGCTGATCTCGGGGGCTTGGGCTTGACCGGTGAACATTGGACCAGTCTGTGCAGGCGAAGTTTGGTGGTATCGGCATCGAACCTTCGGTTTCGGTAAGCCTATTATTATTATTATTATTATTATTATTATTATTATTATACAATAAAATACATTAAGTAAATA
The DNA here is from genome assembly GCA_023052935.1 of Piezodorus guildinii. Lineage (NCBI taxonomy): Eukaryota > Metazoa > Arthropoda > Insecta > Hemiptera > Pentatomidae > Piezodorus > Piezodorus guildinii. The sequence goes on from CM041293.1 coordinate 64,274,706, forward strand.
TGTTAATTGATCGAGTGGGCTTGATACAGGCATGTGAAGAAACTACCCAGTGGTAGCACTTCAGTTACATGAAAAATATTTTGAGAAGTGTTAATGTTAATAAATATACATGCAATTTTCAAATCCGATTTTCGCTGGAAACACCCGTTTTAAGATCCTCTGAGCTTAATTGATAATCTCTGAAGAAAGGTGTGTGTACGTGGTAGGTCTAGCAAGAAAACTAGAAAACCACTTTATTACCTACATTTTGAACTTTTTCACAATTTTTTCAAAGACGGCTCAAAAGGTTTTGATTAAATTTGCTATTTCGGCGTAAACAGCAATGGGCCGATATATCATGTAAGTTCATTATGAGGAAAGTAGTCTGACAGAGTTTTATTTAAATTACGATTTTTTAAATTTTCTTCCTCTAAAGTACCTTTAATTTAGTAGATTGAAAAAAAAAATATATTAATATCCTCTTGTTAAAATTGAAAAAAATAGGTGAATTTGTCAGTTGAACGTATTTTATTACGTTAAAGAGGAAAGAACTAACATTTTTTATTTATTTTTTTCTTCGTCTAAAAATAGTAAAAAAAGTTCTATAACGTAATGATAAATGATAAAAAGCGGATAAGAGTAAGTGATAGTTAGTGTAGATAATATTTATAGATTATTTAATCTAAAACACAAATTTTAATCGAAACTCAATTTAATTCCATAACCTTTATTTAACTTTAACATTATTTTAAAGTTCTTGAATTTATTTAAACAACATAGGTATGTGAAAGTCGTGTGTTGTACCCACCTGATTTTTAATAATTGTATGCATGAAATTTAATATGTGTATAAACATTAAATATGAATTGATCTTGAAAATGTGGAAAGTATATAGCATAGACCTACTTTTGTTACTAAAACATCATTTTTAGTTCACTTCATCACTAGAATGGAAAAATATGAAAAATAGCCTTCAGAAAATGTTAATTGTCCTTACAAGAAATTTTCTAGCCGACTCGGCCTGGGAAAAGACATTAATAATCCTGCCTTCCGCCTACTTCCCTACTTATTTTCCTCTCTACTAAGCACCATCCACTCGTAGCTTCATTTCGGTTATCTCTTCATTTCTTTTTTTTTTTTTTTTTTTTTTTTATGTCCTCATTTCTTAATACTCCCATCTTCTTTACTAGCTCATTAATATATATATATATATATATATATATATATATATATATATATATATATATATATATTATTATATTTTTTTTTTTTTTTTGTCATAAATAATGTAGCTCAGTGGTATTTTTTTTTTTATCTGAAAATATGGGTGAAAAAAGAGTTTAGTGAGATGGTTTTACTTTGTAATCTCAACATAAAACTTTTTTATGTGCTACAAACGATTCACATTCCACAATTAAATATTATTAAGCATAGGATCTTTTATTTTAATTATATCCTTTATATCGTATCATTGCAAGAAAACATGAAACATATTTATATTAAAATGATATCGAAGATTTTTTTGAGATTCTCTAAAAATAATTAGAGTCTAAATATTCAGAAAAATTAACAATAACTTACATTTATTTTATATCGCAGATTATCCTTTGAAATATTTTATTTACCAAACATAAATGAGTCAAATGTAAAATAAGAGATTTGAAAAATGCAGTCAACGATGCTCAGTTGTTAATGATCACTTTAATGAATTTAATTTTTTAATAATGGAAAAATGTTTGATTGTAATCAATTAAACTTAATTTTGTTTTGATGACTGCTCCCATCGTAATGTTTTTTGATTTTTTTTCGCAATCTAAATTTGTAAAGAACTTCTACTCCTTCAATATTTTTGCAATGTCAATGCAAAATACTTTATGTACAGTAATCAACATCTGCTGAACTCGCCATAGCCCTCGCTTCGTCTAAAATTAATAGGTTTACAAGGCCATCATCACACCGCGATAGTCAAAGGAACCTCGCTCCAAGCAGCAAGAAACGCCACAATCTATGAGGAGTTCTAGCTACACTCTGTGCCTTAGCTCATAGGCAGGAGGCACACCAAGCTCGTTGGTGGGCTGAAGGCCTGTATGAACCCTCTATTTAGAGATATAACACCACCACCCAGGCCCGGGAGGCGGCAAGGCACTATCTACTTGGTCGACGTTTTTGCCAAGGGAAGGGGTCTGGACTCTCCAGTCTGAACCCATCCTAACATAAATAATGTTAGCCAAAAGAATGGTTCCTCCCTATTCTCAAATTATAACAGCTAAGGGCAAATGTCATAATATTAAATACTTGTTTACCCTGACCTTCACGTGCACCTCTTTAATACCAGATAATCCAGTCAGTAGGACGCATTCTATAGTTTTGTCACCTATCGCAGCCTTTAGAGTTGTTTACGTTCAATCTAAAATTCAAAAATCTTGTACGGGGTCATCTGCGATATAGTAGTAAACATAACTACTTTTTATGCCCATGGTCCACGTTTCAAACCCAGTAGAAGGACCTTGAATTTTTCAAGGGTGTAAAAAATCCTTGTCCGTCCTTCGTAGGGGAAGTAAAATGATGGTTCCGAGGCTGTGCAAAGTCAAGTACGTGGCACAAGTTAAAGTTCCCTATCCTAAATAAATCTAGATAGACAAACTTTAGGACTCCCACCGTAGCATCGTGCGACTAGCCATAGTAGCTCAAAGTGACATTAAATAAATCAACAACAAAAAACAATTTGTCTATGAATAATATTACTATATTTTTCATCGTATATACATAACCATTTATTATTGTTTTATTTTATTTTTCAGAAATGCCTTACTACACTGGACCTCACCTCCCTGGGGGTGGGTTCCTGCGTGGCAACAGGGATGTACCTCGTCGCTGGTATGGTGGCAAGGAACATAGCGGGACCAGGAGTTATAATATCATTTGTCATCGCAGCATTGGCTTCCTTATTTTCAGGTGAGTATTTTAAACAATATTAATTCTTAATAGTTTATAAATATTATTATTTGATTTTATGAATGTTTTGCAGTTGATATGTAGGTAAAATAGAAAATTTAACGCTGATAATTTCCTATTGCCTGCACGAGTCCTAGTGCCACTTGTCTTCACCCGAACACTTAATACAATCCTCCTATTATATCTACTTCAAAGAAGCCCATCATTTGCTTAAACAAATTTGAAATTTATAGTCAGTTCTCATTACCGCAACAAATTTAAAAACCTATTTCAACCATTGCATTACTATCACCCAAACGAACCTAACTTTTGATTTTTTTTATTTCCAAAATTTTGCTTATAGTACAGAAATGGAATGAATAAATTAATATAAAACAGCTTTCTAATATTTCTTTGGTTCAATAGTTATCTATTTTTTATTTCATGCCTAATATTAATATAATTCATAATAAAAACAATTATAATACACCGGGAAGAACACCTAGACAACAGAGGCATTTACAAATTATTTTTATTTATTGAAATAATTTCAGTCTATCCCCTTGATATAAGGTTTAGAATGAAGGTAAGGCTATATATAGAAATATAAAATGGTACAAGTGATTTCCGCGAAAATTTTGTTAAATTAGAAACGCATAATAATAATTATGGGTTTAGCAAAGATTCGATGGCGACACCACTAAATGTTTCCTACACATATTCGTCCAATAATCACCGTCCACCAAATTTTCTAAAATTGATAAACTAAACCAACTTAATATCGAGTTAAAAAATATTTATGATTACATCAACCGTCAGAAGCCTTGTAACACCATAATTAAACAGGGAATATCTCGGAAGGTAGTAAACCTTATAGCGATGTGCATGTCCGAAACATGTAATAAAGTTAGAATAAACGAAACATACCGGTATGTTTTTAGTAGATTTAGAAAAGGCCTTTGACACCGTTTGGTGTACGGGACTAATTTCCAAATTAATTAAATACAACTTCCATCTTCACCTGATTTATATTATTCATTCATATCTTGACAATAGACGATTTTATGTTCATGTAAATAATTCAACTTCCAGTATGCTCCCTGTAAAAAAGGCTGGTCTTCCTCAAGGATCCTGCCTTTCGTCGACTTTATTTAATTTATATATAAGCGATTTTCCAAGCCACCCGCAAGTAATAAGGCCTGTTTACGCTGATGATACAGTCCTATACACATCATACTATCGCATTGATACCGTAGTTATGAGATTACGGTATACTTAAAAAACAATTAATATTGTAACATTTGGAAATTAAAAATAAATGCAAACAAGTCAGAAGCTATCATCCGTATGTAAACCATTATCTTTCAGTAAACTTAATCCACATACCCTGGTCTAAATCAGTTAAATAATTAGACATATCGTTAACATGTACCGAATCAATAGAAAATCAGAATAAAACAAAAATGTATTTATAAATTGTTCTCATATTTCGCATTGTTAAATTGTTCCCATACACTTAGAACAAACTCCTATTATATAAAACAGTTATAAGTGTCCAGATTTGTTATGCCTCGCCCGTCTGGAGCTCTACTTGCAATATCAATTACAAAAAATAGAAAAAATACATGTATGCGAATCATCAATAACTACCCACGGTATGCTAAAATTTCAAAAATGTTTTATTAACTAAATCTTCCAACATTAAAACAGTATATCTACAAAGCAACCAATCAACAGAGATCAATAGATAAAATCACTACTTCTAAAAATCCATTGAAATAAGAAATTGGTAATTAAAACAAAACATTACTAAAGCAATATACGAACAAAAGAACAAAACATGTATTTTTGAATAAATATTGTAATTTATATTGTGTAATTTTTTTTTGTTCGTGTTACTTTTCCTACCGTTTTAAACAAGATATTGTATTATCACTAGCAAATTTAAAGGATGATTGAAAGTCTGTTATTATGAAAAAAGGTCAACTGAAATCATGAAACAAAACATATTTGTATCTAGTGTACGTTGTAAATATTATATTTATAAATATTCTTATTATTAATTACTACTTATCATTAATTACTACTTCGCGATGTTTGAGTTCTAGTTACTAATCGATCGTGGTTGAAACAAAGTTAATCCTTTCCTCTGTTTTATTTAATTTAGCATTAGAATATGTCATAAAAAAAGTGACGCGTACGAAGAAATGTTTAAAGCTTGATGGAAAATGGTGGTTAATGGTGAGAGGAATTAAGGAGGTGTAGTTAAAGTCGGGATATCTTCGAGGCACCATTTTATGATAAAAGTATGGTACAATGCGGAAACCCGTATCCTTTCTTCCGTCCATTTACATAAATCGTATGAGATGGGAAATTAAAATACATAATAATAATAATAGGCTTACCAAAACAACAGAAAAACACGCCAACAGCGAGACAGACATCAGGATAAGAAGAATGAAATTCTATGGGCACATATAAAGACTACCTGAAACAAGACTGACACGATAAATACACGAAGCAACAGCAACACTCAAAAGCACTAGGAATTGAATTAAACAGACACGAGAAGACTTACGCAGAGCAGACATATGACAAGAGGAAATCCAAAACAGAAACATGTTTAGAGATTAAATAAACTAAAAACTCCAGAGCAAAACAATCAGAAACTATACAGACCTAAATGGTCTGCAGAAAGAAAAGTTCAGCCAAAGACAATACTGGCAAGACAAAAAGAACAAGAAATATGAAAATTGAGACATAGGTGCATAGCGCCTTCCTTTTAGGGAGATATCGCAGTAATAATAATAATAATAGGCTTACCGAACCCGAAGGTTACCACAAAATTCCGCCTACGCAGACTCGTCCAATGTTCACCGTTCAAGCCCAAGCCCCCGAGATCAGCCTTAACCCAATTCTCTCATCGACGCATCGGCCAACATTTCGGACGTCTACAAGTCGGATCAGCGAATACCAACTTTCTCGGAATCCATTCCTCACCGAGCCCAACAACTTTCCTCGCTCATTCGAGTCTCCGCGATGCTATCAACCCAATTATATTCACAGGGTACAAACTCCGCAATTCCGCGTTGTGCAATCTTCTAAACTCCCCAGTGGCCTCATCTCTCTTCGGACCAAATATTTTACGCAGTACCAAGAGATGCTATCAACATAAGTAAAATACATAATTTGTATTATATGCTATTTTTATGTATGCATTTCAAATTAATAGAATATCAAGAATAATTTAGATAAGTACTATATATATACAAATACAGTTATATTCTCTAGCAACCACCATTGTCATTAAACGTCCTCCGAGCAGAAGGATGTTAGCGTACCTCAAAGACAGGAAGCACAAAAGAATGAATAGAAAACGAAAGGAAAACCTAAGCGGAATGATTGGGATGCCTTGACGTTTCCCATCACGTAGCTGGAGAAATAGAAAGAGGGTCGGAGGGGGTATTCTTTAACGGACGGCCGAGATCCGGGCGAGATATAAATGAACGGCTATGAGACGTGCTTAGCATACCGCTCTCACGGGATACCGCCCGCTCTGACACTTATTAAACAGTTTATTTTATATATTCTGCAGATATAGTCATCCAGGTTCGACCACTGGAGGGAATATGTATTCATGGGTTAGAGGATGATCGCTAAGGCTCGAGCTTATTTACGCTGAAAAGTACCGACGGGGATCGAATGATATATTCAGTAATATCGCCATTTGGTTTCTAGATCGTTCAATGAGACAAAATCTAATAAAGATAATCATGGATGATTATTTTTTAAATATAATTTTTATTATTCAGTAATAATAATATAATAATGAATTATTTTTTTATTGTAGGGCAAGTCCCTTTTGAATAATATTAAAAAACATACAAAAACTGTCTTGGAGTTGGAAAATAAAACAACCAAAGAATAATAGATATAAAAACCAAAAGTGAACAATAGTAACCAAATTGAAAGGTAGCTTCAAATAATAATAATTATAATTATTAATAACAAAAATAAAAAGTGAACATATTTTCGCATATTCAAAATTTTAATTAGAAGTGCTTTACAGCATTGATAGGATATTGATAAAATAATAAAGTTAAATGTGCAAGTGCACCACAGTAAAATATTATATTTAAATAATCGTTTTTTAATGTTTTTATTTGCTATTTTTACAAAATATTGCGAATATATTTAGGGTTCTTTGAAAATTGAATAGAGAGGAAGGGATCGAATTGGCGGGATTTGAAGCTCAGAAGAGTATCAGAATGACGAATATATGAAGGAATGTAATTCCATACAAAAGAGGAGCGGATTAGCAAGGATCATTGGAAAGATGCGGTTTGATTAGGCGTTATATACAAGTCTGAATGTCGCGAACGGCTGTTGCTAGAATGAACGGAGGATTTGAATGAAAACATATCTGAGATGTACGATGGGTGGCTGGATTGAGGAATTGTTTCAACAGAATCAGGATATAACTCTTCAGTATTTGCCAGGCCACTGTGGTATCCATGGGAATAAACTCGCTGACAAGTTCGCAAGAGGTGCTACCTCAGAGTAGTCGGATAATAAAATTTCCTGCCCTATGTTAAAAGGGCAAATCATACTCCAAAAATAGATTTCCTAAAGATGAGTATGATCAAAAAGCACTGGACGAAACTGCTTATCGAGGAAGAATGGATACAGTTGGATTTGCCATGAAAAGATCCTGTTGCGCAATTCCGAATGATTACCAGCCATGATGACCTGAAGAAGGACTTGCATATAATCGGAGTTGTAGAATCTCATCTTTGCTGTCTGTATGATGCGAAGTGTAAAATAAATGCAGCGCATCTAGAAGTATACTCCCGGTTGCAGGCAATAAGAGACGAAACTTCATCAAGATCAGAGTGGTACTGAACTGTCAGTTCTCTCATGGAGAAATCGGAAGCCGAACTGGTAAGCCATAACTAAAAAAATTTAAATTGATTCATGGAAAAAAGTTGAAAATATGTATTTCCATTAAAGTATGAACATAATTCACTCTATTTCTACACAATTAACTTATTTTAATATTTTAATTGCTAATGGAATAAGGCAGCATAGTTGGACGTCTATATATCTCTGTGCTTAACGAGTAGTAATTGTTATTAAATTATATCATTCTATGACTGAGACAAAAAAAAATTTTAACTGATAAATAATTAATTGTACTAAAATACAAAAAATGAAGTTTATTGAATATTTTTAAAGTTAAAGTTACAAAGCTGCGTCGAATCTGCTGCAATTTACTTCGTGCTGGATTACTTTGGTCATTGTACGCAAAGGATCCATTGAGCGCAATGGTAAGAGGAGGGTTAGAGTACGGTTGATGAAATTTGATGCATCAGCACCAACAAGACTCGAACGTTAAGACCTAACCTTTCTCTGAACTTTGACCGACGGCCCGTTAATAATATTCTACATTACGGGACATTTAGCGCCCCTTGATTTGGGAACGCTGCCCTTTTGAACCTATCCCTTATTTTATTATTCTAAAGCTACAGGCTCTCTCAGTCACGGTATGAAGTAATCCAACGGAGCGATCTAATATCCCTCTTTACAACAGAGTAAGCCCTCATTGTGTTTTTGCTCTTAAGTACATTCTAAAGTGAGCTTCAGAATTTTTCAGAGATGCAGCCAATCACTAGGCCCTTACTTTAATATTGCAAAGAAACAAATTCAAACTAAACTTGATAAAATATACTTTCTGTTGCAAAGATTACTTATGAAGGCTAAGTATTGTACTGAATGCTCTAGCAAAAGAAAGATACCGTTAGAAATATGTTTAGAATCAGCGCGGGTACCCACGTACAGAAAAAGAAGTGGTACCAAATGAAAGAATAAACGTTTTTTCCAGAAGTTTAAGAAGTCAAACTCTCAAAATAGGAAAGTAAAAAATACACATCATGTAAACAATTAAATTTTAATATTTATTAGAATATTCGGACATTTCAAGGAGCTATTGTTCTTTTATCTTTAGGTAATAAATTTTCCAGATAAATAAAATAAACGTTTTTCTGTTACCCATGGTTTTCATAGTTCATAGGTACTTTTTTACTTAGCTTAAGGTCTAGTGTCTGCTCTTACCGTATGACGAGACATTTATGACACCCTGTTTATTTATTTATATGGACTTATAGTACCACATCGTTTATTAAAACATTTTCCTCTACCCTAAATGAAAAAAAAAAAGAACATACACACACAGACCATTTTGTGGAACTTGTATTTTGGACTCAGTGTCCCATAAAACTTGTATTTCCTGTGAATCATAAAGAGTTTTAAAATTTTCCAAAAAAATATCGCTTAACTCATCCTTACTATATTGGATGTCTCATAAATGTCTCGTCATATTGCCAGAGCACGTACTAGACCTTAAGTGGAACAAATCAGTTTATTTGACTCATATTCCGGCTCTTATCGGTTAGGGAGAAAAAACGAAATTTGTATTTTTTTTCTGTAATCCGAGGTTTTAACCGGAAGAACTTAAATATATTTACTTGATGTGTGCCCATAGAAAAATAAGTGGTGCCAAATAAAAGAAAAGAAAATTTCCCAGAAGGCTAAGAAGACAAACAATAAAAATGGAAAAGAAAACTTGCTCTACGTCATGTTAAAAATTAAATTTTAATATTTCTAAGAATATTCGTATATTTCAAGGAGCTATTGATCTTCTATCGTTAGTTATTATATTTTCCAGATTTAGAAAATTTTTGCTGTTACCCATGGTTTTCATTCGGACTAAAGGTCATATATCGTTGTTATTTTTTTCCACTTAAGGTCTAGTACTTGCTCTGACAGTGTGCGAGACATTTGTGAGACACCCTGTATATTTCATATATATATATATATATATATATATATATATATATATATATATATATATATATATATATATATATATAAGCAAAAGTAAAAATAAAAAACAGAATTAAGCACCTTTATCTATAAAGGATATGTATGCATCCTTAATCTAGAGTAGGATGATGGATAAATATACAGATAAATAACCAAAAAACTAATTTAGTTTGATTTATAATACTGTGTATAATAAAGTAATCTACTGCATTTGGGTAGCGTGATGTTAAATGAAGCATTTTTCTCATATTTTATCCTGAACAATTCATTTGTACAAGCTTCCCATAAAATGTCCTAAAGAACGTGTTTAATCTAAGAATTAAACTAATTTAACAATAATACAGTGTGCATTTGAGATAATAATTTACATTTAATAAAATACACAAAATTAATTTTTTTTTCTTAAAACTTTATTGATTGACAAAGGGCTATTCCTATGTTTTAACCAATAAGGTGTAAATTATGAATTATTTTGGACACCGAACTAACCATTAATAATAATTGTTAAGAATACTTTTAACAATGTAACAAATAAAGTCATAAAATAATTATTGCAACTATTTAGCTAGAGGAAAATTCGTGAACTCAAAATCAAATATAAACAGGGAAAAATACATATATAAATGTACACTATGCACGTGCGCCCACGTGTTGTAAGATTTTGGTTATAGATATTACTAGTATTTTAAAATAAATAAAAACTAAATTTTGGTGTTAAATAAATAAACAAAAAAAAAAAACATATTAGTTTATTTACACAATATTTACCATGGTGACAAGAACAAAATTCTTCCTTTTGATATTTACTTTTTGGTTAGTGAAGAATTAAGAATGTAACAGGGCATAACGACATTGTAGTTATCCCGCCCTTTCTTATTTGTTGGTTATTTCTTTGAAGTAACTGAAGACCAGTTATATATGTATTATATATTTTTCTGCTCCTATATATTTTATTTTTAATTTACGAATTACGCTCTAGCTGAATAGTTGTAATAATTATTTGTTGGCTTTATTTTTACATTGTTAAAAGTATTATGAACAATTATTATTAATGGTTAATCAGTGTCCAAAATGATTCATAATTCACACCTAATCGGTTAAAACATAAGAATATCCCTTAGTGAATCAATAATATTTTTAGAAAAATGCAAAAACTTTTTAGTTTTGCATATTTTATATATTACTAAATTATTACCTCAAATATATACTTATTTATTGTTAAATTCTTAGATGTACATTCTTCAGTTCTTTTTAAGGGAAGATTTTATTGATAAATTGTTAAGGGAAAAAATAGGAAAATTTAATGGTAGTAAAAAAAAACAACGAATTGATTTGTAAAATATATAAATAATCATAATTTGGAAAGGTATTTATCTCATTTTGATTTTTTTTTTTTAAATAGAATGAAGAATCTCAATATCACATAGGTAATTATTGATACATTATATCCGTATGAAAATATCTTAATTTAATTAATCAAGACTGGAATGGTCCTATGATTTTTTAAAAAACATTTCTTTCAAATTCCGTTCCTAAATAAATGAATTTTTCATGTTTGTCGAACCATGAATTGACTTCGGATTAAATGAAAATACAATACATTGTTCGAAATTGAAATAGTAATTACTTCAACACTTGGAATCCAATAGAGAAATTGTGGCGTGTATATGGTTGTGCTAGCTCACAATCAATTCAAGTTCAGAATGAAACATGGCTAAAGGCGGGCGATGCTATTAATTGCTGTTATGAAATTGATCGAATTTATTAATTTGATTTACATAAAAAATTAAAAAAATTAATGTCAGCTGTTTGGGAAAAATCCGGTGCGGGCAACACACGGCTTTCACTTACCTTCGTTTTTAAAATCGATTAACGAATTTTTAAGTACAGTAAGAGATAAAAATGAGTAAAACCATTAAGGAATTAGTTTAATGGAATTTCTATAGAAACATGTGTTTTATTAAAAAATCTATTATATTATTTTCTAAAATAATCACTTAGTTTTATTGGCTTTTCATCACTCTCTATTAACTTTTAAAAGCTTGTGTGTGAGATAATATTTTTTTTTCTAAAATCTTTAGCTTTCTAACGGTATATTATACATGTATATCTCAGTTCTTAAGTTAAAAAACAAAAAATTTACATTATAAAAATTTGTTTTCATTTTTTTCCTTTATTTGGGTATTGAATTCATTAAATTTATATATTTACCTTTTTTTCATCAGTCGTAACAAGATAATATAGTTATTTTTATAGAATCGACAAAATTAAAGGTACTTTAGAAGAAAAAAATTTAAAATATCGGCATTTAAGCCCTGTCAGGCTATTTTAATCAGAATAAAACCTACATGAGATTAAAGTCTATTTAACTTTACATCGATATAGCGAGTTTATTTAAAATCGTCGGAACCGTTTTTGAGAAAATCATAAAAAAGTACAATATACATAGTATAAAGTGGCGTATAGTTCTCTGAAATATGAAATTTCAGTTTCATAGGACTGTTCGTTTTCGCCCGGGAGTTACCACACACACACGCTATATATAGTAAGTGAAAGTAAAAATGCTTTATTTAACATTATGCTGTCCAATTAAAGTGAATTCCTTATAATACACTGTATAGTTTACTAATCTCTATATTGGATATTGGGTTATTAATCTATGTCCATCTTCCTACTCTGAATTAATGGAGAACACATATCCGTTATAAGTACTTAATTTTTACTTTCACTTATCTATATATAAATATACAGGTTGTCCCATAAATGTCTCGTCATACTGTGAGAGCAGATACTAGACCTTATGTGGAATAAAAAAGTACACACAGTCCGAATGAAAACCATCGATAACAGCAAACATTTTCTGAGATCTAGAAAATCTATTAGCTAAGGATGGAAGAGCAATAGCTCCTTGAAATGCCCAATTATTCTTAGAAATATTAAAATTTAATTCACTGAATGACGTTGTGCAAGGTTTACTTTTCCATTTTTAGAGTTTGACTTCTTAGCCTTCTGGGAAATTTTTTAATTTATTTTTCTGTGGGCGCACATCAGGTAGATATATTTGAGTTATTCTGATGAAAACCTCGGATTACAGCGAAAAAACATAAATTTCGATTTTTTTCCCTAACCGTTAAGAGTCGGAATGCGAGTCATATTAAATATGTTATACCACTTAAGGTCAAGGATCTGCTCTGAAAATATGGCGAGACATACATTTATGTGACAGTCTGTATTATAAGAAAAATTTATGTGAGCTTGGATATGTTTAACACGTTTACGCCGGGGTGACCCACCGATATACTTGTCTGTTCTGTGAGGCGACGTGCATCACAAGTGAGTCATTTGTTTTCAGAAAATAAGTTTATTTTATTTTTTCTCTTCATTAAATGTTGCAGGAATTAACAAGCATGTGGGGTTCTTTATTAAATATTTTATAACTTCAGCATGCTCCCTCAAAGGAATCTTATCGGTTCATTTCATCTGATTACTCTTCTAAAAGAATTTTATTTAGCTGTGCCGTTTGAACTTGCAACAGTGTCGCCCCGCCCCACGGAGCGTAAGTAGCTAAGATACTCCCACCTCACGGGAAAAAACGTAGATATTCGCCCCGGTGTGAACGTGTTAAACTTTATGATTCACCGTATATACTAGCTGTAGGATGCCCTGGGTTCAAATGACAACCTTTGTGTGTGTGTGTATGTTTTTTTTTTTTTCACTGAGGGTTAAGGAAAATGTTTAATTAAACGAGGTGTAAATTCATAAGTCCACTACTGTGTGAGATTACTACTCACTAGAAAACATTAAATATCATTGAATTATCTAAAAAGTGCTTTATTAAAATAAGCAATTATTTTATATTTTCCTTCTATAATGAACCGTTTCCGTGGAATAGAACTAAGATTTTATAATCGTGACCGAATGGATATAACCTTTACTATAACAGTTTCCTTAATTTTTACCTGCCTAAGAATAAAAAAAGTTTATTCAGGACGGCCAAAGTTAAATTAAAAGCAACAGTTAATGGGTTTTCCTTTATAGCTTAGAAAACCCATTTAGTAGCGTACTTACTTTTGTGGACATTTGCTTAATAATAGCTAGTATTTTATTTCCTTAAACAGTACTCTTCGCCTCCTGAAATAAGAAAAGGATTTTTTATTTTTCTTAGTTCTTTTACCATTGCGTCATGAAACTATGCAATAAAATAATGAAAGTATTACTCTATATAAAATAAATTAAACAGATTAAACCCTATGAAATATTTTCAAATCATAAAAAAATTAAAGCATTTTTTAGAAAACTAAAGAAACATAAATATGTAATGTACGAATCGAGCTTGTGCTGCGTAAGTAAATTTTAAGCAGTGCAGTGTTACTAAAATTGTATTTGAAGATTGCTATTGAAGAAATGTCGTATTAAATAAATTACAGTGAATTTCTCCAATATTGTTAATTAATGAAATATCACTTTTATTATCATTTATGTCGATTATTATTGATTATATTCTATTATCAAAAATTTATTCTTTACGAATTGATGAAATTGACAAATTTCTATTTATAGATTTTTTCACATAATTTGTTGGTACCTTAAAAAAAAAAAAAAAAAAAAACTGTACCTCCACAACCCATAAAGGGTCTTGGGTCCAGTACATAGTGATTCGAACTGTTTCTAGGCCAACAACGGCCTTATAATGAATGAGGTGATGGTGAGGTCTGGGTCACGCGCAGCCGCCAGTTTTTTCCCAATTTGGGTACCTACTTTAAAGAGGCTGGGTCTGCCCCAGGAGGGTCTCCATACACTAGGGTCGCCTCACGGCTGAATTAACAGAATAAATAGTCATAGCCGATATTTGAATGCAAGACCTGGAGAACAGTCTCTCCACTAGACCCCGCCGTTTCCGCCTGGTATCTATAGCTCCTGTTTAATTGGTTCGAATCGTATATTTGTTAGTACAGAAATTTTATAGGTTGCTCAGGAATCCACGATAAGGAGTTAAGTTAAATTCGTTTGAGCATTTTTCCAGAAAACAGTAAAAAGTGCAAAATGCATGGTATAAAGTAGCTAATCTAGTCAGTGGATTTCGGTAAAAGAAAATGGTACGACTTTTCGTTTTCTTGCTGGACTTAACACTAAGGCGCTCGCATACAAACACACGGGCGCTGACAAACACAGACCTTTTTTTGCGGGACATTGCCATTTGTACCCAGGGGACCTCACAACGCGTGTTTCCGTTTAAAACTAGATTCGATAATTTTCACGATTGCAATACCTTCCCTCACTATATGTTTCATATATATATGTAAGCGAAGTTAAACAAGTTTATAATCGTTGAATATGTTTAAAGTTGTTATGAAGAATAAATTTTACATCAGAAACTTTAAGACGACCGTCTCAATAAATCGGTTATTTTAAGCTGGTATAGAGAAGTGTCAAAGGAAGCTCGTCATCTGTTTCGATCAAGATGGAAATCTGTTGTGGCTATGCCTTCAAGGTGTCTGCATCGATCCATCTTCTATACCTGGGCCTCTTGTAATAGCCATGTTATATTTTGCAGTGCTATCTAAAGGTATATTATTATTTTATATTTTAAAGAAAAATTATTTGTTTTTGTTTAAAAAAAAAAAAGAAAAATATTTTACCCATAAGCTACATTTTTTTTTTCCAATTATGTGTTTACGGAATTTAATTATGTACAGTGTGTGTCAAAAGTATTCGGAATTCTTATTTATTTTCATTTAATACGTTTATTTCACGACAATTAATTTATATAATTCTTTTGTAACTCATAAATCTTTAAAAGAGACTCTTTTAAAGGATAATCACTAACCAGATTATCAATAAGTCTTTTTTTTTAAAAAACATCTGATTAATATTGTAAAATTACTAGAATATTTAACAATAATAATAATAATATTTCTTTATTTATTCTGGGACGAGTCCCTTAAGAATAATATTACAGGAAATAAACAAGGGTCTTAAGGCTAGAGTCTTAGCATAAAATAATTATAAATACAAATGTAAGTAAAAATAACAACAGGCCTAAATTAATAAAATAACTCAAAAGACAAGAATAAAAATGTGAAAACAAGAAAATATAAATACAAATATATCTATATGTTAAAATGAGGACAGATAATATATAATTAAAAATACAATAATATTATAAAGAAAAATATACAGTTACAAAAAAAAAAGAAAAATATATTACAATGCTTTTATATATTTGTAAAATTATATGTGATTTAACCTTTCATTGTTGAAAAGATAATCTTTTCGAATAATATTTGCTGTGAATGTATCCATGAAAGTTAAATAAACGTATCAGTCTGCTTTATTTGTTGATTTCCCCTGAAATTAGCATCTAATTGGGATTATTTTGGAATTGGATTGACAGGAAATGGCTGAATAGACGGGATTTGAATGTTGAAGAGTTTGGGAGTCACGGATGTTGGAAGGAATGGAGTTCCATAGGGAGGCGGATCGGATTAAGAATGATATATCAAAAGCTGTGGATCGATGGGGCGTTATATACAGATCAGAAGGCCGCGAGCAGGTGTTACGGGAACGAACGGAGGATTTGAATTTAAGGAGATCAGAGATGTAGAACGGACCTCGGGATTGGATTACTTGGTAGAGAAAGGATGCTAGGAATTACTTACGATGGCAGGAAGGGTAAAGCCACTTTAACTCTTTGTAAAACCGGGTGATTAAGGTGTCTCTGGATATCCCAAAGATGAAACGTATAAAGTAATCAAACATTCGTTTTAGTTTTGCCTCGAGATCCCCAGAGACATCCCATACACCGTACAGCAGTAAACAAAGTGGTGAAATATTAAGGAGCTAACCAAGAGCTTACGGGTTTCGATCGGAAGAAGAGGACGTAGGTAATCCTTTAAGTTTTTATTCTAATACGTTTTAAGGTGGAGAATGTACGACGGGAGGTTTCGGCAACATGGTTTTTCCAGGAAAGGGTTTGATCAAAAGTAGTGCCGAGGTTTTTAACGGATTGGTGGAATTGTATGATTATGTTATTCAGAAAAAGAGTAGGAAACGATGGAAGGGTCTTAAGGAGGGGATTGGAAATTATTACAATTGTATTGGTCTTCTCAGCGTTCAAATTGATCTTGTTCTCAACAGCCCAAATGCTGATTCGATTAAATTCTTTTTGGAGCATTTCTGTGGCAAGTAATAGGTCGGAAGGAGGAAAGGATAGATATATTTGAACATCATCAGCATAGATATGGTATTGAGAATGATGGATGCGTAGAGGAAGGTCATTAATATATTCAGCGAATAGGGTGAGGGATAGTGATGATCCCTGAGGAACACCACAGGACATAGGTAAAGTCTTGGAAGGAGGTTGACCTGGGACAACTACTTAATGTGAGCGGCCGGAGAGGAATGATTTGAACCAGCGTATAGCACTGTTGGATAAAGGAAGATTTTGTAGTTTGGCAAGGAGGATATTTCGTGTCAAAAGTTTTCAGAAATCGTAATATCCTGTTGTTTAATTGTTTCCAACGTTCCTGTTCTCACTAATTTTTGACATTATTTTTATGTTCTATAAATTATTCTCCTCGTTTAAATGATACCCAATCTTGGAAAGAAATGTTTTTAAAATAAGGCCCTGAACTAAAACGTAACAATCGAAAAGCGATTTCAAATATTTTTTTTTTTTATTCGTATGTATTACAGTTTGTCACACTGGACAATAATAATATTGCTAAAGGATCCCAATTATACAATATTTACAATATAAACAAAAGAAATGTCAAATTACATAAAATGAAACCAAACTAAACAAACGTATACAATAACAAACCTTGTAGATAAAATAAATGAAGTTAATAAATAAATAAACAAAAAACAAAACATGTCACCTTCATACGTATGTACAATATTTACAATCAGCTAGGGAACACCGGACGGGGCTTGTCTCCCCACTTGTGGAAGGACAAGCAGAGTCCAAAGGATCCCAGTGCCTCCCTTCCAGCCGCATCACTGGTGAGAGCCAGCGGAAGCTAAGTGAGGGCGCCATAAATATTATTTAAAAGAGAAATAGTTGAAATGTCTAAACAAATTGATGAGAATAACTGGATGGATAACTATAGTGCAGATAATATAATAATAAAATACAGAAGCAAAAATGTGAGCATCCATAAATATTAAATGTTAAAAATGACATATATTTGTAACAAATATATATGAATATTGAGCTTCGTGTTCATGTTTCGTATGCAAGTTCCCACGCAAACATGTCCTATTGTTATAAGTTATTTTTAAATAGCATAAAGCGTCGGACAGACGTTTTCCTATTAGAACGAACTTAACGAACCTTTTAAAGTGCTTAAAACACGGATTTTAGAAGGAGAAAAATCTCACCCATGAATGAAAAATCACATAACTATTGGAAAGAATTTGACCATATTTTGACATAAAACCTGAAACGTATTGTGTGATTATGGGTCAAATTTACATTGAGATATACTATTAAATAAAAACACATTATTCGCCATTTACACAAAGATAAAGTGTAACTGAATGTCTAATGGTGAACAGTAGTTTATTTATATACTCTATTAGTAGAACAGTATATTATTTTATTTTTAGATAAGATGAAATGAGAAAAAAAACAATATATTCAGGTGTATAAAACAGTTAGTTAGCATTCTTAATTAATAAAGCACTCCTCTCTACTATTATAATAATTAAGTTACAGCTAGGATCATATAATATTAACATGACTCGAAAAAATAAAATGTTTTTTATTATATCACATAGAATAGAGTAAGGGAGTGGGGATGTTTTCTAACATACAGAAGACAGGATCACTGTTTTACTAATAATTGATACCATTTGGTTTTTACTTGGGTTTAAATAATAATAATAATAGGCTTAGCGAACCCGAAGGTTCGATGCCGATACCACCAAATGCCGCCTACACAGACTCGTCCAATGTTCACCATTCAAGCCTAAGCTCCCGAGATCAGCCTTAACGCAATCCTCCCATCTCCGCTTCGGCCTACCTTTCGGACGTCTACCAGTCGGATCAGAAAATACTAATTTTCTCGGAATCCGCTCGTCATCGAGCCCAACAACTTTACTCGCCCATTTGAGTTTCCGCGATGCATTCAGCTCAATTATATTCACAGGATGCAAGTTCCGCAATTCCGCGTTGTGCAACCTTCTAAACTCCCCAGTGGCCTCATCTCTCTTTGGGCCAAATATTTTACGCAATACCTTATTTTCGAAAACCTTAAGCCGTTGTTCATCCTTCAAAGTAAGCGGCCAAGTTTCACATCCGTAAAGAACCGTTAGAAGAATAATAGTTTTATAAATTCTAATCTTTAAGTTTTTAGATAGAAGCCGCGAACTAAGTAACTTAGCAACTGAATAATAACACGCATTTCCCACCTTTAACCGGGACTTTATTTCTTCCTGGATTTCATTTTTTCTAGTTATAATCGAATCTAAATACTTGAATTTCTCTACGTGTTCAAAAGTATGCCCTGATACATCAATATCACCAAGATCGACACCGTTTCTGCTACTAATCATATACTTCGTCTTATCGGTATTTAATTCGAGTCCTATTTCTTTACCGGTTTTTATTAACACACTTGTATTTAGTTGTATGGTTTCCGTGTCTTCACCTAGCAGTACCAGATCATCGGCATACCCCAAAACCGGAATCTTGTCACCCATATCTAAGCCTTTCTCGGTACACATCACCTTTTCTATGACATATTCTAAAGCTATATTAAATAACACAGATGAAAGAGGGTCACCCTGTTTCAAACCCGATCGCTACTCAAATCTCTCGGAGTAATTATGACCGATTCTAACTTTATGGATTGTTTCCGACAAACACATCTCTACTAGGTTTACTAACTTTCTAGGTATTCCCTGTTCAATCATTATATATATAGCTTCTGACGGTCTATTGAATCATAAGCCTTTTTGAAATCGATATAAAGTAGATGGACTACACCGTTGTATTCCAATTTTTCTCTAATATTTGACGTAAGGAAAATGTTTGGTCAATAGTCGAGCGATTCCGCCTAAAAACTTGGGTTTAAATATTGAGGATAATTTTTTGAATGCACCATTACATAAATCCTTTATAACTGATTATAAATAAAGTCGAGCTTGGGCCGATACTTACTTCGCGTTCGATACTTAGCTATCTATAACGGCTTCAAACACTTGTTAGACTTCCTCTCTCTATACAATTGTAGTGCAGAAATGTTTATAAAGCTCTGTTCTTCGTTGAGTAAAAATGCTAACCCTTCTCAGCCATTGCTATTAGCATGTTTTCAAATAATAATAATTGAAAAAGAGCGGATTCGTCATCCCGAAAATCAATAATCAGGATCCTATTATCAATCAGGAAAGTCCTCCATATGTTCATAAATTGTAATAAAAGTAAGGGAGATGAAGTAAAAGAGATTAATAAATTAGTTACTTGGAAATGTAAGCCCAATTACCATTGGGGATACACAGATTACTTATTTTTAGCCATTTATAATCCTCCATTTAATGTTGTCATTATTATTTTTGGTTTATTAATTTCAATAATGAACCTTCGTAATCGACCAAACAAATATAAAAAAGTTCCCCTTCCCCCTCCCCTCAAAATTTGTGTGTTTACATTTCGAGATACGTAGAATCAGAATACTGAATAAAAGAAATCTGCTTTTCCTAATTAATAAATAAAATAAAAAAAACTCCTTAATGCTAAATAATCATCCTTAGTGCTATTTCATAGAGAATTACATTTCCTACAAAATTAAAAAAAGTATGATTGAATTTGATTCCGAACTAGCAGAGATATTTTGAAATTAACAGTGGTGATATCATTTTCTCTTTTTGTTTGGATTATTGATTGCTTTTCATTTTAGCTAATGGCCTATTAACAGCTATGTAAACAGTTAAACCTTTATATACTTATTTGGAAATAATAAACCATTGTGTAATAATTAGCCGCGTTTTTTTATTCATGACATAAAACATAAATCTGTATCACGAATAACTAACATTTTTTACTTTTTTTTTAAATATAAGAACTTTAATTTCGAAGGATCTTTATTTCAGGCTTATAAAAATATGTTAAACTGCTTTATCTTAATTGTACTTTTTTAGCTATCCCTTAGCCCTTTTGAAAAACACCTCATGAATATTAATAGCTATTGTGTTAATAAGTCTTTGTGAGTTGTCTTTGACTTGAGTAGTCCGGAATTAAACTTGCTTTTACGTCAGAGGATAAAAGGATATTCAAAAGCTATTACTTAAGAAACTGAGACAACGGGGCCCTACTTGAAACTTTGACTAGCTACTCTAGGGTAAAAGAGTTTCATATTGAAGATCTTTAAACAGAGATTTTTTTTTTTAAATATTAGGTTAAAAATTATAAAAGAAATTCACATATTATTTTCTCAACAAATTTTTTTACCAATATATCTATGGAACAATTATAATTCTGATTGAATCTTTTTCGTACTATATACTCGCATTAGAAAAAAAATCTGGTGCGTGCAACACACGACTTTCACTTACCTCTGTTATTAATATCAATTTAAGAATTTTTAAACAAATTTAGAAACGAAAATAAATTGTTAATGAATTTTTTACATTGACCATGTGGTGAAACAATTGCATTAAAAAAGTATTTATTCAGTTTTCTACTTTATTTGGATATCGAATTCGTTCAGCTTTTATATTTTTCCGTTTTTTAGCAATGCTAATCAGATGATATGGTTATTTTTATAGAATCTATAAAATTGAAGGTAAATTTAGGGAAGAGAATCTAAAATATCTACATTTGAGCCCCGTCTGACTATTTCAATCAGAATGGAACCTACATGATATTAAAGCCCATTAAATTTTCGATAGTCAGCCGATTTTAGTGAAAACGTTGTTGCGTATAGTAGTCTTAAATATACAATTTAAGTTCCGTACGACTTTTCGTTTTTGCGCTAGAGTTACCACACACACACACACAACACACACACACGGACACACTGACCTTTTTGCAGGACGTGGTTATTTGGAGTCAGGATATCCTAAAACGTGTGTTTGCGGCGAAAACTGGAATTCGTAAATTTTCACGATCGCAATACTTTCCCTTACTATATATTTCATATATAGGTAAGTGAAAGTAAAAATCTAAAACAGAACATATAAAAGAAGTAAGAACCGAATAGTACTGGTCTTTGGGTATTAGCTTGCTCGGTGGTCTTTGGGAGGTATAGAGACTGGATATGTTCGGGTTCGTTGATCTTTTTAAAAAAAAAGATATATGATGGCATTTAAAAAAACAGAACCTATAGAGATTCGTACTATGTTACGAGGAACGGCCGTACAAGGTGAGTAGGCCTAGTTTCACTCTCAGCCGCCAAAGTTTTTCCTTATTTTCGGGTACCGACTTCATAGGAAATCATTAAATAACATTTGCATTAAACGCATACAAGATACAATAAAAAAAAAGTCCTAATCATGGATTCTTATTTTATAAAAACATAAGGATAACAGACATAGACGAAAACAACACCCTCAGCCTATTATTATAGATAAATCCTTTGCATTTTTTCTTCTGTTGTTAATTGAGTCGTTTTCACTTTTAATATTCTTTCGATTTTTGTAATATTGCTTACGTTGAGAGACGATCAACTATCCCATCATCATTATCATAATCGTTTCCTCTACCGCTGTTCGGTGTGGGGATCCTGCCTGTAGAGTCTGGACCATATGTCTCTTTCCTGTGCCAACTCCACTCTCCTACTCCAGTCTACCCCGCGCTTCCTGCATGCTTCCTTTACACCGTCCTCCCAGGAGATGCGGGGTCTTCCTCTGGGCCTTTTTCCTCTGTGCGGGTCTCATACGTCTTCCTGGCACTTCTCTCCGGATCCATCCTAAGAAGATGTCCAAACCACCTCAGTTTGTGTTCCTCTAGAACGGTCTCCGCCGGTTTGATATCAAGGTTAGCCCGTATAGTGGCGTTCCGTATCCTATCTCTCCGTGACTTTCTCTCTATTTTTCGGAGATACCTCATTTCCATGGCCTGGATTTGGCTCCTATGTTTTGAGGTAAGAGTTCACGATTAGTATCCTTAGTGTCCTCATTATCCTTCGGGGTTTCTTACCAATTCTCATGCATTTAGTCTTCCCCGGATTAATCTTCATATTTATTATTTTATTTATTATCTTTTTATTTATTTTACTTTTAACGGTAATTTAAACGAAGAAAATGTTGTATTTTCGGTATATAACCCTTGTCACACTATTTATATGAGGTATATACCATGTTAAATATGTAATTTCATATGTATATATAAATATAATGTGTCTATATCCTATGTTTATGTTATTATGTGGTTACGTTGGAGACTTGTATTATATAACTTTTCAGCAACAATTCTTTATTGGGGTCACCCATAGCGTAGTTGCTAGCATAACAGCTGTCTATGCCAAAGGTTCAAACCTGCGGGTGGCCCTAGGATTTTTTAATAGGAGTAAAAAATCCTTAGTTATGCCGTCCTTCGGAGGGGACGTTAAAAGGTGGTCCCGAGCCTGTGCGATCCCTTTCCTAATAAAACCTGGATAGGCAAAATTTAGGACTCCCACTGAAGCATCGTCCGATTAGCTATAGTAGCATAAAGTGACGTTAAACAAACAAACAATTCTTTATTGAGTAATATTACAATCAGTCCAATTTAGGACATTTTTAATAGTGATTATGTACAACATTCATACTACATTCGCACGATATGTACAAAACAATAAATTTATATAATAATAATACAATATACATATATGCAAAACAGAATTATATACAAAAGTCACTCATACCCATATACAATTCTCACGCATACATCACTTGAGTAGAGAATCTAGCCAATGCTAGAACTCCAATATACGTATACATGTTACAAGAGGTCTTGAGGCCATTGCTGTTTTAACCTTCTAGAGGGATGGTAAGGATGTGTGGAGCTGGATAAGGATTGAGCTAGCGGATTAGGGTGATGGATAAGACTCTAATGGAATTTAGATAATTTCGATTGTATAAGGTTTAAAATAAATGGAATATTTAGATTGCGATGAAAGGTATGGTTGGAGACATAATAAGAAACATTAACTATTTTTCGGAGGACTTGGGATTGGAAGGATTGAATGCGTTTGATGTTAGAAAATTTGGCTGTCACTCATAGTTTAAGTCCGTAGGTCTACATAGGTTTCAGTGCTGTCTTGTATATTAGCAGTTTGTTTTCGATAGATAGTTAAGAATTTTTGTTCAGTAGTCTGTATAATTGGCCAAATCGTCGATTAAGTTCTTGTCGTTTGAGTCTTGTATCAGGGTTCCAAGTTAGTGTATTATATACTGCAATCAAGATAATAATAATAACTAAGACTTTGGCTGGGACGGACGATTTGCCGAAACATAATAATGTTGCTAAAATATACCACCAATGCTTGTACAGAGCTCTGGGATTGTTGGGTGATGAAGAGATACCCTATTATCGGTATACCCCTGAGAAACTGGTGGAAAATAAAGAGCTTAAAATTTACTCAAAATCAGCTGATGCGCTCGATGATAACAGTCATACGTTACATCGTCTCTCAGATTTTTGCTTTTTTCAGTAGGAATTCGCTTGAATTCAGTCTGGAGAACATCACTAGACCTCAGGAATACTACGGCAGTGAATATTGGAGAAATTTCGGTAAGCAAAGTTATAATTTACTTTGTACAATCACGAAAAAGTGAAAGGAGGGTCACTGATCAGCTGATTGCCGCTAGCTCGGCAAGCTCGGGCTTGCTTTTCTTTAACTTATCTTTCTTTTATCTTTAATTTTTATCTCATTATTTATTTATTATTATTATTTCTTAATCAATGAGATATTTTCATCAAGTCATGTCCTCAAAGTCTGCAAGTAAAAGATCTAGATCTGCAGGTTCTAACTCGTCTCCCACAAAACAGAGACCCCCCGTGAACAAAATAAAAAAATGATTCCACCAGCGACCGCGTCAGCTACCTCATTAGGATCTGAACCACAGCCCAGCACATCATCACAAGGAATAACTGATGAATCCCCGTTTTTTACACCGAATCCATTTGAGATCCTCCAAAATGAAAAAGAAAACATGGAATCTTCTCCTATACCCAGGGAACCAGTACCTCTACCAATATTTGTTAAAAATATTAAAAATTTTAAACTGATGTGTGCGCATTTAAACAAAGTAACTGATCCTAATAGTTATTATTGTATAAGTAGAACCAATGATACTAAAATATCTCCGACTACTGCTGAAACCTACAGAAAGATTGTAAAATATCTGACTGAGACCAAAGCTGACTTTCATACTTATCAGCTGCGCCAGGAGAGAGCATTAAGGGTCGTAATCAGAAACCTACATTCCTCAACACCCGTTGAAGCTATCAATGAAGAACTGACAAAATTAGGATTCCAAGTGAGGCAAGTCACCAACGTTCTAAAAGATAAAAGTCCACTGCCTCTATTCTTCGTGGACTTGCAACCATCAGCAGGAGTCGAAAAAATCTATGACCTCAGTAGACTGTACTATACCCGTGTAAAAGTTGAAAAACCTTACACAAAGAAAGAAATAGTTCAGTGTCATAACTGTCAGGCATATGGTCATACCAAAAGTTATTGCCATCACATACTGATCATACACGCTGTGTGAAATGCGGTGAACAGCATAAATCAGAAGAATGTACAAGATCAAGATCAACACCCGCTGTATGTGCTCTGTGCCTCAAGGACCACCCGGCTAACTACAAGGGATGCGAAATCTATAAGAAACTCAGAACCAGATACCAAAAACCTCAGGATCCGAATGAAACAGCTATACCAATCAGAAGCAGAAGAGAACCATCTAAAATTGTAAATTCTAATGTGTCATTTGCCCACTTGCTTGGAGGTGGAAACCAGAGTCATGAAGTCGAGGCACTGCCGGAACAACTTTTTCCTCAACTTTCTCAATCTATTGTACAACAATCTATCCCTCAAAGTTTACCTAATCTTCAAAAAACTCCTCAACATCAAATTTCTCATATCCCTCCACCATCAAACGTCACAGATCTTACCAGTCTAATGACATCGTTTATCTCCGAAATCAAATCTCTTGTTATGCCGCTTATATCACTCCTTACAAATCTAGTATCAAATCTAATCCCTGCCTTGAAAAATCCTTAAATGAATTCACCTAACTTCTTATCCATTCTCCTTTGGAATGCGAATGGTGTTAGAAATCATACTGACGAACTGACAGCGTTGTTGCAAGACAAAACAATCGATGTTGCACTTATAACTGAAACAAGACTAACGACTAAACAGTACTTCAAAATACCGCAATACATGACATACCGTACTGACCACCCGGACGGCAAAGCCCATGCCGGTTCTGCTATCATTGTCCACCAATCCCTCTCTCACTATTTACTCCCACTTCCCACCTATGATTTTCTACAAGCCACAGCCATAGTAATCAAGACTTTTTCCTTTCCGGTAACCCTCACATCTGCATATTGCCCTCCTAAACATTCCATTTCCAATTCCGAATTTGTATCCTTCCTGAATTCCTTAGGAAATCGTTTCATTCTGGGTGCAGACTTAAACGCCAAGCATCAGCAGTGGGGTTCCAGAACCACGAATTCTCGGGGACGAAATTTGCTGTCTGCACTCAACTCCCGAAATTTTAATATCCTGCCTCCTGACTCCCCTACCTACTGGCCAACCGATCCTAACCGCAATCCTGACATCCTCGACTTCTTTATCCACAGCGGATTAGGCTCCCTCAACTTGTCTTTAACTCGCCTTGATGAACTATCCTCAGACCATAGTCCACTGATCCTAAAAGTATCTCTCACTCCAATTCCAAAACCCTTTCCACCATCATTCATCCGAGGCCCTGTCAACTGGAACCTTTTCCGCCAAATCCTGACCGATAATATTGACCTCAGAGTAACCCTCAAAACCCCAGATGACCTAGATAATTCCGTCTATTCCTTTACCACCGCCATCCAACAAGCTGTCTGGGCTGCCTCCTCTCCTAAACACTCCAATATAAATCCTCACCAAAATCATTTTCCACAACATATTATAGACCTCATCCATACCAAACGCCGAGCAAGATCATTATGGCAGCGCACCCGACACCCAACAGATCGCCGCTCCTATAACTTCTATTGTAGACAATTGAAGAGGGAGTTGGCGACCTTCCGTTCCCAGTCCTTTAATTCCTACCTCTCCTCTCTATGAGCTCGTGATAATTCCCTGTGGAATGTCACGAAAAAGATCCTAAAATACCATCAAGTTTCCCATCCTCTCTGATGTGGTGATGACTCCTGGGCTGCGTCTGATGAAGATAAAGCCGAGGAATTCGCCACACACCTCTCCAAAGTTTTCACTCCTCACCCGGAATCCCACGCCAATCACACCGCAACAGTGCAAGACTTTCTTATGTCACCAATTCCACTTTCCCTACCTCCTAAAGCTATCAATCCCTCTGAGGTCAAATATCTTCTCCAAAAACTGACCCTCCGTAAATCTCCTGGACACGATCTCCTTACTCCCCAGATCCTCCGACAACTTCCTCAGAAAGCTATTATATTCCTTACTTATATTTACAACTGCATCCTACGCACCACCTATTTTCCTCTGTTATGGAAACATTCCACTATCATTCTTTTTCTAAAACCAGGCAAACCTTCCAACAACACTTCATCCTACAGGCCTATTAGTCTACTCCCCATCCTCTCAAAAATCTTCGAAAGGCTTCTTCTTAAACGTATCCTACCCATATTAGAATCTCAAAATCTTCCTTCCCATCAGTTTGGATTCCGTCCTCAGCATTCCACAGTTCAACAGGGGCTCCGAGTTGTAGACCATATTTCCTCAGCTCTGGAATGCAAAGAGTATTGTTCTGGTGCGTTTCTGGACATTGCGCAAGCTTTTGACCGGGTATGGCACACTGGATTACTCTTCAAGCTGAAAACCCATTTACCCCAGTCTCTATACCTCATTCTCCGATCCTATCTCTCAAACCGTTCCTTCCGCGTTCGCTGTGGTGTAGAATTTTCTAACCTTTATCCCGTTGAGGCCGGTGTTCCTCAAGGCAGCGTCTTGGGATCCGTCCTCTACATCCTTTACACTGCTGATATTCCTACACATCCTGATACCTTTCTGGCAACTTTTGCAGACGACACCGCCATCCTATCATCCAGTTCCAATCCTGAAACAGCATCCTTAAACCTGCAAAGACACCTTTCTCTTATCGAAGACTGGTGTAATGCTTGGCGCATTAAGGTGAACGAAGCCAAATGCAAACACGTAACCTTCACTCTTCGACGAAACTCCTGTCCGCCAGTTTACTTCAATTCCATTCCAATTCCTCCTTCAGATACAGTCCGGTATCTTGGCTTACTGTTAGACAAAAGATTGACTTGGAACCCACATACAAGACTTAAAAGACAAGAACTCAACCGACGATTCGGACAGTTATACCGACTACTCAACAGAAAATCTGAACTTACAGTTGACAACAAATTATTAATCTACAGGACAATACTGAAGCCCATCTGGACCTACGGACTTGAACTGTGGGGGACAGCTAAACGTACTAACATCAAACGCATTCAATACTTTCAATCCAAAGTCCTCCGTACAATAGTAAATGCTCCTTATTATGTTTCCAACTATACCATGCACCACGACCTTAATGTTCCTTTTATTTCAGACCTAATTCCATCCAAATTTTTCAAATTCCACCAGAATCTCATTCATCATCCTAATCCTCTAGCTCAATCCCTATCCAGCTCCACTCATCCATACAACCCACCTAGAAGGTTAAAACGGCAGTGGCCCCGCGACCTTTTGTAAATATATTGGAGTTCTAGCGCTGGCTAGATTCTCCACTCAATGTGATGTATGTATGAGTGTGTGTATGTGTATATAGGTATAAGAGAATTCTTGACTTATTGTATTGATTCATTATTGTGTATATATTTTATTTTAATTGTATGCTGTGTAAATATTGTATGAATGTAGTATATATGATATCTTTCAGCACTACTATTGATGTCCAAATTGGGACAGATTGTAATTTTATCAATAAAAAATTATTGTTGTTAAAATTTACTAGGATGAACAAATTATCACTGACAGCCGAGTGCTGCATAATCGTCCGGATATTTTTGTGTTAGATAAAACCAACAAAATGGCCAGAATCATCGATATTGCTGTCCCAAATGACTTTAGTCTGTCAAGCACTAGAGCTGAAAAAATCCTAAAATACCAAGAACTCTCTTTAGAACTAAAATCACTTCACCATCTGGAAAAAGTAACAACAACTCTCAATTGTTCTCTCTTCGAATGGTCTAATCCTAAGCACGAAGGAGGGCACAGAAGAGCTTAGCCTAGACCTAAAGAATCTAAAATTAGCGCAGAAAGCGGTGCTGCTAGATACCTGCAGTATTGTCAGAAAACTTTTGAATACGTAAAAATTTCTACTTTCCCTTGATTTTTATCCGGGAGGTAGATAAAGTTCCAGTTTGTTTATTTATGAGTCCTAAATTATGCCTATCCAAGTTTAATCAGGTACTTTAACGAGTACCTGACATCGCACACCTTTTAACGTCCCCAACCTATTAAAAAGTCCTAGGACCACCTGCGGGTTTGAACCCGTGACCTTTGGCATAGGAGGCTGTAATGCTAGCCACCCAGCTACAAGTGATCCCTAAGTTCCAGTTATTTAAGAATAATTAAGAATAATTATTATTATTGTTTATTTTTTAATTTAAGCTAGAATGGACATTAACATCTCCTTATTTGCATAACTAGTATGTTTTTCTGTGAAAAAATACAACAAAAAATTCTGAAAGATTACTTAAAATACACCATCTTAGAAGGCCTTGGTAATAACAGCACCACTATGGGAATTCCAAGGGGCAAGTTTTAATTCTGGCTATGCTGGAGGGAATGTGGTGCTTAAGACTTGAAAGCTTAATGAAGCGAATAAACTTAATTTCGGGACTTGAGATGCCTTGAATTCCTTGAGCCAGGATTGATGAAGGATCGTGTGACCTACATCCGACCTTCTTGATGCCTTGTAAGGCAATAGTCAGCAACGGAAAGTTAGTTATTCAATTTGGTTCTAAAGAGGGGGAATCTATTTGAGTGTGTTCTGAAAGTCGAGGATATGAGGAGATGAGTATTAGAGGAATTGAGTTCTCTCGGATAGTGCCCCTTTCATCATTTTCTATCAAATTACAATTAACTTGCTTTGTTCTCTCTTTTATTGAGTTAACTTCTGTAATTTTTTTTCGATTATTATTGAGACAGTTTTTATTGAAAAAAAAATGCAAGCTACCACACTCAATGGAAATGATCATTATGGTAGTAAGATTACATCTAGCATCTATAAAGGAAATACGGTGAAAATATTACGAACAAAATGAAAAGACATGAACAACAAAAATTAAATAATGACATGGAAGTAAATAACTTAGATAATAATGAGATGGGAATAATAATGATAATAATAATACTTACTTATTAGAATAGTTCGATTTTCTTCAATTAATATTTGAATTTCCTCCAAATATTTTTTTATTTATTGTAGATTTTTGTATAGAGCAGAAATAGATCACTTCAGCATTTATTAAAAAAGCTGCAGTTGAATAATTAAGTGTTCCTATTGACTTTTATTCGTAACTGACGAAACGTGTTTCTGAGTTGCTGTGATTAACAAAACGCTGAAAACATATGAAGTATTGTAATTGTATGAGTACTTGAGTGATGAAAACGCCTTTTCTGATCCACAAGCAAATCACGATGTAACTTGGATTTCTGCTTATGTTAATGGTTGAAAAAGTTATAAATAAATAAATATATATATATATATATATATATATATATATATATATATATATATATATATATATACTAGCAATAAAAATAACCGGCGAACCTAAATTTTTGCAAATATCTTTTTGTTAAACCAAATTAAACCTCCCAATTTTTTTTCTTAGGGAAGTATATATTATATGCTTCGAAGAGACAAAAGTAAATTGAAGAACAAACAACATAATATAAAAGAATTAATGATAAAAAAGCCAAATATCATAAAAAACAAAAGTTGACTTATCAACGTTTTAAACTTCATTTAAACAAAAAGAATGTATATCCGATATTTCCTCCTATGGCTCAGATGACTGCTTCAATCCTCCTAGACATACTCTCAAAGAGGATAGCTACCCGTTCCTGGGGGATGGCCTCCCACTCTTCCACTACCACTGTCCTGATCCTGTAGAGTAGCTGGAGGGTTTGGCCGACGTCGGACACACCTCCCTAACTGGTCCCGTAGCTGTTTCTGAGGATTCAGGTCTGGGCTTCGAGCTGGCCACCGCTGAGTACGAATGCCGACCTCATCCATGTACTCTGTCACTACATTTGCTGTCATATGTGTTATCATTCATTAGGCACAAAGTTTCGCCAATCAAAGGCTTAAAAGGCATCACATATTCCTCTGCGTCCGTAATGTGTGGATTTTCATTGTGGGACATTCGTGAAGGTCTGTCTTCGCTTGTGATGTGATACCTCCCCACACCATAACTGACCCACCTACGTAACTCACCGTTTCAGCAATGTTGCACTGACTGTAACTCTCTCCCCTTCTTCTCCATACTCTTACTTTGGCAGCCTGAGTACACAGGTTAAACCTGGACTCGTCGCTGAACATAACGGAGACACAATCTGGCTCAGTCCAGTTCTCGGCAAAATTGAAGGCGAGCATTTCGGTGAGCTGCCTGTTGCTGGGACCCTGGAGTGCAAATTCACTTCGTCGAGCCTTCTTATAGTGCATACACTCAAGTTCACCTGGCGAGCCATTCTCAGCCGACTAGCGGTTTCTACAGCTGTCTGTTTACGGTTCCTTAACGTTGGAATTATGATGAAACGGTTATCTGCTGGCTTAGTAGTTCTGGGGCGCCCTGATCCTGACCTCCTCGTGTAAAGTCGCTTGTAACACCATTTTATTAAAAGAAAATTATTAAAGAACAACCGAACACAAAAAAAATAAATAAATAAAAAGTAAAATAAATAAAAGTTAAAACAAAAAGCACTTTATGGAGGAAAACTTCTAACATTAAAGTCCCACTTTTTACTGAGGTATGCTTTCGTTAAGATACATTTATTAATAAAAATCTAGGTGTGCCGATTTTTTTTTTATCGCCAGTATATATATATATATATATATATATATATATATACATTTTTTTTTTAATGAATCTTTTATTTTCAAAGTATATCAGAAAAAAAAATGAAAAATCAAATGAATACTCTTGAATCAGACATTAGTTCTTTTACATTATTATTATTATAAATTTTATGGTGTAGTTATGATAAAAAGAAATCAGTTTAATTATCACAGCTAAATGTAATAGTTATTCTAAAAGTTACTACCATCCACCACTGGCTTACAAGACCATTGACGCGGCTGGATGGGAAGCGCTGGGATCTCCTGGCATTGTGCCTCGACATCCACAAGTAAAACTTCTAACATTAAAGTCCCACTTTTTACTGATGTAGTGTTGCTTATCTGTTTATTGTTTACTACGGAGGATTACTAACATAATATTGAAGTGATATGTGTTAATTTTAGATAAGAAATGAAAAATAGATGCTCGGACGCGGTATGCTTTCGTTAAGATACATTTATTGATAAAAATCTAGGTGCTTTATAGGTAAAAATCTATCGGGGTTTGATTCGGAGTTCCTAGGGGCAGTAAGTAAATATTGTATATAGCTATGAATGTGGCCAAGATTATTATGTTTTTATTTGTTTAGTGTATATTTATTCTTCTTTGAATTATATTTTTTTATTATTGCAATTTTCTCTGTACTTATGGAATGAATGATTTCTTACTCATTGACCAACAGTGTACATTTAAGCGTGAATCCTAGAGACTTGGAAATGCATTCATTACATATTTACTAGCTAAATAAAAGAATTGAAATACAAAACTATGAAAAATATTAGCAAACCTAATTTTAATGATATGCACAACACATATAAGATGGGTAAAATTAGAAAACAATAAGGAAAAAAAACAAAACAAGTTGAGTTAAGTATGAATATGAAGATTAAAACAATCGAAAATAAAGATAAATCTAAAAAAAAAAATTCCTTTTTTATTGAGCGAATAAATGTACGTATACATTTCTATTTTCGGTGGTGGATAATCTGCCTTTTTTGTGTGAAGTTCAAGAGAGGCTAAATATTATAAAAATCAATGGCAATTACTGGGTCCCTCTCTCTGAATATTTAAAGCTTAATTACACAACGGATTAAAAAAGGATATGATTCTAATTAAACTTAAGATTTATAATTGATATGGTTGTGATGGGATCGTAATGAAATACCAAGATAGGGATAATTAGCCATGAATAATTCATTACCTTTTGATAATTAGGGTTTTAAATTTATATAGTATTTAAAACCCCTGTTGTAATTTATATTTTAAATCAGTTAGTGTTGTGAATATTTTACTTTCATAATTTTTATGAAATTATTACTTCATAATAAAATCATAAGTAAAATGTTTGGATGTTGGATGATTTGAAACTTTATTTATTCCTTAGGTATAAGGCTTAATCATAACAAAATGTTACTTAAATCTCTTTTAATTAATGTACGTAGCCAAGTAAAAATTCTAAACGATCATCATTGGTTAATACTTCGTTAAATAAAAGTTTCTTGTGCACTTCAGGAGGTACATCAACATTTTTTTAATATTCTATCAACTTTGCTAATTTGAGATATTGGTACCGGGGCTTTCTCCATTTCTCTTTATTTTTTATTTTCTTCTCGGTCTTTTCTTCATCACATTGTTTTTTATTGTGTTTTGACTATACGTATGCTTAAGCTATATCCTTCCGCACAATTTTTCTTTATCCCGTTTTATATTGGGTTGTGTCACATGAAATGTCCGTTTTCAAGGTAAAGGATTTTTTATTAAAAATACGATATGAAAACAAAATAATTTTATTCAAAGTATTTACCTTCTTTTTCTACAATTTTTTGAAAACGGGACACCAACTTTTTTATCCCCAAACTGAAAAACTCCGAGCTTTGAAGTGAAACAAATTCTGAAAACGCTCTTTTCACTTCATCATTTTCAAAAAGTTTTCCTTTGACGAATTTGTCTAAATTCTTAAACATGTGGTAATCTGTTGGAGACAAGTCGGAAGAATATGGTGGGTGCGGAAGAACTTCGTAGCCCAGTTCTTTCAATTGCACGGTATGTTTTGAAACATGGGGTCTTGCTGCCGCTCAGTGAGATCATGAGGTACCTATGTATCGAGCTTTTTTACTTTCCCAATACACTTTAAATGTCTGGAAACGGTAGATGCACTTGCATTTAGTTGTGCTGATAGTCCTTTAACTGTTTGGTAGGGGTTTCCTTCTACTGTATGTTTGAGGGCATCGTTGTCTATTACGGACAGAGGTCTTCCTCGGGGCAAGTTTTCCAAGTCGGTATCCCCAGCTGAAAACTTAGCAAACCAACGGTGAATGGTCCGTTCATTAACACTCCCTTCCCCAAACGCCTTGTAAAAAATTTCTAGCGGCCTCAGCTGCTGAATGGCCGAGTTTAAACTCGTATAAAAATATTACTCGAAAATCGCGTGTTTCCATGTTCATATTGGGAGGTATACTAAAAAGTGGGTAATTGATTGGGAAGCTAATAATTATAATACGAAGATAGAGGATTAGTAACTGTTTACTTTAAATATGTAAACATTTGGAAGAAAACAACAGAGACCTGCAAAATCTTTTATGTATTTCAGAAACTATAAAAACGAACATTTTATGTAAAACAATCCAATACTTCTTTCAGCCTCATGAGACTACGTATTGCTAAACGAAATGTAAAATTGATCAAAAACGACGTTAGCAGAATATATACTAAAGTAATCAATAAATATTTATTACAGATATCACTTGGGTAATTAAATGGTTGTTTCAAGAACGTTCTGTCATGTTCGGGAACGTTTCCGAAATTATCGTTCCCGAAATTATCGCTCCCGAAATGACTTTTTCAGACGAAGATAGAGGATTAGTAACTGTTTACTTTAAATATGTAAACATTTGGAAGAAAACAACAGAGACCTGCAAAATCTTTTATGTATTTCAGAAACTATTAAAACGAACATTTTATGTAAAACAATCCAATACTTCTTTCAGCCTCATGAGACTACGTATTGCTAAACGAAATGTAAAATTGATCAAAAACGACGTTAGCAGAATATATACTAAAGTAATCAATAAATATTTATTACAGATATCACTTGGGTAATTAAATGGTTGTTTCAAGAACGTTCTGTCATGTTCGGGAACGTTTCCGAAATTATCGTTCCCGAAATTATCGCTCCCGAAATGACTTTTTCAGACGGCAGCTATATTTTAAGCCATGTTTAGCTTGGTTAATGTAAAATGCTTGACATTTATATTCAATATATAAAAGATAATTTTTTTTCTCAATATTACGAGTTGATAGACGCGTTACCGGTATGACGACCGATTTGTGTACGCTTTGTAAATAATAAATCATTAAGAACTTACCACTTATTTAAAATTATTTTGGTGAATTAATCTCTATATGCAGCCACTTTCTTTACATCTTCCAGTACGCTGCACTATAGATATCTTCAGGCCATGTTCAAAAACACAATTTTTGCGGCCAATCAAAACTCTGTTCTCTGAAACTACATTGTGGGACATTATATTTTGATTTATTTCTCTTTTGTTTCTTTTCTTTCTTTAATAATACATATATTTACTTGATTATAGATAAAATTGAAAGAAAATAAGTACGGAGTAACGTTAAATATATTTAATTTCATATATATTTTCGGTGTTGTTTTCTAAAGATATCAACTTAAGACGTGCCCCGAATTGTTTTTTTGTAGTTCTTTCTTAAAATAATCATGAATACGTGTTACTTTTAAAGTAAAATATGCTAGGTACAGTTAATATGAATCCTGTTAACTACTTATAAATCGTCGTTTGTATAAGAAAAAAATAGAACTTAGGGCCTTATTTGCTTTTTCAAAACCCGTTATTGAAAGTTGAATTCAAAAGAGAAAAACAATTTTTTTGTAGGTAATATAAATTTTCGTTAATTTTCTCTTTTTTTTCCAAATAAATCATTATTTTTTCTTACTTAATCTTCATTTCACCTCTAAATCATCCTAAAAGAATACTATTCTATAAAACATATTGATGTAATGGACATTAATTTCACAGGAAATAAAATTATTTTTCGAAGTGCGCCACATTTTTTTTTTTTTTTTTTTGTGTAGCAGTGTAGATTTTATCGTAATATTAATTATGCTAAAAAAGTACCGTTGTGGCTAAATTAAATTTTAGAAAAATCTTTCTCATGAAAACCAGAATTTCGTGATATAGGCAACATTCTTACTCAGCTAGAATTATGTTTATATATCACGAACATGAGGATATTATCGTAAAGCAAGGTGGTGAAGTCGTTAGGAAGATTATCATGTGTAAACTATACTTCAGTCTGTCTGTAAGTCGTTAATAGTCGTGGATGCATGTGTGCAAGCTAGCTTCTTAAAAAGGTAAGGGATTTTGGAGTTAGTAGTTTAACATTCAGACTTTAGTTGTTCCGGCCGGAAAATATTAGAAGTCAAATTAGATTTGTTCGATTCCAGAATCTTGTCAAACCCTATTCTGAATTGTTGAATTACATGGAACTGTGTTTGTTTCCTTCAGAGCTTCCCAATGAAACAGTGATCCTAGCTTGTTTTACAGAACAAAAAAAAATTGTTTCTCTCTTTTTGAATGAACTAGATTTGATCATTTGACTTAACGACTAATGCTTCATTGATAAAGTCACTAACATTTTTCAGGGAGTATTAGACATAAGCTCATATTTTATGGGCGGAATTAACTCCTTTTTAATGTGTTAGTAAATGGTCGTCATGTTTGACAGGTCATCTTAATCCTTCTCTGATGAATTGTTGGCTTTACGCTTCAATCTATCACCTTCTACGGGTCATTAATCAAGTATCGATATGCACCTGTTATATAAGTCCTTTAGTAGAAACTTTTTTGTTTATACTATGGCCTCTCTTTGGTGCAAGTATGTTCATGTTTTTTTTAAATTATTATTATTATTTTTTTATGTCGGCTGAGACGTTTAGGATGTATATGAAAATATCTGTATTGAAAAAAATAAAATTAAAAAAAATCAAAACATATTTTGTTGTTGTTTTAATTTTAAGGGCAAAAAACTGCTGATGGTTATTATCGCCCTAATAACATATTTTGTGCATAGTATTTATGTGGCTGGTTACTCAATTTGGCTTATTTTGTTAGTATTTCGAGTCTAATGCTACCTGATGTTATAATTTGTTTCGTAGTGCTCTCACTAAATAAATCACGAACTCCAACGAACAACTATGGCTGAGATTAGTTTGTAAATCCCTAGCATAACCCTAGCATAATTATGTTTGTTGAAATTAACCTGAGCGTCTCCCGTTACTCGTTACAACTACTACGTTACTAATACTCCTGAACAATCTTGAAGATTGCTTCTTACCATAATGTTATTTTTTCAAGTTGGTTCATACTCTACAGTTGCTGGTGCATGATAGAGACTTATAGTCATGGTGATCTTAAAAGTCACATGGCGCTGGTTTGAATCTGCGCTAACCGGGTTGACATTTATTTCGTTGCGATCCTACGAAACGAATCTCGATTTACGAAATGTCTTTAGAATAGTTTTGTTTCCTCTATGATAATCCGTCCTGCTTGCCATTACTGAAAAGCCGTAAAATCTCAATATTGAGTGATATACAACCTACGAATCATGGTAGTATTAGCATTGAACTTTAAGGTACGTTAATTTTTATTTTCGAAAAGGTCATATCCCAGTAAAAATACGGTTTTGTCTGGATAAAGGTGAAATAATTTTTATTTTTAGGTACGATTGTATGTACTGATTCCCTCTTTAAAAATAAAGATTTTCACACACACAGACATTTAGCGTTTTATGCCATT
Source organism: Piezodorus guildinii (assembly GCA_023052935.1). Taxonomy (NCBI): domain Eukaryota; kingdom Metazoa; phylum Arthropoda; class Insecta; order Hemiptera; family Pentatomidae; genus Piezodorus; species Piezodorus guildinii. The sequence continues at coordinate 64,312,602 of CM041293.1, forward strand.
TTTAAAAAGCCGCTACAAAAAATAATTGTTCTCAATTTTTTTTTTAAATAACTTGCTTCCAGTGCTTTTTATGACAACTATTGTCGTTAGAAAGATTATTAAATTTACTGCAAATTCCGTACTTAACTCATAGAAATAATTGGAACAGCTTTCGAGATACGAAGTGCCCGTAATATGATACCAGTTTTATTTAGTGCAGTTTAGAGTGAGGTGCTTAATAACCGATTCTTTAGAAGATTAATAATAATAATACGCTTACCAAACCCGAAGGTTCGATGCCGATACCACCAAACTTCGCCTGCACGGACTCGTCTAATGTTCGCCGGTCAAGCCCAAGCCCCCGAGATCAGCCTTAATGCAATCCTCCTATCGACGCTTTGGCCTACCTTTCGGACGCCTACCACAGTTCAGCGAATACCAACTTTCTCGGAATCCTTTTCCCACCGAGCCCAACAACTTGACGCGCCCATTTGAGTCTCCGCGATGCTATCAACTCAATTATATTCGCAGAGTACAAACTTCGCAATTCCGCGTTGTGCAAGCTTCTAAACTCCCCAGTGGCCTCATCTCTCTTCGGACCAAAGTAAGTGGCCACGTTTCACATCCGTAAAGAACCGTCGGAAGAATAATAGTTTTATAAATTCTAACCTTTAAGTTTTTAGACCGAAGCGCGAGCTAAGTAATTTAGCAACTGAATAATAACACGCATTACCCACCTTTAACCGGGACTTTATTTCTTACTGGACTGTAGAAGATTATATTTCATATAAGAAATACACAAAACATTTGTAAATGCTGACAATAATCGAATGGAAATTCAAAAGGAAGAATTTCAGAGAAAGTAAACAAAAACTCATAATTCCAAATTTTGTCGAAATCAGTGTGTTTGAATAAAATATTATCTTTATTCCATAATATATGCAACAAATACGTGTAGTTGATATAAGTTTTGTGTACGTTCCCACTTTTTTTTCTGTGTATGTACATCAGGTATATGAGTTTATAAGAACATAAGATATATTTGAGTTTTGTGATAAAAACCATGGATAACAGCAACAAATTCAAAATTTTATTTCCCCCGCTAACCTTTAATAATCGCACGGTCATATGAACTTTTTTGTTCCACTTGAGATATAGCATCTGCTCTTACAATATGACGAGATATTTATGAAACTCTCTGTATTCGTGATCCCTATTTTACCTGCTACGAGTAGAAGTGAATCTGCATAATTCCCAAGAGTCAAGAATTATATTTTCTACTATCCTTGTTACGTCCTAGACATCGACACTGATATCCTCCATGGTAAAATAAGATTATAGAATGTATGGACACTCAACAGCTAAGGTAATTAGTATCTTGTTTCGATCTTCCATGAAGCTCCTTGTTGAACCTGGCACAGGTTCGCGGGTTTAAAACAACAGGCCTTCCTCAGTTTTTGCATTGGACATTTTTTTTCATGTTTTTCTTTCTTAGTGATTTGTCTTAATGTCATAAAAGTATCAACTATATATCTACTCTGATCATCAATTTATGTGTATATAGTTTTTCTATGCTCGTTTCAAGAATGGTTTTACTTCCTCTGAATAGATGTCAAGAGTACTTAAGACGTGTTATGGACTGATTTCTGAATTATATCAGAGTGGAGCTCATATTAATAAGTCATCCTATAGTAAACTCGTTTACAGAGAGAGAGAGAGATACACTTCATTGAGAAAGATGTGCAGCTAAACTTAATTGGGCTACTTTAACACAGCTAACTAATTTGTCCCTACAGGACTGTATTTATGTTTTTTATGGACAATCGACAGCTTAGGTGACTATTATCTTTTTTTGATCCTCCTTGAAGCTCCTTGTTGAACCTGGTACTGTTTCGCGGGCTCCGAACCCAAGGCCTCTCACGTTGAAGTCTCTCTCGCTCAAGCCCTAGTCAGTGGGGCTTTTCCCTAAGTATTGGGACACATTTTTCATTGATGTCTTTCTTTCCTCTTTTCATTGTACTTGCCTATTCAATGAACGATGTATTAAATGAATCCTTATGTAATTTTTTTTATAGAAATGCCTTTCATTATGGAATATTTAAAGGTCAGTTTACTCACAGGACATTCTTACTTTCCACAGGAGCCTGCTATGCCGAGTTCGGGGTGAGGGTGCCGAAGACGACGGGTTCGGCCTACATGTACTCCTACGTGACGGTGGGTGAAGGAGTGGCCTTCATCATCGGGTGGAACATGGTCCTGGAGTACCTCATCGGCACCGCAGCCTGTGCCAGTGCGCTCTCCGCCTGCTTCAACACCATTGCTGGGGGCGCCATATCGGAAGCCCTCAAGAAGCATATAGGTACCATCGTAGGTAAGCTATAAAAGTTTTTTTTTATTTTTTTATTCCTCTATTCAAATTTATTAAAATTTGTCTCAATGGACAATAATAATAGGACTGTAAGATCACATTCATTCAATATTTTTCCCTGAGTTCCTCTATTTTTTTTCTAGATATGTATGTTATAGTTCACGCAAGATACGTTTAAAAATCTTATTGATAGATAGGCTTTTCAGCATAAGAAAAAAAAAATTAACTAATTTTAATCATTAATTCTCCGAGATCCGTATTTTTTTAAATATGTAGTTCTTGTTTTTTGAAAATGAATCAATATATTTTCAAACCCTTTAATACTTATAAATGATAGTCGCTGATTACCTGACGATTTAAATTCTTTATACAGTTAAAAATAAAACGAGGTTATTTTGTATTATACTCAGGCCATAGCACATATATTTAATTCAAATAACAAACGTCATGGTCATGCATAATTCTTAAACTGCCGGTCAAAAGTTTGAGACCTCCTATGATTTACATCAATTAATCTGTTTGAATGTTTAAAAATTTTTATTTATTTATTTATGACGCGTCCACCCCTGTGGGTCATTAGCGTATACTTTAAAATTTATGTTAAAATTTTTTTTTAGTGTGGCACTTTGGCGTTCGGATTTTTTATTTTTGTATTATGTTGTTTAAACAACGCTATCCAACTGAAAATTCATCCTTTTAATTATTATTTAGTTAAAAAAAGGAAAATAACCTGTGCAGTGAACTTACAACTTTGGCAGTCGAGAAATCCACAAATCAAACTAAAAATAAAATCTGTCTTCTTAATTCCCCTTAGGTGATTACAATACTGTAAACATAGCCTCAGACACAAAAATCACATTGTTTATTCTCGTTATTTCATAGTAATATTCTTTCATATAATCTAAATACATTTGTATGAGGCACTGAGTAAGAAGTAACCAACCTAACCCCTGAGCTATGGGTGATTATAAAACCAGAGGGTAAGAAAAAAAAAAAAAAAAAAAAAATGAGGCACTGATGCAGACGAAAGTAAAGAAGGAACATTGATTTCGCAGAAAATATATAATTATTTATAGGACACTACCCCAACTAAATCATCTATTAATATACATAGGTTATTCATTTAATATCTAAAATTATATTTAAATTTTCTTGACTTGAGGTGAGTTTTTTAAAAAATGAAGCAACCTTTTTAATAAGGAAAATAATACAATAATTACAATCATTTATTTGTATAACTACGTGAAAATGTTTATTCATATTTTTTTAAAAGTTTTATTGATTTACGTAAGTAATATTCTGATTCTTCACCTAAAGTTCACTGGTAAAAATTAATTACTTCATAGGATTAAGGTAGTTCTCAACAAAATTATGGTTAGACGGACGAATAAAACTAAGGAAATGCACCTTATTAATTGATCGGCCAAATTTAATTTTTTAAATAATCCCTCCCTCCTCAAAATTTCAGGTCTTATGTTTCCAGATACGTAGAATCTGTACGCCGTCTGTAACATTTCTAAGAAACTATTAGACCAATTTTTTTTGAAATTTGACACAAAAACTTCAGGGTACATCTCCACATTGATATCAGCCGATTATTTTAATATGGCGGCCGATTATAAAAGTTGAAATTCAATAACTCTTTCAAAAATTGTATAGATTTTTATAATCAGAACACCGACCGCTTTTAATTATAATAAATATAAGAAAAAAATTGAAATCATACCCATATGTACGCCCATAACTCATTTTTTTTTTCTCGATGATAGAGGAAAAATTGTATTGAGCTTTAGAACTACTACACCCAGATTAATTATAAAAAACAAACTAAAAAAAATTGAAATTACACCCATATAACTCAGTCATTTTAAAAGATAGACGAAAATATTTACAGTTTTAGAATCACTAAACCGTGATTATTTATTTTTTTTAATCATAATTAATATGGTAGAAATAGCAGAAGCTATAAGTCACGGTCAAGAAATAGTACAGATTAAGCGTTTTGATTGGCTATTAGCAATAGCTATTGATTGATACCAGATTGATAGTAGTGATTGGCTATTGGCAATTGATTACTTTATAGCTGTACATATAAGTTAATTACCTAAACAGCTCTATAAATAGCTATAACCTAATAGAGTTAATGACAATAATAAACCATTGTGTAATAATTGTCGTCGTTTTTTTAAATATCTTATTTGTACTTGGTAGTTCGGAATAGTTATAACGATTCTGGCATAGTTTTTTTTACGATAGTTTAGTCATTTAAATAGATTGATAATTGAATAGAATATAAAATATGACCATATATCATCCTATTATTGACTGGCCTATTGATAGAGTAATTCCTAAAAAAATACTGTGTTCATTTTAGATAATTTTACAGAAATTGTAAAACCATCTCATGAAGTTATTATTGAACCAATATATAAATTTCTTTTTTTAAGAGTTAGTGCTTTTAATCTAATGATAAGGCAATTGATTGGTTGGATGCTGCTTATCAATTAATATGGACTAAATAAACATTACACTACAAAAAAAAAAAAAAAAAAAATCGGTTAAATTTGTCAGAAATTCACAAAACGGTTTATCGGGTTATTCATGTAGGTATTTTATCAAGTTGTTAAAATGTGGCTGATCCGGAGAAAATTAGATAGTTGCAACCTGAATACTATAGTGAATATCCATGCCTGTATAATTCTCCTCTCTTATTCCCCTTTGCTTAGGGGATATTCTTCTATAGCCTCCTCCAGTATTTTTATAAGTATCAGACCAAGAAGAAAACAAAAAAATATAATAGGCTTAACGAATCCCAAGGCTCGTGAGGTTGAGATAGAAATGAGAGAAAAAAAATATCAGACTCATTTACAATGTCTTGATTTCAGTGAATCTTTGAAATTTGACTCATCGATCGCTGTCTTCTATGACAGTCAATGTAGAAAATTTAAAAAGGAATAAAAATTGGAAATACATCAAAATAGATACGGAATACCGAATTTTCACTAATATAAATATTTAAAAAACTTTCCATCAGAACTTTTTTCCATGACAGATCAGAAAAAGTTTGACAAAAGCATTTAACTATATGGTTTTTGTTTGTGTGTGGGTGTGCGTGCGTGTGAGTTTGCGTGTGTGTGTGTGTGCGTGTGTGGGTGTGCGTGTGTGTACATAAATAGAAAATAATTAAATGTTTTCGTCAAGGCTTTTCCTGATCATAATGGTGGAACATTTAAATGGTACAGACAGACACTCTATCTTTTCACTTATCTACTAAAGAAGCATTTACATGACAATCATAAGACCTATTTGGGAAAACGGAGTTGAGCTTTGGGGCTCTACATCCCGTATCCAATCCGAAATATTTCGCGAAATTCATCCCAAAAGAACTTAATATTCCATATTTTGGTGATTTGGCCCGTACCAGGTATCATTCCTTTTTTTGAAAATCTACACTTCCACTCTAATCCATTAGTTTCAATCCTTACTTCCTCTTCAATTTTTGACGATTCACCGAGGTGTCTGAAAAGAAGATGGCCTTGAGACCTTCTTGTTTAGATTCACTACTAAAGAGTACTGCCAATGGGCAGTTTCTCTTATTTTATTTTTTAAATGTTTTTTAATCATTATTCAGCATATTTACTTGTATTAAAATATAAAATAAATTGTGGAGACTTAATTACTATTAATCTTTATTTATTATTAGAGAGAGAGAGGGCTAATCAAACTTTTTTTTATTATTATTATTTTTGGTTTATTTGAGAGAATAGTAGGGTAGGAGTGAAGGAAAAGCTTAAGCCAATTGAGGTGATATTAAGAAGTTTGGTCGTAGATTTTCTCAAATTGATAGGTTTATTGATCCTGCAGAAACAACATATTAATCACCTGGAATATATCTCTTCAGTAATTACTACAAAGTTCTACTCCATTTTCTCTCCATTACAAGAAGGTTTGACAGGAGACAATATTGGATCTAGGTCTCACCCATCGATTACCTGCAAAGAAGTAAGTCCAACTGTCTGCAATAACTCATTTGGAATGGCTTCCTTTATAAAAAAGTAGTCATCCCTTATTTCAATTAGGTTTTGGCCAAGAGAAATAATAACTGCTGTCGTATTTTTTTTTTCAACATTTTTTATTTACGAGAAAAAAAAAACATTTTGCCGGTAGAATTAATTTAGAAAATTATAGCTTTGATTTATTTTCCCGAATCAGATGTGATCAGTTCCTAACAATGATTTTACACCGATAAAATTTTGTTTAATTTAATTTTTATCAAAACAAAAATCTATATCTAGAGTTGTTTTTATTTATTAGACCAAAACTAATTATATTATTATTAATAAATTTAATAAGAATGTTTTTCTCGGTCCTCTATATTATATCTGAAAAAAAACAAAAACATTTCTAACAGTTCTCAACTAAGCCTAAATATCTTAGGCTTATTTTTCGAGATGTTGTGATCAGGTGAAGGTGTTTTAGTCAAGTATTTACAATCCTCAGACGTCTAAGGACAACTTCCTTTCAGCGGATGTTGCGACTAGAGGGGTGCCAAGTTTTAACATTCTTCTTTACTTATTTTAGTTTACTTTAAGGACTGCTATCTGACATGTCTTTTCATCTCTTAGACGTAATATCTTTTGGAAGAAGAGCTTATAATTGTATTTAGGGTAATCGTATTAACACTGCTAGTCAAATCATATAACACTCACTACAAGAGTCATTAACCCTCCTAATGAGCTTTTCTAATTTCTTAAGCAAAGGAATTAGTAAAAAGAAAATGGGGAATTCCATTAGAAATTACAACCTTTTGTTTGTTGGTAATGGAACAATACCATTAGGCTTTAATTAATGAAGTACAATATTTCTCGCCCTAATTTTTTTTATGCATATTATTAGGTAAATTTTTTTACTCAAATTTAGTTTATAGTCATCTTTAAATGGAATTTTGATCATTTTTCAGGTAAAAATATCTTTCATGCTCTTTCTTCAATTACAATTTTTTTTATCACACTCAAATTTTATCACATCTTAAGAAATGGGACATTGACAGAAAAATGCGTACTGAACACTCCTAGTCTATCTAAGTAATATGAAATATTTAATGAACCAAACAAATTACTGTAATTGAATTAAACTAGCCTATAGGAGTAAAGAGAAAGAGGTAGGGGATGGTATTGAAAAAGAGATCACATTGAAAATCGGGTAGTCCATAGCAGCGTTTTTGTACGATATAGGACGTTACTGTAAAGGAATAGTTTAAAATCTATTTAAAAAATGGTTGGAAGAATGTATTTCATATAAACGCTTTAATATATTGTATTGACATAAGAATAAATATATAGTTATATATAAAATGTGGCTATTTAATAGATAATAATAGTTATAGATATAATAGTAAGGCTTATTGGACGAAGCTACAAAAGTTTTACCTATCGGAGTTTAATTTAAATGGGGATTTTTAACGAGAAACCGACGTCGCATGGGCTCGGAGGTACCGTTTTATGTCGTAACCGAAGGATGTTTTTTTTCGCGCCCTTGGGCATAGAAGGCTGCTATGCTAGCCACTACACTATAGGTGACCCAAAACGAAGATCGACTATTAAGGTAATATTTCTCCCAACATGTTCTTGACAGAAAGTAAAGATCGATATTTATTAAGTAGAAACTGCTGCGAAATATATTTCAAGCTGCATATATGAGCTGGTTAACTCGAAGTTGCTATTTTTGATAGCTATGAATTATGATTTATTAAAGTGATTTTAAAGTGTAGATAAGTTTACTACCTAAAAAAAATCTGGTGCGGGCCACACACGACTTTCACTTACCTACGTTTTGAAAAACGATTAAAGAATTTTCAAATACAGTTAGAGGTAAAAATGAATGAAAGTTTTGTATCATTTCAGGCGTATAGGCGCCTTAAATATGAAATTTCATTTTCATAGGACTTTTCGTTTACGCGCGGGAGTTACCACACACTCACACACTTACATACACAGGGATCTGTAGAAGTTGGGTGGCTTAGCATAACAGTCTCCTATGCCAAGTCACGAGATCAAACCCGCAAGTGGTCCTAGGATTTTTTAATGGGAGTAAAAAATCCTTAGTTATGCCGTCCTTCGGAGGGGACGTTAAAAGGTGGTCCCGAGCCTGTGCGATGTCAGGTACTCGTAAAAGATCCCTATCCTAATAAAACCTGAATAGGCAAAATTTAGGACTCCCGCTGTAGCATCGTCCGATTAGCCATAGTAGCATAAAGTGACGTTAAATAAATAAACAAACAAACAGATATACACACACAGACCTTTTTGCGGGACTTGGTCATTTGGACTCAGGGGACTCTAAAACGCGTATTTCCATTGAAAACTGGAATTCGAAAATTTTCCAAAAAAAATCTTTACTTTCGGAATATAATAAAATCTTAATAAAAAAATCTTTATTTAAGCGGAAATCATCATCATAGATTGAACTGAATTAGTTTTTAGAGTCAACTGGAATTTTGAAACGAATTTTCTTGGCTGACGTACTTTGCCGCAAACCTGGAATTGATTTAACGAAATGCTTTAATAAGGGTAATTCAGATGATTTCATCAGTCCTTCGCAAAAGGGTATGCAAAATAGAATACTCGATCTCTTTAATTATGCTCGTGACTGTTGAACAATTAATTAAAGTGCATTTAATTAATCAGAGTTATGTAAATTATTCCTTTATATTCTCCATAGCCTATTGTAATGACAGTCGGTTGTGGTTTTACTATAAAATATGATTCGTTAATTATAAGAACCAATAAATCATGAATCTAATCAAGGTTCTGTTTTGAAATTCGAGTACAATCAATGCTCTCTGTTTTTTATTAATAAAGGCTCACATCGTTTACAAAGGGAATCCCAACTGCTATTAATAAACGAAGAGGACAGCGTCCAGTGGTTGAAGAAGTGTTATACGGATTAACGAACTATAAAATTCATTCATTAAAAAAATTCATTATGGTCCTTAAAAATATTATTTTTAATCCACTGCTTATATTAATCCATGATTATGGTAATAGTTATTTGTAGTTTTAATACCTTTAACTATTCTTATCTTTGTGCCATTATTCTGCAATATCATTATGCTTTTACTAATCTATTAATGAAATTTAAAAGAATTGCGATCGTAAAAATATTGGAACTATAGTTTTCAACGAAAACACACGTTTAAGGTTCTACTGAGTCTAAGTAGATGAGATATCATAGTAACTTTTTCAACGAAATCAGCAAACTAGAAAATCTACATTATACAATGCATTGTACTCCTTTTTACTATTTTCTCAAAAAGTGCTCAAACGATTTTGTTTTATCTCGTTATATACGTATAGGTGAGTTGACTTCTATATGATTGAGGTTTCACTGTCATGGAAATAGTCTGGAAGAGCTTAAATGGCGATATTTTAAATATTATTTTTTCTAAAGTACCTTTCATTTTTTAGATTTCAACAAATTAAACATATTATCTTATTAGCTTTTATAAAAAAACGGCTAAATATATAAGCTGAACGAGTTTGATAACCAACGAAAGGGGAAAAGAGCAAACATATTTTTTTAGGTAATTTTTTTTCGAACATTAGAACAGTAATTAATATAGATATTCGGAAAAGCTAAAGATTTTAGAAAAAAATGTTACATACAAATTTGTGGCAGGTAGTGATAAAAGTAACGAATAGGGCTGTGAAATGTTAAAAGTTTCTAAGGAAAAAAAGTGTTCCCCACAAGAAATATCTCAAACTTTCCTTGTAGAACTTAATAAATATCAGTATAACAAAATCATTTATACCGATGGTTCCAGAACAATTGATTCGACGTCGTGCGCTGTATTAGACGGTGACCAAACTCACAAGTACAAACTTGATAGTACTTGTAGTGTTTTTACTGCCGAATTGACAGCTATTCTAAAAGCAGTTCATCTAGCTAGAACAGTATTAAAAAAGTCAGTAATCATTTGTTCTGACTCGCTCAGTGCTATCAGAGCCATTTTCAATCCATTCTCAGCAAACCCTATTGTACAGGAGGTCCATTTCGCAATCAAACAGTTGGAGGACTCTTCAAAAAAAATAAATTTATTTTGGATTACCAGTCATTCCGAATATCAGGGAATGAGGAAGTCGACAGAGCAGCAACAGAGGCACATTCACTAGAAGAAATAACGCCCTCTTTTATTTCATCATCTGAGCTGTTTCAGCCAATAAACGCGAAGATCATAGATGAATGGCAACTGTCTTGGACTGCTCTTGAAAACAACAAATTGAAAAATGTCAAACCGACCATCAGCTGCTGGGTCTCATCGTCAAGAAAGTGCAGGCGTGAGGAGGTAGTTATTGCCCGCCTGAGGATAGGACACTGCCGTTTTACTCATGAGCACCTCATGGCACGAAGGGATCCACCTCGATGTCAACTGTGTAAAGTGGCTCTCACAGTAAGTCATATTATTGAAGAGCGTCCTCATTATAGTAGGGAATTTTTTAAAATGTTGCGTACCACGTAAAGTCTCGGAGGCATTGAGCGATAGTCATCGGGCCTGTAGTCGATGGTGTCATTCAATTGGTGAAGAACATTCGTTTATATCACCTCATTTAACACATTCAGGCTATTTTATGCAATTTTTGATATTTTACTCACAATTTTTATTTATTTATCTTATTTTTTATTTATTATTATTGTTTATTTATTTATCATATTTTTTTTTTTTTTCTCCCCTTCATCATAGGTAAGTTAATCGTCTTCTGAAGATGTTTTGGGCAATAATAACCACTCGCAGTTTTTTGCCCTTAAAACCAAAACAACAACAACAACAACGAATAGGGCATATATTTATATTATCCAATCTGAAGATATGCTTAAAACAAAACTGAATATAATTATTTATACATTTTTATTAGAATAGGGCAAGTGAAATTCGTGTGTTGCGCGTACCAGATTTTTCTTTACATTTTTAAATCACGAATATAACTAACACTTTTAACCTCCTCAATGTTTCATCTACAATGCCCTTCTTGTTTGAAGATTCATTTTGTATGTTTTACTGTGATTAATAAGAAGATGTAATGAAGAAAGAAGAGTAATGATGAGGTCACGGGGCTTAGTTCGGTGTTTAAGAAGTCATGGTATGGTGCCTTAGTTTGCAAAGCTCAAAGTCCACGGAACATTTAACAAGGGATCCAAAGTTGGCCAACTTGGAGCCACAAAGTCCGCAGGCACATTAAATAAGCTATGATCTAAGTAAGATTAGAGGCGGCCATGTGAGTAAAAAAGTTTAGGCTCCTAAATAATTTGTTTTCCGAGCGCTAAAGTTGAACTTTTCATGATTTAAATAGTGATATAATTAGAACTGTTAAACTTGAAAAACTTTCCTATTTTCATGATCGAAGTATAATTTATTAAAAATCTTTTATAGTTAAATTATACTTGACTAAAAGTTATTTCTATACTTTAACTAACTCGGTTTATACATTAATATAAATATGTTTAATGAAAAATAACATTTTTTATAAAATCTGTTCTCGCAATTCACTAATTTTACTTGTAAAATTGTAAAAATCAATTTTTTTTTTTTAATTAAGAAAGAACGGAAAAAAATAATGAATAAAATTGAGTTTAGAATGAACATATGTTTCAGGTTAAATAATCTAATAGAAAAATTATTATCTCCAATAATCATTTAAATGTATACCCTTTTTTTCTGCATTAATTTTTACAGCGTTAGATTTAAAGTAGTTTTTTTTCTAAATTCTTTAGTTTTTCAAGGTTAGTTATTTTATACATCTATGTTGCTATCCTCATTTTAGTTATAACATATGTAATAACGAATCTTACCCAAAAAAATACTTTAGAAACATAGGTGCAATACGTAAAATATTGCTCACTTAATAAGATTGCTTGCCAAGTATACTGCTAAGTTGTTAGAGAGATATAAAATAGTTAATCCCACTCAGATAAGAACTCCATATTATTCTGCTATTCTTTCAGTTTCAGACACTTTAAATAATACTATTATTTCAACAAATGTTTATCATTTTATCTAGCTATAATATATATATATAAAATATATATAATATATATATATATATATATATATATATACGTTTCATTTTCCATCATAAAGAGTATAATTATATTATTTTATTAATTAGAACCATCTCTTCTTATATGAATTATAAGATTTATATAAAATGAATGAAAAAAGAACTTTATTCTGGGACTAAGTCCCTTGAGAATAATACACATGTACAAAAAAAAATAATGATTACAACTGGCCAAACAACACATAAAAAAACTAATAATATTAATGATTTTAAAAAATTATTTACAATTATTTTGATTGATGAAAAGAGAGAGAAATGAAAAATATAAATTAAAAAAAAAATATAATAATAATAATAAAAGTCTTTATTTATATGTAAATACAATAGTTATTAATAATATCCATTATGTATAAAAAAACAAAACAAAAAAATGAATATTTACATATAGACCTTCCCAAAGAATGGGAGATTAGAGTCTTTTGGGCGGAGACTAGCCGAAAAAAATATAGTAATATCTAAATGTAATATAGAACTAACAAATAAAAAAAAAAAAACAAAAAAAAAAACCATTAGGATAATTGAAAATAGAAATGAAAATAAACTTTACTATCATTTATGGTATGAAGTGTAGACATTTCTCACATCACTCAAATCGCTGTACTGAATTAGTTGGCATCTGATTGGGAAGCAAGAAGGTGTTTAAAAAGGAGAGATTTGAAAGAAGATTGGGAAGGAGCATGACGGATGTGTGATGGGATGGTATTCCATAAGAAAGTGGACCGGGCTAAGAAGGAAAATTCATATTTTTGGTTCTATGGGAAGGCGTATAGAGGTCGGAAAGACGGGATCTGGTTTCCTGATTATGGATTGTGGATTTAAATTGCAAGAGACTATAGTGATAGAGACTAAAACATAGAATAATGGAAATAATTTTGATCTAGAAAACTTTCAAATTCTAGTTTTCTATTGAATACTCGTTTTATGGTCCCCTCTGCCCAAATAAGAAAATCGCAAATCCCAAATGTTTTAAGCCTAGCAAGAAAACAAAAATATCTTACGAAAATGAAATTTCACATTTAAGACAACTTACGCCTGTGTAGAATGTGAAACCTACTTTTTCACGAAAATAAGCTGACCGGATGTGTTGCTTTATGTCTGCTTTATATTCTGATAAAACTTAAATGCTGATTTTTAAAATTTCTTTATCTAAAGTACCTTTTATATTGTAAATAAAAAAATAACCGTTTCAGCTTTTTAACATCGATAAAAAAAATAATACTAAATAATAATAATACTAAATATACGTTTTGAACGAATTATACTTATTTGAACGTAAATATACGATTCGTAACTACAGAAAAAAATTCCCAAATTATTTGTTAAGATAATTTTTATTTTATCATAAAAGTAGTATAATATACCTTAGATGTATAATATCTAATACAATGTTAGCTTATTTACAAAGTTACGAAACTGAGTATTCCAACTCTAACATTATTCAATAGTTATTAAAATTGTTTTTAACAACCGAGGTAAGTGGAAGTCGTGTTTTGCTCTCACCAGGTTTTTTATTGTTCACTTAATGTTTACGATTTCTTCTTCTTTTTTTTTTTTTTTCTTTTATTGCTATGAATTTCTACTATGAGATTACGGCAAAATGTCATTTGGACAGAAGCAATAGTAAATAACTTTAACTTTATTCATTCGTTTTGGAAATCTGTGATATTTCTTGCTCAAGTTATTTTAAATCTTATTTCATATTTTTTAAAATAATAAATTTTATCATTTTGTGCAGTCATTTTGATTATTTATGTCCCTAGGTTAATTTTTTTTCCCAAATATGCTATCTCCGACTGAATTGTTGAAACGTAATTATGTATCATGATGAAAAACGGACTGGTCAAGTGTAAGTAGACAAGAGCGAAATATTATAGGTAATATTGAAAAATGTTTTAATGAATATCTGAACCTAGTTTTGTGCGAAATTATTTAGTTGGAAACACCCGATGGCTAAATTCAGGCTCAATACCACTAACGAGGAGGCTCCACATCTCCCTCCAATTAAATCAGACCCAACCCAGTTCGATATCAGTCTATAATACTATTTTTGTCAGGCATACATTTAGCTACTATATCTGACTTTATCCTGGAGCCAAAATACTATACTTTATATCTTTAAAAAATACTAATGATCATCTGAATATTAAGTTAGAAATAAAAAAATAATGTTATTATATTATTTTTTTTTTATTATTTATTTAAAGAAATTTACAACTGTATTTATACAATACATCAAGTAAATGGGATAGATATGAGATTAAGATACATGATTGTCCTGTGAAGAAACCACCCATTGGTAGAACTCTAATGTCCAATTTACGGTAAGAGGTCTCTTGGCCATCTTCTTTTAAGTCGCCTCGGTGGATTGTCAGGAATAGATGTTGAGGAAAGGTCACGGATAAGCGGGTTTGAGTTGGCAGGAAGTTTGGAATGAAAGGATGTATATCTGGATCGGGCGAAGTCTTCAACTAATGGGATATTTAGGTCTTTATGGATAATTTTATTTGTAACAAAGTATGGAGCATTAAGAATTTTTCGGAGGATTTTGGATTGCAAGGATTGGATGCGAGAGGAGTTTGATGGTTTAGTGGACCCCCATAACTCAATGCCGTAGGTCCACATAGGATTATATTATTAATGTTAAATTCGTAGGTAAAAAAACATCATCAAAAATCATTTGAAATAAACATACAGGGATCCAACGATTGAGTTCGAATCCCAGCTCCAGCCGACTTTTTTAGTCGTCTTCTTTCTTCATTATGCCTCTCAGTCTGGAGGTGCCAACGTTCCGGTCAGATGCTAACGCTCTTTTTCCTCTTTTTTTCTCTCAATCGAGCCATTACATCCATCTAAGACATTCTTGGCCTGCCTTTTGGTCTCCTGCCCGTTGGTCTGGCTTCAAGAAACTTTCGTGGTTCGCGATCTTCTCCCATTCTACAGACATGGCCGAACCACTTTAGTTGTCTCGAATTCGTGCGGATCAGAAGTTTGGAGTTTGGAAACAGGCATATCTGCAGTGGGATAGTTCTGAGACAAATGGGATATTTAGGTCATTATGGATGATTTTATTCGTAACGAAATAAGGAGCATTTAGGACTTTGCGAAGGATTTTGGATTGTAAGGATTGATACGAGAGGAATTAGATGGTTTAGCTCCAGACGTTAAAAATTAAAACATAAATTTAATCAGTCTACATGATAGTTGCAAGTGCATAGCAATAAAAGGTTGAGATGTGTGAGATATTGAGATGTGACAATGAAAAGATAAATTTTAACAGAATTATTCATATCTAGGAACTTAATATGAATAATACTACAATAGTAATTGACCTATATTGGGATACAATATGGAAATAAATATATTTGAAAATCTGAAGATGAGGTATAAGGTACCTCGAAACGTAATGTTTTAATAATCATGTTTTATATGTTATGATAAACAAATATATAAACAAATTAGAAGAGATTGTTCCGAATAATATATTCATAACTTAAATTACTCTTCTATAATAGTAATTGATATAAAATAAATTTAACAGTTACACTTACTTACTAAAGCCCATTTGGACTTACGCGTCACAGATATACGGCACACGCAGAAAAACAAACTTTCAGTACTATAACAAATTCACCTTGGAACAACATTACTTTACATACAGAACATACACATGCCAACAGCCAACGAACCGATTCGGACACTCTATAAGCATTTTTATAACTTACACTACATACTAACACATTAATATTAAACATGGCCACCTCTAATATGCATCTCAAAACTTGTAGAAGGCTGAAACGTTAGACGCGGGACCTCCTAACATTATGGCGTATTAGGAATGACACCAGGGAGATGTGCCGCAGGGTATCGTATTTCGCCACGATATCAAAACCTTACCTCACATTTACTGATTGTCAACTGCATGATAGGTGTGAATAAAATAATCTTATGTTAAGAAAAAACTACTGAATGTAATTTAAATCTTGTGATATATTGGTTCAAAGGATTTTTTCTAAATTAAAACTTAATAACAATTAAACATGCGTTGATGACCTTCGGGTGTCAAGCCTCGAAGCCCAAACCAACAACAACTTAATAACAATTATGGCTTAAATTTCATCAATTCATTCAGCTACACTCTGTATAATACGTTTTCCAAATAACTGTAGAAATTTTATATCTTCCGGGGTGCATGTTAAAGACTTGGATAGACTGGAGAAATATTTCCTGGAAAGAAAATCAGTTAAGAGCTTCCAGGCTTACGTAGGATGATGGACGATGACGTATGTGGTGTAAACATAGACCTTAAAGATAAAGGGTTTAAAGCAGGAATATGTTCTGTTTTTTCGTTTTATTTTAATATTTGTTTTTCGTTGAATTAAAAAATAATTTTATATCGTTATTAAATGTTATACCATCGTTCTTCTTTTATCTTCACTTTAGTTCGTTTAATGTTTTGAATTAATATTATTCATTTTCAATATCAATTAAAAGCATTTAAAATCAAAGTCTAACAGCAATACATTACTGTTTATCCATTTATGGTTAATTATTATTCCATTTAAATCTTATCCTCAAATTGTTTGTTCTTCTTCTATTTTTTGTTTGTTTTTTACTGATTCATTTTCACGTTATTTTAGAACCAGTTAATTAAACAATGACTATATTTGTCTATATATATATATATATATATATATATATATATATATATATATATATATATATATATATATATATATATATATATATACATTACTGTTATATTATATACATACTGTATATATATAATATACATTACTGTTATATTATAGACAACCTCAATATGATAGAGTTTTTAACTCGGTATATCTACATACTGGTTTTTTGTTTTGTTTTTAATACTTGTTTAAAAATATGTTTAACTATTTATAGTTTTAAAATAAATGTATATACACATACTGTATATATATATATATATATATAATATATATATATATATATATATATGTATATATATATATATATATATATATATATATATATATATATATATACATTTATTTTAAAAACTATAAATAGTTAAACATATTTTTAAACAAGTATTAAAAACAAAACAAAAAACCAGTATGTAGATATACCTGAGTTAAAAACTCTATCATATTGAGATGTCCCTTTAGAAAGTTGATGTAAGATGTGAATCACTTTTTCTACATAAATACGATCTCCTTTATTCTGCCCTCAATGATTCTCTTATCATAAAAACGTCAGATATTTTAGTTGTCATCCTATATTTTATTATTTTTGTATATAAAATCTATCTATTTTTTTTTTTACATATTACGAAAGTAAACATTTCTTAAATGTTAGCGTGGTTTAGAAGGTGTTCGCGGAAACCAAAAATCGTTTTATTTATGTATAGATAAATTGTGGTAATAAATTTTTGTGTTGGTATAACCTTATTGAATAACGTATTTTATTCGTTCAACATATGATCGGTTTAGCTTAAGAAAATTCGATGAGTCTCATATAAAAAACTATCACTTTTTTTTATTGTAGATTTATTATAAACATTATTTGTCACCGTGACCCGGCTGGGAAAATCCTCTTTAAAATAAAAAAAAAAATATTAGAATTTTCCGGAAGGTTTGAAATACGAGAGGGGTTGTGGTGAGTAAAGAGGGCTGATAGGGGCAAGACCATATATCACAGCTTTGTGCCCTCCCAGGCCGAAGCTACGATTCCGGCTGAAATTTCATTTGGAGAATACGCTCCTGGTATATGGCTACTACCGCAAGATTCCTCCCGAAATTGCCAATATGGCTCCTCTAATAATTGCTTTAAGGATTGATTTATATTTAATAGCTTCATGACACGGATGATAAATCATTTTCTAGTCCTTAAATTTAGGTTTTCGCCGCCCAAGCCATTTAATAAATTTTCCGCCTATCCTCGACAAAACACAGTATTATAAAAACAATTATTACTTGTCACGGACAGGAGGACTAGATTTCCATTTATTGGTTTCATTCTTTAATAATTTAAATATTTCAGGTTTTAAGAATATGATATTTTTTTTTTGGAGTACATCTGATGTCAAGAAGAATGAAGCAATAAATAGATGTTTTTATTTTCTAATATTCACTACAATAACTAAACAAGAATTGAATGATTGAGTACTAAAACGTACTATTCTAGACAATTTCACAGGAAGCGCAATATTATGTCGTAGCCATATTATTAAACCAAATTATTTAATGATTTTCGCATTAAAATATATTTTTTTATTTTTAAATAATTAGTGCCAACGGCCATACCACGTTGAACACACTTGTTCTCGTCCCTTGAACACACCGGTTCCAGTTTGGGAGCGGCGTGGTCTAGTGGATAGAGCTCTAGTCTACTGTGCTCCGGGTCCTGGGTTCGAATCCCGGCTGTGGCGAATATTATTTATTCTGTTAATTCAGTCGGGGGGCGACCCTAGGGTATGGAGAGCCTCCTGGGGCAGACCCAGCCTCTACAAAGTGGGTACCCAAATTAATTGGGGAAAAATCTGGCGGCTGAGCGCGATTAAGGCCTAATCACCTCATTGCACTGCCGTTGGCCTTGAAACAGTACGAATCTCTTTATGTACTGAGCCCAAGACCCTTCAGGGGTTGTAGTGGTACAGGTCTTTTTTAAATAATTAGTACCTTTAGAAAATCATTACGTTTCTAAATCTTTGAATATTTTTTTTTTTTTTTTTTTTTAGGACTTGAGTGTTCTTTAGATAAAATCAAATAGACGATTTGGATAAAACAAAATTATGAGAATACAAATTTGTCAAAATATCAGTTTCGTAAAAAAAGTCATATAAAACCTTTTGGAAATCAACATCACAGGAGTTGGATGAGAGACCTTTTTCTTTAATAATTCTCGCTGACCTCATGCCAGGAGTGGGTGCCGCTGGACACTGCTCTCCCTCATGCATATCATGTTATGTGTATTATACTATAGCAAATGCACTGATTGTTTATTTTATTATTGACAGGTGTAAATAAAGATGTAAAGATATAAAAAAACAAAACATCACAGTTATCTTTTAATTATAATTAAAATCCGTCTGTCCGCCGTAGAAATATTTGCCGAAATCGTTTATGCTATTAAATAGATTTTTGGTTTGTTATTTTAAAGAATGAACTTTTTTAATCAACAAAAAAAAAATCCGACGATGGTGTTAAAAACATCATGGACTTTGGTATCAACGATTAGTTTTAAAGTAGCGGTCAATTAAAAATAATTAATTTCTATAACTCTTCCGCAGTACGAATTAATAAATATCAAAATCTCTTAATATTTGAGGACTTACATTTCAATATACGTATAACACGAATGATGAATAGAAAAAATCCGTCTGTCCGCCGTAGAAATATTTGCCAAAATAGTTTATGCTATTAAATATAGAATTAAATTTCGTCGAAAAAAAAAAAAAAAGGAATAAATGAAATATGTTAAGAAATGGTGTAAGGTCATTTTCCTTTAATTGGTTTATTGCTTTTCATATTATTTATTTGCCTGTAAAATCCATAGAAACTGTTATACCCTAATATAATTATGTGGAAATAATAAACCATTGCTTAATAATTTGGAGCGTTTTCTAAGTGGTATTATATCACTGGTTCTCGTATAAAATAAATATAAAAAGCCTAATATGGTGAAAATTTATCATCAAAATAAAATGACCGGTTTTTAATTTTTTTGTTCAAATCTCATGTACTATTTATTGTAATTATAATTTAATTAAAAAAACAAAACAACATAAACAACGTTAATTTCGAATTCCATTATCTAGAAAATAATATGAAATAGTATAATTTTTCCTACAATCGCAAAGTAACCTCAATTTTCACCATATGTTTGCCATTAGGCTAATGTACTATAATCACAAAAAAAACAAAAATATTTTCTGATTGTAAGGATGACTCATCCAAAATCATTGTTAACATTTTGTCCAAATGTAAATATGTGAATAAAGTTTATTTTTTATTTTTTATTTTATATGAAATAAGCCGAAGCAGATAGATAGAAATAAACTCAGCTTGCTGTAATATTAATATATTTTTCATAGCAGCGTTTGTCGAGAGTGTATTTTTATAAAATAAATAAAATATTCGTAAGGAGATGAAGCTTTTATGCCCCAACTCTGTTTATAGTCGATATTCACATCATGTCGTGCCCTGGGGCGTATAAGCCATATCCTGCCGGGACTAGAATCAGAACGATTTTCCTCTTTCTATCTTATATTGTGTATTATTGCCCAAGCCTGCCTTTGAAACATTCCGTTTTATTCAACTGAACTTAGTAGTCTGTATTTTTTCATATATTTCCTCCGAGATGGTACTTTTACAGAAGCCAACACGAATGGGTATAACTTTTTCAATTTGATACTCTCATTGAAGTTCTCTGTAATAGCACCTTTTTGTGTCTAATTTTGAACTCACTTTGTTTACTTTTTAAAAGTATATACTAAAGCACTCTATAAAAACTATTAGATGAGGAAGATGGTTGGGGGTGCGGTCATAAATTAAAAACACACAATTAAAAATAAGCGTTATTTTAATTATGTGCCGACGTTTCGGCCTACAATGTGGGCCTTCATCAGGGCTAAAAGAAACAAGATAACAACCAATGTAATTATAGACTTAATAATGCGTTAGGTATATAATAATAATATGACAGTAATAAATTATGGGAACATTACTGTCATATTATTATTATATACCTAACGCATTATTAAGTCTATAATTACATTGGTTGTTATCTTGTTTCTTTTACCCCTGATGAAGGCCCACATTGTAGGCCGAAACGTCGGCACATAATTAAAATAACGCTTATTTTTAATTGTGTGTTTTTAATTTATGACCGCACCCCCAACCATCTTCCTCATCTAATTTCTCTACGGTCAACAAAACTCCATCATTATAAAAACTATTATATTAATAACTATAATATTTAGTTTTTATAAAATTAATGGATATTATGCTTCAATCTTAATCTCTGATTCTTTTTTTTTTTTTTTTTTTGCTTATCCCCTTAATTTAAAATTCTTAATTAGTTGTTTTCGTTACTAAATTATTCCTTTTTCTGTAACTTGCATACATTTTAAGGAATTATGGAGTTCTGAAATGTTTTAAAATTATTTTCAAAATGAAGTATATCTGCGACGGGGCTCGCTTCTGGCTGTTTGGTGTCCTTAAAATTACCTCTTAAGCCTATCTTATTATATATTAACTTACTCAGATAAAACAGCATTTTGCCACCGTTTTGGGGCTGGTGGAGGTATTAAGCTAGAAACTAGCGGATTCGCAATTTGTTTTGTAGTTTCAAAAAACTTAACCTGGCGTCGCTTCATAAACTCTTGTCTCTGATTTTTTTTTGTTCCTGTGTTTACTTTATGATAACTATTTATCTGTATCTGCTCTAGTTCAATTTTTTTTTAATTCTCATTGCAGTATATACTGGGAGAACGTGGCTGAGTGGCTAACGCGCTAGTTTCCCACGGCAAAGGTTGTGATTTCGAATCTCTGCCCCAGAGGAACCTTTTCAAGCATTTAATTAATGGGGGTTTACTTACAGCCACTCCCCCGGTATGTGCGACCCGTTAGCAAAATGGTGTCCACTCACAAAAATTGGCGTATGGAGTGATGAACCCTCTATACAAAAATTTCATCTTGTAACGGGTGTATATTTTCCTACATGGCTTGTTGCGCCACCGAAAAAAATATTCCATTATATAAAATCATACACAATGCTGTACCAAAAGTAGACCAGTCTCTAATTAAACATATAACAACATAAAAATATGTTATAATTTCTCAATAAGTTGAAGAAACAATAAATATAAAACTTCATAAAGAAAATAATTATATATATATATATATATATATATATATAAAATATATATATATATATATATATATATATATATATATATATATATATATATATATATATATATATATATATATATTATATATATATATATATATATATATTTTTTTTTTTCTTATCTCCAACTTTATTTACAAAATAAATACACAAACATTCTACGTATATACAGCAACAATGCAGTCCACGGCTCAGACCTCGTATTGCCCGTTGGCATACTTAGAGTTTTTTTTTTTTTTTTTTTTTTTTTTTTTTTTTTTTTTTTTTTTTTTTTTTTTTTTTTTTTTTTTTTTTTTTTTTTTTTTTTTTTTCTAAGCCCCATGGGAGTTGGGGGTTGAAAATCAAATAGAGGAAGGAATATGGGATCTCTTTTTCTGCATTACATGCATTATAAGAGGGGAGAGAGAATAAAAAAATTTCGGTATATGGGAGCGAATGGGAGTCACGTCTAGTGATGGGGCTCACTAGTCTTTCTGAGTCAGTTAGTCGTTATGGTTTCTCAGTCTAGTCTGAGGGTCCGTACATAGTCTTGCCAGCGCTGTGGCCGTCCTGTCGGAGTCAGTGTGTTAAACAGTGGGTTCGTGCAGTACCGGAGACTATCAAAGAATTTGATATGTCTCCGAGAGATGAACTCTGTCACGGTCGGAAGTTCGAAGGTGTCGTGTATTTGGTCTGTCTTCGTCCTCTGTAGAGAAGTATGCCTCACTATTCGTCTGAGCACTCCATTTTGAAACTGCTGGAGCTTTTTTGCTATAGTTGGTGGTATATTAGTTAGCATCGGTGCTCCGTATAGGAGGGCCGGTCTAATTAATGATTTATATATTAATATTTTCAGGCGGAGGGATAGATTCGGTGACGTTAGTAAATGATTTAGTCGATAGGACTTGGTCCTAGCCGAGCTAATCTTTTTGAGGCAGTGATTAGACAATTTGAGGTGTCTGTCAAGGGTGATGCCCAGGTAAACGATTCTATTAGCCGGCTTGTTTTTGATTCCCGCTACCTCGTAGGTCTTCGGTAGACGGCGCTTATTCTTCTGGAAAGAAAAAATAATACAGTCGGTCTTCTTGGGATTAACTGTAATATTTAATCTCTCCAGCTTTTTTGTTATCTCATTACAAGCCAACTCCGCCTGATGTAGAGCTGTCTCTGCGTTCATCGAGCTACTGTAAATCGCTATGTCATCGGCGTAGGCCGCTACAGTAGCTGTTTTGTATTTTGCTCCAACAGTTTCAGCTGTGTATATAGAGAATAGTACTGGTGATAGCACAGACCCTTGAGGAACTCCACAGGTGAGGTCGATTTCCTCGGAGAAGGCTCCGCCAACTAGCACTTCTATCTTACGCTCCTGGAGAAATGAACGCAAGAGGGTGTAGAGCTGCTCCGGAAACTCATTGTCCTGCAGTGTCTTACATAGTAGACTATGGGACACTGAGTCGAACGCCTCCGTGCAGTCTATTGATATCATTGCAGTGGCGTCATTTTTGAAGGAGCTCTTGCTCACTTCCGCTTGTAGCTTCGCCAGATGGTGATCCGGGCAGAGTCCGGCCTGAAAGCCGGTCTGTTCCGGTGGGATTAGGGCTACCTCTGAGCAATACGTTTTGAGATAATTAAGGATAATTTTCTCAAAAATTTTGCCCAGGTGTGGAAGCAAGCTGATCGGCCTGTAGTCGGCTGGCTGGGCTCCATTCTTCGCGGGTTTCAATAGCGGGAAAAGGATAGCTCTTTTCCATGCCTCGGGGAAGTATCTCAGCCTGAGACAGGAGTTGTAGAGGTTAGTCAAATGAGCTAAGCCCCTCCTTGGTAGCTGTTTTAACAATACAGTCTGTATCCCGTCATGGCCTGGGGCTCTATTCCCCCTCGAACGACGGAGAATTGCCTTAAGCTGTTTCGGGGACACATACATGTAATTGTTTCCTATTTCTTCAGTTGGAATTTCAGTGGGGGTCCCTGTTCGTTGTTTTATTTTTCCACAGTAGTGATCCGCAAACTTCTTTGCCTGCTCTTCGTCTGTCAACAATCTGTCTCCATCATGAAGGACTGTAGAGCTTCGTTTTCTTGTGCTTGACTTTAGTAGCTTCCAGAACTTTTTGTGGTCGCCGTGCGTAGCCCGTAGCTTCTCATGCCACTGTGCAGTCCGCCATTGTTTCATGAGGTTTCGGATCTGAGTGGTAAGTGAATTTACCACTGTCTTCACCTCATGATCTCTGGTCCTGTACCACTTATTCTTCCACTTATTGCGCAAGGCGATAAGTTTCAGAATATGATTAGGCGGAGGACGCAGAGCTGGAGGAAGTGGCGTGAACTTCGGGATGGCTACGTCGGCGGCATTTTTGATAATTTCAGTGAAGGAAATAATATAATCATCTATTTCTATCTTTGTCCTTAGGGGAGAGACTGTTGACAGTTTGCGATGGACCTGCGCTTTATAGGCCTCCCAGTCTGCCTCTGAGTACTTGTATTTCAATGGTGGAGGGGCTGGTGCCTCGCCGTCAACCAAGTAAAGCACAGGCCTATGGTCGGATATCTCGTTGTCCAGCGCTAAGCAGTCAAGAAAGCGATGTGGCTGCCTCGTGAGCAGGAGATCAACTGTGGATTTCCGCTTCCGGTCAATCTTATGTCTGAGGGTATGGGTAGGTGGGTGCACCACAGTAAACGAAGTTTTTAAGATCATTCTCCCAGCTTTATTGCTGGAATTGTTGTTCCAGACGGTATGCCGAGCGTTGAGATCACCAATCACCCAATGATTAGTTTTCTTAGCACACTCGTTCAGTAGCTGAGAGAACTCTACTGGTGAAGTACGGGGTCTCCTGTATAATCCAGTGATAATGGTAGGCTTATTATCCAGGAGTACCTGCACCGTTTTGTGATGTATTCTACGGTCTCTGATAGCCACTGGTGGTGGGAGCTCCCTCCATCTCGTTCCTTGGCGAATGGCTATCAGGACCCCTCCTGCTTTGTCCGTTGATTGATCGCCTGTTAGTTCATAGCCTGGCAGGCGCATGCGCTGAGGATTCACTCTAGAGTCGGTGAGGACCACCACAGTGGGATGGGTCTGTGCTATTAAGGCATAAATCTCTGTAATTTTAGGCATAAGTCCGTCCGTATTGAAATTAAGTATAGTAAGTTGTCCATTCATGTCTGTATGATACTTTTAAAGAGATTGACTAGTTGGTTTGAGTTCTCGGTCAGTTTGTCTATGGCCTTGATGATATACTCCGCCCAGGGGGGAGGTATATCATTTCGGGCCCTGTTCGAATACGAGTTGTCTGTCTGGTGAAGACGAGGTGAGGGTGGGGGATGAGCCTGGTCTCCCATTGGCCCGCTAGCTGCAGGCTGATCGAGCTGTGTCTGTCTGGATGAGGTGTTGGGCCGGCTTGTTGTAGGCTGATTTGTCGAGTGGGCACTCTTCATCTTCAGACCTGCCCTCTCTTTAAACTTCTTAATCTTCTCCATAAGAGCTGTTCTAACTTTGCACCCTGTATAAGATGCGACGTGGGTTTCCCCACAGTTCGCACACTTTACCGGGGCTACTGCTCTCGGGCAATCCGAGATGGGGTGTGGGCCGGCGCATCGGACACAAGTTATCTGCCTCCCGCAGTGGTTTTTAGTGTGCCCGAATTGCTGGCATCGATGACACTGGACAATACCTCTTCTTCCTCGATAGGGCTTCACATTAAAGCGCACCCTATTTATCACCTGGAGTTTGGCAATGTCTTCAAGTTTGGTGGTGTTTGAAGTGGTGAGTAGAATAAGGGGCAGGTCGCTCTTCTTCCCGTCCTTTTCACTCTTCTTCATCCTTCTGACGTCTAATACACCCTGGAGTCGCTGATTCAGCTCTTGCGTAATGTCATCGACGTTGTGATCGATGTCCAGATCATAGATAACATATTTTCTGGTTTTGGGGCCCCCACTTGATGAGTAAGTATGGTAGGGGGTTTCTTTATTCTGTAGGAGAGCAGTGATGCCCTTATGAATTTCCATGGTATTAGGAAAGACCCTAACACCGTCTTTGGTCTTCTGTATTTCAAAACCCTCGAAACCGGCAGCCTGAAGCTCTCCGACCGCACTAAGGGTACTCGTTACCCCACTAATCACAATTGGCGGGGGTCGTTTGCCAGCGGCACTCTTGTCAACCGCACTATTATTCGCACTTTCGCTTAATATAGAGAACTGGTTGGTAGTACTCACTGTGAAATTGGTTGCGGAGTTTACAATACGGCAGATCCTTTTCGGTTTGACCCAATCGCCGTCTTAGATAAATTAATAGGCATACTTAGATAAATTAATAGTTCACTATATAACTGTTTGTGCGTTTACTATGAAAACGAGAATAGAGAGTTCGTATGTGTTGGCTGACTGTTGTCTTTGTAGATCCATATGATGTAAGGGACACGACAATAGACTTATAAGCGACGGGAAGAGAAGCTGGATGAGAGACCTTCTTTGCTATATTTAAGCCTAGAAAGGGGTGTTGGTGGGAACTTTCCTTCACTATGCCTATCATGCCTGCTGTTAACCTTTTATATAGCATAATTGTTTATCGTCGAGAGGCTTCTAACAGGCGTGAATGAAAAAAAAATTAAAGTAATCGTCTATTATATTTTAATTACTTCGATTTCATAATTACTACTATTTTAAAAATTATTTTATGTTATATTTGTATCATATTTCTTTGATAAAATATAATTAAATACATATTTTCTATTTCAATTTTGGATTAATCCATTGAACCCAGGGGTATACGTAATGTGGTGCTTACTTAAATTTAGTTTGCTCTTCGTTAGTTATTATCGTTTTGTGTATTCAAAATTAGAGGGGCAAAATCTATCTCTTGGCGATAAATGTGCTGCTTTCCCGCTTTCTATGTAGAGGCGATCGTTGGAAATGTGTGTTTTTTCAAAATGTGTTAGTAATAATACAACCCATTATACCACATTTAAATGATCTTATAATAATCATATATTATATATCATCATATAATCATAGTAACATTCTAAACCATGAATTCGATTTACAAACATAGAATTTAATAAGAAGATTACCTTTAAGAATTTATCAAAGAATTTTACTCGAAAGAGATTGTAAGAAATCGTTATGATACGCCTTACCGGAGGAAATTGCTTGTTGTGTGGAGAAGGGGCACGGCATCCTGTCAACAGGGTTTACAACTTTCGATGAAGCAATTTTCTGCAGAAGGGCACAGAATACAAACCGTTTTCAGAAAATATCTATGAATGTTATTGCTCGGCTATCTTTGTAATGAAATAAAAGAAGAGGAAAGTAAACGAAATACAATTACACGCATACATAACATGAGATTGATAAGAAAAATAATGGTATTTGGAGCATTGATTTCAATGACGAACTCCGATTCACATACAGTTGGCCTTAACTAAAAACAATTAGTGTTCTTTTCGTAAACCCATTCTTAATACAGATTTAAATGCGATGGGAACGGTGATTCGCGCAGGAACTAAAGGGAAATTTTAATTAAATGCATATTTGTATTTTAAAGTTCAATTTTAACGAAATTCGTCACATGATTTGATCTAAATAAAACTCACTTAATTTAAAAATGTGTTTCAAAATTATAGCTCATAAGGCAGTATTACGCGTATAAGTCATGCTTAAATATTTTCTTTATGACGTTAAAATAAAGTTATTTCATGTGTTTGAATTAATTTATTCATAAATGAGTCACTGATTCGCAAAATCTTGTGTATACATTAATGGTTAGCTTGGTTAGAGTCGTTCTAATACTAATTCTATTTGCTTCGTTATGAATAAGATTCTGGTACCTATAACGTATATAATCTTTATTACAACTCATCACCGAATAGGTCTTTAAGAAGCTTGGCATTAGCACACATTTGGTTGTTTTAATAGGTATGTTTGATAATAGAATGTGATTTTAATATTATTTTGGTCAAGAGCGGAATCGTTATTTTTGTGTCTTTGAAATGGTAGTATGTAGATATCGTTGAAAATCTGAATTAAACCTAAATTTTCATTGGTTGTGTAAGAATTAAATGTATATTCGATGAATCAAATTAAGATTTCATAAGTATACAAAATTAAAAATATATGTCTTCTTTTATATAACAGTGGTTCTGACCACGCCTTATATTTTACTAAACTTGTATTTTCCGAATGTTTTTCACGGTACCGAAAATTAGAAGTTTACACCAGCAGAACAACAACGACTTTTAAGGTATTCGAGGACATGCTATTGCGTTGAATATTTCATCCTAAGAAGGATGGCTCTGCTGGTAAATTTATGAGACTACGCAACGCGCAACTTCACATTTGTCAATAGGTATCCTCTAAATTATCTATCTAATAAATATTTATAAATTGTTGGTTAAATATTAGAAGGGTCGTTCTCTAATTATTTGGAATTAATTGGTAGAAAAGTATTTTTTATTTTCCAAAATCATGGAAAATTAAAATACAAATTTACAAATTACAAAATAAAATAACATTTTTGGAACCTAAAATCAGACTTACATTAGGGTCTATGGACCTTCAGAGGAGTCTGCGTTTAATAAAATTATTAGTCTTTAATATATTATCAAAACTAATGAATAACAAAATAAGAAGTCATATATTTACTTTGCCAAAGTTACAGTTATGTTTTAAAATCATTCGCTAATTTATTAGTAGTGAAATTCTCTTGTGAGCACTATTCTATAGAAGAAAGCAGATCTGGAGTAATCAACCTATGCCAACTAACATTTTCGGTTTATCCACACAATGATTTGATTCCAAGATAAATATTTAGAATAAAAGCATTTTTTTTTAAGGGTAATATTATCGATCGGACAGCCAGGAAGTGATAGAGATTTTCTACTTCTTTAGTATTGTACAAACTACAAAAATTATTATAATACATTCTTTGTTTGAAATGTTTATAGTTTAAAACATTACCCCTGATTTTAATCACCCATCTAGTCAACTCCAGAAAGAATTTGTCAGTAATGTAATTTACTGTGTTTAAATGAGGATAAAACGAAAAAGTTTTGGTATCCTTACTTTAAAATTAATAATATATTGGCCAAAAATATTATTCTAAATTTCAACTTTTAATTAGGATAAATTTTTTTTCCATATTATTTTATCACAATCAGATCGATATAAATTAAATTTTAATACATAAGATGCTGTCAGATTTAGAATGTTAATGCGATTTTTTTTAATGATTATAAGCGCTAATATTATTGGATATCTATGCCGTGTTAGAATCAAAATTTTGATATTATAATCAAAATGAAGCATAAGTGTGAGAAAATGAGTTGAGTTATACATCCGTAATTTAAATATTTTCTTTAAGAAAAACCTTTGTGGTCTTTCCACGGCTTCATAACTTACCCCACTCCAGGTTTGTGATCCATAGCGCTAATAAAACACCTGCAATTTTTTTGTTAGAGCTATATATAGAGTATATGTAGAGTATATTAATATTATATTCGATGTATTTCATCGTTGAATGAAGAAAAAAGGGCATCCACACAAAGGTGTTGGTGCATTTTTTGTATTACATATCTGCTTTAAACAAATGAAACATGAACTTAGCAACATAGTTTTGTTTAAAAATATTAATAATAATTTTAAAATCCATAATTTGTAAAACTCCTTCGTTGAGAATAAATTGTTTGTTTGTTTATTTAACGTCACTTTATGCTACTACAGCTAATCGGACGAGAATAAATTAAATTAAGGCTTAATTTAATTAAAATTTCTTTGTAGATATATTCGGAAACAGACACGGGGCTATCATACACTATCCGCAATACTGAACGGTTGTGCGGGTTTATTGAGTCGGAAGCACGTAGGGGTTTGAATACAAGATTTGCTTGCTTAGTAGTCCTAGATAACCCAGGCCGAAAAATGGGTATTATAAACAGAACATTTTCGATGTAATTTTCACATTTTAGCCAACTTGTACTACAGTTTTTTTTGTCTGTCAGCTCAAACTGATCGGAATCAAAAATGGTGGCCATCCAAAACAGTCCAAATCCAGGAATTTTAACCTCATCGTAACATTATAAAAGTCAATATTACAGAAACCAAGCACTGTACTAAAATACTTATTATAAAGTAAATTAATGGACATTAAATAAGATTCGATTCGAGGACTGATAGACGCCTGTAGGTGTTATATGTATCAAGTTATCTTTGGCCATATAATACATTGTGTTCTAACTACGAAAATTGATCTAATTTTAACGTTACGAAGGTAAATATTACAGAAACCAAGCATTATACGAAAATACTCATCATAAATAAATATTGGGCATTGAATAAGCTTTAATTACATACGTGATTGACGTCTGTAGGTTTTATAGGTACCGAGATATCTTTGTCCATAAAATGAGGTCAATTTTCGTATTAAGGACACAATGTATTTTAAGGACAAATATATCTCGGTATCTATAAGACGTACAGCTGTTATACTGTTTTGGATGGCACCTATTTTTGATTCTGACCAGTTTGAGGTGGCAGACAAAAAAAAAATGTTGTACAAGTTAATTTAAATGTGAAAATTTTCTTTTTATAATACCCATTTTTCGACCCTGGCTCTTGGACTATTGGTTGTTGGCAAGCCTCTATATTTATATTTTGATTTTCTAGAGTTATTTTAGAGCTAAAGAGAGACCTTCTGATGTTTCAGCAAATCAGACCTATATCATTATTGAAGGAATAAATTTTATCAACGTATGATATAAAACAATAATAAATAACATATAAAATTCTGAAACATTATCCACTAACGCGCGTTTTTTAAACGGAATTTTCTATTATAACTAAATGTGTATTGAAATACATAAAATGTCTTATTTATAAACAAGACCTTAGTAACAAAACCCAAAAATTAGTTTATTCAAATCCGCCTGATGAGTAGGTGCTAAAAAGACCAAAAAGATACAGATGGGATATGATATGAAGACGGAAGAGTCTACCAAAAAAAGCTTGGCTGGAGTATTACAAAACATTTGTTCACTTATCACTTTTGAACATTCGTTCATTGTGGATTCTGGCCCTTTTAACTGAGTACGAGGACAATAAATCAGAGAGCACGGTTTTGTCGGTTTTTGTTGAAAAAAAGATTTCCACTTCTCTCCTAAAGGAATTTTCGATTAAAACATCGTAATGGAACGTTTGCTCGTATGTGCACAAATATTGCACGTTGTTACACACCCTTTTTTTGTTTCAGATAGGAGTGTAATAATTGATAATATTGATTGTTTATTTATTACTATTCATACAAATATACTCAAGGTGATTATGATTTGATAATAATGATTTTTACCATATGAATATAAATCAAACTTATATGAAATATACACACCCTAAATACATATATGTGTTGTGTGGTGTATCTTTTCTACATATAAAAAATGATAACGCTACATTTTTCCGCTAACTCCTTCTAAATCACAAAATGGATTTAGATACGGTTTTCATCATCATTTAGTGCCTTATTTCCAGAAGCTTTATAAGTTAAATAAAATTGCAATTGGACGTTTTCTTTAAAGGAGAAAAATAAACTTTCTGTAATCGAGCATTACAAAAATTATTCCTAAATATAAGTAGTAGTAACATAGACGTATAATATACCGTTGGGAAGCGCAAGATTTTAGAAAAGTTAATATGCAATAATTCGTACTAGTTAATATGATGTAGTAATTAGCACAATACTTGAATGAATGAATAACTTTATTTGCTTTCGGGGTAATCCCCATACAATAGAGTGGTACATAAAAAATATATTATACAAAATATACTTCAATAAAGAGTTAGCAAGATACTAATTCATTACGTTATAAGCTCTAGGTACAATAAACAATGATAAATTACAATAAAACCTATAACAAAATAACTCAAAGACAATATATGTATGACATAACTGTTTCCAATACAATAAATACATAAATATAGTATTTTACATAATACGGGAGACACGATAAATAATCTAATAAAGTTAACAAATACGTTTATTCATTAATTATACATGATCTGATTTGGCAACATTGCCTGGCATAATAATAAATATTTTTTAATTCATCAATATCATCGGTGGTAAAAAGGGCGATAAAATTTGTACTGTTCATATTTAAGGCCCTAGGGATGTAATGGGTTTGGTACGGTGCGTATATGAGGCATCGAATGAAAATACGGAATAAGTCCTCTCTTTCGTTTAGATTACATAGGGTGCAGTTCTCCTTGGGTTTGAAATGGTAGTATATATCGTTAAATGTTAATTTGATATTGTAGTTTCCATAAAGTCTTAGTTGTGCAAATATTTTTATGACAGGGAACGTTGCGTTTAATAATAAGTAAGCTTGAGGCTTATGTCTATTGTTATGAATGGATGGATAGAGTGGATTGTATTTACCGGCAAGTATAAGCACATATACTTATGAAGATATTTTATTGGTAAAGAGAAAGGTTATAGTTAAATGTACATTTTTGCGCAAGTTATATTCTTCCATTTAGTAAGAAAGATTTTAGAAACAATATTACGTACCGAATTGTAACAAGTTGTTAACATAAATGGCAAGTTTTTATAAATCTGTAAATTAACATTGTTGAAAATTATTTAAAAATTAATACTATTTTATAAATAACCCTCAACCAAAGACTGAGACCTCTTTACTCACTCTTTAAAAAGCACTCAAAACTGAAACTTGGACAAAAATTAAACACATACACTAATTTACTAAAACCTATTTGGTCCTACACAAATATACGGGTCAGTGAAAAAGACCCATATTAACAAACTTCAAATCTTTCAAGCTAAAACTTTCAGAATAATAACAAAAGCACCATGGTACGTTTGCAACATAACTTTACATACTGACCTTCACATGCCAACCGTCAATGAGCACATCCGGACAAACTACAAACGGTTCCACGACAAACTACAAGGACATCCGAACACTCTCATCAACATACAGCATGGCGACAACACTTATGCCAGGTAATGCCCACAGAAGACTGAAAAGGAGTTGGATGAGAGACCTTCTGCTTTAATAATTCTCGCTGACCTCATGCCAGGAGTGGGTGCCGCTGGACACTGCTCTCCCTCATGCATATCATGTCATGTGTATTATATTATAGCGAATTCACTGATTGTTTATTGTATTATTGACAGGTGTGAATAAAGATGTAAAGTTATAAAAAAAAAAAAACTATTTTATGAAAACTGATGTTTCACTGTAAACTTAATGGGAATTTAACCTAATGAAAACTTAATTTAACTTTTAAAATGTAATTTAAATAGTTGATTTAAAATATAAAATAGTAATAAACAGAAAAATAGGCTCCTATAGAACCAAACCACTTACCAGATTATCGAAAAATATACTTTTTTTTTTTTAAATATTCGAATAATAATTTAAAATTACAAGATCAGTGTTAAACGTATTCAGAAATCGTAATGTCTTGTTTTTTAATGGTTTCAAATATTCATATTCTCACTAATCTTCCACATAATTTTACGTTATTAAAAAAAATAATTAAACATAAATGACACCTCATTCGAATTGCACCCATGCGGAGCAGGGGTGTGTCTACTAGTATAATATATTATATATATTATACAGACAAATATTATATATTATAATTGAAATGATAACACAAGATTGCGTAAAATAATTTAATTAAAAATTACAAGAATAAAATATATATTTAATATATATGTGCAAAGCCTATAGGCTTTAATAAAAAATCGTTAATATAAAACCCGGAATTCTTATGTTTTTAATGGACTTTTATTCAGTCAACTTCTACTAAAAGAAATAAATTAATTTCTAACGATTTCTTATTTGTTATTATATAATTATTTTACACTCAAATTTCTTTAGTTATCGTATTGTATGGAACATTATGCTACGAAATATTTTTGGTTGTTATATATCACTATTTCTTATTTATTTAAATAATTATTACCTTGCTACTAACCTGCTTTGATGGGTCTAAGATAGATTGGATGACGCGTTAGCGTTGCCTAGACCACCTACTGAATACTGATAAGGCGTCCCTAAAGTAGCCAATTATGGAGATTACTTCTCTGTTGTATTGATGGCAATCCGTCTTGAGGTGGTAGTCTTGAATGTTATATAAATCCCTAGTCCTTTGTCTTCCTACTATTTGTTGTGTAATTAATAATTGTTGTAAAATTTTATCTTAACATTACTAATAATTAGAACTAAAATTTACACGTAAATGTATTATTATTAACCGAGGTATCAACAGAGAACAACTCATACTTTATGTTTTGCGAGCTGGGTTCAATTAATACCATTCTTAATTTAAATACTTCACTGAACTAAGACATTTTTAAGTGTTTTGTATTCATATTAAATTATCTGCATTATCTCGCTTTTGTTTTATTCAAGAATGTTATTTTTTTTAATGATATTACAATCTGTCCTTATAAGGACATTTAATGATTATCATAATAATAATAAATACTTTATTCTGGGACTATGTAAGTCAAGAATAACGAAAATGAACGGTAGATATTAATATTTATGTCTGGCCTAGAAAACAATCAAATTAATTTTTATTTACAAATGTACAAAAAAAAAAAAAAAAATAAATAAACACTACTAAGACTTATATACAAAAAATATAGATAATAATCAAACAAAATAAAAAATAAATAAAAAAAGAAAGAAAAGAAATCTCCTAAAGGCTACTAGGATTGAGGAAATTAAAAAAAAAAAAAAAAAAAAAAATAAGAGTCAGTTGCAGATTCACATTTGTTGTGCATCTCTTTTGGTGTTGGTTTGGTGGGATTTG
This sequence comes from Piezodorus guildinii, assembly GCA_023052935.1. Classification (NCBI taxonomy): domain Eukaryota; kingdom Metazoa; phylum Arthropoda; class Insecta; order Hemiptera; family Pentatomidae; genus Piezodorus; species Piezodorus guildinii. Next base: position 64,347,771 of record CM041293.1, read on the forward strand.
AATGAGAGAAGGGGAGAGCCCTGGGGAATATGGGTAGGTAGGGAATTCCAGAGGGTTGCACGGAACGCATATAAAATGAGTGATCAAAACATTTAGTTCTATGGGTGGGAATGTATCGTAAATGTCGGATTGGCGGGATCTAGTTTCAAGAGAGTGGACTAGGGATTTAAATTTAAGAACACTATAATAGTGAGAATTTATATAACATTCATACTCTATTGATACTATATGTATAAAACTATAAAATAATATACAATAAAGAATTAATAAAATAGTTGCAAAGTCTAGAAGTCATACAATCCTTAAATATACAACACATTGAGTGGATAATCTACTAGCCAGTGCTAGAACTCCAATATACATGTTTACAAGAGGTCCCGGAGCCAGTGCCGTTTCTACCTTCTAGAGAGTAAGGATGTGTGGAGGTATCCTGGATAGGAATAGCGAATTGGGGTGATGGATAAGGTTCTGATCAAATTTGGAGAATTTTGATGGAATAAAGTCCAAAATAAATAAAATATTTATTGCGTGGTACAAGTGTGGTTGGTGATATAATAAAGGAGCATTAACTATTTTATAACTTACGTACCATTATAACTATATACCTGTTCGGAGGACTTTGAATTGAATTATATTATTTTTTTAAATTAGGAACATCTTATATAATTAAGTCACAAGTCCAAATACAGTTCATTGTTTTATAGATTATGAATATTAATATTTATTTTACTTCATAATTGTTCTAATTGACTACATTAAGATATTGTACAATTGTAGAAATTACGTAAGATATTATTGATTATTTCGTGAAAAGAGAGGTAGTTCTCGGAATGAGATCCAGAAAAGTTTTCGCTTTACACAAAATCGTAGAAGTATTGTTTTACAAAGGGAAAAGTAAATAGTCGACTATTACTTTACGAAAAATAAATAATAAAATTTAGGAATATAATAAACTTAAGGGGAAAAAATACCACACGATAGCTATGTAGATTGAATTCTATTTAGACGGTCTAAATGGAGCAGAATGAAGTGGCCTGTTACATACGGAGACCTCGTGTGTTGTGGCTTTTAAAAAATCTTTAGGGCCAAATGTAAAAATGTTCTTGTATAATTTTTTTTTTTCGAATTCCAGCGCAAGCTATAAATTGATTTCCTTTACTCACAGATGATTAAAAAACGACTCTCTTACATATAATACTAGAATAAATTAAAGAGTGGGGTAAAAATTCATTCAATAATAATTTTACGGGATGGCTTGGGCAAAATTATTTCCCTTGAAAAGCTTAACCCATAAAAGTTCATGTTTTCAGTACAGATTCGTACTATTCGCGGCCAACGGTCGTTCAAGGAGGTGATTAGGCTAATGTAACGCTTAGCTACCAGTTATTTGCCTCATTTTTCTGGCACCCACTTTTATTGGGGCAGGATGAACCCAGTTTTTCCTGACAGATGAAATAACAGAATAAATATTTATTTTACCTCTGCTGAGTTTCAACTTGTAACTTGTGGAACATTAAATTAATGCTCCACAACTTGTAACTTGTGGAACATTAATTTAATGCTCTATCAACTAGAATCAACTAGGAATGATTTTCTCAACACATGTTTTCGACCGTGAAGCTGAGCTAAAACGGCTGCTACTCTAAAAGTATTAGCTAGAATTTTTTTTTTCATAGATAAAAATAACTGATCAAAAAAAGACGAAAATCAAAAACGTCGTAATAAAAAATGAATGAAAATGGATTGACCCATATACATACCTACTTAAACCCATATAGACTTACGCCTCACCGATGTATTGTACTTCGAAATAGACTCACATACAAACATTGCAATTATTTCAATCAAAAACTTCAAGACTCATAACGACAGCTCTTTGGTTCTTGAATAAAAAAAAACTTTACTTACGGACTAATAACAACATATAGTTGAATAGCACATACATCCTTTCTATTCGTGTATGCATAGCAAACCGCACGGACTTATAAACGCCAAATATGTGAAAAAAGGCTGGAAGAGAGACCTACTCTGCTAAAGTAAAGCCTAGGAAAGAGTACTGCTGACGTACGACACAATTGCTTACACGTATGCTAAGGTGCGAATAAATAAATATAAATCATCATATTATCAATTCATATAGGATATTTTTGCAAACAAATTTACATGAGAGGCAAGCTAAATAACCGTGATATGACAAAGAGAAGAAAAATATGATATTCTTAATAACATTGTTCGAGACAAAAAAAATGAAGGGAGAAATGGTGACTGGATTAAACATAGCCTTGCAGATTAAAACTTAACTGGCCCTGGTATTATTACTACTGATGAAGTCTTAGATAAATAAGCCAGAGCCCTCATCAAACAACCCTCCGTTATTCAACATTGTACAACGCTGAAAATTTTGAATACCTTCTTGTAATATTATTCCGCAGATTTCCCTCTTGGAATGTGTATTTAATAATAAATATTTGAGGAAACGGTTTATTCAATGGTAACACCATAACTAATGTAAACGGCATTGTTCATATTTACTTCACTTATCTTTCATTAACGGATATGGTTTTATATTTGTACTAATTTATGCTTATATGGTATGGAGATATCTAAAAATGTGTTGGTTTTTTCAGTGTGTTTCCATTAAATAGGATTTTAATAACATAGGGGATTTCGTTCATGGCGTTTCAAACAAAATATGATTGTTATGAATTTTTTTCTCTATGACAGAAACCTAAATAAATCCTTAAAAAAATATTGGGTAAGAGAAAAACTTGGGAAATGGGACGATTTGTAAAGGGAAGAGAACACTCGTAAACATTTTACAGATTCCACTTGAATTCTACCAAAAAAAAAAAAAAAAAAAAAAAGCACCATTTTTACCATTTTGGCATATATATATATATATATATAATATATATATATATATATATATATATATATGTTTATTAGATTATTAAAAGATCTGAGGACAAAGATTCGAGAAGGATTTTTGATGAGACTTATCGTTGTTGAATGAATGATTTATAGTTTATTAATCAATTAATAATGAATGATTAATTAGTTAGGAATGTAATATTTTTTCTAAAATTCTGAAAAAGTCCCTCATTAATTACTGACCTATGGCGTACATTTATTATCAGAATACGCAGTAAAATATATCATTGTAATGGGTTGGGATAATGACTAAAAACATGATAAAACATACTAAGCATAAGGAACACCATCACATTTTTTTTTTAAATAGTAGAGATGAATGTTTAGTTTTTCCAGAAGTTCTAGGACATGAAATTGGTTTATGATTAATACGCGTGCAGTACAGTAAAACGATTATTTGAAAAAAAAACAAAACATATGTGTTGAAACTTTGATTGAAATCTTTAGTACTTCAAGATATATGTGGCCATAATTATGGAAGTGGTCTAAGTCATATATTTTTTGTGTCGAGGTATTTAATGAATTGCATTTCAAAGAATTAAATAAAATATTTTTCCATTATACGAAATATTAATTTTTAAAGGGTAATTCTTGGCGATATTATAAAAATTACATTTAATAAATTCATTTTAAACTAATGTGGTGTGAAATAAGTTATAAATTCATTTTTATTTTTTATTTTGACTATTTTCATAATCATGGGCACATATATTAGTTTAAAGTATTTTAAATGATAAATGAAGTTAACATGGAATTAAGAAAACATGCGACATGATTACTGTAGCGTACAACTGAGTATAATGACGGGATCACTTGTAGGTGGGTGGCTAGCATAACAGCCTCCTATGCCAAAGGTCACGTGTTCAAACCCACAGGTGGTTCTAGGATTTTTAATGGGAGTAAAAAATCCTTAGTTATGTCTTTCTTCGAAGGGGACGTTAAAAGGTGGTTCCGAGCCTGTGCGATGTCAGGTACTCGTTAAAGATCCCTATCCTAATTAAACCTGGATAGGAAAAATTTAGAACTCCCACTGTAGCATCGTCCGATTAGCCACAGTAGCATAACGTGACGTTAAATAATTAAACAAACAAACTGAGTATGATGACAATAAATCAAAGAGCAAAAGCATGCTTTCATATATGGGTCATTATTCCTCGCAGGTCACCATATTTTATTTTCATGATTTTGTACCAGTTATTCTTTATCTTTTCCTGAATATCTAAATGTGGTTAAAATATATTTCTATTTTGTACATTCTAATTAAGTGTTGCTGCTGTTTTAAGACAGCACCGCAGCTGAAAACATGTATTAGAAAAATCAAAAGGAAAAATAACAATATAATGAGGATATGCTTTATATTTTTTGTCCTCTCAACTCATTATCTAAATAGTAAATAAAGTGTTTTAAAAATTCTACAAAATTAACCAAAACGAAAATTTTTCGCGAGTTGAAAGTTTATAAAGGAAAAGAGACTCGCCTTTAGTTATTGTTCTGTATAGCATAATCATATTCCTAATTACTGTAAAAAAACCTTTTTGGTTTATCAATTTTCAAAAAATGTTTTTTTTCGCGATGTTTACACGAATTATCTAAAAATTTAAAACTATTAAACTATTTCAGATAACATATATAAGATAAGTGACATTTTGATGAAGGAGACGGAGCTGGTTCTCGAATTAAAAAATGTTTTCTTTAATAATTATCAACTCTGGTAATTTGTATATTTCAGACCGTAATAATAACTACTATAATGATGAGAGTCCTATCTAAATTTGCTTTCTTACAACACATTACCTAAGGAGCCTAAAAAATTTGCATCAACTAAAATTTAAGCACGCTATAACAAGGAAGGATCGAAAGGAGTCTCTGGCTTATTTTTTTTCTTATACGGTGTTGTAGAAATTGTGATTTTGTGAGCATAGTCATTTTTATTTACATTTTTTTTTTTAAAGAAAGCTTATTGCCAAGTTCGGCAATATTAAAAGCGGAGTATTTCTTCTTCTTCCAGTGGCACGACAGGCCATGTAGGCCCTGGGCCTCGCGGTGTAAACTCCTGCAAGTTTACACGCACGTTTCATGATGCAATTTTTAGTGTAGGGTCATCAGTCCCTACGACTAATTTTGTGAGTGACCATCCTTTGGCTGACGGGTCTCACATACCCGGGGGAGAGGTTGTGAGTGAATCCACATTTTTTTTTTTTTATGCTTATAAAAGCCCTGCCGGGACTGGGATTCGAACTCAGAACCTGTAGCATGAGAGACTAGCGCGCTAGCCACTCAGCCACGGGCTCCCCGAAAAGCTTATTTTTTTTTTCTTATACGGTCTGTAGAAATTGTGATTTTGTGATCATAGTCATTTTTATTTACATTTTTTTTAAAGGAAGCTTATTGCCAAGTTCTGCAATATTAAAAGCGGAGTATAATAAATAAAATGACTGAATAAAAAATGATATAACTTATAGAGATTATACCTCTAGATGATAAGTATTGAAGAATAGAAGTTAGTGGCTGAGACTCAGTTTGTTTTAGAAGTATAATACACTAAACATTACTAACATGCCAGAGTGATTTTAATCTTAACAACCTGCTTTAAGCCTAACGAAATAATTAACTATAGAACCAGTTGAGTTTATGTATATTTTTATATTAAATATATATCTTTAATACACACACATACAAATATAGCATATATCATCAGGCAAATGTGCACCTAGGATATTAGCTGTTGTTTTGCAGTTATGGATTTTGCAGTTCAGAGAAGCAACCTTTGAAATTGCCCAATTTCAATCGACACCTGATCAATAGGCAGGGAAGTAGTACTCAACTCAAATTGCATTTCGGAATTTGAATAAGAAAGAAGATCCTACACCTGAGAGACCTCTTCTCCTCTTCCTTTCGCTATGAAAGCCCGGCTTTATTATTATGTTGAGTGTATTTCCTTTTCCAGGATCCAATTTTCACGGTATTTTAAAAAAAATGTAAATAGCTTTAATAATAGAGATTTAGGGGTCGACTGTGGTGTAGTGTCTAACATAATAGCCTTTAATGCTCAAGGTTGCGGGTACAAAACTGGCAAAACAACAAATTCCACCAAATCACCTTAACTCTTCGTCTCAAACCGATGATCTTATGCACCACTGTATCCTTTAATAACATCCCTCATACTCCTGTTGAACAAATCCGATACCTAGGACTCCATCTTGACAAACGCCTTACTTAGAATCCTCATACATGACTTAAATTAGAAGAAACTGCCCGTAGATACCGGTTACTACAACACTCACTTGACAAACATTCAAAACTTCTACTATATTACAAAAACCTCATATATGTTACCATTATCGGGCCTATCTGGACATATGGAATCGAGCTTTAGGGCTCTACTAAAACATCTAATTCCTTCCGCATCCAATCCTTACAATCCAAAATCAGATATACTACTTTCAATTCCAAACTTCCAACTTACATAAACCCTCTTATTCGTAACCTATCAACCTGTCATATTCCTAATAACCCTCCTAGGCGATTGAAAAGAAGATGTCCTCGATATATACTTACTTAAACGAATTTCTACCGCTGGATAGTTTCTTCACAAGCCTTTTCACGCCCCTTATTATAATTTAGCACTTTTACTTGTTGTATTTATGTTATATAAAGTTGTAAAATTCAATAAAATATAAATAAAAAAAAAACATTCCTAGATATGCCGACCTACAGAGGGATCTTAAAACGTTCCTCTCATTCCTGTGCTTATCCATTTGATATTTTGGCGAAAATCAGAGTGAATAATTTCTATCATGCTAATCATCCATATATTTTAATAAAACAACATTATCTGAAGTTCAAAATTGAAATCATATATGTCAGGTCTATGTATTCATAATTGAGCGTTGTTTTAGCGTCAAAATTGTTATTATTCATGAGCATGTTGACCCTGGAAGATTGCTGCTCTGTTGAGATAAACAAGTTTGTTGTTGTTGCTTAATGGATTTAACGTCCTTATGTACTCCAACTAGGTCAGGAAGGGTACTAAACAACATTAATACAGTCAATGTCCGGAAAACACTTGCAGTAGTATTTATGATTGTGAGATATAAGGAATAATTTATCTTTCATTGCAATTTTAATATTTCTGGAAATGAAAAGTGATTATGTTTTAGTTTTACTTTGGGGCTTCTTTTTCTCTAATATTAATACTGCTAGTAGTCATAAAAAATCTTTTGGATGATAATAGTTCGGTTTACAAACGACAAATGTATAAAATAATTTCTTGTTGTTAATTTTGAAAAAAGGCATATCGCAGGGGTCAGCTAGAATCACACCCTTTTATTCCAATCGTGGTGGGTTCAGACCTGGCAGATGGCTCTAAGATGTTTTAATGGGAATACAAAATCTTTACTTATGCCGTCCTTCGGAGGAGTCGTAAGAAAGGTGCTTCCGAGTCGGTGCGATTTTAAGTTCATTGCTATCAGTTTTAAACATGGATAGGCAAAATTAAGATCTCCAACTGTAGCTTCGTCTGATCAGCCACCCTGATAATTGATTTGAGATAACTGTTTTTATAAATTTATGACCCAATTTATGAAAACAATAGTAAAAATTTGATAAATAGTACAGGCGAGAAGTGATTGAAGGAGTGAAAACCCAATAGTCAAAACCTTCAATCGTTCTGAAGAAGGCCTAAAATTTAGGCCGAAACGTCGGCACCATTAAATTATGTTTCTACTTAATTGTTCGTTAATTTGACTGCACACTCAATTAACTTCTCCCCTATTTACACACAGTCAATCATTATCACTTCACGATAAAAATTACAGTTTTGGTAAAATATAATAACCTTTTTCAATTCATTTTTATCGATGGTTATATCTTTAAATTGTGTAAAATCTTGAAATTTGTTTATACAGATTACAGACTTTGTATGACTAACGAAGTATAAAAACAAAAATGTGAACAAACCAATTACATATACAGGTTTCGTGACTGTAGTGCATTGATGTCCATATTTTTAATTCTATAATTCCCTCCTCTATCTGAGCCCAAGGCTTGCCATCAGTAAGTTAAAATAATTTACTGAAAATATATTAATACGTAATCACAAAGAAACGAACCCCAGAATCTTTTTAGGTCCTCAAGAGCCCTAAAGTATATGCAATAGAATCGGAAAATAGCAATAGACTTGAGTGGTTTTTAGCTTTTAAACATGAGCCTATTTTGTAAAGCAAGTGAAGAACTGTTTTATTTGAATCCCTTTTTGTTCAACTGTAAATATTTATTACTTTATCTGTAATGAAATGATTTCAAGGACACAATTTTCATTTTCATCTATGCTAGATTTTAAGTAGTTCAGACCTTCTTTGTAATAATGATGCATCTCAATATTGTAGCATATATATAAATATATATTTATATATATATATATATATATATATATATATTATATATATATATATATATATATATATAGGATAATAGGAATGTCTATTTGTATATTTGGATTAGATATTAAGTTAGTAATAAATTAATTTGTTAGAAGTCTTTTATAAACACAAATAATGTTTGATATCCATCAACTTTATTGTTAAACTTAAAAAACTATTATTATTGTAAACAATACGCTAATGTAGTATAATTAAGTGATTCTGAAATGTAATGTAGTGTAAGTTTAATTTTAACCCTAGTGTTTGAAAAGACTTTATGTTACAAAATCAAAAAATTCAAATAATTTTGGTTTAATATTTTCAATAATTAATCATTTCAATTGACAATGTAAGGTCAGCTTACGTTTCTAGATGCTTAGAATCTGAATAACGAATAAAAACAAATCCGTTTGTCCGCCGTCCGCGGCATTTCTCCGAAACTACAGGACCAATTTTTTTTAGATTCACCACAAAAATACTAGTCCATGCAACGATGATCCTAACACCTAGACGTTGATATCAGCTGGTTAGTTTCGAAATGTCGGCTGATAAAACGTGATTTAATTCAATAACTCAGTTTTTTAGAAGGTAGAGAAAAAAATTATAAGTATTTTTTAACCAAAAAACCGCGAATAATTATATAAAAGAGAAAAATTAAAATTTTACTCATAAATACACTCATAACTCAGTTAAAATACGAGAGCTTACGTTTCAAGATGCGTAGAATCCAAATAACGAATAAAAAAAATCCGTTAATCCTAATTAATAAATAAGAAAATAAAAAAAATCGTATTTAAATTTTAAACTAAATGAAAAAAGAATAATTGAAATTGGTTAACAACTAGCTGAGATATTGCGTTTTGAATTCAGTGGTAGTGATATAATATTATCCTTTGAATTAATGCTTTTCATATTTCTTAATCAATACTTATGTAAACAATTATACCCTAATATTGTTATTTGGAAATAACAAACCGTTGTGTAATAATTTGCAATTTTTTTTATAAAGACCAATTACATATCGTGAATTAGTTTTATGACAAAAAAAATGTGATTTTTTTTTCCATTCTGGATATAGAATACTGTATAGTCTATTTTTGTGGAATTCAAAATTGATCATCAACTTTTCCGATCAAATTTCCGAACAATAGTTTGACACAATAATTCAGCCTGAGTTAGAGTGGAAGTATAGGCTCTAACTAGAATCTGTAGTCATCGACGAAAACGGTTTTGTAGTTATGGCCTGTTATGTCTGAAGTATAATTGTTAAAGAAGAGACAAGATACATAAAGCGCCCTGTGGAACACCGCAGGTGAGACCAATGTAAAGTGTGAAATTGAGAGAGGAGAGCTCGAACTGAAAGGTTTCGGTTTTCTAGGAACGATACAATGGTATTATAAAGCTGTTTTGGGCAATCGAGGTCCCCGAGCTTTTGACAAACGATGTAATGAGAGACGAAATCAAATGCCTTCGAAAAATCTATAGATATCATAGTGTTGTACTATTTTTATTGAAATTGTGACATACATCATACTGAAATTGCAATAGTAAGATGTGCTTGTTTAAAAGGTATGATAAAATCCTCTTCACTAAAATTTAGAAGATGATGATTTAGAAGATTTTCTTAGCTGATAGAAAAATAATAATAACACTGGAGAACAATTTGTAACTTAATTTTTGTTGACTTTGATTTTTAGGCAGTTTTGGAGGTGAATTGACACGCTTATTCCAAAACTTTAATTCGTTTTTTTCCAATCTCGTCTAGTTATTTTTTCGCGCATGCGTTTACACATTTCGTGACTGAACACGAGTTAAAGAAAGCACTACTGCACTCCTGTCGGCGATTATAGACCAATAGACCTTTCAGTTTCTTTGCATGAATAATATGAAGACATTAAGAAAGTCATTGACTTGTTGCAATATAACTTGAAACGGGTCATCGCTGTTGACCTTAAGATGGTTTGTTTCCTTCTTGGATAGCAACGCAGATATACTAAGTATCCGTGTTTTCTATGAATGTGGGACAGCAAAGCTCGTGAAAAGCATTTTGTGCAGTCCAATTGACCGCCATGATCTGACCTGAAACTTGGTAATCGAAACATTTTAAGTCAGCCAACTTGTCAACAGAAAAAATATTATGTTTCCGCCTTTTCATTTAAAACTATTTCTCACGAAGCAATTTGTGAAAGCTTTGTCAACAGAAGAGGACTGTTTTAAGTATACCATATCCGGATTTCCTAGCTTGTCATATGAGAAGATGAAGGCTGGTGTATTTGATTGGCCACAGATTCGGCAAGTTATTTAACAATTTAACTTTTCATTGAAACAATGACCGAACTTAAAGGGAATTCTTGGTTGCCATTCAAAAATATTGGCAAGGACTTTCTTGCAAATAGGCGCTCCGAGAATCTCTTAGAGAGCTTTAAAAAGCCTGGCTGTAACATGTTAGTCATGTGTCCAACTTCATTTGTCATCGTGCTAACATTACAGAAAATCTTAGTACTGTTAGCGATGAAAAGGGTGAGCTATTCCACCGAGGTTTGAAGGTCATGGAAGAAAGGTATCAAGGTAGATTAGATGTTAGTATGATGGCTTATTACTGTAGGTGCATCAAGCGAAAATGTCCCCAGATTGAACATTGAACAAAGGAAAAGTTATAAAGAAAACTTCTCACCCTCTTCTTTTATATTATAGTGACTTTTGTATGAATAAAATATTCTAATAAGTTTAGTTAGCAGCCACTTTATTCTTCTTTGTATGCCCAGTTTGTATGATTTTTAGAGTAAAAAGAAAGTATCAAGCTTAAAAACTAGACATGACAGAGAAAAACTGCTAATATTTTTTTAATTCACATACAAAGATTAGTTAGAAACAAGTGACAGATCTAAGACAACAAAATTTCTTTCCTTCAGTAGAATTAAACCACCATAGTTAACATTAGAGGTCTACAGATGGGCTTATTCAGGTGGAGTTCGGGTCCGTTTTGGTACCTCTTAAAAAATGTTTGAAAAAAAGTAATATAGAGGTGAAAAATAGATAAATAGCAATAATATATAAATAAATGAATAGCTTAAATCAATGATTAGCAACGCCTTGTTTGGTATGTATCCTCCGAATACGTAGGCCTAGATCCCTTACGGCATCTCCAGGGTAGGGGAGAGGTAATGGCCCTCCCAAGGGACAAGCGACTGGCGGACCATCCCGTGGGATTAGAGCCCCTCCATCTAGAAAATATATTAGCTACGCAAATGCTAGTAAATGGGTTTCACAAACTTTAATCAACAGCGTATGTATGCTCATTTAATTTAATTTTCGAAAAAAACTAATATTAGCATAATATTTCATTATTGTTTTACTTTCACTAACCTACATTTGAAATAATGAAAATATTGCGATCGCGAACATTTTCTAATTCAAGTTTTCAACGAAAATACACGTTTTATGGACGTTATTTATAAGCTCGCTATATCGATGTGGGCTTTAATATCAAGTAGGTTTCATTTTAGTTAAAATAGTCTGACAGGGCTTAAATGCCGAATTTTTTTCTCCTAAAGTTCGTTTTCGAAAACGTTAACCATACCATCTTATTAGCATTGTTAAAAAAAAGGCTTAATATACGAGTTAAACGAATTTGATAACCAACTAAAAGAGAAAAGAGAAAAAAAAATTGTTTAAGTAATTTTTTTGCGGAACGTATGAACAGTAATATAGGTGTATCATATACCATTGGAAAGCTAAAGATTGTAAAAAGAATGTTAACTTACATAAAATAGTGAAACATTTAGTGGAGTGACGAATAGGGCATCACATAATATGAATATGAATTTCTTCAACAACAAGGTAAGTGAAAGTCGGGCAATACAAGCGATTTTCTTGAATTATCGTATAAAGGCGACTTCTTCTTAAATTTTTTGTACAATTTAATGTTTTGTTTAGGATATTAGTCCTAGGTCATTTTTTTCTGTTTTTTATATATTATAATTAATAATATTTCCTCAAATTAACTAATACATAGATAGATTTTAATTTGTTAGACTGATTGAATCGTAAATTATAACCCCATATTTCTTTCCTGCAGGTACGAACCGACCTCCCGATGTTATAGCCTGCTTCATCACATTGCTGATGATGCTGGTGATAGCGGCAGGAGTGAAGAAGTCGCTGCTATTCAACAACATCCTCAACATGCTCAACCTGGCTGCCTGGGTCTTCCTCATGGCCGCAGGTCTCTTCTACGTGGACACCAACACCTGGTCCAACCACAAGGGCTTCCTACCCTACGGCTGGAGTGGGGTAAGCTTATTCATACCTATCATCTTTATCATGATCAATATTCCTCAGTTTTATTGTTTTTTTCTTTATTTAACGTCAATTTATGCTTCTGTGGATAATCGGACGATGATAAGGTGAGAGTCCTATTTTTTTCTATCGAAGTTTAATTAGGATAGGGATCTTTAACAAGGACCTGACATCGCACCAGCCCGGGTCCACTTGTTTACATTCCCTGCGAAGGACGGCATAACTAAGGGCTTTTTACTCCCATTTAAAAATCCTAGTGCCATCTGCGGTATTAAATTCATAACCTTTGGCTGGCTGTTATGCTAGCCACTATGCTACAGGTGACCACTTTGTTTGTTTGTTTTAATTATTATTATGATTAAATTGTATTTCAGTTGTATGAGTTAAAGAGGACCGTTCATAGTTCAGGTGAAGTTGAATGTAGATTCAAAGTAGATTCCGTAATTCATCTTGAGTCGCATCCAATCCTTCCAATCCAAAGTTCTCCGAACAATAGTTAATGCTCCTTATTACGTTACCAACTCTACCCTACACCACGACCTCAAAATTCCGTTTATTTTAGACCTGGTACCATCCAAATTTTCCAAATTTCATCAGAACCTTAGTCATCATCCTAACCCTCTAGCACAATCCCTATCCAGTACCACCCATCCCTACAATCCTCCTCGAAGATTGAAACGGCAGTGGCCGCGACGACGTATTGTAAACGTTTAAATTGGAGTTCTGACACTGGTCAGATCCTCCACTCATGTAATGTATGTTTGTGGCTATTGCGCCCTAGTTCGGCCTCCACTGATTCACACCACTGACGCGGCTGAGAGCGAGGGTCTAGGATCTTTTTTATTCCGCTTTTTCCTCCACAAGTGGAGGGAAAGGCCCAGTCTGGGGTCCCTCTATAGCACTTGTATATTTTTTATATAGTTATGTTTGTTTATTTGCAACTTTTATTTTTCTCAATTATAGGTTAATGTTTTGTTTTTATATTTATTATTATTTAATTCTATATATATATATATATATATATATATCATTTATTTGTATTTATCTCAGTTATAGGTTGTTGTTTGTTTTCTTATTTTGTATATATATTATATTTTATTTATTTGACTTTATCATTATATATATTGTGTGAATGGGTTCATATATCACTATTACTAATGTTCATATAGAAACAAATTGTAATATATCTCAATAAACAAAAAAAAAAAAAAATTCATCTTGAGATGTTTCATTGGACGAAAGGAATAGATTGATTTATGAATAATCTTGTTTTGATTTATGTTTATTGGAAGAATGATTTGAATGCTTGCAGGTCTTCACAGGAGCGGCTACCTGCTTCTACGCCTTCATCGGGTTCGACATCATCGCGACGACTGGAGAGGAGGCGACCGACCCGACCAAGTCGATCCCCTTGGCCATCATCGCCAGCCTCATGATCATCCCTCTCCGCCTACGTCTCCTCTTCCATGATGCTCACCCTTATCAGTAAGTTACTCTATACACTATAATGTTCTGATAAAACTTCATTTCATTTCCAAGTTAGCAGTAGAGTTTAGACATCTGGGCACTCCAGCTATCTCTAGCACCGTTGGTGATACCTAAACAGATAACTATTCAATTGATGAAGTTCTAAACATTGGGATTATCATTGTTTTTGGCGGTTTTACGTCAATCTAATAATAAATACCATCTATGTACCTAGGTATTTAAGGTACCTGGATGATATTGAAAAAGTTCAATTGAATTATTACAAGAGGTTATTTAATTTAAGTAGAAACATCCCTTACTGGCTAATAAGACTTGGAACATTCCACTATAAAAATACTAAAAAGAATTTTAAACTATATCCAAAAAATACTAAAACTACAAAGAAAAAAAAAATAACCAAAACTTTTTTTTGTATCTTCAAAGAAAAACACCCATATCGGTCGTTAATAAAATAGGACCGGTTCACTCAAATCTACTATATTTTAAATATAATCTATAATACATCAATATTATTTAAAAACAATCCTCTAAATGTCCGAAACCCAAATCCCGACTCTTATAGAACTCTACAGACTTTTATTTTCCTCCCTGCCCTGCCTGTTAAGAAATACGGAATTTGAAACAGTTGGATGGTAAGCATGACTGCATAACAACCCACTGCTGCTAAAAAAGAGGTAACAATGCTATCCTGTGCACACAGGTCGCATCAGTCCTCAGATCGGCCACCGTCCTGCTCCGTTCCTCCACCGTCCGGCGGCCTGCCTGGAACTGGGCCTTCCTCTCTCCTCCTCCGGTCCATGTGGGAAGCAGCTCCTTCTCTTCTTCCTCGCCTGCCTAGAGGTCCTCGTAGGGCAGGTCTTCGGCAAATATTGAAATGGGCTGGCCCAACAGCGATTTTCCACCCGTACACAAAATCTTTGTAGTAAGGGTAGTTATGCCTATTGATCAGCCGGTGGAAATCGTTTTCATGATGATGTGTTCAGTAGTTTCCGATCCCAGAATGTGCCTCCTACACGACTAAGAGCTGCTTATCCCTGTCTCCTCCCTTTAAGAGGAGTCTCAAATAGACGATTTTGCAAAGTTTGGGAAAGTATTTCCTATCTAACATAAATTAACCTATCTTCAATCTATCCAAAGCATTATGCTGTCTTTATATGAACAATGGTGATCTGGGACCTTTATAAAAAAGTACATAAAGCTCTTATCATAATAATATATTCGCATCATTTTTACCCATTGAAACTTATAGTGCAATAGATAACATCTCGTTCAACATTACGTTCGAGTATTTTTTTCATGTTTATTTATGTTCAAACTATATTAATATTATTTTTATTAACATTAGGTTGCCAAGCTCTAATTGTTAAAACATTTCTTCAAAAACGAATAAATAAATCTAATCTACTACATTTAGAGGATCTATATGTCGATTTCTGCTCGATAAAAAGCAGATCCGTTTCAGTCGGAATTGAGGCCAAACGATATATCTTATTGTATGCCCAGGAAATAATGCATGATTTTGAGTTTTCTTTACAATACCCTTTTATATAGCAAACTGTTTACGTTTACTGGATTATTCTTTTGTATGAATGGCAACACTAACTAATCCTCTTCTAAAGAATAGTGTATTTTTTTTTTTACTTTTGTAGCATTTCTTTACTGATAATTATTTCATTCTTTATCAAGATGTCAATGCGCGATATTCTTACAAATGTCTCACGAGTTTAATCTTTGCCTGAGTGGATCGCAGACCACCAACCAATTCTGTAGCAAGGACAGCATTCAGTATTCAAGAGTGCAGTATTCAACGGCACTTCGAAATATTTCTGCAGAAAGATTTTAGCCTTGAAGGCTAAAAAGGTCATGGAATGACTTTTCTCTTGATGAAGATGTTTTGTGGGTTTTCGTGGAAGAAAAACCCCAAAACAACTGTTCGAGGTCTTACAGAGAAACTTAATCTCAGGAAATATACCATCCATAACCACCTCAAGGCGATTGTAAAAGTAAAAAAGCTTGAAAGTTGGGTTCTACTGTAATGGAGTTTCTGCTGCACTTGTTTGCCGAAACAAAAACCATCTATTTCTGTCCAGAATCGTTACTTGTGATTAAATGTAAATCACTTTGCTATAACATTAGACATTAAGTTTAATACATGAAAGATTTTTAAATTCTGAACAAAGCATCCTTAATGGATCTTATTTTAACCAAAGTAAACACAATGTATAATGAAGTAATAATCAATAAGAGGTCCATTTCGTTGCATGGCAACATTTCGCACTTGTGCCGTCACACAGAGGTTCCAAACGCACTTTTTCGGGGAAAAAGTCTGCACTGGTCGTTCTATTAAAGATATATCAATCATTTTAATATCATTTTGTTTCTTATTAAATTAACTTTCAATGGTATGATTGGCATATTTTTAGCTTATTTTCATATCATGGAAATATATATGTTTTGTCGATAATTTCAGAGAAACGTCTCTGTAACTAATTACTCTTATATACATCTTTGTATATCTATATTTCCTGCATTTAACTTTGTTTAGAATCGAAAATTTTGGGTTTCATTTTACGGTTTTAAAATTTTGTCCGTAAATACTAGAACCAAAACTAATTTTTTTAAAACAATTTGCATTTCTTTATGTTTTTCATATATTGAGATATTTTTAATTTATTCGACATTTTTTGAAATTTCTTAAAAAATCACTAAGTCGTTATATGGAACCCAAATGTTACTTAAAGCCATCCAATGATTATTCTAAACAATGTTAAATGCAGGAAATATAGATATACAAAGATGTATATAAGAATAATTAGATAAAGAGACGTTTCTCTGAAATTATCGACAAAACCTATATATTTTCATCATGTTAAAATGACCTAAAATAAGCCAATTATATCATTGAAAGTGAATTTAATAAGAAACAAAATGATATTTATGTATATCTTAAATATAACGATTGGTGTAGACTTTTGTCCCGAAAAAGTGCGTTTGAAACAACTGTGCGTCACAACTGTTTGAACTTATATATACATTCGCCTAACCCTCCGGGGATCTTACCTACGTTTATCTTTTTTTTTTGTCACACCTGGACCACTTCATATCTACAAAAAGTAAAATAGTCAAGAGATTTGGAAATTGTTATTTTGCAGGTTATCAACTATGAAGATAGGAAATTCTATTCTGATAAAATGAAAAAAGTTGCCAACACGGTGGTATTTATACTAGTGGAGATTCTTTTCATTAAATAAAAAAGTTATAAATCTTTCTTTTATCTGTTTCCAAGTTGACATTCGATTTACCAAGGGATGATTTGTAAGTAATTGTACGCCCTGTTGAAAAATCTAGCGAAATAGTGCGTATGTTGCAAAATGGTATATGGAATATTTTTATGGAATAAATTTGCTGTTTTATTTTTAATTGCCTCTGAGAGACTACTAAAAGATTCAGACGTAAGTAGGCAACAGACCATTAATCATTACTTTCACTTACCTACATTTTAACCCTCATAAAAGTATTTTGGCAGAATTTAATTTATTATTTAATTTATAAACCGGCTTCCTTCATATTACTTTTGATCTTGTTTATTATAAATTAATAATCTTCTCCCATTTGGAGTAGATATGAAAAAGTGATAAATATCTTGTAAAAATAGTGTTTCTAACTAATAAAGGCAGAGCGAAGTCCTCCGTAGTAAAATAATACGAATAAAATAGAATTTATTTAAGCCATTTTTAATTAATTTAAAAACCTTTTTTAATAACAAGAAAAAGAATATATGAATGATACGTAGATAAAAAAAAATATAAATTCAGAATTATGAAATAAAAATCTGGTGCGAACAACACATGACTTTCACTTATCTTGGTTGTTAAAATCAATTTAACAACTAATAAATACAGTTCAAAAAGGTTTAAATAATTATATTTAGTTTCGTTGGAAACATATGTTTTACATTAAATAATTTAATAATACAAAGTTGATGGAACAGCAATCAGTTAATTTTATCCTCTTTTCATCACTCTCCATTACAGTTTACAAATTTGTGTATAAGATAATAGTTTTTCTAAAATCTTTAGGTTTCTAACGGTATATTATACTTATATATATATATATATATATATATATATATATATATATATATATATATATATATATATATATATATATGTATATTTCAGTTCTAATCTTAAAAAATTACATTAAAAATATATAATTTTGTTCTTTTCAGTGTCATTTGATTATCAAATTCATCTAAATTATATATTTAGCCGTTTTTTATCAATGCTAACATTATGAAATGGTTATTTTTTTCGAATCTGTAAAATTGATGATACTTTGGAAGAAGAAAATTTAAACTATCGGGATATAAGACCAGTCAGACTATTTCAATCAGAATAAAACCTGCATTGTATTAAAGCCACTTAAATTTTACATCGATATAGCGAATTTAATCAAGACCGTAAAAGCCGTTTTTGAGACAATTGTAAAAATGTGCAAAATGCATCATATAAAGTGGCTCTCAGGCATAAACGCTCTTAAAATGTGAAATTTAATTTTTATACAATTTATCGTTTTCGGGCTAAACCTATCACACATACGCAGACCTTTTTGTAGGACTTGGTTGGTTGGTTGGTTGTTTTATTTTATTGGCACAAAACATCTCGGTCATCAGTGCCAGACACTCATTTTAGAAACTAATTTAAGGTTAAATAATGAACAATTGTTTTACTAAAAAACTAATAACAACAAATAGTTGAAAACAATTAACTAATAAGAATAATCACTCGTAAGATAAAATGTAACAGCATTAGCAAAAGATAAACATATATCAGGTTAAATTACAAAAAAAAAAAATATTAAAAAAAAAAAAATAAAATAAATAAAAAAAAAAATAAATAAATAAATAAATAAATAAAAATAAATAAATTAAAAAAAAATACATATATTTATATATTTATATGTATGTAGATAAATAAAGTTAAAAATTAATTAATTAATTTAGAAAATAAAATAATAATAATTTTAAAAATAATAATGATAGTAAAATACAATTTTCAAATCTGCTTGTAAAAGTCCATTTTCGTAAGAAAGCACATCAATTCATCAATTCTATTTATATCGTTCCCCAAAGCAACCGCGACATTGAGTGGTATTCCCCTTTGGTTCAATTTCCCTGTGTAGAGGGGACATTCCTCGAAAATATGAGTAACTGTCAGGGCTCCAACACAATGCTGACATCTTGGGGGCAAATCCTTAGATATTAAGTGCCCATGGGTTAACCTTGTATGTCCGATTCTCAGGCGGGCCAGGACCACCTCCTCTCTGCGGTTGATGCGATTTGAGGTTTTCCAAGGACTTGGTAGGACTTGGTTATTTGGACTCTAAAACGTATTTCCGTTGAAAACTTGAATTCGGAAATTTTCACGATCGCAATACCTTTCCTTAAAATATATTTCATGTTAAGGTAAGTGAAAGTAAAAATCAATTGATATGTTTTTTATTCATAAATAAATAAATAATAGGAAAATGACAAATTTACCATTTGAATCAATGACTGATTTATAGTCAAGACTAATTCTTGATAGCATAAATTATTCCAATGATTACCTTATCGAAGGGGTAGACCACATATAGGCTACATAACAGCCTATTGGGTTTGCATTTCCAGTTAATTGGATTACTTTAGGTTAATTATAACTAATAATTAAACTAGCCAAATTTTAAAAATATTTTCATTGATAATCTAGAGTACTATATTTCTTTAGATCGATTTCTAAAAATATTGACTGGAACTAAGTGTTGATTTTGTTTTTACTTTCACTTACCTATATATGAAATATATAAGGGAAAGTATTGCGATCGTGAAAATTTTCGCATTCGTTTTACGGTACCCTCAGTCCAAATAACCAAGTCCCGCAAAGAAGTCTGTGTATGTGTGTGTGTGTGTGTGTGTGTGTGTGTGTGTGTGTGTGTGTGTGTGTGTGCGGTAACTCCAGGGCAAAAACGAAAAGTCGTATTAACTGAAATTTTATATTTAAGACAACTATACGCCCGAGATGTTACATAAACTTTTTTATCAAAATCAGCTTACAAAAAGAGCCAATTTATACCTTGCATTTGGTACCTTTTTACTATTTTCTCAAAAATTGCTCCAACGATTTTGATCAAACTCGCTATGTCGATGTAAAATTTAATGGGTTATGACATCATGTAGGTTTGATGCTGATTGAAATAGTCTGACAGGGCTTAAATGCCGATATTTTAACTTTTATCTCTATAAGTACCTTTATTTTTTTATATTCTATAAAAATAACCATATTTTCTTGTTGCCATTGATTGTAAGTTAGACGAATTCGATATTCAACTAACGTAAAAATCTAAAAAATATATGTTTTTAATGCAATTTTTGTTTTTGAACATAAGAACAGTAATAAACATGTATAATATACCGTGGGAAAGCTAAAGATTTTAGAAAAAATATTATCTTATACACAAGCTTGTAGAGTGATAAAAAAACAGATAAATATTCATTTAATATTTTAGATAATAATATAATCGACGTTTCTATAGAAATATAATTTAAATAATTCTTAAATGGTTTTACTAATTTTAACTGTAGTTAAAAATTCTTTAATTGATTTTAAAAACGGAGGAAATCGAAAGTCGTGTGTTGCCCGCACAAGATTTTTTAATTTGGAAATCCCAATTGTTAAATGTATTTTTTTTTTTCATACATACATATTCCTACGACCACTAAGTCGCACACTTTGTATGAGAGGAGCAAACTTCAAAACATTTGTTTTGTTAGAAGGAGCAAACGGCAGAGGTTAAGTTCTTGTTAAAACTCCCCAGGGTGTTTTCCTAACACATGTCCCCCGTAGACCACCCGTTGTGCCCATTTGTTCCGCCTGATATTTGAGGGTTGGCTCTTTGGATTGGTAGTTATTCTAACTATTACAACTTTGGCAATAAATATTCTTGTCTCATATGGGGAAATAAAGGATATGAAAATAAAAATATATTTCTTTATAAGAAAATTATTCATCATTACCGCAAACAATATACACAGAGATTCATAATTCATTTAGAAACTGGTTTAAAGCCTCTTTGTTCTATACATTAAGGAGTCATCATTATTATATATTAAAGTGGATAGATTACCAAAACATTTAGGAAAGGAGATTACTTAAATAATATATTTTGGTTCAAGGATTGAAAGGAATTGGCGAAACGGTTATTACACGGAACATGAGGTTGAGGCCTTAGGAATCCTGGAAGTTTTACAGAAACCTAAAGATAAAGAGAAACGATACACCATTTTAAAAACACCTTAGCAAAAAATTCTATTAAATTCAATTTATCTCAAGTGAGATAAATCTCATTGGAGATACAACGAGGAAACTTTAATTCAAATAATAATAAACACGAAAATATGGAGTATTTAAATGGTAAAAATTGAAAAAAAAAAATTGTTCCCATTATTCCTTAACTGGATACAGCTAAATCGAAACTCCTCATTCATTACATGCTTTAACGTTCTCCCATATTTTTCTGATAAGTCTGTTTTGAAATAGTTGTATTTCTTCCTCATGGTCGGTAATATTAGGGAACATTAAAGTTTCTTACAACAGAGCGGGCAATACTTTTTTTTCGGATATACGATTAAGAGGATAAGTATGACAGCTCTAAGATTCCATAACGGTCTTATAAAAATATAAAGTTAAAACGGATAAATCAATAAATTAAATATAATAATAAAATAAGCAAATAAAAAAAAATATTACTGATATAACAAAGTTAAATCTTGTGATATAATGAGACAATATAAATTAACTGCTTTAAATTAACATCTAAGTAACTCATGTGTGTCGAGGTACAGAGCAGCTAATTTACTTGAAATTATTTTGACAGCTGGCACTTTTTCCTTAAGTGTCTTGCAAAACATAAATCGTTGTTTAAATACATATCGTACATACTTAAACAAAATTGCTTAAATATATTTAAGTAAATTAACTTTTTATTGAGATATATTACAGCAAAACAAACGAAAAGTCAAATTACTTACAAATATAAAATAAAAAAATCTTTATATACAATAAATAATAAATTATTAATAAAATAAATACAAAGATTCAAATAAATGAGGATCTTACTCTCTCATATATATATATATATATATATATATATATATATATATATATATATATATATATATATATAAATATATATATATATAACACTCATACCTATATACAACATTTATAATCTGCAAAAGGAACCCCGTACTTGTGGAGAAAAAAGCAGAATAACTCGAAATGTTATATAGAAAATATAGTTATGTAAAAATAAATAAAAAATTAATAAATGAAGAGGAAGTTCCAGAATATTTTATTGATACTTTCATTCGAATTTATCAGTTACTAAGAGCTATTAAATGCGTTATTTTTAATAAAGTTACTTAATTAAATCTTGTAATTTAAATGATGAGAAATACATGTTAGGACACTAATTATTCCTACTTTTATATTGTATATAGGTATGAATGTGGCCAAGATTATAATTATTTTATTTTACTTCATTTTTTTTTTCATTTGTTATGTAGGTTAACTTATTTTATTTTTTGTTTGTTTTACATTGTGCATATGAATTGAATGACTTCTTTTAGCCCTAATACTTATTGCCCAAGATAGTGGCAGATTGTATTATTTCTCAATAAAACGATATTAAAAAAAAAATATATATATATATTCCTACTTACATACGAGATAAGTTTCTACTAAAGGAATTAATTACCTTGAACATTCTTAAGGAGGCATTGTTCCTCCAGATTTATCAATTAATTGCTGGAAATAACTGGGTGAGACTGACTGAATTAAGGTTCCCCGAAGAGGTGCATTGTCCGACGACTAGGTGGATGTGGAAAGGAACACTTGAAGCGGCTTGATTTATTGCGAGCACTCAGCGTCTGGTTGAGCCTTCGGAACAATGCCTTCTCCGCGCTGGCCCTTTCTGGTTAATCTTTTGTAAAATTTCATTAAACTCGTCTCCTTTCAACGTTCTGCAATAAATAGCGTTTGTTCCTCTGTTCCACAATAGAGAGGAGTGCTGAAACAACACTTAATAATTAAATATTTAATGTCTATTTCTAAATAAGAAGTGTGAATGTTAAAAAAGGCAAGAGCACAGAGTGTTAGTCTGGCATATTGATGAAACAAAGGCATTCAAACTTATTTAGACGTACGATGATCATTCAATTACAAAAATAAACAAAAAAATAATAAACGCTTCAAATATTACGAATAGTTTATTATTTTCAAATAACAATATTAGGTATAAATGAGTTATGGGCATATTCATCGATAAAATTTCTATTTTTTTTTTATTTTTTTTCTCTATCTTCAAAAATAATTGAGTTATTGAACTAAATCACTTTTAATCGGTCGCCATTTTAAAAATATCCAGCTGATAACAACGTCTAGGTGTTAGGATCATCGTTACATACCTTAGCATTATTATAGCGAATTTCAAAAAAATTGGTCTAGCAGTTTCAGATTGATGTCGCGAATGGCAGACAAACGGATTTTTTTTATTCGTTATTTGGGTTATACGCATCTCGAAACGTAAGCTCATAAATTTTGAGGGGGATTAATTTTTTTTTTTTTTTTGGTCTTTTACAAAGGTTTATTATTGAAAAAACGCTGTAAATGATTACAAATTGGTTTATTATTTCCAAATAACATTATCATGGTAAGCTGTAGATAGGCAATCACGCAATATGAAAAGCAATAAATAATTCAAAGGAAAATAGCTTAATAATTTCATAACGCTATATCTCTGCTAGTTCTTAACTAATTTCAATGATTCTTTTTTCATCTGGTAAAAAATTCAATTCCTCAAAATGAAGTAAAATTTTTGGTATTTATTTATAAATTAGGAGAAACGGATTTTTTTTAAATATTTGTTATTCGGATTCTAAGCGTCTTGAAACAAAGGTTAATGGGGTCGGTTACAAATGTTCATTATTGAAAATAATAAACAAAATCAGGTTTAGTACAGATTCGTTCGGTTTCTAGGCCAACCGCCGTGCAATGAGGTAATTAGGTAGAGATCGCGCTCAGGTGCCAGTTTTTTACTCTCTAATTTTCGGTTATCCACTTAGACCAAGTGTGGTCACCCCCCCTGTCTGTATCAACAGAATATTTAATCATTATGCCGCTGCCAGGATTCGAACCCGGAAAACGGTTTGACTTATGCTCTGTCCACTAGACAACGCCGCTCCCTATCAATAAATTCAATAACTAAACAGAAAAATAGCTTGTTTAAAATTTATATCAACCTTTGTTTGGTATAAACTCAATCATAATGGTTTGTATGCTCAGTATATTGGTGGTTTGGCCGGAACCAGTTTCTATACTTGACCTGCTATAACATATAACCTACTAGTTTCTATTTTTGCTTCCTCTTCAATTCTTGATAATCTTCCGAAATATCAGAAGAGAAGATACCATTTTACGAAGTGCTGCCGATGTTCATGCACGTCTTAGCTCTTTCTTATCTTATATTTTCTTCTTGCTTGATAATTTATTTTAGTAAAGTTATAAGTTTCAAATAATATATTTTAAAATAAATTATAAATTATATTAAAATTAGTGGATAGTCTCACTGAATAAGGCACAGTGCAATAAGCTTTATATTGGGGATAAACCTGACGATAGATCCAGGGTAAATCTTTATGCCAAGCAGTTGGTCTTGAAACAGCATTGTACTTTTCTCTTCACCTCAACGTTGAACTTGAACTACATCAAAGGCTCTTTCATCGGATCTCCGAGAACAGAACCGAAGGGTCTAAGCCGAAGCTGTAAGGAGGATACGATAGAAGCTCACCTTAATTCACCAATAGTTTTCAGGGTCAGCTGTGCCTTGTAAGATCAAAAGTTTTCCAAGCAAAAAACTCCTTAACCTTCATTATTACAAACACTTTCTCATAAATTTGTTTAAAATCTTGTCTAGATATCGTAGCCTATTGATATTTTTATCTCGGTGTGCAAACTCTTCTGTTAAACAGCTAAGTTGTGCCCTACTGTTTTATTGTTTTACACTTTATACATTCTGTGAGTTGTTGAGAGCCAGCAGATCTTGATATATGCATGATGTTGGCACTATAAAATAAAAATCGGAAACATGTGATTTCATCAAAATATCAGTATTTTCAGTCTCTTTTCGTAGGTCAGACCTGGTTTTAAAAATGGTTAGTGATATATTTTAACATAAAATATATTTGAAGGATAAGGCTAGGAAGGTGAATAAAAATTTAGTTCTTTATAATTCATTTCATTCAGCTTGTGGGTCAAAACGTTGGTTAGTAAATATTTTTCACTATTCGATAATATTTTATTGCCAACTCTCATCTCATTCTTTATAAGGTAAACTTATTCAAGCAAATATTTTCATACCGAAAATTGAA
Organism: Piezodorus guildinii; assembly: GCA_023052935.1. NCBI lineage: Eukaryota > Metazoa > Arthropoda > Insecta > Hemiptera > Pentatomidae > Piezodorus > Piezodorus guildinii. Next base: position 64,373,376 of record CM041293.1, read on the forward strand.
AAATAATTCTTTTTAAAAAAAAGTTAACCCTTTAATATTTAATACCCTTTCGAAATTGAATTTTTTTTGTTTCCTTTTTTTTAATATAAGGAATTAAAATTAAAGCAACTGCCAGGAAATTGGATCAAGTTATTTTTTTTTTTTTTTTCTATTTCGTAGTAAAAACTTTCAATCTGACATTTCTTCAGAGATTTTAAGAGATGATGTAAATAAATGAGCTAATAAGAGTTTTAAGTAATAATTCAATAAATAAAGTATGACTGAAGCCTTTTTTTTTTGTATTGTATTTAATTTTTTACGAAGACCTTTTATTTTTATTCTTGAACAATATTAAAAATTGTATGTTATTTAGTTATTTTTGAAACCATAGTAGTTATAATACAACTACAATAATTTGTTATTATAATGTTGAAAATAAATAAATTTAAAACGCTATTAATCTTCTACTAAACAAAAAATATGTATATTTTAATATTATAGTATATACAAAATTATTCTTAAGTGTCCTCTCAGTTTTGGTAAAAGCAGATGATTGATGACGGTGATACTGTTTAAAATATTCTGATGGATTGCTTCACGGAGGAGTGGTGCACTCTGATAAAAAGTAATATAAGTTAAAATATAGTTTTAATATATTATAATATATAAGGAATATATATATATATATATATATAAATAAATAGACGTTGGAAAAAATCTGGTACGCGCAACTCACAAAAAAAAAAAATTTCCTTCAGTTGGTTATCAAATTCTTTCATATTTCATATCTAACCGTTTCTTATTGATTCTTCCTAGCGGAAATGGTAAATTATTTCTGATCAAGAAAATTTAACGTACTTTAGAGGAAGAAATTTGTTAATTGTTAAATTGTCGATTCAATCCCTATAGAAATATTTTTATGAAAATAAAACCTACACGCAATTAAATTCTACTTAATTTTTCATGAATAGAAAGGGTTTAATCAAAATTGCTAAAGCGGTCATCGAGAAAATCGTAAAAAGGTGCAAAAACCATAGTATAAAGTCAGTCATATTATACTTATCGTAATAATAATAATAGACTTAGCGAACCCGAAGGTTCGATGCCGATACCACCAAATTCCGCCTACACAGGCCCGTCCAATGTTCACCTTTCAAGCCCAAGACCCCGAGATCAGCCTTAACACAGTCCTCCCATCGACGCCTCGGCCTACCGTTCGGACGCCTACCTGTCGGCTCAGCGAATACCAACTTTCTGATGTTAAATACATAACATATATATATATGCGCCTAAGACCCTTCATAAGTTTTTTTTTTTTTTAAGATATACATCAATTTAAATAGCGGGAAAAGCAACTAAATCAGACATAATTGTTGGGTTATACTTTGTTTTCATGATTTATTTTCATTCTTATGCACATCTTAGTTTGGCTACAGCATCTCTAGTCTTTATTTGTTGGTAAGATTCCAAGGTATTGAATAATCCAGTTGTTTAGTAATAAGATATGTCTCTGTTCACACGTCTTAGCTTCTGAAGAAATGAACTAGAATGATATTAAATAAAGATTTATCTATTTTTTCTTGTTTTAGATCATAAAATGTTAATAATCGCAGTTTTTAATTTGCGTTATAATTTGCAACGTTTTTCAATACCTTTTACTTTTAATGAACCTTCATGTTTTAAATCACGAGTTCTTGTCATTACAACGTCGAAGTGCTACAGAAGAACGTGCCTGAACAGCATTGAAACTACTTTTTGTAGAATTCATAATGAGAGGTTGAAATGAAGTCTATTCAAATCAGATGCAAAAATAGAGGAATCTGTAATCAATTAAAACATAATTAAGTCAGCAATTAATGAAGTGGAAACGGGCTTTGAATCTGTTATAAGCTGGTTTAGTATGCAGGTAGCATCTCCCCACGTTAAGGGTTCTATGGAAGAAAATGGAATTCATCTGCCGAGATGCCGTTGTTATCACTTGATTAACATTTCACAATAGATCTGCTTTGGTAATTCCCTTGGTACCAGTACAACAACAACTGTAACAATTGTAGATCTCTTCAATCACATTTCCAAGAATTTCCAACATTAATCATTAACTGTTGGTGTAAATATAGATATTTCGTTGACATAGTATTATTATTATCCGGTTACTAAGACGGTATTATGGTTAAGCAGTTGTAAACTTGCCTGATAATCCCCTGAAGTTCAATTAACATCTCATTTTACATGTAAATTGGTTTAGTTATAGTCTTGTAATTATTAAGCTAATGGTTAGAATCGTTTACCTTATTGTGTATTACCTCCTATACTGGAAAATGATTTCCATGGTGTAATCTTTAATGCGAAATTATATTTTATCCCTTTATAATTTTTTTTTTTCATATCTTGATTTTCTTTTTATACTTATTTACTGAATGTATATACCATAGTCATGACTAGGTTGGACGCAAGAGTCAGTAAGTGCGGATCAGTCTCTGTTATTACGTGATTTTGTTTCGTTAAAGGTAAACTTATATTGCGGAAAATCTGTGAAGATGCGATGTATAGCTCACTAATTATCTGTGCAAATTTCCATAGAAATTCATTCAGTAAATCGACTGATTTTTAAAGGACACTTTAAAAGGTAAATCTCAGCCTTATCTTTGATTCAATCTCTGAGAGAGTAAAGTTGATAACAAGCAGCTCCTACAGTATTAGTGCTCTTCTGGCCATCCGGTATTGAGCAGCCGTATTACAACTCTTTATTATAAATTTACGTATTAAAAATAAATATATATTTTTCCTAGATGGTAATCCTGGATGATGTCCTAAACGAAATTATATATATATACATCAAATAACAATTAGGGAATAACCAAACCATTATGAACACGATGATAATCGAATTTGAATCATTCAAAACAATGTTCAACGATTAAAAAAAAAAAAAAAATGCTTCACTTGAAAAAGAAGTCAAATTTTCGAGGCAACAATTACGTATAAATAATGTAATCATACACAATGTTCCGACGACCAAAAACGAAAATGTTTTCGATAAAGTAAAAACCCTCTGCACCGACAACAATATAGCACTTTCGGATTACTCAATAAGTGACTGTTTTCGCTTAGGTTGGGGCCCAATACTTCTTTCCTTAAGCAATGGCCTAGTAATACGAGATATATTTAGAAAAAGGGTGGAACATCTATATCAGTCATGACAGGTACCCTGAGGATAGAGAAGAAGGAAAAAGAATTTACACTTCCTTAAGCAAATTTTAATTAGTCGATCCTAACTCTAATTACAGAAGAGGTTTGTTTAAATTTAGAGGTAATAATTACCAGCTCAACAAAGTCGAGGAAATTCTAAGCCTCCAGAAGGATAGCAGTAATATTTAAGATTTGAATTGTTATCGAAAAAGAGGAAAACTACGAAAAAATTCTACTATCGCCCCAGGGCTCAATCGTCGTCTTCTGAAATACTAGCGGGACTTGGCGTCGCGATCAGGCGGATCTTCTCCTTGGAACTCAAGGACTCCTCAAGTAACCATCTAGAGTTATTGAATTAAATCACTTTTAATCGGCCGCCATATTAAAAATAATCAGCTGATATCAACGTCTAGTGTTAGGGTCATCGTTGCATGGCTTTATATTTCTGTGGCAAATTTCGAAGAAACTGGTCCAGTAGTGTCCGATACATTCCGCGGACGGATGAAAAAAAAAAATTGTACCCGTCATTCGGGTTCTACTTATCTTGAAACGTAAGCCTATGTTTTTATTTTTTTGTCAATTACATAGGCTCATTATTTGAAATAATAAACGAGAACGCTGCATATAACTACACTATAACTATATTAGAGTATACATTTTTAGTATTTATTTATTAATTAAACAGGAAAAACGGATTTTTTTATTCGTCATTCGGGTTCCATATATTCTGAAACGTAAGCCCTCAAATTTTAAGGGAGGTAATTTTTTTTTTATTTTGGTCTGTTACAAAGTTTTATTATTGAAAATATTAAACAAAAACTGAAGAGAAAATTCATTTTTTCATACTATCCTTTTTTCTTTAACTTTTTTTTTACCATTAAATGCATTTTTTTTTTTTTTTCAATTTCATTATTGTATTACATATTTAAGTATATTTGAAAAATTTGGTTTGAACTTGTTTCAGTTCCTTACAACGAGATCGACCCGGAGTCAGGGCTGGTGGCGATGTTCGGCCAAGTGGGAGCATACAAGTGCAAGTGTGTGATAGCAGCTGGTGGGATCGCCGGCCTCACGGTGTCCATGTTCGGCTCCATGTTCCCAATGCCAAGGATAGTCTACGCCATGGCACACGATGGCCTCATATTCAAGTGAGTCAACTAAATTACTGGCATTGTAATCGTTTTCCGATATAGATAACACTATTTTTCTCGGGATTGTATTTATCCTCACATATGGTTTCACATAATATTTATTTTTGTGGGTTGTATTAAAAATAGTACTGAATTTTAGCATATTCTATAAATACCCCTCTATATAATAAATTGTTTACGTTAGAAGAATTATAAAAAAAAAATATATAATAATAATAATAATAAAAAAAATACCTATGTAGCATTTAGCTATTTAGAAACGATTCATCCTTTAGTGAAATTTCATTTTCTTATAACTTTATTTTACGAGTTTAAACTCCGCCAGAAATTTACACAATGGCCAGGAACATCATCCGATAGTTATAAATTTTCAACAGGGGTACATTTCCCTTGCAGACAAAGGTCGTGGAAGGACCTCTTCTCTTGGTGACGATGTTCTGCGGGACGTATTAGAAGGAAATTTCAGAACAACTGTTCTATAAATTTCATAGTAACTCAATGTAAATCGAGCTTCGATGACCACCTCAAGGCGATTGGAAAGAAGAAATAATTCGAAAGTTGGGATAATCGTTGATTGAACGACCGCCAAAAAATCAGCTTCATGAAATTCGTGCCTCACTTATTTGCTGAAACAATCACGATCCATTTCTGTCAAAAATTGTTACTTTTGAAGAATTTAGATTTTGCATAATGCATCAGAAATCAGAAATAATGAAGACATCTTTGGTCAATCGGAAGGGGCCCATTCTTTTGCATGAAAATGCTCGGTCACTTGTCTTACTTGTGACGTCACAAAAATTACTGGACTACGTCACACCCCCACCTACTATTCGAATGTTTCTCCTACTATTTTTTTTTTTTTTTTTTTTAACAGCTAGACATATTTTTACAAAATAAACATTTATTTATCAAAGATTCTTAGGAAATGGGGTTCCTGAATTTATTAAATCTAATGGTTCCAAATTGATGGGTGACGAAAAGCTGCCAATGCGTTCGCACAAGTGTATTGATAATAATTGAGACAAAATTCATTTAATGAAACATATATGAAGGCAAAGCTGTGTTTTGTAGCAAAACTTAATTATTCATTTTAAATATGGTCACATTAAACTCATGACTGGACCATACATTTTACTCAGAAAAAAAAAATACCAAGAATTCACTGAAACATCATCAAGTGAGAGGAAAATTAAGTTAGTTAGATATCCCGGAATGTTGACTGACATATGCTACGTTCTATTCTGACAGACAGCGTAGGTGTTTGGCATTAGTCAAATAGCCAATATAACGTACGGATGCTCTTCTCAAAAGGTCGATTAAACAAAATAATGCCCCGAAATATATACAAAAGTATGTTTGGCCAGGAGAGTTAAACGATGATTAATAAAAACATCGGTTAGAATAAGTTAATTTTTTAGAGAAATTTAATTCTAAAATGCAGATTGAGCTAGCAAGCATCGTTTTTATATTTTCTCATTCTGAATATTACGTTCTCAGTGGTTTATAGTTAGGGGAAAAATATTAATTTTCGATTTTTGACAAAGATATAGTGCTGTTTTTGACCGACTGATTTTTTAAGGCAGCGACACCTATAAAACAGTATTAATATATTTAATGTATTCATATACCATACTTTTTGGAACCATTTGAGTTCGTTTCGAAAAATGTCGTGTTTACCAATATTAATAGGTCGCATGCAAGGGAAAATTGAATTAAACAGGTGTTAATTAGAGCAATTATTATCAAAGATAACTACTAAAATAGATTTTTTACTTAAAATCTGTCTATATAATGTATAGGACTATGGATGGCAATGCTGAGGGAATCGTTATTACTAGCTTTGCCATACAATATTACAAAAAGTTACCTTAAGACACTTTAGCCGGCTAGCGAAGATGGAATTTGTCTCAGGCGTCCCTTCTCGTCCGTAACCATCTCTCCGGACCTCTCTAGGATCTCTGATGGCCTCGGTGGAAGGTCTTCTACTCTTCTGTCTCTCGAAACCGACTAACTTTTTCTTCTGTATTGTTTATCACTGACTTCTCGTGGATGGAATCTGCTTCTTGATTCTCACCCTCGTCACCTCTACCCTCTCTTCTTTTCAAAATTACTGTTTTTTTGGAAACTGCCAATCTCCTGTTGGCCATGGCAAAGGAGGGCAGGGCTGATATGTGAAATGCCCGAAGTCGGCAGTCCATTCTTTGCAGACGCAACTTTTAAGAAATATTCCTAACATTTTAAAGAAGCCGCAGAGGGGAAAATATGACCGATTTAGGTGGACGAAATTCTGAAACTTGTCCCTATTTATCCTTTAGGGTCTCAGATTTTGGAAAAAAAATTATAAAAACTTATTAATTTCTTGACACGATCGGCGAACGCACAGTGGTGAAACATCAAATTTATTTCCTAAAATCTAAAACTTCCCTACATTTTACCTTTGAAGTCCCAGAATACGGTAAAAATAATACGAAAAATCTAATTATTGCTCGGAGTTCCTGAAATCTGCTAATAGATGTATTTTTTATCATTAGAAAACTCTTCAAATTATGGATTGTAAAAATTTTGACTCGAGTGTTGTGTCCGAAAAAAATTATGTATCACCCAAAACGCCAAAATTCTTTATAATATTTAAAGACTAGAAGGATTGGTAAAACAAATCCTACTAAGAAATCCTTGGGGTAACTTGGGGGCTATATAGTTTTTCGTTATTGAATAGGGGCATACATTTACACATTGCTAAATTAACTAACTCTACAGGTAGATTTCAATGTATATTCAATAACGAGATTGGAAAAATAATGTCTTACCTGTCTCAGCAATATCCATTGTTAAATAAAAGCAAAAATACTTTGCGCTAAACACACCTTGAACACAATAAATGGCCATCGAATAAGGATAGTCCCACTGCCAGCTATTAGGCACTTGTGCGAACAGGAATGATTCACTCATTTACTATTTATTTGTAAACATGCTGTGGCGGGAAATTTTAGTATTAAGATTCTTGCCAACTAATAATAAAAAGGTGACGTACTAGAAAATTCCCAACTTTTGACTTGACTTTTGTCATCCTAAATTGTTAATTTTGCCCACTGTGCGGCATCTACTTTGTGATATGATTTTTATCATGTCATTTATACCATGAGATCTCGATGCAGTGGGGGGAGAGGGCATGGGTGGGAAATCAAAGGGATGTACGCCTTCTGAACTTTTACCGACAAAGGCTTATTATTATTTATTTAATTAATAAAATAATTATTCCATCTACATCCCGAGATCACTTGTAGTTGGGTGATTAGCATAACAGCCTCCTAGCCAAAGGTCACGGGTTCAAACCCGCAGGCGGTCCTAGGCTTTTTTAAATGGGAGTAAAATTCCTTAGTTAAGCCGTCCTTCGGAGGTCGAAGGTCCCGAACCTGTGCGATGTCGGGTACTCGTAAAAAATCCCTATCCTAATAAAACCTGGATAGACAAAATTTAGGACTCCCACTATAGCATCGTCCGATTAGCCATAGTCTCATAAAGTGACGTTAAATAAATGAACATCAATCCACATCCCTCAGTATTCTCAATAGATAACAGCAAGGTGTCTGTAATTCTCATTGTGTAACTTTTTTTTTTACTCTCAGTTTGATACGCTCTAAGCTCGTCGGTGTTCGTAAATTTGACAACAAGTCAGTTGTTAAAATTTGAATGGAAATATCATTTGTTATATTACATTTGTAGGACCTACAGTTTAGCAGCTGTATAGGTTTTTTTGAAAAAGATTTGAAATCCTTATTTTCTGCCAACTTCATTTATTTCAGTTAATCATCAATCCGCCAGTCCGTTTGTTAAATCAATTTCTTTCTGCCTCGGAAAACCAGTAGATTGCAGATTGACATATCCATGACATATTGTTTTTTTCAGTCAGAGGGATTTTTTTTTTTTTAAAATTATTTCTATCTAAAAATCTCTATTATTTACTTTTATAACATTATGTCCCGTAAGGACAGTAGTAATGGTGATATAGGACTTCATCGACACAAAATAAAAAAAGAAATGCAATAAAGAATAAATAAAATCTGGTGCGGGCAACACACGACTTTCACTTACCTCCATTTTTAAAATCAATGAAAGAATTTTCAAATAAATTTAGAGATAAATATACGTGAAACTATTAAAGAATTAATTAAATTTTATAGAAACATGTGTTTATTAAAAAATCTATTATATTATTATCTAAAACAATCACTTAGTTTTATCGGCTTTTTATCACTCTCTATTAACTTATAAAAGCTTGTGTATGAGATATTTTTTCTAAAATCTTTAGCTTTCCAACGGTATATCATACATATATATTACTGTTCTTATGTTCAAAAACGAAAAATTTCATTATCAAAATATTTTTTCCTTAAAATATCGGCATTTAAGCCCTGTCAGACCATCTTAATCAGAATAAAACCTACATGATATTTAAGCCCATTAAATTCTATATCGATATAGCGAGCTTAATCAAAATCGTCATTACCGTTTTCGAGAAAATCGAAAAAAGGTGCAAAATGCACGGTTTAAAGTAGCTCTTCTGGTAAGCTCATTTTGATGAAAAAGGTTTTGTAATGTCTCGGGCGTATATTTGTCTCAAATATGAAATTTCAGTTTCATAGGACTTACCGTTTCCGCCCGAGAGTTACCACACACACACACACACACACACACAGACCTTTTTGCGGGACTTGGTTATTTGGACTCAGGGGACCCTAAAATGTGTATTTCCGTTGAAAACTGGAATTCAAAAATTTTCACGACCGCAATACTTTCCCTTACTATATATAGTAAGTGAAAGTAAAAAATGAAAAATATGACATGAATAAAAAATAAATATAAAAGTTGAAAATCAATGAACATCTTCAACACACGCAACCTATTTACACTTATTCATATGAACGTTTCGTTCTTTGATCGATTTTAATTAATTTTTTTAGCATCATTTAAATATTTATGTATTTTTTTTTGCCTTTTAGTAATCATTTCATTAGGAAAATCCGAATCTAACTCTTGTTTTAAGTTATTAACTAACGAACTATTAATATTAGTTTCAAATACAAATCCTATCTGCGTATTATTTCTCCCCCTATAAAGAAATAATAATAAAAACTTCCGTGCTTACTGGATATGATATTTGATACAAAGATCATAAAAGCAATATTTTCGCTGCTCAGGGTGGTTTCTTATTAAAAGGTGGTATGATGTGGAGTATATTCCTCATTATTATGACATCAGAAATTTTCATCAGCTGTTCCATCGCAATGGCTTGTTAGCACGACATCAGCGATCAATGGCACGACTTGCCCTCCAGCCATTGTTTTAGTTTAGAACAAGTAAAGTAAAATAAATAAGTTTACCTTACATCATTAGCGAACTTGGATATTTTTTAATGGCCAAATAGTTATGAATATAGTCAAAGAAAAAGAATATTGAAAATAAGAGTAAAACTGTTATTTGAAAAAATTATGTAATTTCTGTTATATAATGAAAGGAACTTTGTTTAAAACATTTAATCATCTTAGCAATATTCTTAGCCCCGTCCATATTGATGTACTGACTTTCTTCCACAAAGTGAACCTTCTCCCAAAGCATTTCATTCTTCCGAAACACGTACTATTATCCAAAAATTACCTTCCAGAAAAGGCTACATACCATATAGAATAGAATAGAATAGAAAATAATTTTTATTATGGGACTGGGTCCTCTAAGAACAACAGCTTTGTACAGTGTAGATATACAACATGTCTGGCCAACAGACCGAAGGAACATAATTAATTACTTATTACATTTATGGGTTAATTTATGTGTGTATATCACACACGCATATACCCACATATATGCAAAAAAAAAAAAAGAATATTTATCATTGTAAATAAAATAAAATAAAAACAATTCTTATAAAATATTGTGTTGAACAAACTTAAATATAAATTAATAGATAACATCGTTTAAATATAGACAATGAACAAATATTACTATTCTTTCAAAGTGTGATATCAGGAATATAAATATCATAGTTTTCAAGCGTCTTTTTGTGATAATACAGGTATTGGATAGCCGAAGTAGGTAGCTGACTTAGCCCGAAGTAGGTATACTACTTTTAACTCCAAACTACTATTTCACACAAACTTACTTTTGAGTAACATCTCAATCCAATGCATACCTAACAACGATCTGAGGCGACTGAAGGGCGATCGTCTCGAAACCTGTTGAATTGAACATTGTAGTGCCATTGGGAAGCTTTTCAGAAGACATTGACAAGACAATAATTCTGTATTCTTACATTTACTCATTGTATATTGCTTGTGTATGTGTGTGTGTGTGCTTGAGACCGCAAGGCAGAAGTGAAAACTTCATTGGCGATCGTAATTTATATATACGTATATAGTAAATAATATTATTTACTATATAACATTATTATGGATTAGTAGGATAAATGAGAAACAAATCAGAAAATGAAGTTATTGTTTTTTTTTTAATTCTATGCAAATAATTTATTTTCGTTTTACACAGGACACAATGGGTTTGCGATAACTGAGATAAGAAAAAAACACTTTTGCATAATTTGTTCGATAAATATTAGGCCGTTTTACAAAAGAATTCTTGGATATATTTTTTTTAAAACAATTTCTTGAAGAATTCAAGAATTGAAAAGAATTCTTTTGTAAAACGGCCTAATATTTATCGAACAAATATTCAAACAAAAGAACAATTACGACAATGATGAGAAAAACTTTTGCATAAATTTTACTTATATATAAAAAAAAAACGCCATCAATTGTAGTTCCGTATTTTGTTGTACTTTCATTTCTATTGTTTAAATCCAATGTTGTCTTTAAAAAATCGATTAAAGGCTTGGATGTTTCTTGTGAAAAGATGATATTGAAATATCCACTCAAGATCATGGACAACTTATCTATGTTCCGATTAAGCAAAGCAAACCCTGCTGTTGTATATATATATATATATATATATATATATATATATATATATATATATATATATATATATGTAAATTTTCATGGATAAATTCAATTATTTTCTTTACACTTTGATTAGGCGAGATGTAAGTGGCAACTATTTTGATGAGTAGTCCATTTTCTGCTTAACATTTTGCCCCTCATGGCTAACCTATATGATCGATTCGATAAATCAATAGCAAGAGTGATTCACTCTTTATAGTAACTATAACAATAATAATGTTTTTTATAATGCTTAATGTTTTCCACCATATAATACACCACTAACATCATATACTAACATCACAATATAAACCAAAAATGTAAAACAAACAATTGCTACAATAATAATTATTATGACGTATAAATAATAACTATTAAAAAACTATTGAATAATTGATTATAATTAATAATAACAAACATTACATATAAATTGAATGTAGTATATACAGCTACACAGCAGTGAGGTGCAGCCTACTGTGTCTATCTCGCTCGGGTACTCTCGTCGGGGTCCCGAGTTCACACGATCGAGTATTTTACCTCAGAGCGTGATGAGTCAGCCTCACTCACAGCCTACAAAAAAGATCTTTGTGCGGTGCGCCATAAGATGTTTACACTTCAAATAGGAATAAATTACTTGATACTATAAAACCTTGTTGTTAATACCATTTTTTCTAAAATACCAATTAAATCAGAGACACATGATCATTTAACCTAAATGTTTAAAATATAAAACATACATATTATTAAGTAGACTTGCTGCTTGCTAAAAATTAGCCAACATACCTATTTAACAATGATTCTCGGGGATCACTTGTAGCTAGGTGGTTAGCATAACAACCTCCTATGCCAAAGGTCATGGGTTCAAATCCGCAGGTGGTCCTAGAATTTTTTATTGGGGGAAAAAAATCCTTAGTTATGCCGTCCACCGGAGGGGACGTTAAAAGGTGGTCCCGAGCCTGCGCGATGTCAGGTACTCGTTAAAAATCCCTATCCTAATAAAACCTGGATAGGCAAAATTTAGGCCTCCCACTATAGCATCGTCCGATTAGCCATGGTAGCATAAAGTGACGTTAAATAAATAAACAAAACAAACAATGATACTCGTATATAACATTGAAAGAAACGAAAAGGTAACACATAAAGAAGTTTATCTAATATTATGTAATTTTTAGAATCTAATTAATTTTTAAACAAAATCTTCTTAAACATGGAAAATTAATATTGGAGGAACTGCCGTTTAACAAGAGATAATATATTGTGTTTGAAAAGAATTTAAATTCAGTTTGCCTAGCAAAATATGTTTATATTCATCTTCCCTAGGGTCTTGAAGAATAACCTAGTTTAGTGGCTTCCCTGATCACAGCCCTTATAGGGGTAATCATATAAAGAAGAATAGGCTTAAGTGACGGCTCCCTAAGGGATGCCAATGTAGGGTAGGCTTTATCATTCCTTCTTGCCTCAATCATAGTTCTTTGACTCTATTGTAATATATATAATAACTTAATTTCGTATAGTTCGTCATTTCTGATTTTATTTACTATGAATTAGACCCGATACATTAGCCAAGCAATTTTAGTTCAATTTTTTAACTCGCTCAAACTCATTCAAAACCTTTTATTTATAAAAATAATAGTAATTGACCTTTGATTTGTTTATTTCAATAATTCAAAGGTACGTTACATTAAAAGCTTATATCGAACTTTTTCCAGGCCAAATGTTATTTGAGTAGGTGGTGAGTTATTTTCATAAAATAACATATTGGATATATCATTTAATAATCAAAATAACAATAACAATCGTGACGGATCATTTATAAGGACTGTCGGCTGTTGTTAGGTTAATTAAAATTTGTAAAATTAATTCATAGAGTGTTGTGGAAGATGTGACGTTAATATTATTTAGAAAAGTCAAAATTTATAGGAGAAAAATTAGAAAGGCTAGCGCGTTGGTCTACCAAGGAAAAGGTTGTGAGTTCGAATCCCTCTCTCGAAAGGGCTTTTTCAAGTATGTAATTAAATGGGGATTCACTTAATACCTCACTCGGGTATGTGAAAACCATCAGCCTATTGGTGGCTACTCACAAGAATAGGCGTATGGAGGAAATAATACCTCTGTACTTGTAAATATTATCGAGAATCGCGATGTGGAATCTTAAGAAACCATACCGAGCGACCAAAGGTCTCCAACGTATACCGTGCAATACGATGAGTTTTGGAAGCTCATTAATAATATCTGGAATAGTCAAACATTATTGGATAATGATGCGCAATAAATTAAAATCTGACAACTATTATACAACACACGACTTATACTTACCTCGGTTTTTAAAATCAATTAAAGAATTCTTAAGTTAGAGATGTAAATTAGTGAAACTTATAAAGAATTAATGAAATTGAATATCTATAGAAACATGTGTTTTAATCAAACATCGATTATATTATTATCAAAAACAATCAGTTTTATTGAATTTTCATCACTCTTTATTAACTTTTACAAGCTTTTGTATAAGATAATATTTTTTTCTAAAATCTTAAGCTTTCCAACGATATATTATACACCCATCTATATTACTATTCTGGTGTTCAAATACGCAAAAATTGCATAAAAAATATATTTGCGATTTTTTCCTTTAGCTAGATATCGAATTCGTTCAACTTAAATATTTACCTGTTTTTTATCAATGATAACAAGATAATAGAATAGAATAGAAAAATGAACTTTATTCTGGGACATAGTCCTTAAGAATAACATTGATGTTACAAATAAATATAGCTCTTCTGGCCAGAATACACAAAATAGATTGAATTATTTACAAACTTAATTATTTACATAGGTATAGTTGATTAACCAAAAAAAAAATAATAAAAAAAATAAACAAAAAATTAATTAATAAAATGAAAAATATATACATACTCTCACACACACACTCATACACAAATCACAAAGTAATGATCATAATAATAATGATAATGAGTACAATAGAATGATAACCTAAAAACAACTAATTTACAAACTAAAAAAAAAAAATAATAAATAAATAAATAAAAAATATTTAGAGAAGATTAACAAAAAAAAAAAAAAAAAAAAATATATATATATATATATATATATATATATATATATAAGTTCACACACATACATACACAAATCACAAAGTAATAATCATAAAAATAGTGATAATAATTACATTAGCATAAGAAAATAAAACAACAATTTTGTGAAAAAAACAAAAGCAAAATAAAGTAAACATTTAGTCATTATAATGATTAAATTATATCATCAAATATTAGATATTAGGTCAGCAAGCGTCTGTGAGGGATAATAGATACTGGAAAAGGAGATATTTAAATGTGGATAAGGAAGAAGCATGACGTATATTGGAAGGAATGGAATTCCAGAAGCAGTGGAACGGGCAAGAAATGATCGATGAAAGGCTTTAGTTCTGTGGGATGGGATATAGAGGTCGGAGTGGCGCGATCTTGTTTCGAGCAAGTGGCCTAAGGATTTAAATTGAAGGAGACTGTAGATATAGGAAGGTTAAAATATGGTTATATAGATACATAAGGTTAATATGGTTATTTTTATAGAAACTACAAAGTTAAAGGTACTTTAGAGAAAGAAAATTTAAATTATCGGCATTTAAGCACTGTCAGACTATTTTGATCAGAATGAAACTCGCATGATATTAAAGCTCAATAAATTTTACATAGATTTAGCGAGTTTAATCGTTAAAGCCTTTTTTTTGAGAAACTCGTAAAAAGATAAAAAATGCATAGAATAAAGTGGCTCTTCTGGACAGCTGATTTTTATGAAAAAGTTGCTGTAATGCCTCGGGCGTATAGATGGATTAAATATAAAATTCAGTTCGATAGGAATTTTCGTTTTCGCGCTAAACATACCACACACGGACACACATTTCTTTTTTCGAGACTTGATCATTTGGACTCAGGGGACACTACGTGCATTTCCATTGAAAACTTAAATTCGAAAATTTCCACGATCGCAATACTTCCCTTATTATACATTTCACATATAGGTAAGTGCAAGTAAAACTAATAGGATACAATAACATAGTATAAAATCGTGATCGCTATATTTGCTGTTATTACTATCAAAGTAACATTAGTTCATATTCAGAAAATAAGTATTTCAAAATCATCCTATAAGTCAAGGTTTCCAGAATTTTTTTTTCATTTTCCAAAATATATCTCATAAATGGCAATAAGTCAATTCGCTGAAATTTCATTGACTTTTTTAAATAAAAGAAAATGTAGTATTATATAAAAATGCTTGTTGCAGAATATTACTTGGCCTTACAACCCTGCCGAAAAAGTTTTCTGACGTGCAATAACACCATTGTTGTAATGAGTGAACGAATCATCGATTCCATATCCAACATCTAATGCCCAAAGTTGCTAAGAAAACTGTATAAACTTTTCACGTTAAGCTTTCAGTTAGGAGCGATTACTTTGAAAACTTTTTTCAGCACCTTAGTATAGATCTATAACTTAGGAATTAATTTTGTTCTGAACCATTTAGCAAAACCTTTGACCATTTAATATTCCTGGGGTCTAGGAATTTTTTCTTCTTCTTTCCATCCTTCATTCAGGTGAAAAGAAAATAGAAGGCATAAGCCTGTGTGGTTTTTTTTTATTGTATGTACTGTAAAAGGATTTCAACTGTAAGCGAATTATTCGCAAACAGAACATAACATAAAAATAAATAAAAAATATGAATATAAATCACTAACATGGCGAAAGGAATTAAAGTGCCAAGATGAAATTAAAGTAAAACTATTTATAATTATAATTGATCTAATTGCATGCCCGTACAAAATAAAAAAAAAAAAGAAAGAAATATCAACGATAAGCAAATAAAATACATTAAAATGCGACACAGTGGAATAAAAAAAGTCTTCAGTCGGACTTCAAAACACTTCATCTAAGTTGATATGAAGACAGAAATGGATCTGTGCTTACAATATGGGAGAGGGAGAATATTACCCGAAATTCGGGTTCATGAGTGAATTGGAGTGTGAGAGAGATATGAGGTAATATTCTGTAAAATAAGAGAATGTGATAATAATTATCATTATTTAGAGCAATAATCACTTTATCTAAAGGTTAAATATGCTTCATATATTTGGTAACATTTATAATACCTTTTTATTTATGGTTGAAAGCATTATTTTTTGTTTCCTTCTTATTAAAGCATGTAATGTAAAGTTTTTTTAGTTTCTCATTTTAATAAAAATATATATAAAGGACTCCGTGGTGATGATCACAGATAAAGCCCTAATAGTGTTTACAAAGCGATGTTTTCAATAATCACTATTTTACCACTAATTAGCATTCATAGGGCGTCACCTTAGCAACGTCGGCCCAAATGTTAGCGTTTCGATTCCGCTTTGGATGGGTTAAAATAAATGTTGTGGTTTTGTGGATTAAATCTTGACCTCTCTACTCTTACTAGAATAGAACAGTGACAACTTGTAGGAAAGTCCGCCCTCTTAAGGTTTATTAGAATTGTAATGACGTCAAACACTCTATCGCTGTATCACTTGCTAAAAAAATGTTCTCCAAAAATACGTTTCCCCAATAGATAGATGATTTTTTATTATTAGAAAGCTCGTTTATTATTTATTATTAGAAAATTCGTGTATTAGCTCCCTATAATGTTGTAAGATGCTAATTATTTAGAAATATTTTAATTAACATACTGCTATAAAACGGTTTTATTTCGTTGGAGGGACTAGGTTAGGTGAAGAGGTAACAAATTAATACACTCATACAAAAATGTTATTTCCATAACAGAATCAGAGTACAAATAAAATAGTTATGGTTAAACTCAATAATAAGATAGGATCTAAGCTTTTATACAGTTGAAATTAAAACATCATCATCATTACCAGGGTTCGGTGTGGGTGTCCTGCTAATAGAGTCTGTCCCAGATGTCTCTTTCCTTTACTAATTCTACTATCCTCTCAGGAGAGACGAAGCCTTCCTCTGGATCTTTTCCCTTCCGTGCGGGACTCGTAGGTGTCTTCCTGGCACTTCTGTCGTGATCCATCCTAAGAAGATGTCTAAACCAGTTCAGTTTGTTCTCCTCTAGAATGGTCTTCGCCGGTTTGACATCGAGATTAGTCCGTATGGTAGCGTTCTGTATCCTATCTCTTCTTGTTTTCCTCTTTAGTTTTCGTAGATACCTCATTTCAATCGCCTGTATCTGGCTCCTGTGTTTTGTGGTGAGGGTCCACGATTCTGAGGATTATGATGTAATAGGGAGGAATGTCGATTTATAGTCAGCTAGTTTGGTCTATGACTGTTAAATTACAGTTCTAAATATGGGAATAAACAGCAAAAAGACTGAAACAATTAGAAAAAACAGAGGAGAGATTTCATTTGACCAAAGGTTGACCGAGTACTTCGATTGAAGGTAGAAGAACTAGAATAAATCAGACATTTGAAATACATGGGTGCCCATAAGTGAACGTTCTTGTGACATTGAATGAAAGACGTTGGGAGGATAGGAACTCAAGGATAGTAGCGCTGCTTGGTTCAGGATCTTTTAAAAAGTAATTATACACTGATCACTGGAATTATATTATATTATAAAATATTATATTATTATATTATATACTGGTAGAAGGGAATATGATCAAGAGGAGAAAATTAAAACCACTCCGACCAATGTTTCAAATCTAAAAAATTAAACTAAGAAATCCGTTTAAAATATAATCATATCAATGAATACCCTATTTTATTTATTCATTTTTATTATTTTTTTTAATGCGGCAAGCAGAAAGGTTATTACTGGAAAGATCTGTTTTTGTCGCCTGAAAAAAACATACTTTCATAGGCTCAGATAATTTTCCCCTAACCCCAACCAAAAACTTTTTTGTTAGCCGCAATACGGCGGTTTTTTAAAAGTTTCTCCATAAGATCCCTAACAGCTGTCCTTGGGTCTTGTTGGACTTGTTGTGTTTCATCAGCTAAGGGTCACAGATGGTTGTTATCGAGTGAAGACCCCCCACTATATTTTTTCAAATATTTCTAAAATAAAGCTTCTTTTTCTATTTAGAATTTTTTTTATTGAGAAATAGTACAATTTGTTTTAATATGAAGAATAGTATTGGTATGAATGTGATCTCATGCCGTTTTCAGCTCTATAAAGCTCCTTAAGAGGAGTTTTACCCACTGTTAAAAATAATTATAATCAAACTAAACAAGTAATCTCAAGAAACTTATGACTGTGACCAAGGCGGAAAGTCTGATTTTTAAGTTTTGGCGATGTTCAATGGAAGATAGCATGGGGTTAACTTTTTTTTATTTGGTTATATAAAAATGAGTTTAATATAACTTCATAATTTGACAGCTATGGAAGAAGATTATTAGAAAAGTTTTTGTTGCCGCGGCAAGGGATTCCAATTTGATACCTGTATAAATTCGGCTGTTGCTATACCCGCTTGATCCCTCACTTACTTTTTGTTGCTTGTGGAACAAGCAAGAACATCAGTTTGATTTTGATAGGGTAATCAGGTTCTGTTGGTTACTCTGGTTTCCTTCTGATAAATTGATGAATTGTTAACGTTCGTCATTATTTTTAAATTAGTGTTGTGTTATGATGAAAAATATGTATTAATAAAAAATATATGTATTTTAAAGTACAATAAATTTTGAGCGTGGAGAGATTAACACTCTTTTTTTCGTGATCGATTGTCATTCTTTTTTATTGAAAATTATTAACCAAAATCATTCATATAAGTATTTCCACTCAAACAGCTTCTTACTTCAGTAAAACACCAGTCTCCAAAAATCCATTAATAAAGGAAACCGGTAACTATAATAAAACATCTCTGAAACGCTACACTCATAAAAGAACATGTGTTGCTAACTTAAGCTAGTTTATTTTTTTATTTATTTATTTAATGAAATTTACAACTGTATTAAATAAATACAACAAGTAAATAGGCTTTATATATGATTAGTACACATGGTAGTCCTGAGAAGAAACTACCCATTGGTAGCACTCCAATGTCTTATGTTAGGAGGTCTCTTGGCCATCTTCTTTTAAGGCGCCTCGGTGGGTTGTCGGGAATAGATATGGAGGAGAGGTCAGGGATAAGCGGGTTTGAGTGGGCAGGGAGTTTGGAATGAAAAGAGGTATATCTGTAACGGGCCAAGTCTTCAACTAATGGGATATTTAGGTCTTTATGGATGATTTTATTAGTAACAAAGTAAGGAGCATTGAGGATTTTACGAAGGATTTTGGACTGCAAGGATTGGATGCGAGAGGAATTCGATGGTTTAGTAGACCCCCATAGCTCAATGCCATAGGTCCAAATAGGCCTGATAATTGTGATATAAATGAGTTTTTTGTAGTAAGTAGGAAGTTTTGAGCGTTTGTCAAGTAAGTGTTGTAGTAATCTGTATCTACGAGCAGTTTCCTGTCGTTTCAGTCTAGTATGAGGATTCCATGTTAGGCGTTTGTCGAGGTGGAGTTCTAAGTACCGAATCTGTTCAACAGGAGTAAGTAGGATATTGTTAAAGGATACGGTGGGGCAGGAAGTCATAGGCTTACGACGTAAAGTGAAGGTGATTTGATGGGATTTATTAGGATTTATTTTGATTCTCCAGTTTTGACACCATTCTTCAATGGCTGATATAGTTTATTTTAATTTTAATTTTATATTATCAATTATCTATCCGTTTTTATTTGTAGGCTTTTGTATATTTTTCCTACAATCATATATAATCTCAATTTAATTTGACCACATATTTAATCATTAAGGCTAATTAGATTTTAACTACCAAATGATCCAAACATTTTGCTGATTGTAAGGATGTCTCATCCGAAATCATTTATAAATATGTAAATAAAGTTTATTTTCTTCTTCTTCGAAAAAAAAGTATTTCCTCCTTTTAAATTTATATTATTTTATAATAACCTGTATACTGATTACAATAAACATTTTTAATATTATTTTTGAATAATTAAAAACAACCGTGTTATGGGCTTATAGCATCTTTAATCATCTACAAAAAAAAAAATTGTTTAAAACTTCTTGTTGCCCCTATCCCAAAACACTTTGATGAACGAATAACTGATTTATAAACTTGAAACCTATTTTATCATTCTCCATTTTGAAACCAAATGGCTGATGTTAACTTCGAGATGAAAGATCTTTCTGGATGCCCAATGACAGTGCCCATTTTCGAAAAATAGCCGCGGATGGAGGGATTATTATTTTAATTTAGGTATAAGTATTTTAATTTGATGTTTGGCTTTTACATATCTTGAAACGTGAAACCTATATTTTCTTTAAAAGGGGGAGTTACAAAAAATGTTTTCTATGCTCAACTACAATGGATGATTATTGAAAGTAAGAATACCTGCCCCCGGTAATAACGCTCTCCTTAACTAATATCGTTCGTTGTTATGGTTAGCTGTTTGTTTATTCATTTAACGTCGCTTTATGTACTGTGGCTATTACGGGAGTCATAAATTTAACCTATCCAATTTTAATTTAGATATGGATCTTTAGCTCACAGACATCGCACCGGCTCAGGAACACCATCTTACATTCCCTCCTAAGGGCAGCATTACCAAGGATTTTTAACTCTTTTTAAAAACTCCAAAGGCCATCTTCCGGGTTCGAACCTGAGACCTTGGGTATATAAGGCTGTTACTAGTCACAATATTAGCCACTACACCACAGGTGACCCTAGGTAGTGGTTTGTTTCCAGATTTCTGTTCAAGTTGCATAGTCAATTTCGCTATTTTTGGTTCTAAATTTTAGTAGATTTATATTTAACGATATATTAGTTATTAGGATGATGGAGAATAATTTACAATTTAATTACAAAGGTCGCTTTCTTCTTTACAACTTCCACAGGGTTATTAGACTGAGCTCTCCTATTTTTTATTAAAAATATAGTATTAAAACTGATTATTTAATTATTTTTACCACTTTCAACCCCTGAAGAGTCTTAGGCTCAGTAAATGTAGAGATCCCAAACGTTTCTCAGCCAACAGCCATGCAATGAGATGATTAGACCGAGACCACTCTGAGCTGCCAGGATTTTCCCCCATTTTTGTGTACCCACTTTATAGGAGAGTCTCCATACTACAAGATTGTTCCAAAGCTGAAATAACAGAATAAATAATATTCTGCCTCAGCCGGAATTATTTGAACCTGGGACCTAGAGAGCAATAGACTAGTGCTCTATCCACTAGACCACACTGCTTCCACTGATGACATCAGAAAATATTTTAATCAGAAGCTGTATAAGGAGGAAGATTATTAGCTTGGTCCGAACACATTGATGCTGATTTTTACTACCACATAAATATGTTTATTTGTTTATCTACACCCAAAATAGTACAAATAACATGACCTTCCTTCTCAGAAAAGTCTTTAATATGTATTTAATGTCAGCTTCATTGAAAGGAATCATGGATATTATGTATAAAATAACTATTTAATCAAATTAATTTATAGTAATGTACTCATATGATCATGTGAAAGATTCCTCTTATGAACGCAATAGGAATATTAATTATATATATATATATATATATATATATATATAATATATAATATATATATATATATATATATATTTTAATATATATATATTGTATATATAGTTGTATATATTGTTTTAACATGATTATTTTTTTTTATTTCAGGCAGTTAGCCCATGTCTTTCCAGCCACTGGCAACACCTGTGATAGCTACTTTCACTTGTGGAGTTGGAGCAGCCCTAGCTTCTCTGGTTATAAGCTTGGATGTACTTGTGGAAATGATGTCCATCGGTTAGTAACATAAAAATTGAAATATCCTACTAATATTTATTTTAATTTGATACAACATTTATCTCTGGCTGCTTATAGGAACCCTTCTGGCATATACACTTGTTTCAACATGTGTCTTAATCCTGAGATACCAGCCCCATACCACAACATTGATGGATTTGTTGCCAGAATCCTTGAGAACACCTCTTAGAGGTTCACCAACAAAAGAAACGGCCGGGCAAAATGGACAGGTAAACTGCAAAGAACAAAATATGAGATTTGGTAATCAATGCCATCATTGCAAGTATAGAGCAATTCAAATTATATATTTTAATATTAATCTTAATCCTGCACTGTGTCCATCTTTGAAAATTAAATGTGTGGATGTAGAGGATAGAAAAACAAACTACTCATGGTCAACCATTTCAACCAATTGATACTAGAAGTTAAGAAAAAAAATGATAACAAAGCTGAAACTGATTTATTTTTTATTCTAAGTTTGGAAAATTATACCAAAATGGCTTATCCAGCAAAATATTTGTGTTATGTGCTTTATTTTCTGATGGGAAGAGTTTTATGTGTATTAATTAAATCCCTAGAACTTCTGTTCTTTTTTATTAAACTATTTATCAATAATAATTATATTATCTCATCTTAATTATAACGTTTCAAGACCTTGCCTCATCTCAATATTGAAAATGTGATATTGAAATAAGATGCTAAAAGTGAAATGAGGGAAAATATGATGAAAAAAAAAAGAGACAATTTTATATTAAAATAATAAGAGTTTCAACAAAGTGTTCTGATTGAAATGAGATAATATAATTATTACTGATAAATAATTTAATAAAGAAGAAGAGAAGTTCTAGAGATTGAATTAGTTTAATACTTTTATATAGTATATCAAAAAAATTTAAGGGCTTTTAATAATAATAATAAATTCTTTATTTATTCTGTGACAAGTCCCTTCAGAATATTACAGAAAAATCAAATTAGAACTTCAGTATCTTAGAGTAAACACACAAACAGCCGAAATAACAAAGAAAATGAATGTTATAAATGTTGCCTTCCCCATATTCATATACAGACAATCAACTACACACATATACCTGTATATTTATTTATTTTATTTTGGTTGATAAAGTTATTCAATTTTGCAGATCAGCTATGGTAACCAATTAAAACCTGATAGCTTAAAAACAGCATTAGGCCAAGTGAATGAGCCTGTTGCTCCTCAGCAGCGAGTGATGGTTAGAAGAGTTACAAGAAGGTGAGAATTAAAACATTTTAATCCAGAATAAAATAGCTATTTACCATAACTAAAATTGTATTACTTAGTTTAAATTACATTATATTTTCTTTTCTTCATATTTATATTTTTGGTAAAATGAGGAATCTTATTGATTTTTTAGAAAATTTATTTCAAATATTATTTCACTTCATATTATTTTTGAAAGCCATATTAGTTTAGTTTAATAATTAAAATTATGAAGTTATAAATTAAGTTATGAAATGATAATTTTATGAAATATTATAACATTATCTTAGTATAATAATAGACTTTAATTTTTCATAATCCTCATACAATACTGAAAGTACAAGAAATTGCTCAACTTTTTAGTTACTTCAACGCTTACTAGACAAATGTTCTAATCTTCCACTAAACTATTAACGGCTTATTTACATGACCATCACAAGGCCAATCAGGACGAATGGAATTGAACTTTGGGGCTCAACTAAACCATTAAATTGTTTTCTAATTCAATCTTTACAGTCCTAAATCCTTCGTAAAATCCTCAACGCTCCCTACTTTGTCACGAACAAACTCATCCATAATGACCTTAATGTTCTATATGTTACTGGTTTGGCCCAAACCAGATACCTTTCCTTCCATGACAAATTCATTCCCACTCTAACCCACAATTTTCAATCAGTTCTTCCTCTACAATACCTGATAATCTTCCGAGGCCTCTGAAAAGATGATGGCCTCAAGACCTAGTTTAGAATATTTTAGAATTAGAGTGCTGCCGATGGGTAGCTTCTCTACACATATTGTTTATGTCTATTTTATTTTAGCCTATTACTAGTTGTGTTGTAAAAAAAAGTTGGAAATATTTTCTTAAATTCTTATTCTATGATCTTAATATATAAAGTGCAATATTAAGAAAATTTATTAATGTATGTGGCCAATATGAATCCTATCAGTTGCATTGTATAGCCTGTATAATAATGGAGGTTGACACACCTATCATTCATGTATTAAGAGGCAAATATTTTTTGTTTTATTGAATAGTAGATTATAATTTATAAGTACTGTTTTGTTCTTTTTATATCATTTTATT
Source organism: Piezodorus guildinii (assembly GCA_023052935.1). Lineage (NCBI taxonomy): Eukaryota > Metazoa > Arthropoda > Insecta > Hemiptera > Pentatomidae > Piezodorus > Piezodorus guildinii. Next base: position 64,397,820 of record CM041293.1, read on the forward strand.
CTATTAATTTAGTTACTGTATTTTATTATATTTTGTTTATATACTCATTATGTCCATAATATTGCAATGTAAATACTATTTTTGTAATATGACCACCTGTCATTGGACAACTTGCCTGTTTTTGACTATCTTTATAAATAAATAAATAATATAAAAATAAAAATAAATGACTATATATCATTTTAGCTCACCTGATTCAGATGATACAATGACTGAAGAAACTGAGGATGGAGTGAGAGATGATCAGTTTTTGGTATCTGATGCTAGTGAAAATAAATTCTATGGAACTGTACATGGCGGTGGTGGTGCTAGTGGAAGCATCCCAGGACCAGCTCTTTCTCATATTGCCAGAAAAATACAGGTCTCTAATTGTTTTACTCTATATAATTTTATTTTAATTATAAAGAGAAAGTTTTGTTTTCATGGAACCTTTATTCATTCTGATATATCTAAAGAAAAGTTTGTTTAAAAAAAAAATTAAATATCTACAAAACCTTTGAGGTACATATGTAAAGATGTATATTAAAATAAATGACCATTATGAGGCTGGCTATTTACAATTTTCTTTTTTTTTTTCTTAAGTGTGCTAAGTCCTATTCCTCTTTTTTTTTTTCTTCATGTTTCAATATTTATAAGATTTTCTGATGAATATGATATCAGGATTAATAGTTTTACAAATAACCAATTTTTTAATTTTATTATGAATAAAACCAATTTTTGAGGCAATTCCTGAAATCAACTTTGCTAAATATAAAAAAAATACATTAATTATTTAGAGTTGAAAAAGTCTTTTCCTATTTTACTCATAAGAACTAAAACAGTTAATTAAAAGTTGAACATAAAGATAAATTGTGGGTATTAATTATTATTTAAGTCTCTAGAATCAGTGACTATCAGCATTAAATGTTTAAGGATCACATTTAGCAAATATCAATTATATATATTTTTTTTACTGTTATATAATTAAAAATGAAAAAGAAACAAAAAAGGGGAGAAGCCTGTGAATGTATGGCTAGCACAGAAGTCCTAGAAGGGCTTTTTTGAGCATGTAATTTAATGGAGATTCACTGACAACCTCTCTCCTAGGTATGCAAGACCCACCAGCCAACTGGTGGCTACTCACAAAAATAGGCATAGTGAGTGATGACACTACAATATAAAATATTGAGAATCCCAGAAAGCATATGGAATCTAAGGGAAAAGAATGCAGCCCAGGGTTCGCAAAGCCTCTCAGGCCAACCAAAAGAGAAAAAAAATTAAAAATGGCACTATAATCGAAAGGGTTAATCATGAACTTTTATGTCATCCTATGTCTCACTAATGAATTATGTTTTAATCACTTTCTGTTTTGTTTTTTTATAAATATGAAAATTGTCATCACAATTCATGATTTTTATTTTACTAATCATTATGTTATTAGTCACTATAAGAATTTGTTACTACGTTTGTTATTGCATGTTCTAATATTTAATTTGGCTACAAAATATCATAACAGGATAACTTAATAGAAGGTTTTTTATTTAATAATCACCACTAACATTTACAATAACTATAATTACCCGAGAATATTACAAAACTGTTCATACTTGTTGATATATAATCAATAGCAAATCAATACAAATAATTATTTACAATTTTTTTCTTTTCTTTTACTCAATTAGTCCTACACAAAGTAGTTAAAAAATAATATACATGATTATCATCTGAGTTTGGATAGAAAATATTATATATTTTTTTTTTTTGTTCATGATTATTTATCTTAGTTAGCAAGTAGTAAAAAAGTATCATGGATACTTGTTAGCAATCAGAAGGAAAATCTTGTTTAGTTTCTAGTATAGATATTGAAGTAATGAGCCATTGATTAGGAACAACTTACTGAATCTCCATATTATGGTAATACATGTAATTTTTGTTTGAATAGATTGCTTGATTGATAGATATTATTTATTATTTCATATAAATTTGAAATTGTATATAATACCATGTTTTGTCTTGCAGGCAGCTACTTACCTTTGCCCTGCCATATTCCCCTGGGTAGATACCGGGCCTGCGACTGAAGAATCAGGGCGCCTTGTGATGAAGTTGGTTGCCCTCCTCTATGTTCTTATTCTGCTCTTTGATCTCACCATAGTATGCGGCATGGGCTCTGACTCACCACTTGTAACATTTCTTGTGTGTATTCTTTTACCAGCAATAATTGTAGTCCTTCTGATGATATCTAGGAAGCCTCAAAATCGGTGAGTTGGTTTTTTTTTAATTTTTATTAAATGTATTTTATTCATTTTTGGACATTTGTTAATGAAAATATTTATATTATATCGTGGTGGATTAATGTAATCTGAGGTTGGTACTTATTTTTCCTTAAATTGCATTATTTCTTGTCTAATTTTGCTTCGGAGGAGTGGTGATTTTAGTGGATAGAGCACTAGTCTACTGTTGTACAGGTCAATTCGGGCTATGGCAGAATATTATTTATTCTGTTTATACAACTGATGGGTTAACCTCCCTAGGTTTATAGACCTTCCTGAGGCAGGATTAGTCTCTATAAAGTAAGGAAAAAAACCTAGTGGCAAAGCGTAATCTAGGCCTAATAACCTCATTGCACGGAAGCTGGCCTTGAAACAGTACGAATCTATATGTATTGAGCCTAAGACAGACCTTCATGGATTGTACAGATACAGCTTTTTTTATTTTTGCTTTACCAGGTCAAAAAAAAAAGAAAAAAAAAAGATTATTCCAAGAATAATGATTAGTGAAGGATAGTTTTAGTCTAATTCAGTATCTGCTAAGAAACAATTATTTAATCCTTAAATCAGAATCCTTTAAGGCATTTTCGTCCAACAGAGCTTGCTGTATTTTACCAGTAGAACTAAGAATCTTTAAGTGTTTCTGTTTAACGTAATAAAAATTCATTTATTTTTTAATACAACCATTTCTACTACTAAAGTTCCTGAGTTCATAAACAAAGTGGTTCCACTAACCACTGTTCTTGTCAAAAATTGCAACAAAAAAAATTTTACCCTAATACCTCATGTCCATTGTATTTTTTTTTTTTTTCATCAAAATTTTGTTTGATTATTTTTAAAGGGTTAGAATGAATAATAGAGACATTGATTTCCAAAACGTGCTACATCCATTTTAGGAAATTTTATTGGATGCAAAAATATCTTGCATTAAAATCTGTTTTGATTTTTATTATTTTAATAACATTATTGAACAAAATTCTTTAGTATGATTTAGAACAAAATTAAATGTGTAAGTCGTACTTTTTGAAAATAATTGCAGTTCTAAATTTTTATTAATTATGAGTTAATATGTTTTATTTTTTTTTTGATAATATATTGTTTAATCTTAAGGATTATTTAAAAATATATAGCGATTTTTTTTTTTTTTTTTTTTAAGGAAAACACTCAGGTTTATGACTCCTGGTTTACCATTTGTTCCTGCAATAGCTGTCATGGTCAACATTTACCTCATCTTTAAACTCTCTATTCTCACTCTTGTGAGATTTACTGTATGGATGACAATAGGTAACCTCTTTCAGTTATTTAGTTAATTATAAGAATTATTTTCATTTAATTTTATGCTATTATGGGCATTTGAAAACAATAATCATCAATTAATTAAAATTAATTTTGAAGAATTTGTAAAACTATCCTAAAAAAAAATATTATGAGGAAAATAACCTACATTGTAGAGTTAAGTTCTGGACTTATGGAGTAGAGCTTTGGAGCTCTACTAAACCATCAAATTCTTCCCGCATCCAATCCTTACAATCCAAAATCCTTCGTAAAATCCTCAACGCTCCTTACTTTGTCACGAATAAACTTATCCATAAAGACCTTAATGTTCCCTATGTTACTGATTTGGCCCGGACCAGGTATCAATCCTTTCATGACAAACTACATTCTCACTCTAACCCACTAGTTTCAATCCTTTCTTCCTCTTCAATTCCGGATAATCCTCCGAGGCGCCTAAAAAGGAATGGCCCTGGGACCTTCTAGTTTAAAATATTTTTAGAGTGCTGCCACTGGGTAGTGTCTCTACATGTTTTTCATGACAGTTTTGTATATTACTACCATCACATTTACTAGATGTATTTTTATTTAATACAGTTGTAAATATCAATAAATATGTTTAAAAAAAAAAAAGTTCTGGGATTGTTATATACCCCAAGGATCTAGAAGAAAAACTTAAATAATGTTCATTGTTCTTTATTCTTAAGATACAAAATGTCCCAAAACAAAAATTATTTCTCATTTCATTTCATCTATAGTACCAACCAAACACTGTCTAAATGCCTATTATTTAGTTTCTGCACATTATAAACTCTTAGCAGATTCTTCAAAATTGAACAATTATGATTAATTTATAAATATGGTGATTCCTGTGTTCTTTATACATTGGACATTCTATTAAAAACTCATATACATTTTCCAGTTTTTGTAGATTGCATACAGTGCAATTGTCTTCCCCTTATAGTTTGCAAGATTTTTCCCTCACTATACATTACTGGTCTTGTCAAGTTGGCTACCCTAAGCTGGCTCACTATTCGATGCTTCTTGATTTTCGTTCTAAAATTCAGTTATCTTCACTATGAAGAAAGCTACTAAATGTTTCTGAACTCAGTATTGTATTTGGAGTTAAGCGCTGTGTTAATAATGATACTGACAGGATGTTCAGTTTATATTCAAAGTTAATATTTATTTAAGTTTCACAGTAAGTTTGATGACATTTCAGGTTTTCTTGTTTACTTCTACTATGGCATCCAACATAGTACGCTCGAGAGCAAGGAGACCAACATAGAACTTAGTGGGACAGTGGTTCCTACAACGACAGTCGAAGGAGAGCCTCAGTGGCAAACCAGTTACACCGTGAGCCCTAAGCAACCTCAGTGGCAGCCTCCGGCGCAAACGAATCCACTCTTCGTGCCTCCTACCAACTTTCCCACTTGGGACGACTGAACAGTTGGAGAGTGAAATAACAGACTGCATTCATCTCATCATGACTGACCTTACTCTGGCTAAGCACCCCTCATGTACATTTTAACAGGATTAAATGTGGTCATTCCTAAATGATTGTAGGATATATTAGAGACATCAAAATGTCGTCTTCCTTTCTCATATTCCTGGTTAGTATAATCCTAAAGTCACAGATGGTCAGAAACTCATTTGTCAGTAATATGAAGCACTGCATTGGCATTGATGTAGACATATAGATTATCAATGCCATTTATCTATCTAGGCGTGTTTCTATGCTAGTCATGAGTTCTTCCATCTTCTCCATTTGCACATGAGTCAACCAAGTAATATGAATGATATATTGTAGGCAATAATATTCAAAAGTATTTACAATGTATAAAAGCACATTATTGCTTTTTGTCTATTTGCATATTGTATTATAAATTGTTGCACTTTTGACTCAGGGTGTTTATTTGGTAAGTGCAAAATTTCTACAGCTGTAAAAAAAGAAATCTGTGCTGCAATAATTTATTTTTCTTTCATTAAATCCAAAAAATATAGAAAATTTTATATTCTACTAGCAATAGGCTTATTTGATAATTAGGACTTCTGTCAAGTATTGAAAAATGTTTTCTGAAGATAAGTTTTTTGAGCAAACTTATTGTGTGATTCATGATCTTTTTTTTTATGAACTATTCTGATATAACTGAGAGAAAAAGTTCTAGTTAATAAAAGGTTTTAATTAATAAAACAAAATGTTCATACATAGATGTAATAGATAAGTAATAATTAATAATACCTTATTCTATATTAATTTAGAGCAGCGAATTTTCAAATGCATTGTATTTGAAAACACTCAACCAGACAAGTTCCTCAAATACAATGATAACGTTAAAGAATGGTTGATTGAAAGTAAGGGGTATATCAGCCCTTAGCCATAAAAAACAAAAATTAAGTCTGTGAAAATCCTTGATATATAAGATCAGTAAAAGTGACAGACTATGATATGTTTGTTCAAAAAATTTGATTTTCAGGTAAAGTAAAACTGTAGCCCTTTCCTCCTCAGATCCAATATAAGTAGCAACTAATTGTGGTTCTTTAGTTCACAGTTAAAATCAGAAATTTTAATTCAATGGTAGAATTAATTAATCAAAAACATTGAGATCAATAGGGTAAACATAAATTAGTTATTTTTATAAATTGATTAATACAATATTTTTAAAGAACTGATGCTTCAATTTATTTCATAGTAAGAGAAGAAAAAATTAAATTCTTTTTTTTGTACTGTAGTTGACCATATAACAATCAGGAACAATGATGTGATCTATTACTATTCTTTTGCATTATATTAAAGATTGTTATCTGATGGCATAAAAAAACAAGAAATAACAAACATTTAAAAATTTATAATATTGTGATATAACAGATTGTACTTAATTTTGAAATTAATAAACATATGTTCTTCTTATAAAAAAAAAAAAAAAAGTTCGTTTGAACAAGAAAAAAACTATTATTAGGTTGTGTAGAATTAATTTTTCAATGTTTACCTTAATTATAAGAAGCCTATCTTAATTAAGTCTTAATCATAATTGATGTATTATTTTTATTATTATTTTGTTATACTGCTACAGAAAGATTGCCATAGACATAAAGAAAGATAATTATTATAACCATAAATTGTAGCAGTTGAGCACTTATTTTATGAACACCTTTTATACATATATATACACTTGTATAGCATATATTTATATATTAAATTGTAAGCACAAAATTCTCTGCCTCTAAAATTGGATCTCTTTTTTTTTTTTTCTGTTAAATATAAATAAGATGCAGAGGGAACTGTATGATACACATTTATTTATTATTAGTTGATAGTTTTGTTCCTAAAAAATTTTTAAAAAATAAAAAAAATAAGTATATATATAAAAAATTGAAAGTCGGAGAGATCGTTTACGTTAGATAAAGTTGCCTTTAACACAAAGCTCACCGATGCTGTTTCTTTTTATTGTTACATTCCCTTTCCCTAGTGTTATGATTAGAGTCGCCTTGTTTGTGATCATGTTGTTGTCTCGGAAAGTAGGCTGGGCCTGCTTCAACATCATTTATTTTCTTATTAGTGTTCACTGTTTAGAGGGATGTATTATTTCCTATGTGTGTTCGATATCCTCATTTTCCCTCTACTATCACGTTGTGAATGGCATCACCGCACAAAGAGTGCATTCCCTGGATCTATTTTTCTAAATAAATTAAAGCAAGTAAAATTTCATGGAATTAAGTTTAGTTACGAGTTAGAGTTTAGTTCATTTAGCGGGGTTAAAGAGGAATTGCTGCAAAAGAAATATTGCACAACCTCTCACATATCGTTTTTGTGTGATTTTTATGAATAATACCAAGGCCTAGTAGAAAAATGTCTTTATCTTACGATTGTGATGTCAACTTTAATAATTTCTCCATTATCCTTATTATTATATTTGTCAATCGTGTCACAGTTCAAAGTGGAAGTTTCTCATTGGTCGTCAAAAATGTAATTATTAAGTCTTGAGAAATAATGATTCTCAAAGAAAATATTTTATTTGAATAATTTTTTTTTAATGATGAGTTTATTTATTGGAGAAAAGTTGATTCCGGGTGCAGTCATAAAAACACTTAAGCAGAAAACTTAATATATTTGTGTCTAAGTGTTAGCCTAAATTTCAGGCCTTCTTCAGGACTTTAAAATAAAAGATACACAACCAGTTGTAGAACAATGTATAATGATGATAAGTAAAATAAATTATTCTGACAAGTAGAAACAAAAGAGCAAAAGAAAATTTTTAATAATTTAATAAAAGATAAATAATTAGATATGGTGTGAAAAAAAAGTTACACTGTGAAAAAAGAGTTATGTATATTATTATAATATTTGTTCATTACCATAACTACCATTCTATTTTGTTTTAAATTATCAGTATAATTTATTTTACTTATGATCTTTATATATTGTATTCTATAACTGGTTATTATCTTTTGTATAATAGCCCAGAAGGTCTGAACTTTAGGCCGAAAGGTTGGCAAAAATAAATTAAGGTTTCTAATTAATTAAGTATTTTTTGACTTCACGGGGAATCAACTTCTCTCAAATATATACCATATATACTCTTAAAATATATACCCACAGCCAACCATTCTCACATAATTATGAGTTTATTTAGTTTCTTTAATAACAAGAAAGTTTAAAACTCATGAGAGCTCTAGAAAATTATGTTTATTTTAGTTCGTAATTATTAACTATCATTCTGATGGTTTGTCAATATATTTTCAATTAACTTATATGTTTACTCACAACAGTTATTACTAAATCTACACCGTGACTGAAGTAAGGGAAACCCCGCCCATTGAAATACTTATCACGTGTTTGATTGGTTTAGCTGAGATAGTTTTGTAAACCAGATTCTACTGACCTCTTTCTAATATCTATTCAGCATCAATATCAACCAACATTGATGAATTTTTTTTCAAATTCTTTATTTTTTTTTATGACATCACAATCAAATGTGGTGGGATTTAGTTTTAATTACAACCATGTTTGTTTTTTTCACCATTGGGCGGCAATTTTTTTAGGGCTTTTTCCTCATTATTTTTGGTTTTAAAAGTTTTAAGTTTAGTAAATTATTTAACTTAGAAGTTTTCAGTATTCATACAATTTTTTAAAATAAATTTGATTATATTTTTTGGTTTGTTCATATGAGATGTTAAATAAAAAATATAATAATTTTTGGATTATTCGCTTACAAATTTAGGTTTGTTTTTTTTTTCAGAAAAACGTCGCTCTTTGGTTTTCCATAACTATTGCTATGTGTCTTGTCTTTGTATCTCTATCTGTCTTTTAGCTGTCTCTTGTTAAAAAATCAAAAAAAATCGTGATATTTATAATATATTATCAAACATTTATATTGAACTTTTTTCGATAGTTCATTTGGGTCCTTTTGGGTACAGTAAAAATGTTAATATAATTCTTTTTTCGAAGTATTTTCCATTAGTTTTCAGTTAAATTGAAAGTAATTATCAAGGATGATGTTCATTTCCGAGATAAAAATGTTTTTGCCTCTGAACTTAAGAAATAAATATACTTACAATATCTTTTGGAGTACTATATTGCTCTAACTATTCTCAAAAGGACCTACAGCATGAAAATAATTAAGCTTTAACATATGTTGATATTTGAAACTTCCTGTACGTAAGTGTATTTGTGTATTTGTTATTGTTATATATTGTTGAGAATAATACCAATGAGCAATTTATGAATAAATTGATATCTTTAAATTAATCTTAAGAAAAAAGATCTTTCATAAAAAAGGTTGCATAAAGTATATAATGTATTGGGCAAGTTTTAATAAATTATGATTAGTTAGCTTCAGTTTGTTTTATTCTATTAATTTTTTTATCCCTTAGATCTTTGTACTTTATATTGTTGTTATCACCTCTAAGTAAAATATATTATCCTCTACATTGGAGCGCGGAATGTACTCCACAGGAGCCTTTCTTGAAACAGGCTTTTGATTGAGTTTGCTATTCAGGACTGCTCTACGAACTCCGCCAATTCCACACCCTGACATATTTCCTAATAATCCACTCCTACCTTACAGATAGAACCTTTAAAGTTAATCATAATCTCTCCTATTCCACAGTATTCAATCAGTCAGCCTGTGTACCTCAAGGTAGTATCCTAGGCCCAATCCTCTACACGGTGCATACAGCTGATACCCCTATCCATTCAAGAACTGTCCTCTCTACTTACGCTGATGACACATGTGTGCTATCTGTGAATAATGATCCTATTGTTGCTTCCCAAATCCTACAGAGCCATATATCAGCAATTGCAGAATGGTGTCACAATTAGGGAATCAAAATAAATCCCACCAAATCACCTTCACTCTATGACGTAAACCTATGACTTCCTGTCTCGTTTTTTTTTTATCATACTCCACTAATCACAGTAAAACAAATACGATACCTTATACTTCATCTTGACAAACCTCTTACATGGAATCCTCATACAAGATTTAAAGGACAAGAAACTGCTCGTAGATCTCGACTATTAAAACACTTACTTGACAAACGATCAAAACTCCCTCTTTACTTGAAAAAAACTCATTTACACAACCATTATCAGACCTATTTGGAGTTATGGCATTGAGCTATGGGTGTCCACTAGACCATCAATTCCTCCCTCATCCAATCCTGCAATCCGAAATCCTTGATGCTCCTTACTTTGTCACCAACAAACTCATCCATAGAGACCTGAATATCCCACTAGTTGCAGAAATTGCCCAAAAAAGATACACCTCCTTTCGTTCCAAATTACCCTCCCTTACAAACTCACTTGTATGTATCTTCTAATCGACATCTATTTCCGATAATCCTCCGAGGCATCTGAAAAGACGGTGGCCTCAAGACCTGCTGAACAAATAAACATTGAAGTGCTACCGCTAGATAGATTCTTCTCAAGACTTTTTCATGCCTATGTTGTGTAAATAGCTCATTTACTTATTGTACTATGTATTGTGTAAATTTCAATAAAAGAATTTAAAAAAAAAAAAAAGTAAAATATATAAATACTTACCTATCAATATATTTTAGGAGGTGAAAAAAAAAAATATTATATTTTAGTTTCAATTTTACCAATACTCCTATTTTATTCCTGGTCTTTACACCTACTTGAGTATAAGATATTTACTTAGGAAATAATATTTTCAAAATTATTAAAACATTAAAAAAATGATGACAGTATCATTAGAACAAATTAAAATTGTATTTCATTTTCAGTACCTGTAGAAATTAGCAAAAGTAATTTGACCTTTTTCCTGTTCAATGTTTTTGAAAAACTAGAAAGAAATTTTCAGGTCCATGCATAAATTTGAATAAAGAAATATTTCTCTACTATTAAACATTATCTTTACAGCAAGCTATTGTTGAAATGAAGAAGTTTACTTCCAAGTGAGAGTAGGGATTTCCTGTTTAGAGCTCTATATAATTGACAAAATCATCAGTTAATTTTTTATCTTTTATGACTTGTATGTGGGTTCCATGTCAGTTTTCCATCTAGTAGGAAGAAATGATAAGCCTGTGTCTGGGAAAGGATGAAGTATCAAATTGAAATTAAGTGGTGGAAGGGATCTGTGTCCAAGGATAAAAGTGACTTTTTTGCATTTGATCTGTACTTTGATAAGCCAGTTATTATACCAGTGTTCAATGAGGTAGAAGTACCATTGCAGGTTTAATGATGCAGTGTCAGGACCTGAATTGAATTATAGGATGGCAGTGTCATCTGCAAATGTTGTCAGGAAGATTGTATGTGCTGGAATATAGGTGGTGTATGAGATATAAAAGATGGATCTAAGCAGTGGCTTGTAGAACACAGGACTCAATTGTATAGTGGTTGGAAAATTCTGTACCACAGTGATCTCAACTCAACTCAATCTACACAAGACTATTTGCATTTGAAGGCTGAATAAATATGGGCAATAACTTGGAGTTCTTGTTGAACAGTGGAATGTTGTTAATAGAATACTAACTAATGGGATGAAAGATTTCGAAATTCATACAAGGAGTAAGAGGTCTGTAAGATGTCAAGCAGTAGGAAGGTTTGCCTGCTTTTGGGAAAGTAGTAATAGTGAAGTGTTCCCATAAAAGAGGAAAATGGGTAGTGCCTGTGACGCTGTTATAGATAGATACATGAAAGAAACATAATGGTTTTAGGCGAAAATTGTGAGAGAATCTGGGGGATTAAAAGATTATATCCTGGAGTTTTATGAAGAGTAAGTTTTAGAGAAGATATTTGAGCTCACATAGATTGATGGCTTCAAGAGGTAAGGTAATGGAGAGCCCATGGCTGAGTGGCTAGCTCGGTAGTCTTGCATGTAAAAGGTTCTGAGTTCGAATCCCAGTCCTGGCAGGACTTTTATAAGCATTTAATTAAATGGGGATTCACTCACAGCCTTCTCCCCATGTTATGTGAGACCCCCTCAACCTACTAGTGGCCACACACAAGTAATAGGTGTAGAGAGTGATGACCCAACACTATAAAATTTCATCGAGAAATGTGGTGAGTATATTCTCCGAGGTGGTTACACCACTCGGCCAAGGGCCTACCTAGCCTATTGCGCCAGAGAAAAAAAAAGAGGTAAGATCAATGGAGTTGGTTATGTAAGAAATTCTTTCAATATTGTGGTGTGGGTAGGATGGGATTCTGAATGGTTAGTGAATTGGAAAGGTGTTTGGCAAATTCCTCAGCTCTAAGTTCATCAAGACACAGCCCAGGAGCAATAGCTATGCCAAAAAGAATCGGAAATATGATGGGATTTTACAATTTTCTCAGTGACATTTCATAGGCAATTGTCATGAATTGAGAGGAAAAAACGGTAGGAATTGATGGAATAGCAACTGGAGGTCAACTCCTGCTTTTAGTATTTACAAAAAATGTTATAGGAGAAGCAATCTGTTGGGGATTGGCTGCGTTGCCATAGTGACTTGGCTTGGCATTTGATATGGATGAGGCCTGCGATGTGTTGTAGTAGATGGCTTTTGTAAGGATTTATAGGAAATTGCCTGAGAAAGAAGAAGAGCTGCCCAAACATATAATTAAATGATGGTGGTAAAGAAATAACTATCATCATTAATATCAAAATCATTAGTCAGGATTTGGTAAAAGAGGTTCCATTTGACTGCATCTCTGATGATTGGTAGTGGAATGAGATTAGGAATATGAGTTAGGATTCATGTTCTATCGTCAGAGGATAGATCATCAAGACAAGTTATGTAGAAGTCAAGGGAGCCTAGTACAAAGGAGATGAAGAAGTCAAATATGTTAGGATTACAGTTAGGATTTGTTGGTCAGTAGGTAATGAGCTTGGGGAGAGGAGGCTAAAACAACAGGTTCAGACAGCAAAGCACATTCACAAGAATTTGTGGTTTTGTAATAACATTGTTATTGTTTAAATCTGCAATCAGAATGAAGAGCTTTCCTAAGGAAGTAAGGAAGGACCCGTATTGGGTATTAGAAATGAAATATTTAAGAGAGCAATATTCTGATTTGAGGATGATCGGAAAGGAAAAAAGATTGAGTACTTCGGTAGTGGCTTGTTTGTGGGTGGGAAGTGACCGAAGAAAAATCATGGATGGATTGTGATGAGAGAGGGAATGTTTGAAAATTACAGCAGTACTGGCATAACTTTTGCTGTCTGGATGGCCAGTACAGTTTTCATGTATTGAGGTATTTTGAAGAGCTGTTTACTGGTTAGTCTACTTTCTGTAATTAGTGCTATGTAACCTCTTTTCAATTTAAAATAATAATTTCTGATATTAGTAGAGATAAAAAATCTTTACTTTCCCTTAACTTGATTTTCGAGTAGAAATAGCTTGGCTAAAAACCTTGAGACATTTTTGAAGTATTTCCTATAGGAATGATTTATAGAAAAGAAATGGATGGATATGGTGAGAAGATTCTTAGAAATGTGCCATGTTCTGGATTTCATGTCTTATTACTTTAATAGATTACGTATTGTGTAGATGATCAGAAATATGTAGATTGGAAAAGTTCATTATTGCAAGAATTCAAAGCTATGTCAAAAGTGCTTAGTACACTTTAATGGGTGATGATTCTATGAAGAAAACTTTGCCTATGATTCTCATGATGTTGTTGCTGTATTTATATTTAAATGAAATAACAGCTTAACAATAAAAGTATTCTTTTTATTACTGCACATTACATTATATTCACACACTTTTTTTTTGTAACCTTCTTTTAACTTACTCTACCTAATCGATTAACAGAATCGATAATTAAATAAGTGTTACCAACATTATTGATAATATGATGTTACCCTACAGTACTCCTCTCCCAGTAACATCAAGTATGTTACGATACTACAAAAGACTTTGATACAAAAATAAAAATAAATAAAATTATCAAACTTTCACTGAACTAAAAAACTAATTTTACAAAACATAATTATAACTTATTTTACAAAACAATTATTTTCTCTTTTTAAAAAAAAAATTAACCTTTTAAAATACAAAAAACAACAACATAACTATACACATCACACACACTAATCACTAGAGACATTTTTCACCACTGATCACTGTAGATAACGCTGAGGAAACCTGACTCTTCTGCCTGTTCTTGTTGTTACTTCCTCTTTGGACGCTGAAGCTGGAACATCCTGACTTGTTGTCTGAGCTTCATAGGCATTGTCAACAATCTAGGTTCTTGATCCATATTACAGGTGGGGTCATCAGGGTCTAAAATGTAAGCAGGCTTCAACCTATCTAATGAAATATTCACCTGTTTTCCTTTGATCTGAAGAGTGAAGTATTTTTCTTGTCTTGATATTACAAGGTACGGTCCTTCATAAGCTGGTTCAAGGGGCTTCTTTACCCTATCTAATTTTACAAAAACATGGGTGCATACCCTGAGATCTTTGTGTATGAATACACTTGTTGAATTCTTCTTTTCTGATTTTATTGGTTTAAGAGCATTCATCTGGTCTTGTAAACGGGAAAGAAAAGTGCCGTGTTCCATTCGAGATGTCTTCTCTTCAAAAAATTCACCTGGCAGTCGTAAAGGTTTTCCATACACCATGTGAGCTACCGAATGATTGCCATCATCTCGGATAGCAGCACGTAAGCCAAGTAAGACTGTAGGTAAGGTTTCTGTCCACTTAGGAGAATTGTGAGCTTTAATAGCAGTTTTTAAAGTCCTATGCAGGCGTTCGATTTTTCCATTACATTGTGGATGGTATGGCGAACTCCTCTGAAGCTTTATACCGCAAAGTTTAGCCAGGTTTTTAAATAATTCCGATTCGAATTGTCGGCCTTGGTCAGTAATTACTTTAACAGGTGCGCCAAATCTGCAAATCCAATATTTGTAGAACGCTTGACCCACCGACTCAGCTGTTATGGTCCGCAATGGTATAACTTCCATCCATGATGTAAAACGATCAATCGCAGTAAGACAGTACATCTTGTCGTCTGATGGTGGAAGAGGGCCGATCATATCCAAATGTATTACACTAAATCGGTCATCTGGCTCTTCATATAGGCCTATTGGTGTTTTTGTATGACGTATTACCTTGTTCCTCTGGCAACCAATACAAGCCTGAGTCCATTCCTTAATATCCTTTTTAATACCGGGCCATATAAATTTTGCTGTTACTTGTCGGACTGTGGACTTTATTCCTGGATGAGACAAAGAGTGCACACTGTTGAAAACTTGTCGCCTATATTGTTTAGGAATATAGGGTCTAATTGTTGAAGTTGAAATGTCACACCAAAGAACTTGTCCATTCGGAAGAGGATGTTGTTTTAAAATTAAGGAAGTATCAGATTCCTGTAGCATTTTAAGGTCTTGATCATCTTTTTGACTAGCTGCAATTTGGTCGTAATCTAGAACAGTCATTGCATCGAGTCGTGATAATGTATCAGCCACATTATTTTCGTTTCCACTGGCGTGTCTGATCTTGGTTGAAAACTGGGATATATACTGTAGCTGACGCTGCTGTCTCGGAGATGCTTTCTCATTTTTTTGTTTAAACGCGTAACTTAACGGTTTGTGATCGGTATAAATAGTAATGTCACTTCCTTCGATCATATGTCTAAAATGTTTTATAGACAGATAAATACTCAATAGCTCTCTATCGTAAGTACTATAATTTCTCTGAGCTGGGTTGAGCTTTTTCGAAAAAAAGGCTAAAGGCTTCCAACCTTGATTTTCGAACTGCTGCAGCACAGAACCAATTGCAAAATCTGAAGCATCCGTAAATAATGCAATTGGAAGATTTGCATTAGGAATGGCAAGCAAAGCTGCGTTTGCTAGGTCTTTCTTGCACTGTTCAAACTGTTTAATGGCTTCTTCTGTCCAATCTATTTTCGTGCGATCGTTCTTCCTTGCTCCTTTTAAATATTCGTTTAGTATAGCTTGAGTCTCACTTGCGTCTTTAAGATATGGCCTATAAAAATTCACCATTCCGAGAAATGTACGGAGTTTATGTACAGTCTCTGGACGTTTTATATCCATGATGGACTTAACCTTTTCTGGATCAGGTTTTGTACCTTGTGCAGTAATCTGATAGCCTAAAAATGTGATCTTCGCAACACCAAATATAGACTTAGACATGTTTACACGCAAGCCATACCTGTGCAGCCTCTCTAGTACCGCCTTTAGGTGATCTCTGTGCTCTTCTTCAGATTGTGAAGCGATCAAAACATCGTCTAAAAAAGAAAAACAAAAAGGTAAATCTTGAAGTACCTGATTTATGAATCTTTGAAACGTTGAAGGAGCGTTACGTAGCCCAAACGGCATGAAATTAAACTGGAACAAACCGAATGGCGTTATTATTGACGTCTTCTCTTTATCTTCGTCCGCTATTGGAATATGGTAATACGCTCGAATCAAGTCAATTTTTGTGAAAATTCGCTTACCTTCGAGAATACAACTCACATCGTCTATTCTAGGAATAGGGTATCGATCAGGAACTGTGATGGCATTTAATCGCCTATAGTCTCCACATATGCGCCAGGTTCCATTTTTCTTGGATACTAAATGTAAAGGACTGGCCCACTGTGACTTTGATGGTGATATGATACCTTCATTAATTAATATCTGGAATTCCTGCTTCGCTATTCTCATCGCCTCTGGTCCTAACCTTCTTGATTTTGAGAATACTGGAGCGCTTTCTTTCGTATTAATGTAATGCCTCACTTCATGCTTAACAGGTGGTGGAAAATATGAAGGTTTTGTTATTTCTGGGTACGAGGACAATACTTGGAAAAATTTATTATTGCTCTGCAACGTGTTGACAGTATCACCAACTGAAACTTCTACGATTTCTCCATTTATGGACATCTTTGTATTACTATCAATTAGTTTTTTATTTTTTAGATCAATTAATAATCCGAATTTATGCAGAAAATCAGCGCCTATTATACCTTTTGTCGTTTGTGCAATAACAAATGGCCACTGAAATTTTCGTTTTAGGCCAAGGTCAATATCCATGAGCTGTGAACCATATGTACAAATTTCAGTCCCGTTGGCTGCAAATAATTTAAAATTAGTGCTTTTTTCTTTTTTATTCTTTTTGGCGGGAATGACTGAAACATCAGCTCCACTATCCACCAAGAAAGTTTGTTTGCTGTTTCTATCAGTTACGAACAGTCTGTATGTGCGGCCAAAAGAAATTTCAGCAACAGTTGTGGTCGCTACATCTGCTGCTGATTGGAGTTTCCCTGATTTTTAGATTTTCCGTGGTCTATTTCCCACTGGCATGGAGCTTTGCACTTATCTGGTCGACATTTTGATCCAAATCTAAAATGAAAATAACAATATTTTCCTCCATCTTTATACCTACCTCGGCTTTGACTTCTACCTCGACCTCGGCGAGGTGCTGAATTGGTATCACGAGACCTACTGAGACGTTTGATCTCTTTATCCATCGCCTCCAACTTAGAAATCAATTGAGGAAAAGAAAAAGTGTCTGAAGTGTTAGGTTTTGGTTCCCTAACCTCTTCCATCACATGGTGTGGTTGGATCTCCCAAATTTGGTCACCAATATCCGCCAGTTTGTCTAAATCACCATCTGCGATTGCTAAAATGCTTTTTATTTGACTCGGGAGCTTATCAAGCCATAGAGTTTTGATCAATTTGTCTGAAAATTCAGACGTACCTAACCCTTTCATTTTTCTCAGAAGCTGACTTGGTTTCATGTCGCCAATGTCCAAGCCACTGATTAATTTTCGAATCTGATGTTCTTCGCTTTCCCTATAAGTAGCTATTAACCTTTCTTTGGCTCTACTATACTTCTCTTTTTCCTCCGATTTTACTAAGTCCCAAATGTTTTCCACCGTTTTCAAATCTAATTGAGCTATTAAGTAGTTAAATTTTGTCTCTTCACTGGTTACATTCGAAAGTTTGAATTGGGCCTCGGCTTGACAAAAACATATTTCGGGCTTTTCCACCCAGAACGGGGGCAATTTTATAGCTACCCTGCCTACATTTAAATTAGGTTTTATCTCACCTTTTTCGCCAACATCAGCAATTCCGCTTCCACTCCGTGACATCGTGAACGTCGGGGTCACCAATTTGTTGCTGTCTTTATATTTAAATGAAATAACAGCTTAACATTAAAAGTATTCTTTTTATTACTGCACATTACATTATATTCACACACTTTTTTTTTTGTAACCTTCTTTTAACCTACTCTACCTAATCGATTAACAGAATCGATAATTAAATAAGTGTTACCAACATTATTGATAATATGATGTTACCCTACAATGTCTCCATTTCTTTCTGGGCAGTTTGGCTCTATAGATGGTTGCAAGCCACACAGTTGACATAGTAATATCCAATATGGTATATATTAAAGAAAATCAAGATCACCACTTGGAGGTAAGGTTACAATGTATAAGGAATTGTTGATTGCTATTCGTGAACAGCTGTAATTCATGATTAATTGATTTAAAAAATATACAAATATCAAAACGATTTCTGTTTAATTAATTTATACAGTCACTAATACATTTAGTTTTTGAATGGTTGTCTCATACAAGGAGGGATGGATTGGATGGGTAGATACTGAATTTCACAGGCGAAGATAATTTTTTCATGATTGTCCTCTATAGCAGACAGCTTGGAATCGAAGACTAACTGGGTTTCTCGCACTATTTTTATTTTAAAAAAGATCTTTACTTCAAATTATTAGGCTAAAAATAAGAGAATAAATTAGTATACTCTACAAAAACTTATTATCTGTAATTAATATTATTTGATTTTTCTGTGATAATTCTTCAGAATTGGATGCATATTTATAATAAATCATAAAAATAACATAAAATTAACTAAACTTAAAAACTATCATCATCAGTTACATGTTTTCATACACCACAGGACCCACTATGATGATTCCATGGCTCATATTCATAGTTAAAATACTGGCAACAGATTTTGAGCAGGTCTGTGATTATAAACAATGCATTGTTGATTAAATAATCTATCAAAAGGTATCAGAAGGCAATAGTTATACGTACTAAGAAAGACTAATACGGGAAGATCAAAGGTGCCAAAGGGTTAATGAATGGAGAATGATAATCAAGCAAATTGTAACACTTTGTTAACAAAAAATTTAAAACAAAAAAGTTTTAAAAAACTTAAGTAGTTTCCAGCCTTAAAAAAACTGTGAATAGGAATATTGAGGATAAGAAAACTGATAGAACTCTGTGCAGGCTGATAAGATATTTTTGATTTAGATGTTAGAATGTTAAGGAACTTATGTCATTATGTCAAACATGGAAATAGAGTATTGTATCAGATGCATCAATTCTATCAGAACTGAATATAGGCTTCAATAATTTTTAGTATTGAATTTAATAATGAGCAGTATTTAAAGAGATTATTTTAATATAGAAAGAGATAAAAATCAGCTTCAATTCAGAGGAAATAACAATTTAAAAATGAATAAAAGCATTCAAATAGTTGCATAACATCAGGCAAGCTTATAGTCTAGTCATCCAAGATAAGGAAAGTTCATATAGTAATTCTATATCATGAGGATAATGGTTTGTAAATTATCTGTTATCAAATATTGTTTTACATGCAATATAGAGAGAAATATTGTAGTTAGTTTCTAACGATTAATAATTTAAATGATTGAAATTATCCATACCTACCCACGATAGTGAGCGTGGATGCAATCAGTTGATCGGGTTTCCAAACTCCATTTTGCAATCAGAAAGCAGGATGCAACGGTTTCAATAAATGCATGACTCACCGAGTAATGCATCTTAGAAACCGAAACAGCCTGCAGTCTGTCTGGGAAACCCGGAGAAGAGAGCCATCCTTTATAGAAATCTAGGAATACTGAGTATTTCACTGATTAATATTATCTATGCAACAAAAAGTTGCAGCTAAACATATTCATGGTGTAAAAAAATCTTTAAACTGAGTATTTCTGATGACCATGGAAAGGGAGAGTATGATAACCTGGACTATTTTGGGGGAAAAGTCAGCTTTGTAGAATGAATGATTGGGAAAATGAGTTTCAAGATCAACGCTCCATGGAAGGTAGGTATGAACAATTTTCCTTATATCTCCCTACCACCAAGCGTCAACACTAACATTTCTCAGGGTTTCCCAGTCTCTTCTTACCAACATGTGCTCTGAAAATGGTGTCTTTTTTGTCTTATCACTTCAAAGATCAAGGGCCAGTTCAAGATTTGATATGCCTGCAACATTAGTTTTTGAAAGAAGTAATGCAGCTAGTAATAAATAGTCTTTAAAAAAAAAAAAAATTGCAGACTGAAATTTAACATAATAAAAAATTTGGAACTACCAATAAGGCTTAAAATATTGTCTATTGCAATAACTAATTAGGCTACTTACCTAACAATGTTGAGTCAACATTGATTTTTATATAAATGCTCAGAGTACTTTAACCATCTTCATCGCAGCATATATGGCACAAGTTTGTTTAACACTCTTTGAGAAACTGATTTAGCGTTTTTCCGAGTAAAAAATACATTTCTTCGTAAATATCTACATTTTAAACGTTTTCTTGGGTTCAAATGGAGCATAAGTTCCAAAAAATTCTTCCATTCTTTGCTTATACTCATATTTTCCAATGGCGGAACACCTTTACAAATCAAGTTTTTCACCTAAAGTACATCATGAAATAATTAATACATTTTTTTTTTTATTAATTACACATCCCTCTTAAAGTATTTTTTTCATAATTAATTCAGATTAAATTATTAGATGCAAAACAATAGAAAGAAGAAATGTATCAATTCAAAACAAACAATTAATAAGTAGTTTTCAACCATTTAGTGATAAATTATTGTCATATTTTGTACTACATATAACTCCTTTAATAAAAAAAATGACAAAATTGTGGATGTAATGATAATAATAAATAATATGCATGAATATACTGTTAAAATATTCATCTACTTAACTGATGAAATAATTGAACAAATACAGGTTAAAAAGAATGTTAATATAATATAATAACACAAAAACATTTTTTTTTAAGAGCCCATGCGAACCTTTTGAGAAAGAAATAAAATTTATAAATTACTTAGAATTGGCTATATATTTCAAATAAAATAAATTAAATTGAATGTTTAATGAAATCATTTAATGTTATTTGCACATTTAAACATTTTTAAAAATCAGCAAATGAGCTAAATCAGGAAGAATGAGCTGAGGGAGACAGCATTTATATTGGTGTTTTTATGTAACATAATATTTTTCAGTTGTTACATTAAATTGACCTACTTTCAATGTAGACACCTTTTCATCAAGATGACATGTCAACAGTCCAATTTTATAAAGCATTTTAATAGGAAAAAGTAATTAGTGCAATTTTTTATGCCCCATATTTAAAACATTTTAACAATCATCATAGAGACATAGGAGTAGTAATTTCATAAGTAACACAGGATTGCATTATCTGACTGATCTAATGTTACTATGGAGATTATTAAAAGGCTTTAGAATGGTAAAGAATGAACCACTTTTATTCAATTTTATGTAGATGCTATTGATAAGAGGCTATTCATCGTTTGAGAATGTTTCTTCAAATCATTGACAGAGTATTCTAAAAATGATTTCAGGATTAGAGTACCTGCTGACTGGGTAATGTAGATGAGTAGAGCTCTTCCCCGCAATACGTGAAATATGCGGTACAACCAATGGCCCACACGTCACTGGACTTGGAGTGGCGTTCGACCCTGAACAGCTCGGGGGCATAGTAGTTGAGAGTACCTCCGAAACTGTCCAGATTATCATACTCCCCCTCTCTATGGGCCATTCCGAAGTCGCCCAGTTTAGCGATTAGTCCACGAGTCAGGAAAACGTTGAGGGGCTTTATGTCGGCATGGATAACATCCTGTTGGTGTAAGTACTCAGCTCCGCATATTAGTCCATGGAGAATATGCTTCTTCTCAGGGTTTCCCAGCTTCTTCTTTCCATCCGAAAGCAAATTGAAAAGATTACCATAAATGCACAACTCAGTGATTAGGACACAACGCTCTTCGCTAGGGTAGATCTAAAGCAAGATTTTAAAATCAATATTAATAAATTAATTAATATAACATATAACAATAAATTATATTTTAGGTTGGAAAACTAATAATATAAATAATGTTATAGATTAATTAGCTATGGTTGGTCTTTAGATTCACTATAAAATCAGCCAATAATATTATCTGCGAATTTTCTTTCTTTTTCATTAAAGATTTGGAGGAGTCTTCAGGATATCTTTTGTCATAGAGGCCTTTCAAAAGTCAACCTGTTGTAACTTATGAGTTATTTACCATCTTTCAAGACTGATTAAAATTAGCTCAAAGAAAGATTAATTGCATATCAATACTGGTTCTACAGGTTTTGATACAATCCTAGGCACACCAAATTGATTGAATATTACTTACTATTCAGCCATGCTTCGAAGACCCTCTACACATACAGTAATTTTTCTGTAATTAGTCAGATACTCTGGCTGGTGATTAATTTTAGCTTAACCATCTGCACTTCTATTCCTGATTGTGTTTGTACACTACAGAGAGGTCTAAGAAGCCTAGCTCAGAGGAGACTCGAGGACAAAAGAAAACCTTATGTATGAATCTCACTGACAATGAATTATTGAATTAAAATATCGTTTCGTTTTGCCTTAATCAACTATTGGGTTGGCTAATAAGTCCTTTAGGTTTTTCTGTTTATTTTTATGTCACTATTGGTACACTTCTTAACTGACAAATTAATCCCCAAGGTAGATTGTTTTTCTTGTTTGAAATATGTCAACAGCTATATCTGTTAAATCTTGTTGAAACTAGCTTAGTATTGTCTTTGCTCTTGCAATATGAATATGGAAGAAATGGCAAATTGGAAGATTGTTGTGTTCCACTAAGACAATGCTAGGCCCCACACCTCATTGGTTACTCGCAATCAATTATTGAGCCTTGGATGGAACCTTTTGACCCACCTTCCTTATTCATCCGATTTCATTAATGTGAAGAAATATCGAATGGAAGAGGACATCAAAAACCACTGGAATCAGGTTTTTGAAGAATAAACTCCTGACATTCTATAAACATGGCATTAGCAGTTAGTGGAAAGATAGGAAAAAGTCATATTAAATAATGACCAATATATTGTTCATTAAAATAATTCTTTTGTCTATTATACATTGAGTTTTATTTCACGCTGAAAAATCGAAACTTATTTCCCAACCCAATATTTACACTCACTCAAAAAAGTTTCCATGCTTTTATTTTGCATAGCTATTTATTTTCAACTTAACGATTTCCTAATGTATACATTATTAATACTAATATTAGATAAAAAATAGATACAATTATTTTTATTTCATCATTAAGATAAAACAAGGCAGAATGTCATTTGTTAATGAAAGGTCAAAAAAGTTTCCATACACTTTCGATATTAATCCTATTTGTTGTACTATGACCGTCTTTCTAGAGTTATCTGCATAAATCTTATCTCTATAATCAAATCTTAGTTCAGTATTAATGTTACTTGGGCCTGGGAAACTGATTTATTTTCAATATGCATGTTTCTCGTAATTTGAGAGAGCTTATGGTTCACAGGGTTTATCTCTAAAAAAAATTGCACATGTGTTGAATAAGTCACATGCAACTGTACAGTGTGAACTAAAAAGACATAGAGAGTTAAAATCTTTGGAGGATAGATCAAGTGCTGGAAGACGGTAGACTGGAGAATCACCAGGGGCAAGCCATCCTTGCTGAAGTCTATCCAAATCCTCACTACTGACACCTCAATGTCTAGCAGAATAAATAGTTACAATGGGATTCAAGTCCACCCAGAATCAGTCAAAGATGTTTTAAGAAGGGAAGGATACAGTGGTTTAGTCGCAAGAAGAAAACCCTTCTTCAGTAAGTTAAACCAGAAGAAGTGGCTGTCATTTGCTGGGGAGTTTGTAAATAAATCCAAACATTCTGGGAAAGGGTCACATTTTCTTTGGAATCCAAATTTAATATTTTTGGACCAGATTGAAGGCCAAAAGTGTGGAGTAAATCAACATCAGCTTCCAAAACTAAGAATTTATTTATGGGTGTGTGGAAACTTTTCTGAGCTAGTGTAGGTAACAGTATAAAGCCATTCCAAGAAATCAAATCTAACAAAGAACAAATTATAGATACATTTTATTTATAAGTAGCTATAAAATATGTTTTGGAATATGTCCTTTACCTTGATGAGCCTGACGATATTTTTATGCCTGAGGTTAGCCTGTAGCTGTATCTCGTTTTCTAAATACTTCCACTCAATGTCTTTGAATTTGGCGGTGGGGATCACCTTGGCAGCATAGTTGCGCCTGGTGGAGTACTCCTGAACGAGGCGGCACTGGCCGAAACCTCCTTCGCCAATCACCTTCTTCATCTCATAGTCGTCGGTCACCTGCTTCACTGTACCCATACCATCCGCTCGCCTTCACTGATTATTCTGAAACAGAGTTACAAAATTGTTGGTAGAGATAAAAATAATCTTTTAGTAAATATATATATCACTTCCTTAACAACAATATTTTGGTCTTAGTTCTTTGTTTGTTTATTTAACGTTCCTTTATGCTGCTGTGGCTGATTGGACGATGGTACAGTGGGAGTCCTAAATTTTGCCTATCCAGGTATAATTAGGATAGGGATCTTTAACGAGTACTTGACATCGCACAGGCTTGGGACCACCTTTTAACGTCCCCTCCGAAGGACGGCATAACTAAGGATTTTTTTACTCCCATTGAAAAATCCTAGGGCCACCTTCGGGTTTGAACCCGGGACCTTGGGCATAGGAGGCTGTTATGCTAACCACCATGCTCTAGGTAATTCCCAAGGGTCTTAGTTATCCAGTGAGACTTGCATTTCTAAATACATGCATATAGAGGGGTGATTAGGGGCGATTAAAGCATGAAAATAAAAAGTCAACTAGGTAATTTATATTTTACAGAGGAGAGAGAATACTACTTATCATCCAGGAAGAAAATGAATTAATCACTTCCACATAGAACGTTTGTTTTAAAGATTACACTCAACTTTCGTCATGGAATATCTTTATCTCCCTCAATATATAATAATAATAATACTTTTATTCATCCTTAACAGAAGAATAAGCCTCTCCTTCGGGAGGTACAAGTCTGGTATTAAAATATCCTCTTCTAGATTAATGCTGTTATTTACATTTTAGAACGTACTATACATATACAACAAAGCATTTCCTGCCTGGTTGAAACTAAAATTTCTATCAATGTATTTAATGACAGATGTTTCGTCACATTATTCCATATTTGCCTATTTCTGGCAACTGTAGCCCACCAATCCCTCACTACTTGCACTATTTCGTCTCTCCACCGCGTCAATGGTCTTTCGTTTCCTAGGAATCCATTGGGCAGCAATTTTAGACTATTTTCTTGGATCCAGCTTAGCCACACGACCTGCCTACCTCCATTTCAATATATGTGGTTCCTTTAATAAACCTTTGAGCATAACTTTTTTTTTTTCTTTTTTTGCTGCTGATACGATCTTTCCTTTTAATATTTTATATACTTCTAGAGAACTGAAGCTGTGTCGTTGCCAGTTTTTCGTTGTCTTTGCTGGTCGTAGACCAGGTCTGTGAGCCATATAAAATAACGGGATACACACGTTTCCAGGATCCTAGCCTTCAATCATAGAAGCAACTGACTTTTAAAAACTTTTTTTAAACTCCAGTATTTTTTCCATCCCATATTTATTATTTTATTTATTTCTTCTTTCTTTCTTTTGAATGTCTGTATATATATGTATATATATATATATATATATATATATATATATATATATATATATATATATATATATATATATATATATATGGGTTTAAATTATACCTTCCCTGCATAAGGTTAGGTCATATGTTAGATCGCTTTTTTTTATCATAAGGTAAATGTTATTCTACGCATTATAAGTGCATATATTAATTATTTTTCAGATCGTTTTGGAGAGGTATTGAAAACCATTAATATTGTTTAAGGAGCATCAATCTTCTCTAAATCAAAAATTAAATTCCTAAAAATTCCTTTTCATGCTACGTATTTTTTCGATTTTCATCACACAACTTCCTAGTCTCTATTTGACTGGACCGTTTGTAATCGTTGAAGTTATTGTCTACCATAGTACGCAAATCAAAGCTGTTGATGGTTTGTTTGTTTATTTATTTAGCTTAGCTTAATGTTACTATGGCTAATCCGACGATAATATACTGGGAGTCATAAATTTCGCCTATTGGTACTAACTAGTACCTGACACCGCACGGACTCGGTCACCATCCGGTCACCGCACCAAGCACCATTTTACGTCATCTCCAAAGGACGGCAAAACCATGGATTTTTTACTCCTTTTAAAAAATCCCAAGGCCACCTGGTGGATTTGAACCCACAACCTTAGGTATAGAAGATTGTTATGCTAGACACTGCATCAAAGGTCACCCTAACCGTTAATGGTTTAGGTACATTTGAATGATAATTCGGGATGTTATTAATTCGTCTTTCTCAAGAAAGGTTAGAAAAATAGCATAACTGTTGTAACCCGAAATAAATCGTGCTGATATAATTCATTCTAGCGTAATCGCATACTTAACTCTAATATATTCCTAATTATTTAGCATTATATTTACGCTCGTTGAATTAACTACTGATACAGTAAGTATACATTACACTGGATTCGTGTAAACTGAACATTAAAAAAAAATCATAACCTATTCTGGTAGCCAAATTAATCAGAGATTGGTTATTGTGATTTAAAGACATAATTTTATATAGTTACAGTTCTGACACATTAATTGATAGCAGGACTCACTTGAATTTGAATAATGTCTAAACACTGAACATTGGAGTTTAGGTAATAGAATGAAACTAAATATAAATCACATTTTTCGACTTACCACAGAATGATTTCACTTCGAATTTTGTTTATGATGCATAAAATATTTAATTTACATTTAAACACTACGTCATATGTTCAAAAAAAATTTCATTCATTTCTCATCATTTGGTTCGGGATCTATTGATCCTTCAAGTATACAAAGCCATATGGCACACGTTCTGTAACAAAAAAAGAAGAAAATAAAGAAATACGAAAAATCAGAATTTTTGACAACTTCGGAAGTATTTAGAGCCGATCTATTTCGTCCACGATTTTGATGATTTCCCACAACAGATTGTTCCATGTAACAACGATTAAGGACAACCGTTCGAAATATATTTTCGGACAAGAGTATCCTTAGTACTATGCGCATTATAACAAGTAAACATTTATCTTTAAGTCAGGGTTTCGTCATCTTGGTTCTGGATTTGGAGGTAATTTGATTTCTGTAGACATTTAGTATCAAAATTATTCGGATTGTAAATGTATTTACATTTCATATATATTAAACACCTATCACTTACATATTTCAAGTACAAAATACAACATTATCCCATGTCAAATGCATACGAATACGTGTTCGCAAAAAATGTTTTACCGAAGCTAGATGGATGACTATTGCGGATCCGAATGAGATATTAAATACATTTAAATAACACATTGACGGAATTTAAAATACGGAAAATAATAATCAATCTCCTCACTCTGAATATCAGAGCGCTGGACCATGGATAGACGCCCGAGTTTATATCACCTCATTTAACACATTCAGATTATTTTACTCACACTTTTTATTTATTTATTTTTTATTTATTACTATTTTTTATTTTACTTTTTGTTGCTAATCATCGTGTTTGCAGTTCCAATTAAATCATAATGATTATTGTTCCTAATGTTCTGTTTTATTCTTATTGATTCCCTCATTTTTTTTCTTTTTTTTTTTTTACCGCATCGTAGGTAAGTTAATCGTCTTCTGAAGATGTTTTGGGCAATAATAACCACTCGCAGTTTTTTGTCCTTAAAGCCAAAACAACAACCACAATAAAAGTGTGTTAATAAAAACCGGTAAAGAAATAGGACTTCAATTAAATACCGATAAGACGAAATATATGGTTAGTAGCAGAAACGGTGGCGATCTTGGTGATATTGTTATATCAGGGCATACTTTTGAACACGTTGAGAAAGTCAAGTATTTAGGTTCAATGATAACAAGAAAAAATGAAATCCAGGAAGAAATAAAGTCCCGGTTAAAGGTGGGAAATACGTGTTATTCAGTTTCTAAGTTACTTAGATCGCTGCTTCTATCTTAAAACTTAAAGGTTAGAATTTATGAAACTATTAATCTGTTGACCATATAGGATTTGGTGTCAAATCTTGACGGTCACTTGGAAAAAAAAAAAACTATTAATCTTCCGACGGTTCTTAACGGATGTGAAACGTGGCCGCTTACTTTGAGGGATGAACAACGGCTTTAGGTTTAATATTTTGTATGTTACTTTATCATTGTTTGTTGTAAATACTGTGTTAATGTGGTCTCATATCACTATTAATATTGTTCATTTCGAAAAAAAAAAATTGTAATATATCTCAATAAATATTTTTTAAAAATTCTTCTCGAAATTCTTTTTCTGGAAACGTATTTATTGAAAATCATTGTAATAAAAATAAAGAAAAGAAAAACAATATTTCCCAAGGACCCTAAAATCCTGGAAGGCATACTCAAAGGGATGGGCTAGAAAATGTATAGAAGGGAGAACGGATTATACCGGCATTGAGTGGTAGGGGTTGAGGCTCGCTGGATAAGACAATGGGAATACCTTAGGGAAATATATGGGATTCCCTTCCGTCGGGTTGGTACCACCTGTTATTGTTCCTCAACCAATGGCTACCATGTCTTATAAGTTATCGAAATGGAGTGCTGTTCATCATTTTGTTTCAGGTCCGAGCAATTGAGACGTTGATTTCCTAAAGGCGCCATATCCACTATAGACAATTTTACAGAAAAAACGAAAATCTTTATTTTATTTATCATTGCATTGATCTACTTGATTTTTTTTTTTTTTTAAATCTAAAGTTAATTTTTTGCCGTGTTTTTTTTCGAATAAAATAAACACTAGTGGATCCACCTTTGCTTCGCAGGGGTCAAATTAGAGTGAGGTGTCATTTAGGTATATAGAACCTCTCTCTGACAGATTTAGAGGCAATCGCTTTGGGATTTTTAGTTTATCGTAAAGAAAATTGCAATTAGCAATAAAATATGTTTGTTCTATTCATTATTTATTTAATCATAATGAAAAACATAAACCAAAATTGGTTAATGGAAGGAATTAGTCCGGATGGCGGTCAGTAAATGAAGCAACTAAATAGTTGAAACTACTTAGTTTGTTATTCACTGACCACCACCCGGACTAATTCCTTCCAGTAATTCTCAACGGTCAACTAATTATATCCACTATCTCAAAATCTCTGGTTGTTTATTTATTTTCCTTTTCTTTCTTTTTTTTTTTTTTTTTTTTTTTTTTTTGTTATTTTAAAGTCAAGGACAGATAACGGAAAATTTAATTTTTTCATATATAGAAAACATTACTGCTATTGTATGTATTCAAAAGCTACTGGAATAACAACATTTCCTATTTTATTCGGTTTATTACTGTTTTATATTTCTAATGATCTGTTTAAATTACATTTTTAAAGTTAAATTAAGTTTTCCATAGGAATCCCATTTAGTTTACAGTGAAACATCCGTTTTCATGAAATAGTATCCAATTCGAAATAATTAACAACAATGTTAGTTTATAGATTTATAAAAACTTAAATTTATGCTAACAACTTAGTTATAATTACAACGTTATATTGTTTCAAAAATCGTGCATATAAAATGAAAATATACAACTTGTATGATCCTGTACATTTAACTATTATAACCTCCCCCTTTAGCAATAGCATATGTTCATCAGTTTGTAGGCTTTAAACAACTTTATATTAACCCGTACATATTCTTCTTTCTTTATAATATGATAAAATAGAATGAAACTAAATATAAATCACATTTTTCGACTTACCACAGAATGATTTCACTTGAATTTTGTTTATGATGCATAAAATATTTAATTTACACACATTTAAACACTACGTCATATGTTCAAAAAATTTTCATTCATTTCTTATCATTTGGTACGGGATCTATTGATCCTTCAAGTATACAAGGCCATATGGTACACTTTCAGCAACAAAATATAAGAAAATAAAGAAATATGAAAAATCAGAATTTTTGACAACTTTGGAAGTCTTTAGAGCCGATCTATTTCGTCCATGATTTTGATGATTTTCCACAGCAGATTGTTCAATGTAACAACGATTAAGGACAACCGTTCGAAATATATTTTCGGACAAGAGTATCCTTAGTACTATACTAGTACTTAAATTTATGCTAACAACTTAGTTATAATTACAACCGTTATATTGTTTCAAAAATCGTGCATATAAAATGAAATTATACAACTTGTATGATCCTGTACATTTAACTATTATAACCTCCCTCTTTAGCAATAGCATATGTTCATCAGATTGTAGGCTTTAAACAACTTTATATTAACCCGTACATATTCTTCTTTCTCTTCTTTCTTTTATTGCATAATATCTTTCCGAAATTCTGGGCTTTCCAATGGTACATTATACGCCTATGTTACTACTTATATTCCAGGAATAATTTTTAAACTACTTGGTAACAGAAAATTTATTTCTTCCGTTTGAAGAAAAGCTAAATATGCAATGTACTTTACTTATAAATCTTCAGGCCTTTAATGATGGGGAAAACCGTATCAAATTCCGTCTTGTGGTTTAGAAGTTAGCGGAAACCAAAATCGCATTTTTATTATATATATATTTCCCATGTTTCACCTGTTTTATTTAATATAGCTTTAAAATATGTAATAGAAAAAGTGACGTGTACCGATAAAGGTTTTAATATGAGTGATAAGATTCCGGTTTTGTGGTATGCCGATGATTTGGTACTGCTTGGTGAACCCACGGAAACCATACAACTAAGTACAAATGTGTTAATAAAAACTGGTAAAGAAATAGGACTCGAATTAAATACCGATATGACGAAATATATGATCAGTAGCAGAAACGGTGGCGATCTTAGTGATATTGATATATCAGGACATACTGTTAAACAAGTAGAGAAATTCAAGTACTTAGGTTCAATGATAACGAGAAAAAATGAAATCCAGGAAGAAAAAAAGTCCCGGTTAAAGGTGGGAAATGCGTGTTATCATTCAGTTGCTAAATTACTTAGCTCTGTCTAAAAACTTAAAAGTTAGAATTTATAAAACTACACGTATTATTCTTCCGGTTCTTTACGGATGTGAAACGTGGCCGCTTACTTTAAAGGATGAACTACGGCTTAAGGTTTTCGAAAATAAGGTACTGCGTAAAATATTTTGTCCGAAGAGAAATGAGGCCACCGGGGAGTTTAGATTGATGCACAACGCGGAATTGCGGAGCTTGTAGCCTCTGAATGTAATTGAGGTAATAGCATCGCGGAGACTCAAATGGGATGGTTAGTAAAGTTTTTGGGCTCGGTGAGGATCGGATTCCGAAAAAGTTGGTATTCGCTGATCCGACTGGTAGGCGTCCGAAAGGTAGGCCGAAACGTCGATGGGAGGATTGCGTTAAGGCTGAGGTCGGGGGCTTGGGCTTGAACGGTGAACATTGGACGATTCTGTGCAGGAGGAGTTTGGTGGTATCGGCATCGAACCTTCGGGTCTTATTATTATATTTTCCACGACTTTATAATAATATGCTACATAATATTATTCATAAACAGCCTCCCGATTATTTCTACAAATTAATTTCAACAGTCGACCATACATCCTCAATAAAACATACATTATATTAAAGACTATTAAATTTTATATCGGTACAGCCAGTTTAATCAAAATCATTAGAGCAGTTTATAACCACTTCGTAAGAAAGTTGCGAAATGTATAAATTAAATTTTCTAGTTTGCCATTTTTTCGGAACAGTCTCTATCGGATTTCAAGCATATAATCTTCTAAAATATAAAATTGCATTTATATAAAATTATCGTTTTTGGGTTAGAATCACTAAATAAACCCATGCATAAACTTTT
This sequence comes from Piezodorus guildinii, assembly GCA_023052935.1. Classification (NCBI taxonomy): domain Eukaryota; kingdom Metazoa; phylum Arthropoda; class Insecta; order Hemiptera; family Pentatomidae; genus Piezodorus; species Piezodorus guildinii. Next base: position 64,429,875 of record CM041293.1, read on the forward strand.
GTGCGCAACTTGGTCATTTGGACACGTGTGGCCCTAAAACGTATGTTTCCTTTGTCAATTTAACGAACGTAATGCTTTCCCTTGCTTTATGTTTCCTATAAAGGTAAGTGAAAGTTAAAATTGGTAGATTCATTTTAAAATAATATAACATGTCCGAAATAATTTTCTCTGGTCTAAATCATTTCACTGCAATTCATATCAAAGAAGCGATTCACTATTAATACACATCATACATTTTTGAGAGGGTTAATATAAAACTAGATAGCTGATTCTTTATGTTATCACATTGTATTTAAGAATTATATAATGTAGAGCACTATGAAAAATTATAGTATATATTAAGGTATGAAATAAAAATTAATTTATTTGATAAAAAAATACAAAACACTGGAATCCAGTAAAATTTCTTTATGTTGAGATCTAGGCGAGTAGAAAGAAAAGAAAGCAGGGAGTTCTCGGTTTAGGAAAAGATTAATGTTAGCCTTGAGCCATCTGAAATATTTAAATCTGTCTGGAGGGAGAGTGCTTTAATTTTCTGCTTTGGTTATTCACAAATCTGCCCATAATAAATTCATCAATTTCAGTATTTTAATAGATTATTCTGTTAACAATCAAATTATTATTACATAAAATACAATTAAGTGTATCATATTTCGGAACAACTTCATTTCAATGTAGCGAACTCTATCTACGGAGACAGTAAACTAAGTAAAATTTAAAAAATGTGACTATCATCTTAAACTAAATAAAAATGTTTCTTTAATTAAGTATATTATGGTTTCTTCAAACGCATGCATACTCTTGTATCTATGTTGAAGAAGGATCTTAGTTCTTAATAAAAAAAATTAATAATAATAATACTAAAAAATATAGCTACTCTTTTTTCCTTAAGTTGAATATCGAATTCGTTCAACTTATACATTTACCTGTTTTTAGCAAAGCTAACAATATGGCCAATTTCATGAAAACTACAAAATTAAAGGTACTTATTTCATATACAGGTAAGTGAAAGTAAAAAAATTTGGCAACACATGACGTACCTTCAATGTTAAAATAAATTTAAAAACTATTGAATATACTTAATTTGACAAATATTTTATTATGATTTTAATAAAATGTGTATTCATTTTCGTTGGAAACATATGATTTGGATTAAATCATATAACTCATATTAAATTTTACTTTCACTTACAATATATAGTAAGGGGAAGTATTGCGATCGTGAAAATTTTCGAATTCCAGTTTTCAACGGAAATACACGTTTTAGGGTCCCCTGAGTCCAAATAACCAAGTCCCGCAAAAAGGTCTTCGTGTGTGTGTGTGTGTGTGGTAACTCCTGGGCGGAAACGGTAAGTCCTATGAAACTGAAATTTCATATTTAAGACAACTATACGCCCGAGACGTGACAACACTTTTTTCATCAAAATGAGCTTACCAGAAGAGGCACTTTATACCATGCATTTTGCACCTTTTTTCGATTTTCTCGAAAACGGTTCCGACGATTTTGATTAAACTCGCTATATCGATGTAACATTTAATAGGCTTTAATATCATGTAGGTTTTATTTAGATAAAATGGCCTGACAGGGCTTAAATGCCGATATTTTAAATTTTCTTCCCTTAAAGTACCTTTAATTTTGTGGATTCAATAAAAATAACTATATTATCTTGTTAACGCTGATAAAAAAACAGGTAAATATATAAATTGAATAAATTCGATACCTAACAATAGGAGAAGACAGAAACATATTTTTTTAATGCAATTTTTCGTTTTTGAACATAAGAGCAGTACATGCATGATATACCGTTGGAAAGCTAAAGATTTTAGAAAAAATATGATCTCATACACAAGCTTTTAAAAGTTAATAGAGAGTGATAAAAAGCCGATAAAACTAACCGATTGTTTTAGATAGTAATATAATAGATTTTTTAATGAAACACGTGTTTCTATAGAAATTTAATTTAATTAATTCTTTAATAGTTTCACGTATTTTTTATCTCTAATTGTATTTGAAAAATCTTTCATTGATTTTAAAAATGGAGGTTAGTGAAAGTCGTGTGTTGCCCGCACCAGATTTTTTTATATTGCCTTTTAAAACTTTGTGTATCAGATAATATTTTTTCTAAGATTTTTCTCTTTCAACGGTATGTTATACGTTTATATTACTGTTCTTATTATCCAAAAAACAAAAGTTACATACGAAAATTGTTTTGCTCTTTTCTCCTTCAGTTGGTCATCAAATTCGTCCAACTTGTATATTTGGCCGTCCTTTATCAATGTGTGATAGATGATGTGGTTAATGTACAAAATTAAAAGTAGTTCAAGGAAGGGAAATTTAAAATATCGACATATAAGTCCTGTCTGACTATTTCAATCAGAATGAAACTTACATGATATTAAATCCCATCAAATTTTACATCGATATAAATATATAGTTTAATCAAAATCGTTAGAGTCCTTTTTGAGAAAATCGTAAAAACGTGAAAAAAGGCTCTTCTGGTAAGCTGATTTGGATGAAAAAGTTTCTGTAACATCTCGGGCGTAGAGTTGTCTTAAATATGAAATTTCTGTTTCATAGGACTCTTCGTTTTCGCCGAGGAGTTAACACGCACACACACCTTTTTGCGGGACTTGGTCATTTGTACTCAAGGAACTTTAAAACGTGTATTTCTTGTGAAAACTGGAATTCGAAACTTTTCACGATCGCAATACTTTATCTTACTATAAATTTCATATATAGGTAAGTGAAAGTAAAAAGAGTCTGGTGGGCGCTACTCATGACTTACTCACATCTTCCTAATATTAAGGAAGGCGTTTGTCAAGCAGGAGTCCTAAATAGCGGATCTGTTAAACCGGGACCAGCGGAATATCATTGAAGGACACTGTAGGGCTGGATGTCATAGGCTTTTGACGAAGGGTAAAGGTAGTTTGTTGGGATTTATTGGAATTGATATTAATTCTCCAATTCCGACATCATACCTCTATCTATAATTAAATATTTTTTTACACGTAGTTAATGATATAAACACATTTGCTGAACTCACAAAAAAAGTAAATAAAAGTTTAAAACAAACTTCATAATTACAAAACTTTCTTATAATAAAGCTATAAATCAATAAAATTACACATTAGTCGCAAATCCTCACCACATCGTTGAGTCAAATATTGTAGCAAACTCAACCGGCTAGGATAACTAACAACAGTGGTTTATATGCAACAATTTGTAATAGCAATTTTCAACATTTTCTCTACGATTAGAACTCAATAGAAACCATTAAAAAAATATGTTAATTAAAAAAATATTAGGAAACAATACTATTTCTCTATTTTTTAAGTTAATAGTATCATGTTTTTTAGTGAGGTAGTTTGGAAAATGTTGACCTCCAGTTGTTGGGTCGGTTCCCAGTAAGTTCCCTCAAGCGCCAAGTAAAACTGGAAGTAGGGCGAGATTAGGTTTCAAGAGCTTCGTATTATCAAAGGAGGGGTTTAGCTACTTTACCAAATCGAAGTTAAGTACTTGATCGACAAAAACTATTCTAAATTAATTATTGGAAGTGCTGAAAACAATTCCTAGGGAATTCGATGAATAAACGTTTGGTCAACCTATACTGCAAAACGTAAGAAATAAAAATGGACTTATTCAAATATTTTTTGAAGACAAATTTTCTTTAGTAATTTATCGATAGTAAATTATCTGCTGGATTAAGTAAGACACAATATAGTGCATTATTTTTTTATCGCCAGAGAAAATCAGAAACTTTTAAAACCTTATCAACAACAAAAATAAACATTTACCCCGTAAATAAATAGTTTTCCTGGGAATGCCTTTGTAGTTTTTCATCCAACACATAATCCCGTATTCATATATCTTCTCTCTCTATAAATAATGATTTTGGTTTTCGTTACGGTTTAGGATTTTCACATCTTTTCGAGATTCTTTCTGAAGATTTGTAAGTAAAAAAACCATAACAATTTAGCTTTCATTTAAATGGGAAAAATAAATTTTCTGTAGCCAAATTATTAAAAAATTTGTTCGTGAAATATAATTAGTAATATGGACGTACAATGCACAGTTGTAAAGCGAATGCTTTTAGAAAAGTTAACATGCAATAAAATAAATCTTACAAGTTAACATAAAGTTGTTGTAAGCTCATAAACTTATGAACATATAACATTGTTAAAGAGAGAGGTTATCACCGCCGTACTGGATCGTGCAGGTTATATTCTTCCATTTAGTACGCAAGGTCTTAGAAACAATATTACTTAGCGCATTGTAACTAAGTTGTAAACATAGGTGGTAAGATATTATATTTCTATTAACTAATATTGTTATTAATTATTTCAAATTTATTACTATTTCATGAAAAGAGATATTTCACTATGAACTAAACGGAATTCATATGAGAACTTAATTTAACTTTTGAAATGTAATTTAAATAGCTTATCAAAAATATTTATAATCCTAATAGGATAGCACCTTTGTAATTCCTATAGTTTTTGGTACATACACGGCAATCAAGTTTTCTTTATAGGATAGGAAAATCAATTTTTACGTTTTCTATGCTTCACTCTAATATAGCAAACAAATAAATTGAACCAATTTAGACTCATATTATTTTCACTTACCTAAAAAGGAAATATATCGTAAGGGAAAGTATTTTTTTAAATTTCTGCCAAGGATTAAATATAATAATAAATATACGTTATAAAATAAGCATATTGTCTTGGCAATTGCACTTTTCCTAAAGATGAACTAAAACTCCCAAGTCGATAAACTCTAAATTGATCAGACCAAAATTTTTTAAAACTAATGGCACCTTAGTCAAAGTGTCCCCGTGCGAAGCAGGGGTGGGTCCACCAATAAAGAACAAAATGGTCATAAATAAAACGTAATATTATCAAAATGGATCGTAAATATAAAGAATTAAGATATAAAGATCTGAATAAAAAAAATACTTGCAAATATGACTTCTTAATTTTTTCAGAGATTGAGTTTTCTACATATCCGAAGGAAGTTGAGTTTTACACGACAATACAAAACGTAACTAAGCACTCTTTTATCTTTAAATTCTGTTTATTGAATTTTTTTTTCTCAATAAAATGTGATTAGAACTGTATATATTAATACATCAATTAAATAAATAAGTTCAAATGTCCCTTGGCCATTTTATTATAGAAGATTAAGCAAATACTGAAACAAGTGCGTTTGAGAGGGAATAATGATTGTCATGGAATGGACGGTAACTTGTTCGGCCCAAGTCTGCGGCATATGGAACATTAAGGTCATTACGAATGAGTATTCGTGACAAAATAAGGAGCATTGGGTGGTTTAGTAGAGCCTCAAAGCTACACTTCGTTATCCCAGATTGACTTAATGATAGCAATGTTCATGAATTGTTTTATAAGATTTGTTTTGGGTACTTCGAGACGGTCTCCCGTGACTCACCTCTACGCCGAGTTGAAGTGGCTCCTTCCCTCCACACGCAGTCAGTAATAACTTGGGTCATTTCTCTACCAAACGTTAAAATCCCAGCATCCTTCCTATATCCGCAGTCTCCTTCAATTTAAATCCTCAGTCCACTCGCTTGGAACAAGATCGCGCCACTCCGAACTTTATATCCCATCACATAAAATTAAAGCTTTTGGTCGATTCTTTCTTGCCCGTTCCACATCATTCTGGAATTCTATCCCTTTCAATATACGTCGTGATTCTTCCTTATCTGCATTTAAATATCTCCTTTTCCAGCACCTATTATCCCTCACACACGCTTGTTGATCTTAAATATGATATTTGATCATAGAACTTAATCATTATAATGACTAAATGCTTATTTTTTTTTATGCTTTTGTTTTTATGAAAAAATAGTTGGTTTTATTTTCTCACTCTATTGTACTTATTATCATCATTATTGTTAATTTGTGATATATATATGTATGTACGTCTACGTGTATTCTATGGGTGGGAATGTAAAGGTCGGAATGGCGGGATCTTGTTTCAAGAGAGTGGACTGAGGATTTAAATTCAAGGATACTGTGAATTTATGGAGGGTGTTGGGAGTTTATGATTTGGTAAAGGTATGATTCGAGAAAATACTTCCTCCGTATAGCAGGTAGGAGCCACTTCAACTCGCTCTATAATTGGGTCACTGAAGAGGTGCCGAAGATAAATCTTATGAACATGTTCATGATACGCTTGAGTCTGTCCTCTAGCACCGGAGGCCACCAGATTACTTCGCAGTGAAAATTGCTCAAATAATTGCTTCTCACACTGAGAGAAATAGTCTATACATTTAGCTGATTTTCTTCATTGGTTAAGCTAAATATCTCGAATCTATCAATTTTTTCCACTGAATAAATAAAAAATATTTTTTGACGTAAACTTATATGCTAAAATATTTTGGCCACCGTACATACAGAACAATCTACTAGATTACACTTATACAGAGTAAACAGCCCAATGTGAAAGATTCGTCAAATTCATCATTGATAAAAAGAATATATCGAGATAAAATGTGCACTTTGAGGTATAATAATAATAATAATAATAATAATAATAGGCTTAGCGAACCCGAAGGTTCGATGCCGATACCACCAAATTCTGCCTACACAGACTCGTCCAATGTTCACCAATCAAGCCCAAGCTCCCGAGATCAGCCTTAACGCAATCCTCCCATCTACGCTTCGGCCTACCTTTCGGACGCCTACCAGTCGGATCAGCAAAAACCAACTTTCTCGGAATCCGCTCGCCATCGAGCCCAACAACTTTACTCGCCCATTTGAGTCTCCGCGATGCAATCAGCTCAATTATATTCACAGGATACAAGTTCCGCAATTCCGCGTTGTGCAACCTTCTAAACTCCCCAGTGGCCTCATCTCTCTTTTATTTATAAGCAATTAACTAATATGAAAAGCAATAAATGAGTCAAAGGAAAATGGCATGTCACCACTGCTAAATTAAAAACGCAACGATACAAAGGTTCATTATTGAAAATAATAAACCAAAAGCATTTTTACTGGACTGCGATACTATTTCCTTTTATTTTCATTTAAAAAAAATTTCCTGATTCCAGAAACACCTTAGATTTTATCTTTATCATCAATAAATACTAAGTTATCAGGGAATCACATCTCTTATAAGTTGTGGCTTGACCTAATATGATTTTTTTATATTATTCCTTTACCTCTTTATTCATTGCAATGTATTGATTTCGAAAATCTTTTCGACTTTTTTGTATCTTCATTAATAACCGATTTTTGGTGGAATTACGTATATTATAATTTGTGACTTGAATATACTGATCAACATATTTTTTAATGATTATTTTTATCACTCTTTATTGATTCTAAAATTGTATACATATTTTTCTGTATATTGAAAAATAACCCCATAAGTGAGTTATGAGAGTATTTATGAATAAAATTTCAATTTTTTTCTTTTACTTTTTTCTCATTATTCCTAAAGTAATTTCGGAGAAATGGATCGGGTCGCTTTCGGGGGACGACTGATAGCGTACGGCGGACTAACGGATTTTTTTTTTTTTATTCGTTATACAGATTCTACGCATCTTAAAACGTAAGCTCTCAAATTTTGAGAGGAGAAGGGTAATTTTGTTTGGTCGATTACTGAGGTTCATTATCTAAAATAATAAACCAAAAGGCTTTCCTATTAAAATGTTAAAATTGATCATAGCGGATTGTAAAGGTTTCTCATCGATTTCATTTTCAACATTTCCTTTTAATTCATGAAACAACTTTTAAAAAATTTGAACTAATTAACATTGGAGATTGGCCTCTTCTGAAAATGAATAGATCATAAATTAATTTTGAATAATTTTTCGCTGCCTAGTTTTGTGAGAACATTGTCAATGAATCTGAATTATCAAATTTTGCCACTCAAGTTGTATCAAAGATCAATTACTGTTCTTGTTCCATCCACGTAAAGTACTCATAAATATTTGACGTTTTTTGGTTAAAAAACACTAATAAATGTCATTTATTATTAATTATTTGCGATTTTTTAGGTAAAACACACTAAAAATAATTTTTTGTATCTTCAAAAATAAAAAGTTATTAAATCAAATCACTTTTAAGCAGCCGCTATTTTAATAATAACTAGCTTATATCAACATCTAGGTCTTAGGATCATCATTTGTATATCTTTAGCGAATTTCAAATAAATTGGTCAAGCAGTTTTGGAGAAATGCCACCTAAGGAGTTTTTTTGAGGGGGTAATTTTTTTTCCGGTCAATTACAAAAGTTAATTATTAAAAATAATATATACCAAGAACATACGAGACGTTGATTTCCTGAAGACACTAGAGGACATGTTTTGGTCTGTTATCCTTTCATTGATCATCAAATGGTTAATATTTTGTACTGTTCAAAATTAAAGGTAGTTTAGAGGAAGAAAATTTAAAATATCGGGATTTAAGCCCTGTTAGACTATTTCAATCAGAATAAAACCTATATGATATTAGAGCCCATTAAATTTTACATCGATATAGAGAGTTTAATCAAAATCGTTAGAGCCATTTTTGAGAAAATCGTAAAAAGGTGCAAAATGCAAGTTATAAAGAGACTCTTCTGGTTAGCTGATTGTTATGAAAAAGTTGCTGTAACATCTCGGGCGTATATTTGTCTTAAATATGATATTTTAGTTTAATAGGACTTATCGTTTTTGTGCTGGACTTACGACAAACAATGGACACACAGACTTTTTTCGGGACTTGGTCATTTGGACTCAGAGGTCCAAATCCGTGTTTTCTGTTCAAAACTAGAATTCGAAAATTTTCACGATCGCAGTACTTTCCTTTACTACATATTTCATATATGAATAAGAAAAAGTAAAAACACATTAAAAAATAAATTCTAGTTCATAGAATTATGCATCTATGTACATTGCAAACTTCGCATAGAATAACAGATATATATATTAATATATATATATATATATATATATATATATATATATATATATATATTTTTTTTTTTTTTTTTTTTTTTTTCTTTTCTATTCTCCAACTTTATTTACAAAAATTCTATGAATATACAGTAATAATGTGATAGAATAACAGATAACATTTGGATGGTGGTTTTAAGTTCAATGATAATGTACCCGTGTCGTGTGAAATGTTGATTGATGTTTGTTTTCTTTAAAACGAGTCTCAAAACAATTAGGAATTAGGAATCTATATGGAGAGTGAAATAGTTTGCTCTGGTTAGTTCTTGGAACATGCAGCTTAATAGGGATTGTTCTGGTATTTCTCTTCGGATTGTATTATTAGAAACTGGCCCTTTCCTGAATTCCCTTCAGACCGCGCTAAGCGGTGGCTGGGACCCCATCGCTATTCCCTATTCAACCGACCCATGTTTGTTCAACAATATAAACAAAAACCGCCATGCAACAGCGAGCCCAAGTTCCAATTCACAACTCTTGGTCAGCTCTTTGTAAAAGCCTTGGATAAGTCCTTTATAATCCATTTCTAGGGAATAAGTAATAAAAAACCTAAAGTATTATGAAAAGAAAAAAGAGAACATATATTATTATTATTTTGGATATAATTAATTGACCGTTGAGAATTATTAGAAGTAATTGAAGAATTTTGTTAAATCATTTTATAGTACTATTATGATATTATGACTACTATTTGTTTAATCTGATTACTTCTTTTAATTTCACTTACTATATATAGTAAGGGGAAGTATTGCGATCGTGAAAATTTTCGAATTCCAGTTTTCAACGGAAATACACGTTTTAGGGTCCCCTGAGTCCAAATAATAAAGTCCCGCAAAAAGGTCTGTGTGTGTTTTTTTTTTTTTTTTTTTTTTTTTTGTGTGTGTGTGATAACTCCCGGGCGGAAACGGTAAGTCCTAAGAAACTTAAATTTCATATTTAAGACAACTATACGCCCGAGACGTGACAAAACTTTTTTCATCAAAATGAGCTTACCAGAAGAGGCACTTTATACTAAGCATTTTGCACCTTTTTTCGATTTTCTCGAAAACGGTTCCGACGATTTTGATTAAACTCGCTATATCGATGTAAAATTTAATGGGCTTTAATATAATGTAGGTTTTATTTGGATAAAAATGGTCTGACAGGGCTTCAATGCCGATATTTTTTTATTTTCTTCTCTTAAAGTACCTTTAATTTTGTAGATTCAATAGTAATAACTAGATTATCTTGTTAACGCTGATGAAGAACAGGTAAATATATAAATTGAATAAATTCGATACCCAACTAAAGGAGAAAACAGAAAAAATATTTTTTTAATGGAATTTTTCGTTTTTGAACATTAGAGCAGTAATATACATGTATGATATACCGTTGGAAAGCTAAAGATTTTAGAAAAAATATCATCTCATACACAAGCTTTTAAATGTTAATACAGAGTGATGAAATGAACATAAAACTAACTGATTATTTTAGATAATAATATAATAGATTTTTTAATGAAACACATGTTTCTATAGAAATTTAATTTAATTAATTCTTTAATAGTTTCACGTATTTTTATCTCTAACTGTATTTGAAAATTCTTTCATTGATTTTAAAAATGGAGGTAAGTGAAAGTCGTGTGTTGCCCGCACCAGATTTCTTATGTTAGTATTACAATTTTACTCATTTTTGTCAGATCCCGTATAAAATGCGATACGTATTTTCCATTCTACCTACCTTTCGTACGTACTTTCATATCTACCTACTTACATCCCATTCCACCACATTGTACCTAGTTTCCATTCGCCTACAATACGGCATGTATCTCCACTCTACTCGTATTTCAATGTTTTTATTTCATGTAATTTTTTATACCTTTGTACATTCTTTAGTCATCCTTTATCCTATACTTATACTTGTTTAAAGATAGTATATTTAATCTTTTTGTAAATGTATCTCTGTTATACTTTTTTAGCCCTGATGATGACCCAAAATAGGAGTGGATAAGTTGGCAGAAAAGAAATGGTTGAATCTATCTCATTGTTCATTTATCGACCACCACCTGGACTAATTCCTTCTATTATTATAATTGTTATTTATTTATAGAAGACTTTTTTTAAATCTATGTTATCAATAACCTATTCAGAGATAGAGAAGAAGGGTTTTTTATTTCTTTTAAGTCCCATGAGATGTGGGGTTGATATTCAGAGGGTAAATTGGATTGTGAGGGATCTCTTTCACTGCATGGGTTGCATTTTAAGATGGGTTCAAGGAGAGGGAATTTATTGGAATTTAGTAGTCATCAGTTAAGATTTGAGCTTTGTGATATTTTCGCTTGAACTCTGGCTGTATTTGATCTAAAAGTTGGTTTGCTATAGTATTGGATTTTATCAGATTTATAATAATGATTAATTTTTCCTGTGACGCGGCTAAGAGTGAGGCGCTGGGATCCCTCGGACTCTTTTTTTCTCTCCCTACGTGGAGGGACAAGCAAGGCTCGGGGTTCACCAGATAAACTGTAAATATTGTACATAGGTGTGCTTGTTTTAAATTTGTTCATTCATTTTTAACTTTTATTTATTTCCAATTTCGAATTGAATAATATTATAATTTAGTGGGGAACTTTTATTTTAGCATTTATCCCCCGCCCTCACCCCCTTTCCCGAGAAACCCCGTATAGCCTTCAAAGGCGAGGTAGGGGAGAACAGAAAAAAAAAAAACAAAAAAACTTTTATTTATTTAATTTTCTTAATGCCGTATATTTAATTCTTTTCTATATTGTATTTCTTGGGCTTTTGTTGTTTTTTAATTTTACCACTATTACCATTGTTCCTTTTGGGCATTATGTAATATAGCTAAACAAACATTTTTTTTTTTTATCTGAAGATATGAAAATATAAATTTATCCAAAGCACGTAATTTTTTCTTCAGAGGAATGAGAGTCCCTAAGTTGCCAATCCAGGTTTATTTAGGATAGAGATCTTTACCTGACAACACAGATTCGGAACCACCATTTAAACCCTTCGAGGGACGGTATGACCAACTAATGTTCACTTCTTTCAAAAAATGGTAGGATCATTTGCCGAGTTAGAACCCATGACCTTGGGTATGGAAGGCTTTTATCTTAGACATTACATTACAGTTCAACAAGCGTTTATAGGTTATTAACTATTTTTTAATATCTTATAACACATTATATGTCGTTTTTTTTAAACATTTCTAAACTCTTACGCTTTCCGACGGTATATTATATGTCTTTATTACTTTTCATATTGCTTAAATTTTTTTTTTTTTGCTTGGCTACTTAAACCATTTTTTTACTCTTCTAGAAAAAAATAATTGAAACGTATTGCACTTACATATCTCAAGGAAAGAATGCCCTAAATGACATTAGCATGTTTTATAAGAAGTGGCCATGATCCAATTTTAATTTTATTCTCTTTTACCACTATTGTTATTAGTATACAGTTTAAATGCGCAAGAGTTTGAATGAAATCCAGGAGGAAATAAAGTCCTGCATAAAGGAGGGAAATGCGTGTTATTATTCAGTTGCTTAATTACTTGGCTCGCGGCTTCTGTCTAAAAACTTAAATGTTAGAATTTATAAAACTATTATTCTTCCGATGGTCCTTTACGGGTGTGAAACGTGGCCGCTTTTTTTGAATGATGAACCACGGCTTAAGGTTTTCGTGAATGAGATTCTGTGTAAAATATTTGGTCCGAAGAGAGATGAGGCCACAGGGGAGTTAAGAAGGTTGCAAAACGCCGAATTGCGGAACTTGTACCCTGTGAATATAGTTGAGATGATAACATCGCGGAGACTCAAATGGGTGTGTTAAGTTGTTGGACCCAGTGAGGAACGGATTTCGAGAAAGTTGGTATTCGCTGAACCGACTGGTAGGCAGATTGTGTTAAGGCTGATCTAGGGGGCTTGGGCCTGAACGGTGATCATTGGATGAGTCTGTGTAGGCGGTATTTAGTGGTATCGACATCGAGCCTTCGGGTTCGGTAAGCCCATTATTATTATTATTATACACATTAAATACCTTGTATACAAATCCTAGTCGGGGGAGTTGGAGCGACGCAGCTGGCTTTGCAGCACAAATCGTCAGAAGGCTCAGAGCACAGGATTAAGAAAGGATAGGCGAAAATACACGATTTAGGGTCCAAATCACCAAGCTCCACAAGAAGGTCTGTTTGTGTATGTGTTTCTAGTAAGTCTACTTCGAAAAAGATAATTTTAAAAAAATTGAAATTTCATAGCTTAAGTGCCTGAGATGTTCCAGAATTTTTTCAACAATCAAACCGCTAACCACAAGAACCACTTTATGCCATGCCTTTCTCACTTTTTTTCAATTTTCTCTAAAACGACACTAACGATTTTGATTAAAAGAGTCTGATAAATTGATAAAATAAATTGACCTGATTGAAATAGTCTTACAGAGCTTTAATTCTGAATTTTTCCTCTCCTAAAGTATATAAGTTTAATGAATTTGATGAGCAACTTTTTTTTTCTTTTCTGTTCTTTTTAAATATAAGAATAGTAAGATTGATGTATAGTTAACCGTTGTAAAGCTAAAGATTTTATAAAAAATGTTATCTTGAAGCGAAAATTGTTTAAAGCCATCAATAGCCATATTTGCAGTTGCTTTGTTTCTTAGATAGTTAGATTTGTATTTCATAGTGTAATTGATGTAAACGTTTTGTATGGCAAAAAGATAAATCGTTGTTCGATATGAACGAAATCATTATTAGCCTGAACTAATTAATAATTACATTTTTTTTAAATATTTACAATTACTACAATATTTCCAAACGAAATGTTCCGAAAGCGGCGAAGAACCGGAAGAAGGGACCGGCGCAGTGTGGAGCCGTCCAAGCTTCAGTCTCCGGCAGAACTCCGGCCGACTTACACCCCAGGCCTCTGCCAGGTAAAGCAAATAACACACGTAACATACTACTCGTTATATAACACAACTAACAATTTATATGATTTTAATTGAACTTCATTCATTATTAGTTGTATTTACATATCCATGCTATTTCAACAGTTTTTTAATTTTTTACACGTTAAATAAAAATCAACCTTTTTTATAATCATAGAAAAGTCTGAATGAATAGATATATTATTCTCCCTCATCATCATTTTTTTTTTAGTTGAATAAACTGTCAATCAATAAAAACTATTATTTAGGAAATTCTGTGACGAGATGACAAAATGTTATAAGTCACTTTTTCTAGTAATTAGAGTCTTCATATTCTATATTGTCCATTCGTTAATGTTTAAAAGGTAGAAAAAAATATGAGTGTTACTCTTTCAGTCTATGAATAAACAAAGTTACCTTGTACAAATAAACGATTTACCTTCTGAACATAAACAAATAAATGTGAAGATTATAATTTATAGAAAACCGTAATAATTAGGACATATTCTTTATCACTGAATAAAATTATTTTTAAAAAATCTAGAAAAAGTTACTAATACTATTTTGCTATTTGAGCACAGAATTATTGTATTGAACTTTCTAATAAATTATTAATATTAATTATGAAATGAATTTTCAAATTAATTATAGGTACTAAAGCTAAAGAAGTATTTAAGGTTCCTTACAATTGTAATTTATATAATATATAATTTATATTTACATTTAATTTATATTTCCTATTATTTAGCTTTAAATCATATTAATATATTTTTCTAACCATATTTACCTAACTAATTAAATTTTCCTGGAAAATCAAACGTTTGCCGTGCGAGACGTCATGCTGACCTATCTTTCTGAAGTCCATGTTGTCACGAAGGTGTAATTAAATTATTTAAAAGTGACGTTGAACTCAGTACTGCACAAAACATCGTTTGTGAATTCTTCGGACCGTCATTAATAAAGAAAGTTGAATTTATTTGCTATCAATCATTCTATACAAGACATTTTAAAGAAGGTATACACACCTTGATTATGCTTGAGTTACGTATTTGTTTAACATAACACTTTTAAAATGATCTGTTTTAATAATATTTGATATACTTAAACGTTTTTTTATCATTCTTACATTATTATGACCAAACAAGAGGATCCAAAAGATGATTTTTTTTAAGGTAAAACTTTTAGACTGAAAAATATTAGGGGCCAACGCTCCCCACGAGTCGCATGAAAAAATCGGAAAGTTGAAGCGAGAAAAACACATTTAATTTAATATTTCTGGTTCTAGTGAAGGTAGAAAAATAGATTCGGTGTCAAACTTACCAAGCCTCCCTCCCAAAAAAAAAAAAAAATCCATTAAAATATAGTAATCCATAAAACTTTCATGCTTATTATTAACACTAAAAATATAAAGAAGAAGAGAAGAAAATAAACTTTATTAACATATTGATAGATTGACAAAATATTTATTAATGATTTCGGATGAGACATCCTTAAAATCAGCAAAATGTTTGGTTTATTTGGTATTATAATATAATTAACCTTAATGACTAAATATGTGGTCAAATGTTAATTTAATTATATATGATTGTAGGAAAAATTATACAAAAACCTACAAATAAAAACGGATAGCATAATTGATAATATAAAATTAGAAATTGAAACAAACTACCTTAAGTTAGCAACACATGTTTAGTTCTTTTATGAGTGTAGCGTTTCAGAGATGTTTTATTATAGTTACCGATTTCCTTTATTAATGGATTTCTGGAGACGTGTTTTACTGAAGTGAGAAGCTGTTTGAGTATGGACAAAATGTTTAAATGTTGGAAGCTGCAAGTCCTGGAGCATAGATGATGTTTTAGTGTAGCGGGGGTAATTGTTATTTATCCGCATTGATAGATTTTGAAAAAATATAAATACTCTTGTCAAAACAGTACTTTTAATAAGGTTTCTTAAAAACTGTGCCAAAATTAAAATTCCTTTTTAGGAAAGCGGAACATAGTTTTAAAGAAACCTTATTGAAAATACTGTTTTGACAAGAGTATTTATATTTTTTCAAAATCTATCAATGCGGATAATTAACAATTACCCCCGCTACACTAAAACATCATCTATGCTCCAGGACTTGCAGCTTCCAACAATTAAACATTTTGTCCATACTCAAACAGCTTCTCACTTCAGTAAAACACGTCTCCAGAAATCCATTAATAAAGGAATGTATGTTTATTGCCATTACCAAGCATACGACTTATATGTTTTAATGGCTTATTTTTTTTTAATCGCTTTGAAAAAGGGTAATTTTGACACCAAACTTATTTTTCTATCTTCACTAGAACCAGAGATACTAAATGAAATGTTTTTCCGCGCAAACTTATTATTGTTATTATTAACTTAGTATTACACTTTATACTTATATAGCGTATTATTATTATCCTTAACATCAAGTATATTTTTAGGTAAAACTTTTCTTGTTCTTTTTCCACTTATATTCTGTGTTCCATCTTAAGGAAGCTAACATATACAAAGTTCTTTCTCTGTCATCTCCATGATCATCAAATGTCACACAAAGGAGATTCTTTGAAGCACAGAAAACAAGTTCCCTTGAATAGCTAGAACGTTCAAGGAATCTGGAAATTCTTCGGATCTCTGTAGCCAGTAAAAGAAAAGAAAAATTTAAAAAACGGTCCAACACAGTTGTATGAAAAGAAGAACGCTAAACACAAATGAAATACTTCCTACATTTAATAAAAATTAAACGTACACAAAAATCAGACAATAAAGAAGTTGAATATAGAAATCGAACATAAAAATTAGTGATTTTAAAAATATTTAGTTACTAGCTGTGTCACGCAGCTTTGCTCGCGAATATTGCATTTCGTATTAATTTATGTGCTTTTATGGTGAGATTTGCTATAATAAATATCAACTATCAGCTACTCTTTGTTATCATTTAAAGCCTATTGATATTGACTTCTTCCTGTCAAATTTACAATAGCAAACCAGTAGAAGTGGTTATACCCATAATCACTTAATATGTGAAAATAATCGTCACAAACCATTTTTAAAAAATAAATAACAATTGAATATATATTCATAGGAACCTACACTCGAAACAGATATGAAACGCAATATGCTTAAAAGGGTCGGTCACCTGTATGTAGTGACCAGCCAGGTGCCCTTAAGATTTTTTAATGAGAGTAAAAAACAACCTTAGTTATGCCCTCCTTCGAAGGGGACGTAAAATGGTGGTCCCTAGCCTTTGCGATTCCATGAACTCGTTAAAGATCTCTACCCTAACTAAACTTGGAGAGGAAAAAATTAGTCATCATACGATTAACCATAGTAGTATAAAAGTGACGTTAAACGAACAGATAACAACAGTAATATGCTTAAATATATTTGTTATAAAATCTTTGTACCTTTGCTGATACATATCAGATTAAGACAATTTTACGTTTAGGTTGTTCAACCACTTTTTGGGCGAAGATTTTTAAATTCTGCCTTATTGCACATCAAGGCGGTAAGACGAACCTCCAGGCAAAATTTTAGCCTCACAACCATAGTAATTTTTTAGATACCAGAAAATTGAGTGGTACTTTCTTTTATAAATATAGACATACAGCTAATAAAAGTCCTAAATATGCTTAAAATAATAGTTCTGATTATTATACTCGAATAAATCAAAAGAAATAGTAATTTTTTTAATTTATTTAAATTTATAAATGTATATGCTTCAAGGTAATAACGATTAAAGTTAAGAATGACTCTTGAAATAAAACATGACTTAACAATATAGATAATAATATAGATTGATATAAATATTTCCGCGTTGTGTAAACTTCTATACTCCCCAGTAGCCTCATCTCTCTTCGGACCAAATATTTTAGTACTTTATTTTCTAAAACCTTTAGCCGTTGTCCGTCCTTCTAAGTAAGCGGCCACGTTTCACCGTCGGAAGAATAACAGTTTAATAAATTCTAACCATTAAGTTTTTAGACAGAAGCTAAGTAATTTCGCAACTGAATTATAACACGCATTTCCCTCGTTTAACCAGGACTTTATTTCCTACTGGATTTTTTTTTTTCGTTATCATTGAACCTAAATACTTAAATTTCTCTACGTGTTCAAAATTATACCCTGATATATCAATATCACTATGATCGCCACCGTCTGTGCTACAAATCATATATTTTGTCTTTTCAGTATTTATTTCGAGTCCTATTTCTTTACCGGTTTTTATTAACGGACTTGTATTTAGCTGTTTAGTTTCCGTGTCTTCGGCGTATCCCAGAACCGGAATTTTATCACCCAAATTTAAACCTTCTTAGTACATGTCACTTTTTCTTTGATATATTCTAAAGCGACTTCGTCTGCCTCAATTTCTGTTATTATGATTGCTATTAAGAAGTTTTTAAAAGAATATGTTTTAAAGTACTTCCGCGTAAATGACATTTTTAGTTTTATTTTCTTGTGGCAGAAGAACATACTGATTTTCTCCGCAACCCGATCTCGACGTAAATCTATTCCTACGTGTTTAAATGGAAAAATATAAATTAACGGGAAATTGAATTATTAAAAAATAAAAGGTAAATCATTTGGAATCACTGGGAAGCGAGTTTTTTTTTTCTCCCGAATTTTCCCCGTTTTTTTCCCACATTTTCGACTGATTCTTCACTCCCATATATCACAGTGTGATGTTATATAGCCTATAACCTTCCTCGATATATGGACTATCCAACACAAAAAGAATTTTTCAATTAGAACCAGTATTTTCTGAGATTAGCGCGTTCAAACAAACAAACAAATAAACTCTTCAGCTTTATAATATTAGTATAGATTATATTCAATGCATTCTCACACTTTAGAAGACTAGTGAACTTGATGGCATTTTATAAATTATTACGCAGTTCCACCTTTTCTTATCTTGGCTATAAACTTCATGATGGGACAAGAAAATGCCTCATTCAACTCCTTTTTTACAGTTTTTACGTCCTGCCATATTTTTAGTGGCCGTTACTTAAATTTAATAAGGTTCTTTGACCTTTTAAACTGTCGTGAAACCTGTAGTAGATTGCTTTGCTACCCATTCGTCGGTTTTTCGCATTTGTAGGAATAAATGTAATGTCTAGTTTCGATCTTACCATCCCATTCTTATGTGATTAACATTGACCCTGCTGTCTCAATCTGTTGAGGCTCAGTCTGAAACACGCTTGTTTCCATAAACTATTCTATGAGATGCTGGTTCGTTCGAAATCAACTTAACAGATTATAACAGAATCCTTCTTTCAAGAAGAGTGCTGATAGAACCGTTGTCATTTCTGTCATTTTATTTCATTTAACCAATTTGATTCTTTAAAATGTAACTCGATATTCCTGTTCTTAAATATCTTTTTCTCTTCTCTATCTATATCAATATCTAATTCTGCAATTTAAATCGTCAGTCCAGTCCCTCCAAACAAGATCGCGTCATTCTGACCTTTATATTCCTGGCCACAGAACAACAACTTTTAATCATTCCTTTCTTGTCCTCTCTACTACCATCTGGATTTCCTCATCTACTCATATCCGCCATGCTTCTTCCCTACCATCATTCAAGTCTTAACTGTCCGAATACCTATTGTCATCCTAAACAGACGCTCAACAAGTCTGATATTTCAAATCAAATATCTATTCAAAAATTATTATTTATGGTTCATATTGGTTTATTATTTTCAATAATCAGCCATTGAAATAGACAAAAAAAAAAAAATAAAAAAAAAATTACCCCCTTCAAAATTTGAAAGTTTACGTTTCAAGATGCGTATAACGCGAATAAAGAATAAAAAAAAATCCGTTTGTCCGCCGTCCGCGGCTTCGGTAAAGTTGGTATTCTGAGAAAGTTGGTATTCGCTGATCCGACTGGTAGACGTCCGAAAGGTAGGCCGAAGCGTCGATGAGAGGGTTGCGTTAAGGCTGATCTCGGGGGCTTAGGCTTGAACGGTGAACATTGGACGAGTCTGTGCAGGCGGAGTTTGGCGGTATCGGCATCGAACCTTCGGGTTCGGTAAGCCTATTATTATTATTATTATATAATTATTCGCAGTTTTTGTTAAAAATCAATAATGATTTTTTTTTCTATCTTCGAAAATAACGTAGTTACAAGCGTGTATATAGGCGAGAATTCATTTATTTTTTAATTTTGAATGCCCTGTAATAAGGGAGGATGGATATGTTATATAATTATATTTAAGGGTTTTTCTATTGATGCTGATATGTAAAAACATGTCGTAGTTATGTCAATTGTCAGTCCAAAGAATTGCACTACGTCACTTTGCAGTTTGAACGCTATTGAGGTATCATGAAGCTCAAGATTCATGAATAATAAAAGTAATTAGTTGGGGTTTGCCTTGGTTAAGTCAAATTTTACAAAGTTTGTAACGACCATAAAGTTTTGTTAGGTAATCTTGTAAAGTCCGTGAGGCGTGCTTAGAATTTTGATCTTATATTAATAGCGTTGTTTCGTCTACTTATTCGGACAAACTAGATTATTATAAAATTTAAAATATTATTTTAAAAACCATTATAGATTATGACTAACATCAAAATATGGTTAAATATTTAAATTATCAAGGAAGGATTTGAAACTTAAAAGTTAATATTTAAGAAGCGATCATTTATTTTACTATTTTTAAACCACTTAATATGAAGGAAGAGTTACTTTTTCACCCAGAGCAAAAATATTAATTATAAAAAGAAAAGAATAATTTTTATTGTAATTTACAACCATATATTAAACAAATAAAATAATTAAATGTGTAGTAAGAATACATACCATGGAATGGCTTATGAAAGAATTATCGGTTGATAGCTAATTTCATGGAAGACTTCATCAAAAACCGCTTCAAAAAACACCACTCCCAGTTAAAGGTGCAGTAGCCTAAAACATAGGAGTTCAAACTTCATATCGTAGGCTCAAATCTAGACTTCTACAAGACGATTTATTGTAAATATTATAATTTAATTTTATGAACCTCATATTATTTATTTTTTTAACTTATATTGGTTTATTTTCATTTTGTTTTATTAATTCTATTTTATTATTAAATCGACTAAAATCGATTTTACTTTTATACTTTATTTTCTGGCACTAACTCTAGTACTATTTTCTATATTTATAACCTTTTTTTCTTTCTTTTTTTTTATAATATTTGTTCGCTCTGTTATCAAATTATTTAATTCTTAGGAATAATTATAAATCTATTATCGTAAGGGATGTGTTTTTTACGAGACTATATCCTAATTTTTTTATTGTTGCGAGTTGTAATAATTATTCTTTTATGTTAAAGAAAGCCATGTATGACTTTCGCCGCCGATCTGGAAATAAAGAAATATAAAAATAACTATTTTAAATGAGTAGGTCCCGAGGCCTTTTTTTTTCAATCGGCTCATAGGGTTATCAGAAATATAAAAGGATAGGTTACGGATAAGTGGGTTGTGTGGGGAGGAAGTTTATAAATGAAAGGTGTATCTATTTCGGGCTAAGTCTACGACAAAAGAGGTGTTAAGGTCGTTATAAATGATTTGGTTTGTGACAAAGTAATGGGTATTCAGAGTTTTGTGAAGGATTTAGGATTGTAAGGATTGAATGCGGGAGGCATTAGATGCTTTAGTTGAGTCCAAGAGTTCAGTTACATGTGTCCAAATAGGTCTGATAATAGTGACGTACATAGGTTTTTTGTAATAGACTGGAAATTTCGAACGCTTGTCAATTAAGTGTTGTAGTAAGTGATACCTAAGAGCAGTTGCTTGTCCTTTCAGTATTGTGTGAGGATAAGACAAAATAAATATATAAGTAGGCCAGAAAAAGGAAATTAGGAGGTAGCAAAATGTTGAAGTAAGAAATTTGTATTTATAAAATAATAATAAATAAATAGAAAAAGGCTTACCGAAACCGAAGTTTCAATGCCGATACCAGCAAATACTGCCTACACAGTCGTCTAATGATCAACGTTCAAGCCCAAGCCCCCGAGATCAGCCTTAACACAATCCTCCCAACGACTCTTCGGCTTACCTTTTGAACAACTAGCAGTTGGTTCAGCGAATACCAACTTTTTGGGAACCCGATCTTTACTGAGCCCAACAACTTTGAGTCTCCTCGATGCTATCACCTCAATTATATTCATGGGATACAAGTTCCGTAATTCCGCTTTGTGCAACATTCTAAACTCTCTAGTGGCCTCATCTCTCTTTGGACCAAATAATTTACGTAGTGCCTTATTTTCGAAAACCTTAAGACGATTTTCATCCTTAAAAGTAAGATAGTAAAGGCCACGTTTCACATCGTAAGACCCGTCGGAAAAGTAATAGTTATATAAATTCTAACCTTTAAGTTTTAAGACAGAAGCTGCGAGCTAAGTAATCTTGCTGAATAATAGCGCGCATTTCCCTCATTTAACCGGGTCTTTATTTCCTTCTGGATTTTATTTTTTCTTGTTTTTTTTTTATTTCTTTTCCTCTGGCGCGACAAGCCGTGTAAGCCCTTGTATAGATTCCTCCTTAGTGGTATAGACTCCTGGGAGAATATACTCACGTTTCTCCATGAATTGTTTAGGGTAGGGTCATCACTCCTTACGCCTATTTTTTGCGAGTTGTCACCAGTAGGCTGACGGGTCTCTCATACCCGGGAGAGAGGCTGTGAATGAATCCCCATTTAATTATATTCTTATAAAATTCTCCTGGGAATGGGATTCGAACTCACAACTCTGGCGTGAGAGACTAGCGCGCTAGCCACTCAGCCACCGGCTCCCCCTTTCTTGTTATTATTGAACCTAAATACTTAAATTTCTCTACGTGTTCAAAACTATGTCCTGATATATCAATATCACAAAGATCTTCACCGTTTCTACTAATAATCATATATTTCGTTTTATCGGTATTTATTTTGAGCCCTATTTCTTTACCGGTTTTTATTCACGCACTTGTATTTAGTTGTATAGTTTCCGTGTCTTCGCCTAGCGGTACCAAATCACTGGCGTATTCTAAAACCGGAATTTCACCACCCAGATTCAATCCTTTCTCGGTACATCTCATCTTTTCTATGACATATTATAATGCTATAATAAATAAAACAGGTGAAAGGGGGTTCACCTAGTTTCAACCCGATCGTAACTCATATCTCTCGGAGTAATTATGACCGATTTCAACTTTATGTAATGTTTCAGACAGTTACGTTTACTAATTTCCTGGGTATTCCCTGTTCAATCATGTTGTTATACAGCTTCTGGCGGTTTATGGAATCATAAGTTTTTTTTTTTTTAAATCGGTATAAAGTTTATGGACTACACCGTTGTAAATTTTTCTCCTACATTTGAAGCAAAGGAATTTGTATCTGGTCAATGTAGTTGAAGTGAAAGAATCGCGGCGGTTGAGATGGAAAACTGAAGTTTTTAGTTTAGGATATTAAAGAACAAAAAAGTAATTAGCACTGAATCAGCAATTAAATGTCCAAAGCGTAGAATTAAACTTGAAAACCTCTAAAGACGAATGCATTTACCAAGTTCTTTCTGACCCTACTCTCATCTGCGGTAGAGAGGAGTAAATTACTTTTGTTTAGACATAGCTTTGTTCACGTGAACATATACAAGTTTATACCTGTTACTTGATAATAATTGGATTTAATAATTAACAATTTACAGATAACATTCATATTCGGATATTGTCATGCGTAGTTAAATAACTTTTACTATATGGTACATTGTCCAGTACGAGTTCCGGATCAAAATAATAAAATTCACAGATCAAATATATTTACTCATTGTATCGGCTTAATGTATACATATACGGTTCTTTCATGTATTTATACTAAAGACAGAAATCAATATTAATTGTAAAAGTCGTTAAAGACACAAAATCAATAAATCACATAACTGACAACCCGATTTACAAACCCGATTTTGTTAATGGGGAATTTTTTTTTTATCTTAACGTGTTCACGACATTTGTTATGGCATGATAAGGTTTTTTATGGTTGTTTAATCGAAAATAGATAACTTCATAATTTTTATATTTACCATAAGATCTTTATTTTTACGTTTATTTTTTTGTTTTGCCAAAAAAGTTGGAAAATAGTAGAAGAGAAAGACAGTAGAAGACGATCGTACTTCAATTGGTTTATTGTTGATTTGAGGCAAGATCGAGGTAGCGTCCGAACGGTGAGGCTATGCCATACATAGACCCAAGCCTTCTCTCAAGAAGTTTTGAACGTTTGCAAACGTATTTCTTCATCTTGTCATCGTTCCCGTGGGAACTTGGAAGAGCCGCCCTGCGGTAGTTTTCTACAACACTCAACAGTACTACGTTCATGTGAATATAGAATATCTTTAACCATTATTGGAACATTTAATTTCTTAAAACTGTTTAATTAGGTGACTTTTGATTCCCATATTTTTTACATCTTTAAGTATTTAATCAAGTTAAGTTGGTTTTCATATTTTCTTGAATATTTTATTAGTTTTTTGTTTCTTATATTTTCTTACAGCTGTTTAAGTACATAATTAGGTTAATTTTGTTCCTATCTTTGCCCAAATGGCAGATTGTATTATCTCTAATAAATAATAAAAAAATGTCTTTTTCATTACTTTTTAGATGTATTTTAGTTTACTAAATGTATCGTGATTCGTCGTTTACTTTCATTTTTTTTTTTTTTAAATCTATACAGTCCACTATTTTTTTTTTTAACCAAACCACCTCAATTTTTAGTTATC
This sequence comes from Piezodorus guildinii, assembly GCA_023052935.1. Taxonomy (NCBI): domain Eukaryota; kingdom Metazoa; phylum Arthropoda; class Insecta; order Hemiptera; family Pentatomidae; genus Piezodorus; species Piezodorus guildinii. The sequence goes on from CM041293.1 coordinate 64,454,477, forward strand.
ACTTGAAAGTACTGTTCTTCCGCGGATAGCTCAGCGTATACATAACATCTTCGAAAACTTTGTACTAGCTTTAATTATTTATTCATAGTACATCTTGGGTTGTCCATAATTTCTATCATATATAGGAGCAGATACTAGATCTCAAGGAAGCAAAATGTTAAATGAATATATCCGATTCAACGCGTAGAGATGTTTGATTTTCAACCCTAACCGTTGAGAATTTTTACTTTTTTCCATATTTTCATCAGATAAATTCAGTATATATCTACTTTATGTGAAAGCACAGAAACGTGAGTGGTACCAAATAAAAGTCGAACCCCCGAAATAGGAAAGTAAGTGTCGCAAAACGTCATGCAGAAATTTAGATTTTACTTTCACTAAGAATATTCCGCGAATAGTTTTTATTGAAAATAAATTTTTATTACTCTTTCCATACACATAGAATGGTTAGTGGAAAACCACAGATTTATAAGTATTTTTTTGATAAAGGACCTCTCATATCTTTATGATCTTATTTCTGATAACAACTATTGATAACAGCAAAAATCTTTAAACTGTATTTTCCTCCATAAAACTCAGAGTATGGGTCATATAAATATTTTTGTTTTTCTTGAAGTCTTGTATCTGCTTCCATAACATGATGAGAAATTTATCAAGTGATCAAAAGTGATTTAATTCAATAACTCAGTTCTTTTCTAAGAAAGAGAAACAATTTATTTTTGTTTTTAACCAAAGTCGTAACCAATTATTAGAAAAAAAAATTAATAACTACGCGCAAAACTTAGCTTTTTTGAAGATAGAGAAAAAACCGTTAGTGTTTCTTAGCCAGAAAATAGTGAATTATTGGGGAAAAAAAAGAAAACAGCAACGAAAAAAAAATGAAATTTTATTTATAAAGATCAAAAGTGATTTAATTCAATAACTCAGTTCTTTTCTAAGATAGAGAAACAATTTATTTTTGTTTTTTAACCAAAGTCGTTCTTTAACCAATTATTAGAAAAAAAAATTAATAACTACGTGCAAAACTTAGCTTTTTTGAAGATAGGAAAAAACCATTAGTGTTTCTTAGCCAGAAATAGTGAATTAATTGGGAAAAAAAAAAAGAAAACAGCAACGAAAAAAAATGAAATTTTATCTTAAAGATCAAAATGATTTAATTCAATAACTCATATTTCTAAGATAGAGAAACAATTATTTTTGTTTTTAACCAAAAACCTCGAATAATTATTAAAAAAATTGAAATTAACCCATAAATACTCCATAATTGAATTATTTTGAAGATAAGAAAACTATTTATGATTTTAGAATTGTATAAACGCTAAAAAAAAGATAGAATGAAATTTGCAAATATACTTAGTACCTCTTTGTTTCAAGATAGAGAAAAAAACTCATTTTTGTTTTTAAACCAAATGTCGTTACTTTAAACCAATTATTAGAAAAAAAAATTAATAACTCGTGCAAACTTAGTTTTTTGAAGATAGAGAAAAAACCATTAGTGTTTCATTACCATGAATGTGAATTATTGGAAAAAAAGTATATCAGCAACGAAAAAAATGAAATTTTATCTATAAAGATCAAAAGTGATTTAATTCAATAACTCAGTTATTTTCTAAGATAGAGAAACAATTTATTTTTGTTTTTTAACCAAAAACTCGAATAATTATTAAAAAAATTGAAATTTAACCATAAATACCTCCATAATTGAATTATTTTTGAAGATAGAGAAAACTATTTATGGATTTTTAGAATCTGTAAAACGCTAAAAAAAAGATAGAAATTGAAATATTGCCAATATATACGCTTGTACCTCTTTGTTTTCGAAGATAGAGAAAAAAATCATTTTTGTTTTTAACCAAAGTCGTTCTTTAACCAATTATTGAAAAATAAATAAAATAATAACTACGCTCAAAACTTAGCTTTTTTGAAGATAGAGAAAAAACCATTAGTGTTTCTTAGCCAGAAATAGCGAATTATTGGGGAAAAAAAAAAAAACAGCAACGAAAAAAAATGAAATTTTATCTATAAATACGCCCATATGCTCTGAAATAAGACAAAATTGAATGTTGTTTTTTAACAAAAAACAAAAACCAACGTGAATAATTAAAAAAAAAAAAAAACAATTGAAATTTTACCCATATATAATAGGCCCATAACTCAGTTAGTTGTTCTATAAATTTCTAAAGTTTAAAAAAAATATTGGAATTGGTTCAGAACTACGAGATTATAGAATTTTGAAATTAGCAGTGGTGATATGCTTTTTTCCTTTGAATTATTTATTGTTTTCCATATTACTTATTTACCTATAAACAGTTATACCTTAATATAAATTATATGGAAATCATAAACCCTTGTTGTAATAATTTGCAGTGTTTTTTTTAATTTATAAGAAAGTTTTACAAAATTTAATAATAATAGTTTCACGAGGCTGTTCTTAGCGAAACATAGTTTTCCTGAGTATGAATGACGATAGACTTTTCAATGGCAGTAATTACTCCCTGATTCTTTCGCATATACTAGTAAATATTCCATTGTTTTTATTTTAGTTTCTAGTAATCTCATTTTCATATCCTCTCATTTTTTTTTATTGTATTGTATTTCATCCGCCTGGAATTCGATACTTCTCTATTATTCATTCCAGCTACACAGATGGTGGTCTCCAGATTGTTATTTTCAAGCTTTTACAATATTGAAAAGAAAGAAAAAATATAACGTACTGATTACCCCTCGATAAAATTTCAGCTGATCTCAGTTATTTACAAGAACCCAAGGGACCAATGCCGGCTTGTTAACTTTCTCAACTTTAAAAGTTTTCCTCCCCTAGGCTGCTCAAGTAGGGAAGATTGCCGGACCCGCTCATAAAGTGAATTTGTAGAGATGGCTCCTCTTTGAGAAAACCAATTGGAAAACCAATTATGTTAAAGAAAGTAACTATTGAAAAATCACATTTAAATTAAAAGCAACGCAAAATAATAATTAGTCTAATTTTGATTCAGAATTTTATATTATTTTACAGTCATATTTGGAAAAGAGTACAGAAGCATAAAACATTATCTTTAAAAAAAATCTATAATTGCTTACTTAAGTTGATTAATTACGCTGCAAATTATTACACTATGCTTTATTATTTCCAAATAACTATATTAGGGTATAACTGTTTGTAAGGCTGTAGATAGCCAATTAATTAATATGAAAAGTAATAAATAATATGAAATGGCACATCACCACTGCTAATTTCGAAACGCTATTTCTCTGCTAGTTATTAATCGGTTTCAATGATTTTTTTTTCATTTTGTAGAAAATTTATTTCTCTATAAAATGACAATGCATTTTTATTTATTAATTAGGAGAATTTTTTTTTTTCGGTTTCTACGCATCTTGAAACGTAAGCCCTCAAATTTTGAAGGTTATGTTTTTTGTTCGATTAGACTAAATACTAGATTGGGTTACTACTTCCTATTCTTCTCTTTTCTTTTCTTTTCATTAAAATAAAATTTCCTGTTTCCAGAACGCTTTAATTTTTTTCTACCATCAATTATAACCGAGTTATAATCAGAGAGTTACATCTCTTATACGTTTGTGGCTTGACTATATAAGATTTTTTTTTCTACTTTTCTTGTTCATCGCCGTGTTGTCTTGATTTAGATTTTTCTATTATAATTTGTGACTCGAATATACACATAAACTTTTTTATTTATTTTTTTTTTTAATCGCACTTTACTGATTCTAAAACCCTGTACATATTTTTCTCTATCTTTAAAAATAACTGAGTTATGGGCGTATTTATCGATAAAATTACAATTTTTTAATTTTCTTTTTCTCTTTTGGAGAAATACCACTGACGGCGGGCGGCAGACAAACGGATTTTCTTTATTCGTTATTCAGATTTTACGCATCTTGAAACGTTAGCCATCAAATTTTTAAGGGGGTAACTTTTTTTTTTGGGTCGATTACAAAGGTTCACTATTGAAAATAATAAACCAAAATCAGTCAAAGTAATTAGAATATTCAGACATAAAATTTATCTGCGATAATTAAAAACGATTGATAGATTAATTAATCGAAGAAACTTTACTCAAAGCAAATACCAATTTTGATTGTGAATTTGACGATAAAAAACAAATTGTATTTTTTTACAAAATAGCTTAAAAATAATTAATAAGTTTTTCCTAATTTTATTACTAGTATCTTGTGAATCCACTTATTTTCTTTACTATTGTTTAAAGAATAAAAAAAAAAAATATATAAAATATTCCCCCCCTTAAATTTTGCAATAAATATGTTTAGTGGACTTTATTAATTTGCATATTCTTTATTGTTATATGTATGTCATACATGTCTGGTACTTCAATTATATCGTTCCTACAAAAATTTCTAAAATAATGTTTTTTTAGCAAATATTCATTTGAATAATTGACGCAGATTACTTAAGAATACATAATTTATTTACCAATTATAAAATTTATTCAATTATATTCAATTCAATTGTACACTCTTAAGTACATGTAGAATATATATGTATATGTGAATAAGCAAGCTATAAATTACAAATCGTCAAAAAAGATAGTTCCCCTTGTACAGGACTTCATTAAACCTAGAAATCACCTTTCACGGTTAAAAAGCAACACATGCTTTGAACATCTGATATAACTGAATAAATAAAAAGTCTTTGATCATTGAATCATTTAAATGTCAAGAGGGACAATCAAATGTTTCACATAAATGTAATATAAATTCCAGTAACGGTTAAATGGAGTTCTTGGAACGAATCTGGAATGTCGAAATATTTTTCCTTCGTCTGTCGGTTTTATTAAGTAATTTTACTTATATCATTTTCATGTTTCTCAGGTAATAAACAATAAAAACGAATTAATAGCTTATTGTAATTTCAAAATAAAAATTAAAAATTGTTTCTAAAATGCTGAATAGTAGTAAAAAAATGGCTAAAGGGTAGATAGTTGAATTAGCAAAAATGATTCTCTCTGGACCAAATTTATTAAAAATTTAAATAAAGTTTTTTGAAATTTTATATTTCTTGTATTTTTGTGGTATAAAAAATCAGATGCATATAAATATACTAAAACTTTCCATTTAAATAATTTTAGAACTTGTAACTTATTTTTTTTTTATTAAATTACTAATAGGGTTGTAAAATAACCTCGTAGCATTTTTTACTGGGAATTTCGATAAAAACTTCAGGTTAATGTGAATATTTGAAGGGCCCAAAATAAGTAAAAAACTTATGGGGAAAGGTCTGATGAGTAGGGTAGGTGGGGTATCACATCCCAGATAAACTCGATAATTCTTGCAGGGTCTGGAAAGACACGGGACCACGGCCGTTATTGTGATGGAAAACTATGATGGACGCTTTTGCTCAACTGCTGTTTTTAATTGTTATAACTAGGCAGAGTGTACTTCAGAATAAATAGTCTGGATGGGAGGAAGAAGCTCAAAATAAAGGGAACATTTCCCATACCACCTAATAAGCAGCGTAACCTTCTTTTGGATGTATTCCTGCTTTTGGAGTCCTTAACGACCGGAAACTTCCTTTTTCCTTTTACTTTTCCCTCACAATATTACTGCACCGGACCCACTTTTCATTCCATTATCAACATATTTAAAAATGGATCATTAACATTACGTTTCATGAAGGAATTGTTAATGGAAATGCGGCCTGATAAATTATTTTTCGATCAAATAATGAGAGCCCGCTTATCACCTCGAGAAACATATTCCCAAATGATTTGAGACACTTGCGGGAGATATGTTAAGTATTTCTGCGATATTCCGTTTCGTTGAGTTTGGGTATCTGTAGCCTATTCTTGAATTTAGTCATCATCAACGGATGAAGAACGACCCAGCACTTTGCGTCTTCCAAGACAAAATTTCCGAATATACTTCTTGTATTTATAGTATAGCAAATCAGATGCACATAAATAAACTAAAACTTTTATTTAAATAATTATAGAACTTGTCCCTTCTTATTTTATTAAATTATTAGTTTATGATAATTTAGTATATTATCCAATGTTTCGGGGTGGTGAGGTCTAAGCAACCAAAAAAAAAATCAGTATTTTAAAATGAACAAATTTATGGAGGAGAAATTTGCAGTCAAATTAGCACAAAATTAAGTAGAAACTTAATTTAATAGAGCTATAAATTCTTTTCCGTAAGTAAAATAATTTGTGACACTGATAGATCTGAATAAATGTTTAAATTTTCTTGCCACTGCACTTAAGAGCAGCTATAAAAAACAGCAAAATTATATCAACCATTTATTTATATTTTTTTTTTTATTTTTTTTACTGAAAATTATCTTGCTGTGTATTTTTTATAAATTGATACTTTCATTTTTATTACAACTATATAATTTATTCTGTTGTTTTCGTAGGCACTATTAAATTAAGTTTCAACTTAAGTAATTTTGTGTTAATTTGACTGCATCCTCAACTAACTTCTCCTCTATATACACGCAGTCAACATTCTCGCATCACATCAAATTTATGATTTAATTGATTAATAGCAATTTAATATAAATTAAAACTAAAGGTTTACCTAAAAAAGAACTTTTGTATGGATTTTTGAAGATATATTGTACGTTGTTATTGTATAATTTTATTAGGATATGATGCTTTATAGTATGTAATAAATAATACATGTTAAATATTTCTTTATTGCAGTGTTAGATGCCCTATTTTTCATGACCTTGAATTGTCGATTTTTGTTATTTGTTGTAGGTAAAAAAATATATTTATATAAAATAATCTTGAGGAACATTCTAACATCGTCTATAAACGTTCTTAAAACCTTTTGAAAAAACGTTTTAAAGACATGACGGAGTCTGCAGTTGACAAGAAGACTCAAGAAAGCAGCACAGTGTTCTTAAACACTTTTATTACTTCTTTGGTCCCAATTTAAGTAATCCTGAATGAATTTTTTAATTATTCTTAGCACTTTATCTAAAAGCAACTGTTAAATACATTGAAATTACATCAAACATTTATTATTCTCATACGGTTTTTTTCTTTTGTATTTATATCACTGAAAATATTCTTGTGTTGTATTTTAGAAATAATATTTTCATTTTTTATTACAAACATATTATTTATTTTGTTGTTTTCATACTTGTACAACAGTTTGTTTAATGTTGATACTTCCATTTACAGAATTTTAATGAATAAGATATGAAAATTTAAGTTTATAAACATCAATACTTAATATTTTTATATTATATTTAAATTCAAACTTTAAATTATGTCAAGGAAATAAAATGAAGGATTAAAAAACCCTTTAAAATCATTATAAACCTCACTTGAGTCTTAACCTTAATTCACTTCGGAGGGTTGATATACAGTTTGAAAGTTTGTAGGATTCATAAATTTCGTCTAAATGGCTTTTGGGCTCATCGAAGTTTGCATATATTTCAAGAAGGGTTTGGGGAAGTTTGTGAAAAGACTGAGATATCAAGTTTTATTAATCAGTGGATTTGAATCGTTATCTTAGCTTAAGAAATAGCTGGCTCATTGAATACGGTTTCAATTTAATAGTACGAAAAGAGTTCTAGGTTTAAAATTGATGGGATCTGTGACACTTCTTCTTCATTATTGTTGAAGTTCTTAATACTTAGTCTATCTATTTACAATGATACAATATTTTCATCACAATATATTATTTACTCAATTAAATAGAAGTTCAATAGTATTGCCAAAAGTCGGTGTTAAACATCGTTATCAGTTAGAATTTACGGGTACCCGCAGAATTTAAGATCCTTAGTTGTTTATCTTGGAATGGGCTGTAGCAATCTTGTTTTGTAGGAGGGTAAGAAAAAAAAATCTTGTTTTCGAAATGCTTGAAATACCTTAGAAGGTATTGTAAGTTCTTAAAAGTCTATAATGTTGCATTATTAGTTTTTCAATAGTTTTATTTATTCTTGTTTATTGTATAAAAAAGGATATCAGAAAAAAAATAATGAATAAAAAATAAACTTGGTTTTAAAGCAATAAGTTTTATTATTATTATCGTATTTAATTAGCAACACTTCTTATTAACGGATGTTCCTGGAGAAAGGAAGATGAACTCCAACTACTTCAGGTGGTCTTAGTTAAATAGTATTATATATTTAGCAAACTCCTAACAATTTTAGCTCTTCTCAGTGGCTTCCACAGTGGACTTCGGTATAAAACCATTGCTAGATATTATAATCGCCCTCAAAATCACACTATACAACCTGCACAGTTCCTTTTTATTATTATTTGATTTGGTTTTCAATTATCATTAGAAAAAAAGGAGTTGATGTAGGATCGAAACTTTCGGAAAAAAATAGTTAGCAAAACAAAGTATGGGGAAATGAGTGACATAAATAGCTTAAGGTATTTAGAGGAAATTATTTGTTGTAATGGGTCCGAGATAATGGGTATGGAGGATAGATTGTTTATGATAGAATGACTCAGCTTTTCCATCAGTGGCCTATACTGTAAAAAGGGTCTTTCAATAAGAGCGAAAATAAGACGCTATAACATGGTTGTCAAACCGGTTATTCTGGAGGGATTGGAGACCGCTTCTCTTCCTAGCTTAAGGAAACTTTTGGAAATAGAGAGGAAGATAGTGAAGAGGAATTATGGCCCAGTAAAGTAACCAGGGGGATTTAGACTGAGGCCTACCAAAGAATTATACAAATAAATGTATGAGTTGGAAACAGAATAAGGCTAAGGAGGCTGTGTTTCTAAGGCATATGGTCAGGCAGGATGAGTCCGATCAGAACGAATAAGATTTTGGGAAAATGTGAGATATAAAGGGAGCGGGAGGTACATACATACATGGGAGATGTACAATAGAAAGAAACTGTGAAATTGGGAATATCTCGGGCGTATAGTTATATGAAATTTGAAATTTCTGTTTCATACGTTTTTCGCTTTTGTGTTAGACTTACCATACGGACAAACTCAGAGACCTTTTTTGGGGATTGGTTATTTGGACTCAGGGACCATAAAATGTGTACATACGATGACAAATTAAATTCGAAAATTTTCACGATTGCAATACTTTCCCTTACATTTCACATAGAAGTAAGTGAAAGTAAAAATCAAATTGATTGTTGTAATAATTAATTAATAAGCGATTTTTTCGCTTCCTATAAAATTGTCTAGAAAGGATATAGTACCTTTTAGAATACAACATCTTAGTTATTCTCGTGGGAAACTAAAAATTGATATTATAATCAGGTTACAGTACTTGATGAAGTGTGGATAAATTACATTTTCGTCTAAAATAGTATTTGTATTTTTATTTGAAAAAAAGAAATATTTATGCTAAACTAATTTTAGTGTTCAATTTTTTCCAAGCACGCCCCAACTTCGTAGCTTCTATTTGAATTTTCAAAATTTGTCCTTTACAAACACCAAATTAAATATTAACAATATCGGAGTTTATGATTAGTTTTCTTTGAGGCTTCGTGGATCCATGCTAAAGAATTTCTATATCGTATACCAACTACTTCTATAGTACACCCGATTATTTAAAAACTTTGAGTAAATTAATTTATTCATTAAGAAACATGCTAATTAATTTGATGAGGTGGTAAGACCATCTGATCTGTCCCGTCCTGACAGCTTCTCCTGTACATTGATCAAATCCTAACATGTCTAAAGCATGCATATAACTAACGGAACATGAACCTTCCTCCTACGTTGACCCTTGTATTTAATTTTTATGGAAATACTTAAATAATTTTTCATTAATTAATTCCCAATGGTAGAGGAAAAGTACAATAAAAATTGAATATGATTAAAACTTCACTCAGCTTGTTTCAGTTTGTAAATAACATCGTATAGAAGAAAAAATGAATTTATTTTTTTCCTTTTATTATTAAATTCAATGTCAGAAAAAGTGAGTCATATGGGCTTTACATTATAACATGGTGTGAGTCATGCAGCTGTGTTGTGTGTCATATACTTTTTTCATATTTATAAATATTTTTTTAATTTAAGGCACACATTCTCTTCCATTTACGTAGTATTGTATAATTAATTATTACTACTCATAACTATTTGTGAGTAATAATAACCAAGATAATAATTACATTTAATAAATACTTAGGCACTAACTCGATACGAGTTTTTTTTATTTTTTCGTTTTGAAACGTGTAGAATTTGTTTTTGTATAATTTCTTCCACACCATTCTTAGATTATTTTCGATGTAACATCAGTCAAATAATGACTTTTAATAAGAAAATCAAGCACGACATGAGAAAAAAATCAATATAATTATTACGAATTATGAAGATCTCAGCAAAATACCTTTTTAAACTACAGTACAGTTGTTTGGACTATGTAAAAAAAAAACTTTATAAACAATTGAGACGTTGATTTCCAAAAGGTACTAAAGGATCTTGTTTACGAAACAGATATTTTGACATATTTTTTTTCTCATCATATAGTTTTATCTAAATATTCTATTTGATTTTATCTTTTGTTTTGTATAATATTTTTATGGATTTTGTTTTGTATAATATTTTTTATTGATTTTGTTTTGTAAAATATTTTTATTGATTTTGTTTTGTATAATTTTTTTTTATTGATTTTGTTTTGTATATATGTATATTGTTTTATTATTATATACATTTATTGTTTTGTATATATCATGTAAATGTAGTATGAATGTTGTATTTATCACAATTAAAAATGCCCTAAATTGGACTGATTGTAATACTACTCAATAAAGAACTGTTTCAGAATCAGATTTAATCTAATGAACTATCAAGTCCTCTAAAAGCGCGATTTAAAAATGCAGTTTGTTTTAAAAGGTACGTTTTTAGTCTGGATCTAAATCATACTAAAAATTTTTATTTTTACAACTTTAATTTAGTATCTTTTGGAAATGAAGGTCTCAGTTGTAATAAATTAAAAAGTAGGGATTTAAAAATGTATTTAAAAGTATAATCAAATAATTAGAACTCTTCTTGATAATACGCACTAATGTTGTTGTCAATGATTATGTATTGTCTTTAATTGCTGAAATATAATTAATAACTTAAAACTTTTGACTTTTCATATTTTTTATTATTAATTGTTTAATAATTATATATAAGACATATTTAAGATGCAATTAAATGATCAAATAAAAGTCAGAAATAAGTAATTTTGATCTGTATTTTTATTATTATTTAATTAATGCGTATATTTTGTTTCCTTTTTGTATTAAAATAATTAAATATCTAGTCTATATTTCACTACTCGAAAAGGATTATTTTGGAATTTCACATAAGCCTTACTTTTACACAAATGGCTCACCTTATAAAAACTGCAACATCATGAATAAATGGGTCCACTCTCTTTGGTAAAGAAAATTGAATTTCCGCTCATGGGTCCAGATCAAGCGGAACTCATGCCTTCATTTTAGACCTCTTACCCACAAAAAAGAAAAAAAAAAAGTAACCTAGGTTAATGCTATTCCCAAGGTCGGATCGATAATGAGCAGCAAAAAGCTAAAAGTTTTATAAATAATTTTGAGGAAATACATCCCACCATTAAATAAAAATTAAATAAAGAACTAAATTAGTTATGTTATTGATTTTTTGTTTCATTTTTTCTTTCCTAATCCAACTTGTGTCTTATCCTCAAAATCCTTGGAGATGGAGCTTGTATTCTACGAATTTAAAAGTTAGTGTACAAACAGAATATCAACATATTTTGAAGAATAATTAGGCACTTCCTTAAAAGTCATAAATTAATTTACATACACAGTAGTGAATAGTCATAATAATTTTTTATGTGGTTCTTGAATATGTATGATTAAGTTGAACGAAAATTGTAAAACATTATAATCATAATGAACATGAGGAAATTAGAAGTTATTAATTTTGTTAAATTACTTTTTAAAAATATTGCACATACGTATGAATGTGACATGTTTTGTTTTTTGTTTATTTATTTGTTAACTTCATTTATTTGTATTTATGTTATCTACAAATTTTGTTATTGTATACGTTTATTTAGTTTGATTTCATTTGAGATTTATTTTGTTTATATTGTAAATATTGTATGAATGGGGTCCTTTAGCAATATTTCCATTGTGACAAACTGTAATACATACGAAGAAAAAAAAAACTTTTTAAAATAATTTTTTAAAAACATTTTTATTGATATTTACAGCTGTCTTGAAAATAATACACCAAGTAAATGTGGTAGTTATATAATACAATGACATGAAATACATTTAGAGAATATTTCCATTGGAAGTACTCTAAAAATATTTTAAACTATGAGGTCCCTGGGCCATCTCCTTTTTAGGCGTCTTGAAGGATTATCAGGAATTGAAAAGGAAGAAAGGATTGAGACTAGTGGGCTACTGTGAGAATAGAGTTTGTCATGAAAGGATTAATACCTGGTCCGGGCCTAATCGGTAACATAAGGAATATTAAGGTCTTTGTGTATGAGTTTATTTGTGACAAGTAAAGGAGCGTTGAGGGTTTGACGAAGGATTTTGGATTGTAAGGATTGGATGCGAGAAGAATTTGATGGTTTAGTAGAGCCCCAAAGCTCTACTCAACCAAAAATAAAATAATCCTAATAATTATTATTATTTACTTTTTTTTTTTTAATGGCGCGACGTTCCGTGTAAGCCTTAGACTGCGGGATCTGATTTCTTAGGATTCCACAGTATCATTCTGGATGATATTCGATTTTATTTATATGAAATTACAGTTAGATTTATGCCTAATTTGAGATGGAAAAAGTCAGAAAACAAAACATTTTATGGACCGTAATAAACATTTCCTACCTTAGCAAATAGGATGTACTCATCTGTACATAAATTTTTGGTTTAATATTTTAAATAATAAACCTTTGTAATCGAAGAAATAAAAACCTTCCGTTATAAGCAGAATCCGAACAACAAAAAAAAAAAAAAAAAAAAAAAAATCGTCCGGTATACGAATTTATGAATACCACAGAATTTCCTAAAAAAAATACATAGTAAAAAAAACTAAAAGTTTTATTTACAATATTAAGGAAATTCATCCCGCCATTTAATAAAAATAAAAGAAAGGTCTAAATTAGGTATGTTAGTGATGTTTTGTTTCTTATGTTCAACTCTAAATAAAATAAAATTCGGTATTTGGCATTTTAATTTTGTCTTCTTAATGTATATGTTGTTTAAGTGTACATGATTCAGATATGATAATAATAGGATGAATAAAATGTTAGGTAAGGAACTGTTACAAAACATTTCTTCAACACAATTAGCTGTTACGTGACCAAGTTCCTTACTTAAGGAAGAGGAAATAACCTGATGAATTAAGTAACTGTGGCTTTGAAAGGTTTCAATTCATCAAATAGGTGATAATGACATAAAATATAATGTTTATTTACAACATAAATATGGCTGAAGAAAACAGACAGATGCCGTTTTTGTTATTACTATTATTAGAGGATAAGTAGTATTATTTTACAATATCGGTAAATTTTTACATATCTTTAAATTATTTTACGTATCTTACAAGACATGTTGAAATAACGATTTTTTTTTTTAATTTTCGGCATTTAAATACCTTAAAATTAAAATCTTATTAATACAAATTAAGCCCTCAGAGAAGGAAGAAGATACAGAGGTAAATAAAAAATTAGTGATATAATACCCGACGCTCTTTTCGATCTCATTATTAGAGATATTATCATCATTTAATTACTCAGGATTACAGTTAATTATATAACAAATAATAAGAATAATAATAATAGGCTTACCGAACCCGAAGGTTGGATGCCGATACCACCATATTCCTCTACACAGCCTCGTCCAATGTTCTCCGTTTAAGCCCAAGCCCCCAAGATCAGCCTTAACGCAATCCTCCCATCGACGTTTCTACCTACCTTTCGGACGCCTACCAGTCGGATCAGCAAATACCAACTTTCTCGGAATCCGTTTCTCACCGAGCCCAACAATTTTACTCGCCCATTTGAGTCTCCGCGACGCTATCAACTCAATTATATTCACAGGATACAAGTTCCGCAATTCCGCGTTGTTCAACCTTTTAAATTCCCCAGTGGCCTCATCTCTCTTCAGGCCAAATATTTTACGCAATACCTTATTTTCAAAAACCTTAAACCGTTGTTCATTCTTCAAAGTAAGCGGCCACGTTTCACATCCGTAAAGAACCTGTGGCGGATACTACACACGCTCGCTCACAGATAGCGCTAGCGGCGTCCATATGACTTACTGACAACTATAAGAAGACGCTATATCCAATAATATTGTACATGGTTAATAATTAATGTCACTGTAAATATTTATATCTATATAACTGTTGTATGAGAATAAATAAAGCACTCAAAGTAATTTGACCTAGGGCCAAGACCCTTGACTGCTAGCAAAGCTCTCACTGTCAATTATCGACATGGATGACTAACATCCCCAAGAGCTGGCTCAGCACTTCAGATCACCCAAGCGGGTATCTCCCTAGGTCAGATTTACTCTGCCTTTGTAACACAATGTGGTCTATCTTTATTTCACTTCCTTCTTCTACCTAGACTCCTTCTTATCCTCGCTACTGTCGGGCTACTACCCCGCAGGGCGATTTCCTCCTTAACCACGCTACTGTCGTGCTACTACCACGCAGGGTGAATTCTCTTCCTATACTCGCTACTGTCGTGCTACTACCACGCAGGGCGAATCCTTTCTTAACCCACACTACTGGCGTGCTACTACCACACAGAGTGTAATCCGTCCTAACCAATCCTCTCTGCTAATTCATTAAAGGACATCTCCATTAAACTCTCTTCCTTGCATGAATACGCAATTGTCGAGGCCTTCTGATATTATTTCTTGTCCTTATAACAACCATACCTCGACAAACCGTTGGAAGAATAATAGTTTTATAAATTCTAACCTTTAAGTTTTTAGATAGAAGCCGCGAACTAAGTAACTTAGCAACTGAATAATAACACGCATTTCCCACTTTTAACCGGGATTTTATTTCTTCCTGCATTTCATTTTTTCTTTTTATCATTGAACCTAAATACTTGAATTTCTCTACGTGTTCAAAAGTATGCCCTGATATATCAATATCACCAAGATCGCCACCGTTTCTGCTACTAATCATATATTTCGTCTTATCGGTATTTAATTCGAGTCCTATTTCTTTACCGGTTTTTATTAACACACTTGTATTTAGTTGTATGGTTTCCGTGTCTTCGCCTAGCGGTACCAAATCACCGGCGTATTCTAAAACCGGAATTTCACCACCCAGATTCAATCCTTTCTCGGTACATCTCATCTTTTCTATGACATATTATAATGCTATAATAAATAAAACAGGTGAAAGGGAGTTCACCTAGTTTCAACTCCGATCGTAACTCATATCTCTCGGAGTAATTATGACCGATTTCAACTTTATGTAATCTTTCAGACAGTTACGTTTACTAATTACTAATTAATATATTTCGTCTTATCGGTATTTAATTCGAGTCCTATTTCTTTACCGGTTTTTATTAACACACTTGTATTTAGTTGTATGGTTTCCGTGTCTTCACCTAGCAGTTCCAAATCATCGGTATACCCAAAAACCGGAATCTTGTCACCCATCTTTAAGCCGTTCTCGGTACACATCACCTTTTCTATGACATATTCTAAAGCTATATTAAACAAAACAGGTGAAGGGAGTTACCCTGTTTTAAACCCGATCGCAACTCAAATCTCTCGGAGTAATTATGACCGATTCTAACTTTATGAAAGGTTTCCGACAAACACATCTCTACTAGGTTTACTAACTTTCTAGGTATTCCCTGTTCAATCATGATGTTATATAGCTTCTGACGGTCTATTGAATCATAGGCCTTTTTAAAATCGATATAAAGTTGATGGACTACACCGTTTTATTCCAATTTTTTCTCTAATATTTGACGTAAGGAAAATATTTGATCAATAGTCGAGCGATTCCGCCTAAAACCACATTGGTAGTCTCCGATAATTTCCTCAGCGTATTCCGTGATTCGGCTAGTTAGTATTGAGGAGAATATTTTATAACATACATGGAGAAGAGAGATCCCACGATAATTGTTACAATCCGTCCTCGGTACTTTTTTGTGAATCGAAATAAGTATTGATTCTTTCCATTCTTCGGGCATTTTTTCATTTTCCCAGATCTTTTTAACTAAAACATGTAATTTGGAAAGGCCCGCATCTCCACGCGCCTTAATTAATTCACTCGTGATATTATCATTTATATTACAAAAAATACCTGCGTTAAATATTTAAATTATCGTATCAGCTCTTACATTTGTAAGCAAATGACTCAACTATACAAAACACTATTTAGTATTTTATTTATTTTTATACGTAAACTATATACACTCGTGAACTATGATCGATGTATAATATATAGCGATAAATAAATTTAGGTTCCTATTAAAGAGAAGGAATTATTTGAAAACTAACAGCTTTGATATCAATAAAGTTATTACCACTAGTTCTAACTGTTTATAGCTGTAGAGAGTTTTGAATTCTTTAAGGCAACAAGCAAGTGATTTTTTTGTAAATATTAATTATTATATATATTACATTAATATATTATGTAATTAAAGTATTTGGTCCAAAGAGAGATGAGAGTACTGGAGAGTTTAGAAGGTTGCACAACCCGGAATTGCGGAACTTAAACCCTATGAATATAATTGAGTTAATAGCATAGTGGTGACTCAAATGGGCGTGTAAAGGTGTTGGGCTCAGTGAAAAACGGATTCCCAAAAAGTTGGTATTCGCTGAACTGACTGGTATGCATCCAAAAGGTAGGTCGAAGCGTCGATGGTAGGATTGCGTTAAGGCTGAATTCGTTGGCTTGGGCTTGAACGGTGATTATTGAACGTATGTAAGCGGTATTTAGTGCTGTCGGGATCAAACCTACGGGTTCGGTAGGCCTATTATTATTATATAATAGTATACAGTAATATATAATATAATATTTATATTTTATAATTGGATTATAGTTTGCAAGTTTATTTACGTAGTATTTTAGTCAGTCTTTTTCCTATGAATATAAAATCGACAAATTCAAAATATTCGTCATTCAAAAAATATTCAGGATTCAATACCCCTATTAAAACATATTTAAATGTCGCTGCTCTACCATTGGTTTTCAAATCAATTAAAATTCTAGCTCGATCAACTTTAGGTCTCGATGAATTATTGACTTCTACTGAGCATGTGTTTGTTAATTGAATTTTAGGATTCCATTGACATTCCTGTGTTGTTCTAGAATAATTTAACTATACTGTGTACGTAATGCATTTCTCTTCAAAATCAGTGTATTTGTATTTGCTTTTCCTTTCCAATCTATAAGCGCGGTGTATTTACCTCTATGTTTGGAAATGATTGTTAAACATAAAATTTAATTAGTGTCGAGTATTTTGTATTAAAAAAAAACCTTTTGTTATTTTAAACCATCCGTATGATATGGGATGCATAAAAAAAATATATAGCAAATATAAACAAATGAAATCATTGAATTTCCCCGACAAAATTAGTTAGTGGTTAGCATATTAAATTGTTGTAATAAATCCGTACGTAGTAATAAACTGACCAAGTGATTAATACTATTTTTATTTTTTTTAAATATATAGCACGTGTTTTAGTTTTAGGTATTTAAATTAAAGCTAAATGTAATATAGTTCTTATATTAAACAATATATAACCATATACACTCAAATAAAAAAAACAAGTTAGCAATAGCCCAGTAAAAACTATTCAGATTTAAGTTTTAGCTATAATTTACAAATAAACCATTTAATTTCACACATACATACGGAAACGCAATCATTCATGATTTGATTGTGCTGAAATTTATGATGGGATAGGTTTTAGAATTTTATTTTCACAAATTACGTGTGTAATTTTATAACTTAAACTATATGCTTATAACTTTCTTTTTACTTAGAGTTGGGTAACTTTAAATTATTAATGAGGGAATTAGTTCTTATAAAATAAATGTATAGTGATATTCTTAGGAAAAAGAAGAAAATATATTAAGTAGACATTTACTAGATTAGCATACAGTCCAGTAAAGCTTGGTGTTTCCGGTGTAACGGTGTGGAAGTAATGGAGTGGTTGAATCGTCTTGGGAAACTTCCCAACTAAAGAAGTAGATAGCCCTCAGAGAAAAAATTACCCTTTTGTAATGATTCCCTTATATTAACACTATATTATGTTTAGAATTTTTTTTTTTAATGGAGATTATTAATTTACTTGTTATGGAGCTAGCCAATTTCTATGTTAAATAATGATAATGACCACAGACAAAAAAATCTAGCCAATCCGTGTAGTCCTTCAGACCTATGAGAAAATCTTCTTTGTCTTTTCATAGTATGAAGACTGTCTTTGCTTTTTTCTTCTTCCGTTAACTTATTATTCACATGCCATTTCCTCTTTTAATTTCCATTATAAACCTTTCTTTCATAGTTATTCTTTCAAATTTGTCTCTGATAATGAGCATTCTTCACTTAATTTTTCTCGATTTTGTTGTAAAAAAAATCTGTAAAAAGCATCTACGGATTCTCGTTTTTTTTTGTTTTGCTGGATATTTACGGCCCTGTTGTTGTTTCTTGTACCTAAAATATTCTGTGACAGTCTTCATACCCAAGAATCGCTGCATGGTAAAATTACAGAATAAATAATTATTTTGTCAAAGTTATGATTCGAATCGGGGACCTGGAGAACAGTTACACATTGACTTTCCAAAGAAAATTGTTTGAAAAGTATCGATGAATATATAATAATTATATGATTTAAATATTGTTTATTTATATTTCTGTATATATTTTTGGTTTATTATTTTCAATAATGAACCTTTGTAATCGATCAAAAAAAGTTATCTCCTTCCCCCTAAAAATTTGAAAACTTACGTTCCAAGAACAAAAAACAAAATCCGTTTGTCCACCGTCCTCTGGTATTTCTCCGAATCTACCGGACCAATTTTTTTGAGATTCGCCACAAAAATACTATGGCATGCAACAATGATCCTAAGACCTAGATGTAGATGTAGATATAAGCGGTCGATTAAAAGATATTTAATTTAATTATTCAGTTATTAAAAAAAAAAAGAAAAAAGAAAAGAAACAATTCCAATTTTTTAGAAACCTATATACTCCTTTGAAATTGGTTCAGATCTAGCAGAGATATAGCTAATTAAAATTAGCAGCGGTGATATTCCATTTTCCTATGAATTATTTTTTTGTTTTCATTTTAGTTAATTGCCTATAAACATCTTATAAACAGTAATACCCTAGGATAGTTATTTTCAAATAATAAATCATTGTGTAATGATCTGCAGCGTTTTTCGCATTGTAAAGGATTTTCGTCAAATAAAGTAGCCCGATTTTGATTGAAAAGTTGCTGTAACATGTCAGGTTTAGGCGCTCTTACAATAAATATGAAATTTCAGATTTATACAACTTTTCGTTTTTATTCTAGACTTACCAAACACACGGTGACACACGGCCTTTTTGTGGGACTTGGTCATTTGGACTCAAGAGATCCTAAAACGGGTACTTTCGGTGAAAACTCGAGTTCCAAAACTTTCACGATCGCAATACTTTGCCTTAATATATATAGCATTTCCAAGTCAATTGTAACCTTTTCCAAGTCAAATGTAACTTTTTCCAAGTCAAATGTAACCTTTTCCAAGTCAAATGTAACCCTTTCCATTTCAAATGTCACCTTTTCCATTTCAAATGTTACCTTTTCCAAGTCAAATGTCACCTTTTCCATTTCAAATGTTACCTTTTCCAAGTCAAATGTCACCTTTTTCTTCACTTCTAGCCTTAAATATTCCGTTTTATTTATTTATTTATTGAAAAATAATTAGTTTAATTAAAATTATGACATTTTTAATAATTTTGGCATATCATATCACTGTTTTTTTTAGATATTTGATATCAAGTTCTGTTTTTTTTACGAACTAATATTTAAAAAATATTTAGTTATAAAATAGTTGTTGATTTTGAATTTTTAGAGGGGAGGGATAGTTTTTGGGAATAATTAATGTGTTTTCGGGTATTATAATTACGTTTTTTCGAGATGTATTTTTTATCGCTCGCGTGCATATTAACTCGCATTTACTTTTAATGTTTTTATTGATATAGGGATGAATTATTGTGCATTCGGGTGGTTATAATTACGTTTTTCGAGCTGCATTTTTATCGCTCATGCGTATTTCAACTAGCACTTAATTTAATGTTTTTTTATTGATATAGGGATTAATTATTGTGCTTTCGGGTGGTTATGATTACGTTTTTTCGAGCTGCATTTTTTATGCGCTCATGCGTATTTCAACTCGCATTAACTTTTAATGTTTTTTATTGATATAGGGATGAATTATTGTGCATTCGGGTGGTTATAATTACGTTTTTTGAGCTCCATCTTTTATCGCTCATGCGTATTTCAACTTGCACTTACTTTTAATGTTTTTTATTGATATAGGGATTAATTATTGTGCTTTCGGGTGGTTATGGTTACGTTTTTTGAGCTCTATCTTTTATCGCTCATGCGTATTTCAACTCGCATTTACTTTTAATGTTTTTTATTGATATATAGGTTATTAATTATATTTGTGGGTCTTGTAATTACGCTTTTTGAGCTGTATTTATTGTCGCTTGTTCGCATTTAAACTTGCATTTACTTCTAATCTTTTTATTGTTATAGGGATCTATACTCGTGTTTTTGGGTTCTTATGAAAAAACTTTTTTTGGACTGCTTATTCTATAGCGCGCGCGCGTTTCTACTTATAGTGCTAATATTATTTTATATTTTGATAGAGTAGTCTTTCTTTGTTTTCGTTTTAGGGGATTTGGATTACGTGTTTTGAACATTTTATGCTCTTGGGAATTTCTATATACCGTAGATATTATGTTATAATTTGAAGTATAAATTATTTATTGTGTTTTTGGACGTTCTCATTACGTTTTTTAACTGGATGTTACATCGCGATTGCGCATTGTTCTAGATCACTTTTTATTTAAGTTAAAATGTGCAATAGCTATAAAAAAATATCATAAACTCTATTAGTATTCCCCAAAACACTATAAACGATCCCTCTATCAAATATTTATGAAATAGGAACAGTAAATTGAATTGAGTAAAAGCGATAACAAACAAGGTTCAAATAATGTTACAAGAACACCCGAATATAGAATAAACGATTCAATTAAATTAATTAAGCATCATAAGCACCCAAAAACACGAGTATACATCCCTATAACAATAAAAAGATTAGAAGTAAATGCAAGTTGAAATGCGAACAAGCGACAATAAATACAGCTCAAAAAGCGTAATTACAAGACCCACAAATACAATTAATAACCTATATATCAATAAAAAACATTAAAAGTAAATGCGAGTTGAAATACGCATGAGCGATAAAAGATAGAGCTCAAAAAACGTAACCATAACCACCCGAAAGCACAATAATTAATCCCTATATCAATAAAAAACATTAAAAGTACGTGCAATTTGAAATACGCATTAGCGATAAAAGATGGAGCTCAAAAAAACGTAATCATAACCACTCGAATGCACAATAATTCATCCCTATATCAATAAAAAACATTAAAAGTTAATGCGAGTTGAAATACGCATAGCGATAAAAAATGCAGCTCGAAAAACGTAATCATAACCACCGAAAGCACAATAATTAATCCCTATATCAATAAAAAACATTAAAAGTAAGTGCTAGTTGAAATACGCATGAGCGATAAAAAATGCAGCTCGAAAAACGTAATCATAACCACCCGAAAGCACAATAATTAATCCCTATATCAATAAAAAACATTAAAAGTAAGTGCTAGTTGAAATACGCATGAGCGATAAAAGATGGAGCTCAAAAAACGTAATCATAACCACCCGAACGCACAATAATTCATCCCTATATCAATAAAAAACATTAAAAGTTAATGCGAGTTGAAATACGCATGAGCAATAAAAAATGCAGCTCGAAAAACGTAATCATAACCACCCGAAAGCACAATAATAAATCCCTTATCAATAAAAAACATTAACAGTAAATGCGAGTTAATATGCACGCGAGCGATAAAAAATACATCTCGAAAAACGTAATTATAATACCCGAAAACATATTAATTATTCCCAAAAACTATCCCTCCCCTCTAAAAATTCAAAATCAACAACTATTTTATAACTAAATATTTTTTAAATATTAGTTCGTAAAAAACAGAACTTGATATCAAATATCTAAAAAAAACAGTGATATGATATGCCAAAATTATTAAAAATGTCATAATTTTAATTAAACTAATTATTTTTCAATAAATAAATAAATAAAACGGAATATTTAAGGCTAGAAGTGAAGAAAAAGGTGACATTTGACTTGGAAAAGGTAACATTTGAAATGGAAAAGGTGACATTTGACTTGGAAAAGGTAACATTTGAAATGGAAAAGGTGACATTTGAAATGGAAAGGGTTACATTTGACTTGGAAAAGGTTACATTTGACTTGGAAAAAGTTACATTTGACTTGGTAAAGGTTACAATTGACTTGGAAATGCTATATTTCATGTATAAAGGTATGTGAAATTTAAAAAGGAACGACATATTACATTGATATACTAGCGCTTTACAACTTTAACTTCTTATGGTAAAAGCACTCTAGGCAAATTCGTTTGATTCATAATCTTTCACTCAAGTTATTATGAAAAGTCCCACTGTCGTGTCCATCCGTAGTGCTGTAAATAATTCGCAAAGTTATAAAGATTTTCTCAAATATTTTTAAACCTAATGGAATCAAATATCAAAAACTACTCATTCGACTAATAAAGTTTATACTCAGTTATAGGGGTAAAAAATAATATAAAAAGGTAAAAAATTAAACATTTCTTCTAACTAAAATACTAAGAGCTCTTCTGTACTAATTTATTTCTCTAACTCCTCAGTTTCACAATACCTTTCCGAGTCGTTAATTATCAAAATTATTAAATTAAAAAAAAATGATTATTTGGAGGTTAGATATTTTTAAATAAATTTATACACATCATCCACAGAATTTTCTTTTTATTATAATTTTTGGAAGGAAGAAAGATCCCTCGATAAGAAAAAAAAAATTCCATTATCTGGGGGAGTGATTTTAAGACTTGTTAAACAGAAAATACTCAGAAAAGAGGCAGCTTTTTTCGTAAGATAAACACTTTCGAATGTGTGCCTTAAATTTCTATTTAATTAAAAAAGAAGCTTGGTTATTTTCAATTAATTTTTCTTTATTTTTCATATTCACTCGTATTTGTACTGGCATTTTAATTACATTTGTTATCTCATACGAAACTATTATTGAATTAATTTTAAGTCTTTCCGTCTCCAATCCTTTCAATAAAAAAATCTTCGAAAAATCCTTAATGCTCGTTATTTCGTCATAAATGAACTCATGCATAAAGACCTTAACGTTCCCTATGTTGCTGACTTGGTGCGAACCAGGTACCACTCCTTTCATGATAAACTCCATTCCCACGCTAACCCACTTTCAATCCTGCTTCCTCTACAATCCCTGATAATCCTCGGAGGCTTCTAGTTTCACATAGTTTTTGGAGAGTTCTCAATGGGTAGTATCCTAACATGTGAATCATGACCGTATGATCCTGTATCACATTTTTTTTTGTCAGAGGCGTGACAGGCCGTGCAGGCCCTGGGCCTCGCGGTGTGATCTCCTGGGAGAATACACTCGCGTTTCACGATACAATTTGTAGTGTAGGGTCATCACTCCCCACGGCTAATCTTGTGAGTCGCCACCATTTGGCTGACGGGTCTCACATACCCGGGAAGAGGCTGTGAGTGAATCCCAATTATATTAGATCCTTATAAAAGCTCCGCCGGGACTGGGATTCGAAATCGCAACCTGTAGCATGAGAGACTAGCACGCGAGGCACTCAGCCACGGGCTCCCCTTGTATCACATTTGCCAAATGTATATCATTATAAAGTTGTAAATATCAATAAATATAAAAAAAAATATATATATATATAAAAATAAAAAATCTTTTCATGTATAAACCTTTGTAATAAAACAAAAAAAAAAAAAAAAATACTCCCCTGTAAATTTGGGGGTTTACATTTTAAGATACGTAGAATCGAATCACAAAATACTGAAAATTTGCATTAAAAAAAAAATAAATCTTTGGAATCGATGCAGCAGATGTAGCGTTTCGAAATTAGCAGTGGCCATTATAATTTGAATTTTTATTGCTTTTTATATTAGTTCATTGCCTATAAACAGTTATACTTTTATATAGCCATTTTAAAATAATAAACCATTGTGTAATAATCTGCGGCGTTTTTCGAGTTGAATGGCGACATTAAAACATTTAATTAAATGTTAAAATAAATATAACAAGATATTGATGCTGCTATAAAAGACAATAAGAATCGGACTAAAAAGGAAGATCCATTCGGAAATTGGGACTTTTCTCTACAAAGTACTGCGATTTGAAATGTAGGATACCAGGAGTAATTATTAAAAATAATTATCTAAAATCATATAATTTCCAATTTGAGGATAAACATTGAACAGTTTAAACAAATTATTTTGTACAGAAAAAGTATTTACACCATAAATTATTAAAGAGTTAGTTAAATGATCTTGGTTGGGTGGTCTTGCGGTTACTTCTCTACGATGGTTGTGAAATTCAAGATCTCTTGTACTTTCCGGGTCACTTCAGAGAATTTCACAAAACAGAAATTTCAAATTAGGACTACTTTACACTAGAGATGTTACAGAAACTGTTTTATCGAAATCAGCTAACCAGAAGAACGACTTTATACGAAGAAATTTACACGTTTTGACGAATATCTTAAAAAGATTTAACGATTTGATTAAACGCGCTAAATCAACTCAAAATAAAATGGGCTTTACTATGACTATGTGGGCTTCTGTTCTGAATGAAATAGTCCGACAGGGCTCAAATATTTAAAATTTTCTTCTTCTAAGTATCTCTATTTTTTTTTAGATTAGGAATAATAACCTTTTTAAGTTATTTATGCAATGTTTACCGAAAAGTATAATCAGTAGGTGACTAAGGTGAGATAGCGATCAGCACACCGATGGACAGGGGGGGACGAATCAATCATGACTAATTGATCAGCTGCCCTTGGACTAATTAACAATCCATCAACTACAGATATCAGATCCTGAATCCGGAAGAGCAGGAGACCTCCGGCGGATCATCTATTCTAAATCCGATTCCAGTGCAGCCCTCGCCAAAGCCCCTCTTCCATCTTACTTAAGATGTCAGCTCGGCCAAGTATTGAGTTACTAATCCGATAATCTCCCCTCCTGGAAGATATTCATTCGGAAATAAAGGGACCTTTTCCTCTCTTTAGAATTATTGTCTAAGGAATCAAGATGGGTTCATTATAGCCCATTTGTGTCAAGATGTCTAGAGATATCAATAAGCATTTGAAGGGGATTCCGGAAAAGTTGGAATAAAAGAAAGATATCCCTAAGCTTCAATTTAATTGTTTCTTTCGCTTTCCTGTATATGAAATATATTGTGACGGCGAGTATTGAGGATTCCAGTTTTCAATGAAAATACACGATTGGGGCTGGAGTCCAATCAGAAGCAGGTCGCGATATGTGTGCGGTTAACCAATTAACTTCGAAAACAAAAAACCATACGAAACTAAAATTTAATATTTAAAATCTCAATAGACCCGAGATATTTTACCAACTTTTACACAAAAATCGACTGACCGGAAGATGTCTTTTATACCATGCACTTTGCACCTTTTGAAATTTTGATCAAACTTGCTATATCGATGTAAAATTGAATTGGCTTTAATATCATGTTTCTTCCTTATTGAAATAATTTGAGAGGTTTGCAATGCCTATGTTTTAGTTTATTATTTTCAATAATGAACCTTTTTAATAACTCAGTTATATTTGAAGATTTAAAAATTTAATGGTAATTTTCAACTAAAAAACCGCGAATAAATATAAAAAAAGAGAAAAAGCAAAGAATAAAATTGAAATAACAGCCATAAAAACACCTATAACTGATTTATTTTTGAAAAGAGACAATAACATGTAATGAGTTTTAAAATCACTAAAACACGATAACCTAAAAAATAAATAAATGTTGAACTATCTATTCCTATAAGATAAAAAAATAATCATTGAAAACAGTTTAGAATACAAAGATTATATATATAATATATATATATATATATATATATATATATATATATATATATATATATATATATATCGTTTTGACATTAGCAGCGGTGGTATTTATTATTTTCCTTTGAATTGTTTATTGCTTTTCATATTAGTTAATTGCCTATAAACAGTTATACCTTAAAATAGTTATTTGGAAATTATAAACCATTTCCAACGTTTTAAATTTGTATCTACTAAAATACTTTTAATTTTTTATCTTGAAAATAGTTAATAATATAGTCTTATCAGTATCGATAAATAACCCCTAAATACCCTGAATTTTGCACCTTTTTACGATTTTCATAAACTCGCTATACCAATTTAAAATTTAATGGAGTTTGAATTCATTCTGAATGAAATAGTCTTACAGAGATAACTGCTTATAATTTACATTTTCTCCCTCTAATGTACCTTTAATTATATATATCCGGGAAAAATGTGGATATAATAATAGTAATGTTATTAATAGTAACAATAGTAATGTTGATATAAAAGTTACAGTTAGACAGCTAAAGATCATAGAAAAAAACATTATTTTATATTCAAAGTTGTATAAGATAATGGAGACTGATGAACAGCGGATATACCTAAGTATATATATATATATATATATATATATTATATATATATATATATACATAATATTGTGTATTGTTAGAGTAGTTAATCTAAGTGGTTCCCAACTAGTGGTCCGCGAAAATGTATTTTGAACTCTCTCAAAAAGAGGACTAGATCTTATTATTCAGTACGAACAGAGATTGAGGTAAGCTTTATGGACAGGTACTGCGAAAGGCTCAGAATGATTTTTACTTTCACTTACTATATATAGTAAGGGGAAGTATTGCGATCGTGAAAATTTTCGAATTCCAGTTTTCAACGGAAATACACGTTTTAGGGTCCCCTGAGTCCAAATAACCTAGTCCCGCAAAAAGGTCTGTGTGTGTGTGTGTGTGTGTGTGGTAACTCCCGGGCGAAAACGGTAAGTCCTATGAAACTGAAATTTCATATTTAAGACAACTATACGCCCGAGACGTGACAAAACTTTTTTCATCTAAATGAGCCTACCAGAAGAGGCACTTTATACCATGCATTTTGCACCTTTTTTCGATTTTCTCAAAAACGGTTCCGACGATTTTGATTAAACTCGCTATATCGATGTAAAATTTAATGGGCTTTAATATCATGTAGGTTTTATTTAGATAAAAGTGGTCTGACAGGGCTTAAATGCCGATATTTTAAATTGTCTTCCCCTAAAGTACCTTTAATTTTGTAGATTCAATAATAATAACTAGATTATCTTGTTAACGCTGATGAAAAACTGGTAAATATATAAATTGAATAAATTCGATACCCAACTAAAGGAGAAAACAGAAAAAATATTTTTTTAATGCAATTTTTCGTTTTTGAACATAAGAGCAGTACTATACATGTATGACATACCGTTGGAAAGCTAAAGATTTTAGAAAAATTATCATCTCATACTCAAGCTTTTAAAAGTTAATAGAGAGTGATGAAATGAACATAAAACTAACTGATTATTTTAGATAATAATATAATAGATTTTTTAATGAAACACATGTTTCTATAGAAATTTAATTTGATTAATTCCTTAATAATTTCACGTATTTTTATCTCTAACTGTATTTGAAAATTCTTTCATCGATTTTAAAAACAGAGGTAAGTGAAAGTCGTGTGTTGCTCGCACCAGATTTTTTTTTCTGTGGCTTGACAGGACGCGTGGTTTAATCTCCCTCGAGAATGTACTCACCATGTTTCTAGATGAAATTTTGTAGGATAGGGTTATCAATCCCTACGCCTATTTTTGTGAGTGACTATCAATAGGCTGACGGGTCTCACATGCCCGCGGAAGAGCCTGTGAGTGAATCCCCATTTAATTATATCCTTATAAAAGTCCAGCCGGAACTGGGATTCGAACTCAAATTAACCTTTTACGTGTGAGACTAGCGCGCTAAACACTCATTTCCGGGCTCTCCCTGAGAATGGTTACCAGAGGAAAAAAATTCAAAGTTAATTTATGAAAGGAGGAGAAGAGGAATACTTGGAGAGAGTGACTGTGCTAGGCGTGAGAAACTGGAAGGAGGCCAAAACTCACCACCCAGTTATGATGCCAACTTAATAATAATAAATTTCCTTTTATTGACGCTTTGGAACTTGGTGCTTTCAAAATTGGTAACTTTATATTTTTCAGGATACTTTAGAGGGAACTCAAAAGTACCTTATTCTTTTGTTATTAAACAAGCTTAAGTTGTTTTTAAAGGATGTAGGTTTTTTTTTTTAACCCAAAAAGAACGGTTATAATACATATGTGCTACAATATCAATTTTGTAAAAAACTTCCGGTTCGAATTGAAAAATTCTTTTCGTGTTGGATAGACCATTTATCGATTAAGGCTTTAGGCTATATAACTTCACGCTGCAACTAATAGGAGTGAAGAATTAGTGGAAAATATATAAAAACGGGAAAAAATAATCTCGCATCCCAATGATTCCAAATGATTTACCTTTTAATTTTAAAATAATTCAATTTCCCGTTCTTATCTTTTGCCGTAGCAATTAATAAATCACAGGGGCAAACATCAAAACACTTAGGAATCGATTTACGTTAATACTGCTTTTTACATGAACAAACTATATGTCGCATTGTCAAAATCGGGTTGTGGAGAAAATCAGTATCTTCTTGTGCTACAAGAAAATAAAACTAAAAATATCATTTACGCAGAAGTACATTAAAATATATTATTTTAAAAACTTCTTGTTTGCGATCATAATAACAGAAATTGACGCGGACGAAGTCGCGGGGAACAGCTAGTTAATAATAATATTTCAGCTTTATTTGGGTAACAACGTGTGACTGTAAATAAAATAACTTTAATTCTTTCTGTAAAATGGACTTTTAATAATTCCGGTTCCTTTTTTTTTAAATTTATTCGTACTGTTGTAAAATTGTAGTTTTGTTGTTATTTTGAAATATCTTCATTTTTTTAAAACCTATATAGTTTTTCTTGTAATGGTTGAAAATACATATTAAATCCACTCGTTGTTGACATGAGGTTTTTACTCCTTTAAAACGTAGACAACCAAAATTCTGTGTATTTTAAAAATATACCCAGCAGCAAATCTTTATTATGATCTCTCCTTAATGATTTTAATTATTATAATGATGAATACGACTCTTCTAATAACGCTGTTGGAATATTCGTAACAGGAAAAGTTAAAACAGACTTATTTTACGTTTTTTGATTTATTAATAACAATTCAGCTTTATTTTGGTAATAGCAGAGGGCTAAAACTAAAATAACTTTTATTTTTCAGTAAATCAGAAAGATCACTTGTCGGAAAACAATTTTTTTTTCTATTGTAACAGAAGCTGTTTTGTTGAGATTTCTTGAGTGGTCCAGAGTATTAAGCTAGAATATTGACAAGGGGATGAGGCTACTGGACCGAGAAACTGGGCCAAAAAATCGATGGATGGAGAAGGCAGTGGGAAAGTACTCCTTTGTTGCTATTTAGGAAGGGATCCTGATTATGTTGGCGGCCTTGATTGTCTTCGGCCTCGCTTACTCTTCCCCCTTGATTGGATCCTGTCAGTTCTTGTTTCTTTTTTTTTTCTTCCTTTTTTCGGCCATCTCGTGGATAGATGGCGTATAGATTTCATTATCGGAATAGGATCTTTTCAAGCTTCGAAGAAGAACTTTCTGGATGGATAGAGTCTACTTCTCAAAAATAGGGTTCCGTTAAGTGAAAATCGAATAATAAAAAAAAAAAAATTATTATATTAAAACATTTAATATTCTAAGAAGAATCTGTTATGTACCGTTGAAGTAAAATTTGTTATTTGTCTGGCTTCATAACTTCATGAATTAAAGAAAAACTATTTTAAACCAGGTATGTGGTCCTAGGATTTTTTTTTAAGATAGTGAAACATCTTTGGCTATGCTATCCTTCGGATGGAACATAAAATGATATGTGCGATGTCAGGTACTCGTTGACGTCAGACACACCTCCCTAACGAGCTTCGTAGCTGTCCTATAGGTTTCTGGTTTGATTAGAAATGCCGTACTCATTCAGGTATTTTGCAACTATATTTGCTGTGTGTTGCCGGGTATAATCATGCATTAAGCGAAAATTATTGCCCATGAAAGGCTTAAAAGGCATCACATATTCCTCTAGAACGTCCGTAATGTACGATATTGCATTGAGGGACGGTCTTTTGAACACATGGAGGTCCGTCCTCGCATGTAATGGGCTACCTCCCCACACAATAACAGATACACCTGCGTAACAGCGTTTCAGCGATGTTACACTGTCAGTACTTCTCTCTCCTTCTTCTCCATACTCTTACTTGGGCATCCTGAATACACAGGATAAACCTGGATCCGTCGCTGAACATAACCTAAACCAAAGCAGGCTCAGTCCAATTAGCGTGTTCTCAGCAAATTGAAGGTGAGCATTTCGGTGAACTGCCGTAAACTGAGGACCTGTTGTTGGGACCTAGGAGTGCAAATTCACTTCGTCGAGCCTTCTCCTTATTACGCATACACTCACGTTCACCTGGCAAGCAATTCTCAGCTAGGAAGCGGTTTCTACAGCTCTCTGTATATGATTCCTTACCGTTTGCATCATAATGAACCGGTCATCTGCTGGCACAGTCGTTCAAGGGCCCCCTGACCCTAGCATCCATAGTGTAAAGTACCATCTCCTGGTACCTCTGAACGGCCCTTCGAACCGTTGTTTCTGGTAGGCATAACGTCCTGGTCACTTAACGTTGACTTCTACCTTCGTCCACCAACGCAGTTATTCTGGCAACTACCGTCGCTTGTAAGACCATTTTATTAAAATAAAAATATTAAACAACAACCACACTCAAAACAAAACCAAAGAAAATTAAAACGGAAAGCACTTTATGTAGGAAACGTGTAACATTAAAGTCGCATTATTTCGTTTTTTTAATATTAATTTTTTTCTTTTTTATTATGTCGTTTTTCTCAATTTTTCTTGGGTCTTTTAGTAACATACTGTATATGATTTGCCAAGAAAATAATTGGGAAGTTAATTTTGGTTTAACAAAACAATATTTGCAAAAATCTAGGTTCGCCGGTTTTTTTTATCGCTAGTTTAGTATAACCGACACCAATAATATCATATTTTAGGGTTTCCGATTGATGCTTTCTAGATAATGATGATATTTTTTTGTCGTGAAAAGCACGATAAATAATAAAAGCTTAACAAAGATGAAGTATCTACAAAAAACTAACAGTTAGAACAAATCTTTTAATTATATTAATTTAATTCCTAGGAGTTAGCAAAGCATGTTGGACGTAGATGTTAGATGAGGGATGGGTTGGCCGAGACGTAAATGTGTAGATTAATCACGCCCCATTTTCCCTAAAGCCTGTAATATGTAATCCCTCCCATTTTAATAGCCTCCTATCTATATAGTCTTAATCTGTCGGCTCCTCCGGATTTAATATTTAATCCGGTTCATTCATTCCTCTGAAAAAAAAATTATAATAAATAAATGGTGTTCCCTCAACAAAGTTTTCTAATCTGTATATTTTTAAGGCGCATTTTGGTTGGTTGCTTCATTTGCGTTATTAGTATATTCGTGAAGAAATTTTTATTGTTTAAGTTTAAAGAAATACGCAGTTAATGTATTCATGCAATATTATACTCTTTTTTTTTTTTTTTTTTTTTTTTCCGTTGGCGCGACAGGCCTTTGGCCGCTCTGTATGGTTTATATTCCACACCGCGATACTCGATGACATTTTATAATTAGGGTAAGGTCATCACTCCCTACGCCTTTTTTTGTGGGTGGCTATTAATTAGCTGACGGGTCCCACATACCCGGGGGAGATTGTGAGCGAATCCCCATTTATTTATATGCTTGAAAAAAGTCCTCCTGGGACAGGGATTCGAGCTCACAACTTCAGCGTGGCAGGCTAGCGCGCTAACCACTCAGCCACGGGCTCCCCCCAATATTATATCTACATAATTATATTATACCCCCTCTATGGTTCTTAGTTATGATTAGAATATAACAGTTCCACCTATTTAGAGTTTAATACTCTGGGATGAAATTTCATCATCAGGAGTACTCTGGTCTATGGTGCACCTCTACTTAGTACAAGACGACCCTACCAGAACTCCTTCCTTCGCCGCATTGTCAGAGGTTCTATGCTTCAAAGAGCTAGAAATGCTACAATACACGGTTAGCTCCAGGTCTGAGTATAACGGGGTTCATGGGCTGAAGTCCTGTATCAACCCGTACTTTTAGGCCTCGCTAGACTGTGAGTGGTAGATGAAATATGATGAAAGCGAGGTTTTGTAAGAGTTCACCAAAGTAGCGGGAGGGGAGAAGACACATTAAAAAAAAAATTAAGATATTATCAAATATTAATGTTTTTAATATCCTATAATAATAATAATGTAATATACACATCACGGAAACAAGTTTTTTAATGTAGAACCTCCATTTTAAGAAATTAAACAGTGTTCATAATAAAAGCTAAAAAAAAAATCTTGTGCGCACAACACACCACTTTCCCTTACCTGCGATATTTATATTAATTTAAAAATTTTTAAACAAATTTATAAACGAAAATAACTTGTTAAAGAATTATTAACATTGGAATTTAAAAAAATCTGGTTTGGGCAACACACGACTTTCACTTACCTACGTTTTAAAAATCTATTAAATAATTTTCAAATACAGTTAGAGATAAAATTAGTAAAACTATTAAAGGATTGATTAAATTTAATTTATATAAAAAACATGTGTTTTATTTTTAAAAATCTATTATATTATTATCTAAAATTATCAGTTTTATCGGCTTTTCATACACTCTTTATTAACTTTTACAAGCTCGTGTACTAGATAATATTTCATTCTAAAATCTTTAGCTTTTTTTGAGAAAATCGTAAATATGGTGCAAAAAGCAAGGTAAAAACTGGCTTTTCTGGTTAGCTGATTTAGATGAAAAAGTTGCGTATCATCTCGGGCGTATAGTTTCTTAAATATGAAATTTCAGTTTCATAGGACTTTTCGTTTTCTCGCTGTACGTACCAAACCACACACAAACACAATGCATACACAAAGACCTTTTCGCGAGACTTTCTCATTTGGACTCAGAGGACCCTAAACGTGTATTTCCGTTGAAAACTGGAATTCTAAAATTTTGGCGACCGCAATACTTTCCCTTACAATATATCCCATATAGAGGTTAGTGAAAGTAAACAAAGTTTTAAAGAAATTAGTAATTATTAAAATACACAAAAATATGAGAGTGTCATATATTGTGTCAGATATATTCACTCTCAATAAATCTCACGATTTTTCACCTCCTTTCGTGTAGCATTCCTTTTAAGGCGTCGCGCCACAGGCTCGGGAGGTGGTAAGGAACTATCGTCGAGGTAAAAGTGGTCGCCTAGGAAAAGGGTCTCGAGAGTACAGTCTAAGCCCAACAAGAATCCCGAAGAATGGCACTTAAGCCAAAAGGGCGTGTTGTGTGACCTTATAATACATTCTGGCAAGAAAAGATATACTGTTTCTGTGGCCATTAGTATTTGAGATTTTTTAATCAAAGAGAGATACACTTTATTCATAAATAAACAAACAAAATGATGCTGCCCAACTTAATTGGGTTGCTATCGCACAGTATACCGATTTTTTTTCCTACAGGAATATTCTTAACATTTTATTTAACTATTAATACAATATTTTATTTTTTATTTTTTACCTTTTTAAATTTTTTTTTCCTACTTATTTTTCGTTTTTTTTTTTTTTTTTTTCTCTTTTTCTTCTCTACTGTTTCACATTTTCTTACAAATACTTAGATATATCTATACATATAAACCAAAGATTAAATTTAAAAAAACAACAACAAAAAAAACAACAACAAATTATATATACATTAAACAACTACATACTAAAAAATCACACTATCATCAATAAAAACACTCAGCACCCAAAATCAATATCTTTATATTAAATTAATATATCTTTATATAAATTAATAATAAATTAATACATACAAATATTTAAAAAAAAGAAATAAAATATATTGTATGATAATTTATATCAACTTTAAATTTAATTTTCAAAGTTCAGTTGACCATGTGCAAGCAACTCACGACTTTCACCTGTATGGATAAAATAAGTTTTTTTGTTTATTTATTTAACGCCCGTTTATGCTGATATGGCTAATCGGACGATGCTACACTGGGAGTCCTAAATTTAGTCTATCCAGATTTAATTAGGATAGGGATCTTTAACGAGTACCTGATATCGCACAGGCTCGAGACCACCTTTTAACGTCCCCTCCGAAGGACGGCATAGCAGAGGATTTTTTACCTAGGGCCACTATTTATTTTTGTTGGAAACACATGTTTTAGATATAATAATATAAAATTGTTATATACAACACTCACTAAGTTTTATCCGCTTTTTATCGCTCTCCATTACATTTTACAACTTTGTACGGTATATTATACGTCTATATTAGTAATTTTATCTTCATATAAAACTAAATTACATTAAAAATATATGTTGTCTTTCTTCAGTTCAATATCGAATTCCCTCCAACTTAACTGTTTTTTTATCAATGCTGTCAAGATTAATGGTTAATTTATTCAAATCTACCAAATTAAAGGTCTGCAGTGGATGCAAATTTAAACTATCGACACTGAAAGCACTGATAGACTGTTTCAATCAGAATGAAACCTACATCGTATTAAGCCCATAAGTTTGACATCGATATAAGGAGTTTAATCTGAAATTATCAGAGCCGTTTTTAGAGAATGTTTTGTAAAGGTTGCGTAAACACTCCGCGTATATTGTTTATAATATGAATTCAGTTTAAAGGTTTTGCTGTATTCCGTATAGTTGATTTTACACACACAAATTCCAGTTTTGACGACTTCACAAGAACCACACACACACAACATTTATTTCGGCTAAAAAACTGGAATTCGAAAATTTTCAAGATCACTATATTTCATATATAGGTAAGTGAAACTAATATGTTCTTGGGAAGACCATAAAAATTGTTGATAAGTGTTAATTTTTGTCAGTTTTTCACTAATGAGTTCATACTTATGAGTGGTCGGAATCATCAAATATATTTTACAGAAATAAAGGAAAACAACAATAAAGGAAGGAATGACAGACGTCATGAGGGAAGAGATCTAATTCCAAATAACGAATGGGATAATGATATAAGGGAAATATTAAGGTTGCCATGGACGCAGGAGTAAGGCTTTCTCGGGGAATCTATATGAAAGCAATAATACTTTTTTAATAAATAATCATTCCTTTGATACATAATTTAAAAAATCTGGTGCGGGCAACACACGACTTTCACTTACTTCCGTTGTTTAAATCGATTAGAGAATTTCAAATACAGTTAGAGATAAACAATGAGTGAAACTATTAAACAATTAAATTAAATTGAATTTCCATAGAAATCTGTGTTTTATTAAAAAATCGATTATATTATTATCTAAAATAATCAGTTAGTTTTATCTGCTTTTCATCACTCTTTATTAACTTTTATAAGCTTGTGTATAAGATAATATTTTTTCTAAAATCTTTAGCTTTCTAACGGTATATTATACATGAATATTACTGTACTTATGTTCAAAAACAAAAAATTGGATTAAAAAAATATTTTTTCCTTTAGTTGTTTTTCAAATTCGCCCAACTTGTATGATTAGCGGTTATTTGTCAATGCTGACAAGATAATAAGTTATTTTTATAAAATCTACAAAATTAAAGGTAGTTTAGTTGAAATATATCGTGTGAATGCAGTATGAATGTTGTATTTTATCACTATTAAAAATGTCCTTAATTGACAGATTGTAATATTACTCAATAAAGAATTATGTCGGAGTTTAGTTGAAAAAAATTTAATATATAGGCATTTAAGCCCTGTCAGACTATTTTGATTAGAATGAAACCTACATGATGTTTCAAGAAAATTAAATTTTACATCGATAAAGGGAGTTTAATCAAAATTTTTATTTTATTTTTTTTTTTTTATATATTATTTTTCGCCGTTTCGTGGTTAGACAACTTCTCTATCTTCTTAAATAACTGAGTTATTGAATTAAATCATTTTTAATTCTGCCATTATTTTAAAACTAATCGGCTGAATATCAACGTCTAAGTGTTGGATCATCATTGAATGCCCTAGCATTTTTGGGCTAAATAAAAAAAAAAATCTATCTATAAGTAATCGGTTTAAACGTATCGTGAAACGTATAATAAGGGGAATATATATATATATATATATATATATATATATATATATATATATATATATATATATATATATATATTTTTTTTTTTTTTTTTTTTTTTTTTTTTTTTTTTTTTTTTTTTTTTTTGATCGTTTTACAAAGATTCAGTATTGAAAATAATAAACAAAGAGTAACTATATTAAAGTGGAAAATTCTGTCATGGTTGATTTTACAAAAGGATACGTCGAAAGCTTCAACTTAATGTGATAAAGCAGTTTTGAGACTATTGTTTTCTATTTTTTATAGGGGAATTAAATAATGGATAAATAACGATCTACCAATAAGAAAATAAATTCAATATTAACAGGCTTTTTCTTAAAAATACAGAGGCGCATAAATAATTTACATTAAGAATTTAAAATAAATGTTTATAAGTAGCAAAATAAAAATTGTACATGTCCTATAATATTCCACTTTTCTTTACATAATAAGATTATGTATATTGGAAAAAAAAATTCATCTTTAGTTTGATATTTTTACTTCCTGATTCTTTTTTTTTTTTTTTTTAAGTAATGGAATCTTGAAAATTGACAGTGGAGTCTGTCATACTATTTAAATATGCATAAAACATACCTAATATTTAATTATATATATATATATATATATATATATATATATATATATATATATATATATATATATATATATATAATGATATAATTCAAGTGTTAAAAGCATCTTTGAAAAAAATGTAAAATCCATAGTATAAAGTAATACTTCCAGTGAGCCGAATTCGTTAAAGAAAATTTTGTATCATAATAGCACTTAATAATGTTTAGAATGCAACATCGGTTTTGTAAGATGTATCAATCATCGTTAAGCTAGGTTTAGATCATAAACACTCAAACAGAATATTTTACTTTTTACTTAAGTTCTCAGTAATGTTAGTCACTCAGAGCAGCCTAAAATATTTTTTGTTGAAAAATACTTGTTGAAATTCCTTTAGGATCTGAATGCTTTACCTTACTCTGTAGATTATACACAGGTAAGGGAAAGAAAAAAAATATTTTTAATGTGGACATCCATCCAGACTGACACATTGCTTCATGCCCCAAACCCACTTAAGAGCATACATCACCCCTCTATACCTAGGGATTGAAGCTTAATAATTTATCAACAGAGTATAACCTGTCACTGCATCTGTATCTCTTCATTTATAAGAATTTACATCAAACTCTGGTGCTCTAGTCCTCTCCAATTTTTATAAAACTTTACAAGTTAAGCAAAATTTTAATACAATCTTAAGCTCTAACTAAATGATAGTATGATATTAAATCTCTTTTTGTATAAAATTATGTCGCGATTTTCATTTTTCTATAATTCCTTCAAGATAACACAGATGGAATTTTATTTGAGCTTCTCTCACTCATTTCGGGATTTGGAAAATATTCTTTTATATTTCAGCACTTACTAATATATTTTCTAGAATTTTAAATTGTTTCAAAAACAGGATTTATTTAAAAAATAAAAACTATTTCATACAAAAAAAAAATTAATTTTTTTATCAATTTAAAAAAAAACTTCGAACAAAGTTCAATGATTAATTGTACTCAATAAAGATATAGGTAACTTAATTTAAACATTTTCTTAAAACCATAAACCTTCATTACAATGTCTTTCACTACATCATATAGTATTAAATATTAATAATTGAAATCATTCATGCACCAAATCTATGCGACTGGAAAATAACTATTGTTATTATTATTTTTTTTTTACGTTATATTAATCAAATGGTCTTGAATTAAACTAATCGAGTGTACACGAAACTTCCTGTGTTAGATCACTAGCTTTTTATGTTCATAGTATAGTATAGGTTAGTTCAGAAAGTATTTTTTTCAGATAGATTTTTTATTTCGTTTTTTTTAATTTTATGAGTTTAAATGAAAGAACGAAAATTAAAAAAAAAAATTATAATGTATCATTCCAAGCAGTCTAGAGGTTTATGTTTCAAAAACCAATGGTTTATATATGTATATATAAATATGTATATATATATATATATATATATATATATATATATATATATATATATAATAATAATAATAATAATAAATTCTTTATTTATTCTGGGACATGTCCCTTTAGAATAATATTACAAATTTTACATAAAGAAACTTTAGTGTCTTAGAGTATAATAAAACAAACAAAATAATAAAAATAAAGACAAATATGAACTATTATAATAAATTAAAAGATACCTTCTGATAATTAATAACAAAACTATAAAAAAATAAAATAAAGAGAAAATGTCCCCACACCCACTATATATATATATATAATATATATATATATATATATATTATATATATATATATATATATATATATATATTTGTATACATATACAAATCCGAAATACAAATTTTAATTAAAAGAACTTTACAATATTGGTGGAATATTGATGAAATAATACAGTAAATGTTTAAATACAACACAAATAAAATATTATATTCAAATTATCGTTTCTATGTTTTTTACTGCTTTTTATTGAGATTTTCGAATCTATTTAGGTCTCTTTGGGAATTGGATAGAAAGGAAGTGATTGAATAATCGGGATTTAAAGGTAGGAAGAGTGTCAGAGTGACGAATATATGAAGGAATAGAATTCCATACGGACGAGGAACGGATGAGGAACGATCTGTCGAAAGCTGCGGTTCGATGGGGCGTCACATACAGGTCTGAAGGCCGCGAACGAGTGTTTCGGGAGTGGACGGAGGATATGAATGAAAACATTTCTGAAATGTAGGATGGGCGGTGGAATTGGAGAACTAGAAATAGGAAGGTTGCCAGGAAGTACTTACATCGGTAGGACGGGAAAAGCCACTTCAACTCTTCATAGAAGTGGGTGACAAAAGTGTCCCTGGATATCCCGAAGATAAAGGGTAATAAGCAGTTGAATAATCGTTTTAGTTTTACTTCAAGATCCCTAGAGACACCCCATACACCGCACAGCAGTAGTCGAAGTGGGGGAATATTAAGGAGCAAACCAGGAGTCTACGGGTTTCAAATGGAAGAAGGTGACGGTGATGATTTAGGAGTTTTAAGGTGGATATGGTGCGTCGAGAGATTTCAGAGACAGGGTTCTTCCAAGAAAGAGTTTGATCGAGGGTGATCCCAAGGTTTTTAACGGTTTGGTGGAAGGTTATTGGATTATTATTGAGGAACAGTGTTGGGATTGGAGGAAGGGTTTTAAGGAGGGGATTGGAGCCTATTACAATCGCTTTTTTCTTCTCTGCATTTAACTTAAGCTTGTTGGCTGATGCCCAGTAACTAATTCTGTTCAAATCTTCTTGAAGTTTTTCAGTCGCCTCCGTCCGAAGGAGAGAAGGATAGGTAAATTTGGATGTTATCTGCATACATATGGTATTGGGAGTGATATATATGATGGGGAAGATCATTGATATAAATAGCAAACAGAGTGGGAGATAGTGATGAGCCTTGCGGAACGCCACAGGATAGAGGCAAAGTCTTGGAAGGAGGTTGGCCTGGAACTACCACGTACTGTGATCGGTCGGAAAGAAAGGATTTGAACCAGCACAAAGAACTGTTGGATAATGGGAGTTTTTTTAGCTTAGTTAGAAGGATTGTATGGTCAACGGTATCGAAGGCTTTGGAAAAATCTAGGAGAATTAGAATGGTTATTTTTTGGTGTTCAATGGCGGATTGCAGGTCTTGGATTATTTTTAGGAGAGCAGATTGTGTTGAATAACCTGGTCGGAAGCCGGATTGGAGTGGGTTGATAAGGGAACGTTCTTCTAGAAAATTTGATAACTGATTTTGAACAATGCGTTCCAGTGGTTTAGAAAGATTTGAAAGCAGAGATATAGGACGGAAGTCGAATGGTAAGGAAGGATTAGGAATTTTATTTAGTGGTCGAACTAAGGCGGTTTTCCAAGATACAGGGAAAATGGAGTTTTGCAAGGAAAAGTTGTAAATATGATATAGGATCGGTATAAGAGCTGGGAGACAGGATTTAATTAATTTTACTGGAATGTTGTCCGGTCCGTAATCGTTTGTGTGGGATTTATGAATAGTAGTTATTAGTTCGTCATATGACACATGGGAAAAGAAAAAACTTTCTGGATCGAAACTATGATGTTAAATATCGGTTGGGGAGGATGAACCAGGAGATAGGGATACGAAATAATTATTGAGATCCTCTGGTAGGGCAAAGGTATTAGGGCAAAGAGGAATATCAGCCGTGTATATATTGTAGAGGATAGGACCAAGGACACTACCCTGAGGAACACCGGATTCGACTGGATAATAATTGGAATATTCTGCACCACAACGAACTCGGAAGGAGCGGTTTGATGGATAGGATCGGAGGACTAGGTATAAGGATAGGGGTAAATGGTTTTTGAGCTTAAAGAGCAATCCCGGGTACCACACCCGGTCAAATGCTTGCGTTATGTCCAGAAATGCACCCGAGCAGTACTCCTTGTTCTCAAGGGCAGAGCCCTTGCTGAACGGTTGAATGTTGGGAACGGAATCCAAACTGATGGGAAGGAATAGTGTGGGATTCTAATAACGGTAATATTCGTTTGAGGAGGATTTTTTCAAAGATTTTTGAAAGGATTGGGAGTAGGCTGATAGGTCTATATGATGTCGTAGTGTTAGGAGGTTTACCTGGTTTTAGGAAGAGAATTATTGTGGAATGTTTCCATAAGAGAGGAAAATGAGTAGTGCGTAGAATGGAGTTGTAAATATATGTAAGAAATATAACGGCTTTAGATGGAAGCTGTCTGAGAATCTGAGGAGTGAGGAGATCGTATCCAGGAGATTTACGGAGTGCAAGTTTTCGGAGAAGATATTTGACCTCAGAGGGATTAACTGCTTTAGGAGGTAATGAAAG
Source organism: Piezodorus guildinii (assembly GCA_023052935.1). Taxonomy (NCBI): domain Eukaryota; kingdom Metazoa; phylum Arthropoda; class Insecta; order Hemiptera; family Pentatomidae; genus Piezodorus; species Piezodorus guildinii. Next base: position 64,495,844 of record CM041293.1, read on the forward strand.
CGGGATTGGAGACTGAAGGAACTGTTCCACTACTGAAGTGTGGTTTGGATTGGATTCTGGATGAGGTGTGAAGACTTGGGAAACGTATTTAGCAAGTTCCTCGGCTTTGTCTTCATCAGACGCAGCCCAGGAACCATTACTACGACGGAGGGGATGGGAAATATGGTGGGATTTTAGAATTTTCTTGGTGACATTCCACAGGGAATTGTCACAAGCCGAAAGAGAAGAAAGGAAGGAACTAAAGGATTGGGAACGGAAGGTCGCCAACTCCCTCTTTAATTGTCTACAATAAAAGTTATAGGAGCGGCGATCTGTGGGGTGACGGGTGCGTTGCCATAAGGATCTGGATCGGCGTTTGGTGCGGATGAGGTCTATGAGGTGTTGTGGTAAATGATTTTGGTTATGACTTATCTGGGAGTGCTTCGGAGAGGAGGCAGTCCAAACAGCTTGTTGAATAGCGATGGTGAAGGAGTTTACGGCATCGTCAAGGTCATCTGGTGTTTTGAGTTTCACTCTGAGGTCAATATCACTGGTCAGGATTTGGCGAAAAAGGTCCCAGTTTACTGGTCCTCTGATAAAAATGTAAATTAAAAAAAAAAAAAAATGATAAAATAATTTCTGCTCAAACTCAGACAAAAAATTAATTAATATGTAGCATGCGCCTATATATAACTGATTTTCAGTTGTTTTTTGGAAACTGTTGTGCATTTTAGGATTAATACACTTATCGCATTAATGTCCATGTAAGGGTAGCATCTGAAACTTGGAATGTCCAACTGTATTCATCAAAAACACAGAGACTCAATCAGTTCAAAATACTATCAGTCTGAACTTTATAAATAGTTGATTTGGTGATGATCCATGAAAATTAGTTGTCACACACTTACATCTCATGTATAGAATTAATTTCAATGCGAAATTTTTTAGTCACAACTTTTTCCTATAAGCATTTAATATAAAAGGTGCGATATCCCTTTCAAAAATAAGTTCAGAAATAATTGCCTATTCATACAAAAGGATTTTAATGGCGGCGAATGTAAAAAAGTAAATAGAATTTCGAATTAACTGATAAAAATTCACTTTTCAAAGATATTCTGCATCATTAGGTCTAAATTTATTCGTAAAAAAAAAAAAAAATGGAGATTAGAACCTTTTAAAGATGGATCTCTGTTCGCTTATAACTCGCTGTTCATTATTTTCTGTGCTATCTGAATATAAAGTGAGCCGAGGTTTCCCAGGTGGGGAATATCAAATCACGTTAAGGTTACTGACAACACCTGTTCAATGAATATTTTACCTTTTTATGCATCGTTCTTTAGAGGTATTCTATACGTTTCGATATTATCTTTGTTTTCTCCGAGTCGTTCTATGTAAGGATTTTTTAAGTTTTTTATAGTTTTTTTTATGAGAATTGAAAAAACAAAACAAAATAGAGTGGTATAATCATCGACAAAATTAAATAAACCGTAAATAAAAAAAAAATAGTATATATATATATATATATATATATATATATATATATATATATATATATATATATAAAATTGATATTTAAAACATTACTTAATAAAAATACAACACGTATAATAACCTAATTACAATGGGCGTGAAAAGAAGAAACTACTTCAATTAAAGCAAACAAAGTAATCCTTTTTTTTTTTAATTTATTAAAATTAACATTGCAACAATTTTTCTTATTTGAATTATATATTAGTTATTTTTCATTGTTTCATTTTTTTGTTTTAAACTCTTCTAAACCTATATAATTTGAATAAAACTATTAATGGGGAAGGGTCACCTGTTGTATACTTGTTAGCATGACAGCCTCATGTGCCCAAGGTTGCAGGTTCAAACCCGGCAGGTGGCCCTAGGATTTTTTACTCAATCAAAAAATCCTTATTTATTCCGTCCTCAGAAGAGGTCGTAAAATGGTGTTCCCGACCCTGTTTGATATCAGACCCTTGTAAAATATTCCTGTCCTAATTAAACCTTGATAGGAAAAATTTAAGGTTCCTACATTTCGTAAAATGAAGACACAAAAAAACTATAAATGGAATTTATTATAGTCAAAATAAGTTCATACTAGTTGATTCTCTTAGGGTTTTACGCCTTTAAATGCAAGCTACTATAATTGTGATGTTTCCATTACGAATAATACGAAAAAACAAAATATTAATATGCAAACATTAATAGAAATTACACGATAACTGTTATTTATTGCTCAAATATGATCCTTGCGTCAAAATGTCCATTACATTTGATTTATTTATTATTGTAATATGTCTATGAGATTTAGCTTTAAATGTAAAATAGTATTACAAAAAAATTTAAGGTAAGCATAATATGTTAAATATTTTCATTTTACGTATTTTTTAAATGATGGATGGCTAAAAACTAATAACTATCCTTAAATATAAAATATGTTTTACTAAAAATCAATTCTTCGTTATATTTTGCAAATTGAAAATTTTGCATACAGTAGCAATATTTCTTTTAACATAAAAAAAAAATATTTATAGCAATTTGCAACTGCATAAAAATATATCATTTAATATATGTTGCTTTCTACACATAAACTTTAGGTGTAAGTCCCTGAAATAACAATGGTTTTGAAGAAAACTCGACTAACGAACGGAGGATGGCAAGAGGATTTGCCAAAGCCCTTTAAATTCCTTTGTCTTTTTTTTTTTTTTGTATTTATTGACGATTCTAACCCGATCGCTTTGGAAATTCAAGCTCCTCTTATAAGTTCTTTGGCAATTATGGATGAAAATCCAGAGAAGAAATTACGATAAGCTGAAAGGACTACGGATAAAGTCGTTCTGGTTGTAAAGAGGGAAAAGTTAGGAATTATTTCCCAATTCTGGCAATTCCTTGAAGTTACCGTCAGCATTTTTCAATATAGGATAAAAAATTGAAGGTCAGCTCATCATAAAATAGTACCGTAATGGCCGTCTTGGACTTAAGTACCAACCTTTTATTTATGAGAGGAACTTGTAGGTTGATTAACGAATGAAATATTGAGAACTTCATTTTTGTTAAAATGAAATAGTTAATGATAACCAATCATCCATGGTATATACATCATATATAAAATCCAATCATTATGTAATAAAATATCTGGCGCGACTTTAAAACAGAAGTTTTATTTAGGAACTTTTAAATAAAGGTACTGTCAAAAAAGGTTTAAAGAATTTAATTTAGTTTTGTTGGAAACATATGTTTTAGATTACATAATGTATAAATATAATGTATAATGTATAGATTGTTATAATACTTATATATAAAATTTTTATGTGCAGCTATCAACTATGCTTATCCTCTATTTGTTATTTTACATTATCTTCCACAGCTTTGTATATAAGATATAATTTTTCTCTAAAATCTTCAACTTTCCAAGGGTATATCATACGTACAACGATATCACTATTCTTGTGTTCGTAAAGAAATATTACCTAAACAAAAATGTTTGCATTAACGTTGAATTAACGTATTTTACGAGAATAAACAATTCTAGATGTTTCAGGATTTAAAAAAAAAAAAATGAGGCCTGGGGTCAGAGAGACCCTACCTCACCAATTTTGAGTATAAATTTTATCTCACCAGTTTAAAGTATATATATATATATATATATATATATATATATATATATATATATATATATATATATATATATATATATATATATATACAGTGTTGTGGAGTGTTTTGGGTGACTACATGCGCACATTCTCAGGTCTCCTTCCACGAGTTTGTCACAAGTAATGTTACAAGAGTAATTTGTCTTGAAGATCCAGGAGGTAGATATAGCAAGGGATTGTAGAACGGCTTAAGGAGGCGGCAGAGGGCGGTCAAAGGGAGTGTTAAGATCGGTAATACAGCTATTGGCTATTGTGCTCCAAGTCCCAAGCCAGATGAGGGGACCTTTGTCAGTCTTATGTAGCTGGTTCAAGGCTATCTTAATAGTCGCTATTCTGATAGTCAAAGGTTGATATTTTAACAGTTAAAGCAAGTCTTAGATGTTAAAAAGGTTACTATTAACAGGTGTTATAAAGTCAATGTCATTCTATAACCTTCGATACAGAGAGTTAAATCAAAATCATTAAAGCCGTTTTTGGAGTTCTGCGCATGCGCATGTGTATAGCAGTCATCTTTCAAATCGGCTCTTGGATTTCATGCTTTTTCATTTTGAATTCTCTTCAGTGCAATCTTGAAAACATCACCAGACTACAGGATAACAACAGCAGTAAATATTGGAGCAAACAACAGTAAGTTTTGTTACAATTTACGGTGTAAAGTGAATGCTGGGTAACCTCTTCACATCAGCTGATTGCCAATAGCTCGGAAAGGCCGGGATTGGTTTTCTTTTCTTTAGTTATTGTTTTATTACCAACATCTAGTTATTTTCTTATCATCTTCTTCACATGAAATGAGATATTTTCACCAAGTGATGTCCTCCAAAGCATCAACTAAAAGATCTAGATCTAGTGGTTCAATCACGTCTCCCATAAAACAAAGACCCCGCCGTGATACTAATAAAAAATTAAATCAACAAGCAACCCCTTCAGGTTCTAATACAGAATCTGAACCACAGCCTGGCACATCGTCACAGGGGATGACTGACGAATCTCCGTTTTTCACCCCAAATCCTTTTCAAATCCTACATAATGAAAAAGAAAACATGGAATCTGCTCCTACACCCAGTGAACCACGGCCTCCACCGATATTTGTCAAAAATATTAAAAATTTTCAGTTGTTATGTGCGCAATTAAACAAGATTACCGAATCCACCAGCTACTACTGTATGAGTAGAATCAATGACACCAAAATATCACCGACCACCGCCGAGGCATATAGAAAAATTGTGAAATACCTAACTGAAACTAAAGCGGATTTTCACACTTATCAGCTACGGCAAGAGAGAGCTCTTAGAGTTGTGATCAGAAATCTACACCCTTCAACACCAGTTGACGCTATCAAAGAAGAACTCATGGAGATGGGTTACAAGGTGCGACAAGTCACTAATGTCATAAAAGATAGAGTTCAACTGCCTCTATTCTTCGCTGACTTGGAACCATTAGCAGGAGTAGAAAAAATTTATGATCTAAAAAGACTGTATTATACAAGTGTAAGAGTCGAAAAACCTAATACAAAGAGAGAAATTGTTCAGTGTTACAATTGTCAGGCGTATGGTCATACCAGAAGTTACTGTCACCACATACCACGCTGCGTGAAATGCGGTGAACAGCACAAGTCTGTGGAATGTACAAAACCAAAGTCAACACCCGCTGTATGTGCTCATTGCCTCAAGGACCACCCGGCCAACTACAAAGGATGCCAAATCTATAAGGAGCTAAGGACCAGGTATCAAAAACCCGAAGTACTGGATGAAACAACAAGACAGGCTAGAACTAGAAGAGAACCCTCAAAATTAATCGATGCCAATGTATCATTTGCCCACTTACTTGGAGGTGGGAACCAATGTACTGAAGCCGAGGCCCTGCCGGAACTACAAAATGTACCTCAATATCCTCAATCCATTCCACAAATACCTCTTCCCCAAAACGTAATCAGTCCTAAAAATCCTCATCCACAACAAATCTCTCATATTCCCCCTCCTTCAAATGCCACAGATCTTACCAGTTTGATGACATCCTTCATTTCCGAAATCAAATCCCTTGTCATGCCCCTAATAACAATCCTCACGAATCTTGTACCAAATCTTATTCCTAACTTAAAAAATCCATAAATGACCTCACCTAACTCCTTATCTATTCTCCTATGGAATGCGAATGGTGTTAGAACTCACACTGACGACCTTACAGCCTTACTCCAAGACAAAAAAGTTGACGTTGCACTCATTACTGAAACTAGACTAACCACTAAACAGTACTTCAAAATACCTGAATACACAACATACCGGACAGACCATCCAGACGGCAAAGCCCATGCCGGTACTGCTGTCATTGTCAACCGATCCCTCTCCCATCACTTACACCCACTTCCCGCCCACGATTTCCTACAAGCCACCTCTATTATAATCAAGACCTTTTCCTTTCCGCTAGTCATCGCATCAGCATATTGCCCTCCTAAGAATTCTATTTCTATTGCCCAATTTGGTTCCTTTCTCAACTCATTGGGGAATCACTTTATTCTGGGTGCAGACTTAAACGCGAAGCACCAACAATGGGGTTGCAGAACCACAAATACTCGTGGACGGACATTGCAGTCTGCACTCAACTCCAGACGCCTTAATCTCCTACCTCCCGATTCCCCTACCTACTGGCCAACAGATCCTAACCGTAATCCAGACATCCTCGACTTCTTCATCCACAGCGGATTAGGCTCCCTGAACTATTCCGTAACTCGCCTTGATGAACTATCCTCTGATCATAGTCCATTAATCCTAAATGTATCCATGACTCCTATTCCGAAACCTTTCCCACCGTCATTCATCAGAGGCCCCATCAACTGGAACCTCTTCCGCGAAATCCTCACCAATGATATCGACCTCAGAGTAACTCTCAAAACCCCTTCTGACCTTGATGATGCCGTATATTCCTTTACAACCTTGATTCAACAAGCTGCCTGGACTGCCTCCTTTCCTAAACAATCCCAAATTATTCCTTACAAATGCCATTTACCACAACACCTGACGGACCTCATCAACACCAAACGCCGAGCCAGAGCATTATGGCAACGCACCCGCCACCCAGAAGATCGCCGTTCTTATAACTTTTATTGTAGAAAATTAAAGCGGGAGTTGGCGACCTTTCGTTCCCAATCCTACAATTCCTACCTCTCCTCTCTCTCGACTCGTGACAATTCCCTGTGGAATGTCACGAAGAGAATCCTGAATACTCACACGATTTCCCATCCTTTCCTGCGCGGTGATAGTTCTTGGGCTGCTTCTGACAAGGATAAGGCCCAGGAATTTGCACAGCACCTTTCCAAAGTTTTCACTCCTCATCCTGAGTTGAATCCAAACCATACTTCAACAGTTGAACAGTTCCTTACTTCGCCAATACCACTCTCCTTACCTCCTAAAGCAGTTAATCCCTCTGAGGTCAAATATCTTCTTAAAAAGCTTCCTCTCCGTAAATCCCCTGGATATGATCTCCTCACGCCTCAGATCTTAAGACAACTTCCACAGAAAGCCATTACATTCCTTACATATCTTTATAACAGTATCCTACGCACTACCTATTTTCCTCTCTTATGGAAACATTCAACTATCATCCTTTTCCTAAAACCAGGCAAACCTTCCAACAGCACGTCATCTTACAGACCTATTAGCCTACTTCCGATCCTCTCAAAAATTTTCGAAAAGCTCCTACTAAAACGAATCCTAGATAAATTTAAAAATTTTCCTTCGCATCAGTTTGGATTTCGTTCTCAACATTCCACAGTTCAGCAAGGACTCCGAGTTGTGGATCACATTTCCTCTGCCCTTGAGTGCAAGGAGTATTGTTCGGGTGCCTTTCTGGACATAGCTCAAGCTTTTGACCGGATGTGGCACCCGGGACTGCTCTTTAAGCTCAAAACCCATTTACCTCAATCCTTATACCTAATCCTCCGATCCTATTTATCCAACCGCTCCTTCCGAGTTCGCTGTGGTTCCGAATTTTCCGAACAATATACTGTTGAGGCCGGTGTTCCTCAAGGCAGCGTCTTAGGACCCGTCCTCTACATCCTCTACACCGCCGATATCCCTACCGATCCCGATACCTTTCTGGCAACATTTGCTGACGACACAGCCATTTTATCATCCCATTCCGATCCTGAAGTAGCATCTCTAAATCTCCAAAGGCACCTTTCCCTTGTCGAAGACTGGTGTAAGGCTTGGCGAATTAAGGTGAACGAAAGCAAATGTACACACGTCACCTTCACCCTTCGACGTAAATCCTGTCCAACAGTTAAATTCAATTCCATACCGCTTCCTTCCTCAGACACAGTCCGGTACCTTGGCTTTTTACTAGACAAAAGACTGACGTGGAACCCACATACGAGACTTAAAAGGATAGAACTCAACCGCAGATTCGGCCGGTTATACAAATTACTAAACAGAAAATCTCATCTTACAGTCGACAACAAATTACTAATATATAAGACAGTACTGAAACCTATATGGACCTACGGACTTGAACTATGGGGACAACTAAACATTCTAACATCAAACGTATCCAATCCTTCCAATCCAAAGTCCTCCGAACAATAGTTAATGCTCCTTATTACGTTACCAACTGTACCCTACACCATGACCTTAATATTCCATTTATTTTAGACCTGGTACCATCCAAATTCTCCAAATTCCATCAGAACCTTCTTCATCATCCTAATCCTCTTGCTCAATCGCTTTCCAGCTTCACCCATCCCTACAATCCTCCTCGAAGATTGAAACGGCAGTGGCCCCGCGACGTTTTGTAAACATTTATCTGGAGCTCTGACACTGGTCAGATCCTCCACTCATGTACTGTATGTTTGTGGCTATTCCGCTCTGGCTCGGCCTCCACTGGCATACACCAGTGAAGCGGTGAGTGGGAGGCGCTGGGATATCTTGGATTCCGCTTCTCCCCCCACTTGTGGGGGGAGCAGCCGAGTCTAGGGTTCCTTTGGCTGATTGTATATATTGTATATAGTTAAGTAGCTTGTATGATTTTTATTTATTTCCCAACTTGTATTTATCTCTACTACAGGTTGTCGTTTTGATTTGTTTCTTGTTGCTTTTTTTTTGTATATATTTGAATTTATTTATTTCCGATTTTATGTAAATTGACTTTATCATTATTGGTTGTATATATTGTATAAATGTGTACTACATCTCTATTACTACTGTTCATTATGCAACAAATTGTAATATTTCTAAATAAAAAAAAAAAAATAAATAAAAAATAAAGCCGTTTTTGAGAAAATCGTAAAAAGGTGCAATATAGAACTTGAGGTCAGCGAATTTTAGTGCAAAAGTTAGTATAACATCTAGGGCGTACAGTTGTCTCAAATATAAAATTTCAGTTTGTACGATTTTTCGTTTTTTCTTTTCTTTATAGTTTTAAATTAAATTAAATGAAATAAGAAACATATATTTTTTTATTGATGTACATACTATGAATTGATAGTGAAGTAATTATCGAGATGAAAGTGCCCCTGCTGCCCTGTAGAGAGTTACATTCGAACCAGTTACCGGGAAGCAAGCGTTTTTTAATTATTGTTTATCGTGAGACGGCCCTTTCCCCATTTTTACTTTTACTTACTATATATAGTAAGGGGAAGTATTGCGATCGTGAAAATTTTCGAATTCCAGTTTTCAACGGAAATACACGTTTTAGGGTCCCCTGAGTCCAAATAACCAAGTCCCGCAAAAATTTCTGTGTGTGTGTGTGTGTGTGTGTGTGTGTGGTCCTATGAAACTGAAATTTCATATTTAGGACAACTATACGCCCGAGACGTGACAAAACTTTTTTCATCAAAATGAGCTTACCAGAAGAGGCACTTTATACCATGCATTTTGCACCTTTTTTCGATTTTCTCGAAAACGGTTCCGACGATTTTGATTAAACTCGCTTTATCGATGTAAAATTTAATGGGCTTTGATATCATGTAGGTTTTAGTTGGATAAAAATGGTTAAGTATATTAACCATAAAAAAATTATATTAAATTTTTTCCCTCTAAAGCACCTTTAATTTTGTAGATTCAATAATAATAACTAGAGAGTGATGAAAAGAAGATAAAACTAACTGATTATTTTAGATAATAATATAATAGATTTTTTAATAAAACACATGTTTCTATATAAATTCAATTTGATTAATTCCTTAATAGTTTCACGTATTTTTATCTCTAACTGTATTTGAAAATTCTTTCATTGATTTTAAAAATGGAGGTAAGTGAAAGTCGTGTGTTGCCCACACCAGATTTTTTCATCAAGATATAGTTTCGTTGAGTTACTAGAAGTCGTCAATTCACCAGAAATCGTCGTCCTACCAGAGATCGTCTTCGAATTACCAAAGATTCATAGTGTAAATACTAACCCACTAACGTATTTTTTTCTTGTCTTTTGTTTTATTTTAAGGAATTTTATTTTTTTTTTATAAATCAAAAATTTGTTTTTTCATTGTAAATTTTCCTCGTTTCAAAATTGAACTTTTAGTTATTTTTTGTTTCTGTTTAATATTACCCTATTTTTTTTTTTTTTTAATTAAGCCTTTAAGTGCTCAGAAACTAGCTCATTCTGACACGGGTCGAGTTTTCGTTCACCCATTTTTTTTTATTATAACGCCGTTCCCCCTATCTCTTACTATATATGTCATATGTAGCCACGTGGAAGTTAAAATATTTTCGTTAAATAATTTTAATCTTTGCTAAGCATAGTAAAACCCGCTAGGATCGTCAGTGTTTATCCCTATAGTTAAGATACTTAGGCCCGACCGGAGGGTCAAGGATTAGGCTTAATTCCAGCCTAAGATAACCCAAAACTAGGAGTCATTCTTGCGCTAAGCTCCTCTCGTGATAAGATAAGGAACGGGTTAAATAGAACTAACTTAGAACCAGTTAACTCCGGAGAATAAAACTAGGTTAGGGAGTAGGTACGGCATCTAGTTTAACTGCAGCAAAGAGACTACATTAAATCATGATTTTGTACTCGTCCCAACTGTTATATCAATGATTCTACGTGTTATTAAATTATTTAGAAGGTATCCAGGATTACTGTGAAGTAATTATTGTTAGATAATAACGAGTTAGAAATATTTTTATCATTGACATTTTTATTTATTTATTGTAATTTATAACTGTACTATACAACACAATGAGTAAATATGCAGAGTGGAGAAAAGTCGTGAAAATGTCTTGATATAGAACAACCTAGTGGTAGCACTTCACTAACTATTTTAATGTAGTAGGTCCCAAGGCCACCTTCTTTTCAATCGCCTCGGCAGGCTATTAGTATTTTCTAAGGAAGATAGATTACGGACAAGTGGATTTGTGAAAGAAGGGAGTTTATTTAGGGAAAAGAGGTATATCATTCACGGGCTATGTCTGCAACAAATGATATGCTTTGGTCATTTTGGAGGAGTTGATTTGTGACCAGATCAGGGGGATTCAGGATTTTGGATTGTAAGGATTGGATGAGGGAAGAATTAGATGGTTTAGTAGAGCCCCGAAGATCGATTCCATATGTCCAAATAGGTATGATAACAGTGATGTAAATGATCCTTTTGTAATATACTGGAAGTTTTGAACGTTTTTCTAGTAAGTGTTACAGTAATCGGTATCTTCTAGCAGTTTCTTGTCGTTTCAGTCTTGCGTGAGGATTCAAAGTAAGGCGCTTGTCAAGATGGAGACATGGGTATCGGATTTGTTCTACAGAAGTAAGTGTGATGTTATTAAAGGATACTGGAGTGGGGAAGAGATGGGGAGCAGGAAGTTATCGGTTTGCGATAAGAGTAAAGGTGATTTGGTGGGATTTGTTGGGATTTAATTAAATCCTCCAAATTGTACTCCATTCTTCAATGGCTGTGATGTGGGATTAAAGGGTTTGGAATGTAGTAGTTGGATCATTATGGCCGGATAAGACACACGTTTCATCAGCATATGTTTGAGGACAGTGGGAATATAGAGTGGAATAAAAAGCTGGAGTGAGCTGTATAAAGGGATTGATCTATGACATTTAAAAGATGTGGTTAATAATAAATTAACAGATACACCTAGTTGACTATACTGAACACTCTTCTTCATCCTCTCAGAGTTTACCGACAAATATGTATTCATAAAATAAAATAAAACAGATAACGTTTTATTATGCTAACGATCTTTATAATATTTGATGCCAAAAAGGTATTATCTAAAATAAATTAGCAAAATTGTAGAAAACTCAATTAATCAGGATATTTTATTCAAAGTGATCAGTATTCTCAAAGAGCAGACATCATCCTAGGAGGATTACTGAGAAATAAATTAATTGTACTGGGTTGTAAAATAAGTTAGTTGTATTTTTCAAAATTTCAAGTTAATTTTCTCCGTAAAAACACATCGGACAGATGTTTGAGCTTGACTGTGTAAAAGGTTAGTTTTTTTGTTAATGCAGTTTTTATATTTTAAATGATATTTAAAATGAATATAACTTAATTTTATTAAGTGTGTGTGATAAGAACATACTAATTTATAAAACTTATTAATTAAGTAAGTGTGTGCGCGAAGGAACAGGTAATATGACGGAGCCCTCATCGGCTTCAGACAGTGTTAGTGATATGGAAGCGATAGACTTAAATGCAACTAACGATTCTCAATGTGAAGGTGTGTGGGAGATAGTTACAGGTCGAAAACGCCATTCAGAAGGCGAAAGCGACCCAAGAAAACAAAAACGGCCCACTATATCAACTCCGACAACTTCAAACCTAACCAAATAAACTCCATCCACATCAACTTTCAATAGATTTCAAATTTTAACAAATAGTGATGAAACCCAACAAAAAGAAACAGCACAAAAGCCGAACGATAAACCTCCACCTATCTTCGTTAATGGAGTAGAAAACTACTCAGCTTTTGTACAATTTCTACAAAAGGTATGTGGTCCAAATTCATTTAACCTAAAATCCACGGCTAAAAATATTTGTGTATACCCGCAAACACCTCAGTACTATCGTGACATTGTTAGCTCTCTCAGAAAACAAGGAGCGGATTTTCACACATTCCAGCTTCCTGAAGATAGATGTCCACGAGTGGTTATCAAAAATCTCCATTACTCAACTCCTCACTCTGCTATCGTAGAGGCATTGAAAGGTTATGGATATGACGTAGCAAACGTCAACAACGTAATATCCCGATTTAAGGTACCGTTGGCAATGTTTTTCGTTGATATTACTAAACAAACATACAACGAAAATATATTTCAAATAAAAACAATTTATTACACACGAGTGATCGTCGAAGAACCTCGTAAGAAGAAAATTATACCTCAGTGTAATCGGTGTCAACAGTACGGTCACACTAAGAGCTACTGTAACCACACGCCTAAATGTGTCAGATGCGGGCAACAACACCAAAGCTCTTCATGCCAGAAACCTCGAGATACACCCGCTACATGTGCGAATTGCCAAGGAGCTCACCCGGCAAACTATAAGGAATGTCAAATCCTGAAAGAATTGAGAACACTTCGAGGCTCGCGAACTCATCCCCACCAGAGAACCGTGCCAGCTCAACCTGCCGCTCCTCCATCGATGCCGCAAGATTTTCCTCCACTGCCTCAACAGCAACAACAACCTCAGCCTACTCAAAGAGGACCAGCCCCTGGCTCGCAGCAGCAGCTACATCCCTCAGAAAGAAGACAAAACGAATATGTAAGTATGTCAGGTATGAGGCCAGGCAATTCTCAGCCGATGCTCTCTTGTGAGAATCCTCAAATTTTTACTTTACTACACGGTCTAAATGCCGAAGGACGGCATAACTAAGGATTTTTTACTCCCATTAAAAAATCCTAGGACCAGAAAGTATTACGATCGTGAAAATTTTCGAATTCCAGTTTTCAAAGAAAATACACGTTTTGGGGTCCCAAACGTCAAAATAACCAAGTCCCGCAAAAAGGTATGTGTGTGTGTGTGTGACCTTGTGTCTTCTTTTGAATTAAAATATTTTAATTTTATCCATAAATATTTAATTAAATTTTATAATTTTATACCTGATCGGTTGAAGAATTCATTTGTTTCTAATGAACCGTAATGACTTAAACCTGGTGTTGACTGCCTGTTGACAAGCAGTTGATAATTTTAATCGACCGTTTGAATTGTAATTTACTCGAAATGTCTGTCATCTAAATCTCATTATTAAACGATATATATTTAAATGATAAACTTTATTTAAAGTAACAGTGTTTCGCTATCTGATAATAATTGTATAATGACACTTCACTCCATTTTTTTCTTACTATAGCAATTTAATTAATTATTTAACTTAATAATAATTAAATAGTTATGGACTACTTAATATAAGCCTTTAAATGAAAAATTCAATCGTTTGATTTCAAAGTTCATTGAGTTTCGGTGAGGTTTAGATTTTTTATTAACTATTAAAATCCAATAAATAAGAAACTTTCTGGAACTCTTTAAGGATGATTAAAAGTTTCTCTCGACTTGAGTTAGAGACGCCTCAGGCTAAAAATGCCGAATAGCAATAAAAACAAAATAGAACTTAAAAAAAATAACTAAACAGAAAAAGAAAAAACTGTTATAAAGAAGAAGTTTAAAGTTGGGATCATTTAGATGCATATTTTTTTTACTACTCTACCGCCTGATTGGAGAACATTTGGAAAATTTTGTGCTGAGGCATCAACATAAATCACTTCACACAGAAGCGTTTTAGAGGTCTGAAAATTCCTCTCCAACCTGTTTATCAGGAGGAGAAATAAAATACTGCTTTATAAGACGCTTATCCGTTCTATACCCATGTACGCTTCTGAGAAAGAGGACATCTCTTGTAGGCCACGGGAAAAATATACTCATCTTATTTAAACCACCGAAGAATTTTAGGACTTGTCACGGCTTGTGACGTCTAAAAAAAAAAACCAATACCAATTATTATTACACAATTATTATAACACATGAATTATTACACAATGGTCTATTATTACCAAATTACTCTATTATGGTATAACTGTTAATATAGATGTTTTTTAGAGAATTAACATAAAAAGCAATAAATAATTAAAAGGAAAATGACCTATCACCATTTCTAGACCAATTTGTATGATTATTTTTCTCTTTTTTTACTTTTACTTACTATATATAGTATTGGAAAGCATTTCAGGATCCCCGGAGTCCAAATAACCAAGTCCTGCAAAAAGGTCTGTGTGTGGTAACTCCCGGGCGAAAACTGTAAGTCCTATAAAACTAAAATTTCATATTTAAGACAAATATACGCCCGAGACGTTAAAAAAACGTTTATCATCAAAATGTGCTTACCAGAAGAGCCACTTTATACCATGCGTTTTGCACCTTTTTTCGATTTTCTCAAAAACGGTTCCGACGATTTTGATTAAACTCGCTATATCGATGTAAAATTTAATGCTTTAATATCATGTAGTTTTCATTCTGATTAAAATGGTCTAACAGGGCTTAAATGCTGACATTTTACATGTTTTTCCAGTAAAGTACCTTTAATTTCGTAGATTTTATAAAAAATAAATATATTACCTTGTTACCACCGATGAAAAACACATAAATATATAAGTTGAACGAATTCGATATCTGACAAGAGGAGAAAACTGAAAAAATATATTTTTAATGAAATTTTTTGTTTTTGAACATAAGAACAGTAATATACATGTATGATATACCGTTTGAAAAGCTAAAGATTAAAAAAAAAAAATATTATTTTATACAAAATCTTTTAAAAGTTGATAGAGAGTGATGAAAAGCCGCAAAAACTAACTGATTATTTTAGATACAAAATAATAGATTTTTTAATAAAACACATATTTCTATAAAAATTCTATTTAAATAATTATTTAATAGTTTCATTCATATTTGAAAATTTACTAATCGATTTTAAAAACGGATTTTTTTTATTTCTAAATATTTTTAATGATTCTTAAATTGATATAAATAACGGGGGTAAGTGAAAGTCGTGTGTTGCGCGCACCAGATTTTTTTTCTATATAAGAACTTTAATTCTATATGGAATAGCAATAATAAAATATTGGTATTTTATGGAAAAATAAAATAAGCGAACACATAGGCAAGATTTCAATTTTGTTTATCACCATGGTGTCTTGATCTTAAAATTCTGTACACTTTTTCCTCATCATAAATAAATGTTTTATGGGCGCATTTATGGGTAAAGTTTCGATTTATTTTATTTTTTATGATTGACTGTGGTTTCTTTTTTTCTGGGAAGTTCTTTTTTTTGTCTCTATCTACAAAAATAACTGAGTTATTGAATTAAATGATTTTTAACAGGCCGCCATTTTACAATCAATAAGCTGATATCAACGTCTAGGTGTTAGCATAATCGTCGGATGCCCTGGTATTTTTGTCCAGTAGTTTTGAAAAAAAGTCTCGGGTAGCAAACAAACGGATTTTTGTTTGCTTATTCGGGATTTGCGTTTCTTGAAATCTCAGCCCTCGAATTTTGAAGGGGATATATTTTTTTTATGGTCAATGGGTGAGACAAATTTGGGATCATCTCCTCGTAAATACGAATTGAAGGGATAATGCCAATTTACATTTTTCTTCTTCCGTCCAACAGTATGTCCTAATATGTTGATCTCAAGACGTGGCAGGGCTTTGGAACTCCTCCACTTGTTAATATATCCTTATTTTTATAACTCAAAACATCCCGTTCCTTAAAACTATGGGCCTTAAGCGGTTGGAAAAAGCTCCATGTTTGGTATCATTCTATAAAGACGTTATGGTAACGACCTGCCTAAGAAGCGGGAGGACGGCTAACGACGACACTGCTCCTTGGAGTGGACGTGGCCGAGAAGACGGCAAACAGAAAAGCAGAAGAGGGCGATAAAAGCCATTAGGTTGGACCCCTCGGAGGTTTCCCCTCGCTCCTCAAGATGGCAGCACCTCTAACGAGCCTTCTATCCCAATGTTATTTACCTGTCTTTTCACGTTTGTTACGCCCGTTGGTTTTCTTTGAGCTGTGATCTAGCGGCTTCCTAATTCTTCTGCTCTAAATTGCTAACGTTTGCGATATCACTTTTTAATGTTAACCATCCTGTTTATTTATAATAACGGGCGATCTTTAGATGGTGTAATGTGTTATTAATTCAAGACCAGTCGTGTATGAATTCTATTCATTCCTTTGTCGGAAGATCTTTTTCAGAGTTCCTATTCATTATAAAAGGATTGCCAGGTAGAAATAATGGGGAATCAGTGGTATTTTTTTTTTCCGACGCTTCGTATGTGTTTATGTTGTTTTGACGTTTCGTGCAGTTTATGCTTGACATGGCTCACGGATGCCCTGATGATGGTTCACATGTTTGAGCCAAAACGTCGGCAAAATTAAAATATTCTTGTTTGTTTATTTGTTTAAGGTCACTTTATGCTACTATGGCTAATCAGACGATGCTACGGTGGGAGTCCTAAATTTTGCCTATCCAGTTTTTATTAGAATAGGGATCTTTAACGAGTACTTGAAATCGCACAGGCTCGGAACAACCTTTTAAGTTCCCCTCCGAAGGACGGCATAACTAAGGATTTTTTACTCCCATTAAAAAATCCTAGGACCACCTGCGGGTTTGAACCCGTGACCTTTGGCATAGGAGGCTGTTATGCTAGCCACCCAGCTACAAGTAATCCCCTTTATTAAGTAGAAAACGTAATTTATTTAAATTTAAAATTTATAAATTAAGTACTCTACTGAATAAAGTGTTTTGTTGGCTGCACCCGCAAACAACGTCTCCCTAATATATATTCTATTATTTCAACCATGCAGCGACCCTGGGTATGGGAGACCCTCCTAGGGCATACTCAGACTCTATGAAGTGTGTACCCAAAGATTGGGGTACTGGTGGTGAAACTGCGCGAATCTTTAAAAGTACTGAACCAAACCGTTCATGGGTTGTAAAAGTACTGGTTTTAGCTTATTTCAGGAGAAGGGAGTGTGGCTATGGACCCTCCAGAGGCACTAAGACGACATGGGCTAAGGTATTTTTACTCCCATTGAAACATCCTAGGATCACCTGCGGGTTTGACCCGTGACCCGTGGAGGCTGTTATGCTAGCCAAGTGATCACTAAAACATTCTTAAACGACTAACCCTCTTTTATTTTTACCTATGATAATTTCAACACTCGACCATGCATCCCCAATATAAAAGGATTGCCCTTATTAAGGAATAAAACCGGTTTGATATCAATTTAATCTTTCCTTGCACAATTGAGCTGTAAAATATTTTTTACGACACAGATATTTTTAAAAAAATTCATTAATAATAATAATAATATTAATAGGCTTACCGAATCCGAAGGTTCGATGCCGATATCACCAAATTCGCTGCATGACTCGTCTAATGTTCACCGTTCAAGCCCAAGCCCCGAGATCAGCCTTAACACAATCCTCCTATCGACGCTTCGACCTACCTTTCGGATGCCTGCCAGTTGGATCAGCAAATACCAACTTTCTCGGAATCGGTTTCTCACTGAGCTCAACAACGCCCATTTGAGTCTCCGCGATGCTATCAACTTAATTACATTCACAGGATACAAGTTATGCGATTCCGCGTTGTGCAACCTTCTATACTCCCCAGTGGCCTCATCTCTCTTCGGACCAAATATTTTACGCAGTACCTTATTTTCGAAAACCTTAAGGCGTTGTTCATCCTTCATAGTAAGTGGCCACGTTTCACATGCGTAAAGAACCGCTGGAAAAATAATAGTTTTTTTAAATTCTAACCTTTAAATGTTTAGATAGAAGCCGCCTGGATATCAGGAAGAAATAAAGTCCCAGTTAAATGTGGGAAATGCGTCTTATTATTCAGTTGCTAAGTTACTTAGCTAGAAAAAATTTCATTGGAATACTTTATTTTATTTTACCTAAAAAACATAAAAAGTTTTAAAAACCTTTAAAAACGGCTTTGAAAATCGCTATTCTTTCCAAACACTAAGTGAAATTTCAAAACATACTTTTCCTGACATTTGACATTTTCCTCCTTAACACGAACAAAAGTAATTAAAAAGAAAAATATTCTAGATAGTAATTTATAAATACCTACCCCAATCGTATTCACTGGTTTTCCATAAAGATGACAGGTTTGAATAGAAACAAATAATTTAGTTCAATAATAAAGTGTCAATTTGCGCGACCTGTAAAATTTCCTAAAATGGAAATCTTGTGTTTTGTTGCCTTGAAAACAATACTGTATTTGTGTTGAAATCAAAATCTTTAATTAATTGTAAACCTATATTCATTTACATACAAGCACACACACACACACGCACGCACCACACACGCACACACACACACACACACACACACACACCACACACATATATATATATAATATATATTGTTTGTATATTATTTTTTAGATTGGAAATATTGCTAATGACCAAAGAAGTTTTACTTCTTTAACACTAAATAACATTAGCCATTTAAAAAAACAACAACAGGAATACTAGTTAAAATGATGTTTTATATCAAAATATGAGTATGATCAATAAAATCAGTAAAAATGCGGTGAAATTATACGATCAAAATCAGATAAATGATATTTGTGGTATAATGTCCTTCACATGAATTTCACTTACGTAAAACCCGATTGAAAATTTCCACTTTTTTCCCTTACAATTACTAAATAAACCAATAGCTTCCGATACATAGGTCGTAAAGAAGAAAAATTTGATTTGAAATTGAACATTCTTAATAAAATAGTGGTATTAGGCTATTTCTCAACTGCAGTGGAGTAAATTGCATTTATGGGCTGTGAAACCAGAGGCAAGGCATGGAGGGGCATTACCACCACCCACCGGCTTCCTTTTATAGCCCCCTTTACCTCTAATAAATTTTCAAGTTCCCACGTTAACGTTTATTTTTCTGACATAGTGTATTCTTAAGCAGCCTAATAAACATTCACAAATTTCAATGTAGAAACTGGAGGTGAATACTGCACGTGAAATGCATTATTAATAGCTGAAAATGTACTTAATGAAAAGTATTACTAACAGTCCAGTAATGTCCTCTAACCAAAAAAAAAAGAATTACAGAATAATTTTCAGGTATTTTTTTCATAAAAAAAAATTTCAAGTGCATTTTTGTTAGGATCTTTTTAAACAATTTAAATATTTGTTATCTCCGTTTATATAAGTTTATCCATGTCAAGTCACGTTTTGATTTATTTTTAACATTTTTGAAAACTTGAGCTCTTTTCATCATGAATTGTTTTTCATATTTCTGTGAATGTAATTAGAATGTTTAATATATTTTATAGAACACGGAAATGACTGTTAGATACATTTTAGGCTCCTTAATGAACTCATAGTATTGTAAAATATTTGAAGAAAACCATGTATTTGAAACATAAGTTATTTTACTAAAGAAATACATTATTGTTTATTAAATAATATATATCCTTAAAAAAACGACTAATCTAAATAAATAATCACCTTTAATATTAATTTCTTACATATTACAAAACTAAATTTAGGTATAATTAGGTGGGATATGTCAATTGTGTCACTTTTATTAATTCATAGTTTATTTATCAATCACAGCTTTTCGGAAAAAAAAAAAAAACTATCTTCACCACTCATGAAGAGTTCACAACTCATGTTTTTTTGATTCAGCATATTAACAGATTTGTACTATTCTCTTTTTAAAAGGGGGAAAAGAGGCGGTTTGGATGAGATCTCTCTCAACCGCCTGGTTTTCCCCCATGCTTATGTACCCACTTTATTAAGGCTGGATGCGCCAGACGTTCCCTCTACCTCAGTGTCATCTACCTCCTCCATTCTCCTGAAAAAAAACAAAAAAAAACAACCAAATAATCTACAACAGCCATTATTGGAACCCGTGATACGCAGAACAGTAGACTAGTGATTCATCACCTAGACCACACTGTGGCTTTTCGGAATCACGAAGTACTATCTTCAATGAATATTTTAAATCAATTACTGACTAGGCCAAATTCACTAGAATGTGTTTCATTAAAGTTTTTAAGAATGATAATAGTAAATTAGTAATTTTTTTTTATAATAGTGAGTTCGGATTAATTTTAGTTTAGGGATAGTTTATTTTTGTATTTATTGAAGTTTTTAAAGATATTTTTTAAATTTGTCTTTTTTTTTTAATAATTATTTTTTTCAGTATATGTCGAGAAACAACTGAAACATCCGGATTGATTTTTCGTTACAGATGTTTTCCTATATCGTAATAGAAATAATGAGAACATACTTGGCAGATTTTTAGTCACTTAATACAAACCTAATAAGATTGTATAATGATTTAACTGTGTTACAAATATGGCCAATGTTTTTAAATATGAATTTTTTTTTCTCTTCATACATTCGTCTTTATTTACTTCTGTCGGAAGCTATCTGACAATCAGCAAATGTGCTGTATAAAAAGTGAGATCAGACATTGATGCAATGAAGTTCTAAAAATGGAAAATCATATTCCGTAATGGAAAGTTTCCATCACCTTGACAGAAATGTATTGATAGTAGTGGAGAAAATTTTAATTAAATAAAACATTTGTAAATCTTTCTTTTTTTCGTTTAAACCAAAATCCTGTATTATCTACCGGACGACCAAATAGTTTAGTATATTTTATTTTCATAATTCTGAGAATGGCGAGAATTTCAATGATAAAGGAGGTCTGCGAATAATGAAGAACATGAATAAATAAATATATAAATTTAAATATAAAATATATATCATAGAGGAAATAAAAACAAGGATGCAAGCAGGATATTGATTCGAATTTAAGATGGGCAGTCTACAACACCATATTTTTATATACTTTGGTTTACTACACAATCGTCCAAACTTTATGTCTTTAAGATAAAAACAGTGAAACAGTAATTTTATATCCTTCTTGTTTATTTTATACTACTAAAACGTAAAATATACGCCATGCAACCTTTTCAGAAACAGGGCTGAAACCCTTTTTGTGTCTCGTTCACTTAAGTCTCGAGCATTAACTCATGGTCCATGGGTTTCAAGTACAAGGGATGTGGCCGGGTATACATTCAGCTTGTCTCTCTTCTTGTATGTTAAGCCTTAAGCCTCCCTGTAAATTTTTATAACATATATGGTTGGATTGATAATCTATTATTTATTTTCTGACTAATTATGTGAAACTCTCTGTGCATTTATAGTCCGAGTAGGTTTCCATTATTTGAAACATCATAAGGAAAAGAAGCAGAAAGAAACAGTATTATTAAAAAAAAAATCTGGTGCGCACAATATACGACTTCCACTTCAATCGGTTGTTTAAAAACTTTATAATAAAGTAAAACTTAAAAAAAATACACTTAGTCCCAAACATATGTTTAAGATTAAGTAATATAACAGTATGATTTTTTTATGTACAAGAATCACCGAGGTTTATGCTCCACTCGTCACTATGCATCACTCCCTACGCCTATTTTTGTGAGTGACCACCAGTTTGCAGACATGTCTCTCATACTCGGGGAAGAGGCTGTGAGAGAACCCCCATCTAATTATATGCTGAAAAAGTTCCAAGTAGCAATTTCGGTCAGCCGAATATGACAAAAAATGTTGTTATAACATCTTGGGCGTATAGTTGTCTGAAGTATGAAAATTCTATTTCCTAAGACTTTACGTTTTCGTGCGATTCACCACAAACACAGACTTTTTTTTCGGGAATTAGTTATGTGGACTCAGGATACACGAAAACGAGTATTTCCGTTTAAAACTGAAGTTCTAAATTTTCACGATCGAATACTTTCTCTTACTATGTATTTTACGTATAGGTAGGTAAAATAAAAATATGCACTGATTAAAATAACAATGGGGTCGTTTACAATGTAATTCATGTGTTTCAAATGACATCTTATTTTTCATGTAAAATAAATACTTTGGTTAGCATACGTTCATAAATAAAATTAGTAAACTTATTGTTGTTTCTGTAACTAATACTTGAGTAAACTCCTCTTCTAGCAACTTTAAGCTTTATGAAAGCCTTACGACATCCCTTAAGTTCTTCATACTCCAACACGTGTACCTAAGTTTTTACATCAGTATTCAGTATCAGTATTCATCCCTCATCATCAGTCACTTTAACTTCATGCAACAGAATTTTGTTAGAATTCCATCATGATTCTAATATTTTTATTTTTTTAAACTTCTTCGTTTTTTCCAAGATATTTTACATAATATAGATTGGAAAGATACCTCAGATAGAAGATAATTCTATACAATAAGTTATTGTAGAATTATTTTTTGTTAAAAAACAAAAAGTCACAAACAAGGCAGAATCATACTACATAACTTCATAAATAATATATTTTTTATGCTATTAGGCTTTTCTTATAATCTTAGATGTTTTATTATGCTAAAATCATGATAATCCCCCCTTTTCATGCTTCCTGACGAATATAAATATTATATTTCACTAAACAAAAAGTTATTTATCTTTATTATGCTTAATAACAAGTTCTTTACGCTAAAAGAAATATATATATATATTTCTTTATATATATATATATATATATATATATATATATATATATATATATATATTATATATCTGGGATGTCATGAGCAATAATTAAATTTAAATTTATATCATAAAATCTATAAAAGTAATCTATATATTAATTTACTTCTGTTATATTACTTGTTTTGTTTTTTTTTTGCTTAGCCTCTTATTTTCTCTTCTAAAAGCTGCAATGCTGGAATGTTCTCTTTTTTCTGCAATCATCCATTTTAAGGAGTTACATCTTTAACGTAACTTCTGCAGGCTAACATCATATTAATTAATAGATCAGATGACCTTCTGTATTGTTTCGTCCTTATAACTAAAACTCAAACTAGTTTTTTTTTTGGTCGATAACAAAGGTTTATTATGGAAAAATATTAACCAAAATGGGCCAAAATATATTAATAAACAAAATATTGTTCGTTAAAATGTTTTTGTTTTATTGCAATCGGGGTAAACATGCAAATATTCCAAGAATGGTGAGGTATATTTTAATTGAAAATAACGACTGCGTTGTTCATGGCTGGTATTTAATTAAGATTAAGGGTAAGGCTTCCTTGATTTCACAATAATCTTTTACGAACGAATTTCAGGGTTGTTTGGAATCACTTTAGATGAAAAACGTAATTAATTAAAAAATATTTTTTATTAGAACATATATTTAATTCATTATTTATTTTAGCACAACCAATATTAAAGCCTGATAATTTTGTATACATTTTTTTTTTTATTTGTATGAATTTTTATTTTTTATTTTGTATAAATTATATTATAGTAAAATTAATTATTTCAAAAGCTCTCAAAATTAGTTTATTAAAATGTAATACAAATAAATAAGTATTCTATATATTTACTTTTTGTTTTGTAATATTGTACTCGGTACTCTATCACCTTCGACGGAAGAAAATGTTCTTAAAAAATTGACAAAGACAATAATGAAATTATAAATGGAAGAAAAAAAATTAAATTAAATTAAACATAGTTTCGAAAAAAATTCTTCTTTAACTTTCTGTATCGTTAAGTTTTAAGTTCCCCTGCAATGTCTTTCCTCTGGCATGTCCTAACTTGGAAATATAGCTATTATCGCTAAGCCTAGGTCTTCCTCTAGGTCTAGTGCCTACTGCTCTCGCCTCCATAAATTTGCGTGAGTCATATGCCCGTAACTTCCCAACTTTCTCTTCTCCAGGGTCTTCTTCATTGCAGGAACGTTTAGTTCTTTTATTTTTATTCCTGATCCTATTTCTAAGGGTTTTGGAAGCCAACCTACATAGTATTTTATTTCTGCTTATGTTATACGGCACAATTTGTTGTGCGGAAGTACCCGACAATCTGCTTCATACAGCAGAACAGGCATATATAGGGCCTTAGACATATATAGGTTGACGTCTTTATTGACTTCTCTCATTCCTACTCTTGTGTTCCTAATCTAATAATGTATACTATCAGCTTTTCTATCCTTTAGGATATTTCTAGTTGAACTTTTCCCTTTCCGCTGATCACAGTTCCAAGGAAGGATTTATTTTCGACTTCAAGCTTCTCGTTTCGTTGATTTCTTTGGACTTTCGTTCAACATATAGGATTTTGTTAATATCCATGTCTTTCAGTCCTAATTCTGCTTCCAAAGGTTTCGAATATCATACGTATCCAATCCTATCAGTCTAAAGTCCTTAGAGCAATAGTAGATGCCCCATATTATGTCACCAACAAAACCTTACACCATGACCTGAATATCCCATTTGTCCTTGATCTAATCCCCTCCAAATTCATAATCTTCCATCAGAAGCTTACTCACCTTCCTAATCCCTTGGCAAACTCCCTATCTAGTTTCAAACATTCCTATAACCCTCTTCGTAGGTTGAACCGGCAGTGGCCAAGAGATCTCTTGTAAAAAAGTTATTGGAGTGCTGGCAATGGCCAGCTTCTCCACTCATGCCCTAAGTGTATGTGGCTCTAGCGCCCTCGCGCAGCCTCCACTGGCTCACAAGACCAGTGACGCAGCTGAATGAGAGGCGTTGGGATCTTCTGGCATTGTGCCTCGACATCCACTAGTGGATCTTGACGTTTGATTCGGTGATCCCAGGGGCAGTTTGTAAATATTGTAAATAGGTATGAATGTGAACAAGATTGTTATTATTAAAAATTCTGTTTCCCGCTCTATTGGCCTTGCCGAAGATTAAGTGTAGAGTGAGCAATGAGGACTATGCCATTAGCATAGACCTTTACTTGTGCCAGAATACCATTTCTCGTGTTGCAATGTCCAATGACAGCTAATATTTTTTATTTTATCCATAATGATGATAAACAGTAGAGGACTGAGACTATCTCCCTTCTTCAATCCTTTTTTACTATCAGGGCTTTCCATATTTCCACTTTTAGTTTTGAGTCAAACACATTAATGTCCTAAAAAAAAAAATAAAAAAAAAATCGTATAGAGGCTTATTAAGAATTAGTACGGTAAGATTAAATATAATACAGAACAGAAAAAAAATGATATTTATGTATACATTTATATATGCGCCTGAAACCCATTATTTTTATAGCTAGACAAAAATATGTATAGAATGAGAAGCAACTCAGTGAACTACTCTGTACGAATAGTATTACCTAAATAAATATTTATTGAAATCGGTTAAGAAATACCAGAGATAGGGGGTCTTGAAATTAGCACTTGTTAGTTGGTTGCCTGTATAGTGCTATATGAACTGCTAACCTTACTACACTTATTTGGAAATAATAAACTATTGAGTTATAGTTTGTAGGTTTTTGGTATTGTAATTTATTTAAAGAAGTATCAACATTTATTTAATGTCAATTGTTCTATAATACAATATATATTGTTTTTGTAAATTTCTTTAACTAATTAAGTCAAATATTTCTATACATAGACTAGGTATAATTTCACATCATAATTTTCTAAAATTAGAAAAAAAAGAAGGACAAATCCTAACATAATGCTGGGATCTTCCCTAAATTATAATGGTATAAGAGGATAAAGATGTGCGTTGGGTATAGGGTATATAGGGTAGGGCACATCGGGAAGCCAGCAGTCCAAGTGAATAATCGAATCATCTGCCTCTCAGGTTATCGATCTTATTGCAAGCACTTTGACTCCTCTAGGTAGGAATTTATCCGCTCATCAGGTAGTAGGATTTCATAGTCATATCATACGCGAGAGGGATCTGTATTATCAATATATATGTATATATTTATAACTATTAATTTGTTGGTTATTCATTTAACGCCACTATATGCTGCTATTTTCACTCTGCTGTAGTGGGAATCCTGAATTCAGCTTATCCAGGTTTTATTAGGGTAGAGATCTTTAAAGAGTTCCTCACATTTGACAGGGTTGAAACCTACTGTTTATGTTACTCCGATGGACAGCACTACTAACGATTCTGTGTTTTTTATTTAGGCCGTGTAGGCCCTTGGCCGCACGTTAAAATCTGCTGGGGGAATACACACGCGTTACTCAATGACATTTTTTGTAGGATAGGATCATCACTCCCTATTATGTGAATGGCCACCATTATGCTGACGCTTCTCAATTACCCGGGTGAGAGGCTGTGAGTGAATCTTAATTTAAATAAATGCTTAAAAAATTCCCTCCGGGACCGGGATTCGAACTCACAACATTTGGCCACGTGATCCCTTAACCATTTTTTACCTAAATTAAAAAATCTTAGTATCACTTGTCAGGTTTGAACCCACTACCTTGGGCATAAAAGGTTGTAATGATATTTAACCACAGTTGATCTCCTAATTTTTTTTTTATTGAATGTATTGTTACTAAGAATGGCAAATGAGATGGAAAATCAACAGCTGAGAATTTGTATTTCTTTTTGTATGTGCATGTTTTATTCTAATTTTCATTCTTTAAAATATAAGTTTAGCATAATATTAATTAGAATTTTTTTTTTGGTAAATATTCGTTTAAGCATTATTATTCTGTTCTTACTTGGTTGATGTATTTGTCATTAAGCATTTTTTAAAATAATTTGTAGGTTTTTTTTTGTTTTCTTTTCTTTTATGGAGGCCCCTCTCACGGTAAAGAAAGTAAGACAGTTCTTCAGGAAAAGATGTTTTGAGGAGTGGAGCCAATACTAGTGGCAGGGCGTAGGCGTAGACCATTTTAAAGCCAGCCCAAGCGTTAAAAGGTTTATGTTTCATCGAAAGATACTCACGGATCTGAGTGGACCAACGCACTAAACCTCAACATAAACTACGCACTACTTCGTGGAGGATCGAGATACCAGGTAAATGAAGCTGTTGGACCCCCAACGGCAGATGCGGTCGAGAGTTAGAAATCCCGTGATTAGAAATGCATGTGTGTTGGATAAATGTCCATATAATATGCTTCTCGTAACCCCCCGGCACAACCACATAAAGAAAAAATAGTCGAATTTTTAGAAAGGAAAAAAACAAATTTTTGCATTGATACTGATGAGTCAAAAAGATTTGAGGACATTTTGATATTTAGTGCCACAGAAAAGGAAGCACTGATAGTACAGATATGAAGCAAATGACCAGGAACAAGGTAACTAAACACAATAAGTGAAAGAAAACGTTTATAAAAATGTATTCCCTACCTGCAAGAAAAATGTTGTGAGAAGTTCGGCGAAAGAACATTTACAGTCGTAATGCTTCTAATGCATTAAGTCTAGACTGGATTTTGTCAATTTCCAAGAAAATTTCGAAATAAGTAATATGACTATGCAGTTATTTTTAGCAGTATTCCCTCTATTGTTTTTGTTAATATTGTCTTCACGGTTGATCTAATATGCTATGTATTAATAGCAACACAAACAATTTTAGCAACCAAATTAATCGGGAAATGCTCTCTTGTATATATCATGTACCGTTGATACCGCTTGCGAGTATGCGTAGTGTAAATCAAACTAACATTTCATGATTAGATAGCTCTCTTTCAAATTAAAAGTTATCTTGGCACATTCAAGATACCTAGAAGCTTTCTCATATTTTTTACTTCATTTTTAATTTAACTTTATTTTCAGAACATCTTTCTACAACGTGTTCCAGGAACACTGATCTCTTAGAACGCTACTTACATTAAATTGAGTTTTATCATTTTCTGTAGTACAGTTTGTTAAACCAGTCGTTGTAAATTGCTTTTATTTTTTACTTTATCTGCCTCAACGATGGACGAGAACGTTTACCCTTTAATGATTTTTTAGTTAATCTCAATAATGTAATTCATTTTCGAATATGACGGTTTTAACGGCGATATCACCGATTTATGCCTACATCGATTCCATGCATTGATATCCACCTACGCTTCGGTATATGTTCTGCACTACAGCCTCAATCGTTTAGATGTCGCCTCAGCAGTTTTCAGTTATTTCATCTATACAAATATTATAAAGCTGAAGAGTTTGTTTGTTTGTTTGTTTGAACGCGCTAATCTCAAAAACTACTGGTTCGAATTGAAAAATTCTTTTTGTTTTGGATAATCTATTTATCGAGGAAGGCTATAGGCTATATAAAATCACGCTGCGACCAATAGGAGTGAAGAACCAGGGGAAAATCTGGGAAAAAACGGGAAACATTTGGGAGAAAAAAAAACCTCGCATCCTAATGATTCCAAATGATTTACCTTTTATTTTTAAATGATTCAATTTCCCGTTAATTTAAATTTTTCCGTAACAATTAATCACAGAGGTAAACATTTAAACACGTAGGAATAGATTTACGTCAAGATTGGGCTGCGGAGAAAATCAGTATGTTCTGCCACAAGAAAACAAAACTCATTTAGGCGGAAGTACTTTAAAATATATTCTTTTAAAACTTCTTAATAGCAATCATAATAACAGAAATTGATGCAGACGAAGTCGTTTAGAATATATCAAAGAAAAGGTAACATGTACTAAAAAGGTTTAAATTTGGGTGATAAAATTCCGGTTCTGGGAAACGCCAATCATTCGGTACTGCTAGGGGAAGACACGGAAACTATATAACTAAATACAAGTGCATTAATAAAAACCGGTAAAGAAATAGGACTCGAAGTAAATACCGAAAAGACAAAATATATGATTTGTAGCAAAGACGGTTGGTGATCTTGGTGATATTAATAAATCAGGGTATACTTTTGAACACATAGAGAAATTTAAGTATTTAGGCTTAATTATAACAAGAAAAAAATAAATCCAGGAGGAAATAAAGTCCTGGTTAAAGGCGGGAAATGCGTGTTATAATTCAGTTGCGAAATTACTTAGCTTCTATCTAAAAACTTAAAGGTTAGAATTTATAAAAATTATTGAATTTTTAATATGGGAGTGATTCAGGTGTAAGGTTTTACCGACGAATATCATTAATTCATATTTAGGTTGTCAACGGTTTGTGACGATTATTTTTTCATATTATGTGATTATGGGTATAACCACTTCTACTGGTTTGCTATTGTAAATTTGGCAGGAGGAAGACATGATCAGGCTTTATATGATAACAAATAGTAGCTGATAGTTGATATTTATTATAGCCAATCTTACCAAAACGCACATAAATAAAGCAGCTGTGGGTTGTAACTTGGTACCTCCTACAGCTGCAAGCACCCGTATTGCCTTCAAGGCAGGGAAGGGTTTAAATAAATAAATAAATAAAAAATTAATACGAAATGCAATATTCGCGAGCAAAGCTGCGTGTCACAGCTAGTCTTTAATAAGCCTTAAACATTTCATGCAACTATTTCAACTATCGCGACTATATGAATTAGATAATTGTGATGGGATGCTGAGTTCAGCTTTCTCCTACATTATCCAGCCAACCAGCCCTTTTTGGAACAAATAATCTTCGCAGAACCTTATTTTCGAAGAACTTTAGGCGTTAATTTATCCTTCACTGTTAGCAATTTGTTGTTAAAACCGTAAAGAAGTATATTAAATATAATAGTTTGTTTATATATTTATATTTTTAACCTAGAACATTTATTCAAACCACTTAAAATTATTATTAACAATCAGTGAGTGATTTAATATTCAACAAATGTGTGATATGGTGGGCAGCAACTACTCCTGTCATAAAACCAGTCTAAATTATTAAAGTAAAAGGTCTTCCATCCAACTCCTCTTCAGCCTTCTGTGAGTATTTCGTAGAAATTATTATATTTTACCTTGTTAATGAATCACATAAAACTTATCATTAATTTTAGAAATATTGATTTTTAATTCCATTTTTCCTGGTATTTAATATTTTATTAGCCTTCTTAGAACCGTCTTTTAACCAACTTGGTTTCATTTACACTGTTGATTATGAATCTTACTGCAGAAACAATAGAAGCTAGTTTTGAAGTTTATTGAGTGGTTTTTATTATTCATACAATCTTAATGTAATTATTTAGAACCGGGCTAGAAAAAGGGATCGATTTTAATATTTCTATAATAAAAATTTATTTAAAAATTAAAACTAACCAGATTAAGATTCCAATGTTATTAAGTAAGTTTAGCACTAATTGAGTATGTGAAAAAGTGGAAAGAGAGAGTGAGTACCTTTCCTTGCGTAATTTAAAAATTATTAACTTTTAAATTATTTTTTTATAAATTATGAAATGAAACAATGTATTATCTCATAGAAAACCTTTTTGATAGCAGTTAATAATATGTATATATTTTAAAATATTTATTTAACCTTGTAAAGTTTTTATTGTTTGTTGGACCTTGAAGATGTAGTCCCCCAATGTTAATCACTGTTTTTTTTTATTTTAAAGAAAAACGTTTTTTAGGAATAATTAAAAGAGCTCAATTCTTTTCTATCCCAGTTATAACTGAAATTCTTCCGTGTAATATAATAAAATAATAACAGTAATTATTAAACTATTATCTGACTTTACAGCAAGATAATATTCTTCATAGAATCTTAGCGCTCATGTTTAATTGTAGAAAAATACAAGATCTTTATGTAATTCAGTGGTATGATGTTTTTTTTTTGTTTTTGTTGTTTTTTTTATAATGCATTTCCTGATATACCTTAGTATGAGATATACTAAATTATTACATTACACTAAATTATATTTTCAATCAGTTTTCAAAAAATATATAAAATTTATTTTTTTATAATAATGGAAGAGCCAAGCATAAAATGCTCAATAGTTCGGTAATAGATCATTTCTTAAGCCTAAAGGTCGGAGAAGTATTCTGTAGAGCTCTCGAAAAAGTGATCCAATTAAGAATAATTGGAAGAGAAGGTGGATTGACTTAGCACTGATTGTTACAGGCAATAATCCTCCGAGTGTGATTTATTTATAAGTTGGTTGGAGGGAGTCATTAGTGAGCTCGTCGGTACGCTAATTGCAGCATCTCTACCCTTTGCGTGGTCTCACTGTTCATACCATTTATAAAAATCTCGTGCGAGCAACACACGACTTTCACTTACTTCCGTTATTAAAATCAATTTAAGAATCATTAAATACAGTTAGAGATAAAATATATTATTAAATATTTAAACACATTGAGTTTCATTTGAAGCATGTGTTTTATTATAAACTAGCAATCCGCCGTTTCTTCGCTTAAAAGAACAATTGGGACAATAAATAGTTATCAATTTATTTATTTTAAGTTAATCGTAAAGAAAAGTGCACTTAGCGATTTTTATTATGTTTATTATATGACATCTATTCATTATTCCATTTTATCCGATGTATTATTATTATCTTACACATTTGAATGAACTTTTTTTTATATACATTTTACTTTCGCTTACCTATTATGAAATATGTAGAATGGGAATTTATTGCGATCGTGAAAATTTTCGAATTCCAGTTTTTCAACGGAAATACACGTTTTAGGGTCTACTGAGTACAAATGACCAAGTCCCTAAAAAAGGCTGTGTTGTGTGTATGTGTGTGTGGTAACTCTCGAACGAAAACGAATAGTCTATGAAACTGAAATTTCATATTTAAGATAACTATACGTCTGAGATGTTACCGAAACTTTTTCATAAAAATCAGCCAACCAGAAGTAATGAGTAATGTTTGTTTTGTCAGAAAATGAAACAATGCAAGCTATTAAGACAAACAAAAATATACCGACAGGTTTGATGCTTGTGTAATCAATTGAAGCCAAAGATGATAGATGTTTTTAAGCTAATCAATTTCTAAGTTTTTCGTTTTCAATTACCTGCGGTTTACGAAATTAAATATCGGTTAGGAGAGAATGGAGCTCAGAAATGAAGAACAAGAATTTTAAAAAAAGAAAACAATAGTTTACAAAAGTAAAGATTTTCTAACCTAGCATAAAATCATGCTTAGCTAAGTAGATTTTATTTAATTAAAAAGTTCAAAATTAAAATATAAACAGAAATTAGGAATTTATACACTGAAGTTTATTCGGCTTAACCTAATTAAATGTCTGATTAACAGTGGTGTGTTGACAAATATATGTATCAGACAATTTCTTAATATTTTCCTTAATCTTACTTGATATATACATTAAAAAATTAAATGTGATGATAACATTATATTAATACCTTGTTTGATTGATGAACGAAACATTATAAAGTCAGACTTAAAGAAGCATTCAAAAGAATTATCTTTCTGAAAATTGTAAAAGATAATCACAACTCTATTGCCAATAAAATGAAAATAAAAATTAGCATTATATTAAAAATTACATTCATATCTTTACATCTAACGAGTAATTATCGTTTTATTAATATTCAAGTTTAGTGGAATATCGAGTAAAAAACATGTAATACTGTCAAATAATGAAGCTAGAAGAATACTCGGAGGTTGAAGAAATGTTTAATTCCACCACAACCACTTCCTGCTGTATTTTTTTTTGTTTTGTTTTTACAAGTCTAACCCGCGTTACTTACTTTCTTTCTTAACTACCTTTTAATTTAAATCATCATTCGTTTCAGTTAAGGTTCTACCTTACGCCTGTTTTTATTTGTCAAGAATTTAATTTAAGCTTTTCTAAATAAATAAACTTTTTCAGTTTTATTTATTAAACGAATTGTATTGTATATTTTATTTTGTTAAAAAGTACTTTTCTAATTTATATTGTATCTAGTGGATGTCTGAAACAAAAGAATGTTTGGTTAGAAAAAAGTATTAGCACAATAAGAAAGATACATTTTATTCTTAGTTTGATTTATTGATTCCTCGACTATCAAAGTTGTAAGTCATTCACTGCAAAACTAATTTCGTTTTTATCATTAAAGGATGGTTAAAAATAATGAATTTTTCGTTGAATTGCGTAGTGAAACCAACATTAAGAAATAGCTGAGAGTTTTGAAATACGCAGTAGCGATCGGAGTGCTGTTATAGAGCTATATTAGTGAAAAAATCCGAGCGCCAAGTGCCGCAGAACACAAAAAAATCAGATTAATTGATATAAAGTATAGTGGTCTCAAACGTTTGACCGGCAGTGTTAATATATTTTTATGCACTGCAAGTTAGTAAATTTATAAATTCCGTTCTACCGGTGAACATAAAATAGATCTTCTGGAATTTTGTAATAGAATCCTTAATATAAATAGAGGGAAATTGGGTTGAATCCTACCCTATAATGAGCCCCTATTAGCGTTGAGTAATAAGATCCTTGGATTAGATGCTACAGTAGGTATTACATGTCCCCATCAGCCGGCGTCCCTATTCATTGCTCCTAACCCGATAAGGGCGGAGCATTCAGTCCCAGGAATTCACAGCTTTGAGGATATTGTTAATATTGATGATGAATCCAGAAGCATTCAATCTTCTTCGAGGATAAAGAGAATTTTATATTAGTGCTGGTACATTTTAAAAAATTGTTATATTGAATATTATATCAAGGATTAATCAAAATTAAATGTTAACGTGGAAGTTTTGATCTAGTTTTTTTTTTTCAATTTTATGTTTTTTGGGCGCTGAACACGAATCTGAAGTTTGCGGGCAAACATTTTGACCAGAACCTTTTTTTTTTCATACTTTTCTCCCAATATTTTGACACATTTTCTGATTGTTTGACTATAATTCGAAAATTAAAGGTTTTGGGATAAAAATTACTATATACACATACAAAGGAAACAAAATTGGGTATATTTTATATTCGAAATTTTTTTTTTGTAGGACCAACCGTTTCGTAACATTTATATGTGTCTAGTATATATATATATAATATATATATATAAATATATATGTGTGTGTGGTGTGTGTGTGTGTGTGTTTTGAAACACATGACTATATCCTAGAATATGGTGGCTTTTCACTGTCCGGAATTTCCGTCCATTTATAGGTGCTCTAGCAGAGGAACAGTGGTCCCACAAAAGAACTTTTGGAATAAAAAAATAGCCGATTTTGTTTACTTAAATTGTATATATGATAGGTTTTGCTCCAAATCCATTATTTTTCGAGAAATAGATGAAGTATAAAGTAGCTATTCTTGTTAGCTGGTTTTAATAAAAAAGTTACTGTAAAACCTCGGGCTTATAGATATCCTTAATATTTAAATCATAATAAATCGACTCATTAAATTATTAATATTAAAAGTAATACAGGTCATGGGAATACTTTCAGCAAAAAAAAAATAAATATCATTCATTTAAATGTAGTAAGTATTTAGTCTTTTTGTGAAAAACAATTTTTTAATTTAAAGTACAAAAAAATAATAACTTAAAAAAAAATCAACTTACTATTTTAGCGAGTGTTATACTGTAGACTTTGTCTTGTTTCAAAATTTTGCATTTATTGTCGACCGAGCTAAAAAAAATGATTTTAACGAGAATTACTGAAATTGCTTCAATTCACTGGAATTAAATTATGTAAATTTAATTCTGGCTCCTAATAAGCTAAGTGAGACGTGCTATATCTCATAAGCATTAATATTCATGCTCTTGTTGAAAATATTTATAAATCTAATACTCGATTATCTAAATTCCTAAATTTCCACCAGAGGCTTACTCACCTTCCTAATCTCTATCCCAATCCCTCAGCCATCCTTTAAACCTCCCCGTAGGTTGAAGTGGCAGTGGCCTAGAGACCTCTATAATAAGCAATACTGAGTGTTGCAATGCCAGCTTCTCAATTCATACCTGAGAGTCTGTGGCTCTAGCGGCCTCTCTCAGTCACCACTGGCTTATTAACCGGTGACGCGCTGACTAAGAGGCGCTGGGGTCTCCTTGCGTCGGGGTTTGATTCGGAGTTCCCAGGGGCAGTAGTTAATATTTTATATATATGTATGAATTTGACCAAGAATGTGGAAGATTGTATTATTTCTAAATAAAATAATTTAAAAAAAACACTGGATTAAAGTTCTGTATCAAGAACTACTCCTCTATCTAAAATACTTGAAAAACTCTGAGAAAGAACTTGATGCAGGTTTCGGGCTGAATTAAATTTGCTAATCAACAATTAAATCTATAAATCTTGCATGATATTCAAAATAAATCGCATTAATTACCCTTTTATTAATTATACATTAAGGATAACAGTTAATTGAAACTCTAATCTTTTATAAATTGGCCTTGGCCTGTGACTATTAAGGATAAAGCTGGGCTTAGCAAATTAATTGATAGATTGAGGGGATTAGTACCTCGGCTTTAACAATAGGGTATCCATTTCAACAGCTATCAATTCATTAATTAGCGGCTAAGGCTAATATTAAATTTTCAAATATAATAATTCAATTATTTGTTTCGTTTCTTTTATAACATCTAAAGCACATTGTTTGGGTAAATTAATTAAGTTGAAATGATTTTTTAAAATCTTTTTTCCCCTACCTAGTATATTTTTTTGGCCAGATTCGTTAGTAAACTCCTGAAGTACAGGAATAATGTATTTCTTTTTACATATGTTAATAATTGCGCGCACACACACTTATATACACGTATATTATTATACATTATATATATTATTCCTTTACTAATATTTATTTACAATGACCGAACGATGATCACCATTATCAAAAATCACTTTTAAAATAACTTTAAAACGATAATAAAACAATTTCCATTGTGCTAATTAACATTTTTATTTGTAATAATGCCTATTGAGACTTGTACTATATTACATAATCTTTTTATTTAAGATAAATCTTTGTTACAAGTATATGCACTTGTTAATGATGCTCTCATTTGCCTTAGATTTACCCTAAATTTCTTCAAGCATGTTTATGAGTTATTGCTACCGTTTAAGAATCTAATTTTAGGAAAGTTAAACTTTATGTGCAGAACTTATGTTTTAATTCTATACCTGTATTACTTCATTACCTCTCACTCTTGTACTGATAATTAATTCTTTCAGTTATAAACTTTTCACATTTCTAGCAAATTTGTTTTTAATACTAAGGTTATGAAGTTGCCATTACAAAAATTTTGTACTGTATACTGTATTTTCTATTGAACATTTATTTTACACACAAAAGAAAATACGTCGGAATTGTAAATTTAAGTAGTAAATTTATGATAATTAATTTTTTAAATATAAGTCATTATTCTATAAATAATTTTAATCCATATTTTATGTGATAATATGTTCCATATAAATAAACAAAGTTATATGATAGTTTGTTATTGTTTATTAGTCTGTTAAATAAAATAAATGCGTTGGTTAACTAAATAAATACATTAACTGTTGGTGGTCAGGGGCTTGCATACTATATCTCAAGATAGAACAATCATGCAGAATAGCATATAAAAGCGCCTTGTTTTTTTTACTCAATATTCTAGGATGCGAAGTTAATAATTACTAATTTTATCATAAAAATACAATATACCGATATTTTATTTTTATTCCATTTGTAATTTTTTTTTTAATACTTTTTAAATTAATTTAATCAGTTTTAGGAGGGAACATGCGGACGAAAACATTTATAAATAATTTCTGAATACTTCGTAATGGTTATGTAATTATTTCAGTATAGACTAAAACTTTAAAATTTATTGCAATATAACAGCTTTAATAGTAAAAATACATTTTTTTTTTAAATATTCGTGTTATTTATAGTCGAAATCGAATGGAAAATAGTCTTTTTTTTTCTTAAGATTTTGTATTCACACCTGTCAGTCAGTGGAGAATTTGAAATCAGCATTAAAACATGTTGAATAAAGAATCTGTAAAGCGTTTTTTATGGTCTTAAATTTTCATAAAATAATTTATTGGAAACGTATCGCGAAATAAGTAGAGACTTAGACAAAGTTCGGTGAAACCTTGTAAAACTTTGCTAATTGAACCGCACATTATTTTCATTTTTCCTTTCATAAGAACTTAGTGTAAGAACGTCCTTAATTTAGGAGCCTTCGTTATTTGATCTTGGGTCGCCGCAGAGCAAGTTAGAGACACTTGTAGTCTATGTTAGAGTTGCTAGTTGGAAGGCCTTACCAAACTTTCATGATTCCATGAGTTCGCGGACAGCTTAATGAACTTTATATCTTTCTTTGAACTTCCCTCTTTTCATTTTATCAGGAAGGGCATGGTGAAGTTTTGAATGGAAGTTATGAGAAGATTAGAGAAATTTCATTAATAATATATTTTATGTTTTTGATAAACAAGACCTGGTTTCGTACTATTGGAATTAACCATATTTATCACTTAATTTTTTCTCTTCGTTTGTTAATTTACGCTCCTCAGCAGTTATTATACAATTAGCAATTCGACTAGAAATCATTAAATTAATGTAGGTAATGAGGTGTGATAAAATTAAATCCGATTGTGGTATTTCTGTTTCTCGATCTTTTTGGTATGAAATGTGTGGTGACATATCATTAATGGTATCGGCATCGTGCTTTCCACTTGACTAAGCTATTTCCGATAAAACAATCAATGCGGTAATGATGCAATTTGTAAGCATTCAATTATTTATTGTCATTATGGAGTTTAATAGAAAAATCAGTTGTTGTGTATTCTATTACGATTTTTTTTATTTCTAATGTAAAAAGTAATTTACATTCCTAATTCCTGTATATTATTCTTATCTTATAATTCCTTCCTCCCTCCTTTAGTCCATATATTATGTCCTTATATTCTTTTTTTAAAGTTAAGTTTTTATATTTCTTAATATGCTTTTATGAATGAAGTTCCACAGCACAATTCCTATTTTATTCGATGGGACAATTGTAAATATACTGTATAAAATTATAAAAATTATAATTTAAACAAATTATACTCAGATTCTTTTGAAAAATATATTTTTTTATTAAATGATATAACAATATAAATTTATTTTGTAAAATAATCATTTTAGTTTATGCCTTATTCGTCACCTTACATTATCTTCCACAATTGTGTATGTAAAATTATATTTTTTATCATATCCTTAGCTTTCTAATAATGCATTATGCATCAATATTGCCATCCCTAAAACAACTTTAAAAACATATTTGCTCTTAACTCCTATAGCCAGTTATTAATTTCGTCCCACTTGTATATTTAGTCGCTTTTTATCAATTCTTATGTGATGATATGATTAATTATTTGTAGTCTACAGCATTAAAGATACCTCAGACGAATAAAATAAAAAAATTCCGGATTTACACTATGACGAATACGATATTAAGCTATGTTAAATTTTACATCAGTGTAGTGAGCTTAAAGCGTTTTAGAGGAAATCGCTAAAAGGTACAATATTGATGATATAAAGTTCCTCTTTTGGTTTGCCAATTTCTTTAGAAAAGTTGCTGTAACCTCAGTCATATACGCTTCTAAAGTATGAAATTTAAGTTTTATAAAACCTATTATTTGGAGCTAGCATTACCTTACACGCAGACCTTTTCGCGGGACTTAGTAGAATATGTTTCATATACATGTAAGTGAATGTAAAAATATATATTCACTAGGGTTAGAGAGTATGAAACTATTATATCGCTGCTACTACAACAAAAAAAAAAAAGAAAAACTAATTATATCATTAACTTATTCAATAAATGTAATAAATGACTGGAAGGATTTTGATTAAAAGTTCCAAAGCGTAAATTTGAAAAAATATATTGAATAAGCCTATGAAAATGAATCCTTGACTATTTTCAGAAAAAAATTATAATTATGGCAAACCTTATGTGACACCGGATATCCGGAAAATGTCTCGTCATATTGTGAAAGGAGATATTAAACCTTAAAAGGGACAAAAAGTTAATATGACCCATGATCCGATTCTCGACGGTTAGGAATGTAAATAAAATTTCAAAATTGATGATGTTTTTCATTAAACAGCGAAAATCGTAAACTTTGATTTTCCTCCAAACAGTGTGACATATGAACTATTTTATTCTGTTTAAGGTCTAGTATCTGCTCTCACAATATGACACATTTATGAGACACTCTGTATATGATATAAATGTTTAATTGCTATATTTTAAAGTTTCTGATATTTGACACAGAGGCGCACTGATTAAATAACTAA
Source organism: Piezodorus guildinii (assembly GCA_023052935.1). Taxonomy (NCBI): domain Eukaryota; kingdom Metazoa; phylum Arthropoda; class Insecta; order Hemiptera; family Pentatomidae; genus Piezodorus; species Piezodorus guildinii. Next base: position 64,535,328 of record CM041293.1, read on the forward strand.
TTAAACATTAAAAAAAATAAAATACTCAGTCCTCGTGTTTCTAAAATAAAAGAATAGAGAGGCTGAAGGGAGTAAAAGTTCAATAGCCCGCTGTATATAATGGAAAATTCCCTCGTGTAGTATTCCAGCGCACTTCCTGGAACGTTAACGAGCTATATTAAAAAAAACACAGTAATACGGAAAATTGGCGTAAAAGGTGAAGGAGAATAGATTTCAAAATCAATTAAAAATTTTTATTAGTTTCAAATTTTTATTTACCCAAGAAATCAGAAGACGAATTTTCTTTCGTTCAGTGAATGAATATGATTGTATCTGTAACATTTTTTTTTTTTCTTTTATCATTTATTTTTATATTCACCCTTGTTGCTCAGCTTAGGTAAATGAGCGTATTTGATGACAAGGCATGAGGAAGGTAGATTTCCGTTGGTATCAACTCTTAACTTGAATTAATTTTTTATTGAGATATATTTGTTTCATAACGAACAGTAGTGATAGTGATGAGATACACATTCATACAATATATACAGAAAATATGAAGTGACAATGACAGTGACGAATTACTTAATCATCCCATTGTTGTTGACTGACGCCTTTCAGCTCACACAACCACCCTGAAGAAGGCCTATAATTTAGGCCGAAACGTCGGCACCAATAAATTAAGTTTACGCTTAATTGTGTGTTAAATTGACTGCACCCTCAACCAACTTCTTTCATATACAGAAAATAATGATAAAGTCAAATTACATAAAATCGGAAATAAATAAATTCAAATATAGACAAAAAAAATTAATAAAAACAAAACAAATCAAACCAACAACCTGTAATTTACTTGAATTAAAAAGAAAAAAAAATGCTGGCCTTTTTTGAATATTTTCTGGCATATGTATAGTAGTCATGTTTCGTATGAGTTTGTTAGTATTTCCGAGAAGTTTGACATGAAATTTTAAATAAAATGAAATGAAAAAATATTTTTATTCTGGGACATTTAGTCCCATAAGAATAATATAAAATGAACATAAAATGTCCTATTTCATATGTGATTATTTAGTCAATTAAATTATAATAGGTTAATATGAATGAAAAAAAGCTGCAAATTATTACACAATGGTTTATTATTTCTAGATACCTATATTATAATATAACTCTTTATATAGCTGTCGAAAATCAATTAAGTAATATAAAAAGCAATAATTCAAAGTTTAATATCATATCTCAACAGCTGATTTCAAAACGCAATATCTCAGCTTTTGTGAACCAATGAATATTTTTTAATTTTGTTAAAGATTTAATTCTCTATCTAATGACTCTAAATCCAAAAACAATTTTAGTACTTATATATTAATTAGAAAATACGGATTTTTTTTTAATTTGTTATTTGGATTGTACGCATCTTGAAACTTAAGCTCTGAAATTTTGAGAGGGAATAATTTTTTTTGGTCGATTACAAAGGTTCATTATTAAAAATAAAAACCAATAAACAGATAACAAGATCAAATGAGTTTAGTTAAGTATTATCAAAGTCTATATTTATCATATATTTGCTGAAGTTTGATTTTTTAGGAGCGATGACTGTCATTTGTAACTGTGAATGACACTTTTCGGAGAGAGATGGGTAAAGAGTTCCAAAGTATGGTAGCACGGATGACGGAGGACTTTTTATAGGATGCTGTTCTATGAGAGAGTAGTTATAGATCGATGGGTTGGGATCTTGTATTTAGGGCGTGCCTGAATTTTAATGAGGAGCATCAGTGCAGCAGAAAATAAAGAGGTCTTAGCCAAATGTTTAGAGTCAGCCGCTTCTGTTTAGCTTAGTTTTAGGTCCCCATGTCGCCCTTCTGTCGAGAGTGAGTCCTGAGTAATGAGCTCTGTAGGTTTCTTTTATCGGAAACTTGTTTATGTAGACTGGAGGGCAAGTGTCGTGTTCTAGGGTAAAGGTGATTTTCCATTGTATGAATCTGTCTTGTAAACTTTATAAACAATGCTGAAGGGTTTGTGAAACATGAGTGAAGTTTCATCATACAAACCTTCATATGGTAACAGTCAACGGACTTGGATATTCTACAAACGTTTTCACGACAACTTACATGGACATACTAATGCATCATACTGCGAATGTCGATATTAATGTGTTAGGATCTGATGGTATGTCAGTATATTTTTAGGAATATTTAAAGAGGTTTTAATATTTAACTAAAATTTAATACATTTGATTATGGCCGATAAAGCTTGTTGTTTTTGCCAAGTTCGTAGTGACTATTTACTTTATGCGTTATAATTCAGAGTAACCGGTTTGGGACTGACTATAAAGATTTGCTAAAGTAATTGTATAATAAGTTTTTATAACCTATCAACATAATTTGGGCTTGGAATGGATGTTAAGAAATCAAAAATGTTACTGAAGTTGATTATGTGGGTTGTTAATCTTTTGAATAAGTCAATATTTCGTTAAGCATTTTCTATTGGAATTTATATTATATTTAAAAATGTTATTTTGAGTATAACACATTTTGTTTATCATAGGCCCTTTTGTTAGCTCTTCTTAATACCTTAAGAGCCATAAGTGTTTTTAATCTTTTCCATTTTATGCATTTTAAGGATGATATCTCTGTTATCTCTACAGTATATATTATCTTCTAGAATTCTATAATGAGGTGATAGGGCTCATCTTTTGGTTTAAGTAGAACCTTAATCTAATACTACAACTTAATTTTCAATATTCTGCCACCGTTGAGGTAATTCAGAAGGTGTCAGCTTACCTTACATGGGATAGTTAGTAAATAACATAAATGAAAGATAAGTAATAATTATTGTTATTCAAGAATGACATTTTAAACAGTTGATGAAGGAAGTGGTGCTTCAGGTTTTTTTTTTTATTTTTATTAGGATGTTTTTTCATCGCCACTCTAACCATCTCGTCCTTTAAGATCAACTATCAATTATTTAATTTAAACAGCTTTCAATAACTAAGTAGTTAAGAAATGCTTTAATGAATAAAAGATAAATTAAATTCAAGATCACAAGAATAATGTCTCATTATGAAATTAAATGTTTAATTTTACCTTTAACGCATACTTAATTTTTTTCTACTAAAAAAAGGGAGAAAAGAAATTCCTTTTTCTTAAATTAAAATTATTTATTAAAACCACTCATAAATAACTGTTATTAAGATTACTTTTTTTATAGTTTTGCTGTTATAATTTAAGCGAGGTGAAGACAAACAAAAGAAGATGGAAATATAGCGACTTATTTAAATTAGGGAAAATACATCTAGAGAGATAACTTTTCATTTATAAGGGTCTTAAGCCTTTTTAGCCGCGCGGCACAAACCCTGCACTTAATAGAGGGGATTTGCATACCTTTCATAAAGTGATTTCCATAAATTATGTTGATTTACTTAGTCAATCATGTTTTCAAAAGATTTCAATCGATTTGAACTGGAAAGGCGGACGATAACATTAAAGTTGTAAATGTATGCGACCTTGATTATGGTCAAAAGAAGTTTCATCAAATTAGAAATTTATACATGGCCGTATTCAGGAGAAATAATGTATTTCATGTGAAAAACTAAGCAAGGTAACTTGGAGGTACATGAAGTCAATTGATATTCAAGGGGAGTCAAATTATTTCTATAAGAGCGAAACCTACAAGAGGTATAAGATAATTTATTATTACAGAAATATAGCCGGTTTTAGAGTTTTGGTATATTGGTTTCCAACCAAATATTGTTTAATTTGGTAATTCTTCATATTAAAATTAAAAGATTCTATAAATTAATAATGAATCTTGCCAAAAACTTTTCAGAGTTTCCTATCCACCAGATTTACCTTAATTGATGATTTTGTAAATATCACATAATCTTATGCAGTATTTTTCTTCGTGCAAATTTATAATAAACGGTCAATCAATCGAACGGACAATCAGCAGAAGAATGACACAAGGCCAATATACCAAAAATAAACACTTACTGCTAAACAAAAAACTAAAACTGTAAAACTCACTATTTTCAATACGCTAAAAATTAAAACAAACACAAAAATGGAACAATTACTGAAACAAATGGGTTTACGCGTAACAGATGTACGGCGCAGCCAAAAATACAGTTTCGAAAAATTCAAATTTTCTAACACAAAAGTTTACAAACTTCAATGAATTCTCTAAGTAAGTAAGCAATACTACTTCAGATACAGATTTCATATGCTAGTAGTCAACGGACATATTCAGACACTCTACAAACGTTTTCACAACTTACGTGGACATACTAATTTATAAATAAAAAATATGGTCACTACTGACATGTCTGGTGAGAATAGCGTATGTCGATATTAATGCGTTAGGATGTGATGGCATGTCAGTATTATTAAAATGGTAGATTCTTTTTAAAAGAAGTTAGATCCTCGTAAGAGGATGAAAAGAAGTTGGATGAGAGATGTCGGGACTTAGAAAATAAGAATCAAGCCAGGAAGAGATGCCGCTGGATATTACTCTATCACACCTACCACGTTACAAGAGGCCTTACTCCATCGCATTCATTTATTGTCAATTGTATGATAGCTGTGAATTAAAAAAACACAACATAGTTTTCTGTTGACAAAAGAGCTAACTTAAAATACACCAGGATTTTTGATAAAATAGAAAATGCATTTTAATTGGTTTATCGTTAAAGTTTTAGCTGGTTATTACTCTATCACACCTACCACCCTACAAGAGCAAAACCTCACTCCATCAGTTTCATTCATTGTCAATTGTATGACAGGTGTGAATTAAAAAAACATTAAGATAAAAAAAAACAACAACAGTTTTCTGACAAAAGAGCTAATTTAAATACACCAGGATTTTAAATAAAACAGAAAATGCAGATGATGACAACAGTAAGATTTTGTACTGAAAAGAAGAGCGTCGATTTTTTAACTCTTATTGAAATTGTAAGAATATATAATAATGTGTTTAAACTTATCTCTGTCTATATATCCAAAGACAATTTATCGAATCTTGCATCAATGGTAATAAAAAGGTTCTAAATCTTCATCTTAGCAAGCCCGAGTCTGAAATAAACGATTTTAGGATGTAATGACGTTAAACTTCAACAATTTAGAAAATTATGTGAATCTATTTTGCAATGCCGTATATTTCTGATGAATACGAATATATGGATTTGAGTAATTAAGGGGATGTATTGAGTTTTATGTTTCAGTTTTAATATCCAATGATATGGAAAAATGTATATAAAGTAGTTAAAGGTGATTGTTTAGTGTTTTTCATTTTATTTTTACGTGTGGGCCCCATGTCATTCTCCGACCATTCTTGAGTCCAAGAACTTCGACAGAAGACAGTGATATATATGAAATAAAGTATGGTGTCTGTCTGAGGAAGAGTGTTGTTTTCGATGAAGGCTGAAGAGCAGGTACGTCTTCGTAAGGTTAATGTTCCGTGTTTTGATTCGTTTTCGAATTTTCCATAATTTTCACCAGTCTTTTAATGTGTATAAGTGATGTCAGGTTAGAGAGGTCTGTATCGGATCTTGATGTTTTGTGAAAATTGTGGTATTAAGCAGACAAACAAATAATTCAGACCATCAGATCAATATGATAACGTTATATACTTGTCTATTTACCTCCAAGTTTTTCACAATAACATTTATAAATAAATGGTAGGAAATGCTTTCACTCTGCTGTTTACAGTTATCTCAGTCAGTTTTCGCCTTTCGTGCTTCAAACCATTAAGGGATATCTATTATCTACTCGGGAGAGTGAAAAGCCGCCATAATCCATTCTCCTGATGAATGTAACTCTTTTATAATACTTCTGTATAAAGAATTATATATTTTAAGTCACTTTTCATTAATAATATAAATATATATATATATATATATATATATATATATATATATATATATATATATATATATATATTTCAATTCCAATAGCATATCTTCCAAGTATATCAAGAAAAAATATAATTTTTGTTCTATGTATTTTTAAAGAAGATTAAATGACCAAAGTTGAATTAAAGATTCTTTAATCTTAATTAAAAACTCTTATACATTAGGCGTGTGACAATGGCAATCGATGATATCAGATCAAGCATATATATCAGGAGTACTTATCATTATAAGTATTTTTTATTTATTTAAAATAAAGATAAGTTAAAGTGTTTTGACAAATAAGCTAAGACAAAATAAAAAATAGCCATGAAAGTAAAAATAAAATAAATAATAAATAAAAATTAGAGATAAACGAGATTTAAGTGTATATGTACTAACAGATAATAAAGTATATTAGAGTTATAATCAGAAAAAAATATTGGTTTTAAAATTGAAAGGTTGTAGAAATATTATGAGATGAAAAGACAATAACAAGGCTGAATAAAAACATTTATGAAACTCTTAAATTAAAATAAAATGGAACGGTTATATTGAATTGTTATTTGTAATGTTATATTAGTACAGCTGCATTTAGAGCCGACTATATCTGCAACGGTTATTTCTCGTTTATATCTCTCGATATTAATATTTACACATCATTTTAATACCTCTATTTTCTGATTGCGTTTCTAAAGTAGGTCAAAATATACGTCATTTGTAAAATTAAAAATTTATATTAAAGAAACATCCAAAATATTAAAAACAAGACTAAAACAACATGAAAAGAATTGTAAATATATATATATATATATATATATATATATATATATATATATATATATATATATATAAAACTCTGATCCATCATCAACTAATCAAAACTTACAAGGACATAATAACTCACTTATACGTACAACCCATTACCTCAACTTACATGCCAAAGAATACCCACCAAGTCTGAAAAGGAAATGGATAATGGATATATATATATATATATATATATATATATATATATATATATATATATATATATATATATATACAGCATTATCGAATTACAGTGTGATCAATATACAATATACAACATTAACTATTTATTTTTATTTGCCTTAAGGCTATCATATCGTACCTACAGTGTAACCAACAAACATAACTTAGGTTTTAATAACTCCAAGGGTTTAAAAACTGGAAATAATCTATGAAGCCATATAAATTACAAATAATATATATAACGCTATAAATTATAAAATAGAAAATAAAAATATGAATAAAACTATGCAGGTATGATAAGTAAATTACAAATCATTTAAAACTTAAGGCCATTCAAAAAATAAAATAAAAAGAAGAAAAAATAAATGCAATAAATGATAACAAATAAATAATTAAGAGTTTTTTTTAAATATTTATTTATTGAAATTTACAACTGTAATTTATATTACAACAAGTAAATATGCTAAAAGAAAAATCACATGAGACAGACTTGTAGAGGAGCAACCCAATGGAAGCACTCCAGTAACTATAATTAAGAGTAAATTCAGGATTAATGCACACATATATATATATATATATATATATATTGACGTGAGTTGCGCCTCTAATTCTTCCCGTTCTACCGACCCCAAGGCCAACTGGTTCTCCAGCTTCTTTATTTACTCAGCAGGATTGGTCATGATGTCTCACTCTTGTATCGTATTTCCAAATCCTCTATCACCGATAGCTAACGCGATAGTCCGGAAGACTCCCGAGTTCCGGCACCAGTTACAATTATGACAAATGATTATCTTAAAAAAAGGGGGGATTCGGGTATAGAGACGAAACAAGTTTATGTTAGCAACTGACTTTATTGATTCTTTTATCCTATATATATATATAGGAATCCAAATGATAACAACTTAATCTTAATACTATCTTACATGTTTGTTATGATTCCCATCTTACACACAGCAAACTCCCTCCCTCCAGTTCCTTCATCTGGAGGAAATCACAAAAAGAGAAATAAAACAAAAATAAAATGCATAATGCATACAGTGGCCTTAAATCTAAAAATATTTACAATGTTAACCTGAAAACACTTGACCAAAGAAGAAAGAAAACAGAATACTCTACTGAGGACCTAAAATTAGACACTAATAATAGAACAGAAAAAATAAAACTTGCTTTGCTACAACTAGGTGCATAATACTCAACAATAGAATCACTTGACAATTTTATCGCCTAGGAGTTTTTTGAGGAGCAATGCCGCCCGCACAAGGTCTGACACCATGCGGGGAACCCGATGTTTTTCTAAATGGACTATGCGTGACAGAAAAGGGTGATTAACATCACGAATTGTAAACAAGTTATGTTTGCGGATGGCCGTAATAGTGTAGGGACCCTTAAACCGTACCGCGGTCTTATTGCGCGCCGTCCGCAAGCGGCGATTTAGCAGCGTCCTTAACTGCAACGGTCCCTTCTTATTAACTACGGACCGGTTATTTGCCCTGTCTACACGCGTCTGCTTCTCGCGGATGAGTCTGTCTCTAACTAGCACCCACGTCTCCCGGCGGTCCGTTCGTGATTGAAACATTTGGTTTCGCAAAGCATTATTGTTAGCCGTAATAAGGTCTCCCCTATCGCGCCTACGCTGTCCAAAAACAATTTCGACCAAAGTGTTCACCGCGGCTACATAACCGTTCAACTGCGCCTCTACCCTTCACGTGATGGGGAGTATTCAAACGCCAACTAAAGCCTAAAGTCCTACACTCATGCCTAATTAAGAAGTTGTCAAATTTCTTCCCGGTATCCGAGACAACCTCGTCAAGAACACCACCATAAGCCGCGCAACAGTGTAAGACCCCTTCCCATACGGATTTAGGTGTTTTGTCCGCAATAGGGTAGGTCATCGCGATTTTATTAAAGGAATCTATCGCCGTCAAATTCGAATAAATATCGACCTGTACAGCCCTATGAGGTTCCGTCGCAGTGGGTGTGGCCACCTACGCCGCTACTGGGGGTTGGCGATCATATTTTGCCCGTTGGCATATGTCACAGCGGGAGATGCAGTCACGTACAGTATTATCCATCGACTTCCAATAGTACATTATTTTCAGTGCACGGAGTGTCTTGTCGATACCCCGATGATTCGTCTTACTAGTAAGATGATCGGTCACGATACGTTGTTGAACCGCTGGATCGGCAACCGTTTCGACCTGACGGAGGCAACGAATTAAGGGGTATCCCATTCCCACGCGTTCCTACTTATAAAGTCTTTTCGACTTGTCAGCGATTACTCCATTACCGATTTAAACATGACAACCTCGACCAGGAGCACTGAATTGCAGGAGAATGCGCTCCAGCTCTGCTTCGTCGATCGTAGCGGGGGTGCGAATGAGGACCGTTGACAGGCCTTCATACATGGTCGCACGCGTCTCTATTCCGTCTGCGTGTTTCGATTTGATAATGAGCTGGTTTTTCTTGTCGTTAATTATTTCGCCATTTTCGGGCAGCTCCGATGGCCGGTCACCTGGACACAACACTTTATATACAAATTAAACTTATTTTTCAAAGATTTAACTATAGGACGAATAGCTCAGTCATGTAACAGTTAAAATAAATTATCTCACCAGATTATAGTAGTCAATTATAGTAGCTAAATCCATACGTTAACGATTTTTTTTTTCTTTTTTGCAAATAAATACATCAGGTAAAATTATGAGAAAAATACTTTTTTTTTATTCAGTACAATAGAGTTGGTTTAAATTACGTGGGTTGTATACCAAGACAGCATAAGATAAATTGTCCAGTGACTGTCAGAAGAAAGAAAGGCTCCCCGCATATATATTGCTTACCTGTGTTGTACACCTGGTAATTTGCCTCAACTGGTTTTGTTGTTTTATTTCTTTGCATTTACTTTTATATAAACCATTATTAATGTTATTATTTTCTCTAAAAGATAAAAGATTAACACTTATCCTTGATTTATAATTATTATTATCTCATTAGAGTATCACTAGATATTGAGTTATATCATTGAATATACAACATTAAACTACCTCTTTTTATCTGCTTTAAGGCTATCGTATTGATATACTGACTAACTTACCGTTCGTACACACTTATATCCATAGTCATAAAAAAAAAAAAAAAAAATCACCCAAAGTATATTTTGATAGTTTCTTAAGAGCTTAAGCTGGATTCAGATTGAAAAAAATTCTAATGAGTGAACACAACTTTAAATTACCTCCCTTCTTTAAATCAATTGTTAAACCTATATGGACTAACGCCTAATAGATTCATAGTTTAGAAAAAAATCAATCATATGAATAAATCAATTATTGTAATAAAATTTTTTAAGATCTATTATGAAAGCTCCTTGGTACGTCAATATCAAAACCCTACGTAGGGCCTTACAATATCCTACAGTGCAAATAACTTTTTATAAAACCTTCAGCTTCTCAAAGGTTATTATATTATCATCTATATTATTATGTGGGAAAAGAATAATAATTATTTTTATTTGCACCTGTCAATGAATGTTGACAATTAGCGAATTCGAAGAAGGTTATAGTATTCAGGCCTAATAAGCATGAAAGAGAGAAGAAGCCCAGCTGCATCATAAAAAAAAATAAAATAAAAAAAATAACTTTGAAACATATTTCTGCTGTTGTTTCCTTAAGTTAGTTATTAATTATTTTCACATTTTATATTCCCTTAGTTTTAATCAATAATAGTAAGACAATAAAAGTCAATAATCAGGTAACTGAAAAAATATCATTTCTTTAATTCATATATCCGAATACATTGTCATACGATGAATTGTTGAAATAAGGATCCACGGTATAAACGATGAAGGTTGTCATCATTAAATAAAAATGAACTTATACAAGAAGTAGTAATGCTAAATAAATAAAAATTTGTTCAAAAATTTTGAATTCAAGTTATTCATGTTGCAGAAAAAAACTCTACGGACGCGAGGAACATATGTGGGGTGACTGGGAGTGCAAATAGGTGTCGACATTTGACAGCTATTGTCAATTCGGTTGCCCTAGAATATGCCCTCTGCATGTAGCTTCCTATAGAAATTTCTTTCCATGGCTTATATTTTATTTTGGGTTTGATATGCAAATTTCGGTTAAGAAGACGATAAAATACAAATTTTTAAGTGTGAATTTTTTTTCTACAGTCAACCAGATAATGATTTTTTTTTAAATACATATATATATATTTTTTTGCTCTTTATATCTATATTCACGCCTGTCAGAATGTATCTGACAATCAGCTGTACAAATTGAGATCAGGCATGGTAGGCATGAAGAAGGAAAATGCCCAGCAGCACCCCTTCCATGGCTTTATTTTATCAGAGGAGGTCCCTCATCTATCCTCTCTTTTGCCTTCTTCTGACTGGCATTTCAAATATTGACATGTCGTTAATCAGTCTATTGTCGTGTCCGTTTAAGTTTACTGTGAAAACGAATATAGAGTGTTCGTATATGTTGGTCAACTGTTGGTTGTTGCAAGTCTGTATGTTGGGTTCTGTTGTTTACGTACCAAGGAGCTGTCGTTATCAGTCTTAAAATTTTGGATTGAAATTATTGCAGTTTTTGTATGTGAGTCTTTTTTGTTGAACCTAAAATCTGTGAAGCGTAAGTCCATATTGGCTTAAGAAGGTATGTGTATGTATTCAGTTTCTGTCTAATTTTTAATTTTGAAGATTTAGATAAAAGTGAGTATAGTACTTTCAGTCGGTGGTTAAGAGTGAGTCTTTTCATTTTGACATGTGGGCCCCAAGTCATCCTTCGATCGAGTGTCAGTCCTAGGTAATGTACAGAGTTGGTCTGAGGAATTTGGTTGTTGTCGATAAAAATTGGTGGGCAAGTGTTTTGTCGTAGTGTGAACGTTGCGTGTTTTGAATTTGTCGTGATTTAAACGAATTTTTCATAGCTTGTACAAATTTTGTAGTATCATCAAGTGATTTTGTAGAGTCAGTGAGGCGAGTCGTTCGATCGTCGTTTGATGTTAAAATTGCAGTATCGTCCGCGTAAGTTGCAGTCAATGTGGTGGGATGAGTTGGTATGTCATTTTTGTATACAATTTATAGGAGCGGAGCAAGTATCGATCCTTGCGGTATTCCTGCCAAGACTGGTCGGATTGAAGAAGTTTCTGAGCCCTGCCGAACAGAGAAAAACCTATCAGAGAGAAAAGAGTGTATAATAAGATAGTATGTGTAAGGTAGTACGTTCTTAAGTTTAAAGAGAAGCCCCTCGTGCCAGACTTTATCAAACGCTTGGGTAACATCCAAAAATACTCCAGTTGCGTATTGCTTTTTTCCTAGTGCTCCTGCAATGAAGTCAGTATTTCTGTGTAATTGGTGTGTCGTTGAGTGTGACGTGCGAAAACCGAATTGATGGTCAGGTTTAAATACATATTTAAATCGATATTTAAAAAAAATGCTTTTATTTCTTCTCAGTGAGTTATGCCATTCCAGCTTTATCAAATTAATGGGTGAACTCTTGTTAAGTTCGAAATGAATTAAATTAAATAGGTGTCAATTCACTTACTGTAAATCTCAGTTAGAAATAGTTAGGAGGTGAGCGATATTTTTGGCAATGAACTTTCTGATCGCGTGAATCTGTTTCTGGTGTTTCACAAGGTGCAGTACTCTTATATTCTCTTATATTTATAATAGATCATAAGTATTAATTAAACCAGTTGCAGAAGTAAGATGATTATATTGCTGTAAAGAGTACAGCACAAATGTCAGCAATCGGTAAGTACTCTTTAAAGAAAAAATCTGAAAGTTTTAAATATAGGCAAGAATTAAGTGTTTTCGTGTCAGAAAGGGGAAAATAATTCACTTAACTTTAAAATGAATGAAAAACATTCACATAATTGTGAAAAAAATTAATATTAATAATCATAAGCATTGAATGTTTTTCTACAACTCAATAATTCGTTAAATAAATTTATATTTAATATTATCTTATTTCTAAATCTATAGAATGGTAATTATAGTATCATTATGTTTAGTTTTTCAATGTCTACAGAAAATTTTTCGACTAAATTTCTATTTCATCGATATTTTGTTTGTGATGGTTACTTAGCATATAAAAATTTTACATTTGGTATTATAAAAAAAAACTATTGCTCCTTTTGAAGCTTTGAGAACAGTCAGCCTCAAAATTCTAATAGCTCAAAATTAAAATTGGCTAACATTTCTTACTCATCCATATTTCCTCAGTCCCCTGGTGAACCTCAGGGTAGTATTTTGGGCCCGATCCTTTATACCATATATACAGCTGATATTCCAATCCATCCTGGTTCTGTCCTTACAACCTACGCAGATGACACATGTGTGTTATCCGTAAATAATGGCCCATCTGTTGCTTCCAAACCCCTTCAGTCTCACATTTCTTCCATTGAAGAATAGCGTTAAAAGTGGAGAATTAAAATCAACCCTACTAAATCCCATCAAATTACCTTCACCCTTCGTCGAAAACCTATGTCCGCCTGTCCCACTATTTCCTATAACAATATTCCACTCACCTTAGTGGAACAGATCTAGAAAAACGTAGAATAGAATAGAAATTTTATTTTGTCTTTGGGGCTTCCCCATACAAATAGAGCCCAGCTTGGCTATAAATTACAATATTATGGCTTTAGAACTATATATACATATCATTTAAAAATAAATAAAATAATAGTGAAAATTTACTAAAACAATTTGACTTTCAAAAATAAATTACAGATTAAAGAATAAACAGTTACTGGTGCTATAACAGAAACAATAAATAAGCAAAATATCACTTTGAAGATAAAATAAAAATAAACACTGAATAGAAAATGTTCTATGATAAAGAATTGAACACTTTATGAACTCCTATCATGTAATAGTACACTTTATGTAACTTATCTACACTATCTATACTCAGTATAGCATGGATACTTTAGATGTCGGAAGATTCTAAGATGAAGTTTTGAAGAAATTGCCATCTATTTTCATTGTGTGCCGGGCAGTGAAGGAGAATGTGATGTAGACTGTTGTAGATAAATCGATTGCATAATATACAGCTTTCTTGTGACTTAAACAAAAAATCTGAGTTTTTTCCATAGATTCTAATATGTTCTGGATTTGCAACTCTTAATTGGCTGACACATCTCAATTTCTTTATATGTACTTTAAATGTGAGGTACGTTTGAGGTACGGGTCGGGAGCATTGTAGTTGCATAGTAATCTATATAAAGGATAGTTAGTCGAATTTAGGGTCCTTTGTATGTCGGCTGAGAGATAATGGTTATGTGATTTTTCCAGTATGTCGTCTTTGTATCGAAGAAGTCCGTTTTTATGGTGGACAGAAAGCTCTTCTTCAAAGGCATTTAGCCCGGGTATTGCTCTAAATTGGGAAACCCAATTGAAGTTTATGTCAGGATTATCCTTGTCTAATGATTTCAGTCTATTGAAGCAAAGTTTTGGAAGTCGTTCTTCTGGCATGAACTCGAGCTTGGTCCATAGATTTGTTATTTTTTTATCACCTTCATGGCTAATGGTTCTCTTCCTGTTTCGAGAAGGACTATATAATTTGGGGTATTCCTAGGCCATCCAAATAAGTGCTTTAAAAATTTAAGTTGGACCGTTTCGATTGCCTCAAGATAATTGGGACTCCATACTTCAGAAGCATAAAGCAAAGTTGATGAGACCATTGAGTTAAATAAAGTTCTTTTTGTTTCCCAAGAGTCACTTTTCCCTTTTTTCAGTATGTCTATGACTTTTGCAGATGCCTCTGATGACTTCTGAGTAAAGTGTCCACATGCTTGTTTAAATTTTCCCGATGATGTGAAGGGAACTCCTAAATAAGTATACCTTTTTGTATATGTATATTTGTATATCTAGACAAACGTCTTACTTCGAATCCTCACACTAGACTAAAACGACAAGAAAGGGATCACTTGTAGCTGGGTGGTTAGCATAACAGCCTCCTATGCCAAAGGTCACGGGTTCAAACCCGCAGGTGGTCCTAGGATTTTTTAATGGGAGTAAAAAATCCTTAGTTATGTCGTTCTTCGGAGGGGACGTTAAAAGGTGGTTCCGAGCCTGTACGATGTCAGGTACTCGTTAAAGATCCCTATCCTAATAAAACCTGGATAGGCAAAATTTAGGACTCCCACTGTAGCATCGTCCGATTAGCCATAGTAGCATAAAGTGACGTTAAATAAATAATCAAACCAAACGACAAGAAACAGCTCTTATCTACCGCTTACTACAACACTTACTGGACAAACGATCAAAACTTTCCACATAACACAAAAAAATAATTTATATTACCATCATTAGGCCTATTTGGACATATGGGATTGAGTTATGGAGATCCACCAAACCATCCAATTCATCTCGCTTTCAATCCTTGCAATCCAAAATCCTCCGTGAGATCCTAAATGCCCTTTACTTTGTCACCAATAAAATAATTCATAAATACATAAATATCCCATTAGGCACATATCTAGCCCGAACTAGATACTTCTACTTTTATGGTGGGTAGTTTCTTCACATACCTGTATCACGCCCACCTGATCTATTAACACATTTACTTAATGTATTTTATTGTATAATACAGTAGTAAATTTCTTTTAAATAAAAAAAAAATGGCTAACGACTATGATTCTTATGAAAGATTCTAAGTTATTTTAATTAGCTAACAATTATTAATTAACATATTATAGACTATTTAATTGCATTAATTTTTTTAGCAGACAGTCAAAGAAAAATACTTAATTCTAGCTTTAAGAGGATGATAAATAAAACTTGAGGTCCCTTTGGAAAGGTCTCTCAAAGACATCTAGAGAAATAAACTGTTCCATCTTTCTATAAAAGGATCTCCTGCTATTTCATCGATCCATCGGAGTCTTTACTCTCTTCTTGTGTCATCCACCTTTTAATCAAAGATTCTTCCAGGAACTGGGGTCATTCTGTCAATATGATCCAACCATTCGGAAAGTCTCACTTTTATAACTCTCACATCTGGTTGCCTGAAAAATCTTGTTCTTTCTGCATTGCTGAATATCCTACAGGAGACACTGCCGTCCTTCTGTTATTACCAACATTCAGATACATAAGTAAGTGATGATTCTTTTCAGAGGACATAGAATATTTCCATATTCCAATTCCAGTTTCATGTCCAAGTTTAATGGCCCATGAGATTTCGATTAAATTGTGAGGACGAAAAATATTTATTTCCAGATATTTTTATAAGAATTCAGTTTGTGTTTCATGAAGCATTTTTCAATGATCCAATTGGTAAATGAACTCATTAAAAGGTAACATTCCGCAAACACACACAATATAATTTATATCATATTAAATCTATATTAAATATATATAAATATACACGTTTCATGCTCCTTCCTAATCTTTTTTCAAATATCTCATTTTTCAACACTTTGCTTCCCAACCAGATGCTAACTAATTTGAGTATAGCGAATAAAGTGAGGTGAACCATATCAACACTTCTTAACATGAATGGTAGTAAAGTCAATTTTCATTTCATTTCCATTCTTATTTTTTCTACAGTATTGTTATATTTATATGATATTATTTTAATTTTCTCTCTCTCTCTTTCTCTCTTTTGATCGTTTAAAGACAATTATATATATTCATTGTAATCATTAATACTTTTATTTTTTGTGTATATATATATATATATATAATCCTCAATTCATTTAATCTAAAGCTAGCGTGCGTTTGGGTTGTCTTTATCCTAATTAATATACAAACATAGTTACTATCCCACCTACGTCAAGTAGCACCGTATTTTATTATTTGCTTAGTTCTACGCTGATGCTTTTCTGAGCGGGAATTAATTTAATTTTTTTTTTAAATATCTATTCTATTCTTATTATATAAGTAAATTAGGAACTATCACATGCTAAGTCAGACATCTACGTATTACTACTACTTTGTGGCGCAGAAATTTCGATTGGCATGATGCTTCATATTTTGCTAAGATCATTAAAGGGAAAAACGTGAGTCAAAATTTTATTTTTAATTAAAAAAAAAAAAATTAAATTACTTTGGTTTGGTACACCAACAATTTTTTGCAAATTTAGGTCATTGGAGGGTCCTGCACAATATATATTTTTTTCGAGTCGATCTAAAATGTACCCAATAGTGAAAAATAAAAAAAAAAACAGCAATTTTTCAGCTCTCTAAGTAGTAGCTGGTCACTGGAAGAGTAGGGATAGAGCTGTATTCTACAGCATTTTCGTGGAAAAAAATTTTAAATAATATTTTTTGAAACCAATTTGTAAAATCCATGACATATATTTTTTTTCGTTTAAATCGGTTGAGCTGTTCAGGAAAAACCAATTTTTTTGTTTTTTCTTTTCCCCTCCATAACTTCCCTCCCGTTAGGATTAAGGGGCTAAAAATTTGCGTAAGGTTGTTTCTCATAAGTGTGACTCAATGGTAAACATTTGGTTCTGATACACGTGGGGGCAGATTTCACATGCTTACTCGGCTAGGCCCTTTGACATATCTTTAAAATGTGTAGTCTATTTAATAATTTAAGATACAAAAGTTTTTGACTTTTCTTTAGCGTTTTATGTCTGCTCTTGGTGTGTGGACTCACATACTATTCTGTCTAAAACTTTTATACTGAATACTTTCAAACAAAAATTGAGCACTTAAACCTTCTTACTGAAACCTCTTCTGCACCTGCAAGTCACAGATGTGCGGGACAGCAAAAAATACATAAAACTCACATTTTCTAATCTAAAACATTAAAAAGTCTAACGAATTTTTTATGATACGTTAACAACAATACTCTTCATACGGACCTCAACATACCAACAGTCGACGAACAGAATGGAACCTTCTACCAACGTTTTCACAAAAACTTCCATGTACACACTAAAACACTAATACAAAACATGGTTAGTAGTAACATTCCGGACAAATAATCGAAGAAGGCTTAAAAGAAGTTGGATGAGAGACCTTCTGATCTAAATGCGTAATAAGAAGCAAGCCAGAAAGAGGTGCCGCTGGGCATCTTCTCTTCTTTATGCATATCACGCCATACCTTCAATCAAAATTGGTGAATTCGAGCCAATTGTTAACATTTATTGACAGTTATGAATAACTAAATTGAAGATAAAAAAAAAAGATTAATTCTTTTGAAGTTGAACCGGAAAAAAAAAATCGTTTATAGAAAAACATTTCTTAATGTATATTTCATTTTATTCCTATTAAACCAATGTCATGAACAACCTTATTTATTTATGTCTATATATCATAATATAGATATAGTCATAAATATAACATAACATCATAAATATAACCATAAGTGGTTCACAATAAATTATAATAGTTAATTGTATTTTATGAAAGATAATTTCAAAGCCAATTAAATTTACATGTTCGTATTTTTAATTGAGCGTAAACAAATTATATCTCAACGAGAGTAAACAAAAAAACATACTTTTAACTGAGTAAACTGCCCTGGCTCCGAGGAAATTCCATTTTTGTCTTTTAATTAACTTTGCCCTGAGTCAGGATTTATAATTGTCAAAAATGATTGACTCCATTCTTTGTCTTTGTTCTTTTGTCATTTTCAAACAATGTTGGAACCCTTTTGTGTTTAATATTGGAGTGTTTGTTTCATTATATATTTTTTTTTCAATCATCGGATTCTATTCCTTAATGGAAAATATCAATTTCGTCAACATAGATGAAATTTATTTTAAGCTCAATTCGTTAATGAAATTAATAAACAGCTCAGAGGAATTTCTTTTTAAACATTTCTCAAGCTGTTAATATTAATTAATCAGTACTATGTCTGTTTCTAGTAGTTTTTACATTACATTAGATGATTATAAAGGGTGTATAAATTAAAATATTTCTATATAATCTTTAGACTGTATAAATTTTCATTGTAAATAACATATTTATATTTATTTATTTTATAATTTTTGTATGTTAAACAAATATGTATTAAAAATCCTACTCTTCAATTACAAATATCAGGCGGTATATTTATACTATTCATCAATACCATTCGTTTAGAGGTAATGTATTGATCGCCGATCATTCTTCATTACAAAATTAAATTTGTATTTTTAAAATCTCACAAAACCCTACCATCAATTTGGATTCCGCACACAACAACACTCAACCACTCACCAACGATATAGAGTGGCTGACTACATTGCATCAGCACGGGACCAGAAATCGTATGCACTGACGACACATCGATCATAACAAAACATCATAATCCTTCGCACGCCTCACAGACATTACACCACACAACACAATTTCATAACTGTGCAAACTTTGGAAAATTGGAATTAGCCAAGACAATCGCAACATATTAATTTCACTCTTCGACATCACACCTGTCCGCCAGTATATCTTGACAACATTTCAAATTCCACAGACATACACAATAAAATATATCGGCTTAACATTCGACAGAAGAATGACATGGGCCCACACATCAAGAACAAACAGATAACGCAAAACAAAGGGACTAAAACGTATATAGTCACTACTCTAAAGACTATCAAAATTAAGATTTAAACAAAAATTGAACACTTAAACCTACTTACTGAAACCCCTTTTGGACTTACACGTCACAGATATACGGGACAGCTAAAAGGACACACATTCGTAAAATTCAAACTTTCGAATCTAAAACATTCAGAACTATAACGAATTCTCCCTAGTACGTAGACAACACTACCTTACATACAGCCCTTCACATGCCAACAGATTCCGACCATCTACAAACGCTTTCACAACAGCTTACACGGACACATTAACACACTAATAAAAAACATGGTTAGTAGTAACATGCCGGACAATAATCGTAAAGGATGAAAAGGAGCTGATTGAGAGACATTCTGACCTAAATGCGTAATTTAAAATCCTAAAATCTTAAGGAGTTGGGGATTAAACGTGCTTAAGCTAACACACCGCTCCAAACGACCTCATCCTCCACCACGAAGTTTCGATGAATTTCCAGATTTTGTCAAAAAACGTCAATCAACCCACCATATCAGAATAATAGTACACAGATAGAGTTACCAGTTCAGCAACTGAGAGCTCCGACTCGACAATAGGAACTCCAACCATTGGGACCACCAATCCAGTCTATGGTACCACAATCAGCCCTCCAGATAGAACCAAATTACTCTTTTCCGCCTACCAACAACGAACCAACAGGCTCGGGTGTGAGGAGGAAAATACATCAGCAGCCGTTTTCAGGTGAAAATTCATTCCAAATTTCACAATAATTAGAGGGTTGAATAATCTTATCCAGCCCCTTTTGAGCCTTCTCCAAGAGCTCACTTACTTCACTCAAGCTATGAACCCTAAAAATGGCCCCTAATCGTTAATGATAGCCTTATTAACACTCGAAATAAATAAGACTTCATTATTTAAATAATGCTGGACACCATACATAAAAAAAAAAACAACCTGACGAGAAGACGTGCTGCTGGGTTCTGTCCTTCCTCATGCCTGACATGTCATTATTTTGTTTATTATTCTATCCTATTTGCTGATTGTCACATACTGCTGACAGGTGCAAACCTATAAATCAAGTGAAAAAAAAATCGAATTATAATTTAATATATTCTATTTTTATTAATGTAATAAATAACACGAATAGTAAAAATTTATAATTTATTCGGCCCAATTCTGTTCTTGTCGTATTAAAACATGTGAAAATTATTTTACGATGTTTATCATTCATAATCATAACTATAGATATGTAAAGAAATATTTAGTACCTAAGAATATAAAACTCTAATTAACACACCCTTTATTATAATCATGAAATACAATTTATCTCTAAGTACCCAAAATTAATGGAACAGCAGGAACGGAAAATGAAGGAAGGAATAATAGGTTTATTTCCATTCCTTTTTGTTACAGAGTTTATTATGTGTCCTTTGAGGCTGCTTCGTCCCATAATTGAGGAGCAGGAAGCAATGAATAATTAACAAGGAAGGAGTTCTCTTATTTTCCTTTGTTATTTTAAGTTATGATGAACAATATGATAAAATATATGGAAATTCGATTTCAAGGAAATTTCAAATATCTTATAAAGGACAGGAATCTAAATTTAACCAAAATGTGACATTTAACTAACAAGTAAAGCGTAAGATTTTGATTTTGACAAGATATATTTGGTTATTCTACATGCGATCGTCCGATTGGTCAGATGGATATAGGCGAAGCATCATAGGAGCTGTGAAATCGAATAAAACGCTGAAACTGCTTAATTATAAATCACTAGTTCGAGTCATGATATTCAGATCTTATTTCATAAAATGCGTTAGTTCATTAGGAAATATTAAAGCCAAAAAATTAAACTTTTATTTTATTTATTGAAAAAATAAATAAATAATCAACTTCAATTACACAGTGAAAAAAACAAAAAAAAAAACTGACCTAACAGGAATTTTTCTTATTCCTCCTTTTATATGAGAAATGAAAAACAAATATTTATAAACACATAAGTATTACAGTTAATACATTAATTTTGTTTTTTTTCAAATTAATTAGCAATACAAAATTTAAATAATATTATAAATTATATGTATATACCTAAAAAAACATAAAAAAATTAACTAAGGGATAAATGTGATCCAAGATTAATTCCCTCCTCTCCTCCCCTCTCCCTCCAGAATTAAGAATATTACCATAAAATTAACGAAGGTTATTGGGTTTTTGAAAATACTCGTATAATACAAAGTCGTCGATAATAGTTTTTTTTTTCTTATCTATTTAAAGTCACTTTATGCTACTGTGGCTAATCGGAGTGTAAGTGTTACAGTGGGAGTCCTACATTTTGCCTATCCAGGTTTAATTAGGATAGGGATTTTAACGAGTACCACCTTTTTACACCTCTTTCGAAGGACTGCATAACTAAGGATTTTTTACTACCATTAAAAACCATTGGACCACCTGGGGGTTTGAACCTGTGGCATGGAAGGCTGTTTATGCAAGCCACCCTGCTACAGGTAATCCCGTCGATACTAGTATAGAGAGGCGAAAATCTATAAAAATTAGATTATAGCATCCAGTAATAATTTATTTAACTGTATCATTAAATTTACAATAAATATATAATAACATGTTTTATTATCTTAAAGCAATAGACTTTCGATACATTATTTATGAAAACATTATGAACATTTTTAGTTTGGAATCGATTCCCCCCTCCAAGATAAAATAATTAAAAAAAATAACAAGTGATTATTCAGGATTAATTCGTATAAATAATTACGAATACATAAATGTATTAGGATCGTTATTGTGAATTTTTATTAAAGATGGGATAGATTCTTGAAACGTGGAAAAATGAAAAAAAAAACTAATTTAACTTTAGTAAAAGTTATTGTATGGAAGAGATTACATTGCATATATATATTAACACACAAACATCTTTTTTTTTTCTTTTATGATTAGCTTGACTTAGGAAAGTTCTTCTTATTTTTACATATTAAATCAAGCATAATTTTCTTTCATCATATCTTTATTATTATAATTAACTATATAGTTTTTTCTTGTTTTTTTAATTTTTTTTTTTAGGAACCATATAATGGATGTATTTATTTGAATATAGTTATAAATTTCAATAAGTGTATTTAAAAATTAAATGCGAGCTACGTAAGATTTACTTGAATCCACTTGATCTAGCCTCTACAATATAGATCAAGTTGGAAAGCTTAGTTGAGATTAGTGGAGTAGAGGAAGGCGAATGAAGACACCCTTGTTACCTGGTGAATCGCTACTCAATGTATCCCGAATTGGGGAGGAACCGGTTGGGTCGGCCCCAACTGATTGATAGAGCTCTGGAGTTAAGTTGCAGTTGGGGTTACTCGTTCCCACCCTTAACTTTAGCCTTAATCTTCGGCAAGTTCCAAACTGAAAGGGCCAATGTTTTAATCTTGTTCTTTTGTTTTCTACATCAAACTATCTAATCTTTTAAAACGACTTTTATCCTCTCTGTGATTGGAGAAGAAGTTTCGATTGAGAGAACGGTTTCAGTTTTGCCATTCTACTAGTTACATTTATCTAATTCCCATAGCAGTAACTAGAAGAAAGGATTTTTTTAATCGTGGATCGCCTTATTTAATATTAACCTATCAGAGGCCAAAATTTTATATGATTTTTTATAGGATTTATTTATAAAATCTAAAAAATGTGCCTATCTCACTTTCCATTTTTATTAAATATTACTTAAGAGTCCATACTAGGTGGACTCTGTTATGTTATAAAAGCAACACTGGCCTAATGCCTAATCTAATCATGCCACATAAAAATCATTTTAAAAATGATTGTCATGTTTTATATTAGAGAAAGATACAGTTTATTTTTAATTTAAATTTAATAAAATAATCATGCATATTAGGATGAGAGACCTCCTCCGCAAAAATAAAGCCATGGAAGGGGTGCTGCTGGGCACTTTCCTTCCCCATGCCTACCATGCCTGATCTCAATTTGTACAGCACATTTCCAGATTGTCAGATACATTCTGACAGGCGTGAATCTAGATATGAAGAGAAAAAAAAATTAAGCATTGTTTTGAATCCCTAATTTGATAGAGCACTAGTATACTGTTCTTGGGTTCGAATCCTGGCTGTGAAAGAATATTATTTATTCTGTTAATTCAGTCAGGGTTCGACCCTAGGACATGGAGACCTTCCTGGGGCAGATACACTCTCTAAAGTTAAAACCCAAAAAAATTAGGGAAAAACCTGACTGATGAGCGTGATCAAGGCCTATCTGTCATTTTTAAAAGCTAGATAAAAATTAATAAGCAGCTTTTAATGATTGAGAGATACACTTTATTCATAAATAAACAAACAAAATGATGCTGCCCAACTTAATTGGGTTGCTATAACACAGCATACCGATTTTTTTCCTACAGGAATATTCTTAACATTTTATTTAACTATAAATACAATATGACTATACATCACAGAATTTTTTTTTATTGTACTTTGAATTAAACGGATTCTTAAAAAGCTATAGATGGTTTTAACTGATCCAAGGAAATTTAATTAAAAAAAAACCGAAATTGTTTGTTTTAGTGAAATTTTAAGACTAATATTTAAATAAACATCAGCGTCTAAAGAAAACTTAGGAGCAATATTTATAGCTAATTACATAAGGAGCGTGAGGGTTAAATTAAACAAAATGGCAACGATATTAAAATGAGATACTGTGGACACAAAATGAAGTATAAAACTTAAATAATGGTCCAAAAAACTTTCTTATGGATTAGAAAATGTATTTCTTTCAACATAATTACAATAATTCTCTAACCTCTCGTTTTTGTGTAATGTTTTCGAGATAATGACAATTAGCTGGTTAAGTATTTTGTAAATTT
This sequence comes from Piezodorus guildinii, assembly GCA_023052935.1. Lineage (NCBI taxonomy): Eukaryota > Metazoa > Arthropoda > Insecta > Hemiptera > Pentatomidae > Piezodorus > Piezodorus guildinii. The sequence goes on from CM041293.1 coordinate 64,559,556, forward strand.
TACTGTTGTTTTTTTTTCATTTCATATATTTTTACATTACATTACATATATATGCCTATCTCGCTTTCCATTTTTATTAAATATTACTTCAGAGTCCAGACTCTGTTATAAAAAGCAACACTGGCCAATTGCCTAATCTAATCGTGCCACATGAAAATCATTTTAAAAATGATCGTCATGTTTTATAACTTTCTTATGGATTAGAAAATGTATTTCTGTCATCATAATTGCGATGATCCTGTACCCCTCGTTTTTGTGTAATGTTTTCGAGATAATGAAAATTGGCTGGTTAAGTATTATGTCAATTTTACTGATTTTTTTTTCATTACATATATTTTTTATCATTATATCATTAATTTGTAAACATTGTATGAATGAAGAGCTCTTATTGTTGTCCTATATGAGACAGACTAACATAAATGAATTAAATTATTTGGTTCACCAACAGTTGACCAACATATAGAACACTCTATTCTCGTTTTCACAGCAAACTTAACGGAAACGACAATAGACTGATTAATGACATGTCAATAGCTGAAACGTCAGTCAAAAGAAGACAAAAGAGAAGCTGGATGAGGGACCTCCTCTGCTAAATTAAAGCCTTGGAAGGGGTGCTGCTGGGCACTTTTCTTTCCCATGCCTACGAAGTCTGATCTCAATTTGTACAGCACTTTTACTGATTGTCAGATAAATTCTGACAGACGTGAATATAAATATAAAGAAAAAAAAATTGTTTGGTTGGCATTTAAAAAATTGGTTTAAATCGATTAATGATTAAAAAACACTAGTAAATTCGTTTGTAAAAAAACTATACTTGATGTTATTATTAAATTAATTATGTTCTTGGAAAATATATTTTTTAGTGTAGATTAGTTAAAAGCCCAATGCAAACATAATATTAATGAAAACTTAAAAATAAGAAAATATTTTTGAGAAATTACAATTGATAATTGTTAAGGATGAACAAACACTGAATGAAATCGAATTCGCAATTCAGTTCGTTCAATGTGGCTTCCAAGAAAATTTTAACTGACCCGAATACTTTCCATAGACTATAAGCTCAATAGTAATTGGAGATGTCCCAGACGTAGGAATAAAGCAAACAAGGGAGAACAGAAGAAGAATGCAGAAGCAATCAAGAAGGATCATGGAACGGGAAGGCCGAATCACCGCTACGTGACCCAACGTCGAGGTCCTTACTTCCGCCTGTCTTATTTTCCAATCATCAATTGAGCCAACCATAGTCAGCTTATATATATATATATATATATATATATATATATATATATATATATATATATATATATATATATATATATATAGAGAGAGAGAGAGAGAGAGAGAGAGAGAGAGATGAGAAAACGAGCTTAGGAATACCTGTGATTCAAATAGACGTGTTGGAGGTATGACTAGTAACATATGTACTATCGTTCCCCCATCCTAAAATTTTAGTTACAGTCATACATCGCATTCACGGATTAATGGAATAACATCTTTATCGAAAAAAAAAATGATAAAAGAATAATCACTTTTAGTATGAGTGTAAAAAGGCAAGCAATCGATTAATATTTCACATATTCTTTTCTATATTGTAATTTTATATACCTCCGAGTAAAATATGACGTTTGATGCACCCCGCTTCATTTATAAGATTAGATATCCAGGGAACATTAGTTACAGAAGGTGAACGTTTCCTGAATTTATATATTATGGTAAACATTTCTTTGATTTTTTTTTTTCAAAATCAACCAATTTTTATACATTGACCTTACGATTTGTTTCCAAAAGAAAAATTAAAACATAATATTAAAACAACATAAAATAATAATAAAAAACTAATAAATAAATAAAATGTACGCCTAGTTTACAAATAAATGGAAATCTTAATTACTCTCGTGCCTTTATTTATCATTTCTATGAATAGAGTAAATATTCTAGTTTAAATCACGAGGTATAGTTGTCCTTCCCAATTTCAACTAAGAAATCTTTATTAATCTTTTTTTTTCAATTTTTATGATATAATGAGCTGTTGACAATATAATGTTACAGTTCATAGTAGCTGCATTAATTTGCTTAATTGTATAAGCGAATTTTTAAGTATATAAGTGCAACTTATGTAAGTCGGTATTGTAAAATCCTAGGTAAGTAGCTGTAAACGTCTTTTTTATAAACAATGTATAGTCAATTAACTGGTTTTAAACCTCTCTATAATTATATTTACTTGTCCCTGCTCTCAGATACATATTATAAAACGCTGCAAATTATTACACTGTGGTTTATTATTTCTAAATAATTAAATTAGGGTATAAATGTTTACGTAGCTGTTTAAAGGCAACTAACTGATATAAAAAGGAATAAAAACTCAAAGGAAACTGGTCTATCATCACTACTGATTTTTAAAACCATAGATCTTTGATATATCTTTTCAATGATTCTTTTTTCGTATTGTAAAAAAATTTACTCTCTATCGGGTAGCATTACCAAAATTATAATTTCAATAATAATTGAGTTACGGGGAAATAAATATCTTCTAATTTGTGACTTTAAATATAAGGATTATTTTTTGTCTTCATCGAGCATTACTGATTATAAAAATGTATATACGCACATTTTCGTGTATCTTAAAAAATAACTGAGTTAGTGGCGTATAAATATAGGTGATATCGCAGTTCGATTTGTTTCTTTTTATCTGTTGTATAATTAATAGCGATGAACTGATTCTAAAACTCTGTAGAATATTTTCTTACCTTTGAAAATAACGAAGGTACTGGTAATTTTTATTCCTTTGCTTATATATTTTTTTTTTGATTTGTCGGGATGTCCTGATTCTAAAATTAAATACTATTTTTTTATCTATCTAAAAAAAGTTTTTTTAAATAATTATTTGTGGTTTCTTGGCTAGAAAATGCTAATAACATTCTTATTTATCTTTAAAAATAAACAGTTTAGTGAATTAAAACATTTTTAATCGGCCGAAATTTTATAACTAATCGGCTGATACCAACGCTTAATAGTTAAGATCATCGTTGCATACCCTAGTATTTTGAGCCGTTATTGAAAAAAAAAAAATAGTCAAGTAGTTTCAGAGAAAATCTACAGAGAGACAGATTTATTTTTATTTGTTACTCGGGTTCTACGTATCTTCTAACGAAAGCCCTCATATTTTCAGGAAGGCAATTTTTTTTGTTTTGTCTATTACAAAGTTTTATTATTAATAAAAATAAACCAAAATCCTGTGAAAGATCCTTATAACAATTTCTCATTCATAACTACTATGTATATTCTTTTCTTTTTTTTTTTTTTTTTTAGAAACAATTCTTTATTGAGCAATATTACAATCTGTCCAATCTAGGACATTCTTAATAGTAATGAAGTACAACATTCATACTACATTCACACGATATATACAAAACAATAAATTTATATAATAATAATACATATATAATAATAATACAATATACATATATACAAAACAAAATCAATAAAATATGGATATTCTAATATTTATATATTCATTTTTTTCAGAATGGAGACCTTATACACAAACAGACTGCATGGGTTCCCGAACCTCACGGCCGGCCAGTTTGGTCCGGTCCCTGAGGAAGGGGTATTATCATTGGTGGTCGTCTTGGCTACAAGTGTATCTCTGGTAGCTCTCGTCTTCGCCTTCATAACATACAGGTCAGATATGATTAATTTCTAGTATTAATTTGGCTGGATTATCCCCTCAAGTGATGTATTTTTGTGGCTATAGCGCTCTCATTCAGCTTCCGTTGGCTCTTAAGCCTGTAATGCGGCTGAGGGAGGATCGCAGGGATCTCAAGGGTTCGACTTTTCCCTCCATATATGGTGGATGAGAGCAGTCATGTTTTAGGGTTACCAAGGCTGATTGTAAATATTATGCATGGGGATGCGTTCTTTAAAGATGTTCATGTGTTTTTAAATGTTGTTTATACTGATTTTTTTATTCCATATATTTTATTGAGCTTCATTTTATATAATTATTTTACTCTCTGTAATAATTGTGCAATATTACTGTAATGTAATTAAAAATGTAATTATTAAGACAAATCGGAATATTGCTGAAGGACAAGTAGAAGACAAATTGGACATGTGAGGGACTACATACCTTAGCACCATAACTGACAGAACTGAGAAAATGGACTAAAATTTTAAAATAAAGGTAAATGCAGTCTATTACAAGATTTACAACACAGTGGTATGGAAGGGGGGTATTGTACGTGAAATTACACATTTTTAAATCTGAATTTCTGTACATATTATTATATTTTTTTTTTCGATACCCAACTATTTTTTGTTTTATTTATTTAGAAACAGTACAATCTGCGACAATCTTGGGCAATGAGAAATAATGCTATATGGAGTCATTCATTCTTTATATACACTAAAAAAATAAATAAAAATAAATGAATACAAAATAAATAGCAATAAATAAAATACAAAGAAGAATAAATAACCCTAAATAAAGATAAAAAGAAAATAAAAGAAATAAATAATAATAATCTTGTACACATTCATACATATATATACAACAATATTACTATAGAGAAAGTTAGATACTCAAATATAAAAATAACAAAGCCGAATAACCGCGACTGAAATGTACTTCAGAAGAATTAGGAAAAAAAAAACTTGCGATTAGAAATGACAAAACAATATTTCAAAGTTTCCCCACTACTTGAAATAATCGAGGGTAGACTGCTGGAGTGGTTTGAGCATGTCTACAGAACGAAGGAGGAAAAAGGCCAAATTAAGGCCATATAAGCTACAGAGATCGGTAAGCGTCCTAGAGGACGGCCTAGGATATCCTATAATAGTTTTATAGCGAGAATAGGAGGCAGAGGTGGAAGAACAAATGCCCAAATGAAAAATTTAGCAAGGGATAGAGATCGCTGGAGAAAGTGGCTTAATGCACCTGTAAGCTAACATGAGACAGAGAAGGAAAGAGAAAGTAAAAGAAAAAAATTACGAAATATAAAAAATATTGTACTATCTAATAATTATTTATACAAGAATATTAAATAGTTGTTAATTAATCGGTTAAAACTATCTTGCTGTACTTATAAATGTAATTTTAGCATAGCTAATATTAAATGCAACTCAATAAATATTAAATACAATAATAAAATTAATACTCAGCTAAACATACAAATTTGATTTTATCGTATAAGTCATTATGTTATAAATAAAAAAATCCTTCTCAACTTGGAGATATATACGACTGTCCTAAAAAAAAAACTTAATTAGGATCGTCTGGTTCCTTGTTTACGGTTCAGTCCTGAGTCGAAAAACTTTTGAGGACCATTTAATTATCGATACCAACTATACTTTTTTAATAATCTAAAATTATCATACATATAATCCATACAAAACATATCCATTTCATCCCAGCCGTAGCCATCAAATCTATTTGTCATTCTCCTCTTCGGTCAAAAGTAAGAAAGAAAACAAGATTTGGTTATTAACAACTGATACAAATTTATTGGTTAGTTAATAGTTGGTCATTCATATTTAGATCAGTTACTCGATATCGTGATTTACGAAATTTAGTTTAAATTATATTCATATAATTAGTCCAAATAAGTACTAGGAAGCCACACACTAGATGGATATACAATTTGTTAGGCAAATATTATAGGATAAAAGAAAATATGGTATGAACGGATGATACAAATCGGTAATGAGGTGTTAAAGGAATTAAACCAAGAAAATCTTAAAACAATGGACTTGAAGATTTTAATAAACAATGTCAAAGTGAAAATTGGAAATGGTTAATTAAGGCCAAGAGTAGTGAATTTAAAAATAAAGATCAGACTAGAACTAGAACAATCAAAGCACTACATTCACAACAGTCCTCTTATTTTGTATCACAAAACTCTAATATTCAGAGCAAGGGGTACAAAGAGGCTTAATTACCAGCAATAGAAAAAGGATAGGGTATTAGTTATGTGCCATATTCAATTTAAACCTACCGGAGAATATTTTACAGTTTTTGAGTTTTTTCCTGTTCGAAAGAGTTCGGAAAAGAATGATAGAAAAAAAGGCAAATTAAACTAAAAATAAGAGCTAAATATATAAATGGGACGAGTTATGTTTAACTGGCCAAGTACCCAGATAAACATTTAAATATAGGAAGTTCCTCACCGACCATTTTAATTACTGATTGGTATAAGATATGAGAGAACGGGATGGCTGAGATGGTTAGCGGTCTGTCTGTGAACACGCATTGTCCAGAATGGTCATAAACATTAAGTACAATAATTACGAGTTCGCGTCTCGGTTGGGCGGAAGGTTTTTCTGGGCATTTATGCTCCTCCCACACCCCTGAACCTAGAAACAACCGTATGGCCTTCAAAAGCGAGGCCTGGTGAAAAAAAGATATAAGAAATCATTGATCAATACTTTGATAAATATTTATAACTCATAAAACAAACAAAAAATATCAATATAAAGAAATTAAAGTGATAAGTCGGCCAACTCCACAAATGGTTTACTGTAATTGTCTATCTTTTTTTAATGTATTATTTTTATAATAAATCAGTAAAATAGAGCATTTATTGATCCATTTATTCAATTCTTAGTACTGGTTGCTCAGCTCATTTTATTAAATCTAAAAGAAGGAATTTTATTTTTAAATTCTAACAATTCCTTGGTCGGACCATTTAACTATTCAATTGATATCGCTGAGTCCTCAAGTAAAATGGAAGGAGGAGCTGTCAAAGGGACAGCGATAGGTCCACTTTTAGTAAGGACTGGATTAGGGCGAGACGTCGGCGGTTTTTATGCCGATATTGAATATGCAATGAGCAATTTTTTTTCCCCAGCCGCCCAATAACGAGGTTCCCTCTGCCCTACAGCATCAGATAGGACAAACCAATTAAGGTTTTTTGAATTTTGAATTTACTTTTTTATTTTTTTTGCATGCAAATTGTTTACCGGTTTGACTCCTATACGTTTTTTTCCCGTTTAATATTTTTAATCTGAGGATGTTTTCGTTAAATTAAAAAATTAACATCAAGATTGGTCTATTCCCACCCTTACCTATAAGTTTCAGTCCTTTATTCCTATTCAATTCCTGAAAATCCTCTGAGGAGTTTGAAAAGAAGATGCACCCCAAGACCTTCCAGTTTAAAATAGTTTTTAAATGTTTCCAAAAGTTTTTTGTTTTTTTTATAGTTATACCCACATTTATTTGATGTATTGTTAATATAGTTGTAAATTACAATAAATATATTTAATAACAAAATATATGTAACAATTTATATAAATGAATAAGATTGGTCTATTAACCGAAAAATGACATACTTTATAGTCGAATTAGCAAGATACTTACATAAACGATTATTTAACAGCTTTATCCGCTTCATCTTCGGGATATCCAGGACACTTCTGTCAATTCTAAGTTAAAGTGGCTTTACCCATCCTACCGATGTAAGTACTTTCGGGCATCCTTCCTCTTCCAAGTTCTTTAATCCCGCCGTCCATTGTACATCTCAGATATTTTTATTTTCAAATCATCAGTCTACTCTCGCGACACTCGCTCGCGGCCTTTTTTCCATTTTCTTTTATTTATTTTTTTATTTATATATTTTTTAATAAGGCTTTAGCTCGGCGCTATTAGCCAAAATTTAAAAATATATTTATGATTAATATTTATTAGTTATAATAAAAATAATTCGAGCTTATGATTTGATTCTTTGATTATCGATAATAAGCTTTGTTTTAAAATTTGATACCTGCAGAGTTTATAAAGTGGCTTAACGCTTCAAGCACAAGGTTAGGATTAGTTATTATGTCGATATACGATAGATTATTTTTATTTAATATACCTTTGATTTTTTTTTTTTTTTTATAAAAAAGTAGCGTTGGGCAGAATATCTAATGCATGACATTACTATATGTTTTGGGTCGGCCTTAACTTAGCACAATTTCACAATATCCATTATCTTTTCTATTAAGCATATTTAAGTAGGCACCTGAGATAGCATGATTAATTCTTATCCTACTCATTGCTCTAATTCATGATCTAGCCGCATAAACGATACCGAACCATGGTTCCACAGACACAACCGGGCAGTGAGATTTATAAAACACCCCCTTTTCTCGCGGCCTTCAGACCTATATATAACGCCCCTTAGAACCGCAAATTTCAACAGATCATTCCTAATTCGATCTTTATTCGTATGGAACTCCATTCCCTCCCATATCTGGGACTCCAAACTCTTCCGACCTTCAAATCTCGTATGTTCAATCTCTTCCTGTCACTTCTATTTTTGAAGAATCCTAATTACTTTACTTATTTAAATCAAAATTAATAATAAAACAGATAGAAACGTTTATTTATTTTATTTTATGTTCTGATGTATTTTGCACATGTTATATTATTAGTGTATTGTTAAAAAAAAAAACATTCTAAATTTATCTTTATCGAAATTGTATATATGTGTATATCTCTTATTTTGTTTATTATACAGTTTCATTTTCAATATTATTATTTTTAGGTTGTTTCTTAATTTATTTTTGAATTCTGTTTTTTTTTTGCTTTTCTCATTTGCTTAAAGACAATAGAGTTTTTATTTTAATTTTCTTGTAATATTATTCTAAAGGGTCTTGTCCGAGAATAAATAAAGCATTATTATTATTATTATTAAGCAATGGTTAGAACATATTACATAATATAAAGGATGAGAAGGTTCTGGTGGCGGTAAAAAAAACTTGGAAAATTATTTATAAATTATATAAAAAAGTGAAAAAGTATTTATCATCTAACGAATTCACTTACCTTTCGGGTTCATCATTAGGGCCTTCAGGTAAGAGTCAAGATAAAACGGATTTTGAATTGCAAAAAACAATCAGTTGCATCATAAATACATGCCTGAAGACCTGATGAAAACTAGCAACGTGGTCCGAAACCTGGGATTATAAATAGTTTTTCATATTTTCTAATATTCATTTAACCGCCACCCGATCCATCTCATCATTCATATTCATTTTACGATCAACTATTGAATATTAAATGTTACATAATAGCTTGTCCTTCAGGCGTTTACGCAAATATTGCTTTTAATAACTTTAAGATAATATCTCTATTTTTACTTTCACCTTACTATATAGTTAGAGAAAGTCCTGTGGTCGTGGAAATTTCTTAAATAGAATTTTCAACGGAAATTGGATTTATTACTATGGAAACAAATCAATACTTATGCGATTGAATATTTCCTATAAACATTCCCAAGTATCCAAACTATTTTGATAACGATTTAGCTATGAAGCTAAAATGGCCTAGTTTGACCAACTCCATTATGCATATAATATAATTGTTTTCATTGAATTCGGAATCCTGCTATTAAATTTTACACGAGGAAATGAAATAGTTATCAGTCCTAGATAGTAAACTTTATTACTGACTGCAATATAAAATTTACAACCTTCATAAACTACAAAAAAAAAAAAAAAAGAAAATAGTATGCCATCAATATTTTATTTTATTGTCGGATCTTTATTCAATGATATCCAAGTATTTATGTTCGACACTAATAGTAGATACGGTTTATTCCTAAATAATACCTTTTCATTTATTAAAAAGAATCCATAATAAGAAAGAAATATCACGAAAAAAGATTTTATCCATTCCTTTACTTTTTTTATATACCTTTATTGTAAAAAAAAAAAAAAAAAAAAAAACCTGTACCGCTACAACCCATGAAGGGTCTTGTGCTCAGTACATAGAGATTTGTACTGTTTCTAGGCCACCGGCCGTGCAATGAGGTGATTCGGCCGAGATCACACTCAGCCGCCAGGTTTTTCCCCATTTTGGGTACCCACTTTATAGAGGCTGGGTGTGCCCCAGGAGGGTCTCCATACCCCAGGATCGCCCCCCGGCTGAAATAACAATATATATATTTTTCCGCCACAGCCAGGATTCGAACCTAGGACCCGGAGCACAGTAGACAAGTGCTCTGCCCACTAGACCACGCCGCTCCCCTACCTTTATTGTATATGAGTTTAAAAAAATTAAATTGATTTGGGCAACGGAGGTAGGTGAAAGACGTGTGTTCCGGGCACCAGATTTTTTTTAAGCATTTTTTTTTTCAGAAATTATGCCATTTAGACTTATGTTAAACAAGACAACATAAGCTAGATAAGTGTAAAGCTGATAGGGCGGAACTAGATCCGATTACAAAATGACAGACGGTTGAGATGGAACAGGCCTACACCAAAATGTTGACGCAACGGCTGTCCGAAATATACACCGTATCAGATTCTGCCGGGTACAGAAGCAGAGAAGTAGGATATATTGTTTTGTAAATCAAGCTCATGTGAATCTTGCCTGTAATAATTCATATCACGTACAGACTCATCTCAATCATTTTCTCTAAAATCAAAGCACATAAATGTACTTTATGGTATATGTTTTGGTTACATTTTTTATTTAAATCGGCGATATAGAGAACGTTTATTTACCTAAATATTTATAATATTATATGTTATTTTGTATTTTGCACAAATTATATTGTTTGTATAAACTTATTAAAAAAAAAAAAAAAAAAAAAAAAAAAAAAAAAAAAAAAAAAAAAAAAAAAAAAAAAAAATCTCTGTAAAGAATTTTTTAATCAAACTCTTATATGTGTGCAGATTGCTTATTATGTTTATTATGTAGTTTAATTTTCAATATTAGTATCTAACGCTACTTTTTATTCTATTATCTGTAATTAATATTGTTTCTTTGTTTTGTTTTTTTATACTCTAATGCCTTGAAGTTTTTTTTTTTTCTTCTTATGTTATTCTAAAGGGACTAGTCTATATATACACACACACATATATATATATATATATATATATATATATATATATATATATATATATATATATTATTTTTTTTTTTTTTTAAGAAATGCTTTTTTTTTAGATAAATTTGAACAACCCCGATTCGACATTCTTTAATGGCTGTTCAAAATAATCACTGAGTATTAGTTTTAATAATTCTTTAGTATCTAGGTAAGAAATAGAAAATCGGTTCAGTTGTTCAGAGGAAAACATTTTTCTTCTTTCTCCTCCATAACTTCCCTTCGACAAGGATCATGGGACTAAACATGTGCAAGATGTGGTGTCTCATAAGTGTGAAATAATGGTATGAATTTAGTTATGATAAAAGTGGGCGCAAATTTTATATGCTTATTCTGCTTGGCCCTTTTAGTTATTAATTGTTTTCCGGATTGAACTTCTAGAGCGTGGATCTGTTATCATCATTTCCAATTCCCCAACTAGGCAATTTCTAAAAAATACAATTTCGGTAGAGATCTTTCGCACGCCATGTAATTAATACGGTGAAACCAAATAAAAAAGGGAGCATGGGGACCTTGCCATTGAAATGATTGTATTAAGGTTTATTTGATTGCTAACCACTGCAATAGTGTATATGTAAACATAATAACTTTGTGAAAGTATTCAATTAAATACAGATAAGTAGTATCGTTTTAATATACAAAAAAATAAATAATCTATGCAAAAATCACCGATGCCTTAGAAAGGAAGTCGGGCAAAAGCTTCCTATATATACATCAGAATAACGTAGAAAATGTTTTCGTTTTATTACCCAAAACATAACACTGTACACAATATCTTTTGTTATGAAAAGTTTGCAAATCCAATTCCTTTCTAAAGACGTAGCTTTGTACGGTTATTGGAAAAGTTCACGAAACGTAATCAGCTGGAACCGCCGCTAGAGCAGTGGGATTAATATCCTATTCAAATAAAAGCGATGCAATCAGTTCAACTCGGGCTAGGCCAAAAGTAAACTGCTCCATTCCCTTGCAAATTCCAAGAGTTGGTTAACCTTACGCCTAACCGTATTATCTGGGCAGATCGGGAGGAGAGCTTATTATTCGCTTGGTCCTACGACAAAAGGCAAACACCCTGAGGAGGTTTCTACAAGTTCACTGCGGTTGGTTCCGAGTTGGTTCTCGGAGAAACTAGGAAAATTGAATTGAAGATGCTCCCGAGGAAAATTTTCTAAACCAAGGGTCGTTAGGGGATAGCGAGCCTGCCAATAGCAGACCTTACTCGAGGACCGACCTTTTTTTAATTTATTTTAAGACCCACCAGATAAGTGGAGAAATATATTTTTTAATTGAAGAAATTGTATATTTTAGTATTATTTGTAGTTTCCCGGGTTTTTTATTTTTTTCTGATTATTTATAAAGGTTGTAAATAAATAAACTTCATATGAATTAAGCTCTTATTATAAATGTAAAATCAAAATAATAACTAATAAATACATATTTAAAGATAAATAAAAATAGAAAATATTAGTCAATTAAATTAAATAAATAAACTTCATACTATAAACGATATTTGAAAGTTATAAGAACAGTATAAATATTTACATTACGGTTTTGATGATTTGGTAATGAGGAGTGGATGATAGTTACTAGTGGACGAAGATTGTTCCACTAAATACAAGTAACTTGATGAAGATCAGTAAACAGATAGGACTTTAAAAAGGTACGGATAAGAGGAAATATATGATCGGTAATAAATACGGTGACTATCTACATGATTCATGACATACCTTTGAACGTTGAAAGTATTTCGGTTAAAGGCGTGAAATGAGTGTTGTTATTCACTTTGCGAAATAACTTAGCTCTCAGCTTCTATCAAAAAATTGAAAGGTTAGAATTTATAAAGCTATTATTCTCCCGATGGTTCTGTACGGATGTGAAACGTAGTCGTTTAGTTTAAATCTTTAACGCGTAACGAGAGAGGTTTAAATATTAGTGGTGAAATTATGGTTCTGGGCGGATGATTTGGTACTGCTGGATTAAGAAGCGGAAACTACACAATAAAATACATATACGGTAATGAAAACTGGTAAAGAGCTTGAAATAAATAAGATGAAATATATAGTCAGTAATAAAATGGTGATGGTCTTGGTTATCTTAATACATAAGAACTGAATTATGATCTCACATGGAATTTTTTTTAAAAATTTATTTATTGGAATTTACAACTCTATAATGGAATACAAAAAGTAAGTTTGAGTGGAATATAAAAATGCATGAAACACATGCAGAGAAGCTTGCCAATGGAAGCACTCTAAAAATATTCGGAGCAATATTCTTTTCCGACGCCTCGGAGGATTGTCAGAAATTAAAGAGGAAGAAAGTATGGAAACAAGAGCATTAGATTTGGAATAGAGTTTGTCATAAAAGGAATGGTATCTAGATCGGGCCAAATCAGCAACATATGGAACATTAAGGTCTTTATGGATAAGTTTGTTCGTGACAGAGTAAGGAGCATTGAGGATTTTACGAAGGATTTTGAATTTTAGGGATTAGGGAAGAATTCGATGGTTTAGTAGAGCCCAAAAGCTCTACTACGTGGAAATTTAAGTATTTAAGTACAGAATGTTTGATGAAAAGAAAAAACGAAATTCAGGAGGAAATAAAGTCACGAATAAAGGCGAAAAAACGATTGTTAATATCAGTTGATAAACTTATTTCTTAGTTCACGGCTTCTGTCAAGAAAACTAAAGTTGAGAATTTATAAAACTATTATTCTCTCAAAGGTTTTATACGGATGTGAAATGTGGACGCTTACGTTGGAGGCTGAGCAACAAATGAGATGAAGCCTCTTTGGACCCAATATTTTACAAAGTACCTTATTTTAGAAAACCTTAAGGTGTTATTCATCATTAAAAGTAATCGTCTACGATTTATATCCCTACAGAACCGCCGGAAGAATAATATTTTTATAAATTATAACCTTTACATTTCTTGAGGGAGCGGCGTAGTCTAGTAGATAGAGCACTCGGCTACTGTTCTCCGGGTTCTGGGTTCAAATCCCGACCATGACCATTCATGGGTTGTTGTAGTACAGGTTTTTTTTTTTTTTTTTTTTTTTTTTAATAATTTCTTTATACAAGTTGCGAGGTAAGGAATTTCACAATTGAATAATAACACACATTTCCTGCCTTCAATCGCGACTTTCTTTTCACCTGGATTTGTTTTTTCTAGTTATCATAGAACCTTAATGCTCAAATACATCTACATTTTTAAACGAATGTCCTAATATATCAATGATGTATCTCCAAAATCGTGTTCTTATCCGTATATATTTCCTTGTCCTACCTATTTACTGGTTTTCACAAACATACTTGAATTCAGATGTATATACAATCTTCGCCCAGTAGTACAAAATCATCAGCCTGCCCTAGAACCGGAATTTAATCACCCAGATTTAAACCTTTCTCGGTACGCGTCACCTTTTGTATGATATATTCTAGTGCTAAATTAAATAAAACCGGTGAAAGGGAGTCACCTTATTTTAAATCCGATCAAATCTCAAACCTCTATGTATAATAAAGTTAAAAGTATGACTAATTTTAACTTTATTGAATGTTTCCGACATGCTCATAGCTTCAAAGTTCACTAAATATCTAGGCATTTCCTGTTCAATCTTAAAGTTATAATGCTTCTAAATGTCTTAGAATTATAAGCTTATTGATTCAAAGTTAGTGATTTCCACTGTTGTATTCCCATTTTTCACTATGTTTTGACGTAAGGAAAATACTTGATCAGTAGTCGTCGAACGATTTCGCTTAAAACCTCATTGGTGGTTTCCGATGATTTCCTCAGCGTATTCCAGGAAGGATGAGAAGATTTCGTAACATAATGAAAGAAGAGAGATTCCACAATAATTAGCCAGTCCTACGATAATTATGTAGGAATATAATAATAATGAATATGTACATTGACAAATTTTACTTTCACTTACCTATATATGAAATATATAGTAAGGAAAAGTATTGCGATCGTGAAAATTTTCGAATTTCAGTTTTCAACGGAAATATACGTTTACCAAGTCCTGCAAAAAAGTCTGTGTATGTGTGTGTGTGTGTGTGTGTGTGTGTGTGTGTGTGTTTTACGATTTTGTCAAAAACGGATTTTCGATTAAACTCCCTCCTATATCGATGTAAAAATTGATGGGCTTTAATATTATGTAGGTTTCATTCTGATTGAAATGTTATGAGAGGGCTTAAACACCGATATTTTAAACTTCCTTCCTCTGAAGTACCTTTAACTTTGTAGTTTAAAAAAAAAATGGAACATAATCTTATTATTGATTATGTTAGCATTGATAAATAACGGGTAAATATGTAATTTGGGCGAATTAGATAAACAACTAAAGGAGAAAAGTGCAAACATATTTTTTGTACGATTTTTGATTTTTTGAACACAAGAATAGTAACATAGATGTATAATATACCGTTGCATAGCTGAAGATTTTAGAAAAAATACTATGTAATATACGGTATTTTAAAGGTTGATGGAGAGTGATGAAAAGCCGATAAAACTGAAAGAATGTTGCAGGTAAACAAATAATAGATTATTTAATAAAACACATATTTCTATTGAAATTTAAAACAATTAATTCTTTAATAATTTCTTTCTATCTTTAAATGTATTTCAAAATTCTAAAATTGATTTTAACAACGGAGGTTAGTGAAAGTCGTGTGTTGCGCGCGCCAGATTATT
The DNA here is from genome assembly GCA_023052935.1 of Piezodorus guildinii. Lineage (NCBI taxonomy): Eukaryota > Metazoa > Arthropoda > Insecta > Hemiptera > Pentatomidae > Piezodorus > Piezodorus guildinii. The sequence goes on from CM041293.1 coordinate 64,575,113, forward strand.
TGTTTAAATATCCATAAATCAAAATAAAATGACAAAAATATTACGTGTCTCTTTGCTTTATCGCAATTTATCATATCCGCGGTAATTTAATGAAATCAATGATATTCATGATATAGAAGTTATTCTGTTACCCTTGTATGAGGTATATCGTGTAGAGGAATGTTGGATATTTTATTTGTCTCCTCACCACTACTGTAATGTATGGAGGAATTCTTTTTCCCCAGACAAAAGAATTTCTTGGAAATCTTTGAGTGCCTCAATGACCTTGAACATTCCTTGTCCAGTATTTTAAAGGAGCATTTAACATAACCGATAGACCTTATTCGTTCTTAGAGCTTATTTTATATAATAAGTCCAGAAGTTGTATAACACCATGATTGAACAGGAGTGTTAGAAAACCTAGTAGAGATTTGTTTTTCAGAAACATTCCATAAAGTTAGAATCGGTCATAATTACATCGAGAGGTATGAGGTACGATCGGGTCTGAAACATTTCACCTGTATACGTTATCAGTGGAAGAATTGTACATTCAAGTGATAACTCAAATTTTTGAGGGTGGTTCGATATAAGTTAGGAAATACGTGCTATTATTCAGTTGCGAAATTACTTAGCTCGCGGCTTCTATCAAAAAAAGTAAAGGTTAGAATTTATAAAAATATTATTCTTCAAACGGTTTTTGGAGGATGTGTAACGTGGCCGCTTACTTTGAAGGATGAACAAGGTTTTCGAAAATAAGGTGCTGCGTAAAATATTTGGTCCAAAGATAGATAAGGCCACTGAGGAGTTTAGAAGGTTGCACATAAATCGCGGAGCCTGTACTCTGTGAAAATAATTGAATGATAGCATCGCGGAGACTCTAATGGGCGTGTAAGGTTGTTGGACTCAGTGAAAAACGAATTCCAAAAAAGTCGGTATTCCCTGAACCGACTGGCAGGCCTCAGAAAGATAGGCCTAGGTGTCGATAGCAGGATTGAGTAAAGGCTAATATCGGGGACCTGGGCTTGAACGGTGATCATTGGACAAGTCTGTGTAGGTAATACTTGATGGTTTCGGCATCGAACTTTCGGGTTCGGTAGGCCTATTATTATAATTATGAAATAGGTCCCGATTATATTTGTTTCAACTTCTGCCTGATTATTAAATGATCCTGTGGTGGATTGATTTATTTGAAAGTCCTCCAGAGATCTTTTTGACTTTGATGTCTATTAAACTATTAAACTTAGTCAATTTGGTAAACTAATTAGGGGGTGTGATAAGCTTTAAAGTTTGATCTGAGAGACTATAAACGTAGAAGTGGAACTTCATTGTGTCTTACTTGACGAAGGTAGTCCAAAAAAAAAACGTAGAAAAAGCAAATAAAGAGATCCTATCGGTCAAAATATTTAAAAATATAAGCGTAACTCAAAGAAAGATCGTTAATTATCGTTAATTTAATATAAATCTTTTAGAGAAAAATGGTTTTATATAGAAGTAATGAGTTTTTATCTTTTTATAATCGTATAGAAAATGAAATTATTCCTTTAACTAATTAATTATAATTATAATAAACAATTAATGTAACAAAAAATGCTTTCCCTATCATGTATGTATAACCCTCCAACGTTGCATACTCTTACTTCACCTTCGGTGCGTCCACTCCTGTTAGGTGTAAAAGGGGTTCCTACAAATCCTTAATGGATTGGAGATGCGTTTAGAAATTGAGTAGACAGTAGAACTAAGGACACTCATGTACCGTGACACCCTGCCTTCCACCTAATGACTATTCCACCAAGCTCCGTTTCTTCTTTTAGTTATAAATATAATAGTGTCCAAAAAAAAAAAATGAATATATTAAAATTAAAAATAAAATATGAAGCTTAATATGGTAACTAAATACAAATATTACTCAGTAAATTATTGATTATAATTAACAGATGGATTATTATAATTAATAACAATAATTTTCTTATATATTTTATTTACACTTTAGAACTTACTTTAAAAATCAAAGTTATGATAAGTTTAGGAGTCTTCTGGAGTTTTTTGAGTCCTATACTATCTATATTGTTTATTTCCTTACTTCCTTAAAACTATTATTTTTGATATTATTATTATTATTATTATTATTGATAAGCGGACAACAGAGGAAACGTGTAGAAATATCTAAAATTTAAAGGAACATGAAAAATGAGTTTGTTCAAAGCGTTGAAGGCAAGAGTACTCTTGACATATATTCTCATATTTTATTATGTTTGTTTAAGATACCATTTTTCAATATTACATGTTATTTAATTACATTGATATTAAAAAAATGGGAAAAAGTAGTTCTTCAATCAGACTAATTCCTCCACTTAAAAAAAAAAAAAAAAAAAAAAATCAGAGGAATTATTTGAATATAGATGGCTCATGAAAATTTCTTATCTTAAGTCTTGCTTAAAATTTTAAATCTGGATCTTGGATAATGTCAAATAAAAGAAGAGGGGTGGTGAGGGTTAGAAGGGGATGATATTAGAGGTGACTGCTGGTCTAACACCGCCCTTATATTAAACAGCTGGTCTGCCAGGTCCCCTCCATTTTTTTCTTTTATGTTATACTTTTACATCTGATATTATCCTTATAATACATTAAATAAGCTTGAGTAGTTACACTATTAAAAAAATAAATACTAAACCGAGATATAATATAATTCTCATATAACCAACAAGTATTTAGCTTTAAAAAAAGGATTATTACCAAAAGGACCGAGATAATAGAATTATTACAAAAATTATAAATTTTCTATATTCTAGAATCACATTAGGGGATACAGCAATCATTACGTAAATGATCTAAAAAAGCTTGATGGATTTATCTTGTACATGAAAATCCTTTGTTTATTTATAAAATGAATTAGGACAAAAACCTGAATTAAAATTGTTTTTTCACTCCTTTGTAGCATTAAGCAATTATTTAATCAATTTTAAAACAACTAAAAATATTTGTGATTCAGCCTAGTTCAGGTTCAGGTTCGTTAAAAACACCCAAAGTATTCATGCTTATAATTAATGTTGTTGATTATAATACTTAAATCGATCAAAATAGCTGAATAGGTTAATTTTCTTGTGCCAACAAGTTGTACAATGTCCTTAATTATAGTTCTGATATCTTCGTTGTAAAATCCTCAAAAAGTAATGGAGAGAATGAGATAGGAAAGGGATATCATGAGCTGACAAATTTCTGGTCTTTTATAGTTTTTATAGAGGACAAAGTGGTCAGCATATTATTCTATTTGCTTCATTTATCATATTAAAAATGCCAGCTGAATTTTTCAGGTAAAACGTGTCTAGACAATTTAGTTTTTTACGAGTATTGTGAGCCATACTGGTATTGGCTGTGGTTTGTTTTACTGAGTCTGTTCGTTAACATATAGAGTACGTAGGGTAATGCTGCTAACGTACGTGGATGATTTTGTAATAGTTTTTTTATATAACCTACAAATGTCTAATAGTAAAAATAGAATTCACGTATCTCTTCGGCTAATAGTATATCTGTGACAATTGGGCTTTTGTAAGTATATGTGTGTATGTGTCGATTTCTATGTTTTAGTTATTATGATAATTCCACGTTTTGATTAGCATTGTCTGTCTGTTTATGATCTGCCTCGTGTCCTTTTGTCGAATGTCAAGTCGAGATATCTAATTTTGACTCTCTGTAAAATTGTAATCTTGTCTTCAGCTTGTAGTATTGGGTAGTGTAAGTAGTTTGGGTGGTGAAGCCGAATTTCGCAAACTTTATAAAAATCATGAAATAATGTTGAATGGTCATAGCAATGTCTGAGAGGCGTATGTGAAATTGAGATCTTGTGCATATTATGTATTATGTGTGTAAAACTATTATGTAATATTTGGGCAAGAACTGACCTCTTATGTACTCCTAAGGCTAAGGCTGTTTTTTAACTGAAATTTTTACTTGCACTTACTATATATACTAAGGGAAAGTATTGCGATCCTGAAAATTTCCGAATTCAGTTTTCAACGGAAATACACGTTTTAAGGTCCCCGGAGTCCAAATAACCAAGTCCCGCAAAAAAGTCTGTGTGTGTCCGTGTGTGGTAACTCCCGGGCGGAAACGAAAAGTCCTATGGAATTGAAATTTCATATTTAAGACAAATATACGCCCGAGACGTTAAAAAAACTTTTTCATCAAAATGAGCTAACCAGAAGAGCCACTTTATACCATACATTTTGCACTTTTTTTTAATTTTCTCAAAAACGGTTCCGACGATTTTGATTTAAGTCGCTAAATTAATGTAAAATTAAATGAGCTGTAACATCATGAAGGTTTTATTCTGATTAAAATAGTCTGACAAGGCTTAAATGCCAATAGTTTATATTTTTTTTCCTCTATAGTACCTTTAGTTTTGTAAATTATATAAAAATAACCATATTATCAAGTTAGCATTGATAAATAAAAGCTAAATATGTAAGTTGTGCGAATTCGAAAAACAACTAACGGAGAAAACTGAAAAAAATATTTTTTTTTATGCAACATTTGTTTTTGAACATAAGAACAGTAATATACATGGATGACATACCGTTTGAAAGCTAACGATTTTTAAAAAAAATATTATCTTATACACAAGCTTTTAGAAGTTAATAGAGAGTGATGAAAAACCGAAAAAACTAAATGATTATTTTACATAATAATATAATAATAGATTTTTTTAATACAACTCATGTTTCTATAGAAATTCAATTTAATTAATTCTTTGATGGTTTCACTCATTTTTATCTCTTACTGTACTTGGAAATTCTTTAATCGATTTTAAAAATGGAGGTAAGTGAAAGTCGTGTGTTACCCGCACCAGATTTTTTGATTGAACAAATGTACTCGTTAGTTAAACTAAACTATCTGTTCACGCCATATAAGCTACGCCTGATTTTTATGGTTGTTTAATTGAATATAAAAACACGATAAATTTTATATTTATCTTTATCATTGTTTCATGTTTGTTTTAAAATATAGTTATTTTAAATAGAATTTAAGGTTTTTGCTACAGAAGTGAAACATATTAGAGGAGAAAAACAATAGGGTAAACCCGGAATTCAATAGTATTATTACTGACTTTATGTGAGTCGAGGTAGCGTTTAAACGGTGAGACTGTGCCGTGCAAAGACCCAAATCTCCTCTGAACGAACTCTGAACGTTTGCAAACGTATTTGTTCACTAGCTGTGTTTTCTTCTCATCTTTCCCCTTGGAACTTGAAAGAGCGGCCTTGCGGTCGATTTCTTCAATTCTCAAGTGGACTTCGTTTACGTGAATATAGCCATATAGAATATAGTGAATATTACGTGAATTATAATGAATATCCTTAAACTTTAGTGATCTAATCTAATTTATTTCTAACTTTTTTAGAACATTAAATTTCTGTATTTTTTCCATTATATTTTTTAAATCTGTTCAATTAGGTTAAGATTGTTCTCTTATTTTCTTAATTTTTTTTAATTGGGCTAATTTTGATTTCTGTATTTTTTAAATCTGTTTAGGTATTTAATTAGGTTATTTTTTCTCTTTTCTTAAATTTATTTTTATGTCTCATTAGGTTAGTTTTTTTCTTATATTGTCTATATATACTTCTGACAGGTGCAAATCAAATGAAGGGGGAAAAAATGTCCATATGTAATTATAGTTCGATAAATGTGTTGTGATTCGTCGTTTAATTTCAGTATTTTATTTTTTATTAAATCTAAACATTACTCTAACATACGTTAATCAAACCATCCTGGATTTGATTTATCACTTGGAAGTACTAATCTTCCTGGGATAGCTCAGTGTAAGCACTGTTAAATACTAGATTTATATTGTTACATAATTTAGGGTATTTCGTTATTGAGACTGCTGCATTGCTACAACTCACCCCGGTAATAAGGTTTGTTGGGTGTGGGAGCTATTAGTGCGGGGGACGTACCAACACAATGCCAGTGTCAGAGCCGCCAATCCAATAACGATTCTCCGAGTTAGACAACTGACAATGAGGGATCATTGAGTTACGTCTACACCATTATACCTTCTGTCAATAATGTTAGCTCCTTAATTGTATCCGATATACTCATTAAAAGTAAAGTCAAATTTATTACTGTGTTTATGTCAATATATGTATTAATTATACAGTGGTGTTTTAGGTATGTTACTATTAAAAAAAATGTACCTTTCAAATGATCATAGTTGGGCTTTCAAATAAGGTGACTCGCTTTCACTTGTTTTATTTAATTAAGCATTAGAATAAGTCAAAGAAAAGATGACGCGTACCGAGAAATGTTTAAATGTAAGCTGTATTTAGTACTGCTGAGCGAGGAGCAGAAACTATACAATTCAATTCAAGTACCCTTATAAAAACCTGTAAAGAGATGTGGCTTGAAATAACTACAGATAAAATGAGATATAACCTTTATGATTACAAAAAAAAAAAAAAAAAGAAGCAAAATTAAGAAAACAATATGCTGGAGTTATAGGGTGGAAATGCGCATTATTATTGCGTTACAAAATTACTCAGCTCGGCGCTTCTGTCTAGAAACTTGAAGGTTAGAATTTATAAACGATATCCTCCTTAACAATGTCTTAGCGAAATCGGTCAATCCGCTCAACGCGTGAAGCGAGAACCAAGAGAAAGGATGATTATTTTTTATATATGTATATAAAGAGATTACCTAAGAAAATTAAAAAAAAAAAAAAAAAAAAAAAAAAAAAGGAATAAGCGAAATCAGTGTAGCCGTTCATGCGTGATTCGATCACCAACTAAAAAGGCGATTCATATATATATATATATATATATATATATATATATATATATATATATTAGCATCCTGACGGTTCTATGAGGATGTGAAACGTGGTCACTTACCTTTAAGAACGATCAACGGCTATTCGAAAATAAGGTTCTGCGTAAAATATTTAATCCAGAGACAAATTTAGGCTATATAAAGCGGAATCGATAAGCTTATCCTTTTTATAATTGATTTGATTTCATCGTGGTGACTCAAGTGAGCGTTTAAAGTTTTTGGGCTCAGGGAGAACCATTTACGAAAAAGTTGGAATGCGCTCAACCGTTCGGGAAAAAGCCTAAAGTTTAAGACCAAGGGTATGGACGGTGGTCATTGTAAGAATCCGTGTATGAAATATTTGGTGGTATAGGCCTCTAAACTTCGGAACCTTATTTAATTAATTAAGTTATTATTTAAATCATTAATATTTGTATGAATAATTTAGGGCTAAAATAACACTAGTGATTGAAAAGCCTTTATGTTACTACATAAATGAATATATCTAAAGAGCTTTGGGTTTATAAAATATAGCAACTATCTGCTTCTACTCAAATAAACACCTATGTAGAGGGCTGATAATGACGAAAACACACTCAGCCTCCAGATTAATCCTTCAATTTTTTGGTATCCATTTTAGCGAGGCTGGGTGTACACTAAGAGTGCCTACTTACGACAGACTCACCCTACAGATGATAAAAAAGTATATACAATTATTATACTACAGTCGGAGCTCGTATCTGGGACCCTGATGACACTGCTAGGATAGACTACGCCGTGTGCCACCTACTGCGATAGATATATAATATAAAAAAAATATAAGAAGAATATTGTTTTGACCATTGTCACGCACATAGCAGAAATCTAGATTATAAAAAATTATCAAGGAAAGGAAATGGTTGCTCCGTAAAGGACTATTGATTCACCTCTAGCAGTTATAATATGCAGAGAAACGAGATGGTAAAAGAATAAATAAAATTGGTCTGAAACATTCATTACGAGATTGAAATAAATGACTTAGCCTCTAAGAACATTTAATAAGAAAACCTCAAATAAGACAACCAAGAGAAGTGCACTGGAAAATGGATATCAGAAGAAGAGGAGGTAGGCCGGGAAAAACTAGGATAATGTATCATTAATGGGAAAACGGTATAGGAGAGGAACGGGGCTCAGAGAAAATAATCTCGAACAAGGCCGCACATATAGGTTGATAAAATTTGTAACCTGACTGGAAAGCCTAATAAAAAAAAAAAAAAAAAAAAAAAAAAAAAAAAAAAAAAAAAAAAAAAAAAAAAAAAAAAAAAAAAAAAAAAAAAAAAAAAAAAAAAAAAAAAAAACCTGTACCACTACAACCCATGAAGGGTCTTGGGCTCAGTACATATAGAGATTCTTCGTACTGTTTCTAGAACAACAGCAATGCAATGAGGTGTTAGGCCTTAATCACGCTCAGCCGCCAGGTTTTTCCCCAATTAATTTGGGTACCCACTTTATAGAGGCTGGGTCTGCCCCAGGAGGGTCTCCATACCCTAGGGTCGCCCCCCGACTGAATTAACAGAATAAATAATATTCTGCCACAGGCGGGATTCGAACCCAGGACCCGGAGCACAGCAGACTAGTGCTCTATCCACTAGACCACGCCGCTCCCGGAAAGCCTAATAAGTTTGATGTAATTTATTTACATTTGTATAATACCTTTCTTTATTTTATTTATTGATTACCCGAGCTGAAGTAGCATTTATCTTAGTTTCTATTATTATTAATATAAAAAAGAATCAATAAACACCTTAATGATACTAAAAAACAATAAAATTACAAACATTAAATTTAAGAAGTAGTAAAAAAACGCACGAAAAAAAACAAGAATATTACACACTTCTTAATGTGCAATGATTTTACTACACTAATTTGTTTTTAAAATGTTCAAGATTTAATTTAGAATTTTTGCGTGTTAAATCCTAAGTGAAAAAGTTTAAACTCGTACAAAAATATTACTCGAAAATCGCGTGTTTCCATGTTCATAATAAAAAGTGGGTAATTGATTGGAAAGCAAATGTTAATAATACAAAGATAGAGGATTAGTAACTGTTTACTTTAAATATGTAAACATTCGGAAGAAACCAACAGAGACTTGCAAAATCATTTATGTATTTCAGAAACTATAAAAACGGACATTTCATGTGACCCAACCCAATATTTTTTTTATTTTATTTTTTTATTCATATTTTATTGAATTTTACAACTGTATTAACATAAATACAATAAGTAAAACTGTTGAATTAGAATAAAGGGCGTGAAAGGCTTGTGAAGAAACTACCCAGTGGTAGAACTTCGATGTTTATTTAAGTAAGTAGATCCCGAGGCCATCTTCTTTTCAATCGCTAGGAGGGTTGTCAGGAATATGTGAGGTTGATAGGTTGCGGACAAGAGGGTTTATATGGGTTGGGAGTTTGGAATTAAAAGTGGTATATCTAGTACGAGAAAGGTCTGTAACAAATGGGATATTAAGGTCGTTATGGATTATTTTATTTGTGACGAAATAAGGAGCATTTAGGATTTTTCGAAGGATTTTGGATTGTAAGGATTGGATACGGGAGGAATTAGATGGCTTCGTAGAGCCCCAAAGCTCGATTCCATATGTCCAGATGGGTCTGATGACGGTAATATAAATTAGCTTTTTGTAATGAATTGGAAGTTTTGAACGTTTGTCGAGTAAGTGTTGTAGTAATCGGTATCTACGGGCAGTCTCTTGTCGTTTTAGTCTCGTGTGAGGATTCCATGTAAGACGTTTATCAAGATGGAGTCCTAGGTATCGGATTTGTTCAACAGGAATGAGTGGGGTATTGTTAAAGGATACTGTGGGGCAGGAGGTCATCGGTTTGCGACGAAGGGTAAAGGTAATTTGGTGGGATTTATTAGGATTTATTTTAATCCTCCAGTTCTGACACCATTTCTCAATGGCTGTGATGTGGGACTGAAGGGTTTGGGATGCAGCGGTTGGATCATTATGGACGGATAACACACAAGTGTCATCCGCGTAAGTTGTGAGGACAGTGCTAGGATGGAGTGGAATATCAGCTGTATATACCGTATAAAGGATGGGACCTAGGATACTACCCTGAGGTACACCTGCAGACTGAGAAAATGTGGATGAATAGGAAAGATTATGATTTACTTTGAACGTTCTATCAGTAAGGTAGGAACGGATTATCAGGAAGTATGTAGCGGGAAGGAATTGACGGAGTTTATAAAGGAGTCCTGGGTGCCAGACTCGGTCGAACGCTTGTTCTACGTCAAGAAAAGCACACCGTGCAATACATTCCACGCTCCAATGTGGAGGATATAACATCCACCACACGGTGACATTGCTGAATTGTAGAATGGGATGTCCGAAATCCAAACTGATGGTCAGGAATTACGTGATTCATTTCTAGGATCGGATACAGGCGTTCCAAAATGAGTTTTTCTAGGATCTTTCCCATGATGGGTAAAAGGGAGATCGGACGGTATGAGGATGGATGTTCAGGAGGCTTTTGGGGTTTTGGGATCATTTTGATTATTGACAGTTTCCATGGTTCAGGGAAATAGGTGGTTCGGAGAGTAGCGTTGAATATATAAGTGAGGTAGAGGATTGCTTTTCGAGGTAGCTGTTTTAGGATATAGGATGTGATGAGATCATGACCAGGTGCTTTTTTAATACGTAATTGATGGATAACGTTAATTATTTCAGAAGGATGAAAGGCTTTAGGAGGAGGGGACATTTGGAGTGGAATAGTTAGTTCTGCTTCAATATGGTCAATATGGGTTGGATTAAGGATTTCAGGATGTGGATTAAATATTTTGGAAAGGTGTTCACCAAATATTTGAGTCTTTTCTTCATCTGATCGAGACCAGGTAGAAGATTCGGTAAGGAGTGGGTGATTAAAGGTTTTGAATTTGAGCAAATTTTTGGTAGTTGTCCATAAAGATTTGTCAGTTGGTCTTAGGTTTTCTGTGAAGTCCCGAAATGTTTGTATTTTGAATTTTCTAATTTCAGTTTTGAGTTTGTTAGTTAGATGAGTATAGTATGTTTTGTCGGACGGGTATCTGGACCTATGCCACTTAGCCCTTGCTCGCCGTTTCTCTGCTAATAAGTTTCGAATGTGATATGGTAAGTTAGTGTCGCGGGAGTAGTTATTTTTGGGATGTGATGAGTTGTTATTAATTGCAGTACCTATTGTTCTTGTTAGTTTTTCGATAGCAAAGTTAATTTGTTGTTCTGTTTTTAGTGGAATCATTAAGTCAAGTTCGTTTTCTAGTTCAGAGCGAAAGTTGTCCCAGTCAACATGTCCTGTAATTAAAGAAGGAGGGAAGGATTTAGGAATAGGGTCTGAATGAAGAAGCAGCAGAACTGGGCTATGGTCTGAGGAGAGGTCTTCTAAGGATGTTACTGTAGATTGAAAGGTAGGAATTTGGGATGTGACGAATATATCAAGAATATCTGGGCGCTTTTTAAGAGAAGTAGGCCAGTAAGTAGGATCTTTGGGTGATAAGACGGAATAGCTGTTGGAAGTGGTGACTTGGGAGAGAATCCTGCCACGAGTGTTGGATGTTCGGCATCCCCACCGTTGATCTTTGGCGTTGTAATCTCCCCCGGCAATGAAGCGCGGACCAAAGGACTGAAATAAGGAATTAAATTGGTGAGAGGAGAGGGAATTGCCAGGAGGGCAATATACAGCTGAGATGGTTATATTAAATGGACGGCAGGATAAGGTAATAGAAGTCGATTGGATGGCGTCAGTTGGAGTAGAAGGAATCAGGGAGTGAGTTAAGGAATTGTGAATAAGGATACAAGAGCCAGCGTGGGATGTTTTGTCAGGGTGATCTGATCTGTGTGTGATGTAGTCACGTATGTAAAAATGTGAATGAGGTGTGAAATGGGTTTCAGTCACAAGGGCAATGTCTATGTTATTGTCGTGAATAAATAAGTCAAGCTCGTCTCGGTGATTAAGCAGTCCATTAGCGTTCCATAATAGAATAGCCAGGGTCTTCCTACTCATCGTGGGATATTGAAGGGGATTTCTGAAAGGAGTCTAGTAAGGAGAGTAATAAGGGGCTTGATGGTATTTTGGAGATCTAGGAGAAAGGATGAAAGAATAGGAATAATATCAGATGAATGTTGGTAGGAATAGGAGTAGGAGGGGTTGTCTTTGGGCAGAGGATTCATAGGTCTTGGAGGAGGTTGAACCCTTCTCTGAGGTTGTTGACAAGGGATCATGTTTAATGGAGGTTCTAGTGAGTGGTTTTCAGGAGCTGATGATATAGATGGAAGAGGCTGGTTGGGAATGGTCTGAGGAGGTATCAGTGGTGGTAACTTCACTCTTAGGGATGAGTTTTGAGGATCACTTTTAGGGACTTTGAACACTGGATGGGAATTCTGAGATTGAGGATGCGGTTTTTGGGGTTGTGGATGGATAGTCTGGGGAGGACCATAGAAAGTCTGGGAATGATGATGGGGTGGCTGAGGCTGTTTTGAGGTTTGAGGCGATTGAGGTCGTGGTGTATGGTGAGAAGCTATTGCAGAAATGGTTGTGGTCTTGGAGTTGAAGCTCGAAGTGTGTTGATTCTCATCGATGACGGTAGAGTGCTGGAACACAGGTGTACTCTTGATGGACCGGCCTGGTTTTTCGTTAACTGGCTCTGAGTTTCTTTGAGTAAAAGCTGCTGCATATAAACCTTTTTGTCTTAGCAGGTTTTTATATACAATGCATCCTTTATAGTTAGCAGGATGTGCTTCACTACACAAAGCACATTTTGCAGGGGTGTCTCTAGATTTTTGGCAGGTGCTGGAAGCGTGAGATCCTGCACATTTGACACATCTGGGAGGATGGTGGCAATAGGTTTTCGTGTGCCCTAGAGTTTGGCAGTTTGCGCATTGTACAATTTCAGGTCTCATCTTGGGCTCCTCAAATCTAATGCAGGAGTATACTAGCCTATTGACTTTGAAGATTTCATGATTACCAGGTGCTGGTTCAAGGTCTACAAAGAATAAGGGCAGAGGATACTTTTGAACAGGATGAGTGATGCATGATATGTGTCTAACATTAAATCCTAATTCGTCTAGGTCTTTCTTGATGGCCTCTGTGGGGGTGGTGCTGTGAAGACCTCGTAAAACCACTCTATAAGGTTTCTCTTCTTTCAGCTGATAACAGTGAAAGTCGTACTTTTTCTGTGTTAAGTGGTAAACTAATTTTTTATAAATGTCTTTATTTGGAGTGTTAATCTTGATGTCTTGTAATCTTGAAAAACATTGAAAATTTTGTTGTCCAATCAGAGCTGAGATTTCCTGGCCAAACTTCATGAAGTCACGAATGTTACTGACATATATAGGTGGCGGCTCGGGTTCGTTTGATTCTCGGGGTGCTAAAGGAGCATTAGACGAATTATTGGTGGCTGCAATGTTATTGCTGGAAGGTAGGTCGTGAGAAGTAGTTTGAGATGGAGTTGTGTTGGCTGAGTTTGAACTCTGATTTTCGTTTTCGGTTGGAAGTGCTTGTTTAGACTTGGCTTTCTTTTTTTTTTTCTTGTTGGGTGAGTTCCCTGCGGAACCCGGTAGTACATTCCTATCACGTTTCTGGAGCGTTCGACGTTTTAAATACTGCGAATCCGTTTCGCTAACTTCACTAAAGGCTGTGTCATCGTCCGTATCCATGATTGAATTTTTGTCAGTGGACATAATAATGATATAAAATTAAAAAGAAAAAAATAATTAAAGTAAAAAATAATACATGGATCAAAAAATAAATGGATTGATAATATTTAACTAATATCGTATTTACAATGATTTACATAGGTATTTAAATTTAAAAAAAATAAAAAACATTTCCTAAAATATTTTTATACAAAATTAAATAAAGAAATTAAAAGAAAAAATGACTTATATAAAATGAAAGAAGAAAATAATATTTGAAAAATTGGAGAAAAAAAAAAAAAAAAAAAAAAAAAAAAAAAAATTAAGCGTCTCTTGAGCTACGAACTCAGTTCTATTCGAGCGGAGTCAGGAGCGCTACCTCCGAGCCACTGGTGATCAGATAAGAACTAGTCCTAGTGAGTGATAGCCTATGACAGCCTGTACAGGCAGCAGCCTGCTTACCACGTGGCGCACCTTTAGGCTATTAACACTACTCCAAAAGTTAACTAATAATCACTCACCTCACTGAATTACAGTATAAACTTGATTACTGTCGTAAAAAGACGATGTTTATAAACGTTGGCTATAATCCGTGAGTTAATACCACAGTTATAAAGATGCTAGTGCAGAGCGATAACTAAGCGTGACATTAGTTTCGGCCATGACACTGGTACTAACCCAATATAAATAGTATATATGATAAATCTAAAAAAAATATATATATTATAATTTTAGCTTTTCTGGTCCTGTAGTTTAAGTGGCAAATCATTAAAATTCGAAAAGCTTTATTTCGTTGATGTTTAGCTATTAGTCTATTAGTAATTCTTAATAGAGTTTTCTTTGTTTATTTCCTTCTATACGGTTGAAAGAGTCTCTATACTTCACCGGAAATAATATCAATGTTATAAAATATAGTAGGGTATAATACAATTGAAGTGGATTAAGATAGCATTGTGGTCAATATAATTAAAAGAGGTATTTACTATATAGTTAACAATATTCTTCTTGAGGTTATATAAATATTTTCTATTAAAGATTTCAATTATATGTCGCACTTATAACCTCGTTATAATCCTCTCAGTCGGGCGCTTTCATACACTATTCCGCAATACTGAACTGTCTTGATGTATAGTAGCCCAGCCCCTTGTACACCCTAATAACTTTTTTTATTATAATTATTTTAATGTTTTCAAAACAGATATTGTAATACATAATTTTATTTTTCGATTAAACTTAACATTGGTAGTCAATCTAAGAAAAAATAAAATTAAGCTAGTGATTCAATATAGTCGTCTTTGTAGGCTCTAGTCATGTAGCATAAAATTATAGGAGAACATACTTTTGTGGTTCATATGAGTACATTGTGCTATATTAAATATATCATATTTTCTTATAAGGTGTTCAATACCTTAGATATATCACCATTAGTTTATAGGAATTTTATATAAATCTATTAAAACTTATAAAAACTTTTACTTCCAATGACGCAATAAGAGACTAGTCAATCGTAATGGTTTTTGTTGGTTAAAAAAAAAAAAAAAAGGACGAGTGGGAAATGAGTGTCATTTTTCACTTATGATAAAGCTTTATAATTCTTTTAGATGATACAGCATAACATATTAAGCAAGTTGGTAATCTCTGTGTGGCAGACACAGTCCTGGTTTAATAGGCCGACTATCACCCATCCGGTTCATACATTATCAGTAATATATGACGCTATTAAACGTAATTGCTGCGATTTCAGCTAAGCCCAGACATGACAATATTTTTTCTAAGTTGAATTTTTTAAGAGTTTTATCTAGTATGAACTCAATTCTTTGAATCCAGGGGTATAAATTCAAATATTAAAACAAATGAAACTATTTTATATTAATTAAAATAAAAATAGTAAAATAATATGAAGAGGACTTTTTAATTATGTTTATTACATAATAGTAGTCTTTATCATAACTTTATATTTTAACTTAAACCATTATTACTGAATTTTAAAAGAGTTCACTTATGCAATATTTTTCTCTTTTTTTTTATTACATATTAAGTATTACTAAGTTATTTCTTATTTTAACTTTGGTGGTGGACATTTTAACAGCGACAAGAGAATAATATTTGTATTAAAAAAAAATATTTTTTTTGTTACCAGAATTGATAAAGGACTAAGAAACCAAAATAATTTTAATAATAGAAGCTTGATAAATTTTTAGAAGCTCAAATAAATTACACACGTGCGTTACTATACTTATAATTATAATAAAATGAATTTTCATGAAACAACACGCATTTATACTGTTCAAACCATAAGTGAAAATTGTTTCTTTATATTATTTATTTAACAGCTAATGATAACAACTTTATGTAAATAAAACTAATAAATTTTCAATGTTTTGAAACAGAAAAAACAGAAGTATTTGTTCGGATTAGTTGGCTTAGCTTGTGGCTTTCTTTGATCAATACTTTGGTAATAATGGGCATTTCACCCTATAAGTTATTCAAACTTTCCCGAACTTCAAAACTTCAAAGCAAATCAAAGAGTTTCTGTACGGCTTAGAGACCAGCTAATAATTTTATTTTATATTTTTAGCAAACAAACTTCATTCAAAGTATACAATCTCTATCATCTGTAAGTATATTTAAATCTGTAGGAATACGAAAATATTTAAATATATGTTATATCAGACACAGTAGTCCGAATCCCAAACGAAAAGCAACACTTTTTTTTTATTACCTCCTTCCTAATTGAAAACCTCAGTGATTCGTATTTTTATTCTCAGAATTTCGAAAGCGTACAGTTTTGTTGTTCTAGTAAAATTCTTTTACTGAAAACTATAAAAGGAATATAACTATTTTTTTATCATATCATGATTTCTAGTTTCTAAATTGACCTTTTGAACAGATCCCTTAGCTATGATACCATCTCAACAAGCGTCTAACTTAAAATTATCAGATTAGACTGAAATGACAAGAAACTGCCCGCAAATACCCATTAATACAAGACTAGCTCAACAAACGATGAAAAATCTCTATTTACTTAGAAAAATAAAACTTTTAATATAGCCAGTATTTGACCTATTTGTAAATATGTGATTGAGGTAAAGTGGTGCAATAAACCATTCTCCTTCCTCAATTCCTCTCGCATCAAATCCTTGCAATCGAAAATCCTTCGAAAAAATTCTTATTTCATTACTTATAAAATCATCAATGGACATCTGAATATCCTGCTAGTTGCAGACTTGGCCGAAAATAGATACCCTTTCATTAATTCGAAACTACTAGGCCATTTAAACCTGCTTGTCCGTAACCTCATCGCCATATATTCCCGATAATCCTCTGAGGCATCTGAATTGATGGTGGCCTTAAAACTTAATAAAATTAACATTGAAGTGCTCTTTAAAATTAGCTTCTTTACACACCCTTTCAAGCCAGTGATTACTGTATCGCACATTTACTCATAGTATTTTTATGCATGGTTGTAAAAATCAATAAAATGTGAAAAAAAAATTCTGAATGAAATCAAACTATTAATATTAGTTCACAAATTTATAGCTTCTTACCATCAAGTTTTTGCTTTTACTTACCTATATATAAAATATATAGTAAGTTATTGATAAGTATTGCGATCGTGAAAATTTTCAAATTCCATTTTTTAACGGAAATACACGTTTTAGGGCCTCCTTTGTCGAAATAACGAAGTCCCGCAATAAGGTCTGTGTGTGTGTATGTGGTAACTCCGGGACTAAAGCGAAAAGTCCTGTGAAACTGAAATTTCGTATTTAAGGCAACTATACGCCCGAGATATTACAAAATCTTTTTTATTAAAATCAGCTGACCGGAAGATATACTGAACTTCATACCAAGTATTTTGCACCTATTTACGATTTTCTCAAAAACGGCTCTAACGATTTTGATTAAACTCTATATATCGCGGTCATATTTGATGGACTTTAATATGATGTAGGTTTCATTCCGATTGAAACAGTCTGACAGGGCTTAAATACCGATGTTTTAATTTTCTTCCTCTAAAGTACCTTAAATGTTTTAGATGCTAAAAAAAAAACAATATAATATTGTTATCAACGTTAAGAAACAGGTAAATATATAAGTAAAATATATAAGTTAAACGAATTTGATATCCAAGTAAAGGAAAACTGAAAAAAACATTTTTTAATGCAATTTTTTTTTTAGAACATAAGAACGGTAACATACATGTATAACATATCGTTGGAAAGCTAAAGACTTTAGAACAAATATTATTTTATACACGAAATTGTAAAAGTTAATATAGTGTGATGAAAAGCCGATAAGACTAACTGATTGTTTTAGATAATAATATAACAGATATTTTAATGAAACACATGTTTCTGTAGAAATTAAATTTAATTAATTCTTGAAAAAATTATTTTTAAATCTAAATGTATTTGAAAATTCTTAGATTAATATAGATAAGCAAGTGAAAGTCGTGTGTTGCGCGCAGCAGAGTTTTAAAATTAGTGGCGATGTTTTGATTTTTTGAAACGTTCATTTTGTAATGTATTGAGGATACTGTGGGAGGTTAGGATTGTACAATTGTGGTATTAATTAAATAAATATTGATTAGCCTATGTCGGCAAAAGTACAAAGGGCGTGTACTTGCCCCCTTGGATTCTCTAATAGGCCCCCCGGTTTCCCCATGGGTCTGGGATACCAGAGACCCCTGGTAGTTTCTTACAGCGGCAGCCTACAAGAATATTAAGGGCGGTCAAAAGATAAAAATAAGATCACAAGGACTGTACCGCCAACCGGGGTACTTCCCATGTCAGCCCACCCGAGGTGACGAGGATGGGAGAGAAGATTCGTAGGGCAGTCTTATTCGAACAAGGAGTCAGTCAAGTTTTATCCTCAAGAAGAGGGAGTCGGGTTCCAGCTACAAGAAGAGGAGGTGGCCGTCGGGGTTCTGAGAGTAGCTGGAGGATGATGCCGAGAAAGGGGACCTAAGACTGTTTTCACCTTCGCCAGTCGGCTAAGGGTTTCAAAGGTATATCGTTATTTTTAATATTGTATGGCAAAGGTAGTAAAATGTCCCTCAGTATTCTCAATCAGAGTTCTAGGCAATGTGTTAATATAATTCATATGTGTAAATTAATAATTATAATAATGTATTAATTGAATCTTGTTTACTTTAATCTTATCCTGCATGCCACCTATTGGATTGGTAAACACGATACCTTTGGAAAGGAGATCCAATGGTATCATTAAATATAGTTTATATATTGACTAAATATAGTAAGTAAGCTAGTTTTTGAAGCTACCGCTGCCTTAGAAAAGCAGCCGGGCAAAAACATAGCATTTAAACACGTAAACAATATGTAAATTATTTTTATAATACCACATATTTTAGTAGCTTCTTTAGGGTACTTTGATGATACATATCACAAACATACATTTAAAAAAAACCAACTTGTACATATGCTACCCATTTGCTTGGTACATATTGATATTTGTACTGTTTCGTAATTATACAGCAAGGTAGCTATCGGACGATATCAAATCGGAATTCCTAAATTTTGCCTATCCTAGTTTAATCAGGGTGGGCATCTTTAACGACTACCTGACTTAGCACAGGCTCTAGACCACCATTTTACGTTCCTTCTAAAATTCGGTATAGCGAAGGATTTCTCACCCTCTATAAAAAATTGTAGGACCATCTGCCATGTTCAACATTAAATTTTAATTATTCTTTCTTTGCTTAAATTAAATTGCATTGCGGATTGAAGTAAACTCTTAGAGCCTGGTTCTGTTTTATTCATCTTCATTTCCCTTCCTAGCTCTTTATATAATATAGAGTTTCAGTAGAGGTATTTTGCAAGCAATGAACGTGACACTATGTAGCCAACTATGGAACAAAGTATATACCTAATATTTAGGATTTAATGGGTCCATGCTATTGAAAAAATATATTATAAAGGGGATCGAGAAATGTTTTTTGGTTAGAAACCACTGGACTAGACCAAATATACGTAAATGCCAAAACAAATACATTTTGTTTTTTTTCAGCTGTGTCTTGGGATGGTATTTTTTTTTTCAGCGTTTCTCTAACGATGGTCTTGATTTTTTATACGAAATATATTAAAATTTATAGCGAAGACGGAAAAGCCAATAAGTTTTGGTAAGAAAGTAAATCCGACGATATATATATATAGATAGGAAAGTGACGGTAATAGAGCACTGCTAGGGCGTGAGATGGAACCCGATGAGCCGGATCAGCCTGCCTCAATATCCCACTCCATTCCCTCTTCCACATGTCTCCTCTTCGTCAGGTCTTCCCTGATATTAGAAAAGGAATGAGTACATATGCTTTCAAAAAAATTAAATTTGTATTATAAAAATATTTTTAAAAAAATCCAAGAATTCCCAAAGAAGTCATTATTGTTCAAAACCTATCCTTCAGTGACCGTTTTTCTCAAATCGCCCGAAAATCAACCTCTAATCTCAAACAATACCTAAGATTTCTTGATTCGATTCCTACGAAGTCCCGTCTGCTTCTAGTCTCCTATTCCATTTCCCAAGTTTGACAATAGTTGTCTCGTATATGGCGGGCTGTATGAAATATTTCACATGTGACTCAAGAGACTAATGAATTGTTTTATTAGATATATGTGTGGAATGCGCAGACTAGATGAAGTGGCTCTATCTTTCTTTCTATCGGCAAAGGGGTCTTGTAAGATCTTTTAAAACAAACATACTTTCTTATATGCTTACCTAATGTTTCTCTATATTTTCATTAAACACGAGATCTTAATCCATAAACTTGTATACAACTTCTCAAAGCTCCACGTCCTTCAAACAATCTTTTTACATTCATGTTTCTCAATTTTCGAATTCATCTTAAAGCCTTATTATTAATCACTTTCAAACATAAATAATTGCTCTATCTCATAGTTGTTATCAAATCTGATCCATTCCTGAACATATGACCAGACAAATATCTTTTTTTTTTGTATGTGGAAAGTTTCAAGCGTTTTTTTCCAGGAACTCATTTAACATTTACCCTAAGACAGTTTCGGTCTGAAGTGAGGATTCCAAGTAAGACGTTTCTCAAACGGGTGTCTGTTCAACAGGGGCAAGTGCAATATTGCTTAGCGATAAACAGATTCAAACAGTCATAAATTCACCAATAAGGATAAAAATAAATTAGTAACTTAAAATATTCATGGATCATCGACCAAAGTAGTGAGGACTGCATTGGAAAACTAGCTTAAGCTGCACCAGCAGACTGAGATAATATGGGTGAGTAGGAAAGGTCATGGTTTACTTGAAGGTTCTATCAGTTAGAGAGAAGTAGATTATAGCTAGTTCGTAAGAAAGGGAGATAGGAGAAATTTCTAAAGCAGTCCTGGGTGACACAAAGTGCAAGTAATATCAATAGAGTAATTATCATTGAATTATCACATTTTACCAGCCGCCAATGGTACAGTTAAAGTGTGAACTCTCCCTATTCAACTTTTGAAATATATTATATAATTAATGCAATTTAGTACATTGGTTTGAGAATTCCAAGTGAGACGTTTTTCAAAAGGGTGTCCTAGGTACCAGATTTGTTAAACAGGGGTAAGTGGAATATTGCTATGTGATGTACTGATGCATTCGTATGTTTGTGACGAAGAGTAAAAAATAGTTTCATGAAATTTATTAGAATTTATTTTAATTCTCAAATATTAACACAATTCTTCAAAAGAAACATTGTGATACTGAATGGTTTGTAATGCAAAAAATGGATCATTAGTTACATATAGTATACATGGCTCATCGGCCAAAGTAATGAGGATAGTGTTAGGATAGATCGGAATACCAGCTGTATATACGGTATGAAAGATTGGACCTAAGGTACCCCCTTGAGGTACTCCAGCGGACTGGGAAAATGTATTTATAAATATAGCCACCAACAGTGGGTATATTTCAAACATAGCATTTAAATTTCAATATCATGAACAAATCTATTTACAAAAAAAACAAAATATAATAAAATACAGTAACTAAATTAAGAAGAATAAAACAATTAATTTAAAAATAAATAAAATAAATTATACCAACACCAAATTACAGAATGAAGAAAAATAATTCAATTACTTCATACATAAACGAAAAGCAAATACAATAAAAACACATTACTGAGTAATCATAAAGAACAAAAATATTTTATATATAAAAATATTTAAAAAAAAAACAATTTACAAACACAATAAGAATAATTATAAAAAGAAAAAAAAAACAGAGAAACAAAACAATCACCAAAGAAAACAAAATATAAAATACAAAGGAAAAAAATGCTGAAAGTCAGATATGTTCAAGTTTATAAAATTAAATCTTCAATTTTATTTTTCAGTTTGCTTAAACTTATTAAATTCATTCTTCTAATTGGCTTTTATTGCTTATTTTTTTTTCAAAATTATCGACTTTTTTTTTATTAGCGATGCACAGGCTTAATTAGTTCTGCGGATTCGGATATAAAAACCATTATTCACCCTGCTGTAATGTCTACAGAATCGAATTTATTAAATATGGTTAAAAAGGAAAAAAGGTTATGGTTTACTTTGAGGGTTCTACTTAGGAGAAAGGAATTAACGAATTTCGCATAACAATGCTGGATGCCAAACTTTGTCAAAACAGTGGATATAAATAAGATAGAGTAATTGTCAGGTATTAGGAGGACAGTTCAAATGTGGATTGTTTCTTTAAACTCTATATTTAATGCTATATTCTATGAAATGGAATGATATAAGGGTTAGAATATAAATAGAGCCAGGAAGGAACAAGTGGAATTGATAAAGGAGAGGTAGAGAGAAAAGCGGTGAGCCAATAGAGCAGCGGTGACACAAATTATTGTTTGAGCTCGGAGTGGCCATTATTAGGGAGGGGTTTAGGCCCGCTAATATCTAGCAGCTACCCCTCCCGAGCTAAAATGCATTTCAATCTGCCTTTATTGAATCCCACTCTCTCTCTATTGTCTTCCTCTGTCTGTAGCCGATCAATACCGTTATTTCCAATGAGTCAAGAGGCACAAGTTTCAAATTCACAACGGGATAATTTTAGCCTCAAATGGAATTTAAACTATAAATTCGTCTTTGAAACATACATCTGTTTTGGCCCCGTCGGTTAAAGTATTCCTTAAATACTTGTTATTTCATTATCAATAATGGTGTGTTTAAAAAAATGACTATTTTACAACCAAATATTTGTCATTATTTTTTTTATATTAAGTACAAGCAATACTCAGAGTGCAATCCACTGATATCTCATATCCACTGATTAGCGATTTGCTAACCATTTATTTTAAATAATTAACTATTATCCTACGCCGATAATATCATTTGGGATGGCTTTAAAAAACTCTTGGATCGCAATTTAAACTTCCTCAAAATTAAATAAAATAGGCCATGGATCGAAACAGGTAATCCGATGGTACGAGGTCTGGACTAAATGGTGAATAATGCGATAGTTCGAACCCATCAAAGATAATGATATTGTTGGAATAAAAATCCTTTTTGGTTGATCAAAACAGGATAACATATTGAACTGAACACCCTCGGAATTAAGAAAACGCAAAACATAGATTTTTTTAAATTTCTCTCTTGCAGAAACTAGAAAGGCAGTTTGACCGCTATCAAGCACATTTTCACGGGTGTTCGGATTTCGCCAGGTGGCAATCTTCTCGTAAAATCTCATATCACTAGTGTTCATAAAATAAAACTTTCACAAACTTTTAACTTCTTAGCTTATTGCTTAGGACTAAGTTCGTCAGGGACCAGTCTACTACTCTTTTACCATCCCCATGGAAAGTTGATTGCGACTAACAGTATCTTTCGACTAATTATCTTGTATTTCGGTGGAAATCATCTATCCAAAATAACCGAAGAGAGGAATTCTTATTAAAAGACTCAGAATAGGACATGCTTAAGTATTTAATTCTGAATACCAAGACTAGAATAATAGTACTCTAATACTAGAATACCAAGACCTTACTGTGAACACTGTAACGTACCTATCACCATAAAACATTTACTAAGACTGCAGACAACTAATAGGTGTCGACCTTTAATATCATTTAAATCGTTTATTAAATGACCAACTGTACATATATCCCAAATTTATTTAATTATTTTGAAAGAAATATATTATATGAATCGATCCCAAGCTCCCAAATTTTACTTATTATTATTTTATTATGAATAATTTACACTAAGTATTTTGAATTTTTTCCTGTATTATTTTTATTACAATTAAATTATGTTTGTCACTCCAATTTATTAGCCTTTTCCATATGCCTACCTACCTTTTATACATCTATTTTCTCAAACTAACTATTAACTTTTATTAGTAACATCTTTGAAATAGCAATATTTTACGTCGGCAAAAACCACCATTGTTTTGGATTGCCTGTATTAAAAAATAATATTTATTTTATTCAATTAACCTTACGCATTTACTTGGGTAAAAAATAGTCTTGCTTAGAAGCATCAAATAAAAGAGGCCTGTGATATACTTTAATCAAAGGCGTCGTTGTCATCTATATTCTTGACGGTAAACTGAGAGCGAGGTGTGGAATATTTTAGATCTCGCTAAACTGATTTGTCGGCAACGACCTTCCAACTGATTTGACTAATGATGGTGTCGATTTCAATATTGTATTGATGAGGAGACTGCGGTGTGTCGGCGACGACTTCCTGTCTTATTATTATTTTTCAAAGCATTATTCAAAAGACTTCTGTATACATTTTTAAATAAATTGAGGAAGGAAAATAGAATAAGTGTAATATATCATTAGCAAATGAGGGAGCTGCGTGGTCAGTGGATAGAACACTAGTATACTGTTCTCCATGTCCTGAGTTCAAATCCTGGCTATGACAAAATGTTATTTATTTGTAAATTTAGTCGGGATTGCGACTCTTGGGTATGGAGATCCTCCTAGGGCAGTTCCAGCCTCTATAAATTAGGTACCCAAAATGAGGAAAATAGCTGGCGGCAGAGCGTGATCTCGGCCGAATCAACACATTGCACGGCCGTTGGCCCAGAAGCAGTACGAGTCTTTATATGTACTGAGTCCAAGACCTTTCATAAGTTGAGGGTTCAGTTTTTTTTTGGTTTTTTTCATTAGCAAATCATTTTTTTAAATTACCCATGTTTTAAAAGTATTTTAAAATACTTAGGATATGTACAAATAAAAATGACAGCAAATTAAAGGTTTCCTAAAAAAACTCGAGATGCTGAATTAAAATTTATTTAAATAAAATTGTATGAATGCTTAATTTTATATATTTTATGAACCATATTCTATATTCCACTTATTGTTACCTTTATATTGTGACCGATTCCAATAAATGAAAAAAAAACAAAAAAAAAAAAAAAACATTACGTCAACATTAACCTAGGGATTAAGTTAAGGAAAAGAGGATCAGATTAGTGAATTATATTTTATCGGAAGAAAAAAGGAACTTCTTCAAGGGCTTCAGAAATATGTTTAAAAAATATATAAGATATTAAAAACTTTATTTATTAATTTTTAATTGTCAAAGTAAAACAATAATTTTTTTTCTCTTTTTATATCTTTATTTCCACCTGTCAGAAGATGTCTGACAATCAGCAAATGTGTTGGACAAAAGTAAGATCAGATATGGTAGGCATGGGAAAGTAAAGTGCCCAGTAGCACCCCTTCCAAGGCTTTAATCTAGCACAGGAGGTCCCTCATCCAGCTTCGTTTTAGCCTACTTCTGAACGGCATTTCAGCTACTGACATGTCATTATTCAGTCTATTGTCGTGTCCGTTAAGTTTAATGTGAAATAGAATAGAGTGTTCGTAAAAGTTGGTCAACTGTTGATTGCTATCCATATGTAGGGTTCTATTGTTTACGTACCAAGGAGCTGTCGTTATGAGTCTTAAAATTTTGGATTGAAATGATTGCAGTTTTTGTATGTGAGTCTTTTTTGCTGAACCAAAAATCTGTGAAGCGTAAGTCCATATTGGCTTAAGAAGATATGTGTATGTATTCAGTTTCTGTCTAATTTTTAATTTTGATGATTTTGAAAAAAAGGAGTATAGTATTTTCAGTCGGTGGTTGAGAGTCTGTCTTTTAATCTTGACATGTGGGCCCCAAGATTTGAAATTTTTTAGTACTCTGAAAAGAAGAGATATTCCCAGAAACTAACAAAAGACGACTTCATGTTTTAAAACCATTTTTATTTCAATGAACTATTAATAATATGCAAATATACTTAAAAACTTCTTCATTAAGAAACTTTTATATTATAATATTCTTTAATTTATTTGAATTACAGCCTTTCTGGCTCTAGGAAAGAGGAAAATGTATTAGCGAGAGAGTAACAAGAGTCTTTTTTATACTTTTTAACTTAAATTGAATGACTTACCGCTGTAATTAATGGACCTCGGCTGCAGTGACTAATTAATTATCACTGTGCTTTTAAAGTAATAAATTAATAGAATCCAAGGAAATAGCTACTTAATACGCTTTTAGCACGATAGTTACATTATATATTTTTTTTAATTTGACATGTTTAGTTTTTAATTTATATTTTGTAACACCACTTATTTTCGTAATTTATATTACTTTCTATAGCTACATGAAATGAGATGATTAATTGACAAAGTAGTATTCTATTATCAAGGATTGTAGTTTTTGTTCGACTTAGACTCAAATGTCAAAAAGTACCACGATCTTAATTAAATGTTTAATCGATGATATCAAAATTAATCAAGATTTTTTCAACATTTAGAAGTGATGAGCTGAGACTGGTTTTAGTATTTTATATTATATTATAACAACACATCTTTAACTCTTCAAAGTCAATGCACATGGGAACTTTCTGCTGTCGTATTAATGTAGTAGTCTATATTTTGAAGCGATGTCCAATTTTCTAAAGATCTTGAAAATATTGTGGGACATTTAACAATCTAAGAATAATCTCAGCAAGATATGGGGGCTAAGCAGTAAAGGAATATTGTTAGGGGGAAAATGTTTAAAACCCAATTATACTTAAAATGACGAGGAGCTTCTCAGAAAGTTTTCGGTAAGGTCAGCTTAATTTGATCAAGTGTCTAATTCTTATCCTTCATAAAGATCACGGACAGCATTAGTCGACCAAAATTTTTGTAATACAACTGCTGGAGTGAGGTAAAACTTAAATTCAAGAACACGTCAACATTGCTCAAGTGCTTGCCTTTAATATAGTTATGTGTTGACTATTATGTAATAAGATAAAGATAAAAAACATTTCTTGATGGCATAAGTATTAATGAATCGGACAGCATATAGGGTATCATGGACAATAAAAAAGATGAAAACGCTATATGAGAATAATATTAAAATTATATGAACGATAATTAAATTAATTTACATAAATAATAATCGATGGATATCAAACTCTCTATCTAAAATTTTGAGTGGCAGCGAATAGGAGAGGCAGAAGAAGTTTGATGAATAACTTTTTTGTTTATTTATGGAGTGGTATTAAATGTTTTAGTGTAAATTCGTTCATAAAAAAATGGAGTTTCAAATATATTTATTAGTATTAGTTTTTATTCTAAATTCTCATAACAATTTACTATTTTGTATATATATATATATATATATATATATATATATATATATATATACATTATTATTATTATTATTACGATTACTCCCCCTAAGGAGAGCAACTGAACTTGAAATCACGACTTCGTGTTGATCTTATTTGCCCCCATATCTATTCATGCTCTCAGAATGCTTCTTTTCCTTTCTTCTGTCCATTTTTTCGAAGGTTGCCGCATTGCCTTTGTTTGTATGTATATATATATATATATATATATATATATATATATATATATATATATATATATTTTTTTTTTTTTTTTATTTTTTTTTTAAACAGTAGTTTTATTTTGGATTCTGCAGCGCGTCACATGCCAAAACTTATAACTTCCACTCGCCAGTGCACTATTCCTGCAGTCCTCCTCCACCAAACCTCTGACTACCATGTCCTCACATTTTGCGGGGTCTTCCTCGCCTTCGCCTCTTCTTCGGACATTATTTGAGCAGTCTAAGTGGCCAATGCGTTTCCTCCATCCTCATGATATGTCTATAACACATGAGTATCTTCTCAATATTTCATTAAGGATGTTCAGCTTAGCCTATTGTTTATCCTTATTTCCACATTCGGAATCCTATGAAGCCTAGATAAACCACAAAGTCTTCTCAAGAAGTATATTTCCAGATCCAATAATTAATTTTTTTTCAAACGATTTTGGCACTGTTCATGTTTCTCCTCCATATAAAGTGGTCCCTACGAGAAAGTATTATTATACTTTTAGTATTGCAGGGAGTAACACCTGTTCTCCCCACAGTATCCCATTTAAGATACCCGTGATCTTTCTACCAATGCTTATTTTATTTTTGATGTCTTTCTTTCTCAAAATCATCTATTGTTTTATTCTAATTATAAATTAGAATTATATAAAATTATATCTTGGCGTATATTTAAAAAGATAATACGGGGATCGTCCGATTCTCTGTACAAATAGCGCGGGCAGATGAGTTGCATTTCATTTATTTTGTTTTTTCTTTGCTGCTATTTAAACCCCACTCGGAATATGATTCGTTTAATTTTATCATCATATTTTCTAGATCAAATTAAGCGGACTGAAGGCTGAAAAGTACATTATCACCGACCTCCACATCCATTCCTCGAAACTTTTGCTTACACGATCTTGTTCTATATAAATATAAAAATGTGTTAGGGAGAGACCATATCCTTCAGACTTTTAGTGACTAGGAATGGCTCGGTAAATTTTCTTTCTATTTTTACTCTTGATTCAGCTCTTATATATAAGCTCTCTTTAGCTTTAATAAGACCTCTATTTATCTGAGCCAGATCCAACAACGCCCAGTGTTTCTTTAAACGAACACTCTTATATGCTTTCCTATGGTCAATGAATGCTGTCATATTCTATCCTTTTCTCAACCAGTTGAGTCAAGGTAAAAATATGATCACCACAAGAACTCTAAAACTCGCTCTAGCTCTTCCGTCATCTGATACGAAACCTCTTCCTTCAGAATTTGGCCATGCTGCTTGTCACCGTGATTTCTCTCTAATTAGTGAAGGTATTTTTTTCTTTCTTTTAGATCTCCCATTACCTAATCCTCAGGAAATTTTCTTTTCCCATACACTCTACCTACTAAACTATATATCTTGGCCAGCATCTTTTTTAATGCTGTAGGTCCTGCTTTGATTAGCTCAATCGTAAGATCGTCGAACCCTAGTGAATTTCCATTCATCATCTTCCTCAAGGCCCTCTTTACGTTTGTACATGATATTTGAAAAGTAAATTGTATATGTTTGATGAAATTGAAAGAAAAAAAAAAAAAAAAAAACTGTCTTAAATCTGTAGAAACAACTGATTTTGTTCTGCTCAGCTAAGATATCCTTATTTTAGTTCAATGTTCTGATTTTAATGGATCTTGAATATTTTTTAAATCTTGTAGAGATTATTTTTTTCTTGATATGTAACTAGTATTCATAATGGAAAATGTTACCTAAAGTATCGGAGTTATATAAGATGCTTGTCGATGTTTAAAACTTTCTTTCTCTAAAATATCTTTAATTTTTTAGATTCTAAAAAAAAAAATATTAGGTCATACAAAAAATTTAGGTTATAGAGAGTAATGAAAGAAGTTAAATAATTGGATAAAACTATATGATTGTTTTATATAAGAATATAATAGATTATATAAGGAACCACGTGTTTCTATGCGAACTCAATTCATTAACTTTTTTCCAATCTTTAACTTACTTTAAAAGTTCTGAAATTGAATTTAACAACAGAGGTGTGTGAAGATCGTATGTCGTGCCTCCAAGATTTTTATGAATGCTTTCATAACAAACGAGCTTCAATAGTTCAACAGATATAAGAACATTTTATCAGTCGTTTCTAGAATACGTTTAACTGAAAGCATTAATTTATCGTTTTGTAGGTATCTAAAGTTATACGAAAATGATAACTGTTATGCTGTAACAGTTACAGGACGATACCTATTGTTATATAACTTTTGGCTCGGTCATCTCGCCTAATGCCGCCCTGAAGGGAGAGTGCTAACTACCTGTAATGCGGTTACAAGTTTCGTAGCGGACTGATGTTCAATTCGATTTCTCTTCCTACCCCAGTCCCGCTAATAGGCGGAATGACCTTTAAAGTTCCATGCACACTTACCTAAATCATTCTGAAATTACTCCCGATGTATTATTTAACAAACTGTTAATAATTCAAGTGATTAAGGTCAACTTGTATTCAAACTTGTACTGCAATTTACTGCTACGCGTCTAGATGTCACGGAACTCAGTGATACTTTATATTCTTGTGTATGATAGAGTATTGACTTTCTTAGATATATTCGTTAGAAACTTGAAAACTCAATTTAGATTAAACCTGTAAATAATCACTCCTTTAAATGCACATTTCATACGAAGTATTGTTGTTATTTCATTTAACGTTACTATATACTGCTGCAAGGAGTGGCGTGGTTTAGAGGACAGAACACTAGCTATTCTCCGGTTTCCGGATTCGAATCTCATTTGTGAATTTGCTTGTTATTCTACACATATTGATACCTGAAGTTTTTAATTATTTAAAAACTATCTAATTTATTTAAAGTAATTTCCACATAATTATAATTGTATCATAAAAACAACTGAATTCCCAGTAAATTCAAAGTATTCACACATAAGCATAATATCTAAAAAAAGAGAACAAAAATACGCAACACGAGTATTTCTCGATGTTGCCTAGGCGTTAGGCAAAGTATCGCACCAGGTGCTTCCCTTTATACTAAAGACCGTACTAGCTTATACTTACTGTATCCTACTTCAACATTTCGTCTTCAATAGGTTTTTCTCTTTTTGGCAAGGCTCAGAATTTTTGTCAAACCGACTAGTCTTGGCACGACTACCGCAAGGGTCAATACTTGTTCCTCTGCTATACATTTTGTATACACAACACAAACGGTATGCTATACAGAATAGAGTTTATTAGGATTAACCATTGTATGCTTATGGTCTCATAGCATTATTACAACTGTTTAATTTGAACCATATCCTAATATGTCTGCAAAAATAAACATGAAAGTAATAAATTGTTTCATTAGATTCACATGTGGAATTCCCAGACGCTCTTATGTTTCTAGCAGGGTGCTCCGTGCTTAAGTGGCGCAACCCTTCATTCCGTATGCAATACTTCCTTGGTGTTCGATTTTTTTAAAACAAAAATCCTTATTGTGTACTAAAATTGCATACCACATCTTTCTCGGTCCATTCAGTAGACAGGAAATTACAACCCATAAACTTGTATATACCTTCTCACAAATCTGCATTCAAGGTTTTCTTATTCCTGCTATCTCATTTTGGATTTCATTCTCTATATACATTCGTAATGGCTTATCATTCCCTTCTAAATCATCAATTATTTTTCCTTCTCCCAAACTATAACTCTTCCAAGCATATTCAATAGTCAAGCTATAGATAGAAAAAACTAGTGGTTGTTTCTAAATGTAATTCCAGCCGAGGCACATAAAATTGTTTGCTGGGCTGAAGGCCTGTGCTAACCCATTGTTTATTGATATCACCCACCAGCCAAGCCTGTGAGGTGGCAAGGATCTCTACCTCTCGTTGACGTTGTCGCCGAGGGAAGGAGTTCGGGCTATGTCTGAACTTAATTTATTGCCAAAACCCTGAAGAATGGTCCCTCCCATTTTGGATTTCATACATTAAGGCATAGAAGCCCTTGAAATGTTGATAGTGCATGCAGCTCACATATAAATCCTCCTTAGAATACCTTCGGGTAATAGAAGGACAAATATCTGTGACATGCGTACATATCATATTTGTATTGTATTTTGTGTAAAAATAAAACCAGAGGGTATGAAAAAAAAAATGTAATTCGACATAGTATTAGACCAGACAAATATAATTAATTTCAGAATACATCAGAATGAAATGTATTTTTATTTCATAATTTCTGCATATTTACATATTGTGTTCTTAAATACAGTTGTAAATTACTATAAATAAATAATAACAAAACAAATTCATATTTATGTATCGATAAAAATTTTTCTAGAATCACCATTGGTAGTAATAGAAAAATAATTTAATCGAGTTAATATTTACGGTATATATACATTAACACTCCACACACAGTACACTATATACAGCACACAACACTCACCCCCACATTACAGACAAAGGTCACATACACTACACACCCTAGGGTCACCTCCCCTAGGTAGCCGCTCCGGATGGGGAAGCAGGTCAGGAGGCTTAGAGGAGGCAGCCCCACCACCTGACTAGAGGGCTGTATGGGCCAATAACCCACACCCTTTAAAAAAACAATTATTACGAACCCTCAAAGAAAAGATAGCCGGACTGATTTAAGGAAACGAACTTGGCATGGAAAAGGAATTAATCTCAAAATAGCGACTTGGAATGTAAGAGGACTGAACCAACCGGGGAAAAGCAGTAATTTGGAGATGGAGCTGGATAAGTATAAGGTCGATATCTTGGCGATTCAGGAGAGCAAATGGAAGAATGTAGAGGTGCAGGATCTGAGCAGGTACACAATGATAAACAGTGGAGATGAAAATAGTGTTTTTGGAACAGGTTTCATGATAAGAAAATCGATGAAACATGCTTTAATAGATTACAAATTAATCAACAAGAGGATGTATAAGATAAGAATAAAAGGGAAGTTCTCCAATGTTTCCCTGATTAGTGTACATGCCCCTATCGAGGAAAAGGAAGAGGGTGTTAAAGATGATTTTTATGAAATCCTCACAAGTGGACTGGAAGAAATCCCAGGGCATGATGTGAAAATCATTCTGGGTGATTTTAATGCAAAAGTGGGCAAAGAAGAAATTTTCAGACCGACAATTGGGATGCAAAGCAAACACCAGAATTCCAAAGACAATGGCCTAAGGCTAATAGACTTTGCTACAGAAAATGGCTTCAAGATTATGGGTACACATTTTAAGCATAAGAACATCCATAAAAGAACCTGGATATCAGCAGATGGTGATACTGTGAACCAAATAGACCACTTACTGATACACAAAAGACATGCATCAAGCATTGAAGATGTACGTAGTTATAGAGGTGCAGACTGTGACACAGATCATTTCCTAGTAAGATCATCCTTCAAACATAAAATATCCCAGCGATCTCGAGCAACTGTTAAAAAGCTACGGGGGTATAATGTAAATAAACTACAGGAGGAAGAATGCAGTAAAAGGTTCTCCCAGAAGGTTACGGAAAAACTAGAATGAGTTTCTGAGCAAATAAATAGCAATAATATAAACAGTAAATGGAATGCTATAAAAAACAGCCTGGGAGAAGCTGCAGCTGAAGTCCTGGGAAGGAAAAATAAAAAGAGTAAGTGTGGTTGGTTTGATGTGGAACGCCATCAAGCCCTTAAAGCAAAGAAAGAGGCACGGCTGAGAATGCTACAGAGAATGACTAGATCGAGTCGAAATGAGTACTCTGCAAAAATGCAGTTGGAAAGCCTACAGAATGACTGCAGCACAAAAAATACGAGAAAGTTTTATAAGGGGATTAAGGAAATCAAAAGAGGCTATCAACCAAGCACATGTGCTGCAAGACAATAGAGGGGGCCATAATTAGTGAGCCTGTCCAAATATTACAGAGATGGACAGAATATTTCAGGAATATTCTTGTAGAGCCCAACCACCAGGATAAAGAAGAAAGACTTGAGCAGCTGAAATGCCAACTGGGTGTACCCGGAGAAGGAGATGAAGAAGTAGAGCCACCAGAGTGCGAAGAAGTTGAAGAAATAATTGGCGAATTAAAGAACAACAAGGCTCCTGGTATTGATGGCATACATTCAGAGATGCTAAAAAACGGAGGGGATAACTTAAAAAGTTATTTATTCCAACTGGTGTGGGATGTTTGGTGCGAAGAAAAATGCCTGAAGAATGGAAAATAGCAGTGATATGCCCCATAAATAAAAAAGGTGACAAGCTATCATGTGGTAATTATCGAGGGATAGCATTACTAAATACAGCCTGTAAGATATTTTCAATATTACTAAACAGACGGCTGATGAAGTGCTCCGAATTAATACTGGGCGATTATCAGTGTGGTTTCAGGCCTGGAAGATCAAACATCGATCAGATCTTTTCACTCAGGCAGTTTCTTGAAAGAAGATATTAGTTTAACATTGACCTCCACAGCCTATTCATCGATTTCAAGCAAGCATATGACAGTATCGATAGAGAGGCAATACTGAAGGTAATGCTAGAATTTGGAGTTCCCAGGAAGCTCACTAGACTTGCGAAAATGACCATGTATGATAGCAGGATGAAGATAAAAATACAGGGAATGCTATCAGAAGAATTTGCAGTAAATAGTGGACTGAGGCAGGGAGACCCGCTATCACCTGTTCTATTTAATCTAGCGTTGGAAAAAGCTATAAGGGCAATAAGAACCAACCCTAATGGAACAATTTACAATCGCCTCACACAGCACTTGGCATATGCGGATGATGTGCTCATAATAGCGAGAAACACGGCTGCGCTCGGAGGAGCTTTTGAAAGGGAAAGGGAGTTTGAAAGGGAAGCGGCAGAAGAGGGCCCTCAGGTTAATGAAGAAAAAACAAGATATATGGGATCATCCAGGAACCATCTACTGGAATACCACGACCTGCAGATTGGCGAACGCCGTTTTAAAAGTTTGATTGAAAGTTAGACAGATACCTTCAAGTACCTAGTTTCTGTTATTACTCATGATAATAATACGAAAGATGAAGTGAATGCGAGACTGTCTGCAGGCAACAAGTGCCTTTTCGCCCTACAAACAATACTAAAGTTCAAAAATCTTTCAAGGGATGCCAAGGTGATGATATATGAAACAATACTGAAACCCACAGTTACTTATGGCAGCGAATCCTGGGTGTTAACAAAGGAAACCGAAAGGAGACTCAATGTTTGGGAGAGAAAAATACTAAGAAAGATATTTGGGCCAATTAAAGAAAATGACTCTTGGCGAATAAGAAAAAATAGTGAGCTCCGAACAATGTATGGGAAACCAGACCTGGTATCCTTTGTGAAAAAAGCCCGCCTAAGATGGCTCGGACATGTAGAAAGGATACCAGAAACTAGGATTCCAAGACTACTCCTTTATGGAAAAAGACACAGAGGAAGGCCAAGAGTGAGATGGTTGGACAACGTCGAGGAGGACCTAAAGTTGCTTGGAGTGAGGAGATGAAGGGCTAGAGCGAAGGACAGAAATGACTGGCTTGAAGTTCTTGAGGAGGCCAGGGTCCTTGTTGGACCGTAGCGCCCGGCAGTAAGTAAGTAAGTATTTTGAAAAATTCTGAATTTGTGACAAACATTGTTTCTTGCAACAGGAGTAATCACAAAGTCTTTATTCATCTTTAGACTTTACATCGTCTTCCCTTAGTTTTCTACTTCAGCTTCTCTCTCTTTCTCTCCATATCTTTCTTTCACTTTGATAGGTTTTTTTCAACAAAATATTTTTCATATGTTTGTGTATTAATTTTGTTAATTATTTTCAATTCTAAAACCTTGTAATCGACCTAAAAAATTACTCTCCTTCCCACTCCCTCTCAAATTTTGAGGTTTTGCGTTTGTTTCAAGATACGTAGAAACCGAGTAAGAAACATAAAAAAAGTCTGTCTACCGTTTGAATTTATAAACACCCAGAAATGTTATTCGATATACAATGCAGTGTCTTACAAATAAAATATATAAATTAATTAATTTTTTTTTAAATCGTTGAAATGGGTTAAGAAATAACAGAGATATGGTGTTTTAAAATTTGGAGTTATTATTGGCCTTTTTCGTTTGACTAATTTATTGCTTTTTATATCAGTCAATTGCCTGTAAACCGCTATGTGATCTATTATACTCTAATATAGTTTTTGGAAATGAAAGCCATTGTGTAAATAAGCGGATATTTTATCTACTATCCGCTCATTCCGTTGTAAGAAAAGGTTATAAAATTAAAAGATTTTTCGCAAATCGTTAAAAATGTATTTTAATGCTTTGTTTTATTTATTAAACCTCCAAAACTTATTACTGCTTAGTCTACTAGCAATAGTATTGATTTTAGGAATTAGGGAACTCTAGGGATTACAGTTCTGGCCAAGATCCCAATAGACCATAGGGGCTGAAGGCATTAAATTTGTTTAACTAAACATGCATAACGTAACTTACAGCAATTGCAAACATTTTTGAGCTACTTTTTAGAGCTTATCTAGATCTTGCCCAACGAGGTAAGAAAACAGTAATTCATTGTTGAGAATAACTACCAAACACATAGATGCGTAATGTTATTAGATCGGGTACTTCCAAACTGGAAGTAGTAAGGGGTCAAATAAAAAAGACTTATTGCTAAGCTTTCATTATTAAAAAAATACTAATATAAATATTATTAAAAATAATACAAGAATATGAAATAAACATAATTTAGGAAAGCAATTATTCTCTAAAGGTATTAATTACGCACTTAGTTTCGTTTCAAATCATCTTAAACATTTTATTTCATTACTTTAATATAGTGTTAACAATTTTAATGCGAAAAGAATTGAATTAGTTGGTTCGACAATATGAGAGATTTTAGAGGCTCCCAGTAAAGATTCATTGAATGGATCTAATACCTTTTGGGACATCAACGTCTGAATTGTTGTCATGACATGTTTAATCACTGAATAATATAGATCTACCTTTACCAGCAACGATAATGTAATAACGTTTTTTGGTCCATAAGTTTAAAGTTATAAATATATAGAATTATTGAATAACCAATGTTTTATTGTTAAAAAATAAATTAAATAAAAAATGTTTATTGCTTTTAAGTTTTACACATTTTAGTAGAAGGTTTAGCCTCTATTTTATTTAAACAACTTAATTTTTAGCCATAAATAAAGGAAATTTATAAATATTTAATGAAAATTATAGGAACAGATGAACTATTGACAAAATATAAATAAAAAAAATCATGATTAAATAATAAGTAAGGTTTCTTTGAAAATACAAAATAAATTTTATTTATCAACACATCGGATATTAACGATTCTATATATGGTAAACAAAAAATAAAAACATGACAATTGCCTAACCCCCTCTTTCAAACCCTGACGCCAGCACCACCACTATATAGATGGAAGGAAGTAGTTGAAAAAAACAAAAATTATAGCTCTCAACTGAAATTGAGCTTATCTTAAAGACTTCTACTGTAAATAAAAACAATTATTTAATTTCTTATAGTTGTTGATTGTTAACATTATTCTACACTAAAATATCCTATGTCATACACAATTAAAAATAATATGCTACCAGGATTTAAAATAGAACACAGATAATCATAATCAAAATGGCAAGTCAAATTGAGCATAGCTCTAAACACTTATACATTCACAATTATTGTCTGTGACTTATTGCTTGCCTTAGTTTAGCAATTACCCTGATTCATATGTCATTTAAATGTCAAATATTTGTTCTCCGATACCGAAGTTGGTTATTTGGCGATATATTTCATTATAAGAAAAGTTGGTAATAGCTTTTATACTCATGAAAGTAAAGATAGTTCAAAAGAATCCTAAAAAAAAGGAGGACACAACCGGTGTAGTCAATTTTAATTAAAATTTTTTTGAGTAGTTCAACGTTTGAAAAAGTTCGACACGTGTTCGTTCGTTTCCTCTAATGAGCTCTAAGAGCTAATAAAAAAAAACACGCTGTCACTAGTTTATTTTTATCTAGTCTTTGAAAAATAATATTGATATGTTTTTCTAGAAAACTATTTGTTTTTAAAAAGTATGTATCATTACATAGTTATATCGTTTTTTACACAAAGTATGAAGTTTTATGGATCTATCTATTTAATAATTAGCTGTTCACCAACTTATCATCTATTGATGGTACATTTGAAATACATCGGATTGTTAGTTCTCGACTGTCGATAATTGAAGTTCTCAATAGGTCTTGCGGTTCAGTCAATGAATAAGAAATCGAGTTTAGGCTACGCTTCGAGAATTTATTTTCTCATATTCTTGCCCAAACAGTGGGGAAAAAAACAACTACAACAGAGTATTTAAATTTGTATAAAATGATCAGTAAATGATTTTATTGTTACAAAATTTGTTTTGTTTATTTCTTTGTTAACCGTAGTATTTATTTAATTTATAAGTTTTGTTATTATATATTGGGTTGATGCAAAATTAATGCAGGTTTTTAGTAGGCATTGTAAATACGCCATATCTTTACTTTAACCATATATATTTAATCAAAATAATTTCCATCTGAATCAATGCACTTTTGCCAACGTTCAACAAGCTTTCTTATTCCACCAGAAAAAAAATCCGAATCCCTGGACTCAATGAAATCACGAAAAGAATTTTCAATGTCGTCCTGGTTTTGAAAATTTTTTCTCCCTCAAAAAGTTGTCCAGATGCCTGAAAAAGTGGAAGTCTGT
Source organism: Piezodorus guildinii (assembly GCA_023052935.1). Taxonomy (NCBI): domain Eukaryota; kingdom Metazoa; phylum Arthropoda; class Insecta; order Hemiptera; family Pentatomidae; genus Piezodorus; species Piezodorus guildinii. The sequence continues at coordinate 64,613,076 of CM041293.1, forward strand.
AGGAGAGAGGTCAGGTGAATAAGGCGGATGTTGGAGAACTTCGTAGCCCAACTCGTGCAGTCGTCGAAGCGTTGGTTGTGCAACGTGTGGTCTGGCGTTATCGTGGAGCAGGATCGGCCCCTTCCGATTCATCAATGCTGGGCAAAGACGTTGCAATTTTTGAGTTCCGAGTTCCGCCGCCATTTCTCATGTGGTTTTGGTTGGGTCTTCTTCCACTTTTGAACTCAGCTGGTCGTTGTCCAGAGCAAGATGACGGCCCCGACCTTCCTTGTCTTCGAGGTCGAAATCTCCTCTGCGAAACTTCTGGAACCAACGCTGCACCGTGCACTCATTAATAGCCCCCTGACCCCACACTTCATTAATATTAGGAGCCGTTTGCGCAGCGCTGCGCCCTAATTTAAATTCGTAAAAATAAATTTGACGAAAATCGCACTTTGACATTTTCGATTCAAGACCTTTGAACACACTGAACAAAACGATTTTACTAAACAAATTCATGGTGAAAGAGAGGGTATTAAATAAGGTTTGTTTTGGTATAATAATGATCAATGTTAGGATTAGCTTTGTTTACACAATTGGAATTAAGATATTGCAATAGAGGAAACCTGCATTAATTTTGCATCAACCCAATACCTTTATTTATTTTAGTTTCATTTCATGTAATTTGACTTTCCTTTTGTATATATTGTAAATATTGTATGAATGTATTCTTATAGCAATATTATTATTATCCATTGTGACAGATTGTAATATATCGGAATAAATAAATATTTTCAAAAAAAAAGAAAACAAATTGTTACAAAATTAGAAAATATTTTTGAATAAATTTAAGAATGCATTGAATTCACAATAAATGAATATATTACAGTTAAATAGACATCTCAATGAAGAATTTACATTTTTTTTTTTACTTTATAAATACATATAAAATAAATTATTACAAACTGACTTTAAATTCGAGACAATATAGTGCTTTAGTGTTGAAATCAAAAACTTTGAAAGAACACTGAAACAAAGATGGAATGGTTCAGAGAGGTAGACAGAAATTTCTCGAATTATTTTGGTCCGAGGACTGTTTTTATTTTTTGTTTGGTGCTTTATACAAGTATTACTATTATTATTGGTATTGATACGTATTTTTAATAGCTTCATAACAAGAATTAAGATTTTGGACATGTGATTTTTTTGGTATATAGCGTGATTTTATATTTTTAATGGTACTCATTTATTTCATATTTCGTTAGAAGATGTTTTTTCCATAATGTATAATTTTGGCTGAATGGAATTTGAATGTATGTGCCGTTTTTCTGAAATAAATGGTCAGGGCAGTTAGCTGATTATTTTTTGTTATCATGTACGGCTGTTTAAATATTGTTTCATGGCGCCCTCACGTAGCTTCCGCAGGCTCTCACCAGTGATGCGGCTGAGAGGGAGGCGCTGGGATCCTTCGGACTCTGCTTGTCCTTCCACAAGTGGTGGGACATGCACCGTCCGGGGTTTTCCAGCTGATTGTAAATATTTTACGTAGGTATGAATGTGACATGTTTCTTTATTTTTTATTTGTTCGCTTCATTTATTTGTATTTACTTTGTCTCCAATTTTTTTTTATTGTATACGTTTATTTAATTTGGTTTCTTTTTATGTAATTTGACTTTCAATTTGTTTGTACTGTAAATACTGAATGAATGTGATACTGTAGCAATATTATTATTGTCCATTGTGACAAATTGCAAAAAAAGCGAATAAATAAATTTATAATATCAAATCTTGTTTTAATGTATGAAAATAAAATTTTTCTTCGCAATATATCTTCGCAAGAAACTTAATTTACAACATTTGATTTTAATTATAATTTGTCTGCGTCTTTAGTTTCAGGGAATAGTTTGGATAAAGTAGTTATATTTCTTAATCTAAAAGCAGAATCAATATTATGTTGTATGCATATAAATATTTATTAAACACCATACATGAACATTTGTTGATTTTTATTCATCATGATAAGCGAAAATTGTTAAAATAATCTAATAATATTAAAAGTTTTTCTAAGGTTAAGCTGCTGAAGTGGATGGCCCATGGTAATCTATATTAATGGACAAGGACCGCTAGAGTCGCCGGATTTGCATTGAAGATGGTCCTTCTATCTATCAGCAATAGTTTAACCTTCCTGAATGCAAAGGAAGGACAAAAATAATTAAAACAAAACTTCATAATAGTTATAAATTAACATTGGTATTATAAAGAGAGGAGATAAATTAACGAGTGATAAGTATTATTAAACGTTAGTTGTTCTGAGTTATATCTTAATTAAGTACATATTTGTTATTACATTTTGTGACATGTCTATGATTCGAGAATCATTTGAAATGGATTAGAACCTTCAGCTGTCGGGACCACTAGGATATTTCGGGTAGGATATTTTCATGTCATCTATAATAAAAGCTTTAGAAGGAAAATAATAATCATTAATCCATTACCTGGCAGGTTTTGTGGTATTTTTTCCTTGAAGTCCAATAGACTCTCTGACCAACAATAAGATCGGTTGACCAGATTCACTGGTGGGTGTGACGTGGGTTGAAACGCTCGAATCAAATATATCCGTTCTCAAAATACCACAAATAGTCTAAATAGGATGATCTATACGGTTAGTAGAAAAAAGGTGATGGTCTCAGTATATTGATACTTCAGGATATGCGTTTGAACATGTGGATAAATTTATTTATATAGGGCCATTGATAACTAGAAAAAAATAAAATTTAAGATTAAATAAAGTCTCGTTAAATGGTGTTGAAAAGCGCATTATTATTCCGTAGCGAAATTACTTAGTTCACGACTTCTGTCAAGAAACTTAAAGTTTAGAATCTACCAACTTATTATTCTCCCGACGGTTCTAAATGTGTGAGAAACGTGGTCGCTTACTTTACAGGATGTACAACGCCTCGAGGATTTTGGGAAAGGGTTTTACGTAATTTTTGTGGTCGGTAAAGGGATGAGGATACAGAAGAATTTAGAAGGCTACACAACGCGGAAATGAAGAGCTTGTAATCGTCTAGTAATAATCAACTCGTGGCATCGGCCAAAATAGGCAACAACCAAATGTTGTTTGGTTTAATAAAAGACGACTTCCTAAAAAGTGCATATGTACCGAACCGTCAGGCAGGCGTCCGAGAGGTAAGTCGATACGTCGATGGAAGGATTTTTCTTAATCGAATCTCGGAGCTTTGTGCTTGGACTGTAGTAATTGTTTTGCTAATTCTATTATTATTACTTATTTCTTAAATGGATACGTATATCATTTTAATGATGAAGCATGATTGTAATATAGACAACTTTGTTCGTAATAAATATTACCATTTTATTTTATCTGAAGTCTAAAGATCTAAAGTGTTACTTTATAATTTTCTTTTTTCACCTTTTTATATTATTCTTGTAAATAGCTCGAACGATTTGATTAAACTAGCTGTATCTATAATAACAAATTATACGCTTTAATACTATTTTATAATGGGTTTTATTCTTATTGCAACATTTTAAAAGGGTTCAGTGTCGATATTTTTAATTTTCTTCCTCTAAAGTACCTTAAATAAAATTAAAAAAATACCTATTTCACCTTTTTTTTAGAGTCGTTTAAAAACAGCTAAATATATATGTTGAACGAATTTGATAACCTACTAGATAGACGAATTAAAATACTTTTTAGGTTATTTGTTTCTTATGAAACCAAGAATAGTAATATAGATAGATAATATACTATTAGAAAGCTTACGATTTCAGAAAAAAAAAAATCATATATTCAAAGTTTTAGAATGAAATTTATGGTGAAGAATGGAGCAAAAACTTAGGTAATTTTGTACATAATAATTTTATACCGTTATATTATTTAATTTAAAACATATGTTCTTACTTTTGAAAGCCTATCATAATTGCTTATTTAGGAAAAAATATATTCAACGGTCACTCAATATTTACAACACTAATTTCACTAACGATATAAAATTAATAAAAAAATTAAAACATTAACAAAATATCGAAATTATAAAGAAAAGGAACAGAGTGAGATAAACACTTCACTTAGAAGAAAGATTGAAAGGAAAATTGCTATATAACTTTTTGAAGGACTCGTTAAAGATTCATATCCTAATTATACCTGGATAGGCAAAATTTAGGATTCCCATTGTACCACCATCCGATTAGCCACAGTAGTATGAAGTGACGTTAAATAAAAAAAACTAATCGGAAGAGTCTATTTTTTTTCGTTGCTAACTTCTAAACTTGTACAGATATTTATCGATGCCGTTATTATCATCTATTATCTCGGCTACATATTGTCTTATGTTGCGCGTACCTGATAATTTCTACTAAGAAAAAGGAATTGCATATCTATGAAGTTCTGAAATTCATCAACCATGTTTAAAAAATTAATTAAAATCATACAGCTTAAAGATTCATTTATATTTTATTGATATTTAAAACTGTACATACAATATATACAACAAGTAAATAGGCTAATTTACACTTCTGGGCGGGATAATGTCTTGTGAAGAAACTACCCAGTGGCAGCACTTCAATGTCAATTTAGTTAAAGGTCTCGAGGCCAACGTCTTAAAGATTTATTTAAAAGATAAATTGTTCATAGTTAAAAAGAAAAATTCACAAAATATATTCTAGGAAACATCAGATTGCTAACGATGAATTTATTCTGTATGACAGAAAATCTTTTTCACTTACAGATAAGCAATCGTGTCAGGAACAAACACGATTGCTGCCCTAAAATAAATATAATTGACTTTAAGTGTGAAATAACATATTAAAGGTATTTTGTGTTTCCTTTATATCGCTATAGCAACTTTAGGGTCGATAGAAGACAACATTAATGTAATAGAGCCAACATGTCAAATATCAAGTCATTACTTGGCAGGCTTTGAAGGGCCTTATCACATAGGCATACATTTGCGTTACGGCTCAATTCTACTAATTCGCAAAGTTTGCTACCCATGTAAAAATATTATACAAATACTACCTTACTCGTCAAAGGTTGTTCAGGCATAAAAATTATTTATAGTGAATATTTTGGTTCTTGCGTAAAAATAACGAATGTATTGCAAGTGCTACGTCATAAAATGCAGATTGCACCTTTTTACGATTATATAAAAAAAACGGCTCTTACGATTTTGATTAAATTTTCTGCAAATGGGTTTTAAGATCATCTAGGTTTCATTCTGATTGACATAGTCTGACAGGGCCTCAATGTCGATGTTTGAAATTATTTACTTCTAAAGTACCTTTTATTTCGTAGAAAAAAAAATTAACCATATAATTTTATCAGGATTAATGGCTAGCGAATAAATAAAAAAAATGAAAGAATTTGATAGCCAACTAAAGGAGAAAGAGCAAAAATATTTTTTAAAATATAGTTCTACGTTTTTTGAACATTTATATAGATGTGTGTACACTTAAATTTTATACTCTATTATTTACAAACTTCTTTTCAAATATTTGAAGAGGATATTGATTTTGTTATCGTCATCTTTAAGTATGTCTTTCAGTGTATTATCCATTTGTAGTTTTTAGTTCTAGATTTACTTAACATTGGCCAATCTAATTATATATGTGTCACTGTCCTTATTGTGTTACATCTGGTAGAAGTTGGGGCACCCAGACCTCACAGAAGGTAGCCGTGGGAGAAATCACAATGCCCTATCCGAAGCCTGCAGAGGATCACTTCTTCTCTTCTTGACTTCTTGTAGGAGGTTTTCCAACGGGCACAATCTTTTTTTATTCCACATAATTTTGATGAATTCACATTCCACCCGATTTGCCACATTTCCTTCTGTACAGAGCTAAACTGCCTTGTCCAGTCTTGCAGAGGGATTATGTTGATTATCGTGGCTTGAGGTGATATTAAAAGATAGATGTTTTATATACCGTTGAAAAGCTAAAGATTTGAGAAAAAATATTAACTTTTTCATACCTACCTTGCCTGATCTCAATTTTTACAGCACATCTGCTGATTGTCAGATACATTCTGAAATGCGTGAATATAAATATAAAGAGAAAAAAAATTTATATAAAAAATTATAAGGTAATATAAAGTGACGAATAGGGCTTAAACTTATTACTGATTATTATACTTACAATTTTACATTCTTATATTATTTAATCAAAATCACATGTTTCCAAAGAAACTTAATAACCTTTTTATTTTAATTAACTATCACTTTTTTCAACCCTATGTTTGTTTAATAGTTATTTAATATATTTTAACAGCCGGGGCGAGTAAAAGAAGTGTGTTGCCTAAATCAGAGTTTTGTAATACGAAAATAATTTAGGTTATTTGGATATTTTTCTTACAAAAATACTAAAATAGCGATTGGGAAATGTGAGAGTGGGGATAGAAGGGTAAAAGTTTGGGGTTACACGTCTTATTAAATCCCAAATAAAAAAAACCAAAAACATTTTTTGTGAAAAAAAAAAAAAATTGTTGCCTGCATAGGGACACCCGAATCACCTTGCGGTGTAAAATATACTTAAGGACCGATTCTCATACCTATCAAATATACATGAAAAATTTCATAAAAAAATGATCGAGCCGTTTCAGAGAAGTACGACGACAAAACCATGACAAGAGATTTTTATATATTAGATTTAATATTTATTGATATTGATATATAATATATATTGCCTATGGACATGATTAAAATGGTTTTAATCCTTATGTAAATGATTACAGCTTGATTAATAAAATCAAACGTCGTTACAACAAAGTTATATATTTTTTTCTGAGTTGAAAAGAATAGGGGAATAAAACGTAATAATTTTAACGAGGGAAGGGAAGATGGAACTATATTTAATATTTAGGTTTCATCTACGAGTTATCCAGAACGAAATGGTCGATGAAGCAGCTCATTTCGTTTAAAGTAACAATACATCTAGGTTGGAATGATGAACCCCGTTTCTTAGATGACTGAAAAGTATTAGTAGAAAGAATGGGAATGGGGTTGAAGAAACGAGACAATAAATATTTGAAATAAATATAAACGCCTTAAAAAAACATTTTTAATAAAAAACATTTCTTAACAAATTACAGCTAAATCGGACCAATCTTGTAAAATAATCTTTTGTGTATATCAACAATTGAGACGTTGATTTCCAAAAGGTACTAAATGACATTTTTTACGAAATCGATTTTTTTACATATTTGTATTCTCATCATTTAGTTTTATCTAAATATTCTATTTGATGTTACCTAATGAATTCTCAAGTCCTTAAAAAACGCGATTTAGAAATGCGGTCATGTACGGTATGTTTGTGGCTACAGCGCCCTAACACAGCCTCCACTGGCTCAGACCAGTGATGCGGCTGAGATAGAGGCGCTGGGATCTCCTGGATTCCGCTTGCTGGGGTCCCTTTAGCAATTGTATATATTGTATATAGTTATGATTGTGTGTAAGATGTTTATTCATTTGCCAACTTTTTATTTATCTGAATAATAGGTTTTTGTTTCGATTTGTTTTGTTTTTTATTTATTATTATTATTTTATTGTATATATATGAATTTATTTATGTTCTATTTTATGTAATTTGACCATTATTATTACTTTCTGTATATATAGTATGAATGTGTTCTCTTATCAATATTATTATTGTTCATTTTGTAACAAATTGTAATATATCTCAATAAAAAAAAAAAAAAAAAAAAAAAAAAAAAAAGAAATGCGGTAATTTTCTAAGAGTACTAATTACGCATTTATTTTCGTTCCAAATCATTCTAAAAAAATTCATTTCATAACTTTAATATGATGTTATTATTATAGTAAAAAAATAATTCTATATTTTAAGGCAAAAAGACCCAAATTAGCTAGTTTAATAATATAGTAGAGAGATTTTCGCACTTCCAGTAAAATTTCCTAGAATGGATATAGTACCTTTTGGAAATCAACGTCTCAATTGATGCCCTTGAGGTTACAGAATAATGTAGATGACGTTAGTTATGAATCTGCGTCTATAAAATACATTCTAGGACAAAAATATTAACTTTTTAAAATTAAACTAACTCCAATTATTGATAAACTCTTGTTATTTATTTTACTCCTTATTCCATTAGAAGCATTCATTTTATCCTTATTATGTAGAAATTTCCTCGAAGTTTTTAACGGTAGTGACCTTAAATAAATGTTGAACTTTTCTGGTAATAAGTAATTATTTAAAAAAGTACGCTAAAGTTTTTTTTTATATAGGTCTACTCAAATGCAATAATCTCCAAAAAAAATAACTAACATGAAATAAATAAGTAATGAAAAAAAAAAACCCTTTAATAAGCAGAACTTCTTCCGGTTCCAGCATTGCATGTATTTTTAAATGTATAAAGTTTATAGGTACACTTGCTCGCTAAGCTTCCTGTTTTTTTCTCATATCAACTAAATAACTAATTATTGTTATTGATAGTAATATTCTAATATATTTAAATATATATATATATATATATATATATATATATATATATATATTATAATATTCTTCTATCAAGAAGTTTTTTAATTTACAACTGTATTGATTCAATATAACAAGTAATTAGGATTTAATATATGATTAAAACCCCTGATAGTCCTTTGAATAATCACGTATTGGTAGCACAGAAATGTCTAATTTATAGTAGGAGGTCTCTTGGCCTTTTTTTTTTTTTTTATTCGCCTAGATGGATTGTTAGAAATAGATATGGAGGAGAGTTCACGGATAAGCGGGATTGAGTGAGCAGGGAGTTTGGATTACAAATAAGTATATCTACATCGGACTAAATCTTCAGCTAGTTAGGTATTTAAGTTTTTATGGATGATTTTATTTGCAACCATTGTGGATTTTGGATTGCGTGCGAAAGGAATTTGGTGGTTTAGGGAACATCCATATCTCAATGCCGTAGGTACTAATTGGCCTGATAATAGTTATATAAATAAGTGTTTTGTAATAAATTGAAAGTTTTGAGCGTTTGTTGAGTACGTGTTGTAATGATCGGTATCTACGAGTAGTTTTCAGTCTTGTATGACGATTCCATGCTCGGCATTTGTCAAGGAATCCTTGACTCTATCGGATCTGTCGGATCTGAATTAAAGTATCGGATCTGTTCAACAGGTATAAGCAAGATATTTGAAAGGATACTGTGTGGCAGGAGGTCATAGGTTTACGACGTAGAGTAGAAGTAATTTGAAGGTATTTATGCGCATTTATTTTTCTTAAATGGATAATAGATGATCCTATATGATTTGGGGTGCAGCAACAGGATCGTAGTAAGGACAGAGCTAGAAGCTAGAAGCTAGCTCTATCAAGAAACTTGAAGGTTAGAAATTATAGAACTATTATTCTTCCGACTGATCGATACAGATGTGAAACGTGGTCGCTTACTTCGAAGGATGAACAGTGCCTTCAGATTTTCGAGAATAAGGTACTAATTAAAATATTTTGTCCGAAACGTGATGAAGATACTAGGAAATTCATAGGGTGGCACAACGCGAAATTGCGGAGCTTGTACCCTTAGAGTATAATTGAGTTAATAGCATTGCGGAGACTATCGATGGAAGGATTGCTTCAAGTCAGGGGCTTGGGCTTGAGCGGTGATAATTGAACGAGTCTGTAATACTGCCCGTATTTAGTGGTATCGGCATTGAACCTTCGGGTTTTGTTAACCTATTATTATTATTATTTAATGATAGTATTAATAAAACTGATCTTAATAAAGATATAACATTAATTTTATTAATCAATGTAACGTTGTGCCACTTAGGTTAATTACACTTAATTATCCTTTTTTTATGACATTATTTTTTTAATTATCAATAATTTATTGTAATTCATTTAATTAGTAATACATACAGGAATTTTACCGTAATCGAGGGCTTATTTTGAAATAAAGTAGTCCCTAAATATGGAAAATTAATGAGGATCCTGTAATAAATATCCATTCTAAAGGAACTGGGTTTTCCTATTTCCTTCCAAGTCTTTATGTTCTGATGTCTTCCTCAAACGTCTTAAAATCTTAGCTCTTCTTACCATTACGAGATGTTATATTATCCTACATCGCACTTCGAAATATAAAAACATTGAACTTGTATTACAGACAAAACCCGTTATTACAACATTATTGAAAATAATGTTGAATTTATAATACATTTTATATTAAGTATTTACTGTAGAATATCTCTTTATAAATTAAATGATACTGTGATTCTTGGTTTCCTTGAACTCTTTCTAAACCACGCGACAAAATTTATAACGGTTTTCGCTAACATTTATGACATTCTTCTCTAAAGGTTTGTAAGTAAAATACACTGTCATTTTTTTTTTAAATAAATTAGAATCATTATTATTAATTGCGATTTAAACATACATGCAAGAGTATACTTACCTCAGTAAAGTGAAAATTAAAAACAGGAAAAGACGAAAATAAACGAAGAGCTCTAAAATCGGTCCAAGAAAGATAATACCAGCTATGTAACACCGTCGTATAAAATTAATATTTAGCTTAAAATATAACACATCTTTAAGTCTTTAGATCGTTTATTTACCTATCCTTTTTATATGAAAGTGTGATTTCTTAATTTTCATAGACCTTTCCCGAAACAGAAACGAGTATACCTCTTTTTAACCGAGTATAAACATGAGTAGAGCACTTGTCTCTTTTACTTTTATTACATATTTTCTTTACACATTCTTGATAACACTCCGAGGAGACTAGAAAAACTAAAGTAAAATAGTCATTGAATCGCTATGAATGTGCATTTATTTTATTTTTACTTTACTTACTATATATGGTAAGAGAAAGTATTGCGATCGCGAAAATTTTCGAATTCAGTTTTCAACGGAAATACACGTTTAGGTCCCTGATCCAAATAACCAAGTCCGCAAAAGGTCTGTGTGTCCGTGTGTCTGTGTGTGGTAACTCTAGCGCAAAAACGAAAAGTCGTACGGAACTGAAAATTCATATTTAAGACTACTATACGCCCTAGATGTCACAGCAACTTTTTCACTAAAATCGCTGACCGGAAGTCCTACATTATCCCATGCATTAGCATCTTTTTACGATTTTCTCAAAAACGGCTTTAACAATTTTGATTAAACTCCCTATATAGATGTAAAATTTAAGGGCTTCTCATTGAAATAGTTTGATGGGCTTAAATGCAGATATTTTACAATTTCTTCCTCTAAAGTATCTTTAATTTTGTAGATTTTAGAGTTAGTGAAAGTCGTGTGTTGCGTGCACCAGATTCCTGTTTTTAACGAAAATACACGTTTAGGGTCCCCTGAATCCAAATAAACAAGTCCCACAAAAAAGTCTGTGTGTGTGGTAACTCCAGAGCTGAAGCGAAAAGTCCTATGAAACTGAAATTTCATATTTAAGACAAATACACGCCCTAGGAGTTCCAAAAACTTTTTCATAAAAATCGGCTAACCAAAAGAGCCACTCTATAACATGCGTATTGCAACCTTTTCATGATTTTTTAAAAAAGGCTCCGACGATTTTGATTAAACTCGCTATATCGATGCAAAATTGAATGGGCTTTAATATCATGTAGGTTTTTTTTTCATTGAAATAGTCTGATGTGGCTTAAATGCAGATATTTTACAATTTCTTCCTCTAAAGTATCTTTAATTTTGTAGATTTTAGAGTTAGTAAAAGTCGTGTGTTGCGTGCACCAGATTTTTTTAACCGTTTTCAAATATGTTTTATGTTTTATTATTTCATCATGTTTATTACGCTTACGTTATAGTTCACATTTACTTGTATCTATTTAATACAATAGTTTGCATTCTTCCTCTTTTTTGTACGCATAATGCATTCTTCGTTTTAAAAATAATTTGTTTATTTGTTTTTTTCGGAATATTCAAGTGAGATAATTTATAATTATTTTAGAAAATTATAAAATTTAAACAAAGCTTGGTAGTAGTTATAGGCTCTTATATATTTTATTTTTTATTATATTAATTTTTCTTTTAAATGTAACATTTTAATTATTGGTCTACCATTATCAAACTTTTCTACTTCCCAATCTTAAATATCGATTTCTTTTTTGTTTTAAACTTTTGTCTTTCATTTTTTGTCTGGCATTATAAAAAATATTGTTAATGATATATTTAAACACTTAACTCAAGTAACTAATAAATTTAATAATCTTTATCTAGTGTAAAAGTGGTTTTCCATTATTTTAAATGGAAAAGCAATCGCATTAAAAAAAGCTTAATATAGCCTTGAAGTTCTAAAACATTATTCATATGGGTATGATAAAAAGGTTCGTTTTGCTTTGTCGCCCCTTTGAGAGACCAATAACCTAATCACCTCTATGTAGTACACTTTATACCCTAAGCAAATTGAACTAATATCTTTGATAACGTTATCTTCTTTATGGGGTTAAAATTCAACAGACGTTTATAAACTAATTTATTAATAGTAATTACTAATTACCTTAATGGAGTAGTGTGTTGTGGGGCACAAGAGCGGATTATCCTATCGCATGGTTGCCCAGCACTCTAAAACCTTTTGGATGGACGTTAAATTACATAAATGTGTATAAAAGTAAATAAATAGAAAACAATAGATATTAACTTTTAAATTATCTGAAGTTCAATCAATAAAACTACTTTATATGTAAACACTACGACTATTTCTGCTAATACTGACCCATTTTAATCAATGTTATGTATAATATTTTTTTCTTGTATATTGCTTAGTATGGACCCGTTAAATGGTATTGGAGTTGTAACATATGCTTCACACGCCCGCTCGTAGGTAGTCACTTCAGTCACCGGCCGAATATAACACGTATTATTTTACGATATTGTTATAGTGAAACTTGATCATTGTCATTGTAAATATCATTGTCTATGCTAGTGATTTATGTGAATAAATTAACCATTTCGAGGTAATTTGACCTGGGGCCCAGGACCATTTTAAAAGCTCTCACCATTAATTATTAACATTGTGGGCTAACATCCCCGAGATGTTCCCATCCTTTATTATTATCCTCTGTTTTGCATTATTCTACTACATTTTCTCCTTATTCCTCTTATCCCCCTTATAGGATGGGGTGCATGGCTTCTACTCATGTTCACTTATGAGGAATCCTGTCCGCTGCTGTCGAGCTTCTACCTCACTGGGGTTTCCTCCCCAACCAGTCTCCTCTGCTTATTCGTAGGTGCGGGTTTGCTCCCTAGCAGGCAGAGTAACCTCATACCTGGTGCTGCGGTACGTGCTTCTACCACGGCGGGCACCATTCTCTATCTAATTAGAGAGAAAGAGTCCCTTGCATGAATACGCATTGTCGAGACCTTTTGTGACCCTATATACCCATGATTAATAACCATGGACCCGTCAGCCTATGGATGGCTACTCACAAAAGTAAGCGTAGGAGTGATGACCCTACCCTATAAAATGCCATCGAGTATCGCAGTGTGGAAACTATAAACCATACAGCGCGGCCAAGGCTTCCAAAGCCTTTCGCGCCAACCAAAAAAAAAAAAAAAAAAAAAAAAAAAAGAGTATTAAACCTAATAATAATTAGATGAATCATTAAAAAATTAATTTCTTTTATCCTTTTACATTACGTTAAATAATGTACTATTTAGAATAATTAAGTTTTAACTTTTTTTCATTATATGTCTTTTATAATCGTCTTATAAACATTATAGTCGCTTTTCTTTCATTATTATGTATATAACTATATTAATAAAACTTTTACTTATTTTCTGGTTAATGCAATATCCCAAAAATTTCAATAGCTGTGAAGCTGAAATCGTTCATCAAGATTTTCACTTACTGACTAGATGTTCAATAAGGCTGGGTTTGGGAAAGTTTGTCGCTACAAGCTACAACTTTTAAGAGAGATGTGGTTACCTGATAACACGACTATTGACGATTGAGAAAAAATGTAAGGTGTTCTGGAATAAGAAATTTTATTTGAATTATTTGATTGAAAATTGAAAGAAAAGAAAAGAGAGTCTTAAATTAATATGGAATAAATTAATTTGGTTTATTATTTTCAATAATGAACCTCTGTGGTCAATCAAAAACAAAAAAAAAATACCGAAACAAAACAAAACTTAAAATTCTTTTGTCCAAAATAAATAAATACCAAAAATTCGATAAAATAATAAAATTTCCTACAAAATGACCAAAGAATCATTGAAATGGGTTTAGAAATATAAGTATAATAGCGTTTTAGAATTAGCAATGGTAATAGTTCATTTTCCCCTGAATTATTTTATTGTTTTTCATATTAATTAATTGGATATAAACAGTTATAGACCTATATAATTATTTGGAAATAATAAAGCATTGTTTAATAATGCAGCGTTTGTTTATGTAAATGATAAATCCCGATTTTTTTTTTTAAATGAAAATGTATTTGATTTTATTAAGAGTTTCGGTACCAGTAGAATCTACCACCTTCACATCTTAAGTCGGTGATCACGAAAATTTGCTAATTATAACTTAGTCGATTGTTTTCAAACACTGGCAACTAATAGCCATTACTTTTATGACTCCTACCTCTTGTACATGTCGAGTTTATTTCAGTTGTTTATGATGTTTGCGCATTGGGAGCAAGCAGCTTAGCTTTCTCTCATTTCTCCGTTACAGTTCTTCCCTTTCTTTCGTTTTACGGTCCTCATAAAATTTTACTCCCCAGTTTACGACTTGGCAGTAGCGTTGACCCGAAATACAGGATCATGTATTTAACAGCCACTGAGAATCCAGTAATACATTATAATTAGCTTAGTATGTAAGAGCTATTTTAATTATTTATGCTAATTTTCAATTTTTTTTTTTTGACAATCTAAAAAACACTATAAACTAATAAACACCTCCTTTTTTTTTTTTTTTTTTTTTTTTTTTTTTTTTGGGCAATATTACAATCTGTCCAATTCAGGACATTTTTAATAGTGATAACGTACAACATTCATACTACATTCACACGATATATACAAAACTATAAATGTATATAATAATAATAATAAAATATACATATATACAAAATAAAATCAATAAAAATATATACAATAGTCACTCATACCTATATACAATTCACAAGCATACAGCACGTGAGTGGAGAATCTTGCCAATGCTAGAACTCCAATATACATGTTATAAGAGGTCACGAGGCCACTGCCGTTTCAACCTTCTAGGTGGGTTGTATGGATGGGTGGGGCTGGATAGGGATTGAGCTAGAGGATTAGGATGATGAATGAGATTCTGGTGGAATTTGGAAAATTTGGATGGAATCAGGTCTGAAATAAAAGGAACATTAAGGTCGTGGTGCAAGGTATAGTTGGAAACATAATAAGGAGCATTTACTATTGTACGGAGGACTTTGGATTAAAGGATTGAATGCGTTTGATGTTAGTACGTTTAGCTGTCCCCCACAGTTCAAGTCCGTAGGTCCAGATGGGCTTCAGTATTGTCCTGTAGATTAATAATTTGTTGTCAACTGTAAGTTCAGATTTTCTGTTGAGTAGTCGGTATAACTGTCCGAATCGTAGGTTGAGTTCTTGTCTTTTAAGTCTTGTATGTGGGTTCCAAGTCAATCTTTTGTCTAATAGTAAGTCGAGATACCGGACTGTATCTGAAGGAGGAATTGAATTGGAATTGAAGTAAACTGGCGGACAGGAGTTTCGTCGAAGAGTGAAGGTTACGTGTTTTCATTTGGCTTCGTTCACCTTTATGCGCCAAGCATTACACCAGTCTTCGATAAGAGAAAGGTGTCTTTGCAGGTTTAAGGATGCTGTTTCAGGATTGGAACTGGATGATAGGATGGCGGTGTCGTCTGCAAAAGTTGCCAGAAAGGTATCAGGATGTGTAGGAATATCAGCAGTGTAAAGGATGTAGAGGACGGGTCCCAAGGCGCTGTCTTGAGGAACACCGGCCTCAACGGGATAAAGGTTAGAAAATTCTACACCACACCGAACGCGGAAGGAACGGTTTGAGAGATAGGATCGGAGAATGAGGTATAGAGACTGGGGTAAATGGATTTTCAGCTTGAAGAGTAATCCAGTGTGCCATACCCGTTCAAAAGCTTGCGCAATGTCCAGAAACGCACCAGAACAATACTCTTTGCATTCAAGAGCTGAGGAAATATGGTCTACAACTCGGAGCCCCTGTTGAACTGTGGAATGCTGAGGACGGAATCCAAACTTATGGGAAGGAAGATTTTGAGATTCTAATATGGGTAGGATACGTTTAAGAAGAAGCCTTTCAAAGATTTTCGAGAGGATGGGGAGTAGACTAATAGGCCTGTAGGATGAAGTGTTGTTGGAAGGTTTGCCTGGTTTTAGAAAAAGAATGATAGTGGAATGTTTCCATAACAGAGGAAAATAGGTGGTGCGTAGGATGCAGTTGTAAATATAAGTAAGGAATATAATAGCTTTCTGCGGAAGTTGTCGGAGGATCTGGGGAGTAAGGAGATCGTGTCCAGGAGATTTACGGAGGGTCAGTTTTTGGAGAAGATATTTGACCTCAGAGGGATTAATAGCTTTAGGAGGTAGGGAAAGTGGAATTGGTGACATAAGAAAGTCTTGCACTGTTGCGGTGTGATTGGCGTGGGATTCCGGGTGAGGAGTGAAAACTTTGGAGAGGTGTGTGGCGAATTCCTCGGCTTTATCTTCATCAGACGCAGCTCAGGAGTCATCACTACGTCGGAGAGGATGGGAAACTTGATGGTATTTTAGGATCTTTTTCGTGAATTCCACAGGGAATTATCACGAGCTGATAGAGAGGAGAGGTAGGAATTAAAGGACTGGGAACGGAAGGTCGCCAACTCCCTCTTCAATTGTCTACAATAGAAGTTATAGGAGCGGCGATCTGTTGGGTGTCGGGTGCGCTGCCATAATGATCTTGCTCGGCGTTTGGTGTGGATGAGGTCTATAATATGTTGTGGAAAATGATTTTGGTGAGGATTTATATTGGAGTGTTTAGGAGAGGAGGCAGTCCAGACAGCTTGTTGGATGGTGGTGGTAAAGGAATAGACGGAATTATCTAGGTCATCTGGGGTTTTGAGGGTTACTCTGAGGTCAATATTATCGGTCAGGATTTGGCGAAAAGGTTCCAGTTGACAGGGCCTCGGATGAATGATGGTGGAATGGGTTTTGGAATTGGAGTGAGAGATGCTTTTAGGATCAGTGGACTATGGTCTGAGGATAGTTCATCAAGGCGAGTTACAGACAAGTTGAGGGAGCCTAATCCGCTGTGGATAAAGAAATCGAGGATGTCAGGATTGCGGTTAGGATCGGTTGGCCAGTAGTTAGGAGAGTCAGGAGGATATTAAAATTTTGGGAGTTAAGTGCAGACAGCAAATTTCGTCCCCGAGAATTCGTGGTTCTGGAACCCCACTGCTGATGCTTGGCGTTTAAGTCTGCACCCAGAATGAAACGATTTCCTAAGGAATCCAGGAAGGATACAAATCGGAATTGGAAATGGAATGTTTAGGTGGGCAATATGCAGATGTGAGGGTTACCGGAAAGGAAAAAGTCTTGATTACTATGGCTGTGGCTTGTAGGAAATCATAGGTGGGAAGTGGGAGTAAATGATGAGAGAGGATTGGTGGACAATGATAGCAGAACCGGCATGGGCTTTGCCGTCTGGGTGTTCAGTACAGTATGTCATGTATTGCGGTATTTTGAATACTGTTTATCGTTAGTCTTGTTTAGTTATAAGTGCAACATCGATTGTTTTGTCTTGCAACAACGCTGTCAGTTCGTCAGTATGATTTCTAACACCATTCGCATTCCAAAGGAGAATGGATAACGAGTTAGGTGAATTCATTTAAGGATTTTTCAAGGCAGGGATTAGATTTGATACTAGATTTGTAAGGAGTGATATAAGCGGCATAACAAGAGATTTGATTTCGGAGATGAACGATGTCATTAGACTGGTAAGATCTGTGACGTTTGATGGTGGAGAGATATGAGAAATTTGATGTTGAGGAGTTTTTTGAAGATTGGGTAAACTTTGAGGGATAGATTGTTGTACAATAGATTGAGAATGTTGAGGAAAAAGTTGCTCCGGCAGTGCCTCGACTTTTATGACTCTGGTTTCCAACTCCAAGCAAGTGGGCAAATGACACTTTAGAATTTACAAGTTTAGATGGTTCTCTTCTGCTTCTGATTGGTATAGCTGTTTCATTCGGATCCTGAGGTTTTTGGTATCTGGTTCTGAGTTTCTTGTAGATTTCGCATCCCTTTTAGTTAGCCGGGTGATCCTTGAGGCACAGGGCACATACAGCGGGTGTTGATCTAGATCTTGTACATTCTTCTGATTTATGCTGTTCACCGCATTTCACACAGCGTGGTATGTGATGGCAATAACTTTTGGTATGACCATATGCCTGACAGTTATGACACTGGACTATTTCCCTCTTTGTGTAAGGTTTTTCAACTTTTACACGGGTATAGTACAGTCTACTGAGGTCATAGATTTTTTCGACTCCTGCTGATGGTTCCAAGTCCACGAAGAATAGAGGCAGTGGACTTTTATCTTTTAGAACGTTGGTGACTTGCCTCACTTGGAATCCTAATTCTGTCAGTTCTTCTTTGATAGCTTCAATGGGTGTTGAGGAATGTATGTTTCTGATTACGACCCTTAATGCTCTCTCCTGGCGCAGCTGATAACTATGAAAGTCAGCTTTGGTCTCAGTCAGATATTTTACAATCTTTCTGTAGGTTTCAGCAGTAGTCGGAGATATCATAGTATCATTGGTTCTACTTATACAATAATAACTATTAGGATCAGTTACTTTGTTTAAATGCGCACACATCAGTTTAAAATTTTTAATATTTTTAACAAATATTGGTGGAGGTAGTGGTTCCCTGGGTATAGGAGAAGATTCCATGGTTTCTTTTTCATTTTGGAGGATCTCAAATGGATTCGGTGTAAAAAACGGAGATTCATCAGTTATTCCTTGTGATGATGTGCTGGGCTGTGGTTTAGATCCTAATGAGTAGCTGACGCGTCGCTGGTGAAATTTTTTTTTATTTTGTTCACGGCGGGGTCCATGTTTTGTAGGAGACGAGTTAGAACCTGCAGATCTAGATCTTTTACTTGCAGACTTTGAGGACATGACTTGATGAAAATATCTCATTGATTAAGCAAAATAATAATAATAAATAAATAATGAGATAAGAATTAAAGATAAAAGAAAGATAAGTTAACGAAAAGCAAGCCCGAGCTTGCCGAGCTAGCGGCAATCAGCTGATCAGTGACCCTCCTTTCACTTTTTCGTGATTGTACAAAGTAAATTATAACTTTGCTTACCGAAATTTCTTCAATATTCACTGCCGTAGTATTCCTGAGGTCTAGTGATGATCTCCAGACTGAATTCAAGCGAATTCCTACTGAAAAAAGCAAAAATCTGAGAGACGATGTAACGTATGACTGTTATCATCGAGCGCATCAGCTGATCCGTGAATAAACACCTCCAACGCTCAATACTTATCAAAGTAGGTATAAGCATTGTTTAAAATTAGGATTATTAATTTTGAGAATTTAAATATTATTATAAAATGGAAATTTACTTTTGAACTCCAAACACGAAAATTGTGACTCATAATGTGTTCACTGTGTGGAAGTTAAATATAGAAAAAAAAAAAAAAGAATGTCTAGTATGCTACAGGAATATTTTCTCACTACTAGAATCACTTTTAATGATACTTCATAGAGTTAATTTTACACATTTAAACGAATAAATATTTATATTAAACTCGTTACATCCATGTAACATTAAGTAAACTTTAAGACCAGCTTTTAAAGGAGTATTTTAAAATTGTTTAGAAAGTTACATAGGTTTAAAAAAAAACTCATATAGCTAGGTAAACAATATTATTTATCAATTTTTATAAAGGTTTTTTTCATATGTAATAATTTTGATTCTAGTTGTTAGTATAAAAATTAGGAACTTTTTACTTACATTTACGTTTAGCTTACTGGAAGTATATTTAAGTCGGTAGGAATAATTTGTTAAATCTTGTATAACGGTTTTCTGATTTTTCTTTCGGACGGAGATAATTAAAAAAAAAAATTGTTTAGCATTTTAAAATATTTGCTCACAATATTTAGAGACGGTTTTATTTATTTATTTATTTATATTATATATATTTTTATATTATATTATATTATATATATATATATATATATATGTGGTGTGTTTTTGGGGAGCCCGTGGTTGAGGGGCTGCCAGTATCCCATGCCAAAGGTTGTGGGTTCGAATCCCAGTCTCGGAGGGACTGTTCAAGCATTCAATTAAATGAGGATTCACTCACAGCCTTCCCACCCGGGTATATGAGATCCATTAGCCAACCGGTACCCACTCACAAAAATAGGCGTAGGGAGGTTGACCCTATTCTATATAATCATCGAGAAATTATCCCGCAGACCACACCGCCCGGCCTTTTATACACACATATATATAAAGTTTCCTTCGTCTATATTATATATATATATTATATATATATATATATATATATATATATATATATATATATATATATATATATTTATTATTTTATTTTATATATTATTTTTTTTTTTATTTTTATTAATCCGACTGGGCTTCAGGTTATCATCTAGCATAAAGTCTATGCTCTAACAGAGCGTATATTTTTTGTTAGATTATTTTTTGCTATGGGTTGGTTTATGTAAAGTATCATATCTTGAGAAACAGTTCTTTATTAAGTAACATTACAATCAGTCCAATTTAGGATATTTTTAATAGTAATAAAGTACAACATTCACACGATATATACAAAACAATAAATTTATATAATAATAATACAATATACATATATAGAAAACAAAATCAATAAAAATATTATACAAAAAAAAATCAATAAAAATGTATGTAAGGTAGTGGATATTCATCACTCTTATCCACGAGTAAGAGCAACAAGTTAGCACACTGTCTGCTAGCCGTCTGCGGAAATTGCTTGAGTTAGTGGTTAGTGTTAAAGTGTTGGAGTTGATGGAAGTCAGAAACAGAAACGGAACTTTCTCTATAGTTGAGTTAGTACACTCATGGTAAATCGGGTAGATTAGGATAGTCAAGGTAATAGATATAAATTGAAGCAAATTATATCTGTCATGTTTGTTTAACTTATTTGATTTATTTCATTATGATTTCAAGCTATTGATAAGCAAAATTATTTCATTAATCGTATTTCATTTTTCTCAAGATTGAATAAATAAATTCAATATGAATATAGAAACAATACTGTTTGTAAATTAATTTAAACTCGCTACAAATTATCTAACAACGGTATATTATTACCGAATAATTATATTATGGCATTACTATTTAGAACAAAATAGAATAGAGAATAGAAAACAATTTCATTCTGGGAGTAGGTCCCCTAAGAATAACAGTTATGTACAATTGAAATATATAATACGTGTATGTCTGTCCAATAGCGTTTATTTTGTGAAGTCTTGTGGGTGGGTAGGAACGTAAAGTTTAGAATGTCGTAATATAGTTAAAAGTGAGTAGATTTAATTTAAGGAGACTGTGTAATGAGGAAGGATGCTGGGAGTTAATAGTTGGGTAAAGGTATGATCCAAGGAAATATTTTCTGCGAGTAGAGAGGAGGAGCCACTTTAATTTGATTCATGGAGCTATGCTGGAAAATAACTTTACGTATCGTAATAAATTAATTCTAGAGCTTAAGAAAGAAGATGTAGCTACACCATCAATTTATATTCATGGAAAATAGCCAATAACAACTGTTTGACAAGTTCATAACGCTAGATCTCAGCTATTTTTTAACAGATTCCAATAATATATATATATATATATAAAGTGGCTCCTCCTCTCTACTCACAGACAATATTTCCTTGGATCATACCTTTACCCAACTATTAGCTCCCAGCACCCTTCCTCCATGCACAGTCCAGACCTGTTTAATTTAATTTTATTTATTTCAATCAGAATGAAACTTAAATGGTAAAACCTATTAATAAAATATGGCAAGTTTAATCAAAATCGTTAGATCCGGGTTTAGAAAATCTTAAAAAGGTCTAAAATGCATGTTTAAAATAGCAATATCGGTCAGCCGATTTCGATGAAAATGTTGTAACATTTTGGGCGTATAGTTGTCTTAGGTAAGAAATTTCTATTACCTACGATTTTCTGTTTTGTGCTAGACCAACCACACACAAAGACGTTTTTTCGGGACTTGGTTATTAGGACTCAGGGAACCCTAAAACGTGTATTTCCGTTGAAAACTGGTATTAAAAAATTTTCACGATCCCAATATTTGCCCCCACTTTATATTTCATATTTAGGAATGTGGAAATAAAAAAATAGATAGCTTTTTTTTTTTGGTCTCCACATCAAAAGAATAAAAATACCTTTGGGGATGAAAATGATTTTTTTGTATAGAAAATAAAATTCATATACAATTTATTTATTTATTTATACCTCTTTGGTTATAATAAACAGTCGTATAATAATTCCCATTGATTTTAAGTGAACATACAAAGGTTGAAAATATCATTTTGCAGCTGTAAACTCAACTACAAACATCCCAAAGTATTTGATGCGATATGAAGGGAAGTGCCACGCTGCTGACTTTTCATTAAACAACTTTTCGTTAAACTCTCTGGAAACTTGGTTGAAACTTCCTCATTGGGACTGCACAGTTTTAGCGCTATACCTGTCAGAGGCCTGTCGCACCCAGGAACCTGAAAATTACCAACGTCCTGGCCAGCCTCTAGAGGAATATATTTCTGCTGCTCAAAATAAAAAAAAATATTTATTTAGATGAAAATTTATCTGTCCGACCCGTTGAGATAGATTTAATTTATTAAAAAAAAAAAAATACGAATATGATTCTTCACTAAGCATAATCTAATCAGTAATTTTTTTTTAATTTTTATACTGAGCTTTGGGGCTCTACTAAAACATCAATTTCTTCCCGTATTCGATCCCTACAATCCAAAATCCTTCGAAAAATCCTCAATGCTCCTTATTTTGTCATCAACAAACTCATCCATAAAGACCTTAATGTCCCATATGTTGCTGATTTGGCCCGTACGAGGTATCATTCCTTCCATGACAAACTCCACTCTCACATTAACCCACTAGTTTTAATCCTAGCTTCCTCTACCATTCCTGACAATCCTCCGAGGCGTCTGAAAAGAAGATGGCCTCGAGACCTTCTAGTGTAGATTACCTAGTGGAGTGTTGCCAATGGGCATATTCTCTTCATGTATATTATCTATATTATGAGCCAATTTACTTGATGTATTTACTAATACAGTTGTAAATTTCAATAAATTAATAAATAAAAGAAAAATTTTTTTTATACATTTCTAAAAATATGCATTTATGTAAATAAAAGCTACGTGGATTTCATCTCTGAAAAATTCAACAATAATTAAAGAACCCAACTGTAATATATACTAATACATTAATCTGTCACTCTGATGATTTTCGGAGTTATATGGTTTAATCTGCAATAATCTACATGAGGTAATATTCTAGTCAAATAAATAAAAAAATTACAAATGTTACTTTTATAATAAAGATGCAAAGTTTATATAAGAAGGATTAGAATGGTTGGAAATAACGCTTTTTCTATCCTAGAAGATAAACATTTCATTTTTTTCGTATTATATATTAAAACAATTCATTTGCTTTCTAAACTTACTCGGAACACTATAAAATAATCAACTGGTTTATTTCAAATTATCAATTACAGTTATAAACTTAATTTTATATAAGGAAATTACATCTTGTACTTATACAAGAAAGTTATTTGAAAAAGGTTTTCATGCGATTTTATATTCAAGTAACGAATCTATCAACTTGACGTTGCCTAAACGTTGTATCTAAAATAATAGAATGTAAAATAACAATAGCTAGTCATAATTTTGCTCGCTTAAGCTAAAAACAAGCAAGAAATAACAAAATATTCTCTTACAAATTATAAAAATAAGTATATATGTAAATTTGTCATAATTGAAAAAAAAGAAAAACGAAAAATATGAATTTGGAGTTATTCTGTTAGTCAGTAGCAAAATATGAATTTTCCAAGAAGTAAATTAATTAAACAACAAAGTTAATTCTTAAAAAAGGTAAGTTTGATTTAATTAAAAATATTTCTTCTATGGATAAATACATTTTTTTTTAACAGTCTTTTTTCGGGTTGATTAAAATATTTCGTTCTTTTTTTTTTACACTTTTCCTTACCAAGATTTAATAAAGTATTTCCGAAATTGGAATTCCGATAATAACCTTGCATTGTTCCCCGTTTCAAACGAGATTCCTTTTTATTATTTATTAACCGTATCGATTTACGAGGTCGTGAATTTTCCTCATCGACTCTCTCTTTTTTTTCTCTTACATGATTGTGATCCTGTTCAGAATATATAAAATCAATTTAAAATAAAAAAATGTTTCGTTAGAACTACGAGCAATTATTTTTCAGTTGTTTAAAATCCATAATAAAAAGTCTGGTGGGTGCAACATACGACTTTCACATACCTCGGTTGTTTAAATCAATTTAAGAACTATTGATTAAAGTTAGAGTTAAAAAAGGTTCAAAGTATTATATTCCATTTTGTTGGAAACATATATTTTAGATTAAATGATATAACAATTTAAAATTGTTGTGCGAAATAATCACTGAAGTTTACGTTCATCTCGTCACTTATCTTACCTCCCTCTTTCTTTCTTCCAGTGGCGCGACAGGCCGTGTAGGCCCTGGGCCTCGCGATGTAAGCTCCTGCGAGTTTACACTCACGTTTCACGATGCAATTTTTTAGTGTAGGGTCATCACTCTCTACTACTAATTTTGTGAGTGGCCACCCTTTGGCTGACGAGTCTCGCATACCCGGGGAGAGGTTGTGAGTGAATCCACATTGTTTTAAATCCTTATATAAGGACTTGGATTCGAACTCCGAACCTGTAGCATGGAGACTAGCGCGCTAGCCACTCAGCCACGGGCTCCCCGCTATCTTACGTCCCAGAATGTTTTATATAATATAATATATTTTCTCAATTTTTTCTTTAAAATGTAATATTATGCATCTGTATTAGGGGTCACATATAGCATAGTGGCAAGCATAACAACTTCTATGCCAAACGTCGCGGGTAGTTACCTGCAGGTGGCCCTAGGATTTTTTAATGGGTGTGGAAAATCCTTAGTTATGCTGTCCTTCTGAAGGCACGTAAAAAGGTGCTCCAGAGCCTTTGCGATATCAGGTACTCGTTAAAGATCCCTGTCCCAATAAAACCTGTTAGTTTTCAAAGTAGTTCAAATTGTATATTTAGCCGTTTTTTTTATGTTAATTAGATAATATGGTCAATACTTTTTTTAATCTACAAAATAAAAGGTAATTTAGAGGAAGAAAATTTAAAATCTTGGTACTTGAAAACCCTCCCGCCCCTCAGTAAGCAGACATTTATAGATATACTTCTAATTTATTTGTGTGAAATTCTCAGTGTCCCGAAAATAGCAAGGGATATTCAAAGAAGTTATCGTTGACATCAACCGAGAAAAATGAATTAAACGTTCGTATTTTGGTGATTTATTATTGTTTTACACACGTATATGCATGATTGACTGAACAATATTTTAAAAATTCTTCGATAAAAAAAAAGTTAAACTATTGTTAATTTTTGGTCAAGGAAAGTAATGTAAAATAAATGATGTGTTGTGGAACAAATCAAATTTTCATATAGAATTTAAAATTTGGATAATTTTTTATTTAATTTACATTTTATTTTATAAAATACCTCCAACCTTAAAAGAAGCCCTAAGTAATGACGAAGACAAAGTTTAAAAACTTTTGGAGTTTTTTAGAGACATTGGTCTGTCAAACTCGATATAAAAATAGTGAATCAAGACCCGCTAATGACCTGAAAGTGTAGATGAAAAATACCGGAAAAAATAAAGAAAATGTGTGTGTATATCATTAAAATATTACCGATTTTTAAGATAATTTTTTTTTTTTATTGCAGAATACGAATTTGCTATTTTTTAAAATAACAAATCTTTTTTTTAAATTTTATTAAAACAAAAACTACGTAGAGAATCAAGACCCGCTAATGACTCGAAAGGGTAGATGCGAAATAATAAATAAATAAAAAAAAGAACAAAAACTGACTGTAAACTTAAATTTTAAAAGTTATAAAAACGATTTCATGTATTATGTGTCTAGATTAACAAAAAATAATATTATATGATGTTACATCACAAATATCAACGATTCTGATTCTTGACGTGTCTTCAACTTTGAAATAGTGATTTTGCATGACTTCTGTAATGTGTGTTAGATAAAATTGTAAGCTTAAAACTTAGCGCAAATAATACGGTTTGTATCGACTTGACCTTAGCATGAACCTAAATTTAGCAACAAGTAGGAATCTGGATCAAAAGTAATGATTCCTTCGATAATAATCACATCTAATAATTATAAAAAGCATTTAATATTGTCTTGTTTGCTATAATTTACAATTATAAATATATAAGAAGTAAATTAAAAGCAGTTTTCATTACATAGGTGTGATAAAAAAGATCATAATAGTCCACAAAAAGAAGGTTCATCAAGGACATTATAATTACTAAATGTTATAAAAAGGGTTATAAAACAAAAGTAAGGAGATGGCCATCAATTCAAACGGCTGGGTGAGGAAGATAGAATGTGTGACCCACATTAATTAATGAAATCGACCTCCTCAACAAAATTAATTAATACAGGGCCATAATAGATGGAGGGAATACTACTGCCTGAAGTTTTCGTTTAAATTATATTCCATTGTTTAAATTTATATATACTTCCATCGCCCATAAATGTGTCCACTGTTTCACTTCTGATCGATGCTATCCCTCTACACGCTTCGTCGGTTAAATTTTGTTTTCAAACTTCAGCGAAGGCCTTTCAAGTTTATTCTGTACATATTGTAAGTGAAAAATAAACTTTGATATATCAATATTCAGAAATGTTTACAAAATAATTTTAAAATTGATGTATAAGAACTATTATCAGATGTAAACATTACCTGTATAATACACTTTATATCTTGTAAACAAAAAACTTGAAATTGGTAAGTACATTAACTATTACAACAACGAAACAATTTTATTAAATTAACATATGGAGAAGATACACCTTAGTATCTCTAAATCGGAATATCTGACGGTCATATTCTTTTCAGATTCCTCAGATGATTATCAGGAATTAAAGAGGAAGCAAGGCTTTTAATGTTGGTAATCAGAATGGGGTTTTCCATGGAAAGATTTAACGTTAAGTTAATTTCGGTTGAGTTTATTCCCAGAGTTGAGAAATAAATGTTTTTTGATTGCAAGGTTTGAACATAGAAGGCAATTAGTGGTTTGGTAAAACCCAAAAGCTCATCTTTATAGATCCGAATATGTACTATTATAGTAATGCAAATGAGCTTTTTATAATTAATTGGAATAGTTTGAGCTTTAGTAAAGTAAATTTTATTTCTTGTTGTTTCTTATGTGAGGAATCAAGTTCAACGTGTGAAGAGAACAAATCCTAGGAAATAGGAGTTGAATGTTGTTAAAGGATATTTACAGGTTTGTAAAAGTGATTCTATGGATTAGGTCGGAATTAATGTAAATCCAGTTGTTAAAGCAATTAGTAGTGTTTTTCTTTTTCGAGAAATGTTTATTTTCGCAAAAAATACTAAAATGTTATTTCCTTAATTCGTCTGCTATGTCATTATGTTAAATTTGATTATGTTGGCAACTCTATGTTTATATGAGTTAATGTTCATTTTATTAGTGCTTCCGCTAGATTGTGAAGCAATGTGATTTTCAATTAATATTTCTCAGAAAATTATTAATTCTCGTAAGCTTCGGTACGTAACTTTTTGTTCTAGTTAGACTCAGCATTTTAATAAGTCAGTTCGCTTATGCCTCTCATGATGTTAACAAATATGATAAAACCAATTGTCTCCATTCAGTCATGTATTTCTACTTTTACATTTTTATTTTCGCATGGTTTTTTCCGGTGGTTTGAACTTTCGGAATTGCTGAAACATCAGTCTAAAGATTTTATTAGCACAATCAATGGTCAGAAAAGCGGTTCAAGAAAGTACATAATTTACATATTTTAATGTAGTAGTGAAAATAAAAATAAATTAAATGAAATAAAAAATACTTTTATTCTTGGATGAGTAGTCCTCTAAGAGTGACAAGAAAAGTACAATATAAATTATAATTTTCTGGTCGTTTAAGACTTTAGTTAACAATAAAAGACAGATTCTGTGACAATGAATAGTTCTTCTATACCTTTAAGTATTACATATGTTGGGAAGATTGATACTTTAGGAGATGGAGAAACAGTTGGTGTTTGAAAGTGGATAATGATAAAGCTTTACGAATGGATATAGGCATGGGATTCCAAAATAGGGTAAGTAGAATGACAAAGGATTTTTAGAAGAAGATGGATCTGTGAGAAGGTATATACAAGTTTGTGGGTAGGGATCTAGTGTTTACTGAATAGACTGAGGAACAATTGGTAATAATATCAAAAATATAAGGAGGTTTTTTTGTTTTAAAAAATCGGAATCGGACTGAAACGACAAGAAACTGCCCAACGCTTTCGCTTACTTCAACACTTACTGGACAGACGCTCTAACCTTCCACTTAACTACAAAAGGCTCATATATATTACCTCTACTAAACCATCAAATTCTTCCCGTATTCAATCCCTATAATCCAAAATCCTTCGAAAAATCCTCAATGCTCCTTATTTTGTCACCAACAAACTCATCCATAAAGACCTTAATGTCCCATATGTTGCTGATTTGGCCCGTACGAGGTATCATTCCTTCCATGACAAACTCCACTCCCAAATTAACCCACTAGTTTCAATCCTAGCTTCCTCTACCATTCCTGACAATCCTCTGAGGCGTCTGAAAAGAAGATGGCCTCGAGACCTTCTAGTGTAGATTACCTAGTGGAGTGTTGCCTATGGGCATATTCTCTTCATGCCTTTTCATGTATATTATCTATATTATGAGCCAATTTACTTGATGTATTTACTAATACAGTTGTAAATTTCAATAAATTAATAAATAAAAAAAAAAAATAAATAAATTGGAAGAGACTGACACCTAGGAGGTTCTGCCGACAGAAAGTGAGATAGAGCCAATTCAACTCGGTATACCTACTAGGAACATGGGAGCGTCTGGGGATTCCACATGTGAATCTAATGAAACAATTCTTTTGAGCCTCATAGACAAAACGGGATTCACTTCCTTGGTGGATTTGATGACGTGAGAAACTCTGAACGTAGCTTTTTGAAATAAGAGAAACGGTCGATTCTTCGAGAGACAAAAATAACTATTAGTGGATTTCTATTCTTGCTCCGCAAATCATCGTACCTAATACGCTATACGTTTGTAATTTTTTTTTTTTCCAGTTTTAAGAAAAGTCCCTCTACGCCTGTAATTTTTAAACAATTTTTCTGTTTGATTTGAGGTGTAATAATTGAATTATTGTTGACATATATCACACAAGTGTTATTTTAACCAGTTATTGCGGGTTAGCTGTATACATTATGAGGAACACCATCATACAGGCATGTAGGAAAGACTCTTTGCTGCTTATATTCACACGTTGGTAAGAAGTAGTACAAAATGAAAAGCAGAATTATAAACTTCAACAAAAGTCTAAAACTTCACAATTAAGAAAAATATAATACTGTTATGTATTAGGAATACTAAAGGGAGTTAAAATCAATCATTAAATAATCCTTATATGAATTAATAATAATAAGTCTCTGACGGCAAAATGTGATAGGAATACTTTTTACCTGACGTATTTTCCCCAGTACCGTCCAGGTTACATAAGTGTAATTTCAACCCTATGGCCGGGACACCCTTAAGGTTTATCAGGACATCCAGGAGATAAAAAAATATTAGTATTAAAAATCATATAAAAGAAAGACATCAAGCCAAAAAAGTAATACCTAAGAAGAATTGCGACCGACATAGTTTGTCATCAAATAAGTCCAATTTGTATATTTAGCAGTCCTTCATCAATTTCATTAAGATAAAATATTTAATCTTTTAGAAACTACAAAATTAAAGGTAGTTTAGAGGAAGAACATTTAAACTATCGGTGTTTAAACCATGTCAGACTATTTCAATCAGAATGAAACCTACATTATATCAAATCCTCTTAAATCCTACATCCATAAAGTGAGTTTAATCAAAAGGTGTAAAAAGGTGAAAAATGCATGGTAAAAAGTAGCTCTTTTGGTTATCTGATTTTGATGAAAAATATGCTGTAAAATCTAGGATCTATAGTTGTCTTAAATATGAAATTTCAGTTTCGTGCAGTTTTTAGTTTTTGCTCCAGACCTACCACACACACACACATTTTCGCGGGAGTTCATTTGGACTCAGAGGACCTTACAACGTGTATTTTCGGTGAAAATTTGATTTCGAAAATTTTCACAATCCCAATATATTGCCTTAATATATATTTCATATAAAGATGAGTAAAAGAAAAAAAAAAGAATAGAGGACAATTAATAAATTAAATCATCATTTTATCCTTAAAATTATTATATATAATATTAATAAAATATCTTCCGCTACGTTGGGCTCTTAATTAATTCCTTCCTCGTTCTTGTTGGACACGTAGGCGATGACAATAGAACGGACCTGTACAACACAAAGCCCGCCAGGGACAAAAAAATCCTGAAAAGATGGGATCCCAAAAGAAAACAAAAGAGCGGATTTGTCTTCTGAAGTTACCGTGAAATCTTTATTATATTGTCAGCCTTTTCTAAAAATAGACTGAAATATTAAGGAAAGATACTATAAATGTAGTCTAACGTAATTCACCCGGGTTTCCAACTGTAATATGTTAAATAAAGACTTGTTTTTAATTAAGTGTTTTTGATTTAAATAAAACAAAGGAAAATTCAGACTCACCCCCTAAACACGTTTTATTTTGTCAAAAGCTCATTTTAGTAATGCCTTTCAATGAATATAAAGTAACGGATGATTTTAAGAAAAAAATTGTTGTGAATATTAGTATTATAATGTTGTTTTCACTGATAAAAGAAGTAATTAATAAAAAAATAACAAAATGTTAATCAACCCTGCAAAGGGAGATCCTTAATAAAATGTTAAATACGACATTAAATTAAAACGCAATTGAGAGCTTCTTCATCTCTTACTCTACTCCCACATTCAGCATAAATTTTTTTTTTTTTTTTTTTTTTTTATTTTATTGAGATATATTACAATTTGTTTCTATATGAACATTAGTAATAGTGATATATGATCCCATTCACACAATATATACAATGATAAAGTCAAACAAATAAAATATAATATATATACAAAATAAGAAAACAAACAACAACCTATAACTGAGATAAATACAAATAAATGATATATATAGAATTAAATAGTAATAAATATAAAAACAAAACAAAACAAAACATTAACCTATAATTGAGATAAATAAAAGTTTGCAGATAAACAAACATCATTCAAACAAACATAACTATATACAAAATATACAAGTGCTATAGAGGGACCCCAGACTGGGCTTTTCCCCCCACTTGTGGAGGAAAAAGCGGAATCCAAAAGATCCTAGACCCTCGCTCTCAGCCGCGTCACTGGTGTGAATCAGTGGAGGCCGAACTAGGGCGTAATAGCCACAAACATACATTACATGAGTGGAGGATCTGACCAGTGTCAGAACTCCAATTTAAACGTTTACAATACGTCTCGCGGCCACTGCCGACAGCATAAAATTAGAAAATTATTTTCACACCGATCTTTGTTATTTTACAAGGCTTCTGTAACGTTTCCAATGCCACATATGCTACATATCAGCGAAGAAACCCGGCAAGAACGCTTCTAGATTGCGTTTCATATATTTTTTTATTTTTATTTTTTTTTAATTTTTACAGCAAGGTTCAACAACTCATACGGTCATTTACCTAAAAAAAGGAGAAAGTAATCATTATATTTTACTTAACATAAATTATATGTAATATTAGACAGCACCATAATGTTATTTTTCAAACCACGCATTTATGTATTTTTTAACTCGGTGAAAAATATTTTATTCATCTGTAACTGTTCTCGAAAGGAAAATAATGCTAGCTTTTCTTTTTATTTAATTTTTTGTTTTTATAACCCTTGTTCAGGGTGGTTCGTAACTGAAGGACATTCTTTTAGATATTTGTTCACTAAAACAAAACAGACAAAAAAAAACTCATAATAACATATATCACAAACTCTTTAATTAAATAAATATCAAAGGTTAAATATTTATTATTTATTTACTAAATTACGACTGACTGTACAATGTTTTACTTGATCAATACTAAATAATAGGTTTTAATCGCCTGTTAAACGAATGAACGAAAAGCAAATACAGTAGTTGCTCATATGTTTGTCTAGTTATGTTTGTTTTACTGTATCATCGCTGTATTTATCATCATTTGTCTAGTTCTATTTGTTTTAGTGTGAGTGAGAATACTGTGACACAGATCAATTTATGATTATGACGGGGGTCACCATAAATGTATTTACTTTTGCAGAGCACACACATAAAACACACAGAACTACACAAATGATGATAAATACAGCGATGATACAATAAAACCCAAAACTAGACAAACGGATTAGCATCTACTGTCATTGCTCATCGTTCATTCATTTAAACGTATTAAACACGTTAAACTTTGTATTGTCAGTCTTAATGTAGTAAATAGATAATAAATCTTTAACCTTTGATATCTTTTTAATTAATGAGTTTGGGATAAAGGTTAATCTGAACATATTGTCGTGCAACTACGAAACACCCTGTATGTATGTATGAATAAATATATTTATAAGAACAATTAAAACATTAAAAAAATATTAATATAATTAAATAGAAAATTACATGAACACAAAATTAGTATATGGTTAAAACATATTTATTTTATTGATACAGGTAACCCACAATAATGGTGATGTTTGCTGACATATAAAATTGTTATTAATAACAGTTCATAGTTTATGTATAGAGAAGGCTAATAAATCAAGTGAGCGAGAAATGTTTTATTTCATTAACACTACAACGAAACAATAAAGTGCTGCCCAACTGTATTGGGCTGCTATCACACGCAGGGTACTCATCCATCATATAATATTGTTATTTTTAGTAGAAATATTACGAATTTACCCTATTGTTTTTTCCTTTATTAATAGTTTTAGGTTATAGTGTATAATATATCGGGCAATTTACAGCATAAACCATACAGAAAAAAAAAAAAAAGCGGAAATGTTCACCTAAATGACCAGCAGTATCAAAAAAAGTTTAAGTAAAATATAAGACAATATATTACAAAAGAAGATTTAAAAAAATAATTTAATAAAATCACTAAACAAAAAATATATAGATAAATTAAATTAGATAAAAATCTTAATCTAATCAAAATCCTTACAGGTGAGAATGGATAATCTCCAGAGAGTCTAATATTATACTCTCGACCATCATGGAAAATTCCCTATAACATAATAATGTAATATAATATTTGTATAAAAAATAATAAACATAGTTGAATCTTTAGAGCACAAAATACTATTAAAATATAAAGAAATTGGAAGCTGGCATAGTTATAATATTTTTTGTTATTTTAAGCAATTTAAAATACTCAATGAAATTGATTTATTTACATATAATTTAGATGAATGCGATTTATGCAATAGTACAAATATAAATTATATCCTAAAATTTGAGCGACTTTTTTAAAAGTTTTATTTTAATGGGACTTATAGAAATGACAAATGTTTTCAACAATTTTGTTTACCATCCTCTCCAGTAGATTTCAGAGCCAGATATGCTTTTGAATGTTAAGTTAAAGTGTAAGTAAACGAAGAAAGTTCCTGAAAATGTGGAGAAGAGGAAGTGTGTGCTACAATCAGAAAACTTCCGCTTGAGCACAGGTTGTTTGTCGAGAGTTTTGTTGAAAGCACTTGGGATAGAAGTGCTTCTTTGCCAAAGACAATGTTTTTCTTCTGGACTCAGGATGATATGATTCACAATGACTGATTTAGCAAAGAGAAAGAAAAATGTTTTATTTTACAGTGTGATGCCTAGATATATTGGTCTGCTATATTATTCAAAGCATACTAATCAGTATATGACTGGACATAACGAAATATTTTTTTAATGCTTTTTAAATTGAAAAAAAAAATGGTGCGTGCAACACAAGGTTTTTAATAACCTGTTAAAATCAGTTTAAGAATTTTTAAATAAAGTTAGGGTTGAAAAAAAATTAAATAAATACATAAAGTTTCGATGAAAGCATATGTTTATAGTTAAATAATATAACAATAGAAATTATTATGTACAACAATCACTTCATTCTATAGCATATTCTTCAGTTTACATTTCCGGTACAACTTAGCATATGAGATAACACTATCTTGTTTAAATCTTTAGCTTTCCAATATTGTAATATACATCTATATTAATATTCTTACTAATCTTATGTTCAAAAAAAAAAAAAATATATATACCAGCAACAATATGTTTGTTCTTTTCTGATTCAGTTGGTTAGCTTTGATCTTGTAGATATATATATATATATATATATATATATATATATATATATATATATATATATATATATATATATATATATATCCAGTTTTCAGCAATGCTATCAGCATAAAATAGTAATTTTATTAAGAATGATAAATGACGGAAAGGTGAAAAAATGCCTATTACAAGATAGTACGACTGAAAAAAGATTTTGATTTACAAACTCATTAAGAAACTAGATATAAATTCAACATTAATATATCGATTTTTTATTTTGTGTATTACGAGTAAAACAATTTAATATTGGCTTAGTGTTTACGTCAACTCTGACCTTTGCAGGCCTTAAGTCGACCCTTTATGGCCTATATTACCAAAGGGCTATGATTACAGACAGGGATTAGAACTATTAGTAAAATTGAGCTTAAGTAATCTTCCTGGAAATTGTAGGTTAATGAAAAAGCCGGGAGAAATACGTTCCTAAGGGCTAATATCAGATTGATGGAAACTGATAAGGTTGCAATGGTTTAGCACAAGGTAATTAAGCTTCCATTACTGACACATGATGCAAGTATGTATACTTTTATTTCACTTTTGTTTCTATATACACGTAATATTTAAACGGAAATACACTTTTAAGTTCAAATAAAGTAATAAGACCCCCAAAATGGCATGGGTATGTGTAAGTGGCTCATACAGCCAACTGGTTCACACAGTATTCTCACTGTAGACGTTAATTAGTAATATACAGACCGGCTTCTGAAGGCCTCGAGGATGCCAATTTTCAAATTAGGAGAGAATATGATTGACATTGGTGCCCGCCGAGGTAGAAGCTTGTACCGCAGCACCAGGTATGAAGTGACCCAGCCAAGTAGGGCACGAGCCCGCGCCTG
This sequence comes from Piezodorus guildinii, assembly GCA_023052935.1. Classification (NCBI taxonomy): domain Eukaryota; kingdom Metazoa; phylum Arthropoda; class Insecta; order Hemiptera; family Pentatomidae; genus Piezodorus; species Piezodorus guildinii. The sequence continues at coordinate 64,648,532 of CM041293.1, forward strand.
TCGCAAAGCAGAGGGGACTTGATAGAAAATAATGCCATGATTGTTCCAAGGAATAAGGTACAAGCTTTTCTGCAGCGGAATGGACTTCTTGCACGTTAGTTGATGCAATGCTCCCCATCGTATGAGAGGGAGTGATAAGATAACTTGAGTTTGATGAAAAAGTTGCTGTGACATCTCGGGCGTATAGCTGCATTAAATATGAAATTTCAGTTCCGTACGACTTTTCGATATTGCGCTAGACTTACCTCACAAACACGGACACTAAGACCATTTTTCGGGACTTGGTTATTTGGACTCAGTGGGCCCTAAAACGTGTATTTCCGTTGAAAATTGGAATTCGAAAATATTCACGATAGCGATACTTTCCCTTACTATATATAGTAAGTGAAAGTAAAAGTAAAACAGGTTAATGGTTTATTAAATGGATTTATTATTTACAAAATATACAATACAAATACGATATGTACATTTGTCACAGATATTTGTCCTTTTATTACCCGAAGGTATTCTAAAGAGGATTTATATGAGCGCAGCATGCACTACTAACATTTCAAGGGCTTCTATGCCTTTATGTATGCAGTTACAAAATGGGAGGGACCATTCTTCAGGGTATAGGTGATGAATTAAATTAAGAAATAACCCGAAATACTTCTCCTGGCGTACGACGTCAACGAGAGGTAGTGATCCTTGCCACCTCCTAGGCTTGGGTTGTGAGGTGATATTAACAAACAATGGGTTAGTACAGGCTTTGTGCCCATCAAAAATTTGATGTGCCTCCGGCTGATATATTCAGGCACTGTTGGTAATAGTAACTCCTGATGTAGGTTATGGTTTTCGGCCCTCTGTAGGTTGGTATCTATGACAATCAGCCGAAGGATGGAGTTCTGGAACGTCTGTAATTGTTTAAGGGTGGACTTGAACAGATGCCGCATCAAGGGCGACCCATAGAGCATAGTCGGACGTATTATGCCTTTTTAGATCAGTAATTTCATCCTCAGTGACAGCTATATAAACTACCTGATCGAAACTTAAACCTTTCGGAGTAATTAGGGAGTAATTTAATTGAATGGTTGGGAAGGTAAAAAAAATATCGGTAAATATTATTTTATACTTCTTATATCTTTATGAATAAATGTTAAAATTTATTATAATGTCTATGATAAGTTTTTAGATGTCCTGTTCTACAGATATCATAGCAGTATTTATGTTTATACAACCTCTTCCGAGGTCTCATTTGCCTAACCTCTCGGTAGCTGACGTGTCCCGAAGAGATATAACAAGTGACACGGACTAGGTCGATAGGCAGAAGGTGGAGGTCGATGTGTTTGCCAGTCACCATGAGAACTGGCTGCTAGGTCAGGGAAATTGATCCAAAGCTTTGGGCCTGACCACGGCTTTTCTCTAGTACGTTGCGCATTAAACTTAGGAACTTGTAGCAATTCTAAAACAGCAATTTAGGACTCCCACTGTAGCATCGTCCGATTAGCCATAGTAGCATAAAGTGACGTTAAATAAATAAACAAACAATCTAAAACAGCAAAATGCTTTAACAATTAAAATGCTGGCTTAAGCAATCAAATTGATTACTTTTTGTTAAATATATTATATATGAATATAGGTATCCTGTTATACTCTCATATAATTACTTGGAAATAATAAACAATTGAGTAATAATTTACAGATACCATTGCTTAAGTTTTTTTTAATTTTAGCCATATCATTAAAAAATAATAATAAATAAATAAATATTGCATTAAGTTATAAACTGGTGAAGGATTGCAACAAGAAAAAAATCACAATGAGACTATAATAGGATATGTTAAAAAAAGTAAAATATAAAATCAGAAAATGAGTAATTTATTTCATTAATATATTGCATTTTAATTAAAGAAAAAATAAATATATTTTATTTATAGGATCGCTACAATAGACTTTTGTCAGTCCTTTTCCAGCTCCCCACATCTTACCATCCCCCTAGAAGGTTGAAACGGCAGTGGCCTCGAGACCTCTTGTAACGTATATTGGAGTTCTAGCATTGGCTAGATTCTCCACTCACGTGCTGTATGCTTGAGAATTGTATATAGGCATTAGTGACTTTTTTATAGATTCTTATTGATTCTGTTTTTTGTCTATGTACATTGTATTATTATTTAGTATATAAGGTTATTAATGTCCTGTTTTAATTTTTTTTTTTTTCATATGTTATGAAGTTTACCCATGAGATGTCCATGATTAATATGGTTGTGATATAAATAATAATAATAAATATAACCAAATTCCTTAAAATTTAATAACTGCTAAACCGAAAAAAAACGTAAGTGGGGATAGTGTTTAGTCCGTTATTGACCCTGATCTTTGGACGGGATATTTTTATCTGTATACATTACTATAATATTTACACTAAAAGTTTTTTTACAAAATATCTGTAATATCTATCTACTTATAGGATAATGGATGCGCTGTGTTTCTCATAGAAACCTTCGACACCTTGTGTTGTATCATAGAACTCTGAATTCCAACGTTGAATGGAATTCCGCAATACCTTTTGAAATGTTCTTCAACCTTCATCTGAACAATAAGATAACTTCTATTCCAAAATTGTACCAGAAAAAGGGACAAAATTGAAATAAAAATAAGTATTTTCATGTTGATCAGTTCATAACGAATTCTATTAATAATAGAAAATTGAATCGCCCAATAACAAATAAGTGAGTTAAATTACTAAACTTTACTTACATGAGTAAATAATTAAATTAAATGGGTCTTCAATCGTGGCTTTAAATTCTACAAACAGCCAACAGTTTGATATAATCGTAAAACAAAATAAAAAAATAAAATTGATTTACTTTTTTTGTTATTTGATCGTAGAAACCATTATATAAAACAATGAAGCTAATTATAATTTTAATTTAGTATGTATTTTTTTTTTCAAATATTAAGTTTCATAAGGACACCTTCCTTAATTTTACTTTAACATAGACAATCCCTCTCCGGACACGTATTAGCTTTTTAGAATAAAACTGTTATAGGAGATTGGATCTCAAGTATAAATTCCTCATTCATCTCTGGTTGGCCATGCGCACATCTGAAGTATTAAATCTTCGACAAATAACCAAAATAATCAGTAACTTACTTAGCTTTATAACGTTTTCTAAAGATTATAAAAATTTCCTTAAATTGACAATTATAAAAAAAAAATCAATAAATAAATGTTATGTTCAAAGGTTTCTATATATCCATTCCCTAACGTATCACAACTATATATCAACATATATCGATCGAATATATAAATGACTGGAAGATCTCAGAAAAAAGGTACAAATTGTATATTTTAGCAGTGGTTTTCTCGAACACAGCAAAATTAGTATTTTTCGCTATTTGGATAAGGTAATTCCTTATTTCCTGAATATTTATAAATATTAGTTTTCTAATATTTATTTCCTTTGGAGTCAAACGATCTCAACAACCTCTTGTTTAACTTCGGTTTATCAGAGGAACGATATTTCACTTTGAAGGATTAAGTAAAGATTTAAGCCAGGTCTGTGTTAGATTAACTCCGTTCGCTTTATGCTTGCAAACCCATCGTACCATTACATTTATAAACAAATCATTGGGTTCCAAAAAAACCCGCAAAAAGGGTACAAATGTTAGAAATTAGAAATTAATATATCATAAGCATAGATAAAAGGATATTGAAAAAAGAATTCAAAAGTATTTTTATTTGTATATAATAATATAATATCAACCTAAAAATAGTTACAGATAAATCAAGATAGTACTTCCATTTAACAGTTTTTGCTTAGTACTTTTTGCAAAATTACCAGAGTTAATGTTTTTTTTTTTTAGAAAACGTTATTTTAACAGTTAAGAGAATAACTCCGGAACCAGCTAGTTTCAATAACCAAACGTATATAACTATAAACTGATCATATAGGTAATTTAATATTCGTTTCATAATTTTTTCACTCGCCTAATTGAGATTTTTCGCCAAATTTAAAATTCATATATAAAAATAGACTATGTTCTCAAGATCGAAATTTTTACAGCAAGTAGGACTATGCTAAGCGTTCAATGAAAAAAAAATTAAAAGTGAACCTCCTTTCCTTTATTCACTTTTATTTCGTTCAAAGTGTCGTTTTTTTAACCATTTTCGAGAATTTCATAAACTACTTTCTTTACTATTTAGGTAATATGTTCTGGGGACAAAAATTACAAAGCATGTTCTTATCTTATTGTTAGTGTTTGTTTTTATATCTAAACAATTACAAGAATTGGAAAGGTGTTCCTAACACGTAAACGCCCGCAAAGCTGACTTAAAACGGCTGCATTATTAAAATTTTGTCCAGAAAGAAAATTCATTTATGACTTTATATTAAAAAAAAATAGAAAATAACTGGTCAAAAAATCACGATAATGAAAAATGTTTAGAGGAAAAATTAATGAAAATTGGTTTTAAAAAAATATGAGTGTCTAATTTTTACTTCCACTTACTATATAGAGTAAGGAAAAGTATTGCGATCGTGAAAATTTTCGAATTCCTGTTTTTAACGAAAATACACGTTTTAGGGTCCCCTGAATCCAAATAACTAAGTCCCACAAAAAGGTCTGTATGTGTGGTAACTCTAGAGCTGAAGTGAAAAGTCCTATGAAACTGAAATTTCATATTTAAGACAACTACACGCCCGAGATGTTCCAAAAACTTTTTCATAAAAATCAGCTAACCAGAAGAGCCACTTTATAACATCGTATTGCACCTTTTAATGATTTTTTAAAAAAGGCTCCGACGATTTTGATTAAACTTGCTATATCGATGTAAAATTTAATGGGCTTTAATATCATGTAGGTTTTATTCTGATTAAAATAGTCTGACAGGAATTAAATGCCGATATTTTAAATTTTCTTCCTCTAAAGTACCTTTAATTTTGTAGAATCTATAGAAATAATTATATTATCTTGTTAGCATTGATAAATAACAGCTATACATGCATGCTGAGTGAATTTGATAAATAATCAAAGGAGAAAACTGAAAAAATATTTTTTTTAAGCAATATTTTGTTTTTTAACTTAAGAACAGTAATGTACATGTATAATATACCGCTGGAAACCTAAAGATTTAGAAAAAATATTATCTCATACACAATCTTTTTAAAGTTGATAGAGAGTGATGAAAAGTCGATAAAACTAAGTGATTATTTTAGATAATAATATAATAGATTTTTTAATAAAACACATATTTCTATAGAAATTCCATTTATTCTTCCATTAATTCTTTAATGGTTTCACTTATTTTTATCTCTTACTGTATTTGAAAATTCTTTAATTGATTCTAAAAACGGAGGTAAGTGACAGTCGTGTGTTGCCTGCACCAGATTTTTTAAAAAGAACTATTGTAATAAATGTGTTCCTAAGAAAAAATCACTTACTATTTCAGCCTTCTTTTAAACAAATTTTTGATACTCCCGATTATGTTCATTTGGTGCTCTTAGGTTTTTTGTTATCCTATTTTTTTTTTTTTTTTTTTTTTTTTTTTAAACTGAAGGCAAACTACTTTTTTCCTCTTCTGGTTCTGCTAAGCTTGGAATAGTCACCGTAAGGGGAGGAGGTATTTTTGAAGTGGCACTTGATAACCTTTATGAAGTGTTGCACGAGGGCACTCAAGCTTCTGATTCTCAAGGGCCCCAGAGGGCCTGAGTTAAAGAAGAATGAATTATAAAAGCCCTTAATTTTCTCGACCTCGAAAAATAATTTTTGGAAGAGAATATTTGTAAATTATTATACATATTTTGTATCCAAAATATCAGAGTATAACAATTTATTTAACTCTTTAGCCAAATAACTCAGATGCATAGTGATAAATTAATATACAAAAATTGGTCAATCATCTCTGCTAAGTTAAAAACGCTATCTTAGCTATTTCAATACCGATTTCAATATTTTTACTATCACTTACTAGATATAGTAAGGGGAAGTATTGCGATCGTGAAAATCTTCGAGATCTAGTTTTCAACGGAAATACAAATTTTAGGGTCCCCTGAGTCCAAAACCAAGTCCTTCAAAAAGGTCTGCGTGTGTGTGTGATAACTCCCGGGCGAAAACGGTAAGTCCTATGAAACTGAAATTTCATATTTAGGACAAATATACGCCCGAGACGTTACAAAACCTTTTTCATAAAAATGAGCTTTTAATTAATTCTTTAATAGTCTCACGTATTTTTATCTCTAACTGTATTTGAAAATCTTTCATTGATTTTAAATGGAGGTAAGTGAAAGTCGTGTGTTGCCCGCACAGATTTTTTAGTTTTATATAGTACTCTATTACACAACGAATATATAATAATATTTATGAATTCGTACAGCGGACAGACGGATTTTATTCTATTAAACTCTAAGATCTCTAATTTTGAGAGGGAGTATTCTTTTTTTTTTATTTTTTTTTTATTTTTATTTATTTATTTTTTTTTTTATTTATTTTTTTTTGTTAATCAATTACGAAGATTCATATTTGAAACAGTTATTTCCTTTAAGGGGGTGCAGTTGTTTTGTTAATCATACCTTTTTAGTCAACCCAAGCCTACAAAGTAAAGCTGTATGATATTGAGATCTATTGATAACTAAATATTAACAACAGATCCTACAATCTTATTTTATTGGCATTGCTGAAATGAGTTTCGCCTATTAAATTCACTGTTTGAGATTATGCAAATGAATCTTGTACATTTCGTTAACGATTTTTATTCCCACTTTCCTATATATGAAGTATATAATAAGAGAAAGTATTGCAATCGTGGAAAATTTCGGATTCCAGTTTTTAACAGAAATAAACGTTTACGGATCCCTTGAGTCCAAATCACCAAGGCCTGTGTATGTGATGAGTAGATACCGGAATTCGGTGCAGTAAAAAGGTTTTACTGTTTTGGTTCACAAGTAATATAAAACAGTTAGTTTTCCTGTCAAATCTAAGCTCAGGGTAATCAGATATTACCCGGTAGTAGAGCCTTATTCGAAAGTGACGCTAAACGAATAAAAGAAATGAAACAATATTAAGTAATATGTTAGTTAGACCGATGTGTTTACTAACTGAAGTCAGCAGTCCTAATATTTCCGTTTATTTTTTTCTCTTCTTACCTAAATATTTAATTCCAGATATAACCAGAGAAAGATGATAAAATAAAATTTTAAATATTTATTAGTATATCTGGAGCGGCGTAGTCTAGTGGATAGAGCACTGGTCTACTGTTCTCCGGGTCCTGGATTCGAATCCCGACTGTGACATAATATAAATTATTTTGTTGATTCAGTTGGGGGGGGGGGGGAGAGAAGAGGGCGACCCTAGGGTATGGAGAACCTCCTGGGGCAGACCCAGCTTCTATAAAGTAGGTACCCTAAATAATTGGGGTAAAAACCGGTCGGCTGAGAGTGATAAAGGCCTAAATCACCTCATTGCACAGTCGTTGGCCTGGAAAAAATACGAATCATTATATGTACTGACCCCTAATGTATATGTAAGACTAAAACCCTTCATGGTACAGGTTTTTTATTTTATTTATTTATTTTTTTTTATATCTACTTATTTTTATTACCGAAAGTTTGGTTTGATAAATTGTTTTAATTGAAAATTTAATAATTAAATTGTACCCAAAAGTACAAGAAATGTAATAAAAATTAAAAACATGAAATTTAGCCCAAAAAGGGGAAAACCTGCTATTCCGTGCAATATGAAATTGTAATATTGATAAGGTGTAGATATTTTAAGGTGAAGGTCAAATTATATGAATAAAGTTGGAGGCTGATATTTAACTTCACCACTCTTTTATTAATTATTGATGCCCAACGTACAGGCATGAGGCTTCTGGGTGTAAGTACCCACTCACCTAAGATAAACTTGTTCTTTTGCACCTGAAGATGGCATTTTAGCCGAAACGTTGTGCATCAATATTTAATAAAAGAGTGATGAAGTTAGATATTAGCCTCTAACTTTGTTCAAAAATTGTAATATATTATTCCCTTTGAAGCTGATCCACGAAAGCAAATAAAACGTGCAAAAACCGGTCTCTAGTAATAAGTAGTGCTCGAAAACGATATGCTGTATGAAACTGAAATTTCATATTTTAGAACTGCACATTACTGAGATATTACAGCTTATTATAATATATTATAAAAAAGATAAAACCGTATGCTGAAATTAATAAAAGCTTATTTTGAAATACAAAATAAATTATTTAGAGAAATGATCCTGTTTAAGTTTCTGAATATTTAATTTTGACTGTAAACCAACATACGGATTCTGAGTAAACTAACTACCTCTTCCAGATTTCCCTTGAGATTTCGATTCCATTATTGTGAAATTCAAACTGGTAGGGTTACTGGAAACTTTGTTGGGAACAGTTATAACGTACCTTCGCCTGGAGGTTGGGTTCAGCAATACGATAATCCAGTTTGGGAAAACGGGGCAAATGTCAAAGGATAAACACATTCATTTTGTCTTGAATGTAAACTAAATTTATTTTAAAAAAAGTTATATTTTTTATCATTAAAGTTACAATTGCAAGCTTGTATAACAATAAAACGAAGACGGATGTGAGCTTAGGAAAAACACGCTAGGTCAGAGCACGAAAGGTTAGTTGCGGTTGCCAGCTCATGTTTTATTACTTAGCACTTCCCTTTCCAATACTAACCATTAATATAGGGTATTTATACTTTTTAGCAAAATATTTCAATTAATAAAATGATTTTACTATATTCTCTGGGTTTGTTTAAAATGAAAATATTTTATTGTTCCTTGGAAAAGGTTTTGACAAATTAAATTCTAGAAAATATTAGAGATTTGGTATCTATATTATTGTACAGTATACCTCCATTTTTCATTAGCCAAAAGTGTAACTTCAGGCTCGGACTTTCAAGATCTATGAATGTAGTTGAATAATTATAAATTTAAGGAAAACGTTTGAACGTTTTAATTACTAGAGAGAAATGCTTTATTTATTTGGCAATGCTGCTCTAATACATCGGGTTGCTTATATACCACAGCATACTGTATCAATCCCTTGGACATATTCACTTACATTTTCAATTTTATTTTATTTTTTTTTTGCTATCTTAATACAATTTTATAATATTTACAATTTTTTTTTCCTCTTTTCGCTATTCACAGTATTTTTATTTTATTTTATTTCTCTTTTATAAATTAGACCGAAAAGATATTCATGTAAAATAGAATCAACAATTTTTTTTTTCAAGATTTTTTTTCTCGTAATAATACTTTTGAATTGTGACAATTTATTTGGCAGTTTTTATTCTCTAATTCTTTTTTTACTGACGAGCAAGTTGTAGAAGATAACCTATTCTTTATAATTTTTTTTTCTTATCACCTTCATTGTTCAACAATCAAGTAACAAATAAAACAATATTACATAAGTAAATAATGCAACAGTGCAGGCCTCTCAGAACTTATACTACCTTTGAGATATTTCAAGCTATTCGTTATCAAAACTAAATGAAAGTTTTATAATTTTGAAAAAAAAAATATTTTGATGAGATAAAAAGTTAATTGAAAAAAAATTATTATTAAGTAATTAATTTAAAACAGTATATTCTAATAATCTAAACGTAGAAATTCATAACTAAATGTTGGCACAATTAGCATACATACAAAGCAATGTGAAGATAAATAATTAGATTATGTTCGAATTATGAAATACGATTACGAAAAATTTCTTTATAATGTAGTATTTTTTCATAAATGCATGGTATAAACTGGCACTTCTGATCAAAATAGTCAAGTTAAAAAGTTACTGTTACATCGAAAAATATTTTCGATTCTAGTATTTTTCTTGTTATATATTTTATATTTTGTATTGTGGGTGTAACAGGAATGAAGTTGTATATTTCATAAGCAAATGAAACACCTAATAATTGGTAAATTAAAATTATTATTCATATAAAATTAAAGGATACAAACTATCTAATTAGCTTCAAATATTCAGCTTTAAATCAGAAGCATGGTTTATATGATGACAGGACATGTATTTTATGGGAAGAGCTGAATATATAAATATTTAATCAATTCCAGAATTATATAAAAGTTAGAGTTGCCCCAACGCGCTACGGGTGTATCAATTATGGAATCTGGTTTTAGAAGCAGCATTTGCATGGACATGGAGATATTCATGGTTAAGTAGCGCATATTTATGCTACGGACAAATATTGATATGAAGCGATTACTGAATGATTCAGGAGATACTGTACAATTGTTTACGTAATTCAAAATAATTATATAAGGAAATAACATTTATTTGGAAATCATGAAATTATAAGAAAATATATTTTTTTAAATACCATTACTTGTCTAATACAATTTAAAAAATTACAATTTAGGCAGTCAAAAGGACTGCCGATAGAAGTTAAAACGTTTTTGAATTTTCGATTTGTGCTGGGAATTTTGTTGGAAAGAAGGTTAGGTTGGTTAAATTAGAATATGTTGAGAATAAATGTCTGTTGTTTTTTTTTTTTTTAAATTGTTTCATTTAATTTTAAAACTTCATCGCCGTGTAAAAATATATCATCTTGAATTATACCATCGTAATATGTGAGTTGGTGGTACACATAGCACAATTTTTTTTATGGACATACATCGTATCTAGGAAGTTCAGACATTTAGGAATAAGCTATATAGTCGTTTTACAGAGATAGCCTCAATTTTTCTCCATGTAAACAAAAACAATGTTTTAGTTAGTAATGAAATATACACTGTGCTAAATTGTGCTTAAAAATCTATATTATTAAAATGAATTTAATTTTCATATGTCAAATTTCTATGCTTATATGATCGAGATATTCTTTTCGATTTCGCTTTACAACGATTTAAATATTGACAGTAAGATCATTATGATTTTCCTTCGGAAAGGTTTTCATAATATTTACAAATATCGATATTTTAGAGTCAATAGAATTAAGGTATTCATTATATTAGCTTTATGTATAGTAAAAGGTAAGTTCTACGACATAATTTATCTATCATGTCTTTACTCATTCATTTTCAATTGATATTAATTCAATTAAAAAATGAAATAAAGCATTATAAATATCGATATTTTTGTGCCGATTTTACACCGGTATCGATAACGTTCACGGAAATTGATATCGTTATTTTATCTTTAATAGACAGTTATAAATAGAGCGCACCAGTCTAGAGAATGTAAGTAACGTTACTATTGTTGCTAAATCAAAGCTTTTATCCTTGTTAAAAATCGCATATCGCGTATAAAGTTTTCACTCCAACTATGAGTTTATCTCCAGTAACATAAAGTAACGGTAAATGAATAAACTACAGGATGGAATGTATTTCAACAGTTACATACCTTCGGGAAATAAAAAGGTCAAATATCCTGAATATATGTATTTTTAAATAATAATAAAACCGGAGAGTGTGAACAAACAAAAAAATATATACAGGATTAATAAAAACATTTAGTTTTTAAAAACGAAGCCTTATAAAACTAATTATATAAAATGGCTATATAAAATTATGAAATTGATTAAAAAATATAAGAATTTGACTGACAAAAGCTATAATAGCTTATGTTGTCAGGCCATATAATGTTGGGCGAGAAATAATAATTTCCAAACATTTAAAGCTACTTGGGCTAATCGATAATAATGTTAAATAATTTCTACTATTAAGTCACACCTCGCTGATTTCCTTTGAACATTTAATGAATGTTCTAGTTGTTAAATTTAATTGACCACGAATATCCTTAATTATGTGATAACAAGTGTAAGGTTCTCCTTAGCACACGAACAACGCCTCCTGATACCACATCAAAGCTGAGGTATCTTCTGTATTTTCATGTATTTGGTTATAACAAAGATGATATGTGTCAATTATCTCAGGCTTTTAAATTTTAACAACGTTATTTTATAAGAGACCACATCTTATTAAAAGTAAAATTATGGTACACAAATAAATTTAACTGTAATAAAATTATTTTATAAATTTAAACTAGGCAAACTGTTATGATTTTGTTCATTGTTCATCATTCTTGAGCGCAAAAACGTTTCTGAATAAAAGCAATTTTTAGTCCATCATACCTCCACTTTTCGTGGACCCGACACTGGAAGCTGTCGCTGGTTTACGATGTTTATATAAATGAAAAATCTAAGAAAACCTGAAGAAAATTAGATGCGAAAAATCAAGGCAATTCTAAAATAATATTTAAGACATTTACCTTCTTTTTTTTTTTTTTCTTTTTTCGTATCGTAAACAGAAATACGAAGGAATGCAATCTTTAAAGGCAAACAGAGAAGAGGTAGGGTAATTGCAGGCGAGATCATTTTCTCCTCAGCAAGAGCCCTTTTTATTAGCCTTTTCTTGCGGCTACTGAATAAATGAAAAGCAAGTATGAGGAGCTTTTTTTCAGGTGTTTGCCCACAGTTTGGATGTTTTGTTTCTTTTTTAATTTTTTTTTTATCAAGCGGGATAAACCTGAGTAGTCAGACAAGAAATAGACTTCACAGTGTTTCAACTGAACACAAAAGTGACAGTTTTGTTTGTCAAAAGAGGTGTACTAATTAGTAAGCACATTATTACAACAACAACAAAAAACTGTAGTTAATCTTTACAATAAAATCACTTAACTGTCACCTTTTGATATAAGAAAAGTTTCCAAAAAAAAAAAAAAAAACTTTCATAAGTTTCAAAAATAAACGTACATTGTCCTACAGTACCATTTAATAAAACTCAACTAGTTCCTGTTGAACATATCTAATACCTAGGACTCCTGCTTGATAAACGCCTAACTTGGGATCATCATACACAACTAAAACGACAAGAAACTGCTCGCCGTTTTAGGCTACTTCAACACTTCCTAGAAAAAAACGGTCAAACCTTCCTCTTAACTACAAAAGGCTCATCTACATGACTATTATAAGACCAATCTGGACTTACAGAGTAGAGCTTTGGCCTCTACTAAACCATCAAATTCTTCCCGCATCCAATCCTTACAATCTAAATCAGGTGCGTTGAGGATTACTTTGTCACGAATAAACTTATCCATAAAGACCTTAATCTTCTCTATGTTACTGATTTGGTCCGGATCAGGTATCAAGCTTTGCATGACAAACTCCATTCTCACTCTAATCCTCTAGTTTCTATCCTTTCTTCCTCTTCAATTCCTGATAGTCCTCTGAGGCACCTGAAAAGATTGCCCCGGGACTTCTAGTTTAGAATATTTTTAGAGTGCTTTCAATGGAAAGCTTCTCTGCATGTATACCACGTATTATATAAATTTTATTATATAACTATCACATTTACTTGATGTATTATTTTAAAATTTTATTTTTTTTAATGTAAAAATCAATACAAATATTTTTAAAAAATAAAATAAATCTACGTAGTGATATAGATAATATTTAATTTTAAAAATATTATTTTATCTGATTCATTTTATACATGTTCTTGTTCATTCATCGCACTACCCCTATTTTGGAAATTAAAAAAAATATGGTTATAAAGTTGTAAACATAACCAATGTGATTTCTAGGTTAAAAAACCCACTGCCCATGTTTTTAAAAGATATCTCCAAATCAATCTACAAGAATAAAATTTTTGAAATTAAATGTATATTTTATACAAAATAAAAGTAGAAGAACCCAGAAAAAAGTCATACCACAGTGTATTAGATGTACGGACTCACGAATTCGTACTTTAACCACCCTCCACGCTGTTTGAAATAATTCCGCTGGGTAGTTTCTTCAAAATTCTTTTTCAAGACGTTAATTACAATTCAGAACTTTATTAACCATATTTATTGTATATACAGTTGTAAAAATCAATAAAATATATTTATTTTCTAGTTCTGGAGTTATTTAACCTTTTTGAAACTGTTGTTGAGTAGCCCAGAGTACAAATATTATCCTAAAGAATCGCTTTCTGCAGTATTTGTGCAGTGTAATTGCATTCAAATAAGAATTGTTTGCCCTTCGCAAACAGAAGTAAGTGGTAATCATGTTTAGCAAATAGGTAGCGTGACCAAACGAGTTTCCAGTGTTCTATCAACATACTCCAGCCCGAAAATTAACTTCAAATATGATATTTTCCAGCTCCACAGCAACTCAGCGCCGCATTAAGTCTCTGCATTTCAGCCTTAGGAAATTAACAATTAACTCATAGTTTATTTTGTAATTTAATATTCATTAAAACTTTTGTTTTAAATTAAATAAGTACTCAACAGGACCTCGTAACTCAATAACTAGTTCAAAACTAATTTAAGTCGAGACTAATTAATTACTAAGGTAAAACAAGCTATTTTAAAAAGCGTAAGACCAGCCTCGAATTCGATATAGTGGATATAGTCTCTAAATTAGGTACCTTATCAAGATTAGAAAAAAATAAAATGTTATTTTTAAAGATTATTGATTTTTAAGATGAAGGTTGAAACATGTTTAACTATACATATGGCTGTCATATACTTTTTAAATTAATTACTTTTACTTGCCTAATGAACATTACGTATATCTATAATATACTTTGGCTATTCACATCAGCAGATTTGTTTCGAAATGTTGGCCGATTGCACATTTTTTAATTCAAGAACTCTGTTATTGATTTTTTTTATTTATTGAGAAATATTCCAATTAGTTACATAATGAACAGTAGTAATAGTGATGTAGTACACATTCATACAATATATACAGAAAATAATGATAAAGTCAAATTACATAAAATCGGAAATAAATAAATTCAAATATATACAAAAAAAATAACAATTAACAAAAACAACAAGGAACAAATCAAAACAACAACCTGTAGTAGAGATAAATACAAGTTGGGAAATAAATAAAAATCATACAAGCAAACTTAACTATATACAATATATACAATCTGCTAAAGGCTAGACTCGGCTGCTCCCTCCACAAGTGGGGGGAGAAGCCGAATCCAAGAGATCCCAAAGCCTCTCACTTAGCGCTTCACTGGTGTAAGCCAGTGGAGGCCGAGCTAGGGCGGAATAGCCACAAAAATACAGTACATGAGTGGAGGATCTAACCAGTGTCAGAACTCCAGATAAATGTTTACAAAACGTCACGGAGCCACTGCCGTTTCAATCTTCGAGGAGGATTGTAGGGATGGGTGGAGCTGGAAAGCGATTGAGCAAGAGGATTAGGATGATGAAGAAGGTTCTGATGGAATTTGGATGGTACCAGATCTAAAATAAATGGAATATTAAGGTCATGGTGTAGGGTACAGTTGGTAACGTAATAAGGAGCATTAACTATTGTTCGGAGGACTTTGGATTGGAAGGATTGGATACGTCTGATGCTAGAATGTTTAGTAGTCCCCCATAAGTTCGAGTCCGTAGGTCCATATATGTTTCAGTACTGTCTTATATATTAGTAATTTGTTGTCGACTGTAAGATGAGATTTTCTTTTTAGTAGTTTGTATAACCGGCCGAATCTGCGGTTGAGTTCTATTCTTTTAAGTCTTGTATGTGGGTTCCACGTCAGTCTTTTGTCGAGTAAAAAGCCAAGGTACCGGACTGTGTCTGAGGAAGGAAGCGGTATGAAATTGAATTTAACTGTTGGACAGGATTTACGTCGAAGGGGGAAGCTGACGTGTGTACATTTGCTTTCGTTCACCTTAATTCGCCAAGCCTTACACCAGTCTTCGACAAGAGATAGGTGCCTTTGGGGATTTTGCAATGCTACTTCAGGATCGGAATCGGATGATAAAATGGCTGTGTCATCAGCAAATGTTGCTAGAAAGGTATCGAGATCGGTAGGGATATCGGCGGTGTAGAGTATGTAGAGGACGGGTCCTAAGACGCTGCCTTGAGGAACACCTGCCTCAAAAGTATAATGCTTGGAAAATTCGGAACCACAGCGAACTCGGAAGGAGCGGTTTGATAAATGGGATCGGAGGATTAGGTATAGGGATTGAGGTAAATGGGTTTTAAGCTTTAAGAGCAATCCCGGGTGCCACACCGGTCAAAAACTTGAGCTATGTCCAGAAAGGCACCCGAACAATACTCCTTGCACTCAAGGGCGGAGGAAAAGTGATCCACCACTCGGATTGGCAAGGATTCGTTTTAGTAGGAGCTTTTCGAAAATTTTTGAGAGAATCGGAAGTAGGCTAATAGGTCTGTAAGATGACGTGCTGTTGGAAGGTTTGCCTGGTTTCAGGAAAAGGATGATAGTTGAATGTTTCCATAAGAGAGGAAAATAGGTAGTGTGTAGGATACTGTTATAGAGATATGTAAGGAATGTAATGGCTTTCTGTGGAAGTTGTCTTAAGATCTGAGGCGTGAGGAGATCATATCCAGGGGATTTACGGAGAGGAAGCTTTTGAAGAAGATATTTGACCTCAGAGGGATTAACTGCTTTAGGGGGTAAGGAGAGTGGTATTGGTGAAGTAAGGAACTGTTCAACTGTTGAAGTATATTTTGGATTCAACTCAGGACGAGGATTGAAAACTTTGGAAAGGTGCCGTACGAATTCCTGGGATTTATCCTTGTCAGAAGCAGCCCAGGAACTATCACCGCACAGGAGAGGATGGGAAATCGTGTGAGTATTCAGGATTCTCTTCGTGACATTTCACAGAGAATTGCCACGAGTCGAGAGAGAGGAGAGGTAGAAATTGTAGGATTGGGAACGAAAGGTCGCCAACTCCCGCTTTAATTTTCTACATTAAAAGTTATAAGAGCGGCGTTCTTCTGGGTGGCGGGTGTGCGTGGCTATAATGTTCTGGCTCGGCGTTTGGTATTGATGAGGTCCGTCAGGTGTTGTGATAAATGGCTTTTGTAAGGAATTATTTGGGATTTTTAGGGAAAGGAGGCAGTCCAGGCAGCTTGTTGAATCAGGGTTGTAAAGGAATATACGGTATCATCAAGGTCAAAAGGTTTTGAGAGTCACTCAGAGGTCGATATCTTTGGTGAAGATTTCGCCGAAGAGGTTCCAGTTGATGGGGCTTGTGATGAATGACGGTGGAACAGGTTTCGGAATCGGTGTTAGGGATACGTTTAGGATCAGTGGACTATGGTCAGAGGATAGTTCATCAAGGCGAGTTACAGACAAGTTCAGGCAGAATAATCCGCTGTGGATTAAGAAGTCGAGGATGTCTGGATTACGATTAGGATCTGTTGGCCAGTAGGTAGGGGAATCCGAAGGTAGGAGATTAAGGCGTCTGGAGTTGAGTGCAGACTCCAATGTCCGTCCACGATTATTTGTGGTTCTGGAACCCCATTGTTGGTGCTTCGCGTTTAAGTCTGCACCCAGAATAAAGTGATTCCCCAATGAGTTGAGGAAGGATCCAAATTGGGTAATAGAAATAGAATTTTTAGGAGGGCAGTATGCTGATGCGATGACGAGCGGAAAGGAAGAGGTCTTGATTATAATAGAGGAGGCTTGTAGGAAATCGTGGGCGGGAAGTGGGTGGAAGTGATGGGTGAGGGATCGGTTGACAATTACAGCAGTACCGGCATGGGCTTTGCCGTCTGGATGGTCTGTCCGGTATGTCGTGTATTCAGGTATTTTGAAGTACTGTTTAGTGGTTAGTCTAGTTTCAGTAATGAGTGCAACGTCAACTTTTTTGTCTTGCAGTAAGGCTGTAAGTTCGTCAGTGTGAGTTCTAACACCATTCGCATTCCATAGGAGAATAGATAAGGAGTTAGGTGAGGTCATTTATGGATTTTTTAAGTTAGGAATAAGATTTGATACAAGATTCGTGAGGATTGTTATTAGGGGCATGACAAGGGATTTGATTTCGGAAATGAAGGATGTCATCAAACTGGTAAGGTCTGTGGCATTTGAAGGAGGGGGGATATGAGTGATTTGTTGTGGATGAGGATTTTTAGGACTGATTACGCTTTGAGGAAGAGGTATTTGTGGAATGGATTGAGGATATTGAGGTGCATTTTGTAGTTCCGGCAGGGCCTCGGCTTCAGTACATTGGTTCCCACCTCCAAATAAGTGGGCAAATGATACGTTGGCATCGATTAATTTTGAGGGTTCTCATCTAGTTCTTGCCAGTCTTGCTGTTTCATCCAGTACTTGGGGTTTTTGATACCTGGTCCTTAGTTCCTTATAGATTTGGCATCCTTTGTAGTTGGTCGGGTGTTCCTTGAGGCAATGAGCACATACAGCGGGTGTTGACTTCGGTTTTGTACATTCCACGGACTTGTGCTGTTTACCGCACGCAGCGTGGTATGTGATGACAGTAACTTTTTGTATGACCATACGCCTGACAATTTCTCTCTTGGTGTAAGGTTTTTCGACTTTTACTCTTGTATAATAAAGTCTTTTTAGATCATAAATTTTTCTACCCCTGCTAATGGTTCCAAGTCAACGAAGAATAGAGGCAGTTAAACTCTATCATTTATGACATTAGTGACTTGTCGCACTTTGTAACCCATCTCCATGAGTTCTTCTTTGATAGCGTCAACTGGTGTTGAAGGGTGTAGATTTCTGATCACAACTCTAAGTGCTCTCTCTTGCCGTAGCTGATAAGTGTGATAATCCGCTTTAGTTTCAGTTAAGTATTTCACAATTTGTCTATATGCCTCGGCGGTGGTCAGTGATATTTTGGTGTCATTAATTCTACTCATACAGTAGTAGCTTGTGGGGTCGGTAATCTTGTTTAATTGCGCACACAATAACTGGAAATTTTTAATATTTTTGACAAATATCGGTGGAGGCCGTGGTTCACTGGGTGTAGGAGCAGATTCCATGTTTTCTTTTTCATTATGTATGATTTGAAAAGGATTTGGGGTGAAAAACGGAGATTCGTCAGTCCTCCCCTGTGACGATGTGCCAGGCTGTGGTTCAGATTCTGTATTAGTACCTGAAGGGGTTACTTGTTGATTAAATTTTTTATTAGTATCACGGCGGGGTCTTTGTTTTATGGTTGATTGAACCACTAGATCTAGATCTTTTAATTGATGCTTTGGAGGACATCGCTTCGGTAAAATATCGCATTTCATGTGAAGAAGATAATAACTATATGTGGGAAATAAAACAATAACTAAGGAAAAGAAAACCAATCCCGGCCTTGCCGAGCTATTGGCAATCAGCTGATGTGAAGAGTTACCCAGTATTCACTTTACACCGTAAACTGTATCAAAACTTACTGTTGTTTGCTCCAATATTTACTGCTGTTGTTATCCTGAAGTCTGGTGTTGTTTTCAAGATTGCACTGAAGAGAATTCAAACTGAAAAAGCAAGAAATCCAAGAGCCAATTTGAAAGATGACTGCTATACACATGCGCATGCGCAGAACCGTTATTGAATTAAAAATAGAAAAAAAAATGTATAGATTTTTAGTATTCAGAACACTGTATTCAATTTAAAAAAATAAAAGAAAAACTATTAAATTATACCTATATATACGCCTATAAATTAGTTATTTTTAACGATTGACAAAAAGTTCTATCCGCAATGATTATAAAAAAAAAAAAGTTGTTATTGGTAATAGATAATGATTTCATTTCCCTACGAAACAAAAAAAAGTGTAGGTGAAATCGTCTAAAAAATAGCTAATATATATTGTTTTGAAGTTAGCAGTGGTAATTGGCTATTTTCTTTTCATTTGAATTAACAATGTTACAGTCTCCCTTTCTTAAGTTCTTTTGATTAATTTGTTGCTATACATGTAAGTTTATTGAATACTCAACAATATGAGTTGTAATACCACAATGTAATTATTCGGAAACAATAAATCATTATGTTTAAGATGCAGAGTATTTTTTATTATTTTTTTTTTTTTAACTACTCCTCAAAGTTACAAGCTCAGTTAAATTTGTATTAGGGACATAAATAAATTACTACATTAAATATAAATAGAGAGATCTATGACGTATTAATATGTGTGTATATATTTCAACAAACCGATATGATCTAATGACTTATTAATAACCTTCAAATGGCTGCAAACTAAAATAATTAACCACAAAAATCTTTACTTATCGGATTTAAATTGATAAGAGAATAAAGAATGACATGTAAAATAATCATGAAAATAAAAAATGTTGAGCGGTATCTTAAAAAAAAAAAAGACTGAGTTATTAAATTGAAACTGATATGAATATCAAAGTCTTATGATCATCTTTAAAAGACCTTTTTTTTTTTGCATAATTTCGAAAAAATCAGTTCACTGATTTTGGAGAGAAGCTACAGATTTTTTTCTCGTTTTTTCAGATCTACGTCTCTTGAGATATACGTAAGACCTTAAGCATTGAGGAGATTTTTTTATTTTTTCTTGGTCAAATACCAAAGTCCATTATAAAAAATCTGGTGCGGGCAACACACGACTTTCACTTACCTCGATTTTTAAATCAATGAAAGAATTTTCAAATACAGTTAGAGATAAAAATACGTGAAACTATTAAGGAATTAATCAAATTGAATTTATATATAAACATGTGTTTTATTAAAAAATCTATTATATTATTATCTAAAATAATCAGTTAGTTTTATCTTCTTCTCATCACTCTCTATTAACTTCTAAAAGCTTGTGTATGAGATGATATTTTTTCTAAAAACTTTAGCTTTCCAACGGTATATCATACATGTATATTACTGCTCTTATGTTCAAAAACGAAAAATTTCATTAAAAATATATTTTTTCTGTTTTCTCCTTTAGTTGGCTATCGAATTTATTCAATTTATATATTTACCTCTTTTTCATCAGCGCTAACAAGATAATCTAGTTATTATTATTGAATCTAAAAAATTAAAGGTACTTTAGAGGAAGATGAAAATATCGGCATTTAAGCCCTGTCAGACCATTTTTATCCAAATAAAACCTACATGATATTAAAGCCCATTTAATTTTACATCGATATAGCGAGTTTTATCAAAATCGTCGGAACCGTTTTTGAGAAAATCGAAAAAAGGTGCAAAATGCATGGTATAAAGTGCCTCTTCTGGTAAGCTCATTTTGATGAAAAAAGTTTTGTCACGTCTCGGGCGTATAATTGTCTTAAATATGAAATTTCAGTTTCATAGGACTTACCGTTTCCGCCCGGGAGTTACCACACACACACACACACACACACACACAGACCTTTTTGCGGGACTTGGTTATTTGGACTCAGGGGACCCTAAAACGTGTATTTCTGTTGAAAACTGGAATTCGAAAATTTTCACGATCGCAATACTTTCCTTACTATATATAGTAAGTGAAAGTAAAAAGGCTCTCTATACAATTATTCGATTTTTAAAGTAACCTTTGTCTTATTATTTACAATATTAAGACAGAATAGGTTTATTCTCGGCTTGTTAATAAATACAATAGAGCTGAATTTAATAATGGCCTGAAGGGTTCTTGGATCCCTGACTTCCTTCTATTTATGCTGATGGTCTGGTCGTTTAGGTTTCGCTGAAAGTTGCCTCGGGCTAAATACAAGCTTTCCAGCCCTCTTTTGCTTTCTCTCTCTCTCTCGCAGGCTAGGCCTGATTTGCTTGAATAAATGATCGCTGGATTTTCAGGATCAGCTGGAGGAAACTCTGTCGTAGTTAGTTTTAAAGAGGGCTGTGAAATATACTGCCACACTTTCGGGTTGGAATGGCGTTATAAAAAGTAATGGGGGTGAGGATGTGGGAAAATATAGATTTTGTAATGTCCACGAATAAGGGAAAATTCTACCATATAGAGTCAGAAATGGAAGTAGGCACAGGCATGATAAAATAATTTTATACTGCACGGATACTATGTCAACTAGGATTCATCGGATTATCTTTTGTCTTATTATCTGACAATTTAGTTCACAATAAGTTTTTCCTCAAGCTATTTTTTTTTCAAGATCTGGACACGGAAACAATGCCACTCAATACAAGTACATTAATAAAAACCAATAAAGGTAAAGGAGCTTGAAATAATTCGCATAAGACGAAATATATGATTTGTAGCTGAAATGGTGGCGATATTGATATATCAGGGCATTAATTTGAACATGTAAAGAAATTTAGTTATTTATGTTCAATGATAAGAAGAAAAAATTTAATTGAGGAGGAAATAAAGTCCTGGTTTAAGGCGTGAAATACGTGTTATTATTCAGTTGCGAAATTACTTTCATATTTGTTTTATCAATTTATAAAACTATTATTCTTTCTACGATTTTTTTACGAATGTAAAACGTGACCGCTTACTTTGAAAGATAAAAAACGCCTTAAGATTTTGGAAATAAGGAACTGCTTAGAATAGTTGGTCCAAAGGGAGATGAGGCCACTGGGTAATTTATAAGGTTGCACAATGCAGAATTGCGGAGCTTGTGCCCAGTCATTATAATTAAGTTGATAGCATCGAGGAGATCCAAATGGCCATGTAAAGTTCTCGTGTGTGTAGGCTCTAAACGAATTACTTAATGAAAGAACGAATTACGATTATAATTGGTATTCGCTGAACTCACTAGTAGGCAAACAAAAGGCAGGCCAAAGCTTTGATGGGAGGATTGTGTATAGTCTGACCTCGGGTTCTTGGGCTTGAACCGTGATCATAGGACGAATCTGGGTAGGCAGTGTTTGGTGGTATTATTATTTTTATTGCTAATTTGTAAATCATCTAATGATGGTCGCTTTTAAGGTCTGTTCGTGTGAAAGCATGTCTTTTCCATTCTCAAATATGATGATATTTTTCAGCTCGGCTATCCTCATAAGAAGTAGATACTTGTCATTCAGTACCTTGGGATATTAACCTAAATCATTGTTGATTTTATAATTTCATATGATTTAAAAGTTTCGTTTTAAATTGAACATACAATCAAAATGATCTCTTTACTTTATAATAATTTCAAAATTAATTATAGTTAAGAATAATTGATTTCATTGGAAAAAAAAGATGTTTTAATAAGCTTGAGTCCGGGCTCAATTTTGATCAAAACATTTTAATAATCTTGGGGCTTTGGGATTTCAGGAAGTAGTATTAAACAGAAAAAAATAACTCAGTACAAGTGGCGTGTACTGTATATATTAACCGAAAAGTACCTACTTGGCTACTCAGCCGCTCAAGGCTGCTTAGCATTCAGAGATGATTTAGTATTCAGCCTGGAGACGGCGATGGCCCTGGAGAGGAATGGACACCTGGAACTATTGCCCTCAGTATCGCTTATTCCTGTCTTCATCCTCTCATATTTCATCTCCATCCTAGAGCGACCATCCATCCTCTTCCTGGCAGAATCCATTTGTAAAGGAAATGGGTGAAAGGGCGACCTCCATCAGCCAAACACGTAAAGTGATGATTAGGGTCAGCAGTGAGTCTATTAAGCTCGGTTTGTAAGTCAATTGGATAATTCCTGAGATATATATATATATATATATATATATATATATATATATATATATATATATATATATATATATATATATGGTGATAAATGAAAGTACAATTTTCTAGTCATCTAGTATACTAAGATATTGACAACGAATATCTTTAAGCATATTCTTCTTCTTCTTCCAGTGGCGCGACAGGCCGTGTATGCCCTGGGCCTCACGGTGTAAGCTCCAGCCACTAATTCATATTTAACATCAACAGTTTAGGACGAATACAACGATTACGTTTATTTAAAAGCTAAAATATGTTACATGATTATGAGGTGGCTATTTCTACTGGTTTGCTGTTGTAAATTTAATAGAATAAATTCTAGATCTGGCTATAAATAATAACATTATTATTTTTACGTAAAAAGTTCGAAAAGTAGCTGATTGTTCTCATATATTATAGTCACTCTTACCATTTAGCTAAAAATAAATATTAGCTACATGTTACAAGTATTTTTTTTTTAGTATTTTTTTTTTTATAAAGGTCAAGTATTATTGACAAACTGCTTAATATAACGACTTCTATTCTTCAAAACCTTTATATTAACTTGTAAATTCGAATTAAATAGCCAAGTCGTCAATATTTCCTTTTATTTAAAATTAATCTTAAGTTATGGAATCCTTAATCAAAGCAATTTGTTCGTAAAACATTGCATAATATTCATTAATTTATTCAATAAGGTACCGTTAATAATTTCCAGAAATCCATTAAATTAATATATTTTAGTTGGCTTTTGCAGCGTAACTTCTTCGTGAAGATAAGGAGAAGATATGCGGAAAGTTTTCTAGAACTATTTCTTTTGAATTCTATAACATTTATATTATAACTTTAAATCAGAGGTTTATAAAAATAAAATCTAAAGAATCTATTCGTATAGGACAACGGCCGAGTAATGAGGCGATTAGGCCAAGATCGCACTCAGAGGCCACGTATTTTCCCATTTTGGGTACCCACTTTGCAGAGGTTGGGTTTTAGGGTCTTAATGAATGCTTTAAGTTCACCCTACGGCTGAAACAAAAGAATAAAATATTTTCTACCACAGCCTGAATTCGAACCCATTACCTAGAGAACAGTAGACTAGTGCTCTATACACTAGACCAAGCCGCTGCTAGAGATATAAAAAAAAAAAAAACGTGTATTATATCGTTCGAAATATTTCCTAGCCATGGTCTTTTAAATCTCAAAAGAGCAGGACGTAATGATCTTGCAGTTGATCGCCCTCGAAAATAATGTATCCTCACCTTAAAGAGCCAGGCGTGTATTGAACCAGATGGTTTAAAACACAAGAGAGGAATAAACTAAAATAATTTTCATTTGGCCCAAGGAGGGATTAGGCCACTGGGGAATTTAGAAGGTTACACAACACGGAATTATGGAGCTTGTACCCCGTAATTATAATTGAGTTGATAGCATCGGTGTGACTCAAATGGGTGTGTAAAGTTGTTAGGCTGTGTGAAGGAAAAATTCCCAATAATTCTATAGGCAATGAAGCGAATAGTGGGCGTCCGAGAGGTAGGCCGAGGCATTAGTGGAAGGATGGTGTTGAGCCCAATCTCTATGGCTTGGGTTTGGACGGTGTTAAATGAACGCGTCTGTGAAGGTAACAGGTACCAGCATTGAACTTTAACTATTTGTTATTGTTATTAAACCCTTATAATGATAACCAAGCGAGCTTAAGCGTAGTATCCTAAGCGACCACAAAACCATACGTGACCCGCTCGAATACGATATTGAATTTGGTTTCATTAGGATCTCACAGATTAATCGCGATATATGGGCTCGGGTTAATTTATAAATACTTTACCTTATTATTTTGTATTTGATTTACCAGTAAAATCCTTTTTTTCTTTATACATAAAACTTAGTTCATAGGTAATTTTTTTAATGTTTTAATTTTTATTTTAGTTTAGACTCACTACTAACTACTAACTACTACTTCATGTTTTTTTTTTAATCATAAATCCGCTTATTTACTAGTTGTATAATAATAATATACAGTCGTGATAGAATTAATATTAGAATTATACGTATATTAATTACTGGAGTAAAATACCTGACTCAAGGTTAATTGTAAATATATATACAATTCCTGTTCAATGTAAGATAGGAAGAGTTGGTCCTAAATGTAACGGGTCATTAATAAACTTCATTCATTCGTAAATTTAAAGAAAAATATAAAAAAAAAAAAATAATTTTAATTTTGTCGACGTTTCGGCTCAAACTTGTGAGCCATGTCAAGTATAAACTGGTATAACATTCTCAAGACAACTTAGTTCGTTTCTGTCAATCTTTTTCTAAATATTTTTAATGATACAAACTTCACTGAATTTCTGTTCACAATATTATTCACAGAGAAGAAAATCTAGTTATTTTTATAGGGTAACATATATAGTGAATTTGTGTTATTTTCTCTCGTTGAGCGTGCAAAGATAAAAGAATTTCATTTACAATGTTCAAAGAACTCCTTTAAAATTCTCCAACTCTTTGAAAACAAAAATACAGTGTTACACTTTAATAGTTCATGAATAACAATGATAAGGACTTAAGAACTCAATAGCTTCTGCTTCTTTGAATCAAACAATAGATTATTCCAGAACTGAAATTGAGTTTCAACATTCCAGGCTATTAAAGTTTGATGAAGATTGAAATCCAACATTTAACGCAACCAAAACAAATAAGGTAGTCAGTCAATCATTATTTATAAAACTGTTTTTCTAGCTTGTTTGTTTATTTATTTAACGTTCCTTTATACTGCTGAGGCTATTCGGACGATGCTACAGTGGTAGTCCTAAACCTTGCCTATCCAGCTTTAATTAGAATAGAGATCTTTAACGAGTACCTGTCATCGCACGGGCTCGGGACCACCTTTTAACGTCTCCTCCAAAGGACGGCCTAACCAAGGATTTTTTACTTATATTAAAAAATCTTAGGGTCACCTGCGGGTTTGAAGCCGAAACCTTTGGCAGTTATGAGGCTATTATGCTAGCCACCATGCTACACGTAACCCCCGTTTTTCTACTTGCAGACTTTTTAAGATCTTATCAAAAAGCTTGAGGTAGCTAAATTTATTCAAAAATTTCGAGAACTGCATAAAAAAAGAACGAGTGTTGGTTGGGAATTAAAAAATGGACGCTAAAGTCGGACGAATGATGGATTCATATGGCACATTAGATCGTTAGTTATTCTTACTATTGATTATAAATAATATTTAAAACAAAAATAGTTTACTGGAAGGAATTAGTCCGGGTATTCCTTCCAGTAATTCTCAACGGTCAACTAATTACATACATAAAATAGTTTATATTTTAATAATTTAATCTCATGATGAAGTCTGCAATCCAAAATCCTACGAAAAATCCTCAATGCTCCTTACTTTGTAACTAATAAACTCATCCATAGAGACCTAAATATCCCACTAGTTGCAGACTTGGCCCGCGATAGATACACCTCCTTTAATTCCAAACTACCTGCCCACTCAAACCCGCTCGTCCGTAACCTCTCATCTACATCTATTCCCGGTAATCCTCCGAGGCGCCTGAAAAGACGGTGGCCTCGAGACCTGCTCATGAAATAAACTTTGAAGTACTACCACTGGGTAGATTCTTTACATGTATATTCATGCCTGTTATTGTAATTCAGCCATTTTACTTATTGTATTTGTATATGCAGTTGTAAAAAACAATAAAATATATTATAAAAAAAAAAAAAAAATTAAAGGATCTGACAGCTAAAACAGTAGTGTATAGAGCATAGTGCCGGTATTAATCCCGACTTTTGTTTACCCTAAATTCATTGCCGGATTTTTTCGGTTAAATCCATATATCCATTTTCTAAGCCTTATCATTAACCACTTTTAAACACCAAATATTTCTCCATTTCCTGAACTAATAATCTTTCTGAAGGGATACCTTCAGATGGTAAAACAACCTAAATTTTACATCCAGAATCATACGTGTGCTTGTATGAGTTTTCTAAACAATTAAAAGAGTTTCAATTTTTTTATAATCATTTCAGTTTGGGTTATTTTTTAAGATAACAAAGTAGATTACTTTTTCGCCATCGATTATTTTCAACGAAAAAGGGAAACGTAAGAACTATTTTATAAAGGATGAATTCTCCCTAGTTCAAGAAAGAAGCACTTTTTTTCATCAACGCCTTACAACGTTTTAAGTTTCAGAATAATTCATAACTCCTCTTGAATTATTCAAGCTTATGCACCAGACCGAGGTTATATTTCTAAATTAAAAATAAGAAATATGAAAATTTAGTCAATTTGGGGAGCCGAAGAATTTTACAATATTATACAAAAATATATACCTATAGCAGAATACATAATTAATATTGCCTGAAGTTTTGTTCATTACTTTTTTCTTAGGCCAAAAGGAAAGTTTTATAGTTTATAACGACAATGTAGAAAAAATTTATGGAATGAATAATTAAACAATAAAGGTTGATTTTTACATTCAAAAATCTTAAACAAATTCGTCTCCCACTAAACAAAGACCCCGTCGTGATAACAATAAGAAATTACCAACACAAGCGAACCCTTCAAGTAACACTTCAAAATTTGAACCCCAGCCTGGCCCATCATCACAGGAGATGACAGATGAATCTCCATTTTTCACACCGAATCCATTTCAAATCCTCCATAGTGAAAAAGAAGACATGGAATCTGCCCCAACACCAAGGGAACCACCACCTCCCCCGATATTTGTCAAAAATTTTCAACTTATTTGTGCACAACTCAATAAATTAACCATTCCTGGTAGCTACTCATGTCTGAATAGAACAAATGACACTAAAATATCTCCGGATAGTGCTGAAACCTACAGGAAAGTAGTAAAATATCTGACAGACACCAAAGCCGAGTTTCATACTTATCAGCTACGCCAGGAGAGAGCACTGAGGGTTGTAATAAGAAACTTACATCCCTCAACACCAACTGAAGTTATTAATGAAGAACTGATGGAGATGGGATATAAGGTGTGCCAAGTCACCAACGTTTTGAAAGATAAAGTTCAACTTCCAATGTTTTTTGTTGATCTAGAACCATCAACAGGAGTCAAAAAGATCTACGATCTTAAACGGCTGTACTACACCTGTGTAACAGTTGAGAAGCCCTATATGAAGAAGGATATAGTCCAATGCCATAATTGTCAGGCATATGGCCATACTAAATCTTATTGCCACCATATACCACGCTGTGTGAAATGCGGAGAAGAGCATAGGACAGGAGAATGCACTAAACCGAAGTCATCACCCGCAGTATGTGCTCATTGCCTCAAGGACCATCCAGCCAACTACAAAGGATGCCAAATATATAAAAATCTAAGGACCAGATTTCAAAAACCTCAAGAACCTGAAACAGCAAGAATAACAAGATCTAGAAGAGAACCATCTAAGTTTGTAGATTCCAATGTCTCATTTGCCCACTTACTTGGAGGTGGGGACCAGAGTAATAAAGCCGAGGCCCTGCCGAAACAACGTTTACCTCAGCATTCTCCATCCATTCCACAACAAACTATTCCGCAAAATTTACCTATTCTTCAAAAAACTCCTCAACATCAAATCTCTCATATCCCTCCTTCATCAAATGTCACAGACCTTACCAGTCTCATGACATCCTTCATCTCCGAAATTAAATCTCTCGTAATGCCGCTAATATCACTCCTTACAAGTCTAGTGTCAAATCTAATCCCTACCTTAAAAAATCCTTAAATGAATTCTCCTAACTCCTTATCCATTCTCCTTTAGAATGCGAATGGTGTTAGAAATCACACTGACGAACTGACAGCGTTGTTGCAAGACAAAACAATTGACGTTGCACTTATTACTGAAACTAGACTAACCACTAAACAGTTTCTCAAAATACCGCAATACATCACATACCATACAGACCACCCAGACGGAAAAGCTCATGCCGGTTCTGCTATCATTGTCCACCAATCCCTCTCTCATCATTTGCTCCCACTTCCTACCTATGATTTCCTGCAAGCCACAGCAATAGTAATCAAGACTTTTTCCTATCCGGTAACTCTCACATCAGCATATTGCCCTTCCAAACACTCCATTTCCAACACCGAATTTGCATCCTTCCTGAATTCCATAGGAAATCATTTCATTCTGGGTGGAGATTTGAACGCCAAGCACCAGCAGTGGGGTTCTAGAACCACGAATGCTCGTGGAAGAAATTTGCTGACTGCTCTGAATTCCCGAAATTTTAACCTCCTACCTCCTGACTCCCCTACCTACTGGCCAACAGATCCTAACCGTAATCCAGATATCCTCGACTTCTTCATCCACAGTGGATTAGGCTCCCTGAACTATTCCGTAACTCACCTTGATGAACTATCCTCTGACCATAGTCCACTGATCCTTAAAGTATCCCTAACTCCTATTCCGAAACCCATTCCACCATCATTTATCCGAGGCCCTGTCAACTGGAACCTCTTCCGCCAAATCCTAACCGATAATATTGACCTCAGTGTGACCCTCAAAACACCGGATGACCTTGATGATTCCGTTTACTCGTTTACTACCGCCATTCAGCAAGCTGTCTGGACTGCCTCCTCTCCTAAGCACTCCAATAGAACTCCTCAGCAAAACCATTTACCTCAACACCTAGCTGACCTCATCCATGCAAAACGCCGAGCCAGATCATTATGGCAAAGAACCCGACACCCAACAGATCGCCGCTCCTATAATCTTTATTGTAGGCAATTAAAGCGGGAGTTGGCGACCTTCCGTTCCCAGTCCTTTAATTCCTACCTCTCCTCTCTATCAGCTCGAGATAATTCCCTGTGGAATGGGACCAAAAAGATCCTAAAATACCATAAAGTTTCCCATCCTCTCCAGCGTGGTGATGACTCCTGGGCTGCGTCTGATGAAGATAAAGCCGAGGAATTCGCCACACACCTCTCCAAAATATTCACTCCTCACCCGGAATCCAACAGAAATCATACCACAACAGTTCCAGAATTCCTTTTCTCACCAATACCTCTTTCCCTACCTCCTAAAGCTATTAATCCATCTGAGGTGAAATATCTTCTTCAAAAACTAACCCTTCGTAAATCTCCTGGACACGATCTCCTTACCCCCCAGATCCTGCGACAACTTCCCCAGAAAGCCATTATTTTTCTTACATACATCTACAACTGCATCCTTCGCACCACCTATTTTCCTCTCTTATGGAAACATTCCACAATCATTCTATTCCTAAAACCAGGTAAACCTTCCAGTAACACTTCATCCTACAGACCTATAAGTCTACTCCCCATCCTCTCAAAAATCTTCGAAAAGCTCCTTCTAAAACGAATCCTATATTAGAATCTCACAACCTTCCTTCCCACCAGTTTGGTTTCCGTTCTCATCATTCCACTGTTCAACAAGGACTCCGAGTTGTAGACCATATTTCCTCAGCCCTCGAATGTAAAGAGTATTGTTCTGGTGCGTTTCTGGACATAGCGCAAGCTTTTGACCGGGTATGGCACGCTGGATTACTCTTCAAGCTTAAAACGCATTTACCCCAGTCTCTCTACCTCATTCTAAGATCCTATCTCTCAAACCGCTCCTTCCAAGTACGCTGTGGTGTAGAATTTTCCAACTTTTATCCCGTTGAGGCCGGTGTTCCTCAGGGCA
This sequence comes from Piezodorus guildinii, assembly GCA_023052935.1. Taxonomy (NCBI): domain Eukaryota; kingdom Metazoa; phylum Arthropoda; class Insecta; order Hemiptera; family Pentatomidae; genus Piezodorus; species Piezodorus guildinii. The sequence continues at coordinate 64,679,472 of CM041293.1, forward strand.
GCGTCCTGGGACCCGTTCTCTACATCCTTTACACTGCTGATATTCCTAATCATCCTGACACCTTTCTGGCAACATTTGCAGACGACACCGCCATCCTATCATCCAGTTCCGATCCCGAAACCGCATCCTTAATCCTGCAAAGACACCTTTGTCTTATCGAAGACTGATGTGGTGCTTGGCGCATAAAGGTGAACGAGGCCAAATGCAAACACGTAACCTTCACTCCTCGACGAAACTCCTGTCCGCCAGTTTACTTCAATGCCATTCCTATTCCTCCTTCAGATACAGTCCGCTATCTTGGCTTACTACTAGACAAAAAAAAGACTGACGTGGAACCTACATACAAGACTTAAAAGAAAAGAACACAATCGACGAATCGGACAGTTATACAGACTATTAAACAGAAAATCTGAACTTACAGTTGACAACAAATTATTAATTTATAAGACAATACTGAAGCCCATCTGGACCTACGGACTTGAACTCTGGGGGACAGCTAAACGTTCTAACATCAAACGCATTCAATCCTTTCAATCCAAAGTCCTCCGAATAATAGTAAATGCTCCTTATTATGTATCCAACTATACCTTGCACCACGACCTTAATGTTCCATTTATTTCAGACCTAATTCCATCCAAATTTTCCAAATTCCATCAGAACCTCATTCATCATCCTAATCCTTTAGCACGATCCCTATCCAGCTCCACTCATCCATACAACCCACCTAGAAGTTTGAAACGGCAGTGGCCCAGAGATATATTGTAAATACATATGCTGGAGTTCTGACACTGGTCAGATTCTCCTCTCAAGTGCGGTGTGATTGTGGCTATGGCGCCCTCACTTCCGCTGGCTCTCACCAGTGATGCGGCTGAGAGGGAGGCGCTGGGATCCTTTGGACTCTGCTTGTCCTTCCACAAGTGGGGGGACAAGCCCCGTCCGGGGTTCCCGAGCTGATTGTAAATATTGTACATAGGTATGAATGTGACATGTTTTGTTTATTTATTTGTTTACTTCATTTATTTTGTCTACTTAATTTTGTTATTGTATACGTTTATTTATTTTTATTTTATTTTATATAATTTGACTTTCCTTTTGTTCATATTTAAATATTGTATGAATGCGATCCTGTAGCACCGTTATTATTGTCTATTATGACAAATTGTAATATATACGAATAAAAAAAATAAATAAATAAAAATCTTAAAGAAGTTATTACAAGCACATCATTGACTACTTGGAATACGGCATTTACTAAATAAAGCAAACTACTAGAGCAATATTGGTTATATATTTGAATTCGTCCAAAAATACGAGGTCATGCAACGATGATTTTAACACCTAGACGTAGATATCAGCTCGTTATTTTTAGAATGGCGGCCGATGATTTAAAAAAAATACTTAATTTATTTTATTTAATAACTCAGTTTTTTTTTAAGATGGAGAAAAAATGTTTTGTGTTTTTTAACCGAAAAGCTGTGGCTAATTATAGAAAAAAAAAACAATTGAAATTTTACCCGTAGATACGCCCATAACTTAGTTCTTTTTGAAAATAGAAAAAAATATGTAGAGATTTTTAAAACCAGTAGAGAGAAAAACAAAACAAACAGTTGTTCAATATTTTCAAGGCACAAATTGGAATGTAATTCCACAAAAACTCGGTTATCATTAAAGATATGGAAAAATGAAAAATATTTTAGAGCTTGAGACACCGCGATGAATAAAAAGAAAAAAAAATCTTATGTTCAAGCAACATCTTATAATAGATGTGATTTCCTATTAACCCGGTTATTATTGATAATAGAGAAAAAAAATAAGATGTTCTGGAATCAGGGACTTCTATTTGAATTATTTGAATGAAAATCGATAGAGAAGAATAGGAAATAGTAACGAATTTCATTTTCTACAAAATGGATAAAGAATCATTGAAATCGGTTCAGCACTACCAGAAATATAGCGTTTTGAAATTAACAGTTGTCATATAACATTTTTCTTTGGATTATTTATTGCTTTTCATTTTAGCTAATTGCCTATTAGGAGCTATATAAACTGCTATATCTTAATATAGTTATTTGGAAATAATAAACCATTGTGTAATGATTTGCAGCGTTTTTAGTATTAATATCATTGACATAATCTATTTAAAAAAATATATAACGCATCTAAAATATTCCCAAAATTTCCTATACTAACATTATTTAGTTTATTATTAATAAGGAAATTCAGGACTTTTTGACTAACTCGGATTTTTAATATTCATTAAGTACTCATAATAATATTACAAGATTAAAATATCATCATGAGACCGGACTAACTATATAAGTAACATATTGAAAAATCGGTCTAAAATTAACTTCCAGCGCACAATTGCGGCGTTGCTTTCCAAAAGGTACTAAAGGACATTTTTTACGAAATTGATATTTTAACATATTTATATTCTCCTCATTTAGTTTTATCTGAATCTTAAATTTGATTGTTTCTAATGAACACTCAAGTACTTTAATAACGCGATTTAGAAATGCTATTAATTTCTTAAGGTACTAATTACACATTTAGTTTCGTCCTAAACCATACTAAAACATTTCATTTCATAACTTTAATATCGTTTTATAATTTTAGTAAAAAAAACAATTCTATATTTGAATGCGAAAAGACTCAAATCAGCGGGTTTAATAATTTGATAACGAGAGATTTCGGCGCTTCCTGTAAAATTTCCTAGAATGGATATAGTACCTTTTGGAAATCAACGTCTCAATTGAGAAGTTGATTTCCAAAAGGTACTATATCCATTCTAGGAAATTTTACAGGAGGCGCGAAAATCACTAAATATTATATTATTAAATTAGCTAATTTGAATCTTTTACCATTTAAATCCAGAATGTTTTTTTAGTATATTAATAACATCATATTAAAGATATGAAATGAGATGTTTTGGTATAATTTGGAACGAAATTAAATGCGCAATTATTTCCTTTAGAAAATAATTAGATATCTAAATTGCGTTTAAAAAGGGCTTGGGTGTTCATTAGATAAAATCAAATAGGAGATTTAGATATAACTAATTGATGAGAATACAAATATATAAAAAAATCAATTTTGTAAAAAATGTCCTTTAGTACATTTTGGAAATCAACGTCTCAATTTGTGTTCAGTAGTGAAAATCACAAAAATAAATTATGGATGCTTTAATGCTTCATGTCAATTAAAATGTGGAGAGGTCTTGTTCACTGGGGTGATTAATGTTTGGTTTTGTTCTTTCTATAAGTCTAATAATAGAAATATTTAAATCAATAAACTATTTTAATTTTGTTTAAAAATGTTTTATTATAATTTTTTTAAGATAAGAAAATTGCAAAAAAACATATTCTTGGGCAATATTCAATTGCACTGGCTAATATAATTATATGGTGACATTAAAAAAAAAAAAGTTTATCTATATTGAGGATGATTAGTCGACCGTTCGAATTATCGCGGGCAGAAATAATCGGGAGTCAGTCGTTTTAGAATATTTTAATTTTGCCGACGTTTCGGCTCAAACTTCTGAGCCATCATCAGGGCATTACTGAGCCATGTCAAGCATAAACTCAATATTGTTTGTACAGATGATGGTTCACAAGTTTAAGCCGAAAAGTCAGCAAAATTTAATATTCTTAAAACCATAGTTATAGAATGAGACTTAACTTATAAATAATATACAGTAATTATTAAAAACTTCCTTTTCTATACCTGAGGGTGTCACCCATAAACCTAGAAAGGACAGACCAAGTACCGACAAAGAACACATACCTGTACTTAGGACCCAACCACCTGGAGGCACTTGCTTTGAGGTACCCATGCCGAATCCTTATCCCCTCTACAAAACCTTCCTATATATATATATACCCTTTGATCCTCAAAACTCATCACTCTAGTCGTAACATTTACTTGTGTCACACTCATAGAAGGAGACCTCGGAATGTACACTTGTAGTCACCCTAACTCCTCAGCACAGTTTATTGTATTCTGAATATCTAATTTGTTCTGATAATAAAAGCAGTATTTTAATATGTTCACTGTGTGTGATTCATTAACTCACTGATTCCCGATTATTTATACGAAAGTGTTAGTTCTTTTCTCCTTAATAGAAGAGTTACATTTTTACTTCAGAATATAGCGTTTTAAACGCCGAATTTTACATGGTTACATCTTAAATTGAAAGGGTTACATTTGCTTCGGAAAAAGTTCAATTTTACTTGGAGAAGGTTATATTTTCGTGGGAAAAGGTTAAAATTGACTTTAAAATGCTATATATTTCATTAGTTTATAAAGTAAAATATCAAAGTTCGGAAAAAAGTTGTATATTCTAATAAAATATGTAGAATTCTCTACTATAATAATCTTATACTAAGTAAAGACATTATTATAATCAAACTTTGCTTTAGTTTCAATCACAAATGCCTCTCAAGAAGTAATATTGTTGTGAGGATAGAGAGGTAATAGAAAATGGAATGTAGTAGCAAGATGGGGAACAGGATAAGATATTACCTTGGGCCCAATATTGTCTTAAGTTTAGAGACAAGTGTCGGTATAAAAGGGAACGATGTTGAGAGGTAGGCAAGTATTATAAACCAGTTTGTATTTTATTATGATTAATTCTATTATGAAGGTTGCTGTTTGGTAAAATCGAAACATATATTATTATTTTAAATGTGATGTTTCCATTAAAATCAGTTATGTGAAATCATTTAAAAGATAGTTTATTCCGTCTCCAATTAAACAAGTACTAAAAGTTAATATTTTATTGATCATTCATATTAGTGTATTTATAATACAATATTTAAAAGAAAAAAAACCATGATTTCAGTTTTTTCGTATTTTTAATTGCTTTGAAATATTGAACAGGCAATGCAGTACGATATTAAATATTATCACTGAAATATGTTCGTAATCATTTCTTTGAGCGAACATATCTACAGCATCGTAATTATATAATATAATTACAACTTTCTTTATTAGAAATTTCGCAAAAAATTTTTTTATGATTTTAATAATTACTTTCTAAATCTTGCAGCAAATTTTATTTTACACCAGTAATTATCTGGAGCCTACGTTTCGGGAGTTTCCCCGATCTTCAGGACTCACTGACAGCAATGTATTAATTTTGTTAGCTGTTGTGGGTGAATTTCATGTGTTAAACAACGGCTTTGAAGAACAAACAACAGCTCAAGGTTTTTGAAAATAAGGTACTGCGTAAAATATTTGATCTGAAGAGAGATGAGGCCACTGGGGGGTTTTGAAGGTTGCACAACGCGGAATTAATTTAGAACAGAATATACTTTAGTTGAGAGCATGGCGGAGACTCAAATGGGCGAGTAAAGTTGTTGAGCTCGGTGAGAAACGGATATCGATAAAGGTGGTATTTGCTGATCCGACTGGTAGGTGTCCGAAAGGTAAGCTGAATCGTCGATGGAAGGATTGCGTTAAGGCTATTCGCGGGGGCTTGGGCTTGAACGGTGAACATTAGACGAGTCTGTGCAGGCGGAATTTGGTGGTATCGGCACCGAACCTTCGGGTTTGGTAGGCCAGTTATTATTATTTCATTTATTATTGACAAAGTTTGAGAAAACGGAAATCTACATAAATGATAGATAGCTGTCAGTGATTCCCAAAGATGAGAAAACTCGGAGTGATGTAAAATAAACCTTTCGGGAAGGATTAAGAACCTACTACTTATCATCAATATATATTCCTTTTGAATCATTAATTTATTTTAATTTTTTCATAATTTTTCCTCCTCCATACAGAACTCGTTCACCAAAATAAATGTGTACCTGTATATATATATATATATATATATATATATATATATATATATATATATATATATATATATATAAAATATGTATTCCTGTGAATATTTATACCTATATTCTCTTTTTAAACCCGCCAGCTACTTGCTTCCCCCAATTCGAATGCGGTTGCTGGAAAAATAAAATAAAACGTCTAATGAATTGTTTTAAAAGATATATTTTTAGACTTGCGGACATGACTATATTTCTGGGTATTATATAGAGTTAAAGTGGTTTTATTCTTTTGTTCGACGGAAAGGTTTCCATGGTTCTGACTTATACTAAAACCTTAATAAAAAAAAAATAATAAAAAAAAAATAAAAAAAAAAAAAATAAAAAAAAAAAAAAAAAAACCCTCCCTGACCTGCTCATCCTCTGGTCTTAATTTTTTTCGATGAACACTAGATCCAAATCGATCAATATACTCCGTCACTGACTTTTTCTCGTTTTCTCATCATTATTTTTTAATTCGCTCTCACAAAACTGCATCTATGTCTTTTTCTAACATCAACTCCACCATTACCTCTAGAATCTCAATATTCCGTTCTATTGCAAAATATAAATATATACAATATAAATATGTGTATATATAAGTGTGTGCTTCTTGTGTGTCTAAATATGCAAAGATTTATATATACTGAATTGTTGATAAATTATATATAAAATATATTATATCATAAGGAATGATTTTTCTTCATTGCTTTTGTTCTTATGGAACCTGGTCCTACAATATTTTTTTTTCATTTCACTTAAAAAATATATGTATTCATGTAAATATCTATCTATACATGTATTGAATAAATTGGAAAAACACACAAATATGTGCGAACAAAGAAAAAAATACTGTTCTTTTATTCCACTACATTGCTATTCATCAACTAATAAATAAGAAAAACACACTAAAGATTACAAACTTATTACTTTGACCTTTATGACATTATAAATAACGTACAAAACAAGAACTAAATATTGAAGTGTCACTCAAAACTTGTCACTATTGAAAGAAATCGACATCGGCTTTTATACTCTTTAGCGAACGAGTATTTGTGTATCCTTGAGTAGTTAAGTGCGACAGGAGCAATAATTTAAAAGCTGCCACAAAGGGTCACTCAGCCTTGATCCTGTTAGAACTAAACGATCTCGAGGCCACTAAATGCTGTTAGCACGATATTGGGGATAATGGTAGTGGAGGCCCTATCTCCTTCAGAGCACGTCTCTATTCTACTCTAAAATATATTTTCACTTTAAAAATATATATATATTTTTTTTACTATTTCACATATATCCATATGAAATATATACAAGTTAAAGTATGGTGATTGGAAAATCTTGAAATTAGAATTTTTACCGGAAATACACGTTTTAGGTCCCCTTGGTCCAACCGTAAAAGGTCAATTGTGTGGTAAACCTAGAACGATAGCTAAAACTCGTACTGCTTTGAAATTTACTTTTTAGAACCGCAAATGCTTAAATGTTACACGCAGCTTTTTCATCAATATCAGCAGATCAGAAGAGCTACTTAATACATAATTTAGGACGTTCCTATGATTCCAAAGGCTCAAACGATTTTGTTAACAACTTGTTGTTATCCGTTCTAAATCCCCATTAGCCTTGGCAAATTTTACATCGACCTTATTATCATTCGACGAGTTCCACTGTCACATTCCACTTCTGGGTGAATCAGTTCTCACCGGTAAATTGAACGATTGAGTCTCGGGAGGCGCTCATTAAACGAACAACTGAATGGTTTGCAAAGAGCTACTTATATATGTTTGAACGTTCCACATTTTTCATCAAAGGCGTCGGTAGTTGATGAAACTTGGTCGAGTTATCCACTCCTAAACCCCTATGTGCAAATGTCGATCGTTGGCAAACAAATATATTGAAACACAGTACTTATTAATGACGCACCCGACTTTCCCTCCGTAATCTACGGTGAATAATTATATCCTTTTATCCGTTATAATTAAAAAAAAATTGAATATTTTAAATAAAATAAATGTTTGATCTTTTTGATTACATAATTCATTTATTTTATCACGTTTACAACTACAAACATATGTTCCTATAGCATATTTACGATTAAATAGTATTTCTTTTATTATCATAGTTTTACTCACTAGTGATATTGTAGGGTTATTCATATTTAGAGTTATTTTAATTATTTATTAATTATTGAAATTTACAACTGTATTAGTAAATACGTCAAGTAAATTGGCTCATAATATAGATAATATACATGCAAAAGACATGAAGAGAATATGCCATTAGCAAACTCCACTTGGTAATCTACACTAGGTCTCGAGGGCATCTTCTTTTCAGCGCCTCGGAGGATTGTCAGGAATGGTAGAGGAAGCAAGGATTGAACTAGTGGGTTAATGTGGGAGTGGATTTTGTCATGGAAGGAATGATACCTCGTACGGGTCAAATCAGCAACATATGGGACATTAAGGTCTTTTATATAATATTAATAATTAAAAAATTCATTATTCTAGAAGTTCGTTTTGGATAATATTACAAGAACTAGTGTTGCAGGATAAGACTTTGGCATAGGAGGCTGTTATGCTAGCAACCCAGCAAAGAGATCCCATTTTTCTGCTGAACGTTTTAATATTGATGTTTAAACACCTATTCAGAATCTAATTTTTAAATACATTGTGAAATTTAAGTATTTAGTTCCTATGATTAAGAAGAAACAAAATCGCGATTACAGGCGGAAAATGCGTTTTGTTATTCAGCTATAAAATTACTTTCTCATGTCAAAGAACTTAAATGATAAATTTATTAAACCTATTATTATCGAAAGGTGGAAGGATTATGCTTTTATGTTTTTCGTGGACTTGGGCTTGGACGGTGGTCATTGGAAGAATCTGCGTTGGTAACATTTGTGGTTTTCCTTAACGTATTATAGCGTAGTTTGCTGAGCGTATTATACTTGTTATAATGTATAGAAATCAAATCTGTAAATGCTGAATAAAAAATATTGAAATTCAACGAATAACCAAAAGCCAGTATAAAAGAACTACCTATATAGAAATGGTAAGGATATGAGTAATAATATCCAAAATTTGTTATTATTTTTTAATGAAGGTGTTTCATTTAAATAATAATTAACAGTATAACATCGTTGTACAGCTTTGTAATATTCTCAAACGTAAAGTGGTTTTTTAAAAATGTAGAATTCTTCAATAACTCTTTCCGATTACTACATTTTCATGATATGCCATCTATAAGAGAGAAAAGGGCATTCCGTGTAAGATAAAACTTAATATCTACAAGACAGATTCAAGAGACATTTGTCAACCTGGGTAGGAAAAGCAGATGGGGTGTGGAGATAACACTTGTCTCAATAAATCTATTATCGACCAGTGGAAGGAGAGGAATTTATTGCTAGGACAAATAGGAAGATTACCTTAAGGTAGGTAGGTATATGTGGACAGAAAGAACACACAATATTATCAGCAATACCACATTTGTTTGTCTTTTATAAATAATGAAATAGTGAGAAGCACATAATGAATGAATGAAAGCATTCACATTAAATATTTTAGGATAAGCGTTTAATTTATAATATAAATAAAATCTGATGCGGCAACACGACTTTCACTTACCGCAATTGTTAAATCGATTAATGAATTCTCAAATACAGTTAGAAATAAAAATGAGTGAAAATAATAAAGAAGTAATTAAATTAAATTCTATAGAAACATGTGATTTATTAAAAACCATTTGTATCATTACCCAAAATAATTTTTTTTTTTTTTTTTTTATGAGATATATTACAATTTGTTTCTATATGAACATAAGTAATAGTGATATATGATCCATTCACACAATATATACAGTATAAAATGATAAAGTCAAATAAATAAAATATAATATATACAAAATAAGAAAACGAACAACAACCTATAACTGAGATAAATACAAATAAATGATATATATAGAATTAAATAATAATAAATATAAAAACAAAACAAATCAAAACATTAACCTATAACTGAGATAAATAAAAGTTTGCAAATAAACAAACATAACTATATACAAAATATACAAGTGCTATATAGGGACCCCAGACTGGGCCTTTCCCTCCACTTGTGGAGGAAAAAGCGGAATCCAAGAGATCCTAGACCCTCGCTCTCAGCCGCGTCACTGGTCCCAAAATAATAAGTTAGTTTTATCGGCTTTTCATCACTCTTTATTAGCTTTTAAAAGCTTGTGTACAAGATAATATTTATTTTTCTAAACTTTAGTATATTGTACAACTATATTACTGATGTTATATTCAAAAAGAAAATTTGCAATAAAAAAATATGTTTGCAGTTTTCTCCTTTGGTTAGACATCGAATTCGTCCAACTTGTGTAATCACTGTTTTTTATCGTTGACAATAAGATTATATTGTTCATTTTTTAGTATTTACGAAATTAAAGGTACTTTAGAGAAAGAAAATTTGAAATTTCACGTTTGCACCCTGTCAAACTATTTCCAATCAGAATGAAACTTACACGGTATTAAAGCCCATCAAATTTCCCATCGATATATAGTTTAATCAAAATAGTTAGAGTCAGCAACAGGTCCACTAAAATTGGCCGACTGGAAGTCCTACATTATCCCATGCATTTAGCACCTTTTTACGATTTTCTCAAGAAAAGCTCTAACGATTTTGATTCAACTCGCTATATCGATGTAAAATTTAATGGGCTTTAATATCATATACTTTTACTGTGATTAAAATAGTCTGACACGGCTTAAATGCATATATTTTCTGCCTCTAAACTACCTTTAATTTTGTACATTGCAAAAGATTAACCTTATCATCTTAATGACATTGATGAAAGACGGTTAACGTAATTTTTGGTTTACTGATAATAAGAAAAATTATATAGACGTATAATATACCGTGGAAAGAGAAAGATTTTAGAAAAAATGTTCTCTGATACACAGAGTTGTAAAAAGTAATATAAAGTGACGAATGGGGAATAAACTTATTGCTGATTAACAATTTAATGTATTTATATTATTAATCTAAATCATATTTTTCCAAAGAAATTGAATACACGTTTAATTAAAATAAACTTCAAATATTTTTTCAAAATTAAGTATATTTAATAGTTTTTAAATTGATTTTGAAAGTCGAGGTAAGTGAAAGTCGTGTGTTACCCGCACCAGAATTTTTCTATGTGTTATCATTAATGTTTTTACAATACTTTCACTTACCTATTCATGAAATACATAGTAAAGGAAAGTATTGTGATCGTGAAAATTTTCAAATTCAAATTTTCATCGGAAATACACGTTTTAGGGTCTCCTGAATCCAAATGACCCACTTAAGCAAAACGACCTGCGTGCCCGTGTGTGGTAAGTCTAGCACAAAAACTAAAAGCCGCACGAATCAGAAATATGATATCTAAGACAACTATACGCCCGAGATGTTACAGCAACTTTTTCATCAAATCAGGTTACCAGAAAAGCCACTTTATAACATGCATTTTGCATCTTTTTTACGATTTTCTCCAAAACTGCTTTAACGATTTTGATTATACTTGTGATATGGATGTAGAATGTTTTGGGCTTTGATATGATGTAGGTTTCATTCTGATTGAAATAGTTTGACAGGGCTTAAATGCCTATATTTTAATTTTCGTCCTCTAAAGTACCTTTAATTTTGTAGATTAAAAAAAAAATTAGGCACATCATCTTATTAGCATTGAAAATAACGGTTAAATGTGCAAGCTGACAGAATTTGAAAAACATCTTAAGGAGAAAAGTGCAGACAATTTTTATATGGAGTTTTTGTCTTTTACAAAACAATCATCTTAATATAGATATACCGTATTATAATATACCGTTGGATAGCTAAAGATTTTAGAAAAAATATCAAAGCATACACGGAATTTTAAAGGTTAATGTTTTATCTATTCATAATCATCCGGTGCAAACTAAGATTGTCTTGCACTGATTTTTAAAGACTGGTTAGAAGTTTATAGTGAGTAAGAAATAATGATTTGTATACTTGACACAGCTGAGCCCTCTACCCCACCACTTACCAAGAGCTTCAAGAATCTGCAATTTAAATTTATATAAGCTCCCTTTCCAGAATAATTAATATTTAAAAGGGGAAAAAATGACCGTGGTATAATAAAAATGTAAATCGGCTCTGGAAGTTGTTGATTTTTGTCCGGTAACTTAAGAGTATTATCAACATTTTAACAAGAGTATAATTCTGTTGATAAATCTTACAATTTAAATGCTTCTTTGTTTATTTCTTTTCATAATTGCAACCAATAAATATAATTAAAAAATATTTAATTTTTTTTTTTTTTTTTTAACCTGATTGTTTTTTTATTTTTATGTAATTCGACTTGATCATTGTTTGTTGTAAATACTGCATGAGTGTGGTCTTATATCACTATCACTACTGTTAATTTTGAAACAAATTCTAATATATTTTAATAAATATCTTTAAAAAAAAAATAATTTTTACAACTTTGTGCTAAGTAGAATGAAGATTATTTGTAATTCTTTTTGGTTAGAATGTGTACACATCCTTCAACATATTAAGGTACATATTGTTCACAATAAACTGTACTGTATACATGTTGAAAGGGAAACAATGAATTTATATAAATAGGATTCCCTTTAAACAAACTACGGGGTACTTATGAAATATATTCTTACTTTCTATCTTGCTATGCTTCATTTAGTTCGGCAGATCTTTTGCTGGTTTTGTCTCTGGAAGGCTTACGCCAACTACCGAGATATTTCTTACCAATTATTGGTATACCAGTATATGCTTAAGAAATGACCAAGTGTTAAGATGTAAATAATCTGTCATAATTTTAACAAGTATTTTAGGACCCTATTTGCGTGACATTGTAATGTATATAATATTCCTAATTTAATAATTATTTACATTAAAATTCATTTCTAATCAAGATACCAATTTAAACGCCTTGATAATTCGTAGCCAGAATAATACTGTAAACAGTAAAACGCCTTATCTGTCAAGGCTATGATAATTAAATTACATCACTGTCAACCTGATTAAATGTTAAAATATTTATTATTATTTAGTAAATTAAACCAATATTAATTGTGTTTTGTTTTAAATTTCAGGTAAGAAGTTATGAAAGCTGATTTATCCCTACACACTGTAAAGTATTGAAACAGGTAATTAAAAAAAAAAAAAAACACTTTCTGTTATATGCTTATAAAATATTTTTGTTTATTCTTAAATCGTGGTGTATTTGATGTTATTTTCCCTGCATTTTTAAACTATTATTGATAACCGGAAAATCTTTCAACAATAGAAAATAACTTAAGTGTATGATATAATTTTTAGTTATCTAGAAAGCATAGATAATTGAGAATACATAAAATTTACGTGTGTCCTAGTAAACTATTTTACATTTCTAATTGTACAGAAAGAAAGAATATTGAGACAAATATAATTTGCTTTTGTATTTGGCTCATTTTTTTTCTTTAATCTTCAATAATAATAAATAATTTTTTTTTAATTTTTCATGATTAATTTATAACGAGAAAAATTCTAACTGATGTGTTACTGACTGGAACGACTGAATTTGAGGAAGATCTGTTCTCGTGAATCGATCGCACGTCAGTGTCGAATTCCGTCTATTAACTACTAACTCTCTATATTGAACCACCTGTTAGTTGGATTGGTACTGTTAAATTTTCTAAAATAAAAGGACCGTCTAAGAGAGCTGTAGCACGTTGCTACTTATCTATGATTAGTATTTACATGATTCATACTAACAGCTTTTCGTCCAAATGAATTAGAACTAGAGAAAATACTATGAGGCATATTGAGTGAGGTATGCGAAGACGTCAAATTCATTAACAACCATCCCATGTGCTTCATTAGATATGCATTCCGTCACTTAGGAGGTATGAGGTTTATCCCCTAAACTGAAAACTAGATTACTGATCTGGGGTTACATTCCTTTATTCATTATGTTGATCCTTCTAGAGCTCACTAAGTCTATGTAAGGTTAAAAATAAATAAATTAACTAATTTAAAAAAATATAGATTTGTTTTGATAGATCTCTAGCGAAAATACAATGACGTAAAAAAAATGAAAATTGATTTTTGAAATCATATACAATATTTACTGTATATATATATATTTCAAGATCATATATGTTCTTTTGTTTTAATAATGTGAGTTTGTTTTAATTGTTAAAAAATGCATGTTTTATAAAGAGCGTAAGTGAATTATTTGAGTGGTTTATAATATAGAAAACTATTTCCCACCTTTTGTTAAAATAATTCTGTTTTAAAGAAAATCTAGCTTCATTAATAATGTATGTTGGTTTTAACTGTTGAAAAACACATGTTTTATACAGAGCGTGAGTAAATTATTTGAGTGGTTTTTAAAAGAGAAAAAAATGTCCCACCTTTTGTTAAAATAATTCTGTTTACGAAAAATTGAGCTTCATTAATAATGTGCGTTGGTTTTAATTGTTGAAAAACGCAAGTGTTATAGAAAGCGTGAGTGAATTATTTGAGTATTTTTCTAAACGAGAATATAATTTCCCACCTCTTGTTAAAATAATTGTTATCATGAAACTGAGCTTATTTCGAAAAGCCGATGGGAAGGAAGTAACCAGGGATTATGTCACACCTTCCTCATTATTCTTAATATAACCATCCAACAGTCTTACGGGGAAAGGTTTGTTTTTTAGTTCAGAAAAGCCTCTTACAATCAAGCTCAGTATGTCGTTATATACCTAAAAGTATATCCCTGAGTTTTGGCTTCACCATATTTATAAGGAGTTACAAAAAATACTAACTGCCATCAATAGACACATTGTGGAAACTATTCTTTGTTGAATTGCTGAAGCCATTAAAGGATTGAATTGGCAAAACACTTTTATTGTTCTACAAAGAAAGGAGTTAATTCATTCAGTTTAGGCCAACTATTCAGCTGCCCGCAATAGAAATAGTTGCTATTCAATTCTGTTAAGTGTCTCCCCATTTTATTCCGGAGTTTCATTAGCCTCAGCGCTTAAGAGATCTACTACTTCAGCTTCGGTTTCAGCCTAAGCACCTCCTTTCTCTGATTTGCACTTAGCCACGCCATTTAACTGATTAGAATCTTTCGGGTATCTTCAGCAACGTTGAGCTTTAGTGCAAAAACATTTATGCATCCTCAGTATTTGTTTAACTCTACGAATAATATAATATATGGGAGAAGTTGATTTCAGGTACATTTAACAACACATAAAATGAAATCCAGATAATATTTCGTCAAATCAATTCAATATAATTTTTTTTAAAAATCAAATCAAGATAATATTTCGTCAAATCAAATCAAGATGATATTTTGTAAAAATAAAATCAAGATGTGTCCAGTCCAATCAAGGTAATAGTTTGTCAAATCAAATCAAGATAATATTTTATGAAATCAAGATAATATACAAATCAAAGCAAGATAATATTTTGTTTGTTTCTACAAAATGATTTTTAAAGGGTTTGTTTTCTATATACAACAAATATAGCTGTGATGTAAATATTACAAGAACTATATTTCTACACTTCATTTATTACAAAGTTATAGCAATGAAAAAAATCAAACATTTTTAGTACAAATAGATGTTTCGTTTATTTAAATTATAAAAATGTTTAATGTTGAGCAGGCTTTAAAAGAAAATTTTATCAGTTAGACTTGATGTTCTGTATTAACCCTCCGTGGGTAAGTTAAATTTCGGACTCGTACATGGATGGCAATATAGAGATAAAAAAAAATAATAAATAGAGAGATGCTTTATAAAGCTATGAGAGAGATGAATATACCGCCCAAATTGGTCCGTATGGTGAGAGTAGCCATCTCCAACACTAAATGTATAATTAGGATCCAATCCAACCTGTCAGACCCCAGACAAACATGGAATGGACTGAAGCAGGGAGACGCCCTGGCATGCCTACTATTCAACATAGCTCTGGAGAAAGTGATAAGGGATTCTCAAATACAAACAGGCGGACATATCTTTAATAAAAGTGTTCAGCTACCAGCTTATGCAGATGACATATATATAGTCAGTAGATCAGAATCGGGCATAAGAGAGGCTTTTAAAGCTTTAGAGCAATCTGTTAAGATAATGGGACTTGTCATAAATGAATCCAAGACCAAGTATATGGTTGCAGGGGCTGAAGTACGAGAACCATGTATTGAGATACAAGGATACAAATTTGAAACAGTTCAGAGATTTGTATACCTCGGGTCGTTAGTAGATGCCGAAAATAATTCCTCCAAAGAAATAGAGAAGAGAATTTTAGCTGCTACGAGGGGTTATTATGGTCTATTAAGAATATTTAAATCTAAAGAAATTAATAAGGAAACGAAGGCCACGCTCTACAAAACCCTGATTAGGCCCATACTGACTTATGGCTGTGAATCCTGGGTGTTACGGAAAACAGATGAACAAAAGATTGCTGTTTTCGAACGAAGAATACTGAGAAGGATTTATGGGCCTATATGCGAAAATGGTCTTTGGAGAATAAGACACAATCGAGAGCTTTATGAAAAGTATAAGGATGTCCCAGTGGTGAGATTTATAAAGATAAGCAGGCTTCGTTGGGCTGGCCACGTTCAAAGAATGGCAGATGATTGTATCCCCAAGAGAATAATAAGCTATGCGCCGGTAGGCAAAAGGAAGAGAGGGAGACCCCGAATGAGATGGTTGGACCAGGTTGGAAAGGATGCAGTGCAGCTGGGAGCGTTAGGCTGGTGGACGATGGCCAGAAATAGAGAAGAGTGGGGAAGGTTTCTTCTGGAGGCCAGGGCCCGAACTGGGCTGTAGCGCCGAGGATGTATGTATGTATGTATGGATGGGAAGGTGGGGTCGGATCTGACTCACTACTTTCAGAAATAAGTTTAAAATTTGTTTGAGGGTTAATTTTAATAGTATTGTATATTATTTAATACAATTAAACAGAATAATAGTTATTAACAGAAAAAAGAATATTTGGATTCATGTATTTGTTGATAAATTAATTAATATTGTTTAGGAACAAATAATGTCTAACGGCTAAGGAATAAAACAAAATATAAATGGTAAAAAAACGTATTTAAGGTATTATAATAACCACATTTCATTACAATAGTTATAACAATAGGTAAATTAACAAACACAACTTGTGAATATTTAACTCTAAATTTGTAATTGAGTTGTAAATCACATTCACTGTCACTTTCCTCAGAAGTAAACCATCTTCCAGATTATCATTTATTTATTTTTTTTTTTTTTTATTGAGAAATATTACAATTTGTTACATAATGAACAGTAGTAATAGTGATGTAATAAACATTCATACAATATATCAGACAATTATGATAAAGTCAAGTTACATAAAATCGGAAATAAACAAATTCAAATATATACAAAAAAATAACAATTAATAAAAACAAAAAACAACAAACAAATGATAGCAACAACCTGCAGTAGAGATAAATACAAATTGGGAAAAAAAATAAAAATCATACAAGCAAACTTAACTATATACTTATCATTTATTAAAACGCAATCTATGTTTTCGAAACTCGAGTCATCAGAGAGAAAAGTCTTATTGTTGCATTCCTCTTGGTGACGTCGCACTTGTCCTTAAGCTTTTTCTAGAGTTGAAAAAAAATGTTTAAAAATAGTTTTAAGATTTAACTAAAAATTAATGAATTTCACGTCTATGGCCGACAAAACTTTAACAAGCTAAGTAAGGTGGCTCGTTTAAAACCCGGTCCAAAGAGTGAACTGGCTAAAAGTAAGGTAATTGTTATTAGAGAGTTACTAAGTGAAAAACCCTCTAATGGTAAAATGAGAAATAAGAATGACTCATGGGGTACCTAAAGTGCAGTGGTATTTAAAGCCATTGTCCGATTGATATTTACAAAAGACACACCCTAGGGTCGGGTCCGACTCAAACCTTAACTTAGGAGGGTTATTTTATTTTATTTTAATTCAGCCCATCTTCACCGAATTCTCCCGTGTGACTTGAGGTCGCTATGACTTCATGATCTAAACATCTACATCAGTACATTTATCTTCTTAAACTGATCTTTAGTTATTTTGTGGCGTGCGGGAAGATACTGTTAGTCACAATTTACTCTACAGGAAAAAGGTGAAAAATAAGATAATTGAGTTGGTCCCTCACTAACTTACTCCTCAGTAATCAGCTAAAAGGTTGGAAATTTGTAAAAATTTATTGAAAATTCCTTCTGATTTTACCGGAGTTTTGTCACGTGTGATAAAAAGTGGGTTTTCTGGCGAACTCCAAATACCAGTGTACAATAGCTAGATTACGGCAAAACTGCTATTCCGGTTGATGCAAAGGACAATTTAAAGAAAATAAAATCCTTTGCGTTTTGTAGATTGTTGGAGGTGTTATTTTTCAAGAATCAGTTCCTTATTGATGCTTTATAAATTCTGAACACGTTTTACTGCTAATAGCTGAAAAGTTCGTACGCGAAGTTTTCAGAGCGTTATCATGCGTTTATCACCTTAAAAGAAGTTTAGTCCGAACAGGATAATGGTTGTCCTCTCACTTCTCGTCGAACCGAAGAAAACTCCATGGGTTCGAACTTCTGCCTCATCCACCATAGTCCTGACCTCGCACCATCGGATTACAACTTGTTTCGATTCACGGCCCAATGTTTTCAAGGGAAAAAAATTATCATTTTTAAGTTCAAGAGTTCTTTTACAGCCAACACAAAGAATGGTATCAACGGGTGATCTAGCAATTGGCTAGGACATGTTTAAGGACGGTAGATAACAATGTACTTTGAGTATTTATTTTATTTTATATCAAAAACCTGTGGCATAGCCAATCTTGATGTACCAGAGGATACCTGCCACGTTTTGGCAATATGCCCTCCCTTAAAGGAGCTCAGGATGCAATATTTAGGAAAAGATAAGCTAAATCCAGAAGAAACAATAAACAGATTAAATATGCTCAATAGGGTAAAACTTGCTATACACTTAAATAAAACTTTCAAATACAGAACTTTTTTGGTCCAGCATTTTAATTATTAATCTATTACAATAAATAAATATTCTTGTTTATTCATTTAACAACCCTTTATGTTGCTGTGGCTAATCGGACGATGCTACAGTGGGAGTCCTAAATGTTTCCTATCCAGGTTTTGTTAAAACAGGGATGCTTAACGAGTACCTGACATCGCACAGGCACGGGACCACCATTTAACTTCTCCTCCAAAGGAGAGCATATCCAAGGATTTTTTACTCCCAGTAAAATATCCTAGGGTACCTGCGGGTTTGAACCCGTGACCTATGGCATAGGAGGCTGTTATGCTAGCCATCCAGCTACAAGTGATCCCTTATGGGTGATTCAAAGATAATTCAATTCCCCCTTCACTCCCTCTTTCCCTGTTAAACAATATCATAAATAACATTTTGAACTTAGAAATAGTAAATAGCTATTTTTCTTGAATAAAAAGTGACAGTATAGCTGGTTCGTCTTTTTTAAGCTCTTTGACAAAAGGAATCGATAATAATGTTACTAAACTTCAAATATAATTATAATTATTATCATCTAAATTGTAGTACAAGGGCAACTTGAGAGACTGGCTTGGTTTGGTTATGGCAATTGTACCGTGAGCTTTGATTAAAAAATATATATTTGTTATTACTATTTGGTATATTATGTAAATAAAGCTTTTATTCGTAGGAGAAGTTAGTTCAGGGTACAGTCCAAAGAAAACACAATTAAGTATAAACTTAATTTACTGAAACCGACGTTTCGTTGTGTAGATTGCTTCATTTTTGTGACACTCTCCTTCAAACGCCTTAAAGAAGGCCTATAATTGAGGCCGAAACTTCGGAATCAGTAAATTAAGTTTATACTTAATTGTGTTTTCTTTTGATTGCACCCTGAACTAACTTCTCCCATATATACACACAGTCAACCTTTCTCAATTAACAAAGCTTTTATTCATTCATTCATCCATAATAATACAAATATTTGTGTAAAAACAATCATTTTTTTTATTTTGTCTGTTTTGTACGTTCCATTAAACCAGGAAATAGAATATTTTCTTGTTTTCTTTCGGCCTTTTGTACTATTTAGTTAGATTATATATCGGATTTTATAAACTATTTTGTTTTTATTGAAATAAAGTTAACATTTCTTTCTCCAATTAGGTTCTTTGAGTATGGAGTAGGTGTAGGATTGTTTGAAATTGACTCGTTTAAAAAAACTTTTGTAGGAGGTATGACGAAGAGACACCATTTCCTCCTACAATATACATAGTTTTTAAGAAGCTATTTTTATATTTTTTTTTTCAATAACAAACCTTTGTAATCGACCAAAAAAATAAAATAAAAATAACCCACCCACCCCATCAAAATTTGAGAGCTTACGTTTCAAGATGCGTAGAATCCGAGTAACGAATTAAATAAAAACCGTTTTTCCGCCGTCCGCGGCATTTCTCCAAAACTACTGGAACATTTTTTTTTAAATTCGCCACATAAATACTAGTCCATGCAACGATGATCCTAACACCTATACATTGATATCAGCTAGTTAGTTTTAAAGTGGCGTCCGATTAAATGTGATTTAATTCAATAACTCAGTTATTGTTGAAGATAGGGAAAAAAATTATTAAAGTTTTTTAACCAAAAAACTGCGAATAATTATATAAAAGATAGAAAAATAAATTGAAATTTTACACATGAATACGCTCATAACTCAGTTATTTTTGACGATGGAGAAAAGTATGTATTGAGTTTTAGAACTAGTAAAGCGCGATAAAAAAAACACCATATGTATATTTAAGTAACAAATTATAATAGATGTAATTACACCAAAAATTGGTTATTATTGAAGATAGAGGAGAATCGAAAATATTATCGAGATCAAGACAACGCGATGAACAAAGTGCCAAAGAAAAATAATAAAAATTAAAAAAATCATCTTATATGGTCAAGCCAACAAACAACTTATAAGAGATGTGATTCCCTGATAACTAGGTTATTATTATTGATAAAGATAAAATGTAAGGCGTTGTAAAATCAGAAAATTTTATTTGAATTATTGGAATGAAAATCAAAAGAAAAGTATTTAGTAACGCAGCCCTGTATAAATGCATTTGGTTTATTATTTCCAATTAAGAACCTTTGTAACCCAAAAAAAAAAAAAAAAGCCCCCCTCGCCTCAAAATTTGAGAACTCACGTTTTAAGATCCGTGTATAATCGGAATAACGAATAAAAAAAAACCGTTTATCCTAATTAACTGAATAAATAAATACTAAAGTACTAGATTGTTGCTTTTAATACCATTTAATAGAGAATTACATTTTTGACCAAATGAAAGAGAATCATTGAAATTGGTTGAAAACTAGCTTAGATATTGCGTTTTTAAATCAGCGGTAGTGATATTATATGATCCTTTGAATTATTGTTTTTTATCATCATCATCATCATAATCGTTTCCTCTTCTACCGCTGTTCGGTGTGAGGATCCTGCCTGTAGAGTCTGGACCATATGTCTCTTTCCTGTGCCAACTCCATTCTCCTATTATTGCTTTTCATATTATTTAATTGCCTATCTACAGCTATATAAATAGTAATACTCTAATGTTGCGATTTGGAAATGATAAACCGTTGTATAATAATTTGCAGCGTTTTCCCAATCATCTCACTCCAATAAATTTTCCGGTAAGGTTATAGATTTTTTTAAAAATGTTGAATAGGAATACAGGAAAATATGGTGAAAGCAAATGATGATTGGCTGGAATGAAGTCCATTTACTTCCGGGCAAGTGGACTCGTGAAGTGCCCTAGAGGAAAAGCGGATATTGGGATTGGGTAAGGGTAGAATAAAGTAAGATGGGGTAAGGTTATCGTCATCATTCTCTCCCCTCTCGTTTTAATAAAAGAGTGAGTTGAAATCGAGTCCTGCGTGGGCTTGGTCACTATTTCTCCGAAACCAATCATTTTATTTTTCGAGAATAAAAAAAATCTGCTGACGTCCTTTATCCAATATTCCAGACCAAAATAATAAAATTGGGTTTTAAAATAAACACAATCTTCCTCAAATAATATATTTAAACCGGGGTTAAACTAAAATTATTGTTGTTAAGCCTATCGAGGTTTGTCCCTGGTCTTGCGGTTAGCAAGGAGAAGCAATTTAACCAAGCATATGTATTATAAATGTTGAGGAAATATTGTCGACTGCTGAAATTATAAAATGGAAAAATAATTAGGAGGTAGCATTGTAAATGATTTTTTTTATTTTGCCGAAGATTCGGTCCAAACATGTGAGCCATCTCCAAGGCAGTAATTACTAAGGAGTTTATGCTTAGTATAGCTCATTGCTGCCCTGATAAGAGCTGCTTGTACCAAAACGTCGACATTTTCAAAATATTGATATTTACAACTGAATAATACATAATATTTCGGTCTCACAACACTTTCAATACTACTCATAATACTCCGTTAAAAAAACCGAACCACTCTTTTACCATCGCGAAATGGGACGATTCAAAAAGCTTAATATATCATGACCTGATTATGAATTCTCCTAGGGTAGGATATCATATGAACTCGCCATCCGTTGAAATTATTCAAAATAACCTCATATCTGCCATCCAGGAGACATCACAAACGCTTGGGTTATTAAAGAAAAAAAATCGTAATAATTATAATTGTCATCGAATAAATAAACCTTGGTTCGACTATGAATGTGTATTGGCAAAAAAGTTCGTTAGATGCAGGTTAAAATCAATGGTCAAAAATAGGTTTATTGAAAATGAAGTCGGTGGCTACATTACCGCAAAGAAAAAATTTAAAAACTTAATAAAATTGAAGCGACTGGAATTCGAGCGTACTATCATGGATGACCTAGCTAATGTTCGTGATTCAACAACATTCTGGGGTGCAATAAATAGGTACAAAAGTAGGCAACCACAATCTGCACCGATAAACTGTGAACAATGGTTTAATTATTCACAAAGCATATATCCCCCGCGGGTCGACCAAAACGTATCGTACTTCGGAGTACTTCATCCCCTCCTCGACTCGGTCATTAGCCTCGAAGAACTTCAGATTTCCTTGAGAAAATGTAAAACTGGCAAAAGTCCTGGTAGGAAGCAAGGATTGAAACTAGTGGGTTAGAGTGGGAATGGAGTTTGTCATGAAAGGAGTGGTACCTGGTTCGGGCCAAGTCAGCAACAAAGGGAATATTAAGGTCTTTATGGATGAGTTTATTTGTGACAAAATAAGGAGCATTGAGGATTTTTCGAAGGATTTTGGATTGTAAGGATTGGAGACGAGATGAATTTGATGGTTTAGTAGAGCCCCAAATCTCTACTCTGTACGTCCATATTGGTCTTATGATAGTCATGTAGATGAGTCTTTTGTACTTAAGTGGAAGGTTTGAGCGTTTGTCCAGTAAGTGTTGAAGTAGTCGAAAACGTCGAGCAGTTTCTTGTCTTTTCAGTCTTGTATGAGGGTTCCAAGTGAGACGCTTGTCCAGGTGCAGTCCTAGGTATCGGATCTGTTCAACTGGGACAAGAGGAGTGTTATTGAAGGATACTGTTGGGCAGGTTGTCATTGGTTTACGACGAAGGGTAAAGGTTATTTGGTGGGATTTATTGGAATTTATTTTTATTCTCCAATTCTGACACCATACTTCAAGCTCTCTGATATGGGATTGAAGAGTTTGGGAGGCAATAATTGGATCGTTGTTGACTGATAACACACAAGTGTCATCAGCATAGGTAGAAAGGAAAGTGCTAGGATGGGATGGGATATCAGCTGTATAAACTGTGTAAAGGATGGGTCCTAAAATACTGCCTTGAGGATTAAAAAGGGATAAATAGGAATTATTATGATTTACTTTGAAGGACCTGCCTGTGAGATAGGACTTGATAATGAGGAAGTATGTAGGTGGAAGGAATTTACGTAGTTTGTAAAGCAATCCCGGGTGCCACACTCGGTCAAAAGCCTGTTCTACATCGAGAAAGGCTCCCGTGCAGTACAATCCGCGCTCCAATGAAGACGAGACAACATCCACCACACGATGGCATTGCTGGATAGTGGAGTGGGATGTTCAGAAACCAAACTGATGATCTGGGATAATGTGATTGGAATCAAGGATGGGATATATGCGTTTAAGCAGATGTTTTTCCAGGATTTTACCCATGATGCATATAAGAGAGATAGGACGGTAGGAGGATGGGTATTCAGGAGGCTTTTTGGGTTTGGGGATCATTTTAATGATGGATAATTTCCAGGAAGCGGGGAAGCAAAAATGTTGGAGGCATAAAAGTAAATAGCTCGTGCGACATACTGCTACTCCTTTACGCGGACGATCTCATTATCCTAGCAGATAGCTATACCGACGCCAAAAACAAAATATATATTTTGAATCAATACTGCTTGATGAAAAGGCTAGAAGTTAATACTCAGAAAACAAAAATAATATGCTTCCACAAAGGAAAATGTAAACGGGTTGGCAAGATATAATATGAAAATAGTGAAATAGAAAGAGTACCGGAGTACACGTTTCTAGGAGTACCATTTTCCGAAACGGGAATATTTTACAAAGCCCCTAACTACTTCGAATCCAAAACTAAAATTGCAATAGGTTCTGTTATCGCACTTTGTGCAAAAACAAAACAAAGATCGTGGGAAAACAAAATTAAAATAAATAATGCAATAGCAATGAGTATCCTCTTTAATAATGTGCAAATATGGGGACTAAGATATGTAGACAGGACAGAGAGCGTAAACATAAACTTTTTTAAACGTTTATTCGCATTAAACAAAAATATTCCTTTTTTATTAATACAGTCGGAATTTAATGTTCCCCATTGCCTAATATCAATACTAAAGCTTTCTCTCTCTTGGGTGCATAAAATTTTAAAACTCAGTGATAACCGACTCCCTAAAATATGCTTCAATACATTAAAGAAAACTTATAAACCAACAAATAAAGAACAAAAATACAACTGGTTTCACCAATTATACTGTATATTAAATCGAATAAACAAACAGTCTATATTAGAAATAGAAAACCCGGCTATTTTTCAGTTAGAGATGCACAAAACATTGATACGGTTTACAAATCATATGGAGACAATAGATAAACAAAAGTTAATCACTCCCGGTAAATACAACCCACTCTATCCGTCCATTCATAACAATAGACATAAACCTCAAGCTTACTTATTATCAAACGCACCGTTCCCTGTCATAAAAATATTTGCACAATTAAGACTCTCTGGAAATTACAATATTAAATTAACATTTAACAATATATACTACCACTTTAAACCCAAGGAAAACTGCACGCTATGTAACCTCAACGAAAGAGAGGACTTATTCCACATTTTTATTCGATGTCCCATATACGCACCGTACCGAACCCATTACATCCCTAGGGCCTTAAATATGAACATTAAAAATTTTATCGCCCTGTTTACCACCGATGATATTGATGAATTAAAAAATATTTATTATTATGCAAGGCAATGTTGCCAAATCAGATCATTTATAATAAATGAATAAACATGTTTGTTAACTGTATCATATAATTTATCGTGTTTCGCCATATTATGTCAAACATATATTTATATATTTATTATATTGCAAACTATTATATTATTCATATATTGTATTTGTGTTATTTTGTTATAAGTTTTATTGTAATACAATGTACCTAGAGCTGATAACGTAGTGAATTAGTGTCTTGCTAACTCTTTTATTGAAGTGTGTTTTTTATTCTATATTTGTTATGTAGCCAGCTCTATTTGTATGGGGGTTACCCCGAAAGCAAATAAAATTATTCATTCATTCATTCATTCATATTTACAACTGTACTTATAATCAATACAATGAGTAAATGGGCTAATTCAAATTTATGGGCTTGCAAATATCTTGTGAAGAAACCAAATAGCGGTACCATTTCAATGTCAATTAAATTTAGTACACCGCGGGGCCATAGTCTTTTCAATCTGAGATTTGTATGGATTGGGAGCTTAGAATTAAATGTAGAAGTATGTCTGTTTCGGGATATTTATGCGAAAAATTGGATATTTAGATCATTATGGATGATTTTATTCGTAAAGAAATAAGGAGCATTTAGAATTTTGGGCAGCATTTTGGATTTTAAGGATTGAATGGGAGGAATTAAATGGTCTCGACTCCAAATCTCGATTCCATATGTTCAGATGAGTCTGATAATGGTAATAATAATAATAATAATAATAATAATAATAATAATAATAATAGGCTTACCGAACCCGAAGGTTCGATGCCGATACCACCAAACTTCGCCTGCACAGACTCGTCCAATGTTCACCGGTCAAGCCCAAGCCCCCGAGATCAGCCTTAATGCAATCCTCCCATCGACGCTTCGGCCTACCTTTCGGACGCCTACCAGTCGGTTCAGCGAATACCAACTTTCTCGGAATCCGTTCCTCACTAAGCCCAACAACTTTACGCGCCCATTTGAGTCTCCGCGATGCTATCAACTCAATTATATTCACAGAGTACAAACTCCGCAATTCCGCGTTGTGCAACCTTCTAAACTCTCCAGTGGCCTCATCTCTCTTCGGACCAAATATTTTACGCAGTACCTTATTCTCGAAAACCCTAAGCCGTTGTTCATCCTTCAAAGTAAGCGGCCATGTTTCGCATCCGTAAAGAACCGTTGGAAGAATAATAGTTTTATAAATTCTAGCCTTTAAGTTTTTAGATAGAAGCCGCGAGCTAAGCAATTTAGCAACCGAATAATAACACGCATTTCCCACCTTTAACCGGGACTTTATTTCTTCTTGGATTTCATTTTTTCTTGTTATCATTGAACCTAAATACTTGAATTTCTCTACGTGTTCAAAAGTATGACCTGAAATATTAATATCATCAAGATCGCCAATATTTCTGCAACTAATCATATATTTCGTCTTATCGGTATTTAATTCGAGACCTATTTGTTTACCGGCTTTTATTAACACACTTGTATTTAGTTGTATAGTTTCCGTGTCTTCACCTAGTAGTACCAAATCATCGGCATACCCCAAAACCGGAATCTTGTCACCCATATTTAAGCCTTTCTCGGTACACATCACCTTTTCTATGACATACTCTAAGGCTATATTAAACAAAACAGGTGAAAGGGAGTCACCCTGTTTCAAACCCGATCGCACCTCAAATCTCTCGGAGTAATTATGACCGATTCTAACTTTATGAAATGTTTCCGACAAACACATCTCTACTAGGTTTACTAACTTTTTAGGTATCCCCTGTTCAATCATGATGTTGTATAGCTTCTGACGGTCTATGAAATCATAAGCCTTTTTAAAATCTATATAAAGTTGATGGACTACACCGTTGTATTCCAGCTTCTTCTCTAATATTTGACGTAAGGAAAATATTTGATCAATAGTCGAGCGATTCCGCCTAAAGCCACATTGGTAGTCTCCGATAATTTCCTCAGCGTATTCCGTGATTCGGCTAGTTAGTATTGACGAGAATATTTTATAGCATACTGGGAGAAGAGAGATCCCACGATAGTTGTTACAATCCGTCCTCGGTCCTTTTTTGTGAATCGGAATAAGTATTGATTCTTTCCATTCTTCGGGTATTTTTTCATTTTCCCAGATCTTTTTAACTAAAACATGTAATTTGGAAACGCCCGCTTCTCCACACGCTTTGATTAATTCACTCGTGATATTATCATTTCCTGCAGCTTTATACCGTTTTAATTTTCCTATAGCCATTTCAACTTCCTCTTTACTCGGTGCGTCTACCCATGGTTCAGCGCTCTGGTATTCAGAGGGAGGAGATTGATTATTATTTTCCGTATTTAGAATGCCGTCAAAGTGTTGTTTAAATTTATTTAATATCTCAGTCGGATCCGCAGTTATGTTGTTATTCGCATCTTTAACCCCATTCAATAGAGGTTCAAATCTTTTACGCGATTTGTTTATACCTTTGTACATCTCTCTTACGTTATTTTCGCTTCTGTGTTTTTCTATTTCTATTATTTTGCCTTTAAGATACTCTCTTTTCTTATTTTTTAAGAATTTTGAAGTTTCGTTTTTTACTAACCGAAAGTAACTGATAATGGTAACATATATAAACATTTTGGAATCAATTGGAAATTTTGAATGTTTGTCAAGTTAGTGCTTTAGTAATCAGTATCTAGCAGGTTCGGCAAAATCATTTTTTTTTTTTTTTTTTTTTTTTACTAGACTAATTACTGATTATAATACTACTAATGATATTTTTTTTTCAGAAAAAAAGCATTATTTTTTAAAATAAGTCATATTGTTTTGATTTTTTAATAAAGTTGATAGTTGGGCTACTTAAGAAATTACTATTATCAATATTATGTATAAAATATTTTTAAAATAGAATAGAAAAATAGATCATTAAAAAAAAACCTACACCTCCAGTACTAATAAAGATTCTTGAATTTAGATAGTATAGAAAATTGTTCTGTTTCAATAGTCAAAAGACGTGATCAGTCACCAGTAGTTTCCCAAATTTATAGAGGGTAGGTGTGCACTCACTACCTCGGAGTAGTCCAACGGCTGAAACAGCACAATAAATTATCATTCTGTCAGAACCAGGATTGGAACCCAGGAACAGTAGCACAGTCAACTAGTGTTCCATCCACTACATCACTCCGCACCCTAGTATTATGTTCTATTACAAAAAAAAAAAAAAAAAAAAAAAAAAATATATATATATATATATATAATTTATAAATTGATAATGTTTGTCATATAATATCATTTAACCTTAAAATAATCAGAATAAATTTGAACTATTTATAAAAAATAACGATCTTATGAATTATTCTAACACTAATCAATCAATCAAGGAAGTGAAATAGATTTTTATCAAGTACGAACGAACCTTAAACTATTAAAAATAATTATAACTCATTCTAATTGTACTTAATGATATACATGCATAGATACTAGACATACTAAATTCTTTGCGTGTTTCCTGCTCGTATTAAAAAATTGGATAGATATTCATAATCAACGGAATCATAAGCATTTTGAAATGTATGTATATAAATTTGATTATTTATGAAAAAAAAAAAGTTGTGGTGAAATACCGATTGTAAGGAACGCCGACAATTTGGTACTGTTTTTTAAAAACTCTATATTAAATTATAATAAATTAAAAAATAAAGTACATTACTCAAAATTAGTAAAAGAAAGGTCTTGATACGGAAAAGACGAAATATATGGTTAGGATGAGAAATGGTGATAGACTTAGAGATATTGATTTTTCCGGATGTATGATTGAACATGTGGAGAAATTAAGGTCTTCGGATCCTTATTAATAATAATTATAAAAGGCTTACCGAACCCGAAGGTTCGATGCCGATACCGCCAAACTTCGCATGCACAGACTCGTCCAATGTTCGCCGGTCAAGCCCAAGCCCCCAAGATCAGCCTTAATGCAATCCTCCCATCGACGCTTTGCCTACCTTTCGGACGCCTACCAGTCGGTTCAGCGAATACCAACTTTCTCGGAATCCGTTCCTCACCGAGCCCAACAACTTTATGCGCCCATTTGAGTCTCCGCAATGCTATCAACTCAATTATATCCACAGGGTATAAACTCCGCAATTCCACGTTGTGCAACCTTCTAAACTCCCCAGTGGCCTCATCTCTCTTCGGACCAAATATTTTACGCAGTACCTTATTTTCGAATACCTTAAGCTGTGGTTCATCCTTTAAAGTAAGCGGCCACGTTTCACATCCGTAAAGAACCGTCGGAAGAATAATAGTTCTATAAATTCTAACCTTTGAGTTTTTAGACAAGAGCCGCGAGCTAAGTGATTTAGCAACTGAATAACACGCATTTCCCACCTTAAACCGGGACTTTATTTCTTCCTGGATTTTTTTTTTTTCTTGTTATCATTGAACTTAAATACTTGAATTTCTCTACGTGTTCAAAAGTATGCCCTGAAATATTAATATCATCAAGATCGCCACCATTTCTGCTACTAATCATATATTTCGTCTTATCAGTATTTAATTCGAGACTTATTTGTTTACAGGTTTTTATTAACACACTTGTATTTAGTTGTATGGTTTCCGTGTCTTCACTTAGCAGTACCAAATCATCGGCATACCCCAAAACCGGAATCATGTTACCCATATTTAAGGCTTTCTCAGTACACATCACCTTTTCTATGACATATTCTAAAGCTATATTAAACAAAACAGGTGAAAGGGAGTCACCCTTTTCAAACCGGATCGCACCTCAAATCTCAAATATTGGTGGTTTGCTGAGGTTATCATTATTATATGAATGACAACCAAATAAAATTTTAGATAATTTTTTTATATTTGAATAAGAGAATTTCATTCTTTGATGGACTTAACATTCTAGCTTAATTTTCTTAATGATCAATTAGTGAATTCCCTATTGTTAAATAATGGTGACCACTATATATAAAACGTAGGACACGTGAAAAAAAAAAAAAATTAGGTTCATAATTTGTACTAAATGTATCAAAGTATTCATATAAATCGAGATTTCAGAGGCTTGGGAAGAAGTTAGTTGGGAAAAAACGTCCAGGAGACTATTAATCAGAACGCCTTCCGAGACAAGTATCACAGTTTGAATTTGTTTCCTCGGCACTGGGCCACAGTTAGTACTGTAACTAGCAAGTACTAACAATGGGGGAGCAGACAGTCGACAAATTAGCTGGCGCTGTCGGCTAAGATATTAATGGTCCACTGGAAGGGTTGTACCCGCTCAGTCCATTTGTATCGTTCACCATCTTAGCTTTTCACGGATTGCTGGCTGCTTCCTTCTTATTGATGGCGATGATTCATTCGTCGATGCAACAGTGGAATCTGGATGTATGATTTTAAAATCAAAATAAAATGGTGCCCTATATGATTTAAGATATGGTTTATAATTTCCTTCTGTACAATATGATATTTATAAAGTCATAATATAATCATCATCATCAAGTCAAATCATAATATATCAGTTTCTTTAAAATACATGTAATAATTCTAAGAGCCTTTTACGAAGTTCTACCGGATCCTCTGGTAATATATAGTGAGTGTCAAAAGTATTCGGAATTCGTATTTCTTTTCGTTTAATAAGTATATTTCACAACTATTAATTTATATATTTTTTTTTTTCCTCCCAAATCTTTAAAAGAGAGTCCCATAAAGGAAAATCACTGACCAGATAACCGAAAAGTTTATTGTTTTTAAAAATATACGATTAATAATGTAAAATTACAAGATCGTTCAGTGTCAAAAGTATTCGGAAATCGTAATATCCTGTTGTTTAATGGTTTCAAATTTTAATATTCTCATCAATCTTCGACATAATTTTATGTTCTAAGCAATTCTCCTCTCTCATGTAATATATATCCAACCATTAAAAAAGATTTTTTTTTTTTAAATAAGGCCCCAAAATAGAAACGCAACGATCGTACAACGCTCTCGAATAATGTTTAACACGTTCACACGTTAGCACTAATGAGAAATAGTTGAGATGTTGAAAAAAATTGATGAGAATATATGGATGGCTTTGTACAATGTAGATAATATAATAATAAATTATAAAAGCAAAAAAGTAAGCGTCCAAAAAATATTAAATGTTAAAACTGAAAGACTGATTATTCATCAAAAATAAAAACAATACCTCAAATGAGTAAACCTTAGCTTATTTATAAATTTTTTAGAACTTCTGGATACACAATATGTTTTTCAACTATTCACTGCGTTCTAAAAAAATTTCACGAAAATGAAAACATGGTACAAGAAGTACGGAAAACATCTATCAACAGGCAAGGAAATGAGAGAATAGGCTGAATGTTTGTAATATTTTTTAAAGAGAAGGTTGGTGAATTAAAATGTTTACAGATGACTCCCATACTAAAATACATGGCTCATATTAAGATTATTAAGATTATGGTTTAGAGGAAACCGAATAAAGAATTTAGTATGCCATAGTAAAACACCTTGAGCGGTCAGTGATAGTTACGTGTGTTTTTCTTTGAAAAAGTTTGATAACATTGGATTCATGGACAGAATTATTGATAGATTTGTGTATTTTTTAAGTATGAAAAGCCAGAACTAAAAGTAGAAGAAAAATTAGGAATAAATCAAATTATTAACATGCGCGCGACCAAGATTCTGGACATATATACGTTCTATTCATATTTAGTTGCTGCAAAAGTTCTCGAAATGCCTCTTCCATTATTTTTTTCAAATTTAATTAACTATTTTTGGGTCTTACTAAAAAGAAAAATCAGGAAATACCATATTCAAAATAAAAATGGCCTCAAGAAACAATAAGTGCTTGAGTGGGATAATATTTTACACCAAACAATTAATTAATTAGTAAGATCAATTCCTAGGTGGCTAAGATCTATAATTATACAAAGGTTTTTACCAACATGATGTTTATTTATGATCACTGCACTAATATACAAGTAAACCACGAATTTCCGAATACTTGAACCATACATGCCTATTTTAATTTTCCGCAAATAAACGTTCAAAACTTAAAAGTCAAATGATTATTGTCGTAATTTTTGGTTTTAGCTATGTATACCTTCCTCCTAACATTAAAGTGGTAACAAGTCTTTAAAAAACATAAAAATAGTAAACAACAAGTGAATTACAGAATAATATTTTTTTTTTTTTTTTACCTTGGTTTTATTCTAACAAATACAAAACTAAATGTAATTGTAGATTTCCACATTTGTCCTTCTGTTACCCGGGGTATTCTAAAGAGGATTGCTATATGCGCTGGATGCACAGTAATTCTTTCAGGGCTTTTCTATGCTTTTTTATCATTGCAAAATGGAGGGACCATTCTTCAGGTACAAATAAAGAATCGAATATTTTGAAACTCACTGTACATGCTTATGTAGCGGAAATCAAAAAAATCAGGTTACATATGTCGCGTCATAAAGCCATTTATAGGATATTCAGTAAGAATAAAAACTTACAGCCTTTTATTGTTATTATTTATTTGTTATTTTATTCATAAATGAAAAAAAAAGTGGTTTTACATCAAATTATCCGTCAATAAAAACTATTATGTTATTTTTTAAGGTATATTTTAATGTAATAATAGTATTTGTAAAATATTTATCAAGTATTAATGTATGCTGGCGATATATCTAAGTAATTTGTGCAGTGCCAGCAACTCCATTGTATAGGAATACCCTAAAAACAGATAAAAAAATTATTATTATTATTATTAAAAAATAATAATTAATATACAGAAAAAAGCAGCATTAAAAAATAAATAAATGTTTTCTTTAATGAATTATTGATAGTTAAAATATTAGTCAATAATATATCTTATATTTAATTGTCAAATATTTATTTATATATTATTATAATTTCATAACAAACAAATGTTGGGTTTTAACCCACTCAAGGAGTCTTCGCAGTGCTCTATCTAATGCAGTCGCTCTCCAGTCATGGAACGTTCAAGATATTCCTCAACGTCACAAAAAAAAGTTGGTGATAGGATGTAATATGTTTGTTTATGCTTTATAAAGACCTTTTTTTTTTCATTTTGCATATAAACTTATTTTATACTTTGGCACTTTATATAACCCTTAAGATGGTCTCAGAGAGAGTTGGTAAACTAATGACTTCACGCATGGGATAGGATAAAACTAAGAAATTCGGACATTAATATATTTTATAAATTGTATTAGATTAACCCTAAATGATTTATGCATTACCAAGGCACAAAAATAAATAATGAAGATAATTTTTCAAAGTCTTAAAAAAAAAAAATAGGAAAATAATTTATTCATATACATTAAATTTAGTCTTGTTACATTCATTTCAATGCCAAATGAAATTTCATGTAAATATGTAAAATTAATATACCTTAGGCTGCTTACGGCATTCTCGTATAAAAATCCCCACAAAAAACCTACATAATATGCAAGAATAAATACCTATATATTAATATAAAAACCTAGTTCATTTTCTAGGATAATTACATCGTAAATAATAAAAAAAAACACTAAATTATTACATATTATTGTTTATTATTCCTTATGGTTTATATTTTAAATAATGATATTATTGTATAATGTTGATATAGTTGTTTATAGGTAATTAACTAATATGAAAAGCAATAAACAATGGTCCACCACTACTGGTCTATCTAATTAAAAAACACTACATCTCTGTTATTTCAGAACCAATTTCAATGTTTCTTTTTTCCTTTTGTAGGAAATTTAATTTTCTATCAAGATCTAACAACAGAAATTTATTAATTGTTAATTCGTATATTAATTACCGTTCTTTACTGATTCTAAAACTCTATAGATTTTTTAAAACATGTTTCTTCTGTTATTAATAACCCTTCGCGATTTTTTTATTAGAAAACTTATATATTTTTTTTATTATTTTATTATATATATATAATTTTTTTTTTTTTTTATTTTTTTTTTTTATTTTTTTTTTTATTTTATTTTTTTTTTTTTTTGATCTGGTGTCCTGATCCTAAAACTAAGAATAGGAAACTCTAATCTAATTTTTTATTATTTTTTCAAAATAAAAGAATGTGTATGGTACATTTGTGTGTATATCGTCTTAAGCATTGTTCATTGTAATTAGTTTTTATAATAATGAGTTATAATAATAGTATAATAAAGTGTAATAAGTTTGTATGATGGGATTTTCGGAACTGTTTTTACAGAAAAAAAAATCGTAATACTGGGAGAATATTTTTTAATTGTTAGAAGTTCTCAATCATTCAGCACTTTGATTATTCTCGTCTAAAGAAATCAATTGTATTAAAGCGATAATGAACTGAAATAATAAAATCATTAGAAAAGAATTAATGAATTTTAGAAGAAGAAAAAAAAAAAAAAATGCAGAAAAGTTTTAGCATCCCATTTCCAAGTTCAAACATGGAGTCACCAGGAGCGAGGAGGATTTAGCTAGACAACTCATTGGCTTCCTTTTAGGAGATTCCCTTCATACGTGATACAACTCCAAGTTGCCGTTTCAGTCCCACCATCAACATGGGGAAAGAGAGCGAGAAAAATCCCTGCTACGTGCTTAAAAAAAGGAATATACAAGCTCACGAAAAGCCAATTATACCATGTAACCCTACTAGCAATTTCTGGAATAATCAAAATTATTGAAATTAATGAAAAAAAATATATAGTTATCATATAATATATAAGATGTAAAAATTAAATATTATACTTTAGCTAACACATGTTTATCTTATGCTTATACGTCATTTTTTATATGTTACAACATATTCTAATTAAATCTAATACTGTATTTCTAACATCACTGAAAACCGAATTAGAATATTGACAACATATTTTGAGATGCAAGATCAACGTTCTCTACTACGATAAAAATAATAAGAAAAATGCCAGATAAATCAATAGCAATTAAAATTAAGAAAAAAATCGCAATACCCTAAAAATCATATTTATAACTTAATCATATTTAAATCGGTATATATAAATTTGTCTTCACTACTACCGGCTATACAACTTAAGTTCATGAAATACTTCACTTAATCCATCTACTTTAAGGATATACTATTCTTTTACATACATAATTCTATAAAGCTCTTTCTATATTGGTTACTTAAGCAGTCTAAATACAATTATTGGTTGTAAAAGTATTCACGAAGTATCCTATTTCCTTTTATTAATTTTTATGTTGAAACTAATCGATTAATGTTACTAAAATTGAGTACCACATCTTGAACAGCTTTATTAAAAATAATCTTTATTTATAAAAAAATAAATAACTTATTGGCGGAAAAAGGCTGGCGTATTGCATTTTTTCTTTTTTCAAAACCGAACTTTAGAAGAAAATAGTTCTCCTGACCTGATTTTTTTTTAAAGGAAGATTTTTGTTAAAGTATAAAACAATATCTTTAATACGTGTTTCTGTGGAGTAGTTGTTAACGAAAGTATAGTTTTAAGGCTGGAAAGCAAATCTTGTTTTTAGCCTTGTTTGTTCTTCTACAGAAGTACTATTACTGGCTTTAATATCCTTTAGGTTTCATTGTGATTGAAATAGTTTAACAGGTCTTAAATGTTGAATTTTTTTCAATCAAGTACCTTTCATTTTGTAAATTTGAAAAAATGGAACATACTATCTTATTATGATTGATAAAAAGCGGCCTAATATTAATATTTAATGAATTTTATAACTGACTAAAGCAGAAAACAGCAAACAAATATTATTTATGATTTTTTTTTTTATCTATTCAAGAGAACAAAAGTATTATAGATTTATAATAATTTGTTTTAAAGCTAAAGATTAAAAAAGAAGTTATAAACAAAATTATAAAATGTAATGTTAAGTGACGAATATGGCATAAATTTATTACTGATTATTATACTAACAGTTTTATAATGCTATATTATTTCTGTAGCGGTCGTGAATAAGTGGTTAAGTAAAAATCTTTCATTTTACAGATGAGCGACCTAAAGTTTTACGTAATACCAAAATAGAGTTTTTAATTACAGCTTTAGTTAAACCTAAAATTTCTTCCTTCAAGAAAATTCTTAAACCAATTTAACACGACATAGGAGAAGGTATGAGGGAGCGATACATGAAGTTAACTCATTTTTGATATAACTCGAGTTATCTAGTTTTTCACGACCGCCACATATTTAATAGAAATCATATATTTTCAATTAAATTAAATGTTTTTTTTTTTTTTAATTTTCAACTCTACATATGAACCTATCAAAATACATCGTCAAAAATTCCTTCTGACTTAGATCAAAGCGCGGTGTTTGCAATGTGTACCTGCATCGCATCGGCGTCCTCACCTCCTCTAAATGTGATAAATGTAATAAGAATGAGACTCTCCAGCACATAATTCTGGAGCGCCCAGCTTAGAAGAACGAAAGAAAGAAATTTCTGGATTTTTTAAATAAGTACAATGAATTAAATAGATATGGTAATTTATTGACGTAAAGAAAATCTGGTGAAATCGTAAGTGTGACACAGTTCCTAAATTCAATAAAGAAATATATATATATATATATATATATATATATATATTCGAATAAATTAATAATGGTTGCTACTCAGTAAATATTTAGTAATGATGTGCTGGTCTTGGCTCTAATGAGAGCTCCAATGCCCATTAAAAAAATAAAATAAAACTCTAAATTTATTTAATAATACTTAAATTGTTTTTAACAAGCCAAGTAATTGAAGGTCGTGTGTTGGCAATACCAGATTTTTAAAGAATATTAAAAACATATTTTGACATTGGAAATAAATAAAATATAATTGAAGTTTACAACACTCGTAAAATAGGTTTATTACCAATATTTACGAGTATGAGAGGAAGGAGAGGGGTAAAGATATCGATTCACTTCTCTTATTATCTCTATACGTTCTCTATCGCGAGCCAACGGCTTCGATTTCTCAGCTTTTCTTGTCAGAAGATGCGATAAATTTCCGGTCTCAAGGCCTGTTATAGGAAGAGATAGGGATTTCAGGTTACAGATAATACCATTTACAGGAAATATTATCTACCTTATGATATATTTATTGCATATTATTACAGGGGTAATATTTAGTTTTCAATTAATTGGTAACATCAAGATAAGGTGCCATTTATTAATATAAAGTTCCATTATACCATCTAACTGTTTACTAAAGTACTCATCATCAGGCTTATTTAAAGAAATGGGATCGAACTTGGGGAGTTTATTTAACTAAAAAATTATTTTCGAATCGAATTCTAGCAATCCGAATTTTTTAGTCTCATAAAATCTATAAAGACCTCAATATGCTACAGACTTAGCCCAAAATTCATACTACAATTAAATCCGAACTCTCTGTCCATACAAACACGCTTCGCCTTAACCTGCATTCCTATGTGTTCCCGATAATTATCAGAGAAAAATATTTAACTGAGATCTGGCTGCTTAAATAAGACAAGAAATAGTTCTTTCAAAAGGCATTATAATGTATCCTATTCATACGTGTTATACAAACATATTTCTATCATTAAAATACTTATAGATCAGTAAATTTGTTTTTTATATAGACAATTCTGAATTCCCATGTTTAAGCAAAGCTCAAGAATTATACTTAAAATTTGAAGAGCTTTGGGGCTCTACAAAACCATCAAATTCTTCCCGTATTCAATCCTTACAATCCAAAATCCTTTTAAAAATCCTCAATGCTCCTTACTTTGTCACAAATAAACTCACCCTTAAGGACTTTATCTTAATATCCCTTATGTTGCTGGTTTGGCCCGGACCAGGTATCAATCCTTCCATAACAAACTCCACTCCCACTCTAACCCACTAGTTTCAATTATTGCTTCCTCTTCAACTCCTGACAATCTTCCGAGGCGTCTGAAAAGAAGATGGCCTCGAGACCTTCTAGTTTAGATTACCTAGTGGAGTGATGCCAATAGGCATTTTCTCTTTATGTTTTATTTATGTATCTTATCATTACCAGCATATTTATTTGTTGTATTACAAAATACAGTTGTGAATTTCAATAAAAAAGAAAACAAGATTTAAAACATCCAATTATCCTTCCAAGACATGTATAATTACTATTTCGCTCAATTGAGTCGAAATTTGAAATTCATTTATTGAAATTTAAATCTATACAATGTGCTAAGCATTGGTTAACTCAATTCCTTAAAAGTTGATTTGTCATTCGTAGCCTCATAAAATGTCTTGTGTCTACAAGGCAAAATATTTTAAGGGTGTATGTGTTATTAAGTCCAACCCACCATTATTGCCATATTTTACTTTATAAAACGCATTCAATTCAATTTCAGTGAAATCAGAGATGGATAATCAAAAAAGGGATAAAGAACCATGTGTATAGTAAGATGATAAAATTATTTTTTTTTTAATAAAAGCAATTATGATATAAACTGAAATTAACATAAAATTAATAATTTAATAAACAATGTATGCTGTCTTAGTGTGAGACAAGTTTAATACTGATAAGAGACTAAACCAAAAAAATCTCATGTAGAATTATATCAATAAAAAAGTAACAATGTTGACAGATCTAAAATTAAAAATTTATGAACATGTCATATTAAATAACATATTATTGTAAAAACAGGCATACTCAATATCATATTTATAATTAGTTTAGTAAAATCTGAACCAGTTGTACCCCACTTGTCAAGAGAAAGACAAACCCTAGAGATCCTAGAGCTATTGTTATATATATATGATAGGGTCAATACGCTAAAATTAATTTTGATCCCCTAATATAGTATTATGTATCATATTTGATGATAAATCGTGTGTTTGATAGTTCTTTTATTTATAACGTTTCCAATTTAATAATTTACGCCTTTGAGGCCTAAACTACCATGAACGATGAGACGAGTGGCAATCAAAAAATACATTGAAAAAATATTTATCTTCCTGAATAATAATAATAAAAGCGAAATTCATACTTCTATTAATTCCTAACTCCCTGTCCATACTAATAAATTTCTATAAAGTTTCCCACAACCCTCTGAGAAGAAATAACCGGCATCTGCTAACATAAATAGGACTAAACTATACTAAAACTATATTATATAAAGTTATATAACATCAAACTGAACTAGAACACTAATTTGTTAAATCAAACTTTTATTTATCTCAATTATAGGTTAATGTTTGATTTGTTTTGTTTTTATATTTATTATTATTAATTCTATATATATCATTTATTTGTATTTATCTCAATTATAGGTTGTTGTTTGTTTTCTTATTTTGTATATATATATTATATTTTACTTAATTTGACTTTATCATTGTATAAAGTATATATTGTGTGAATGGGATCTTATATACATCACTATTACTAATTTTCATATAGAAACAAATTGTAATATATTTTAATAAATAAATAAAAAAAAATTGTTAAATAATAGATTTTCTATTTAGGACATATTATAATATAAATGAATAAAATAGTTTGTAGTAAATACATAAAAGGTTCATAATAAATAGTTAATAATATTTAAATATTTATAATATTTAAGAAGTTCATAACATTTATATAGGAAAATATTTTTTATCTGGAAAATAATAGTTTTTTCACTATTTTCAGATTATTTTTTATTTTTTTTTTTTTTTTACCGAACTGTCTTATACTTCATATTCATTTTGCGACCAACTATTAAATATTCAGTTAACTGCCAGGTTTTGTTGGATCAGAATTTGACATTATTAAGTGTACTTAGGCATAGATTCCCTAGGTTTTAAAACATAAGCGTAGCAAAGGGCTTCCTATTGGAACCTTAAAACTTCCAAAAAAGAAGAAATAACAGGAAAGCCTTTGATGCTTGAAGCCTTCCTATAGTGGATACCGGTATAGCCTTCACAAAGACTTCAATTTACCACATGTCACCGTGGAGCTAAAGTAGATGATTGGAATCCAAGACACCTCGTTTTAACTAACAAAGCCTTGTCAATCTCTCTCAAAGCTCCTGTAACAGTATATTTGTCACTTTACTCAGGGAAGAACGCTTTAATTAAATAGTTTTATGTCAGTTTACAGAAACTCGCATGGTTATATAGTTTAACTTTCCATTAATACATTGTACATCGATATTATTACAGAATAACTTCCATCAATATGTGGAAAATATCTATGTTTATTGTTGGTTATAGCATTATAAAATAGTTAATATTTGTGTCTTTCTACCGATGATAACACTTACCAGTAGGTTTGGTCACCGAAGAAGTTAGACCATTACCTCCGTAAGGAGAGGCCTGTAGGGATAACATGTTGTAAATATATCTATTGTAAATATTGTAAGCAATTAAGGAAGATTAGTTACATAGTTTTGTTCATTTATTAAGTATATACATTATTATTATGTTCCACTTATATTAGTACTCAAATTGATTATTATAATTTAAATGTTATTCTTGCAATAAAGGCTTAATATTCATTCACTGATGATAAGGTGAATCGGTTAATTAGTTAAAATAAAAAAAAAAATCATACGTACTCAAGACGAATAAATTACATAAATTATGAAAAAGTAAGTTAGATGAGAATAAAACCTTTGTGTTATTCAAGAGCAAAACAATAAGACTCCGGATTTCAACTATCTTATAGTTAAAATTGTCTAATAAGAGACCTGTATAAATGCCTTCGTAATATGACTTTACATATCTGAATTGACTAAAAGATGTTATTAGATTGAATAAAAGATATACTTTGCCCAATCTAAAAAAAATGAATTGGCTTGAATGCAATTATTACAGAAGAATATCATTTCTTCAACAGCAAATACAATTATTTTCAGAAGTTACTTTAATTTAATTCCCATTCCGATCAAGTTGTAGGAAAGTACCATACTTTATAATCGGAAATTTCATTGTAGACTAGATATTTTCTCAACGGACTATTATGGTAAGGGGAATTGAATACGACATGACAACCTACTATCTCTTTGTTGATTTCAAGAATGCTCACAATAGCTGTAATCGATATAAAATTTTCATGACGTTTGAAGGATTTAGCGTTCCCAGCAAGCTCCTCTGTCTTGTCAAGATAACTATGCGAAATGTGAGGAATGTAATAAAAATACAAGGAGAATGCTCCAAGGAGTCTTAGACCGACAAGGGTTGCGACAAGTGTGATTGCGTGTCTGCTGCATT
The DNA here is from genome assembly GCA_023052935.1 of Piezodorus guildinii. Classification (NCBI taxonomy): domain Eukaryota; kingdom Metazoa; phylum Arthropoda; class Insecta; order Hemiptera; family Pentatomidae; genus Piezodorus; species Piezodorus guildinii. Next base: position 64,720,956 of record CM041293.1, read on the forward strand.
TTATTTTGCATTGATTGCAGTTTATTTTAGGTATTAAAAAGGCTGGTCTGAGAAGTACTGGCAAGAGGAACTATTTCCAACAGAAGTTGACATAATTACAAATCCAAATCTGAGTTGAGTACAGCTTTTTTTGGCAGCTTCACTGTTGGTGCTAAATGTGAATTATGCTGAAACTGAAAATATAGCGGGTAAATGCTTATATAGTTCAACGAGGTGAAAAATATATAAAAAGAGGCAAATTTGAAAGAGTGCAGGAGGTGAATAACCTCGGTTCCCTTGTTAAACTGACTAACGACATGTCAAAAGAAATATAAGAACATTACGGCATCCAAACGTTGCTATTTTGACACGTGAAGGAAATTTAGGAGCTATCTTTCCACAAAGCAAACTGAGGCGCTATTGTACAAATCATTATTTAGACTGGGGTTAACCTATATCTTGCATATATGGACGATTAAAATAGAATAGAACTTAATTTTATTCCGGGACTTAGTCCCTTAAGAATAACAGTTATGTACAATTGAAATATATAATATATCTGGACAACAGAAAAAAGAAACATATTTGTTTATTATTTAATGTAAAGAGACTTATTTCTTCTCTAGTAATAATATACAACACAAAAAATATTATCTTATAAAAACTAACAATAACTAAAAAAATTAAAAAGAAAAAAATCTTCTTAAGAAAATTTCGTTCGACAGTCTAGAAATTAATGAGTTGACAAACAAATTTTAAATTTATACAGTAAATGATTTTTCATTCGTTCAAAGTTTGATATCTAAAATTAGGATATGTGTTCTTTAATATATTTGTAATTTATTTTAAATAAATAAATACAAAAAAATTAGGATATTACAAATTCTAAGCATCTGTTTACATGAGAGAAGGTATTGGAACAGTTAGGATTTGAATGTGGTTGAAAAACAGCATGGCGGATACGGGCTGACAGAGAAGTCGAGAGGTTAGAAGAACGGATAAAAAAGAAACGATCAATAATTTTAGTTTTGTGGATAGGAACTTAAAGGTCAGAATGGCGCGTTCTTGTTTAAAGTGGTCAACATATGACTTAAATCGAAGGAGATTATGGATATATGGCGGATGCTGTGTGTGAATGGTTTAGTAAAAGTAAGATCCAAGAAAATATTTTCTGCGAATAGCGATAGGGAGCTACTTATAGCTCTTCGAGTACTTATAGTTCGACCTAGATTTTTGAATAAGGAACTGAAAGTGATTAAGTGATCATTTAGGATTAGGCTAGGGAAGTAGAACCTATGACGATGGCTTAAGTTTTCATAGCATTAAACTTTAGTTTATTCAGGTTTCCCCAGGCACTGATTCCATCCAATAACCCCTAATTACCTCTAATCAAGTGGGAGTTCTTTTAGTTTATTAGGGTGCAAAATTTATTTCAACATCAATGGTTATATTACATACATACTCAGCGGATCTTTGTACACATTTCAATAAAATTTGGAATTTTCTTACGCTGATAAACATTTTTAAGCATTTGAAAAAGTTGACCTGGAAATGAATTCTTCCAAGATGCCGTAAGATCAAATATTTTAAACTGTAATAGTTAGCCTTCATGGTTTTAAACAAGACGATTAATTTCTTTTTTCTGGCTTTAATATAAGAACTTATGAATAACATAACACAGCGAATTCTGCAATATCAGGGAATATTTTTGAGAGAAGCTTGACAATTTTTCAATCATGTTATGCTTATGCCTCGGACTTGAATTAAGGAAACGTACTATTCTGAAGCTTGTCTCATATTTTCTACAAGTTATTTAATGTAGTAAATTTTATCACTGAGTTTTAGATTGATATAAAATCAATTATTTAGATCTAACAATCTTATCATAATAATTATTATAATACTTATAAAAAAGAAAACGCTGTAAATTAGTACACAATGGTTTATTATTTTCAAATAACAACATTAGGGTATAACTGTTTCTATAGATGTTGATAAGCAATTAAGTAATATAAAAAGTTTAGCGATGATCCTAACACCTATACGATGATATCAGCTGGTTAGTTTTAAAATAGCAACCGATTAAAAAGATTTTATTCAATAACTCAGTTATTTTTGAAGATAGAAAAAAAGTTATTAGTGTTTTTAAACCGAAAAAACGCGAAAAATTAAAAACAATTGAATTTTTTTAACATAAATACGCTCATAACTCAGTTATTTTGAGGATAGAGAAAAGTATGTATTGAGTTCTAGAACCAGTAAAGCGCGTTAAACAAAAAAAAAAAATAATAATAAATCAAAAAAATAGGGAAAATGACAAAAATTGAAATCTCGCTTATAAATATGCTTGTAACTAAGTTATTTTCGAAGATAGAAAAGAAATTAATTTTGTTTTTCAACCGAAAAACCGCGAATAATTATATAAAAGAGAAAAAGAGATGCAAGAAATTGATGTTTTTCACATGAATACGCTTATACCTCAGTTATTTTTGAAGATAGAGAAAAGTGTGTATAGTGTTTAGAATCAGTAAAGCGCGATAAACAAAAAAAAATATATGTATAGTGAAGTAACATATTATAATATATTTAATTAAATCAAAAATCGGTTATTATTAAAGATAGGAAAAAATCGTGACGGAGACAACGCGATGAACAAAAACAATTCATCTTATATGGTCTAGCCACAACTTATTAGAGATGTGATTCCCTGATAACTCGGTTATTATTGATGATAAAGATAGAATGTGAGATGTTCTGGAATCAGGAAATTTATTTGAATTATTCAAATGAAAATCGAAAGAAAAGAAAAGGAAAAAGTAACGCAGTCCTGTATAAATGCTTTTGGTTTTTCATTTTCAATAATCAACCTTTGTAATCGATCAAAAATTACCCCTGCTCAAAATTTGAGAGCTTACGTTTTAAGATGAGTAGAATCCGAATAACAAATTAAAAAAAATACGTTTTTCCTGAAAAATATATGAATAAATGTTTGTTATAAGTACTATTTGATAGAGAATTAAAGTTTGGAACAAATGAAAAAAGAATCATTGAATTTGGTTTACTAGTAGCTTAGATATTGCGTTTTAAAATCAGAGGTAGTTTTATGATATGATGTTTTGAATTAGTGCTTTTCATATTACTTAATTGCCTATCAACAGCCTTATAAACAGTTATACCCTAATATTGTTTTTTTTGAAATAATAAACCATCGTGAAATAATTTGCAGCGTTTTTTTATTCGTTATTTGGATTCTACGCATCTCGTAACGTAAACTCTCAAATTTTGAGCAGGGGTAATTTTTTTTTCTTTTGTTTGTCGATTACAAAGGGTAATTATTAAAAATAATAAACCAACAACGAAATCACAACAATTTGGAAAATTAAAATATGTTGAAAAAAGTAATATATTGATAGAGATATTGAGATAAGACATTGATAAATTGGTAAAATATAAAAATTACAAAAAGTATTATAAAGTGAGAATATTTATAATATTCTTGAATAAAACTACCATCATGAAAATAAATGACCGATAAAATGAAGTTCTTCCATGAATGTTATAAATACTTTTCAAAAGGTTCGATTTCATTTTTGTAAATGAAAATGGATTAAAGGAGAGAGGTTCTCTAATTAATTAATTACCCTTCAAAGTAATTAAATAACCTTTGTGCTCCATTTTTCCTTTAATTTATATTGAGTCGGAACTCATCGATTCTAGAGGTGAAAAGCAAAGTCTGAAATTCCAGATAGCAAAGAGCGTTTGATGTTAAAACTTCTGATGGGAGAATCAAGTTTTTGGAAGCGGATAGAAAACTTGCGGTCCTTCTACCCCAAGCCAACTGTTATTTGTAAACATTAAAAGGAACGAAAGTTATTTCAAAGTGATCACTTATAAATTTATTGGAGATTAAATGTTGTCTTATTTAAAAAAAAAAAAAAAAAAAAAAAAAAAACTATAACGAATTTCAATCCTAAACTAAAAATGTTAGGCCATAAAAAGTATTATTTGAAGCCATTAAAAAGAAAGTTAATAAAATTAAAAAATCGATACACACAGCGAACGACTTTCACTTACTTTCGCTGTTAAAATCAAATTAAGAACTTTCAAATAATGTTTTAATTTGAAAAAAGTATTAGAAAAAATCAGGTGCTCGCAACACACGATTTTCCCTTACCTCCGTTGTTAAAACCGAATAAAGATCTTCAAATTACAGTTAAGGATTAAAATGAATGCAACTAATAATGAATTAATTAAATGAATTTATATAGAAACATGCGATTTATTACATAATCTATTAAATTTTTATCTTTAATAATTAGTTTTATCAACTTTTCATCACCCTCTATTAACTTTTAAAAATTCCGATAAAATAGATAATATTTTTTTCTAAAATTTCCAACGGTGTATTATACATTTATATTACTATTCTCATGCTCAAAACACAAAAATTACTTTAAAAAATATGTGTGCACTTCTCTAGTTTAGTTGGATATCTTATTCGTTCAAATTACATATTTATCCGTTTTTTATCAGTGCTAAAAAGGCGATATAGTTATTTTTATAGATTCTACATAATGAGAGGTACTTTAGAGGAAGAAAATTAAAGATTTCGGCATTTAAGCCTTGTCAGACTATTTAAATTAGAATGAAAGCTACATCATATTAAAGCCCATTAAATTTTACATCGATATACCATAGAAAGTTCAATGAAAATCGTTAGAGCTGGTTTTGAGAAAATCGTATAAAGGAGCTAAAGGCATGGCTGATAAAGTGTCTTTTCTGGTTAGCTCATTTCGATGCGAAAATTGCTGTAATATCTCGGGCTATAGTTGTCCTAAATGTGAAATTTACGACTTTTCATTTTCTTGCTAGACTTACCAAACACACACACACACCTTATTTCGTGACATGGTCATTTAGACATAGGGGATCCTAAAACGTTTATTTCCGTTAAAAACTGGAATTCGAAAATATTCTCGTTCGCAATACTTTACCTTACTATATATTTCATTTTCAAGTGAAAGTAAAAATATTCTTTCATTGCTATTCATTGAAGTTAACATTTCAAAAAACAGTATATTACTAACGAAGTGGGACCCAATTTGAATAGATTGCTATCTACGCAACACGTTTAATAATAATTTCGCTAGATAACTTTCGAAAGTTACAATTACTATTTACTCACTTCGAAATTTGGAGGTTAAAAGTTGGTGCAATAATGATCAAAGTACTAATTTTTTTGTTTTTTTTTCTTAAGGGGAATGCAAACAAATAATTAAAATACATTTTACAATAAAAAAACTAGTACGATATCATTATATTTCTTTTCTCCGAATCTTTTCAATTTCATACTGGACAAAAAAAAAAGAGGTTAATGTAATGTTAAGCTCATATGCTGAAATTCTTGTCATTATTGTAAGTGTTATGCGACAAGAATTATGTTAATAAACTTTTTTATTTAATTTTAAAAAATTGGCAATATCAGCAACATTGCATCAATGGACTCTTGAAATTCAAGCGAACCCTTTCTTTTGCTTACTGATCTAGTACTGAATAACTAGCCTGCAAAAATATATATTTAAGTCAATATAATTTATTCGTGTTGCAAAAGTCAGATAGATAGATAGATAAATAGTTATTTTATCAAAATACGGAATCGATAATATAGCATATGTATTATTATATCATGGCAATGTACAACTTCGTTATCATGCCTGATATATCCACATACATAACTAACAAAAAATCCGATGCGCGCAACACAAGACTTTCACTTACCTCTGCTATTAATATCAATTTAATAATTTTTAAACAAATTTAGAAACGAAAATAAATTGTTAAAGATGTAATTGTTATTTACATTCGATTTTTATAAAAAGTTGTGTTTTATTAAATAATATGTTATAATATTACCTACTAAATTCAATAACTTTTTTCCCATCACTCCGAGTTAGAACTACTTGGGGAGTCAAGCCATGACAGCGCCATCCAGTGGCCAAGTCGTGAAACAATTGCATTAAAAAAATATTTGAGAGAAGTTGGTTGAGGGTGCAGTCAATTTAACACACAATTAAGCGTAAACTTAATTTACGCTTAATTGTGTGTTAAATTGACTGCACCCTCAACCAACTTCTCTCATATATACACACAGTCAACCATTGTCACTTCATAAAAAAAATAATTTTTCCAGTTTTCTCCTTTAGTTGGATAACGAATTCGTTCAACTTATATATTTACCTGTTTCTTATCAATGGTAATAAGACGATATGGTTATTTTTATAAAATATGTAAAATTAAAGGTACTTTAGAGAAAGAAAATTTAAAATATCTGCAATAAATCACCATCAGACTATTTCAATCAGAATGAAACCAACATGATATTAAAATCCTTTAAATTTTACACCGATATAGTGAGTTTAATTAAAATCGTTAAAGCTTTTTTTGAAGTGAGAAATGCATGGGATAAAGTAGGACTTCCGGTCAGCCGATTTCAGGGAAAAATTTTCTGTATCATCTCGGGCGTATAGTAGTCTTAAATATGAAATTTCAGTTCTGTCTGACTGTTTGTTTTGGAGTTACCACACACGCTGACACAGAGATCTTTTTGTGGGACTTGGTTATTTGGACTCAGGGGGCCCTAAAATGTTTATTTCCATTGAATACTGGAATTCTAAAATTTTCACGATCACAGTACTTTACCTTACTATATATTTTATATATAAGTAAGTGAAAGTAATAAATGCATAGCGATGCTAGGAACCAGGACAAAAATAATTCATAAATGTCATGTAGGTAGTCTGCATAATCCAGTCTTATGAATAATTACATTATGGTATTAAGCGACATGTTACAATACAAATTATTAACCGTATTCAGAGCCTGTAAACATCAGCTAAATGTCCGAAACGGACAGATATATTTGTTGTCAGAATCCTGGACGATCTAAATGCACCGTTCATCCTTACCCATATTTGGAATGAGTTACTGAGTCTAATTACCGTACATTATATAACAGGACTAAATAATGTATAATTTTTGCTTATTTTATACAATCGCTTCCAAAACGACATGTGACATTAAGTGATTGTTTTATGTATTAATTAACATATTTAAATTATTAAATAAAGATATTTTTTAACATTTCAAAATAATTTTGAGTAGAGTATCGCCAACCAGGTTTTATAATAAATAAATATCACTTTTAACTATTGGGTTGTTTCACATGAAATGCCCTTTTTTATAGTTTCTGAAATACATAAAGGATTTCGGAGGTCTCTGTTGTTTTCTTCCGAATGTTTACATATTTAAAGTAAACAGTTACTAATCCTCTACCTTTGTATTATAAACATTAGCTTCTCAATCAATTACCCACTTTTTAGTATACCTCCAAATATGAACATGGAAACACGCGATTTTCGAGTAATATTTTTATACGAGTTTAAACTCGGCCATTCAGCAGCTGATGCCGCTAGAAATATTTGCAAGGCGTTTGGAGAAGGGAGTATTAATGAAGGGACCATTCGATGTTGGTTTGCTAAGTTTTCAGCTGGGGATACCGACTTGGAAAACTTGCACCGAGAAAGACCTCCGTCCGTTATAGACAAGGATGTCCTCGAACATACTGTAAAAGGAAACCCCTACCAAACAGTTAAAGGACTCTCAGCACAACTAAATGCAAGTGCATCTACCGTTTCCAGACATTTAAAGTGTTTTGGGAAAGTAAAAAAGCTCGATACATAGGTACCTCTTAATCTCACTGAGCGGCAGCAAGACCCTATGTATCAAAACATATAGTGTGCAAAAATTGAAAGAACTGGGCTACGAAGTTCTTCCGCACCCACCATATTCTACCGACTTGTCCCCAACAGATTACCACCTGTTCAAGAATTTAGACAACTTCTTCAAAGGAAAACTTTTTGAAAATTATGATCAAGTGAAAAGTGCGTTGTCAGATTTTGTTTCACTTCAAAGCTCAGAGTTTTTCAGTTCGGGGATAAAAAATTTGGTGTCACGTTAGTGTACAAAAAGACAATTTAACAATGTGTAGAAAGAGAAGGTAAATACTTCGAATAAAATTATCTTGTTTTCATATCGTATTTTTAATGAAAATCCTTTAACTTGAAAAAGGACATTTTGTGTGTCACAACCCAATAATAAAAAAAAAAAAAAAAAAAAAAAAAAAAAAAAAAAAAAAAAAAAAAAAAAAAAAAAAAAAGGGTCTTGGGCTCAGTACAATAGAGATTCGTACTGTTTCTAGGCCAACGGCAGTGCAATGAGGTGATTAGGCCTTAATCACGCTCAGCCGCCAGGTTTTTCCCCAATTAATTTGGGTACCCACTTTATAGAGGCTGGGTCTGCCACAGGAGGGTCTCCATACCCTAGGGTCGCCCCCCGACTGAATTAACAGAATAAATAATATTCTGCCACAGCCGGGATTCGAACCCAGGACCCGGAGCACAGCAGACTAGCGCTCTATCCACTAGACCACGCCGCTCCCTAATAATAACTAACTGTATAAAAATATAACGTTATAAACTCACTGAGCCATAATTCACTGGTTTAAATTTAGCTTAAAGTTTTGATAGTTTAACATTTACAAAGATAAAGATGTTAATCCCATTATTAACTTTAATATTCCACTTTGGTGTCAAATCATTTACATGTTTATTTTGCCAATATATGCAAAATCCAGTTTCACTTAATGAAAACGTGTAAATGTAAATTATAAATGACTCCTTTAATCTACCAAAGAAGAAGAAAGAAGAGATATTTTTTTAGGTTATTTATTATTATTCTTTTTATTTTATTTTTTTTTTTTTTTTTTTGTGCTTTATATCTATCATTATTTGATTGCTCCGGGGCTCTACTAAACCATCGAACTATTCCTGTATCCATTCCTTACAATTAAAAACCTTTCGTAAAATCATCAACGCTTCTTACTTTGTCATAAATAAGCTCATCTATAAAGCCCCTATATTGTATATAGATATGAATGTGGCAAAGGTTTTATTCTCTTTATTTCATTTTTCTTTCCATTTGTTAGTCAAGTTTACTTATTTTATTTCATTTTATGATAATTTTTTTGTATTCATTCATTATTACTTTTTTTATTGTTTTGTTTTGTTTTTCTAAGTCTGTACATATGGAATGATTGAATTCTTTTAGCTCTAATACTTATTGCCCAAGATAGTGGCAGATTGTATTATTTCTTAATAAAGCAATATTATTAATTTAAAAAAATAAATAAATAAAGCCCATAATGCTCCACATGTTGCTGATTTGGCCCAAAAGACGTATCAAACCTTGCACGAAAAATTCTATTCCAACTGTAACCCATTAGTTACAATCCTTGCTTCCTTTTCAAGTCCCGATAATTCTCCAAGGCGTCCGAAAAAAAGATGGCCTGGGGACCTTCTGGTTTAGATTATCAACTGGAGTCCTGCCTGGCAGTTTCTCTATAAGTCTTTTTCATGCATTTTATCTTACATCTTATTTACTAGATGCATTATTTATTACAGTATTAAATTTAAATTAATAATAAACATAGAATAATTATTTTTTCTATAAATAATCATAAAATCGCTTTTTAAAACAATTGTGGTGTTACTGATGTATATGTAGCAATACAGCACTGATTTTCAAAACGAAAAATGTATCTTATTCATTAACATACTTGTTGCTGTATTAATATTTACTATAAGTAACATAAAACTAAATTTAAAGTTAACTACAACAGTATAATAAAAAAAATACTAAAAACGGGCTTGAACACTACTGTCCAATGATCATAAGGTCTTGATATTATATCCTTGATGTATTTCATTATTTCCATACAATGATTATAGACAGAGCAATTGGAACCACTTACTTAACTTGATAAAGGCTCTCTTGGGAGGGGAGTTGTGCTGTGTTTGCAGGCAGATGCTATAGCATTAGGTAACAGCATTAGTTATTACATTGTTCCAGCCCACTAAGGCTAATTGGACAGATGAACAAATAATTAAATTAATAATGAAGCCTCCAGGTTCCAGTGCTCGAGTTCTCCAGCACTCTAGAGCTCTCAGCATTAAGTTCTCAACCGGCTGGAAGAGGCCTTTCCCCAAACAGAGGCTGGAAATTATAGTTCCACTCGACTGGAGTCTCGCTTACCTTAGTTTCAACTAGTTGCTACAGTTCCCTATTCTCATTTAAGTCTGCGAAAATTATACAGAGCAAGGAAGTCTTGATATAACAATCGATATTGAATTTTGAACAGTTAATGAGACGTTCCTTAATTTAATTGGGCTATTTAATATACATTTGCTTTACTTCGAAGTATAACAGAACACTTCGAGTATTCTAAGGGTCTTAATATACTTTTAAAGAAAACTTTTGATCTTTCATTGTTTGTGTATGTTTTCGTGAATACGTTTGTAGGAGTTTTTAATCTAATCTTTGACTGCAAAAGGTCTGCATGATAAGTTACTTTTTTTTTCTGGACGGTGAATAGCACGATCATTACGCCTTTGGAGGTATTTTGTGTTATGTTGCTAACCTACTGTGAATATTTATTAATAGTTCTGAAAGTTTTTAATTAGAAATTTCACGTATGTTTTTGCTATCTTGTATTTCTGTGACGCTTAAGAATAAAGGGTTTAGATGAAATGACTTTAATAGAAACATAAATATAATCGAACGTAATATTCATGATAAACAAATATTGGCGTGAATTAAGTACGTTTTTGGAGTGTATGCCTAGCATTTCGCTAAAAAAAAATTATGAAATATTAAGAAGAACTATTCAAAAAATATATAATTTAAGGATGATTTTAAACATTGTTAAATCGAAAATCAGGCACTTAGAAGCATAAAGAAGTGAAGGTATTGACTCCAACCTGTTGAATAAATTAAATCTTTTAACCGCTTCTGTACAGATGAGTTCGTTGTAGAGTTCCCACATCATTTAACTAATTCTATTGCAGATATGATAGTAGGATTAAGTGATGATATTTTTTGAAGGACAAGATGTTTGTGGGATGTGCTTAGTGATGATTGGTTTTCACTTGTTTGCTATTTTTTTCTTCGTATGTAGTGAAGCATTTATACCAGAATATCACTCATCCAGCTATTTTTAACTGTTCATGTGTGTTATTAGGCAGGTAGGAAATTTCCATGCATGATTGAATTAGTGCGTTTATGTAGATTGCGGTTCAATCGTTAGTAGTAGGTTCTTAATAAATAACGGTTTTTTAGTTTCCCCACAGCAGCTACTACATAAGTACCTTCTAAAATGTTTCAAAATATGTAAAAAATAATGTCAATCACTTTCACTTCTTGTGAAATTTGCTGAACGATCTCAGTGATATATATAGCATTTCCAAGTCAAATTTAATCTTCTCCAAGTCAAATTCAACCCTTTCCATTTCAAATTCACCCTTTTTCAAGTCAATTTCAACCTTTTTTCCATTTCAAATTCAACCTTTTCTATTTCAAATTCAACCTTTTCCATTTCAAATTCAACCTTTTCCATTTCAATAAAATAATAAAAACAAATTAACATAATTTTATGTTTTTATGGTTATTTTAATTATACATTATGTTTTTAACTCTTGTGCCTTGTTAACTATTCCCAGGGACCTTTTTACATATAATAATTCCCAATTATAATAATAAGTATAACCGATATTTTAATTTTCAGACATTTTCTATACAAGGGCTGGTAGTCGGATTAGCGGGGGTTCGTTTTATTTTAGTATTAGAATATCGGGCGAGAATATTATTAATAGTGGTTTGTTTAAACTTTTTCGTATTTATTGGATACTAGGCTCAGTAGCTGCGCTCCCAAAGGTTTTTTACCGATTATACTATTAATTTTAATCGCGCTCGTTCAAATATGGGTTTATTATAACTTTTTGGTATTTATTGGATACTAGGCTCAGTAGCTGCGTTACGGGGGGTTCTATCCCGACCATTCTACTAATTATCCGTGCGCTCGCTCAAATATTAGTTTATTATAACTTTTTCGTATTTATTCGCTATTAGGCTCAGTTGCTGCGTTACGGGGGGGGGGAGTTCTATGTCGATTATTCAATATATTTTAAGTGCGCTCGCTCAAGAAGTTTATTTTAACTTTGTCGTATTTTTTAGATACTAGGCTCAGTAGCTGTGTTCAAGAAGGTTCATTACCGATTATACTATTAATTTTAATAATAATTAATAAATTATTACTGGCCAAAAACAATATACAACTACAATTAAATAATACAATAATGAAAAAAAGAAAAAAGGGTCAGAGTACCATCTCTATTTACAATTTCAAGAAATAAATAAATAAGAATAAACATAAAATGTAACTTTTACATCTCATTAAAGTAAGTGCATTAAAATCAAATTCATCTTACATAAGTTGACATAATAAAAATTAGCTAACATCTGTCTGAAGAGAAAGGAAGTATTGAAAGAGGAGGGATTTAAAAGATGATAGGGAAGAAGCATGACGGATGTTTGAAGGAAGAGTCTTCCATAAGGCAGTGGTATATTTGATGTTTAAAAGATTTTGTTAATGGAATTATTGATTTCAGTCGGTTGCTTTGTAGATTTTGTTTGATTTTTTTTTATCAAATAAATATGGGCGTAAAAAATCGTTGTGTTTATTTAATTATTATCAAACTACAAAATATTAACCAAAAAGATAACTTACTGTCCTGAAGGATTAGCGGTAACCCAATACATGAAAAGTTACAAAAAACACGAAATAAACATACATTAGACCAACTGACTAAAAAACATTAACACATTCACTAACTAAACCCCCCCCCCAAACACAAATACAGAAATTAGCATAGAAAAGAAACATGAAGAAGTTTAAACAAATCAATTTTTATCCGAACGAACTAAAAACCAATAAAACGTTTATTAGCAAACCGAAAAGAACTTAGTATTGAAAAAGTATAGAACAAATTAGTATTGAAATCAGTCAATCTATTCTGGAAGAAGAAATGTTTATATTAAGTGTGATAATCATAAGAACCGTTGGTAACGCAGCTATTTAGCCAAGTATCGGATAAATACGAAACAGTTATAATAAACCCATATTTGAGCAAGCGCACTTACAATGAATAGAATAATCGGGATACAGCCCTCCGTAACACAGCAACTGAACCTAATAGTGAATAAATACAAAAAAGTTATAATAAACCCATATTTGAGCGAGCGAACGAATAATTAATAGAATAGTCGGGATAGAACCCCTCGTAACGCAGCTACTGAGCTTAATAGTGAATAAATACGAAAAAGTTATAATAAACCCATATTTGAACGAGCGCGATTAAAATGAATAGTATAATCGGTAACGAACCTTTGTGAACGCAGCTACTGAGCTTAATAGCGAATCAATACGAAAAAGTTATAATAATCCCATATTTGAGCTAGCGCGATTAAAATTATTAGTATAATCGGTAACGAACCTATAGGAACGCATCACCTGAGCCTAGTATCCAATAAATAGGAAAATGTTTAAACAAACCTCTATTAATAATATTCGCGCTTCTAATACTAAAATAAAACGAACCCCCGCTAATACGACTACCGGCTCTTGTATCGTAAATGTCTGAAAATTAAAGTATCGGATATACTTATTATTATAATTGTGACTTATTATATGTAAAAAGGCCCCTGGGAATAGTTAACAATCCACAAGGGTTAAACACATAATGTATAATGAAAATAACCATAAGAACATAAAATTATGTTAATTTGTTTTTATTATTTTATTGAAATCGAATTTGAATTGTATTGGTTGAATTTGAAATGTAAAACGTTGAATTTGACTTGGAAAACGTTGAATTTCAAATGGAAAAGTTTGAATTTTAAATGGAAATGCTATATCATACATATATATACTGACACTTATCAAGATTGGATTTCTTCATATTTTATTTGTCACACACTTGTGTTACAATATATTGTTTCGCTAGAGAGTTGGCATTATCAAAAATAAGCGTTATAAAAAACAAATATAATATAATATATATGTATATTAGTTGCAAAAATTATTATTTTTCTATCTCCGCTAAAATAGAAATCATAATACTTTTGTTTAATTTCATTTTTATATAATTTGTTTTTTTAATTAAGTTATTAGAGACGACTCCTCATTTTCAACAGTTCCGGCTTTAAACATATTAATTAAAAGGCTCTGTCAGATTAAAGTTAAAAGGATTTAGTGGGAGATTAAATATTTCACAAGATATAAAATAATAAGAAGGAGAATCGAGAAGTTGCTCGGCTTGACGGAGGGTTGTCACGAAAACGGAGATCTTTTGTCGTGTTAAGAAGAACCTATTTAAGTTCCATCCAAGGGATCGCAGGAAATTATAATCAGACTTCCAAGTTATTATCTTCGGCCTATTATAATTACCAAACTTGCCCCGGAATCGCAACTTTTAGAACAATAATGTAAATTTAAATCAATTCGAAAACTCATCGGGAGGTAATTGAAGAGATAAAATCAAAACTTCAATGCCGATGCGGCCAACCAATTAATGATACCTTTGACCAAAGCTATTACATTATGAGCAAGTTTCAGTTAATTTACCAATCTAAGACAACTAATTACCCAGAGTTTCCAATAATTTATTAAAATACAACCATGATCATGGAAGATTAACGTACCTTCATAAAATATAAACTTTGATTTTTTTTTTTGTAAATGCTAATCAATCATTCATTTCAGAAATAATTAGGTCAAAAAGTTCAGGATAATATATTTGCTACTAAAACAATTATTTTTATATTTACTCTTATAATACTTTTTTTCTTCTTCAATTTTTGATTCGCACCTGTCGAAACGTGCAAGTACAATCAGCAAATGTGAGGAGTCATCCATGAATGTTGACACGTAAGGCATGAGGAAGGATCAGTACCCAGCAGCACACCTTCCCTGACATGAACAACCAGTAATTACTTCAAGAGATCTCGCATCCAACATCCTTTTAATCTCCTCGTCAAATTCATAGGCATGTCGTTTGAAGCCATATCTCTTATTAGTGTGTCAGTATGTCCGTGTGTTATTATAAAATTGTAGATAAAGAGTCCATATGTGTTTGTCCGCTATTGGTCAGTGTAAATCAGTATCTAAAATTTTGTTAGTAGTTTAAGGTGTTTGCATAAACGCACGTTTACTTTTTACGTAGTTCCTATTCCTCCCTATTTACTCAGTCTGCTGGCGTTCCTCAAGGCAGTATCCTAGGACCCCTTCTTTACACAGTTTTTACAGCTGGTATCCCAACTCATCCTAACACCTTCCTTTCTACCTATGCTGATGACACTTGTGTGTTATCAGTCAATAATGATCCTACTATTGCCTCTCAAACTCTTCAATCCCACATCCGAGACCTTGAAGTATGGTGTCAGAATTTGAGAATCAAAATCAATTCCAACAAATCCCACCAAATTACCTATACCCTTCGTCGTAAACCTACGACATCCTGTCCTACAGTGTCCTTTAATAATATTCCTTTAGTCCCGGTTGAACAGATTCGCTATCTAGGACTCCTACTTGACAAATGACTAACTTGGAATCCGCACACAAGACTGAAACGACAAGAAACTGTCCAACGCTTTCGCTTACTTCAACACTTACTGGACAGACGCTCTAACCTTCCACTTAACTACAAAAGGCTCATATATATTACCATCATAAGGCCTATCTGGACGTACGGAGTTGAGCTTTGGGGCTCTACTAAACCATCAAATTCTTCCCGTATTCAATCCCTACAATCCAAAATCCTTCGAAAAATCCTCAATGCTCCTTATTTTGTCACCAACAAACTCATCCATAAAGACCTTAATGTCCCATATGTTGCTGATTTGGCCCGTACGAGGTATCATTCCTTCCATGATAAACTCCACTCCCACATTAACCCACTAGTTTCAATCCTAGCTTCCTCTACCATTCCTGACAATCCTCCGAGGCGTCTGAAAAGAAGATGGCCTCGAGACCTAGTGTAGATTACCTAGTGGAGTGTTGCCAATGGGCATATTCTCTTCATGTCTTTTCATGTATATTATCTATATTATGAGCCAATTTACTTGATGTATTTACTAATACAGTTGTAAATTTCAATAAATTAATAAATAAAAAAATAAAAAAAAACTTTTTACGTGCGAACCCCATGTCATTCTTCTGTCGAAGTTGAGTCCGAGATAAAGTACTATGTCCTTCTGAGAGTTGTTCTCGATGAAGACTGTAAGGGGGTTATATCTTCGTAAGGTAAATGTTATATGTTTTGATTTGTCATGATTATGATTTATTTTTATTTTATAATTTTGGAATTCTAATTTTTTCACCAACAAGTAAAACATTTGTTGGCACATTTAATTATATATCTTTTTTTAAACAGTTGAATCCGTTCATAATTTATAAATACCCATTTGTAGTACTTTTAACTGTAATTTTTATTTCAAACCAGTAAAGCTAAAAATATTGGAAACAAAATAATGAATTATGATTTGTCGGTAAATGGCTTGCACAATCGAAATTTTCGTATTAAATCATTGATTGATAGGTACTATTAAATTGTGTGATCCACATTTCTGTTATAGTTAGGCGGTTCTAATTTCAAAGCAGAATTTAAGTGAAACTTTATTATAATATAAATCGAGGCTTTGAATATTTAACGATTAAATGAGTATATCACGATGCAATTATAACATAAGTGATTACTCTTCTTTTTATTTTAATATTAATGATTTTTATCTATTTAATATCTAAATCAACTGACATTGGATTGTTTTCCATCTTTCTACTAGAATCCTCTCCCTCTCCCAATCTGAAACAGACAATCTAAACGGCTTAAGGCCAGACCTCTTCGTTGTGGGTCTGGAATTTTTATCGTTTATATTATTTTTCTCAAGTAAGGAGAGTAAATAATTTAGTGATTGTATGCAATAGAGTTTAATTTATTTATTAAATATTCGCACATTTCAGAAGCTATCCTGACTATACGCAAATGTGCTACATAAAATTTATGACGCGATAAGGATAAGGAATGTGCCCACCATTATATATATATATATATATATATATATATATATATATATATATATATATATATTTTTAACAATTATAAGAAAGTAAAGGTAAAATAGACTTTTATGTGAGTGAAGTTGGTTGAGGGTGCAGTCAATTTAACACACAATTAAGTTAACGCTCAATTGTGTGTTAAATGGACTGCACCTTCAACCAACTTCTCTCATATATACACACAGACAACCATTGTCACTTCATAAAATAGACTTTGAATACGAAAAAAGATTTTTTTTTTTCATTGAAGTAAATATATCTCCTAAGTGGCAGGCCTAGTGAAAAATTTAATGTAAAAAAAAAATTTCCTCTTGTTTTCTGACTACAAAAATTTTGATTTAAGCAACATCAACTGAGATAGAGCCAGTCAAAAATGCACCAACAGTAAAAAAAAAAAAATGAAGGCAGATCATGATTTTTTTTTCATTTAAAACTAAATACCTCCTTAATAGTGGTCCTAGCGACAAATATTATATATGGAAATAAACAGATTAACTTTTTTGACTGACTGTCACTAAATCCTCAACAATTAATACATTTTGCAAATCGTGTCATTTTTTTATTATTTGAACCAATATTGCTCCTAAACGGTCGGCAATAGCTATAAATGTCTGGCAAGAGAGTTTTCATTAAATTTTTAATCCGTTGAACAAAAAAAGAACTTGTCAAACTATGAGGAAAAAGAAAGTTACAGTCTCCCAGCCGAAAGAGATATTCATGTCAATAGAATCTTTTTGGTCAGTTTGCTGATTGCAGGTTCTTCCTAACTCTGTATTCTGTGAATGTAGGGAAGCACTAATACACATAAATTTCTTATTTGAAATCATTACGTTCTTATTATGTGCAATAAGTTTTTTTTTGTTTACAAAACTATTATTATATTTGTTTTTATTGTTTCTCAGTATCCCTTTAAAATTTCCCTCAGTAGAACTTTGAAATTATAAATACCATTGATCTAGATTTCCAGGATTTTAGTCAACAGAAAATCTTCGCACCACTCTCACAAAAAACGTCACCACAAGTTGACTTCTGGACCTATTTCGGTTGAGGTAGCACAGCGTGGGTGGCGATGGAATTATATCGCCGAGTTGGCATGGCAAAGTCAATAGGCGAGGCGAGGCAGATAGGGCAGCCAAAGTCGCAATTATGAGGATCGATCCTCACTGAGGGCAGCGGAAATTTGATCTGCTCTGGTAGCCTACAGGTCACGGTCTCACTATCACATTACGGGCTACTATTCAAAGAAAAAAAGTATGTCTTTACAATATGACAGTAATTTTTATTTACATATTGTATTAATTTGAATTAAGAATATATTTAAAGAAAAAATTAGTACTAGTGCTTCCCTATATTCACATAAGACAGAACTAATGAGAAACTAAATTCATCTAACAGACCAAAAACTGATTTTTTATAAAGCTTTCGACTATCCTTCAATATACTCCTGAGATTAATTTAAAACGTAATCTATATTTTTAAAAACAAATTACTATCCACTCACTTAAGTAGTATAATAGTAGTAATTGCAGTATCTCAAGACTGACTATGTTTGTGGAACTGAATTTATTAATAGAGCTTCCCCTAACGTTCTAGAGGTGCAATAATTCCAGGGATTGGAACAATTTACTCTCTTGGTGATAAAAAAACAACTTATTTCTGAAGCCTTAAACAAATGGGTTTTTTATCTATATGTCTCTTTAAAAATTGTACGCATGCACTTTAAATATGATCAAATTTTCTATTAATCCTTTTTTTTTTTCTATTTATTAATGTTTACAACTGTAGTGTACAACACACGTGGTAAATAGGCTAAAAGAAAATAGTCGTGAACAAGACATGTAGAGAAGCTACTCATCGGCAGCACTCTAAAAATATTCTAAGCTAGAAGGTCTCGAGGCCATCTTCTTATCAGACTTCTCGGAGAATTATCGGGAATTAAAGTGGAAGAAAGGTTGAAACTAGAGGATTAGAGTGAGAATAGCGTTTGTCGTGAAAAGAATAATATCTGGTTCGGGTCAAATCAGCAACACACGGAACATTAAGGTCTTTAAGGATCAGTTTATTCGTTACAAAGTAAGGAGCATTGAGGATTTTACGAAGGATTTTGGATTGTAGGGATTGGATACGGGAAGAATTTGATGGTTTAGTAAAGCCCCGAAGCTCTACTCCTCTATTAATCGAAAACGAAATCATCAACTTCTGAAGAGTAATATAAAAGATTTAGAATGTATACTAAATAAATCGAATCGTGTTAGAAATTTGTTATCCTTGTTGCAATAGCTTACGTATAAAAAAAAA
Organism: Piezodorus guildinii; assembly: GCA_023052935.1. Lineage (NCBI taxonomy): Eukaryota > Metazoa > Arthropoda > Insecta > Hemiptera > Pentatomidae > Piezodorus > Piezodorus guildinii. Next base: position 64,740,298 of record CM041293.1, read on the forward strand.
AATAAATAAAATAAAAGTATGCCACTAGTAACTATTGAAGACAATGGCCCAAAATTATGAAGTATATTTTAAATAATTGAAGTTAAAATCTTTTCCTGAGGTTTGTATTATGTAAGTTGGTGCATGTTCTTAATATGCAATTCACTGATTAATATTAACACAAGATTAAATGATTTACAAAATACAATAATAATTAATATATTTTATGAATGTATTATTAATTTGTTTTAAAATCTTGTGTCGTATACCATAACGTTCAGTTATAGTATAAATGTTTTTACTTGTTCTTCAAAAGTTAGATAAGGGTCTTGATGGAGTTCAGACAGTCTGACATAGCTGGTGGTAGCTCTGTCTTAGTCTGGAAGGTATCTCAAAATTTTTAGTCTCCTTCAATATTTTCCACGTGAATCCCCTTCTTTTCGAGTGTCAGCTCCTGCCTGCTTTGCCTACAGGTAGGAACATTCCTTATTTTTAATTCCTTAAATTATTCTAGAGAGAGGATATCTGCTTTTGGATTGGCCCTTGCATCGGAGAAATGTTTTAAATTACTTCCTAAGCCCTAGGTTTTTAGGAATTGAATTTCCGAAAAATACTTAATTGGTTTGGTAATTCAGCAGCAAGTTGACGCTCTCTCCTTCAACAAGAGTTTAATCTTCCTACCGGATATTATTTAAAAGCTTCCTGGTAGTCCTTTTGAAAGTTTGTTAGTCCTTTACATACAGCGCTTAGCGAATTATTGTTGTTGCCGTTGTGGTTATAAAAGCAAAAAAGTCTGAGTGGTTATTATTGCCAAAAACATCTTCGGAAGCCGATTAACTTACCTATGATAAAAAAAAAAAAAAAAAAAAGCTGAAAAAATCTGATTAATCGATGTAGACCTCTTCCAGTTAGTCAAAACCATTCTGTTTCATACTTCATTTTTTTTAAAATCAGTTCACTTGGTACATAGTAATGTTTTGGATGCAAGTTCTGATAAAGATTTTTTATTTTTATATTTTTTTTTGTCCTTTTTTAATGAATTCATGAGTAACAATTTGAAACATTTTATAATTTTTAACTGCACAAAAGCAAAATTATCCTAATCCGAACAATATTAGCAAAAATACTTAGATAAATCTTAAGCAAATTGGGCTTAAAATCAGTTTATTTTGTGCATAATACCAGTGAAACACGCTCAGTGTATTTTTTAATATTTTAAAATGATTTTTTTAACTAAAAAAAATTTCGTTATTTTATAATAGAAGAACAGATCTCCAAAACAAAATTTCAATTTATGAGAAAAGCAAGTGTAATTAATTCACGTAGCAAACGAGTTGTGACGATAAACGACGGTCATGTTTAAAAGCCAAGACGTATTGAGTAATTATGGGTATGACTATCTCTTCTAGTGGTCTACAGGAAATTTGATGGAATAAAATTAGGATCTGACACAAAATAATAACTTTACTTGTTGTGCACAATAGTGAGTAAAAGAGCAACTGATTGACCGAATGTGAAGTTACATATGTTATAGGTATATTTATATATATATATATATATATATATATATATATATATATATATATATATATATATATATATATATATATATATAAATTTAAATGAACAGAAATTGAAACATTCGCGACAATAGCTTAGTAATTTTATAAAAATAAAAATTAGACCTTTGAAAATATATACATCAGTAAAAACATAACTGACCCATTAAACTTATCAGAACATAGAAAACGTCGAACCATCAAATTCTTCCCGTATCCAATCCTTACAATCAAAAATATATTTTATTATACAGTTGTAAATATAAATAAATACATTTTTTTAAATATATGTGGTATTAGTATTTGCCTGTATGAGGTTTTTTGCCTCAATAATGATGAGTCAACCAGATTTGTGGATATCTTGGCATTTATTGCCACAAAAAATGAAGCATTGATAGTGGATCCAACTATCAGATATGAAATAAGCGACCAGAAACAAGGCAAAAAGATTCAAGAGGAGAATGAAAGCATATATACAAAATGTATTCCATACCTGAAGGAAAAATTTCTTGGGGAGTTCGGCGAGGGGGAATTTACAGTCGTGGGACTTTGGTTCGGAAGCAGGGGATAGGGCAGTAGCCACTAGAGCATTTTTGGAGAATTATGGACTCGAAAAAAATTAGTTGCAAAACATGAAGGAGACCATAATCTTGGACTATCTGGGGATCCTGCATCACCACGTATATTAGGCCAACTACTTATTCAGTAATTCCTTTATCTTATACGGTATATTTGTTATCCATAATCATATAACTATAGCGTATGTTAAAAAAAAAATATTTCTTATCATTACCATGGTTTAATAATAATATTACACAATATCACTAGTGATATTACCTGAAGGGAAGCTATATAAAATTGCTAAGGCTGTAAGTTGAAAAGCTGAGACGATATCCATTTCCCTGGTAGCAATATCATACTAAAGGTGCCCGACCTAATCACCAAGGCTGGCTGTAGGGATGAATGAAGCCAGGATATAAGGTAGTAATTGAGCGAGAGCGTTAGGGTCGTTCCAAGGGCTTTAATTAAATTTTGAAAATTTATAAGGTGTGAAGTCGAGAGCTTAAGGTATGATCTTAGGAAACAGTATGTAGCCTAGAGAATATCTTGAAGGAATTTGAACAGAAATTACTTTTATTCGAACAGGAATATTGTAGTCTATGGCTTAATGACGTTTTGTAGTTTGTTTTAGGAAGACTCGATAAACATTTACATAACTTTAGGATAATAAAATTAGGATCTGACTCTAAATAATAACTTTACTAGATGTACACAATAGTAAGATGTGATCGCTATATACACTATTCCTTTTTTTTTTCCCTCGTTTCTGCAACTTGCGTCACATCCGGAAACTTAGTATTTCCGAACTCCAGTGCTCCCTATCCCTGAGTCCTCTTCGTCTTCGCCTCTTCTGCGGGAAGTACTTTATCATTTTATGTCGCCACCGCGTCCCTTCCATCCTCATGACATGGCCATACCACATGAGTCTCTTCTTTGATATCTCATTCAAGATGTTCAGCTCAGCCCCTACTTTTTTTCTTATTTCCACATTAGGATTCTTTGCAGCCTGGATATGCCACAGGTTCTTCTCCAAAAGTCCATCTCCAGAGCCAACAATCTTCTTTCAGCCGATTTTAGCACTGTCCATGTTTCAGCGCCATATATAGTGGTCCCTAGGAGGAAGGAATGGTAAATATTTTTTTTCGTAAGAAGCAACACCTGTGGAGCAGAACACCATTCAAGATTCCTACTATTCTTCTACCATTTGCAATCTTATTTTCAATATCTTTTGTCATCGTTCCGAACTGATCTATGGTTACCCCAAGATATTTAAAGGCTATACACTGAAAATTTAATAAATATACACTATTCATATTTTTTTATTCATAATTGGGTTTTAATAAAAAAAAAATTAAATTGAAACTATAATTATTAATTTTACTTTCATTTACCTATACATGTAAAGGAATGAAATATATAGTAAGGGAAAGTATTGCGATCGTGCAAAATTTTCGAATTTCAGTTTTCAACGGAAATACATGTTTTAGGGTCCCCTGAGTCCAAATAACAAGTCCCGCAAAAAGGTCTGTGTTAGTGTGTGTATTGTGTGGAGAATCTAGCCAGTGCCAGATCTCGAATATACATGTTTACAGCAGTTGTTTGGAGAAGGATGGCAATCGAGCTAGTGTATTGGAGTGATGAACGAGGTTCTGATTGAATTTGAAGGATTTTGGTGAAATAAGCTCTAAAATGAATGGAATATTTAGAGCGTGATGTAAAGTATGTTTGGTAGCATATTAAGGGAGGACTTCGGGCAAAAGAAGCACTCTGTTATCATATATTATGTATGTATGATATATTTTATTGTATACGGTATGTTTTAGTTGGACATATACATTGAGGATAAAAATAAAAAAGACAAAGCGCAGAATGTATCATTATGTTAATTCTCGAGTCTTTTTTAATGGGCTGAGTGATATTTTGCATATAGGGACCAGCAGAAGTATCTTGTGCTTGCTTTATGTTCCTTACATTATGCGATAATTTTCTCTTTTACAATATTAAAGCTCATAATCTATGGGGCTCTACTAAATCATCCAAATCCCACCGCATCCAATCATTGCAATCCAAAATCCTCAATGCTCCTTACTTCATTACTAATAAAATCGTTCGTAAATACCTGAACATCCCATTAGTTGCAGACTTAGCCTAAAATTAATACAACGCCTTTCATTCCAAACTACCAGCCCACGCAAACCCTCTTTCCCTCATCTCCATCTCGTCCTGATAATCCTTATCCTGATAATACGCTTAAAAGACGGTTGCCTCGAAATCTGTTGATAAAATAAACATTACAGTGTTACCTAACACCAGTTTGGATTTCGGACATCCTATTCCACTATACAACTGTGTCACCGTGTGGTGGATGTCATATCTTCCACATTGGAGCGCGGAAAGTATTGTATTGGAGCCTTTCTCGACGTGGAACAGGCTTTTGATCGAATTTGGCATCCAAGTCTGCTATGCAAACTTCGTCAATTCCTTCTTCAGTGTACTTCCTATTAACTTCCTACTTACTACAAAAAACTCATTTATATCACAATTATCAGGCCTATTTGGATCTATGGCATTGAGCTATGGGAGTCTACTAAACCATCGAATTCCTCTCGCATCCAATCCTTGCAGTCCAAAATCCTTCGTAAAATCCTCAATGCTCCTTACTTTGTTACTAATAAAATCATCCATAAAGACCTAAATATCCCATTAGTTGAGGACTTGGCCCGTTACAGATATACCTCTTTTCATTCCAAACACCCTGCCCACTCAAACCCGCTTATCCGTGACCTCTCCTCCATATCTATTCCCGACAACCCACCGAGGCGCCTTAAAAGAAGATGGCCAAGAGACCTCCTAACATAAGACATTGGAGTGCTACCAATGGGTAGTTTCTTCTCAGGACTACCATGTGTACTAATCATATATAAAGACTATTTACTTGTTGTATTTATTTAATACAGTTGTAAATTTCTTTAAATAAAAAAAAAAAGTGTTATCTAAAAGAATGATTGAAGTGCTACCACTGGTCAGCCTCTTCACAAGACTATTTTATAAATACATAAAGTAGTAAAAATCAATAAAAATATATTTTTTTAAAAAGTCCATAATATCCTTTAAATATCCTATAATAACTATTCCTTCTCGTGACTAAATAACACTAAGCAACTAGGTTACATGTAATTAATTTAATTAATAGAATAAGCCCATGGTTCAGGGTTTTAAAAGTATTCAGTATATGATAAACAGATACTTTACTCTTCTATTAGCTCATAATAAGGAAATTATCATGAGTAAGATAACATCTACAGCTTTGCCCGTTTTATCAACGATATAAACAATCGTTCAAAATCTCTCATACCCATTTGGTATTTACCCGCTCTGTATATCAGCTTGTAACATAACGACAATCTGTAAAATCATTTATGATTATTGGTAGATATTTAGTGATCCATATAAACATGTAGCGTGACAGCCGGATAGTGAAATAGACCATTATCTGATTTCTTCATTGATAATCTACTTTCCAAGGCTAAACTTCACTCATTTAATCCATTTGTATTCATTACCACAGCAGCTAGTTTGTATTCGTTTTCTTTAATAAATCGATCTTAGTTATGTTGTGTGCGGTTCCGTGCAAGATGCTCGTGCTTGATTTTAGCATAAAGCAGCTCAGATCCATGCATTAACTATAACTTACATTGATCTTATCTTATAATACACTAAATGCTAAACTTGTGCTTTTATTTTAAACATTTTAAGTCATGAAATATTCTTGATCACTAAGATGGAGGGTCTTGCAATTGCGTTTTCTCGGATATTAATCAAAATAAACTGATCTTGCTTAAACATTTAACACGTTAGACCTTTTTTACGGAATCAAATATTTTTACAGATGATGAATAAGTGATGTAAATAATAACAATAACAGGCCTACTGATCCCGAAGGTTCGATGCCGATACCAGCAAAGTCCGCTTACACAGACTCGTCCAATAATCACCGTTCAAGCCTAAGCCTCCCAGATCAGCCTTAACGAAATCATCCCATCAACGCTTCAGCCAACCTTTCGAACGCCTACGAATCGGTTCAGCGAATAGGAACTTTTTTTTTTATGTCTTGATTGTAAAGGAATAAACATAAGAAATAAGGTGATGTCTACTCTTTTAATTGATCGAAATATTTTTAAATATTTGAAGAAACTAATTTTGTATAATTTGTTTGAATTTTGAGTCAAACTAACACTAAATATTGTATATTTGATTTTTTTTTTACATTATGATTAAGTTACGGAATCATAATTGCTTAATTTCAACGTGTTTTAAATTTCTGATATAACTTATGTGAGTATTAATTGCAGAAAAATATTTTTCAACAGAACTAAAAATATTTTTTTTGTTGCAGGTATGATTGGCAAGATTTGAAAATCATGATAAGTAATGTATGTATCAATATATTTTGTACATATTTTATTTTAACATGTACCTGTTATTTTACTTTTATAAATTTATTTTATTTCTGATTTATGTTGTTTTATTTGTTTTGTTTTTTATTACAGTTCATTGTTCTCATAAAATCTATTCTTAGAAGATGGACAAATTCTGACAAAATAAGATAAATAGCATACATATAAAAAATTTAAAGAAGAAGTAATTTGGGCTAAATTTGATTTTTATATCAGTAATATAAATAGACTTGAATATAAAGAAAGTTAAAAATTTTCTGTAGCACTGAGACGTGGAATAGCTAGATATTGTATTTTAGGGAATATGTTTTTTGTTTTCTAATTATATGATTGTAGAAAACAGGCTCGTATAATTAAGTTTGTTAGCATTACTTAAATATGTGACATAAATTATCATATCTAATTATCATTAATATTTTTGTCTAAAAAGGCTATTTTTACCTATGTTTATATAGCACTTTTCAGCTAATACGCCATCTTTAGTTGACAACAGATTTACTAACACTTACTTTTTACTAAAACGACTTTAAACATTATTTATTTTAAGTGATATTTTTGTGTCCTTTGGTACTAATTGTTGGCACCTAAGATGATGTATCAGCCTTAACGTTATGCTTTATAAATAATGTGGTGTAGATAAGAAACAGCCTTTTTATTCAACTATTACAATCAATCTTTCCCTAAATATATCATTATATTGGGTTGTGTCACATGAAATGTCCGTTTTCAAGGTAAAGGATTTTTATTAAAAAATACGACATGAAACCAAAATAATTTTATTAGAAGTATTTACCTTCTTTTTCTACACATTTTTCCCAACGTGATACCAACTTTTTTATCCCCGAACTGAATAACTCTGAGCTTCGAAGTAAAAAAAAATCTGAAAACGCACTTTTCACTTGATCATCATTTTCAAAAAGTTTTCCTTTGACGAAGTTGTCTAAATTCCTGAACAGGTGGTAATCTGTTGGAGATAAGTCGGGAGAATATGGTGGGTGCGGATGAACTTTGTAGCCCAGTTCCTTTAACTTTTGCACGGTATGTTTTGAAACATAGAGTCTTGCTGCCGAGATTTTTTACTTTCCCAATACACTTTAAATGTCTGGAAACGGTAGATGCACTTGCATTTAGTTGTGCTGAGAGTCCTTTAACTGTTTGGTAGGGGTTTCCTTCTACTGTAAGTTTGAGGACATCGTTGTCTTTTGCGGACTGAGGTCTTCCTCGGGGCAAGTTTCCAAGTCGGTATCCCCAGCTAAAAACTTAGCAAACCAACGGCGAATGGTCCGTTCATTAACACTCCCTTCCCCGAACGCCTTGCAAATATTTCTAGCGGCCTCAGCTGCTGAATGGCCGTTTAAACTCGAACAAAAATACGACTCGAAAATCGCGTTTTCCATGTTCATATTTGGAGGTATACTAAAAAGTGGGTAATTGATTGATTGATAAATATGTAAATGATTTGACACCAAAGTGGAATATTAAAGTTGATAATGGGATTAACATCTTTCTGAACGTTAAACTATCAAAACTTTAACTTAAATTTAAACCATTGAATTATGGCTCAGTGAGTTTATAACGTTATATTTTTATACAGTTAGTTATTATTGGGTTATGTCACACGAAATATCCGTTTTCAAGGTAAAGGATTTTTATTAAAAATACGATATGAAAACAAGATAATTTTATTCGAAGTATTTACCTTCTCTTTCTACACATTGTTAAATTGTCTTGTTGTACACCAACGGGACACCAAATTTTTTATCCCCGAACTGAAAACTCTGAGCAATGAAGTGAAACAAAATCTGACAACGCACTTTTCACTTGATCATCATTTTCAAAAAGTTTTCCTTTGAAGAAGTTGTCTAAATTCCTGAACAGGTGGTAATCTGTTGGGGACAAGTCGGGAGAATATGGTGGGTGCGGAAGAACTTCGTAGCCCAGTTCTTTCAATTTTTGCACTGTATGTTATGAAACATGGGGTCTTGCTGCCCCTCAGTGAGATTAAGAGGTACCCATGTATCGAGCTTTTTTACTTTCCCAAAACACTTTAAATGTCTGAAAATGTAGATGCACTTTCATTTAGTTGTGATGAGAGTCACTTAACTGTTTATTGGGGGTTTCCTTCTACAGTATGTTAGGAAACTTGTCTATAACGGACGGAGGTCTTTCTCGGTGCAAGTTTTCCAAGTCGGTATCCCCAGCTGAAACCTTAGCAAACCAACGGCGAATGGTCCGTTCATTAAAACTCCCTTCCCCAAACGCCTTGCAAATATTTCCAGCTGAATGACTGTTTAAACTCGAACAAAAATACGACTCGAAAATCGCGTTTTCCATGTTCATATTTGGAGGTATACTAAAAAGTGGGTAATTGATTGGGAAGCTAATGTTTATAATACAAAGGTAGAGGAATATTAACTGTTTACTTTAAATATGTAAACATTCAAAAGAAAACAACAGAGACCTGCAAAATCCTTTATGTATTTCAGAAACTATAAAAACGGAAATTTCATGTGAAACAACCCAATATTATATTGTCAATGTAAGACTAAAAAAATTTATAATAAAAGACATCAATATTAAATAAATCCTAAGAAAGTAAAAATAATTGCTAATATAAAATAAAATATGGCTGAATTTAAGAATCTTAAATAGTGGAAATAGGAGCGGCGTGGTCTAGAGGATAGAGCGCTAGTCTACTGTGCTCCGGGTCATGGGTTCGAATCTCGGCTACAGCGGAATATTGTTTATTCTGTAATTTCGGCCGGAGGGCGATCCTGGGGTACGGAGACCCTCCTGGGGCATACCCAGCCTCTATAAAGTGGGTACCCAAAATGGGGAAAAAACCCTGGCGGCTGAGCTTGATCTCGGTCGAATCTCCTCATTGCACGGCCATTGGCCTAGAAACAGTACGAATCTCTACATGTACTGAACCCAAAACTCTTCATGGGTCGTAGTGGTACAGGTTTTTTTTTTTTTTTTTTTTTTTTTTTTTTTTTTTTTTTTTTTTTTTTTTTTTTTTTTTTTCTTTTAATGTTGAGAATCCGAAATATGTAATTTATTAAAGCAATGAACTACACTTTGGTACGTTATAAAAATGAACTGCTGAAGACTCAATTGAAAATAATTCTGAATACATGAAGGAAAGAGGAATTACTCAAGAGGAGAGTTGAGTACTTTACAATAGTTCGAGTATAGGTTGTACACTTGGTTATAGGTTGTACTTGTACCCATCCCTAACTCAAGTAATAATAATTTTCAGCGTAATAAGGTGCTCAAGATAAGATATTCTAAGGTCATCCTTTAAGGTATTAAGAACCCCTTTGCCGTGGGGTTAGTTATAAATATGTAAGTCTGCTAAGTCCTTTAAGGTACTGCTAGGAGGACTGGAACTTGGCATGTAAATTTATGATGACTTTATCCCTACAACCTCTTACCGTAAACCCTTTGAAAAAAATTAATCGAATTGAATAAAATAAGTATTTATTAAAATAGTATATTTTTTTTAATGTATCGCTATAATCTATATTTTAAATACATTTGTACTTCTTTAAGAGCTTATTGTGGTATGTTTTAGTGTAAGTTATAAATGGGTATTCTAAATTAAGCCTGTGTTATATTTAGTTATTACAAATTATTATTTTTTAATAAAAATTTTAGAAAAAAAAATAACTTCTGCATCTAAATTAAAAATTTAGCCAATCTGATCATTTCACATTATTATAGAGTTATAAAGAATTTTTTTTTTTTTTTTTTGCCGGCTAATCCAATGCACTGCATCCAATATTAGGCTTATTGTGCGCCGTCCAATCAACTTTTAATACAGGGCTAGCGCCTTGATGAATCTGACTAACCTGTGGGGGTTAATCAGTTCACGCAACTTGGGATCAGTGATACGGTCGACACCAAAATGGTAAAACCGTATCCTGGCAATCTCTGGGCAACTGCATTTCAAATAAAATGCAGTTTCATCATCCTTCTTGCAGAATCTGCAAGTCGGTGAGGCCACCAAACCCATATTGTGGAGATGCTTACTAAGTTGACAGTGTCCTGTGTATAGTCCTGTTACCCTCCTTAGGGTTTTTTTGTCCATAGAGAGTAGAGTATGACTTCTCTCTTTGTAGGGTCCATCCAGAAACATCTTGGAGTGATGCTGCTTATCGGTATCCCTCCAGTATTGCCTGGATCTATTATCAGCAGACCTTTGGCTTTGCTGAGGCTAATTTCGCACACAGGTTCAGGTGTTGGGAGTAGCTGAGCAGAACCACTCCTCACGAGGCTATCAGCTCTCTCATTTTCCAAGATGCCTGAGTGACCAGGCACCCACCCATAAATGATTAATAATATATAAAAAATAGAAAGAAAATAATTTTTACTTTCACTTACCTATATATGAAATATCGATCGTGAAAATGTTTGAATTCCAGAAATACACGACTTAGGGTCCCGTGAGTCTAAATAACTAAGTCACACAATAAGGTCTGTATGTGTGTGTTGTGGTAAGTCTAGCGCAAGAACGAACAGTCGCACGATACTGAAATTTCATGTTTAAAACATATTATAGGTCCTTGATATTACAGCAACTTATTCTTTAAAATCGGCAAACCCCAAGATCTACTTTTTACAATCAATTTTTCACCTTTTTACGACCATCTAAAAAACGGCTCTAACGATTTTGATTAAACTCACCGTATCGATGTAAAATTTAATGGGCTTTAATACTATGTAGGTTTCGTTGATTGAAATAGTCTAGAAGAGCTTACTTATTTCTTAAGACCAATTTAAATTTATTGCAACAATGGAGGTAAGTGAAAGTCTTGTGTTGCGCGTACAACATTTTTATTCTAGGAATGGGTCTCTTAAGAATATCGTGTACTATAAAAATATACAATTTGTCTGGTCATAAGACCAAAGGAATATAATTATTTGTTATTAACAATGGCGAGAAGCGAAGGAACTAATAGATATATATAACAAAATAAATAAAAACTTCGGAAAAATCTGTTGTGTTGTCATGTGTGATCTTGATGGGCATCTCTTATTGAAAAGAAATCTCTCATCCAGCACCTTTTTTCGAATTATAACGAAGAGATCAGTAGCAACTGTATTTTATTAGTCTATTATTAAATATATAATGAAAATATAGAATAGTATTTTAAAACTTTATAAAGAATATTTGTGAATTCATTGTACTTGTCTCCAAATAGGAAAGACTTATTATTCTTGTAGAACAAAAAGTTTTAATTGTGTGATTATTAAGCTATTCAAGAGAAAAGCGTTACACTCAATTTTTTTGAAAGACAAATAAATCGCAATCGATCATTTTTTCAAAGTCAAATCATCCTATTCATACATTTTAGTCAACAGTTTTTAGGCCAAAAGCATGTGTAATATTTTATACTTATTTTTAGAATTACCAATATGGTAATTGAATAGTTCATTCTTTATAGGTTTTACATTGTATATTTATTATATATATTAATTGTATTATATATATAATAAATTTATTAATTGTTAGAATTATTTTTATTTTTTGACAGGCTAACAATCTTATAATAAATATTATGTTATGCAGGCTAACAATCATGTTTAGATATTGACAGCTTTAATTGTATGGTCACCATGTTGGAAGATTGTTACAAATATGTAGACTCCATTTTGGATACTAACCAAAACCACTGCCAGATCTATCTTCTAGTCTTAATTAATAAAATTCACATATTCCACAAGCCAGTTTTTAATATCTACTATAATAGAAGAATCGATTATTTAAAAAGAAGATCCAGAACCAAAAATAAATCATTGGTAAAGAAAAAAATTAATTTTGTTTGTCTGAGTTGAAAAAGGAAAAGGAAAACCCCGGAGAAACCCTAGAGGAACCAGGTAAAGAAAAAAGGTAGATCTGTTTTGACTGTTAAAGTGTGAGGACCTCCAGGAGTTAGAGCTGCTGTCAGAAGAATAGAAGTTAATATCAACATTGTTAGCCTGTTCATTACTTCTTTATTTTGTAAGTTATAATTAGAAGTAAATTATAAAAATTGTGCCTGATTGTTAAGAACCAATCCCTGAGAAAATAAAGTTTAGATTATTAAATATTGTTTAAATTAATTGTTTCCTTAAGAATATTTTTAAAAAAATAAGCATATTATATATATATATATATATATATATATATATATATATATATATATATATATATATATATATATATATATATTATATATATATATATATATATATGCAAGGGTAATTTTATTACGAATTGAGATGGCATATTTAATAATATTTGTAACTGATCCTAGATTTTATATTTTTCATGATTATAATTAAATATTAAAATACTTGCATTGGAAAAATTCACAGAAAGAAATATCACATTTTATCCAAAAGGTAGGCGAAAGAAACATAGGAATATAATCTCGGGCAAATCACGAGGAAAACACCTGGGTCTCACTTTTTTGTCAAATAAAATCTATAGAGAGGCCCGTGGTCCACGAGAATATTAAATATCAACTCTCCTCTTTGGAAGACCAACCGATTATTTTTCTATTCTATATTTTTTATTATAAAAAGTGCAAAACGAAAAAAAAAAATTAATTCACCGTATTTATAGGGAAAAAATCATAGTTTCAAAAATAGTATTCAGCTTTTACACACCTTCAAATAAACAAACCTTTATGTTTCTGTATAAGTATTATATGAAACTAATAATTTAGCTATATAGAAAACTAGTAAGATGATGTTAAATAAGATTATTTCTTTTCCCCGTTTATTGTTTAGTGATCCACGCACAGGGATTATTATGTCCAAAAGTATGCAGTTATCTTAATGCTGGACACTCAGAATTAAAATAGTCAGTGTACCGGGATAGATTGTTTTTTTTTTTTTTTTTAAATTGTCTTCAACCGATGTCTTTTAAATTAACTGGTTCCTTGAAAAATTATGTTTTAATCCTACAGTACTGATCAGATATTAGAATCCATTCTCCCAGCAGCCCACAATGGTTTATTATTTTCAACAAACTTTATAAAGGTATAACTGTTTTAAAGCCGCTATTACTTTTTTTTTTTTTTTTTTTTTTTTTTTTCCGAGTCGACAACCACCAGGGTCATGTTCGCCTTTACACCGTTAGACACAGGTTACATGATTATAGGAGTAGAGTGAGAGTATAGTTTAGATCTGAGAGTAAAGATGGTTTGACTTTAGGAAGCGAAAGATGTTAGTTATATGAGGAGAGGAATCAGAGAGAAGAAGCGACAGATCGGTGGGGAGGTTGAAAAGAATACGTGAAGCGGTATATTGTCGGCATTCTGTGAGGATGTGGAGTATTGAGAGAGGAACCTGACATGATCGACAGAGAGGCGGATGTCCACGGGCCATGAGATAACCGTGGGTCAACCTAGAGTGTCCTATACGAAGTCGCGCGAGCACAACCTCTTCGCGTCGAGACGGCCGGCAGGAGGATCCCCAAGGGCCAACGCGGGGCCGAATAAGGCGAAGCTTATTGTTCCCGAGGACCGCCCACTCCCGCTGCCAGCAACCCAATATGCTAGATCGAATTGAAGTGACAAGGTCAGGCAGGCTCACACCTTGAAGTTCAAGACCCTCGGAAACCGCATGACGTGCCGCTAAATCAGCCCGATCGTTCCCCAAGATCCCACAATGTCCTGGAACCCAGAAGAAAACAATGTTGACCCGGGAGGAAAAGGATGCAAGTGTGGTATGAATTCTTTGGATGAGGTAGTCAGAGGAATATATGTTACGGATAGAGGAGAGAGTGGAGAGGGAATCGGTGCATATGATTACTTGAGAGGAAGATTGCTGGCGAAGAAGGAGGGACTGGAGGATGGCAGTTACTTCGGCGGTATAGCTACTCGATATAGAAGGGAGGACAAACATGTTAACTTGGGCCTCACTCACAACTGCAGCTCCAGCGCCTAGTTCTCCCCGAGAGCCGTCTGTGTAATAAACATTAGCATTATGGTACCTTTGGATAAGCTCTAAAAATTCTTGCTGGTATACTTTTGGTGGAGTCGTGAGTTTTGGAAGTCGTGTGAGAGACAGTTGACAATGGATAGAAGGGACGGACCAGGGAGGTATAGCTGCTCCAAACTCTGGCGGAAAGGCAGAATCGCGTCGTGGACCCGAGAGGGAAGAGTAGGCATCAGCGGCCGTTCCCGCAAAGAAAGAAGAAATTGAGGTTTTAGTGGGTGATGAGGGTTGGCGAGAACTTTAAGGAAGTATTTAACCTCCATTTGTTGTCGGCGATAATGGGATGGCAACTCACCGGCTTCGCCGAAGAGACTGATAATGGGGCTAGAACGAAACGCGCCGATGGCTGTCCTCAGCCCCGTAGTAACGATCACTCTAAGCGCATTTAGACGAGTCGGATCGGCAGATCCGTATGCACATGCTCCGTATTCGACCCTATTCCGTAGAACCACTCTAAATAATCTTAGCATAGCCATACGGTCTCCCCCCAAGCCGTGTTTGTGACCATCCGAAGTAAGTTGAGTGCTCGTATACAAGAGGCTTTGACCTCACGGATGTGCGGGCCCCAGGATAGGCGACTGTCAAACGTAACCCGGTACTTGACCTTTTCTACTACATTTATCCTTTGCCCGTCTATTAAAAGAGATAAAGGTTGAGAGATGTTTGCTGCCCGTTTTGCGAAGATGATTGCTGTAGATTTGGCTGAGGAAATTTTAAAACCGTTGTTTGAACACCAGTTCTCCACAGTATGGAGCGCAGACTGCATCGATTTGGTGAGTTCAGTAATTTGTTTGCCTCGAACACAAAGCAATAGGTCATCCGCAAATAGCAGTGCCTGGACTGGTGGGTGAATATTACCTAGAACGCCATTGAAAGCTAAACAAAAGAGAATAGGACTAAGGACACCTCCTTGGGGAACACCATTCTCTTGAACAAAACGAGATGACATTGTATTTCCGCAACGCACTCTGAACGACCGGTCTCGCAGGTAATGCCGAATAAAGGAAAGAATAGGACCATGAATACCAAACTTCTGTAGAGAGGAGATGATGAGCCATCTCCAAACTCGATCGAAGGCTTTTTTCAACGTCAAGCAATACAGCTAACACTCGTTCGCGCTCTCCAAATGCTGCAAGTACCTCCGAGGAGAGGAATACAAGATTGTCTTGAGTGCTTCGTCCTTTACGGAATCCACTCTGCCAGGCTGGTAGCATATTTTCGGTTTCTAGGTACCACTGCAATCGATTGGCTATTAGCCTTTCGTAAATTTTACATGGAATGCTAGTCAAAGAGATGGGTCTGTAACTAGAAGCAATATCGGGGGGTTTATTTTTCTTGTGAATCGGGATCAGGATAGCATCTTTCCATGATAGTGGAAATTGCTCTCCTAGAAAGAGCTTATTAAAAATATGAAGGAGTGCAATTTTGTCCTTAGCTGAGAGGCTGGTTACCATACTAGCGTGAATGCCATCTGGTCCTGGGGATGCTTCTTTGCACGAGGCTAGTGCTACCTGGAATTCAGCTTCCGAAAAGGGGTGGTTGAGAGCCGTACTTGTGCTGCGTCTGGAGGGAATAGATATATTGCACGGAGTTGTTTCACGGTCGTTCTTGAGCCGCTGGAAGTGTAGGGGGTAATTTTGTGAGGCCGATACGTCGTAGAAGTGCTGTCCAAGTGCATCAGCTATCCTCTGAGGGTCTGACACGACCTCTTGGTTGATTTGAAGCAACTTAGGGGGTCCAGGTATTAACCGACCGTTTAGTTTTCTTAACCGTGTTCCAAAACAGTTCTAGAGGGGTATTGGAACTGATGTTATCAAGAAATTTTATCCAGGCACGTTTTTTCTGCATTTTTATTACGTAACGCGCATGAATCCTTGCATTTCTGTAGGCTTCCAGGTTGAGTGGAGAGGGCTTGTGAGACAGTTTCCTTAAGGCCTGTTTTCTCTTGCGTACCGCCAAGCGGCACTCCTCAGTCCACCAAGGGACTGGCTGCATTGAGATCACGCTCGGTTCTCGATAAGGGATGGCAACTTCCGCGGCCCTAAGTAATGCAGCCTCGAATTGTTTATAAGCTCCACACCCGTCGAGGTTCACATCAAGTTGAGAGATTTTAGCTGACTCCTGGAACAGCGACCAATCAGCCTTCTTCACCAGCCAGCACCCTGGGCGCGCCACGTTGGCTACTCTGCTAGCTGTGTGAATATATACGGGGAAATGATCGCTGCCGTGAGGGTCATTAAGTACTTCCCATGACAGAGTAGTCTGAAGGCTAGGAGTACATAGACTCAAGTCTATACATGATTGGGCTCCAGATCGGGGACACTGATAAGTGGGGTTACCGTTATTAAGCAAGTTAAGGCTAAGGGTGTCCATAATCTGTATTATTGTTTCAGATCGAATGTCATTTAGTTTACTGCCCCAGGCTTGATTATGAGCATTAAAGTCCCCTAGAAGAAGAAGTGGCGATGGAAGCTGTTGACATAACTGTTCGAGCTGCTGTATCGTGACGTGAGTTCCTGGAGGGAGGTAAATGGAGCAGACTGTCAGTGCCAATGGGCATGCCAGAATTCTAATGGCAACTGCCTGGAGATTACTGTTGATTTGGACCGGGAGGAAAGGAATATCATTTTTTATTAAAATGCAAACACCACCGCAGGCTATCAGTCCAGTAGTAAAATCTTTCCTCATTACGCTGTACCCAGCTATCTTGAATATTTCTGAGGTTTTCAAGTGCGTCTCCTGTATACAGACAACGTCACTTTGGCTATTACGAAGGAGTATTTCGAGGTCAGGTTTTCTTACTTTAATCCCATTTACATTCCATTGCAGAAACCGTAGTTCACGTGAGGATATTGTCATTTATTAGAAAGATTTTTTGTCCTAGGAGCCTTTTTTTCGACCTTTGTCTGCCGCTTATTCTGAGGCGGCTTCGTCGAAGCAGAGGATCCAGGATTTGATTCAAAGTTGGGTAAATCATTACCAGCCGATAGTCGGGATGCTGGACGTTTAGGATTTCTATGTCCACCTGCGGAAGAGGCGGATGATTTTTCACTCTGGTTGCGAGTTGAAATGTTTCGAGGAGGTGGTTCAGTCATAGTGTGAAGATCACAGGACGACGGAGTATGGACTACATCAGCGGATGAACTGGTATCTCGGGAGTATTGCGCTGAGTGAGTTATAGTGCCTACGGAAAGCGGCGGCTGAATTGGAATTGTATCACCTGGTAATATGTGCTGCTCCAGTGCTAACAACCGGCAGGAGATAGTGTCTATAAGCCCTGCAAGTTGTGACAGCTGCTTGGTTAATGTGTGCTCAGGGACTGTCGATGGAAGTAGGGATTCAGCCTCATTAGGTGGTGTCGCCGAGCCCATCTTTGCAGTCAGAGGTGGAGCATCGGAGACTGGTGGAACAGCAGCACGAGCCACTTGGATGCGACTAGGGATCCGTATGAATTGGGATTGTTCAGTGCCTGAGAGAATGAAACATCAGGCTTAGGGGGAGTGAATCTTTTATATATCTGCTCCGCCCTCTTGTAGGAGACCTTGTCGGTCTCTCGAATTTGTTCGATTGCCTTCTCTTTGGCGTAAACAGGACAGTTTCTGCTAAAGGCAGGGTGTGGACCTAAGCAGTTTACACACTTCGGTCGACTTGAACATGTGTCAACGGAGTGCTCCTCAGCACATACGCCACAAGCTAAAGTCATACAGGTTGCTTTGGTATGCCTAAATCGGTAACAAGACCGGCACTGAATCAGATTAGGTTCATATGGACGGACCCGTAGTGTTAGAAAATCTAATTGAATCCTTTCTGGAACAGTTGGTCGGAGAAACTTAAGGATTACTGTGGCTGTTGGGGTTCTGATGCCATTTATGGTTCGGTGAATTCGCCGAGCTTCCACTACACCCATTGGAGCAAGTTCCTCCATCAGTTCCTCCTCAGGAGCAATGAAGCAGCTCGTTTGCGCGAATGACACCTCTAGTGTGGTTTAGAGTTTTATGGGGCAGAATTTCTACTGCTATACCATCGTAGATTTTAAATCGTTGTAGATTAGCAAGGTCTTTTTCATTGTTTACACTTAACATTGCTGATCCGTTTTTGAGGAATTTCAGTGAAGTTCCTGGACTCCAAGATTTGACAGCTTCTGCCACTTTAAATGGGCTGTATGAGGCAAACGTTTTCCGTTGGTCATTTTCGGCCAGAGTCATCACCATATAGCACGGAAACCACTTAGTGCGAAACGGGACTGTATTTTCTATTTGCCCGTGAGAGTTTGGCGGTTGAAGAGAAGTGGAAGGAGATTGGGATGAAGTTGAGGTTAATGGTAGAGGTACGAGTGTAGCATCGCTACTATGTGATTCCATTGTGAGGGAGAGTTCTTGATAGGACGGGACATCCTCCACGAAATGAGCTTGGGAGGTCTCGATGTTGGATTGGGTAAAGGGAGTTGAGCTGAGCTGCTCTACTTGCGCGCTGTGCACCTGAAGCGCTGTATTTTTATCTGGGACGTTCATCATATTAGAAAAAATAAATAAATGTGTAGATCTATGGTGTGTTAAAGGTGTATGAGTTCAAGAGTCCGTCCCAACGCGCGGCCCACAGACGAGCCCCCGGAGCGAATTCGGTTCCACCGACAGCTGCAGTGGCCTCGGGCGTTCCCCCTTAACGCACCCGCGGGACTCAATACCGGGTGCCACCCGGCTCCGTGGGTATGCCTCGGATTTTCGCCCGTTACTCTAGGCAGCTTCCCACCGTGGCTAACAGTGGGTTCAGGCCCAGTCAGCTACCGGGCAGCCGGCGGTGCCCACCGTTTTAACTCTGTACCCTCTGCAGCCCGTTTCCCCGAGACCCCAGGAATAGCCAGCGCACCACCCGCGGAGACGGACTCAAGTGTGTAGAGGTGGTTGAGTGAGAACCTAAGACTGTAAGTGTATCCAATGTCAGAGGAATGTGTGTATTAGACTGGGGCCGCAGGGACGTCCAAACCCCTGAAAAGTGGCTAATCCACTTCCCCCTACGGAGAATTACTTCTTTAAACGAGCTTATCTTCAATAATAACCGAGTTTTGGTGGAATTACAATTTGTGTTGAATATATATATCACATTTATTTTATTTTATTTTATTTTTTTTACTTTCACTTACTAAAGGTCTGTGTGTGTGTGTGGTAACTTCCGGGCGGAAATTGTGAGTCCTATGAAACTGAAATTTCATATTTAAGACAAATATGCGCCCGAGACGTTGCAAAACTTTTTTCATCAAAATGAGATTACCAGAAGAACCACTTTATACTATGCATTTTGCACCTTTTTTCGATTTTCTCAAAAACGCTTCTGACAATTTTGATTAAACTCGCTATATCGATGTAAAATTTGATGGGCTTTAATACCATATAGGTTTCATTCTGATTAAAATGGTCTGACAGAGCTTAAATACCGATATTTTAAATTGTCTTCCCCTAAAGTACCTTCAATTTTGTGGATTTAAAAAAAAAAAACTATATTATTTTGTTACCACAGATGAAAAACATCTAAATATATAAATTGAATGAATTCGATACCCAACTAAAAAACAAAATAGAAAACATATTTTTAATGCAATTTTTCGTTATTGAACAAAGAACAGTAATGTACATGTATGATATACCGTCGGAAAGCAAACGATTTTTGAAAAAATATTATCTCATACGCAAGCTTCTAAAAGTTAATAGAGAGTGATGATAAGTAGAAAAAACTAACTGATTATTTTAGATAATAATAAAATAGATTTTTCAATAAAACACATGTTCCTATAGAAATTCAATTTAATTAATTCTTTAATAGTTTCATTTTTTTTATCTCTAACTGTATTTGAAAATTCTTTCAATGATTTTAAAAATGGAGGTAAGTGAAAGTCGTGTGTTGCCCGCACCAGATTTTGTTTATCGCTCTTTACTGAATCTAGAACTTGTCACAGCTGACAATAACTAGGGTTGGAACAAACCCTCGCTCTGATGAAATTATCTGATCTTTTAATTGTTTATTTATTTGACGTCACTTTATGCTACTATGGCTAATCGGACGATGCTACAGTGGGAGTCCTAAATTTTGCCTATCCAGGTTTTATTAGGATAGGGATCTTTAACGAGTACCTGACATCGCACAGGCTCGGGACCACCTTTTAACGTCCCCTCCGAAGGACGGCGTAACTAAGGATTTTTTACTCCCATTAAAAAATCCTAGGACCACCTGCGGGTTTGAACCCGTGACCGTTAGCGTGGGACGCTGTTACGCTAGCCACACAACTACAAGTGATCCCCACGATCTTTTAATTAAAATGTATTTAAATTAAGGGAGGTTACAAAACCTTGCTTGCATATCTTAATCTTGTTCAGTGAATGTTACATGTTTATTCTGTTAGTTTTGTTTTGATTTATTAATGAATATTGAACCCGTAGGGGTAAGTTTATTTTTGATGTTTATTTTTATTTTTTATTTTTAAACGTTTTAAATGTGATTTATTATAAAATTGTATTGTAACCTTTTAGGTTCAATTACCTGGTGTTGTTTTGTGAAAATTAAGAAGTTTCAAGTCGAAAATGGTTACTACTCACTCCCCCTCCTCTGGGCTAGCACTTATTTAAATAAATACTTATAGAACGTAAATAGAGACGTTACAAACTTTCTACATATTTTTCAATAAATTTATACATATTTTTCTACATATTCGAATATAAATGAATTATTGGCGGGTTTGTTGGTCAACTTTCCTTTTTTTTATCTTATAGTTTCTCTTTTTTTATAATTATTCGCGGTTTTTCGGTTAAAAAACACTAATAATTTTATTTTTCACTATCTTCGAAAATAACGGAGTTACAAGGGTACATGTAGGCAAGATTTTTTTACTGATTCCAAAACTTTGTACATGTTTTTCTCCATCTATAAAAAATAACTGACTTATGGGTGTATTTATGTGTAAAATTACTATTTTTGTATTTTATTTTTTCTCTTTTATATAATTCTTTGCGGTTTCTTGGATTAAAGAACACTTATAAAGTTTTTATCTATCTCCAAAATAATTGTTATTCAATTAAATCACTTTTAATAGGCCACAATTTTAATAATAACTAGCTGATATAAACGTCTATTTGTTAGGATCATCGTTGCATGGACTAGTATTTTTGTGGCGAATCTCAAAAACATTTGTTCAGTAGTTTCTGAGAAATGGCGCGGATGGCGTACGGCGAAAAAAACGGATCTTTTTTTTTTTTTTTTTTTGAAAATTCATTTTGAAACGTAAATCCTCAAGTATGGAGGGTGGGTATTTTATTTTATTTTATTTTTTTAATCGATTATAAAGGTTCATTATTGAAAATAATGAACCAAAATAACTGAGTTATTTCATTAAATCACATTTAATCGGCCGCCGTTTAAAAAAAAAACCAGCTGATATCAACGTCTAGGTGTTAGGATCATCGTTACATGCCCTTGTATCTTTGTGCCGAATTTCGAAAACATTAGTCCAGTAGTTTTGGAGAAATGCCGCGGACGATGGACGACGTACGGCGGACAAATGGATATTTTTTTTGTATTCGTTATTCAGGTTCTACGTATCTTGAAACGTAAGCCCTTAAATTTGAGAGGGAAAGGGGTATTTTTTTTCGGTCGATTTGAAATGTTCATTATTAAAAATTATAAACCAAAAGTAATAAGCATGCTGCAGGATAATGTCAGTTACTAACTTCGCTCATCGAAAACCATTTTTTAACATAATTAGTCTCTAAAAACCTGATGAAGATAATGGTATTGTAGAGCCGACAGATATCCTATCTCAGTTTTGATATCCGAGGACCAGGTGGGAGCTGTATTCCCCCATCCCAATTTGCTACCTCCTCCAGTGCCTCCCTCCCCCCTTACGTAACCCAATCCTAGGAGGAAGGATTATACCTTATTCCCCATCGACTGGAGCCTAACCCACCTTATCCAGAGGAAGTCTTCCGCCGGACAGTTATAACCGTCTGGGGATACGTATTTCCTGTTCACCACTTTCTGCCTTCCATACTTTTCGTCTGACATGTGTAATATTGGAGCGGGTATCTTCATTGGCTGTCGATAGATTTTCTTTATTGCTATTCCCTTTACTATAAGAGTTGAAATTTATAGATATTCCATCGAATTAGTAGATTAGTATAAAAAATAAAACTATCCAAATACCATTAGAATTAGAAAAATCTGGTTCTCGCAACACACGACTTTCACTTAGCTCCGTTATTAAAATCCATTTAA
Source organism: Piezodorus guildinii (assembly GCA_023052935.1). NCBI lineage: Eukaryota > Metazoa > Arthropoda > Insecta > Hemiptera > Pentatomidae > Piezodorus > Piezodorus guildinii. Next base: position 64,763,102 of record CM041293.1, read on the forward strand.
TAGTTTTAAAGTACAATTAAATATGAAAAAAAGTAAAATAAATAAAGAATAAATTTAATTTAATTTCTATAGAAACATGGGTTTTATTAAATAATCTATTATATTATTATCTAAAACAATCAGTTAGTTTTATCGGCTTTTCATCACTCTCCATCAACATTCTCAAGCTTGTGTATGAGATAATATTTTTTTCTAAAATGTTTAGCTTTCGAGCGGTATATTATACTGTTCCTGTGTTTAAAAACGAAAAAAATCTTGAAGCAAATAATTTTGCGGTTTTCTCCTTTAGTTGAGTATTGAATTCTTTCAACTTATATATTTTTACTTGTGTGTTTTTTTTTTTTTTTTTTTTATTTATAACGTGAGAATTAAAGTATTATTTTTTTCAAATCTACAAAATTAAAGGTTCTTCTGAGGAAGAAAATTTAAACTATCGACATTTAAGCCCTGTCAGGCTATTTCATTCAGAATTAAACCTATATCATATTTAAACCCATTGAATTTTAAATTGTTATGACGAATTCAATCAAAATCGTTAGAGCCATTTTTAATAATACCGTATTATGGTGCAAAACGCATGATATAATGTAGATCATACGGTTATATATATATATATTGTGAAAAGTACTTAATAATGTTTATTTTGTCTGTTGGCCAGTATATTTCAACTGTACATACCTGTTGCTCTTAAGGGATCATGCCAAAGTTATTTTCTATTCTTTTATGTTCTATTCTAAATGACGTCATTCTAAGCATTCAGATACCCACCCCGTTGTCGCGCCAAAAGAAGTTTTACATTACGAAAAAATGTTCTTGATAAAATTAGTCAGTTAATATCAAGCTCGAAAAGGACTAATTTTACTATTTCCAAGGATATGCCCGATTTTAATCGATCATAAGACTGTTTTAATATTTCTTAACTATGATTACCACACTAAGAAGGACACCTTTAATTTAAGCTAACTGCATACATGATATAACGAAATTTCAGATTAGTGAATTTACACTATCTACTGTGAATTAAATATTGGAATCCTATTCCATAATAAATTCTTTTATCACTAATGAGGATGATTCGAGGTTCTCATTAGCCTCAATGAGATGACATTAGATTTGGCTGATGGCTTCGATTCAGAGAAGGGCCAGTTTGGCAGGATTAGGCAGATGATCCTAATTTTACTCTCGGAGGAAATCGACTCCAGTCTTCTGTGGACTAACGGTCTCATTTTCCGCAGATCACTCTCGATTTTGTGTTCATTTTTTAGGAATTTATCATCTGAAGTAAAATTAAATAAATTGAGATAACGTCCGATTAATTTTTTTCGTAATACAAAATAATGCTTCATTAGATTCGTGACCGATAACATGATTCCGTGATTAGACTAAACTGGTGGCTTGCATAAAAAAATATATACCCCAGGTAGTAGGTTGGAACCCAGGTGCGGGCAACACACGACTATGACTTCCGTCCTTTATCAAAACCGATTAAAGAATTTTCAAATACAGTTAGAGATAAAAATAAGTGAAACTATTAAAGAATTAATAAAATTGAATGTCTGTAGAAACATGTGTTATATTAAAACATCTATTATACTATTATCTAAAACAATCAGTTAGTTTTATCGGCTTTTCATCACTCTTTATTAACTTTTACAAGGTTGTGTATAAGATAATATTAGCTTTCCGACAGTATATTATACATGTATATTAATTTTCTTATGTTCAAAATAAAAAAATTGCATTAAAAAATATTTGTTCAGTTTTTTTTTTTAGTTATCAAATTCGCTCAACGTGCATATTTAGCTTTTAATTATCAATGATAACAATATAATATAGTTATTTTTTTAGAATCTACAAAATTAAAGGTAGTTTAAAGGAAGAAATTTTGAAATATCGGATTTTAAGCCCTGTCATACTCTTTCAGTCAGAATTAAACCTACATGATATTAAAGCCCGTTCAATTTTACATCGATATAACGAGTTTAATCAAAATCGTTAGTGCCGTATTTGAGAAAATCGTAAAAACGTGCAAAATGCATGGTATGAAGTGGCTCGTCTGTAACATCTCGGCGTATAGTTGTTTTAAATATAAAATTTCAGTTTCATAGGACTTTTAGTTATTACACACACACACACGGATCTGTTTGCGGTACTTGGTTATTTGGACTCAGAGACCCTTAACGTGTATTTCCGTTGGAAACTGGAATTCGAAAATTTTCACGATCGCAATTCTTTCACTTATTATATATTTCATATATAGGTAAGTGAAAGTAAAGTCCTTTGGAAGTGCCTAAAATGATTGTCACCCGCCAGAGCAATGTCAGGTACCCGTTAAAGATCCCTTTCCTAATTTTACCAGGGAAGAGAAATTTGTAACTTTAGATAAATTAATAGTGGGCTGTGTGGATTTTCTTAATTATATTCTTAAGTCATTATTATTTGTTTTTATCACATTTTATTATTGTTTTTCTTCAAAAAACAAATATTTTTTTATAATGAATTTTGACCTGATGATGTTGCTATTCTCCAATCAAATTAATATTGTAAAGACAGTTGATAACTTTAGCTTTCCGAATTTTATGTTAAACACTAATATTATATACATATCACTGTACTTACATAAGTGTAATGTAAGAATGAAGTTTATTTAACTACATATGCTCCATTAATTTTGTTCCGTATTTATGTCTTGTTTATATTTTTATTATATTAAATTTTTATAATATTATATTTTTCTTTTCATTATACTATATTATATTTCTTCTTTTTTTTTTTTAATGTTATTTTTAGTATTTCTGCTCGTAATGGGAGCCTGTGGCTAAGTATAGAACGCTAGTTTCTCACGCCAGAGGTTGTGTTTGAATCCCAGGCCGGGAGGGTCCTTTTCAAGCATTTAATTTAATTTGGATTCATTTACAGCCTCTCCTCGAGTATGGGAGACCCGTCAGCCAACTGGAGACCACTCACATAAATATGCGTAGGGAGTGATGACCTTACCATAAAAAGTTTCATCGAGAAACACAAGTTTATCGGCAGATTTCACGGCCCGGTCAAGGGCCAACACGGGCTGTCGCGCCACCGGAAAAAAAAATTCTACTCATATTTTAAGTTATATCTAGAAAATTAAAATTATTTTCTACAATGGTATCTGTATTTTTGACCAATGGACTTTCCGTTTGCCGCACTATTTGAAGAGAAATCCTTTTCTAAAATACTGTTTTACACCAGATAGATACTGAGAAGCAATCCCAATGCAATATATCCCTTCAAGTAAATACAAGGGAAGTTCCTCTTGTCTCTTTGACCCACATGAATAAACATTCCATTGTTTAAGTAAAAGACCGGTTTTTACCGAGAATTTTTCTTCATTTCTATACAGTTAAAACCTTTGTAGGGTTTGTAGGTTGCCCTGAGTAAATAAAAATGAGCACTTGATTTTAGTTTAAAATTTAGTTATAAGCCTGTTTCTTTTTACTTAACCCTAGATACTCAATAGATTCTGATTTATTATTTTAAATAATAAACCTTTGTAATAGACGAAATAAAATAAATCAAACAATTACCCCGTTGTAAGATACATAGAACCGGAATAACAAATATTCAAAAATTAGTCGGCCCGCCGTACTAATTTATGAATACAATCATAGAAATTGGTAAAGAAATAGCAGATAGATAGCGTTTTTAACTTAGCAATTGCAATTGGCCATTTTCCTTTAATTAATTAGTCGTTATAAATATACGTTATTTGCCCAAACAGGTATAAAAGTAGTTACCAATATAATTATAAGCCATTTTGTACTCATTGCAGCGTTTTTTAAAACTCTTATGTGATTATTTTTGATATCTTAAGTTAAATTAATGTATTTTCCTAATAAAACTTAGTGCAACATATTTTTTCAAATAGTTTATAATCATCAATTTATTGAGAAAAATCTTTAAAAAAATATTGTAGGGAATTTGGAGTTTTAGAACCTACTACAGTTCGATACATTAAGAAACATTTTATTTTCATTTCTAATTATTTTGGAAACATTTATCACGATCAGTATTCTTGGGAACACCCTTCTTATTCTTGAGTCTTTCTTACTGTGGCGCGATAGGCCGTGTAGGTCGTTCCAGAAGATTACACTCGCGTTTCTCGATGCATTTTGTAGTGAAGGGTCATCACTCCCTACGCCTAATTTTGTGAGTGGCCACCATTTGGCTGACGGGTCTCACATACCCGAGGAGAGGCTGTGAGCGAATCCCCATTTAATTACATCCCGCCTGAACTAGGTTTTGAACTCACAACCTTTAGATCCCCCTGATAGTCCTTAGGACCTGTAAAGAAACAACGGGAACCGGAATCTATCATTGAAAGTAAGCTAAGTAATCCTCTTAATTACCATTAGTTGGTTCATAAAAAAATGGTAACATAGCAAGAATACGTAATAAGTCATAGTTCACGACATTCGGAATTTTCCATACTTTATATTTTAAACTTAGATAACTCCGTCGTAAACCTATGACATCCTGCCCTACAGTATCCTTTAATAACATTCCGCTCGTTCCAGTTGAACAGATCCGCTACCTAGGGCTTCTACTTGACAAACGTTTAACATGGAATCCGCACACTAGACTGAAACGACAAGAAACTGCTCGTCGCTTTCGATTACTTCAACACTTACTTGACAAACGCTCAAAACTTCCACTTAACTACAAAAGACTCCTCTACATGACTATCATTAGGCCTATATGGACTTACGGAGTTGAGCTTTGGGGCTCTACTAAACCTTCAAATTCTTCCCGGATCCAATCCTTACAATCCAAAATCCTCAATGCTCCTTACTTTGTCACAAATAATCTCATCCATAAAGACCTAAATATTCCATTTGTTGCTGATCTAGCCCGAACCAGATATCACTCCTTCCATAACAAACTCTTCTCCCACTCTAACCCACTAGTTTCAATCCTTGATTCCTCTTCCATTCCTGACAATCCTGAAAAGAAAATGGCCCCGAGACCTTCTAGTTTAGAAAAGTTACAGGAGTGCTGCCATTGAGTAGTTCTTCTTCAAGTCTGTATCACGCTATTTATCTTTTGTCATCTACACATTTACTTGTTGTATTTTGAAATACAGTTGTAAATTTCAATAAATGATGTTATAAAAAAAAATAAAACTTAGATAAATAAACATAAAAAATATACTTATTACGCGTTTGTTATTATTTTTATTTTTTGGTGATATGGAACACAGTAGGTTGTTTGCTTGTATTCTTAATGAGTGAGTCTATTCCTAGCGTATTAAAAAATGTGATCGAAAAAAGTCAGATGAAAATAGTTGAAAAGTAGCGGAAGGAATCAGAACCCGCTTCCGGCCAATCGAATCAAGATTCTATGCTGAGTCAGGAAGAACAGCCCCGTCTCCATTTGAATACAATGGAATTATGGGTCCGCTCGATTACCCCAGTCAAGTCAAGTCATGTGGATAGCCAATGTACAAAAACGTTAATTTACTTCTGTTTGTTCTTCTTTATGTAAGAATAAAACAAACAAAAAATATTATGTTCTACTATTTATTAGATATGTATATATGTAGTTATTTATTATTTTTGGCAAGATATAATAATTGTGTTCATTAATGTTATTATTAAGGGACGTTTTCCCAGAATAAAATTTCTTGTTCTATTTTTATTTTATTCTATTTTATTATATGCATATTTCAAATATGATCTTTATTGCAATGTATAATAAAATACACAAAACATAAATAGTGATGTAACAGTAGACCAGTCACTTAAGTAATCACATAACATTAACATAGGATATAGACACATTAATATATAAAAGAAAAAATAAATATTAACAACTTTTACAATTAGATATTATATTTAAAAATTTCCTCAGTATGCCTGGTGTCACTTAATAAAAACAATAATATTGAATATAGTTTAATATTATTTCGTCTATTTCTCATCAATTATTTAAACAAGCTTTCAACGCTCAACTTTCGCACTGGTCAACTGTTTTATTCTGTAAAAAAACTGTGAGATTAACTGAATAACACAAACCTTCACGAAGATTTTCTGCATGTGAAAAACTAAATAATGTTTATTATTGCTAATGAAGAAAAAATAAAAGTTTTTAAGGGGAAGGAATACTTTGAGCAAGCGAAGGAAAACTTGTATTGCCTGAGCTAGTACAATATTAAGGGCTTAGGTGTCACAGAGCTTAGCGAACAGTTTCAACTAAGAGAATACTGAAAGAGGATCGATAGAACCCTAAATGTTTTAGCCAACCTTCTTGGAAATATCCAAAGAGCTTACCTCACCCACGTCTAGTCCTTTAAATTGCCTCATAATATTTGATTGAACCCTTAGGGCATGTAATTAATATTAGCCCACTACCATGCTCGCGGCATAAAATATGTTTATAAGGAGCTCTAGGATTATTAAAATTTTTGTTATTAAATAGCAACAGTTACAATAATTTTGTGTAAAAAATCTGGTGCGAGTTTTAAAAGACTTTTATTTACCTCCGTTTTCAAAATAAATTTAAGAATTTTCAAATACAGTCGGAGATGAAATATTGGGTTGATGCAAAATTAATGCAGGTTTTTAGTAGGTATTGTAAATACGCCATATCTTTACTTTAACCATATATATTTAATCAAAATAATTTCCATCTGAATCAATGCACTTTTGCCAACGTTCAACAAGTTTTCTTATTCCACCAGAAAAAAAATCCGAATCCCTGGACTCAATGAAATCACGAAAAGAATTTTCAATGTCGTCCTGGTTTTGAAAATTTTTCTCCCTCAAAAAGTTGTCCAGATGCCTGAAAAAGTGGAAGTCTGTAGGAGAGAGGTCAGGTGAATAAGGCGGATGTTGGAGAACTTCGTAGCCCAACTCGTGCAGTCGTCGAAGCGTTGGTTGTGCAACGTGTGGTCTGGCGTTATCGTGGAGCAGGATCGGCCCCTTCCGATTCATCAATGCTGGGCAAAGACGTTGCAATTTTTGAGTTCCGAGTTCCGCCGCCATTTCTCGTGTGGTTTTGGTTGGGTCTTCTACCACTTTTGACCTCAGCTGGTCGTTGTCCAGAGCAAGATGACGGCCCCGACCTTCCTTGTCTTCGAGGTCGAAATCTCCTCTGCGAAACGTCTGGAACCAACGCTGCACCGTGCACTCATTAATAGCCCCCTGACCCCACACTTCATTAATATTACGAGCCGTTTGCGCAGCGCTGCGCCCTAATTTAAATTCGTAAAAATAAATTTGACGAAAATCGCACTTTGACATTTTCGATTCAAGACCTTTGAACACACTGAACAAAACGATTTTACTAAACAAATTCATGGTGAAAGAGAGGGTATTAGATAAGGTTTGTTTTGGTATAATAATGATCAATGTTAGGATTAGCTTTGTTTACACAATTGGAATAAAGATATTGCAATAGAGGAAACCTGCATTAATTTTGCATCAACCCAATATATAGAAAAGTGAAAGTAAAAATGTGGTACCAGCAAGACGTGAATCCGTAATGAGTTTATGCCATATTTATCACTTTACATTACCTTTTAGATCTTTGTATATAAGATAATATTTTTTCTGAAATATTTTGAAAAAATGCGTTAGTACCTTAAAGAAATGCAGATAGTACTGCTACTGGCATATTTTAAGAGGACTTATCTATATTTCTAATATATAACTTACTGTTTTCTATTTAACCATTATCAGACCTACCCATTTAGACCTATGGAATTGAGAAATGGAGATCTATTTAACCATCAAATTCCTCTCGCAACCAAGCCTTGCAATCCAAAATCTTTAATGCTCCTTACTTTGTTACTAATAAAATCATTCATAGAGACCTCAACATCTCACTGGTTGCCGATTTAGTCCAAAATCGATACACCTCCTTTAATTCCAAACTACCAGCCAACACAAACCAACTTGTCCGTAAATCTCAACTCCATTCCTCCCTTATAATTCTCGGAGGCTCCTGAAAATACAGTGGCGTCGAGACCTGTTAATAAAATAAACATTATAGCATTTCCTAAAAAAATAATTGAAGTTCTACAACTGTTTAGCTTCTTCACAAGACTATTTCACACCTATATTTGTAATGGTCTAATATAATTGTTTGATGCAGTGTGGTCTAGTGAATGAGTATAGCACTAGTATATTATTCTCCTGGTCTACAGTTCGAATCTTGGGTGTTGAAGAAAAATTGTGTATTCTGTTATTTTAGCCGAGTACCGACTCTATGGTAGACCCAGTCCATATAAAGTGAGAACCCAAACATTTTCACAGTTGCCCGTACTATAGTACTAAGCTCAAGACATGGATTGTAGAGGTACAGGTTTTTTATTTTATTTTTATTTGGAAATTAAGAAACAAAAAATACAATAAGCAGAAAGTGACGTAACCACTCCTTTTCACATTCAAAGATATCTATTTTGGTGACAGGTTGGAAAAAAAAAATCGATTCAGAAGTATTTATGATAATGTTAAATTTAACTAAACAACAGAAATTTAATTTTAATTAAAAAATATTTTAATAATTTTTATTTATTTATTTTATTGATACAGGCAATCCACAATCAATAAAATAAATAAATAAAATAATCATAAATAAATAAATAATCATTTTTTCTCAGATTTTTATTATCATATGATATATAAGTTACCTGTGCGTAAAATATTTGGTCCAAAGAGAGATGAGGCCACTGGGGAGTTTAGAAGGTTGCACAACGCAGAATTGCGGAACTTGTATCCTGTGAGTATAATTGAGTTGATAGCATCGCGGAGACTCAAATGGACGAGTAAAGTTGTTGGGCTCGATGAGGTGCGGATTCCGAGAAAGTAGGTATTCGCTGATGCGACTGGTAGACTTCCGAAAGGTAGGCCGAAGCGTCGATGGGAGGATTGCGTTAAGGCTGATCTCGGGAGATTGGGCTTTACCGGCGAACATTGGACGAGTCTGTGTAGACAGTATTTGGTGGTATCGGCATCGAACCTTCGGTTCGGTAAGCCTATTATTATTATTATATATGTTACCTGACGATTCACTATTAGTTGTTTGTTTTTTCTTTGCACTAATGTTACTTTTCTAATATCTACATTTTCTACTGTTAACTATATAGTCTCAGAATTTTGTGTTTAAACTTTTGTTGTCTAAAAATTATCGAAAGAGTGTCATTATTATATTATTTTATTGTAAATAAATTCAAAAATTTCTATTAATCAGAATATTTCAATGTTCACGATATATTTTTTTTTTTTTTTAGACTCCATAAATTGGTTCTGATGGAAAGGTCAAGGTTGACGAAAGCGGCTGCTAATGGAATTCTAAATCATTGCCATTGTCAATCCCAGTATCTGAATGCAGCTCACAACGAGTCCTTTCATTAAAAAAGTCCTATTCATTTTCATCGAGTATAATCGGGATCCGCTCAAAAGTTCGAAAAACTCCTGATTCTCTTAAATTGAGAAATTTATCAAAAGCCCCCAAGGGTAACAAAGAACGGCGGAGAACATTGTTGTTAATCCTAAAGCATTCGCTTAAAATAAACTTTTAAAATGTTACCCAAACATTCTAAATTCCTTAGTGAGAATCCATGTCAGGAGAACGGAAGATTTGTTCTAAAGGAACTTAAATCTAATAATCTTAAATTATTACATAAGAAAATAACCCACAGCTTACTTATCTATCGTCTTGCAATTAAGATTTAAATATACCTAAACTGGATATAATACTGTCCTTTTTATAAAGCATTTAAATTATAAAATAATTTTAAAAAGGTTTAAAGAATTATACTGAGTTATAGTGGAAACATTTATTTTAAATTAAATAATATAAAAATGAAAATCATTAACAACAACATTATTATGTTTTGACCTTTTTCCATTCTACATTACTTTCATGAAGTTTTCGCGCTTATGCAAAACTGTAAAAAGCTATCTTTTTATATTATACTTTCTAAATATTAGGCTTTCCAAAGATATTATTATACATTTATTACTACATGGTACTATTATTCTCTTCGTATACGAAAAATATGCTTTTGTGTATGTTGTAAATCTTGTTTAAAACCTAAGTTGTATGAAACTGAAATTTCATATTTTAGGAGCGTATATGCTTGTATTTATTATATATAATACAACTTTGTTAGCAAAATCGACTAGCCAAAAGAGCCACTTTTTGAACCTTTTTACGATTTTATCAGAAACGTCTCATGTTATTTTGATTAAAGAGTTTTTGTAAAATTTGAGGAAGGACTTCAATTTTATTTAGGTTTCATTTAGATAAAAATAGCCTGACATGACTAAAATGCAATTATTTGAAAAAATTCTATATGTATATATAGACTATTCCTATCAAAATGAAACCTACATTATATTGAATTCAATCAAATTTTACTACAATGTAACCTCTTTAATCAAAATAATATGTGACGTTTTCTATAAAATCTTATAAAGCTACAATGAAGTAACCAAAAGTTTTTTATACGTCTATTCTTGTTCGTTTATTTATTTAACGTCCCTTTATGCTTCTGTGGCTAGTCGGACGATGCTACAGTGGGAGTCCTAAATTTTGCCGATCCAGGTTTAATTAGGATAGGAATCTTTAAAGAGTTTTTGACATCGCACAGGCTCGGAACCACCGATGGACGGCATAACTAAGGATTTTTTACTTCAATTAAGAAATCCTAGAGTTACCAGCCGATTTGAACCCGGGACCTTGGGCATATGAGGCTGTTATGCTAACCACCATGCTAGAGGTATCTATTCTAACCTAAAAAAAAGTATATATATATATATATACTTTTTTTCCAGACTTCCAGAATAAACTTTTAGAAAGAAAAATATTTTAGAAATAATTTTATATAATATAAAAGTTAGGGAAAGTGATGTAAACTGACGAATAGGGCATAACTTAAGGGATTGTTGTACATAACAATTTGATCCTGTTATATTAATTAATCTAAAACATATGTTTGAAACGTAGCTGAATGTAATTCTTTATTACATGATATTATATGATAAGTAATGAACGTAACATTTATTACCTCAAACTTTTTTCAAAAGTTCTATAATTCATTTCAACAACCAAGGTTGCGCGCACCAGATTTTCGAAGGTCATAATAATAAGATATTCAATTAGCAATATAAAGAATAAAATATTATCAGTAGGAATGATGGAAACAAAATCATTTAATATGAAGGGATTGAGTAATGAACTGAAACGGAATGTTCCATTAGCAGAACAAGGTAGAGATAAAATCTGTTTGGCTGAACCATATTCAATTACAAGAACACGCTTTACACAAACGCTCTTTATGTCTTTCGAATCCGGAATAAAACATCTATCTTTTTCTACATCGAATTAATAATTTTTAAATTATAAATTAACATTTTTTTTTGTATTAATTTTTGGTATTCGTACGGCGAAAAATCTAATTTATTTTATTCGTTATTTGAGTTCCGCGTAACTTGAAATTTCAAATTTTCACGGAGGGGAGATGTTTATTCTCCATCACAAAGGTTCTTTATTAAATTAATATATCAAAAGCATTCATACTATACTCCTTTGCTATTTCCATTTTTCTTTCTTTCTTATGTTTCACGTAAATAATTCAAATAACCTGGAACTCTTAAAATTGTTCCTCTATCTTTTATAATAACAAACGTATTATCGCTTTCCACAGAATAAATTAATAATAAACAAATATGATAAAATTTTGATTCGACCTAGCATATAAGTAGACTGTTAATGATATTAGCATTAAACTATTAAGCTCCTGAACATTTTTACAATCAATATCAGATATGTATTAAGCTCATCAATTATTAAATGAATCCGAATTCTATATAGGTCAAATAGATACCTTAGGTTTTGTTGCTGATTTTTTGTAATAAACTTAATTGCTTCCGTTTCCTTTGGATAGGACCCCTTTTAAAGCTCTCCTAGATAAGAGCCCAGATCTAGGAGAGAAGGGGCAAAGCATTCAAGCCAGGTTGGTTCTCTTACCTCTTGACCGGATTCCAAAGCTAACCCCTACCACTATCTTTTAAATACATTCCATTTTATTCTATCCATTATTAGTTGTATTTTTAAATAAAAAGAGGGTAGTCCCAATATCTTCATATTTCCTCGAGTATTATGTGAATTATATTGTATAATTAGGATGAAATGGAGCGGCGAGGTTTATTGAATGAAGCACTAGTGTACTGCTCTCCGGTTCCCGGATTCGAATCCCGGCTGAGGCAGAAATATTTATTCTGTTATTTCAGCCGTAGAGCGACCATGGAATATGCAAAGACCCCTAGAGTAAATCCAGTCTCTAAAAAGTGGTTACCCAACAATTAGGGGAAATTCTTGGGGGCTGAGCGTCATCTAGGCATTACCAATACCTTGCACGCCATTGGTCGTGGAACAGTACAAATTTCTTTAAATGCTGAGCATAAAATTTGGAGTTGCAAGTTTTTTTTTTTTTTTCCTGGACATAAACCTTTAAAAACAGATTATATCTCTGTTGTTTTTAGCATTGTAACAAATCTACATTTTCTTCTTGAAAGGGACTCTGTGATAATTTTAATCATACAATCATTCACTTTATTCTCCTACTTCCGGCTTTATTGTATTAGACTAATAACGTGCGATATACTATAAGTCCATATTACTACTATTATTTTAAAAAATCGGTTTTTATCATGGAAAACTAAGTCTCTCTCGTAATCATTTCAATGAGAGGATGAACAACGTATTAGGGTTTGTAAGAAAGACGTTGTACATAAAATATCTGATCCATAAAAGGATAAAGCCATTAGAGAATTTAGAAGGTTACACAACAATCTTTTTCTTTTATTTTTTCTTTTTATAATTTTATACAGTAATAAATATTTTATCTATCTTCGAAAATAACGGAGTTACAAGCGTATATATAGGCCAAATTTTATTTTTTTTTTTTTTTTTTTTTTTTTTTTTTTTTTTTTTTTTTTTTTTTTTTTTTTTTTTTTGTTCACCGCAAATTACTGATTCTAAAACTGCATATGTGATTTTCTCTACACCCAAAATATCTGAGTTATGGGCCCATGTGTATAATTTCAATTTTTCTTTTTTCACAATTATTCACTTCTTTTTTTTTTTTTTTTTTTTTTTTTTTTGGTTACGAAAACACTATTCATTTTCTCGCTATCTTCGACAATAACGGAGTTAAAAGCGTATATATAGGCCAAATTTTAATTTTTTTTTTTTTTTTTTTTTTTGTTCACCGCACATTACTGATTCTAAAACTTGCATATGTGATTTTCTCTACCCTCCGAAATATCTGAGTTATGGGCTATGTGTATAATTTCAATTTTTTTTTTTTTTTTTCTTTTTTCACAACTATTCAATTTTTTTTTTTGGTTACGAAAACACTATTCATTTTCTCGCTATCTTCGACAATAACTGAGTTACAATCGCATATGTAGGCAATTTTTTTTTTTCTTTCTTCCTTTCTTGTTTTTGTTTTTTTAGGTCTATAGCGCTTTACTGATTCTGAAGCTCTTTACACATTTTCCTCAATCTTAATAAATATCTGAGGTATTTATGTGTAAAATTTTTTATTTTATTTTTTCTCTCTTTTTTTTTATAACTTTCCGCGGTTTTTTTGTTTAAAACCACTCTTAAAGTTTTTCTCTATCTTCAAAAATAACTGAGTTATTGAATTAAATCACTTTTAATTCGTTGTCATTTTAAAAATAACCAGCGGATACTAACGTATAGATGTTAGGATCATCGTTGCATGCCATCTTATTTTTATGGCGAATTTCAAAAATATTAGTCCAATAGCTTCGAAAAAATGCTGAAGATAGCGGAAAATCTTTTTTTTTTCTTTTTTTTGGTCGATTACAAAGGTTTATTATTGGAAATAATAAACCGATAATGGATAGGGGCAAATTCTGGTAATTAGGCAATTAAGCTATGTCAAAATATTTATGGAGCATACTACATATCTCATATTAAAGAGAATTTAGCACACACACCGTACGAATGCAATAATACCTCTTAATGTATTTCATATATAGGTGTGTAAAAGCAACAGAATTGTGTTAGTTCTGGAAGAGGATTCGAACGAGAACTGTTACCTGTTAAAGGAAATTACGTGACAAGATAAGCGGTCTAGTTACTTGTGAAATGGAATAGGTTACATTTACAGACCATTTGCTCTCTACCATTCTACCAACGGTCTCTTGTTTTCTCTTATTCAATTTCCTTTTATACTCTTTCTTTCCGGCTTGCGTCCAACCTTTAATATTATTAGTCTTGATTTGGATCATGTAATACCTGAAGGATTAATTTATTTTTTTTATTTTTACTTTCTCGTGAAATTCTGCACGTGTATACAATCTCATTAAATTGCTCACAAAATTGAAATGGTTTTGTAATTAACGCCAAGCCTAGTGACTATTTCCCTGTTTATTGAGTCACAAACGCAAGCTAATTAATTGCTTTCGTTCTGTTTATTTTCTTTACGCCTATAAAACTGAGTTAATTAATTACATTTGACGTAGCTACGAGTATAAAGGTAACAACGTTCATGGGTAGTTCATTCGTGATACTATTCCCGGCAGTGCTACCACACACCGTAACATACCATAGTGATAGTAGTAGTTACTACGAAAATGTACTGAAAAAAGTGAGGGTTCTGTTTCCTAAAATTTTAGTTGATCATTGATCGATAGAATATTTACAAAACAATGTGAATGACTCATGTTTACTAATTTGTAAATGTAATATTCTTCACGGCAGTATACAATTCGGATTTTTTTTTCTTAATGTTTTGAAGGTTTATAAATTATTGTAATAAATCAGAAAGATGAGTAACCTTTATATTTTATTCCTTGACAGTATTTTAACTTCTGTAAGTATTTTGTATTTTTTAAAAGTATTAATTAATCGTGTCAAGAAACGCTGTCAAAGTTAATAAGTCTCAATGAAAATAAAATAAATAGTCCTCATTTAATTATTATTTTACTATTATCTCTTGAATTTTAAACTACTTATGGGTATTATGTGTCAGATGTTATTTGTTAACATTTCATTAAAAAAATACGTTGAAGGCGAATTAGTATATGTGCCTGTGACTCTCACCAGAACGCTTTCAAGCACAAAAAAAGGTTTTACTCAGTCTCTCTCCGAGTATTTGAAGCCCATCAGCAAAATTAAGGCAATTGGCAAAAATAGGACAACGCATTAATGACCATAATATATAAGAATTATCGAGAATCTCCATTATATTTTTTTCACGTTAAGAATATCATAAAAAAATAACTCAAGAAAACAAATTCCTTTGTCAGTTTTTACCAGGTCCTAATAAAGAGCAACAATACTAAAGGTTAAATACAAGACCCAAACAAAAGATTATAAAAGGAAATTGATAAAATTATCATTATTATTATAAAATTAATAATAATAATTTTAAACTGGTAGAAAAAAATCAATTTTCTGTTTTTAACGATTAGAATAAAAACTTTGCTACATGCGAGGGCTTTAGAACTAGCTAAAAATCATGAAACACAAGAAGCTTTATACCACCATTTATGTTCAAAAACAACTTAAAAAGTGAAATATCAAATATATTACGTAATTAGTGAACTTATTACTAATTATATTAATTATATATAATATATTAATCTTGATAAATGTAAATGAGGTATTCTGTTTTACTTATTATTTGCTTAAAAGCAATAATTTAACCATATTTTAGCTTTATTGACCAATGTTCAAAGTCCGTTAGCCATAACAGTTCACCTAATTTAATATTACTATAATTACTAATTGCTTAATATATTAATTATAAATAATACATTAACCTTGATATGAGAAAATGAGGTATTCTGTTTTACTTATTATTTGCTTTCAAGCAATAATTTAACCATGTTTAAAATAATTTAAGCATTATTGATCAATATTCAAAGTCCGTTTGCCATAACAGTTCACCTAATTTAATATAACATAATTGCCTAATAGTTATTGCATCAATATGTAATAGAGCTTTGAGTCAAGGGAGTGTAATTAATTTGACATCTCAACCATATGAGATATTAATATCTAAAAGGCACTATATGTATTCTAGGACATTTTACAAGAAGCGAGAAAATTTATCATTACTATATTATTTAACCAACTTATTTGATTATTTTCGCATTAATATCTATAATTATTGTTTTACTAAGTTAATAACATTATATTATAAACATGGAATAAAATGTTTTAGTATGATGTATAGAACCAAAACTAAGTGTGTAATTAGTACCTTTAGAAAATGATTCCATTTTTTTCTAAATTAGGTTTTTATAGGAATTGAGAGTTCATTTGATAAAATCAAATAAAAGATTCAGTTAAGACTAAATAATGAGAATAAAAATATGTCAAAATGTACGTCTTAAAAAATGCCCTTTAGTAATTTTTGGAAATCACCGTCTCATATATGCCTGCACCACGTCATTATCGAATGCATTGAGGGGATAATTATCCTTCTAAAAAAGAAAACATTTTGAATCATTATTGGATGACATAATATTTTATTTATTTATTTATTTATTTTTTTGCCAGATGCAATGATTGTAATAAGAGTTCACTTTGTAAAAGAAATGGGAAAACTTCAGCACCCCGAAGAAGTTCTTCAATGGATACCGAGTCATGGTGGACTTACTAAGTAAGGAGCAGCCTTAATAAACAAGTACACAGAACCTTCAGCAATAAGAGAAGAACTAGGCAGGTTAGAACATAATGAAGGTTTATCTAATAAGAATTCAATATAGAAAAATGTCTATGCAAAAAAGGGAGCTAAACCACAAAGCACATCCTTGAGACATACAAAAGCATATCCGACTAGAAAAAAGTAAAAATAAAAACAAAATTAACAGAAGTCAGATTTAAATAACTAGTATTAACCAAACTGTAAGCATACTCGAGTTTAAATATTTTGTTCAATACGGGTGAAATTAAATTGTATAGTCTAAGGTTGTTAAATTACTTTTGCTTTACTTTAACACTCATAATGTGTTTATTATAAAAGTCAATGTGACTTGTAACACATTATAGAAGTCCTTTCGCGGTGCGAAGTTTTTTTTTTTTCTAATTTATTAAACGTGACTTCATGCTAATATATCTAAACGGACGATGTTACAGAGGGAGTTCTAAATTTTGCATATTCATATGTAGTTAGCATAGCGAATTTCAACGAGTATCCGACATGCCAGAGGCTCGGAACCTCCATTTTACGAACCCTCTGAAAGACGCCATAACCAAGGAATTTTTACTAATTTTAAAATATTTTAGGGCCATCTGCCGGGTTTGAGACGCAACAATACCCACAACAGCAATGATGACTCCATGCGAATTTGAAAAAAAAAAAAACATTCAGATTACAAGCCTTTTTTATTGCAGTCTAAGTTAGACCATAGTCAGATTACTTTTCTTGACATAAATCTTTTGGGATATAATATATTTGGATAAAAGACTAACATGGAACATTCATGTGAAGCGATAAGAACTAACAGGACGTTACAAAACACTTTCACAACTATTGGATTACAGGTCACCACTTAATTTACGAAACAAGCGACTAACATACACTACTCTACTGAGACCAATCAGCACATACGTAGTAGAACTTTAAATTTCTGCAAATCACCTACGCACGAACAAAATACAAGCAACTCAATCCAAATTTTACGAAAAATTGTTTAGGAACTATGGTATGTTTCGAATCACACGTTACACAATGACACCAACATTAAATTCTTACATTCACGGCAAATATAACAAATTTTCATTCATCACCATCCAAATCAACATGTTTTTTCCCTTTCTTCCTCCCTGTTACCAGGCAAAAATAAAAGCAGGCTTAAAAGACGATGGCCGAGAGATCTACTAAACTTAACTTATAACAATTGGTAAATATTCAGGACCGTGGTCAAGATAAAAATAATATCTAATATTCCGTAGATGCGAAGCTACGCAGTAGCGAATAATAAACAATAGTAATAATAATAAATCTATAGGGTTGTAAAATAAGTTCGTTGTATTTTTTACTGGTGATTCCAATAAAACCTTGAGGATCTTGAAAATATTTACATACAATGCTTCGTCTTTAGGCATCATCGCCACACACACTGCAAATTTTGTTAACCTTCTGTATAGAAATTTCCCTTTTCGAAATAAAAAAAATTCCTAAATGATGAAAATGAATTTCTTTCTCTTTCATTTTGAGCAACCAAAATACCACTTAAAGATGAGGAATCTCGGGAGAGGGAAGAGGGGGAGGGAAATAAAGATTAAAAGCACCTAATTTTTTTTTAAATATGTATTTTTTTTTTACCATGTAAAAATGACTTTATAAAAACATGGATGATTTAATTGAAATATTAAAAACTGCCACAAACTTATTTTACATAATAATATTTTTTTTTTTTATTTTATTTAGAAATATTACAATTTGTTACATAATGAACAGTAGTAATAGTGATGTAGTAAACATCCATACAATATGTACAGAAAATAATGATAAAGTCAAATTACATAAAATCGTAAATAAATAAATTCAAATATATACAAGAAAATAACAATTAATAAACACAAAAAAAAACAACAACAACCTGTAGTAGAGATAAATACAAGTTGGGAAATAAATAAAAAACATGCAAAATAATATTAGATAAATGGATTAATTCACTTGATTAATTTAACAGTAGTGAAAATGCGTTAAAATGTATTAATTTAATTAAGTAAAGTAGTTAATATCAGAGTATTTAGTAAGCAATTAGTTTTAGTTAATGACTTCCTAGAAGCACCTTGTGTTGAACACCTACCGTAGGCACGCTCAGTTAATTACTCGAGCCCTGTTAGCTGAATGCCAGAGGTCAGCCGGTGATTATGTATGCCCATTCAGGAAGCTAGCGAACCCTACAGCCGAAAAGAGCCCCGACAAAAGAGGTATTGGCTGAAGGTACGGAGCCCTTTATTGCTAGATGTGAGAAGGGCCTGCGGTGAAAGGGCCCTCAAAGTTAGCTATCCTTATTTACATGAGACAGGACCCGGGCGCTTCCTTTGTCCGCCGGTGGCAGCTTACTTTTCCCAGTACCTGCCAAAGTCCTTTTCAACTGCCTCCAGACGACAAATAAAGTTTTGATTCTATTGCTTGGTAAAAGCCTTTATATTTTTGAGAAAGGAAATGGAGGGATTTATAGGAAAAATACTATAAAAAATAAAATTTCATCACCAATGGGGATAAAGTATATAAATAAAATACGCTACCGTGCATAAGATTTATTTCTTTTGGTTTTTTTGTCCTGCTTTTAAGATAACTGAAAAAAATTGCACATTATTTAGCAATGGGGTACTATTCCGAACAATTATAGTAGGGTATAAACATTTTTATTGCTCTTTAGGCAATAAACTTAGATGGGTAGCAATAGTAGTAATATATTAATCAAAGGAAAATGACCAATCACTACTGCAAAACTCTATATTTCAGCTATTTCTAAACTGATTTCAATGATTATTTTTCATTAGTAACAAATTATAGCTAAGTTATTCATGAAATAAATATAATTCTACTTTGTGTTTTTTACTTATAATTAATCTCAGTGTATTGACCCTAAAAAACTGTACATATATTTTGCTTTACCTTATTAAAAAACCGAGTTATGGGTGTATGGTATGCATGATTTTAATTTTTTTTATCGTTTTTTGTGGTTCCTGAGTCTAAAACTCAGTACATATTTTTCTATATCTTCAAAAAACACTGAGTTACGGGCGTTTATAAGGGTAAAATTTCAAGTTTTCTTTTTTCTTATTATAATTAATCGCGCTGTCCTGATTAGAAAATTATAATGTAAAAAAAATGAGTTATTGAATTAAAATATTTTTAAAACTGATCGCCTAATCGTCAGACGCACTGGTATTTTTATGAAAAAATAAAAAAAAAAATGGTCTAGTATTTTTGGAGAAAAGGCTTTTCAATTTTTGTAATCCATATTTAATGACCTCTAATTTTGAGAGATAGGATGTGTTTTTTTTCCTGGTCATTTTCTATCGAAAATAATAAACCGAAATATTTAATTTAGATATTTGGAATATTAACTAAGAAAATACATTTTTAAGAAACAATTATCTACTTTGTTCATTACGGTATAATTTTAAAATTATGTAAATGTAACTTGAACATTTTTGAAGCATCCCATAATACTAAGAAGCATGTCACGACCTAAATTACGTAAGCTCCGTTGAAATTCATGCACACGTAGTATTGTAGAAATCAGAGAAAATAGTACGGCACAGAAGAGTTATATTACAAAAATCTGGTGAACAAAAAAGAATTCCTCGCACCCTAACCCTTAAAAAGATCAGGTAAATACTTAATAAAAATTTTAAAAAAAATATTTACATCAGCCGGATTAGAAACTTGATTCGAAAAAGTGCCTTACCCACTAGAGCATTTCCCATTCTGAATAAGTTAATAATTAATATTCTTGAGGCTAAAAAAAAATACGTCTGTGATAAAAATGAGTTCTTCTAGATTAAAAAAAAAACATTGTTTCTGTATGTCTCTGACAGTCAAGTATTTTGACATTTTATATTAATTCAAGGATTTCTATAAAAATAATTTTATATTTTTATCCTTATTTAATTGATTTCATGTTTTTAAGGAATTATATCCGCTTTACTGCTGGTTGAGAAAACTTTTATATTGAAGAAATTCCTGACGAATCAAAAATATCTACTTTAAATATGAATATGAAGAACTAACCTAGAATTTTCCAACCACAAGCCCACTGGGACGTCTATCAGTCGACCTAGCGCTTATTAACCTTTTAGAAATTCGTTATTTACTAAGCCCAACGAATTTATACTCCTATTTTAACCGTCGCTCTAATTATACGACGGAATGTTACATGTCACATTTTTTTATTTATTTTTTTTGTTATCTAAAACTAAACATACATACAGTTTAATTTCGAACAAAAGTAATGGGGAATAAAGTCATTATAAGTTTAAAATAAAGCCTAAGAAACAAAATACCATTTCTATATTTTTCCTATCTGTACAGTCTTGGATTCAGTACATGAAGAGATAAGTAGTTTTTCTAGTACAATGAAGTAATTAGACTCAGCATTCTGGTATTTTCCTTAATTTTAGGTACCCTTTTCTCATTTTTCTATAAAAATAAAAATTGAAAGACATATTGCTATCAAGAACCACTTTTTACTTACTTATATATGAAATATATAGTTAGGGAAAGTATTACAATCGTGAAAATTTTCAAATTCCAGTTTTCATCGGAAATACACGTTTTAGGGTCCCCTGAGTCAAAATAACCAAGTAACGCAAACAGTTATGTGTGTGTGTGGTAAGTCTAGAGCGAAAACGAAAAGTCCTATGAAGCTGAAATTTCATATATAAGGACAACTATACGCCCGAGATGTTACAGCAACTTTTTTATGAAAGCAGGCAACCAGAAGAGCAACTCTATACCATGAATTTTGAAATTTTTTACGATTTTCTTTGAAACGGCTCTAACGACTTTGACTAAACTCGTTATATCGATGTAATATTTAATGAGCTTTAATATCATGTAGGTTTCATTCCGATTAAAATAGTCTGACAGGACATAAATGCTGATATTTTCAATTTTCTTTCTCTAAAGTACCTTCAATGCTTTAAGTTTCATTAAATTAACTATATCATCTGTTTAGCATTGCTAAAAAAAAACAGAAAAATATATAATTTGAACGAATTTGATAAGTAACTAAAGGAGGAAATTTCAAACATATTTATTAATGAAATGTTTGTGTTTTTGACCCAAAGAATATAAAAATACACATATACATGTATAACATACCGCTGGAAAGGAAAAGATTTTAGGAAGAACATTATCTAATACAGGGAATTGTAAAAGTTAATGGTGATGAAAAGCCGATAAAACTAACGAATTGTTGTAAATAAAAATATATATTTAAATAAAACACATGTTTAGATTGGAACTTCGTGTAATTGATTATTTGATTTCTTATTTATTTATTTAACGTCTCTTTATGCTGCTTTGACTAATCGGACGGTGCTACAGTGGGAGTCATAAATTTTGCCTATCCAGTTTTAACTACGATAGGGATCTTTAACGAGTGCCTGACATCGCTCAGGCTCGGGGCCACCTTTTAACGTCCCCTCCGAAGGACGGCATAACTAAGCATTTTTTACTCCCATTAAAAAATCCTAGGGCTAACTGCGGGTTTGAACCCGGGACCTTTGGCATAGGAGGCTGTTATGCTAACCACCATGCTACAGGTAACCCCATTTGATTTTTTTTTTTATCCCTAGGTGTACTAAAAAAGTCTTAAATTATTTTTAGCGGTAAGTGAAAGTTGTGTGTTTTTCTATACCAAATACAAATTTTAAATTTAAATAATTTTGTTAAGCTCAGAGAGTTTCGTTCTATATTATCAGGCTCTGTGAAAGCTGGTCAGATATTGAGCGAAGTTGTAATGTTTGGCAACTGTAGGATGAGGTGAACCAGTATTCGCGTGCCATGGTTGATGGGATTCAAGATCAATTACCCTATTTGCATCCACAGCAGTATCCACTCACTCCCTAGGGAGTGTTGAAGTTTGATTAATGCTGATATAATTAATTCATTTCTAAATGCTAAGGTTAATTAGCCTACGAAGGCTTAGCTTGGAAGCCATCCTCACGGGAATCTTATACATCATATCTGTTATAGGCACTACATCAACAGAGCGAATCTCCGTAAATAGATGAATTTGCGAATTATGCCGTGCAATCCCATGGTGTTAATAACATGTGTATTTTAGTTAAAAGTTCAAGGGGTGAAGAAAAATAAATAAATTAAAAATGTGTGTATTTTTTTCTTTATTCCAATCATAATATTCTGCACGATCCCAAATTGTAATAATTTGTTTTCGAATAAATTTTACGTTCTTAGACAAATTTCAAACTAATATAGCCTTAATGCTCGTGGGGCGACACTGTTTCAAATTCCAACGTGTTTAATGCGGAATGACAACAGTTTGTGGCTTCCAACGCGCTAAATGCGAGATTGTAACAGTTTTGACATACACTTATGACATAAAGAGGAAATTATGGAAATACTTAAAAATTATTCTAAGGAATAAAAATATAAAAAGGAATCACGCACAGCTAAAGAAGATAAGTCAAATGAAATTAATCGATAAGATTTCTTTGAGGGAGGATGTTAATAATTATAAAATATTTAATAAATAAACCCTTATGCTTGTTAATTCCTACAACATATAAATTTGAGAACAAATAAATTACATATTTTTGTAACGTTTTATTTTCTAAAAACAAGTGACTCACTTGTGATGCAAGTCGCCCCAGGGTATAGTTAAGCGTAACCCACAAGTGGGTCACACCGCCCATGTAAAAGTCGAGTGTGACCCACAGGCTGTTCAATAAGGTTATAACTTACTTAACCTTAATGGTTAGAGAAATTAATACTTGTTCTGCTTCTTATTCTTTCGTGCGGTACCATCTATTTTAGTGGTATTAACTTAAAATTATTAAGAGGTGGTATACGGAAGAAAGTTGTTAATGAATTGAACTAAAGATCTCTTCAGTTTGAGTGAAAATATAGGAATCGATCTCTCCTTTTGATTGAAGAGTAAAAAATAAGTACTAACTAATAATCTATCTGAAAGTGGTACAAGTCCCAGTAAGCAGTTTTAAAATTATACTTGGCAGGGATCGCTATCCGTTCACATTTTTTACCCAAGGTTATCATAAAGCACTGGCCAACCGTCGGATTTAACGTAATCGGTAATAGTGATTTTGTGCAGTTTAGAGTGTTAGAAAAATAAAAATGGTAGGGTGTCTATTGTCAAGTGTAGATTGATTCCAAGCTTATCCTCATGTAGCTTATTAGAGATCATGTGAAAAAATGTACTATATATTTTAATAGTTTAATTTTAAATTGGTAATTTTTTATGTTTGAATATTTTTATTTTGGATTTTTTTTATTTTCAATAAAATATGGGTCTTTTTCATTTTAGACAACCTGTTACTAAGTTATGATGACGGTTATTTTATGAATTTAAACAGTGATTTATCTATATCAGATAAAATCATATGATTTCATATTTGTGATTCTATAAAGTTTATAATCGCAGTGTGAGTTGGTGTATAAAGATAATCCATGCTCTATACTTTAAAAATGTATCCGTTAGAATTATATTCAGTTTTGAAGTCAAATAAAATAGCTGATACCTAGATACCTGACTCTATTCATCATTCACAATATCATTTATATGCCGATGATCTTCAGATCTACCTTTCCGTTTATCCCAGCGAGATGTTTGAAGCGATCCGTCAGATTCAAGAAGACATAGATAGTATCAACGTATGGGCATTAAAGAATGATTTAAGATTAAATGTTGATAAGACCAAAGGCATAATCATAAGTTCTAAACATCTCGTTAATACACTCCCTTATTATCCCTTACTGTACCTTAACGGACTACCTATCCATTTCCATAATACCGTTAGAAATCTTGGTGTCGTCTTCGACCAAAACCTTTCATGGACTAACCATGTTTCCAATATAATTCGCAATTCAATCGCTTCTCTTAAACTCTTCTCAAGATTGCGTGATGCACTACCGTTTAAAGTTCGTCGGCTCCTTGTTTCTTCTCTCGTCTTTCCCCACTTTGACTATGGCTGCCTAGTTTTTGGTGGATTGTCTGGTGGACTTGAGATGAGATTGGAAAGGCTAATGAAATGTTTTATTAGATTCATCTTCGGAGTCCCCAGACGCACCAGCGTCGCCGACAAGTATGCCGAGTTGAAGTGGCTCAATCAAGTTTCTCGCCGACAGTATTTCCTGGGAGTATTCCTATTCCGCACTTTTAAAACCCAAAGTCCATCCTACATTCTTGACCTACTCATCCCTTGCTCATCAGTACATTCGTTTAACACAAGATCCCAACCCACTAACCTCTATTTGCCCTCTCATCGAACATCATTCTTCAAAACTCCTACCTCTATACGCAAAGCTTCTTCCTTAACCTCGTTTAAAAACAAATTATTCCATCATCTCCCCAGTAATCAGTCTTCCGAATAATTGTATAAAAAATTAAGAATAATAGTCATATTTCAAGTTAACAAAAACTTTTTTTTTTCTACGATTTTACGATATTAGTGTGAGGTTCAATCATAGTATCTCTGTATACACATGTTTTCAGTATTATATAGTCATACATGAATGTTCTATTGTCGTTGTATTTACTACACTATAAATAATGCAAGTAGTAGTCATATGTCGTTCAAGCAACAGTATTTACTATGTTTATATATAATATAAGTATAACCTTAAGTTCGTTTTTGTAATGTTTTTATTTTTAAGCCAGACATAATACTCACTCTTGTACTTTTTTCTGTTATTCTTAGGGGACAGAAGTCCCAGAATAAAATTTATTTTTCTTCTTTCTTCTTCTTAAAATAGCTATAAAATTTTTACAAAGAATCGGTGTTCTACATGGAAAAATTAAAAGCAGAGAAAGAAACTACATGAAAATAATTTACTATAAGTAATGAGTTCCGATTCAGAGATGCCGAAGACATGGATGTAACCAATCCAGAAGTGTATATAAAGGTACATGGTTCAAAAACTGCAGGGTTTCAGGAGTTTACTATTTATATATTCATGGACTAATGGTTACACGGAAACATCCTTTTGTATGAAAGAGATAGGTATGTCAGCTGCTACCATCACAGATTGGAAAAATTACATGAGGGAACTCTGTGCAGCAAATATCGTCCAAAATCCAATGAAGATCGGGGGACCAAGAATGGCAGTTGGGATCGAAGAAAGGTGTTTCTCGAGGAGGAAATAGATGCGTAGAAGGTTATATTGAACACAATAGGTTTTTATAGGTGTTTGTCGGCAAAATAAAGAGGTATTTTTTTATATCGTTCGAGATAGGACAGCTCTGAATCCCACTAAATATTTGTTGTTAATAAGTTAGATAGCAAATAAATCATGTGTTTTTCAATAATGATGTAATATACAAATTCTGATGTAGAATGGAAAAATCTGCTGCGGGCAACACACGACTTCCACCTTCGTTTTAAAAATCGGTTAAATAATTTTTAAATACAGTTAGAGATACAAATGAGCGAAACTATTTAAGAATCAATAAATTGAATTTCTATAGAAATATGTGTTTTTAAAAAAAATCTATTATATTATTATCTAAAATAATTAGTTAGTTTTATCAGCTTTTCATTACCATTTATTAACTTTTACAAGCTGTGTATAAGATAATATTTTTTCTTAAATCAATAGCTTTGCTACGGTATACTATACATGTATAGTATTGTTATTATGTTTAAAAAATAATTACATTAAAAAACTATTTTTTTAGTTTTCTCCTTTAGTTGGATATCGAATTCGTTCAACTTATATATTGACTTGTTTTTCATCAGTGCTAAAAGATAATGTGGTTATTTTAGAGAAAATTATTATTATTTATGAAGGTACATTAGAGAAAGAAATTTTAACGGCATTTAAGCCCTGTCAGACTATTTCAATCAGAATGAAATATACATGATATTAATGCCCGTTTAATTTTACATCGACATATCGAGTTTAATTAAAATCGTTGGAGCCGTTTTTAATAATATCGTAAAAAAAGTGGCAAAATTCATGGTATAAAGTGGCTCTTCTGGTCATCTGATTTTGATGAAAAAGATTTTGTAACATCACGGGCGAATATTTGTGCTAAATATGAAATATCAGTTTCTTAGAGCTTTTCGTTCACGCGCGGGAGTTACCACACACTCACAGACCTTTTTGCGGGACTTGGTCATTTGGACTCAAGAGACCCTAAAACTTGCATTTCCGTTGAAAACTGGAATTAGAAATTTTTCACGATCACAATACTTTCCCTTACTTTATATTTTACATATAGGTAAGTGAATGTAAAAGACAAAAAAAATTATTTTTATGTAATTCGATTTTATCATTGTTTGTTGTGAATAATGTATGAATGTGGTCTCATATTACTATTACTAGGTACTGTTCATTTTTAAACAAATTGTAATATATCTTAATCAATATCTATACACGTTTACATTTATTTATTTTAAACCTCTACGCCATTCTGAGAGAGAAATAATATTTAATTTCAATCTCTGTTTTCAATTAGTAATAAACTATTTTTAAAGTTGAATTTCCGTAAAAAGTATCGAGTAAAAATTATTTCCTTTCGGTTTATAAATATATATAAGGGGAAATACCATCTTGTGGTGTTTAAATAAGACTTCATGTGTGCTCTGTAGACTTTAATTTTAGTAATTTCCTTCTGCTTGGACTCTTCATTGCCTCCAAGGAGCGGTTCGCCTGGAATCGACTTTGCTTCAAAGGCACGACTAAGTCAACTGTAACTTTTAGGTCATGTAAGCTTCGCTAGACTGGAATTCATTATTTTTTTTTTAATAGAAAAAATAGTCAAATTAAGGGAAATTTTTGTTCCTAATTTACTAACTATCGTGATATCACTTATAAAAGCTAATTTGGAAACCATGAAGAAAGTTTTTACTGTAGAAATGTATGACGATATTTTAGTATATATTATAACAATACCGGAAGAAATAGAGCAATGTTTGAGGTAGAAAACTTAGGACTGATATTCTTATATTTTTTCAAAAATCTTTTTATTTTAAATTAACATGAATAACCAATGTTTTGAGAAATCAAATCTATCTTCAGGACCCTACAAGTTAAAAAACAACATCTATAAATTCTATTGAAAAAAACATTATTGTTATGTAAATTATTGATATTATTTAAAATAAGGTGAGAATTTCCGGTTTTCTATCTCATACAATAATACTAATATTTTAGTGTTTTCGATGCCATCACCATACAAATAGAGATAGTCATTACAGTTCACAAAGCTCAAATAAAAAAATCTGAAAGCTCTTTACAGACATTACTAATGTAACTTAAATAAATTAAGCATACTTTTTACAAAAATGTAAAATAATACAATAATATTAAATAATAATATAATATAAATATTTCAAATTTACAATCTTCAAGATAAAGGAAAAAAAAAACTAATTTCCCTTCACCTTTCGGATAAAATGAAGGAGAAATTTCGCAACATAATATTAATATTACATATTGTAAAAAAATGCTACGTGTTAGTGAATTTTGTTTATTATTATCGTTAAATAAAATATAAATATACAAAGGTATCGTATCGATTTCAAGAACACAATTCTAAACCTCAACTAATAATACAAACATTTAATATATATTTGGAAGATGTATTGTGTTGATTTGATTCATTTATTAGTGCTTTCTAAGATTGATAAAGAAAATTAAAATATAATTGAATTGTCATCACATCAAAAAGAAAATTATTGTGAACACAACTTATACGTTTATAATTGGTTAGATCTATGTTTTCTTCCTTTATTTTAATTATTCCTTATTAGAATGGATCGTTCAAAGTGCGTTTGAAGTAGTTTCCGTAGTCCGCAAAATAAAAACCTTTACCCCTGCAGCCTATCAAGAGTCTTGCATTAACACGTTCACGCCGGCGTGTCTATTCCGTGGGGCGGTGGGACCCACCGGTGGGTCACGCTTAACTATCAGATGAGTCACTTGTTTTTAGAAAAAAAGTTCATTTTCTTTTTTCTCAACATGTTGTAGGGATTAACACGCATAACGGTCTATTTATTAAAATATTTCATAAATTTCAACATCCTCTCTAAAGGACTCGGTTAATGTCACTTGATTACTGTTCTCTATGAATTTTATTTAACTTTGCGTGATTTCTTTTTATATCTTTATTCCCATTATATGATTTAAAAATATAATATAATAATAATAATAATAATACAATATAAATATATTAAAAATAATAAAATATTTTATATCAATTACAGAATGACAGAATTATTCATATATAGGAACTTAATATGAATAATACTACAATATTAAATGACCTATATTAGGATATAATATGGAAATAAATGTATCATGAAGAGACACCAATTACATTTATTTCACGGAAATAAAAATGATATTTAAAGATCTGAAGATGAGGCATAAGGTACCTTGAAACGTAATGTTTTAATAATCATGGTTTATATTTGTTATGATAAATAAATATATAAATACAATAGAAGAGACTGTCCCGAATAATATATTCATAATATAAATATTATTTTTAATAATATAAGAATCTTTTTCTTAAGTATTTTCATAATTGCTCCTTCAAGTCATATGTGTACGTCAAAACTGTTACAATATCGAATTTAGCGCGTTGGAAGCTTGAAAGTGTTATGATCTGGCATTAGACACGTTGGGACATGGAACAGTGTCGCCCCGTCCCACAAAGCATAAGCAGCTAGTCCCGCCTCACGTGGAAAAACGTTGATATCTCTCTCGGTCATCACACTTAGCCACAAGTTTTTTCCCTAATTTTAGGGTATCCACTTTATAGAAGAAGTAAGTGTTCCAAAAGGGTATTTCTTCTCTAGCGTAGCCATATCTGTATTAGGCAATCGTGTAATAGTATGCAGGATTTATATGGATTGGAAAATTAGTTTGTAGCGTTATTAAATATTTCAATATAATCTTCTTTGTGTTTATAAAATAATGTTTACTTGGTCAATAATGTTTACGTATCCTTAAAAAAAAATTAGTTTAGGTGTGTTTATACATTAGTTTCAACCGTGATTCCTTATTTTTAAATTGCTTGATGAAAGATGAAAGAGCAAAAATCATTTTCGTCATTTAATGACATTTTATTTACGAAAAGAAAAATCTACTGCACAGGCGGTTATCGAAATTTACAGTGCGTGATGCAATGACGCCTTAGGACAAAGCTCATACGTAAATATTTACAAGAATCCGAAGGTTTTATGGAAATCAGCAGTAATAAACTTTACGAACTTATTTTATAGCCTAATAGATTTATTTCACAAAAAGTAACCTGACTATAGTCTAACTTAAAAATAAAAAAAAAGTCTTATAATCTGAAGGGTTTTATTAGTCAAATGACCGCGATGAAGCCTTAGGAGAAGCACCGTCTATACGTGTAAATTTCTAATCGGAAGACGCG
The DNA here is from genome assembly GCA_023052935.1 of Piezodorus guildinii. NCBI lineage: Eukaryota > Metazoa > Arthropoda > Insecta > Hemiptera > Pentatomidae > Piezodorus > Piezodorus guildinii. Next base: position 64,793,248 of record CM041293.1, read on the forward strand.
GGTCTTCCTACAATTGAGACGTGATTTCCAAACGGTACTATATCCATTCTGGGGAATTTTATAGAAAGCGCGAAAATCTCTCATTACTCTATATTAAACCATCTAATTTGCTTCTTTCGCATTAAAATCTAGAATTATTTCTTTATTATATTATTAAACCATATTAAAGTTATGAATGAAATGTTTTAGTATGATTTGGAATGAAACTAAATGTGTAATAAGTATCTTAAGAAATTAATAGCATTCTAAATCACGTTATTAAAGGACAAGAGTGTTCATTAAATACAATCAAATTTAAGATTTAGATAAAACTAAATGAGTAGAATATAATATGTAAAATATCAATTTCGTAAAAAATGTCCTTTAGTACCTTTTGGAAATCAATGTCTCAATTGTTGATGATGACGAAATACCATGTTTCTTTTTCATAGAAACATGGTAGTAGGATAAATAAATAAAAAACGAAATGTATAACTTAAACAAGTGAAATTATTTAGGCATCAAAGACATCAACAGTTGAGGATATGATAGATTAGGGAGCACAAGGGGCAAGTTGTTAAGCATCCAAACTTGACCTCACTTAGCGCTTGGTGATGATGATAATGCCCCTCCCTAAGTTTGCAAGTCGTTTATTAAAGCCTTTATCTTCTCACAATATCTCCGTGGCAAGTTCCTAATTTGTCCTGAAAAACAAATAAAGCAAACAATATACGGCCTGCGAGTCCGGAAAATTTATGCTTTTGTACGCCAACAAAAGGCCTTTCATATAAATCATCCGACACATTTGTGATCTAAATCATTTCAATTGTTTATTAATTTACGATACTATTAAAACTTGGTTTGAAGTCAAGGTTTAATATATTAACATAATGTTGTTCCGCTGAAATTTGTAAGCAAATAAAACAGGAGGTTATAAGTCAGGGTGGCGGTCAGTAAAAGAGGAACAATTAAATAGTTTTTACAATGACGGAGTTGATTTCTAAACCACCGTAATAAAACTCCAAAATGAAGGCTCAAACTTTGGCACACAAATACAATATTATTAGTATGATAGTTTTTGATGACCTTACCCAAAACAATCTATCATATTAGTTTTAAGATATTTTTTGATCTGCCAACGTTTCGACCCCCATTATAGGTCATCATCAGAGCGGCTATTGATGGTTGATACGTTATAATATTTCAGCGATATTCAAATAAACATAACAGAACCGCTCTATAATATTATTTTGCTTATTATCTTCACAAATAAATCAGTATTTATTTAACGAAAACTTTATTTAGTGAGATTACAATCTGTCCAAACAAGGGCATTAATAATAGTGCTAAATTACTAAGTAATATATAGAATCAATTAAAAAAAAGAAAAACGTTATTAGATGTTTATGGCCACTTGATAAAATATAAAAGATTAGTGTAAACTTCTTATTCTTACAATGATAGAGATTAGTTGATCGTTGAGAATATTAGATAAGGTATATGGTTGGGAGTACGGTTATCAAAAAATATAGACACTCATACGTAATACTTATTATAATTGTTTTTCAACGTTTCGGCCTACATCGTTTGCTTTCTTCAGGGCTAAGAGAAACAAGATAACAACCAATGCAATGAGAATTTCTAATTGAAATTATTACTTATTGGTGTGTATATTTTTTGATGACCATACCCAGAACCGTCTTCCTCATATAACTCTCATGAGTGTCTACGGACTGATCATGACTATATAAGCCAATAATGCCGGTCAAAAGTTTAAAGGTTTGAGACCATCTATGGTTTACATTAATAAATTATAAATAACTTCCATGAATACCTAAATAAAATTTATGGATCTTATTACTATCAGTATTTAAAAATAAATTTGCTTATCAGGAGTAAGAAAGGTTTGTGTCTATTCTAAATAACAGTAAATAATTTGATTAAATCTATAATTACTGATAATTATGACGTGATAAAAATCAATAGGCATAAACAATGTGATTTTTGTATCTGGATATATTTTATTATTAGTTTCATTTATTAATTTTTCGACTGGGCAAGTTGTAAGAAGCTCACTAAAAGGGAAAGGTTTTTTTAAATTAAAGAATGGTTAAAAATAATGAATTTTCCTTTGGATTGTGCAGTGCAACCAACATAATACACAACGAAAAAAATTCCCAAGCCACACAACATTAAAATTAACAAATTAATTGATGTAAACCATAGGTGGTCTTTTATAAGGATGTAATTAAATGGGGATTCACTCACAGCCTCTCCCCCGGGTATGTGAGACCCGTCAGCCAAATGGTAGCCACTCAAAAAATTAAGCGTAGGGAGTGATGAACCTACACTAAGAATTGTATCGTGAAACGCGAGCTTAATCTCCAAGATCAAACCGCGAGGCCTAGGGCCTACACGGCCTGTCGCGCCACTGAAAAAAAAAGAAAGAAGATATTCAATATAATTTGTCAATAGGTTTCCAATTTAAGATAGTCGAATGTATAAGAGACTAACTAATTTCGTTACGTAACTAGTAACTAAAGCCCTCAATAGATCTCGCTGGTTCTGATAAAATTGAATTCCCACAGCCGCGTTTATGTAATTCATACGATTCCCAGAAGTCCTGTAAATGCTTTAGTCAATCCTTATTCTTACAACTAAATAACAACAAAATTGATTTAACATACATAATAACAAATTGATTAAAATTATTTAAAGTATACTGATTTTACAATACCATTTAAAAATGTATGGTGAGGCTGTGTATCACAAAGGTGTATTGCAGTAGTGTGGGATTTGAGATTGTGGGTGTTATAGCGGTCTCTTCTAATATGCATAGCCTCAGAACCTAGTGCCCCTGCGAATCTACTTAAATGTTAATCACAGTCAGAAGGCTAATAAGGGATATATGTGGAGGTGAGTGCGCAGGATTTCAGTAATATCTTAATCTCATATAAATTATGAAGCAATCTTCCAACCATGACCTGAAGTTAATTGAAATTTCAGTTAGCTTAAATATAAATTAAAGATAATTTCAATCTTTATATATATAGGGGGAGCCCGCGGCTGAGTGACTGGCGCGCTAGTATCCCACGCCAGTATCTATATCCAATGAGCTTGAATCCCAGTCACGGAGGGACTTTTTCAAGCATTAAATAAATGGGGAATCACTTACATTCTCCCACCCTGTAAAATACATCGTTAAACGTGAATGAAATCTCATGAGTTACACAGCGAGGCCAAGGACCTACACAGCCTGTCGCGGCAATGGAAAAAAAAAAAAAATAATAATATATATATATATATATATATATATATATATATATATATATATATATATATATATATATATATATGTGTGTGTGTGTGTGTGTGTGTGTGGGTGTGTGGGTGCCTGTGTGTGTGTGTGTGTGTGAGTGTATTGTTTGATTACCTCTCGACTATAATAATTTTAATTTTAATTATTTGATAATTTAAGTTTTCTACTGGCCCTATTTAACTAATAATTTGAGTCCCTACTGGTAGAGCCCCATCACCTGAATTATTATTCATAATGTTATTACTCTCCAGAAGTTACGTTAAAGATTTGCAACTCCTTAAAATACACGATTGCAGAAAAAGGAGAAAATACCAGCATTGCAAGAGCTTTTAGAAGAAAAAATAAGGGTCAAGAAAAAAAAAACTATTGACTTTTCTAGGTTTTAGCCAATAAATAAACAGAGAAGATTCGACAATTTATTAATAATTAAATCAATGTTAATAGTTTACACATATGTATATGTAAGACACTATTTCATTTCACATCGCATGAACAGGAGAACAAGAAATTCACGAAACGTTGCATAAATAAAATTGTTAATTTTTTGACTGAAACCTAATACCTGTAGAAAACTTATATACATGCATTATATACTCATATGACTGGCATTGAACTTTCGGGCTACTTAAGCGTATGTAAGGTACTGCATATGCATTTCACTTCTCAGCTATTGGTTGTCACTTAGTATGAAGCTGTCAAAATAAAGAACATAAAATAAATCCTAACAAATCTCACCAAATCACCTTTTATTCTTTTTCACAGAATCCTGCTGTGCAGTATCCCTTAATATCTTATTTATCCCTTTCGAACGGAATCCTCGCCAGAGTATTTCCGGAGGGCGTCTTAGAATCCTCATCGACGACTGAAATGACAGAAACGGTTTTTTTTTTTGGTTTTTTTTTTTCCGACACTTCCAATCTACAATAAAAATATTATTATTTTTTTTTTCAGTAGCGCGAAAGGCCGTGCAGGCTCTGGACCTCACGGTGTGATCTCCTGGGAGATTACACTCGCGTTTCACAATGCAATTTGTAGGGTAGGTTCATCACTCCCTACGCTTAATTTTGTGAGTGGCCCCCATTGATGACCCACTGACCAAGGGTTCCCCCCCATAATTTTTATACTTATCAGATATATTTGACTTATGGGATTGAGCTTTAAGTCTCCAATAATCCGTCCTTTTCATCGCGTATCCGATTCTTTCAATCTAAATTTTTTTCTTAATTCCTCAATTTCCTTAATAATTTGCTATTTATAAATATCTTAATATCCCCTTTGTTTCCGACTTGTCCCGAAACAAAGACACCTCTTTCAGTTTCAAACAGCCTGCTTACATTTCTTCGTAACATTTTAATGTACGAGTAGTGCATTCCAAATAAACACTCTAACCCACTGAAATGATAATGTCTCGGAATCTTAAATAAAATATTGAACTGTTACTATTTATAGCTCCTTGTATTTCTTCAATATTGCTGTATTTCAATAAACAAATTATTAAAAAAAAAATTTATTTGAAGATGGAAATAGTATAAAGACTAACAAGTTTGTGAATAATTGAGACGTTGATTTCCAAAAGGTACTGTATCCATTCTAGGAAATTTTACAGGAAGAGCGAAAATCTCTCATTACTATATTATTAAACTAGCTAATTTGCGTCTTTTTGCCTTAAAATTTAGAATTATTTTTTTTTATAATAATAACATCATATTAAAGTTATGAAATTAATTGTTTTAGAATGAATTGGAATATTTTCGTTCCAATTCATTCTAAAACAATTAATTGCGTAATTAGTACTTTTCGAAAATGACCACATTTCTGAACCGCGTTTTTTAAGGACTTGAGAATTCATTAGATGACACCAAATAGAATATTTAGATAAAACTAAATGATGAGAATACAAATATGTAAAAAAATCAATATCGTAAAAAATGTCCTTTAGTACCTTTTGGAAATCAACGTCTCAATTATTTTTACATATAAATGTTTTATTTAATTAACCAGTAAACGTTGCTGGGCTCATCACTAATTATTAGGGCACACTGCAATAAAATTAAATAAAAAAAATACTCATTAGTAATAATAATAACAGGCCTAACGGACTTTAATTTTCTATGTCAATACTACTAAATACTGCCTACACTGATTTGTCCGAAAATCACCATTATAGTCCAAGTCTCCGAGAATAGACTTAAAGTAATCCTCCCATAGACGCTTTGGCCTACCTTTCGGACGCCTACCATTCGGTTCATCCGTGACTTCATAAAGCTGGAATTTGTTTTTACTGAGGCCATCAACTTTACAAGCTCATTTGGGTCTCCACGATGCTATCAACCCAAGGGGTACAATCTCTGGAATTCCGCATTGTGTAGCCTTCTGAATTCTCTAGTAGCCTCATCACTCTTTAGAAAAAAAATTTTAGTATTAGAATTTTAATGCATTACTTTATTTTCGAAAACCTTAAGGCCTCATCCTCCAAAGTGAGCGGGCACGTCTCACATAAAGAACCTTCGAGGGAATAATGGTTTTATAAATTCTAACATTTAACTTTCTAGATAGAAGCCGTCAGCTAAGCAGTGTCACAACTAAATAATAACAAGCATTTCCTGCCTTTAATCGTGACTTTATTATCTCCAGGATTTTTATTTTCTCGTTATCATTGAACCTTAATACTTAAATTTATCTATGTGTTTAAACGTATGTTCTGATATAACAAGATCGTAACCGTTTCTACTACTAATCATAATATGATAATAACGAACAGCGGTGAAGTAGGTTTGAACGGCCCTACACACATACTATAGTTCAAAAAATCACATGTAGCAGGATCCCAAACCTTTGTCATGTCAGGTACTTGTTAAAGATCCATATTCTAATTAAACCTGGATAGGCAAAATTTAGGACTCCCACTGTAGCATTGTTCGATTAGGCACAGTAGCATAAAGTGACGATAAATGAACAAACATCAAAAATAAAAAAATACCACCCATATATTAGGCTCATAATAGACTTAAATATATTTTAATATCACTATTTTTTAAAATTGTAAACATTATTAAAATACTAAAATGTTGCATCTAATCGCTTATGGAAATAGTTAAAATCAGTTCCCCTTAGTCATAAAACTGTTAATAGTTTTATGAAGGAAATAACACAGTTATATGGAAGAATAAAAAACATATGTTTCAAACTCTTATGAAATTTGTATACGACTGTTCTTGATATTTTACGAATCAGCATACTTTCTTCTTTCATTGTAAATGAATATGTAATAAATAAATTAATTTTATTACATTTTCGTCAGATTAATCAGGATTATATAAAAAGTATAATAAAAAAATTTATTTCGGTTTTTTATTCATACCAGCGCACTCAGTCCCTCCTCCGAACAATTGTTATAAGCTTTTAGCGGACGTTATAGTCGACTCTTCCACGGAGAGAGCTCTCTCGTTAACGAGACATGTTCAATGTGCTATACAACAAAGTTTTTTTTTTCCTGACTATCGTATAGGAACGTGTTAAGTCCATGTCGGGTTTACAAATCCAGTAAAAGCTTTTGAAGCGTTCCCCTTTCTCCCATCCCCCTCCATCCGAACCCGAGAGAATTCAGTTTTTGTTATAAATCACTAAATCCTCGCTTCCCGTCGTGCTTTTTTGTATTCGACCTCCTGCTCCCAACAATCATTTCCCATCGTTAGCTGGGGAAAAAAATGTAAATTATTCACGAAAGAAAAAAAAAGTGTCCTTCGAACCGGAAAGTGTTTCTTTTTTTTTTCACTTGATGGTTTCAAATTGATTTTATTAGGTATTTGGTTCCTGGTTTGAATTCATATAAGTTTTTTCGTTTATTTTTTTTTCTTTCTGATATCGGACTAAAAATATTAATATGGACACATTACTTTTTTACGTCTTTAAAATTTTATGTTTATAGGGTATGTTGACTTTTGAACTGTTTTTTTTTTTTTTTTTACTTTAAAATGCACTAGATCGTGGTAAACCAAAATAAGTTAGGATGATTCATAAAAAATTATGTATAGGAAAAAATTAGTTATTACACTAGTTATTAATTAGCTATGGGCTTTACATAAGATTTTCTTCTCTTTTTTTTTTTTTTTTTTTTTTTTTTTTTTTTTTTGATATGTCTCTTTCTATAGTATACTTAGAATTTAAATTAATTTAAAAGGAATTAATTAAATTTTCCAAAGTTCTTGCTTTGAATACAGAATAGAAGATGAAATATTCTAATTATTAGAGATAGAAAACTTGTGCTGATATTATATTATTTCTTCTAAAAACTAATTTTTAATTATTAATTGCATAGCATTGCTAATTGTGCTTGCAGATAGCTTTTATTAGTTTTTAACTTCTTTGTGCAATAATTTGGATTTTATTTCAATAGACACCTTGGTTTTTTAAAATGATTTTAACGGTTTACTTAACGAAAATGTTTTTTTATAATATTGAGAAATGTTTTTTTTTTTTTACTCGTAGGATCCTGAGGATGGGAACGAGATTTCAAAACGTTATATATTGATGTTATGATAAAAAACAATTTTTTTTTGTAAGAAATAATATAATATAAGCAGAAGTTTTCTACCTCTAAAATTATGCAATTATTAATCTACACTCTGTCTTGAATCTACTTAGAATCCCATCCAGTGACTGAAAGTACTTTTCAATACTCTTTTCTTTCAAAATTATCAAATGTAGAACTTAGACAGAAACTTAATTTATACACAAACCTCCTTAAACCCCTTTGGAACCATATGGACAATCCTATACTAGTATCACTGACATTACAAAATCACTTAATGCTCAACGACATTGGTATTTTCTTTAGAAAATCCGAAAAATGATGACAATTCAAAACAAACAAAGTCCATACTACGACAAAATACTTGCCTACAATTTTTTATCGGCGAAAAAACTAATTTCTTATGCTAATTCTTCACGCTACCTAAAGCTAACACAAGACTAAAGGATGTCCTGGGATCTACATATAAAGGAAGATTCTCAACCAGCGAATAAAAGTACTATATTCTCTTCATTCTAAAACTCAAAATTAGACAGGAAATGAATACATATACACACTTAAACCGATATGGACTAAGGCCTAACAGAATTATGGTTCAGAAAAAACGACTCGCATACAAAAACTGCTATGATTACAATAAAAAAAATTAAGACTAATACCGGCAGCTTCTTGCCAAGTAAATAACAAAACTGTACATAAGGACATACAACAAGTAACAGTTGACGAACACATAAATACCGTTTATTCGCATTTTCATACACGGTCACGACAATAACAATGACATGTCATTAACTGAAATGCTTGCTAGAAGAAGGTTGAAAAGAAGCTGAATGAGAGACCTCCTTTGCGAAATTAAAGCCTAGGAAGGGGAACTGTACGATATATTTTCTCCCCCATGCTTATCATAACCATTGCTAATGCTTATATAGAACATTTGCTTATTGTCAGATAGCTTTTGACAGGTGAAAATGAAAAGATAAAGAGGAAAAAATAATTATATATAGTAATTTTTATTTATTCCTCATTATTGTGTATTTCAGCATACAGTTGACATTTACATTTCCATTACATTACACTTTCATTTAGTGTAGTTTAAACTTTAAAAACAGCATACCACAAATTTTAATTAAATCGGTAGGTACTCTCCATTAAAGTAGACAGAACTTCGATACTTCATTTTATTTATACAGTGGAGATATATTTGTTAAGTAATTACTTTTGACTAATTGGATACGTATTCGTTTTAATTAAAAATGTAATAAAATCCTGTATTTTAGTTCCGTTTATTAAAGTTATTCTAATAGTTCTGAATATGATAGGTTTTTTAAAAAGATACTATGTTTTTTAGATTTTAATTATTGTCATGTTAGGCCAGGCTGACTCGTTTTGTACAATAAATCTCGGCAACACATAATAAACGAAGAAAAACGAATAAAATGTAATTGCATAATTTGAAATATTTATCCATTCTATTCTTTATTTAGTAAATGACATATTAAATACCATAGCTTACAAATGTAAAATTATATGAAAAATGTTTTTTTTAAAGTATTACATATCTTTTATTACACGAATTCTTAATTTATGCATGTTAATTATTCTTATATATAAATAATGTTATAGGTAGTATGTAGTAAGTCAAAAATGAAGGTTCTCTTCCATTTTGAACCGTATCCTGGTTACAATAAATGTCAATTAATAAGAATCCTTTCACCGAGAATGGCGACTTTAACTTATAAGGAAAACAAATTTAAAACAGTCCTCAAAATATGAAAATCGGGCATATTCTTTGAAATAGTACACTTCTTTTTTTTTAAAAGAGTTCACTTACATAGAAGCCCATAAACATATCGCATTATTATGATTCATTACATTAGTCATCTTAGTAAGAAATTGATTTATACACAAAGTAAAATCAATCATACGTCACTTAATTTTGAACAAACCATTAATAAAAAAAAATTGTTTATTATACTATTAAAAAAAACGGTGTATTCACAACAAATAGAAATAGATTCACCTCTTCAAGTTGTAGCAGCCAGAATTCACTTAGGCATTAGTTTTACGGTTTGTAATGTATATCTTCCTCAAGACAATGCAATAAAGATGGAACATCTTATCAATATCCACCAACAGCTTCCTAAACCAGTCATCTATACTGGCGACTTCAACGGCCATAATCCACTTTGGGGATGTAAAGATATGAATGGACGAGGTCGAATGATCGAAAGGTTTATAAATTCAACCAATCTTCTAACCTTAAACACAGGAGAGCCAACCTTCTTGAGTTCCACTTATGGCACCTTTTCAGCAATTGATCTCTCTCTATGCAGCCCATCTCTATACCACACCATAGACTGGACAGTACTACCGGAACTTTATGGTAGCGACCACTTTCCTATACAATTGAAACTGTCAAACACATTTTATACATCCAAAAGGAAGCCAAGATGGGTAATTGAAAAAGCTGATTGGCCAAGATTTTCGTCTTTAGTAAGCCCCCCTCTAGAATCAGCACATAATCTGGACATTGATAGAGGATGCCAAGCCATAACAGAAGTCATTCTCTTGGCCGCTGAAGCTTCCATACCCAAAACCAAAGGATTTTCCAAACGACCATCTGTCCCTTGGTTCAATAAAGAGTGCCAAGAAGCAATAAAAAATCGCAGAAAAGCTTTTTATAAATTTAGAAAAAATATGAATCCTGCAAACCTTATCGAATATAAAAAGCAAAGATCAATATGTAGAAGAACATTGAACTGTAATAAAAGGGACTCATGGAAATCTTTTGTAGAATCTATCAATTCTTCAACTCCGGCTAATATAATTTGGAATAAAATTAGGAAGATCAAAGGAATAGGTTCTCCAACGGTATACACATTATTAATAAATGAGAAATTGTGTGACGGTCCCGAAGTAGTAGGAAATAGTTTTGCTGATTATTATTCAGAAATATATAATGAGCCGACAGCTAGCGGGCGTGCAGAGAATCTCGACTTCTCAAGCTCAGATACGAATTCGGTCTACAATACGCCATTCACGATGTGGGAGCTTCAGACTGTGTTAAAGAGTGTTAAGGGTTCTTCACCAGGCCCTGATAATATCCACTACTCCATGATTCAACACCTTCCGAACAACACATTAACCTGGCTACTAAATTATAATAATCATATTTGGGAGACTGCCGATTTTCCTGACGTCTGGCGCCAATCAGAGGTGATTCCAATTTTGAAAAATGGTCAAGATAAGAGATACCCTACAAGCTACAGGCCAATTTTCTTAACCAGCTGCTTGTGCAAAGTTATTGAACGAATGGTAAATAAAAGACTTACCTGGATCCTGGAAAACAATAATTACATACAAAATTTTCAGTGTGGATTCCGTAAAGGTAGATCCACAATGGATCATTTAGTTCAAATGGAGGCGGAACTCCAATACACATTTATTCAGGATGAACAAGCCATCGCTATCTTCTTTGACATGCACAAGGCATTCGACAAAACCAATATTAATTTAATCCTGAAAAAGTTAATGTCGCTAGGATTCCGAGGTAACATGCCAAACTTCATTTGTAAATTTCTTAGCCATCGCTATTTCAAAGTTCGAGTAGGGAATTCGTTGTCCATGCCACATGAACAAAGAAATGGTGTCCCACAAGGTTGCGTTCTTAGCACAACGCTTTTCATTCTCGCAATCAGTGACCTGGCCACCAATTTACCTCGTGGAGTCAAACCAATGCTGTTTGTAGACGATCTGGCAATCTTCTGTCGATCCAAAGATTTGCTATCGATAACAGATAAGTTACAAACTTCATTAAACCGATTAAACGAGTGGTCACAAAACTCTGGACTGAAGTTTTCGGAAGCTAAAACAAAATGTTTGTATTTCAGTAGAAGAAGAAATCTCCCCGACCTACCAGACCTCCTACTTAACAACGTCCCTTTACCCTACGTAAATAGTTGTAGATTCTTGGGATTGGAATTTGATAGACGCCTTACGTGGGAAAATCACATAAAATCTCTGAAAGAAAAATGTTTAAAAAAACTTAATATACTTAAAGTCTTAACTGGAACAAGTTGGGGTGCAGATCGCATCACTTTACTCAAGATATACTTATCAATAATATGTACAAAGATGGAGTATGGCTGCTTTGTCTTTGGCTCGGCAAAAAGGGACAATCTGGCTAAACTCGATGTAGTACACCATGCAGGCATACGAATTGCTACAGGAGCTTTCAGGACCAGCCCTTCTCTAAGTCTTTGTGCAGAATCTGGCTTACCACCACTATCCTACCGACGCGATAAATTGGCCATAAACTATATCACAAAATTAATCACACGAGCTACTCACCCTGCTCACGTATACATCTTTAAATCCAAATATTCGGCGAAATTTCAACTAAAGACCAACCCAACCTTACCATTAGCAGAAAGAATGTCGTCCGTTGTTAACGAGTTAAAATTAATCAATATAACATCCATAGAAAACAAAACACCACCATGGACATTTCTGAAACCCCATGTATATCTTGAGTTGGCTAAATATAGTAAACAAAATTCCAAATTAATAAATTTTAAAGACCGCTTTGAGAAGATAATCAGCGCATTGCCCAGCCACAACTTAATTTTCACAGATGGTTCTAAATCAGACTCATCCACTGGCTCAGCTTTCGTCGCATCAAAATGCACCTACAAGTCGAAACTACATCAATATTGTTCCGTATATACAGCTGAAGTGAATGCGATCGCAATGGCCCTTGATTATTCCAGAACACTCCCAAAAGAGAACTTCACCATAGCCTCAGATTCATTGAGCGCTCTAAAAGCACTACAGAATATGCATTCCAGTCATCCAGGAATTTTAAGAATCCTGGAATTAACCAAAGTAATGGCTGAAAATGGGAAAAGAATCAATTATGTGTGGATACCAGGTCACATGGGGATAAGAGGGAATGAAATGGCAGATAAGGCTGCTAAAGAGGCTCTCACTCTCCCTGGTCGTGGTAGGGCACTGCTCACACCATCAGAGCTAGCACGCCCTCTTATAGAAAATTTATGGAAGAAATGGGATGAAGCATGGAAAAACAGTTATCCAAGCAAATTGAAAACCATTAAAAAAGAAGTAAAGTATTGGAAAACCTCAAGTCGCAGCAACCGCAGGGAGGAGGTGGTCTTGGCCCGCTTGAGAATAGGGCACACAAGGTTAACACATGGGCATTTAATATGTAAAGAGTTGCCCCCAAGATGTCAGCATTGTAGGGAAATCCTAACAATTACCCATCTGTTCGAGGAATGTCCCTTCTACACTAGACAACTGGACCAAAAGGGAATACCTCACAATGTCGCGGTTGCATTAGGAAACGATGGGAATAGAATTGACCAATTAATGTGCCTCCTTTCTGAAATGGACTTTTATAAGAGGATTTGAGGACTTACTTTATGTTTATTTATTTCTATTTATCTTTATTATTTTTTTTTTTTCCTTGAATATTGTCTACTAATATAACTTGATATATGTTTATTTTTTACTAACGTTGTCGTATTTATTTTTTATTATAGATTATTCTTATTCTTATTATCTGTTTTAATCAATATTATTATTTAATATTGAAAAAAAAAAAAAAAAGTTTGTCTAAATTAATTTTCTAAAATGAGCGTATCCGGCACTATTTATGAGTGTATTATTTGTAAATTATGTATTATCTGTATGTATGTATTCATGTATTATGGATGTATTACTTATTATGTATATGATTATTGTCTATTATGTATTATTATTTGTTCATAATGTATTCGTTCATTTTGTATTATTATTATTTGTTTTAGTGTATTATTATTTAGTGTATTATTATCATTTGTTATATTGGTTCATTATTTATTTTAATTAATATTATTATTTAATATTTCAACTAAAGCCATAATTATCTTATAGTGAGTTAGGTATTATATATCTAAGTGTATATTATACTGAGTGTATCTGGCACTGATGACCAAGATGTTTTGTGCCAATAAATAAAACAAAAAACCAAAAATAAAAAAAATTGTTACAATTACAGCCAGGGGCAGAACGACTTAGCCCGCATGATTGTTCAGTCATGCAAAATAATCTATACAGATCGCCTGCTTCAAGACAATATTCAGGTTTAGTTGTTGATCTTTTTAAACTTATTTCTTCTTTTGGCTTCAATTATTATCTCATATTTTAACAAATAAATGGATTAAAAATAATAGTGAATAAAATATATGAAGTATAATATCTTTTTCAGTTATTCCTTTCTCCTTAGAGTATTATTATATTATCCTTTTTTTCTTAATTTCTGTTTCATCAATAATTGGATTCATTTATTTAAAAATCAACAGTTCACCACCTATCATAAATCAACTATTGATTTGTCTTCCATTCTTGACAAAGAAATGAACATATGCTGATACTTGACAAGGTTCAAAGCACAAAATCTCGGCTATATAATTTATCTCACTACCTCTGTTTTTGTATCATGTTTTCAGCGACTAGAGTTCCACAGTAAGGCAACAAAAAGTAGTATCCTGTTTAACCGCCTTCTTGCGTCTACATTTATCATGATCTTGTTTAGAAAATCAAGTTAAAAAAATTATTATCTGGGCTATAATGGCTCGAAAGGAATATTAAATTGTTTGACTAATTTATATTTAACCTATTTTAAATATGAAATTTAGGTCTTTTTTTTTTAATAGATATTATGTACTTTACTTTCAACCCTTCTATGATTTGTCATTCTATTCTAAGAATATTAGAATCTTTAGGATGTATGATTGATAAAGCTAAATAATGAAAAAACATATTATTATGTGAATACTTTTTTGATTTTGAATACATTGGACTTCAGCAGGAAGTTTAATTCGAACTCTACCATTCATATATTTTTTTCGAGTTTAATAAATATTTTAGGCTTTGAACCGAATCAGGAAAATTTATAAGCAGAGATTGTATAAATGTCTTTCCCTTTGCTCATCAGGACCGCTTCACTAGTCCCGAAAAGGTCCTCTATTCAACTTTACGAGAAATTCCTAAAAGCCACTGTCAAATTGATAAAGCTCTGTTATTAGATAAAATAAGAAGTGGTCGTAAGTGGCCGGAAAAGCTATTTCAGCCGGTTGACTAGAAAATATCGCGGTCAGGACAGCGGAAAATTAACCAATATACAAGACAGTAAACTGGTAAAGCTCGGCGACCGTAAAGGAGTTTATAGATCTTCTAGCTGTTGGTCATCTAGCAGTTTTTATTGACCGTTTTCACCTCATGTTTGCTGTTTCGTTTCTTGTAAGAAGGTTAACAGTCTCAGGTTCTTGGTAAGATCGTTGTTTACTAGTATTGTATTGTACCGTAAACCTAATAACATTATATAAATCATGCTATAATTATAAAGAAAATAGAAATATTTAAGTATTTTGCACTATAAAATATATATATTTACATTATAATTAGAAAATGCTTTCCCTAATTAAGAAATAATCATAATATAATACATAACGCTATTTCCAAGCACATATGGTTCTATCTCGCTCCTAATCAAGAACATTAGAAATGATTTCATCATGACTATTTTTAGTCTTTGTATTTCCTTGCTTTTAGAGTGTGCTTTATAAAATAAAACATTTCATTCAGTTGCGTTACTTGTACAATTACATTCATCATCATAATTAAGGGGGAATTTCTACAGCTGTTCGGTGTGAGAACCACACTTATAGTGTCTGGCCTAGATATCTCTTTCCTGTACCAACTCTTCTGTCGTATTCCAATTTATTCCACGCCTCCTGCATGCCTCCTTTACTCTGTCCTCCAAAGAGATGCGAAGGCTTCCTCTGGGTCTTTTCCTTTCCCTGCAAGTCTCGTAGGTCTTCCTGGCTCTTCAGTCCGGACCTATTCTAAGAATATGTCTAAACCTCTTCAGTTTGTGCTCCTTTATTACGCTCTCTGACGGTTTGGCATCGAGATTAGTCCGTATATATTATATCTTTTTTTTCACAGAGACAAGCTATTAATTTAACTTATTTCGTTTTTTCTTTCATAGATTATCTTATATCATTTTATCAACGGTCTCTTTATTTCTGATGTATATTCAGAATTTCGTTTTACAGCAAGCGTCTTTCCTTCAAACAACTTTATTTCCTTTCTTGTATGTCTAACGTCCTTACCGCCTGCCATGTTAACGCACAATCCTTACCCGCTCATTATGATGAGTTCCTTAATTACTTCACCAAAAATTTTTACCACCTTATTGCAGTCACTGAAACCTGGCTAAAATCCTATATTCCTTCTTCCTCAGTTTCTATTCCTGACTATTCCTTTATCCGGCACGATCGTATCGGCAGGAACGGTGGAGGTGTAGGTCTTTTTGTTCACAACAGCCTCAAATCCCGAATCCTTAATGTCTCATTCCCTTATGATCACCCTTATGTTGAATTCCTTCTTGTCGAAATTTCCTGTAACTCAAGTTCTCTCCTGTATATTGTAGTTTACCGTCCTCCTCTGGTTCCTTTTGATCAATCCCTCGAATCAATCCTCTATAATTATGTTCCCTATTACAACCATATTATAATCTCTGGCGACTTTAATACCAACTTGCTTTCTGACTCCAACGATAAACAATACCTTGAAAACCTTTTTTATTCTCTCCATCTCTACATTGTTCCTTATGCCCCAACTCACCATACCTTGAGGTCTGACACCTGGTTGGACCTACATGTTATCGACTCAAGGCATAACCTTTTATCCGCCTCCCAGCATCCAGTACCATTCCTTTCATCTCATGACCTTATCCAAATCTCTTATAATATCCAAACCCCTGCATTCCTACCCAAAACGTTCACTTTTCGTAACCTAGACGCTCTGACTTGTGAAATTCTTTTACCTGACCTAGAAAATATTAACTGGAGCGAAATCTATTCCTGTACCTCTATTGACTCAATGGTTGATATCCTCACTGCTAATCTTCTTCATATCCTTGATATCCATGCACCATTCAAAACCATCACCTTTCGTCGCCGACCTGCTCCCTGGATGAGTCAAGAAATTAAAGACCTACAAAAAAGACGTGAGGCTGCCCGTAGACGCTTTAGACGTACAAGACTGATTGACGATTATCAAGGGTTTAGGGCACTGCGTA
The DNA here is from genome assembly GCA_023052935.1 of Piezodorus guildinii. Taxonomy (NCBI): domain Eukaryota; kingdom Metazoa; phylum Arthropoda; class Insecta; order Hemiptera; family Pentatomidae; genus Piezodorus; species Piezodorus guildinii. The sequence goes on from CM041293.1 coordinate 64,810,222, forward strand.
ACTTGACACAGACAACTATCAGACGAGCAAAATCCATTTATTTCCAAGAAGCCCTCTCCACAGCTCCTGACTCGAAAACAAAATGGCTCATTCTCCGTAAGCTCTCCCTTCTGCAAATCCTCTCCTTCACATGAACCACCGATATCTCCTGATGAACTAAATTCCCATTTTGTATCGCCGTCTTCAAATTTGTCTACTCTGCCTCCTCCTAAATCTTCTTCAGCTCCTTTATTCAACCCCGATAATTTCTACTTCTCTGACATTTCTCCAAGTGATCTTATTTCCTCCATTATGAAATCTACCACCAATTCCTTTGGTTTTGATGGAATTCCTGTTAAATTGTTAAAATTATGCCTTCCTGAAATCCTCCCCACTCTCCTTTTTATATATAATTTCTCCCTTCAAAATTCAGTATTCTCTAGCTCTTGGAAAAAAGCTTTAGTCCATCCCATTAACAAAACCGCAAACCCCGTCCTTCCTAAAGATTATCGACCTATTTCCATTCTCTCAAACCTTTCAAAACCTCTCGAAAGAATAATCCAGACTCAGATATCCGAATTCCTTTAAAAGTCCAAGCTACTTGATCCCTTCCAATCTGGTTTCCGTTCAGGCTTTTCCACACAATCCGCCCTCGCCAAAATCACTAATGACTTACATACTGCCATGGACGAAAAGAAACTAACAGTTTTAATACTTCTTGACTTCTCGAAAGCTTTCGACTCCTTAGACCATTCTATTCTCTTTACCAAACTAAATGCACTATCCTTTTCCAACAGCGCTATTCGCTGGTTCCAATCATTCCTTTCCGGTCGAACCCAAGCCGTTTACATTCCTAATCATCCTTTATCATCCTTCCTCGCCCTTTCGGCAGGTGTGGCCCAGGGCTCCAGCATCTCCCCTCTCCTATTCAATTGCTACATCAATGATCTCCCTAATTCAATAGTCCATTGCTCCCATCACCTCTATGCCGATGATTTCCAAATTTATTTCTCCTTCCCTCCGTCCGAATTATCATCTTCGTTTGCCGGTATTCAGGAAAACCTAGATAGAATCTGTGCCTGGGCAAACCTGAATAAGCTATGCTTAAACGCTATGAAAACTCAGGCTATTATGATTGGTTCCAATCCCCTCTTGAGATCCAACTCCACCTTTCCAACCTTATTCCTAAATGGTCATCCCATTGCTTTCAGTCCCTCCGTCAAAAACCTAGGAATTATAATCGACCAATCCCTTTCCTGGAAACCCCATATTGCACAAATTTCTCGGAAAGCCATAAGCACCCTAAAGTTTTTCCATCGCTCCAGTCACCTTCTTCCCGAATCCACGCGTAAAATTCTTGTCTCCTCACTCATCTTCCCCCACTTTGACTACGGCTGTGCGGTGTACGGTGGCCTCTGTATGATACTTGAGAACAGAGTAAAGCGTATTGTGAATTGTTGTTTGAGATTTGTTTTTGGTACCTCGAGACGGACTCACGTGACTCACCTCTATGCCGAGTTAAAGTGGCTCCTCCCTTCCACACGCAGACAGTACTTCCTTGGGTCGTTTCTCTACCAAACGATAAAATCCCAGCATCCTTCCTATATCCACAGTCTCCTTCAATTTAAATCCTCAGTCCACTTGCTTGGGACAAGATCGCGCCACTCCGACCTTTATATCCCATCCCACAGAACAAAAGCCTATGATCGATCCTTTCTTGCCCGTTCCACTGCTTTCTGGAATTCCATTCCTTCCAATATACGTCGTGCTTCTTCCTTATCCACATTTAAATATCTCCTTTTCCAGCATCTATTATCCCTCACAGACGCTTGTTGATCTTAAATCTGATAATTTATTAATTATAATGACTAAATGCTTATTTGACTTGGCTTTTGTTTGTTGTTTTTTTTTGTGTTTTTTTTTTTCGGAAAGTTAGTTGTTTTTATTTTCTCATTCTATTTTACTTATTATCATTATTATTATTATTACTTTGTGATTTTTGTATGTATGTATGTAAGGTGTGTGTATATATATTTTTCTTTTAATATACTTTATTTATGTAAATAATTAAGTTTGTAATAATTCAATCAATTTAATGTATTCTGGCCAGAAGAGCTATATTTATTTGTAACATCAATGTTATTCTTAAGGGACTATGTCCCAGAATAAAGTTCATTTTTCTATTCTATTCTATTCTATAGTGGCGTTCCGTATCCTATCTCTTCTAGCCTTCCTCTCTGTTTTTCGTAAATATCTCATTTCTATCGCCTGTATTTGACCTTTTTTTTTGTGGTTAGGGTCCAAGATTCTGAGGAGTATGATAGAATATAAGTGGAATGATACCCTGCTGCTTCTTAAATCCATAAATCTTACAGAGAATTCCATTCATATATATCATAGACTAACTATTTAAACTTTTGAACTGTCTTTTGATTATTGCTACTCGGTCAGTAATTGGGCTTGTTATGGGTTTTTGAAGAGCTCCAAAACGAATAAACAGTAGAGTTTAGTTTTACTAAGCTCTCGTAACAATGAAACTAAATAAATAATAAATTAGTTAATTAAATGTAGTGTTAAATGATAGATACCCTAATCATCAATGGAACTAACAAACACAGACATTCAAATAGACTTAACAGAGAAATGACGACAACCGACTCGCCCATTAATACGAGATGCATATTAAAAATGTGCTGAATGAGAGATATCTTGCCTCGATCAACAGTCGGGAGCATATACTGGTCGGCACTTATCCTTCCCTATGTATAACAAGTCTTAATTTGAGGTTTCTACTTCACATTAGCTAATTTTCCTCCTATGGTTTACAGGTACAAAATAATTTTCTAAGATAAGTGAGTTAACTTGTTGAAAAATATAAATATTTTTACTTTATTGTGTACTAGCGGACCCGCGCCTGCTTTACACGGGTACAATTACAATAAGGTTTCATTTATGTCTCTGTCTGACCGAGTTTTAGTTTACCGTAACAAGAATCCCATGTAGTTTTTGCAGTGATAGATCTGTTTTCATGAAACAGTTAAGTTGATAGATATACAATAAATTTCCATTTATGTTAACAACTTAGCTACAATTTGGTGATTAATATTGTTTCTTGAATCTTGCGTATTGAATGGAAGAAAAAAACTTGCACGATCCTGTACGATGGTTGTAATATCTAACCATCATAACGCCCCTCTTTCCTAATAATATATATTCATTGGTTTATGAGCTCACAACAACTTTATATTACCTTGTAGGATTTCTTTTATTGCATATTAACTTTCCAAAGGTATATTGTTCGTCTATATTACTTTTCATATTTCAGGAATAATTTTTTGATGACTTAGTAACTAAAAATTAAATTTTCCTGTCAAAAGAAATATCTAATTAAAACGTATTTTACTTATGAACCTTCAGATTAAAATGTGCTTAATAATGGTGAAACCCGCATCAAAATCCGTCTTGTGGTTTTGAAGTAATACGGAGAAACCAAAATCGCAGTATCATTTTATATACATAGAGATTTTTATAATACTAATTTACTCAAAATTAAATATTTCTAGTCCTTTTTCGACACTCTTAAGCACCTCCATATATTAGATTTAAAAAAAATATCCATGCATTGTCAATAAAATAAAAACATAGTTTTTTTTTTTATTTTATTCATTTTTTGACCTAGAAGAAAAAATATTTCAGACCTTTTTGTACTGCCTATACTTTATTAATTATTGTAATACTTTAATACAACAATTTTTTTTTTTAAATATTTGTAGAGATATATTGCAATTTTTTTCTAAATAAACAGTAGTGATAGCAATAGGAGACCACATTTTTGGAATATATACAGAAAATAATGATGAAGTCAAATAACATCAAGTATAATATAAATATATATATATATATATATATATATATATATATATATATATATTATATATATATATATATATATATATATATATACACATACAAAAAAAACAGATGTATTGTTTTTTCACTTCATTTATTAAATTGCACCTGTCAGCATTATTGTGACAACCAGCAAATGTGATTTTTAAAAAAATCGAACAAAATAATAACATGTCAGGCATGAGGAAGGACAGTACCCAGCAGCACGTCTTCTCGTCAACTTTTTTTTTTCATGTATGTTGCCTAGCATTTTTTACTTAATTGAAGGCTTTTATGTGGTGTTAATCAGTCTATCATTATTTGATTAGGGGCCATTTAGAGAGTTCACAGCATTACTTACCTTAGCAAGGTCCTGAAGGAGGCTAAAAGCAAATAAAAATACAAAACAACAACGTATAATTGAGATAAATACAAAGTGAGAAATAAATTAACATCATACACACAATCATAACTATATGCACTATTTACAATATGCTAAATGAAGCCCAGACTGAACTTTTCTCTCCACTAGTAGAGAGAAAAGCAAAATCCAAGAGATCCCTACGCCTCTCTATTAGCCGTGTCACTGATGTGAGCCAGTGGAGGCTGACCTTGGGGGTAATAGCCACAAACATACAGTACATGAGTGGAGGATTTGACCAGTGTCAGAACTACAAAAAATATAGAAACATAATTATACATAGATGAAATATAAGTCTTTAAAAATTATTCATGGTTTATTTAGCACATACTTGTATGTCATATATTATGAATAAATATGTTATGTGTGATAGCTTTAGGGATAATTCAGTCTAAAATAAACTGCAACTAACATAAAATATCGATATAATAATCACTATTTTATCATTTAATGTTAAAGGAAATAAATAAATACTAGTAAAGAGATTTTATTCTTGTAAACTGAGAAGAGATATAATTGAGACCAATTAGCTTTCAACGCCATCTAATTGAGTTTGGAATTCTAAAAGGGCCAGATTAACCACAAAGCGACTAAAGGATCTTCATTAATTATTATAATCCTCAATTAGGCAAACCTGAAATGATTCGTGTAGATCGAGAAGTCTTCAATTTAGTTTCCTGTTACACAAGTTGTATACACAATCGACTAACTATTAAGGGAAATTAAATTTATACGGGATCATATTGGCCTTAAATATTCGTTCGTTTCGTCAATATTGCGTGATAAGTCTAATTAAAATAATATTTGATGATCTGTGAAGTAAATATGTACATTTTTTATAACATAATTTGACGAGTGTCTCACAAAGTTAACCTATTGGCTACATTACTGAGACACGTTTAAGTGCTTATAATAATTTTTAGTGAGAGAGTTTAATTACTTGGTCATTTATGAATTACATTTATTCACTATCCCGCATTAATTAGTTGTCCGTTGAACACGTACATTTAATTATACGAGGAGTAATTAAGAAAACGAATAATTTAATAACTACTGAAGAATAAATTATGCAATAACTTTATTTTTTCTAAATTATATGACTCGATAATCACAGGTCTATATAAATATTGCTTAAAAATAAATATCATAATGGAGTGCAAACTATTTTACTTAAGCAACATCAACGAAGAGGATTAGTTCATTTAAGTAACCTGCACAATGCGTGTAGTTTCGAATGGCTACGATATTTTCCACTTCAGTGGAAACGCCGTACTGTCCCCTAAACTCAAAACTGCAAAAACAGGCGATAAGCCTGTTCACTATAGGCTAATCAGCTTACTGCCCCATCTCGGAAAAATATTTGATAAGACAATTTTTAATTACCTGAGAATGTATTGAACAAACAGGTTTTCAAGTACAACTCAGTACTGAACACCACTTAATGAAATTGCAGAATGAGATATGCAGCGATTTAAACCAGAAAAAATGTAACTGCTACGAGATCTATAGATTGCTCCAAAGAATTCGATTCTGTCTCTCGTTACATCCTTTGCCAGAAGCTTGTAGACCGCGACTGTCCGAAGCAATTTCAAGCCGAGTTCCCGACGAACATTCTCGCATTGTTTTCTTTACTTGTGTTGTTTCTCAGGGTGCAGTTTTATCTCCTGTCTTGTTCAATATCTATACTGCAGAGATAATAGTCTGTACCCATAAAACCACTACAATAGCCGCTTTCGCCAATGATATAGCTGTCTACAGTTCTCTGACTCAGATTGAATTGGTATCAAACTATTGTTCGGAAATGAGCGCAGTTGGACATCAGAGTTAATCCGTCAAAACCGGACTCTGAAGTGTTCTCTATCCAAAAAGGAAAAAAATCTCGGCTACTGAGATTCCTAGTTTACGGCACAGTTTGCTGACCTTCCCACACCTATCTCATTGTCACCCCATCAAGATAGATCGTCATATGAAACTCTTTTTCGTCGATTTCACAAAACAAGGATAATATGAACCAAGTCATCATCTTCTTACTTCTTCAGCTCTGTCACTAAAACTAAACCTTTTAGTGTACATAAGCCTATTGCGTTCTGCACTTATGTATGGCTTTACCCACCTAACTGAAAGCACGCTAAAACATATTAAACACCAAAAGTTGTGTTGGTTACATTAGACTTCGAATTGGATTGCATGATACATGATAACTGATGGGTTTTATAATTATTACATATGAAACATATTTAAAACTGAACATTTTGAATTTTAATTAAAAAGAGATTACATACGGATTTAACATTCCATATAATTTCACTGAAAATGGGAAATGAAATTTATCGCCTTAATAGCATGCAACAGTATATATGAAAATACATGAATTTGAGTATTAATATGAATTATAATATTTATTTATTCGTATAAATTACCATTTGTCACTTTGGACATTAATATTATTGCTACAGGATCACATTCATCCAATAGTATTAATATGAAAGGATGTTTTTTATAAACACATATTCCTTCATAGTTCTAACACTTAAATAATTTTTATAGTTTATTGCAATTAATCATCTTTCTTTTTTGTAATTTACAAACAAACTTATGAATTTTGAGAAAAAATGGAATGTACAAGATGTTTACAAAAAAAAGAAAAAGTCTTAATAGTGGTTTTGAATTTAATAATTATTTTAATATTATTTTTATAGTCACTGAGAACTAAAATTTCATACTGAGATTTTTTAATAATATCAGCCATATGTTTCTCTTTAGGAATTTATAAGATTATGCTTTATTAGAATTGTAAGATATGCATGTGAAAATCAACAAGCTTTTAATTAATGATTAACTTATTATATTAGCAATGTCTTACAAGATTTAAGACTTAGAATAAAAATAAATCCATTATGTGTTTCTTTTTTGTTCACAAGAAGAGACGAATTAACTAAAGGATTTAGATGATTAAGTTTCTGACAATTAATTCCTGAACTTGCACCATATCAATACACTTGATTATAAAAATAGGTGTGTACCTGGAAAGTTTTTTTGTTTTTTTTTTGGAAGTTTTATTGCTTGAATTTTATGATCAAAACATAAGGAGAATTCATTATATAGTCATATTTACAAGGTTCAGATTTTATAATTATTTTTAACGGGGTTTTTCTTTCAGAATACTGAAAATATTGCGTGAATTTAATTGTATTATTTTTTTTTCTTTTACCCGCATATTAATAAACTTAAAAAAAAAAAAAAATCCACCTAGCGAAGATGCAACAGATTTCATACAATGCTGTGTACATCAAAAAATAAATGGATCATGTAACTAATTGAACGTTACATGTAAAAAAATACATATTTTTTTGTTATAGGGTTTAATTCTCTGTGCTGAAATAGATTGGTTCCTAACATTTTATATTTTATTTTTTATTACTTTTTCATAAATAAATACCTAAATTTCAATATTTCAGTTAAATGTTAAAAAAAAAATAATAAGAAGAATCTATCTAAATATGATATAAAAATTTAATAATTTAAGATTAATTATACTTATGCCATATAAAACAAAGTCCCTTGGTTATCTATATCTAAATGTAAATTTAACTTCTAGAAACAATCGAATGTGATAAATATCGAAAAAGTTTTAAGGGTAGAAAAATAAAATTTACACTGAACTTAATTTTTAAGCGTGTTTACATACCCAAAAGTAAATAAATTAAGCTGACGAATTTAATTTGTTTTTTATTTCCTTCGCTGTTATCAAAGCTCATTGAAAGTTTTGACAAGAAAGGGAAATGATAAGCTAATGTTTTTTCCTCTTAATTGGTCCATTACAGGTCAAAGCGTTAGGCCTCATTAAGAATTTAAAATACAATTAAATTAAATGTAAAAGGATTCATCATTAATAAATAATGAATAGCGAATCCGCTTAATGTTTTCTTTTTATGGTACTGATTATTTAATATGATTCATAATAAACAGAAGTTAATGAAGGTTTGATGTTGTTTTGGAAAGGTTTTTAAAAATAAATTTGTTACGAACTTTTCTTCTTTTCTTCATCATTAATAAAGACAATCAGAACGCTATTTCAAAGAAAAGTTTACAAATAAATCTTTACAGTGAAAAATCTGAGGTATAACCCTTTGAAAAAACATTATCAGTTCAAGAACATTTAGGTAAGGAAATATTTTTAATTGGTTAATATAGTTGGAAGAGTAATACATGAAATTCTGAAATGTTTTGCAACTCTTAAATAAGTTGTTCATTAAATGTAATTTTAAAGTTTGTTTTTTATATTCACAGCGTCGCATTAATGCTATTGCGGCTAATTGGATGATGCTACAAAAATTTGTCCATCATGGTTTGATTGGGATAAGGATCTTTGACGAGTACCTGATATTATGACCACATGAATCAAATTTTTTTTTTAATAATTTATTTTTCATCTTATTTTACACGTTTCATAACTTTCTCAACAATCGCCAATAAAAAAGAAACTAAACATTTGTATTATAGTGTATTTTTAAATCAATCATATTTAAATAGTAATTTAAATATGTTCTAGTTACATTAATTGGAATAAAAAACAAATAGCAAAGACAAATATTTAAGGTTTAAAGCTCTTTATTTTCAGATATACCTACATGTCTACGTTTTACTAAAAAGTAGATGACTAATAGTTTAATATAATAAAAACTATCTACTCAAATATTGACATCCTAAATCTCTATACATTCTCTTAATAAATTAAGATGAAGAGGACTGTTAAGAATTGAGAAATACTGATTTAGTTTATATATATATGTATATATATATATATGTATGTATGTTTGTATATATTTAGTAAATATTAAGTTCAGACGCAAGAGGGGGGCACTATTTACCTAAAAGGGATTAAGTGATAGTGACCGCTCGGGAGACAGAGTGCTCTGGGTGCCAAGAGAGAAAGGTCGCTTCGCAGTCGCTACTACCCTTCGTCGCTCGCCATCGTCGCCCGCGATCGTCCTTGTGACTTTAAGTACAGTACACTCATGTTTATAAGTTAATTTTATTTGTTCTTTTGAATTTTGTTTTCCTCAATATATATATGTTTTACAAAGTTAGTAATCTTAATAAACCCATAACGAAACCTAATCAAGTATGAGAAATTCGGCGACTCAAAATTAACGTTCGGGTTGAGGCTGCGAGCGAGTGTGTTGTCGCCCCTCTCCCCAACATAAATTTGGAGGCACCGGCGAGATTGCCGAATTTTCTCGAATGTAGTTTTAGAAAATATTATTTTATTTCAGAACTTGAAATTAGAGGATCCGGCGGGATTTATTCTTATGACGTATGGCTTGACATTGTTAGATGAAAAATCCCGCGACCAGTTTGAGACAAAATATTCTTCTTCGACCACATTACCCACACTTCATAATTTTCAGAACTTCATTGAAGAAATTTGCATAAAATTACAAACCAAAGCCTTAACTTCTAACCGCTCAGTAGAAACAATAGTCCCGCAACAAAAATCTAAATATTTCATTGAACCAAGGCGCGTCTTTATGTCAACTATCTCCTATAATGCATCTCTGAAATGTTTTAAATGCCAACAGAACCACCGCATTTATGAATGCCCCCAATTCAGAACTTTAAGTCAATCACAAAGATACGAAGAAGTCAAGAAACTTAATCGATGCTTTAACTGCTTGTCTTCGGGCCACCCTGCAAAAGGCTGCCCCTCTCGCAATTCCTGTCGTTCCTGTGGTAGAAAACATCACACACTATTACATTTTTCGCCATCAAATCGTCTCGCATTTCATTCTAAACAGGTCGCTAACGAACAAACTTCAATCAGTCGCTCTTCATGTATCAGCCAGCCTAAAACATTTTGTCCCGTGGACGCTAAACCAGCAACTTCAAATGACTCAAAGGAAGTAGTACTTTCTACTGCAAATAATGGAGGAATTAATGTCCTACTTGGAACTGCCTGCGCCGAAATAAGGGACCAAGAGGGTAACTACCATCCAATAAGATTAGTTATAGATAGTGGGTCACAGAGATCTTTCATAACCACTCATTGTTCGCAACGCTTAGGATTACCCCTCTTCAGAAACCCTCATAAGATCAGTGGCTTTGCAGATAGTCAAATTCGTGGTGGAGAACACCAAACAAAATGTATTTTACGCCCGTGCGGACTGGATCAACCACTATTGGAAACAAATGCCATATTAATATCGCATATTACCGATAAATTACCCACCCGCTGCTTATCACCAAAAATTAAAGAAATCTTTAATAAATACGATCTAGCTGATCCTGGCTTTGACAAACCGTGTCAAATAGATTTTCTTCTCGGAGCTGATTTGTTCAGTAAAATATTTACAGGAGAAACCATCAACACTTCCTCAGGTTTTCCGAATGGATTAAAGACGATTTTTGGTTTGGTGATAACTGGTCCGGTAAGTGACACCTTAACTTCGCATATCACGTACGCTAAGAATAACCAAGAATTTGAAACTGATCGTCCCTTAAATAATTCACTGACTAAATTCTGCAATCCAGGACTCGTCAAGGTGGGCGGCAGATTAAATTCCTCGCTATAGTACAAGACAAATATCTTTGGTTTAATTTATACATCTACCAATAGGACAAGATCGCTCTATTAGTAGTCTCAGATGTGTCTACAGAAGCGTTCCTCGCCTCATCGGACCACCCTGGAAGAATCATCGACCAAACATCGCTCATCCTCGCTGTACTTTACTTACTTTTATCACTTAATTCTGTCCCATGTCACAATTCCAAAATTTAAATTTTATGTTATAAAATTGGTGGGCGGCATGTTAAGAATTGAGAAATACTGATTTAGTTTATATATATATGTATATATATATATGTATGTATGTTTGTATATATTTAGTAAATATTAAGTTCAGACGCAAGAGGGGGGCACTATTTACCTAAAAGGGATTAAGTGATAGTGACCGCTCGGGAGACAGAGTGCTCTGGGTGCCAAGAGAGAAAGGTCGCTTCGCAGTCGCTACTACCCTTCGTCGCTCGCCATCGTCGCCCGCGATCGTCCTTGTGACTTTAAGTACAGTACACTCATGTTTATAAGTTAATTTTATTTGTTCTTTTGAATTTTGTTTTCCTCAATATATATATGTTTTACAAAGTTAGTAATCTTAATAAACCCATAACGAAACCTAATCAAGTATGAGAAATTCGGCGACTCAAAATTAACGTTCGGGTTGAGGCTGCGAGCGAGTGTGTTGTCGCCCCTCTCCCCAACAAGGACATCTATATCTAATTTTCATCTTGCGCCATGATTCCCCTGAAGCAGTCCCCACCCGGAGACCCGAACGGGGGACTAGTTTACCTACGGATAATGAGCGTTTTACCTCAGAGGAATCCATGACTTTTGGTAATATTTTGTTAACTAAAATATGTGAGTAGGGCGTTCGAACCTTCGTTACACCCTCCAGCAAGCCTGGGGGGCCGCTCTCATTGTTGGTCAGCGAGTCCATCGGACTTAGCCGGGAGGAGCTTCCAAGGAAATTCCACCGACCAACCCCACATCCGCCACCCGTGGGACGCTCCCCATACGCGGTAGAGATCCGCGCGAGGACATCTATATACCAAACCGAATGTATAATTAGAATTTACTCAGTTATTGAGCCTTTTGAAACTGCTTCCTGGAAATTAAAGTGGTTTCGGAATACACCTACCTCTGCACAGTAATAGAAAGATCTGGGAAAGTAGACTCAGAGAATCAAATAGAATTAGGAAGGGAAATGCAGTTAAATATCTGATCTGCAACACTGAAATAGGGGAGCGAGAGGTGTGAGAGGCTCCATATCTACAAGTCCGTATATTTGCCTATACTACTATATGGAGCTGAAAGCTGGATATTGACGGACCGGCAGGAGAGCAGAGTCACAACTGCTGAAATAAAGTTCTTGCGAAGAATAGTGGGAAATACGAGAAGAGATCGTGTCAGGAATGAGCGTATACGCCGGGAACTAGAGTTTGCGCCATTAAAGGAAACTCTGCAAACCCGTCAGTTGAAGTGGTTCGGCCACGTCATTAGAATGGAGGAACACAGAGACCCACTAAAAACCATGGATTACGTGCCAGATGGGAGAAGGCCTCGGGGGCGACCAAGGATGTCCTACCTGGAGTGCGTCGACAAACTTTGTAGAGGAAGAGGGAAGGACCTTCGCCAGGCCAGAACCTAGCTGGGGATAGAGAGGATTGGATCCGGTGGCTATTCGCTCCCCTACGCTGATACGGCACGACAGGGAGAAGCCAAAGAAGAAGAAGAAACTGCTTCCGTTCTGGTTTCATGATAATTATTATATGTAATAATAGATAAAGTCTGACTTAAAAAATGTAATAAAAAAAAAATTGAAGATATCTGTGGGAGGAAATAATTGTAAAAAAGCAAATTAATGTTGCTTGTACAGCACTATAGATGTTTTAACACTGTAAAATACTTCTTTTTTTCATCGACTGGATGCAACTGATTAGTTCCAAGAAACAAAAAAGAGCAGTATAAACTAAAACGTTAACAGAATAGAAAATAAGAGAGGTCTTAGGGAAATAAATAAGAGATTAGCGTCAAAATTTAGTTTCATACAACTCAATTGGACCAAAATAGCATGATATTTTTATTAAATTTAGAAAATAGAGTGCTATTAGGTAGGTAGTTTCTTTTCTATCTTTTAGGTCCCATTTTTTTTTTACTATATAAAATATATAAGTAAGAATTTAGAATTTAGAATAATATATAAAGTACCGGTTAAAGGTATGAAACACGTGTTACTATTCAATATCTAAACTGCTTAGTTCGAGGATTCTGCCAAAAAACTTATACATTAGAGTCTACATAATCGTAATTGTCCTGAGGCAATTACGGATGTGAAACGTAACCGCTTAATTTGATGAAGGATGAACAACGCTTTAGGGTTTTCTATAATAAAGTTTAAGGTTTTATGAGGTAAATTATTCTGAATTTCTGGTCCGAAGAAGAGTGATTTAGAAGAAATTAGAAGGCTTCATAACGCGGAATCGCAAAGCTTGTACCCCTGTATTATGAATGAGATTGTAGTATCGCAGAGGGTCAATGGGGATGCAAAGTTATTAGGCTTAGTGAAGAACGAATTCCTAAAAAGTCAATTCACTAAGCCTTCAGATTCAGTAAGCATATTATTATATTACATGATACATTCTTAACTTGAGTAGTCCATTTAGATTTTTTTTAAATAAATCGTTTTTTATTTTATCTTCTTTAACCTTCTTAGTTACTTTAATGTATTGATGTAAGATTCGTAATTTGTTTTTTAAATATTAATTGGAAATATAATAATTGATTAAATTTAGATAAGGTTCGATTGAACCGGTTAAGTTACTTTTTTCCTTGATTAAAAACATAAATAGAAAATTAATAAAACGAAAAAACGTTTCTTAGAATTCTAATTTGAGTATTGCTGTGAAAGAAATCAATATTTCCTAGATTCTGAAAACATCAGGATGGTCCTGGATACAAGACTCCCATAGCTGAGTATTGAATTCAGAAGTGGCCTGTCCCTACCTGGATGGAGATCAATTGCGACTCTTTATTGAGGCTGGGAAGAAAAGCCTAGGCCGACATCCAATCTCCTCGGTCCACAAATCAAGCCGAGAGGCATAGATAGCAGTTAGGTTAAGTACCCCCTTGCTTAGGGCTTAGGGCTCCACTAGTGTATCTTGGTCACATTCAAGGACAGGGCATTAGCCTTAATTTAAATTTATATTTAACTTACTCAGCCACTGCACTGGAAAGTAAGGTTGCTCTTTTAAAGAATTGCCACTTGGCCCTACATTCTTTCCTCTACCACATTCTTCAAAATATCAGACATATCTTTGCTGATATGATACATCATACACATACATCATATTTGTTTTTGGTAACTCGATGAGGTCCTCCGTGACCCACCTACACGACTAGTTTAAATCACTCCTCCCCTCCACATGGAGACAGTACTTATTTTACTTCGGGTCATTATTTTACCAAACAATAAAATACCAGCATCCTTTCTATACCCACCTTCAATTTAAATCCTTAGTTCACTTGGTTTTTACATCATGCTGAAAAAAAGATAGCGCCTTTGTAGATTCCGACCTTTGTATCCCATATCACAGAACTGAAGCCTTCGAACAATCTTATCTTAACAGTCTTACTGCATTATGAAATTCCATTCCTTCCGATAAACATCGGTTTTATCCTTATCAACAATCAAATCTCTCCTTTTTCAACACCTATTACACCAGACGCCTGGTGATTGTAAAATATTAAAGTAGATTAAGTGTTCAACAAAAAAAATGACCTAATTTCTTCCTTTTTTGAGTTCAAAATTAGTTGTTTTAAACTTCTCATTTTATTGCAGTATTTATTGTTTTATATATAAATTTGTTTCTCTTCTTCATTTACCTTTGTGAACAGTTAAGTCTATATAATTTATTTTAGATATGTATGTTATCTTTATTTCCAACATTTATGTTATTCTAAAGCGATTAAGTCTACTAGGAAGTCCTTCCTGTATCCACTGTCGATATTCTTGATAACCCTCTGAGGCGATTGAAAAAAGGTGGCCTCGGTACCAACTGCCTTAAAACAGTTAGTGAAGTGCTACCACTGGATAGTTCTTTCTCAAGACATTATCATGACTTTTCTTCACTGTGCATATTTGCTCATAGTGTTTATTGTTCTATAATACAGTAGTAAATTACAATAAATAAATTTAAAAAAAAACATCAGACAAAGTTTATACTCCCACTTTTAATTATTAAAAATATAACATTCGTTTCTTGCTTGTACAATGAGATTAGAAAAAAAAGTCCTATTAGCTAAAGTAGCATCAAATTGACTAATTCCACAACTCCTCGTAGAATCTTCCTTCCAGCCCAAAAAGACGATTAGATTTAAAATTTCGTCATCCGACTAAGGGACTAATCAATCTTTACATTAAGGTTATGTACTTAATATAAATATGCTTAATATCAACAACAATTTCGATATATTTATTATACCATTGTACCATTTATCTACCATTATCTATGTCTTTTTTTTTTTCCTTCTTCGGATCATCTTCCAGAATTATACAGCATACATAACATAAGCAGCCCACTTGAATTCGAGGTTTCTCTGTAACGTTTTTTATAACGATCTTTATTATTTGTGAACATCGGTTACTCTCTGTGATATACAGCTCTTTGTGAAGTAGAACTAGTGAGATAAAGATGAATATTTATATTGTTTTCTTAAAATCCTATTTCAATTTATACTTCATGAGAACCAACCCTTAATAGCTCTAAGAAGGCCCTGAGGAACCTGTCTAAAGAGTTCTGACATTATACTTTTGTGACATAAAATAAATATTACGACAACCTCTGTTGGCTTTCCCCTTTAAGGCTTACATTGTCATTTAATGAACACTTAAGACACAGCTATTACCTTTCCGCCACACACACATCTCCCCCCAAAGGCTCTTTGTCTAAATCCTACTACTACTCGTTAGTGTTTATTCCCTCTCTAGTCGTTTTCTTGTAAAACCCTTATTATATTCCGAACCAGTCATAATATAAAGCTTGGGTAATACAACTTAGTTTGTAAGAAGTTCACTTCAATCTCAACGAAGCATCTTCTTTGATGATAAAAATAAAATAAAATCTTAGCATTGCTTTGAGATTGCAATGAAAGACATATTTTATATATACAGGATGTACTATAAATATATCGTCATATGATGAGGAAAGATACCAGACCTTTTTGCTTGTTCATTTAACGTCACTTTATGCAACTGTAGCTAATCGGACGATGCTACAATGTACAATGTCATACATCTACAATGTCATACGATGTCCTACATTTTGGCTAAACAGGTTTAATTTGGATCGGGATCTTTGACGATTACCTAACATCGCACAGGCTCCGTACCACCTTTTTACGTCCCATCCGAAGACGGCATAATAGGATTTTTACTCCCATTAAAATCAGGACCTGTGGATTTAAAACTGTGACCTTTGGCTCTTAACGTCCGAATATTTTTAGAAATATAAAGATTTAATTTTCTGCATGACGCTGTGCAACACCTATTTTATTTTGGGAGTTCGACTTCTTAACCTTCTGAGAAATTTTCTTTTTTTTTTCATGTGGTACCACTTGCTTTTCTGTGCGTGCACATCAAGTAGATATATTTGAGCTTTTCTGATGAAAACCAAAAATAGCCGTTGAGAATCGGATTATGGTTCATATAAACATTTATGTTCTACTTAAGGTCTGGTATATAGGGATCACCTGTAGCAGGGTGGCTAGCATAATAGCCTTCTTGCCAAAGGTCACTGTTTCAAAAACGCAGGTGCTCCTAGGATTTTTTAATAGGATAAAAACTTAGTTATGCCGTCCTTCGGAGAGAACATAAGAAGGTCCAAGATCCCTATCCTAAAAGGACCTATTAGTTTTCTATCGTTAGGTTGTAGTTCGTATCGCAGAAAAACTTTTCCATTAATTAGCTTTAAAATAGTCCAAAACAAATCAAACTTTATAGACCAATCTTGTCAAGGACGCGAGGAGGCAAGAATTTAAAAAAAGAGAGGGAAATAGAAAATTCGTGTTTAATACAGTTCACTATTCATATTGTCGCAGATAATTTAAACCTCAAGTGAAACAAAAAAGTTTATATGATACATAGTCGGATTGGCAACAATAAGGGAGAAAAATCAAATTTCAAGATTTTTGCTGTTTAATAAAGACCACAGATAACAGCAAGATATCAGACTTTACTCCTCTATTCTTTGGCACCACCAGTCTTTCTTGTTTTTCTGTTCACCCCTACCTCGCTCTTAAAGGCTATACGGCTGTTTCTAGGGCCGAGAGGGAAGGAAACGAGGTTGGCGGGGAACTAATACCGAGATAAAGGTGTGGCGAGACGCGAACTGTTATATTTCTTGTTATCTGTAGTAGCTGGGAAACGCGCGTTAACAAAAAACGTGCTAACCCGCTCCGCAACCCCACACCCACTTGTTTTCTTTGTATTGTCAAAATATTTGAGATTTTTTGATGAAATCCATGGATAACATCCAAATACTCAAAATTTGACTTTCCTTCCCAACCGTTCAGAATCCAAGAATGGGTCATATGAACTATTTTGTTTCATTTAGTATCTAGTATCTGCTATCATATAAACATTAATGAGACACACTGCATTTGTATATACACGTACATTTTGTTGTTCATTACATTCAGGAAAAAGGTGACATTAGCAGTTTAATTAATTTAAACGAATTAATCATGATATGTATGTGAAAGTCTTTTTGTTACCAAATGCGTTGTTCATATCTTATCAAATATTCGTGATTTTTCATAGATTTTTTTTTCTTGGTTCACAATATTTTTAGTTTTTTTTTGAAATGCTTGAATAGTGAAGAAAATGTTGATACCTGAATATTTTTGTTTGGTATTTAAAAATTAAATTAATTTTTTTTTTGAGAAAAATATTTTTATTTTTTGTTAGTTCATGTGTTCTATTTACGCCTTCTAGTGTTTCTATTCAATAGTGTAGGGATTAACTAGAAAAGAGTGCCCTCCTTGCACCCTTCAAACCAGCTAGCTGAGAGTGCGTATTTATCGATCGGAGTCTCAAATTTTTCGATCAGGACTTCGTTTCGCTGTCTTCCCGAAGATCACCGTCCTTCCATAGAGAGTCGCCTACCCGTCGTGCTGAATCTGATTTACAATCTGGACCACAACGGAAGAATTCATGGACAGATCATTGATCATTTTTTCCCCTTATTGTATACATTCATTTTTTTTTTTTTTTTTTTTTGTAAACTTATTCATAGTACTAACCCACCAACCTAATTTTTTTTTTTTTACAGTTTGTTTTAATCGAAAGATTTTTTTTTTTTTAGTTGCAAATTTTCCTCATTTTTAGAAATCAAACTTTTATTTATTTTGTTTTTTTACAATTTTATTTTTTTATTTTAATATATTACCTATTTTATTTTATTTTTATTTTAAGTACTCAAGACCAGCTCGTTTCGAAACGGGATCGAGTCTACGTTAGCCCATCTTTTTTTAACATTAATCATCCCAACAACTATTATTTTGAGAGGATTAAATTATTTCACAATAGTTAAAAAAATAATGTACCATTAATTAATTCATGTATAAATTTGATTGCATAAATTCATAGAGAAATCATTCAATCCATGCATTAAACTTAGTACTTATATCATTAATTGGAAACATAGAGGTGGAAATATAGTTTACTCACGCTAATTGAGCTGACCAATAGAGAACGCTGATTTCAGTTCATCGGTTTGCTTACCATTAATACCATGGTTAGAATATGGTCCCATTCGCTTTGATATTTGGAACACTGTATATCTTGTTAGCAACTAGCTGTGCAATATCCATTGTCAATATGATTGCAATTATACATGTTAGTGCTATACGTTTTGAACTGTTTTATAACTCAAATTCTAAAAATTCAACTAGTTGCTAAAATTAAAACAATTCCATGCTCGGTGACCATCGGTGCGTGCAAAAAAAGTTGAAACGACCAACTTATTCAACAGGTTGCAACTAATATCTTTACAAATCGTTATGCCTATCCTTAGAGAACTTTCCTAGGTGTGTAGAGATCCTAAAATTTATTAAATAAAATTAATATACTTGACAAACTTCAGAAAAACTAGAGCGAACTGTGTGGCTCAACCGGCCAGGACCTGCAACTCTCTGTTTTTCTTTTCGACCGTTGGGGGCGCTCTGGTCCTGTAACTGGCCGCTAGAAGGCAGTGTAGTAAACGTGAAATTCCCTTTTTGGGAACCCGAAACACAAACTATTTATCGACTAGCTACACAGCTAGGGGGCTTCCCTGAAAAAAACAGGTTGATATAGACAATTGTTATCTCTTTTCATAGACAAACCAAAGAATATTTTTTTTTTAATATGTTCAATCTTCTAATAGATTTTTAAAAATCAAAACAAGACTTATTTCTGATCAATATTAATAATGAACCTACGTTAAAAAAAATTATTTCCGTTTGTGACATTATCGCAGTCAGCTGTCGACATTTGTGAAAGAGGTCTCACAAAAAGTGACCTAGTTAAAACTCATTTCGTTCCGTGAGATATGAACTGATATAGAACGACTGAAAAAGAAAACGAGTCTTTTGACAATATCAGCTGTCAGATTCTCTAGTCTGCTCTCCGGTAGCAGCTGCTTTATTAAATTTTACTTCGAAAAGCTAAAAGGGTTTTACAACTACTTATATTTTCTTTTTACCATGCTAACAATTACTTTGTTCTGTTTTATTATATCGTAATTTATACTACAAAGATAATACTACAATACTTCACTGTATGTTCGTATTCTTTAACCTTTCTTATGCCATTTTTCCTGATCCAACAGAGCTTGGAGTTGCCTAGGATTTTTCAGTGTTCCTCAGCGATCAATACTCACTACTGTTATTTTGATGGTAGTGCACTAAACTCGATAAATGGCCTAACTGACTTACAAAATTACTTTAATGTTTATAAAATGGTACGTTAGAGTATACTTTTTAAAAATCCCTTAGTTTGCGTGCCACGTCACTTTGTAATTCCTTACCTACCTCTATACGCAAAGCATCATCTCCTCAGTAATCAATCTTTTGAATAATTGTATACAAAATTAGAAATAATAGTCGTATATCACTTTAAAATGAGGAACAAAACAGATATGTTTACAAAACCATTTTTTTTTCTATGATTTTATGATATTAGTGTGAGATACAATTATGGTATCTCTGCATGCTCATCTGTTTAGTAATATATAGTCTTACATGAATGTACTATTGTTGTCATATTAACTCCATAGCTGTATGTTGTTCAAGCAATTGTATTTTCTACTTTTAATCATAATATAAGTATAGCCTTAAGTTTTTTTTTTTTTAATGTTTTTATTTTTATGCGAGACACAAGACTCAGTTATTGTACTTTATTGTTATTCTTAAGAGACAGAAGGTCCCAGAGTAAAATTTTCTTTATTTCTTTAGAGAAAGTGATAAATCATATAGTTTCATATCTATAAGAAGTTTTATCCTGTGTCCCTGTTAATATCGAAGTTCAATAGTATTCGACCAAAAGATGGCATGGTTAATAATAAATTATGTAATAATCTTTTTTAAAAACTAAAACTAATGAGTTATGTATAATTACATAAATATTTTAATTGTAATTAATAAAACTATATAAAGAAAATACCCAGAGATTAAACGCAAACAATTAGCATTGAGAAATATTCACTATGCTTTAGATTATTTCTAATTGGTGGCCTTATGTCTAAAATAAAACAAATATTCAAGATGCGATTTTGAAATAATTTTATTCCGCCAATTAAAAATTCCAATCGCTAATATTTCACAAGATTTTTTAAGAATATTTTGGGTTCGAAATATTCTTCTACATTGGAACGAAAATTATTAGTATCATATAATGCTTGAAATGTTTCATAATAATTTTCTGCCGAGTAATTCATAAGTTCTGTTTAATAACTCCTACGATTCAGCGATTTTACTTTGACCGATAATTACAAAAAAAATATAATTATATCAAATTAATGAATAAAGCTTTAATTTCTTCAGTTTTGTATTAATTCTATTCGTTACAAAAAAATAAGATGGATACTATCAGCGCTTTAATTGGAAATTGAAAAAGATCTACTTCTAAAAAAAAAAAAAATATTGGAATAAAAATAAATCAATTTCATAGATAATATTGGCAGTTCTTAAACTCGGTCATAATTATTTTAAAAATTTATGGAGTACTAAAAAAATAATGAAAATTATAAAAGAAAAAAAATATATATATATATATATATATATATATATATATATATATATATATATATTTTAATCTCGATTTCCCATCCTGATACCTTTCTGGCAACTTTTGCAGACGACACCGCCATCCTATAATCCAGTTCCAATCCTGAAACAGCATCCTTAAACCTTCAGAGACACCTTTTCCTTATCGAACACTGGTGTAATAACTGGCGTGTAAAGGTGAACGAAGCCAAATGTAAACACATAACCTTTACTCTTAGACGACAATCCTGTCCGCCAGTTTATTTCAACTCATTACCAATTCCTCTCTCAGATACAGTCCGGTATCTTGGCTTACTGTTAGACAAAAGATTGACTTGGAATCCACATACAAGACTTAAACGACAAGAACTCAACCGACGATTCGGACAGTTATACCGACTACTCAACAGAAAATCTGAACTTACAGTTGACAACAAATTATTAATCTACAAGACAATACTGAAGCCCATTTGGACCTACGGACTTGAACTGTGGGGGACAGCTAAACGTACTAACATCAAACGCATTCAATCCTTTCAATCCAAAGTCCTCCGTACAATAGTAAATGCTCCTTATTATGTCTCCTACTATAACTTGCACCACGACCTTAATGTTCCATTTATTTCAGATCTAATTCCATCCAAATTTTCCAAATTCCACCAGAACCTCATTCATCATCCTAATCCTCTAGCTCAATCCCTATCCAGCTCCACTCATCCATACAACCCACTTAAAAGGTTGAAACGGCAATGGCCCCGCGACCTTTTGTAAATATATTGGAGTTTTAGCACTGGCTAGATTCTCCACTCAATGTGATGTATATATGAGTGTGTGTATGTGTATATAGGTATAAGTGAATTCTTGACTTTATTGTATTGATTCATTATTGTGTATATATTTTATTGTAATTTTATGCCGTGTAAATATTGTATAAATGTAGTATGTGTGATATCTTTCAGCACTACTATTGATGTCCAAATTGGGACTTAATTTTACTCATAAAAATTGTTGTTGTTGAAAATCTCGATTTTCAATTCTAGTCCAAATAATAAATATATTATCCTACATATGTTTTATTCATAACTCTTTTTGTTTTTTACTAAGCAATATATTACAAATGAAAACAGATATTGGACCAATATCTACTTCAGATTCCAATAACAAACCTATAATTTTAATCAAGTGACAAGTCCAATACACCATCAACCGTCACAAACATACAGTTTATGAATTATTTCAGTACCAATATATCTAAACCTCTATTACTCTATTTCGATACTACTATACATTTTATTTTTTAAATATTGTATCTTTATATTCACAGCATCAAAATATCCTGGATAAGTAGGATTCAGCATTATTCTAATCTCATAATTAGTAAAATTCCTGGAAGGTAAAAAGTTACACACGAAGAATGGTCTTATTTTTTTTTTTGGCACAGGTAACAAAAAATAACCTTAATGGATTTATTAATCTATTTAATTGGTCGATTGTATCACCTGCTTTATAGCAGTATGTTTAATAAAATGTGATTAAAGACCTGATAATTAAGCTATACTGTACCTCTTTCTTTCCTGATCGCCATTACATTGACGTGTGAAGGGTAACTAATGACTATAACAAACTTAATCTATCAATATTGTTTTGGTTAAATTTACGGATAAACTGGAAAAAAAGGAGTATTTAATTTATTTAAGTGGGTGATTCTGTTCATTGAGTAGTTAAAATATTTCTCACAGAAATAAGAGGAACTCAGCTGAGGCACGTGGGATAAGCTAGTGCTTCTCCCCAATCCTATTTATAGACTTGAAGGTTATTTCGTAATTACATTGCACTATTTTAGGTTAGTGTTCACTAAAACAGAATAAACAAAAAAGTTCATATTAATATATTTATATCTCAAACTCATTTATTAAAAAAATTCAAAGGTTTAAGATTTATTATTTATTTACTACACTAAGACTGACTGTACAAAGTTCAACTTGTTTAAAATTAAATAACATGTTTTAATCACCTGATAAATAAATAAACGGTAAGCAATGACAGTTGTTGTTCATCTATTTGTATAATTCTTTGTGTGTGAATACTGTGACATAGTTCAATTTATGTAATCCCATTATTCTCAAGGCCTCTTTCAATGGCCTCAAACGTTTTATGATTAGGTATTCTTCGGTTAGGAAATTTTCACGATATCTTCGAACACAGTTTCTATGTACCTCGCCACATGTTAAAAGAATATCTGTTTGTTTAACAAAATTGAATAAATTTATAGTGTCTTCCATGAAAATCATAAACTGAACAGTATCACAGTATTCACTCACACTAAAACACACAGAACTAGACAAACAGATAAGCAACTACTGTTATTCCTAATCGTTAATTTGTTTATCAGGTAATTAAAATTGTTATTTAATATTAAACTTTGTACAGACAGTCTTATTTTAGTAAATAAAAAATAAATATTTAGCCTTTTAAATCTGTTTAATAAATGAATTTGAGATATATATTTATATGAACTTTTTTGTTTATTTTGTGTTAGTGAACACATTCCTAAAATAGTGCCGTGCTATTACGAAACACCCTGTATAGAAAAAAGAATCGAAAGAAAATAAGTTCTTAACTGTTGGAAAACATCTGAAGGTCTGATAAAAATAACATCTCCCGAGACGGGATGAAGCCTTTGGAAGGACTGTTAATTTCTTTTGTGGTCTGGGTAGCTTTATTTACCGCGAAAAATTCAGATGTGCAAAATCTTGATTCATATTATTCGAATTTAATAAACACACATTAACAATAAATCAGAATAATAATAATCAAAAAAAAAAAAAAAAAAAAAAAATAAAACTGATACTCTGACATCATAAATTTGGAAAATCCCTCCCAATCTGAACTATTCCTTTATTTTTTTGTTTCCGTGTTCTTTCAAAGTTTATTATTTACACACATGTCTAGGCAAGGCTCTATTTTATCTCAAATCTTACGTAAATATACACGTATGTCTACACACGTAGCGCAAAAACATAAAGTCGTACGGAACTAAAATTTCATATTAAAGAAAACTATAGATGTTACAGCAACTTTTTCATAAAAATTGGCTAACCAGAAGAGCCACTTTTTACCATGCGTTTTGCACCTTTTTACGATTTTCTCAAAAAAGGCTATAACGACTTTAATTAAACTCGCTATATTGATGTCAAATTTAATGGGCTTTGATATCATTAAGGTTTCATTATGATACAACAGTCTGACAGGGATTGAATGCCGATATTTCAAAATGTTTTAATATATAAAGTACCTTTTATTTATTTATTTGAACACCCTTCCTTGCGTAATATGCAACACGGGTTGTGACAACGTCTAGTCGCCAGTTATAGCAAGAAGTTGACGTTGCCAACAATATTCTTGAAGTTGTCTGTCTTCTAATTTTTACTCTTAAGGAGCACCTTCTCTGCCTTCTATTCTTCCCGCTGGTCTTCTCCCGATCCTAAAATGGTCTGGGCCCACGGCTGTTTTCCACCCGTATACAAACTCTTTGTAGTACGGGTAGTTTCTTTCAGTCACCAGCTGAGGAAATTCGTTGTCTGATAAGACGTAGAGTCCAGTTTTCCTCAGAAGTCTGATCCGTTGGGGTTCAAAGGCGGTGCAAGTTGACAGGATATGCTCAGCAGACTCGAGTACTCCACAGCTAGGGCATAAGGGATCGATATCTATCCCAAAGCCTGAGAGTTTAGTTCGAAAGCCCCCATGCCCTGTGAGAAATTGCGTAACCCGGAAGGACCCATTTTGCATCTAAACGAGACTGGACGGTGGGAAAGTATTTCCTTAAGGTAGCGCCCTTTTGAGATGTCACCCACCGTCGATTCCACTTTTCTATAGTGTCCTCCCGGAGAACGGTTTTCCATTTTCTGGGTTCCTCGTCAATTTTCATTTTTAGATAATCTGGCAGGCCTGCTGAGCCTTCCCTCTTAAACGTGTGCCTCAATCCATCCTCCTCCAGAACTAGGTCAAGAGGCACTGCTCCTGCGAGGACTTGCACCGCCTCATGCGATACAGTTCGGTACGCCCTAGTGACCCGCAGCAGAGCTTTTCGTTGAATTGTCGCTAACCTGCTTTTTAGGCGTTGTGAAAGGTTCTTGTACCATGCAGGAGACGCGTACCTCAGGATACCCAAAATCACACCCTTATATATGGCCAATGTAGCTGGGTACCTGAGGCCCCAGAAAGCGCCTCTCCACACGACTAAGGCCATTTAAGGCGAAGGCCACTCTATTTCCCATGTAGTCCAAATGAGGTGTCATGTTGAAATTTCTACCAAATCTTATACCTAGATAAGTTACTTCTTCACTTGGACGTATTCGATCTCTGTTAATGCAGAGAGTTATAGGGTTTGCCCATCTTGTCTTGCCTTTTAAAAAGATTGCCTGTGTTTTTGCCGAGGCCATCTTCAGCTTGTTCCTCTCACACCATTCTTTTATGAGGTTAGCACATGTTTCGGCCTCTTCTTTTAATCTGGCTCTGCTGTTGGCGGCCACCAAGACGGCCAAATCGTCCACATAAGCTGTGGCAGGGAACCGCTCTTGTTCAAGTAGACCCAGCAACTCGTCAAAAACAAGTTTCCATAGAGCAGGACCGAGAACAGATCCTTGAGGACACCCTCGCTCTATGGATAGCTTCTGTTTCATAAAAGCAACCTCGTACTTTTACACTCCTGTCCTTGAGGTAGTTGGCAACGAGGGCATACAAGTTGCTGGGTGCTTCGTACTTTTGCAGCTGCTGAAGTAAGCGAGGCCACCAGACGCTGTCGAAGGCAGAGGAAATGTCAAAGAGCAACAACATGACATATCGTTCCTCCCTCTGCTCAACATCTGCGCGGACCCTCAGCAGTGCATCAGCGGTTCCCTTTCCCTTTGTAGAGCCGTATTGCCGTGGATGACTTGCTCTTTCAAAAACCGGTCTCAGACTGGTTAAAATGAGGTTCTCCAGGACTTTGCTCATTACAGGGAGGAGACAAATGGGTCTATATGACTTGGGAAGCTGTTTATCCCTTTCTCCCCCCTTGTAGAGGAGTCTCAGATCAGCGGTTTTCCATTTTCTTGGAAAGTATCCCTTATCCAGACAACTATTGAAGATTTCTAACAATCTTTTCTCAATGTAAGGGATACTATTCTTCAAAATCGCCGCATCTATAGCATCAAGTCCTGGAGCTCGACCATTTTTCTGTTTATCCGCGGCAATACGTAGATCATTTATGTCCCATGGTGGGTACAAGTCTGTACCAGGCGGGTATATCGTGGTACGTCTTACAAAAGCTTCCTCTTCGTTGTCCTGAGATGGATCATCTTTGGGGTAGGTCGCCTCAATGAAAATGTTGGCCGCTTCTTCAAGAGTGGTTGCTTGCACAGATCCATCCTTGAGGGCTGCCAAAGTCTGCAGTGGAGTAAGCTTTCCCAAGGCTACTCTATATGGAATACTCCAAGGGTTTTTTGAGGATTCTTGAACGATGAACTCATCCCAGGACCTTCGCTTTTGTAAGCGCACCTCATTTCGATATTCCCTCGCTTTAGACTTGTACTCGTTCCGAAGTGCAGCGCGCCTCTCATCACATCTGCACTTTTGGTACGACCGCCGCGCCTTGTAGAGGTCTCTCTTCAACGCTGTTAAGGCCGGCGTCCACCAAGGGACTGATCTTGCTCTCGTCTTTCGGCATCCAAGGGAGTTTTCAGAGCGTCACGGATGATATTGGTTAATCTAGATACCCTATGATCTAATTCATCTACCCCATCCGCCACAGCCTCTTCCCATTCTTCATCGACGATTACTCCCTCCAGTGTGCTTCTGAAAAGCTTCCAATCGCTTTTACGTGTAAGGAAACCTTTATCGGTGCCGTGGGAATACTCTTGTTCGTCTACCAAGCCGATTTCTATCGAAACGTGGTCGGAACTCGTTTCAGATCTAAGGGTCCAATGTTCAATATATCGAGTAAGAACAGGGGTGGCGATCGTGACATCGATCCAACTCTGCCCCATTACCCCACAAAAGGTAGGGGTAGCTGTTGGTTCGTTAATGACAACTAGATGATTTCTGGCAATGAAATCGCCCATTTTCGCACCTCGCCTGTCTGTACGATTGGACCCCTAGACCGTGTTCCAGGCGTTGGTATCTGAGCAGAAGATGACGTTTCTCATGTCTCTTATTGTCGCTTCCATGGTAGAAATATTCACCTCTATATCATTTCTATGAGGCAAGTACGCTGATACTAAAGTGAATGCAATATTGCCCCACTTGATGTAGCATGATGCATAATCTGCCATGGTGTGCTGCCTCAGATTCATCACGTCGAGGTTAGGATTGTTGATCACTATCGCAGCCCTGGGCCTCCTCTCGCCACTGCCCAGAGCTATAATCCTCGACGTGAGGCCAAATCCCGTGACCTTATTCCCACGGCAGCTCGGTTCCTGGATCGCCATTATGTCATAGCGTTGGGTGAGAGAGCGAAGCTCATCAGCTACTAGACGTCGGCGGCCCATATTTATCTGTAGTATAGTGAGTCTATTCATAGAAGGTTCTTCTCACTATATCTTGTGACTTCTTGACATGCACTGGGCAGTCCCGACTACCTGCCTGGTGCCTAGCTTTGTTACTAAGAATACCCTCCCTCACACAGTTAACGCAGGTAGGAGCAGTTTTGTTTCTCTTCGCCGCACAGTCCTTAGCTATGTGACCTATTGCAGAGCACCACTTACATACTACACCGGTTGCTTCACATGTAGCTCTAGTATGTCCGTAGCCCTGGCAGCGAAGGCAAGGAGGAGCGTCAGGGTAATCATTGAAAATCAGCGTATACCAACCCTCAGATATGATTTTTTCCTTCAAAAGATTATATCTTATCAGTGGGTGTACTTCTAGAACCCAATTATTTGTAATGCGATTTCTTGCAACTGATGTAAACAGCGGCCTTATTTGACCTGTTTTGTTCTCTGGTATAGAGACTGATTTTCATCGTCAACTTTTCCCATATAACTCTTTCTAAATTTTCCGCCGTCCACGATAAGGGTACTCCTTTGACTTCCACCTTCGGCTTCCTCTTGAGAGCTAGCCTTGCTTCAATTCCAGCTTCTTTTAATTTTTTACATTGCATTAATTTTGCTGCGTTTGCTTCTTCGTCGACACATACCAGAACAGAGCCATCTTTGGTAGCGCGAACAGCTTTAACTTGTACCCCAAGTTCATCCGGGGAAGGCAGATGCTTCATAATATCCGCAGCACTTTTACCTTCACTAGCTATAGTTAAATAAGTTGGCCTGGCCTCCGGAGGCTTTAATGGTATGGCTTTAACAACATCCGCCATAGTAGTCTTTTTTGCAGGAGTTTGCTTTGCCGAGTTTACCTGTGTTATGTTTCCTGTATTCCCTTCTTTTTTCATTTGGTTAGATTTCTTCCTCTGTTGTCTCTTCTTCACTACCTGGAAGGTCTCGGTGTCAGTTGTACTTGTTTGGACCACTGATGATTGAGGTTCATCGCTTGGTATAGTAAGCTCCTTAGATGGGCCGGGTTCTGCCAGCAGCCTCTGTGGTGCCGTGGAAGGTGGTTTAAGTCCCTCTATTATCATCGGAACCGACTTTTCAAGGATAGCTTTCGTTATATGCTCATATACAGCAGGAGACGCCAAGGTCTCACGAACAACGCGATGGACCAGAGATTGCTGATCCTCTTGTTTGTCATGAATCGTTTCTGCTGAACCTTACTGTTTATATGTTTTTGAACCTTAATGTTTATATTTTTGTCAGTTGTGTTCATATAGACTCTAATATTTTCTTGAACCCTGCATGCATCATTTAGTAGAAGATCATCATTTCTAACTTTTTCTTTTCCTTCTCGGGCATCAGGAGATCCTTGTCTTACTCTTTTAGCCGAAGATCTAGGACACTTTGACGGGCGTTCTACCACTACTTCTTCATCCATTGCATTTTTTAACATTATTTAACGCTGTTATACTACCAAATAATGATGAAATAACTGGTAATAATGAATTAGCAATAATTAAAGTAATTGGTTAAAAGCCTAACCTAAATAATTCGTTGATGGGTAACAATACTTTTAGAAAAAAAAAAACTCTTGGATAGGCTTACCTTTCCCTTCACGAGAATTCTCTTCTTCAATTGTCTCTAAAAGTTTAGTTCAGTCAAACCTTAGTGGAAACCACTTGGTTAACTTCAACTTCCACTTGGTTAACTTTCAATATATAAAGTACCTTTAATTTTTTAGTTTTTATTAAATTGGGCATATCACCTGATTGGCATTGCAAAATACCGGTAAATATACATACATACATACACACACACACATACACATATGTATATATAATATACATATATGTGTAATGCGATTTTTTGTTTTTGAACTTAAGAACACTGAGTCGTTTTGAAGTTGTGTCATCAAGCAATTAATCGATTAACATATTGCTTGAATACTGTTCTATAGAGCTTAAGTTTTACCTGTGAAGTAGAAGGTGATAGGTTTGAAGGATGTGGATAGATATGGAAGGATGACACGGGGCCACTCTGCTGGATTGGACTAGGATGAGGACCACGCCCATTTTCCATTAACTATATTTATCTAGGACAGCTTTCTTATCTGTCCATCACTGGGCTATGAGAGCTTGTAATTTAATATACCGTCTAGCTGGAGTAGGCTTCTAAGTGTCATGGAAAGGTCGACATTTTCAGAGAGGAATAGTAATAATCAAAAGTCCTTAAAAGTTAAGTTTTAAAAATGTTGCT
The DNA here is from genome assembly GCA_023052935.1 of Piezodorus guildinii. NCBI lineage: Eukaryota > Metazoa > Arthropoda > Insecta > Hemiptera > Pentatomidae > Piezodorus > Piezodorus guildinii. Next base: position 64,840,148 of record CM041293.1, read on the forward strand.
ATAGTAGTTGTCCCTGACTTGGAAAAACAATAGATCATCGATATGTCTAAATATAATTTAGTGTTTACTAGTTAGATTTATTGATTCTGCTGACATTGCTAACATTTTTCAACAGGAAAGGTCCTAATAGTACTGTAAAATGAGGTTTTAATCCATTCGAATAAAAAAATTTTCCTTATTGTGTGGTAAAAATATTAATAGTGGTAAATTATTAGCAAGTCTAATTTTCAGGAGGAACAAAAGTTTTTGCTTAAAGAGTTTTATCTCGACAACTGTTAAACGTAAAAATGTCCATTATCACTCAAATCAAAGCTAATTATTTGGGCTATGATTTATTTTGTCTTCATAAATGTCTAAAAAAGTACAATTTTTATGATATTTTACACAATCCTCAATGCTCCTAATTTTGTCACAAATAAACTCATCTATAAAGACCTTAACGTTCCCTATAATGCTGACTTGGCACAAATCACTTACCACTCATGACAAACTTCATTTCCACTTCATTAGTATCAATCCTTGTTTCCTCTTAAATCCCTTATAATCCTCCGAGGCGTCTGAAAATAAGATGAACCCGGAGAGCAGCGAATGGGCAGTATTAGAACATATGAGTAGTATCCCTACATACGAGTCATGATAGTACATCATGTATCATATTTTCTTTTTATTTATCATATTTAAGCTACTATTTCAGCCACTGCTACAGAACAATACATTAACTTCCACCAAAGACTAACATACAACACCAAACCTCTTACAGAAACATTAAAATGCTCTACGAATCCTTACAGCCCACCACGACGACTACGCAGGCGGTGGCCAAGAGATATGCTGATCACTTAACGAACTCTGCTGTGATGAGCCGCTGCTTCATCAGTCCACAAATTTGCTTATTGCAATGGAAATGCAGATGGCAAATTAAATTGTATGTCAAAGTTTTTTGTTTTGCAATAAATAATAAATAATTTATCATATATCACTTTTAATAATATTTATACAGTTATAAATATCATATATATATATATATATATATATATATATATATATATATATATTTTATTTTATTTTTTTTTTATTTATTTATTTTATTTTTTTTTTTTTTTAAACCATATAGCTCCTAAAAGGTAGGCCCTGCCTACATCGGTACTTATAGCTACATGGTTACTTACTGCGTAGGCTATAAATATCATATAACAAAAATATTCCCCAATAAATTTCTAATATGAAAACTATCGTTAAATTTTGGACCCAGCCAACACCGACAACGAATCTAGAAAGTGTAACAGACCCCCAGCCTTAAGACATATCTATGTAAAATGAATTATAGGTGGCTTATTTAAGTATTTATAGATGATTTGATTTATTACATTACAATGAGCTTTGCTAAGATTTCATTTTTTTTAATTGTCGTCTATAATTAATAATAATCATCTGAAAGTTATAATCCTAATTAGTTATTATTCTCCAACGCCAATGAACTGGGGCTGCTATCAAATATTTATCCGAAAGAGACAAACAAACAAAATAAAAGTTTGGGATGCGAGATGGATTTCATGTTATTTTCGATTATCTTAATCTAGAGTAAACACTATTTTTTATCTTTATCTGGATTGTTTTATTCGGAACATGGCTCACAAACACATTTTATACTTTAGCAAATGAATATTATTTTACTGTAATATTCAAATAAACACAATTTATTTATTTATTTTTATGATAAATTAATTATTAATTTTTAAAAAACCGTAACTATATAACCCTTAAAGCCTCTTGGGGTCAGTACATGTAGAGATTTGTACTGTTACTTGACCAACTACTGTAAAAGAGTTGATCAAGCCGAGATTAAGCTTAGCCACAAGGTTTTCTACTGAATTTTCAGGTACCCACTTTATAAAGGTTGGGCGTGCCCCAGAAGGGTAGCCCTACTGCTGAGAGATGAGAAGAACCACAGATGGAGTGCTAACCCGAGACCCGGAGAACTGGAATCTAGAGCCACTAGACCACGCTTTTCCCTTAAATAATATTTTGCTTAAATTAGCTCAAAAATTTTTCCAAAGTTTAGTCCAAAGTTTTCCACGACAAAAGGAGGAGGGGAACGGCGGCGCCATTTGTCTCTTTGGACATAATTCGAAACTAAAACAAATTAAGTTTGGCGCTAAATTAAATCTAAAATATAAGCTTTCTTTACACATGAAAACGTAAAAACAACTAAGGAGGATATATGTTTAATTGGAATACACATAGCTGAACTCAAAACTCATTTAAGTGCTTGGAAGCATGTTTTTTTTTCTTTATAATTCAAAAGTTGTATTAATTAAAAAAAATTATCTGATCACACTAAACTAACAATTTTTAATAGTAAGTTTTTTTAAATTTGTTTATATATTTATTTTTTTAGTTATTTATTAATTCTTTGTATTTAAACAATATTTTCGATTTAATTCCAGAAAGAAAAAATTGGCGGAATAAATGTAAAATATTAGAACTTTATATACATATGTATTTTTCCAAATGAACTTCCGTATACTGCAATATATAGATATAATACTTATAATTGTAGACAGAGATATCAGTAATAAATAGCTCAGATAAATTATTTTATTTATTTATTATTTCTTTGTTTCTATAGAAGAACTCTTTACAAATACAGTTTATCACTAATTAATCTATGCTTAGTCATTCTTGAAAATTCTTTGAAATAGCTACTAGTAGTCCATGGGATGTTGGAGAAAAAATCCCACACAATTTACTATAGCTGCCATGATAGAAACCATACTTTTGGCACTGGGTTCGTAGTGAGAGGTTGGATGAGACAACGAATTATTGGATTTAATCCTATTAATGATCGGTTTTGTCCATCCGCATCAAAGGTACATTCTACAATTATAGCCTATTTAGCTGCCATGCACCCACAGGTTCTCAAATAATGATGAGAAAGACACCTTTTATGATTCCCTCAAACGGGCCTTTGATGCATGCCCCAGATCTGATATCAAAATCCTACTTGGAGATTTTAATGCTAAGATTGGTAAGGAAGATGAATACAGGCCCACGATTGGCTCATACAGTTTGCATGAGTGAAGTAATGAAAACGGTAGGAGGATTATCGACTTCTCTGCGTCCAGAAAGAGTGTGGAGTACTCTGTTCCCGGGACGACGGATTCACAAGGCTACATGGAGATCACCCGATGGCATTACCCGAAACCAGATTGATCACATATTGATCAGTGCTCGTCACAAATCCAACCTCCTCAGTACCAGAACTTACAGGGGAGCCAACGTTGACTCTGATCATTACCTTGTAATATCAAGAATCAGAACCAGGATTGCCGCCATCAGCAGCCACAGGACAGAAAGATTCTAAAGGTGGAACATCAGAAAATTCCAACGGAAGAATTAGTGAGAAGCGGACTCAGAGTTGCTGAAGTTGAAGATCTACAAGATGTTTGGAATCAATTAGAGAAGGCATTGGACGACGCTGCAGAGCAAGTCCTTGGGAGGAAGAATCTTGAGGGTCGAGGTAAATGGTTTGATTAGGAATCCAAAGTGATTAGTAATGCGAAGAACGAAGCGTAACTAAACATGATAAATAAACGCTACACCAGGAGGGCCACGAAGGAATATAGGAACAGGAGAAGAATAGAGAAGAAACTTTTTAGGTGTAAGAAGAGAGCATAGGAGAGGAAAGAGCTGGAGGATATAGAGCATATTGGAATGCAAAGGAAAGCAAGAAATTCTTCCAGAAGGGAAACAGCGGACGTGCGTTCTTTAGGCCAAGGATTCAAGCATGCAAGAAAGAGGATGGGACACTCCTTACCATTAAGCCTGACATTCTAGAGCGCTGGGCTAGACACTTGCAATTGCTGATTAATGAAGAAGCTGTCTTGGAGGATATAGAAGCGGAGGGCATCACTAGAGAGTGTACGGCTGACTAACTTGGAGATATAGAACCCCCATACTTTGAGGAAGGAATGGATGCAATCCTTCGCATGAAAAACAATAAGGCACCAGGACCGGATGGATTGCCAGCCGAGTTATTTAAATATGGTAGAGAAGAATTGCATAGAGCACTGTCTGACATAGTCTTGTCATTTTGGAACCAGGAAAGGATTGCCACGACAATGCTATTATATGCCCTCTCCATAAGAAGGGAGATCAATTTAATTGCGCAAACTATCGTGGCATATCCTTGTTGTCTTGTGCCTACAAGATCCTCTCAAATATCCTTTTCAGCTGACATGTCCCGTTCGCAGAGCGAGAGATCGGAAAATATCAGGCTGGTTTCCAAAGAGGCAGATCCACTGTAAACCAAATCTTTACCCTGAGAACCATTTTTGAACGAGGGCATGAATATAAAATCCCTACACACCATCCGTTTGTCGACTTTAAAAGTGTATAAGGCGTTGAGAGAAATGGACATTCCAAGGAAACAAGGAAACTAATTCTCTCGTGATGTTGACAATGAAAGATGTGAAGTGCCAGGTAAGGGTCCTGTCTGACTGCTCAGATCCATATCCTTTAAATAAAGAATTAAGACAAGGGGATGAGCTGGCTTGTTTGCATTTCAATCTTGCAATGGAGAAAGTTGTAGGGGACTCAGAAATCCAGACAAGTCACACGATCTTCACCCGGAGTGTACAAATATTGGCATATGCTGATAATCTGGATATCGTGGCCAGGACCCGACCGGCGTTGGTAGAAGCATTTGAAAAAATCATAGAAGCTGCTTCAGCTATGGGCTTGGCCGTAAACGAGGAGATCAAGAATATGTACACAGGGCTGATGGCGAGGAGGCACTGATTGTAGGAACTTACACATTCCACAGGATCAACGAATTCGCGTATTTGGTGACACCAGCTAACGATGTCGCTGCTGAAATAAGAAAAAGACTGGTAGTGGCCAACTGGGCATATTACACCTTGCTGAACACTCTCCGCAGCATGTCTATTACTAGGGGTACCAAACTGCTCATTTATAAAACCTTAATTCGCCCTGTTCTTACCTACGCTTCTCAGACCTGGAACATCTCATCGAAAAATGGAAATAGCCTGCTAACTTTCGATAGAAAAATCTTGAGGAGAATATTTGGCCCTGTGAAAGATGGAGATGGGTGGAGAATTAGGAGGAACAGGGAACTTCATGATCTTTTTGGAGAAATAGATATTCTGAAATTTATAAAGTTGGGAAGGCTCAGTTGGACTGGCCATGTCGCAAGGATGCAAGGGGAAGAACTGCCCAAAAGATATTTGGCAACCCCCATTCACAGTACCTGACGAACCGGTAGGCCAAGGCTGCGATGCATTGATGGAGTGGCGGCGGACGCACGGAGCCTGTTGCGAGTCAGGAACTTGAGAGCGGCAGCACAGAATCGGACCGCATGGCCGCGGCTCATTGAGGAGGTCGAGACCAACCAAGGGTTGTAGAGCCTTTTTTTTTTTTTTTTTTTTTTTTTTTTCTTAACTGTACCTAGACATCTCAAATATAACATTAAGATTTTAAATCAAATAAATTAGTTCAACAATAAAAGTTAAAATTACAAAACAATATAGTATCACATAGTAAATATTTAAGAAAATACATAACTCATTTATCATTTTACAAAACCATGACCGACTGATTCTTTATAATTTGACACCACAGCTATAAAATAAAAAATAATATATCATGTTTTTTATGATCCTATATTAATCCAATTATTTTTTTCAATGCATCCGTAAATATTTACTCGGGTAGAGTATTTTTTTATTTCTAGTATTTTTATTACATTTAACACTCGTTTTGAGGATTAATTTCAATTATATATTTTATATATCTTGTTCTATTATCTTCTATTAATATGTTTCTCAGAGTTTTAACAAAAATAAATAAGATCCTTCGCATGACAATGCCTCCACTATAGTGGTATTATAATAAAAAAAAATCATGTTTTGAAATTACAACAAAATCCTTGATACTTAACTTTCTATTGAGATTACATCAGAAATACTTTCTGTAAAAAGAATATTAGATGCGCTCTTCCCCTATTAGTATTGTTTGTTTCTGATAGCTTTATCGAAATATTGCGTGATCCAACATGTTGAGTTACATTTGCGTGACATCTTTTTTAACAGATTAAATGAAATGTGATTTCATGATAGCTACATTAGTTTGATAGAGAATGTTGCTTAAGCGATATAGTTATATTTTGTCACTCTGTTATATTATACAACTTATGGGTTGTAATATTTACACAATTACACACTAAGAGTATATATTTATATAAATTGGGAAAATAAAAAACACTCATCTACGCTCCTGATGAAAAGTAATTTAAAAAAAAATACATTTTACTTAATATAAAACTAAAAATTTTATTAACTACTATGAAATATAACTATTGTAGTGACGAATTCAGTAACAGTTATTTCATTGTATAACATAAAAGTCTTCAATATTATGTAAGTTATATTTTAACCGAAGTATTCTTAAAGCAAAACCATTTAGGTTTTTTTTCCACTTCATTTAATAATTCTCATTCGTATTGTGACAACCAACAAATGAAAAAAAAAAATGAACTAAATAATAACATGTCAGGCATGAGGTTTCCGGTGAAAAGGTTTCCGGATTTCTGTTTTATAAAAAAAATATATATACTTTTTAATTTTTTTTCATATGCTCTTTTACCTTATTGCGTTTTTTATTTTAACCTTCTTAACCGAATAGTAGTTATAGTGGTTCGATGCTATAGTTATTTTAAGTTTAAATTTTCTAATTATGAAGAATATAAATGTATAAAATAATTTATCGGAACATTATCTAATTTATTTTTTATTAAATAAATAAATGAATCCACATCTCTTCACGTTTCGAGGTCCATCACTGCCTCATCTTCAGAAAAATTAATTTAAAAATTTTTCCATATTAAAATAATACAGGTTATTCCATCAATTTTATTTATTATATAGTAATATCTAGAGAATTTTCGTTGTAAAAAAACGAAGTTATACAAAACTAAACAGAGTCAGCTTGTGTTTATAAATCACGTTCCAGCATCGGAAGTACCAGCTGCTATTGTGATGGAACAAAATGCCATTTGGCACTCACGGACAACCAGCGAAAAAAAAAATAAAAATAAAAAAAACCTTGGAAATTGTTCCCTGCTGAGCTGCTCTCCAATTAGCCAGGCTGAATTTTAAAACAAACATGACCGCTTTTGCTAAAACGTACATTAGGAATCTAAAGGTCCGTTAATAATTTATTTAAAAAAGCGTTGGTGTAGAGATGGAAAAGCCTTTAGAAAAGTTATGTTCATCATGACCATAATCCTCTGTGGCGTAATTAGGGATTAATTTTGCTTCAAATATTTACCGAAACTGGTCGTTTTTTCCATTAGTGTCTGATTCATTTACGAATATACACCTTTTTTCGTATATTTTCAGATTGAAATGTAATAAGAAAAATTATAAAAGAGTTGTTTTTCTTAGATAAATTACCATAATATGTTAGGCATTTAATAACATTTTTGTACAATGTTCATTTATTGGCCAACTTTGTATTTATCTCAATTATAGGTTGTTGTTTTGATTTTTTTTTTCATTATTATTTTATTGTATATAAATTAATTTATTTATTTTTATTTTATACAATTTAACTTTATCTTTATTTTTTGTATATATTGTATGAATGTGGTCTCATATCACTATCACTATTGTTCATTTTGTTACAAATTCTAATATATCTAGGTAAATAAATATATACAATAACATATGAAATAGAAAGGATTGAAAACCTATAGAAAAAAGAATTAAATAAAAATTAATATATTAATTGGGCAATTAATCTCAGAAACATAGAAATGATCTGTTCCCTGGTATGGTTTGTTTCTTCTAAAAAATTGACTTTATGAAAGAAAAAATTAGAAATACTAAAATATTTAAAAAAAAAAATACAACATTTTTGTAATGTAGGATGTTTAACAAAACGGAGCTCAAGTTTTCGGTTTGAGCAAGTAGAAAAACACAAACGATTAGTGCAATTCATTAATGGTGTGAATTGGGTTACATTGATTTATATTATTTTTAACTAATGAAATCACAATATATGAATTTCTGAATGAAGAGAATTCCAATATAATGTAATCATTGCATGTTCAACGGTCTCAATGATTATTTAATGTATCAGAAATCCTACAATATAATGTTGAAGAAATTAAAACGAGTTCTAAGAATGCTAAAAAAAAACCCGAAACATAAGCTGAAAATAAAACTGTTTGATAATATTTTTTATGGACGAATTAAGAACTATTTTATTAACCATATATATTCATGGAATTGTATTCTTATTTAGTATCATTAATAACTTTGCTTGTTTTCTAAGCTAAAGACATTCCTTACCTAAGTAAGTGTGTGACTTTTATAGGTACATCAAATCACATTTGCATTCTTGAAAAAACTAATTATAAATCTACTAGTGACATGGCCCTGGTTCGCTCGGATTTAAGTTTAAAAAAATACGGTTTGAACAATTTATTAGTACTAATTGAGCCGTTTATTTTGAAAGAAGAAGGGCATATAGGTTAAAAATACCGTACCGTATAATTTGTAACTATAAAGTACCGATATAATTTGTATTTGTTCAGATCATTTAAGGTACTAAAAAAGAAGTTTCAATGCATAAAATTGGAGGCTGTTATATCACTTCACCACTTTTACTAAACTATTTAATGTATATAAATTATCAATACTTAGAAGGAGAGAATCCGAAATATGTCTCACCATTTTGATTTTGGAATTTTTTTCAGGCAAAACTAGACATTCAACAATTTGACTCCACAAAATAGGGTCAACGCTACCCAGGAGTCGCGAAAAAAAATCGGAAATTCGGCAAGCTAATTTTTGTTTTAATTTAACATCTCTGATTCTAGTGGAAATCGAAAAAAAAAAGTTTGGTGTAAAAATTACCTAGTAAAATTGAAAATTTTTTACAAATAAATAATAAAAATATTTAATTTTTTTTGTTTTATGTATTTTATTTTCATTTTTTTTTCCGGTGGCACTACAGGCCGTGTAGACCCTTTGCCTGGCGGTGTAATCTGCCGTGGAGATCATAGTCACGTGTTTAGATGTATTTTTAGGGTACGGCCATTACTCCCTACGCCTAATTTTTTAAGTGGCCACCAGTTTACTGACTGGTCTCACATACCCGAGGGAGAGGCTGTGAGTGAATCCCCACTTGTTGAATGCTTGAAAAAGTCCTGGGAATGATTCGAGCTCACAACCTTTGGCGTAGGAGACTAGCGCGCTAATCCACGGGCTTCCCATCTTATTTATGATTTAGTAATTTTTATGCTTGATAACAATCCTAAAAAAAAATATTCACGTGAAAACAATACTTTTAATAAGGTTTCCACAAAACTGTGCTTAGATTAAGATTCTTTTTTAAGAGTGAGGAACACAGTTTTTAATAAACCTAATTAAAAGTACAGTTTTGACGAGATGATTTATTTTTTAGAGTTTTTACCAATAACTTAACTTAAATATTTTAATGGTTTATATTCCCAATTATTAAGCTTTGAAATATGGTGATTTTGACTCAATACCTATTTTTCTACCTTCACTAGAACCAGGGATATTAAATGAAATGTTTTTTGCACGCAAACTTTCCTTAAACTTAAGCGATTTCTGGATAGCGTTGATTCAAATATTTTGTAGAGTCTAGCTTTGCCCGAAAAAAATTCCATCCCTTTCTAAGTTCTGATAAGACAAGAAAAAAACCCAGCTTTTTGGCTAACACGTTTTTAACACTTTTAATCCACAACCAGGTATCCTTAATCCTGATCACCTTGAATGTATAGAAGCAGTATTAACAATTTTTTAATTTGTTTTTTAATAATTATTGGTTTTATTTACAAAAATGTATTATATTTTGATAGATTAGTAATTAGAAGAACATTTTTTTCTGAATAATTAATTGTATTAGAAGGTAATCTTGGTAAAATAAATTTACTTTTTTAAAGGTAGGGCTGGTGTTGCCTTCTAAAAATTCAACATATCAGCAAGATGAATTTTACAGAAATTTATTATATTTTAATAGCTTTAGTAGTAGTAGAACGGGGCTTTTATAATGATGTAATTAAATGGGGATTCACTCGCAGCCTCTCCCCCGGGTATGTGAGACCCGTCAGCCAAATGGTGGCCACTCACAAAATTAGGCGTAGGGAGTGATGACCCTACACTACGAATTTCATCGTGAAACGCGAGTGTAATCTCTCAGGAGATCACACCGCGAGGCCCAGGGCCTGCACGACCTGTCGCGCCACTGAAAAAAAAAAAAAAAAAGTAGTAGAACAAATTTTATTTTATTATTTTTTTTTTTTTGTTATGAATAATACTATCATACTATTTTTTGATAGATGTTAAAAATATGTTTGTATTATCCAATTTGTTTTATTTCTGTTTACTATTTTGTCAAGGAGTACTTGTTTTATCTTTTTTTTAATGTGTTTGTAATAGAGTACTAGACTCAAGTTATATTTGTTATATAATTGTATTTTATGTTGTGAATTCGTACAAGACTTTGTCTTTCACAAATAAAATATATTCTATTCTATTTTTGATAGATTTAGTAAGTAAAGCAATATATATTTTTTAAATTTTGTTCTGAATAATTAATTGTATCATAAGTTAATCTTGGTAAAATAAATTTACTATTTTTGTTGTTTGTTTACATAAAAATTTTGTTTAATACAGCTTTGTTTTTGTAGATTTTTCTTTTCTTTTTTTTATTCAAGTAAGAAGACTACTCGGTAGTTTATGTTGGAAGAGTATACAACTGAAGAACCTACTTGCTCCATTTTACAGCCCTAGCCGAGGATACAGGACATCTCTTGTAAAAGTCATAAGATCCCAGACTCTCTTCTCTTTTATTATCAACAAGGGCAAGTTCCTCTCAACTGGAAGCGTTCCGAGAACGCTCACATAAGTTTGTTTTATCTTTATAATATCTCCTTTAACGGTTCAATACAGAGTTTATATAGATAAGCCATTGTAAATAAAAGGGATTATCTTTGTTCGTGATTGACGTAACACTTCCATTCTCAGTATTGGAAGTAATTTCATAAAATAGCTCATTAGTACTAGAAATGAATTTCATGCATGTCTATTATCTGAATTTATTGAATATCGTGAATAAATGAATCATTTGATGAAATGAGTTATACATTAAAAATTTAAAATATATTTGAAAAACATATTGAAGTGTTTTATTTTTGAAGTATTTTACTCAGCATTAATTTAATAAGAATAACATAATCTTAGATAATACTGTATCCAAATTAGTGACCTAATCTTAATTTACAATTTTTAACATTTATATTTAAGTTATTTATATCTTGATTTTTTGTTTTTGGATTTATTTTGGCAACGGTAATTCCATGAAATTATCCTTATTTTTTTTTTTAATAAAAAAAAAATATTCAGTAATAATACATCCTGTCTAATGAGGTCTTAATAGGATAATAGTGGTCCGAGTCAGATTCATTCAAAGAATACTTACACAAATAAAATTAACGTGTAACATAGTTTAAGCAAATTGAAATATCTCTAAATTAAAAGATATGCGATACTGGTTCTGCGTAACTCCTGCTAACCACCTAAGGGATGTTTTGAAATTAAAAAAAAACTTTACGGTTTTTATTACTATTTAGGGCATTCTTTCCTAAAGATTTCAAAGTAAAATACATTGTAATTTAGCTTTTCTTTAAACAGGAAAAATAAATTTTCTAAATTAATAATAACAAATTAAATAAGCATCTACAATCTTTACAATGTGCATGACCAACTTCGAACCAAGATTATCCCACCCAATGCTTTCTTCTCAGCTACATGGCTTTTATCTATATTTAGTTTAATAATACAAAAAAAAATAAAAAAAAAAATATATATATATATATATATATATATATATATATATATATATATATATAAATTAACTTCTTATTTTTAAAAATAGTGTATGTTGTAAAACTGGTTCATTACCTATCACTAACATTATAAACTTTAAGAGTAGTTAATAAAAATTTGATAATAGCCTAATAAAACACAAATGCAAGTAGAATCCAATATTTGATAAATTGACCATGTGGAGCTAGGTAATGTAAAATAAAATATCATAAATAAATTATTGTTTCACTCTGCTTAATTTACTAATAAAATTGAATTTTTATTTTTTTTTTGTTTATAATTTATTAAAATTTACAACTGTATTAGTAAATACATCAATTAAATTGGCTCATAATATAGATAATATACATGAAAAGACATGAAAGAGAATATGCCCATTGGCAAAAATTGAAATTTGAAAATCTATTTAGGGCTTTTTGGGATAGACAGAAACTGTTTTAATAGACGGTGTTTGAAGGTCGGAACAGGAAAGTCAAATGGAATAGAATCTCATATGGACAAGAATGGTCCATAAGGATTGTGAGGATAACGAAGGATCTATCAAAACATGGGCTCGATGAGGTTACATACAGGTCTGAAGACTGAGGGAGTGTTGCGGGAATAAACGGAGAATGATAGATGGAATTAAATATGTACCGTTCTACAATATTTTTTCTTCCTTCTCACAGGACGCATTATTATATCTTCCTAATAAAATTGTTAAAAATTACTTGTAAAAATTCTTCGAGGAAAAACCTATGGTTCACTTAAATAATATAGTGCGGAAACGAATAATAGTGTATAACATACAATATGTCAAGAACAGAATTCATTTAAACAAAAAAAATAATAAAAATTCTGTTTCCTTAATTTTGTGCTCTTATTAGTATATGTGTGTAAATAAATTAAAATTCACTTCAAGTTCCTGTCCCACCACTAATTGTAAGTTCCACTGGAACCGGTTACAAGTGTTCCATTCCAGGGGATGGCTAATTGGATAAAACGATATCCTTTTTCCTAACTGTGAAGTCTTCACCTTAGGCTAAGATAATATTGTTGAAACCAGAACCCTTCTGGAAGATAACAGGCATCTGAACCCAGTTTGAAATAGACTTCAGTACAACGAGTTGATTGTATTCGTACTAAAAAGAAACATATTAAAATCAACGATTTAATCCTAGGATTTTAGGTAAAACATAATAAAAAAAAATCCTTATTGCTTCTCTAAGGATTAATTTATTCAAAGTGATATTCCGAAAACTTTTTATAATTAACTGATTTTTAAAATAAGCTAATAATTACATAGAAACTAGATTTAATTTGTTTTTCATATAATCGTTTACTAAAATATATCTTCGTGTAGACTTAAATAAACAATCTATATCTGTTTTGACTACAAAAAAAAGAAATAAATAATAATAAAAAAAACTTTGGGTTGCAGAATTAAAGTTATATATGTTTTTTTTTATACAATTAGGATACAAAATGTATTGATATTACATATATTGTTTTTATTTTATTTGTTGTTATATAAGCTAACACATTTTTTAGCTTACCTTCCGCTTTGTTTTGTAATATATAAATTATATCTATTTATCATATATTATTTATATATTGTAAAATCATGTCAGATGTGCTAATTGACTAATAATTAATTGAGTTTAAAAAATATCAAAAATCCTTAGACAGTATTATAATTACATATTTTTGTATAAGTAGTTTACATAAAACGAAAGAATTTACTTAAAAGTAGTTATAACGTTGAATTTAAGTATGGAAGCTAGGATTATTTTTATGAGTCGATAATTCCAAATGGTTGTCAGTTCATTTATCCGTGGATAGGCAGTCTTAATTAAGCCATAAAGGTCAAATCATCTCTTCCATTAATTAGAAAGTAAGACATTATCAGATTATCTTTTCGTTGCAGTTAATTAGTAAAGATGTATGATGATAGGAACCGCCAATATAATATTATTATTTATAAATATTGATTCTAATGGAACCTTATATTAATGTATTCGACGCCTACTGGTTAGACTTGGAGCCATGAACCTGACAGCAGCTAATCCAGGGAAGTCACATAGACGCCCCCTTACCGCTCCCTTAGGAGGAATTTAATATTTATTATATTGAATGGGGTCAAATGGTAGCGCATTAATTATTCAATTCCAGCTGAATATTTACGATTCCTTCAGAGGTCGAGAGCATTTCTTAGGCATATTAAAATCACATATATAAAAAAAATTAAATATATATATATATATATATATATATATATATATATATATATATATTCTTTTTTATTAAAATTTTATTAATGTACATATTACTTATTTTGTTTATTATCTAGTTAAATTGTCAATATTATTATTTCAGGTTACTTTTTAATTTATTTGTATTATTATTGTTTTTTTTTAACTTATTTATTTAAATCAAAATACAGACATTTTACAGTGTAAGTAGAAGTCACTATCCCACTAAGGCGAGCCCGTGTGTGGGAAAGGAAAGGAAGCACCTTCGGCAATTCGATAAAAGTACAATAACAAATAGTAACAGTACACAGTATGATACAATACAATACTTAAATAATATAACACAATTTTTATAAAGAAATAGTAACACACTACACAGTTAGAAATAATATAATACATAAGGAATATAAAAATACAATTGTAAAGAAACAGTAACACAGTATACAGTATGAATCAGTAATTGACTAAGCTTAAAAGCTATAAGGAATACATATACAAGATACAAAATTAAGGCATGCAAATACAAAATTAAATTATATAATACCTAATTAATACGAAAAACAATTATAAGAAACGATAAAACAGTACACAGAAATAAACAGTAATTGACTAAACCAAAAGCAATAAAGAATACAAATTCATATATACAAGATATTCAATTTAGGCAAGTAAAAACCAGATTGAATTACATAATAAGGCAATATAAACAAACATAACATAGTACACAGTAAGAAATAGTAATTGACAAAATCAAAAGGGTATAAAGAATCATATATTTGTATACAGGATAAATATCAGAATGAGTAACGCAGGCTGGCATTGACGACATGTCTAGCGATGAGTAATTTGGATTCAATAATTCAGCAATTTTTTCTTCACTGAAGGAATTCACCGTAATAATTTGAATACTTTGGAGGATTTGTGTGAGAAAATTGAAAATTTGGAGGAATATTGTTGTAAACAGTAGCAATGGAATAACAAGTCTGGTGTGTCGTCCAGGTATGTTCTGATCTTGGCACAACTAAACTGTAGTATTTTCTTTTCTTTTTATTATTTGAAATTTCAATTGTTTTTATGCTTGGTTTTTTACTCTAAGACACTAATGTTTTAATTTTAATTTTATTGTAATATTATTCTAGTCCCAGAATAAATCAATAATTTATAATAATTATTTAATTAATATATATATATATATATATATATATATATATATATATATGATATTGCAGTCATTGCAAACGATGTAACTTCTGTCACTATCCAAATTATTGTGAGAAATGAACTACTTCAGTTTAAAAATTACAAATATTTATTAAATACAGAATGCACAAATACAAAGGGATTACTAACCACTATACTTACAATAATAATTGAATTACTAGCATAATTACTAAACAGTCTACATATAAAATCAGGTATTCCTAACTAATAAACTACTTACGTAAATTTATACAATCTGCTAGACTTATTCTAAAACTTACAACTATAAATTATATATAAACTACAACAGTCTTCTAATTTCCCACCGACCGGTTATCACAATACTGACACACAGTTTCATTACACTGTCACGAATTGTTCACTGTCACTGTTAACTGATACATCACTGATACTTGTTGAGCCGGATTAAGACTGACTGAACCAGGCGTAGTGGGCCGGTATTTGTACCACTACCGAAAATTCTAGACAAAGGGAGGCCAGGTAAACGCCGAGATGCGGATGGGCCGTTCTAGGTACTTCGAGGACCGTCCAGGTCCAGAAGTCTCTAGCCAAATCCGGACCCCTCTAGGCGTGGTTTACCTGTCATTGTCTTGGCCGTAGCATTACAATTCTTGGAAAATTACGAAGAAACCGCGGTTAAAATTCTCTACATCCAAAATGGAAAGAGTACGCAAGATATAAGCTGCCTATCAACTATTAAAAAGTAAATACAATAAAAAACCAATTGCTATCAACATGAAACCCAAGACATAACAGTAACAGTAATGTAACCTTAAGCATTTTATACACAGGGTGAAGTGAAAGAAATAGAGAAGTAAGAGTGAAAAATCCTTCAAGAAATCTTCGGGCCGAAAATATATGAAAATGATAACTACAAACTTAAAGAAATAACTAAATCCTATTAAAAGTCCCAAGTGTCTTGGACGAAATCTAGGAAAGAGGAGTCAGTTTCTTTGGACCTGTAAAAAAATCGAGAAAAGTTGATTTACCAATCGAATCTTTGCTTATTTTGATAGCTAAAAGAATAAGAATCAATGCATCAGTGACAATAAAAGAAATAGTAAAGATGAATATATCTAAAGAAAATATTCAAGACAGAAATAAATTTAGACATTTTTTTTGAGAATTCATGGGCTTTCAAGAGGAATAAATGAGCGAACGTGAAAGAATTTTTATTCAAGAGCAAAGACAAGAACAGAGCGCTAGAATAGAAAAGTACTGGGAAGAGAGGGCGAAGCCATGATTGATTCTTTGTGAGCAATCCAAATGTGGCTATATAATATGATATGATATAAATAGATGAAATAATATAATATAAGATAAATAATACATAGTTATACAAATATAATTAATAAGTAGGGTAATTAGGAACAGTAAATACTGTACATAAAGAAAAACAACTTATTTTCTTCCTTTTTAAAAACAGAGCATTTGCTTATACAATATAAATAAGATTAGATTTTACAATATATAGCTTTTTTCAGTCAAATTCATAATTTTTTCAGTCAAATTCATAATTTTTTCAATCGAATTCATAATTTTTTCAGTCAAATTCATAATTTTTTCAGTCAAATTCATAATTTTTTCAATCAAATTCATAATTTTTTCAGTCAAATTCATAATTTTTTCAGTCAAATTCATAATTTTTTCAGTCAAATTCATAATTTTTTCAATCAAATTCATAATTTTTTCAGTCAATTTCATAATTTCTTGTACCCATTTTATACAGTCAATTTAATGAGGTTTTGCAATCAAGAACTTAACATTTTTATTAAATCTTGTTCTTGTTTATCCATTAAACGTTACTTTATGTTACTGTGCTTAATCCGACGGTGCCGCGGGAGTCTTGAGATTTGCCTATCCAAATTTACTTAAGATAGGGATCTTTTACGAGTTACACTTTTTAAATCTTTTAAGGGTCACTTGTGGAGCACAAATATAGGGCGATCTGCTGGTTTTGGACTTGCGACCTTAAGCATAGAAGGATGTTATGCAAGCCACTACTCCACAGGTGACCCTCAATGTTCCCAAAATCCACAGGTGTTTGAATCTGCCGGGTTTAAACACGTGACCTTGGGCATATTGATATTTAACACCTTGCTGAATGCATCCAGGGTCACCTGTGGAGTAGTGGCTAGCATAAGAGGCCTCTTTTAAAGGACGAAATAACCAAGGATTTTTAATCCCTAAAAGCAAATATAGGGCCATCTTCTGGTTTTGAACTAGCGACCTTAATCATAGAGAGCTGTTATGGCTAGCCACTACTCCACAGGTGACCCTCAATGTTCCCAAAATCCACAGCTGTTTGAATCTGCCGGGTTTAAACACGTGACCTTGGGCATATTGATCTTTAACACCTTTCTGAATGCATCCAGGGTCACCTGTGGAGTAGTGGCTAGCATAACAGCCTCTTTTAAAGGACGAAATAACCAAGGATTTTTACTCCCTAAAAGCAAATATAGGGCCATCTGCCAGGTATGGTCTCGCTATTTAGTGGATAGAAGGATGTTATGCTAGCCACTGCACCACAGGCGACCCTCGATGCATTCAACAAGGTGTTTGAATCTGCCGGGTTTGAACCCCTGACCTTGGCCATAT
Source organism: Piezodorus guildinii (assembly GCA_023052935.1). Classification (NCBI taxonomy): domain Eukaryota; kingdom Metazoa; phylum Arthropoda; class Insecta; order Hemiptera; family Pentatomidae; genus Piezodorus; species Piezodorus guildinii. Next base: position 64,858,137 of record CM041293.1, read on the forward strand.
TAGTCCTTAACACCTTTTAGAATGCATAAAGGTACACCTGTGGAGTAGTGGCTAGCCATAACAGCTCTCTATGATTAAGGTCGCAGTTCAAAACCAGCAGATGGCCCTATATTTGCTGTTAGGGATTAAAAATCCTTGGTTATTTCGTCCTTTAAAAGAGGCTGTTATGCTAGCCACTACTCCACAGATGACCCTAGATGCAATCAGCAAGGTGTTAAAAATCAATACGCCCAAGGTCACGTGTTTAAACCCGGCAGATTCAAACACCTGTGGATTTTTAGAACATTGTGGGTCACCTGTGGAGTAGTGGCTAGCATAACATCCTTCTATGCTTAAGGTCGCAAGTCCAAAACCAGCAGATCGCCCTATATTTGTGCTCCACAAGTGACCCTTAAAAGATTTAAAAAGTGTAACTCGTAAAAGATCCCTATCTTAAAGGTACAAATCTCAAGACTCCCGCGGCACCGTCGGATTAAGCTCAGTAACATAAAGTAACGTTTAATGGATAAACAAGAACAAGATTTAATAAAAATATTAAGTTCTTGATTGCTAAACCTCATTAAATTGACTGTATAAAATGGGTACAAGAAATTATGAAATTGACTGAAAAAATTATGAATTTGATTGAAAAAATTATGAATTTGACTGAAAAAATTATGAATTTGACTGAAAAAATTATGAATTTGACTGAAAAAATTATGAATTCGATTGAAAAAATTATAATTACTGAATTTGATTTCGATTGAAAAAATTATGAATTTGACTGAAAAAATATATTGACTAAAAAGCTATATATTGTACATTATAATTATCTGAGAAGATTATAATGTTTTTACATCTTAAGAAAAAAAAATGTATTTAATTAAAGAGCTCAGTTGCTCATTCAAACAATTAGATTGCACATACCATGACAGATTTATACGTTCATCAATTACATTAATTATTATTTAATAATTTGAATAAAATTTAAACTACAATGCCAGGTTTACTATGGTAAAAGGAACATGAATGGCTAATTCGTAAATGTTGTTACAAAAAAACTTAGTTGAAGATTGTACGAATGAATGATTTCGATTGCTTGAGAAGCAAAAATATTAAGGATAAAAAGGTTTTATTAAATCTGCTTGATCCATGTGTACTTCTATCGGCCCTTGTTTCATGTTCCAACATAATTTCTGCTCGAGAGACCTCGTTTCCTCTAATTTTCAGATCCGTAGCTTATATTCTCACTCATGAAAAGATAATCATTATTTCTTTATATTTATTTTTGAAATACTTTTATTACATAAAATTAGCGAGACTGTTCGGATATAATATTCCAATTTTTCGATAGTTCCTATTAACTCGTAGTTATCAGAAAAAATACTGATAATATGGAGAAGGTATTTCTTAATCCAAAACCCAGCAGACATAGAATAATCTGAAGTAGATTCTATATTTTATGGCACCTATCACGAAAGGCTGATTTACTTTACTATCTCAAATCAGCAGTAGGTATTAGATCTAGCATTGTCGACAGGTTAGCTATCCTTTAAGTTCGCTGCTCGGTCGGGCTTGTGCAAATCTATAATTCAGCAATCCTTCTTTTTAGACGCCTCTGTAGATTATCAGGAATTGAAGAGGAAGCAAAATTGAAACTAGTGGATTAGTGTAGGAGTGGAGTTTGCATGGAAAGTGATAACTGGGATGGGCTAAATCAGCATCATATGAAGCATTTATGTCATTATAGATATTGTATTCCTGACAGAGTAAAGAGCCTTGAGGAATTTTACGAAGAATTTTGAGGATTGGATACGAGAAGAAGTCGATGGTTTAGTGGAGCCCCAAACTACACATCTATTCCTGTAGATCTGATTTATGTGTAAGTCTTTGTAGATTTTATATTTTTAATAGTTTATTACAATTTGTTTCATAATGAACAGTAGTAATGTGAGTGATAGTGATGTGTACACATTCACACAATATATACAGAAAATAATGATAAAGTCAAATTACAATTCAAATCTGAAATGAATAAATTCAAATATATACAAAACAATAACAATTAATAAAACAAAAAAGAAACAACAAACAAATCAAAACAATAACCTGTAGTAGAGATAAATACAAAGTTGGGAAATAAATAAACATCATACAAACAAAATTAACTATATCTTTTGTAGTTAAGTGAAAAGTTAAAGGGTCTGTCCAGCAATGTTGAAACAACCAAAATCGGCCAGTAGTTTCTTGTCTTTTCAGTTTTTTATACAGATTCCATGTAAGACGTCAAGCGGAGCCAGGATAGCGGAATCTTTTTAACCGGGACAAGCGGAATATCATTAAAGGACTCTAGGGCACAAGTATTTTTTAATATTATTTTAAACATTGTTTGTTTGTCTAGCTAGCCTTATATTTAATCATTATATCATGCTTATTTTTTTATTGTTTGTCATTCTTAAACAATTGAACTTCTCGGAATATAATATATATTTTCACCCATTCCTCTTACTTTAAACATAAAACTTTGTATCCTACCTCTAGGTACCTTTATCTCCTTAACCTCCTCAATCTTACGAATACATGTAAAGGTAGAATACTGTTACTAGTCATACTCCATTATACAATAAGGACCACTAAAAATGGAAAAATATAAAAACTTCTTTTTTTTTTCTACAATTTTATCATTTTATAATTATTATTTTTTGTTAATATTAAGTACATACTATTTTTTAAATTTATGTAAGTTATACGTAAGTATAATCTGGATTGTGTTATTAATGTTTTTTTTTGTGCCAGACATAATACTCGGTTTTCCTATATAATATTATTCTAAAGGGGTCTGAAAGCCCCAAAATAAAATTTACTATACTTTCTTTTGTTTTAAAGCATATACTTACCTTAAAATACCTCTCGATAATTCTGCTTCTTAAAATCAGCCGCAAGAAACCACCTCAAAGCTCAAACGATGTTTAAATCCCTTGCTTTCCTTAAAGAAGAAGCTTTGAGGGAATAGATGAAACAATTCCAAGAAACTCAATGAAACATATCATCAAATAATTAATATGAAATTTTGTCAACCTGAAATTCGGCAGTTAGCAGTCCTTTGATACTTGGTTAACAGCTTTTAATTTGTTAGCGAGGAAAATTAATCTCCAGAGCTAGCAGGAGTTCTGGCCAAAGTCGACCCAAGAGTGAAAAGGTTTAATTTAGAACTTGGGCGAGGTGCTAAGAAAACTCATTCGCTTCCAATCTGCCAGCGCTAAGAGTTGATTGTGCAACCGCTAGTGAATGATAGTAGGAAAGTCTCTTACAACTGTTAGCAGTAACCGGTTCATGAGAGTGGGTTCCATTCATTCACTTGACGGAAATTTAATTTTTGAACATCACCAGTGGGGAGAGCTGGGAAAAATTAGTAATCAGTGCAAGAAGACGATATTCTCTTTTTAAAAGGAAAAAGTTCATTAAAAGTTCCCTAAATCTTTTAAGTGCTTCCGAATTAAAAGTGACGATTCATTTGGATTTTTTTTTTCGTACTGCCATGGAACTTTTTGATGGATAATATCTAAAAACGACAGTGCAAGACCACTTCATCCAATCAGTACAATGGCAAGGCCCCTAAATTAAAAAAAAAAAAGTTTAATTACGATAATATTTAATTTTATTCCAAAGCATAATAAAACATCTCATTCCATAACGCTTAAAACAAACCCAGATTTAATTTTTTTTAAAATGTGGTACGGGCAACAGTTACCCTTTTCAGTTACCTGGACTATTACAATCAATAGAAAAATTATTAACTATATTTCAATTTGAAAAATATTTTAATAAAACGTGTATCCATTTTTATTGGAAACATATAATTTAGATTAAATAATATAACTATATTAAATTGCGAATCAGTAATAAGTTTATTTCCTACTCGTCCACTTTATCTTACATTTTACAACTCTGTGTATCAGATAATATTTTTTCTAAAATATTTCTCTTTCCAACAGTATATTATACGTCTATATTACTGTTCCTAATATAAAAAAAAAAAATAGTTTTCCTCTTTTATCCTATCGTTGGTCGTCGAATTCGTCCAACTTGTATATTTAGCTGTCCTTCATCAATTCAATTAAGATGATCTTTTGGAATGTTCAAAATTAAAGGTAGTTTAGATGAAGAGAATTTAAAGTATCTTCCGTGTAAACATCGCGAAAAATGAATTTTGGCCGATTTTGAAAATTCATATACAAAAAAGGACTATTGTGGACATAATTAATTGACTGTTGAGAATTGAAACGTTGATTTCCAAAAGGTACTAAAGGACATTTTTTACGAAATTGATATTTTTACATATTTATATTCTCCTCATTTAGTTTTATCTAAATCTTAAATTTGATTGTATTTAATGAACACTCACATCTTTTAATAACGTGATTTAGAAATGCTATTAATTTCTTAAGATACTTATTACACATTTAGTTTCATTCCAAATCATAACAGAACAATTCATTTCATAACTTTAATATGGTTTTATTAATATAGTAAAGAAATGATTCTAGATTTGAATGCGAAAAGAATTAAATTGGCTGGTTTAATAATATAATAATGAGAGATTTTCGCGCTTCCTGTAAAGTTATCTAGAATGGATATAGTACCTTTTGGAAATCAACGTCTCAATTAATAAAAGGAATTAGTCCGGGTGGTGGGCAGAGAACGAAACAATGGAGTAATTTCAACAGTTTATTTTTTGCCAACGTTTCGACCCCCATTGTTAGCCATCATCATGGCGTGTTGTAAGCGAATGGAAACTCAGTTTTTTTTATTATTTTTTCTATACAAGAAAAAATAATTAAAAGGGAGTCTCTTTTCTGTTATATACTTTTATCTCGTTGAAAATCTTGTTTTTATTCATTTTCGAGAATTTTTTAAACAACATTCTTCACTATTTAGGTAATGGGTTGCGAGGACAAAAAATTACAAAGCATTTCCTTATCTTATTGTTAGTTTTTGTTTTGATATGATATCTAAAAAATTAGAGGAATTAGAAAAATTTCCCCAGCACATGTTTTTTGCCCGAGCAGCTGACTTAAAACGGCTGTAGTACTAAATGTTTAAATTAAAAATTTATGGTTTTATATTCACGAAAGGATAGAGAATAATTGGTCTTAGAAAAGAAAATTAGAAAAATCAAAAATGTTGAGCGGCAAGGTCTGGACAATTCGGATTGATCTAATATATATATATATATATATATATATATATATATATATATATATATATATATATATATATATATATATATATATATATAGATGTAGATATATAGGTTACACACTCGCACATAAACACATAATGCTTCCTTTTCAATATCACATATTATGTTACAAATCACGTAGTGAGAAGATTACACCGTCGGTTTTCAATTTGCCTCTACCATCTTCACTAAGTTGCTTGATTCTTTCGGTTTTTATAACCGTTTCTTTTTCTTCAATTATGTCGGAAACGCAATCCATCTCCTTACCTGTTTCCTCGTCTTCCCTTGAATTGATTTATTGTTTTAATTTTCCCACAGCATTTCTTCAGATTCCAGATAAACCGTTTTGATCTCATTCCACTAATTTGATTTACTCTCTTTGTCGCTTTAATTAAGAGTTGAAACTTTATTTTCCGGTACACTGCAAATTAAACTGCATATTTCAAGGAGATTGCTTGAAGGTCGAATTTTAATTTTTGCAGTTTTCAGAATTAAGTTCAAATTTCAAAAAATCTCTGAAACGCCAAATAAATCTGAAAAACCTTTTTTAATCTGTTGTTTTTTTATTTATCAGTAAAAAAGATTTTTTAAGTCATTTATAATCGAACATTGAATATAAAATCAATTTTTAGCAGATAAAGCAGTAAAATGAATTACAAAAAACAGTTTAATTTATTATTTATAGTTGCAGGATAAAATGTTAGACAAAGAAAATATTTTATTTTATTATCACATATATACTTAACCAACCTCGTTTTTTTTTTTTTTTTTTTTTTTTTTTTTTTTTTTACGTAGTTGATTCTCAAATTTTATGAATAAATTGATATTATTATTTTTTACTTTTTAATCAAACCACTATTGATAAATTTTAAATTTAAATATAATTTTATTTTATTTTTATATTTTCAAAAAATAATAATGCTGTTGTCGAGTCAAGGTTATTATAATGGACAAGATAAGGCACGGAAGGCATCGACAATTGCGTGTTCTTGCAAGGAAGAGAGTAAGATGGAGGTTGGTGTCCACCGTGGTAGAAGCACGTACCGCAGCACTAGGAGGGAAGTTATTCGGCCAGGTAGGGACCGAACCCGCACCAACCAATCAGCAGAGGTGACTGGTTAGGAAGAAAAGCCCTGTGTGGTAGAAACACAACAGCACAGGATAGGATACCTCATAAGTGCACATGGGTAGAAGGTGTATAGTACGAACGAAAGGGAGAAGGTTAGCGATGGAAGAGAAATAAAGATGGACCACATTATGTTACAAAGTCTGAGATTTTCCAATCTAGGGATACCATCTGGTATAAGCAGGTAGGTGAACTGAACAGCTGTTTTATTTTGTTTCCTCTATTTATTTGTTTTACATAACTGAACAGCTGAGCTGACTCTTGGGGATGTTAGTTCCCCATATCAATAATTCACAGTGAGAGTTTTTTAGCAGACTAATGTCTTGGCACTTAGTCAAATTACCTCGAAAAGTTTATTTATTCTCATAAATCAGTGACATAGATAAAAACATTTACAATGGCATTGATTAGTTACAATGTTCAATATTATTGACTATAGCGTCTTCTTATATTCGGCCAGTGACTCAAGTAGCTGCCGCTAGCGCTATCGGTAAGCGACGCGTCAAGCATCCGCTACACTGTAAACTAACGATTTCGTTGTAACATGGTGCGATTTTCAACTTCTGTTCGAAAGAAAATCCGGGGTTACCTGTAGCTGGGTGGCTAGCATAACAGCCTCCTATGCCCAAGGACTCGGGTTCAAACCCGCAGGTAGCCCTAGAATTTTTTAATGGAAGAAAAAAAACCTTAGTTATGCCGTCCTTCGAAGGGGATGTTGAAAGATGGTCCCGAGCCTGTGTGATGTCAGGTACTCGTTAAAGATCCCTATCCTAATTAAACCTGGATAGGCAAAAAAGTCTCGTCCGATTAGCTACAGCAGCATAAAGGGACGTTAAATAAATAAACAAAAACAACAATAGAAAATAAAGATTAATTATACCTTATTTGAGAATTAAGAATAGTCAAATTAGGAAGTAAAGAGATAATGTTCAAATAAAATTATTGCAGCATTTATAATTACAGTATTTGTTCTTTTGATTTTTTTTTTTTTTTTTTTTTTTTGTATACTTCATTTATTGAAACGTTCCTGTAAAAATTAATGTGACAATCAGCAAATAGACCAAAAGAATAAAAACTACTGATATTAAATTTAAAGTGTCTTCCAATTAAGAAGTTGTTAAATTAAAATCTACCCTATCAAGTTTTTATAAGATATTTATGAATTAAACTTTCAGTACTTAACCCTGGATCAGAATTTTTATTAGACTTAAGATGTAATTAAGTTATTAATAGTTGTGGAATTAATTTTCTATCCCAAGTTATTAAGTAATAATTCGAAACTAATTTATAAATCTATTATTAATAACTTTATCGTATTTTTAATGGTGATATGTTACGTCAGAAGTTATTGATGAAATCTAGTCTCTTATTAAAAATATATTTAATTCATGAAAATAATTTTTAATGATTTAATATATTACAAATATGATATTATTTATAAATATATATATATATATATATATATATATATATATATATATATATATATATATATATATTACAGATTCATACCACAAATAAATTACACGTCAATACACAGTAATGATTATAAACTAATACAACTACAAAACAAGAACATTACCTTAACGATTTAATATCAAACCGTCATATGTGACAAAGTCGAAAAAATTAAAAAATTTAAACACATTCCTTATGATTGCACAATATTTGACAGACAAAGATTTAATTTAATTAAAACATAACACTAAAAACATAAATTTTCTAGAGAGAGAACAAAATTAGCATACACAGACACACAGACTTCGACGGACTGCCAAAAGATGGGCAACGTAGGTGATTCTTGTTTACTTTCATATTTTATTTGAGTTATATTATTTTATTATTATTATTATTTTTAGTTTGATTTAGTTTTGTTATTGTTTTAATTGTTGTTGTTTTTACATTTTCCTGTATTATTCTATACTATTCTCGTAGTATACTAATTACGTATGGAATATGATAAACCCTATCAACGTGATCAAATAAAAGTAGAGTTAATGAAAACTTAAAAAAAAAAAGTAAAGATTTTATATCAATATTCTTAATATATATAAAATTAAGGGTATTGAAAACATAAAGTTATCGAATGTTTAATAATGTTGTTTTATTATTATAAAAAAATTTTGCATAGAGTTTTAGAATTCATTAGCAGAGATATTATTAAGAATTTTTAAAATAATTAAGCATTAATGTTTTATAGTATGACTTTTTATTCTCTGTATTTTTTAAAAATTATCTTATGGCCTGTAATTTTTCATTTACTTATTTTTTATTATACATAATACGATAACATTAACAGTACCTGTTTGTTTTATTGTAATTGTTTCATATACTTGTTGCCACTATTAAAGACAAAGAAATAATTTTACTGATTTACGACGATTCATATAAAAATATTGAAAATAAAATCAACCTTTAGCAGGTAAAACAATAAGGTGAATCACAATAATTATGCTTAATGATCATAAAAGTGTCAAGCTTTAATTAGCAACTATATATTTTCTTAAAATAAATTATTACTAAGCCAGAAATTCGATTTTTTTTTCAGAAGAAATAATTAAAACATGAATTACAAACAATTAAATGTATAGAATGGGAAGAAAGGCTTAATCTGCAGTATGATTCTGAATAGAAAAATGTTAGTGAATTTAAAAACGTTTAAAACAGATGATTTTTTTTTTTTTCTTGAGCCGGAAGTAAATTCTTACTAAACCTGCTGAAAGGGCGCTGAGCAATAAATATTCAACAAAACCCGCCAAAGCCACGAGAGCTTAGTTAGAATCTATGGATCTATAACTCTTTAAACTTTACCTCAGGAAAAATGTGAATAGTGGAAGGATTCTGAGGTCTGAGTTAGGTTTTATTTTAAGAAAGATTACCAGAAAATAAATTTAAGCCTAACTTCTAGAGCTCTGAGTGTAATATATATATATAATATATATATAATATATTTTATATATATATATGATATATACATATATATATTCATGATGAATAAAATAATTAAATTAACAGTTCAATTAACCTGCTTTATAGAATATAACCCAAATATAATCTAAATTTTAATATATACCAATATTAAACTATTATAGATATTCTTGACTAATAATAAATTGTTCAATAATTAAAACATTATAGTAGTTAAATCTGATATCAATATCGACAAAAAGCCTAAGTAATACAGTTCCAATTTTTTATTGAATTTTTTGTTACATCAATTTTTATACAAATAAATTGCTAAATTAAATTATAAATTATTGTATTACTAATATTATTTTACCATAGCTTTTCTGTTAATATTTATCTGAACCAAGTGACGGATTTTGGACCGGTTTTCACTATCATTCTTTCCTGAAGGTTATAAGTAAAACATATTTCAATCTAGTTTTTTTTTTTTTTTAGATGATAAAATTAAGTTTTTTTGTAATGAAAGCATGAAAAATATTTTCTGAAATATGAGTAGTAATATAGACAAATAATATACCGTTGAAATTAATATCCAATAAAGTAAGTCGGGCAAGTTGACATAATGTCGGTATAAGTCAAATAACTTATAAACATAAATTATTAGTTATGATGTAATGAGGGAGGTTATGGGATTCAGCGTTGCCACATTACAGCAAAGTACAAGTTATATTCTTCTCTACAGTGAGCAAGATTTTAGAAACAGTATTACATACCAAATCGTAAGTAAATTTTTATTAATCCATAAATTGGTATTATTATTCATTTTTAAATTTTATTTCATGAAAACAGATTTTTCACTTTAAACTAAGTGAGAATTTTATCGGTACTAAATTTAATTTTTTATACGTGTTTTCAATAGTTCATTTGAAAAATATAATAATAATAATTCATCGAATAAAATATAAGATTTTGTAATTTCTGTTGTCATCTTGTATATACACAGCATAGCCTCGCTGGTGTTAGAAGGTATAATTTACTTGTTATATTATTTAAGCTATTTAATTATTTTAAATGTAATGTTCTATACGAATGTAAGTAATAAATATTCCTACCTTTAAGTCTCGTTTTCTCTTCTCTTTCTTTTTATAAAATCATCTCGCAATTCTTGGTTTCTGTGAAAAACTCTAAATTGGTCAAACAGTGCATTTTTAAGCATAAATGAAACCCATTCCAACATCAGAGGAAGTACGATATTTAGGACTGTACTTAGACAAAAGACTGACATGGAGGACCCACATTAGACTTAAAAGACAACTGAACAGACGATTTGGACCACTATCCCGCCTGCTTGACAAACAATCCAAATTATCCGTTAACACCAAAATTACTATTTACAAAGTACTGATCAAATCTTTATGGATATACGGGATAGAGCTATGGAGATCTGCCAAATATTCTTACATCCAAATAATTCAGTCTCTTCAATCGAAAATATTGCAAAAAATCGTGGATGCGCCGTTTTATGTAACAAAGAATTACTTCACAAGGACTTGGACATACTCACAGTATCAGACACAGCCACGGAATATTATAAAAGATTTCATGGCAGACTGACTTACAACATGAACCCATCGGCCCAAACACTTAAATCCTACACGAACCCGTACAACCCACCTCGACGACTTTTGAGGCGGTGGCCTAGAGATGCCTTGCTTTAACCGACTTTCGGAAGTTATCATATTTGCTTATTCAATTTTTTTTTTTTTTTTCAGATGGCAAATAACATTGGAGCACAAACAAAAACAATTAATTGTGAATAAAATAAATATATAATAGTAATTTACGCTTTCCTTATTTTAATTAAATAATGGATTAGATCAGAATCTGATCATCAGATTATATAAATAAATTTATTAAATTATATAAATAAAATGGAATAATCCTTACAAAACACGTAAGCCGTTAGTTATAGGTACGTATATGAATTTTCTTATTTTATGTAGTTAGGATGCTTAACTCAGAAATATAAATCAAATTTTAAAACTTATGCATTAACATAATACCATTTTAATTTTCTAATCTCTTTTTAGATAAAAATGCATATTACGAAATAGAAAAGGAAAAAAAATCAAAAATAAACCTAATATAATCATTAGGATTACATAACATTTAGCTAGAAATAGTATTATTAGGACAGAAAATATCAACTAGCGAAAGTATCTAACTAATAAAAGTCTGAATTGGCACATGTTTAAATTATATTGATTTTGTATTAGAATATGCATTTTAATTCGACTATTATGCAAAACTCAACTAAAAATGTTTGAAAGAAAATCAAAATTAAAATATTTTCTTAAAAAAATTAAAGTGATATAAATATAAGGTTAATATCAATATACAACAGGCATATACTAAATTTTATTAAATGGCTGTTACGTTTTACGCAAAATCTTTCTGTTCATTATTTATTGAGATATTTTACAATTTGTTTCCATATTAACTATAGTTACTATAATATTAATTAACTATGATTAATAGAATTTAAGAATACAATATTTAAAGATTCAAAATAAAGGTAAAATCAGTTTACATAAAATTATAAAATAAATTAAATATGTACAAATATAAACAAAAAAATTATCACCTTGCACCCACTCATATCTATATAAAACCTCCTGCAGAAACTCCAAGCTAGGGAAAAGCAGAACCCAAAAGATCCCAGCGTTTCTCTCGCAGCCGCGTCACTGGTGTGACCAGCGGAAGCTAAGCAAGGGTGGAATAGCTACATACATAACAAACTAGAAACCCGTGAAATGAATAGACGTTGTTATGTATAACAAATACCACATTAAAAAGCGATAGAATTTAATTAAATGTTAAAATAGTTACAAATTTGATACTAAGTGCCGTATAATTTGTGAATAAATTAGTAAAGATCATTAAGAATCGTTTTTTAAACCACATTTAATGAGAACTGCATTCATTGATGCAGAGTAGTACTTTTGCTGTTTTGAGTTACCCTACTCAACTAGCTCAGGGCCAAATATCTTATGAAAATAAGCGATTATGAAATATAAACACATCTATTTATTTATTTTTTTAAATGTTAATGAATTTACATACGACTTAAAAGGTCCTAAATAAAGCATTCATTTGACCGCAGGAAACGGAATCATCTCTATATAAATATAAAATGATGTGATTCATAGTTTCCTGGAGTGCCTTCATAACTACGCGGCGGATCTTAATACCGTTTTCACTATTATTCAAAGCAATCATTATGAAGGTACATTAGTAATATAAAATAAAATTAAATTTTCTGTAATCAAGTTACAAAAAATTATTCTTGAAATATGACTAATCATATAGGCGTATAATATACCGTTAGAAAGCGAACGATTTCAGAAAATGTAATATGAAATAAAATAAAAAAGTTGTATAACTTTTTAAATAACTTTTATAAGCCCATAAAGTTACGAAACCATTGTAAGGTTGGTATGAGAGAGGTTATGATGGTGAATCAGAGTTGTCACCGTACAGTATCGTACAGGCTATACTTTTTCCCAAAGTACTCAAGATTTAAAAAATAAATAAATAAATTACGCACCAAATCGTTTGGAAGTTGTTTAATATAAATAGAAGTTCGTTATAAATCCATAAAGCAACATGGTTATTAATGATTTCTACTTTTAGATTATTTTGTAAAAACAGATTTTCCATTTTAAACTAAATGGAAATTAAATTAAACTTCCCATTAAATTCCCATGGAAAGTAAATTAAACTATTAAAATTTATTTTAGATTTTTCCCTTAAAATTCAAAATGGTAATAAATCGAATAAAATATATGTCAAATTTATGTTTCTAATTCCTGCTGATGATTAAAAGTAATACTGAATAGACGTCATAAAATAAAAATAATATATTCTTACTGATTATAAGGACACTTGGAGAACTGTTATTACCAAAGTAATAAAATCTTAATCGGTCATACTGTCCTTTTTTAAATATATTGGGTTGATGCAAAATTAATGCAGGTTTCCTCTATTGCAATATCTTAATTCCAATTGTGTAAACAAAGCTAATCCTAACATTGATCATTATTATACCAAAACAAACCTTATCTAATACCCTCTCTTTCACCATGAATTTGTTTAGTAAAATCGTTTTGTTCAGTGTGTTCAAAGGTCTTGAATCGAAAATGTCAAAGTGCGATTTTCGTCAAATTTATTTTTACGAATTTAAATTAGGGCGCAGCGCTGCGCAAACGGCTCGTAATATTAATGAAGTGTGGGGTCAGGGGGCTATTAATGAGTGCACGGTGCAGCGTTGGTTCCAGAAGTTTCGCAGAGGAGATTTCGACCTCGAAGACAAGGAAGGTCGGGGCCGTCATCTTGCTCTGGACAACGACCAGCTGAGGTCAAAAGTGGAAGAAGACCCAACCAAAACCACACGAGAAATGGCGGCGGAACTCGGAACTCAAAAATTGCAACGTCTTTGCCCAGCATTGATGAATCGGAAGGGGCCGATCCTGCTCCACGATAACGCCAGACCACACGTTGCACAACCAACGCTTCGACGACTGCACGAGTTGGGCTACGAAGTTCTCCAACATCCGCCTTATTCACCTGACCTCTCTCCTACAGACTTCCACTTTTTCAGGCATCTGGACAACTTTTTGAGGGAGAAAAATTTTCAAAACCAGGACGACATTGAAAATTCTTTTCGTGATTTCATTGAGTCCAGGGATTCGGATTTTTTTTCTGGTGGAATAAGAAAGCTTGTTGAACGTTGGCAAAAGTGCATTGATTCAGATGGAAATTATTTTGATTAAATATATATGGTTAAAGTAAAGATATGGCGTATTTACAATACCTACTAAAAACCTGCATTAATTTTGCATCAACCCAATAAAATACTCCACATTTAATTGCAATCGTGCAAAAGCAAGGGCGGGTGACTAGTTAGTGTTGTTTCTTCATATCTCCCAATAATTCATTACTTCTTAATAAGGACGGAGATTGGCCAAATTCTCTTTTTCTTCATGTATCGAGCTAATCAATGTTAAAAAGCATATATTTAAGTGGCTACGATCGCATAATTATCGCTTAACTCCTAAATTGACAACACTCGAAATATTATATCCATAAAAATGCCTCTAGTGCTAAGGAATTGACAGGAAATCAGTATATTAGTTTAAAAATTAATGGTCACATCATACAAAAGGACTTGAAGAGCAATCATTTAGTCATTTAGATAATTAAACAATTTTCGGTCCATTTGGCTAAGTGCTGATGACTCCATGACGAGATAATTCCGCCATTAATGGCACGGAGGTTCCATCGACCTCCTAATGACCAGAGGGAGGTCACGTCACCGTCGGTGGGGAGTATTCTCAAATTAGTACCGGCATAAACTCTAAAGAAAATGGGATTTTTGATCATTTTCTTTTTCCTTCCAAAAAAAAAAAAATTATGTCTGGGTTCATGTCAGAGATATTATCAAAATACAAAAAAGAATATAAGAGGGGAAGGGGAAGATTCTCCGTTTTAATTAAAGGCAAGTCTTCATTTGAGAGAGCGGGCGGGGTTGCTTGTGATGCAAATGAAACTTGGGGAATTTTTACTGTTTCGGATGAGTTTTTCAGGTCTGCTTCACTTTACGGTCGTCAGAACTCTGCGAATCCAGAATGTTTAAAAACAGAGGAAAAAATCTCTTAACCGTTGCTTTTCAGAGTTGGAGTTTGGTAGATGATAGGACTTTGCAGAAAAACGATCACTTGATAGCAGAAAGTATTTGAAAAAAAAAAAGAATTAATGTGTTTTCTAATTGAATTTCTAAAAGAGAATAGCAAACAGAAACCTACCTTGACCATAGTATAGGAACTAACTATAATAACTACTGCAGCATTTTGATTAAAGCAAAAATACTTTAGTGAAATCTTTATTTATTTATTGAGATTTATTACAATTTTTTTCATAATGAACAGTAGTAATAGTGACGTGATACACATTCATACAACATATTAGTGAAATCTAAATAAAAAAAATCTGGTGCGAGCAACACACGACTTTCGCTTATTCCGTTGTTAAAATCGAGTAAATTGTTAAATACAGATAAAAATGAGTAAAACTAATAAAGAATCAATTAAACTGAATTTCTATAGAAACGTGTGTTTTATTAAAAAAATATATTATATTATCTATGCGTAGGTTTTTTGTTTAATTTTTCCTACAATCGCAATATAACCTCAATATTATTTCACCACATGTTTGCCATTTAGGCTAATGTACTATTATCACAAAAAAAACAAAAATATTTTCTGATTGTAAGGATGACTCATCCAAAATCATTGTTAACATTTTGTCAAAATGTAAATATGTGAATAAAGTTTATTTTATTTTTTTTATTATATTATTATCTAAAATAATCAGTTAGTTTTATTGGCTTTTCATCACTCTTTATCAACTTCTACAAGCTTGTGTATAGAATAATATGTTTTCTAAAATCTGCAGCTTTCCAACGGCATATTGTACATGTATATCACTGTACTTATGTCCAAATACAAAAAAATGCATAAAAAAAATATTTTTGTACTTTTCTCCTTTAGTTGGATATCGAATTCATTCAAGTTATATATATTTTTTCTTTTTTATCAATGATAACAAGATTATACCGTTATTTTTATAGAACATAGAAATTTAAGATACTTTAAATAAAGAAGTTTTAAAATATCGGCATTTAATCCCTGTCAAACTATTTCAATCAGAATGAAGCCTAAATGATATTGAAACCCATTAAATTTTACATCGATATAACGAGTTGCATAGTATAAGGTGGTTAGTTAGTTTTCATAAAAAAGTAACATCTTCGCATAGGTGTCTTAAATATGAAATTTCAGTTTCCAGATAGCGCTGGAGTTATTTCACACAGACCTTTTCCCAGGACTTCTTCATTTGGACTAAGGGGTCCCTAAAACTTGTATTCCTATTTAAAACTCAAATTCGAATTTTTGAAAGATCACAACACTTTCCCTTTTTTATAAATGAGTAAGTGAAAGTAAAAATATTATTATCTACAACGATTAGATAGTTTCATCCGCTTTTCATCACTCTCTCTTTCTTACCTTTTACAGTTATATGTATAAGATAATGATTTTTTCTAAATTTTCTAGCTCTACAACGGTTTTATTTTACATCTAAATTACTTAATACTAAATTACATAAAATGTTAAAAAAAACAAAAAAAAAAACGTAAAAAAATAATTTTCTCAAATGATATATTTAATCGGTTTTTATTAATGTTAACATGATAATATGGTCAATTTTTTTCAGAAATCTTCAAAACTATTGGGATTTCAGAGGAAAAAAATTTAAAATTTCGGCGTATAAGCCCTGTTAGACTATTTATGCCAAAATGAAACTTACGAGATATTAAAACCTCTTAAAGTTTACATCGACATAGTAAGTTGAACCTCTTAAGCACTCTTTTGAGATATTTCATTTTAAATATTGCTGAGCTTGGAAATAACCATTCTTTCAAAACGTATATTAAAAAAAGGACAATGCTCACACGAACGTATTTTTTTCAAGTAGCGCAATGATAAGACTATATAAAAAAAAAAAATATGCTTGAGATTCCCCTCTAACCTTCTTTGTAGTAACGCACTGAAATTTTCAATTATTGTAGATATTCGTTATTTTTTGAATAAATTTGCTCGGGAGTTACCACACACAGACCTTTTTGCGGGACTTGGTTATTTGGACTCAGGGGACCCTAAAACGTGTATTTCCGTTAAAAACTGGAATTCGAAAATTTTCACGATCGCAATATTTCCCCTTACTATATATAGTCAGTGAAAGTAAAAATAATGAAAAGTTCGTCGCTGTCCCTTTATCAATTTTTAACTTCCCAGAGGTATCGTTTTTTATCAATTTTCGAGAATGTTTTAAACCACTTTCTTTACTATTTATGTTATACGTTGCTAGGGCAAAAACATAAAACATATTTTATGTTAGTTAAACATTTTTAAAATAGTTGCAGTACTAAAAGTATATGTCAATAAAGATTTCACGGCTGTATATTTAGAACAGGATAGAGAATAACAGCTAAAAAAAAAATGATGTAAATCTAAAAGGTTGAGCTGTGAGGTCTAGACGATTTCGAATTGATTGACCCGTATTGATTTTTTTAAATTAAATTATTAATGATACAATAACATACTATTTTATATGATCGTTTATTAACGTACTGTAATATAAGTTGTTTTTGTTATGATATATTGCTTTATTGAGAAATAATACAATCTGCCACAATCTAGGGCAATAAGTACTATGGCTATAATAAGTCATTCAATAAGATAAGTTAACCTAAATAACAAATGGGGAAAAAATATAATAAAATAAATGAAAAAATAAAATAATTATAATCTTGGCCACATTTATACTGCCCCTGGGAACTCCGAATCGAACCCCTGCATCCAGAAATGGATGCCGAGGCACAATGCCAGGAGATCCCAGCGCCTCTTAGTCAGCCGCGTTGCAGTCCAGCCAGTGGAGACAGAGCAAGGGCGCTAGAGCCACATACTCGCAGAACAGAAGTATTAAAATAATATACTGCAACAGAAATATTAATTTTAAATTTGAATTTATTTTTATTATTTTTTATCATTTTCATTAATCATGATGACAAAATTAAAAAAAAAATCTAAAATTTAAAAACAAAAAACACTAAGTAAACAAACAATTATATACTTGCAATGAATACATAGGACAGCAACTGTCCAATGTCATAGATAAGTCAATTTTATGCGACAACTAAAGTTATCTAACTTTCCTGATATACCAATAAAACTTTCACATGACAAAACTTTTCCTGTACTCTCGAAAGAATAAATAGTGCATACAGAGAAAAAGTTTATATTTCTGCTGAAGTGCTAAAATTTCAGATACATTAAAATATTATAATATAAAAAGAAAGTATATAATATCTTACTCTAATTTATTTACCGGTCGATTTAGCAGCAATTATATTTTTTGTAATGGTTCATTAGTAAAGAAATATCATTAAAAATGTTTAAGAATTTTCGATTCAGAATTTAAGCTAACATACAATTAAATTTTAAAAGATATAATTTTAATACATTAAGATTGGATTTCTTAATCTAGGAAACACTAAATTTCTATATCTAGGGACCATACATAGTTCTGCACTTGCGGAAAAATTTTATTATTATATTAAAGGCATTAAACACACGTAGAGAAGCTTCCCGATGGAAGTACTCTAAAAATTTCCTAAACTAGAAGGTCTCGGGGCCATCTTCTTTTCAGACGCCTCGGAGGATTTTCAGGAATTAAAGAGGAAAAAAGGATTGAAACAAGAGGATTAGGGTGGAAATGGAGTATTATAGAAGAACAGTAAAGACAGTAGGGCAGGATGTCATAGGTTTACGACGATGGGTAAAGGTAATTTAATTGGATTTGTTGGTATTTCTTTTAATTCTCCAGTTCTGAGACTATAACTCAAGGTCTTTGATGTGGGATTGGAGGTTTTGAGAGGCAATAGCTGGATCAGTATTGACTGATAACACACGTGTCATCAGCATAGATAGAAAGGAAAGTGTTAGGATGGGATGGGATATCAGTTGTATAAACTGTGAAAAGAATAGGTCCAAGGATACTGCGTTGAAGATCTTTACTTTGAAGGATCTGTCAGTGAGGTATAAATGGATAATAAGGAAGTCTGTAGGGGGGAGGAATTTGCGAAGCATGTAAAGCAATTCCGGGTGCCAGACTTGGTCAAAGGCCTGTTCTACGTAGAAGAAGGCTCCCGTACAATACAAGCCGCGCTCCAATGTAGACGATCCAACGTCCACCATACGATGACATTGCTGGATAGTGGATTGGGACGTTCTGAATCCAAACTAGTGATCAGGAATTTTTGAATTAGTATCTAGGATGGGTTACTGGCGTTTCTTTATAAGATTTTCCCCATGATTGGTAATAGTGAGATGGAACGGTAAGAAGATAGATTTTCTGGCGGTTTCTTAGGTTTAAGTATCATTTTGACAATGTATAATTTCCAGGAAGCAGGAGAGTATTTGGAACGGATTACGGAATTATATATGTAAGTGAGATATAGGATAGCTTTTCGAGGAAGTAGTTTTAAAATATGGGAAGTTATAAGATCATGCCCAGGAGCTGTGCGGCATGGTAAACTCTGAATGATGTTAGATATTTCAGAAGGATGGAACGGTTTAGGAGGAAGGACCATTTGGAGTGGGATATCTAGTTCTGCTTCTATAAACGTAATGTGACCGGGATTATGGATATCTGGATGTGAATTTAAGGTTCGAAAAGGTGCTGACCGAATATCTGGGCCTTCTCTTCATCAGATCTTGTCCAAATACAGGATTCAGTTAGGAGTGGATGATGACAGTATTTGAACTTCTGTGGCTTTTTTGTTGTCATTCATAATGATCTTTCTGTAATAGTAAGTTTTTCGGTGAAGTTGAGTAAGTTTTGAATTTTTATTTTTCTGATTTTTGATTTTAGTCTGTTAGTCAGTTTATTATATGTTTTGTCTGATGGATATCTAGTCCTATACCCCTTCGATCTTGCCCTGCGTTTTTCCCTTAGCAAGATTCGAATGTACTGTGGCAGGGTAGTCTCCTGTGAATTAGTAGTATTAATGGTTGAAGTGTTGTCAAGTATGTTACTACTAATTGAATCAGTCAGTTGGCCAACGGCTTTATCAATATCATGTTTAGTCTTAAGTAGGATTTTTAAGTCCAGTTTGTTTCCAAGTCACATCTGATCATTCCCAGTCCACTCGTCCTGTAATCAGAGAGGGAATGGTGGGTTTAGGAACAAGGCTCGAGTGTTAGGGAAAGAGAACAGGACTATGATCATATGACAGGTCATTGAGGGATTTGATTGTGGATTGGGAGGAAGATATCTGAGAGGAAACAAATATATCAAGGATATCAGGACGTTTTTTGAGGGATGCGGAAAAATTTATTTCTGTATTAGAAAGACTCTGGTGGAGTACACTGAGTACGAAAAATTTGGTAACTTACTCTTCGGTAGATTTGGAGTTGAACGAATAAGCTGTAACATCAGCTTTCAAATTTGTTAATTACGAAAATTTTCGATAATCCTTATGAAGTAGAAATAGTTAAAGTAAGTTGTAATTTTCGTAGAAATATTTTTTAAACATGAATTGTTTTAAAAAAGTACATAAATAGGTTACATTATAGATTGTAAAATATTATTAGCAGATTGATCGGAGAAAATTAATTTTATAAAAATAGAATTCACTTTTCCTTTCGACTGGCTTAATTTAAAGCAAGCGCTGAGCCTTTATCCCCCAGATTAATCTCAAGGGAAGAGATGTTCTATATCAGACCGCACGAAATTGGTAGCTTTTATCTGGAGCCTTGTTGCTCTCTCGTAAATCTGCCTCGTTCTGGTTGATAACGAGTCTGTCTTATATCCGGTGAGTTATTAAATTTTATACCGTGTCACTTATTTTCACATCTGAAACTGAGAAATATGGTTCGGAAATTAATTTCGTTAGAGGCTAAACCCAGTTTAACTTAAATCACTAACGCAAAGAAACATGTCAAAAACTACATACTAATAATAATATAAACTTTAAAAAGATTTAATAATAAGTAAATTTATTACATGGTAAGCCACTTGCAACCGCCATTTTTATATAATTTTTCAATTTCACAAAACAATTTATTTATTTGTTTTCAGGGAAGAAACCTTTATAAGTAAAGTATATCACTAATTACTCAATGGACACCAAACAGCCAGAAGCGAGCCCCGTCGCAGATATACTTCATTTTGAAAATTAGTTTAAAACTTTTAAGTACTCCGCAATTCCTTAAAATATATGCAAGTTACAGAAAAAGGAATAATTTAGTAACGAAAACGATTAATTAAGAATTTTAAATTAAGAGGATAAGGAAAAAAAATTACTCAATGCAGAAACATTCTTTGAAAAAACTCTAAAATAGTAAAAAACAAATAGCCCCTTAACTAATTAAAAAGTTAACAGTAGGTTATAATTAATTTTAAGTAATTAAATATGTTCTCAATATGAATACATCTTTTTGTAATTTCACTTACCTATATGTGAAAAAACATTTAAACTTTATATAGTCACTTAAAAAAATATTAAGAGTTAAAACAAAAATAAAAAAATTAGTTTAACAATAAATGCTAGAATATTAAAACGTTTATCAATAACAATAAAACACTCTCACAATAATACGAGAAACCCCATCAACCAAATATCTATAATTTGCCACCCAAGCTATAAAAAAATACATTTTTTTTCATCTCCTCATCACGGATCTAGTATTTTATTCCTAGAAATATTTTAGATGCCTCCATAAACATTTAAACGTATATTGGACATTTAAAAGAGATATGATATAGTGTTTTTTTATTTTTTTTTGTATTGCACATTTGACATTCATTTCGTTTTGAATAATGATTTTAAGAATCACGTTGTTCACTTTTTTTCCTGATAATCTAATTTCGATTACACGTTTAGTGCATTTAACATTTGTGGATAGCAATAAATAATTAGATATTTGGAGGCTGCTATTAAAGGGCTTCAATTATTCACTATACCTTGATGGCTGTAAATTTTTAACGCCCTTCTTATGTATGCACTGTTTGTATTTCTTCAAAATTCTACTGATGCTGATTTTGCACCTGCCAAGATCAAATTCTAACAAGTAGTAAAAACACCAATGATAGAATTATTTTTTAACAATTTATGTGAAATTCTTACCCAGGAAGAACAGGAACCTTGTGAAATGGATGTAGCAGAGGTATACTCCAACTTGCAGGCAATGAGAGACGAAACTCCATCAAGGCTGCCATATCTTCTGTGACGGTAGCCGAAATGTGGAGGCATAATTACAAAAAAATTATTTAATTTTCCACTGTAAATATTTTTTTTAAATAAATCAATTTTAGACATTTCAGACTGTATTTAGTAGGACGCGCTCCTTCCAGGAAAGAACTAAGAGAGGTTTTGATTTTTTTTTAAACAATATATTGCAATAATATTTAAAAACTGGCAGGTAAAATCCAACCTCTACCTTCTCGTGGTGCTCCCTGGGTAACTGGATGTCCATCTAAATAGGCAAGGATGTCCATCTCAGCACAAAAATGAGGCTCTTCCATGCATTCGTCGAAAGCACCACACTACATGACTTAGAAACATGGACTATTCCTGCTGGGTAGGCAAGAAAACTTGTCTCAATGAAAATGGATTTCTAGAAACGTAGCTTTGGGGTATCAAGATTACAAAACTTCCCAAACCATGTAATCAGAGAAAAAATCGAGGAACCCCTAAATATTCTTCATTCCATTGAGACAAGAAAGCTGAGCTGGTACGGGCATGTTATGAGGACGTCGGACGACCGATGGCCGAAAAGAGTTCTCAGCCATGTACTATATGGAAGGAGGAAAAGAGGTCGGCCGGAAAAGAGATGGATGGAAAGGCTACATGAAGTATGGTCTCTAGGGGCCTGACAGAGGAAGATTGTCAGGACATATATATATAATATATATAATATATATATATATATATTATATATATATATATATATAAATATATATATGTATGTATGTAAACACTTCAAAGATTATAAATATTCTAATAAAAGTGAGGTAACAACGACCTCAAAAACTATTTCCAACTACAGTACCCGTTTTAGCTTCATACGCCAAAGAAAGAGAGGTTATTTGATATAAGAATATGAATAAAATCTTAAGAATAAGGAGAGAGGCACAGTTTGATTAAAACAGTCACATTTTGAGCCCTGTGGTAGCGCTAATAGAAAACCATAAGCAAACATTTTGCTAGCCCGACCCTTTAATATTATGGAACGAATGTTTGCCAGGAAGGAGATAATTATGTGGAGCAAACATCGCGACTCTGTTTCATTTATCAAGCAGTGTTTAATGCAAACATTATTTTCCATTACTCCGTGCTATAAGCGGCCCATATTATATTACCCATCTTTGAGAAAAGTAAATTTGAATAAAACCGCAATATCGAAAATGGTTAACATAAAAAGAGAATTATACTGAGGATGTACAGTCTACTGTTGCAATTATCATTGGTATAACTAATTAGGAGCTAGTCGTTAAAAAATATTTTAATTTAGCTGATGTTTTGGTTCAATCATCGGGGCGTCAGTGAGCCGTGTTAAGCATAAACTTACGCCAGACGACTATTTTTTTTTCCAGTAAAGAAAATTTGGAACGAAAAAAAATGTTTGAAAAGTAATAGTACATAGACTTTAATCTTGGGGGAAAAAAGAAGCGCCCAGTTACTAAAACTTATTTTTTCTTCAATTAGAAATGAAAAAAAATTCATTAACTTAAGTGAGCACTGTCATTGATTTAATAATATCTAATATATAATAAACTCCTGTCAGGGTGTTGGTTGTTGTACTCCTCCAAAACGGCTCCATCGATTCTTATGATGATTTGTGCGTATATTTGGTAGGTATTAAAATTGGTCCTAAATTATATTTCAGACCCCTAGATGATTTAGATGTCTCTATACATAAAAATGATACGGACGGGGCGGGCAAGCAGACAAAGTTTTATATTTTCTCATGTTTTATATCTTATGTGACCCACCGCTATGCCGAGTTGAAGTGGCTCCTTCCCTCCATACGCAGACAGTACTTCCTTGGGTCATTTATCTACCAAACCATAAAGTCCCAGCATCCTTCCTATATCTACAGTCTCCTTCCATTTAAATCCTCAGTCCACTTGCTTGAAACCAGATCGCGCCAATTCGACCTTTATATGCCATCCCACAGAACTATAGCCTTCGATCGATCCTTTCTTGGCCGTTCCATTATATTCTGGAATTCCATTCCTTCCAATATACGTCATGCTTCTTCCTTATCCACATTCAAATATCGCCTTTTCCAACACCTATTATCCCAAACATACGCTTGTTGATCTTTAATTTTAAATTAGATTTTTCATTATAATCATTATAAGGAATGAATATCCTATGTTTTTATTTTTATTTCATATATATATATATATATATATATATATATATATATATATATATATATATATTATATTATTATTTTTTTTTTTTTTTTTTTTTTTTTAGTGTGTTCAAAATTAGTTGTTTCTTACTTTCAATTTACTATTTGTTTACTTTACTTTTTTATGCTTTTTCTCATCTTTGGTACATAGAGGTGTGTATGTACATACATTTATATAAGTTTCTTTTTCTACCTCTTTTACCCATGTACATTATTATGCCTATTTAATGTTATCTGGCCAGATGTGCTACATTTACTTGTAAATTTCATGTTATTCTTAAGAGACAAATTCTCAGAATAATTTTTTTTTTTCTATGTCTATTTCTATGTTTGCTAGCCGGATTATACTTATTTTGAAACTAAGATTTCCAATTTCGAGGGAATGAATTAGTTTTTATAAGTCCACTACAAAAGTTCATTATTGAAAATAATTAACCAAAAGCAGAAGATTTATTTGACTATAAAAGCTAGTAAAACGTATAACATAAATGAAATCAATAAAGAATGCTATAAAGGCAGGTGTCAATATAGAAGAGCAATAACGCGGCGATATCTTGGCCACTCCTCTAGATTGGATCGTGCTAGCCACACCCGCTCTCCATTATCTATATTTATCTAGGACAGCTGTCTTATCTTCACTTCATTGGCCTGTCTGGGATAGGGATTCAATTCATCAGCAGGAGTAGGCTTTCTGATCTAATGGTCAGTGCAGAAGGCGAAACATTCCTCAACAGCATTTATTACATTTGATAGGCTTAAATGTATAACGAAGCAAAAAGGAACGAGAAACTGGTTTAAACAAATTATGTACTTCTGCGAATCAATAGATCCATCCGGGGAAATCACATTCTCCTAAATAGTTCTTTATAGGTTTTTATAGAGGTTGCTTCAGGGTTAACTGGCCAGGACCTAGGAATAAATAAAGGGCCTCACGGAAAGAATAAAAAGTTAGTAAATGCGCCTTTATGAAGCTATTGTGGAAAAGCCATGTTTTTCAATGATCATCATCTTAAAGATTCTCAGGAATTGATTGTTCTCCAAACGCCCGTAGAATAAAAGTTGTAGGTCATTAAAATCTACTAGCATTGGTCCCAAGCAGTTGAACTGGGCTCAGAAATAGCTAAGCTGTAGTATTAAATATCAGGTTTTTTTCCTATGATTAAACAGTACCATTTAAATGTAAGCATGGACAATAAATTTATAAGATTTGTTTGAATCTTAAGATACACTTTGATTTGCTGTGAGCAATCACCTTAGTCAAGTCTCCTGAAAATGTGTTATTACGAACAGACAAAGTCTTATGACGAAATGAATACTAATTTATTCCGCAGTGCTAAATACTATAATACTATAAATGCTGAACGTAGAACATAATCCCACCACGAAGTTTGGTCAAACTTTTTCTTTTGTTCGCAAGTTTCTCTAAACTAAGGCGAAATAAGAGGAGCCTTATTTTATCGACCGTTTTCCGGAATTTCTTTTAAGGCCTCTTTATTGTGTCTTGGCACTGTCGGTCCCAATCCGAAGTGTGTGTGTTCAACATTTAAGGTCAACAGTTAGATATTACTCTGGTAAATCCTAGGTGGCCCCATGACCATCTATATTTTCAAAGACTTATTACCCTGTGATTTAGTTCTTGCTTGGTTCCTGTCCTCCCTTCGTACAGCCTAAAAAGCAAGGTAAAGATAAAAAATAAATCCATTCTGCTAAATTTGAGTTAGAATTTTGCAGGCTTATAAATATTCTCTCGGGCGATAATAAATTTTGCAGATTTTTTATATATATATATATATATATATATATATATATATATATATATATATATATAATTTATATGATTTATACGATATAATGTATCATAATAAATACTACCTTAATCACCAACCACCCTCAGCTGTCATTTATGTGTTCAGTTTTTGCTGTCAACTTATTCTCAATTAATGCCACACATAAAAATCCAACTTTACATATTGAAGAAATTTTACTAAACTAATTTTATGACAAGAATTCTCTTAATATTATAATACTACTTGATGTGATGCTTACTTACTTTTTCATAATCAGTCGGAATCTTTTATAAAACTCTAGAGTATTAAAAAAAATTTTTTTTGATAGTAATGAAACTTTTTTTTTTTTTTTTCGGTGGCACAACAGGCCGTGCAGGCCCTGGGTCTCGCGGTGTAATCTCCTGGGAGTTTACACTCGCGTTTCAAGATGTAATTTATAGTGTAGGGTTATCACTCCCTACACCTAATTGATAGTAGTGAAACATGGGATAAAAAAAGTTGACGACCCATTTAAACGGAATCTCATTAATATTTTTTATATAACTCAGTTTCATTACTTTATGTATGAATGAAGATAGAAGTAATAGCGCTTCGAGACTACATTCATACTGTTATAAATTATATCCTATTAATTAATTATATCCTATTAATATTAATCAATATCAATTAGTAAAGACAAATGACAAAACGAAAAAAAAAAAAAACTTTCTGCTTAGCAGCTCCAGAAGTTAGATGCCTATATCGACGCCTACGTACCTCCTACAATATCACAAAGTCAGCAGAACGCTACCTACGGATTGGCCAACCTCATGGAGATTTATTTTTTCGTTCGAAGCTAGTTAAGATTTTAGAGAATAATGTGTTAACATGTCCAACCATTTCACATGTCATTTCAACCGTAAAGATTGAATAGTTTTATTTTTACAATGTTGAAATAGTGTCTGACATGGTATAAAAAACACGACATAATAAAATGTACAAAGCCACAGGAAAATATGCAACGTAATGAGCATTATAGCGTTCATTCTATTATATTTTTTTTTGTTTGTTTAACTTCTCTTATGATGCTGTGGCTAATCGGACGATGCTACAGTGTGAGTTATACTTTGATTTTATTTTATTATAGTTTTGATTTGCTTGTGAATTATAGTGGTAGAAAGAACTTACATTAGGGGTACTCACTACGTTTGCTATAGCATGCTATTTGTGCTATTGTGCTAAACCCATCAATTTTATACAGGAAATAACTCTAGAAACTCGATGGGTTTAGCAAAATAACACAAATAGCATGCTATAGCAAACGTAGTGAGTACCCCTATTTTATTATAAATATAATACTTGAATCTATTATTATTTCTAAAATCAGTTTTACAAGGATTGAAAATATTAAAACAGTTAAAATGAACATAAGAATAGTTGTTAAAATATATACTTATTTAACTAATATTTCTGAATTAACATCAGTTTATGTAGAATTTTTTAACCCTTAAACTAAAATTTAAAGAGTTCTGTTTTTTTCTAAGACTTCAGAGGAAGATGTTTAAAAATATTACCTATAAAATGTACTTTCACATTTCAACCCACTGTGTTTTGTAATGTTTCATTAATCCTAAAAAATGCAAAGGGAATAGACTAAAATTTTAGAGCGCCAAAGGAGACTTTAAAGGTGCAGAGCACAAGCCAAGAAAAACTAGTTACATTAACCAATATTTTTTTTAAAAATCCAGATTATATTTTGTAGTATTTTCTAAAGAAAAATTGTCCTATTTGTAAAATATGTTATGCGCAACAGACGACTTACTTCACAAGTTTAAGTAAATAAAAAAGAATTATATCATTTCGATGGAAACATGTATTAAGGTTAATAAAACATTTATTATTTTAAGTACTAATTATTTGGGTTAACACAAAATAAAAATGGAAAAGTCGCGTTTTTGCCCTTTTAACACTCTCTCTTATCATCTAGAACTTTGTATTGGTATCATCAGATTTTTGTTTTTTCTGAAATCTTGTATCAGTATAACATTTTACATCTTACATATACATCTATATACCGATGAGAATGGCTTTGGTTTTATCTACATTAAGTTTTAGATAATTCTTGAAGGTCCATGAATTGATACTGTCAATGTCTTCTTGTATTTTTTGACTATCTTCGACATCTAGGTGGGATGGAAGGAAAAGTAGATTGGGAGGTCAGCGAAATATATATCATTTTATGGTTACAGTAGTTAATTAATAACTCAGCAGAGAATATCTTTGTACAACGTAATGGTACGACATGTTTATTCCGTATTTTGAATAATTTTGTTGTGACATTGCCAGGATCTTTGTTTAAAAAGTAACTAGTTCTACGGTTCTTTAAAAAAAATTTTCTGCTTCTTCGTTTATTTTTTTCCATCTCCTTAATCTGACACCTATGTTAATTAGTTATGAACACTTCGTAATGAGGATAGCTTTGTGTAGTCAGAGTCCATGAGTCAGATATTGGAGCTGTCAAAGCAGGACTCAGCAAATTACCTCTGGCCCATTCATGGGAAGCAATCAGAGTTCCAGCCAGCCTCCCATAATCAACTCCAAGCTTCGGTTTCTCCCTGATCGCCGTCCTCAGCAGTTTCCGTGATAAAGTTCGTTATATGCAACTTTATTTTATATTTAGAATAAATAGGAAAGGTTAGGTGTACCATGCAATTTATCACATTTTCAATAAGAATCAATTTAATCAATCTGGGCTCCAACAAGGAGAGGATATCAAATGTGTCTCACCGATTTCGATCATTTTATTTAACGACTAGAAACTAAAACTAAAACTAAAAACTAGACATTAAACCATTAGACTCTGCACAATATTTAGGGCCAACGCTTCCCAAGAATCACGTCGAAAAATCGGAAAGTTTGCGGGCGAAGAACATATTTTATTTAATATCTCTAGTTCTAGTAAAGGTAGTATAAGTTTGGTGTCGAAATTACTCTATTTCAAAGCGAAATGATAAAAAATATAAACCATTAAAAAATTTAAATTTTACGCTTGGTAATAAACCTAAAAATATACATAATCCCGTCAAAACAGTACTGTTAATGAGGTTTTTTAAAATCGTATTTATCATTCCTAAAAAAATAATCTTAATCTGAGCAAAGTTATTAAGAAACCTTATTAAAAGTACTGTTTTGACGAGATTATTTATATTTTAAGGGTTGTTACTAAAAATAAAACTTATATATTTTATTAGCTTATTTTTTAAATTATTCTACTTTAAAAAAGGATAATTTTGACACCTTATTATATAAAATTATTTTCTATCTTAACTAGCACCAAAGATATTTAATAAAATGTCTTTATCATCTGCAAAATTTACGCGACCCCAGGGGAGAGTTGGTGTCTAATATTTTGCAGGGTCTAATAGTTTAATATCTAGTTTAAACTTAACAAATGTCATCGAAATCGGTTAGAATTTTTTTTTCTCCCCTACCTCGCTTTTTAGCATATACGATGTTTTCTGGGGCCAGAGGGTGAGGACGGGGAACAAATACAAGTCCCCTGGCACCGAGACTCGAACTCATCATTACTTTACTTCAAAATTCGCTAATAAGGTAGCCAGGGAATGCCCAGAACAACACCGCGCGTCGACCTTCTGGGCCACCCCGTCCCCCTAAAAAACGCAGAGTCACATTTGGGATCCTCTCCTTGTAAAATAATAATAAAGGTTAAATCAAAAGCAATTATAACAGCTGGTAATAAGTGTTATTTAACCTTAATGAACATATTTTGAAATCGATATATATTCACAGCCCTTGGAATGAGAAAGAGCTTACCGTACCATCTTGCAACCAGTTTTATACTAGCCCCGGATTTTTTCTAGTCCTATAAGATTTTAAATATGTAGGAAACAAAACTGCTACGAAACATATGCGACTGTTCTAAGGTAGATCTCTTCGCTGACGAAGACAAACAAAAATTAAGGAATTTGAATGTATCTCCCAATATTGTTTGTATCTACTTTGAAAATGTTCACAATAAGATGATAGAGAAAGCGTGCCACTTATGGAATGTGTAGGCTCCTAATGATGATTGTGGAAGAAAGTAAAGTTGGAGAAAGACAGGCTGGACTAGGGCAGCCGATGATCAGTTTGAAAGGAAGAAGATATCAGTTGAGACCAAGGTCCTTAAAGAAATATATCATTGCTAAATGATGTGAATGGTATATTTTAAAGTAATTTACATACTTTCAGCCTACTATATTGAAAATTTCATATTTATGAAAGTTCTTCTAGCATTCTTTGCTACTATATCGTACTAAATTATTTCTTATTAAACCCTAAATACAAATAATAATAATACAAGTCAAAGAGCATGTACGTGACACCGAGGGATACCCAATCTAATCAAGTGACCTCCCAACTAAAAATGATCAAGCCAAAAAAAAAAAAAAAAATCGTTAAAACAATAAAAAATTTTACGAAATGGACCATGAGCACGAGGATTTCTTGAAAAGAGGAAATCATTTTATGCCGGCTCCGTCTAGGACATTGTCAGTTCACCCACGGTTACCTTATGAGAAATCTACATGCACCCACCTGCGAGTATTGCGATAATGTTCCAAAAACTATTCAACATCTATTATTAGATTGTCCTGTTTTCGAAACATCAAGACGTAATATTAAACTAACAGGAACCCTAAAAGATATATTGAATGATGTTGAAGACAAGGTGAAAAAGTTACTAAATTATTTAAAAGAAATCAATTATTACAACCAAATATAGAAAAACACAGTTGCCAATAACCCTGTAGGGTAGAGGCAAATAACAAAATAAAAAAAAATAAAAAATAAAAAAAAAATTAATCCAAAATAATAAATAGATTTCGAAATTTAGATGTAATATTGTTGAAAGAATACTTGGAACTTAAATAAATCGGAAATCCTCTTACGACCTTAAGGTTTGCAGGTGAAGTGAAAACCTTCTACAAAGGCCTCTGTTAAAGAGATTCCTAGCAATATATAAATAAATGCATGGAATAATCTAGGATAAAAACATTGTAAATCATTAATGATGATTTTTTTAGAATTCACAAATGTATTATACTAATATGGTTATTACAGGTAAAGTAATGTTCAGCATTTATAGAAAGTAAAATGTTCTGATGACGAGACGTCCTATGTCAAATTATCGACTTTGAAAAACGCGATTTTTGTTCGGTCAATTTCAAAATGCTCAAAGAGAGTCGATTATTATAGCAAAGTCTGGAATAGCTGACTTCTAAACACAATAGGAGTCGTCCTTGACGATCAGGAATTGCAATAATGCGTGCCTCTCGTTCGATTGTTGAACATATGTTATATGCTATATGTGTCTCCTTATCAAATATTATATATGTACAAATATTAAAAAAATATCTTGTATAATTGAACTATTGGGATCTAGGGAAGAAAAGACGATGACTTGTCAAGTATTGTGGTGATATCATGCATTTAGAAAGGTAATTGCCTGCCAGAAGCAGCACTAACCACAGCCTCTATGCTCCATCATGCTTATCGTCGGGATGTCATAGCTGCTTCATGTCTCCCGAGTCAACAGCACCCATTGTCAGCACCAACCATCTTCGGCTAACCATTTCCTCTAGGTCGTATTCTCCGGTTATTGTGTGCTAATACTTGAGGATCTCTTAACAGCATGTCTTACTAGGCAGCTGTATGTTCAAATATTGTATGTAAAATGTAGAGCATAGCTTCTGAAATAACAAACAAAAATTAATAAATGCTTATTGGAACCTGCATGAACGACTAAAGCATGTAAGCAATATTGATTTTTGTAATTAAACCTTAATTAAACATTCTTAGGATATCATATCAAAATATACACGGTGTTCCAGAGTTAAGTGGCCCAGACAATCCGGAAATGCGCAGTTAAGAAGCAAGAGACTAAAATCCAAGGTTTGAGACGAAATGTTTTTCAGGAATTACCAGCTTCTAGCCTCTCAGGAATCGGTTTTTCATCCTCCATAATTACGTTTAAATTTTGCTGTTTGATCATAGCAAAAAAAAAAAAAATATTTAGGACTTCAACGTAGTAGTAGTCCGGGTCTAAGGATACTAAGTTCAATTGCTTGGGACTAATTTTAGTATAATTTAATGACCTACAACTTTTATTCCAGAGATCGGGCAGAATTCTTGATTCGATTGAAGCTAGAAGCTGATAGCGCTTAAAAAACAATTACGACCCTACCTCCTTAACCACGCATTCATCTTCAGAGACCTTTTTTCTTGTCTTGTGGTCCTTAATTTAATGTTAAAGACTGGTCACTTGATTCTGAAACATCCTGTATTTCAGTGTATCGATAATTTAAATTTTGTTTGTATCGGCACGAATAACATAACAAAATAGAAAACATCAAGGATCAAGATATTCTATTCAAGATTCTACTTACTGTACTTACTTTGTCACGAACAAACTCATCCATAATGACCTTAATGTTCGTATGTTCCTGATTTGGCCCGAATCTGGTACATCTCTTTTCATGAAAAACTCGATTCCCATCTATCCTATTAGTTTCTATTCTCGCATCCTCTTCTACTCTGATGATCCTCCGAGGCGTTAGAAAATAAGATGGCCACGGGGCTTTCCCGTTTAGTATACGTTTTGTGTGCTGACAGTTGTTCGTTTCTCTAAAAGTGTGTCACGTCAGTATTTAATGTATTCGTTAAATTTACTTGATATATTCAAAGATAGAGTTTTAAATTTCAATAAATATAATTTTTATAAAAGATTACTTCTGATATCAAATTGTAAAAATAACCATCTTTATTTCGGTTGAAAGATTACCATAACGGATGAAAACGCCATTAATATAACAAGAACTTATTCTGACTTTCGGTTATCTAGTTCATAGACGTGAAACGTGGTTGCTTAATTTAAGAGATGAACAATGCCTTAAGTGTTACGGTTAAAATTTGCAAAGAGAATTAATTTTAATTTAAAAAAAAAACGCATTCCCTAACCGTAACTATGCCCCAGATACTCAGTGGAGACGGGCGGGTTCCACCATAAATTTATTTCGAGCGCCACGCTATTTGTTAAAAAAAAAAAAAATAAGGTAAATAGCGAAACCCTTTTAAATTAATAATATTTTTTTAATGGAAATAAATAAAAAAAATTAAAATTAAATTTACAAAAAAAAAGTTATTAAAACAGATGATTACGAACTCGTTACCTCACAGTCTGAATACAGCTATGTATCCCATGAGCTATGGACTCATATGACGTCACCTTACCTTTACACAGTATTAGACTCGACGAGGGTTGTACAGTCTTAACTTTTTAAGGTTAATATTAAGTAATATGTAAATATTCAAGATCCAATTTTTGAATTAAAAAAAAAAGAATACATGGTTAAATTATACAAAAACTACAAAATATAATTTTATTTCTAAAAAAAAAAAAAAAGGAAAAGAAATAAATAAATTATTCAATAACAAAACATATTTACAACTTATATTAACTTTTTTTTTTTCTCTATTGTCTGAAACTACTACTTTTGTTTATCAGTCACCAAACACAAACCAAAAGTTATTTACAAAACAATATTCACCTAGGTTCGGGATGAGGGTTAGGATTGGGGTTAGAAGGAAAGCAGTTTTTAAGTCTCCAATTTCTCCTCGAGAACTAAACCTTGGCTTCCTTCCTTGTCCGGCCGAGTTCATCCGTCTGTACTTGTCCTTGTTCACACTAATTAAATCAGTCTCATGTAAACCACTCGGTAATAGCTACTATCCACCACGTCTCTTTTTTTCACACCCACTCTGGGAGCTCACCGCCTTCTTCATCTCGCCCCTTGACTCCCCTTATCCCTCACCGGAGTATATAATAATTATTTGTTTCAGTAATACTTAATCTAAGCTTAAAAATAACACAAAAATTTTAATTACTTATTTACATTTAACATACATTTATTTATTGGTTTAATATTTTTTTCTTCCAAATAACCCTCATCGAGGTATCAAAAGTAACCTTTCATTGCTATTTAACTCAACTGATAATTTTTTTTTTTTTTTTTTTTTTTTTTCCACGTAACATAAGGTTTTCGAAATACTATACACCAAAAAGAGATAAGGCCACTGGTGAATTCAGAAATTTACACATTGCTGAATTACGAAGCTTGTACTCTGTTAGTATAGTTGAATTGATTGCATTGCGACAACTCAAATTAGCGTGTAAAGATGTTGCCCCCAGTTAAGAACGGATCCAAAAAAAACGGTATGAGCTGAACCGACTGGTAGGTGTCTGAGCGGTAGGCCAAAGCGTCGAGGGGAGGATTGTGTTAAGTCTGATTTCGAGGGCTTGACTGCGATCATTAGAAGAATTTGTGTAAGCAGCGTTTGGTGGTATCGGTATTGGTAATAGTTATGGGTTCGGAAAGCCTAATATTTTAGTTAATTAATAAGAAATATTCACTTGAATAATTTATTCCATTATTTACTGGATGGTTGAAATTATATATAAATATCATAAGGATGTTATAACTATAAGTAGTATGTTTTTAATTCTATCTATGGATTTTTTTTTTTAAGATCGTTAGATAAAAGTCGAAAAATATGACGTGATAATGAAAATATTATATGACTACTTGGTAAAAGCTGCGTTTATTTGACACTTCAGGTTAACACTATATTTTCTATTATAAATTAATATTTTTAATCAAAGATTTACAGGCTATTTTAGAAAATATGTGCCATGAGGAATGGTGTACTTGGATGATTAATGGCCCTTAGGCTAGTTGCCATCGAAGGCCATGTTGTATCAGCCTCAATAAATTATCTACTTCAGGATATTTATGGTCCTTTTTGTGTCCTTCCCGTTTTCCGATGAAAGTATCGTTTGCTTTTTTTCTTGTTTTCTTAGCAAGGAACGAATCATAATTTTTTATATAAAAAAGTATACAACTATAAAATGTCAAACTTCATACTAGATAAAATAGAACTACGTGAGCGTCAAAAGCATTCGGAATTTATATTTCTTTTCAATTAATAATTATATTTCACAACTGTGAATTTATATAATTCTTTTTCACTCATAAATCTTTAAAAGAGATTCCCATAAAGGAAAAAAATTAACAAGATTACCGAAAAATTTATTGGTTTTAAAAATATCCGATCAATAATGTAAAATTACAAGATGATTCAGTGTCAAAAGTATTCGGAAATCGTAATATCCTGTTAATTAATCGTTTCAAATTTTCATATTCTCAGTAATCATTGACATAATTTTAGGTTCTAAACAATTCTTCCCATTCATGTAACATATACCCAATCTTGGAAAGATTTTTTTTTTTTATATAAGGCCCAAAAATTAAAACGCAAGATCGAACAACGGCTTGGAATAATTTTTAAAAGAGAATAAGTTGAAATATTAAAACCAATTCATGAGAATATGTGGATGCCTATGTATAGTGTAGATAACATAATAATAAAATATAAAAGAAAAAAAGTGAGTGTCCAAAAAATATTAAATGTTGATACTGAAAGACTCATTATCCATCAAATAAGAAAACAATACCTCAAATGAGTAAAACCTTAGCTTATTTCTGAATTTTTCAGAATTTTTGAATACACAATAAGTGTTTCAACTGTTCGCCGCGTTCTAAAAACATATGACGAAATGAAAAACATGGTACAAGAAGTAAGGCAAACGTCTTTCGGAAGGCAATAAGATATAGTCTGAATGTTTGTAACATTTTTTTAAGGAGAAAGTTGATGAATTAAAAAGTTTACAGATGCTTTTCATACTAAAATGCATGTTTTTTTATGAAAAAATTTCGGTTTTGAGAAAACCAAATAAAGATTTAAAATATGCCATAGAAAAACACCTTGAGCGGTCGGTAATACTTAGGTCTGTTTTACTTTGAAAAAGTTTAATAACATTGGAATTATGGACAAAACTATTGATAGGTTTGTGTATTTTTTTAGTATGAAGAGCCAAAATTAAAAGTAGAAGAAAATGACGAATAAATTAAATGTTTAACATACGCCCGACCATGGTCCTGGACATAAATACGTTATCTATTAAGACTTAGTTGCTGCAAAGTTTTCAAAAAGTTCTCGAAATCCCTCTTCTCTTATATCTTTCAAATTTAATTAACTATTTGTGGGTCCTACTAAAACGAAAAATCAGGAAATATTATATTAAGAATGAAAATGGCCTCAGGAAACAAAGTGTTTGAGTGTTAATATATTTCATACCAAACAATCAATTAATTAGTATGATCAATTCCTACCGGGCTAAAATGTATATTTATACAATATCTACATATTTAAGTTCTGGAATCGGGAAATTTTATTTGAATGAAAATCGAAAGAAAAGAATAAGAAATAATAATGCAGTTTAGTATAAATGATTTTGTTTTATTATTTTCAATAATGAACCTTTGTAATCGACCAAAAATATCCCGTTCAAAATTTGAGAATTTACGTTTCAAGATGCTTAGAACCTAAATAACGAATTTTAAAAAAAATCCTTTTCTCCTAATTATAAATGAATAAATACCAAAAAAGTAGTGTTATGTTACAGTTAATGAAAGTCCTACAAAATGAAGAAAAGAATCATTGATATTGGTTCAGAACTAGCAAAGATTTTTTTGAATTAGCAATGATGATATGCCATTTTCATTTTAATTATTTATTGCTTTCCATATTAGTTAATTGCCTATTAACAGCTATATAAACAGTAATACCCTACATAATATAGTTATTGAAAAGTTATGAACCGTTGTGTAATTGTTTGCAGCATTTCTATACTACTTTGTTTTATGATATATTGAAAAATTATGTATTAAATTGATCTCCTTTTTGGTTCAGATATTTTTTCTATGAAAAAAAAAAAAGAGAGATTTTTTAACGGTATTAACATTCTTCTCACCCTAATCTATAGAATATGTAAAAGACCCTTTCGATAGCTTTGCTTAGGTCAGCAAAGGCATAAATGTGAGCCCTATTGACTAAGGAACGAGAAATACGTTCTGGATATGTAAAGAAGGGTTGATAAAATATTGGAGACCGTGGAGCTAAGTGTGTTTGTAGGGTGCCAGGTAGCTCCACCGTGTGTGTCTGACGGGGTTGGGGAATAGTGAAAAATGGCTGTAATGTTAAATGCACCGCAGCAAAGGGACTTTTTCTAGGGGCATTAGGCAAAATCCAGGATTCACACATAATTATATAAAAAAATCACGCAGAATATTTTAAGTAAGGTTAAAAGAAATCTTATATTTGATACATAATGTAAAATTTAAATGTTCAAAATATGTTCTTAATCAATATGGTTTACTTTTTAACAGACAAACATGGATGATAAAATGAAACCAAGATAAGCTGTGATAAATGTTACCAGAAGGAAGAAGAAAGTTTTTCCTTCTTACAGATGCAAAAATAACATTTATTTTAAACCAAGAATAATGTTATTTTAATTTTTTTATCTTTATTTATTAGTTTTGAGGAAAACCCTTATAGATAGAGCCTGGCTACTTAAAGCCAATAATAATAATAATGTAGTTTGAATATGAATAAAAATTGATACTGTTAATAACTTCACTTCATTATAACTTACAGCAAGTGTTCGGGCACACTCATCATATCAACACATCACTGTCTTCATATTTCATTAGTAATCACATAAAAGCCCGTTCTCAAAGACTGATAACTCATTTTCTATAATCTATAGGTTGTCTTTGTGCTATCAAGTCCTTCAGAGAAAGCTTTCTCATTTATGTATATCTACTAGAGTTTCGAAAACTGAAATAGGTGATAGTATAGTTTTCGAATACCTTTTTTAAGTTTTGTCCTAAAGTTTTGATAGGTGAAAGATCATTTTAAGCTTTTTAACCACGCTTTTGACAAAAATATATAAAATAGTTAATACAAAAACCCAATCAGAAAATAAAGTCAGTTTTATATTACATGGTATACACGATAACTTCAGCAAACAACAATCATACATGAGATGTAAACAAAAACAATTTATCAAAGAAAGATTATAATGCTATAATAAAATAAATCCAGTTCTTTTCATATTCTTTTTATTATTCATTTAACGTCATTTTATGATACTGTTGCTAATCGGACGATACTCTAGTAGGAGTCCTAAATATTGCCTATCCATGTTAGGGATCTCTAACGAGTAACTGACATCACACCGGGTCGTGCGTCTTTCTCGAAGGACAGCATAACAGGGATTTTTAAACCAATAACCCACGAATTATTAGAAAAAAAAAGACAAAATAAATTAAAAACAAATGGAATTTTACACAGAAATACGCCCATAACTCAGTTATTCTTGAAGATAGAGAATAACAAGTATAGACCTTTAGAATCAGTCAAGTGCGATAAAGAAACAAAAAAAAACCACTAAAATCTTGCTTATATTTACGCTTGTTACTCCGTTATTTTCGAAAATGGGAAAAAAATATTCGTGTTTAATAAACAAAAAAACGGCGAATAGTTATAAAAAAGAGAAAAAATGAAAAAATTACTCGTAACCCATTTATTTTTTAAAGATAGAGAAAAATATGTATGAAGTTTTGGAATCAGTAAAGCGTGATAAAGAAAAAAAAAATACCGTTGATCTATATATTTGAGTCACAAATTATAATTGATGTAATTCCAACAAAACCCGGTTATTATTTAAGATAGAGAAAAATCGTTTTATTCAATTTGGTTTTGCAAGTAGTCATGAGCCCAATCAGGACAAGGCCTGGAGGATGTATTTACCACAGACTTATACAACATTTAGCGTTTGCAGATGATATTGTGACCGGGGGAACAGCCAGTGCATTACTTGGAGCTTTCGAGGAGTGCGAAAAGGCTGCTTGGAGAACAGTACTGATAGTAAATACGGATAAAACTAAATATATGAGGAAAAGCAGGGGAGAAGGAGGAAACAGGTGTATGGAGGAGGCTGGGTATAGGTTCGAAAGAGTATCACAGTTTAAGTACTTGGGCACTGTTATCACTAAGAATAAGATTAAAGAGGAAATTAAAGCAAGGATGACAGCTGACAATGGACGCTATTGGTCTCCTATAAAAAAAATTGGAACCGGAATATATCCAGAGCACTCAAAATAAGATCATGTTGTACTGTTCTTCAGCCAATGCTATATATTACCAATGGCTGAGGAACAGTACAGTATGATCTTTTTGCGTCATGTTTTAAACAATGAAAGGATATTAAACACGTCAGATCGCTGTTGAATAAAGACGAATGATGATATTAGAAACCTATATCAAACACCTGATATAGTTGCCACGATTAAGATGGCTGGTGCATGTATAGGGAATGGAAAGTGAGAGACTTCCAAAATTGATGATGGAGGGACGCCCTGGTGGAAGAAGGAGCAGGGACAGACCTAGACTTCGTTGATGGCAGAATGTAGAGGAAGACTTTCGGTCGTTGGCTGTCAGCGCATGGAGAAGGGCAGCCAAATACAAGTCAGTGTGAAGGGGGATCGCTGAGGAGGACATAGCGCCGTTAGATAGATAGGTAGAGAAAAATCGAAAAGATTAACAGCTATATAAACAGTTATACCCTAATATAGTTATTTGTAAATTATAAACCATTGTGTAATTAATTACATATTAATGTGTAATTTGCAGCGCTTTTTATCTTAGTTTTGTTTATTTATATAAATTAGTAAAGTGTAAAATAAAATTCAAAAAATAAATCTTTTTATTTTATTTACTTACAATCGTTTTTTTTTTTTTTTTTTTGAGCTTTAATGTTATTTGCTATCTGCAAAATAAATAAAAAAAATTGCAATAAGCAAATATGATGACTTCCGAAAGTCGGTTAAAGCAAGGCATCTCTAGGCAACCGCCTCAAAAGTCGTCGAGGTGGGTTGTACGGGTTCGTGTAGGATTTAAGTGTTTGGGCCGATGGGTTCATGTTGTAAGTCAGTCTGTCATGAAATCTTTTATAATATTCTGTGGCTGTGTCTGAAACTGAGTATGTCCAAGTCCTTGTGAAGTAATTCGTTGGTCACATAAAACGGTGCATCCACGATTTTTTGCAATATTTTCGATTGAAGGGTCTGAATTATTTGGATGTTAGAATATTTGGCAGATCCCCATAGCTCTATCCCGTATGTTCATAATGGTTTGATCAGTACTTTGTAAATAGTAAGTTTGGTGTTCACGGATAATTTGGATCGTTTGTCAAGCAGACCAAATCGTCTGTTCAGTTGTTGTATTTTAAGTCTAATGTGGGTCCTCCATGTCAGTCTTTTGAAAAAATAAATCTAAGGAGTTCTTTTCAATTAAATAGTTCTAATGAATTTATTCAAACAACTATAAAGTTACACGAAAACATGAAGGAAAAAATTGTCTTAGACTTCATCTTAATTATTTTATTTTCTTTTGTTATAAATGAGAGAATAATATTGATATCTAGTTTATTAACGCTGTTAAAAATATAATCACCCTTGAATATTAAACATTAATTACTATTCTTATAGAATTTTTCAAAGTTGGCTATGAAATAGAGCAGCTGCAAAAATTAGTTCTGAATTTCTTATTGTATTATACTAAGTTAGTCAAGCTAATTTAAAATTATACCTGATGCTTAAAATATTTAATATAATATTCCATGAATTTATACTCTTCAGAATTTGTAAATGTTTTCAACATTTTTACTTTCACTTACCTGCATATTTTATGAAATAAATAATCTTGCCAAACAACTAACCATCGTATAGCATATCATTGTTCTAAAAAATATTACCTAAGTTAGGAAAGTTAAAAAAAAAAAAATATTGCATTCAAAATAACTTGATAATGTATAGTGGCCATTGTAGAGTCATTGTAAATAAAAGTACTCAGAGCAAAATTAGTCTCGTATTTGTAATTATTTTGGTATAAGAATCGGTAGTGGGATTTCTGCTTTTGGTTGTATGTATTTGATACAATAATATCTGAGAACAGAAGAATAAATACTTATAAGGAAAAATATTATTCGTAGGAATACCAATCAACAAAATAAATATTCAAATAAAGATTATATTTACTCAATAGCAAATTCTATATTCAAATGTGGCCAGATTACATTAGAGGTAGGAAAGACGTCCACAACCTAAAAAAAAACACTACAAGAAAGAAAAAGAAATATTTATTAAAATTATAAATTACCTTTTATTTTCAGATATCTTTTATTTATAAAGATAATTAATATATTTGGCCATTCTTCGAGACGTCAAACAGTAAGATTGTAACAATACGATAGTTAATATATGATTTTAGAAGAGAATGGTTCTAATTTTAATTTAATAATAAGTTGAGCTATTGGTTCTGTGGACCATTCATCATTTAATCTGGATCAAAATAGGGCTTATACATATAAATATAAATATATATATATATATATATATATATATATATATATATTATACACAATGAAAATCTTAATTTGCACATACTAACTTAATTATTCACTTGTTTATCAATCCATTTATATCATTCATCCAACGGCTTGAACAAAATTTTCCTTTTTTAAAATTTAAATTGGAAGAAAACGAGTAACTCAGATCTAATTACGAGTACTCCGAAAATTAAATGATAATAATTAAAAAATAATAATTTCGTTTTGTTAACACGTTGAATTTCCAATTTTGTAAATATTTTCATTTAATATGAGATTTTGATTGAAATAGGAAGATACCAAGTAAGTATTTTCTTTGGGATTCGGGATACAGCCACCTTCGACCAGAATATCAGTGACAGACGTGTGACTGTCTTGAGAGGCCATAGATAAATCTTATAAACCTATTCATTAATTTTGTTAGCCTCATTTCGTCTTCACCAATGAGTCCCCCATATACTAGATATCTATAGTCGAAGTGGGGGAGTATGAGAGAAGACAATAAAAGATGACGGGTACTTCTAGGAAAATAGGAAACTGTTGTACGGCACGTTGGTGGTATAAATGTGTTGGTATGCGTAATTTGTCGTGAAGACGCTTGTAGAGAGTCCGAATCTGTTCCTAACCTGCTGCTGGCATGTGGAGGTGTGTATGTAGAGTAATGCTGCTATACCATTATGAATTTATCATATCTCTAAAAGTTTCGGATGACAAATTTGAATTGAACGTATAGTTAATGAATCACACACAGTGAGGATATTAAAATACTGCTTTTATTATTCTGAATACAATACACTGTGCTGAGGAATTCGGGTGACTACAAGTGTACATTCCGAGGTCTCCTTTTTTGAGTGTGACACAAGTAATGTTACAACTAGAGTAATGAGTTTTGAGGATACAAGGGTATATATAGCAAGGTTTTGTGGAGGGGACGAGGAGGCGGCATAGGTACCACAAAGCAAGTGCTTCCAGGTGTTGGGTACTATGCCCTAAGTACAGGTATGTGTTCTTTGTCGGTACT
Organism: Piezodorus guildinii; assembly: GCA_023052935.1. NCBI lineage: Eukaryota > Metazoa > Arthropoda > Insecta > Hemiptera > Pentatomidae > Piezodorus > Piezodorus guildinii. The sequence continues at coordinate 64,900,694 of CM041293.1, forward strand.
TGGTCAGTCCTTTCTAGGTTTATGGGTAACACCCATAGGTATAGAAAAGGAAGTTATTAATAATTACTGTATATTATTTAGAAGTTAAGTCTCATTATATAACTGTATGTGTGTTTTTTTTGTGTGTTTTTTTTGCTATTACGTATATCTATGATGCGTGCGTCCAAACGGGCTTCATTAGGGTAACTCTTCAATTTATGTTTAATTTTTAATTTTGAACGTCTTGAAAGTAGTGAGTATAAAAAGTTTAGTCTCTTGTTAATTTATCTGTCTGTTCTTGTTGTATGGTTCACGTAATTCTTCTGATACTGTAAAGATATACAAGATGATAGGTTTCATTTAATTAAAATATTTAAATTAGGAATCAGCAATGTTATCAAAGATAAATAATATGTTAAATAATAAAATAATACATTTTATTCACTAAAATACTCTTACTTAGTTCCATTCCCCACTATGGCAATTTTTAGAAAGAATCATGTTTCTAACATTCAATTGCCATACTTGAAACAGAACAGACACATAATGTGTAATCCTAGGATGCACATGGTTCAAACCTAATGAACGACTTGTACTACTCCCTACACTACACTCCTGAAGGCTACTGTTTCTCCATTTCCTTTGATGGTCCATGCGGTTCAATAGCTGCGTCCATGATGATCGCCCCAGACAGCAAAGACTTGAGCTCTTTGTCTTTCATGATAGAGTTGAGGAGATGCTTCGGCAGGATCATCTTCTTGTGCTGATTGACCTCTTCTCCCGCCAGGTGGAGGAGCTCTGCGACTAAGTACTCCAGAACGGACGCCAAGTACACAGATGCACCGCCCCCGATGTGTTCCGCATAGTTGCCCAATTTCAGGTTCTTGTGGACTTTGGAAACCGAAATGTTGAGGCCGACTTTACCACATCTATCCTTGTTCAGTTTATGATGTTTTTCATTTTTAAGCCCTGAATATTTCATTGTAAATAGTTTAAAAATTTCTATAAAACGAAATTCAGACTCTACTGACAGAACATATGTAGTAACAATGTATTGCAACACGTGGAATTATGTTGTTTAAAATCACTAAATTATTAAAAAGCGTAATGGAGAACTGGTGCTTGTCCCTGACTGGAGAAAAGCAATAGGTCATAGATATGTTTATTTATAATCTATCAGACGGGTGAACTATAGAATGTAAAGAAAGAATAAAATAATCCAATAACAAAACTTATTTTTTTATCATCAATATACATTTAGATCGTTTTTCATTCAAACCAATAAAGCTCCTAATCCTTTAGAAAAATGTCATATAACAAAAGATATTCTCTACTAAATTTCTGACATAGGGACTTTCGTCAAGTTTTCGAACCGAGCAAAAATAACAGACCTAGAGGGTATAAAACACCCGATGAAAAAGGCGTAACTCAATGAAAGTTACAAAGCTCCAGCTGAAAGACATCAAAAAAAAGTCTAAAATTTTTATAAATTATATGAATGTTGTAAAATAATTTTGTATCGTTTTTAACTTTCGACAATAACTTCTGATTCTTGTATACATGAACCATTTTGATCTTTTATTTCTTGCCATCTTGCCATCATCAGATAATTTTCGGAATTAGGTCATTGTTTGTTTTATTTGTTTATTTATTTAACGTCACTTTATGCTACTGTGGCTAATCGGACGATGCTACAGTGGGAGTCCTAAACTGTGTCTATCCAGGTTCAATTAGGATAGGGATCTTTAACGAGTACCTGAACTCGCACAGGCTCAGTACCACCTTTTAACGTCTCCTCCAAAGGAAGGTATAACTAAGGATTTTTTGTTCCAATTAAAAGGATTTAGAAGAAGAGACAGGAATTTTTATATTCTTTCATCAAAGTATAAACGTTGATCGAGAGTTTTCTAAAGTTTATAGTAATATACTAATAATTAAGGTTAGATGATAAATAAAATAGGGGAGCCCGTGCCTGAGTGGCTATCGCGCTAGTCTCTCATGCTACAGGTTCTGAGTTCGAATCCCACTCCCGGGGGGGCTTTTATAAGGATAAAAAAAATGTGGATTCACTAACAACCTCTCCCCCGGGTATGTAAGACCCGTCAGCCAAAGGGTGGCCACCCACAAAATTAGTCGTAGGGAGTGATGACCCTACACTAAAAATTGCATCGTGAAACGTGAGTGTAAACTTACACGGCCTGTCGCGCCACTAGAAGATGGAAGATAAATAAAATAAACTAGCCAATGATATTCAATTTTTATAATATCGATCAAACGAGGGTTGTGAATACTCAAACTTGAATGTTGTGCAATTTTCTTTAATTAAACTATGGTTCTGATTAAAATAAAGATATTAGTGGAGTTCTGTTTACTCTACCTTAGCGGTTTTCGATAGGTGAGAAAAGTTCCTTTTTGTTCTTATCAATAACGCTATTTTCCCTAACTCTGGAGTTTACTGTTGACTGTTTTATTGTATAATGACAGACTGGAGTGAGAACTTTTTCATTATTAGCATCTGATTATAAGTTTTTCGCATGTATAATAAATTAGGATAAAGTCCACTAAAAAAAAAATTTGGAGGTCAGACCGTCAATATTTTTAGATACTTCGTTTCATCCAGATTGATGTAGACTCTACTGTTATCTTTGGATAGACATTTGAACTAATATTGAAGAGTTGGGTAGAAAGATACGTTATGAGGACTAAGGGTTTCTGTTGGTCCACTAAATCAACATTTCCTGTATACTGTTTTTGTGGTGTCCATCCTTCGTAGCATTATCACAACCTCGCTGGTTTCTAGATTCATGTAATTTTAGCAAATGTGACTTAGTAGATTGGTTTCTACTGGTTTGAGTTTTTCATCCGAAATCAACTAAAAATATGAATCATTGAAACAATGATTCAACCCTTATACATTTTTATGTGCAAGTCTATTAAATAAGTTGATATAAATAAATTGCCATGCACTGATGATGTCGGATTATCAATTAATCTTGTCTATTAGCTGACAGTATATCATGAACATGGAAAATGAATAAATTATAAATAGCTAAAATGAGAGAAGGAAAGTATCTCCTCGAGTAATTAATAAACGTATTAATTAAGATGGTTGTCTTAAGATAATTAATTCGCGGGGATGATTGATGGAAGGGAGCCCGAACGGTGGCACCTGTTGCCTTAATCACATTATTAAGCTCCTTCAAAAGAAGTATTTATCTTCTCTTACTTAAATTTGAATACTTCATCAATCACCAGGTTCAGAAATGCTTACAAATTACTAGCCGTCAATGAGGATGCTAGGAGTTTATTCCAAGACGTTGTAAAGAATTTCCGTTTGACAAATGGTCTGGCATCTATATTACATTACAAATAATAATGCAATGGTGCTACAGTTCAATGTGAACCTTGGCTTCCCAATCAGCCCTCCTCGCCAGGTGGCTAGTTATTGTACACCTGCTCTCGAATTGCGCGCGTTCAGAAGTGACTGCATCTTCCTCTTCTCCTTGAACGGTCCAATTTTCCTTTTATGAGCTTCTAGAGGATTTCCTCATCATCCATACTATCCGAATGGCCTATCCATCTCAATCGACCGCTCTTGATGTAGCGTGCGATGTTACTGAAGTGTCCTCTTCGCTACTGAGAGCTTCTACTTCTCACTCCGTCCTAGTGCACATCTTCTCTGCTAGTCGGTATGTGTGGATAAACCCCCTCCCTAGCAGGATAACCTCGATGCAGTAGATGACGGCTGGCAAGCCCCGTTCCTGGTGTACCGACGAGCTTCTACCTCGGCGTGCACCGATCTCTATCTAATTCTCTTCCTGCGTGAATACGCATTGTCCAGACCTTCTGTACCCCTTTCATTATTACCTTGCTGCTGGAATGTTTTTCTTAACCTAAAATAGAGACAGCTTGCTTTTCTTGATTTTTGGCCGATCTGAAGGGATATGTTTAGTTAGAACTGCTACCCCAGGTACGTAAATTAGTTAACACTTCCATACGTACACTATCCGATTAATAATGTTTCCTTGATAGGGTCCTCAGTTCCTGGGCTAGCTCTTATATACTTGGTTTTCTTTTTGTTTAAAGATACCCCCATGACTGTTGCTTATCCACCAATCTAAGAAAAGCTTTTTTCAAGACATTAAGATATCTCGTCACTATATCTAAACCATCCGCTATAACCATGTACAGGATGGTTGGTTGGTTTTTAAAATTTTAACAAAACTTCGCCGTCATCAGTGCCAGATATATTCATTTTAGAAGATTAATTTAAGATAAATAGTATAAGTTAAAATATTATAATATATGTATAATTTTATTAGAGATAAATGAATGTAAGATAATATTCAAGAAAAAAAAAATAAAATAAATAAATAAATAATATAATAAATAAAATAAATTAAATAAATAAATTAAAAATAAATAATAATAAATATAATTAAATAAATAAATAAATAAATAATAAATAAAAATAAAAAATCAAGTAAATAAAATAAATAATAATAAAAATAAATAAATAAATAATAGTAATACATTAATATTAATTGAAAAAAAGTAATAAATATAATAATTTAAAAAGTTATTACAAAAAAAGTAAAATAAAATATAATAGAAAATAATTTAAAAAAAATATATATAAAAAATTGAAAAAAATAATTTAAGTCAAGATGAAAAAAATATTAGTTCAAATCTGCTTGTAGAAATCCATTTCATAGAGAAGACACATTAATTCATCAATCCTTTTTCCATTGTTTCCCAAAGCATATGCGACGTTGCTTGGTATTCTTTTTTTGTTCAGCTGTAGTTCAGCTGTTTGTAGAAGAAACATTCTTCAAAAATATGAGCTATGGTCAAAGTTCTCCTACAATGATTGCATCTTACACACCATGTACAGGTGTCATTCAGTCATAAACTGTATTTAGTAGTTACCATACAGGATCTGAATAACCCACTCTAAGGTAAGATTAAATAGCCAATAGGCCAGCGCATCTCCTTGCTTCAGTATTTTCTTTTTTATAAATTCAGAGATTAAATAAGGCTGTGTTTTGATTGCACAATTTATATCGGTCATGCAAATTTTAATTATATGGATCAGCTTTAATGTAATTCCGGGATCACGCAGCGCTTCGTAAAGCTTTGGTCAATTAATGAATGCTGTCATATGCATTTATAAATATTTAAAAATGGTGTATTACATTATAAAGCAAGTATCGAAAGTTTAAAATATAGAATTTGGTAGGTAGTAGGTGATCAAGAAGACGTTCCAGCCTAAATTGTAGCCTTCATCAGGGTTGATTCCAAGAAAGGATACCGAAGTGTGTATTTACTTGACTGCCGCAACTCCAACTAAATTCTACATCTTAAACATTTGATACTTGATTTGCAATGTAATACAACATTTTTATAGATTTCCGAAGTTGCTCTTGAAAAGCTCCTTCATTTCGGTTATCAAAAATGTTACGTTTTTTAATAAATAAGAATTAAAAACTTTTAACTTCCAATTTTCAATGCGAAGGATACGAGAGCGTTTTCACGATTAGTTTGTATTAAGTTTCAAGGAGTTAATAAAAAATAAAAAAGTAGGCTAGTTAACTATTTATTACTTATAACTGTTACTATTTTATAATCAGAATACCGGCTTTAAATAGCAAGCGTTTAGCAGAAGTTAACAAGCTGTCTAAATTCAAACGTCAAAACCCTAAGGTATACAGGATTAAATACAATTATCTGGAATCGTGCCTGAACCAAAGTGAACGAATTAATTGAATTTGAGTTTCATAATGATTCTTATTTCCTTTTCTGACAGTTCGTTCAGAGTTTAATTTAGTCGAGCTAAGCCTCAGTAGTGAAAGAGGAAATAAGACGAAAACAAACCAATCAGCCTTTCCGAGTGTGGCTAAAGAAAAGGAACGAGGCTTAAACACCTTACCCTTTGTAGCCTTCTTGAAAACCACTTAGGGGAATGTTTGTACTAACTAAACCTGAATACAAAAGGATGATTTAAATAGTAAAAAAAAACACTCCTCTACACATTTCTGTTAATATTAAAAAAATAAAATAAAGTTCGTTATTATTTCGCCAAAGGTAAATTTTAAAGCGAAATCAATTATAAAAAGAAATAATGTTTTTTATGTTGTTTTTTTTATCATGAAGCAGAAATAACAGTGCAGATATAAAAAATAACAGTTATTAAACAAAAAATTCCTGATTAAGAAATTAAACTAAAAAGTAATTATTCTTTTTATTTTTAAGGAATTACAACTCTTTTAATATTAATGGTGTGAATTTGTGTTTTGTTTTTTCGCATATTTTATGAATACAACGAATTTTTTCTAGTACTTGCTTTGAAAGTGCATGATATTGGAACATTACTAGATCTTAAACCACCGCTTTGCTAAGTCATACAGGATAAAAAAAGGACTTGCAACTTATATTTAAGTATGACCCACATTATACAATGTACGTTTTAAACACAAAAGCTAAGACAGACTATGGTCAATCAACCATTAAACTAATTTTAATTACTGGTAATAAACTTACTTTAATAAACGATACTATTTAATGATCCTTTGTAATCGAACAAAAAAGAAAAAAAAATATTAACTCCATCCTCTCGAACTTTAAGCTCTTCATGATACGTAGAACCTGAATAACGAATAAAAAAAAAATCGTTTGCCCACCGTCTCCCGTAATCCGTCCACCGTTCGCGGCATTTCTCCGAAACTACTGAACCAATTTTTTTGAAATTCGTCACAAAAATACGAGGGCATGCAATGATGATCCTAACACCTAGAAGTTAATATCGAATTTCATTTATAAAATGACAGAGGGTTAAAAGTGATTTAATATAATAAATCAATTATTTTTAAAGGTAGAGAAAAAATTGGTTATTGCTTTTTAACAAAAAAAAACAACAAAAATAAAATAAAATCAGAAGAAGAAAAAAATTGAAATTTCACACATAGATACGCCCATAACTCAAAGAAAACATGTTTAGAGTTTTAGAATCACTAAAGCGCGAATTAATACAAAAAAAAAGTTTTTAATTTTGGCTAAATGTACGCTTGTAACTCGGTTATTTATGAAGATAAAGAAAAATGTATTAGTGTTTTCTAGCAAAAAAAATAAATAAAAAAATAAACGAGAAAATTGTATAACAAAAAGAAATTGAGATTTTACCCCCAAATACGCCCATAACTCAGTTATTTTTGAAGACAAAGAAAAACATGTTTAGAGTTTTAGAATCACTAAAGCGCGATTAATACAAAAAAAAAAGTTTTAATTTTGGCTAAATGTACACTTGAAACTCGGTTATTTATGAAGAATAAAGAAAAAGTATTAGTGTTTTCTAGCAAAAAAATAAAAAAATAAACAAGAAAAATTATATAACAAAAAAAATTGAGATTTTACCCCCAAATACGCCCATAACTCAGTTATTTTTGAAGACAAAGAAAAACATGTTTAGAGTTTTAGAATCACTAAAGCGCGATTAATTACAACAAAAAAAAGTTTTTAATTTTGGTAAATGTACGCTTGTAACTCAGTTATTTTTGAAGATAAAGAAAATTGATTAGTGTTTTCTAGCAAAAAAAAAAAATAATAATAAAACGAGAAAAATTATATAACAAAAAGAAATTGAGTTTTACCCTAAAAATAGCCCATAACTCAGTTATTTTTTAAGATAGAGAAAAATATGCATTGTGTTTTTTAATCAATAAAATGCAATAAGCAGAAAAAAAGAAAAGATTAACAGTTATATAAACATTTATACCCTCATATAGTCATTTGGCGATAATAAACCATTTTGGAATAATTTGCACCGTTTTTTGTTTTGTTTTTCATGTAATGTAAAAACAGCACATAATTTGATTTTCAACGTTAATTCTCTCCAATATTTTTTGGGTCTGTAGTTTTTATTTTAAACGAATTCGATAAAATCCACATGTGATCCCAAAATTGACTCTATACGATTATCATAAAAATATCGATGGAGTTGTGGTTAAAGTCCTTCTTACACGGTCAGTAACACTGAATAAATATTATTAAAAGAACCCTTCAAACGTGTCAACATTATTGCTTTACCCTTTAGGGGTACAATATAGTGGCGTTAAATTGAATATTTGGCTCAATAATATTAATGGGTCAGGTGGGATGAAAAACTTGAATACCGCTAGGTCTTCGTATCCATAGCGTTTTACAATGTATTGTTACGGGCTACGGGGTGTGAGAAATGAACTACTCCAGTTTACAAATTACAAATATTTATTAAATACAAAGGGATTACTAACCACTATAGTTACAATAATAATTGAATTACCAGCTTAACTACTGAACAGTATACATATAAGATGAGGTGTTCCAAACAAATAAATTACTTACGTAAATTTATACAATCTACTAGACTTATTCTAAAACTTACAACTATAAATTATATATAAACTACAGTCTTCTAATTTCCCACCGACCGGTTATCACAATACTGACACACAGTTTCACTACACTGTCACAAATTGCTCACTGTCACTGTTCACTGATACATCCACTTCAGCAAGATCAAGACTGACTGACCCGGGCGTAGTGGACCGGTATTTGTACCACCACCGAAAATTCCAGACATGGCAGGTAGAGGCCGGGCCGTTCGTTCCAGGCACTTCGAGGACCGTCCAGGTCCAGAAGTCTCTAGCCCCATCCGGGCCCCTCCAGGCGTGGTCCACCCGTCATTGACTTGACCGTAGCAGTATTTTCCGGTTTATTTTTTTTTATTTCGGCAAACATTTATTTTTATAATAGTTTCAATTTGAATATATGAGTTTTTTAATAATATTTTATTTTTTATTGATAACAGGCCTTCTGGAACCACGCAAAATATCATGTTGCTCTCTTCTTCTTTTTCCAAAACTTCTTCATCCTTTCTCCTTAAATATGAGTTTATAGTAAAAGTAAATATACTATGTATAACTTTACTATCGGTCAATGAGTTACTCTTTCAACTTCTTTTAAGTAGTATTGCGATCATGAAAATTTACGAAATCGAGTTTTCACCGGAATACTCGTTTTAGGGGCCCGTAAGTTCAAATGACCGAATTTTGCAAAATGTTTTATGTATGTAGTAAGTCTAGTACGAAAGCAATAGTTGTATAGAACTTAAATTTCATGTTTTAGGAGCGTATAGACCTGAAATATTATAGCCACTTTTTTTAACAAAATCGGCAAACCAGAAGAGCTACTTTATTCCATGCATTTTGCATATTTCTTCAGTTTTCTAGAAAAAGGCTCCAACGATTTTAATTAAACTCGCTATATCGATGTCAAATTGAATGGAGTTCAATATGATGCAGGTTTCATACTGATTAAAGTATTCTGAAAAGGCGCAAATGGCGATAAAAAAAATTTTACTCCTTTAAAGTACCTGTAATTTTGTATATTTGAAAAAATAATCATGTCATCTTGTTTGTATTGATTAAAAAACAGATAAATATACAAGATGCAAGAATGTAATAACAACCTAAAGGAGCAGAAATAAATTATTTTTTTTTAAGTAATTTATTTTTGACATAAGAATAAGTAATATAGATGTAAATATACCCTTAGAATTTTTAAGATTTAAAAACAAACTTTACCTTATACTCAAATTAGTATAAGTCAATGGAGAGTGTTAAAAAGCGGAAAAAATAAGTGATTATGGTAAATAGTAATGTAATAGATTATTTAATAAAACACATGTTTCTATGGAATTTAATGTTATTCTTTAAATATGTAAGAATGATTAACTGTGTGCAGATATTGGGGAGAAGTTATTAGCGGATGTAGTCATTAAAACAATTATGTAGAAACTTAATTTATTTGCGCCAACGTTTTGGCCCAAATGTTAGGCCATCTTCTTGAAAGAGAAAGTCGTGTTTCGCGAGCAGTAGATTTTTATATTTTATATAGTACCTTTAAGATGGTAAAAAAATACGACCTGAAGGTCAGAACTCTTAATGCAAAACATTATAGTTGCATTAAGGAACACTGCAGAGGAGGTAGCATTGGAATATGCAAAGGCCCTTTACTCTTTTGGAATGAATAATAAATAACTAAGTCAGAGACAGAGAGGGTTGTAAATTCTCTAGTTTTTAAAACTAGCCCTCAAACATTCCTTGTGATACTCACGCTATTGTACATTTACGAATTCCAAAGATCGAATTATGTTTTATCCTTCAACAAAAGTTTTTTTTTTTTCATTTCAGATCATTATATATTATAAAACCTGACTAGTGTATATCGAAGAAAAATTGTCATAATTAAAAAGGTTTAAGTTTAATAGGTGAGAAAATGAGTATTATTTAAAAAGGATATTGCTCGAACTTTATAATTGAAGAGTTGCGAATCCTGTTCCCGTCATATATTTACTATAATTACACTGGAGTTATTTTTTAACAATCTTAATTAGATTATATAAAATGTTCGCAATATGGATAATAATAATAATTCTTAAATATCACATTTATACAATATTTATAGAATAGACAGAGATAAAGTCAAATTACACAAAACAGGAAATCGAAGAAATGTATGTAATAAGACAAAAAAAAGTATAATTAACATATACAAAATAATATAATTAATGAATATAAAATAAATACAAAATTAATAAATAAATTTAACACACTCATGTCTATAAACAATATTTGCAATCTGCTAGTAAAAAAAACGGAAGGGTCTTTTTTTCCAATTCGCAGAGGAAGAAGCAGAATTCGAAGGATCCCAGCGCCCCTCATCCGCGTCACTGGTAAGAGCCAGCGGAAGATATGTGAGTGAAAAAAAAATGTGTTTTTTTTGTGTGTGAAAAAAAATGTGTTTTTTTTGTGTGAAAAAAAAATGTTAAAATGAAATAAAATCTTATAAGAAACCTTAATTCTTACTTTGAAAATAGACATGTACCTAAGATGATATAACTAGCAAAGCGAAATATTGAAAGAGTCTCTAAGATGATCGATTTTTTAAATTATTAGTTCTCGATTAAAAATGATACATATACTCGATGTAAGGATCACTTCATATAAAAAAGGATGGAATTAAACGATTATTTTCTAATAAGTGAAATTGAGGTTTATCAATAGTTTTAGAAGTTGAAAAACTAAATATTGAAAACAAAAGTATATACAATTTTAAAATTTAATGGATTAGCCGAAAAATAAGATATTTGTAGTCTATAACTCCTAATTTAATATTACTCCATAGAAACATATAGGAATTTCCGATTGAACTAAATTAAAAAAATGTGTGATTAAAATTGTTTGTTTATTCATTAAACATAACATTGTGCTATTGCGGCTGATTGGGCAATGCTGCAGTTGGAGTCCTAAAATGTTGTCTATCTAGGTTTGATAGGAGTAGGAATCTTTTAGCGGGTACGTGCTATCACAACCTCCAGAGAGCAGCATAACCAAGGATTTTTTATTCTCATTTTAGAATCCCAGAGCGATCTACTGGGTTTGAATCGGCCATCTTGGGCGAAGAAGGCTGTGATACTAGCCACTACATCACAGGTGACGATGAAAATTTATTTCTAGTTTATAGCATATTTGTTAAACTAGACGATAAATATCCTGTAGTCAGATATACATACTATTCATAGATTTTTTCTGGCTTTATTGCCGTCTTTTTTATACCGTTAAATCTTTATTTTAAAGCACTTAAAATTTAAAACGTTGACACAGAGGCTACACATCTCTAATGATCATTCCTAATTAGGAATTATAATATCCAACAATGTATTGACCAACATTCAATAAAATGGACGTAAAAAATACTGAAGGAAAAAAAAATGATTTAAATGCGTGTTCCATTAATCATATATTATGCACTGTTACATAGTTGCTGAGGGATCGAAAATAAAAATGAGCGATTTTACTACTCAAAATAATATATATAAAAATCTGGTCAGTGCAACATGCGACATTTACATACCTCCATTGTTTAAATAAATTTAAGAACTTAAAAATAAACTTAAGGTTAAAATATGACAAAGAATTACATTTTGTTCGATTAAAAGATATTTTTTTAATTAAATAATATATTATATTATTTACAACAATCACAATTAATTTTATACACTTTTCATCATGGTAATGATTGTATTCGGTACTATAAAACTTTGTAAAAAAGAAACATTTTTTTTTCTATAATCTTTACCTTCTAACGGTATACTACACATATTTGCTTATTTAAAAAAAATTCTTTTTAAAATGTTTTTTTGCTCTATCCTCCTTAATTTCTTTCTCAAATTCGTTTAACTTAAATTGAAGACGGTTTTTTACCATAGCTGTCATGGTAATATGTTTGTTTGTTTTTTTCCTTTCCAATCTACAAAATTAAAGGTACTTTAGAGGAAGAAAATTTAAAAAAGGGCATTAAAGCCCTGTCAAAATATTTCAATCAGGATGAAACCGGCATCATATTAATGAAATTTCAGTTCTGTTTAACTTATCATATACACAAACAGACAATTTAGCAGGACTTATTTAGGTCATTTAGGCTCAAAGGAACCTAAAACGAGTATTTCCAGTGAAAATTCGAATATTAGTTAAGTGAAATTAATTAAAAACAAAAGTCATTTTTCTTTTATTGTGAAAGCATAAAAGTGTTTTTTAAATAAAAAATCGTAAGTATAATAAAAAACTACTTGAGGTGTTTTTTATTTTTTTTAATGTTCATATTCCTTAGATCCCTATTAAAAAAAAGCCGATATCAGATTATGATAGATAAGAGGCACATGTTATAAGAATATCGATGGCTCTCGGCTTTCTTACATAAATTTCTTTCGGGCTGTCAGTACCGCACCTAAAGAAAAAACCTTCATCTATATTGTGACACCCTCCAGGTCTCAGAATCAATATGGTCTAGATCGTTGTATTTATTCTCCTTTACGATTTTAATTTACAACGCGAAGGTTGAGCGGAGTGATAAAATTTTACTAGCCCGGTAATAAAGAGCGGCAGTTATTCGGTATTTTATGGCTGACGGCACAGATACGGTGGCGGTACAGATAAAGCTTAGCCAAATATTAATAACTTTATACTTGATGAGCAGCAGGATGTTGTTTCTTGTCGACTGCTTTAGATATACTATTCATATGATTTTTTCTGACTTTATTACAATCTTTTTGTACTGGTAAATCTTTATTTTTCCTGGCTAACATGGATGGACATGAGTACTTCAAATTTAAAGCACTGACGCAGAGGCTGCACATCTCCGATGACCATTCCTATTTAAGAATTATAATAGCTAACAATTTATTAACCGACATTTAATAAAAATGGAGGAAAAAATACTGAAGGAAATGAACCAGATTTAAATGCGTGTTGTTACATTACTAATATATTATTTTCTGTTACATAGTTGCTGAGGGGACGAAAATACAAATGAACGATTTTACTACTCGGAAATAATATAAAAAAACACATAACACACGACATTTATTTATCTCCAAGTTTAAATCAATTTAAGAAATTTAAAATAAATTTAGTTGTTAAAAGAGGATAAAGAATTACATTGTGTTTCGAAGAAAGCATATGTTTTAAATTAAATGATCTATGATATTATCATCTACAACAATCACAATTAGTTTTATCCACTCTCAATTACGTTATACAACTTTGTGTAAAATATAACATTTTTTTTCTAAAGTCAATAAGAATATATAGTATTTTCTAGGTCAAGATTGGTTTGTTTGTTTATTTATTTAACGTCACTTTATGCTACTATGGCTAATCGGACGATGCTACAGTGGGAGTCCTAAATTTTGCCTATCCAGGTTTTATTAGGATAGGGATCTTTAACGAGTACCTGACATCGCACAGGCTGGGGACCACCTCTTAACGTCTCCTCCGAAGGACGGCATAACTAAGGATTTTTTCCTCCCATTAAAAAATCCTAGGACCACCTGTGGGTTTGAACCCCTGACCTTTGGAATAGGAGGCTTTTATGCTAACCACCCAGCTATAAGGGTCAAGATTGGTCTAAATATCATTATATTGTATAATATATATTACTAAAAAAACGATATTTTTAAAAATTATTTGTTCAGAAATACAATCTGCCACTCTCTTGGGTACTGAGTATTAAATCCATACAATATTATCCATTTAATATGCAAAAAGTAAACAAAAATAAAATCAATCAATAACAAAGGTAAAATAAATCAATAACAAAGGTAAAATAAAACGATATCTTACTAACTATATCATTTTATCTGAAATTGCACTACGTTTCGATTTATACGCCATCTTCATTACAATCTCCTTAATGCAACCATTCTTAAAAAATGCTCTTATAGTATAAAAATTTTACATTACAAACTTAAATAACAAAGAACAATAAAGGGGAAAACAAAATAAGCTATACTACATTCATACCTATATACAATATTTAAATAATACCCCTGGGAATCAAATCCTGACAACCACTAGCGAATGTCAAGGCATAATCTCAGGAGATCCCAGAGCATCTTATACAGTCGTGTCACCGGTCTTGTAATCCAGTAGAGACTGAGTAAGAGTGTTAGAACCATCATATACGTTCAACACATGAGGGAAGAAGCTGAACATTGCCTGCGCTCTAATTGTACGATTAAAAGAGATCTTAAAATCACCACTTAAAGAGATGGACGGTTAAATAGGGATTGTGTGACGAGGTTAGGAAGGTGAGTAAGTTTCTGGTGGAAAATTGAGAAATTAGATAGAAATCTTTGTTAATATCTTAATCATAAAATAGCGGCAATGACATTTTCAAGTCATGTTTTTACTTTTTATTACTGTATTAGGACAAAAAACAAATACATAATGGAAGTTAAAAAATAAAAATAACTTTTTATATAAATCTATATTAGTATTATGAAGCGGTGTGGTCCGGTGGATACTATTCTCCATAGCTCGAACCCTGGTGTAAAAGATTCATTATATTCTGTTTTTTTTTAGCCATGTGACGGTAGATTATGGAGACCCTCCTTGGCTCACCCAGCCTTTGTATAGCCTCTGCATGATCTCGGTCTCATCGCCTCCCTTATTAGTAGTACCCTTTTTGTTAGTCCTATTAAGGTGCTTAGATCTTCTAATAAAGTTGACAGTAATAAGTTATTATTCTACTGAAAACTCAAGATTAATTCATCCTTCTTCCGACTAAGATCGATAATATAAAACATTAAAATGGTGTCTTAGTGAATAATTGCCACTTGAAGAAGGCCTCGAACCGACCCCTCTGTTATATTAAAATTTAATTCAAAGCTATTATTGAAGTCGAAGCTCTCTGAGAGAGGAAAGGCAGGCCCTGCCGACAAATTCCAGATTTACCTTCTTATGAGAAGTCGGTATGAATTTAATTAAAATAACTCTGGTTTCGAATGGTTTAGTGAATTTTGGGTTAATTTTTTGTAATAATGAACCATTGTAATCGACCAAAAAATAAAAATAAATTGTCTCAATATTTAATGGGTTATCACGATATATATATATATCGATTTTTTTTTAAATCCGTCTGCCAGCTGTCCGAAGCTTTTCTCCGAATATTTTCTGGACTTTTTTTTTTTTAATTTGGCATGAAAATTCCACAGCATCCGATTATGATCGTAACACCTAGACATTGATATCATCCGATTAATTTTTTAAATAGCTAAGTTTTCTGATAAAGAAACCGCGATTAAATAAAAAAAAAAAAGGAAACAAAAAATCGAAATTATACCCCTTAAACTCATAACTCAATTATTTTTTAAGATGGAGAACATTTTTTTTTTATGATTTTTAGGATCAGGACATCATGACGACCAAAATAAACATCGAAAAATTAAAAAAAAAAAAAAGTAAATCTTGCCTATATATATACACTTATGGTTCAGTTATTTTTTAAGGTAGAGAACAATAGTATTAGAGTTTTAGGATCAGTTCACCACGACCGTTTGTCCGCTCTACGAATTAATAAAAAACTAGCAAAGTGCTATTCTACAAATATTCAACGAAACAAAAAAAGAATCATAGAAATCTGTTCAGAAATATCAAAGATAAGTCGTTTTAAAATTAGGTATGGTGATGTGCCACTTTCCTTTGATTAATTTATTGCTTTTCATATCAGTTAGTTTCATGAAAACAGCTTGATTAACAGTTTTACCCTAATTTACTTATTTGGAAATAATAAACCATTGTGTAATAATTTGCAGCGTTTGTGTAACTTATATTTGAAAGTGTGATTTAAAAGGTTTCTTGTCATTTTCACAAAGTTCAGTGACCATTGTTATGTATTGAGGATGCTGAGGGCTCTAAATTCATCGTTGAATAATTAATATATTAATCAAGTAAATATTAATGAGCCTTTGTCGGCAAAAGTACAAAGCTTGAGGATGAAGCCTAGAAGGGGGGCCGAAGACTGATTCCATCTTCACCACCCGACTTAGTGTTTTAAAGGTATTTCTTTATTTGTAATATTGTATGGCAAGATTAACGGTAATGTCCCTTAGTATTCTCAACCATTGTGTAAATATATCGTATATGTTGAAGTTAATAATAATAATATAATTTATTGAAACTTGTTTAATTTAATCTTCCCCAGCATGTCCCCTATAAGGATACCTTTAGAAAAGAAATCCAATGGTTTCTCTAAATATAGTTTATATATTGATTAAAGATATCAATCACTCTAGTTTTTTTAGGAACCGCTGCCTTAGAAAAACAGCCGAGCAAAAACATAGCACTATGGATTATTTCAGAATAGGTAGAAATCTCAGATCTGATCTCTTTAAAGCTCCTTGAATAGTTCAAAACATAATGAAAATCATACTCATCAATAAAATTCTTATACAGGCGTTCCAACTAGGGTTGCCTTTTTAAGTCAGTGCTGAGCTCCAGAGGTCACGGTCTTCAATAAAATAAAAAAATAAAAAAAAAATATACATATATATATATATATATATATATATATATATATATATATATATATATATATTTACAGTTTCATATGGGAAATATTATGATATATTGGGTTGATGCAAAATTAATGCAGGTTTTTAGTAGGTATTGTAAATACGCCATATCTTTACTTTAACCATATATATTTAATCAAAATAATTTCCATCTGAATCAATGTACTTTTGCCAACGTTCAACAAGCTTTCTTATTCCACCAGAAAAAAAATCCGAATCCCTGGACTCAATGAAATCACGAAAAGAATTTTCAATGTCGTCCTGGTTTTGAAAATTTTTCTCCCTCAAAAAGTTGTCCAGATGCCTGAAAAAGTGGAAGTCTGTAGGAGAGAGGTCAGGTGAATAAGGCGGATGTTGGAGAACTTCGTAGCCCAACTCGTGCAGTCGTCGAAGCGTTGGTTGTGCAACGTGTGGTCTGGCGTTATCGTGGAGCAGGATCGGCCCCTTCCGATTCATCAATGCTGGGCAAAGACGTTGCAATTTTTGAGTTCCGAGTTCCGCCGCCATTTCTCGTGTGGTTTTGGTTGGGTCTTCTTCCACTTTTGACCTCAGCTGGTCGTTGTCCAGAGCAAGATGACGGCCCCGACCTTCCTTGTCTTCGAGGTCGAAATCTCCTCTGCGAAACTTCTGGAACCAACGCTGCACCGTGCACTCATTAATAGCCCCCTGACCCCACACTTCATTAATAATACGAGCCGTTTGCGCAGCGCTGCACCCTAATTTAAATTCGTAAAAATAAATTTGACGAAAATCGCACTTTGACATTTTCGATTCAAGACCTTTGAACACACTGAACAAAACGATTTTACTAAACAAATTCATGGTGAAAGAGAGGGTATTAGATAAGGTTTGTTTTGGTATAATAATGATCAATGTTAGGATTAGCTTTGTTTACACAATTGGAATTAAGATATTGCAATAGAGGAAACCTGCATTAATTTTGCATCAACCCAATATATATATATATATATATATATATATATATATATATATATATATATACGAAACTACTTTTCAATTACTTTTTTTTTATCGATGAGTAATAATAGGTTAATAGGTTTTGCAAACGGAGCCAAATCAGTGATTTATTATTAAATATTTTTTACACTTATATGTATCCTAACTCCGAACTGGATCATCATAACACCGTGAACAAACATTGTACTTCCCTTCGTATTAGAAGAATATCAACACCCACGTCTGGAAACACTTCAGGGGACACTCAGCTTTAAGAAAGTAAATAACTTTAAAGTAAATAATTGAGAAATAAACTTTATCACTGTTGGGAAGAGGGGCGTCTAACGCGTTAGTTCGCAGCCTCAACCCGGTCGTTATGTTGAGTCGCCGAATTATCTGCCGATCCGTTCAATTTTGTTGAGGGTAAATAAATGAAATAATAAAAGAGAGAACTAGAACAAGCTTATATTAATTAAAATAAAACAAATACTGTTTATAGTGTGCAAGCGGTGGGTCTTTCTGTCCGTGATGGCTTCCTTCCCCCTCTCGTCTGCGATGTTCCTTCTTTCCTTGAGCGGTTACCTACTCCATGCGACAATTCTGATACAATCTTCTATGATGATGTGCGAGTTGCGATTATACGAAAATTATGCGACATTCAGCGACAACCAACTTAATTAAAACACTCTACACTCGCGAGTCACTCTCTTCCCTTTCCTCTTTTACAATCCCAGAATGCACTCTGCCCCGCGGTCACTTAACAGCTGATTCAAATAGAATAAAACAAATGATTGTCGCGCTTGCACATAATAAAACAAATAAAATTACAAATAGAGAGATACAGTAAACATAAGACAAATTCAATTCTTAACAATCACTAAGCCCTAAATTAGAGATAAATCTAGTTTCTAATGGATTTTAATTAACGTCTAAACCAGAATAAAAAGAATGAATATTTGTGGAAGTTTTTATTTTGGTTTTTTTCCATTTATTAAAGGGTAATTGCATCTTGTAAATTGTGTTGTTATGTAGTTAATTAAGAGACTAGTCTACTTTCGTTACATCATTTATTTTTAATAGTATATTACAATATTATATTATATACTGCAATAAAATAAAAGATAAATAAATAATGAATCTAACAAAAATGGTATTTGCAGAATAAAAGGTAATGTTTAATCTTAATATTAAAATAGTGATATATATTTACTAAGATATGCTTGATATACATGCTGCTTGACAAAGTTCTATTTCTAAATTATTTTTAGCTTAATATGATAACGAAGTATCCTTTAAACGTTTTCTTCCCCACAAATTTAGGTATCTAAGCATTTAAAAATTATAATACAATTTTTAGACCTATTGAATGTACCTTAAAATAATAAATAAAGATTTTTCAACTAAACTTCAACCGTTACATAAATATTTACGAATCCAAAGGGAAGAGAATTTGTTTATTTACACTTCAGAAGGAATAGAATATTGATAGATTCCGTTTATTTGCATATTAAATAATTCCTGAATTCATAATCATTATTTTTTGTAATTCGAATTAGGTTTAATTTTTATAAGCTCCTCAATATCAATCCTTTTAATATAAAGTCAAAAGCATTGAAAAAAAATCGGTTTGATGGAGTTGAAAAATTATTGAATTTCAGGAAAGACTTTATAAAATTGTAAAAATTAATTATAAATTTCTGATCATACAGAATATTGTAAATGAAACAAACCAAAGTGTAAATACTTTTTCAATGTATCATCAGTTTATTTTAAATCTCATAAGAATATAAAAAAACAGGGATAATATGAATATGAATACAAAATAAAATACTGTGTAACAAAAAAAATAATTAAATGTAAAAAGTTACCATTGCAGGGATTATGAAGCCAACATTACGTCATATATACCCATTTATACCTTAAGAATCATATGAAAAAAATATAATAAGAACAGTAAGGCAATAGTCGAAAATTTTAAAAGAACATGAGCAGTAAGCTAAAAAAAAATGTAAAATATTAGATAATGAAAATAAAAGGTAAATTTATGGTTAATTATATAATATGAAATTTTACCTAATTTATGACTTTATAAAACTTAATAGGAATATATATAGAAAACATTTGTTGGTTGTAACTAAAATCAAACAGTATAAACAATTTTAGTCTTGATAATGGGGACAAAACTACAAAATAGATATGTTTTAATACGAAAAATTTAAACATGAACTTGCCTCTGGTACTGCTTTTACGTTAGCGAAAGAATCTTTCCCTCCTTCCTCATAACTCAGACGAGACACCGCACGAGGTGCCCACAGTAAGAGGCACTACTGCAATTTATTGCTGGCTCAATAATTCATACCGATGGAACTATTTCGAAGGCCAAGCTGTTCTCGTCCATGAATAAAACATATTATATGTCCAAGGCAACATTCGGTAGAGTCTTCCCAATGAAGTGGTTCAACGGCGATTTATGTATCTTCTCCAAACCGAAAAAGAATCTTGTAAGAACAAGTTTATATTCAATTCACCTTTGGTATGAGCGACCATAAGTTCTAAAAGGATCACCAAGTTTAATGGAATAAATTAAACGCTTAGTGATTTCAAAGGTTCAATTCCTATACCACCAATCGTTGCTTCTATATTCACCAATGCCAAATCCCTAATATGATCTACTTTAACGAAATCTCGCGATCCAAGTCTGGACCTCTCAACTTGGATCAGCTGTTATAATTGTTTAGGTACTCAGCCCAGCTAGATAAAGTAACCATCACAAACTCTGAGGTTTGCCGTAATTTATATAATGCATTGCTCTACAAAAAAAATGTCGGATTTTTAAAAATCATTTTATTTTTTTCCTGTGAAATTAATGTGCATCACATCAATATTTTTATAAAATAGTATTCTTTTGGGATGATTTAGAGGTAAAATTAAGGTTAAGAAACAAACAAACAAAAATCATTTGGAAAAAAGAGAAAATAATTGAAAATTTATTTTACAAAAAAAAAATGTTTTTCTCTATAGAACTCTATTTAAATGACAGATATTGTTTTCTCCTGCTTGTCTAGGACCTTGTAGACATACTTATAATAAGGATTGCTACAACATCTTGCGGGATTTCCTCCCATGCTTTCACTAAATACGTTCTCGGATCCTGAAAGTTTTGAGGAGGATTTGTTCTTCTCTCACACATGGTCCAAGTTCATCCCAGAGATGTAGAATAGGATTTAAGTCAGGGCTACGAGCTGGCCATCTTGAAGTTTGAATTCATGTATTATCAAGATATTGCTGAACACAGTTAGCAATAGTAACCACAGCGTGTGGTTGAGCATTTTCATGCATGAAGATAAAATTTTCTCCAATAAATGGTGCAAAACGTATGAAATATTGTTCAAATATCTCTTTTATGTACAAATCTGCATTAAGAGAAGGTCTTTTAAAGACATGGAGATCAATTTTCGCTTCCAGAGACATTTCTCCCCACACCATCACTGAGTCACCTCCGAATTACATTCTCCCAGCAATGTTACATTAAGAATAACGCTCACCTGACCTTTGGTAAACTCAAGTACGTCTATCTGGAGAGTAAAGAGAAAACTATGGCTCATCTGAAAAAAATGCAGTCCTCCATTCATTTTTATTCCACATATGTGCTCTAGAGCAAACTCTAAACGGGCTCTTCGATGATCACAGTGAGCTGTGGACCTGTGACACCCTTCTGGGATGTAAGCTCATTTCAGCAAGTCTTCTTCTGACAGTTTCGGCACTAATTGAAACATCACGAACTAGCCGGAGCCTTTGAGCAGTCTCACAAGCAGTTGAAAAGCGATTTCGAAAAGTTTGTATTAAAATAAACCAATTATCTCGTGACTGTGTCGTTCTTGGGCGACCTGAACCTGGCCTGCCTGTGTAGAATCCAGTGTCAAGGAAACGCTGGATCACAGTGATTACAGACGATCCTAATGCCCGAGCAGCGGCGTTTCTCTGATTATGGCCACTTTCGACTAAAGCACTGGCCACTTGTTCGGTAGTTAGTACAGTAATTAGTAATCCAAGCCAGAGGAAGCAATGCCCGTTATTGAACGTTGAATTCAACAGAGAAAAAACGATTTTTGTGATATAAATTTTGTCAGAAAGCATCAGTCCGGGTGGCGGTAGATGAATGAAACAATTAGGTAGTTTCAAACGTTTATTTTCTGCCAATATTTTGACCCCCATTGTGGGTCATCATCAGGGCGTATTGTAGGCGAGTGGAAACTAAATGGAACGCAGAAAATAAATGTTTGAAACTACCTAATTGTTTCATCACCAACGCGACCCGGAATAATTCCTTCTAGTAATTTTTAACGGTCAACTAATTATATCCAATATGATATAAATTTTGGTTAATTTTCTATTTTGTCCCAAATAAATCTTTATTTTCTCTTTCTTAATCTTGATTTTACCTCTAAATCACCCCAAATTAATACTATTTTGAAACTGTTGATGTAATGCACTTTAATTCCACAAGAAAAATTTTTTTTTTAATTTTCAAAGTGCACCAATGTTTTTGTGGAGCATTGTGATACCAAAGTTCTCCAATGTATTATACTATTCTTAGACCAAATATTCTTTTCTTGATACAATGTCCTCAAAGGCATAAAAGGGCTGGGCTTCCTTCAAATATAGAAGCTATATTTCACATACACACAGAGTAGTAGGGTGGATGATAGTTTTGATAATTCGAACATTTAGGTCTCCTGACAAAAAGTGTAAACCTGTAATTTCGTTATAAAACTGAAATTTTCAGTCCTTAGTCATCAGTAAGTGTTTTAATCCGGAAATGTTATTGTATTATTACATAATCCTCTTACTGTATTAAAATGAGCTTGATTAAATTGACCACAACATAATGCACAAAACTTTACAACAAACAATTAACAAAAAAAATCGTTAAAGGACACTTTAGTTCTTTTACGTTACGAAAATTGTAGTTATTCTAATACTGAGAATTTAGACATTGAATAATAATTTAGTTTAGTTTAAATCTGACAACTTTAGTTTGTATCAAAAACCTGCAATGAAGTATATCTTTCTCAAAACCTTCTTGCAATAACATCTACAATGATGATTGTGAAAAAATAATTGACAATGATATAATAAAAAAATTTAAAATAACTTTTTTCCCTTAAATCGTTGATTTTTAAATATGAATCGAGTGTTCTATTTTCCCCACAAAAGTTATTATATTTGACGCTGGATACAAAACGAAAAAAATAGACCAGGTGATATAGATTGATTGCTTTGTTTAGAAAAAAAAATGAATAAATCGAATGAATAAATAAGCCAATTATTTTAAGTGATGGGTACATATTGATTAATATATAAAAAGAGCTTACTTTATTTTTTTTTAATGTTTCTTTGTTTAATTATTTAAATTGTTAATGGTCATTTTATTAGTACACGGAAAAAGACGTGGAAATCATTAATCAGGCTTGCTAAGAACTTATGAAGTCCGAAGTTTCCATCAGTCATTTTCACAATTTCTTCTTTCCTTGGAAAAAGAACGCTGTAATAAACCTCTTGGGCAGATCCAATCATGACTTTTCCGGAAAGGAAAATTGAAGGTGAAAAATCGTTTAATAATAGGATTGGAATCGATCATGCTATTAAAAAATACCTTCTCGTTTCGTTAATTCATTCTTTATGGAGATTTTAATTAAGCACGTGATTGAATCAATTTTATGACCTCTCAGAATGAAAATAATTTCTGTGTAGGGCTAAATAATTATAGACAACTTAGATTAAATTTCTGTAAAACAGGAAGTATTATTTTTATTAAAAACTGTATCATGAACAATTACATTTACTTAATTACACAATATAATGATTATTATTTTTTAGAACCTTACAATTAATTTCAAATTCAAAAGATAATATATAAATAATAATTGAATTCTATAATTTTCGGTGAAAAATAACTATTATTATTTTTATTATTTATTATTACTTTTTTTTTTTAAGTTTTCTCCAAAAGTTGGATAGATTTGTACTTATAGGGTCTAATTTCATATAAAATACATTTTAATCGACTACATTGTTACATATAGTGTTTTAAGGAAATTCTAATAACAATAATTTTAATTTTAGCTCTGTTTTATTATTCCGTATTTATTTTTTTCAGTCTGTTTTCTGATCTACGGAACCTCATGGGTACGACAGTGATGACGTTGCTGGCAACAACTTTCATGGCCCAACTAATTTACGTCGTGGGTGTTGGAGGAGTACATGTAAGTACCATTGTATACTATGAATAATTTATATTTAAACTATTTTAGTAATTACCTAGTATTTTTTAATAACTCTATTAATGACACTATTGTAAAAAAAATATTAATGAGGATTTACACAACAGGAATAAAATAAATATATAATTTTTCTAAAAAAAAAAAAATAAAAAAAAAATTGAATCACATTAACTTGTAATATTTTCAAAACCTATTGCGGGCAACTAAAAACATATGTTTTTAACAGTTTGTTTTAATAAAAAAAAGTTTAATTTTCTTTGTTTGTCATTAATCCAATGATTTTTTTTTATTTGTAAATCTTTCTCCTTTCAAGGTTTCAAATTTTAGCTATTTTTTTTTTTTTTTTTTTATCAAATTATATTTTCTTATTTGGGAACAGGTGATGACAGTGTAGTAATAATCATGTGCTCTGATGTGTCTGTTCGAAATATGATTTATTCTTTTTTTATAAATGATATTTATGTGTGATTCTTATCTCTAAGGGACCAGTTATTGATCTAGTTCAGAAAGTTATAAAAGTTATAGGATTTATATGTAAGTAACAATTAAAAAAGTGCAAAAAATGTGAAGTGGTGGAAGGTTATAGTGCTGCAACCCATACAGTGTTATGTTAAATTGGATAAATAATTAAGAACCATTTCTTTTATGTTCGGTTGTTCAAAACAGTGCACGGTACTTTGGTTTATAAATAGGATCAGTGATTGTAAGTGAATAATTACTAATAGTGAACATTTATACTAGTGGATATAAGTAGTGTAGGGCTATGATGCCCGAAGAGGACAGAAGTATGGAACTGCTACAAGAGGCAGGTCCTTCTGCCTCTACTGAGGAGAACAACGAATGGGAAGTGGTAACGGGAAGAAAACGGCCTTGTTCTTCAGGAGAGCTAAGAAAAATCACCAAAAAAATTAACAACATTGAAACTATAAACAGGTATGACCCACTTTTAAAAATCAATAATACAGAAGCCTACAACCAACCAAATGAAACAGACAGTAAACAAGTAAAACCGCCTCCTATATTTTTAAATGGAATTCAAAATATAGAAGCCTTAATTTCATTTTTAGAGAAAGAAATAGGCCAGAATCACTTTAATATTAAATCAACAGTTAGGCATGTGATACTTTACCCAGCCTCGCCGGAATCATACAGATCGGCCGTACGCAGTTTAAAAAAAGTGAACGCCGATTTTCACACTTACCAGTTATCAGAAGATAAGAACCCGAGAGTGGTTATTAGGGTCTCCATGCATCTACTCCAGAATCGATTATCAAAGAGGTATTAAAAACATTGAGGTATGACGATTCCAACGTTACCAATTCCATATCAGCCCGAACTAAATTGCCACTAAATATGTTTTTTGTTGATATAACCAAAAATACATATAATGAAAAAAATATTCGACTTAAATTATATTTATTATACCAAAATAAAAATTGAAGAGGTACGAAAAAAGAGAGAAATTCCACAATGCTTTCGGTGCCAGGGCTTTTCCCACACCAAATCCTACTATTACCACCAGCCACGTTGTGTACGATAAGGAGATGCCCACGAAACATCGGCATGCCTCAAAACTAGAAATACTCCTGCCAAATGTGCCAACTGTGAAGGGGCACACCCAGCCAATTACCGGGGATGCCAGGCCCTCAAGAACCTGAGAGCACAGCGAACCCAGAAGTACTGTCCTCCGCCGGTGACTGTCGAACCTTCACCAGACTTAGAGCAGTACCCACCTCTACCAAACAGCCCTTATCAACAGCAGCCTTCGGAACCTTTCCCTTTACTTCCAAGAATGGAGCGCCCGAACTGTCCTCGACCGAACTTAGAGACTCATCAGCCTCAGCCATATCCAAGATCAGGTATGAGGGAACATAGTAGTCAGCTGGTGCAACCAGCTGGGTCTTTACCTTCCCAACAAACAAATTTATTAAATAATTTAAGTGCCCTCATCCAGCCCCTTTTGACCCTAATGAATCAAATATCACAACTAACACAAGCCCTAACTTCTACGTATGGACATTAGTTCTCTGACTGTTGGCTCCCTGTCAATCCTTCTTTGGAACAAAAACGGAATACTTCGACATAAAACTGAACTGGAAATTTATATGCAACAAAAACGTATTGACATTGTACTTCTGACGGAAACACATCTAACTTCACGTAACAAACTTTACATACCAAATTATACTTTGTACAGAACAGACCATCCAGACAATACTGCCCACGGAGGGACAGCCATACTAATTAAATCTAACCTTAAACATTATCCAATACACGTAAACTCGACAGCTCAAATACAAATAACAGGAATACAGCTACAGACCAACCACAGAAACATAACAATTGCTTTTATCTACTGTCCCCCTAAATATATTTTAACAGAGCAAATGTTCGTAGAACTCTTTCAATCATTTGGTAGAACATTCCTTGCTGGAGGCGACTTCAATGCGAAACATCAACACTGGGGTTCACGTTTATGCACACCAAGAGGCAGGAGACTCATGTCTGCTGTTACCCAGTTGTCATTAAATGTATTTGCCCCCGACAAACCAACTTACTTACCAAATCCTCAGTACAAAAACCTGACTTACTTGGCATATTTGTAGCCAAAGATTTGACAATTCTACCAATTACCATTATTACCGAATCAGATCTTGGCTCGGACCATTTACCGGTAACCCTGATGTTGGGGGTAGAAAAATTCTTTGCAGAAAGGAGACCATCACTCACTTACGGCGTCATGAATTGGGACATCTTTAATGAATGTATTAATGACCAGCTTATCGTTCCTAAAGCATTAAAAACCGAAAAGGATTTAGAAGAAGCGGTTGAACTTTTCACCTCAACCATCCAAGAAGCTGCCTGGTCCTCACAAGAAATAAAAAGAAGGCAAGGAGTAAGTTTACCGTCCTACCCTCAATACATCAGAGACCTAATAAGAACCAAGAGACGATCACGAAAACAATGGCAAACTAACTTCCTTCAGACAGACGAACCTTCAACAAACTTAATAATGAACTGAAGCGAGAAATACGAAAATTTAAACAAACTAACTTTGACAAATATCTGGAAAACTTGACAACGGACGACAGCAGTCTTTGGCGACATACTAAGCGCCTCCTAAAACATCGCGAAGTGTCCGTCCCATTGAGAAAAGATGATGGTTCTTGGGCTGTGTCGAACAAAGAGAAATCTGTAATTTTTGCTGACTATCTTTTAACTGTTTTACAACTCACACAGACTTAACAGACATACAACACGAAAATTATGTGCAGAAAGTCTTAGACTCACCTCTTCCTATGTCCTTTCCGCCAAAAACCTTTACTCCTTCTGAAGTATCAAGACAAATTATGAAAATGCCAAAAAAGAAGACTCCTGGTTATGACCGTATCACTGCTGAGATACTACAAAAAATCCCCAGAAAAGCTTTAGTCTTCCTTACAACACTGTACAACGCTATATTTAGGACAACTAAATTCCCTATTCAATGGAAATATTCTTCAATTTCAATGGTACATAAACCTAACAAAGACAAACATAGACCTGCCTCTTATAGACCTACTAGCCTTATTCCGGTATGTTCGAAAATATTTGAAAAACTGTTGTACGAACGGATTATTAACATACTGACAGACCACGACATATTACCAGATCACCAATTCGGATTTCGCTCTTTTCACTATACAACACAACAGCTACACAGAGTTACCGACTACATTACTACTGCACTAGAACTAAAACAGTACGCATCTGGGACTTTTTTGGATGTTACTCAGGCTTTTGATAGAGTATGGCACCAGGGTCTTCTTTTTAAACTAAAACCTATTCTTCCAAGCACATATTACTTAGTTTTACAATCTTTTCTCTAGGACCGTTTCTTCTCTGTCCGACAGGGTTCTGAGACCTCATCAGTAAAACCAATCTCTGCAGGTGTACCCCAAGGTTCTATCCTGGCCCCTCTTCTCTACTTAATATAGACATATGACTTACCAACAGACCAAAACATCTTAACTGCGACATATGCCGACGACACTGCAATTATTACGAGAAACACAGACCCTATACAAACCAGTATGATATTACAACACCATTTGGACAACGTACAAAACTGGTGTAAGAAATGGAAGTTAAAAATTAACCATGACAAGTCACTACATATTACAGTTCAGTTTACTTAGACAATCACCCTTTACCGCAAACAAATACAGTAACGTACTTAGGACTAATATTTGACAAAAGATTGACATGGAGCCCACACGTCAAGACAAAACGTAAAACGCTAAACTTTCGACTTAGACTATTATATTCAATATTACATAGACGTTCTAAATTATCCACCAGACAGAAACTAAATGTTTACACTTATTTATTAAAATCAATATGGACTTACGCTTGCCAAATATACGGACCCGCTAAAAAGACACACATACGAAAAATACAAACCTTTCAATCGCAATTTTTAAGACTAGCAATGAACTCACCACCATATGTATCAAACGATACCCCACACACTGACTTACGTATTCCAACTACAATAAACCACATTCGACTGACTTACAAACGATTTCACGACAAACTAACTGGACATAGAAACAAACTTGTACAAAACATGGCTACAACTGACATACCATACATAACTCGGCGTAGGCTGAAAAAGAGTTGGATGAGGGACCTCCTAGCCTGAAAAAACAGTTTGTTTTTTAATGTCAGGAGGATGCACCACTGGGTACTATCTCCCTCATGCCAACCCATGCTATGTTTATCATATATAACTCATTTGCTGATTTAACATATACAGGTGCAAATAAAAATATTAAGTTAAAAAAAAAAATTTCTTATTTAATTTCAATTAAATTTTTAAATGCTTAGAGACCAGCTCATTTTGACACAAGGCCGATTTTGTGTTCACACACACACACACACACATATATATATATATATATATATATATATATATATATATATATATATATATATTTTTTTTTTTTTATATAATATTGCTCATCCTACCAGCTAGATAACCATTCATGAATAAAGTTGGAGGCTGGTATATAACTTCACCACTCTTTTATTAAATATTGATGCCCAACGCTTCGGCTAAAATGCCATCCTCAGGTGTAAAAGAACTATTTTATCTGCAAGTACAAAATATCATCCAACTTTACTTGCTGATAAAATTGGATAAGATTTCTTATACATTTTAAGAAGATGGTATGGTTATTTTTTTTTAGAATTTACAAAATTAAAGGTACTTTGAAGGAAGACAATTTTAAAAATCGGCATTTAAGATCTGTCAGACTGTTATGATCAGAATGAAACCTTCATAATATTAAAGCTCATTATTTTTTTCATCGAAATAGCGTGTTTAATCAAAATTGTTAGAGCCGTTTTGAGAAAATTGTAAACACGTGCAAAATGCTCGCCGATTTTAATGAAAAAGTCGGTGTAACATCTCAGGCGTATAGTTAGATTGAAAGCAGAAAATATTAGGGGTTTATTAAAAATCACACAGTAGTCTTAAATGAGACATTTGAGTTTCGTGCGAATTTTCGTTTTCGTGCTATACTTACCAAACACACACACAAACACAAACACACACACTCACACATACAGACCTTTTTGCGAAACTCGGCTTGTTTGACACAGATGACCCTAAAACATGTATTTTCGATGAAGACTGGAATTATAAAATTTTCAGGATCGCAATACTTTCCCTTACCATATATTTCATTTATTTTTGCACATAAAAGTGAAAATACATTAAAAAACATTTTTTACCTTATCATTGAAATCCATAAGGACTATCCTTATGGGTTTTTTTTTTAATGTTGACGAATTTTCCAGATAAAGTAAATTATCTTATAACTAAAACATTTTTAGCTGATTGGATCTAGTATAAATACCCATTATTCCGAATAGAGAGAAAAGAAAGTCTTTGGAATGATTCTGAAAGTCTTAGCCTTGAAGAAAAGCGAGGAAGGTAAGAGATTTTTTCGATTAGATTTCCTACGAATCCTATCCAATCGTATCACAACTAGAAGGATTGCTGGAGGTAGCCTCGTTTTTCTAGTTGCTTTACCTACCTCGAAACGAACCTCTCATGACTTGAGTAGAATTTAGAAATTTAGATTTTATTTAGTTTCTAGCATTTACATGTTAGCTTAAAAGCAGAAAATATTAAGAATTTATTAAAAATCACACTAATTTTAATTTAAATTGATACTTATTGACTATGAATTTATAATGGTTAAGAATATATTTTAAGATATATTTTAAGAATATCTAGATGAGAATAGATTTTTTTTAATTATATTTTTAATATTTAAAGAGCACGATATAATACTATGTACCCACAAATTATATTGTAAAACGTACGTAACAACCTAAATATTAAAAACCCCTTCCTCAACTACCACTTTATAAAAATTGATTATAGTTGATACATTAAGGAAGTCTTATCTCAAAATATTATTTAAAAAATAATAAAAAAATGTTCTACTGAACCGAAAATCCCCATTAAATTAAAAAAGTATAAAAAACGGTTCTACTTAACGAAAAATACCCATTAAATTAAAAAAAAAAAATGTATTTTTTATGAATAAAATTGGAGGCTGATGTCTACTTCACCACTATTTCATCGAAAAAATTCGCACTACGTTTCGACCACATTGCCATATCAGACATGTGGCTTTGACTGGTAGGCAGCTACTCACACTAAATCTAAGTTGTTCCACTGCACCTGAGGATGGCATTGTGGACGAAACGTAGTGCAAATTTTTTCGATGAAATAGTGGTGAAGTATACATCAGCCTCCAATTTTATTCATAAACAATTTGACCTTCACCTAAAAGAATCTACACCTTATATGTATTTTTATTGAATTATCTATATATAGCGGAGATCATAATCCTCAACTTAATGGGAATCCTTCATCACCACATATATTGAGGCTAGGTTGGATTTATATATGTCCACGAGCGATTTCGAAATCAGTAAAGTCTATGTATTTTTATTTCCCTCTATTTTTTTTTAATTGTCGTCAGGATTAATCTAGTATGCTGTGTACTCATAACAACTCAGCGAAGTTGAGCAGCAGATCCTAAATGGAATTTCTTCTTTTCTAATTTTTATGTTTTAATTTAATAAACTTGCCATATCCAGTGCTACTTTAACACTTCCTAGACTAACGCTTAAACCTTCCACTAAATAACAAAACGCCATATACATTACTATAACATAAGACCAATCTGGACTTACAGAATTGAACATTGGGGCTCTACTAAACCATCAAATTTCACTGTAATCTAATCCTTACTATCTAAAATATTTTGTAAAATCATCACTTCTCCTAACTTTGTCGCGAATAAAGTCATCCTATTATTTTGTTTCAATGTATTTAATTGATCGCCATTTAGTAATAAAATATTTGAAGTCCCAACATAACAAGATATTTGGCTAAATTTGTGACTTTTGATATACAAATGGATATTGTCATTTTAAATTAAAAAAAAAAAATGATTCTGCTACAAATTCGGTTATTGTTTAACTTTGGAAATCTCGATTTTATGTTTTGGTTTCTTAAATTGATTTATATATCGTGTAGTAGTTTATCATTTATAGGTGATCAATGAATAAAGTTTGTTTTAATGAAATACTATGCAAATATTTCAACTATTCAAACTTTACTGAGATATGATAATCATTTGATACCGTTGATTTAGACCCAAACACATCGAAGCATCAGCAATACCTATCTAACCTCATTGTCATTCAGCACAATACTCATTAGTGCAAAGTCACGTAAACAGTCCTATATTCACTATGCATGAGTCCGAGTTACTGTTCTCATGCATGCCATCATAGTCTTAAAGTCATTATAACATGATCACACTGTCTGTTCATCTTGGTATGTCAACTTTTATTTTTAATGAAAGTAATTATTCATATTTTTTTTTTGATTGAAAAAAAGACGGTTGAGGCGAAATGTCCCAATTAAGATCGAAGCTATAAATTTGTTTTAATATCAAAAGAATCATCGATGATTTTTCCACTAAAATTGTTTAAAACTATCTATTGCTTGCAGATATTTCAGGCCGAAGTAGTTGTAAGTTTCAAAGTTACTACAATGCTACAGGTAACAAGAAAATGAAGATGAAACACATCATATGCATAAATAATATTTTTTCTTTATTTATTGAGATACATTACAATTACAATAATATCTTTCTAAATATATTATTTATCGAGAAAGATAAGGCAACCTACCGCATTTAAAAGAAATATATTTTGGAGCTGTAGGCATTTATTCACCCATCATATCAACAAAAAATAATAATAAATTTAGTAAAATATAAAACATTCATACTTACAGAGAAATAAATTATTGGGATGCCAAAAAAACAAAAATTAATATAATTTTATATTTAGGTTTGAATTGATTTTTAATAAAAAACTTAGGAAATCATCTATACATTAGAAATGAACTGCTGTTGAAGTAACGAATACAAATATAACATGAGTTAAAATGGTTAACTAGCGATCCTCGTGTTTTAATTTATGTTTTAAAAATTTGAGACGGAGTAGAGATTTGGGGCTCTACTAAACTATCAAATTCATCTCGTCTCCAATCCTTACAATCCAAAATTCTTCAAAAAATCCTCAATGCTCCTTATTTTGTCACAAATAAACTCATCCATAAAGACCTTAATATTTCCTTTGTTGCTGACTTGGCCCGAACCCAGGTACCACTCCTTTCATGACAAACTCCATTCCCATTCTAACCCACTAGTTTCAATCCTTGCTTCCTCTACAATCCCTGATAATCCACCGAGGCGTCTGAAAAGAAGATGGCCCCGAGACCTTCTAGTTTAACATTGGCAGTCTTTGGGGAGCTGCCTACGGGTAGTATCCCTACATATGAATCATGTCAACATATCTTGTATCACATTTACTAAATGTATTTTATTATACAGTTGTAAATACCAATAAATATATTTAAAAAAAAAAAGTTGAGTTTGAACAATTAATAGTTTATTGATTTAGGATAATGAAATAATGGTAACAGAAAGTGTACTTAGAAAAAAAAAAATATTTATTTCATAATATATATTCATCATTATATTTAATCATGGACAGAAATTATAAACTCCTTAATATGGAAAAATAAAATAAAAACCCATCATAATTATCAGAAAAAAAATTAATAAATTTATATACCAGAAACTCATCTTTTAATTCCAATGAGTTATTATAAAATGCATGGATCTACATCAGACGAACATTATAAAATGAGCATTGGGACAATTTATGTGCCTTAAATTTCTATTTTCTATCCTTTGCGTTGGTAAAATAGAGTATGTTCTTGAAAACAAAGTTTCTGTTAACCTCGTAGTATAAACACTCACTCGCTAAGAATAATTTTATTTGTTGGTGTATTTTTTAATAACTGCTTAGGCTTAAAGTAATAGCTAATACTATGAGAATTATTTGTTATAAGAATTCTCAGGTATCACCATAACCTCTTTTATATTATTTTGTATTGCTTTTTCATCTTAAAAATAAGAATGGATAACGAAATACTTTAAAAACAAAAGAATTTTTCCTCCTTTAAAGCAATTACTTTAAAATGAATCGGTAATTTACGAGGGCCAAGCTTAATTAGATCTTCCTACTCAGCGACGAAAATTAAAAAAGGAGAAAATTTACAGCTTTATCAGATTAAACGTTTTCTTGTCGAGCACGATCTTGTCATGTCTGGATTTAGATAACTTACTCGAATTTTTTTTTTTCTGAAAGAGATATAAATTATTTTTATCCACCTCATCTAAAATTTAACTACGTGAAAGAGGTCAATGTTGCATGAATGTCATTAGAGATAAAATTTATTTTTAGCCAATTTAGCATTTGTCTGTGAAGTTGGAGAAAATATTTTTTAAAAATAGGTTTAAAAGTAAAATTCTCAATACTATTCAGTTTTTGAAGAAGTATTAAAGGAACTTAACTCTGTTATTTATTATAACAATTTAATTGGTTGATTGACGAAAACAGTGTTTGAAGATTGGACGCTTCATGCGGACTCAACGTTCTCCATCCCTTAGGACCTTAGCACACGTTAATATTAGAGGTTGTACATTACGCCCGACTGCTAGATCTGTTTAATAAAATCAGGTAGAATTGTGTGCGAGCTCTAATCAAGTCTCTTTATCAATGACCGTATACCATGCTAGGTGTGTTTCATACATTTTAAGGACTAACTTGAAACTGAAGAGTAGTCGTAGATTCCTTTTTATAATAGATATTTTTTATACGTGAATGTTGAAAAGTATTTGTAAATGAAAAACATGAATTATTTTTAAATTTGATTTATTATGTTAATTTTAGGGTTTTGGCCTAGTGTAGAATTGCAATCCAACACAAATACACTAATAAATTGCAATATCTGTATTTAAGCAGAAAAAGTTTTTCAATTTACATTTCACCAAGTACCATTTTTTTCAAGAAAATCTCCAATCCACTCTACCCCATTAGTTTTACACCTTGCTTTCTCTTCGATTTCAAATAATCTTTCGAGGTGCCTGAAAAGAAAATGGACATGAACTCTTTTAACTTAAAATTCTAGACCCAAATATTGCTTTAAAAATGTTAAACATATTTTCTACCATTATTCTAGTAATCGTAAGAAAAATCAATTTGTGTGTTTGTTTTTTTAAATAGATTGAATATGTATCCATCTTTCAATTCAGAAGCACACCAATGTTACGTATTTTTCGACCATTAGGAAAACAGGAGGAAATTATGTATAATAATTTAGATCTATTTTTTAAAATTATCGAGTTTTTTGCTTTTAAAAAATATATCTAACTTAGTTTACAGATTTACCGGTTCTATTCCTAGTTGTAATTCATCTTATATTGGTGATCTTAAATCCTGCCTTTTCCTACAGAAAGGTAGAAGGATACCTTCTCGTAACCCTTCTAAATAATCTGAACACGCCTTTTGACCATCAAACATCACTTCGATTTTAATATAACCTCTTGTCACGTTTACAGCTATGACCAAAGACTAAT
This sequence comes from Piezodorus guildinii, assembly GCA_023052935.1. Classification (NCBI taxonomy): domain Eukaryota; kingdom Metazoa; phylum Arthropoda; class Insecta; order Hemiptera; family Pentatomidae; genus Piezodorus; species Piezodorus guildinii. The sequence continues at coordinate 64,935,931 of CM041293.1, forward strand.
TTCCGAATCTAATTACATGCAACTCGCGCCGAAACCAGTCCATCATAAAATAGACAAAAAAAACAACTGTATTTCCCTCACTTATAGCCATGTTTCTATTCCCTATTACCGTATAATTGTATTACTATTCTTATTTATTGTTATAGTTTTCACTATTTTCTAGTTTTTACATCCTCCCAAACCATCTCATCCTCCAAATACTAAAAAAATACTGACGTTTTTGTATAAATATGTAAAGCAGTGAAAAACTAATGTTTTTTCCTTGTAAAATAAATTCTTAAAAAAGGCATTTACATACACCTCTTCCCAACAAATTATGTAAACAAGATCATTTGGTTTAGTAGATTTGTTTTACGAATTTCAAAAATTTTTATATTTTTTTCTACCCTTTTTCCTTTTAATATTTGTTTTTCTTTACTTATTAATTCTTATTTTTAAATACTTATTAATCAATTAAATTAAAGCCCCAGTTACCATAAAAACAACATATTATTAGATATATGGTATTGTATCTGTAGGCTTTTATTACAAATCTAATAGTAATAATAATAATACTTTCATAACAATAATAGTAATAATAATAATAGCCTCAACGGACTCGAATCTTTGAAGCCGGTACCACCAATCATTGCCTATACGGTTCAGTCCAATGACGACCATCTAAGCCATAATCCCTGAGATCAGGCCATCCACAATCCTCTGCCTATCTCTTGGACGCCTGCCAGTCAGTTCAGAGCATATTAGTCTTTTAGGAATGCTTCTTTACTAAGGCTTTAAAACTTTTTTTTTTAATTATTTATTGATATTTACAACTGTATTGAACAACTCATCCAGTAAATAGGCTAAAAGGAAATAGACTTGAACAAGACGTGTAGAGAAGCTACCCATAGGCGTCACTCCAAAAATATTCTAAACTAAGAGATCTCGAGCCCATCTTCTTTTCAGACGGTTCGGAGGATTAAAAGGAATTAAAGTGGAAGAAAGGATTGAAACTAGAGGATTAGAGTGGGAATAGAGTTTGTCATGAAAAGAATGATATCTGGTTCGGACCAAATCAGCATTACATTAAGGTCTTTATGGATCAGTTTATTCGTTGCAAAGTAAAGAGCATTGAGGAATTTGCGAAGGATTTTGCATCGTAGGGATTGTATACAGGAAGAATTTGATGTTTTAGTAGAGCCCCAAAGGTCGCAGTGATTTTACAACCTCATTTATCCTGGAGGAGTATAAATTCTAAATTTTCCAGGGCCCATCCATAGACCGACAATTTTTCCTTGAACCATTTTCTCAAAAACCTCAAAGCTCTGTCCTCCTTTAAAGTATGCCACAACGTTTCTGTCATTGTGTATAATGTAATCAAAACATACTATGACGAGTAAACAATTTTTCGGTTTGAGTTCTTTATTTTGTTTGTACGTACGTATTTTGAAGAACCCCAAAGTTCTGATCCATATGTCCATACAGGTCTGGGAGGATGATGTATGTTAGGTGATTGTTTCGTGAATTTAATCTCGTTTTAGAGACATTTATTTTAATTATACTTTTTTAAAACCTCTTTTCCAGGTAAAAGGTATGATTTTGCCAGTAGTTCGGAGCTATAACAGAACCTCATTTAGAAAAAAATTTGCTGTATCGTCTGTCATGGTATAAATGGTGCAAGGTGTGCTTAGAAATGCCGGAGGTGTAGAAGAGGGCTTAATACGCTGCCTCATGGTATGCCCGCTTGAGGAAAGAAGGATAAATACAGAACCTGTCGTGAAAGAAAGGTTGGAGAAACATAAAATAAGACGAAGACAGGGGCAAAAAAGGGTTTTATTTTCCAAAGTAGACCTTTATGCCACACACTTCAAGGAAAATCGCTGAACAATATTCTTTTTCTCAAAAGCTACAGAGATCATATCAACTATGCAATGGCACTATTGTATAGTGGAGTGATATGCACGAAGGCCGAATTGGTGGTTAGGATGACTTTTGATGATTGGTTTTATACGGTATAGGAAAAGGTTTTCTAAAATATTGGCCATTATAGGTAAAAGTGCAAAAAGTATGGGTTATGAAGGTTTAGAAATCCATTTAAATTTGAAGACTTATCAAAGGGGGGAAAATATGTTGTGCGCAAGTTTCCGTTAAAGAATTAGGTAGAAATCCTACTTAATAAAAATAAATTATCAAATTATTGAAACTAACTTTTTACGTCGTCTTCATTGATTGTTTATTACTATTACAGACACAATAGTTATAGATTTATTTATATCATCTCAATTCAATCAAAGCTGATCGTAAATTTAATAAAAATCACATATTTTTAAAATAATGTGTAGGAAATTAAATAGAATTATATAGATATATACACGTAATTCATTGGTTCATAAGAGATACTTATGAGCCAACTTTTTATATTCACTCAAAGTTACTTTAAGTAATGAGGAAAAGTGCGCAGAAGTACATTAAAATTATTACCACTAAAATTCACATTAGTGCTAAATAATATTAATAATATTACAGCTACCATGGTTATATTAACGACTATAAGATTTATCACACATAAGGTTTTCTATTCAACACAGCTTTTTCAATTTCCAAACTTAACGGAGGATATCACTTTGCCGCCCCCTGATTATGTGAAGTATAAAATTTATCTATGACAAAGGGAAGGACCGAGGAGGTTGCCTTTAGAGTATGCTCTGGACATGAATAGCTTCTATTAAATATGAAAGGAAAGAACCTTTGAATAGCACCACCACCCCTTGAACGGGGCAGGAAAAAAAATTGGTTGAAGTAACCCCAAAATATTTCCCTTTTTTTCATCCTGCTTCCATTGATGATGATATTAAAAATCTTGGTGTGGACTCGGTCACAGTCAAAAATAAAAAACACCAGCTTTAATTATAAACCGATCGTGTCCTATAATTTTTCTCCTTTTTTTTTTTTTACAAAACTTTTTTTATTTCAGGTTCTGCAACTTGCGCCACATAGCACAATTTAGAGCTTAATCTCTACAGTTCTCCTCCGTCAAACTTTCTTTCTGCAATGTCCTCCCTCACATCCTCTATTTGCATTATAAGAGGTCTTCCTCGCCTGTAGGAATACTTCCGCAGTATACTTGGGAGGCGCGTTTCGTCCACACTCATGATATGGCCATACCACATAAGTCTCTTCTTTGAAATTTCATTAAAGATGTTCCTGTCATAACCTACCTTTTTCCTTATCTCAGATTTGGGATTCTTTATAGCCTATATGTCCCACAGACTTTTCTCCAGAAGTCCATATCCAGATCCAATAATTTCTTTCCTGATGATTTTAGCGCTGTCCACGATATACCTGTCTCATGATATACGCTGTCTGTCTCATATACCCTAGTCCCTAAAAGGAAGGAGTGATATGTTTCGTAGGGAGCAGCGCCAGTTTGCTCCAAAGTGCCCCATTTAAAATACTTGTTATCCTCCTAGCATTCTTAATCTTATTTTCGATGTCTTTTTCCATCCTTCCGAAATTATCTACTGTTACACCAAGAAATTTAAAAACCGGTACTTTGCGGAATCGTCCACTCCTCTAGACAAAGGGCTTAGACACATGAGTTGTATGGCATATACTTTCTTTTGTTTTTTCTTATCTCTAAACCCCACTAAGATTATACTTTATCTAATTTTCTTATCACATATTCGAGATCAAATTTATCTGATTTGGAAAACATTAGAGGTAAATTATGGTTGATGAATTATAATTGTTAGTTGATAAATAAAACTTCCATATGATAGATACCTTCATGCTTCGTTAATTAATCAATGTGTGCTGTGATATATTATAAATTTCATGTACGAAAAGTGTAGTAAGGAAATGTATTGCCTTATCGTTATTATGTTCTTGGCCAACTGCTTTTTTAAGGCAACGTTACCTCTAAAAACTACATTTATTAATGTATTTTATATGTTTCTACCAGCTCCAATTGGGAGCCGATTGGGATCCTGTATAACCAAAATGTTGTATTATACAAAATCATTGGAGTTCCATTCCAAAGGTGTCCCTGGTAACTCACTATAGTGTTAAGTGGCATGCAAGGAAAGATTAAGTAACATACAGGTCGTTATTGTTCCTGTCAAGTTAGACATATACATAACATAACAGACTGTATCTACATAATATGTATAAATATGTTTGAGAATACTGAGCGACTGATTACTGTTAACGATGCCTTATTGCACTGACTCTGATAGATACTTGACTGATTCGTTTTTTTATCTACTCATTTGTTATTGATTGTTAATCTCCATACAAGCATCAACATGCTGAATCTCCAGTATCTGTACATCTACAATAGATTTGTGGTGTGCAGACTGGTTCTTAATCCCTTTCTTTTTTTTTTAATTTTGGAATCTGGTTCATGAAAATTATCGGAAAATTTCAGTTTATTACTAATAATAATATGTATAATCGGCACTATTATGCAGGCATTGGGTATTTTTTGTATAATATTGAAATATTAGTCATATATGAGTTGTTTTTTTTTTTCACGAATCTTTCCACGTGTTGATTCTCCTACGACTTAATTTTCGTTAAATTAATCATATTTATTTTAATCCGTCCCCAAAAAAATCGTTCCTAAAAAATATCATGATAGTTTGTATGATGTTTATTTATTTGCCAACTTTTTATTTATCTCAATTATAGGTTGTTGTTTTGTTTTTTATTCATTATCATTTTATTGTGTATATATATATGAATTTATTTATTTTCTATTTTATGTAATTTGACTATTATTATCATTGTGGTCTCATGTGTGTGTGGTGGTCTCATGTCAATATTATTATGGTTCATTTTGTAACAAATTGTAATATATCTCAATAAAAAAAAAAATATCATAATGCATTGTATTTCATTCAGTTATAATAATGCCAATCAGAAAAAAATGGGTTAAATAAAAGACGGATAACAACAGTTGATAATCGAATATCTTTTTTCATTTTATCTGAAGTGATCGCAGAACTTAATTATATACTAATAAATTCAAAAAAGTTAAACTGGACTTCATTTTTTACATGTACTTTTTCTTTATATATTCATGGCATCAAACATAAATAGAGTCTATATTATTATAGAAAGGGTAGCGATTACAAAAAGATTGATAAATGAAAATATATTATTTATAAAATTTATTTATTGAAATTTAAAATTGTATTAACAATAGTCATTAAAAAAAAAGGCATGATTCATGCGTTTTGAGACGTCTAATTTACGCATGAGTCTAAATTAATGAGCTCTAAGCGCTATAAAAGTAGTTTTTGAACTCGGAGGAAGCATTATGATGTATATACTTTTCGCTTATATCTTAATAATCCATAAGGTGGTGTAACAAAATTACACAACAAGGTACCTGAGATTAATGTTGGGACGCTTAATTGGTAGACACATATCGAGTTCTTCTTTAAGTTTTGTCATACTTTACTCCGGATACCATCTCCAGCTCCCCACAACCATAAATGGTGTCTCTCTTCAAGGCTAAACTTAGACTCACCTCTTGATTTCCAATACTCACTGATTTTCTATCGGCTATGATGACAACGAGAGGCGTAGCTGATACGATAGGTCTTCTAGTAGACAGGGTGTGTTCGGCATCCTCTTTGAAGATTGGATTTTAGGAAATACTAGTTTTTGACCACCTGGTGTGACCTCGACCTACGGTATTCTAGGTACTGGGGGAGATAAGCCATGTAATGGTTATAAGTGCACCTTTCATCTTTTGTCAATAGAGGCTTATTAATATTACTTTCTCTTAAAATTATTCAATAATGTATTTTAATCCCCGTATTTCCAATACACAGCATCCTAAACATTTTCGTACTTAAGGAGAACGTGTGTTCCAAGATAATCCGAGTTCAAAAACAATAAATAAATAAAATAGCCAAGAGCCATAAAAAGTTTTTGTGTATATAATAAGTTTAGTTTAACACGAAAAATTTTAAGAAACTGAATATCAATATTTAACATCGATATATTACAGAAAATAAGTATGGTAATGTAGTTTTATAATCTACTACTTGTATATTCATTCATAAATTAAGGCAAATAATGAAGAAATTTAAAGTGATGGAAGAAATAATTGAGGTGAAAATTTATATAAACCTCTATAAATTTTTCAATGTCACCTTCTTTTAATCCAACACTTTAATTATAATGATTTAATGATATGCAGAATATCTGATAGAATACCACCACTATTTGAGTAAATAATCCAATTAAACGTGTTTTATTATTTGCACTTAACACTGACTGTTAAAATAGTTGAATTTATCACAAAGAAATGAATTTTCATATAAAAGTAGTTGTTCCTGAACTTGCAAAAATGATTTTTTTTTTTTTTTTTAATTTAAAACGGTGTCAATCGGTTATAAACGTCATAGTAAGTTCAGGGTTTGTGAAATTTATTATATAAATTGAACTAGGTTATAGAGGAAAATAGTGTTGAGGATTGGTGTCTTTATATGTGTTGAACTGTGTTGGTTGTAATTGTATCCAATAGCTTACGGCCTTTGCACCCGCCGCCAGTCGTTAATATAGGAACATAATACACTACATCCAACTGCCAGCTGTGTCTAATAAAACCAGGTAGCCTGTAGCCCCGTGTAGTGTGCAAGCTCCAATCATGTCCCTATATCAAACACCGTTTTGCCGTCCAATTTTAACTTATTAGGAATTCGTTCATTAACAACAATACATGCTTATTTTATCCGCAGCGATTCTAAAACCTCAGATATACTGTAGGGGTACAAGCTCTCTAATTCTCCGTTGTGAAACCTCCTAAATTACCAGGCAAATTCTGCCCCCATCCCTCTTTGGACCAATAATGTTAGAGACTTACTCTTAAAAACCTTAAGGAGTCGTTAATTATTTTAGGAGTACCATCAGGTTTCACACCCGGATTGATTAATTATTATTTAACTGACATCCTCAAAAAAATAATAGTTTTGTAAATACTAATTTTTTTATTATTATTATTAAACTATTAGTATTTTGCTTGTCATTTTGATATCTTAAAAAGCGTACCCACTCAACACTGTAGACAAACACGCAACTTGGGCTTCATCTTGACAAACATCTTACATGGAATCCTCATACAAGACTTAAACGAAAAGAAACTGATCGTATATATCGACTATTAAAATACTTACTTGACAGACGATCAATACTCTCTTTTTACTTCAAAAAACTCATTTGCACAACCATTATTAGACCTATTTGGGCTTATGGCATTGAGCTATGGAGATCCATCAGACCATCGAATTCCCCCGCATCCAATTCTTGCAATCCTTGCTCTTTACTTTGTTACCAACAAACTCATCCACAGAGACCTGAATATCCCAATCGTTGCAGAAATTGCTCATAAAAGATACACCTCCTTTCATTACAAACTACCCACCCATACAAACCCGCTTGTCCGTATCCTCTCATCGGCATCTATTCGCGATAATCCTCCGAGGCGTCTGAAAAGACGGTGGCCTAGAGACCTGATGATTAAATCAACATTGAAGTGCTACCTCTGGGTATATTCTTCTCAAGACTTTTTCAAGCCAATTATCTGTGAATAGCTCATTCACTCATTGTACTATTTACAGTTGTAAATTTCAATAAATTAAAAACAACAACAACAAAAAAATCCTACGGCCACTTAAAGCTGACTTAGGGTCATTTTGTACGTCATAAGAATCTAGATATTAGAATCTCGTGAAAGGTCAATTGACTCTCCTGCTTTTACCATATTCTATCAATCGATATAACTGCACTCAACTCAGAAGCAATATCATCGAGCAATAGTTTTCTTAGACCTTGAACTTACTTGACTTTTTACTGCAATTTCTGAATTCAGAGCCAATGCAATAAGATTCGCTTTTTTATTCTACTCATTTGTTATTGATTGTTAATCTCCATACAGCATCAACATGCTGAATCTCCAGTATCTGTACATCTACAATTGATTCGTGGTGTGCAGACTGACTCTTAATTCCTTTCTTTTTTTTTTTTTTTTTAATTTTCGGATCTGGTTTATGAAAATTATCGGAAAATTTCAGTTTATTACTAATAATAATATCTATAACCGGCAATATTATACAGGCATTGGATATTTTTTGTATAATATTGAAATATCAGTCATATATGAGGTTTTTTTTCACGAATCTTTCAAGGTGTTGGTTCTCCTGCGACTTACTTTTCGTTAAATTAATCATATTTATTTTAATCCGTTCCCAAAAAATATCATAATGCATTGTATTTCATTCAGTTATAATAATGCCAATCAGAAAAAAATGGGAACAACAGTTGATAGTCGAATATCTTTTTTCATTATATCTGAAGTGATCACATTACTTAATTATATACTATAATATAATGTTAAATAAATTCAAAAAAGTTATCTGGACTTCATTTTTTACATGTACTTTTTCTTTATATATTCATGGCATCAAACATAATAGAGTCTATATTATTATAGAATTTGGAGTGTATATTAAAAAGTAAAACCTCTAGCTATAGCTGATTAGTGTTTTTTGCTGGGGGGAGGGAAGAGTAACTATTACAAAAAGTTTGATAAATGAAAATATATTTTTATAAAATTTATTTATTGAAATTTAAAATTGTATTAACTATAAATACAACGAATCAATAGTCATTAAAAAAAAAAGGGCATGATTCACGCGTTTTGAGACGTCTAATTTACGCATGTGTCTAAATTAATGAGCTCTAAGCGCTATAAAAGTAGTTTTTGAACTTGGAGGAAGCATTATAATGTATATACTTTTCGCTTATTTCTTAATAATCCATAAGGTGGTGTGACAAAATCATTGCTTTTTTACAATCTTCAGAAATTTGATATATATTTAATATAAAAAAATAAGTAGACAAATTTATACTACCCTAAGCCTGAATGACTGAGCACAATAAACACTAACATGAAATTTCCAGGTCAGTTGTCGAGCCTCGCAAAGCCCGGTATTAGCAATATTTTCCTTATCGTAGCCTCCAACAATAACACCCATCCCATGTGAATTGAAAAGCTTCTTCCGGATCGGTTTAGCTCCTAAAGCTTCCAGGGTTAATCCTCTAGCTCTCAATTTTCCCTTCCTCGCTAGCTTTCAACTAAATATTTTCTAATGGTTTTTCATTCAAATAATGTTATAAAAAGTTAGGCTTAATTAGCTAATGCCAATGGCAGGATCAGCTTGAAAACTTTATTTCATTTGAGGCAAAATAAAAATATGTTTAAAATATAATAATTTATTGTTTAAAACCACACTATTTAGTATTCCAACCATTGAAGATGGCCCAAACCAAAATCTCTAAGACGTGCTTTATCAGAGAGGTAATCCAGAACAAATATTTTTTGAGAAATAGGAATTCTTTTTTGGAAAAGAAATTAGAGATTTAACGTCCTTACTAACTTCAATACCAAAAACCATTATCCAATTAGACGGTTCATGTATCAATCTATCCTAATTATAGTTAACAAGGACTCAGGAGTATTGACTGGTATAAGTAGATATTTAGTGTATGTAGTAATGACAATAATAGGCTTACCGAATCCGAAACTTCGATGCCCGAACCACGAAATGTTTACACAGATTCGTCCAATGATCTTCACTCAAGCCCAAGGCCCTGAGAACAGACTTACAAACTCCTCCCATCGACGCTTCGGCCTATTCCTCTCGGACGTCTACCTGTCGGTTTAGAGCATTCGTTCTTTATTGAGGCCAACAACTTTACACTCCTATTTGAGTCAACGCAATCTATAATTCCGCGTTGTGTAACCTTAGTTTAAATTAGTCAAACATTTTTGTTAGTGCATTATGTGTGCTAAGTCTTTACATCATCACTGCCAAAACAACAAAAAAAAAAAACTAAAAGCATTAATGATTACAATAAATATATATATAATTGTCTTTAAAGGATCAAAAGAGAGAGAAAAAAGTAGATTAAGATTATAGTATACTATAAAATTTAAAAAAAAAATTTTAATATATTTTTATTGAAATTTACAACTATAAAACATACAATAAGTAAATATGCTGAAATGATAAAACACATGAAATAAACATGAAGAGAAACTGCCCATTTACAGCACTCTTTAGTAGTGAGTCTAAACAAGAAGGTCTCGAGCCATCTTCTTTTCAGACGCCTCGGAGCATTATCAGGAATTGAAGAGGATGTTAGGATTGAAACTAATGGATTAGATAAAGTGGGAGTGGAGTTTTTCATGGAAGGAGTGATACCTGGTACGGGCCAATAATTGAATAAATTAAAATAAGAATTAAAATACTTATATATCCGTTTAAGCCGCTACAATTCTATCACTTCAGTTAAACTGTATGTTCTTCCTTTCCAATATCGACTTTATTTCCTATTTAATTCTTTGTTTACAGTATTACTAAAAACAAGATTTTCACTACAATAATTTGCCTGCCACAGGTATGTTCTAAGGTTTAACCAGACATCATTGAGCTAAAAAGTTCCTCTTCTTCTTGCGCCAGCTTATTCTCATTCTAAGTATTTAAAGCTTTAAGATGGGCCATTACAATTAGAACTGGTGGATTGCATTGTTTTTACATTTTCTTAAGAGAAAGCTGCTTATGAGATCATCATCAGATTTTTTTTAAATAAAATTAATAAATAGAAAATAATAATAATAACAGGCTTACCGAACTGGAAGGCTTGATGCCGTAACCACCAAATGTTGCCTACATAGATTCGTCTAATGATCACAGTCCAAGTCCAAGCCCCCGAGATCAAACAACACACCTGCGATTTGGCCTAACTCTCTGACTAACAGTCCGTTCAGCTCATACAACTTTTTCGGAATTCGTTCTCCAGCCCAACAACTTTAAGCGCCCGTTTGATTATCCGCGATGCTTAATAGAAAAATAAAGAGACGTGATAAATATCAGCTGTGTAAAGAACTACAAGCAAAGAAAAAATAATTTTTGGTTGGCAAAATAGGTTCGTTGTGTTTTTCAATATTTCAATTTTTTTTTTAGTCAATATTTTTCAATAATGTTTAAATATTCTAAAAAAAAGGATTAGTTAAGGCGCTTCTAACCACCAGTTTCAACCGAGATTCGATATCTTTAAGTGGTATTTTTCTTGTTCAAAATGGAAGAAAATAAAAATTCATTTTCGCAATTTAAAGATTTTTATTATTTCAGAAAAGGATAATCCGATGCACAGACGGTTAACGAAATTTTTAGTTTGTATTGCGGTGATGCCTTAGGAGAAATTAAGTAAGTGGTGTGCTCTGTTCAGAACCAGAAGTTTTGACTTGGAAGACGCAAAGCGCTCGGGTCGTCCTTCATTTGTTCCGGGAGGATGGAATTAAAAAAATACCTGAAAGATGGCATAATTAATAGACCAAAATGGGTCTTATGTGATTGATTAAAAATATTCGCAACAATCTGAAGTCTTTATTGAAATCACGATTTAAAACGCATCGAACATATTTTTCAACCCAATATATTTCATTAATATTAACCTTGTATCAATGCATATTCAATCTATCTAAGCTACAGAAGTAGTTCCATCTTCAGTTGTCTTACCTGCTTTAACACCATCTAAAACTATATGTAATAAAGACTTTTTTTTTAATGTGGTTGCAATTTTCAAATAAAAATCAGTTAAATTTTGCGTTATTTCTAACACGCTACTTTTTCAACATTCATTTGATTTGATCATATGTTGCAAATTTGAGTCAATGATGTTTCGATTGAGATATTTTAAATATATAATTCACATTAGCATAAATAAAGTTTCCAGACAGCGATTTTCCAATGACTGCATGATATCGGCTATAGAGTTTTGGATTGGAATGCAGACAGACAGAGAGTATGACTGATGAAGCAAGGACCGATGGAATACAGGAGTAGCTTTTGTTCTCTGATGACAATGGCCAGCCCGGAGAAAGTATTGACTGGCGTAGGGATGTACAGCTATCAACGGGATATTCCAAGTTTGAAAAAAAAAGAGGAAAAATAGAATTCTAAAGGCTTAAAAAAATACCTACAACTGGTTAATAATAATATCAAATATAACACGATATAATAATATAATTGTTAATAATCTAGGTTATTATTTATTGTATTATTTTTTTAAAACTCGTTGTGCACTCAACACACGAGTCCGTTATGTATATTAATTTTATAATTTTTAAACAAAAAATAAATTGTTTAACAATTATTTACATTGAGTTTGAATAAAAACATGTGTTTTATTAAATAATCTATTATATTATTATCTACGACAATCAGTTTGTTATATCGGCTTTACATCACTCTCTGTTAACTTTTATAATATTATGTATTAGATAAGTTTTTTTTTTTAAACTTTAGCTTTCCAACGGTATACTATAACTCTATATCAATGTTTTATGTTCAAAAACACAAGCATTGCTTAAAAAATATTTTTACTCTTTCCTCCTTTAGTTTATTATCAAACTTGTTCAACTTTTATATTTAGCTGTTTTTTAGCACTGCTAATTCAGATGATATGGTAAATTTTTTAAATTCTACTAAATTAAAGGTGCATTAAAGGAAGGCATGTTATAGCTTACATGATATTAAAGCCCGTCAAATTTGACATAGATATAGCGAATTCAATCAACATCGTTAAACCGTTTTTGAGAAAATCATAAAAATTTGCATATTGCATGTTATAAAGTGCCTCTTCTGGTTGGCCGATTTTGGTGAAAAAGTTTCAGTTAAAACATCTTGGACGTTTTAGTAGCTGTCTTAATATGAAATTTTGACAAATTTTCGTTTTTGCGATAGATTAACCACACACACGCGCGGACATACACAGACCTTTTTGCGGGAATCGGTCATTTGGACTGGAGGATAAAACGTGTATTTCCGGTAATAAGTTGAATTCAAAAATTTACACGATCGCAATACTTCCCCTTACTATATTTCATAATAGGTAAGTGAAAGTAAAAAAAAAGACAATTTTTGATCTAGATTATTTTCTGAAGATCCTTTTATTAATACAATTCTTTATTTTATTATTATCATCTATTTTATTTCGAAGATTATTTTCTTTTATGTTGCATTGACATTTAAACTCTCCAAATTAATAATTTGTAAAAGTGTCGATCAACCATTATAGACGTTCTCGATTTCTAAAGAATCGATCCTAAAATTTTTAAGGATAAGATGTCAGAAGTGCAAATTATATGAGATACATTTTCTCTATTTTTTTAATTATACATATTTAATATTAATTATATACATTTTAAAACATATCAGTCAGAATTTTGAGTTGCTTACGCAGTTAAAGTTACGAAAATACTTTTATTTTCATTTACTTAAATACAAAATGTATAGGAAGGGAAAGTATTGCGATCCTTAGAATTTTCAAATTCTAGTTTTCATTGGAAACACAAGCTTTATTAAGATGTGTGTGTGCTCGAAAACAATTAGTTTCATAAAACAGAAATTCCATATTTTAGAACCGTATATTCCTGAGGTGTTACAGCAACTTCTTCATCAAAATCGACCAACCAGAGGAGCCATCTATACTATGCATCTTGCACGTAAAATGTAATGACCTTTGATATCGTATAGGTTTCATTCTGATTGAAATAATCCGACAGGGTTTAAAGGCCTAATTTAATTTTTTAGATTCCACATAAAAATCCAACAATAAAATTATATCATTAGCCTAAATGATATCGGGTGAACTTTTGATAATTAACTAAAGGAGAAAAGTGCAAATATATTTTTGTAGATACTTATCATAAGAATAGTGATAACGATGGGTAATATATCGTTGAAAAGCTTTAGAGTGATGAGTTTAGAAAAAATGTTATATACAAAGAAACGTTATACAGAAAGGTGTTAAGGGCATAAAATTAATTGATAATTGTGAATGATAATTTCTGTTGTTGTATTGCTTATTGGCCTTGGGTATGCCAGATTGTATTATTTCTAAATACATAAATAAAAAAAATAAAATAAATGTATTATTTAATATAAAACGTATATTTCCAACGAAATTGAATAGATTGTATTTCTTAGAACTTTGTTTAAATTTAAATTAATTTTAGCAACGAGGTAATGGAAAGTCGTGTGTTGCCCGCACCAGATTTCCATAGTATCTAGATATTACCTTACGTGTATTCCTTTGGTCCGATCTAGTTGATAATAGAAGGGGAAAAACATGAGCATACCAGAACTACATTCTCTAATCCACACTCATCAATAGGGTTTGATGGCATGCTTGGAGATACACACATTTGAAGCAGAGAGATAATTCAGCCTGAAAGTTACAAAGGCTATCTTTATCCGCGGGCCCAAAGCGGAGCACTTGAGCATCTCCCTTTCAGATCCAGGAATTATACACTCCATTGCCCAAACTATCTCGTTCCCTCATTCCATTGAGAACCGAATTCTCGCTATGCTTTAGCTTCCCACTCATTCAGAGAACCGTTCTAATCGTACATTCAATCTATATTGGAAAGTCTTCTGGAAGATAATTAATTAATCAGTAGATAGCGTAATAAAAATATGTTAATGCTTAAATTTCATTGTTTATCATATTTAATTTTTCTTTGAAATTCTATTAATGTTTACCCTAATTGTTATCTTCAGCATTGTGGTTTCTTTCTTCTTGTTATCAAGGTTATAATCATGCCTACTTAGTTTTATTTTAAACATTCTAATGACCGTTGCCCGTGTATATCAATAAAAAAAAACAATTAAAAAAATATTGTAAATATTGGATAATCTTAAATTATTATATAAAATATAATATATTATGTTATAATATATAATTCATTCTGATTGAATTAGTCTGACAGGGCTTAAATGCCGATATTTTATTTTTTTCTAGAGTACTTTCAATTTTATACATTCTAAAAAAATAACTATCCATCTGGTTAGCTTTGATAAATAATGGGTAAATAATTTCTGTTGTTAGATGATTTAATCTGAAACACATGTTTCCATCAAAGTTTGATGTAATTCTTTAGCTTTTATCCACTGAAACTATATTTAAAAGTACTTGAATCGATTTTAATAACGTAGGTAAGTGTATGTCATGTGATATATTCATGTGAATATATTTTCCTTTTCCTCTATAATCTTACTATACAAAAACATACTTATAAGCATGTCCATAACGTTTGATTCATGATATTTACTTCCACTTACATCCCTACATATAGTAACAGAAAGTATTTTGATCGTGAAAATTTTCAAACTCGTGTCTCTACCGAAAATACTCTTTTTAGAATACCACGCAAAATGGTCTGTGGGGATGTAGTAAGTCTAGCTCGGAAACGAGAATAGGTATAAAACTGAAATTTTATATATTAGAGAGTGTATGCCTCAGTTCACGAAATCGGCGAACCAGAAGAGTCACTTTTGGTCAAACTCGATATATCGATACCTTTCATTCTGATTGAATTAGTCTCACAGGGCTTAAATGAAAAATATATATTTTTTTTTTCTAGAGTACTTTTAATTTTATACATTCTAAAAAAATAACTATCCATCTGGTTAGCTTTGTTTAAATAATGATTAAATAATTTCTGTTGTTAGATTATTTAATCTGAAACACATGTTTCCATCAAAGTTCGATGTCATTCTTTAGCTTTTATCCACTGAAACTATATTTAAAAGTACTTGAATCGATTTTAATAGCGTAGGTAAGTGAAAGTCGTGTGATGCGGGAACCAGATTTTTTTTTTTGTAATTATACACGATTTTTTGGATTTGTGAAATATCTTATTCTAAGATGTAACAACGAACTCAGTATTCCAACGTTTAAATATATGAATCCCTCATTTATGAAATAACAATAATTAATAAGTTAATTTATAAACAACGAGACCCCACTTCTTACAAGTGCAATTAAACTATAATATTTTAGATGAGGAAGATGGTTGGGGGTGCGATCATAAATTAAAAACACACATTTAAAATAAGTGTTATTTTAAATATGTGCCGACGTTTCGGCCTACAATGTGGGCCTTCATCAGGGCTAAAAGAAACAAGATAACAACCAATGTAATTATAGACTTAATAATGTGTTAGGTATATAATAATAATATGACAGTAATAAATTATGGGAACATAAATAATATTAAATGTAAAATGATAATAAGATGACAATTATAAAGTATGGAAATAAAGTGACAGTTATAAAGTATTGAAATAAACAAAATTAAGATGATAGTTATAAAGTATGGAAGTAAACATAATTGAGATGATAATATTGTAATGAGAATATATAAAGAGAGACTAAGTAAATGAAAAAAATGATAAAGGAAAAATATGTGAACAATTTAAATTTTAAATATTAACAATTTTGAGTTGATATATGACGGTAATATATTAAAACCATAGTTAAGAGTATAAGTAATATAAAAAAAAAAGAATATAGTCATTACAAAAGAGAAACAGTATGAATAACAAATAATTTAAATTTTAAAATAATGTAATATTAAACTAATAATTATATGTCAGGATATGTAACGGAGAAAGATATGAGTATGGAAAGGGGGAGAAAGAAATGGGCGATGAAAAAAGATCCTTATCAATAAGAAAAAAATACATACTTGACTCGACGTGGAGGCGTTGCCTAAAGGAGTGATGTTTCCCAGTTTAAAAAACGCTCATTGCGTGGAACGGAAAATATGAGAACTAGAATGTCCGTTAGGAAAATTCGAAGAAGCTAAGTTATGTTTACTGATTCGATTGTTAAAAAATAGCCAAAAGTTATTACTTGAAAGTACTTGAGTTATTACTTATGAGTATTTGATAAAATTGTAAGAAATAGTGAGGTAAAGATTAAAAGATTTTAAGTAATAACGGATGACGATGATAAATGATGATTAGGTAATAACGAATGACGATAAGGAGCTGTCGAAGGAAATGATAAATAAACAGTAATCTAGTAGGTAAACAAATAAATAAATAAAAGGGGAGTACAAAAATTAAATAAATATATAAATAAAAATTGATAATAAATAAATAAAAATAAAATTATGAAGAGGTGATCAGATGGTTGTTTAAAAAAATAACATGGTGGTCATCGCCAGAGCCAACGTAACCATTTCAAATCCGGGTCGAAATGGTATACTTTTCTATAGTTGTGGTAGTGTAGTGACATGACAGCATGGTTAGGGGCTCAGACCTGTAGTTGGCCCTAGGATTTTTTTTTGTTAATGCGAGTAGAAAATCCTTAGTTATGTCGTCCTGCCGTAAATCAGGGTAAATATGAAATGTACGAATAAGGTACTAGATAAAAAGGAAATAAAAGTTAAACGGATAAAATTAATCAAATTGTATTCTATTCAAATTCAAATTATTACAAAATGGTTTATTATTTCCAAATTACTTTATTAGGGTATAAAAGTTTATATAGTTTTATGTTTACAGACAATTAAATAATACAAAAAGCAATGAATCATACAAAGGAAAATCGCATATCACCACTGCTAACTTCAAAACGCTATTTCTCTGTCATTTTTTAACATACCTCAATCATTCTTTTTTTTTTTTTTTTTTTTTTTTTTTTTTTTAGTCAATTTCTTTCTCAACCAAATAACTCTAACAGTTATAGGTGTATATGTGGATGATTTTATATTTTATAATTAATCGTGGTGTACTAATTCTAAAACTCTTTACAATAGATTTTACTTTCACTTACTATATATAGTAAGGGAAAGTATTGCGATCGTGAAAATTTTCGAAATCCAGTTTTCAACGGAAATACACGTTTTAGGATCCCCTGAGTCCAAATAACCAAGTCCCGCAAAAAGGTCTGTGTGTGTTTCTGTGTGTGTGTGTGTTAACTCCCGGGCGGAAACGGTAAATCCTATGAAACTGAAATTTCATATTTAAGACAACTATACGCCCGAAACGTGACAAAACTTTTTTCATCAAAAGGAGCTTACCAGAAGAGGCACTTTATACATGCATTTTGCACCTTTTTTCGATTTTCTCGAAAACGGTTCCGACGATTTTGATTAAACTCGCTATATCGATGTAAAATTTAATGGGCTTTAATATCATTAGGTTTTATTTGGATAAAAATGGTTTGACATGGCTTAAATGCCGATATTTTAATTTTTCTTCCCCTAAAGTACTTTTAATTTTGTAGATTCAATAATAATAACTAGATGATCTTGTTAACGCTGATGAAAAACAGGTAAATATATAAATTGAATAAATTCGATACCCAACTAAAGGAGAACAGAAAAAATATTTTTTTAATGCAATTTTTCGTTTTTGAACATAAGAGCAGTAATATATATGTATGATATACCGTTGGAAAGCTAAAGATTTTAGAAAAAATATCATCTCATACACAAGCTTTTAAACGTTAACAGAGAGTGATGAGAAGAAGATAAAACTAACTGATTATTTTAGATAATAATATAATAGATTTTTTAATAAAACACATGTTTTTATATAAATTCAATTTGATTAATTCCTTAATAGTTTCACGTATTTTTATCTATAACTGTATTTGAAAATTCTTTCATTGATTTTAAAAATCGAGGTAAGTGAAAGTCGTTTGTTGCCCGCACCATATTTTTAATAATATAAAAACAGATAAACAGAAATATATTCTTAAAAAAAAAAAAAACTAACACCACTATCGAGGATGGACTGCTGAAAATTTCATAGGCAAAAATAATCGAGAGTATGTCTAAAATGCCGCTTCCGTTCCTTATTCCCCAAGTTCGTTCCTAACAATTTTAAATATTTTAATGTTAACAAAAATTGGACTGACTCCCGACTATTTTTGCCTACAAAACTACTTATATTCAAAACATAAAAGGAGGTTTCGGAATATTAAAATTGAGTGATGTTTTTAAAGTTGATGTTATATAAAGATAAATGTTAATGTTTTTATTTTTTTCCATCAATAAATCTGCTCCCGAAGAGTTACAAATATAAATCCCTGATAAATCCTGTTCCCTTCTGCTCTCTCCCTTTTAAAAGTTTAATACCCACTTAAAGAATAATGGTTCCATTAGATCTTCAATGATTCGTTCCGGTCTCGGATTGTTTTCTTTTTACTCAGATCGAAGAGAGTGGCCTTAAATAATTACTCAAGTTTTATTTCTCCATTTTAAGATGAATCGTGTTTTTATTTGTAATATAGGGGTAGAAGTATCCTCAGTTTTTTTTACATTAGTGAAACTCTAATATCTTTATAAAACTCAGAAAAAACTTTACACTTTCTTTAAAGTTTGTGCTAGAGGAACTTGTAAAAGCTCAGTTAGTGAAGTAAAAAGAAACATAAACGACTAATAAGAAATATGATGGAACTAAACAACCTTAAGTACTCTGCACTTATAAATGAACAAATATTAAAGATTCATTCTTATATTATAACAATTAATGTTACTATTTCTATAATTTCATAGGTAATGACATTTTTTTATTATTTTATTAGTATTTATATTCATTAGAGAGCGGAGTGGTCTAGTGGATAGAGCATTAGTCTACTGTTCTCTGGTCTTGGGTTCTAATCCCGGCAATGGCAGAATATTATATATTTTGTTAATACGTTCGGGGGACGACCCTAGGGTATGGAAATGGAATTAAGGCCTAATCACCTCATTGCACGGTCGTTGGCCTAGAAACAGTACGAATCTTTATATGTATTGAGCCCAAGACACTTCATGAGTTGTAATGGTACAGTTTTTTTTTTAATGTTAAATTGTAACTAAACTGAAATTTACGAGAACAGGAATATTTGATGCTCATTTAAATAAATTTTACCAACTTAAACAAATAAAATAAAAAATATGTCCCATTCTCTTTTCCGTATCTATTCTTAGGTTCATTAATTTGTAAGAAGGTATTTCTTAAGGATCAATGCTTGACCATGATGGTCATACTGAGAGGTAATGTCAGAACCAACATCATTCATTTCAAACCCTTCTCTGCCTTAAGGCAATACAAGTATACAGCTTTGAGAAGTATAACCCACCTAGATACAACCCACAGCTGCTGTAAAACTAATTACATTAATAGTTGTGCACACAGCACGCTCTTCATCCAATCTTCAGCAAGTAACATCATCGGATGTTCTAATGTTTAGCGGTCTCTTTGCGTCTTCTCATCTACCCATGGAGAAATGGCTTGGAACAACTCATTCATCCCACCCGTGCCCAAAAGCTTTGTAATACGGGTAGTTTTGCTTGGTCATTAGATAAGGAAGATCTCTCTGTCATGACTTGAAGACATAGGGCAATGATGTGCTTTGTTTTCAGTGCCTCATAAGCAGTAAAGGCAAGAAGTATTTGCCCGACGGTTCTCCAACCCCAAAACCGGTGCATAGATGACTTCATGTTTCTTCTATGTTAACTCAGTTTTGTTCAGAAACCCCTATGTCCAGTGAGGAGCTGTTTAATCCATTAGTAGTCTCGGAAGATCCATTTAGTTTCCATTCTTGATTGTATTATATAATGGGAAAGGTACTTCCTCAGGGTAGCATCTTTTCGGGTCGTCATCCACCGAGATTCCATTCTTATAAGTTCTTCCAGATGAGTTCTTTACTGATCCTCACTCTCAGCTAAATCTGCCAGATCTTCACTTTGTGCCAGTAATAATCTTCCCAGAGGTAAGATTAAAGGGGTATCCCCCTGCGAAGACCTGCACCACTTCTTGAAACACTATTCTTTATAATCTGGTGACCCGCAGTAGAACTTGTCGTTTTCCCATTAAAATATCGGCTTATCCTTAGGAACTTTAACCCACAGGTTAGCTAGAAAACTTTTTAATGTTTAAAATCAAGGTGTTATGCAGAATAATGATCAATAGAAAAAATATGCTTAGCTAATACTGCAATATATGAAGTATTTTTGAAGTAAGATGACTTTACCGTTGCAGGACAAGGAGCTGTGCCTGTCGATATCCTTCTCGCTGCAGTACCTCCACCTGGCTGCCATCCTCTGGCTGGCCTCGCTATGTGTTGAGTCTCAAGTGATCAAGAGAGAGTCTGCTTCACTCCCACACAAGATGTGCTTCAAGTGAGTTAAAAGACAAAAAAAATATATCTATCTATTAAATTTTCAGCTATATTAAAATCATATACAGATACATCAAATAAATTCGAAAGAGAGAAAATACTTTATTCATAAAGCAGTGCTGCCCAACTTCATTATATTGCTTACAACACATATTCTTTAGAAATATTTGTTTATAATAATAAGCATAACACTAATATAATATGATAATACAATTACATTATTTTTTTTTTTTTATAAATATTGTCCTAATTTTAGTTTTATCATTTGATTTTACAAATAAAAAACATAAACACAATAAAAAAATTAAACAATGTTAGAATAACCATATTAGCAATCGAAATGTAATTCGAGACATGAAATATATTTTAAATTATTGTTTGCCTTAATAACCCAGGATTTTTAGTTTTTTTTTAAATTTCCCTCTATATATCGAACTGTTTATGTTTACTTTATTATTCATTGGTACGAATATCATCACGTATTGATCCTCTTCCAAACGATTATGTCCGTATTTCGGACTCTATAGTATTTCGCTTTCTTTACTAATAAATAATCTCTGACACATCCGTCCTACTCTAAGGACCACTCGCCTACAGAATACATTTTTTAACAAAACTGGAAGACTGTAATGGACAAGGAAAATTATAAAACACACTTTTAGTGTTTATCAATTCTAAACATAAGGAATTCTATTCCGAGGAAAATGTCGCCAACATGTTGGCATATAATGTAGTTAGTTATAGTGGTTCAGACTATATTGATGAAATTAAAAATTTGTAACTTTTTTTTTTTTGACAAACCTAAGATAAAACAGAATACAAAATCTATTGTTATAATGATATGCCGATTATTTAAAAAGTAAGGGGAAAGAACCGGGTAAGTGGCTTTTCTTTTTTTTTATCAAGTAACTTAATAAAATATCACAGAAAATGAAAGTTATTAACAGAAGATTTACTATTCAGTAAAAAAGTAAATATTATCAATATCAGTGTGAAGTACAAACTTTTTCACAGTCATAATTTAATATCAGATTAGTATAACATTTATTTTTGTACTTTCTGGATCCACCCCATATTTTATACTAATTTGAAAAAAAACAAAATCTATATTTTACACTGATATTGACAATATTTAAAGTTTCTTCGGAGGAATAGATAAGAAGTAGACAGTAAATATTATTTTTCCCCCAACTTCTTAAGGCAACGTTTAATCCCTTTTCATGATAAAAACAAAAAAAAAAAAAAAAACGTGAATTAGGTGGTCTCTTTCTTTTCTGGAACTACCTTCTTTTTTTTAGTATCTCTTATAACTACCGTTTTTTTTTCTTTGTTTCCTTTTTTATATTTTAAGTTCTTCCTATAATTATACATTAATCAAGTTAGTATTACATTAATATAGTTTAATGACTACTCACCGTTTGTTTTCTAAATATCTTGGTAATGGTGTAAGGTTTGGAATCATACTACTCATACGAGATTAATTTTTTATTAATTAAATAAGCAATTCACCTTGTGATAGCTTCAGAGGATAGACTATTTATATTGGATGAATAGTAATTGTTCAAATTTTGCAAAAATATAGATTGAATTCGTTTGGTCTTATCGACCAACTGAAAAGGCGATTAACTTATGAAGAGACATATTAAAACGCTGAAAATTATTACATAAACATTTATTATTTCCAAATGACTATATCAGGATATAAGTGTTTATATAGTTGTTAATAGGTAATTAGCTGACGTGAAAAGCAATAAATATTTTTTTAATTTATATTTTATTGAATTTTACATAAATACAATAAGTAAAAGTGATGAATTATAATAAAAGGCGTAAAAGATTTGTGAAGAAACTACCAAGCAACTAAAGTAAAAATACGATTTTTATTTAAGTAGGGAGATCCCGAGGCCATCTTCTTTTCAATCGCCTGTTGTCAGGAATATGTGAGGTTGATAGGTTGCGGACAAGAGGGTTTATATGGGTTGGGAGTTTGGAATTAAAAGTGGTATATCTGGTACGAGAAAGGACTGCAACAAATGGGATATTAAGGTCGTTATGGATGATTTTATTTGTGACGAAATAAGGAGCATTTAGGATTTTGCGAAGGATTTTGGATTGTAAGGATTGGTTGCGAGAGGAATCACATGGCTTAGTAGAGCCCCAAAGCTCGATTCCATATGTCCAGATGGGTCATTGGTCATGACAGTAATATAAATGAGCTTTTTGTATCGAATTGGAAGTTTTCAACGTTTCGTCTAGTAAGTGTTGTAGTAATCGGTATCTACGGGCAGTCTTTTGTCGTTTTAGTCTCGTGTGAGGATTCCATGTAAAACGTTTGTCAAGTTGGAGTCCTAGGTATCGGATTTGTTCACAGGTATGAGTGGTGTATTATTAAAGGATACGGTGGCAAATAAATAATCAAAGAAACGCCAAAATGGCCTATTACCACTGCTCATTTCAAAACGTTATATCTCTGTTATTTCTGAAACGATTTCATAAACCTTCTTTAATTATGTAAGAAATTTAATTTTCTTTCTAATAGCACTGACATTAGATTTTAGATTATACAATACTTAGTAGACAATTTTTGGTATTATTGATTCGGACGAACGGAATTTGTTTTTTATTCGTTATTTGGGTTTTAAGTATCTTGAGGTTACAAAGGTTTATTATTTAAAATAATAAACTAAAATATGTATTATCAATTAATAACCAACAAGATGTTAGTTAACATAACAATAAAAAATATTGTTTTACTTTGGAACAAATGCATTTAATTGCGAGAGAAAATAATTTTACTAAATTTTTCCTCTAGATATTGATCCTATTTGATCTGGTGCAATATTATGAAAAATCATTTTTCAACTCGGAAAATATGTGGGTCTTACTAATATGCTAAAAGTAAAGTCGCTACACGAATTCTCAGTCGGTATTTTGAAATGGATTCAGAATTTTCAAATTTGTTCCAAAACCCACTCTGATTCTAAAGTTTTTTTTAACACATGCCCCTGGAACAGTGTACATCTAAAATGAATAAAACATGAGGGAAACAGAAACTCGTCCAATCCGGACCGCTGCTTGTTTCAAGTTGAAAAGCGTAATTTATTCTGATTTGTATCATTTACATACAAGATTACTTGTTCTCCTGCATTTTGATTTAGTCTATGCTTGTAAATTAATATTCTTTTCCTCAAATGCTTACTAATTAATTCTATGCACCCTATGTTAATTAAAATATGTTCATAGTTTAATTCAAAGTAGTAATATATTCTCTGTCCAGCATAGGGTTTGTTTATTAGGTTGGCTTTTAATAACCGTTTTTTTGGAGAAAATTATGAAATACGAAACCGGTTTTTTAGTAGATAATATCGGTTTTCAATATATGAATAACACTTGAAAAAAAGTTGAAAATAACAAATGTAGCCAAATGTACCAGATTGGTGAAAACACTGTTGCAAGCGGTTTGGTTCTTGGAATCATATTATCTACTGGATGAATTAATCTAGATTTTATATCAGTTTGTCTTCTGGCTTCTTTATGTACAGTTCATAAATTCAGTGTTCAGTTCCATTGATCGATATTTGTTATGAATGATATTATACAAAATGTAAGTACCGGTCATGGAAACACCTCGATGGAAGAGTAACAGACCAATCGTTGACAAGACAATGTCAAGATACTCAATGAAATGTCCACTAGAAGGAAGTACATAATTGTTTCCTGGAACTGTTAGAGAGTTATAATACACACGGACGCCTCGAAAATGGAAATTAGTGTAGGTTGTGCAGTAAAAATAAAACAGCAACAACTCATTTTCAGCTTACCAGAAGAGTGTTCTGTTTTCAGTGGAAAGAGATAGCCATCCTAAAGGCTCTCCAATGGCTTAATGGATCAGAAACAAAAAACTGGATCATTGCTACAGACTCTAGATGTGTATTGGAAGCCCTTGGAAATACGTCGGTTGATGGAAGTTAAAAATAAAGGCATAATTGTAGTCTTTATCTGGGTTCCAGCACATTGTGGTATTCCAGGCAACGAAGAAGCAGACAGAGCCGCCAGCTTGGCCAGACAAGGCAACAGATCTGAAAGTACTGTACTGGAAGAACTCACAGTAGAAGACTGGATCAAACAATTGAAGAAAAATCTCTTCAAAACCTGAGAAACAACGTGGATAACAGGACAATATAAGCTGTTGGATGTAAAAAGAGACACCAAAAAATGAACCACGAGCACGAGGATTTCTAGAAAAGAGGAAATCATTTTATGCCCGCTCCGTATAGGACATTGTCAGTTTACCCACGGTTACCTTTTGAGAAATCTGCATGCCCACCTGCGAATATTGCGATAATGTTCCAAAAACTATTCAGCATCTATTATTAGAGTGTCCCTTTTCGAAACATCAAGACGTAATATTAAACTATCAGGAACCCTAAAAGATATATTGAATGATGATGAAGACAAGGTGAAAAAGTTACTGAGTTATTTAAAAGAAATCATGTACTACAACCAAATATAGAAAACCACAGTTGCCAATGACCCTGTAGGATAGAGGCAAATAACCAAATAAAATAAAATAAAAAATTTAAGTAGGTAACATATTTAAAATATTATAAAAATATAATTTTAAACATTATGCTTTAAAAACGATTAAGCCTAGTTCGGTTGCAAGTGAGAGGGTATTTTCTATTTCGGGGAATTTTGTGAATAAACTAAGGACACAGCTAAATAGGAAATCTATAGGTGAGCTCTGTTTTCTGAAATCATATTTCATTAAACAAATAAATGAATAGAATATTTAAATTTGTTTTAAAATTGCCCTGAATATAAAATACTCGGTCCTTTGCTTAGTTGTCTTTTAAACTAAAATTGATTTTAATAAGTATGTATGCATAAACTTTATTGACTCTTGTCTTTCAGCTTTGATTATAATTTACATTATATAATACACAGTTATATATTTTCTAATTGTTTTTAATAAGTATCCATCTGTATCTAATAACATTGTTTTTAAAAAAATTATATGGTTATTATGAAAATATATTGTTTTTATTTATTCTAACCCTTTGCTGAATAACTCGTTTCACTATTATAAAAATATTTACATCCCTATAGTAAAAATTATGCATAAACAACGAAAAATTGTTTTTGAAGTTATTAAATCCTGGTCAACTATTATTTCTTTGTTCTACTAAATTGCATGAAAAAATTTTACTGTCAATAAAATTAAACAGTAAATAATTTCAGTCAAAAACTGCTTTTAATCACTCTAAATTTTCTGTTAAAATTTTTTGTTCAAATTACAGAATATTCGAGTATCATTTTTTTTTTTTTTAATGAAAATTCGATACCGGTTAAAACCGGTTTTTTGGGAAAACTACTATTCGAAAACCGGTTTTCTAAAATGTCGGTTTTTGTATAAACCCTAGTCCAGTACCTTGTGAACTATATTAATACATTAGTTAAAGAAATATTGTTGAAATTCATAAAAAGGAATTAATTTATATACTTTTTCAGATTTTTGTTTTCTTGCTTCGTCTGTTGGGGTTTGCCGGCTCTAGCAGTTTCAGCAGCTTATGCCGTAACTGACACCGATCATCTGGGACACATGTACAAAGTCAACTGCTGGTAAGTGCATATTTAATAGTTCGTTTTACTTTCATTTATTTATATATCAAATAACTAGTAAGGGAAAGTATTGGAATTGTGAACATTGGAGTTTTCACCGAAAATACAAGTTTAAGGGTCCCCGAGTCCAAATGACTAAGTCCCGCAAAAAGGTCTCTGTCTGTATGTGTGGTAACTCCAGCGTGAAAATTAAAAGTCCTATAAAACTGAAATTACATATTTAAGACAAATACGTGCCCAAAATTTCGCAGCAGCATTTTTACTAAAATCGACTAAACGAAAGTGCTAATTTATATTATGCATTTTGCACCTTTTTACGATTTTCTCAAAAACAGCTGTAACGATTTCGATAAAACTTGCTATATCGATGCTAAATTAAATGGGCTTCAATATCATGTAGGTTTATTTCTGATTTAAATAGTCTGACATTGCTTAAACGCCGATATTTTGAAATTTTTCAAAAGAGTCGAAAAAATTAGATGTATCATATTTTATTAGCATTGATGCAAAACGGGTACACGTGCAAGTTCAACGAATTTGATATCCAAATAAAGGAGAAAAGAGTACAAATATTGAATGATTTTTTTTTTTTAACATAACAGTAATATAGACGTATAATATATCGTTGGAAAGCTTAAGATTTTGGAAAATTATTATCTGTAAAGTAAAATAATAATATAGTAAAATGTAATGGAAAAAAACCTACAAAACAAACTCATTGTTGTAAATTTATTTCATGATCCTCTTTACTCAAGATTTTTTCGAATTGATCCAAGTGGTGGAACAATATGAAAACAATTAAAAACTCTTTTTTATCTGAAACCTTGCGTTTTTAGTTTATTTAAAAATGTGTTGAAAATTATTTTTTAACCGAAAATACATCCTCACTAGAAAAAACCATAGAAAGTGCCCGAACTATAGAGCGCTAGAAGAACATAGCTTCGTCGTATAATCAGAATATTTGGAGAGAAATAATTGTTTACATATTTTCAATAATAATAAGAAATATAAGTTAAATGCAAGATTAGAAATAAAAATGAGTTTTTAATTTATTTTTTTTATATGGTTTCACCACCTCAAAAAAAATCCTGGGTATAGAGAAGTATATAAGACATTATCTGAAAAAAAAATCGGTGATTGGCACTTTTAAAAAATACATATTTTGATTTTTTTCTTGTTCCTCTAAACATTGACTTTTCGTTTAAGAATCATGATCAAATTATTTTTCATGCCTTTGAGTCATAAAAGTAAGAGAAAAAAATCATCATTAATTTATTCCTAATTTTACTAGTTAAAAATATCCAAAAATCGCTTGAATTAAAAAGATAAAAATTTAGGTGAATTATTTTTATTCTGTACCAAATTTATCCACAAATTTTGAGTCAAAAAAGCTTCGGGGGCAGATTTACCATCCTTACCCGGTTATACCCTTTAATATCAGGGAAAAGAAATAGGAATTAAATTATAATATTCTTGAATTTGTTGATGAGTAATGACATTACCGTGATGAGCTCGAGAAAATTTTTAATTAATATCAAGCAGCACTTAGCATAACAATAATACAAAATAGCTTAAAGAGTAGATGAGCCCTTTAAGTACAAAAAGGACTGCTATAATACTATGCCAGTTTGAAAAGCAGACAGCCGACATTGTAATACGAGACTTTGTGAAAGATGAAAAAAATCTCGACTTAGTTCCCTTTCTGTTAATAAGTTCCCTTCGAGCTTTTTAAAAGCCCTTTTGATGGTTTCTCTGTCTGACCTTTTAACTTTGAATAGAACAGTCCTGAGTTATTTCTTTTTGCGAAAAAAAAAGAAGAAAAAAAAAGGTGTCCTTGAATAATATCAGTATAGAGAATGGGATATCATTGTTTTAATTTAATTGTATTAATTAGATATTATTGAGGAAAATTTAACAAATATAATCCTGGCCCGAACCGAACCTATTTCATTCGACTTTAGAACAATCAATCTCCTATTTAATTGGATAATTATAATTAAACTAGCGACTCGTCTTTTCTTCGCAAGGGTGCATTTAATTTCGGTACCATTTATGCTCAAAGGATTTCAGTTTGGCCAATTAAGAGTTTATTACTTTAGGATTATGGGCTAGAAAAGTGCTTTTAGCAGAAAATATAATGTCTATTTTATAAGATCTGTTCATTATTATATTTAATCATCGACAGAAATCAAAAACATAAATTGGTCAAAATTTGTTTAGTTTATTTTTTGTTACCTTAATTATTTTTTATTTCATTCGATTTATTATTATTTTATATTTCTAATTAAATTTTTGTGAGTATATTTTGTATTTTGTAGGAAATCTTATAGACCAATGAATATGTTTAATTATATAGTTAGATACCATCTAGAAGTTTTTAATATAAAATACTATCACATTGTTTTATATAAAATAGCATTAAACTATAGTCTAATTCAATTTAAAATGATAATTTTTTATTATTATGCAACACCTATAAATGGATCTGTTAATGTAACTATTTGATTATTGTGTAAATAATCGTTTTAGCTATGTTCATTTGGTATACCTTCTGTAAGGAAAAGTCATTATTGAACGTTACTGATTAGTTCTAGGTGTTTCCTATATGTACAGTTTTTTATTCCTATTTCCTGGCAGTCTGGAATAAATGTTATGTATTGAGGATACTGAGGGGAATAAGTTCATTATTAAATAATTTTAATGTTAATCAAGTAAATTTAATAAGCTTTTGTCGGCAAAAGTTGAAAAGGCGTTTGTTTACCTACCTCCCTTGAGTTCCCCATGGCTCCGCTGCGGTACCAGGGACTCCTGGTAGTTTCTCACAGCGACAGTAGTATCTTTGGAAAGAATAGGGGGTAAGGTAATGAGGGTGAGATTATAAGATCGGAGGCGTCAGTCGTGTTTCATCCATAAGAAGAGGTCAGCCGTATTCCAGGCCGTCAGAGATCCCAGAGAAGTTAGATAATGGAAAATGAAGACTAAGACGAATTTCACCTGATGTCTAGATGTCCTAAGGTAACTTTTCGTATTATTGTATAGCAAAGCTAGTAGTACGATCTCCTCAGTATTCTCAGTCATATTCCTATTTTCTAATGGATTGTAACAAAGGTGATAGATTTACGTGAGTTTTTTTTTTTTTTTTTTAATAATAATTATAATAGAAACTGTGATTAATTAATGACGGAGAGATAGAAAGGAGAGATGTTTGAATTCTTCTACAACGAATTTCAGTTGGCTTCCAAAATTCATACGTGCTCTATATTTACATCAAAGGAAAACATTTATCTTATAACAACAATTGATGAGGAAAAATACTGTGGACACTTTATACTTTGCCGAGATATAACTAATTGGGGCTCAAAATGCCGGTGTTAATTAAATTAGTTGGTGGGGGGCAGATATCCCCAGCCAGGGACACCCAAACCCAATTAGCCCCTTCACAAAGAAGTTGAAATTGCCTATTCAGTCTCCGCTGACTGTATGCTAAAATGTTTAATAAATCTATTTAAAAAAAAAAAATCAGTATTTAATAAGTAATTACTTTCTTTTTTTATAATAATTTTGCAGCAATAAACCGGACCTTTAAGCTTCAAAGCATTGCTATTTTCACATTGGGTCATATAGGAGGGGTATATTAATTATATATATATATATATATATATATATATATATATATATATATATATATATATATATATATATATATATATATAAACAGATATTCACAACAGTACATGAGGTCACATGTGGTGTAGTGGCTAGCATTACAGCCTTCTATAGCAAAGGACGCGGGTTCAGACCTGGCAAAATGACACAATGGCAGAATGAGTTAAAAATCCTTAGTTATGCCGTCCTTCGGAGGAGACGTAAATGATTTGACCCGAGCCTGCGCAATGTCAAGTACTAGTTAAAGATTCGTACGCTAATTAAACCTTGATCGGTAAAACTTAGGTCTCCCACTTTAGCATCCTAAGTTCAGCCCCAGTCGCAAAACTGATGTTAAATGAGTGAACGAACAAATAAGCAACCTTGTATAAAATAATATAACAATTGAATAAGTAACACTACAATTATGGGTATCAAAGAGTCACGTGAAGAAACTATCCAGAGCACTTCAATGTTTATTAAACTTAGCAGATCCCAAGGCGATCGTTTTTTCAGGCGCCCCAGAGGATTTCGGGAAGAGGTGGTGACGAGAGAGTGCAATCTAGTTGGTGAACTGATAATTTGAAATTAAAGAAGGTATATCCCAATATTATGACTTAAATTATCATGTACTAGTAGACCCGCTCATGCTACGCACTGCTGCAATTTGAATTAGGTGTCATTTATGTTTTAACAAATGTCTTTCTGACCGTTTTAGAATTTATCGCTTTATCGGAAGTTATAGTTCGTAACGAAAAGTGAAAATTAGGCATGAAGAACAATATATTAAACTTTTGGAACTCTTTTCTTATATGAACATTATAATATTATAGGTGGAATAGTCAGGAATCAGTCATTTTTGAAAAGTTTTTAATTTTGCCAACGTTTCGGCTCAAGCTTGTGAGCCATCATCAGGGCTACAAACATCAGAACAAAAGAGATACATATTAATATGATAATGAAAATTTTCTTCTGAATGTAGTGACAATGATAACATTTGAAATAAAACAGAAAATATACCAACATACTTAAATATTATAGATACAAATAATAATAATATGATACATAATCTGATGATGATAAGCATAACAAATTTTACAGAACTTTAGACTTTAACATAAAAGTAAAAAAAAAACATATATATATATAAACGTACCATTACTGAGCCATGTCCAAGCATAAACTGAGGAAAACCATAAACATAGGTAGTATGGGGAGGGGTTCGTGTAAAAACCCTGAAGGTTTTCCCCTCTAAGTGTAAATACTACAGCTTATCTTTGTTTTTAAAAAGTTCTACAAAATTATATAATGGAAAATTATTAATTAAAAAAGTCTTATCCTCAAGCTTTCCCCATCTCCGCTTAGTTTTAAAACATAGTAACAAATTAAAGAATCTATATTCAAAACTAAAAGATCCCATCCCTTTCCTACAAAAATCAAATTTAGTTTATCGTATTCCCTGCTCTTCCCCAAATTGTAATTCATGTTACATAGGCGAGACCAAAAACTATCTCAAAAAAAGAATTTATCAGCACAAATACACAATATCTACCCGTAACCCATTTTCCTCAAAATTATCCGAACACGCTATATCCCTTGACCATCATTTTGATTTTGATAATCCTGAAATCCTAGCCACCGTACCTAACTACAAAAAGCGACTCCTCTCCGAAGCTATATATATCCATATGGAAAAAGATCGATTTCCCGTAAATCATAAAACTGACAAAGAGATAATTTCTCCCTCGTATGCTAACATCTTCCGTCTCCTTAAATTATAACTCTATCACTTTATTGTACAAATTGCTTGTGTAATGTATATTTTATTTATTTACTGTATATTTATCTTTTTGTTTACAACACCTCTGCTTCTTGTTTTTGTTATTTATTTTGTTTTTTATTATATACCTCATGATCTTTTAAATACCTCAGATTCTAGTGTTTATAATTGTCTGTTAAAAATGTTCAACCTTATTGTACATACGGATATATTATTTTGTTTTTTCCATTATATAATTTTGTAGAACTTTTTAAAAACAAAGATAAGCTGTAGTATTTACACTTAGAGGGGAAAACCTTCAGGGTTTTTACACGAACCCCTCCCCATACTACCTATGTTTATGGTTTTCCTCAGTTTATGCTTGGACATGGCTCAGTAATGGTACGTTTATATATATATGTTTTTTTTTACTTTTATGTTAAAGTCTAAAGTTCTGTAAAATTTGTTATGCTTATCATCATCAGATTATGTATCATATTATTATTATTTGTATCTATAATATTTAAGTATGTTGGTATATTTTCTGTTTTATTTCAAATGTTATCATTGTCACTACATTCAGAAGAAAATTTTCATTATCATATTAATATGTATCTCTTTTGTTCTGATGTTTGTAGCCCTGATGATGGCTCACAAGCTTGAGCCGAAACGTTGGCAAAATTAAAAACTTTTCAAAAATGACTGATTCCTGACTATTCCACCTATAATAGTTTCTACAGTCGACTATACACCCTCAATATATGAACATTATAGTATTCTATTCAATAAAACACAAA
Source organism: Piezodorus guildinii (assembly GCA_023052935.1). Classification (NCBI taxonomy): domain Eukaryota; kingdom Metazoa; phylum Arthropoda; class Insecta; order Hemiptera; family Pentatomidae; genus Piezodorus; species Piezodorus guildinii. The sequence continues at coordinate 64,968,775 of CM041293.1, forward strand.
GGAAACATCTTGAAGAATCCGATTTCAGACTATTTTGAACTCGTTTTCCGTCCTTCTGTATAATACATCAGATCTAAGGAACAACCAAATTGGGGTAAAGTTAATTTTGTTGAAATTTTATTATTATTAAATTATTATATAATTAAATTCAAGCGGCGTGGTCAAGTCGACTGTTCTCCAGATCCCAAGTTCAAATCCCGGCCATCGTAGAGTATTATTTATTCTGCTATTTTTACTGTGGGGCAACCTTGGGGTACAAGACCCTCCGAAGGCATTCTCATCCTCTATAAAGCAGGTACCCAAAAACGGGGAAAACCTGGCGGCAAACTGTGATTCCGGCCTAATCACCTCATGACACGGTCTGTGGTCTAGAAATAGTACGAATTTCTATATGTACTGGGCCCAAGACCCTTTATTAGTCGTAGAATTGCAGGATTTTTTTTTTTTTTTTTTAACCTTCCATTTTAGTTATTAGTTACCCTGGTCCTCCAGGTTGGGGGTTTAGGATTCGGGCCAGCACCCCATTTCCTTGGAAAAACAAACAAATCGCTTTCAGACTCAGTAACAGAAAAAAGTCGGATGGATTTAATCGGATAAGACAAAAGCTTCGGAAACGGACTAAACAAATTGGAACTTGGAATATTCAAGGACTCTGGACAAAATTAACGGAGGTGCAAGAGAATATGGAGAGGCTTAATATAGAAATTGCGGTACTAACCGAGACAAAAAAAAAGGGAAAAGGAGAAGAGACCTTAGGAAGTTTCGTCCATTACTATAGCGGCGTCGGCAAGGATAAGAGAGCTTGCGCTGGAGTGTCTATTTTGGTACATAAAAGACTTAAAAACCAGATATTAAATTATGAATGCATAAATGAAAGAATAATCACCTTAGAAATGAATCTGTTTAGTGAGGAAGTAACTATTGTTGACGTATACGCACCTACAGAAAGTGCAAGAAATATTGAAAAGGATATTTTCTTTGATAAATTAAACCAGATTATAGATTCTATTCCATCAAGGAAAATAATCATATGTATGGGTGACCTGAACAGCAGAACAGGAAAGAGACTCAGGAGCACGGTGGTTGGAAGATATGGTGAAGATTCGGTTAATGAAAATGGCAAGCGACTTATAGAGCAAAATGTGACAATACTTAATGGTTTCTACCAGCACAAAGATACACATAAGTATACATGGCAGCAACCAAAAAGGAAACTGAAATCAATAATCGACTATGTTCTTATGAGAAGAAACTCTCGAGTGATTCCGCAGGATGTGCGAGTAATGAGAGCTGCATACTGCGGATCGGATCATTTTCTGGTAAAGGCCAAAATATTATTTAAATTTCCTAGTACGCCAAAAATAAAACAACCTATTGATCTGACTAAGGCTAAAAAGATTGAGTACCAATAGAGGGACTTCAGCATGAGTCCGTAGGTCGTCTTTATAAAAGAAGGCGTCAAGGGAAAATAATAAATAAATCAGAAAAAGGAGATCTGAACTGTGAGGATTTAAAGGAAATTTGTCACGAAGTGGCCCAGGAGGCGCTAGGAACTAGGAAAGAACAGAGCTCGGCAAATAAATATTGGTGGAATGAAGAGGTAGCTTGTGCAGTTGAGAAAAATAAATGTGCATACCAGAAATGAGTCTCTACAAATGACTCTATCTCTCTAAACAATTATAGAAAAGCTAAAAAAGACGTAAAAAATAAGAGAAGAGAGGCAGTAAACAAGTTTTTGGATCACAACTGTGAAATGATTGACCGCTGCATTCAAGGCCAAAAAGTTAAGGAAGCCTGGAAAAGATTGAAATTTATTAAGACTTAATCCCGACACAAAAATAGTTCCCGCTTGATATCTTACTGAAAAATGGAGAGATTATTTTGCTAAATTACTGCAAGAAGAGAGGTCACTCTATAAGCTCGATGACCAAGAAAACGACCAGAGTTAGTACGAAGTTGAGGATGTCACTCTTGAGGAAGTAGAAAGGGCCTTAAGGGGGATGAAAAATGTAGATCTCCTGGTCCCGGAGACCTGCCGATTGAATTAGTAAAAGCTGGACCAATGGAACTCAAGGGTAATCTTGCCAAGGTATACACATCCTGTATGAAGAAAGGTAAAGTGCCAAAAGATTGGTTAATAGGAGATATTATACCTATATACAAAAAAGGAAAGAAAAACCTGTGTACAAATTAAAGTGGGATTACGTTTACAATCAGTGTGGGCAGGCTATATGTCCGAATCCTGAAAGAAAGGCTGGAGAAAGAGTTCTTTGATCAGATGACAGAGGAACAGGCAGGATCCAGACGAGGTAGATCATGTTGCGATCATATTTTCACCCTGATCCAACTTGTGCAGGAAAGAGCAGACAATGATCTAGAAACTCACCTCACATTCATCAATCTCCAGAAAGCATATGACAGTGTTCCTCTGAGGAAACTCGGGAGTCGTTAGATTTGGCATCATCGAGCGCTCGATGATAACAGTCATACGTTACATCGTCTCTCAGATTTTTGCTTTTTTCAGTAGGAATTCGCTTGAATTCAGTCTGGAGAACATCACTAGACCTCAGGAATACTACGGCAGTGAATATTGGAGAAATTTCGGTAAGCAAAGTTATAATTTACTTTGTACAATCACGAAAAAGTGAAAGGAGGGTCACTGATCAGCTGATTGCCGCTAGCTCGGCAAGCTCGGGCTTGCTTTTCGTTAACTTATCTTTCTTTTATCTTTAATTCTTATCTCATTATTTATTTATTATTATTATTTTCTTAATCAATGAGATATTTTCATCAAGTCATGTCCTCAAAGTCTGCAAGTAAAAGATCTAGATCTGCAGGTTCTAACTCGTCTCCTACAAAACAGAGACCCCGCCGTGAACAAAATAAAAAAATAATTCCACCAGCGACCGCGTCAGCTACCTCATTAGGATCTGAACCACAGCCCAGCACATCATCACAAGGAATAACTGACGAATCCCCGTTTTTTACACCGAATCCATTTGAGATCCTCCAAAATGAAAAAGAAACCATGGAATCTTCTCCTATACCCAGGGAACCACTACCTCCACCAATATTTGTTAAAAATATTAAAAATTTTAAACTGATGTGTGCGCATTTAAACAAAGTAACTGATCCTAATAGTTATTATTGTATAAGTAGAACCAATGATACTAAAATATCTCCGACTACTGCTGAAACCTACAGAAAGATTGTAAAATATCTGACTGAGACCAAAGCTGACTTTCATACTTATCAGCTGCGCCAGGAGAGAGCATTAAGGGTCGTAATCAGAAACCTACATTCCTCAACACCCGTTGAAGCTATCAAAGAAGAACTGACAGAATTAGGATTCCAAGTGAGGCAAGTCACCAACGTTCTAAAAGATAAAATTCCACTGCCTCTATTCTTCGTGGACTTGGAACCATCAGCAGGAGTCGAAAAAATCTATGACCTCAGTAGACTGTACTATACCCGTGTAAAAGTTGAAAAACCTTACACAAAGAGGGAAATAGTTCAGTGTCATAACTGTCAGGCATATGGTCATACCAAAAGTTATTGCCATCACATACCACGCTGTGTGAAATGCGGTGAGCAGCATAAAACAGAAGAATGTACAAGATCAAGATCTACACCCGCTTTATGTGCTCTGTGCCTCAAGGACCACCCGGCTAACTACAAGGGATGTGAAATCTACAAGAAACTCAGAACCAGATACCAAAAACCTCAGGATCCGAATGAAACAGCTGTACCAACCAGAAGCAGAAGAGAACCATCTAAACTTGTAAATTCTAACGTATCTTTTGCCCACTTCCTTGGAGGTGGAAACCAGAATCATGAAGTCGAGGCACTGCCGGAACAACTTTTTCCTCAACTTTCTCAATCTATTGTACAACAATCTATCCCTCAAAGTATACCTAATCTTCAAAAAACTCCTCAACATCAAATTTCTCATATCCCTCCACCATCAAACGTCACAGATCTTACCAGTCTAATGACATCGTTCATCTCCGAAATCAAATCTCTTGTTATGCCGCTTATATCACTCCTTACAAATCTAGTATCAAATCTAATCCCTGCCTTGAAAAATCCTTAAATGAATTCACCTAACTCCTTATCCATTCTCCTTTGGAATGCGAATGGTGTTAGAAATCATTCTGACGAACTGACAGCGTTGTTGCAAGATAAAACAATCGATGTTGCACTTATAACTGAAACAAGACTAACGACTAAACAGTACTTCAAAATACCGCAATACATCACATACCGTACTGACCACCCAGACGGCAAAGCCCATGCCGGTTCTGCTATCATTGTCCACCAATCCCTCTCTCATCATTTACTCCCACTTCCCACCTATGATTTCCTACAAGCCACAGCCATAGTAATCAAGACTTTTTCCTTTCCGGTAACCCTCACATCTGCATACTGCCCTCCTAAACATTCCATTTCCAATTCCGAATTTGTATCCTTCCTGGATTCCTTAGGAAATCGTTTCATTCTGGGTGCAGACTTAAACGCCAAGCATCAGCAGTGGGGTTCCAGAACCACGAATTCTCGGGGACGAAATTTGCTGTCTGCACTCAACTCCCGAAATTTTAATATCCTGCCTCCTGACTCCCCTACCTACTGGCCAACCGATCCTAACCGCAATCCTGACATCCTCGACTTCTTTATCCACAGCGGATTAGGCTCCCTCAACTTTTCTGTAACTCGCCTTGATGAACTATCCTCAGACCATAGTCCACTGATCCTAAAAGTATCTCTCACTCCAATTCCAAAATCCATTCCACCATCATTCATCCGAGGCCCTGTCAACTGGAACCTTTTCCGCCAAATCCTGACCGATAATATTGACCTCAGAGTAACCCTCAAAACCCCAGATGACCTAGATAATTCCGTCTATTCCTTTACCACCGCCATCCAACAAGCTGTCTGGACTGCCTCCTCTCCTAAACACCCCAATATAAATCCTCACCAAAATCATTTTCCACAACATATTATAGACCTCATCCATACCAAACGCCGAGCAAGATCATTATGGCAGCGCACCCGACACCCAACAGATCGCCGCTCCTATAACTTCTATTGTAGACAATTGAAGAGGGAGTTGGCGACCTTCCGTTCCCAGTCCTTTAATTCCTACCTCTCCTCTCTATCAGCTCGTGATAATTCCCTGTGGAATGTCACGAAAAAGATCCTAAAATACCATCAAGTTTCCCATCCTCTCCGACGTGGTGATGACTCCTGGGCTGCGTCTGATGAAGATAAAGCCGAGGAATTCGCCACACACCTCTCCAAAGTTTTCACTCCTCACCCGGAATCCCACGCCAATCACACCGCAACAGTGCAAGACTTTCTTATGTCACCAATTCCACTTTCTCTACCTCCTAAAGCTATTAATCCCTCTGAGGTCAAATATCTTCTCCAAAAACTTACCCTCCGTAAATCTCCTGGACACGATCTCCTTACTCCCCAGATCCTCCGACAACTTCCGCAGAAAGCTATTATATTCCTTACTTATATTTACAACTGCATCCTACGCACCACCTATTTTCCTCTGTTATGGAAACATTCCACTATCATTCTTTTTCTAAAACCAGGCAAACCTTCCAACAACACTTCATCCTACAGGCCTATTAGTCTACTCCCCATCCTCTCAAAAATCTTCGAAAGGCTTCTTCTTAAACGTATCCTACCCATATTAGAATCTCAAAATCTTCCTTCCCATCAGTTTGGATTCCGTCCTCAGCATTCCACAGTTCAACAGGGGCTCCGAGTTGTAGACCATATTTCCTCAGCTCTTGAATGCAAAGAGTATTGTTCTGGTGCGTTTCTGGACATTGCGCAAGCTTTTGACCGGGTATGGCACACTGGATTACTCTTCAAGCTGAAAACCCATTTACCCCAGTCTCTATACCTCATTCTCCGATCCTATCTCTCAAACCGTTCCTTCCGCGTTCGCTGTGGTGTAGAATTTTCTAACCTTTATCCCGTTGAGGCCGGTGTTCCTCAAGGCAGCGTCTTGGGACCCGTCCTCTACATCCTTTACACTGCTGATATTCCTACACATCCTGATACCTTTCTGGCAACTTTTGCAGACGACACCGCCATCCTATCATCCAGTTCCAATCCTGAAACAGCATCCTTAAACCTGCAAAGACACCTTTCTCTTATCGAAGACTGGTGTAATGCTTGGCGCATTAAGGTGAACGAAGCCAAATGCAAACACGTAACCTTCACTCTTCGACGAAACTCCTGTCCGCCAGTTTACTTCAATTCCATTCCAATTCCTCCTTCAGATACAGTCCGGTATCTTGGCTTACTATTAGACAAAAGATTGACTTGGAACCCACATACAAGACTTAAAAGACAAGAACTCAACCGACGATTCGGACAGTTATACCGACTACTTAATAGAAATTCTGAACTTACAGTTGACAACAAATTATTAATCTACAGGACAATACTGAAGCCCATCTGGACCTACGGACTTGAACTGTGGGGGACAGCTAAACGTACTAACATCAAACGCATTCAATCCTTTCAATCCAAAGTCCTCCGTACAATAGTAAATGCTCCTTATTATGTTTCCAACTATACCTTGCACCACGACCTTAATGTTCCTTTTATTTCAGACCTGATTCCATCCAAATTTTCCAAATTCCACCAGAATCTCATTCATCATCCTAATCCTCTAGTTCAATCCCTATCCAGCCCCACCCATCCATACAACCCACCTAGAAGGTTAAAACGGCAGTGGCCTCGTGACCTCTTATAACATGTATATTGGAGTTCTAGCATTGGCTAGATTCTCCACTCACGTGCTGTATGCTTGTGAATTGTATATAGGTATGAGTGACTATTGTATATATTTTTATTGATTTTATTATTATTATTATATAAATTTATAGTTTTGTATATATCGTGTGAATGTAGTATGAATGTTGTACGTTATCACTATTAAAAATGTCCTGAATTGGACAGATTGTAATATTGCTCAATGAATAAAAAAAAAAAAAAAAAAAAAAAAAAAAGATTTGGCAAAGATAAGTAAAGGCCTAATAAAAGCTATAAAAAAGTTTGTATATGGGAGCCAAATCGAGAGTGAAGATTGGAACGGAATTCTCAGAGCCTTTTCCAATCTCAAAGGGCTTGAAACAAGGATGTTGCCTATCGCCAACACTTTTTAACATCTATATAGAACAGGTCTTAAAATCATGGAAAAAAAGTTGCCGGGGTATGGGAGTAGAGGTCGGTGAAGACGTTATATTCACCTTACAATTCGCGGACGACCAGGTTGTCATAGCATCGGATGAATTTGACATGGAATATATGATGAGGAAGCTCGTAGAAGTATATGCACAATGGGGTCTGGAAATAAATAAAGAAAAAACCGAATATATGCCTATTCTCTCATCTGTCCCTGCTCTCTGCCTGGAAGGCTGGACGATTCTACAAAGCGATGCCTTCAAATATCTAGGCGTTACTATAGATAAAAACGCATCAATAGATAGGGACATATCTAACAAGATTGTTAACGGAAAAAGGATTATCGGGATACTAAATGGAGTGTTATGGAATAAGAAGGTATCACTCCAAACGAAAAAGAAGATATTCCACTCCTTTCTGGTTGGCACTACGCTGTATGGATGTGAATCTTGGACGGTGAAGAAATCCCAGCAAAAAAAGTTATTATCCCTGGAGATGGATTTTTGGAGAAGAAGTTGTGCCGTGTCTCGGTTAGAAAAAATCTCCAATAATCAAATAAGGGAAAGAGTGGAGGCCGAGCTCACTATTCTCGAAGAAATTAGTAGAAAAAGGCTGATGTGGTATGGGCACGTTATGAGAATGGATGAAGCACGTTGGCCTCTTCGATTGATTGAATACTGCCCACCCAAGAGGAGAAATCGGGGAAGACCTCGGAAAAGATGGATAAAAGAAGTAATGGAGCATATGGCAGCCAGAAGTCTGACTTAGGACGACTGGAATGATCGAAATTATTGGAGAGACGGAGGACTGAGGATCGGGATGTGACATCATTGCAGAACCCCGGAGAGAGAGAAAATTTTTAGTTATTTTGTTCACAGACTGTATATCAATACGCGAACAAAAGAGAATTCCGGAGTCACTGAGCTGGATTTCTTTAAAAAAATAAGAACAGATCCAATTATTAATCTTTGTAATAAATATGTTAAATGGACTAGCCAATGAAAGACCAGGATTTTTTTTTTTATCTCTGTCATAACTTTTCAACAATGTCATATTGACATTCTTGAAAAGTTATTCATGAGTAGAGGATACAGGTCAAAGATAACCCATAATCTGAAATAAAAAATATATCTTTGGACAGATTTTGAGCTGTTGTATTTATTTGGCATCTCTTCTTGCTTGCATAATTTCCCTTTATTTATTTCTTTTTTTTGTTATTTAATTCAGCAGTCATAAAGCCTTATACAATTTTAAAAAAGGTCAGTTTTATATATATATATATATATTTTTTTTTTTTTGTCAAAGCGCCAATATTAATAAAAGTCCAACTTGTTTTTAATGCTTTATTCATTCATATAATGAGTATATATGTATGTGGATATATAATTTTATATATATAGGTATTTTGTAAATAATAATTTGAATATAATTGAATCAATATAAATAAATTTGTTTTAGGTTCTCCGAAAATAAAATCTATCTACTTACCTACAGTTTCCCAGCTCTTTCTTTGCTATCAGGATCTGCTTGTGCTTTGATTAGATCTAGGGTATCGCTCGAGTACAGGCTACGAATGGAAGCGGATATCAAGTCAAGAACAAGGTATGTAACAAAAGACATTTATATATTAGTTCAACTGTAAAATAGATAAATACAGAAAATAGAATTATGTTTTTAATATTTATCATTAGCGAGAGAAAATAATTTTAATTCTATTGAGTTTTGTCACATGAAATGTCCGTTTTCAAGGTAAAGGAGTTTTATTAAAAACACGATATGAAAACAAAATAATTTTATTCGAAGTATTTACTTTCTTTTTCTACACATTTTTCCTAACGTGACACCAACTTTTTTATCCTCGAACTGAAAAACTCTGAGCTTTGAAGTGAAACAAAATCTGAAAACGCACTTTTCACTTGATCATCATTTTTCAAAAAGTTTTCCTTTGACGAAGTTGTCTAAATTCCTGAACAGGTGGTAATCCGTTGGAGATAAGTCGGGAGAATATGGTGGGTGCGGAAGAACATTCAGCCCAGTTCTTTCAATTTTTGCACGGTATGTTTTGAAACATGGGGTCTTGCTGCCGCTCAGTGAGATCATGAGGTACCCATGTATCGAGTTTTTTTTACTTTCCCAATACACTTTAAATGTCTGGAAACGGTAGATGCAATTGCATTTAGTTGTGCTGAGAGTCCTTCAACTGTTTGGTAGAGGTTTCCTTCTACTGTATGTTTGAGGACATCGTTGTCTATTACGGACGGAGGTCTTCCTCGGGGCATGTTTTCCGAGTTTAAACTCGTACAAAAATATTACTCGAAAATCGCGTGTTTCCATATTCATATTTGGAGGTATACTAAAAAGTGGGTAATTGATTGGGAAGCTAATGTTTATAATACGAAGGTGGAGGATTAGTAACTGTTTACTTTAAATATGTTAACATTCGGGAGAAAACAACAGAGACCTGCAAAATCCTTTATGTATTTCAGAAACTATAAAAACGGATATTTCATGTGAAACAACCCAATAATTACATTTCAGATGTGATAAGCAGGAAAATAGCCATTACCTGGTGAGTAAAAGTCTTATTATCACTATCTAAAAGAAAACAATATTTTTTAGACAATGATGAAGCTAGGATCTATAAACTATCCCGAAAACATATTAAAACAATCCCCTACGTAAACATTCTTGCGTGTATTTTTGATTGAAAAATGGTTCAACGACGGCAAAAAGGAAGAAAAAGTAGAGAAGTATACTTCTTGCTGAATGAGTCTAATATTAAAAGAAATTTCAGGCTCAGTATACTACGCTGGACCGGATATGAGATCTCAGAAAAAAGCTTCTTGACAAAGAACTGTATGTCTGACACCACAGCGTGAGGCCAGATTATCCGATGGATGGACTAAGTTACTGAAGATTTGAGGAATCTACTAAGAATTCGAAATTGGAGGACAGCTGCTCTACATCGATTAAACTGGCTGACGCTGATTGAGGAAACCTGGGCCCAGTAATGAGTAGTCGTGCTGATTGAATGAGGGAGTAGTCATCCGAAAACCCCAATTAACAACCAATTCTATTTAAAGATTTTAGAAAATATGCACTTACGGTATGATCCACTCTTCATTTAAAAAATATATTTAAACAATATATATTGTCGTTAGCTTTTTGAAAAGGTAATAACAATACAGTATATTGTGGCGTCGGTGATGACAGAGAAACGATTGAAGCAGATCATGATCTTTTTTTTTAAGATTTACTTTTAGCACGTCGAGGCGGTCTTGTGTATCCCATCTTTATGCTGTATCAAAATGGCTTTTCCACCACATTATTAATATTTCCTCGGATCTTTCCTATACAATATATTGTAGTTCAAACCCTCAATTCAATCACAAGAAACAAGATCCCTAATGATGGAGTTTAGTTGACCTTTAGAATATTAGATGAGGAAGATGGTTGGAGGGGGGGGGCGGTCATCAAAAAGGCACAGATTAACAAGGATTACTTATTTTAATTGTGTGCCGACGGTTCGGCCTACATTGTGGGCCTTCATCAGAGCTAAAAAACATGATAGCAAACAATGCAATTAGAAAATTAACAATAAGTTAGGTACAATAATATGACAGTAATGCAATATGGGAACAAACATAAAATTAAATTTACAAAGATAATAAGATCATAGTAATAAAGTATGGAATAAAACATAAAATTAAGAGGATAATATTATAATGATACTATAAAGAGAAACTAAGCAAATAATTAAATGTTAAAAAAAGAACAATATGTGAACAATTAAACTTTTAAATATGAACAATTTCGAAGTAATATTTGACGAAACAATAAAAGCAATTTTTTTAAGCGATATTAAACTAATAATTTTATGTGATTACATATAACGAAAAAATATATGAATAGGGAAAGAGAAGAAAAAAATAAGTGGTGGAAAGAGGACATAATCAATGAGAAATAAAATACATACTGACTCAGAGAAGGTGTCACAAGAAGTGATATTGTTTGCTGTTGAAAACGCTCTCTGCATGGTACGGAAAACACGGAAACTACAAAAAAGCCGTTAAACAAAAACCGTAAGAACTATTTAAAACGTAAGAACAAAATTTAGAACGTAAGAACAAGAAACGAGATCCTATCTTTGAACCTTTATAACCCTTCCCACAGAACCAACAAATATATATATATATATATATATATATATATATATATAATATATATATTTTTTTTTTATCACTTAACCTTTTATTTACACCTGTAAAAAATATTACAATCAGTAAATGTGCTAAAATCTATGGAAACATGGCGTGGGCAGGCATGAGGGAGACAGTACCCAGTGGTGCATCCTCCTAACATTAAGCAGAACTATGTTTTCAGGTCAGGAGGTCCCTCATCCAACTCCTTTTCAACCTACGCCGAGTGATGGATGGTATGTCGGTTGTAGCCATGTTTTGTACAAGTTTGTTTATGTGTCCATTTAGTTTGTCGTGAAATCGTTTGTAAGTCGATCGAATGTGGTTTGTTGTAGTTGGAATACGTAAATCAGTATGAAGGATATCGTTTGAAACATATGGTGGTGAGTTCGTTGCCAGTCTTAAAAATGCGATTGAAAGGTTTGTATTTTACGTATGTGTGTCTTTTTAGCAGGTCCGTAAATTTGGCAACCTTAAGTCTATATTGGTTTTAATAAATAAGTGTATACGTTAAGTTTCTGTCTGATTGGTAATTTAGAATGTCTATGAACTATCGAATACGATAGTCTCAGTCGAAAATTTAGAGTTTTACGTTTAGTCTTGACGTGTGGGCCCCATGTCAACCTTTTGTCAAAAATAAGTCCCAAGTATGTTACTGTGTTTGATTGTGGTATCTGGTGATTGTCTATGTAAACTGGAGGACAGGTTCCATGTCTGTAAAGTAACATGTAGTGATTTGTCATGGTTAATTTTTAATTTCCATTTCCTACACCAGTTTTGTACATTGTCTAAGTGATGTTGTAAAGTCATACTGGCCTGTGTAGGGTCTGTGTTTTTAGTAATAATTGCAGTGTCGTCGGCATATGTCGCAGTTTGGATGTTTTCGTTTGTCGATAAGTCATATGTGTATATTAAGTACAGAAGTGGAGCCAGGATAGAACCTTGGGGAACTCCTGCAGAGACTGGCTTGACTGATAAGGTCTCAGAACCCTGTCGGACAGAAAAGAAACGGTCATAGAGAAAAGATTGTAAAACTAAATAGAACTAAAACTAAAAAGTGCTCGGAAGTATGGGTTTTAGTTTAAAAAGAAGACCCTGGTGCCACACCCTATCAAAAGCTTGAGTAACATCTAAAAATGCCCCAGAAGCGTATTGTTTTAGTTCAAGTGCAGTGGAAAATTCTGTCCGTTACTCTGTGTAGCTGTTGTGTTGTGGAATGAAAAGAGCGAAATCCGAATTGATGGTCTGGTAATATGTTGTGGTCAGTCAGTATGTTAATAATGCGTCCGTACAATAATTTTTCAAATATTTTTGAGCATACCGGAAGAAGGCTAATTGGTCTGTAGGAATCAGGTCTGTATTTGTCTTTGTTAGGTTCATGTATCATTTAAATCGTAGAATATTTCCATTGAATGGGGAATTTGGTCGTCCTGAGTATAGCATTGTATAATGTAGTGAGAAATACTAAAGCTTTTCTGGGGATTTTTTGAAGCACCTCAGCAGTGATAAGGTCGTAACCAGGAGTCTTTCTTTTCGGCATTTTCATAATCTGTCTTGATACCTCGGAAGGAGTAAAGGATTTTGGTGGAAGAGACATTGGAAGAGGAGAGTCCAAGAATTTCTGTATATAATTTTCGTGTTGTATGTCTGTTAAGTCTGCGTGAGGTTGAAAAACACTTGAAAGATAGTCAACGAAGATTACAGATTTATCTCAGTCCGACACAGCCCAAGAACCATCATCGTTTCTCAATGGGGCAGAAACTTCACGTTGTTTCAGAATTCGTTTGGTATGTCGCCAAAGACTGTTGTCGTCGGTTGTCAGGTTTTCCAGATATTTGTCAAAGTTAGTTTGTTTGAATTTTCGTATTTCTATTTTAAGTTCATTGTTAAGTTTGTTGAAGATTCGTCTGTCTGAAGGAAGTCTGTTGGTTTGCCATTGCTTGCGTGATCGTCTCTTGGCTCGGATTAGGTCCCTGAGATATTGAGGGTAGGATGGTGAAGTTATTCCTGGCATTCTCCTTATTTGTTGTGAGGACCATGCAGCTTCCTGTACAGTTGAAGTGAAGAGTTCAACTGCATCTTCTAAATCTTTTTCAGTTTTAAGTGCTTTAGGGACAGTGAGCTGGGCATTAATATGCTTACTGAACAGATTTCAATCCACGATCCCGTAGGTAAGTGACTGTCTTTTTTCTGCAAAGAATTTCTCCACCCCCAACATCAGGTTCACCGGTAAATGATCTGAGCCAAGGTCTGTTTCAGTTGTAACTGTAATCGGTAGAGTCGTTAAATCTTTGGCTACAAATATGTCAAGTACGTCAGGTTTTTTGTGACAAGAATTTGGTAAGTCGGTTTGTCAGGAGAAAATGCGTTCAATGATAAGTGGTCAATAGCAGATTTGAGTTTCTGCCCCTTGATGTGCACAAACGAGAACCCCAAGTTTTGTGTTTTGCATTAAAGTCACCTCCTGCCAGGAATGCTCTACCAAAGGAGTTAATTAAATCAATAAACATTTGATCGGTAAGGATATATTTAGGGGGACAATAAATAGAAGCTAGTGTTATGTTTTTGTATTCAGTCTGTAACTGTATTCCTGTTACTTGTATCTGAGCCGTTGAGTCTACGTGTATATGGTAATGTTTTAGGGTCGATTTTATTAATATAGCTGTCCCTCCGTGTGCTGTCGGTATTGTCGGGATGGTCTGTTCTGTATAAATTATAGTTAAATATAGAGAGTTTATTGCGTGATGTGAGATGAGTTTCTGTCAAAAGTAGAATGTCAATACGTTTTTGATGAAGATAAATTTCCAGTTCAGTCTTATGTCGAAGTAGTCCGTTAGTATTCCAAAGGAGGATTGTCAGGGAGCCAACAGTTAGAGTACTAATGTCCATAAGTTGTTGCTAATGTTTGTGTTAAGTGCGATAATTGGCTAATTAGGCTGTAAAGGGGCTGAATGAGGGCATTTAAATTATTTAGTATGTTGGATTGTACATAAGGTTCAGATCCAGCTGGTGGTACCAGCTGACTACTGTCTTCCCTCATACCTGATCTTAGATACAGCTGAGGCTGAGCTTCCACGTTGGGCCGAGGGCAGTTTGGGCGCTCCATTCTGGGGTTTAAACCGACAGGTTCGGGAGGCTGATGCTGTTGAAGGCTTTCAGCAGGGCTGGAAAATGTCCTAGATCCGGAGGAGGTGGGGCAGCTACCGGTGACCCTGGGTTTTCTGAGCTCGCAGGTTTCTTGAGGGCCTGGCATCCTCTGTAATTGGCGGGGTATGCCCCTCCGCAGTTAGCGCATTTGGCCGGCGTCTCCCTAGTTTTAATGCATGCACCGCTTTCATGGGCCTCTCCGCATCGTACGCAGCGTGGTTGGTGATTACAGTACGATTTTGTGTGGGCAAATCCCTGGCATCTGAAGCACTGAGGTATTTCCCTCTTTTTTTCGAATTTCTTCAACTTTTATCCTTGTATAATAAATGTAGTTTAATTCAAATATTTTCTCATTAGTGTATTTTTAGAAATTTTGACAAAGAACGGTGAAGAGGTAGTTTGGTTCTGGCTGAGATAGCATTTGTAATGTTCACAGCTTCATAGCCCTTAGCTTTCATTTCTTCACTGATTATTGATGTTGGTGTGGAGGGGTGAAGTCCTTTAATAACTACTCTGGGGTTTTTATCTTCTGACAGTTGATATGTGTGGTAGTTGGCGTTTACTTTTTTTAAGCACCGAACAGCTGTTCTGTAAGAGTCTGCGGTGGCTGGGTATACTATTAAATTTCTGGCTGTTGATTTTATAGTGAAGTAGCTAGAACCTATTTATTTTTTTTAAAACGCAATTAACGCTTCTATATTCTGTATTCCTTTAAGGAATATTGGTGGTGGCTTAATTTTGTCATTTTCTATTAGCTTCGATTGTTTCTCGGGTTCTGCTGTTATATTTAGAAGAGGGTTAAATCTATTGCTGGTTTCGACGGTATTAGATTTTTTTGTGTATAGCCTGGGATCTGCTGAGGATGATGGCCTTTTTCGCCCTGTAATCACCTCCCACTCGTTATTTTCTTCTGACATGGTTGAGGAACCTGCCTCTTGTAGGTCCATATTTGTTACATTTTCGGACGCCATTTCGTCCTTCACGGCTATTCACTTGCACAAAAACAATGTTTTGATACAATATTAACATAATCACTCAATGTTTTTAAAGTTTTAAGCTTATTAATTAGGTAAGATAATGTACAAAGAAAACTAACCTTACACACTTCACATGTTTTACACTTTGTTGGTTGTTACTCACTTATAAATTCTTTAACTTCCTACACCTTTCTAAACTAGACTAATAACTTGTCCTTTTGGGCTAATAATCACTCTTAAATACAACTTATAAAAATGAATAAATCACACTTTCAATAGAGACAATGAGAGCACATGCTTATCACTACACGGTCACCATGGTGATCACCAACAAATATGAATGCTCCTTTCTAGTCCATTCTACTAGTTTCTGGAATGCACTCCCATCAAATATCCGCCATGCTCCCTCCCTTTTCACATTTAAATACCTTATATTTCTTTACGTTCTTGCATTAAAAAATGACGCTGTCTGATAATAAAATAGTTTAAGTTGGATTGTAATCCATGTTTTCAGAATTGTTCACAAGTATTTACATGATATTTCAACTTTTGATTTTAGTAAACTTTCTTTAAGTTTAATAATTTCAGTATCTTTTATTATATTGCGACTAGAAGAATATATTTCTTATAATTGTATTGTATTATTTCTATTTATGTTAAATTGTTTGATTTTCATTAATTTATGTTCTTGGCCAGATTTAGATATCTGTGTAAAATCTAATGTTATCCTTAAGGGACTTAGTCCCAGGATAAAGTTCTTTTTTCTTGTTCAATTTCGTTATCAATGGAGAGTGCCATCATATCTTGGTGATGGCTGGGATCCATATACAGCACAAATCCTGTTCACTTTGGTATAGTGGCCTATAAACTTTTGTCAAGATAATATTAGTTAATGATTTTTTGTTTTTGTTTTTGCAGAATGTCAACATCAGGACGACTGGAGCTTTCACTTTATGCTAGATTTGTTGCTCTTTTGACTATTTTGGATATTTGCGGAGCGCTTCACATGGCAACCAATGCTTATTTCTTTTGGGTTGCTTACAATGTACTTCATGCCATTCAGGGAGTTCTCATGGCTCTGTCAGCTACTTGCAATTCACAGGTTTGTATTTGCATTTTTTTATAAATGTTTAATGTGGACACTAAAGCATACAACAGATATGACAAAATAAATATTGATTTACACGAAATGCCGGAAAGAAGGAGAAGAGGATAGTAGATAGATGTTTTGCAAATAAAATAGTAAAATTGATTAAGAAATAGTCTGAAACCGTAAAATATTCTGATGTAGAGTATCTCAGTTATATTTTCTACTGATTTCAATAAATAACTTACTTTAACATATTAAAGGTACAAATGTTTTGATAGAATCGGCATCTTTGAGTTGGTAGTTCAATTCACTCTCTAGTACCAGTTTCAATGATTCTTTTAACATTTGGTATTTATATATTCATGAATTAGGAAAAACTGATTTTTTTTTTTTATTCTTTATTCACGTTTTAGGCACCTTGAAATTTTTAGGGGAGGGTTATATTTTTTATTGGTGGAATTACATCTATTATAATTTGTGACTTGAATATATAGATGATTTATTTTTCTCCCCGTTTAAGGCACTTTACTGATTCTGAAACTCTACACATATTTCTTCCAAAATAACTGTTATAGGCGTATATATTGGTATTTTTTTAAAGTTTGTTAATAGCGCCGTACGGCGGACGGTGGACTAACGGATTTTTTAAAATTTGTTATGCCTCGAATTCTACGCATCGTGAAATGCATCTCAAATTTCGAATTTTGGGAGAGAGGGGTAATTTTTTTTTTCCCCCGATTACAAACGTTCGTGATTGAAAATAATAAACCAAAAGAGTGAAATTCCTTTAAAATTTATTAATTCTGTAAAATTCTACTAAGTATATATATTTTTTTCGTTCAATAAAATGACGTGATGATCCCAAACAAAATAATGGATTGGGAATCCAATGGTAAAAGAGGGAGAGCAAGACCTTGAGTCTGGAAGGATGAAGTAATGGAAAGTATGGCTGGTACAGAGAATATAATAATAAACCATAAATTGAAATAATAAATCATTGTGTAATAATTTGCAGGGTTTTTTCCATTGTTAATGCATTTTTGTCTGAAATATTCTTTTAATCCTCTCTTTTAAGTCCGCTGTTATATAACGTAAAAGAAAATAATTTACATGCTAAATTCAGAGTGATTCCTCGGCAATCGCGTTAGACCATGACATATCCATTCTCTCAAGAAGGTCCCATCTTCTCTTCGGTTCTTGCGAACCGAATACCAACTCAGAGAAAAAAATTACGTGAACGTTCAAATTGCTGAAATAAGGATTGCTGTATCAAATGCCGGAATACCGGTGTGTATAAGCTTCTATACTCTTTACACAATACCGCTCTTTATAATTAAAAGCAGGATTCTTTGGTCAATATTTTGTAGACCAATCTGTTTAAAAGACATTATGAGAACTTTAGACTGTCACAAATTCACTTTAGTATTTGTTCATGATTTTTTCAATAGTTTTTAATTCTAATGACAAATTAATATTTTTAAAAAAATGAGTTAGTGAAGCATCGAAACCTATTTAAACGAAACGAATGAAGTTATTGCGTTATGTCGGAATTTAAGTTTCAAAAGAATTTCGCATTTTTTTTTTTTTCCTTCTTGCTACATCACTTACTGCTTCGTTTTCAATATATGTTTATTGAAGTATAACCAGTTATGTAATGATTGAGGAATAAGAGGATAAGAGAAAAACAAATATATTCAAAATGAGGTCGAACGTATACGCTAATGGATTTTTAATCTTCTTTCCATTCCTGTATTTGTTAAACGGTTATAGTAATTTAAAAGACTCACTGAATGCTTTTTATTTTTCCAACGATAGTATTACAGTAACAGTATTAATGCATAAAGGGTTTAGCATAAACATTGAAAAAATAATAATATATAATGGTTTTTCTACTTCTACTTCTACTGAATGAGAGAATGAATCCCTCTAAATTTTCTCCAGGATCAAAAACCCACATTTTATAAATGATTTCCAATCTTATCTCGACTAGTTTTATTGCTTGTTTCTCTACGATTACGAAACATCCAATATATTCGTGCATGAAGTAAAAACAATTGTTCTCGGAATTCAAAATTTCTAATGTTAGGCGTCAAGAAACAAATTCGAACATGTTAGTATCACATTATCTTATATGTGATGAACATAACAAACACCGCAACTCCGATTTTGATGGAATAACCAAGGATTTGAAAGTTAAGATTTTTTAAGAATTTTATAATTCCACCCAGTACTTTGAATTAAGCTAACGATCGACTTTTTACCTAAATATCTTGAAAAGTTGGAATTTGGTTTAAATATCACCACAATCACTGTAATGATATAAATTAATGTAATTTTTAACTTTGTTCATAATGGAGCGGGGTGTTCTAGTGGATAGAGCACTATCCTACTGTTCTCCGGGTGCTGAGTTCGAATCCCAGCTGTAGTGGAATATTATTTATTAATTTATATTAGCCGGGGAGGAGGAGGGAGAGGGAAGGGGGGCCTAGGGTATGGGGAGCCTTCTGGGTCTGACCCAGCATCTATGAAGTGGGTAGCCAAAATTGGGGAAAAACCTGAGTGTAATCTCGACCTAGTCACCTCATTGCACGGCCGTTGGTTATACAGTATGAATCTGTATATGTACTGAGCCTAAGATCATTCATGGGTTGTAGTCATACAGAGATTTATTTTGGTTATATTTTTTTATATACGCTTAGGAAGTTGAGGAACAAATATTGGCTTACATGACATTCTTAGATTATGGTTTTAAATGTGTTTGTTAGGGAAAAGTATGCAGAAATAATTTAATGGTCAATGTTCATTTTTGAATCTTGACCATTGTTTTATTGTTATTTTATTATTTTTTTTTTTTTATTTTTTTTTTTTTTTGAAATATGTAACCATTCCCAAAATCAGCAAGGCTGGAACTATAGTTTTGGAAATAAAAACTGAATAGGTTTAGATTTAAAGAAATTAGAACTGAATATGTGTGGAACTTAACTCTTGTAGGAGTGTTAAGTTAATAATATTTTAACCGCAATGATGTTGGAACATAACTTTATGACCATTAAATATTATTCTCAATTCATTTGTATTAGCATATAAATTTAATTTATAATAATAAAATTAATGTTTACACTTCAGGTTTTGAGCGTGTACACCCGCAAGAACAGGAGACGAAGATCAGCAAGCCGATTATTGTCAGAAACAACAAGCGTTGACAGCCTTGACTGGAGGCCACTACCTAACACAGTTTAAAGTATTTACAAAATATAGCATTACTGTCAAGAGCTTATCCTGAAATTATCACTTCGCAACCTAGATGTCTACTTCTCACCTCATCAGAAGAAAAAGTTGAAATTTAGGGGTTGGAAAAAGTGAGAATAAATAGGGTGGGATCAGAAAGGAAGATATGTTGAACTTAAAAAAAAAAATTATAAAATTTGAAAAAAAAAACAAAAAAAAAAACAACCTGTATATAATCCAATTTTAACTATCCTCTGAAATTCTCAAGTTAACAAATGAAAAAAAATCTTTACGAAACAGTAGACTCCTAATAATTTTATCTGAAACATAACAAAAATAATTTATATGATAAAGCTAAGTAGTATTTAACATCCTCTACTCCTGCACACCTGTTGATATCACAGAGACTTATCATTTACTTTTATTTTGGTAGTGAAGTTATGCAAGAAATAACTTCAAAGGTTAAGAATAATTGTTTAGAAAATATCTTTTTATTTAACAACCTAACCTATGCTGCTACATTGAAAAAAAATACTGTTTATATAATTCTGTAACATAGAGCACATTAGTTTCATTGCATTCCATCTAAAGTAGTCAGCAATTTTTTAAATCTTTTTTATCTTAGTTGCCTCCTATTGAAAAAGCCCTTTCATTGAAAAAAAACTCACAATGATATGACTATAATGAACAGAAGTCAACATAGATAAGGTAGTAATAATTTTGATAATAAATCAAAATTCTAATATAAAATATGACGCTGTAAGATAGAAGTTCTTGGTAAACCTTGATTCTTCACACACTATTTTGTTTATTTAAATTACATCGATCTATCTTCAGTAAAGTTAGCAGCTATACAAATGTGACATCAGCAGAACTGTGGGAATAAAGCATGCTACTAACGAAATCATTATATTCTTTAAATATTTTTGTACATAATTGATTTTTATAATATATCAAAATTCATTTGCTGCACATATTACACAATAACATAGTAATATTTACACGCACATCAACAAAAATAAATAATCTAGGTGTTCTCTTATCAAAGACTTTGGTAAGATGATTGTTTGTTTTTATATATAATAAAAGTCAGAGTGATAGCAGATAAAGATGAATAAAATATTTCAATACGGCTCTACGCCAATTAGCTTTAGTTTTAGAAGCCTCTTTCCACCAATTCATCTATAATCTTATCGACTTCATTTCTCAAAAAAATTAATTGCGTATTTTTTTAATTTTCTCTAAATATTATAATTGGTTAAAAAGCCAAATAAACAATACATAATAGAACAATGAAGGTATCTTTCAAAAGTAATAAATCAATCTATTTACTCCAGAGATTTTATAAATGAGTAGGCAAATTAGAAAAAGCTGTCAGAAACACCTCATGAAAATGATGTAATTTTTCACACTGACAAAGGGTTACATATTGATGGGGGAATGAGTTCATATTCAAATATATAAGCACTTGAGGTTCAATTTGTAAAAGGCTGGCAGAATACTCAATATATATTTCATGGTTTACAGCAAGCTATAAACAGGGAGATCAATTTCAACATTTTTTTTTTTTTTACAAAGCAGAAGAAAATGTTACTCTAATACCTATTTAATTTAAACTTTTTCAATAGTTTTCTTTAAACTGATTTGAGTCTTTTTTTAATATGTAAAAAAAAAAAAATCATTTAAAATCAGTTTTTTCATTACAAATTAACAATACTTGATTAATCCTGTTAGTAAATAATGATACTGCTTCTGGAAAAAAATAAGATAATTAAAAATAACTGCTTTAACACAAACAATATGAAAACACAAAAAATTCATGGAATGTGTACAACCTCATTTTCTAAATAATTCTGTTGTTTTATTTAATCCTTTACTTTTCAATAATTTGAGCAGAGCCAAGAGGGTTAGAACAGTGGTCATTTAATATTGAAGCTATAGAAAAATTCATTAAATGACTTATTTATTACAGTTAAATTTTTATCATTGTGGATATAATTAGTTGACCGTTGAGAATTACTGAAGGAATTAGTCCGGGTGGTGGTCATTAAATGAAACAACTGAATAGTTTCAACTATTTTATTGTTTACCAACGTTTCGACCCCCATTTCACATTTGGAAACTCAGTTTCCACTCGCCTACCAGACGCCCTGATGATGACCCACAATGGGGGTCGAAACGTTGGCAAACAATAAAATAGTTGAAACTATTCAGTTGTTTCATTTAATGACCGCCACCCGGACTAATTCTTCTTCTTCTTTTGCTTCTCCCTGTTGTGCCGTATCAGTGTAGAGGAGCGTTCAGCCACCGGCTCCAATCCTCTCTATTCCCAGCTAGGTTCCTGGCCTGGCGGAGATCTTTCCCTCTTCCTCTGCAAAGCCTGTCCACGTACTCCAGGTAGGACATCCTAATTCGGACTAATTCCTTCAGTTAAATTTTTAATTTTAGTAGATCCATAGAGTTTTTTTTTTTTTTTAATGGTAAATTAGCTGTAAACATTCAATCACTTTGCAGCTTTATGCCATGTAATATCTTATCTTACAGACATCACAAGACCTAGATCCACAACTGATGATAAATATAGATAAATTATTACAAAGGTTTTTTTTTTAGAGATTATCAATGGAAGAGGATTTATAAAGAATAAAACTGGAAATCACTGAGACTTTCTTCAAAAACGCTATTTTTTACAATATTAAAAAATATTTACATATCATAATTACATATTGGTAAAAGTGGAGCAGAAAAAAATTTTACCTTACACTTAACTATTTGAAAACCATTGTAAATTTGAGACTAAAATATATTTGACTATGATGATATGTTTTTGAGACATGAAAAAGATATCTATAAATTAAATTGGGTTGTTGGGAAAAAGGAAGATAAAGTTGGAAAAATAAATATTGCTAAAGTAATGCAGAGTATTTCAACATCATCATATCCATATTACATATCAATAACAACTTTATAAATATAAAAGAATTTATTCAAGGAAAAATAATTTGTGGTTTGAAAATTAATATTATTTCTGTTAATTATTTCATAATGTTGTCAATAAAAAATGTATGATACAAATGTTTTCTCCTAGTTCTATATCAGGTGAAATATGATCTGGTACAATAATATATTTTAGGAAATATCAATATAAGACCTCTATATGATAAATACTAAACTAATGTGTGTTTTTCTTGAGTGATGTGTATATGCACAATATCAATTTTTTTTAATCTATGCACATTAATATAAGTATACAAGTATAATTTTTTTCTTTAAACTTTTCATAGTTTGATATAAGAACAGAATGCACATTTGTCTTTTAATTTGTTTTAATAATATATAATATTAAACTAAAGCTAAAGGGTTTGTGTGAGGAAAATGGGAAAACACTGTGGGAGAAGTTTTAATATAAGTCAAAACTCCAAAAAGTTGAAATATTATAGATTTGAAAACTTCCTTAAAACTGAGAAAATTGTGGTAAAACAACTTTGCTCAGGAGTAACTAAAATTAAAAATCAATTCCAAAGCCATTTAATTTAATAAATTAGGATATCATTTGCACAATGATATGTTAAAATAGAAAAGAAATTATATTATGAGGAAATAAAAAAAAAAAATGGTGAGTTTTACATTTTTTTCCTCCCTATTGATTTGTATTAATACTACTGGTAGAATGTAATAAAAAGACAAATAAATTGTTTGTGAACTTATTTCTTAAGCATTTTTTTTTGTTTAAATTAATATATAGTAAGACAAAAAATCAAACTCACAAGCTATGATAAATGTAATGTGTAAATTAACACTCTAAACAGTGGATTGTAAAAATGGAATTTAAAATAAGAGTGAGCGCCCTCACAGAAGAATCGTTAATTTGTAAACAAATATATGTGGGCATATATATATTTCTTATCTATAAGCATTTATAGATGTATTTAACAGATAGTGTGTAAAAAAGGGAATTCTTAACATTAATGGATCCAATTCATTACAAAATATGTGTATAAATTAGCCGCATAGTTATAAATGTATTTTTAACTGTTAGTAAAGCACTCCTGTCCATCATATTTCTGAACTGTAAAAATTCACAATGATATATCTCTGTTGCAGGGCAGAAGTAGCTTAATCCTGAAATTAAAATTCTGCAGGAAAGGATTTGCTTTTTTTTTTTTTTGTTTAATTGTTTCATAATATGAATGTATAAATGAAAATGGAGCAGAATGGCTGAGGAGGGTCAATGTGCGTGAACATTTTGTGCATTGCCCAGAAACCTGATAGCATAGTTTTAAAAGATAAAATAATTACGAGTATACTTTGATCGCTAGGGCCCCAAGAAATTCCTGTATAACCTACAAAGGTGAAAGAAGTGAACAAAAAATACATAAATGAAGAAACGTGTCAGTTAATTATATTTTCAATTTTAATGCCAAATTTTAATATAGTATAGTTCTGCTCTGAAACAGCAATATAATTCCTACTGCTTGAAAAATTTAATTTCTTAAAGTAATAATAACGGTAAAAATACTAAATCCAGCTCTTTTACATAATTATCAGTTATATAGGCATAATCACCATTGAATTTGGTAAAAGATACAAATTATTGTATATTTATCGAATTGACAGGGGAGTTTAAACAATTCTCATCTCACAATAGTAAATTTTATAAAATACCATAAATTAACCAATATTGGCCAAGTCTGCTTGGGTTCATCACAAAGTAGTCTAAATACCAAGGTGGTGGCCAATAATGAACGACAAAATAAAAAAGTATGATGTGTTAGCAAAGGACATCAGTCTAATAATTGCAAATTAAAAAAATAGATAAGCTTTGTAATTCTATTCATTTATTTTTCAATAGCATATGGATTTAGCCATTCACCTGGAAAAATAACCATAAGCTGTAAAACATTGTTATGCACTTTAACAATAATACACTTACGAGATGGAAAATGATCTTTTTATCTTTTCTAATGACTCAAAGACTATACCACATTTTACAGGCTCAGTTGTTTAAGATATTTATCAAATTTGCCATTAAGATTTAGTAATTTGATAAACTAATAGTCTATTTATCAATTATCAATAGCAATGATACAAAACCCCAAATGTATAACATTAACTATGCACATATGCTACAACAAAAATAAGTTTGTTTCACACCCCCACTGCATACCTAAATCATACCATGATATGGTGTTTATCTTGAAACATATTCTAGTGGACTTTAAATTCCATCGTACAAATAATATAAGAGGGGCACCAATTTTGTATACATGTCAGTCATCATTTAATAATCAGAATGCAACTCAACTTATTATATTCTTAAGTATGGTGAATCTCAATAAAATAAATTAAAAACAAAAATACTTGTTCAATCTCTATTGGAAATCAGATTTTGAAGGTGCCATTCTATTCTGTACTATAGCTAAGCTGTAAATTTACCATTAATATTTAGAAATATGAGCCTATTTATAGTTTTCTTACATTAACATATCCAACTGAAACCCTATCACTCAGTCTGTAAAACAATTGTAAATAACTAGAGGTATCCTAGATAAGTGTATAGTGGTAGCAAGGATAAGATTTTTTTTTTTAGTTTCAAATGTTACATTTCTAAGTGTGAGTTAATTCTAGATGTAAATCAGTCAGCACATTAATTGATACTATTCTATAACAGAATATTTTTTTAAAACATCACTAGAGTAGAACAATTAAATAAGATTATAGTCCAGGTTTCTAATAAATAAATATGTGTTGTAACAAGTACATTATTATTTATCCTTTCTTAATCAATTTTATTTCTTTAAATTAATTTATCAGAGCTTCAAGGTAAAGAGTTGGAAACATAAGTTAACATCAACTACAATGATGTAATAAACATATAAAAATAATTAAATTTTGGTTTTTCTTACTTCAAAAGCCAAATAGTAGAAATGCCATAAAATTATTTCAATTCTTCATCGCAACCTTTGGAAAGGCTCATTTATGATTCAGTGGCTGTGATTCATTCTGGGTGACATTTTTTTTTTTTTTTTTATATATTTATCAAAATTAACAACTATTATTGAATACATTAAGTAAATTTGAGAAATATATTAAATAATGACATGATACACTTGTAGAGAAACTACTCATACTACATACTACATGAGAAGGTCCAGGAACATCGTTTTCTTCCTTGGAAGATTATCAGTAATCAAAGAGGATCCTAGAATAGAAACTAGAGGGTTAGATTGGGAATTGAGTATGTCATGAAATGTGGAGTACCTTTTTTGGACTTTAACTCAAGATCTATGATTCTTTTCCCACCTAAGATTAACCAATAGTTATGCAGACAGATTCTGCAACTTTAAAAATGGATGGTCATGAGAAAAATTCTAAAGTTTCGATTTACTAATAATTTTACTTTAATGAAAATTAATATAAATATACCTAACAGTTACATTATAACCATTAGTAATTGGTTAAGAGCTATTTTTATTTTACACATATATTTTTAAGGATAGGCCCTTAAAATTATACAACAGTATAATTTTTAATTAAGAATGGATTACCTTTAATTTAAAAATAAATTAAAATTAGAAGTTATGCATTTCATAATAAGATAAAAAAAATATGTAATCTTCTTGATACTCACAGATAGCTTCCTTTTGAGCTAAAAATTTCGTATGGGAACATATTTCTAATATTTTCTCATGGACGATCCAAAACAACATCAGTCAGTGTTACGACAGCCCTTATTTTACTGTATTTTATACATCATTTTTAACATATAAATGACCTTTAAAATATATTGTGAAGTACTCAAGGAAACAAAATAACAAGATTAATGATAACAAAACTATATTCTCTATGAACAAAAAAACAATAAATAATAAATAAATATAACAGGTATCTTCTGTGCTAGATTCATGAGTATTACCCTTTTTCTATAAATAAACAAACAATTTACAATTCATTACTTTAAAAAACTAAAACAATCATCAGCCACACGTTAAAGGTTTATCAATCTGATTCTCAACAATGATGTTATCAGTCTTATACAGTGTTGCCACCAAGACCTGAAAAAAATGAAAAAATAAAATTTAATAACATTAAAAAAAACATAAATTAATATATAACACTGTTTGAGCCAAAGTATGTATTTATGTTAGTAGTTAAACTAAACTGATGATGCTAATCAGATCAAGAGAAGAAAAGCTAAAATTTACGTCACATGAGCAAATCTTAATAACCACAAATGACCACCACCCTGACAGCAAAACAATTTTAAACTCAGCAAAAGGCGATGACACTAATTAAAAATAATATGCGAAACTAACAACAAGCTTTGCTCTCCTATAAAAGATTAATGGTGCACCAGCATGAAGTCGAGTTTAAATAAGCCAGTGTAAAGGGAAAAGAAAATATAATCATAAATTTACGGTTGCCATTAGAAGTATAAGTAATATGCTAACCTTTATTGTCAGGAGTTGTATGTCTTTATCAATCCCTATTAATTAATAGTACATATCAATAGTAACCTATTAAAGTTAGAGTGAGGTGATCGATATCTATTCTATTGCATAAAATAATTTCAATTCAACCAGGCAGGATTTAAATCAGCACATTTGATTCGAGATTCCTAAGGTAACACCCTAAAAGCTTATGTTAATATGGCAACAATGGTAATAAACAATCCTACCTATCTCTTCCTCTATCATCTATTAATCCACTTTAAAAAGTTTTAATCTTGCATCTTCTGAACTTAAAGGGTGACATAACAATATGAGGTAACTGTAATCCAGAGTTATGTTAAGAGAATTAAAACCTTCCATAGAACTTAGAAAAATAAAATATAAAGATTACTCGAATAATTGTGAAGCTATCATCACACAGCTGCGGATCAACAATATGCTCACAGTAATTACACATAATATTAGGCTTGATGAGAATTAATTAAAATATCATATAAAATATTCCATATACCTCAATTTCAACTATATCTCTCTTTATCCCCCTACCATGTCAACTCATATAAAATAATATCTACTCTGAATCATCTGGTAGCCTTCTCTACAAATGAAGACAAAAATTGAAATATTTTTCAATTCAACGTTCCTGCTGCTTTGTTCTATGCGAAATAACATTAAAACCAGAGAGCACAAATAACTGAATCTTTCGATTTTGAACTCCTCTCCAATCTGTAACTAACAAGGGACAAAATTTGGAGCCTTTTTTGACATTCTCCTAACCCCCTTCAAAATCACAAACGTTAATGCTGCCAACTGTCCACAGTTCAACAGATAAATAGGACGTTGCATCAATCATGTGCCATAATAGCTTGTTCTAAGAGATACAAGAAAAGAAGTAGTTATAAGTTTACAATTACTGGTAATCATCTTAGGCTATTTAAAAACAACAAACTGCATGGATAAAAAAGTTAAACGAAAGATACTTACTTGTCTTTTCAAACAGTCATAAGCCAGGAGACCATCATTAAATCTGTTTGTAATACTTTCTGACTTGACATTCTTGTTTTCGCTAAAACCATGCTTAATCCTTCTCAGTGCATATGTTCTGAAATGCAACTTTAAAATTAATCATCACAAACAATACTGGCTGTAGTAAATACTGCAGTTAATTACCATTAATTAAATAAATTGTACAACATGAACAAGGTAATATACTTACAAAACAATCAACTGATAACACATGCGATACCAGAATTATTTCATTATTTAATTACAGTTTGTACTTTATAATAGAATGAGTTAATTTAATTTAATAATGTACAAAACGAATTACTGAATATTTGGAGTAATGTATTTTATTCAATAGTTATTGTTCCTTTTCTTTATAATTGTCATATTTTAATGTTATTAGCCAACCACAGACCAGCTATATTTAATTATTAGTTAACAGAAAGAGTCAAGATGACAACAGACCGAAAGAAAAGTTATTGTTAAAAAATTACTAATTATTTAATACTGCAAGATAAAATAATCAGTAATTTACTGACCTGAAATTGTATGCAGGGTATTTATTCGCTTCTCTCATCATATCTCGGTATAATTTCAGAACTTGCCATTTTGAAACAGACATAATAATATAACTTTGTATAAAAGTGCTACGAAAGAAATTTCTCAATCTGCCTGTGAACTTTCAAAATTGTTGACAAATGAAACCTCCCACCGAAACATTCAAAGCAAAGAGGTCATAATTGTTAAACTTTCTTATTAAAACCGAACCAAAATGATAAATAAATAAGGGGAAAGAAAAATTTAAAAAAGAGAGTCGCTAGGACAGATGAAAGAAAACCAAAGGAAGCTGTGATGATGAGAAAAAATGGTAAAAAGGAAAAACAAAAACAAGAAAATAACCCAAAATAATGATCGTGACGAGCGTGGTCTCCAAGGCCGTTCCATAAAAAAAAAGTAATAAAGATTATTTTATATTATATTTATAAGAGATTTTTTGTTCAGCAACCAAAATTTTATTTCTCGTTTGTTTTCTCAGAGAATGGGGACTCTATGTGATTCCAACATTTATAAGAGCACTTATTTATAGGATTTTGGCACGATTCTTCGTGATACACAGCCTCTAACTAAACTGTTTCCTCTTCAGTGACATAGGAAGTATTATATTAACTTATAAAGGTAGAAATAAAATAAGTTTCCATATATCTGCTTAATTTTAATAAACGATCTATGCATCGGAGACCCTTCCCCATCTTCAGGATATACTGTTAAAAAAAGTCATCTATTACTATCACCGATGCTCCATAAACAAAAAGCTAAAAATTATTTATTTATTTACAATGATAGTTTTTTTTTTTTTTTTTTTTTTTTTTTTTTTTTTTTTTTTTTTTTTTTTTTTTTTTTTTTTTTTTTTTTTAGCTATTATACAAATTTATACATGAAATTTAAGTAGTTCTACAACTAACTGAAGAAAACATAATAGAAAAACATTATACAATAAAAATGATGTAAAAAACAACTACTATTTCTGAAGGAAATTAAAGAAGAAAATAATGGTTGATTACTTTTACAATAAATAAGAAATCGCTAACTCATTTTAGAATAGCACTTCATAATACTTTTCTTTTTTTATTAGCAACATACACACTTTTTTTTTTACTTTCATTTACCTTATATACATATACATTGTATATAATGAATATACACATATATACGTATACATTCATTTTGTATATGAAATATACAGTAAGGAAAAGTGTTGCGATCTTGAAAATGTTTTAATTCCAGTTTTCAACGGACGAAAACGAAAAGTCGTAAGAAAGTAAAATTACATATTTAATACAAATATAAGCCCAAAATGTTACAGCAACTTTTTCACCAAAATCGGTCTACCAGAAGAGCCAAATTGTCTTGATTGTCTTTGTCAGTAAAAACTAATGCGCAATCATGTATTTCATCGAATTATTAAGATAATTTGTGTTCAATAAATTAAAAACACATTCTTCCTAATAACTTCGTGTGAAAATACTTGTTTTATTTTTTTAATATATATATATATATATATATATATATATATATATATATATATATATATATATATATATTAGCAATTCCTTTCCGCCATTTTTAGTGAAAATCTTGCTGTAATATCTCGGGCGTATAATTTCTATATCACTTAATGTCTTAAATATGAAATTTCAGTATCGTACGACTTTTTTTTTCGTGATAGATTTAGAAAACATATATACACGCACACATCGCATACTGTTTTATGGGTATTTTTCATATGGAATTAGGAGACCCTAGAATGTGTATTTACTGTGTATGTGTATAGAATGTGTATGAAAACTCGAATTCGAAAATTTTCCCGATCCCCATATTTATAAAAAATCATACATTGAAGAGGAAAAAAAAATCTATATATTTATTTTTATCTATATATCAATAGCAATGGTTATCAATTTTTTAAAAGCACAACATCTCCTATCTCAACTATAAAATTTATGTGTGATTTTATTCCTTATTTCCTTTGTAAAATTAAACTTTGTATCTGTATAACATTATTCTATTTTTATTCATATTAGTCATTATTATTAGTACTTTTCATCTTGTTATTTTATTTAAGTTAAAATAGAACTCCTCTTTCCCTTTAAGTGAATTTTTAGGCGTTTATGACCTCGAAGTTTTACGCCTTTAAGCATAAACAAACAAACAGACAAATCTATATATTGGTAAGTGAAAGTATATACATTTTCTATAACTACTGTAAGATATCTTAGATCTGTCCTATTTTATTTTTTGTTTCTGAAGAATGATAAGCAATCAAAATAATAAATACATACTTCGAAACTTGTTCAAACCCAACAATGACCAACCTTGAGTTAAAGTTTAGCGTATTTAATGATCAAAGTTAAATAAATACGTAGATTTATGTACTAAATGTCACCATACATCAATGAGCGGATTAGCGCTATGTTATCAAAACTATAAAGTCTTAAACTAGTGTTGTCTATGTGAATACAGTCAACTATCGTGTCTAGATTTAGCTAGAGAATGTCGGTATTAAAATATAACAGAAGAACTGTATATGTAACAAAAACTTAATTAAAATACAATGACTATAGTACAATAATGAAAGTGTTATACAGAAAAAAAAATGTTCACTAAACAAAATTTACACAGGTATCAATAATTTACATGAAATATGAAACATAAAAATATGAAGTAGAGTGGAGATACGTACCGCATGGTGGGAGAATGGAAACTAGGTACTGTTTGGTAGATGGGGGGTAGGTAGGATGGAAAATATCTAGGAAAAAAAGTAGAATGGAAAGTACGTACCGATTTATGGACAGGGTCTCACAACAATGACTAAAATTCTTAATACTACCATACAAAGAATCAATGAAATTTAACTTATGATTATAATAATGATAACCCACAAAGGGGATCGAAACGTTGGCAAACAATAAATAGTTGAAACTATTTAGTTGTTTCATTTAATGACCGCCACCCGGACTAATTCCTTCCAGTAATTCTCAACGGTCAACTAATTACATCCACAATGAAAAA
This sequence comes from Piezodorus guildinii, assembly GCA_023052935.1. Taxonomy (NCBI): domain Eukaryota; kingdom Metazoa; phylum Arthropoda; class Insecta; order Hemiptera; family Pentatomidae; genus Piezodorus; species Piezodorus guildinii. Next base: position 65,000,651 of record CM041293.1, read on the forward strand.
AAAAATTACTTGAATGCGATTGAAATTTGAATTTAATAATATCATACTAGAATAAAAAACCTACACAAAAAAGTCTTTAATTCAAAATTGATGTTTTAAGCTGTACGGAGATATGTAGTTTGAAACCAACTCTATTAATGAGGCTGCCCTCCCATTTTTTTTTTTTTTTTTTTATAATATCGATTGTACAATTAGAATTATAAATGTCTTTAGAATTAATAAGATGGCGAGACCTTCTGATTTAGTATTTTTTTGGAAGACAGTTTGGCAGTTTCTCTATTTGCCTATTAGGCAATTGTTTGCTTCATTCTAGAATTTACTGGATGTATTTATGTAAATACAGTTGTAAATTTCAATATATATATATATATATATATATATATATATATATATATATATATATATATATATATATAATCTTTATAATTTGAAAATACCGAAAGTCTTTCTTTCTTTTTTTTAAATAACATCAAATATGGATATAATTACAAATAGTATATATTTTGCAAAACAAATTAAAACATTACTTTGTCTCAAGTGGGTTTAAATTTTAACCTAATTTATTTAATCGCAAATTTAAGAAGTAATCAGAAGCATTCAAATTTTTCGAACAACCGTTCAAACTAGAAGATATTTTTCGAATATTTTTTATAGTCAATCTCCACCTTAACTCGCTGCATGAAAATTTTTTCAAATTTCTGTAAATAGATCTTTTATGGTTTTTTTAAATGCTTAGTAATACAAAAATTAAAATAAAGTGTGTTATTCTGGAATCAAGGTCTTTCCTCGAAGTAAAATTTATATAACACTGATAAATGAATGAAGAAAGAACCAGAATGGTATTATATTTAATCAATGATTTAGGATATTTCTGCGAAAGTAGGTGATAAAAATGATTCAGTTTAAAATAATATTTATAAAATAAAATATATATTCTAGGGAGAGTATTGCGATCGTAATAATTTTCGAATTCCAGTTTTCAACGAAAATACACGTTTTAGGTCAGCTGGTTCCAAATAATTAAGTCCCAAAAAAGGTGTGCGTGTGTGTGGTAAGTCCAGCACGAAAACTAAAATTTCAGATTTCAGACAACTACATGCCCGAGATGTTACACTAACGTTTTCATAAAACATCGACGTACCGTAGGAACTACATTAGGGGTACTCACTACGTTTGCTATAGCATGCTATTGTGCTAAACCCATCAATTTTATACAGGAAATAACTGTAGAAACTCGACGGGTTTAGCAAAATAACACAAATAGCATGCTATAGCAAACGTAGTGAGTACCCCTATTATACCATGAATTTTATACCTTTTCCCGATTTCCTCCAAAACTGGTTAAATTTTTTTTAATTAAACTAGCTACATCGATGTAAAATGGGATATAATATGATGTAGGTTTATTCTGATGGAAACAGTTTGAAACGGCTGAAATACCGATAGTTTAAATTTTCTTTCTCTAAAGTACACTTAGTTTTGTAGATTCGAAAAAAGAAAACATATTTACCTTATTAGCATATATAAAAACGGCTAAATATACATGTTGAACGATTTTGAATAATCAACTAAAGGAGAAAAGAGTAAACATAATAATAATAATAATAGGCTTACCGAACCCGAAGGTTCGATGCCGATACCACCAAACTTCGCCTGCATAGCCTCGTCCAATGTTCACCGGTCAAGCCCAAGCCCCCGAGATCAGCCTTAATGCAATCCTCCCATCGACGCTTCGGCCTACCTTTCGGACGCCTACCAGTCGGTTCAGCGAATACCAACTTTCTCGGAATCCGTTCCTCACTAAGCCCAACAACTTTACGCGCCCATTTGAGTCTCCGCGATGCTATCAACTCAATTATATTCACAGGGTACAAACTCCGCAATTCCGCGTTATGCAACCTTCTAAACTCCCCAGTGGCCTCATCTCTCTTTGGACCAAATATTTTACGCAATACCTTATTTTCGAAAACCTTAAGCCGCTGTTCATCCTTTAAAGTAAGCGGCCACGTTTCACATCCGTAAAGAACCGTTGGAAGAATAATAGTTTTATAAATTCTAATCTTTAAGTTTTTAGATAGAAGCCGCGAACTAAGTAACTTAGCAATTGAATAATAACACGCATTTCCCACCTTTAACCGGGACTTTATTTCTTCCTGGATTTCATTTTTTCTAGTTATAATTGAACCTAAATACTTGAATTTCTCTACGTGTTCCAAAGTATGACCTGATACATCAATATCACCAAGATCGACACCGTTTCTGCTACTGATCATATACTTCGTCTTATCGGTATTTAATTCGAGTCCTATTTATTTACCGGTTTTTATTAACACACTTGTATTTAGTTGTATGGTTTCCGTGTCTTCACCTAGCAGTACCAGATCATCGGCATACCCCAAAACCGGAATCTTGTCACCCATATTTAAGCCTTTCTCGGTACACATCACCTTTTCTATGACATATTCTAAAGCTATATTAAATAACACAGGTGAAAGGGAGTTACCCTGTTTCAAACCCGATCGCACCTCAAATCTCTCGGAGTAATTATGACCGATTCTAACTTTATGGAATGTTTCCGACAAACACATCTCTACTAGGTTTACTAACTTTTTAGGTATTCCCTGTTCAATCATGATGTTATATAGCTTCTGACGGTCTATTGAATCATAAGCCTTTTTAAAATCGATATAAAGTTGATGGACTACACCGTTGTATTCCAATTTTTTCTCTAATATTTGACGTAAGGAAAATATTTGGTCAATAGTCGAGCGATTCCGCCTAAAACCACATTGGTAATCTCCGATAATTTCCTCAGCGTATTCCGTTATTCGACTAGTTAGAATTGACGAGAATATTTTATAGCATACTGGGAGAAGAGAGATCCCACGATAGTTGTTACAATCCGACCTCGGTCCTTTTTTGTGAATCAGAATAAGTATTGATTCTTTCCATTCTTCGGGCATTTTTTCAGTTTCCCAGATCTTTTTAACTAAAAAATGTATTTTGGAAACGCCCGCTTCTCCACACGCCTTGATTAATTCACTCGTGATATTATCATTTCCTGCGGCCTTATAACGTTTTAATTTTCCTATCGCCATTTCGACTTCCTCTTTACTCGGTGCGTCTATCCATGGTTCAGCGCTCTGATATTCAGAGAGAGGAGATTGATTATTATTTTCCGTATTTAAGATGCCATCAAAGTGTTGTTTAAATTTATTTAATATCTCAGAAGGATCCGCAATTATATTGTTATTTGCATCTTTAACCGCATTCAATAGAGGTTCAAATCTTTTACGCGATTTGTTTATACCTTTGTACATCTCACTTACGTTATTTTCGTTTCTGTGTTTTTCTATTTCTATAATTTTGCCTTTAAGATACTCTCTTTTCTTATTTTTTAAGAGTTTTGAAGTTTCGTTTTTTACTAACCGAAAGTAAGCCACATTATTATCGCTTGGATTATTTAAGGAATTCAGTTTAGCGGTTTTTCTTTTTTCGCACATATTTTGACAATCCCTGTCGAACCAAGGTTTGTTCTTTTTATTTTCGATTTTTCCAAGACATAAATTACCGACCTCTTTAATATTATCCCTGATCCCTTCCCATAGTTTGTTTACATCTTTGTGTTCCTCGTCTAAAGATTCCAAAGCTTCGAACCGATTTTTTACTTCTATCGCGAATTGTTTTCTAATTTCGAGGTTGTTCAATTTAACTAAATCAAAATTCTCGGGACGAATATAGTTCGGTGTTCTCTTTTTTGTATTTAGTTTTTGTCGAAGTTTCGCGATTACTAATTCATGATCAGAACCGCATTCTGCACCTCGATACGATCTCACGTTAATTATGCTACTTTGCCATCTGTTTTGTATTAAAACATGATCGATTTGATTCCGTGTTTGTCCATCCGGTGATGTCCACGTATACTTATGAATATCCTTACGTTTAAATGTAGTGCTTTTGATTACTAGGTTTTTCGAAATGGCAAAGTTTATTAGTCGGGTCCCATTATCATTACTATATTCGTGCAAACTTTCTTTACCGATTGTAGGACGATATACTTCTTCCCTTCCAACCTTTGCGTTCGCGTCGCCTAGTATTATCTTAATGTAATTTCGCGGTAACTTATCGTAAACCGACTCTAGTTTATCATAAAATTCGCATTTTACTTCATCATCACTGTCTTCGGTGGGAGAATGAATGTTTATAAACGCGATTTTAAACCAACGCCCTTGAAATATAGCAACCGATATTCTTTCACTAAAGAACTGTACGTCCCGTAATGCGGAAAGAAATCTATTCCTAATCAGAAACCCGGTACCTAGACAATAATTAACGCTCCCCCCGTACCAAATAGTATACTTTCCTTCTGTTAACGAACCCTCCCCTGGCCAGCGAATCTCTTGTAATGCAACGATATCTAAATGGTACCCCTTAACTTCATTCGCGACCGACTTTAACCCACCTGCCGTATTTAAACTTCTAACGTTCCACGTCCCTATTGTTAGATCTCTAATTTTCATCTTGCGCCATGATTCCCCTGAAGCAGTCCCCACCCGGAGACCCGAACGGGGGACTAGTTTACCTCCGGATAATGAGCGTTTTACCTCAGAGGAATCCATGACTTTTGGTGATATTTTGTGAACTAAAATATGTGAGTAGGGCGTTCGAACCTACGTCACACCCTCCAGCAAGCCTGGGGGGCCGCTCTCATTGTTGGTCAGCGAGTCCATCGGACTTAGCCGGGAGGAGCTTCCGAGGAAATTCCACCGACCATTCCCACATCCGCCACCCGTGGGACGCTCCCCATACGCGGTAATGAGATCCGCGCGAGGAAAAAGAGTAAACATATTTATTTATTTTTATTTTTTTTTTAAGATCTTTAAACCTTTTTGAGCCCTATTTATTTGTTTGTTCGTTTATTTATTTACCGTCACTTTTTGCCACTTTGGCTAATCGGACAATGCTACAGTGGGAGTCCTAAATTTTGCCTATCCAGGTTTAATTAGGATATGGATCTTTAAGTACCTGACATCGCCCGGGATCACCTTTTTATGACCCCTCCGAAGGATGGCATAATCAAGAATTATTTACTCCCAATAAAAAAATCCTAAGACCATCTGCGGGTTTGAACCCGTGACCTTTGGCATAGTTGACTGATATGTTGTCCACCATGGTACAGGTGATACCATATTTATTAGTTCTTAAATTGATTTTAATAGCCGAGGTAAGTGAAAGTCGTGTGTTACGGGTTCCAATATTTTTTTTTTTTTAAAGCTAAAATGTAGTGAATACAGAATGTTTTTTTAATTTTTTTTTATAGTAGTAAGCCGAATATAGAAACCTTTCATTATGCATGTAAATATTAAATATTAAAAGTGAAATAAAAATTAGTATCGGCTGCATTGAGGAAGGTTGCAGAAACAGCCTCCGGTGAAAGAAGACAGGGATGGTGGGGCAACCTATTGGAGGATCAGTCAGTGCCGTGCTGCACGACCTACACCATGGCACTAGGATCAAAGCAATGTAAGTTATCTAGATTTACATAATTATTATCAATTTTAATTAATTAATATTATATATAATAAAATTTCATGTATTTTAAATGAAAACATTAATCAAAATCCATGAATTGTGGAAATATTTTAACATATAGACAGAAAAAAAATGCTTAACGATTTCTACTACATATTTAAAACATTTATTAAATGCATACTTACTATATGTGACATTAAACAATAATATGTCTTAAACAAATAAAAAAATCTTTAAAGACCAAGGATAAATAAAATTTAACATTAATCGATCCTTTCAAGTAAGAATAAGTTTGTGTTATATATGACCGCCAACAGAAAGTTTCTCAAACAAACAGTAATGTTTGTTTATCACACCCAGGCATGATTTCCTTCTCCATATCCTTCGTTTGATTATTGTTAGTTCTCAAACCTAGATTGAATGACAAGATTTAAGAAAAATGAAGTTCGTGACTGGCTGGGTGAGAGTGAAGTTCGGCTTAAGAGATTTTAACCTTGAAGATGACAAAAAAAAAAAAAAAAAAAAAAATGCGGAAGGATTCCGGTTTGAGAAAATTCAAGAACTGTTCCAGAGTCTGTGATGAATCAACAAAAGTTAAAAAAAATTGGAAAAATAAGATCTTCCAAACAAAAATATATAATTAAAATATATTATATATATATATATATATATATATATATATATTATATTTATATATTGTTTGATCAGTTCTCGACTCTTGATAATTTAAGTTTGTGTTGTTCTTAGGTTTCAGTCAACCGCCAACTGACTGAAACCTAAGAACAACACAAACTTATATATATATATATATATATAATATATAATTTTTTTTTTTTTTGTGATTTACAAAATTAACCAAATATATCAACCTGGTCTTCCTCATACTTCGCCTTACGATTTTTTTTTTCTCCCACAAAAATAACTGAACTAAATCTTTTCAGGGATAAAACTAGGATGCAATCAACATATACCAGTTGCATTTCAAAAAGTAATTATTCCATTCAACACCGATATTTATTTTGAAGAAATGATTAAACCATGCTCTTATGTTTTAACGTATAAATCATTTAGAATAAAATATACATTATTATTATTAATTATTTTAAGAACAGTTGAATATGAAATTAAATATATATATATTTCTGTTAGTTTATTAATATTTGGATATTCATTATATTACATCATACGGTCAACTGTCAATATGTTTATTTTTTTATTTGAAAAAGTTATTAGTTTTATTCTATCTGTTAAAAAATGTGCACAATAATTTTTATGAATATTAAATTATACCTTTTTTCATAAAATGTATAAAAATAAATTATGAATTTTTAAAATAATGTTTATTAACTTAAAAGCACTAGTTTTAACGAAAACTTTAATGTTTTAACAGTATAAATAGTTATAAAAAAATATATTCTTAATTCATAAAATCGTGAACTCCTTACTACCACTGACTTATGTTGTTACCTAGTTCTAGTATTGCAGAGTATGCAATTATCGTTTTCACCTTATCACGAAAATTTATCCTGCTAACTCTGAAATTTTCTAGGTTAGTAAAGATTGTATTACTCTTAATAATAGTAATAAAACTTGGTGATGTATTGGGCATTGCTCTAAAATAAAGTAGTATTTGTTAATTTAAACGATATATCTATGATATATATCTTATTTATTTATTTTTTCTAAAATGGAACATAAAAACTCACGAATTTACTAATAATTAATTACAATATTAAAAAGGTATATATAGTTAATACGGAATGATTCGATTGTTCAGAGTTATTTCGAAATTGCCGCCCATTCTTTGAAACTTAGAAAGCTGAAAGTTTCTATTGGTTCCTACGAATGTTCCACTTTCTCTGCATCTACTTACTTATTTGTCAAAACAATTTTTTATTTTTAATTCTTTCCAATAATGTCAAATATTCTTATAAAGGATACAACTTTAAAAGATTTTTTTTTCTTTTATCAATATTTTTATTTTGTTTATCTAACGTCTTTTTATGCTAGTGTGGCTGATCGTGGCTACAGTAGGAGTCTTAAATTTTTCCTATTCAGGTTTAATTAGGATAGGGATCTTTAACGAGTACCTGACATCGCATAGGCTCGGGACCATCTTTTTACGTCCTCTCCGGAGGACGGCATAACTAAAGATTTTTTAGTCCCATAAAAAAATCCTAGGACCACCTGCGGTTTTGAACCCGTGACCTTTGACATAGAAGGCTGTTATCTAGCTAACCTGCTATAGGTGATATACCCTATATATCACTATATAATATACCCTTCAATATATTTAAGTAAGCATTTAGACCACTAGTCAATAAATAAATGGAATAACAAAAATTAAGAAGTAAGATTATGTATTTTTTTTTTTTATGTGAATTTCTTATGATGTTTTGTACCTATTTAGACAAAAAAAAATTTACATACACAAAAAAATAATTTTTATTTATTTATCCTGCTCCGTTGATTAAAAACCAAATTATATATACTAATCGTGACACAAGCACATATGAAAAATTAATTTAAATTTGTTTTTTTATCGTTATTTATTACTGGCACTTCTCTCTAAGGATCCTTGAAGTTTCTCCTTTGTCTGCTTATTTATTATTTAATAAGTTATCTCTATACATAATGATTTTGAAAGGTTTTTATTTGTATGTAATGAGTCCTGTAGTGAAGCTCATCTTTTAGTTTGATTTTGGCTTAGAACTAAATTTTAATTCGTCAAGCGATTTTTGCCATCACTGGAGTTCTCTAGGAGCTGTAACTTGCCTAAATAAGGTGTTCGTTAAAAGGTTTACTTTTAAAAGTTTTTTATAGGAATCATTTGCTACCATAATTTGTGATGTAATCATTATTTTTTGAGTCTCTTTCATAAACCTTCGGCATCCTGTTCTGTATTCATTATAAATATTCTATTTATTCTTATTAGATCCGCTACCTAGGATTTCATCTGAACAAGTGACTAGTTCGGGATTCTCTTTTTCAAAACTAAGGATAGTAATATAGATGTATAATATATAGCGTTGGAAGGCTAAAGAAAAAAAAATGTTATATAAAGGAATGGAGAGTGATGAAAACATAATAGAACTAAATGATTGTTGTAGATAATATTATAGTAGATTATTTTTTCTGAACACATTTTTCCATCGAAACTTAACATAATTCTTTAACCTCTTTTAACTCTAACTTTATTCAAAAGTTCTAACATTTATTTTAAGAACGGAGATACGTGAAATTCGTTTGTTGCGAGAACAAGTTTTTTTTTTGTTTTTTTTTTGCAAAATGCAAAGTCCTGATTCTTGTTTTAAATTAAATTGATTTAATTTAGTTATAGTTACATTTTCCATCTGTTGCTTGTTTAGCCCGAACCGGGTATCAATCCTTCCATGACAACCCCCACTCCCTCCCCCGTCTAACTCACTCCTTTTAATCCCTGTTTCCTCTTCCATTCCTGACAATCCTCCGAGGTATCTGAAAAGAAGATGGACTCGAGAGTTTCTAGTTTAGCTTATCTGCTAGAGTGCTGCCAATGGACAATTTTTTCTTCATTTCATTTTTCACGTATTTTATCATACAGCTTACTTACTAGATTTATTAACCAAAAAAGTTGAAAATTTCAATAATATATATGTATATATATATACATAAAACAAGAGTGAGTTTTCAGAGCTGACTACATCCTGTGAGAAAGTGTATATATTCTTGAAAATAAAAAGGATGAATCGTTTTGAAAAAAAAAAACACAAAATAGTCCATCTAAATTAAATAGATTTATTTATTTATTTTATTTTTCTTTGAATGAATGTTACATTACCTTAAACGATAAAAAAAATAAATAAATCATTTTTTTATCCTTCAAAGTGATGTACCAGTCATTCGAAGTAAAACAATAAAAAAAAGGTTAACATAAATCAGTCATATTGATTTACTATTTTGTGGCTTGTTCTCAGGCTTGATATAAATTTGAATATAAAATCAATTTTTTTAAAATAATTAATTACTTATCCTGATAACTTCAGAGCTCTATCATTAAAAGATAGCAAAGAAAAAAAAACTCACATAAGTATATGTGTCTGGTTATACAGACACTCGTTCAAGACATCTTACTGTTTGAAAAGTGTCGCGCGTGGAAGCATTTGCCATCGAAAGATATCCGAAGCTGTAATATTCCTTATCAGAAGTAACTTTTAATCTGTCTAAATGATAACAAAGCTCCGAGAAAGGGAATCAAGATAGTGTCTCTATAATAATCGCTGATAAGGGAAAAAGTGAAAGCCGTTTCTATTGGTTATTAACTTAGATAACAACTACAAGATCGTTTAACGAAACCACAATAATTTATTGAGCCATCAATCATAAAAAGTCATTACCTTAAAATTGAATCGTAAGTATGATACTGTGAAAACAGATTTAGAATTCATATTCATCAAACTGCCTATTAGAAATAAGACTTTTAACGTTTATACTTTAATTTTTATATATATATAATATATATATATTATATATATATATATATATATATATATATATATATATATATATATATATATATACACGTGTATTATATAAATATACACGTATATATATATATTTTTTTTTTTAATTAATAATTTTATTTTCACCTGTAAAATGTTTACACTTTTATAAATTTTTATAAACAAGGAGACATGGTATGGTTAGGCATGAGGGAGACAGCATCCAATGGTGCATCCTCCTGACATTCAAACAGGAACTATTATTTTAGGCTAGGAGGCCCCTCATCCAACTCCTTTTCAGTCTACGCCGAGTTATGTCAGGGATGTCAGTTGTATCCATATTTTGAACAACTTGGTTAATGTGTCCATGTAGTTTGTTTTCCTTACTATATATATTAGGTGAAAGTAAAATAACTATATAAATGTTTTTGCTAAAATAAATGGTTGCGGAGATGTCGGAGGGATAACATATGGCTTCTATTTGGAAAAATAAAGTATCTAAATATTGATTTTTGATTTTTGGGGGAAATAAAGTTTTTACTCATAGACTTTCATCTCGGAAACTATTAAACGTACAGATGTCCATTACTACTCAAATCAAAGCTAATCAATTAATTAATTAATTGGGCTATTATTTACTTTATCTTCATAATTACCTTATTATAAGATATTTTACACAAAAAAATAACAACATGTCGTTTTCCTTGTATTTGAAAAAAAACTTTTACTTGTAAAATTTTATCTCGGAAACTATTAAATTTTATATAGAATAATACGATCGATAAAGATCATACTTTTTGAGATATTCACAAAAAAATTCATTTTTTTCTGATTCTCTCTCTTCCCTATACCAAACCCGACGCGGAAAACTCTAAGACTTTTTAGCAGTTAATGAGAGGAAGGTACTGAACAATTTCTGACTGATTTCAGCTTTTTTTTGGAGGGGGGAGGGTTGTTTGCGTTAAAACCTAATTTTACAGTACTATTGAAAGAACATGGCCAAGAGACCTCATATTATAAAATAGGCATTGAAGTGCTACGAACGGGCAGTTTCTTCAAAGGACTATCATGTGTCATGATCATATAGTTATGTTATTTACGTCTTGTATTTAATCAGTACCATTGTGAATTTCATTACATCGATAAAATAAAAAGTTTTATTAAGTTAGTATTTCATTGTACATTCAGACGTTTTTACTTTCACTTACCTATATATGAAATATATTGTAAGGGAAAGTATTGCCGAAATTGAAAATTGTCGAATTCCAGTATTCAACGGAAATACACGTTTTAGGGTCCAAATAACCAAGTCCCCCAAAATGGTCTGTGTGTCCGTGTGTCTGTGTGTGGTAACTCTAGCGCAAATACGAAAAGTCGTACGGAACTGAAATTTCATATTAAATACTACTATACACCCGAGATGCTACAGCAACTTTTTCACTTAAATCGGCCGGCCGAAAGTGGTAATTTATACATGGCATATAGCCCCTTTTTACGATTTTCTCAAAAACAGCTCTAACGATTTTGATTAAACTCGCTATATTGATGTAAAATTTAATGGGCTTTAATATCATGTAGGTTTCATTCTGATTGAAATAGTCTGGTGGTGCTTAAATGCAGATATTTTAAATTTTCTTCCTCTAAAGTACGTTTAATTTTGTATATTCTATAAAAATAATTATATTATCTTGTTACCATTGATAATTAACAGCTAAATATGACGTTGAGAGAATTTGATAAACAACTAGAACATAACAAATATTTTTTTATGCATTTTTTGTGTTTTTAAACACAAAAAAAGTAATATATATGTTTAATATACCGTTGGATAGCTAAAGATTTTAGAAAAAATATTGTCTAATTCACAGAATCGTAAAAGGTAATGGAGAGTATTAAAAAGCCGATAAAACTAACCGTTTTTTGGCTTCACGAAAAGGAAAATTCATGTTGGCGGTGCTGCAATCTGGCGGCTTGACAATAAAGCACATCGCGCCAATTTTATTTTTGAACATAAGAACAGTAATATAGACGTATAATATACTGTTTGAAAGAGAAAGACTTTAGAAAATATATTATCTTAAACACAAGCTTGTAAAATTGTATAAAGAGTGATAAAAAGCCGATAAAACTAACTGATTATTTCAGATAATAATATAATAGAGTTTTTTATAAAACACATGTTTCTATATTAATTCTTTTATGGTTTCACTCATTTTTATCTCTTACTGTATTTGAAAATTCTTTAATCGATTTTAAAAACGGAGGTTAGTGTAAGTCGTGTGTTGCCCACTCCAGATTTTTCTTATATTTATACATGATTTGTAACATATTACCCTTATATTCATTGCTTTAATCATTGAATAAGTTATATTTACAGTTAAATTAGGTACTCACAGCTGAGATTTTCAAACTAGCATCGAACTAGGGATCGTATACACGTTACTGACATAATAGGATATCTAACGGTTACTAAGTGGGAACAGATTCATGGTACTCCACTTCGTAGCCTGAATCTTCTGATTGAAAGGCAAGGTTAACGAGATCATATCGATCAGGAAGATTGAATTGCATTTGGCCGTGAAGAAATAGTGAGGATTACAGGAAATTGGATCCGTAGCAAATGGAGACCATAAAAACCCGTTCCGATTATGTAAAATGCTGTGGAGAACTGAATCCTTTATTAAAAACTGATCAGCTTGAAGACTCGTGCAGTTGCCAGCCCTAACTGCGGAACACTCCAACATATGTTTATACTTCCAGCTCTGAGGAGTTTCTCGATTTTATCAAAAGACTTGAAACGTGCTTTCATCTATTTTTCCAGGTCCCTTCAAACGAATATCTACCTTTGCATAGCTGTTAAATTCACGATTTTCTTGGATCTCGATCTCAAATTTCCTTCCTAAATGTAATGTTACGGTATATTTAGATGGTTCGTTATAAAATATTAGTGATTAACACTGTCTACAAGTATAATTTACATAATGTTCTAGATTATTCATTAAACTTTTTATCGATAATAAAATTATAATTAGGGTACCATTATATAACTTTTATGACGACTTTGCTAAAAATAGTTAACAAAAACTCTCAATGCGCTTATTTACATTTTTTTTTTCATAATTAGTTACTGTAATAAACTAATTTCGTGTTTAATCCAAATGAAGTAAAAATATTGAAAATTATCACACAGTTTTGTTCAAATAAAACGGGTTGTGAAATAAGTTGGTAGTTTTGGTCTATTACATGTTGGCATATAGCTAAATTCTTTTTCTATATCTTCACTAATAATATTCGTATTAATTTTTTTTCCCATTTTAGCTGTGCAAAATATAACCTTCTAAATAAGCAACTGGAATGTTGCTGGAGATGAGTAGTATTTAAGTTATCTTTAGCTCTTCTATCTGAACCGGTTTCCAAAGGTTCTACTTGCCACATCTTTGCTAATATTGATTCAATATCCAAATTTTTTTGAAAAGCAAATATCTTTTGGCCAGGGGTCAGTAACTTTCAATGTATAATGTCTTTATCACCCTCAACTTGACACGATCTAACTCTGTTTCTGTTCCTTGGATAAGAATTTTACTTTCACTTACTATATATAGTAAGGAAAGTATTGCGATCGTGAAAATTTTCGAATTCCAGTTTTCAACGGAAATACACGTTTTAGGGTCACCTGAGTCCAAATAACCAAGTCCCGCAAAAAGGTCAGTGTGTGTGTGGTAACTCCCGGGCGAAAACGGTAAGTCCTATGAAACTAAAATTTCATATTTAAGACTACTATACACCCGAGATGTTACAGCAACTTTTTCATCAAAATGAGCTAACCAGAAGAGGCACTTTATACCATGCATTTTGGACCTTTTTTCGATTTTCTCAAAAACGGTTCCGACGATTTTAATTAAACTCGCCATATCGATGTAAAATTTAATGCGCTTTGATATCATGTAGGTTTTATTTGGATAAAAATAGTCTGACAGGGCTTAAATGCTGATATTTTAAATTTTCTTCCCCTAAAGTACCTTTAATTTTGTAGATTCAATAATAATAACTATATTATCTTGTTAACGCTGATGAAAAACATGTAAATATATAAATTGAAAAAATTCGATACCCAACTAAAGGAGAAAACAGAAAAAATATTTTTTTAATGCAATTTTTCGTTTTTGAACATAAGAGCAGTAATATACATGTATGATATACCGTTGGAAAGCTAAAGATTTTAGAAAAAATATCATCTCATACACAAGCTTTTAGAAGTTAATAGAGAGTGATGAGAAGAAGATAAAACTAACTGATTATTTTAGATAATAATATAATAGATTTTTTAATAAAACACATGTTTCTATATAAATTCAATTTGATTAATTCCTTAATAGTTTCACGTATTTTTATCTCTAACTGTATTTGAAAATTCTTTTATTGATTTTAAAAATCTGGTGCGGGCAACACACGACTTTCACTTACCTCGATTTTTAAAATCAATAAAAGAATTTTCAAATACAGTGAATAGAGTTCCCATGTGAGAAATTCAGTGGAGAATATTTTTTGTTCTTTAACATTTGTCATTAGAACCTACCGTTTAGGAGCTATGTAGTTCGAATGGAAAAAATAACACGTTTTGCTAATTTCAAGTGTTGGAAGCTTTATATCTATATGTCCCTTTTACTCTCACTTACTTTTATATAAAATATTTAGTAAGGGAAAGCACTGGGATCCAGTTTTCAAGGAAAATATTACTTTTAGGGTCCCCTGAGACAAAATAACCCAGTCACGCAGAAATAAGTGTGTGTTGTTTGCTAAGCAAGAAGAAGAAAAGTTGTAAGTAAGGAAAATTTCATATTTGAGACGACTATACGCCCGAGATGTGTCAGCAACTTTTCCATCAAAATAAGCTAACCAGAAGAGCCACTTTATACCATGCATTTTTCACCTTTGTACTATTTTCTCAAAAACGGCTCTTAATGATTTTGATTAAGCACGCTATTCGAAGTAAAAATTGATGGGCTTTAATACGATATAAGTTTCATTCTGTTTTAAATAGTCTCACAGGGCTTAATGCCGATATTTTAAATTTTATCCTACTAAAGGACTTTTAATTTTGTAGATTTGGAAAAAAATAAACATCGTTAGCTTTGATAAAGAACGGGTAAATGTATATGTATGTATAAATGAATTTGATAACCAACTAAAGGAGAAAAGAGCAAAGAAATATTTTCATGCGATTTTTGTATTTTCGAACATAAGAAAATAAATATAGATGTATAATATACCTTAGGTAATCTAAATATTTTAGAAAAAAAAAGTATCTTATACACACAATTGTAAAATTCAATGGAAAACCGATAAAATGTACTGTATACAATTGATTTTTGTAGATAATAATATAATATATTATTTAATAAAAACACATATTTCGATTGAAACACAATTTAATTGATTCTTTAAACTTCATAATTTCACTTACCAATATACTTTATCTCTAACTGTATTTAGTAATAATAATAATAAAAATAGGCTTACCGAACTCGAAGGTTCGATGCCGATACCACCAAATTCCGCCTACACAGACACGTCCAATGTTCACCGTTCAAGCCCAAGCTCCCGAGATCAGCCTTAACGCAATCCTCCCATCTCCGCTTCGGCCTACCTTTCGGACGCCTACCAGTCGGATCAGCAAATACCAACTTTCTTGGAATCCGCTCGTCATTGAGCCCAACAACTTTACTCGCCCATTTGAGTCTCCGCGATATCTTGCGTCAAGATTTTGTATTTAGAAACTCATCAAACTGTATTTAGAAATTCATAAAATGATTTTAACAAGAGAGATAAGTGAGAGTAGTGTGTTGCCAGATTTTTTATTTTCTTTACTAATTTTTAGTTCATTATACTTTTCATTTTATTCTTCATTATCTTGTTTAGGATCTGGCTTTCACTTTACTTCATATTAATTTGCGTACGTTTGTTAACTATATTCACCTTTCAACTTTGGCCTTTCTTTTTTTTTTTTTTTTTTTTTTTTTTTTGTATAATATTTGTCTCTAGGAACTATTTTTTAGAAGCTAGATTTTTTTTTTCTATTTTAACTACGCTTTCCTAAAAATTTAAGTTGATTAAAAACCTATAAAAAAAGTGGAAAATAGATTGGCGGAAGAGGTGGTGTATGAATAAATTGTTACAATCACAATTTTTAACCCAAAATGGTATGACCGTTCTTTTTTGCTTTGTCTCATCGAGAAGAAGATATAGCTGACTTTGGTGGAAGAGTTGCTGACACATCTCGGGCGTATACTGATCATAAATATGAAATTTCAGTTTCGTTCTGATTTTAGTTTTACGATAGACCTACCGCACACAAACCTTTTTGCGGTACTTGGTCTTTTGGAATCATTGGACCCTAAACGTGTATTTCTATTGAAAACTGGAATTCGAAAATTTTCACGGTCGCAATACTTTTTCTTACTATATATTTCATATATAAATTGGTAAGTTAAAGTAAAACAGTATCTATAATGATTTAATTCGAATGATCATACATACAACGAAAGTATAATGTAGGTCGTTGACATTTCCATCCACATCCGTTACGAAAGTATGGATGTTGCATTAGGTAGGAATATACTAGATTGTCTGTCACTAGATATTACCTAGGGTTTTATCCTTTCACTTTTGATGGAGCTGTTGAAACTAGAATGTGTAGAAGACATTTGACCGCGTAAAGACCTCTTTTCATCAATTCCAGTCATCGACTCTTAAGAAAATACATTTCCTTTTACTAGAATTACACTCACAATTATTTTGTAAATGTTGCGATCCAGCCTAGATCACTTCTGCTAATACTTTAGCAACAGAAGAAACCAATTATCGTTTGGATTCAAACTTCGTGATGTTCGAAATGAATTAACCGATTGCGATGGGAAAATCATTAATAATAAAACAGTCATATTTTATTGAATAAAGTATTTCGGTATCCATAACAGGAATTAAGGTTTTCTTTTAGCTTTCACTTACCTATACATGAAATATATAGTTATGGAAAGTATTGTGATCGTGAAAATTTTCGAATACCAGTTTTCAACGAAAATTTAGGTTCCCCTGAGTCCAAATAACCAGTACCGAAAAAAGGTCTGTGTGTGTGGAAAGTTTAGCGTGAAAAAATAAAGTCGTATGAAACTGAAATTTCATATTTAAGACAGCTATACGCCCGACATGTTACAGCAACTTTTTCACTCAAATCGGCTGGCTGAAAGTGATAATTTATACTTGGCATTTTGCACCTTTTTACGATTTTATCAAAAACTTCTTTAAATATTTTGACTAAACTCGCTATACCAATGTGAAATTTAATGGGCTATAATATCATGTAGGTTTCATTCTGATTGAAATAGTCTGACAGGGCCGAAATGCTGATAAATTTTATTAAAGATAAATTTTATTCTTCTAAAGTACCTTGAATTTTGTAAATTAAAAAAAAAAAAAAAAAAACGTAGCATCTTATGAGCACTGATAAAAAAACTGCTATATACCCAAGTTAGACTGATTCGATACGAAACTAAAGGAGAAAAGAGAGAAAAAAAAATGGCATTTTTATGTTTTTGGACATAAGAAATTTAATAAAAATTTATACTGTTGGAAAGCTAAAGAATTTATCAAAAATCTTAGAAACAAAATTGTTGAAGTTAATGGAGTTAGTGGAGACAAAAAGTAGATATTAATATAATAGATTATTTAATAAAACACATGTTTCTATCGAAATTCAATTTAATTAATTCCCTAATATTTTTAATTACCTATAATATATATTTCTTCTATAACTGTATTTAAAAAAATTATTTTTACAGCCGAAGCAAATGAAAGTCGTGCGTTACCCGCACCAGATTTTTAATAATGTTTTTATTTTTCAATCGTGGAGTTACACTTGTTTAAGAATGCTACGGTACCAAAATAATAAAGAAAAACAAGCACTATTAAAGGCTGAAACTTATGTACTTATTATTTAAAAATTATAATTTAAATTAAATATAAAAGAGAAATATTACATGGACGTAAACATTAAAAAGTGAAGTAGTTAAAGACCTTCCTATAGCTGTTACAATGCTCTTTTCTTCCTTCAGCACGTATGTATAATAGCTATCACTCATGAAGCTTAAAGCCATAGGTTATAATATTACAAATTAAAAAAAAAAAATTATAAAATTGAATAATAACAAGTAATCATAAAGGATAACAATTATTGTAGACGTAGTTTAAAAGTTAATTGTCACTAATAACACATTAACAAAAACGTAATAAGCGTTATTGTTGCTCTTTACTTATTGTTTAAACCGGAAAAAGTTCTAAGCAATTAGCTTGAACTTATTAAAAGATAAATTATTTAATTAATTACATAATATGGATAAAATCAAGCATTACATTAAAAAAGAGAGAAAAAAAATATAAACTAATAAAACAGAATATAATGTATGTTAATTTTCTTAATTAATTATCTTTTAATGCTCCAAAACTTAATCAATATTTTATCTCATTATTTTTATATAATGTGATTACAAATATCGATTAGCGAGCTATAATCACCATGTTTTTTACCAAAACGAATTTTAACCAGCATCATTTCATTAGCTTTAAAGTATGAAACATCTTATATTTGAAATATTCAAATTATATATTTTCAGAAAAATATTTAGGGCTAAATGATCGAATATAAGCATACGAGATACAGTTAATAACTTGTGAAAAAATTAAAAATAAACCGTTCTCTGTCTAGTCAAGCAAGTATTGAAAATAAAGGTTTAAACCTTGGTTAAATGTCTTCCTTGAAGTTCCTTGGAAGTAAGCCTTGAAGCAGTTTCTTAGAATTATCCGGTTTAATTCTAAAAGATTCATGGTGTTTAGTATTCCCGTTGGAATGGTTATGTAATTAGATTTTCAAAACCCACACAAACAAATGCACGCCAGTACACACGCACACAAACACACACACATATTAAATCTTGAATGAGCGAATTGACAAATATATATTTTTCATGATTAACATGATATAAAAAAAGCTTTGCAACCAAGAAATTTGGTTTCCATATTAAAAACCAAAACTTTCATATTAAAGAAATTCCTGACGAAAAGAAAAAAAAAAGTGCACTCATAAAAACTACATTTCCTATAATGAAAAATGTTAATAATATCATGTTTACCAGCTTAAAACAACCCAATCTACCCTCACACGCGTAATGTTTATTTGCGTTTCCCTTAGCAAACTGATAAAAGGAATTGGGTGATAACTTTTCCTGAATTGAAGGCTATCATCCCACTTTTTTTATTGCCATTCGAATCTCTGGCTATTGCGAGCAAATAAAAAAAGTTAAATTAGAAGAAAGTAATTTTTTCATTGTAAAATATTTCTGTTCACCTCCTATAGATGTAATTTAGAAAAACACCAAACAAACATCAGCCATTTCGCAATACGCAGTTAAGCAGTAAAACGTAGTTGGGATGAAAAACATGCTAAATTAAGTAGTGAAAACATCTCTTATACATAACTAAGTGTCTCACAAAATTTTATTATAAAAAAGTAAAATAAATTAGAAATGTCGCAATACGTACTAGTTCCTACTTTGAATGTAACGTTATGTTCGCAGAATCCGACACCTAACCTCTGGTTCCGAAGGCGTTGCAAACCGGTTATAAAGAATGAGGCATTAAATGACGGGGATAAGATAATGATGCTTTTGTTTCTTTAATGTTGCTATGTTCGGTGCACATGGGAGTGTACTGACTGCTGAGAGTCGAGGGCACCCTTTGTAACTCCTCAAGGATTTGTCAAATCATCAGTGACTGTGAAGGGGTCCAGTAAAAAGACTTCTAGTGGCCTTGGCTTCCATACTGGTTCAAAAATATGTTTTTAAGCGAGCTTTTCTCCAAATAGAGACGAAGTAAATATATTTCCTACTACAAAGCAATTCGACTAGAGATAAAACCTCCATAATCTAGAAATAGCTTACAGACCCATTGCACACTAAGGAAAATTGAAGGTGAGAAACTATTTACAATCTAAAGAATAAGTTCGAATTCCTCAGTGTTGTTATCGATATATATAAAATTTAAGTCAGGAGAAGGATCTAATGGAAAAAATAAAACAATTTCTTAGCTAAATATGTTGTTTTTTTTTAATTTATTTATTTATTTTAAAAATATTGTAAGGCAGGGACACTTTATTTATAAATAAACAAAATTATGCAGCCCAACTTAATTGGGTTGCTATAACACAGCATTCCGATTATTTCCTTTAGGAATATTCTTAATATTATCAATTATAATTTTAAATCCTTAATTATAAATACACACACACACACACACACACACACACACACACACATATATATATATATATATATATATATATATATATATATATATATATATATATATATATATTTATATATATATATATATATATATATATTTTTTTTTTTTTTTTTTTCCTCTCTCTTTTCTATTCTTTTTAATTTATTTTTTATTTTTGTTCTTTGTTTTTTTTTTCCTTCTTCATCGTTTCCCATTTTCTTTCAGATACATAGATTTATAAATATAACCAATAATTTAACATTTATCCCTTTTTCGTCCGATTAGCCATAGTAGCATAAAGTGACGTTAAACGAATAAACAAACAAATAATTAAAAAAAAAAAATCGCATATTCATCATAAAACACCATATTAAAACTCATACCATCATATAAACAAAAACAATACAACAAAAGACTTTCCATCCCAAATCGATATCTATATGTACAAAATTATACATAATACAAATTATATAAAATTAAAATATAAACAGCTATGATTAAAGTACAAATGCACACGCATTCCCCTCCAATTATACTTGTTGCGACTAGATGTGATAGTGTATAATTCCCAGGGAGTCGAGAACCACACTTTCTGCTATCCTTGCCACGTCCTTTATATCGACACCCATGTCCTCCATGAAGCTCCTTGTTGAACCTGGCACAGCTCCGCGGGCTCCAAACCAAAGGCCTTTTACGTTGAAGTCTCTCTCGCCATAGCTCTCGTGGAATTTTTCCTTGAGGAAAGGGATACATTTTTCGTAGATTTGTCCCTTTTTCCTTTTCACATTACTTGCCTATTCAAGGTCGTTGGATTCGTATCTCATGCTGGGATCCAGAATGATAGCTGAATTTCCGGTCTTAGGGAATGCCACGATATCGCGTGATCGCGATATCGCGATATCGCGTGAATCCTTCGGTATCCACACAGTAAACTTCCTCGAAGCAGGCAAAATCTCTTTCTTGAAGGAGCCTCATCAACTCATGCTTTACTCTATGGTTACGGCGTGTTATCAGGAGGGAGTTGTTGGGACATTTTCCCAGCACATGAGCTGGTGTTTCTGGCTCTCTGCTGCATTTGCGACAGAGGGATCCAACATCTCTAACCTGTCCGCTGACACCTATAATAATCTCTATATCTACGTATATAAATATGAATCTCCCTTTCCCTTGGTCATTGCATCACGCGTGAACGGCTTGACCGATTTTGCTAAGTTATAGTTAAGACATTAAAAAAAACTTGAATTTTGTGAAAAAGTCCTTACGACCTTGATCTTTCCTCGAACGGACCTTATCAAATGGTAAACAAAATAAACATGCGTCTATATTTGAAATGTTGATTGAGTTTTTCGGTATTATGTCATCGCTCGCTTTTTGCTAATATTGTAAATCAGACAAGTCTTTTAAATTACCTTTATTCGTAAAACTTGTATATATTAACACATTGTTCTTTGTTAATTTTATTGAGTTATTCTTACAAGGGCACTAAATTCCACTTTAATTTTCTTTTCTTTATTTCCCTCTCAAAAGTGACTTGTCCCAGAATATATAAATAAATTATTATTATTATTATTATTATTGACTTGGGCTCGGTTAAATATAAAGTCCTTACATTAAAACTTTCAATAATGTTGCCTAACACTTATTTAAACTATCTAGGAAGGGTCCTATCAAAAGGCCCCACAGATAAAAATAAATATAATTCAAGGCTACAAATAATAAATAAATATTATCCGAAATACATAATGGTTACATAAAAACGTAAGTCATTGTTTTATAAATGAAGTGATATTATTGTGTTAATTTATATAAAATAATTATCGTAGAGGTTGGGTGGAAGAGATAGAAGTTTGATCACTAAAACACTCTGAATGAGAAGTTATTTTTTGTGCCGACGTTCCAACCCAAAGTTATATACAATCTCCAAAGTGTCAGAGGGACCTACTCTGCAACAATCAACGCTGATCTTTACGGATTATCTTTCTCTATATTCTAAAACCTACTATTTTTTTTACAGATATTTAAGTGTAGCCCTTAAAACCGAAAACTTGTAAAATGCGAAAGTAAATCAACTTCGTTTGGGAATGGCCAACAAAATATTAAACCAAAAGAAAAATTAGGACTATGATGCTAACATTTAGTTTAAAACGTCTGCACATTAAATAGGTCTCCTTATTTAGAGTGTTTCAATTGCCAACTTTCTTTCTTCTTTTTTTCATGGGTCAACAATTATTCCATCGTCAAAAAAATAATTATACCACGGAAACTATATGTGAATTTTAAGATTTAGTCAAATCCACATCTTCCTTCGTTTAATTTATTTGATACGTAACAAGGTGTGTAAAAGTGGCATGTTGCGGGAAATAAGCAAACAAACACCAAATGTATTTAAAAAAACAACAAAAAACCTAGAAATAGTAAACCATTGTGTAATAATATCATAAGTCGAATTATTTATCCATCATTTAAAAGAGTAAAGATATTATTTTAACCTTTATATATTCTCAAATGACTCATTTCTCGTTGCAAAAGTCTCTAAAATAATTTTCATTTGACATATCACGCCGAAAACTATTATTATACGAGGTTTGTTAGCTACGGGGATGAGGTAAGCATCATCTAGTACGATTAAATTCCAGGAGTGACTCAAATTCAACCACAAGTAAATACTTAATGATGAGGCAATGGCAAATAATAACCGTGCAGTAATACATAAGTGCTGCCATGTGCAGGTGTACCTGCCGTAACGACTTCCGCACCTTATACCCTGGTATAGCGACCATGGTTTGCGATATCACCGATTACACTGATACGCAAACAATACTACATAAAGCAAGCGACGTTTAGCCTTCGAAGGTGTTATTGTTCTTAGTGATGATATCTTTCTTGTATATGATTGTTGCAATGTCATTAATAATGCGTTTGGGCCAGCATGGTTAGTCCTGTCCAACATTATTTATTTTATTTGTTTTTAAATTTAGCAAGACAGGATATCTAAAGTTATAAAAAATTTATTTTGATTGTGCCTCAAGCTGAGAACACTACTCGTGCTTCAAGCATTTCGTTATCGCTGGTCAAACGCGGTATAAAGCGCCCATGGTAACCTAGGATAAGAGATAGAATAAAAGAGATAAAAACATAGGGTTTGAAAGAACCAAAAGACCCTTAAGAAAAATATTAATTAAAAAAATTATATTCTAACATTCTAAACGCATCCAATCCTTCCAATCCAAAGTCCTCCGAACAATAGTTCATGCTCCTTATTATGTTAACAACTGTACTTTCACCACGACCTTAATATCCCATTTATTTTAGACCTGGTACCATCCAACTTTTCTGAATTTCATCAAAACTTTACTCATCATCCTAGCCCTCTAGCACAATCCTTTTCCAGCTCCTGGTCAGATCCTCCATTCATGTACTGTATGTTTGTGGCTATTGCGCCCTAGCTCAGCCTCCACTAGCTCACACTAGTGACGCGGCTGTGAGTGAGGCGCTGGGATCTCTTGGATTTCACTTCTCCCTCTACAATTGGAGGGAAAAGCCCAGTAAGGGATTTCTTTAGCAGATAATAAATATTTTATATGGTTATGATTGTGTGTATTATGTTAATTTATTTCTCACTTTGTATTTATCTCAATTATAGGTTGTTGTTTTGTTTTTTGTATAACACCATATTATATTTTATTTAATTTGACTTTATCAATATATTCTGTATATATTGTATGGGTGTGGTCTCATATCACTATTACTACTCTTTATTTTGAAACATATTGTAATACATATAAATAAAAAATAAATTACTAGAAGGAATTAGTCTGGGTGCAATTTCACTAGGTAGTTTCAACCATTTATTTTCTTCCAACGTTTCGACCCCCATTGTGGGACATCAGGAAGTGAAACAGTTCAAACAGAAACTGTTTCCACTCGCCTACATTACGCTCTGATGATAACCCACAAACGGGGTCGAAGCGGCAGAAAATAAATGGTTGAAACTACCTAATTGTTTCATTCATCGACCGCCAAATTCCTTCTAGTAATTCTCAACGGTCAACTAATTATATCCAATAAAATGAAAAAAAACAAAACATTCTATAACATAAAAACTAAAATTCTTAACAAATCTATTATTCTTCTGATAGTTCCACACCGGTGTGGAACTTGGTAGCTTACTGTGAATGATGCCTTAAGGTTTTCGAGAGTAAGGATATTTTTTTTTCCAAAATTTTTGAGGCCATCGCAGAATTTAGAAGATTACACGAAGCGGAATAACGAAGCTAATGCCCTCCAGTATAAATGTTGTAGCATCGCATCGGCTCAAATTGGCATGTGAAATTGCTAGGATTAGTGAAGAACAGATTAATTTAACGAAAGAAGAAATTTATTTTCTACAAAATTAATTCTCCTTCGTCTACCGAGGATTCTTTACGTTATTGTCAGTAGTCATCCTGTCATTTGCCAAAAACATTAAAACTGAGAAAGAAATAATATTTATAGTTCCATATCACGGTTCGTGCTTTATCATCACATTAATAGACATCATAGATTGTACCTTAAACTATAACTTGTGTTGGAAGATGTATATTCAATATTTATTTGGATATATTCTACCACAAGTTTGAACATTCATTTATTTTTAGTAACAATTATAATTATCTGCCAATTTTCTACGGTTCGTCGTGGCTGGACCCAACCAAGCTACTGCTATAGATTAGCTTATCTTCATTTTACTTATGTTTCTATAATTAATTAATTTTTATTGGCACTGAGCTTTAGCTCATTATTTAAAAAAAAAAAAAAAATCGAATTCCAACAATCAGAGTGAAAATTGTAATTTAAATATATTTAATGCAACTGTTTTATTCAGTGTAAAACCTCTTTCTTTCTCAAAGTTCAGTCATGCCAAGTAATCAATTCGTTGTTGGAAAATCGTTTTATTTTCATTTTAATGTTGATCAACATCGTAAAGATTCTAGGTATTCCTGATTCTTTATTTATTAAGAAGCAGTCTATTTTTTTTTTTCAATTTGAAGTTTAAAATTGTTACCAACTCCAATTATGGAGGGCAGGAAAATGAAAAACAGATTGTGGTCGGCACTATTAATAATTACTTATCCCCTTGACTCGTGTTGTGATTAAGTGCATTTAGAAAGCACGTGCAAAAATAGACTTTATACTTAGACTAGCTATAATCTAGTGGTTTTTTCGTAGATTTTTTTTTTTTAATAAATAAAGTATCTGAAGAACCAGGATCTTTTGGTTTTAGATGTTTTTAATACATTATTATATTCTTGTATATTAAATGTAACTTATGAATGTAAATCATTGAAATGTTTACAATACAGGAAATGTTACATCGATACGTTAATGCGTCAAGCTTAAAATTAAAAAAGTTTTAAAATCCTTCTTTTTTTATAACAAATAAATATAGTTAGCAGAATAAAATAAATGTAAATATATTGTTATAATAATAAAAATTTGGTACGCGCAAAACATTTTCACTAACCTCCGATGTTAAAATCAATTTAATAACTTTTAAATAAGGTTTGAGCTTAAAAAAAAAGTCAAGTTTTGATGAAAAAATTTATTTTAGATTAAATGATATAGCCATAGAAATAACTATCTATAACAATTCATAAATTATATCTCTTTTTCACTATTATATATTATTTTATGTAACTTTGAATATTAGATAATGCTTTTCCTAAAATCTTAAACTTTACAATGGTATAGTCATAAATAATACACCAATATTACTGTTCTTATTAGAGAAAAAAATCTGGAAAATATGGAATTATATCATGTTTCATATTTGCCCATCTTTTGTTAAGCGTACCGTCGGAAAACGCTAAAACAAAATTTAGCGTTTAATCTCATTATTTCTATCAGAAGATAATTCCGACATGAAATCAAAGCTCATTTAATTTTTCATCAATATACTGAATTTTGTTTTTCCAAATCGTTCCACCGTTTATATGAATAACGAAAAAGGTGCAAAATGTCAAGGATAAAGTGGCACTTTTCGGCAGTTAATTTTAGCGAACAATTTTATTTTTTTAAACATGACAAATTTTAAACTTGTGAAATATAAAATTTCAGCTTCGTATGACTTTCAGCTAGACTTACCACAGAACACACGTGGTCATTTGGACTAATGGGACTCTGAAAGGTGTATTTCCTTTGAAAATATGTTATTGATTTTTTTAATGATTTATAGTATGTAGTCAGTATTTTTTCTTTATATTTTAATGTTGCCGACGTTTCGACTGAAACTTGTGAGCCATCTTCAAGGCATTACTGAGCCATGTCAAGCATAAACTGAGTTTCATTAAAATTCTCCAAATTTCAGCAGAACCTTATCCATCATCACGCCAACCCTCTCACTCTAGGGGTACTCACTACGTTTGCTATAGCATTTTTTTTGTGCTATTTTGCTAAACCCATCGAGTTTCTACAGGAAATAACTGTAGAAACTCAACGGGTTTAGCAAAATAGCACAAACAAAAAATGCTATAGCAAACGTAGTGAGTACCCCTTCTATCTCTTTCCAGCTCAATACACCTCTTGTAAATATGTATATATTGGAGTTTTAGCACTGGCTAGATTCTCCACTCAATGTGATTTATGTTAGACGTGTATATAGGTATGAGTGATCTCTGGACTTTGTATACATTTTATTGATTCATTATTGTATATATATTTTATAATATTTGGCTAAGTAATTGTTGTATATCATCACTGTTATTAATGTCCAAATTAGGACAGATTTTAATATTATTCGATAAAAATTGTTGTTGAAAAAAAAATATATATTTTCTTTCCGATAAAGTGAAAGTAAAAATTGTTACCTAAACGGCTAGTTTAAACATAAAAGTATATTTTGAAACTGTTCTAATTATTCAAGGAAACTAAAATATAATATCTACCTAGTAGAAACTGCTAGTTTTGCCTTTTTAATCAGAACAGTTACTAATTGACCGAATTAAAAAATAAATTATCACCCAATAATGAGACGAAGAGGAAATATTTTAAAGAAATATAACATCTTAGGTAATGAACGCGAATAATTCTTATTGGGATTATAACAAGAAAATAGACAATCTAACTCATTTTCGTCGTTATTACTAACTGAAAAAGAATCATTGAATATTAACCTATCGTAAATAAGTATTTATATATTTCAAGTATACATTTTTTTACCTAAAAGGAACCATAGTTATTAACAAGGAATTTCTCTATAGTACGTCAGTAATATTAATATAACTTATATCATAATTCATTATATCGCAGTTATATTTATATATATATATTCATCAGTAGTGTAAAGATGCAGAACACGTTTTGAATTTGGCATCTCATTTTGTGACTAAAATCAACTGGTCATCAAATGAGGAATGATTTCATAAGCTTCTAAACGAGCTTAAAAGGAGTATTTGAAATATCGATTACATGTAATCGTCTGAAGGAAAGTACTATAGATATAAAAAATAAACACGTTTCAGAATTGTATTGAAGGTGCTGTAGCATCAAAAATATATAAAGAATAGAAAGTGAACAAATGAACCCAAAATTTTATGATAAATTAAGAAAAAAATAATGATTTGAAAAATAATGATAGTACCTTTTTATGACATATCTAAGAGTTTTTTTTTTTTTTATATTAAGAGATAATACAATCTGCTACCTTCTGGGGCAAGGAATATTACAAATATAATAAATAATTCATTCCATATGTACATTTGAAATGAAATAAAAATAAATAATTAATAAAGATCAAAAAAAGAAGAAAGAATAAAAGATATATACACAAAATTAAATGAATAGTTATAAAGAAAATAATAATAACAACCTTGAACACATTCATTCCTATTTACAATATTTACAAACTGGTGTATGTCGAGGCACAATGCCAGAAGATCCAGCGTCTCTCATTCAGCCGCGTCACTGGTCAATTTTATTATAAGGATAAATTTATGTTAGGATGTAGGTAATCAACTTTTGTGTATAAAATGAACAAAATGTGCAACATGATTTTAAATAGTATTACTAAAGTATACATTTCATTTATATATTCTTGTTAAATTGACAAATAACACAGAGCAGAGATGTTTATTATTGTAGAATTATAAGAACATGCAAAAACTTATTAAACATTTCCCATTTCCTTGAAAACTGAATTATAAAAAAAAAAATCTTCTTGAAAAAATAAGTTCATTGAATAAAATGAATACTCGTTTTCCCTTGGGAATTCGAATTGTAGTTTGATTAAGCTCTGAAATTTTTATAATAAAAAAAATTGATCTTAAAAATAAATTATAAAAAGTTAGTTTAAGAATGGAAACATTTTTTATTATATTATATATCTAAAATAGAACTATTCTCTTTTGAAAACATATATTTATTATCACAATATTTTTAATTGTCCTGCATTAATCGATAATTCTTAAATTCGGTATCTTAAGTCTGGTGAAATATACAACGGAAGCTTTTTTTTTTTTTCTTTTTTTTTTTACAATTTAAAATAAACGTATTTAGTGTTGCTCTAATCGTAAAATGAAAATTAATTAATAAAATTGAATTAAATTTATCTCCTAATCATTTTAGAAAAGACAAGGAATAATAATATGCAATAATAATTTATATTAACATCACGTTTGTATTGTTTGGTGTAATTTTAATTTTATTAAATTATTAACAATAGTTATTACCTAGATATTCCAGGACTTCGGCACTGGACTTTTTTATATGATTTTCGGACTTTCACTTACTATCTCTTTGCTTGAAACTTCAAATGTCGAGGGAGAAGAGATATGACCATGAGATAGACCATTAGAGAAAAGATGGAAGCTGAAAGAACAATTCTGGGAGAGATCGGAAAAATGAACGCCTGAAGTAGTATGGACATCTGAAAATATTGGCGGAAGAAAGACTGCCCAAAGAAGTCTACCAGTGGAAAATTTAGAGAAAAATAAGACGAGGAAGATCTGGGATTGTCAGTGGAGGAGTCCATGATGGTTCATGGCCTACGGGTCATGATGGGAAGAAGCCATCCAGAAAGTTTTGGTTAAGAAAACCTACTTAAGAGGAAGCTCCTAAATAAATAAATAAATCAGAAAATTATTTCTTTTGTCTAAATTACATTAAAAAGTTTAATTTTAATAGTTTTCAAATAGGCGCTGAAATGTTCATGTTCGATTTCAGAATCCTAGACTTGAAAACTCAGGTGTTGCAAGTAAAGTTTGCATATCTGTTTTTACAACGACCATCTTTTAATTCAAACACAGAAAGTAAGGCCAGGTTCGACAAAGTTATTTTCGGCGTACGGAACAAGCTCATTATCATACGAGATCTACATCAGGAGAACAATACCTGAGTCCTTGTAGTTGCAGTACCGAGTATCTATTTGTTGTGAGTAATTGTCTTGCTCATTGTGAAAGATAAACTATTAATAAAAATAGTTGATCAATCATGATTTTTTTAAATTTGTATACACATCCAATTGGTTGATTTTTTCTCTTTTCTTCGGCCTACTCTGAAATTAGTTTTGACTGATTTTTTTTTAACTCACTTTTATCAAGAAATATTTTAAAAAATCATAGTAGATTAAAGACTTGATAATCATATAATTGGGAAAATGTATGTAACCTTCTAGAATTAGCATTGCTTTGTCACTGGAACATTATGGTCACGCTCTATTTCTTCATCAGCAGAACCGTAACAAAAAACCGGTTACATTCTTTTTTTTTTTTTTAAGCAAAACATACCAACGTTGATATAATATTTTTGAAAAAAACACCCCAAACAGTGGTTAAATATTTAGGTTATATATATTTTTGGAATATTTTTTCTGTATTTATTTATTAATTGATGGCCTCGGTATCTACTTACTTAAATAAACATGGAAGTTCTACCGCTGGGTAGTTTATTCACAAGCCTTTTCACGCCCTTTATTATAATTCAACACTTTTACTTGTTGCATTTATGTTATATACAGTTGTAAAAATCAATAAAATATAAATAAGTAAAGTATTATTAATTGTTTTTGTTTTACGAAACGTCCTTAGAGACCACTGGAGTATGACTACTCTTACTTCTTTCTTTATTCTCCTTCATTCCCATCTTTTCCTCATTCTCTCCGTTTGCTCCTTCCTTCTTTCTTCTCTGTTTACCACAAGGACCCAAACATCTTTTAGTCTTTTCCTATAGTCATCCCTATCTAAATATTCTTGGTATGTTATTTTTAGCACCTCAGTTTCTTCCCTCATCAGTTTGATGTACTCCCTTTACCCCTAGCACTCTTATTTTACAGAAGGTTTCTTTATTTTATCTCTTTAGGTGGATCCTGGATATTTCCGCTGAACCCTAATCTTCTTATTCTTATGTACGTTTCTAAATAATTTATTTCTTCGTATATTTCTGTATTAGGTCTCAACCAATAGCCTTCCTGTGACTTCTTAGGGCTATTGATTCTTTTTAGTATTTTCTTTTTCATTTCTCACATTTTCTATAGGTTCGGGAGAGAAGTGGCTTCCATTTCGTACAGTATCACAGATTCGACGGACGTATTCTAGTGTCTATTGTCCTAAGTTCCTTTTCTCTATATATATAAAATGATTACGCGATTTTGGTTCCCGCTAACTCTTAAACAAGACGAATTTGGATGTTTTGTCTGTTTTCACCATCATTTAAGGCATTATTTCCAATCATAAGTAAAATACATTGAAATTCAGCTTTCCTTTAAACGGGAAAAATATGTTTTTTGTAACCAAGTCATAAAAAAATTATTCCTGACTTATAAGTAGTAATATAGGCGTATAATATACTGTTGGAGAGCGCAAGATTTTAGAAAAGTTAATAAAATAAGGCGGACAAGTAGAAAGATGTAAGCGCATAAATTTATGAAAAACTCCTATTTGTGGTGTCGATTAGGGAGGTTAATGTGATTCATGGTGGCCGTACAGACTATATACTTCCATACAGTAGTCAACATTTTAGAAAAAAATATTATGTTCCAAATCGTAAATTTATAATTGCTATGAACCGAACAAAATAAGAACCCCTAAACATAACAAACAAATAAACTAAGTACGTAGGAGAGAATACTCTCTTTAGTTTGAAGAGAAGCCCCAAATGCCATACTCGATCGAAGACTTAGGCGACATCCTGTTGAGAACGATTCCTGCTCTAGTGCCGATCTATTGTAGTCAGTCACTCTGTGTAGTTGATGAATAATTGCGAGTTGTGTTAGGAATCCAAATTTATGGTCGAGTATAGGTTTTCTGCTTGTAAGTGTGTCAAGCAGCCGTTTGTAGCTTTAAGAAAAGAATAGAAAGTATTGGGAGCTGGCTGATGACTCTGAATGAGTATTTTCTTGTAAAGGAAATTAGGTTGTTCTGAGTATGTTGTAAATACAAATTAGGAACACTAGAGGTTTCCTACTTTTTCTGTTATACTTGAGCATTTATCAAGTCATGGCCAGTAGCTTTATAGTTTGTCGTGCGGCTCGTATCAGAGTGAAATAAGGAAATTAAGTGCTATTTGTTGTTAAGCGTCTGTTTTTTCCGCTTTCATACATGAAAGCTCAGATTTTTCAATTTCTGGCACGTCCCAGGAACCATCTTCATTATAATGTAGTGTTACTGACTCAATATGAAGCTTTAGAATTTTTTTATTTGTTCTCCACGAACTCCCATCGTCATTAGAAAGGTATCTGGGGTAACTGTTGTAAATCGTAAATTTGAAAATTTGTAACTGTTGGTTGAGTTCATCATTGAGTCTATTAGAAATACGTTGGTCAGATTGGATTTGGTTCGTTTGCCATACTTAGCGAGCTATCGTCTTAGCCCAGATCAAATCTCTAATGGACTAAGGATAGTTTGGAAGCTGCTCAATTCTTTTATAGATGAAGACCAAACTGCCTGTTATGTACTTTTCCGATCAAACGCTTTCTCAACGTCTTCTTTAGCCTTCAGAGACACTGGCATTGAATGTGCTGAGTTCAAATGATTGCTTTATCCGTCATTATCTATGATTTGTTCTACCATGGTACTATTTATTATGAAATCGTTTATTTATTATTTGATTCTTTCGTAACATCATTTTATAGTTACGGAAGGAAATATTTTTACTATTTTTGGAATGAAATTAAATATTTGCTTGGTACTTTATGAAAAAAATTGCTTTTCTGAATTGCTGTTTAAAAGGCGGATTTTGATAAGACTAAACTTTAAGAATACAAATTTTTCGTCAAGTTATCAATTTCAGATAATTAAAAAAAAATTCGTACCTTTTGGAAATCGATATCTCAATTGTTAATTAATTAATATTTCATTTTAGTCCTGATGATAGAGACACAGCTTCGAAACGTCAACTGATATATTATATAGATATGCGTAAATTATCTTTAAAAAAAAAAATATAATGAATTGGAAGTTTATTGTACACTGTTTAATTATTATTAAAACTTCATAGTACATGAAACTTGCAATAAGTTATTTGAGAGAAGCAACGGAAACAGCAAAATAGAAAAGCACACACCTTAGTTGCATTATATAATTTAACTCAAAAATAAATCCAATATTTCTTCTGATTTGATAATACGGTTTACATCCAATTATTGCTAATTAAAAAAACTTTACTAATTGATTTAACATTGCTGAGTAAGGTGTTTAGCTCTGTTGATTATATCACATCCGTGGACATAAGTGTTTCTGGAAACCAAAGAACAATGGGATGTCATTCTCAACAATTACGACTTATTTAACAATTGAAAGGTTGCTAGCAAAAAGTTGGTAAAAAAAAGTCCAACAATAACTCATAACCTTTCCCCTAAAATGTCTATGATTTGGTATAGATACCTACAAATCGAGAATGTCCGCAAGACTCATGTCAATATATGTCGTAAGTAAACACTTTGACCTTCAAATAACATATACATGGTATAGGGCAATAATATCAATATAATATGATAATATAAGGTTGTTTTTTTGTTTTTTTTATTACCCAAAAACTCATTAGTCTATAGTATTTCCTATCTTTGATTCTAGAGAATTTAATAAGCAATTATTCAACTAGTTTAGAAAAAAGAAAATAAATGTTTTTTTTTTTTTGGAAAAAGATAAGCGTTATGGAAGTGAGTAAGAGAGAGATTGTTTTTCGGGGAGCGGGGTGGCTACCATTATAATTATAATCATTTGAATTTTATTTATTAGGTTTAGATTTTTATAGGTTTGATTTTTTGAGTTAGGTGAAGTTTAATTAAAAAACTTTTTATTTTATTTATGAAATAAAAATAAAAATAAAATTTATCCTGGAAATAACAGTCTCCTAAGAATCACAATATTTGTATAAAATTAATGGCACTTGTATGGTCATTTTAAGTCTTCGTTATTCAATTGGAAAACATTTGATAGCAATGAGTTTATGCTTGACATGATGGCCTGATGATGTCTTAGATGTTTGAGCCGAAACGTCGGCAATAGTAAAATATTTTTCACAAGACTAACTTTTTATTATTTATGCCTATGATAATTTCAACAGTCGACCATACATCCTCGATATTGTTTTATAACTGTTGTAAATTTCATAAAAGAGAACAATGATGATTCAGGAGGTAGAGAAATAGTTGATGTTCGAAAGAGGTTAATAATAAGGCTTTACGAATGGAGTGGGTAAGGAGTTTCAAAACTGGGTAGCTCGTAAGACAAGAGTTTTTTTTTCTTTTCAAGAAGGCAAATCTGAGAAGCCATATTTAAGTTTAAGGGTTGATACACCATGTGCTAATCGGACAATTATACAATGCTAGTCTTGAATTTGGCCTATCCAGGTTGAATCAGGATAGAGATCTTTCAAGAGTACCTGACATCAAACAGACCCAGGACTACCATCAGACATTATCATCTGCCGGGTTTGAACCCGTTACTTTAGGTATTGAAGGCGTAATAATCTAACTATTTATCGCCCTAAAACTCCTCCCCAATTACTATATTTTATAGTATTTTCCTATAAATAATATACCCTCACTATAAATAATATTCCATATATTATTTTTTTATTAACATCGATCGTTCTCGTTCCCTCATTAATCTTCACTACAATGTAACCATACAGCAGTTGGAATAATGTAATTGCTTTAGAAATATCAATGACAACAGATGAAAAGATTAAATTGCTAACGTCATATCCAAGCAGATTCATTGTCAAACTGTACCAAAAGTGATTAAAGTGCACTGCCAATATTAATCAAGGATTCGCTAATTATTTTGTTTGCCTATGACCTAATTTAGTATGCCTACCCAATTATAACTGTCTCCGGCGAGCTTCTCAATAAATATTACCACAGATCTACGAACGCTTTTATTTGTTTATTACCATATTACTAATTTGTTTATTGTTTATTACCAAATAAAGTGGTATGGACAAACAAATAAGACAGATACGATAATTTATTTATTTAATTTTTCATTTTCCTGGGTACATCCTAGAGAGAATATAATTTGAAACGATTATCCTTTAAAATATGTAAGAATAAACTATATATTATTTTGCGAAAATTCTGAAGAATTGTAATTTCCTTTTTTAAACTGTATATATTTTTTAAATATTTTTTTTACTAAATCCTTCGTAAAATCCTCAACGCTCCTTACTTTGTTACAAATAAAATTATCCATAAAGACCTAAATGTTCCATATGTTGCTGATTTGGCCCGAACTAGATATCAATCCTTCTATGACAAACTCCATTCCCACTCCAACCCACTAGTTTCAACCCTTGCTTCCTCTTCAATTCATGATAATCCTCCGAGGCGTCTGAAAAGAAGATGGCTTCGAGACCTTCTTGTTTAAAATAGTTACTGGAGTGCTTCCATTGGGTTGCTCCTCAACAAGTCTGTCTCATGTGATTTTTCTTTTAGCATATTTACTTGTTGTAATATAAATTACAGTTGTAAATTTCAATAAATAAATATATAAAAAAAAAATATTTTTACAACTTTTATTCTTTTCTTAAATCTTATTATATTTTTTATTATATCTTGTTTTTCTGTTCTCATTTTAACATCCTTTTTTTATGTGGTTTGTACATATTTACTAGAATTTATCTTTTGAGTTATTTTATTAGTTTCATTCAATTCTTTTACTCTGAGACTCCAGTCTTAAATCCAATTTCTGTTTCCTGTTATATTATTCTGAAGGAGCTTGTCCCAGATTAAATAAAGAATTATTATTATAATAAATGATAAAAACGTATTTATCTGAGTATGACATTAACGACTATACAAAAATAACCTTGAATATACAACTGTACCTACCGCATTCCACCGCTGCAACTCCCTGCCCTGAAATGAACCTATAGAACCGTTTGTTTTTTGTGTAAGGTAATTCCCCAACAATTTTTATAGATCTTCAAAACTATTATTTAAGGCATTGTCAGTTCGAAATATGATGATATCACATATGCAATGAAAAAAATGTTAAACATGTGCTAATCGCATTTCTGTTTGTTGTTTGAGATATTTTTAAACACAAGTGTTTCGTTCGAGAATTGGGCTAGAGACTATATCAATACGTTCATATTTTTGTTTAGATTCAGATTGATATTACAATCTGTCCTAGTTAGGACATTAACAATAGATTTATAAAATAATAATACATTAAAGAATCAATAGAAAATGTACAAAGTCTAATAATCCCTCATATTTTTAGTTAATTCACTATGTTGAATCAATTTTTTATCCTTTTCTTCAATTTTCATTTAATAAACGAATTATTTTATTTACAATTTTCCGTTTTCATAACTTTTAGAATTTCAGGAGCTTTATTCGTAGCATAAAATAGCCTGGAGGCTTGAAAGTGTAATTACAGTGATAAGTAAATATTTAAATAATATATGATTTAAAAAAATAATTAAATACAATTAAGTATTTATTAAAATAATTTTATATATCTGCAATAAGATTATTCCTCGGCATACGGACATGGTGGGTTCCTGCTCATTTGGGATTCAAACTTTTCTAACAAGCTAAAGCTTGGACAATTGAACAATCTCTAAAATAATTTTAAAATGAATATGGCGCTTGTGACGCCGAAATATACGAAAATACCTCAAAAAAGAGATAAGTATGAACTGATTTTGTGTAAATTAACATACTTAACATTTAATTAAGTCTATCATATTGATTTAAATCAGCATATAATTAATAACTACAGCATTCTTAACTAATTAATTTGATTGATTGGACTTTAGAACGTTTGCTAGGACAGCACTACGTCCGAACCGCTAGCATGGCTTCACCTCAGGGATTACTCTTGACAAATAATTGTCTGTCAGCAGAATGATTCAGCCGTAGGCTCTATTGTTTAGAAAATCAACTATTTTTATATCTGTTTTGCGTCAAATAAAAAAAGCGTTTAACTTCCATTGAAAAGTATAAGCGATTCATTAATGAAATTATTCTAGTATCCCTATTCATAATTTACCCAGAACGGTATTGCGTTAGATTCTGGCTTGGTAAATTAATGAAGCTTATTTATAAAAGATATCTTTCTATTGGCTAGTTCGGAAAATAATGCAGGGTTTTAGTTTTTTTCATTAAATACCCCTTTCAAGGTATGGTTATTATTATGGATAAGAAAGTGTCACAGAAAGCCTCGACAATTTTGTGTTCATACATAGAAGAGAGTATGATGGGAGGTGGTGCTCGCCGTCGTAGAAGTACATACCGCAGCACCAGTTATGAAGTTACTCAGTCAGGTAGGGGGCGAACCCGCACCTACCAATTAGCAGAGGGGACTGGCTAGGAACGAAATGCCCCGTGTGGTAGAAGCATAACAGCAGCGGATAAGAGTCATAGATGCACATGGATAGAAGCCATGTGCCTCATCCAGTGAGGGAGGAAGGAATGAATACGGAGAGAAGGAATATACTGGAAGTAAAGTGAAGGTAGACCAAATTATGATACAAAGGCATAGGCACTCTGACCTAGGGATATACCACTTGGTAGAAGCAGGTAGGAATTCTACTATCTCTTAGGGATGTTAATCTATGTCAGTAATTGATGGTGAGAGCTTCTCTACAATACTAGTGTCTTGGTCCTAGATCAAATTACCTTAAATGGTTTATTTATTCTTATGAGCCAGTTACATGGATAAAAATAATTACAATGGCATAAATAAGTTACAATATACAACATTATTGATACAATATATAGCGTCTTCTTATATTCGGCCGCCGCTAGCGCTACAGAATGAAGCATCCGCTACATCCCTCTATATAATGAACTGTTTACTTTTGCTACACTATTCATTTGGATGAATGCCAACGCTTATTAATCTCTTCCAAAAGAGAATGTTTGTTTACCTCTGTAATTTTTCGCAGCTTAAAAATGATTCAGTCTTTACTAAGATTTTAAGAGTGATTTTGCAATAATTTTATTTTACTAGTTTAAACTCGGCCGGAACGGGTCCCAAACTGATAGGGAAATCAAGTGTGGAACGAGCGCAGCATTTAACGGTTGTATAAGTTTTCAGTAAGAGCTTCGTTTGTCCTTACGCGGCTTTTCTCCGAGACTACTGGACCGATGTTTTGGTAACCCGGCACAAAAATACTAGCGCACCCGACTATGATCCTGACACCTAGACGTTCATGTCCGCCGATTAGTTTTAAAATGGCGACTGATTTAATTCGATAATGTTAAAAGTTATTAGAGTTTTTTAACCAAGAAACCGTGAATAATTATAAAAAAGAAAAAAAATTAAAATTTTACTTATAAATACGCCTATAACTCATTAAGTTTTTGAGGTAGAGAAAAAAATGTATTGAGTTTTAGGAGGTAGGACACCACGGCGAATAAAAAAAATAAATAAAAGGAAAAAAATTGGAATATTTACTATATATTTACAAGCGTGTAACTCCGTTATTTTCGAAGATAAAGAAAAAAATCTATAGAATTTTTTAATCAGTACACCACCATTAATTATTAATAAGGAAAATAAATGAAATTTCACCAATAAATACACCATAAACTCAGGTATTTCTGAAGATGAATACCAATTAATAAATAAGTAACTAACCACTTTCAACTAAATTTTCACTCAAGATAATGTAACAATGACAAAATAAGTGCAAGCAAATCAGTAACTTTTTGGTTTATAATTTTCAATAATGTACCTTGTAATAGTCTAATAAAAAAGTTCAAATAACAAAATAAAAAAATCCGTTTGTTCACTGTTCAAATTAATTAATAAATAACCTAAATAATATTAATACCATTTATTTATTTGAGTACTATTCGACAGAGAATTAAATTGTCTACAAAACGAAAAAAGAATCATTAAAATCGGATTACAAACATCAGAGATATATCATTCTGAAATTAGCAGTGGTGATTGACCATTTTCATTTGAAATATTTATTGCTTTTCATATTAGTGAATTGCCTTTAAACAGATATAAACAATTATACCGTAATATATTTAATTACAAAAGGCTATATAGGTAATTTTATGACTATCATAAGGCCGTCATGGGCTTACGGAGCGGGGCTGTGGGACTCGACTAAACCATCAAATTCTTCCAGTATCTAATCCTTTCAATCCAAAACCCTCAAAGCTCTTTACTTTGTAATGAACAAACTGATCCATAGGGAGCTTAATATTCCATATTGCAGATTTGTCCTGAACTAGGTATCATTCCTTCCATCATTCATCACAAACTCTTAATTCTTCTTAGATTTCTAATAATCCGCTGAGACGTCTGATAAGATGGGATATTATGAGAATGATGCAAAATTTTCCACAATTGTGTCATGTCTTTTACGTTTACTTATTGTATTCAACAATGCAACTGTAAATTGAAATTAATATATTAAAAAAAATGCTTTTCGAGTTGAAATCTGACCTTGCACCTAAACAAAGGTTACTTTTGACATTAAGCCTAGCCTTGAAGCGTGATGGGTGGAATGGGACCATATTTATGAAGAACTCACATGGTCATTGTTTAGCGGAGCATACTTCCTCCAAGTATCCTTTGCAATAATTACCTTTTAACAACTAGCTATCAAGAGGATCAGTGAGTCCACGCACAACCTCACGCATTATGAGGCGGTTTGTTTTTCATCGTCCCACTGACCTTTTCCACAACTCTTTAATGCCTGTTACGTTACTTTAGCATAACTACGTAATAGGACGTTCGTGTAGTTCTAGGCTCTCACAAAATGCGCAAAAGACCTTCCTGGATAATTATTAAAATCTATATTTAATTGCACCTAAAAAGTTAGTAAACCTATTAGAGATGTTTTTGTCGGAAACATTTCATAAAGTTAGAATCGGTCATAATTACTCCGATAGATTTGAGGTGCGATCGGGTTTGAAACAGGGTGACTCCCTTTCACCTTTGTTATTTAATGTAGCTTTAGAATATGTCATAGAAAAGGTGATGTGTACCGAGAAAGGCTTAAATATGGGTGACAAGATTCAGGTTTTGGGGTATGCCGATGATCTGGTACTGCTAAGTGAAGACACAAAAACCATACAACTAAATATCAAGTGTGTTAATAAAAACCGGAAAAGAAATAGGACTCGAGTTAAATACCGATAAGACGAAATATATGATTAGTAGCAGAAACGGTGTCGATCTTGGTGATATTGATATATCAGGGCATACTTTTGAACACGTAAAGAAAGTATTTAGGTTCAATTATAACTAGAAAAAATGAAATCCAGGAAGAAATAAAGTCCCGGTTAAAGGTGGGAAATGCGTGTTATTATTCAGTTGCTACGTTACTTAGTTCGCGGCTTCTATCTAAAAACTTAAAGAGTAGAATTTATAAAACTATTAGTCTTCCAACGGTTCTTTACGGATGTACTTACTTTGAGGGATGAACAACGGCTTAAGGTTTTCGAAAATAAGGTATTGCGAAAAATATTTGGTCCGAAGAAGATGAGGCCACTGGGGAGTTTAGAAGGTTGCACAACGTGGAATTGCGGGACTTGTATCCTGTGAATATAATTGAGCTTGATTACATCGCGGAGACTCAAATGAGCGAGTAAAGTTGTTAGGCTCGATGACGAGCGGATTCCGATAAAGTGTGTATTTGCTGATCCGACTGGTAGGCGTCCGAAAGGTAGGCCGAAGCGGAGATGGGAGGATTGCGTTAAGGCCGATCTCGGGAGCTTGGGCTTGAATGGTGAACATTGGACGAGTCTGTGTAGGCGGAATTTGGTGGTATCGGCATCGAACCTTCGGGTTCGCTAAGCCTATTATTATTATAATATTTAATTGTGCCTGGACAGACTCTATGAACAATCAGGGACTGTCCTGAATCACGTTCTTTGAATCACTAATAAGTTTATTAAGAGTTTTAACATTTAAAATGGAAATAAAAACATTTGCTTTAGTATACTCTTGGCAAATGAAAACAACAGATCATGGATCTTTAAATGATTTCCACAATAAGGGAAAAATAGAGATTGTGGACGGAAAGGCGGATCAAAGAAGTATTGATGGTTACAAAAACAAAGAGATAATCTACTAGCAAAATTTATTTTTAATCTTCTACCTAGACATCAGTACAATGGTAACTTGTTTCATTCGAACCAATATTGCTCCAGAACGGTAGGTTCTTGCGACAAATGTTATATATATTTTCAACTAAATTTATGAAAAGGGAAATGTCAAAATTTCGATTTGAGGAACAGTAGCAGAGACAGAGCGTATCAAGCAAGCGCCAAAACTCAAACAAAATTTAAGCGAAGCCAGACTTTTTATTTTAAATACAATAACTCCTAAATAGTAGGTCCTAGCGACAAATGATATATACGGTTATTAGTTTTTTTTTTATTGATTTAATTTTTATATTTATTCAATATCTGCCATTTTAATGTTAACACCCTCCCCCTCCCCTACATCCTATTTAGACATGAGGCTTCTGATTGTAAGCATCCACTCACAATAGGAAACTTGCATATTTTTA
Source organism: Piezodorus guildinii (assembly GCA_023052935.1). Classification (NCBI taxonomy): domain Eukaryota; kingdom Metazoa; phylum Arthropoda; class Insecta; order Hemiptera; family Pentatomidae; genus Piezodorus; species Piezodorus guildinii. The sequence goes on from CM041293.1 coordinate 65,041,963, forward strand.
ATTTAATTAGTTATTGGTTAATATTTATTAATTAAACTTTAACTTTTTTAATCGATTTTTAATAATGATGGTCATGTTACATCAATTGATTTATATTATAATTCATTTGTATAGTGGAATTATTTTCAATGATCATAAAAGCGACGTTAAACGAATAAACAAACTAACAAACCTTAAAGAATCTACACCTACGTAAATAACTTTAAATTTTCAATGGGAGCAACATCGACATAGCTTTTTTGGCTCAAAGTTTGTTAATAAAACCCCTGTAATTCTTTCAGGAATAAATTAGGAAGTTTGTTTTACTTTTGTATTATATACACTCACTAACGCACAGGACAATGATTACAACAACTTTGTCAGTAGACTCTCTGACTTTTATCTCTACCAACATTGCATTATATTATAAAGTTCAAAGTTTACCTCCACACCCCAACACTTAATAAATGTGCCTTTTCTCGTGCCACCAAGAAACCGTGACTTTTTTCATTGTAACGTATATATCATGTTAAGCGAATGTTTATATGATGTTAAGCTATAAAACTAAAAGCACATACAGTGAATATTGTATTTATTATTACACCTTAAAATGCCATCGGACAAAAGAATGACTATTATCATGTATTATGTATACATGATATCTTTTATTGCGTAGTGTATGTTTTGTTAAACAGATAAATGAAAGATAAACATATATATATATATATATATATATATATATATATATATATATATATATATATGATCCTGACTACCATTTCTATGTATCTAATTGTGCTATTTACGATCAATATCTTAAAAGGTCATAAAGAACTGCCAAAGGTTGCACCATTGTTTTTCATACCTTAATTATTATAAAGATAAACCTTAATGACATTTATTACATCACATTTTGCTATGTGACTTTATTTAATAATGTTTTTTACATTTACTCTGCATAATTTGATTTTTTTTGTTAATGCATTAAGACCCTTCAATATTCAATGTTAAATTAGTCCAGTACTATTTAAAAAGTATAAAATTGTTCAAAGTTTTAATTTGTCAAATTGGTGTTGCAGGACGGAGGCAGAAGTTGGAGAGAGGGTGGATATGGCCGACAAGAGGGTGGACTTGGACCCTTCCAGCAACCCGGCAGCTAAAGCTCCAGCCAAAGAGGACCTCGCTCCAGCGCAGGATGCACCTCTCAAAACGGTTTCAGCCTTCAGGACAGCGCTACCACAGGTATAGCAATTCATATAGTTAAACAATAAACATAGTTAAGGCACTAAATAAAACATTATATAGCTGTGAATAGCAGAATCGTTTAAAAGTTATTTTTCTCATGGATGTAAACCAGAATAATAATAATGAAGGGATGGTTCACACCAAAATAAAATCATATGCGAATTATTTTATTTTATTTTTTTGATGAATTTTCTTGTAGAAAATTGTAGAGATTTATGGGAACAAGAATGTTGGTTCAATTAAATTGATTCCTTACAAATTAAAGGTCTTTCAGCCTATTTCAATGGGGATAAAATCAATTTACATTGAGATACTTGATATTTAATATTTAAAAATGCGTTGAAACAAGATCGTTAGAGCTTTCATCAAAAAATTGTAAAATCGAAAATATAAAGGGGTAAATTAAGGTATCAACTGCTTTGAGGAAATCATAGACCAACCTATCTCTGATGTGTTATTTTAGTTCCATGCCACTTTAAGTTTTTGAGCTCAGATATCACATACCAAACATTTTACAAGACTTGTTTATTATTGACAGTTGGGACACTGAAACACGGATTTCCGTTGAAAATTCGAATCCTTCACGGCTTTTTATTCCTGTACTGTAAATTTTATATATTCGGGTAAAAACAAAAAAAAAAAATGGCGTGAGTCGAGATATATTTAGATCTGAGTAGTAAACGCAGATGATTTACTACTGCTGTGCGAAGATGCGGAAACAATGCACTTAAAAATGCCAATACCAGTGAAAACCGGTAAAATTACTTGAAGTAAATATAGATAAGGCGAAATATATGATTATTAGTAAAAAAAAGGGACGATCTTGATGATATAGTTTCAATTCGTACAGAAATTAATTTTTTTTGATAACTAGAAAAACGAAATCTAAGATGAAATAAAGTCGCAGTTGACGGCAGAAAATGCTATTTATAACTCAGATGGAAAATTACTTAGCTCACAGCTACTGTTAAGAAAGTTATAGAATTGAATTTATAAAAATATTATCATCCCGAAGGTTTTATACAGATACGAAACGTAGTCGCTTACTTTGAAGAATGATCTTAAGGTTTTCGAGAATAAGGTACTGTATAAAATATTTGGTCCAAGAAGGGATGAGACCTCTGTGGAATTTAGAAAATTACAGAACGCGAAATTACGGAGCTCGTCTGTATAATTGAGTTTGTAAATATTTTTGTAGAATTATGCATTTTAGGCTATTAGTAATAGATCTAACTAGTTAATTTATTGTTTGCTGAGAAATATTGTCTCACTGAAGGACTTATTGTTTCTTGAAGTCATTTTCATTTTGAGAGAAACTTACGAACAGTAACACAATACCCGACCATCCATTAGGATTCCGCACACAACACTCAAATACTCATCAACTACAAAGAGTGACTGACAACATTGCATCAGCACTAGAGCAGAAATCGTATGCAACAGAAGTAGTTCTCAAGCATTCGATCTGGTCTGGCATCAGGGACTTCTCTGTAAACTAAATACTATACTCTCTCACCTACTATCTTATCCTTCAGTACTTTCTTAGCGATAGTTTTTTAGATCTGTCGAAGCATAGAAATCTCTTCAATTATGCCACTCTTAGCAGGAGTACGTCAAGGGTCGGTTCTCGCCCCACTACTTTACATAATATACACACACTTCATGCCAATCACCTCCGAAACTCTAACAGCTGCATACGCAAACGATACATCAACCGTAACAAAACATCCCAATCCTACACACGCTTCACAGACATAACAACACAATTTCACGACTGGTGCAAACTTTGGAAAATTAGAATTAACCAAGACAAATCCCAACATATTACTTTTACTCTTCGACATAACACCTGCCCGCCAGTATACTCGTATCTTGACAACATCCAAATTCCACAGACAGACACAATAAAATATCTCGGCTTGACATTCGACAGAAGAATGGCATGGAGCCCACACATCAAGAACAAACTGATAACGCTAAATAAAAGATGAAACTTTTATACTCACTACTCACGTTACGTTCAAAATTAAAACTTAAAAATAAACTAAACACTTGCACATACCTACTGAAACCCGTTTGGACTTGAACCTCACAGATATACGGGATTGCCAAAAAGACACACATACGTAAAATTTAATCCAAAACTATTTCAAACTCGCCATGGTACGTTAGCAACACTACTTTACATACAGACCTTCACATACCAACAGTTGACGAACAGATTCGGATTCTTTACAAACGTTTTCACAACTTACAGGGACATACCAACTCAATAATACAAAACATGGCCACTACTAACATGCCCCACAGCACCCGCAGAAAGGAAAGAAGTTGGATGAGGTACCTCCTAACATAAATGCCAATTAAGAGGTGTCGCTGGGCATCCTCTTTCCATCATGCTAATCACGCCACATCACCTTTATTGAACTAGCAACATTGGTATCAATATTTAATACTGATTAACTATCAGTATATAATATTAACTGGTTGTCAACTACATGACAGGTGTGATTATAAATATATGAAGATTAAAAAAAAAAAAATATATTTTGAATATCTTATTTCCTGATTTTGATTATTAGAGCGGCCCACAAAAAGTTAATCAAATATAAAAGAAATAATGGAAGAGAGATTTTGAGAACTTTTAAAAATTTTTGCTGCAACCAAATCTGAATAGATAACGTATATCTGATCAGTGTCATGGTCGCGCTAATGTTAAAAATATAATTTCTTCGTAATTTTTTTTTCTACCTTTGATTCTGGCTTTCCAAACTGAAAAAATACACTACTCTATCAACGATTCTGTCCAAGAATCCAAGTTTATCAACCTCTTTCAAAGAATATCAGCTATAGCCATCAGGACTGTTCAAGGTGTTTTTTTATGACATACTAAGTTCTTCACTTGGTCTCCTCCTAAGTATAATTTTTCCATAGGAACCATGTAATTTAGGATAAAGACTTATCTGTAAACATTTCAATTCATTAATATTCTTTTTAAAAAAGAATATGTTGCAATGATACAGACATATTCTCGTTTTTAATTTTCAACATTCTTCTTCTTCTTCTTCGTTCTTCCCTCAAATGGCGATGTCCGAGAGTAAAACTGTAAACTCAATGGTCCTCTTGAGGTCCTCCAGATCACCATAGAGCTTAGTCACCAACTCGGTAGGTTTTGGCCAGATCCGCTTCCTGATGTCTTCTAGCTGAGGGCACGTCTGCAGGATGTGCTCTGCAGTCTGGTCACCGGTTCTACATCCGCAGAGGGAGCTTTCCCCGATGCCAAACTTTTTATAGAGGTGTGCCCTCATCCTGTTATGGCCAGTTCTGAGCCTGAAGAGCACAACTTGTTCCTTTCTACTCATTTTGTAGTAGGCGTCTTCTGGGTCGCGATTCGGGTGCAGGTCATTCCATTTAGCGTTCACTGCAGCCCTATTTATTGATATCGCCTCCAGGAGGGTCTGGGTGCAGTTTGGTTGTGGTAGTGCTGCACCTTCCTTTGCAAGATGGTCGGCTACTTCATTTCCGTACAGACCGCAGTGCCCTGGTATCCATTGCAGTACCACTTCACTATACTGCAATTGTAGATTTTCAATTTCTTCTACAAGAGTGTGAAGTCCTAGTTTTCTTTTTGACTTCAGGGCATGTAGTACAGATGCTGCGTCTGACAGAAAGACTATTTTTGAGTCTGCGTTTCTGTTGAGCCGTCTCAGTATTTTGCTGCCCTCCAAGATCGCCTGTTCTTCAGCTTTGAAATTTGTGCATCTTAAGCCTGTTGGGATGGCTTTGTCTAGGGTGTTTCGGCTCGGAAATTCTATATGGACCCCAGCTCCACCATTCGCAATAGCACCCGTAGCTGATCCATCACCATGAGGTAGAAGGGTATCTTTCGTTGAGCATTTTCACTGATAAGGATTTCATTAGCTGAAGCTCGAGAGGCTCCTTTCGCTTGATTCCTGGAACTGTGAGGTGTATTTGGGGTTGAAGAAGAGAATTCCATGGAGGTGAGTTACTTACTATTCTGGTTTGTTCATTTTGCAGAGAGGTTAAATTGTGTTCTGAAATAAGGCTATTTATTTTGTGAAGTGGGCTGGTACGTTTGAGTCTGTTTGGATTTCTTTCTGTAGTCCTTTTTTGTAACGGATGACTTGGAATGCTTCTAGTTTTTGTCTGCAGATTTAAGAGCTTGACATCTCTTCTGTTTTGCATGGATAGCATTCCACTAGTTGTCTCCATTTTGTTAATTGGAGTGGATTTAATTGCTCCAGTTATCAACCTGAGTCCCTGGTTCTGTGCTATTTTAATTTTGTTAAAGTTGGATTGCGCTGCAGTTCCCCAGCTGCTGATTCCATACTCGATTACAGGCCGGACGTACCCAGTGTAGAGAGATTTGAGAGTCTGGTGATCCGCTCCCCAATTCGAGCCTGCTATCTTTTTCATAAGGGCTGTTCTCTTACTTGCCTTGACGATGCTTTTTTCTATTTGTTTTTTCCATGTGAGTCGCGGGTCTAAAACAATTCCTAGGTAGGTTGGACTATCTTCTTTACTAATCTTGTTTACGTTTACTTTTAGGTTTAAGTCTGCTCGGATGTTCGGAGAGAGACTGAAGATAGTATATTTAGTTTTAGATATATTTATTTTCATAGCCCACTTCTCTGTCCATTCATGAATAGCATTCAGGGCTGTTTGGATCCTGTATTTCGCTACGAGTATAGATGTGGCATGGCTCCAGAAGGCTAAGTCATCTGCATATAGTGAAGCTTTCACATTTCTTGGAAGTTCTTCTATAATATCATTTATATAAATGAGAAATAATGTTGGTGAGAGAACTCCGCCTTGAGGTACTCCGTTTTCTATAGTTCTTTGTCTGCTTCTTTGTGTACCTAAGCAAATTCGGCCTTTTCTGTTCCTCAAGTAGTTATTTAGCCATGTGAGAGCTCTGCCTTCTATCCCCATCTTGGCAATCTTGACCATCAGCCCATCGTTCCATACCTTGTCAAAGGCTTTTTCAAAGTCAACCCAAACCGCAACTGTGTGCTCCTTTCTTTGAAAACTGTCCTCAATCTCTTGAGTGATGAATGCAACCTGGTCTTCGGTGGATCTGTGCTTTCTAAATGCAGCTTGTTCAGGGGCGAGGAGTTTATTTTTTTTCATTTTCAACATTTAATAATTTTTTATGGCCACTTTTTTGCTTTTATATTTTATTATTATATCATCCACATATTCTCACAATATTTTTTTTACCAGTTTCTCTTTAGAAAATGATTCGAAGCCGCTGTTCGATCGTTAAGTTTATACTTTAACGCCTTATTTTAAAAACATTCTATCCAAGGTTGAGTATATGTTACATGAGGGGGAAGAATTGCTTAGAACATTTAGAAAATTAATTAGAATATGAATGTTTGAAACCATTAAACAAAAGAATATTACGATATCCGAATACTTTTACACTCAATGATCTAGTAATTTTACATTATTAATTGGAAATTAAAAAAAAACAATATACTTTTCGGTTATCTTTTCTTTTTTTCAATCGGTAAAAATTATTTATTTATCAGTTTTTATGGTTAAATATTGTTTTCACGTAGTTAATAATATGAATATATTTGTTAAATTCACAGAAAGAATAAGTAAAAGTTCAAAGTTAATTTCATTGCTACATACTTTCTTATTACAGTGCCAAAAATGAATAAAAGGTCCTTTGAATATTTACTTTCTTTATGAAGAATAGAAAATAAAATATAGCTAACAAACAAGGAAAGATATTTCTCAGAGTAAGAATAGAGAAATATACATAACTTAGTAATTAACATAATAAAAACATTAGTTATGAGTAATATTGTACGAGGAAGGTTATGATGACTGTAGCTTGCATTATATTCTTCCAAAAAGTACTATATCCATATTATATTGTTAAAAAGTCATGGGGAAAGTGAAATAAGTTTTCAACAAAGTAAACTATCATATTTAGATTTCAATAAAAAATAATCAAGTAAATTGGTCCAGTAATAAATAAATGACAGATTTTTTCGTTTCCTGTAAAATTGTCTAAAGTGGATATTGGAACTCAACATCTCAAATAATCTCTGCTTATCCTTGTTCCTGTCCTTCAACTCCCTTTATGGGTCATACTGACGTTTTACCTTAGGCTCCTAATCTTCATATGACTTCCCAGAATGTAGGATATGTTTAATGGGATTTCATCAGTCTTACGTAAAATATATTTCTCTGTCAGTTATTTTTAGTCTCGATATACATCAGAATATGTCAATCTTGATGAAAAGCATTATTTAATATAATTTCTCGCGACCAATGCTGATTTATTGGCGTTGTAATTCGATCAAGATAATGCTATCCATGACAATTAATGTTTATTTTTTTTAAATAATTGAAATGAAGAAAAAAAGCAGATGTCACTTTTCATTATTGCTACAAACGAAACGATTGGTTCTTTGAAGGCTTTACGTAGAAGGGGATTACTATAAACAAAGACTTTCATATTACACTTCTGACTTAATGAGGAACATGGTTGGGGGTGCGTTCATCAAAAAAACAACAAATAAGTATTGTTATGATTATGTTTTATTTTCAGCACTTGTTCCTTTCTCCCTCTTTTCCTATCCTTATATTTGTTTCCGTTATATAGCCTCATATGTAATTGTTAGTTTAATATTATTATACTTTAAAAAAAATCTGGTGCGAGCAACACACTACTTTCACTTAGCTCTGTTGTTAAAATCGATTTAAAAAATGTTAAATACATTTAGAGAGAAAAATAAATTGTTAAAGAATTAATTAAAATGAATTTCAATAGAAACATGTGTTTTATTAAATAACCTATCATATTTTTATCTATAATTATCAGTTAGTTTTATCGGACTTTCATCACTCTCCATTAACCTTTACAATCCTGTGTATTAGATAACATTTTTCCAAAAATCTTTAGCTATCCAGCGGTATATTATACATCTATATTACTATTCTTGTGTTCAAAAAATTCTTTTAAAAAATTTTTTGCACTCTGCTCCTTCAGTCGTTAATCAAATACCCATATTTATCCATGCTAACAAGATGATGTGCCTACTTTTTTGAAATAAATAAAATCGAAGGTACTTTAGAGGAAGAAAATTTAAAATATCGGCATTTAAGCCCTGTCAGATTATTTCAATCAGAATGAAATCTACATCATGTTAAATTCTATTAAATTCCACAGCCAGTTATAGCGAGTTTAATCAAAATCTTTATAGCCGTTTTTGAGAAAATCGTAAAAAGGTGCAACAAGCATGGTATAAAGTGGCTCTTGTGGTTAGCTGATTTAAATGAAAACGTTGCTGTAACATCTTGGGCGTATAGTTGTCATAAATATAAAAATTCAGTTTCGTAAAGCTTTTAGTTTTTACGCTAGACTTACCACACACACAAACACGGACCTTATTGCGGGACTTGATAACTTGGGACTCAGGGAACCCGTTTATTTCCGGTGAAAACTCTATTTCGAAAATTTTTCTCGTTTCTAATATTCTTTTTTTTTTTTTTTATAACATTAAAAATCCCGTCAAATATTACTTTAAGATTGTTTTTCTATAAAAGTTTACTTGTTTACATATTTTTCATCTTTTAACTTTAATTATTTGTTTAGTTTATCTTTTTATCGTTCAAATATTCTCATTCATCTTAATTCTATGTTTGCTTTCATATTGTATTACTGTCATCATTTTATTTTACCCAACTTATAATTGTTTTTTTTTTATTTGTTTTTTTGTATAGGTCTTGTTTTTCATAGCTCTGATGAAGGCTCACAATGTAGGGCCGAAACGTCTGCACATAAATACACATATTAGTATTTTTTTTATTTTTATTTATTTTTTTTTTTTTTATGGCCGCACCCTCAACCACCTTTTTCAGTAAATATCTCATTCATCAGTCATCTAAACTCCTTCATAATATTTTTCATAACTTTACTTGTATCTCATATTTTTTTTACTAAATTTAATAATAAACTGAGAAAACATAAGTGTGGCGATACAATATATGTGAATGATTTAATAAATATCAGTAATGAATTGACGGTTTCACAATATTTAAAAACACGATATTCTGGAGCGAGTATTTTCTTTGTCTAAAATATTTAAGGTCATTACGAGAACGTGATGAACTTGTAAAATACGTTTTTACAAATCACTTTTAGCATAATGTATAATGTATGAAGAAGAACTTTAGCGATTTTCCAAAACGATAAATGTGAAAGAATCAGCTATATGTTCTTTTTTCCCATTTGTAAACACAATGTTCATTAAAGAACCTTGAATTTATTTGCTCACTTTAGGCTATTGTTTTAGAGTGAACAAGAATTTTCGTGGTGTTTATTTTAAAGTTTTGTTCCTTAGAGAAACTAAAAAAGAAGGCAAATAACAAAAAATAAGCTAATAAAAAAACAATAGCTCTGTCTAAAAGTAATATTTTGACTGAAATACTAAATTGAAAATATAAAGTTGGAAATATGGGACATCTCTAACATACTTAATGTTCAATAGCTAGAAACATTTTCAAACTTGTATTACTTATTTATACTTTTATTTGCTATTTTTCATGAATATTATTTTCATTAGGTCCTGGCGAGTACAGCCAAGAACTTGCTGCTGCTGGACCTCGGTATGACAGTAGCCTTCGCAACGATCGTAATCCCAGCCCTCAAGGATGGGAAAGACCCGAAGGGCTTATCTTTCACCCCAGAAGAAGCTTCTTGGTTCAGTAAGTATTTAAGTATATGTATGAGTATACTAGCTGTTGCCCGCTTCTTCATCTACTTCAATTTCTGATATTATGGTTGCTATTAAGAAGTTTTAAAAGAATATAATTTAAAGTACTTCTGCTTAAGTGATATATTTGGTTTTATTTTCTTGTAGCAGAAGACGTACAGATTTTCTCCGCAACCCGGTCTTGACGTAAATGGATTCATACGTGTTTAAATGTTTGCCCCTGTGATTTATTAATTGCTACGGCAAAAGAAAAATTGAGGGGAAATTGAACTATTTTAAAATTAAAAGGTAAATCATTTGGAATCATTGGGATGCAAGGTCAATTTTCCCCGTTTCCCCCCTGATTTTTCACTCCTATTGGTCACAGCGTGACGTTATATATCCTAAAACCTTCCTCGATAAATGTACTATCTAACATAAACAAAAATTTTAAGAATTTTTCAATTCGAATCAGTAGTTTCTGAGATTAGCGCGTTCGAACAAACAAACAAACTCTTCAGCTTTATAATATTACTATAGGTTATTAAATAATTTAGTTTCTCATCAACAAGATCTAGAGTAATAGTAAATGTATTCTGGAAAAATAATATTAGTAATTATGAACAATAAAGAAATGGTTCAATATAACATACACAGTTTACAAAAAAAACAGAAACATGTGCATTTTGGTTTATTATTTTCAATAATGAACCTCTGTAATCGACCAGAAAACAAAACAAAAATACTTCCCTTCCCCTCAAAATTTGAGGGCTTACGTTTCAAGATACGGAGAACATGAATAACGAATTAAAACAAAAATCTGTTTGTCCGCCGTCCATCGTCCGCGGCGTTTCTCCAAAACTATTGGACCAATTTTTTTTTAAAATCCGCCATAAAAATGCTAGGCAATGCAACGATTATCCTAACACCCAGCGTTGAAATCAACTAGTTATTTTTAAAATGGCGGCCGATTAAAACTGTTTAATTCAATAATTTAGTTATTTTTGAACACAGAGAAAAAATTCATTAGTGTTTTTTACCAAAAAACCGCGAATAATTATAAAAATAAAAGAAAATTGTACACATAAATACGCCCATAGCTCAGTTATTTTTCAGGATAGAGAAAAACTTGTAAAAGTTTTAGAATCAGTAAAGCACGATTAACAAAACAAGAAAAATAAATAAATAAAAAAGGAAAAACATTGAAATCGATGTATTTGGTAGAGAATTAAATTCCCTTAAAAAAAAAAATAATAATAATAATATAAAAAATAATCATTGAAATCGATTGAGAAATAGGAGAGATGCAGTATTTGAACTTAGCAATGGTGATTGGGCATTTCCTTGGAATAAAATTTGACAGTATTTTTATGTAAGTTTTTCTTAAGTTTTTGATTAATGTAAACAATTAGGAAGCGGGGTGGTGCAACCAGGTGACCATAAACTTAAGAATAAAATAGTTACGAGTTCGCGTTTCGATGCCAAGGAGCTTTTAACTCGACATTAACCCCTCGCCCTTTCTCCATGGTCCGTGAAACTCCCCTATTGCCACCAAAGGCTAGGTAGGAGTGGGAAAATTTAAGTTCTTTAAATTAATTTATTGCAATAGACATAAGTTCCTTGCCAATGCAACTATATAAATTTTTATACCTTAATATTAATTGTTCCTCGCGCGTATCTCATTACCGCGTATGGGGAGCGTCCCACGGGTGGCGGATGTGGGGATGGTCGGTGGAATTTCCTTGGAAGCTCCTCCCGGCTAAGTCCGATGGACTCGCTGACCAACAATGAGAGCGGCCCCCCAGGCTTGCTGGAGGGTGTGACGTAGGTTCGAACGCCCTACTCACATATTTTAGTTCACAAAATATCACCAAAAGTCATGGATTCCTCTGAGGTAAAACGCTCATTATCCGGAGGTAAACTAGTCCCCCGTTCGGGTCTCCGGGTGGGGACTGCTTCAGGGGAATCATGGCGCAAGATGAAAATTAGAGATCTAACAATAGGGACGTGGAACGTTAGAAGTTTAAATACGGCAGGTGGGTTAAAGTCGGTCGCGAATGAAGTTAAGGGGTACCATTTAGATATCGTTGCATTACAAGAGGTTCGCTGGCCAGGGGAGGGTTCGGTAACAGAAGGAAAGTATACTATTTGGTACGGGGGGAGCGTTAATTATTGTCTAGGTACCGGGTTTCTAATTAGGAATAGATTTCTTTCCGCATTACGGGACGTACAGTTCTTTAGTGAAAGAATATCGGTTGCTATATTTCAAGGCGTTGGTTTAAAATCGCGTTTATAAACATTCATTCTCCCACCGAAGACAGTGATGATGAAGTAAAATGCGAATTTTATGATCAACTAGAGTCGGTTTACGATAAATTACCGCGAAATTACATTAAGATAATACTAGGCGACGCGAACGCAAAGGTTGGAAGGGAAGAAAGTTTGCACGAATATAGTAATGATAATGGGACCCGACTAATAAACTTTGCCATTTCGAAAAACCTAGTAATCAAAAGTACTACATTTAAACATAAGGATATTCATAAGTATACGTGGACATCGCCGGATGGACAAACACGAAATCAAATCGATCATGTTTTAATACAAAACAGATGGCAAAGTAGCATAATTAACGTGAGATCGTATCGGGGTGCAGAGTGCGGTTCTGATCATGAATTAGTAATCGCGAAACTTCGACAAAAACTAAATACAAAAAAGAGAACACCGAACTATATTCGTCCCGAGAATTTTGATTTAGTTAAATTGAACAACCTCGAAATTAGAAAACAGTTCGCGATAGAAGTAAAAAATCGGTTCGATGCTTTGGAATCTTCAGACGAGGAACAGGAAGATGTAAACAAATTATGGGAAGGGATCAGGGATAATATTAAAGAGGTCGGTAATTTATGTCTTGGAAAAATCGAAAATAAAAAGAACAAACCTTGGTTCGACAGGGATTGTCAAAATATGTGCGAAAAAAGAAAAACCGCTAAACTGAATTCCTTAAATAATCCAAGCGATAATAATGTGGCTTATTTTCGGTTAGTAAAGAATGAAACTTCAAAACTCTTAAAAAATAAGAAAAGAGAGTATCTTAAAGGCAAAATAATAGAAATAGAAAAACACAGAAACGAAAATAACGTAAGAGAGATGTACAAAGGTATAAACCAATCGCGTAAAAGATTTGAACCTCTATTGAATGCGGTTAAAGATGCAAATAACAATATAATTGCGGATCCTTCTGAGATATTAAATAAATTTAAACAACACTTTGACGGCATCTTAAATACGGAAAATAATAATCAATCTCCTCTCTCTGAATATCAGAGCGCTGAACCATGGATAGACGCACCGAGTAAAGAGGAAGTCGAAATGGCGATAGGAAAATTAAAACGTTATAAGGCTGCAGGAAATGATAATATCACGAGTGAATTAATCAAGGCGTGTGGAAAAGCGGGCGTTTCCAAAATACATTTTTTAGTTAAAAAGATCTGGGAAACTGAAAAAATGCCAGAAGAATGGAAAGAATCAATACTTATTCCGATTCACAAAAAAGGACCGATGTCGGATTGTAACAACTATCGTGGGATCTCTCTTCTCCCAGTATGCTATAAAATATTCTCGTTAATTCTAACTAGTCGAATCACGGAATACGCTGAGGAAATTATCGGAGATTACCAATGTGGTTTTAGGCGGAATCGCTCGACTATTGACCAAATATTTTCTTTACGTCAAATATTAGAGAAAAAATTGGAATACAACGGTGTAGTCCATCAACTTTATATCGATTTTAAAAAGGCTTATGATTCAATAGACCGTCAGAAGCTATATAATATCATGATTGAACAGGGAATACCTAGAAAGTTAGTAAACCTAGTAGAGATGTGTTTGTCGGAAACATTCCATAAAGTTAGAATCGGTCATAATTACTCCGAGAGATTTGAGGTTCGATCGGGTTTGAAACAGGGTGACTCCCTTTCACCTGTGTTATTTAATTTAGCTTTAGAATATGTCATAGAAAAGGTGATGTGTACCGAGAAAGGCTTAAATATGGGTGACAAGATTCCGGTTTTGGGGTATGCCGATGATCTGGTACTGCTAGGTGAAGACACGGAAACCATACAACTAAATACAAGCGTGTTAATAAAAACCGGTAAAGAAATAGGACTCGAATTAAATACCGATAAGACGAAGTATATGATTAGTAGCAGAAACGGTGTCGATCTTGGTGATATTGATGTATCAGGTCATACTTTTGAACACGTAGAGAAATTCAAGTATTTAGGTTCAATTATAACTAGAAAAAATGAAATCCAGGAAGAAATAAAGTCCCGGTTAAAGGTGGGAAATGCGTGTTATTATTCAGTTGCTAAGTTACTTAGTTCGCGGCTTCTATCTAAAAACTTAAAGATTAGAATTTATAAAACTATTATTCTTCCAACGGTTCTTTACGGATGTGAAACGTGGCCGCTTACTTTGAAGGATGAACAACGGCTTAAGGTTTTCGAAAATAAGGTATTGCGTAAAATATTTGGTCCAAAGAGAGATGAGGCCACTGGGGAGTTTAGAAGGTTGCACAACGCGGAATTGCGGAACTTGCATCCTGTGAATATAATTGAGCTGATTGCATCGCGGAGACTCAAATGGGCGAGTAAAGTTGTTGGGCTCGATGACGAGCGGATTCCGAGAAAGTTGGTATTTGCTGATCCGACTGGTAGGCGTCCGAAAGGTAGGCCGAAGCGGAGATGGGAGGATTGCGTTAAGGCTGATCTCGGGGGCTTGGGCTTGAGTGGTGAACATTTGACGGGTCTCTGTAGGCGGAATATGGTGGTATTGGCATCGAACCTTCGGGTTCGCTAAGCCTATTATTATTATTATTATTATTAATATTAATTGTTTGGAAATAATAATGCATTATGTAATAATTTCCAGCATTTTTAAACTTTTCTAGTTTTGTTTAACCATCCGTAATGAAAGTTATGACTACCACCAAGTTCAATAATTAGTTGTTTTTTCTAAGGATAATGGTTTCCTTTTTGAAAATAGAAGTTTTAATCTACATTTCAGAAATAAGGCCATGTTATTTTATTTTCAACTCTCTTTTTTGGAACCTACGCAGAATAACAATATTGTGTTTTTTTTTAAATGTTTTACTATATTTTGGTCCATTATCAAAAACTTTTGGCTAAATCCCGGGTATTCTTTCTTTGGTAGTAGTTGTCTACGTCTATACATTATTCACATTACATGGAAAAATTATGTCACATTTATCTGATCATTTCAAGAGCAAAAAACATACAACAAAAAATTCAATATTAACAGGTGAAAACCATTTAGTTCTAGATTTATCATGCAGAAGAAAGACCAACACAATTAAATAAAATAATAAGAATGTTATTTACCATTTCAAACAAATATTATTAAATAGCCATATAAACGCTGAAAATTATCACACAATGGTTTATTATATCCAAATATCTATATTAGGGTATAACTGATTGTATAGCTGTTTAAAGGCAATCAACTAATATGAAAACAATAAATAATTCAAAGGAAAATGGCATATCACCACTGCTAATTTCAAAACGCTAACTGTCTCTGCTATTTCTTAACGGATTTCAATGATTCTTCTTTCGTTTTGTCGAAAATTTTATTCACTATCGAATAGCAAATAAATAGTATTTATTTATTAATTAATTTGAACAGTGAACAAACGGATTTTTTTAAATTCTTTATTTTGGTTCTATGTATCCTAAACCGTAAGTCTTTAAATTTTGAGGAGGGGTAAATTTTTATTTTTTTCTTGGTCCATTACAAAGTTTCATTATTGAAAATCATAAACCAAAATTTTACTGATTTTCTTGCACATATTTCGTCATTGTTACATCATCTTGAGTAAATATTTGGTTGAAGATGGTTAGGTATATATAGAGAAGTTCAAAACTGTTGTTGTTTTATGAAGAATTGGTGATGTCGTTTACTCATTATTATTGACGAAAAATTAATTATATATATAATTAATTTAGAGCATTTTCGAAAATTGGCTTTTTTGTAGCCAAAATATACATGTATAAGTTATATTGAGTTGTAAAACATGGAATTTCCGATTTACTAAATTTTAATTTTTATATTGAGGATGTATAGTCGACTGTAGAAACTATTATAGGTGGAATAGTCAGGAATCAGTCATTTTTTGAAAAGTTTTTAATTTTGCTAAAGTTTCGGCCCAAGCTTGTGAGCCATCATCAGGGCATTACTGAGTCATGCCCAAGCATAAACTGGTGAAAATAGAGAGTTTATGCTTGAACATGGTTCAGTAATGCCCTGATGATGTCTCACAAGCTTGGGCCGAAACGTTGGCAAAATTAAAAACTTTTCAAAAAATTACTGATTCCTGACTATTCCACCTATAATAATTTAATTTTTATAGAGAATAGTGTTGAATGTTGATTCCTAGAAATATATTTACGATTTATAATAAACTCTTGTTTATCCTTTATTAGCAAACATGCTTGTTTTTCCCCAAGTAGGCATACAGATTTAATGTGATTTTAATCGTGCCCATGAGAACTTTTTATTTTTTTTTTAGATTACATTTTCCTTGCCTTTGAATTACCCAGACAGTAAGGAATTATCCGTTCGGTGAAGGAAGCTGTAACGAAAAAACATCCATCGTTGGTTCACTAAATTGTCTTCGGATGATGAAGTCGAATGACAGTTTCCAAATATTTAATATTTATCGGAAACGCGACAAAGCTCGATTCCTGGGTGCCACGTCCCACTGTAATAGAGTGATATGTGTATATTAATCGTACACCAATTTTTTTTTAAATTTACTTGTATTATTATTTTATTTCATATACAGGCATATATTTACTTTTCCAATTAAACAATATGTCACAAACAGGTAGCGTGCTGTTCCTCTGCCAACCCCTGGGCAGCGTCCTGTCCGGCTTCGTCCTGGAGCCGCTGGGCCGCAAGTACGCCATGATGGTCGTCAACTTGCCCCACCTCCTCGGCTGGTTTCTCCTCTACACCGCCGCCAACAAGCTAACACTCTTCGCAGCGGCAATAATCATGGGATTGGGTGAGTTGCCCCTCAAAGTAATAATCTATATCATGGGGTTGGTTAGGGCGAAAACAAAAAAAAACACCACGGGAGTGTCATGAAATATTCAACCTATAGTCATCGTACATAAAGGATATGAGTTATAAAAGAAAGTTACAGAGTTTTTCAGAAATAGATGAGTAATTAAATACAAAATATTACGTTTTGTCATAGGAAACTATCATTGTTAGTATATAAAATTTATAAATAGTTCTTCTAAGTAATAAGTAGATAGAAGATTCTGGATGTCAAGAATAAAGGTTTGTTTGTTCTTTTTTTAATACGAATGCTTCAAATATGTAAATAATATTATACACCCTACAAGCACTAAATATTAGCGATGCGAGGAGCTTCTGAGAAAGACTCCCATATGAAGCGATTCTAAAATGGTCTAACACTTCTCCATCAACACGGGAAAGCAAAAGGAAACAATCGTGGTATCTATGGGCTAATTAGTATAGAAAATCTCAGAAATGGTTAATGCTACAATTGACTAGGAAGGATAAGGGTAAATAAAAAATCCTGTCCGCACAACACACGACTTTCACTTACCTGCGTTGTTAAAATCAATTTAAGAATTTTCAAATACAGTCAGAGATGAAATAATTAAATTAACTTTCGATAGAAACATGTGTTTTATTAAATAATCTATTATATTATTATCAAAAACAATCAGTTAGGTATTTCGGCTTTTCATCACTCGCCATTAATTTTTACGCTTAGTGTGTAAGATGATATTTTTTCTTAAATCTTTAGCTTTCCAGCGGTATATTATAAATATATATAACAGTTCTTATCTGGGGGTTACCTGTAGCTGGGGGGCTAGTATAACAGCCACAAATGTCCAGGATCCCGAGTTCAGGTAGCCCTAGGATTTTTTAATGGGAGTAAAAAATCCTTAGTTATGCCGTCCTTTGGAGGGGAAGTTAAAAGGTGGTCCCGAGCCTGTGCGATGTCAGGTACTCGTTAAAGATCCCTATCCTAACAAAACCTGGTTAGGCAAATTTAGGACTCCAACTGTAGCGTCGTCTGATTAGCCCACAGCAGCATAAAGGGACGTTAAATAAACAAACAAACTAACAGTTCTTATCTTAACAAAAAACATTACATTAAAAAATACTTTTGCTTTTTCTCTTTCAGTTGATTATTAAATTCAACCAAATTACATATTTAGTTGTTTTTTGCCAATCCTAACTAGATGATGTGGTTTATTTTTTCGAACCTACAAAATAAAAGGTAATTTAAAGAAAGAAAATTTAAACTGTCGGCATTTAAGCCCTGTCAGACTATTTCAATCAGAATAAAATGTACATCATATTGAAGGCCATTAAATTTTACATCGGTATAGTGAGTTTAATCAAAATCGTTTGAGCCGTTTTTGAGTAAATCGTAAAAAGTTAGAAAATGCGTAGTATAGAGTAGATTTTCCGGTAAGACGATTTTGAAGAAAAAGTTGCAATAACATTTTGGGAGTATAGCTAGCTGTCTCAAATATGAAATTTCTGTTTCGTAAGACTTTTTATTTTCGCTTTAGACTTACCACACACACAGACCTTTATGCAGGACTTGGCTATCTGGATTTAGGGGACCTTAAAACGTGTATTTCCGTTGAAAACTGGAATTCAACAGTTTTCACGATTGCAATACTTTACCTTACTATATATTTCATATATAGGTAAGTGAAAGTAATAAGCTATGTGCACAGAAACTGGTTTAGACGTTCTAGATTGACCTCGAAATTCTGTGTATTCAATTTATTTGATATTGTATTGTTTCAAATCCTTATTATAAATATTCATCTACCACGTTTGAGTATGCATTACATCTAAAACTGAAAGGGATTATTGGAACAAATGGGCAACTTTAATCGCATTTAAATGACTAAATAAATCTACTAAAACCAATAAACCAGTTCTACTCTAATGGTCAACGATTTATTGAAGACTAGCTGTAAACCGCAGCTTTGCTAGCGAATATTGCATTTCGTATTAATTTATGTGCGTTTATAGTAAAAGAGTAGCTATAATAAATATCAACTACCTGCTACTCTTTGTTATTATTTAAAGCCCGATCTAGACTTCTTCCTGTCAAATTTACAATGTCAACCACTTGTAAGTTGAAGATTTTCAAACCCAGCCTTATTGCACATCTAGACACTAAGACGAACCTCCAGGAAAAATTTTAGCTTCACAGACATAGTCATTTTTTAGATACTGCGATGACCAGAAAATTGACTGATTTATTTTATAAACATAGGCATATAGCTAATAAAAGTCCTAAGTATGATTAAAATAATAGTTCTGATTGTTATACTCGAATAATTCAAAAGAAATAATAATTGTTATAATTTATTTAAATTTATAAATGTATATGCTTCAAGGTAATAACGATTAAAGTTAAAAATGACTCTTGAAATAAAACATGACTTACATAATAATATAGATTGATATAAATATAGTCTCCGCAACCTTCTTTACACCCTAATGGCCTCATCTCTCTTCGTACCAAATATTTTGCCTGTAGTACCTTATTTTCGAAAATTTTAGCCATTGTTCGTTCTTCAAAGTAAGCGGCCACGTTTCACATCCGTAAAGGACCGTCGGAAGAATAATAGTTTTATAACTTTTAACCTTTCTAAGTTTTAAGACAGAAGCCGCGAGCTAAGTAATTTCGCAACTGAATAATAACACGCATTTACCGCCTATAACCGGGACTTTATTTTCTCCTGGACTTAGTTTTTTCTTGTTATCATTGAACCTAAATACTTAAATTTCTCTACGTGTTCAAAAGTATGCCCTGATCGCCACCTTCTCTGCTACTAATCATATATTTTTTCTTATCGGTATTTATTTCGAGTCCTATTTTTTTTACCGGTTTTTATTTTATTAGTTTCCGTGTCTTCCCCTAACAGTACCAAATCATCGGCGTTTCCCAGAACCGGAATTTTATAAACCAGATTTAATCCTTTCTCACTACACGTCACCTTTTCTTTAACATATTCTAAAGCGATTTCGTCTGCATCAATTTCTGTTATTATGATCGCTATTAAGAAGTTATTAAAATTTAT
Organism: Piezodorus guildinii; assembly: GCA_023052935.1. NCBI lineage: Eukaryota > Metazoa > Arthropoda > Insecta > Hemiptera > Pentatomidae > Piezodorus > Piezodorus guildinii. The sequence goes on from CM041293.1 coordinate 65,062,097, forward strand.
TTTCATGTGGCAGAAGAACATAATGATTTTCTCCGCAACCCGATCTTGGCGTAAATCAATTCCTACGTGTTTAAATGTTTGGCCCTGTGATTTACTAATCGTTACAGCAAAAGATAAATTATGGGGAAATTGAATTATTTTAAAAATAAAAAGTAAATCATTTGGAATCATTGGGATGCGAGGTTTTTTTCCCATAATTTTTCCCGTTTTTCCCCAGATTTTCCACTGATTCTTCACTCCTATTGGTCGCAGCGTGATGTTATATAGCCTATAGCCTTCCTCGATAAATGGACTATCCAACACAAAAAGAATTTTTCATTTCGAACCAGTAGTTTCTGAGATTAGCGCGTTCAAATAAACAAACAAACTCTTCAGCTTTATAATATTAGTATAGATGTGGAATTCTTCTCCTAACCTCTCAATAGCTCATAATGATAGATATGACTGTAAGTATATTGGACTTCTGTTTGAAGGTATCGGATTCATGGAAGCCCCCATCATCACCTACGTCGGGGAGATCTCGCAGCCACGACTCCGAGGTACCCTCACCTCTTACGCTAACCTCTTCGCCTCCTTCGGCATGAACTTCATCTACATCCTGGGCACACTGGTCACCTGGAGGGTAGCTGCTGCCATATCCATCGCCGTTCCAATCGTCACTATCGTCGCCATAAGTCAGGTAATCTTGGTTCCTTACTGACTAGAGACTTGTGAGCTAAATACTATGAATATTCCTGTGCATTTTTCATTACCAGCTATTATTATCCAAACCTAGGATTTGCTAGCTCTTCTTCCTATTCTTTACCCCACGTTATTTTTTAAACAATCTTTTCTGTCATTATGGGACCGAAATTCCTGTCTTCCATAACTACCTATACCATTGGTTCCCCCCCCCCCCCAAAAAAAAAACAAACTTTCACGGACCACTTTATCCAATCAGCAGAATGGCAAAAATAGGGTTTTATCAACACTACTCATCCGATATCATCTAAAGAAAATAAAAGATCTTTGAAAGCGCGTTTAAATATTCGGTTATTTCTAAAAGATGTTATGCGGCCAATTAAAAGTGATTTAATTCAATAACTGTTAGTTTTGAATATAGAGAAAAAATATATTAGTATCCTTTAACCAAAATATAAATACGCCTACAACTCGGTTATTTTTTTAAAATAGAGAAACATTTGTATAAAAAAAAAAAAAAAAAAAAAAAGTACCACTATAACCCCATGAAGGGTCTTGGGCCCAATACATATAGAGATTCATAATGTTTTTAGGCCAACACAGTGCTATGGGATAATTAAACGTTGATCACGCTCAGCCATCAGGTTTTTTTTCCCAAATTATAATTAATAAGTATCTATAGATTTGAATCATTAAAAAAGTATATATTTTAAATCATTAAAAAAGTATGTATATTAAATCATTAATATATATATATATATATATATATATATATATATATATATATATATATATATATATATATATATATATATATATATATATATATATATATATATATAGTTTTAAAATAATTTAGGCACGATAAAAATAATAAAATTAAAAAATATATAATTTTTGTGAAATTTTACCCATAAATATGCCTATAACTCTAACAATATATATGTTTGACTGCTTCTCACTTCCTGGAGACAGGCGGGGATACTTACCACTATACTACGGAGGAACCGATTCCCTAAGCGCAATTAAAGGTTTGCAGAACTTGTATCCAAATCATCCCATACTAGTTCGCACTAACTCTCATATAGCTGCGTTGCGAAACCTGGGCAAGTCGGTAAGCTTCGTGTGGGTGCCGAGCCACGTGGGAATTACCGGTAACGAGCTTGCGGACCGGGCAGCGAAGCAGGCGCTCACACTGCCAGGGAGAGGAACAGCCATCTTGACACCGTCTGAACTCAGTGAACCGCTCAGAAAGCAAGAAGATGACCGATGGCAGAAAATGTGGGACGATAGCCAGGTAAGCAAACTGAAGCATATAAAAGAAACAGTGAAACCCTGGTCTACATCTAGCCGTAGCAGCCGGAGGGAGGAGGTCGCGTTGACCCGGCTAAGGATAGGACACTCGCGGCTGACGCACTCTTATCTTTTTGCTAGGCAGCCGGTGCCCCGATGCCAGCACTGTGATGGAACCCTTACCATTCGGCATATTTTTCAAGAATGCCCTTATTATTCATCACACCTGAATAAAATTGGACTAAGCCCGAATATTTCAGCGGTGCTGGGTGATAGAGAGAAAACCATTGAATTAGTTTTTGATTTTCTTAAGGAGCAGTCATTATTATCGAAATTATAAAGACCATTCCTAGTCAGTTAGCATTACTAGTATTAGCTTTTTAAACTATTGTTTACATAAAAATATATATATTTTTTTCTTTCTTTATTTTATTTTTTTTTTAATTAATTTTTTTTAATTTATTTATTTATTTTATTTATTTTATTTATTTTATTTATTTTATTTATTTTATTTTCTTTCTTTCTCTCAATCACCCATTACCTAATAGTTCTTTTTTATAAAGGTTGAATATGCATATAGTGTCTAGGCGTTGATGACCTTAGGGTTTTACGCCTTAAAACCTAAACAAACAAACAAACAAACTTCCTGGAGAGAGTTTTCTTAAATTAACTGAGCCAATCTTCTGTTCTGACTTCTATTTATCAAGTCCTTTCTGAGATTTCAACTTGTCTGGCTTAAGTTGTTGGTGCTACCCGCTTCTTCCAAATAATTCACACAGCCCTTTTATCAAGCTATACATTCATACTGATTTCTTAAATTTACTTTGCTATAATTCATCCCAAATCTTTTGTGCAAAATAAATTTTGACTCCTTAATTCTGTCTGACAGAAAAAGTAAAAAAAAATATTAATTTTCTTGTTTGTTGTGTTTTTCATTATTTTTTCCCCAACTATATCATGAGATATGACTTGATTTTTTAAAAAAATATAGTATTGACTTTGAGGACAGTTTATTTAATTAAGTATAGTTGTTAATTTCAATTGAATATGTTTTTTAATTGTTCCAGTGATAATTCAATGGCTTAATGAGAGTTGTTGTTTTAAATTATATAAAAGATATTTATTACAATTAATCAAACGTTGTAACTATTTTTCAGGTTCCAGAAACTCCTGTATGGTTAATGTCCAGAGGAAGGCACAAAGATGCAGAAAATGCTCTATGCTGGTTGAGAGGATGGGTAAGATTATTGTTAATTATTAATGAATAGTTCACATCACCAACTTATTGTTTTACATTATACATATTAATAAACAACATGTTGTTTTGTCTACATAAGTGTGAATTTGTATGAAAGAGATTAAAAAAGTGAAACATATGTTTTCATGAAGCAGCAATTCTTGAAGTTCATGTACAATATCATTGTATTGTTGCAGTGTAATGGTTAATTATTATTTTCTTTAATCTCCAAAGAAAGTTGAATACTTTTTATATCTTAATGTTTAATTTTTTTTTTCTGAAAGGTGAGCCCAGAGCATGTGAAGAAGGAGTTAGATGAACTCTCAAGGTATACAGAAACAACTAAACTTAGAAAAACCAATGGTGTTATTAATCCTGCATTCACTGGAGATGATGGAACAGTAGTTCTGGTCAGATTCATGTCTTTTAAAACATGCTAAATATAATAAAATGCACAGTGGTAATAACTTCTTTATATTGTTTTTATTTTTTAGCCAGCTGAAACAGAATTCGAAGAACTAACAATGAAAGAAAAAATGAAAGATTTTGTACGTCCCAGCATGCTAAAACCACTTGGACTAATTGTAGGTTTTTTCTTTTTTGCCAATTTTACAGGAATTACCGCTACCCGGCCTTACATGGTTCCAATTGCAAGAGACTACAACATGCCATTGGAGGCTTACAGAGCAACGGTAAAGCTATTATAATCAACCTATCAAATAATAATTGAAATATTTATTTGCCTAGTTTACAAATCATATTGTAATAATTTGCAGGTTGTGTTCGGAACTGTTGGATTTACAGGTTCAGTACTTTGTATGCTAACAGTAGCTAAGTTCAAGAAAAGGCCGATAGCTCTGGCTTCGATGATCATAGCTTCAATATCATCCAGTTTCCTTTGTTTTTTCTCAAATCCTTGGATCTCTTTTTTCTCTTACATGGCGCTAGCTTTCTCAACTAGTTACGGTGCACAAGGTCTCGTCTGGGCTCTTGTCAGTGAAGTTTTTCCATTCAGGTAATTAAGATGATGTTTCATTAACGTCAAACAAATATATGTAATGAATAATTGCTTCAAGTTGATGTTAAATCACCTAAAAAGAAGTGTAGTACTAACTCATTTTGAAGTGAATTTGCTAAACCAAGTAGACAATAGTAATACAGTACTGGCTATAACTTATTTCACAATACATCAATGCTTTATTTTTAGCTTCACCATATTCCATTATCAACATACAGTTATAATCATACGAGGTAGGGATCACCTGTAGCATGGTGGCTAGCATAACAGCTTTCTATGCCAAAGGTCACAGAGTAAAACCTACAGGCGGTCCTAGGATTTTGTAATGGGAGCAAACTTAGTTATGCCGTCCTTGGAGAGGACTTAAAAAGGGGGTCCCAAGCCTGTGCCATGTCAGGTACTCGTTAAAAATCCCTATCCTAATTAAACCTGGATAGGCAAAATTTAGGATTCCCACTGTAGCATTGTCCGATTTGCTACAGTAGCATAAAAAATATTTTAAAATAAATTTGTTAAATAAACAAACTAATCAAACAAGGTAAAGAAGCAAAATTTTAGAAAAAGCCTGGTTTTTGATCATCAAAGTTTTACGAATCAACCGCAAGAGATGACAAAGTATAAGTATTATAGTTGTTTAGATATCAATCCCAAACTGATTAATTTATCAACTTCTGTGGTACAGGTTTATCAGTGTTCATACTCTATATGGCAAATTTTTTATTTATTTTAGAAGCAAAACATATACTGTATTATTCTAAAACATTCCTTGATTTACATTTTCCATTCTCTATTTTTTAAATGCTAGTCCACAATCACTCCTGTTAAAATTGTTAGTGCAGACCCCAATAGTGGAATAAGGACATGTGGTGTACCCTCACCCAAACGTAAATATTTTGTCTACAGAAAATTGACTATAGAATGGGAGTTATTTTTGGAATATACTGATAGTATTATTTGCCAGATCCCTTCTTAATGAATTTAAAAAAATTGTAAAACGTGAATCACAGATAACTTTCATAACATTTTTTTAATGACTACATCAGTACAACAATAACAACTTTTTGTTATTTATAATTGGAAAAAACAAATTGGAAACAAACTAATTTCTTAAACCCAACAGCCATTATATCTTGAATGATTTTTTCGGTACTACTAAATAGCATTATAAATCTAATAAAAATGGTTGTGAATGTTATAGTTAAAACATAATGAACTTATGAACTTTTTTTTTTTTTTAAGAGTAAAACTCTAGTTCCAAAAATGAAGATTTTACTGTAGTTCAGACTAATTTTTTTTTTTTATGAAATGCAGTTCTTGCCCTATACCCTTATTAATCTGCTGCTTAGTCTTTTGAATAGAATAAATTGGTCTAAGCAGCTATTGGGTAAAATCTGATGCTAAGAAACTGAAAATAAAGTACGAAAAAGATGAATGAAGCAATATTTAAAAAAAATAAATTATTATCTTAACTGTAGGGCCATTGCACACATAGTCGGTTGCTTGCCAACCTATTTATAATCCTTGGATTGCCAACTGGCCAACCGGTCTTTGATATAGGGACATAGTTGGAGCTGGCACACACACACCTGGGTGCCGGTTTGTAATTCCACTACAGCCAGATAGTGACCAATGATGGCACATTTCCCTATCTCGGCAAACTAAAAGTACCCGGCAGCCGGGCAGTACATGTGCCGAGGGAATAAAACTGACCCAGCAGAATAGCTGTTGAAGTGTGTCATGTCCCTTGAGGTGAAAACTTTAAGGTGTGGGCTCATACTAAACAAGTACACTATTTATAACCTATTAAGGTAGAGAATGATTAAGATTACACTACAAATTAATTCTGTAGTTTTCTAAAGATTATAGAGGTCAAACATGACCACTGGGCTTGAATATGTAAGACGTATTATTAATAATGAGTATTATTTTCTACTTTATACAATAAAGTTATTTTTATATTTATGAATGTTTTTCAGGGGAAGGAGTATGGCAAGTGGACTATCGGCAGCTTCTTCCTATTTAATTAGTTTTACTGCGACCAAGTCATTCCAGAGTTTAGAGGAGCTTCTTGGACTTCGTGGACTATTCATGTTTTATTCAACGACATCTCTACTAGGATTTATCTTCCTATATTTCATTATGCCTGAGACGGAAGGTCGTCCCCTAGAAGACATCGAAAAAGATTATGAAAAAACTAAAAGCAAACCCAAGGATATAGTAAAATCAGACAACGTAGTATGAAATCATACATCTTCCATAATAACCGTCCATATGTATATTTTATTAATTTTTAGAATAGCTTTAAATAAAAAAATGTGATATCAGGGACTTTTAAAACACTACAATGTTACATGTATTCCTATTTTAGACCAACTGCAAATAATTCACTGAAATAATGTAAGAATCCACTAAACAAAAGATGAATTGAACATATCAGTGAACTGTATTTTATATCATAACAAATCAAAATGCCAAAGTATTAATTGCGATTTTAAACTAGTTCTAGAGCTTATTTTTAAGTTAATTTTATATAAAATGTAATTCCAATCAATATTTTTATATATAGAGAGAAAAATATATTGCATATTCTTTTATTACCTAAAGATTAAGAATACATTGTTGATCTCAGATGACAGTATTCTTTCGACTTTTAAAGTTCCATGTATAAAAAAAAAATTGGAAAATAAGGTTCTATATTTTATACAATTGAATACATACAATAAATCAGTATAAGTATTGAATTCATTTATTTATTAACTTCATTTTAATCACTACATACAACTCAAAAAAAAAAAATAAATTTTCAGTATTCAGCATCCATCCAGTTAGAATTTTACATCAGATTCTGCCTAAGATTAAGCAAATTATTAACATATATCTTCTTCTTCTTCCAGTGGTGCGACAGGCTGTGTAGGTCCTGGGCTACTCCTGGGAGATTACACTCATGTTTCATGATGCATTTTGTAATGTAGGGTCATCACTCCCTATGCCTAATTTTGTGAATGGCTACTATTTGGCTGATGGGTCTCACATACCTGGGGGAGAGGCTGTGAATGAATCCCCATTTAATTACATCCTTATAAAAGCCCCACTGGGACGGGAATATGAACTCATAACTTTTAGCATGAGAGACTAGCGCGCTAACCACTCAGCCACAGGCTTTCCTATATATATATATATATATATATTATATATATATATATATATACTCATTCCAAAATTGTTTCATACACCCAAATATAATTGGATAATTGTAAATAAAAGAATTAGAAAAAGTTACAACTTTTGCCTTCCATCTGGCCCAAAAATATTAAATTTGGATTTGTCAGATAATATGACCCTTTTCCAGACATTGTTGGATTATTTACAAACTCCCTGGAAAATTGCAACCGCTTCTTCCGGTTTATCTTACTGATGAAGGACTTTCTTCTTGCGGCTCGACCACTGTATCCTTCTCTTCTTAGAATATTTCTGACTGTTTCTGGGTGGACTTGAATCCTATATTCCCTATTTATATATAACAATGGCTATTGAGGTTGTGGTAGTTTGAGGATTTGCATGGACCTCAGCAAGGATGGCTAGCCTGAGGTGATTCTCCAGTTTCCTAGGTGTCCCAGCACGTGGTCTATCCTCCAGAGATGTCTTTTCAGTACATACTGTACAGTAGTATGTGACTTATTCAATAGATATGCAATATTTCTTAGATATAAGCCCTGCAGTTCGTAACAGACCAAAAGCTCTTTTAAATTGCGAGAAAGTTGCATATGAAAGAAATCAGTTTCCCAGGCACAAGTAAAGCTAATCCAGAACTAACAGTTGAGTATAATGATAAGATTTATACAGATAACACTGGAACGATGGTCGTAGTACAACAAATAAGATTAATATTGAAAGTCTATAGAAACCTTTTGATCTATCATAAACAAATGATATTCTGCCTCGTTTGATATTAATGTTGAAATGAAAATAATTTTATTATTAATAATTTGTACAACAGGAAATTGTAAAGCTAAAAATAAATAGCCCTGCAAATTAATAGCCTGCTGTATGAAAACATTTTTGAGTGAGTGTATCTGTTGGGGAAAAAAATAAACATCGATATAAATGTGTACACTTTTATTTAAATATATATGTTTTACAAATAATGTACAAAATAAATAAAGAATATACACAAAACAGAACAGAGGAAAATATCAGGATATTACAATATTATACCAGTATACATGATTACATATTTGCATATTAACGATTTGAGGAATTCTTTTTGCTTCAAAACTTGTTTTTCACTTTCCAAATTAAAAATAATAAAGACTTAAAATAATTAAATGATGAAATATTTCAAGAAAAATAAAAATAAGAAGCACTCAGTATTTTTTTTAAAATAGAAGAAACAACAAAGAAAATAAGACATAAAAACATACTGAAAGGATAAAAGTATGCATTCGCTTCCAAGAAAACAAATCTTTTAACAATTAAAATAAAATGTTTTCAACATATTTTAATTGTAATATAATTAAGAAAGATAGATACACCTTGCTTAATCCGACGCTTACAGACTAGAGTTGATACTTTCAGAAGAGAGGGGACTAGAGGAACTGGACTAGATAGAAGATACTACCGAAATTGTTAGAAAAAAAAAAGTGAAAAATCTGTTATATGAAACAAAAAAAATCCCTAACTTTCCTCTAAACCATAACCAATACATTTGACTAAAGCAAATTTTCGATAGAATAACATAACATATTAATCTCTTAATTTTATGTACAATTTGGCTATATTTGAGCATGAGTCAACCATAACCCTGGCAAAATAATATATAAGGTAAATAACAAGAGGGTTAGACTGAATCTACTTGAAGCTTACACAGCAGTCTTCGAATCACTTGTGTAGCTTCAGATACAAAATAAAATTTCATTACAATTGTATTAATAGATATAAAATAATTCGTTGTGTATTTCTTCAATGTTATCATAGCTAAAATGAGAAAGGCTCTTTTATACATTAAAAGTAAAAGTTTTTTTTTTTTGTAAACAAAACAATTGAAACTGTTAATAAAAGTAGTTTTGAATGCCTTTCTTTTCACATTGACAAAATAAAATAAGATGCTTCAAACAATAAAGTAATTTAATATTTTATAAAAATGAACGTTTTATACTTATGTAATATAAACCTAATGTGATCTGGAATATTCTGTGTTATTAAACATTAATCCTGTATTTATTTATTACAAGAGTTAAATTCTTTCAATCCTCCCATTCTATCAAATAGAATTTGATTAATAGTCTTAAAATAGGGAATTAATTGGTAAGTAATAATAATAATTATTTTTGGCTGATTTAAAAAGAAAATCAATTATTTATTATTCTTATAATGCAATAATATAGAATCTGTATATAATAATTTAAAATCTGATAAATATTGACCTGTTAATGAAACTTCAGAAAATTCAGGGTATATAATTGCTTCAATAATGAAAAAACAAAACAATAATTCATATTGGAAGCATATTGGACCATTTTTGAATGTAGAGTAAGACTGACTAATAAACACAACTTCATTTCCAAATGGTGTTAAAAAACATTCACTTCAACCTGAGTTCACTTAGAAACATGAATGTTCTTATTACAACTGTTGATAAATCTTGATGGACCAGTTTACAATTTTTATTTTCTTAAAATTACATGTCCTAACAAGAATTATCATTCGAAAATCTGACAACATTTCAATTAGACGTAGACTATTTTGTTTACTGTACACCTGTTAACAAAACATCTCTAAACTAAGTTAACTATGTACAATGTTATGACTGAGGGAGATGTTTCTAAACAGGTAGTACAATAACAGCCTGATAAGATTATCTGGTAGAGACTTTCCTCAGTGATGATTTGCCAAAGTTTCTAATGGATGAAAGCAACTCCTCCCTCGGGTCAGCCACAACAGACTGCTTCGCCAGCTCTCGCTGGGACACAGGCTTCAGCTTGGCCATGGGTGGAGGGGTAGGAGCTGGCGGTGGGGAATAGACCTTTGGCTCGCAACCAAACAGGTAAGATGGCGGTCGCAGCTGGCGGCTCTCAGCGAGCCAAGGCGGGCTCTGGCTGAAGGATTTCTCAGTGTGCCCATTCAGCAGGAATCCATTTTCCAATGGTGGTCTCTCAGAAGTGGTAGGGTGCTTCTTGAGCTCCACGCTCCTGACGACTGGGATCCTGCCAAGGTCAGGCAGCTTGATAGCCTTAGTGTTTCCAGTTTCCATTGACTTGTAGACACTGGTGCGTGGACTGCGGTTGATAGTTCTGTCTGATGGACTCTCTGGGGTGACTGGAAGCCTCGTGACAGGGCTCACCACCTCGACAGTAACGCTTTTAGAAGTTGAGCTGGGTGAAGGTGCAGTGATAGTAGTAGAGCTGGTATTACAGAGCACAGTTGTTTCACTTTTGATTCCTCCCACCACATAATCCTTGTCTGTCTTTATTGATACTTGTCTTTTAGGCCGCTCACCCCAGGTTGTCAACTGGACTGCTGGTTTTTCTTCTCTCCTAAAACAAATAAATTTTTTTAACGACTGATTTTATAAAACACCATAAGAATAAGAATAATTATTGTAACTTTAATAAATGAAAACCATAAGAATTATAAATCTTATATAGCCTCGACTTATTCTTTTAATTTTTTTTCTAATATACAGCTCACTAACTATTTGTCTTATTTTAACATTTAAGTAAATTCTGTAAAACCAAGCTTCTTATGCTGAAATCAACTTCTATGTGTGAGGATAATCGTTGGATGCCCTAGTATTTTTGGGATGAATTTAAAAAAAATTGGTCCAGTAGTTTTGTAGAAATGCTGTGAATGGCGGACGAAGGGATTTTTTTTTTTTTATATACCTTAATCAGGTTCTACGTATTTTGAAACTTAAGCCCTCAAATTTTGAGAGGGGTTAATTTTTTTTTGGTCAATTACAAAGGTTCATTATTGAAAATAATAAACCCAAATGTTTAAAAGAGAAAAAATGTTTTTCATTATTGCAAAACTACTAAACAATAAATGAAATAAAAACAATAATCATCACCATACCACAAAAACAATCAATGATAAATTATACTTACTTCTCATTATTTTGATCAACAGTATTCAAAGCTCCTTGAGACTGACTTAACTGCGGCAATATGCTCCTAAGGACCTGAAATAAAATTTCCATTAAAAAAAATTATTTTCCAAAATTATAAAACTGTTATTATTATAAAGAAATCAGTTTCAAACTTCAAACCGTTTGAAAATTTAACCCAAATATTAAATTCAAAATCAATTAAGTGCAGATAAAAATTTTCATTGTGTCTTGAAACACAAATCATTTTTCCTGCTATTCAAAGTTTCTAAAATACCAAATGTTTATTAAACATTAAATTTTTAAGTTATGTTTTATTACAAAATGTGGATACTAAATGATACAATGATGGTTCCAATGGAAAATAATTATAGCTTTTTTTGATAACTAGATATTTTTATAAACATCTTCAAGACCCATTAATATTTTTGGGTTCTATGGTTTCATTTTCTGTATGGAAAAAAAAAATCCTATCAATTTAATTCAAAGAATTATTAAAATGAAATAAAAATGTCTATGTAACAACTCTTACCAAAAGATGAACCAATAAAAAGTAAACATAAGTATTATATATTATACAGTAATAGTAATAAATATGTAATAAGTTTATATTATTATTATATTTTTGGAATTCAAAAATATAATATTTGTAAATTAAAAAAAAAAAAAATTATATGCATGACAATTATATATAATTTAATTATTTTTCATTATATAAGGTATGTTCGACAGATAAATATCAGATCATTTTATTTAATTAATTATTTTATTAAATCTAATGTTGATGGAAGAAATACAAATCTCATAACAGCAGCCAGCTCAGAAATACATTATTTTTAATCTGCAGCAATCACAAAGTTTTAATTTATCATACGGAAGTCTAGTCCTGAATGTTAAAAAATATAAGAACAAAATTGGTATTGCTATATACAAATTTTTTTTGTTACTTGTTTCTCTTGTAAAATTTAACAAAATGGTGGAATGATCTTTTTATTGCCTACCAACGATATTCCAATCTAAAAATTAAAATTATGTTCTTTTCGATGTGTGGCTTATACATATATTTGGCACTGATTAAACATGAATATTTTTCCCCAAAAAAATGTTTTCAAAGAAACCTTGAACTTTGATTAATACCTTGTTTGCAATTAAGTAATAAGATTTACAAAACTGGCAAAACTAAAAAATACCGAAACCATGTCTTTAAGAAATAATTCCTCAGATATATTAGTTAATATCTAAATCTTGATGAAAAACTAAATCATAAAATATAAAGAGAATACTGTAATATTTTTTATTTACATCATTATATACCACTAAGAAACATGGTAAAAATGTATTACCTGAAGTGATTGAAGTCCAGTTTCTTGCTTCCTCACAACACCCTTCTGCTCGTCAGTGTCTAAACAATATAAATTTACATAAATTTAAATTTACAAATTAGTTTTTGAGCTACATATAAACAAATAAAAAATTCATTCCTCATGCTCATAGTTCTAAACATATAAACAATACTTAATAACAATATAAAATTAAAATTTCTTAATCAGATACGTTTTTACTTTATTTAATTTATTTAATTGAAATACCACTAAACTTTTTATTTGGATTTTCACTCTGTTTTATTTTTATTTTATTGTCAAAACAATCTAGATGAACATTTTTCTTTTTATATAGATTTTATTATCCTTATTAGTTTTTTTTAAGGTATTAATTCCAATTAGTTTTTAATTTTTAAAATGAAACCTTGTTTTAGTTTTTTTTTTTGTATTTTGCAAAGAACTTTATAATTATTACAAATGAAATGAGTCAATGAAAATGTACATTTTGGACAGCAAAAAAATATAACATAAAAAATTCCAGTTTGTTTTTCATTAAAAATCAAAAAAAATTTAATAACAAGATCATTTAAAATAACCTAGATACTAAATTCTTCTTGAATATTTCTAAAAACTCAACCATTGTGAAACACGGCTTAATTTATATTATTTAAACCAAAGGAGACAGCCTTTAACAAGTTAATACAGTGATATAATTCATAACTGCACACATGTGTTACAGAAAAAAAAAAGAGATAAAAAACATCTAGCACATCTATTTATACAAAGTTTACCGCTAAGATAAAAAGTGATTCTTACAAACAAACAAAAAAAAAACAAAAAAACAAACTTGTGATGATTACGATAGTTGCCATGAGAAGGTAAAAGCAAAGCCTTGTCCTGATGGAATGTGTACCACGCCAAGAGTGAATTCAAATGAAAATGAAATGGTTACTTTTTTAAAAAATCCTAGTGGGCGAATGGGTGGGATGCCTGGACTGCCTTCAGTAACCTCCAGCCCATATCAAAGCTATAATTCAGCCACATAAGACTGTGGGCGTCATCCCCACAGCACAATCTTCCCAATTTGAATCTTTAAACCGGTTTTTAAATTAGCATTTCTCTAATCAAAAGCTATTTAACAAGGTATCGGCTACCACTTATATATTAGATAAATCATTATCACATTAACTAATTTTAATTCTAAACGGTTGAATTAATGTAAGTTCAAGCCATAACAGGTGTTTATTAGTAACTATTATAACTAAAACTGAAAACATAGATTTTTACTATTTTCAGCAATAAGAAAAACTTTTGTTTTGTTTTTTCAAATTATTATATGAAATATTGTAAGAACTTAAGGGACTGTTTAAAGAATTTAACTGATTAAAAAAAAACATATTAAATTAGTCAATAAATAGAATGATTAAGAAAAACTTTCATATACAGAAGATAGGGATCACCTATAATGTATTGCCTACCATAACAGCCTTCTATGCACAAGGTCGCAAAAGTTCGTATCCGGCAGATAGTCCTAGTATTTTTTATAGGGAGTAAACAATCCTTGGTTATGGCGTACTTCTAATGAAGACATAAAATGGTGGTCCCAAGCCAGTGTAATTTCAAGTATTAAAGATCCCAATCCTCATTAAACTTGGGTAGGTAAAATTTAGAACTCCCACTGTATCATTAACTGATTAGCCGCAGTAGCATAAATGTGACGTTAAATAAATGAACAACAACATATACAAAAGATCTCTAAAAGAAAAATTGAAGAGCCGTGAAGTATAATTGAGTACCTAGTTAGTTAAAAATCTTAAACAAAAATTAACCAGTACCCAAAAGTTTAACGATCAAATTTCTATCTAATAAAAATAATAAACATACTATTAGAGATCCTAACAATATTAACTTAAAGAAATATGCTAAAAGCTTAGAAAAATAAGAGTTAATGAGTACAGAAAAATTCTTTTAAAAAAATTAGTAACTATCAATTATAGAAAAATATATTCAATAAACAATCATAGAGACTATAAATCAATACAAAAGCATGAATCAAGTACAATTAGAAAAAAATAAATCTGTACATATGGGATTTCTATTTTCAGCAAATACATTTTTTATACTCAATAATACATATTTGACTGTAAGTGAATGTAATGAAGATAACATAGTCCAAACATTGGTCAATAAATGATTTTCAAAAATAGTCAACTATTTATTGTGAAAACATTTTGAACGACATCGCAGGTATTCATTATGTCCAGGAAAAAAAAATCTTAGAAAGTGATAAACAGTATTAATAATAAGCACTACTAAGGTAATTATTTTATATCAAACTTCCATAGTTAAAGATAAATAATAACAGATGAATTTAATATTTAACAAATTTCAATCAAGATGTATAGTTCTATTACTGTTACTATTGTATAAAACACAACCGATGACCAAATTAAGTATTGGAGTAAATAAAAGGTAACCAGTGTAATGAATACTGATTGGGTCTAACGTAAAATATGAAAACGGTTATCTCATATACTAGCGTATTATTATTATCATTATTTTTATTTATTTTTTTAAAACCTAATAAATGAATAAAAAAAAACAAAACTTCATACCAATATTAATGCTGAGCTCGCTGGTTGTCTTCCTCAGATTTCTTTGGAAGTGTCTTACTGGAGTTTCTTCAACTTCCAGAAGATTTCCATTGGATCTAAAATAATATTTATTGTTAATTCTCTACATTGACTATGCTAAATTAAATTATTATTATATAATAAATTTAGAATCAAGAAAAACATTAATGCCATAGTTGACTTTTTAACATTTAATTACTTTGACACTACATTGAAACTAATTTAGTTCTTATTAAATATAGGCTAACTTCTAAATTATAATAAAGGTTAACAATTTAGGTTTCATTTTTTACTTTCACTAACTATATATAGTAGGGGAAAGTATTGCGATCGTGAAAATTTTCGAATTCTAGGTTTCTGTGTGTGTGTGTGTGTGTATGTGTCCATGTGTGGTAACTCCCGGGTGTGAACGAAAAGTCTTATGAAACTGAAATTTCATATTTAAGACAACTATATGCCGGAGATGTTACAAAAACTTCTTCATCAAAATCGGCAAACCAGAAGAGCCACTTTATACCATGCATATTATTGCATATTACCATGCATATTTTATGATTTACTCAAAAACGGTACCGACGATTTGATTAAACTAGCTATATCGATGTAAAATTCAATAGACTTTAATATCATCTAGGATTTATTCTGATTAAAATAGTCAGACAGGGCTTAAATGCCAATATTTTAAATTTTCTTCTAAAGTACTTTAATTTTGTCGATTCTATAAAAATAACTATATTATCTTGCTACCACTGATGAAAAACAGGTAAATATATAAATTGAATGAATTGGATAACCAACTAAAGGAAAAAACTGAAAACAATATTTTTTTAATGCAATTTTTTGTTTTTTAACTTAAGAACAGTAATATACATGTATAATATACCGTTGGAAAGCTAAAGATTTTAGAAAAAATATTATCTCATACACAAGCTTTTAAAAGTTAATAAAGAGTGATGAAAAGCCGATAAAACTAAGTGATTATTTTAGATAATAATATAATCGATTTTTTAATAAAACACATGTTTCTATATAAATTCCATTTAAATAATTCTTCAATGGTTTCACTAATTTTCATCTCTTACTGTATTTGAAAATTCTTTGATGGATTCTAAAAACAGAGGTAAGTGAAAGTCATGTGTTACCGCACCAGATTTTTTTTCCTCTTTTTCAATAAATAAAGAGAAATAAATAAATTTTTTTTACTATGTTTCAAGTATCATGGTATACATAAAGAAAAGAAAAAAAATACTAACCATACAAACCCTTAAGTGTTGGGCTCAGAACTTGATAAGAACCCGTAATAATTATAGGACAAAGGTGACTTGGCTGTGATCACAATTAACTACCACTAAGTTTTTCCTCTAATTAAAGTGTCCATTCAATAAAGTCAGAGTGACCCATAGCAGGGTCTTTGGAATCCACAGCTAATCTACAGCCTATATAAAATTGAGACTCATCCCTTATACACAATAACAATAAAAAAAAAAAAAATATTGTATTAATTGATTGGGCTTCAAGTTCAAGGCTACGAGTACCCACTTTAAAGAGGATGTGAGAGACATAGGAGGGTCTCCATACTTATTGCTACCCATGGCAGAAATATCAGTATAAATAATTTTAGTGACACAGCCAGGTTGGAATCTAGGGTTATACCCACTCATCTCACTACTTTGCAAATGTGCATAATGCAGGGGGAAAAAAAAGTAAAATATTAGATAATAATTTTCTTTTCTTTTCATTTTGATTAAAATAAAGAATTTTTTTAAAATTATATATTACGATAAGTTTAAATTTGAAACATACCTGGAAAGTTCTAGCCTCCTTTGTAGATTAGTTATAGCTGAAGCTGATCTCTTAACTGATGGAGAGCCCTTTTTCTCCTCAGTAAAAGAATTTCTGCGAACAACCAAATTGCTCTCCTTTACCGCAACCTTCTGTGGCGTCCTTCCTTCCTTGTAAATCTCAACTGGTTTGGAACTGGTATATGTTGTGATTTTGAAATTTTCCAAGGGAAGTGACTGTGGTCTTTCTTGCTTAGGCTCAGGCTTTACCTCTTTTAGAGGCTTTTGATGACGCTCCGAAATGACTGTCGCCAACTCGTTGATAATCGCCGACTGCTCCTGAGACCTTTCTACTTTTCCATTCACCCTAATGATTGCATCACTTCTATCAATCCTGGTTTTATTAATCATTTTATTTGAGTTCTGGGGAGGTTCTTCATTCTTAATATTAATGCACACTTTTTCAGATTTGAAATTTGTTTTCGAATGTACCCATTTTGTAACGGTTCTTCAATATTATTCTTTTTGTTTATAATTACAATTTTAGGCTTAGTATCGATGATCTTAGTTTCTATAATCTCATCTCTAATTTTTGGTGTTATCTGAATAATGTGTTCATTTGAATCACTATTATTTTTAATATTTACATTCTCAGATAAGCTTGTTTTACTAGATACATTATTTTTTTCTATTACATTTATCTGATTTGGTTTATTATTCTCTATATAAATTTCTCCATTAATATCCCCATTTTGGACAATATTTTTATCAGCTGTTTTTTTATTAGTTTCACTACTTGTATTTACATTTTCTGAATTTCTATGCACAACATCAGCTTCTGTATGGGCATCTTCATTCATTTCATTTTCGTTTATAGTTTCCAATTCCCTCAGGTTTAATTCGACATTCAAGCCATCTGTTTCTGTTTCTGATTCCTCAATTATAAGCTCTTTAGCAGTATTAAGAGGCTCTAAGAGAATCTGCTTCAATGGAGGCGATAAGTTTAAGTCGCTGAGGGAGGGGACAGTAACATCATCCCTAAAACAAATTAAAATAATTAATTAATTACAGAGAAATGTTATAACTTGAAACATAATATTCACAAAATCAAACAAAGTTTTAGATTTCTCTTTCTATTCATAATAACAGTATGCCATGGCAAAGAAGGCTTTTGACGCAACTAGCTCAACATTAGATTAAAAAAAACATACAAAATTTCAGAAAAAATCAAAATTTCAATCAAAATAATCTTTTTACATAGTTCACAGTTAGACTCTTAAAATGAGCCTGTTCATGTTGAGTAAGAAAACACCATAGAACTCTTACTTCGAGGGATGAAGTATTATCAAAACACCAAATCTTTAAACATAGGACAAACCAACACTGTAATTGATTGAATACATTTTTTATTCTGGTTCAATCGAAGATATACAATTACAATAAAGACTGTTATATTGTCTCAGGTAATAAAGAAACCGAAATTCTGGGTTAGCATGTGTTGCTTTGAACCCGCGTTGCTTGGCTACTACAGATGACCAAAACTTGTGAAACCAATAATTACGAGTTTGAGTCTTGGTGCTGGGGGGCTGTTATTTGATCCTCCCCCTCACCCTCTGGCCTGAGAAACCCCCACAAAGCCTTCAAAGGCGAGGTAGGGGTGAACAAAAAAAAAAAAAAATAATGCAAAATTGACTAATGAAAACAATGCATTTATTAAATTTGTATACAACTGAACTGATTTTTTTTTTTCATTAGTACCTTTAAGAGAAGATTTATATTAAAAAAGAAAATTCTTTAGTTTTAACAATATTTTAGCATTAATATTTCATCTACTTATGTTACTCAAATCCCTGAATTCATACTTTGAAGTGTTGAGCAAAAAAAAAAGATGCAAAGTTTTTATAAGGGTTGCATTTAAAAATTATTTAAAAACTAAACTAAATTATACTAAAATACCTAACACTAAACCAAAAGCAAAGGGTTTCATAAAACATTTTAATTATTTTTTATTATTGATAAAAATAGTGTATGGATAACAATAATGATGAAATTGGGACCAAGAAGATACGAAACTTTTTCCTAAAGATGCCTTTAATGTCCTGTGCTTAATGTCCCCAAATGTAGAAAACAAAACTTGATATGTTTTTTGACGTGATAACGTCTTATAAATTGATTGGTGCATGAACGAAAAAGGTGTGTCCCGTTACCATGTACGTGTGCGCATGTGCAAGAGTCAGAGTTGATCGTCAAGGAGTGGGGATAGTGTCTGTGACGCGTGCTGATAAATATTATAAACCAATAAAATAGAGTATATATTATGATATATTTTTTCATGTGTCATTGGTGCAACTATAAATTTGATTAATATAAATTGTAATATACATAATATATTTATATTCAATTTTATATATTTAATATAAAATAAATTGTACTAATTCATTCATGCATCATTATTTATTTATTACATATCATCTATTACTTATGTTTGTCGTTAACATTAAGGTTGTCACGTTAAAGTCGCCCAAGGGCACAACCGAGTTTTTTTAAATAAATGAAATGAAGAGAAGAAAGGAATGTCTTCCCATTAACAACTATATATTATATAATTAATACTATTGCTACCAAAAAAATAAAATATTAATTAATAATAATATAATATTTTTAACTTGGATAAGTAAAACTAGCATAACAGAAACTAATTATGTTCTCAAACCATATTATCCTTTCCTTTTTATGTATACCATCACAAAGGAGTAAGAGTAATTTTAACAGCCGATTTATTATAAATCATTTGCAATAAAATTTAATAAACAGGAAAAAATATATATATTCTTTATTTAAATCCAAAATAAAATTAATGATGATAATAACCTGAAAGTAGGAGGAGCAGGAAGTCTATATTCCCAATTCCAGTCTGGAGAAGGTCCCCTTGATAGTTCCACTCCAGACTCCAGGGATACGTGTTCTCTAGTGGCCTGGTCGAACATCCTCTCGATCTCAGCCTCCAGCCTTGCATTATCACTATCGGTATCTGTTAATAATACATAAATTATTTAGGGTGGTATTGATTTCATATTATTTATAATTAAATTGATTTATTTTAAATTTATGTTTTGAAAAAATTTGACATTCATATCAACAATCACAAAATTTGTCATTAGTTAAGAATAACAATACAAAATAATTATTAAATTAAATTAAACTCTTATTTAAAATGAAATATTTCAGAACTTTGTCTTCTCTAGTTTAAAATTTTCTTTTCATAGAAGATATTTTGTAGTATAAATTCACTACCATCAACCTACATTCAGTAATATTATTCAATAATGCAATCAAAGGTAATTTTATAAGTTAACAATCCATATTTTACTTTAAGGAAGTATAAAATAAAAAAACCAGAAGACACCTGTTCTGTCCTAACGAAAACATAAAAAGCAAAAGATTACCTTATTATTGATAATGTTTCAGTAACATGTAAACTGTGAAACATTTTTTTTTTTTTTAAATCTCAATTTTTCAATATACTCACACTGAAAAGTATAGCACATGCATATATTTTAATTTGCATACATAGTTCAAGACCATAAACTTTTTTTATTTCCAATAATAACCACAGACAGATTGAAGCAAATAATTTTTTTGTTATTTAGATTAGTCACCTTTAAAAAATCTTCATAAAAATATAATTATCTCAAAGATTAGAACTAAATCCTTTTTTTATGCCAACGTGTTTAAATAATAAAGATTACCACTAAATTCAGCTTGAAGTAAGTTATAATGAGTTGAGAGAAGCCAAAATGTTGTGAATATAATTTTTTAACTTTCAACTTTTAATATTTATTTTTCTTAAAATGTTTTATGGGTCTCACAAACCGTATTAATTCAATATTCATACATGAAATGAAAACTTTACTTCTTTAATTTATATAATTTAGATGTTTTTTTCTGGCATGCAACCAGTTCCCTGATTTCCTCATCAACATATTGGGTCGAAATAAATAAATGATTGAAAAACATGCTAATAAACCTAACATGATAATTATTAAGCAAGCAATTTTGATAGCATCGCCATCATGATGTAATTGTATTTTATTTTTAAATGCAGCAAAGCGTTAAGCAGGTTATCATTGGTATATGACCTTGGTAATATAATTATGTTGTATATATTGTGTATGGGAGAGTGTTGAAAAGAATACATTAGGGCAGTGTTTCCCAACAAAAACTTTTCACGGATCCCTTCAGCCCTTCACTTCTATGACAAGGACCCCCGATATTCTAAAAATCGTGTATATTGTGTGTTATATCTTCATAAAATCCCTTTTTTCTTTTCCACTGTTGATTTTTCTTCTGATTTACTCTTGATAATAGTATTGTTTAATTAATTCTCGACTGTTGATAATTTAAGTTTTCTAATGTTCTTAGGTTTCAGTAAACAAAAAAAAAATTATTTATACAGCATTTCGAGAATTAATCGTTAAATGAAGTTAAAATGGGATTTTATGAAGAAATTAGATCAAGACACGGTAACGAGGCATGAGTATGAGAACAATAAATTCTTGAAACGTTGCATAAATAATTTTTTTTATTTAATGACTGAAACCTTAAACTTAAATTATCAACAGTCAAGAACTATGTATATATATATTGGATTTAATCACAAGAACACATGTATCCAGCAGAGCGTGTTTGAAAAGTGCAATTCTTTTTAAAAGTTACTAATTGTAAGTTCATATTTAATTTCTTTCCCAAGCATACTAATAAATCTCCTTTTATCACGTGAAAAATCAAATCTATACTTCAATGGAAAAATAATGAATTAAATAAGTAAAAAAAAAAAATACTGAATATTTCCTAAAATGATATGGTCTTCTTCTTCCAGTGGCGCGACAGGCCGTGTAGGCCCTGGGTCTCGCGGTGTAATTTCCTGGGAGATTATACTCGCGTTTCTAGATGCATTTTGTAGTGTAGGGTCATCACTCCCTACGCCTAATTTTATGAGTGGCCACCATTTGGCTGACGGGTCTCACATACCCGGGGGAGAGGCTGTGAGTGAATCCCCATTTAATTATATCTTTATAAAAGCCCTGGGATTCGAACTCACAACCTGTAGCATGAGAGAATAGCGCGCTAGCCACTCAGCCACGGGCTCTCCTAAAATAATATAGTACCTATACCAATAATTGTATTGGTTTTAAGGCACATCCAACTAATAGAAATATTTTATTTTTGAAATAATCAACCAACTATTTAGTGACCAGGATTGAAATAAATTGTTAAAGATAATTCATAATATAAATATAGTATCTTCGAGACCCAGGATCTAAGAACTGATTATAAACTGTGAAAAATTGTTCTCAGTGAATTATTAAAATGTAGAAATACAATTTACTATGATATATATAGGTAACTATTTATTGTTGTTTACCACTAACAATTCAATGAGCCTGTGCAATGCCTGAATGATTCTTGTTACAAGGCAAGGCTTTATAAATATTTGTTAAGGTTATTTAATACGATTTCCCTAAAACATACTCTGGAGTCCTGGGACATCGTCTGCGGACCACTAGTTGGGAACCACTGTATTAGGGTATTCAAATATTTTTAATTCCTTAATACAAACCATGTTCAGTAGTATATGATTATATAAAGAAAATAGATAATTCTTTCATTTGAGGATTTATGTAATGAAGACAAGTAATCAAAGTAACAATTAAAAAAAAAAAAAAAATTCATCTTTCATAAAATCTATAGAGCTACTATAGGAAAGGATGTGACAAATTTATAACGACTATTTTGCAGTTTTTTGGCAAAAAAAATTACACATGATATTTAAAAATAAAATATAAACATAAATATGTTACAAAGGATTAGAGCTTGCAAATCATGTTTTTAAAATATTAAAAATTGTTAACAATGTCATATTGCTATCCACTCACCAACAGTACCACCACCCATGCTGCATGCAATAAATTAAAAAAAAATGTATATAACACTTTAAAGCTCTACAAGCTACCATTTGACAAAAACATCCACTTATTATAAACATACTTTCACTGAGGGGTGCTAGAGGTGCTATCTTCTCACTAATGATGACCTCCAGCTTGTCGAAGATATTCTGACTCGGCCTCGTGTTCTCAAATGCCGTGCTCCTTGGCCGAGGGACGGGTGCCTTTGGTTTACTTATCCTCTGGCGGGTCACAGGTACTAAGGGGAAACATGCCCACATGCACTACTATACTACAGAATAGATTTCTACAACTGCCTGGCCAGTTTATTTCATTCATAAAATATACTGATTTGATTTATATTTTAAGTCAACATTAGAACTGAACAAACAAAAATATAATAAATATATGATATGCAAATGAAATAGCACAGGCCTGACACTAATACTGTACAACTAGTTTAACTAATCACAGATTTATAATTATTCACCAAACCTTTAAAATGACAGAAGAGGGATTGTTACTAAAGAATGAGGAACTAGTTGACTAAAATAAATTTACTCCCTTTCTAAATTCACTAAGTTTATGGATCATTAATTTACTAATTGTAAACAACACTATATACAAAATTAATATTTCAACAGGTTTATGTACAAACTTTTTTTAATTTTATTTATAAAGTAAAAAGAGGAAAATTCTATAGAATCATATGATTTTTCATTTTTGTAAAAAAAAAAAAAAAAAAAAATACTCATTTGTTAATTAAGTAATTGTTTTCTTTTTGTGCTCCAATATAACATTATGCCAGTCCATTATACAGAAGTCATTTGGGAATCAGAAATCATGGTGAAATGGCCATTACAAGAATTGATCAGGCCTGCTATTCAACAGTTCTGTGAGTTTGCTGTGAACCAGTTCAGATTCTGACATCTCATAAGCTACTTCAGAAATCCCTGCTTTAATCCCATTCATCGCCATATAAGTGTGATCACTGTTGTCGCTCTGAGGACTTTCATTTCTTTTCATACGAGATTCATCAACATTCTCAGAAGGATCAGGTACCCGAATATAAACCACATCTGGGTCAGGACAATCACAAAAACTGAAATTGTCTACATGAGTCCAACTTTGCTCTTGCGTTTTTCTTTTTTTCCCAAACAATAATGCTTTTCCTTTTCGAGTCCACATAGCCAGTTTAAGAGGAGATGAGAATCTGTTTTTTTTCCCGTTTGATGGGTTTAGAATATTCATTTTCAGATATGGAATCCAATTCTATCTTAGGCTCACAAAAAGTAACAGTTTTGTTCTTTGGTTTAAAATTAATTTCTTTAGAAGCTAATTTATTTTCCTCGATTTTTTCCTGAATCGATTCCATACTCTCATAAATAGCAGAGTTGTTAGAAAATAACGATTCTCTACGACCATCTATTTTAGGATCTGCGATCTTTTGAACAATGTGGTCTCCAGGGATTGTAACCTCAGCACACTCTGTAGTTGTATAAGGAGGTAAATTGAATTTAGAAGTCGCATTCATATCTATGTTATGGTCAAATTCAGCATTACCCTCAGAAATATTATTAATATCATGAGGTATTTCATTATTATTAACAGAATTTTCATGCTCTAAAGTAGTGCTGCAATCAGTATTGTTGTTCCATCCATTTGAATAATTACATTTTGTTACGCATTCATTAGTTTCATATAGATTTGGGTCAAGTAATGAAGTATGAAAAGGTGACACAGAATCACAAGTTTCACTATTCGAATCTGAATCATTTCTACAAACTTGGTCAGTTTCAACGTTAATTTTTCATTTCTTCATCATCATGCTCACTACCTAGGTTCAAAATCATTAGTTGATTCATTGTGGTTATAGTTTACAACAATACCATCATAATTAGAATCTGCGCAGAAATCATTTTCTTTCTATTGAAAAACTCCTATCCAAAGAAGGTTTTCTAATAGTTGCTGAACAGTTGATATCGCATGACTCCACAAAACCCTTATCCCAGCAGTCATAATTAGCTGGATGTATTATCTCTGGTCTTTCAAATAATTCTTCATTTTAGAGGATGAGCCATTTGACACGAAATGCTCACTGTTGGAATCACCTAAAGTAACATTATTATCATATGAATCAGAAGAACACGAAACTGAATCATTTTCACCATCATCGCACATAGTTCCATCACTTCCACCATCATCAAATGGAATTCCATCATTTTGGCCATCAAAGTAAATGGTTTTCCTATTTTGCTCATTTGTTAATACTCACATTCCAAATCTGGTGAATTTCTAATCATTTCAATATGTCCATTATATATTTCCTCATTATTTGTTATATCATATTCCAGGTGAATTCGATCGGCCACACCATTAAAAAAGTTAGAGTCTGTTCTGTCATCAAGAAACATGGCCTCCTGTTCTTCAGATTCGGGAGTCTCATCTAAATAATCATCAATTATTTTGGAGGTTACTCCATCACAAGAATTTAAGGTTTCATCATAATATTTTAAGGATTCAGTGTAATCTGTGGTTTTAGAACTTTCATAAGGTTCTGATTCATCATTACATGCAGAATTCACCTCTTCAAACTGCTTTAAAATCATTTTGACATTGTTGGTTCTTCCACTAATTCTTGCCTCAAGTTCTTCCATAAGATTCGATGGCATCAAAGAAACAGAATCTGACACACAACTTGATTTTCTATCCTTCAATGATTCGGGTATTGAACTGAAAGAACATTCTGAAAATGTTCTCAAAGTTCTGCCCACATTATTTTGTCTGAATAGACAGTTATTTTCCGAAACAAAGCTGTTTTCAGATTTATTGTTTGGAAACTTCAGTTGCTGTTTGATTTCATTGATAACGGAATTTGTTCCTGAAGGAATTACAAACTTTCAGAAAGACTTTTAACATGGCCTACAGGTATCGAAGGATTTTCTGATTGGGACTGTCTACTGTTACTTAAGTTTAGAGGGGTTTCAAAATTCTTTAACAATTTAGCTACTGGTTGGGAGGAACATAATTTTTCTACAGTTTTACACGGAGAACTACTGTAACAGTTGATAGGAAGGACGGCTTTGGAGCAAATGATTTCTTTATTTATATCTGAAATTATTAAGTGAAATGGATTACAACAAATTTTATTGAGAACTAAATTTTTACTTTTAAAATGGTGTAGGATAATTAATCTAAAAACAGTAAACTCTCTCTTATTCATTATTTGATTAACATAGGTGCTGTTATATGAAAACTAAAATGATAGCTTTATACAAATTTAATATTTTACATGCTTATTAGAAAATAATACTAAATTTTTCTTTTATTTTTTATACTTAAAATGCAAAGGAAGGTAATGGGTTTTGTATCTATTAAAGAAAAACATATTTTTTAAATGTTCAATTTTTAAAAAGAGAATCTTTAATACATTTTTTCTAATTAATTATTTCCATTATCCAATCTACTCCCTTACTATGGCCCATCCCAGCCCAAAAACAAGAACAATGAGAGTATATTGTGGATACAATGATTTCTTAAGAAAAAATAAAATTACTTTTATTTTTACCCTGAGAGCTTTGATGCTTTGTTTTTTTAATTATCTAGTTTTTTTTCTACAAGATAGTTTTTCAAAACTATTCTTGTAAGGGTTCAGCATCTGTTTACGTTAGTTAAGTTTTAATTTGTTTTTGTTCTGTCAGTAAGTACTTCTATAGTTAGTTGAAAAAAGTTAGTAGAGTCCAGTATTTACATATATGTCTACCTTAAAAGACAATATTAATGTTTATTGTTATTATTTCAAATGACTTATTATCAATATGTTAACTATACAAAGTTTTGGTGTAATTATGTACATAATATAGAAATTGATATTATTTAAAAACCAACTTCTATTTTAATTTTAAAAAATTATATTAATTTACTTACCAACAGTATTTACAGGACTGGGAGTTCGGACTGGAGCAGGCTTCTTGCTGACTGGAGCCTCTATCCTCTCTTCATTTGATTCCATGAGTCGTGAACAAGGAGGGAGTGTAGCGCTTCTATCTTCCTTCTCTTCAGCTATTGCCACTGGAGGCGCTGGAGCAGGTTTCTTTTTACGACCTAAACCATAAAAAAATATATATATATATATATAATAACAAAATTTATTTTTTTCAACCATATACAAATAACTAATTTAATAAAAATGGTTAATCAAACACTAAATAGAGATTTCATACTTTTGGTCAAAGTAAACTCGACTAGGCTGTATATAGCTTTGTCGTGGTTCAAGTGTCAATAATTGGACTAAACCCAAATATATCAACAGTACTGATAATAGAGAGGAAACGATTAAATGAGTTTTTGATTTTCTAAAGGAACAATTATTCTAAATTATAAAGTCTTATAATCTTAACGAAATATAAAGTTATACATTCCTGGTCAGTTTTTAATTAATTAACTATTTTTATTTATTTAATTTTTATGTTTTCTTGACTTCTTTTTTTTTTATACTATTGTACCATTTTAAGTACTGTTACTATTTGGTAATCATCAATTTTTTTTTTAAATATTATTGTTTTTTGCTTTTTTAAATTATTATTTACCTAATAATCATTATTTTTTTAATTACTTATTACCAAATAGTTCTTTCATATAAAGGTTAAATAAACATATAATATCCAGGCGTTGATGACCTTATGGTTTTACGCCTTAAAACCATAACAAACAAACAAACAAAGTGTCAATAATTAAACCTGTACCACTACAACCCATGAAGGATCTTGGGCTCAGTACATATAGAGATTCGTACTATTTCTAGGCCAACGGGAGTGCAATGAGGTGATTAGGCCTTAATCGCGCTCAGCCGCCAGGTTTTTCCCCAATTATTTCTGGGTACCCATTTTAAAGAGGCTGGGTTTGCCCCAGGAGGGTCGCCCCTCGGTTGAATTAACAGAATTGATATTGAATTGAATATTGATATAGTCAATAATTAACTAAACAAAAATAATAAAATTATGGATTTCACACACTGTTCAAAATTAGTGAGGAATAAATTCCTAAAAAGATAATGATGGTGATAAAAAATTAGAACAGAATTATAAGTTTCCAAGAGATAGACCGAGGTGGAGAGAAGATTGTGTCAAGTCCTATCTTAAGGGTTTAGGCCAAGATGGTATTAAGGTTTATATATTAAGATTTAATACTTTTCAAATAAACTAAAATTTAAAATAAGAAACATACTAGGTGCAAGGCAGGAAACACATCTGCGCAGGTTTGAGTGTTGATTTGACAGGTGCAGAAGTTGAAGCCTGATGGAGGTTTGACAGGGACCGAGACAGTTTATTGGTTTCTCTGCTAGTGTTTGTCTCGGCTGTCGGAAGTTTACTTCTCCTAGGTAGGGAATCTGGCAAACTACTGCAAAGAAGAAAAAAAGGTATTTAATAAAAGATAAGATAATATATAAAAATAAATTAAATGAGATAAAAAGTTAAATAAAAATTACCTGTTATTAGAATCTGGACTTTCACTAAGCACAGATGCTTCGTGGTAGCCACTGCTATCAGAAGATGTTCGAGAATGGCAAATAATGGTTTCACTCTAAAAGATAGAATTATCAATTAATACATTTAATAAAAAACAAATATTAAGTTAAAATGTATTTAACAAAAATTGCTTCCTAATAAAAATAATCCTTAAAAAACTCATGGTTTTTTTTTCACAAGAAGATAATTATCGAGTCAGATCTGACTTTAATTTAGTTTAAGATAATATGATGATAAGTTACTTTCATTAAATAATATAATAAAATCATCTTTGAACTATTATTGTCACTGATAAAATAGCATCATAACTGTGAAAATTCTTACAGGATTGCTTTTGGGTAATTTTGAAACATAATACTATTATTTTTTAATAAAGTATCACCTTCCTTTATAATAACTAAGTAAAAAAAATAAATTTTTTTTTCAAACATGTTACATTTTTTACAATTGCTAGGGATGGTATTAGAGTGGGAGCCTTAAATTTTGCTTTTCCAGGGTTAATTATAATAGGGATCATTAGGGAGTATTTGGCATCACACAGGTTCAGGATTACCTTTTTACGTCCCCTCCAAAAGGAAGACACAACTAAGGATTTTTTATACTCATTAAAAAATCCAAGGGCCAACTACCAACTTTGAACCCATGGTCTAGGTTATAGAACTTTGTTATAATAGTCACTACATCACAAGTGACCCCTTACAATTACTTCAAAACCTATAACAAATCATTCCTTAACACTAAAAGGATTAACAGTAATTTCCCTTTTCCCTCCACATAAGGAAAGATATTAGTAAGAACTTCTTGAATAATTAAGGTAAAACCATGTTTTTTCAGGGGAACTTTTTAACTCTTTAACTTTGAAGGAGGTATATATATATATATTGTTTGATCAGTTCTCGACTGTTGATAATTTAAGTTTCTGTTGTTCTCAGGTTTCAGTCAATGAATAAACAATTTTATCTATGCGACGTTTCGAGAATTTATTGTTCTCATAATCATGCCTTAACAATGGAAAAACAAAAAACAGAACATTAATATTATTATACAATAATTAGTATATGATGTTATTGTTAGAGATATAGAAAAGAATACATTGAACAATGAATAATCATATAGTAGGTACATAGATATTTTAAATTAGGATTACATTAAAGATATTATTATATAATTACTTACCATTTTGGACAAAATAGTGTCTTAATTAGACATGTTTAGCAAAAACAACAAATTGTAAGTAATTTTATAATAATATCTTTAATGTAAATCCTAATTTAAAATATCTATGTACTTACTGTATGATTGCTGGAAGGAATTAGTCCGGGTGGCGGTCATTAAATGAAACAACTAAATAGTTTCAACTATTTTATTGTTTGCCAACGTTTCGACCCTCTTTGTGGGTCATCATCAGGGCGCATGGTGGGAGAATGGAAAACAATGTTGGAATTGGAAAAAAATGTTTTCCATTCTCCCACCATGTGCCCTGATGATGACCCACAAAGGGGGTCGAAACGTTGGCAAACAATAAAATAGTTGAAACTATTTATTAGTTGTTTCATTTAATGACCACCACCAGGACTAATTCCTTCCAGTAATTCTCAACGGTCAACTAATTACATCCACAATGATTACTGTATGATTATTCGTTGTTCAATGTATTCTTTTCTATATTTCTAACAATAACATCATATATTAATTATTGTATAATAATATTAATGTTCGGTTTTTTTTTTGTTTTTCCATTGTTAAGGCATGATTATGAGAACAATAAATTCTGGAAACAGCGCATAGATAAAATTGTTTATTCATTGACTGAAACTTAAGAACAACAGAAACTTTATATATATATATATATATATATTTTTTTTTTTTTTTTTTTTTTTTTTTTTTTTTTTTTTTTTTTTTTGAGATATAAGGTGGAAATACTCTTTTGTTATTAGTTACTTAGAGAGCCATTTTCAGTTGACCAAGGTTAGGGAAATAACAATTCCTTCCCAATGAATATGATCCTTAAATAACTCTTGGATTGTTTACACGCTCAAACTATTAAAGAAAGGTCCGATTTTGATTTAGTTTTGGCTGAAAGGATAAGTTCCTTTTACTTGATCCATAATTGTCATCGGTTCTGATATTTCTTGCAGTCTGAAGTCCTTTCGATAAAGTCTTCCTGTTATAGGAAGACTGTTATTTACGCTCTTTTAGCTAGTATTTTAACTAGGTTTAAGTTGTGAACATTTAACTAAGCATGTTGAAAGTTCGAGGAACTGTTTAATTGGGTTTAATTATATCGCTCTTCAATCCAAGCAAAGAAGTTCTTATACAACACGTACTAAAGTTGACACTTGCGAAAGGAACGGAAGGTTTCCAATTCAATGACGTCACAAGATCTGATTCCAATTATTTGACTGAAGCTGAATTTTTAGTTCAATGGAACAGGGTAATTTATTTATTTTTAAATACACCGATGTATTCTTAGCAACTTTATACTTTCCATTATATCATCAAAGAAAATGTAAATATATGTCTTTATTTAAATATTTCACTTCGAAGTATTTTTTTGATTCAACAAAATGTCATTAAATACTACAAGCCTTCAAAATGTATTCGTAATATTTGGATTTCTCGCCGTTTTATTTTTTTTTTTAATACTTTTGCGAAGATTAGATAAAAATGACTACAACTGATTTCAGTCATTCAAAGATTATGTACAAGCTCAGAAAAATTTATGTTACAAAATCTAAAAAAAAAAAGAAGTTCCAATTTAAGAGAATCAATAAAGTTGAAAACTTGATATGAACTGTGATGATTGTCTTGATGCAATCAACATTAATAACTATGACTAACCAGAGCAATAACTTTTTACAGTCACGACTATAACTATCTTTATCAATTGATAAATAATGCTTATAGTTCATAATTGATAGCAGAAAGTCTTGTTTAAAAAAATCTATTATGATTAGGTAGATCAATAATTAATTTGATAAGTAACTGACTTATTTATATATCTTAGACAAATGATTTTGACAACAGTAGCATAAAGTTACGTTAAAAAAATCTTCAAGAATAGAAAGAAAACTTGAAGGGTTACTAGGAGATAACAGCATTAAAATAGGGAAAACAATCGATATCCTCAAAAAGATCGATATTTTTAGATAGCTGTATAGGATGCAGAAAATAAAAATATGTTGAAGGGCAGCAATGAGTATCCATAAGAACTCTATCTACCTTTATTTATTTATTTATTTATATATATATATATATATATATATATATATATATATATATATATATATATATATATATATACAATTTTAAAATTGTTTATTCATTGACTGAATCCTGAGAAAAATAGTAACTTAAATTATCAACAGTCGAGAACTGATCAAACAATATATATTTATACATATACATTTTTCCCCCCTACAGTGGATGTATTATCACGATAATTTGCACTGTATATTTGAAATTATTTAATGTATTTTAAATATATAATTAATACTATTTACCTGCTGCTTCTGAGACTGCTCTTTCCGTTGCTGCACAGGAGGTTTGGGCGCAGGCCTTCTCTTCCTCAGAGGCTTGGAAGGCTGGACTGGCACCACAGGCGACACTGAACTCGCAGCACTTCCCGAACCACTGTCACTTTGCTGGAAAGACAAATTCCGCTTGAGTATCCACCTCCCAATCTTGGAAATCATATCGGGCAGGTATGAAAGATGAAAGATGTTTCCTTATCAGAGGTCTCATTAGAACTGGAGCTGACTACTAAACGGCGAGACCTCTTCAGAGATAACAATAGAGATAACTTAAGAATTTACCAGTGTACACAAATAAAATTTAAAAAATACAATGGGCGATCATTTTGATAAAAGAACAATAATTTAGACATAAAAGGAAATGAAATGGACTAGTTTCATTAGGATTTTATTTCCGGCATTGGTTGAATTCATGCCACCACTAATCTTGTTTATACAGTTTTATGAAGGTATTATTATTAATGACTAGCTAACACAAGCAAATGGCCGTTATGTGGTTTTGAGGGATGATTTGATATGTAATAAAAAAAATAAATGTTTAAACTATGACAATGTCCGCCACAAATAGTGAAATAAAGAAAAACTGTTTGTGTTTTGTTTGTTTCTCTAATAAACAGCTTAAAAGAGAACTAACCCACCCCAATTTAGGGTTAATGCTAAAATCCACGATTAATGTTTTAAGTGATTAAAGATGCACTGTCCTGGGTATTTTCATCGTGTATTGTGTATGAAAGTACATATTGAGATGTTACTTCTTAACAGTTATACTATTATAGTAGTTAAATTAACAGTTATATAATTTTTTCTTAACCATATCTAAATATTTTTGAATCGCGATTCTAGATATAAAATGAAGTTTGCTTGCAAACATATATTGCTCGAGGGAACACAAACAGACTGGAAAGGGAGGAAATCACCAAATCTCAGGTAGATACGATCCATGGTTTCCAAGTAGCAGCAGATTACCAATAATCCTTCCTACCGACAGATTCTGCTGTTGAAGGAAAGCCAAAAATCAGTCTAGCTCTAAGGATCATGAATGTTCACAGCTATTTATACATCTTCATATAGGATCGATACAATAATCAATAGGTTACAGACACTTCTTTAAAAACTCATCAGTTATTTTTTAAGTGGAAGATTAAAATCAATGACCCCAAAATCCTGGCAGTAATTTTCACCAAAAGAAGGCCGTCGGTTATAAAAACAATTGTTATGAACGGAACCTCAGTCTCCTGGTCCCAGTCAATAAACTACTTATATGTGGAAATGGACAAGTCCTTGACTTTTACAAAACATATTTATAACAAATGTAATAGAGCCAAAAACGTTATCAGCAAAATTACCCCATACTTCAATAGACATACAAAACTTTCTTCAAAAAATAAATTGACAGTGTTCAAAACTGTCATACGTCCTATATCGACCTATTCAGCCCCAGTCTGGAGTTACACATGCGAATCGAACTATCGAAAATTGGAGGTGGTAAAAAACACAGTCGTTAATAATTATGCTCGTTGTACGCAAATGCCAACCATGCTATCTGGTTTACAACTCCCATCGATTAAAAAATTTACATATTCGTTAGTACAATTTTTTTTCCTTTATTTCAAATTCTGACAACCCCATATTTCGAAAAATTGGTGACTACAAAAAGACTACTCTAAAACGTTATACAAATAAATGTACAAAACATATCATACTTAATTAACTGTGGAATATAAAAATGTATTCGTTTAGTACACACAAAAGAAATCAATAGTTCATTTTAATGATAATTATCTGCCTTATTTATATTATGTTAATTAATAATTTTTTTTGGTTATTTACTTTAAATCTTTTTATTGTGTGGGTTTTTAAATATTTTTTCTACTGTTTTAAAAGTAATTTAGGTTACAATACTGAACTGTAACATGTAATTGGTGTAATACCATGTTTAATATCTGAGGTTTGTGGCAATATGTTAAAGTATTAAAAAATAAATATCTTAAAAAAAAAAAAAAAAATTACTGTTCACGGACGCACGATCATCTGTATTTATTTCCTCTAAACAGACCGTGCCCTACGAACAAACCTTCGACTATTTAAAATCATGACAGACGTAGAGAAAATTATCAAAACGTTAAATTTTGTCGTGAATATGATCGATTTGAAATATAGAGATAAATAGACACTAATGAATTAGTTTTGAAGGAAATTTCCAGTATTCTTAATTATGACTGATGTGCTTTTCAAATTTGAAAAGTTTAAGGCTTTCTAAACTCTGTGATTATCGTATAAATGACAAATGAAGTGGCGATCATATTTACTGATAACTTGTAAATATGATTTTGGACGCGGAAGGTTATAACTGTGATAAGTTTGCTCTCTAGTTTTTTCCGATTTTTGTTATGTTTTAAGTGAAAAAATTTAGTGTTTACAAACAAACTTGCTTCCTAACTGTGTGCTGAACAAGCAAACAAGAAGAGAAGTAAAATTTATTTAGTGAAGTGGGTTCTCCCACTGAAAAAATGACGGAAGCCTCAACTTCAAGTGCTCCAACCAGTGGCTTAGACATTTCCAATAATGCTATCGAGCACGAAAATATCTCCTGGGAGCTTGTGTCAGGAAGAAAAAGACAATTAACTGCAGAAAGAGACCCCAGGAAAATTATGAAGGTTAGTCCACCTACAAATACTCAGAACAGGTTCGAACCGTTATCACCCTCAATAGATGAACCTGAGCCATCAACTAATCAACCTACCAACACCAAACCGCCACCCATACATTTATCTGACGTTAAAGATTACCCTGCACTCATAACATTCCTTCATAATGAGGGAGGGGCAAACAGTTTCAGGCTCAAGACATCTGTCAGGGGA
Source organism: Piezodorus guildinii (assembly GCA_023052935.1). Lineage (NCBI taxonomy): Eukaryota > Metazoa > Arthropoda > Insecta > Hemiptera > Pentatomidae > Piezodorus > Piezodorus guildinii. Next base: position 65,097,031 of record CM041293.1, read on the forward strand.
GTAACCGTATACCCTGAAAACTCAGATGTTTACCGAAAGTTAGTGACTAGTTTAAGAAAGGGAGGTGCGTACTTCCACACATATCAACTACCAGAGGAAAAAAGTCCACGAGTTGTTATCAAAAACCTACACTACGGCACACCACTAACCACCATAAAAGAAGAACTGGCCAAATATGGATATGAGGCAACAAGTATTGTCAACGTCATTTCACGATTTAAAACACCCCTTCCCATGTTTTTCGTGGACGTCTCAAGAGCAACATTCAATGACAAAATCTTTGACATTGAATTTTTGTACTATACCCATATAAAAATAGAGGAACCGCGCAAAAGAAAAATGATTCCTCAATGTATTCGATGCCAGCAGTACGGACACACAAAAACGTACTGCAACTACCCACCAAAATGTGTAAGATGTGGACTGGGCCACGAAAGCAGTGCTTGCACAAAACCAAGAGAAACAGCTGCAACCTGCGCCAACTGTAATGGCGCTCATCCCGCCAACTATAGGGGCTGCCAAACTTTGAAAGAACTTCGAAAACATCGCTCGAAGCAGTACGCTCCTCAGCGACCTCCAACAGTAAGACATGCACCGCCTGCCCTCAATGAGTTTCCACCTCTTCCACAACTAAATCCACCTCAGCCACCTCATCCAAGAACTGACCGGGAGCATCAGAGGCAGTTGAATCAACCAGCTCTAGCACCAGACCATCAAGATCAGAGACAGCCACAACAACCAGCTCAAGCCCAGTACCAACAGCACCAGAGACAGCCGCAACAACCATCGCAAGCCCCACACCAACAGCTACCAGCTCAAGCGCCACACCAACGACACAGATATACAGGTATGAGTGGGGGCACTACCCTACCGGTCCCGCCGGTAGATAACTCCTCTGGCCAGTTATACAATATTATCAATAACTTAAACAATCTCATTCAGCCCCTCTTCGGTCTTCTTCAACAACTCTCTCAAACTACCCTTGCCCTTAGACAATTATATGCCCATTAATCAGATGACTGTAGGCTCCATGTCTATCATACTATGGAACGCAAACGGACTTAATCAACATAGGACAGAACTAGACATATATTTACACGAGAAACGAATTGACATAGCACTAATCACTGAAACACATTTTACACCAAAATCCAAATTTTACATTCATGATTACAAAATCTATAGAACTGACCATCCAGACAATACTTCACACGGAGGCACTGCTATTCTCATCAAATCAACACTAAAACACCATCCTTTGCAATTACCCATATCACCTGACATACAAGCTACAGCCATTTCACTATTCTCTGAACATCACAACATTACTCTTGCTGCTGTTTATTGCCCTCCGAGATATGTCCTGACTTCCACGATGTTTAGTAACTTCTTCAAACGTCTCGGCAGATGCTTTGTCGCAGGTGGCGATTATAATGCTAAAGACCCGACTTGGGGATCTAGATTATCAACCCCAAGAGGAAGAAATCTCAGGTATGTCCTTCACGAACTTTCACTAGACACGATATCACCACACTCACCTACTTACTGGCCAACATCTAGACGTAAGACACCAGATTTACTTGATTTTTTCATAACTAAAGGACTCCGCACTACACCTCACACAATAAGTACGAGCACAGATCTTTGCTCTGATCATTCTCTTTTGCATTTAGAACTATTTGAAGAACCACTTGTAGCTAAGAAACACACATCTCTCACAAATGGCATAATGGATTGGGATGCGTTCAGAAACTGTCTAAATACTGCTCTCTCCATTCCTTTGGCTATTAAAAATGAAGAAGAGCTTGAGGATGCTGTAGAATGCTTCACACAGAAGCTACAAGACGCTGCATGGTCCTCATCAATTCCTAGACAAAGAAAACATGAAAAGCTACCAATTTATCCACAGTACATAAGGGATTTGATCAGAGCAAAAAGAAGAGCCCGGAAAATATGGCAGACAGACCGACTTCCATCAGACAAACAAATTTACAACCGACTCAACAACGAACTCAAACGACAAATTGCAAAATTTAAAAGAACAACTTATGATAACTACATTAGTAACCTTTCGACTGATGATGGCAGCTTGTGGAGGCATACTAAAAACCTTACTAAGCATCGGGAAGTGCCTGCACCCCTCCGAAAAGAAGATGGCTCCTGGGCCATGGCTGACGGAGAAAAATCCGAACTGTTCGCCGAATATCTATCTTCTATCTTTACACCACACACAGAATTCAACAACATCGAACATGATAAAATTGTACTTAAAACTCTGGATGAACCTTTACAACTGACATTACCTCCTCCTTCCTTTACACCTGCTCAAGTCGCTGAACAAATCAGAAAGTTGCCTAAAAAGAAAGCCCCTGGACACGACTTAATTAACGCTGAGGTACTCCAGCAAATGCCCAGGAAAGCTCTAGTGTTTCTGACTTCAATCTATAACGCGATACTGAGGACAACCAAATTCCCGCTTCAATGGAAATACTCACATATTACAATGATTCACAAGACCAACAAGGACAAAAATACTCCCTCATCATACCGACCAATAAGCTTACTTCCGCTATGCTCCAAAATTTTCGAACATCTACTACATAAAAGACTTCTTGATGTACTAACTAACAACGACATCGTACCAGATCATCAATTTGGATTTAGAAGACATCACTCGACATTGCACCAACTACACAGAGTGACGGACTACATATCCACCGCACTAGAGCAGAAGTTATACACTACAGGCGTATTTCTCGACGTTGCTCAAGCCTTCGACAGAGTTTGGCACCAGGGGCTTCTCTTCAAACTCAAGACTATCCTTCCGCCTACTTACTACCTCATTATTCATTCTTTCCTTTCTCACAGATTTTTCTCCGTTCGACAGGGATCAGAGCTATCTGCCATGAGATCTATCGCAGTAGGAGTACCCCAAGGTGCAGTGCTCGCTCCGTTACTCTACATTCTTTACACTCATGACATACCTTACAGCCCCAATATTCTAACAGCGACTTATGCCGACGACACGGCGATCTTAACAAAACATAAAATTGCAACCCACGCCTCAGAGATCCTACAACAACATCTAATAAAATTACATGACTGGTTCAAACTCTGGAAAATCCGATTGAATAATGACAAATCACACCATATCACCTTTACTCTTCGACATGACACGAGTCCTCCCGTTTTCTTAGACAACACACAAATTCCACAGACGGACACTGTACATTATCTAGGTTTGACGTTTGACAGAAGAATGACTTGGGGCCCGCATATTAACCAAAAAAAGAAAACCCTTAACCAAAGACTGAGACTTCTTTACTCACTCTTTTCAAAACACTCGAAACTAAAACTTCGACAGAAATTAAACACCTATACTTACCTACTGAAACCTATTTGGACTTACGCATCACAGCTATATGGGACAGCTAAAAAGACTCACATTAACAAACTTCAAATCTTTCAGGCTAAAACGTTTAGAACAATTACAAAAGCACCGTGGTACGTTAGCAACATAACTTTACATACTGACCTTAAGATGCCAACCGTCAATGAGCACATACGGACACACTACAAACGTTTCCACGACAAACTACAAGGTCACCCTAACACACTAATCAATGACATGGCCACAACACTCATGCCAGGAAATGCCTACAGAAGGCTGAAGAGGAGTTGGATGAGAGACCTTCTCCTTTAGTAATATACACTAATTTCATGCCAGGAGTAGGTACCGCTGGGTGCTGCTCTCTCTCATGCCTATCACGCCATGTTTCTTAAAATTGACCGCACATTCACTGATTGTTCATTGTATTATTTACAGGTGTGAATAAAGATTTAAAGTTAAAAAAAAAAAAAAAAAAAAAAAAAAAACTTGTAAATATGAATAAAAAAGGCCAGTATGGTCGTCGTTTTAGATTGATAAAGCCATACGTTACTAAAGGTCTTAATATCAATGGTGTGATAACATTATCCGGCCAAAGGCCTAGGAATCGTAAGAATTTAAAACAGGCCAATCAAAACTGTAATAGGTTTATCATGCAACTAAAAATAACTCAACCTTTTTATAGATCAGTTGGAGTTCATCGACCTATTTAAAAAAAAATCAGATTACTGATATCAAATTAACAATGTTGCAAATAACGAGATTTTGAACTCATAATTAAAAAAACATTCTAAATCTAAGCAGTGGTTTTTATGAAGTAAACATTATTTTAAACAAACTTCATCTTTACAACCCGTGAAGGGTCTTGGGTTCAGCACAGTCTCTACCCCAACGGCTAACAATGAGGTGAATAGTCCGAAATCACGCTGTTTTTCACAATTTTATGGTACTAACTTTTAAAGGCTGGATGAACCCAAGGAAGGGATCTAACATCTAGGCCTAAAATAACATAATAAATAATTATCCTGCCAAAATCGTTTCGAACTCGGGACACGGATATCAGTAGTACAGTTAACTACCAATGGACCACACCACTTATTTTATGAATCATTAACGATTAAAAAAAATATATATATATATATATATATATATATATATATATAATAATAATAATTATAGAAAACTTTTACGATTCATTAATTTCACTAAAACATTACGGTTTGTTTAAATTAATGGCATCGTCTTGCAATTATATCAATAACTAAATTATAGTATATTAACCTGGGGCCGATCCTGATTATTACAGCTAATTGCTAGAATCATTAGCTTTTAATGATAACAAATAAAAGTTGATGAATAAAATGCAATAATTATACGTCATACAGTTGTATGATACTCAACATTTTTATTTTTACTTATTCAACATAATTTTTTTAAAAAAATAAATCGGAGTTTTCTAGTTCAAGTATGATTACGTCCAAAGATTTAAGCCGAAAAACAATAATTCTAAATGTAAGCCCTGGTATTAAGGTATACTAAATGTCTAATAGCAAGTTATTTTTACTTTCACTTACTTTTATCCGAAATTAACAGTAAGAAGAAATGTGATGAAAAAACATTTCGAATCCTAATGTCCAATAGAAAGATGGGTTTTAAAGTCTTTTGATGTCAAATAACCAACAACAATTATTATAATATAAAAAAATAACCTTGACAATTATTATGAATGCAAAAAACAACCCTTACTTATTTAACATTAGATTAAGTTCTATTATCAAAACTAATAGAAGAAAAATAATAATTAAATATATATATATATATATATATATATATATATATATATATATATATATACATAAAACTTACCGCTTTGTACTTATTCATCTGAAGAATATCCTCAGTTAAGACCGCGGTGGGAAGATTCTTTATGGAAAGCATGGTGACTTGGTTGTGCCCGTATTCTGCTATGCTTAGTTCATCACATAAGGGTTTGTCCAATTGTTCTGGAAAGCAAAACAAATACATCAATATTTAAAATTGTTAAATAAACAATTTTAAACGAAATATAAACTAAATTTTACTTCAGCCTTTAAATCTTCACGTTTTGAAACGATTAAACAAGCAAGAAAAATACTGCTTAGGAACAACGCCAGGTTACATGACTAATTTGAATATTTTATGACTGTTGAGATAACATAATATGTGAGTTGCATTTATGGAATCATCAATGACGCATTTGGAAAAAAACTACAATACATAATACAAATGAAAAAATGATGAGCACACAATTATTTATCACTTCAGCAATGGAAATTAGAAATATCGACGTCAAAAGTATACAATATGACACAAATTAAGGTAATCAATCACCGTCACCAAACGACTAACGTATGAGAGAATAGTTATTTCTTCTAGATTTATTTTTATTATTTTTATTAAATATTTTTACTCAATTAGTTTCACTGGAAAATAAATGGAATCTCATGAAAACTAAATTAATCGCTTCTTAAAGAAAATTAACTAATCTTAAAGAAAAAGTTCTTTAGAAGTAATAAGTTGAAAAAATTGGAACTGATTAACATTGCAAAAAAAATAAAGTACGTAATAGACGTTATAAAATGAAATATAAATTTTTTTGACCCATGTTTTATTTCAAGACCCTTAATTTACATTCTTGCGCATTTCACAGAAGATAAAAAATTGTCATATAATTTTTTTTTTGTATATTAATTACACTTTTTATTATTTTTTTATTTTATTTATTTTTTATTATTATTTATCTATTTTTTATGCATTTAACTGAAAGCTTGTTAGATAAAGAACATTGCAATAGGGGGAAATATATTAGGAGTGAAGAAAAATCAGCGATTGAAGCTTTATATATAGTATAAAACAATAAATATGACTTCTCGCCGTATTTGAAATAATTAAAAAAATCTCTTCTTTTTCTGATTCATTTAAAAAATAAGTAATAGTATTATTTTATTCGGTTATTTCTTAAAACTTTCATATGATGTTGAATATATGAAGATTAAGCAGAATGATGCCTAAAAAAATTGTAAATTCCTAAGAAAACTAAAGTGGGTACGGAAAATGACAATCGTCATTTACAATCGTCACGTAAAAGAATCGTCACCACCGCAGAGCGGTTACCGCAAAACATGATTTTCCAGCTTAAGGGTTTAGAAAACACCTTTATGAAAACCTCAAATGGACTTTTTAGCTTTCCTCTATGTCGTATTAGACTAAAACGTCACACGAATTGCAGTATAACTACCGTTTAAAACAATTTAATATACAATGACAAGAACTATAATTAGTTTAATAATATATCCCAAACATTTTACTACACTCAGAACTGTATCTATCTGACGACTTTGTAATTTAGTTAGCAATCAGAACAATCACCCAGATATTGGAGAAATATGTTAAGTACAAATATATTGTACATGTGATTCTTAATAAGAACAGTGGACATGGAACTTGATAAAATGAAAGTTAAAAATTTATGAGCCAGAAATGTGTAATTTTGAACACCTTAATCTACACCGTGTTGTGCATTTCACAGAAAAAATTGTCATAAAATTTTTATTTATTTTTTTTTTTTTTTACAGCATATAACTGAAAGCAAGTTTCCAGAATATTGCGATACAAGAAAATATATTGCTAGTGAAGAAAATTAACGATTGCAGCTTTATCTATACAATAAAACAATAATTATGATTTTTTATCCTATTTTAAAGAATTAAAAAAAAATCGCTTATTATCACTAAAATGTCTTACTATGGTTTATAATATATTATATTAAGCAGTAACAATTTTTAAAGTTTCAGATATTATTACTTCTTGGATAGTTAATAAAAAACACTTAAATATTTCCATCGAGACGTAATTAAAATTAAATCGGTAGTGTAAGATCTGAAAGGCCTGAACTGTTGGATTATTTGTTTTTGCAATTGTTACATTTTATTCTTGTTAATTGTACAATAAAGGAGATTAGAAAAAAATTCATTATCTGTTTATTAGGTTAAAACATTTTTTTGTACCTTAAGTCTACAAGTTGGTGGCTTGGCTCCATTATTATCAAGAAATTTTGTACGTTACGGTTTTAATTGCTATTAGTCAATTTAAATTAATGAACTTTATTTACATTAGTTCACTGCACCTTACATTAGCATGTAAGGGACAGTAAGCCAGTTAAATTGCATTAAAACAATATGCTATAAAAACCATGAAATACTAAAAGTCTTGATGATGGGTATAAGACTCCTTAACGTATACTAAATATATAAACAAATGTGTTAAGTCAATCAACAGACATTGGAAGTTAGAAGGGCTCAGTAGTAAAAAAAGTTTACAAAAAAAATTAATAATTAGATTAAAAGTAGCTTATTTCGGAGCGAATAAATATAAACATAAAGACAAACTGATAACCTAGTTTTTTTTTAAGTCAATAAAAAAGTGGCTCAATGATAAATAAATCAGGAAAATATTTCCTAAATTCTATTATCACTATTCTAATTATTTACCTATCAAATTTGGAAATATTTCAAACTAGAAACATCAAATGATTATTATATAAATATGTATCACATATATGTACAGTACTTGTACATTTATCCGGTAATTCGAAACTTATTGTTTTTCACCGTCACTTCTTACCAAGACTGCACCATCAAACGCCTACCGCTCAACGTCAGATCAAAGAAATTTCACTCTTCAAAGAATCACTCAATTTCCTAGAATCATCAAATTCACAATCACGTAACACAAGAACAAGAAGACAACTACAGAGACGTGAATGGACTGGATCAGGAACGGTAGAGGAACGCCAAGGTAAGGGGAATATTTGTTCATGAGGAACACTTGGCAGGCGGTAGAGGCTGTTCAGCCTTCGGAACCAAGCAACGTCAGGTGTTCGTTCCATTGCATCTATTACCGATAATGACAACCAAATATAGTCTGAGCTTTTAATTAGTACCATCATGTCTACAGAACAGTTGGAAGTCCCATACCTCTAATAATGCAGCCAATTTGTTTGTTTATTCTTTTAACGTCACTTTATGGCAGTGTGGCAAATCGGATGATACTACAGTCGGAGTCCTAAATTTTGAGTATCCAGATTTAACTAGGATAGGGATCTTTAACGAGTACCTGACATGGTACAGACACGGGAGTAAGTTAGTGTTTTATGGAATATATTTTTCACCTTTCTTCTGGCAATTGCTATAGGAGTTTTTTTGGTAGGCGATACTCTGGCATTCTTTCTACGTGGCCAAGCCACCGAATTCTAGCGATCTGTTTTTAATTACCTCGATCGTAAATTAAATTTTTTAGAAAACACAAAAGAATCATTAAAATCGGTTAAGAAACAGCACAGATATTTCGTTTTGAAATAAGCATTAGTTATTGACCATTTTCCTTTGGATTATTTATTACTTTTCATATTAGTTAATTGCCTCCAAAGAGCTATATAAACAGTTGTATCCTTATATAGTTATTTAGAAATAATAAACTGTCGTGTAATAATTTGCAGCGTTTAACATTAAAAGCCTAATGGTGTAGGAGAGAGGAAGGCAGACGTCGAACCAGATAGGTGCGCCAGGGCGGCGACCTAGGTCGCTTTCCCCATTCACCAGCGATTCTAAGGATGAATTAGAGGTTGTGGGCCCTCCTTCGGCGGATGGAAGGCGATCAAGTTGAAAGGAAAGGAGAGGAACATCGCTCCGTGATTGCAGGTTCAGTGAAAGCGTTCTGGGAATGGGTTAAGGTCGCTGAGCCTGATCCACAAATGTGTGATGACTACATACCTTCCGAAAGGGGACCGCAAGAAACGTAAAAAACAATACCATAATATCGGGTTTTAAACGATTCAAAAGAACTTTCAAATAGTACTATTACAGAGGTCAGAATCTCTCCATGTATAATGATAACGCCATTTTGGTCTCAGCGAACTCCTTCTAAACAACAAGACGGATTTTGATACGGTTTTCACCATCATTCAGGTCATTCTTCCCTGAAGGTCTATAACTAAAATACATTGCAATTTATCTTTCTTTTTTTTTAAACCGAAAAAATAATTTTTCGTGATCAAGTTAATCAAAAATTATTCCTGAAATAGAAGTAGTAACATAGACGTATAAAATACCGCTGGAAAGCGCAAGATTTTAGAAAAATTATAAGCAATAAAAAAAAATATAATACGTACGAGTTCATATAAAGTTGTTGTAAGCCCATGAACTTATGGAATATGTTATAAGGAAAGAGGGAAGTTATAATAGTTTAAGTATTTCCAACGGCGTACAGAATAGTGCTTTATATTCTTCCATTTAGTACGCAATATTTTAGAAACATTATTACATACCGAATTTTAACTAAGTTGTTAAAATAAATCTTAATTTGTAGTTCAAATGTAAAAATATTTCATGAAAACAGATGTTTCACTGTAAACTAAATGGGATTCCTATGGAAATAAATTAACCCTTTAAAATCTATTTTAAATAGTTTATTTGAAATGTTAAATTGTTATAAACGTAATAGAATAAGACCCTTTGTTATTTCTGTAGTTTTTGAATATATACATAGCAATCAAGATTTTTTTATATCTGATAATTAAATTTTCTGTTATCGGTGCTTTACTTCAATATAAAAAACAAATAAACTTAACCAAATTAGATTTATGTTTTTCATTTCAATGAATAGGCGTTATAAAATAAACATATTTTCTTGATATTTGTACTTTTCGCCAGTCAGAAATTTTTTTAACTTAAATAACACCTCATTTAAATTGCACCCGGATCTACTAATCTTTTAATAAAATAACGGGTCTTTGAATAAAGCGTATATTCAGACAGTACTCTGTTCTCCACTTGGTTTGGCCCACCTAAAGCAAAATGGGAATAACATAACGAGTTAAAAAGCAGGCCAACAATTCAAAATAACAGTAAAAAACCTATCAGGCTCCAAGCATTTCAAATTACAGTTTACTATAACCAATAATAAAAGTTGAAAAAGTCACAATTAGTTGCTCTCGTTCAAATAGCTAATTATAGTACAGTTAAGATAGAATATAAAAACTAACGGCAGGCCGGTTTTGGATGGTACCTACTTCTTTCACCTTTGAAATGGAGGTCTTAGTGATTTTTTTTTTTATAATAATAACAATTTTTATTGAGAAAATTTTACAATCTGTCCCAATTTGGACATTAATAGTATTGCTGAATGATATCAAACATACTACATTCATACAATATTTACACAACATAAAATTACAATAAAATATATACACAATAATGAATCAATACAAAAGTCAATAATTCACTTATACCTATATACACATACACACACTCATACATACATCACATTGAGTGGAGAATCTAGCCAGTGCTAGAACTCCAATATATTTACAAAAGGTCGCGGGGCCACTGCCGTTTCAACCTTCTAGGTGGGTTGTATGGGTGAGTGGAGCTGGATAGGGATTGAGCTAAAGGATTAGGATGATGAATGAGGTTCTGGTGGAATTTGGAAAATTTGGATGGAATTAGGTCTGAAATAAATGGAACATTAAGGTCGTGGCGCAAGGTATAATTGGAGACATAATAAGGAGCATTTACTATTGTACGGAGGACTTTGGATTGAAAGGATTGAATGCGTTTGATGTTAGAACGTTTAGCTGTCCCCCACAGTTCAAGTCCGTAGGTCCAGATAAGCTTCAGTATTGTCTTGTAGATTAATAATTTGTTTTCAACTGTAAGTTCAGATTTTCTGTTGAGTAGTCGGTATAACTGTCCGAATCGTCGGTTGAGTTCTTGTCTTTTAAGTCTTGTATGTGGGTTCCAAGTCAATCTTTTGTCTAACAGTAAGCCAAGATACCGGACTGTATCTGAGAGAGGAATCGGTAATGAGTTGAAATAAACTGGCGGACAGGATTTCGTCTAAGAGTAAAGGTTATGTGTTTACATTTGGCTTCGTCCACCTTTACACGCCAGTTATTACACCAGTGTTCGATAAGGAAAAGGTGGCTCTGAGGTTTAAGGATGCTGTTTCAGGATTGGAACTGGATGATAGGATGGCGGTGTCGTCTGCAAAAGTTGCCAGAAAGGTATCAGGATGTGTAGGAATATCAGCAGTGTAAAGGATGTAGAGGATGGGTCCCAAGACGCTGCCTTGAGGAACACCGGCCTCAACGGGATAAAGGTTAGAAAATTCTTCACCACAGCGAACTCGGAAGGAACGGTTCGAGAGATAGGATCGGAGAATGAGGTATAGGGACTGGGGTAAATGGGTTTTCAGCTTGAAGAGTAATCCAGTGTGCCATACCCGGTCAAAAGCTTGCGCAATGTCCAGAAACGCACCAGAACAATACTCTTTGCATTCAAGAGCTGAGGAAATATGGTCTACAACTCGGAGCCCCTGTTGAACTGTGGAATGCTGAGGACGGAATCCAAACTGATGGGAAGGAAGATTTTGAGATTCTAATATGGGTAGGATACGTTTAAGAAGAAGCCTTTCGAAGATTTTTGAGAGGATGGGGAGTAGACTAATAGGCCTGTAGGATGAAGTGTTGTTGGAAGGTTTACCTGGTTTTAAAAAAAGGATGATGGTGGAATGTTTCCATAACAGAGGAAAATAGGTGGTGCGGAGGATGCAGTTATAAATATAAGTAAGGAATATAATAGCTTTCTGCGGAAGTTGTCGGAGGATCTGGGGAGTAAGGAGATCGTGTCCAGGAGATTTACGGAGAGTCAGTTTTTGGAGAAGATATTTGACCTCAGAGGGATTAATAGCTTTAGGAGGTAGGGAAAGTGGAATCGGTGACATAAGAAAGTCTTGCACTTTTGCGGTGTGATTGATGTGGGATTCCGGGTGAGGAGTGAATACTTTGGAGAGGTGTGTGGCGAATTCCTCGGCTTTATCTTCATCAGACGCAGCCCAGGAGTCATCACCACGTCGGAGAGGATGGGAAACATGATGGTATTTTAGGATCTTTTTCGTGACATTCCACAGGGAATTATCACGAGCTGATAGAGAGGAGAGGTAGGAATTAAAGGAGTGGGAACGGAAGTTCGCCAACTCCCTCTTCAATTGTCTACAATAGAAGTTATAGGAGCGGCGATCTGTTGGGTGTCGGGTGCGCTGCCATAATGATCTTGCTCGGCGTTTGGTGTGGATAAGGTCTATAATAGGTTGTGGAAAATGATTTTGGTCTGGATTTATATTGGAGTGTTTAGGAGAGGAAGCAGTCCAGACAGCTTGTTGGATGGCGGTGGTAAAGGAATAGACGGAATTATCTAGGTCATCTTGGGTTTTGAGGGTTACTCTGAGGTCAATATTATCGGTCAGGATTTGGCGGAAAAGGTTCCAGTTGACAGGGCCTCGGATGAATGATGGTGGAATGGGTTTTGGAATTGGAGTGAGAGATACTTTTAGGATCAGTGGACTATGGTCTGAGGATAGTTCATCAAGGCGAGTTAAAGACAAGTTGAGAGAGCCTAATCCGCTGTGGATAAAGAAGTCGAGGATGTCAGGATTGCGGTTAGGATCGGTTGGCCAGTAGGTAGGGGAGTCAGGAGGCAGGATATTAAAATTTCGGGAGTTGAGTGCAGACAGCAAATTTCGTCCCCGAGTATTCGTGGTTCTGGAACCCCACTGCTGATGCTTAGCGTTTAAGTCTGCACCCAGAATGAAACGATTTCCTAAGGAATCCAGGAAGGATACAAATTCAGAATTGGAAATGGAATGTTTAGGAGGAGCAATATGCAGATGTGAGGGTTACCGGAAAGGAAAAAGTCTTGATTACTATGGATGTGGCTTGTAGGAAATCATAGGTGGGAAGTGGGAGTAAATGATGAGAGAGGGATTGGTGGACAATGATAGCAGAACCGGCATGGGCTTTACCGTCTAGGTGGTCAGTACGGTATGTCATGTATTGCGGTATTTTGAAGTACTGTTTAGTCGTTAGTCTTGTTTCAGTTATAAGTGCAACATCGATTGTTTTGTCTTGCAACAACGCTGTCAGTTCGTCAGTATGATTTCTAACACCATTCGCATTCCAAAGGAGAATGGATAAGGAGTTAGGTGAAGTCATTTAAGGATTTTTCAAGGCAGGGATTAGATTCGATACTAGATTTGTAAGGAGTGATATAAGCGGCATAACAAGAGATTTGATTTCGGAGATGAACGATGTCATTAGACTGGTAAGATCTGTGACGTTTGATGGTGGAGGGATATGAGAAATTTGATGTTGAGGAGTTTTTTGAAGATTAGGTAAACTTTGAGGGATAGATTCTTGTACAATAGATTGAGAATGTTGAGGAAAATGTTGTTCCGGCAGTGCCTCGACTTCAAGATTCTGGTTACCACCTCCAAGCAAGTGGGCAAATGACACGTTAGAATTTACAAGTTTTGATGGTTCTCTTCTGCTTCTGGTTGGTACAGCTGTTTCATTCGGATCCTGAGGTTTTTGGTATCTGGTTCTGAGTTTCTTGTAGATTTCACATCCCTTGTAGTTAGCCGGGTGGTCCTTGAGGCACAGAGCACATACAGCGGGTGCTGATCTTGATCTTGTACATTCTTCTGTTTTATGCTGTTCACCGCATTTCACACAGCGTGGTATGTGATGGCAATAACTTTTGGTATGAACATATGCCTGACAGTTATGGCACTGGACTATTTCTTTCTTTGTGTAAGGTTTTTCAACTTTTACACGAGTATAGTACAGTCTGCTGAGGTCGTAGATTTTTTCGACTCCTGCTGATGGTTCCAAGTCCACGAAGAATAGAGGCAGTGACTTTTATCTTTTAGAACGTTGGTGACTTGCCTCACTTGGAATCCTAATTCTGTCAGTTCTTCTTTGATAGCTTCAACGGGTGTTGAGGAATGTAGGTTTCTGATTACGACCCTTAATGCTCTCTCTTGGCGCAGCTGATAAGTATGAAAGTCAGCTTTGGTCTCAGTCAGATATTTTACAATCTTTCTGTAGGTTTCAGCAGTAGTCGGAGATATTTTAGTATCATTGGTTCTACTTATACAATAATAACTATTAGGATCTGTTACTTTGTTTAAATGCGCACACATCAGTTTAAAATTTTTAATATTTTTTACAAATATTGGTGGAGGTAGTGGTTCTCTGGGTATAGGAGAAGATTCCATGGTTTCTTTTTCATTTTGGAGGATCTGAAATGGATTCGGTGTAAAAAACGGAGATTCATCAGTTATTCCTTGTGATGATGTGCTGGGCTGTGGTTCAGAACCTAATGAGGTAGCTGACGCGGTCGCTGGTGGAATCATTTTTTTATTTTGTTCACGGCGGGGTCTCTGTTTTGTGGGAGAGGAGTTAGAACCTGCAGATCTAGATCTTTTACTTGCAGACTTTGAGGACATGACTTGATGAAAATATCTCATTGATTAAGAAAATAATAATAATAAATAAATAATGAGATAAGAATTAAAGATAAAAGAAAGATAATTAAAAGAAAAGCAAGCCCGAGCTTGCCGAGCTAGCGGCAATCAGCTGATCAGTGACCCTTCTTTCACTTTTTCGTGATTGTACAAAGTAAATTATAACTTTGCTTACCGAAACTTCTCTAATATTCACTGCCGTAATATTCCTGAGGTCTAGTAATGTTCTCCAGACTGAATTCTAGCGAATTCCTACTGAAAAAAGCAAAAATCTGAGAGACGATGTAACGTATGACTGTTATCATCGAGCGCATCAGCTGATCTGCGTCTTAGTGATTAGTTTTATAATTTAAAAGCCACGGTTTCCTACTGCGAACAGATCCAAAACTATGATATATAGGAAATAATTGTACAGAGAAAATAGTTGTAGTTGTGATTTTAAACAGGAAACATTGGCGGTCAAAAACACCTCTTTTTATGTCCTGTGATATCTTGTTATAAGGCCACCAACTTTTCCATCTACTACGATTTTTGCATGTACTAATATAAAACTATAAAACTCCAATTTAACTGTAAAATACCAAATTTCAGCTTCAGGTTGAATTTTCACAAGAGAAATTAATATTTTGAGTTAGTTAAAATGATAGATCAAATAAATTATTGTCAAGTACTCACTTGGATGACGGAGGGTGTACTTGCTGGGATCCAAGTTCTTCTCAGAACAAGCTTGGTGGAGAATGTCTCTCATAGAACAGCGACCTGACACCCTCGTCACATAGAGCTGATTTCTAGGCAAATTCACCTGGAAAACGAGTTATTTTTAAAATTGAAGTTAAAATTAATAATAAAATTAAATATAAGAAGTATGTATAGATGATTGTTTATTTATTTTTTCTAATTCAGGACCACTAAGTTATATTAATCTCAAGTCACCAATTCCAACAGGAATACGTATTTTAAGATTATTAATTCATTTCAACGCTAGATAAATAAAAGACAAGAGGTATTAAATAGGAAGATGTTTTAAATTAAATATATAAAGAACCAGATTATGCAATTTCGAAATTATTATTGCTCAAGCGAGCCTTAAGGTTGAATATTCCAAAGACAGCATCGCAATGTCATTTTCAACACTCTATATACAGAACAGAAAATGGTGATTACAAAAAAAAAAGTAACTAAAATAAATAAATATCATACTTCTTGGGTGGAGGGACAGGAATAAGCCAGAACTGAGTTAGTGTATTATTAATAAAATTTAATTAGTTTTGTTATAACTATTCATGCAGTCAATTTTTAATCCGCTATTGATATAAGTAAAAACCCAACAAATTATTACACCATGATTTATTATTTCCAAATAATTATATCAGGATATTATAATTTATATCGCTATTTAAGCCATTAACTTATTTGTATTGCGATAAATTAATTAAAATAGCAACACTATTAATTTATATTATAGAATTTTGGTATTCTTAAATTCGTATGGCGGACAGACACATTTTTTTTTTTTTCGTCATTCGAGTTCTACTTATCTTGAAACTTGACATATCTTGGGAGCTCAAATTTTAAGGGAGAGGGGGTAACTTTTTTATTAGTCTAATACAAAGATTCATTATTGAAAATGATAAACTAAAAGTACAAAACATTAAACAAATGTAACCCATATACCATACTATCCAATTTATATCTTCTTAAAGATATATATAATTTAAAAGTAATAAAAGATACCTTATTCTACTTTTTTTTACACATTTTTTAATTTTAGTTGGAAAGATTACCTTTATTCATATATAAATAGTTTTATTGCATAATAGTCAATAACAGAATAGAAATTATGGTACTGACAGAGTTCCTTGCATTGCATTGATTATTTTCAAAGAATCTTATACATTTATTTTGGAGTGTTTGTAAATTTTTATAGTTTGATTTACACATATAGCTAAATATTGGAAATGCGTAAGTAAATCGTCCATATTCCAACACAGCTGTTTTATCAGCATCCTGCTGCAATTGTTAAATATACTTGTCGGATAACTACAAAACCTGAATATTTCTTGTAAAATTTATATATAATATAAATTTATAAAATATAATCAACAGAAGCCGACTGCTAATCCGTTGAAGGAAGTTCGGCCATCAAAGTGTCATTAACCCAGGCAGAAATGACCTTGCTAGGTCCCTGTCGAATGTGAGGGTGCCGA
This sequence comes from Piezodorus guildinii, assembly GCA_023052935.1. NCBI lineage: Eukaryota > Metazoa > Arthropoda > Insecta > Hemiptera > Pentatomidae > Piezodorus > Piezodorus guildinii. The sequence goes on from CM041293.1 coordinate 65,114,026, forward strand.
GTCACGGCTCTAATCTCCCTCTCACACGATTTTCCCGACCAGATCCTTTGATGTCTTCTCTTACATAAGTTACACTACATGGGGATAGCCTTAATGAAGATGTATAGAAGGAAAGAGAATAAAACTGTGAGCACAAAGAACTCTGTAGTAATGAGTAGGTCATTTCTGTTAGCCTCATCCTATTTCCATTATGGTTGGTTGCTAAATTGATAATAAAAATAATGAGAGGATAATTTGTAATAACTGTGAAGATAATTTTAAATAAATGCAGGGTTAATTATTTAAATAAGTATTTCCAATAATTCTCAAGTGGATATAATTTGTTAATGCATTAAATTAAAAATTGTTTTATTTTTTGTAGGGTAATCTAATAACATCGCCGTTTCGAAAATCAACCATGAGGAATCTTTAGTGATTTATGTGACATGACATATATTACTTTCTTTATTTTTTACTTTCTTTACTATATGTTTTTCTGTATTACCATGATAGACATGTATCAAACTCTTAGAGAAAAATTAAACTCTTACTATTGTATCCATTACCGCTCCTTAATAAAAATAATACTGATCAATAACCGTGTCAAAAAATATAAAAAAAAAAGAAATGGGAATTCTGAGAAAAAATATGCTTGCTCTTTAGTCTCAAAATTTATTAGCCTCGTTTTGCTGTTGATAATTTTAAGAAAAGTAAATCAAACTCAAAACGTTTTTTCAAATTTCATTCAAATAAAACTTATTTTTGGTCTTTTACTACTCGAATTAGGGTCCTAAACTAAAAACTATCGCTCTTTTGGTTTCTGTGCTTAGGGGAATTTTATGTCTTTTGAAAACAACAATTTTTTTTTTTTTTTTTGTAAGTATCTGATCTATACTATAGTATAATCTATACTATTATTTTTAAGCTTAAATATATTTTTTTACTGTAATTCACAGACAATTAGAGAATTTGATGTTGATGTTAAAATTGAATTACATAAATACAAACATACGTCTTAAAATATTAAGTATTTGGCCGTGTAATAAATATCAAGGATGAGATGATTCGGATGGAGGTAAAAAAATCTGGTGCGGGTAACACACGACTTTCACTTACCTCGACTGTTAAAATCAATTCAAAAACAATTTACTATGCTTTAATTTGAAAAAATTTTGAGTTGAAATGTATTTCCGTTGAAAACTGGAATTTGAAAATTTTGGCGATCGCAATACTTATGTATATAGTAAGTGAAAGTAAAAAGATGAAAAATAGTGAAAAACTACTTATTAACCAACGTTTCGACAAACGTGACCAGCAACCTAATCTTATCCCAATCAGGGCTTCTCTCTGTTAAGTAGGGCCGAATCATCATTTTTACTTTATTTTTGAAAACTAACACACACATATTCGTATGTAATTATGTTGAATTGTGTCCAGATATTTAAGAATTTTTTAAAATAAATTTATCTGTCAGAAAAAGAGCGTTTCATCTGAAATTTCAAATATAATAATAGATTACGGCATTGTATTGAATAAAGGACTTGTAAATAACTGATGACAAGCTAAGAGTTTCATGGAATTTAAAAATAAACGGGAATTTAAAACGTTATCGTGATGAGGAAAGGAAGAGAATGACGAAAGAAAAAATTGACTTACAGATAACTTCTTTCCATTTTGAAACTGACACCGTCAACCGAGGTTACTCGACGTCGAACCATGCAGGAAGATAACACCCATACCGGGAAATAAACTGAATGACATTGCCGAATCCGTAGAGGGGCTTTGCCAAGGCCTTTGTAAACCTTCCTAATATGAAGCTGATGGGATGTCGAAGAGGAATACCCTAAGCTGACTGGTAAAGGTAATGCAACTCCCGCCACGCGGTACTGCTCACGGTAATCTAGCCGCATCCGGATATCCGATACCTGGAAACCTGAGGCACCTCCACATATAGCTTCATCCAGGGGTCTGCGCAGTTGTCATTGAATGGGAACCTTATGCAATGAGTTAGAGAGGTTTTCTTACCGTTTTTTTTTTCATTTTTTTTTTAAATGAAAGTTGTAGAAACGGATGCATAAGAGAAAAAGCACCACTGCAACCTAGTAAGACGTGCATTTTGGCAACGATCATATGACATCATAACAATAATAAGACGGAAAAAATATTATTTGCCACAGTCTGTCCAATAGATCAACAGCAATCAACAACAAATGTCCATAGACAAACGAAATTTAAAAACTTAAACTTCCATTCGAGATTCTGTAGAGGTATTAAAATATTAAAAACTCTTATTCAGGATGATTAGTCGACTGTTGAAATGATCGTAGGTAGAAATAATCGGGAGTCAGTCGTTATTTTTATTATTTTAATTTTGCTGACATTTCGGCTCAAACTTGTGAGCCATCATCAGGGCTGCAAACATCAGAACAACAAAAGAGATATTAGTATGATAATGGAAAACTTATGAACGTAGTGACAATGATAAAAAAATATACAAATATACATAAATATTATAGATACAAATAAGAATAATAATATGATGATATGTACGAAGTCAAAACTTTAGACTTAATATAGAGGTCTTGTTTTCTTATACACTTCATAGTTCTTTTATATACCCCAGATTCTACTTTTTATAATTTTCTGTTAGAAATGTAGAACCAATATTGTACATTTTTTCCTATGTATAATATCAAAAAACTATTAAAAATACAAGCTGTATTATTTACATTTAAAGAGAAAAACCGTCAGGTTTTTTTATATGAACCCCTCCATACCACCTATTGATGTTTTCGGTTTTCCTCAGTTCATGCTTGACATAACTCAGTAATGGTACATTTATGTAATTTTTTTTTTCCTCTATATTTTATTCTAAAGTTTTAATTTCATACTTATCATCATCACATTGTTTATCATATTATTATTTGTATCTATAATATTTATGTATATTTTTTATTTTATCATTAACATTACATTCATAATTTTTCATTATCATATTAATATGCATCTCTTCTGTTTTTCTGATATTTGTAATCTGATGGCTCACATGTTTGAGGCGAAACGTCGGCAAAATTAAAATATTTAAAAAAAAAACGACTGACTCCCGATTATTTCTACCTCCCATAAAAAATCTTAGTGTATTAATAATTTTTGTCGAAATTCACTCTCACACGAAAATAAATGGATAGTTAATTCCGAAATTTGTTTATTTAATAGAAAGACTATTTCGGATAAATTGAATCTCGTCATTTACCTGGAACCAGATCTATGTTAAAAAAATAAATAAATGTCTTCTATATATGGAAGGCGATCCCCACCAAATCGTAAGGTTGGCTGAATGATAATGAAACAGAAACGAAGATTGCCTCAATAATTGATTTTTGTGACCTAATACATTATACCTAAGAGATGGCACAAAAGTTCTACTAAAAAAATGAAAAAAAAAAAAAATGGTATTGCCATCATAAATTTTCATAGAATTTCACGATTCAGTTAATTTAAAGTATAGATTAAGCTAAAAATAAATGAGAGTTGATGTCGAAGCAAATGCAAGAACGTCTTTAGCACCTCAAACTCATTGGTCCTTACGAAGAAAAGAAGACTGGCGGAACATGAGAAGAAACTAAGGATAATACACAACATGCGATCCATTTTATTTTTCAATTAAGATAAAGAGTTTGAAAAGTAGTGCGGAAGATGTACTAACGGTTTTTCATTTTTTTTTTTTCTTTCTGCTGAGTTAATACAGTCAGCATCACGTTCTTAATCAGGGGATTCCTTGAGAATACACGTGAGACTTTTCGGAGGCATGGCGAGTACCAGGTGAACCCAACGGTACAAGTAATTTACCAGTACCGGGGGTTCACAACAGAATAACTGTAAAAATCCGAAAGCAGCAGGATAGAAAACAAGGGTACACTCCGAAAGGTTGGCATCCAGAACTGCCTAAGGGCATCTGCCTGATTTTTAATATGGTCCGCCAGGCCTTGTGAGGATAAATTGATAAATAAAAAGTGTTCGAAACCAAAACTAAGCTCGTAAATGTTTATAATACTCATTCAATGAATCTAAACCAGACCAGTTGAGAAGTTTGTGAATTCCCGGATACGACGGGAGGGTCACCTACTCTGTAAGTGGTCATTTACTGGACCTCACGACCTGAACCTTAGAACCCCTGGGTCAGGACCGGTAGTTCCTGGATAATTTTAAGGAAAAGCTTTTCCTCAGTTCACAGGTGCTACATCACAAATCTAATTAAAGCTCAGTTACCGGTAAAATATACCATGGTTTAAAGGTACAAAAGGTCATATTTTCGATGTTCTGTTAAGTTTTATCGATTATGACCAATCAGATCAATCAATACAATAAAAAACATTTTCGGCTATTATTGGTCCATAACTTTAAATATATGTTTGTGTGTGTGTATAGTATGATTTTGTTTCTGAATATAGAAGGATTCTTAACATTTTGTTAAATTTCAGTCCACAGTAGAGAAAAAGATAATTATAAAGAAAAAAAAAATTCTTAACAATATCAATTAAGGTTTATTGCTAACAAATGTTCTGAATATTGAATATAATTATTATTATCAATATTTAAAATTATTTATTGATATTTACAACTGTATTGATTAATACAGTAAAATTTCAGTAAAGATTTTACTGAAATTAATACAGTAAAGATTATTAATAAAGTAAATAAGCTGTGAGAAAAAAATACATGAGGAGAGACTGCCCATTGGCAGCATCCCGATATGTAACCTAAACTAAAATGTCTTGAGACAATCTTCTTTTAAGAAGCCTTGGAGGGTTGTCGGGAATGGAAAAGGAAGCCAGGATCGAATCTAATAGGTTAAAGTGGGAGTAGAGTTGTCATGATATGCTTTTGAAGTTGTCATGGAATATGCTTTTGAAGTAGTCATGGATATGCTTTTGAGTTTGTCATGGAATATGCTTTTGAAGTTTGTCATGGAATATGCACACAGAATATGCTGTGAGAGAGCTCGGCTAGAGCGTAGATAGGCTAAATTACTTTTACATTGCTAATTGTTGTAATTAAATTAATAATTTCTTATTTATAATACTTTATTAAGGCTTCTAATATTTTTAAAACTGTTCAAACATATTATTAATTAATTGTAGTTATTAAATCAGTAAGTAGAAATATATAAAATGGAATTACTTTATTCGTCTAATGAAAGTATGGGGAAGACACGCTATAACTAATTATATAATTAAATTAATTGGATTTAAAATTAATTTTTTTATGGTACTCAAGTATCTTGAAAGTTGTAAACTAAATAAATGATTAATATACTGAATGCAGAAAAAATAGCAAAACATTATTAAATTATTTAATTAAATAGTAATTTTAGGGTGAAATTCACAACTATAATTAAGCAATATAATTTTATTATGATTCCGGTGAAACTGAATTGATATCTTTCAGACGATTCGTCATGTAATGTAACCAGTTTCTATAATTAATGAACTACTTTCCATTAGGTTGAATAAGAATCTAAAATTAAAGTGGTATATGTGTTTTTGTTTTCTTTAACGCTGTTAGATCTGCTAAATGTTTCACTGTCACGGCGCCATGGTTGAAGAATGTCAGCAGTAAATATTTGCCGAACGCTCTATCCTCAAAACATGTAACCTTATAAATAGAAACAGTGATACCACAACCATGAGTTGTTAAAAAAAAAAAATACTACTAAGCTACGAATAAAAAAATATTCTATCAGGATCAATTCTGTCAACTGTTCGAATATTTTACTAATAATCATAATAGGCATACTGAATCCGAAGGTTCAATGCTAATAATCAATCTCCGCGATGCTACCAACTCAGTTATACCTACAGGGTACAAGCTCCGAAATTCCGCATTGTGCAAGCTTCTGAATTCCCAAGTGGCCCCAGAATAATAACATACATTTCCCGCATTTGATTGCGACCTTATTTCCTCCTGGATTTCGTCATTTCTTGTAATCATTGTATCTAAATACTTAAATTTCTCAACGTTATATACAGAAAATCGATATCAATAAGATCGTTACCGTTTCTACTGATTTTTATTTATTATTTCACTATTAAAAATATCCCAATATGTAAAACTATCTAAATTTTAGTTAGTTATAAGAAGAGGGGCATTCACTTTTTTTTTTTTTTTTATCCGACAGAATGATTTGATAATTACATAAATTATATATCTAAGCTTTGTTTTTTTATGAAAAGATAATCAAATCTGGAGATTTATATATCTACAGAAACAAGTACGGATATTAATAAATCACAGGTATATATTAAAACAATGAAAAAGCAAAGACATATAACTTTAAAATACATTTATTTAAACTTTTTATTTGATTTTAAACCTGGTATTCGCCGACTTAAGAAAGAATTAAATTAATGTAACTATACGAATAAACGACAATATTCCATTTCAGAAAAGGAAAATACTGATAATATTTCCATCATACCGATTACTAAATGCGAATAAGTAAGTTAACTTAATGGATATGATATAAGAAATAATTATCAGCAATTCAAAATTAATTATTTTATATAATTATTAAAAAGTGAATAACGGATGAAGTGACCTTTAATGCTTATTGACCTCCTCAATAAACATCCATGACTTGGCAATACTGAGCGCTGGGAGAAAGGAAATCAGGAAATGGAGTCATATAACATCATTAAAGGCTTTTCGGCAAGTTCATATGATAGAAATAGGTGTAATAAAATTCTAAACAAATAATTTGCTTCTAGCAATCATTTTTGGTATCTCAATTATTCAATTGCTCATTCTGACTGACTCCAAATTTTATTGTCCAGATAAGTTATCTTGTCAAAATGTTTCAGCTGAAAAACCCTTTCCTGCAACACAAATCTTACCAATTTTACAAGTTTAATTTTTTATGGCTGTCAGTCTAAAGAAGAACTAAATCGAGATATTAGAACCAAAACACGGCGTGATTGATGGAAAATCATCTGATTGTTTTTTTTTTAATATGTTAGTTCTAGTAACTAAATTTAAGGTTGGTTTCTGTTTTTATATTTATTATATAGATTTTACTAACGTTCAGATTGACAAATTAAGAAGAAAAATAAAGACCTACCTGGAACCTCAAGGTCTGCTCAAAAGGTGGTATAATCTGCTTGAGGTTGATCTTGTTAGATGGATTCTGAAGTGATTGGTTCTTTGGCACAATATGCACTATCCACGTATCTAAAGCACCTGAAAAAATAAATTATAAATAAATATGTGAAAATACGAATGAATATATTGTATATATGGTTTTGGGTGTGGGGCTGAACGTTCTCGTAAATATTAAGGGAGAAACGTTTATTTGTTTTCAAGAGATCTAGAGTATTTGTTTAGGAAATCTTCTAATAGCAAACTAACAATAATATTTTGCCTAATTTTTCAGTTTTGAAATTTTCTTTACATTGCCTATAATATCCAATATTTATTTATTTCCGTCGTATTTTCATTTCAATTATATTTATTGATTAATTTGAAGACAGCCAGTGACTTTTAATAATGCTGAAAGATAAAAACTGTTTTGTATTACTAAATTTGTTTTTTTGCCCGTGCCCATCAGATGAGTACATAAATGAAATGTTTTATATTTTAAACGTTTTAACTCAGAACCATATTCCTTCACATAACACACGATTCAGGATACTATTTTATAAAGCTCCTTCCTACAAATCTATAAAAGCTATAAAGCTAGAATTGCTCATTATAGGTCATATTATTATGATAAATGGAACAGAGGAAGGAGGGTTTGGGTTTTCATGGAATGGAGAGGAGGGGTTATCGGACAAACCTACTGGTTTCTTAAGCCTTTTGTATTTAAATTTTAAATACAATTATATCATTATAAGCAAAATAATACGATTGTGGCCTATCAGAAAGTTTAATATTAAGTAAAATAATTATTACTCAACAAACATATAGGGTATGGTGTCAAATCTTGACGGTCACTTGGATAAAAAAAATATTACTCATCTTAGTATTTGAGCTTATCAATTAAATTAAACAACCATTATTATAAGTGCTCCTGACGTGATCGCAAAAGAAATGCCAATGACTAAAACGATATTAACAAACACTAGATAACTTTAAAAATAAAAAAAAATATGCGCTCACTGAGCGAAAAATGTTTAGAAAAGATTATTTTTTTATCATTATTATTATAATTTTTTTTAATCAGAAATTTAAGTAATAACTTGTGCTCACAAGAAATATGTTTGTTCGTTTATCCATTTAATGTCACTTTTATCCTACTATGGCTAATCGGACGATGCTACAGTGGGAGTCCTAAATTTCGATTATTCTATCCAGGTTTAATTAATATATGCATTTTAAACCAAAGGCAGAAAAAACCAAGGATTTCTTATTTCTTCTTCCATCTGCCAGGTTTGAACCCACGACTATGAGCATGGAAGGGTGTTATGCTAGCCACTACACCACAGGTAACTAAATATAATAATATTTTCATAAATATTATTCCCTTGACATATTCGTTAAAATACTCAATAATAAATTTCGTTGATTGGATGTGCATACTAAAATTATAAAATACATTGGATATCAAGTTCATAATCTTTTCATACTCTATAGTTTTTGAAACTATACAACCTTCATAAACTTACTTTATAACTTCCCAGACTTGTACTAACATAAGTAATACATTTAACTACTTTGCAGTACCTTAACAATTATATATAAGTACTGGGTTAAAATTATATAAATATTTTTTTTAGCAATCGAAAAATCTTCTTTAATGCTTATTTATTTAGTAAATCAAATCGTGTTAATACATATTCTTTTAAATGGCATATTTGTGAATATATATATATATATATATATATATATATATATATATATATATATATATATATATATATATATATAATATAATAAAAAATCTGGTGCGGGCAACACACGACTTTCACTTACCTCGATTTTTAAAATCAATGAAAGAATTTTCAAATACAGTTAGAGATAAAAATACGTGAAACTATTAAGGAATCAATCAAATTGAATTTAGGGGATCACTTGTAGCTGGGTGGCTAGCGTAACAGCCTCCCATGCTAAAGTTCACGGGTTCAAACCCGCAGGTGGTCCTAGGATTTTTTAATGGGAGTAAAAAATCCTTAGTTACGCCGTCCTTCGGAGGGGACGTTAAAAGGTGGTCCCGAGCCTGTGCGATGTCAGGTACTCGTTAAAAATCCCTATCCTAATAAAACCTGGATAGGCAAAATTTAGGACTCCCACTGTAGCATCGTCCGATTAGCCATAGTAGCATAAAGTGACGTTAAATAAATAAACAAACAAACAAACAAATTGAATTTATATATAAACATGTGTTTTATTAAAAAATCTATTATATTATTATCTAAAATAATCAGTTAGTTTTTACTTCTTCTCATCACTCTCTATTAACTTCTAAAAGCTTGTGTATGAGATGATATTTTTTCTAAAATCTTTAGCTTTCCAACGGTATATCATACATGTATATTACTGCTCTTATGTTCAAAAACGAAAAATTTCATTAAAAATATATTTTTTCTGTTTTCTCCTTTAGTTGGGTATCGAATTTATTCAATTTATATATTTACCTGTTTTTCATCAGCGCTAACAAGATAATCTAGTTATTATTATTGAATCTAAAAAATTAAAGGTACTTTAGGGGAAGACAATTTAAAATATCGGCATTTAAGCCCTGTCAGACCATTTTTATCCAAATAAAACCTACATGATATTAAAGCCCATTTAATTTTACATCGATCTAGCGAGTTTAATCAAAATCGTCGGAACCGTTTTTGAGAAAATCGAAAAAAGGTGCAAAATGCATGGTATAAAGTGCCTCTTCTGGTAAGCTCATTTTGATGAAAAAAGTTTTGTCACGTCTCGGGCGTATAGTTGTCTTAAATATGAAATTTCAGTTTCATAGGACTTACCGTTTCCGCCCGGGAGTTACCACAGACACACACACACACAGACCTTTTTGCGGGACTTAGTTATTTGGACTCAGGGGACCCTAAAACGTGTATTTCCGTTGAAAACTGGAATTCGAAAATTTTCACGATCGCAATACTTTCCTTACTATATATAGTAAGTGAAAGTAAAAATATATTTTTTCTGTTTTCTCCTTTAGTTGAGTATCGAATTTATTCAATTTATATATTAACCTGTTTTTCATCAGCGCTAACAAGATAATCTAGTTATTATTATTGAATCTAAAAAATTAAAGGTACTTTAGAGGAAGAAAATTTAAAATATCGGCATTTAAGCCCTGTCAGACCATTTTTATCCAAATAAAACCTACATGATATTAAAGCCCATTTAATTTTACATCGATATAGCGAGTTTAATCAAAATCGTCGGAACCGTTTTTGAGAAAATCGAAAAAAGGTGCAAAATGCATGGTATAAAGTGCCTCTTCTGGTAAGCTCATTTTGATGAAAAAAGTTTTGTCACGTCTCGGGCGTATAGTTGTCTTAAATATGAAATTTCAAAATACTAAAATACTAAAAAAAAAATACTGCTATATACAGCCTATAAGCTCAACTACTAGGTTATATTAAGAATAAGTTTAATTAATCAATGATTAACTTTTAATTTTAAAATGTGTGGTATAGTAGATAGAGCACTAGCCTACTGTTCTTCGGGTCCTGGGTCCGAATCCAAATTATGACAGAATATTCTTCTGTTAATTTAGCTTGGGGTCGACCCTAGGGTATGGAGACCCTCCTGGGGCAGAATGTGGGTACCCATATTAGCGACTGAGCGTGATTAAGGCCTATCACCTCAATGCACGGTCGTTGGACTAGAATCAGTACGAATCCCCATACGTACTAAGCCCAAGACCATTCATAGGTTGTAGAGGTACAGGATTTTTTTTTTTTTTAATTTTAATTTCTTCAAAAGTTTTTAATAAGTCAAATTCATTTATCGAAGGTTTAATTATTTTTATTTCTGTTTTAATTTTAACACAAACAATGATATTTAAGTAATGTACCTAAATGCCAATTACTAATAACGAAGCTAAAATTATATAGTGCCTAATAGAGTTGTAAAATACTTCTTTTCCTTAAAATGTTGAAACGCAGTTACTTTCCCTTACATCCAATAGCTGACGGATTACACCATAATGTCAGCTTTTTACAATATTATGTAAATCGTAATCAACAACTTGTTAGCCAACTGACTCGAGTAAGATACAAACTTGCTTCAAATTACAGATGAAAACATGTTTCAACAGTTTTTTCTCCTTAATAAATCTGGCTCATATCTAATTTAATAATGAGCTATGACACCTAATCTTAATAACTTGGATAAAAAATAAATTTTAATCAAAACAGAAATCCTAAATAACCCACTATCAACGTGAAGCAAAACATATCATTAAATATAACACGGAAATCAATTAAATTCGGTCGAATATAAAAATAATGTATCAATAATGATTAAATGATTAATATTTGAAAATATTAATGTAATGAACATTAAGCTTTTCTTTATGAAAAAAAAGTATTCACCTAATAACAGAAATAAATCACAATAATTCTTATTCATCCCTATTTTCACAGTCGGCTGGTGTTCCTCAGAGTAGTATCCTAGGACCTATTCTTTACAGATGATATTTCGACCCACCCTAACATGTTATCCCACCAAATAACATTTAATCTTCGCCATAAATTTATGACTTCCATTATCCTTTAACAGTATTCTCTGAAACTGCTCGCCGTTTTCGGCTACTTCAACACTTACTAGACAAACGCTCAGACCTTCCACTTGACTACAAAAGCCTCATCTACATGACTATCATGAGGTCAATCTGGACTTATGAAATTAAGCATTGGGTCTCTACTAAACCATCTAACTTTTAAAGTACACAATTCTTCATAAACATTTTAATGCTTCTTACTTTGTTACGAATAAATTCATACATAATGACCTTAATGTTCCATATACAGGTGTTTTGGACCGAACCTAGAACCATTTCTTTCATTCCCTTTCTAACCCATTAGTTTCTATCCTAGCATCCTCTTCGATCTCTGATAATCCTCCGAGGCGTTAGAAAAAAATATGCTCTTGAGACCTTCTCGTTTAGAATATTTATTAAGTACTGCCAATGAGTAGTTTCTCTATAAATGTATCATGTCATTTACTAGATGTATTCAATTGAGTTGAAAATTTCAATTTAAAAAAAATCTCGGTTTAAATGTTTTAAACTTTTACAGAACCGTTTATCTGAGTTCGAACATTAATTATTTTTAAATATTTGAGATGATATATATAATAAACATATATGCTATAACTTCTTATCAGCAGATTTTTTTATGGATATGATAATTAATCAAATAATATAATTTATAAGACCATAGGATATGGTTATTATTTGAAATTGTTCGCAATAAAAAATAAATAAAATTATTTGCTATAAAAAATAATATGCATAATACTTTTAACTTTTGCTTTAGGATATTTATCTAACCGCTGACCTAATACCAAATTTTAATTTTTAATATAATACTAAAATTCATTATTACGTACTATTAATAAATATATTTTGAATAAAAAGAGCGATGATAGAAATTAAAAATGATGAAATGGTGATAACATTGATGGATCACATTTCAAGAAATGATTCTATGAATGAGTACACCGTTCCCAGTACAAGTACTGTTATTATTGAAATAAAATATAGCCCATAAAAGGGTATTGTTCGGAATGCGATCGATAACGCCAACGGAATTCCTGAGATAGATAAAGGAGTTACCTTGTTCTTTGTTAGGCCTATCAGCCACTTTCAAGTGGGTACTTGAAATATTCGAATACCTGAGCAGAAAAAAAACACAACTTCGTGACGTACATATCTTCGGAGTAGTGTGTTTTGTACAAAAAAAAATTGAAAGAAAAAATTATAGAATTGAAGACACTTTAACACTAAAAAATCTTCGTAGAATATTGTTCCATCTGAGTAAAAACTCGAAGTTTTATGTCTTAGACAGAAAATTATTCCGGGTTTATAAGGGATCTAAAACGATTGACTAACAATAATATCCATCTAGAGCATGGAAAAATACTCACATATTCCAGCCATGTCAGAAGTGTTACGGATAACTGGCGTCACCGAGGAACGTCCGAATTCATAGCGTGAAAGCGAACTGAACAAGATCTGGAGCCTCGCGGAATCCCATTCAGGCTAACACTGACCGCTCAGGGCTTTCCATTATCATACCTGGAATCTCGGCTGGGAATTCCAGGCTTCCAGGATTAAAGAATGATATCATCATAAGCAATAGAGTTTTTGAAAGAAATTCTTCTTACGTACATAGGTGAAAAGATTTTGCGGACATAGTTTTAAAAAATTAGGAAAATGTACCTTAATCACATCCACGTTTCATGAAAATAATACCTTAAATTAACTTGAAACAGAGCTAAACCTACTTCCAGTTTTTTATTTAAAGGAGGAGTACCATTTCTTGATTACTTCATATTTTAGCTTAAGAATAAGTGGACTAAATCCCATGTATAAAGTCTTGTTTATACTGGAAGTAAGGTAGAGAATAGGAGTCACTTAATTGGTATAGGTTAAATTTTGTTGCATTACTGAAGGGGATTATAACTATTCACTTTAGTTAGCCTGAGTGGTGTGCCGGTGCTTAATAATGCTTTCTTTTGAAATGGATATTATGTTTGTGACGTTGAACATAAAGCTGAACTTAACAGCTGAACATAAAGATGGCTTCACAGAACCTGATTGCAACCACCTGTTTTATCTCATTGATCTTAACATTGTTACAACTACTATCTCGACTTTCAGTTCCCACATTGCAAATCCAATTAAGGGTAAGTTATAAACAAAATGGGTATCGGTAGCGGAGAACAGCTTTCATTCCATGTCCACACAGAGGCATTGAGAGACAATCAAGCTGCAAACCAACGATTACCTTCCCAAGGTAACTGCGAATCGGGAGCACTCTTTCCTTTCTAACAAGTCCAGTTTGTGTAAGTAGTGATTTAGAATATAGCAATGCAAGTTCTGTAGAGGTTCCATTGGAGTTCCAAGACTAATCGTCTCTTAATCATTATTCCCATTTGAGGAAGGTATCGAGTTGTCTTATCCTCCAACTTTATTTACAAATAAATACACAAACATTCTATGTACACGTATATAGCAACAATCATATAGTTCATAGTTCTACAGTCATCAAGATCATACTTCTATAGGATCATTTCTGTCGTTTGTCGATCTTCACCTTGGCGGAAATAGTCGGAAGGTATCGAGAAGATCAATTGATGCTTTCAAAAGAACAAATAAAACGTTTCTGTGAGAGAAAAACGAGTTCGACAACCTTCAAAAAGGCACCAACATGATTCTCATTAAATTGGAAAGTCTAATGCGATGCCCGAAACCTGAAGTACTGAAGTAGAGGAGATAAAAAGTAGAGGTTTCTAAAAGAAACTTCAGGAGCCTTGAAGAAAATAACCACAAACTTATAATTATAGATCTTCCGATTAGGAATTTTACCATCCATTAAAATAAATGAAGTTTTCCTAATTTTTTTAAGGTTCTCTCCAGAAATTTTTCTATCTGGATCACTTATAGTTAAAATCGATGATTAATATCATGTAATTATTATCTGGAATGGAAAAAAACGCGTTCTAACAATAATTGTATGATTTCATAATATTCAACCGACTAATTATACTTATTACAGCGAGTACCACAGCGTATCTTAGCAATCCCTGTTTAATATGGCAGTACCAGTATAAAGCAAGTAATATTTTTTTTTTTTCATTTTAAAACAAATAGAAATAAAAGATGGACCATTAATGGCAATCACAGCTTTACAACGAGTTTCTTCACGTCACCACATCATCGTGTTATTGCGAACATCAATGTTAGACAAAGCTAACTGTGAAAACCACAAGCCGACATTCCTAAGCATTTATTGCAACAAATTCGTAAAAGGAATCACTTTGCAGGTATTCCCCTTGTCAAGGATAGAACGACCATCAGCTGTTAGGAGAATCGCTGTCGCCATTATTACGCAAAATGGATTCCAATCCAGTAGACACCTTGCGCTCATGTTGCTTCATCTCGAACGCTCAGACCTCTATGTATGTCCTAGGCTACGCTAGGTCGAAGCCATTACACCTAAGGAGACGTCAGGTTGCACCCATCCATGTCCTTTTCACCGTTAGGAATAGCGACACGAGTTAACCTTGCACCCGAATGGGGCATAAATTACTAACAGAAACTAACTTAACTTTCTCCAAACTGGCACCTTGGAGAAACGGTTGGTTAATCTTGGGTGGGATAAAGTCCTCCGAGATCGAAAGAGTAAAGATATGGTTATGGCTTCATCATTATTAATACCCGCGAATTTCGATGCTATCATACCATCCACCAAACTGTAAATTATGTATCAATTCATCATCAAGAACTTTCTAAAATTATAATTTCAAAAGTCGAAAGCTATCGACAGTCTATTTGCGTTAGCCGGCGTCGTTTTCAGAGGATAATGTTTTCAATATACCATATACCTAAAATAAACGTGTAATTTAAACAACCAATAGAGATTTTTCAATTAAAAATGAAAAAAAATAGATTACCAAAATACAATAAAAATTCATATAAAATATAGTAATGAAGATGCTGAACTTGATAGATAAATGAAATAAAAATGAAAAGAATATAATTTATAATATCAATTAATTCAACTATCATAACTTATTTATAATGAGAAATTTATAATAAATTCAAATATGTTTTTATTATTAGTAGTAAATTATATTTAAATAAATTAAAGCTAAACTCAAACACAGAGGAAGGAGGTCTCGTGGAAGACCGAAGGGAAGTTGGAGGGACAGCGTCTCCGTGGATCTGAGGAAAGCGGGAATATCAGTGAGGCGTGCCAACGACAGAGTCGACTAGGGAAGAGTAGTTGAGCATTTCAGATTCCTGATATCGTGTCAGGAATGTTAAGCGAATAGCATTTTAATAAATCTTATCAAAACAGACATATTCAAGCCTAAGAGATCCGAATTATCTAGTTAGCATACGCGACCAAGATGAATCCTAAAAGAAAACTAAAAAATTATTTTCGATACATTAATATTAAGACATAAATATAAATTCAACAATTAATAGTCATCAATACATAGCAGAAGCTCATCTTTATAATTATAATCGATAAGAAATTCAGCTTTGGGTCTTTACAAATCATCAGACATCAACAGTCCAAAATCATTATTTGATTTTAATTAATAAATAAGATTAGTCTTAAAATGAAACATTCTGAATTTCGCAAATACCGTGAAAATAAATATATAGTTACTAATCCATTATAAAAACAATAATCACCAATTTTAGAATTTACGTCTCTTTAGATTCGATGTTGTCGTTCTGGGTTAAATATATACCCATTTTTTCAACGCGGAAAAGTCAATCGGATTTTTCCATTGTATGGTTTATTACAAACAATATCAATAAATTAATCCAATACGTTTCTATTTTAATCCAAATACATAGTTTTCAAAAATAATTAATCAATACTGTGTAGTTGATTGAGATCGAGGCTATGGATCACAATTCACATCCACCGGAACTTAAATCCAACTCGGAAGTGACAATCATTGAAAGTTTTTTTTTTCTTTAGCAGAAAGCAGGAAATTAATCCCATTTCCCCTGATGGTCCGTATGACATATCATAATGGGCGGTGAAATGCTTTCGGAAGGATCTTGCGGGCAATTTCATGGAGGCTGATGCGTGAGCAGGTGTACTCTGCTGAGCCATCTTCTTCATTTTGCACTTTCTCTAACGGTTAGTTCTTCCTTGTAGGGTTAGCGGTAAAGTTCCAATCTAGTCTAGTTATTAAAAAATGATTTTTGGGATGTTTAGGAGTCCAAAAAAATACATCTAAACTGTAGCGGTATTCCTAAACGTTTATTATATTCAGCTCGAAGTCTAACCCAACGTTTTAGTCTCGGCACTTTTTTTGCTTCATCAAAAAGTGACTTCAAAATATAAAAGTCAGATAAGTATTTTTTTAATTTATTTTTTTTTTTATATATCTGCAGATGAATCATTATTTGTGAAATGTGGGCCATCACATCACGTTAAAGGATGAACTGGTCAGGAATGAAATGAAGAGTGGTCTGTGGACGATGTCCACCAGGTATCATGGTGAAACAATTAATAGTTTTAGTGGAAAATATATAAACCTTTTCTAGGATTAGAATCCTATAAAGATTACAATCAGACCAAGATCATAAGACTCGGGTACTAATGCTCGTACTGAATAGGCTGAATGACGAATCAGCTAGAAATTTGGCATTCCTAAATCCGTATTATGGGGAAATTACCATTTTTTTTTATTTATTTAAAAACAAAACTAATGGCTGTGTACAGATTATAAAATACTACTTTTTTCTTTATCTTAGAAATAAATAAGCCACCATTTTGAAACAATTCGGCTAATATCAACGTCGAGGAGTGAAAATCATCATCGGATGTCCTAGTATTTCATGCAAAATTTTGAAAAAACTTGATCCAGTTGTTTTGAAGAAAAACCGAAAACAGATTACGGTGTTGACAAGATTTTTTTCTTTTATTCCTATATTTCTGTTCTATGTATCTTGAAACGTCAAATGTTGTAAGGTAATTTCACTTTTACTCTATCAGAAAGATTAATTCTTAAAAATAATGAACGGAAAACATTTATGAATATTATAAATCATAAATAAAATAAAATAGAAGAAAACTTTAATTGTATGTAAATTATAATGAAATAAACTGATTTTTATAGAAGGATCTATGTAAATTGATTATTTTATACTAGTAATTGATCATAATAGGGAGCGCTGTAGTCTGGTGGCTAGAGCACGAGTCTTCTGTTCTCGAATGTCGGCTATTGTAGAATATTATTAATTCTCATAATACAGTCGAGGAGCGACCCTTCTGGGACGGTCCAGCCTCTATAAAGTGAGTATCCCAATAATAGAAAAAATCTGGCGGCTGAGTGTGATGTAGGCCTAATCACCTCATTGCACGGCCGTTGGCCTAGAAACAGTACGAATCTCTATATATACTGAGCCCAAGACCCTTCATGGGTTGTAGAGGTACAGGATGTTTTTCTATTATAATGTCCTAAATTTGATCTAAAAACCAGTGTTTCAAAAAAAGAGACTACGTAATAGAGGAGCGAGGAAAATCTCAGAGATTAATTTAATATCGTAAGATTTTCAAAAAATACATTTTTTTTGGTAAATCAATTTTCTTTAAATAAAAAAAAGTTGTTTTCTAGTATTTAATGGATTGCATTGTGTTACTGCCAACGACACTTGTTGTTTACAAAAACTATAAAATTAACATGCTCCTTAAGTAGATAATTAGGTATGTGAGACAACCAGCGATCGAAAGTGGCTGATTGGCCATTGTTTCTGATGTCCTCGGCAACTAAAAAGTCCTCCTTTTCTTTTGTTTGCTGTTTTTGTTTTTCTTCAGGTGGAATCGAAGACTGTCCTTGGGTGGTCGTGATGGTATTCGTGCTTCTGTGGTTGTTAAATGATATATTCTATACTAGCTACACCTCCTCAACTAAATTTAATAAAATAATTAGTAACTGAAATACAATTTTATTTTCAGCGCAGCACGAATTGAAGACGAAATATTCGAGAGGTTTAAGATAATATATAGGATTTTAAAATATAGCAATTTCTTCTTAATTGAATTAATAAGGTTAAAGAACAAGGTTTATTTGCTTATTTTTTTACTCAACATCTTCAATATTTTTGATAACTACATTTAAAACACAAACTAATGAAGATGAATTTTTGTTTTCTGTATACTCCAACCACCTCTTCCATTCGAGAAAATAAAATGTAATCATATAAATTAAATTGTAATGGTATTTTACAATTTAAAACAAGACATTATTTAAATGTTAAAGCTATCTTCTCAACGGATTAAAACATTTTTTGTTTTAAACATATTTATTAATTTTACAACTGTATTATTACATCAAGTAAATGTGATGGACATAGTAAACTGTCTTCACGTCAAGATATAATAGGAAATTAAAAAAAACAACAGTAAAAAAATATATATATTTTGTACGTCATAGATGTGTAACTCTTTTTTTTTTTCATACTGTAAATTTTAAATATTACAGGGTTTTTCATACTGTAAAAAAATAATTTTATAATGTTACACATTTTTTGTACTGTATTTTGTTTTAAATTTTATAATGTTACACATTTTTTTCATACTGTAAAAAAAAAAAAAATTATGATGTTACACATTTTTCATACTGTAATTTTTTTTCAAATTTTATAATGTTACACATTTTTTCATACTGTAAAAAAATATAATTTTATAATGTTAGACATTTTTTATACTGTATTTTTTTTAATTTTGTAATATTACAAATTTTCCAAACGGTAATTTTATTTTAATTTTAATTTATAATTTTCTATTATCTAATTAAACACCTTTTACTAAATTTATTTGCGACTTTTGTTTCTAATTATTATATTTGTCAATTAACATAACTATCGTTTTATTTTGTTTCTAATTATCAGTATAATTTTTTTTAACTTATTATCTTTATATATTGTATTTTACTGCTGGTGGTTATCTTTTGTTTTTATATAATTTAGGCCGAAACGTCAGAACTATTAAATTAAGTTTCTACTTGATTGTGTGTTAATTTGACTGCACCCTCAACTAACTTCTCTGTTCTCTCACTCATTAAAAACTAAACGCTTAATTGTTCAAGTTCTTTTTATAAATTAAAATCAGGAATAATACATACATACATACATACATACACACAATATATATATATATATATATATATATATATATATATATATATATATATATATATATATAATACTGTATATTTATTACTAGTTATCTGATTAAAATATATAATCACTAACTGAATACATACCTATAGGCGTGCTCGGCTTATAGGGTAAAAGCCCTGTCTCCCCATAGGGTTGCAGAACATAACCCGCTGGAGAGATCTTATAGGCGGTGGTCACTTGGACGAGCAGATCCATCATTGGCGTCCTAAAAAAACAAAAACAAAGACAGTAGTACCAACAGTTGAATAATAACAACTAATAATAATAATTTGTTGATTAATTTGAATAATATAAAGATATATATATATATATATATATATATATATATATATATATATATATTATATATATATATATAAATTGTTTTATACACTCAAGCCAGAAGGTTCTTTTTTTTTTTTTTTAGATTACATTATTAAATAAAAAATGAATAAATAACCATTTTTATTCAAATCATAGGACACACAAAACAGACTCGACCAAAAAAGGAAGCTCTGAAAAACTGGTGGGCGCTATAAAGAGTTGCTACCCTTGGAGTATGGTTATTTTTGAATTTTAATTAAATCTTTGATCGATTTAAACAACCTTTTGGCCATTCCTCATATTCTATGTTATTACACCTTTGTTTTTAGGTAATATTTATTCTTTTTTTCCCTTTTATAAATATATAAACCCTTTTATTTAGATAACATTTTAAAAATACATAGCAAATTCTTAATTATTCAATTGAGACGTTGATTTCCAAAAGGTACTATATCCATTCTGGGGAATATTACAGGAAGCGCCAAAATCTCTCATTATTATATTATTAAACCATTTAATTTGATTCATTTCGCATCAAAATCTAGAATTATTTCTTTACTATATTAATAAAGCCATATTAAAGTTATGAAATGAAATGTTCTGGTATGATTTGGAATGAAACTAAATGTGTAATTAGTATTTTTTTAAATTAATAGCATATCTAAATCGCGTTATTAAAGGACATGAATGTTCAATAGATACAACCAAATTTAAGATTTAGATAAAACTAAATGAGGAGAAAATAAACATGTAAAAATATCAATTTCGTAAAAAATGTCCTTTAGTACCTTTTGGAAATCAACATCTCAATTACGTATCATTATTTTTTATTATGATATCTGAAATCTACAAATGGTGGTTTCGTCTCTGACCATATGATCTTCTTTCTTTCACTAGAATATATATTAAAAACCGCTGAAAACCATTTTAACCAAGTAACTAAAATAATAACACATATCAGTGGCAGTATGAAATTGATAAATGCAGAAAGGGAATATTTTAACTTTACACGAATAAGAGTTTACACTTATAAGGGGGTCTTCTGTGGTGAAGTGGCAAGCACACTAGGCTTCTGGCAAACCTGGCATATGACCCTGGCATTTTTTTATGGTAGTAAAATCTTTGGTTATCCCCTCCCTACGTTACCTTAGAAGGCGACGTAAAATGGTGGTCCCAAGCCTGTGTGATGTCGGATGCTAGTAATAGATCTCCATGGATAGACATAATTTATGACTCCCTCTGTAGCATCGTCTGATAAGCCACAATAGCATAAAGTGACGTTAAATAAATAAACAATATACCTGTAAGATTACATTTGTTTCTTTCATTTTTTATATACAGTTCGTTACATGAACCGTTTTAGGCTGAAAGCACCCTTGGCAACTTGAGACACTTAATTTAGACAAACTTATGAAATAACATGGTACAGACTAAATAAAAAATAAATCGACCAGACTTAAAACCATATAACAGAAATCGTATTCCCTCAAAATACCAATCAGGATCAATTCTTTAACGCTGATATTTTTTAATAAGTATTAGGTATCGAGTTTAATTAGTTTTAGCATTGTAAATAAAACGCATCATGCATGATCTTAAAGTAAATATTTAATTAATAAAATTACGTCAGGCTCTGTATTTACATATAGTGCAAATGTACCCACTGACGTTATCCCATCGAAAAACATTTCCTGCATTGGATCATCCTATAATGCTATGAATATATTAGATGGTCTGTATATTAGATAAATTATAAATCAAAAAATTAATTCCATTTGCATGCATGCCTTTTTCTATTTTCTATGATTCCATCAATACCTCGAAGGCTAAATCTTCCACATCTTTTGAATATAAAATAATCCCTTAATGCCCAAAATGGACAGCTCATACGTTTTCACATTGGGTTCTCCTAGCTGCCAGGGAAGACGAGACATCAATATGTATGAAGCTCTACCAAGGCTTTAACGTAACTCCTCAATGTCAAGGCTCTAGACTTCGTCAACAACTCACGGACGAATCGATTAGTTCTTTTTTCTTTTTTTTTTTTTCTATTGGTAAACCATTACCATTCATTAGTCATATTAAGTGAAGTTGTTTACCACTTATATGATTTGAAACTGCATTAAGCAGTAGGGGTATTAAAAAGAACAAGTGCCGCGAATATAACCGAGATTTCAAAGAATAAAATATGAAATAAGGCTAAGCCAGAAATGAGCGAAAAATAATGATGTAGGAATAGCACGAGAACTTATGATAAATCGAACTATTTAATTGATAATAACATTTTAATAGACCCAGTAGAACAGATATATATTTTTGTTTAAATATATTTTTTATTAATTTTTACAAGAGTATATAGAATATAATAGAAAAAGAAATTATATTCTGGGACTGGGTCCCTTAAGAATAACAAATTGTACATTGAAATATGAAATAATATAATAAGTCTGGTCAACAGACAAAATTAACATAGTTATTATTTAAAATAAGATATATTATACAACAATATAATGAATTGACAACCAATGTATACATTTAAACAGTAGGCTTTTTACTTATTTTCTTCATTCAAAATTCAATACTTGGAATCGCAATATCATAATTATTAGGCGTCTGTTTGGGGTGATAGGAGGTACAGAAAAAGTTGGGATTTGAATGAAGATAGAGAAGCAGCATGGCGGATATCGGTTGGTAGAGAATTCCAGAGGATAGTAGAGCGGATAATAAAGGAAGGATCAAAAGTTTTAGTTTTGTGAGTAGGAAAGTAAACGTCAGAATGGCGTAATCTTGCTTCAAGAGAGTGGACTGAGGTTTTAAATTGAAGGAGACTATGGATATAGGGTGGGTGAAGGGAGTTAATGATTTGGTAAAGGCATATACAAGGTATACAATAAGTAAAATGGCTAAAATTACAAATATATGCATGAAATAGTCTTGTGAAGAAGCTACCAAGTGGTCATTTTCAATCTTCAATCATTCTTTTAGGTAACACTTTAATGTTTATTTTATTAGTAGGTATCGAGACTACCGTCTTTTCAGGCGCCTCGGATGATTATCAAGAAGATATGAGGACGAGAGTTTACGGACAAGGGGGTTCGTGTGGGCTGGTAGTTTGGAATGAAATGTATCGATTTTGGGCTGTGTGCAACTAGTGGGATATTGACGTCTCTATGGATGATTTTATTAGTACTAAAATAAGGAGCATGTAGGATTTTGGATTGCAAGGATTTGATGCGGGAGGAATTTGATGGTTTAGTAGAGCCCCATAGCTGAATGCCATATGTCCAAATAGGTCTATGAATGGTTATAAAAATCAGTTTCTTGTAGTAGATAGGGAGTTTTGATCGTTTGTCACGTAATTTTTGTATTAAACGGTATCTACGAGCAGTTTCTTATCGTTTAAGTCTAGTATGGGGATATGAAAATAGTTTATAGCTTTAAGTATATAATAATTGGTCAAAGGTCGCTTGCAAATGTGGACTGCTTGAGTGTGTTATCGCAAATCTTGAAGTTATTCACATATTCCGAAATAGTCTGATATTGTAAAAGATTATTATAGATTATCGCAAGAATTGAAATAGCAATTGCAAGAAAGAGAAGAGATCGCATCGCAGAAAGAGAGGGATGGAAGCTGGAAGTAATCACCGCTTCTACATACATAAACACTATATTTTGCTCATTTTTAATTAATATAAGTTTTATTAATGTCTTATGTATTATTATTTAATTTATATACCCTCAATGGAATAATAAAAATCGACAGCATAACCGGACTCATTTCAAATGCGCTTTCCGGCCCGCTTCACACTTTATTACAATGACCAATAAGAAACCGAAAAAACAACAAAAACTTTACATGAAAAAATAAATGTCTTCCATCCGTCTCATAATGTAACTCTATATA
The DNA here is from genome assembly GCA_023052935.1 of Piezodorus guildinii. Lineage (NCBI taxonomy): Eukaryota > Metazoa > Arthropoda > Insecta > Hemiptera > Pentatomidae > Piezodorus > Piezodorus guildinii. The sequence goes on from CM041293.1 coordinate 65,138,112, forward strand.
TAACTGATGGTAAGATGAATAATTAACTTTAAATAATAAATAATAATTTTTAGTACATATTATATATATATATATATATATATATATATATATATATATATATATATATATATATATATATATATATATATATATATATATACATACACTTTTTTCATAAACGAGGTTCAATAACTTCAACTTGAAAGGACATAATACCGTCACCAAAGGACCATTGTAGCGCCGAGCTTCCTTAAGGAAGCTGTCAGCGGTGTACTGCAACGCACCGTGCCTTGTGTAATCATTTTGTCGTTTTCACTTTCTTTTTAAATAAAGTGAGAAAAATAACATAATCTCTGTTATGAAACTGGCGGAGAATGTTGGTAGACTACGGAATTCTTAATATTTTCTTGCAAAAAATACGATACTTGATATCGAGGCCTAGGAAAAATCGTGAGTTATGAAGGATACGAAAATTCCTCATATTTCATGGTATATTTCTAGTACAACCACACTCATCACTATCTGAACCCAACACTTGCAAAGTAAGCAATATGAGAAATTTAATTTAAAAACAAACGAGTGGACCGCTAGAGATAAAAATGTAGTTATGGAAAGGATAAAAGAGCATACGAAAACTTATGTTAACGGATTTGGCTAAGAATATAGATACTTCTTTAATCACTGTTTCTGAATAATGAGATATTATAAACTTTTCAACCTAATCGTTGAAAATAACAGAATATACATCATTATATCAAATTATTATTATATAATACCGTATTTATTTTATTAATTTTGTTTTCAATTTTATATAAGTGTATATTTCTTTTTTTTTTGTGTTCAAAATTAGTTGGTTTTTACTTTTCATTTACTGTATTCATTTACTTTACTTCATGCTTTTTCTTTTCTTTTGTACATAGATGTGTTTATGTACAAACATTTATTTAAATTCTTTCTTTACCCGTTTTACCTATGTAAATAATTAAATCTATCTAATATTTTCTGGCCAGATGGGCTATTTTTGTTTGTGAATTTTGCACTATTCTTAAGGGACTAAGTCCCAGATTAAAAGTTTTTTTCTATTCTATTCTATTCTATATAGTAGCTAAAATGCTTCTAGTTCAGAAAGTGAAATTATAAAACAAAATAAAAAACAGAAAAAATAACACTAAGGTTAAACAAAATTTTAAAAGAGAAAACAGGGAGAGAAATTTCCATAAAACACTTCTTGAACACTAAAGCAATCTACTTGCAGCTTTTAAAAAACTATCGGACCTACCAAAACTTTTAAACACCACGAAATTCAACCCTAATATGCGTTAAATGTATAACAAAATAATTCACATTAGCTAGATGCAAACCAACGCAGTGATAATAACAATAAAAACCAAATATCACCTTATTCCATCAAAAAGTGGTCTACGGCAGTACCGTAACACAGCTCAGGAGAGAGAAAAAAAAAAAGATATAAATCAACTTCCAAAAAAGTTTATGTTCTAAACTAGGAGTTTCAATAAAAAAAAGAAAAGAAAAAAAGGAACATTTATTTTGGTTGCCCATATAGTAAACCGATTTTGACGTTAACAACTACTCAATACTAAAAAACACTGCTGATAACCTTATTATGTTATATACGAAAGAATTTCATCTATAATTAACTGATAATTTCTTTAAAAACATGGAATTATTTTCTTAAATATTTGCTATCAAGAGAATGCCTGCTATCCCGATGCAGAAACTGCCCAAGGCGAATTCGTGGCCACGAAACAGCACAAAGGATCTTCAACTTCATAATAAGAAGAAACGTGAATATTCCTCCTGGCCCTGCAATCTTGTTGATAACATACGATCTGACCTATAGGCTTAGTATTATGAAACTGCTTTGGGACCACGCATGTATCTTTACTTGAGGGAGATGATATGGTAATGCCGAGAGTATCAGGGCGCTCTCCTTAATATCAGGGTCAGTAATAAACGGAGGTTGATCCTATCGCTGAATCTCTGGATAAAGTAGTAAGCTGATATCAGGCAGGTATTAGAAGATAAGGAGATAGGTAGTCTCTTCAATATAATGCCTCAAAAATATCTCATTAAAGTGAATACTGAATTATGGTGTAAGTTCGATGGGATTGAGAGGATATGTTGAAATGTACTGTCATATTTTCTTTCCTAAACTGTACTGAAAATATGTAATAAAAATTATTTATTGATGAATTTTGGGAAAAGTTACTTTAAAATAATACAAAGGAAAGAAAATAAGGTCTTGGCGCCTTAGAGTAATAATGAAAAACACAGTAACAAAGTAAAGTATAAATCAAAAAGACAGACGGCATAGATAAACAAAGTGATAAATATAAAAAATAAACTTCTAGAAGTAATGCTTGATAAAAAGAAAACAAAGTATAACTAATTTAAACGATTAAAAAAAAAAGTAAGAGAAGAAAATATCTTTAGAGTAGAGTAGCGACCAAGGGAAAAGCCACTGAATCCCAGTAGATCAAACAAGTAGAGAGGGATCTTGCAGAACTTAATATTCAGCAAGATACCATCAATGACAGAAGTCGCTACCGCATGAACATTCATCCAAGACCTCTTCTTAAGTCCATTACAGAGGTTAGGCACAACGCATCCAAGAAATGGTCTCGAACGTGAGTTAGAGTTCAGTAGAAAAGTGAAAGAATACTGGGCTAACAAAACAGCTAAAAATGTCGGCAAGAACACAACCACCCAACACGCCAGAAGTGGAAGACGACAGATCTAAACACAATCGCCGTGGTCCTTATGTGGCCCAAACGAAAAAAACATATATATGGAAAGGTATACTGTTGAATCAGAGGATTAAAATATATTTTCTAGAATTATATTCAACCTATTGTTGGCTTACATTAAACATTAAAATAATAATTTTATATTCGGTCATATTAAATAAATAAGGTTCATACGATTTTAGAAATTTTGATTTATCATTTTTTATTCCGGATGTCAGACTTTTATGTTTGACTCACTTATTTCATATCTGAATAGTAAAGATTTTATTCTGAGAATAATAGTCAGCTTGGAAATCATCTTCCCAGATATTTAAGCTGAATATTTATTTAATTGTTAATTTAGTTTAATGTTAAGCTCAATAAAATATTTTTTCAAAATGTCATCAGGGGATAATAATGTATTATTCAGATTCCATAAAGATAACAAAATTAAACTTTTTTCTATTTTCTTTCTCTTCTTACAAATGAAGCTCTTGCTTGACAACGGTTAGAACCAGAAAAGTTGTATGCAATAGAAATGAAGGGTAATTTTCAATTAATTTAGTTGATAAATATATAACTTTTTCGAAGTAGTACTTATTTAGACATTAAATAATACAGAACTATTATGTGTTTTATACCAATGGCTTCCTAATTATTTCTTAAAATTAAATAATTATTTTTTTATTGTTTTATCTTTATTTTTATTTTAATAACATCACAAGATCATTTTTGAAGATGTTGAAGATTGATAACCTTGCTGTAGAAGATACTTAAGAAATCAATGAGAATCATTAGTGGCAAATTACCGTTTAAGTTCCAAAGGACTATTAAGGATATTATTGTTCTTTTTTTAATTTTTTGCAGTAATAATGCAACTAATTAAATCGTTAACATTAATAACATAGGGTAATAACAATATTGAGAAAACATATCATTAATTTTAAATATCAATATTGAAATCTGTGACCTATGTGAATTCGGTAGTTAATTTTATATCCCAAATATTATCAATAGGCAAATAAAAAGGCAAGTTATAGAGAAAGGCTGATTCACTAATAAATCAGAAAGTAAAAAATAACATTAATTTTGCTCTAATATCATAAATATTATAATCACGTAAATCAATTATATTTTATCTTAATTTTAGTTCTACTGTAATTAATCAATTTTCTCATGAAATTAATATAAAATATGTAATGATCATAATAATGGAAGAAAACATGGGTCCATATAAAATAAATATGGAAATTAAGAAAAAAAAAATTGCTTAAACTTTGGCACATTAAATGTTAACAAGTATTTAACATCAAATACTGATGTTTTATTTAATATCAAGATGGTATCACATAATTTAAAAAAAAAAAAAAATGTAGTGAATTTTCTTCTCTAACTAACTCATAAATTCAGTTAGGATCATCATTAGTCGCTCTGTTATTTCTTGCCGAACTTCGAAAACTTGGCCCAGTAGTTAGAAAAAAGAAGCGTAAGGCGGAAGGTGGACGGCGGACAGACTTTTTTTTTTATTCGTTATTCAGATTAAATATATTTTGAAATGTTTAACCTGACCTTTTTATTAAAAGAACTCAACTTCTGAGGAGGGAGGAGTATTTCTTATGGTCCACCCCAAAGCCTCATTATTAAAAAAAAATAAACCAAGCTTTAAGATATTAAGGACATACAAAATATATATATTAGGTTTATGAAAATAATATACCATCAATTCAAGAAAAAAAACGTACCAGATGTACTGACGAATGTTAAAGAACAATATTTCGTGTCCAAAATATTGGAACAATGTAAAGGGATAGTAAAGAAGTTTAGAGCAATTATCATAGTTTAAGCTTTTATCTAAACACTAAATCTTTGTGACGTACGTACATAAGGGTTTAAGTTAGTGTGGACTTACATACATAGACATAAAACAAATAAGAGTTTGAGTTTTGGCGATATATAAGATAGATATAACAATAATTTAAGATGTTGGTCGCAAACGTTTCTTTCCAGTATTACGACTATATATTTTTTTATGTTTAAACATATTAAATACAAATATATAATATATTTTAAATTAGGTTTTAAAACTTTAGTCGGAGTAAAAAGCACAACCACGACTCGAAAGAGATGAAGGTCCTTGAAGGTCATGAGCGGACAACACCCTCCTTCAGCAAAACCACCTCTCACTACCTCAGCGAGCTTCAGGGAATACGAGCCCGCCCCCACATTAAAATTTTAAATCTGCCCTATGCTGGGCAAACAACGAAATTATTACCTAGCACCAAAGGATATGCCGGTTAGATAAACTAAAAGTGTATGGTATCACATCGATAACCGAAGAAGCCATATCACATAACTTAATAACCAGTTCTAAGGGTTATGCAAAATACTTAATGATACGGCATTACTTCGACTTAAACAAAGTAAGCTAATTCTAGGTCTAGGAACTGATTTGAATATTCCGATCTTAAAACTTATTAAGCCTCTCAAGAAGCAAATTAGGGAGGAGAGCTGGTAATTTGAAAATATGGCTCAAATTATTAAATTTCTTGCCATAGATCAGAACTATAACTGGGATTTACGATGCGAAATTATCGTTATTAAGTGTTCTCTAGAAACTATTTTAAAACTCTTACAGTCTGTTTTTAAAACCTTGCAACCTGGGCATTAGCGGATTTATGTTGAATGAGGCATATAAAACGGATTTCTCAGTTTTTTTTTTCTATCAGTTTAACAAGAAGCTACAGTTATTAAGTATATGAGAAGTAAAATTATTTATATATTTCAAAGCCTAAAACAAAGATACAACAAGAAATATAAGATAACTCATATTGACAGTATTCTTTGGATATACCTCCTTTTGTTGGAGCAAAGTTTTATTTAAAGCAACCTAACTTATCATATTAAATAAAATATAAAAAAAATGAGGGCGCTATAATATATTATCGTAGGACGGGAGAAACAATATAATCGTATGTTTATTTAATAATGAGAGCAACTAAGTAATAATATACTTCATTAATTAATTATAAATTATTCATTTCTTGGGAGGGAGGGTTTTTTTTATTAATTTATAACATGATAGAATCTCTCATTAGATTAGCTACTATTGAAAATCGATAAATTAGTATACTCTTTCTAATTGTATTTGTTACTACGTCGTGTTATTCAAACTGTTTACGAAATCATTCAGTTAAGCATACTTATTTATCCGGTGATGTGGTTTGATCAGTTGAGTTAGGCTTTGTTTAGAAGTTGAGAAATATAACTGGAACCGCTAGTCTATCAGGATAGTTGAGAAATATTTCAGGTTGCAAGGCGTTGCGGTTTGAATTTTTTTTTAATCCCTATACTGAGTTTACAAATATTGAATTGACTTATGTAACTAAAAGCGTGACGTCATGAATTCTTAACTTATTAAAATTGTTTGTGCAATACATTATATTGGCTAGTTACGGTACAGAATACAAGTAAAATATAAACATTTTTAAAACAAAACAGGTGAAAAATTACGAGGGCATCAGGCATCGGTCAGCTCAGAACTAAAAGTTATGAAGAATGGTATTTTGTTCAGAAAGGTTCAATTTAATTAATAATTCCTCAGTATGAACAATGATTTGTTTTAAAATTATTTATTGATGTTTACAACTGTGTTGTACAACACATCTAGTAAATAGGCTAAAATAAAATAGGCAGGAACAAGACATGTAGAGAAGCTACCCAGCGGCAGCACTCTATAATGAATAAAGATAATTGAAAAATCTGAAATAGTAAATTATTAAATTAAAATGATGTATTTGATTTAACATAGAATTGAAAAAAAGATATATTGAGTACCTAGGGGTCACTTTTAGAGTAGTGGCTGACCTAACAGCCTTCTATGCCCAAGTTCGTAGGTTCAAACACTAGAGGCCAGGCCCCTTGATTTTTTAATGTGAATAAAAAACTCTTGGCCTAGTCGTCCTTCCCATGCGATGTACTAAGATGGTCCGGAGCCAGTGCGATGTAAGGTAGTCGTTAAAGATCCCTATTCTAATTACTAATTAGGGCTTCCACTGTAGCATCGTCCGATTAGCAACAGAAGCATAAAGTGACGTTAAACAACCAAACAAATAGAGTACTTTTTTAGTTTGTTTATATTATGTTAGTATTATGATGGTGCAAACGACCCTGTAGGGTAGAGGCGGATAACAAAAAAATAAATAAAATAATTATAATAAAAATAAAATAAAAAATAGAGTAATTAAGGTAGAGGTACATGTACCTTAAAGTGAATATATTGTTGGAGTTTTATTTGGCAAGATGGGAGTGGCGTGGTCTAATGGATAGAGCTCTAGTCTGCTGTTATCCAGGTCCTGGGTTCGAATCCCGTCTGTGGCAGAATATTATTTATTCTGTTAATTCAGCCGAGGAGCAACCTTAGGGTACGGAGACCCTCCTGGGGCAGGCCCAGCCTCTTTAAAGTGGGTACCCAAATTGGAGAAAACCTAGCGGCTGAGTGTGATCTCGGCCTAATCACCTCATTGTATGGCCGTCGGCCTAGAAACAGTACGAATCTGTATATGTACTGAGCCCAAGACGATTCATGGGTTAAAGTGGTACAGGTTTCTTTTAGGTTTATTTGGCAAGGAATTCATTATCTAAATATTTAATAAGTATATCGATCATAATTATTAATGATTTGAAACATATAACTTACTGACATTATTTTGAACGAAACTTGAATATATTAACTAAATATATTTAAAAGGTTCCGAAAAGCTTTCCTTACTTTCTAATCACCACATCATCAGGTCTACATGGTTTCTAAAAGCCAACTCTTCATCCAAAGGGATAATGAGGCAAATAAAATTCCCTTGGGGTCAATGAGCTACAATGAAACCTTTCCAAAGAAGGTCCAAGTGAGAGAGAGCCGAAATGTGAAGTAATTTCCAGGAGGTCTGCATTTTTGGGAGCCTTTTCTTCTTAACGGAACCTCCATCTCCTGGCTATTAGCCCCTCATCTTCATCTGGGATACGTCCTAACCGCTACCTTAGGCTAATTTCACTACAGTGCAGAGCACTGAGAAATCGTTCCATTTACAGGACTAAACATTCCAGTTTGGATTGACGTCCGGTAGAAATCTAACTCGCCGACTAGGCTCAGCGGTCATCTGATGATGGCAGCTTCGGCCATTATCTCCCGATGAAGGTAAACACTCCGGCATAAATCATGGTGATCTCAGATCCGGAATCGAGATATCGTCATCTGCAAAAAAACTATTGGCGGGGAAGGTTGGAAAGACTATTTAACGCGGCTTAAGGTTTTGCAAGAAAAATACACCAGCAGTTGTTATGCTCATCCTTGAATTAAAATTCTTATTAGTGATTAACAAAATATTCACATTAATTTACAAACACTGCTTTTTATATCTTGCGAAACTTAAGTCATCAAGACATAACAGAACAATGATATCCTCTTTCAATGTCACTGCACAAGGATGATTGAGTTACGTACGGAAGTGAATGTAGAAGAGTAATGTAAACAGTTTTACAAATATAAATAAAATGTATTGTATCGTCTGAAACGCAGGTGTTAAGTTAAATATTCAATATAGGGAAATACTAAAATAGTAATGGCTATTTTAAAATACTACTAAATACCTAGAGCGCTATCTACCTCAAACCATCGACATAACCCTCGTCTTAGGTAGAAGCGGCAGTGGCCCAGAGATCTCTTTTTTGCCTTTGGAGTGATCGCGACGACCAGCATTTCCAATCATGTGCTTGAAGTTTGTGGCTCTTGCGCCCTCACTTTGCCTCCAGTGGCTAACAAGTTCAATGAAGAGGATGAATAAGAGGTGCTGGGATCTCCTGACATTATGCCTTTACATCCATTAGTGGATCTCGCACGTTGATTCCGAGTTCCCAGGGACAATATGTAATAGTATCATTTATAGGTATGAATGTGGCCTAGTATTTTTTTTTTTTAAAGTTTTTCTTAAATATTCTTTGTAATTATTTATTTTGATTTTGTTTACGCAATCCATATGGGATGAATGATTTCATAAAGCTATAATACTCACTGGCCTAAAGTATGGCATATTGTATTATTTCTGAATAAATCAATAGTAAATAAAATACCATCCTAGCTACAGCAATGTTATAATCTTGATATTTAAAGTGTTATATATATGAAATGTTTATAATAAGGCGCTCCAGCGCAACTCAGCCGAGTAGAAGTGGCTCAATCCAGTATCCCGACGACAGTATTTCTTTGGAGTTTTCCTATTGAAAGTACGCAATATCAAAAATCCATCCTAAATTCTTTACCCACTCATACATCGTTCATCGGAACATTCGTTTAACACAAAATCCTATTCCAATAACCTCTATTCGCCTTTTCATCGAACATCATCCTTTAAAAAATCATTTAGTTTGCGTGCTACATCGTTCTGGAATTCCATACCAACCTCTATACGCAAAGTACCTTCTTTAATCTATTTAAAAGCAAACTGTTCCTTCATCTTCTCAGTCATCCATCTTCCGATTGATTGTAAACAAAATGTTAGAATAATAGTCATATTCCATTTAAAATGAAGACCACTACAAATATCTAAACCTTTTTTTTTCTTTTGTTTTTTCTCTATGATCTTATTATACCATAAGAAGCACAATTATAATATTCCTTCACATACACACATATGATTATATAATTATAAATATATATATATATATATATATATATATATATATATATATATATATATATATATATATATATATATATATATATATATATTAAGTAGTCGTACTTATTAGTTTAGTAAATAATATATCATAAATTTGTATTTCTTTTATATTTTTGTTCTGTGCCAGATACAAGTGTCAGGTTCTGTACTTTTCTGTTAGTGAACTGAAGGTCTCAGAATAAAATTTACTTTTCTTCCTTCCTTCTTTCTTTCAAAGCTCGCAGAAATCCATTATGTATTTATAATGATGGAGTTTTGTTGACCGTTGAGAAATTAGATGAGGAAGATGGTTGGAGGTGCGGTCATAAATTAAAAACACACATTTAAAATAAGTGTTATTTTAATTATGTGCCGACGTTTCGGCCTACAATGTGGGCCTTCATCAGGGCTAAAAGAAACAAGATAACAACCAATGTAATTATAGACTTTGTTTGTTTATTTATTTAACGTCACTTTATGCTACTATGGCATAATATAGACTTAATAATGCGTTAGGTATATAATAATAATATGACAGTAATAAATTATGGGAATATAAATAAAATTAAATGTAAAATGATATTAAGATGACAATTATAAAGTATAGAAATAAGGTGACAGTTATAAAGTATGGAAATAAACAAAATTAAGATGATAGTTATAAAGTATGGAAGTAAACATAATTGAGATGATAATATTGTATTGAGAATATATAAAGAGAGACTAAGCAAATGAAAAAAATGACAAAGGAAAAATATGTGAACAATTAAAATTTTAAATATTAACAATTTTGAGTTGATATATGACGGTAATATATTAAAAACATAGTTAAGAGTATAGGTAATATACAAAAGAGGAACAGTATGAATAAAAAATAATTTTAATTTTAAAATAATGTAATATTAAACTAATAATTATATGCCATAATTTATTACTGCCATATTATTATTATATACCTAACGCATTATTAAGTCTATAATTACATTAGTTGTTATCTTGTTTCTTTTAGCCCTGATGAAGGCCCACATTGTAGGCCGAAACGTCGGCATATAATTAAAATAACACTTATTTTAAATATGTGTTTTTAATTTACGACCGCACCCCCAACCATCTTCCTCAACTCATTATGTATTTAATTTTCTTTAAACTGATTACATAGATAATAGGTGGATAAGGCATTGCGTAAAACGCATTCTTCCTAACAGCGTCAAGGCGACAGAAGACCAGACAGGAACAAGAATTACACGGTCGTCAGTGGAAACATCCTTGCAAGTTACGCAGGCATAACTTCAGGAAACAGCTTATTTTCCAGATGGCTTGGTCCTCGTACTCCTCGTCAAGTTACCGTCTTAGGGACAATGAATTTTAATTTCGAATTGCATACACCACCGAGACGGGTTATTATTATTGTGTGAAACGTGAAAATGTACCGTAGGAATATAATCACCGTAACCTCGTTAGCTGTTTAGGATTTGCTTGGAGTAGACAAGTATATCGACACTTTCCCTATTGCGTGGAAAACAAAGCAGTTTCCGGGTACCAGAATTTGCTTACAAAGAGAATGCAATGGAAGATATGATTGCATTGCGAGATGCCGTTATCTTGTGTTTTCTGAAAAGAAAACGAGTAGTTCCTGGATGTAGAAAAAAAAAATATCAACGTTATCAACACACTGCATTTACGCAAGATAAAAAGTTTACTTAAGACTTAATGTTACTTTTTATTACATATATGAACTCAAGTTAAAAGAGATATATGGTCATGCTTCCTGAAGTAGTATAACTAAAAACCGTAACCGATGAATAATGTTTAAAAGATAAATCAAATGAAAAATAATGAGTAGATTAAATATAATTTTTTGAATATAATAAGTCGACTCAAAACAAAAAGAACAACAAGTACACATACATGCATACACAAACACACATATATATGTATATAAAATGTAAATTATTAATTAATGGTTATAATTTTATAAACACTTCATCATTGAAATGCAGTGGTAGGATATCATGAAAAAGGAAGGTGTGTTGAATATATGAATTTTTTACCATTAAGAATATCTTGGGGTATTACATCAAGCTAGGGAGTGGAATAAACATGATTTACCACTGACTTAAGACATTTACACATTATGATGAACCAAAATGATTAAAGGAAGACCTATGTTAGTAATGCTTTGAAGAAAATGTATTTTGAGATAAAACTAAATAGAAGGAACATCTTTAAGTGTATAAACTTACTGTCAAATTGTTTTTCTTTGTACATCTGTAAACTATTATCAATAAAAGAAAACAACTTTAACTAACACAAAAAATTATTATATACCCGTTATCTTTACCTTCACATAATATATCAGAGACAATAGTAATAGACAATAACGGCCTCGTAGGTTCATTTTCATGTAATATAATGATAACTTAAACTTCATTATTACCCCAGAAATGTAATCAACCTTTTACTAAGCCACATCAAAACCTAAATAAAGTGATTCGAAATGAATAAACAAACAAAAAACCTAAATATTTACTTTTTTAAAACATTAAACAAAAAATGTTGCACTGAGGTGTTTATAATAGCTACGATTACTGACATTACTTTATTATCTGGAAAGCACAAGGGACTGAAAACAATTATAAACTTTCTAAATTCCATTTCAAAATGCTACCGTAACGTTAATATTGTCTTGACAAATCGATCATTATCGGAAATAAACTGCGTGAATGGGTGCATTGTTTTATAAATGAACAATGGCAATAATTATGTCAAGCGATCACCTCGTTGTATTCAAGCTAACATTTCTAATTAACTAAACGACAGTTTTCTAAGATCAAATATACAATTTACAACAATAACAATTAAATTTATTAAAAATCAATGTTTCTAAAATTAAAGAAATTCATTGAACCTCACTAGGATCGCATGGACACCATTAATATTTAGAAAAAAATCTTTATAACAATTCTCTTAAAAGTAATATTATTCAAGACATATTATAATACAATTATAATATAATTAATAGCCTGTTCCTGGTGATATTTATTAAGCCCGTATTGACTGTGTAAGGAAGAGAATACATTTTATTTGAAGATACATTCATTATCGAATACTAAAAATACAGCATACAAGTATATATTCTAATATAAAATAATATAATTGGCATTAATAATTATAGTTTATTAACAGTCTGCTTAACATAATTATGTATATTAAAAATATATAAACATAAGTAAAAACATGTATATGGTAAAGTTTTTTATGACTTTTTATTATTTTTGTATGGTATAAATAAAAACATCCATTATTTTAAATGTAGAAAACCAGAAGAAAAATTGGTGAACATGTCTGAAAACGTAAAATAAACTTAAAGATTACAAAATAAATACATTTTAAATGACTGATCCTTCAATGCATTTTACATTGAGGAATCACAAATTTTTGTTGGCAAGATTATTAAACTTTTCATAATTTTTTTATATCAATAACTTGTTTTAAATCATTATTAATTTTAAAACGGATATTAGTAATAAAGGGTTGTATAAGAATAATTAGACAATTTTTAGATTTAAAGTTTTATATGATTTATGCTTTAGTACAACATATACCTGCCAAGATGACTAATTATCCTCTGATGAAATTTGAAAATTATAATTAATGTAGATTTATATATTTAAAAAAAAAAGAAGGAAATAATGAAAGTTTCGACTTAAAGTGTTTTACAAAATAGACAATTTTCCATGTTTAGGAGTTTCTTCTTCTGATAAATATAAGTTTTTATAAGTTTCTTCTTCTTATAAATAGGCTTAGTGTCTAAAGAATCTGATGTGATATTATGTGAAGCAACTGAAATAATAACAATGGCGACTATATACTGCGCACGAACGATTGATCGACGAACGACAGGATCGGTCGATTGAATAAAAGAAGATGTTGAAGATATTTCTGTTGAATGTTGCTTATTGACTTGGTAATAAGCCTTAATGGAATACCTAGGGGTCGGTAATGAATCCTGGGATGGTGCTCAGGTAGTAATAATGTTAGGCCTTAGATCATGTTCGCAAATTCGATGCGGAGAAGAAATCTCAAGACGTTCTTGACATCATCGATGACATCACTCTCCATCATTACAAGATTCGTGGAACTAAATACCCTACAGGGTCTGAATGGTATGATCGCAAGTACCAATATAAATTTACGCTAAATCTACTGGTGATAAAACTTAAGGAAGACCTAGAAACAACTGCACTTGGTAATCTGTACAAAACCCTTATACTGGATCTGAGATTAATAGAATTTGAAGCTAAATGTATTGCAAATTTTTAACTATAACAGATAACAAATCAAACCTTACAGCCAATAGAACTCTTAGGAAGATACGACATTACCACGATAAATAGTTATAGTCCTGATACTTTTTTTGCACTTATAACACACCAATATCCAAGACACAGAAATGCATACATGTTAACTTAGGATCCCACCGAAGCCCCCTTGTCCGTAACCTCTCATCTCCGTTTGTTCCAATAATCCCCCGAGGCGCCTCGGGATCGTCTAAATTAAATAAACAAGTCCTATCACTGGCAAGTTTCTTCATGAAACATTATAACTCTCAAATTAAATGTTTGCTCTTTTACTTATATTATTTTATAGACAGTTTAAATATCAATAAAATGTATTAAAACAAAAAAAAACACAAAGGTATTCATTATATTGGAGAATAAACTGGGACTCCCAGCCAAAGAAAAGCAACAAGAACTTAAATTACAGCATTTGAAAAAAAAAAGAAACGTTAATTAAAGCCTCAAAATTATTGATCTGAAAGTCATAAACATACATAAGGTTTTTATTATACAAAGAATTCTCAAATATAGGCATATTCACAAACTATTTAAATACAAATTAATAATACATTCATATATAATAATAATAATAGGCTTAGCGATCTCGAAAGATCGATGTCGAGTACAACAAATGTTGCCTAAATAGATTTGTCCAATAGACTCAACACAATCCTCCCATCGACGCCTCGGCCTAACTCACGGACGCCTACCAGTCAGTTCAGCGCATACTAACTTTTCCGATATTCCTATCAAAGCAATTATACTGACAGCGTACAAGCTCTGTAATTCTTTTTTGTGTAACCTTCTAAATTTAAGGCCCTTTATTTGGAACAAATATTTTACGTAGCACCTCATTCTACAAAACCATAAGGCGCTGCTCATCCTTCAAAGGAAGTTACCACTTTTCACATCCGTTTAGAACCGTATAATAAACGGAACGCAGGTTAAAACGCCCTACTCAAATAGTCCAAAAAATATCATTAAAAGATAATATAAATGTATTTCATAATAGAAAATAAAACGGATGGTAGATCTGATACTGTAAACACTTAATTTAAAATCGGCACATACCAGGTATCGTCTCTGATGCGTACTATGTACGCGCATACCTCAGAATCCGTTCTATTAAATTTACTTACTTACCTTTATTGACTGATTACTACTCTATTTACTTCTACTATTATCTTCTAGATAATTCGTAAATTTTCAATTTGTTTTTAACAGGTTTGGATGAATAACATAAATAATTATTCGGCTACATCACAAAACTGGAGAACAGTAACCTAGTGCTCTACACACTTGACCACAGCGCTCCCCGCGGATGAATAAAGAAGTTTTAATATAGTCCACACATTTATTCCTAGATTTTAAATAATTAAACCCTACTACGTATAAACAAAAAATAAGGTTAAAATATTATAAGCTTTTATTATTATTATTTAGAGAATATAGACAATATTTTTAAAACCGATTCCGATAAGATGACAATGAGATTCAGATGACGTATTAAAGGATCATTTTGAGCCTGAGAGATAAGATTTCGGTTTTAAAATAGGTGGAGAAGATTTAGACCATTAGAGACATTTTACCATCATATATGGTGGAGAAAAAAAAGATATAACTAATCCGGAAATTTATTGATTTCAATATTACAGAATTTCGAAAAAACTTTTCTATTTTAATAACTTAATTTAAATATAATTATTTTATAGTTATCAGAAACACTAAAAACAGTTCATATCCATCTAGTTGGTTTACATACCACGAAGGCACTAATCGAAGGTTATTAACCCACGGTAGCAATATGCAGAAAGAGCATCTGCATTTGCATACAACAGAATGAACGACTTAGCCAGCAATAAATCTTAGCAGGCCCCAACCATATCATTACAACATATCGCCAATAATCAGAGATTTTACAAACGTATAATTAGCAAATTAAGCACCCTGTGTTAACTAATGACAACTGATTATATGCCAAAGTATATGTTTACAGGTTAATTGAAGGGTATATGAATAAATAATTTAAATCAAGTAAAAAGTACATCTTTAAATCTTTAGTTAAACAAAAACCGTACTCATAAATAATTACATTTGATAATTAGATTACAAAAAATGATTTTTTTTTTAATCCTATAAAAATTGAAAAATTGCTAGAATATAATAATAAAATATAGTACAGCTGCTTTTAAAAAATAACAATAATAAAAAAAAAAACTTTTTCTAAAGTGAAAACAAAATCTTCAGCAATAATGAAGACTGTCTTAAGAAAGTAAAACAAAAATTGGGAACCAGATTATTTTAAATCTCATATTAGAATATATATAAAATAATATATATATATTATATATATATATATATATATATATATATAATCAAATATATATATAAAACTAACGAATCATAAAGAAAATTAATTGAAAGTATCATTAATATTATATTAATTGAAAGTACAATCTACTATTAGTGTTTTATAACGTTAATATAAACGGCTTTACTGTTTAATATTTAAGGAATTTGGATTAGCTTTAAAATTTATAACGTTCCAGTCACGTTTTTGAGAAAACATAGAGCATACAATTTAAAAAATCATGTAGTATCGCAAAAAATTTTCCAATAAAAACATGTTGATAATCTAATTTAAAAAAATAAATAGAGATACCTATCCACGGATAAGTGTTCCATTTACAAGATGAAACCAATAAAAAACAAATTTAAAATCATAAAAGCCAATCACCAGAAAAACAAAGACAAAGAAAGGAATAGACAGTGTTCCATAATTTATAAACTATCTGCCATGTGAATATTCAAAAGAAGTGATTCCGTGACTTTCATCACAAGAGATGAGCAAAATATCAGGAGAATGTTAATCAATGCACATTTAATGCTAATAAGGTTTATCCTTATATGAACTTAATTTGAGTTAGGATATGTTAAAAGCAACAGAAATGTTTAGAAAAATTATCCAATTGAACCATACTATGAGCCTAAGTAAATCAACTGTATTGAATTTTTAAAATAATATTTGCTTCGAGAAATGTCAGAACCAGAAAAGTAAATGTTTCACAATAATAATATTTCTAAATGTACAAAAGAGGCTTTATTGTCGGTGAAAATAAAATAAATAGATTCGATAACTCGGGCTCAAAACCAAATCTATCAGAATCCATAGATTATGGCAAATGAATATCTTTTAGCAAATTAAAACTAAGAAGAATCGTAGTTTAGTCTGGTTCTCATAGCTACCAGCAGTATGAAATATCATTTTTGTCAACTATTTTTAAGCATTTTAATAAAACCTGAGTAAACATTGAACTTAATTTTGTTTGATCACATTAACGTATCATGATAATGATACTTACATATTCAGATAAATAGTTATATAGAAATGAAAATATAAGCATAAATAAATTATAATTACTAACTACCACTATTAGAAATGCATCTTATTATTATATTAAGATTATACACATAAAGTCTTATGGAAAACATGATGCATATAAAAGGATTTCAAAGGGTTTTAAATAGTGTTTCGGTGGGATATTATTAATTATTTTCATTGTTCCACACAGAGACTGGAATTCGAACTCACAACCTTTAGCGTGGTAGACTAACGCGCTAGCGACACAACCACACGTTCCCTGTGTGATTATTATAAACATCTTTAGAGAAAATTTGTTTAGTCCTGATTAGGTTTTTTATGTAAAATACCTAAGTAGAAGAAAGTTACTAAGTGCATATGAAACTTGACGCAAGTATAGCATGAGACACTTCCGTATAAGTTTCCTGTCTGGAGAATTTAAAATGGTAGTATGTCAATCACGTCGGAATATAGAAAGTAATAAGCAACTGTATTACTTACAATAAAATACTAAGAAACATATACAACAGATTGTTAAGGGAAAGCATGGTGTCATGTGAACAGCTTATACTTCCTAGCGGCTCCTTTTGCTGATAATCGTCAACGAAAGTGTCTACCTTCGTTGAAGAACTGTCATCTAGCTTTCTCTCTGTTGTTAAGGTGTGGCCGATCAAGCTTCCTCTATGATAGTCTGGGTAATCATATCAACAAAGTCACTTAAGTAACTCTACAAGCGTAACATCCCAAGTCCCTTTGTCCAGAACTTTCCGCTGTCATAACGCGTAAGGACAAGATGAGAAGGACCAAAGAGCAAGGAAAAAACGACAGGGTATCTTTATTTTTCAAGATTTCTTTGTTTTTATAAATGTGAATAACTTAAGTAAGTTACTGGAGTGTAGAAAGGTTTTTATGTTTTCACGCAGTCACAATAAAAGAAAGCCGTTTTCTTGAATAGTATGTAAAGTATTATCATTGATGATTTATATAAACTCATTATTCATAACATGTCTATCCTTCTGATTAAAAATAACTATGTATGCAATTTTTTTGTTTTAATTTATTATAATAGACTAGAATCATCAATATACAAATAAAAATACCTTATACTACTTTATTCACTTTTTTCTAAATGTTCAAAACTAAAACAGACTGAATACATCTGGACATAATCCTCACAATATATGGCACAGAAAAAAAAAACACTTTAAAAAGCTATAAAGTTTTTAATCCAAAGTTATACGACTCATAAGAATGCACCTTGTTACAAAACCCTACATACTGACACACCAACATTGAGTATAAGTACTGACACTGACATACGAAGACACTTATCAGAGAAACGGTGATCACACTTATCAGATATATAGTTGCAACCGACATGCCCCTGAATTTGAGGAGATTAAAAATGTGCTGGATGAGAGATCCCCTTAATAATAATTAATATAAGATAAGGTCAAGGAAGGCGTGCTGTTTGGTCCTGATCCTTCCTCATGTCTCACATGACAACATGTCCTACTGCTTCCTCACATTTGCAGAATGTCCTTGTGTTATGGACAGGTGCATATCGAATAGACAAAGTTCAGGACTTCCACTGCAGCATCGTCCTCTTAGCCAAAGCAGCATAAAAGGACGTTAAATAAATAAACAA
This sequence comes from Piezodorus guildinii, assembly GCA_023052935.1. NCBI lineage: Eukaryota > Metazoa > Arthropoda > Insecta > Hemiptera > Pentatomidae > Piezodorus > Piezodorus guildinii. The sequence continues at coordinate 65,156,897 of CM041293.1, forward strand.
ATCAATATTTTAAGAGTAATTATTATTATTATTATTTTTTTATACTAACTTATTATTTACTAATACTTGTCACGAAAGGAAACTAGCGTATAAAACCTGTGGGAAAAAAAACAAAAACACGAGCTCCTTTTTTTACTGGTTTCTTCTGTTTAAAACTTCACAGTCGATAAAATGTTTAAAGACACTTTTTGTCCTTAGTCACATAGTTCTAACTTACAGCGATGGCATCCATATTAAAACGAGAGAAATGGTAAGGCCATCTGATAATTGTATGAAGCCCAAATTGACGCCGACAGAGTACAATAGATAATACATCACCTCTAATATAGCCGGGTGTCACCTAGCTATAGAGATCTCTTCGGTACACTGCTCAGGTATCTGGGTCAGATAGTTCCTCCAAGGCTCTAACACATCAAAGAAGAAACTCTCTTCTTTTTTTTTCTCTTTTTGTTTGATTTAATCATTGACGGCTGCTCTGAAAAGTAGGCCGAAACAATCGATAGGCTCTTTTCAGTATAGCCGTAGAACATTATGGGGAATTCTCATATGATTAATGACAGGGTGGATTATATGTTAATTTTTTTTAAGATCACGTTTCTAATTGAACTATTAAGACAACCGCTATTTTCATCACCGTAATGTGTAGGATATGTAATTTTTTCTCCTTTTCATTAGAACCGCATTCTTCTTAATTAAAATTAAGACTTAAAAAAAAAGTTAAATATTCTGCTTTCTAAATTACACGGTTTAAATATTAATATCGTTAAAGTTTGACGTATCCGATCTTATTCGATATGTCCGTAAATTAAAATTACATGATCCAATCTAGATCCTCTTCCTCAGTGCATTAGACCGCAACGAGGCAAAAAATTAATACTTCGAAAATAATTTATTATAAACTTTGACCTTTAATTTAATTCCTTTCTGCTTTGTTAGATTTGAAAAATTAAACTTTAATTATAACAAAATCTCTTCTGATATAATCGTTGGAATATGGAGACTGCACATATATGTTAAATATCGTATCATGGCTTATAACGCTAAAATTACTAGGTTTCGCTTTGTGAGCACAGAATAAGGCGTATGTATTTAATTTTGATAGCTGACTAGGAACCCCAACATTTTTAGGTACATATGAACATTTCCGTAAATTTACTGGGAGCAGTCGAGGCAGACGTTTCCTTTCGAATGAAGGGGGATTTCATAAAAGTAGCTTGATTTTTTTTTTTTTCGACCTCAACCTACCAAATAATTCTAATAGTCTCGATCCTACGATCACTTTACGTCACTTATACCCTTATGATGTAAGCATACCTGTGAACTTACAGCTGTTTTAAAAGTGTTTAATAAATTTTAGTTATAAGTAAGTTGAATTACTAACCATTAATTGGAAATATAAACATATTTTTCAGAAAATAATGAATTAACAGAATTTTAACAATATATTTCTTTCAATCTTCATCATTGTTTTATACAAAACCAACATTGTAAATAAGAACCATTAAATAATACAATATTCTTTGCTTTCTAACGTTCTAAAGTCTCTTGTTGGATCCCAATTAGCTTCATCCACCCATCTCCGTTCATCTATACAATGATTCCAAATTCCGCAAAAGCCCGAGAGAAATTTCGTAAAATATGGCTATACTTATTCCTAGAACAGTCGATTTCTTTATTTAAATCCTCAATGACTGCATCAATGAAACTCTCACCCGACATACAGTAAGAATTAAAACCAACGAAGCGGTTAAAGGAAAACCGTTGCTTATTCCTTTTAAGTTACTATTCCATAAGTTCTACTAAAATAATAACAAACAACTTTATAGAACCACCTCTTCCAAAGTACTGTTTTAAAAAATATATATGTGAATCAAAGAAACTGTTACGAAATTAGGGAATGTCCAAAGAACATATATTTAAAAAAATACATATACATATTACATTAAGAATCCTTTCACGCCATGTATAAGTAAAGGACCATCTGAAGGTGTATCATTTTGATAATAAAATTGAAATCTCTTCAGGAATGGGAAAGCTAACAAGGATAGAACATACAATCTAACTGATAATTTTTTTGAAGTCCAATAATTGAAACGTCGATTTCCACAAGGTTCTATATCGAACAAAATTCTTATTAATATATTATTAAACCAACTTATTTGATACTTTTCGCATTAAAATCTGGATTTTTCTTACTATATTAATAACACTACATAAAGTTATGAATGAAATATTTTAGTAAGATTTAGAACGAAACTAAGTGCATAATTAGTACCTTCAGAAAATAACTGCATTTCAAAATAGTGCTTTCCAAAAATTTAAGAGCTCATTAGATAAAATTAAATAGAAGATTAAGATAAAACTTAACGATGAGAATACAAATATGCCAAAACATCAACTTCGTGAAAATTGTCCCCTTAAGCACATTTGTAAATAAACGTCTCAATTGTTCAAGGATAGAGGAATATAGATTAAATGATATGAATAAAATACCTCTGCATATACATGTTTTATTCGAAGTTTCTTAAATTTATTGCTGTCAATGGCGACTATTTATTTATATACTCAATTTTCATTTGAAAATAGGGATAGTGTCTTTTCAAAAATATTTCTGATAATCTTATCTCTTCTCAAAAACAAGCCGGACAGTATTTATAATGCATTCTAGTAAATTACTTGCCTTTGTATAAACTTTATCAGATTTACATAAATGACAATATGTGATATTATATATTGGCTATCATAAGAAAACACAATGCGATGAAGTATATAGAGGAATATGTGAAAATGAAACATTAGCTCATGCCTACATCGCACTTAGTAACAAATCCTAACCTTGCAACACACCTACAAAGGAGAATTATTCCGTTGAGAAAATAATCCTTAAATACATTCTAAGCTCTAGAGTTATCAAGTCAATTTGAATAAGTATGTAGAAAAGTGCTTAATATATTCAGCTATTGAATCATAGCTGTAACTAGGATTTCGCCCTATTCTGCAATACCTGGCACCAGACAAGAATGATCCAAGCGGGCAACACTACGGTTCAGAAGCTACAAAAACTATTCACCGATAGACTACAGCAGCAAACTTGCATAACCGAGGATACAAACCGGAACAATGCTAATTGTTCTAACCTTCGGGAGCAACCACCATTCTCCAATGTTATATAATTCCGTTTGTTAGGCTCAATTGGGCGGATGAGCTTCTATACCGGCTGCGAAATCCTTTCTTTTTCTAAATGTAAAGAAGCCTTCATTGTTCTTTGGAACACCGAGGAAAGTAAGAGAACTCTTTGATTCCGGTCTATTATGAGGTCACGAGATATTTTTCACAACCCTGTAACTAAGGTTGTTTAAATTGGTAATTAACAGGATCGATCTCAATTAAGCCTTAATTGGATTTATATTCCATTCAATGAGGCAGTAATTGAACTAACTATTTATTAAGCTCCGAGCTATTTCAAAATAAGTTCCTTTATATATTTTTAACGAAAAACTAGGTAAGTGCTAGTGGAAAGCATCTGAAAACCACAAATGTCTTGATAGGTTTATCATCTAGGCCCACTGAGAGAGAGATCTAACAGAAACTGGATCAAAAAAGACTTGTGTATTTTATTCTTATTTCATGTACCAATACTAATATGATACAATAATAATATTCAAAACACCTAAATTTGTTTTATTTTTCTTCGGAGTAGAGCTTTGGGGCTCTACTAAACCATCAAACTCTCCCGCAAAAAAAAAAAAAAAAAACGCTTATGGTATAGTGGTATGAGTATTTAAACAGAATTCCGGAAGGAAGTCGAAGAAGAAGAATTGAGGGAATAACAAGACGAGGAAGACTACGGAAGACCTGGGATGACGAAGTGGAGGAGTCCATGATGGGCCATGGCCAACGAGAATATGGATAGAAACCATCCAGAAAGTTTTAGGGTAAGGAAACCAATTTAAGTGGAAATTCCCAAATAAAAAAAAACAAACACAACAACTGAAGAATCAAAAGAATTATTTCTGGATAGAAGGTTTTTAATAAAAACTATGTTAAATAAAAACTAAGACATAGGAATAAGGAGATTCCAACCCGTACAAAAATTAGAAAGATGTGAATTTAAAATAAAAGAGTCATATAGTTAAAAAGGGCACATAAAATGGAAGGAGGGAGACAAAAGCTTAAATTTTCTAGTCATATTTTTTACATACTCATGTTAATGTTACCCAATACAACATTCTCCCCTGAACATTCCTTCAACGCCAATCGAGATGTATAGTAAGAATGTTAAGTAAATTATATTAACAAAACATACAAACAATAACAGATTAGGGAACATAGATATTTTATGTTTAGTTTAGTTTAGTTTGTGTTTGAGCTAGCAAAAAAGGATTTTTCTACAGATCAGTGAGAAAAGACTTGAATGAAAATGGTGAAATCGATACCTATGCCTTCAGGTTTGCTAAGAATAAACTTTTATAATATTGGGTGGTAATATAAGTTTGTAACGTTTTTCAATATTTCAATTTAATCCTCTCTGTGTTTATAAAATCATGTTTGCTAAATCAATGATTGCATATCCTAAAAAAGGATTAGTTAAGGTGCTTTTATGGATCAGTTTCAACCGAGACTGTTCAAATTCATCCTCGTAATTTAATTATCGAAGAAAATACTCCGCTACACTGAAAGTTAACGAAATTGGCTGTTTGTAAGGCGATGATCCCTTAGGAGAAAGCACCGTCAGTCAGTGGTTTTGTTTAGAACCGGAAATTTTTTTTTGGAAGACGCGAAGCGCTCGGATCGTCCTTCAACTATTTATGATGACAAGTTAAAAAAAACAATAACTAAAAGATGGCGACATGTAATAGATCAAAACTGGTCATATCTAATTGATTAGAAATATTTAAAAGAATATGAAGTGTTAATTGAAATCACCAGTAAAAAAACGCAACGAACGAATTTTATAACCCAATAATTATAATGAATTCTATAATAAACAAAAACACTGATGATATTTGTCATAATTAGTCAATTTCCTTGAAAGCCTATAAACCTGTGGACTACACAAAAGTAAAATTCCTGGATATCGCATTGGTGATTCATGAAAGGTAAGCCTGCCAAAGCAAGGTCATGAGCATTATGCATAGAAGAAAAATACATATGGAATAGAAGAAAATGGGGCAGTGAAATTTTTTGCCTGTGGCACATTCAAGGGCTTACAGAACAACACATTCCATCAGAACTACGAATGCACTACTTTAAAGAAGAGAACAAGAACTAAATACGAAATAATAATCAATAATAAACAAACTAAAATGTTTCCCGGATTACGGTATAAAGAATAAATAGTCGGCGATAAAAAAAAAAAGTAAAAAAAAAAACGGGCCTAAGTAATTCATTTTTCTTTCACTTACCTATATATGGGATATATAGTAAGTGAAAATATTGCGACCGTTAAAATTTTCGAATTCCAGTTTTCAACCGGAATACAGGTTTTAGGGCCCCCTGAGATAAAATAACTAAAGTCTGTGTGTGTGTGTGTGGCAACTCCCGGGCGAAAACGGTAAGTCCTATGAAACTGAAATTTCATATTTAACTATACGTCCGAGATGTTACAGAATCTTTTTCATCAAAATCAGCTGACCGAAAGAAGTACTTTATAACATGCATTTTGCAACTTTTAAGATTTTCTGAAACGATTTTGATAAAATTCTCTATATCGATGTAAAATTGGACGGGCTATGTATCATGTAGGTTTCATTCTGATTGAAATAGTCTGATAGAGCTTAAATGTCGATATTTCAAAATTTCTTTCTCTAAAGTACCTTTAATTTTGTAGTTTTAATGAAATTGGCAATATTATCTGATGTCCAACTAAAGGAGATAACTGCAAAAATATTTTTTTAAATGTAATTTTTTGTTTTTGAACTTAAGAACAGTAATATACAGGTATAATATACTGTTGGAAAGCTTACGATTTCAGAAAAAATATTATCTCATACACAATCTTATGAAATTTAATGAATAGCGAAGAAGAGCCGATAAACTAACTGATTATTTCAGATAATAATAAAATATATCATTTAATAAAACACATGTTTCTATTACAATGGGATGTGAATAATTCTATAACCATTTTATTTTTGTTTCTAAATTTTTTAAATAACGAAGGTAAGTGAAAGTCGTGTGTTGTGCGCACCAGATTTTTTCGTTAGTTTTCATGATTTAATAATCTGTAATCTATAACAAAATCCTAGCGAAAACAAAGCGTTCGGGTACTGAAATTAAACTTCCATTGAATATGAACTTTAGCACTAAACATAGATAATATTTGAAATTTCTTTAATCTTTGTTTAATATTCAAGTATCATTGCTCTATAAACGTTACTTCCATACAAGTACTGCGATCAAAACTCTTTTCGTTTTGACTCCTTCGAAACAAAGGCCAAGGTTTTCGTATTTGGGTAGAATGAATCATTTGAATGCACGAAATGGCATTCTTACCAAAGGAGGCAATTAGCTACTATGTCACGTATTTAAGAAAGGGAAACTGCTGATAAGATTATTTCGAAAAGCTGATGAAGTCCTTCAATAGAAGTGGATACTCAACATTGAAAAGGGAAAAACAAAAAGTTTTAAAATATTACTCACGAATGACGAATTGTAGATATGATATGCTTTAAAAAATAAGTTACATGTCAACAATTATGAATATCGAAGAAGGATCTAGTGTTAGTTAATTTAAAAGTATTTTACGTATCAATAAATAAAACGATCATATTGGTGCATTATTTTCAATAATGAAGATTTGTCATCAACCAAAAAAAGAAAAAAAATGGTCTTTTTTTTTTTTTTTTTTTTTTTTTTTTTTTATTATCCAAATGACCGTCAAGATTCGAATCCAAATCCTATATGGTCAGTACCTGTTTGCCATAATCTAATAGAAACTTAAGTTACGGAACCAAATATAATAGAAAAAGATCAATAAATTAATTAATTAGAGAATAAAACAAAATTATGTAAATAAGAGAGGAAGGTGACCCAAAAGAAATAGAAAAAATGAAATAATATTAAAATTAAATTAAACCCTGTGAAGTGCCTCTTTTTTTTTTTTTTTTTTTTTTTTTTTTAGATTTTACATTGAGCGTTAATGAAAATTTGCTTGACGATCATAAACTTTTCTTTGTCTAACTTTTGTAAAAACATGGCTTCTGTTTCTGGGGGAACCATTACTTCCCTTTGCTTTCTATATTTTCTGCATTGAAATAGAATGTGGCGCGGGTCTTCAGAGACTTTGCATGATAGGCAATTGCCATCTTTTTCTATTTTCATTAAGCTGAGAAATTTTTTTGTGCAGCCATGGTTAGTCCGTAGTCTTACTGATTGTGAAATTTCTTTTCTATCAAGTTGTTGGTTATTGAAGAACCATGGTATAAGGCTAATGGTTGGCTGGGTTTGATAGTAATCTTTGCCTTTAAATTGTGACTCCCAGTCATATTTCTCCGGCCATTCCTGGACTGCTTCTTTCTGTAGACATTTTAAAAGGTCTTGGAGAGGTACTTTGGCATTTTCTATCGTAATTTTTTTTTCCCTGGCAGCTCTATCTGCCGCTTCATTTCCTGACAGTTCTATAAAAAAAATGGTCTTACGTTTTAAGATAAGTAGAATCCGAATAATGAATAAAAACCCATCTGCCCACTATGCAGCGACCAAGGCTTTTCTCCGAAACTACTAGACTAATTCTAAGAAAAATAACCTGGCCACCGACGATGATCCTAGCACCTTGCTTGTCGTTAATGTCAGCCTATTATTTTTTAAATGACGGCCGATTACAAATGCTTTAATTCAATAACTCGGTTATTTTTTAGGTTATTTATAGTTTTCTAAACAGGACACCGGATTATAAAAAGATAAGAAAAAAAATGAAACTTCAACCATATATACACCTATAACCCAGTTGTTTCCGATGAATTCTCGTTTGTGTTATTCGATAGAGAATTAAAATGCCGTACAAAAGAAAAAAAAAATTAATAGTTTAAGAAATAGCGGAGATAGAGCGTTTTAAAATTAGGTGTGGTGATTGACAATTTCCCTTTGATTGATTTATCGCTTTACAGATTAGTTAATTTCCTGTAAACAGCTATATAAACTAGGAAATACCCTAATATAGTTATTTGTAAACAATAAATAATTTACAGCATAATGCTTTTTTGTTAGAATAAAAAAAAGTAATGGGGATTCGAAGTGTCGTGTTTTTGAAAGATATATACAACTTATTACGACAATTTATTTATCTTACTTTACAGTAGTTGTACGCCTTGGCTAGCTTTTATCTTATATTACTTCATTCTAATTTTTTGCGAGAAGCTTTCTCTTATTTATATTTATTCATTTTATTACCTTTCTTTTCAGGCTGTTGGGTTACTATCTAACGACTTATATCTATCTTATGTTATTGTTTTACAAATTACGTTACTGACCTTCTATCCACACTCATCCTGACCCTCCTGCCGTCCGGTATGACAAGCCGGAGGTCCATGGAACCAGCCAGCATGTCCGGCGGGGTATCCTCCGTCACCTCCAGCAGCGGTGACATCCTGAAATAAAAAATCACATTAAAAATCGAATTTGTTTTTATGCGTTAAAAAATATAAATATAATAAATTTAGAGCGTTGTGATACACCACGCTTTTCGATTTCTATTATTGCAATATTCTGCTTATACTGAAATTATTAAAAAATATTTATTTAAAGCTTCATATCCTTTATAAAGATCTATCTATATCATAAAAACCAACAATGATGAAAAAATGAAAATACAACTTTTACGAGAAGAGGCCATGACATATTTATATTATAATGATTTGTCCAGAAAATAATGCAAGGTTTTGAGTTCTCTTTAAAGCAGCCTTCTATGTAAAAAATTGTTTACGTTTACTGGATTTTTTATATGTATGAATGTCGAAACTTTCTAACGCTCCTTCAACGGACAATATCAAAGGACCTCTGTAGTAAATTGTAACTAAATTATTGCAGTACATGAGAAATTGGCAATAATGAAGCAATCTTTCCTTAATCGGAAGGATATATTTTATAAAATGACAACGCCCGTCTACATGTCTCACGTGTGACGTCACAATTGAGACGTTGACTTCCAAAAGGTACTAAAGGACATTTATTACTAAACTGATTTTTTTACATATTTATATTCTCCTCATTTAGTTTTATCTAAATCTTAAATTTGATTGTATCTAATGAACACTCATGTTCTTTAATAACGTGATTTAGAAATGCTATTAATTTCTTAAGATACTTATTACACATTTAGTTTCATTCTAAATCATAACAGAACATTTCATTTCATAACTTTAATATGGTTTTATTAATATAGTAAAGACGTAATTCTAGATTTCAATGCGAAAAGAATCAAATTAGCTGGTTTAATAATATAGTAATGAGAGATTTTCGCGCTTCCTGTAAAATTAACCAGAATGGATATAGTACCTTTTGGAAATCAACGCCTCAATTACAGATTACCAAAAGCTATTAGGATACCAAACTGAGCCAGATACTCCCGTATTCTTCGAGCCTCTCGCCTACGGGTTAAGATTTTTTTAAACACCCTGACCAGTAATTACATGACAAACAATTTAATGGACAAACTAAATTCTTGGAGTTTATCAATTTTAAAGATGTGAAATTCTATTCCGGGGGATTAGAGAACACGTTGTCAGAAATGTATTGTTAGTAATGGAGACTACTTTGACTGATTTTTTAATAAAAAAGTTGCAAATTTTTATTTTTAAACCAAACTTCTGCACTATTTTCTGGCCGACGCAACAGTATTCACATACGTTCAGAGCATCTCCCATCTTATACTGATAAACTGCACAATAGTATATTCGGCATAACTTCATCTTCAAGGAAAATTGTTGTGCTGCTTAGGTTTACCTGCGCCTGTTTCAATCAACACTGTTTTCGGAACTAAATTTCAGGTTTTGAAGGTGGTTACGAAAGATATATTATAACTGTATTCCACAATAGCTTAACCATCTGTAGTGTTGAATGTAGAACGCATGGGTGAGTGTTGCATATTCAGAAGTATGATCATTTTATTTAAGATGATTTAGCCCAGTTCAACTACACTTCCGTCCAGGTGCGAGAAACATATGTCTAGTCATTCGACATTCGAGACTATAGGTCCCAGACGGACACACGCTGTTAATGAATTTTATACGAGCTATCAAAAGGTATATAACACTCATAAATTCATGAGTCATAAATCAGTTCTAATATTTTCAGTAAGGGAGACATATTAGAAATTCTTTTCAACTTATAAAATGTTTTCATACAGTCGTTTCCGAATATTTGATTGACATTCCAATTAGTTTATTTCTTTTTCCATCAAAACTTATTTAACAGCTAATATTTTATATGAAACAACTCAATCATTTATTTAATAATCAAATCTATTCCGTTGTTAGTAATATTTCTGATACATGTTTTGCAGTAATTAAAATGTTTATATCAAAAACATAACGAGGACTTAATAAGATTTTATTCAAGGATAATTATTGTCGATCTAACCACGCGCTATTTTAATAACCGAAAACACTTACAAATCTAAATTTTCCCATAAAAACATAATAATAACATTAACTTTCCATATTGTTAACAGTTTGATTTAGCTAAAAAATATTCGAGATAGTCATTTTGAAAAATGATGTTTCGAAATTCGGAAAAACAAAATCATAAATAATTTGTTATTTAATTAAACACTAGTTAGATAGAAAAGTAAACAAAGTACGGCTGCGTTGCATTTAAAAATGCAAATAAAAGGTATATAATTTAGATTTGGTAAATTTGTATAATAATGAAAGAAGTATGATTTATTTAATATTGCGTCATTCTTATTTTTTCTTACTTTTTATATAATGTGAATGTATAAGATATATCTGGGAGTAGTATATTATATCATGTAAAAATGGGTTACATATACTATAATTTAAAGAAACATTTACAATACACTAAGTAAACAACTAAGTACAATTACAAACAAAGTAAATAGTAAAAAAAAAATGGAAAAACCGAAATTTTATAAATAGTAAAAATCGTTGGCTCTAATTATTAATAATAATAATTGCTCACAATTGGACAGGTTGAATAATACTGCTAAAATAAATAAAAACTGATTCAAAGGTCAAACATCATAGAATAAATACTTGAAGTCATTATGTTTTTAATATAATGACATTACAACTGTATTGTATACCTGTAAGATATATATTATTGGATAATCCAAAAAAACAAAAAAAAAAAACAAAAGCTAATGGTTTCACATTACAACGTTTCGGCATCTAGAGCAATTTTCAAATGTCAGCAAAAAAATATTTTTTATGATAATATAAATTGCGTAACTTTTAATTTACACGTAGCCTAGTTGAATAATAGTGATGTTTTTTTTGTAATTTTAAAGACTTTTATTGTATACTTCATTGCATATAAAATAGAGCCAAAGAAAACTAAATTATTGAATTATATTCGAAATCATACATAGGCATTGAAGGAATAAATGTCGTGGAAGACAGTTTCTTAAATTATTTTATGGAGTAGAAACTGAATTGTGAACTCATTCCGGATGAACGACATTCTGCTAAGCAGCAATTGAGACGTTGATTTCCAAAAGGTAATAAAGGACATTTTTTACGGAATTGATTTTTTTACATATTTATATTCTCCTCCTTTAGTTTTATATAAATCTTAAATTTGATTGTATCTAATGAACACTCATGTCCTTGAATAACGTGATTTAGAAATGCTATTAATTTCTTAAGATACTTATTACACATTTAGTTTTATTCTAAATCATAACAGAACATTTCATTTCATAACTTTAATATAGTTTTATTAATATAGTAAAGAAATAATTTTAGATTTTAATGCGAAAAGAATCAAATTAGCTGGTTTAATAATATAGTAATGAGAGATTTTCGCGCTTCCTGTAAAATTACCCAGAATGGATATAGTACCTTTTGGAAATCAACGCCTCAATTCTTTTTTTTTTTTTTTTTTTGAATAAACAGGTTGCTAACAGATTAGTGGAAAATAAAAAAGTAAAGGTCTTTACACAATAACGATAGGCTTTGAAACTTTGAACTAACCGGCGGCTCTGTTCTTACTTGCGTGGGTCAAACTTTATTCGTGGATGTCGCTTGGAATGAATTCCGATCTTCCAACGCTACCTTGATTAATAACACTTAATGTCAGTCTCAAAAACTATGGAATGATCTCAGTAGTTTGACGATAAAATATAATACAGGTTGTTTAAAATTATGGAACCAAAAAAATATTAATGCTTAGTCTCTCTACCTTTAAGGAGTGGCGTGGTCTAGTGGATAGAGCACTAGTCTACTGTTCTCCGGGTCCTGGATTCGAATCCCGGCTGTGGCAGACCCAACCTCTTTAAAGTAGGTACCCAAAATTAGGGAAAACTACCTTCATGAGTTTTAGAAGTAAAGGTTTTTTTTTCTACCTTTGTATTCAATATAAAATTAAATTAAAAAATGTAATAAAAAACCTCGGATCATTAAAGTATCAGGAATAACAGAAGGTAAATATATAAAGTGAACTCCGAAATGATCCAATCTGAAAGGCATTGAATGTAAATGCCGTGTTTGAAGAGCTGATGCTATTAAAGGTGGACGCTGGACTGATTGAAGAGAGTTCCCTGGACCAATCACCATTGTCCATTGTTCCAGAAGCTCCTCATCTCCCCCGCTAATTACAGCCAGGGGCAGGTACCACGGCTCTCTGGGAACCTCTGTCAATTACCAGGGCCTTCGGGCTACCTCATTAGCTCCCGATGGACATCGACTCTGTCTTCATCCATGTCTGCTCCTATTGTTTTGCGGAGGATGAGGGATAATGGCTCTGCAACCTTTCATGTGGGCCTTTTAATTTTAAGGATTATATAACTCTTTAGTCTAGGTCTGCTAGAGCCTTGGGAAAAAGCTGAAAAATGAAAAACTATATTGGCACCATCCCACCCACGGTCTTACGACACCGAAGAAACTTTTATAGTACATTATAATATTGTATACAAAAAATTATTACTCTACAATACCCGACATACGACATAGATACATAAGCTTTAATCTTGCCAAATATATACTGGGAAATGAGCAATGCCAAGCAGAATCAGTTTATGCTTGGCATCGCTCATTACTGCGCTGATAATGGCTCACATATTTTAGCCTAGAGGTCGACGAAATTAAAATATTGCTAACTAGACTGACTCCTGGTTATTTCCAGCTACTATAATTTCAACAGCGACCCTGAGTCCTCAATATATATATATATATTTGAATCGCCTTTTCCCTTGGTAATTGCATCTAGCGGGAATAGCTGGTCTGATTTCGCTAATTCTTTTTTTGCTCTCTTTATATCAGTCATAAGAATTTTATGAAAGAAAAAAGGAGAAAAGTTACTTTAGCAGTTAGGTTTTTTCTTTTCTTTTTTATTAGTTATAGTCTTTCTATCTACATATATAAAAATGAAACCGATTTTTTTTTTTTAATGATCGCGTCACGCATGAACGGCTAGACTGATTTTGCCAAGATATAGTCAAGACAAGACATCGTCTGTAGGGTTAGCTAGTTAGTAATAATTTTTTTTTAAATAATAAAGTCAGAAACAGCTAAGCTATAATTCTTCTTTCTTTTTTTGTGGAGGAGGGGGGAGGGGGGCGGTGAGGGGTTTAAGGATCTTCTCATGTTATTTAAACACATAATCATAGGATAGCAAACAGATCAGAAAAAAATAAAGGTTTCTACAAGAACGATAGACTTTGAAACCTAGAATCAAACGCTTCTGTTCTTACTTGGGCGAGTAAGTCTAAGTAAGTAACTTCATTTCGTTATGCTATATAAAAAAGGTATTAATAATAGTATTCAAAAATACTCAACGACATCAAAAACGTCGACAATACTTACAGGCGCTTCAATTAATCCAGCATATCACAGCTTAATGTGTAACTCTAGCTTTTGCGGATAAGCTCCTTGTGATGTAAATTTTTAAGTCTATGATCTAAAAGGCTATTTTCATAGGTTTCAACATGTTAGAATATGACGAATATGCATCATAAAAACCTTTTTGTTCTAATAACGTACGCTCCTTGTAGCACGGAATGTATGTTACTATACCAGATCGTAGACAAATGTTGCTATCTTCAATAGGAATAAAAAACTCCGAAAATATATGGGGATAATTCCAAAGTGAAAAGAATGGTTTGAATTTTTCGAAATTAACTCTCCATGTATTAACAGAGAGTATCAACAGAAACGGCTCTTAGTATATAAATAGTCAAAATTATTTTTTTAAATTAATATCTTAGGTGCTTGGATTCTGTAGGTCCTTTAACTCAATTCTGATCCCAAGAAACACGAGAAAAACAAATTATAACCAAGGCCGGGGACAACTGATGACTTCATGGTTGGCATATTGTAACCTACAAGACAAATGACCGATTTACATACCTGTATGCTTTTAAGCATACCAAATAAGAGAGCAGAAATATTTAGTCTGAATAACATTTAAGTCGAAAACACCTGAGTTCTGAAATAATCGAAGTTTCTACGAATATTCAATAGATTTTTACCTTATTTTACATACTCCAAATATAATTCTAGATACCAAAAAATGTGGCCTTAATATTTTTTGAAGTAAAACTTATTTTGGCACGACTGCTTAGGATCTCTAAATTGAATGCTGGGGATGACGTCTTATGCAACGGAAACACGTTACAGCGATGAAGATATAAAATTAATAAAGACGAGGGGAGAGCAAAGAATCATTTTTTATATTTTAATCAAGGATTATGGAATATTTTTGTAGTTTTTAACAATAGATAACGGTACTACGTTTCATGATTCTGTATGTTCACATCCAGAAATCAAAAGGCTAGTTATAAAACTTTTTAACAATGGTTTAATAAGTTAATAATTTGTTGTGATTACTATTCTTATATTATCAATATATACTTTTTATTTAATTCTAACCTGATTCATTTATTTTTAACTTACTGTCTTTAATTTAAGTTTTACTTCCACCCCACGTAAGGGTATTTATTTTTTTTACTTTCACTTATCTGTATATGAAATATATATAGTAAAGGGAAGTATCGTGATCGTGAAAATTTTCGAATTTCAGTTTTCAGCGAAAATACACGTTTTAGGGTCCCCTGTCCTCTAGTCCCGCAAAAAGGTCTGTGTGTGTGGTAAGTCCATCGCAAAAACAAAAAGACTTAGAAGCAACTTTTTCATCAAAATCGGCTTCCCATAAGAGCCACCTTAGACCATACATTTTGCACCTATTTACGATTTCCTCAAAAACGGCTCTAACGATTTTGATTATACTCGCTATATTGATGTAAAATTTAATTTTAATATCATGTAAGTTTCATTCTGATTGAAATAGTCTGATAGGGCGTAAATGCCGATATTTGAAATTTTTTCTTGTAAAGTACCCTTAATTTTGTAGTTTTGAAAAAGTTAAGCACATCATCTTGTTAGCATTGATAAATAACAGCTAAATAAGCAACTAGAGCTAATTTGATGACCAACGATAAAAGAGGACTACTATTTTTATATGAAATTTTTGTTTTTTTTTCTTAAGAACAGTAATATAGACGTATAATATACTGTTGGATTAAGAAATATTTTAGAAAAAACTATTATCTGATGGCCATGTGACATGGGGCGAGGATCAGAGTACAGAGTGTGGAAACCTATCAGATCGTCCACAGTATGCAACGTATTTTTTTGTATATAGCATGCCTGACGTAATGTTATACAAAGCATATTGACGTTAGAAAGAAAAATACTCCACTAATACTCTTATGAGAAAAATAATTTATCTATTAGGTTGTCAAATAGTTAGTAGCTTTTTTTATATTTCATTTAACTCTCTGTGTTTTAAATCATTTACTGGTCAATTGTAGTAAAAAAAAAGATAGTTAAGATGCTTTTATGCATCAATTTATGAGATTCCTTATCTTAAATATTTTGCTGCCAAATTAAAAAAATCATGAAAGTGGCAATATGTGATAGATCAAAATGTCATAAAATTAATTACAAATCTTCAAAAGAATCTGAATTTTTTTAAACATCATAAAAAAACACTACGAACATATTTACAACTCAAGATAATGAAAAATTGTCATTCATAAAACTATTTACCTCAACAATCAAAATACCATAAATAAAAATTTTAACTATTTCACTGATAAGCATTAAAAAGCTCTTTTGAGGATTAAAATTACCGAATTGTAGAAGTAAATTAGATAAATCTAAAGGACATCATTAATTTATTTGTTATTTATATATTAGATGTAAATACAATTAGGATAAGTCATTCACAATACAAATAACATTAAGGAATTTATTATTCGAAAAATACAGTTTTAGTCGACATTTCAAAGGTTTTACAAAACCGAGATCGAAAAATATTAAGTTGGCCAATGAATTAGTTCCAGCCGAAACAGAACAATTATTGATTGGGGAGAAATCACAATTTTAAAAAGTCATGATAATTGATTATTTTGCTTATTAGTTCCTGAGATTTCATTGCAAAAGTTGTACTTTTATTAGTTAAAACCGTTAGTGTAAACAGTTTTTTTTTGTTGTTTTTTTGGTATATACATAGTACTTAATTTAGTTGTAAATGAGGTCATCATTGTAAATCTTCACAATTAAGCTCATCTTTGGCTAGAGCTAAGTTGAACCTAAAATAATTAAGCTTTACGTTTTATGATATATTGCTTATATAATCGCCGCCACCGATGTGAAACATCTGCTGGCGACAGAGTGTAGAAAGATTCGTTATCTAACTCTTTAGCAACAAAATATTCCTTCCAAAGACAAAGGAAATCTAGATTTTAACTATAATCCCGTATACTTGAAGAATGATCAAAATTAGAAACGGGAAGAGCTATGGGGATCTGCCAAAACCTCTAATATCCAAATAATTCAGCCTCTCCAATCGAAAATATTACGGAAAATCGTGGATGCACCTAACCAACAAAATACTTCACAAGGACTAAGACATACTAACAGTTTCAGACACAGCCACAGAATATTATACAAAAATTCACGACAGACTGACTTACAACATGAAACCATCTGTCCAAACATTTAAATCCACCAACGATCCGTACAACCCACCCCGACGACTTTTGAGGCGTTGGCCTTGAGATGCCTTTAATAAACCTACTTTTCGGAAGTTAACATATTTACTTATCAACCAATAATAATTTCCATTGAATTTTTGTTAAGCTCATGATGGTTTGCAAAGAAATATGAACAGTAAAAAAGCTCTTCATAAGCTGAAAATCTAACCTATAACCTTGTTTGTTTGTATGTTTATTTATTTAACGTCACTTTATGCCACTGTGGCTAATCCTATGCACTGTGCTACAATGGGAGTCCTAAATTTTGCCTATCCAATTTAATTAGGGTAGGGATCTTTGACGAGTACCTGACATCGCACAGGCTCGGAACCACATTTTTACACCCCCTCCGAAGGACGCCAGAACTAAATTGATGGATAATACTAAATGTATATTTTGAGCAGAAGAAGTTTGGAAAAACACAGCATATGTGGTGAGTGCGGAATGTGAACTATGTATCATATTCGATATAAATACCAGTAGTTCATCCAAGTATTCTTGAATACATTCCAAATGGAAGCACTCTAAAAATATTCTAAACTAGAAGGCCCGGGGCCATATTCTTTTCAGGGGCCTTGGAGGATTATCCGGAATTGAAGAGGAAGAAAGGATTGAAACTAGTGGGTTAGAGTGAGAATAGTGTTTGTCATGAAAGGTTTGATACCTGGTCCGGGCCAAATCAGTAACATAGGAAACATAAAGGTCTTTATGGATAAGTTTATTCGTGACAAAGTAAGGAGCGTTGAGGATTTTAGATTGTAAGGATTGGATACAGGAAGAATTTGATAGCTTAGATGAGCCCAAAGCTCTACTCCGTAAGTCCAGATCGGTCTTATAACAGTCATGTAGATGAGAAGTTCCTTTTGTAGTTCAGAGGAAGGTTTAAGCGTTTGTATAGTAAGCGTTGAAGTAGCCCAAAATAAAATTCACCTCTTTATCCATTATACACAGAGAGAATAACATTCTTAATAGAGGTTGTACAAAATGTTTGTAGTTGCATATGGATTAATTTTAAAAAACAAAAGAATGATGATAAATTTTAAAGTGATAAACAGTAATAAGCAGTCCTTATGTAAAAAAATACCAATAATTTAAAATTAAAACTATTTAATTTTTCAAGATCCTTAAAAATTTAAATATTCGGAATGTTTTTTCCTGCCGTAATTGATGTATCTTGTACCAGACGAACCTCCTACACTTAACCCTGGGAGGTCCGGAGGAGATGAAGCCCAGCAGATATGATAATAGATGCTCGAAGATAGGACGTTAACGGAACACACTTGTTGCTCTGCAACATTTCTCAACTTGAGGTCACATTCGCCCAGCTATTCCCAAGGACGGTCGTCCAACTTACATCAACGTCTTTGGTTCAAGGGTAAACAAGCTCTGCATAATTGTACAACTACATAATGATGATTAATTAATTAAATTTATATATTTTAATACGAAAATAAATTAAAAAGAAAAAAAAAGAAAGTTAGATACGTATAAAGCAAATAAGAGGGAGGGAGAGAATGGCAAAGAATGAATGAACGAATGAATGAATGAATGAATGAATAATTTTATTTGCTTTCGGGGTAACCCCCATACAAATAGAGCTGGTTACATAACAAATATAGAATAAAAAAAACATACTTCAATAAATGAGTTAACAAGACACTAATTCACTACGTTATCAGCTCTAGGTACATTGTATTACAATAAAACTTATAACAAAATAACACAGATACAATATATGAATAATATAATAGTTTACAATATAATAAATATATAAATATATGTTTGACATAATATGGCGAAACACGATAAATAATATGATACAGTTAACAAACATGTTTATTCATTTATTATAAATGATCTGATTTGGCAACATTGCCTTGCATAATAATAAATATTTTTTAATTCATCAATATCATCGGTGGTAAAGAGGGCGATAAAATTTGTAATGTTCATATTTAAGGCCCTAGGGATGTAATGGGTTCGGTACGGTGCGTATATGGGACATCGAATAAAAATGTGAAATAAGTCCTCTCTTTCGTTGAGGTTACATAGCGTGCAGTTTTCGTTGGGTTTAAATTGGTAATATATATTGTTAAATGTTAATTTAATATTGTAATTTCCAGAGAGTCTTAATTGTGCAAATATTTTTATGACAGGGAACGGTGCGTTTGATAATAAGTAAGCTTGAGGTTTATGTCTATTGTTATGAATGGACGGATAAAGTGGGTTGTATTTACCGGGAGTGATTAACTTTTGTTTATCTATTGTCTCCATATGATTTGTAAACAGTATCAATGTTTTGTGCATCTCTAACTGAAAAATAGCCGGGTTTTCTATTTCTAATATAGTATGTTTGTTTATTCGATTTAATATACAGTATAATTGGTGAAACCAGTTGTATTTTTGTACTTTATTTGTTGGTTTATAAGTTTTCTTTAATGTATTAAAGCATATTTTAGGGAGTCGGTTATCACTAAGTTTTAAAATTTTATGCACCCAAGAGAGAGAAAGCTTTAGTATTGAGATTAGGCAATGGGGAACATTAAATTCCGACCGTATTAATAAAAAAGGAATATTTTTGTTTAATGCGAATAAACGTTTATAAAAGTTTATGTTTACGCTCTCTATCCTGTCTACATATCTTAGTCCCCATATTTGCACATTATTAAAGAGGATACTCATTGCTATTGCATTATTTATTTTAATTTTGTTTTCCCACGATCTTAGCTTTGTTTTTGCACAAAGTGCGATAACAGAACCTATTGCAATTTTAGTTTTGGATTCGAAGTAGTTAGTGGCTTTGTAAAATATTCCCGTTTCGGAAAATGGTACTCCTAGATACGTGTACTCCGGTACTCTTTCTATTTCACTATTTTCATAGTATATCTTGCCAACCCGTTTACATTTTCCTTTGTGGAAGCATATTATTTTTGTTTTCTGAGTATTAACTTCTAGCCTTTTCATCAAGCAGTATTGATTCAAAATATTTATTTTGTTTTTGGCGTCGGTATAGCTATCTGCTAGGATAATGAGGTCGTCCGCGTAAAGGAGTAGCAGTATGTCGCACGAGTTATTTACTTTTATGCCTCCTACATTTTTGCTTCGGAAAAACACATCTATATCATTTAGATAAAGGCTAAATAAATAAGGCGACAATATTTCCCCTTGCAGTAGACCCAATGTGACATCGATCTCTTCTGATATCATACCGTCACTTTTAACAACAGCCGAGGCGTTCCGGTAAATATTTTTTAAAATTCTAATAATTTTTCCACTAATGCCTTGATTGTGAAGAAATTGCCATAGCAGATTGTGATTAATCGAATCAAAGGCCCGCTTAAAATCGACAAATATGGCAAAAAACTTTTTTCCCCGAGATCCCAGCTGCATCTGAATAAGAGCTGTCAATATAAACAAATTATCCAAACAGCTTCTATCTTTACGAAACCCGGATTGTGCTTCGGGAAGAGCATTCGTCTCATCGCACCATAGAGTGAGCCTATTTAAAATTATTTGGGTGAATATTTTCATAATACAATTTAACAAAGCAATCGGACGGTAATTTTCTGCTAGGTTTCTGTCACCCTTTTTAAATATCATAATATAAACAGTTTTTACCCAGAATATTGGTATATTTTCAGTTTCAAATATTTTATTATACATATGTAATAAGTATAATTGCCAGTTAATGGGTAGGTTTTTGTAAAATTCGTAACTGAAGCCATCTCTACCAGGACTTTTGCCAGTTTTACATTTTTTCAAGGAAATCTGAAGTTCTTCGAGGCTAATGACCGAGTCGAGGAGGGGATGAAGTACTCCGAAGTACGATACGTTTTGGTCGACCCGCGGGGGATATATGCTTTGTAAATAATTAAACCATTGTTCACAGTTTATCGGTGCAGATTGTGGTTGCCTACTTTTGTACCTATTTATTGCACCCCAGAATGTTTTTGAATCACGAACATTAGCTAGGTCTTCCATGATAGTACGCTCGAATTCCAGTCGCTTCAATTTTATTAAGTTTTTAAATTTTTTCTTTGCGGTAATGTAGCCACCGACTTCATTTTCAATAAACCTATTTTTGACCATTGATTTTAACCTGCATCTAACGTACTTTTTTGCCAATACACATTCATAGTCGAACCAAGGTTTATTTGTTCGATGACAATTATAATTATTACGATTTTTTTTCTTTAATAACCCAAGCGTTTGTGATGTCTCCTGGATGGCAGATATGAGGTTATTTTGAATATTTTCAACGGATGGCGAGTTCATATGATATCCTACCCTAGGAGAATTCATAATAAGGTCATGATATATTAAGCTTTTTGAATCGTCCCATTTCGCAATGGTAAAAGAGTGGTTCGGTTTTCTTAACGGAGTATTATGAGTAGAATTGAGACAAAGATTGAGCTTGGTCTCTATAGGAAAGTGTTGTGAGACCGAAATATTATGTATTATTTTTAAATCGGCAATCGAATTTATATGTTGGTAGCTACACCAGACCATATCGACTACACTTTTCCCTTTTGGAGTGATATTAGTATACTGACCGGGATTATCGCTAGCAGTTCGACCATTTAGAAGAACAAAACAGTTATTTTCCATGAATTCTACCAGTATTTTACCCTTATCATTTTCGACAAGATCCAAGCTATCTCGATTATGTATTAAATTAGAGCCATCAAATGCCTCGAAATCCCCCTGATTTAAATTTGCAACCCTAGCATTAAATGGCAAAGAAAGAATGAACAGACTTGAAAATAAATAAGCTGAGAATCTATTTAAATATACTTTCAAAATACTGAATCTAGTCATTATCCTTTCTTCTCTTGAATGAAAGTAGACCCTTTTTCAGAATCACAATCTACTGAGCGGTGAAAGTAATTTAAAACAACCCAATACTTAGGACACGAAACTAATCAAAATTATATTTTAACTTTTTTTTTTTTTTCTCTCCAATCTCAAATAGAAAGTGTAAAAAATTTGCTTATATAAAAAAATATATATCCAGTTCGTTCACGATTATCTTAAAAGAACGATTCAGCAAAAAATTTAGGACTTTTTTAAGGACACTTAAAAAAAATCTGACTGGCATACAAATTTTAAGGATCATGGAAAAATCAGAATGATTTATTCATTTATAATTGCGAGCAATCTCAAATCAATATGCATAAATAAATGCCTATGAATATGGATTAAAATTTTTACTTTTCAGACAGCCTAAGAAATTCATATAAAATATTTTTAATAATTATAAAATAATTATTATAGTTTAGAATAAAAGTCAAAAACAGTTATATTTTAATATAAATTTTACTCTTCATTATATTGATTTTAATTTAAAAATATTTTCCGAATTTCGTAGACACCATAGCAAACTGTAGCACCAATATTTATTACTAGAAACCATATTAAAAAAAATAATAATAAAAATTCTATTCTCAATCTTTAGATCACATGCTCAATAAGTCCATGAAGGTATTAAAAACGTTTAACGAAGTTTATTTTAAGATGAAAATGATATTTATTTTATTTTATTGTAATTATTGCATGTATCTTGTTTTATTACAGTTTATTGGACAACGATTTATAATTCTTTCTTCTTTTATTTATGCTTTCAATTATGATTTGGGGAATATTTCTACCAACTCCAAATACTAAATCAGTTTTAATATAACATTGGAAAACTTCATGATAGAACTTTTTAAACGTGCGTGCAATAAAGATTTGAAAACATAAAGGCTCTTGTTGCTGTTAGTCGTTTTATCTGTTACAACTAATACATAACTATTATGAATAATGATAGAAGAAAAAAATTAAATGGCTAATAATGGCATATATTCAAGGTAAAACAAGCAATTGTGTCTCTCATTAGTTGCCAATTACCTATGCAAATAAACGTGCAATAAATGTTCACTGTATAAGAAGAAATAATGGAAATATTATTAGTGGAGAAAAACTGAAAATTTTATAACTGAGAATTGCTAGGAGGACGAAGAAACACGAGCAGATAATAATAGAAGAGAAGAACCAACGAGAAAATAATTATCTTTACCCTGCTTTTTACAGCCGTAGTTGCAAATTGCAGGGTACGGTAATTCACTATCCAAGGCGAGATGAGGTTAGCACGCTATGGTTCTGGAGACCTTACAAATAGATAATAACCATGATAAGCTTATTCTTCAAGACAACTTTAATATTTATTTTAAAATTACATACAGCAACCGCATTATGGTGGATTTCAATTTGTTTGTGTTATTGCATTTTTAAGTTAGCAATGCGGATTTTACTATCTATATGCTCTTCATAAAGTTTAGTCCCAAAATCTTTCCACTATTGGCAACTTTGAAATGACTTAATTCATTCTTTAAATCTTAATTGTATTGTATTTTTCTTCATTTGCAATAACACCTCTTTTTATTAGTTTACCTCATTTTTTTTTTATTGCTTGATTGTCTTGTTGGAGTTCATCGTGCAGCATTTTCATGATGAAAGATTTTTTTTTTATATGGATGTTGAAAACTACAAAACTAAATAAAATAAATTAATTGTCTTTATTGAGGATGTATAGTTTACTGTTTAAATTATCGTAGGTAGAAATAATCAGAGGTCGGTCGTTCTAAAATATTTTAATTTTGCCGACGTTTCGGCTATAGCCTGTGAGCCATCATCAGGGCATCAGTGAGCCATGTCCTGCATAAAATTGTCGTTTAATATGGATATAATTCCATAAATAATTAGCATAAACCGCTTCGTGAAAAAAATAATAGTAATATTATTTTATATTAATATATATATATATATATATATATATATATATATATATATATATATATATATATATATATAATTAATCTATGAGCTTTATCTATTTAAACTAGAGTGCTGCCATGGGCAGTTTCTCTTCATGTTTTTTTTTTTTGTCATGTGTTTTATCATTGTATCATATTTACTTGTGTATGAAAATATACAATTGTAAAATTCAATAAAATAGAATAAAATCTATTTAAAATATATAATTTAATATACACTGATGAGATACTCCCTCAAAATGTGCAAGGTTATATGGAATGAATTTGTACAATTTATTATCCTTGTTCTAGGTTAAGTTTAAAAACCAACAGAGAAAAAATAAAAACAAATAAAGCAAGCAATAAAGTAATGATGATATTGTAATATGTTGTAATGATGTATCTTTTTACGTCCATAAACACTATTAAACAAACAAACATAATTACTAACAACTTTCCTTTTTTTTCTCAATTAAGGACCATCGACATGTAGAATGTAGCTATAAAACAGACAAAAACAAAAATACAAGGTTTCTAAATTTGTCTTAAAAACGTGTTTATGGAATTAAAATCAGTGTAAATGATTAAAAATTTAGATAAGATAATATGCTTATCAAGAGATTTTTTAAACATTTACTGCCTACTTCTTTGGGGTCTGGTAATCGTAAAGTTGATTAGTATGATAATCAGTTGAAAAAACGTGTTTTTAATTAAATGTGCCCATTAAATACTTTGCTAAAACAAAACATATTTTGTCCATTTAGTTAGTGATAGATTTATCCGATCGATTTCCTGTTCTAGCAGGAATAAGAAAAAATGAACGGTCCTTCCATGATTCCGCCTTTCCTGCTGAAGAAGTCCAAGGTGACTCGGGGAAAAGGCGCATGAGTCAATTTGCTGCTCGCATTGAGAGTTTCCTTGTGACTTGAAATGTCAACCGACAATCGATCTTAATTTTAAATGTTACATTACAAATTTCAAGACATCGTACAAAAAAAAAAAAAGAAGAAGAAAAATATTATTTAACATCTCGCAGATGATTCTTCTAAAGTATGCATATAAAATTTCATGATTAATTAAACTACTAATATTGAGATTATTATTACAGTGACTGTCACAGAAGTCACTTTACAAATGGGAGTAAAAAATCCTTAGTTATGCCGTTCTTTGGATGGGACGTGAAGAGGTGGTCCCGAGCTTGAGCGACGTCAAGTACTCGTTAAATATGCCGATTCTAATTAAACCTGAATAGGAAAATTTAGGACTCCTACTAAAGTATCTTTTTATTAGCCTCAATAGCATAAGGCAACGTTAAATGAATAAACAATCAAAAGTCTTTAATTTAAAACATGTTAAATATTTTTTCGCTAAGTTGTGAATTCTCAATACCAATGAAGGATGAATTTAAAATACACGCTTAAGTATAAAAATTATATCAGTGGATACCATTGCACTATTGATTTCGACTCCCCCCAAAAAAAGTTTAAATTGATGCATGCTAGCTCGCTTACGGGGTCAGTTTTAAGCGATCAGGAGGTTGAAATGATTCAAAACCCGGAATCTATCTCTAGAACTTTTCTTTTTATATATAATTATTATATTATATATATATATATATAATATTATAGTAAATTACTATACTGTGCACAGTTTGCCTTTATAATACCACCTTGTTCCAAAAAAAAAAAATTAAAAACGTACAGAAGTAGGTAAAACACCAACCAACAATAAACGTTTATCCTAAACAAAATATACGGATTTTTTTTTTTTTTTTTGAGTACTAGCAATACTTTTTTTTTTTGTTTAGGTATTACAGCTGCTTAACTAATCTAACAGACAAATAATTGTTTTATTAAATTACATTATCTAGACACGCATTTATATGTTAATAGATAGACATATTTTAGACACAAATACATGTGAATATTAAAACAAGTAATTTGATAAATATTTTACCCGATTTCGTTATCAACCGAAGATAATTTACAGAAATTAATAACACGGATTATAACAGATATCCATAAGCATGAAGTTATTATCTGATAACTCATTACCGCCGATTTAATGGACAGTTAACTGACTGACTACTGGTTTCTAAACAACCAACATTGCTTCAGCAAATTAACTAACCGAGAGATCAGACTTGCCGCTATGAATTAATCTGTCAATCTGGAATGCCAACTGCGAAACTTGAAGTTATTAGAGCTCGTGAGCGATATAACTATCAGAAAATAATTTTAGGTAATCTATCTTATAATTAAATATATTTCGAAACTTAAGTGATTTTCACTAACACATCTAAAAAACAAAACAAATCACCGATTTTATATAACAATTAATGTATTAATTGAAAAAAATTACAATATTAGAAAAAAGCAAATCTTTTGGTCTATTATTTAATAATGAGCCTTTGAAATTAAAAAAAAAAAAATTAACCCCCTCCATAAAATTTGAGGGCTTACGTTTCAAGATACGTAAAATCCGAATAACTAATAAAATAAAAAATCCGTTAGTCCATCGTCCAAGGCTTTTCTCCGAAAATACTGGAACGATTTCTTTTAAAAATACTAGTTCATCCAACGATGATCCAAATATTTAGACTTTAATATCCGCCGATTAATTTTGAATTAGCCGGCAATTAAATATGGTTTTATTCAATAATTCACTTCTTTTTGAAGAAAGCGAAAAAATTATTAGAGTTTTATAACTAAGAAACCGCGAATAATTATTAAAAAAAAAAAAAAAATTGATATTTTACCCATAAATATGGCTATAACTCAGTTATTTTTAAAATAGAAAATTCAGTTGTTTTTTTTTTTAGGATAAGGACACATTGAAGGTAAAAAAAGAAATAAAGGAAAGGAACAAATTAAAATCTTGCCTTTATATTATAGGTGGAATAGTCAGGAATCAGTCATTTTGAAAAGTTTTTAATTTTGCCAACGTTTCGGCTCAAGCTTGTGAGCCATCATCAGGGCATTACTGAGCCATGTCCAAGCATAAACTGCTTGGACATGGCTCAGTAATGCCCTGATGATGGCTCACAAGCTTGAGCCGAAACGTTGGCAAAATTAAAAACTTTTCAAAAATGACTGATTCCTGACTATTCCCCCTATAATAGTTTCTACAGTCGACTATACACCCTCAATAAAATCTTGCCTATACATAAGCCTTTTTTCAATTAACTAAAAAACAAACAAAAAATAATTGAAATCAGTTTCGAAATAGATGAGATATATCGTTTTGAATTAAGCAGTGGTGATGGACCATTTTCCTTTGAATTATTTATTGACTTTTAAATTACTTAATTGCCTTAAACAGCCATATTATCATATATACATATATATATGTAAGCCTCATATTATAAGGTAATTACTAAGATCTTATTAACAGTTCAAGAGACTAAGTCTGGTTGTATGTTACAGCATATGTTTTTACAAAAACGACTTAACGTGCTGTAGGTAAGTCGTTTTTGTAAAAACAAATGCTGTAACATACAACCAGACTTACCAATAAACAGGCTATTTTGACCGACTTAGTTATTTGAACTCTTATAAAGATCTTAATCCTTCCCTTATAATATGATGCTTAATATACAAATATAATACATTTAGTTATGTGAAAGTAACAATAATACCAGTTACAATGAAGTGCAAAACAAGCATTTGTTTTGAGAAGTAAATAAAAAACGCTGCAAATCATTACACGATGGTTTATTATTTCATAGTAACTATATTAGAATATAACTGATAATATAGCTGTTTATAGGCAATTAAGTTATTTAAAAAGCAATAAATAATTCAAAGAAAAATGGTCATTCACCACTGCTAAATTCAAAACGATATATCTCTGCTATTTCTGAACCGAGTTCAATTATTCGTATTTCTTTTTGTAGTTAATATAAAAAAAAATCTTGTGTATAGACATTTTTAAAATTGTATCCTTTTTTTTTTTCTTTTTTCGTCAGTGTCTTAATCTTAAAATAATGAATACATTTTTTTCTCTATCTTAAAAATAACTGAGTTATAGGCATATTTATGGGCAAAATTTCAATTTTTTAAATAATTATTCGCGGTTTCGTAGTTATAAAACTCAAATAATTTTTTCGCTTTCTTCAAAAATAACTGAGTTATTGAATAAAACCCTATTTAATCGGCCGCCAATTTAAAACTAAACATCTAGATGTTTGGATCATCGTTGGATGTATTAGTATTTTCCAAAAAAAACGACTTACCTAAGTTATTTATTTATTAAAATTAATTTTGTTAATAAAAATTATATTTACAAACCCTCACCATCGAGACATAAAATTAAACAGTAGTTTAAATGATGAGGAAACAAACCATTTAAATAGATAACATCTAATCTAATGATCAACCTTCCAAACCTATATTTAAGCATGCCTAGAACAATGGAGGATTGTACTACAAAGCGACCTCGATCATAGGAGAGATGGTCCTCCAGATATCAATGCCATCTCGATTTTGTTCCAGCCTTTACAAACATATCTTGTATGGTAATTGTATTTATCTCTGTCTCCTTGCTAAAAATTCAATCAATACAATGTAGCGTTCATCAAACTCTTTCATTCGATACCTAACGTTCATCTTGAGGTAAGGGACGTTCAACAATATCAGCGAGGCGACACTTAAAAACTTTTTTTTCTCTTTTTAAAAAAATATATTTTGTTGTTTTTTACAATTGTATATACAAATACAATAAGTAAAATGTCTGAACTACAATAACAGGCATGAATAGACATGTAAAGAATCTATCCAGAGGTAGTACTTCAAAGTTTATTTTATGGGCAGGTCTCGAGGCCACCGTCTTTTCAGGCGCCTCGGAGGATTACCGGGAATAGATGTAGTTATGAGATTACGGAGAAGCGGCTTTGAGTGGGCTGGTAGTTTGAAATTAAATGAGGTGTATCTATCGCGGGCAAAGTCTACAACCAGTGGGATATTTAGGTCTCTATGGATGAGTAAGGTCTCTATTAGTAACAAAGTAAGGAGCATTGAGGATTTTTCGTAGGATTTTGGATTGCAAGGGTTGGATGCGGGAGGAGTTTGATAGTTTAGTGGACCCCCATAGCTATATAAATCTATAAAGCTATATAGCTATAAACCCCAAATAGGTCTGATAATCTTGATGTAAATGATTTTTTTGTAGTAAATAGAGAGTTTTGATCGTTTGTCAAGTAAGTGTTATAGTAAACGGTGATCTTCAGGCAGTTTCTTGTCGTTTCAGTCTAGTGTGAGGATGCTTAAAAACTATAACTAATGATGGACTCTTAAATGTCTATTTATCAGTATGTAATGTGAAAAACAAAAATCTTTCTTAAAAGCGAAATTTATACTGTCATAGAGTATACGTTGGTTAAATATTTAATATATTTAGGACAGATTCAGCAGCATATGAGATATTTCTTATTCAATATAAAAATAAAAATAAAACATACTTTAAGTGTTTATAAACAAATATAAACATGACCAGATGTATTTATGTAATCAAATGGAAAGAACCAGATGGTTCCAATCGAAAAAGGCGTTTCTGTCGATACTCTAAAGTAGTGATTCTCTGGTTTATATCCTCTCTCCCCCCCTCCCCCCGTAACACTTATGCTTTAACTAAACAGTAAATTTTACATAAAACAGAAAATTCAGTGAATAAAAATGTATCAAACAAAAGTAAAATCAAGGAATGTGAAAAAAGCATAATTCTTAGAAGCCCTTTCTATAAGAGCAGATAAATAAAAAACATCGTTAATAGGGAATATAAATATCCTAGTGGCCTCACGAAATACATATCAATGTTTATTATAGAAAGAACTTTTCACAATAAAAAGAAATGCCCTAGGACTTTTTAATATCCTTGGCTATCCCGACCTTCGGAGGAGACGTAATACGGTGATTCTGAGCCTGAGCGATGTCAGGTACTCGTTAAAGACCCCTATCCTAATTAAACCTGGATAGACAAAATTCAGGACTCCCACTGTAGCATCGTCCGACAAGCCATAGTAGCATAAAGTGACTTTAAATGAATATCCGAACAATCGTTAATTTTCAGTATTTTTTACATGAAGGAGAGATATCCGAAACGTCACTATTAAAATAAAATAATTAAATAAAAAGGTTTAATCATCTCCTTGATTTATAAAACAAAAACAAAAAACTCTGTATTAAAAAGTCAGATACTGTTTCAAATTAATACATTAAATTGTATAACTTTACTAAGTAATAAAACAAATTAATTAGAGCAACGGTGAAGTGACTTAAACGTGCATAGGAACCACTCCATTGTAAAACTCCAATCTATATATGCATATCAAAATTAATCCTCTTCTCCCTTGGTGATCGCATCACACGTGAATGGTTTGAACGATTTCGGTAATTCTTTTTTGTTGCATTTAAAATAGTCAGGGGAAGTGTCTTATGAAATTAAATAGTTACTTTGCTTTATATATTTTTTTTTATTATTTTTTTTATTTATTATTATTTTTATTTTTTGAAATATTATGTAGTAATAATAATCTCCCTATATATATATAAATGAATCGCCTTTTCCTTGGTGACCACATCACGCGTGAACAGCTTGACCTATTTCGGATTGTTTTGATGTGTTTATAACAGTCAGGAGAAGTATATTATGAAAGAAAAAAAGAGATATGTTCCTTTGGTAGATAATTTTTTTTTTTTTTAATTATTTCTAAGTATCTCTGTATCTAAAAATATAAATATATATCCTTATTATAGGTGGAATAGTCAGGAATCAGTCATTTTTGAAAAGTTTTTAATTTTGCCAACGTTTCGGCTCAAGCTTGTGAGCCATCACCAGGGCATTACTGAGCCATGTCCAAGCATAAACTCGTAATAAATATATATCCCCTTCAGTGCTATCGCATCACACGTGAACGGTTTTACCGATCTAGCTAAGTTATAGTTAAGACAGGACATCGTCTGTCGGGTCAGCAAGTTATATGATAAAATAAAAATATAAACTAAACTAATAAGTAGGAGTAAAGTCAAGTTTATTTTACTCCCCACTTAATAACATTTTTAATGTCGATTTCAAGACTATTAAACTTCAAAACAAGGTAAACATTAACTTATTTACTGTTGATGCAGAAAAAAATAATTTAGCATGACTTTTCATGAAGATACTTGGAACAGAACGAATAAACGAACGGTTCTCGAATAACAAAAATTCTCTTTCGAAGTCATCACCAGAGTGAGACTCGGTAATCACTAGGGAAGTACCGCAAGAGCTATTAGAGAAATGGCTTCCAACAACTTGCTTGATCATTGCAGAGCTGGTGATGTTAGGGCTAAGTTGAAGAGCTCATTTGTGAATTTGTAGTTATATAGTGGAAATAGTTTATATCACACGTCAATAAGTGAGTGAAATAAACCCAAGGAGTAGAATAGATACGTCCCCTGCGTTAGTTGACAGGTAAGATCTTCGTGAAGCAATTATCTTCAACGCGACCTTCACGGTCTGTAGATACGAGATAAGGTTACTGTTATTGTAGCAACTGTGCTACTTATAAGGCGTTTGGCTCTTGTTTAAAACAAATGAAGCACTAACATATACGGGTTTTTCGAAAACTGCATCATCCATTAAAAATTATATTTAAGGAATCACATATCAGGTTTTGATGGAGTCGCAAGTCCAAAAATTAACGGTAAGGTATAAAGTAGTATACAATAAGAAGTAAAAAAATAGTTAAATTATTAATGAAAACTACTTCCTATTATAAATTTGTTATAAATACTTAACTTATTAAGCGTCTTCATGTTGATTTTATAACACATAATTACTATCACTTACCTGTTAACAAGCAGAAAGTTACTTAACAACAAAATTAACGAAAGAGTGTTCTAAAGAGGAAAATTAAGAGATGGCTCAGGAAGAAAGTAATTCCAACTACAGAAAATAGAATTAGTCAGCCAAAGGAAGTCGGTTTGATTTAATATTTAAATAAATGAATTATTTTCATGTATTTTTAAATGCTTTCAGAAACATCGTCTTTATATTCCGTATGTTTTTAAAAACGTTTAGGAATTTTTATTTTCTATTATAAATTACCTATTTGAAATAAATATAAGTAAATTCCTATAAATTTTGGTGTAACCAACATTAAATTAATTTTTACATATTGTTATCATTTACATATACCTCATATAGGAAGCACAGTTAAACAAGAAGTTTTGTCTTTAAATTTAATTATATGTATTTTGAGATAGAAGAGTTAGTCTTGGAGTCAGCAATGGCATAAAGAAAAACGTCAGAAGTATGAATGTTAAATATTAAAACGTTGTAAAATAAAAATTATACATTTCAGAAAGAACTTAATACATAAAAGAACAGAAAAAAAATATAAATTAAAATAATTTATCTTTGTGAAATAAATGCTAAAATAAGCCATTTAGAATTCCGATTTCAGTACTTTTAATAAGAAAATACTGTTTCTTAGATCTAACGAAGTTATGTTGTTGTTTTTTTAAGCTTTTTACCCACTGACATTGTGTCTTAAATTTGAAAAACCAATGAATATCTGCTATATCTCTGAGAGAGAGTTTGCACAGGCCTTCAGCCCATTAAGGAACTTGATGTACCTCCGGCCTATGATGTACTCCTTTGGAGAAAGGGCCACAGATGTGGCTACCGAAGGGCGGAATTCTTGTAGCTCTTCATACTCAGGAGTTTGGTCTTATAGAGATTGAGTCCTCAAATAACCTCATAAAGCTAAAGCTCCAGACGTTAAGAGAACTGCGTCAACGTCAGTAGATAATAGAGTCTACGCGTCTTTAATTTAACCTATTTCAATCTCTTCCGAACGACCACTTTCATCAATGAGAATCCCAAGCTTAGATTCCAGAGAAAGTGGGGACTTATTTTTCATGTTATTGCCAAGATCTAAAATTTGTAATTATCATCCTTAGAACGCCGCACGTTTTCTTCTGAAAGTTTCGCATGATTGAATTTTCCTTTTACAAAAAGACATTTTTTATTTAATGCGTTTCTACGATTTGAGACTTCAGAAAGAAAACACAATGTGTGCTAGTAGCCTGCTAACTGGATAAAGAAGACAAAAATTAAGTTTCTTGCCAGCCAGCTGTTCTCGAGGCAAGGTCTGACAAAGCCATTGTGAGTGGAGCACTCAATGGCCTGCCATCCCGGGCTGTCTTCTATTCAACACATTCTTCTCTGCCCTACTCTTATATTCAATAATAGTCGCCTACCTACCACGGGTAAGGAGGACGAAACGAAACAAGGGTAGGATAAACAATAGAAAACAATTAATGCACTCGAAGGAATGATTAATTTGACTATGAAATTATAAATAATTTTTTACTGTACGAAAATCGTATCAAATTCCTTAGAGAACACATCTTATGTAATACCTTTTTGTACGACACAAATGGAAGAATAAGCCAAAACAAATATCTATATGCATAGTACATTTCCCAGTTAATCATGCATAGAGACCAAAGGTTCGGTGCCGATATTACCAATCCTTGCCTATAAAGTTCAATACAATGGCCGCAGTCCAATCACAAGAGTCCTAAGATCCGACTTAACACAATCCTCCCACCTACGCCTTAGCCTACGTCAGTGGTTTTGAACAAAACATTTTCTCGGACCCCTTTATCCAATCAGCAAAACGGGAAGGGCCCCAAATTGCAGTTAATACTGAATTAATATTTAATCTCAATCCAAAGGATACTAAAACACCTTTTTCCATAATTCTAAAAACAATTGAGACGTTGATTTCCATAAGGTACTAAAGAACATTTTTTACGAAATTGATTTTTTGACAAATCTGTATTTTAATCGGATAGTTTTTTCCGCTATCAGATTTCTTCCAAATAACACTAAAGTCCTTTAAAATTGCGATTCAGAAATTCAATTATTTCCAAAATGAGCTAATTACACATTTAATTTTGTTCCAAATCATATTAAACATTTTCTTCTGTAACGTAAAAATAATGCTATGAATATTGTAAAAGAACAATTCGAAAATTTCTTTCGAAAAGAATCAAATAATTTTTTTAAACAATTAATTAATGAGAGATTTTTACGCTTCCTGTAAAATTTTCTAAAATGATATAGTACAGTACCATCCCAAATCATAGTATTAATTTCAAGGCGCATCGTGCTAACATAATCCTTTTGTTTTTGAAATAATGGATTAATGATTAGGTGACCGCAGTTTAAATAAATTGTTAAGATAACCCCAGATGGTACATACTAGACCCAGGTTCTAAGAACTCACCACAATTCGCTTATTGCTAAAATTCAGAGATACAATATAGCCAGCCTCCTGTTAACTATAATTTACCGTCGCAATTTAATGAGTCTGTGCAATGCGTTAGTTATTTTTGTTGCTAGTTTTTCATGAATGGAGCTTTTTATTAAATTAATTTAATACAATTTTCTAATAGCATCTCACGGACCTCTGGACATTGTCTGCGGATCATCGGGGGCTTCACTAAGCCTAACACCTTTACCTGCCCATTTAAGCCTGAAATACAAACAACATTATTTAATTAAATGTTTTTTTTTATTAACGTCAACTGACGTCAGTCGTGCATGAAAGCCCTATAAGATGGCTGATGAGTTAAAGATTAGTGAAAACAGACGACACTGCTGATGAAGCGGTGCAACGTTACATATGGAATAAATATGCTCGATAGGCACTTGAGGAGAGCCCTAGAGTCTGAAACGTTGTAAATTATGAATTAAAATAAATGTTCTTTCTTTGGGATTGGCCGAAAAATATATCTTAGAAAAAAAAAATAATAATAATTAAATTAGGGTATAGGAAATGAAACGTCTCGTCAGAAAATAAAAATACTTAAAAAATCATTAGTTTATGTATTCTAATAAAATATTATAGCTTTATTTAAGATTACCATTCAGGTAGCTAATAAGAAGGTAATAAATTTTACAGTAAAATATGTACTAAAATTGTTTTCTTCGTCTAAAAATTATCTCTTAAACAGCACTAAATAAAATCTTGTTTATTACTAATGGATTTCATGAAGTAGAATTCATTCCACAGGCAAGACAACAAAAATATATGAAAAAATGCCCTATAAATATTGAAGATTTTATTTTTATATAATACATTTACAATTTCACCAAATAACATTTTATCTTTTCTGTGTTTCAAAAATAGAAAATAAATTACGAAGAGAGATTTTTTTCTCAGTTTCTTTTTATTCAAAGACAAATGTTTCTTTTAATAATTTGTTAAAATAATACTTTGGGGAGGGGGAAAGAGGAGTAATAGTCATGTGATTCTTTTTCTATTATTTATTTTTTTTTTTTAGTAATTAATACTCCCAGATAATATTACAAGACAAAATATTTCGTATTAAAACTATTTTATTTATATTTTAATGGGAAAATTACTGGGGACATTATTAATAAATCGACAAAATTAAATCCTAAGCAAATGTCGCTAAACTATCGCATTAAAAATAACTTATAAATAATTATAATTAAATAATTACTAACCTATCGGTTTCACGTCTCCTCATTTTTCTCTTCTCAATATTCTGTGATAAATCCGTTTAATTATTTCACTGCCTTAAGCTCACATTCACATCTCACGTGACAATACTGCTGATGTACAGTTTTATCTAATCTAAGGGGTAATATATTCCAGGTTTCTTTAAAATGATTTAATTACTTGTTAAAATCGTAAGTAGAATGTAATAGGCAACATATTATAATAAAGGAGCTATCTCAGCAGTATTTTTTTATTACAATTAAAATTAGTAATAAACTATTTTAAAATGCTAAGCTTCGCTGACCAACGATATCCCTTACTAAATTTCACAACTAAGATAATGTGTTCTTGTCTCTTAAAAACCAGAATGATTCATATGGTTGCTTCAGGTTTCTTTAGTAATAATAATAAATACAGTTTATTTTATATGGTGATTAATTATCCATATATTTTACTTATATATAATTTATTGATTTATTTTTGGACAAGTCCTTTTAAAAAAGACAGTTATAAAGTAATATAAAAATGAACAAGGCAGATAACATAGAATAAAAAAGTAATGAAATCAATTTTTAATACGAATGATTGAAAAAAATTATAATAAATTTAAATAATAATTAATAAAATATACAAATATCATTATGTTCCTATGCAAAGCTTTGGCCGAATAAAGAAAATACGATGCATATCAAATTAGGAAACAATTTTATTTTACATTTACACATTTTATTAAAATATTTTAGCAAACATACTGAAAATTTTACATTTAAAAGCTAAATAAAATAATTTCTAGCATATTTCAGTCTACGAATGTCGCATCTATAACTATTACAGAATGATCGATCCATTAAAGACTACCTTTCCTAATTTATTTGTTAATGTTAATTAACATTGATAAAGGTATAATCAAATATAATATATATTTTTTTCTGTTTTATGAGTCAGTGATGCTCAAAAACATGACAATAGAAATTAAAATTAGTCAAGGCTGACATTGAAAAACCAATTTGTTATGAATACGAGATGGTCTATTATACCTTTATAATAGATAGGAGCTATTGACAGTCAGTAATTGTATATTTTTATGACGTAATTTTACTAAATATTTCTTTTATAGTTTCATAAATTACAAATGTATGACTAAAAATGTAATATATCGGTTTAAATTTATTCAATTTCATTTTATTTTATTTATTTATTTTTTTTTAAAGATGAGGCTGTTAACATGTATTTCAAATACACTTACGTCCCTAGTGACAGGATGAAAATTTTTTATATAAATTAATCTAGAGTTATGAGGATTTAAGTAACTCCGAGTCGGCAATTACTTTTTTGTTTAGGTTTGTCCTGTTCATAAAATATCATTAAAATTGTCGAAGCGTTAGGTATTCAAAAAAAAAAAAAAAAAAATATATATATATATATTTATATATATATATATATATAATATAGTATATATATATATATATTAGTTGTAAATATAGAAATGGTTACATTGATGTAGAAATAATTCGCAAAATATTGAATTCATTTAATGAGACGTTAAATACCTAGGATCTGTGAAATTTAATTGTAGGCAACAATGTATTTTAGTTTAAGACATTTAATTAAGTTAATAAATTAAGGATGGAACATGAAAAAATGCAGTATCATTTAAGAATTTTGTCCCAAACATATTAACATTTATCAATAGTAGGGTGTAGATTAAAGACTCCTAAAAAACTAACCTTATACAAAAAGTAAAATATGTATCTCTACAAACCACGAAGAATTTTGGGTTTAGTACATATAGAGAATTATCATCATATATTACGAAACCATAATATGAGGTGAATAGGACAAAAGTCAGAAAATGAGGTCAAGCTGAGCCGACAGGTTTTACTTTTCAATTTTTAGGTACCCGCTTTATAGAGACTTAACCAGCCTCATGGAGCGTAGGAGAGCAAAGTGCCACAAATATTGGCCCAACATCGGCAAGACTTTGGAAGGCGCTGGTCTCAAGTCTGTCCGCGCTCAGTACAACAATCCAGCGGGCTTCATATCCAACACTCTTACCCTCACTCATTTTCAGGTTTAATATAAACATGGTTTTTGAAGATTACCCATATCGATGATTTGTATAACTTAGAATTAATTTAATTATATTTTTGATGTTACAAAGTGGGGTCGAGAGGGAAATAACCCAGCTGCAGTATATTGGTTGGCCCGATCATGGTGTGCCTGATAATGCTGCTGTCTTCTTACAGTTCATTGCTGAAGTCCGAAGGTTTAGGATTGGCATGGTGAGTTGATGACGATTAACATGGAAGTTTCAATTTTATTGTCATTATCCATATGATTTGTATAAGCATTTGATTGTATGGATAACCATATTCACAAAAGAAAGTTATTGTTCACTCACTTTTCTGGTCTTCGCAGCATCTAAAAAATAAAATGGTTGTGAAGCTGAAATTTTTCCTGAAGATTCGTCTTAGCATATAATGTGCAATGATGGATAACCTACCCCAAGACTGTCCCGCGGGCGAAATAACAGAATAATAAATCATTGCGTCACAGCCGAGATTCGAACCCGGGACCCAGACAATAGTGGTCTAGTGCGCTATCCACTAAGCTCTCTCCATGTACAGAAGATTAACATAATTAAAGAATTATCACCTCGGCTACTGGCGTTTAAAGTTGGGTGAGAAAAAAAAGAGTATGCATCGCCATAAAACCTCAAGGTTTATTTATTTTATTTTAAAGCGCATCCAGTTCTTCAATAAGGACAACATTTATAAAATGTACTTATCCAGGAAAATGGTGGCTTTATAAATATATGTTATGCAGCCACGTTTCCTAAGGCTCAATATAAACCAGCCCGTTGTATGTAATCTGCATGTAATTCATTTAACAGGTCTAAAGCTACGTAATTCAATTTGGAACATTAACCTGATTATGCATTACATAAGGGGTACCATCGACGCCATAACTGCGGATCCAAGCAAAAATTTCTGAGCTTCTCCAATGTTCTTTTTATACGGCTGATTCGAGAAATCGACTGCGAAATTATGTTTTGCAACAAGAAGACTTTGCGTCGTCCATCATTTTTTTGTAATATAATTTATGTAAAGGTATAGACTATTATTAAAATACACATGTGGTTCTAAACAATTCACTAAGTATATTAAAAATTAAGGGTCATAAAGTGCATGGATTGTTCGTCAATGAACATATTATTACAACTTTTTATTTATTTTTTTAACAGGAACTTTAATAGGGAAATACATTTTTCGAAAGAGAAATCCAATATAATACAAACAATAGAACACTTCATAGTCACACTCATAAGAATATAATTTAATAAACGAAAAAAAAATTCAAACGACAGTTAATTGGGGTGTTTAATTTTAGATATCATTGATGTATCATACACTAGTCTACTGTTCTATGGGTCCTGGGTTCGGTCCCCGGCTGTGACAGAATATTATTAATTCGTTTAAGTCAGTCGGGGGCGGGAGAGGAGGGGGGACCCTAGGGTACGAAGACCATCCTGGGGCAGACCCAGTCTCTTCAAAGTGGGTATCCAAAATTGAGGAAAAACCTGGTGGCTGAGCGTGATCAAGGCCTCATCCTCTCATTGCACGGCCGTTGGCCTAGAAACAGTGCGAATCTCTATATTTACTGAGCCCAAGACCCTTCATGGGTTGTCAAGGTACAGGTGTCATTACGCGCGTAAAGTTCCTTACTAGTTATCTTTTGTTAACTTGGGATATTTTTTACATTTGTTTATTTTTATTATCTTTATGTATATATTTACTTTTCTTTCTTACAGTTTATTTTATTAAGTATAATTTATATGGAGACGCCACAACTCTTCCTTTGCTCCCATGTATCTTAATTAACATTAATTCGAGGTATAATATTAGATTATGGTAAATGGTTTCATAAGCCTTTTTTAAATCGATAAAACTCGATGAACGTGTATCATAGTTTTTGACATGTATATGTTCAATGGTTAAGGGTCTATAAATTGTAGGTTAGGTAACGTTATTTTCACACTCAGTTCCATACGCTCTATAACCGAAGGTGTTGTTTGAATCAAAATGTTGACGATAGTACGCTTATCGGAAACATAGTGGAGAATGTATTTTGTTTTATAATATTTGTCCCTAGAACCAACTCTTTTGAGCTATGATAGTTTGAATGAAAAAGGTTACCAATGTACCATTGTCTAATTGTACATGGATAGTTAAATATAAATTTTAGTTGTGGATTATTTCTTTCTTTGCTTTTTATACTTCATAAAAGGCAACCTGTCTGTCCGCAAACTCAATTTCATCTGATTCAGAAAAGCAATAAATTATAGAGAGACATCCATGATCTATGGTTTATCGAAGTCAGGGAAAAATAATACAGCCACTTTTTTTCTACTATTTTATTTATTATTAGTTGTTGGAATATAGTTTAATTAAAAAGCTTAAGGTCCCACCATAACCCGCCTCGGTACACAAACTCATTTAGCTATGTATGGCTGGGATCGGAAACCGGCATTGCAAGAGCATTGTTAGCTAAAATACACATTGTGCGCAAATAGGTTGCAATCAGCTGAGAACACTCCATTCAAGACGGTAATTTATTTCAAATGCCCTATTGTGTATTTTATCCACATTTGTGATAACGTTGGGACAATAGAACCCAATCTATAGACAACACTGATTGGGGGTTGTTTGCTGGAACCCTGTTGTATCTACGTCTTGCCATTTCCCATGGTGTCACCAAGTATCAGATGGCGGTATTGGAAAACGCTCCGTTTGGTCTCACATCGAAAGAAAACGTGATACAATTGATCCATAAACACTCGGGAAGTTATGCCTTTTGTTACATGATATCACCTATTACTTTCAGCCAGGAAGAGTGGGATTGTTGAACCGACTTCGTAAAGTAATTGTTGCTTATTCTCTTTTAAACCATTCCATAAATCGCTCCCTTTCAATCGAACTTCAACTGATACTTGATATTGAATCAATCATACGGCTTAAGGTAAGATCAGTTACTATAAATCTACGAGAAATTTGCCCCTATTTTGTCCTAAAACATCAAATCCGGTACTTACGAATGAAATCATTTACTTTTAACATAAGAAGAGTAATATATATGTATAATATACTTCTGGAATGCAAAAGGTTCCATTGTTCCAATTTTATATAGTTATATTATTGAATACAAAACATGCACTACAAGGAAACAGAATATAATTCGTTAAACTTTATTCAACTTTAAGTTTATTTTATTGTTCTTAAATTGACTTTAACAGACGAGTTAAGTGAAAGTCATGAGTTGCCCGCACCAGATTTTATTCTAAAAGCAAAAAAAGATACGAAACGGGAGCCACTCAATGTAAACATAGATTAAAAATAAAGATTTTTTTAACCGATATTTTTATCTTCCTATCTAATTAAAATTTAATTAAGATAAAACAAGGCATTGCCGCCTGCCTTAGAGTGCTATTAAAAAACCTAATGGGAATTCTTTCAAGATGTTTTTGTTTCCTTTTTAATTAGAAGACATAGATCTAAAATCAATGAAGTGCACCTTTATTCTGCGTTATACCGTTCATTGTTACACTAAAACTTTCTTAGTCCATAATTAAAAGAAATGGAAATCATTGAAAGTTATCAAATATTTTTTTTTTTTTAGTATTTAGTATTCTATTTTTATTTCTACAAGTAATTTTTATGATTTTTCTACATTTTTATTTATAAAACTTCTTTTGTTCCAATCGTTACAGTATTTTTTATATTGTCATTAGAAGAATTTTTTTTATTTTTTGTAGGATATTATTTTCATGTATGTATTAATTAGTTTATTTTTCATTGATTCTTAGCCAAGTAAAGATCCTTTATTATTCTAAGCTTATTTTATTCTTAGAAGACTAAGTATCAGAATAAGGTAATTCAATTATTGCAACAGAATTATTTTCTGAGGATTGTTTTTATTTTAATAATTTTATTTTATTTTATTTTGTATTATGTATATATTTATCCATAATTGTAAATATCTAATTAATTTTGTTTGTTGGCCAGACATGGTTCTATTTTATAAGCTGTACAAATTTATTATTCTTAAGGGACACAATCCCAGAATAAAATTTACTTTCTGTTCTAAACTTCAATATAATATTAAGGAATATGGATATTCAGTAATTAAACAAAACCTAGCATCGCTTAGTATTTAATTATTATTCCATTACCTTATTTTGGTTTTGGTTATTGGAATTTTATTAAACTTCGATATTTATTTCTATTTTAACGTATTAAATTTTTTTAAAAAACCAAGAAAAAACTTTATTGCTTTCTCTGATTTGCATTCGTATGGCTAAAACTTTCAGCAAGCCTCATACATATATCTACACAGTTTTGCTTTACTGTTTAGAAAGCTATAATGAAAGAGATAACCTCTGATAGTGCGTGCTCCTGCGCGTAATTAGACCCGCTAATTATGGAAATAACTCTGGAAAAGGTAGTCCGGAATAAAGAAAGCATGAACATACCGACTGAATGAAAAAAATTGGTGAATTTCCATTAAGAAGAACTGAATAATAGGTATTTCGTAAAATATATTTGCAAACGTACGTTAAATCTGTGAGCGTGGATATTGAACACTTAAGTATTTATAAAAAAAAAAAATCTGGTTCATGCATCAATATCACAAACATTTAGCTACTTTCCACTTGAAATAAATTTAGTTAAATAATATAACAATGTATAATGTCGCCCATAATGATCACTTTAGCTTTATAGAGTTTAGAATATTTTATTATACCTATTATTCTTCCGACGGTTCTTTACGGATGTGAAACGTGGCCGCTAACTTTGAAGGAAGAACAACGGCTTGAGGTTTTCGAAAACAAGGTACTGCATAAAATATTTGGTCCGAAAGAGATGAGGCCATTGGGAGGTTTAGAAGGTTGCACAACGCGGAATCGCGGAACTTGTATCCTGTGAATATAATTGATTTGATAGCACCGCGGAGACTCAAATGGGCGAGAAAAGTTGTATTCGCTGATTCGACTGGTAGGCGTCCGAAAGGTATACCGAAGCGTCGATGGGAGGATTGCGTTAAGGCTGATCTCGGGGCTTGGGCTTGAACGGTGAACATTGCATGAGTCTGTGTAGGACCGAATTTAGTGGTATCGGCATCGAACCTTCGGGTTCGATAACCATATTATTATTATAGAGTATTTAATTATGTTTTTGCCACCTCCCATTATCTTCGACGACTTTGAACCTTGGTAGTCCTAGTTCAGTATAATTATACAACTATATTATAACTTTTTTTTAAAATTCATTTATGTCATTTTATTATTTATTTATTCTGTGGTTAATCTATGATGCTACAGTAGAAGTCCTAACTTTACCAATAAAATCTAATTAAGATAGAGATAACTAACGAGTACCTGATATCACACAAGCTTGGGTCCACCATCTTACGCCCCCTTCGAAGGACGGCATAGCAAAAAACACTAACAATTTTAAGGGCCAGCTGCCGAGTTTGAATCCACACCCTTATTTATTATATACACCTACTTCTGCAATTCGTTATTACCAAAAACGAAAAAAAAAATAACTTAAACGAGTATTTTTAAAAAAATTTATAATGAAATACATCCATAGTTCATATTCATTTGTTTTTAAATAATAATAACAAAGGAAAATGGTTAATTATTTAAAATAAACAATATATATGATACTCAAGCGAAAAACAAAATTTGGTGTTTAAGCTCTTTCAGAAAATGTCAATGATATTGAAGCCCATTTTTATATTTCAACATAGATGTATAAAAGTAATCAAAATCGTTAACGTGGTTTTCGAGATAGTGTTTAAAATACATTTTATAAAGTTAAATGTCCGTTCGACTTTACGTTTATAGGCTAGACAACACTCACAGGCCTTTTTGAAATGTATTTCCGTTAGAAACCGAGATTTAATAAAATATTTTCAAAATTCCAATTCTTAAAATTATTATATATCTAATTTATGTGAAAGTGAAAGTAATAATGACACCGTAAAATATGTAATTAAGTTTTAAGCTATGTAATTAAGTAAAAAAATAGTCTTTTATTTGATTGAAGTGTTATAATGCTTTTAACGGGTAGTTTTTAGTATTATTCTGTCATTAAACATTTGTCGAGTTGTATTTCTTTTAATGTACGAGAAAATTTCAATAAATATTATAATTAAAAACATTCCTTTTCTAGCAATAATTCCTGCAATGAAATATCCCGAGAAATGTGGGAACATTTTAAAGAAAAAGTTGTTAATGTTATTGTTCGAGCTAGCTAGCAATTTAATTAACACAATGCCTAGCAGCTAGGTCTTCATTTGGGAATAACAGGTTCCAAGAAGGAAACTTTATGCACCTCGCCGCTTTCCTCAAGGGCAGTAATGGGGTTAATTGAACTAAATAAGAAGGAACACCTAATGGAGATCTTCAGCACTTCCTTCTGACTTTTCTCTTTTTTCAAAGTGAAAAAGATGTCTTGGAAATCTTGAGAGAAAACGAAGAAACGTGAGGGAATGGCAGGGAGAATTCCGCATCCGAAAGAG
The DNA here is from genome assembly GCA_023052935.1 of Piezodorus guildinii. NCBI lineage: Eukaryota > Metazoa > Arthropoda > Insecta > Hemiptera > Pentatomidae > Piezodorus > Piezodorus guildinii. The sequence goes on from CM041293.1 coordinate 65,201,010, forward strand.
GGGAAAACTGGATTCAAAGGTCCATTTTGAAGAAAATAGGTATGAGAGGATTGGGTGTAGCCTGAAAAAAATTGAATTAAATTAACACTTTTTTTTTCTGGGAGCTTTTATCCCTGTTTTTGACTCGCAATACTTAATAACTTTTTTATTTTATTTATATTACAATTCATAACAATCTGGAACACAAAAATTTCACTTACCTGAGTTATTAAAATAAACTTTTAAGCTAATAGATATCTATCTATCTATCTATATATATATATATATATATATATATATATATATATATATAATATATATATATATATATATATATATAAATCTCTTGTCACAATGTTTGTTCGGGATAAACTCTGAAATTACTGAACCGACTTTTATCAAACTTCGTATCTGTTTTTTTTTTTGTTTTTTTTTCATTTATTGATTTGCATCTGTCAGCAGTAGTGTGACAATCAGCAAATAGGATGAAATAATAAACAAAATAATGACAGGTCAGGCATGAGGAAGAACAGTACCCAGCAGCACGTCTTCTCGTCAGGGTTTTTTTATGTATGGTGTCCAGCATTTTTGAATTGATTGAATTCTTTATTTTATGTCAGAGTGTTAATAAGGCTATTATTATATGATTAGGGGCCACTTGGAGTGTTCATAGCTTGAGTGAATTAAGCGAGCTCTTGGAGAAGGCTCAAAAGGGCCTGAATAAGATTATTCAACCCTCTAATTATTTGTGAAATATGGGATGAATTTTCACCTGAAGACGGCTGCTGTGGTATTTCCCTCCTCATACCCGAGCCTGTTGGTTCGTCCAACTTAAATGATAGGATAGATTTTTATTATTATTCTAAATGGTTGAAAAATATATATTTCTAAAAAGCAAAACAAAATTTGTTTAACTGTGGCAACACTGGTTCCCCAGTAAGTAACCTTCTCATACCTTCACATATGTGATTATCAATTAAAATATAAGTGTGTGTTGATTGTTTCCATGTGTTCTTATTTATAAAATATACATTCGCATTATAGTTTCCAGTTATAATAAAATACGTATCAGTTGGCGACGAGGATGGGATAAAATATACATTCACACCATAGTTTCCAGTTATAATAAAATCCATATTACTATACGTTTCCCAAAAAATTTTAAGTACTCATTTAAATGACTTGCAAAGGAGTTATAATGATATACAACGGTTATGTTTAAAAGGTAAAACGATGTTATTGAATAATTTGGATGTGGCTACTTGGTACTGGTATGTAATTGTAACATTGAGTAAATAAACTTGATATCTGACACACAATAATAATCTTTTATTTATCATAAACAGAGTAGTTCATTGCTATTCACCTGTATTTCTTTTATATAACCTCATTCAACATAGTCACTATCAACATCATTAGTAAGTTGTAGCAATTTTAATTAAAATTATTTTATTTATCAAATTGAATTCACCAAACCGCAAACAAAGATAAAGAAGTGTAATTTTTGTTATATTTTTTCATTGTGTCTCGATATTAGAAACAAGATATTTATAGTTATATTAGATTAATTATTCTAATTGGTTAAGTTGTTTTTAAAGCACTTTCCTCAGCAACCATGATTCTAACTTTAGTCTAATAAGTTGCCATTTAATTAGTTAAATATACAATAGCGTCCAGTAGAAGTGGGCATACCCAAAATTACTCAATATATTTTAGCTGTAACCTAATCGTGGTATATAGTCACGTTTGCAACATAAAAGTGATTGATATGCATTGATACAACGAAGGGGAAATATTTTCACTTGAAAACAACTTTAATAAATGTAAATGTTAAAAATATAATATTTATATTTCTTGAAAATTTATACGTCTTATAATAATGGAGTAGTTTTTGACCGGTTTGACTATATGATAAAGAAGTTCGTTGAGGGCGCAGTCACCACGAAAACACACCAGTAAGAAAAAAAGTAAAATAAGTGTGGTTTATTGGAAGTTTCTTTGTTACCACATCCTTAAACAACTGCTCCATCAAATGCGTTTTATAGTTACCACTCATAAACGCATTTATGCAATTTTAAATTAAGACAAAATAAAATATTCGCGAGCAAAGCCGCGGGTAACAGCTAGTAATAAATAAAGCTAGAGTTCAAAAAAGGTTTGAACATTTAAGATGGAAACATATGTTTTATTTCACTAAATATAAAATGATAACGCGATTTTGGTTTCCGCTAACTAAACCACATGACGGATTTTGAACGGTGTTCACCACAATTTGGGAGCATGCTTTCCTGAAGGTTTATAAGTAAACTACATAGCAATTTAGCTTTTATTTAAACGAGAATTATAAATTTTAGTAACCAATTCATCAAAAAATTATTCCTGAAATACAGTTATAATAATAAAATAATTGTTACGAGTTAATATAAAGTTATTGTAAGGCTCATATACTTTACATAAATAAATATAAAATAGTTATAAACCTAATAGGATAGGAATGTGATTATTTCTGTAGTTTTTAAATAATACATAAAAATCGAGTTTATTTATATGGGAAAATAAAATTTTTCGTGATTATGCTTCATTTTAAAATAACAAACAAATAAACTTAACAAATTGCACTTTTCGTTACGTTAAACTAAAAATCTTAAAGCGATAAACTCTAAACCGATCAGAAAGAGCTTTTTTAGACATAAATGCATCTCATTCAATTTCACCCGTGCGAAGCAGGGCTGGTCCGCTAGTATCAAATAAAATTGTTATATGCAATAATCAACAATGTCATTTTAATATATTACGTTCCACAAATTAGTATATAAGATCATTAATTATTCAAATTATCATATTTTTCTAAAATCTTGATCTATCTATCGCTCGGGGAAAAGAAATCACCTGGAAAAAATATTTGGTTATCAAATTCATTCAATATGTATATTTAGCCGAGTTTTTTTTTATCAATACTAATAAGATTATATTTTTAAAACCTACAAAATTAAAGCTATTTCAGGTAAAGAAAATTGTAGATTTCAGACTATTTCGACTAGAATCAATCCTACCGATTAAAGTTCACTGGATCTAGCGAGTTCAAAGTAGATAAAGCCGTTTTTTGTGAAAATCATTGTATAAAGTAACACTTTAATCCGCCGATTGATTTTAGGTATTAGTACTTTAAATATGAAATCAGACCTTTTCGCGCACCTTGGCTATGTAAGGATACTAAAAACGTGTATGTGAAATTATTTCCGTTGAAACCTTGAATTAACAAATTTTCACGATCGAAATACTTTCTCTTAATAGATATTTTAGATATTAATAGGTAAGTGAAAGTAATATTAGTATAATGTTTTAAATGTATTCCCTCTAACCTTCTCAATAAATATATCTCTTTATTTTGTTTTAGGATTAATTTTTTTTAAGCTTGAAAATTTTTATCAACTCAACCTATTTCAACTTTCTATACTCTGTCCCAACTGAAAAACTTACAATTACAAAAAATAAAAAATGACGTTTTTGTAGTGTTGATGGTTTCGTATTTTTTTTCAGAAGAAAATGTGATTAATTTTACTTGATGATCAAGAATATTGACTAACCATAAAGTTTAAAGAACTAAACTTTTTGGATTAAACACAGCTACCAATCACACAAGTCCACTTTGAATGGCCCTCATTTAAAAAAGCGGAAATAGAACCGGAACTGAAGAACAATAGAAGTCCAGCGATAGCAACCACCTCTGTCCATCCTTCATCATTTATGTGATGCTTCAATGGCAAAATTTATCTAATTGGCTCACAATATTCTAATTATTTGTTATCTATAATTCCTACACCAGGAATTTTATTTATTTATATTATTTTGATTATTTATCTTATTAATAATTTGTTTAATAAATCTATTTCAGGCACTTCAAACCGGGCGCCTTATAAAGGTTTAGTCATGTGGAAACTGATATTAGATCTCAAGAGAAATAAAACGTTCATAGGGCACATAGTCCGATTCTCAACGGCTAGGAAGGAAAATCAATTTTTGACTTTTTAGCTGTCATCCATGGTTTTCATAAACTACAAAATAAAAACTACTTGAAGTGTATGTACAGTAATAAGTAATGTCAAATAAAAGAAGAGAACGTTTCCCAAAAGTAGAATTTATAAGTCGAACGCTACAAAAGTAAGTGTCGTATAACGTTATGCAGAAAATTAAATCTTTATATTTCTAAGAATATTCCGACATTTTAAGCTATTATTCTTCTATTCCTCTTTGATTCCTGATAATCCTCCGAGGCGTCTGAAAAGATGTCCCCGAGACCTAGTTTAGGGTCTTAGAGTGCTGTCTACGGGTAGTGTCTCTACATGTATTTCATGTAATTTTCTTAATTTTCATCACATTTATTTGATGTATATCTTTATACAGTTGTAAATACCGATAAATATGTTTGAAAAAAAAAAAAAAAAAAACTTCAGTGAGGCAAAACGTTCACAAACCCAGGTGAAAAAAGAATTTTTAAGTTTGGAGATAATTATTATTTTTACATGTTGGATTTCCTGACAAAAAAGGGATGGGAAACCTTTTGGAGCCCTTTGGGTACCCACAAGATAAAACGAAAAAAAACATCTTTCTTCGATAAGGTCTCGAACCCTAAACCTGAAATGTCTTATTTTTTTATTCCCTCAGAACAGGCTCCAGCTTACACCTTTACAATATTATTCTGAATTATGGTTTATACTATTATATTTCAACGTTATAATGAAACTTCGTGCAGTTTTGAATAAGTAACATTTTAGTAGGAAAACTATTTTGCTAGCAGTATTTCTAATTGAGACGTTTATTTTCTAAAGGTACTAAAGGACATTTTTGAGAAATTCGTGTTCTAATCGTTTAGATTATCGAAATACACCACCCGATTTCATCTCAAGAATACTAAAATTCATTAAAATGGCGATTTAGAAACTCAATTATTTCGGAAAGGTGCTAATTATACATTTAATTTCGTCCTAATCTTACTAAAACACTTCCTTAAATAAGGAAAACATAATTTTATTAATTTTGTAAAACGAATAAATTGTAGGAAACTATTTCGAAAAGAATAAAATAAATTGTTTTAATAATCAATAATTAAGAGATTTTCGCGCTTCTTTTATTGGAAATCGCTGTATTTTATCAGAAGGTCAACCAAGTTTATCATATATATTAATAATTTATAAAATTTGACTTTTATTAACGTTCTTAGCAATAACAGCAAGTTTAACAGGGAATAAAATACGATTTTAAACGTATAAAACGATCTTTCAACAAACTAATCAATAAAAAAACTGAAGTTATAACCTTGGTAGAATCATAAAGGACACAAAGCCATCTTAGCTAATCTTAGTCATTATTATTACATCTTTAAGATATATATATGCTATCACACTGACCTCTTTCGATAAAGTTATTTTTGAAGTAGGTAACGCCAACCATAAAACGCAAAAAATTACATGTTACGTGTAAGTCGGTCAAGTTTATGTTATGTCCGCGTTGATTTGTCAAGAATTTTTGAAGTTTTTACAAAATTATGTAAATAGGCGTTCGACTCCTCGACTTTTTTTTTCCTTATACTTACATAACGTTTTAGCTGGGTGCCACCAATTATAAAAACCGAAATTTCTAAAATATTTCCAAATGTTATAAGTTTATCATGGAAAGGTTGTTTGTTGTTAGTTCTGAGTCTGAAGATGACGTAACTCAAAACATTAAACATTGAAAAGCAGATATTATAAATAAAACAGGACATGTTCATATTCAACCACTATCAATACAAACCTCTATAATTATATCTTAAACCATTAAAATCTAATCACCTATCTTTATTATGGTCAATTCATGGATTATTATTTAGGATAATGAAAATAATCATGTTAAAAAGTGTATGCATGTTCCTAAGTATAATTTAAAATTAAAGTTTAATTCTTAACGCTCCTTACTTTGTCACGAATAAGCTCATCCAGACCTTAATGTTCCACTTGCTGATTTAGCCCGGACTAGCTATCGATCATTCCATGAAAACCTCCATTCACACTTTAACCTACTAGTTTCTATCCCATCATCCTCTTCGATTCCCAATAATCCTCCGAGGCGTCTGAATGAATGTAAATGTGAACAGTGCTGCCAATGGGTAGTGTTTCTATATGTATTTCATGTCATTTTACTAGTCGATCAAATTTAATACACATAATACAGTTGTAAATATCAAAAACTATGTTTAAAAAAAAGAAATTAAAGTTTGAAAATAGCCTCATTATTTGCTAAATTAAATAGACATTTAAGTGCTAGGTGGTTTCTTCAAGAGACTTTTTCATGCCAACAATCCTAGTCTTGCTCATTTAATCGTAGTATTATTTTATATACAGTTGAAAATATCAATTTAATATATTAAACAATTTAGTTTCATTGAATATTTAATCTTATTGACAACATACATAATATGTAACATATATTATACCTTAATACACTTATGATATTTTTTAGTTAATATCTTAAAATGAGTCAACCTATAAATGTAATCTGAGCAAGCAGCAGATGCAAATCTAAAGATAGTCAAGCTAAACTTATTATCTTATCTTAAAAAATATTAGATAAGGCATTATCATTGCGTGTTCAAATCGAACTAAAGGCGCCACAATCCAGGTAATATTTATTACAAAAATACAATAAAATGAAAAGATAACTATTAACAAACTTTTAAATTGATAATTTCTTCATAATGAAAACATGAATTTTATAAATATATTTCAGTTATTTGATACCTATATATTTGTTTAAACAAAATAATTGTTTGTCAGTGAAAATTTAATCAGAGAGATGGAGAAAATTACCTCTGCTCAACTATGCTATTGTGGCTAATAGGACGATACAACAACAGGGAAGTTATAAACTTTGGTTATTCAGTTGTAATTAGGATAGGGATCTTTAACGAGTACCTTCGATGAGTACTGACATCGCACAGGCTCGGGAATACTGTTATACGTCCCCTCTAAATGTTGCAGCAACCTCATTTAAAAAATCCTAGGGCCATCTGCCGGTTGTGAATTCGCAACCTTGGGCATAGAAGGCTGTTAAGCTAGTCACTATGCCACAGGTGAAGCCTGAATCCATAAATTATTTTATGAAAGTAATTTGTTTTCCAAAAAATTTTAGGAGATTTTCTTGTGTATTAACGAAATGTATTAACGAATGGGGACTCTTGATAAGTATTTTATTTTAAAAAAATGACATATAAGAGATATATTACAAAGATAATAAAATCTTTAAACGAGCTATTTAATGTTGTCTAGAAAAATATTCATATAAAACGAAGCTGATAACCTTTCTATAATTAAAATGTAATAAATAGTTATATAAATTTTAGAAGTAATACATAAATATAAACAAAATTGGATAATAAAATAAGAGAATAAAGTAGGCCATACAAAAACTGGTACTAATAAAACTTAAAGTTGAGAAACATTTAATACAACTTTTACTTTAGCTAACAGAAAAGTTATCCATTTTTCATTATTTATCAACCCTTTTCTGTTGATGAAGCGGTCTTAGCATTATATAATACACACGAATTAAATTAGTAAAGATATAATTTATTAAATTCATTACATTGTAATGAGCCGAATAGTAGTTACAGCATCGGAATTGAGATAGCGGGATCACGAAACGAGAACCTGTACCTTTCCCTTTATCTCTTCTATAAATCGTTCCTTTGAATCCCTTTCACTTAATAAATTAAAATGTCCCTTAATCTAATTAGGATTTTTTTATCTTTTATATAAATTTAATTAAGAACGCTATTAAATAGTGTAGTAGGAAATGTTTCAACGAGGATTAATAGGCGCCGACAAAAATGTTTTTAAAGCTTGAATAATGTTTATTCACCGATACAGCTATCATGTCATGCAATCATAGTAATTTAAATATGAAAATTATATAAACTAATTAATAGTTAATATATTTTAAATATAAATTTTAAACAATTATTTTTTTTAATTTAAATTTTTTAATACAAAAGACTATAACTTTCATACTCACTACTCTCGAAAACGTTCAAAATTAAAACTTAAACAAAAATAAACACTTGATTTTTTTCACTGGTCCATTTGGACTTGCGCTTCACAAGTATACTGGACTTGTAAAAAGGACGCACAAACGTAAAATTAATTTTTTCAATCCAAAACTTATTCAAAATTCACCATGGTACGTTAGCTACGTTACTTTCATAGACTTTCATATGCCAACATCAATGAACAGATTCGGACCCTCTACAAACGTTTTCATGACACTTACACGGACATAACAACACATTAATACAAGACATGGTCACAACCATCATGTCCTACACACTTAGCAGAAGGCTGAAAAGAAGTTGGATGAGGGACCTCCTGAGTAAATTCCAATTAAGAAACGCATCACGAAGAGTTGTCGCTAGACGTCCTCTCTCGATCATGTCTATCACGCCAAACTGAAATTTAATAAGTATAATTTACGCTACAACTGATAATTTATGTACTTCTATTCACTGATTGTCAACCACATGACAGGTGTGTATATATGTGTATATTAAGATTAAAAGAACAACATAATTTTTATTTATTTATTGATTAACTACTATATAAAAAAATACAACCAGTAAATGTGAAAATGTAATAATTGGCTGAATAAACTCTTGTGAAGAAGCTATCCAGCGGTATCTCTTAAATATTCATTTCATTAGCAGGTTTCGAGGCCACCGTCTTTTCAGGCGCCTCTGACGGTTATCGGGAATGATGAGAGGATACGGACAAGCGTGTTTAAGTAGTTTGTTAGTTTGATATGAAAAGGATATTCTGTGAATAATAGAATATTCAAGTCTTTATGGAAATAAGTAGCATTTAGAATCTTTCGAGGATATGGATTGTAAGATTGGATGCGTTAGGAATTTGATGGTTAGGTGCATTCCCATAGCTCAATACCATATGTTCAAATAAGTCTAAGAATGGCTATATAATTAGTTTTTTTGTAGTAGTTAGGAGTTTTGAACGTTTGTCTCGTAAATATGTAACAATGGGTATCTGCGAGCGGTTTGTTGTCTTTTAAGTTTAGTGTAAGGATTCCAAGTAAGAAGTTTGTCAAGATGGAGTCCTAGGTAGCGGGTCTGTTTTAAAACAGATAAGTGAAATTTTGCGAAAGGACACAGTGGGACAGATGGTCATAGCTTTGCGACAAAGGGTAATCGTGATTCGATCGATTTTTTTAGAATATATTTTAATTCTCCATTTGGACACCACTCTTAAATGGATGCGATGTGTGACTGAACGTTTTCTGATGCAACCATTGGGTCATCGTTGCTAAAAACCGACAGTGTCATTAGCATAAGTGAGAACAGTGCTATAAGAGATTGAGATATCAACTGTATATACGGTATAAAGGATTGGAACAAGTAAATATACATTTGAAAAAATTACATAACAGAATTCCCCAACAAACATCAAATTTTCTTTATTAGCCTATTAACTCCATGAAAACCCAATGAAATAAATATAATAATTTATCGAACTTCAGGTCAAATGAGCACAAATGTAATCAAACTAGATTATTTCACAAGAACCCGACAGAAAGTAACTTTTTTTTTACCTGTCTATCCTGTTTTAATAGGTCTATAATTCGTTTTGAAATAGTTAATGAGGATATACATTAGAATTTTTTAAATCAAATAATTCCATTCGTACTTATTTTTTAATAAATATTTAGGTTACTGAACATGCGATGTGCTTAAGGGACAATTTGGTCATAAATGTACTCCAACTGCCTGATTAATGCAAGAGGATGTATTCCTTTTAATGCTGAATGCTGAATTGATAGCCTACTAATATCTTGCAAAGAAAAAAAAATAGAGAGCTAATCCATGATTCAAACCGAAGTTCAAGTGCGTTCAAACCAAGCGTACAAAAGGCTTAAAAACCTTCTCGAATGTTAGCAAACGTTTGTGACACGCGTACAGGTCTATTTGCCAATATCTGTGTTCAAAGTAATGTCGTTAGCACACAAAGACAATTCACTGTTTCTGCACGTTTAACAGACAGTCCTAGATTATACTTGTGTGTTGAATTAAAAAATTCCTTGATTAAACAATTATTTTGAGCATAAAAGCAATTAATTACTTTGAAACCAAGCTTACAGCGCTTAAATGCTTACAGTGCTGAAAATTGCGAAGGATTTTGATAAGATTTTTACTATCATTAAGGACATTCTTTTCTGGAGGTTTATAAGAAAAACATATTGCAATTAATATTTTATTTGGTAGAGAAAATTGAATTTTCTTAAAACAAATTATCAAAAACTGGTTCCTGAAATATTACTAGTAATTTGGACGTATAATATAAATATGAAAAGTACAAGGTTTTAGAAAATTTATTAAGCTCATAAACTTATAAAAATATGTTATTTTTAGTGTTGTAATGAGGTAGGTTATGGTGATTCAGCGTTGCCAACATACAACTTATACAAGTTACGAGAATATCAAGCATGAGATGGTTCAAGTAACGGTCATGAAAGAATAGAAAATAAGTAAAAAACTATTCATTATCTAACGTTTCTACAAACTTTGTGGGTCTTCATCAGGGCTTCTCTCCATAAAGGACGGAAACTGTATAAAGGAAATAGTTTAACGATTTAAGAAAACGTATTAGGTACTAAAGCGTAGGTATATTGTTTAATTGCCTTTCAACGAACATGGCAACTTAAACTAAGAAGAAAAAAAAGTAATTAAAATATGAAATTCGGGGATATTCTTTGAAATAGTAAAATTAGTCCTTTTCAGGCGTAACTCACCCTTCCTCCCTTATATTAAAGCAAAATAAGTCATATACGTTAATAGAAAGTTGTAACAGTCCCACAAACTTATGAAAACCTTTTTTTCTCTACTAAACTGATAATCTTAAAACAATAAACTATAAATCGGTCAAACAGTGCTTTCTCAAACATAAATGACACTACATTAAAACTGCAACCAAGTCAAGCAGGGGGAGATCGGTATCATAATATAAATACATATGATATTTATTATACTTGACATACAATGAAAATAAACTGGATGTAATAACGATTCATAAGTCAATCAGTAAAAGCCATAAAAATACCTTTAAAAAGCTATTAATTATTATTTCATAACGATATAATAAATTAGAGCCATAATACGAATAAAACATAAGACACAAACAGGTTTCGTAATATTAATGTACCGAAACCAGTATAAGTTGAGCAATATTTCGCAAATGGTGTAGTTAAAGACCGGGAGGTGGAGTTATGAAGAGGCTAATGGAATGGTTAAGGGATGAGGCTCCTCTGAGATCACGATCCACCGGCCGACCTAGCCACCTGTTACCTCAGAGCTTAGTGCTTTACGTAAACCTTATGTAAGCGTCTCCAATGGTTCTTAGGGGTGCTCTATTGGTTCGTCTGGCGGTGTCGATGAGGAGGAAAAAAGAAAAAAAAAAATATGATGCTTTTTCTAAGGCGTCGGAAGTTGTGATTGTAACACAACCAGGGGCGAGTCTGAGAAAAAAAGTATAGAGGGCCATTCGGTTTTAAGGGAGGAAATTTAGTTTTAAAGAAAAAGAGAAGAGGAAAGTTTAAACATTAAGATACAATTATTGACATACTTAAGTATTCAGCATACTTTAGTGCTTTAAATAAGTTTTTTTTGTTATTGGAGTGACAATTGCCGTGAAGGCAACAGTTGGCAAATTTATTTCTGTTTTCTTAACCTAAGGAGGTTTTAATATTTTTTTTTTAATAATTAAAGAGTTTGTACTCCCAAGTATGTTTTATTTGTTTAACGTCACTTTATGCTGCAGTGGCTAATCCAACGATACTACAGTGAAAGTCCTACATTTTGCTTATCCAGGTCTAATTAGGATAGAGATCTTACGAATACCTGGCATCGCACAGGGTCGGGACTCAATTTTTACGGCATAACCAAAGATTTTTTACTCCCATTAAAAAATCGAGGGGCACATGTGGGTTTGAATCGGGTTTTATGTTTTATTTGATTAAACATTTTAATATACATATGATGTATACATTTCCAGGGTGTTGTCCCCATTTTTAAGTCATGCTTCATAAAAATACTTAAAACTGCTTTAGCACTACTTAATATAGAAAAACTAGTTTTGACCCTAGATGTTTCTTTTTGTACCAAATATAGTACAATAAAACTAACCTGTTTGTCCCATATTGATATTTGTTCTTCCGCAATTAACTTGGAACAAACCCAAATCTGTGAGCGCAGAACCGCGCATTTCAATGATTCTTGGCAATTCTCATAGACGTTTTAAGAGAAAATGACACTGTGACCCAATTAAATGTATTCGATTTAATGGAGAAAATGTAAGGTGGTGCGATCATCAGAGAAATCGTACTTAACTAAGTAACCTTGCTAAAAGTTTTTTAAGTTCCAGACAATCCAATAAAATTTACGTAGAACTAAATAACAAGCATTTTTGGACAATTAAAAGCTCTAAATAAACATTCGAAAAAGTAAAAATATACTTAATTGTAATAATTTTAGTTACCAAGCATTTTTTCCATATCTATAATATTCAGTAGAATCACACACAATCATGGAAACTAACCTGAAACAAAAAAAAATCAATTAATATAACTCATTTACAGGTATGTTTTAAAATATTTCTTAAAAAAAAAAAAATTGTTCATAAGTATTATTTCAAAAATTATAATTTAATTTTAACTTTTAGAAATCTTTCACGGCTAAATTTTTATGTCAGGAGAGAATATCCAACGAAAATACATTCAAAAACTAAACCAAAATAATTCGTGAATCGCAAAAAACACACGCTTCAAATAAACAAATATATATTTAGTTAAAACGAACCAATTGATTCTTTTTAATGATAATATAATTTATAAATGTTACATTTTTATGAGAACAGTTTATTATGGATTATTAATTAAGACAGAATTAAATAGTTGTAAATAAAACGAGATTTTAGCAAACAATCGTTTACCCTCTCTTTAATTTTAAAAATAGACAAACCTAAAAAAATTATTATTTCATTGATACAAAGATAAAATTCACTAAAAATAAAAATAAAGTATATTTTAAAACTACCATTGGAAAAAAAAAAGAACGGAAAAGAAAACAAATACCGTTTTATCTATAAACTAATACATAATATGTTTTATAAAAAAAAACATAAAATAACACTTAAAGAGGCTAATATATGATACCACAAGCCGAGAATTCGAGACAATGGAAGTACAAAATTAAAAGACAATCAGAGCTATAATAGAGGGATAACAAACGATTAGAAATTCAGGGGATGGATTTTGTTTATGAATAAATCCTACTTTTTTTATTTTTTTTATTTATTAATTTATTGAAATTTACAACTGTATTAGTAAATACATCAAGTAAATTGGCTCATAATATAGATAATATACATGAAAAGACATGAAGAGAATATGCCCATTGGCAACACTCCACTAGGTAACCTACACTAGAAGGTCTCGAGGCCATCTTATTTTCAGACACCTCGGAGGATTGTCAGGAATGGTTGAGGAAGCTAGGATTGAAACTAGTGGGTTAATGTGGGAGTGGAGTTTGTCATGGAAGGAATGATACCTCGTACGGGCCAAATCAGCAACATATGGGACATTAAGGTCTTTATGGATGAGTTTGTTGGTGACAAAGTAAGGAGCATTGAGGATTTTTCGAAGGATTTTGGATTGTAGGGATTGAATACGGGAAGAATTTGATGGTTTAGTAGAGCCCCAAAGCTCAACTCCGTACGTCCAGATAGGCCTTATGATGGTAATATAGATGAGCCTTTTGTAGTTAAGTGGAAGGTTAGAGCGTCTGTCCAGTAAGTGTTGAAGTAATCGAAAGCGTTGGGCAGTTTCTTGTCGTTTCAGTCTTGTGTGCGGATTCCAAGTTAGTCGTTTGTCAATAAATCCTACTAAAATTAAAATTTGTATTAATTCCTCTGGATTCTAAATCGATAACCTAAAGTGTTAGAAAAAAATGCGTATAATTTAATAGTATAAAATCAGAGGACCAGGTACTTTGAATATTGGAATAAAGAAAAAAAAGGGAACCGACTCATAGTACCAACCGCATGGTTTGTTAAGGACAAGGAAGAAGAGAATAAAGTCATACTACCTAGTTAAGTTTCCTATTATAGACAAAGGTAAGGCAACCTAGGACTCATAGGTGAAGTCGTTACCATGGCAGTATTCTCACGCTTTTCCTAGCTCAGCGTCCCGATTGGACTGCAAGAGTCAAAAACAGAAGGCCTTGATCTATTCGTATCTGACTTTTCTGAAAAGATACGGTGGATAAAGATCTACTGTGTGGCCAAAAACAGTAGTAACGTTAACAGCAAAGTAGTATTCAGAACAAGTTGTTGGTAAAATGATGAATGAACTCGTAATCGGCTTAAACTATTGAAATAATCCGAAATTCGTCTCACACTGTCGTTAAAATTAAAAATGACCCAGTTATATCCTTTACAATGTAAGATCAGTAGCAACGATCGTGGCTGTGAGAAAAGATCTAATATCTTAATTTGATGTTATCGAGAAAAGTGATTTTCAATTAGAGATAAAAGACTTGAATAAAAGCAGGAAACACAAGTTGCAACACTAAAGTGAAGTAAGTCTATTTCTAGTTTTCTAAGGTTAATTTCTAAACCTTTAAAAGCACAATACAAGAGAATTATGGTAGGAAAGTGAGAAGTAATATTAGCACCTTCCACTCCTACAGCCAGTCAACAAGATGAAGATCAACAACTCGAGATATTTTTCTGCAGAGATTAAGAACTATTTTCATAAACAATAAAAGACAGTTATAAACATTAGACAATGTTAAAGATCAATTGAAATGCAACATGGGGGTACCATATATATAAACAATTTTACGTTTGTAATATGTATTGGAAAAAGGCAAATACTAAGAAGTTCAGTTTTAAATAAAATAACTGATAGTTATAGCTCCACAATGAAATTATTCTTACTTTCACTTACCTCTATATGAAATAAAGTAAGGGAATGAATCGCGATGATGAAAATTTTCGAATTCGAGTTTTTATAGGAAATACACGTTTTAGGGTCACCTGAGTCCAAACGAAAGTCCCCAAAAAACGTCCGCGTGTGGTAAGTTTAGCGCAATAACTAAAAGAAAAAAATTGAAATTTCATACTTAAGACAACTATACGCCCGAGATGTTACAGAACTTTTTCATCAAAATCAGCTAACCACAAGAGTCACTTTATACAATGCATTTTGCACCTGTTTACGATTTTCTCCAAAACGGCTATAAAGATTTTAATTTAATTATACTTGCTATATGGATGTAAAATTTAATGAGCATTAATATGATAAAGGTTTAATTTTGATTGAAATAGTCTGACAGGGCTTTAATGCCGATATTTTAAACTTACATCTTTTAAAGTACATTTGATTTTTCAGATTTAAAAAAAAATAAAAATAGGCACATTATCTTATTCGCATTGATAAATAACGACTAAATATGCAAGTTGAGCGAATTTGACTAACAACTTAAGGAGAAAAGTGCAAACATATTCTTTTATGAAATTTTTGTGTTTTTGAACACAAGAATAGTAATATAGATGAATAATATACCGTTGGATAGGTAAAGATTTTAGAAAAAATTTTTGTCTAATAAACGGAATTATTAAGGTTAATAAAGAGTGATGAAAAACAGATAAAACTAACTGATTGTTGTACATAAAAGTATAATAGTTTATTTAATAAAACACACGTTTCTATTGAATTTCAAATTTAAAAGATCTTTAACAATTAATTTGTCTCTCTAAATTTATTTAAAAATTCTTTAAATGATTTTAACATCTGAGGTAAGTGTAAGTCGTGTGTTGCGCGTACCAGATTTTTCAGCATTATAAGTCATTAATTTTCTACAAACGTTGCATATAAATATAAAACAATTTTACCAGATACTCCTACGAATAGGTGATTCTACAAATAACGAAACCCACACACAACAGTTAAAATAACGGAATCGAAAACGTAAACAAAAATGAGAGAGTCACGTATTTCACGATATGAAGAACACGTAGGGTACAAGTGTAAATGATAGCGACATGGAAGCCCTCTTCTCTGAGACCTGAATTAGTATTCACTCCGCGTTTTTGCTCTATCAGCAACATCTCGAATAGTATAACTGTATAGCCTACATATTATAATAATAACTTTAAAGAGGGAAGTCGTTTAAGAATCTCCTGATATAAATAAAATATTACACGAGAAACGAGTGGGCGCGATAAATTAATTATTTATAAAAAGCAGTATATTGTTATTTGAAACAGAAACAATAGTATCAGCTAGATAGTGCACTATAAGATGGAGAATTGAAAAAAAAAAAAAGAAGTAATCATGTAATACGGTTACAAGAGATATAAATTACACAAAAATGTAAAAGTTATAAATTTCTATATAATAAAAAAAAATCAATAAAAAACAAGCAAGGAATTTAACTTCTGATTAAGAGATTAAAAAAAAAATAATAACATGAGATATAAAAACAGCAATGTTTTCGATTTCGAAAAAAAAGAAAGTGAGATTTTAAATACCGGGCGGTATGACTTTCTTTAAGATATAGAGACATCGAGAAATTAGGCAAGAGTAAAGAATTTAAGATATTTTTTTTTAATTTAACCTTAATGAGTCTAACATTTAAGGGAAAGGGGTGATTAAGAAAGAACATAATAAATTGAATACAAGGAATGTGATATTTTTTAATACCAGAAGCTGTTTAGTATAACAGACAAATAAAATAGTAATAATAATTGGACCACATTAAAGTACAAGGAAATATATTTCAATAAAGAAAAAAAAATTATAATAATGACAACCAAAAGTTCAGTACCAATACCAACAACGACGCAAACACAGCACTAATAAACCATATAGTACCTATCAGATAAAAGTCTTACTTTCTAGATAATAATATGCTTGAGTGAACCCCAGGCACTATACTGATATCAGTTATAAAGTTGCCGACGGATCAAACAGTCTAGTAATATTCAAAATAAGTTATCATCCCATCTACGCTGTCAAAAGTCACATTCTTGTTTCTAAGCTGATAACCCTTTGTTTATAGCCAGACCCAACCTTCGCAATCTCCATCTCTCTTAGTATATATTAACTATGGAGCTATATGAAAATAAATATTTATTTTTATTTGGCCAAGATGCTTGCGAGCATTCAATTATTATAAATTAACAGGTTTCGTCCGCTAATTTAGAAAACAAACTAGACAAGAAGAAAAAAAAAACAGAAATATGTTCATATACTCGGTGCAAATTTAAAAAAAAGTATAATGCTTGTGAAATAAAATACATAAATGTTCAAATACGATGTTAAATAAAATATAATAATTAATCGTTTTTCTCTGCCTTCTTTACTGATTTTCATCAAAATTCGCAAATAAATTAAGGTTATCAGGCAATTGTATTGAAAAAGAGTACTCGAATAAATGGGATTTGAAGGTCGGAAGAGTATTGGAATGATTTATATTCATCAGGAATATAATTCCATACGGACGAGAATCGGATAAGGAACGATCTGTCGAAACTAACGGTTCGATGAGATGTTATATACAAGTCTATAGGCCGAGGATGAATTTAGCTGGAGTAAGTGGAGGATTTAAATAAAACTATATCCGAGATTTACGATGGACGGCAGGATTTCCAGAAGAACTTTGAAGACGAAGGATGCGAGGAAGGGTAAAACCACTTCAACTAATGGTAGAATCGGGTTACAGAGGTACCCCTAGATATCCTAAAGATGAAACGTATCAAGCAGTTAAACAAACAAATAAATAAATTGTGTATATATATTATATAATCGGGTATTTTTTAACTTAATTTCCAAATATCACTTGCCTTGGCTAAATTATTTGCCTTTTTATTCACATTAGGTAGTATTTTCTCAAACAATATAAACGATTATGGCTATGGACAGACATATTTTAAATTTTTTTATTAGGTAATAAGAATTTAGAATGAATACGCACAATTAAATCCATTTCAATTTAAGTCACAAGAAAGTAATTTATTTTTTTAAACAGCATAGACGAATAAATTTAATTGACCACGAAACGGTAAAAAAATACAGATATCTTAAATATAAATATTTGAAAATAAAATTTTATGTTTAGTATAAACCTACAGTGAATGAGTTTTTGCGATTAGTGAGTCGTGTGAAATTTTTTAATCGTAATTAATCCATAGTTCAGCACACTGAGATTTTGATAAAACAAAAAAGATGAAATGAAAATTCATCATTCATTATAAACTCTTATTTTAAAAATATAATACTTGTAAAAAGAAGAAAACCCGAATTCTATAAGTATTGGAAATAGAACGTTAAAAACGAGCCCGTAAAACCTGCGTTTAGCCAAGAGGCAGCAGAGTATAAAAGAAGATAGAATCTGCCACAAGCAACTATTGACCAACCCGAAGATCAATCTGCTCTGTTATTTACAAATCGTTACATCAACAAAAAGAAAAGGAACTAGAAAACGGAGATAAAAAAAGAAAACGAAGTGTTGGTAGAAAGAATGAAACAATTTAAAGGGTAAATTAATTGCAAGATGTTAGCGAGCATATTATGGCTGTATCGGGCTGTTATTGAAAATTTAATTTTCCCAGATAAGACACTAATTATAGTATTAAGTTTTGTTGGATTATTTTTTAGTTATCAATCAGTCGCAAGTAATAATACAATAAGTATTAATACAGAAAAATCTGGTAAAATACAACAGAACCTTGATAGCAGCAGAAACAATAATTTCTTCTTTTATATAGAGACATTCATTTCCAAAAATATGATTATCTATTAGAAATTAATCATTTTCTTAATTTTATATCCTAAGGAATCAGTAAGTTGATTTTCAAATACGAAGAATTATTATTTTTAAAAAGATTTTTGTCCATGAAGAAAGAAAGCGATAATACCAACTAGCATTATCATGGGCACCGTCTAGTATTTAATTATAATTAAGAATTTACGAAAAGATTATCATAAAGATGAGGATTTGCAGGTTTATCAACATAAAACAGATAACACACGAGCTAAACCCTGATTTATGTACAGCTCTTAGTAACAGTGATAACACAATAGCATATGATTTTCAATCCTGAAAGTTACATAACTTTTAATCACACCTTTAACATTGCAATCGATACTTAATGAATGAAAAAAAAAAGTCGTAGATAGGTGAAGCAGAGACTACATCGCTATGCTATTTTCATTGAAACGTATAAAGCTCCTGCACGGTAGATCCTAGTGACAAATGTTATATAACAAAAATATGTCCCACTAAATTTCTGACCAGGAAGCTATCGCCAAAATTCGAATTCGAGCAAGGCCAATAAAGATAGATCGTGTCAAAAATGCACTAACACTGAACAAATGTAGGCAATACCGGACTTTTTTCATTCGAACCAATAGCTCCTGCGGGTTGTAGGTCCTAGAAACAAGTTTTGTAGAACAGAAAATATTTTTAATTGATTTTTTGACAGGAAAATGTCGTTCGTTTTTGATACAAGCTAAAACAGAGCTAGAGCGTGTCAAATGTGTTATATTTTTAAGGGTAAAACTAATTTACACAATAAAAACTACTGACCTCCAAGTCAAAAGGGATTTTCATTTCAAAAGCATCTTAAATTAATTAATCAATGTTTTTTGGTTTCTTTTTTGTAAAGTGCTTTATGACAATATTTGTTATATCTCTAAGCATATGTGACAATATCGATTATCATAACATATGTATGTATGCACGTAGATAACGTTGAGAACTGAAAATGTATATATATATATATATATATATATATATATATATATATATATATATATATATATATATTATATATTATATATTGTGGCTTAAAGAAAATTGCTTATTTATTGACTGAATTTCAAGGCACGTAGATAACGTTGAGAACTGAAAATGTATATATATATATATATATATATATATATATATATTATATATATATATATATATATTATATATATTATATATTATATATTATATATTATATATTATATATTATATATTATATATTATATATTGACTCCCCTTCTATCCCCTTCCCTCCCTATGTAACATTATTCAATAATAAATGCCTGTTATGTGGCTAGATACATAAATAATTCATTATTATTCCCATTGCATAATGTAAACAAGGTTCCACTGCAATAGAACTGGAAGCATAGCCTTGAATAAATGCTTGTATTATCCGACCCAACACGTGCCCCTTTGGCACGAGATCGTCCAACTATTTCAATTATTCTGACTTCAACACAAAGTAAAAGATTATAAAAGTTATCACAGCAGAAGTTGAAATAACATGATGAGAATATTAATTTAGGTTTCAGAGCATGTTACATTCTGTGACTGACTTTAATGATATTGAAAGCGAGTAATAACTCCTGGTTGAGACATCTTTAGCGGTAGTTTTTAACCATTTGAAGGCAATGGTTTTATTAATTTTTTTGTGAAAAGAAAGTCCAACGTTTACTAGGCATTTCTTGAGGTAAAAAGTCTCTTCCCGCCATGGACGTCAGTGTTGAAAAAGCTTATGTTGTCACTGAAGAGGACAGCAGAGCAAATTGTATTTTGTCACTTTTCCCACAGTGCAGCCCTTACAGCGTGAGAATCCGATAGTTGGCTCACTGCATCATCAGTCGGCTGTCAGCAGATTTCTTGTGAATGTTAAACGCAATACAGATCTCTCCCACACACACGGATTTGTATCATGTGATTTTCCATATCCCGAAAAATTGAAATACTTATTACTTTTTCGATAAATATTAGGCCGTTTAACAAAAGAATTCTTGGGTATATTTGTTTAAAACAATTTATTTAATTTCCAATCATCGCTACTATCAGCCTCTAGGGCCATTCTTAAGCTTCATGCATATCCATGTTACATACCATTTCATTTCACCGCTTTTCAGCAGCATCGTCATAATTTTTAAAATATCATTTTTCAAATATCAGTGGCAGGAATAAAATGTTACAATAGGGGTACTCACTACGTTTGCTATAGCATGCTATTTGTGTTATTTTGCTAAGCCCGTCGAGTTTCTACAGTTATTTCCTGTAGAAAATTGATGGGTTTAGCACAATAGCACAAATAGCATGCTATAGCAAACGTAGTGAGTACCCCTAATGTTGATAATATGAGTACGGGAATAAACATGTTATAAAGGCCATTTCCATCTTGCATTTCTTGAATTTTCCTAGACCAGTTTTCTCTAGATGCTGCGTTTTTGTCTTATTATTTTCAATAATAAACCTTTGTAATCGGCCAAAAAAAAAAAAAAAAATAAATAAAACTTTAAAAAATAAAAAACTTCTCTCGAAATCTGAGAGCCTACGGTTCAAAATACGTAGAACCCGAATAAAAATAAACGGGAAAAAAATAAACGAATAAGAAAATCTGTATGGCAAAATTAATAAATATATTACAAACTTCCTACAAAACTTGAAAGAATCATTGAAATCAGTTCAGAAATAGCAGAGATATAGCGTTTTGAAGCAGTGCTGATAGATTATTTTAGGCCGTTCTCCTTTGAATGATTTATTGCTTTTTTATATTGGTTAACTGTCTATAAATAGCTTCATTAACAGTTATGCTCTAATATTTTTATTTGGAAATAATAAACCTTTTGTAATCATTGGCAGCGTATTTTGGTGGCAATACAATCGCCATTGATAAAGTTAACACAATCCTTTCTTTCGTAGTGTATTTCCCTTTCCTCTCGATCATACCAACTCGAACACAAACATAAGACAGCAACACTCACATATAGTAGAAAAGGCAGGAGACACATAGCTACAATAAAAACACGTGGGTAAGAAGTTCCCACACAGCACGGTACGTACCGTTCTTCCCCTTCAACACCTCCAACAAATAAAAAAAAGATTCCCACGCAATTTTTTTCATTTCGTGCCGATGATACAGCCACCGTGAGCAGAACTATACCTAGAAACCGTTGCGGAAAAATATTTAATAATATAAGGACTATAATTAAAATGACTCAGATTTAAATAAAATAGTTGTCAGATCATTAAAGATTTAACGCTGAGAGGCGTAATCATCAAAATGTTTAATGTATTAATACAAAGCATTTATGAAACAAGTATTTAACTAAATCCATTTAGATTTGTACTTAACCAATAAATATTGCTTAGAACAGTTGATAAAAAAGAAAAGAAGTTATATATTAGGAATTAACTCAATTTTTTGAAGTATTGATTTAAAAAGAGGATAAAACTGCAAACCGTAAAATAAAGAGAACTAATGGCATTATCCATTGGTAATATATTTATTATTATCTTTATCGTGCCAAAAAATCAACTGTAAATGAGGAAAAAAACTTAAATTAAAAAAAAAACAACGCTAAAATAATATAAGATCCGATTTAGACTATTATTATATATATAGTTTTTAATTACTCGTAATATAATGAGCAGCAAATAATAAGTACATACAACTGTACTCAAATAAGTTTTAATATTAAGTATTTGCGATCTTTAATCGAAAACTTTTTAATAGTTATAATTTAAAAATAAATAAAAAAGGAGGATACTATTTTAAATCACTATTGTAGAAGTATCTAAAATCTAAAATTTTTAAAAAGTCCCATAAAATTTTCTCCATTATAGTCACCGTAAAACTTTAATAATTAACATTTTTCTAAAAGTAAAACAGCTATATAAATAATTGTTTTTAAGAAGATTGTTTATTTGGTGGACAAAAAAAAATTTTTTTTTTTTCTCAATATTTTAAAATCTTTCTTGACCGCCACCCAAACCATCCAATCCTTCATATTTAATATTCAATTATTGTTCATTAATTTGTTCAAGAAAACTAAACATTTGATAATTATTAAGAAAAATTAAAAATAAGTAGATATTTTCCCTTACTAAGAAACTATACAAGTAATGACGCAAGGCTTTTTTTTTTTTTTTTTTTTTTTTTTTTTTTGCAAAGAAGCTGTATCAAATCAGATAACCATGCAGATTTGAGGATAAGTTCTACCAGCAATTATTAGACGGATTTCTTAAAATGAATGCAACTAAATAAGAAAATTGTATGTATAATGTATAAATTCTGTTTGTTTATTTATTTAACGTATCTTTATGCTACTATGACTAATCGGACGATGCTACAGTGGGAGTCCTGAATTTTGCTTATCCAGGTTTAATGAGGATAGGGATCTTTATCCTAGGATAGGGATCGAACATAGAACCTGTAGCATGGGAGACTAGCGCGCTAGCCACTTAGCCATGAGCTTCCCTATAAGTAAACATGTGAAATATGACACAAGGCAAAAATATAGAATTAAAATAAGAAATTAAAGTTCCTTGATTTAAAAACATTAATAAAATATCAAATTACGTAAGAAGTAAAATAATAAAAGGGGGCAAATGACCACCCAAGATAATAAAGTAATCTGACCTGATCATACTTTAGGCAACGACAGATAACTTCATAATAACATATAAGAACAACATCCCTTCGGGTAACAGAAGGAGATGTGATTGCTTGTTTACACATTCCTATGCATTGTATTGTTTTGTGTAATAAATAATAAATTTGGGAGATTATAAAAAAAATATAAGAACATCCTAAAGCTGCCATAGGATAAGTCAATAAATATTAACAAGGCAGTTTCCTTAGGTTATAAAAATAATTGCATACAGACTGTAATCAAAAGCATGGGCGGACAGAAGGAGGGCAATATTCTACAGATCCAATATTTCGGCCCATTAATATTTGCAATCGAAAGTAGAACAGTGGACGTTCTTGAGGCCCACAAGTGGTGGAGTATGCCCCTTATTCTGGCTAGTAACTGGTTCCAAACCAGGTCGGACCTGTTCCAAACCCCCATCTACGACATTTAGTCACCGAGATCCAAACTGCATTGGTCCAGATAAGCATCCGCTAAGCAAATATGGTGGCATCTGAAGAAGAACTATACAATTTCTTGAACGATGCATAGAACTATACATACATAGAACTATTGAACTATACAACTTCTTGAAACAGAGTCATTATTAAATCAAGTTTCTATATGTGTGTTAATTTGACTGCATCCTCAACTAACTTCTTCCCTATACAATTTCATCATCATCCCTATACGTTTATAGAAAACTATTTTATATTGAAAAAATATTAAAATTGTCTAAAACATATTGGTAAAAAAAAAAAAAAAAAAAAAAAAACGTTATCGTTGAAATGAGACAAACATCAAACTACAAAATTAATCATTTCCATCAACATTACTCAAATAGTTACCGAAGGTAAAATCTTATGAATACGTACACGTTTCACCTTGCCCCACTAATTTGTTTGTTATCATAATGAGTTATTTTTGTTCAAGGACCCATAAGTATCTAGGAAGTTTCACTTAAAAAAAAAATTACTCTGACAAAGGTTTCAATAAGACTGGTTTGAATGCATTTAGAATGGAACCATAAAAAATAGCACCTAATAAAATTTAACTGACTTTTATTTGAACAAAAGTATTAATTAATGAATATAATTATTTAAATTAAGCTTCATACAGTTCGGATTCCGTTGAAACGAGAAAAAAAAAACATTATATTAGATACTCTTAACTTTTAACTTGCTTGTATATGAAATATATAGTAAGGGAAAATAGTGCGTTTGGGAAAATTTTCTAATCCAGTTTTCACCGAATATAAACGTTTTAGGTTAGTCCCGCAAAAATGTCTGTGTGTGGTAAGTTAAGCACAAAAACGAAAAGTCATATTATTCACAAAACTGTAATTTCATATTTAAAACTACTACACTTCCGATATGTTACATCAACTTTATGATTAAAATCGGTAAACCTGAAGAGCCACTTTATACTGCGCAGATTCTGACAAAGCTGAATTTTATTATTTTCTTCCTTTAAAGTACTTTTAGTATTGTGAATTCCAAAAAAATAACTATATCGACTTATTAGCGTTGATAAAAATAGCTTAATATACAAGTTGGGCAATTTTAAAAAAGAAATGAAATTTTATATAATTTTAAAAAAGAAATAAAATTTTTTAGTTTTTTCCCCTGATCATAAGTATTATAATATAGACGTACAATATACCGTTGGAAAACTAAATATTTTAGAAATGATATCTTATATAGCTGTAGAAGGTTATGTATAGTGACGAGTATAGCATAAACGTAAGTGATTATTGTACATAATTTTATATAATTATTATTTAATCTAAAACATTGGAGATCTGCCAATGGACAGTATCTCTACATGTGAATCATGACAGTGTAATCTTGTATCACATTTACTGAATGTATTTTATTATACAGTAGTAAATATCAATAAATATATATAAAACATAAGTGTCCAACAAAACTGACCATAATTATGGAAACGTTTTTAAAGTTTCTTTGTTTAAAAGTTCTAATAATGAAGTGAGACGGGTTGACTGTGTGTATATATATGGGAGAAGTTGGTTCATGGTGCAGTCAATAGAAAAATTAAGTATAAATTTAATTTACTGGTGCCGACGTTTCGGCTTAAATTGTAGGCCTTCTGCCCGCTTAATCGCCGTGAAGAAGGCCTATAATTTAGGCCGAAACGTCGGCACCAGTAAATTAAGTTTATAATTAATCGTGTGTTCTATTAACTGCACCCTGAACCAACTTCTCTCATAAAGTTCTTAAAGTTATGTTTTATTGATTGAAAGTCGTGTGTCTACAGCAGATTTTTTTTTAAATGATTTCATAATGGTTAGTGTATCTTGAAGGCTATAATTCATTCAAAATTAACAATAGTTTTTTTCTGGTTAAGCGTTCCCCACTATGCTGCTCTATATTACATTTTTAAAACAGGCAACAGTTACGAAATTATATTATATGTTCAAAAAATAGTCTAGCTCCATTCATTTGTTCTACAATCAATATTTCAAGCCCGCAAATTTAAATATCTCGTCAATACAATAAGACAAGAAAAAAGTGTTAGCGGAAAAATACTTTAAAAAAAGAATATTTCAACTCGACTTCATCTATTAAGAAAAGTTCATTGCTCTGATTTATACAAACTGAATCATCCCATTGTTCACTACATAACAAGTCCTACCGTTGCCCACACATTACAGCACAACCTACACAAATACTTGGATTACCGTGTTATTTCTTCGCAGTGGGTCTCATTCCCATATTCAAAGCGAAGCAGCTATCGTTAATGAATATTTCCAAGGTAGACTGCACGAGATTACAGGTTAAAAGCTAACGGTGTATGCTTGATCCATCGGCTCTGGGTGGCATAATTCTTGTATGATTCACGGTAAATAAGTCGTAACTCTTTACAGCCAATTATCATAAATAATATAACAAAGAAAAGATACATCCTCAATGAGTTATATTAAAACGTTTCAAAACAAGACAACCAGAGAGTTCATTCTTCACTCTAATGTAATGATTTTTTTTTTTAATTTTTTTTTTTTAATTTCAATAAAATATCTACGAAATTTGGACTCTCATTCTTCCATTCAACAACTAAGAAATAGAATAAAAGTAATACAACGATATAAATATTCAATATTGACATAATATATAAAAATGCTTTAAAAAATGAAGCGAATTATTAAACAATGGTTTACTATTTCTAAATTTATTATATTAGGATGTGATAGTTTATATAGCTCTTTACAGGCGATTAACTAAAATGAAAATCAATAAACTAATCAAACAAAAATGTTCTATCACCACTGCTAATTTCAAAACGCTACATCTCTGATATTTCTTAAACGATTTCAATAATTGTTTTTTGTTTTGTAGGATATTTAATTTTCGATGTTCTAATTCTAAAACTATATACATAAATAACTCTATATCTTCATAAACAACTGAGTTATTGGCTAATTAATAGAAAACGTTTATTTTTTATAATTAATCCCTGTTCCTTTGTTAGAAAACACTATAAACAATTGTCTCTATCTTAAAAAAGAACTGAGTTATTGAATTAAATCATGTTTAATAGGCCATATTTTAAAATTAATCAGCTGATATGAACTTCAGATTGACATCAAATCCATGGGTAAGGATCATCGTTGGATGCCCTGGTATTTTTGTAATTTTGAAAAAAAAAAAAAATGGTCCAGCAATTTCTGAGGAGAGCCGTGGACGGCGGGTGGACAGACGTATTTTTTTAACTTCATTATTCTGGTTTTACGGATCTTGACACGTAAGCCCTCAAAGTTTAAGGTAGGGTCAATTTTTTATTTTATTTTTTTGAAAAACAATAAACCAAAAGTAGTGTTAGGTAGAAAAAGATAGCCCGGGGGGTATTTTTTTTGCTAATAATCGCACACAGTCCTTCTTACCCAAAATTGACTAGAAACATTAGTGCTGAAATCTCCTGACCCGAGATATTATGTTCATCTTGCCCAAAAATGATATTTCTTTGGAAGATAATTGTTGGAAATTAAAATAGATATTACCTTTTAACTAACAGCTATATTCAATTGTATTTCTACGTCAGTTTTAAAAGAAATAATGGCTTGATTTTGGAAGAATTTTTCGTTAAGCCAATATTCATCGCTGTCAACATCGATTCTAGTAAAATATATACAATGTTTTACGAATTTAAGAAAATTATTTAGAAAAAGGAAGACCTTTTTTTATAAATTATATTGAGGGTGTATAGTCGACTGTAGAAACTATTATAGGTGGAATAGTCAGGAATCAGTCATTTTTAAAAAGTTTTTAATTTTGCCAACGTTTCGGCTCAAGCTTGTGAGCCATCATCAGGGCTACAAACATCAGAACAAAAGAGATACATATTAATATGATAATGAAAATTTAATACATTCAGAAGAAAATTTTCATTATCATATTAATATGTATCTCTTTTGTTCTGATGTTTGTAGCCCTGATGATGGCTCACAAGCTTGAGCCGAAACGTTGGCAAAATTAAAAACTTTTTAAAAATGACTGATTCCTGACTATTCCACCTATAATTTTTTTATAAATATATTTCTGAGAAAACATTAAGAGCAAATACATATTCTCTAAAAAAAAACACAAACGTAAACAACGTTATGGAAAAAAATATGGAAGCCCTTGACCGCCTGATAGTAAAAGGACGGAGCTCGATTTTCATGGTCGGTTTCTTCATCCAAAACCATATCACGGAAAATTCAAAGGAAAAAACATAGTTTTTCCGGGTTCCAAGCTCATTGGCATGCAAGAAAACAGTGACGTCCTAGGAAAATAGACTGTCGATTAGAGATTTTCCACCGTGTCCGTTAGTGATTTTCCACAGCTTGCCGACAGGATACTGTCCCTGTCTATGACAGGATTTAGACAATGGCGCTTATAAAAAGTCTTCCTTTTAATAGATCTTTCCACTTTGCCTGTCCAGGATATTTTTTTTTACTTCGATGGGATAATAGTTCACAGGGTCCAACTGGCACAAGTCCGTTAGGAGGATCAAAATCTGGATTGAATGTAGGGCATGTCTTTTGAATATTTAATACCTTGACCTAGATATGTTGAAAATTTATTAGAAATTAAAAAAATCTGGTGCGGGCAAACACGACTTTCACTTACCTCAATTTTTAAAATCAATGAAAGAATTTTCAAATACAGTTAAAGATAAAAATACGTGAAATTATTAAGGATTTAATCAAATTGAATTTATATAGAAACATGTGTTTTTTAAAAAAAATCTATTATATTATTATCTTGAATAATCAGTTAGTTTTATCTTCTTTTCATCACTCTCCATTAACTTCTAAAAGCTTGTGTATGAGATGATATTTTTTCTAAAATCTTTAGCTTTCCAACGGTATATCATACATGTATATTACTGCTCTTATGTTCAAAAACGAAAAATTGCATTAAAAATATTTACGGAAAGATAACACAAAACAAACTTAAGACAAATAGAGTTGTGAAATAAGTTTGTAGCGTTTTTTAATATTTCAATTTAATTCTCTCTGTGTTTATAAAATCGTGTTAACTTGTTTTTTAGGCATCATTTTTCAGCCGAGATTCCTTATCTTCAAGTGCTCAAAATGGAAGAGAACTAAATTCATTTTTAGTCATTTAATGATTTATTATTTTAGAAAAGAAAAATCCGCTGCACAGAAGGTAAACAAAATTCATAGTGTGCATGGTGAGGATTCTATAGGAGAAAGCACGGTTCGTACCGTAAGTGGTTTGCTCGGTTCAGAATCGGAAATTTTGACCTGGAAGACGCAAACCGCTCGGGTTGTCCTTCAACTGTTGATGATGACCAAATACCAAAATTATCAAAGATAGCAACATGTAATAGATCAAAATAGGTCTATTGATTAAAAAAATTAGGTTTTTATTGAAACAACCAGTAAAAAACACTACGAATTTTTTTTACAACTTAATAAAAATAGAAAGAATCGGTTGGATTAAAATGATTCTTTTTTGATTTTTTCCCTTCCCTTTAAAAGAGTCCCTGTTTGAAAAAGATTCAATTCTGATGAATATTCTAACATTAGGCCTGATTAAAGTTTAAGTAAAACAATTACTAGAACATTGAAAGCCTATATTCGAATATATATATATATATATATATATATATATATATATATATATATATATATATATATATCTATATATATCTATTCTGACATAATTTTTTTAATAAAAACAAACCTAGTAACACCATCCTTACTTATGAGATTATAAAGAAATACATGAAGCACCATTATCGATAGTTGATATTAAATGTCATTAAATCATAATTACTTTTTTCTAATTAATTAAGTGGCTGTCGTGATTTATTCCTTCATAGTAATTAGCTCAATTCCAATAGTTTTGGTAATAGGGAAGAGAATTGTAAATTTCGATTTAACAGTTCTATTATACACCACAATAATACCTAAGCAAATATAATGCAAGCAGCATTATAGAAAGCGATAGAATTGAGCTCTGAAATTAGCAATTATCATTTAAAGCTAGATTATCACCTTATCGAAAAAAACATTAGGAATTACGTAGATTTTTCTTTGTTTTACGTTCCTTTGTAATTCTGACAATAAATCATTTAAGTCGTAAAAAGCTACTGAATAGTGGATAAAGACCATTATCTGCTCATGACATTAAGTTCTTTATTAATTTCTACGTTTCTTAATATGCCTTATTTGCATTAAATTACATGTCATGAGACGAACAAAGGAAGGAAAAAGTCAATGAATGGGTCATCGTCCTATAATTATTTGTTTTTATTATTATTTATTTTATTTTTTCTGAATCCAACAACGTTAAAGAGGTGTTTCACTTTCTTTTTTTTTATGTTCAATCACTTTATACAGCTTAGAACTTCTACACAGGTACGGCCGAGATTTGAAAATAGACTTCTTCAGTGTTGGTAGCTAACAGTAAATAAATTGAATAAGAGCATCAAAGAGTCAGTTGACTGCAGATCACGTCGCAATACTCCTTGATAATGTCAATCAGTTAACGGTTCGTTCATCCCTTGTGATGTAACACTGCTTCTGTTGAGAGAATTCTTAAATTATGTTAGGTAATTTCATTTAATTTAAAATTTCGTTCATTTTATGAAAAAAAAAAAACAACTACATACTGCTGATTTTTTAAGAGTTTTATTCTGCTTTCTTATTCCTATCTGTATTACTACCATAGATTTATCCGCTGATTTCATTTTACCAGAAATTCCTCGAACCACTACATGTGCAGAAGAAGATTGAGAAATCCCCAATAGAATCGGCTGCTCAACCATGGTGGATTGCTATGAATACACAGTATACTGAATCAATCTTGAAGAAAATCATAGGGAAAAAAAAAGTTTTTATTTTTAGACATGGCTCAGTAATGCCCTGATGATGGCTCACAAGCTGAGTCGAAACGTCGGCAAAATTAAAAAGTTTAAAAAAAGACCTACTCCCGATTATTTCTACCTATTGTAGAAAAAAAAAAAAAAAGAAGATTCTGCCAAATTAATGCATAAAGCAATATTAGTTGTATCGAAATCGGTCTTGGAAACATTAAATATCCACTTAAGCTTTATTTTATTTTTTTTTATTTCGACAACCTCATACTTATTGATGCAATTTTACAGAGGTTTAAGCATTGATAGATTGATGTCTAATAGCAGGATGTTGTGAGATTATGAGGCGCAACGTATTTTAGGTTTCCCCTTAGGGTGTTTCGTATAATAATAATAGCTTAGCCCGACTGGTGTCACCTCACAGAGGCTGGTGATGAGTTTATAGATGACTTTAAAAAATCGAAAAATTGTATAAGTATTATTTTGATATACTCCGGTACTGTTGGTAATCTCACTATTTTCTTAGTATATTGTTTCGGAACTGCTGAAGATGTGGTTTTGTTCTTCCTACAGGTGCGTAAACGTTGGAGTTCCATACAGGAGTTCATATGGAATAACTTGAAATAAGCGCATAAAAATTTTTATGAAATCGAGAACACAAAATTGCACCTACAGTTAATAATTAAAAAAGTTGAGATTTTGAATTAGTTTCGTTGTTTTTAACCCGAAACTACTTTAAATAAACAGTACTACACAGGTCATGATCCCGATTTCAGTATTAACCGAAGAGTAAGTAGATTGGGAAGATTAATAAGGCCAGTGCAAACAGGTAATGCCATTTACTGGGACCTGCGTGCATAAGTTTAAGTCCAAAATCTAGAAACCTACTTATTACAGTTCCGCTTCTGAGGTAACAGCTGTAATTATAGGCCAAACACTAACCATGTTGATGCAAAAACAGATTCTACAGAAAACAAATCTTTTTCAATTTAAACAATTACATAGAATGAATGGACCGATCAAGGTTTTTTGTACCGGTTTTAAAACAGGTTCTCAATCGTCATAACCTACATCAGTAGCCTCTTGCATCGGTGCAAGGACTTTTTTTTTTACTTAAATTTTTTTTTATCTTGACATACCATTGATCACTTAAGTCTTTAATTTAGCTAGTTTTATCTAAAATGCAATATTATTAGCTGTTTCATGCTTTCATATTACAGTTGATGTTTTTTTCATCAACAAAGTCCTCCATAAAGACCTTAATATTCCTATCCCATTTGTAGCAAACTCGGCCTGATGTAAATACTGAAACCCACCCCAAGATCTGCTAACTTAAACAAGATAGAGGTACTTTGTTCCTTTACCAGCCATTTTAAAGTTTTCCATACATTTCATAGAACACATTAACTACAGTTGTGTATTTCCATTAAAATATCTTTAATCTTTGATCTTTATTATTTGGTGAAATTACAAAATCAACACGAAAAACTTAAGGCGTTCTTCACCCTTCAAAGTAAGTGACCACTTTTTAGCGGAGCCTTTACCCTGTTAGTATAATTGAGTTGATAGGTGTAAGTGGACGTGTAAAGTTGTTGGGGTCAGGGAAGAACGAATTCCAAAAAAGTTGGTAGACGTTCGAGAGTTAGGACGAAGCGTCGATGGGAAGATTGTGTCTGATCTCGGGGACATGGGCTTGATCGGAGATCATCGGACGAATCTGTGAAAGCATCAATCTATCTTTGACGGTATCGGCATAAAACCCTCGAGGTCTAAGCCTATTATAATTAAATCAACGAATTTACTTGTTTTTCATTATCCTTCTTTACAGTTTCAGCATAATACTAGAGTCATTGCCTTTTATTTAGGACTTACGAATAGTAGTGCTATAAGCGTTATGTTTGGTACAATGTTTTTTAGATTTTTTTAAAACTCACAATATATTTGCAATATTTTGTTACTCAAAGCTTAAGGATTTTCAAATGGTCAGATGGATGACTCGGTAATTTGATGGTCCGTGGGTTAGTTTTTGGCTTAACTTGTGAGGGGAACAACAAAAAAAAAGTTGAAATTTTTTAGAATGAAATTATGAAAAAATATCTATACCTGCTTCTGACTTTCAGTTAAAATTAATTTTATATTATAAGTTTCATTATTCATATCACGTATTTACTATAGGATGTACAATAACATGGCGTGAAAGAAGAGTAAATGTATTGCAGCTTGTCGTGAAATAGTTTCTGCTGTGGTAAGTACACGATCATTAGCTAGTGGCATGCGTAAGTCATTATGTAAACTTAAGTTGCTGCCAAGAAGTCATGTGATAGTTTTAAACTTACGTATACACGAACCAAGAGGTTCACTTAAGACTGTTTTCTGTCATACAAAGAGGCAGTTGAATTCTATTGGTTTTCTCTACCATTTAGACTTCGTAATAAAAATAACTACATCAATCGAGCCTAGATTTGCAGACAAACAAAGTCTTACTACACCAACCACAGATTTCGAAACAGAATCAATTGCCGGTTACTTGTCCTTGGAGGGCATAAATTGGAAACTTCAAAACATGATTACAGCTATAGCTCCCGACAGGATATATAATACATGCCGACTCCTGCCTAGATGGGTGACCATTACAGAACATTTACTACCTGTACACTGGCAGATGGTGAGCACGTGACGACCACACTAGGAGCTAGGCTAGTTGCTCACGATCGAGTTATAACAAAACAAGGAGAGGAGCGAATGCAGAGCGATCAATGGGAGATAACCCGAAGGTCGGGCACCTGTGGCATTAAGGGAACAGGGTCGCTCGGCTAGCGGGATCCGGCACGCCCAGCCCGGTCACTCTCTAGCGACTTTGGGAGAGAGTAGCCTCGTCAACATACCCCTCATTAAATACAACGACGTCATAGCCCTCCCACCTGGGAAAAAATTGATCCTTCCCTTAACTCTACAATATTAATTTATATTTTTATTGTTTTTGAACCCTGCATTCTGAATCCATCATATCCTGAAAGCCTAGAAGATGGTTTTTCTCTACTTAATTTCAAGGCGGATGGCTATAGTTGCAGCTACCACATGCAGTGGACTAGGAATTTCCGACTAAAAATACATCAAAAGGTAGTGTTAGCTGCTACAAGATTTGTAAATCTTACATTATTTGTTTTGTAATAGTAATATTTCTTTGTCATAACTTATCAAATAAAGAAGATAATTTTTTTTTTTTTTATCTTCATACATTTATATTCACTCCTGTCATGTAGTTGGCAACCATTGAATAGGATAGCTCAATAATGGTGATGAGGATTGAAAAGTATCTTTTCAGCCTTCCGCGAGTGTTGTGGCCATGTTTTGTATTAGTGAGTTGGTATGTCCGTGTAAGTTGTAAAAACGTTTGTTGAGTGTCCAAATCTGTTCATTGACTGTTGGCATGTGAAGGTCTGTATATAAAGTAGTGTTGCTAACGTACCATAATGAGTTTGTAATAGTTCTAAAAGTTTTGGATTGAAAAATTTGAATTTTACGAATGTGTGTCTTTTTAGCAGCCCCTTGTATCTGAGAAGCGTAAGTCCAAATGGGTGTCATTAGGTAAGTGTAAGTGTTTAGTTTATTTTTAAGTTTTGATTTTGAACGTCTTGAGAGTAGTGAGTATAAAAATTTTAGTCTTTTTGTTTACTGTTATCTATTTGTGTGAGCACCATGTCATTCTTTTGTCGAATGTCAAGCCGAGATATTTTATTTTGTCTGTCTGTGGTATTTAGATGTTGTCAAGATAAACTGGCGGGCAGGTGTTATCTCGAAGAGTGAAATTAATATGTTGGGATTTGTCTAGGTTAATTAGAATTTTCTTACAGGTAACCAACTCATTCTAACGAAAGAGACCGCCACAAAATAAATTTTAACATATGCAAGCTGGATTCGAACCGACGCTGTATAAACTGTTTATGTCAATCATCAGTTTATAATAGTCGACCATATATCCTCAATATAAATCCCATAAAATCCACCTGCATACCTGTCCTGAAAGGAATCGATGCAAGGAACACTCTCACATAGCGGACACCACACTCATCACATTATCCAACTGCGGGCCTATCCGATGAAGGAATTAAAACGGCGAGTCGTGACTGCCTTGTGTGGTCGCACCGCTCACTTCAGGTTACCGTTTTGTTTCTTTTTATATCGTGTAGTCAAGTTGCGCAACATTCTCCCGGATAATATACATAGGTAATGTGAAAGTGAAAAAATGCAGTGAGCGTAATCGCAGAAATATAATCCACACCGAAAGTATCATATTATGGTTTGGGCTAATGTTGCTCAGATAGGATGACTTAGTGCCTTCCACTGTTTGATTTGTAGAAATAAATTTAAGTCAGAAAATATGAAGCCGTTAACACAAATCGGTGTTTTAACGCCTCCAACGTCCAAGCCAAAGTTGGTAAAAACAACCTTATCGCCACTCAGAAATAACACTAATTAATAATTCGTTTAATACTAAGCCCAGCAACTTTGCACGCACATTCAAACCTACAAGATGGAGGCTCTTCCTTTATACCATCTTCAATATTCAGACTCGAACTTGCCAGGGCTTTATAACCGACGCGTTATTTTATTCTTGAAGATTTTCGAGTCTTCCTTTGAAGTTAACGACCACGCTAAACACACGTAAGTCCATTAGGAAAGATAATTGTTTTGTACATTCAAACAAATTTTTACATCAATAATATGAAACGCCATCAACCTTGATTTTATTAACTTTTGAATTTATTTTTTTCTAGTTTTCATAAACCCTGAATACATATACATATTACGATATCTTATTCTTAGGAGACGAATATTTTGGTAAACGTAAATCATGCAAACGTTTTAGATGTATTTCCCTTTTGCAATAGACCATAGATTTCTTCTAAGATTAAAACATACCAAAACAAGCAGGTAAGCTTATATGCCTTGATATTGATCCAATAAACAAAAACACTGTCGAGAAAGATTTAACCTAGTTTAGAGTATGAAAAAAACCCTCATATCTAACCAGTTCTCCTAAGGTTGAGGAGATAAATGGCCTCGTGATATTATTTCAAAATGCTATCAGAAGGTAAAGAACTAATCCTCAAAATCCTACTGAATCCAGAAATCATAGATCAACTTGTTTGTTACGGATTACAAAAATAATCTATAATCCTGGATTATAATGTTCTGTGACAAACTAAAACCTTCAGTATTATTACGAAATTTCCAATTACATAACAGCAGATGTTTTGAATTTTATTTTGTAAATCCTCCTTAGAGAATGAATAAATGAAGTTGGAGGTTTTCGATTGAAATGAAAGAAATAGCCTTATATATAATGTTAGTTACAAAATTTCAAATCATGAGATTACTGGGATGGTCATGTAGATAGGAGACGGTATATCCGTGCTAATATTATGTGTTATTTAAAAATTGTAAAAAAATAAGAAAAATGAGTAAATAAAAACATTATTCATCAAAACCGGTTAAAAATATGGCATACTGGTTAAGTCATTTCTTTATGAATTTATTCCTTATGAAATAATAATGAGTAACAAACAATAATAACATATAAAGACTGATTAGATAGAGAGATTTTATGGGGGGAAAAAAGTAGTTAGGGATCTTGTGGGAAAGAAGGAGCGACTAGGAAAAGAATGAACTTAAGAAGAGCGAGAGGAAGAGTTCAGGAGGATGAGAGAGTATTGGAGTGGAAAATGGATGGAGGGTATGAAGAATAATTAGAAATGATATTCGCGTGGTCTTTGTTGGCCGATTGACGTCAAAAAATAAAAAAAATAAAATAAAATAAAAAATGAGTAACTGAGATAAAAGACTTTCAATCGGTACACGAGATCTGCCAATGAGATATTCACCCCACAGTGACGATCTGTCAATCACCACGGAAGACGAGGCACGTTACAATGCAAGTATCTTTCGCTCGACTAGTGGTGAAAGGATGCAGAACTGAAGAATTAACGGGTGGATTACAGGTTCCTGGCTTGCACAACTCAGAGGAAGATCCAGGGCCTAGCTTGGATTCCTAACCACCTCGTGACTGACTTGTCAACGATGGATACAGTAACAGATCCCTACTGTTAACTTCGCGGCCCTTGTTGGTTCACTCTCCAATTTCTTTTTCAGCCTCAAGTGAATTGTGAAACTGATTTGAAGCCCCTCCTTTGTTGGGAATTGAATAGGTCTCACGTTGAAGAGCACATTTCACTTAAAGAGATGGAAATAATAATAATAACATAATTTAACATCACATAAATAATGGTAATAAGAGGAGGTTGAAAATACATATTTTTTTTTAATGTTCCGACCAACTCGACGCCCTCAGTTTTAGGTCGTGTAGGGAACGTTTGTCAGTATGGTTCCCATTCCTAAAAAGTACACCCAGTTTTTTTGTCAAGGAAAAATGAATGCATACTCCGTTTTAAATACCAAGTCAGTATATAACATGTA
The DNA here is from genome assembly GCA_023052935.1 of Piezodorus guildinii. Lineage (NCBI taxonomy): Eukaryota > Metazoa > Arthropoda > Insecta > Hemiptera > Pentatomidae > Piezodorus > Piezodorus guildinii. The sequence continues at coordinate 65,238,336 of CM041293.1, forward strand.
GTCAGTAAGTCGTTAATATATAACATACAAATAATCGTTAATATAGGCAACAATATATAAATTCATCGACAATTAGCATAAAGATATTTGGTGAACAAACTAAGTAGAGTAACTTCCTACAAACACAATAACTTACACACACACACACACATACATACATAATATATATATATATATATATATATATATATATATATATATATATATATATATATATATATATATATATTTATTGCACACCGTGCAAGAAGGCCCAGATCAGACTCAACTGCCGGGTTTTTCTTTGGGTAACCACTTTATAGAGACTGGCCATGCCCCAGGAGGACTTCCATGTCCCAGGGTCGCTCCACGGCTTTTCTTTCTACGGAATACTGCAAAGCAGTTTTTTTTTTTTATGTATGGTTTCCCGGAGTTTTAAATTAATTATTTTGTAAACACGTAATAAAAACTATTTTAGAGTAGCCCATTATTTATATATATATATATATATATATATATATATATATATATAGAGAGAGAGAGAGAGAGAGAGAGAGAGAGAGAGAGAGCAACTGCATTGAATAAAGAGGTAGCATTATATTATATTAAATTCCTAACCACCTCGTGACTGACTTGTCAACGATGGATACAGTAACAGATCCCTACTGTTAACTTCGCGGCCCTTGTTGGTTCACTCTCCAATTTCTTTTTCAGCCTCAAGTGAATTGTGAAACTGATTTGAAGCCCCTCCTTTGTTGGGAATTGAATAGGTCTCACGTTGAAGAGCACATTTCACTTTAGATTTTCTTTAAATAAAGACCCTCACAAAGCAGGACCTCCAGCTTAGAAATATCTACGCTGAATCATTTTTTGTCGAAAGATATAAGGATCTTGCTTCAAACAAAGAACAGCTGTTCGGGAACCGACAAACACATAAATTATTTTCGAAGATGCTTTGTACCTTCAAGGTATAAGTAAATTATTCGGAACCCGGATACTCAATCTACTTCGTGAGCAATCCGGATACAAGAATGAAGGAAGAGTTTGTGATCTCTGGATGGCCCGAGGGCGTGCGTCATCCAGGTGAGAGGAGCTGATGTAATCTGGAAGTAGGGGTCCTGCTTTAAGGACAATGACTTTGGAATACCAACTGTACTAGTCAGGATAGTAGAAGGGAAAAAATAAAAAAGGTTTTTAAATACTTAAAAATAATTAAGTACAGTCTAAAATCGCGTTCTATCATTAACGTATTCCCCCTTTACGCCTCTTATTGTCAAGAACAATATCCACTCATATGCTATGCTAGTCGACGTTGACTAAATATTCTAACAGTAGTTAAAAAAAATAGATATAAACAACATATTACTTTTTATATAAAGTCAATTTATTTATTTTTCTTAATAATGAAGAGGTCTCTATAAACGTGTTTTTAGATTGTTTAAAGAAACATTTCCCGCACTGATACCTGAAAAGGGCGGATGGTTTCATTTCACAGGATTTAAGCATTTGACAGACTTCGACATTTTAAGGGCTTCGTGACTGAGACGGTTAAATACTCCTCCACAGGAATCTGAACCCAGCATTAAGTATTTACAATAAATCCTTTATAAGATTATTCAAGCGAACAATATTTATATTTATAGTTTGAAAAAAATGTACAGCTATAATTATTTTACTTATACTTACGTTAAATAAATATTTCCATGATAAGTGAAGGAGCAAAACATACCTGAAAAATTAATACAAATTTATTATTACTCAATTAATTTCAAATACTAAGGTAAAATATACTACAGCCAAATATATATACTGATAACTAAAATTATTAAGTATCTCTCACCACTGTCCAATATCAATAAATAAGACAAATGAATACAAAAATAAATAGGTGAATTAAAGAGATGGAAATAATAATAATAACATAATTTAACATCACATAAATAATGGTAATAAGAGGAGGTTGAAAAAACATATTTTTTTTTAATGTTCCGACCAACTCGACGCCCTCAGTTTTAGGTCGTGTAGGGAACGTTTGTCAGTATGGTTCCCATTCCTAAAAAGTACACCCAGTTTTTTTGTCAAGGAAAAATGAATGCATACTCATACAAATGCATACAAAGCAGTTTTTTTTTTTTATGTATGGTTTCCCGGAGTTTTAAATTAATTATTTTGTAAACACGTAATAAAAACTATTTTAGAGTAGCCGATTATTTATATATATATATATATATATATATATATATATATATATATATATATATATATATATATAAATATATATATACATATATATATATATATATATATATATATATATATATATATATATATATATATATATATATATATATATATATAGAGAGAGAGAGAGAGAGAGAGAGCAACTGCATTGAATAAAGAGGTAGCATTATATTATATTAAAGATAGTTATACTTTCAATATTGTTATACATCCAAAACAATTTTTATATTCTCCTAATTGGATATATTTCTTGTTTTATATTCATTTCAACGAGCTAATGATACTCTTATAGTTCCCGAACAACTAATTATAATGTAGAAAGTAAAATTAACGCAATTTTGCTACATTCCAACTGTGACTAGTCCTAAGCTTTTATAAGGATTCTTATAAGTAAATGGGAACCTATTAGAACAATTATGGACAATTGGACGATTTCTCCCAGGACTTAGCAAGGAGGGACTACGCGAGAAAGAACAATCACGAAGGCGGATTTCCTCCCAAGCCCCGCACCCTTCTTTTCCGACTTTAAGGATTTCTAGAAAATAGTCCGAATCCCTAGGAAGAAGACAAGCTATACGTGAAAGGGGCATTAGGGAACGTTTTCACATTCACTATTTCGACAGAGCACCGGGGGCTATCATTAGTAAAACGAAGCGTAGAAAGCCAGGGTTCCGCGTTGATCCCTCCTCACAACGTAACACATCATAAACCCATTTTACGGCTATGGGGGGATACAGGTCTATGGCCTGGATTACGATCAGTCGAGGTCTATAATACCTGTTTAAACGCAAAACAATTATGAGAACTGTGTCAGGAAGAATGTAACAACAAAACACAGATGAAAGAGCAATTTTCTTCGCAAACAATTTTTTAGAAGATTCTATGAAGATCAAATAATGGGTAAACTTTTTTATATTAGATACTACACTAAACACTATAATATACTGAGAAGATTAGCATGGCCCCTACGTAAGGATGACACGCAAAATAGTGAATCGTTTCACATTTGTAAGAACAAAAGGAGAAAAATAAATTGAAAAAATTTTTTAAAGAAAAATATATTAATCTATTCTTTTTGTGTATTGTATGTTAAGAATTGTAAATTCAAAATTCTCCAATAAGGGAAAAACAAGTAAGCTGAGTAAATAGCAACCCAATTAAGTTGGGCAGCATCGATTGTTTAATAAAGTGTATCTCTCTCATTAAATAGGAAACCATCGAATTCTCCCTCTGTACAATCCTTGCAATACAAAACCAAATACAAATACAAATCCTTAATGATCCTTAGTATGTTACTGATTAAGTCATCCATTAAGACCTAATTATCCCATTAGATAAATACTTACCCCGAAATAGATACAGCTCTTTTCATTTCGAACCCATCACCCACATAAACCCGCTTATCCGTGACCTCTTTCTCCATACATATTCCTGACAATCCCCAGAGTCGACCCAAAAGGAGATGGCCAAGGGACTTCCTCCTTTAAACAGGACATTTGAGTGTTATTAAAGGGATGTTTCTCCACGAGACTTACAAGTATTTTAATTTTTTGTTTAGCTTATTTACTTGTTTATTTTATATCGTTTTTTTGGAGGGAGAAGTGGGGAGTTCATCCCTACCTCATCTTTTTAGGATGTATGGGGTTTTCTAGGACAAAAGAGGAAGAATGGGGGATTAGTGGCAGAGTTGAAAGCTCTCCGACACCAAGACGTGAACTATTATTATTTTATTCAAAGTTTTTGGTCATCTGGTTGCTGGACAAGACGTGTTCACGGCAGCTCGGCTACTTCGCACCCTGTATCAATATAGTTGTAAATTTCATTAAATTAATTTTTTTTTTAAACAGTTTAATAAAGCTGCGTTAGGAACTGGGAATGTTTTACTACCCTTGAAAATTAGTGTTTTTCTACGGACGAAAAGAATGCAAGCATTCATTAATTGCCTAAAGTATCCGATGCAATTATTTCTTATATAAACTAGTAATAAAGTATGTTACGTAAAGTACGTTTTATATATCAACTTAATATGTCTTTATGAGAGCAATAAAAATATTAGATAAAACTAAATCGTATCCAAATTAATAATAAAAAACTTAAAAAAATTTTTTGAACGAGAGATCTATTTACCTATCTATGGGTATAAATATATCGTTTTTAAAGATTGGGAAGAAAGGACCAATATTTTTTTTTAAATGATCGAAAATGAAAAAAAAAAAAAAAGGATATTAATGTCCAGTTCGGAAGCGATACTAAAGATTATAATGATATTCCTGTGAGGGTAAATTTGTATTAAGTAAAAAAGTGCTTTACATTGATATTTATACAGAATTTTGTCGTTGATATATATATTTAATTTGTTCCTAGTTGAAAATATATTTTTTATTGAAATTTACAACTGTAAAAAAATACAACAAGTAAATATGCTGAAATGATAAAACACATGAAGAGAAACTGCTCATTGGCAGCAATCTTTAGCTAATTGAAAATAAATAGCAATCTTTGTATCTCCATAATTAATGGTTTATGTATAATAACACTATTTATCTATCTATCTATCTATCGGCGCTATGGTCCTTGTAGGACCTTGGCCCTCTCAGCGAACCTTTTCCACTCTGACCTGTCTTCGGCTGCCTTCTCCATCCGCTGACACCCAACGACCGAAGGTCCTCCTCCTCTACGTCCTGCAGCCAACGAAGTCTAGGTCTGCCCCTGCTCCTTCTTCCACCAGGGTGTCCCTCCATCATCATTTTTGGCAGCCTCCTACTTTCCATTCTCTGTACATGCCCCAGCAATCTTATTCTGGCACTCTTGATCTTGGCAACTATATCAGGTGTCTGATACAGATTTAATTTCATTATTCGCCTTCATTCGCCAACGATCTCCTTCTTTTGTAGGACCAAAGATTTTTCTGAGAATTTTTCTTTCCCACATGTTTAGTAGTCTTTCATCATTGAGTGTTAATGTCCAGGACTCGCTTCCGTACATGACCACTGGCTGAAGGACAGTACAATATAATCTTATCTTACAGTACTATAACACTATAGTATAATAATATAGTATAATAACACTACAACACTGAAATTCATTTATTTTCTATTAGTTACCTCTGCCAAAAAGGTTTGTTACCAAAACCATGAAGTCAAACTCTGTTATATAATTTAATTGGTTTTAAGAAAGTCCGACAAGTGGTTCTATCTACCCAAGTGAAAGGAGAGGTTCAGTTGCCTTAGCACAAAACAATTACAATCTACTAGAAAAAAAAGAGTAGCTACTGTTTACAAAAAAAAAAATTATTTTTCAAATATCATTTTATTATAGTCTGGAACTTCCTCAGTTAGGTGTAAGGCTCTACCATGTAAACTGTATTCTGCGGATTTTAGATTAACATTATTTAATTTTTTTTTTTTTATATCACAGGACTTCTTAGGTTATCTTCAACATCAATTTTAAAATCTGTTATTTAAAAATCATTTTAAAAATGTCCTCCAGATCGTAGAGCAATGGGTAGTCCTATCTTTGAAATTAGATCTTAATATAGAGTATCTCTAGAGTATTGACTTAAAAATCGAAGTATTGTACCGGAATTCGTTGGAAAGGAGAAACCGTTATTTGGTAAAACACGACTACATTTATCAACCTAAAACAGCGGATTTGAAGGTCGAGTAAATGAGAAATTCCAAATTGTTTCCTCAATCAACTTTGGAATCACTCACGATTATAACGGTCGTTTAAAAATTCTACGCAAAATTAAAATATTTACATAACGTGATTAAATAAATATAAGATTTTTTGATGAAAAAAAATACAAGATATATCTTATATTGTGCTCTAAAATGGTATCGTGAGTTCCGGGACTAAACTGATAACAAATATTTAAATGGCTACAATAAATAAAGTAATATTTTACTACACAATTATTTTTTTAATACCGTCGAATATATTGAAAATTTCTTTTCTTTTTTAATTTTTTTGGAAGTTTTCTTAATATAAACATTTAAAAAAAGCACACACTGCCTCCCATTCCTCACCCAATCACTTTATTTCATGAGCTTTTTATCAGTTTTTCATATTAGTCGACGTTTCAGGGCTGTTTTCCCATTTTCAAGACTTATTCCTTTTCCATTATGTGATTACCATATCACATCTCACCCTTCATTCCATCTTATAGCACACTGCTACTTGTCCTTATTGGTGTTCATTTTTTGCATTTTCATGAAAATTTCATTTTTTGCATAATTGTTTTCTTTAAACTTTAATTATTTGTTAAGTTTCTCATTTCGGTCTTCATATATTAGCAGTTTACATTAATGTTTGTTTCCATATTTTATTTTTATTTTTTCAAGAGGTGTTTTGCCCTGATACTGATAGATCAACAAAATTTGTGGACATCTTGGCATTTTTGGCTACAGAAAAAGAAGCACTGATAGTAGTTCCCACTATCAGATATGAAACAAATGACCGGAAACAAGGAAAAAAGATTCAAGAAGAGAAAGAAAACATTAATACAAAATATATTCCATACCTGAAAGAAATATTTCGTGAAGAGTTTGAAGAAAAAGAATCCCTGTAGATACTGAATCATATTTGGAGAAGTATGGACAGGAAAGAAATCATTTGCAAAACATAGCGGATACCACAATCCTGGACTCTCTGGGAATCCTGCTGCATCAACACATATATTGAGGCTAGGCTGGATCTGCATATGTTCATGAGCAATTTCGAAATGAGTAATGTATATGTATTTCTATTTGGCAGTATCACCCTCTATTTTTCTTTGAAATTGTCTTCAGAATTGATCCAGTATGCAATGCATAGCAACTCAGCAAAGTTGAGCAGCAGGTCCAAATGAGAATTTCTCCTTCTATCATCTTGATACTGTACACGATTTATTGTGTTTTATTTGTGTGTTACCCACAACCAACTTTTCCGTCATATAACACATATTGCCTTCTACTAAACAATACTTATAAGTCTTGACTAACAATATTAAACCCATGAACATAACCTTCCCATCGATGTCTTGGCCAATCCAATGGATGTTTGCAGTTTCTTTTAGAAATTCATTAGTCTACAGTCAAACACAAGACTACAGATACTTCCCTTTATCTAGACATAAATTATCTGTCGCCGCTTTTTTTTCCGCTTTCATTAATAGTAAAATTATTTTAAGATATACCTCTACAGTCGTTTAATGGATTAGGACTCCTAAACCTATACATTATTTTTTAACAAATGTTCTGAAATAATTTTCCAATACTATAGACTTTATTCGCAGAAAGAACGAATAATATAAAAGAATTTATTGTGGATATAATTAGTTGACCGTTGAGAATTAGTGAAGGAATTAGTCCGGGTGGCGGTCATTAAATGAAACAACTGAATAGTTTCTGGAACTAGGAAAACTGGTTTTCCACTCGCCTACCAGACGCTCTGATGATGACCCACAATGGGAGTCGAAACGTTGGCAAACAATAAAATAGTTGAAACTATTCAGTTGTTTCATTTAATGATTGCCACCTGGACTAATTCCTTCAATAAAAGAATTTACAGCAAAATAAGCTTGTTTTTTCTAAGAAAAGTTTTTTTTTCATATTATAAGTTTTTTTAACCATTCTTAGACATTTTTAAGAATTATTAGTATTTTCTATAAATTAAAAAAAATAAGAAACTTTATAAAACCTGAAGTATCTGAATCATTGAAAGAAGTATCATCGTTAGCTATAAAACCATACATATTTCAAAGCAAAAATACACCTACCACATCACTAAAAAAAAAAGTCGAAATAAATCAATTCTGTTTGGCAATCTGTTAGGGAACAACAAACAGGTTCTTGCTCCAAATAAATGAGAATTATAGACATGGTTAATGTTACATGAAGACCGATTAATTTGTATCAGTCCAACCGATCTAGCCTGTTAGAGCTGTTTGGTTGGGTGTTACGAAATACCAACAGGGTCTAACATAACACTTTAATTTGTTTTCTACCTTCTGTTGTTGAAATAACATATATAATTTTATTTCTACACATTTATGGAATGGTTTTTGGGTCTAAATACAGTCATTTTCACCCTAGTCCTGAAATTAGTGAATCCCATCTTTCATTCTTTCTTTTCTGGTGTCAGGTTTCTCGAGATGCTAATAATATCTTGGAAATTCGTTAAATCCCATAAACAGTTTTAAATATTTATAAACAAAAGTTACAATGCCTGAAAGGTGATTACCTATATTTAAGATTTTACAAGAGGCAGCTTTTTTTTTTTTAATTTTATTCATCTATATCTGAAATATATAGTAAGGAAAAGTATTGCGATCGTGAAAATTTTCGAACTCCAGTTTTCAACAGAAATACAGGTTTTAGGGTCTGCTGAGGCCAAATAACCAAGTTCTGCAAGAAGGTCTATCTATGTGTGTGTGGTAGCTCCCGGGCGAAAACGAAAAGTCCTGTGTAACTGAAATTTCTTATTTAAGGCAACTATACGCCCAAAATATTACAAAATCTTTTTCATCAAAATCAGCTGACCGGAAGATGTACTTTATACCATGCATATTGCACCCTTTTACGATTTTCTCGAAAATGGCTCTAACGATTTTGATAAATATATCGATATATCGATGTAAAATTAGAAAGGTTTTAATCTAATGTAGGTTTCATTCCGATTGAAATAGTCTGACAGGGCTTAAATGCCGATTTTAATTTTTTTTTTTCCTCTAAAGTACCTTCAATTTTGTAAATACTAAAAAAATAACAATATAATCTTGTTATCAACAATAAAAAAAACAAGTAAATATATAAGTTGAACGAATTTGATATCCAACTAAAGGAGGAAACTGTAAAAAACATTTTTTAATGCAATTTTTTGTTTTTTTAACATAAGAAAGGTAATATGGATGTATAATGTATCGTTGGAAAAGCTAAAGATTTTAGAACAAATATTATTTTATACAGAAAATTGTAAAAGTGATGAAAAGCCGATAAAACTAGCGATTGTTTCAGATAATAATATAATCGATTTTTTAATAAAAACACATGTTTTGTAGAAATTCAATTTAATTAATTCTTTATAAATTTATTTTTATCTCTAAATGTATTTACAAATTCTTAAATTGATATAAATAACGGTTAGTGAAAGTCGTGTGTTGCGCGCACCAGATTTTTTAGAAGTGAGGGCGTGAAAAGGTTGAAAGTTCTAACTAAATACATATAAGACGTATTCTGTAGTTTACAAATTCATCCTAGCTGAATCATTACATGAAGTAGTTTTTAGTATAGATAAAGTATTTAAAAATTTATTTTTCTCATTAGTTATTTTATTTGAAGCTATTTGTTATTCAATGAACGAATACACCAATTCATTTATTTTTTATATATCCTATGTACCGATCTGAGTGCAGCAATAATGATAATTCTAAAACATATAAGGTGGGAGAAGGAAGGGGATGTTTTTTTTCCTTAGTAGATCTACAACTAAGTTTTACAGTTGATTCCAAATTAAATGTATGCATCGCATAGATTCTTAAAATTCTGCAAAACAAGAAGAATTTCCAAATACATCCAGAGCAATCATCAGGTTCATATTTTTTAAAAGATAGTCTTGGCAATGAATAAACATTTTTCATTGTGGGTAGTAATATTTTGAAAAAGTCATAAAACAACCAATTTTTTAGAGATTCCAAATTCATAAAACTAAAATTAGATGACATTTAGAGTAATTTATCACAGAATTGATTAGATCAATATTATAGCATAAGTGGGAACGCATTGAGATAATAATGATTTTGTACTCATAAATAAGAATTCATTGATGTTTTTAGTAATTTGACTGTCGTAAAATTCGAGTATATTAATAATGTACTGCTTATTTGAAGTAATTATATGTATTGAATATAAATACCTATTTACATTCAAATTTGAGTCTAAAGAAAGCAAAGACTTAAAACTTTTGAGATGCCTAGCATTGCCTATGACAGTCTACTTCAAGGTAGTTAATTAACGGGAAAACGTTCGTTCTCAGTTCATTGTGAGTAATTTCTTTCCCACGATTTTACAGTTTTCGTGATTATCCGATTAGCGCAATGCTTTTGTCGTCCGTATCGGGCAAAGTTTCTTAACTCAGTCCATCTGATGCCTATGTGAATCCCAGGCTCATCTTGAGCGAATAAATAAATATTTAAATATATTTCATAGAAACTAAACAAATTTTAAAAATGAATTAGATGTATTTTCATGATTTTATTCCATAAATGATCTAGAAGAAACAATTGTTTTTAAATAAATATAAAAAAACAAACGCAAAACCATCAACTATTATTGCAGAAATTCTGAACTACCCATTTGAGAAGACAGCACTATTGTAACATACTTATTGAAATCCAAACAGCATTCAAATATAACTTCTGAAAGCTAAAATATAGGGTGTTTAATTAAGTCTTTTCGGTTTATCTGTTTATTATTATATCACTGGTACTTCTTGTCTGATGAATTCAATCCCTGAAGTGGATTGGTAATCCTGTTTGTAATATATAATATGTACGAAAATCTATTTTTTTTTTCTCTTCCATTTTGTATTTACATTTTGAGCAAGTAAAATAACATTTAATTGATCCTAAAGCACATTAACTAATCCTTCTTTAGAAAATGTAAATATTATTGACTAAGTAAAAACGATTTTATAAAAACAGAAGGATTAAATTGAAATATTGAAAAACGATACAAACTTATTTTAAAACCCAATCGTAAATCCCAAGAATGGATTTTTTGATGTCGACAACTGACACAACGCTTAAAAATTCCAAATAAGTGAACTTACGTTTTTTATCATATTTAATCCAAAGTATATATTACAAATCACGGACTTTGTAAGAGAAAAGAGAACGAGCCAAAAGATTAGGGTCATTTATAAACAATGCTCCACATAATGAAAGTAGATTACTTAGAAAGTTAGAGGTACACCGAAAAAAATATCTTCCGATGATGACAGATAGAATTTCTGATGGATCCCTGAATTGTTATTTTTAAGCTGGGAGCAAACTCATTAACCTCCAATCACCTGAATCCGGGTCAGCCATTTTTTTTTCGACCTTCGTACGATCAGCTTACCTTCTGCAACAGCGTTCTCAGCTTTCTATCTGCTACCTGAGAAAATCAACAATTGCAATCCACCTAGCCCCACTATAAATCTTCAGATATGATGGTAAGGAGCACGATGAACTTGTGTTCCTATTGGGCTGCTCTAAATCACTTTGCTCCAAGTCTTTCTCCTCAACTAAACTCATCTGTACATACTACCAAAATAAACAGTAATACACACTTTATGCCTCGCAACAGGAATCTAAAAGAAAATACAATCTAGCAATCACACTAAATGTATAAAATTATCTATTTTACATAAATGAAAAGTAAACAAGCTTAGGAATTAGAACATATGTTGCATGTATTCATCACAAGCGATTGATTGGGATGGTCAATGAAATCAGAGGATGTCAAAGTCAATAATAAAACATCAGATTCATTTTTATTACATCGAGTTTCCTTAAACCATTTAAATTGATCAAACAGGATTAGAATTGACTTATATTTTTCCCCTAATTTACTAATAATACGTTTAATAAAGACTAATTTAATAATTTTCGTGTTCTATTTCGATATATACATACATTGCGTGCCAATTCCTTCTGCAATTCCAGACCTAACTCTATACGCAAATCATCTACCTTAACCTCATATAAAGGAAACTGTTCCTTCATCTTCTCAGCCATCCATCTTCCGACTGATTGTAAAGAAAATGTTAGAATAATGGTCATATTCCATTTAAAATGAGGACCACTACAAATATGTAAACAACTTTTTTTTTTTTTTCCCCTTTTCTTTCTTTTGGTATTTCTCTATGATCTTATTATAACATAAGAAGTAAAATTATAAAATCTCTTCACACGCACATATGATTATATAATTATAAACATATACATACTAAGTAGTGGTATTTACTTCTTTTATAAATAATATAAGTATATCTTAAGTTTGTATTTTTTTATGTTTTTGTTTCTGAGCCAGACACAAGTCTCAGTCTCTGTACTTTACTGTTATTCTTATGGGACTGAAGATCCCTAAATAAATTTTACTCTTTTCCTTTCTTTCTCTTCTTTTATATAACAAAAAGTGATGATTTTAATCAATTCTAAGGTTATTGTAATTATTTTCATCAATTTAGTCATAGTTAATTAAGTTCTTAAAGGTTCTAATTTTTATTACAGACCAAACTTAGTTCAAGCACGAATATTGTTTATTACATTATCAAGAAGACTAATTTGCTATTCGATATTTTTTTTTCATAACACAAAAAATTATAATAAAAAAGGGGATTTCCTGATTAAAACCTGTAGGTTAAAACGTAGAAAATAAATATTCGAGCTATTTCATTGTTCTTTCATTACAGCCACCTGTTCGGTATTACTTTAAATTAAAATTTTAGCTCAATTCATAAATATATAAATTTATAAGCATTTTTCTTGAGTCAAAAACTCTCGATGGAAATTGCGAGGAAGACCTAGTCGAGAAATTTTCTTGTAAATTCGGTCATAATCTTGAAAAGACTTTCCCGCAAACTTGCTTTCCATAAATAATGTCGGCTAACTTTTCACCGTTCTATTTTTCCATTTAAAGCCGGACTGATCTACCCCCGACAGTTGTAACTGAGCAATGACACAGAACGGATCCGAGAGCGCTCCCAATCCTTTGTGTGGGGCCGATACAGGAAGGGGCGATTGTCCGCCCGTCCGTGCAACTGGGGCATAGTCCACAGCCGAGATATCTCCTGTTTGAGAATAGAAGGGGAGTCTGTTCGGAGTAAGGAAGAATATCTTTCGCTATGAAAAACTAAAGGGAACGAAAGAAAATAAATAACTAATTAGACCTATTCTGGTTTCAATTGATTCGCATCAAAAGAGACTTTCTTTAAAGAAAGAATTTATCATTACGAACCATCCAGTAATGTTTTCTATGTTCATCTGATATCGAAACCAGACAGTTTTAACGGGGTAGAAGTTTTTCTGCCTTTTCTCTTTCGAAAGAGGTTCTTATGGCAATTTTCGTTAAAATTATATTTTAGAATTGCTGTAATTTTTTTCTTCTTGGATTTTCTGACAAATGGAGTTGTAATATGGCACTATGCAATGGAGAAGGTCTGATAACACCCTGGTAAATAAGTTTTAATCAGTGACATAGGTTTGGAAAAGTAAAGAAGTGGTTGGATGATCTTAGTCTTAACTTAGATAATTTGGAAATACGATGAATGTTAAATTTTAAATGCCTATCTAGTTTTATACCCAAGTAGATTTTTTTTTTTCTAAGCCCCGTGGATGGGATTTGGGGTTGAAAATCGACAAAATAGAGGAAGGAATCTAGGATCTCTTTTACTGCATTAGATGCATTTTAAGAGGGGAATGAGGATAGGAAAATTTTCGGAATAGGGAGCGAATGGGAGTCTCTTCTAGTGATGGGGCTCACTAGTCTTTCTGAGTCAGTTTGTCAAGTTTTCTCAGTCCAGTCTGAGAGTATGTACGTAGTCCTGTAGTTAGTGTGTTAAACAGTGAGTTCGTGCTGTAGCGGAGACTATAAAAAAATTTAATATGTCTCCGGGAGATGTACACACGGGTCATGTTATAGACGGAAGTTCGAAGGTGTGTATTTGGTCTGTGTTCGTCCTCTGTAGTGAAGTACGCCTCACTATTCCTCTTAGTACTCCATTTTGAAACTGATGGGGCTTTTTTTTCTATGGTTGGTGTTATGTTAGTTAGCATCGGTGTTCCGTATAGAACGGCCGATCTAACTATTGATTTATAGATTAGATACAGATGTCAGTAAATGATTTAGTTTATAGGACTTGGTCCGAACCAAGCTAATCTTTTTAAGGCAGTGATTAGACAGTGTAAGGTGCCTGTCTAAGGTGATGTCCAGGTATACTATCCTATTGGCAAGCTGGTTTTTGATCCCTGCTACCTCGTAGGTCTTCGGTATACCCACCCAAGTAGAAAAGTTTCTGGATATTTTGTTGTATGTCTTCGATCTTCTTGAGACTAATGAATCGGCAAATCTAGGCCTTAGTTTATTTAATTCCACAGCTTGAGTAGGCTTAGTAGAAATTAAACTCAAACACTGACCTAAACAATGTTACCATTATCTTTATAACAAATAAACACTTTTTGTTCAATAGAGCTAAAATTTAGAGGAAGATCCAAAAATATGTTCAATCACTTAAACTCATTAGTGGCCGATACAAATCAGAAACGACGTATAAATATTTAGTTAAACGTAATCTTCAACAAACAATTTGTTTGGGAATAGGATGTGATACTAGATTCTTTTATGAAAAAGTTCTGAATTTCTCGATTTTTATCTAGAGAATTATATCTTAGGTGAGCTGAAACTGATTTATTACTCATATACGATCACGAAGTTGTATTCTTACCGCATAAGTATTGAATCAATGTACATACAAAGCTAGATTACAGTGAGTTTATATGTTGATTTAATTTTTGCATCTTTGAATAATTCTTATATTTATCATTGACTACATTCATTTTAACCATTACAAATTCATAAAACACATGGAAATTAAATTTCTTAATCTGAAAGGACTATGAGATAACGCTTTTCGGATCCGTGTTTTTTATTTCTTATACAGAAAAAAAAAAAAAAAAAAAATAAATAAAAAAAAAAAAAAAAAAACGGAGATGGGGCAAGAAAGACATATTACGGTCAAGAACGGAATTTCCGATAGCGGTTCCCATACTGCACCGGGAGTATGAGAATGGTTACACGGAGCGTCACAACAAATGGGCACACTTCTTGAATGAAATGAATATAGAAAATCATATATTCTGAAGTCAAATTTAAATAACAATGAAATGACAAATCGTTTGTTATTTTAAATTAATATTAATTATTTATTGTACGTACATAATAGCATGGACAGTTTAAATAATTTTAAACAAACCCATCTTGCCATCGATTACGATATAGAAGAAAGATAGAAATATACCTGTGAAGTAAATTGCTTCTTGCTATATTTTATAGTCAGTAGTAATCCCTTATTCGTTGTCATTCCAGTCCCCACAACGCATAACTTCGAAGTGTCTATTCATTATTCACATACTTCTTCGAAGAAGGAAGCATAGCTGAATTCTACATGTAACTGGCACAAGGCACAAATCAAAAATCGTTTAGAAGAACGATTTAAAGCAACCACACTAGAACCCTGGAACGTCAGTTATGTAACTAAAGGATTCACCGCGCTATATTTTAAAATAACTACTAACAAGCTCCAACAGAATAATAAATTGTAAATTAGACGAAGATTAACTCTGGAAAATTACTACATTCTAAGAAAAAAAACTAATAAGCCATAACCACAAGTTTACAGATAATTTATGTTCCGTTCATTACATAATGTATATAAGTGTATTATATCTTATATTTGTCAAATGAGCTAGTTTATTAATAAAAATAGAAAAAAAAAAGATTTAAATCGGTTTGTTTTTTTAAGATTTTTGTTCGGTACCTCGAGACGGTCGCATGTATCCCACATCTACGACAAGTTAAAGTGGTTATCCCCCAGCTTCTGAAGACAATATTTCCTTGGATCATTTCTCTTTCAAATCATTAACTCTCACCACCCATTTTATGTTTACAGCCTTCTAGTATTTAAATCCTAAACCCATCACCAGGAAACAAGATCCCGTCTGTCCGACCTCCAAACTCCTTTCCACAGAACCAAGAAATATGATTGCTCCTTTTTGGCCCATTCTACTGCCCCATTGAATACCGCTCTTGAAACATCCGACATCCTCCTTCCATATTATCTTTTAAATCCCTCCTCTTTCAATACTTCCATCTCTCCAGTCCGATGTAAGCTAATTTTTATTATGCCTATTTACGTGAGATGATTTGTGTATCTACTTTAATGAGATGTAAAATTAGGTTAATTCTTATTTATTTATTTCTAGAATATGTACATAGAGATGTCACAATGACCTTTTATTTTATATTTTTCTTCTTTCTTTTGTTATTTAAATGTAGTTATATATTGTTTTTGGCCAGATATAAATTTTTATTTTGTTCTTTAATGTTACTCTTATGGTACATTGTCCCAGGATAAAGTTTATTTTCTATTCTAAAAAGAAATTAATTAAGTTTTAACTTACCTATGTTTAACAGAAACGCATTAGATTAAATGTGCATTCTTTGGTGGATAGTAATTTATGTAATATAGGATCTGAATTTCTTTCTTATATTATATCTGAAGTAGTTCTATTTTGGTTTTATTTGTCCATAGAGTAGTTTTTCTAATTTTAATCGTTTATAGTCAATAAAAATTTGTAGAATAACTTCTAACTTCTCTAATAACAATAACTAATAACTTCTCTCGTTCAGACAGTCATCAAACGAGTTGGTGGAAACAAATTTTTCTCTTCTTAATTTTTTGACCATGGATGTTTAGATACAAAAAATGTACTTCGTATGATCTAAAACGTTTCTGGTCGTTTTGGAATGAATCTATTCTACGATTTATTCTTCAGCACTATAATAATTATACATCAGTGTTTACATGAAGTTAAGTAAGCCTTGGCAGTGATTAGCGCAAATTGATGTTGGGAAATCCTCAAGAATGGATCGGACAAGAGAGAGAGGAACATCTCGCAACGGAAGCCACAGCAACTCATTACAACTTACGGAAACAATCAGCCACAAGAGGCGGGATCTTTCGACAGCGGGCCAATAGAGAATAAATAGCGATTGCAAAAAGTAATCAAGATATACAGTCACTGAAATCGCAAAGAGGGGGGGGGGAGAGGGCGAAAATGCAATGAACTATTCTTAAATATAAAAATATTTAATAATATATAAAAATATAATAAAAATGTAGGCAATAATAAAAATGTCTAATCTACATATGATTTTAAATAAGCAAAGATGTGCTGTATGATTCACCCGGCAACTTTTGGACAAATGCAAGAATATGATGACGGATGGTATGAGCTATTTAGAAATTTGAAGGTACAAATGCTTTTTCATTCACCTAACGTAACTTTTACACTACTGCGGTCAATCGGAAATGCTACGGTAATAATAATAATAATAATAGGCTTAGCGAACCCGAAGGTTCGATGCCGATACCACCAAATTCCGCTTACACAGACTCGTCCAATGCTCACCATTCAAGCCCAAGCTCCCTAGATCAGCCTTAACGCAATCCTCCCATCGACGCTTCGACCTACCTTTCGGACGCCTACCAGTCGGATCAGCAAATATCAACTTTCTCGGAATCCGCTCGTCATCGAGCCCAACAACTTTACTCGCCCATTTGAGTCTCCGCGATGCAATCAGCTCAATTATATTCACAGGATGCAAGTTCCGCAATTCCGCGTTATGCAACCTTCTAAACTCCCCAGTGGCCTCATCTCTCTTTGGACCAAATATTTTACGCAATACCTTATTTTCGAAAACCTTAAGCCGTTGTTCATCCTTCAAAGTAAGCGGCCACGTTTCACATCCGTAAAGAACCGTTGGAAGTATAATAGTTTTATAAATTCTAATCTTTAAGTTTTTAGATAGAAGCCGCGAACTAAGTAACTTAGCAACTGAATAATAACACGCATTCCCCACCTTTAACCGGGACTTTATTTCTTCCTGGATTTCATTTTTTCTAGTTATGATTGAACCTAAA
The DNA here is from genome assembly GCA_023052935.1 of Piezodorus guildinii. Classification (NCBI taxonomy): domain Eukaryota; kingdom Metazoa; phylum Arthropoda; class Insecta; order Hemiptera; family Pentatomidae; genus Piezodorus; species Piezodorus guildinii. The sequence goes on from CM041293.1 coordinate 65,256,279, forward strand.
TACTTGAATTTCTCTACGTGTTCAAAAGTATGACCTGTGATGATAGTATTATAAGTATGAAAAAGATGATCGACACCGTTTCTGCTACTAATCATATACTTCGTCTTATCGGTATTTAATTCGAGTCCTATTTCTTTACCGGTTTTTATTAACACACTTGTATTTAGTTGTATGGTTTTCGTGTCTTCACCTAGCAGTACCAGATCATCGGCATACCCCAAAACCGGAATCTTGTCACCCATATTTAAGCCTTTCTCGGTACACATCACCTTTTCTATGACATATTCTAAAGCTATGCTGGAAATGCTACGGTAAGCTATGGAATAAGCTATGGAAATGCTACGGTAGAAGTCCTTTTTTTTCTTTTTTCTTTTCAGGTTTAATTAGTATAGTGGATATATCTTTGACGAGTAGTGACAGGCTCAGGACCAATATTCAACGTCCCTCCAGAGAAAGGCATGGCAAAGGTTTTTGCACTTCCTATAAAAAAATCCTAGGACTATCGCCGAGTTAAACACCCGCTAACCTGGGTTAGAAAAATATTATGCTATCCATTACACCACAAAAGACCATAAGTGAAAGTACAAATACTTGATGTCGGTAAAATGTTCGTGGCTAAAAAACAAAACAAATATGTTAAGCCGCTTTTATCTTCAGGACGTTTTTGAAAACGTTTCTTCAAGTAACAAGTACATGCGTATTCATAATAAAAAAACAAAACATGTGTGGTACAAATATCTGTAAATTAGGTAACTAGTCAGAGATTTTTTTCATCCATTATCTAATATTAAATATTACCAGAATTTTATTTGTTATCATATATATATATTTTTTTTTTCTTTTTTTTTTTATTATTATTTTTTTATTTTATTTTTTTTTAACGCATCGTTGATTTAGTAATGATTATTCAAGTTCATTACAGCACATGGATTTGGCAAACAGAACATGCGCACTACTCTCTTAGAGGATATAGATTTTTTTTCTTCGGTAAGCCAAAAAAACAGGTATGCATCGCAGTTTTGATAATATTCTATACTACTATTGGAATGTACGTACAAGATGCTCTCATTTACAACATATAAACAATAAGATGCTCCAAACTAGTAATCAGACATATGTTTTATTTAAAAAAAAATCGTTAGAATGACAATTGAAAGTCAAATAAACGTTTATTGAAGAAAAAAAATATTGAAACGTTATATTACAAAAAATAACTTTAAAAATATCCAGATACTTATTTTGTCTGTATCGCTTAGTAAAAATTCAGTAATTTACAAGAATAAACAACTTATCTTTACGATAATAGCAATCATACATCTTTCAGAACTTGTTTTGAATTTCCCTTTCAATATTTATAAAGATTCCAATTATAATTACACTGTTTTTGTGTGGATAATTAAATTAACAGCATAACTCTGGCTAATAATTTCAATGATCGAACCAAAATAAATAAATATAGCTTCAAATATAGAAATTAATTTTTTTTTCTTCCACTACTTCAAAAAACTTTCTACCTCTTAGAAAATGAGAAAGTAGGCATAAAACAGTGTAATAATCGCTTCCTCAATCGGTGTAAATTTTCAATGAGGAAATCAAAACTGGTCCTAATTTATCGTTTCATTCAATTATCAGTTGAGTGCATTCAAATTTTTCTATTGTTGACATAATTTACTTTATAGTAAATAAAAACTAATTACGCACTACTATTTACAACAAAAATCAAGGCGTTAACGCTAACAGATTTTTTTTTTTTTATAACTTATAATAATTAAAACAAGTATTATACTGATTTTTATAACTTTATATATAATAAATATAACCAGTAAAAGTGCTGAATTATAATAAAGAAAGAAACTACGCATCGGTAGAACGTCAATGTTTACTAAAGTTAGTAGATCCCGAGGCCACCTTCTTTTCAATCACCTTGTATGATTATCAGGAATATATGAGTTAATAGGTAGCGGACAAGGGGGTTTAAGTGGGTTGGGAGATTGGAATTAAAAGAGGTATATCTGGTACGAAATAGGTCTGCAACAAATATGATAACGATTGAGGTCGTTATGGATGATTTTATTTTTGTGTAGCATTTAGGATTTTGGATTGTGAGGATTGGATCGGGAGGAATTAGATGGTTTAGTAGAGCCTTAAACCTCGACCTGCTGAAAAATATAATTCATTCCTACATCATAACTCACACTTATTTTATAACAGAAAAAAGATATAGATACATTATTTAATTTTTAAATAACCGACATAGAATAAACTAAAAATATTTGGTTAAACATTTTTTCGAATTTTTAGAATATTGTTTATTAATTTTCAAATACTAAATGCACTACTGTAAATTATTTTATTCTTTCTACAAGGAAACAAAATAAATAGATGTAAATAGGTAAAACTAACTAGCTAAATAAATAAATAAGTGTGATTGTGTATATAAACACATCATGTTACCATATGATAGTAACAGAGATTGATATCAAAGCGTAAAGTGACATAAGAAATCCAAATATCATGCCTAGAATCGCATTCCAGATTACTCGACAGATATTAACATATCTAGGGTCCGTGAGACCCTCCAAGCCCGTTAAGAATCCTATTATAACTGTAAGCTTGTATTCGAAGGGCGATAGTCGGCAAGTGCGCTTTTATCTCCATATTCAGAAAATGATTGCCTAGGAACTATAAAGGCCTAGGAGCTATTCAATAATAGGCGGGGCCGTCCGACATGAAAGTTATAAGTTCACCTGGAAAATCCTTTCGTTAATGTAAAAACTAAAGATAGATCACAAGTACATATTTTCACATGATGACACTAAATGAGGATAAAACGTATTCCTCTTCAGAAACCTTTGCTCAGATTCAAAACCAAAATTAGGATTATTATTTATTCATTTAAGGTCACTATATGCTGCGTTGGCTAATAGGACGATACTATAGTAGTATAGGGATCTTTAACGAGTATCTGACGTCGCAAAGGATTAGAACTACCATTTCAAGTCTCCTCCGAAGGACGACATAACCAGGGATTTTTTACTTTGCCGGATTTGAACCCCCAAACTTGAGCATAAAAACCTGTTATTTTTTTGGTTAATCTAGCTGTTATATAGCTTTGTATATGAGTTCACCTAGCTACTACACCGCAGGACACCCAAAAAAATAATATTGTTTTTCTATTAAATCAGCAACATTAGAAAATGGGTACTTTTTAACTTATCAGTATCACCTAGATATATCTGAAAGAGTATTATAACTGAAATAAAAAAATAAATTAATCTGTCTTTTAAGACTTCAATACAGAGATGGGTCAGATTTCGTAACTACGAATAGTTTTCTTGTCTAGCTATTACAAATATTGGGAAGGTTGATAGTTTAGGAAACGAAGAAATAACTGGTGTTTGAAAGAGGTTCAACGTAAGGTTTTGAATGGCAAAATACTTTTGAAGGAGGCGGATCAGTGAGATGGTATATAGAAAGAATTGTATGGGTTTTGGCCTTGTGTTAAAGGATATATCAAGAGCAAATGGGGAGGTTTTTTTTTTTTTTTTTTTTTTTTTTTTTTTTTTTTTTTTTTTTTTTTTTTTTTTTTTTTTTTTTTTTTTTTTTTTTTTTTTTGGAAAAGGATTGGAAAATACAGTTACCAAGAAGGTTATGTCGACAGAAATAATGGTAAATCCGCTTCAGCTCAGTTTACCTGCTAGAAACATGGAAGAGTCTGGGTATTCCACATATGAATTTAATGAAAGCATTCATTACTCTTAAATTTTTCAGTCAGTCCACCATGCACGAGGCAACCATAGTCGAACTGAGGAAAGAGAGAAGACTAGAAGCATACGCGGGTATTAGTTTGGATGAAATCACAGAATCTTAGGAATTGTTTTAGGACAGTGTCGGATTTTCGAGTTATTTAAGAGATATGGTCACTATAGGATTACTGCTTGTAATGAACAGAACTTTATTTATTCGTATATATTACAATTTGTCATAATACACAATAATAATAGTGCTACAGGATCTCATTCATACAATATTTACAATATAAACAAAAGGAAAGCCAAATTCAATAAAATGGAATCAAAATAAATAAACATATACAATAACAAAATGCTTGTAATAATTGCTGATTATTGACATATTTCATTATATATTTTATAATTGTGTACAATGTGAAAATAATTTTTTCTGCATTACGTGTTATGAACGAAAATCATAAATGGTTGTAAAGATTAGATGTTTCAAGTTTCATTTCGTTTTACGGATAAGATTCCAAATTTTACAGAGTTGGAGAGCGAACCATGTACAAAACCAAAATCCATTTCAGAGATAGTCGTGGTAGGACATGCTGACAAATTTTGAACAGACTAATGCCCGATTTATATATAATTTAATGCATTTCTTTTCAATTTAATCTTAAAGTATAAAAACCCCAAAAAAGTATATATAGGATACAGAAAAATTCTCAAATTTAAAACACAAGATATGATTCAATATAAATGTTTAATCCTGAGAAGATATATCTGGGAATGAAAATTATTGTATTAAATGATATTTATTATCATTCATATGATTGAAACATTCGTTTCATTTTTAAGTCTAATGTTAAAAAAAATCTGGTGTGCACATCAAACGGCTTTCAATTACCTACGTTGTTAAAATCAATTTAAATTGTACTTAAGAATTTTAAATACACTTAGAGATAAAAATAAATCTTTGAAAAATTAATTTCATTGAATTTTAATAAAAACGTGTGTTTTATTAAATAATCCATTATATTATTATCTATGACAATCAGATGGTTTTATCGCCTTTTCATCACTCTAATTTTACTTTTACAATTTAGTGTATAAAATATTAATTTTTCTTAAATCTATAGTTTCCCAACGGTATATTATACGTCTATATTACTGTTTTTATGTTTGAAAACCAAAAAAAAAAAAAAACAACATTAAAAAAACATATTTGCAGTTAAGTTATATATTTACTTGATTTTATCAATGCTAACAAGATAATATCGATCATATGAAAATACGAAAACAATGCATTTTCAAAATTTAAAATTCTTTAGAGGAAGAATAATTAAAATATCGGCATTTAAGCCCTGTAAGACTATTTCAATCAGAATGAAACATTCATGATATTGAAGCTCATTAAATTTTTGTATTGATATTATATTGAGTTTAATAAAAATCGTTAGAGCTGTTTTAAAGAAAATCGTAAATAGATGCCTAATGCATGATATAAACAGGTGGTTCTTCTGGTTAGCTGATTTTGGTGAAAAAGTAGCTATAACATCTCGGGCGTATAGTTGTCTTAAATCTGAAATTTTATTTTCGTACTGATTTTTCGTTTTCATGCTAGACTAACCACACACAGACCTTTTTGCGGGACTGTGGATTCAGGAGACCCTAATACATGTATTTACGTCGAAAATTTTCAAAACTTTCCCTTACTATATATTTCATATATAAGTAAATGAAAGTAATAAATAATTATATATCGTATATATCACAACTCATTAATTTGTTTTCCACTATACTTTACAGCACGATAAACAGTGTTGTAACTCTATTACTTACACATGTATGTAAGCACAACAAGAACATTTAACCTTATAGTGCGTAAAATTATTACTTAACAAGTGTGAGAAATGCAGCCGGCGAAACGGAATAGTGTTGCCGACCTGCAGACATGGCGAGGAAGGTGTGAACAAGAAACCAGAGGCCGCGAGGAAGGCCGCACATCATTAGAGGTTCCCACCGCCTCAGTCTGTATTACAGGTGAAACTTACAACTTTCTAAGCCACATAGGATCCCAAGGAGATAGCATTAATCCTTGTATGTCTGCAGGAACAGCCATATATGGATCAAAGGTTGATAATAATGATTTTCGTATTTGATAAAAGACATATATCTGAAGAAATGTAGGAAAGGAAATTCTAGGCCATCCCTTGAGAAATCGATGCGAGATATATTTTATTGTGAAACATAAAAGTCCAAGTAGAGAAGAACATTGAACGAAAGGAGAAGTTGATTGTAAAAACTTCAACAGTCGCCTTTATAAAGCTCTTTAACTAAGACGAAATGTAGTTTCAGATCAAGATAAGTTTTCTTACTGCTTTATTTCTCTCCATTGACCGCCACCTCTCACACTCTCTCTCTCTCTCTCTCTCTCTCTCTATATATATATATATATATATATATATTGATAAATAATACAATCCATCTCAAAACTAATTAGTTCTCAACTGTTGATAAGTTTTTTACTGGACTTAAGTTTCAGTCAATAAATAAACAAATTTATTTATGCAACGGTTCAAGAATTTATTATTCTCATAATCATGCCTTAACAGTGAAAAAACAAAAAACAGAACATTAATATTTTTATACAATAATTAATAGATGATCCTATTGTTAAAGAGACAGGAAAGAATGCTTTGAACAATGAATAGATATACCGTAGTTAAATAGATATTTCAATTAGAATTTACATTAAATATATTATTAGAAATTTACTAACAATTTGAGATAAAATAGCCATTGTTCAATGCATTCTTTTCTGTATCTTTAACAATAACATCATCTATTAATACTGTATAAAAGTTTCAATGTTCTGGTTTTATTTTTCCACTGTTAAGGCATGAATATGAGAACGAAACATTGCATAAATAAAATTATTCATTTTTTAGCTAAAACCTAAGACCAGTAGACAACTTACATTATCACTTATTTGTCTTGAAATAGTTTTGAAATGGACTGTAATCTATATATTTTTGTATATATATATTGATTTTCAACGATGATTACTTGGTTGTATTTTTAGTATTTCCGGCTTTTTAAAATCTTCATAGTTGAGTAGTATACAATGTTCTGCTTTGGTAACAACTCATTTCTGTAATACCACAGTTACAGTAATAACATTTGAAATAAAATTATTAATCGAATTATTTTTAAATATGCAACGACCGGTATTGATTAATTGTGAATAACATTAAGTTTCTCCATTCTTCTATATTGGTCATGGATGTGGATGTTACTTTTCCATCCTGTCTGCAACTCTATTTATGCCCACCTTTCGAGCCCATTCCATCCATACAATCATGTTTATGAGAATGAGTCTTCAAACGTCGGATCAAGAGTGGCATATACAGATCACGTCCGCAGGACCAATGATTATCTCTTAGTCCTGGAAAGGATACCAACGAAGACTGGAGTTGGTAGTCGGTACAACTCCAAAGTGGATCGACGGGTTTCACAAATCGCAACCGGTAGATGCCGTAAAAGGCAGGGCAATAGCCCTCGGAATAGGCCTCAATGAAACATCCAGTCCTTAACTAGCCATCTTTTTCCTTTCACCTGCCAACGACTTTCCTAAGGACCTCCTCTTCCAACGGCAATTCAACCGCTGCCGCTGTTTTTCTCCAGATCATTGCATGTCCGATCATGTCTTTATTTGTCTTTCAGCAACGTTTTTTTTTGTGTTTTTTTTTATTAAAAAAAGAATGGACTCGTTAGTTAAGACATTTTTTTTAGCAAAATAACTTTTAAGCAAGCATTATGTAACAGCCAACTAATCTATGACAAATCTCCTTAATATAACGCTAACCTTTGACAGCCAATTTATAACTCAAGACACAGCAAATGGTCCAGTGTGTCTCCTTTTTTTTTTTTTTTTTATTTTAATCTGTTGTCTTCTACTTCTGGCGTGTTGTTTTTCTGCCAACACCTTTAACTTTTTTGTTGGCCCAGTATTCTTTCATTTTTCTACTGAACTCTACCTTACGTTCCTCGGATACGCTGTGCCAAACATCTGTAATGGACTTGAGTAAAGGTCTTATTTATTTTTTATTGCATATATTTTTTGTCGATTTCCTTATTATCTTCTTATTTTTTTTTCTTTCAGTTATTATTGTTATTCTCGTTGTAACTTGTTATTTTGTATTTTTATGTATGAAGTGATTACTTTATTTTTCTATATTCAGTGAAGGTATTATATTATTATTTGGTTACTTTAAAGTATGAAGTAATTGTTTTATTTTTATATATTCAGTTACTGTATTTTATTATATTTTGTTCAAGTATATCAAGTATGTCCATGGATATGAGGTAAAGGCTATGTCTGTAACAAGACCACCTGTAACTTAGACAATTTGCATGTATGTAGGTCGGCTATCTTTATAAATAAATGAATACATTTATTTATTTAATAGTAGATAAACAGATACAATTTCATTGCATTATTAAACTAAGAAGACGAGTAATTTTATTATTTTTTTTTTATTGAAGATTAAAAAATCGAATTAAACTACATGTGTATACAACATTCATCAGTGTTTAAAGATAAATTAGTTTTTTAAAAAACCTTGCAAGAAAAAATGGTGTTTAATACTTATGTAAAACATCATCGCGGTGTATAATCGTAAGTAATTTCCGGTGGTTAAACCTGCAATCATCTCATCAATGAATCCCACTAGATCCACTTCTTACTCATCGTCCATGTTGCTCAATGGATTTAATGCTTCCATTGATCTAATTCAAACTAGGATAAGTTGGTAGATTGGAAGATCAGCTACCCCACTACGCAACAAGCAATTTATATCATCAAACAACTTAACTAAGAAAAATAGAGGAAGCTGCATATTGAAAGAAAAATTGTAGCGGCTCCACCCCTTTGACCCCGAACCACTTTGCATAATGACTTGAGACATCAGGCCCACTCCGCACAACTGTTCAATTTATTGGCACAAGCTGGAGTGAGGCAGATAGGACAGTCATGAATTAATTCGCCGTTAGAGACTATCATCAGAGTCACTGCGAGATGGATTCTTATCGAAGACACAATGGAGTACGTAATGGAACATGTTGGGTTCCACCTCAAGTACTAATATACCAGTGTATTATAAAACGACCTGTTCACCATGTTCCAGCAATGCTCCTTCCACGAACATACATTCCAACAACTATAATGATAAATAGACTACAACCAACGATACATGACATTTTAAGTAGCCACCATATTACCATATGATGATTTTATAGATGTCCCAATAACAATCATATTCAAATGTAAGCATCATCAATACTTTTATGCCATTTTTGTCTTATTTTATATTTTTTTCATTCAACTTTCAATGCTCTTATGTTTGGTAGAAAGAATTTTGAGAATTATTTTGATCAAATTATCATAGTACTAATTTCTTTGGTTTGTTTCAGAAGTTTTGACCATTTGAATCCTGTCGAAGCATCCTTTGCCCTTGGAACAGTTGTATTTCATTTGTAACCAACCGATTTTCACTTATTCAACAATAATTTATTCCACAATTTTATGGTTTATGGTTGATAGATATATTTATATGTTTTAATAATTATATTTGAAAGACAGAGTTCAGTATCTTACTTTAAAATTAGTAGATTTAGGGGAACGTAAGAATTGATGCTTTTATCACACTTTTTAAGTCTGATTACCGGCTACAAAAAAACCTTCTAGGAATTCAACCTTCGCGTTTTTATCAATATAATTTTAAAGCTCTATAATTATATAAAGCTCCGCAATTCCGCGTAGTGCAACATTCTGAATTCTCTCGTTACTTTTCACATCAAATTTTATACACAATACCTCATCATTATAAAAAGACTTAACTTCACCTCATCCCAAAGGTATTAGAAAAGAAACGTAAGCAAAATTTTATTAATTATTATTAGAGAAACATTAAAAATATAAACATAACAGCATTATAAACTATAGTATAATCAACAAACATCATTTCGGCTTTAACATCATAAACATTTTAAAACTGGAATAAAACTAAAAATGAAAATAATCTTTGAAGCTATATAAATTACTGAAAATCTAGATAATTGAAGTAAATTATTAAACAGACACCAAAAATACCAATAATACTTATGCAGATATTATAAATAAATAAATATAATTTAAACTCATTTTAAAAATAATAATAAATGTTGAAGTCCTAATGAAATTAAAAATAATAAACAAGAAAAGTATCGTTGGATTAAACCACATTAGTTAAGAATAGGAAATTGATTGGATTAGAATAGCAATTAAATACTAGATAGAAATAGAAAATTTGTATTGATGGAATGCATAAAATATTGAAGATATTGACAATTGTGAATAAAATAAATATGGATCATTATATTTATATCATAACTTTAAAATTTCAATAATAACAATATTAATACTTATTTCATGTTGTTAAGAATTGTTTTAAGATATACCTGAAGATGAGCAAACATTAAATGATACTATGTAAAATTAAATGAAGATATAATAGTATTATTTATATAGTAATGTATTGAGGATACTGAGGGGAGTAAGAATAAGATAATTATTATATTAATTAAATAAACAATAATAAGTTTTGTCGGCAAAAGTCAAAAGGCTTTTCCCAAACCCCCCTGGATTGTCCGTGGGCTTGGGCTATCTGTGGGCTACCATTTTTTTTGCCTGTTTTTTATGTTTATATTAGTTAGGAAAAGGATCATATGAGGAATAAATCATATGATAAAGGAAAAAAAGATTAACGCTACTTGGGTGAATAGTTTTTTTTATTTATTATTATTTTAATTTTCTTTTTTACATTGCGCGTGAACGGTTTGACGAATTTCGCTAAGACATAGTTCAGAAAGGACAACGTCTGTCGGGTCAGCTAGTTATTGATAATAAAATATTATTAAAAGACGATAAATTCCATTTGTTGAAATTTACCTTGTTTAAGTAAGGTTAAAAAGGTTTCTCCAACTCTCGAATAAATAAATGGTTTTAAAGAATCAAGTTACCTCTAAGCAGCCTAGGCAAAGAACCGTTTGCTGTTTCCAAATGAGGATTACGTCGCTATCCAGCTATGCCAGTCCTCATTGTACGCGTCAAAGCACGTACCCAGTTGGCTCAAGGTTTTATATTATTTAACAAACCTTTAAATATCCTAAAGTTTCCTTATGACGTCACTGATGGAGTAATGACGATATAAATTAATTAAAATACAATGATAGCATTACGTAATGAGAAATTGTTAAGAATTAATCAAATCATAAGACAAACGAAAGATTAATATGAAAAAGAGGCAGATAACTCAACAAAAAACACTTAATTTTACAGTGAGAGAGAGTATAAAACCCGGTATTTGTTCGAAGGTAAGGAAACAAGAATCTGTTATTTTACGGAATATCGACATCTAAACTTTTTTTTTTTTAATCAGTTATTTATTGCAATTTACAACTGTATAGTGGAATAATACAAGTAAATTTGAGAAAAATATATAAAGGCATGAAACACATGTAGAGAAGCTTCCCAGTGGCAGCACTCTAATTTCAACATTAACAGCGAAAATTTAATCATTTATAAAATAAAAGAAAAGTTATCCCGAAAAAATTATTTTAAAAAACTAATTCTAAAAGCTAATAATATTAATAGATAAGATGTTAATACGCAAAAAAACTTTTAATATTTTTGTGAAGAAAACAAATAAAAATAATTTTATCCCTCTCACCTACCAGACGCCCTGATGATGACCCACAATGGGGGTCGAAACGTTGGCAAACAATAAAATAGTTGAAACTATTCAGTTGTTTCATTTAATGACCGCCACCCGGACTAATTCCTTCAGTAAAAATAATTTTAATAACTTCGTAACTATTTCACTATGTAATTATTAAAAATTACAAATGTTCGAAGTAAAAATCACAAGTATGCAATAAAATCACAGGCGTAATCTTTGTTCTATAGGTAAATTCACTTTCGTGAAATTTTTAATTTTGTATATTTTCCTATTACGGTGAAGATCTTGGTAATATTGATATATCAGGACATATTTTTGAACAGGTAGAGAAATTTAAGTATTTAGAATCAATGTTAACAAGAAAAACTGAAATCTCGGAGGAAATAAAGTCACGGTTAAAGGCGAGAAATGCGTGTTATTATTGACTTGCGAAATTACTTAGCTCGCGGCTTCTGTATTACAACTTAAAGGTTAGAATCTATAAAACGATTATTCTTCCGACGGTCCTATAAGGATGTGAAACGTTTCTGCTTACTTTGAAAGATGAACAACGCCTTAAGGCTTTCGAAAATAAGGTACCGCTTAAAATATTTTGTCCAATGAGTGATGAGGCTACTGGGGAGTTTAGAAGGTTGCACAAATATTAACGGAATTGCGGAGCTTGTATCCTGCGAATATAATTGAGTTGATATCAACGCGTAAACTCAAATGGACGTGTAAACTCGTGCTCAGTGAGGAACGGATTCCGAGGAAGTTGGTATTCGCTGATCCGAATGGTAGGCGTCCGAAAGGTAGGCCGAAGCGTCGATGGGAGGATTGCGTTAAGGCTGATCTAGGGGGCTTGGGCTTGAACGGTGAACATTGGACGACTCTGTATTCCCATTGCATCTTGAGTCATAAAAAAAAGTACATCTGTCTAGAATTAGAGGCTTTATTTATACTTCACCACTACTTTATTAAAATGTAGGACGTTTCGGCTATAATTCCATCTTCTGGAGCAAGAACATTTTTTTATCTTAAGTCAATGAGGTTTCTGGGTGAAATTGCGTATCTATCCAAAGATAATAAATTGTCCGTGCTTCAGAAGAAGGCATTATATTCGAAAATCGTGCATTTTAATAAAATAGTGGTGAAGTATAATTACAACCTCTAATTCTATACAAGGCTTTGACCAACACCTTAAATTATCTACGCTACATTTATTATTTGGACTCTGGAAATCTTAAAATGCGAGGTATTTTAATGCGAAATTTTTTTTAGAAATATTACACTGTTGCAATGCTTAATATATACAAACTTTACATGAAATTGAATAAAAATAAAACTTTGATGCCATAAAGAACATTAAGATTATCAGTATTTTACTTTTTAACCGAACAGTCCGAACAGTTTTAGGGAATCACAAGTTTTAATAACTTAAAACTTTTTTATTAGCTGTATTTTTTTCAATAATCTCCTTGTGAGGTTTTCAAAATCAAGATTTCACTCCAATCTATCAAAGTTTCTTCCTAATTCTAGACGTTTTTTCTGTATTAACGATGTTGAGCTAGTGTATTCAAAGTATTTTTTTAAATATTCAAAACTAAAACTGTATGAAATGAAAAGCAATAAATAATAATGAAGAAAGTAAAATAAATATTTTGCATTATATTATTTTTTATATAACGATCATCAAAACAAGCTGATAATCTACTCTTATATTATGTTTGATTTTTAGTAACGGAAAATTGTCTTGCTGGGAATATTGCTGAGAAAATAATTCTAACTATTAAACAATTATAACGCTTTCTCTTGTTTCGTACGAAAATCCCAAAATTAACTGCCTAATTTATCTGGGAAGTTTTCAATCTTCAATTTACAATGGGTAGCCTGTAAACCAAAAAAACATCTAGCAAGAACATGAAATATAAGACAGTAAACCGTTTAGAAAATAAAAAATTTATTGTATTTTAAAATGAAAATTGTATTTTAACAAGATAAAATACATACCCAAATATGACCTAATATCAGACTCCAAGAGGGCAAACGTACATACCTGAAAACAAATAAAATACATTAGAATAAATTATATTAATTAACTTTAATCATGATCAGATTTACAATTATTTTTTTGTGTTTATTATTTATTAAACTTTACTACTATATAGGATAATACATATAGTAAATAAACTGTGAGATAAAAAGACATGTGAAAAACTGCCCATTGGCAACACTCCAGTAGGTAATATAAACTAGAAGGTCTCGACCAACTTCTTTTTAGATGCCTCAAAGGATTGTCAGCAAGGAAGCAAGGATTGAAACTAATCAGAGTGGGAATGGAGTTTTTCACGAAATGATTGATACCTGGTAAGGGCCAAATTAAAGAAATATGGAACGTAAAGGCCTTTGTAGATGAGTTTATTTGTAATAAACTAAGGAGCGTTGAGGATTTTACGAAGGATTTTGAATGGTAAGGATTAGATACGGGAAGAATTCCATGTTTTAGCAGAGTCCCAAAGCTGAATTCCGAAAGTCTAGATGGGCCTTATGATGGTCATGTAGATGAGCCTATTGTAGTTAAGTGGAAGGTTAGAGCGTCTGTCCAGTAAGTGTTACCAAATGCGGAGAGAAGTTTCTTGTCGTTTCGGTCTTGTGTGCGGATTCCATGTTTGCCAAGTAGGAGTCCTAGATAGCGAATATGTTCAAATGATACTGATGAAAAGTAACCAAAATCTAAAAACGTGCAAGAATGAAAAATGTTAAGATTTGTTAAAGAATGTTTATCAGGATGTAAGATAGAATAAGGTAATAACGGTTATTTAAAACCATTAATGATGACATGCCAGATTAAAATATGTATGTTGAAATAAGTGTTATAAGTATGTCAAAATTCAATTATTTCTTAAATGGAAATAAGATTAAGTCTAAATAAAGAATTTATGATTTGCATTGAATAAAGTTAAATCTCTTTGAAAACAAAAGCATTATGTAGAAAGGTGTTTATCAGATCAGGAATAGAAATCTAATTTCCATTCTTAACCAAATTACTAAACAAGGTTGTTATTAAATATTCATATACTGAATACGAATTTACGGAACAATGAACTGTACTCCAATTTTCCACTTTCCTAACGCCTACATCGGCACCTTCGTCCACAAATTATCACAAATGGCAGGCAGGCAATTCTTCTTCCATAATCAGCGTTTGAGGTATTGAGAGCACACAATGCGCACATCCAAACCGCATATATTAGCCCACAGCATATTCGCCGAAGCCATCAGCGGGGAAACTGTTTTGAATGATTGAGTACGTGCGTTACAGAATAAAAAAGCCGACGTAGGAAGAACAATGGGATGAGGAGGGGAACCGCCGGAACGAACCGGGCCTTTCACTAGAAAGGAGAACTTCATCGCAAGATGTTAGCTGATGATACACCCCAAGGTAAAGAAGTTATCCATGCCGACGGATCTAGGCCGGCCATCAAGGACCACGAATTCTACATGACTTAATAACCAGTATTATAAGCAGAACATTGAGAAATAGTTTGTTTACAATTCACAGAACCTCTTACAACCTCCTACTAGAACTAACAAACACCGAGTTGTCTAGACAAAAGAAAGCAGAAATCTGATAATCGGAAAATAGAAATAGAAATAGAAAAAAAACTTTATTCTGGGACAAGGTCCCTTGAGAATAACAATTATGAACAAAATAATAAATTATAACTGGCCAAAAACAATATAAACTACAATTAAATAATACAATAATGAAAAAAAGAAAAAAGGGTCAGAGTACCATCTCTATTTACAATTTCAAGAAATAAATAAATAAGAATTAACATAAAATGTAACTTTTACATTCATTAATAAGTGCATTAAAATCAAATTCACCTTAATAAGTTGGCATAATAAAAATTAGCTAACATCTGTCTGAAGAGAAAGGAAGTATTGAAAGAGAGGGATTTAAAAGATGATAGGGAAGGAGCAAGACGGATGTTTGAAGGGAGAGTATTCCATAAGGCAGTGGAACGGGATAAAAATGAGCAGTCATATTTTTTGGTTTTATGGAAAGGAGTGTGGAGGTCTAGACAGACGGGATCTTGTTTCCTGGTGATGGGTTGAGGATTTAAATACCAGAAGGCTGTAGACATAAAATGGATGGTGGGAGTTTATGATTTGATAAAGGAATGATCCAAGGAAATATTGTCTTCGAAAGTTGGGGTTAACCACTTTAACTCGTTGTAGAGGTGGGATACATGGGACCGTCTCGAGGTACCGAACACAAATCTTAAGAAGCAATTCATAATCTTTCTCAATCTGCCCTCGAGCACATTCGAGAAAAAATTCGGAAAACGAAGTACTTTGTAATGCAAAAATGTACAAACGGGACAGTGAAGTCCAAACATAACTCCTTCCTTTAAAAATCTCATGAACTCACCCAAACTGTCTGTAAAATTCTACTGCGAAGACAATCAACGTTTGTGTAAACAACTCGAATCACACATAAATGGAGATACTTAAATATGCATTAAAAAAAAAACATGCTTTTCAAATTATTGCGTATTTCAGAATATTTGTTCTATATAGTTCGATGAAATTGGTCTACAGCTGAGATTTATAAAAGTGTCCGAGGACACTTAGGGGTCCGCAACGAGGCCCAGCAGGTTGGTAATCTATAAACCTTAATGAAAAATATTTTCGAAGCCTTGGTTTGTAACAATAATCACTCAGGCATTGCATAGACACACTTAATTGCGCGCGTTAAATGGTAGTAAATAGATATATATTTTTGTATTTCTAAGTTTTAGTAATCTAAGTTCAATAGTAGTCGAAGTGGAATGAGACTAAATCGCGGTTACTAAGTCATTAGTCTATTATTGCAAAAACAAACGGTTCTGTAAGTCAAATTAGCCTCAAAATTAAAACGATGATTTGAAATAGATAATATGTCCATTTTAGAGAAATATTCAGTTATTTTTTATCTAACAATGAACTTGATTATTTTTTAATTGAAATTTAGAATTGTTTTTTATTGTCAATTTTTTTTTCACTGTATGAAAGGAAATGATTGGTATGTCTTAGAATGAAATTAAATATGAACTTAATATTTAAATAATTGGATTTCAAACACACTTTCAAGAATAAAATGAGGGGTTTAGATAAAACACTAATATATACAAGATTTTTCTGAATTTAGGGTATAGTTTCCGTTGTGACGATTAGATGAAAGATTCACGAAAAACGTTTGTTAGCAGCCTCTACAAGTTTAATTCAATTTTTTTATGTTTAATAATTATAATTATCTGTTTTTAAAGATTTGAATTTTAGTAAAAGAGGAAGTCAATGGAATATAATAAGACATTTTTTTGGTTTAATTAGAGAAACTTTTTCCAATTAATATTTCAAACACTAGGAGTTTAGAAATGCTGAGCTAATTGATAAAGAATTCCTAAAATAAATTAAAATATGGTCTTAGTATGTGGACTAGCATATTAGGAAGAACAAAAGGAGATT
Source organism: Piezodorus guildinii (assembly GCA_023052935.1). Taxonomy (NCBI): domain Eukaryota; kingdom Metazoa; phylum Arthropoda; class Insecta; order Hemiptera; family Pentatomidae; genus Piezodorus; species Piezodorus guildinii. The sequence goes on from CM041293.1 coordinate 65,273,287, forward strand.
TATGTACGACTGATACTGGAGGGATTACACTAGCAAAGTTTTGAAAGCAAAAAATAATACATAAAGGATATCTCTAGGAATTGCGCAGCAGAAAATGAGGCAGTAAATTGCTCATGCTGTTTATTTTATTTTGACAACCGCAAGGCATTGTCTAAGACCCTACAGCCAATTGTTTCAATCAATTTTTGTTTCATTATTGGCGTCAGTGAACCCTAACTGGATAATGAGGAGGTTGGGCACAAGGAGATGGATGAAACCCATCACCTACTCCAGCAATGGGTGTCATCTACCAAATTGATGTTCCCGCGTAATAACCGACATATTTTCTATTATTATGCTTCTTACAATCAGTGAATATCCTTCTAGATACAAGAAATAGGAAATTTCTGTTAATGTGCCGAAGAACTTCTGACTAAATATCATATATAGTTATAATTATATTATGTTTCTAATAAGACTGAATTTTAGTATTCTGAACCAGAAGATCCTAAATAGCGTTCATAAATCTAGTGTCATTAATTTTATTGAAAAATAAAAGTGAAATTTGTCATTTGTTTTGTTATATTTATTTATTTTTTATTCGCATAAAGGTTGTATATTTGAAATATTGATATATTATTAAACGATTATTTTATATTCTTTAAGTATTTTATTTTTTTTTTATTATTTTAGTTTTGTTTTACATGTTTTTTATATGATTACAAAAAGTATGTATTATGTACTTAACTTACATTCATGATTTCTATTAATAGTTTTCAGGTGTTTTTTTTTTTAATTGTTTATTAGTATTTTTTTTATTTTTTTCTGTATGAACTATACTGACCAACTCCTTTTTTATGGGTGTAACCCCAAAAACAAATCATTATTATTATTATATAAATCAATGATAATTGCATTTGATTCTGTCGATTAAAATTAAAAATATTATTGTACAGATTTTTTGTCTATATTAAAAAGGCAAATTTTTCCCAAATACTCTTTTCCTCAACGGATGATTCATGAGTGACAAAACAATAATTTACCCCACTTAATAGAAATACCCAGAGAAATTTCCGTAATTCACAATTTACAGATATACCATAGTTTTTTAAGCTCAGTTATATATTTTTTTAAACTATTAACTCACAATTAATTCTTTATTTAATTCTACCGTTTTCTATATTTTTTTTTCCATAAATTTATATTTTTGTATATATTCATGTGTTGTATGTGTTGTTTTTTTTAATTTCACAAAACTTTAAATAAATATTTTATTTTATTTTGTTTTCGTTTTAGATCTTATTGAGGTTAAATACCAAGGAAATATACCGCTTAAATAATAGGTTCTCATCAAAAGGAGTAATGCTACGATAAAAAATTAAAACAAAAGAATAATTGGGTTGTGGGAAACCTATATGTCAAACAATGCGATGAATCTGGTGATGTCACCTGTGAAATAAAGAAAACGCTTAGCTTCAACAAACCTTTTTAATTAAACTAAATTAATTAATTAAGCAAAAATAAGTATTTATATAATTATTACAAATAATTTTCAGGTAGTATGGATAATAATTCATAAGTAGGACGACTTTTTATTTATTTATTTTTACCAAGAGCCATTACATAGTTTTTGTAAAAATTTGATTTATAAAAAAGCTATGAAAAAAAGCGTAAGATATTTGTACGGTAAGTATAAAAAACTTGAAAATAAAACAAATGTAATTTCTAAAATTCAGAATATGCTGTTGAATCTCCATTCACTATGTTAACATATTCCTATATTATAAAAGTTCATATTTGAAAATAATAAACAAAAATCAAATATACTGGATTCTATTCTATTTCCTTTTCTTCAAATTAATTATTATTAACTAATTATAAATTTTGATTAATTATTTTCAAAAATAAACTTTTTGCAATAAAAACAAAAACAATTACCTCCATCGCTAAAAATATGAGGTCTTACGTTTTCTATTTATTTTCTAAAGGTGCTAATTACGAATTTATTTTCGCTCCTAATTATACTAAAACATATTTCAAAAGTTTAATATAGTAAAAAAACAATAAATTTTAACGCAAAAGGAATCAAATAAGTTGGTTATTGATATAGTAATAGAGATTTTTACACTTCCCGTGAAATTTCCTAGAACGGATATAGCACCTTTTGGAAATTAACGTCTCAATTGTCATTAGTGTTGTTTCACAAAGAATTAATTTCCCTACAAATAAAACCAAAACAAAGTATGATTTAAATCGGTAACAGTGGTGCTAGGTAATTTTCCGTTGAAGTTATTATCGCTTTAATAATTTTAATTAATTCCGTGTAAACAGCTAAACAAACTGTTACACTTTAATATAGTGTTTTTTAAAATACTAAACCATTATGCGATAATATGAAGGGCTTTTTTCTCTGTCTTAAAAAAAAAAAAAAATCTATAACTCTATTTAAACATTGTTCAAGTTTGATATTTTGAAATTAATAGACCGATATTAGCGTCGAGGTGTTAGGATTAAAATTTTAAACAATAATCGCCAAATATTTTAAAAGAAAGCCATGAAAGGCGGACGGTGGACAGATGAATCTTTTTTCATAATTTGAGTTCAGCATAACTTCTCAATGTTCAACAAGGTTCAATATTTAAAAATATAAACCGGAGGGTTTGAAATCAAGTTTCGTCTCTTTATTGTTCGTGAATGAGTTATGGTAACTGAAATCGCTATGGGCTAAGACCACGGATTCAATATGAAATTAGCAGTAACCAGCAGTAACCACGCTTGAAGATTATACTATCAAAACATTTCCAAAACCTCACCGCAGATCTTGATGAAGACCCTGATGCAAATTGATCTACCCCAAAGGGAACGAACCCCTACCGCTATACCGTACGTGTTACTTCCGCGGCCCAGTAATAACAACCCTGATGGATCGGACAGTGATCCGTTAGTTAGGCACTGCCATTATCACTAACGGTGGCCCCTATCCTCCATGTGGGCATTAAACATGGCATGTCTCGTGCTGTGTTCTCGTATAGTAAGTAGGCTGTTCTCCTTTGGCCAAGTCAAACAGACAATCTGTGTCGCAAATCGCCCAGAACTGGTTTGGAAGCGAGAGAAAAGATTCAATGGATCGTTGCACAAAATAATTTTAAACTGCTAATCTAAAGTTCAGGCGATAACACCCATAATCAATATAGACAATGTTGTATATCTCTTATATGGAATAAACAGAGCAATGAACTCAAATATTAACTCCATATACCGATCACTATGCAGGTTTAACCTACTCAAACCTGAAGCATACCTAACTTATAGGCTAAATAAAAAAAAAATAAATAAAAAAGGTGCATCAGCCATCTAAGAGTAGAAAATACGGAGCGCATCAAACTACAACATAGCAGCAAAACCATCACTTTCAAGACAAATGAACTCATGTACTTTGTATCACATTATCTGCAATGTCTGTACTTAATACAAAAAAATCTGGTGCGGGCAACGCACGTCTTTCACTTTCCTCCTTTTTTTAAAATCAATGAAAGAATTTTCAAAAACAGTTAGAGATAAAAATACGTGAAACTATTAAGGAATTAATTAAATTGGATTTCTATAGAAACATGTGTTTCATTAAAAAATCTATTATATCATTATCTTAAATAATCAGTTAGTTTTATGTTCATTTCATCACTCTCTATTAACTTTTAAAAGCTTGTGTATGAGATAATATTTTTTCTAAAATCTTTAGCTTTCCAACGGTATATCATACATATATATTAATGCTCTTATGTTCAAAAACAAAAAATTGCATTAAAAAATATTTTTTCTGTTTTCTCCTTTATTTGGGTATCGAATTTATTCACTTTATATACTTACCTGTTTTTCATCAGCTTTAACAAAATAATATAGTTATTTTTATTGAATCTACAAAATTAAAGATACTTTAGAAGAAGAAAATTTAAAATATCGGCATTTAAGCCCTGTTAGACCATTTTAATCAGAATAAAACGTACATGATATTAAAGCCCATTAAATTTTACATCGATATAGTGAGTTAAATCAAAATCTTCGGAACCGTTATCGAGAAAATCGAAAAAAAGGTGCAAAATGCAAGGTATAAAGTGCCTCTTCTAGTAAGCTCATTCTGATGAAAAAAGTTTTGTCACGTCTCGGGCGTATAGTTGTCTTAAATATGAAATTTCAGTTTCATAGGACTAACCGTTTCCTCCCGGGAGTTACCCTCCCCCTCCCCCACACACACACACACACACACACAGACAGACCTTTTTGCGGGACTTGGTTATTTCGACTCAGGGGACCCTAAAACGTGTATTTCCGTTGAAAACTGGAATTCGAAAATTTTCACGATCGCAATACTTCCCCTTACTATATATAGTAAGTGAAAGTAAAATTCAAATGAGCCAATATTCAGCATCCAAATTTAAATACCATAATTTTTTTTTGTTATCTCGAAAACTAGTGCGAATTCACAAATTCTAAAGGCCAATAGTTGTTTTTCAGCAACGACTGACTTTGCGAACTGTAGAGTCGAGATACATCTCGATTTGCTGTTCAACTGAAGAACTGAAAAGATACAAAGAGCCTAGCAATATGTCAAACATAAAATATTGTTAAATATGCTAACTTTTAAGAAATTGAGAATAGGCGTATTATAAATATACATATTTTCAAAATTCGAAATGGGCTTGCTGTTATATAGATGTGAAGAATTCCTCATTTCCTTGGTAGTTAATGAGAACATCCGTTAGAGTTCCAGGTAGGCTTTTCGCTGAAGAGCCCCTGTAATTTTCAATAGCCCATCGATGAGATAATGTTCCAAATGAAGGATGCTAATTCTCAATCATGGATTGGTCACGGATACACCGACAGCTGATTTCGAGGTAGCGTTTGGGGATAGGGACCAGTAATTCGTATACCTGAATTTTGTGGGTCAGAGTCTATCTTTTTTTTTTTTTTTTCTTTATTCTTTTTCACTTTTAAGCTTATAAGAACCCTTACAAGTGATCTAATTTAATTATGAATTAAAATTCATAAGACTGATCGGAGCCACTACATGATAATATCATCAACGCCGAACATCCATACATCACCTCATGACTTTGTTGTTATGACATTGAATCTATAATTTTATCAAGTTATCGAAGCATTCATTTCAATTCATCGATTATTTTAATTCGGCATCGTTATGGCAAACATGTGATGTGGTGAGATAACTTTCGTAGCATATTTATCAATAGCCAATAAAAAAAGAGTTTTATTTTTTTTTTTTGGTTTTAGATAAATATTTTTGCATGTTAAAAACAAAATATTTTCAAAAAATTTCTATCCTTAAAAATCTAAATTGGAAATGTGTTTATAATTACTTTTCCAACATTCCTAACTAATTTGAGGTCATTCCCAAGCATTCTCTAAAAGACAATTATTATATTCTCAAAAACAGAATCTAAATTAAGATGAAATAATAATATGATGAAATTCAGATATTTTAGAATTGTAAAACTTAAACGTAAAACCTAAGGATTTTTATAATACTTTTATCAGCTACGGATGAATAAACAAGAAAAATAATATTTTTCTAAAAAGTTAATATTCGCCTAAAATTTGCAGAAGACTTAAATGGAATATATATGACTATAGAATAATATTTATAAACATAATTAGTGATGCGCATCACAAAAGAAGTGCTGGGAACTCAAGAAGTCCTGAATTTAATCTACTCATATAGCATGTGATTCGTCCTCGTATATATTTTTTTCAAATTATTATTATTGTGGTATTTATTTAAACAGTTTTATTTTTGGAGTTTATACAATGCAACATTTCTTTTCGGAATATTGACATTTGAGTAGGTAATATAAAAGTAGATGTTTGAAAGAAGACAGAGATGTGGTTTTACGGATAAAGGTATGCAGAGAATTCCAAAAGCCTGAGGAGCGAACGAGAAAGGATTTGTGAAAGGATGCATTTCTATGCGATGGAGTATAAAAATTGATTGATCGGATTTTAGTGTTGAACGGATGTATGTCAGAGCGGAAGGTATATGTATACGGATGTATGGAATAGGTAAGATCCACGGAAATATTTCTCATTAAAAAGAAGAATAATACCATAAAAAATATAACATCCAAAAATATGTTCACGCCAGCGGGCTCTAAAAATATATCATATAAAAAAATTCATCAGAAGTTTTAATTTTGTTTCCAATTTGTCGGTAAATCCCCCATACACCAGGTAACCGTAGTCAAGTTGAATAAGATAAGAGAGAAAACATATGACTTACAGAAAAAAATATATATAATTTCTGAAGAGAAAGAGTCCTGGATTACGACCCCCTAAGTTTATTAAGTAAATCACTTAAAAAATAACCTAAATTATAATAAATTAAAGGTATAAGACGTTTCAAACATTCTACCATCCAATTCGACTTTTTCATTATCTGTCTGCTAATCCAAATGCTATTTTACGAACCTTAATCACTGATAACCTTTCGGCATTATTAAGAAATCCATCAAGAACCATGACTGATGTAACTATAGAAGGTGACTTCCTACATCCAAACGAGGTGGAGGCAACGACCTAGGAGGATGCGGAGGGTGTGCTCAGAGTGCGGAAAGTGAGGCAGCGAATCCTCAAGGGTCAACGCTTGGAACAACAGCCGATGGTTACCAAAGAACAAGTTCATAATAACCACTTAAGGAGCGAAATGAGGAGTTTGAATAGTTGCCGATAACCGGAACCGAGAAAACGCCTGGGGCCAACACGGATAGCTTCCAATGTGTTTTCAGTTATCTCTCTCAAAATATTTTTCACACGAAGGATCGAGTTATTGGAATAACTCTTTATAAGAAAAATATTTTTTTTTTTACATATAAGACACTTTTATTACAAATCATCGCATGGACCAACACATCAAACATAAATATCCTTTAAGAATTATTTTCAAATAGATTTATCTGAAACTAGCTGTTTCCCGCGACTTCGTCTGCGTCAATTTCTGTTATTATGATCGCTAGTAAGAAGTTTTTATAAGAATATATTTTGAAGCATTACCGAGTAAATGATATTTTTAGTTTTATTTTCTTGAGGCAGAAGGACAGACTGATTTTCTCCGCAACCCGATCTTGACAACGCGACTTATAGCTGGCCGTGTATAATGCAATCTTGACGTAAATCAATTCCTACGTGTATAAATGTTAGCTCAAGTGATATAGTAATTGCTATGGCAAAAGATAAATTAACGGGATATTAAATAATTTCCTCGTTTTTTTTTTTTTTTTTCATTTTTTCCACCGATTCTTCCTATTGGTCCTATTGGTCGCAGCGTGATGTTATATAGCCTATAACCTTCCACGATAAATGGACTATCCAACACAAAACGAATTTTTCAATTTGAACCAGTAGTTTCTGAGATTAGCGCGTTCAAACAAACAAACAGAATATTCAGCTTTATAATATTAGTATAGATTACAAACCAAATAAAAATTATATACATATGTCGGATATCAATCACTGTAAACACAAAAAGCATCATGGTTCTAAAATCTCGGTTTATTCATTTAGCGTCTCTTTATGCTGCTGGGGCTAATCGGACGATTCGGCAGTGAGAGTCTTAAATTTTGCCTATTCATTCAGGTTTAATTAGGACAGAGATTTATCTTTAACGAGTATGTGACATCGCATAGTTACTACCTTTTTAAGTCCTCTCCGAAGGACTTCATAACTAGGGATTTTTTATTCTTATTCAAGAATCCTAAGGCCACCTGCCAGGCTTCATCTAAACTATCGGTAAACAACTAATAGTCCCAAACAAGATATCACAAATATATAAACGAAACAGTTCAATTTTAAGATTTCTTCGTATATAATAGTTGCTACGTGTATAAATGTCTAGGGCTCACGTAATCACGTATAGCCATTGATGTGAAATGTGGAGCCATCTCTACCCCAAGAACGCTAAAATCTGTGAAACGATATTATTTAGATTTCAGGTCTTGCAAATGGAATCATCCATTTACATATATCCCAACAATGTCTTTATTCATGCTTTAGCACTCACAAGTAAAGTAATTAATACTGGTGTGGAGTAAAAACGTAAATAGAGAATCAGATACGTTTTGAAAGAGTCTCGAGGGTTTTTTACATTCCTCAATTTTTATCATGCATAACTTTATGTCTTGTGTTTTAAACGTTCTTATATAGAGAAGTTACAGAAAAATTCCATAAACAACTTACCCACCATCTTTGGACATCATTTCGATTAAGGACATATCTATTATATTACTATCAGAATTAATTAATACAGCTTAGTAAGAGAAGGTAGTTTGGCTGAATATTTTTAACAAAAAATACCGTAAAAACTTAAACGTAAAAAGAAAATGCTCCCATCAACGACATGGGCGTGTAAACCACATAAATCTAAAATAACACTGAACTCCGCTCCCCGACTTTAATGATATATGATAATTTATTACAGTTAAGTAACAGTTCCTTACAAAAAATAATAATTATGTGAGCCGAGAGAATAGATAAATCAGATAAGAAACAAGGGAACCACGACCGAGACCCAAGTTCATTGACATAAGAGTCACATCTCGTGGTTATTCGTTACGTTCGTGATCTTGGTGTCAAGGCGAGGTTTAACCCTCTGTTAGTTTCAAGATCGTTACTTCTGAGACATATTTCAATTATATTATAGAAACAAACCGAGATTATTATTACTTTCACTTACATATATATGAAATATATAGTAAGGGAAAGTATTGCGATCGTGGAAATTTTCGAATTCTAATTTTCACCAGAAATACACGTTTTAGAGTCCTCTGACTCCTAATAAAAGGTGGTCCCGAGCCTTTCCGATGTCAGTTACTCGTTAAAGATCCCTATTCTAATAAAACCTGGATAGGCAAAATTTAGTTATAGCCCCTGTAGCATCGTCCAATTAGCCATAGTAGCATAAAGTGACGTTAAATAAATAAACGACTCCTAATAACCAAGTCGCTCGAACGATTTTCTCAAAAACGGTTCTAACAATTTTTATTAAACTTGCTTTTGATTAATATGGATGTAAAATTTAAGGGGATTTAGTATGATGTAGGTTTCATTCTGACTATAATAGTCTGACAGGCTTAAATGGCAATGTTTTAAATTTTGTTTCTCTAAAGTACCTTTAATTTTGTAGATTTCAAACAAAATTAGGCACTTTAGAATTAATACATAACAGCTAAATATGCAAGTTGAGCGAATTTAATCAACAAATAAAGGAGAAATGTGCAAACATATTTTTTTATGTAACTTATGTGTTTTTGAAGACAAGAATAGTAATATAGATGTATAATATACCGTTGCATAGCTAAATATTTCATGAAGAATACTATAAAATAAAAGGAATTGTAAAGGTTAATGGCGAGTGATCAAATGCCGATAAAACTAACTGATTGTTGTAGATAAAAATTTAATAGATTAACTTATAAAACATATATTTCTATTGAAATTTACTTTAATACATTATTTAATAATTTATTATTATTTCTAAATGTATTCAAAATGTTTACATTGATTTTAACTAAGGAGGTAAGTGAAAGTCTTGTGTTGCGCGCACCAGATTTTTGTAATAACGCAATACCCATCACTATAATGCTGACAGACCTTATATTAAAACCATGTTATATAACATAAGGTCAAGAGTAATCTCGAGTTATTAAACCCTGTCTTGATCCTCAAAGGCCTATTTAATGGTGAATGTCACAAATTACTGATATCATCTAAACTACATAATACAGGCCTGCTGAAAGTGGTAACAAGCTACGAAGGATATAAAGCTTCATTGATATTCTCCGAGGGCCGGGTCAGATAAGATTCGATCACTTGATTCAAATTTAAGTTTCTAGAAAGCTTGTAACGCTTTATAATTCGAAAGTTAGGAGTAGGAATGGTCATCTCAAACCATAATCTGACTCATTAGGAGATCCAAAACCCTAAATCTGGGATTTGATTGCTCGTTTTGAAGCGTGTCTCTCATCAAAATTCATCAGTTTTCTTTCATCAAAAAAATCGAAACGGATCTCTTTAAAATGAATAAATTTGAATCCCTAATATTTGAAATAATTCTGCTAGATTCCCTAAGAAAAAAAAAGTAAAGGAATAGTTGATCCGATTTCATGAATAGAAAATTCTGTTAATTTATCTATTCAATAGATTACATTAAAATCTATAGTGCATCAAGTTTCATCAGTTTAGTATGAAACAAAATGTAAATCGTTTAAAAACTGTGTCGATTGAAGTTTACACAGATTTCTAGAAGCTTAGGAAAAGAAACAGATCCATTTTATCCATTATTTTATTCATTATCATTATTCATTCAACTTTTTAATTATATATATATATATATATATATTATATATATATATATATATATATATATATATATATATATATATATATATATATATATCAATTAAGTGCATATATAATAATAAGAGAGAAATCTACACTTTATTAATAAAATAGTGCTGCCCAATTTAATTTCTTTGCTAAAAAAAAACATGCAAAGTTTTTCTCATAGGACTAATTATAGGATTCAAAAATTTAAAACATAATTAAAATCGCATTAATACATTTTGTTTCTTTTTTTTTTTACTTCAATATTTTTTTTATATACTTTTCACATTTTAACCATCTTTTTTTTTCTTTCGGATTCGGATATACATAAAAACATTTTTAAAAAAAACACACCATGAAACGACAAAATATTAAAACATACTATAAAAACCTAACAATAGACTTCAAAGATGATACATAAATGATCCGAGTTCAAATGAAGAACGTTTAATCCTCAAAGTCTATGTATTAACATAAACATTAAATCTATACAATTATATTTGACTTAAAATGCTTCAGAAGGTGAAATAACCGTACTACCATATCTTGGAAGCTTTTATCATACTGTCATTCTGTTATCTTCATCTCTTTTAAGCTGTCGTTTCCAGAGTTTATCTCTGATCAGAGAAGACAGACTTGCTTCGTCGTGTCGCACGACGCTGTTCGTCCCAAAATCTTTTAAAATATACAATGAGCTCAGTACATTTATGATCTTGCATTTTAAGTCTTAAAATTGTTATTATCAAACATTTTTCTGAACGAATGATAATACGTAAAATCCAGGATATTAAAATTAAACTTGCACTTTACACAGATGAAAGGAAATTGTTTATTTATTTAACGTCCCTTTGTGTACTATGGCTAATCGGACAATAATGCAGTGGGAGTCCCAAATTTTGCCTATCCGGGTTTAATTAGGATAGGTATCTTTAACGAGTACCTTACACCACACAGGCTCGGGACCACCTTTTAATGTCCCCTTCGAAGGACGGCATAACTAAGAATATTTTACTCACATTAAAAAATCCTATGCCTACCTACCTGCGGGTTTGATTCTAGGTCCTTGGGCATAGGAGGCTGTTATGCTAACCCTTTTAACTAGGTTACCGAAAAATCCAAATAAACCTTCATTCGACCAAAATTAAAGTATTCTGTAATTGACTGGAAATAAACACCTGCACTTCAAGGATACAAGGATAAGAAGAAAACCAAGAACTTTCCAATCCATTCTTGATCATTCAGCAAGACGTTTGAAAAGGATATGGCCCCATGACCTTCCTCGGAAGAACAGGCACTGGATATCAATGGATAGTTTCTCCAGAAGCTATTTTCATATCATACATTTCATTAACATATTTTCTTGTACTTGTTAACATGGGATTGAGCTTTTAATAAAAGAAAAGCTTGAATTCCGACTTAAGAGGATAACACAATTTGACAAATCTGGCGGCATTCAGATTCTATAAATTTGACTGAATCAGTTGCAATTTATAGGTGCAGATGCTACCTGTTTATTAATAGCCACGTTTAAAGATATACATCAGATATATACATAGACAAAAAATTAAATATTTTTTAAAAAATCAATGATTTTTAGATAGCTCATTATGTATAATTGCATCAATGTTCATAAGGACATTCGATTGGTATTTACCAGGTCCCATGTTGAAGTAGGGCTTTGTCAGGGTATTTTTTTATTTTTTGATAACACCCTTCATTACCATTGTTATATCACCTCAGCTTACAAAGCATCTATTAAGAGTACCATAAAATAAAAAAAAATCTTTGGTTTAGTGAGCTTTTTTACCAATTCCCATCCTTTCTTATCCTTAAAAAAAGGGGGGAGGTAGATTAATACTGAACCACGTTTTAGAGGTGGATAGCTTTTAAAAATAAAATGAAGTAGAGATTTTAATGAACGGATTCTGATTCATTAAAAAAAACTATAAACGTTCATAGATACATAGATAGAAAAAGTATTTAATAAGTATGAATTCCATTATCTAGTAATAGCAACATGAAATAAAATAAAATTGCAAACGTAACGGCCTCCAAGGCTACAGAGGGAAAAATAAATTATTATTTACAATTGTGCCCGTAAACAAATAAAATCTTTAAAAAAAGATACTTTTGTTAAAAGAAAAAGAATTAGTGACCATAAAAGCCTTCTATGCCTAGGGTAGTGGTTTCAAACCGGACATATGACCCTAGGATTTTTGAAGGGAGCTAAGCCGTCCTTCGGAGAAAACGTAAAACGTCCCGAACCTGTGCGATGTCAAGTACTTGTTAAATATTCCTATCCTAATTAAACTTAGATAGCCAAAATTTAGGACTCACACTGTAGCACCAGTAGCACACTGAAGATGAATGAATAAAATATCAATGAGCAGGTATTTGCTTAAAAGTTACTAACTAATATTCTTACTACGTTTAGGTCGTAAGTGAAATTGATTTATGAAAATAAGAACAATAATATTTATATACCAAAAATTTTAATTCAAAATTTTGAAGCATACATTATTTTTCAAGTTTTGATTCATTTAACATTTCACTGTAATTATGTGAAAGAAATTACTTTTATTTTTCTTGCGTATGATAATTTTTTTAACAATAGGAAAATTAATTTTCTACCATAATAGTAACAAAGTATTTTTATATAGATTAGAATAGAAAAAAAAATCTGGTGCGGGCAACACACGACTTTCACTTACCTACATTTTTAAAATCAATGAAAGAATTTTCAAAAACAGTTAAGAGATAAAAATACGTGAAACTCTTAAGGAATTAATTAAATTGAATTTATTTAGAAACATGTGTTTTATTAAAAAATCTATTATATTATTATCTAAAATAATAGTTAGTTTTATGTTCATTTCATCACTCCCTATTAACTTTTCAAAAACGAAAAATTGCATTGAAAACATTTTTTTTTTTTTGTTTTCTCCTTTAGTTGGGTATCGAATTTATTAAATTTATATATTTACCTGTTTTTCATCAGCGTTAACAAGATAATCTAGTTATTGTTATTGAATCTACAAAATTAAAGGTACTTTAGGGAAGAAAATTTAAAATATCGGCATTTAAGCCCTGTCAGATCATTTTTATCCAAATAAAACCTACATGATATCAAAGCCCATTAAAGTTTACATCGATATAGCGAGTTTAATCAAAACCATCGGGACTGTTTTCGAGAAAATCGAAAAAAGGTGCAAAATGCATGGTATAAAGTGCCTCTTCTGGTAAGCTCATTTTGATGAAAAAAGTTTTGTCACGTCTCGGGCGTATAGTTGTCTTAAATATGAAATTTCAGTTTCATAGGACTTACCGTTTTCGCCCGGGAGTTACCACACACACACACACACACACACAGACCTTTTTTCGAGACTTGGTTATTTGGACTCAGGGGACCCTAAAACGTGTATTTCCGTTGAAAACTGGAATTCGAAAATTTTCACGATCGCAATACTTCCCCTTACTACATATAGTAAGTGAAAGTAATAAATTAAATTAAATTTCTATAGAAACATGAGTTTGATTAAAAAATCTATTATATTATTATCTAAAATAATCAGTTAGTGTTATGTTCATTTCATCACTCTCTATTAACTTTTAAAAGCTTGTGTATGAGATGATAATATTTCTAAAATCTTTAGCTTTCCAACGGTATATCATACATGTATATTACTGGTCTTATGTTCAAAAACGAAAAAATTGCATTAAAAAAATATTTTTTCTGTTTTCTCCTTTAGTTGGGTATCGAATTTATTCAATTTATATATTTACCAGTTTTTCATCAGCGTTAACAAGATAATCTAGTTATTATTATTGAATCTACAAAATTAAAGGTACTTTAGGGGAAGAAAAATTAAAATATCGGCATTTAAGCTCTGTCAGACCATTTTTATCTAAATAAAACCTACATGTTATTAAAGCCCATTAAATTTTACATCGATATAGCGAGTTTAATCAAAACCGTCGGGACTGTTTTCGAGAAAATCGAAAAAAAGGTGCAAAATGCATGGTATAAAGTGCATCTTCTGGTAGGCTCATTTTGATGAAAAAAGTTTTGTCACGTCTCGGGCGTATAGGTGTCTTAAATATGAAATTTCAGTTTCATAGGACTTACCGTTTCCGCCCGGGAGTTACCACAGACACACACACACACACAGACCTTTTTTCGGGACTTGGTTATTTGGATTCAGGGGACCCTAAAACGTGTATTTCCGTTGAAAACTGGAATTCGAAAATTTTCACGATCGCAATACTTCCCCTTACTATATATAGTAAGTGAAAGTAAAAATATTTTGGGATTGGATACCTTAATAATGATAGCTAGTATGATAGAAATGTATAATTTGTAAGATACATATTTTGCCATTTCACAAAAGAATTTTATTGATATATATTTTTTAATATACTTTTTTTCAAGCATCATGCATATTAATCTTTATATATTCTTACACTGCTTCATCAACAGGGTCGTCCTAATTTGCTTGATGTGTCAAATCAACATTTCATCGGCCGTCTTATAGGGGTTCTATGCACGACTAACTTGCAAGCAAGAAAATTAGGACGACACTGCTGATGAAGCGGTGTAAGAAAGAATATATATAGATAAATATGAATGATGCTTGAAAATGGCCCTAGAGGCTGAAACGTTTTAAGGTGTAAAAGTGTATTTAAAAAAATATATAAATAAACTTCTTTTGTGAAATAGTCATATATAAATATATATATATATATATATATATATCTTACAAAATTGAACCAAAAGAAAACTCGGGACAATGATGAGAAAATGAAATATATAATGTGTCTGGCCAAAAGACAAAATATTATACAATACAAATTTAAAAAAAAATAATTTAAAAAATATCTTCTGTAGACAATTACGTTAATAACAACAAAATGAAAAATAAATGAATTTTCAAAAAATTAGAATTTAGGCAGTAAACAATTGTCTTCATTCCTTCTATGTTAGATGTCAAGAACTGAATTGCTGATCGTCTATTTGTAATGACAGAAGGTATTGGATGTATGAGGATGCTGGGAGTTAATGGTTTGATAAAGGTGACTTCCTAGGAAACATTGTCTGCGGATAGAAGGAAGGAGCCACATTAATTCACCGTATAAGTGGGTGACATGAGACCTCTTTAGAGTGCCAAAGACATGTCTTAAAAGAATGTTCATGATTCGCTCCAGTCTGGCCTGTCTCAAGCACTGAATATGAGGGATAGATCACAGATAGCTACCCTAAGTGTTTTATTGTTTTAGTTATTTACGTACATTTACATGTTATAATTGTGTTCATGGTATTTTATGCATCTCTAAAAACACACATACAGAATAGATGACCTCGAGAAGCAATAACCAGAGCTCACACCATCTTCCACTAACGATCCTATGGACCAGAAGAGAATTCTCCCTCGTCCCCACCATTATCTATCATCGCCCCTAATTCTCCTCTCCTCAAGATCTTTAATGCCGCCTTTTGTGCTCGCTACGCCGCACATCCGACCCGAGCTTTTTTCAGTCGTGTGGTTTCAGCACAACGACATAATAGTCTCAGCGCGAACAGGAAAGCAAAAAGACCTCGTCCGGACATTCTTCAAGCTAGTATGCCGCTCAAGGTTCTGTACGAGCAAAACCGGCGACAATAGCAAGTTAACTGGTCGTCGTGGAATATGAGAACAAAACATCGGTTCCTTTACGCCGTATATACATTTTTTATAATCCATTAATTTTTTATATCCTTTCGTTTTGATCAAAGGAGGTACGCGTGGAACCGAAATCCCTCGATCTATTGTTTACCATTAAAAAATAGATGTATAAAAAACATTTTTAAGGAAGTTTTAGTTAATTTTGCTTTTAAACAACATAAAAATAAAGTGGCTTTATCCTTATGTTCGACGGCAATATTTCCATGGTTCTTACCAATTCCAAACCTTAAAAAATAGAAAACCTTCCAACATAACTGAGCTCTTCACCCTTCACTCTGACATCCATTCGTTAAAAACTAGAACTCAATCAATTAATATGTATACTAAACGTGGCAAATAGAACGGATGTTAGCTTATAAGACGACAATATGTACAAATATATAGAAGCCATCTTACAAAAATAGAAATGAATTTCCGCAAAACCCCTCAGTCGACTAGAGGTGGCTATAAAAGGCTATTTTTTAGTTTTCATAGGTCTTGTTCTAAGGGAACTTGGTCCCATAATAAAGATTTCTTTTCATTTTATTTGATAACAATAGAGAACTACTTTGAGGTCTCAAGTTTCAAGATATGTAAAACCAGAATAACTAATAAAAACAAAATTCAGTCTGTCCGGGCTACGAAATAATAAATTTCAGAATCGACCTATCAGAACAGAATCAGAATCACATGCCCAACAAAACAAAGCCAAATTCATTGAAATCATTAAACAAATAGAAGAAATTTAAAATTAGCGTAGGGAATGATGCCTGTACCCTATACGATTCATCGAGAAACGCGGGTGTAATCTTACAGCAGATTACACCGCTCTGCCAGGCCTATGGCCTGTCGCGCCACGAGTAAAAAAAAAAAAATAAAAAAAAAATAAAAATTTAAAATTAGCAGTGGTGACAAGCCATTTTTCCTTTTATTGTTTTTCATATAACTTAATTGCCTGCAAACAGCTATATAAAACGTTATAATTTGCAGCGTATTTATAATTCATTTTATCTTTAAAGATAATCAAGCACTTAAAATAACAACATATCATTTGATAACGGAGATTCTATTTAAAGTTGTACTCGACCTAAAATGTTTTATCAACTAGAATTATTGAAGGGTGGGGCGTATAAAGCAAAACAAAGATATATTTTTCATTTATGAATTTATAAACACGTTTAAAACTTCTATCCGGATGGTACAAAGAAAGAAAAAATTAATTCCATTTAATTATTGAAAGACTTCTTTGAGTCCACAAAACGTGGCAAATAGAACGGATGTTAGCTTATAAGACGACAATATGTACAAATATATAGAAGCCATCTAACAAAAATGGAAATGAATTTCCGCAAAACCCCTCAGTCGACTAGAGGTGGCTACAAAAGGCATGCAGCCCGACCTACTTCCCCTTCACATTGGACAGTTAGCACTCCCGCTGTAGTGGTCACCACCACACTGCCGCCTCCGCTGTTCGCAACCTTTCTGCAAGCTAGATGAACTCGTTTCAAGAAGTCAGCTCATCGGGGATTGGCTACGCCTTTTCTACCCCCGATGGCTCACTCAAACGACCATGTTCAGGAAATCTCTGTTTTCTCTTTTATCTCTTTCGCAGAAGCACTTGTCGTTCAGGGATGAGATCTACTAACTTCTTCGTCAATGGAAAATAATACCTAGGAATGAGAACAAAGGCTTCCGTTTTTAATTTACCTTTGAAACGTTTCTATACGATTATATTAGTCTATCAACAGTAATGCAAAATGAAAAAAAAAAGTTTGTAAATCATTATTATAATGAAAAGTATGACTTGGTACCCAGACTTAATTGATTGAAAATACTAGTGGATTATCAGAAAATTTAGATTGACTTGAGCGCCATATAGGAATCGCTGCAAATGAGAACGTTGCATAAGACGAGGTTAGCTCTTCAATTAAAATAAAGGATTTAAGCAAATACCTAAGGTGAATACGGAATGGTTGGAAAGGAAGTTATGCCCAATGGTTCCCGTAGGTTACCAAGAAATCACTAGAACACGAAAACGAGAAAAACGTATTTATTTTCCTAATTAAGAATAGGAGGAGTCCCTGGCCGAGTGGCTAGCGCGCTAGTCTCTCATGCTAAAGGCTGTGAGTTCAAATCCTAGTCCCGCCGGGATAACGATGTAATTAAATGGGGATTTACTCTCCCTCGGGTCAGCCAAATGGTGGCCACTCACAAAAATTAGGTGTCGAAAGTGTTGACCCTACACTACAAAATGTATCAACAGATGTGAGTGTAATCTCCCAGATGATAACGCAGCGAGGCCCAGGGTCTACACGGCCTGTCGCGCCACTGGAATTAAGAATATGTTATACACTATCTTGCAGATACTAGAATATGGTGCAGTTGTACGTAATTTAATAAATGAAATCAAGATTAATTACTTTCGTTATTATTAATTAATTAAACTTAGTAATTAACATTTACTATTCAATTACATACCCATGAATATTGTGTAATAATTTTCAGCGTTTTTTACTTTTATTATCCTCTTATGAGCTTGTCCATATAAGATGATTTTTAATTTTTTTTTTCTCTGTCTCTTCTCTGTTCATCGCGTTGTCTTGATCTTGAAACTCTTTTCGGGTTTTCTCTATTTTCAATTATAACCAATTTTCGTTGGGATTACATCTATTATAATTTGCTACTCAAATAAACTGATCAATTTTTTTATTTTTTTTATTTATTTTTTTATCGTGCTTTACTGATTTTAAAACTCTATACATATTTTTCTGTATCTTAAAAAATAACTGAGTTTTGGCCGTGTTTATGGATAAAATTTCAATCTTTTTCTTTTATTATATTCGGTTATTATTATTCAAATATTCGAATTCTACGGAACTTGAAACGTGAGCTCTCAAATTTTGAGGGACGCGGGGGTTCATTTTTGAAAATATAAAAACCAAAAAAAGTGGATATTCGTTAAGCAGGTGATATATCTAAACATAGGCATAAATAAAGGGAATATTTACACCAAATTAACCTTTACCTATGCACTTCAGCCTCATTAAACGACTCTTACCAATCAAATCAGCTGAGTATATAATTCGAATATAAAATATATCAGAGGAAAATTTCAAAATCCTTAGTTTGAGCACAGCCTTAACGACTTCTAACCCACCGGATTTGTTACCTCTAAGAAGTCCCAGAAATAGTATCCGATAGGGAATATGTGGGACTGCTGTTGACCGTGGTCAGTTACGGGACACCGCCAGCTAACGGACCCATTGTACCCCTCTCTTCAATGTCCTTTCTTCTCAATCAATTACGCCTTTATCTGAGTGTCTTTCATACGACTGTCAACTTGTTAGTTCTGGATTAAGGAGTTCTACCCGTCGTCAGTTTCCTCTTGTTTGTTTTCTGCTCTATACAAACACTCCGTTCTTTTTTAAGTTCTCCTTGGGAATAAATTTTATTACCAATACATTGGGATTGTAAAAGTGTTCAGCTAATAAAGAGCTAATGAAACTCATAGCTCATCAGATAGTGTGCAGACAGAAAAACAAACTTTCTTATACTTTAATCGATGTAGCTAAAGCCAAAGAAAGGTTCTTACGGGAATAAGATGAACCTAATGCACTGAACAGTTCACAAGTAAACAGCTAAAAAAAATCTGGAATTCTTCTGCCTTATCAAGCATAAAATACAGCAAAAGTAACCAACCAAGATTCAAGCTATGCGGAACTGGTTCTCGCAGTGCTAATGCACTAACGAATAAATCACTTGATTCAAAAGAACCTGAAATTTTAGTCTAATCGAGTATTTCTGTTCTTTTATTTTGCCCATACATAATGGCTAGAATGATGGTGTTGATAGACTATACATGAACAATAGCCTTATTTGTGGATGTAATTAGTTGACCGTTGAGAATTACTGGAAGGAATTAGTCCGGGTGGCGGTCATTAAATGAAACAACTAAATAGTTGAAACTATTTAGTTGTTTCATTTAATGACCGCCACCCGGACTAATTCCTTCCAGTAATAGCCTTATTTGTTTGTTTATTGTTTATTTATTTAACGCTGCTTTATGCTACTATGGCTAATCGGACGATGCTACAATGAGAGTCCTAAATTTTGGCTATCCAGGTTTTATTAGGATAGGGATCTTTAACGAGTACCTGACATCGCACAGGCTCGGGTCGATCTTTTAACGTCCCCTCCGAGGGACGGCATAAGTAAGGATTTTCTACTCCCATTAAAAAATCCTAGGACCCGCAGTCCTATTTGTTTTAATAGGTAATTGGTTTTACATATTTTTTATCTTGATTGAAGAGATCTTACTAGTAGTTTAATGCATAATAGGAGAAGTATTCAGTGTTCTTTGAAACATTGGTCAAATTAGCCATACGTAATCGTTTCATCAGTATACCTTGCATCTTCACGAACTTATCCTATGATTTATTCTAATGACAAACATCCATCCACTATTAATGATTTCATGACTAAAAAAAGAAATAATTGTTCTATTTAGAGTTTTGAAAATTATCTAGATATAAAAAAACGAAAAGAAGAAATGATTCTATCAAAGTTAAGTTAATCGTGTGTCCCATGAACACTTTTTACAGAATAACTTTAACAGTCTTAAGTTTAAAATATTTTCTAACGCTATCTTTAAATTTTATTTAGATTAAGAACAATTTTAACCAGTTAAATTATAGCAAAAAAAAAGAGTGATTAAAACCTAAAAACCTGAACAGTTTCGCGGCCAACGGCCGTGTAAGGAAGTGATTAGGCCTATAACGCTCAGCGGTCAGGTTTTTTCCAAATTTTGGGTACCCACATTACAGAGATTAGGTGTGCTCCAGGAGGGTATCTATTCCCTAGGGTAGCTCCACGGTTTATAAATAATTATGCCTCAGCCGGGGTTCGAACCGGAGAACATAGACTAGTGCTCTATTCACAACATCACATCTCTACGAAAAAAATATTACGTTTTTTTTAAGTATGTTATGATATTACACATGAATAATATTAAGGAGTCTGTAATATATATATATATATATATATAGCAAAAATGTTCAGTTCTGTTTCATAGAAGTGCATAGGAGATTAAATATTATTGCTAACTAGAAAACAAAATCAAGACGTGGCTAAGAGAGAAGCGCTGGGATCTCTCGAATTCCGCTTTTCCCTTTAAAAGTAGGAATTATTGTTTATGGATATGAATGTGTTTAAGACGCTCATTTAGTATTTTTTTTTTTTGTAAAATATATATTTATTTTATTTTCTATGTCTATGTAATTTGAATTTACCTTTGTTCATCTGATACAAATTACAATATATCTAAAAAAAAAAAAAAAATTCTGAAAAAAAGAAATATACTAAACAAAAAAGAAGTAAGCAAGCATTTCAGAAATTTCTTTTATCAGTGATAGGGTAGCTCATTTTGTTTAGTTTTTTAGTCCTTTGAGGGTGTTTAATAAATGGAATTGTGAAAGCAGGGAACATTTAGTGGTTTTCGTATTCGTTAACTCTAACATTTTTGCATTTAATAATAAAAACAACCAAGGAATAAATAACAAATACCAAAGCTTTATAGTTAAATCAGCAAGAAGATTGCGTGAGGATTCATCAATAGGAACAATATTTTTAAGTAGCTCCTGTCGGAGGTGGAAATAATCGTGAATCAGTCGTTTTTTTTTTTTAATTTTAAATTTTTCCGACGTTTCGGCTCAAACTTGTAAGTCATCATTACGGGCATTACATGGCATTACTGAGCCATCTCAAACTCCAACTACTTTTTATATCAGTTTATGGTTGACACAGCGCAGTAATGCCCTGATGATGGTTCACAAGTTTGAGCAAAAATGTTATAAATGAAAAATTAAAATATAAAAAAAAAACCACTGACTCCCTATTATTTCCACCTTCGATAAGAGCTATTTAAAAATCATGTTTCTATTGTTGAATTCTCACATAATCTTCTTGCTGATTTAACTGTAAAGTTTAGGTAGTATTAGTAACATATTAAAAAAACGACTATTTCTACCTACGACTATACATCCTCTAAATAGCTCCTAGTTAGTTAGTTCCCTTTGAAAAATTAATAAGAAGCAGTAAAAGAAACGCCTTTACAAAGGTTTCTATTTTTAACTTGAAACTCAAAGAGCCCTTTCTCCCCGAGATAAGAGATAGGAGTGTCCTCAATCCTAACTGGTAGCTGGGGATCATCACCGGCTCACTTGGAGTAGGCACACAGTTTCTATTTGAACAGGGTTTCTAACGGCGTTGTTGACGTAGCCTCATTTCTTAGAAGGGAAAAATTCGTCCTTGAAATACTGTGTATCGGCTGGGAATAGATAGTTGTGTCCATACATAGAAAATACTTTCAACTCTAAGGAAGTTGATAATTCAATCCGATTAACATATTTTACAACGTTTAAAAATCCACTATCGCTCACCACAAAAACAAATAAATGACTGACAGTAATTTTTAAAGTTGAACTTAATCGACTTTACGGACTATTTTTTTTTTTTTTTTTTCATGACTAATAAATAGGGTCCTAAATATACATTTACTCTATATGATAATCAAATAAGACTCTAAAAAGATGCATAACAGATAAAAATTACACAAGAAGCATTTAAAACATAACATAAGAAACTGGAATGTATCAAGTTTATTTTATATTTTGGTAATCTCAGACTCCACTTCCTGTCAATATAAGTGAGCCAACGCCGTGTAATCACCTGCTTATGACAAAAATTAATTTTGTGTTTGATACATTTTTCTCATTATACTTATTTATATTTTAATTTCAAGCAAGAGAGCTTGCTAAAGTAATGGAAGAGAAAGATCCAAAGAAGAATATGTAATAAAAGAGTTTAAAGACAACTGAATGACCGCAGTAGATTAGAAGATAAGGCTTCTTGCATAAAAAAATAGGAACTTAAGCTGGCTGAGGCATGTGTGAATAAAAGCAAAAAAAAAATGGACGTGAATTACTGAGGCTAAGGTGTGAGCACATGGAGGAGAGCAGCAGAATGATGGAGGGAGATATTAGAATAAGGAAAAAATCTGGTGCGGGCAACACACGACTTTCACTTACCTCGATTTTTAAAATCAATGAAAGAATTTTCAAATACAGTTAGAGATAAAAATACGTGAAACTATTAAGGAATTAATCAAATTGAATTTATATAGAAACATGTGTTTTATTAAAAAATCTATTATATTATTATCTAAAATAATCAGTTAGTTTTATCTTCTTCTCATCACTCTCTATTAACTTCTAAAAGCTTGTGTATGAGATGATATTTTTTCTAAAATCTTTAGCTTTCCAACGGTATATCATACATGTATATTACTGCTTTTATGTTCAAAAACGAAAAATTGCATTAAAAAAATATTTTTTCTGTTTTCTCCTTTAGTTGGGTATCGAATTTATTCAATTTATATATTTACCTGTTTTTCATCAGCGTTAACAAGATAATCTAGTTATTATTATTGAATCTACAAAATTAAAGTAACTTTAGGGGAAGAAAATTTAAAATATCGGCATTTAAGCCCTGTCAGACCATTTTTATCCAAATAAAACCTACATGATATTAAAGCCCATTTAATTTTACATCGATATAGCGAGTTTAATCAAAATCGTCAGAACCGTTTTTGAGAAAATCGAATAAAGGTGCAAAATGCATGGTATAAAGTGCCTCTTCTGGTAAGCTCATTTTGATGAAAAAAGTTTTGTCACGTCTCGGGCGTATAGTTGTCTTAAATATGAAATTTCAGTTTTATAGGACTTACCGTTTCCGCCCGGGAGTTACCACACACACACACACACACACACACACACACACACACACAGACCTTTTTGCGGGACTTGGTTATTTGGACTCAGAGGACCCTAAAACGTGTATTTCCGTTGAAAACTGGAGTTCGAAAATTTTCACGATCGCAATATATATAGTAAGTGAAAGTAAAAAGTAAATTATTTTAAAATGGTAATTACAATTTTAATAAACAATTTATACAGAAATAGGATATAGAGATAATGAATTATGATACAATGATAATGATTAATCATTGTAAAAGAAAATAGCGCGGAATGCTGTCAATAATACTGTATAAATGAAGCTAAAAAACGAAATAGGATAAAGAGAGATTAAATTACTACACACAAACTACCATAAATCGTACAACATATTTTTGGATGGTCACTTGTATTTACTTATTGTACTATATCTGGCTTTCTGTAATCTGCAAATATGGTATGAATCCTTCAATATAACTCACAGATATTAGGGCAAAAGGATTTAAGTCTTGGAATAGAAAAACATACAGGATGATTTTCCAAAGGTTTGAAAAGACATTTTAAGTCCCGTCTAAGTATTTCTTTATTTATCAATCACTATATCAACTCATAATTGGTTATTATTTATATTAAAATACAAACTCAAAAAAAATATTATTTATTTGAAGTCCCCTAAAACACATTTTCATAAAAATGGTGAGCTAAGCCCTTTTTCCCAATAACCAGTGAACTATTAAGATTTTTAAAGTTGTATGATCGACTGTTTAAATTATCCTTGTGGTTTTAATGTAAGTAAAATAATCGGGAGTTAGTCGAGTGAAAAATATTTTAACTTTTGCTGGCGTTTCGGCTCAAACATGTGAGGTATCATCATGCAGCATCTGTTTATGCTTGACATGGCTCACTTATGCCCTGATGATGGCTCACATGTTTGAGCCGAATCGTCAGCAAAATTAAAATGTTTTTAAAACGACTGACTCCCGATTATTTCTACTTATATTAACCACAAGGATCATTATTGATTTTCGATAATGGCTATTGTCAGTTGAAATTTATTAAATAAACCTAGCTGTGGAAAGAATTCAAAAAGTTTGTCGGTAGTCAGTAAGTTATGCTGTAAAACTGTAGGTAAGTCAGTAGCTATTACAAAGTGGTGACTTACATACTGTGCTTCT
Source organism: Piezodorus guildinii (assembly GCA_023052935.1). Lineage (NCBI taxonomy): Eukaryota > Metazoa > Arthropoda > Insecta > Hemiptera > Pentatomidae > Piezodorus > Piezodorus guildinii. The sequence continues at coordinate 65,298,319 of CM041293.1, forward strand.
CATATGTGACTCATTTTTTATTTATAGAATAGAAAACTTAGATTACTTTACCAATATTTATTTATTATAAGTTTTTTTAAGGTCAACATCTCTGAATGTGGTATAAACCCTGGTATTCTGGCAAACTATTACCTGTACCATTATAGTGGATGAAAGTTTATTTATCAAATGTAAGGCGAGAATCCAAAGTTCTGACAAGGAATAACTTCCTAAAGTCTTGATTACAACAATTCTTTCCCCATGGGTTAACATAATATATTTTTTGGGTCTTTTAATAATATACAAAAGCAATGTAAGAGGGTATTTAAAATAAAACATGAGAGGACCAATAAGGAAGCAGACACCTGCCCAGAAGACCTTCCTCCCACTTTCCAAGGGTAAGGCCTGGTTGGACAACTGTCCAGAGAAATCAACAACCTTTAATAGCCTCGCTCTCTCCAGCTATTGCCGCTCTTTCGTCAACACTCCCTTATGCTCACGTTTAAACGAAGATAATGCTAACGAACCAAGTCTAGATGTTATTCGGACTTGAAAATGTAATAAAACTCTTTTACACCATAATATAACAAACCCGTCGGATGGGAGTATTGCGCAGATCATAGGAATTTGCACTTGAGCAGCGGCACTGTGATTGGTAATATCAGCATCTGAACTCACTAAACATTTTATGGCTTTCATCATGAGATATGAACCACCTGCAATATCTGATTCATTTACTATAAAAAAACAAAAGTCGTTCTATTTGCTTTTCTTCGATTAGAATTGAAGTTTAATCACATTTCTACCTTGATAGGAAAGAAACCAGCGTGTTTAAGATAATCTTATGACGTAATGGAACACAAACTATTCCCGTAGGCAGTGGCAAATGATTTAAAACCATTAAATCAAATCTACTGTGCTATCAGACTTTATGACTTCGGAACAAGGTCGTAAACATCCCATATACTATGGAGAACTGATAAAATAACGCGAAGGGGGTGGTTCTATTTTGATTCTATCCATTTGATTTCAATCCGGGTTTTTTTTCCGTTCGAGAAACATAAACGAGCTGTTGTTACCTTCATTTTTTTTTTATTTAAAACAAAACGATTGGAGCGCTTTATGACGAGCTTCGTAGGAGATGAATGCAATATAACTCAATAAGAAATTTCTCATACAATCCTACAAATATCTTTAGAATAATTCAGATACTGTTTTCAAAAACATCAAAAGCTAGGTAAAGTTATATATTAATATAAATAGTATAAGACTTATATTAATTTATTATTTACTATTATAAAGGACTCAGGCTTGAAAAAACGTCTCACTTGGAATCCTCATACAAGACTAAAACGAAAAGAAATTTCTCCCCCATTTCGACTACTTTAACACTTACAAGGCAAACGGTGAAACCTTCCTTCTAACAACAAAGGGCTCATCTACATGATTATTGTAAGACCAATCTGAACATACGGAGTAGAGCTATGGGGCTTTAATAAACCATCGAATTTCTCTCGTATTCAATCCTTATAATCTAAAATGTTTCATAAAATTCTCAATACTCTTTATTTTGTCATGAATAAACTCATCCATAAAGACTTTAATGTTCCCTATGTTACTGATTTGGCCAAAACCCTGGTATCAATCCTTCCATGAAAAACTCCATTCCCACTCTATCCCATTAGTTTCTATTCTAGCATCCTCTTCTTGATAATCCTCCGAGGCTGAGAAGAAGATGGCCGCGGAACCTTCTAATTTAGAATTCCTATTGGCAATTACTAGTAGGTAGTGTTTCTACATGTATTTCATGTCACTGTATTACATTGCCATCGCATTTACTATATTTATCTCATAATACAGTTGTAAATATTAGTAAATATATGTAAACAAAAAATAATAAAATCGGCTAAGTTTTAAGTCCAACAATATCCATATCGTTAATGTCACTTGAATAACAGAACGTACCTCACACCACTTAGCACCACTAAATTGGGAAATCGTACTGATTATCCCCGATTCAGAAGTTGTGCAACTTAGCGACTAAGACTGTGCACACGCGGAAAATTGGCGAATTACCAATTCGAAAATAAACTTTCCCCTTAATCTCATTATCTAAGGGCGATGCCGAAATTCCAACTATGCCTTCACTATTCCTGGCACAGACTTCCTTCGTCACCTGCCGCCCTGCATACTGTAACGACCCACCCACAGCCTACCTTCTTGCAATCCATTTAATCGCTACTTGACCAACTCTGTTTCAGAATATTCATTTAAAGTAATTTTAAACGATATTGCTTAATCCAAAAGACCATTCCGAAACAAAAGCGGCAGCGCAACTAAATTATTGATAAATAAATAAAAACTATTTGGGTCCTAACCAAATACGAGGCATGTTTTTTTTAAGTAAGTACCGTTTTAGAATTAAAAAATGACGTGCAAAGTTAATTTAATCTTAATCTACTTTTCTACATAATTTCCATGAATTTTGAGGCACTTGTCATAACGCGGCACCAGTTTTCGAGGACCCTCCTGATTGTGAGTCCCACTGATTGTGAAGTACTGGCTGTTATAGGATTTCTTAGTACTAAAGGCGTAAAACCGATCGATATTCATCGTGAAATCGTTGAAGTTTACGGACAAAACATTATGAGTGAAACGGAGTGGGCGTCCTTCGGTCGTTAATGAAGATTTGGTGCAGAAAGTGGATGAAAAGGTGAGAGAAAACAGACAATTTACAATTCATCATTTTCCGACTGCTTCCCTCAATATTCTCGTAGTGTTTTGTATCGCATTGTGACCGCGAACTTGAATTACCGGAAATTGTGTTAACGTTGGGTTCCAAATATGTTGACGGATTTGCACAAAACACAACGTTTAGGCAGTGCATTGACTTTCCTTGAGCCGTACCACAATGAAGGTGAAGATTTTTTAGACCAAATTGTTACTGGTGACGAAACATGGGTGGCCTACGTCACACCAGAATCAAAACAACAATCCATGGAATAGCAACATTCATCATCACCAACAAGTCACTCTTGTTGGTGATGATGAATGTTTAAGCAAACAATTTCTGCCCGGAAAATCATGTGCACAGTTTTTTGGGACAGAAAAGGAGTATTACTAGTGGAGTTTTTTCCTCGTAATATCAATGCAGCGTCTTATTGTGAGATATTGAATGGATGGATCTTATTGACATTGAGTAGGCGTCCTTCGGTCGTTAATGAAGATTTGGTGCAGAAAGTGGACGAAAAGGTGAGAGAAAACAGACGCTTTACAATTCCATCATTATCCGACTGCTTTCCTCAATATTCTCGTAGTGTTTTGTATTTTTGGAGTTTCTTCCTCGTAATATCAATGCAGCGTCTTATTGTGAGACATTACAAAATCTGCGTAATGCAGTGGTTAGTCAATATAACAAGTCGGGCGGCAGAATTTTTTGAGAAGGGTATCTAAAAACTGGTGCCGCGTTATGACAAGCGCCTCAAAATTCATGGAAATTATGTAGAAAAGTAGATTAAGGTACAGGCTTTCATGTAAAAATAAAATTATTACGATATCATAGCACGTCTTTTTTTAATTCCAAAACGGTACTCACTTAAAAAACATGCGTCGTACTTCTGAATGCTCTAATACCGAAACTGTTAATGGTGCTAATTATACTTTAAGAACCAGCAAGGTTACAGTGAAGTAAATAGAACGCCTAACTTAACCAGTAGCTTAAGCCGATAACACCAACTGTCGAAGGCATAAAGGTCTTATTAAAATAAATTCAACCAAAACCAAAATCTCAAGGTCGGACCCTACAGAGTTCAGTTCTGCAACTCGCTGAACCATATAAGTCGGGTCCGTGGTTCATGAATGTTCGAATCCCGGCTATGACAGAACATTATTTATTCTTTTAATTCGGCCAAGGGCATGGAGACCCTCCTGGGGTAGACCCAGCCTTCTTCAAAGCGTGATCAAGGCCTAATCACCTCGTTGTAGAAACAGTACGAAGCTTTTATATGTACTGAGCCCAAGACCCTTCATGGGTTGTAGAGATACAGGTTATTTTTTTTTTTTTCATAGTAAGGGAAATATTGAGATCGTGAAAATTTTAAAATTCCATTTTTCAGCGGAAATACACGTTTTAGTGTCCTCTGTGTCAGCGCGGAAACGAAAATGAAATTTCATATTTAACATAACTATTCGCCCAAGATGTTACAGCAACTTCTTCATCGAACTCAGCAAATCAAACCAAAATAACCTAAAGCGATGTAAAATTTATTGTGCATATCATGAATGTTTCATTCACCGTGATTGAAATAGTCTGACACGGCTTATACATCGATGTTTTAATTTTGTTCCTCTAAGGTACCTTTAATTTTTTAGATTTGAAAAAATTGAACATAACTTATTAGTATTGATCCAACGGCTAAATATACATATTGAAAGAATTTTATAACTAACAAAAGATAAAAAGAGCAAAATGATTTCTTAGGTAATTTTTTTTTCCGAACACTAGAATAGATGTATTATATACCGTTGAAAAGCTGAAGATTTAAAAAAAAAATGTTATCTTGTATATAAAGTTATGGAAGGTAATCTAAAGTGACAAATATAAGAAGAACTTAAGTGATTATTGTTCTTAACAATTTTATAATGTTATATTATTTAATCTAAAACATATATTTCTAACGTATCTGATTACAATTCTTTAAACTTATTTCATAGTTCATTTATTGGTTTTATCAACAATTTATTTATTTTTATCTCGAATTGGCCACGTATATTGCCGACACCAGATTTTATTTTTTAATCCTTGTACCAATTTCTGACTTTGGTTTCCTCAGCTCGACTATAAGATACCAACTTATCTTATCCCTTACCTCTACATGTCAGAATTAAAGGAACTGTAAATTGAAACTAGACACGAAATAGCCAGACTGGATAAATGACCTGACCGTTATATCGTGAGAAAGGCGCTATTAGTTTAGCACATAATTCCTAAAGCCTCTATCAACCTTTCACCGTGGTTCCTCGACGCTTCACCCGACCCGGTAGTGGCCCCTTCCAGAACAACAAGATTTAGCGATAGTTGATAGGGATTGGCCCAAACAAAAAATGGTAAATCATAACTTTCATCTCATTAAAGGGTTTCATTTCCCTCAGATTGGAAGTTAAATTAAAATATTATTAGATTCAATAGCATAAAAAATAATAATAATATGGAATACATAAATTAGCAAAAAACATTTTATATAATTTCTAATATATGAATGATATATCTCAATAATATATATATGATAGTTTTATTACTCAATAATGATAATTAATACATAGTACGTGTGAGAGTATTTTAAATTGTACGGTAGCCGTAATAGCAAATATTCATACTGCATTCAAAATTATTTATTTATTTTTGTAATCACATCTTTCTGGGGTCAATAATCACTATATTTCCTGGCCATTGTATTCGGTGTCATGATAGGTAGTCCAGCGAATCCCCTTCCTGACGTAATTACTTATATAAAATTAAATAATGAATCTTAGCATTAAAATGGTATTGTTTTTTTTGCTATCTAAGAATCAACAATAGTGTTATATCTTTATAAAGGTCTAATAAATACCCTTTATTTACTTTTTATATATTCATGATGTCTGTAAATAATCTTCAGTTGTTCTTATTTTTGTATTTGAACATATGAACTGTACTGACTAACTCCTTTTGTATAGGGATCACCCCGAACACAAATAAATATTATTATATTATATAATTACTCTGTTCATTAAGGAAAAAAAAAATTGAGAATTTTTTTTTTAATTTTGGCACACTCAATAATTTATTTACCGAAAACTAAAGGACCTTATTATGGTAGAAGAAATGTGACTTACTACACTGTGTTTCTATATGTGATTGTGGGACTAATGTATTTTATTTATAGTATATAGAACTTATATTACTATTTATTTTATGTTACTATCAGATTTCCAAGTTCAATACATTATAGTCTTCAGTCCAATAACTCCATTCAAGATCTTATCCAAATCGTGGATATAGGTAAAGCCATGTCTTGGAGAGCAAACTTCAAATTGTCTAAGTATTAATAAAAACCTCTTTTTATATTATAATTCCCTTTAAATTTGGCTTGTATTATCAATTTTTAGTTAATTCAGAAATTTTAATTTCAGGCCTATATTATGTATCATTATCAAAAGAGTACTTACAAAACTAGAAGTTTGATTGTTTTAATTTCCAATACAAATCCAATATAATAAATTTAAAGACACAGAATTAAATATAACTGTAAAAGACCATTTATTATGCCTGAAGGGAAAGAAGGCGGTTATTTTCTTAATGAAAAGAAACAAATAAAGTAGTCCAGATATACAACCTGCTTTTCCAAGCCCTAACGGAAAGTTTGCCAACATACCTACAACAGAAAATATAATTAGTATCGAATAATATTAAGTAAAATAAAAACATATAAGATTATCTCATAAAATAGAGACTTCAAGGGCGGTAAAAGATAATTTATTGCTATTACATAATCAAGCCATGGCATTTAATGTTAATTAAGTAACAAGAGATGATGAAAGTCGTAGTAGGTTGACTGATTAATATGTATGAACAACCTAGAGAAGATACCAGCCATATAAATAGTTTTCAGTATTATAAAAATAATATTAAGAAACTAACGATGATATGTATTATTAAAAGTAATTTCAATTCATAAAGTTTTTTTTTAATACTAATTGAGAGCATATAACTTAAAAAACGATTTTTCTTTAAATTTATAGAAGCAAAATGTACGAAATTATTTTGAAAACACAAAAGTCCATAAGGTACTGAAAATAAAATAAAAATACTAAAATAGGTGTGACAAGATAATAATTATATAAAAATGTATTCAACTCAATAATGTATGCACCAGTTGTTGTTGTTTTTTACACGGTTTTAATGCTGAAAAAGGTATTATTTTTAGGAATTTCGAAAAATATAAAAATTATTCTATTTAACTGAAAAGATTTTATTACTTTATTTGTGTATATTATAAAAATATTTATGTGTGGATGTGCGTTTGTGTGTATACATATATATATACATATACATATATAAAGCAAAAAACGAGGGCATTTGCAATTCCTCTACATACACATGTGACCTCGCTGGGTTCTTTTGTTTTTTGCTTGTTATGAAGCCTGCGGTGGCAACCATCGAAGCATACAATACCACAAAATATTTAATAAGGTATTAAAAACAAAAAGGAAGTTGGAAAGGTATAATCGTGGTCTGTGCGGTGTTGATTCTAGCGAAATGGGTAATCTTTAGTATTTTGGTATATGTATATATATAAAATGATGTTGCAATTCGTCGTTTCCGACCCCTAAACCACGCATCAAAGTTCAATACCGTTTTCGGTTCTATTTCTGGCATTCTTTCCTCAAGGTTAATAATTAAAATACATTGCAATTAACTTTTCCCTCGGAAAAGAAACTTAAACATTCTGTAACCAAACGCATAGGCTTATAGCATACCGTTGAAAATCGCAAGACTTTAGAAAATATAATATCCAATAAACTCAGTCGTGCAAGTCAATAGAAAGGTTTTATAACCTATGAACATATGTTATTTTCTTATTTGTAATGTAGTAATGAGGGAGGTTATGCTGATTCAGTGTTGTTACCGTACAGTAACGTAACAGTTACATTCCTACATAGGTCCTCAATATTTTAGAAAAACATATGAAATCGTACGTAAGTCATTGCAAAATCTATAAAATAAATTTTTATTAGTTATTTATACTTTTATATTGTTTCATGAAAACAGGATGTTTCGCTATGTTACTACATACGCAAATAGTTTATACATTAGCAAGGATTCGTAATTGCAATCTATGTAAAACCATAATAATGAGCAGTAGCCGGTCATAATACCAATTAAAAAACACAGAACGAAGGAACGATGTAATTGTAAAACAACTTCTTCGTTTCCTTTTTTTACCGACAAAAATCATTTTCAAGTAAATTTAACTCATGTTAGATAGCTGGGTATTTCCATCGGACGAGTAAAACGAAACTACTGGTATAACAGACAATAAGTTTATTACAATTTCTGGTATAGTTATACCATTATTACATAATCCGAAAGCGTTTGAAAATCAAATCCGGATTCATCTGTTGAATCTAATAAGTAATGAATCCTTGGTTGCGTCATTCTTTCACAATATACAAATCCAATCTTCCTCGGGTAGAAAAACCGCGATGATGATATCGAACGACTTTACATAACTTAGCGAACACCGCGTGGTTGCGGTGCCGAAGGAAAAGAAATCCAAGATAAGTCGCCTCTTCACAAAGGAAAGAGAAATGTACCCTAATCTCCACGTCTATTTAGCAAAGAGGAAACTAGTAATTGAAAAGAAAGTGTGCAATTGTATTGTAGGATTAAATATAGACTTCGGAACTCTCCAAGATGTCTTCCTCAGGAATGCAAATTGTTTTAGCATTATTACGAGAGGCGTATTTGAAAGTGACAGGGGTTTGTTCTGAACAATTTCGATAGTTTGAGATAAAGAGAAAATTATGGCAGCTTTGAACTTCTGAGTTACATAAATAATACGTAACTTTAACAAGTCTTTATAATAAAAAAGTGTGATTCCATAAATTAAAGAAAATACTACAACTTTACAATCGAAGTATTCCTTCCGCCATCATCCCGATCTTTAAACGACAATAGAAACTACTTTTTATAGAATCAGGTCTATAATCATAAAAGATTATTAATTTATACGTCACCTACAGAAACAACTAACCCTTGAATGGAATTTTAAGCTAAAATTAATGTGTTGGGAACTAAATAAAAAAAACTTTTATTGGTTTAAGTAAATGAGTTATTCAAATAAAATCACATTAAACATTAAATCTAAAGGCTCAAATTATTTTATTATCTAATAAAATAATTAATAACATTGCAATGTTTAATAAACACAAGATTCATGCAGGGATTTGAGATTTTTGGCTTTAAAATAATAAAAGCTTGATATGAAAATGTTCATTTTCAATTTCAATAATTTGTCATTTTTTAAAAATGCTTTAAGCACTCTGAAAAATAGTATTTACTCAGTTGGTCTTTAAATAAGATGAACATTGTTATAATTTAAGTTTATAATGAAGTGAAACGAAATTAAACTGGTGGAGGTTTCTGTCTACTTCGATATAATCTAGACATACTCTTTAAATATAAATAATTACCAATACTCATTTTCCAATACTACTATGCCTACTAGAATGCATTTTTTAAAAGTTTTATTAGTAATTATAATAAGCTCATAACTCCAAATTTCAATACCGATAGCACCAAATGTTCCCTACATAGATTTATCCAATCACCATTGTCAAAGATCAAGCATAGCACAACACTATCCTCCCACCGATGCCTCGGTCTACCAGTCTATTTACAGCATATCTACTAACTTTTTCCGCGTTCGTTTTTTACCTAACTACTTTACACGTATATTTGAGTCGCCGCGATGCTATCAACTCATGTAAACTAACTGGGAATAAGTTCCGAAATTCCACGTTGCGTGGCTTTCTAAATTCCTCAGTTGCCTCATTCGTTTTTCATTTACGTACTTGTATTAAATTATATACTTGTCGTTTCCTCGCCCTGCTTTACGAAATCATCGGCCCTAAAACCAGAATTTCACCACCCGGGTTAAAACTTTATTTGGAATGATTTACCCTTTTTATAGTATAATATGTTACTAAATTAAATAAAACAGAGAGTAAATTAAAGTCACATTGTTTTTAACCCGATCAAACCTCAAATCTCTCGGAGTAATTATACACATTGCTACGAGGTTTACTAACTTTCTTGGTATTGTCTATCTAATTATGATGATATACAGCTTCTGACGGTTTATGGAATCATAAGCTTTTTTTAAATCAATATAAAGCTGGATTACAGTTTACAGCGGCAATTTAGTTTTATGCTTATAATCACCCGAATCGAAAAAATCACCAATCCAAAATCTTTGAAACATTGCAATGATTCTTCTTATACCACCGTTAAAATCACCCATACCATTCTAACATACTGACTTTGGAATGACATAAACCGAAACTGATTTCCATAATACATCTATTATTTACTTTTACACATTGAAATTAAATATATTTTTTAATTTGTATTTTTATAATCATCATAACAGTAGATAACAGTAAAATAAATAAGAAAAAAACAAACTCAATCTCAACATATTGCTTACATCACATTCCAGGAATTATAATTCTTACTACAGAACAGTCACTCAAGGCTGACAACCTCCAAGTTCCCCGTTAGAGTGTATCCGTTGTTGTAGTCTTAAGTAATATGGAATGGAATCCAGTAGCCCGTATGAAGACCGTAGGCGTCCAGGAAAAAGTGAAATATGCCATCAGCATAGATAGAAGTTTTTATTCTTATTTGGTATAGGCAAATATCTGCTCATTATACCAAATTTAAAAGTCGTACCAGTCAAGGATTCGTATTAAGAGGAGGAAGAGGAAATTAAACAGAACTCTGGATTTAAAGAGCTCTTTTGAATGAAAAATGTATTGTTATCCTCCAAAAATAATCGATTTAAAACTTGGAGCTTACAATGTCATTTTACTCCAATTTCTACGAATAAAAGTTTAATATTTAATAAAACAACAAACAATAAAGTTGTTTTGTTTCCTAAGCGTTTTTACATATTACTTATAAAGTAATTTATTATTTTATGGTAAAAATGGTATTTCTAAGATAATTTGAAAATCAATAGATCTTTAGTTCAAACGTGATTATGAATAAAATGAGCTTATGAAAACATTCTTATCATAAAAACATTTCTCAATGTTTTACTGTTTGACAATGAAATAAACAAACTCTATACTACAATTTTTCGAATATTTATTAAAAAATATATTAATATTAAAGAAAATAATTCTTACAGACTCGAATAGGTTACATGTAATGTAACTCGCTGTAGTAATTTAATAACATACTTCACTAACCACAATTAAACTAGTTATTAATTTTAAAAACTTCTCAATGTAATTATATTTTTCTCTATCTTTACAAATAGAATTGAGATGAGTATATTTATAATTATATACAAGACAGTACTGAAACCTATTTGGACCTACGGACTTCAACTGTGGGGGACATCCAAATTTTATAACATCAAACGCATTAAATCCTTCCAATCCAAACTCCTCCGAAGTATAGTAAATGTTCCTTATTATGTCACCAACCATACCTTACACCACGACCTAAATATTCCATTTATATTAGACCTTATACCATCAATATTTTCTAAACTCCATCAGAACCTTATCCATCACCTTAATTCGCTATCTCAATCCTTATCCACACATCCTTACCATCCCCTTAGAGAATGGTTTCGGCAGTGTGATTGGACTGATTGTAATATTTCTGAATAAAGAATTGTTTCTTAAAAAAAAAAAAAATATTTTTATAGTCAACCGCCATTTTGGCTTTGGATGGCTGTTGATCATGTTGAGTACCGTGGATTACCGAGCGTGGTCAAAGTTTGTTTCTTTATTTATTTAACATAGGAGGGTGTTATGCTAGCCACCCAGCTACAGGTAATCCCAAAGTGATCTATAACTTCAGTCTAAATCAAATGAATCTTATATTTTTTTATTACTATAATTCAACATTAAAAATAATAAACCAGGAGACTATCTCTACACATTGAAACAGTTAAAACTTCACAATCTTGTAAGCTTAATTTTTATTAAGCACACGATTGTGAGTGTTTGTGTATTAGAGTTTATGTGCTATACGTTTATATTACACATATTTATTTTATTTTTATTTTGCGCCTTTTTTTTCTCTGATTCACATAATTTTAAATAATGAGTAACCTAATTTCTATAAAATTATACCAAAAATATCAGACCAAAAAGGATTTGTTTACAAGTATTAGAGGATATTTGTAAAGATTAAATAAATTAATTAAAAATCATATAGTAACTGATCGGATTTTTTTAGATAAGAGTCATTATGTTCCAGTACAGTATTTTGTCAACACCTAACTGTTTTTCTTAATACACAGACATCCTTGGTAGCTAAGGACATTCATCGTTTTCCATAAATAACTTTTGCCAAACTTTCCAAACAAGATCCAAGCTCTTAAAGGTATCCCTATATTAGAAAGCAAGCAAATTAACTGCTAATTAATAATCTATCACGGGAGTAAAATGTTAATATTTTATAGATATATAATCGGATGAATCAACAACTATTAATAGTAAAATATAAACCAACATTCTATTATTTAAGTAAAATAAACAATAACAATTCGACGAATAATTTAGTTGACAATTTGAAATACAAACAGTAATTAGAAAGAATATCTAACCTGAATATTGTTAGAAGACGGGAGTGAAGAACTTCCTCCATTGGCAGTAAAATGGCCAATTATTAAGTATTTCACTTTTAACTAGACTAATATCCTTCATGAGGCCATAAAATCTGAACTACTCGAAATTAAATAACGTTGTATTCAATAATAAACATAAAAATAAATGGCCCTATTACGGTTTATGAGTTGAAGATTACTGTTGAGATAGTTAGTACGACCTATTTCTTTAGGTAGGTGTAGATTGAAGTTTAAACTATCGTGATAAGATAATTTTATTTTTTATTATCCATCATACTCCACCAAGTAAACTGTAATTTTTATTGTACAATTTATTAACACGGCAATGTAATTAGTGGTGTCTTGCATGATTAGTGGGAACACACAATTGTATCGGACTGATTATTCCTTTCCCTTCAAGATCTCAGCAGCCTTTCTTTTTCCCTCATTAATTGCTATGTTCTTGATCGTTTCACCAACATGAGTAGTTTTGAAACACGTTTTAGAGTTTAACATTACAAGGCTAACAAGTATAGGATAAGCTATTAATAAATTAGGCTCGCCTAAATAACATCAGTAATGCATCCTTGAATTTTAGTTTACTATAAATTTTTTCCACCTTATCCTTCAATGAGGAATGAGAGCCTTAGCAGAATGAACAACAGCAGCAGTGTAAACCTTAAGTAAATATTTGAATTACTCCAAAAAAAAGTTTAAAACTTATCATAACATCTAATGAAGAAAATATAAATATAAGCTGAACCCTAATCACCATTAGATTATTAATTTATAATATTGCTTACGAATTGAATAACTCATATTTCACTCAATAAATGTTCACCCTATACAAATATTTATTTATAATAAGAGCATATATATTCTGCAATATACATGATGCAAAAATTGCTGGATAGATATGTTTTACTATCATGGACCACATCATAACCTGATAAGAAATGATGCAACAGGCAAGGAAGCTAAACTTACTAAAAGAGAGATGAATAAGATTACTACTGCTGGCTAAATGTTAATGGTCAAAAAAGCTTTTAGGGCAATAACAAAGTACCTTGTTTTCAGCAAACCCAAGCGAAATCTTTCTCATAGAAAATCTCAAGAAATCTTGACAATGCTACCTTTAGTATTTGTAGGATTATGTAGGCTTCACTAAATATAGTCTTTTCTATGGATTGTTGTTTTAAGCAAACTATTCTCTAATACTAGAATGAAGCACTTAGGTTATATCAAGAAATCTGTACAACCGAAATAATCAAAAGAAAAAAAAAATCAGAATATAAGCTAATAACACTAATCGTTCTTTAAATAAAACTACTGAACATACCAACGAAATCTGATAAATGGTAGTAACTTATTAATTTTATTAAGCCAATCTACAACTTATTGAATTCGAGTTTAAATGTTTTACTGTTACTTACTATATATAGTAAGGGAAAATATTGCGATCGTGAAAATTTTCGAACTCCAGTTTTTAACGGAAATACACTAAGTCCCGCAAAAAGGCCTGTGTGTGTGTGGTAAATCCCGGGCGAAAACGGAAAGTCCTATGAAACTGAAATTTCATATTTAAGACAAATATACGCAGACGTTACATCACCTTTTTCTCAAAATGAGCTTACCAGAAGAGCCACTTTATACCATGCGTTTTGCACCTTTTTTCGATTTTCTCAAAAACGGTTCCGACGATTTTGATTAAACTCCCTATATCGACGTAAAATTTAATGAGCTTTAATATCATGTAGTTTTCATCGTGATTAAAATGGTCTAACAGGGCTTAAATGCTGATATTTTATATGTTTTTCCTGTAAAGTACTTTTAATTTCGTAGATTTTATAAAAATAAATATATTATCTTGTTAACACCAGATGAATAAGTTATCTAATAAGTATCTAACTAAAGGAGAAAACTGAAAAAATATATTTTTAATGAAATTTTTTGTTTTTGAACATAAGAACAGTAATATACATGTATGATATACCGTTTGAAAGCTAAAGATTTAAAAAAAAAAATTATCTCAAACAAAATCTTGAAAGCCGAAAAAACTATAATAGATTTTTTTAAGAAAACACATTTTTCTATAGAGATTCCATTTAACTAATTATTTAATGGTTTCACTCATATTTGAAAATTCTCTAATCGATTTTAAAAACGGAGGTAAGTGAAAGTCGGGTGTTGCCCTCACCAGATTTTTTAAAATTGTGCTAATTCAGAACAAATTTATTTTAAAATAAAATTGTAATTCATGAATATATATTTCAGAAATTTCATATTATTGAAAAAATTCGTAAAGAAATAGTTTAATTTTATACATTAGCCAACCTTTTGGCAAAGGCCTTCCCCAATATAGTCCATATTCCTCTATTATATACAGAACGATACCATAGAATCCCGATGAAGATGCCCATTTTAAGCTATTAAACTCTCAGCAAATCAAGCGTTGAAGTCATACGATGAAGTCGTTTCTCGATCCTGTGCTTCGACAAACTCTTCTTCTGGTGGAGTAGATGAGGTACCAATTATAAGTTTCTTTCGCAGATTAGTCCTTGTCCAAGCGGGTCACCCATTGCTCTTCATACCATTAGAAAGGAGCATGATCAGTCAAAGAAGAAAAGATGAGAGGCTTGATTCAGGAATAAGAAAGCAGATATTAAAGATGGAGCGAGGCATGCCCATAACATGAAGATGAAATACATGAAGGAAATATTTTTTAAACAGACAGATTCCGATAGTTAAAAGATATTTATAAGCCTTTTGAATATAGAATATTTCAATGGCTCGTTATTAAAACCAAAAATCAGCGGCAACGTAGTATTAAAAAGCGGCAGGAAACGTTTTAATACTACGAATGACTTCAAAATGAATAAAAGTATTAACGGATATAGCCATTACCTGTTAAGTGTAATAGTCCTTATTTTCTAAAACTATATCAAAAGCTGTCAGGGACTGGAAATGTTTCCTTTCACACCGTGACCACTTATACAATAACGATGGTCGTTTAGAGAAAATTCGCTGATTGGGCGGCTGACAAGCGATTATTCGTGAAAATGGTATGTTAAAAAAAAAAAAAAAAAAAAGAAGCAAACTAGGAGATTTCACTGAGTGTGAATCCAGAGAGTATGTGAAGGTAGACTTTCTCGACGGAGACTATTATATATAATGCTAATAGCTGCGGCTCCCCCGGTAGCCAGGCCTAGCCCTCGAGAACGTACCATTAGGGCTTGGTCTGAGAGTATGTCGGCCGGCTACAAAAAACATTCAATGAATGCAGAAGAAGAGGGTTGTCCTAGCGCTGGCAAATCCTTTCACAGAATAGTTTCTTCTGCATTTCCTTCAGGTCCGGTACATGATATAACAACAGTAATAATTTATTCATTTATTTATATATTATTTATTAATCATCGACAAGATTCATTTGCACCCCTTCTTCTAATTTCTATCAGTAACAAAAGAATTATTTGAAAAACTGGGAACGGCGTGGTCTAGTAGATAGAGCACTAGAATACTGTACTCTGGATCCTGGGTTCGAATCCCGCGTATAACAAAATATTATTTATCGCGTTAATTCAGTCATGAAGCGATCCTGGGTATGGAGACAATCCTGGGGAAAACCCAGCCTCCATAAAGTGGGTACCCAAAAATGGGGAGAAAACCTGGCCGTTGGCCTATAAATAGTACGAATCTCTATTTTTACTGAGCCCATGAAGTTCCTGATTTGGTCTTCTAATAGGAATGATCCTTGATTTTTACCGAGATATCTTATTGCAATATAGTCACAATTATTTGTGGGTTCGAAACCCAGTATCGCTAGGACATAATATAATGATTGTGATTCACACAGCACAGAGATCCCAAGCATTTATTAATAATTACTACGTAAGTAAATCTACAAAACATATGCACACACAATATGCGATAATAGGCTTGCCACTGAACTTATATCACCGTTATTCAAGATATCAATAAAAAACCACTTAAAATATAATAATATTTATAAATAATAACATTGATACTAAATACTGATCAGTCTTAACCGCTGTAAGAACAACCAACATTCTGAGAGGAAACATGTCGAGATCTGATTATCGCTGGGAGTTTTTATAGCAAAAAAAAATTAAATAGAACTCACTCAAAGCTTCTCCCTGAGTACGTGAGGCCCGTTAGCCAGCTAGTAGCAATTCACAAAATATAGACGTAGAGAGTGATGACCCTACCCTTTAATAATTATCAATTATTACTCGTGTAATTTTCTAGGAAATTACACCGCGCTGCCAAGGTCCTAAACTGCCTGTCGCACAAATCAAAAAAATAAATAAATAAAACGTACAATGATGCCAAAAAAAAAAAAAACGAAGCAACATAACTGAAATCAAAATTTTTATAACTATTCCAATTTATTATTATTATTTATTTTTTTTTTTTGAAAAAATAAAATCATTGACGCGGTAAAACGCAAAGTAACACCTTGACCTATACAATTCCTTTTTTTTTTTTTTTTTCTAAACGCCAGGTAAAATGGGGAATCGAAATCCAGGGGGCAAGTGTTGATTTTTTAAAGAAGGAGTAAAGACATAAAGCATACATGAAAATCAAAATTATACATTTGAAAAAATTATACAGGGCTTAGCGTTCATAAAGTATTCTCGGTGTAACTAGAATGACTACCTTGTTAAATCCCTCTTATCAAATGAAACTGCTCAAAGCTCTAAAAATATTGTGATAAGACCTCAACACTAAAGTATAAAAAGTGAAAAGAAATGCATTATAAAAAGAAATTGAAAAGTTAATCTGTATGATAAAAGTTTATGATTATATTGAGAGTGAAATGTATTTCGTAAAATCTTTCTTGAAGATTATTCAACAAATACCAGATAATAAAGTTATTCCAAAAAAAAAAATACAATAAATCGCATAAGTTTCTTCTGTTTAATGTTGGTAAGATTCCATTTGTTTACTGTTCCAAAGATATTTTTCTTAATGATATAATGCACTGCTTTTTATTTATTTATCTTCCAGCATACTGTTATGATGTAACCTTGTACAAATGACAAATACAGTCTTGCTATAACCATTCAATGCGTTTATATTATTTTTTCGAAACAACATCAAATTATGATTGCTCATAATGGCCTGATTACTGCAATTACTAAAAATAATACATTGCACTAAAAGGAATCTTACTCAGCAACTATCTAAAATCCCAATGAACTTCAAGCTTCATTTTTAAAATATTTAACCTTAAGATGCTTTCCTAATACACCCAAGATGATTTGGAAAGCGTAATTCTTTCCATACGAAGAACCTTTCAATTCTAAAGGTTAAACGTCAAAGACTTAGCATCATCCAACAGGTTTTTAATTGGCTTCAAAACCAGTACCTGATTGCTGTACCGTTCAGAGCTTTTAAATTCAATTTGCTATACCGCTTTTCATACATAACTGTTTTCAAGCTCTCAGCCTTACCGATGGATACGAGTAAGTCTTTCGACCATTGTGCCATAAACATTTGGTCTACATAAAACATTTACGATGAGTTCGGGATCACCTGTAGCATTGAGGCTAGCATAACACTCTTCTTGCCAAAGGTCACGGGTTCAAACTTGCAGGTGGTCCTAGGTTTTTTAATCGGATTAAAAATTCTTAGTTATACCTTCGTAGGGAACGTAAAAAGGTGGTCCCGAACCTGTGCGATGTCAGGTACTCGTTAAAGAAACTTGGATAGCAAAATTTATGACTCCCACTGTAGCATCGTCCGATTAGCCTAGAAGCATAAAGTGACGTTAAATTAAAAATAACAATCTGCAACGAGGAAAGCAAAAATAGAGATATGTGGAGCACCAATTGAATAAAGATTTAAACAAAAATATATAGCTAAATTTAATTTAATTTATAACTGACGTTCCATATTATCTATTGAGCTTTATTTAGATTTTATTTATAAATAAATAAAATCATTTAGAAATCAATATTAGGAGTAAGATTGATAAAGTTAACAAAGGCCTAATTTATATATATATATATATATATATATATATATATATATATATATATATATATATATATATCTTTTTGTTTTTTTGCATGATTGATTTTAAACTAATATACAATAATAAACAATAATAATATACATACATACATTATGTAAAAAAAAAGCACAAGAACCAAAAGTAATATATTGAGATTAAATTTATTTTTAACTTTGATCGTTGTTTTTCGATAATAATTAAATTTATTAATTGCAATAAATTAAATCGTTGAATTAATAAAATGTATATTTCTATGAGGCAAAAAATAAATTAAATATCAAGTCAGTGTTGAACTTTCGGAAAATTTGAACAGAAGTTATATAAAACTCTTGCAAATAAGGATGAAATCCTGGACATAAAGCTGATGAATTAAGCATTTTAGAAACGCTGGAGTGCAAGGATGAAGGAAAAAATTAAATTAAAAAAAAATAAGATACTATTATGAAGAAAGAAGTTTGAGAGTTTATTTTTTTTTAAGCTTCTTTATTCAAATTAAATTATATATATTTTTTACAGTGCAAGTAGAAGTCAAATACCTAATAAGGCATGCCCCTTTGCGGAATTGGAGTTTACCTTTGGCAACTCAATAGAAGAGAAATAACACAATAAGAAGGCAGTAGATGACTGAACCAATAAACCAAAAAGCAGTACGGGATACATATAAAATAAATATATATATATATATATATATATATATATATATATATATATATATATATATATACGATATAAAATTAAGACACGTAAATGTAATTTGGAATAATATAAAAAAAAATTAATAATAACAATACATCCTTTAAATCAACCAAGAAAATTACAATTGATGATGAGGACGACATGAGTACAACAATAAGTAATTTGACTTCAACAATCCAGCAATTTTTTCTCACTGAAAGATTTTATCCATATTCTAACATTTAAATAATACTTCACTACTTCGGACAATTCCTGTGAGAATAATTATAATTTAAACTAAAGGTTATAATACTATATCATCATAACTTATTTAAACAATATAATAACATGTATGCGTATGATTTATCACAATAATATAAATGAATTACTCCAGAAAAGCATTTTATTTGTTATTTACTATTGTGTAATTTTAATTACTTTTAATTAATAAGCTGTTTTCATAAAACAATTCAATGTATTTGGGAAGCATAATTTTATTTTTATTATGGGTATAGGTATAGGAAGCATTCCTCTCTTCTCTAAGAGGTTGTAAACATTTTGAGTTTACAGGATTCTCAAGCCTAATCCCTGCAGTTGGGTAAGTTTTCCGCAAAATTATAAGCGATAGCTATCCTTTGCTTGACTAAAACCGTAAGGAAGGAAGAGTTAGGCAGTAGCAGAAAGAAAGAAATATAAACGAAACGCCGGCGCATGGGCCCACAAAAAAGCCGCCTGGGAATCTGCTTTCCTTCCGGAGTCCAGTTGGAAAGTGTCGATAATCCTGTGTCATGGCGGCTCTGCCTTGGGATGAAAGTCTTCGTTTCTCCTAATAATTCATTCGCCCATCCCCTAATTCGTCGTCCTTAAGTAATTTCTAATCATCATTGGATTTTGTAACATCACTTTCGATTTCAGACGTGACAAGAATTCTTTTACGACAACCTCTTCTGCCCACTCGACATTTCTGGTTGGAGTACATAACTCCACTTTGAAGGTCCACCGAACGCTCTTGACCTTTTTTTTTTTTTGTTGCCATTCACAGCAAACGAGACCTCATGATTTCTTATTAAAGTTGCATACAAGGTCTACGAGGAATCGGTAATTTTTTAATAGGAATGATTTATCAAACAAACTACCTCTGTGTTCCAACCACCATCCATTACGCTTTAACAACCACTACGCCACAGTTAAATACGAGCGATGGATAAATCAGGAGCACACCGTTCTTTACAGTACAAGAGCCTAGTCACGACTATACAATATGAGCCCGCAGTGAATACCGTCAGTAACTATAATTTCATTCTAGTTAACAAATTGGAAAGGAATATATAAGGTTCTTCACAAAAGCACAAAACTTGATATTATTATTATTAAATAATAAACAACCACATAATAATAATAAAAATAGGCTTAGAGAACCCGTAGGTTGGATGCTGATACTATCAAATGTTGCCTACATAAATTCATCCAACGATCTCAGTTCAAGCCCAAACCCCCGAGATCAGCCTTAACACAATCCTCCCATCGACGCTTCGGCCTACCTCGTACACCCACCAGTCGGTTCAGCGAATACCAACTTTTTCAGAAGCAATTCTCTGCTGAACCCAACAACTTTACACGCCCATTTGAGCCTCTGCAATGCTATCATCTCAATTATATTCAGAGGGTATAAGCTCCGCAATGCCGAGTTATACAATCTCCTAAACTGGCCACTGGACGCCTTATTTCTTTTTGGGCCAAATATTTTACGCAGTACCTTATTTTTGAAAACCTCAATACGTTGTTCATCCTTCAAAGTATGCGGCCACGTTTCATATCCGTCAAGAACCGTCGGAAGAATAATAGTGTTATAAATTCATCTTTAAGTTTTTAGACAGACGCCTCCAGCTAAGTGATTTCGCTACTGCATAATAACACAAATTTTCCTCGTTAACCAGGACTTTATTTTCTCCTGGATTTCATTTTTCCTTGTTGTCATTGATCCTAAATACTTATATTTCTCTACGCGTTCAAAAGTATGTCCTGATATATCATGATATACTTTTAAACGCGTACAGAAATTTGCTACAACATAAACAAACATATGAATACAACAATTAAATAAGTAAAATCCATTGTTCCAATTCACTGAACATTAAACCTGAGTATATAGAACTAATTAATTACTAATATGATTATGTCATACGGACAATTGATATTAGCATGGTAGTATCAAACAGTCCCATATTGCTGGGCCCGACAATATACGAAACTAAAATTTAATCTGTTTAATGTAAAATTCAATTAAACAATTAGAATGAAATATCAAAACATAACGATTGCAACTAAATAACAAAATTATAAATTTAATAGATGCTTTGGATGTCATATTTAATTAAAGCTTTTGGGATATACAAAATGCTGCTATTTCGTCTTAAAAAATTCAAATTATTCCGATAACCACGCCCCAGAGCCATATCTCAATTCAGGAGGTATTCTACAGGCCAAATGCTCAACTCTTTATTTCCATTGTTTTGTTTTTTTTATTTTTACTTAATTTCTGATATTATGATAGTTGTAACAATTTTATAATTATTCTGTTTTTATTCTAATATACCTTATATTAAAAAAAAAAAAAAAAAAATGACTTCTTAAGAAAATCTTATAGAGTCACTACTGACCAAGATCCACCATTTAGGACACAAATAAAAAAATGTGTTTTCTCAACGGTCAAATAAAAATTGTTATTAAAAAAACAAAACAAGAGGTTCTTTCTAAAAAAAGATAATACCTAGTGCTATAATAAACGAAGAGATAGAATAAAATTTTAAAAGTTTCAATAAAATAGGAACTTATAATTTTAAGAAATACCGATTTTAAGATTTGAGTTGAAATTAAGGAACCTTCCATTATTTATTCTCACATATTGTGAAATGTTTAGAAATGGAAAAATAATTACAACTAAAAAGTGGAACGGATGGTTTAGTTGAAAAAACACGATATTCCACGGTGCTCATCTCATGATTCATATGTATTTCATTATAATATATTTTTCTTACCCCGTTTTTCAATTGCTGTGAAAATTAGAGAGAAAAAATCATAACAACTCCAATGAGAAAGTGACGGAGGCAAAATTTCCATAATCATTCTGCCTTTTTAAATAAACGCAATGCGATAAAAACAGGTAGCGGGAGAAAGCTACAAATCGAAAGTTAGCTAATAAAAAAACGATAATCCATACCGTTTAGAGTTCCTTAACGTCACATCATCTTGCAGGAAAAGATATAATTTTGTTTAATATGCTGTAATAAAAATAAAATTGTACGAGTCTCATTAATTACTATCAATACTAAGAAATATGATGATTAATTTCCAATAAATTCTGTAAAAACAACATGAGAATAGGAATACCATGTTCATGAATATTGTTCGTGGTAAAACTACGTAAAATCCTGAATTTAAATTAAACGAAAACTTGTGTATGTCTTTTCCAGAATAGGCTAAACGGGTGGTTTTAACACTTTCATGCTCCATGTATGGTCTAAACTTTACTAAAGTGGTCTTAAGTTAAAAGGCGATTCCAATCCGGTCCAAGTGGATTGAAATTTATTTTTGAATCCACGGAACGAATCTCGACCTTTCCGAACTGGCTAGAATCGTTTGGTAACATACATAATACAATAATTCTTCTTTTTGCCTATATTCGAAAAGTTAAAGACATTCAAAAATAAAAACTCGAGTTTTTTTTTAAAAATAAATAAGGAAAATTAATTCAAAATGTTTTGCAATTTTTAATATTCTAATAATTGTTTTGTAATAAATAATAATATTGCTTTATTGAAAAATAATACAATTTGCCACTATCTTGGACAATAAGTATTAGGGATAAAAAAAGTCATTCATACCATATGTAAAGAGTAAAAAACAAAGCAAAACAAGACATAACAATAATAATAGTAATAATGAATAAATTTGTTTTGTTTTGTAAATATATTTTTTTTATATTTATAACTGCATTATCAAATACATCTAGTAAATGTGATACAATATTAAACTATCATAATTCACATGTTGGGATATTTCCCATTGGCAGCTCTCCAATATTCTAATATTTAAATTGAAAAACAAAATAATTAAAACCATGTATCAGTAATTTAAATCATCCTTGGACAATCCAATATGATTATTCATTTTTACTTATATGCCGTCGTCATATTTTAAATTGTCTGTTACTTATCTTCTATTTTTAAATATAAAGCTCAAAATTTATTACACAAAACAATACAATATAATAATATGAATATGGCTAAGCAATAAAATGTCCTTTATCCGAGAGGTATTTTAAGATGATTATTTACAATACCGCTCCAACTTATCCTAATACCAAGCAACTAAAAAGGTGTTAGACGTTCATTTCTTTATTAGAGCCAAGTACAAAAATTAGGAGCTTCGCCTAAACTAATTAATTTACAAACCAGAGACGTACAAGACAATATCGCATTCCGTAATTATCACAGGATTGATTTAAGAACACATATTCCTCTCCGTTCAAAAGTTTATATACAATTATTGTTCTGAAAAAAAAAAAAATAAACGTGTTTAAATAAAATGAGAAATAATTTCACTTATACTAAAAAATAAAAACTCTTGATATGGGACAAGTCTAAACAAACGGGTTAGGACTAAGAACTAACATACAGTCCAAACTAACCGTAATGAATCAAATATTTTGGCGCAAGTAAGGTTTTTCAAGGCAAGCCAATTATTTAATAAAATGTAGAGTTGAGTATAATTATTTTTCCTTCGTCGATCTAATTGAACATAAAATAAAATAAAGGCGTTTATGCCCTTTGTGTTTTATTCTTCTAAGCCCCAACCAACAACAACAACCTATTTCCAGAAGAACCTGCCCGAATTGAATCAATCATAAAATAAAAACTAACAACTGAACTGATTAAGAAATTTTCATTTATAACACTAAAAGAAACAGAGAAATTAATTGAAAGCTTTAATTGGTTAATTGCTTGGTAAAGACTTGGGAAGGACTTAAGAAGTAGAGGATACTGGAGACGGCAATGACCTTGACATCAGCTGGAGCACCGTTAGCAACTGACCTTCACCTGCCTAACCCGCACCGTTACTCCCACACCGGGTGCCACATCTTGACGTCACAACCATCTAATGTAGTCAACGGCCTTAGTGAAATCTGGAAACGGTAAGGTCATTGTCATGTGCCGAACGTTCCCGAGTCGCGATCGCCAAGCCAGGCCGAAGCGTCCCAACGAAAGGGAGTCAAGGGTTATGATTGTTGGTTGATTCAAGGTGTAAACGAACTACATAGCGTAAAAACTGAAGTCACGAAATGGTGCCGATGATGGTAAAAACAACATAAAATGATGGTAACCATTTATTCAAGATGAGGGTTTGGAACCACATCCAAATGGCTACAAAGGAAAATAGAAAGAATAATATTATTTTTAGAAATAGTATTGCTTAGATTCATGCTATGAAACCTAAACTATGAACACTATGAAACCCTAAGAAGAATTGATAATGAGTACAAGACCCCGCAAAATAGACTTAATATATACAAACATATTTAACTGGCATAAAGGCAATGTTTGAATTCAGATATGCTCATTTTCAATAAATATATTAAAACATCCTAAAGTTAAGGGAATAAAAAGAAACATGTATAAAAGCAAATTAGTTAGCTTTTAAGCATGTTTATTTTTTTCAATACAAGACAAACCAAACATAAAAAAATAAGTTATTATTTTCATCTTATGCATTTAATTTAAACGTTTTAATTTAATTTAAATGCACGTTTTCATTGCGCATATTATTATGTTGATTTTTAATATATTTATTTATTTTTATACTCCTGCATTACTCCTTTGAATATTCCTATTTAACCCTCATGAACACCTATAACATGCTCTGAAACGTCTGTATTCAGTAACCATACCTTTTTACTGTTAAGATCAATTATTACAAAAATTAGCCAATAAATTTTAAGTTTGAAGATATTAAAATAATTTGGTGTTCTCTACCTAGAAGGAAGCTTACATCCTTAAAAAATTATAGCATTTTTTAAACCAATACATTTTGCAGGTAATTGTGACAAATGTAGAAAATATTCATCCATAATTAGTTGTTTTCAAATAAGCACTTCTTTATTTTACTCACATTTCAGAAACTAAATATTACTTGGTCATTGATGTATAGTAGGAATAGTGTCCAGGAGAAATGCGCAAGGAAATAAACTGTAGCTTTCTCATTAGCAGCCCAAATAATATACATGAAAAATTCATAATAGGAAAAGCTTCCAATTAAAAAAATATAGATATAGCTAATAATTTACAACAAAGGTAATAAGCTATTACTTTACTCTTCAACTGGGTTCCAGCCCATTGTGGAATATTAGGCAACAAAGAAGCAGAGTCGCCACTTGGCCAGACGTGGTAAGATATCTGCAAGCACGGTATTAAGGGAGATTGGGTTTGCCAATTGAAGAAAAATCTATTCTGGAATTGAGAAACAGAGTGGAGAACTAACAAATCCAAATTGTTTAAAATAAAAAAATATCACTAAAAATGGATCAATAGCACCAAGTTCTCTAGAAAAGAGGAAATCCGACTTTGTCGTCTTCGTATTGGACTTTCCTAATTTCCCCATGCTTACTTTCCCAGAAACATGGATGCATCCACCTCTGACTATTGTGATGTTCTACAAACCGTCAAAAATGATCTATTAGCGGACCTCCTATTTGAACTAATACGGCGAAAAAAGAAATTGGCAAGAACCCTAAAAAGTATCTTACAATACGAAATAACAGTATAGTAAAGGTTTTCAGTTACTTAAAAGAAATCAACTTCTACAATAGAATATAATAAATAAGCCTCAATTGAAAATGACCCTTCAGAGTACAGGCAATGACAATTAAATTAAAAATATCATGAATTAATAGAAATACATCATGATAAAAATTAATAAATAAAAAAATTGATTGATCAAGGTGTATAATACATCTACCTCATAGGTATCAAAGTGTTTTTCTGTTTCAAATTGCAGCTGTCCAAACAGTCGACAAGAACATAACACGCAATACAAATAACAAACATAACTAATACCACACTTATAAACCAATGTAAAATAAAAAATATCTAATTTTTAGTTTTTTAATATCAATGAACAAAATGAAAAATACCAACACCGTATTCACAATCTACAATGTTGACACATTTTTCAATGATAACTTGTCCCCGTTACCTTTCTATAATTTTTAAATAACACTAATAGCAATACATGGAAGTAGAACAAACCAAACGGAGTAGAAGTAAAAGGTGCCTTAATAGTACAATTATGAATCACGTTAGCGTGTTCCTGTCCGCAATTATTTCACAATGTATTAACTGGCACTTAGACAAGACTAGCTTACTATTTGTGCTTGATATTTCTTAACAACAGAAAGTACCATTTTCATCTAGGCACCAAACAATCAACATATATAGAGCTAATTTTAGACATTTTTCTCATATCGACAGAGAAAAAAAAATGTGCCTGTAATTCGTATAATCAAGGTGCGACACTAACTACATTATTTTAATTCTACAAAAATGAAACAATCAAAAACTAAATACATTCATATACCTATTAGTATTAAAATGGACGCAGGTCTTAAAAGACGTACTATATAATCGAAAAGACCAACTTGATTAAAAATATTTTTTTAAAAACACGTAATTTATAAAACTCCACACAATACAAAAATGAAATTTAATCAAAAACTAAATATATTTATAGACCTATTAGAATTCAAATGGACGCAGGTCTTAAAAGACGTACTGTGTAGTCGAAAAGACCAACTTGATTAAAAATATTTAAAAAAAACAAACACTTAATTTATAAAACTCCACATTATATGCAATCCAAGACAGCACGCTTAGTAATATAATACACAATAAGAGCAACAGACTAATTCCGATTAGGCACGCTATTCAACATAACGATGATACTTCCATTACGAAGGTGAAACTAAAAAGTGATGCAGATATCACTTTACTCAACTTAAGTGAAGTAAGCACTTCATACTTAAGCCTAGTCAGCAAAGAAGTAATACTCAGTACCATTTATTCCTAAGACAGAAATATCGTTAACAGAAACATCATTACTATATTTATAGAGCCATGTTATTGTATTTTGATTTCTTAATTAATAAGCTGATGGTCAAATTTTGATTGTTGTGAGACAAACAAAATAAATAAAATAAACATTATTAACTTATTTACTGTTAATAAGAGTTGAATTTAAATATAATTTTTTATAAATAGACTTTTAAATCACCTGACAAACAGAAGCTTTGACTTAATTTCTCAACCCACCATTAAACAAACTCAATAGTCATAATAAATATTACATAAAAAACTCAAATAAACTGATAAAAATTATAAATGAAAAATATTTTTCAAATAATAGACATAATTTAGCTCAGACCTAAAATCATTATTTACTAATATACCAGTAAATGAAGTTTTTAAAATAGTAGAGATTAATTGGGACGAAATTAAAAATAATTTAATAATAATAGACAAAGCCTCTTCTTGGAAGGAATAATGTTCACCTTTTTTTTCAACTTGAATGATGATAATTATAAACAGTTGATTGGTTTGTCTATGAGTTGTACAATGTCAGTCAATTTATAGTCGGTGGGCTGGGATCGCGTGTTAACTGAATGGACAGTAGATCTAGTATGCAAGACTTTTTTTTTTTTTTTTTTTTTTTTTTTTTTTTAAGTACTAAATAGGCATATTCCCAGAAAAGATTGACAAACTTGATTGAGTCCCATCTGTTTCAATATCTTCTGTATTCACAAAAAAAACGCCCAACAACTCTGATGTTTTATATCAAATATAAGATTTTGTATATAAAAAAGAAATATTATTTATTGCTCGTACCTAAACTAGTTAATTAATTAAGTATTAAATTTAGTATTATTCGACAAATGTATGTTTCTGAAGAAGTTTATTTATTTTATTCATTTGTTTTATTGTATAAATAAATTTCTTTTTGTTTTTCTTTTAAAACTTTTTACACCATTGAAAATAAGAATTAATCACGATCACTCAGTCTTGAGATACATTAGGGGTACTCACTACGTTTGCTATAGCATATTTTTCGTGCTATTTTGCTAAACCCGTCGAGTTTCTACAGTTATTTCCTGTAGAAACTCGATAGGTTTAGCACAATAGCACAAAAGATATGCTAGGGGTACTCACTACTTTTGCTATAGCAAGCTATTTGTGCTATTGTACTAAACCCATCGATTTTATACAGGAAATAACTGTAGAAACTCGACGGGTTTAGCAATATAACACAAATAGCATGCTATAGCAAACGTAGTGAGTACCCCTATTGTATACCTTGTTTGTACATATTTGCCGTTCTTAAGGGACCCGGTTCCAGAATAAAAATTGTTTTCTATTCTATGTTCTATAAGCTTCCCCGCAATAATTTTAGAATGATTTACAATAACTATAGGTGGAAATAATCGGGATTCAGTCGATTATTTCCAGCAATAATAGTTTCTACAGTCAACTATACATCCTCAATACAGTTACATTAACATTTCTTTTCTACCGAGGTTCTTCTTAAGTTATAGTGAATTAATTATTTTAGTATGGTTCATTTTATTTTGAACGAACTAATTTTCTCTTGAACAACCAGGTTGTGTGATTATTGGGCAAGGAGAAAGAAGGAGCTACATTGTGTTTCACCCTTTACTAATTGCTTATCCAAGAGGCACTAAAACAATAACCCCCTGTTCTACAGAAGTGAAAGAAAAGATAAACAATAAGGGATGTTGAGTAAATAGAAAGGCAGTATTTGTCCACGGATGGTTCAGACCTTGAGGAAACAGAGAAGGGTAGGAAGTGCTCAGTTTCACAAGAGGGTTTCGGTTGTCTTCTGCAATCCTCCCTTTCTCAGAAGTCAAGCACCCATTTCATTAGTTCTTGAAAGGAGTATCGTACTCCTGAATTAGCAAACTCTTTGCGTCAACTATGTTAAATTAGAATATCTAGCATAAGCAATTCGACCATATCTGGAGAAGAATTATGTGATTTTTTATTTATTTATTAAATAAATCACGAAACTCAACTGTAGAAATATACCGTCTAGACAAAAAAAATTATAATACAGATTATTATTATTTCGAAATTGCTTAGCTCGCGGCTTCCGTCAAGGAACTTAAAGATTAGAATTGAAATATTAGAATTATTATACCAACGAATGAGAAACGTAGTCGCTTACTTTGAGGATGAACAACGCCTTAAGAAAATTGTGTAAAAAAATTGATCTGATAAGACCACTGCGGCATTTAGAATTACACATCGCGGGATGACGCAGCTTGTACTCTCAGTCAGTATAGTTGAGTTTATAGCATCGCAGCGACTTAAATAAAGTTGAAGTTAAACTTAGCGAAGAACGAATATCGAAATTATTGGTAAGCGCAGAACCGACTAGTAGGTGTCCCAAAGGTTGCCCGAGGCGTTGGTGGGAGGATTTTGTTGTTTTATCTCGGGGGATTGGGCTTAGACGGTAATGATAGGAAGAATCTGTGAAGGCAACACAACAAAGAATCTTCCACTTATCAAAGTTTAATATTATTATTATAATTATAGATTATTACTATAATGTGTATTTATTCTTTATTAGAAACACCGTGCTATACATACAAAGAATAACTTTTTATTTGAGAAGGCCATTGTTCGAAAGAAAGCAATCTCAGCAGTGCCAACGGTATTCAGGAGCTCTAATTAAATAAATAGGTTTTTTCAAAACCAACCAATTTCATATCTATATATTTTAAACAATTAATGTCTCCATCCCATTCTATTTTTTTAATAAAAAAAAAAAAAAAAAAAAAAAACATTGTGTTGACACGTTTATCATGAAAAAAGTTATTCATGGTGTTTAAATTGAATAAACTGCAAAACTTTGATATTTTATAATATATTAATGAAACCTAGATTTCTAAAAACATAAAAAACAAAATAAAATATAACTAAATATTGTAACATGATAAAAGATGTGTTTGACTTTAGTTTTGGTTTATTATTTTCAATAATAAACCTTTTTTCAATTACCCCTACTCAAAATTTGAGAGCTTACGTTTCAAGATGCGTAGAATCCGAAAACGATTTTTAAAAATCCGTTTCTCCTAATAAATAAATGAATAAATATTTTAAAAAAATGCTTTTGCTATTAGTGCCATTTAATAGAGAATTAGATTTTGGACTAAATGAAAAACGAATCATTGAATTTGGTTAACAACTAGCTTAGATATTGCGTTTTGAAATCAGTGGTATTGTTATGATGCTTTTAATTAGTGCTTTTCATATTACTTAATTGCCTATCAACAGCCATATAAACAGTTATACCCTTACATTAATATTTGGAAATAATAAAGCATTGTGTAATATTTTGCAGCGTTTTTTAAGATATATGTAACAGAGCTTTTCATTGTTCAAATAATAAATTATGTACTATAAAGAAAGTATTTATCTTCCCTAATAACCTGAACCATAAAATAAATCTATAATGTGATTAATAAAGAATCATTTATAAAATAAATCAAACAATTTCAATATCAGGCCTAAATTCTAATAACCTAGAACTCACAACCTTCAATAAAGAAAATTACCAAACCAAGTTGGTTACTTATTATTTACAACTTTAATCTTAAAAAATGATTACTCGCCAAGAGTCACCTCTACATTCTAATGAATCATACAGAGAAAATTATAGTAGAAGTCATTACGACACATGTCCTATTCATTCGAAAGCCATTCAAAATAACTCCAGGAAACAAGTGCTTATAGGAGAGAGGACCAAGGTTGCATGGAACGAATTGCTGCAATATACTTAATGAGCACTTTAAGTTATTAACATATTATAGATTATTATTAATTTATTTTATTATGTGAAGTTTTATAAACAGAAAACATGGTATTACATGATAGCAATACAACAGATTATGGTTATAAAAACTGGTGGATTATTCTCAAAGAATACAGATACCAGAAGCGTTAAGCTGAATCCATTCCGGTAGTAAATTCTCAATTATTTCGTAATACTGGATAATTCCAGGCTGTTGGAGGCGGAAGAAGTGGCTTTCACAGAGCGCGAGCCTAACATCGCGGCTATTAAATATTACATCGGGCGGTGAAGGACGTAAACTGAGTATGAGGAAATCCGATGGGGCGGATAAGATGTATATTTCGTCAGTAAATCTTATATCTTTCTAATCCGGCTTAATTTCTCAGTTGCATTTGTTAAAGATAAAGATTAAAAATGCATCTTCAGATCTCAAGAAGAAAAACGCTGCAAATTATTACACAATGTTTTATTATTTTCAAAAACTATATTAGGGTAAAACTGTTTAAATAGCTGATTATAGGCAATCAAGTAATATGAAAAGAAATTAATAATTCAAAGAAAAATGGTTGACAACATTGCTTTTTTTTTTTGGTCGATTACAAAGGTTCATTATTGAAAATAATAAACAAAAAACATTTATTTTTGACAGATAAGTTTCATTTTTTTTTTATTAACACTAATTACTTATTGACATTACATAGTGAATAACAAAGTCTGTGTACCTAAATAATTTGAGACTTCCGTTAAAAAAAAAATAAAATAAAAAATAGGCAGGTAAGACTGTTAAATCAGATATCGAACGAATAATAAAGTGTGTAAAAGTATTTTCGGTAGCTATTCGAAAGGTATATAGCTGGATTTTCTAAAGGATTCGGGTTGTAATAAAGACCAGTTTTAAATTATTATTTCTCTTGTAAACGTTCTTGGCTTTGCCAGAATATTCGCGTGATCGTACTAAACTTAAGTTGGTACGATTACGTGAACGATGAGTTCAGGATAACTTGTAGCATGGAGGCTAGCCTTCTATGCCATAAGTCGCGGATTCAAACCAGCAGGTGGCCCTAGAATTTTTTGATGGGAATAAAAAAACCTTAGTTATGCCGTCCTTGGGAGGGAACGTAAAAGGTGGTCCCGATTCTGTGTGATGTCAGGTACTATTAAAAGATCCCTATCCTTCCTAGGGGGGAGCCCGTGGCTGAGTGGATAGCGCGCTAGCCTGCCACGCTGAAGTTATGAGTTCGAATCCCAGTCCCAGGAGGACTATTTTCAAGCATACAAATAAATGGGATTCAATCAAAATCTCCCCCGGGTATGTGGGACCCGTCAGATAATTGATAGCCACCCACGAAAATAGGCGTAGGGAGTGATGACCCAACCCTATAAAATATCATCGAGTATCGCGGTGTGGACTATAAACCATACCGCGCGGCCAAGGGCCTCCAAGGCCTGTCCGGCCAACCGAAGAAGAAGAAGATCCTTATAAAACTCCGATAAACAAAATTTAGGACTCCCACGGTAGTATCGTCCGATTAGCCATAGTAGCATAAAGTGATGTTCAATAGATAAACAACAACATTATAAATATATCTGTTGATGTTTCCATGTGATGAGTCCATTCTGGGACATTTGGCTCGTGAAATTTATTTAGGTTAAAAAAAACCTTCTTAATCATTTACTGATATCCTCTGCAAAGCATTATTTACTAAATTTCAATCCAAGGAAATTTTTAATAGTATGAATGAACCAGCAATTTAAAATAATTATCTAAAAAACATACTTTTCTATATAAATTAAAAATGTGATTCGCGCCAATTTTTACTAATTTAAAATTTGATTTTGGCCCGATCTAGATACCACTCCTTTCATGGCAAACTCGATTCCCACCCTAATCCTCTAGTTTCAATCCTTTCTTCCTCTTCAATTCCTGACAATCCTCCGAGGCGTCTGTAAAGGAGATGGCCCTGAGACCTTTTAGTTAAGAACATTTTTAGTGTGCTTCCAATGGGAAGCTTCTCTACACG
Organism: Piezodorus guildinii; assembly: GCA_023052935.1. Taxonomy (NCBI): domain Eukaryota; kingdom Metazoa; phylum Arthropoda; class Insecta; order Hemiptera; family Pentatomidae; genus Piezodorus; species Piezodorus guildinii. The sequence continues at coordinate 65,331,339 of CM041293.1, forward strand.
TGTTTCATGCCTTTATATATTTCATCTAATTTACTTGTTGTATTTCTGTATACAGTTGTAAATTCCAATAAATAGATTTATTTTCACATTTACTATATTTTAATTTGTAATTATTTTAGAGCTTGTTACTGAATTTCCTAGACAAAATAAAGCAAATGAAATTATATGAGGAATTTGGAAGCAACAAAATTGAGAGAGCATTTTGTTATTACTGAGCGGTGTAGAAGGAATATGCTTCATCAGCAACCTTGACGAGCGGCATATCGGTTAGTTGTAAATTATCGATAGTCAATAAACGAATGTTTACATAACATTAATGATGAGCAATTAAAAACTAAAATAATTTATAAACTAATGAGTTATTAAGTCAGAATCTAGGTGAAGATCAGCCAATTATCTCAACTAATAATTTTAGCAATGTAGTATTATAAGTTTCGTTCGCAGAAACTGGAATAGAAAATTTAAATATCATAATAATGGAGGGAGAAAAACTTGAAACGGCCCAAAATTATCACTCTATTACTTACTGTATTCAAATATAAATTTTCAATCCAAAAAGAATCTTCGGATATTTTTCAAAACATTTAAAATCACCCAGAAAAAAAGAAATACACATTGTATAAGGAAAAAACGATTATATTTAGCTTTTTGTTCTCAGTACAATAACAACCATTCGAACTATAACGCCTGGTAGTTTTTTTTTTCAATTTATTTTTTTATTTAATTTTTTTAATCACTTCTGTCATAACAGAAAGGGTAATTGCCCGAATATACGAGGCATGTTTTTTATGTAAGCACCATTTTGGAATTAAAAAAATACGTGCAAACGTATCGCAATAATTTAATTTTTACATGAAAGCCTGTACCTTAATCTACTTATCTACATAATTTCAATGAATTTTGAGGCACTTGTCATATCGCGGTACCAGATTTTGAATACCCTCCTTAAAAAATTCTGGCGCCTGACTTGTTAACCACTGCATCAAAAATGTTTTGACTTCGCTATCGTCTTGAAGACGCCGACCGCCCAAGTGTTTTTTTAAGTGCAGGAACAAATGGTAGTCGCTGGGCGCCAGATCAGGGCTGTATGGAGGATGATCTAGAGTTTCCCATTTAAATGATTTGATGAGATCTTTGGTCCGATTAGCCACATGTGGACGGGTATTGTCATGCAGCAAATCGATGGGCTGTTATACGATTTCTTAGTCGATAATGAAGTCAAAACATTTGTGATGCAGTGGTTAACAAGTCAGGCGGCAGAATTTTTTGAGGAGGGTATTCAAAAACTGGTGCCGCGATATGACAAGTGCCTCAAAATTCATGAAAATTATGTAGAAAAGTAGATTAAGGCTTTCGTGTAAAAATAAAATTATTGCGATATCTTTGCACGTCTTTTTTCAATTCCAAAACGGTACTTACTTAAAAAACATGCCTCGTACATTATATATATTTGAGATATACGAAACTCCAAAACCTACGAATTAATTAATTGGGATCAAAATAATCCTTTCCTTCTGAAGACCTTTAACACAGTGTAAATTATAATTTATTTTTCGGGTAATTAAAGTTTTAGATGCAGCTGATAACAACAACTAATTAAGCAGCTCATTTACAGCGAAATCGAACAAAGAAACTTCTTTTTTCTTCTTGGTAATTCACATATTATTGCTGATACTCAATAAGGTGGAGCTATTATATCCATAAAATTACCTTAGACATAAACCATGTCGTTACCTTGAGGGTGCTATGAAGTATTGCAAACAAACCATGAACTGGAGACTCCAGCGGCCTCCAGGTGACCCTGTCGACGACCCCACTATGTTTTCCAGACGGCAGGTAGAGCCCGCAATTATCTACTATCGGAGTTTGCCCTTCGTCTTCTCCAGCGATTCCGTCTTCCAAGCCCACTGAATTATATTTCAGCAACTTTTTTATCTTATTTTTTTCCGCGTGGGGGGACTCAGCCCCTGGAATGTTGTACATCTTGATCTTTTTTTATGTCTAGTCGAGCGAAATGTTACGTGTATGTGATGTCTTCAACTAAGAACGCTTATATTCACACTCTGAGTAGTGAATTTCCAACTTGATATTTTTATATTATTTGATAGATGTTAGATCTAATAATAACGATACCACTAATCACTAAGTAAAATACCACTAATTACTAAAATAAAATATAATAATAAAATATTTCCTAATTGAGGTGTTTTACTCAGGCAATTGATAAAGGCTACTTAAACAACAATAAACCAATATTCTGGTGCACACACGCTTAACACACGACTTCCACTTGCCCCCGTTGTTAAAACCAATTAAAGAAGTCAGAAATAGAAAAAGATTAAAGAATTACATTGGGTTTCGATAGAAACCTGTGCCTAATTGAATAATTTATTATATTATTATCTATAGCTATTATATATTATTACTAAAAAATCGCATGTTTCCATGTTCATATTTGGAGGTATACTAAAAAGTGGGCAATTGATAGGGAAGCTAATGTTTATAATACAAAGGTAGAGGATTAGTAACTGTTTACTTTAAATATGTAAACATTCGGAAGAAAACAACAGAGACCTGCAAAATCCTTTATGTATTTCAGAAACTATAAAAACGGACATTTCATGTAAAACAACCCAATATTTTGCGTAGTACCTCATTCTCGAAAACCTTAAGGCTTTGTTCATCTTTTAAAGTAAGGGACAACGCTTCACAACCTTCAGGATAATGGTTTTATAAATTCTAATCTTTAAGTTTCCTGAAAGAAGCAAAAACTGAATAAAAACACGCATTTCCCGTCTTTAATCACTACTTAATTTCCTCCAGGAATTCATTTTTCTAGTTATCACAGAACCTAAATCATTAAATGTCCCCAGGTGTTCTGATACATCCAGATCGTTTCCGTTTCTACTACTAATCAAATATTTCGTTTTATCCTATTTCATTACGCTCCTATCTCATCACTTAATTTTTTCTAAAATATTTAGCATATGTATTGTCTATTATAATTTTTATTATTGTCTTATGTATTAAAAAAAAAAACATTAAAAAGATGCTTTATTTTCTCTCCATCAGTTGGATATAAAATTCGTTTGACTTAAATATTTAACTGTTTTTTAAAAATACTATCATGATGATGTCTTTAATTTTTTTTAGAATTTACAACGTTAAAATTACATTGATGGAAGAAAATTTATGTATCAGCATTTAAGCCCTATCAGACTATTTCAATATTATTGGATACTACATCATCATACTAAAGTCCGCTAAATTTTACATTGATTTCGGGAGTTAAGTCAAAATAGTTATTTTTCGCGGAAATCGTAAGAAATGGTATAAAATCGCTATTCTTTTGCCGAATTTGATTTATAAAAAAAGGTGCTGTAACATCTGAGGCATATACGGTTCTAAAATATGAAATTTTAATTTTGTGCTCATATAACTTTTGAGCTATACTGACCACACACACACACACACACACACACAAAACACACACACACACACACACACACACACACACACACACACACACACACACACACACACACACATACGCACAGATCATTTTGAGTTACTTGGTCATTTATACTGAGGTGACCTTAAACGTTTAATTCTGGTGAAAACTCAAATTCGAAAATTTTCACGATCGCAATACTTTCTCTAACTACATATATTCCATATATAGGTAAGCGAAATTAATATAGCCACACGACAAACTTTCGTAAATGGATACTACTAATTTAATACTTTTATCTTTATCGGTTTTCGACAGTCGTTAACTGGCTGCAAAATATCTCGATAGTAACATTTTCTTCTACACTTACTTCACACTTTTTAAGTAGTTAATTGAAAGTGGTGAGTTTAAAATTAATTAAACAACGTGAAAAACCCTCATCGACAAAACAAGTCAATTTTACTTATAAGACCTTTTAATGCAAACTCTCCTTAGGGAAATTTCGAAACTCCATCAGCCAACCATAGACTTTTCACCGGGTCAAATCAGCAAGCGGCACTAGAGAGGTTTCGGAAGAGGAACACAACCCGGCAGATCAACTGTGATGGAATGAAATCCGATTTTCCAGGCGATGGCGTGCACAACACCGTAAAAGTAAGAGAAATAATTTCGAAAATCATTGACACGTAAGATAGATTTTTTAAAATATATATTATAGTTTTAACATTAAACTGTGAATCAACACAAGACTATATATCTACTTATAGTTAAATTTTCTACGTACTATATAATTAAAATCAACGTTTTAATAATAAAATTATTAAATAATTTTAACCGCCACAAATGTATTTCTATAAGTAAATCTAAAAATCGGCTGCAAATACTACAATTACGATTTAATTAACTAGAGAAAACCTGATTACATCTAAATAAAAAAGTCTCTGTTTTAAAAACAATAATAAAAAAAATTACAATTATATTTCAAAAATAGGATAAATATAAAAACTCGACTATATGTTACTGCACTGACATACTTGGACTAATAAGTTTAAACAATTAACGATTGAAAATAGGTAATCAATCAAATTTATCGAAATTAATGTTGTTAATAAATGCTGTTATTAGACATTATTTTACTTTTCATAATTTTAAATGCCTAAAAATCGACTAGGTTATAGGTATGTATTGATATTTTTAAACATACATAGTTCTTGATCGTCATTCATTTTTATAAATTTTTCTGGTTAACTACCCCACCATTTTATTTTATCTATACTAATATTATAAAGCTGAAGAGTTTGTTTGTTTGTTTGTTTGTTTATTTGAACGCGCTAATCTCAGAAACTACTGGTTGGATAGTCCATTTACCGAGGAAGGCTATAGGCTATATAACATCACGCTGCGACCAATAGGAGTGAAGAATCAGTGGAAAATCTGGGAAAAAACGGGAAAAACTAGGGAAAAAAAAACCTCGCATCCCAATGATTTCAAATGATTTACTTTTTATTTTTGAAAAAATTCAATTTCCCCATAATTTATCTTTTGCTGTAACAATTAATATATCACAGGGCCAAACATTTAAACACGTAGGAATTGATTTACGCCAAGATAGGGTTGCGGAAAAAATCATTATGTTTTTCTGCCACATGAAAATAAAACTAAAAATGTCATTTACGCGGAAGTTCTTTCAAATATATTATTTTAAAAACTTCTTAATAGCGATCATAATAACAGAAATTGACGCAGACGAAATCGCTTTAGAATATATCAAAGAAAAGGTGACGTGTACCGAGAAAGGATTAAATCTGGTTGATAAAATTCCGGTTCTGGGAAACGCCGATGATTTGGTACTGTTAGGGGAAGACACGGAAACTAATAAAATAAAGACAGGTAAAAAAAATAGGACTCGAAATAAATACCGATAAGAAAAAATATGTGATTAGTAGCAGAGACGGTGGCGATCTTCGTGATATTGATATATCAGGGCGTACTTTTGAACACATAGAGAAATTTAAGTATTTAGGTTCAATGATAACGAGAAAAACTAAGTCCAGGAGAACATAAAGTCCTGGTTATAGGCGGGAAATGCGTGTTATTATTCAGTTGAGAAATAACTTAGCTCGCGGCTTCTGTCTAAAAACTTAAAATTTAGAAGTTATAAAACTATTATTCTTCCAACGGTTCTTTACGGATGAGAAACATGGCCACTTACTTTGAAAGACGAACAAGGGCTAAAATTTTCGAAAATAAGGTACTACAGGCAAAATATTTGGACCGAAGAGAGATGAGGCCACTACGGTGTAAAGAAGGTTGCGGAGACTATATTTATATCAATCTATATTATTATATAAGTCATGTTTTATTTCAAGAGTCATTTTTAACTTAAAGCGTTATTACCTTGAAGCATATACATTTATAAATTTAAATAAATTATAAAAATTATTATTTCTTTTGAATTATTCGAGTATAATAATCAGAACTATTATTTTAATAATATTTAGGACTTTTATTAGCTATATGTCTATGTTTATAAAATATATCAATTTATTTTCTGGTCATCGCAGTATCTAAAAAATGACTATTGTTGTGAAGCTAAAAGTTTTCCTGGAGGTTCGCTTTAGTGTCTAGATGTGCAATAAGGCTGGGTTTGAAAATCTTCAACTTACAAGTGGTTGAAATTGTAAATTTGACAGGAAGAAGTCTAGATCGGGCTTTAAATAATAACAAAGAGTAGCAGATAGTTGATATTTATTATAGCTACTCTTACTATAAACGCACATAAATTAATACGAAATATTCGCAAGCAAAGCCGCGGTTCACAGCTAGTTTAAAATAAATTCCTAGGTTTAAAGCATAATAATTAACCAATACTCACTAAACTTAGTTAAGTCGAACATGAGCTAAATAGGCGTTCTTACCTGAAAAAAAGCAATATTGTTATAAAATAAATATAATATTATTATTATTACTAAGAATAAATATACGCGATATATACCTAGGTCAACAAGGTCTTGTTTAGTGCGAGGGTGGTAAGAAATCAGTTACCGAGCAGCTAACTGAACATAGCAAAAGAAATGTTTATAGTGCGTGAGTGCAGTAGTTAGATAACCGGTAGTTAGATAAATAAAATCAACATTAAAATTCTATGAAAGTTCTTTGTACAACTTAAAATTATTTATATTCCGGATGTCCTCTAATACATTTTTCTAAGCGGTCAACTTCAAAAATATGCATTAGAGACACAAAATACCAATTAAATAAAAAATATTGGAGTGTTAAGAAAGCAATAGGAATTAATAATTGTGGAATTAATTCAAACAGGTCTGATGGGTTTTCGGAAATGTCATTTCATCTTCCTGAAATGGGATTTTAATACAGAGAGTAAAAAGCTTATATACGGACATTTAAACTATTTTCATTCAAAATGGCGACTTTACATATTTAAATTTTCGTAAAGGTTTGAGTTATAATTTAATAGTGTGATATATTCTTAACTCAGGGGTACTTCAAACCTACACAATAGCCTGAATCAGAATTGACTACCTTCAGAATCACCTACATAGAATTGGAGTAGTAGATAGCTCAACATGTCCCTTATTTCATAGAGCAGAAATAACAGCTAATCACCATCACATATGCCCTGCCATGGAGGACATGAGAAAGTCTTTTTCAATAAACAATAATTTTATGAGCCAATCAACTATCTATTACGGCTTTGTCGAGGTAAAAATGTGGTGTAATAAAATAATGGATGGATTTGCCAGTTCAGCAGCTAAAGCTCCAACTCGACAACAGAGACCAACACTCCAGCTACTGGAACGTCCACTCCAGCAATTGGGACCACCAATCCAATCTCTAGTACCACCGGGATCATCAGCCCTCCTGATGGGACCACACTACGCTTTTTCCTTAGGAGCCAACTAACTTCATCGCTGATTTCGTTTATACTAAGAGGTTTGAATAATCTTATTCAGCCCCTTTTTGCCCTTCTCCAAGAGCTCGCTCAGTTAACTCAAGTTATTAAACCTCCAAATGGCACCTAAGCAAATAACGATTGGCTCATTAACAGTCTGACAAAATATGAAACAAAAATAGACTTCAATATGTAAACAAAAAAATGCTTGACACACTTACATAAAAATAAAAAAAAACCTAAAGAAAAGACGTGCGCCTGGGCACTGTCCTTCTTTATGCCTGACATATTATTACTTATTTTATTATTATAGCCATTTTCTGATTAACACATTACTGCTGACAGGTGCTAATCAATATATGAAGTGAATAAAACAATAGAAATCGGAAATTATTTTCATCAAAACGAAGTCCTATTTATAATAATAATAATAATAGGCTTAACGAAGCCAGACTCGTCCAATGATCACCGTTCAAGCCCAAGCCCATGAGATCAGCATTAACACAATCCTCCCACCGACGCTTCGGCCTGTCTTACGGACTACTACCAGTCGATACCAACTATCTCGGAATCCGTTCCTCACAGTGCCCAACAACTTTACACGCCCATTTGAGTCTCCGCGATGCTATCAACTCAATTATATTCAGAAGGTACAAAATACGCAAATCCGCGTTGTGCAATCTTCTAAGCTCCCCAGTATCCTCATCTATCTTTAGACCAAATATTTTACGCAATACTTCATTTACAAAAACTTTAAGACGTTGATTACCTACAAAGTAAGCTGCCACGTTTCTTATCCGAGGACCGTCGGAAGAATAATACTAATTCTAACCTTTAAGTATTTAGACAGATGCTTCGAGCTAAGTAATTTCGCAAATAAATAATAACACGCATTTCCTCCTAGATTTCATTTTTCTTGTTATTATTGAACCTAAAAACTTAAAGTTATCCACGTGTTCAAAAGTATGTCCTGATATATCAATATCACCCAGATCGCCACCGTTTCTGCTACTAATCATATATTTCGTCTTATCGGTATTTATTTCGACTCCTATTTATACTTGATAATAATTTCAGTTGGATATTCGTAAAACTCAAGGAAATTAACAAAGAAATTTGAATGGTAACAAACCTTTTCAATGGCTTGAAATCTAACTCATGCCCTTAAGATAACCCTTTATTGTCCCTTAATTGCTCTTAAAAAAAAAAAAAAAATCATTAGTATCGGCAGCAGGTCACGTTCCTTGAAGAAGTTCTCCCCTTACCAATAGCATCTGGCTGCGTAACTTTCATAAAGAAACTTCGGAATTAATTTTTGGTTAGGAAGAGATGCTTTCTCTACCCTAAGTATTCTGGAGAAAGTGCCAAATGATAAATTCCCCGTCGCGATTGCGAAGTGACATAGCGACATGTAAACATTACTGGTTTAAATGAAAAAATAAAGAGCCCCCAGGAGACAGGTGGATGCGGTCCTGCAGAAGAAAGTCCTTAGGAATTATTGCGGTGTGGTGACCGCGATCCGTTGGGCGGAAGTGGGATGCCAACCGCTCCATCACACTCACCGCTTCGTCTCCAAGACCTTTCATTAGAAATTCGATTTAAATTTCACTTAACTGCGCGGGCATACCGCTCCGTGGCACTGTAACGAACTGGCGGGGTGCGGAAGGGGAAGGTCAGAGACACCTGCAGGAAGAGGTAAAGAAGTGGACGCTATACCTCAACTCTCATACTGAATCCATTCCATTTAATTTTTTATATAATGCAGCGCATCATTTATGAATTGTATTAATATATTATTGAATCTTAAGCCTTTAAAAAAATCATCTAATAAATAAATGAAAATAATTTTTCTTCTAGGACATTTTGTCCCTTAAGAATAAAGAACGATGGACAGTAAAAGTACAGTTTGGCATAATTTAGATAAATAATTACCTAGCCACCTAATAACTATAAAATATATAAAATTTTAAAAAAATCTGGTGCGGGCAACATGCGACTTTCACTACCGCCGTTGTTAAAATTAATTAAAGAATTTTTGATTACAGTTAGAGATAAAATGAGTGGAACTAATAAACAACTAATTAAATTGAATTTCTATAAAAACATCAATATTATTAAAAAGATCTATTATATAATTATGTGAAATCGTCAATTAGTTTTCGGCTTTTCATCACTCTTTATCAACTTTAACAAGCTTGTTAAAAAATTGTTCGAAAATCTCTTCATATCCAACGGTGTATTATACATGTTTATTACTTTTCTTATGTTCAAAAATAAAAAATTGCATTAACATAATATTTTTGCAGTTTTTCCTTTAGTTGGATATCGAATTCGTTCAACTTATATATTTATCTCTTTTTCATCATTGATAACAAGATTATATGGTTATTTTTATAGAATTTACAAAATTAAAGACACTTCATAGGACGAAAATTTTAAATATCGGCATTGAAGCCCTGTCAGACTATTTAAATAAGAATGCAACCTACATGATATTAAAGTCCATTAAAGTTTACATCGATATAGCGATTTTATTCAAAATCGTTAGAGCCGTTTTTGAGAAAATCGAAAAAAGTTCCAAAATTCAGGGTATAAAGTGGCTCTTCTGGTTAGTTGACTTTAATGAAAAGGATTCTATAACATCTCGGGCGTATAGTTGTCTCAAATATAAAATTTCAGTTTTATAGGACTTTTCGTTTTAGCCCTTGAGTTACCACACACACGATTTGTCCCCTGAAAATAACAAAAATGTACATTAAAAATGTTATGTGTCTGGTCTTTTAAGACTTATAAATATATAACAGACGGATCTTGAAAATGTTTTTTGTAATTTAAAAAAATACGAGGTTTTCCCCACTTCTAATCAAAACTGACCTTGAAAAATAATATGACCTTAGTTATAAGGAAAATAAGCAGTCACGACTTACGTTAACAAAATGATAACTATAGTATTCTGAAACCTCTTTAAAGACACCATTAAAAACTACTATTGCTATTATATATAAATACTTTTGTTATTTATTAGTTTTCTAATTTTAACATATATTTTAAAATTAAAAATCATGAGTATAATAAAATTCCTATTCATGTATGGGTGAAGATCAAAATAAGGAAAATTTAAAAGGTTGATTGTAAATGAAAACTAATTAGATATAAAGACAAAAATACAAATCATAACAATAATTTCGATAATATATCTAATATTGGGAGACCTTTTTCAAAATTTTCCGACTTTCTTTATCTTAAGTTTGTGAGAAATTTAATCTTATGTCGGGAATAAAAAAAATAAGTTTCAAGCATAAAAGTTATATCAATTGTGTAAATTGTATTCTATAAATATATGTATATATATTTTTATATATGTATGTATATATAATATTATATATTAATGAAAATAAACCCATCTAAATATATATTTTACGACAATAACATTATTTTTTTAATAATTAGAACGTTTATAAAGTTTCCTATCTTAGGAGACCACAGAACTGGATTCTAATTACAATTAATTAAATGGTGATAATTATAGATCCCCAATTAATATATGATCATTATAATTAATTAATAATGAAGTAATTAGCCGCTTATTAGGTATCGCATTGATATGAAACTAAACTGACCGTAAAAGTAATGCATAAACGGAACAAAGTTTTTATCAGAATTATGTATATCCTATTCATCAAATGCCAATTATGAATATTTTAAAATGAAAGGGAAAATATCTGTGCATCAATTATGAATAATTGAAAAAAGTATTTGAAAATACTGGCATGTTTATTCTTTAATTATTTGGCAAAGAGGCAATTGGATAACGGTGATAGTAACGTTTCAAAAAATTCATTGTTGTTATGGGTAATGGGGTAAAGTTATATATTTTTAATACTTTCTCACATTTTTGTGGATGTAATTAGTTGACCGTTGAGAATTACTGCAAGGAATTAGTCTGGGTGGCGGTCATTAAATGAGACAACTAAATAGTTTCAACTATTTATTGTTTGCCAACGTTTCGACCCCCTTTGTGGGTCATCATCAGGGCGCATGGTGCAATGAATAATAAGGCAAACTGAATAGCCAAATATTCAAAAAAATAATATATATATACAATTTTATTTATTTATATTATATATGTGAAATATATCTTGAAAATCGTTCTTAGGCCGATACTCATGTACACATAATTAGAAAAAAAAAAAAAAAAAACCTGAACCACTACGACCCATTAAGGGTCTTGGGTTCATTACATAAAGAGATTGGTACTGTTTCTAGGCCAACGGCAGTGCCTTAATCGCGCTCAGCCGCCAGGTTTTTCCCCAATTATTTTGGGTACCCACGTTATAAAGGCTGGGTCTGCGCCAGGAGGGTCTCCATACCCTAGGTTCGCCCCCCCCCTCCCCTCCCCCCGACTGAATTAACAGAATAAATAATATTCCGCCACAGCCGGGATTCGAACCCAGGACCCGGAGCACAGCAGACTAGCGCTCTATCCACTAAACCACGCCGCTCCCTCACACATAAATACGAATATATATTGCCTCAAGCTGCTGAGGTAATACGTTTCAAGAATGGTTCCCGCCCGTTATGAATAGAAGGAAGACACCAGATCCTGATATGCCAAACAATGGAACACTATACTTCTGCTTGAACAGCTGAACTTGGAATCCATAGATTGTAACAAAATAGAGAGAAATCATAGAACCATGAAAATGATATAACCGCTAAGAAAAGTAACAATGGGTCATTCAAGAACAATGTGGATCTACATAGCCCATAATATAAACACCTACATATATATGTAACAAATTCTAGAATAATAATGTTTTAAAAATTTCACATATTTTACAATAATGTTAAAAAAAACAAACAAGACCTTTTTTTTTTGTTGGTGGATTTCATAATAGTTCGCATAATACTAAACTTTAAATTTAAACAAGCATTGAATTTTTTAAAAGATTTTTTTTTTCAATATAAAATAATTAGTACTAAGAAAAAAATATAGATATACATATAGAGGTCACCTGTGGTGTATTGGCTAACATAACTAGCATAAATAGGTTGGATTAGCCTATGAATATAATAAAGCATTTAAGTTTTTAAAAAATAAACAAGAAAAGGCAAACTGTTAGACAAAACTAAGACTCTTTATTTTATGATAAATTCTAAACTATATTTTTTTTGTAGTGAGTCTCCAGTGGTGTAGTGGCTAGTATAACAGCATCCTATGACTAAACTCGTGGGTTCAAAACCGGCAGATGGCTCAAGGATTTTTAATTGGAGAAACAAATACTTGGTTAAGCCTTCCTACGGAGAAAACGTAAAATAGTGGTTCCAAGCCATGCCAAGTTACTCTTTATCCTAATTAAATCTGAATAAGCAAAATTTAGAATTCCTACTGTAGCATTGTCCGATTAACCACAGTTTCATAAAAGTGACGTTTAATGAACAAACAACAACAAAATATAAAGAAAATAATAAAAATATGTAACATAGAATTAAAAAAAAAAATCAGTAAAATCGAAGAGATAGCAGACTGAGCATTGGAATAAAATTCAAGGGTGATAGAGAAAGGTGAAAACCCAACAAGGTAAGTTATAACACCTTTCAAATATGGAACGCTATTTCTAAGCCGGGTGTTGATTAAACGAAATCGCTTTCCTACTTAAGATAATAGGTCTTCCGGCGAAAACGTTCAGAAACTCCATGCGGTGATTGGAAGGTGGGGAGTTCCGAAGTAAACGGTTTCGTCGAGAACGAGACATATAAGGAAGGTTTAGTAGCTGGCCAAAACCAAGTAAATTATCCTACGTGTCAGTGACTGCAAGGCGCATCAATTGCTGAAGAAAGTTGAAAGCTGATTTCATAAAAAAATTGGTTGTAAGCTGTCAACTGTAAAATAATTTTTTAAGAGAAATCGGGAAAATTTACTTAATCTTATATAATTGAAAAATTAAATGTCCAACTGTAAGATTTATAATAGTGGATCCTGTGCTACATCAAATCCATTCGAACATTCACGACTTTTTAGTTCTAATTTTTTCTACCTCAAAATTACTCAATTTATTCCAGATATTAGAAATATATCAATAAAAAGATTGAATAATTATTCTGCTCCAACTGGGTTCGAACCATGGACCGAAAGACCAAGTCTAGAGCTCTATATCGACAATGCGGCTTTCTACAAAGCTAGTTCATAAATATTTATTAATCTATACCAATATAATTTAATTATCAGTTATAAAGATTTAAATATTACTTACAAATCAGCAGATATAAATTAAATTCCATTGACTTACCTGAAACAAGAAAACACGTTAATTAGTACAATTTAAATTGAAAAAATACATTATACATAAAAACATAAAAAATACATTATATTATAAACATAATATACCATCTTAAAACTAAGCAATCTAATTGAGGTTCTGATTTTCAAAAGGCACTACATATAATTTTAACCCTAAGGATGTACTAATATATTTACAGTATAATCGCCTCATTTGAAGTAAATCCCTTAATAAAGTTTAACTGAAAATGCACAAGTCCTTTAAAATTCTGTAAAAAATTCAGTTATTCATAAATGGTTCTAAGTACATTTAATTTTATTTTAAAGCAAATTAGAGCAAAAAAGTAACAGAAAATAAGTTTTCCTGTTTTGCCCATTGTACAGATTTTTTCCACGTACAGATCGCTGTAATCTGAAATAGTGCAAGGTTGTTAAGCGTTCTCTGCTTATAAGGGTGCTACGAAATCGTCCAGGTAATTGCCAGACCCTTAAGAAGAAATCAAAAGCGCCTCAAAGGAATCAACAAGAATTATAACATTCCTTATAGAGTAGAAAGAGTCATAGGGAACGCAGTCGGTCAACTTATCTAAACTTGACAAATTTGAGTATTGTACAGCGAAAGTGAACGTAACCGGAAAATAGATCCCAACGATCCCTCGCCTGGTGACTTTCTAGAAAAAGAAATTTCACCGCAAATAAAAAAAGCATCTGGATCATTTAGAGGCGAAGAGGCAAACCACACCCAGTTGAAGAAAGGTGGGAACGGTACCTATGCTAACAGACTGCCGCCTCAAAGATGTACCGTTCCAACTACTTATTTACCGCACTCAACTGTTACATCCTATACTTATTACTGACACAAAAAAGTAGTTTATTTTAAATATATTATTTCATCTAAAAATTACAATACAAATTGTTTTTTACTTTAAAAATATTAAAAAATACATTAGCGGAACGTGGCGGAGCCACAAATGCTATTTTTTTTCGGTTCAAACTAACAGACGACAAAATCTGTAAATGTGACGGTCAAACCGAACAGACATACGACCATCTTTTATTCGATTTCAGTAAACTGGGCAAACATAGACGCACTGATTTCAATAGTCCTACTTAACGGAGACCAATGGCCGCCTTCTTGCCAAATACTTTTCAAAATTTGATGAATTCGTGGACCGGGTGGACTACAAAGAATCAGACAAATAGTAACAGGCATGTACTGTACATTGCAAGCTGAGTTTTATGATTTACATTGTAAATAACTAGTTATTTATTTTTACTTTTGATCTTCTTGACACTACAGTTGTTATTATTTTATTGATTAGTTCTTTATGAGTTATTATTTAATAGTTACAATAAAGTAATTAATTAGTTAGTTGTTGGTTTCTTAGTTTAGTTCATTAGTTAGTTAATATTATTTAGTTATAACAAAGTCATAATGTGTTATTTATTTTTATTTACTAGTTATTATTTTATTATTAATATTCTTTTAGTTATTATTTTATTGTTATTATTTATTTTTTAATTTATTTTTTATTATTCTTTTTTTTTTTCTCTTTTCTTTTCTCAATATCATTTTTTTTCTCTTAGTTTATACAATTACTCTTCTTTACATACTTTTTTTATAAATTATGTTATGTAACTTAATTTATATTATGTTGTATCACAAGATGGTACGCGTAGAAATAAATGCATGCATTGCAGGGTTACTGTAATGAGGAAAGCCTTATAGCTTATTTAGTAAAAGAAAAATTAGTAAAACTGTAGTTTTTACAATATTTTCAAATGATAAGCTGAGGATCCTGTAGGATTATTATAGGGTTCCAACCCAAACAAAAACGAAAGATTCGTATATAAGCTGTAATGGTAATAGGTAGATCTAACAAATACTATTTACTAATTTATACCTCTATTGATGATTATCAATTGAAGGAAACTAATAACGCAAAAATAACAGCAATATGATGTTTATCAAAAAATTAATTATTTAACAAAATTACATTCTTAATTTAGAATCAAAGCATGTTCTATTCCACCGTGGTCAGTTAAAAATTAATTTTGTGACGGACCCAAATCTTAAAGTTGGTAAAGACGTTAAACTTCCGGGGTTTAAAAAATCTTGATATTCATGAATTCAGTACGGCAAAATAAAACAATACTATTAATTTTTAAAAAATTAAAATTTCTACGTCTTATTTTTAAAAAAATAGAATGTGTGTTTGAAAAATTAATTTTAAAACTAGTTCTCCACAATTTTTCTTACAATCATACGTAGTTTGAAAAATATTTCAAAAATAAATTTTCATGATACCAAAATAAATACAAATATATACTGAAGTATGCTTCATATATTGAAGTAGGGTGGGAGGGAGGGGCATCCCAGCAGCTACAGGACACTTTTTGAAATGATGTCGAAAATAATCAGTTACAGAACATGGCGGAAAAAAATTCTAGATTAACTTGTAATCCTGAATCAATATTTATATTAAGCCTAAACTAGATTTGGCAATTCCTAGACCAATTTCGATCTTGCATCATCTTTCTTCAACATTTTCTTTAGAATGACTATGTTTTGCGGTCACTGCAACTTATCGAAGTTGAGCAGCGTCTCGAATTCGGGATTTCTCACTGATAAACGATTTAAGATACATATACACAAATTGCTAATCGAGAGATTTCAGTAGTAGATACGAAAAGGATAAAAGATGAGAAGGAAAAAAAAATCAGAATAATAAATAATAGATAATATTTGAGAATAGGTGTGATAAGATTTTTTTTTCTAAATTATATTAATAATTTATTTGTTTGGATTTAAGGCAATCCCTATAAAAATGAAGCTGGCTAGCGCAGCATAAATAATGCATCTATCTCTAGCATATTGTACACTATTGTAATAATTACGACGTGAATAAATCTTCAAAACAAATTAACAATAATCATAACCATTTTAAATGTAACAATGTTAATATATAATACAATAACAATGATACGACTGCAAATACTTGATTATTAAAAAAATACTAATAAATCTCGATCCATTAAAGAAATATCAACTATTTGCGACGAAACATGTTGAGATCTCATTTTCAGACTCCCTGTTATATAAATATGTAACGATTTTAGTTTTATTACGAAAACCAAAATTTCTATTACTATTTCCTAGTAAGTATTTAATTTTTAAATGTAAATAAAAACAGTGTTTAGAAATACATAATTAATAATTCAAACGCATTGGGCCCCTTAACGAAAATCCTGGTTACGCCTTTGCCAAGAGTGGGTTGATAAATAATATTGTTCTCAATTTAAAAACGGAAATAGTTTGCAATAAATAGACTGCTATTTAATATTATAATTAAAATAAGTAACCCCAAAAGCAGCCCATACTTTAAATTTCTTTACTAAGACGCAAATTCAGCATTTAGCGTCAAAGGGCCATATTCATCAGTAACTTTTTTTAAATTTTCCTTTTTTTTTAGAGTTTTTTACAACTTAGCTGTTTCTCATTCCTAAATTTTCTATCCACTTCTTTCGGTCGAGCCAGTCTCCTTCTCGAAGACCTCTGAGAGAGGGATGCCATCCTCCACATCTTATCACCATCTCTTCCTAGGTCTTCCTCTTCTTCGCCTTTCCATAGGATGACAGAGGAAGGTCATTTTTGGTCAACGCTCTTCTGTAATTCTTTGTAATAATAATAATAATAATAGGCTTACCGAACCCGAAGGTTCGATGCCGATACCACCAAACATCGCCTGCACAGACTCGTCCAATGTTCACCGGTCAAGCCCAAGCCCCCGAGATCAGCCTTAATTTAATTCTTTGTACATGCCTAAACCATTAAAACTTTTTATTTCTATTTCGTTGAGAATATTTTTTCTTGTTGGACATTCCGCCTAATAGTTTTGTTGATACCATGCTGCAGTCTAGAAATGGCACGTGAGTATCTCCAAAAGTCCATCTCTAATTACAGCAACCTTGTCCCATCCTTTTTGGTCATCACCACTTTTTGCTAATAGGTTAAAAGTAAACAATAATTCAATACAAAATGTTATACATTTTTTTTTTAATTCGGAAATCTATAAAAACATCAGCTGTGTTAAAACATTAATATATAAAATAAAACTAGTAATCCAAAATTATTGTAGGTTATATCAAAAATATTCAAGTAGGTGTGGTAGAGACGAGAGGATGAGATAGTAGGTTAAGGAGGTAGGAAACGGATATAACCAACCGGAGGACCTGTTCGATGGCCCACTTCGTTTTGGGGTCGATCTCTGGAACGCAGGCTCAATAAGAGAAATATTAAAACCACGGCCGGCCGAATAGACACTGCCCATCTGGAGTTGATACAAATGGAATAACTGGTTTTTAAAGATATTCCACACTTTTTTTTTTAGTTAAATTTATTTCAAAATTAAGATTAAAACTCAGATAAATTCAGTTCTTTATTATCATACAAAATTTCACGGGTTCAAAATATAGATGAGCGCCAGAAACTTCGTAACGAAATGTGTTTCAACGTTGATTCTTAAAACTGGACAATTATTCAACAAAGATTCAAAAATACTTGAATGAATAATTTCGACTTTATAAGTACAAAACGTACCTCTTCACGTTTACTAAATTTTAATTCTAATTAAATAGCTTATACACAGGTAAAGCTGAATAAACAGGTAAATTTGAATTAGTATACTCTATTAAAACTTAAATGGACTTTAAAAACTTTAAACTTTAACTTTCATATAACACAAATACATATTTAAGTATCAGCAGCTCTGTTCCTTTTATAAGTATGTATAATTATTTACATTGCCACAGTTGTGTGATTATTATAATCTAACTATTCGGAATTATAAACTGTAATAAATAGTCTCATATCACATAAAGAGCGACATAAAGCAATATAAAGTCAGGGTAAAAAGTAAAAAAAAAAAAAAAAAAAAAAAAAAACAACTGTACCACTACAATCCATGAAGAGTTTTAGGCTCAGTACATGTAGAGATTCTTACTGTTTCTAGGCCAACGGCCATGCAATGAGGTGATTCGGCCGAGTTCACGCTCAGCCGCCAGATTTTTTTTCCATTTTTGGCTACCCACTTGATTGAGGTTGTGTGTGTCCCAGGAGGGTGTCCATACCCCAGGATCGCCCCCAACCGAAATAACAGAATAAATAATATTCCGCCACAGCCGGGATTCAACCCAGGACCCGGAGCACAGTAGACTAGCGCTCTAATAAAAAAGGAGCAACTTTTTTATGTATTTTACATTTTATTACGTTCTCGCATAGTTAACATATCTTGCAAAAACAATTCAATCGTAACGTGAATCAATATAGATATTTTGTTGAACATTATATTTATTTTGATTTTTGGGCTTTATTTAAAAAAACCCAACTTTCATAAAATAATCTATTTAGTAATTTTCCTTATTAGATACTCATGTTAAATGGTGTTTTCAAATAAATTTTCTTAAGTCGTTAGAAATTCATTTAAGATATTTTTTCTTCAATGCTAAATCCTCAGGGAATTAGTAAAATTCAATGTTTACAACTAACGTTTTTAAAGACATGCGTTTCCATTTATTTCATATGAAGTATGTAGAAAAAAAGAATAAGAAAAAAAAGGCCTATCTATCAGCTCATATTTCATCATTAATTCCAAATATTCATATCCATAAAAACTGTCAAAACTGACTGCAATAAACAAAAAAGCTAATATTTATTATTAATTGTAGTATATTCCATCTTCAAAATCCCTATCTTCATCAAAATTCAGAAGTTCATGGGTGATTTATTCTCTACATAACCAAATTTTAATTCATCATTATCTCAAAAACGGTTTAATTCAATTTTACAAAGACTCTAAGGTGAATTCCTCATAAATAGGCTTTATATCAATCAAATAAGGGGGATCACTTGTAGCTGGGTGGCTAGCGTAACAGCCTCCCATGCTAAAGGTCACGGGTTCAAATCCGCAGGTGGTCCTAGGATTTTTTAATGGGAGTAAAAAATCCTTAGTTACGCCGTCCTTCGGAGGGGACGTTAAAAGGTGGTCCCGAGCCTGTGCGATGTCAGGTACTCGTTAAAGATCCCTATCCTAATAAAACCTGGATAGGCAAAATTTAGGACTCCCACTGTAGCATCGTCCGATTAGCCATAGTAACATAAAGTGACGTTAAATAAATAAACAAACAATCAATCAAATAAGTGTTTTATGGACTGTTTATTGAGTGATGTGGGTTCATCTAACTGATTAACAAAAAGGAACCGGTTACTGGGTGCAAACAGTTCCCCTCAGAGCAGTTATCTCAGTTTGCTGGCGGAACGATTGTACTGCTACAATGGCTCGAATGTCGCAACGGTCTTACCGCTCTCTAGTAATTAGGATCTCTTTTGCAATGCTACGAATCTCGTTCAATATAACAACCATCTGTCATCGTTTTGGGATCGTTTCCCATCCGTTTTGTAATTCAGTTACCTTTCCTTCCAGGGGTAAGAAGGGTACATTGTTTGTTAATTAATTATTCACGTAATTAGAAAATAAGATGGAGGGATTCGTTACTTGAAGACTTTCTTCAAAAAGGTAAAAGTTGCTAAGACTGAGAGATATGAATTTGACAAAAGTTCATGCAATTGTTTTAGAGTGAAATGTGTATTGCGAGGCAGGCGTGGAATGGAGTAAGTGGCGATTGAAATCGGACATCGAGTGAGAGAAGAATCAATCAGATGGAGTAGATCTATCGACATATAACAAGATCTACAAGACGCTGATCAATGCAGCAAGAGTGCAATGTTCGACAAATTCAAAAGTTCTCGTCTAATGTGGATGATAAGACGCCTAGGAAAAAACATTACCATATTACATTATAGTAGTTCGCACGTCCTAAAGCAATCAGTATAATGTCTGAGCCACTGTCACCAGAAGCACTATCAGCTCGTTTTCGTAGCTACAGAAAAATAGCGCGTCTATGGTATGCGAAGGTCGAAAGCATTATACAAGAGGCTTAGAATAGGACATTTAACTTGTCATAATTGTTCTAAATGAGAAAGTAGTACGAAACATGTAATATAATATTCTAGGATAGATAATTTTGACAAATAGGAGCAAAAAATATCACGTCTAATAATATAAATTGAGTTTAATGCGATCATACAAAAAATCTAAATAAATTTATAAAGAAAATCATTTTTACAATGTATAATGTTGAAACTTTTAAGTCTGAAAAAGGGAATATTTATCCCGAAATGTCAAATGTAAGAGAAAATAAATAAATCTTTTATTGGATATTTTGCACATGTTAACTTTTAATCAAGAAATTATTAAAGAATTTTGCCTGAATTATATAAAACAGTGAAACATAATTAATATGAAGCTTGATATGAAATTATTGCTTGATTAATCACGTTCTGTTAATTATGATTACTAAATTTTGCATTTAAAACAATTTCGTCAATGTTAGACATTTAATTTCATTATCTTCTATGACTTAGGAAGAACAGAGTATAAAAAAAAATTCACTCTGGCCGTAGACGGAACGCGTTGTTCTAATATAACATCAAACAAAACTTAAGTGACTTCAGTTAAATGATTCTGAATTATTGGGATATTTTAATAGATAAGAAAAAATATAACTCGGAACAAAACGTTAGAATAAAATCTTCCCGTTATAGTCAAATCTCATCTCAATAAACAATCATAGTCAAAGGAAATATTAACTTAATATAAATCGTAACTGATGTAACCAGTGTAACCGAACTTTATCAATATTATGTCAAATTTCAGTCTAAAAAGTCTTAAAAGATATATTTTTTTTCCTTTTCTTTTTTTTTTTGCTTATTTTATTTTATTTTAGTTTTATTTTTTAAAACAGATGTATTATTATTTTGAAAACATTTTTGTTTTGTTTTTATTTTAACTCTACTATATTGAAGAGAAAAAAAAAATAAAAGAACTGTTAATTTATCAAAATCAATATACTATTATTATTATTTTTTGTTTTTTTATTCATTTATTTATTTTTTAACAGATGTATTATTATTTTAAAAAAATACTGTATTTTTTTTTCTTTATTTATTTTATCTCTACTATATTGAAAAAAAAAACAGAAAAAAAAAATTAATTTATTTTTATCTTTATCGTATTTGTTTATTCTATCTTTTCAAACAGATGCATTATTATTTTAAAGTCATATATATTTGCTTTTTGTTTATACAGTGGTGCATTGAAGGAAAAAGAAAAAATAAATAGAAAAAAAAAAAAATAAATAACTAAAGAGAGAGAAAGATGGATAAAATGGGTGAAATAAATAAAGAACTTAATATATCCTTATCAATATGTATTTTTAATTTTTTACTTATTTTATTGTTTTTTTTTATTTATTTATTTATTTTTATTTTTTAAATTATTTTAAACAGATGTATTATTATTTCAAAAGCGTATGTATGTGTGTATATGTGTGTGTATGTATGTGTGTATGTGTATGTGTGTATATGTATATATATATATGTATATGTATGTGTATGTGTGTATATATGTATATACTTAAAAATGTATTGTGAATGGCCTAGCCAGGCTCTATTTGTAAGGGGAATACCCCAAAGGCAAATAAAAATATATTCTATTCTATTCTAGTCATCTTACCAACAAAGGCATCGTCATGAATGAATCGACTGTCATCCGATTCATAACGAGAAAAAAATAATTAGCCATAAATTCTTCTTTATTTATTTTTATTATTCATTTTTAATTTGTATTTATTTATTTTTTTTTTTTTTTTATGAAACCTAAATTTATCGTAATGTGTTCTCAAAATTCGTAATTCCAAATTATTATAGACAATTCCATTTCACTACGAAATACATTATTAAACCATTCACTAATCATAATCAACAATCACCTTAATGAGGGTTATGAGCTCCCAATTAACAATATTTTAAATTTTTCATGATTCTAAATAAGATTTTGTATAAACATTAAGTTCGTGAGTGAATTCGATATATGCCTACAAGTAAAAACTCCATCAATTTTTAAATAAAAAATCCAAAACAATGAACTTAAGTGAACACTTTAATTAATTTCTATGAAATTTACTTTTTAACATTGTAACAGTTATAAATTATACTATATTCATATATTTTTCTATTGTTGTTATTTTTTTTTATTTTTATTTTTTGCTGCTGTGATAAGAGAAGTATAAAATGATGTATGCTAAAAATCGATATCTCATTAATTACCACGATTTGGAATCACCTGCGTTTGATATGGTTACTTTTCTCAAATGGGGCTATTCTCCAAATAATTTTTATTGTTTTTTCAATCACGATTTGCCATAATATATATTATTCGCAATAATAACTGTGTATATATAACTAACTACATGTACGCATAGCGAACTCTAGAAAACATTAAAATAAAACTAAAATCTAAAGAGAACATAAATTGTGATTGTTTTTAATAAACAAAAAAAAAAGCATTTTCATACAAATCTGAAAAAAAGGCACGTCTCGAAAATATGTCCATTGTAAACATCTTTGCTTATGCCGGTCTGATATCAGTGTTTTTTATTTGTATGTATCAGTGAGTATTATATATATATATATATATATATATATATATATATAAATATAAATATTTGAATTGAAATATATATATATATAGCAATTAATTTTAAATAGTTACCAATCAGCCTTTTCGGTACGGTAAGGATATTTTCAATGTGTATTTCTCTTCTCTTTTATTTTATTTATTGTTTAAAACATTGTAAAATGCAACAAACATAATAATATTTGAAAATCTAACATAGTATTACGTGTAGTGTACCTAAGGCATGGAACATGTAACTCTTATTTAATAAACTCTCCTTCTTTGGGGTTACCATAGAAGGAAAAGAAGAAAAAAAAAAAAAAAAATATATATATATATATATATATATATTTCAACTTTTAAAAATTAATTTGTAGGTGCGCGAAGCCTTAAAAACCAAAGGTAAAATTAGTTAAATAAGTATTGTTATTTTATTCCTCCAAATCAATTTGTCTGAGTCTAGAGCAATAAACCAGAAAGCAGCAATAATTTTTTTTTTTTTTTTTTTTTTTATTAGAACATTTACGGTTAAAAAAAAAATCGAACATGCAAATGTTTAACCCACCCCTATACAATGTGATACATCAATTCAATTTTTGGTGACAAAAATTATTGAAATAAAAAACAAAAATAATAACTATTATAGAGGCTAGTAGATGGTTGTATATATGTATATATATATATATATATAATTTTTTTTTTTTTTTTTTTTTTTGTTGCCTTATTATAAGGGATCGTTAAATATGGATCAATCCATTAGAATTAATTTAATTTAATAATTATAAGTTTTAATTAGTTTTGCTGCTAAATATTTCTTGATTGTTTGCTAGTTATTCTCTATCATTCCTTGAATTTTTTTGACTCTTCTAATTCAGGTGAAATATACAAATATCAAATCAAATAAAAAATAACAACATGATAAATCGTTTAGAAAGAGATATTAAATAATCGAGACTTTTAGGGAATTAAAACTTTACAGAGGAGAAGATAGTCAGTCGCCTTTGATTACTTTTTCCTTAGTCATTAGCTTAGTCATTATTTGCAGTAAAACTTCAGAACCCTTATGTTTTTTTAACTTGTTAAAAAGTTTAAGAAACTTCGCATGAACGTTATATTGAGCGCGTTATAAAAATGAAGAATAGAAAAGAGACATTTTTCTTGTATAATCCCATCATATTACTAGTTGCTTTAGAAATTCCGAACTAGTTAGCATTGCCCTTTTTTTATTAATACTTTTCAAAAGGGACTGAGAAAAAACTGGTAAAACTTATACATATTTTAACTCTCAATGGTATGTACGGTTTGTTAAAATTTAGTGGATGACGGTTAGATATATATACATTTTTTTTTGTTTCTTTTTTCAGAATTATTATGCATTAAGCATTGCTTACAAACAAGAGTTGCCTTATCAATAAACTTTGAGCCGAAACAAATCACTCTAAGCCACTAAATTATATCCAACAGTACTTCCCATATAGAGGTACAATACGAATAGGTTTCATAATAATAATACATAGTAAAACAACCTTGTAATAATACATTCGAAAAATACAGCCCCCCAAAAATATCAAAAAGATATCAAGCAAATATGGGATATCTATCTTTAAGAATATCGGTTTAACGTACAGGAAACGTGGCCACGAATATCTGATATCCGAGATATTTTATAGTACCTATAGATTACATTTTATCCCTACCTCACGTACAGAGATAGTCTACTGGGTCAGTTTCCCTATGCACAAAACTAATTTTATTCGAGAGAAACAAAAAACACATTGCTTAAAAGAAAAGAAGCGAGATTTCCTTAATATAAAAAATGTATATACGACAATCAATACACGGAGAACTAAAAAGCTGTAGTAGAAAGACATATGAGCATTTTTAATTAAATAAAATAGCATATTGTCACTAAAACACCTTTTTTATATTAAAAGCTGTACCACTACAACCCATGAAGGGTCTTGGGCTCAGTACATATAGAGATTCGTACTGTTTCTAGGCCAACGGCAGTGCAATGAGGTGATTAGGCCTTAATCGCGCTCAGCCGCCAGATTTTTCTTTTGGGTACCCAATTTAAAGAGGCTGGGTCTGCCCCAGGAGGGTCTCCATACCGTAGGGTCGCCCCCGACTGAATTAACAGAATAAATAATATTCTGCCACAGCCGGGATTCGAACCCAGGACCCGGAGCACAGCAGACTAGCGCTCTATCCACTAGACCACGCCGCTCCCTCACACATAAATACGAATATATCTTGCCTCAAGCTGCTGAGGTAATACGTTTCAAGAATGGTTCCCCCTTTTAATATTAAACCGAAAAAAATGATCATTTAATGTAAATATTGCAATTTCAATAACTTCTGATGATATTATTAATCATTGATGAGGTAGATGCGGATTGTTATAAAATAAATAAAATATTGGCATTGCATAACGTACCTACTGTGTGTATATATATATATATATATATATATATATATATATATATATATAATATTATATGAATATGTGTGTGTGTGTGTGTGTGTGTGTGTGTGTATATATGTCTATGTGTGTATACCTATTTATTTAAAAAAATGTTTAACAAAGGGAAACAAGACGAAAACCGTGTAAACATTAGTTGCCCTTGAGGCACAGAAACCAAAATATTTACTATTATTTCTAGATACGAATCGCGTATTCGAAACAAGATCTTTAATTTTAGAACACCATGATTTTAGTTGAAAGGGAATAATTTTGGCTAACTATTAAATAATTATAAAATAATATATTAAAAAATTTCGCCCTTCTCTCCACAAAAAAAAGTGGTTTTATATATATATATATATATATATATATATATATATATATATATATATATATATAAGAATTGAATTAAATACAACAGAATCATGTCTGGAATTAAAATAAGATTAATCCTCAGTGGTAAACTGGAGATGAATTCCTGGATATATACAGAAGGAAATATACATTACAATTTAAGTTTAAATGCGGAAAATCTTGATCATTTCCCTGTTGTATAATTACTCAGAGGTCGTGCCTAATATCCAGAAACCTGAAGATAAGAATTTAAAAAAAATATATATATATTTTAGTTCTGAATATTTTTTAAAGATGCTACACATGGATGCTTATGTCTCAAGAGGAACGTGTATAGGTATTAAATATCGATTATAGTAGAGATTTCAGCTAACGAACTAGGAAACTTTTTATAGTTTTTAATGAAAAGAAACCACAAATAATAAGTGCTTATCCGTCGTACACGCAAGACGTAAAAAGGAGGATCTTTTGATTTTATTTTGAAGGGTTCATAAGTATTTAGTTGATTGTGTGCTTGACATTGAGAGTTCACGTTTGCTACATCTTGTTGTTTTTAAACACCGATAATACCTTACATAGGTAAATATAGCTACGTTTAAATAATGGTATTAACATAATACAATTATGCTTATGAATGTTTAAAAAACGTATTTTTAAATTACATTATATATATGTGTGTGTGTGTGTAAGCGAAAGGCAAATATTAAGTAATTTTGGCTGAATATGCATTGTCATCCTCAGAACACACAAATAAGGAGAGCTCGGCCTTATTTAATTGACATACCATTTTTAATAATAATTATACATGATTATCTTAATTTATGGAATGTGAATGAAGTTATAAAAGTGCACTTATTAATATATTTATTAACTGAAGAAGCCCTTAAAACTCTAGTCGTTGAAGTCTCCTGGTAGTTTTTTCAAGAGTTAAGATAAAATTTCATTTTAAATGTTAAATGAACTGTGAAAATAAGTGTAGTTAATTAAATAAAACGTGCCGAATACATATCTAATCACAAAATAAAGATGTGATTAATGTCAATGGATATTTTTTTTTAAGAACAAACTTATTTTAGTTATTTGCTTTATTTACTTTCAAGCATTTCAAGTTGTATATATAAAACTAAGTCATGCTACTAAGTTTGCTCCGTTTCTTAAGTCTTAAAAGACTGATGTCATTTAATTTATACATGTTCGGTTATTCATAGA
Source organism: Piezodorus guildinii (assembly GCA_023052935.1). Classification (NCBI taxonomy): domain Eukaryota; kingdom Metazoa; phylum Arthropoda; class Insecta; order Hemiptera; family Pentatomidae; genus Piezodorus; species Piezodorus guildinii. Next base: position 65,358,585 of record CM041293.1, read on the forward strand.
GGACTAATAATACCAGAATACAATTTATTTACATTTCCAGTTGACTGTAGATACAATGGGAAAAAGGATTTCAACCAAGAAAACCTTGTATTAAGAATATTATACTTTTCAAATATGCATCAGACTTTGATTTAGTAAATACTACAAATATACATAAAATTAAAAATGAGTATTTGAAAAACAAAATTGATCTGTTTTTAATTAAAATAGACGAAGTCAACACCACGCAATAGGTAGACTTTACTGTCTACTAACTACTATATTAATATTACTACATTACTACGTTCCGTTTCTGAAATCATTAAAAGACGGATGGCATTAAATTTATAATTGTCTGTTACTCGCAGAGGAATAATAGTAACATGATAAATTTTACATTTCGTTGACTGAACATCTATGGAAAAAAATGTAACAAAAAAATATATTCAGGAAATTGTAATATTAACATTACACTTTTCTAATATTCAGAAATCTGGAAATAAAATTTATTTACATTTCCAGTAGACTACGGATTCGACGGGATAAAAGGATATCTACGAAAAAATAATTCAAAAACTAATCTGGTTCGTAGTCGATTAAATAAATTTAAATGCTATGCAATAGGTAGACTTTACTGTCTACTAAGTAATATTTTTATATTATAGTACATTAGAATTTATTTGCAAGCATTCTCCTTTAATAGTCAATAATTTGGTAAATAGTTCTGAGAGGTAGAAAAAAATGAAAACAAATAGTTTGACAGTAGCCGCCTCATATTTAGTGTAGTTGAGTGGGAAATTTTGTTTATCCTGTAAATATTGCATGAATATGGTCTTACAGCTTTATCATTATTGTCCATTTGAGACAAATTGTAATAAATATGAATAAAAATTGCAACATAATAATAGCGGGAAATTCAGGACATTACCTGTATGTAATAGAAGCGGCTCAGAAAGAGAGTGATCCAGACGGAAGAGAGACGAGCATGATAATCCAGATAGATATGGAAGAAGAGCGATACACCGCACTACAACAACAACAACTACAAGAAGAGCCTGTACTCCAGAGAGCGTAGTTACAACACGGAGCCCTCAGAGCTTGCTACTACTGGAGGAACAGGTGCCAGGATCCCCCACCACTAGGTTACCCCCACTGAACAGCTGCTCCAACGGTCGCATCTCCTTACATTTTCCGCCCGCTGGTCCATAGGGTCTATGCCTGTGAAAATGCCTCTTTTCCTCTAGGAAAACCCCGGTATATGCGAATAAAACCAATTGCTTTCCCTTACTATGAGTTTTTGTATAAGTTACAAACTGCAATCTAACAAGGTAGATGTAACCCTATTTATGACTGATCTAGTTCCCATACCCCATAAAGAATAGATAATAGATAAACAACTTTCTTTTTTCTTTATTCTTTTTTTTTTAGCGGGAATATTGTTCTCAAGTTCTGGAAGCAAAGAATCGATTCACTTTTTATTGCGATATAGATTTTTTAAATCCACAGAGAAGCATATTGTTCTGATATATAATGCCGTCAGCCGAGTCCAGACTGAATGTTAAATTAAAAAGCGCAGCAAATTATTACTAGATGATTTATTATTTCCAAATAACTATACTAGAGAATTTTTTTTTAAATTTCTTTATTTCTAGATCGGCTGCTTGAACCATACATGGTTTTTTTTTTTAACATAAATGAATAGTTATTACAACTAGTAAAAAATGGAAAAAGTGGGGGTATTGCCTCATACAAAAGACACCCCTAACGATTATAAATTTATAATTATTTGTAAGAATTAAATAATAAAAACAATTTGATAACATAACGAACAATTATAATAACAACTAAAGAAAGAAAGAGAAGTAATGAATATACAAAATTAATACTAGGTTGGGTGCAAGAATATAAATTATAAAATTAAGATCGATTTTAGTCTAAAAAAAATAGAAAAAAATGAATTAATAAAATAAAATAAAAATAATTTAAAATAAAAAAAAAACAATTAAAAAAAATTTTCAAAAACATAAAACGAAATAATAATAAATCAAAATAAGTTAAAAAAATAAATAAAAAGTAAAATAATATGAGGTTTATAAAACTAGATAATAATATTTACAACAGCATGTCCTGTAGAAGCCTGGGTTTGAGCCTGCGAGATGAAGTTGGAATTCCTATGTTGTAGGCAGAGATGGGCAAAATCGCATTCGGATATACGAATACGAATGCATTCGGGAAGATCGAGTTTTGAAAATACGAATACGAATGCAATCGTATTTCAAAAAAGAATACGAATGCATTCGTATTTCGAAAAAATATACGAATACGAATATACTCACAGATGTAGACAGGTATACGCCCGAATTTCACAGGTATGCAAAGGGATACGGTCATATTCCACTGGTGTGGGCCGTATTCCACTGGTCTAAAAACGTATACGTTCCTGTGTACAAGTCATTATTATTTAACATTTTCTGTAAAATCTGTAGCTTTATAACGGTCTATTATGCTTTTCTAATATGTGAAAAAAGTCAATATGTGCGCATTTGCAGGCGTGAATTCGAATACGGTCTTATAATATCTTATATAAAAAGACATAAAATTTAATATTTATATATATTTTTTTTTAAATATGTTTCAAATATTGTTGAAATAACTTCTTTAAATACGAATATCTATTTATTTACAGTACATTTATTTACAGAATATCTATTTATTTATTTATTTATCTATCTATTTATTTACAGAATATCTACTCTCATACAGTTCTCTTCTCTATAAGGAAATAATTTAACAAATATTTCTTAAAATTTATTAATTTGTGGAAAATGAAAAACATTAATGCAGTAATGGGCTTATAAATTATATTAAAAAAGAAAAGAAATATTATCCCTATGATATATTTTTCTTGAGCTTACAATCTTATATATCGAAAGTAAAGTTCAGTAATTATTTTAACTTTTCAAACCAACTATGTGAAAATAAACACTACGCATTCAAGAATAGGTAAAATGTTGAATTTTAAGCATTTACAGTTAAGTGTTTTGGTAAACCAGGTATGGAATGACTCATTGGTTTTTCATGATTATGTTTCTATTTTTTAAGTTTAGAAGTTTGCTATTATTCCAAAACATTAAAAGTTATAATAATAATAAAACTAATTCTTGAGAGTGATTATAACCGCAAAAAACTTTAGTTATTATCGTATATACTATATTAATTTTAATTTATTCTTATTAGTAATTTGATCTAAAATAAATGCTTTAATCGAAATTCAGTATAATTCTTTTTTCAATGTTCTTTGTTTGAAGATAAGAAGTAATATAAAGCCGCCTCAGAACCACGGGACATCGGGAAATTTACCATCGGGAATTTTACCATGATACCTGAACTGGGACTTTGAGCCTATTAAAAGAGGCTAAATATGTGACAAACTTCTTAGAAAATATTGCAAGACTCAAAAGCAGAAGGAAGTCCCAAAATTAATTAAAAACCAACTAAACAATTTTCACAATAGAGTGTAAAAAAATCTAAATGGACTAGGAATACCCTTTGCCGTAGAGACATTTTTAGAAAATAATTCATGACCCTGTTTCTATTTCCTATGAAAATGAATGTATTATATCCTAAAACATTAAAGTAGTATAAAAAAAATAATAATAACAAAAATAATTGGTTATAATGAAGTGAAGTAAAGCGCGAATAAAAATGAATATGAAATAATTATTAATATTTATATCATTAATTGTTACATATTCACTTTTAAATCTATAGATTTAGGTTTATTCTGATGAAATAAAAAAATACCTTTTTTATTGTTAATTTTCTTTATTTTGATTATCTCACCATTTCTTGTTGCTAGTGTTAAGAATAAATGGATAAATATTAAAGAAACTTAAATTAACTGGAGAAATAAAGTATGTAAAAATAAACTTTTTCCAGGTAATTATTTTTCTATTCACATATTAGAAAAGCATAATAGACCGTTATAAAGCTACGGATATTACAGAAAATGTTAAATAATAATGACTTGTACACAGGAACGTATACGTTTTTAGACCAGTGGAATACGGCCCACACCAGTGGAATATGACCGTATCCCTTTGCATACCTGTGAAATTCGGGCGTATACCTGTCTACATCTGTGAGTATATTCGTATTCGTATATTTTTTCGAAATACGAATGCATTCGTATTCTTTTTTGAAATACGATTGCATTCGTATTCGTATTTTCAAAACTCGATCTTCCCGAATGCATTCGTATTCGTATATCCGAATGCGATTTTGCCCATCTCTGGTTGTAGGCTACTGCACCTCTATATATATATATATTAGAGTACAACTGTTTATAAAGATATTTATAGACAGTTAACCAATATGAAAAGCAATCAATTATTCAAAGGAAAATGTCCCAAATAGTCTATCACCATTGTTAACTTCAAAACGCTATATATATCTCTAGTATTTCTTTAAAAATTTCCATGATTCTTCTTTCGTTTCGTAATATCAACGTCTAGGTGTTAGGATCATCACTCTTGTATTTTTGTACCAAATTTCAAAAACATTGGTCCAGAAGTTTCAAGGAAAAGCCAGAGACGGCGTATGGCGGACAAACGTAGTTTATTTATTCATTATTCGGGTTCTACATATCTTGAAGCGAAAGCCCTGAAATTTTAAGAAAGGGCATTTTTTTTTTATTATTTTTTTTTTTGTTTTGGTGGAGTTATTAATTAAAATTAATTGAAAATACTAGACAACAATCTGGCGTTGGTATCAGACGACTTTCGCTTACCGCGGTTGTAAAAATATAAATGAAGTTCAATTGAGTTGAAAGTTTTTTACTTTAGTTGGCTACCAATTTTGTTCAATTTAATTGAAGGATAAATAAGGTTCATGTTTAAAAAAAAAAAATAAAAAAAAAAAAAGAAGAAGAAAAAATGTTTTTAATGTTAAAAGAATGGTGTCAGAATTTACTAGTATTATTATAGCAGTATTATAGCCAACTCTAAAACAAAATTTAGCGACGGACTCTTGGAGTGTGCTGGCTGCCATCGACAGCAAAACACCAACCAACGCCATAATTCGAGAAATAATAAACGATAGTTGGGAAATAAAACTCAGAAATATACATGATGTTTTGGTATTGGTACCAGTTCATCGAGGAATCCCGGGCAATGACAACCTGACCAAGCAGCCAACACGAGCAGGATAGAAGAAGAAAGTAGTGTTGTTCAAATTGATGCAGTAACCGTAGAAGTTTTGGTACTTCAATCGAAAGAAGGATTGCTATCGGATTGGACAGCAAAGAGGGCAAATAAAGTTAGGAGCAGTAAAACCTAATTATAAAAACTAGCTCCAGAAAGTCTAGATGAGAACGAGTCATAAATTGAGAATTGGTAATTGCCAATTTACATATGTCTCCTAGAACAGCTGCAAGCACATAATTGCACAACATGTGACATCCTACAAATAGTGAAATATTTGCTGATGGAATACAAGCAATATGAGCATTTGACAAAAAAAAATTGGATTACCAAACACACTGAATAAAATACTCGACGACGAAGAGAAACAGATATTCATACTGTTGGACTGCTTAAAGATGGTAGGCTACTACAATAGTATATAATTCATCTATGACAAAGCTAATGAACCTATACGATAGAGGCAGATCACAAAATAAACACATATTTATTTATTTTTAAGCGACGAATGCAGAAAATGAAACCTTAAAATGCCTTGAATCAATATAGGTCTTCTTTCTATTACATAACTGAAAAACGTTTTGCAGACTATTTCATATCTTTCTAAATGTTCCGTACGGAGATACGTAACTAGAAAATATTTATTAACTTAACTTTCATAACAAACTAGAGTAAAGGGATTACTTGTAGCTGGGTGGCTAGCGTAACAGCCTCCCATGCTAAAGGTCACGGGTTCAAACCCGCAGGTGGTCCTGGGATTTTTTAATGGGAGTAAAAAATCCTTAGTTACGCCGTCCTTCGGAGGGGACGTTAAAAGATGGTCCCGAGCCTGTGCGATGTTACGTACTCGTTAAAGATCCCTATCCTAATAAAACCTGGATAGGCAAAATTTAGGACTCCCAATGTAGCATCGTCCGATTAGCCATAGTAGCATAAAGTGACGTTAAATAAATAAATAAAGAAAGAAACAAACTAGAGTTCTAGAAATTAAGTACTTAGCAATATTAGCAGTAACATGATTGGCTGGGCTTAAACTAAATCATAAGAGTAATATAAACACAGCAAATCACAATTGCAGAAGACCAGAATGGAAATTAACCTGAGCATTGTATTCGAATTGAGGCTAATGTCACAATTTAAAGTCATCATTCCAAGGGTCAGGACACTTTCCAACGAGGGGGTATTAATGGAGGTATTAGCTTAAGCATATGCTTTAGCATTCATAACTGAATACAACCCTAAGGCATTATCTTGCTTAGCGGCTTTGATTTACATGAGAAAGCATCAATGAATGAGGCTTACTTCGCAGAATTAAATCTCAGTTTGGCATGTTAATATAAAGAATAAACAATAAGTACCTATGTTAATGCATATTTGCTTACAAAGTATTCTTCTGATTATTATTTAAAAATAAATGCAAAGTATTAACAAATAATTACAATAATATTGAGTAATATGGACATTTCAAGTAAAATTTCACTTTCGAAATTATAAAGAAAACAACATAATTAATATATAAAGCAACCTTGGGCCCTCGGAGTTAAAAATAACTAACTATGATGAGGTAAGCGAGCTCTGCGATTTTACAACTTTGTAAGTATTGCTATGTTTTTGACCGGCTGCTTTTCTAAGGCAGCGGTAGCTTCAAAAACTAGCTTACTTACTATATTTAGTCAATATATAAACTATATTTAATGATACCATTGGATCTCCTTTCCAAAGGTATCGTGTTTACCAATCCAATAGGTGGCATGCAGGGCAAGATTAAAGTAAACAAGATTCAATTAATACATTACTATAATTATTAATTTACACATATAAATTAAATTAACCCATTGCCTAGAACTCTGATTGGAAATACTGAGGGACATTTTACTACCTTTGCCATACAATATTACAAATAACGATATACCTTTGAAACTCTTAACCGGCTGGCGAAGGTGAAAAAAGTCTTAGGTCCCCTTTCTCGGCATCATCCTCCAGCTGCTCTCTGAACCCTGACGGCCACCTCCTCTTCTTGTAGATGGAACCCGACTCACTCCTCTTGAGGATAAAACTTGACTGCCTCTCCGGTTCTTCTCTCTCTCATTCTCGTCACCTCGGGTAGGCCGAGATGGGAAGTGCCCCGGTTGGCGGTACAGTCCTTGTGGTCTTATTTTTATCTTTTGACCACCCTTAATATTCTTGTAGGCTGCCGCTGTAGGAAACTCCCAGGGGTCTCTGGTACCGCTGGGGGGCCCATACCGATGGGAAATCTAGGGGGCTAGGTAAACACCTTTTGATGTTTTGCCGACAAAGGTTAGTTATCATTGATTGTTTAATATTAAAATTATTTAATTATGAACTCCCCTCAGTATCCTCAATACATTACAGTATTTTAAAGTATAGAATTCCTACCAGTTTCTTTTTTTTTTTTTTTTTTTTTTTTTTTTTAGTAGGACTTGGTATCGTTGTATAGTAGATTCCATCTTAAACAAAATATACATTTTTAACTTCAAATATTTAGTGAAAATTTTTGAAATTCACCAAGATATTGGGTTGTAAAATAAGTCGGTATCGTTTTTACAGTTGATTTCAATAAAAACTTTGGATTCTTGTAAATATATTTCAGATCAATGATATATGACCTATTATCTATCAGAATTGTCTGTGACCAATGCTTGAATTTGGTCATCATCAACAGTTGAAGGACGACTCGAGCGCTTTGCATCTTTCAAGTCAAAATCTCCGGTTCTGAACCGAGCAAACCACTTACAAAAGTGCTTTCTCCTAAGGCACCATCGTCATTTTTTTTTAAAACTATCTGTGCAACAGAATTTCTTTTTCGGAAATAAAAAATCATTAAATGACGTTAATGATTTTTTTCTCTTTTATTTTACTGTTTTATTTGCATTCAAAATACCACCGAAAAATAAGAAATCTCGGTTGAAACAGGAGCAAAAAGCACCTTAACTAACCTTTTTTTAGAATATGTAAATATTATTGACCAAGTAAACATCATTTTATATACACAGAGAGGATTATATTGAAAAACGCCAAGAAGTTATTTTACTACCCCATACAACACCTTTTCCAGAAAAAAAAAAAAATCAATCACAGAGGATGGGTGTTCCCCATTAGGAGGATTACCACACCTCAAGGTTAGTAAATAAACAAGATATTGACACAAAAGTATTATTAATAAAACGAAAAAACAAGAAAAGGCGAACTGTTAGACACAGCTAAGACTATCGTATATTTTATGATAACTTCTAAACTATCTTTTTGTGGGGGGTCTCCTGGGGTGTAGTGGCTAACATAACTAGCATAAATGGGTCGTAGGTTCATTAGCCTACTGATATAAAAATTGCATTTAAGTTTTCAGGAAAATAAACAAGAGATTTAAATACAAAAGTATTATTAATCAAACAAGAAAAGGCAAACTGTTAGACACAAATAAGACTATCGTTTATTTTGTGATCTCAGTTTTATAATGATGGAGGCGATTAAATTGAAATGTATTCTCCGTTTAGAAATAAAAAGTACTGGAACCTTCGAAGAATAAATAAAAATCATTTTAAATGAATTAATTATGTTTAATGAGCTAAAGGATGTATTCTAATAAGCTCAATCTGGAATTTCCTCTCATGACAAAATAATTTTACATTTAATTAATTATTTCATCATATCAATTTATTCACAGCATAAGAAATAATGAAAATAACAATTTGAAGAAGTATAATTATTTTAGAAAAACAAACAGGATAGTAATTTAACGAAAGAAAGAGCCCACATGACAAATTCAAATTATTGTTTTGTTGTTATTGATAAGTTTTAAATATATGATTATATCTTTTCTTGGTTCAGATGTAATTTACATAAATATTATATAACAATATTTCATAATATGGTGAAATAAACAACTAAGGAATCTTTTTGAATTTTAAGTCGAGTTAACAGGCTATTAGTTGCTAGTATTTTTGTGATGAAGTAAAAGAAAAATGGACTAAAAATTGTTGTTTTTTTAATTTTTTCAATAAAATTTATAATTCAATTTTTTTTTTTAATGTCAATCGATTTGAGTGAAAAAGTACCTAAAGTAAGTAAACTAAAGTTACAATGCGTCATTATATACTCCACTAACGTCAATACAATTATTGGTTGTCACGATAAAGAAAGATCTAAAGAACAATAAATCTTTTTCAATCAAGTGCTACTCAGTAATTTTGAACAAAAAACGAGATTTGCAAAAAAAAAATGTCGTCTTTGAAATCGACAGCTGTGTTGGCTCATCTTGCCCTTTAACTTATCTCCATCAGATAGCCCACCCACTGACCTGGCGATTCAAGATTGCAAAAGAAATTGGAGATGAATTCAAATATAATAAAGGTACCTCATAAAATCCAGCTACGATGTTATCACTTACGTAATTCTCCGAACCAAACAACAATTTATACCCTTATAAAAAATTGAAATTGTTTCCTGAATAGATAAATTGATATAATTTATCTATACTATTTTATTGATATAATTTTATCATTTAAGCTAAATCACGTTAACAATTATCGTATGACTTCTCTATGAATAAATATTAGGCAGATAATATAATTAAATTAAATATAACTAAAAGCTTAATGGTTAGAATTTTTAATTTTAAGTAGTTCTATATGGAGTCTAAGTAATTCAAAGATTTCGGTAAAATGTTTGCAGTGTAGAATTAGTTTATTGGGATAAATATCAGATAGTAATAATAAATAAGCTATGTGATGGTGGAAAACATTTAAATTCTTTAAAATGTTATTATATAGATAAATAAACAATATATAACAACTACGAATATAAAGTAAATAACGATAAAAAAAATAGATCTGTATTAAATAATTTTAAAAAATCTGGATTGGTAAAAACACGTCTTTCACTTCCCTCCATTGTTGAAAACAATTTAAGAACTTATAAATTAAGTGTTTTCGTTTCTTTTTTTTGCTAATACGTCTTTATTTACTACCTTTCATGCAGTTTTATTAAGTTAAGAGTTAAGTAACAACATTATTCGAGTTTTGATGAAAACATATTTTTTTTTTATGTTATTTTTTTAATTTTGTTATTTGCCTCTACCCTACAGGGTCATTGGCAACTGTATTAATTATTAATTAATCTTACAATAGAAATTATTTTATACAACAATTACTTAGTTTTACCTTATACAAATTTTGACAATTATTCTAAAACCTTTTGCTTTCCAACGGTACATCTCATTTAAATATATTTGCTATTTAATTTAGGAAAAAATTATCTAAAAAAATACGTTTTATTCTTACATGTTTATCCAATTCTTTCATGTTGTATATTTAGTAGTTTTTAATCAACCCGAACAAGATGAAATGGTCAATTTTCTCAATATATAAAATTAAAGGTATTTAAGAAGGGAAATTATATTACTATTCTTATGTTCGGAAAAATAAAAAAATCCAACTGATATAATATTTATGCTGTCTTCTCCTTCAGGTGGATATCAACTGCTTCCACATTGTGTATTTGTATTAGTTTTTTATGAATTATAGCAACATTTAATGCCCAATTTTCCGAACCAATGAAATTAAAGGTACTTTAATTTTAAAATATTAACATCTAATCCCAGTCAGACTAATTCAATCAGAATTAAACCTACATGACATTTAAGCCATTAAATTTTTCATCCGTATAACACTAAAATACATTGTTCAAAAATGAATATTGGTGTAGTCATTAAATAATTCATAAATATAGAGATAGAAATTTGTTTGAAGATTTACCAGTGCCATTCAATAATTAAATTCAAACTATTAATTTAATAAATATAGATATTGAGTACAATATAAACATTATTTATTGCTATATCGACTTTCCGATTGTTCAGTAAGTGCGTATATACAACCCACTGAGCTAAGAAACCAGTTCTTACTGAAGAGATGGTCTTACAAAGGTCAAAGCTACTTACAGTTAAGCTCACTGTAACTACCTTGTTTGCAGCTTCTGCAATACTGGTTAAAGATTACTGACTATTTTTCGTTATTATTGAGTAAACTTTTAGTTTGAATTTTATTATTTATAAAAAAGAGAAATTTTTAAATGTTTAAAAACTTTTTGTATAACTAGTAAGAAAAGGTACGTATCAAACTATAATACATAAGAAACTAATTATATATTTTCAACAGTATATTGAATAATAAAATAAAAATAAATTATATACTCTTTAAAAGTTAATCAATGTATTTCTATATAAAAGTATTAATCTATTTTATATATTTTTACAGGCCTTTATTTTCAATATTTTATAAACAGAGGAAAACTTTAAGAAAAGAAACGATTGAATAATGAGATAGTATTTGGGAAAAAAAAATATATGAAATTTACAATAAGATATAGCAATGTTTGAAACTAATATTTATACTTAACAATCAAAATAGTAATAATGATATAGTAGCCTACGGATATTATGCAGCAATAAAGTTTTCAAGAAAATAAACAAGAGATATAAACACAAAATATTATTAATCGAACAAGAAAAGGCAAACTGTTAGATACAACTAAGGCTATCGTTTATTTTATGATAACTTCTAAACTATCTCCTGCGATGTAGTGGTTAGCATAACAGCCTCCTATGATCAGGTCGTGGGTTCGAAACGGGTAGATGGCCCTAGGATTTTTTTTTGGAGTTAAAAAATCCTTGGTTATGCCGTTCTACGAAGGGGAAGGTAATATGATAGTTCCAAGCCTGTGCGATGTCAGGTACTCCTTAAAGATCCCTATCCTAATAAAACCTGGATAGTCAAATCCATATTAAACTAACTGTGAAGATATCGCCCTTAGTCATCAACAAATTCATATATAAAACAAAGCAACTTTTCGATGACAATCATTAATTTTGTTTGCTCCTAAAATAATTTATTTTGCCTATAGCCTGATTTTGCTTGATGATTAGCTTAAATGTTTTTAATAAGTAAAATTAGAAAAAAAAAAATACCAATTTTTAGACTCATCATATAAAACTCATTGAAGAAATCGAAACTACTCATTTATTTTTTTATCAAATAAAAAAGATTTTGATAATACTAATCATTTAATATCAAAATACTTACATTCAAACAACAGAAATTTAAAAATCAAATCTTTTACACAAAGGTTGCCTCACAAGTAAAAAAATTAGCGCGAAATTTGAAGAAAATTTAACAATGGCAATTCATAGCTCAAAAGATTAAAACGTCAAAAAAGCGTGTTTACGTAAGCTTTTAACGAAGTATTATCGTTGAGTCCATTATGTTTTCGACCTTGGGAAGGTAAATTATTTTCCAACTAAGCCATAGCCTTAATTTAGTTAATATATATTCATAAAGTATGGAGTAGCTTTCTTCGGTCATATAATTTTTAAGTAACGCGATTCCACTTTATTGCTTTCAATGAGATTTCATAAAATCGTGGAAACCTCAATAGAGCGGTTTTTAAACAGAAAAATATCAATTAAAAATCTGGTGCACGCAACACACTACTTTCACTTATCCAAGTTGTTAAAATCAATTTAAGAATTTATCAATACATTTGGAGATAAAATTAAATCGTTAAAGAATTAATTAATTAAATTTTAATAGAAACATGCGTTTTATTAAACAATCTATTTTATTATTATCTAAAATAATCAGTGAGTTTTAGCGGCTTTTCATCACTCTTATTAACTTTTACAAGCTTTTGTGTAAGATAATATTTTTTCTAAAATCTTTAGCTTTGAAACGGATATTTTATATAATGGTTCTTATGTTCGAAAAAAAAATTGCATTAAAAAATATATTTCAGTTTTTTCCTTTAGTTGAATATCGAATTCGTCTAACTTACATATACGAGTATACCTGTTTTTTTATCAAAGATAACAAGATAATGGTTATTTTTACAAAATCTAAAAGATTAAAGGTTCTTTAGAGGAAAAAATATTGGCATTTAAGCCTTGTCAGACAGTTTCAATCAGAATGTAACCTACATGATATTAAAGCCCATTAAATTTCACATCCATATAGCTTTAATCAAAATCGTTAAAGCCGTTCTTGATAAAATTATAAAAAGGGGCAAAATGCATAGTATAAAGTAGCACTTCCGGTCAGCCGATTTTAGGGAAAAAGTAGCTGTAACATCTAGGGCGTATAGTTTTCTTAAATATCAAATTTCAGTTCTGTACGTCTTTTCGTTTTCGCCCTTGACTTACCACACACACCTTTTTTCGGGAATTGGTCATTTGGACTCAGGGGACCCTAAAGCGTGTATTCCGTTGAAAACTGGAATTTGAAAATTTTCATGATCCCAATACTTTTTCTTAATATATATTTCATACATAGGTAAGTGAAAGTAAAAAATTCTTTACTTTAGGAGAGGGTTGATGTTCTGTTCTGTAAGATTAAAGCTTACATCAACATTTCTATAAAAGTATATGTGGGTAGAAAAAACAACGGTTTGGTAAAACAACAATTCTACTAATTTTATTCAATTTAAATAATTGAGAAAGTTTTTTTCATATGATGTTATGTATATTATTCTTTAAAATAATATTTATAATAAATATCATTACATAAAAATATTTGATTAAACGTCATCACGCACAGCTATCGATGCATTATATGGTGAATTATTCAAACTATCCAAATAAAGATAGTATAATTTTTAAAAAAATAATACATAATTTAAAACAAAGTAAAACACAACAACAGATATCAATATAAATAAAAAATTCGTTGGCTCCGAGTATGAATAAATGTATTCGTAATGCTGAAAGAATGAATGGTTTATTTAGGTATTTTCTTTCGGGCAGACGTTTCGGAGTATATTTTAGTCGAACTTCAGGGTTATAAAAAGAGCGCAACCGCAAAAACCATTAATTGATATAGATATGCTCCCTTAATCACTCTCAAGGCCTAAAACTTGGACCGAGGTAAGGACATCGCCTGCACACAACTAGATAACGTTTGTTTTTTCATAATGTTCTTTCGATAGCTGAGCCCTCAACTAACTTTTTAATCATTAATTTAAGAGAAGTTTATTATCAGATGAGTATTATCTCATGTTAAAACCATTAATAAATAAAAATAAACATTTCACAGGAACCGCGATTGGATATTTCATTGGATTTCTAACTTCTATTATTAAACTATTTCTAAGCAAGAATTAATATAACTAAGGCGTGATGAAAGGATGGGCGATGGCTCCCCATTGTGGTTTCAGTTCCAGCTCCAGTTACGACCTTGAAACGGCTGCCCTAACCCTATCCAGCGCCCTTTGATAGCCCCTCCACGCTTCATTAACCTTCTCCTGGCTGGTCCTAAAACATTCCACTTAACAACCAGTCACACTTCAAAATGGAATCGGTTATTTCGGGTCATTTGACGAGTTTACATTGAGATTTTCATGGTTGGTTGTTGTTTTTGTGCAACGTCGCTGAATTGTTTCTTAGCGTACGGTTGAACGAACGGAATCATAAAAGTCTTCGACACATACCGGTTTTTTTAATGTTTCAGAAATGTGGATTAACTAACAACTCCTCTTGAATCACCCGAGGCACATCAGTTTTCTACCCGGATTAAGAGCCGGCGATGATCCACCGAACTCAAGGATGACCAATCCCCTAAATAGGCCGCCAACTTTCCCCAGCCGATATTCGCCTTGAATCATCGCTATCTCAGTCAATTACCACCTCGAGGAATACCTCCGCCCGTTAAGGTTGGTATCCTGTACCGCAACCGGAATAGCGGGGGTGGAACAACGGGAAGTCCTGGTATGGGAGGTTCTTAGTATGCAAATTAATAGTTATTGGGTCAGCATTTTTCAAAACCGCGCACTTTAAGTTTAAACTCTTTTACATTAAAAAATCTAACATAGATTTCTTAAGCACAAAACCAAAATTGGGCGACATTGCCTAATTATTAATGTATTTTTAGGAGATGGTGAAATAAAAATGAAATCAGTAGTAAGTTGCTGGAGAATAATATTAAAAACACTTTTTATTTTCTTGCAGATACAGTGGTTAAATAAAAATGAGAAATAAACAAAAGAAAGAGGAGTACACAAAAAGAATCTAGAACAAAGTCGAGAGCTGGTGAAAGGTTACAATGGATTTGCCACTGAAAAATAAAATAATGCTTGTACAATATAATTCAGAAAATAAAATAAGAAATAAGCAGCTTCATTCAAGTACAAAGATATAAATATATTTGTAGCAGTGGCAAGCCATTTCACATAACTTCATTGCTCTCACCAGCTGTGAGTTTGTAAGATTACTTCATCCGTCACATATTTTTGAAAATTATGATGAAAATTAAGTGTGCAAAAGGTTTCAAGATGATTCTGGTTTATTATTTTCAAAAATGAACCTTTGCAATGGACTAAAATATACGCCGAAAATCCGATATACGCCGTCCGCAGCATTTTTTTAAAATTCGCCACAAAAATACTACGGCATGCAGCAATAATCCTAACACCTAGACCTTGATATCAGCCATTTAACCAAAATACAGTGAATAATTATGTTAAGAAATTTTACCCATAAATACGCCCATGACTCGGTTATTTTTAAACATATATAAATATGCATGGAATTAGAATTAGTAAAGCGCGCCTTCAGTCTTGCTCTAGCAGCCGTAGTGTTAACTTGCTATTAACTAGTGACCAAGACAATTTTATTTTACCTATAAACTTTCATTAAAATTAACTTCTTTTTTTTTTTTTTTTCGTTTGTCACAAATCAACTCCTCCATAATGACCTAAACATCCCATTTGTTGCAGACATAGCCCGTGATAGATACTCCCTCCTCTTTCCATTCTAAACTCCCAGCCCATACAAACCCACTTGTTCGTAACTTATCTTCCTCATATATCCCTGATAACCCTCCAAGGCGACTGAAAAGGTGGCCTCGGGACCTACTATTTTAAAAAAGTTAGTAAAGTGCTACCACTGGGTAGTTCTTTCTCAAGACTTTTACATGATTTTTTATTTTCATACTACACATTTCCTTATTGTATTCTTTAGTACAGTTGTAAATTACTATAAGTAAATAAATAAAAAATTTTTCGTACTGCTCGTGGAAAACTCAAAAATTTCTGAAGTCATTTCCGAAATCTACCATACCATTATATAGTTATTTGGAAATAATAAACTATTGTGAAATAATTTTCAGCGTTTTTCTTTTGTTCAACCCTACCTACCTTAGTAGGCTATACGTGGGTTTTCTTAGGCCAGAGGGTGAAGGCGGTGGATTTATTCCAATGCAAAAGCCCCTCTCCCCTTATCAAATATCCATTAATCATGATAAATGTTAGTCGTATGGCTTATCCTATAGCACTTCAGGAACTCTCATATAGAACCTATTCTTCCATTTCTAATTAGAATTTTTTTCACATTTAATTAATCATACAGTTTTCCGTTACTCAATGCGATCTCTTGAAATTTCAAAAACCAGATATTTCTTCTATGACATCAAATACTGTAAATAATCTATTAAGGTTTCGTTTGGTGAGTGACCAAGAGGAACAGCCAATTTACTAACAAATTACCACCGATAGCTTAGATTAAGACACGAAAAGAAATCCTTTTTCTTCGCGTTGTTTGAAAATCAAATGGAAGAAAACTGATCACTCTAATTGTGCTTTTAGCGAATAAATTCTAGCGAACGAAAAAAGTAAATCAACACAATGACCCCGCTCGACCGGCCATAACTTAAAAACTAGTTAAGTTAACTGGTTGTGAAAGGAAAAAAATAAGTTATTAACTTTGCTTCACTAAACCGACTAGTTTAACTGTATTCAAACTAAAATGACACTAACGCATAAAAGGAGAAAAAACATAAAGAAGAATTAATGTACAAAACATCTTACTACAGTGTTAGTTAATAAAAATTAGATATATTTGCAAATCTTCTAGATAATAATTTCCTTTATTAATTCTCTTCTTGAAAATCTTTTAGTACATCGTAAAAAAATTATAATAATAAATAAAATTAATGTATAGACAATGTGAGAGTAAAGTGTCTGGTCTTTGCAGATGATCTAGTTTAGAACAGAGGAGGAAGCTATAAAACAGATAAACACCATAAAAGAAATAGCGGAGAAAACAAGCTTCCAAATTTCCTACGAAAAGACAGAGATGATGACAACAAATTCAAGGAATGACAAGAAAATTTTGGCCACAAAATATGGACAAATAAAAGTGACCAAAAAGTTCAAATACTTAGGAGAGATAATATGCAACAACGGGATAGATAAAGCAGGCCTAGATGAAAGATTAGCCAAACTAGAAAGACTGTACTTTGCAACTAGAAGTATGTACAGTAAGAAAAGTTTATACTCCAATGCAAAAATAAGGCACTACTGTACAGTAGTAAGACCAACAATATTGTATGGTATGGAAACACTTCCGAGTCTTGAGAAATTTCTCAAGATTGAGAGAAAAATTCTTAGGAGGATTCATGGACCCAAAATAACACAAGAGGTCTACAGGCTAAAATCCAATGAAGAAATACATAGAAATTTGGAAAACCTTGAAGTAGTCATCAGAACTAGGTGATTGAGGTTTTATGGCCATATGGTGAGAATGAAGAATCAGAGGTTGAACAAACAGATTTTTGACAAAGTCCTAAGCTATAAGAATATGGGTGGTTATGCGAAGCAAATAAAAGAGGAGCTCGATAGGTTAAAAATCAAGAAAATAGACTGCATAGATAGAGAGCTTTTCGGAAAGAAAATAAACGAAGTTGGGGTTCTTACAGGAAAAACAAAGAAACAGAGAAGAAAATGGACAAAGGAAGAGCAGGAGGAACAGTCCAGGAAGATGAAAGAATATTGGAGAAAAATGAAGATGAAGAAGACAGAATAATATTCACGTGGTCCTTGTTGGCCAATTCGTGCAACAACAAAAAATGTATAATTATTAAATCCGAAGGTTCAAAGCCGATACAACCAAATTCTGCCTACACAGATTCGTCCAATGATCACCGTCCAAGACCAAGTCCCTGAGGTTAGATTCAACACAATCTTCACACCGCTGCCTCAGTCTTTCGGCCTTTCCTTCTGATGCCTACTATTTAGTTCAGCGTATACTAATTATTTCGGGATTCGTTCTTTACTAAAACTAACGACTTTACACTCGCCGCGGTACTCTTGCCTCAATTACACTGGCAAGACACAAGCTCAGTAATTCCACGTACTGTAACCTAATCTCCCTTGGGAAAAAATATTTTACGAAGTACTTTATTCTCCTCTACCTTAAGGCATTGTTCATCCTTGAGACTAAGCGACCACGGTTCGCATTCGTAGAGAACATTCGGGATAGTAATAGTTTTAAAATTCTAACCTTTTCTGTTTCTTGACAGGAGCCGCGACCGAAAAATTTTGCAAGTGTATAATAACACGTATTTGCCGTCTTTTAAAAATTGTGTATTTTAAATCATGTAACATGTTAGAAGGTTCTGGTATATGATAAAATTTAACCAGGAGATTTGATTCGGTTCATTATATTAATTCTGTTATGACTTTTGTTGAAATAACTACTAGATGAAGATTAAATAGATTTAAAAATGAAACACGACTTGATAACATTAAAAGATAAATAGCTAAATCAAGTCCTTTTGAACGTTTACATCTCTCTAAATAAAAAATGGTAACGCGATTTTGGTTTCCGCTAACTCCTTCTAAACCACTGGACGGATTTTGATTCGGTTTTCACCATCATTTAAGGCATTCTTTCTAAAGATTTATAAGTAAAATCCAGTGCAATTAAGATTTTCTGTAACCGGGAAAAATAAGTTTTCTGTAAGCAAATTATGTTAAAAAAATAAAAAACAAAATAATTAATAGTGTCATGATGATAAATATTGTTTCAGTGATATACCTGACGATGAGGAAAGGCCTCGAAATATTGTTACACATGATGATATAGAATGATTTTTATATTATATTGATATAATATAATAACATACATATATTTTTTTTAAGTTCCATTTATTTAAAATAAATCATTTTCATTCATAGTTATATTAAATTTAATTTTATCATGCATTAATATACATATTTTTTAATCGAAAACTAATGTAAGAGTTAAATTACTAATGAAGTAGAGATTTTACTTTATTCACTCTGAATAAAACAGCTCTTCATTTTACCTTTGATGTTTTGGTCCGAACTAGGACAGACAATAAGGATTGGAATGCATTAGTAAATGATGAAATTAAAATTTATTCTCTTTCGTTAACGAGCTCTCTCGAGGACACCTAACAACATGAAATGCTAAAAGGTTAATATAATTGATGTTATAGCATCCCCAGGGGTTCAAGTAGACCATTAAATTTATGGGGCATGGCAAAGAACATTAAACGTAAATTCATGCTGAGTTGACAGATGAAGCTTTTGAACAGACCAAAGCGTAGGTGGAAGGGAGCTAAACTTTAAAAAACTAAGATTATTGCTGACAATTCCACATGCCTAATAAATCATATAGTACATTAAAAATTAATGAACATCTTATTAAGATATTATCTATGTGAGACTAACCCATGAATCCATCAGAGACTTCCAAGGTATAAGCAATCATAGACATAAAATGCAAACGATACTGTCCATGCAAAGGTAAACGACCGTTACTAGGTTCGCATGATTAAGGAGTATGCAGATTGTAGTGGCATGAGGGATCCAAGACTTCTACTGATGAAGGTGCGGCTGATGCAGAAGGTGGTTATCCTGTCGAAAGGTTCCGGCAGGCTATTTCGTTTATCTAACACACCATTCTATTCAGTATCAACAGTCTCTAGGAACGATTGAGATTGAGAACACTCCCCTTGAAAGAAAATAACCTGGAACCCTCGATTTATAAACAGATTCATTTCCTTTCAGGAAAATCTGTTGAGCGCAACACACGACTTTAACTTATTACCATTGTTAAAATCAATATTCGGAAATTTTAAATAAAGTTATAGATGAAAAAAGGTTAAAAAATTACATTGAGTCGCAATTGTAACATTTGTTTGATTAAATAATCTAATATGATATAAACAATATTTTAAAGTTGTTAAATAAAAAACATTATCTATATTTTTCAGTCAACAATCCTTTTATTTATTTTTTCTCTCCTACGTTTCAGCTATTTGCCATTTTCAAGAACCCTGCTTTAATCTGTTCTGTTTATTGCATACATATTATATATATATATATATATATATATATATATATATATTATATATATATATATATATATATATATAGAATAGAATAGAATACAATAGAATAGAAAAATGAACTTTATTATGGGACATAGTCCCTTAAGAATAACATTGATGTTACAAATAAATATAGCTCTTCTGGCCAGAATACATTAAATTGAATTATTACAAACTTAATTATTTACATAAATAAAGTATATTAAAAGAAAAATATATATACAAACACTACATACATACATACAAAAATCATAAAGTAATAGTAATAATAATGATAATAAGTAAAATAGAATGAGAAAATAAAAACAACTAATTTTTCCGAGAAAAAAAACAAAAAAACAAACAAAAGCAAAGTCAAATAAGCCTTTAGTCATTATAATAAATAAATTATCAGATTTAAGATCAACAAGCGTCTGTGAGGGATAATAGATGCTGGAAAAGGAGATATTTAAATGTGGATAAGGAAGAAGCACGACGTATATTGGAATGAATGGAATTCCAGAAAGCAGTGGAACGGGCAAAAAGGATCGATCATAGGCTTTTGTTCTGTGGGATGGGATATAAAGGTCGGAGTGGCGCGATCTTGTCCCAAGCAAGTGAACTGAGGAATTAAATTGAAGGAGACTGTGGATATAGGAAGGATGCTGGGATTTTATCGTTTGGTAGAGAAAGGACCCAAGGAAGTACTGTCTGCGTGTGGAAGGGAGGAGCCACTTCAACTCGGCATAGAGGTGAGTCACGTGAGTCCGTCTCTAGGTACCAAAAACAAATCTCAAACAGCAATTCATAATACGCTTTACTCTGTTCTCAAGTACCATACAGAGGCCACCGTACACCGCACAGCCGTAGTCAAAGTGGGGAAAGATAAGTGAGGAGACAAGGATTTTACGCGTGGATTCGGGAAGAAGGTGACTGGAGCGATGGAAAAACTTAAGGGTGCTTATGGCTTTCCGAGAAATTTGTGCAATATGGGGTTTCCAGGAAAGGGATTGGTCAATTATAATTCCTAGGTTTTTGACAGAGGGACTGAAAGCAATGGGATGACCATTTAGGAATAAGGTTGGAAAGGTGGAGTTGGATCTCAGGAGGGGATTGGAACCAATCATAATAGCCTGAGTTTTCATAGCGTTTAAGCATAGCTTATTCAGGTTTGCCCAGGCACAGATTCTATCTAGGTCTGCCTGAATAGCGGCAAACGCAGATGATAATTCGGACGGAGGGAAGGAGAAATAAATTTGGAAATCATCGGCATAGAGGTGATGGGAGCAATGGACTATTGAATTAGGGAGATCATTGATGTAGCAATTGAATAGGAGAGGGGAGATGATATATATATATATATATATATATATTGTCACATTAGAAAAAGATATTATTTAGGATGAAACCAGCCAAGTCAGCTTGTTATTATCTACTAGATAATATATAGATGATAACAAGCCAACAAGGCTGGTTTCAGCCTAAAGTATATATTTTTCTAATGTGTTTATATATATATATATATATATATATATATATATATATATATATATATATGTGTGTGTGTGTGTAATAACCAGGACAGATTAAAGTAGGACGGATGAGAAATTACTAAAACGTTTGAGAGGAAAAAAAATCAATTGATTGTTGAGTGAAAAATATGGAACATTTTTTTATTTTTTTATTTAATAAGAACCTAAAACAAATTTATCAACTCTAATAATAATAATTAATAATATTCTTATAATAATCACTTATTTTTATCAGTTTTTCAGACTTTTCAATTCGTTTTTATTGTATAACATAATATTTTTTCTGAAATCTTTAACATTCTAATGGTATATTATACATATATATTACTATTATTATGTTCAAAAAAACATATGCAAATAACTTAGTTCTTTTCTGTTTAAGTTGGTTCTCAAATTCGTTCAACTTATATATTTGTCCGTTTATTATCAATGCTAACAAGATGATAAGTTTTTTTTATTTTTATTTAATCTACATAATTAAATTTACTCCAGAAACAAATTTAAAATATCGGCATTTAAACCCTCTCAGACAATTTCAATCAGAATGAAACCCACATGATATTAAAGTCCCTTAAACTTCAATATAATGAGTTTGATCGAAATCGTTAGAGCCGTTTTTGATAAAATCGTAAAAAAGGTGCAAAATACATGTTATAACGAGGTTGCAGTTGTTTGCAGATGTTCTTGGAAAATGTTTCTGTAACATCTCAGGTTTAGGAAAAAAACAAAAAAACAGTGCCACTATCCATGAAGAGTCTTAGGCTCAGTACATATAGAGATTCCTACTGTTTCAAGGCCAACGACCGTGCAATGAGGTGATTCGGCCGAGATCACGTTCAGGCGCCAGGTTTTTTCCACATTTTGGGTACCCGCTTTATAGAGGATGGGTCTGCCTCCAGGGGGATTTCCATACCCCAGGGTCGCCTAAGGTATACACGCTCCTAAAATATGAAATTTCAGTTTTATAGAACTTATCGTTTTTTTGGCTAGACTGAATACAAACACAAACACAAATGTTTTCCGGGAATTGGTCATTTGGACTCAAGAAACCCAATAACGTGTATTCCCCCCGTGAAAACTAGAATTCGAAAATGTTCACGATCTCAATTCAAAACTTCCCTACTATATATAAAATTATCTTTATTTATTCAATAGAGATTTAATATTAATTATTTCCAGAAACAACAAAATTCACAATAACTTACTAAAAAATATAAATTAACTTTGGCGGCAGGAGATTAACATCAGTACTCTCATAAATACTGTGTCAGCGACTAGGCAGTTAAATCATTTTAAAATTAAAATTTTAATTTAATAGTTCAATCAAATGTAGATAATAGACTTTGATAGGCAAATCTCTGGCTTTAATAGCATTTAGATATTCTAATTGAAGCAATTATACATTTATACATGCTTAACCTTAAAGCTGTAATAAAAAAATATTATTTTAATATAATTAAGCCAAACGAACAACTAGAAAGTGTATAATTCTATTAAGTTTACAACATATTTTCTAAATACAATCACACTCTTATTTAAAAGAAATATATGTGGTTTATGGGCCACACGAATTTCTTTTAGAGCTCACGTTCCTAAAGAGAAATTAAGCTAAAAAGTGTTTCACGGTACCTCTTGATTTTTTTATGATAAAGAAGCAAGATATATTTTTTTGTAGAAAACGTGTGAAACGTGCACATGCCTTCAATAGTCAGAATAGTTTCATAGTCGATAATCGAAAAGAGCTGGAAAACGTGAAAGAAACGGTCTCTTAATACTGTTCAAACATTTATTTTTTTCTGTTCGTGATCAATATATTTAATAAAAAACAATATAAGTAATTATTAGTAGCTAAAATCATATTTCGAACGCATCATAAATTAATTGTATTTATATTATAGTACAAAGATGTTGTATAATAAAATGCAGACATATTATTTTTTATTAGCAACAAAACAAAAAGGTAAAAAATAAATAGAATGTACCGGTTTGTTTTTCATGTGCTCGATCAATACCAAAACCAGTATTATTAAACACGGTATATATTTCAGTATTATTCACTTCTAAGGATAAACTTGAAGACGATCTGTGGCTTGGAAATAATCGTATGAGTTACGTTCGTATGTGATAAAATTTATAAATCAAACAAAAAATTAAACTAACTTCAACGGATAGACATTAAAAAAAAAAAATAGATTTTAGAAATCATTGTACCTCGAAACGCATAACTTACAATTTTGTATAAGATAATAAGGGGTTAGCAATCGATTAAAATGGTTCAAAAACTTTATTTCCTTATTTCTATTTGTCTTTACCCCAGAAGGCCATTAGCATGATTTGAAAATTATACTTCATTGTGATAGTTTATTTCTTTAAGAAATTTGAAGAATTTCTCTGCTGACTTATCTTTGTCTTCTTAAATTTCTGTCATACTATCCGAAAATTTTAACCTTCGCCGACTTGTTCAAATAGGCGAAACTCAAGTAGAACGTGTTTGACTGTTCTAGTCTGTTGTGAACATGGAACCTCCAGAACTCTAAGGAGATAAGGGTGAAGACACAGTGCCCTATTCCAAGGCGGCATAATATCGCTCCTTCCCTCCTTGATTTTCTTGAACTGGTGGTCCAGTTTTTGCAATCTTGTTTCATTTAAAACAACTTTTATTGGCTTACGCTCCACTCTCTCTCAAAGTTCTGAAAGATAATTGATTTCAGATGGTTTGTCCAGTCTTCCATAGAGATTTCTGTTAGCTCGATTATCTCTGGTATTTCTCCTTGCCTAGCTAGGTTGACGGTTTTATCCGCTTCTTCATTGTCCAAAAGGGCTGGGACCCAGACTCGTTAACTCCTTCCTGTTTTGTTCCCCGCCGTGTTTAATATTTCCCGTATTATGGATTTTGAAAAAAATAATATGTTATTATTACTTGATTTATAATTATATAAAATAACAATATTATCATATAAAAAAGTATATTCATAAATACGAATGTTCTTAGACCTTGCCAAACAATATTACAATAAAGGGTCACCTTCTGACTCCTAGTCTGCTGACGGAGGTGGAAATTGTCTCAGGCGTCCCTTCTATGCTCTCAGACCTCCAGCTGCTCTCTAGCCCCCGATGGACCTCTCCTCTTCTTGAAGATGGAACTCGACTGCCGAGGTTGGAATAAGATTGACCTTCGAATGTTCTTTCTCATCCGAAAGCCTTTGTGATATTATTTTTATTTTTTGAATACCCTTAATATTTTTTTCGGCTGACGCTGGGGGAAACTACCAGGGGTCTCTGGTACCGCGGGGGGCCCAGACCGATAGGGAAACCTAAGGGCCTAGGTAAACACCGTTTGAACTTTCACCAACAAAGGTTTATTAATATTTATTTAATTAATATAATAATTATAAAATGATCATTCTACACCCCTCAGTATCCTCAATACATAACAGCGGACACCACACATTTTTCACTCGTTGCTGTATATTTTCTTTGAATGAACCGCATTAACAATGAAATTTAAAAGATTCCAACATAACAATCTATTCCTTCTTTCTCCATTATTTACAGCTGATTCCATACATTCCTTGGATAAACTAACAATTACATCAATTCAATGAAAGGTTCCCATAATTTCTATAATATGACATTATGATCTTAATCCTCCTGAGAGATTGAAGCCGTTAACACAATACATCAAAATAAAAGAGAAAAAACATATTTATTTTCTTTTTGAAAGACAAGATACTAGAGATTTCATAGCTTAATCGTGAATGAAAATAGCATCCATTGTATCAGGTAGGCTCAGTTACACCACAGTGTCATGACTGGCAGGTATTTTTTTGCTCAGATCCGCAGCAGTTATACTTCTAATGTTTGAAATTGATTTTAGACAAGTGAGGTTGATTTCACACTTTTATATCGGCTTTAAAATATTTCCCGAAAGAGTTATATAATGTTATATAAATTGAATGAGAGGAAATTCGAAACATTGCAAAATAAAGGAAGCTAAGTTGTTAAGTTAATAAAGTATTATATTGATTCTGTGTTAATTAGTTTTGATGTAGAATAAATATTTATTTTTTATTTTTATATATCATCGATTATTTCGATGTTTATATAACTTCTATGTAGTAAGGTTCATAGCTGCTGACATATTATTAAAGTAGACAATATTGCATATAAATAAACGGTTATTATACCGCTATCTGTTTTTTATAATATCATTATAAAACTACGGCACAAAGTTAAAACTTTATTTATATTGTGCGATTTGACGTAATTTGAGTATTGTCCCAATGCATTTTTATATTGCATAGCCAAAGAAAATAAAAAGTAACATTTAGACAAAACATTACTTTATTCATGGCGCGTTTATATTACCTCTGATTTCATTCATCTGTTAAGAAGTCAACTAATTTAAAAATGATAATAATAGGCCTACCGAACCCGAAGGTTGATTGGCGTTGTCATTAAACACTGCCAACACAGATTCCTCCAATGATCACCGTTCAAGCCCATGCCCCTCCAAATCAGGCAACACAATCCTCCCATCGATGCTTCGGCCCAGCTTACGGACGCCAGAATTTTTCAGAATTCGTTCTTCAATGAGCCTAACAACTTTCCAAGTCCATTTATGTCTATCAACTCAATTATACTCACAGGGTACAAGATCCGCAATTCTGCGTTGTACAATCTTCTGAATTCCCCAGTGGCCTCATCTCTTATTATCTTATTTTTGGAAACCTTAAGGCGTTGTTCATTTTTCAAAGTAAGCGACCACGTTTCACATCCGTAAATTTTCATCGGAAGAATAATATCGGGCTGATGCGAAATTAATGCAGGTTTCCTCTATTGCAATATCTTAATTCCAATTGTGTAAACAAAGCTAATCATAACATTGATCATTATTATACCAAAACAAACCTTATCTAATACCCTCTCTTTCACCATGAATTTGTTTAGTAAAATCGTTTTGTTCAGTGTGTTCAAAGGTCTTGAATCGAAAATGTCAAAGTGCGATTTTCGTCAAATTTATTTTTACGAATTTAAATTAGGGCGCAGCGCTGCGCAAACGGCTCGTAATATTAATGAAGTGTGGGGTAAGGGGGCTATTAATGAGTGCACGGTGCAGCGTTGGTTCCAGAAGTTTCGCAGAGGAGATTTCGACCTCGAAAACAAGGAAGGTCGGGGCCGTCATCTTGCTCTGGACAACGACCAGCTGAGGTCAAAAGTGGAAGAAGACCCAACCAAAACCACACGAGAAATGGCGGCGGAACTCGGTGTGAACCAATCCACAGTTGTACGCCACTTGGAAGCAATTGGTAAGGTAAAAAAGTTGGCCAAGTGGGTGCCACACCAATTAAACGACCATCAAAAAAATCGCCGCTTTGAAATCTGCTCCATGCTTGTGACACGCAATAAAAATGATCCATTTCTCGATCGCATTGTGACGTGCGATGAAAAATGGATCTTATACGACAACAGAAGGCGTTCTAGCCAATGGCTGGGCAAGATGAACAACCAAAACCTTTCCCGAAGCCCAACCTGCACCCAAAAAAGGTTATGGTCACAGTTTGGTGGTATAATGCTGGTGTTATTCACTACAGCTTTCTCAATCGAGGTGAGACTATAACTGCTGACAAGTACTGTCAAGAAATTGACAGCATGAATCAAAGATTGCAACGTCTTTGCCCAGCATTGATGAATCGGAAGGGGCCGATCCTGCTCCACGATAACGCCAGACCACACGTTGCACAACCAACGCTTCGACGACTGCACGAGTTGGGCTACGAAGTTCTCCAACATCCGCCTTATTCACCTGACCTCTCTCCTACAGACTTCCACTTTTTCAGGCATCTGGACAACTTTTTGAGGGAGAAAAATTTTCAAAACCAGGACGACATTGAAAATTCTTTTCGTGATTTCATTGAGTCCAGGGATTCGGATTTTTTTCTGGTGGAATAAGAAAGCTTGTTGAACGTTGGCAAAAGTGCATTGATTCAGATGGAAATTATTTTGATTAAATATATATGGTTAAAGTGAAGATATGGCGTATTTACAATACCTACTAAAAACCTGCATAAATTTTGCATCAACCCAATAGTTTTATAAATTCTTCCCTTATAGTTTCTAGTTCATTGTCTCTATTTAGTTTAATTTAAAAACGTCTTTAGGCGCGTTAGGCGATTTTTGGCAGGGGTTGAACTTTGATTTCATACCATGGTAACATTATAACCATGCAATAGACTGGCGCATGCGTGTATAAATAAAGTAAAATTAGGCGTAAGGGATAAGAAGAAAAATTATGCAATAATATAATCACTAAATTTCTATTTAACAAAAAAATTAACAATAACGGTTGAGGAGAAAGAGAAAATTAAGCGACCTATAGAAAAAAACAAAACAAATAAAAACGGCGGTATAGATATAAGAAAAAAAAATCATCCATTATAATTTTTCAAAGATGGATCAATCTTCTAAAACAGAGAATAATTCGAATTATAATGCCGAATTTTAATATGAAGAAAAAATTAAGGGTCGTCAATATCAATACAGGCAAAAAAGTCAACGACAAAGAAAATAAAAGATCGACTAATTTAATTCTTTCACAGTTATGATGCATATTCCTAAATGTCCGAATTTCCATTATACAAATGGCAGGTCTATCAAGAAAAATGTGCTGTGTATATCACGAACTCATAAAGCCTGGAGACACATTCAGTTTATGATGATATAATTCAAGATAATATATCTCTACAAAGTGATGATGTTTTACAATTAAATGATAATCTACTTCTACAAAGGTATTCTTCTTTCCAACGAAATATCAGTGAAAATCGCGAATTTAAGAAACGTTTCACTCCGATCGGCAGTCCCTATGACTGCCTGAGTTTTTTTTTTTTTTTTTTTTTTTTGTTATTATTTAGCCTGTGATAGTTAAACAAGTATGACTATGTACATAATTATTTATCTAATATAGATTATTTTCAGTATTTTGAGATTAGGATTACTCTGCTGTAATCAAGTAAACCTGATTACAAATCGTCAGGATCTACAATTTCTTTCTTATAACCATATTGAAACCATACCAGATATCGTCTTAGGCACTGCTTTCTCCATTCCTACCTTGCCAATATAGGACGAACCTATCAACTACTAAACTATAACAAGTGTAATTGAAGAGAAACTATGGAACAATAAGAAATCATTCGGTCACGTTTCAATAATTCATGTAGAAGACTGTTATTTATTGGCCTAGGTAAGAGTACAAGTCCTATCCCATGTTGTCGCGGAATCGATACTCGTCTACCGAATGGCAATAAATTTTTGACTTAAGATTTACAGCTACCAGAGAACGTCCGAAGTAGAAGTAGGAAGAAATCGGAATTAACATGTTGCAGATGCAATCAAGAGCGTATTCATCAATCCCTTGTGTAAATCTCTTAACATTAAATAGACAAAAACGTAAATGAGTATGAAGTACAATAGAGACAAATAAACATCACGGGTCTATCCATTTGTTAAAGTCCAGATCATGCCACACATTACTAATTTTCTTGTTTTTTTTCACGAGTTATTCTATATCCTTTCACGAATTTAAAACATTATTCAGGCTGGTAATTTTAGTTTTGCAGTCATTTTAAGTCAGCTGATAACATGTGTCTGGAGTATCTCTCAACTCTTTAAAATTTTGCATATAACCAATTATAACAAAAACTGACACTATGATGAAGCGCTACACGTTTTTTGGTTCTCTATAAACATCACCTAAAAAATAAAAATTAAATTAAAAAACCGATGAAGAGTCTTGCGCACTCTACATATAGAGATTCGTTCCGTCACAAGGCCAGCCGTGCAATGTGATGATTAGGCCGAGATCACACTCAGCTGCCAGGTTTTCCATATCTTCCGGGCACCCACTTTATTGGCTCGGTTTGCCCCAGGAGGGTTTCCATACCCCAGGATAGCCCCACTACTGAAATAAAAGAATAAATAATATTCTTCTAATACCGGGATTCCAACTCAGGACCCGAAGATCAGTATGACTATCCATTAGACCACGCCACTCCACTAAAAAAAAAATACTTGAATATTAAAAAGAGTATCTTAAAAATAAAAATACTTTTATGGAGTTACATTTTATAATATAGCTTAGTGATTATTCTACTTGCTGTGAGAATTTCGATTTTGAGAACATAATCTTTTATTTCTACATGAATTTTCAAAAACCCAGTTTTCACGATTTTTAAAAGAAAATGTATGAAAAGGGACTGAGTGCTAAAAAGTTGGAAACCATTTTTTTTTTTTATGTTATTTTTTAAAAAGGTTTTCATCGTTATTTTCTCCTTTCTCTTCTGAAAATATGAATATTTGAAAAGATTAACATGGTTAGGAAACCATCCCTGCTCTATATGTAGAAAGGGGCTGACCTACTCGTAAGGTGGTTTCGTAAAAACAGGAAGAACCACTTGTCAATAAATTAGAAATAATTAATAGCCTTCAACCAGGTTACTGAAAAATTAATGGTGTTAAAAAAGCCAATTATGAATCTTAGAATTTAAAAAAATATATATATATATATATAAATATATATACTAAATAGCTATGAGAATTAATACTCGTGTGTTACCATGATCTATCATCAGAATGTTTGACTTAATTAAAGTTGGCAATTACGTTAAAACTCCTTCCTCATACTATGAAAAAATTGTAAAATACTCCTCCCGAGAAAATGCTCTCCATCCGCTACGGAATATTTTATATAAAATATATTACATTTCAGAATAATACATATTACTGTATTATACTGTGCACCACTCTTTTCGCGCGTTGCCAGGTCAACCGTTTTACAATCCCTTAAAAATGGCATACTACGTAAATTATTGAAGTAACGTCATTTCAAAGAGCTAAAACCTCTAGAGTTCATGAGGAATTAAAAACAAAATTTCAAAATTCATATCTGTGAGGAATAAAAAACTCTTTGAATCGATCAAATGTAAAGACAATCCCACATATGATAAGCTAAACTTCTGGATTACCTCTACGGGGCAAAAATTATTGAGAATTAAGTTTTAGTTTTAGATTTAAGTCCTCCATTACCAAAAGGGGAGCCCCATCACCTGATTATAAATTATAAAATAGACTTAACTTCAGAGATTTTGAAATTGACATTAATACCTAAAATGCATGCTTGCAGATAAAGTAATAATAATAAGTTACACAAATAATTTAATTATCAGAAGAGCTAATAGAAGGGAGTATAGAAAATAAAAAAGTATGATTCAAAATGATTCTTTAAAAAAATAAAAGTGTTAATTTGTTTTTTACTGAAAAGAAAACTTATCTTAGTTCTTCGAGATATATAATTAATATAATGGAATATAATATATATATATATATATATATATATATATATATATATATATATAATAAACATTTTAAGGATTAATCTTTTGTTCAGTGAAATATGAAAATAGGAAACATAATTGAAAAATATAAATACATTAAGTTTAATATAATTCTTATGACTTCATATGCTAAAAGTATTATAAATATATATTCTTTGTATGTAGTTTTTAAAAATATTTTGGCATGTTTAAATAAGGGTAGTTACTAGAACTAATAACAGTTTACAAAAAAGTCAATAAAAAATAAATTTCTTATTTCATCGATGAACCTCAAAACACTCAAACATTTATAAAATACAAATCAACATATTTCGTATACATTGGTTGGTCTTAATTTATTTGTTTGGGTGTATGACTCTCAGATTAAATATATTTTATTTATTCAGTTAAAAAACAAAACAATTAGATTGGATAACAAACGCCCCATTGACTAAGAACGCCATCTCGTGGCTGGCCCAGGTACTACGTCGTTATCAGCTGGGTATTTAGGTCCCCTAACTGTACCACCAGGCAACCTAAAGATGCATCCTATTAGATTTAACCTACATCTTTAACCATCAATTTATCTTTCAATATAGCACCATCACTTTTATATTTATATAAATACGTCAAGAATTTTTCAAAACGAAACCGATCAGCTCTAACATTTTTCTACTTGTTGTTTTTATTCGCACATTTTAACGGATCGTAAAAAAAAAATAAGAAGGACACCCATAAGGAACCCTTCCTAGGTTTGAATAGCTTTATTTAGAACAGCAGATCTCTCATCCATCTCTTTTTCAGCCCTCCTGCAACCAACAAGTCAGGAGAGGCAACGTCGCTTATCGTCTGCCTTTATGTCTGTTAATTTTGCCATATAAACGTGAATAAATAGTGCATATGTGTTGGTAAAAGTCCGTGTGTACGATTTTGTTCTTTAAGTTACATAAGGCTGTACTTAGTTATCAGTCTTAAAATTGAAGATAGAAGTTTTTGTATGTGAGTAAGCCCGTTAAGTAAGCAGGTTTAATTCTGAGTTATTACGATTTGAACAACAAATTAAATAGCTAAGAAGATTATAAGAAATAAAATTTAATGACCTGGAGATATTTAAGAAATTCAACACCTTGAAGGTGCCTGAGAGAGAACTCAACTGCCACACCGTTATGTGTTGACGGTTTTGCCTACTCCAATGATGTAAGGGGCCTTCACAAGGTCGAATTAAACGCCAAAAAGAAAAACAAAGATTTACACCAACAATCTTAATAATAAGAGAAAGAACCATATAAACAGATGTACTTCCTTATAAAAGTTGTCGGGGGCAACGCACTAAGAATATAATTATCGAATACTACACTCCGATTGTCTAAGTTTTCCAATTTTAACAAATGCAATGAAATAGCGTAAACAAAAATAGAACGGTCATTTAAATATGACAATTTAAATACTAAAACTTATTACAAATGATATATTCTTATAATACATTAAATACAACGTGTAAAAGGGAGTGACCTTGTTCAGACTCGACCAAACTTTAAACCTCTCGGAGTAAATATGATCAAAGGAAAATATTAGATCAATAGTGAAACGATTGGACAAAATCACATTGGTAGTCAAAACTGATTTTAGCATATTCCATGATTCGACTAGTTCGCGTTGACGAAAAGATTTTATTATAAAAAACTGAAAGAAGAGATATTCCATGATAGCCGTTATATCCGTAACGTCTTAACTTTCCTTTGGCCATTCCGATTTCCTCATTATTTGGTTCCTCTGTCCACGGTTAGCTCTTGTAATTTTAACTATATTTACATCAATCCAAGAAAGTAAGTAAATAATGTTTCTACAATATATTACTGAAGATAAATAAGCTTCATATTTATAAGAACGATTTTTTACTCCCTTTAAAATATTTCAGGACTAGGTAACCAGCGAACGATCCGAAAGCTGTTATGATGCCTCAACTCATAACTGTATTATGTACTATAAATTAATAGAGAATTAATTAAGAGCTCATATGGCCAGGAATGTCCGAAGCGTTCTCACTCCCGTTAATGTGGGTTTAAAATATTCCCGGAATGTAAAATGTGAAGGTTATTATGGTGTTGCAATTATAGTGATATGCTTTAATGTTATGTATATAATCTGCAGTTTATACATAGGATAAACTGATCGCCTACTTTCCTTAGTCCAATTTTAATAAAATATTTAGAGTTCGTCAAGATTAGTAGATATATGGTTCTCGATTAACTTTAATTTCGAAGACTGCGCCAACTTATTTGATTCTTGAAACACTATTATTTTTTTTTAAATCTGCTCTAATTTTGTCTAAACCTGAAGGAAGCTGGTCCATAATTAATTTCATTAAAACCCATGAATATATATTTTGTAATCATACGAAACATGTAAAATGATCGATCTAAAACTGAATATTTCTTCTCAAGTGTATGTATATCTAGAGTCTATGAGTTAATGGACCATACCAATCTATATTGCGGACTTTTTAATTGAGTTTAAGAATACCGTAGCATCTCGGCATTCCTAGCTGATCTCGTTACACATCGAGCTAAAGACGCAAATTAAAACTTAATAGAAGATTGCATCTGAAAGACGGAATGGAATGATGAGGTTTGGACCGAACCAGAGGAATACGGTACTGCTATGAAAAGTACCGTTCTAGCTATCTCATCGTGACTGCTTACTCAAGTAACAATTTGGGCATCGCCCTTCATCTTTCCCCGGAATATCGAGTTGCTGATATAACTTCAGTAGGGAATCACAGGAAAACGGTTTCTAAAAAAATATATAAATGTTAGATAGTGACACGGCTCTGCAGGTTGCATAATGATTATATATATATATATATATATATATATATATATATATATATATATATATATATATATATATAAATCGATGGATTTTAAACTTGAAACTGTTTACCATATTCCATATAAAAAATAATTGCTTAAAGTGTACTTTTATGTATTCCGAGATATTTCCCAACAGTTTTACATTGATAAAAATAGGAAAATGTATATATATATATATATATATATATATATATATATATATATATATATATATAATATATATATATATATTGTTTGATCAGTTCTCGATAGTTAATAATTTAATTTATCTACTGTTCTTAAGGTTTAGTCAATAAATAAGCAATTTTATTTAGGCTACGTTTCGAGAATTTATTGTTCTCATATTCATGCCGTGGAATTGATGATCTCTGACAATAACATCATCTATTAATTATTGTAAACAAATTATTTTAATGCTATTTTTTTTTCTTTGTTAGGGAACAATAAATTCTCTGTTAAATGAACAATAAATTCTTTAAACGTAGCCTAAACAAAAATGCTTATTCATTGACTGAAAGTGAAGAAAAGTAGATAACCTATATTTATACTTACTTATATTTTAAGAGCGTTTTTATAAGTACAAAAAAAAAAAAAAAAAAAAAAAATTAAACTAAATTGGAAAAAAAGAAGAAATAATTTAGTAATTAAAAAAATTCAATTTTATTAATACTATTCTTAATATTATTTAATTATTTAAACAAAAATAATTATTTAAACAAAATATTTCTGATGAAGTTGTAGCAAGTGTGTTGTGAGCAACCCAATATTGTTGGGCAGCACTATTTTATAAATAATGTATTCTCTCTCTCTCTCTCTCTCTCTCTCTCTATATATATATATATATATATATATATATATTTTTTTTTTTTTTTTTTTTTTTTTTCCTTACATGGTAACCCCACATAAGGACCGTTTATTATAACATCATGTTCCATACCTTAATGGTATACTACATGAATGATAATATTATTATATTAATTTACATATGAAAGTAGTATTACATTAACAATTATTACAGAATAATGTTTCAAATGAAATAGAACAAAATAAATAAAGTAACTATCATAACAAATTTAAAATAAAATGTTAGTCAACAGAAAAGAATTACCTACGCTGCCCGTATTTAGTCAGTGATTCAAAGTCAATGCCTTTAATGAATTTAAGTAAGTCTGTCTTGAATTTAGAGAACAAATTTTGTTCCGTCTCTGACCAGTTTCCATTTTTAAGTATTATATTTTTAATTAAATGAAATCTTTGTCTGTCAAAAATTTTGCAGTCATAAAGTATATGTTTAAAATTTTGAATTTTTTTTTTTTTTTTTTAATAAATTCTTTATTTATTCTGGGACATGTCCCTTTAGAATAATATTACAAATTTTACATAAAGAAACTTTAGTGTCTTAGAGTATAAATAAACAAGCAAAATAATAAAAATAAAGACAAATATAAACTATTATAATAAATTAAAAGATACCTTCTGATAATTAATAACAAAACTATAAAAAAATAAAATAAAGAGAAAATGTCCACACACACACACTATATATATATATATTACATACACACACATACACATATCTGTATACATATATAAATCCGAAATACAAATTTTAATTAAAAGAACTTTACAATATTGGTGGAATATTAATGAAATAATACAGTAAATGTTCAAATACAACACAAATAAAATATTATATTCAAATTATCGTTTCTATGTTTTTTACTGCTTTTTATTGAGATTTTCGAATCTATTTAGGTCTCTTTGGGAATTGGATAGAAAGGAAGTGATTGAATAGTCGGGATTTAAAGGTAGGAAGAGTGTCAGAGTGACGAATATATGAAGGAATAGAATTCCATACGGACGAGGAACGGATGAGGAACGATCTGTCGAAAGCTGCGGTTCGATGGGGCGTCACATACAGGTCTGAAGGTCGCGAACGAGTGTTTCGGGAGTGGACGGAGGATATGAATGAAAACATTTCTGAAATGTAGGACGGGCGGTGGAATTGGAAAACTTGAAAGAGGAAGGTTGCCAGAAAGTATTTACATCGGTAGGACGGGAAAAGCCACTTCAACTCTTCATAGAAGTGGGTGACAGAAGTGTCCCTGGATATCCCGAAGATAAAGCGTAATAAGCAGTTGAATAATCGTTTTAGTTTAGCTCCGAGATCCCCAGAGACACCCCCATACACCGCACAACAGTAGTCGAAGTGGGGGAATATTAAGGAGCAAACCAGGAGTCTACGGGTTTCAAATGGAAGAAGGTGACGGTGATGATTTAGGAGTTTTAAGGTGGATATGGTGCGTCGAGAGATTTCAGAGACATGGTTCTTCCAAGAAAGACTTTGATCGAGGGTGATCCCAAGGTTTTTAACGGTTTGGTGGAAGGTTATTGGATTATTATTGAGGAACAGTGTTGGGATTGGAGGAAGGGTTTTAAGGAGGGGATTGGAACCTATTACAATCGCCTTTGTCTTCTCTGCATTTAACTTAAGCTTGTTGGCTGATGCCCAGTAACTAATTCTATTCAAATCTTCTTGAAGTTTTTCAGTCGCTTGTAATAGGTCCGAAGGAGGGAAGGATAGGTAAATTTGGATGTCATCTGCATACATATGGTATTGGGAGTGATATATATGATGGGGAAGATCATTGATATAAATAGCAAACAGAGTGGGGGATAGTGATGAGCCTTGAGGAACGCCACAGAATAGAGGCAAAGTCTTGGAAGGAGGTTGGCCTGGAACTACCACGTACTGTGATCGGTCGGAAAGGAAGGATTTGAACCAGCTCAAGGAACTGTTGGATAATGGGAGTTTTTTTAGCTTAGTTAGAAGGATTGTATGGTCAACGGTATCGAAGGCTTTGGAAAAATCTAGGAGAATTAGAATGGTTATTTTTTGGTGTTCAATGGCGGATTGGAGGTCTTGGATTATTTTTAGGAGAGCAGATTGTGTTGAATAATCTGGTCGGAAGCCGGATTGGAGTGGGTTGATAAGGGAACGTTCTTCTAGAAAATTTGATAACTGATTTTGAACAATGCGTTCCAGTGGTTTAGAAAGATTTGAAAGCAGAGATATAGGACGGAAGTCGGATGGTAAGGAAGGATTAGGAATTTTATTTAGTGGTCGAACTAAGGCGGTTTTCCAAGATACAGGGAAAATGGAGTTTTGCAAGGAAAAGTTGTAAATATGATATAGGATCGGTATAAGAGCTGGGAGACAGGATTTAATTAATTTTACTGGAATGTTGTCCGGTCCGTAATCGTTTGTGTGGGATTTATGAATAGTAGTTATTAGTTCGTCATATGACACATGGGAAAAGAAAAAACTTTCTGGATTGAAACTATGATGTTGAATATCGGTTGGGGAGGATGAACCAGGAGATAGGGATACGAAATAATTATTGAGATCGTCTGGTGTAACAGGAATGGTATTGCATTTATTGGATTCTGGAAAGGATAATTTTCGGAGTATTTTCCATTTCGATCTAGAATCTGGTGCATTGGAAAGGGAGCTATGAATGTAGTGGGATTTAGCACGTCGCACTGCTTCTTGGGTTTCATTACGGAGAAGTTTAAAACAAGTATAATCACCTGGAAAGCGAGTTCGGCGAAATTTCCGTCTTGCTGCCTCTCTTCTTTTCATCACATCTCTTATTTCAGGAGTCAACCAAGGAGCAGTGGGACGGCGTAAGGTTTGGGTTTTTAAGGGAGCATGCCTATCTAGTAAGGTTTTCAGGTTTGAGGTGAGAGAGGAAATCATAGGATCGATCGAATTAGAAGAGTATATGGTGTTCCAATGGAAAGATTCGAGGTCGGTTTGGAGGGATTCGAAAGAAAGGAGGTCCAAATTACGGTAGGAGACTACTTTAGGAGTGAAGGATTTTACCGGTAGATTGTATGAAATCTCTATGAGGTCGTGCAATGAAAGAAACGGGACCGGGTGCT
Organism: Piezodorus guildinii; assembly: GCA_023052935.1. Classification (NCBI taxonomy): domain Eukaryota; kingdom Metazoa; phylum Arthropoda; class Insecta; order Hemiptera; family Pentatomidae; genus Piezodorus; species Piezodorus guildinii. The sequence continues at coordinate 65,396,665 of CM041293.1, forward strand.
GAGAGGATGAAAGGACTTTTAGAGAGGAGTCGGTTATGTGAAGGTCTAACCAGGAGTCAGAGAATTGAGTATGATGGGTAGGAAAATAAGGAACAAGGTAAAGATTTAGGGAAAAAAGTAGGTTTAAAAAGAAGGATGTATCGGATGATTCAACTAACATATTAATATTGAAATCTCCGGAGATGATAATACTGGAGTAACTGGAGACCAATTGGACTAGGGATGTTTCAAAAAGGCTGTCGAAAGGAACATGAGGAGCTCGGTATACAACACCGTACAGGACAGGAGATGAGGCAGTTGAGATTTCCACAAAGAGGTATTCAATATGAGGATCATCATGAGAAGGGGATTGGAGTAGGGTTTTGGCCTTGAGAGAGTCATGTATATACAGCCCCACCCCACCACCCCTGCGATCAGATCTATCATGGCGAAGGAAGGAATAATTGGTAAGGGATACTTGTGAGGAAGGAATGAAAGGTTTTAACCAAGTTTCGGAGATAGCTATGATGTGGTAAAAATTATCTGTAAAATACTGCTGGAATTCATCGTAGTGAGCAATGAGGGATTGAGCATTAACGTGACAGGAGATGAGGATATTAGTCATAACTATGGAAGTGGAAATTGGGATAACTGTAAATGGATAGGGAATTAAGGAAAGTGGAGAGCGAAATATTGAGTACAGTATTGGCATCTAATAAGAAATAAAAAAAAAACCAACCACATTGTAATGATGAATTGATTATTCGTAAAAAAAATATGAATTCAGACTAAAATAAGAAAAAATTGCAGCCAGATAAAATATATAGAAAACGATTTTAAAATAAAATGATGTAAATAAAACACAGCTGTTACAAGATTGTAAATGAAATATAAAAATATTCCAAAATAATAAAATGGCATTTATGCCTGTTAGATTGCAAGAAAAAATTAACAGAAATGAACGATCTTTTTTAAACGGATAAAATAAAAATATTACAATATTGTAGTAACCTAAAATGAAAACTCAAGAAAAAATATCTAAATCGGACGGTTTGTTTACAATTACCGCCGGGTAACCATCAGACTTCCTACACCTGACACGCCCACCACTAAACCATACATACTTGATCTTGCATGACACCTTTTTCTGCCTGGCCAGCCAGTAAAGATGCCTGTTAGTGGGTGTCATCGCCTCGCTGAGGTAGATAGGATGGCTGTTATTACCGTCCCAGCCCAGGTGCCGCGTAGTAAGGTCCCTTTTGACTCTTCTCTGCCGAATTAACTCATCTTTCACCGCTTGCCGGACAAACCGCGCGATGATAGTCCCCGCGGCTCCCGCTTCCTTGGGCCTGAGGCGTACAGCGTGGTCCAGATCTTCCGGGCCCAGCTTCACGCCCAGGGCTGCGCCGACGTTAAGTATGGTGCCAGTCACGGTCTCACCTGGCTTTTCAGGAATACCTCGTATTTCTATAGTATTTTTTAATTGAATTTGTTCAGAATTATTCAAGCGATCTTCCAAAACTGAAATTTTTTCTTTTAATAAATTATTTTCTATCGACAATTTCTCTACTTGGTTTTTTTTGTTGTTCGAGAAGGTTTTCAATTTTTTGAAGTCTCTCCATATTTTCGAACGAGAGTTCGGACTGCTTCTCGAGAGTTTCTTTGATGTCTTTTAACTCGTCTATCCCTCGGAGCCGAGCCTTCATCTCTTTAACCTCCTCAGTGAGCGCCACTAGTAAGTTTATCATTGTAGCAGGCTCGTTGACCGATGATGATCGCGAAGTCGATTCGCAGTCAAAGCAAACCCACTTTTTATAAGCCTCTGGGTCGGTCGTTTCTAATTTAACACATTTTGTGTGAAAAATATTTTGACAAAGTGCGCATATCAATTTTGATTTTTCGTCTCTTCCGACCGATTTGCTACATAATTTACAATTCGCCATTTTTTTTTCCTTTTAATTATTTAAATTATATTGCGAAAAAAAAAAATAATAATGACTATAATACGTAATAGTATTGCGTGTTTATTCGAAGACCTGTAGGATTAGGCTCGTAAACAAACTATCCCCACCACTAACACTCGACAGCACCAAGTATGTAAAGTTTTTATTTTTTATAGTTCTAGAAGTTGATTATTAATATTAACTATACTGCAATATATAGTTACCTAGTGAGGATAATCAATTTGTAAAGTTGAAAGGTTCAGATGTTCAGTAAAAATAAAACAAATGTCACAGAAATAAACGGCCGAGCTCCTTACACTACAACAGCTACTCTAAGACTGGTATTTGTCCGTCTTCGTCACATAAGTCTGTTTGTATTATGTTAAATCGTTTGAGATAATGTTTTGTGTTTCCGTGTTCTGTGATTAGTATTATATATATATATATATATATATATATATATATATATATATATATATATATATATATATATATATATAAAAATATATATATATTTTTTTTTTTTTAATTTATAAAAGATTTGGAGATCAGTATATTTAGAAAGATAGAATTCATTGTGAGAGAACTCTGGTTTGGGTCTCGCGGAACTATCTCCAGCAGAAGAAGGACCCTTTAGGAAGACCTTTAGGAATTTTGGACTCCCTGGGGATTCTATATCACCACCAACTTGGATATTAGTTAAGTTTAGGTTTTCATCTTATTTTATTTTTTTACTTTATCTTAAGTCATCTTTTTATTTAATTTTTCTTTTGCTTTGATACTTTTGGTCATTTAGAATGCGCATTCTCACATTTTCTTTTGTAAAGATTGTGCTGTTAATGATCATTTAACAAAGCGCTGCATAACATACTATAACATGAAATTGTAATAATTTATTTTAAAATGGGCAGCACTGTTCTGTTTCCTTATGTATTATTAATAAAATAAATCATTTATCTCTTGAGTTTCAAACATTCCTAAGTATTAATTTGATCATAACTATTTTTATTTGATTTATTTTTTTTAATATAATGATTAGAATAAAAAATAATCCGATATACATAAACTTTAATTAATTTTTATTTAAAAAAAAAATTCTGAAGTTACAATATTAAAATATGTTTTCCAATCTCGGTTCGAAGAGAAAGGTCAGGGTGGTCCAGTACATTATACAACCACAAGGTGAAGAAGATACCATACAAAACATTTCCTTTGTTTCACGCTCACTGAAATAATGAAGGTTTATAAACTATTAATTTTAATTAATTAGTTTTATTAATTTTTCTTCTTTTTTTTTAATTCTAATTTTCATAGAAAGTACTAATAATAATTGAACTGAAAACCGTATTCTTCCAAATTGATATTGTATTTTTCTTAAAACATTTTAATTTTTATACGTATGTACATGACAGCCAAAGCTTCTTGGCAGGATCGTCATCATCATGAATAATCTCTATATCACACAATATTAACATAGATAAATACCATGCATATGTATATAAAATAAATAATAATCTTTTATAAACAATTATCAATTTGAAAAAAATTCTATTTAAAAATAATAATTTTATAAGCATTATATATATTTCATGAAATATTTTAAATTATATATTTCTTCATTTGAAACTAATGATAGTCGACAGTTTTCGGTAATATAAAATACTTCATTTATAGATAAAATCAAGTTTTACATAATATTTGTTATATAATATTCATATTTTAACTGGATATACCATAAAAAAAATTTATTTTCTTGTTTATTCATTTATCCTTGAATTAAAAATCTATTAACTAGCCGTTTCAAAGAAATGTGGGCATCTTTACGTATATAGATACTTACACAATTAATGTGTGTAAATAGGAAAATAAATATGTTTGTTTTTATCAAAATAAATAAAGTGTGTATATATATATAATATATAAAATATATATATAAATATATTATATATATTAATATATTATTAGTCAGCTGATTTTCTTCATGAATTTAGAATTTTTACTTTTTATACAGCCAAAGTCAACGATGAGAATAAAATTAAACCATATAGGAAAAGATTAATTAATTAACGAAAAGTTAATTAATGGATCCCAGAAGTAATAAGTTTCAATTTACTTTTTAAAAGTTTGATTTTTTGTGTTTATTAGGTTCCGGTGCTTAAGAAAAAAATACTCAAATCCCGTAAATTAAATAATTTTTTTTTTATCTTAAAATTGTTTTTATTCAGCCTGTCAATAAATGTTTTTTTGTTTTTTTAGTGGCTATTTACAAAATAAATTAAATATACAAACGGAATCCATTCTTATTATTTAATCTATTCTAAGCTAAATTAAATAATCAGAATGGATTGTTGTCCGTTTGAATTTATTTTAAAAATACCACTAAAAAAAAAAATAACAAAACATTAAAAATCACTCTATATTTAATTAATATAATTAAAATATTCATCGGATTAAAGATAAATATTGTTAAAAATGAAATTGACTGGATGATCACTGAACTGACGAAAACGAACACCGAGTCTGCATTGAATACAGCTAGCGCTACCTGTCGGCGAAAGCGAGAACCAAAACGTTCCAGGCAGGTGCTGCTTCCACCGGCGGCCTCCAGAATTCTCCTGACTGACCTTAGCCACTCCAGACCTGGCTGGAGGAAGTGACCTTTAATCTCCAGTTATGTAAACGCAGGTAATGAGATTCCCTATTGGAAGAGTAAGGGTTATAGGCCGTCGTTATACAACGCAAAACAGAATATGTGGTTCTGTACTGAAAGATTAAAAATGGAATAATAGGTAGAGTGTAAGAGTGAGTAATAAGGAGTATACCATTAATTATTCAAATATAAACCTTTCTCATGAAGAGAGTCTTCTTCTCAAGACAGCCAAAAAAAAAAAAAGAAAAATATGTGTGTTTGTATTTTCACCTTTGATTAATTAAAACTCTGCTACTTCCGAAATAATGTCGTAGAAACCATTCATTCATTCATGGAATATTTTATGATGCAATCTAAAATACGTAGCATTTATAAACATTCATTTGGCGAAATTTTCCAGTGAATCAATAATTCAGTTTAAAAAATATGGAATACGAAAATTTCAAATAGCCCACAACAACTTGTTTTTATAAAGATACAAAACTGGATTGAGGAGATTACGGACATTTAAATGTAATATTAATATATTATATGTAATAAAGTTTGTTTGCATCTATAAAAAAAAAATTATAATAATAATTCTTAATCAAAAATACTTCTTCTCTAGGGAAGGAGTCGATGCCGGGTGCAGTCAAATAAACACTTAATTAAGTAGAAAACTTAATTTATTTATGCCAACGTTTCGGTCTGAATTTCAGGCCTACTTCAGGGCGATTGAAGGAGAGAGATCACAACAATGAATTAAGTATAATTATAATTTATTATTAGAAAATTTCTTCATTTTCATAGTCGTTGTTGTGACCTCCCTCCTTCAATCGCCCTGAAAAAGGCCTGAAATTTAGGTCGAAGCGTTGGCAAGAATAAATTAAGTTTTCTGCTTAATTAAGTGTTTATTTGACTGAATCTGCTATCAACTTATCCCCTATATACACACAGCAAATCATTCTCACTTCACAATACTTCTAATTTATTTTCGTAAATCACTTAATGTTTATAATTGGCAATATTTTTTTAGGTGAGAATCATAAAACTGTTATGAAACTACTAACTAATTTTATTTTATTTTGTATATAATATCCTTTAACAAATTACCAGCACTCATTTATGATCAAGCTAATTTCTTAATCTTCATTAATTAATATATTCTATTCTTCTATACTCTGAATTACCTAAAAATGTATTATTTATTTAATTGCATTAGGTAAATTTATTCATTTAAACATAAAAGGCGTAGGTGAGCAATAAAGTTTTAAGTCGTATACATCAAATTAACTAACATACCTAATTCATCATTCATTTATAAAATATTGATCAACTAATCAAATCTTGAAATACTAAGTAGCAATACTAAGATTGTGGAAAAAAAAAAAAACATTAAGATATGACCACCGATTAAGATACTTAGCGTCCTCGTTTCGAAAAACTACTCGAAGTTTTTTTAACAAACCCAATCTTCAGGAAAATTATCATTTCTTTCTCAAGAGATGGACAAACGAAAATACTTACTTGCAACTTATTCAATCAGTCTCCTCAAAACTTTCTTATGATGATAAGCATTCGAGCGAGTGCACAAAAAGCCGTGCATCTAATCGGATTACTCCCTGTATCGAAAGGTTGGACTCTTTCGCACCCATCCGTGATGTTGGAAAGCGAGAGCTATTGAGACATTTTTCTGCCAGGCCTGATTTTTTTTACTCCTGATTCCCTGTAAATTCACTTCACGCAAGTGACGTTCCGGTTTCAGTGACAGCTGTCTCCAACTGCGCAATGGACTCGACGGACATAAAGAAAGTCCATTACTTCATAGCTCGCACGTACAGCATAAATAAAAATTAATGGTAGAATAAAAACGTATCAGAATATTAGATGAGGAAGATGGTTGGGGGTGCGGTCATAAATTAAAAACACATATTTAAAATAAATGTTATTTTAATTATGTGCCGACGTTTCGGCCTACAATGTGGGCCTTCATCAGGGCTAAAAAAAACAATAACAACCTATGTAATTATAGACTTAATAATGCGTTAGGTATATAATAATAATATGACAGTAATAAATTAAGGGAACATAAATAATATTAAATGTAAAATGATAATAAGATGACAATGATAAAGTATGGAAATAAGGTGACAGTTATAAAGTATGGGAATAAACAAAATTAAGATGTTAGTTATAAAGTATGGAAGTAAACATAACAACATTTATAAACAACAAAATTTATAAATAACATTTATTTTAAATATGTGTTTTTAATTTATGATGTTTACTTCCATACTTTATAACTAACATCTTAATTTTGTTTATTCCCATACTTTATAACTGTCACCTTATTTCCATACTTTATCATTGTCATCTTATTATCATTTTACATTTAATATTATTTATGTTCCCTTAATTTATTACTGTCATATTATTATTATATACCTAACGCATTATTAAGTCTATAATTACATAGGTTGTTATCTTGTTTCTTTTAGCCCTGATGAAGGCCCACATTGTAGGCCGAAACGTCGGCACATAATTAAAATAACATTTATTTTAAATATGTGTTTTTAATTTATGACCGCACCCCCAACCATCTTCCTCATCTAATTTCTCAACGGTCAACAAAACTCCATCATTATCAGACTATTAATGTTTTAATAAAAAAATATTACAAAAAATTATAAAGAAAAATCCATAACCAGAAAAAGTGGTTTAATTTATTACAGATAATTCCTAAACTTCATCAAATACTGTCATATCTTGTTCTTGAGTTATTTTACCGAAACATTTTTACTTCCGATCGTTTCAAAATAGATAACAGCTACAGTGTTATATCGAGATTTATCTACAGTAGGTACATTTTTTAACTAATGAACGATACACAATAAAAAATTGAAAACCAACTTCAATAATTAATATGTGAAATACACTATATGAAGATTTTTTTTGCTTATTCAAAAAAACTACGCTTAACATTATTGTAGTCTAGAGGGAAGGAAAGGTCTAGCGGATAGAGCACTAGTCGACTGTTATTCCAGGTAACAGGTTCAAACCCCGACAGTGGCAGATTATTTATTTTGATATTTCAGCCGTAGAACGACTCTGAGATAGGGAGAACCTACAGCAAACCCAGGCTCTAAATACCGAGTACCCAAAAATTGGGTGAAGAAATTTATTAATCAAGAAATAATACAATCAGCGTAAATTAAGGGTAATGATTATGAGTGCTTAAAGATTTACTCCATATGTACAGAATAAAGAGAATAATATATCGTTAAATAAACGATAAAAAATTAAATTTAAAAATATACCCTCAAGAATGAAGAAAAAAAATAGAGGTAAATAAGAAACAAAAGAGTTAATCCTTGTACACCAATAAAAATTATATTTCCCCATACATTTAGAAAACCCAGGTTCTTTCAAACAAACCAAATCAAAGGCATAATATAAAATATATATATTCGAACCAGGAACAATCATGGAGTTTGTAACGAATACCTACATAAATAGACTCATGACTTCACAAATGTGGTGGTACCGAAATCTTAAGACATACACTAAAATACCTGGCATACAAAGTTCAAATAGTAATACTGATTACGGAATTAGATATTAATCAAAATATTATTTATAAAGACTTTTTTGTTTTAGTTTGGACGTTTAGAGCAAACGTAAATATTTAAAATCAATAAACATTCATTGTACATAGGTATGAATGTGACATGTTTTGTTTATTTATTTGTTAACTTCATTTATTTTGTCTATAAATTTTGTTATTGTATACGTTTATTTATTTTGATTTTATTTTATGTAATTTGACTTTCCTTTTGTTTATATTGTAAATATTGTATGAAAGAGATCTTGTAGCACTATTATTATTGTCTATTATGACAAATTGTAATATATACGAATAAAATAAAAAAAAAAAAATAACAAAATCAATAAACAAAAATATTGGTGCGGGTGTACATTTTTTAGAAAGAAAATATAATATATAAAGTGGCTTTATTGTTTCTGCCAATGTCACCCATTCAACGAAAAAAAATGAAATAAAAGTGCTAAATAAATTTTTAAAAAAATTTAACACCAACTTACTTTTTCGTTTTGAAATACCTCTCTGAAAAAAATCTGTACAATCAAAACTCCTCAGCAATTAATTACATTCATACTATATATATACGATATATTCATATATTCGATATATCGTATATATTCATACTATATAAGATAAAAGAAAAAATGAATAATGATTAAGTATAAATAAAAAAAAAATGGAATTGGCCTCATACTTTTTAAAAACTTTTAATCTTGATGAAACAAAAACTTGGGGACGTATAAAAACCGACATAGGGTCGTGAAAAGCACTTGCAGTGGACGCAGACACACGTTCCAGCTATATTCTTCCCACGACAGGTCCATCTCGGTAATGGCCGAACCGCGGAACCCCTGCAGATACAGTAAAAAAGAAGAATCTGGAAAAGCTATATATTTTTTCTTCCTTTTTTCGCAGTTTTGATCTGAGGGGTCGCTAAAATGAGGTTTTCACGGAAAGTGAGCGGAATGGGGGTCGCTTACCCTCAACGTCACTGACCTTTCTTTAGCCACTCCACATTTACTTATGCCATCGGCTTTTTAGCCACGCTTTTTTACGTTTGTTTTGTATCATACCGGCCGCCACAATTTAATTAGCCTTTTGTTAGGGAGTGACTAGGCAGGTCAACAGAATTTGATGAGGATTTTTATCTTTTTTAACGCTTCTCTTCTTCAACGTTCATTACTTTTTTTTATTTCGATGATATTACATTTTCATAGGTCAGCATTGAAAAATATACTATATTTTAGATATTATAATATAAATATACGTATCTTTATTGATCAGTCACTTGATTACAAGTTCGGAAATCGAGAACAATTTATATTCTAAGAATAATAAATTCCGATTCACGTATGATTTCTATCTCTATATATTTAAAATGGTATCGCGAACTACCTATAAACCACGCGACTGATTTTTGTGCGTCTTTCAATATCATTTAGTGCATTATTTTCTGACTTTTTTTTAAAAAGTATTATACAATACATTGCAATTATTTTTTTCTTCAGATGGAAGAATTAAATTTTCTGTAATCAAGACAACAAAAAATATTTCCAACAATATTCTTAGTAGTATAGTTGTACAATATACCGATGCGCATGGTTCTAAAAAAAATATTAACAAATAAGAATAAAATAAAAACAAAAGAAGTTGTACACGTTAGTAGAAAGGTGTTATAAGATTATATAAACTTTTCCTCAAATAAATGATCCCGAAGTGATAAACTCTGAATAGATCGAACATAATAATAATAATAATAGCTTTATTGACACCAGTATTGACAAAAGCCTCTCCCGTAATGAGGAATTTATTACTATTATAGAGAGGAATTTATAACTACTGTTGGCTATAGTACGAAATAAATATATGAACAATTAAAATATCGAAGAACAGAGAATAATCCAAAGAAAGAAAAACAAACCTAAGTATACAAATAACCTCAATAACAAAACAGAGCCGTTAAAAAAAAACATAAAACTAAATATTCTTTAAAACTTTTTTTCACCAGGATTTGTCCCTCGCAACCAGCCACCAGTTTTTCATCCCTCCACCTGAGATGTGGTCGCCCCCTCTGCCTGCTATCCGCTCTCGGGATCCACTCCGCGCAAACCCTGGTCCATCTCTTAAAAAGAGATTTCTTAAACGTGATTGACACTACATCGCATCTGTGCGAAGCAGGAACTAGGTCACTAGCTAGTTTTTTTAAAAAACATGGAACAAATTTGATCTTTTGTCGATCGGTCAGAGGAAAAATTCTTATGGCGGGCATCACTGCCGTTAAATTAATTTTGATTTAATTATCAAAGTTTATGTAAGATTATATCCAGATCATCTTATATCGGTAAATGATTTTTACTATTTAAACTTATTTTTTAAAAAATGGGTTGCTTTAAGGAATTATTTACATTACAATTCAGACAATAACAATTGTTTTCACTCTATTGTTATTATACATCCCATGAAAATAATGAGAGAGATATACTTTTTTTTTTTAAACATATTTATAATTTAAGTAAGGTATAAGGACATAAAGATATTTAGTAAACAGAAATAAATCCGTACAAATCTGTGTAACAAATAATGAAGAAGAAAATATGGTGAATATAAAAAAAATTTAATTTAAACGTTTTATCCCAATTACTAAAAAAGATATTTAGTAAAAAACTAAAGGACGGACAATAATCCAAGTCCGATTCTGATTACATTAGTTTTCAATTATTGAACAGCAGATTAAGGTGTTGAATAACCAAAAAATATGAACAACGTCACTAAGTATAAGTAGTTGATAAAGATACCAAACGGATAAATATGTGTATATATATATATATATATATATATATATATATATATATATATATATATAACATATATTATTACGATCAACCTCAATTTAACAAGATCTTAATTAAATTTAATTCAGCTAAACTGAAGATCATATTTGGCAGGTTAATATATTTTAGAAGACCTTTTAAATGAATTAAGATTGATCCTAATATATATATATATATATATATATATATATATATATATTAGGATCAATATATTATATAGGATCAATATATATAAAAAAAAAATATATTAAAAATGAATCTACCAAATATGATCTTCAGTAAACTTGCATATAATAATTGATTATCAGTGCGGGATTCGTATTTTATCTTGAAGAACGAAATCGCTTCAAAATATTTACTGTGTGTACGTCCAACTTTCAGGCTTGTTAGCCTTGAAGGACTCATCATTAACGCTTAGTAATTATCAAAGTAAAACTTGAACAATCATTGTTCCATCAGACATTTACATTCTGACAAATGAAAAATAAATCCGTGTAACAAATAATGAAGAAGAAAATATGGTGAATATAAAAAAAATTTAATTTAAACGTTTTATCTCAATCATAAATGAAAATCTAAAACAGACCTAGTCGTATCAGAGGTTCTGGGTTCAGGGGTTCTTCTATTTAAGCATCTGAAGCAACTACTATTAATAAAAAACAAAACAAAAAAAACATCTAAATTCCTAACATATTATAATTTATTAAAAATATCCATAATATAATCCAGAAATATTATTTACAATTAAAAATCGGGAAGTAAATTTAGTAGTTGATAAGGTCGTTGGTGCAGGAAACTTGTATCTGATCTGTCGGCAACGTAGTCCCAAGCTGGAGTTATCTCAAGGTAACGTTAATTCCTGCTCACATAGTATTTAGACACATAAATACAAAAACAATAAGTTTAAGTATTTTTTTTAGTTAAGGAAACTTAAGGTGTTGGTTTGATAAGCAATAATTTAAAAAACAATTGTTCAAGATATTCTTCAAAACAATGATGCTCCAGTGGCCCCATCCCTATTCGGATCAACAGTTTTACCTTTATTAATTTTAAAAACCTTTAGGCGCTCTTCATCCTTCAAAGTAAGCAACCACATTTCACATCCATATCAAACCGTCAACAGAGTAGTAGCTTTGTAGATTATAAGTTTTAAGTTTCATGATAAAAGCAACGAACTAAGCAGTTTCGCAACCGAATAACAACGCGTTTTCCGCCTTTAACTACGATTTTATTTCGTCCTGGATTACGTATTTTCTCGTTATTAAATATCCTAAATACCTACATTTATCCACATGTTATAACGTACATCCTGATATATTACCACCAAGACTATCACTAACCATATATTTCGTCTATCCATATTTATTCTAAGCTCTAGTCTTTACCGGTTTTCACTAAGTACTTGTGTTTACTTTTATAGTTTCCGCGTCTTTATCTAACAGTACCAAATCGTAGACGTACCGTAACTCCTGAATTTTACCACTCAGATCTAAAGATTTTCCGGTATGTATCACCATGCCAATGATATATTTTACCTAATTATTATACATGTATCGAATTCGGAATCAGATATTTTCCAAACGATTTCATAGTAATCGAGGATAGAATGACATAGATGTCCAATTGCAATTTCTCCGCTAATAATTACAAATTTCAACGGCATTTATTTTTAATTAAAAATTAACTGACAGTCAAATATCAATAACCAGAAACAAAGAGTATGCAAAGTGTCCAGTCCATTTTGTTTTAATATTTTATTTAAATTGTCCGTAACATGCAATATTAAATCTCAAAGTTTACGAAGAATTCACAAAATTTTATATCTTCGTCGATTACAGTGGTTCATTATTAAAAATACAGCCGCAAAATATTGAAGAAAAAAAAACTCTCTCAGCTTATATATGCACTTTTTGGAAGTATCTGACTTGTTGTAAATGTTGAACTAATATTTTGTACCATTTTACTGGTCTAGTCGAAAATACTCCTACGTGGCAAATATATACATTTATATATGAATGTATTATTTCACGACATTGTCTTCTTATTGCCAGATGTCAAAAATTACCAAGGTTGGGAAGCTGAAATTTATAATTTATTACCGTCTAGATGCGCTTGTGTTTGGAATGAAGGGTTTGGAAAAAATCGTCTTTAAAACGGTTGAACAAGTATATTTCTAAATCTTTTTACAAAATTGCTTTTTGATTAAAAATTATAGGTATTCATTTGAAAGATAATCAAATGAAAGCAAAACCATCTTAGCCTGACCAGAATTAGCAAAGATACTAAATTTATAACCAATATATTTGAGCATGTTGGGATTCACATCCATGTTTCGTGTTTTCGTTCCCATAGAAACATGTTCAAATTGTATTAAAAATTATTTTAATATGCCAAAAAAACACATTCATTTAAAGAAGATGATAAGAATATTGCATCTTACCAAAATAAATAAGTTTAATCGATGCACATAAAAATATTTGAAGGAGTAAATTGACCATTCGCGAAGTTACTCTTACCATAAACGCAAACCCATGTACTTATATTAGCACAAAATGAAATATTCGCCAGCTAACCCGCGGGATACAGCTTGTATTCTATAATCACATCTTTGAATAACAGTATGTACATCTATAATACTGTATATATAGATACAACACTGCCCGACATAGTGAAGACAATAGGCAAAACCAATAGGCTCTGTTGTCTGTTGATGATAGATTCATCTTTCTACTCTCTGCTGAATCACATTCCACACCGACCCACGAGCTCTTTTGTTTCGCACTACAATGGCGAGAGTGGAGACAAAAAAAACTTTGTTGTAGATCTCTGTTGTTAGTCCGTTTTCTAACCGATGGCCTAAAGACCTGTTTTAAATCGAATCCGCCCTAAAAAAAAAAGACCATTGTAGCGTTTTCGATAATATTCAACCTGAATGGGATAGTTGAGAGAAACATAATATTAACTTCTTATTTTTTTTAATTTCTGGATACAATTGTAATGGGTTGCAAAATAAGTTAGTGGCGTTTTTAGGGGTTATTTCAATAAAAACTTCATATTCTTGTATACATTTTCATGAGTTATATATCAGCCATCTTGCTTTTCATCATCATCAGTTGAAAGACGACCCGAGCGCTTTGCGTCTTTAAAGTCAAAATTTCCGTTTCTGAACCGAGCAATCCACTTACGGACAGTTATCATTAGTTCAACTTAAACTTTGGCGTTTTCATAAAGAGAAGCTTACATACCCAAAAAAATAAAGTTTCCCCATGCTATTAAATCAAATCATGAAAAATTCAGATTATTTAAGGGAAACTATGGTTATTACTGTATTAACTAAATAATTAATCCATGATTCAACAATAATTCTGTGATCAAAATCTAAATTCATGGGGAGATATTTAATAAACAGGAATGCTATATTACCTAAAATTTATTAATATGAACATAGTAAAAAAATATTTATCAAATTTTTAATCTATTAAACAAGTTTGAATAAAAATTTCAATAAACGTTTAAGGAAATAAGTATTAAATTATGATTGACAAATTTTGAGGAGGAATAGCTTTTATTGTTGTCCATAAACTAATATAAAACTCATAACACAATCATTACGTGTAATATAAGCTTCATCTTCGTGGTATATCTAATCCTCTGGATAATTGTCAACAATCAGACGGAAGTATTCCGAAATTGAGTATAGATTTCTCTCAGATTACGTTATCTAATAGATGTTTTGTTAATGTAACTTTATGATTCCTTGAGGTTGGGGTATTATAAGAAGAAACCACGTCCGGATCCAATCGGGAAAAGAGGCTAGTCTGACGGATACAATTACTTCCGACCAATCTTAGATGAAGGGGTAGAAACCGCAACGCTCGATTGTATACAAATTTAACCTGACAACTATATAACATCTTGTTTAAGGGAAAACTAATGATTCCTCCAGTTTAATTTTGCATGGGGAGAGGCGGAAGGTGTTAGGGAGGGGAAATGTGTAAAAAAGAGCTTTTATCTCCGAGTTTGTAACCCGCCCTCACCCTCTGGCCCGAGAAAGACGAGGTAGGGGTGAAAAAAATGTTGATATACATTATTTGAATGTAAAATCAGATGTTCATTATTACGGGTAGATGAAGAGTATTAAAATCGTCTAACTGAGTTTGAACGCTAAACCATAAACGTTTTTTACATTGAAGTACGGTTGATTTTTGAGCAAATGTATACTACAACATCGGAAATCAATAGATTTGACAGTGTTTTTCAATAAGTGATCCCATGGCCTCCGTTGACTATCTTTAATATTTATTTCAATTGCGGTCACTATATTGTTATCCAAAAGAAAAAAGTACTATTAGTCGCATGCACCTTAAGCTTAAAACAATGATTGCAATAGATATTAAACCCGAAATATTATTTTTTTTTACAACTATTTAATTAATTATCTTTGCATTGAAATATAAATATGGGGAAGGAGCGGCGTGGCTCAGTGGATAAGCACTAGGCTATTATTCTCTAGGTCACAGGTTCGAACCCTGGCTGAGGCAGAATTATTTATTCTGTTATTGCAGCCGTGGAGCGACCATGGGACATGGAACACTCCTGGGGGCACAGAAACCCTTTATAAAGTCTTCTTACACCGCTTTTAGCTATTAAACAGTACGAATCTCTATGAGTACTGAGCCCTAGACCTTAATATATTTATATATATATATATATAATATATATATATATATATATATATGTATGTATGTAAACAAAAGTAGGTCCCTTGCCATTGTGATCCTGACTGGATGAGGGGATCCGCGAAAAATTGGATTATACAATAAGAATAATATTATCAAACATAGGTTTTTTAAAAATGTCTTCATTTATTGAGAAAGACAATACAATTTGAGCTATAAAAAATAATTATTTTATGTTGATTACAAGCTCAATTCTATACTTTCTAATAAAAAAACATTTATCAGAAATATTTAATTAGGGATTAAGTAAGAAAAGCATATTAAATAACTAATTTGTTGAAATAGGTAAATTTAAAAAAAATCGTATAACCCCTTGTTAAGTGGATTAAACTTAAAGCAGATTTCATAACTTTATAGTAATAAACAGATAACAGAAAATACCCTATCAGAGTAGAAAGGTGTCTACAAACTGGTTTCCATTCAAGGAGACTCGAGGGGCCTTTACACAATGCTATCAGGCATATTTCAGTATCAATCGTTAAAAAAATTTGCTCATTTTTAAAAAATAATTATTAAAAAAATTTCATAGTGGGACCCGTCTATGAAAAAAACATTTAATGTTATAAAGTTTTTTTTTTTTTTTTAATACATGTATGTGTAATTTTCGTTGTAAATCCGAATCAAACTAGAAGGTGAGCCCCATCACCATATGCATTACATACAAATATAAATCCTCAAATAAAGAGAACTTCTTAAATCGAAAATATTCAGAAAAAGGAGAACCCTCAGCATCCTTAAGGGGAGGTTTCAGAAACAAATAAGGGTCAAGTAAAAAATAATATTTATATTTTTTTCTATATTCCTATTCATCCCTCTCTTAGAATGTAAATCATTGTACAGTAAAATATATCGCATTAATTTTATATTTTACTCGTAAGTCAACCCCACATCTCTAAGGTCTAATATATTTTTTTATACCTCTATAAATTTAATAAGCATCATATGCTGTTTAACATTATAATTAGAACTATGATTTAAAACAAAAAATATATAATTAGATTTATATGAATCCTAAACAGTAAAATGGATTGAGATGGCCTACAAACCTATATTCTGGCTTGTAATATTGGAAAAAAAAATGTTGGAACGGTATTTATAAATTAATAAATAAATAAAGTACTAAAATGAATAAAAGGGCGAATTTAAGTCACATCTCAATCCCGTAAGGAATATATAAAAAAACTAAACAAAAAGTTATTAAGTATAGACAATTTTTAAGGAATTAAAATGTTGCAGTATTTTAATATATTTGAATTCGTTCGCATAAAAAGCAATAAAACTGTTTATATTTTTAAGTGATAACATTTTTATTAATGTATTTAACTCTGTATTTTTTAATTTATAGTATTATGCAATTTTTAATCTTCAAATTACGTTACAAATTATTTTTTCATTTGCTTTATCGCAAGACGAAAGGAGAGCTGGCTATCCCGAAACAGCTGATCATCCTGACTAATCAGAATATCCTGATAAAGACGTGGGCGGGATGTTGCCGTCAAATGAAGAATGAAGAATGGCACTTGAAGTCAGGGCAGAGGCGAATACCTCCAGATCGATGCCAGTAAAAACAAGTTAAGGGATATGAGCAGAGATCAGAAGACGATTAATTACTCAATAGCCATTAATATTCATTTATTCGTATAATTTATCGTGTTGTTTACATAAATTTATTACTGTATAATCATCATTTTCAGGCTCTGTAATAAGTAACTGTCTTGATTCCTACCTAGAGGCCATTAGGAAGATCAAAACTTAAACAAATTAACCAATACTTTTTTTTTTACTTCCCTAGCTCTTATTCTTATTATTACTATTATGTGCGTCATTGTAGTATAGCCTTGTAGAGCTGTTCATTGTGAATATATTATTTTTTTTAGCGATTCGATAGCATCAGAATTACAACTAACAATAGCCCTATACAACTGAATCGCCCATCACTAACTTAGCCTACAATAATCAAATATTTGTGAACGAAAAAAACTTACATACATATTTGTTTTAAACAAGTTAAAAACATATAATCATGTATCAATTTTATACTCCTTAATTGAGAATTACTTTCCTAAAAGCATTAATTTAAGAACATAAATTAAAAAAAAAACAATTCCATTATATTAAAAAAAAGTTATTTTTTTTTTTACTACAAATACAAATTTTAGAGTATACGATTTACGTAAACTTTATTGGAGTTTAAAATCATGAAGGTCTTCTTATTGTGACTGAAATTGTATGAAATGGCTTAAAAATTTCTTTCTCTAAAATACAGTCGATTTTTTGGATTCGAAAAAGATAAACATATCATTTTGTTTGCATGAGTACAAAACGGATAAATATGCAAGTTGAACGGATTTGATAACAAAAAAAAAAAAAAAAAAAGGAGAAAAGAGCCAAATATTTTTTAGGTAATTTATTTGTTATTTATTTATTTTTTATTGTGAAATTCACAACTGTACATAATACAATAAGTATATGAGCTATTCACAGGAAATTGGTTTGAATAAGTCTTGAGAAGAATCACACCCAGCGGTAGCACTTGAATGTTTATTTGATCAGCAAGTCTCGAGGCCAACGTTTTTTCAACCGCCTGGAGGATTATCGATAATAGATGTTGATGAAAGGATATGGACATTTATCTTTTTGAACTTAAGAATAGGCGATAGCTAAAAATTGTGGAAATAAAATGCATATTATACCTTGTTACCAAAGTTGGTATAAGGTAATGAAAAGCGAATAAAACGATGTCATTTTGTAAATAATAATAATTAATTAGTTAACAATAATTTCTATTGCTAACTTATTGATCTGAAACACATGTTAACATAATATATAAATATATATATATATATATATATATATATATATATATATATATAAAACTTTAAATCTTTATTCAAACTTGTTAATAATACAATAAACAAACAGTGAAAGCTTAAATATACATTTTTTTTAAATTTCCACTATACTGAAAAACGTTTACTTTTTCTCTACTTTAAGCAGATTCACCAGCTGGGCGGGAAGCATCTATAAGAATGAAGGCGTTTCTTTTACTGTGATTTACTTAATATCATATGGGATCACCTGTAGCATATTGGCTAGCATAACAGTCTTCCATGCCAAAGGTCACGGGTTCAAACCCACATGTGGTTTTAGGATTTTTTAATGGGAGTAAAGCCGCCCTCGTCCTTGTCCAACAAACAACCCATATACTTAGGTATATTGTATATATTTCGTATATTTCTTTATACTAAATGTTGGACGGATCCAGCCATTTGCAATTCAAGAGTACTGAACAGCTTTCCTCACTATTCATATACTATTTTAATTTGTTCTAAAACTACCACTCATTGATTTTAATTATACATAATTTGTTTAAATAAACAGATTACTAGATAAGTTCAGGTTACACAAAATTTAATTGAAAAAAAAAAAATTTAAGACTCCATTTCGATAAGGAAGAAAGAAATAAACACATTGATCTAGTGTTTAGTTTTTAATGTTGAATTTTATTGGAATGTATAATGTGTTCTTTTTAGGAAAAGTTTATGAACCTTATTACAGTTTTTATTCTAAAAAGAACAAAATGTAAAGTAATAAATAACAAACAATTGTATCAGATGTACTTATAATAATCTATAACCTGTACCTCTACAACCTATGAATGGTCTTGGGCTCAGTACATACAAAGATATGTACTGTTTCTAGGCCAACGGGCGTGCAATGAGGTGATTAGGCCTTGATCACTCTCAGCCACCAAGATTTTTCCCAAATTTTGGGTACCCACTTTTAAGAGGCAGGGCTGTCCCAGGAGGGTCTCCATACCCTAGGGTCAACCCAGGCTAAATTAACAGAATAAATAATATTCTTCCATAGCCGGGATTCGAACCCAAGACCCAGAGCACAGTAGACTAGTGCTCTATCCACTAGACCACGCCGCTCCCCGATGTACACAGATGTACTTATACATACATGTAAATGGTCGGACACAGCCTCACTACCAACATGTATAATTTCTGGAAATAATGATACTGATAAAAACATACATCCATTTCGTCTAATTACAATTGTTATTATTTTCATTAACTCCTAATCATTATACAATCCAATTTTCATAAAACTAATTTTTTATTTATCGTATAATATTATTAGAGTATATTTGTGAGTTCTCTGAATAATGTTAAAAGAAATTATTGTCTTAATGCTTTGTTTAAGAATTTATATGCGATAAAGAAAAACTTTACAAGCATGACGCTTGTTTGATGTCTGTTAAGGTATTCACTAATTGATCCCTTCAGTAACTTATTCAGTTAAGTAAATGCAAGCGATAAGCAAATCTCAAACCCCGCAAGGTCGTTGTTAAAAAACGATTGAAAGTACAGAGATAGCCTTTGTACTTATTCTGTGGCGTCTCTCTTTGGAAATTATTTTAATCTTTATAAAGTTATTGCAGATGTAGAAATCTATCCCTTAATACTTTTTCTAAATAAGCTATTGAAAAACAGAAAGAAAATCTGCCTGTTCTCTATTTCCTCCAATAGTTGTTCAGCTCGATTAGTAATCCTTGAGTGATTGGTGGCTGAAAGGTCTTTCTAAACCTGCCACACGCTCCTTGATGTAACATCGGAAGGATAGAGAGGCGGAAATTGGCCGTTTTCTCTTTGATGTTTCCTGCAGATTATTAAAACCGCCCTGAATTACTTTTAATTGTGAATAATTAGAGTTTCTTCATGCGTATTTTAGTTGCAGTGGTTAGAAGATATTTATAAAAAGTACTAGTCCCCTCGGATATTACTATATGATAAATTTCTTGAGTTATTATGATAAATGATGTGCTTTACCTCGTCCTTGGTAAAATATAAAAATCCTAAATAGCATGGTGTGTTTAGTAATTCTTTAAAGTGTAATAAGTATATCGTTCATAAGTTAGCATTTTTATAATTTTTTTGGAAGTGTAGGCAACCACCATAATAGTGCTACGAACTAATACTATCGTATCATGTTGTTAATTTTAATCATTTTATTGGAATATTATCTATCTCGAAGAAATATACTAAGTTGTGATTCCACAGAATAAATGCATGTCTCGAAAACTGAAAATAAATGTCCTTATGAATTCATAAAATTTAAACGAACTTTTATTTACTAATTGTATCTTTTTATGATTTCACATCGATTATTTCTGATCTACTAAAACTAATTTAGCTTTCAAATGTTTTTTTAATGATATAATACTGTCAGTAATGTTCTGTGGGTTGTTATTCCATAAGTGTACATAAACTTGATATCCTTGATTTTACATATAAATTAATAAATAAAAACGTGGATATGCATAAAGTAATTGTATCATTTAAACACGCACAAATACACATACTTAGGTATATACAACAACAAAATAAAATTTAAAAAAATAAAAAGTTCTTCAGCAATTTATTTTCTTCTGCTATACGCGTTTATTGAAAATATTACGAACATGTTCAACAACGTATATGGCTTCATCGTTTTATTTATAATGTTAGTTACTAAAATTAATCGCTGAAATGGTATTTTGAAAGACATTTTGAGGTTTGTGAATTAATGTTGAAAGGAGTCTCGTAAGAGTATAATAGAATTTTGAATCTATTAATTTAATTAATTAATCATGAATCATTAAGAAGTAATTAATTAATTATAATTACAACAATACCGTCATAAAATAATCTGTAGGTATTGAAAGGAATAAAACTTTTCTTTTTATCCAAATATTTTTTATATAATAAACATATTATTGAAATAGATAAAACTTTTGTTACTTTGAAAGTTAAAGGGATTAACAAACGCTCTAAAATAAATGTATAAGAATCTGTGGAAATGATCAATATAATAATATAATAAAAACTGTGCGTCTTCTAAAATATTACATTAACAATTATTTTTTAAATGTTTAATTAACAAAAATGTTTTTATAAGAAATTTTGGTAGCTATACCAAAAAAAGTACAATGCGGTATTTACACAAAATAACATATATAAAAGATACATTTGTTGTAGTTCTTATTGTATTTTTCGAATTGTAAACGTTTTTATATTTATTTTTCTTTCATTTATTAATGTGTTTATATCCTATGTTTATGTTATTATGTGATTACTTAAGGGACTGGTCTATTTTGGTACAGCATTATGTATGTTTAGTGTATTTTATTAAATATTACAACAAAGATTTTTTTTAATATATATTTTTATGAAATATGCAATTATATAAAATACAAAAAGTAAATATGCTCATTAATGATAAAACACATGAAATAAACATTAAGAAAAATTATCCAATGGCAGCACTCTTTAGTAGTGAGTCTAAACAAGAACTCGTCTAAACAATGAGTCTAAATCTTCTTTTCAGATGCCTCGGTGGATTATCAGGAATTGAAAAGGAAGAAAGGATTGAAACTAATAGCGTGGGAGTGGAATTTTTCATGGAAGGAGTGATATCTGGTACGGGCCAAATTATAAAAGCTTAAATATTAAAACTAGAAAAGAAATATAATTTTAAGCTAATACCTTTATTCTGAGGAAAGATCTCTGCAAAACATCCTTGGATTCAATCATCAAAGGTTAAATTTATGTATGTTTAAATAGTACCGTAATAAAGCGCATACGCTCATAAATGATGTAATACCAAAACCTTGATTTTGCAGCATCGATAGGAACTGTTTGCAGTCTTAATAACAGTAATAGTAAACTATCATCTAATCTAAACTGCATCAAGATATATCACGTTCTGAATTACTAATGAATTATTAATTACTCGCTTGAAGAAAAAAGGAACAACATGGTTCACGCAACATCGCACACTGAGGCCAAAAAACAAAGAAATTTCATCCTTGGCCAATAAGAACAATGGCTTGTAAAACGTCAGGTCGTCTATTTTCCATTCAAATCCCATAATATTGTAATGTATTCGAACTGTAAATGTGATAAATTTCAGGCTGATAACATATATTTTAAATGTATTGCTATCGATAGTAATTACTCGTTATAGATAAAGTCTATTATAATACTAATTTTATATCGGAACCAAAATTAATCCATTATTTCTCGAATCAGTTTTAGTAAGAAATATAGCATTTTCGAATTCCAAACATCATCCAGGAGTGAACTGTGACTCAACAAAATCAAAATTCATTTCAGTAGTCTTGAAAAAAAGTAGCGGACTTGAGAGCGTACCGAATTATTATCTTAATATTCAGTTCTCACTATCTACTTATCTTGAAATTTAAAACCTTATTTTTTTTTTCCCAAAACAATACAAAAAACCATTTCTAACCCTCAACCCACCCCGCACACTCTCCACAACCCGTCATAGTTCCCCAGTATAGTTCCATCCCATACATCCCATCTTTATCTAAAAAAAATAAAAAAGCCTTATTCTCTAGCTTTTACCGTCCCCGTTTAGTTTTAAAACATGATAGCAAATTAAAGAATTTAAATTCAAAACTAAAAGATCCCATCCCTTTCCTACAAAAATCAAATTTAGTTTATCGTATTCCCTGCTCTTCTTCAAATTGCAATTCATGTTACATAGGCGAGACCAAAAACTATCTGAAAAAAAGAATTTATCAGCACCAATACACCATAATTGTAAACGTAATGGTACGTTTATATATAATTTGTTTTTACTTCTATATTAAAGTCTAAAGTTTTATGCTTATCATCATCATATTGTTTATCATATTATCGTTATTTGTATCTATAATATTTAAGTATGTTGATATATTTTTCTGTTTTATTTTACATGTTATAATTGTTACTACATTCAAAAAATTTCCATTATTACATTAATATGTATCTCTTTTGTTCTGATGTTTGTAGCCCTGATGATGGCTCACAAGCTTGAGCCGAAACGTCGGCAAAATTAAAATATTTAGAAACTAGACTGACTCCTGATTATTCCACCTATAATGTTCTATAAGTTATAACAACAGGGACTAAACTGTAACTCGTTCACCAATGGACAAATGAGGGCATAAAAAAGGACATAAAAAATACTTACACTTTTTCTCTAAATTAAAAAGCATTTATTTGTACATAGCGCTTGGTAGCTTGCTTGCTTTCGAATTTAAAGAAATCTGAACAAAAGTTAATTTTGTTTGATATTCGAGCATACTTTTTTCTCGCACATTCTCGGCACGTAAATAATAGTAATTTTTAGCGAATAATATAACAGTTTGAGATTCTTTTTAAAAATGATGTAGCTCAGTAGGTGTTGGGTTTTAGAAAAAAAAATATTACATAATGTTGGAAAATTGTAATATCTTTAAAATCCTTTTGAGCTATATCACTTAAAAAAAGGAACATTTAGCGTACACCAAAAGGTAACTTTTTGATGGTTTGGATTTGATGGGATTACCTGTAGCAGGGTGGCTAGCAGTAACAGCCTTCTAGGCCAAAGGTCACGGGTTCAAAACAATAGGAGTAAAAAATACTTGGTTATGCCGTCCTTCGGAGGGAACGTGAAAAGGTGGTGCCGAGCCTGTGAGATATCAGGTACTGGTTAAAGATCCCTATTCTAATAAAACCTGGATGGGCAAAATCTAGAACTCCCACTGTAGCATCGTCCGATTAGCACGTAGCATAAAGCGACGTTAAGTAAATAAACAATAACAAACAAATTGATGGTTTTTAGAACAATACAAGACACCAACTATTTTTTCAATTTTAAAGATTTCATAAATTCGGTGTTCATAATATAACTAATTAAATAAAACCAAATACCAGACCTTTAGCATAAAATATTTATGGTATAAAAAACTTTATATATATATAGATAAATTAAACATTGATTGAGACCGAACTAGGGTAGTAGAAATTACATTTTGTAATCAAAATTAGAGATCCACACCTGCTTCGCAATGGAGAACATTGAATACAGGGTCATTGATGTTGAATAACGAACTGTTTGATCTATTAAGGGTTTATCACTCTGAAATTTGAAGTTCATCGTAACCACTATTTTCTGTTGAATGTTATTTTTCTAAAATCATGCATTTTCCAACGGTAATTTATAAGTCTACAATATTAACCATATTTAAGGAACGATTTTTTGATGTATTGATTAGAGAAAATATAATGATTACGATTAAAGAGAAACATAATTGCAATGTATTGTACTTCGGAAATAATGCCGTAAATATAAACAATACCTTATTAAAATTAATCACGTGGTTTGGAAGGAAATAGCGGAATCAAAGAATCGCATCATCTTTAATAATAATAATAGACTTAACGAACCCGAAGGTTCGATGCCGATACCACCAAATTCTGTCAACACAGACTCGTCCAATGTTCACCGTTCAAGCCCAAGCCCCCGAGATCAGTCTCAACGCAATCCTCCCATCTCCGCTTCGGCCTACGTCTACCAGTCGGATCAGCAAATACCAACTTTCTCGGAATCCGCTCCTCATCGAGCCCAACAACTTTACTCGCCCATTTGAGTCTCCGCGATGCTATCAACTCAATTATATTCACAGGATACAAGTTCCGCAATTCCGCGTTGTGCAACCTTCTAAACTCCCCTGTGGCCTCATTTCTCTTCGGACCAAATATTTTACGCATTACCTTATTTTCGAAAACTTTAAGCCTTTGTTCATCCTTCAAAGTAAGCGGCCACGTTTCACATCCGTAAAGAACCATCCGAAGAATAATAGTTTTATAAATTCTAACCTTTAAGTTTTTAGATAGAAGCCGCGAACTAAGTAACTTGGCAACTGAATAATAACACGCATTTCCCACTTTTAACCGGGACTTTATTTCTTCAAGGATTTCATTTTTCTTGTTATCATTGAACCTAAATACTTGAATTTCTCTACGTGTTCAAAAGTATGCCCTGATACATCAATATCAGCAAGATCCCCACCGTTTCTGCTACTAATAATATATTTCGTCTTATCGGTATTTAATTCGAGTCCTATTTCTTTACCGGTTTTTATTACCACACTTGTATTTAGTTGTATGGTCTCCGTGTCTTCATCTAGCAGTACCAAATCATCGGTATACCCTAAAACGGGAATCCTGTCACCCATATTTAAACCTTTCTCGGTACAAATCGCCTTTTCTATGACATATTCTAAAGCTATATTAAATAACGCAGGTGGAAGGCATCTTTAATACATCGAGATTCTTTTGACGCACGAAAAAATATTTTTCTTAGATAAGAAGTTGTTTTTCCTTCAGCTCCCTGCCTTTAATGAACAGAAAGCTATCCTCCTTGGATGCCATACTCGGTGCAGAGGGCTGCCGATTGGTTCTTCGACCCCGCACGAGATTTCACAAGTGTTACGTCAAATTTTACCCAACGAACCGGTCCGCAAGTACACAAGGGTCGAATACAAGTTCATTCCTATGACCCCGTTCCAGGAGCAGATACCAAACTGGATCCGGTTCTGATGGGGTACTCGTTTGTCATTCCTTCCCCCATTACCATCCACCGGCTGGTCTTAGTAGCACTAAGGAACCCAATAAAATAACTATCAACCTTGAATACATTAACTGTTAAAAATGTAGTAACATACTTTAAATTTTTATTCAACACTAACTGGAAACCCGAAAAAGAAATAAAAATATATAAAATAAACCTGTTACTTCTGCTCTTTCTCTTGTACTATAAATGTAAATGATGCATTTTATCCTCTGGCTTTCTTCCTAAGTGAATCGTAAAGCATTGTTAGTTCCATTCACCTATATATAAAAAGTAGAGGAAGGGAAAGTATATCAATCGTGAAAAATGTTGAAAAAAAAACTTTTATTCTAAACGAATAAGTTTCACTTTTATGTCTAAGGTCACTAGTTCAAGCCCGGCAGATAGCCCCTAGGAATTATATTAAAAGGGAATAAATAAATACTATATGATAATGCAGTTCTTCAGAGGCGAACATGTGCGATGTCAGGTACTCGTTAAAGATCCCTATACCAATTAAACATAGCTAGGCAAAACTTAAGACTCCCATAGAAGGATGAAGTGACAAACTGTAAAAAGTAAATGAATAAACAAACTAGAGTAACAATATTTGGTTGGTTAACTCGAAAACGTTTCCATGGGAACTATTAAAAATTTTATTTCCTAGGGTGGATAAGTAAAGATAGCAACAATTTGTCTGGAAATGATTTTTTTTTTTTTTTTTTTAATATATAATATTAACTTTAACAAAAACATTTAGCCCTTATAACAAAGGATATTTTTCTAATATCATGAGAATGAAAATTAAACAAAAAAAACATCACAGTCCAGTTATGTAATAACAGTTTTTTTCGCCTCAACACAACATAATTATCTTTTGTTCTCGTAACAACTACAACAATTTTTAGGCTCTTCTTTCCTTAATTACTACTCTATTTGATTATATAGCGAAAATTAATTGTCAAATTTTCACATCATCATTAAAAATTATATGATTTTCACACAACCTTGAATATATTTGTAACGAATTCTGAAGGCCATTTGGTCATTTGTATACATATAAACTCTCTCACAATTATTTTCTGTTATACATTGTACATTTATTTAATTACTTAATATTCCAACGTTGTTAGTTTTTAAAAAGTCGAAGAAATTATTTAATTTTTTCATATTCGTGATTAACCTTAATTGTAGTTCAATGGGCCGAAGAAGCATTACGATAAAAAATTAATAGCTGATGTACCAAGAAGTTTTATATTTATAAGTTAGCTATATTTAATCATAAAATATGAAATGATAAAGAAAAAAGTTTTTTACTTGAATGTAAAACCTTGTTTAATTGATTTTATTTTTATTTTTTCTAAATCCTCTATTTATTTAACTAACAATATACATAACGTTACATCATAGTTGGGATACTATACATTAATAATAACCCGAAGGTATTATAAGGTCTAATATATATTTAAGATGCACAATTTGTCTAACATATTACAATTTACCCTACAGGGAGAAGCTATAATAAACGTTAGAGTGGGTCCAGACTGAAAATTGAGAACCCTTCCCATGGTGGATAATTTATTTTGTATTTGTATATTTATATATCCAACAAAACTATTACAGTAAGCAACTAAGGTTCACAGAAATAAAACTATATTATATTATTAGTATAATTATCAACTTAATCAGAACTATATCAAAATAAATAAATAAAACATGGCGCTTTAAAATAGTCAGAGCGCATAGCCCTAAATCTTAAAGCATTAGCACTAAAGAAAATTATTTCCTCCGATTAAAATGCACCCTCCTGTAGATGAGGCATTTGCCGCAGCAAGATGTTGCGATTGTCCTTGGGATGTAGTCGGAAAACTCCAGGAACTCGGGTGCTTTATTTCTTTTTACTTCGCCTACTGCTTTTGCATACCCATGGGTGTTCACTTTCCTAATGTGGATGATGGCAGTTTGCTTGGTCCATTATAAATACAAATTTACCTTCCATTTATTGGTCCACATTTTAAACCAATGTTTCTAATAAAATATTAAGTAATAGTAGAGATGTTGATGCTAGTATATGGAACTGACGATTCTAATCAGAAGTTCAGTAATGAAAAAGCAATTGAAGATTTGTAATTATAGTTAAAATTGAAGATTCCTTATATTTTTAGATCCAATAATTTAATAATGCTGGAATGGAGGAAAGGCGGCCATAGGGAAGACCAAGAAAAACTTGGGAAGAAGGAGCGAAGGAGGCCTTCAAGAAGAATCCTTCGAGAGGAATCGATTGAAGAGGAGAATACAGCTTTGGGTCAGGCTCTATAAGACGGTATCTCACATTGCTCAGAGGTAAAAGAGATCTCGATTGAGTAAATAGTAAATTTACTCATTTTTTAATCAAGTATTGGAATATATAAAATTCGTAAGTATGATGGGGTGGAGTATGATATAATAGAGGTCAGGGGGATATAAAATCAGAATGATGATGAACATGAAGTTTTTCCAAAAACTTCTACATTTACTACACTTCTAACCCTGAACTATTTTCAAGGGTTTCTGAAACAGCTGTTAAATGTCATTTCCAAGACTCTAGATATACTAACAAAGGTCTTACAATAATTATTTGTTAGAAGAATGTTTGAACTTAAAAAACGCAGCAAATTATTACACAATGGTTAATTAATTCCGAGTAATTATACATTATATCTAAACTTATTTTGGTTTAACTTTTCTTCAAAGAGTTAAAAATTTGAAGCAAGCTATTTTTGATGGTAGATTACAAAGTTTCATGATAGAAAATAAGATCAATTTATGTTACCGAAAATTCACTCTTTTTACATTAACTAAATTAAAATAAAATACAACTTAACTTAAACATATAATCAACGTATAGATATATTTTATTAGTGGAAGTGAAGAAACGTTTATATTTATAGTGTTAGAATAATAATGAATAACTTAATTTTTGTCAGTAATAAAGAACATATTTCAATAACTAACAGATTGCCAGTAATAAATTACTATAAGATATATAACCCTATCGTTAATTTATACATTAAGAACCTCACCTAAGACCCACGCTCATTCTGCACCATCCAAAATACGATCTCTTCTCTCCGATGATAATTATTTGTACGATAAAAAAACAAAACATAAAAGTTAAAAATATTTATTTGAATTTTAAAATATTATTTTGCACCTGTCCACAATATAAGGACAATCAGCAAATTAAAAGTAATGGAAAAACATATGAGAGAGGCATGATGAAGAATCAGTACCCAGTAAACAGCACACCTTCCTTGCACTGATCGACCATTTATTAATGGATGAGATCTCGCATCCAGCTTCTTTTTAATATCCTCGGATTCGTGGTCATGTCGATGTTATGGAATCGTAGATAAAGAGTCCATGTCAACTGTTTATAAGTGTAAATCAGAAGTTAGGGTTTTTTTACTAATGTACCAAAATGTAATTGCTATGAATCGTCAAATTATCGATTGAAAAATTTGGATGCGTTTTTAAGTAAGTCTTTTTTGCTATGCCGTATAATCTGTGAGGAGAAGGGGTTTTATTTTAATTTTTATAAATTTTTTTTTTTTTAATCTTCAAAATATTTGTATTCACACCTGTCAATAAATGGTATGTAAATGTCAATATTTATACATGTCTCCATATATATATATAATATATATATATATATATATATATATAAGAGAAGAGAGAGAGAGAGAGAGAGAGAGAGAGAGAGAGAAAACAGAAGATCATGAAAAAACTCCTAGCCTGAAAATTGTTTTCTATTAAACTAACGTTTCTTAATACATTGAGAAATTCCTAAGTGTGGCAGAAGTTAATACATTTAAACACTAGGTCTGCGAATTAATTTAATGCGCTTAATTGTTAGCTAGTTTCTACGGCAGTTTTTTTGAAGCTATTGGACCGTTCCTCGGCACCAGGTTAGCTGTACTTACAACAAATCCGATTAAGACTAACGGTAACCTTACTAACAATGGCTGTCAAGGAGGATATTGTCCTGGTCGAGATAACAACCTATAAAGTGACTCGTATAAATGATAATACCTGGCAATACAGCTTAACTTTGGCTCTTTAAGTTCAATGATAAATTCAACTTTCGAGCGGAAGCAATCATAACATATTTTTGTAAGTTACAAGGGGTTTTCACGGGGTTTGAACTAGGGGGTAGTCTCAACTCTCTAAATTCATGATCTTACCTCAGACATTCTACCTTGAGATCATAGAATTACGATAATCCAGACCAGTTTTGTGATAGGTTCTATTAGAACCTACTGCCGTAACTAAATCTATGCCCAAAGTACATCACTAAAACTGATGACCTCTCCAAAGTATTCACTCCTCACCCGGAATCCCAAAGCAATCATACCGCAGCAGTACAAGACTTCCTTTTGTCACCAATACCTCTTTCCCTACCTCCTAAAGCTATTAATCCCTCTGAGGTTAAATATCTTCTCCAGAAACTGACCCTCCGTAAATCTCCTGGACATGATCTCCTTACCCCCCAGATCCTCCGTCAACTTCCGCAGAAAGCTATTATATTCCTTACCTATATCTACAACTGCATCCTACGAACCACCTATTTTCCTCTCTTGTGGAAACATTCCACAATCATTCTCTTCCTAAAACCAGGTAAACCTTCCAGCAACACTTCATCCTACAGACCTATTAGTCTACTCCCCATCCTCTCAAAAGTCTTTGAAAAACTCCTTCTAAAACGAATCCTGCCTATATTAGAATCACAAAATCTTCCTTCCCATCAGTTTGGTTTCCGTGCTCATCATTCCACTGTTCAACAAGGACTCCGAGTTGTAGACCATATTTCTTCAGCCCTTGAATGCAAAGAGTATTGTTCTGGTGCGTTTCTGGACATAGCGCAAGCTTTTGACCGGGTATGGCACACCGGATTACTCTTCAAGCTTAAAACGCATTTACCCCAGTCTCTATACCTCATTCTACGATCCTATCTCTCAAACCGCTCCTTCCGAGTTCGCTGTGGTGTAGAATTTTCTAACTTTTATCCCATTGAGGCCGGTGTTCCTCAAGGTAGCGTCTTGGGACCCGTCCTCTACATCCTTTACACTGCTGATATTCCTATTCATCCTGACACCTTTCTGGCAACATTTGCAGATGACACCGCCATCCTATCATCCAATTCCGATCCTGAAATAGCATCCTTAATCCTGCAAAGACACCTTTGTCTTATCGAGGACTGGTGTAATGCTTGGCGTATTAAGGTTAATGAAAGCAAATGCACCCACGTCACCTTCACCCTTCGACGCAAATCCTGTCCAATGGTTCATTTCAATTCCATACCGCTTCCTTCCTCAGACACAGTCCGGTATCTTGGCTTACTACTAGACAAAAGATTGAACTGGAACCCACATACAAGACTTAAACGAAAAGAACTCAACAGACGATTCAGACAGTTATACAGACTACTAAACAGAAAATCTAAGCTACAGTTGACAACAAATTATTACTTTACAAGACAATACTGAAACCAATGTGGACCTACGGACTTGAACTATGGGGGACAGCCAAACGTTCTAATATCAAACGCATTCAATCCTTTCAATCCAAAGTCCTCCGAACAATATTAAATGCTCCTTATTATGTCTCCAACTATACCTTACACCACGACCTTAATGTTCCATTTATTTCAGACCTGATTCCATCTAAATTTTCCAAATTCCACCAGAACCTCATTCATCATCCTAATCCTCTAGCACAATCTCTATCCAGCTCCACTCATCCATACAACCCTCCTAGAAGGTTGAAACGGCAGTGGCCCCGAGACATATTGTAAACCTCTATTCTGGAGTTCTGACACTGGTCAGATTCTCCTCTCATGTGCGGTGTGATTGTGGCTATGGCGCCCTCACTTAGCTTCCGCTGGCTCTCACCAGTGATGCGGCTGAGAAGGAGGCGCTGGGATCCTTTTGACTCTGCTTGTCCTTTCACAAGTGGGGGGACAAGCCCCGTCTGGGGTTCCCGAGCTGATTGTAAATATTGTACATAGGTATGAATGTGACATATTTTGTTTATTTATTTGTTAACTTCATTTAATTGTATTTATTTTGTCTACTTAATTTTGTTATTGTATACGTTTATTTATTTTGATTTCATTTTATGTAATTTGACATTCCTTTTATTTATATTGTAAATTTTGTATGAATGAGATCCTGTAGCACTATTATTATTGTCTATTATGACAAATTGTAATATATACGAATAAAAAAAAAAAATAAATAAAAAAAAAAATAAAAAAAAAACTGATGAATTTTTTCATCATATGCATCATCACCCCTTCCTAGGTTTCAATTTAGCAAAGGAGGTTTCTTATCTACCTTCGTACACATATGCATAAATACACACGAACTGCTCCAACGATTTTAATTTAAAAATATATGATAAGGGTTATAAAAAGAGTTTCAAAAACACATTTTTTTTTTTGTTTCTAAGATATTGTGAGTAAAAATATTGTTTTATTTTTTCAAAAAAAAATTGGTGTTATATTCGAATGGGACACCTACAGTTTTTGGCTGCTTTCTTCTTTCCTGCACAATACTTTAGTTATTTTTTTTTTTTATTTTATCGAAAACGTACTACCATTGTGAAAACAACTAACGATGCAGCATAATGTTCGTATGCGCTTTGATGTACAAAACTTTTGTATAATTGCGAAGAAATTGAAATATATTTATATTTTGCAGGATCCAACAATGAAAAAACATAACCTTAAAAATCCTTCGAAAATTTCAAAAATTATATTATACTAAGATTTACGTAATTTTTTTTTTATTTGTTTTGAAAATATTTAAAAAAATATTTAACATATATTTTTTAATCTGAATTGGTCAAGCTGTTTGGGTCTATTATGTGTATATAATATTCTCATACATAAGGCATATATGTTTTCATCATGGGACTCATGTAGAGGTCATACAGCCGATCAGGAAATAAAGAAATAAAAATTAAAACAAATCATGGGGTTACACTTATGATCGAAAGAAATATATGTAGTGAATAGCCCAACAATGAAAAAAAAAACAGCCAAAAATTGTAGGTGTCCCTCCCAATCGAACTTAATTAACCTAAAAATATTTTGAAAAAAAAAGAAAAAAAGTTTTAAGTGGATAGCCATATATCATTTTTGTGAAAATTGGCTGAGCCTTTCGGAAGAAGATTTTTTTTTCTTACACCTTCTATGGACTTTCCTCCCATTGCTCTTAAGGGCTAAACATTTATTTAGCAATACAATAGTATGCGTGGAGGCAGATTTCACATGGTTATTCTGCTGAATCCTTTTGCGATTATCTTATAGATACGAAAAGTTAGGAAATCATCAACACAATAAAGTTGGGTAAAACACAGCTGTTGAGTACATTTAACAGCTTTAGTCGGTACATCACACTGTACATATAACCAGTCAAACTGGCCTACTAAAGGAAGTCAGGCCAAACTAGGTGTTTTCTAGATTCTCATGTGTTAGTCTTCTTTGGCCAACATCATAAAAGAAGTGAGGCTGAGCAGCATTCCTTCACATAGCCGCCTCGCTGCCACCACTCTCCTTAAGAGAGCTGTGGCGTATCATCTTCGCGACCTTGCCTTGTCTAGAACTTGGTCCTTCAAGGCCGCGCTGACGAAGAGAATCACCGATACTAAGGCAGGGAACATATCAGGAGGTCCGTAGGGTCTTTAATGACTAACAAATCATCTTAATATATCAACGACATAAATTACTCGTGGGGATATATTTTGGATTTGTAGTGAATTAAGCACGGAGACTGCCGCTTACATAATGTATGAATGGAGATATGAATTCATTGAAGCGAGCATTTAAAGAATAAATGAGAATAATGCATAGTTCATAAAAACTTCATCTTGATACGAAGCCATATCAGCACAAAATGAGATACAACATATAGGTAGTGTCTGGAGTAAGACCTATGGACGTAGCTATTTATTAAATCGAAATATTTCCGTTCTCCGGAAGAACTCGTCTGGACTTTATTTCAGTTTTTAGATAAACAGACATCAAATAATCTTCTGGTTCATCTTGATGCAAAAAAGTGGACTTTTAACTAGTTTATAAAAAAAGAGGGGCACTGGTTCTTGCTCGATCCCAGAAACTGCCTCAATACCGGGATTATCTAATATCAAAGTAATCTAAATCAAGTTCGAGCATTGTTCAACAATTATAACTGTCAAATACAGGTAAATATCTTTATATAGCAAAGCAGGCACCAGCAATATAAATAATAAATATGGAGATATTATAACGAAATTACAAATAATTTAAAATATAAATATTAAAAATTTAAGTTAGTTTAAATAAAATAATAAATGTGGAAGTATCAATGGAATAAATTATAATAAAGAGTGTGGTAAGGAGTATAGTGGATTAGATGAAAATTCGGATAGTAATGTAATGCTGAAAAGAATCAGGAAATACGTATAGTTGAAGAAAAAAGTTAAGATATTGACAATTTTATAGATGTTTGTTTAGATATTATAGATGTTGTAGAGAAAGAGAGAGAGAGAGAGAAAAAAAAAAGAGAGAGAGAGAGAGAGAGAGAGAGAGAGAGAGAGAGGGAGAGAGAGAGATAATTTGTTTGTTGTTTATTTATTTAACGTCATTTATGCTACTGTGGCTAATCGGATGACGCTATAGGGGGTGTCCTAAACTTTGCCTATCCAAATTCAATGAGGATAGGGATTTTTAACGAGTTTCTGACATCGCATAGGCTAGGGACCACCTTTTGTCGTCCCCTCCGAAGGACGGCATAACTAAGGATTTTTTACTCCCATTAAAAAGTTCTAGGACCACCTGCGGGTTTGAACCCGTGACCTTTTGCATAGAAAGCTGTTATGCTAGCCACTCTGCTACAAGTGATCCCTATAGACTTTGTATCATCCATTATATTAATATGTTTCAATTTCAAGGCAGCAAATAATATGATAAATTATACAAAGAATAGTATGAAATTGAGTCAATAATAAAAAAATATTATAATTGTTGAATATTGTTTTAGGATTTACCTGAAGATGAGACATGCCTTCGAAACGATGTTATAATTGTATTATTATTGATAAAAATTTTTTTTAATAATTTCAGATGAAAGATAGATTTCATTTATTAAAATTATATCTAAATCTTTTTGTTTAGAATTAAAGAAGAAAAATAGAAAATCTAGAAATTTTACTCAGGCACAAAATGATCATTGGGGCTACTACTCCAAAGAAAATTAAATATACAATAATACAAAAAATGAATCATTATAACAACTCAACTGTTTTTCGACTTAATCTTCTAATAAATAGTAAATTAATAAAGAATAAAAAAATTCTCTATGTCTAGATCCCCCATTTTTATAGCTAATAATTATAATGTTAATTTTTTAACATATTCAGTACAGCGACATCAGAACCTTGAACACGGATTAAATAACATATTTTTTTTTAAAACTTACGCAATGGAAACCGGTTTATTACTAATTACCTCATCTTGCAGGCCTATAAAGCTACTGTGACAAGAACGCAATCGGTTGCACACACCTGCAACTTATCCTTAAAAAGAAGGTCGGATTCAGGTCCAACAAGTAGCAACGCAGGGAAACGCCCAGCATTCTACGCTCAGCATTTATAGTTCAATTTCGCCTTCATGTTATTTCAGAATCGGTTGTGAAACGTTCGAACATAGTTTCCAAGCGACGAAAAGGTATTTGGGCTATTCTATGAAGTAGGAGTATTCTTGATAAACTTAAGTTTTATAAACAGTAAAGGACTGTTGGGTAATGAATAAGTTTATTTAGAAAGTTCATATTCTCAGAATTTAAGGCAAAAGAAAAAAATAGTGTTGCTTTGAAAATACAAGGTTATACCAAAACCGATGATATTCTAACGGGATCAAACTGCAAAACTTGATACCTTAAAAAGTTGGAATCGAGAACTTTTTTTAGCTATATCAAGTTCATGAGAAAGAGAGCCGATTTTTTTTTTTTTTAACGCTTGCCCACCTCAAGCCTACGCATTGCACATTACATTATATGTTTTATTAACTGTTTCTTTTTTTCAACACCAGTTTTGTATTTAGATATTGAATCATCGAGCTATAAATCTAAAAAGTATCATCAATTAATAATTAAACATTGTTACAAATATTGTAAATATTCAAAACATGTAAAGTTTTAGGCTTTATAATGAAAGAACTTTATTAAGTTAAGGAATGCTGACAGGGAGGAAGTTCGATGGGTAAGGCTAATACCTCCAATAACAGTAGTATAAGATAATTATTTATAAGTCATATGAGCTGAGAACATCAACTTGCTTCATGGATTTAAATGGTAAAGTTATTTTATTTCTATATATGTACATAAAAAACACACTAACAAGTCATGGTTACAGTCAAAGCACTTGATAATTACAATATATGTTCATCCGTAAGTCCTTATGAACTAAAAAGGTAAAACTATAGCAAATAAAGCTTATTGACTTTGCAAATTTAATTAAGGTTCTGATTTTTCTAATGTTTAGGATTTAAAATGTATGCACTCAGCCATACTTTGAATGGCAGGGTTTCGAATTGATTGTTAGAACACCTTGAATTAGAGTCTTCTCTGCTTTAATCATTAGAGATGACGACCTTATTGTACGAAAGCTCAATCCATGTATATAGCCATATTTTATCTATGCTACTAACAAAATGATATGGTTAATTTTTTTTAATCTACAAAATTAATGGTGGTTTAGAGGAAGATAATTTAAAACATTGGCATTTAAGCCATTCCAGACTATTTCAATCACAATGAAATCTAAATTATATTAAAGCCCATTAAACTTTACACCTATTTAGCGACTTAAATCAAAAACGTTATAGCAATTTTTGAGAAAATCGAAAAAAAATGTGTTTTTAAATTGGCTATTGTGGTTAGCGCATATTGTCAAACAAGTTGCTGTAACACTTCAGATATACACACATACCTTTTTGTGGGAGTTGGTCATTTGGACTCAGGTTATTATATAATAAATACAACAGATGTTAAATAAAAACAGATGTTCTAATTTAAAGTATAATAAAGAGTGATGATGTCAATTAATTATAAGCTTTTAATTGGGAATAGAGGTTCTAATTCTAGTGACAGAAAATTCCGTGATAGAGAAGGTATTTTTCAACTATCTGATTACCCTAGAAGTGAGAGGAGCGCTAGCAGGCCTAACAACCCTCACTGTGATAATGTAGCACCAGAGATAGTGGGATCATTCAAAGCAGAACTTTTGAAAGACTTGTTCCTCATCCGGCAGTAAGGCCAGTTGGCACATGGGATCCGAAAGGACTAATATCATCGATACTGAACCAAATTCGTAACTATGACTGGGGTGAAGAAGAATATGCAAGATTATTATCAAGAAATTAGAGTTCATCCCAAACAAGAAAATACTCATAGGCATCAAATGATTCGTGGTTGTGCGTCCAGTCATCTTGGTTCGTGGATGATGATCGAATAAAACAAAAACAACAATGATTGGAAGAAAATTTTAATGTTTGTTTTCTTATTTTTTCTTGTTCTTTTCCATTATATTTTTTATTCACAGGGAGAAAACTATTATATATTAAATACAACATATGTTAAATTAAAACAGCTGCTCTAATTGTAAGCATAATAAAGAGTAATAATGTCTGGTTCCTAAGTGTGTAATTATTTAATAGTATTAAGCAGATATGAAACAGGGGGCCCTTTAACTTGTATTTCCAGTGAAAACTAGAATTCAAAAATTTACACGATCGCAATACTCTCTCTTACTAATATATATATATATATATATATATATATATATAATATATATATATATATATATCATACATAAGTGAGTGAAACTGAAAATAAAAACAGTAATTTAAAAATTAGTGGTCAAAAACGTAGCTATCGTGCTATAATAATTGGTTGACTACCGTTTGCATAAATTAGCTTTAGCTAAAGAGGTTAGTGTGCCTTGCCGCCTATCAAAGCTTGCCTAATTCATTAAGATGCACCAGTATACAGAAAGGCTTCATCATACGACTCGAGGTCGCCGGATCATAAGGTCTCAGCGACACCTGCCTAGACTGAGCACAAAGTGCCACGGGTAGTTATTTCGTAAACAAATCAGCTAGGAGCACCCATCCTTGGCTCAGATCGTGGCCACTGCAGACCTCTCAGGAACATCCCTGACTTCATTAGCCAGGAGAGTCTCCTTGGCGATCGCTGGAGTGTGACCCTCCAAGGTCTGGGAAGGTCCTGCTCCTAACAATGGCCGATGATTAGCAGCGTATGATTGGGCATGGCTCCTTCCACTAACGGTCGAACCACCCACCCATTTTTTGTGACCTGAGGCTTGACCTGGGCTACCGCATTGAGGTAGAAATTACCTTTGTATTAGACTGTTAGACCCAGTCCATTCTCTCTCTGATTAACTTCACCTAATACTGAAGTAAATTATTTAATACTTATCAATAATTTATTATTATTATATATATATTTTTTTAAGGAAAAGTTATAAAAGTGTACCTTTCCTTAAATGACGTACCTAAAAAAAAGACATTTTTCACATGCTGGCATCAGATGAGCCGTTATTACACATAAAAGATTAAATTAGATTTATGTATACATTTAGAACGTTTTATTGAAGAATGAACTTTCATTAATAATCGAATGTTCAAATGAAAAAAATTAAAAATCGGTTTATATGCAGCAATAAATAATATATTATTTGACGTAAAAAATGAAAGGAATCTGAAAACCAACAAGCATGCTGGAGAAAAGTTCAATAACAAGATAAGAAGGCATGGGGAACGTAAGTCCCCACTAGCACTCTTTGGGCTTTAATTCAATAAACGAGTTCTCTTATTCAGATTCTTTTTTAACCTTCTTCTAAGATATTGACATATCAACTATGTCTATTGTCATGTCCGTCAAGCTTGCAAAGAAATCTCAAATAGAGAGTACGTATGTATTGGTTGTAATTAGGGTTTTGTTATTGTTATTTAATTACAAAGCAGCTGTAGTTGTCTAAGAATCATTGAAATAACAATAAACGATTAGCATTATTTGAATTTTGAAATTAATTATTTTTTCTGACCTCTCTTATTCACCAATTAACAGTTTGCAGTGCTAGATTACCTTGATACAAATATTTTATGTCTTTCCTTTCCAGTGGCGCGACAGACCGTGTAGGCTCTTGCGCTTCGCGATGAATTTTGTAGGTTAGAGTCATCACATCATACGCTTATTTTTGTGAGTAGCCACAGTTGGCTGTCGGGTCTCACATACCCGGGGGAGAGGCTATTGGTGAATCCCCATTAATTTAAATACTTGAAAAAGTCCCCCGGAACTGCAATTCGAACTCACAGCCTTTGACGTGGAAGACTAGAACACTAGCCACTCAGCTACGGGCTCACCTATTTCAGTATTTTATGTAATCATATAATATTTGCTTGTATTATATGTATATGCTGATGTATATATAGAATACAGTTAGAACTAATATTTCATTTTAAATGAGCTAATTTAGTTTTTTACCACAATTTTATCGAAAAGTAGCCAGATTTTTGAAAGGACGAGACAAAACGGAAGAATATAAATCCAATTTTTTTAATAGTATTATGATCGTGAAGGGTGCAAAATTTGTTAAATAGGTATCGTAATACAGCTTCAAGAATGGTAAACAGTATCAATTTTTATTTTAGTGTCTTCAATTATGAACGTTATTATTAGAACTAAAACAAATTTAAACACCACTCAAAAGTTTTCGATTTTTCGTTTGAAGCTAGGTAGAATCAAAAATATTTAATAGAAAAATAATCTATCCATCATGGACAAGTCAATAATTGATATAAGCTCGCTCAATACCAACTTAAGAAACATTAATTCTAATCACGTGAAAAGTATAACAAGTGGGAATCAGTTTATTCATATTCGCACAGATCTACTTAATCTGTTAAAGAGGAAACTGCGTAAGGAAACAATCATGAAATTAAATGTGGGAAGTTTATGAATGGTCTTTGTTCATTGTAAGTTAGACACCGACCTATTTCGGTAATATCTTCATTTAGTTCACCACATCATAACAAAATAAAATATAGTGATATAAATATAAATATTACGATAAATAATAATATTTATCGGGCAAAAATATAAGTAATACATTACCAAAAGAAGGCAAAACTATGATGTAAGCGATATAGGTTTCATTCTTACCTGAAAATAAGAAATTATCGTTAGTGTGAATAAAAACTTATAGCTCTAACGTCTACTACTATTAATTTATATGTAATAAAAAGATAAAATCCATAAAATATTCTGAGAAATGGTAATATATTTATTACTGAATATAAAATTTGAGATGCAGTACCAATCTTTGTATCCAAAAAACAAAGATCATACAAGCAGAAAATATATCCAGCAATAAAAGCATTATTAATTTTTACATAAATTATTTACTAGTTACATGGGTATAAATCACACAGGCACTGAAGTCAGTTATAAATGATGACAACACATCTATTGTATCATATTCATCTTATTTTTCTTTTCTTTTTTGGTAGCTAATATTATAAAAGCACTACAGTGAATAAATTACTATTGTGCTTCTTTGTTCAATTACAAAAAAAAATTTAATATATTTTTATTGTTTTTTTTAGGGAGCGGCGTGGTCTAGTGGATAGAGCACTAGTCTGCTGTGCTCCGGGTCCTGGGTTCGAATCCCGGCTGAGGCAGAAATATTATTTATTCTGTTAATTCAGTCGGGGGGCGACCCTAGGGTATGGAGACCCTCCTGGGGCAGACCCAGCCTCTATAAAGTGGGTACCCAAATTAATTGGGGAAAAACCTGGCGGCTGAGCGTGATTAAGGCCTAATCACCTCATTGCACTGCCGTTGGCCTAGAAACAGTACGAATCTCTATATGTACTGAGCCCAAGACCCTTCATGGGTTGTAGTGGTATGTTTTTTTTTTTGTTTTTTTTATTGATTTTTACAATACATACAACTTGTAAAAGAGCGAAATTTATGCGAATATAGGCGTGAAATAAGTCTTGTGTAATGGCTACCCAGAAGTAGCACTTCAATAATTCTTTTAGGTAACACTGTAGTGTTTATTTTATTAGCACGTCTCGAGGCCAATGACTTTTCAGGCGCTTCGGAGGATTATTAGGAAGATATAGAGATATTTTACAACAAGCGTGTTTTGTGTGGGCTGATGGTTTGGAATTAAAGGATATTGAGGTCTTTATGAATGATTTTATTAGTAACAAAATAAGGAGCACTGAGGATTTTTCGTAAAATTTTGAATTGCAAGGTTGGATGCGGGAGGAATTTGATGGTTTTGTAGAGCCCCATAGCTCTATGCCAAATGTCCAAATAGGTCTAAAAACGGTTATATAAATCTTTTTTTTTTCGTAGTAAATAGGAAGTTTAAATCGTTTGTCAAGTAAGTGTTGTAATAAAAACAAATCTTAAAGATAAAATTTTCATTCCTTTTAAATGTATTCATTCAAAACCGAGAAAATTCTTTTGACAGTGAAATAAATATCTTTTATAGCGTCGCAGAAAAAAAATTCAAAAAGAATTGTGATCTTGAATACATTTATATGTTCACGCATACATGTTTGACCGATGAGATACCGGTCATACCGGAGAAATAAATGGTTTGGGGGTACTATTTTTAATATAATTTTT
Organism: Piezodorus guildinii; assembly: GCA_023052935.1. Classification (NCBI taxonomy): domain Eukaryota; kingdom Metazoa; phylum Arthropoda; class Insecta; order Hemiptera; family Pentatomidae; genus Piezodorus; species Piezodorus guildinii. The sequence continues at coordinate 65,438,555 of CM041293.1, forward strand.
GTTTTTTAATGAAACTTAAAAAAAGTTAGGATAAGATTAAGGAATACGACCTAAATATTTGTTTAGCTAGGTAAACTGATAAAGTTTAAATTCATATTTTTAATGTTTTTCGGAATGTTTTGGGAAAGAGATAATAGCTAGTATGATTGATAAAAGCACAAAAGATCTTCAAATACATTACTTTTTCTGGTCAAAACTTAAAGAAGAGGCTTATGAGTATAGGAAGTATATAAAATAAAATAATGGTAAGAAATTCATCTTTGTATTATATTCTCACTTGTTTTTTTCTTTTTCTTTTTTAAATGTGAAATTCGAATGTTCTACTACCCTTGAGGTAGTATCTGCTCTATCCACTTGAATATCCTGTTGATGTATGATATCCTGATGTCACTATCCCCTCTAGGATAAACTGTACCTGTATCTTCCACCAGGTGAAATAATAGACCAAATTAAATTGACCAATTTAAACCTCTCCAATTATACCCTTTATTGTTATGATTATCAATTAATTTATTTTTTAAATATTAATTTTTTTCCTAGGCCATTTATATTAAAAATACATTATATTTGTCGTTAACTGTTATCAGTAATATTTTTACAATAGCTACGTTGTAGGTTGGTAAACACCTATTTTTGCTCAGGATAGCTTCACCAATAAAATCAATAAGTAATTTTTTTTTAACAGATCGTGCTGATAAAAAAAAGTTTCGGGGCTTTTTCCACATTATCAAGACTTTTTTTTATTTATACATACTATTTTATTTAGCTCACAGCTACATATGCTTATAAGGTTGACTATTGCCTACAGTGAGCCATAGTATGTATAAATAAAAATAATACTTGATGATGGGGGTAAAACCCCGAAACCTTGACTACATTTGACAAATTGTATAACTATGATAATAAAAAAGATATGGAAGGAAAAAATTGTGCTGGTTTTAATAATAATAAATAAGAAAATCTTCCTCAAGTGGTACTGATCTAGGAATATATATGGTAGTATCCGCATGGATAATTTTAATCCACATATTTTATTATCATGAATTATTTTTGGTAGAAGAAATTGTTCGATAGATTAATTGATTCATCATTGAATTAAGATTTAAATTGACGGATTTGTGGAAAAAAAAACCTCTAAAAATATAACAGCTAAATTGAACGATTCGTCTTCAATAGTCACTTTCAAAACATTAAACGACAATTTTATTGCCGTGATGCTCCGTCATTAGAGATTTAATAGTCACTTGTTAATTATACTTTATACAAAAAAATAATTTTCTTCCGTTCTCGTAATCATTAAAAATACTGAGGACTTTGGAAGTCGTGAGAGTTACTGAGACGCGTTTCCTCCAAGTGCTGACCTAACATCACGTCTTCAAAATAAACAACTAAACACCTCGAAGAAGCGACTCTATTATTAATTTTTATTTTATTTTATAGCCTTTTGTCGTGTGTAAATGCTTTTACACAAAAGATATTCTATTTATAAACGCGTGAAATCATCTTTGATTTATTCGTTCATTCCAAATCATTGTAAGATCCTTCATTAAAGTAAAAAATCAATGCAGGATGTTGCTGTCATCATTTATTTTCTACTCGACCTCGAGAAAAACAGAACTATTACAATGAGTACGTTTAACCATTCCGATAATAGGTTACTTCCTCTCAATAACGAATAAATTAAAACTCCAATTTTCAGACAACTTGTTTTTACTTACTTTTTCCACAAAACGACTGATAAGGATGTTCTACATATTTATAAATGGATGGAGTACTGCTAAACATTAACAACTAAGTATTTAGTATTAAACAAAATTGGTGATTGAAGAATTAATATTAGAAATAATCCATAAAGAACTATCAATAAAAATAAATAACCTCTTTGAACATTAGAGCATATTAAATCTACTTCCTTCCTAAATGAAAGAAAGTTACAATAAGATGTTCATCAGTTTTAGATTTAAAAGTTTATTATAAAAAGATAATCACAACTTGGAATATAACTTGGATAATCAAACAAAACTATAAAAACCTAGTTGAAGAAAAAACATATACCTTAAAATACATAGTAGCAAGAGAAATATGACAATATAGCATGGCATTATTTTTAACACATTGAGAAATTAAAGAAGTTAGGGTATACGGTAACGAGGAAAACCAAAATTCAGGAAATCAAATTACTAAGCTCATAGAAGGAGGATCACCGAATTAAGGTCTTCGAGAATAAGTATATAACTGCATAGAATACTTATTCCGAAGAGGTGTGAGTGGAATTCAGGAGGCGGAAGTGGCGGAAAATTCCGTTGCTTACAAAATTTCTTATATAAAATACATTATTTTATTAGTGAGTACAATAGGTATTGAAAGTTCTGAGACATAACTTGTGCATTGCTCATACTACAAAACTATAAAATAGCAGCATTCTTTCTACTTCAACAGTCTTCTTCAATTTAAATCCTCAATCCATTTGCTACACTTGTAAGATCGTTCCACTCCGACTTTAATATCCAATCCCACAGAACTAAAGCGATCGTTCTTTTTTTGCACGTCTGGATGCATTCTGAAATTCTATTCCTTCCAATACGCCGTGCTTCTTCCTTAGCCACATTCAAATCTCGACTTTTCCAACAAAATTACTCTAAAAAAACGCTCGTTGATTGCAAATTTTGTATTCGATTTAATATTAGTATTAATCTTTGATAATGACCAAATCTCTTTTTATAGTTAAAAATTATTTGCCTTGTTTTTTCAACTTCTCATACTATTGTTGTATTTATTTTTATTAATCTATTTCTTTCCCACGTTACCCTTTGTAAATAATCAAATCACTTTAATGTATTCTGGCCAGATAGGTTATCTTCATTTGTAACATTTTTGTTACGCTTAAGGGACTATGTCGCTGCCCATCTTCTGGGAAAATAATTTAGGACATTCCATAGATGAAAAATCAAAATTCAAATTCTGCTGTAAAGTTATGCAACGAACTGTGCACTCTTATGCAAACAGCGTATCATCCGAACGTGACTTCCATGACACCAAGAACAGACTAATTACCAAACACAACACACCTCACCTTTCCTCTATACATTACAATCCGAGTTTAAAACAACCTTTTTCAAAGGCAAGCATACAATTATCTATACTACAACAAATTTGATCACCTTAAATAAGAACTCTGTTTTTAGAAACCTTATAGATCTCACGCACTTTAAATCCTACATAATCTTTGTTATCAAATAAACATTTCCGGTATTATTGCGGAAAAAAAAAATTAATTCAGAAAGCGGCTTAACGGGTCTGGTTAGCATTTGCGGGAGAGCACTGTGGAGCATTCAATGGAGCGCAACGCTCAACAAGTCGAGCATTTAAACCGAATCCATTACGCCCAGTGGGTCGATAAGCAACAAACCAATCTCCCGATTCTCAAGTTTTGGTCAGCCAGAACACTCATTTAATTATAAATAATTAAATATAACAATTAATTATAAATAATCACACACACACATATATAATTATATATAAGTTAGCTGTGTGTAATATACATAATGTATAATATACAAACTGCCTGTCAATAGGGTGAGACCAACTATGGTTAACATCAATAATGTATCAATTGTCGCATAACACGCAATTCAACGGAAAATTCATTCTTTTTGAATGTTCTTTAATGAAAAAAAACGACAATTACCAATAAATAATTGGAGTGCCATAAAATTCTAGAGCTAAATAATAAATAAATAATATTCTGCCGCAGCCGGGATTCGAACCCAGGGCCCGGAGAACAGTAGACTAGTGCTCCACCCATTAAACCTCGCCTTAAAAATATAAATTTATGATAAAATTTACAACTACTGTCCTAATGAAATTGTTTAATGAAATATTAAGTCTGAATACGGTTAGAAAATTCAACTGAAACCCGAAGACTTCCAAAAAATAATGAAAGTTTTTCTATTAGGTTGTAAATTATGTGCGTAATTTTTTTCGATATTTCAATTTAATCCTCACTGTGTTTATAAATCATGTTTGCATGGTCAATAATGTTCACATATTCTAAAAACAATTATGTATCAGTTATAACCGAGATCCCTGTTCTTTAAGTTGCATTTGGGTTGCGCAAAATGGAGGAGAAAAAAAAATTAATTTTCATCATTTAATGATTTTTCATTTCCGAAAAGGAAAATCCGCTCCATAAGAGGTTTGCTCGGTTCAGAACCGGAAATTTTGAGTTGGATGACGGAAAGGACTCGGGTAGTCCTTCAACTGTTGATGATGACCATATTCTTAACATTTACCTGAAATATGTAATAGACAGCGTGTAATAGATCAGAATGGGTCATATATAACTGATTAAAAATATTCACAAGAATCTGAAGTTTTTGTTGAAATCACCAGGAAAAATGCTGCGAACTTGTTTTAAAACTCAATATTTCATAATATCGCTTTATTTAAAAGTTCCAACCGAAAATTCAGTAGATCTGTAACATTTGTAGATATTGGTCGGAGGGGTAGTAATCGGAAGAGCGGAATTTGAAAGTCAGTAGAGTAATAGACATATGAATATGAGATTTACATACGAAAATCGGATAAGGAATGATTGATCAGAAGCTGCGGTTTAATGGAGCCTTGTATATAAAACAGATAAAAATGGTCAGAGGATTTGAGTTAATGTGTGATAGAGAGTACTACATTTGAACTGAACCTATAGTTTAGAATGGAAATACTACTGTAGGAAGGATAAAACGACTTTTCAGTTTTTCATAAAATTTCGTGAACTAGGAGTATCTTGGAATCCCTGAGATAAAATGTAGAAAATGACTCATCAGCTTTACTTAAGGACCTCCTGAGACGCCTCCATGAAACATACAATAGTTAAGTGAAGAATTGAGACGTTGATATCCAAAAAGTACTAAAGGACATTTTTTACGAAATTGATTTTTTTACATATTTATATTCTCATCAATTAGTTATATCTAAATCTCCTATTTGATTTTATCTAATGAACACCCAAGCCCTTTATAAACGCAATTTAGAAATATAATTATTTTCTAAAGGAAACAATTACACATTTAATTTCGTTCCAAATTTACCAAAACATCTCATTTTATATCTTTAATATGATGTTATTAATATACTAAAAAAACAATTCTGGATTTTAATGGGAAAAGAATCAAATTAGCTAATTTAATAATATAATAATTAGTGATTTTCGCGCTTCCTGTAAAATTTCCTAGAATGGATATAGTACCTTTTGGAAATCAACGTCTCAATTGTTAAGAATATGACTAGTTGTCTACGAGTTTCAAATCAGAACTAATGATTCCAAGATTAAAGGTACAGTGTGTCAGAATTGAGAATATCATTTTATATATATATATATATATATATATATATATAATATATATATATATATATATATTATATATATATATATATATATATATATGTTGAGGCAAAAGATGATTTAAAAGCCCTGATCAAGAAAGGAAGACAGTGAAGAAAAGGTAGAAGATCGCAATTAGAGAAGAGGTTTTAATGCTTATATCGTGTCTTTTTTTTTCTATATATGGCATCTTAAAACCTGATATGTAAAAAAAAAGATTACCCAAAGTCTCCTCATTTTCGATTCCCATAAATTCGTGAAGACAACCCAGACGTCCTTCTAGAAGCTCATCCCATAAAGAAGGTGAACGATCCCTCAAATATTCAATAGGATCAAACCAAACAAAATATAAAGTAATCCTTTTCTATCTTTTTAAACTTCATGTCTTAGACAGAGTGTTATAAATATTAAATACCAAGATATATTTAATAATTTGTTATTAATAATTAGTAATTATTAGCTAAGTAATTAATATGTATTTACTAATTACTAATATAATAATAATATTAGGTAATTACTAGAAATATAAAAATTCATAAAAATCTGAGTTTTTCGTAGTAATAGAAAGAGTAATCCAGGTAAATCGTGTGGTCGCTCGACTGAGTTACTAAAAGCATCGGTATTATAGTGTTTAATAAGAATATTTAAAAGCTTTGTGACTTAAACAGTGAAAAATGTCATGGAAATTAACTTATAGCTTATTAATTTAAGTCCTAAAATATTATTGCTATACTTCAGCCAATATTTTGTATTTAAACTCTGCTTTTAGTTTGTTTATTCATTTAAAGCCACTTTATGGGGATCATTAACGAGTACCTGACATCGCAAAGGACGTCCTTCTTAAGTCCCCTCCGAAGAACGGCATAACTAAGGGTCACCTGCCAGTTTTGAACTAATCTTGGGCATAAGGTAGGATGCTATACTATCCACAACACAACAGGAGATTCCCGTGAATTAATTTTTTTATAATAATATTCAAAATTATCTCAAGCATCTGGGCCATGGTCAAGCATAGTCTAAGAAAAAAACTGAAAAAACATCGATAGTTAGTAAGGAGGATATCTTTCTTAAGTTTATGCTTGGTTCCCTAACATGCTTGAGTCAAAACGTTGACAAAATTAAAATATTTGTAAAGAGTAATAATCTACCTGTGATAATTTCTATAGTCGACTTTAATTTCTCAATATAGTTCAGAATAATTAAAGATTTTAATTTTGAAGTAAAATGATTCTAAATCAAAAATTATGTCATCCTCATAAAAAGCCGAGTTATGGGCTCACAAATTTCAAGACGGCCTCCACAAAATCCATGGCTGATAATACATAATTCGAAAGACCAACCAGAGGTGTGCCTGATCATTGCTGGAACATCTCAAAACAATAGATCGAATAACATTATTATTATTTCGGAATTTCGCACTTCCTCAGCTTCCGCTGGGAATTTTCATCCAGCCGGACCCAATGAGTCAAGGGGTTAGGCTCTAATTATGTTATATTTAAAAAATATATATATTAAAAAATCCTAACAGTGGCTGCTGTCTCTAGAACGACTGCTTGCTGAACCTCCGCTAGAATCTTTATAGGTAGCTCTAGCTGTTTATTATTATTATTTTTATTGCAAATTTTCTTGGTTTTACCAGAATATTTACCTAACCGGACCAAAGTCAAGGGCTAGGCAAAAAATACTATAGTATATTTAAGAATTTTCTGATGATACTGGCTGTACCGAGGAGAACTGCTTTCTGTCCTTCTTCCGGAACCTTTTCGGGAAGTTTTAAGTTTTTAGTTGCTAAAATGGTGTCATCTGGAATGAGACCGTTGCATGAGATAATTATCGGATATTAATTATTAGAAAATTATTAATTGTAATTCTTAATTAAGATAATTATTACTAATTATGAGATTATTATTCTGTTAATTTATTTGAAAGTTGAATTCTTAAATTATCTTCTCAATAACAACGGATCAACGCTTATAAAAATATTACTGACATAATTTGTACAAAATTCAAATGCCAAATAAACAGCTATAGTCTGAAAGATTTAAAGAAAAAATTTGAGAGCAGGATTAAGATTAATAATATTTAAATTTTAAAACATTTTTGGTTGACAAGACAAAAAAATGTTGAAAATTCCCGATTGAAAAGATAACATCAAAAGGGAAAGCAGCCGACGTACATCAATATTATTCATTACTGATGAAAGCAAAATATGAAAGCGAGATGCGGATCACTATCGTAACTAATGGTTCTATTAATCGCACCAATTGTCTTTACTATCTAGTTAAACTGTACAGCGATGTGAAATCAAAATCTAAGTTTCTTATGAGAGCAGTGGTTTGCGGTTTTAAAACTTTCCAGGAAAAAAAATTACAAAAATATAAGGGTTAATATATAATCAGAGGCTAAGGAGAGATTTGAGACGAAAGTGGGTTTGCGGTGTTTTTTTATTGACGTTGCCTGAAACAAGATTGGATAAAATATTCTTAATATTTCATGATCAAATAGTATTATTTACGAGTAATATAGAATTAAAAAGAAATAATAATTCTGTTAGGAATGAATACGTCGAGCCCACAAATAAGTATAATAGCTGCCGTATGACTTCATGAAATAAATGTGTTTTCAATAACAAACTTTTTTTTTACGCATAGTTGAAACATGGAAGAGCGTGAGCGTGAAACAAATTATGATGCTATAAAAAATGTCAAGTAATTTCAAAACGTCCCAAATAAATCCTTCCTTTTCCCCAAAAATGTTTTTTTTTTTTTTTTTTTATTTAATTTAAAGAAATTTACAACTGTATTATACATTAAGTAAATGTGATAATTAATCAAACGGGCTTGGCACAGGCATGTGAAGAAACTACCCCGTGGTAGCACTTCAGTGTTTATTTAATGTTGTAGGTAGCGAGGCCATGGTCTTTAATCCAAATTTTAAAACGTACAACGACATGCAGAAAATTAAATTATAATATTCGGCGAATAGGTATATTGAGAACAACTTTTTACTGCTCATTTCATACATAGACGATATGAATGTAGGAATTCTTAGATTTAGATTTACTATTGATATAGTAGCTCTCTTACCAGGATTTAACTTATTCCTAATGAAAACCAAAGATAACAGCAAAAATCCCCAAAACTGATTTTCCTCCTTAAACGTAGCCAATCGGACTATAGATGAAATGAACTTTTTTTTGTTTTTAATGAGGCCTTGGTTCTATTCCTAACACATGACTAGACATTTAAGAGACATTGAACACAAATTTTCTATTTGGCCTTATTTTTCTTTCCTTTTTTTTTTTAATACTTGTCTCCTCATTCTTCGCCTTGATTGACAAATGCAGGTAGGTTTGTTTTGCACCATTTTAAAGCTAACTAAAAAAAAAAAGTTTTTTTTTTTTTGAGATCCGGAAAGATTTAAACCGAAAGATAAAACAGTAATGGCTGCTTAGAAATAATAAAATTTAATTTTCTTCATGGCGTTGGGCTACTCTTACTTTTCTATGTAGATGGTTCGACTTCTTGGTCTTCTGGCGAATTTTCTATTTTTTGTTTGGCACCACTTATTTTCATGTGCTTGCAAATCTAGTAGATATATTCTAGTTTTGATAATGACCATGGATAACAGCAGAACACTCAAAATTTGTTTTTCCTCCCTTACCGTCGAAAATGACTATGGGTCATATGAACATTTTTATTCCACGACATGACTAGACATTTATGAGACACTGTTTATAAGAAGACTAGGTGTTTAGAATATAAAAGAGTTTTTGTCCAGGAGATGAGGCAAACGCCATAAATTTTGACAATTGGAAAGTGTATGTAATTTTGAATTACTGAAAATAAATAAAAGAACATTTTATAAAAAGGACCAATTATTTTCTTAAAATCGAAGACTATAGAAGCAAACTCTGAACTAATGTAGTTTAGTTACAATATTACCTTCGCCTTAGCACATTAGCCACTATCGCGAGGAATTCATTTCTGTTCCCATAGGTTATAACTCCACATAACGAGGTATAACAATAGTATCCCTGGTTTGCCTTGAATTGGTTCACGCCCATACCGATCGGACCTAGCCGAAAGGAACTTGGAAATTACAAACTACAAGATTAGATAACGGCTCAATCAAAACATCAAAAGTCCTAAATAAATATGTCATTAGAAATAAGAAAATCCGTAGAGAATCAACAGAAGAAATAGACAAGAAGTACTTTTATTCAACGGATGGACGAATAGCATGATATGAAACATATTTAGATCTAATTACCACCATAAAACTTTTCGATTACTAGTTGTTGTTTTTTTTTAACAAAATACGTTTCTCGTTGTAATTTATCTTAGTAACTACAGGAAGTCTGATAACACCCAAATCAAAGCATATTTAATTGTAAATTCCAGTAGTCTCATCTTTGTTGGGACCAAATATTTTACGAAATAACTCATTCCTGAAAACCTTATGGCGTTTTTCATCCTTCTAAGAAAGCAACAAGATTTCACATTTGTATATAACCGTTGGAAAGATAATAGTTTTATATTTGGTCCAAGTGAGTTAAAGCCGTTGGGGAATTCAGAAGGTTATACAATGGGGAATAGCGGCACTTGTACCCTGTCAGTATAATTGAGTTGATAGCATCGTGGTGACTCAATTGGGCTTGTATAGTTGATGTTCTCGGTGAGGAACGCATTCCGAATAAAGTTGTTATACGCTGAACCGATTGGTAGGCGTAAGAGAGGTAGACCGAAGCGTTGATGGGAGGATTGTGTTAAGTCTTATCTCGTGTGCTTGGGTTTGAAAGGCGATCATCGAACGAGTCTGTGTAGGTTATATTTGGTGGAATCGGCATCGAACTTTCGGGTTCAGTTATCCTATTATTATTACAATAGAAATATAATATCCCCATTAATCATCGTCCCCACTATTCTATAAACAAAAAAAAAAATACAAAAAAGTTATAATAAATATTTTGCATTTACCGCTGGATTATATCTTCTTACATAACGTCAAATATAAATATAATTTAAATAAATAAATATACATTTTCAAAGTTTGATAATTGGGGATTGCCAAATCATATCATTGATTATCAGCTTATTTTTATATACAGTCTTATATTTTTATAAAATCTTAAAAAATCATTCGTTGTGGATATAAAAACTTATTAATATTGGATAACATAACAGTTTTCATATATACAATCTATTAACAGGAATAAATTGTAAGCTTCCAAGAGGATCGGAAAAAATCTAAAGGGTCTGATTATTTTCTTAACTATGATTCAAAAATACAAACTTGGGAATACTTTGAGTAATAAATCACAAATTCCATTTTTTTTTTGTCAAATAAATAATGAAAAAAAAATTTTTCGATAAAAAAAAAACATGGAAGAAATTTGATAAAGTACCTGGAAAGAAGGAACTATTGTAGATAAAAAATAAAAATTAAAAATTGTAATTTTATGTTATTAGTTACCGTTTCAAATGTATTTGTATCAAAAATCATTCATTTTACTTTGTATATTTAAAATAACTTTTTCTATTGGGGAAATACTAGTTTAAAACTAAAAATTGGGAATATCATTTGTAAAATAATTTTAGAAATGAAGACTATTTACAACCTATGATTACTTTACACAAATTGGATATGTCTTATCGTTTTTAAGTAATCCCTGATTTAAACGGTTTTACAAACTACACTCCTTATCTATATCTGAAAGCTTCAATAAATCACAATAAATGATATTATCGTATTAGGAAAATATCTAATAAAAAAATATTTACAACACCATGTCGAAATTAGAAAGCTTTTGTTCTTTTGAAAACGATAATCTAAATGACCTCAGATCATCCCCAACCATCACTTTCGTAATGCAATAAATATGTTTTCACAATGTCTTGAAAAATGGGCTGGTCGCAGACACAATAATTGAGGCCCTTATTAGATATTGGTTTATTTTTAAATGTTATATTTTTTTTTTTTTTGAGATAGAGATGCAAACATTTTATGAGGAAAAAATACATTTTATTATATTCTATTTCCAATTTTATTTGGTTCGTCTATACCCTATAGGGTAATTGACATAATGAAAAACAATTCAATTAATATTAAAATTTAAAAAAAATATTTTGCTCTATCATATAGATGAGTGATTAATATTTCTAAATAATTAAAATAAGAAAGGGTTTATTTATTTATATATATATATATATATATATATATATATATATATATATATATATATATATATATATATCAACTTTTATATCTTGTATTCGGAAGAATCTCTAATTTATTCATTTTTAGTATGGAATAAAGACTAATGTTTTTTCTTCCTTAGATATTATTAAAATATTTCATCAACTTTTCTAGAAATAGCCCATCTTTATAACCATCCATGTTTTATAAAAACCTCATAATTATACAATTACTTTGTTATGTTTATTTATATTTCTATGTTTACATGTTTATTCTTATATGCTACTTAAACGTTATTATTCTCGATTTCTTTAAAAATTTAATTTATGAAAACTATCTTAAATCTGAAGATAAATCAGAAATCATTAAACATTTGTATGAGCTTACATTATTACTCTAAGGTATTAGCGAGCAATAACTATTAGAACTTTTTAAACAGAAGACAGAGCAAGGCAAATGATATATAATTTCTACAGTTCAAACTACCTCAGTAATCATACTATTACTTCAGTAATTGTGTTATTAAACTGAAACATTAACTTCTGATAGTTCAAGGCTACATAATTAGTTCTAAAGCAGGGGATTATGAAGAATCCTCACGATTTTTTGTTCCTATTGTTGTACGTCAGATAGCAATAACAATGCTTAGTCATGAAACATGGAGCGGAATCAAGGAATTTTAAAGCCTGTATTTTTATGGTGTATAGAAGAATCATTTAAATAAGAATAAACTTTTTTTTTTATTTTAACCGAAACGGAACTTGCCAAAGTCAAATTAAGAAAATGATTGACCAACATTAAACAGGTGCCACAGCTAAGACTGCCTTCTTCTAATTATATGACATTATTCCAAGCTAATTTATATAAATTGTCATTTATAAATTAAAAGAAGTAATCGAACACACACCACTTCAAACCAAAACCCTCGCCTAAAACTTAAAGGTATCACCGAAAAAAATAAAATAAATTTAAAAAAAAACGAACCCGTGCCACTACAAATTATGAAGGGTCTTGAGCTCAATACACAGTGAGAATCCATTCAGTTTTTACACCAACGGATATGGAAGAAAGTGATTAACCCGAAAATATGCTCAACCGTCAGGGTTTTCTCTCAAAATTTTCGGGTAACCACTTTCTGTTCGAGCCCCAGGAGAATTAACAAAAAATAAAAAAAAAAATAAAACAAACGACTTTATCTTACCTCCAAAACCAATTAAACAGCTTTTAAATAAATTTATATGACAAACAAAATTACATTGAGTTTTGATTGAAATATGGGTTTCATTAAATAATTCAATATATCATTATCTACAATAATGACTTATAATAAGTTTGTTTAATGATGGAGTTTTGTTGACCGTAGAGAAATTAGATGAGGAAGATGGTTGGGGGTGCGGTCATAAATTAAAAAACACACAATTAAAAATAAGCGTTATTTTAATTATGTGCCGAAGTTTCGGCCTACAATGTGGGCCTTCATCAGGGCTAAAAGAAACAAGATAACAACCAATGTAATTATAGACTTAATAATGCGTTAGGTATATAATAATAATATGACAGTAATAAATTATGGGAACATAAATAATATTAAATGTAAAATGATAATAAGATGACAATTATAAAGTATGGAAATAAAGTGACAGTTATAAAGTATGGAAATAAACAAAATTAAGATGATAGTTATAAAGTATGGAAGTAGACATAATTGAGATGATAATATTGTAATGAGAATATATAAATAGAGACTAAGTAAATGAAAAAAAAAAAAAAAATGATAAAGGAAAAATATGTGAACAATTAAAATTTTAAATATTAACAATTTTGAGTTGATATATGACGGTAATATATTAAAAACATAGTTAAGAGTATAGGTAATATATAAAAAAAAATATAGTCATTACAAAAGAGAAACAGTATGAATAAAAAATAATAATTTAAATTTTAAAATAATGTAATATTAAACTAATAATTATATGTCAGGATATGTAACGGAGAAAGATATGAGTATGGAATTTTTTCATCGCCCATTTCTTTCTTTCTTTCTCCCCCTTTCCATACTCATATCTTTCTCCGTTACATATCCTGACATATAATTATTAAAATTTTAAATATTTAAAAAAAAAAAAAATAAAAAAAATAAATATCGGCATTTAAGGAATGTCGGAATATTTCAATCAGAATGAAACCATCATATTAAAGCCCGTTTAATTTTAGAATGATATAGCGAATTTAATCAAAATCGTTGGGGCCGTTTTTAAGAAAATATTTAAAAAGTGCAAAATATATGGTATAAAGTAACATTTTAGGTTCATGGGTTGTTTTTAAAACTTGTTTAAAACTCGCAGTTACATCTTAGGCATATACGCTCCTAAAATATGAAAATTCTGTTTTATACAACTTACCCTCATCAAATACTCACTCAGAACTGTTTCCGTGACTTAGTCTTTTGTACTCAGGGTAAAAATTAGGAACGTTTAGAAATGTAAAAATTAGGAACGTTTGAATATGTTTTAAAAATATCTCTAAAGCTTATGACATTTTCGTAGAATATGTTTTACTGAAGGCCGAAATTCCACGACCTTAATTTTGCTCTGGTAGCAAATGGATAATACATTTTTACTTCATATAATATTCTTATATACCTTACTGATAATCAGACTTCATGCATAAAAATACTAAATTATAGAATCGAAAATAATGCAAAGATGTATACAAAAACCGCACAAATAAACTAATTAAGAACAGCTAACGACTTAATTATCAAAATCCAGGCATATCCAGTAGAAATATTAATTAAATTTAAAAATAAACTTTCACAATATTCTGAATAGGGAAAATGATGGCCTTTGTCGTTTAAAAAGGAAATATTTGAGTTCAAAATGCATACTGTTTGACAAACAAAGCCTTAAAAAGGAGAGTCCTTGGCATTCCTTTGTTTTAAATTACTTACCTTTCCATTATAGATGTGTCATAAATTAATCATGGATTGTATTAATTTCGAAACGATTGGGGTTAAATCGGTCAAAGTCAAGATTTAGTAATTCGTTGTATTTTGTAATATGAAATGAAATAAAAAGTAATTTTATCCTGGGACGAGTAGTCCCCTAAGAAAAGTAAAACATAAATGATAATTGTCTGGTACTTTAAGACTTTAGTTTAAGAACAAAAAAAGGACTTAGTTACTATGAATAGTTATCATTAACAATTTTAAATATTACACATGTTGGAAAGATTAATAGTTTAGGAGATGAAGAAATAGTTGATGTTTGAAAGGGGATAATGATTAGGCTTTACGAATGGATATAGGCAAGGAATTCCAAATTAGGGTATCACGAAGAACAAACGATTTTTAAAGAAGGCGGATCTGTGGGAAAGCATATATAAGTTTATGGGTTGGGATCTAGTGTGTTTGCTGAATGGATAGAGGACAAGTGGTAGGCATATTAAGAATATAAGGTTGTTTTTTTTTTTTGCCCTAGGCGGGCACTCCATACCTTAGGATTAACCCGCGGCTGAAATAACAGAATAAAGAATATTCTGCCACAGACGGGATTCAAACCCGGGACCGGTATAACAGTAGACTAGTATATCCACTAGGCCACACCGCTACCCTTTATTTAAATAGAAAAATCGTAAAATAACTTATAGATTATCGCCGTTAATCCTGAATCTATTATTATGTTAAAGCACAGGCAATAGCATTTGTAATTCACTATTTACAGTTGTAGATTATAGGTTGTAAATAACACGGCTCACTTAAAATCGGTTTCATGTAATTCATATTTGTCCGATTTAGCAAACAGCACGGAGTAATAAAACGAATGCTATTTTAGCACCTAAGATATAAAATGAACTGCAAATGTAAGTTTAATATGTTTAAACTTGGACTGTGCCAGTACTAAAAGCTGCTCGAGATGGCTTGAGGAACAGCAATAAAGAAAACATCAGGACTATCCTTATAGAGCATTAGCAAGAGGATTTTATTACGCCACAGACACATTAACGCAGAGGTTTCGTAAACAACCGCAGACCGGCTTCAAGTGATCTAAGGCCGGCCTGCTTGGCCCTCCACTAACGGTTCCTCCAAGTAGGCCGCCATCATCACAAACTGACGAAACACCTGTCACACATGTGATCTCCTTTCCACCACCCTCACCAATCCTATCCTTTCACAGTCGATACATGTCACAGTATTCCGAGAAAAAAAAAAAAAAAAAACACAGAAATGGAACGCACAGTTATGAAGGACTATGTGAATATCTATGAAATGTGAATGATGAACAAATTCCTTAGACAGAAATATATTTTTTGAATACAATACTACATTTCTCATACTTTGCTACAAACAAATAACTTAGAAATACAACAAGAATAGGATTAGCGAACCAGTCAAATGTCGATGCCGCTACCATCAAATGTTGCCTCCAATCAAATGCCGGACTCCAATGACAAGCCCCCGAGATCACACTTAACAACACAATCTTCCCATCGATGCACCTGTAGTACGCCTAAAGTGCATTCTAACTTTTTTCGGTATTCTTTCCTCAGTGAGCCCAACAACCTCACGCGCCATTTGGGTCGCCGCGAAGCCATTAACTGAATTATACTGACAGGGAATCAAACTTCGCAATTCAGCGTGCTTAAACTTATAAATTCCCGGTGGCCTATATATATTTGGACCAAATATTTTAGGTAGTCATGAATATTGAATAAACTCAAACCAACACCCTCAATCTCAAATGGTCCTTAAAACTATCTTTTCTAAATTGAACGTTGATTTCCAAAAGGTACTATATCCATTCTAGAAATTTTTACAGGAAGCGCCAATCTCGTTATCATATTATAAACCAGCTAATTTATACTTTTCGCAATTAATTATAGAATTATTTTATTAACTATATTAATAACATCATATTAAAGTTTATGAAATGAAATGTTTTAGTATGATTTAGAACGAAAATAAATGTGTAATTAAATACCTTAAGAAATTAAAAGCTTTTCTAATAGCGTTATTAAAAGACTTGGTGTTCATTAGATACAAATCAATTTTTAAGATTCAGATAAAACTAAATGAGGAGAATATAAATATGTAAAAATATCAATTTCATAAAAAAATGTCCTTTAGTACCTTTTGAAATCACGTCTCAATTATAAAACTAATTTATATTTTTAATTTCAATAATAAATAATAAATAAATTCCCCATCTTCAAGAATCACTTTACTCTCCATCACATTATATTTTAGTATTTTTGATAATTTGTCCTTATAATATAATAAAAAATATTTATAAAAAATTGTTATAGTATAAACATTCTTCTAATATTCTTCATATGGTCGTAACCAGCCTCCATATCTAAATTTATAATAAAATTAATTAATTCGAAAGAATACACATTGATAATAAATAATTAGATGATTCCCTTAATCTTCATAATTAATGTTTAATAAATTTTTAATGGAAGATTAAGGAACCATCTAATTATTATTATCGATGTGTGTGATTCCCATTAATTAATTTTTATGATCAGTTTTAATAACATAAAACTTTTTATACTGAAATATCTAATTTGATGCCATTATTACTAACTACCCAATGTGCTTCACACAACATAAAGCCGGGGTCACCTGGGTTGTATTAGCTAGCATAACATCCTTCTATAAACAAGCTTGCGGGTTCAAACCTGGTAGATGGCTCTAGAATTTTTTAAAGAGTGTAAAAAAATTCTTAATTATGCTGAAATTCGGAGGAAACGTAAAAAGGCGGTACCGAAGATGTTCGATATCAGGTACTCGTTGTTTATTCACATATCCTAATTAAACATGGATAGATAAAATTTAGGACACCCACTGTAGCATTGCCCGATTAGCCACAGTAGCATAGAGTGAAGATATATAAATAAACAAACATAAAGCCCAAAATCACCTTGTAATATGATTTGTTTATTAAAGTTCTAGGGAAAACGTTAACTTTCCAACAATAGATTTTTTATCCTGAATAATCTAGCAAATCCCAAAATTTAAATTATTGTAACTTACAAAACATGTTATGAATTCAGTTGGTTCCGTTTTACAATCTCAAAAAAAAAAAAAAAAAAAATCTGTCCTTTTTAAAGGTATATTGGTGTGATTAATTATTTATTTTGCTAAGCATACATTTTCAATATTTATTATTATGTTGCAACGGCTGTGAGGTGCATACAGATTGCAGCAACCAACGTGTATAATAGTCCTTGGAGATGCTCCACCAATGTAGTATTGCAACCGGTTAGAAAGGTCCTAGGTTAAAGAAGAGCTGATAGTACAGTAAATAGAGAACAAAGCAATACTTGGCATACGTAATGCCATCTGCTTCTTAATTATTAATAATGTGAGTAATAAAATGATGAATTTCATTAAAACCATCTCGAAGAAATAACTACAACGCATCAAAAAAAAAAAAAAATTAATCCAGACAATAACTTTTTTTTCATAGACATAACATTTTTTAGATCATTAATTACATTCCTATCCATTCCATCGAGAAAAAAAAACTTAATTTAATACTTCTCAACTGTAAAAGATCTGCAAAGTTAATCCTGACTTTAATCGATAGTAGATGGTGCAATAGTACGAACTTCAAGGAGTATTTATAAAAGACAATATGAGAAAGGAGAACATAGAGACCTTGAAGAGTAATAACTATATTTAATTTAAATTATAATATTGACAAAAACAGAGAATATTACAAAATAATATAAAAATAATTTAGTTCCATATAAACTTGAAGTTACAGAAGCTTCAGACAATTTTTATAGGCTATCATAGATTCAATAACGAGTTTATAATATATTTATTAAGGCCAGATAAATAATTATTACTTTGTTTTTAGTTGTGTCAACACTAGGATCTGGATATCGTTCTAGGGCTCACCCAGCAACTATAAAGTCGGTAATTGATACGTTGTAGGAAAAACCAGGAGGTTGATCTATCATCTTTAAAGGCAAATGACCAAGAAACAATTGATTTCAGTTAACAAGGTTTTTTAGTATTATTTCTCTAAAACTATAATAAAGAGATGTTAATTGGCTGATAAAATTAGTTTTGTTAGTAAATATCAGAGTTTTTCAACAGGTACAAGAGATTAGGCATGAAACAGAAAATGGAAATATAAACTACAATGTCAAAGTTGATCTAAAACAAAAAAAAAATTAAAGAATACTCTCAACAACTTAACCACAAATTAAAAAACAATTACACAATAGTTTCCAAATAACTATATTAGGGCTTAACAGGCAATTAACTAAAATTCAAAGCAATAAATGAATCAAAGGAAAATGGCCTAAAACCACAGCTAATTTCAAAACGCTATATCTCAATCATTTCTGATCCGATTTTAATAATCCTTTTTTCGTTTAGTAAAAAAATTATTTCTGTATCGAATAGCATTAACAAATAAAATTTGGTATTCATTAATTTCAACGGTGTACAAACAGATTTTTTTTAAGATTTCGAATTTTTTCGTTTTTCTTTTCTTTTCTTTTTTATTCGTCCCGGTTTCCTGTTCCTAAAACTCAATACACTTCTTTTTTTTTTGGTCAATTACACACGCTTATTATAGAAAATAATAAACAAATATATAAAAATACAAATGAGAATATATTCAAAAACATCATTGTATAATAGTGATTTAAGAAAGTGAATATCATTTTTCTTTTTTTTTTTCTTTTAAATCAACCACTTGAAGTAAGTAAAGCTAATTTATTTAAATTCAAAAAGTGGAATGTTGCCTATGGGCATATTCTCTTCATGTATATTATCTATATTATCAACCAATTTATTTGATGTATTTACTAATACAGTTGTAAATTTCAATAAATTAATGAAAAAAAAAAAAAAGAAATTACGAAACATTATTTCAAAAAATTATTGACTGATGCATAATTCTGCTTTGAATGCTCTCGCTTTAACCGTATTTGATTACAAGTCCTAGGTATTAAATTCCACATATAAAAAACTACGATAGACATTAATCTTTTCAAGCTAATAGCAAAAGTAGCGCTTTTAAATAGTTGCATAACGATTGGCCAATGTGATAAGCATTCAAAGATGGTAGGCGGACGTAGATTGCAGAGGTAATTGCTTGGTTCATGACATGGGTGCAATTAAGGAGGTATTACATCTATTAGAAGTTATGGCCAATTTTTGTTTTTAATTGTTCATGGTTAAGAATAAATCGAAAATCGTAGGGCTTTATAGGTCGTATTTATAATTATTGATAATTTGAAACTAGCTGTAATAAAAAGTTAAAATATGCTGTTTTTAGGAGAGTAAATTATAACAGTTATTAAATTATAGTAAGGAAAAAGAGTTATCATGACTGCAATACCTAAATATACCGGAACTATTACAATAAAAAACAAAAAACTTTATTTTTTAATTATTTATTTTTTTTATAATTTGACGAGGCTGAACTTGGTTGCGTAATCCAGCCATTTTTTATTTTATGTTCATACATACAACAAATACTATAAAGACAAATTAATGCAATAAAAGAAAAAAAGGGTGATTGTATAAGAGCCACAAATCTAATGAAGATTATTTAGATTATGAGATATGCAGTAATCGATAAATTATTTGTACATACAAAAAAAAAATTATGTTAAAGATCAACATATCTAGGTTATAAAATATTACAATACAACAAAATTAAAATAACTAGAACGTTGATTTATATAAGGTATTGAAAGACTTTTTTTAAGTAATCAATATTTCAATATTTTTTTATTACAATCGTTAAGTTTTATTGGAAACCGCGTCCATCTCAAGAACATTCAAAAGTTCTATGAAAAGACGTTTCGGAAATGCAATCATTTTCAAAAAGTATTAATAACCTGTTTAATTTTTACCCAAATTATACTAAAACATTTAATACCATAACGCAAACATTATATTAATTTTTTAAAAATTCTAGACATGCGAAAATAATCAAATAAATAAACAAAATAAGCTTTGTACATACATTACAATGATAGCTGATTTGTATAATATGAATGACTAAATGGAAAATAACTTGAACGATAATAGCTTCTGAAGAAAATATATTTTTTCATTCATTCATACCATGTAAACTTTATGACAAACAAGAAAGAAAATTGAAACTAATCTTAAAGTGCATCATAAAGGATACTTTCCCAGAGTGCATGTACAATATATAGAACAATGGAAATGCGGTCACACCTTGTGACAGCTGGTGGGAAACTGGAACAGCATACAATAAAATATCTGGGCTAAACTTCTGGAATGTGTGATCAAAGCAGCATGAACTTTATTCTTTATGGAAAACGCTACAGACTTTCTTTTTTTCATGAAACTGTTTTTTGTTTTTTTATCAAGGTTCAAGGTTTGTATTGTTACAGTAGCCTAAATAAATATCTGACACGATTATATTCATAGGAAGATATTTGCCGCTATATGTTTTATTTATTTTTATTTATTTTTTTTTTTTAGTATGAAAAATATGCTTGATGTGATCCTAAATAAAGCTAAATACTTTTAATACGCAAATTGATAATTTTGGTACCAACAATGAATATCAAGATTAAAAGAATAATTATATTTTCCAAAGTTATTTATTTATTCAGATATATTACAATTTGTAGAAAAAAGTAAATAAATATTTATTTTGCTCTATGGGTTTCAGGAACTCCGAAAGTTGAAATTACAAAAATCATATTTAGTGTAGAGATTTAGGTGAAGGAAAAAATTATCTGCACACTATAACACTAATTAATTAATGAAATAATCCCAAAACTTTAATTAGTGCTCAGCAAAAGCTGAAAGTCAGATGGGTAGGAGATTTTTTTTTAAGCCTGACCGACTAGAACTGTGTTTTCATCAAAGTTCAGAGGCAGATTCTAAATGCTTATGAAACGCAATATACTTCATTAAGGCTTCATACAAATTATTTTATTGTTAGAAATAAAGCAGTGTTATTCACCCCATCCTCTTTAATAGTATCGAGTTTGGGCGAAAAAATCACTGAATCCAATCCTGCCATGGATATTCGATAAACGAATTGAAGACATTCGCATTTAACCTACAGATTTGCTAAACCCGTAAGAAAATTAAGGAAAATACTAATAATGAAGGGAGCAGTGTGGTCCAATGAATAGAAAACTTTGGCTAAGGCAAAAATTGTATTATGTTATTTTAGCGGTGAAGGGTCCTTGTGGGATAGAGACTTTTCCGGGGCATACCCGACCTCTAAAAAGTGGGTCCCAAATATCAGGTGTGAAACTGAGCGTGATATAGACCTAATCACCTCCTTTGGCGGCGAAACTATATGTATCTCTATAAGTACTGAGTCCAATATGCTTAATGGGTTGTAGAGGTTCAGGTTTTTTATAATTATAGTTTATAAAATACAAAAAATAATTTTAATGCCTATCAATATTTCGAGGATAATCAACGCTGCTTAATTGACTATACCAAAGTAATAAATAAAAAATGCAATCAACATCAATAAAAATGTAACATTATTGTCGTCACTGTTCTTTGTCTAATCAGATCATTCTTAAGTAGAGGGAGATTTACCGACATGAGAAAGAAGTTAGGATTGAATTACGAAACGTTAAAAAACTTTCTAAACCGGAGCAGAGCATAATATTTATTCTTCTTCAATTCTATTCCAGGTCATGACTTCAACAACGTGAGGCTGATGTTACTGCTCTGCCCTTGGCTTTTTTAGTTACCTATTCATCTCTTAATGTATTAACTGCAGTTAGTTCTACTGGTTCAATCTGTGTAATAATTACCAATAAATGTTCCATAATAATTGTAATCGTGATTCATGATTCACTATCGTCAAGCTTAATGAAAAAAAAAAAATGTTTACAGTTGTTACAAAAAATAAGTAATTATAAGAAAGGATATTCATTACGAATAACTGAACCGATCACAATGGTTTTCACTAAAAATTTACAATGATAAACATGTACAGTATTGTATTAAACATCAAGTCGGGTATGGTTACGTCAAGTAACGAGGAACACCAACAGACCATTTTCTTGAGGAATCCGAAGAGATGTCGAGGAAACCTATTGGACCTGGGGCGGTAACTTTAAAATCCGCCTTAAGGGATTGCCGATAACTTTGATGCCTAAGGGGGCAGGGTGGCTGAGTTGGTTAGTGCGCGTTGCCTAGCCACAACAGATGACTAAAAAACTTGTGAAACCAAGTAATTTCGATTTCGAGTCTCGATACTGGTGGTCTTTTATCTCGGCATTCATTCAACGCCCTCACCCCCTGGCCCGAGAAACCTCTGTACACCCTTCAAAGGGGTGTACCAAAAAAAAAAAAAAAAATTCGATGCCTAATAAGTACAGAAATATATTTTATACATAAATGTCCAAAACCCTTCGTAAAATATTCAATGCTTCTTACTTTGTCAAGAATAAACTCATGGGTAAAGTCTTTAATGTTCTGTATGTTCCGCTGATTTGGCCCGATCCAGATATCATTCCTTTCACGACAAACTCCATTCCCACTTTAATCCTCAAGTTTCAATCCTTCCTTTCTCTACAATTCCTGATAATGCTCCAATGCGTCTGGAAAGGAGATGGCCCCGAGACCTTTTTAGTTTAGAATATTTTTAGGGTGCATCCATTGGAAAGCTTCTGTTTCGTAATTTTTTACATTTTCCTCAAATTTACTAGTTGTAAATTGCAATAAATAAATTTTTTAAAAATAATAATAATAAATGTAATTGTTATTATTAATGTTCCGATGAACCATCACCAATAACCTCAAAGAGAGCATAGCTAAAACTAAATGTGCGTACATTTTAGAATTATGATCATTTAAGTGTAATTATCTAATTTCTATAATGTTAAAAATATAAACGGTGTTTTTCCCTCAATCCTCAGAGCATAACTTTTACCTGAATATAAACCTACCCTTGCCTTTCTAGGATAGACGGAATGTTTTTCTTTCCAACTCCTTCATTTATTAATACCATAAACCTTAAAAGCATTTTTAACTGATACTACTAATTGTCATATTATTGTTTTGACTTTGAATCGTTGTGCTATTAGTAATTGTCTTGTTCTGAATTTCACCATTTGTAAAACTTATTAAAATGTTGAAATGGTGGCGCAAAACCAATATAAAATGAAGAATACATGATAAATCCATTATTTTCAGGTTTTGAGTTAGTGTTTCTACCTGTTAGCCCAAAAAGAGTACTTTAGCTAACTATTGCTTTAAAGTAAAAAATATGATAGGTTTGCATGGTTTTATAAACTCTGTGCAGGGGAATAACATGTTTACTCCGAGAAGTTTTTTTTTTTTTTTTTAATTTGTTTTATTAAGAGATAATACAATCTGCCACCTTCTGGGGCAATGAGTATTAGAGATAGAATAAATCATTCATACCATATGTACATTGTAAATAAAATTAAAGAAAAAAAATTAATAAAGACTAATCAAATAAAAGAAAAAAAAAATATATATACACAAAATTAAATAAATACTATAAAAAAAAATAAAAAAATAATAACAATCTTGTTCGCATTCATACCTATTTACAATATTTACAAGCTGCCCCTGGGATCACTGGATCAAACCTCGAGATCCACTAGTGGATGTCGAGGCACAATGCCAGAAGATCCCAGCGCCTCTCATTCAGCTGCGTCACTGGTCTTGAGTGCCAGTGGAGGCTGAGCGAGGGCGCTAGAGCCACATACACTCAGGGCATGAGTGGAGAAGCCAGCCATTGCCAGCACTCCAATGACATATTCACAAGAGATCTCTGGGCCACTGCCGCTTCAACCTACGAGGAGGATTATAGGGATGTTTGGAACTGGACAGGGAGTGTGCCAAGGGATTAGGAAGGTGAGTAAGCTTCTGATGGAAGATTGAGAATTTGGATGGGATTATATCAAGGACAAATGGGATATTCAGGTCATGGTGTAAGGTTTTGTTGGTGACATAATATGGGGCATCGACTATTGATCTAAGGACTTTAGACTGGAAGGATTGGATACGTTTGATATTCGAAAATTTTGCTGTTCCCCACAGTTCAAGAATGGGTTTAAGAATAGTCTTGTAAATGAGTAGTTTGTTGTCCGTTGAGAGGTGTGATTTCCTATTTAGAAGTCTATATAGCTGGCCATATCGTCGATTGAGTTCTTGTCGTTTGAGTCTAGTATGGGGGTTCCATGTCAGTCTTTTGTCTAAGAGAAAACCAAGGTATTTGACTGTGTCAGAAAAGGGAAGGGGAATAGAGTTAAAATGGACGAAAGGGCAGGATCTGCGTCGAAGGGTAAAGGTGACTTGCTTGCTTTTTGATTCATTGACTTTGATGCGCCAATGATTGCACCACTGTTCAATCAGATCGAGATGTGATTGGAGGTTTGAGGATGCCATAACAGGATCTGGATGGGATGAGAGGATAGCTGTATCATCGGCAAATGTTGCCAGGAAGTTTTCGGGTAAGGTGGGAATGTCTGAGGTGAATATGATGTAGAGTATAGGACCTAGGACACTACCTTGTGGAACACCGGCTTCTATCGGATGACAACTTGAGAATTCAGAACCACAACGGACTCGGAACGAGCGGTTAGAGAGGTAGAATCGAAGGATTAGATATAGGGCTTGGGGTAATAGGGTTTTTAGTTTAAAAAGCAAGCCATCGTGCCACACCCGGTCGAATGCTTGTGCTATGTCCAGAAAGGCACCTGTGCAATATAGCTTGCTTTCAAGGGCATAGGATATGTGGTCAACAACTCGAAGACCTTGGTGAACAGTGGAGTGACCTGAGCGGAAACCAAACTGGTGAGATGGGATTTTGTGGAGTTGGATTAACGGTAGGATGCGTTTCAGAAGGATTTTCTCAAATAATTTGGAAAGTATAGGGAGCAAACTGATTGGTCTATAGGATGATTAACAGGTTTGCCCGGTTTAAAGAAAAGTATAATGGTTGAGTGTTTCCACATCAGAGGAATATGGGTTGTTCGGAGGATGCAGTTATATATGTAGGTCAGGAATATTATAGCCTTTTTGGGAAGTTGTTTAATGATTTGGGAAGTGAGGAGATCAAATCCAGGAGATTTTCGAGGTTTAAGTTTATTGATTAGGAATTTGACCTCAGAAGGGTTGACAGCTTTAGGAGGTAAGGAGAGAGGAATCGGCGAGGAGAGGGATTCTTCAACTGCAGCTGTATGGGTAGGATTAAGTTCAGGATGAGGAGTAAATGTGTTTGCAAGATGTTTAGCAAATTCCTCTGCTCTAGTCTCATCTGACGAGGCCCAGGAACCATCATGACGTTGGAGAGGATGAGATATATAATGGTATTTAAGGATTTTTTTAGTTGCTTTCCAGAGGGAATGGTTACAAGTGGATAATGAGGAAAGGTAGGAATTATAGGATTGGGATCTGTAGGTTGTCAATCTATTTTTAACTAATTTACAATAATAATTGTATGATTTCTTGTCATCAGGGTGCCTGGTCCTCTGCCAGATAGTTCTAGAACGGCGCTTGAATTGGATAAGGTCCAGGAGTTCTTGAGGTAAAGGATTTGTACATCGGGATTTGGTGGAAGAGAGAGGTGAAGATGAAGTCCAGGCTGCTTGTTGGATTAGGGTAGTAAAGGTATTTACAGCTTCATCCAGTTCTTCAGGGGATTTGAGGGATACTCTGAGATCAATATTGTCGGTTAAGATTTGACGGAATAGGTCCCAATGAACTGGCCCTCTGGTGAATGAGGGTGGAGTCGGTTTAGGAATGGGCGATAATGAAAGGGTAAGGAGTAATGGACTGTGATCTGAAGATAGGTCATCGAGGCGAGATATGGAATAATTTAGTGAACCTAGACCTTTATGAATGAAAAAATCTAGAAGGTCAGGATTGCGGTTGGGATCTGTTGGCCAGTAGGTAGGAGAATCCGGAGGAAGGATATTGCTGCGAGTAGAATTAAGTGCAGACAACAGGATTCGTCCGCGAGAGTTTGTGGTTCTGGCTCCCCATTGTTGGTGTTTTGCATTAAAATCTGCTCCTACAAGAAAGTGGTGCCCCAAGGAATTTAGGAATGAATTGAATTGGGATTCGGAAAATGGAATTTTTGGAGGGGAATATGCTGCAACAATTGTTAAGTTAAAGAGCTTGGTTCGGACTGTTACAGCTGTAGGTTGTAGGTAATTATGGACCGGTAAGGGGTGTGAATGATGGGAGAGGGAGTGATGGATGATGACAGCAGTGCCAGCATGTGCGGTTCCGTCCGGGTGGTCCGTTCGGTAAATGTTGTAATTGGGGATGTTAAACAGCCGTGAGTTAGTAAGTCGAGTTTCTGTTACCAAGGCTATGTCTATATGTTTTTCTTGTAAGAAGACAGTCAGTTCGTTGGTGTGATTTCGAATACCATTCGCGTTCCAAAGGAGTATGGATATAGGTTCGGAAGAGGTCATTTAAGGATTTCTTGCAGAAGTGATGAGGTGGGATACGAGGTTAGTTAGAAGAGATAGTAGGGGAGTCACGACTGATTTCAGTTCAGTGATAAAGGATGTTAAGAGACTGGTGATATCTGTTGCGTTAGATGGAGGAGGAATAAGTGGAATTTGATGTTGATGGGATTTTTGAGGCTCGGGTAGGGTTAGAGGAAGAGAATATTGAGGTTGGGGCTGGGGGTGTTGAAGGTTTGGCTGTTCCTGCGGCAGGGCCTCACAATTCTTATTTTTCTCACCGCCTCCTAGAAGTTGGGCAAAGGACACATCAGAGTTGATGAGGTTTGAAGTTATTCTTCTTGGAGTAGAGGAATATTCTGTTGACTGCGGTTTCTGAAATTTCAGTTTTAGATTTTTGTAAACCTGGCATCCTTTGTAATTAGCTGGGTGTCCTTTCAGGCATAGAGCACACACTGCTGGAGTTTGCCTTGATTTGATGCATTCTTCAGATTTGTGGGGGTCTCCACATTTCACGCAACGTGGCATGTGATGACAATAGTGCTTGGTATGGCCATATGCCTGGCAGTTGTGGAATTGGACAATTTCTTTCTTCACGTACGGCTTTTCAACTGCTACTTTAGTGTAATACAGCCTTTGGATATCGTAGACCTTTTCAACTCCAGGTGAGGGTTCTAGATCAACGAAGAAGAGGGGTAGAGGTATCTTCCTAGTTCCATCGGTGCCGGATCTATTTTCCTTCATAACGTTTGTTATTTGACGAACCTTGAAACCCAGTGCCGTCAATTCTTCTTCAATGTCTTCAGCAGGCGTTGAGTGATGAAGATTTCTAATGACTACCCGCAAGGAGCGCTCCTGCCGAAGCTGGTAGGTGTGGAACTCTGCCTTTGTGTCCGTTAGATATTTAACGATTTTCCGGTATGATTCTGCTGTTTCAGGAGAAATCTTGGTATCAGTGCTTCTGCTAAGGCACGAGTAACTGCCTGGATCAATAATTTTATTTATTTGGGTGCAGAGCAATTGAAAATTTTTTATATTTTTGACGAATATCGGGGGAGGCCGAGGCTCTCTAGGCGTTGGTATTGACTCCATAGCATCTTTATCAGATTGGAGAATCTGGTATGGGTTGGGCGTGAAGAAAGGAGATTCTTCGGATAATCCCTGGGATGAAGTGCCTGGTTGTGGTTCGTCTGATACATTTGTGGGAGTAACTGGAGGACTATTTTTTTTATTATTACGCCGTGAACGGGTCTTAGCTGGTGGAGAATGCTGAGGTGTTGAAAGTGCTGAATTTTGAGGATTATAGGACCTGGTAGACCCAGCGGATCGGGACCTTTTGGTAACTTTGCTGGACATTACTTGGTGGAAATATCTCATTTTCGCATGAATAGATGGTATA
Source organism: Piezodorus guildinii (assembly GCA_023052935.1). Taxonomy (NCBI): domain Eukaryota; kingdom Metazoa; phylum Arthropoda; class Insecta; order Hemiptera; family Pentatomidae; genus Piezodorus; species Piezodorus guildinii. The sequence continues at coordinate 65,466,967 of CM041293.1, forward strand.
GAGAAGGAAGAAAAGAAAAGGGGAAAAAAAAAGAAAAAAAAAAAAAAAAATTAAATTACGTCTGCGCGATATAATTTAATGTTTAATACACGAACGTGCCCCTACCAGAGCTGGCGGAACACTGAGCTCGTGGCCCACGTAAAGTCGTGGGAGTGGAGGGCTTCCCTATGGCCGCTATGAGTGTGATAAGGCCTCGTATACACACGGCTACACTGTTCACTGTTAGACACTCTAAATAAAAACAGTACTCACTGTGGGATTACTACCAATGTAGACCACTGTTGTCCAGCTACTTCATGGTTGATTTCAAATCGAAAAAAAACATGCAGTGACTACACAAAGATTGATGTTCTAAGAGAACGATGTAAAACGTGACTGTTTATATCTAGCGCATGCGCAGAACTCTGTCTCCGAGAAGTAGCTAATAAATCCTGATAATTTGGTTTCGTACCCTAACAAATTATTATTGAAGGTAATTTAATGATGAGGGCTGGGATCAATGCCAGAGTTAAGGGTCCCTTCCTCCGGCTTCCAGAAACAAACTGGTAATTATCTTATCTTCTCAACCTCGGTCATCAGGTTGGTGAACAACGCGCAGACTGTTTATTACGCGCAAACTTATCCTGCTACTCGGTTCACAATGTACAGTAATAATAATAATAATAATAGGCTTAGCGAACCCGAAGGTTCGATGCCGATACCACCAAATTCCGCCTACACAGACTCGTCTAATGTTCACCATTCAAGCCCAAGCCCCCGAGATCAGCCTTAACGCAATCCTCCCATCGACGCTTCGGCCTATCTCTCAGACGCCTACCAGTCGGATCAGCAAATACCAACTTTCTCGGAATCCGCTCGCCATCGAGCCCAACAACTTTACTCGCCCATTTGAGTCTCCGCGATGCAATCAGCTTAATTATATTCACATGATACAAGTGCCGCAATTCCGCGTTATGCAACCTTCTAAACTCCCCAGTGGCCTCATCTCTCTTCGGACCAAATATTTTACGCAATACCTTATTTTCGAAAACCTTAAGCCGTTGTTCATCCTTCAAAGTAAGCGGCCACGTTTCACATCCGTATAGAACCGTCGGAAGAATAATAGTTTAATAAATTCTAACCTTTAAGTTTTTAGATAGAAGACGCGAACTAAGTAACTTAATAACTGAATAATAACACGCATTTCCCACCTTTAACCGGGACTTTATTTCTTCCACGATTTCATTTTTTCTAGTTAAAATTGAGCCTAAATACTTGAATTTCTCTAATTGTTCAAAAGTATGCCCTGATACATCAATATCACCAAGATCGACACTGTTTCTGCTACTAATCATATATTTCGTCTTGTCGGTATTTAATTCGAGTCCTATTTCTTTACCGATTTTTATTAACACACTTGTATTTAGTTGTATGGTTTCCGTGTCTTCCCATAGCAGTACCAGATCATCGGCATACCCCAAAACCGGAATCTTGTCTCCCATATTTAAGTCGTCTCCGATAATTTCCTCAGCGTATTCCGTGATTCGGCTAGTTCCACAATGTACAGTATGGTCAAAAATGATATACTGATATTACATGAAGAGCTTCTCAGAATGGTGAAAACTCCTGAGCATAACAGTATAAACTAACTTTTTATATTTTTATAAAAATCAATGAGAAAATCGTTTGCACATCGTTAACTTCCTTATTGGCCACTTAACCGATTTTAAGTAGTCTCTTCCATGTGTGTTAAACAACGGAATCTACAATGATTAGCAATATTCACTTTTAATTTAGCATTATGAACGATCTACAGTAGCTTTTAAAGCAGCTTGCGGAATGATTTAGGATAGTAATAAATCAATTAATAATTTTATATATCATTACGTCAAAAAAATTTCATATTTTATTGATATAATGAACTAGCAGATAAAATATAATAATAAAACTTGATCATATTGAGATAAGCGACAGCTATTGTACATTATAATGTTCTGAATCGTCCTTGAACATTAGTTCTACTGTTGCTTAACTGCGCATAAATATAAAAATAATAATAATAAATGACGTTGTTCGCAGATTAGGTATCACAGGTATTGTTTTAACAATATTTTTTATAACCCCTTTTGTTATAAATGTTTAAAGTTCCCTTTGAATATATGAATTTAATCGCTGTATTGGTTTCTCCTATATCTAAATATCTTGACTTATGTTATTCCCGGAAAGTTCAAAAATATCTACGGTTCTTCACTACATCAGTCAAACGACCTTCTGTATCCTAAGTGTGTATTGAGGCTGTTCTCTACCATTACGAAATGAATAGAGTAACACACACTTATTTAACATTAAGACTAATATTACCTTCTGATTATTTTTATTTTACTAGTTTATTTACTTTTTTATATCAATAAATTAATTGATTTACATGAATTATTCTAGATCAAAACTTTTATTTATTTTTTTAAAAGAAATTTACAACTGTATTATACAATAAAATACATTAAGTAAATGAGTTAATTAATCATATAGGCTTGGTACAGGCATGTGAAGAAACTACTCAATGATAGTACTTCATTTTTTATTTAATGTAGTAGGTCGCGAGGCCATCGTCTTTTCAGCCGCCTCGGGGGATTATCAGGATAGGCGGTGAGCGGACGAGTAGGTTGGAGTGGACGGGTAATTTGGAATTAAAGGAGATATTACAATTCAATTATAAAAAATATTTCAATTATGTTTCCTTTTTTTTTTTTTTTTATTATTATTATTACTATTACGATTTGTAAATTTTTGGTATTTATTTATTAATTAGTATTTATTTATTTACCTTTAAAAATAACTGAGCGTAAGGGCGTATATATAGGTGGACTTTCAATTGCTTTCCTATTTTATAATTTAAAACTCGATAGATTTTTTTTTTCTATCTACTAAAATAAGGCAATTACAAGCGTATAAATAGGCAAGAATTATTTTTTTTTTCTTTTTCCTATTTTTTTTTTTTTTTTTTTTTTTTTTTTTTTTTTTTTTTTTTTTTTTTTTTTTTTTTTTGGTCGCTGTTTCCGATCCTTAACTGAGTTATAGGCGTATTTCTGGGTAAAATTTCAATTTTTTTTTTTTTCTTTTATAACAATATCGCGGTTGTGAAATAAACAAATAGAAAGCATCTAGTTTCATTATTCTTACAGTCCTTTACTTTTGTTGAAATAAAAAACAAAACAAAGAAAAAGCCACAAATAAATGGAAAGCAATGATGCAATGAAACGTCAAGAGCTCAATGAAGACGAGCAGGGTCACAGCCCGCTAGCTCCAGGACGGGTGCATCACTGAGCAAAGCAACCCGACCGGAAAATTAAAAGGAAGGGACAGGAAGGAAGACACTCCACTTTTTGCCAATTGGCCAACGAGCAAGCTGATCCCTATCGCACGTTCTTAATCCTCGTGCTCTATCTAGAACCGATGGGTCGGCCGCATCATATCCATTTTCAAGGCGAAGATAGCTGCTATCATGCGTCGTTACATCTCAGTTTCTCTTTGCTATAGTCCATCTTCCCGAATCATCATCTCGAAAGTATCATAAAGATGAGCATTCAGATTGGTTTCGGTTCTCTATCACGTTATTGGGTGAAGGAGAGCCCAGTGATGAGCAGAATTATCATTTTCAAGTATCATTCAAACGCTTTTTTTAAGAAAAAAAAATCATTCTAGGCAGAATTATCGATTATTAAAGGAAACGTGATAATCAAAAAGATCTGTTAAATCATCTTAAGTTGGATTTTCGTTGAGAAGAACTAGAGATCACGTTTTATACCTCTATCTATTATTTTTCTAAACAATAAACCAACCTCAATACAATACAAGATATAAGCAAAGTCTAACAGATTGAAAGGCGAAAATATTTAACAATAATACAACATATCTATTTTTAGCAATATAAGCCGGTAGGATTCTATCCAGACTGGGATACTTCATATAAAAAACCTATAACAGTTTCAAAAAACCATAAAACAGAGAACTGAAATATGCAATTTTACATTTGATCAAATTTGCTCAGTGTATTATCGGTGATAGTGGTTAGAGATCCAACAATACTCCAGATCAATAATACTCAGAGGAGTAGACTCAAATTCAGATTCGGTAGGCATAGCAACAGGGTAAATAATGATTTTTATATTCCTATTTGCAAAACTAATTTAGCCTGAACATCGCTAATAAATAAAATGTAGAACAAATCAAACAATAAAAGGCAACTGTGTGTTAATATCAATTTGATCACAATGAGAAATTTAATTAAACATTTCATAAACTTATTAATTTCTAAGCTTTATCATTTATTTCTTCGTGTTTCATATATTTTCGTAGGTTTTATTTCATTTCATTTTCTTTCTATTTTTTTGGTTATTGTTGTTATTCTAAAGAGAATATTGTTGTGAATTGCTATTTTGTATTTTTTTGTATGAAGTGATTGTTCTGTTTTTCTTTATTCAGTTACAGTATTTTATTACCTTTGTTTTTGCTGATGTATATCAGTTTGTTCATGATACTATATGGTAAAATAACCACCTGCCATTGGGGGATTCGTTTTTTGGTCACCTCTTTTTTAAAATAAATAAATATATGAGGTTTCACTCAAAAATAAAAAGATACAAGAATCTGGCATTGCTTAATAGAGAACATATCTGGGTATGTACATGTCTGACATCTTCCGACTTTCCTTGAATATATGGATCTTTAGATCTTTTTCGAAAATATTTTAAGAATTTTCTTAGCTGGAAATGAACTCCCAAAACTATGAATAATATTTTTACTTGAAAATATTAGCCGGCTATTTTTCTTACAACTAGATAAATAACATAAATATAAACAATCAAATACTTTGATGATTTAACTAGAAGGGATAAAATAAACAATTTCCAGGCCCAAACTACAGCGAAAATAGTTTATGAACCCAGACACTACCAAAACTGAGTTTATATAAAAATATTGACATATAATATTTATATCATTTTGCTTTCTATTACTCTATTACTGCTTATTATTACATATTATGCTATTAGACTTTTTAATGTTCAATTTCCTGTTACATTTATATACGATTTCCGTTATACTTATATTTAATTTTTATTGTTTACTACTTTTTAGTTTACTATACTTTATATTTATATTAATTTTTTATTTTATTATTCTGTTTCAAATCTGGCTTTTCACTTTCATGTTACCCTACATACTTTTGTTAACTATATTTATTTCTCATTTTTCTATTTACTTATGTTGACACATTAATTATTTCTTTATTAGTTTTTATCACTTCCTTTTTCTGTTCTTGTAATTATCAAACAACTAAACTGCCTTGTTTTTTAGCCCTGATGAAGACTATCTACGTGAGTCGAAACGTTGGATAATAAATAATCTCATCCTTTATAATAATCATTTAAATTTAATAATATTCTATATGCTGTTTTTAATTTACATATTTTCTTGAAACAAATTATAGAGGATTATATGATTAACCTATCATAGTCTAATGACGACATGCGAAACAGCTAAAGCAAGCAACGCAGCCAAAGGTTAAGAAGGATTGGATTGGTATCTATTGTGCCACACAGACCAAACAATAGCAAAGCCTTGATAGATAAAGAGCCACAATTAACAAATTCTGGGTCAGGAGGCAATGTCCTCATTAACATGTTATTAAGTTAAAACCATTAAGTACCTTGCTAAACATAGTCTCCTTAGTTTTATATCAATACAATAACCAAACAAGATTAGATTTGAAATCATACTTCTAACAAGGACTCCTAGTCTTGTAAGTTTTGTAAGTACATACATGTTCAAAAAATCACGATTACTAACAGAAAAAGAAGAATATACTCACCAAATTATCACTAAAATAAAATATGGATGGTTTACGGAGGCCAAAAAAACACTTGAGAAACAACAGATAGTAAAAATCCCACTCTTCCCAGAGAAAAAAAAAAGAAAGAAACTTGGTCAAAACAGAGAATGTAAAACCAAAATCAGTTAATGAAAAAGAGAGGTGGAAAAGAAGGAAGGGAATCCACAAACTTAAATGAGTGAATTGATGTGGTCCTTAAAAGACCCAAAATTTTAAAAATAAAAGGAGGTATTAATTTTATTCGAGAATGAGTAGATTTGTTTATTTGGATAAGAATGCGATACTTTTGATCTTTGAAAATTCGAGGGAATCTAGTAAAATAATAATAATTAATCAAATAAGATTAAATAAACATCTACTAAATTACCTTTGGCTAAAACGATTAAGGTAAATGAAAGAACATAGTAGAAGAATATGCCATGTGACATCATTAGGATAATAATTATTTTTGCAAAGAATATAATACTTTTTATTTTTTCTAAATCTTGGATTGGGTTGGTTTGAAATTGAGTAATTCAGTTCAATGAAAGTCTGAAAGGACAATGTTTTTTATTTCTTCTACTCAACAACTTTGAAGACACTTAAAGCACTTAGTTCCACAGATACGCACTAGAATCCAAAATTATAAAACAGAATTTAGTTTGTATATGTTTTATAAGATAAATATAAAATCTAGAAACACCTTTTACACACTAAACTAAACGGAACCCGTTTCGTAATGAATACCAGGGTCGGCACTCAAGTCGGATTTTACAATGCTCAATAGCTGTTAAGAGCAACCCATAGTAGAGAATGAGTACACAAGTTCACGTACAAGCACGTAGCGAACCGAAGCCGTAAACTGCCAAGACTAGGGAGCCAGGCGCTCAAATATCTTGGAACAACAATTGAAGACAGGACGAAATGCTCGCCAGGTCCTTTCTTTTTTGCAGTCGGGATTTCTTTTTCAACTTCAACTGCACCATTCCTCTTGTTCCGAGTCCAGTTACTTAACGGTTACCCCTAGTACCTTTTTGTTTCTACTTCTAACCGTTATTAAGGGATAGTGAACTGTAGAATTAGTCCACGTCATTGATGGAATGATAACATTAATTTCGGCTCATTTTTTGTTTAAAAAAATATGCATTATTAAAAAAAAAAAAAAAATTAACACAGCCCGCCCTTACGGAAACCGGGTTAAACAGTCTAGACAGGTCTTCGATTTGATATGCCTAAACCAGCGTTGCATAATTATAGCGCTCAAATCGGATTCGTCTCACGAGTAAGTAGTTTTTTAATCGACACGGAACCTACCTTTGCATATTATTAAATAACAGACGATTTTACGATTAGTAAAAAAAACTAAAATTGTCCACTTTACAAAAATATAAGTATAACGAGTTAAGCATGTGTGAACAACGTTGACACTAAAAAGGAGATTAAAAATAATCACAATTTTTTAAAATTTGTATTATCCGTTGAATAATCTAAACACCGCACAAGAACTATGTCATAAAAATTTCTGTTTATGACAAGAATACCTGTAATGTAATGTAAAAATACCTAAAGTAATCAAAATTAAGTAGAAATAACATGTTCTTTTATTCTGTACACTCGTGCATAAATAATGAAGAAACGTTTACATATTTAAATTTTTTTTTTTTTTAGTAATAACAATTTTTATTGAGAAAATTTTACAATCTGTCCCAATTTGGACATTAATAGTATTGCTGAATGATATCAAACATACTACATTCATACAATATTTACACAACATAAAATTACAATAAAATATATACACAATAATGAATCAATACAAAAGTCAATAATTCACTTATACCTATATACACATACACACACTCATACATACATCACATTGAGTGGAGAATCTAGCCAGTGCTAGAACTCCAATATATTTACAAAAGATCGCGGGGCCACTGCCGTTTCAACCTTCTAGGTGGGTTGTATGGATGAGTGGAGCTGGATAGGGATTGAGCTAAAGGATTAGGATGATGAATGAGGTTCTGGTGGAATTTGGAAAATTTGGATGGAATTAGGTCTGAAATAAATGGAACATTAAGGTCGTGGTGCAAGGTATAATTGGAGACATAATAAGGAGCATTTACTATTGTACGGAGGACTTTGGATTGAAAGGATTGAATGCGTTTGATGTTAGAACGTTTAGCTGTCCCCCACAGTTCAAGTCCGTAGGTCCAGATGGGCTTCAGTATTGTCTTGTAGATTAATAATTTGTTTTCTACTGTAAGTTCAGATTTTCTGTTGAGTAGTCGGTATAACTGTCCGAATCGTCGGTTGAGTTCTTGTCTTTTAAGTCTTGTATGTGGGTTCCAAGTCAATCTTTTGTCTAACAGTAAGCCAAGATACCGGACTGTATCTCAGAGAGGAATCGGTAATGAGTTGAAATAAACTGGCGGACAAGATTTTCGTCTAAGAGTAAAGGTTATGTGTTTATATTTGGCTTCGTTCACCTTTACACGCCAGTTATTACACCAGTGTTCGATAAGGAAAAGGTGTCTCTGAAGGTTTAAGGATGCTGTTTCAGGATTGGAACTGGATGATAGGATGGCGGTGTCGTCTGCAAAAGTTGCCAGAAAGGTATCAGGATGTGTAGGAATATCAGCAGTGTAAAGGATGTAGAGGATGGGTCCCAAGACGCTGCCTTGAGGAACACCGGCCTCAACGGGATAAAGGTTAGAAAATTCTTCACCACAGCGAACTCGGAAGGAACGGTTCGAGAGATAGGATCGGAGAATGAGGTATAGGGACTGGGGTAAATGGGTTTTCAGCTTGAAGAGTAATCCAGTGTGCCATACCCGGTCAAAAGCTTGCGCAATGTCCAGAAACGCACCAGAACAATACCCTTTGCATTCAAGAGCTGAGGAAATATGGTCTACAACTCGGAGCCCCTGTTGAACTGTGGAATGCTGAGGACGGAATCCAAACTGATGGGAAGGAAGATTTTGTGATTCTATGGGTAGGATACGTTTAAGAAGAAGCCTTTCGAAGATTTTTGAGAGGATGGGGAGTAGACTAATAGGCCTGTAGGATGAAGTGTTGTTGGAAGGTTTACCTGGTTTTAAAAAAGGATGATGGTGGAATGTTTCCATAACAGAGGAAAATAGGTGGTGCGGAGGATGCAGTTATAAATATAAGTAAGGAATATAATAGCTTTCTGCGGAAGTTGACGGAGGATCTGGGGAGTAAGGAGATCGTGTCCAGGAGATTTACGGAGAGTCAGTTTTTGGAGAAGATATTTGACCTCAGAGGGATTAATAGCTTTAGGAGGTAGGGAAAGTGGAATCGGTGACATAAGAAAGTCTTGCACTTTTGCGGTGTGATTGATGTGGGATTCCGGGTGAGGAGTGAATACTTTGGAGAGGTGTGTGGCGAATTCCTCGGCTTTATCTTCATCAGACGCAGCCCAGGAGTCATCACCACGTCGGAGAGGATGGGAAACATGATGGTATTTTAGGATCTTTTTCGTGACATTCCACAGGGAATTATCACGAGCTGATAGAGAGGAGAGGTAGGAATTAAAGGACTGGGAACGGAAGTTCGCCAACTCCCTCTTCAATTGTCTACAATAGAAGTTATAGGAGCGGCGATCTGTTGGGTGTCGGGTGCGCTGCCATAATGATCTTGCTCGGCGTTTGGTGTGGATAAGGTCTATAATAGGTTGTGGAAAATGATTTGGGTCTGGATTTATATTGGAGTGTTTAGGAGAGGAAGCAGTCCAGACAGCTTGTTGGATGGCGGTGGTAAAGGAATAGACGGAATTATCTAGGTCATCTTGGGTTTTGAGGGTTACTCTGAGGTCAATATTATCGGTCAGGATTTGGCGGAAAAGGTTCCAGTTGACAGGGCCTCGGATGAATGATGGTGGAATGGGTTTTGGAATTGGAGTGAGAGATACTTTTAGGATCAGTGGACTATGGTCTGAGGATAGTTCATCAAGGCGAGTTAAAGACAAGTTGAGAGAGCCTAATCCGCTGTGGATAAAGAAGTCGAGGATGTCAGGATTGCGGTTAGGATCGGTTGGCCAGTAGGTAGGGGAGTCAGGAGGCAGGATATTAAAATTTCGGGAGTTGAGTGCAGACAGCAAATTTCGTCCCCGAGAATTCGTGGTTCTGGAACCCCACTGCTGATGCTTGGCGTTTAAGTCTGCACCCAGAATGAAACGATTTCCTAAGGAATCCAGGAAGGATACAAATTCAGAATTGGAAATGGAATGTTTAGGAGGGCAATATGCAGATGTGAGGGTTACCGGAAAGGAAAAAGTCTTGATTACTATGGATGTGGCTTGTAGGAAATCATAGGTGGGATGTGGGAGTAAATGATGAGAGAGGGATTGGTGGACAATGATAGCAGAACCGGCATGGGCTTTACCGTCTGGGTGGTCAGTACGGTATGTCATGTATTGCGGTATTTTGAAGTACTGTTTAGTCGTTAGTCTTGTTTCAGTTATAAGTGCAACATCGATTGTTTTGTCTTGCAACAACGCTGTCAGTTCGTCAGTATGATTTTTAACACCATTCGCATTCCAAAGGAGAATGGATAAGGAGTTAGGTGAAGTCATTTAAGGATTTTTCAAGGCAGGGATTAGATTCGATACTAGATTTGTAAGGAGTGATATAAGCGGCATAACAAGAGATTTGATTTCGGAGATGAACGATGTCATTAGACTGGTAAGATCTGTGACGTTTGATGGTGGAGGGATATGAGAAATTTGATGTTGAGGAGTTTTTTGAAGATTAGGTAAACTTTGAGGGATAGATTCTTGTACAATAGATTGAGAATGTTGAGGAAAATGTTGTTCCGGCAGTGCCTCGACTTCATGATTCTGGTTACCACCTCCAAGCAAGTGGGCAAATGACACGTTAGAATTTACAAATTTGATGGTTCTCTTCTGCTTCTGGTTGGTACAGCTGTTTCATTCGGATCCTGAGGTTTTTGGTATCTGGTTCTGAGTTTCTTGTAGATTTCACATCCCTTGTAGTTAGCCGGGTGGTCCTTGAGGCACAGAGCACATACAGCGGGTGCTGATCTTGATCTTGTACATTGTTCTGTTTTATGCTGTTCACCGCATTTCACACAGCGTGGTATGTGATGGCAATAACTTTTGGTATGACCATATGCCTGACAGTTATGGCACTGGACTATTTCTTTCTTTGTGTAAGGTTTTTCAACTTTTACACGGGTATAGTACAGTCTGCTGAGGTCATAGATTTTTTCGACTCCTGCTGATGGTTCCAAGTCCACGAAGAATAGAGGCAGTGGACTTTTATCTTTTAGAACGTTGGTGACTTGCCTCACTTGGAATCCTAATTCTGTCAGTTCTTCTTTGATTGCTTCAACGGGTGTTGAGGAATGTAGGTTTCTGATTACGACCCTTAATGCTCTCTCTTGGCGCAGCTGATAAGTATGAAAGTCAGCTTTGGTCTCAGTCAGATATTTTACAATCTTTCTGTAGGTTTCAGCAGTAGTCGGAGATATTTTAGTATCATTGGTTCTACTTATACAATAATAACTATTAGGATCTGTTACTTTGTTTAAATGCGCACACATCAGTTTAAAATTTTTAATATTTTTAACAAATATTGGTGGAGGTAGTGGTTCTCTGGGTATAGGAGAAGATTCCATGGTTTCTTTTTCATTTTGGAGGATCTGAAATGGATTCGGTGTAAAAAACGGAGATTCATCAGTTATTCCTTGTGATGATGTGCTGGGCTGTGGTTCAGAACCTAATGAGGTAGCTGACGCGGTCGCTGGTGGAATCATTTTTTTATTTTGTTCACGGCGGGGTCTCTGTTTTGTGGGAGACGAGTTAGAACCTGCAGATCTAGATCTTTTACTTGCAGACTTTGAGGACATGACTTGATGAAAATATCTCATTGATTAAGAAAATAATAATAATAAATAAATAATGAGATAAGAATTAAAGATAAAAGAAAGATGATTAAAAGAAAAGCAAGCCCGAGCTTGCCGAGCTAGCGGCAATCAGCTGATCAGTGACCCTTCTTTCACTTTTTCGTGATTGTACAAAGTAAATTATAACTTTGCTTACCGAAACTTCTCCAATATTCACCGCCGTAATATTCCTGAGGTCTAGTGATGTTCTCCAGACTGAATTCTAGCGAATTCCTACTGAAAAAAGCAAAAATCTGAGAGACGATGTAACGTATGACTGTTATCATCGAGCGCATCAGCTGATCTTCACATATTTAAATTAGCCTTAAAAAATGATTAGATATATTTTTTTCTGCTAGGCGTTTATGGAGCTTATCAGTTTGATCCATTTCAGTAAATTAATAAATAAATTTAAAAAAAACTATTTTATTAAATATAAAGTATTTCAATAACTAAGCATTACGGATGGTTAAAATAATATACACAAATCTTTATTATTGGGTGGGTGCGGCTTGGTCTAGTGGATAAAACACTAGTCTATTGTTCTCTAAGTCCTGGGTTAAAATCCCGGCTGTGGCAGAATATTATTTATTCTGATAATTCAGCAGGGAGACGACCCTGATGATGTACTGAGCCCAAGACCCTTCATGGGCTGTAGAGGTACAGGTTTTTCTTGTTTTTTTTTTTTTTTTTATAATTGGGTAAAGACCTCCTCAGCTTTTTCGTTTCTTGGAATTTCAATTCGTTTCTTGGGCTGGTATACTTACCAAACGGTTTTTAGGCTTTTATTTATGTTTTCCTCCATTCGTTTAATATATATCGAATTATGGAGTTAATAGGTGATTAGCTGTCGACGGCTGCTAAAACATGAGTCTGTTAAAATAACCTGTTACGATTTCTGAATTCGTTGATAAGAGGAGATTTGAGTTTTAATATAATAATTTGATTCATTGTTAAATATTTATTTTTCTGAATTGCGTGTTCTATAATTTTCATATTATTTCCGGAGGTCAAAAAAGCGTTTACCCGCAGTATTACAATTCAACAACAAAACTAGGAATTAGACAAGGCCTATGCTTGGATAGAATTATAATGGCTTCGATCAGCAAGCTATTTAAAGGAATAAAAAATCTGAAAGGAAAAATAAACCTAGGCAAGGCAGGCTTTCAGTAATCTAGCCGCAAGACTCAAGGCTGTTGCACTACGAATCGTTAGTGAAGAAATAGGTCATGTATGAGTGATGCCTGTGAACTGGACCCATACTAAAAACAGTGGACTAACAGTGAAAGGTATGGTTTTTTCTGAGGTTATTTATGTCTATTGCCATCGTAATTAAGCAAGTTGAAGCCAATGTTTAACGGTTATAAACCTTGTAAAATATTAACCAGTTAAACCATAAACCAGATTTTAAACACTTGTAAATATGTCAACGTGATGCAATGGCTCATTAGTCATTGAATAGAAAAACTTTATAATATGACACATTATCAGTCAGCAAAGTTTTATGAAAACGACTGTTCATTAAATTTCAACCCCCGTTCCGAGTGGAAAAAAATAAAATAATCTGCATAAGAGGAACAGAAATATGTGAGAGTCCCTCGACCAAGAAGGCTAAGATGGACTTGCAGAATAAAGTGGACCTCCAGAGAAAGGAGGGCAGATTCTGTGTGCACTCGACTGAGAAGAACTGTCGTAGTACCACGTAGGCATGATGGAACAGACTCCACGGGATAGAAGAGTTTCCTTTGAAAAGAAGCCCTCGAGTGAAAATAAAACTGAAAAGAAGTGAAAGACCTGACCATTATATTGAACAAACGTTAATGCAAGAATAGCTACATTAAAATTCTGAAGCGAAAGAAAAGTGCAACATTCAAATATTTTTCAGTTGTAGAATTTCTTAGCATTTTTTAATATTTCAATTTTATCCTCTCTGTGTTTATAAAATCATGTTTACTTGATCTGTAAAGTTTATATATTGTAAGAAAGGTGATTTTATGCATCACTTTCAACAGAGATTCCTTATCTTAAAGTGGTATTTTGCTTTCTCAAAATGGAAGAGAGAAATAAAAAATCATTTTTGTCATTTAATGACTATTTATTTCTGAAAAGAAATCCGCTGTACACACGGTTAACAAAATTTGCAGTGTGTATCTTGTGCAGTATGGTGGTGATGCCTTAGGAGAAAGCATCGTCTGTAATTTGTTTGCTATATTCAGAACAGGAAAGTTTGACTTCGAAGTGCCGTTCTGCGAGGATGTAATTAAAACGTTACCTAAAAGATGGCAACCACCCAAGCCAGCGAACCACCCTTAAAACTAAGAAGATAGCTACTAACCGACAGAATCTTTTTTAAAACATACACTAACAATCAGAATTGCTACAGTAAAATAGTTAATCTATGCATTCTTATCTTGAGCAAAGCTTATTGGGAGAAAAAGAAATATACACCATTAGTTTTCAATAGTTTTATAAAATATCAAAACTCATTACGTGTTATATATTCAAATAAAATGCTACCTCAATATCAAGTAAAATACGAAATGCTATTACAAAAATTTAATATAGAAATAGAAGTAGGTAACCCATTGCCTCATTCATTGATTGCCTCTACTACTAACGCATTGCTTGCAGACAAATGGCCGCATCATATTCATATATATACCGATGGCTCAAATATTAATAATAATTCAGGTAGTGCGATTCATATTCCTAAATACAACCATAATGCACAGTATAAATTACCTACTGGTTGTTCTTCTCATACTGCTGAAATGTATGCCATATTGGAAGCCGTCAGATACATTAATAAATCCGCGGATCATAATTTTGTTATTTTGACGGATTGTAAGAGTGCATTATTGTCACTGACTAATAGTATTAACAAAAACATCAGTAGCTTACAAATGAAAATCATGAACAACCACTACATAGCAGTTAAAAATAAAAAAGATATAGTATTTCGGTGGATTAAGGGTCACGCGGGAGTCCCAGACAACGAGGTAGTAGATGGATTGGCTAAATCTGCCACCACAGCTGGGCAACAGGTTGACTTTCGGATACCATTCAAAGATTTTTACAAATCCATTAAATTAAATACATTCGAAATTTGGCAACAGTTATATCAGGAAAACCACACTGGACTATTTTACAAAACCATATTTCCCAAAATTATTCGAAAAGCTTGGTTCGCGGAAACAAATTTTAGCAAAAACGTGGTAAAAACATATATTAGATTAAGGACAAATCACGGGATCTGCAACAATTACCTTCATAAAATAGGCGTATCAGAATCTTCGCAATGTGACAAATGTGGTGATAGGGAGACCCTAAAACACATATTATTGGTGTGCCCGGCATACAAAACTCAAAGAGAAAAGATGATTTTTGAAATAAATAATAATCAGAATATTAGTTATGAAAATTTATTAAAATTTACGAACAATAAGAAAGTTTTCAGCATAAATAAATATTTACAATCGATTAACAAAAGAATATGATAATTGTAAAATCCGGTAATTGGTAATTGTAATTTGGTAATTTTAATTGGTAGTTGTAATTTGGTAAATTGGTAATTGTAATAGTTTTTACTAATAAGACATAATATATAAAATGGCTGTATGGTGTATGCCAATGCCATCCATTCATGGAAAAGGAAAAAAATAAATAAATAAATAAAAGATGGCAACATATAATAAATCAAAATGTGTCATATATAATTGTTTAAGAATATTTATAACAATCTGAAGTTTTTATTGAAATCACCAGTTAGAAATCCTACGAACTTATTTTACAACCCAATACATCAGGTATATAAATAAAACGAACAAAATTCCAATTCAAATAATTTTAAAAAATAACGTAACGAAAACCTATTCTAAATATCGATTTCCTTAGTCACTTTAATCATTCAATACCCTTAAATAGATCGATGATCAATTTTGATTATTTACTTTAAAAAATCTGGTGCGGGCAACACACGGACTTTCACTTACCTCCGTTTTTAAAATCGATTAAAGAATTTCCAAGTTCAGTAAGAGATAAAAATGAGTGAAACCATTAAAGAATTAATTAAATTGAATTAATATAGAAACATGTGTTATATTAAAACTCTATTATATTATTATCTAAAATAATCAGTTAGTTTTATCGGCTTTTTATCACTCTTTATCCAATTTTACAAGCTTGTGTTTCAGATAATATATTTTCTAAAGGCTTTATCTTTCAAAACGGTATACTATACGTCTATATCACTGTTCTTATGTTCAAAAACAAAATTGGCACGCTGTGCTATATTGACAAGCCGCCAGGTTGCAGCACCGTCATCATGAATTTTCCTAGTTAGTTTTATCGGCTTTTCGTCACTCTCCATTATCCATTACAATTCCATGAATCAGATAATATTTTTTCTAAAATCATTAGCTATCCAGCGGTATATTATACACCTATATTACTATTGTTGTGTTCAAAAACACAAAAAATAATATTTGTTCAGTTTTCTCCTTTAGTTGTATATCAAATTCGCTCAACGTGCATATTTAGCTGTTAATAATCACTGGTAACAAGATAATATAATTATTTTTATAGAATCTACAAAATTAAAGGTACTTTAGAGGAAGAAAATTTATAATATCTGCATTTAAGCCCTATCAAACTATTTAAATCAGAATGAAACCTACATGATATTAAAGACCATTAAATTTTACATCAATAGCGAGTTTAATCAAAATCAAAAATGTTGATGATAACCAAATACATTGAGGATTTTTTTGGAGTATTTTACAAAAAGCATAATTTCATAAATAAACAACCATAAATTATGTTTTTTTTTACTAAAAATTGGACAGGTTAGATGAAGTCAAGGAATCATCATGCAGTTAATAAGTTTTATTTTATAAAATCTAGTAATTCATGTTAAATTTGGATAGTAACCAAACGAGAATGAAAGTGAAATCACTGATGTATCACATTCATGCAATATTCAACAATATCCATTTATCATAATCATTAAATACTATATTAATTTGTTTATTTGATCGAATGCTTCCGTTTGTTTAGAATAACAATGCTATTAAATATTTATGACCATATTGATAAATACTAAATTAATTATAGTAATAAAAAAAAAACTGCGTTAATCACAATAAAATAATAATTTTTTTTTTTTGAAAAATGGTTTCATGAAGACAAATATATTTATTAATTTTATGTATAATTTTCAGTTTTTATGTCTATAAAGAAAAAAAAAAGTAATGCTATTTCAGTCCTTTGTAAAGAGTATTTTTAATGGTAAATTGTATGCACAAAATTCAATTAAAACAAGAAAACATGCTCATTTCAGTTTAGGTAATTTTAAATGTCAACTAACTATTAGTTGCTTTATTTTTCTATACCTTTAATACTGTACTATAATATAATATTAATATCATATTACAATTAATTAAATTATAACACAGAAGAGCTCTACTGGTTTGGGAGAGGAGTATATTGAGAAGGATCTTTGGAGCCGTAAAAGAAGAACACAGGTGGAGAATCAGAAGCAACGCCGAACATAAAGAATTGTATGGAGAGCCTGATATCCTCTGTGCTATTAGGAAGAGCAGGCTGAGATGGTTAGGGCATGTGGAAAGGATGAAGCCCTGCAGGCTGCCTAAAATAATGTTAAATGGTGCTAGGAGGGAAAAGGAAAAGGGGCAGACCCAGGCGACAGTGGATTGGGGATTTGGAAGAGGATTTGAGAAGGAAGGGAGTTGGACATTGGAGGAGTCTTGCTGGAGATTTCGAGGCATGGGGAAGAATGGTGGCAGAGGCCCAGGTCCTACAAGAACTGTAGCGCCCAACAGTGTGTGAGTGAGTGAATTAATTAAATTCTTTACTTATTTTTTAAAATTGTTTAATATCTATAATCTTGGTGATATTGATATATCAGGACATACCTTTGAACACGTAGATATTTTTAAGTATTCAGGTTCAATGATAATTAGAAAAAACGAAATTCAGGAGGAAACAAATTCACGTTTAAAGGTGGGAAATTTTATTATTCAGTTGCGAAGATAGTCAGCTCGCGGCTGTCTAAAAACTTAAAGGTTATAATTTTAAAAACTATTATTCTTCCGACGGTACTCTACGGGTGTGAAACACGGTCGCTTACAGTAAAGGATGAACAACGCCTTAAGGTTTCCGAAAATAAGAACTGCGTAAAATATTTGGTACAAAGACGGGTGAGGCCACAGGGGAATTCAGAAGGTTGCACAACGCGAAATTACGATGCTTGTACTCCATGAGTATTATTGAGTTGATAGCATCACGGAGACTCAAATGGGCGTGTAAAGTTGTTGGCCTCAGTGAAGAACGAATTCCTAAAAGATGGGTCTTCGCTGAACCGACCGGTAGGCATCCGAAAGCCAGGCCGAAGCGTCGTTGGGAAGATTGTGTTAATCAATCTTCGATTTATATATCATATAGACTGTTATATCGTTATTTCTCTTTTTCTGTAAAAAAAACAAAAAAACATCTTTTCATCTGAAAACGTTACATATTTATACACTAATAGTTAAAATATCTGATCCACAATTTGTCTTTCTGGAATGTATAAATGGGTCTTGACTGCAGTATAAATATGCCTAGTGCATCAAGGTGCAGTCAAGTACTGCGCCTAACGACATTATTCTGAGCACCGACCGTCTGACTTATTCAGCTAGCCTAGCTAGGCCTAACTTCATCTACAAGTGTCACATTTACTCAGCATCGTAACTTTAGAAGCAATCAAATGAACAGCTTGAATTTAAAACAACAATTGATAGCAAACAAATATTTTACAAAGCCAGATTATGCTAAGAAATCAAATGAAATTTAATTCATTATTTATTAAATTAGAAATATTTCAATTAACATTTCTATGTCCGAATATTTTGCATTTAATATTCATGGAATATATTAAGAAATATTACGTAATAGTTACGGTGTCACGGGATAATATGTTTGGAGCGAGGATATTCATGGATTATAATTATTTTTCGTGACGACTGGAAAAAAAAAGTATCTGGCTGACATAATGTTTCAACTTCCTGAAATATACTTTCATAACAAGCAGAATAGGTGTTAAGATCTCATTTTTTAATCGTGCGTTAAAGCAGTTAAACCGCTAACACTTAGATATAATATAAATAAAAGTCATTAATCCTCAATAATCTTTTGAATTAAAATAATAATAGTGATAAATAACCATAATTTATAAACATTTCTAAATAACGAAATAAATTGTTAGTTCCTGATGTACATACAAATTATATCATAGTAAGACAACTCCATTTTATTTAAAAAAATAAAGACACGACCACAATGAGATGTAAAGGATTAATATTTATTTGAATTAATGTATAATATTAACAGTAATATTTTTATAATTGTTATGCTTAATATATGTAATTTGTTTTGCAATAAATTCCATTCCATTATTGTTTTTAACAATTATCTCAAATAGAAGAATATAAGTCATAGTCATGCCTTTTACAAAAATACAATATAAATCAATTATTTTATTTTTAGTAATTTGTAATTTGTAATCAAAATTTAAAAAAGGAAAGAAACTCCAAGTAAAAATGGAATCATGAATAAATATGATACATAACTGATATATTTAAATAATGAAAGAGGTTACCTTACAATAGGATATCCAAAACAATAATTCTCCTGTCCTTACCTGCAAATAAAATATCATATAAATTATTTATGTTACAAATTCATAACGTATGGAGTAAATATGGCAAGAAATAATTTAATAAACAAGCATAAAATAATTTGTAATATCTGCACAAGAAAATTTATAAACATTAACTGAGAGGAATTCCCAATTGGAACAGCTGCTCAACTTTGCTGTTAATACATTAATAGCTACCAAAAAGAAGGGAGAGATAGATTTTCAAATAAGGCTATTTAGCCATATTACTTATGCTGAAATCGATTTTGGAAAAGTTTCGAATCAAGGCCAACCTTAATATGTATGGTGGTGCAAGATGCCCAGTGAGTCCAGGATTATAGTCTTTACCATTTTTTTAAGCAGATTCTTTTCCCGTCCATATTTTTCCAAAAATATTCTCGTTGCTAATGGGACGGCCCCCCTGCTTCCGAAACATAGCATTTTGACAATAAATGTTCTTTCGCCGAATTCCCCACTTCCCCTGCAGGTATGGAATACATTTTTCATACATGTTTTCTTTTTCTCTTTAGACTTTGTTGCCTTGAGCCTGATCATTTGCCTCATATCTGATGATGGGGTCTACTATCAGTGCTTATTTTTCTGTGGCACTAAATTCTAAGATATCCACAAATATAGTTGACGCATCGCTATCAAGGCAAAGCACTTCTTGAAAACATTTGCAGTTATTCCCTTTTAGAAGTTCCGCTATTTCGTTTTTTATGTGGCTGTGGTACCAGCGGGTAACGAGATGTCATTTGTTTCCGAAACTTTAATTTTTGATATGATACCACCAGTCGATTCAGCGCATACTAACTTTTTTTGGACTCATTTTAGTAGTACAATTATTTTTGAGAAGTTTACGATACAGGAATATGTGTAAGACAATAACACACCAAAATCGATTATGAGATAGTTGATTCGCAAGGGTCACATTGATATTCAGCACAAGAGGACAGGATGGAAAGACGGAAGCCGGATGGACCCTCGTACCATCCTCCAAGCATCCTAATTACATCACGACACAATAAACAATGCACCAAACCAATCTAATCGCTTTGTCTTCCAGCCTCTCCTACTGATCTACTTCATTTCATTTCGGTCTCTCAAACGACGACCCCTCCCTCGAAGATTTCACCTCGCGAGAGAAAAAAAGGCCATGACAGAGCTGAAGGTGAAGAAGCAGCCTTACTTTCTAGGAGTTGTCAGTCTGAACTTTTAGGAAGTTAGGAATTACATAACAACGTGAGATACTTTTAGCAACGAATTCACGTCTGGATGTTTCCTCAAAATCTGAGTAAAAGTTTTGAAAAGGGCACTAGAATAATATACCTTCGATTATAATTCTAAAGGGCATTCACAAATAAAATATTTAACAATATTTATTGCTAACAAGAGAATTGCAAATTGTGCCTTTTTTGTAAAAAAATTTCGACGATCCAAAAAAACAAATAAATTAAATAATGCTCAACCGTTAAGTCCAAAGTGTTGTATAAGTCGAAAAATTATACATCCAGAGTTTGAACGATCACATCAAGGTTTTTCAAATAAAAAAAACGCTGCAAATTATCACACAATTGTTTATTATTTCCAAAATACTATATTAGCGTTTAACTGTTAATATAGCTGTTAATAGACAATTAATTAACATGATATGACATGATAAGCGATACAAAATTTGAAGGAAAATGGTATATCATCAATGATAATTTTATGATCATTTTTTTGGTCTAGTGAACCCAAAAAAACATTATGATGAAAATATAGATAAGAAAACTTTCAAGAGGAATCAAAACTTTTAATCCATAACATATTGGTAAGGTTTGAAGCACTGTTGCTTTTTTGCTTTCTTGTTTTATAGAACAATTTTGGCCCAAAATCAGCCACTAGAGTATCCTAGTTTTTAGAAAAAAATTATAATGACAACTCCGCTCCTAACTGTCATCTCATCCCTGTTACCGTCGTCATTGGTAGAACTGTTGTTTTCGTGCTTGTTGCTTCTTTCAAAACGAATGAAAGGTTGACGTACGAAATTGCGGATTTTTTTATTAAATTATAGAAAAACAAAATCTTGAATGCATTCGTTTAAAAAAAAAACTGAATACGTGGATACTATTGTAAACAAGTATTTGAGAGGTAGGGAAAGAGTCAAATATAAGGAATATAAAGGTAGAAAACCAATCCATAGCTGAAATGAACACATTACTCAATAATTATTATTTAATTTTTAAATATCTGAGTAAAATAAAATGTGAAATTATAGTTGCTAAAAAGATTCCCTTCTTGAAAGGGACGTTGTATCAGCAAAATGACATATGCATCAGGTGGGAATCAGCTGCGATAACTAAGATATTTATTATTACAACTGATTTAATATTAAAATGAAAACCGAAAGCCCTTGCAGAACTACGATGCAGTTGTTCTATTAAGAACTGTTTTGAACCTGTATAAACTAATACAGTTACTGAAACCAAGATTTTTAATAAGTTGTATATATGTAAGATTTTACTATTTTAGTTCCCACTTAAAATTTACCATTTCCAATCAGTAGATAAAAGGTCATTTTCTATTTGAACGTCTAAATGGGACATTCACTATGGTGTATGTTTATGGTAAGATCAAAACGAAACATAGTAACGAAAGCTTTGTTAGCTGAACAGACGTAGATCTAGACCTGAGATTGTGTGGTCCCCTGTTCAGTCACTGCGTGCTTGTTAACCTTAATGTTGAGGCAGCGATTTATAAACGTGGTTAGCATTTCAAGATAATCGTTATTTACGCTTTTCTTCTAAAGTTATTTATATTCGAAGTGATTCAATCAGACCTTTCTGGGCTAAATTATAAGTGTGCAATGTAACAATTAAAAACTTAACATTCTAAATTGCATATCAAAACTGAAATTTTAATATTAATATTATAAAGTGGATAGCTTCCCAATACATATATTTATATATTTCGATAGATTTTAGATGATAATTGATACATTGAAATGTGCTATTTTAGTCGCTATTGTAAAAACGAAAGATCTTAAAACGACGATTTTATTTAAAATCTTAAAATAAGAACTGAATTTAATCTAAGAAACTCAAAAATAAAACTATTTTCATTACTTAAGTTGTCAACTTTTAAAAAATAAAAATGAAACATAAAAAACATATTAATGAACATAAATTGAAAAAAAATAAATAAAAATACCAAACCATGTTTATTTATTGAGCAATATAAGTTGGCAGATCATAATTTGTATTCTATAAAATAATATTTTTATTGAAAATAATATAATCTAATATAATAGGCAGTGAATAAGCTATCAGAGGCCATTCATCATACGAATTCATCAACGACCAACATTAAAGGAAATGAAAATAAATTATACTTTACAGAATTCATATATATTAAAGTACCATAATATTCTAACCTCAGGAACTCTAAGCTTAGTCACCTACACGTGGATAGAAATCAGTTTGATAAGTTAATATTTTAAAATTACATGATTTTATAAACAGAAAACGGGATAATGTGATATTAAAAAAAAAAAAATAATAAAAATAAAATAAAAATAAGTAGATGCCATTATAAATGATAATTTGACACCACGTGGGAATCTGGTAGACAATTATTTATAGAATAATATATTAATGAAGTATCACACTGGATGAGTACTGAATAGGAAAATATTCCAAAATCATCAAATCATATAAGTTTTCCTAACTCGATCTGAACATAATGAATCTGCTATGTATGAATCCCACTGTTAAAAATATTAAGACTATTATAATATAGTTGAGCTATTTCTTATTCTTCAGGAATTACTAATCAAGTAGTTAATTTTACCTGCGGGATGTCAATGAGAATATAAAACTATGTTAAACTCAATAGGTAAAAATAAAAGGTAAAGAGACGATTAGCAAAATCTTATCAATTTTTTTGCCTCATATGAGTAGAATGGTCAGTCTAAGGATTAGAAATAGCAATTCATACTGGTCGAGAAAAAGGAGATAGAAATCATGGGAAATCCATAGATGGTATCTTAAGTAACAAGCTCATAAGGCTCTATCTATTCTCCAGTGAGGGCTTTACACAATACGCTACCGTAATAAAAATATAATGAAGCTTGATTAGAGAAGAAATTGTAGAGTTCGTTAGTGATGGTATCAGTCCGTTATTCTGACGAAGCCTTTTTGAGATAGGGTCGAATAAAATCAATATTATCACATTTAATCTCAGGGAGCAGACATTTTTAAGGACATGAATAAAATAATGTTAAGAAATAAGGAACTTCAGAAAGATTTTTAAGGCAAGGACTGGAAACCGTAACTTAAATATTACATTTACTCCTTAAATTCATCCCTCCTCCATACAACCTCATTATCCAGTCTTACCTCTCCGGAAGATCCTTCGAAATAAATCACAATAGTTCCTATTAATCACTTTTTACTCAGTCTGCTGGTGTTCCTCAATTTAATATCCTAGGACCCACCCTTTACACAGTCTATACAGCTGATAACCCAAACTCATCCCAACACCTTCCTTTCAAACTATGCTGATGACACTTGTGTGTTATCAATCAATAATGATCCTTACTATTGCCTTTCAAACTCTTCAATACCACATCCGGGCCTTGAGGTATGGTGTCAGAATTTGAGAATTAAAATAAATTCCATCAAATCCACCAAATAACCTTTACCCTTCGTCGTAAACCTATGACATCCTGTCCTACAGTATCCTTTAATAATACTCCGCTTGTTCCAGTTAAACAGATCCGCTATTTAGGACTCCTGCTTGCCAAACGCCTCACATGGAATCTGCATACAAGACTGAAAAGACAAGAAACTGCTCGACGTTTTCGGCTACTCCGACGCTTACTAGACAGACGCTCTAACCTTTCACTTAACTACAAAAGACTCATTTAAATGAAAATCATAAGGCCTATCTGGACCAACGGAGTTGAGTTTTGGGGCTCTACTAAACCATCCAATTCTTCCCGTATCCAATCCTTATAATCCAAAATCCCCAACGCTCCTTACTTTGTCACGAATGAAATCATTCATAAAGACCTCCATGTTCCTTATGTAGCTGATTTGGCCCATACCAGGTATCATTCCTTCCATGACAAACTCCAATCCCACACTAATCCACTATTTTCAACACTTGCTTCCTCTACAATTCCTGATAATCCACCGAGGCGTCTGAAGAGAAGATGGCCTCGAGACCTTCTTGTTTAGATTGATTACTAGAGTGCTGCCAATGGGCAGTTTCTCTTCACATTTTTCATGTACATATCTTTTATCAGCATATTTACTTGATGTATTGTAATATACAGTTGTAAATTTCAATAAAATATAAACAAAAAAAAAATATTACATTCAAGTCAAATTATTGTACATATTTACGATAGAAGAACTCTAGAACGTCTGGATTAATGTTATAAGCTCCTATTAACAATATAACAAAAAGAAAGAAAAGGGACATACTTTCATCTATTTAAAGAAAATAATGATCATCAAGACCCCAAGGACTGAATCCGCACCATTGATGAAACCGAAAATGATACTGCTCCTTTCACCATTTCCTAAATGGCGAAATGATTCCAAGCCGTGAAAGATTTATGATGGAACATTTTTAAAGATAGAGGTTCGAAATAGGTCAGTAACAATTTCAGTAACAAACGTTCCAAGCAATGGACATAGAGGAAAGTAGGCAAGTTGTACTAATCGAAAGACAAATTACAAATATCTTTTTAAATGAGTTCCCCACAATACACAGAATCATCTACGTTCACTGAATTCGCAATTATCCAAATCTAACTTTTAATACACAAACTATAAGTCATAGTTATAAATCAGTTTAAATCATAATGGAAATTATGACAATAAGTGTTTAAGTCAGAATCTTTCATTTTACAGGTGAGCGACCTGAACTTTACGTAATACCCAGAATAGAGTTATAACTCCTGAAATTTCTTTAGCCAATTTAACACGACGTAGGAGACGGTCTGAGCAATACGTGTACTTAACTCATTTTTTATATAGCTCGAGTAATCCAGTTTTTCATGAACGCCTTATACATATAATATCTGTATATTATATGGTTCGTAAACGCATAGCTACTGTGTCAGGTGTAGTGGCCAGTATAACAGCCTTCTATGGCCAAGATTTATTAAAGAGAGTAAAAAATCCTTGTTTATGCCGATCTTCGGATGGTACGTAAAATGGTGGTCCCGAGCTTTTCGGATGTCAGGTACTCCTTAAAGATCTCTATCCTAATTAAACCTGGATTTAGGACTCCCACTGTAGTATCGTCCGATCAGCCATAGAAGCATAAAGTAACGTTAAATGAATAAGCAAATACACAGAACAGGGTATATTGTACTAGTGCTGCGTCAGAGACATTTAAAAAAAAAAAATTAGTTTTTATGATAAAAATTGTAATTTTATTGCACAATAACTCCACTCAAGCCTTTTCATGATTCACTATATTTGTAAATTTATGTGACCACAATTAAACAAGTAGTTTCGCTTATACCACAATTATGAAGCATAATACAATAATTTTATACAACACGGCATTATAAATATTCCATTTTAGAAAAGCCATTTAGAAGGTGGATCGTAAGCCGCGCCCCATTGGCCTTCGTACGTCGAGGTCACTTTCAGATTTTGAAAACTGGTAAAAATAATTAACGCAGCCTGAGAGAGACGAAGTAAATAAAAAACGGAAATCATAAGTAAGCAATTCTTCAGGATTCTTCGCCTTGTATGAAAATAAATTAATTGTATTATTAGTAAAATTTAATACCGATTAGTACTTAAGGGATCTTCACAGATAATATAAAATATAGACAGCAACTGATTTAGCAACGCAAGTTCTTTAAACCTATTTTTCTGAGAACTATGTTATCAGAAAATAATACGGAAGTCGACCCAAGATTAGACGAGTACTGCCATACTTCAGAGGAGTTCCTTTCAATAGTCAATGAGATCAGAGCTGAGATATAGCGGAGACAACCAGCCACAAATCAGGTTTCTCTGTTTCCCCATGCAAAATGTGATTAATGTTTTGACGTGCCCGTAAAGATGCCATGGGATCTGTCATCCAAGCTATTCATTCCTAATGCTTATAACGTATGCGGAAACAGGTTGCTTGTGTTGCCAACCCCGACTCAACAAACAAGGGCTTACATATTTCTCAAAGAACATTTTTCTCAACAAGATTTTATGAATGCATAGGAAAAGTAAAACCAAGGACGATGATTTGTATATTTGACAGAATTCAAATTTTATATTTATTCAATAACGACTATATATATTTTTTATTTTGGTTTATTATTTTCAATAAAAAATAAAAAAAATACTCCCTCCCTCAAAACTTGAGGGCTTACGTTTCAAGGGGCGTAGAACCCGAATAACGAATAAAAAAAAAAACCCTTTTGTCCGCCTTCCGCGCCATTTCTCCGAAACTACAGGACCATTTTTATTTATTTTTTTTTTTTTTGTAATTCGCCACAAAAATACTAGGGCATGCAACGATGAGCCTAACCCCTAGACGTTGATATCAGCTGGTTATTTTTAAAATGGCAGTCGATTAAAAGTGGTTTAATTCAATAACTAAGTTATTTTTGAAGATAGAGAAAAAAATTATTAGGGTTTTTTAACTAAAAATAATCATAAAAAATAAAATACCCATTAAAACACACACAACCCAGTTATTTTTGAAGATAGAGAAAAACATGTAGAGAGTTTTAGAATCACTAAAGTGCGATAAACGAAATAAATTAAAACAAAAAAGGAAAAATATTGAATTATTGCCTATAGACTATAGTTCTTCCTAATTTAACTTAAGGTTAAATTTATACGAATGTGACTTGGTTAAGCTGTTTTAGGAATCTAAATTTCCCTATGATTCTTTCAAGTATTTTAAACTTTTCACTTACCCCTATAGCTCTACCTAATTCACAAAGTTGATAAGAAGTTTAATTTCTTTAAATTTAATTAATTTCTCTACTAAACGGAAAACAATAATTTAAATCGGACAAGTATAAGTACTAGTGAATATATCTAATCTGATCTAATCTAATTGAAGATAATAATCTAAATATTTCAATATTCAAATAAATTGATTTTTTTGGTTTACCACAAGGCTCAAATCTCAATTCAGATTAGTCTCTATAAGAATAGTCGGATGAATCGGTAGTGCTTTTTCATGCTCATATAATGTCGTTCGCTACATTAGTCCCAATACTATTTTGTAATTTTACTGACTTGGGTGATCACACTTTTTTTTCAGGATCCGAAAAAGTATGTATCTTCCTATTTTAAGTTTCAACGGCTTCTTGCAATATCCTCGCCCAAGCAATGGATGATGACGATGACGATCTTAAGTAAAAAATAAATGTATTTCAATATTGGAGAACAATTCTATGATTATACCATTGACAACTTTGATAAATGTGGTTCATCCAGTAAATCAAATATATGAAAAATAATTTATAGTTTGAGAAGCTTCACCCAACTCTGAAAACGCAGAAAGCTAAGACAATAAGGCGTAAGGTACGTAGCGACTGTTCCGCGGATTGATTCCGACTCAGCAAAACATAATCCAGAACGGTTATGCTTTAAGATAAGAAAAGATCAGGAAAATCTTTGGAAGGGCAGATGATTACGGGGCAATAAAGAAACGTCTTACATAATCTGCGCCCGATGTACAAAACATAGAAAATATGGATGATGCAATGAGACACCACCATAAAACACATTGTTTCTTGGATAAAAAAATCCCATTACACATATTGTGGTAATGAACATTGGATTTGAGATAAGTGACCATTACTGAGCGATTCTCAGTACTTGTACGGTTTCTCAATTCCACTCAGGAGCATAGAACGACTTATCTGATAAGGTTGGAAAGAGTTGGAAAAATATCACTAATGTACTTGATCTTAGCTACAGACTCCCACAGGAAATAGTTAGTTGCCAAGGAGTCTTTTAAACATTCATAGTAACTAAAGCCCTTTCTCGTAAGTATTCAGACTCTTTCCTCAACAGGTAAGCCACTAACTGGTAATAATATGTAGGGAGTCCCAGCCTTGAGGAATCAATCAATGAATCAAAAATTCGGTGAGCCCCGTCACAGGAAGATTAGTGTTATGCCTAGGAAGAAGACATCCTTTACCGCCTCCTCATACCTCTCTTAAAATGTACCCAGTACATTAGAACATTTTCAGCCTTCTGATTTTCAATTTTCAAGATTCTGCAATATTCGACCCAAACTACAAGGGGCTTATAATTTAAAAAAACTCTTTCAGCAATATGGTTACTATTACCTTTGGTTTACAGATAGATTTCAGTAAAAAATGAGTTTCAAGACAATAGGAGGACCTTAGGAGGACAACTAATTTCCTTCTTTTACTGCCAATCTGACAGAAAGAACGAGGAAGAAGAATGATATCCTAATTTTCCATTAAGGATATCATTTGTTTCCATGCTAATAATTGAATCTAACAGTAATATTCCACCCATAAATAAGACATTTCAAAGCTTACGTTTATAATTAATTAGTCTATAGTTAGAATTAAAGTAGAGATATATAATGAGTAATTTAATTACTTGTTGTTAGCACCGAAAGTAGCTAACTGATAAGCAGATTATGAGTAAACAAGTTATCAACACTATAGTCACTTCTTTTATTAGAGCTATTGACACTTAACCGATCTCTTGGCCAACTCAATTTTTAAGTTCTGCATTTGGTTAAATTATTCTGTTTCTAGAGACCTCCTAGGACGCTGCCTATTCATATATTCTTCTAGGTCTTTTTCCATTAGGAAATTTTTTACATATACTTTTACCATTCTTCATTCATCCATTCTAAGCAAGTTATACAGCCACATTTGCCACTTAGTAGCAAAATAGGGATGCTAATGTCAAAATACACTTTATTTTACCATGCCATTTGCCTCGTTCGTCGTATACCGTTTACCTGTGGAAGTTGTATTTTACGAATCAGGATAAATCTATCAAATTTATCTATCAGGGGGTGAATCTTTCTTGATTAGGGACCAAGTCTCACATAGTACATCCCTTTAGGCCGAACAGTATTATTTGGTTTTAGGGCGTACAACAGCTGGGTCATTAACATCCGGATCGAATCAGTATTTGTAGAAGGGAATCTAAGTATTGAGATTGGGGTTCCTACTGCACCCAACTCGAACAAGAAATAAGACAGTGTCCTAAATCAATTAGAGACAAATGGCAACTGGACTGCCTTAATGTATCACTTACTGAGGCAATAATGAAATCCTACACTGATAATAATAGAGTGTGTACTGTCAAGTCCAACAGGAACGTTACCTGGTGGAATAGTGAACTTGGCAAGCTGAGAGCTTCTACTAGGAAACTCTTCAATAAAGCCAAAAGTACAGGTAGTTGGAATGCCTATAAGCAAGCACTGACCGACTACAATAAAGCCATTAGGAAAGCTAAGAGAGGGGCATGGAGGAATTTTTGCAACGACATCAATGACACATCCTCTACTTTTAGAGTAAATAGAATCCTATCCAAGAGGCCGGGCCAGGGAGTTATGGGTGCCATCAGTGCGGAAGGGGGCCATACCGATTCAGAGATTGGCACCCTGAAGGCACTTGCTAGAGCACACTTCCCTGGCTGCGAGCTGATAGATGAGGAGCCAAACAATCCCACCTCGGAAAAAAATACTATTAATTCAGATAGGTGGGCAGAAGCTAACAGAATAGTCAATTCTGGGAGACTAGAATGGGCAGTTAAATCATTTGCCCCATTCAAATCAGCCAGCACTGATGGAATTTTTCCAGCTCTACTTCAAAAGGGCTTTGAGGTGCTGCGACCCCACCTCCTTGTTTTACTGAGAGGTAGTTTAGCACTTAACCACATACCTGATAGGTGGAATGTGGCTAAAGTACGATATATACCTAAACCTGGGAAGGCCTCCTATGACCATCCCAAGGCGTATAGGCCTATATGTCTGACATCTTTCCTATTGAAGACACTGGAAAAGATTATTGACAGACATATTAGAGACAATATACTGGCTGATAAACCACTACATAGTGCTCAATATGCTTATCAGCCTGGCAAATCCTGTGAGACTGCCTTACACTTCCTGGTCTCCAGGATTGAGAAAACTCTGATTAACAAGGATATTGTGGCAGGCATCTTTGTTGACATAGAGGGTGCCTTTGACCGAACTCCTTATGACACTATGGCATTAGCCTTAGAAAGGAGAGGAGTGGGAGGATTAATCTCCGGATGGATTAATGCCATGCTGGAGGGAAGGATGCTCACATCCGAACTGGGTCACTCCAGATTGTGGATTAGACCGAGAGGAGGATGTCCGCAAGGGGGCGTGCTATCTCCACTTCTGTGGTGTCTGGTCGTCGACTCGCTGCTGACAATCCTGAGTAATGCAGGTTTCTATGCACAGGGATACGCTGATGATATCGCTGTGCTAATTGAAGGCAAGTTTCCGGAAACCATATCGGATCTGCTCAAAACAACCATGAAACTTCTTAGGGAATGGTGTCAGACGAATGGTCTAAGCATCAACCCTCAGAAGGTCAATCTCTGTATCTTCACTAACAAAAGAAATATAACCATCAGACCACCCCACCTTGGTGAGGCTGAGGTCAATATCTGTAGTGAAGTTAAACATCTAGGAATTACTCTTGATAGTAAATTAAAATGGAACAGCCACATTCATAAAACCTGTACAAGGGCACTTAAGTGCCTCTTTGCATGTAAAGGGGCTGTTGGAAAAACATGGGGCCTCAAACCGAATGTGGTCCTCTGGATATATAAAACAGTTATAAGACCGATGGTCCTATATGCAGCTGTTGTGTGGTGGCATAAGGCAAATACATGTAAATCCTTGCTGCAGCTTGGGAAGCTGCAAAGACTGGCATGCCTTATGACAACCGGAGCTATGAGTACAACCCCGACTGCTGCAATGGAAGTTTTACTCAACCTAACACCATTACACATAGCAGTAGAAACTCAAGCACTTAACACAGCCTATAGGCTCTCTAAGTTAGGAACAAGATCCAGCTCTTTGGTTTACCGGGGCCATGGCAACTTGTTCAGAAGGATTGATGAAGATTCGGTGCTTGCCATGCATTCCGATCTTCAAGTAAAGAAATACAAGGACACACTTTACTGTGCAATGATTAACAGGACTGACTTGCACAAACCGTGCAATGGAGTCAACTGTTATACAGATGGATCCATGACAGAGCTAGGCTCAGGTGCTGGAATATGGAGAATGGATAAACCTGAGGAAGGGTTGTCCATTTCTCTTGGTAAGCATACCTCAGTCTTCCAGGCTGAAGTAATGGCTATCAATATCTGTGCTCAAACCTTAATTTCAGAAGGGATGAGAGACAGACAGATAACTATCCATACCGATAGTCAAGCTGCTATTGGAGCTTTGGGTAGTTATATAACACGGTCCAAACTAGTAGAGGAATGCAAAAACAATCTAAATATGCTTTCCCTGCTAAATAAAGTCCGGGTATATTGGGTGCCTGGTCACTCAGGCATCTTAGGGAATGAGAGGGCTGATAGCCTCGCGAGGAGGGGTTCTGCCCAGCTACCCCCCACACCTGAACCTGTATGTGGAATTAGCCTCAGCAAAGCCAAAGGACTGATTAAGGCTGCTGCTGATAATAGATCCAGGCAATACTGGAGGGATACCGACAAGCAGCATCACTCCAAGATGTTTCTGGATGGACCCTGCAAAGAGAGAAGTCATATTCTACTCTCTATGGACAGGACAACCCTAAGGAGGGTGACAGGACTATATACTGGACACTGTCAACTTAATAAGCATCTCCACAATATGGGTTTGGTGGCCTCACCGACTTGCAGATTCTGCAAGAAGGAGGATGAAACTGCATTTCATTTGATATGCAGTTGCCCAGAGATTGCTAGGACACGGTTTTACCATTTTGGTGTCGACCATATCCCTGATCCCAAGTTGCGTGAACTGATTAACCCCCACAGGTTAGTCAGATTCACCAAGGCGTTAGCCCTGTATTAACAGTATATTGGACGGCGCACAATAAGCCTAAATTGGCTGCAGTGCATTGGATTAGCCGGCAAAAAAAAAAAAAAAAAAAAAAGTATTGAGATTAATAATTTTCCCTTTCAGCAATTCAACAATGGCAACGTATGCACGATATCTTGCCAGAATTCTGAATAGTTACTTAAACAATTTAAAATTAATTTACGAAATAATTAATATATATTATTATAATTAGTTAAATGTAATCCTAGAAGAATTGATGAACCTTCTGGAGAAATCCTTAATAGTTCTGAAAGATTTACCTATCATGTATTTATATTCTTATATATTCTTTTCGGCTGCTTCCTCAGCAGTGTCGTCAGCAATATATATATAAATAACCTCTAATTAGGTGTAGATAGATAATTTTAGGTCAAAGTCTAAATATGAAATTGGAGTCTGATAATTAACTTCACCACTATTGTATTTAATTATGATGCACTACGTTTCTGCTATAATGCTATCTTCTGGTGCAAGAACAATTTTTATCTAAAGGTGAGTGGGTACTTACACCCAGAAGCTTCATGTCTGACTTGAATAACTATATGATTTTCAAATAGAAATTAAAATAAATTCTTTAATAAAATAAAAAAAAAAAAAAAAAAACCTTACAAAAATAAGGTATATCGGTGAACATTCTGATACAAAAGAAAACAGTTATTTCAAAGTATCTCAGATAATTAGGAACATAAATTAAATGTGGAATGTATTTAATATTAATGTTCTGAAATGATGCATAAAACCTTAATCTATCTCAACGTGAAATCTGGAAACGGAGCCGGTACGAAAATCGTACCGTTACCCAGAGGTAGCAGCACCCCTTTAACAGTACCTACCCGTTCCCTAAGTACAGATCTCGGATCCTCAGGATATAATTAACTATGGTCCATAGGCACAGCCGTTATCCAGATTGCCGTGTCACTGGTCGGTACTCAACTACTAATAATGGTACTCATAAGTCACCAGAAGCTGCTACTTCTTGTGGAACCTGTACAGTCCCTTCCTCTTCATACAATGACCGGTTCTTCGATATGAGTCCTCTCCAAGGAAGGTAGTAATTGGGGATGGACTCGAAAACTAAATCGTAAGTATATTTTACTATTTAAATTATATTATCGTGAAGTGAGAATGGTTGACTGTGTGTATATTTGGGAGAAGTTCATAATGTTTCACATTTTTCATACAGTAAAATTTTTAAAAATTGTGATTTTGAAATTTAAATTTCTATTATCTAATAATTCACCTTTTATTAAATTCTTTTGCCCTATTGTTTCTAATTATTATTATGTTTGTCAAAGGTCATAACTACTGTTTCACTTTGTTTTTAATTATCAGTATAATTTCTTTTACTTATCATCTTTATATATTGTATACTACTACTGATTGTTATCTTTTGTTTTTCATAGCTCTGAAGAAGGCCTTGATTTAGGCCAAAACGTCGGCACCAATACTTAATTGTGTGTTTATTTGACTGCACCCTCATATAACTTCTCCCATAAATTATATTATTATTAAAGTATAAAAATGTTTAAATCTAATGATGATCTAATGATTTGGTACAGCTGGACGAAGACGCGGAAACCAAATACAAGTTAGTGAAAACCGATAGACCTTGAAATAAACATGGATAAGACAAAATATATGATTAGTAGTAGCAACAGAGACCATCATTATGATATTGATATATATACGTCTGAACGCGTAGAGAAAAGTATTTAGGTTCTATGATAACTAGAAAAAGCGGAATACAGAAGGAATTAAATTTCCTGCTAAAGGCGGAAAATGCGTGGTGTTATTAAGTTGCAAAATTACTTAGTTCGCGGCTTTTATCAAGAAATTTAAAGGTTAGAATTAAATTAAATAAAGCCACTATTCTCACGACAGTTCTGTGAAACGTGGTAGCTTACTTTGAAGGTTGAACAACGACTTAAGGTTTTCCAGAATGAGGTACTAAGTAAAATAATTTGTCTAAAGAGAGATGAGGCCACTGAGGAATCACGGAGCTTGTACTCTGTTAGTATAATTGAGTTGATACCAAAGCGGCGATTCATAAGGGTGTGAAGAGTCGCTGGCCTCAGTAAAGAACGGATCCCGAGAAAGGTGGTATTCGCTAAGCCGACTGGTAGGCATCCGAAAGGTAGGCCGAAGCGTCGATGGAAGGATTATGTTAACGCTGATCTCGGGAGTTTAGGGTTGACGGAGATCATTTAACGAACCTGTGTATACAGTATTTGGTGGTATCGGCATCGAACACCCGGGTTAGCTTATTCAATTATCATAATTATAATTCTTACCATGAAATCATAAACTTAAACAATGGAGCTCCATTAAAATAAAGTTATTTAAGATAAACTATAGATTAAATCTATCCTATAGGATTACACCCTATTCTAGCCACTGTAGCAAAATATAGTAGATTCATTCCATGGGACTATTATAAAATAAATTTTAACCAGCAAAGAACGAATTCGCATCGAGGCCTTTTAAATCAAGACAATTTCAGTACTCTTGATCACTCATATAATTATTAAATAAATAATTAGTCACAATAAGCATTCCAAAAAAAAAAAAAAAATCAGAATTATGCAGAACTAGATCTAATGAAGCACATCCTACATCATCAACTAAAAAATATTACATAAAGCGCACATCAGATAAATCAAATCCCAATAAAACATTTCAGTATGAATCATTTTGATTCGTTAATAGGAGAAATGTTGAATGGTTTATTACTTAATGTCATTCTGGAAATTAAGCCTTCGTTTTGGGAATCTTTTTTATCATGATATCCTAGCAAATAATCTTATTTATATGTGCAACTGGTGTCAGATTTTATTTATAATTACTTTCACTTACCTATATATGAAATATATAGTAAGGGAAAGTATTGCGATCATGAAAATTTTGGAATTTCAGTTTTCAACGGAAACGCACGTTTTAGGGTCTCCTGAGTCCAAATAACCAAGTCCCGAAAAAATGTGTGAGTCTGTGGTAACTTCCGGGCGGAAACGAAAAGTCCTGTGAAACTGAAATTTCGTATTTAAGGCAAATATACGCCCTGAGATGTTACAAAATCTTTTTCATCAAAATCAGCTAATCGGAAGATGTACTTTATACCATGCATTTAGCACCTTTTTACGATTTTCTCAAAAACGGCTCTAACGATTTTGATTTAACTCTATATATAGATGAAAAATTTAATGTGATGTATGTTTCATTCCGATTGAAATAGTCAGACAGCGCTTAAATGCCGATATTTTAAATTTTCTTCCTCTAAAGTTCCTTTAATTTTGTGGATA
Source organism: Piezodorus guildinii (assembly GCA_023052935.1). NCBI lineage: Eukaryota > Metazoa > Arthropoda > Insecta > Hemiptera > Pentatomidae > Piezodorus > Piezodorus guildinii. Next base: position 65,502,824 of record CM041293.1, read on the forward strand.
CTAAAAAAATAACAATATATTCTTGTATATAAATCGTTGGAAAGCTAAAGATTTTAGAACAAATATTATTTCAAGCAGAAAATTGTAAAAGCTGATAGAGAGTGATGAAAAGGCGATATAACTAACTGATTGTTTTACATAATAATATGATCGATTTTTTAATAAAACATATGTTTCTGTAGAAATTAAATTTAATTAATTCTTTAAAAATTTATTTTTATCTCTAAATTTATTTAAAAATTCTTAAATTGATATAAATAACAGAGGTAAGGGATAGTCGTGTATTGCCCGCACCAGATTTTTTTTTATCTTATTTTGCCCTATATCGAGAAAAACGTTTCTTTCTTAAATATTACATGAATATTTAACAGTCTGCAGTCTTGGGATTTTAAACAAGATATTGTCTCATAAACGTTAAGTTTATTACAAAGAAATTTCATTTCAAATTTACAATACGTTTTACTGATCATCGATTTAATTATTTTGCAAAAAATCTCCATAAAAACGAAAATGACAAAAAAAACATAACATCCTTGGCAATATTCTGTCACATATTTTCAACACAAACATATTGCTAAAGATGTGTTTAACATTTATTGACACAAAATGGACCGTGTGTTTGCCAAACAGATTCGAAAGCCGTTTATCTTGTTCCATATAAATGGAGTCTTTACCAATTTAAATCAGGCTTGAGGCCAAGTGGAGCGAAACGAATGGATATTAGAAGGAAACCAGTTTTAAACACTAAAGGTCTGCAGTATTTTGCAGGAACATTAAACACATTAACCTAAATTAACTAAAGAAAAATTGTGAAAATATATTACAACAAAGGAATATTTTTCCCGTGAAGCAAACTTAAAATATATTAGTTTTTGAAATATATTGAATACAATTAAACAATATGAAGGATGATATGGTTCGATTGGCGGTTATAAAAGAATAGGAAATAGTACAAAAAAAAAAAGGTTTTTTTTTTTACTATTTTCTATTATTTTATGATGACCACCAGAACCATCTCCTTCGTATTCATTTTACGATCAACCATTTAATATTAAATTTGCTTCAAAGAAATTAAACAATGTATCTCAAATATCGGTCAATGTTCTTCATTGTTTGCAAAGAAAATTTTAACTTAAAGCAAATTTTGTACGAGACTTGCAAAACCAGACATCTTACAGGGTTTTGTGTTTACATTCAGTTCCACAATTAATGTGGTAAGAGGGTGAATTGTTGGAGCGGTTCCCTTACGCAACTGTATGTAGAACGTGTTTATGAACAAGTCATGTCCCTCACGTTTCCACAGCCCTCACCCGGGCCGTTTGGAAGAGAAGAAAGTGCCCGCACAAAGCCTGATATAAATTCATATCCTTCCTCTGCATGAAGCAGTCCATGCATGCTCATATCCTCTCCATGATAATTCCGAGCTTGTAGTTGGACTTTTATGGTTCATAAATCAGAAGATACTGTAATTATTAATGTTGATAGCTGTTTGTTTTGATGTTCTAGGCGCAAAGCATCACTTACATCAGTGTCGGATCCTCCTAATAAAATACTCCAAAAATAGTTTAATTTATTTTCTAATTATACAGAAATCTCCAATTTCTATTGAAAACAAATTGCTAATTTACAAGACAGCACTAAAACCTATCTGAACCTATGGACTTGAACTGTGGGGGACAGCTAATTTTTCTAACATCAAATGCATTCAATCCTTTCAATTCAAATTCCTCCGAACAACAGTTAATGCTCCTTATTATGTGACCACGACTTAAATATTCCATTTATTTTAGACCTTATCCCATCAAAATTCTCCAAATTCCACCAGAACCTTGTCCATCACCCCGATCTGCTAGCTTAATCCCTACCCAGCTCCACGCACCCATACCACCCCCCAAGTAGGTTGAAACGGCAGTGGCCTCGAGACCTCTTGTAAACATGTACAATATTTATATCGATGAGTGTTAATAAACATATTAACATTTATTATATCAATGAAGATTTATTGTATCATTAATTCTTGTATGATCTTTATTCATATTACTTTGCTTTTTTATTTCCTTCGTTCAGACCATTAGCATCACGTTTTGCATAATCTGGATTTCTTCCTTTCGAGTAATATTTTCATTCTGACTCCGTTTATTCTATTTATTTATTCGTTTACTCCTTTATTCCATTTTATAAACCTTCCATTGTAGATCATTTTATCAACTTGTCGGCATCCTCTGTAATAGCATTCAGAATTGTTAAGCTTTTGAGATCTTTTCCAACATCTATTAACCACTTAGGTTTGGTTTTTCTTTTGTTTGTTTTATTCATTTAACAAACTCTTGAATAAGCTGCCTTGGCTTTTCGGATGATGCTACAATGGGAGCCCTAAATTTTGTCTATCCAGGTTTAATAAAGATACGGATTTTTAACGAGTACCTGAGGTTGGGGAGTCCGTGGCTGAGTGGTTAGCGCGCTAGTTTCTCATGCTACAGGTTGCGAGTTCGAATCCCAGTCCCGGCAGGGCTTTTATAATGATGTAATTAAATGGGGATTCAGTCGCAGCCTCTCCCCCGGGTATGTGGGACCCATCAGCCAAATGGTGGCCACTCACAAAATTAGGCGTAGGGAATGGTGACCCTACGCTACGAATTTCATCGTGAAACGCGAGTGTAATCCCTCAGATCATACCGCGAGGCCCAGGGCCTGCACAGCCTGTCGCGCCATTGAAAAAAAACCTGATGTCGCAACGGTTCGTGACAATCTTTTTATTACGACCCCTCCGAAGGATGGTATAACTACGGAAATTTATTCTCATAAAAAATCCATGAGCCACATTCGAACTTAGGACTTGGGCATAGAAGGCTGTTATGCAAGCCACTACACCACAGGCGACCTCATTTTACTTTTATCAAAACATTTAAAATTATTTTAGTCACTCTATTATCATTCATTGTAAAAATATTTTACTGTTTGTTTTTGTTGCTTGAAAAAAATTGCATTAAAACATTGACATCCAAGTAAGGTTTAAAAAAGAACTACTCTTTATGCATGTCTGATTTTTAGTTGTGTTTTTTTTTTTTTAATTTTTAGAACTTTAAAAAGGTTTTTTTCGATTTTATTTTGTTTGCATTTAATCACTATTTGAGGTTATAAGTTCTCGTAGATATTTAAACTTATTGACTTTTTAACATATTTTTTATCTAATCTAATTGGTTGTATTTGGTAAGTTTTTGGATTAAGAATTAAAATCTCTGCGCTTTAATGATCGATTTTATGATAAAAGAGCTACAGGAAGACAAACAGGCGACAATTTTAGTTTATATTTAAGAAACATTGGCAATCACGACTAGTCAGTGAAAAACTCTATATCTCCGATTTCTTGAATCTGTTTTGAATGATTCTTCTTTTGTTTTGTGGGGAATTTAATTTTATAAAACGGAAACATCGAGTTTTTCTATATTCGATATTTGGATTCTACGTATGAATGTGAGACTTAAAATTTTGAGAAGGGATTATTTTTTGTCCTAGTCGATTACAAAAGTTCATTATTGAAAAAAATGTAATTAGTAAAGTAAAATTTTTAACTTTATTAAGATTTTTTTTTTTTAATGGAATAAAAAGCATTGGTTTAACAACCAATGAATAAGATTCGTAAATTGTATATAAATAAACTTTTCAGATTCTCAGCAGTTATTTTTTATATAAAATAATAGTTGAGTCAAGACAGATATTTGAATGATGGAATTTTTAACATGGATTATGAGTTATTTAAAGCATATTCCTTATTTTTATACAACATATCGATGGTAGATTTATAATTCATAGGGATGAACTAAGTTATAAGTCCAGTTTCTTTTGAAATTATTTAAGCAAGCTGAATCATAATAAATGAGGGACAAGTGAATCAACAATGCTCTTAATATGTTTACAAGTTTTTGTAAGAACTTTGAGAGAATCCAGTTCATGAAGGAGACAAAAAAAAAAAGAATATAACTTAATGCTTTCAAAAGCCTATTAAAATACATGAACTAAGAAAAGATGACCCAATAGTAGTAAATAATAAAAGAGAAGCGGTTGGCCGATATTTATTAAGGCCGTAGTTATAGCACAAGGGAGGTTATTAAAGTACCGCAGGGACCGCTCTCTGGCCCATTTCCTCCTCTGGACACTCCAGGGCCTTCTCCAGCCACCATCCACCTTAGAATATCCTTTATATTAAAATAACTACATCATATATAATACATTTTTAAAATATATATATATATATATATATATATATATATATATATATATATATATATATATATATATATATCTACGAGTCTTAAGGTTCAATCAATAAATAAAATTGCTTATTTCTGACTGAACCTTAAGAACCGTAGATAACTAGGTCTAATCAACTATATATATATATATATATATATATATATATATATATATATATATATATATATATATATATAGATAGATAGATAGATAGATAGATATATAGTCGTACAGAATGGAAACGTATAAGTATAGTCGATCATTAAACTTTTATGAGAGAAAACTAGTCAGTGGATGAGCAATAAAGAAAAACACAAATAAGACTTCAATTTTTCCTAGGTCGACCTTAAATTTATATTTTGATCAGGCATATGAGCAGAGAAGATGAATGAAGATTAGTAATAAAAAACTGTTAAAAGATAACACCATTATAAAAATAAATATACATTACTATGATAAAAGTGGATATAATTAGTTGACCGTTGAGAATTACTGAAGGAATTAGTCCGGGTGGCGGTCATTAAATGAAACAACTGAATAGTTTCAACTATTTTATTGTTTGCCAACGTTTCGACCCCCATTGTGGGTCATCATCAGGGCGTCTGGTAGGTGAGTGGAAACTCAGTTTCCACTCACCTACCAGACGCCCTGATGATGACCCACAATGGGGGTCGAAACGTTGGCAAACAATAAAATAGTTGAAACTATTCAGTTGTTTCATTTAATGACCGCCACCCGGACTAATTCCTTCAGTAATTCTCAACGGTCAACTAATTATATCCACTTTTATCATAGTAATGTATATTTATTTTTATAATGGTGTTATCTTTTAACAGTTTTTTATTACTAATCTTCATTCATCTTCTCTGCTCATATGCCTGATCAAAATATAAATTTAAGGTCGACCTAGGAAAAATTGAAGTCTTATTTGTGTTTTTCTTTATTGCTCATCCACTGACTAGTTTTCTCTCATAAAAGTTTAATGATCGACTATACTTATACGTTTCCATTCTGTACGACTATATATCTATCTATCTATCTATCTATCTATATATATATATATATATATATATATATATATATAGTTGATTAGACCTAGTTATCTACGGTTCTTAAGGTTCAGTCAGAAATAAGCAATTTTATTTATTGATTGAACCTTAAGACTCGTAGATATATATATATATATATATATATATATATATATATATATATATATATATATATATATATATATATATCTTCAGTACTATGATAAAAGCAACTTTTATACGTGAATAATTCAATATAGTCACTTGTATATAAAATATATCAAAAACTTTATTGAATAATAAAAAAAAAAAAAAAATGAAACAATAAAAATGAAGAATTAAATAATGAGAAAAATAAATAAATAGTATTGTATAAAAAACAAAATAATATAATCGTAACTTTATATGATAAGTGAATAGCAAAAGCAAGGAAACGGGAAAACAATCAAGCAGTTAAAATGTAGGAAAAATTCTTTAAAATATAAAAACGTAGTGAATTTTAAAAGATACGCATTTTTAAATAGAGTATTTTTGATTTAAACACCATAGTCCAATTTAATTGTATTATTTTTAAAGTTTCTGTGTCACCACATCTGCTTTTTTTTAAGGATAACTAACTCGTTATCTTAAGAATTTCGAAGATTTAATCTTAATATATAAGAGGAATTTAAGTCGATCCTATCGTATAAAGATAATACATGAGTGAATCATTGCTGAGATATTAACAAAATTATTTATTGCACTAAGCTGTCTGCTAAAAGGAATACAAATAAATAACCATATATTAATTTTATTTAAGAGAATAAGCACTATGGAACAGGAGATTTCGAAAGGAATAGTACATATATATTATTTTTCTTAATTTCTTATTATAGCACATGTTAAAATGCATATTGAGTTCTATTATTTTATTTTAACGTCTTTATCCATTCCAGAAGCAAAAGGAGATCAATCCATTAGAAATCGTCAATACCATGACACTCAATACGTTCGATTTTCATGAACTTTTTACCAGGGTTTTTTTTCACAACTTTTTTCACTATTTAGGTAATGTGTTTTGAGGAAAAGAAAAGCACAACCTGATAATATTGGTAGTTTTTGTTTTGATTTGAAACCTGTAATATTACCTTAGTAAGTGGGTTTTCAGTAAAATTACTGCAAAACTAAATTATTTAGCAAGAAAATGTTTTCTTCAAGGTTTTAAGAACTTTAATTAACTTAGGTTTTTTTTTTTTTTTTTTTTTTTTTTTGCATTAAGTATGTAGTTCGTAACAATGAAGAGGTATGATTTTCAATTCCACTTCCATTTCGATCTTACTATTTACAAAATAATGGAATCTGCTAGAAATGGTTTATGTAAAACTCTTTCCTAAGAGAGATTTGGTTGGCGCGGTACTGATTGTGAGTGATTACTAACCAATTTTCTATAATTCATATTTTAAGACTTACGTCATTGAATGGGTGATTTTTTTTTTTAATGTTATTACCATAAGATTACAGTTATTATCAAGAAAAAATATACCTAAATAATCATAGAGATTCGCTAAAATATAAATTCCTTATCGTTAAAATAAAGTAAATTATTATTTTAACTTAAGATTTTTAACCTAGTAACATTTTTCGAGAAAACATATTTATTAAAATTTAAAATGGTATTAGTCAATACATTTTTTAAATGTGACTATGATTTTAAACAAAGGCTACTACCCATGGGCAGGACTGCAAAAAATATTCAAAACCAGAACCAGAAGGTCTCAGGACATTTTTTTGTTAGGATGGTAACGGAGATACCACAATCTCCTCACCACAGAAAAGAATGATATCTGGTTCGCGCCAAAACAGGAACATATAGAACATTAAGGTCTTTATAGATGAGTTTATTCGTGAAATAGTATTGATGCAAAAAAAAAAAAAAATCGATGTAGCTCTCCACTGATTTACTTCTCTAGTCCATATCGGCCTTATAATTGTCGTGTAAATGAACCATTTTTAGTAAAGTGGAAGATTAGAACTTTTGTCTAGACATTGTTGAAGTATCAGAAAACGTCTGGTAGATTTTGTCGTTTCAACCTTGTATGAGGATTCCAAGTAAGACGTTATTCAAGATAGAGTCCTAGGTATCAGATAAGTTCAACAACAGAGTATTATTTATGGATACTATAGGACAGGAAATTGTAGGTTTACGGCGGAGGGTAAAAGTTATATGGTGTAAATTAGTTTGAGAGGTTATAATGGGATCGATATTGGCTGATTATACAAAAGTATTATCAACATATATTTCTTAATTTAATCACTATTTTTACCATCACAATGTACAGGATGTTGTTATTGACGAATATGCCCAGATCAGAAGTAATACAACACTTTAGGTGAATTTTCATATTCTTTAGAGATGTTTGTTATATTTGAGTCGACCAACTTATAGGATCCATCGAAAAATAAATGTAAAAATTAAGTGTCTCAAGACTGCTAACTGTTAAAGATATTGTGAATTATGGCAATATTTTCATAAAAAGAGGCTCAAGGTGCGTTTACACTTTTGCCAGCCCATAAGAAATAAAAAGTGCAGATAAAGAAAGAAAACTCGACATAAGCATTTTTGTTGCATATTTGTGTACTTATATTTAAATTATGGGTTTTTAATTGTGTTTTTACGTACACTTACCTATGTATTAAGAGTCCCCTGAGTCCTAATTGCCAAGTCACGGGAAAAGATCTGTGTGTGGTGATTCTAGCGCGAAAACGAAAAGACTACAAAACTGAAATTTCATATTTAAGAAAACTATACGTCCGAGATGTTACAGCAACTATTTCACAAACATCGGCTTTATACCATGCATTTTGAACCTTTTATAATTTTCTCAAAAACGGCTCTAAAGATTTTGATTAAACTCGCTATATGGATGTAAAATTTAATGAGCCTCTAATATCATTTAGGTTTTATTTTGATTGAAATAGTCTTGAACTTAAATGCCGATATTTTGAATTTTCTTCCTCTAAAGTACCTTTAATTTTGTAGACTTAAAAAAAAATAGGCACAATTATAACGGCTAAATATGTTAATAACTTTTTGTTTTTTTTTAACCTAAAAACAGTAATACTGGTATATAATATACTGTTGGAAAGCTAAAAATTTTAGTTAAAATATTATTTAATATACGGAATCGTGAAAGTTAATGAGTGATGAAAAGCCGATGAAACTTTAGTATTGTTCTAGATAAAAATATAATAGATAATTTAACAAAACACATGTTTCTATTGAAATTCAATGTAATTAATTCTTTAAAAATTTATTGTTATCTCTAAATGTATTTCAAAATTCTTAATATGATTTCAACAACGGAGGTGTGTAAAAGTCGTGTGCTGCGTGCACCCGATTTTTTCAAACAAAAATAGTTCAAGCCTAAAAAAGAGGGAACAGAGAGAGCATTGCGTTAAGTCATTTAGCCGAGCAAGGGTTAAATATCCTTATTTTACGCGTTTGTCATTTACTTTGGCATGGAGTTGCGTGAGGGTATCGTATAGGTATGAATGCACCAATAGAATTTTAAACCTTTCTTTTTGAGGAAGATGGGGAGCCCGAGGCTGAGTGGCTAGCGCGCTAAAGGTTGAGTTTGAATCCCAGTCCTGGCGGGACTTTTATAAGGATGTAAATAAATGGTGATTCACTCAAAGCCTCTAACCCGAGTATGTGAGACCCGTCTGCCAAATGGTGGCATTCACAAAATTAGGCTTAAGGAGTGATGACCCTACACTTCAAAATGCATCGTGAAACGTGAGTGTAATCTCCAAGGAGATTACACCACGAGGCCCAGTGCGTACACGGCCTGTCGCGCCACTGGAAGAAGGAAGAAGTCTGAGGAAGATAGTAACTCTCAACTGGCTGAAACTGCCAATGCAAATACTAATTCCCGATAAACAAGTAAACTTTCGACACAAACTAGATTATTATTCCTTCATGTCCATCCATTTGTAACTGCTCATAGCAATGTTCAAATTCCTATAATTAATATTTATCAATAATATTTAAAAGGAGAAGTATGCTAGCCCCAGTAGCCGGTCTTTGGCCACATTCTGGTCAAGGTCAAGGTACCGTTCCATCCAAGAAGCCGGGATGTATCTTTATAACAAGCTTGAGGTTCTCCTTTCCCAAACCCGTTTGGGCACCTCTCCAATCTAGTCATTTTTTTAGGGTGATACTTATATATTTGAGTTAATACACTGAACAATTTCAAGGAACAGACAATACTTATACAGTTGTTAATATCCGAGACAGCCTTGTATAAAATTTATCGGACCTCTTTTTTGTATTTTTTGCCTCGTCATCAAAAATTCCACGGCACCACGTTTATTATATCAAGAAAGACTTCTCCTCCCATTTAGATTTCCAATAAAATATTATTTCCAAATATTATAACATATTGAAGTTATGTAACATTTAAATACAAGAAACATCATAAAAGATTTTCAAATCTGCATCTTCGCATTTTACTTTTTTTATTACTTATTAAAATATAATATATCGGGATCACTTGTAGCTGGGTGGTTAGCATAACAGCCTCCTATGCCAAAGGTCACAGGTCCGAACCCGCAGGTTTTCCTATGATTTTTTAATAAGAGTAAAAACTCCTTAGTTATGCCGTCCTTCGGAGGGGACGTTAAAAGGTTGTCCCTAGCCTGTGCGATGTCAGGTACTCGTTAAAGATCCCTATCCTAATAAAACATAGATAGGCAAAATTCAGGACTCCCACTGTAGCATCGTCCGATTAGCCATAGTAGCATAAAGTGACGTTAAATCAATAAACAAACAACAATGTAACATATCCCTCTGAATGCAGTTTATCAATATTATAATCATATTACAAGTGATTTCTATTTTATTATTGCGATAGTTAAAAGGTCTGTTTGTGTGTGTTTGTTAAGTCTAGTGAAAAACCGAAAAGTCGTACGAAACTGAAATTTCATATTTAAGAAAAGCCCGAAATGTTACAGAAACTTTTTAATCTAAATCGGCTAACCAGAAGAGCCACTTTATACCATGTACTTTGCACTTTTTTACGATTTTCTCTATATCGCCATTTATATTTCAAACTTTCTTCCTCTAAAGTACCTTTAATTTTGTACATTCAAAAAGATTAACCATATCATCTTAATGTCATTGATAAATGACGGCTAATTATACAAGTTGGACGAATTTGATTACCAACGAAAGGATAAAAGAGAAAAACTATTTCTTTAACCCATTTTTGTTTTTTTAAATAATAACAACCGTGATATAAACGTATAATATACCATTGGAAAGAGAATATTTTAGAAAAAATATTATCTGCTACACAAAGTTGTTTAGTTCGCGGCTTCTATCTAAAAACTTAAAGGTTAGAATTTATAAAACTATTATTCTTCCAACGGTTCTTTTCGTATGTGAAACGTGGCCGGTTACTTTGAAGGATGAACAACGGCTTAAGGTTTTCGAAAATAAGGTATTGCGTAAAATATTTGGTCCGAAGAGAGATGAGGCCACTGGGGAGTTTAGAAGGTTGCAAAACGCGGAATTGCGGAACTTGCATCCTGTGAATATAATTGAGCTGATTGCATCGCGGAGACTCAAATGGGCGAGTAAAGTTGTTGGGCTCGATGACGAGCGGATTCCGAGAAAATTGGTATTTGCTGATCCGACTGGTAGGCGTCCGAAAGGTAGGCCGAAGCGGAGATGGGAGGATTGCGTTAAGGCTGATCTCGGGAGCTTGGGCTTGAATGGTGAACATTGGACGAGTCTGTGTAGGCGGAATTTGGTGGTATCGGCATCGAACCTTATTATTATTATTATTACACAAAGTTGTAAAAGGTAATATAAAGTGACGAACAGGGAATAAACTTATTACTAATTAACAATTTAGAATAGTTATATTATTTAATCTAAATCATATGTTTCCAACGAAAATCAATATCTTAATAAAATCAACTTAAAATATTTTTCTATCTGAAGTATATTTAAGAGTTTTTTAAATTGATTTTAACAGTCGAGGTAAGTCAAAGTCGTGTGTTGCCCGCACCAGATTTTTTTAGTAAAATATTAATAATGAAAACGCATATTTGTTTCAAATACATTTTTATTATCTGCATATTTTCGTTAAGAATTGTTTTGTGAAATAAATAAGTCATTCAATCAATTAGAAAATAATTTCATTCTATATTATAACACGAGATGTATTTCTCAAAAGAAATGAGAGCAAACAAATTGGAGGCTTGCTCCACAGTACCAGAACAAAAGGCCAGCAATTTTTCAGTTGGGTTTCGTTGTTTCGTGGGAGTCACCGACTCGAGCTAAATAATTTCACAGAAAGATACTTCCATAATTAATTTAATAGCATTCATAGACTTTTTTCTAAGAAACAGTAGCGATTTTCAGCTAGATACCCAGTGAGAACTGCTAAGGGTGGAGATGAAGCGATAACCCAAATCATAACCGATTAATCCAGAAAATTGAGGCCGAGAAACGTTTTAGTTCTTAGCGAACAACAAACGGTTCGGAACTAACTGATTTAAGTAGTTAAATTATACGTTAAATTTTAATGAAAATGAAAAAAAAGCAATATAATAGTTAACGTTTGGGCCTAATCAACAGTGAGGTTGGCCAAAGTTTGGAGTTAAAATTACTTTAAATTCTAATAATAAAAATTAAAGTACATGAGATATGCACATATTTTTTTCTTTCATTTACATATATGAAATATATAGTAGGGCAAAGTATTTAGGAGCGTATATACCTAAGATGATACAGCAACATTTTCATCAAAATCAGCCAGAAGAGCCACTTAATACCTTCTTCTTCCACTGGCGCGACAGGCCGTGTAGGAGATTACACTCACAATTCATTTTGCAGGGTAGGGTCATCACTCCCTACGCCTTATTTTGTGAGAGACCACCATTTACTTAATACCTTACATTTTGCATTTTTTTCAATAATGGCTGTAACGGTTTTGACGAAACTCGCGTAATCGAGGTAAAATTCAATGGAATTTGATATCATGTTGGTTTCATTCTGATTGGAACAGTCTGACAGGGCTTAAATGCCGATTTTATTTCATTTTCTTCCTCTAAAGTATCTTTTATTTTGTTTTTTCTAAAATGTTAATCGTACCACCTCATAAAAATTTATATTAAACAGACAAATATGAAAATGGAATGAATTTTATATCTAACTTAAGGAGAAAATGACAAAATTATTTGCATAGGTATATTTCTTTTTCCGTGCATAAGTATAGTAACATATGAAATAACTGAATAAAATGAAAAATAATTTTTATTGTGGAACATTTCGTCCCCTAAAAATAATATACAGTGAACAGAAAAAGTCCAATTTGTCTGCCATAATCTGATATATGATTATTTAGTCAATTTCATTATGAAAGGTTAATATGAATAAAAGATACGAAAAAAAAAAACTTAAGTTTTATTAAAGTCTAGATTTATAACATATGTGCGAAAGATTGATTTTTAAGGAGGTGGTTAAATAATTGGTATTTGAACATGGTTAGAGATGACACTTTTCGGAGGGAGATGGGTAAAGTTCCTATGTATGTGTGGTAAAGGACTTTTCATAGGATGCTGTTCTATGTGAGGCTAGGTACAGATCGATGGGTTGGAACCTTGTATTTATTATATTTATGTATGTATAATATACAGTTAGAAAGCTAAAGATTTGTAAAAAAAAAAAAAAAAATCTTCATACATACAAAGTTGTGAAAGATAATGAAAGTGACGAATAGGGAATAAGTTTGAGTGAGTATTGTACGTAACAATTTTATATTATATAACAGTTTTTTATTATTTATTGTATTATATATTGTTGTATCATATCAAAAACATATGTTTCCAACGAAACTGAATATAATTCTCTACATTGTTTTCATCTCTTCAAATCTTTATTTAATAGTTCTTAAATTAATTTTATAACCAAGATAAGTAAAATTCGTGTGTTCCTCGCACCAGATTTTTGTACGTCAGTCAGCTTGTGAACGTTATATAAAATAATATTTATGAATGGTATAATATGGTTTGAGTAAATCCAATATTGTTATTAGAAGGAAATTATCGTGCACAAGTCCAAGGATGTTCCACCCGCTGAAAACAGCTGTCGGGAACAGACATTTATAAGGTCTTTAAAGGTCCATGGGTTTCCAATGATGAATATGGATGGCTGACAGTTGGCACGCATTCAGTCGTGATGATAAGCAGATGTGTATTATTTCAAGTAAGTCTAGGAAATGAGAAAGAAGTCGCGTTCTACATCATCAAGAAACTTTGAGTCGTAAAGTAATCGAGTTGGATCTTTCTTTCATGTTTGTAAGCTTAAATTTAAAATAACTTTTAACTTCATTTTTTGCTTTTATTAATATTCACTCAAGTGAATAAATTTGTGTAGGCTAGTAATAGTGCAATTGACATCGAATCGTACGGTAAACTGTTATTCTTATTATAATCGCAACCAAATTTTATCTTTAGGTCATAATAACTTAGCTTCCGCTGGCTCTCACCAGTGATGCGGCTGAGAGGGAGGCGCTGGGATCCTTTGGACTCTGCTTGTCCTTCCACAAGTGGAGGGACAAGCCCTGTCTGGGGTTCCCTAGCTGATTGTAAATATTGTACATACGTATGAATGTGACATGTTTTGTTTATTTATTTGTTAACTTCATTTATTTGTATTTATTTTATCTACAAATTTTGTTATTGTATACGTTTTTTTTTTTTTTTTTTTTTTTTTTTTTTTTTTTTATTGATACAGGCAATCCACAACATAGGTGATGTTTGCCGACGTAAAATATTGCTATTTCAAATATATTACCAATAACAGTTCATAGTTATATAGATTGAGAAGGTAGGTATGAAAGGTAGGTAGGAATATGGAGAAGGTTAATTAATTGAGTGATAAACATAATTTAATTGCAATAAAAATACAACTGGAAGAAAAAATCAAAATATTAAGCATAAATTATTCATGATAAAATAAAAATCAGTATACTTCGGGCATTAGATGGATTCATATAATTTATTTCTTTTTAAATGATCAAATAAATGTGGGATGTGTGTACTGTTGTCATTTAATAGAGTATTCAAATGATATGGAAGGTCGACACCTATCAGTTGCCTGCAGTCTGTCAGTAAGTGTTTTTATAGTGATGGGTACGTTACACTGTTCACAGTAAAGTCTTGGTGTTCTAGTCAGTAAATGTTGGTGCGTTAGTCGTGAGTGTCCTATTCTGAGTCTTGTTAATATTACTTCCTCTCTTCTATTGTTTTGTACAGATGATTTCCACGGAAATACTGTTTCTTTTATTTCCCTGAGTTTATTATCCCTTTCTTTAGTCCAATTAAACTGCCATTTGTCCATGATTAATGATTTTATAAGCCTATAGAGATCATTATGTGGAGTGTCCAAGCAATCGGACGGAGGAATCAACGACGCCGCCTTCGCCACCTCATCTGCTTGACAATTGCCATATATTCCTGCGTGGCTTGGGATCCAAACAAATAGAATTGATCTATTTGACCAATTTAACATGTAAACGAATTGCAGAATGAGAATACCGATGGGATGTGTTGTATACACGTTCTTCAGGAAAAGTAAAGAGCTCAATGAGTCAGTGAAGAGAACAATGTCAGTTTTACCCTCTCTGTAATAAGCTTCCCTAAGTCCCAGGTATATCGCAGTTAGCTCAGCTGTAAAGGAACTACATTCAGGCGGAAGGCTAGTTTGAACCGAGAAATCATCAACTATTGCTGCGGATCCAACACTATTGGCGCTTTTCGACCCATCAGTAAAAACAATAGTATATCCTGTATATCTTTCTAAGAATTCATAAAAGTATTTTTTTATGGTGCTACTTTCTCTCGAATAATGACGGAATTTATAATTAATATCAATCGAGGGAATGTGCCAAGGTGGAATTTTTAAGAAGGATTGCTGGAAAATTCGCGGAATTACAAAATTATTTTCGAGTAATAGAATTTTTAGGCGTACATTAAAAGGTTTTGGAAATTTTTTCTTGGCTAGATATTTGTGGAATAATGGGTTTTCGTCTAGTATGCTTGAGCATTCTGTTCCGGGTAATGCTTTCATATTTACGGCTTGTTTTAATATCAAAATATATCGCCTGTATTCTAAGGGCGGTTCGCCAGCTTCGGCGCATAGGCTATCAGTTGGGCTTGTCCTGAACGCGCCAGTAGCTATACGGATACCAGCGTGATGAATCCGATCTAATAGTCTTAGTATTGTAGGTGAGGCAGAGGAATAGGCGATACAACCATAGTCTAGTAGGGATCTGACGTATGCTCTATAAAACAGAAATAACGTTGTCCTATCAGCTCCCCATTTAGTGCTATTAAGAACTTTAAGGAAATTTAGAGCCTTCAAGCATTTATTAAAAAGATATTTAATGTGAGGAATCCAGGTCAGCTTGTGATCAAATATCATTCCCAAAAATTTAATGGATGTTACGTTTGTTATTTCTCTGTTATTTAATTTTATTTTTGGCACTGGTACATTCCTTTTTCTGCTAAATACTATTAATTTTGTTTTTTTCAGCTGAAATTACAAAACCTGTCTTGCGTTGCCAAATTTCCAAGTCATTCATTATAGATTGCAAATGGTCAGTTGCTGATTTGATAGAGTTAGAAGTAAGGTATATTAAGATGTCATCTACGAATAACAGAGCTTTAGCTGGTTTAGAGATATAGTTAGTAATTCCGTCAATGGCCATTTTAAAAAGAGTTGGACTTAACACGCATCCTTGCGGTACACCGTTGATTTGGTATTTTTTTTGAGAAAGGGATGTTCCTATTCGCACTTGAAATTGACGATAAGATAAAAAATTAATGATAAATTGAGTAAAGTGTCCTTGAATTCCCCAAGCCAGTAATTTCTCAATTATTAGTCGCTTCCAAACTGTATCAAAAGCTTTCTCGATGTCAATAGATATAGCTATTGTTAATGAGTTAGATAAAAAGGAATCGGAGACAGCTTGTTGAAGTTTCAGTATATTGTGAATTGTACTATGATGCTTCCTGAATCCACATTGCCTGTCCGAAATAAGTTTATTTTTTTCTATGAACCAATTTAATCTATTATTGAGAATTCTCTCCATGAGTTTGCTTACGCAACTAGTTAATGCTATTGGCCGGTAACTTGAGCACATGTTTTTGTCTTTATTTCCTTTGAGAATTGGAATGATAATTGCATTTCTCCAAACATCGGGGTATGTACCGTTTTTATAAATATCATTCATAAGGGTTAATAACTTAGATTTACCCGATGATGGCAATTTTTTTAGAAAATCGTAAGGAATATTATCTGGACCAGGAGATCGGGAATTTGATTTATTTAAGGCGTTATCTAACTCACTATACGTTATTGTAGTATTTAAAGGATGGGTTGTTTGATTTATCAATATTGGTACGGATTCAATTTTCAATTTATGTTTAGTGAAATTTAGGTCGTAATGAGTGTCATCAGAGATGTTAAAAAATGTTTGAGCTAATAGGTCAGCAATTTTTTGGTGGTCTGTTACAATACCATATTCCGTTCTTATTCCCGTTATAGTAGAAAATCGTTTGTGATTTAGCATATTAATTTTAGACCATACCTCACTAGCTGGAGTGTTATGGTTTAAAGATTCTAAAAATGTGCGCCACGATAATTTCTTTTTTTCCACAATTAATCGTTTGGTGCGCGCTTTCGACTGTTTGTATAGTAGTAAATTCGTATCATTAGGACATTTTATAAATTTCCTAAATGCACGTTTTCGACACCTAATAGCTTTTGCGCAGTCATTGTCCCACCAAGGAATAGGGATTTTCCTGTCATTACGAAATTTTACCTTTGGAATGGATTTTTCAGCTGCTTTCATGACTAGGCCATTAAAGCCATCAACGTCTAAATTAATTTCTTTGATATTCTGAGATAGTTCAATGAAAGCAATCTGAAATTTATCCCAGTCTGCATTCTTTGTTTGCCAAATCTTAGCTGTACACTGTGTTTTGTCGGTGATACGCGTGGAAAGAAGGGAGGTAACTATGGGAGTGTGGTCACTTGAATGGAAGTCATTTAGGGTTTTCCAATCAAGCTTGGTCAAAATAGAAGGCGAGCATGCAGTAATATCTATATGGCTAAATGAACCATACCTGGGGCACATGTATGTAGGAGAGTCGTCATTAAGAACAATGAGATCGTGCTCATCTAGAATTTTTAGTATTTGATGGCCTCTATGATTTGTCGCATCAGAGCCCCAACATGTATTTCGAGCATTAGCATCGGCAAAAATAATTTTTGGGTTCGGTAATTGACGAATTAAATTATTTAATTCATTTTGATCTATTATTTCTCCCGGCGGAAGATATAGAGAACATAATGTTATCCTGGAGGGGCAATGGATAGAGACAGCTACAGCCTGAAGGGCAGTAGAGCATTTGACTTCCTCGCAATAGAGGTTGTCTCTAACACAAATGGCTACCCCGCCACATGATATTTTTCCGAATTCATAATCCCTTCGATATGCGAGATACCCAGGGATAGAGAGTTTATGTTTAGAAGAGAGCTTTGTTTCCTGAAGACATATAACTGATATATCATGTTCAGATAATAATATTTGCAAGTCAGCTCTATGTTGAGGGAAACTATTAATATTCCATTGCATGAATTTCATGTAAAGCGAAAAAGGAAAAAAAAAAAAATGAAAACATTTAAGTTAATTTTAGTCTTATAAAAAAAAAAAAAAAAAAAATCAAAGTAATAATAATAATAATAAATAGAATGGATCAATACACACAGAAACATACACTTTAACCGACATACATGTATAGTATATAGAGAAAAAAAACAAAAAACATGTATAATGGAAATGATAATAAATAGCTGAATTGTTAAAACCATATTTAGTTGTTATGAATGAAAACATATGATATAATGGATAACAGTAATAAAGGTTAAATTTTGTGGACATAAAATTAAAAGAAAGGGAATTTAAAGGTCTTTACTATTTCCATCGTCTGTTATGCGTTTTACGTTTTGGTTTAATAGAGGTGTTACCTGATTTACTTGTCACAGATTGTGCTGTCTTGTCAGTGTCATGTACTAGTGCTATAACTGATTGTTTGGTGAATGAGCATGGGGATGAATTTGAACTGATATTAGTAATATTATTTGAAATATCATTTACCTGTGTTTTACTTCGGCAACCATTTACATCTGAATTTTCATGAAATGCTTCGAATTTGTCAGTAGTTTCGCCAGAGCCAGTACCATTGTCCGGCTTGTCTTCTGCATTATCCATTTCAACAGCTATGTCTTGTTGGTCAGTCAAGGAGTTCAGCTGAAACTTTTCTTGATCCTGTGAGGTTGAAACTTCAACTGAATTAGGTTTTAAGTAATGGTTGTCTGGGGTAGTTTTCAGATTTGCTTCGGTGGCACACAGACGTTTTTCTAGTTTTTCGATTGAGGTTAATAGTCTGCATAACAAATCATTTTCTATGTTTGCGCTGTTACTAGATATTTTAGCATAAGACCTTTGATTGGTAGTTAGAATCTTACGTTTTGCTTCTCCGTACGAAATTTTCTGAGTTACCATATTTTTTCTTATTTGAAATTCTGTTTGATACACCGGACCAGTTTTATCCCATACAGGATGGTTACCGTCACAGGCATAACATCTAGTTTCGGTACAAGTGTTTTCATGCTTGGGTTTTGCACATTTACCACAGATGGGTTCTAAATTACATTCTTTGTGGTACTGATACGTCTGACAGTTGAAGCAGCGATAAGGAATTGGTATGTATGCTTGAATTGGAATAGAGAGATAACCTATTTTTATTTTGGTCGGTAGTGTTGGGATTGAAAATGTCAATTGGAATAAGGTTCGAAATGATTTTTTTAATTGAATGCGTTTAATTCCACAGACATGTTGGTCCTCTAGATCTTCTAAAAGTTCAGCGTCAGTGACATAATCTAAATCTGAACTGAAAAATATTCCTTTGCAATAATTTAATGAACGGTGAGGTTGGACCGTCAACGGGTAGCTACCGACGCTCTTCATTTGTCTCACTGTTGCTGCAGCGTGGTTTGTGAGGCATTCAATTAATAGGTTACCTGAATTCCCAAGTTTTCTAATAATTATGTCTTTCGTTTGGGTTGTTATGCATTTGTTGACATATATAGGACTAATATTATTAAAATTTTTGCCGGTTTCTTGAATACTAAGTACATAATATCTAGGTAATAAGTTTTGATTCTTACGTGCCTGGTTTTCATTGATAGTCTGTTCTGCCCATGAATTCTTCATTCTATAATCTTCACTAACACTAATTGGACCTTCTTCCATGCTTTTTCTATTTCTGTCACTATTAAAACTATGTAAATTTTCAAAATGTTCGGAGAGCTTTTTTCTTGTAATCATCCCTTAGCTGGTCAAAACAGCTGTTCCTATTGTATACGTTTATTTAGTTTGGTTTCATTTTATGTAATTTGTTTTTCCTTTTTGTTTATAATGCAAATATTGTATGAATGTGATCCTTTAGCGATATTATTATTGTCCATTGTGACAAATTGTAATAAATACGAATAAATAAATAAATAAAAAAAAAATAAGAAAAATTAAATAATTAAAGGTCATAATAACTTAGCATTAAATATCCCATCATTGTGTTAGTATGGCACAGTAACTTTGAGATTTTCTCATACATTTATACAATGCACTCTTATATTTTTTTATAAGATATTTAAATATGTAATAATCATATAGCTTAAACTCCCATCGTTGGACGTAAACTAATATGAATACAATGAAGTATGATAAAAGTTCCCATGATAACGATTTTATTTATTTAATTCGAACCTCTAGGATAAATTAAAAAAATATTTACGAGGTTTTAATAATATCTAAAACATGTTTAATGTTGTTAGAATTTGTATGTGCCCTAAGAAATCAGTAACTTATCAGTTAAATTACAATGTAATAAACCATTAGAAAAATATTTATTTAGAAAATATTGCAGGTGGGAGATAAGGAATTTTCGGAAAATGTATTAAGTAGTGCGTAAAGCAACTACATTAAACAGAGATATAAAGAGACGATAAGTACTGAAAATATTTTAATAAAAATCAACTACATGTACATAATTACATAAGTAAATGTACACGTACATTTATCAGAACTGGTGATGAACTAGGCAAAATGTTAATATAGTTCTTGTATATTCGAGGTGCCAGAGTTTTTAATGCGATATGGAGATAACATAGACATTTCGGATCGCGCAAAACCTACTTATAAAAATTCAGGGTTAAGGCAATACATATAGAAAAATAAAATTTAAAAAACCTGTACCTATACAAACGATTATGGGTTTTGTGTCCAGTACATAGAGATTCTTACTGTTTTCAGGCCAAAAGTCGTGCAATGAGGTGGTTAGGGCGAGGTCCCACTCATCTCCTAGGTTTTCCCCTAATTTTGGGTGCCCACTTTATAGAGGCTGGGAGTGCTCAAGGAGAGTCTTCATACCCTATAGTCGCCCCCGGCTGATATAACTCGAACCTGAGAACTGGATTACTGCTTTATCCACTAGGCAACGCTGCTTCATATAAACACCCAATATCAGCGATAATTTTTTTTTTTTTTTTTAGAAGCATTTTGGGTCATTTCATTTAGATGATTTATTATTCAATTTCTAGATTTATATATAACATTTTTTTTTTTTTTTTAATCTTTTCGCCTTGCAAGAAGTTAATTGTCCTATGTCCTATTGTACTGAAGAGACGAGTTATTATAATAAATATCACTCGCATATCTGAAGACACAAAATCTACATTACAATCATTAAGAAAAAAACTAAGCTTTTATAAGTTCATTCTTAATACAGTAATTAATTATTTGACTCACCATGCTGGCTTGATAACAATTACGTATACTACGCGGTGGATACTGAGCATTTACTTGAATAAAGAAGTAAAACGTTTTTAGAATTAGAGAATCAACCTCTACGAAATATGCAAAGCCATCAACTATCACCATTACAATAAATAACATGCTTTGTCCCTTGAAGAGATGTCGAGCTCCGAGTCATTTATTTATTTGCTGCAAGCGACAAGATTTGTATATTTTAAGTTCGTGATCGAGATGTAAATTTCGGAAAAACAAACTGACGTCACGATCTACATAATGTAAACACTCTGACGTTATAAATATGTCTGAGACTTGGTCGTTAGTTGGAGCTGTCTCAGTTTCCTGACCTCCGCTGCCTGCCAGTGACGGATGACGCAATAGCCACCACCGGTAATAGTATACTGCGGTTTTTATAATGAAAGTGAAAGTATTGATAGGTTTTAACGAATGAGTTCCAGATCTCAAGGAATACGACTATGTTTCAGATGTTTATATTAGTATATACCAATACCAATCTAAGTATCATAAAATACATTCAAAGTTGTAGCTTCCTTTTACGATTTTTTTTTTTCTCTACAATCTAAAGCCTTTCTAGTAGTACTTTCTACATGAAGTAAAGTAACTCTGTCTTCTTTGCATTGACTTAATTGTATAATTCTTTCAAGGTCAACTATTTCGTATTTTATTTCTAATAAAATCAAAAGAAAAAATCTGGTGCGGGCAACACACGACTTTCACTTACCTCCATTTTAAAAATCAATGAAAGAATTTTCAAATACAGTTAGAGAAAAAAATACGTGAAACTATTAAGGAATTAATTAAATTGAATTAATATAGAAACATGTGTTTCATTAAAATATCTATTATATTATTATCTAAAACGTGTATTTCCGTTGAAAACAGGAATTCGAAAATTTTCACGATCGCAATACTCCATCTTACTATATATAGTAAGTGAAAGTAAAAAGTTTAAAAAATCGGCATTTATTCCATTCAGGCTGCTTCAATGAAGGAGCGCCTAAATATCATATACAAATGAACTGCCTAAAGAATAATAATTTACTATACAGTAGTAACCCACGAATATAAATACTGGCAGTTATTTATTATACGTAGGACTATTTTAAATTAACCATTTTTTTCTGTTTTTATTTGGGAGAGTGGCTTTTCTTTTCCCTCTCTGACCTTGAAATGTGGCATTTCGGATCAGTCACATTTTATTATTAATTTTCAAGTTATTGTAAAAAAAGAGAAGTAGAATGTAAGAACCGGTCATGAACGCAGAGAAGATGAGCTGACTCCCATCACAACTTCCAGTCCCACGGCTCAGCCAGGTCCCGACCCTAATAAGCCGATGACTTGATCATTTCTGCAAGCTTTGTGAGATGTTAAAGCTGAAAAACGACGGCTATAATTCTTGAGTGGAAAATGGGAGACAGGCTATTCGTTTATGAGAGGCTAGAGGGTTGGTAGAAGCAGCTTTGAAGAAGTAAAAGTTACTAAATATTAAATATACTACTGTTACAGATAAATCAGTTATATTTTTAAATTTTCGTTTATTCTGGCTTTCCATATAGATGTCAAGTCGACCATCACAACATTTTAGGGCCGTCGACGGTTTCATTCAATTGGTGAAGAACATTCGTTTATATCACCTTATTTAACACATTCAGGATATTTTACGCACTTTTTGATATTTTACTCACACTTTTTATTTACTTATTTATTTTTCTTATTATTTTTTTTTTTAACCTTTTGTAGCTAATCATCGTCTTTTGCAGTTCCGATTAAATCATTATGTTTATTGTTCCTGTTGTTCTGTTTTATTCTTATTGATTTCGTCCTGTTCTTTATATATATATATTTTTTTTTTTTCTCCTCATCCTTATGATGAGGAGAAAAAAAAAATATTAATCGTCTTCTGAAGATGTTTTGGGCAATAATAACCACTCGCAGTTTTTTTGCCCTTAAAACCAAAACAACAACAACAACATTTTAATATTTTACTCGTCCTTATTTACCCTTTGTCGTAAACCTGCGACACCCTGCCTACAGTGTCCTTTAATAATATAACAGACACGCTTGACAACATGGAACCCGCATACAAGACTGAAACAACAAGAAACTGCTCGCCGCTTTAGTTTACTTCAACACTTACTATACGAACGCCATAACCTTCCCTCAACTACTAAAGGCACATCGACATTACTATCATAAGGCCAATCTGAATTTTAGGAGTTTAGTTTTGGGGGCTATACTGACAGTAAGCGATCGCATTCTTTCAGGTTCCAATCTTTACAAACCAAAACCATTCGTAAAATCTTCAACGTTCTTTACTTTGTCACGAATTAACTCATCCACAATGACCTAAATGTTCTATACGTTGCTGATTTTGCCCGAACTAGGAATCAATTCTTCCATGACAAATTCCATTTCTACTCTAACCCACTAGTTTCAATCCTTGCTTCCTCTTATATTTCTGATAATCCCGAGACGTCTGAAATGAAGATTTCCTCAAGACCTTATGGTTTGGATTCTCTCCTGGAGTGCTGCCATTTCTCTTCTATTTTTTTTTTTCATGTAATTTATCTTACAGCAAATTTACTTGTTGTATTATGAAATACAGTAGTAAATCTAAGTAATAAATAAAAGAAGGAAAAAAAAACTCTTCCTATTTAAGCATTTTATAAATTAGGCCTAGCCTACTATAGTCCACAAATGGAACCTTTCGGATAATAACAGGTATACACCAAGGTCTTAGCCGCAAAGCGTGAGCGAAAGCTGATTCTTTGACAGGCCCACCCAGTCTAATAGCTCCTATAACATTTCTAGAACACGATGGAGCGGAAAATAGAGCGAAACTGCGAGCATGTTTCGGTAGTTGGTGTTCGTATTGTCAGTAAGTTTCGCAAAGTTATAGCAAACAAAACGAAAGGTATTTTTGGAGACCATGGGCTCAATTAAGGTGACTTCGAACGTATATTTTGTGATATCAAGATTGCTGTATCCTCGTAAATCGACGAATAATACCAGGTAGGAAGAAACAGAGATGTGAGATTAGATGCACTTAAGAGGAGTTATAACGAGCCAAGAATTCACGGTTCGTGGACAGGCACATCTTCTATCTAATTGGCGGAAAAACCTTGATTGTGTTTTCATTTAAAAAAAAAAACAACAATATTTATTTGCAGAAATGCAGATAAAAAAAATAAAAAGAGGAACGCAATGCATGAGTGGTGACCGGTGACGATGACCGACGAACTGTATATAACGGCATATGGCTAAAACACCCGCAGTTATTAAAATAAAACTATCCAATAAAAGAAATTCTTATTATATGAACTAACGAAAATTATCCCAACTCAGGGCTGACAAACGTTACATACATAATTAGAATATGTAAGCCAGGAACATCTGTATCTAAAAGGAATTTGCTAGAACATTAAAAATAACGCTATTAAGGCCTGAGATATCAATTAAGATAATCCTATTAGTCTGGAACACGAACATAAGAAAGGAGATTTTTTTTTTTTAATTTAGGTTTAAACGCATATATTACATCATCTGAGCTGTTTCAGCCAATTAATGCAATGATCTTCGACTAATAACGGGGACAGTCTTGGACTATACTGGAGAACAACAAATCGAAAAGCGTTGGGCCTCATCATCCAGAAAGAGCAGGCGTGAGGAGGTAGTTATCGCCCGCCTGAGGAAAAGTACACTGCCGCCTCACTCATGAGCACCTCATGGCACGAAGGGATCCACCTGATGTCAACTGTGTAAAGTGACTCTCACAGTAAGTCATATTTTCGAAGAGTGCCCTCGTTACAGTAGGGAGTTTGTAAAATGTAGCGTACCACGTAAAGTTTCTGAGGCATTGAGCGATAGTGATGGGGCCGTCGAACGGTGTCATTCAATTGGTGAAGAACATTCGTTCTTATCAGCTCATCTAACACATTCATCTTTCCGTTCAAATTATTTTACTTACTTTCATCTTTGCATGGTTCATCATTACGTTTATTTATCAAATTACTTTATTTTATTTTTATTGATTTCTTCCCTTACTCTCAGAAAACTGGAAATATTTCTTTCTTTTTTTTTTTAATCGTAGTTAAGTTTATCGTCTTCGGAAGATGTTGGTCAATAACCATTCGCAGTTTTTTGTCCATATAACCAAAACGAAGACAACTCACGAATATTGATAATAGTAGGTATTTAGTATACCAGTACGTTGTAGTATTTCAAGCTACAATTATCAACTTTATTTGCTCCTCCATGTTCACTTAGAAGGAAGGAAAATTTTCCCCACTGACAACAATTTTTTTTTTTTTTTTTTTTTTTTTGCTTACAGAATTAATTTAATAAATACTGTTCTGCTGATTTTATGTCGAAATTCTTCGTTAAAAGCGAAAAAGGAACTTCTAGTGACAACAAAGGATTTACATGACCAAAAATAAATCACTAACTTCAGCATTATCACTCGATCTCCTAATATGTAATAGATCGTCCCATCGTCCAAGAATAAAATAAAGATATCTAAGCTGTGACTAGTTAATCGCTTTAAAAGGTTCACTGATGGCAGGAGGTAGTGAGAAGGCCTCTGTTCCCTTCTAGCGTGTAGTCAAGTTTTATTTGATCCACGCCTTATGCAACGAATAATTAGCCCAGCTGTTCAAGCCATAATTACAATAGGAATACATACAGAATATTAATGCCCGGTTGCGTTTGAATTCTTACACCGGTTCCCTCTGACGCATATCCGGTTAATTCAACACCATCGGTCCGAGCCTGAGGGTGGTCGATAATACGAAGAACCGACAGGGTATAGAACAATAACTATGTTAAAAAATAAATTACAAATGAATCATAAAACATTTCAATATAATTATATTTAAAGCTGAAATAAGTAATTTGTCGTATGGTACTATGATTTCCAATAAAAAATATCCGCAGAACCCTTCATCCAATCAGTCCAACAACAAGGACCCCTCTCCCCTAAATTCAAAAAATCTAAAAACCTCATTCGATTTCATAAACAGAACAAAGTCCTTGAAGAATAAGTTTGAAATTGTTTTCCAAAGGTACTAAGTTCATATTTAATTTCATACATTTAAAATTTAATTATCTTCATAACGAAAAAAAAAGTAATTTAGTATATGAATATTTTTCTCAGCGAATTAATAAAATTTAGAAATACAATATAGGTGTCTATTTACTATCAGTTACTTTACGCAATTCAATGTCTCTGCGCAATGAGTGAGTGAACCTTGTTATTATCCAGTCTTTGCAAACATTTTTCATACAAGTAGTTTAAAAAATATTTCCTAAAACCATTTGGCGAGTCCCAGGGATCCACGAGCCACGCTTTGGGAACTAATGGTATAGTATAAAAATATATATATATTGTTTTCCGTATGTAAAAACTTGCTGAGGCTCTTGATATTTTGATATTCGCTCAAGTGGTCCCAAAAACATCTATAATATACATAATGTCCCCAAAACAACGGGTATTTTAATGTAAAAAGGTGGGAGAGTTATGGTTCAAATCCCCAATATGGCAGCAAAGTTATTGAGCCCGTTATTTCAGCCGTGGAACGGTAAATCCTGCATCCAGGTACCCAAAAATCGGAAGAAAAAAAAGGAGGATCTGAGTTTGGCCTACCGCTTCCTTCATAGGCTGTTGGCCGACAAACAGTATAAATTCCTATAAGTGCTAAACCAATGAAGGTTGTAGGAGTACAGGTTTTTTTACTTTCACTTACCTATACATGAAATATATATAGTAAGGGAAAGTATTGCGATCGTGAAAATTTTCGAATTCCAGTTTTCAACGGAAATACACGTTTTAGGGTTCCCTGAGTCCAAATAACCAAGTTCCGTAAAAAGTTCTGTGAGTGTCTGAGTGTGTGTGTGTGAAACTGAAATTTCATATTTAAGACGAAAATACGCCCGAGACGTTACAAAACCTTTTTCATCAAAATCAGCTGACCAGAAGAGAACCATGCATTTTGCACCTTTTTACGGTTTCCTCGAAAACGACTCTAACAATTTTCATTAAACTCGCTATATCGATGTAAGATTTAATGGGCTTTAACATCATGTAGGTTTCATTCTGATTTAAATACCTTCCTCTAAATTACCTTTAATTTTGTATATTCTATAAAAATAACTATATTATCCAGTTAGCATTGATAAATAACAGCTAAATATGAAAGTTGGGCGGATTTGTGTTTTTGAACACAAGAATAGTAACATATATGAATAATATACCGTTGGAAAGTTAAAGGTTTTAGAAAAAATCTGGTCTTATACACAAGCTTATAAAAGTTAATAAAGAGTTATGAAAAGTCGATAAAACTAACTGATTATTTTAGACAATAATATAAGAGATTTTTTAATAAAACACATGTTTATACAGAAATTCAATTTAATTAATTGTTTAATAGTTTTATTAATTTTTAGCTCTAACTGTATTTGAAAATTCTCTAATCGATTTTAAAAACGGAGTTAAGTGAAAGTCGTGTATTGCTCGCAACAGATTTTTTTCTTTTTGGAGGGGGGGGGATGTCAAACAACCCAGACGTACAGATATAAATATTTAAATTAAAAGATTTACTAATGGTGTATGAATCTCTAAGCCATTTAGAAATAAATAAATGTACTTATTAGTAATACAATATTAATTCCGATTCAGAGATACCAGACACCAGGACACATTAAGATCTCCTACGCATCAAGTAGCCAGGCTCCATTGGCATTTCTTATACAATATATTTAATATTCATGGAATGGACAAACTGAGAACCTTTTGCAAACTCTGCTGCCTAGCCTGTTCATTCTATTAGCGTTACATAATGTCAAAGATAATCTATCATTCGAAATAACTCATGCAACATTAATGCAATTTCTCGACACAGAGGCCTTTAAGCTGCTAGTGTTGTTCCTCAGGGCCCTTAAGATGGGTCGCGAAGGATGTTTATGGGCACAACTTGGGAGAGATATCTCCACATTCAACACTCACTTAAAGCGAGTAATGCGAAATTACACAACGTGCTATAAGGCAGTAATAAGACGAAGATATGGGCGTCATCTAAGTCGTACTTTAAAAGGCACTATAAAAACTGGAAAGGAAAGTGCGGAATTTTATTATTATGCGAGAAAAACACGTTTATTTTTCTCAACTACTAGAAAATGGTAATATACAGTCAGTAAAATATGTCATATCATTGCACGATATTCAACGGCCACAATATTGCTTATTATCACAGAATATAGTACTCATAAATTTAAATCGCCAACAAAGGAAGTAAAATGAAAACTAAAAAAGTAACATGTTTAATAAAATAGTATAGAAAGCAAGAAAAGAAAGTGTACTCAAGGAATTATTTATATATATATAGAGGTATTCTACTGTTCTGTTCTTAGTTTTCAGTCAATAAATAAACAATTTATTTATGCAATGTTTCGAGAATTTATTGTTCTCATAATCATACCTTAGCAATGTAAAAAAACAACAACAGAACATTAGTATTTTTATACAATAATATAATAAATGATGTTACTGTTAGAAATACAGAAAAGAATATATTCAAAAATGAATAGACATACATTTATTTAAACACTCTTCCTTGCATAATATGCAACACGGGTTGTGACAACGTCTAGTCGCCAATTATAGCAACAAGTTGACGTTGCCAACAATCTTCTTTAAGGTTGTCCGTCTTCTAATTTTTAACCTTAAGGAGCACCTTCTCTGCCTTATATTCTTCCCGCTGGTCTTCATCGTCCGATGGTATTGTAACATCGTCCGACTAGCCATAGTAGCATAAAGTGACGTTAAATAAATAAACAAACAAAAATTAATAGACATACAGAAACGTTGCATAAATAAAATTGTTCGTTTATTGACTGAAACCTAAGAACAGTAGAAAACTTAAATTATCAACAGTCGAGAACTGATCAAACAATATATATATAATTAATCTATTAAGTTTCTAACAGCTAAAAAAAAAAAACTTAGTAAATTGTCTTTTTTTATTTTATTGCTTTAGCTAATCGGACGATGCTACAGTGGGAGACCTAAATTTTGTGTATCCAGGTTTAATTTGGATAGGGATCTTTAAGGAGTACCAGATACCACTTTTTAACGTCCCCTAGGGGCGGCATAACGAAGGATTTTTCACTCCGATTAAAAAATCTTGAGGCCACCTGCGGGTTTGGACATAAAAGGCTGTTATGCTATTCACTATGCTACGGGTGAACCCCTAACAATGTTTGTTCATGGATTTATTACAACTTTTTTTTAAACTTCCGTACGATAAGATACGTAATATTTTTTCCGAAATCTTGATTACTGTAATGAAAAATATAGCCTGCAAGATACTGTGCGGTGGCAACACCAAGTCACCATAACCTTCCTCATCACAAATTACAAATTACGCATGATTATAAATTTATGGGCTAATGACAACGGCTTTTTGTTTATTGAAAATTAACTCTTCTAAAGTTCTGCTATTTTCAACGGTATATTATACGGCTATATTACTATTCATATTTCAGGAAATATTTTTTTAAAGATTTGATTACAGAATAATTTTATTTTCTCTAACAGATAAACTTAATTATAAATGTATTTTACTATAAACCATTCGAAATAATAACCTAAATGAAGTGAAAACTGTGTCAAAATCCGCCGCGTCGTTAGGAAGGAATTTGAGGAAACCAAGTATCGCGACATCAAGATAATATATATATAATATATATATAAGTATATAATATATATATATAATAATAATGAAGGTTTTATAGCTTCAACAGGGTGTCATACCCTTAAGTTGCTAGAATATATATATAATATAATATAATATAAAATATATATATATATAATAAAATAATGAAGACTAATTGTATTTGTATTGGTACTTGTAATAGTTGTATGACCAACGGATGTAGCATTTCAAGTTACAACATAAGCTAGCTTAGACAGAACAATATACATTAGACTAACCGGATTCAAATATATTTCCTTCCTGTTTTGCAAGTAAGATTTTACAGCAACTACTTTAAAAAGGACAAGTAACATTTTAAGTGGAGTTTAAGCTACGTAGCCAATATTTTTTCCTTACTGATTGACAAATACCGGTTAATGTTCTATTTAAATTTTAAAAGAAGGGGGAAATATAATAAATAGAGAAATAGCAAAAACAATAAAATCCAGCTGAATAAAGTTATGTAATATGATCTAAGACTATAATAGGAACACGATGTTTGCCACGATAAATTCTGTATTATAGATCGATTCAATAAAAACTAATAACAATAAAATAATATATTAATTGTTTGTTGACATTTAAATACACATAAAGGCTTATTAAGGACTTGGGCCGCAAATAAAAATTATAAACGAAATTATCCGTTTCATAATAGGCGCACCCTTACCGTTCTGACCTCACCTCACAAAAAATAAAAATTAGGTGCTACAAAACCTGTCAAGAGTTAGTAATTCCTTTTATAGGTACGATATTAAAGAAACGATAATTCATATTTATTGCTATGGCTATGAAGGAATGCTAAAGTGTAATGGAGTCAGAAACAAAATCATAATGATTCCTTGCTTACGTGATATAAGTAATAGTATTTACGACTTTTAATTTTCACTAATTATAGTAAAACATAGACATGTTAAAGAAAAATAAATTAATCCACAATAATAATTGAGGAGAAGTTGATTCGAGATGCAGTCATCAAAATACTTTAATTAAGAAAAACATAATTTAATTTAATTAAAAAATTAAATAAATTGTTTTGATGCCTTAACTTCTCCTCAATATCTAAATTCATTAAACCATTCTATATCGTAAAATAATAATAATAAATATAAAAAATATGAATTTTGGCAAAAATAGATTTTAAAGAATCGTGAATATTCGATATAAACTTAAGAATACCACTTTTATTACATTCAATTTTTTACAAATAAATGGCCCTTAATATTAATTCAAAATAAACATTCTATACTGATGGTTTTTTTTTTTTTTTTTTTTTTTTTTTTTTTTTTTTTTTTTTTTTTTTTTTTAACATATCTTAACCAGCATTTTTTAAATCGTGTAACAAACGAAAAAAAGGCCTTAAAATTCCTGTCTTCGGCAACTTAAATTGATTTGACCAAACATAAGAAGAAATGTTTCACTAAAAATTGTATTATAATAAATAATAATTGGCTTAAAAAATAATTAATTTAATGAATTAAACCTACTAAATATTATATGCCTTTGATTAGTACATATCCTCATGGTCAAAAGACTAAACTTATCACGAATTTCAAAACATTCATTTTTATTTCAGGTGGAGAAGTATTGAGAAATTCGAAGTTCCACACTATGGAGAAACATTAAATAATATTTCCATGAGTACTGAATATGATTTTGTAAATTTATAATTGTTTAAAATGATTTAGTGTTGTAAGAATAAAACTTTAAAAAAACAGATTTCGTACATTACAGTATTACTACATAATCTGGTGTAATTATCATGGAAATACTAATCATAGTCATAAATCTAATCTATTGAAATAATATTTTTTATGATCGGATAGTTAAGAAACCGTTTCAAATGATAATAAAGTATATTATCCTACTTAATAGTAGTTATTTACGGTTTTTTATATCTGAAAGATTAAGATTATTCAATATTAATGATGCGATAAATATCATTTTTTTTTTTTTGGTCGATTACAAAGGTTGATTATTGAAAATAATTTATACAGGACTGCGTACTATTTCCTTTTCTTTTCTATCGATTTTAATTCAATAATTAAAATTCCTGATTCCAGAAAACCTTACATTTTACTTTATCATTAATAATAACCGAGTTATCAGAATCACATCTATAATACGTTGTGGCTTGACCATATAAGATGATTTTTTAATTTTAATGTATTTATTTATTTTTTTTTTTTGCACTCTGTTCATCGCGTTGGCTTGATCTCGAAAATTTCGATTTTTCTCTACCTTCAATAATAACAGATTTTTTGGTGTAATTACATCTATTGTAATCTGTTACTAGATTATACATATGAATTTTTTTTTTTTATTTATCGGCTTTACTGATTCTAAAACACTATACACACTTTTCTTTATCTTCAAAAATAACTGAGTTATTAAATAAAATTATTTTAATCGGCCGCCATTATAAAACTAACAAGCTGATATCAACGTCAGTGTAGGATCATCGTTGAATGGACTAGTATTTTTGTGGCGAATTTAAAAAATTGGTCCAGTATTTTCGGACGGCGGACAAACGGATTTTTTTTTATTCGTAAGCTCTAAATTTTAAACAGGGTTTTTTTTTTTTTTTTTTTTTTTTTTTCTTTGGTCGATTACAAAGGTTGATTATTGAAAATAATAAACCAAAAAAATTCAGGAGGAATTAAAGTCACGGCTGCAGGTGGGTAAGGCGTGTTAATTATTGCTTAGAAACAGGTTGGAATTCACAAAACTATTATTTCCCGACGGTTCTATACGGATATACAACTCTAGGTTTTTGAGAATAAGGTCATACGTAAAATGTTTGGTCCGAAGAGGAATGAAGCCAATGGAGTTAATATTCGCGGAGTTAATAGTTATTATTATTATTCTTTCTTTATCATAATAACAAATATTATTATTTAACAGTACTTCTGATGGAAATTAACGCTTCTTTAGAAAGCAAAACTAAAACTATTAAATAAAAACAAAAAAAAGAGAATAAATGACAAGAAAGAAGGTCAACGCTTTGATAAATTTTAAATCCATTGTAGCTATTTCTGTCGATCATCAACACGTTAACGTCCATTATGGCTGAACGAAATCTGTAAGAGATAGAACAGGTATCGGATAACTTGAACAAGATAGGAAGGAGCAGCAGGAAAATACGTTTATTGTACAGAAACTGTTTACTGTAATATCTTTATAGTAATACAAGGTCGCTAGGTCCGTTGCGAGCAAAAACTGCAATTATAAACATCAATAACTCCACCATTATAATTAGATTCTTAAACAGTCAGGATTTGTTTTAACGAATTTTAAAAAAAAAAATATTTATAAACAACACTGACCACGCTATCACCATAAAATCTGTATTTTATATTCATTAGCTGTTGCAAGATTAGTTTGTTGGTAAACAATAAAGAACAAAGACTTACCGAGTAACTACCGATTATCTATAAAATCCATTCTAATTAAAAAATGATAATTCATAATTACTTAAATCTAGCGAAAATACATGAAGTGTGATCAACACAAAAGAATTCAAATAAATCATTATATGGTTAGAAAAAAACAATACCTCACTATTAAAATTAGGTATCGGTTATTATAAAAGCTTTCAATTTACTAAGAGAATTTTTTTAGATTTTCCAAGAAATGATAGAAATTTTATACCAAAATAATAATAATCCAAACAATTACTTTTTTATATTGAGGATGTATAGTCGACTGTAGAAACTATGACCCAAGCTTGTGAGCCATCATCAGGGCTACAAACATCAGAACAAAAGAGATACATATCAATATGATAGTGAAAATTTTCTATTCTAATGAAAATTATCCATTCTATGATTCTAAAAAAAATGTATTTTCACTATCATATTGATATGTATCTATTGTGTTCTGATGTTTGTAGCCCTGATGATGGCTCACAAGCTTGGGCCGAAACGTTGGCAAAATTAAAAAACTTTTCAAAAAATGACTAATTCCTGACTATTCCATCTATAATTACTTTTTTAAAGATCTCTGATTCTTATTATAATTTCTCTTAAATATCGTCTATGTATTTTCTACTTTTTTTTTCCTTATATACTGTTTTAAACAACTGGTCCTTAAAAAAAATGTTTTTAGCCCTAAAGATGGCCTAAAATTTAGACCGAAACTTTGGCACAATAAATTATATTATACTTAATTAAAGTGCTTTGATGACTGCACCCCGGTTCAACTTCCCCCCAACACTTACTCTTTAACACGACGAGTATGAGATTATCAGAACAAAGACGAGGGGCAGGTTGAGGGAAAATGGGAATATTTTAAAAACCGGCTACTACTGACATCAGCTTAACAAGCATTATGAAAACTGAATTCAACAATCAATAATTAAAAACTATCTTCCAAAAGTATTTTAAAGAAATAAAATCTCGGTTAATTGTGAACTTTTATGACGTCATTTAAATAATTTAAGGAAAAGCTAAATAATCTTTAATTTGAAAGCAAATATGGGTATATTATGTATATATAAGTGGACACGTATATGTACGTGTAAGCACATACGCAAATAAATACCCTTGTATTTTAGGTTATTCCTTAATAACCAATGATTTTTAGCTGCCTTGTAACTTCAAGGACTTCCCTTGACAGGTTATTTACCTTTAACAATTAAAATAATGAATAATAATCCTATAAAAAACAAAGAATAAAAGTTCCGACCATTAAAAATATCACGGTGTCTATAAAATATAAATTATACTAAAAACAAACATATAGTTTATATATAAAATATATAAACCAAAGTAAATAATAAAGACATATCCCTGAGTCCACTTTTCCTTGAAACGCTATGGAATGAACAATTGAAGATGTTACTATTTGAAAAAATGATACAACATAAACCTTCATATAAAACCCATTATCTTTTTTTTTTTTTTTTTTTTTTTGAATCATAGTAAATGATAGCGTCCTTCATTCCAGGACATAATATCCGTGGGGATGCTATTTAACTGAACCAATTTACCACCTAATGTTTTTACCTGGGACCTTCAGAATTTTTTTTTGCGGGCAAGCGACAATCGGGAAAACCACGATACCAGTTTATAAAAATTGAAACAGGATATAGAATACATATCCAGACATTTTATATGTATATAAGGTTAAATATTCAGTAATATGTTTCAGATGTCAGTCAGCAAAAATAATAATAATGATGTTAACTGTATATTAATGCCAACGTTTCGACCGTAAGTGGGTCTTTAACAGGGTAAGTAAAGAAGTAAGAGATACAAATAATTAATTTTAAAAAAGTAGAAAGTAAGAAGTAAGTAATAGACGTATACAAAAAATACTTGGGATAAAAACAGAGGAAAATAGAAATAATAAGTAAATTTCTTCTTCTTCCACTATCTTCGTCGTGCCTTTAATTAAGCGAGGAATAAATAAGTAAAATTATAAATAAAATTTTGGCTGATAGTAGTTATATAATATAATATTAAATAAAGTTAAATATTAAAAAAATAAAGTGAGGTCACCTAGTGGCCAGCATAACACCCTTAATTGCCCACAGGTACTCGTTAAAGATCCCTACCCTGAATAAACCTGTATAGGCTTAAGTTAGGACTCTCACTGCATCATCCGTTTATCCACAGTTGCATTAAGTTACTTTAAAGAAATAATCAAATAAAAAAATAATTAGAGTTAAATTATAAAACAGGAGAACCAACAAGTGTCGAATCATTTTTATGATATCAATATTTTTAAATACATAATTGGTGGTTTTAAATAACTGATATAACGACAATGTAAACAAATTTAGATTATTCATGTATACAAAGATTAATCGATTTATAAGTACTCAATAATGAAGTTTTTTTTTAATTCTTAGTCAAACATATTGGCTTCATTAACGTGATGCTCTAATACGCCTTTTCTTATTATAATAGTAGTATTTCTATTTAAAGTTTGTCTTATTTTACTTTTAACATTTAAATATACACATATCGTCAAAATATAAAAATTGTAACACTTAGATTTGTTTACAAGAAAGGTAAATTAGCCAATATTTTATCCAGAAATTAAATTACTCATTTTTTATAAACAATTGCAGTATACCTAATTATCTCTTTTTATCCCTGGGGAACACTTAAAGAATGAGGATCGAAACACTAGCATTAGTAAATAGTTAATAATATTTCATTTTATTTCCTGACAACCAGTTAGGACACCTATTCTTCATTTTCCTACTTCACATGTTTTTTTGTTTTGTTTTTTTGTTTGTTTTTTATTATGGCTTCGTTTGTATTAAATAACATTTTCGGCACTTTTAATTAAATTTTTAAAAAAGCACCGCTTAATCAGTTAGAGAGCAAAGATCGAATTAAATTAATAAAATACTAAATATATATAATTTTATATAAAATTCCTGACCTGGAGGGACGCTCGCATCTTCTCAACTCGATGCACAAAAGCTTCATCTTTCTTCCAGACACGAACCACTCGCGGACTTAAGAGGAGCCGTGACTCTCATGGCAACATCGAAGGCAGAACTGACTGGAGGCA
Organism: Piezodorus guildinii; assembly: GCA_023052935.1. Taxonomy (NCBI): domain Eukaryota; kingdom Metazoa; phylum Arthropoda; class Insecta; order Hemiptera; family Pentatomidae; genus Piezodorus; species Piezodorus guildinii. Next base: position 65,539,331 of record CM041293.1, read on the forward strand.
GACCCCCTCCTATTTTACCGCCGGAGGAAGTGCACCGTGGCGGAGAGGGGTCTGGGGAACACATCGCACCTGTAAAATTAAAGATAAATATGATAAATTAATTTTTTATAATACATTAATATATATTAATGTCTTATATTAATATAAATATATATTAATTTATTTAACAACCAACAGTTGACGAACATATACGAACACTCTATTCTCGTTTTCACATTAAACTTAACGGACACGACAATAGACTGATTAACGACATGTCAATCGCTGAAATGCCAGTCAGAAGAAGGGTAAAGAGAAGCTGGATAAGGGACCTCCTCTGCTAAATTAAAGCCTAGAAAGGGGTGCTGCTGGGCACTTTACTCCCACATACCTACCATGTCTGATCTTACATTTGTCCAACACATTTGCTGATTGTCAAATAGCTTCTGATAGGTCTGAGTGTGTGGTAACTCCCGGGCGAAAACGAGAAGTCCTATGTCACTGAAATTTCATTTTTTCAGACAAACATACGCCCGAGTTGTTACAAAAACTTTTTCACCAAAATCAGATAACCAGAAGAGCCACTTTATACTATACATTTTGCAACTTTTTATGATTTTCTTAAAACCGGCTGTAACGATTTTGATTAACTCGCTATGTCGATTTAAAATTGAACGGGCTTTAATATCATGAAGGTTTCATTCTTATTGAAATAGCCTGACAGGACTTAAATGCCGATATTTCAAAATTCATTCCTCTAAGTACCTGTAATTTTGTAGATTCGAAAAAAATAACTATATCGTCTAATTAGCATTGCTGAAAAACAGGTAAATACATAAGTGGGACGAATTCGATATCTAACTAAACGAGAAAACTGCAAAAATATTCGTTTAATACAATTTTTTATTTTTGAACTTAAGAACAGTAATATAGAAGTATAATATACCGTTGGAATGCTAAAGATTTTAGAAAAAATATTATCTTATACATACTATTGTAAAAGTTAACGGATAGTGATGAAAAGCCGATAAAACAAACTGATTGTCGTAGATAATAATATAATAGATTATTTAATAAAACACATGTTTCTATTAAAATCCAATTTAAATAATTCTTTAACAATTTATTTTCGTTCGTGAATTTGTTTGAAAATTCTTGAATTGATATAAATAATGAAGATAAGTGAAAGTCGTGTGTTGCGCGCACCAGATTTTTTTTAAATTGGTAAGAAGTTGATTTCGGGTGCAGTCGTCAACACACTTTACTAAGTAGAAACTTAATCTATTTGTGCTAACGTTTCGGCCTAAATTTTAGACGTTCTTCAGGACGATCACAAAAATGCATAGCTGCACCCGAAATTAACTTCTCCTCCACATCTAGACACATTCAACCATCCTCACATTATTTTTTTTTTTATATGGATCAATGACATAGTTGTTTTGTGTTTTACACCCCGTTCCCTCAGCTCGAGACATTAAGCAGATTTGATGAGAATTGGTATAAATAGCATGTCAGGCAAGGGTAGGTCAATGGGTATTGGTATCTACTCCTAACTTGAATTTTAAAAACAACCCTTTCAGCCTTCTTAGGATATTTTATGGCACATCTGTCGCGACCATGTTTTTTAGCATGTCCGTCAAATATGTCATGAAATTTTATATATAAAGTTCGAATGTGATCATGTACAAAGCATATGTACATGTCTGCATGTAAAGTTTTGTAACTGGCATACCAAGGTGAAACATGAACGGTGATGCGTCTAAAAGTTTTTAATTGTAAAATATGAATTTTTATATCTGAGTCTGTTTCACATTTTATAAATTTGTAAAGCGTATATCAATACTGGTTTCAACAGTTTTAGCACGGTCGAACTTTAGCAGTTGTGAACAGGAATTGACGAAGCACACGCCTAATGAAATAATGCCAGCCTCGCCTCGGTTTACGGGCCTATATCGTAAGCCTGATCCTGAACTGCATAACCCCTTCCACAAGATAGTTAAACAACTAACAAACTTTAACTTGGTCCCAAATTCTTCTTCTTCTTTCAGTGGCGCGACAGGCCGTGTAGGCCCTGGGCCTCGCGGTGTAAACTCCTGCGAGTTTACGCTCACGTTTCACGATGCTATTTTTAGTGTAGAGTCATCACTCCCTACGACTAATTTTGTGAGTGGCCACCCTTTGGCTGACGGGTCTCACATACTCGGGGGAGAGGTTGTGAGTGAATCCCCATTTTTTTACATCCTTATAAAAGCCCCGCCGGGGCTGGGATTCGAACTCAGAACCTGTAGCATGAGAGACTAGCGCGCTAGCCACTCAGCCACGGGGTCCCAAATTCAATTCCTATATTTTTTTACCAGGGGCGGTTATCCTTTTATTGCTTGGAAAAAACAAACAAATCCATACACCCCATAACCTCCCCCTCCTAGTCACTTCCTATTCCTAACATAGGTTTTACACTCAGGTGATTCAATCAATAACCATAGTCAGCCTTCAAACCGTGCTATGGTTCGGCTATTAATTTAGGTATCTTGGAAACTTTCATTATCTTTATAGAGATGTGTAACCGAATTTGTAATTCAAACTATTTCAACTTCTCCGATGGTATCACATCAATACCATTTGCGGGAATATGTTTCGCAGTTTCTAATTAAGAATTTTTTCAAGTGGAATCATATTTCTTCGGACCGAAATCGTACCTTTAAGTAAAGTGCGATGTTTTACAAACTGTTACGTAATTTAAAAAAAATATTTATTGATATTTAAAACTGTATAATGAAATACATTTAGTCATGAAGGGAGTGGTACCTGGTTTGGGCTAAGTCAGCAATATAGGGAACATTAAGGTCTTTATAGATGAGTTCATTTGAGACAAAATAGGAGCATTGTAGGGATTGGAGAAGGGAAGAATTTAATGGTTTAATAGAGCTTCAAATCACTACTTCTTAAGTCCATTTCGGTCTTATGATAGTCATGTAAATGAGCCTTTAGTAGTTAAGTTGAAGTCTGAGCGTTTGTCCAGTAAGTGTTGAAGTTATTTGGACGGTGGTCATTGGACGGAATTCTATAAGCAAAGATTGGTACAATAGTTTCGGCATGAAAATGAGTTCGTTAAGCTTATTATTATTACTATATAACCATGAATTCCCTCTCTGGATGGGTTAGTGTGAGTTAGTAAGTACAAGAAACAACAAAACTTCCAAAAATTTAAAACGCAATTAAATACATGTTAAATAATTGTAAATGAATGTTTTTCAAAAAATATATTTAATTTTTTTGAAAAATTGCAACAAAACGAACCTTGAGTAACATCGATCTGATTTTTTCTATTACATCTTCAACACATGATAAGAATAAAAGAGCATTTTTCCTCAGGACTCCAACTTAAAACCTGTCATACGTGATGTTGTCACTATCACTCATTGACAAGTTAACTATTGGAAAGCGAACATATTATAAAAAATGAAAATAAGAAATGTAGAGAAACTTAAACCCCGATTGAGGAACTTTTTTTCTAGATGTGACATCGACCGCAATTGCGTCACCTAGGATATTTAACCCAGGTGGAAAACGATAATTGTATGTTGAATAACTAGCTAGGAGAGGTACACTTCATGCGTCAGTAGTCAGTACATCTTGCCATAGTTTTCAGCAAGCAGAATTGGAAAGGTAGTTATATCCATGATTGAGCAGTCATTTGGATAATTCCGAAAATAAATCACTCGAAAGTTAAATAAACGTATTTTCAAGTCAGTTAAAAATAAGTCACTGGCCGACTGCAGTGTTTTCCAAAAAAAATTAAGTATATACAATTTTTGTCTATGATATTCAATAATGAATCACTAAAAAAAAAACAAGAAAAAAAAAATATATATATGTGTGTGTGTGTGTATCCTTAATATTTAAGGTTTCTAGTTTCAAGATACGTAGAATCCAAATATTAAATAAAAAAGACATTCTGTTCGCTTTAAGAATAAAGGAATACCAAATTTCTCTTTAATTATTACTGTTCGATAGAGCATTAAAGTCCCTACAAAATAAAAATCTCTGCAAACTATTTAGCTGTTTATAGGCAATTAACTAATAAGAAAAGCAATAAATAATTCAAAAGAAAATGGAATATACCACTGCTAATTAAAAAACGCTATCTATCCGCTAGTTCTGAATCAATTTCAGTTATTCTTTTCATTTCATCATACCTAGATCAACTTACTTTTTTTTTGTTTTATCGCATTTAACTGATTTAAAAACTCTATACATATTCTTCTATATCTTTAAAAATAACTGAGTTATGGGTAAAATTTCAATTTTTTTCTTTGATTTTTTCTAAATATCTAATTATAGCTCAAAAAACACATTTTTTCTCTTCCCGGGAAGGCAGACGGGGTACGGCGGACAAACGAATTTTTTTTTTCCTTTTTCGACTTCTATATATCTTGAAATGTAAGCCCTCAAATTTTGAGGGGGAGTATTTTTTTTTTCGATTACAGAGGTTTATTATAGAAAATAAGAAACTAAAAATATCAAAATCGCTTACAAAGTAGGGGAGATATGGTGTTTAAATTTAGCAGCTGTGATTATTCTATTTACTTGATTAAAAATTGACTAATTGGCTGGTTAGCCTTTCTTTGGTCATTTTATTAATTGATATTACATATATACACACATACACATAACTTAACTGCCCACACAGCAATATAATACAATAATATAATTATTAGGAACCAATTTGCGTAAAAAAAAAGTTAACGCTTCAATAGAGGAGTTAAAAAACGAAAATCTGATTATTACACCTCTATTATTTTTATGATTACAGCTTTCCTTTATTTTCGCGGTGTATTATAATTTTATTATGCAATATTTCCTTCACATACCTACATATTAATGAAGATTAAGCTGATTTAATTTTGTTACTAATTATTTATATTTTTAGAACATTATTTAAACTTATTCCTATTTGATTTTTATGATTAAAAAGATTTCTCTAATTTAATTTACATTGTTATTTTTACCTTAATAAATAAAATTCTTACTAAATTAAGCCATAATTTAGTTAGATTAATAGTCCCTTACTATTTCCCTCTGTCTTACTCCGCAGATTAACCTAAAGGACTTGGCAGATATTAATATATCTAATTTTGGTTATTACCAACACCTTTGGGCAGGAACATCAGTTTTTGTGATATTATTATACAGAAGCTCAACATTGTCAATCAGTATTTGTTCCCGGGGCTTGTATATCCTCTCCCCTTACAAGGATACGAGTACGTTCTGCGGTGTTAGAAGGAATTGATACAAATGTCCGCAGGAGTATCAAGGTAATTGTCGGATTCCCCGCTAACACCGCTACAGCAATGTTGTACGCACCTCGGAGATTTCGAGGTCTAGAACTGGTCCGCTGCCAATGGGAGGCTCCACTACAACATTGATCCATAGCCCAGCGACTGTCAAATGTCCCGGATGCCCTGTTCCAGTCTGTCTTTCGGTATGATGAAGAAATCGCTGAATGCGCCGAAAGACTAGAGGTTGAGCAGGGCGACAGAAGTGTTAAAGCTCTACGACAGTCGCTTCGAGAAAAGGCGTTTGAAGAATGGGCCAATTGCAGGTGGCAGGGCATAGGCATTCGAAACTTTAAAGATATCCCGAGAGCCAATAGATATGTATGTGAGAAGCAAGTTCTCTCGGGATCAGAATGGTCCAATGCCCTGAAACTGAACATAAACTACGCTCTCCTACGGGGAGTACCAGGAACCAACGGACAAGTGAGAGAAGTTTGGTCCCTCTGTCACAAATGCGGTAGATAGTCTGAAACACCAGCCCATGTGCTGAGAAATTGCCCCAAAAACTCCCAACTCATCACGCGTCGGCACCACAGGTTTAAGAACGAATTAACAAAGCTTCTCAGGGAAAAAGATTTCACCTGTTTTGACGAGGTCTACTGCATTGATACGGACGGATCAGTTAGGTACGCTGACATCGTTGCATTCCCGAATAACGGAACTACTGCAATGATCCTGGACCCTACCGTTCGATATGAGACTAATGACCTCGATTAAGCAGGTGGAGTAGAAAGGGAGAAGAGATCCATCTAGGAGAAATGAATCCCTTTCCTAAAAGAAAAGTTCCGCGAGACATTTAGCAAGAGACAGTTCTCCGTTAGAGGTCTATGGTTTGGGTCTCGCGGAGCGATCCCTTGAAGCACAAGGAGATTTTTGGAAAACCTGAGTGTCGATATAGGAGATATAGGGGTGTTAGCAGAAAATGTGATTTTGGACTCCCTGGGGGTTATCCACCATCACCTGTATGGAATTAAATGGTGAATTTTAATTATGTAATGTGCGCACCAAAGGTGAAAATTTACAATATAGTGGTAGAAAGAAACAAAACAAAATAATGTAAATGTCTAAAATAGAAAAAAATTGTAAATATTATAAATTTGTATAGGAATAGGAAAAAAAAAAATTGAAAATCTATGTAAAATATGTCCAAGAGATTGATAAGTATGCTGTGTTATATAAGCAACCCAATGTATTTGGGCAGCATTGCCAAATAAATAAAGCATTTCTCTCTCACAAAATCCATTTTTTTTTTTTTTTTTTTTTCCGAAAAAAAATATAATCTTTGTATCATATCTCTCATACAAGAAATTCATCTAAAACGAATCTATCAACAATGTGAATTTCTAATATACATATATATATATATACATATATATATATATATATATATATATATATATATATATATATATATATATATATATATATATATATGTATTAATAAATATCGATAACTCTCTTTAAAAACAAAATTATGAACAAAATGGGTTACTAGATCCTTGCTAACAAATATCCCAACGATGAGATTCGGCATGGAAAATCCTACCTTGACAAACCTCTATTGGATGGTCAAAGCACGTCTCCTGAGGAACGAATGCTGAGTCAGAAGTAAACAAAAAGGCCTAAAGCGTAATGTTTCATTCAATCTAATTTTACTAAGAACGAATACTATCCAGGTTATTGCATAATGGTACTATGTAGTTGGATAGATATCGGTAGCTTTAGGATTTTTTAAAAATATTAGTAAGGTATATTAAAAAAAAAAAAAAAAAAAAAAAAAGAAGAGATGTGAAGATCTGTAGAGTCCTCACCAACTCTAATTATAACATGACGGGTAATCCTACAAGGTACAACTTTATTCTGGCTAATTTATTACAGTTTACTTTGAAGGAAGAACAAAGCCTCGAGATTTAACCTAAAATTTTTAATCCGAAGACGGATGAGGGCACTTGAGAATTTAAAAGGCAATCCAGCGCAGTATTACTGAATTTGTCTAGTGGTATCGCGGCGGCTCAAATGGGCACGCAAACGAATCAATAGGCTCAGTAAAGAAGAATTCTTAGAAATTACATTTGTGCTGAACTGGCGGGTAGGCGTCCAAGAGGTAGACTGAAGCGTGGATGGGAGGCTTGAGTTAAATCGGACCACGGGAGTATGAGCTTGGACGGTAGTCATTGGATAGAACTGTGTAAGCAAATGTTGTTGGTATCGCTTTCGAACCTTTGGGTTCACAAAGGCTAGTATTATTATTTTTATTTATTACACTAACTCGGAAATACATAAGTATTCCGAAATCACTTGTAGCAGGGTGGTTAGCATAACGGCCTCCTATGCCTAAGGTCACGGGTTCAAACCCGCAAGTGGTCCTAGGATTTTTTAATAGGAGTAAAAAATCCTAAGTTATGCCGTCCTTCAGAGGGGACGTTAAGAGCTGGTCCCGAGCCTGTGCGATGTCAGGTACTCGTTAAAGATCCCTATCCTAATAAAACATGGATAGGCAAAATTTAGGACTCCCACTGTAGCATCGTCCGATTAGCCATAGTAGCATAAAGAGACGTTAAATAAATAAACAAACATAAGTATTCCAAAGGTAAGAATATATTCAGTGTTTAGTTATGATTAAAACACTTCCTAAAAAATGCACTCAGTACATTCAAAGGGTAATCGAATCATTTTATAGTAAAATGAATAAAGTACTACGGTACCGTAGTACTTATGAATTATTAAAATATTATATTATTCAACGACAAGCTATCATTTTATATATTAATAACGTCAATCTTAGCTGTATTCCCATGGGTAATTTCAGATACATAAATAATATATGCTGCAAAGGTGCTTTGCAAACATATATCCAAATATGTAGCCTTGAATTCACGAATAGTAAATTTATTAGGGTACAAAAAAATAAATAAATATACATATGAGACGTTGATTTCCAAAAGGTGCTAAAGGACATTTTTTACGAAATTGATTTCGTCATAGCAATAGGCTTAAAATATTAAATAGTTTTTACAAAAATAAAATAAAAAACAAATGGACCTGGAAGTCTCCTACAGGATCGAAATTTGAAATAGATTATATCCTAAGTAACAAAATTGACATAATTAAAAACTGCGAGGTATTGTCAAATATAAATTTCAACTCAGACCATAGAATGATCAGGACCACCCTAAGACTTGATAAAATGAAGAAAAACAGACCTTTTTACTCCACACCAGTTGTAAGAAACATAAATACCGAATGTCTGCATAAGAAGATGGAAGAAATAAGAAGATATATTGAAAACAGAAAACACAATGATAACCAAGAATTGTATATAGATATTAGAAACAGAATTCAGGAAGCATCTACTCAGGCTAAATTAAAATCATACAAACCCAAGGATTATCGCTCAAAATTGTCCGAGACTACATTACAACTGATAGAAAAAAGAAAAATATCGATTTCAAACTCACCTAATTCCAATAAGTCCTACCTAAATAAACTAATCAGGCACCATATCAAACAGGACTTAAGATCATTTAAAGAACAACGAATGGTTGATATACTTAGCAACAGTAGATCAATAAAAAGGATTAGAAATGAACTAAATGAGGGTAAATTCTGGATTACAAATTTAGAAAACAAGAAAGGAGTCATGGAAAGCAATAGGCAAGAGATCATAGATTCGATTTCAGATTTCTTTAGGGAATTGTACTCTTCAGATAAATACCTAACCAAAATAAAAAAGAAGAACGATGAAACAAATTATACGATATTACCAATAATGGAAAATGAAGTAGAAGCAGCTACGAAAAATTTAAAAATAACAAATGCCCTGGAGAAGACAGAATAACGAACGAAGTTTTGAAATCCGGAGGTGATAACTTAAATAGGATAATCTGTTTTGTCTTTAACGAGATTCTTAAGAAAAAAGAAATACCACATGAATGGAAAATGTCAAAGATAATTCTCATCCATAAGAAGGGTGACAGAAAAAATCTCAATAACTACCGCCCCATTTCAATTTGCTCCAACCTTTGCAAGCTCTTTTCTAAAATAATAAATACTAGAATACTTAAAACAATAGACGAAAGCCTTCCAAAAGATCAAGCAGGGTTTAGAAAGAACATGTCAGTAATAGACCATCTGTTTACAATAAACCAGTTGATAGAGAAAGCGAACGAATATAATTTCACAATATATCTGGGATTCCTAGATTTCAAGAAAGCGTTTTACAGTATATATCTCCTCATTTAGTTGTATCTAAATCTTAAATTTGATTGTATCTAATGAACACTCATGTCCTTTAATAACGTGATTTAGAAATGCTATTAATTTCTTAACATACTTATTACACATTTAGTTTCATTCTAAATCATAACAGAACATTTCATTTCATAACTTTAATATGGTTTTATTAATATAGTAAAGAAATAATTCTAGATTTTAATGCGAAAAGAATCAAATTAGCTGGTTTAATAGTATAGTAATGAGAGATTTTCGCGCTTCCTGTAAAATTACCCAGAATGGATATAGTACCTTTTGGAAATCAACGCCTCATATATATATATACATAAAATAATAATGTAAGCAATTAAGCTCGTTAATTAAATTTTAAAATAGTCGAAAATCCTTAATTAGGTATGCCTACGGTTCGGATAATTAATACACTATAATTAATTATATTCAAAAATAATCAAACCGTCAAAATACAACAGTGGCACGTTCGGTTCTTCTCCCCAAAGCAATTAATCGACATGTCCGCAATAAACCATAAAAACAGTTTGCCATTACATCGTTTATTCGTCTTCTTGATTTTAAATATGATACGAACAAGCTTCTTTCTAGAGAATTTAATTGATAATAATATCTTATATAATTTATAATCTTTCTATATACTCGTATTGAATATTCATTCCTACACCCAAGTGACTCTAGCATCCCATTCAACCATAACCATTAATTTTATAATTTATTTTTTTTTAGACGGAGGAGTACAGCCTACGAAAATCTTTTAGCTATAGAGTGGGGAAGATCCCTGAATTCTCAGAGAATTAAATTCAATCCTTCCATTCTGTTCAACATTCATAAATATATGATTATTAAGTACGGGGCTCCATTTTCTTATTTTACGGAGTGAAACATTAATTTTTTTTTTTTTTTTTTATTTTACCGTCATTTTCAGATTAACCTACAATGTTGCCAAGTTTCAGAGTTTTAGCTCGTCAGAAAAAAGTCAAAGAATATGAAAGAGTATCACAAAATTGTTATTCCAAAAACTTTACAACTACCTTTTCCGAGGTAAAAGACGTTTGTATTGAATATAATGGCACTGTCCGTAAAAATGGTCGTTTTCAAATATTCATCTTTAGACCGAGTCTCACTTTTAAAATTTCAACTTTCTTAATTCTTGAAATAAATTCGTTTTGGATATAAATAAGCATTTTAGATTCATACAAAAAAAAGAAAGTGAAAATTTCGTTCTTTTAAACTTTTTATTTTTTAACATCTCGTGGTACTACAAAAACCTATAAAACCTCTGTTTTACTTCAAATAAAATGGCAAAACGATTTCCTTCCTTTATAAAAATTATTTCTTAAAAAATCTCTATTTTACTGGCCTATCAGGTAGGAGACGCTGAGGGTCTTCCAGACATTAAGGCCGAAAGGCATTATTTAACGTGAATTTGTTTTTATGGAAAGAAACTACACATCTGATTAAAATTTCAGCTGTATGCTCTCACGTCAAATCATGCGATTTCAATTTAATATTTCAGGTAGTAAGCAATGCTCCTTAAAAGACTGATTTTTTTATTTAAATAATGATTATCTACAATTTCAAAAATGAAGAAGGAGATGGCGGTCATAAAAGAATGGAAAATTAAAAAAAAAACTATTGATTATCAAATATTACGACCAACGTTGCATTTCTTCATCAGAGCTAAAAAACGAGATACAGTGTAGGTGTTTTAAAATAACAGAAAAGAAGATAAAAAGTTAAAATATGAGTAAAATTAATAACACAAAAACCTAAAAAACCTAAAAGCAAAAAAAATAATAAAACTGATAAAGGAACAATCAATATATCAACATAAGTATATAGATAAAATAAAAATAAGTATAGTTAACAAAGGACGAGTTTCTGCAGGCGGAGTTTGGTGGTATCGGCATCGAATCTTCGGGTTCGGTAAGCCTATTATTATTATAGTTGACAAAAGTATGTTAGGTAACATAAATTGAAACAAACGCCAGATGCCAAACAGAAGAATAAAATAGAAAATAAATAATAGTAAACTGAAAAATAGTATAGGAAATAAAAATTAAATATGAGTATAAATAAGATCGTGAATGGATTGAATAGAAAGTAAGAATATTAAAAAGTCTAAAAGCATAATATGTAATAATAACCAGTAATAGATGTAATAATCTTTATAATCCATAAATGTAATAATCTATTGCTGCTTATTATTACATATTATGCTTTTAGACATTTTAATGTTCATATTTACTGTTAAATTTACATACGACCACCCTTATACTTATATTTACTTTTTATTTTCTATATTTTTCGATTTACTATACTTTATATTTACTTTTCATTTTCTATTTTATTATCCGTTTGGCATCTTGTTTTTTCAGTTTTAATCATTTTGAATTTTTCTGTTTTCATCAAAACACCTATAATGTATCTTGTTTTATAGCCCCGATTATGACCCGCAACATGGGTCGAAACATTGGATGATAAATAGTTTTTACTGTTATCTATTCTTTTATGACCGCCAACGGAACGATCCCATCCTTCATATTCATTTCACGGTCAACTATTAAATATTAAATAATTTAAAATAGTTCCTAGCTCTAAGTAATTTCGTTCCATGAATCCGTCGCCAACTCCTAGACTATGATAATTTGTCACTTTTCTAGCTAAGTTTGTCTTAATTGCAAATTTAATACATTTTTCATGCGCTGTGGATCGCTAACTGATAATCTGCCTTTTCACGAAAACTAATGAAAAGATGCAACAATAAAGGTTACATTGTCCACGATTTTCCAGCACAAACACAGACACAATATGCCGATAGTTAGTAGAAGCTATAGACGGTAGGCATTGATTAAATAAAGGGAATATTGAGGCTGGGGTGTAGCGGAAAATCGAGAAGGTCCGCCACAATGACCCGCAACGGTTCTCCTCTAGGCCGGTTCCCCCAATTTGCCCCGTCTCCGCTTTTGTAATGTCCTCATTCTATTCCTCCCATCTTGCCAACATCTTCGGGGTAGGGTTCAAACCAAAACGTTGGCATGTCATTGATGAGGAAGTATAAATCTGATTTAGGACGAAGAAACTTTTTGGTAAAATAACTAAAATTGCGAGAAAAAAATCCGTAGATCCACAAGATAAAAAACGCTGTAAATTATTTACTACAGACTGTTTCATTATTTTCAAATAACAATATTAGATAACAAACTGTTTATATCAAATAACGAACTGTTTGTAAAGCTGTAGATAGATAGGCAATTAAGTAATATGAAAAGCAATAAATAATTCAAAGGAAAATTGTATATAAACAATGCTAATTTCAAAACGTTATATCTCTGCTAGTTCTTCATTGAAAATCTCTGGCAAGATTTCGATTTTTTTATTTAATGTTTTTCTTCTTAATTGCGCTTTACTGATTCTAAAATTCTATACCCATTTTTCTCTATCTTCAAAAATATCTGATTTATGGGTCTATTAATGGATATAATTTCTATTTTATTCTATTTTTTATAATTATTTGCGTTTTTTTGGTTAATGAACACTGATAATTTTTTTCTCTATCTTCAAAAATAACGGAGTTATTAAGCTAAACCACTTTTAATCGGCCGCCATTTTAAAAATAACCAGCTGATATCAACATCTACGTGTTAGGATGATCGTTGTATGCCGATGTATTTTTGTGTCGAATTAAAAAAAAAAAAATTGGTCCAGTAGTTTCGGAGGAATGACGCGGACGTCGGAAGGCGCACAGTGGAAAATATGACCGATTTAGGTGGACAAAATTCAGAAACTTGTCTGTATTTAACCTTTGGGATCCCAGATTACGGAAAAAAATATTTAAAAAATTATAAAAACTAATTACTTTTTTTACACGATTGGTGAGCGCACAGTGGTCCAACACCAAATGCATTTGCTAAAATCTAAAGCTTCCCTACATTTTACGTTTGAAGTTCCAGAATACGGGAAAAATCTCATTATGGCTCGGAGTTGCTAAAACCTGCTAATAAATGTATTTTGTATCTTTGTAAAACCTTTGGTTTGGAATGGTAGATTGCAATGTATATTCAATAACGAGTGTGGAAATATAATGTCTTACCTCTCTGAGCATTGTCCATTGTTAAATAAAAGCAAAAAGACTGATCTAAATACACCTTGAAGACAATAAATGACCATCGAATAAAGATAATCCCACTGCCGGTTATCAGGCTATAGTGTGAACAGGTATGATTTATTCATTTACTATTTATTTGTAAACACGGTATGGCAGGAAGTATTAGTAATAAGGGTCTTGCCAACTAATAATAAAAAGGAAAACTCTTAACTTTTGACTTGACTTTTGTCCACTTAAATTGGTGATTTTGCCCACTGTGCGGAACACAAACGGATTTTTTTTTATTCTTTATTCTGGTTCTAAGCATCTTGAAATTTAAGCACTAAAATTTTGAAAGAGGTAATATATTTTTTTTTTTTTTTTTTTTTTTTTTTTTGATCGATTACAAGAGTTCATTATTGAAAATAAAAAAAACAAAACCATATTGTTGACCCATTTCAAAACTAAGAAATATATCCAAGTAATAGGACTATTCAAATACGTCAGATATTAGAGATAAAGTTGGAATACTACGGTGTATTCCATAAACATTATATTACTTTTTTTTTAAATTACTCCAAAGACCGTCAGAGACTGAATAACAACACCATAATTAGGGAATACCTTGAAAGTTAGTAAATCTTGTAGAGAGATGCTTGTCCGAAACATTAAAAGTTAGAATTGGTTATAACTCCGAGAGTTTTGAGGTACGATCGGTTTTGAAACAAAGTGAATCTATCTTACCTGTTTTATTAAATTCAGCACCAGAATATATCATAAAAAAGGTCATAAGTACCGAAAAATGATTAAATAAGGGTGGTGAAATTCTTGTACTAGCGTACGTCGATGATTAGGTACGCGGAAACTATACAACTAAATACAAATACGATAATAAAACCGGTAAACATAGATGGCTTCAAATAAATATAGATAAGACGAAATATATGATTCGAAGTAGAAACGGTGACGATCTAGTTGACATTGATATATCAGGGCATACATTTGAACACGTAGAGAAATGTAAGTATTTAGGTTCTATGATAACAAGAAAAAACGAAACCCAGGAGGAAAAGAAATCTCGGTTAAAGGCGGAAAATGCATATTATTATTCATTTGCGAAATTACTTAGCTCGCGGATTCTATCAAGAGACGTAAAGATTAGATTTCATAAAACTATTGTTCTCCCAACTTCTGTATGGATGTGATTGGTGAGATGAGACTACTAGGGAATTCAGAAGGTTACACAACGCGGAATTGGGAAGCTTGTATCCTGTTAGTATAATTGAGTTGATAGCATTGAGACGACTCAAATGGGCGTGTAAAGTTGTTCGGCTCAGTGAAAAACGAATTCCGAAAAAGTTGGTTTGCTTAGAACCGACTTGTAGGCGTCCTAAAAGTAGAAAAAAGCGTCGATAGATGGATTCTGTTAAGTTTGATCTCGGTGGTGTGGGCTTACACGTATCTTTATAGGTATTTTGCTGTATCGGCATCAAACCATGGTGTTGGATTGTTTATGGCTATTAATACTGTGATTTATGAGGATTAAATTGAAATATGGGATAATGCAGCAGAAGAGAGATAAGATCGCCTAATCCCTGATTGGAGTATTAAGAGATCATCTGATAAGAACTGTTACGAAAAATCAATGAACATACATATGGATGGTATAATTCAGTAAAACATATTTAGCATCATATCATATTATTTCCTCTTAATTATAAACGAAATGTGCAGAAAGATAAAGCCTTGAATTTTCAAATTTAATGCTTTGTGAATGGTCAAGTTCAACAACTGAAATTTTATATTTAATATTGGCATTAGCCTCACAGCAACTTTTTATTCAAAATCGGTTGATGATTTTATAATCAACTAAAGGAGATAAAAGAGAAAAATATTTTCTCGGGCCGAAAACACGTTTCTGGAAATAAAAGTACAAATATAGATGGATAATTTATCATTGGGGAGCTCAAAATTAACAGTAACAATTTTATCGGTGACTTATGAGATAAGAAAGTAAAAATAAATAACCTGTTCCTCTACAATCCAGGAAAGGTCTATGATTCAGGGGGGGGGGAAACAGATTTGTACTGGTTTTAGACCAATGGGCCAGCAAGGAGATTTAGCCGAGATTACGCTCAGCCGTCAGGTTTTCCTCTTAAGTTAGAATACCAACTTTATAGAGACTGGTTGCGCCCCAGGAGGGTCTCCCACACTAGGATCGCTCCAGCTGAAATAATAGAAAAAAATATATTCTGCCATAGCCTGGGTTAAACCTGAAAAGTGTCAAATGTTAAATCCACTCCCATAAGTGAGATGGCAAGTAAAACATTCATGGCAACTCAAAATATACCTTTCAATCTGGAGCCACATTTTTCTAAAGGGTGTTATTACTAAATAAACGGATGCCTCTTGCAAATATAGGGCTGAGAATAGATAGTAAACTCACCTTGCTTTGGAATGCAAACAATGTCAGTTCCATACGTTTTTAGAGCGGGTCTGTTAACAGATCCATTTGGTATATTTACTCGGTATAAATAAAGGGTCAGGCATCAGATAGGTCCTCGAAAAACGCCGAAAGTAGCCTAATGAAGTTATGCCACAACTTTCGCAGTCTTGAGTAGGATTTCAGATTGATTCTTAATTTTAAAATTATTCAGAGAAATGAAACTTAACATAATTGCTTCCCATCTTGCATCCCCCCTGTACATCTCACTGCTCCCACCATCTATACGCTGATGACTTTCAGATCTACCTATCCTTCTCTCCTTCCGAGTCAGTAGTAGCATTTGCCAAAATTCAGGAAGACTTGGATAGAATCTGTGCCTGGGCAACCCTCAATAAACTAAGGTTGAATGCTATGAAAACTCAAGCCATTGTTATAGGTTCCAGTTCCCTCCTTAGATCCAACAATAAATTTCCGAAACTAACCCTAAATCATTATCCAATCACCTACAGCTCCTCAATCAAAAACCTGGGTATTACCATTGACCAAACCCTTTCATGGAAACCCCATATTGCCCAAATTTCACGCAGAACAATAAGTACCCTCAAATACTTTCATCGTTCCCGTCATCTTCTTCCACTATCCATCCGTAACCTCCTTATTTCCTCACTTGTTTTCCCCCACTTTGACTATTGCTGCTTAGTATATGGTGGCCTCCCGAAAGTGCTTGAGGACAGGCTAAAACGAATTATGAACATATTTTTAAGATTTGTCCTCAACACTCCGAAGCGGTCTCATGTAACCCATTTATACAGCGAGTTAAAGTGGCTCCTCCCTCCAATTCGTAGACAATATTTCCTAGGATCATTCCTTTACCAAACCATTAACACCAAGCTCCCTCCTTATATCCACAGTCTTCTACAATTTAAATCGTCAATCCACTCCCTCGAAACAAGGTCCCGCCATTCTGACCTTTACATTCCTACCCATAGAACAACAACTTTTGATCATTCCTTTCTTGTCCGCTCTGCAAATCTCTGGAATTCCCTACCTACTCATATCCGCCATGCTTCATCTCTATCATCATTCAAGTCCCAACTGTTCCAATACCTCCTGTATTCCCAAACAGACGCTCAACAGCAATGAGGTTTTATATCAAAAATCAGATTTTGAATGTAAAAAGGAAATATTATTTATTGATCATACCTTATTTAATTTATTAATCTTTTTAAATTTAGTTTGTTCAGCAAAAGTATGCATCTGAAGAAGTTTATTTATTTTACTCTTTTGTTTTATTGTATAGATATATTCCTTTTTTTTTTTTTTTAATTTTATTACTTCTTACACCATTGTAAATAAGAATTAATCATGATCATTTGGTCTTTTGGCCAGACGTACTGTATACTTTAATTGTACATATTTGTTGTTCTTAAGGGACTATGTCCCAGAATAAAGATTATTTTCTATTTCTATTTCTATTTCTACATATCCCAGTACAGGTTGCATTCCGGTTTACAAGTGGAATAATTTTGAATTTCATGAATGAAAGAAAGACAAAATTTTCTACTTTCTAGCATTTATGCATTTTCTGCCGAGTTAAAAAAAAGATAAAAGACAAACTTTTTTATGACCCAAAATGAATATAAACTCCACATTCATATTGGATACACAATGGGATAAGAGTAGTAATTACATTCAGATAATTTTAAAAAAAAAGAGTGATATTTTCATTTTTCAGGCCACGTTATCTAGGTATCTGTTGAGAGTAGTCCAAAATATTTAGTTTTATTATTTAAGGAAATTTAACCCTTTTAACTATTAGTTTTTAAAATAAAAAATACGTATCCAGATGAAATATGGACTTATTTTTACTATTATGAAAAAAAACTTCTATTTTTTATAATAGTAAATTAATAGATACCTTTTATAAGCCAAACCCCTTTTTAGAGATAGTTCTATTGAGCTATACAGTACAATAAATGAAAGTTCAAACCTAACTTATACTTCTACCGATTCTAGTGACTATAATTAATTACTTTATTAATTTCACTACTCCATTGTCAGTTTGTTACAAAATAGCGTATAGGGAATTCAGCAAGTTTATCATTGCCAAGAATTTATCCAAATATCCTAATAACTTAAATACAGAATAAAGTGAATAACTGAAAGGTCTGTGTGTGTTAGTGTGTGTGTGTGTTGGTGTGTGTGTGTGTGTGTGTGTGTGTGTGTGTGTGTTTGTGTGTGTGTGTCTCCGTGTGTGGTAACTCCCGAGCGGAAACAAAAAGTCTTATGAACCTGAAATTTCATATTTAAGATAACTATACGCCCGAGATGTTACAAAAACTTTTTAATCAAAATCAATTAACCAGAAGAGCCAGTTCATACTATGCATATTGTACCTTTTCACGATTTTCTCTAAAACGGTTCCGACGATTTTGATAAAACTCGCTAGGTCGATGTAAAGTTAAATGGGCTTTAATATCATGTAAGTTTTATTCTGATTAAAATAGTCTGACAGGGCTTAAATGCCAATATTTTAAATTTTCTTCTTCTAAAATACCTTTAATTTTGTTGATTCTATAAAAATAACTATATTATCTTGTTACCACTGATGAAAAATAGGTAAATATAAAAAATTGAAGGAATTAGATACCCAACTAAATGAAAAACTGAAAAAATATTTTTTTAATGCAAGTTTTTGTTTTAACTTAAGAACAGTGATATACATGTATAATATACCGTTGGAAAGCTAAAGATTTTAGAAAAAAATATTATCTCATAGACGAGCTTATAAAAGTTAATAGAGAGTGATGAAAAGCTGATAAAACTAAGTGATTATTTTAGATAATAATATAATAGATTTTTCAATAAAACACATGTTTCTATAGAAATTCCATTCAACTAATTCTTTAATGGTTTCACTTATTTTTATCTCTTACTGTAGTTGAAAATACTTTAATCGATTCTAAAAACGGAGGTAAGTGAAAGTCGTGTGTTGCCCGCACCACATTTTTTTTATAAATATGGTTCAACAATGCTCACATTCTTACTTAAACTTTTTAAATGTTTTAATTTTGAAATTCGAATTTATCTAACCATAATAGATATTGTTGCGTAATAAATGTATTAAATAAAACGTTTTTAAATTACACACTTATAGAAAATATATCCAACTACTACATTAAATCAATAGCAATCAGCTAATCAAATCAAATAATATATATATTAAATAATGTAATTTTATGATCCACTTGAAACTAGGTTCTCTGATCTTAAAGTTGTAGAAATGATATTTTTAAGTATTTATCAAAAGTTTATCTCACAATCATAAATAAATAACCAGTGGATATAATGAAAATTATTATCTTATATCTTCACAATATTCTCACATATTGTGAATGGATAGCTTATGTTTGTTTGTTTATTCATTTAACGTCACTTTATGCTACTATGGCTAATCGGACGATGCTACAGTGGGAGTCCTAAATTTTGCCTATCCAGGTTTTATTAGGATAGGGATCTTTAACGAGTACCTGACATCGCACAGGCTCGGGACCACCTTTTAACGTCCCCTCCGAAGGACGGCGTAGCTAAGGATTTTTTACTCCCATTAAAAAATCCTAGGACCACCTGCGGGTTTGAACCCGTGACCTTTAGCATGGGAGGCTGTTACGCTAGCCACCCAGCTACAAGTGATCCCTGGATAGCTTATGTAAAATTAATAATAAAAAAAAAAAAAGGTATGGTACCATTAGGAAAGCAATTAGACCAGGAGAAAGGTTTGGTTTGAAGCTTGCAGGTTAATAGTTAAGTAATGAGGAGCGCCTGACAGAGATAAAAGGAAAAGTGTAGCACTGATAAGTTAACACCCTTCTGCCATTACTTAGAAACTAAACTTTTTCCAGAGTGAAAAACAAACAAAAAACCTGAGAGCTATAAAGAGAAAAAAATCTGATAAATTGTTAAAGACAACAGTAGTAAAAATAGTAAACAGAGAACTACATAAAAATCAACTGAAAAAATCAATATAGTGTTTTTGATAGACGAGAATATTGACACTACAAAAATTAATGAGAATAATTGAATTAGATTTGTAGAATTAATAGAGATAATTTAAAATAAATTTCTTCCAAACTTTTCTGGAATATGCAAAATACTTCTAACAAAAACAAATCAAAGAAAGTACCAGCTTACATAAAATTTTACTTTAATTTATACTAACTCCTTCCAAACAATTGAGAACAGTATTAATACTTGTATTCAATCACTTACAAACTAAAATTATAACATTGCTATTATAATCATCAATAAGAGAATTTTAAATATTTTATTTGTAACTGATAGTAACAATACCATATAAGAGAGTAAAGCTAGGAATTCATATTGAATAGAAATTAAACAAATATATTTTGAAATAATGTTAGAAATATAAGTGCTAAGATATCAGTAGGATTAAAGCAACACATGTATTTATTAACTTTAAACAAAAGTACAATATTGAGTAATAAAGTCATTGTGTATTTTTTAATTAATTTTTGTGAATTTACCTCTAAATTAAACTTAAAAATGTAAAATAGGTCAATCATAAACATTATTATATTTAATTACTTGAAACATTAACATATCTTGTCAGAAATGCAAATTTTGATCATTTTAAACAGAAAATATTATTATAAAAAAAAAAAAAAATTAAACTTATTAATAAGTTAAATTATTTTCAAGAAGTTTGAATAACTATTATTTTTATTAATTAACTGATTTAAAAAATCTGGTGCATGCATCATATGGCAAGTTCTACACAAGCTTAGTACACAACATTAAATTAATTTTAGTTTAGATTTAGTGTTAATGGAAAATTTATTTTTGATTGAATAACATTGATGTTTTCAAATTAAGAAAATTAAAGATGCTTTATTGAATATTGAACAGTTAACTTGGAAACGAATATGTAGGATGATATGTTTTAGGTGGAGGTCAAAAATGATAGAAAACAGTAAAAAATTATTAATTATTTTAGGATAATAAATAGTTTTTTCACTTCTTTCTAATATTTTTTGACAGTCACCCTAACTATCTCATCCTTCGTAAAGGTGAAGAAATTGGGAAAACATTATCAGTTAGACTTATCAGATTGTTTTATGAAAGTATGAGACTTAGCTCATATTACCGACCTTTTGATTATATACTCATATAATGTAATATTATAAAGTATTTATTTACTTGAAGATCCCCAATTTGAGTATGGGTCCTTGGTATTTCCTATTATAAAAATATAACTTTCCTATTGTTTAAAATCTAAATTTAGGTAAAATTTAAAAAATCATGCAATAGTAAAAATTACCTGATTGTATCATACATAATAGTTCTTGCACCACAAAATGAAAATAATATCAGTTCATGGTATTTTGGAAATTTGTAGAATATAATTAATAAATATAATTTAATGGAAACTATAGATCCTAAGTTGTGTGAACTGAATAATCCCTACAGTTCAGATGATTCACCAAGACAATAGGCCTGTATTAACAGGATAATTTGACAGCGCACAATAAGCCTAATAAGAGGCTGCAGTGCATAGGATAAACCAGAAAAAAAAAAAAATAATAAAAACCAATATATGAAAGAAAAACAGGATATAGCGCAATGAAGACCAATAAGGACAAATAGCAGTGTGCTACGAAATAAAATGAAGGGTGAAATATGATATAGCAATTATATAAAAAAAAAAAAAAAAAGTAATTAATGTTAGTTAGTTTTAAAATAATTATGACAAATTGCTGAAGTTAATTTTTCAAAGACAAACATTTAAATATTATAATTTTATTCACTAATGAAAGTTTAAAAAAATTGTTTCAGTCTTGAAAATGGGGAAACAGCCCCGAAACATCGACAAAAATGAAAAACTAATGAAATAAAGTGATTAAGTGAGAAATGGAAGGCAATGTGTACTCTTTTAAATGTTTATATTAAGAAAAACTTACGAAAAAATTAAAAAAGGAAAGAAGTTAATAAATAATAAAAATTTTAAAAAAAAAATCCTATATTTGTTCATTTGGAATAAGGAAACAATTACAAACATTTACACGAGTTAAATTAATCAGTGAGAACAGGAATTGATGGCAATAATAGAAAGAAAAAAATTATAAATTATTACAGATATGTTTTTGTTTTTATCTTTGTTCAATGATAATGCACTTTTTATCTTTATTCAATTATAATGCACTTTTTATCTTTGTTCAATGATAATGCACTTTTTATATTTATTTCCCACTGCTATATAAAAAAAAAAATCACATTGCATTCCAATGTTTTTATCAAATCTATGCAAATAATACTATTCTTAGTATTAATCAAAAACGCAGCATAATTATGTCCACCCCTCTTACATCTATATTCTCCTGCAATTCAAATCCACAATCCATACTGAGGAAACCAGATCCCGCCTTTCCGACCTCTATATCCCTTTCCATAGAACCAAAAATATGAAATTGGATATAATTAGTTGACCGTTGAGAATTACCAGAAGGAATTAGTCCGAGTGGCGGTCGATGAATGAAACAATTAGGTAGTTTCAACCATTTCTTTTCTGCCAACGTTTAAACTCCCATTGTGGGTTATCATCTGGGTGTATTGTAGGTGAATGGAAACTATAGATCCTAAGTTGTGTGAACTGAATAATCCCTACAGTTCAGATGATTCACCAAGACAGTAGGCCTGTATTAACAGGATAATGGACAGCGCACAATAAGCCTAACAAGAAGCTGCAGTGCATAGAATAAACAAGAAAAAAAATAAAAAACCAATATATGAAAGAAAAACAGGATATAGCGCAATATCATTAACCGATAATTCCTAAATCAAAAAAGGCATTTGAGTCAAAATTGAAAACTAGACAGTGTACAGCTGAATCAGATTTTATTCAGCTACTAGTTTCAAGGCGTAAACTAAACTTCTTAACTCTATAACCTATGAAGGATCTTGGCTGCCTCCAGCTGCAAATGCCATGATACTCTGTCTTGTGCTACAGCCATCCAGTTTCGCAAATTCATGGTGTTTCATACAATCTGCCCAGCACAGCCTTGATCATCTAAGTTTGAGACGACTGTAAAGGAGTCAGTCAGAATATTCCTAAGGGGCAGATCATCAGACATTGGGGCAAGACATCCTGTCTATCACAGCCTCTAAATCTTAATGAACAGGAGATATCATGCACATGATATAAATCATTAAGTTCCCCATCACCTCTTGCTCCTTCTCCTCTATTCATTACTCTCGTGGACATCCCTAAATATTCTGCGCAACACTTTCAGCTCGAATATAAGGAAGAGCTGGTCCTCAGTTTTTTATTTGACTGTATTATTTCCACAATTTTCTTTACACCTAATGAACTTTTAACACAATAAACAATGACATAATCTCAAGACAATCCTAAAAAAAGTTACATTTTGCTACTATCAATCATAAATCAAATCACAAAACTGAAATAATAAATTTATGAGAAGTAATATATTCTTACTGAACTAGAATTATGAAATAAAATGCAATTTGGCAAAAAGAGAAATGGAATAATAAATCCATTAAATGTTGAATGACTTATTCTATTAAAATAAATAACAAAAATTATATAATGCTGAATACAAACAATATTTAATGTATTTAATTCAACAGAAAATATTGAAGAATAATCAATTCGAATGCCTGAAGAATGTAGATAACCATGATCTAAGAATCTAAGAAGATTGCTTCAAAAAGCAACAACAGAATTTACAATATTTCCTAAATCATAAATAAAACTGAAATACTTACTTAAATTCTGACAGTAAAAAGATTTAGTATCATTCTTGAAAAATCTAGGCGCTTAAGAATAATATATACCAACCTAACAACCTAACTGACAAAACTCTTACAATTAGTTCTGAAATAATAAATGAAATAATATTTTGATTCATCATTATTTTTAGAAATATAAGACAAATTTGGCATATTTAATTTAATCATTATATTATTTAATATAAAAATAAACGTTTTCGTGTTATTTTTATTATTTTTTTTTAGAGCCTCATCATCTTTTACAATGTTAATAAATTGGTATAAACACGTTCCAATTCAGTTACGACATTATAACAAGAATACATTACATTAATTGATTTATCTAATGTTACCTTAAAGTAGTAAATAAATAGGATATTTACTAGAAGATCACAGAATACTAGCCAACCAGCGATTGGATAAATTTTATCATAATATTTTTTGATATCATTAGTATTTAATTGTAGTTATATCATTGAATAATAGATCATTATCCTGATTGGCAGTAGAGTGAAGACTGCTGGAGCATTGACTCACAACTACAACATATGTTTTCATTTGAATGATTGACTTGAAAAAAGGCTGACGTATCGTATGTCTAATCATGAGAACGCAAGCAGGGGATCATGACAACTTACTAAAAGTATTTTAGTAGTTACATTACTCGTTTTACATTAAATCATAGCACAGCTCTTAATTAAGTATAAGAAGGCCATATGTGTGATCAGAGCCAAATATATTCGCCTAGTAATGATGTAAATCTTGTTTTGAGGCTCCAAAGACTGCAAGAGGGAGGAAAATTGATGTATACGTACGTTCAGAGCAGAGAGTAGAGGAGAGGGGGAGAGAGGGGGGGGGCGAGGAGCGATACGGAGATAAAGCGTATTATAAAAGGAATACTTTTTCTATCCTTGATGTTAGCATCGAATCGAGCTTTAATGTATGACTTTCCCTGCTTTTATCTGTTTGGATTTAGTCTTATTTTGGATTTTTCGGTAAATTAAACCAAAAGATTTCAAGGCCAAGCTGTTTCATACCTCCGTTCTGGTAGTTTAATAAAAAGGGAAGAGAAGCGACAGAGATAATAGATTGGAGTTATCTGATGAGTAGTAACTTCGTGTATGATTTTGCTGTTGAAATGTTCATGTACACATTGAGGTAGACCGAGTCCGGTTTATGCGGCTAGGGCATGATCGTCGGATGGGATTCAATAGGTGAATGGTACCGACATTGAATCCTCAGGTTCGCTAAGTCTATTATTAATCAAGCTGCCCTTTACGACCAGGGTCTTAGCCTTTTGAATTTACCTTAAAAATCCCATCAACTAACAGCCCATACTAATAGCGCCTTTAACTGTTAAATCGATCAAGAACCACAATCGCACTATAACTACTGTCACCCAATTGATATTAATAACGGAACTCTTTTATGATGTGAATAGAACGAGCCTATCCTTCGCAGTCTATTATATATGATATCGATTTTCCGATTATATTCGGTCGCCATCTTCATACCTCTTCACTCCAGAATATTGCAGAAAATGCCATTGGTGCCCATCATGCAGCCAGGACCTCTAATAATGGCTTGTTTAACGTGCGCGGGACCTAAGATTTCTTCCAAGAACAACTATGTTCCAGATCTCAAATGTTTCTTTTAATATTTACGTTATGCTTAAAACTTGCAATTTTTAATAAAGTTGTTATTTTGAGGGAGCTGCATTTGTTTCTTTAATGAACACTCAGTCCTTCAAAAAATGCGATTTAAAAAAGCAATAATTTTCTAAAGGTACTGATTACACATTTAGTTTTATTCCAAATCATTTCATTTCATAACTTTAATATAGTGTTACTAATACAGTAAAAAAAAAAAAAAAAAAAAAAAAAGTATATTTATATCTATATAACATCAAAAAATATGGTTTAATAATATAGGAATGAGAGATTTTTGCGCTTCCTGTAAACTTTCCTAGAATGGATATAGCAACTTTTGGAACAAAAGGTCTCAATTAATAAACTCCAAAAACGTGTTTTAAATTTTCTTTGTTCATTAATATTTTTTTTGTCGCAAAAGTTGTAGTCCAGCTGTCTTAAAAAAATGATGATCTGTAGGCAAAAGGCTCGAGAGTAGGGCAGATGTGGTAGGGTTTCATATCCAAGCTCAGCATGATGACACAGTGAGACATGGCCAAGCATAGTCATACAACAAATTAGGCCCCTTCCAATTAACTAAAGATGGTTTCATTATTGACAATTTCTGATGTATTGCATTAATTTAGTTACGATACGATTCAGCATTGATGTTTTCTCCAGAATTTAAAAAGCTGATTGATAAGTGCTGACATTTATAAAAGTGAATAGTCCAGTAAATGTAAATACTTTGCTGTACACTAGGGTGCTGCATCATTATTAGTGCTAAGATCAATGATATTGATATTGCCTTTTGGAGTATCTCTATCATGAAACATATATGACAATGAAGTCTTACTATACTCAAGAAATACTTGGAAGAGAATACAAATTCTTGAAAATCCCACCAGTATTGATATTGTTTTCAAATATAATTCATGGTTACCAGCACTAGCTAGCTTATAAGAATCATAGCAGGTTAAACACTTTTGAAACCCCAACTGAACAAATCAATGATAAACTTAACACGAAGAATTATCCTTCCTTTAATCTATGATATAGATAGAGACGACTCGTGGAAGAAAATCATACACTTTATTACAGAAACACTTATTAGAAATATGCTTAAAAGGTTTTAGACACAAAGTGATATGTACCAAGTAATACCAGTAACATTAAGTTTATTTAATTTTTAACAATTTGCAAGATCTTTTACAATCGTGAATATAAACTAATTTGTTAATTTCTATAATGCTCATGACTTAATTTATCTGTTTTTTTTCTTCAAAATTAACATACAATAAACTATGGGTGAATCAACAAAATTTCACAGAAAAATGCTAAATATAATTACTTTTTTTAACGTAATTCTTTAAGTATATCATTAAGATAGTTTGAATACTTTTACCAGTTTTTGTATTCAAACATAAAATATTAATACTTAGCCGATTAAGTTTGTTTTTCAAACAACAATGCCAGTACAACTTTTCATGTTACTTTTCCTCTTTAAAGCAAAAAAAAAAAAAAATTCAGTAATAGCAACTTTTTCTTCTATAGTTGAACATTGTTAAATAATATATCATTTAATTATATTCAGAATAGCATTTACATTAATTTTATCTTTGTTTTAAATCAAGGATTTTCACAACCTACATTAAATCGCTGTTACTCAAGTTCCTCAGTTATGGGAACTATAGAAGCTGGTGATGAATATCAATAGACCAATAGCTGTCCATTGGGAAATTCATATTACACCCATGCAGAAGTCTTCCTTCTGCATAGAAGTCGAAACTTGAGCACTCACCAACCGCATCACTTTCTCACATCATCGTAATGGTAGAATACCGGCAATTTCTGTCATGTAAGTCTTGTTCATAACCTCTTATTTCTGAAGAAGACAGTATTTCTAGAGTAACAAAGGACTGAGGTTCTTCAAACAGCCATCCATCAGCTTTGCCTAAAGTAAACAAGCATGCACTCTTTTTCAGTTGCGATGCCACAAATTGTCAATTTGGTATTGATCCAATGAAAGGAATTCAACAAATATCTACAATAGATAACTGATGTATTTGATTCTGTCCAAAATATTACTGAATCTAGTGTCACAACTGCAAGAATTTGTCTTGTTGGATGCCACTTTAAACCTGAAATTAATAATAAATACTTCAAACTTTCGTCCAAATAATCTAAAATCGAGTTAATGACAAAATATTAAAATGGAATCTTCAAAATGGAGGTTTTCTCATTTGTTTGTTTAAATAAAAAAGGGGAAGAATTAGAAACTGGATTTTAAAGCATACATATTTTAGAAATATAGAAGTAATTTATTAACACTAGACTTAAAACACTCTCTAAATAATTCAAATAATCAGTCAAAACAAACCTTTAACAATTCCTTCATTCAATGATATAACTCCCACTAACTTTTTATCTTTTAAACTTCGGATCCAAACTATATTGGAAAAGCCAGGAGTATAACTAGCAAGCAATTTGTTTTCTTGCGAATATGACAGCCTGAATTTCAGAGAAGATTTAATGTTAAATTCTTCATTTATATTTTTAATTGTTGATAGAGACAAAATGGCTTTCCTCTCAACTGAAAACATTTATGTGATTTAACTATTCAAATTTGAAGAACAAAGAAAAGATAATAAATTAATGATAAATAACAAACACTCATTGTCAATGAAGAGTTGTTTTTCATTGTACTGAGTATCTATTCTATTTTCTATCCATATGGCAGCAGTCTTCTTATCCAGCGCTAAAGGGTATTCAAAAGAATATAATTTTTCCCAAGAAAGAACATCAAAAAGTTCAACCTGAAAAGTTGAAAATAAAAACAGAAATTACACATTGTTAAGTTTAGTAACAAACAAAGGTTGAATAAAATCAATTTTTTAATATTTGCAATAAATCTGAATAGGCATTGGTATCATTAACACACTTTTCCTTTGAAATTTTGGTTAATGATCAACATACTTTGGAGTCAGACAAGTCCTAACTGAACTTGTGGCTCTGATTAGAGAGAAAGGAAACAGCTAAGCCTGTAAGGATTTGAAACAACAGAAATAGTGCTTTGAGATTCAAACAAAAAGAGAAAATTCTTGTCATTACTCTGTCTAACCTAAATAAGTAGACACATTTTGACCAGGAACAAAAAAATAAATAGAATTTACAAGACAACTCAAGGAATAAGTAAACATATTCTATAGATCCTGTATATATGTTTTTCGAGACTTGGAATCAGACAAAGAAGACAGTTCATATAAAGTTTAACAGAGGGATCAAGTTGTTATAAACATGGCTCGATTTATCAGAACATACCTCTGTCTCCATATCAATGAAACACTGAAGGAAAACAAAATGATGTACGAATTTCTAAGTAATCTTTTAGGACTCATTCAAAGGCTTATTCTGCTTATTTTTACAACTAATTTGTGGTAGTATTAGTATCCGTAATTATTTTTTTCCCCCCAAACTAAAATGCTAATTCCAATGTATGTATGGGTCTAAACCTTAGTTGGGGCACAGACACAATGTACCTAGAGGACCAGTATTGCTAGCTGATGTATGATAAAAACTGCCTGTTATCTCTCAGACTTCTAATGATACCAACAACTAACTATACCTTCAACACAACTGTGCTAACTCTCCATCCCATAGTTTAAAAAAATATATATTGCAATTTTTCAAATAAATATTTTTATTACGCTTTCATTTTGTTTAATACTGATACAGCACTAGTTCTTGGCAATGAACAATCAGGCAAAGGAGGAAATATCAGGTACAAGCAAAATTTATAAATCTAGTCCCAAAAAAAAAAAAAGTTACATAGCAAGATTTCATATGTTGCTAAATAGTGCCAACAAAGACTGCTCATTCTCCTGTGTTAATGACATCACATTTCAATAAGTGATATGGGTCAATCAACTTTTATTTGTCCTGTAAGTAATATGTTTTGTCCCTGACCAATAATCGCAATTCTAAAGAAAATTAAGTGGTTTGTTGGCATATGTTGCATTTATCTTATTATTAAGCGAACATACGAGTAAATTATATTAAATAAATCACTATTAAACTGGAATTTTAATGGTTGTCCAGGTGAGAAAACATCTAATATAGTATTTTTTTTGTTTGTCCTCCTAGTAGGTTAGTACAATAAAACATTACTTTATACAAAAAAATACTATATGGCAATTAACAATGATTTTTTATTACAATGTCTACAATGATGCTAGCATATAGATTTTTGTTTGCTTTATAGTTTTAACGATTTTTAACTATTATATTTTATTATCCTGACTTCCACCGGACTACGGTAAAAAAGTCCAAAACCAAAACATATATGGCTTAATTAGTGCTTAGAGAACAAGTGGATTCACTTCGTGACAACACTCATCCAGCAGCCATTTTGATTTCATCTTTGCCGCGGTGCCAGGAGGCCGAGTGTGTTTTGAAAAAGTGGGTGGCTTTTTTGTGTATCTACCAAACAACCAACAGAAAAACGTAACTATTTTATATATCATAGTAAATTAAAGTAAAATATATTCTAATTAGTGTATATTTTTCACTGCACTTAAGACCTAATTCAAAATATCATTATTTATAACCAGGAACGGAAAGAATAATAAACGTCACTCGGACAACCAGTCACTTGGACAACTAAAACCGTTGTTTGTGGGACATTTTGTCCATAGGACAATAATGATAGAATCAGCATAAAGCAATACTTTTTCTTTTAATAATTAGTCACTGGAGAGCCTCTGAAAAGGGCTAGAGCATTTATAATTGTTTAATATAAATTATATTGCTATTTCGACCAATTTAAAAAACTTGCAAACCCGGACATTGAACATAAAAATGGCACTGATTATTATAAGTTTTCATGTGATATTCTCAGAAAATCCTTCTCCTCTATTCATTACTCTCGTGGACATCTCTAAATATTCTGCGCAACACTTTCAGCTCGAATATAAGGAAGAGCTGGTCCTCAGTTTTTTTATTTAACTGTATTATTTCCACAATTTTCTTTACACCTAATGAACTTTTAACAAAATAAACAATGACATAATCTCAGACACAATGTACCTAGAGGACCAGTATTGCTAGCTGATGTATGATAACAACTGCCTGTTATCTCTCAGACTTCTAATGATACCAATAACTAACTATACCTTCAACACAACTGTGCTAACTCTCCATCCCATAGTTTAAAAAAATATATATTGCAATTTTTTAAATAAATATTTTATTACGCTTTCATTTTGTTTAATACTGATACAGCACTAGTTCTTGGCAATGAACAATCAGGCAAAGGAGGAAATATCAGGTACAAGCAAAATTTATAAATCTATAGTCCCAAAAAAAAAAAGTTACATAGCAAGATTTCATATGTTACTAAATAGTGCCAACAAAGACTGCTCATTCTCCTGTGTTAATGACATCACATTTCAATAATGAT
The DNA here is from genome assembly GCA_023052935.1 of Piezodorus guildinii. Taxonomy (NCBI): domain Eukaryota; kingdom Metazoa; phylum Arthropoda; class Insecta; order Hemiptera; family Pentatomidae; genus Piezodorus; species Piezodorus guildinii. The sequence goes on from CM041293.1 coordinate 65,570,316, forward strand.
ATGGGTCAATCAACTTTTATTTGTCCTGTAAGTAATATGTTTTGTCCCTGACCAATAATCTCAATTCTAAAGAAAATTAAGTGGTTTGTTGGGATATGTTGCATTTATCTTGTTATTAAGCAAACATACGAGTAAATTATATTAAATAAATCACTATTAAACTGGAATTTTAATGGTTGTCCAGGTGAGAAAACATCTAATATAGTATTTTTTTGTTTGTCCCCTAGTAGGTTAGTACAATAAAACATTACTTTATACAAAAAAATACTATATGGCAATTAACAATGATTATTTATTACAATGTCTACAATGATGCTAGCATATAGATTTTTGTTTGCTTTATAGTTTTAACGAGTTTTTAACTATTATATTTTATTATCCTGACTTCCACCGGACTACAGTAAAAACGTTCCGAAACCAAAACATATATGGCTTAATTAGTGCTTAGAGAACAAGTGGATTCACTTCGTGACAACACTCATCCAGCAGCCATTTTGATTTCATCTTTGCCGCAGTGCCAGGAGGCCGAGTGTGTTTTGAAAAAGTGGGTGGCTTTTTTGTGTGTCTACCGAACAACCAACACAAAAACGTAACTATTTTATAAATCGTAGTAAATTAAAGTAAAATATATTCTAATTAGTGTATATTTTTCACTGCACTTAAGACCTAATTCAAAATATCATTATTTATTACCACGGAACGGAAAGAATAATAAACGTCACTCGGACAACCAGTCACTTGGACAACTAAAACCGTTGTTTGTGGGACATTTTGTCCATAGGACAATAATGATAGAATCAGCATAAAGCAATACTTTTTCTTTTAATAATTAGTCACTGGAGAGCCTCTGAAAAGGGCTAGAGCATTTATAATTGTTTAATATAAATTATATTGCTATTTCGACCAATTTAAAAAACTTGCAAACCCGGACATTGAACATAAAAATGGCACTGATTATTATAAGTTTTCATGTGATATTCTCAGAAAATAGTTCATTTTGTTAAATGTAACACCTACGGACTTTTGCTATGATTAAGAAATTTTGTTTTGTTAATTATTTTTTAAATTTTGTATCTTACTGAACCCTTATGTGATACACAGAGGTATTAGTTATTTATTAAGACAGTAAAGTACAAGTTAGAGTAAAAAAATTATTTAAGTTGATTAAAGAGGCTGTTAATGTTTCTAAGTTAATTAGTAAGAAGTCCCTCGTTTGTAGGTCTGTTCATTATTGAATAGTTTATTGTAATGTTGATTCTTTCATAAAAAAAATATATAATAAAACTGATAATTATTTTCATATATTTGTTTTTTTTAACATAAAAAGTATCTCGTTTGGACACCCGAGTATGCCCATGGACAACCATTTCGTTTCTGTCTCCTAAAGACCCATTATCTTCATTTTTACTTTTATTTAAATATATTAAGGTTTACAAAATTTTCAAATATGAATGTAACAATTAAAAGAGAATTCATAAAGTGTTAAATATCATGTATTAATTATTATTTTACAGGTACAATGAAAAGTTCGTCACATTTAAAGTTTTTCGTTGTTCAGGGAGCAATATTTTTGGGAATAACTTATAAATTAAAAGTCATGTCATTTATTTATGAAAGTTAAATTGAAATCCATTCTATATTAAGTGAGAATAATGTGACGGTTTACAATTTGACTGAATTTTAAATGGTTCAGAAGTCTATTTAGTTAGTTGTCCAAGGGACTATCTTTACTAAAGTCATGTGGATTTCGGAGTCAAATTTACAATAAATTGTTTTGCTCTACGTGAATTCTTAAAATATAAATTATTATCTATAGCAAATTATGTTAAAATATACAAATTTTCAAATAAAATTAAAAAAATAAAATTTATCAATGATGTACACTTAAAAGTTGATTGACCCATAAACAATAAATTTCAAATACTAAGTGTTTAATCTATAAGATACCTTATCATCAAAAGTAGCAACAGCCATTATTCTTCTTTCTCGGCATAATTCCACTGCTTTTATCCTAGATGAGATTGTTGATTCCATTAAAAATTTTCCTTCACCAAGAAGAGATTGAACAATAAACTTTCCACTACTAGTCCAGAGAGCAACAGTGTAGCAATCAGTATAAATAATACCAACAGGACTTACTGGACATTTAACTGCCTAATAAGAAATAATTAAATCAGATTTAGATTGATTCAAGGAAATATTGTTATATCAATAGAGTACGATTATTAAAACTATTACTTTTTTTTTTTGTGTTTCCCCAAGTGTGTACCATCAATAAATATATAAAAGCTATTTGATTTTATATGTATAAATATTTTATCATAAACAGATATGATAGGCAGAACATCATACAAAGTAGATATACTGTGAAATTATTCATTACCAGCCAAAAGACTACTGGTTCAATGTATGATTAAATAATCTATAAAGATGCAATACCCATGTATATTAGCCTAACTAATATCAGTGCTTCATAACCAAATATTAAAAGAACATGAAGAAAACAGTTTAAGAGACATTTTCTAAATTTATTTAATAAGAAATAAAGAAGCAACATTGAAATTTTGCTATCCCATCCCACTGGGTTTTTTTTATTTGACAATAATAACAATGGTATTATGGTAATGCTCTGATAATCCATTGACTTAATGTAATTAATATCAATGACCACAGTCTACCTATCTTTCATATTCCATGCAGTCCTTTCATTAACCAGTTTTATTTGTTCCTTCTGACACTAGTATCATTATTCAGCAATGATCATTTTTTTAATAATTCAACCTTCATTCAAACTAACACTGAATTATACTTGAGTGCAAGACAGGTTACTATGTTAACATTACTTAATAATTTTCTGAACATATAACATCATATATCATAAAAAAGTTCTTACAGAACATCTACCTCCTCCACTCAGACCTTTTCACAATTATCAGTTCTAGAATCTGACTATCTCCTTAATGTTATGTAAAATCCAAATTTATAACAACTTAGTTCTTTTCTTATTGTTGTTTGCTTTGGATAAGACTGATTCTAGAGCTATAATTTTAGATGCTTTGACTTAGAATAAAGAATAATAGGCTGGCTTAACACCCATTTTAATTTTTCTTTGCAAATTATATAAGATACCTCAGCAGGCCTTGGATAACATGGACAGAATCACAACTTAACAGCTAAGTAACATATTGATAATAAACCCTATTGTGGGATATTTTTATTAAAATTAATTTATTCACATAGCTATATTTAAAAATTATTACAGAATGTATTTTCCATGATTCCGTACAATAAGAAAACAAATAATCATTTCTAATAACTGAAAAGTATTCAACATTTGGATTGAAACAACAAAGCTGCTTTCTAAAGTTGTCCGAAATAGATCCTTCTAAAATGATTACATCTTTTTTCGATCCTGTACACTCCAATATATACCTAGACGTTTAAAAGAAAAAAAAAAGAAGTACATAATTATTCAGTGAAATAAGAAAAAAAATTAATATTAACAGATATGATTATTTACTTCAGTTAATAACTAAACTAAATTTAAAAAATTAAAATTGCTATTGATTAATTAATTCTCTCTTTGGAAGTTGAAAACTATATTTTCTACCTACATCATTATAACATATAACACATGTTTTGAAAATGAAGGCTTTACTCTAATAGTTATACTTGCAATAATGTTTTTTAAAAACTATGAATTTTAACTTAGAGAAAGGTTTTATTAACAAGTAGTCTTCCATCTAAAAAGTTGCAGTGATTAAATAAGAATTGAAAACATATGGGCAATTCTTTAAAAAATATATTATTTTATCACTTTGAAAAATGTAATAGAAAATATATATGAACTCGAAAAATTAAAAAAATAATTTTTTAAAATACTTTCACATATATTGAGACTACATTTCAATACTTTTTTCAGATCAATAATAATTTTTAAAGCCCAGAGAGTAATTTAAATTTTTGATCACTATCTTGAACTCAGATATCAGTTTCATCCATATTCATTTAATTTTGTAAATATAAACATTATATCTCAGATTAAAATAGCAACATTTTCTGTAATATTTTTTCGAAAAAAATAAACTGACAAAAACTGAGCTAATGTAAGAGAATGATGAAATACCAAATGTCAAAGCATAACACAATTTAAAGTTTCTTTCACATAATTTTATAATTAATATATCTTACATTTAATTCTGAGAATAATACAATAAATTCACTATTTTTACTCCATAAAATCCCTTCTACAGAAATTTGTTGATCTGTTTGCACAGTATATACTTCTTTAGAACTTAAATTGATAATTTTCAGAGTAATAGGATATTTTTTATCAATAAAGGAAATATATTCAGAATTTGGAGAAAACTTCACACTCTGAAAAATAAAAATAAAATAAGTTTAAAACTTTACATAGGTTATTTTTTATATCACCAAATACAAAGAATAGAAACAAGTAAGTTAGAGAGTACAGATTCCTTTTATTGAGATCTAAAACTAATATTACTAATCTTAGATTTAAATCTAAAAGATTTATTTAACATATGTTCTAATAACTTTCAAGGATACATGTTACATAAAATTAGTAAATTTAATAGTAGGTAATGTTATGTTCAGTAAACTATACCTCAGCCTCGGGATATGCACCAAACTCCTTTATGACAGCAAGAGAAATGGAGTCAACAAGGGTCAAAATGCTGTCCTTCTTTGTAACAAACTTTCGACCATCGCAGGCAACCTCAAAAATACCACTCTCCGTAAGTAAAGATGGGGAATAAATAAATAGTTTACTCCTTTCTGTCATCTATAAGTTATTAATGATTAATAGCTCAGTAAAATCAAACCACATGAAAACATAAACAAAGAAGATCCAAAAATATTTCAATTCATAGACTACCTTCCTAAAAAAATGTATTTAGTAAAAGGATTTATAATCATGAACAATGATCTCTACTATTCCTTGAATCTTCACAAGTTTTTATAAATAAAACTGACAATAATAACTTCAAGTTTAAATTTAAAAAGTTTAGTAACCATTATGTATTAAAAATTATAAATAGCTATTTGCAGAACACTGATGTCTGGAATCTTTAAAACATCCAAGCAAAATCCAACAAAATTGTAAATAAATGCATTCATTTGAGTACCTGTAGTCAATCAAGTAACTCCTTCTAAAAGTGGACAGGATAATTTGATTTAAAACAATAATGAAATAAAAACAAAATAATTGCAATTCTTATCTTAGTCCCATCACAATTTTATCATATCTTCATGCCATCATTAATAAAATAAAAACTAATGGATAAAAAAATCGACAAACCTTTTATTTTTAGGAAAAATATTAGTTAAGAAACGAAAATAATACGTGAACAAATAAACAATAGTATTAAAGAGCAATCAATAAAGGTTCATAACACAAGAAACTGTTTTTCTTCTTTAAACATAAATTCCCACGACTTCAAAAGATCGATAAATCAACAATAATATTTTTACTCCAAAGCTGTCTCATCATTGATAGTTTCCTAACTTTTTATTTTTTGTATTTTTTCGGTCTAAGTACTAATAATTACTAGGTTAACAATCAGTTTGAAATCAAAATTGCTTGAATTGATTACGAGCCAAAGATAGATACGCAGGCGCAATAAGACAGTCCTATTTTTATATTTATACATGTGCTTTTTCGAATTTTATATTTTTATATGTTTGTCAAATAGTTTATATAAATATTATTTATGATGATTTGATGTAGTGACCTCGAGAAAATTTATTATGGCTATTTGGGGGAAAAAAATATTGAAAGCAGCCTTATCACACGCTTCAAGGTCATATCAAGGTTGTAATTATCAGTTCTTTGCAGTATCAGGGGTTGCCTATATTTTTCACCAAGCTAAGAAAGACCTCTCAACGAGTGCGCAATCTAACCAAATGGGATCCGTCAGGCAATTTTTTGTTGGTGGAAATTGGAAGATGAATGGAAGCAAAAAAGACGTTCAAGAACTTTTGAAAAATTTAGAAAAGGCAGATTTGAATCCAGAAGTTGGTAAGAGGGTCTCTAAATTTGTAGACCTATTTAATGTGTGAATTAGATTTTATTGTTTTTAATGTTTCAGAAATAATAGTGGCTCCACCTTCATTGTACCTCGAATTGGCCAAGTGTGTGGTACCAAAAAATATTTCTTTGGCTGCTCAAAATTGCTTCAAAGTCGCTAAAGGAGCATTTACAGGTATGATATGAATAGAAATTTATTAATAAATATAATTTTTTTGTAAAAAATATATTGACTTTAATATTCCTCGATTGACTTAATACAATGCAAACTAGAGCTTATTCTTAAATCTTCTATATGATGAGATAAATCAACTTATTCATTGAATGAAGTGTATTGTTATTGCTTAAAAGTTATTTTTTTCCTTTTTTTGTGTAATATCATACTCAAAGAGCGAAGTTCTGTTAGCTACTCTCGTTTTCTGTCTCGTAATGGGCGAATCGTATTATCTTTTATGGTAACTAAACCAATTTCTATTTCTGTTAAGTACTATTAACTATTTTCAGAAAAATGTACCACTAGGTAGTTCCTCTGATGACATACTTCTCCTTGATGGGTATTATGAAATATAGTGGTCTAATTGATGACCCCTATGAACTGTTGAAATGGATCAATATCAATAAAACCTAAGAAAGAATATTATTAGTTATTATTATCATTGTTTAATTTGTTGTTGCATTATTTATTTATTTATTTTTTAAATAAACAGTACATTATCATATGTTTGTATTATTTAATTTAAATTATATATTTTTTATCTAATTTTAATTCTTAACTAAATTGTTATAAGATAATTTCTTATAAATATACTTATATGAAGTATTGAATCCATAAGTTCTTACAGAATTTTAAACTAAGTGAAATTTAAATTGGTATTCTATTTTTCAACTAGCTACAAAACATTAATAAAATGAATATAAAGAAAAAGTATATTATAAAAAAAATCTGACAAAAAAATAATATGCTGAATGGCATGCACGTTCCATCTTCCCTTAAATTTTTGTAGTAAGTTCATTTATAAGATATGCTGCTGAGTACTCTACTGACAGACTCCTCTATGTTATAAATAATATAACATTTGATATATTGTTACAGACATTTTTTCTTTCAAAATATATTATATCCACCTTATCAAGCTCTGCCTGCCAAGTAAGGAGTTATAACATGTACTATTAGGAATATTGAAGGTTTATCCGTTGTAATTCTGCCATGTATTATTTTTATTTATTTATTTTTTATTAATGTTATTTCCTGACCATGTTCTCTTTAATATTTTTAGCTACTTGTTAAGGTTATATTTGTCATATTGTGGATACTGTTATGTAAGCTGTGTGCATACCTTGCACTCAATGGCTTACCATTTTAAAGATTATTAATGTATTTTACTTACAATTTTTAATATCCTTTTTATTTTTTTTATTTTGCTTCAGGTGAAATAAGTCCAGCTATGCTAAAGGACATTGGTATTAATTGGGTTATTTTAGGGCATTCCGAAAGACGTCACATATTTTGTGAAACAGATTCAGTAAGCAGTACTTTAATTTTGATTTTAAGAATTATTTTTCTCCTATTAAAATTATCTTAAGACAATTAGAAAATAAATTGTTTTTAATAGAATAATATCCCTTTGAAATATTAATGCTACTCTATGTTTAAATGATCCTGCCCTTCCATTGGAATTATTGTATTTGAATGTTTTAATGTATCATAAGATTATTCATTATTGTTTTTTCATTATTTATTTTTCAGCTTATTGCTGATAAGGTTGGTCATACCCAATCTGAAGGTTTATGTGTGATAGCTTGTGTTGGTGAAAAATTGGAAGAAAGGGAAGCTGGAAAGACTACAGATGTTATTTACCAGCAAATGACATGTATCGCTGCAGGTGTCAAAAATTGGTCAGGAGTAGTGATTGCTTATGAACCAGTATGGGCTATTGGAACTGGGAAAACAGCAACACCACAGCAGGTAGTTTGAATTTCTTTGTTGTGAAAAATAGTTTTTTAATAGCCTCTTATGTATTGATGAGTATAATTATTTTCAAATAATATTTCTCTAGAATTGGGGTCTGGAGGTGTTAAACCAACTTTCTCACATTAAAAGTTCCTACTATTAGTGTTGCTGAAGATGAATTAATTTTATGTTAATCTAATAAAAGAATAAATAACTAGTTCTAGAATAGGTCTGTCTACTCATTAAACTTAGTTTAGTTTTTTATTTATTATCCAAGACTTTAGTAGTATGACTAATTTGGTTGTTATAGCCATTGATATAATGTATATGCTAATTGGATATTATATGAATGACTGCATGGTAATTTGATTGAACGTACATTTTTAAGAGGATTTTGGAATTAAGTCTGTTTGGGAACAAGGAAAGTATCTTTATTCATTAAAATTAACATTTTAATAATTTATTTTGAGATTAAATTATTTATGAATACACTGAACAAGGTACATTACAATAATTATGAATAATGTATACTCAAATTTACTCTAAATTCATTTCATTAACAACTATTTTGTTAATGGCTTTAGTATTTAAATTTGGGAATGCCTTAAAACTCTTTTTTTACAGGTTTTCCTGGGGCAATACACTTTTATATTAATATCTTTAAAAAGTAATTATGTTTATTAGAAAAAATGAATATTTAATATCTGTTAAATGAAGGGAGAAATTTAAATTAACCTTTTATATTAATCAAGAACCTAGAAAAAAGGCAAAAAAATGTTGCGTAGTGTTCATATCACTCAACTTTCTTCTTCTTTTGTACGTCAATGAAGTGCATTAACAATTAGCTTCAAATCATAACTTACAGTACTTGCATTTTGAGTACTTACTGCAACTGTTTATACAAAGCATTAAATTTAATTTTAAAAATCTGATGCTGGTAACACAAGGCTTTCACTTGCCTCAGTTGTTAAAGAAAATATTTAAGAACTATTTAATAAAGTTAGAGTTAAAATATAGGTATAGTGCCCTCCAAAAGTTATTTGAAATAAACTGTAATTCATTTTAAAGAAGGCTGTCCACAAAAATATTTCTTCATGTGACATAAAAAGCATAGTTTTTATTACAACTCACCGTACTTTATAATGCCCCTTAAGAGAGAAAAAGAAATCCCTATCGCTTAAGCTGCCTATGTATGTAATTAAATGTAAACAATAATTTCTTTTTAAATTACAATAAACTTTTAGCGATAAAAATTTGGAGGAATAACTACTTTTTTTTATATAGAAAATATAGTTGAATATAAATGTAATGTTCATGTTACATAATAATTTAAATATTGTTCTTTTAAATACAATACATATGTTTATGAAAAATTATTGTCTATAATATATTATATCTATTTATTGTATTGGGCTAATTAACTTTTTATCTGAATATTTCAACTAACTTTTGGAGGGCACTGTAAGTAAAAGTAAAAAAAGATTAAAGCATTCTTTCTGTTTCATTATGAAACATGTTCTAGATTCAAAAATGTGCGCACAACACACGTCTTTCACTTACCTCGGTTGATAAAGTTAATTTAAGAACTATGAAACAGAGTTGAAATATTGTAAGAATTATATTGTTTCGTTGGAAACATATGTTTTTGATTAAATAATATAACTATATAAATTTTTTATGTAAAATAATAACAGAAGTTTATGCCATGTTCATCACTTTACATTCCTTTTACAGCTTTGTAAACAAGATAACATTTTTTCTAAAATCTTCATCTTTCCAAAGTTATATTATACATATATATTTCTATTCTTAGGTTTAGAACAAAATAAAAATTATTTCAAAATATATTTTTCCTCTTTTCTCCTCTAGTTGGATATCAAATTTAGCCGTTTTTTATCAATGCTAATACAATTATATGGTTCACTAGCTGTTACCCGCGGCTTTGCTCGCGTATATTTCATTTTGTCTTTATTTAAATTTGCATAAATGCATTTATGAGTGGTAACTATAAAGCGCATATGATGGAGCTGTTGTGGTGATGTGGTAACAAAGAAACTACCAATAAAAAGCACTTCCTTTATTTTTTTCTTACTGGTGTATTTTCTTGGTGGCTGCACTCTCAACCAACTTCCTTACCATATAGTCAAAACGGTCAACAACTACTCCATTATTATAAGACATATACATTTTCAAGAAATATAAATATTATATATTTTACAATTATATTTATCAAAGTTGTTTTCAAGTGAAAATATTCCCACTCGTTGGATCAATTTATATCAATCACATTTATGTTGCAAACAATTACGTTACAGCTAAAATATATTGAGTAATTTTGGGTGTGCCTACTTCTACTGGATCGATATTGTATATTTAACAGAATTAAATGGCAACTTATTGGACTAAAGTTAAAATCATGGTTGATGAGGAAAGTAATTTAAAAACAACTTCATCTATTACTATAATTAATCTAATACAACTATAAATATCTTGTTTCTAATATCTTAACACATTGAAAAAATAGAACGAAAAATCTGGTACGGGCAACACTTACCTCCGTTTTTAGAATCGGTTTAAGAATCTTCAAATACAGTAAATTTTAAAATATCGGCATCTAAGCCCTGTCAGACTATGTTAATTAGAATTAAACTTACGTGATATTAAAGCCAATTAAATTTTACATTGATATAGCAAGTTTAATCAAAATCGTTAGAGCCGTTTTTGAGAAAATCATAAAAAGGTACAATATGCATGGTATAAAGTGGCTCTTCTGGTTAGCCGATTTTGATTAAAAAGTTTTTGTAACACCTCGGGCGTATAGTTGTCTTAAATATGAAATTTCAGCTTATAGGACTTTTCGTTTACGCCCGGGAGTTACCACACACACACGCACGCACACAAACCAACACACACGCAAACACACACACACAACACAAACAAACACACACAACACAAACAAACACACACAACACAAACAAACACACACACACAGACCTTTTTGCGGGACTTGGTTATTTGGACTCAGGGGACCCGAAAACGTGTATTTCCGTTGAAAACAGGAATTCGAAAATTTCGAAAAAATTAGGTTATATAAAATAAATACAGGTGAATAGCAATGAACTATTCTGTTTATGATAAATAAAAGATTATTATTTCATGTCAGATATCAATTTTATTTACTCTATGTTACAATAAGATACCAGTGGCAAGTAGCCACATCCAAATTATTCAATAACATCGTTTTATCTTTTAAACATAACAGTTGTATACCATCATAACTCTTTTGCAACTCATAACTCTTTGCAAGTCATTCAAATAAGTACTTATAATTTTCTGGAAACTTATAGTAATATGTATTTTATTATAACTGGAAACTATAATTTGAATATATATTTTATAAATAAGAATGCATAGGAACAATCAACACACATTTATATTTTAATTAATAATCACATATGTGAAGATATGGGAAGGTTACTTGGGAACCAGTGTTGCCACAGTTAGACAGATTTTATTTTATTATTTTCACTTACGTAGGTAAGTGAAAGTAAAAAGATAAAAATACCATAATTAATTAGTGTAAGTGTTCTAGCTCACTACAAAACTTCTAAATTGAAATATCCATACTTTAAACTTTATGTACTTATTCATAGATGTGATCCTGTTTAAAGCATATCGAAATTCTTTTATAATTGATTGCTATAGACGGTGAGCTTATACCTCGCAAATGGTAAAACATATCTCTAATTATTTTATAGTTTCTCTAGGTTCTGGTAATGTAAAGAGCTTATAATTAGATTTTTTGCAGACTTTAATTTAAATTTATCTAATCTAGTGATGATTTTTTTATGAAGTGAAATTTTTCAACTATACTTGTGTATGAGTATTGAAAACTTGAGCTTTATGAACATTATGATGTAATCATTATTTGTGTGTATGATTTTTTTCAGGCCCAAGAAGTTCATTGCCAAATACGTGAATGGCTTAAAGAGAACGTTTCCACCACTGTTGCAGAATGCACACGCATCATTTATGGAGGCTCTGTTACTGGAAGCAATTGTCGTGAACTGGCTAAGCAATGTGATGTTGATGGCTTCCTTGTTGGTGGAGCTTCACTGAAACCGGAATTCGTTGATATTATAAATGCTACAAAACAAAAGTAGTAACCTCATATTTTATTTATGAACGGTTACATTGTCATAAATAAAATTTTTAAAGGAAAATGCATTTTCAAATGGTTTAGTGAGTCAAATTCATAGGAAAAATACTCATAATATAGAGCTAATATATGTTTTTAGTATGAATTGCTATAATCCTCTAAATGCCAGAAGGTAACTTTAAAAGAAAAAAAAGTTTTCTATTTGTCAACATAAAAATGGTTTGAAAAGATTAAACTATTATTTTTGTAATTTAATATATATAATTCAGTCTTAAGTTGAAATTATCTTGAAAGGATGATGGTACTTTGATTATTTGTGTTTAACTATGCATTTTTTATTTAAGTGAATAATTCCAAGTCACATCTTATTTAAAAAGTTACCATTTTACTGTTTGATTCCTACAAATTATTTTCTAAAATTATTATAAAAATAGAATAATATTTAAATAAGTAAATTTAATTAATTCGTAAAATTATTGTGAAATAAATCTGTGTTTAATTTTAGTGTTCCGTTAAAACTTATTAGAATTATTTTAAAACCTGGAAGTAATCTGTCTGTGTCTGTCCTTGTTATGAAAAATTAATTAATAATGTACTAATGTAAAGATGGGGACAAATTTGTATCGTAGAATGATAATTATTCTAATATTTCTTTAGCTCCAGTGTTACAGTGCCATATAACTCAGTGCAATTTAAATTAAGAAATTATTTTTAGATTAATAAAAAAAAAAATGTATTTAAGTTAATAAACCCCAAAGATTTTTATTATTATGGCATTATTTAAAATGAGCCTTGATTATTAAATTCTAAAATGTTACCTGATAATACCAGTTTTCTAACCTACAATCATTATTATAAATGCTAATGAAACTGCCATAAATAGATAGGATATTTGAATTTGAAATTTATTTATATTTCGTTCCATCCATGTGTAAAATTCTTTTTTATTACTTATCTTCCCATTTGTTTACAGCTGTTTGAAATAAACATCTAATTTATAATATTGAATGAAGTTCTCAAGGTTTTATTCTTTCTGAAAGGAAAAGAAAAAATTCATTTCCATTATCGCTAATATATAAATAAAGCTTGGGATATCCCTCATAATTTTTATAATATATTGGAATTATTAAAAGGCTGATGTTATCTAAAATATTGTGATAAAATACTATATTTATTTTTATATGACCATCATTCTATTATTTTTATGTATTAATTATAGATATTATTAACTCATATATTTTTTCTTCTTAGAGGATATTTTTATAAATTTTCAAAGCTTTCTTGTCAGTTAATAATGCTATGAAATAAATTTTTTTTATATCTGAATTTTTTTTCTCCTCTTTGTGCTTTTTATAAATTGTTTCGATGAGAAATCAGAAAATGATAGATTAGGGAAATAATGTGAAAATAATTCTCAATTTGTATTTTTTTAAATAAGAACAAACATTTTTACCATATGAGTTCTGCCATGGAGATAGCAAAGAGAACATTTTGGGTTATGTTGCAATTGTATGAGCTTAAAAATGTAAGTAATCCACTGAATTAAAATTTTTTTTTTTTTATTAGAGATATATTTACAACTGTATAATGCATGAAATATTAAAGAAAAAAGTTTTTTTTTTTTTAAATTGTTGATATAAATGAACTTTGTAACCTCACTATGTTCTATAATTATTCATCTACATTAATGCTAGCCCAGTGGAGGGGGAGTGAGTGGTTTGTTTGTTTATTCGTTTAACATCACTTTATGCTTCTATGGCTAATCAGACGATGCTACAGTGGGAGTCCTAAATTTTGCCTATCCAGGTTTTATTAGGATAGGAATCTTTAACGAGTACCTGACATCGCACAGGCTCGGGACCACCTTTTAACTTCCTCTCCGAAGGATGTCATAACTGAGAATTTTTTACTCCCATTAAAAAATCCTTGGGCCACCCGCAGGTTTGAACCCGTGACCTTTGGCATAGAAAGCTGTTATGCTCTCAACTCCGCTATGGGTGACCCCAATGGGAGTGAGTGGCAATAATTTAATTTGAAACTCTTTTATTTTCACACATCATCAGGTAATTGAACCTAAAAGGTTACAATATACATCAAATTTTTTAATAATCAAATTTATCACATTAACTGTAAACAAAAAAACTAAATATCAGAAATAAACTTACCCCTACGGGTTCAATATTCATTATTAAATCAAAACTAACTGAATAAGCATATAACATTAACGGAACAAGACAAATATAATCACACATATAATCAATAACACATAAAACTAATGTTTTGTAACCTATCTTATTTTTATATAACTTTTAATTAAAATATCAGATGGTTTAATCAGAGCGAGGATTTGTTCCAACCCTAGTTTTTGTCAGCTGTGACATTATCCTCCCTTCCTGGGGTTGCGGGAGGACACTCAGCTGCTTCACTCACGGTTTCCGCTCCATCAGTCTTCAACTCTACTATGTGCCTATTCCCCAAGGGTCTTCCAGCCTCATCGACTACCTCATACACCAGAGCTGATAACACTTTTTTCTCCACGCCCTTTTCAAATTTGGACGCAAGTATGGCGGCATAATATATGCCTAAATCTGAGATTGGATGAGTCCTTACCCATACTTGCTGACCTTCAACTAGCTGGCTTGGTCTCCGTTTAAGATTATTAAGTCGAGTGTTTTTTTCTTGGCCCTTAAGCAACCGACTGTGAACATCTTCCATGACCATACGGAGTATTTTTCCGGCGTAGTCATCTCTGAATTATCATACGTCATGTATTAAGAAGCATGGCTAACCAGTTAGCGCCCCCAAGTTGAGAAACGCTGGAGTATACTCTGTTGCTTCATTACTAGCCGTCCTTAAAGCAAAGCCGAACTCAGCCAGATGTTTATCCCTAGTTCTATGGTTGTCATCAACATATGATGCAATCATAGTTTTGAGCACCCTATTAACCCTTTCAGTAGGGTTAGAGCTTGGGAGTGATATCCTGAATAGTACCTACAAGCAGTGCCATATTTTTTCCAGCATGTTTTGGATGGTGTACTGACTGCCATTGTCCAATAGACTACTTGAGGCATGCCAAACATTAGGAAAACATCGTTTTCGATGTGTCTCGTCACACCCTGTGCTGTCGCCTGTCATAAGGGAAAAAGTACTACGAACTAGGTCAAGTAGTCTGTAACCACCAACAAATACCTGTTCTGTTTGGAAGAAGGTGGAAATGGTCCCATGAGATCAGTGGAAATCACCTGCCAGGGTTTTGAAGGTATAGGAGTCTGGCCCATCCAGCCTTTTGGTGCTTTCTGTTCCGGCTTCATGCTTTGACAAACCATCAATTTTTCACAAACCTAGCGACGTCCCGGATAAGGCTCGGCCAAAAGTAGTAAAGAGCAATCCTCTTCTACGTTTTGTTCACCCCCATATGCCCAGCATCTGGAATGGATCATCATGATACTGTTTATGAATCGCTACTCTTTGATCCTTAGGAACAACCACTTTCCATTGGTTATTCCCAACTTTCAGAGTGTTCCTCTCAAACACATGCTTGATGAGGCGATCCTCAGTAATCTTCCGAGATGAAAACACTTCAGGATTATTGGCAAATCGGCGCTTCATATTTTGGTACCATGGATCAGCTTCCTCCCCCACTAATGACAATCGCTTCTGGAGCCGGGTTGTGATCCGGAGAATCTAGATTATTATCTATTGTGCGTGATAATGTGTCAGCTGCCATATTCTCCTTCTCTGGTCAATGCTGTATCCGGTAATCGTAATTCTGAAACCGCAGTGCCCACTGGGCTAGACGACCAGTTGGATCTTGTAAACGATGGAGCCACATCAGAGAATGATGATTGGTGATAGCAGTAAATTTAGTGCCTTCAATGTAAGGCCTGAATTTTTCTATTGCCCAAATCACTGCTGAACATTCCAACTCAGTTGTGGAGAGCTTTTGTTCTGCCCACTTTAGGGCTCTGCTAGCATAAGCAATCTGTTTCTCTCCTTCATCCATCTCTTGAGATAAAATTGCTCCCAATCAAGCAGAAGAGGCATCTGTCTACACGACAAATAGCCTTGTAAAATCCGGGAAAGCCAATACTCTGCCTCTACCAATTCGTTTTAACATCTAAAAAGGCGTCTTCTTATTTTGACCCCAACTCCACTTCTGACCTTTGCAAAGAAGATGCATTAGAGGTGCCATTCTGGAGGCAAAGTCTGGAATAAATCTTCTGTACCAAGAAGCTAACCCTGTAAAAACCCGAATTTGACGTATTGTCTTTGGACGAGGATAGTTGAGAATACTAGCTACCTTTTCCGGGTCTACTCGGAGTACGTTCCTGTCAACCAGGTATCCAAGATATCTCAGCTCTTTTCGGGCTAACTTGCATTTTTCTCGATTCAAGGTTAGGCCAGCATTGTTAATACGCTTTAGTACTTTTTAAGTGTCTCGAGATACAACGGAAAGTCCAGTGTTACTATGACAATATCGTCCAAGTAAACGAAGACATATGGTTCCAGCTCAGGTCTGAGTACCTGGTCAATTAGTCTTTGCCAAGTTGCGGGTGCGTTGTGGAGGCCGAAGGGCATTCTGTTAAATTGGAACATTCCACAGTCGGGTACCGTGAAAGCCGTCTTTTCTTTAATCTGAAAGACCAATCTACCAATACGCTGATTTCAAATCCAGAGTACTGAGGTGCTTCGCATTTCTGAGGCGGTCTAATATAGTAGACAATTATGGTAAGGGGTATGCATCCTTCTTGGATACCGCATTCAGACGTCTAAAGTCAACGCAGAACCTGTATGATTTGTCGGGCTTCGTGACCATCAGAACTGGAGAGGACCATGGGCTACTACTTTTCTCGACCACACTCATAGCAATCATCTCATCCAACTGGTTGTGCATTTCTCTAAGAACAGCTGGTGATACCGGATAATATCTTTGTTTTATGGGTAGATGGTCTCCTGTATCGATTTTATGAATGTAGTTCTTGACACATTCAATCTTCGCTCCCCTTTCATCGAGGTGTTTATTCAGAAGTTGTTGAAGATGTTCTCATTCAGCTGATGTTAGAAACTCTTCTGAAACCAACGCGCTAGCAACAAGACAATTTCCGGTATCGATAGGGTCCTTAAACATCCAAATATCGTCCCCTATATTAGGTACGACTCCCATCGATTTCCAAAAGTCCACTCCGAGGATCAAAGGTATAGTAAGATCAGGGGCTATTAAACTTGTGATTGCCCTAACTCTATTTTCCAATTTAAAGGGTATGGCTTGTTGATATGGACTAGACCCAAGGGGGTAATATAGTATTAGAATAGGGTTTTCTAAGATATTTTCTAATTATAATTCTTGATTTACAATTATTGCGAGGTATGCTTCCACAAAGTTTTTTCCTATTTCGGTTATGTTGCAAAATTCCTCGTGCATGATAGTACTTTTTTGAGTGCGTGTTCAGACACGTATTTATAGTATTAGCTTTAAGTTTCAGCTGTTATATTATGAGAAGAACATCCTTATAAATTTAATATATTGAACTAACATTACTTCTCAATAATACATTACCATATCATTATCATTAGAATCGATTCAAGTACTATCGATTTAGTATCTATTTCATCAATCATGATGGTCCAGTTTTAGCGGGAAAAATATCATCACACCAAACCCAAGAATTTGTCCAACTTTGTACCGTGTTGTTCATATACATTTTTTAAAAAATAATTAAACCAAACCCAAGAATTTGTCGAACCTTGTACCATATTGTTCATATACATTATGTTTACAACTATTTTTTAGATTGTGATAGTTGTTTTTTTAATACTAGTGCCTGCTTGTTTAAACTGTGCTGTTTTAGTGGGATTTGTTTAAGTTATAGTTACTGAGATGGAAAACTGGTTAAAGGAAATGGAATATTTTCCATTGAATGAAGAAATGGATGATTTGCTTGCTAAGATTCGTAGGTGTGTAGTCACTATGTATTTTTGAAGTTACTCCGAGAATTGAATGCTTTTGATATTACAATAGTTAATTCCCTCGAGCATCTTGCTTTAATTAAAGTGCTTTGTTTTTTCTGTGCTTTTCATAATTTTATTCCACTTGAAGTAGCATCATAAAAAAATTTAAATTAAAATAATAGTCTAAATAGTTTATAAGTTCATTGTTAATTGTCGATTATCGTACTGAGCTTGGGCCATTAAATATTATTATTGTAATGGCAGACATTTTAAAAAATTTATAATATATATCTTTATTTTAGTATTTCTACGGCAAGAACCAAAAAAGTTTGGAAACATATTGTAACTCATGTTCGTCCAATTAAAGAAGTAGAGGTGATTAAAAAACAGTGCTTGTTACATAAACTAGAAAACTCATCTCCACGTTATTTTAATATTGAGGTAACTATTTTTATATTACATTTTAACTAGTTATAAATATTATTTGTTGGATCTTTCATTTTAGTAAGTAGTAGAGTTATTTTTACAGGATCAATTAAATTGTATGAAAGATTTTGATTTGTATTTACAAAAGAAAAGAAATCAAAGTCGATTGAAAGATTTAAAGCAACAGGTTGAATTTACAAAAAATGCCATTAATGAACAGCTCAAAAAATTGGAATATACAAGTAGGTTTCTTAATTTAGTGGTCCTTGAACAATATATTCCGATTATATAAATAATATATAATTTTTTTGACATTTGTATTTGAATTTCATAGATGTTTAAATCCGTAAAAAATTGTAACTTTTCAGGAAAAACCTCGTTAACAGAAGAAGAAGTATTAAAGGAATCTGTTTATAAACTCAATCAGTTAAAAAAGAAAAAGAAAACAGTTGGAAGGTTGTCCAGAAGTTAGAAAATGATACTAAAGCTCTTAAAATACTTAAAACCTCCCCAAATAATTTTGTTAATTATGGTTCCAAAGTAATATATACTTTCAAAGTAAGCATATTGATTAAATTTGAGTTATTATTACAGCTTATTTACATATTTCAGCCTTCTGATTGGGAAAGGAAAGCTTTAATTTATGTTTCGGAACTACAACCTGGATCAGAGCTGGAAACAATATTTTCAAGAATGGAAGAAATAGTTAAATCTTCACAGTTTCCGGCACAGTCTTCTTGGTATCATATAAATATAAATTATAATATAAGTTGTAATTATATTATTTAATATACAAATATATTATGCAAGTAAATTGCAAAAGTTGCACATTATGTTTTTTTAGATGAGGACTTAACCATTGATCTGAGATTTGTAATGTAAAATGACTACATTGCATTAGAATGAATAGAATAGAATAGAATAGAAAATAATTTTTATTCTGGGACTGGGTCCCCTAAGAATAACAGAATTGTACAATTTAAATATACAACATGTCTGGCCAACAGACGGAAGGAACAGAATTAATTACTTATTACACAGATGGGTTAATTCGAGTGTTCATATCACACACGAATATCCACAAACATATATATAAAAAATATTTAAAAAATAAAAAAAAAAAAAAAAATTATGATAAAATAAAATAAAAACCGTTCTTGAAAAATATTGGGTTGATCAAAATTAAAAATAAATTAAAATATAACAGCGTTTCAATAAAGAACATATATTACTTTTCTTTCAAGTGTGATATTAGGAACAAAAGAATCACTGTATTTAAGCGTCTTTTTGGGATAATAAAAGATATTGGAAAAGTTGGAATTTGAATGAGGAGAGAGAGGCAGCATGGCGAATATGGGTAGGTAGAGAATTCCAGAAAATAGAGGAGCGGACCAGGAAGGAACGATCAAAAGTTTTAGTTCTATGGGTAGGAAAGTAAAGATCGGAATGGCGCGATCTTGTTTCAAGAGTGTGGACTGAAGATTTAAACTGTAGGAGACTATGAATGTATGGAGGGTGTTGGGATCTAATGATTTGGTAAAGGTATGATCCTAGGAAATATTGTCTGCGGATTCAGGGAAGGAGCCACTTTAACTCGCCGTAAAAATGGGTTACATGAGACCTCTTCGGAGTGCAGAGGACAAATCTTAAAAATATGTTCATGATGCGTTTTAGCCTGTCCTCAAGCATCGTCGGGAGGCCACCATATACTAAGCAGCAATAGTCAAAGTGGGGGAAAATAAGTGCGGATACAAGGAGATTACGGATGGAAGGTGGAAGAAGATGGCGGGAGCGATTGAAGTATTTCAGGGTACTTATTGTTCTTCGGGAAATTTGGGCGATATGAGGTTTCCAGGAAAGGGTTTGGTCAATGGTAATGCCCAGGTTTTTGACAGAGGAAGTGAAGGTGATTGGATGATCATTTAAGGTGAGACTCGGAAACGTGGTATAGGATCTGAGAAGGGAATTGGAACCAATTAGGATGGCCTGAGTTTTCATGGGATTTAGCATTAGTTTATTTAAGGTTGCCCAGGCACAGATTCCATCCAGGTCTTCCTGAATATTAGCAAATGCTACTAGTGAATCGGAAGGAGAGAAGGACAAGTAGATCTGGAAATCGTCAGCGTATAGGTGGTGGGAACAGTGATGGATAGAGTTGGGAAGGTCGTTGATATAACAATTAAAAAGAAGAGGAGAAATGCTTGAACCCTGGGCCACACCTGCCGAGAGGGCTCGAAAGGAAGATAGAGGATGGTTAGGAATAGTGACAGCTTGAGTTCTGTCAGAAAGGAATGATTGAAACCACCTGATGGTGCTGTTGGAAAAGGATAGTGACATTTAGTTTGGAGAAAAGGATGGAGTGATCCAGGGAGTCAAATGCTTTCGAGAAATCCAGAAGTATTAGCACGGTCAGTTTCGTTTCGTCCATAGCAGTGTGTATGTCATTAGTGATTTTAAGGAGAGCAGATTGTGTGGAAAAGCCGGGTCGGAAGCCGGATTGGAAAGGATCAAGGAGTTTAGAATTTTCAAGGAAATTTGATAATTGTGTCTGGACTATTCTTTCTAAAGGCTTAGAGAGGTTCGAGAGGATGGAAATAGGGCGATAGTCTTTAGGGGATGTAGGGTTGGAAGTTTTACTAATAGGATGGACTAATGCTTTTTTCCAAGTAGCGGGAAATACGGAATTTTGGAGGGAAAAGTTGTATATAAATAAAAGTACTGGCAGGATTTCAGGAAGGCATAATTTTAACAGTTTTACAGGAATTCCATCAAATCCTATGGAGTTGGTATGAGATTTCAGTACAGAGGAAAGAAGGTCAGTTGGTGAAATGTCGGAAAAATAAAAATTATGTGGGTTGAATGATTGGATTGAAGAGAAGTTGAAAGAAGACGGTGAAGAATTGTCAGAGGAGGAAAATGAAAAGTAAGAGTTTAATTCATCGGGTGAGACTTGAAAGGCCAGTGAGGAAGAGGATTTGCAGAGTGAAAGTTTGCGGAGGAGCTGCCA
Source organism: Piezodorus guildinii (assembly GCA_023052935.1). NCBI lineage: Eukaryota > Metazoa > Arthropoda > Insecta > Hemiptera > Pentatomidae > Piezodorus > Piezodorus guildinii. The sequence goes on from CM041293.1 coordinate 65,591,857, forward strand.
TTTTGACTTGGAATCAGGAGTAGAGGAGAAGGCTATATGAAAGTAGTTAGTTTTAGCTTGTCTTATTGTCGCCTGAGTCAGATTGCGGAGTGCCCTGTACGCTTGATAGTCATCTGTAAGTCTTGTACGTCTAAAGCGTCTACGGGCTGCCTCACGCCTCTTTTGCATGTCTTTTATTTCTGGACTTATCCAAGGAGCGGGGCGACGACGGAAGGTGCGGGTTTTGAGTGGAGCATGGATGTCGAGGATGCTTAGAAGATTAGAGGTGAGAATGTGAACCATTGAATCGATGGACGTACTGTTATAAATTGAATCCCAATTTAAGGCTTCAATATTGGGTGCAATAGTTTCACGGGTAAGGAAATCTAAGTTTCGGAAAGTTAAGGTTTTGGGAAGGAATGCTGATATTTGGAAATTATATGACAATTGGATAAGGTCGTGAGATGATAGGAATGGAACAGGCAGTTGAGAAGCGGAAAGAAGGTTGTGAGCAGAATCGATTATATGGAGGTCCAACCAAGTGTCGGAATGATGGGTATGGTGAGAGAGAATGAAGAGTGACAGTAGTTAGAACGATGAATAGGTTGGAGAAGGAAGTGGTGTTAAAATCCAAGTTTATGTATTGATGAGGCCTAGGAAAGGATGATAAGTTAGGTGTTCAAATGGCACCAAGGGCGATTATGATATTATTGAATAGAGGGCATTGTGTTACAGGATTGATTTCAAAGATGGGTCAAATGGGACCAAAGGAGGGCGATACACCACTGCATAAAGGAGGGGTTGTGTGTTACAGGATATTTCAACGAAAAGGAATTCAATATGAGAAGGATCAGATTGGGATGAGAGATCTAGGACACGAGATTTAAGGCTGTTGTGGACATAAAGTCCTACACCGCCACCAGTCCGGCCAATCCGGTCATGACGGATAAAGGAATAGTCAGGGAGGGAAACGGAAGAGGAAGGAATATAGGGCTTCAGCCATGTTTCGGAGACTGCGATAATGTGATAAAAGTTATGGGAGAAATACTGAAGGAATTCGTCGAAGTGAGCAGGTAGGGACTGGGCATTAACATGGCAGGAGGTTAAAACATTAGCCATACAGGAAAGGAGGTGAAAAAACAAATAGAGTATGAGAGGAAGACGCTAAAGACAATAGAAAGAAAATTGAAAATTAATATAAAGTAGTGGATGATAATAAAAATATACAAAAGAGGCTTTGGAGAAAAATAAAAATATTCTTTTGAAATAGAAAAGAAATAAAAATAAATAAATAAATTTAGAGAAAAGAAAACGATGAAATAAATAAAATGTTCTACAGTATAATAACGAAAACTTAAATGTCATTTTAAGACCTCCAGGTCGTCGGGTTGGTTGATAATCATTACAGGTGCGCCATCTTCTCGTCGACAACGGACTCGACCTCGAGCGAACCAGACGTACTTCACTTTGCCGGCGACCTTCATTTGCCTAGCCAGCCAGTATAAACGCCTGTTGCTCGCAGTCATCTCCTCGCTGATGTAAATCCTGTCGTCGCTGTCCCAGTTGAGATGCCTCGTGGTGAAGTCCCTTTTCACCTTCCGGAGGCGGATCATCTCGTCCCGAACCGCCTGGCGAACAAATCGCACGACAATCGAAGGCGGACGAGGGTCCTCTCCTTTCGGCCTTTTTCTCTCCACGAGGTCAAAGTCCTCAGCTTTGAGCTTGACGCCCAGGGCAGCCCCGACAGAACAGACCACACCCTCCGGTGACTCTCCCGTCCTCAACGGAACACCTCTTATTTCAATCGAGTGTGAAAGCTGGGCTTGTTCTACTTGATTTATTCTCGCCTCCATTGATTTAATTTGGGATTTTAAATTTTTGTTTTCGGTGAGAAGCCTTTCGATAAGTTCGTCTTGTTTCCTATTTCGTTCCTCCATCGATTTCAATCTCTCGGCATTTTCGAATATAATATCTCCCTGGCCATTCATCGTATTTTTTATTTCCTTAACGTCATCAGTTATTTTTGAAATTTCAACCAAAATTGCAGATATGTTATCCTCCAGATTTTTACTTATGGGTACACTATGTTTTTTGTTTTCACATGATTTGCATTTATATGTTTTTTTATTTATTTGTGTTTGGTCACCATCCGTGATATTGACGCATTTCAAGTGGGATATAATCTTACATTGGCAGCACGTGATGCCCGACTTTTCGTCTCTGGCGATCGACGTATTGCACACTGGACATACGGCCATTACGAAGTACTCTATGTGAATGAGAGATAGAAACTTAAAGACGGTGGTGGGGCAGTGGTGGGGAGCTCCAGAACTGGGGACTGATAAGGTATAATCTTCACCAGCGCACTACCTGTCTTAATGCTACACCTCTATTTATAGTTTTATCACGAAAATGAATTCCTAAACTTGTAGTTTTCTTAAACAATAGGTCTTGTCACTTAGTTATAGGAGTAAGTATAAAGTTAATTACTACTTACTATAGCAGATAGTGGTAAATGACTAAAGGTAAGAACAGATTGAATTTGAAGCGGGCAGAGAGCGATGTGGACACATGAAAGGTTAGAGCCAGACTGTTCAACAATAGTGTGATTATTTATTAATCCTGAGTACTCCTCTCTAATAGTGATCTGAAAATAACCCAATAAAAAAAAAAAATAACAACTGGATAAATTTGTAATATGAAATTTTACCCATCTCTTTTCTTATTACCATTAATTCCTTTATATTTATCGTATGATCTTATTTTTGGTTTCCTTGTATATCTGTATTTTCATAATTGGTGGGACATTATATAATTATCTGAAATAAACATTTTCATCCTTATCAAACTGGCACTAAACTTGGTGATGAGCTCTGCCCGCTTCGCCAGTCATTTCTGTTCTGTATATACGTCATGCAGTTTCCTACTCCCAGAATATCCATTGCATCTGCCATCACACTATTCGACCATCTAAGTTTGGTCTCCCTCTTTCTGATGCTGTGGAGAGTTCAGTTAAGACTGCCTTAGTGGGTGGAGTGGTTATTAGTCCACTTTCTTCAATTTCCATTTAGATGAAGGAAAATTTATCAAAGTATTTTCCTCTCAAACATTACTTAGTTCTGCTCAATTTCTTTTACTTATAGTCCATGTTTCCCATCCATTAAACAGGACATGTCTTATATAGTTGGAGCTTGATCTGCTGGGCTTGTAGCCGGGATGTGTATTCTTTCCAGAGTCTAAAGTAATACCAGTTTCATATCAAAATTCTTCTTTTCACCTCAAACCTCTGGTACATTATCTTGAGAAAGACCCAAAATAAATGAATTGGGCCACTTTTTCAAAATTGGAGGTGCCAATATTGATGGTTTCACCTTGGCCTTATCCTTAATTTTCCCCTCATTTACCTCCAGTCCAAGCATTCTGGTAGCCTCCAACAGAGCCAAAAATCCTTCTCTGACAGACTGCAACAACCATCCTATGATGTCGAAATTGACTGCATAGGCCATATGATTGTAAACGGTCCTGTTTGTTAGGAGACCAGTATCCCTCACTGCCTTCTCAAGTACCAAGTTAAACAATAGGCATGCTAACACATCGCCTTAGCGGGTATCACCGCATTGCATTGCCGCCTTGATGGGCGAAGCCCTTTTCTTGAGGAGAATTGTTCCGTTCTTTCCCAGCCAACCTGCTCTGTACCCTTCAGATCCCTCATGTTCAGCTTAACAAGCTTTACCAGTTTGTCAGGGATATTGAACCCTTTCAAGGCCTTCTCAAGTTTTTCACTGTTTATGCTGTCATAAGCTGCATTGAAATCAACAAAGAGATGGTTGGTTTTAATTTGATGTTCATTCCCTCTCTCCAAAATTGTTCCTAGGCAGAATATTTGATCAGTAGTGGATCTTCCAATCCATCAGAATTCAGCTTGGAAGGGACCAAGCTTCTCTTGGTCCCAGCATGATAACAGCTGTCTTTCTCATTTTGGTCTCACTACTAGACAATAAAGATTCTACATTAGCTGTGAACACACAACCTGTGAACTGATACTCAACGCTAGTATACCGTTGGCTGTTTAGTATGTGGCTCCTGTAGCATTCTAAGGTTACAATATTTATTTTTTATGGCAATGCCTCCCAGACCTTTTAAGTGAAATAGGCAATTCATACAGTGGTCAGAGTCCATATTCGCGCTTATAAATGTTCTCAAATTTTGAAGACTGGATTTGTGCCTTTTATCGACAAGGTTTTGATTTATCTGACTGACATGATTCCTATCAGGTGTGGTACAGTTACCTTTGTGGATGTTCTAGTATGCGAAAAGTGTGCTTCCAATGATCATGTCCCTAGAGGCTGCAAAATTAATAATCCTCATTCTATTTTCATTAGATTCATTATGGAGACTATATTTTCCAATTGTTGGGTAGTATACCTTTTCTCATGCATACTTTAGGCACGGATTGAGGGTTCGCACCAGCTATAAAACGCTTAGAGATAAAAAGAGTCCTTTTCTTCCATCCTGAAAGATGGGAAGGTAACCTTAGAGTGTGTACTGTGAATGACCTTTTGTATATAGTGTGAGGGTGTAGTGTTAAGTTCTGTAATATGCGCAAGTGCCAGTGTACTGTCTGAAATACTTATGAGATGAATAAGTAACATTTGTCATTCTGTTACCAAATTTCGAAGGGCGAAGTTATAGGGATATACAGGAAAAACCATGTTATCATGGATTATTGTTTTTTACTCTTGCAATAGTTGGGAGAGTTCAAATCCATTAACTATAAATCCAAATTTTATTGCCAATTTATTGTAATTCCAGCTGGTCCTATTTCTCCACTCTCTCAACATAAGTTTTCGGACTGACATTTATTCCATTTTTCATGGAGTGCCTAGAATAGAGCTTGGCCAGTAACCCTCCATTTTGTCCTGAACCCTCTCTATTTCATTACTTCTCATACTTTTCATGTTTATTTTTGTTTATCTTTTCTAACTTCAATATTTTTGTTGTATATTTTTTCTTTATATGTCTACATGTCATCGCAATATTGTTTTTTTTTTTTTAATTTCTTATTACTATACTTGAATTCTTTTTTCGTAGCTCCTATGAATGTACAGAATATAGATCAGAACCTTAATTTAAAGAACCTTTTTGCTTTATTTATAGAATTAATTGTTAATTTGTGGGTTTTATATTTTTATTTATCAATTTTAGGGATCGTACTGAAACACTAACTGAAATGGAAAATGTTCTCATTCCAAAATTAAATGTATTAAGTAGTAAGAAATTGATGTCTATTGAGATCAATAAAGAATTAAAAGATTTGATAGACAGTTTAGTTGAAATTTTTGAGCAGGTATTTTCTTTATTTATTTCTTACAACAATTTTTTTTCTTTATTAAACTAAAATTTAATATATATTTTAATTTCATTAATAGGAGGATAATTTTGATACCAATGAATTGAAATTACTCTTTAGTGAGTTTCAAGAGCACATGTTGAAAGAAGCCCTGGAAGCTGGAAGGGGATTATCTGAAAGTAGGACGTCCTATGTCTTGGAGAGTGAGCGACACACTATTCGCAGGTTTATGAATTTGATTGTGAGTGTTTTGTTTATGGCATATGAAAGTTATTTTTATTGGTACAAAATGTTATGGACTGTTATCCTTTCTATTATTCAATTTTTTCCTTTGAGTTTTTAATGTAAAATATATAACATTGAAATTCATGCAATATCATTTAAAAAATGTTCATATTTTTACCTCCTTATAATAATTATTTTAGGATGGAAAAAAAAGAGATTTAAGTAAATTGCTTCCTACAGATATTGCAGATTGTATTTCTGACTTGATTTCTGCTTCTTCCTCCGAAATATCTTTACCTGCAAGACCTCCCATCAAAAAGTTGCTTGATTCTGTTTTAAGAGAAGTACAATGCTTTTTGGAATTAAATTTGAGGTAAAGTATGTCTTATTTATTTCTCCTATGAGGGACAACTTCTATTTTATTTATCAAAAACTTTTTAATCCTAATTCATTTATAATAATATCTTTCTTAAGCCTATGTATTATGAAAGTATAACTTTCATTTTAAACAAATAATGTTTTGATTTAATTGATTTTTTTTTTATTTGAAACATTACATTTGATTTAATATGTTTTATAGACAGAATCTACCTGATCATATTGTTGACTATGTCAAACCTTGTATCTCTGGTTATCACCAGCTGCTTCAGCTTAATAATGAGATGAAGTTGAATTCTAAGCTAAAGAATTTAGATGAAAAGATACGTGGCCTAAACCTTACAGTTGGTGGTATGTGTTAATTATAATTTTATTTTTATTATGTTTATATGCATTGTATATTCTGTATTCACAAAACATAAGTAATAATAATAATAGGCTTACCGAACCCGAAGGTTCAATGCCGATATCACCAAATACTGCCTACAAAGACTTGTCCAATTATCACTGTTCAAGTCCAAGCCTCCAAGAGCAGACTTAATACAATCCTCCCATCGAAACTTCGGCCTACCATTCGGATGCCTACCAGTCTGTTCAGCGAATACCAACTTTCTCGGAATCCGTTCCTCACTGAGCTCAACAACTTTACTCGCCCATTTGAGTCTCCCCGATGCTATCAACTCAATCATATTCACAGCGTACAAGCTTCCCAATTCCACATTGTGCAACCTTCTAAACTCCCCAGGGGCCTCATCTCTATTTAAACCAAATATTTTACACAGTACCTTATTTGTGAAAACCCTAAGACGTTGTTCATCCTTCAAAGTAAGCGGTCACGTTTCACATCCATAAAGGACCATCGGAAGAATAATAGTTTTATAAATTCTAACCTTTAAGTTTTTAGACAGAAGCCACAAGCTAAGTAATTTTGCAACTGAATAATAACACACATTTTCCACCTTTAACCAGGACTTTATTTCCTCCTGGATTTTATTTTTTCTTGTTATTGAACCTTTGAATACTTGAATTTCTCTACGTGTTTAAAAGTATCCTCTGATATATCAATATCACCAAGATCACCACCATTTCTGTTACTAATCATATATTTTGTCTTATCGGTATTTAATTCGAGTCCTATTTCTTTACCGGTTTTTATTAACACAATTGTATTTAGTTGTATATCTTCCGTGTCTTCACCTAGCAGTACCAGATCATCGGCATATCCCAAAACCGGAATCTTGTCACCCATATTTAAGCCTTTCTCGGTACACATCACCTTTTCTATGACATATTGTAAAGCTATATTAAATAACACAGGTGAAAGGGAGTCACCCTGTTTCAAACCCGATCGCACCTCAAATCTCTCAGAGTAATTATGACCGATTCTAACTTTATGGAATGTTTCCGACAAACACATCTCTACTAGGTTTACTAACTTTTTAGGTATCCCCTGTTCAATCATGATGTTATATAGCTTCTGACGGTCTATTGAATCATAAGCCTTTTTAAAATCGATATAAAGTTGATGGACTACACCGTTGTATTCCAATTTTTTCTCTAATATTTGGTCAATAGTCGAGCGATTCCGCCTAAAACCACATGGGTAATCTCCGATAATTTCCTCAGCGTATTCCGTGATTCGACAAGTTAGAATTGACGAGAATATTTTATAACATACTGGGAGAAGAGAGATCCCACGATAGTTGTTACAATCCGACCTCGGTCCTTTTTTGTGAGTCGGAATAAGTATTGATTCTTTCCATTCTTCGGGCATTTTTTCATTTTCCCAGATCTTTTTAACTAAAAAATTATTTTGGAAACGCCCGCTTCTCCACACGCCTTGATTAATTCACTCGTGATATTATCATTTCCTGTAGCCTTATAACGTTTTAATTTTCCTATCGCCATTTCGATTTCCTCTTTACTCTGTGCGTCTATCCATGGTTCAGCGCTCTGATATTCAGAGAGAGGAGATTGATTATTATTTTCCGTATTTAATATGCCGTCAAAGTGTTGTTTAAATTTATTTAATATCTCAGAAGAATCCACAATTATATTCTTATTTGCATCTTTAATCGCATTTAATAGGGGTTCAAATCTTCTACACGATTTGTTTATATCTTTGTACATATCTCTCTCGTTATTTTCGTTTCTGTGTTTTTCTATTTCTATTATTTTGCCTTTAAGATACTCTCTTTTCTTATTTTTTAAGAATTTTGAAGTTTCATTCTTTACTAACCGAAAGTAAGCCACATTATTATCGCTTGGATTATTTAAGAAATTCAGTTTAGCGGTTTTTCTTTTTTCGCACATATTTTGACAATCCCTGTCGAACCAAGGTTTGTTCTTTTTATTTTCGATTTTCCCAAGACATAAATTACCGACCTCTTTAATATTATCCTTGATCCCTTCCCATAATTTGTTTACATCTTCGTGTTCCTCGTCTGAAGATTTCAAAGCTTCGAACCTATTTTTTACTTCTATCGCGAATTGTTTTCTAATTTCGGGGTTGTTCAATTTAACTAAATCAAAATTCTCGGGACGAATATAGTTCGGTGTTCTCTTTTTTGTATTTAGTTTTTGTCGAAGTTTGGCCTCTCTTCAAGGCGAATAAATCTTTTGTCTTTTACCCAAAAAAAAAAAAAATAATAAAATAATATATATATATATATATATAATTATGAGCGAAATATACTTATTAGAGTTTTGCTTTTTTTATTATTTCTTTATATGATGATTTACCACTATTCTTAATCACTTTAAGAGAAAGACTTTTTTTTTTTTTTTTTTTTTTTTTTTTTTTTTTTTTTTTTTTTTTTTATAAAGATTTGATGGAGGTATTACTAATCTTTTTCTGCACAATGCCATCCTATGACCTCTGCTCTGTCTAAGTCCAAAACCCAATATCAGACAATAAATTTCTCCCATCTACACCTTGTCCCACTTCTTGGGTACTTACCAGTCAGTTTAGCACATATTATCAGTGGCCTAAGCCCTTCATACACCAAAACTTTTATGCCCCTTTCTCAAAACCCGTAATACTGCATTTAGGTTGAACACCATTGAAAGGATAACAGTTTTGTAAAGCTAACCTTTAAGTTTCTTGACAGAAGCTGTGCGAAATTTTACTACTGAATAATAAAACTCATTTATGCTCCTTTATCACAACTTTATTTCCACCTGAACTCTTTTTTGTTTATTTATTTAATGTCCCTTTATGCTGCTGTTGGCTAATTGGACGATGCTACAGTGGGAGTCCTAAAGTTTGCCTATCCAGGTTTAATTAGGATAGGGATCTTTAACGAGTGCCTGAATTGTACAGGCTCGGAATCACCCCTCTAAAAGACTGCATAACCAAGAATTTTTTACTCCCATTAAAAAATCCTAGGCCCACCTGCAGGTTTGAACCCTGGTCCTTGGGCGTAGAAGGCTGCTATGCTAACCACCATGCTATAGGTGATCCCAATTTTATTTTGTCTATTTATCATAGAACCTATATACTCAAATTTGTCCACAAACCATTAAGTCCAAACATATATCCTGATATATCTATATCATCAAGATCATCACCGTTACTACTACTAATCCTATATTTCATCTTATCCGTATTTCTGAAGCACTTTCTTAACTGATTTAATGTTATAGTTTTCACTCGTTCACCACAAATCCTCTGCAGTGGTGGAATCTATAACAATATTTCGCACTAGAAAAATGTTTTATACATTTTTTTTAACCCTAATTATTTCAATAAATTAAAAACAAATCTTAAACTGCAGTTTTAAAATGATATTTCGTACATTTACAGTTCTTAATCTTACAGTTTCTGTCTGTAGAAGATAATTAAATTTATTACATTGAAGCTGATCAAAAGTTGATTAATTTCTCTTGAACATATTTTATTGTTAATTTACAATACTTCATATTTTTTTTTTTTTTTTTTTTAACAGATGTAACATCTCATTATGTTGATTTACCAGATAAAATTAATGAGGTGAAGTCCTCTTTACCAGAAAGCATGATCTTGGTTAAAAATGAGACTGAAATGCTAGATGAAGTTTACAGAAGAGTGAAAGCAGGGTTCCATTTCCTGTAAGTATTTCTTTTTTTTTTTTTCTTTTTTTAATATATCAATTCAATATATATTTAGTTCAAAATTAGATATAAAATATTAGATGCATAATAATACTAAAAGCGCTAATTTTTCTAAGCATGTGTATTAATACATATATATATTTTTAAGCATATAAAGCATTAAAATGTTTTGTTTTTTTTAAGGCGTAAAGAACCACTCAATGAAGGTCTAACTGGATTGCAGATAGATGATAAAGATGTAAGCTATTGGTTGAATAGGTACATATTTGCCAAAAAGAAACGTGATCATGAACTCTGGCTTTTAGATAACCAGTAGCAGCTCTAATTTTAATAACTGTTATTAAAAGATGTGTTCCCTCAACACTTTGTAAAGATATGGCAGTTCATGCACAGTACTTTTGTTTTTTGTTCTAATCGGGACAAGTTGGAAGAGAAAAAATGCCTGCTAATGCCCGGCCTTATCTCTAAGCAGGGAGGGGGTACAGACCTGTTATATTTTATGATAATGGTTGTAATTATGCTTAAACATATTTATTGTGTTGTAAATATATTTTTACATTATTATAGGCCATGAAAATGATTTCTATATATTTTAAATTAAATGTTTTATATTATGTACAAATATTATATGATTATTGTTATTTTTGTTAACTATACTCATGAAAAAATGTATATTGTTATAAAATCATCATCAGGTCAGAAATAAAATCAGAAATAACCAATATAAAAGGTTAATAAGTTATATATAAATTAATGGATTGGGCTACATATATTTATAAAGATACAAGTAATAGGAAAGGAATGAGATAACCTGAATGATTACAAAAATAAAAAGTCTAAATGATTGTTTTTTTATGGTAAACCCTACAGCTTCTACTATAATATAGAAAAAGATAACTTATTTTTAATTTTAATTAAAGTATTTTTCGGTTTATTATTTTCAATAATGAATCTGTATAAAGCCCAAAAAAAAAAAAAAAAAAAAAAAAAAAAAAATACTAACCTCTGAAAAAAAATCATAAATATTATATGGGGTATATTGAGGATGTATAGTCGACTGTAGAAACTATTATAGGTAGAATAATCAGGAATGTCATTTTTTGAAAATTTTTAATTTTGCCTACCTATTATATTTTGGCAAATTTAAAATTTTTCAAAAAATGACTGATTCCTGATTATTCCACCTATAATATTATATGGGGTAGATATAACACATGATATATGTCTCTATCTTGATTATGGTTCAAGATAAAAGAAAAATGAAAATTATTTTTTGATCGAGACGACATGGTGACAAAAAAAAAAAAAAAGAAATTAAATATTGCTTATGTATATGCTCTTAACTCAGTTATTTTGTAAGATAGAGATAAATATGTAGAGAGCTTCAGAATCAGTGAACCCTGATTAATTAAAATTAATAATAAATCATAATATTAATACGGCAGATGTTGCAGAAGGTATGTATACCTCTCTAAATCGCTTATCATTGAAGATAGAGACAAAATGAAAAGTTTATTTGAGAACAAAAAGAGAAAAAAAATCTTATATATTGCTTATTTCCCCAAAACTAGGTTATTTCTATAAATAAGGAATTTTTATTAAAATTATTACCAAGATAATTATAGGACATAGTAAAGAAGTCTAGTATAAGTGCTTGTGTTGTTTTTTTTTTCAATTATGAACTTTTGTAACCGACCAAAAAAATTACCCTCCCCCCATCAAAATTTGAGTTTTTTCAAGATGAGTAGAACCGAAATAACGATTTTAAAAAATCACGGTCCGCCTTGCGAATTTTATAAATACCAATATTTTTATCGTTAGTACAATTCGATAAAAAGAAAAAAAAAATCCCTACAAAACAAAAAAAGAATCATTGAAATCAGTTATGAAATAGCTGAGATATAGCGTTTTGAACTTACCAGTGGTGAATGACCATTTTCCGTGAATACACAAGTTGGTAGTGTTGCTACTTTGACTAATTTAGCGCTAACTCATAAGTGATTGCCTTAACAACTATATGAATTTTTGTGCCCTGACATAATTATTTAGAAGTAATATACCAGTGTGTGATAATTGCGTCTTTTTAAATATAAATAGTAAACTAAACTACATGTGTAAACTCTATAAAATCTATTCTGTACTTTAGTGTGCATCATATCAGGAAGTATTATAAATCAAATGCTGATGATTCTTTAAATATGTTCTATTAGTTGAGTGGTACTATTTAATTAGCAGACAGGCAATGCAACTTATAAGAAATTTACAGAACTATTGAAAGTATGTGATTTGAAATAGAAGAGGAATCATTTTTCGGGGATATTTATACTAAATTTAGAAAGTTAAATCAGGAAGTGCAACCAGTAACATGCAAGTTAATCTAATGTGAGGGACATTATTAATGAAAAATGAACCTACATAAGAAATTCAGTTTAGAAGTGGCATTTGTAATACAAGGTAAGAATACTTTAATTTTTCTTTAATAAAGTAATTATTTTGTTAATAAATCATGAAATTTAATTTATTCTTTAAGTTTATTTAAAATTTGTAATGTTTTATGTGAATTATTATTTTGAGATAAATAGGTTCAGAGCTTTACATAGCTAGGGACTAGGTCCTTCAAGAATAAAATACATTTTCAAATAGAACAAAAATGTTTCTTGTCAAAAGATTTCATAAATAGCTATAAATTATTATTTATTTATCTTGGGGGTTTGGGCTTGTATGATTGTGATGGATGAAGCACGTTACAAAAGATTGGTGGTATCGGCATTGATTCTTCCAGTTGATTGATTTTTCTTGCTGCTGCGGGTTTCATGGTGGAGGTCATGACCAATTACCTTTTGGTATAAATCTTTTCTGATATTCAAACATTTTTGGAATATCAGAATTATGTTTAAGAGAATTGTTGCTAGAACATCCTGAGGTACTTCCAAACCGTCTGTTTCTGCTACACTTAACTTTCGAATTAGTCCATTCCATGATATTATGATTGACCTTAAACTGCACTTTCAAGGTGGTACAATTCCTCAGCTCAACTGCCAGTTCCTGATATTTTCGGTGTTTTTCACCCACAATTGTTCATAAATTGTCGTCATTCATTATCCCCATGTCAACAAGCTGTATTTCCTTTGCTCTCTGATTTATGAGAGGATGTAAGGTATAATGGTTATGAACATTGTGGTCTTTAGTAGTAGTTTCATCCCATTATAGATAACTGAGGTAACAGTTCAAAGTAGCTTGTTTGAAGTTTATTTGTAACACAGCATTTTTTTTCATTTAAGGGGTTATATTTATTTTTATTTATATAGGCAATTTGCCATTTGACAATTACATATATATATATATGTAATTGTCAAATGGCAAATTGCCTTTCTGTGTAGACGGAATATGGTGGTATCGGCATCGAACCTTCGGGTTCGGTAAGCCTATTATTATTATTTATTATATATATATATATATATATATATATATATATATATACATTATGTACAAAATTTACAATGCGATATAATATAAAAAATTATAATATATGTACCAAACACAATATACTCAACTTACAATCAGAAATATGATTAAAAGTACACTTAGAATATAATAATATATGTATGAACTAGTATATAATAAGTACGAAGAAATATATAATAATAAAGATGTATTATAATATAAATAATAGCAGAATATAATAAATAATAATATAAATTTAAACTAAAAACATGATTTTATGGAATGATATAAGTATGTATAATATGAATTTATGAAAGTTATTTAAAATATAATGAATAAATTAAAATCTATATCACATTTATTATTAACTTATTGGCTAGGGCATGCATTCTCATTATAGCGTTATTTTTAAGATGTTAGTAGATGGGAAACAGTTCATTAGATCTAGTAGGATACTTAATAACTTAGTACAGTATAATCATTTAGTACAGTTAATATAGCCATTGGAAATTAAAAGCAATTCTGCTGTATTTGAATGTTGAAAAGTTTGAATGTTTAGGTTAATCATGATACTGTTATAATCCAGGTTTTCCAAATGGATGTTTTGTTTGAATGCTATTGTCCTTTAACATTTATGCTGAATTATTTCTATTGAGTCGGTGTGGGTTTTATAAAAAAGAGACCATATGGGTAACGTGTACTCCAGGCTACTTCTGAATAGAAAAAATAAAGGACTTTTATGGCATTTGTTTGTTTGTCTATTTATGCTACTGAGACTAATAGGAAAATGCTACAGTGGGAGTCCTAAATGTAGCTTATCCATGTTTAATTAGGATAGGGATCTTTAATGAGTACCTGACATTCCACAGGCTCAGGGCCACCTTTTTACTCTAATGGCGTTGGATGTTAGAAAATGATTCAGCAGATCTATTAATGAAACCAAGCATCCTTGATGTAGAGCGAATAAAATAATGATATTTAAATGAATACTGGTCATAAAAAAAACACTGGATCTTTAATAACACAAACTTGGTTGAAGGAAGAACGGATACCGGTCAATTTGAAGAGAAAAGATGCAGTTGCACGGTTCAGAATGCTTACCGGCCATGATTACAAGCAAAACACTTGCATCGGATAGAGTGGTAGAGTCTCCACTTTGCTGCCTTTGTTCTGATAATAGTGAAATGGATGCAGCACATCTAGAAGTATGCTCCCGGTTACAAAATATAAGAGCTGAAACTCCATCAAGATCGGAGTGGTATTGGGCGGCCAGATCCCTAATGGTGGAAGCTGAAATGGAAAGGCATAATTAAAAAAAAAAAATAAAATAAACTTAAAACTTGATTGATATTAATATTATTTATTATATATTGAAATTTATTTTTTAATGGATCGATGAACGAAATGAAGCTGTATTTTTTACTGTTCAAATGTAAGTCATTGTTATTACACCATGAAATTAGAAGATTATATCTTTATCATGGCTGATGGAGAATTTTAGCCACATTTTTATACCTCTCGATATATTTTGGCTAGTATTCCATACCTGTTCTAATGTACTGGATGGATTTAAAGGCTTAGTCAGCTTTTATCAGAAAAATTAATTGTGTTTTGTCTTGACACATTCAAGGAGCTGGTTGGTCACAATCGAAATTAGGTGTGAGTATGCCAATCATGGAATCAATAATAACAGGAATATATTTCACTCCATTGTGAATACCTCCCTCTTTCTTTTCTGCATATGTATATCCTCCCCTTTCTCGGAGTTATTTTGTATTTTCCATTATCAGTAAGATCATGGTAGAATCAGTACCTGGGCAGACTTAAATAACTTAAGGCTTAATCCTTCATCCCAACTTCCTCCTCCATTCTATCATCACCCTTCCTCTGCTTTTGCTTAATGGTCACATAATTGTTTTTAGTTCCTCTTTCAAAAATCTTGTCATCACTTTTGACCAAAACCTGTCATAGAAACCCCAAATTTCCCATCAATCGGTAAGTACCTTGAACTGATCACACCACCTTCTTCCGTAAACTCCCAATTTCCTCACTCATTTCCCCCCACTTTTATTATGGCTGAGTAGTATATGGCAGCCTATTGAAGATGCTCGAGAATAGAGTAAGCAGATCATGAATTGTTTTTTGAGATTTGTATTCAGTGTCTCAGGACGGTCACATTTATCCCACCTCTATGAAGAGTTTAAGTGGTTATCCCCCACTTTTCGAAGAAAATATTTCCTTGGATCTTTTTTCTATCAAATCATTAACTCTTGCTACCTCTTTTACGTCTACAGCTTCCTGATATTCAAATAATTGAGCCATTTCCAGGATACAAGATCCTCTCTGTCCTACCTCTATACATCCTTCCACAGAGTAAAAAATATGAATACTCCTTTTCAGCCCAGTCCACTGCCTTTTGGAATACTCTCCTGTCAAACATCCATCTTGCTCCATCCCCATCCTCATTTAAATCCCGCCTCTTTCAATACTTTCTTTATTTCCAATCAGACATAAGCTAAGTATTTAAATTTTAATGAGGTGTAAAAGTTAAATTTTATTTTTTTCTGGACTATACTTAGAGAGATGTCACTTTGACTTTTCTTCTTCTTTGTTTTGTCATTTAAACGTAATTGTATATACTTAATATTATCATAATTGTTTTTGGACAGCACTAATTTTTTATTTTGTTCATAAATGTATTCTTTAGTTTCTTGTTCTATACATTTTTTGAAAACATATTTTATTGGTTTTTACAACTTTATGTACAAATACGATAAGTAAAATGGATGAATTACAATAATAGGCATGAATAAACATTTGAAGAAGCTACCCAGTGGTAGCACTTCAAAGTTTATTTTATAAGCAGCTCTCGAGGCCACCGTCTTTTCAGGCGCATCGGGAGAATTTTTTCAGTTTTTCACCTATAACTCGTAAACGGTGATTCCTACAGAAAATACCTTTCTTTTCAAAATGAAAGAACGTTAAATTTCCTTTCTAAAAACCCTTTCTAGACCCTCCATCCTCTATAGAACCCGGAACGTTTCAGAAAATATCCTCTTGGTCTCGTCATTTACACCAAAAGAAAGAAAACTCTCTTCAACTAATGAATGAATGTATATATATATATATATATATATATATATATATATATATATATATATATATATATATATATATATATATATATGTATACGCAAATCACTTCTCCCATACATTTTTATTTATGTATATTAAATTTTACAGCAGTATATTTGTGCAGGTATACATTAAACATACATATAAAATGATGCAAAAACATATTTCTATTTAACCAACCTACAATTTCTCCTATTTTTTAAACTATTTCGTTCGAAATATAAAGAATATTTTTAATCAAAATAAAGAATATTTGAGATTATGTTGATTGAAACGTATCAAAAAAGTACTTTCAGGCCTAACTTAAATATTAAATTGAATTCTAAGACATGTTATTAAAAGTGGTATAACTAGCACATATAGAGAGAAGCTGCCATTTGACTAGTCTTGATACGGTTTATGTAGCAAATATCTTTATTCCCAGTAAAAGTACGGCAGCAGTCACTTCAGAATGTTTTAAATCGGCCGTATCCACCAAATATTTCTAACAAGTCTTTGGACGCGTATAGTAGAAAATCGATAAAAAAATATTTGTTTGAAGGTTCGTATCTACCGAATGTGAAATTTAAAGAAGCTCTTAGACTTACAATTTGATGCTCTAGAACTTTTATTTTAAGACGTTTTTCGATTATGGTAGTTGTTTCCAAGTTACAGTTATTTCTTAGTGAACAAATTGGGGTTTTCAGCAAAAATGGAAAAAATTGCCTATTTCTGACGAACGCTTGCGGCAATATTACTAAACTAAATTCAATAAATAAGGTAACTTTTAGAAAGAAAATATAACCTTGTTTCATTATGAAAAGAGAGGTATTTTCTGTAGGAAGCACCGTTTACGAGTTATGGGTGAAAAACTGAAAAAAGTGCGAAAAATTCGAGGTTTTCCGGCTCCAAAATGTTAAGCTTACCACCTGTGATGGTGCAAACTCAGATTACTTTTATTTAGGACCACTAAGAGGTATTAAAACGATTTCCAGCTTTGTCCGAATTAATTCCCACAAACCTTGATTTTCGGCCTTATTTTACTGGGCTAAGTAAGCGGTATCTGCGGGCAGTTTTTCGTCGTTTCAGTCTAGCGTGAGGATTCCAAGTAAGGCGCTTGTCTAGATACAGTCCAAGCTATTCTATTTTAAAAATCATTTTATGTTATCAATGTACTGTTGTAGAATTTCCTAGCTCTATGGTTTGTATAATTCTTGACTATTCCTTTAAAATTAAGTGAGTATTTTGCTATGAGCGCCAGAATAGTACAAGTGGAACCATGACCAACAATACTGCTAAGGGCGTTGAGTTAGCTTTGGAAAATTCCTGAAAAGAGGTGCCGTTGTAGATAAAACAAAGAAGGTATCTTGAAGCCGGAGCAGACCTTACCTTTCCATTGTTCCTAATGAACCAGCCTGCTTTGTAAGGGGTGGGCGCACTTTTATCTTACCAGCTCTCTGTAATTATATTAATGGCCTACTTAATTTAAGATTTCTTTAATGGCTTAGCTCGGGTCCTGTTTGTTAGAGGGATGTTTTTATTGGAGCTTTCTTGCTCCTAATTATTTTGTTCTGTTTTTCTCAATCGTAGTAAACTCGCAAAACAGCCTAAATTGATTTTAGCAGAGGAACGGCCTTATGTTTAAATTGAAAACTTAGACATTCAATCCTTTAACGAATAAATTAAATTCTGGATCTCTGTTTTTTTTTGTTGTTGTTTTTTTCCCGGGAACGTTTTCTCATCATATGTTTTCTAAAAAGAAAACAAAATAACATTTTTATTGTTTTAATAACAATAGATAAACGACATGAAAGTATTTTTATACTCTCAAAAGAGCTGTTATTTATAACTCAATCAAGCATTATAGTTTTAATGCTATAAACAGTAATACTTAAGTCGAGTAAGTTTGGTAAATCTGCCCCCATGGTGTCACTCACCTAATTTTACCAGCATGGTTTTAATGCTCCTCTGTACTCAGTAATTTTTTCCATGATTTCAGAAAAAAAAATGAATTTTTAATTTTTTTCATTTTGTTCCACCACTTCCAAAAAATTACTATGTACATATAAAGGAGTATAAAAGACATTTTGATGAAAAAATCGGTGATTGACACCTTTCGAAAGGTCAAAAAAGTATATATTTTGATTTTCATTCTTCCCCCAAAATCGGCTTTTGGTTTAATAATCATGATCATATCATTTCTTCATGTATTTGAGTCCTGAGAATATGGGAAAAAATCGTAATTAATTAATTTCAATTTTTACCATTAAAAAAATAATAAAATCGAAAAAAGAGGTTTTTAAAGAATATCGAAAACCTTTTGGATGAAAAAGCTAAAAATTTAGGTGAACTATTTTCATTTGACACCAAACTGATCCCCCAAGTTTGAGTCCAAAAAGCCATGGGGGCAGATTTACCATACTACATCCTTTGATTTTCATATTCTTGGTTTTTTGTAATATATGGTTAAAATAATTATTTCAAACATAGCTGAATGTTGTATAGTTGGTTCAAGAAGTATCATTGGTGTTTTGGTGTAATTTTTCTGAATGGGAATAAAAAGAGTATGTCCATAAATGGTATGTTTATTGCCAAAGCCATTTCAGCGACGGAATTAGCTAAATTAGGTTTCTACTTCCGTTACATCACTGCCTTCCATCAATTGCGCTGCTTAGTTATTGAAACTGTCTCAGGAAAATTTCACCTATTACTTTTAAAATAATTTATTGGAACATTGGAAACTTTAGATGGCGTAGGAAATATAGTTATGAAATACGGCTAGTGTGTGCCGAAGTTCACACACCTGTGCTATGTACTTTATCGGAAGCTGTGACTTGGAAGTTAAATTGGAAGAAAGGTTTGCACTTTGTTTTATTTTTCATACTGTGAAATTAGAAAACGCTATTTCGTATTCATATTATTTTCACAAGCCATTTTTTTGCTTCGAAATGAACATTTAAAATTTTATTTTCAATGTTGGTTAAATGATCCAAAAATAATCACTCTAAAATTATGAACTTTCTTATGTCTTGTCTATGATTTTCATTAGTCTTAATTTTGTTGTCTCAATGTATTTTTTTAATGCATGTTCAAACAATGTAAACAAGACATAAATAAAAAAAAATTAAAAGTTGAACACTAAGACCTTTTCATACATTCTCCGTCCACCGACCTCAGCCAACATTCTAATTCTTGGAAGAAACTCTTGCCTCCTCAACGTTATTATTGCTGATATGGACCAAGCTACTAATTGCGGAAATTCTTTACAAAACAATAGCCCCAAGGCTGTGGGTGTATCGAAATATTTATACACAAAATATGAAATTAAAAAATTGCGGGCTCAGTCGACAGAACTCGATGGCGGTAATGTCTGCGAGTGTGAAAACTTAGGTTTTTAAGAAGGGAATAAGTCCATACTGTGTCATGGTTTAATGGTTTAAGGTCCAGGTCCTTCATAGAAAATAAAATTATTTAAGATATTATACTTTATTTCCTTTGACAGCGGCATACAAGCATACGGCATATAATAATATGGTAAAAAATTCTACCATAACACCAACGCTGGGTATAAAATAATATGACGAAAAATTAAATAGAAATAGCCTTAAACTGCTCCTGGTTGCTTCCCTGCTAACTCGGTACTTCCATCCATCTATTCGGGACGAGACTTTCTACGGGAATATTTTAATAAAAAATCCAGTTTAAGCACTCAGAACAAACTACTACTATATAAAACAGTCATACGTGCCCAGATATGTTATGCATCGCCCGTCTGGAGCTCGACTTGCAATACCAATTATAAACAAATAGAAACAATACAAAATACATGTATGCGAATCATTAACAACTACCCACAATATACTAAAATTTCAAAAATGCTCTTTGAACTAAATCTCCCAACATTAAAACAGTATATCTACACAGTAACCAAAAACTATTTTGATAAAACCACAGCTTCTGAAAACCCATTAAAACTAGAAATTGGTAATTACAACAAAACATCACCAAAGCGCTACATGCACAAAAGAACCAAACATGTACTTTTAAACTAATATTGTAATTTATATTGTGTAGGTTTTTTTTTTTTCGTGTTACTTTTCCTACTGTCTTAAACAAAATATTGTAAAATCATTTGTAAATTCAAAGGATGATTGAAACTCTGTTATCATGAAAAAAGGTCTACTGAAATCATGAAACCAAACATGTTTGTATTGAGTGTACATTGTAAATATTATGTAAATAAATAAATCTTCTTCTTCTACGGGAATGGCTTAAAATCGCGGAATCCCCCTATCTCATTTTGTTATTTGTAGTTATATTAATAACAGTTTTATAATTATTGTTTTAGCCATTATTTTCATAAGATATTTCTTCCTTGCCTCACACCCCTGACTCGTATTAACGATGTGCTATTGAGTACCGTTTGGTTTATTTCCAGTTTTCATCTCTGAATTTTTCGGAACCCAGGTCACTATATATCTAGATCAACTTATTGTCAAAAATAACGTCCTTAAACTTTCAGCCATTTGAGGAGGGGACATTAATAATCATCACCGAATGTTAATTGAATTTTTAAATTTTTAAGTCAATATCCTAAAAAAAAGTTTCAGTCCTAAACCGAAAACGGATCATGAAAGCCGTAAGAGATACAGTTCATTTTTGATCCTTCATCATTCATATTATACGCGTTGCGACTAGTTTGTATGTAGGATTTTATTATTTCTAAAAAATGTCATTTTAAAAATTTTTTTATAAGCTCTCTGTAGACATTTCTCAGATTTATTTATTAAATTAAAAAATAAATTACTACTTGATGTCCTTTATCGTTTGCAACTTCAATATCCCTCATTTCATTTTCATACAGCTAAGAAAGAGCTTTATACATTTTGTCGGTTTCTACGGTCCGCCTTTGTGTTTCGATACTCCTTAAACGAGTTTCTCCATTAGACTCTACCAGCCTTAGCGAAAGCAGATTAATGCTTGCCATTAAATATGCAGTATATATCTGTGGAGGAATCCTCTCTCTCTATATCCTTGGGTAGGCATTGCTGGGGGTGTGTGATATGCAAATCCAGAACAGTTGCTGGTCCATATCAAAAGGATCACCTCAGAGGAAGCTGCCTTATTGCTGTAGAATGTCACAAGGGGGATTTTTCTCTTTGAGAAATATGTACTGTTACATTTCTATTACAAGTTATACGATCAATGACCTCTTTCCAGTTTATTGTTAATGTTAACATCTATGAGTTATATTTATTTATTATCGTACTAGTGACTAGATCCCTCGCATGGGTGAAATTTGAACCTGGTGTCATTTTTGTTAAAAAAAGCACCGTCTAGATTTTGTCGCTTTGGAAGTTCGTCTTAACGAAACGTGCGTGCGCTTAGTAAGAAAACAATCAATAGTAATGTATATTCATTGTTATCCTCGCGCGTGTCACATTACTGCGTAAGGATACCGTATGTGTAGATGGTCGGTGGAATTTCCTTGGAAGTTCCTTCCGGCTAAGTCCGACGGACTCTCTGATCAACAATGATAGCGACTCTCTAGACTTTCTGATTGGTGCGATGTAGGGTCGAACGCCCTACTAACATATTTTACTACATGAGAATCATGGTGCAAGTTTAAAATAAAACATTTAGTTATTAGGACGTTGAAAGCAAGAAGCGGGAATTCAGCAGTTTGGGTAAAAATAGGTCGCGAATGAACTTAAGGGGCACTATTTAGATATCGTGTCATTACAAGAGGTTCGCTGGCCAGAGGGTTCATTAAAGGAAGGGAAGTATACCATTTGGTACGAGGGGAGCGCTAATTGTTGTTTAGGTTCGGGATTTCTAATTGGGAATAGAATTCTTTCTGCATTGAGTGGATATTTATTTGTAACATAAAGGCTTTTCAACAAACAATGATTATAGCCCTGTAAAATAAGGAAATTTGTGGGAATTAATTAAGTAATAATTAATAAATTGGAAAAGGTTTCGATATCTCTTAATGGTCCTAAAAAAAAGTAATCTGAGTTTGCACAGGGGGTGCGCTTAACTTTTTAGAGCCAAAAAAACCTCGAACGTTTCGCACTTTTTTCTGTTTTTCATCTATAACTCGGAAACAATGCTTCCTGCAGAAACTATCTTCTTTTCCATAATGAAAGATTGTTAAATTTCCTTTCTAAAAGCCATCTTATTTATTGAATTTGGTTAAGCGATATTGCCGCAATCGTTCGTCAGAAATAGGCAACTTTTTCCATTTTTGTTGAAAACCCCAATTTGGTCACCAAGAGACAACTGTAACTTGGAAACAACTATCCAAATCAAAAAAAGTCATGGAATAAAAGTTGTAGAGCGCCAAATTTCAAGTCTAATAAACTCTTTATATTTTGAATTTGGCTGGTAAGAACCTATTGATAGACCCGATTTGGTCCCTAAAAGACTGTAACTTAGTAACTATTATCCAAATCTAAAAAATTCAGAAATTGAAAGTTTTAGAGCATCAAATTGCAAGTCTAAAAGCCTCTCTAGATTTCTAATTCGATTCGCACCGACCTTCAAAAAAATATTTTGTTATAGATTTTTCTCTATACGCGTCGAATTTTTGAGAGAATTATTTGATGGATGTAATATAATATGACCATATTATAGCTAGCGAAATAGAACCATTTTGACGGTATTCTAAACATGGAAAATAATAATCAATCTCCCTATAGATAAAATCACACAACCCTATAAATTTGACCGATGATAATTGTGTTCATTTATTGTAACTATATTTAGGCCTTGTGAAAAAAAACATAGTTTTTAGTTTAAAGTGTGTTAATATTTTGTTTTCCTTTTAACAATCTGAGTTTTTATATTAAACTTGATTTAAAAGTGTTCTTCATAACTGAGTGTTGTATTTAATAAAGTACCTATCCTGAACAGTTTTTATTAATTATATATCATGTTTATTCGTCTTATACTTATTGGGTTGATGCAAAATTAATGCAGGTTTTTAGTAGGTATTGTAAATAAGCCATATCTTTACTTTAACCATATATATTTAATCAAAATAATTTCCATCTGAATCAATGCACTTTTGCCAACGTTCAACAAGCTTTCTTATTCCACCAGAAAAAAAATCCGAATCCCTGGACTCAATGAAATCACGAAAAGAATTTTCAATGTCGTCCTGGTTTTGAAAATTTTTCTCCCTCAAAAAGTTGTCCAGATGCCTGAAAAAGTGGAAGTCTGTAGGAGAGAGGTCAGGTGAATAAGGCGGATGTTGGAGAACTTCGTAGCCCAACTCGTGCAGTCGTCGAAGCGTTGGTTATGCAACGTGTGGTCTGGCGTTATCGTGGAGCAGGATCGGCCCCTTCCGATTCATCAATGCTGGGCAAAGACGTTGCAATTTTTGAGTTCCGAGTTCCGCCGCCATTTCTCGTGTGGTTTTGGTTAGGTCTTCTTCCACTTTTGACCTCAGCTGGTCGATGTCCAGAGCAAGATGACGGCCCCGACCTTCCTTGTCTTCGAGGTCGAAATCTCCTCTGCGAAACTTCTGGAACCAACGCTGCACCGTGCACTCATTAATAGCCCCCTGACCCCACACTTCATTAATATTACGAGCCGTTTTCGCAGCGCTGCGCCCTAATTTAAATTCGTAAAAATAAATTTGACGAAAATCGCACTTTGACATTTTCGATTCAAGACCTTTGAACACACTGAACAAAACGATTTTACTAAACAAATTCATGGTGAAAGAGAGGGTATTAGATAAGGTTTGTTTTGGTATAATAATGATCAATGTTAGGATTAGCTTTGTTTACACAATTGGAATTAAGATATTGCAATAGAGGAAACCTGCATTAATTTTGCATCAACCCAATATTAATAATAATAGGCTTAGCGAGCCCGAAGGTTTGATGCCGATACAACCTAATGTTGCCTGCACCTAATGACCTTCGTCCAAGCTCCCGAGATCAGACTTAAACACAATCCTCCCTTCAACGTCTCGGCCTACTTCTTGGACGCGTACCAGTCGGCTCCGCGCTTAACAATTTTTTCGTAATTTGTTCTTTACTGAGTCTAACAACTTAACACGCCCATTTTAGTCTCAGCGATCCAATCAGATCAATTATTCTGACAGGTTACAAATCTTATACTTATTACACTCAATAATGAGAACTACAATTTTAGCCTAGAGAGCACGTACTAAAAATGTTATCAGGCCGTCCTTGAAAACAACCGCCTGGAACCTCTGCTTTAGAATCCAGTTTGGTTGGTGTCAATTCCTAATTATCCACTCGCAGACCCGCAAGACATTCCGGAAGCACGGGAATTTAACGGCACTGAATCGGTACATTGCTGTTTCCAATCCAGTTTAAACAGCATTGCAGTGTGAATTTCAGCTCAAAATATGGTGAAAATATTAATGCTAGACAAAATTTCATACTTTTAAGAAGTATGACCACAATTTCTTGGAGATTATTGCTACTCAGTTCCCCTCACCCAAATCATTTTTAGACTTGATCATTAATTTATTAAAATAATGAATAATTTTCAATTGAGACATTGATTTCCAAAAGGTACTAGAGGACATTTTTTTCAAAGTTGATATTTTGACATATTTGTATTCTAATGGTTTAGCTATATCTAAATCCGTCATCAAATTTTATCTAAAAAACATAAAAATCCTTTTAAAAAGTATTTAAAAATTGCATTTCAATCCAAAAGGCTCTAAATCCAAATTTTATTTTATTACAAATCGTACTATAAACATTTCCTTCTAAAACGTACTATATCCTATGTAAACAGATATAACCTTTCCTTTCCTTCCAAAAGGTACTATATATCCTACTATACTATGCTATCGGCTTTTCATCACTCTCCGTTTACTTTTACAATTTCGTGTATAAGATAATATATTTTTCTAAAATCTTTAGCTTTCCAACAGTATATTAGCAGCAGTATACTACTATTTTTTATGTTCAAAAAACACAAAAATCGCATAAATTGCTCTCTTCTCTATTCGTTAAATTTATATATGTATCCGTTTTTTATCAATTTTAAAAAGAAGTTATGGTTGTTTTTAGAGAATCTTCAAAATTAAAGGTACTTCAGAGGAAGAAAATTTAAAATATCGTCGTTTAAGCCCCGTCAGACTATTTTAATCAGGATGAAACGTATATTATATTAAAGCTCATAAATGTTTACATAGATGTAGTGAGTTTAATTATAATCGTCTGAGTCCTTTTTGAGTAAATCGTAAAAAAGTGCAAAATTCGTGGGATAAAGTAGGACTTACGGTCAGCTGGTTATAGTGAAAAGTTTGCTGTAACATCACGAGCATAAGTTGTCTTGAATATGAAATTGAAATTATATACGACTTTTCGTTTTCGCGCTAGACACCGTACACTCACAGACCTTTTTGCAGGACTTAGTTATTTG
The DNA here is from genome assembly GCA_023052935.1 of Piezodorus guildinii. Lineage (NCBI taxonomy): Eukaryota > Metazoa > Arthropoda > Insecta > Hemiptera > Pentatomidae > Piezodorus > Piezodorus guildinii. Next base: position 65,617,856 of record CM041293.1, read on the forward strand.
GAATTAAAAGATGTGTATTTCCGTTGTAAACTGGAATTCAAAAATTTTCACGATTGATACTTTCCCTTACTATATATTTCATATATAGGTAAGTGAAAGTAATAAATATATTTAAATAAGTTATAGTGATAATGAAATTAATAATAAAATAAAAAAAAAAATTAATAACAATGAAGAGGGGTAATTTATACCAAAAGTATAATAAAGAAATAAAATAAACAGATTTTTTTTTTTTTTAAATTAGGTTGAACGTTTTATATATATATATATATATATATATATATATATATATATATATATATATACATATATATATATATATATATATATATATATATATATATATATATATATATATATGTAATATATAGTTATATATTAACACAATTTGTACAAACTAGACGAATGGGTTAGATTAGCTGAAATAAACGAATGTTCTTGTTGAATATTATTTTATTTTTTTAAAAAGCCTCTTGTGCTAAGCAGAAATAACGATTCCAGTTCCAGTATTTAAAAAGGTAATTTTCAAAGCAATATAAGATATTATTTTGATTGAGCGTGGTAAGTCGATGTGTTGGTATGTCTTTGGTTTGATTTGTTTAATTCTGAGGACTGCGATTTTTTTCCGAATGCGGTGGTTGGTGTCCTCAAAGACATAATCGAAACCCTAAACCGTTAGTTCGTCCAATTAAGTGGAGCAGGACGGCTGAGCTAAGGTGACGTCATAGTATATTCCAGCATATCTTCAATATATTCAAGTTCCGGGGCATATACTTCTCAAATATATTCCTTGCAGAATTTGTCTTTTTAAACTCCTAAATATTTCTTCAAGCTGTACCGGGTTACATTTTATTATAATGGGATACCGTAGTAAATTGTGTCATGTTAAATGTTTCATCTACGGAATTTTTTAATTATGTTGCGAACTTCAGAAGGTACCTTTCCATCTATTAATATATAGTTTTACATTCATTTTCCTGTTTAAGGCTCGTCAATTTTGTTAATCGTTAAGTGTCATGTTAACCCTTTTTCTACATCTAACGATGAACTAAAGTTGAGAATCCACATGCAAAATGCCTGCAGCGCTCCTTGTGATTGTCCTGTTATTGAGAAAGTTCATCGATTTTGATATCTCGGAATTACTATTTTTAACCGATTAAGATGTAATGCACAGGTATCTCATGTCGCTGCTCAAATGGGAATATATATATATATATATATATATATATATATATATATATATATATATATATATATATATATATATATATATATTCCATAGTTCAATTGTTTTGTATCGATCTATGAATTAAGTTTAATTTATTTTGCATTTATCCAGTCACTGATTTAATATTGTATGTTAGTCTGGAATAATTCCTTTACTGCACTTTTAATTCGACTTAAGATTGGGCTAAAAAAAATATATTAAAGTAGTTTTGGGCATTAATCCAAGATTACCATCAATAAAAATATCCTCGGAATTTATTGGAATGTCTGTAAAAAAAGCATGAAATATCAATTATGAAAAAACTCCCTATAGCTTAGTAGAGCCTAGACTAAAACATAGCTGGACGATAGACCAGACTTGTTCATCAGCTTCTGTTTGCAATAATATTTCTCCAAATATTCGACTTTCTGAATTGTCCAAAGTATTACTGCAATGTTAAAGTATGGACGAAATCTCTCAGTGAGGAAAAGAAAAATTCTGAATTATTAAATTAAAATTATCAATGCCATCCCACGTCGTTTATTATGATTTTATTGCTTATGATTGCTGTTGATGATGTATTATTGTTTATATGATTTTGTTTTTTTATTATATGTTTAAGTTTTTATTTGCGTGCCTTTAGTTTATTTATGTATATGTATTGTTACTGCTTTTTGGTTTATTGGTTCAGTCCTTTACTGTTCAGTACTTCTTACTGTTTTATTTTTTAATGTTTTTTATATACAACATCAATCTTTATTTGTATAGAATACATCAACAATGTTATTCAACATTGATTGGAACTCCATTACGATGCGCTACTTATTTACTAAAATGTATTTTGTTCAACAATTTTGTTGTTGTTTTTTTTTGGTATAATTAAAAAAAAAAAACTAAGAAAAGAAAAAAATAAGAGAAATAAAAATAAAAAATAAAATGAAATAAATAAACAAAATTACAGATATCTAAATCATAAGACAAGGTTTAGTAATTTAGAATTTTTATAACAATTTATGCTGAGCTTATGTCTGTTTTTAGAAGTTGATAGCATAGTATAATTACCGATTTCTTTTATAGTGGTATCGTCAGTCAGTTGGTATTATGAGAAAAATGATAGTGTTTGTTGATGTATAAATTCTTGTATTGTTAGAATATCCAGTTCTTTAGTGCATGGTGTAGTTATTTTCGTGTATGGTGAATAACTATTAATGATTCGTATCTATTTTGTAATACTTGCAATTTGTTAATATCTGTTTTGTTTGCGAGACTTCAGGCTGGGTATGCATATGTAATTATAGATCCGATCACAGTTTTATATGATATTAGCTTATTTTTTGTGTGATAATTTTGAATTTTTATTAAAATAGTGGTATATTTTATATAATAATTTACGGGAACAATTAATTTTACTGTTAATATGATGTTTGAAAATTAGTTTACAGTCCAGGGTGACTCCTAAATATTTAACGTGCTTTTAATTGTTACGCCATTAAGTTGTATAGTAGATGGAAGATTGGGTCTACGTTTGCTAAATCGTATTGCTTACTGTATTATTGTACTTCTATTGGATTGCTGCAGGTGAACTCGTTTCCCACACGTGCTTGCCTTAGTGGGATTGTGGCTTCTACTTGCACTTTAAAAATGTATATAATTTGATTTAAATAAAGAAGGTATTGGAAAAAAAAAGTATGTAATGACAATGCATTCATTGCTTGATCTTGACCATTATTTGGGTTACGTTTATAATTTAGCAAATATTGATGTTTGCATATACATGTAGGAAGCAATAAGGTATATTATGGGGTGTCAACGGTAGTCTTCTTGAAGTGAATTTATCGCTATCGGTCAGTTGGCTCAATCACCATATTGTTCCCTTTGTTTCCCATTATGATGTCCAATAGGAACACTGATTATATACGCATTAGTATTGATATGTCGGTTCAAAATCCAGCGTAGACACCTTGGCGCGAGGTAGCTGAGGTGACGCCAGAAGTCTTGGTGGCCACGAGGGGAGGGGAGTATCGATAGTGGTGTGGTAAACATTCAGTTGGCTCTCTGCATTCCTTCTGTTCGGTTTGTGATAGTTCCAACTTGTACAAGAGCCGGTCTCTTGGTTATTTCCGTGGGTTCCGAGTGTTATGAAGTGATAAGTTTGTCTTTGGTTTTTGGTCAACTCTCTTGGATCACACTGGCGAACCGAATGTAAGTCGATTATTTAATCATGAATTTTTTTTTCTTTTATTTATCTTTGCTTAATTAAGATCATTGATAAAAATTTCCAGTACTTTTCATTACTGGTAATTTTCTCCCCTTTATTCTAGTCCAAAGAACGCCTCGCCCAAAACTATTAAAAGAAGATTTTTTTACCCCGACTCGTCAAAGACAAACAGTTCCAATGTTAACACAGTTTTATAGGCAGCTTGTTTGGGACTCGTGCTTTTATAGTAGATCATAAAAAAGACTATTTTTAACACTCGAGGGAAATAAAATTTACGTAAACAGAACAACTTCCCTAGTTACTACTCCTGCAGGGCAGATGTCAGCAGAGATTTAAACAGGTATTTGGCGTGTTGCATGCATCCCTTGACATGTGGCTAGCCGGCCAACTGTTGCATTTGCAACTTGTTGAGCCCACACGGCAAGCGCGCTGTAAAACCTATGCAAATCAGTTGCAGCCATGATTGCAGGTTCCCAGTCCCGCCCACCGATAAATGGGATAGCTATACCTCGGATCTAACAGATGCCAATATCGTTGGTTCCAATACTTGCGTTTTTCACTGACGGATTTCGCAGTATTGGGCGGGTCTTGCTAATATGTCAGTTGTTCAAACAAGATTTGTTATCACTGTTTGCTTTTGAACGTTTGCCTCTATATTAATTGTGATATTCCGCGAAGCTGACATGTAGGATATAACTGCTAAAAATCGCCTTACTACGGCATTTAGTTTATAGGATTCAACCAACATTTCAAAATCCGTTGCATTTGATTCAGAAACTACCTTATTTGATATTCCTCACATTATACCGTGTTCCAAACGTTATACCTGTTGAAATTCCCGTTCTTATTTCATTCAATTCTAAAGTCCAATGCATGTAGTTATAAAACTGATTTCTCTCTTTCCCTTTGATATACTAAAAACAAATATAACTATAGTAAAGTAGGCATTTAGATATACTATATCAATATTGAGATATAATTTATAAAATGTTGTTAAGAAATGTGTAAATATTACATTCAAAGTAACTTATATACTTTATATACTGAATTATAGATGACATGCACGTCCTAGTTTCCGGGTGGTTTACGGCCTACCCTACAAAAATATGTAGAATATAATATGTATGTGTATGTATTGAGAAGATTTATATATAATGAGCAATTTTCAAAGTTTCTTTAGAATTTCGACTATAAAGAAAGAAGTATATAAATACTTCTTTACATCAGTGGTAAAAAATAATTCTTACAACTACGCTAATACTGATTATTTTATCATATTTACATTTTCTTTAGAGTTAAGCATGGTTTCTATATTGGCCATATTGATTTATGATAAATTCTCTTTTGCTGTAGTAAGACTAATAAATAATTTCCAATTACTCATTTCTGTTTTTTGTTTGTAAAAGAGAATGAAGAGAAATTTAAAATTAATATATCTTCCTTAAAAAAAAAAAATTATACATGTGCGTAATAAGTCTTTCGTAAAGGTTTAATTTTAATTTTATTGGTCTTTAGAAACGTGATACGTGATCGCTTACAAAAAGGGAAGAACTGTTTTTCATTTTTCCGAACGTAAAGAACATTTAGAAGTAGTATTTGTTAGGCGGTTAAACAATGCCGCATTGCATGATCAGCACTTAGTAAAAATAATTGAGTTGATGGTTTTGCGTCGATGTGGTCACGTAATTAAGGATGTAATTGTAAGAGCATGTAGCGGTTCCGTTGATTAATCAAGGAATCACTAAATATTTAATTAGTGCTGGGGCGACGGGTAAGCCCCCCGAGAATTTGATTACGCCTGGATCTGGTGGGTGGACCATGTCAAGGCTGATCTTGCGAATTTGGTTTCCGAAGAGGTTAAGTCGAAGGAGGCATGTGGGCAGCGGATGCACTACCCTTGGGTGCACAAAAATTTATTTAATTTGAATTTAATAATGAAATAAATTTGAATTAATTCTATTTAAGCTATTCTAGAATGCTTCATTCCTGGTTTATATATTTACTATAAATATTGTGGGTTATCTACAAGTTTAAGATTCAAGCTTCCGACTATTTAAATCTTTTCTTTTCGATTGTCGAATGTATATTTTATATCGATTGAGCAAAATCAGAGAGGGACTCTAAGTAAAGTAAATAATTCATTTCTAATTTTTGAAATTAGCAGGAACCTAATTATCTCCATATTACGTTCCATAGTACAAAAGCACATTTATTACGTGATATTAAATTAAATTTTATGACAACACCTATTTTTTATATATCTTTATTATTGGGATGTACATCTGTCATTCATTTAATACAATGTATGCTTTAATAATAAAAATAGTCTTAGTGAACCCAAATGCTGATACCTGTACAAATTCGTCAATGTTCAAGCCCCCGTGAACAGACTTAAGCAATCCTCCCACCGACGCTTCGGTCTACCGCTGCGACGCCTATCAGTCATTCAGCGCTTAGTAACTTTTTAACATTACACACTGATTTTTAATTATAATTATACATAACTTAATTATAGTGACTGGGTACAAGCTATGTGATTCCGTGTTGTGTAACGTTATGAAATCCCCTGTGGCTTCATCTCTCATTGGACCAAATATTTTACGTAGTAACTTATTCTCGAATACCTTAAGGGGTTGTTCAACCTTTAAAGAAAGCGACCACGTTTCACATCCGTTTTTACGGGCGGAACATCAAGTTATGGGACATTGTAGTATTATGGCCAGACAGGTGGCCGTACGAAAAAAAGATTAAACGTAACCCCCAAGACCCCTACTATTTTTTAACGAGGAATCGATTTCAGTATTCAGATTTTAATTTTGATGTAAAGGGAAGCCCAGAAGATATTTTATTCTTTTTAATTTTTTTTTTCAATTGGAACCCTATGATTTGACGTCATAAATGGAATCCAAACAGTATTTCCAGCAACTTTTACTTGGGGCACTTTTTTTTTTATAGGAGCAACCGTATAATAAGATTACGGAGTTTTTGGAAAAACCGAAACCTCCATTTTCCATATAAGAGTAATAGGTACCATTCAATTGACAATAAAAAAAAAACATGAACGAAACCATACAAATTTTTATTCAAAATATCAGAATTAGTTACTTTTACTAATTATGTTTGTACATAATTAAATATTACAAAAAAAAATTGTTTAATTATCTATAGGTATGTTGGTTTAAATAATTTATTAACAAATTTAGAGCATCAGGTGATAATTGATTAACTAAAGAATTAAATACAATAATACGTCCATGAAGTATAAACAAACATTTAAAATAAAGAAACTGGAATTTATAGGAACAACATTTGAAAAAAAGCAAGAGGTTAAAGGAAAAAATTTAAAAAAAATTTGTTTCCTGTCAACCGGTACGAACCCGCAGGTAATTATTAATGGGAAGTAAACTATAAACCTTCTAGTTCATTGCTGTGGTGGTAGATTTTTGAGCGATTTTCGTTATGAGTGTTTTAAATTTCTTTTATGTTTTTCATTAATAAAAACTTAACAGTTCAATAAAAAGAACCTATAAAAGTTCAAGATGCATAAACTTAAATTATAATAATAAAGTTAAATTATAGGAATAGAGATAATTTATTAATTTTGGTTCATCTAAATAGTCGTGGTAATTTAAAAAAAAACAAGAAGGACATTTTCCATGTATGGTTGTTTTAATAAGATATCTCAGGTGGAAATTTTTAATTAAAAAAAAATGATGATGGACAATGATAATAGAAACTAAGAAGAACATCTTAATAAAAAAATGTGGGGAAATTCGAAATTTCAGATATTGGTCCTTTGTCCTCCGAATGCATAGGCTCGCCCTGCTGTGCGTCGGGAGAATAGTTTTATAAATTTTAACCTTTAAGTTTCTTGACAGAAGCCGAGAACTAAGGATTTTACGCAAGCAAAGTATAACATGCATTTCCCGCTTTTCTTGATTTCCGATTTTTCCCATCGTTACTTAATTGAAATAATTTCTGGAAGTGGGAGGAACCTACATTTCGTTTTTTTCTCATTTTATCATAGAACCGAAATAATTAAATTTCTCTACGTTTTCAAACGTATATCCTGGTATATCAATATCTCCGTCACAGTTTCTACTATTAATGATATATCATATCCAGTCTTATCTCTCTGGAAGATCCTTCAAAATAAATCACAATAGTTCCTATTCATCCCTTTTTACTCAGTCTGCTGGTGTTCCTCAAGGTAGTATCCTAGGACCCATCCTTTACACCGTCTATACAGCTGATATCCCAACACCTTCCTTTCTACATACTCGATCAATAACGATCCTACTATTGGCTCTCAAACTCTTCAATTCCACATCCAAAACCATGAGGTATGGTGTCAGAATTGGAGAATTAAAATAAATTCCATCAAATCCCACCAAGTAACCTTCACCCTTCGTCGTAAACCAATGACATCCTGTCCTACAGTATCCTTTAATAATACTCCGCTTGTTAAAGTTGAACAGATCTGCTACTTATAGGACTTCTACTTGACAAACGTCTAACATGGACGTCCGCACACAAGACTGAAACGACAAGAAACTGCACGTCGCTTTCGCTTACAACACTTACTGGAAAGACGCACTAACCTTTCACTTATCTACAAAAGATTCATCTATATCACCATCATAAGGCCTATCTGGACCAACGGAGTTGAGCTTTGGGGCTCTACTAAACCATCTGATTCTTCCCGTTTTCAATCCTTTCAATCTAAAATCCTTCGAAAAATCGTCCATGCTTCTTACTTTATCACAAATAAACTCATCCATAATGATCTTAACATCCCATATGTTGCTGATTTGGCCCGAACAAGGTACCAATCCTTCCATGACAAACTCCACTCCCAATACAACCCACTAGTTTCAATCCTTGCTTCCTCTTCTATTCTTTACAATCCTCCGAGGATCCTGACAATAAGAGTGCCTCGAGACCTTCTAGTTTAGATTACCAAGTGGAGTGATGCCAATGGGCATTTTCTCTTCATGTATGCTGACAGCTAATTTACTTGATGTATTTACTAATACAGTTGTATAGTAAATAAATGAGAAAAAAAAAAAGATATATCTCGTCTTGTCCGTATTTATTTCAAGCCCCATTTCTTCACCGATTTTCATTAACGTAATTGTATTTAGCTTTATAGTTTTAGCGTCTTCGACTAGTTGTATCAAATCATCGTTGTCTAGAACTAGAATTTCACCAGCCAGATTTGAAAGACTGTATGTATGCTCATGTTTTGTGATATGGTCTTTTATAAATATTTTTATTTCGAGCCATGGGACTACAAGGAGAAACCTCTGTACGGTTAATCCGGCACTGGTATGATATAATTGCTCATTTAACAAGCGGTTAGTATAATTTTTAACATAGATAAATGCTTAACGCCAAAGGACGCAATCTCCTGAGTAGATTATTCCGTGACTCATCCACTATAGAGAAATCTAAACGGGATAACCGCAGAAGAACCCTTTGCACGCAACCTATCTCGACCTATCTATCTAACCTATCCAACTGCAACATTTGACTTCTTCTCAGTCACTAGATAATGAATAATTCTATCACTAAATGATAATTTTATAAAATGTATTTGTTAATAACACTCTGAGTTATATTTGATTTGCCGAGGGGAACACAGACTGCAAGTTTTTTAATGAAACTTTGCAAAACACAGTATTATAAAAGTTATTTGACGTGTCGGCGCTGTTATTCTGACATTACCATTTAAATGACACTGAGGGAGCTTCGTGGTGGATCGCTTTAATTAATGCGCATAGTTAATTAATAAAAGATAGAAGATAACTATGCCTGCTTTGTCAAGCCCGACCTGGTTTTGAAGTATCACTATCTAGGTTTTTCTTGTCTCATAATTGGAATTGTTCAATTGAAAATTTTTATTTTGTATGTTGCATATTATTTGTCTAATGGTTCCACATCGGATTCCAGTAAATTAACTTTAAAATACTATGATATTTTTTTAATTACGTATGTGTATCGGTTGCGTCAGCGTATTAACTACTCGTCCACTAATAAAATTCAGAAAATATAGAAATTAGTGATGATAAGTTCGGCAAAATAATATTTTTCGAATTCCAGCTTTCAATGGAAATGCACGTTTTAGGGTCCCCTGAGTTCAAATAACCAAGTCCCGCATAAAGGTCTGTGTGTGTGAGTGTGTGGTAACTAGCGCAAAAACGAAAAGTCGTACGAAACTGAAATTCCATATTTAAGACAACTATAGGTCCGAGATTCTACAGCAACTTTTTCACCAAAATAGGCTAACCAGAAGAGCCAATTTATACCATGCTTTTGGCACCTTTTTACGATTTTCTCAAAAACGGCTCCAACGATTTCGATTAAACTCGCTATATTGATGTAAAATTTAATGGACTTTAATATCATGTAGGTTTCATTCTGATTGAAATATTCTGACAGGGCTTAAAAGCTTTTTTATTATAACATAATTAGCATTTTGGTCATCGAGAAATAAACTCATAGAGTTTAAACTGGGGCTACATATATCTTCACATTGAAAATAAAACGCGTAGTTCGATGTAACTATCATAATAATTAACATAAATTGAGTTACAAATATTTCAAAAATGTTTAAAATAGCTTTGTCTTCAAGGGGATAGACATAATTTTCGTGAGAGTGGTGGGACGATTAGGTTTAAAATAAGAGTTATTTTTTCGAAAAATTGTCTGCACGCATACTAATTCAAAAAATAATTTCGTACATGGTTAAGTAAAATGTTGTTTATCTTCACCTTTTATTCCAATAGTTTATTTTAATTTTTTATCATATTTTTATTTGTCCACTTGAACTCTGCTTATTTTAATGGATGTTTCTATTTAATAATCGCATTATTAGCAATTTAGTGTTGCCACATTTGCGTGATAAGAGTATTATTAACTTCTTAAAAGACTTTTTTATACCAAGATTAAGGTCGCCCTTGAGCTTATTCAAGACGACAAGAGCAATATAGCAAGTAACCTCTTGCCCAACATGACATTTACCCATTACTGGGTCGTTTGAAACAATTGAGCCAAGACATGCATTCATTCGGAAGTTATTAAATCATTATCCAATTCGTTATTTAAATAAGTGGTGTTCTCCTGCTTGTTGTGTTAATATGACTTGTCGGTCCTTTTATTAACGATGTTTATTGGTATTATTATACCTGTTTTATTGGTTTGAGGGTTATAATATTCTTAAATTTTAACTGCCCCATATTTATTAATGTTCCGTCTACAGAGAGGGAGAAAAAAAGAGGTAGGATGTGCTTAGATGTTATATCAAATTTTCACCAAATTCGGATAAACCTGAAGTGCACTTTTATACTACGAATTTTCACATTCTTTTCTCGTCATATCGTATAAATTTTCTTCTTATCAGGTAGATTTTATTTTCATTTAACAGTTTGACAGAGCCGTTAGTTTTAAATTCCTTCTCTTTAAAGTAATTTTAATTTATTTTTGCAAAATACTCAACAATCTCTTATTGGTAGTATCGAGAAACGTTTAAATATTAACTATGAAGAGATTTGAAGTTAACCTTTTTTTTTCTTTTTTTTCCAAATAACAATTTTTATTGAGTAATATTACAATCTATCCTAATTAGGACATTTGTAATAGTGATCAAGTACACTACAATAAGTCTATATACACAACAATAAGTGAAGATAAACTAACGAATAAATATTCACCAATACTAAAATATTTATGTATAATATACTGTTTGAAAGCGCAAGTTTTTATAAATACGTAATTTTATAAATATTTTACAAAGTCGTAGAAAATAAGATTGTAAAATTATTTCGTAGCGTTTTTTTGCTGGTGATTTATATAAAAACTTCAGATTATTGTAAATAGTTTTAATTTATTATATATGACTTTAATTTTAATTGATTATATATGAGGTAAATTTTGGAAGTTGATCATAATCGACAGTTGAAAGGACGACTATAGTGCTTTGCGTCTTCCAAGGCAATTTGTCCGGTTCTGAACCGAGCGAAACACAAAAGCACCATCCGTATGTTTTCTCCTAAGCTCCACACACATGCTGCTAATTTTGTTAACCGTCTGTGCAGCGGATTTTCCTTTTCGGAAATAAAATCATTAAATATCCAAAATGTTTTTTTTTTCTCTTCCATTTTGAGCAAGCAAAATACCTCTTAATCTCAGTTGAAACTGGTGCATAAAAGCACCTCAACTAATCCTTTTTTGAAATATATAAATATTATTCACCTAGTAAACATGGTTTTATAAACATAGGTGAACTTACTTTACAACCCAATAGTAACTTAAAACCCATAAGCCTGTGTAATTAATGATTTATATATATATATTTTTTTTTTTTTTTACTATTATAGTTTTGGACCTAGCGTTTACTGAATAGCTTATTATTATTTTTTTTTTGTAATGTATACCCTAATGATTTTTACTGGTAATCTAAGCCTGCTTAGGGCAGCGATGTTATATTTTTACCAAGCTTTCATGCTATTCACTACTTTATTTACTAGAGCCTACTGAGGTTACTCAAACCAATTTCTTGCAATCCTTTTCATTTCGATGAGGAACTCATTATTTTATGAACCTTTTTGATATTAGTTTCGGTTTGTGAAAGCCTACTCCTGGCAATGGCCATTTACTGAAAACGTATCAGTGACAAGAAGACCAGTATTTATATACCGATAGAATGCCAGACTACCCGATAATATATTATTCAGATTTTTTATTTATTTATTTAACGTCACATAATGCTACTGTGGCTAATCGGACGATGCTACAGAGGGAGTCCTAAAATTTTCATATCCAGGTTTTATTAGGATAGGGATCTTTAAACAAGTACCTGGCATCGAACAGGCTCGGGACCACCTTTTAACATCCCCTCCGAAGGACGGTATAAATAAGGATTTTTTACTCTCATTAAAAAATTCCTAGGACCACCTGCGAGTTTGGATCCGTGACCTTTGGCATGTTAGGCTGTTATGCTAGCCACCCAACTACAGGTGATCCCCTATTTAGATAATTGAAATACAATAAATGTTAAACAGATGTTTCCATTAACTAAATGGACTATCTATTAAAACTTTTCTGAATAAATATTTACATAAATATTAAATTTACATTAAGTATAAAGTAAGTGACAGTTGTGTTTTGCCCATCTTTGATAAAGTTCCGAGGAGTGTTGAGTCTTGGACGGTGCACACTGGATGGAATTCTTTAGGCAAATATTGCTGATTTCATATTGCATATTTTTTAATTCAGTTTACAATGGCTTATTCACAATTTAAATAGTGTTCATAATGGAAGAAGTTAGTAACCCAGCGGTCTACCTAACATTTGTTTTGGGACTGATAATGTATGTTAGTTCGTTCGCTTGATTTATGTGGCGCAACAACTTGTAATGGGGTATCAGAAACCTTCTGGCAGATATTGGCGCCAGGCAGGATTCATCCATTAATCTCTTTGCCAACACTTTATTTACCTTAGAGAACCTTAATCAGAATTTCATTTGTTTCCAATCTTGCGAGGCGACTGTTCGGCTAAGCCTTTCATGATTTAGTGTAGAAGATATACAAGAAAGAACATTTACATCACTCAAGTATTGATGGCTTGTTAGGAGCATGTTATGACTGTGTTGCCTTTCTTATAACGTTTATAAATTAGTAGTTCCTTTAAAATTAAGTGCGCTTTTATAAAATGACTGTAATGTTTGTTTATTCATTTAATGTCACTATGCTATTTTCTCTTATCGGAAGATGATATAGAGGGAGTCCTAAATTATTCCTATTCCCGTTTCATTAGGAAAGAGTTTTGTAACTAATAGGCTCCGGACCAACATTTTACGTTCCCTCCGAAGGACGGCATAACCAAGGACTTTTTTACTCCCATTAAAAAATCCGCCAATGTTGGCTGTAATGCTTTCTTTGTTAAGCACTCTATATCTATACTCACTAACCAGACTTCCTTTCAGACTTGAATCTCTTTAAAAATATCTTTAAGAATCACTTTGACGTTTTCGATAGCATAGTCTTAACATCGAAGACATTGTATGTTTGGATTGTACATTTTGTATATTACATTATCCAATGATAACCTTCGAATATATTATAATAATTTATTTATGTTACTTGTAAGCTGGTAATTTTAGATTTTTAATATTCAAATCATCTCATATAAAAGCTGTGTGAAACATATTTTATTGAAAGACAATTGTTCCCTGTAGTATTAGCCAATTTGTATGCAAAACCGGATTGGCGATCTGCCCATGTTCTCATCAAGTCATAACTCTCGAATCGAATGAAAAACTAGCAGCATTTAGTGACTTTTGATAACATTGATACCCACCATAAAGTGGTTAGTTTTTTCAACACCTCTAATGTTTTTCCTATTAATTAATCATTTAATATTAATGATGTATCATTACTTAAAAAGTCTGGGGTGGGCAACATATTCACTTACCTCGGTTGTTAAAATCAATATATAACTTAAAATTTATATAACCTTTTTAAGATAATTTAAATACAAATCGTTTTCAGTTTAGTTGAAAACATATAATTTATTATTATTATTATTGCTTTTTATTCGCAACTGCATTGCCGCGCGTCCAGCGAATGTGAGGTGTTATTTTCCTCTTGATCAGCGTCCTGAATTTTCAGTTTAAAATCTCTCGGCCATCGTCTTTTAATTCTTCTTTGGGTCTGCCCAGGTAACAGTGAGGAAGAAAGGGAAGAAACAAGTTGATTTGGATGGTGATGTGTTGAAGAGTGAAATGTGTTATATTTGCCGTGAATGTAAGAATTTACTGTTGAAATGTTTGTGTCATTGTGTATCGTGTGATCCCATGGTGCGCTTACAATTTTTCGTAAATTTCTACTCCGTATGTCCATATTGGTCTCATTGTTGTTTATTTATTTAACGTCACTTTATGCTACTATGGCTAATCGGACGATGCTGCAGTGGGAGTCCTAAATTCTGCCTATCCAGGTTTTATTAGGATAGAGATCTTTACATTACCTGACATCGCACAGGCTCGGGACCACCTTTTAACGTCTCCTCCGAAGGACGGCATAACTAAGGATTTTTTACTTCCATTAAAAAAACCTAGGACCACCTGCGGGTTTGAACCTGTGACCTTTGGCATAGGAGGCTGTTATGCTAACCACCCAGCTACAAGTGATCCCATATATTAGTCTCAGTAGAGTCGTGTCGCTTGTTTCGTAAATTTAGTGGTGATCTGTAATCCAATCGATGTGAAAGTTGTTTGTAATGTCTTGTTAATTCTTGTCGCTTTAATTTGGTATGTGTGTTCCATGTTAGTCTTTTATCCAGATATAGTCCAGATGTTGTCGATTTTCACTGCTGGACAAGTAACTTTCCGCAGAAAAAAGCACACATGACTAGATTTGGAGGCATACATTTTTATTTTACATTTTTGAAACCACATTTCTAGGTCAAATAAATGGTTTTGTAAAGAAATAGAAGCTATAGTACAATCTCTGTCTGAAGAAAGAAGTGCTGTATTATCAGCAAAGGTATAGATGATGGTGGTGCAAAGATGCTCAGGAATATCGGAAGTGTAAACAGAGTAGGGAAGAGGGCTCAATGCGCTACCTTGTGGCGCGCCAGCGTATTGAGGAAAAAAAAAGAAGGAGGTATTGAAGAATCAATGGAAATACAGAAGAACCTGTCGAGAAAGAAAGATTGGAGAATTAGAAAATAATTAGAAGGGAGGTGCGGTTTTATTATTATGATATATGATTTAGATTTAATAATACAACTATATTAAATTGTTACTTATAATGATCAGTAATATGTTGATGTTCTGTTCGTCATTTGACAATACTTTTAACAAAGTTTTGTATAAGATAAATCCTTTAGTTGGTCATCAAATTCGCTCAACTTTCATATACGAGTATAGCTGTTATTTATCAAATCTGATAAGACGATGTGCATTTTTATTCCTGACAGAATATTTACAGAATGAAACCTACATCATATTAAAGACCATTAAATTTTACACCCGTATAGCTAGTTTTATCAAAATCGTTCCAGCCGTTTTTGAGAAAATCGTAAAAAGGTACAAAATGCATGGTATTAAGTGGCTTTTCTGGTTAGCTGATTTTGACGAAAAATTTGCCGTAACGTCTCGGGCGTATATTTGTCTTAAATATGAAATTTCAGTTTCGTGTGGCTTTTAGTTTTTGCACTAGACCTATCACACACACCTTTTTGCGGGACTTGGTCATTTGGACTCAGGGGACCCTAAAACGTTTCATACTACTTTTCGTTTTCTCGCTAGACACCGCACTCACAGAGGCTTTTTTGCGGGACTTGGTTATTTGACTTAGAAGACGTTTATTGCCGTTTAAAACTGGAATTTGAAAATTTTCACGATCGTAATATTTTTCCTTACTATATATTTCTTATATAGGTAAGTAAAATATAATGTACTAATTATTATATTAATACTTTATTTTAGAATATCTGTATTATTTTAAGTTATCATATTTCGCGCTGGTAAATCAGATACTATTTGTTGCTGATATTATTGTAATTTTAATTTTTATGTTATATTGGTTTTATATAAAGTTATTATTGGAGATCTGATTTTATGGGTAGAAATATCGAAAAACCAACTTTGAAATAATAAAAATATATGGCGTATTGTACAGTAACAACGCAAAATATGTTGGATCAGGTACAAATCGTAGTATTTTGTTACTAAAAGCTTATGTAATGTTGTATTCAGTTCATGTTTCAGTATCTGAATTAACGTAGGATGTAACATGTAAAAAAACCAAATATATTGCATAACACACCTATATTCTATAAAATAATAAGTTTACTGCTACTTGAAAATTTAAAGTTTTGCAGATGTGAAAAAAAAGTTCATCGTTATGTCATAGTTACTTTAACTAAATCTTGCTTACATAAATATTCATCAACAAGAGGAAAAAAAAACTGAGTTTTTATTACCTCAGAAATGTATTTTTCATGACAAAACCTTCGAGATTTCAAGCTCAGATGACCTAATAGTGTGTAAGCGGTGTGTGGCCTTACTGCGTGGGCATACTGGATTTCGCACTTTTTTTTCTTAACGCTTTCAGTTTTACGCTTTTAAAATATTTCGGTAACTAATGTCACATAAAATATTCATCCTAACTGCCCAGCAGTTGAGCGTTTAAATGAAGCTTGCAGTTTGAATTATTCCCGAGACTTGCAGGGTCTTCAAGGCAGAACCGGTTTTAGTATTGAGCTGTAGATGCCCTGCGCCTCCAGCCAGTTTCGGGGCATCCTTTCAGTTCCTGATTCTTTCTTTAGCTCCGTCGGAATTCTACTTCTTAATGACATTTCTCGGTGACTTAGGTCAAGGTTACCGTAGCTCTTATCTGTTGGGGTGGTCCATCCATTCATCTAGTTTTCAGATATAGTAAAAAAAAAAAAAAACATTGGTTGTAATTAAATGTTCTAAAAATAAACTTAGTTAAGTTTATAATCAGATTTATATTATTTATAAATATATAATAATCAGATTTGTCTTATAAAATTCACCTGCTAGCTTTTTATCGTTACATATCTTTTTAAAGTGAAAACTTTTTTAGGCACGTTATGCGATTTTTGGTAGGGGTAAAAACTTTGATTTCGTAACCATGGTAACGTAAACTGGGGCATGCGCTCTGTGTATACTTGTTTATTATATACAGGATAACGATATCAATTTTCATAAACGTTATCGATACCGGTTTAATATCGTCACAAACATATCGATATTTGTAATACTTTATTCCTGAATTGTATTGAACTAAAGTCAGTTGAAAATGAATGGGTAAAGACATGGTAGATTAACTATGTCTTCGAACTTACGTCTTACTGTATTTACCGTTAATATCATGAATATCTTAATTCTCTCGACGCTAAAATATCGATATTTGTAAATATTGTTAAAACATTACTTTGCATGAAAACATTTTAACATACAAAGCAAGATCATGATGATCTTACTGTCATTATTTAAATCGTAGTAAAGGGAAATTGAAAAGAATATCTTCATCATATAAGCATATAAATATGACATTTGAAAATTAAATTCATTTTAATAATATGGATTTCGATTAAGCACAATATTATTTATTATTATTTTTTTTTTTATACCCTATGGTTTTATTTTTACACGAAATACCATACAAATATGATATGTACACATGTCACAGATATTTGTCCTTCTATTACCCGAAGGTATTCTAAGGAGGATTTCTGTATGCGCTGCATGCACTATTAACATTTATACATAAAGGCATAGAAGCCATTACTATGCCTTTATGTATCAATTACAAAATGGGAGGGACCATTATTCAGGGATTAAGCACAATGTATATTTCATTATTAATTAAAACATATATATGCTTTCTGTTTATTTGGGAGAGAAACTGAGGTTATCTCTGTGAAACAACTATAAATCTTATTCTTAAATGTCTTAATTTCCTTGATACAAATGGCAGGTCCATAAAAAAAACGTGTTATGTGTACCAGCTCATGCAGTCTGCAGTCCCATTCAGATTATGATGACATACTTCAAGATGATATATCTCTACAGATTGTTGATGTTTTAGAATTAAATGAAATAATAATAAAAAACAAAATATGCATTCTCGACATAATCTACTTTACCGAACGTACTCTCCTTTCCAGCCAAAAATTTAAAAAAAAAAATTCACTTCTATCGGCAGTCCCTATGACTGCGTGAATTGTAATTTAAAAAAAAATAAATATTTTCATTGAACTTTATAATTGTATATTATAATACAACAAGTAAATACGCTGCTTAATGATAAAATACATGAAGAGAAACTGCCCATTGGCAGCACTCTTATAAATCTAAACAAGAAGGTCTCGAAGCCAACTTCTTTTCAGACTCGGAGGTTTATCCGGGATCGAAGAGGATGTGGAGAGTGGATCTGGAGTTTTTCATGGAAGGATTCATGCCCCGTTCGGGCCAAAACAGTAACATAGGGAACATTAAGGTCTTTGTGGATGAATTTATTCGAGAAAAAGTAAATTACGTTGAGGATTTTAAGAAGGGTTTTGGATTGTTAGGATTGGATACGAAAGGAATTCGATGATTTGGTTGAGCCCTGTACCTCATTTCCGTAAGTCCAAGTAGGTATTACAATCGTCAAGTAGATGGGTCTTTTGTCGTTAAGAGGGATTTTCGAACGTTTGTCCAGAAATATCCGAAAACGGTGTTAAACTCTGTGTCTGAGTTATCTTATTTCTTCGATTAACTAAAATGAATGGTACAGACTTGTATGGACTATGCGAATTAAATAATTGTATGAATTTTCTAATATTATAAAATGGAAATACTATTAGGATGATAATAATGATTATGGATGCGGCGTGGTCTATTGGATAGAGAACGAATGTTCGAACCCCGGCTGTGGCAGAATTATTTATTATTTCAGCCGTGGAACGTCCCTGGGGTATGGAGACCTTCCTGGGGGCACGCACAGCCTATATCAATTGGTAACCGTAAATTGGAGGAAGTGAACGTACTGGTAAATTTTTTTTTCTTAGTTTTTTTTACCCTTTTACCTGTAAAGAGCAAACAGTTTTATAAATTATACTGCTCTGCTCAAGTAAAATGAAGATAGATGATATTTTTGATTGGTGACTGACTTCTGTTCAAACTTTAGGATATCACTTCATATTGGGACCTAGAGTTTTGCTTTATGTTCTGACTTCTCCTCAAGGTTGTTATCAAAGTTTGAATCGAACCCGTAATGTTCCGATTTTTTTTTCATCTCTAGCTGTTCGTGCGTTTATAACTTTTTTTTATTTAGTTCTACCACAACAGGAAAATGCAGCGGATCTTCTTGCTGAAATCATGTTCATCCTCGAAGTTATTTTATAAATTTTACTTACAACTTAAGTTACCATTCTAGAAGTTGATTTTCAATGATGCATGATGTCGATCATCATGACTTTGAAGTCTTAGAGGTGTGTAGTAGTTCACGTGGTCGACGGAGTACAAGAGGGTTTTATCGAATGGGATTATGTCTGAAACTGGTTCCGTTGAGGTTTGAGATAACTCAGTGAGAAGCATGAATAAAGAATATGGTCTATAATACCTGAACTAAAATACCTCATTATACTAATTGATTCGCTAGATTTATTTTTTATTTTTACCGAATAACTAAATCTGTTTACAGGGTTCACCTATGGTGTAGTGTTTGCATAACTGCATTTTATACTCCAGGTCTCAGGTTCGAACCCAGCAGATGATTCTAGGATTATTAAAGAGAGTAAAAAATCCTTAGTTATTCCGTCCTTTGAAGGAGATGTAAAATGGTAGCCCCCAGCCTGTGCGATGTGAGATACTCGTTTAAAATCCCTATAAAGTTGTAATTTAGACATATAATATATCGTTTGAAAGCAAAATATTTTATAAAAATAATGCGCATTAAAATATTTGCCATTAGCCCATAAAATTATGACTATATGTTATTTGTAATGTTGCAATGAGGGAGGTTATGGTTATCCAGTGTTGCCGCCGTGACGTATCGTACATGTTATATTCTTCCCTACAGTACACTAGATTTTAGAAAAAATATTACTTACCAAATCGTATGTAAGTTGTTAAAATAAATGGATTAAGTATTACTTCATGAAAACAGATGTTTCACTGTAAACTTAATGAGAATCTCATTGAAACTAAATTAAACTTTTAAAATGTATTTTAAATAGGTCATTTAAAATATAAAGTACTAATAGACCAAATAGGACAGAAAAAAAAACTTATTTCATAATAACTAGCAGTAATGACAAAACTTAGTTATGACATCTGAAATCATCCAAAGCTGTTAGAGCTCCTAGAAGCTGTGGACAAATTTTCAAACATGTTTTTCATTTCTGACGATGATTATATATAATAATGAATAGATTGGTAAACATTATAGTTTCTTACTTAGTGCACTTTTCGTTAAGATGTACTTCTAATCCCAAAGCGATAAACTCTAGATCGGTCATACTTGCTTTTTATAAACATAAATGACACCACATTTTAATTGTAGCCGTGCGAAGCGGAGGCGGGTCACTTGTCTGTTTATAATTTGTTAATATTCCGTTATTGTTGTTAAACTTTTTGTCATAAATTTTTCAAACTAAAATCTATTTGGCGTCTTTATCTTTTCGATTAGGTTATGGAGGCTTGCTATGGGTCTGTGGAGAATTGCATCTTATAAGCGGCTCCTTTGTAATTTCGCGATTAGTGTTTTTCTATTAGAGGATGGTAATGGTCAGTCCTAACATGCCGTAAAGAATGGAGCAATCCGAGTAATTAGCCAATCTAAGGCGTTCCAATTAGTAATAGGCCAATAAACGTTTCCTTTTATTTTTAATTGTAAATAATGAGCCTTGTCTTTATAAAATACGGGTTTATTCCCTGTAGAGCATTATATATTAATGCCTCCAGGCGTAACTGTGTGCCGTGACCCCGCCATCACGACTACCATATCCACCGTCTCAAGAGGTCCTGTATATTTAGACCCAAGAAGGCAGCCCCGATATAGAGCATAGTCTCTCTTCATGGCTTTATAATAACTGTTATTGGTGAAGAATATCAAACGTTGGAATAAATAAAAAAATCTGGTACGCGCATAACACGACTTTCACTTACCTCCATTGTTAAAATCAATTAAAAAAAAAAAAAAACCTGTACCACTACAACCCATGAAGGGTCTTGGGCTCAGTACATATAGAGATTCGTACTGTTTCTAGGCCGACGGCAGTACAATGAGGTTATTAGGCCTTAATCACGCTCAGCCGCCAGGTTTTTCCCCAATTAATTTGGGTACCCACTTTATAGAGGCTGGGTCTGCCCCAGGAGGGTCTCCATTCCCTAGGGTCGCCCCCAAACTGAATTAACAGAATAAATAATATTTCTGCCACAGCCGGGATTCAAACCCAGGACTCGGAGCACAGCAGACTAGTGCTCTATCCACTAGACCACGCCGCTCCCTTAAAATCAATTTAAGAATTTTTAAATACATGTGGAGATAAATATAAATTGTTAAAGAATTAATTAAATTGAATTTCAATAGAAACATGTATTTTATTAAATAATCTATTCTATTTTTATCTACAACAATCAGTTAGTGTTTGGGGTAATCACCTCCAAGTCTAGTTGTGACAGGTCGCCAGGTGGCAGCACGGTCAGCATGAATTTCCCTTTTCAGGAACCAGAAACTGTTAGTTTTATCGGCTTTTCATCACTATCCATTACCTTTACAATTCCGTGTATCAGATAATATTTATTCTAAAATCTTTAGCTATCCAACGGTATATTATACATCTATATTACTACAAAAAATATGTTTGCACCTTTCTCCTTTAGTTGTTTATCAAATGCGCTCAACCTGATATTTAGCCGTCCTTAATCAGTGCCTTTAAGATGATATGGTTAACTGAACGCTTTGCGTCTTCCATGTCTAAGGTTCCGGTTCTGAACCGATCAAACCACTTACGGATGGTGCTTTCTCCTAAGACATCATCGTCATAGACATTTCAGATTTAGTTAACCGTCTGTGCAGCGGATTTTCCTTTATCGTAAAATGACGAAATTAATTTTTTTTTATCTTCCCTTTCGAGCATACAAAATACCACTTAAAGATAAGGAATCTCGGTTGAAACTGATGCATAAAAGCACCTTAACTAATCCTTTTTTAGAATCTGCATACATTATTGACCAAGTAAACATGATTTTATAAACACTGATAGGGTATTTAAAAACGCTACGAACTTATTTTCCAACACAATATGTATTTATTCATTTGTCAGGTTCCTTTTTCAGTTCTTTTGAGTTCTCTAAACGTTTTCATCCTTTCTTACGTCCAGGTCTTCTTGGACAGCTTGTTTACTGTCCACCGCAAGTACCGAATTTTAAAGGAATTTCTGGTGTCCTGTCCCATCCTTTTTATGTGCCCATATAACCTGAGTCTTACCCTCATTTCTGTTTTCAAGTCAGGGATTTCACTATACATTTCTCTGTTCGATTTCATTCTGTATCCTTCTGGTGTTATTTCGGGCCCGTGGATTCTCCTAATAACGCTTCTCTCCATTTTCAGCATAGTTCTTTTGTAATCAGTACCTAGCATGAAGATGTAAAAAACAAAAAAATATTATGGTATGAACGGGTTGCATTGCAAACTGGAACTTTACAGTGTCAACCTTCCTTAAAAATATTAAATTTGTCATGAACGCCCTTTATCTGCTATAAATATTTGTATAATCTAAATGCACTAGATCAAGCGTAATGCATAACTCTCGCCCTTTGTTTATTCACCCTTTTCCCTGATATTAAATAAATAAAATTAAAATGTGTAGCCGAGTTTTGAATATAATTAATCGGTTTTAGAAAAATATGAAATCCATGTTGTTGGTTTATGATTAATTACATTAACTTCAATTAATTTAATGAATACCTTTTTTCTGTTTTCACTTTCTTATATTTTATAAATATTTAAATATCTTCCTCGTGTCTTGTAATTAATGTGTTTTGACAAACCAAAATAAATCATTTATTCATAATCTGAAATGTAAATACTTAGCAGTCTAATTTTTTTTTTTTTTTTTTTTTTTTACGAATATCCTAATTTCAATTTATTTGTATTAAGAATATATAAAAAGAAAACACAATATCATATATTAACAACCACCTTCTTTATTTTATACTCTACTTTCCTACTAATTGTTGGGTGAAGATTCTATTTTTTTCTGTCGTCTATATTGTTTTTGACTCATTTCGTTTCTTGCTTAATATTGTTTTTATGTTGATCTCCCCGGAAATACCTTATTAAAAATGTTTATTACATTCTTGTTCGGCCTTGTTTAGAAATTGAACGCACAAGTAAATTAAGCTCTCACTTTTATCAATATCTGAAGTTTCTAATTTTTATCTTTCAAGATAAAAATGGTTGGAGAAGGTTTCTTTAATTATTCAAACCACTATCTGAATCCATAAACTTACACACTAGCCGTAGATATCAATCGCGCTGGAGGTTTACCGTTAGTCACGCAAAGAGCACGTACCATTGATGATGGTATAGCAATTGCTTTGGGAGCTGTAGGCATTGTCTGGGGTGGAACGGGATCAGTGCAGGTCGTAGGCGTCGCTTGTGAAAGAGTTGACAGCCTCCCGACCAATAGCCTATATTGGCGCTGTTGCCAAGTCTCCTCCTGTCGGTTCTTCTGTCAATTTTAAATCCATCGAGTGTCCGGAAGAATTGCCACGATATATAAAGTCGGTCAATTCGTTCCTTCTTGCGTCACTGATACAACTCTTTGTTAGTCCACGACGATTAGAAATGCGCATTGTTATTGTGCTGATGAAGGTATTATCCTACATGCAAGAATCAACGAGCGAATTGCTGACACCCCTCTCTTATGCAAGATAAAGTTGCTTATGACTTCATTGGATTTGACACCATCACTTAACACTGGATCTCTGCAGTTCTTGAGTTATGTTACGAGGAATTGAAGTCCGTTCTAGAAAGTATGTGTAGTACTCGATGAAATTAGGCGTTGGGAAATAAACATGCTACACACATTTTGATCTATTAACATTAAAAAATATTTAATTTATTTTAATGATGGTGAAGAATAGGATAGGGATTATTTATACGCAATTACCCACTTGAACCTGTATAAAATGGGTATCCAGAACATTGGGGAAAATCTGAAGATTTTGCGTCATCACATTACGGATTCTGAATATGTAATGTAGAGAAAACTCTTAGTCGTTTTTAATAGTACACTTTTCTTTTTTTAGTTGGAAAACTCTAATTCACGACGTCCCTTGTCGCTTAGAGATTTCTCAGAATCTTAGCGCTCATGTACTTTTGAATAATTATGAAAAGTTCTTTAATAATAATGTAATTAAGGAAATTAAAGAGGAGCCCGTGGGTTTTTGGCTAGCTCGCTAGTCTCCCACGCCAAAGACTGTGAGTTCGAGTCCCAAGCCCCAGAGAGAATTTTTCAAGCATATAATTAAATGGGGATTCACTCCACAACCTCTCCCTCGGCATGTGAGGCCCGACAGCCAACTGATGGTCACTCACAAGAATAGTCGGGAGTGATGACCCTACTCTATAAAATATCGAGAAACGCGAGTGTATTATCCCAGCGGATGACACTTCCACGGGGAAAAAAAAATTATTATTATGATTGTAGATTTCAAGACAAATTTCGGTATTTTTGAAGTGTCTTCGTTCATTTTATCTAAAACAAACTTTCCTTTTTTTATTCCTTAAGACTGAAAGTGAAGTTGAAGAGCCAAACGAATTCGTGCTTTCTGTTTTATTTATTACAGTTTGTTGAAGCCAAGTCTTGACACAATCTGCTTGACCCTTTCTTCATTCTGTAGTCAAAAAGGCTGTAAAATTAGGGAACTATTTCATTTGCTTGAGATGATGTCTTAAATATTCATTTCAAGGCCGATCTTTATGAATAGACACTTAGTGAGCTATCCCTTCTCTTTCGTTAACCTCATAAAGGATTTTTAAATGTCGGATCTCAATCCTTGTTAGAACTTTTTTTTTATTACTCAAAGTTGGAAGATAGTACTTGGTAACACATTTTTGGGGTATCTTATAATCAGCATCTCAAACTTGATCAACATTTTGATTTTATAGCTGTACAAAACAGAGGCATAGACGATATCAGGGGACGTTGACTTAGGAAAGGAAAGTGGTGAGTTGAGTGGCATCGAGCCATACTGATTTATTTTTTTAAATATTCCCAAGCCCTCAATTTCATACATGTATGCGAACTATCAATATATAGCTTTTTTGGCAAACTGGAAAAATATTCCTGTTAACTTTTTCTTGAAAACTGGTGAAAATAAAAAGTATGCAGTTGTACCTTTATTCCAAATTTATTTCATACTATTCTTCCTTTCCTTAAGTTTTTTAATTTCAATGGTTTTTAATGAAATTTCAAAAATATTAATTTTCAATATTCGTCTTTCTGTGTTTTGTTTTACATTATATGATTTATAATTTTCAATAATAAACCTTTGTAAGAGACCAAAAAAAAAACACTCGAGGGTTTTCGTTTCAAGATACGTAGAATCAAAATAACAAAAAAAAAAAAAAATTGTTGTCCATTTTTCAAATTTATAACTACCAAAGTTTTAAGTGATATTCGTTAGTGAATTAAGTGTTCTACAAAATTAAAAGATAATCAATGAAATCGGTTTAGAAATAGCAAAGATATAGAATTTTGAAGTTAGCAGTTGTCATTGACCATTTTCCTTTGAATTATTTATTGCTTTTCATATTAGTTAATTGCCTTTAAATAGCTATATAAACAGTTATACCCAAATATAGTCATTTGGAAATAATACGATATAATATTATAAATATAATAATTTGTACCGTTTTTCCATTATTTTAACCGGTATTTTATGATATTATCAATAGGTTTGAGGTGAATACTTTTAAAAATAAATAAAACTGAAAAATTTTCTTCATTAATAATTGATAAAATGTATTAAATTTTTGCTATTAGCCACTAACTGAAGGCCGCATCAGTTAGGATTAAATATACACTCGGTTTGCTGGCCTGCATCAAAGCGGCTGAGGGGTACCAATATGTGAGGATTAGATCAACTCCCTTATGCAAATTTGTGGTCGGCTGGGTTTTATAGATGGGGAGGAGAGAATATCTTGCTCACATCGCCATATGTCTTCAACAATACATGTGGATTCTACAAGACTTATGTACGGTGGCCATGGACGAAAGCGAAAATCTTTATTTTATTTGTGATATAAGGTCGTATTTTCTGACATTGAGTGAAATTTTAAGTTCATCCATTTGATTTATTTTTATTTTATTCATTTACTTTTTTTTAATATTTCGTGAGAGAACGTATTGCGATTTTTATTTATTAAGAATCCGAATTTCCTTCGAAAATGTTAATTTTAGATTTTATATGTTCTACGTCTAAATTATTTTTTCAAAAAGGTCTTTATTTGCGTGTATTTTTTTCGTACGTATTAAATGAAAGTCGTATATAATTATATACTCATGAGTATATAAGTCGTATAATATATTATACATATACGTATATGTAATTACTTCTATAACCTGCTAAAGGTCACCGGCTCAAACCCTGAGATGACCCCTTACGCTCTTAATTAAAAATCAGTAAAAATCTTAATTTTTAAACAGAGAAAAATTCTTTGTTATGCCGCCCTTCCGATGGAACGTAAAATTGTGGTCCTGAGCCGAAGCCAGGTACTC
Source organism: Piezodorus guildinii (assembly GCA_023052935.1). Classification (NCBI taxonomy): domain Eukaryota; kingdom Metazoa; phylum Arthropoda; class Insecta; order Hemiptera; family Pentatomidae; genus Piezodorus; species Piezodorus guildinii. Next base: position 65,644,594 of record CM041293.1, read on the forward strand.
CTTAAAGAGCCCTATTCTAATTTAGCCTAGATAGGCAAAATTTAGGGCTTACATGGTAGCATGGTCCAATTAGTCGTAGTAACATAAATGTGACGTTAAATGAATAAACAAACAAATTTTTTTAAGGTATATATGTCGGGATGTAACCTCAATTTCTTTCTAAAATCGTCTAACTGGAAGTAATTGTTTATAAAATCAATTTTTTTAAATTTACTAGAAAAGTACTCACGATTTTAATTATACTCTTTTGTAACAGCACATTTGTAATTTTACAGATAAATGTTATTTAATATGAGCTTGGGAACATACTAATTGGTGTAGTACGACAGAGTATTGAACCGTATTAACAATTTATCATTCCTATAAAAAAAGAAGAAAAAAATGGTGGGGTTATTCTCATTTCATATTTGATTGAAATGCGTTCTCCATCCGGAACGTTTTCTTGACTTTCTCATTTTTTTCAAACCTCAATTTTCTTATACTTCGAAGGAAGAACAACACTTTAAACTCTATCATGAAGAGGTGTTACATTTAATATTTCGTTACGTTGAAGATGTACTGTGATGAACCCTGATGGTTTGATTGAAGTAATATGTAGAGTTTAGCAGTATGATGAATAAACATTTCGATGCAAATGTTGGTGTCTACAATAGTAATTATTATTAATATTATTTTTCATCGAAACTATTAGTATCACTAAAATCTGTCTTTATAGCCTTCTTAAAAACCGCTGATGAAAACGGAGAAATAGGAAGGTTTAGAATTTATTACGAAACACTTTTTTGGACTTAAGGTTGCAGTATTGAATAAAGGTTTTCATTCACTTCACTTACTTTCTATACTTCACTTACTTTTGAAATTTCCTTTGGTAAAAGAAGTGAGCTCCTTGTATAATTAGTTCATAACCTTATCATATCCTTCTTTTGGAATCGTTTCCGGCAAAAGCAAGTAAGGTGATCGTGGTGAAACGTAGCTTTCTGTACTTGCTTACTAAGAGGAAACCGGTATAGGATAACTGATTTAAATAGGCAGACCCCTCAGGCCAATACCTCGACGTGAGAAACAAATCGGACCATGTAACGTGAAACGAATTGGGGCGGCGCGATAGGATCTGACAGGGGATCAGGAAGTGACCATTAGAGATTGTAGGTCATTAGAATATGAGGACATGGCCCGTGGGCTGCCCGTTCTTTCATCCTCAGTCCATACTCGGCTGTGCGTCCTGAAACAGCTTTGTATGCTATGTCGGGTGTAATAAGTTCAGCAGTCTGTATGCCTAATATGGCGTTCCTCATCGATTAGCATGATTCGACTGATGTATTGTCCAGTTTGGCGATGTCGAAGGCTTGTACACATACCTTAAATAATACTAATTATCTCACATAAAGTTTCTGCTTTGGAAAGCTCGGGGTTTTTGGAAGGAGGAGGAATACCAGTGGCGGATCCGCGGGGAGGAGAAAAGGCGAAATTTTAACACCTAAACTATATACTAAATGTCTACTAGAACCAGTACTCGTGAGTTTCTGTATTATAAACGGTTTTCATATATATTATTCGACACTGTATATTACACCTATGACATACCAACACCAGCTACATTTTCAGTTGACGCAGGTATTCTCGAAAATAACCTAGGCTTCACAGACCTTTCAGCATTATTTACAAGTCTAGTTTAAGTAATGAAAAATCAAACTCAACTGTGACAAATCACCTTCACCCTTCGACACAATACCTGTCCTCGAGTGTACATTAACAATGCTCCGATTAAACCAACCAACATGGGCACCTCAAGTTAAATAGAAACATCATAAATCTCTACAATCGATTAAGACTTCTAAATTCTCTCCTGCACAAACATTCAGAAACCAAATGCTAATCTGCCGTTTCCGACCACATTCAAGTACAGCTTACCGTCGCATGTAAAAGACGAAAAACAAAAGCATTTGCAGTCATATATTCCAGAATCTTTGGAAGGAAACAAAAAAGCAACTAAGAACAAAATGGTATGAAAGTGAAAGTTGACACAGCTATTCTCACCAGAAATGGTAACATAATTTAGGCTTCACATATCCTTCAGCATTATTTACAATACTTCTTTAAATTATGGAAAATCAAACTCAACAGTGACAAATCACAGCACAACACCTGTCCTTCAGTCTACATTTAAGGCTTCGATTGAACAAACCAACATGGGGATCTCACATTAGATAGAAACATCTTAACGCTCAACAATCGACCAAGACTTCCAAATTCTCTGCTGCACAAACGCTCGACTTAGAATTAAAATTAGACTAAAACCGTATACGTATCGATATACGCCTCTCAACTTAATAGAATTGCTAAACATCAGGCTCAGACCATCCAATAAAAAACAAAAGTTTTGTTTTCTAAAAGTATAAATTATAGTTTTGACTACATTCAGTGGAGGAATGTATGTTACTATCAAAATATGACCCACACACATAAACTTGACTATTTTATTATCTGATTGTCTCGTCGATAATAACTGAGAATTCCTACTTTCCATAATCAAAAGATTTTATATCGATATTATTAATTTCTTTCCTCAGAGCGGCCGAACCATAGCATCCGATCAGTTTAAGCCTTATTTTTGTTCTTATTGCAGTTGCAAATCTGTGCCACTGCTAGCCACCCAGCTACAAGTGATACATATATATATATATTTGATTCTGTTATCAACTCATATATTTCTCATTTTTTTCTAACATAAATTAGCTTCTGAAGATTGTTTTTATTTTATTTATTTTGTGTTGTATACAAATTAATCAATTATTGTAAATAGTAGTTTATCATGTTTATCTTGTCTGTTGGCCAGACATTTTGTATATTTAAACTGTACAAAGCTGTTATTCTAAAGGGACCCAGTCCCAGAATAAAAACTATTTTCTATCTATCTATTATATATATATATATATATATATATATATATATATATATATATATATATATATATATATAATCGTTAAAATTTCATATTCGAGTTTTCGCTGTAAATATATGTTTTAGGGTATCCTGAGTCACACAAAAAAATATCTCTGTATGTTTGTGTGTTATGAGACTAGTTAGAAAACGATATTGTATGGATCTGAAATAATGGGCTTTAGTTTCATGTAGCTTTAATTTTGATGGAAATCGTCTGACGACTATTATATTACTATATATTACTGATAACTCAGAAATTAGATAAAATGCTTATTTAAATGATGAATCCAGTTTCGCTCTCCTTCCTATCATTGTTTTGTGTCAAAATTGTATTTCAACCATATATATTGAACTCTTGAAAGAGAATATAAACCTTTATCATGGTTATCAAAGTTATTTTGAATTTTAAAACTCTGATACCCATTCGAGCTGATAATTTGTTTTCGATTAGGTTTCATTGTTTATTTAACTTGGATGCCGTATTGCAATCGAAATGTGGCTATTGTATAGGATCCGCCCGGACAGTCGGCTTAAGATCAGTCGAAAGCGAGTTTCTTATCAAGGTCACGCTTAATATATTCATCCCTCCAAATGAATCTCGACAACATTCCTATTTCCACATGGAACACCAGTGACATGGTTTGACAACTGAATTGAGTTTCTATTTAGCCACGTTCGGGATGATGAAAAATTATTATGGATACGATGGTATATGAGTAGGGTAAAGTGCATCTCTGTTTCTTTGAATGTCCAACACTCCATCATGTTTTCTCCTGCCAATCTGTATTTGAAAATTTTCAATTTCCAGGATAGTACTGCATTTACAAATCAACATATATAAATATCCCTGTAACAAAAGGAAAATTATATTAATAATTTTCAATTTTTTTTTAAATTGATTATTCTTGGCAGATATTCCGATTTTTTTTTTAAATTTATTTAACGTCTATAGTAAATACTAAAAAATAATATTTGTAATCATCTGCGTACGTTTAGACATTGAGTTATGGAATAGGCCAGACTCACCAAACATATGAATTGATACTAATAACCTTTTTAACATTCAAGACTTATTTTGTCTGTTAAAATATTTATAATACCTAAAACTATCTCCGATATCCCTGAACCAGCTCCCTAGGACTTACCCAGTACCTACAAAGGAACCCTCACCTGTACTTTGGGCACAATACCCCACACCTGCATTACCAATCATTACACTTCCTTTCACCTCCTTCCTCATCCTTCAAACCCTTTCTGTGTCTATCCCACGGCACCTCAAGACTTATCACTCTTGTTACATTGCTTGTACTAACTCATAGGAGACCTGGTATGTACACATGTAGTCACCCAAACCCCTCAGAACAGTGTATATGCATTCAGAAGATTTATTTTTCTCATAGTAAAAGTAGTTCATAGTAAATATCTCTACTGTGTGTGATTCATTAACTATTGGAATATTACTAACTTTATTCCTTCAAAACAAAATAGCTCCTAAACGGTAGGACCTAGCGACAAATGTTATGTCACAAAAATATCATCCATTAAATTTCTGATACGATAACAACAGAATTTTTAATCCGAGCAACACCAAGAGAGCTGGAGAGTACCAAACGTCTTACAATTTTGAGGTAGGTTTAACGTTACAAAAAAAAATAAATACCCTGCTAAAAGACATATCCATGTCGAGATATTTGTGTATTTCCAACGTTTCTGATCGTTTCTAGCCCTGAAGATGGATAGCTTAGTTGGGCCGAAACGTTGGTATAATTAGGATAAACTGTTCCCTTCGATTTGATTAAAGAGGGTATTAAAGCCATATTGCCAATGATCTGTATGTTTTATTTGTATAATATTTATTGTTCATTATTGAAATAAATAGTAAAACAGGGAGACCCGCTATCACCAACTTTATTTATTGCTTTACTTGACCTAGTGTTTAGGGCAAATGATTAGAGGAACTTAAGAGTTACTATTGATGGAACTGAGGTAAGTAATTTAAGACAATCCTAATGACAAGCAGCACAAAAGAAGAGATAATCTTTAGCGTAGTATCTCTGCACTATGTAGAATATTTCGTTTATTTGGGACACTCATATCCTTCAATAGTCGCGAAACAAAGGAGATTCAAGAAATACTGGTCTCTCAGGTAGGTACTGAAAGGTAACTTCAGCTTGGATGTTCGAGAGCTGCATACTGCCCTCTGTAACTCACGGCCGCCAAAACTGGGCACTGACGAAAGCTCAGGAATCGAAGTTGACTGGACTTATGAATTATGGAAAAAGATTCTGTCAGATAATTCTGAAAAAGTTCAGTTTTACGTAAAGGGGTGAGACAGGTCAATATCCACACAAGGAAGATTAAATGGAGATGGGCAAGACATCTTGCCAGAGTTCGGGATGGCAGATGGTCATTAAAAGTGACCGGATGGATTCAATACAATTTAAAAAGAGGAAGACAGTATAGGCGCTGGAGTGACTCCTTAAAGTCTGTCGCTGGAACAATTGGATGAGGATCAAGAGGGTAGAGAAAGGTGGAAGAACCTGGCAGACTCCATTTCCCAATGGGTTTGATCTCCAGAAAGTTAGACCATCACCCCAAGTAGGGGAGGCCTGCAGGAGACAACTTATGCTTTACATGTATATTTGTATTATAATTTTTTTTTTTTTTTTTAATGCTTTTATTGATATTTACAACTGTACACAGTACAACACGTAAATGAGCTATTTACAAAACATTGGCTTGAAAAAGTCTTGGGAAGAATCTACCCAGTGGTAGCACTTCAGTGTTTATTTGATAAGCAGGTCTCGAGGCCACCGTCGTGTCAGACGCCTCAGAGGATTATCGGGAATAGATGCCGATAAGAGGATACGGACAAGCGGGTTTGTATGGGCGGGTAATTTGGAATGAAAGGAGGAGTATCTTTTTGTATTATAATTAATCCATAAATTTACTGTTATTATTTATTTCTCTTTCAATAAATAGCTGTATTAATTTATTGAAATGAAGGAATAAATTATCTCAACATTGAGTGGATTTTAAGGAATTTTGATTCATTCTGATTACTAAAAAAAAATTATTTTTAACTTTTATTTTCTCTTCGAAATGCACCCGAAGCTGAAAAAAAATAGAAGAAAAAGATCAAAAGGACCTTGGTTCCTTCCCGTTTAATCAAAGCTGCATCCCTTTGACCAGAAGAGAACAATGACCCGGGATATTTACTCCGTTTTGAACATCACTTGCGCTGACAGTTCCTCCGTCCAAGATGGAACTATTTTTGAAAAATTCAAGTCGCCTCCTATTGTAACCAAAGCCCGCATAACAGTGGAATACCATGCCTGTCGGGACTAAGTTAAATTATTTGACAGTAGTACATCCGGCAGGTTTATTATTAGAGCTGCTGCCAAGGCATCCGGATAAATCTGTTATTGCTCTCCGTTCTATACTTCCGTTGACTTATAATTGGCCTCTAGACAAGCTTATTGATTGCCGTTACTACACTCAAAAAATAAAAGCCAACATTTATTGTTTATAATTATCACTATATTGTAAAAAGTCTCTGTGTTTTTTATCCTTTATATTGAAACTATAAAACTTCCCGTTGTACAGCATATTCGATGAATGTCAGATAGCTTCTGATAGTTGTGATAAAGATATGAAGAGAAAAAAAAAATTATGACAAGTCTAATTGCTTGGTGTGGATGATTTTAAATATTTGTTTACAGTTTTCTTGAAACTTCTCATTTATATATCTATTAATAGTAGAATATTTGTAACTAGTAATTTCTACTCTTATATTATCTCAAGAAAATAGATGCTTATGTGGAAACTAAATGAAAATCCAATAGATTAGTTATTCATATATATTTTTTAAATGAAAAAACAAAAAAAAAACATTTATTTATTCAGTACATTACGATTTGTCTCAATAATTACAAAGTAATTGTGCTTTGAGAGTGCATTTAAACCATATTAACGGAGGATAAAATAATGACTGAGGGAAAAAAAAAAAAAAAAAAAAAAAAAAAAAAAAAATATATATATATATATATATATATACACACAAAACAATATAATTTATACAATAAAAAATTTATAAGTTATGAAAAACAAATATATTTTAAAATAAATATTTTTTTATATTTATAATATATTGTGCTTATTAATTAATATGTACATTAATTAGAAAAACTACTGAAAAAAAAATTAATTTTTCGAGCAGGGAGATGGTCTAATCGTCGAATCATATTTATGTTACAGTCTGGTCAGTCCAAATATTAGGGTCTTGAGAATTTTAGTATATACATACCTGATCGGTTGGTAGAAAATAAGTATAAACCCCGATTGATCTGAATGTCTAACATGTTCGCTGTTTAGAATATCTTCTTCTTCCACATCTTATCCTCTTCTATCGTTGATCAATGTAAAGGATTAGAACATCTTATAGATCTTGATGTTTTAAAACGTTTAACGCCGTAATGATTTACGACTAGGACTTCTACAGAGCTGGATTAAAGTAATGGGTCCAGTAGGAAGTAAATGTTGATTGATGAAGAAAAAAAAATCTCAACTAAGGAAAAAACTAACTAAGGAAACTAAGGACAAAAACTAAGGAACTCCCACGTCCCATTTTGGTTTATTTAGCTATTTTGGATATCTTTATGAACTCATCATAAGCCATTTTTATCGTTTATAGCTGCTTTAGAGCTATTTATAACGCGAGCTTTATTTCTGTTAAATCATCATTTATAGAGCATAGAAAAAAATTGCTTGGTGTCGCAATGCTTATCAACCTTTCTTAGCCCAGATAGATCAGAGTGACTTCACCGTTGTGCTTGGTGTTGAGAATGAGACATGGCCTCCTTTCATGCATATCGCTATTCTGATATATTGTACTAGCTTTATTGTAGGAATATAATATATTATTGTATCAATTTAATTTCTATTGTCGGCCTGAATAACAAGTCTCGCGCCTACTCTAGTAGGTCTGACTTCATCCAAGATACTTCGATCATAACCTTAGAGCTTCACATAATTTTCATTATTTACATGAGCAGACTATATGTAGATTGCAAACAACATGTGAAAATCACAAATAACTAATTATTAATTATAAAAATAGTTATAAATCCGGAAATAATCGATTATTTATTGATTCTTCTGATTAACGTAAGTATAAGATTTTTTATTTATATTTTATTGAATTTTATAACTGTATATTAACATAAATACTATAAGTAAAAGTGTTGAATTATAATAAAGGGCGTAAAAGGCTTGTGAAGAAACTACCCAGCGGTAGTACTTCGATGTTTATTTAAGTAAGTAGATCCCGAGGCCATCTTCTTTTCAATCGCCTCGGAGGGTTGTCAGGAATATGTGAGGTTGATAGGTGCGGACAAGAGGGTTTATATGGTTTGGGAGTTTGGAATTAAAAGTGGTATATCTTGTCCGAGAAAGGTCTGCAAAAAATGGGATATTAAGGTCGTTATGGATGATTTTATTTGTGACGAAATAAGAAGCACTTAGGATTTTGGATTGTAAGGATTGGACGCGGGAGGAGCTAAATGGCTTAGTAGAGCCCCAAACCTCGATATGTCCAGATGGGTCTGATGACGGTAACATAAAGCATAAGATAAAATATAATATTTTCATATATCCTTTGTCTTAAAGGATTTTTCAATGAAAAGAAAAGTATCTTTGGGCACAAACCTGTTCCGTAGAAAAAATTGTTTGCTTGTTTATTTAACGTCACTTTATGCTACTGTGGCTAATCGGACGATGCCACAGTGGGAGCCTTAAATTTTGTCCATCGGAAGGACGGCATAACTAAGGATGTAAGGTGAACCGAAGAAAATATTCTCGAGCTGCGTGAAGTTGAGGTACTAGTTTTGATGGCGAACCGTGCGCTTAAGTGCAACTTCAATCGTCTACAGTCAGGATTGTACGTCAAAGAAAAGCCTACGTTCGTCTAAATATTTTCTTTTTAAGCGCAGTTTTGATCCACAGGCAGTTTTGAAAATTTCCTTTTCATTTTAAATTTGTGTTAAATATGTAGGCTTCAAAATTACAATAATTAATTTTTTATTATTATTTTGGTTCAAAAATTGAAATAATTCAAAAAAATCTTTGTTAGTTGTTAGTTTTTAAAATTTTTTTTCTTCTTAATTATAATTATTTAATTAATATAATAATAAGGAAATATTATACTCGTGAATTGGAACAGAGAGGAGCCTGTGACGGTGTTGTGTGATGCGAGCTCTTGTCTACCAAGTCAGATGCTGTTCGATTCGCGGTCCCACTCGAACTTATTCAAGCATATAATTAATAGAGAATTCAATAGATGCCTCTCCCGAGTTATGTGAAGCCCTTCGACCAATTTATGGCAACTCACTGACTAAGGCAAAAGGAGTACCCTCTTTTGTATTATCACTAATGCTGGTGTGGTCATTAAAGAGGCAATATTACTCCTATAAGGTCCTACAGCGACTTATAAGGTCTAAAACCAAAAATCACTATTAAGTGGTAATAGTGATAATCACACAATCATCAATTGATTATAATCGACAATAAGACCTAATGGTCAAGATCTGGACGTTTTTAGTTTCCATTAACGTTTCATTCACAGATTACTACTTCGCCTTGGAATATTCCTACTGTTTGCTTATCTCACTACAATGAGACAAGAAGCCTAGAATAAAGTGACACGTGACCGCTGAAGTTGTGGCTAGTCATTGCTCAACTCAGCCTTGAGCTGGCTCAAATATCCCGTAACACGGCTATTAACTATTGCGGTGGAGGTCGGTCCCAACCGGCAAAAACTACTGACTTCTCATTGAGCAAGGCTCTGTGGCCATGTCTACACCCCAAGTGTCTATATCTTTCTGTCCCCTTTGTGTCTTTTATATCGATTTGCATTCACAGTAAATGTTCTCGCATTGCGACAAAGTTATTTACATAATACAAGGTTTTTTTACACAATAGATAGCCTTATTATCTTCAAAATATAATATTTATTTATTCACCTACCTTGCACTCTATTAAGGTCCTGGCATAATCCGCAAAATTATCTTATTCAAAGTAGATTGTTTTTCCCATCGATTTAAGCTGGTCGTTTTATAGAGTACATCCTATATCTAGCTAGTATCCTTCTGGGTTATCTTCTCCCATGTTAATATAGAGCTCTTCTTCCATCCGTACACAAAACCTTGGTAGTTGGAATAGTTAATTTCCGTCATCAGCTGGAAATTTTTTTCCTTTGAAGAGACATAGAGTTCTCTAGTTTCAGAAACCTTGATTTTTTTTTTTAACACGTTGAGTGCGGAAGAAAAAATACGTAACTATCCACAAGTGCGTCGCGGGGTCAATCGGTCCCGTATTCTTTCCTTTGTTTAAATGTATATAGTCTCCTAAAAATTGATTAATTTAGGTTAAAATTGTTTGTTTTCCTACTCCATAGGTTTAGGTGAGAATACCACAGCATCAGGACGTTAATTGGTTCATTCAAAAGTTGATTAACCTTATGGAAGTTATACTCATTAATATTTATTTTCTTTTTATATAATTAAATTTTTTACTCCATATAATTAAATTTTAGAAACAGGAAATGACATTGATTTTATGTTGAGGTTTGGTCTCTCTCCCACTCCCTAAAACGTAAAAATTTTCATTAAGGTAGATTTCAGGCTGAATAATTTTTCAAAAAAAATTCATACTTTAGAAAAAAATAAATAAAAAGAGGCTCCCCTTCCCTCATCATCGAATGACTCATAATTTTCCAGGAAGAATAACCCCGTCTTTTGACCCTGTTCCGCACTTGAACTCGAAATTAATTCCTCAGTGCGGTACGAGCTCATTTGACCCCGTTCTATTTGGTATCGGAATAGGCGAGATTATTGAAATTTGAAACATATAGACCTTATTGGTTTCAACTCTTGGAAAGGTCCAAAGCTGGAAAAGGTTCGAACATTTTTGGAAGTTTACCTATTACATAGCTCAGCAATTGTGTCAATTGGCCCCGTATCGCACTGAACGTGTAAAGGATGATTGTTTACAATTCTAAGGTTCGTTACTTTCTGAACTGACCTAAGAATTCGGCTAGAACTGACATAAGAAGTAGTATTATGATGGGATAAAAATAGCATGATGACATGCGGTACATCAATGTCCTGTTTAAATGTCCATAGTGGACAATTGAAAACTACTCTTGCCTCTGCTAATTTAAGCAAAGTCGGTCAGGACGAATTCCTCTGAGGCTCGTGATGTAGCTAAGGGAAAATGTCCGGCCACTCTTCAGCGAACCCGGGTGCTTGCTCAGCAGCCGACCATATCTGGAGGAGCCACTCCAAACTGGCTGAGCCTGCCGACTCGCCAATCTCCACATCTTTCAGTCGTATTCATTGCCAGAGAATTATGCTTTCATTTCACACTGAATTGAGTATATGGTATTTTCAACTATATGTCACTACACGTCGGTAAATTATTATTTTATCGCCATTGGCTTGACTCCTTTTTATATTTAGTTTCCAGTAAATTCACTTGCTAACTAATATAAGACATTATAAATAAGGGAATAAAGACAGTTTCTTCTTAATTGAAGCAGGATTTCAGGATGTCGGTTGGGTACTTGCAGAATCATTACTTTTTTTTTTTTTTTTTGGCCTATTCGGTGCTATTTAGAATTAACCTAGCAAACAAAAATATATTCATATCAGGTAAATGTCGCTCAAAATCATGTGAAGCTGTAATACGATGGGTAAATTCGCATATTCAACGACTTGAAAAGTCACGGTACAATTTGATTCCAAATTATTCTGATATAAGTATAGGAATTGCATAAGAAAACAAAAAGTTAAAGATCTTTTGTGTTCAAGTCAAGCAACGAACTAATAATGTTCGAACTTATAGGACTTAAATTGTTAGATTGACATTTTTTTATTATTTTATTTTTTTTTATCCCTGTGTAAAATTATGTTTATAGAAAACTTAAATCTTACTCGTTTTATTTGTTACAATGTATAATTTTATCGTGTTTTTTTTTTTATTAATTCGATTTCTTCCGAACTAAAGAAATAAGTGATATACAATAAAAAGACATATATTAAAAATAAAAATTGATTAATTTTATTTCTCATCAAGTTCCGTGTACTTCCGTTTAAGGATTCTTTTTTCCTTAGCTTCTTTATTTAATGAGGGTGAGGGAGGGATGCCTTTTTCCTCAACATTTTCCTGTTTACTGTCTTTTAATTTTTTAAAAATTCTGAAAACCCTTACCGCTGCTCACAAAAACATTTTTTACCAAGGATTAGCATAGTATTTCGGACGCACAAAGTTTCCTCAATTGGTTCCATTTAACTGCTCCCTCTTGACCAAGCTATCTCAAACAATTTATGAGACCCCTCAGATCTTCTAAAAATAGAACTGCTATACTTTAACATTGATTTAGGAAAATACTGTAACGTTCTAAGCCTTCGAGATGATTATTATAGTTGTATTATACAATAATAAATGTATCTAAAATTACATAATGATGGAGTTTTTGTTGACCGTTCAGAAATTAGATGAGGAGGATGGTTGGGGGTGGGGACATAATTAAAATAGCACTTGTTTTAAATGTGTGTTTTTAATTTATGACCGCACCCCCAACCATCTTCCTCATCTAAAATTACGGTCACCATAATAATAAAAAACCGAGACAAACTATTACACAATGGTTTATTACTTCCAAATAACTATATTAGGGTATAACTGTTAATATAGCTGTTTAAAGTCAATTAACTACTATGAAAAGCAATAAATAGTTCAAAGAAAAATGACCTAAAATGGTCTATCACCACTGCTAATTTTTTAAAACCTATATCTCTTCCATTTTTGAACCAATTTTATTGATTCTTCCTATCTTTAGTAGGAAGTTTAATTATCTATGAAATACCACTAACAGCACAAAATTTGGTATTTATTTATTATATAGGACAAACTCTAATTGTTCATTATCTTCAAAAATAAGTGAGTTATTGAATTAAATCATTTTTGAAACGTAAGCCCTCAATTTTCAAGGGGGGAGGGTATTTTTTATTTTTTTTATTTTATTACAAATTTTCATTACTGAAAACATTGAAGCAAGATATCGCAGAATAAGGTTAATTTTGAATGTTTCTATTGTACAGCTTCGATTCATACTATGTATACAATAAATTACCAATTTCTTTGAAATCTCTACTCGATTAAAAACCATTACTGACTTTAAAGTTAATTTTAATTAACATAATCAAGGATCAGGTACCCTATTTATACAATTATGGTACATTCCTGGATGATTCCTCAGCCATAGGGTTTATCTTAATTACAGAATAAATAATAATCTTCGACAACTGAATTCTAACCCAAGCCTTGTACTTAGGAATCCACTTCTTTATCCACTTATCTAGTGCACCGCACCACAGTCCGCAGTAATTATAAAAATAAAAATGTTTGAGCTACTTGCTTACAAATAATTTTAATTCAATCGAATGCAGGAATATGAATAATATATAATCGAATAAAAATGAATAATATATTTATTGTTGTCCCAAAAAATTGTAATCAATTTAATTACATTTTACAAAATAAACTGCACAATTAACAGTGTTAGGTTCAGTACTTAAGGCTCGTATTATTTCCATCTAATGCCTACGCAAGGTAGATTTTATTTTACTGAGATGACACTCAACTGATTAATTAACAATGCCTACTTTCTAGAGGCTGGTTTAGTTCCCGACCCGACGGTCGATCCACGGCTGATATAACAGATTAAAAAGGTAACCGGTAGCTTGGGATTAATATCCTATTGCCCTACCCACGGATCTACCTGGCTCTTTTTGAGAATAGAGTTATGAATTATTTAAATTATGTTGTCTTATTTTAGGTTTATTATTATTATATTATGTTATATAAATACCTAAAAAATATACATTACTTTGTTGTGATTTTATAATAGACTTAATAAGGGTACAAATTAAAAATTTTAAACCTTTTTTCATAGGTAGAAAAAAATATTTAAAATAGAGAAAATCTGCCTAGATATCCTAGATCAAAATTAGTATCTCTTGTATAAATAACAACTGATTATGTTCCAAAACTTCAAAACAAAATAAATCTAATAGTGCTATTTGACGCGTGTTAATAAAATATCTTCCACTAATCATATTCCATTGAATAAGAACAGAAATGTCTTTTTTTTTTTTTTTTTTTTTTTTTAAACCCTTTGATCTGATTCTTGATTACTTTTATTTATTGTCGCTTATCCTTCTTATGTATCCTATAAATTTTGATCAGATGATGCGATCACTTGAAATTGTTAAAATAATTCTTGAGTTATAATGATACTGATAACAGTGACGGGCTTAACTTTTGCTGTGTTGTTTCAGTAATGAAAGAAATGAGTAAGTTAAAATAATGTTCTGCTGCGACTTGTATTATACTTGCATCTGTCGGGAGTCTGGGAGTTGAGGATTCACAGATGGCTTTCGTATTGAAGCCTGAGGCTTAATATGCGGGATATAATCTTTAGTATCTATAGAAGTATGGCTGCAGATTCATACTGTCGTGCCATCTGCCTTCTTCATAACATATTTCTGTTTCAGTTTCTTCCTATAGGAAACATTTAATAGTTTGTGAATCCATTCCGAACACATAATTATTATTTTTTAGAGCTTTGCCAAAAGTGGAAGGTTCGATACTTGCCTTTCGCCATTCACATTCTTTTGTCCCATGACTTCTATCAAAACCTAAACTTGCAAGACTTACCTTAAAGAAATTCTCCCATTAACGTTTTAGTTAAATCTAGGCTTTGAGTCAGTCGGTTCAGTCAATCATTCGTCTTTGAGCTTACTAACCATTTAGATTAAGCTTTAGAAATAATGCTTGGTCACCTAATGGTTGTCTTGAAGAAACTGCAAACTTTGTTTCCAATGCAAGGATTCAATAAATGAATAGAAGACTGTGTTTTCCGGCTTCGCTGCAACCTTGGTCTCTTTTGGGTTATGTTTATAAGTAGAAGGAAAAACAAACGGTGCAAATTATTACATTACGGTTTATTATTTCTAAATAATCATGTAAGGGTAAACAATTTATATATCTGTTTAGGCAATTAACATGTATGCAAACAATTAACCAAAGGAAAATGGTCACTCACCTTTGCTGATTTCAAAACGCTGTTATACGTAAATATCTGTTATTTCTTAACAGATTTCAATTGTTCTATTTTGATTTGTAGGGATTCTATACCATATAAAGGTAAAGAAAATAAGTCAAACTTTTTCTGTTTTATTGGTATTATTTGTAGGTTTATATATATTACAAATAAAGAAAAAAATGATAAAACTAAATATAGGAAAAAACAAATGAAGTAATTGATTAAAAACAAAAAAATAGTAATAAAAATTTTTAACTTCTAATAATAATTATTTTAAGGAACTTATATTATGCTGAGAGTTAAGCTACTGAAATCAGATGGGTTTATAACTCCTTTATAAATAAAGTATTTTCTTTCTAATCTTGGTTCAATAATTTGGACTCTATAAAAATTTTTCTCTTGATACAATACATGAGTTATGGGTGTATGTATCGGCAAAATTTCCATTTTTGTCATATTTTTCTTTGTTCGTTGCGGTGTCTTGATCCTAAAATTCAATTCATATTTTCCGGTTTTTTTTTCAAAAATAACTTAGTTATGTATGGTTAACTTAGTAGGGTGTATATATGACAAAGTTTACTTTTAAAAATTAATCGCGGTGACCTGATTAGAAACACTGTACACAATTTTATCTATCCTCAAAAATAACTAAGTTATTGAACTAAAACATTTTAATCGGCCGCCATTTTAAAATTAGTCATCTGATATCAACGTTATGGTGTTAAAGCCATCGTCGGATGCCCTGGTATTTTTGGACGGATTTCTTTTATTCGTTATTTTGTCCATTAGGGGTGATTTTTTTTTTTTTTTTTTTTTTTTTTTTTTTTTTTTTTTTTTTTTTTTTTTTTAATGATTACAAAGGATCATTATCGAAATAAAAGATATGTTTTTAGGGTGTGTCACGCATAACATTATTCATCCTGTTAGTATACTGCTCCCGTTTATGTTTTTTTAATTTATTTAACGTCACAACTATGGCTAACCGGAAGATGTTACAGAGGGAGTCCTAAATTTTACCGATCCAGGTTTTATTGGGATAGTGGTCTTTTACGAGCAGCTAACATCGCAAAGGCTCGGAACCACCTTTTAACGTCCCCTCCGAAGGACGGCATGACTCTTGGGCCACCTGCAGGTTTGAACCCGCGACCTTTTGGCATAGAAAGCTGTTATGAGATAGGTATTTAACACTATAAAAAAAGTATATTAGCAAGATTTAAATTAGATTGGTTGAATTTTTGACCATTCAGAAAAGCACAAGTTTAATAAACTCATCCAGATTTACTTCCTTTTTTTGTTTAAGATTTTGTTATTTATAATTCTGCTATTGATTACAATTTTTAAATATGTTATTAATTATAATTTTCCTTTCATTCCTAGCTAGATTTCCCTACTTTCCCCATGTATAGAAAATACTGAGTACTGTATAGTTTTCTTATAATCCATCATTCAATAATTTGCATCCGACAGATTGAAATCTAACTGTTGTAGGATAACCTGCAAGTGCTTGGTGTTAAAGAAGCCATGTTGACATTAAGCTTCAAGGCTAGCGACCTCAACATAATGTTTAGCTTTTGAGGCCGTATTATTTACACTACTTTTCACTTTTTGTTTTGTTGTTTTGTTTTGGTAAAATTATGGCAAACACTACCGCATTATCATTAAAATAAATCATTTTAGTTGTAATTTTTTTTGGTTAGTTTATTGAAATATTATTCTTAAAAAACGGTAGTCTACTATAGTATCAATATTATTCTTGATTAGTAATTTTTAATTACTTTAACTTATTATTTACCTTCACTCATGATATGAAATATATAGTGTTGTAGAGTATTGCGATTGTGAAAATTTTTAAATTGAGTTTTTACTGGAAATACACGTTTCTTTATTCTCTTTATTCCAAATCACCAAGTCTCGAAAAAAGGTGTGTATGTCTGTGGTGGTATATAAATATGAAATTTCAAAAAAATTGAAACGTATATGATTGAGATTTAAATTTGACGACCTCGCACTAGACTGAAACGACATGAAACTGCTCGAAGATATCGATTACTACATCACTATTATCAGACCTATTTACATAGGGTTTATCTTAATTACAGAATAAATAATAATCTTCGACAACTGAATTCTAACCCAAGCCTTGTACTTAGGAATCCACTTCTTTATCCACTTATCTAGTGCACCGCACCACAGTCCGCAGTAATTATAAAAATAAAAATGTTTGAGCTACTTGCTTACAAATAATTTTAATTCAATCGAATGCAGGAATATGAATAATATATAATCGAATAAAAATGAATAATATATTTATTGTTGTCCCAAAATATTGTAATCAATTTAACCACATTTTACAAAATAAACTGCACAATTAACAGTGTTAGGTTCAGTACTTAAGGCTCGTATTATTTCCATCTAATGCCTACGCAAGGTAGATTTTATTTTACTGAGATGACACTCAACTGATTAATTAACAATGCCTACTTTCTAGAGGCTGGTTTAGTTCCCGACCCTACGGTCGATCCACGGCTGATATAACAGATTAAAAAGGTAACCGGTAGCTTGGGATTGATATCCTATTGCCCTACCCACGGATCTACCTGGCTCTTTTTGAGAATAGAGTTATGAATTATTTAAATTATGTTGTCTTATTTTAGGTTTATTATTATTATATTATGTTATATAAATACCTAAAAAATATACATTACTTTGTTGTGATTTGATAATAGACTTAATAAGGGTACAAATTAAAAATTTTAAACCTTTTTTCATAGGTAGAAAAAAATATTTAAAATAGAGAAAATCTGCCTAGATATCCTAGATCAAAATTAGTATCTCTTGTATAAATAACAACTGATTATGTTCCAAAACTTCAAAACAAAATAAATCTAATAGTGCTATTTGACGCGTGTTAATAAAATATCTTCCACTAATCATATTCCATTGAATAAGAACAGAAATGTCTTTCTTTTTTTTTTTTTTTTTAAACCCTTTGATCTGATTCTTGATTACTTTTATTTATTGTCGCTTATCCTTCTTATGTGTTATTATTATTCTGCGACTTGTATGATACTTGCATCTGTCGGGAGTCTGGGAGTTGAGGATTCACAGGTGGCTTTCGTATTGAAGCCTGAGGCTTAATATGCGGGATATAATCTTTAGTATCTATAGAAGTATGGCTGCAGATTCATACTGTCGTGCCATCTGCCTTCTTCATAACATATTTCTGTTTCAGTTTCTTCCTATAGGAAACATTTAATAGTTTGAGAATCCATTCCGAACACATAATTATTATTTTTTAGAGCTTTGCCAAAAGTGGAAGGTTCGATACTTGCCTTTCGCCATTCACATTCTTTTGTCCCATGACTTCTATCAAAACCTAAACTTGCAAGACTTACCTTAAAGAAATTCTCCCATTAACGTTTTAGTTAAATCTAGGCTTTGAGTCAGTCGGTTCAGTCAATCATTCGTCTTTGAGCTTACTAACCATTTAGATTAAGCTTTAGAAATAATGCTTGGTCACCTAATGGTTGTCTTGAAGAAACTGCAAACTTTGTTTCCAATGCAAGGATTCAATAAATGAATAGAAGACTGTGTTTTCCGGCTTCGCTGCAACCTTGGTCTCTTTTGGGTTATGTTTATAAGTAGAAGGAAAAACAAACGGTGCAAATTATTACATTACGGTTTATTATTTCTAAATAATCATGTAAGGGTAAACAATTTATATATCTGTTTAGGCAATTAACATGTATGCAAACAATTAACCAAAGGAAAATGGTCACTCACCTTTGCTGATTTCAAAACGCTGTTATACGTAAATATCTGTTATTTCTTAACAGATTTCAATTGTTCTATTTTGATTTGTAGGGATTCTATACCATATAAAGGTAAAGAAAATAAGTCAAACTTTTTCTGTTTTATTGGTATTATTTGTAGGTTTATATATATTACAAATAAAGAAAAAAATGATAAAACTAAATATAGGAAAAAACAAATGAAGTAATTGATTAAAAACAAAAAAATAGTAATAAAAATTTTTAACTTCTAATAATAATTATTTTAAGGAACTTATATTATGCTGAGAGTTAAGCTACTGAAATCAGATGGGTTTATAACTCCTTTATAAATAAAGTATTTTCTTTCTAATCTTGGTTCAATAATTTGGACTCTATAAAAATTTTTCTCTTGATACAATACATGAGTTATGGGTGTATGTATCGGCAAAATTTCCATTTTTGTCATATTTTTCTTTGTTCGTTGCGGTGTCTTGATCCTAAAATTCAATTCATATTTTCCGGTTTTTTTTTCAAAAATAACTTAGTTATGTATGGTTAACTTAGTAGGGTGTATATATGACAAAGTTTACTTTTAAAAATTAATCGCGGTGACCTGATTAGAAACACTGTACACAATTTTATCTATCCTCAAAAATAACTAAGTTATTGAACTAAAACATTTTAATCGGCCGCCATTTTAAAATTAGTCATCTGATATCAACGTTATGGTGTTAAAGCCATCGTCGGATGCCCTGGTATTTTTGGACGGATTTCTTTTATTCGTTATTTTGTCCATTAGGGGTGATTTTTTTTTTTTTTTTTTTTTTTTTTTTTTTTTTAATGATTACAAAGGATCATTATCGAAATAAAAGATATGTTTTTAGGGTGTGTCACGCATAACATTATTCATCCTGTTAGTATACTGCTCCCGTTTATGTTTTTTTAATTTATTTAACGTCACAACTATGGCTAACCGGAAGATGTTACAGAGGGAGTCCTAAATTTTACCGATCCAGGTTTTATTGGGATAGTGGTCTTTAACGAGCAGCTAACATCGCAAAGGCTCGGAACCACCTTTTAACGTCCCCTCCGAAGGACGGCATGACTCTTGGGCCACCTGCAGGTTTGAACCCGCGACCTTTTGGCATAGAAAGCTGTTATGCTATAGGTTTTTAACACTATAAAAAAAGTATATTAGCAAGATTTAAATTAGATTGGTTGAATTTTTGACCATTCAGAAAAGCACAAGTTTAATAAACTCATCCAGATTTACTTCCTTTTTTTGTTTAAGATTTTGTTATTTATAATTCTGCTATTGATTACAATTTTTAAATATGTTATTAATTATAATTTTCCTTTCATTCCTAGCTAGATTTCCCTACTTTCCCCATGTATAGAAAATACTGAGTACTGTATAGTTTTCTTATAATCCATCATTCAATAATTTGCATCCGACAGATTGAAATCTAACTGTTGTAGGATAACCTGCAAGTGCTTGGTGTTAAAGAAGCCATGTTGACATTAAGCTTCAAGGCTAGCGACCTCAACATAATGTTTAGCTTTTGAGGCCGTATTATTTACACTACTTTTCACTTTTTGTTTTGTTGTTTTGTTTTGGTAAAATTATGGCAAACACTACCGCTTTATCATTAAAATAAATTATTTTAGTTGTAATTTTTTATGGTTAGTACTATTAATTATATTGAAATATTATTCTTAAAAACGGTAGTCTACTATAGTATCAATATTATTCTTGATTAGTAATTTTTAATTACTTTAACTTATTATTTACCTTCACTCATGATATGAAATATATAGTGTTGTAGAGTATTGCGATTGTGAAAATTTTTAAATTGAGTTTTTACTGGAAATACACGTTTCTTTATTCTCTTTATTCCAAATCACCAAGTCTCGAAAAAAGGTGTGTATGTCTGTGGTGGTATATAAATATGAAATTTCAAAAAAATTGAAACGTATATGATTGAGATTTAAATTTGACGACCTCGCACTAGACTGAAACGACATGAAACTGCTCGAAGATATCGATTACTACATCACTATTATCAGACCTATTTAGACATATGGAATCGAGCTTTGGGGCTCTACGAAACCATCTAATTCCTCCCGCATCCAGTCCTTACAATCCAAAATCCTTAATGCCCCTTATTTTGTTACAAATCAACTCATTCATAATGACCTTAACATCCCATTTGTTGCAGGCATAGCCCGTGATAGATACTCCTCTTTTCATTCTAAACTCCCTGCCCATACAAAACCACTTGTCCGTAATTTATCTTCCTTAGATATCCCTGATAACCCTCCAAGGCGACTGAAAAGAAGGTGGCCTCTGGACCTACTGAGTTATAATAGTTAGTGAAGTGCTACTACTAGGTAGTTCTTTCACAAGACATTTTCATGATTTTTTTTTTATTCCTCATATTTACTTGTTTTTAATACATATTGTGTTTTTAATACAGTTGTAAATTACTATATATATACTACTTACTATATATATTATAAAAATGACGAACCATAAGAGCCACTTTATTTCTCATTTTCTCAACCTAATTTTAGCCTATGCAAGTTTTCTTTGTATATTCAATCAACAAATCTAGGTTTTAATTTTAAGTAGAATCGGTGTTAAAAGATATTTACTTATACACAATATACTTTTTGTGTATATTAGGTGTTTTTTCCACGATACATGATCTTGTTTTATAAAATCCTATTAGTTTGGTCTTAGCTCTGAATGCGTCATTTATCTAGGAATAGAATGAATAGGCCTTCTGGTTTTAGTTTCATAAACTTACTTGTTTTCTAATTTATCATAGTCCTTGAAATTTTTGTAAACCTCACATGTTCGTCCATCCAGAATATTTTTAGTTTGATATGGCTAGTTTAAGCAGCATTGAAAATTTAAATAGCTATCGTTTGAATCGCACGCTATATAATTCTTTGCAATAATTCAAAATTATTCATCGGTATAAAATTTGTTTATATTTTATTTATTTTGTAAGATATTAATTATTTCACCTTGATAAGGTTTCTTTGATCCAGAAAGAAATTGTGGGGTAGAAGCCTTAGTAATACAAACAAGCCTGGTTTTCCTCACGGGAGATATCGGTGAATAAATGCCAAAGTATATTAAAGATTGTTAACTCCTTGATGGTTTCCCTTTTCCATTCATTGAAATCTTGTATTTTATATTTCTGGTTCGTTTATTTATGATCGAGTTTATAAAATTTCTTATATAAATATAAAAAAATAAATAATTTTAAATAAAAAAACATTAAAAAATATGACCTATATTTTTATTAAACACAGTTCCTAACTTTATTTTTAAAAAAGACTTTCTTTTTTTTTATTATAGAATAGCCATTGCCCTAAAGGGTAGATGCGGAATAACAAATAAATAAAAAAGACTTTTTAATAGTGAATATCTTCATATCAAACCTTCTATTATTGTAAATAAATAATATATTATCAACAAAAAAAAATAATTTTTTTAAGTTCCTCGGCGATTTTTACGATTTGTTTAAAAACGCATCTTGGCGTTTATAAAAGAATACAGGGAAAATATGACCAGGCATTTTTCTAATGTGTTGCCTGTTTTATTTAATTATTATGACTTCTCTTCAATGTTGTCTCAGCTATTATTACTGAAATTAATGGAAATTCAAATCTATTACAGTTGAGTTCCATTCTAAGGAGATAACTTACAATTTAAGTCCCCAAAGGAATAACAGCATGTCTGTAGCATGTATATTTGTCACTTATAAAAGTATATATCATATAGGGGTAGAAACAGATATGGGCGAAAATGATATAGAAAATTGATTTACTATACTCGGTGATCGAACCGCTGATGTTGCAATAAGTAAACACATACAAGAATTGGCATGAGACTAATGCCACTAACGTTAAAAACGTTTAGGTCGTTTGGAAAGAAAATTCAACTTTATTTTTATTGTTAATTTGTCGTAAAAGTAAATGTAAACTTCAAAATATCGGCATAATCTGGATCTGCTTAAGGGTAAAGGGGACGGCAGTTTAATTTATTTTTGAAACGACAGATCGCAGCAACGCCGTTCGATTTTGTTTTAGCCCTATCTCATCGAAATAGTTGTCCGATTTTTATTTCAAATACATATTTTATTTTACATACCATCATTTCTGAAATACAAATCCCCCCCGCTTGCTGGGCTCTTAGCTACCTGGGACTATCTGGCAATCCCTACTTACTATAATCCACTGTCGCAGCGGTGTTATTTTTTTGGGATCGTAAATTTCTGTTTCTGATGGCACCGTTGGACGGATTTCGAATCTGAAAAGTGCATTAAGTTCAAGATTTGTTTTGCATTTGCGCTGTTTTTGCTCTTTGTTTGAAAAAAATGTATAATAACGAGTTTGAATTTCAAATTTTCAAGAAGGAAATTTGAAAACTACTTTCCAGGAATCAACTCTACACAACGAAAAAGATGAATATTTTGAAATAAAAATTGGTCGACTATTTCAATGAGAAGCTAAAACAAAATCAAAACTGGAGTGCTGCGATCTGGTGTCTCAGAAAGAAAGTAAAGTCGTCCACTTTAGCCTTAACGGTATATGTAGTCCTTTGGAGTAGGTGGGAAGGAGAGGTGGAGGTGAGGGAGGGTGGCGTAAAGAAGGTTGTCCCTAGCCTGTGCGATATCTGGTACTCGTTAACGATCTCAATCCCATTATAACTGAATATGAAAAATTTAGGATTCCCACTGTTGCATCATAGGATTAGCCACATCAGTATAAACATATACAAATAAAAAAACAAACCAAATAATGAATAAACAAACAAGACATGAATGTTATCATACTTTAATTTTTTGTATGCTCTTTTTTATTGTAAGTATGGAGTGAATGGATTATTTTAGCACCCAGTGTTCAATGGTATTGTTTTGATAGATTATATTATTTCTCTATGACTAATATATTTATAATTTTTTTTTACGAGTTTTTGGTAATTTTTTTTTTAAATGAGACTCCTTCTTTTTAATCTTTATTTGACGTTTTGATCCCCCGTAGATTGATGTGATCCTTTTCAAAACTGAAAGTAGTCATACATATTGGTTAAATTTTTATCTTTCTCTTCATACAATCATTTGAGAAAGAACAAAAAAGAAGAAGAAAAAAATAATATAAAAGAGGTCCATGAATTTTATTATTGTAAGGATAAGTCTGATTTTGGTACTCAAGGTTATGTGTTAGCAGTAACCGGTCGACTCCATAAAGACCAGTAATTAAGTTGGATTGTTTGTTTTTGTAAAGGTATATATTTTTATTTTTTTTCACAAAGTATATTTTCAAAATGTTCTGAGGAAGTTGATTGACTCAGTTTATCAGAGGAGTATTACATCCTATCCTCGTCTCCTCTCTCCCTAACCCTTCGTTACTGAAATTCCATTTTGTCAGATTTAAAACCGTTATCGATGATATAAAGGGTGTTACAGGAGAGTGTAATGTTCCCAGAGTAGGGGGCTTTGAATAATCGCATGAGAACTTGACGGTGGTACGCACTGCTTCATTAAGCTCTCTAAATCCTATTTGAGGAGAACCCATTAAAAGCCCATTTTTTATTTATTTTATATTTAGAATATAATTAGAAAGAGCTTTAGCGTAGTTGAAGCTTTAAGCTTGCAATAAAAAAAAAAAAATAAATACACTCATATTTCCCTCCACTGTGCATTATCAAACATAAATTGATAAAGTTGGACTTAATGCTATCTTCATATCTAAATATAAATAACATTAAAAGCCTTATCGAATATTTCAATAGTATTTATTGCTTTTACAACAGTTCATTTGTTATACAACCGGAGTGAAGTTAATACCTACTCAGCAACATACTGAAAACTGTTTGATAGTAATAAAAAAAAAAAAAACTGTACCACTACAACCCATGAAGGGTCTTGGGCTCAGTACATTTAGAGATTCGTATTGTTTCTAGGCCAACGATCGTGCAATGAGGTGATTTGGCTTTGATCACGCTCAACCGCCATGTTTTTTCCTAAATTATTTTGGGTACCTAGTTTATAGAGACTGGGCCTGTTCCCAGGAGGGATTTTTATACCCTAGGGTCGTCCTCCGATTGAATTAACAGAATAAATAATATTCTGCCACAGCCGGGATTCGAATCTAAAAATCATATTCATCACAAAATAATAATAATTAAATAATCTGGTGCGCGCTACACACATCTATCACTTACTTCCGTTGTTGAAATCAGTTTATTTACTAATTACTTCTATTTACTATTCTTCTGTTTGGAAAAATTACCTCAAAAGTTATGTTTTCTGTTTTCGTCTTTTGTTGGTTACCAAATGCTTTTACATTGTGTATTTATCAATGCTAACATTAATGGACAATTTTTCAGAGTATATAACATTAACACCTTATAGAGGAAGAAAATTTAAAATATCGGCTTTTATGCCCTGTCAGACTATTTTAATCAGAATGTAACGTACATGATATTAGAGCCCATTTAATTCCACTGCAGCATAGCGAGTTTAATCAAAATCTTTAGAGACGTTTTTGAGAAAATCGTAAAAAGGTGCAATATGTATGGTATAAAGTACATCTTCCGGTCAGCTGATTTTGATGAAATAGTTGCTGTAACATTTCGGGCGTATATTTTTCTTATAGGTAATATATAAAATATATTTCCCTATACTAATAATATTTTTCATTACTACTGTATAGGTAAGTGAAAGTAAAAATGTTTTGGAATTGGCTACTTTCGGCCTATCATGACTTGAAAGTGGACAATAAGGTTTAACATTTTTTTAATTTACTTGATGTATTTTTTGTACAGTTGTAAATTTCAATAAATAAAAAATAAAACATTTTTTTATGGAAATATTGATGGTGATATATATAAATATTATTGGAATTCCATTGTACTTTTCTCCTTATGTTTCTTTTCTTTGGGTTGCAGGATGCCTCCAATATTTATTTATATATTTATATTTATCCGTTATTTATCAATCTAAATAAGATGATGTTCTATTTTTTTTTTTTTTAATCTATAAAATTAAAGGTACTTTAGAGTAAGACAATTTAAAATATCGGCATTTAAGCCCTGTCAGACTATTTCAATCAGAATAAAACCTACGTGATATTTGAGCCCATTGAATCCCACTTCAGCATAGCGAGTTTCATCAAAATCTTTAGAGCCGTTCTCGAAAAATTCGTGAAAAAGGTGATTATATACTTATTATATATTAGTATTTTTTTTTCGCTGATAAAAATTTCAACTTGGAATAATATTTCTACTGTTTTCTCCTTCAGCGATTATTACTTTCGTCCGAATTTCATATGTACCCCAACCATATTTTGTCAGTGTTAAAATTAATAAATAGTTAATTATTGAAAATCCAAAAAATTAAAGATACTTTTGAGGAAGACATTTTAAAATTTGTGAAACAGTCTTTCAATTTTAAATGTGAACTTTCGTTTCGTACGACTTCTCGATTTTGAGCTAGTCATTACCACGTATTATTAGTGCACACATACAGACACCTTGACCTTTTCGAGGTATTTGAGTCAGGGAGCTCCATGATTTCCATTGAAAATTCAAATTTGAAAAATTTCACGATTGCGATACTTGTCCTGACTAAATAATTCATATAGGTTTAGGTAAAAACGTTGCAAATTATTACACAATGGTTTATTGTTTCCAAATAACTATATTAGGGGATAACTGCTTATAGCTGCTTATCTTTTCTCTGTATTTAATAATAACCGAGTTTTGGTGGAATTGCATTTATTATAATTTGTGACTTGATTATGTCGATCAATTTTTTTTTTCTGTGTTTATCGCACTTTACTGATTCTAAAACTCTATACATTTAGTTTTCATAAATAACTGATTTATGAATAAAATTTCAATTTTTGTTTTATGATTATTCGCGGTCTATTGGTTAAAAAAAAAACTGATAAAATTTTCTCTGTCTTAAAAAATAACTGAGTTATCGATGTATTTATGGGTGAAATTTCAATTTATTTCTTTAATTTTTTATAATTATTCGCTGGTTCTTTTGTTAAAAAACACTAATACATAAATGCGGACGGCTGATGACAATTGGGATTCTGCCCATCATGAAACGTAAGCCCTCAAATTTTTCGGGAAAGATATTTTTTTTTTTTATGTCAATTACAAAGGTTTAGTATTGAAAATATCAAACCAAAAAATTAAAGATAACTATAATAATTATTATTATAGAATAGTAAATATAATTATGAATGTAATAATTGGAACTATTTTTTCTCTGTCAATATTTTGATTTATTATAACATAAATAAAATATAAAGATAGAGAAGAGATAGTTCCAATTATTACATCCATAATGGTAATAATTAAATAACGAAGTTCAATATTAAATAAAATTTCTAATTTTTAAATAACTCTCTTTATACGATATAATCATTGGCCCCTGTCAATAGTGGTATTACATTTAGGAAATGGACTGAAGGAACAAATTATGATAACTTTAAGGCATGAGGAAGGACAGTACCAGCAGCACGCATTCCCTGACTCGAGGTACTTATCTTGGTTAAGAAAGGAGATCTCTCATCCAGCACCTTTTTATTCTCCTCTTTGTATTACTGGGAATGTCGGATTTAGACATTTCTCTTATGAGATAGTTTATATGTCCGCGTAAATAATAATAATATTTTTGATAAAGAGTCCTTTTATGTTCATTTGATGCTTGCAGATGTAAAACCGTATGCGTATAAGGGATTGGTTAGTCATGTGCCATGGTGCACACAATTTGTGACTGGAAAAATTTGAAGTTTTAATTTTTCAAAATTAATTTGAAAATGATATTTTATATGCACTCCATTTAAACTCTGACTATTGTGTAAGGAAGAGAGAAATCCCTAATCCAAGTGGCTACTTAACTTCGTTACAATATACTATCTCAAAGAAATAAAAAATTGAGATTTTTAAAGATCGCAACACTTTCCCTTACTACATATTTCATATATAGGTAAATAAAAGTAAAAAAGAGAAATATTGCTTGGCAAAATTATTGTTAACTAGATCTGTAAAATATTGTTTGAACCATTTACAAAAAACTATGATAACACTAATTATATGAATGTACATATTGTTTTTATTATATATTGATGTTCTCATTGCATTTCTGAATCGATAATTTAATAAATTTAATTAAATCTAATGCAAATAACTTGTATTTACGTCATAATTGTTCTCATTTCAGTTGTTTCACTAAAGTTAGATCTGTTTCGCAAATCAAGCTTTCGGAGCAGAGATAGTTCAACCGGAAATTGCCACGTGCCTTCCACCTCAAGGAATAATTAGCACTTAATTAATCCTATTCCTGTATGATTTACACTTTCACCTCATTCATAAACTGAACTTTGTTTTTCATTCAGTTTGTTCTAGTTATAATAAAATGTAAATTATGAATGAAATGAAAAACAAAACAAAAAAAAACTACTACTAAAATGTACGAAGGGTCTTGGGTTCAGTACATATAGAGATTCCTACTGTTTCCAGGCCAACAGCCGTGCAATTAGGTGATTATGTCAGGTTTTTCCCCAATTTTATTGTGGGTGCCCACTTTATAGGTGCTGGGTCTGCCCCAGGAGGGTCTCCATACTCGGAGAACAGTAGCCTAGTGCTCTACCCAATAGACCACGCCCCTCCCTAAAGTAAATGAATGGACGTTATAATATAAACATTATATTTTCTTGCTAAGTGTTCTTTCCTTTACAATTAACTAACAATCCAAACTTGATAAACTCTCAATGTCAAAGAGTACTTTTTTAAACATAAATTGCACCCATGCGAAACAGCGTTTATAGTATTATAGTATTCACTCCTCACCCGGAATTCCACATCAATCATACCGCAACAGTGCATGATTTCCTTATGACACAAATCCCACTTTCCCTATCCCCTAAAGCTATTAATCCCTCTGAGGTCAAATATCTTCTCCGAAAACTGACCCTCCGTAAATCTCCTGGGCACGATCTCCTTACTCCCCAGATCCTCCGACAACTTCCACAGAAAGCTATTATATTCCTCACATATATCTACAACTGCATCCTACGCACCACCTATTTTCCTCTGTTGTGGAAACATTCCACTATTATTCTTTTCCTAAAACCTGGCAAACCTTCCAATATCACTTCATCTTACAGACCTATTAGTCTACTCTCTATCCTCTCAAAATTCTTCGAAAAGCTCCTTCTTAAACGAATCCTACTTAAATTAGAATCTCAAAATCTTCCTTCCCATCAGTTTGGATTCCGTCCTCATCATTCCACAGTTCAACAAGGACTCCGAGTTGTAGACTATATTTCCTCAGCTCTTGATTGCAAAGAGTATAGTTTAGTTCTGGTGCACTTTTGACCGGATATGGCACACTGGATTACTCCATTTTCCCCAGTCTCTATACCTCATCCTACGATCTTATCTACCAAACTGCTCCTTCCGAGTTCGCTGTGGTGTATAATTTTCCAACCTTTATCCTGTTGAGGCCGGTGTTCCTCAAGTCAGCGTCTTGGGACCCGTCTTCTACCGATATCCCTACTGATCCCGATAAATTTCTGGCAACATTTGCTGATGACACCGCCATATCATCATCCAATTCCGATCCTGAAGCAGCATCACTGAATATCCAAAGGCACCTTTCACCTATCGAAGACTGGTGTAATGCATGGCGTATTAAGGTGAATGAAAGCAAGTGCACACCCGTCACGTTCACCCTTCGACGCAAATCCTGTCCAGTGGTTCATTTCAATTCCATACCGCTTCCTTCCTCAGACACAGCCCGGTATACTGGCTTTATACTCGACAAAAGATTGACATGGAACCCACATTCAAGACTTAAAAGACAAGAACTCAACCGACGATTCGGGCAGTTATACAGACTACTCAACCGAAAATCTAAGCTTACAGTTGACTACAAATTATTAATCTACAAGACGATACTGAATCTTATCTGGACCTACGGACTTGAACTGTGGGGGACAGGTAAACTTTCTACCATCGAACGCATTAAATCCTTTCAATCCAAAGTCCTCCGAATAATAGTAAATGCTCCTTATTATGTTACCAACTATACCGTGCGCCACGACCTTAATGTTCCATTTATTTTAGACCTGATTCCTTCCAAATTTTCCAAACTCCATCAGAACCTCATTCATCATCCTAATCCTCTAGTACAATCCCTATCCAGCTCCACTCATCCATACAACCCTCCTAGAAGGTTGAAACGGCAGTGGCCCCGAGACGTTTTATAAATATCCATTCTGGAGTTCTGACACTGGTCAGATTCTTCTCTCATGTGCGGTGTGTTTGTGGCTGTGGCGTCCTCACTCAGCTTTCGCTGGCTCTGACCAGTGATGGGGCTGAGAGGGAGGCGTTGAGATCCCCCGGAGTCTGCTTGTCCTCCACAAGTGGGGGGGGGAGGGGAGGGAGACGGACTCCGTCAGTGGATCCCTAGCAATTGTAGATTTTGTATATAAGTATGCGTATGTTTATGTTTGTTTATTTATTTGTTAACCTAGTATTTATTCAATTTATAAATGTTGTTATTATATACCTTTATTAATTTTAGTTTCATTTTATGTAATTTGACATTTCTTTTGTTTATATTGTAAATAATATTATTATTGTCCATTGCTACAAACTGTAATATATCTGAATAAATAAATATATTATCTATCTAAAAAAAAGAAACAACGTATCATATATGTTTTTGCTATATGTGCATACTTATATAAAAGATGTGTATGAATATAGGAACATCTACATTTTACTAAATAATCATTTGTCTATCCATATGTTATTATTTTCAGGATTATATACAATTTACTAACAGATTTATTTTTTTGTTTCAGGTGAGTAAATATTCTCTTTAGAAAAGCCGTAAGTTAAATTTATATTTGAAATCCAATACAGTGATCTTTTTGTTTCATCTTATGTAATTTTTAAGAACTGAATAAATTAATTTATGTTGTATGTTATTAGTTAATCTGATATGAAGGTTTATTAATTTTTTTAATATTTTTTTTTATATTTAACTTGCAGATTTTTATTAAAGTTGATTTTATTTTTAACATAAATCAAATTATTGTATACACAATTGCAAAGGAAATGCTGCCCTGTGAAAAAAAATAATAATGATGAAATATGCAAACATGGACGTTTCTATACGTTCTATGGACGTTTCCATGGAAAACTTTGACGTTTCTATTAATATTTTGTTTTTCATCAAGGCTGGTTTGCTGCAGGTCGTTATCAGAATGGATTTCGTTCCAAAATTGGTTAGCTCACTAAGCAGATATGTACCTGTATCTGATCTCTTGGAACTGTCCCTGAAATGCAAGTGGTTGATGTCTTTTTATCAGTTTGTTAAACAATTTACTAGCATTTTTAAAAATAAGAAAATGTCCTAACCGTTCTGATTTATATTTTAAAACCTAATTACTTCTTTCATTCATAACTTACTTAATTGGAAAAAGCTTTTACATCTTAGCAATTCAAGCGATCTGCAGTTATTTTTGTCAGGGAAAATTGGAACTTTGTATTAACAACACTTGACCAAAATAAATGTATTCTTTCCAAACAAAAAAAGAAAAAAACAAACAAAAAAATTATAACACTTTCTCGTTCTCATTACTTTTCGTTATTTTATTTTCTCTCTTAATTTTATTAGTCAAACTGAGTCTCTTGTTCTTACACCCACGTTCTTGCCGACATCCTACGGAGCGAGTTAAACGATGGTTGTTTGTGGTGAAAACAATGCGAGAACCGTTCTAGATGCTCAGCAAAATGATGTTGTTCACTTTATAATCTATTAGGAGGCTTATGGATCCATCCATCATATTAACAACCACATTAGGGCAAGTCGATTCCACAATCGTAACTAATTACAGTAATTAGCTAGCAAATAGGTTTAATTAATCAAATCATCCGACGCTCCACTTCTAAGTTCTGAACTAGCTTGTAATTGGGTCGAAAATCATTATGGCTAGTGATGAAATATTGTGGTTTCTTCATTTTTAGAGGAGTCAGATAATTAATGTTTATGGAATTTTAATTATTATACCTCAATATAATTGTAAGGTAATAATTCACTTTTTTTTTTTTTTTTTTTTTTTTTTGTTCTCCCCTACCTCGCCTTTGAAGGCTATACGGGGGTTTCTCGGACCAGGGGGTGAGGGCGGGGGGATTAATGCTTAGATAAAAGTCCCCTCCGGTCCCGAGATTTGAACTCGTAATTTTTTATTTCAATTTATTGGTCATCCGGTAGCTAGGCAACGCGTGTTTAAAGCAACGCGCGCTAACCATTTTGTCCACCCTGCCCCCAGGTAATAATTCACCTGAAAATAATTCACGAAAATAAATTAATCATTTGAACAGCCATAAATACTTTTTTGGCTTTATTAATAAATAATTTTATATCTTGATTGAAATGCTTATATGATTGATAAATTAATATCAAAAGTATTCTTTATTGACATATTAATATTTTCAACTAAAAAATTCATGGTATTTTATAAAAAAAATTTAAAATATCGGCATCTAAGCACTGTCAGACTATTATAGGATGAAACATAAATTATACTAATGCGCATTAAATTTTACATCGATATAGCGAGTCTAATAAAAATCATTATAGCTTAATCTGAACAAAAATCGTAAAAATGTGCAAATGCACGGTATAAAGTGGCTCTTCTGGTTTGCTGATATTATCGAAAAAGTTGCCGTAATATCTCAGGCCTATACACACCTAAAATATGAAATTTCAGTTGCATACAACTTTTTTTTTTTTTTTTTTTTTTAGTTAGACTTACCTACCACACCAAGTCAACCATTCACAGCCAAGCTCAGCACTTTACCTAGAGGTTGGATTTTTTAAGGATAGGCAAGTCAGTTAAAAACACAATTGAGATTCTATCCCTAGCCAGCTAATATTTCTTTGGCGTTGGCTCGTGAAATGAATCTTCACATTGCAATTCTGGTTTGAACAAACTTCCAGTAATACAAAAATGTAGTTGTCAGATGTGTTACCCAAATATACTGATTGATATTGGGTTGATGCAAAATTAATGCAGGTTTTTAGTAGGTATTGTAAATACGCCATATCTTTACTTTAACCATATATTTTAATATATTATATTTAATCAAAATAATTTCCATCTGAATCAATGCACTTTTGCCAACGTTCAACAAGCTTTCTTATTCCACCAGAAAAAAAATCCGAATCCCTGGACTCAATGAAATCACGAAAAGAATTTTCAATGTCGTCCTGGTTTTGAAAATTTTTCTCCCTCAAAAAGTTGTCCAGATGGCTGAAAAAGTGGAAGTCTGTAGGAGAGAGGTCAGGTGAATAAGGCGGATGTTGGAGAACTTCGTAGCCCAACTCGTGCAGTCGTCGAAGCGTTGGTTGTGCAACGTGTGGTCTGGCGTTATCGTGGAGCAGGATCGGCCCCTTCCGATTCATCAATGCTGGGCAAAGACGTTGCAATTTTTGAGTTCCGAGTTCCGCCGCCATTTCTCGTGTGGTTTTGGTTGGGTCTTCTTCCACTTTTGACCTCAGCTGGTCGTTGTCCAGAGCAAGATGACGGCCCCGACCTTCCTTGTCTTCGAGGTCGAAATCTCCTCTGCGAAACTTCTGGAACCAACGCTGCACCGTGCACTCATTAATAGCCCCCTGACCCCACACTTCATTAATATTACGAGCCGTTTGCGCAGCGCTGCGCCCTAATTTAAATTCGTAAAAATAAATTTGACGAAAATCGCACTTTGACATTTTCGATTCAAGACCTTTGAACACACTGAACAAAACGATTTTACTAAACAAATTCATGGTGAAAGAGAGGGTATTAGATAAGGTTTGTTTTGGTATAATAATGATCAATGTTAGGATTAGCTTTGTTTACACAATTGGAATTAAGATATTGCAATAGAGGAAACCTGCATTAATTTTGCATCAACCCAATATATTCACTTTTAAATTCCTTCACCATATAACGATATCTTAAGTGATTTAACCTTAAGCAATGTTTTCGTTTTATTGATTAAGTATTTAACTCAACTGATGCATATATATATATATATATTTTTTTTTTTTTTTTTTTTTTTAATTTGTTTCTTACAAACATTATAACGAAGCATTTTCTCCGATGGAAGATATGTTCTCCTCTTAATTCTTGGAAGAGTTTATTTTCTGAGACAAATTTTATTTAAAATAAAAAACATCGTTTTAAATATGAAACATCCACATTTTAACAACTATATTTCTCTTTCGACTTATTTATGTAAGCGTATTGTGTAAATTTAGTTATTCCATAATTGTTTCCGAAATTTTATTTATAAGATTATTAGATTAAAACACGAATTTAATTCATATTAAAATCAAACTAAATTAAATTATAGTTACAATGAAAATCAAAAATAATTATTCGCACGATTATTATTTATTCAAGCCAATATAACAAAGTCTATTGTTTCATAAATAAAAAACTCATTGAGATTCGAAAAAAAAAAAATTAAAAATGTGAAGTTTTATATTGTATAAGTTCCTAAAGCAACGGTTGCTCATATTTAGTTCATGTGTCAGCTTTACGACCCCAACTCTGTTTTTTCTCCCTTTTTTTATCCGTTTCCTTGAAATTCCTGACACCCTCTCGCTGATATTTCCGTAGAGTTTATTTTTACATGGCTTACATATCCAATACATGTAATGATTCTTGTGTATTGAACTATCATACTTATTTATTTGCTTGGTAGTTCTTATGTTCTGATATATCCATGATTTTGTAACAATGGAATGAGCTTGTCTACGTTTTGGTAAAGTGTCAAAATCAAACATATTTGTCAAAGACCTCATCGTTTGGTCTAAACCACGTATTAAGCCGTAAGTTTATTTCTTTAGGCTGCTATAAATTGTAGTCCTATAACTCTCACATTCCTATTTAAATTAAATACTAATTAATTTTTTTTAAATAAGTACGGTTTGAACCCAAAGAAAGCTATACCAAGAACATGGAATCTTAATAATTCTGAACGAAAACATTGTAGTGTGTTCATCAACTTTCACTTATTTTCCTACTTTAATTTTTTTTTTTTTAATTGGTTTATTTATTGATATTTACAACTTTATTGGTGAATACATCTAGAATAAAATACATGAAAAAAACATGAGAAGAAGCTCAAAAATAAATTTAAAATGTTTTTGAAAGATAATATTGAAATCAAATTTCAATTACATAATTTATCACATTCCATATCTATGTTATATAATATAATATTTTTCCTCAAAACATAACTTAGCTATCCAACAATGTATTGATTTGTTCGGAAAGTTCGTAGATAAATTTGGACAACAATTAAAATTGATGAACAGTTTATAATTTATTTATTTAATCTACAAAATAGTTATTTATTTAGGTCTCCCTGCCTTGCCATATGGCAATACGGGCGTCGGTAGCAATGAGTGAGATGCTACCAGTAGTAATCTTGAGTTTCTGTTTTTCTTCTCTTCCCAACTTTTTAATCTGGTCTCTCCTCGATGACTATCCCTTCAGTTCCTGCTTCTTCTCTCGGAGGTGGTCTTCCTCGATCTCGTCCAGTTCCACCTACGTTAAAAGCTGCCGGGCCTACTAATGTTTTCTACCCGTGAATAAATGATATCAATTGTTTATAATTTTGTTCGGACACCAGCTGAGGGAAATCGTTCACCGAGAGGACCCAGAGGCCACATTCCCTCAATAGTTTGGCCCTTAGTGCCTCAAATGCGGAACATTCCACAATGATGTGCTCAGCAGTCTCCGGGACTCCACAACTGGGGCACAGGGGATCTACGTCTTTTCCGAAACTGTGCAGCTTACTTCGGAAAGCCCCGTGCCCAGTGAGGAATTGCGAGACCCAGTAATCCGGAACAATCCATTTGGCTTTCAATCGTGACCGGACCGTAGGGAAGAATTTCTTCAAGGTACCTTTTGAGGTTGTCACCCACCGCCGGTCCCACTCATCAATGGTATGTTCCCGGATTGCACTCTTCCATTTCCTTGGGTCCTCCGCAATCCTCATTTGGATATTCCTCGGGAGACCTGCTGAGCCATACCTCTTGTAGGCATCTTTAAATGAATCTTCACGCAGGAGGAGGTCGAGAGGTACTCCTCCTGCAAGAATTTGAACCGCCTCATGGGATACAGTACGGTAAGCCTTTGTTACTCGTAGCAAAGCCGTTCGCTGAATGGTCGCCAACCTACGCTTCTGCCGTTGTGTGATGTTCTTGAACCAGGCGGGGACGCGTATCTCAGAATACCCAGCACCATGCCGTTATAAATGGTCAATGTTGCTGGGTATCTAAGACCCCAAAAAGCGCCCCCTAGTCTACTCAGACTTTTGAAAGCTAAGGCAACCCTATTGCCTAAGTAGTCCAAGTGAGGGGCCATGTTGAACCCTTTGCCGAATCGTATCCCTAAGTAGGTGACCACTTCACTTGGACGTATTCTCGCACCCTCAATGCAGAGGTTTATAGGGTGTGCCCTATCCGTTTTTCCTCTTAGCAGGATGGTCTGAGTTTTAGCAGCGGCCATTTTCAATTTTTTCCTACGACACCACCTTCCTACCAGGTTGGCGCACCTTTCAGCTTCCGCTTTTATCCCAGCTCTGCTGTTAGATGCCACTACAACCGCCAGGTCATCAACGTATGCAGTAGCAGAGAACTGTTCCTCCTCAAGCACTCCCAGCAACTCATCAAATATTAGCTTCCATAGAGCTGGGCCGAGGACGGATCCTTGAGGACATCCTCTCTCTCTATAGAAACTTCAGTCTCATAGTAACATCCCCGAACCTTTACAAACCTGTCTTGGAGGTAGCTATTTACGAGAGCGTATAAGTTACTGGGAGCTTCGTACTTATGCAGCTGTTTAAGCACCAACGGCCACCAGACGCTATCAAAAGCGGAGGATATGTCAAAGAGCAGTAACATGACATATCGCTCCGTTTTTACTGCTGCGTCTGTACGAACTTGAAGGAGGGCATCTGCGGTTCCCTTTCCTTTGGTTGATCCGTATTGTCGTGGATGGCTTGCTCTGGCAAGAACTGGTCGTAAGCTGCTTAAAATCAGATGCTCCAGAACCTTGCTCATTAACGGGAGGAGGCATATGGGTCTATAGGACTTAGGGACCTGCTTATCTCTACCCCCTCCCTTGTAGAGGAGTCTCAGATCGGCGATCTTCCATTTTTTCGGAAAATATCCCCTATCAAGGCAGTCGTTGAAAAGATTTAGCAGCTTATCTTCTATATAGGGGAAACTGTTTTTCATGATCGCCGCGTCTATAGCATCAAGTCCTGGAGCGCGACCAGCTTTCTGCTTATCCACGGCAATACGCAGATCATATATGTCCCATGGAGGGTATAAGTCCGTTCCAGGTGGACATACCGTTGTGCGTCTCACGAAGTTATCCTCTACATTATCTTCAGAACTATCATCTCTGGGGTAAGTAGCCTCTATGAAGATATTTGCCGCTTTTTCAAGAGTTACGGCCTGATTATCTCCATTTTTTAGGCCTGCAACAGCATGAGGAGGGGTCAACTTGCCCATAGCCACTTTATATGGGATGCCCCAAGGATGCTTCTCGGACTCATTGGAGACGAACTCATCCCAAGAACGTCGCTTGCGTGGACGCACCTCGTTTCGGTATGCCTTGGCTTTAGACTTATACTCGTTACGAAGTGAGATGCGCCTCTCGTCACACCTACACTTCTGATACGATCGCCGAGCCTTGTTGAGTTCTCTCTTCATGGTGGTTAAGGCCGGCGTCCACCATGGGACAGGTCGAGCTCTCACTTTCCGATGCTGGAGGGAATTCTCTGCTGTGTCGCGAATAAGATTCGTAATTCTGGACACTCTGAGATCCAGGTCTTCTTCGGTTTCAAAATATCCTTCTTCCCAATCTTCATCAACAATTTTTCCCTCCAGCGTGGGAAAGCATGGATCGGAAAGCATTCCAGTTGCTTATACGTGTTACATAACCGTTTTTATCACCGTGGGAACGCTCTTCATCCTGAACTATGTCAAATACTAGAGCTTTGTGGTCTGAACTCGTTTC
Organism: Piezodorus guildinii; assembly: GCA_023052935.1. NCBI lineage: Eukaryota > Metazoa > Arthropoda > Insecta > Hemiptera > Pentatomidae > Piezodorus > Piezodorus guildinii. Next base: position 65,682,613 of record CM041293.1, read on the forward strand.
AGATCTGAGGGTCCAATCGAAAACGTGTCCTACGAGCGTCGGAGATGCCAGCGTCACGTCAATCCAACTCTCACCCATCCCGCCGGAGAACGTAGGGATGGAAGCGGCTTCGTTCACCACGACAAGCTGGCTTCTCGCGAGAAACTCTCCGAATTTAGCACCCCTTATATCTGTACGATTGGATCCCCAGACCGTGTTCCAGGAATTGGTATCTGAGCAAATGATCACACTTCTCGTGCTTGTTGTAATCTCCTCCAGGGCAGATATGTCATCTTCAATGTTGCCTGGGTTTGCCAGATATGCTGAAACCAGCGTAAATGAGATGTTACCATACCTGATGTAGCATGCAACACAATCTGCCTTAGAGAATTGCCTCAGATCCATTACGTCGAGGTTTGGATTGTTAATCACAATCGCAGACCTAGGCCTCCTCTCTCCACTGCTTAGGGCTATAACTCTCGACGTAAGGCCAAATCCTGTGACCATGTTCCCACGGCAGGTCGGTTCCTGGACCGCCATAATGTCGTAGCGTTGTGAAAGAGCGCGAAGCTCATCAGCTACAACTCTCCGGCGGCCCATGCTCAGTTGGAGAACCTTGATTTTACTCATAATAAGTCCTGTTTGCCATTTCTTTGCACCACTTCAAATGCACAGAGCACTCTCGACTCCCTGATTTGTGCTTCGCTTGGCTACGAGGGACCTTATCCCGCAAACAGTTGATACAAATCGGTTCAACCTTGGCATTTTTCTTTGGACACACTTTCATTAAATGACCACTCTCTGCGCACCAGATACAAACTTCAGTATCTACTGTGCATGTGGCCTTGGTATGCTCATAGCCCTGACACTTGGTACAACGAGCAGCATCAAGGTAGTCTTTAAACGACAAGCACCACCATTCTTCTACCAAGGTTCCCAACTCCAACAACTGGAACCTAACCATTGGGTGTACCTCTAACACCCAATTTTTCGTTAATCCGTTTTTAGCTACCGAGGAGAAAAGTGGCCGGAGATCGTCGGAAACTAACGGAGTGGGAACCGACTTCTCGGGTATTCTTTCCCAAAGAAACCTCGCCACATCGGCAGAATTCCATGTCAGAGGCACACCCCTCTCCTCCATCTTTGGTTTTCTCCTCAAGGCCAGCCTGCCATGTAGACCGATATCTCGGAGCCCTTTCCAGCCAATTACTTTTGTGACTTGAGAGCTGTCCTCAAGGCGAACCAACACTGAGCCTGCTTTCGTTTTTCTCGCAATAGAGGCGTTCACACCTATTTCTTTCAGGGAAGGGAGTCCTTGGATGATATCCGTAGGACTTTTTCCCGACCCACTAATTGTTAGGTAAGTGGGTTGTGGAGTGCTTTTTGGCTTTAGTGGCAGGTTCTTAACAATATCTGCTAACGTTTTAGGTTTTTGTGCTGTTACAGGTTTTTCAGGTTCGGGAGTATCATGTTTATTTTCTTCCATACCGTCTTGATTCAGTATACTTCTTTCTTGTTTGGACTTAGCTTTCTTCCGGTTTCGTTTGTTCTTTACAATACTGAATTTCTCGATTTCCGCTGGTTGATGAGATTCCTTAGAGGTTCCAGCCTTGATCAGTGGAGGGTATTGTGTTGATGTTTCCACACTTGGTATTTCTTGACTTGCTAAAGGAAACGATTTTTGCATTATTTTTTCCGTAAGTACATTAATAATGCTAGTAGACTCTAGTGTTTCTTTCACTACCTGTTTGACTAAAACCGCCACTGAGAGTCCTTTGCATTCATCGGTGTCTTTGCTTATAGAGCTCATAGCCTCTAAAATGCTAATAAGACGTTCCACCGTTACGTTTATGTGTTCTCTAGTCTTGTTTGTAATCTTTTTATCCAACCCTAATAAGAAAGTTTTAAGATTACTTTGGATGGATTTTGCCTCTTGTAGCATGGTGTCCTTAAAGTTATCTTCTTCAAGTTCTTCCTCATTATCCGACGTTTTGCACCTAGGTCTTTTAGCTGACGGGGGTTTCCCTGGTTTGGTTGTTACATTATTATCTTCAGTAGCAACCTCTTCTTCCATTGTAACACCGTGATTAGTTACCATGGCTTTTCCACAGCTTATATCTGATAATAAGTGTGAGTAACCTCTATAACCTAACCAACGTTATCAATTTTTTCTAATTGGAAATTTGTCTTTAAATAGCACTGTAATGAACTTTAAATACAGTCTTACCTGTCAGTGAATAACTGCTGCCTCTAATTGTCTATAAATAAAGGAGGCAAAGCCAGTAGGCTCAACCTAACCTGACACGTTCCACTTAAATCTAAAAAACAAATTTGGTAAAAACGGAAACTAATGGTAAAATAACAATAAGAACATAGTAAAAAGGAAATAACACGAACACAACGAAATAAAACAGAACTATAACACAATATAACACCTATATTTGAAACTCTTTAACAGGAACTCACTTATCAGTATTAAAGCTGTTCTTAACCTCCATGAAATATATCTTCCATCTACAAAATAGTTACCACCGTTAGCGATTACCCTTTCCCAACGGCTTGGAAGATCCATTATCTTTTTTTTTTTTTTTTTTCAAAAATCACTGTCCTTACTCCTGAAGAACAATAAAATATCCTTTTTGACGTCATCTTCTGAATAGTAGGATTTCCCTTTTAGAAAATTTTCAAGGAAACGGAAAAATGGAAATCCGAAGGAGCAATGTTAGGAGAGTACGGCGGGTGAGGTAAAACCTTCCATCTGAAGCTTAATAACTTTTGCCGAGTCCTCAAAGACACATGGGGCCTAGCGTTGTTTTGGTAGAATAGCACTCCTTTCCGATTTAGTAACTCTAGCTCAAAATGTATAGGTTCCTTCCAATCCCACCAAATACTGAGCATCATCATCATCATGGCGCTACAGACCGATGTGGTCCTTGGCCTCCTCAATAAGTCTTCGCCAGGTGGTTCGGTCTTGAGCAGCCGCTCGCCAGTTGCGGAAGTCAAGTAGGCGAAGAGCATCCCTGGCAACGGTGTCCTCCCATCTAAGCCGAGGTCTTCCTCTTCCCCTTGTCCGGTGGAGCTTCCCATCCAGCAGCTTTTTTGGAACTTCATCGTGTGGCATCCGTACAACGTGGCCAGCCCAGCGCAGCCTTCCTAAGTTGATTAACCTCATCACATCAGCTTCGCCATAGATCCGTTAGATTTCCAGGTTTGTCCTCCGCCTCCAGCTTTCCCCGAACTTAACTGACCCAAATATCTTTCTTAAGATCTTTCTTTAAAATATGAGGACTTCCCTCTCCTCTTTACCAGTGAGGGTCCATGTCTCAGATCCATAAGTTAAGACGGGCCTAAAGAGAGTCTTATACAAAAGGCACTTTGTGCGACGGGTGAGGTAGGCACTTCTCAGGTGCTTTCTGAGGCCAAAATAGCACCTGTTGGCTTTGAGGAGACGCTGACTTGTTTCCCCGGAGATCCTATTTCCACAATTCACTACTGATCCGAGGTACACAAATTGGTCAACGCTCTGGAACGCAAATGGACCCATTATCACAGGATGTCGGTCTGCAGTCTCTGTTCCCGGCCCAGCTCTCATGTATTTTGTCTTTTCCTGGTTGATGTGCATCCCCATATCGTTCACTGCCTCTGCCAACCTGAGTAAAGCATTTTCTAAGGAATCAAACGACCTTGCGACAATGTCCAGGTCGTCAGCAAAGCCGATAATTTGGACCAGCCGATTGAAGATGGTGTCCGAAGTCTTTATTCCTGAATCTCACTACCTTTTCCAAAGCCAAATTGAACAACAAACAGGCGAGGCCATCACCCTGCCTAACACCTTTTGCACCTTCAAACTGTGGGGAGAGGTCCGTTTGAATACGTACAGTGCACCATGTGTCATCCATTGTCATCCTGATCAGGCGAACCAATTTCAGAGGAACTCCAAGCTCTACCAACGCTGCGTACAACTTCGGACTTCTCGAGAATCATTCTCAGGCCAAACATTTGATGCGCTGTTGATTTACCTCCCCTGAAACCAGCCTGATATTTACCTATTTTTCTTTCGGCAAATGATATAAGCTTTTTATAAATGACGTTGGAGAGAACCTTGTAGGCGCATTGTAAAAGCGATATGCCACGGTAATTAGAGCATTCCAGGATATCACCTTTCTTGTGGAGTGGATGAAAATGGCTTTCTTCCACTCATAATACTGAGCATCACCTTTCTTAGATGCAAGCTGACCTTTGGTGTTGCGAGCGGCTTCGTTCCAGGCAATCCCTAAGGGTTTTCCCGGCTGGTGTTGATGTAGTGAATCCAGTTTTCGTCACCAGTAACAACTCGTTTCAAAAATGGATCCTCCATATTTTTTTTCAGCAGGAAATCACAACATGAAAGTAAGGTTTCTTTCACTGAGCTCATGGGGGACCCAAACGTCATAACGACAGACGTACCCAGCCTTCTTTAGATGATCAAAAACGGTTGATTTGCAACTCTTAACTCTGCAGCTATTTCACGGACAGTAATTCGTGGATTTTTTCGCGATAACCGTCATAATATCCTCGTTAAACTCGTTGAACTTGTCATAATGTCAAGAGTTGAACTCCCGCCAGCCTGGTTTGGTTGGTCTTCCAAATTGAAATCTCCTGATCTATACCACCAAAACCACTTCTGAACCGTGCCATCACAATTTGAATCGTTGCTATACACGCACGAATCTTTCTTGTAGAGGGCTGCGTTTTTCTCTTTAAAAAAAAAAAATAGCATAACATGCCGAAAATGAGCTGAATCGTCGCTCATTTTCGTTTGCAATCAACTTACTGACATACAACTACTGAGCCTTAATAAAGACGAATTAAGTGTGTAAACGTAGTTAATTTCATGAAAATTAAAGGCATATAAATAAACATTAGCTTCGTGATTCATTTTTAGTTGAAAAATAATAGGTAAATTTTATTTTAAAAATTTCTACTACATTTTCGGACCACCTAATATTATACACTCTACATTAACATTAACTACATTCGTTGTAGGTTTTGAAAATTTTGACTTTTGACAGTTGCTAAATATATGCTGAACTACTTATCACTGAGCCCCAGACGGTTGAATCTATGAGAGGTCAAACCAGAGTAATCACTAAAGCTTTAAAAATAAATAAAAAATTATGGATGAGGAAGATGGCTGGGGGTGCGGTCATAAATTAAAAACACACATTTAAAATAAGTGTTATTTTAATTATGTGCCGACGTTTCGGCCTACAATGTGGGCCTTCGTCAGGGCTAAAAGAAACAAGATAACAACCAATGTAATTATAGACTTAATAATGCGTTAGGTATATAATAATAATATGACAGTAATAAATTATGGGAACATAAATAATATTAAATGTAAAATGATAATAAGATGACAATTATAAAGTATGGAAATAAGGTGACAGTTATAAAGTATGGAAATAAACAAAATTATTTCCATAATGACATTCTAGTTCTCATATTTTCCGTTCCACGCAATGAGCGTTTTTTAAACTGGGAAACATCACTCCTTTAGGCAACGCCTTCACGTTGAGTCACGTATGTATTTTTTTTTTCTTATTGATAAGGGTCTTTTTTCATCGCCCATTTTTTTCTCCCCCTTTCCATACTCATATCTTTCTCCGTTACATATCCTGACATATAATTATTAGTTTAATATTACATTATTTTAAAATTTAAATTATTTTTTATTCATACTGTTTCTCTTTTGTAATGACTATATTCTTTTTTTTATATATTACCTATACTCTTAACTATGTTTTTAATATATTACCGTCATATATCAACTCAAAATTGTTAATATTTAAAATTTTAATTGTTCACATATTTTTCCTTTATCATTTTTTTCATTTACTTAGTCTCTCTTTATATATTCTCATTACAATATTATCATCTCAATTATGTTTACTTCCATACTTTATAACTATCATCTTAATTTTGTTTATTTCCATACTTTATAACTGTCACCTTATTTCCATACTTTATAATTGTCATCTTATTATCATTTTACATTTAATATTATTTATGTTCCCATAATTTATTACTGTCATATTATTATTATATACCTAACGCATTATTAAGTCTATAATTACATTGGTTGTTATCTTGTTTCTTTTAGCCCTGATGAAGGCCCACATTGTAGGCCGAAACGTCGGCACATAATTAAAATAACACTTATTTTAAATGTATGTTTTTAATTTATGACCGCACCCCCAGCCATCTTCCTCATCTAATTTCTCAACGGTCAACAAAACTCCATCATTATAAAAAATTATATGGTGTTCATCAAATCAAATTCAATTCACCACATTACAATCCCTTAAATTTTACGGATAGTAAATTACAAGAATAAAATATTAAAAAATGTAAGCAAAGTAAAGATCAAGATCTAATGACGATCAGAAAAAGAAAATAAAAAAAATATCGGACAGTTTTATATAGTTTTCTATGATTTTCAACTGCATATTAGTCATTTATTCACTGTTTTTAGTCACTTCACAATAATATTTTTATCATTATTATGTTGCTATTAGCTAATCATAGGCATATTAGAATTATTCCTAACAATGATTCATATTGTGAGGGATTTTAAAAGTATTACGTTAATGCAAACTCCTGGTTAATTTTAATCTGAGTTCATGACGCAGAGAGACACCTTCTTCATTGGGAGAGCTATTACCGAGTGCCAGTTGACCCAAACTACTCTACCCAATAAAGTGATCTATCTATGATAGAAAAGACGTAGCAGGCATAGTAACATACCTGGATGGCGAATTATTTTTAAATACTAAACCGTACATATGGAGTTTTATTTGTTTCTTCTTTTGGAAGTAATGGATAGACAAACCAACGAATATCAGTTATTCGTCACGTTTCAAAGACCAATACGCTTGTTATTGGGACAAGGCAGACATAGGACAAGGTACCGTTAGATGGTACATAGGAGCCTGTATTCTCAATTAAGATGCCTTCAACTACTACAATACCCTCATCGTCAATGAACATTGCAAGGGAGGCGGATTAGCGTATCGGCAGGCTATGTTAGGGCTAGCCACGGTGTCATCCGTCTTACTCCAAAATATTTAAAATTAATTACCCAATTTTTGAATCAGAAACATCCTTCAACCGCCAAAAAACATTAAATTTTTACTTTTACTGTTTTTATTTTATTTTATTTTGTCACAACTCATTCATCGAAATGGTTAAGTTTTCTTAATGCATGTTTTAATGACTTCATGAATATTAATTTCTGGGTAGTGAGGACATTGGTTGGTAATAGTGGGTTAAATTTAATAAGAAAATTATTTAACACCCTCTTCGTGTGTATTGAATGTGATGAATCATGTTAGATAGTTTTATTTAAACCTAAATTCAAATTTTATTTCTTGAATGAATTATCAACAAGTAGAGACAGTGAGAAAATATGATACACTAATAATTCACTTACAGCAATATTTCTATATTAATATTACTGTGACATAAAAATTGAAGTTAATTGTTGTGTAAGTGTTGAATTGTACTTATGTAAAATAAATTAGTTACTTCAAACCAATTATCACATTAATGATATTTACTTAATCTATTTATTTTTGTGTTTCTGTTTTAGTCTTGAGTATAGAGATAATACTCCGAAACGTAGACATTAGATATTTTTTTAAGTGTATAATTAAATAAAACATAGTGGGAATAAAAATATGAGTAATCATCATTACGATTACGAATCCAGAAGTGTATTGACACTAGGCATTCCATTAATAATGCTCGTTGTTTTGATTTTGTTGAACTTAAATATTTTATGCCAAATAAATAAAAACAACCATGTTTACTGTTTATATGTTGTTAGTTTATACATTTAATTCCAATTGATGCTACTATGGCTAATTGTACGGTGCACAATGGTTTAATTAATGAGAATAGAAATATTTACCGAGTACCTAACATCGCTCAGGCTCGGGACCTCTTTACGCCCTCTTCGATGGTCAGCTTAATATTAGATTTTTTCCTCTCATTACAAAATTCTAGCGTAATCTTTCAGGTTTGAACCGGCGACCTTGGGCATAGAAACACGTTATGCTTGCCACTATACTACAGGTGACCTCTTGTTTCATTTTTTAATCTCCTTTCGTCAAGAGTTTCATCTTTTGTTGCTTATCCACAGTCTCTTGTAATCTATAATGGAGAAATTACTATTTCATACCCCGTAATAAGTGCCTATCTTGAACTTCAACGTTTCGTTGTACACAACAATGGCCCTCGAGCTTGCCTTGCTCTGAGGAACAATAGGAGTTCCATAATGAGAGCAGGTGTTGACTCATGGGGCCTCACCCCATCAGCAGCTGGTGTCTTCAGGTATATTCTTCTTAAATGGAAACAGTTATATGTGAAGAATAGTTGCTATCATAGTAGTTAACATATTATAATAGAATATTTAAGTATGTTTTCAGAGTTCAGTTAACTTAGCCTATTATCTGGTTGGCTATTAGTCTAGATTGTATGGTCTCGGGAAATGGATGGTCTATTAAGATTCTTTTGAAGTGAATCATTTTGTTCTAATGTTTTCTGACTATCTGACTTATTTTGTTTAATACATCAAACATATTTTGAAATATGTTTTAAATGTCAAAAAAAAGAAAGAAAACCTTAACAACCGAGGAAGAGTCTTAATTTTACTGCATATAGGTTTAGAAGAGGTGAAAGAGAAATAAATAATGAGCCAGTAGATTGAGAACTTAGGGATTTGTACTGTTTCATGGCCAACGGTCATGCAAGGGGTTGAGCCGCAAGGTTCTTTCTTCCTCTCCTTCCTTTCCCCGTTAAAGAAGTAGACTTAACCAATAATCATAAAATAAGTATAGTACAATAGTACCTAGAGAAAATCTATTGACTAATATAATCTTCATGTATATATACTCTTCATACGGCAATATAAATTTAAATGTCTACAACTTATTTAAGCACATTTAGATTTGCTTCTAAGACTTAATATCATCATCTTTATTATCCATGGTGCTACGAATCCTGTAGAATCCACTACAGTCTGCTCTGTTTGATTCAACTGTAGGATCCATCGGAGCCTAGTTCTTTTCACTCTCCTTGTTTTAATTTTCTTTCGTTTAGGACCGTCCTACGATTGTAAGATATTGAGATATAACTTATATCTGTAATCTCTTAAAATTTTCACTCCAGCTCTAGCTTGATCGACCAACCACTTTCTAAATACCATAAAGTTCTACGATTTGATTAACAATTTAAAAGATACATTAATTAATTAGAACGTATGTTAACGTGCTAAACCCGATAAAAGTAATAGGTGAACTTTAATCTCGATAGGCAATCTGTAAGGAAGGTGTAAGGTTCAGATGGAATAGTTATTTATAAAGAATTTTATGCAGGAAGGTGAAAAAAAGGCATCGTTTGCAGGTGAACCGCTGTTTAATGCTACTTATTTTCATTTTTAAATCACCATATATAGTTTCTATTGGGATGTCATATAGCTTCAACTTTATATTCTCATGTTCAGACTGAATATCATAGATTTAAATGCAAAAGCCGGGTAGGCTGCAAGGTTGTTTAGCATTAATGGCATGATGCATTGACCAACTTTAATTTCGCATATCTCTAAATCAGATTGTTCTATTAGGTAGTGTGCAATCAATCAACTGTTTCTACAAAGCTGAACCTCTGTTAATAAAAAACTAAATAAATAAAAAATAAATGATCAGAATAATGTAAAGAAAGATCCAGCAAAAGCATTTTTTCATAAAAATTTGAACAATGGTAAAGTAAATGTGGTAAGTGGATTACATATTTTGAGCTTACATTTTCAAACATTGAAGCCTTAACCGGTTCTATTAAACTCTTAAAAACCTTCCTCAAACTAGCTGTAATAAAGAAATTGTTCCTTAATATACCTTGACGGCGGGTTGTGGACACACACCATAACCTATTCATGACAAAAAGGTCTATAGAGGTCGCCTGATCTTCTATGTTACCTTCCCCACGAGGAGGTATCAGGTGCCATTTTTTTTCCTTTTGAATATTTTAAGGACCTCTTTTGCCAAGGAGGCTACATCATAGCTCTCCGGACTACGATAATGGCTTCCCCTTTTTACTAGGTTTAAAGAGCGTTTCGCAGTTCCCTCATGTTCTCTCTTTATAGAGCATCTTCCTCTTTGTTCTTACAACTTCCCTTATTTTATTGCCTGGCCGTGTGGTTGCATCTAAAGTACGATTTGTCTACCGTGCTTATGACTGCTTGATGTAATGGTTGAGTTATTCCGGTGATAAACTGCTTCCCATGTTTAGGAAGGATTTATCGTCGTGGGTGGTCCTTAGTGCGTAGCGTGAATTATGAACTCTGTTAAATAATTTTGTTAATTTATTCTACATTCTTATTTCCTTTTCATATTTACTTCTTTATATGAAAAAACAAACAACGAGAACCAATTGATGGAACAATGGTTGACTTAAAGTGCAAATATAGTTGGTTGGGAGTGCTGTCATTTTAACAATTCAACTAAGCGAAACTAATTTATTGTGCCAATCGATATCTAACTTTTAACCTGAATTTTAGGCCATCTTAAAGGCTACGACAAAACATATGGTAAATACCAGTTGTTTGAAAATATATATAAAGAAAAACAATCATAAAAAGTAATAAATAGTAAAAGAGAAATTACTAATAGTGTCATGAGGGAAAAAAAATACAAAGATGATATGTATTACTTTAGTATATTATGATGCTCCCATCTCCAAAAGAACTAGCATACTGTTAGAGGGTCTAATCCTTAATCCATTTAAGGACAATGATATAAGCAATGCCCTGCTCAGAGTTTTATATGAGTGACAAAGTTTGGAAAAAGAAAAAGAAAAACCAGAGTCCTGTTGATGGGAGTGAGATCCTGAAACCTTGATGTAAAAATAATAAATAGGGTGTTTGGAAGATAAGTAATAGAAATTATATTAAAAGTATCAGATTATTAATAATATTATAAAAATCATAATAATGTTACAAAAGTATTCGGAAAAATACATATATTGATAATAAATAAATGTTTCTTAAATCTTTATTATAAGTTTATTATTACATTATAAATAATTAGGGGTCAACGTTGCGGAGGGCTTCCCTATCTTCAGGACTCACTGTCAGCCATAAAATATTGTCTATAATAAATTATATAAGTCATTAAAATTTAAAAAAATATTGAACAATTGGAACAACCAATCATAACTAATATATTTTTTCTTTGAATAAATATTCTTTTTTTTTTTGAAATGTTAAACATTTTCATAAAAGAAGAATAATTAGATTATGATGAGAAACAATATTTTATATATATATATATATATATATATATATATATATATATATATATATATATTTGAAGAACAAAAATACCAATATTTTCATAAAATGGGAAACATTTAGGTATGAAATATAGTGGATAAATATGCATATCTCTCTCTCTCTCTCTCTCTCTCTCTCTCTCTCTCTCTCTCTCTCTCTCGCTCTCTCTCTCTCTCACATATATATATGTGTGTGTGAGAGAGAGAGAGAAACAATATGATGGTAAAGCTGTCAGTTGATAGGAAAAACAGGGGGAGAGAGAAAATCGAATCAAATCTGTATCGATTGTTAGGCGCGAGGAGCTCAGGAAGTTAGGTTAGCATAATTAAAGAGAATATATTATAAAAAATAACCATAATGAACAAGGTGGTAATCTTGCTGCCACAATATACATTTTTTTTTGGCTGTAGATCTGTTTACTTCATGTAAGTGTGTCTGCTATTAGAGAAATCCTTCGCTCTATAGAATACAAAAAAATCATCCTTGAATTTATCACTGGAAAAAAAAGTTAATGATCCATCATTAGAGCACTGATTGTATGCTGTAAAGGAGGTGAAAGGTTTACCAATCAGTGGGAAACTGTTTAGATGTGTAATTCACGTTTCTAATGAATCCAATCAACAATTATTACGGTTGCTGAATATGAATGCGTGAGTGATGGTTGATTTTACCACCAATGATAGTTTATCTTATAAGCATTGAAGAATATAATTGGTTTTCATTATATATTTTTTTATATCCCCTTAATAAATAGAATTTTAATATGGCAACCATCTTTTCCATCCTCAGGAAAATCTTAATCGCCTCTTGGCCTTCGTCAGAGGTACATATTGCTTCGCATTGTTGACTGGATGAACAAAATAATTATTTATTTATTTATTTTTTTTTAAATTGTGTTTTATTAAAGGTGAGGGAGTCGATTTTGCTACACTTTTAACGTTAAAAATTTTTGAATAATAGCTTTCAAGTATCAACTGATATTTTTTCCAAAACACCGTGCCAGCAGTCATACTCCCATGAAATATGATGATCTGTGGTCATACACGTACTGAGACCAATACGTATGACTACAGTTTCATTGTAATCCACTTTCAGGTTTATGTGTAATTGAATAAACTGATTTTATAGTTTCAATTGTCTATCGACTATTGTAAACAAAAAAAATAAAAAATATGTTTTTAAAAATTAACTCATGGTAAAAAATCATGAATATACCGCAATGTTTCAACATACATTACACAAACCCTTATTCACGACCAAACTAAAAGAATTACAATATAATATTTATTTAAATAATGTTCTGAAAGTAAAGTATCTAAATAAAATCTTAGAATTTATATGTTTGTAAAATTTTATTTACACAAATTTACAAAGTTATTTCTAATCTGTTTAAGACATTTACCTGTATTTGCCATTTAAATTGATCTTCTTTATATATTTGTCTTTTATTGCTCCGTCATAAAATGAAATTGTTTTTCTGTTTTTGATATTATTGTTTTATTACTTAGGAGTGGTTTCCAGTGGTCTTTTCTAGCATTTTGTGGTTGGAATCTAATTATGATCGTGATTGCTTAATAAAACTCAAAACTTCTAGTTTTTGTACCAATTACTCTTTTTATGGAAGTTAAGAATTCTTCTATGATAATGAATAATGAAGCCAATGTAGATAATCGTTTATGTGAGATCACCTTTAGTGTAGTGGCATAAGAGCATCCTATGCCCAAGATCACAGGTTCAAACCTGGCTGGTGACCCAAGGATTTTTTAATGGTAGTAAAAATCCATGGTCATGCAGTCCTTTGGAGGGGACTTGAAATGGTAGTCTCTAGTATGTACAATATCTGTAATTCATTAAAGATTCATATCCTAATTAATAGACAAAATTTAGGACTCCCATTGTAGCATCGTCCGATTACCTACGATTGCAGAAAAGTGACGTTAAATGAATTAACAAACAAAACAATCGTTTATATAAAATAAAATAACTAATAATACATATTAAATATTTTCTCTTTTTACTCTTGATTAAAATTAAATATAATGTTTTATATTTTCGAGCCATTCTCTTCGTAACCTCTTCTTTTTGACAACAAATATGGACATGCTTGCTCAAAACCAATAAAATAAAAAAATCGTAAAACTCTTTATTAGTGTTTCATTGAAATAAAAAAAAGAAAAATTAAGAATAACTATTTGGTAAAGAATGATTTCAAGAAGAAAAAAAAAAATGCAATAAAATATTACACATATTTTTCTTTAAATCATATTTTAATAAAAATAATTACTAATCATTGCTGTAATAATTGTTTTATTAACCCTTACAGATTATAATTTTAGTTAGGTATAGTCCATTAACTCAACATGTTAATTATGCTGTGTCCTCATTAGAACCTTTTGTTAAATATATCGTAATATAGTTTGTTATCATTAATATTATGCGGAATATTATCAGACGTATTAATCTAATACCTTAAATGAATATTCTGCGCAAAAATACTCTCAGGGATAAATCATTATATAACAGTTTGAGGAGGGATAAGAAGAAAATATATTTGATGAATTGATTTTTTTTTTCCTGTATATACTTGAATAATCAGTCATATTGAGTTTGATAAATTTTACTTTCCTTTTTTATAAAGATGAACTAATAAATATAAACAATTTTGATTATTATATTCGGTAGACATTGTATAATGATATATCTAATGATTAATTTTCTAAAATCCCGCATATGTTATGAAGATAAAAATTATCTGTGATAATAGATAAGTTACCGATCTCTATATAGACACAAAGCAATATTAGCTTACTCTTTAGTTGCATATAAACACTTGTGTATTTCATATATATATATTATATATATATATATATATAGCAGTGCCATCGCGTGGTGGATGTAGGCTCTTCTGCATTGGAGCGCGGATTGTACTGCACGGGAGTCTTTCTCGAATTGGAACAGGCCTTTGACCGAGTCTGGCACCCGGGACTGCTGTACAAACTCCGTAAATTCCTCCATCCAACATACTTCCTCATCCTCTTGTTTATTTATTTAACGTCACTTTATGCTACTATGGCTAATCGACGATGCTACAGTGGAGTCTTAAATTTTGCCTATCCAGGTTTTATTAGGATAGGATCTTTAACGAGTAACCTGACATCGCACAGCTCGGACCTACCTTTTAAGTCCCTCCGAAGGACGGCTTTAAACAAAGGATTTTTTACTCCCATTAAAAACTCCTAGGACCACCTGCGGGTTTGAACCGTGACCTTAGCATGGAGGCTGTTACGCTAGCCACCCAGCTATAAGTGATCCCAAATTCCTCTAGCCCTAGATTTTTAATGGGAGTAAAAATCCTAGTTACGCCGTCCTCGGAGGAGACGTTTAATAGGTGGTCCCGAGCCTGTGCGATGTCAGGTACTCGTTAAGATCCTATCCTAATAAACCTGGATAGGCAAAATTTAGGACTCCACTGTAGCATCGTCGATAGCATAGTAGCATAAAGTGACGTTAATAAATAAATAATAAACTTCCTCATCCTCCAGCCTACTCTCTGATAGGACCTTTAAAATCAACCACAATAGTTCTATTCATCCACTTTTACTCGTTGCTGTGTTCCTCAAGGCATATCTAGACCCATTCTCTACACATCTATACAGCTGATATCCCAACCATCCTAACAATTCCTTTTTACCTACGCCGATGACACTTGCGTGCTATCATTAATAACGATCTAGTATTACTCTCAAAACTCAATCCCACATCAGAGACTTGAGAATTGGAATAAAATCAACTCAATAAATCCACAGATTACCTTACCTTGTCGTAACTATGACATCCTGCCTACAGTGTCCTTTAATGATATTCCGCTTGTCCCTGTTGAACAGATCCGTTATTTAGGCCTCCTGCTTGACAAACGTCTTACATGGAATCCGCATACAAGACTGAAAAGACAAGAAACTGCTCGCCGATTTCGGTTACTTATACATTTACTTGACAGACGCTCTAATCTTTCTCTTACTACAAAAGACTAATTTACATGACAATCATAAGGCCTATCTGGACTTACGGAGTTGAGCTTTGGGTCTCTACTAAACCATCAAAACTCTTTCCGTATCCAATCCTTCAAGGAAATAATGAACCTTGTGTAATAATTTGCTGCTTAAGTTCTAATAATTTGTCCAATGACAATTTGAATCTTCAAGTTCTATATATAGATGTAATAAATGTTCTCTTCATTGAACGCTATTCTCTTGTATATAATATAATTTTCTTCTGTCTTGAAAACAGCCATATTTTTTAGTGACGTTTCGATTTTAGCTCCCCCTGATCTCTTATCCGTTTATGCTAATTTAGTTTTCTACTTATTATCTAGTTTGGTGGTGAACTACGGAGCGAAAAGTTAGCGGTTAGGGTAAAGAGTTAATAGCCGTGAAAAGCGGAACAGTTGACTTGGGGAAGCGTTCCCCCAAGACCAGGTGTCAGGACCAATAGAGCGAATCCCTGTAGGCGGCTCTTCATCAAACTAATTAGTCATACTATTTTTTTCTCTCCTTCAAATTGAATAAGCGTTCTGCATTTCAACGGGATTCAAAAGAGATGGATTAGTGGTATACATTCAACAGGCTTTTATATATCTTTAGAACCATGTTCCAATAATAATTATTTATTTATTCTTGGAAAAGCCTCTTTATAATAATGTAACAGGAAATAAAAAATGGAATTTGGAGACTTAGAATAAGATAAATGTAAACGATAAAATGAAACTAAATGAACAAATAAAACACTCAATAAATTTATTCTAATAATTATGTACCACTAGCTGCTACCCGTCGTCAGCGTCAATTTTTTTTTTTATGCTCGCGATTAAGAAGTTTTAAAAGAATACATTTTAAAGTACTTCTACGTCAATGATATTTTCAGTTTTATTTTTTTGTGGCAAAAGAAATACTGATTTTCTCTGAAACCCGATCTTGACAACGCGACATGGAGTTGGTTTGGCCGTGTGAAAAGCAGTCTTGACGTAAAATGATTCCTACGTGTTTAAATGTTTGCTCCTGTGATTTATTAATTGTTACGGTAAAAGATAAATTAACGGGAAATTGAATATTTTAAAATTAAAAGGTAAATCATTTGGAATCATTGGGATGCGAAGTTGATTTCTCCCGTTTTTCCAGATTTTATCTTCACTTATATTAGTCGGAGCGTGATGTTATAAAGCCTAAAGCCTTCCTCGATAAATGGACTTATCAAAGAATTTTTCAATTCGAACCAGTAGTTCCTGAGATTAGCGCGTTCAAACAAACTCTTCAGCTTTATAATATTAGTATAGATAAGAAAAAAAAAAACAGGTAAAAAAAAGGTTTAGTTTGGTGGAGCATCTGTTTTCATTAAATAATTAATATCAATGTTAGTTTATGGATCTATAGCAACTTTCCATTTATTTTAAAAACTTACTTTTTGGTACTTGGTATTGTTTCGACAATATTGAGTACTGCATGAAAGAACATGCGTTGTTCAATATTGATCTCATAACTTCCCCCATTAAAAATAAAACATCTTCATATGATAATGGGCTTAAATAAATTCTGTTTACTTTTACAACTTATTCTATTGCATATTAACTTTTGTAAAATCTTGCCAACGGTATATTATACGTCTATATTACTACTCATATTTCAGGAAAGATATCAACGAATATCTGACTTAGCACAGAATGTAAGACGGCATAGCGACGAATGTTTCACTCCCTTTAAGAAATCGTGGAATCATATGCCAAGTTCAAAATAAAATTTTAGTTGTTCAATGTTTCCCTGATGGAATTACCTCAGACTCCTAGAGTCTGTTTTTTTCTTTATTTCCAATTCTCCAAATAATTTATTTTGAAGATTTTCGGTAGAGGTATTTCGCCTGAAATGTCCGAGATACGGTGTAACCCACTAAAAGTCGTAATATATATACACAAACACTCACACACACACACACACACACACACACACACACACACACACACACACACACACACACACACACACACATGTATATAATATTTAGGTGAAGGGGGAGGGGGTCCTTGCCTTGCCATTGAAGTGATTGTATGAAGGGGTCCGTGAACATTTTTTGTTGGGAACTACTGCCCTAAATTATAGTAAAAAATGTATCAAACTCCGTAGCGTGGTTTAAGAAGGAGTTCACGGAATCCTTAAATCGCGTTATCATTTCTTAGATATGTAAATTGTCTCAACCATGTCATATTAATTTAGAAGAGGAGGACATACCTCTGAAACTGCAGACATGCATTTTAATGTTGGAAGAACGGAAGCTAAGATCGACTAAACCTTGGTTTCCATTGAACGGTGGCCCGAAGGACTTCAAGATTTTACATTCTTATTACTACTGAGTAAGATCGAAAGAAAAATCCCTTAATATCTGTTACTGACTTCACGGATTATGATAGATAATTACAGAATTTTGCAGAAAATGTTTTGAGTTATTTTATTCAACATCATGAGAAACTAAAGTAGGACATTCTGATGTTCTGAACTTCGTATACACGTATTAGTTTTACAACAGTATTTTTTAGAGCTGTTGTCGATTTTTTTTTGTTTACACTTGTTATCGACATCGACTTGACTGGATAAGTAAAAAATAATTAAAACGCCGATGTTAATAATGAATCCCCGAAGTTATTCTTGTTCTGGGTTTAGACGATGATTAAATGAGAAAAAGGCATTGTTGAATCAGAAATATATTAAAGGGTTTGCAAAAAATGCCCTTATGACCTGATCACGCTATGTGCTTCAAATATTTGACCGATTATAATAAGAATTTTTACTTTCATTTAACTTAAAACTAAAAAATATCAAAAAAACAACTTTGAAATAATTAAAATATGCCATATGGTTTAGTAAGAACGCAAAATTTGTTGAATTAGGTAAAAATCGTGTTATTTTTACTTTCACTTACTTATATATGAAATATAAAGTAAGGGAAAGAGTTGCGGTCGTGAAAATCTTCGAATTCCAGTTTTCAACGGAAGTGCTAGGTTTAGGGTCCCCTGAGTCCAAATAACCAAGTCCCTCAAAGAGTGTTTTTGTTTGTAGGTGTTTGTGTGTGTTGCATCGAGTTTGGCTGACCGGAAGTTTTACTTTATGTACGACTCTAACGATTTTTATTAAACTCTCTATATTGATGTAAAATTTAATGGGCTCAATTTTCTTGCTGTAAAGTACCTTTAATTTTTCAGATTAAAAAAAAATTAACATCGTCTTTTTAGGATTGATGAAAATAGGGTAAATATAAACCAACTAGAGGAGAAAAGAGCAAAAATATTTTTAAAATGTAATTTTTGTTTTTTTGAACATAAGAACAGAAATATAGATGCATAATATACCGTTGGATAGTTAAATATTTCAGAAAAACTATTATCTTATATACGAAGTTGTTAAATTTAATATAAAGTGACCAATAGGGCATAAACTTATTACTGATTATTATACTAACTATTTAATATTACAATATTATTTAAACTAAATCATATCAGTTTCCAATGAAACTGAATAAAATTTTTTTTTGAATTAACTTAATACTTTTTTTACTCAAGTGTGTTGTCCGCACCAGACTTTTTCTTTAGTAATAAGTTAACCTATAACAAAGTAATGAGAGTAAATATTAAAAAAGTAAATTTTATTTCTATTGAGCATATATTCGCTCTTATTATTCCAAAAGTTTATCTTAAATACACAGGATGAAGTTCGTTAAAACAAGAAACAATATTTCAAATTCTTGCTTGGGTTACCTCCTACAATGCTCCAAGGCTCCTCAAAAAGGTCATAGTGCAAACTCATTTCAAAAGTAGACTAGACCAGAAGTAACGAAGTGTATCATTACTAGTATTCCGTTAGGCCAGAAGATTAGGGATCTTATTTTTAGTTAAGTGTATCATGAGGTTGAAGTTTGAAACTGGTACGACTTTATTACTAATTATTTCCATTAGATTATTTTTTTTTTTTTCATTTTGTATTATTTTCAGTTATTGGTAACGGAAATGAAATGAAACGGAAAGTAATTTTATTTGGAGACAAGTAGTCCCCTAAGAATAACAAGAAAAGTACAATAAACATGATAATTGTCTGGTCGTTTAAGACTTCAGTTTAACAATAAAAGATGGATTTTGTGACAATGAATAGTATCATCTATAGATTTTAAATATTACATATGTTGGGAAGATTGATTCTTTAGGAGATGGATAAATAGTTGTTGATTGAAAGTGGACAATGATAAGGATTTACGAATGGATACAAGCAAGGAATTCCAAAATAGGGTAGCACGATTAACAAAGGATTTTTTGAAGGAGATGGATCTGTGTGAAGGTATATACAAGTTTATGGGTTGGGATCTAGTGTTTACTGAATGGACAAGAGGAACAAGAAATAAGTCTCCATTCATTATATTCTTTTTACGTTTTTCCCTTCTTCATATCTAGTAGTTGGTTTATGTTTCTTACTGACTCAGATCTAGAACAGTAGGATATCTTGAATACATAATTGTGAGCCGAACATGTATACGTCTTTTGAAATACCTTAGTTCAATTAATCATGAGGAAATATAATGATCCAATCATTACACTTTAACTATTATCATATCTTTATACAGATTTTTATTTTACTCGTTTTAATACTGTATTTTACTTGTTCTCATGTCGTATCATTATTCTGTCTCCTCTTCCGATTTGAGTATTCCACGTGGGCCCTTATCCATTACTCTACTAGCAACCAGGATTGTTGAGAGATATCCAGCTATAAGTCTTAACTAATTCAATCGCATGCATTCAAATCGCCATACACTGAATAATATTAATCTATAAAGACGAATTTTTCGAAAAATGAAAAAAAAAATTGGATAATTAAAATAAAAAAATAAGACGAGGATAAAATACTAAAATGGACGTTCTCAATTTAGGAATATTTTTCCATGGAACACAATAAAAAAACGCTGCAAATTATTACACAATGGCTTATTATTTCAAATAACAATATTGGGGTATAACTTATAGTTTATAACTGGTTTATATAGCTGCTGATAGGCAATTAAGTAATCTAAAAAACAATAAATAATTCAAAAGAAAATGGTATATCACCACTGCTGACTTCAAACCGCTATATCTCTGCTAGTTTTGATCCAATTTCGATGATTTTTTTTTATGATATGATTTTGTAGAAAATTTAATTATCTATGAAATAGCACTAAACCCAAAGTTTGGTATTTATTAATTTTTATTCGTTATTCGGGTTCTTCGTATCTAGAAATAAATAATTGAAAGGAAAATGTCATATCACCACTGCTCATTTCAAAACGCTTTATCTCTGCTAGTTTTGAATCAATTTTGATATTTTTTTTTTCAGTTTTTTAGAAAATTTAATTATCTATGAAATAGCACTTTTTATTTGGTTGTTTTACATGAATGAAATGTCCGTTTTTATAGTTTCTGAAATACATAAAGGATTTTTCAGGTCTCTGTTGTTTTCATCCGAATGTTTACATATTTAAAGTAAACAGTTACTAATCCTCTACCTTTGTATTATAAACATTAGCTTCCCAATCAATTACCCACTTTTTAGTATACCTCCAAATATGAACATGGAAACACGCGATTTTCGAGTAATATTTTTGTACGAGTTTAAACTCGGCCATTCAGCATCTGAGGTCGCTAGAAATATTTGCAAGGTGTTTGGGAAAGGGGGTTGTTAATGAACCGACCATTCGCCGTTGGTTTGCTAAATTTTCAGCTGGGGATACCGAATTGGAAAACTTGCCCCGAGGAAGACTTCCGTCCGTAATAGACAACGATGTCCTCAAACATACAGTAGAAGGAAATCCCTACCAAACAGTTAAAGGACTCTCAGCACAACTAAATGCAAGTGCATCTACCGTTTCCAGACATTTAAAGTGTATTGGGAAAGTAAAAAAGCTCGATACATGGGTACCTCATGATCTCACTGAGCGGCAGCAAGACCCCATGTTTCAAAACATACCGTGCAAAAATTGAAAGAACTGGGCTACGAAGTTCATCCGCACCCACCATATTTTCCCGAGTTGTCTCCAATAGATTACCACCTGTTCAGGAATTTAGACAACTTCGTGAAAGGAAAACGTTTTGAAAATGATGATCAAGTGAAAAGTGCTTTTTCAGATTTTGTTTCACTTCAAAGCTCAGAGTTTTTCAGTTCGGGGATAAAATAGTTGGTGTCGAGTTGGGAAAAATGTGTAAAAAAAGAAGGTAAATACTTCGAATAAAATTATCTTGTTTTCATATCGTATTTTTAATAAAAATCCTTTATCTTGAAAACGGAGATTTCATGTGACCCAACCCAATATCATTGGTATTAATTTAGTTAATAATTAGGAGTAACGGATATTATTTTTATTTGTTATTCGGGTTCTACGCATCTTGAAACATGAACCCTCAAATTTTTATGGGGGTATTATTTTAATTTTGGTCGGTTACAATGGTTCATTATTAAAAAAATAAACCGAAAACCAGTAAGAGTGAATATGAAATGAACTTATAAACTGTCCTTAATTTAGAAAATTTACTTCTCAAGAAATTAAAATGAGAAGAAATTTCCTCATATTTTTTTCTCATCCATATTTCTAAGGCAAACAAACATCTCGAGTCGCTCTGAATAAGTATTCGGGCTAAATTTAATCAAGAGATTGCCCTTAGGTAGTCAAATCTGAGGGCATTATGTTTTTGTTTTTTTAATTCAATATTTCATGGCATTTGTGAAATTAATAACCAAATGAAGAAAATAATAAACCAAGGCTCTAATAAACCATCGAATTCTGCTCTCATTCAATTCTCATGACTTAATCCATTCCTACTCTAACCTACTAGTTTCTATTCTTGCTTCCTTTTCAATTTCTGATATCTTCCGAGGCGTCTAAAAAAGAAGATGGGCACTAAACCTTCCGATTTAGAACATTTTATGGAGGACTACCTATAAATATCATTGTAGTTTCTCCACATGCGTATCATGCTTTTGTTTTATATTCTACACACATTTACTAGATGTAATAATGTAAATTTAATTTTATTACTTCTTATCTATTCCTTGGATGAAACCTCAAATATATTTAATTTTAGTTTGGAATAAAGACTTTCTTCTTCCATTGTCATGAATTTATTATTACAATAGCATACAATTTTTTCTCAACATTTCGGAGTTTACCCCATCCTATTTTTTACTGTTTACAATCAATCAAGTATCATCAATTATTCTAAGATACAAAAACGTTTGGTGATTTTTCTTCCTTGGGTGAGGTATGTGTCAGAGAGAATATATTTTATACCTAAAACCTTTTGTTTTTAATGTAAACATAACGTAGCTTTTATTATTTCAGTTCCAATTCCAAAGAAGCTTGTATTCCTGCAAACCGTGAAAGGTCTCGAGTTCAGTACTTGCTAAGGGAGCACGGTTCCTAGGTAAGCGATACCGTAGGTGATTTTGTCTGGATCACGATTAACCGCCACGTTTTTACTAAATTAATGTTAAAGAACTTGGTTGTGCACCATAAGGATCTCCCAATATCTAGGTCAATCCGAGGCTTATGAAACAGGAACAATTATATCTGCCACCTAACAATAAAAATTAAAATTCGGCTTCCTAAATATATTTCTCTTAAACTAATTTATATGATTCTTGTCAAACATTTTCAGATATTTTAATGCTATTTGATGAAACTAATTGTTTATAAGCAATCATAAAGTTGGATTTAGGATTCTCTAAACTTGAAGAGATTAGAAAACTGAGGATTTAAGTTCCAGACAAGCTGCTGAAAGTGCACATGGAGAGTGAGGCAGTGAGATACGGGCTCTAGAGGAGGATAGAAATATGTGTTTGCAACTCTTATCTGATTTACGGCAGTCACTACCAGGAAAGGAATGATAACGAGTGTTATATTTAGTGAATTATTACTCGTATGCTTGCCAGCAATTATTTATAATTTTGAATTTTCCATAGCATCGACTCGGCTGAATTCGAATGGCTCTAAATAACTTTACCGTTAACAGCGAAATATTTAGACTTAAAGTTTTATAATCTAAAACATCACAACCTTATTATTTATTAGATAAAAATTAGGGAATATATTTCAATTTGTCTGAATGGTATTACTGCATAACTGCATAACTATTAAATTTGAACTAAATTTAAATAGCTGTTTTCCCTATATTTAGTTCATAATAAACATATTGTAATCTAATTTTATTGTTTTTTTGAGCTTATATATAAAACTGGAAACTCTACCTACTGATTATGATACTGTTTTTACTATCATTTAGGGCCTTATTTCCGGAGTTAATAAGTAAAATACATTGCAATTAAGTTTATCTTTAAATATAACTTTCGGGATCACTTGTAGCTGGGTGGTTAGCATAACAGCCTCCTATGCCAAAGGTCACGGGTTCAAATCCGCAGGTGGTCCAAGGATTTTTTAATGGGAGTGAAAAATCCTTAGTTATGCCGTCCTTCGGAGGGGACGTTAAGGTGGTCCCGAGCCTGTGCGATGTCAGGTATTCGTTAAAGATCCCTATCCTAATAAAACCTGGATAGGCAAAATTTAGGACCCCCACTGTAGCATCGTCCGATTAGCCATAGTAGCATAAAGTGACGTTAAATAAAAAAATAAAAAATAAATAAAATATATAACTTCCAGATCAAGGTATCAAAAAATCTTATTCAAAATATGAATAGCGTGTACGGATGATGTATTGTTGGAAATTCTATGATTAACTTGTTCGAAACTTAATTAATCATAGAATAGTTCATAATAGTAGTTGGTAATTAAAATATTAGTAATTTTCGTGGCGATCTAGTCACCAAGTCTTTTAACACTACTGCTAGTCAGGGAATTCGCCTACTCTTCAGGGATACTGCCATCAGTTTTTCGTGGAGGCTTCAGTATAAATTAATCATGGAATAGTTAATTAGAAAGAGAGTACTCAGATGATTGACTACTTTGAACATTAATTTTATTGATGTGATAAAGAAAAGTGTTTCGAATAATTTAAATTAATCTATGACTGCTTTCTTATTGTTTTTTTCTGCATTACTATATTTTTATATAATTGAATTAAGTTCGAAGGAGATATAACCGAAATTCAGTTTGCTACAGGAAAAGGGACTAGTGCAATATCTGGAGCAGAAATAGCTGAGCCGGGCTTGTCCCTGGAGTACCTTTGTCCCTTTGCAGGTATAAAGCATACAAAACCCCCAGGGCCTGACAATTGTTAACGTCAAGGAGGGAACTCCCATTCTCCTAGAAACACTCTCAAAGAGGGAGTTTAACCTCACTTATGCTATGTGTGTATGTTGAGCCTTTGAGAACCGCAAGCAAATGATTACTGGTGAATATTTAATAACTCAAAAGGTTAAAACTTTGAGGTATCGTCTACTTTTCTTTATAATAATGCATGTTGAAATGGCCTTATCTAATACATTTCTTTCTCCATGTCTCTGTTTATTGAAAAAACTATTGAAAAAATAAAATACAATCGTCTAATGCAATTACAATAAAAAAATCCATAAAATAAATTTCTTTTACCCGAACCCCATTTAGTATGAATCTCGGTTTTCCATTTATTTCTTTATTATTTTAAGCAAGTGTAGAGTATTTTTTCAAATTTTTAAAATAATTCTTGAATTTATATTATATCACTGACGGTTTTATGATACCTTTAAAATTATGATTAAATAAATTAAATTTAAAAAAATATTAGAACTTTCTCTTATTTATAAATCTATGTTTTATTACATAAATAAATAAATCCACATCTCTTAACGTTTCGAGGTCCATGACTGGCTTATCTTCAAAAAATTAATAAAAAAATTCCTTATGTCCATTTAAAATTGTTTTCAGTTCCAAATTTATAAAAAAGAGAAAGTTCTAATCAATTATTTAACACATTATACTCTTCATAATTAGACAATTAAAACTTAATTAATATTAATATGGAAGTGCAACACCACATGGGAAGAGCAAGAAGGACATTAAATTTGAAACTGAAAACAATTTTAAGTGGACATAAGAAATTTCTGATTATTTTTTCTGAAGATAGGACAGTCATGTACCTTGTCGAAACGTTAAGAGATGTGGATTGATTTATTTATGTAATTATATATAAATGTATAAAGAAGAGAAAGTTCTGATCATAGTATTGCGAAAGTGAAAAATTTCGAATTCTAGTTGTGGATAAAAACACACATTTCATCTAGTATTTCGACATCTTAAAAATTGAATTTTTGTGTAATTTGATGTTGTGGGATGTGAAAAAGGACTGTTTGATAGTACACAATAATAGGTATTTCAGAATGATAAAAAAATACCCGAAGCTATATATATAAAACCAAAAAGAATAATAAGACAATCCACTACGAAACAGATTAAAAAACCTGGGTACAAATTAAACAGATATTATAAATAATGCAAACTTATTATAAAAAATACAAAGATTTCTTCAGAAAAAAAAAATTGCGAACAAATATTACAATAACAAGAAAGAACGAACCATAATATTTATATAGAGCAATTCCTTAATAATGAAGAAAGGGTACAAAGTTTAAAATTCAAAAGTGGAGACAGTGTGTCATTATGAAGAATAATAAGTAATTATTTGTAAAATTTCTTCCACATATCATGTTTTTAATTTTCTCTCTCAGTACTTAGATTTATAATTTCTCTTTATGGTGTCTAAAATATTTATTTATTTTATATAGATTTATGCTATTTTTTATTTATATATTATTTTATACAACTGATTTTTATCTTTTGTTTTATAACCCTGAAGATTGCCTAAAAATTAGGCCGAAACGTTGGCACAAATATATTACGTTTCTACTTAATTAAATGTTTTGATGACTGCATCCCGAATTAACTTCTACTCAATGATACATTAAGAATTGACTTATTGTAATATTGTCTATACTAGGATTAACTATGAAATATAAGTAAAAGATAATTGTATAATTACTGAATTATACGAATGTGTTAATAAGTTTTAAACAATTCAAACATGTAATGAATGTCGACTTAATTAATTTTTTGTCTTATTATTTTAGTTTTGATAATAGGGATAAGACCTCCAAACGTAAATATTATATATTTTTGGAAAGTTTTTTAATGGAATATAGCATATCGGAAGTTAAAAATTGCTCATTTATATAAATTTAAGAAACATCCTAAAGCTAAGGGTATGGAAATTAATTAATTTCGTTGTCAAAAAAGATGTAATCAGATTTCATAAACTAATATTTAATGCTATTTTTAAGGCTCTTTTAAAAACAATTACATTTTCCGCCCTTTACTGATACTATTGTTGAGAATACTGTAAGAATTAAAATTATCATTGTGTAGCACGCAATTCAGTTTTCGTATAATGGATGTATAAATTTATAAAAACATTTCTATATTTGTCATCATTAAATCTTGTCACTTCCGTTAATAATTTTCGCCCTTCATAAGTAATGATTTCCCGAAATGGATTGAAAATTTCGGAGTACCGATGTGGTGCTGTTTGACGAGTATACAACATAAACATTATTAAATTAATTTCATTGTGATTGAAATTTGTATTTATATTTATTGGCATTCATAATAAATGTACATTTAATTAGCGCTGTACCAACGTGCTATGATGTAGCTCTTGTTATTTTTGAACCCAATCAAATCCGAGAATGCATTATGTGTATATATTTTGTAAGCTGTTTTCCGGGTTCATGTGCTTAAACATTTAATCATTATTTTTATAACACTAATCATAAAATATATAACAATATAATTTCATGAAGAATAAAAAATATCGAATATAGACTTAGCAATATTGATTTTTTTTTTAATTTATCCATATTGATTTCTTCATTATGTTTTCTTTCCCAAACATTATTTATCATAGAAGTATCAGCAGCCCCATTTTTTTTTTTTTTTTTTAATTTTTTTAAAAAGTAGCTGAAGTTGAATAAAATTGATTTTTAAGGTGATGTCGTTTACTCAGCTTACCATATTCAGGTAATACTTTGATTAAGAGATATAGCAATTTTTTTATAAATAATAAATGTATAATTATTCGTTTTAATTTTTTTTTTCTAATTGATATTAAAATTTGTTGATATTGAATGAAATAAAATTAAAATATCCTAATCCGAAGAAAGATTAACGTTAATTTATCAGAATTTGTGTAAAAAAAAAAAAAAAAATCTTAAATATTTTAGTTGCGTGTCTTTTAAACTAAGAAATTTGTGTTATCTTAATATAAAAAATATATAAATATGTGATCCGTAGATCAGGTGTCGGTAATACATGTTCATAACTGAAAAATTAATATTTATTAAGATTGCTATATAAATTTTAAATTATTGTATTTAATTATAATTTAAAAAATATTTATAAATGTATAATGTATTAATAGAATAATATGTCCTTATAGAAAACTGTTACCCGAAGATAGCAAATACTCTTAGCGGAAACCTTGTTTTAAAATAATTAATTATTAAAGTGGTGGAGGAAACTTTTTTATTCTAAAATTTATTTATTCATAAAATTTATAATGACCCAAGAGTCTTGATTAATAATTAATAATCTGAAATATCTGGATATCCAAACATTTATTTATTTTTTTCTATATAGTTATTTATTTGGATATATTACAATTTGTCACAATGGACAATAATAATACTTGTACAGGATTACATTTATACAAAACCATTGATTGGCATAAACAATCGTTTTTTAATTTTAAGAATTTTTTTCATGTTATTATTAAAATTATCTTTGAAGGTAACAAATAATATTCTTTAGCAATTATTTACTCCATATTTCCTTTTTTTATTTTTATTTGTTTTATAATTTATATAGTTCACTTTTTTTTTTTTTTTTCTAATTTCTATTAGTTTTGTTTCTTTTGCTTTAACACTAAGAAACTAAAGTTATTTTTTTAATGTTTTATAATATTATTCTAAAAAGAAGCAATTTATGTGGGACATGTTCAAAATTTGGGGCTATATTGCTTGTTGAATTGACCCTTCGTCGAAGAAAGTTTTGTTGAAAAAGTTTTAAAATGGTATTAACTTCGGATTCCGGTCCAGCAAGCCTCAATATATATATCGCGAATTACAAGTTTCCATTCATTTCCACGTGACACTTCCCTTCCTAAAAGGAAGGTAAGCCTTGGTGCTTAGTGAAGTTTTGAAAAGTGTGAAGGGCTTAAAGAGGTCCAGGTTAAAAGGAGCAGCATTGATCTGTTGACAGTTTCAACTGAGGGCCTGTTTTGGCTTTCCGCTTCTTTAGTTTCCCAACCATCTTTCCTGAGTTGCCTTAAAACAACACTAAAGCTAGAATGAAACTTTATATTGGAAGGAGTCCGGGTCGAAGTACTCTTCATGTGAACAAAGCAAATATATTTTGGTTAATTATTTTTAATAATGAATCTTTGTAAAAAAAAAAAAAAAAAAAAAAAAAATATATTATATATATATATATATATATATATATATATATATACCCTTGGTCAAAATTGTAGGGCTTACGTTTTAAGATACGTTGAACACGAATTACGAATAAAAAAATCTGTTTGTCCGCATTCCGCAGCATTCTCTGAACCTACAAAAATATTAGGGCATGCAACGACGATTTTAATTACCACCTAGACGTTTATATCAGCTGCTTATTTTTTAAGATATAGAAAAAAATTATTAGTGTTTTTTAACCAAAAAACCCTCGAATAATAATAAAAAAAAGGGAGAAAAAGGAAAAGAAAAAAAAATTGAAATTGTAGACATAAATACGCCCTTTACTTGGTTATTTTTGAAGGTAGGGAAACATATATTAAGAGTATTAGAATCAGTAAAGCGCCATAAACACAGCCAAAAAAGAAAAAGGAAGAAAATTAATGTCTTGGCTTGTAACTTATTTATTTCCGACATTTTACATTTTCTTCCCCTGAAGTACCTTTAATTTTGTAGATTCAATAATAATAACTAGATTATCTTGTTAACGCTGATGAAAAACAGGTAAATATATAAATTGAATAAATTCGATACCCAACTAAAGGAGAAAACAGAAAAAATATATTTTTAATGCAATTTTTCGTTTTTGAACATAAGAGCAGTAATATACATGTATGATATACCTGTATGATATATGATATGGAAAGCTAAAGATTTTAGAAAAAATATCATCTCATACACACGCTTTTAAAAGTTAATAGAGAGTGATGAAATGAACATAAAACTAACTGATTATTTAAGATAATAATATAATTGATTTTTTAATAAAACACATTTATTTATTTATTTATACAAAGCATCTACCCATTAAGGGTCAAATAAAACACATGTTTCTATTTAAATTCAATTTGATTAATTCCTTAATAATTTCACGTATTTTTATCTGTAACTGTATTTGAAAATTCTTTCATTGATTTTAAAAATGGAGGTAAGTGAAAGTCGTGTGTTGCCCGCACCAGATTTTTTCTATATAATTTAATTTATTCATTTCCGATTTTATGTAATTTGACTTTATCATTATTTTCTGTATATATTGTATGAATGTGTATCACATCACTATTGCTACTGTTCATTATGAAACAAATTGTAACAAATCTCAATAAATAAATGAAAAAAATAAAGTTTTTAAATTGATTTTGACAGCAGAGTAAAGTATAAGTCGTGTGTTGCGCGCACCAGAACTTTGTTCAGCTCTAGTCAATTTCTTTTCATAATGGATATGATAAGATGATGATATAGGTAATTTATATGTTTTAAAATTAATTAATCTTACAGTAAATTTACATTAATTAACAATCTTGAAGATCAAGCCTTAGGGGAGGTATATTAGGTGGATGTTGATAAAGGCTGTTGACCAAGTTGCAAGGATTGGAGGTAGGCAACCCCAGTTGAGGTTTACAACATTAACAACTCTAATGAGCTCCTTCCATCCAACCGCTTCTCTATTTACCTAATGAACCTTCATTTCAGTCATTGACAGTTTAACGCTTAAGGTAGTTTTGATTGTTAGGTACTACTGAGGAATCAATTTGGTTACTGCTTTGTTAACGTAATCCCAGGCTAAAAGCATTATTCCGATACCTATACCTCTGTAGGAACATTAATTCATGAATGGTTCGATAACGCTCTGGGTGTAATAATAAAGAAAAAAAACGTTGTAAATTATTACACAATGGTTTATTATTTCCAATCGTAGAGTAGAACTGTTTATAAAGCTGTTAATAGGAAATCAAGTAATATGGGAAGCAATATTTCAGTTAGTTCTTAACTAATTTCAATGATTCTTTTTTCATTTTGTCGAAAATTTATTTCTCTATCAAATGTTTGTCGCTTAGTTCATCGTGCTGTCTCAATTGCGAAAATAGTTTTAAATAGGTTTTTATTTCTATCGAAATCAGAGTCACGATATTGTTAAATCAGTCAAATGGTCTGTTAGATCATTATTATTAAATTTATTCTAGTTAATTAAATTACATAATAAAATTTCGGACTATTCCAGAATTTTAATAATTCGAAAATTTTGTTATTGTATACGTTTATTTATTTTGATTTGATTTTATGTAATTTGACTTTCCTTTTGTTTATATTGTAAATATTGTATGAATGAGATCCTGTAGCACTATTATTATTGTCTATTATGACAAATTGTAATATAGAATACGAAATAAAAAAAAAAAAAAAAAAAATAATTCGAATTTTTATTTGTATCATTATTTATCGAGTTTTATTTAGTTCAGGATCGTTTAACTGTTATCGAAATTTTAAAAAGTTAATTTCTTATTGGTTTAATTCCCTTAAAACAAAAAAAAAAAAAAAAAAAAAAAACCAGCTATAAGTCTATATTTATAACTTTAGGCGTTTTATGCAATACTGGGCTAAGAGAAAGTATTATATTTACTTACGTTACATAGCTATCGCAATTTTATTTTTTAGCTCCTGGCCTTGTAATTCTTCGAAGAAACTTGTACTTTTCAGCTGCAGAAAAGTGCACGCGTGTTTTTTCTCTCTAAATTGAAACATTACTATTTATCTTTTGATACACTGTATTTTATGAATCTATTTTAAAGATTTTTATTCATGTATTATAAGAATTTTATATGATGCCTTTTGTGTAGGTTGTTCAATTCAGTCAATTGCATTTTCCATCATGAAGTATTAGATCAGTCGAATACTCCGCGAGTTAAAGGGCAAGCTCTGAATTAGCTAAAGAGGAAAAATTGTCTTGAAGAGCTAAGAATAAGTAATGAGTTGATCACGCAATATTCTATTTTCAGACGTTGCATATTGCTTCTGTCTATTAGTGCAGCTTTATTTAGTTCAATGTCTTCCTCATCTTTTTTATGATGTAATCCCTCATTTAATAATGTCTGATCATTATTAACGACTTGGTAATTCAATTAACCTTACTAACAGGTATTTAGATTCCCAATGGGATGTTTTTAATATTATATATATATATATATATATATATATATATATATATATATATATATATCTGATGGAGAAGTTGTTTGAGGGTACGGCCATCAAGAAAAACACATTGAAAAAACAAACGTATTTTATTTTTGAGATGCGTACAGTGGAAAATATGACCTATTTAGGTGGACAAAATTCTGAAATTGTCTATATTTAACCTTCAGGATCCCAGATCACGGAAAAAAATATTAAAAAAAAAATATAAAAACTAATTAATTTTTTGACACGATTGGTGAGCGCACAGTAGTCAAACGTCAAATTGATTTGCTAATATCTACTTATAGATGTATTATATATAATTTAGGAAATTCTTGAAATTATATATTGCAAAACTTTTGATTCGGAGTGTTATGTCTAAAAAAAATTATGTATTATCCAAAACGCAAAAATTCTTTGTAATATTTAAAGACTAGAAGGATTGATGAAAAAAATCCTACAAACAAATCCTAGGGTAACTTGGGAGTTATATAGTTTTTCGTTATTGATTAGGGGCATATATTTACAAATTAACTCTACAGGTGAGATTGCAATGTATATTCATTAACGAGTTTGGAAATATCATGTCTTACCTGTCTCAGCAATGTCCATTGTTAAATAAAAGCAAAAATACTTTGATCTAAATACACCTTTAACAAAATAAATGACCATCGAATAAATATAATCCCACTGTCTGTTATTAGGCACTTTTGGGAACAGGAATGATTCACTCATTTATTATTTATTTGTAATCACGGTATGGCGGGAAATATTAGTATTAAGGGTCTTGCCAACTAATAATAAAAAGGTGAAGCACTGGAAAAATCCAAACTTTTGACTTGACTTTGATCCGCCTAAATTAGTGATGTTGCCCACTGTGCGATGTTTCGGCCTACATTATGGGCCTTCATCAAGGATAAAAAAAGTTTTCAACCAATACAATTCAGAGAAATTAATAAAAATAATAATTTAAATAAAATATTGAATAACATTAATAAAATATAGAACCAAACATTGATAATATTGGTGTGAAAATATTTGTAGGTCTGTTTTCTAGTTTTCGAACCTTTTTTGCAAGATAAAAATTTTAATCAGACAAACCTTTTGATTTGTAGTTTCGAAATATCTATGTTTTTCAAAACTAATTAAATCCAAAAAAAAAAAAAAAAAATTAGCTATTTTTACTATTGGATGTGTGACAATATGAACCCGGTTTATGTGCAAACGTGTTCGGTCATCCACAGAAACCTTTGTTTACTTTTTATCTTCTGCTACTACCTTGACTTGGAAATGAAATCTATAAACAATCTTGACGTGGATTTTCCAAGGTTGATGATGTTTATAAACACTTCTTGTTGATCAAGCAATATATCTCTCGTTAATAACTGGGCTAACGGACAAAAAAATTTCAGTGTATTTTTTTAATAAATAATACAGCAATATATATATATATATATATATATATATATATATATATATATATATATATATATAAAATTATTTTTGCAATTATTTAATTTTGTACATTCCAAAAGATTAACAATATCATCTTATTAGCATTAATAAAGAAAGGCTAAATATGTAAGTTGAACGAATTTGATGACTATCTAAATGGAAAAAGAGCGAACATATTTTTTTTTTTAGACGTACAATATACCTTTGGGAAGAGAAAGATTTTAGAAAACATATTACCTTATGCACAGAGTTGTAAAAAATAATGGAGAGTGACAAATAAAGCATAAACTTTTATTATACGTAACGATTTAGTATTGTTATATTATTTTATTTAAATGAACTTAAAACTTTTCCAACCTTAAGTTTATTTAATATTTCTTTAATTGATTTTA
Source organism: Piezodorus guildinii (assembly GCA_023052935.1). Taxonomy (NCBI): domain Eukaryota; kingdom Metazoa; phylum Arthropoda; class Insecta; order Hemiptera; family Pentatomidae; genus Piezodorus; species Piezodorus guildinii. The sequence continues at coordinate 65,716,320 of CM041293.1, forward strand.
ACAGCCGAGGGAAGTTAAAGTTGTGTGTTGCCCGCTCTAGAATTTTTTATTTTTCTTGTTTCAATTGAGCCAATTTCTTTAAACTGACAATTCTTTTTAGAAACGATATTGTTGCCCTAATTATTATGGTGTTGTCGCCTAGCAAGTTCCTGAGATTGATATTTTTTGGTTAGAAATACATAGTTTTGATGAAGGGGGGAGTGTTCTAGAGATTGAGATACTCAGAATCGGTTTTTTTAATATGAGTTTATTATGGAGAATATATGTTTTGAAAATTTAATAAACTTAAATTAACAATAAGTATCAATAATGATAACAGTCTTAAATCACGTATCTGAAAACACGATTCTTGGACCAGAGTAATTTTGAAAACTCCTCTCTACTCACCTATACTTAGCACCTGATAGGATCTTTGTTCAGTCTTATTTTGAAACTTGTAACATCAATACATTTCTATGTACGTGATGCTATCGTTTCAAACATTTATATTGTTAATATGTATTTGTAATGTTTTTTCTTTATCATCAACAGTAATGTCATATGTTGTATAAATTATATAAATTTTAATATTCTATATAATATATAGTTTTATTTGTTATCTGAGTGTTAAACAATAAAGGAGATAAGAAAGAAAAAAATTATTGATTGGTTATTATACTTTTATGGTGAGATTATAATATAATAATAATAATAATAATATATAATGATAATAATAGGCTTACCGAACCCGAAGGTTCGATGCCGATACCACCAAACTTCGCCTGCACAGACTCGTCCAATGTTCACCGGTCAAGCCCAAGCCCCCGAGATCAGCATTAATGCAATCCTCCCATCGACGCTTTGGCCTACCTTTCGGACGCCTACCAGTCGGTTCAGCAAATACCAACTTTCTCTGAATCCGTTCCTCACCATGCCCAACAACTTTACGCGCCCATTTGAGTCTCCTCGATGCTATCAACTCAATTATATTCACAGGGTACAAGATTATGAATCATCATGGCGATATTATGAATATATATATATATATATATATATATATATATATATATATATATATATATATATATATATATATATATAGAGAGAGAGAGAGAGAGAGAGTGTAAGAGCGAGCGAACTGAGGAACTGCGTGGTCTAGTGGATAGAGCACTAGTCGACTGTTCTCCCCCGGTTCGGTTCGGGGAGTGATGACCCTACCCTTTAAAATATCATTGGGTATCGCGGTGTAGAAACTTAAGACACCATATCGCGCGGGCATGTACCTCCAAGGCCAGTCGTGCTACCCGAAAAAAATGTATGCATGTATGTGTGTGTGTGTGTGTGTGTGTGTATAAAGCTGGTAGATAAATGTGATAAATAGAAGGATAAAATATGAATGTCTAAACGTAGAGACTTTAGTTACTCTGAGTGGAATTGGAAACAATAGCCCGATAGAGACAAAAACGTTCGGAAGATCTACAAGGTTTGCTAATCTATGGGAAATAAAGAATCGGTTTTGCTGGTGAAGTGAAGTGAGATGAGGTGAAAAACAGACAGCCGAGATGCTGGGTTAGGTAAGCTCCTGTCACAGGAAATACCTCCTCACAGGATTGAGCTCCTATCTTGTCTGATAAGGGACTGTTTAGATAAGATAAACGGATTTTCTCTTACTTGTGTTTTTATAGTAAAAATTCAAAACCAATTCACTCCACTCGATTTGAAAATATGGCGTGAATTGTCATTTCCGCGAATTTATAATTAAGTTTCTTTCCATATAATTCCTCAAAATCTTAGAATTGAAATCAGTTGGTTTTAAGATGCTACACATGCGTTGTTTACGAACATGGCTTCCCGAATATTTTGGCTGCGAATGCAGTACTTCACTGATAAAAACAATGCATGTCAACATTAGTATAAATTATCATAATAATATATGATAATAAAATAAGAGGTACGCACTACATTGCCTAACTTATATTTTTATGTGTGACAGCTCCTTATTTTGTACTTGAATTATTGTAACTTCGAAGTTGAAATACAAGTAAATGATTGGTCCTTTCATTCATTCTCTTTACTCGTCTGCTGAGACTGTGCCACTTCGACTGTACTAATATTTGTACCATTCTTTTCCTCATTTTTCCTTGGGCATATCGTTCAATACAATCATAGGTGTTTGTGGTTTATTGGCCAACAAATTTTACATTTTAAATTGAGGGTGTATAGTCGACTGTAGAAACTATTATAGGTGGAATAGTCAGGAATCAGTCATTTTTAAAAAGTTTTTAATTTTGCCAACGTTTCGGCTCAAGCTTGTGAGCCATCATCAGGGCTACAAACATCAGAACAAAAGAGATACATATTAATATGATAATGAAAATTTTCTTCTGAATGTAGTGACAATGATGACATTTGAAATAAAACAGAAAATATACCAACATACTTAAATATTATAGATACAAATAATGATAATATGATACATAATCTGATGATGATAAGCATAACAAATTTTACAGAACTTTAGACTTTAATATAAAAGTAAAAAAAAACATATATATATAAACGTACCATTACTGAGCCATGTCCAAGCATAAACTGAGGAAAACCATAAACATAGGTAGTATGGGGAGGGGTTCGTGTAAAAACCCTGAAGGTTTTCCCCTCTAAGTGTAAATACTACAGCTTATCTTTGTTTTTAAAAAGTTTTACAAAATTATATAATGGAAAAAACAAAATAATATATCCGTATGTACAATAAGGTTGAACATTTTTAACAGAAAATTATAAACACTAGAATCTGAGGTATTTAAAAGATCATGAGGTATATAATAAAAAACAAAATAAAATAAATAAATAACAAAAACAAGAACCAGAGGTGTTGTAAACAAAAAGATAAATATACAGTAAATAAATAAAATATACATTACACAAGCAATTTGTACAATAAAGTGATAGAGTTATAATTTAAGGAGACGGAAGATGTTAGCATACGAGGGAGAAATTATCTCTTTGTCAGTTTTATGATTTACGGGAACTCGATCTTTTTCCATATGGATATATATAGCTTCGGAGAGGAGTCGCTTTTTGTAGTTAGGTACGGTGGCTAGGATTTCAGGATTATCAAAATCAAAATGATGGTCAAGGGATATAGCGTGCTCGGATAATTTTGAGGAAAATGGGTTACGGGTAGATATTGTGTATTTGTGCTGATAAATTCTTTTTTTGAGATAGTTTTTGGTCTCGCCTATGTAACATGAATTACAATTTGGGGAAGAGCAGGGAATACGATAAACTAAATTTGATTTTTGTAGGAAAGGGATGGGATCTTTTAGTTTTGAATATAGATTCTTTAATTTGTTACTATGTTTTAAAACTAAGCGGAGATGGGGAAAGCTAGAGGATAAGACTTTTTTAATTTTTTGAGATAGAGATGGGATGTATGGAATGGATCTGTACTGGGGAACTATGGCGGTTTGTGGAGAGTGTGCGGGGATGGAGTGAGGGTTTGAAGAAGTTTTAATGAGGTTCTTGATTAATTGGTCAGGAAAATTATTAGATTTTAGGATTTTTGTTAGTCGGGTTAAATTATCTTGGTGAAATTTTGTATCGGAAAGTGTTAAGGAACGGTGTATGAGGTTTTTGGCTACACTGATTTTCTGGTGATGTGGGTGTAAGGAAAAATAATTAAGGAGACGGCCAGAATAAGTAGGTTTGGTGTACCAGTTAGTGGATAGTGAATTATCGGAATTTCTTATGATAAGGAGGTCGAGGAACGGAAGTGAGTTATTGTTTTCTGTTTCAATGGTAAATTGGAGTCGAGGATGGTATGAGTTGAAAGAAGTCAAGATATTAGGGATGGCTTTGGGGTTGAGGATCAGGAAAAGGTCATCAACATATTTTTTAATGAAAAAAATATCTGCGGAAAAGTTAGGTATAACGGTGTCAAGAAGGTGATTGAGGACGATGTTGGAGAGATCAGGAGCAAGACAGTTTTCCATGGCTAAACCCGAAATTTGTTTATAAAATTTCTCTTGGAAGCATAGGTAGCCAGAGTTACAGCACAGAGAGAGGGATTCAAGGTATGAGGATTGGTTGAGGGAGGTATGTGGTTCTAAGGTCAGCCAATTTTCATCGATTATTTTAAGAGCACGGTCAGTAGGGATGTTGGTAAAAAGGTTTACAGCATCTAGGGAGGCTAAAATGAAATTTTGAGGAATAGTCAGGGATTTCAGTTCTTCAAGGAGTTGCTGTGAATTTTGGATGTCATATGGGTTATTTTGGCTGAGTTTTTGTAAGGGAGAAAGAAGGAATGAACTGAGTTTTGAGGATGGTGAGTTGATATTTGAAATTATGGGACGTAATGGGTTTCCTGGTTTATGGATTTTAGGTAAGCCGTAACATCGGGGAGCAACTGAATTATAGGAGATGAGGTTTTTGTAGGTAGAGAGAGTGATCTGTTTGGATTCGTGGAGATATTTTAAATGCTGGTTAAATTTAGTGGTGAGAGAGGATGTAGGATCGCGTTTGGTAGGAAGGTATGTGGTTTTGTCAGAAAGAAGGAAATTTAGTTTTTTATCGTATTCTGCCCGGTCCATGATAACGGTTTTGTTTCCTTTATCTGCACGGGTGACTATTATATGGTTATTGGTTTTGAGAAAGGATCGGGTAGAGGATAGGTCCTTAGTAAATTGAGGTGAAAATGGAGAAGGGTTAGACGGAGGGTTTTGTAAGTAATTGGTAATAATATTAGAGGTTCGGGTACGGGAAATCATTCGTTTTTCATCGTCAGGAATCAAAAGAGTGTCCTGATGGATGAACTCAAGGTCGGTTATAAGAGATGGTATTAGTTTTTTTGAATTTGTAAAAGGGATATTGAAGTTTGGACCTAAGCTGAGAATATTATTGACATGTTGAGGGAGTTTAACGGAGGAGATGTTGTGAACCCAATCAGGATCCCCGGAAGGATATATCTTATTCGCGTTAAAGTTTTCTTTAAGTTGTTTAAATTTATTTGCTAATATACTTTTTTTCTTTGATTTATGAGAAATATAGATATTATTAATGCAAGAGTTTAGTGAGGAAATATCGTCAGTAGAGAGAATGGAATAAAAGGAGTTAAATAAATAATTAATTTTCTTTTTTACTGCTTGAATGAGGAAAATCGTTTCTTTGATATGTAGGTTAAGGAGTGATTTTTTAAGACGGAATTGGATGCTTTCAAGTTTTGAGAGAAATTTTTTGTTAACATTAAAGTTGTTGAAATTGTTGGAAATGAAGGGGGGGAATAAAGAATGAGAGCGGCATTTTAGAAGGAATATGAGCGACTCCTCTTTGTTGGCTAATTGTTTATAAAGATGGGAAATACGGTTAAGAAGAGGTTTTTTATCAGGATATTTTGATTTTAGAATTACAAAAGAGTTTACCTCAGTTCTAATGTTATTTTCTGATGTCGCTGTTATTGTTGCTGGAGATGAAGTAACAGTAACTGATGAATCGGCGTCCGGATGTTGTGAAGGTGACACTGGTGATGAACATGTAGTGGTAGGTTTATAGGATGAAGAGTACATATCTTAGATGTGATGGTTTCTGAAGTTTGCGATGATGAAGTTGAGGTCCCAAGTAGAGTGAATTATATTGAGGGTGTATAGTCGACTGTAGAAACTATTATAGGTGGAATAGTCAGGAATCAGTCTTTTTAAAAAGTTTTTAATTTTGCCAACGTTTCGGCTCAAGCTTGTGAGCCATCATCAGGGCTACAAACATCAGAACAAAAGAGATACATATTAATATGATAATGAAAATTTTCTTCTGAATGTAGTGACAATGATAACATTTGAAATAAAACAGAAAATATACCAACATACTTAAATATTATAGATACAAATAATGATAATATGATACATAATCTGATGATGATAAGCATAACAAATTTTACAGAACTTTAGACTTTAATATAAAAGTAAAAAAAAACATATATATATAAACGTACCATTACTGAGCCATGTCCAAGCATAAACTGAGGAAAACCATAAACATAGGTAGTATGGGGAGGGGTTCGTGTAAAAACCCTGAAGGTTTTCCCCTCTAAGTGTAAATACTACAGCTTATCTTTGTTTTTAAAAAGTTTTACAAAATTATATAATGGAAAAAACAAAATAATATATCCGTATGTACAATAAGGTTGAACATTTTTAACAGAAAATTATAAACACTAGAATCTGAGGTATTTAAAAGATCATGAGGTATATAATAAAAAACAAAATAAAATAAATAAATAACAAAAACAAGAACCAGAGGTGTTGTAAACAAAAAGATAAATATACAGTAAATAAATAAAATATACATTACACAAGCAATTTGTACAATAAAGTGATAGAGTTATAATTTAAGGAGACGGAAGATGTTAGCATACGAGGGAGAAATTATCTCTTTGTCAGTTTTATGATTTACGGGAACTCGATCTTTTTCCATATGGATATATATAGCTTCGGAGAGGAGTCGCTTTTTGTAGTTAGGTACGGTGGCTAGGATTTCAGGATTATCAAAATCAAAATGATGGTCAAGGGATATAGCGTGCTCGGATAATTTTGAGGAAAATGGGTTACGGGTAGATATTGTGTATTTGTGCTGATAAATTCTTTTTTTGAGATAGTTTTTGGTCTCGCCTATGTAACATGAATTACAATTTGGGGAAGAGCAGGGAATACGATAAACTAAATTTGATTTTTGTAGGAAAGGGATGGGATCTTTTAGTTTTGAATATAGATTCTTTAATTTGTTACTATGTTTTAAAACTAAGCGGAGATGGGGAAAGCTAGAGGATAAGACTTTTTTAATTTTTTGAGATAGAGATGGGATGTATGGAATGGATCTGTACTGGGGAACTATGGCGGTTTGTGGAGAGTGTGCGGGGATGGAGTGAGGGTTTGAAGAAGTTTTAATGAGGTTCTTGATTAATTGGTCAGGAAAATTATTAGATTTTAGGATTTTTGTTAGTCGGGTTAAATTATCTTGGTGAAATTTTGTATCGGAAAGTGTTAAGGAACGGTGTATGAGGTTTTTGGCTACACTGATTTTCTGGTGATGTGGGTGTAAGGAAAAATAATTAAGGAGACGGCCAGAATAAGTAGGTTTGGTGTACCAGTTAGTGGATAGTGAATTATCGGAATTTCTTATGATAAGGAGGTCGAGGAACGGAAGTGAGTTATTGTTTTCTGTTTCAATGGTAAATTGGAGTCGAGGATGGTATGAGTTGAAAGAAGTCAAGATATTAGGGATGGCTTTGGGGTTGAGGATCAGGAAAAGGTCATCAACATATTTTTTCCGTCTCCTTAAATTATAACTCTATCACTTTATTGTACAAATTGCTTGTGTAATGTATATTTTATTTATTTACTGTATATTTATCTTTTTGTTTACAACACCTCTGGTTCTTGTTTTTGTTATTTATTTATTTTATTTTGTTTTTTATTATATACCTCATGATCTTTTAAATACCTCAGATTCTAGTGTTTATAATTTTCTGTTAAAAATGTTCAACCTTATTGTACATACGGATATATTATTTTGTTTTTTCCATTATATAATTTTGTAAAACTTTTTAAAAACAAAGATAAGCTGTAGTATTTACACTTAGAGGGGAAAACCTTCAGGGTTTTTACACGAACCCCTCCCCATACTACCTATGTTTATGGTTTTCCTCAGTTTATGCTTGGACATGGCTCAGTAATGGTACGTTTATATATATATGTTTTTTTTTACTTTTATATTAAAGTCTAAAGTTCTGTAAAATTTGTTATGCTTATCATCATCAGATTATGTATCATATTATCATTATTTGTATCTATAATATTTAAGTATGTTGGTATATTTTCTGTTTTATTTCAAATGTTATCATTGTCACTACATTCAGAAGAAAATTTTCATTATCATATTAATATGTATCTCTTTTGTTCTGATGTTTGTAGCCCTGATGATGGCTCACAAGCTTGAGCCGAAACGTTGGCAAAATTAAAAACTTTTTAAAAATGACTGATTCCTGACTATTCCACCTATAATTTACATTTTAAACAATATTTACATCGAACGTTTTTAAAAACAAAGTTTTCTATCCCGAAAATTGTTTGCCTACTTTATTAATATGCACCCTACCTATGCGTCACCCTCAAATACGTATAATCTGTAAGATCGAGGATTATATACCCGTGTTGTGGGAAATAGTTGCCATTCACTCTGATATATATGACAAATCCAACCTATTAACAAATGACAGTCCCTCCCGATAAAGTTTATGGGACTTGCCTATCAGTACTTAATAGTAACACCTGACTCATTTATAATGATGGAGTTTTGTTGACCGTAGAGAAGTTAGATGAGGAAGATGGTTGGGGGTGCGGTCATAAATTAAAACCACACAATTAAAAATAAGAGTTATTTTTATTATGTGCCGACGTTTCGGCCTACAATGTGGGCCTTCATCAGGGCTATAAGAAACAAGATAACAACCAATGTAATTAGACTTAATAATGCGTTAGGTATATAATAATAATATGACAGTAATAAATTATGGGAACATAAATAATATTAAATGTAAAATGATAATAAGATGACAATTATAAAGTATGGAAATAAACAAAATTAAGATGATAGTTATAAAGTATGGAAGTAGACATAATTGAGATGATAATATTGTAATGAGAATATATAAATAGAGACTCAGTAAATGAAGAAAAATGATAAAGGAAAAATATGTGAACAATTAAAATTTTAAATATTAACAATTATGAGTTGATATATGACGGTAATATATTAAAAACATAGTTAAGAGTATAGGTAATATATAAAAAAAAAATATAGTCGTTACAAAAGAGAAACAGTATGAATAAAAAATAATAATTTAAATTTTAAAATAATGTAATATTAAACTAATAATTATATGTCAGGATATGTAATGGAGAAATATATGAGTATGGAAAGGGGGAGAAAGAAATGGGCGATGAAAAAAGACCCTTATAAATAAGAAAAAAAATATACATACATGACGTGCAAGCTTTGCCTACGAAGTGTTGTTTCTCAGTTTAAAAAACGCTCATTGCGTGGAACGGAAAATATGAGAACTAGAATGTCCGTTAGGAAAATTCCAAGAAGCTAAGTTATGTTTACTGATTATATGTTGCGATCGTGAAACTTTTCGAAATAGTTTTCAACGGAAATACACATTTTAGGTCCCTCAAGTCCAAATAACCAAGTCCCACAAAAATATCGACATCCAGTATCTATAAACTAGGTTCCCAAAAATTAAGGGGGAGCAAGAAAACAACTATATAACAGCGATTTGAAGGCCTTATCACGACATTGCAAAACCGGTAAACAAATAGGTCTCGAATTAAATACCGATAAGACGAAATATATGATTAGTAGCCGAAATGGTGGCGATCTTGAGAATATTACTATTTCAGGGCATGCTTTTGAACACGTAAAGAAATTCAAGTATTTAGGTTCAATGATTACAAGAAAAAATGAAATCCAGGAAGAAATAAAGTCCCGATTAAAGGTGGGAAATGCGTGTTATTATTCAGTTGCTAAGTTACTTAGTTCGCGGCTTCTATCTAAAAACTTAAAGGTTAGAAATTATAAAACTATTATTCTTCCAACGGTTCTTTACGGATGTGAAACGTGGCCGCTTACTTTGAAGGATGAACAACGCCTTAAGGTTTTCGAAAATAAGGTATTGCGTAAAATATTTGGTCTGAAGAGAGATGAGGCCACTGGGGAGTTTAGAAGGTTGCACAACGCGGAATTGCGGAACTTGTATCCTGTGAATATAATTGAGCTGGTTACATCGCGGAGACTCAAATGGGCGAGTAAAGTTGTTGGGCTCGATGACGAGCGGATTCCGAGAAAGTTGGTATTTGCTGATCCAACTGGTAGGCGCCCGAAAGGTAGGCCGAAGCGTAGATGGGAGGATTGCGTTAAGGCTGATCTCGGGGGCTTGGGCTTGGATGGTGAACATTGGACGTGTCTATGTAGACGGACTTTGGTGGGATCGGCATCGAACCTTCGGGTTCTCTAAGCCTATTATTATTATTATCACCACATTGCATGGCCGAAATACAGTAAGCAAATGGACAAAAGATCTTTATGGATTGTAGAGGTACAACATTTTTAAAAACAAGACAGCATGAGGTTGCTTACCTTAGCAGAATATCTTAGCTTGAAATCTACTGGACCTATTCCATTTTTCATAATGCTTTTTGGTGGATTGCGTCATGCTGTCAACAGACTAGTGATATGATAGATAAGCTATCATAATGTAGCTAACACCCACCCGTACCGCTGTTCTTCGAATTGCGGTTAGATACAAAGTGAAAATATTAATTTAACCTAATACAAAAATAACTTTATTTGAGAAAAATCAAGTACAGAACGTTCTGATTCCAACGCCAAATCAGCAAAACAACCACTTAAAACATTATTGTAGAGCTACTACCCTCAAATATTAGTTTCAGTAAGAGTTGCGAAGTTTGGAGTTCCTAGACTGTTTCTTTTTTTTAAGTATGGAGTTTTTTTTTAAGTTTTTATTTTTTCTTAGACAGAATAATCAGAATAGGAATTCAACAAGGGCTTCTCTATTTTAAGATTGTTACAAGCTTTGTCATTTTTTTATTTATGGCATCAATGAGAATTTGAGTCAAGCAGAGAACGAAAATCCGTGAAAGAAATTAGCCTTTAACTTTCGTGACATAAAAGTTTTTTCTTCATTTTTTTTTAAAGTACCGGGCCCGATCTCATAAATCAAGTGAGATTTTCACTCTCTGGCTGTGATTTCACATTTAAAATAAGTACAAAGTTTACTTTCTACGAACGTGAACATTTTAATTTTATTTTACATTCTGAGAAAGTTACATTGGAAATACCAAGCGTGAATATTCAAGCACTTTCCCTCACGATAAAACATTCTTAGTTTCACGACGAAGCTTTACAAATAGTTGATGGTTGATATTATTAAGACATTATGCGTATAAGTCATCTGATATTTAATACTTGGTTGTGTACTGAAGTTAAATATAGCGGAGTTCATTGATAATTCACCACATCTATTTAAATACATGCCACTTTTTTAGATCCACTTATCTATGTATGGAATACATAGTAAGAGAAAGTATGGTGATAGAGAAAATATGGGATTTGAGTTTTAACCTGAAATACACGTTTAGGGTCTCCATAGTCCAAATAACTAAGTCTCAGAAAAAGGACTGTGTGTGTCCGTCCGTGAATGGTGAGTCTAGCTCGATAAGCTCAATAAACCTGAAATTTCATATTTAAGACAACTATATGCCCGCGATGTTATATCGACTTTTCCATTAAAATTGGCTTACTTTGTACCATGAATTTTGCACCTTTTTGCGAATGCGAATTTATTATCAATTTTTTATTTATATATTTATTTAATTTTCGTACTCCCCTTTTTTATTTATTTATTTGTTTACCTACTAGATTACTGTTTATTTATCAATTCCTTCGACAGCTCCTTATCGTCATTCGTTATTACCTTATCATCATTCATCATTTATCATCGTCATCTGTTATTACTTAAAATCTTTTAATCTTTACCTCGTCACTATTTCTTACAATTTTATCAAATACTCATAAGTAATAACTCAAGTACTCTCAAGTAATGACTTTGGGCTATTTTTTAACAATCGAATCAGTAAACATAACTTAGCTTCTTGGAATTTTCCTAACGGACATTCTAGTTCTCATATTTTCCGTTCCACGCAATGAGCGTTTTTTAAACTGAGAAACAACACTTCGTAGGCAAAGCTTGCACGTCATGTATGTATATTTTTTTTCTTATTTATAAGGGTCTTTTTTCATCGCCCATTTCTTTCTCCCCCTTTCCATACTCATATATTTCTCCATTACATATCCTGACATATAATTATTAGTTTAATATTACATTATTTTAAAATTTAAATTATTATTTTTTATTCATACTGTTTCTCTTTTGTAACGACTATATTTTTTTTATATATTACCTATACTCTTAACTATGTTTTTAATATATTACCGTCATATATCAACTCATAATTGTTAATATTTAAAATTTTAATTGTTCACATATTTTTCCTTTATCATTTTTCTTCATTTACTGAGTCTCTATTTATATATTCTCATTACAATATTATCATCTCAATTATGTCTACTTCCATACTTTATAACTATCATCTTAATTTTGTTTATTTCCATACTTTATAACTGTCACCTTATTTCCATACTTTATAATTGTCATCTTATTATCATTTTACATTTAATATTATTTATGTTCCCATAATTTATTACTGTCATATTATTATTATATACCTAACGCATTATTAAGTCTAATTACATTGGTTGTTATCTTGTTTCTTATAGCCCTGATGAAGGCCCACATTGTAGGCCGAAACGTCGGCACATAATAAAAATAACTCTTATTTTTAATTGTGTGGTTTTAATTTATGACCGCACCCCCAACCATCTTCCTCATCTGACTCATTTATGATTCCCTTTGGCTTATTGAAGTTGGCCGATTTGTCAGTCCTTTGTAGTTCTCCGTTGTAGAGCCTTGTAAGGGCAGCTACTCATTATTAAGACGTCGCTCTGTGCTCCATCCATCTTGGGCTAGTTCCGCCATCCATCTTGCCTCGTCTTGTTCTTGAAAGCTGTCGTCCTCTCTTTTATTTTTACTTCGAAGCGATTACTATCATTTGAGTTTGGTGTACGAGTGTAGAGGAGATACTTTATAGAATACAAATAATATAAAAATATAAGCCACAATGTAGTTTATTGCTCTGACTTTGTTACTACAGTTTTTCACCGTTGTTTCGTTACGTCAACTAACTCTAAATGTAAAGTACTGAGAACTACGAAGAACAAGCTTGTCTTAGCATAAAATGCCAGTATAATTGACCTGCGTTTAAAAAAGCTGGTGCATGCAACACACGACGTTCACTTACACTTGTTGTTTAAATTAATTTAAGATTTTTGAAATACAGTTTTTAGAGATGAAAAATGGTTTACCAGATAATAGAAAAATTTGAAATATTGGGATTTAAGCCACGTTAGACTATTTCAATCAAAAAGAAACCGACATGATATTAAAGTTCTTTAAATTTTATCCCACATAGCGAGCTTAATCAAAATCGTTACAGCCGTTATTACGGTTCGCAAAAAGGTGCAAAATTCATGGTACAAAGTAAGCCAATTTTAATGGAAAAGTCGATATAACATCGCGGGCATATAGTTGTCTTAAATATGAAATTTCAGGTTTATTGAGCTTATCGAGCTAGACTCACCATTCACGGACGGACACACACAGTCCTTTTTCTGAGACTTAGTTATTTGGACTATGGAGACCCTAAACGTGTATTTCAGGTTAAAACTCAAATCCCATATTTTCTCTATCACCATACTTTCTCTTACAGTATCATGCATAGATAAGTGGATCTAAAAAAGTGGCATGTATTTAAATAGATGTGGTGAATTATCAATGAACTCCGCTATATTTAACTTCAGTACACAACCAAGTATTAAATATCAGATGACTTATACGCATAATGTCTTAATAATATCAACCATCAACTATTTGTAAAGCTTCGTCGTGAAACTAAGAATGTTTTATCGTGAGGGAAAGTGCTTGAATATTCACGCTTGGTATTTCCAATGTAACTTTCTCAGAATGTAAAATAAAATTAAAATGTTCACGTTCGTAGAAAGTAAACTTTGTACTTATTTTAAATGTGAAATCACAGCCAGAGAGTGAAAATCTCACTTGATTTATGAGATCGGGCCCGGTACTTTAAAAAAAAATGAAGAAAAAACTTTTATGTCACGAAAGTTAAAGGCTAATTTCTTTCACGGATTTTCGTTCTCTGCTTGACTCAAATTCTCATTGATGCCATAAATAAAAAATGACAAAGCTTGTAACAATCTTAAAATAGAGAAGCCCTTGTTGAATTCCTATTCTGATTATTCTGTCTAAGAAAAAATAAAAACTTAAAAAAAAACTCCATACTTAAAAAAAAGAAACAGTCTAGGAACTCCAAACTTCGCAACTCTTACTGAAACTAATATTTGAGGGTAGTAGCTCTACAATAATGTTTTAAGTGGTTGTTTTGCTGATTTGGCGTTGGAATCAGAACGTTCTGTACTTGATTTTTCTCAAATAAAGTTATTTTTGTATTAGGTTAAATTAATATTTTCACTTTGTATCTAACCGCAATTCGAAGAACAGCGGTACGGGTGGGTGTTACTACATTATGATAGCTTATCTATCATATCACTAGTCTGTTGACAGCATGACGCAATCCACCAAAAAGCATTATGAAAAATGGAATAGGTCCAGTAGATTTCAAGCTAAGATATTCTGCTAAGGTAAGCAACCTCATGCTGTCTTGTTTTTAAAAATGTTGTACCTCTACAATCCATAAAGATCTTTTGTCCATTTGCTTACTGTATTTCGGCCATGCAATGTGGTGATAATAATAATAATAGGCTTAGAGAACCCGAAGGTTCGATGCCGATCCCACCAAAGTCCGTCTACATAGACACGTCCAATGTTCACCATCCAAGCCCAAGCCCCCGAGATCAGCCTTAACGCAATCCTCCCATCTACGCTTCGGCCTACCTTTCGGGCGCCTACCAGTTGGATCAGCAAATACCAACTTTCTCGGAATCCGCTCGTCATCGAGCCCAACAACTTTACTCGCCCATTTGAGTCTCCGCGATGTAACCAGCTCAATTATATTCACAGGATACAAGTTCCGCAATTCCGCGTTGTGCAACCTTCTAAACTCCCCAGTGGCCTCATCTCTCTTCAGACCAAATATTTTACGCAATACCTTATTTTCGAAAACCTTAAGGCGTTGTTCATCCTTCAAAGTAAGCGGCCACGTTTCACATCCGTAAAGAACCGTTGGAAGAATAATAGTTTTATAATTTCTAACCTTTAAGTTTTTAGATAGAAGCCGCGAACTAAGTAACTTAGCAACTGAATAATAACACGCATTTCCCACCTTTAATCGGGACTTTATTTCTTCCTGGATTTCATTTTTTCTTGTAATCATTGAACCTAAATACTTGAATTTCTTTACGTGTTCAAAAGCATGCCCTGAAATAGTAATATTCTCAAGATCGCCACCATTTCGGCTACTAATCATATATTTCGTCTTATCGGTATTTAATTCGAGACCTATTTGTTTACCGGTTTTGCAATGTCGTGATAAGGCCTTCAAATCGCTGTTATATAGTTGTTTTCTTGCTCCCCCTTAATTTTTGGGAACCTAGTTTATAGATACTGGATGTCGATATTTTTGTGGGACTTGGTTATTTGGACTTGAGGGACCTAAAATGTGTATTTCCGTTGAAAACTATTTCGAAAAGTTTCACGATCGCAACATATTTCCCTATACTAAGTGGACAATGAGGTTTAACATTTTGTATGAAAATATTGATGGTGATATATATAAACGTTATTGGAATTCCATTGTACTTTTCTCCTCATGTTTCTTTTCTTTGGGTTGCAGGATGCCTCCAACGGTGGACCAGAAGACGAAGAAGAAGAGCCCCGGCGGAGGACTGAGACGCCTGCTCTCGCTCTCGCCGCGGCGGATGGAGACGGCCTTCCTCCCGGACACGAGCTTGGTCCTCGAGGAGCGGAGGCAGCAGCTGCGCCGCCACGACTGGAAGTCACTGCCTCCCTCCGGCAGGAAGAGGGTATCCTTCAGCCCGCGATCGGACACCGAGTCCGACATCGGATCCGAGATATACGACACCGTCTCCAAGAGTGAGTACAAGTTACAGCTAGCTTTTGTTTGAGGTTAGAGCCTCCGCCACGCTTGAGTAACCCTAGCAGGCTTTAGTTGGAATAGGGAAAGGCTATGTTCTGTTGAAAACTAGAAACTATTTAGTTTAAGATCAGTGTGTTTCCTGTAGGAAAGTTAACGAAGGAGGGTTGACGATGGCGTCATTTTATTACATTTATAAAGAGGTTTTTGAATTGTGTCGCACAAAAAACACAAAGTTGTGCCAAAACCAGGGGCGTAGCTACCGCCGCACAGTGGAAAATATAACCGATTTAGGTGGACAAAATTCTGAAACTTGTCTATATTTAACCTTTGGGGTCCCGGACGGATTACGGAAAAAATATGAAAAAAAAATTATAAAAACTAATTAATTTTTTGACACGATTGGCGAGCGGACAGTTGTCAAACATCAAATTTATTTGCGAACATATAAAACCCGTAAATTTTACGTTTGAAGTCCAACAACAACAAATGTAATTATGGCTCGGAGTTGCTGAAACCAGTTAATATTTGTATTTTATATCATTTAGGAAACTCTTCAAATTATAGATTGTAAAACGTTTGATTCGGAGTCTGGAAAACATTATGTATCACCCAAAACGCAAAATTTATTTGTAATATCTAAAGAATAGAAGGATTGCCAGAAATATTAGTATTAAGGGGTTTTGCTAGCTAATAATAAAAAGGGGAAGCACTAGAAAATTCCAAACCTTTGGTTTGACATTTGTTCACCTAAATTAGCGATTTTGCCCACTGTGCGCCGTCCCAAAGATACAAGCCTCCCTGCTTTCATCGTCTCAAACCCATGAAATTCAGAAATGTTATTCAAAAGCTTACTCGAACTCTAAGGCCGTATGCTACATTTCCTGCAGAAAAATGAAATTTAAACATTAATTTAAAAAAAATAAATTTGAATAGCTACTTTAACTCTATCTTTAGCTAATAGTTGTTTTTTCATCATCTACTGCATAACTTTTTCATAACAAAATAATTTTTTGGTGATTATGGGATTTAAGTTAAAAAAAAAAAAGTTATTGTCTTGGCACAATTTTAACGGTCTTATACCTCTTTTATTACTTTATATTTTTATAACGCTTTAGAAAAGTATTTTAACTGGCATAAATAGAATTATATTTTAGATTGCAGTAAGGGAATTTGTAGAGACATTTATTAGAAGACGTGAGGATTTCAGACCCGCAATCATGCTGCAATGCCTAAGTAAACTATCAATGTATAGTAAATGCGTACTATTACTGCATAGACATACTGATTTCTGAAACTGAACAAGGATATCAGAGCCTCTGTAACTTGAGCAATACATCCGTTTTACAACCGGAGAAACTCATGTCTTATTGAACTGAAACAATGACAAATAAAACCGGAAAACTGACGGCTAAATACAGTAAAGCAGGTCAGTCGATCTGTATGAACAATTAATTCCTTTGAAAACATGCTTAAAATCTTTAATTAAGAAAATTAATCCTTAAAGGAGTTAAATTTAATGCCCTTTCATCAAGTTTTTTTCTGGAGGTAATAACATTTTTTCTATTTCTGAATTTTCCGGTTACAACTGCAACAGCCGAAAGAAATTTTCCAAAGTTAAAACTGATAACAAATTATACGTGTATATAGAATCTCTATGAGACAAAAAACGGCTGTCAGGTTTGTCCTTTTTATCTATAGAGGCAGAAATTCTTAATCAATAAAATTGTTTTGGGATATGGATGATTTAATTAATACGTTTCTCAAAAAAATGGAAGAAAAGTGTTTATTTAATTTCAATTGTTTTACTAATTAGCTCCTAGGAATTATTGTAAGTAATAATTAGTAGTGTTTTTTATTTTATTCAATACAAGTTCTTTTGTTAAAAATTAGATTTTCTATTTGGGCTTCTCCGCAGTAAGGAAAAAGAGCCCGACCAAATTTTTATTCAGGGCCCATCAAGAGCAAGGCTATGTCACTGACTAAAACTGATACTTTGTTTAACTCCAACCCAATAATCATCGGAAATAGCAATTTTTAGCAATAGATAATACGAACATTTCTTGGGACTATTTTTATTTAGCATGTACTTTCAGCC
The DNA here is from genome assembly GCA_023052935.1 of Piezodorus guildinii. Taxonomy (NCBI): domain Eukaryota; kingdom Metazoa; phylum Arthropoda; class Insecta; order Hemiptera; family Pentatomidae; genus Piezodorus; species Piezodorus guildinii. The sequence continues at coordinate 65,734,218 of CM041293.1, forward strand.
GTGTTAATAATAGTCTACTTCAATCCCGCTCATGTATTATTAACTTATTCTTTCAAATTGACTTGGCCGAGTTTCGGATTCAAAAGTTCTGCATCCTCGCTTTTTTTTATCAATGTCACTCTTGTTCGTTTATGGTGCTTTTCTGTCTATGTCGAATGATGTCTGTGCCTCGAAATAAAAGAAGATGGTCCCAATTAATAACAGCACCTTTACTTTAGTAAAGTAAAATCAGTTTTTATCAGCGTGCCACTTCGTTCTGGAATTCCATACCTACTTCTATACGCAAGGTTTTTTTCATCTCATTAAAAAATCAATTATTCCTACATCTCTTCAGCCATCAATCTTCCGAATAATTTAATTTTCTTCTATGACTTGATGATATTAGTGAGCAGTATAATAATAGTATTCCTACATACCAATATGTTTATTATTATTATTTATTATTAATATGTCGTATATACATACTACTTTTATAAATAATGTAAGTAATAGCCGTAATTAAGTATGTAATAAGTAGTCGTAATTACTACTTTTATAAGTATAACCTTAATTGTGCTTTTTTAAACGGGCACAAGTCTGTTCTTGTACACTTCTTCTACTTAGGAGACTCAAAATTCCTAAAATAAAATTTGCTTTCTTCTCTTTCTGAAATACTTCATTATTCTCTTACTGTACACAATTTAATGTATAATGCTGTTTACACTTACTAAAATGCCTTTTTAATGAGTTATAAAATACAATTTCGGCTTGTTAGCAACCAAGATGTCGCTGACAGTTAAAAATTCCATGGCGACGATTTTATAAGCCCTCGCTACTTATACTGGTGATCTGTGAGTGTCACAAAAAAAAAAAAATTAATAAATGATTGATAATACTATTATGAAAGATCGTTAAAAATAATAAATAATTTTTTTTTTATTGTGGGACTAGTCCCTTTAGAATAAAATAACAAGAAAAAATTAAATAAAAATTTTAAGTTCTTAAGAGTATAAAAAAATTATAAAAAAAAAAACACTAGAAATTACAAATCATAGATTAAAAAGCAACCTCAAATAATTTTAATTTTTTTGAAATTTTTTTAATATTCTTAAAAAATCACCAAATCGTTATATATACCCAAATATTGAAAATTAAATAAGATAATAAACATAATAAGAAATATTTACATTTATACAATTTTGATTAAAAAAAATCATTAAAGTGTTGTTGTTTTTTTTAAAAATATACTAATAATATAATATGGGCAAAATACAAGATAACATAAAATATAATAAGTAAATAAACGTTTCTATCTGTTTTGTAATTAATTTTAATTGAAATTAAATTAGCTAAAACAATAATTTTTTTATTACTTAATCCTTCTATGATTAAATAACTAAACTGAGACTTTCTTAGAGATGCCAAATGGAAAAAAATAGGCTTAGAGAATGCTCGTGAGAGTTTATAAAGTATTGAATAGAATTAAAATATATTTAATAGTCCTTTGAAATCTTGACATTGATAAAACGGTTATATATATTTTTTTTTATACTCCTTATTATTTATGAAAACTAAAAATAATAAAGTATCTTTAGATGAGAAGTTCAATCTACTCGACCCCACCTGAAATCAGCAGAGAGCTATCGAATACTCGGACGTCTCATCTGGTAATGTAAGATCCCGGAAGGATTCTTTACGCTGAGAGTACCTTTCCAGTTTCCACCGCAGATACCCCTTTAATCTCGGGAAAGAGGAGGTGTTTCGATCTCCATCCCACCCTCATTACCTCCACAGCGAGTTTTCACATTCCTAAATGAATGGCATTCTTGTTTTGTTCTAATTGGGTAAAAATTCATGCTTTGGAGTATTAACTTGGATGTCTGCTTTAATTAATAAGAGCAAAGGTGGATCCTAAATAAATTAACCATTAAAAAAAAACTGTGATGTATCACTATTTATTTAATATTATATGGATACATATTATTTTTTTTTCTTATTAGCTAATGAATATTCGAGAAAAAATCTAATTAAAAAACGTGTAATCGTAACTGAAAAGAAATATAATTTAATTAGTCAAATATTTCGACCAAAGAGGAACGAGGTCACTGAGGAATTTAGAAGGTTACAAAACGTGGAATTACGGAGCTCGTCTCTTGTGAGTATAATTGAGTTGATAGCATCACTCTAAGTCGTTAGGCTTAATGAAGAAAAGATATAAAAAAAAGTGTTTAAAAAATATGAGAACCGACTGTTAAGTCTTTAAGTCTGATCTCGTGGGGCTTGGGCTTGGATGGAGGTCATTGTGCAAATCTCTATAGGCAACATTTGGTGGTATCAGTGTCGAACCGTTGGGTTCGCTAAACCCATAATTATTCGTACTATAAAGGATCAATTCTCTTAACCGTCCGTTTTAATTTCTCATTATTAAGAATTTTTCGGCGTCTCATATGCGATATTTATCTGTTAAAAATATGGTAATTTAATTAGAGAAAAGGAACAAACATATTTTTCTTTTCAACATGTCAAATAGGATACTAAGAATCCTAACTTATTGATTTTTTTAATTGAAACCCATTTGAATAAGTGGATATTCGGATTTGTGGATATTTTTGGGAAAATAATTTTGGCTTTTTCTTTGAAGATGATATAACAGTAGGTCACCCATAATGCGTTGGCCTGGCGCCGCTGAGAGAGGATTACATTCACTGGAACTAGCGGTCGGGTCGGGTCGTGAGAACTTCCCAGGCCTCTCTACGCAAATTGTCTCCAGGTTGCGGAAAGTCCTCACTCATGGTTTGAGGAAAAGATTTCAAGATTGAGATAAAATTCAAATCGATAGATAAATTATAAGAGCGGTAAAATATAAGGACGGTTTTTATGTCGACACCTTTTATAAAAATGAGCACTTCTGTATAATTATTTTTGTGTATAATGGTTAATTTGTACTTATTTCCTAGGGATTAGTCTAGGAGTCTGAGAGAGAGGGATTTGCGCCCCTCCCCTCTCCTCTAAAGCTGGATTGACAAATAAAAATTAGACATAAAAAATGAATGATAAAATATTTGGATAAATGTTGTAGTTAAAGCTTTTTTTTTGTTCTCCTTACTTCGCCTTAAAACCAAGGTTTCCCAGGTCAGGGGGTGAGGGCGGAGAATTGATGCCGAATTAAACGCTCACTGGCACCGAGACGCGAATTCGTAATTATTTTCTTCTAAGTTCTTGGTCATCTAGTTGCTGGGCAACGCGCGTTTACTGGACTTATTCAAGTATAAAACCCTTTGGCCCCTTCCCTAACGAAAATTCTGCCTACGCCCTTGAGTCCGTGTCATGAATACTATCTCTCCATATTATGACGTAGGTTGAAAAAAATCTGGCGCATGTATAGCAGAACTTCACATCTCTTTTTTTTTTATACTTTTTAGACCAAATATTTTCCATATGTCATTAGACGTTTTTCATCCTTTCAAGTTAGCGGTCACATTCCACACCCCTTTAGATCCGTCGGAAGAACAGTTTTTTGAAATTTCACTTTTAAATTTTAAGAGAGAAGTCACAAGCCAAATAAAGTTGCAAGGGAAAGTAACATTCATTTACAGACCTTAATCAAGACTTTATTTCAAGCCGAATTTTATTTTTTCTAAATTTTATAGAACCTAAATAATTAAATTTCGCCACATGTTTAAATGTATATTTCCTTATATATCAATATCACCAAGACTATCACATTTTCTATTACTACTCATTAATTTCCTCATATCCGTATTTTTTTCAAATCCCTATCTGTTTACTTGTTATCTTTTTATTTTATAAATTTTGAATTCATAATCTAATCTTTTTGTCGATTTTTGTATTTTAATTTTTTTTATTTAGCATAATTGATAAAATACTTTAAAAAACAACTATTTGTAGCGGTTTTTGTTACTGAAGTAGAAAAAAGGTTTCCTAATTTAGCTTAGATAGGTAAACGAGACAGGACTTGAACGATAGCCTTATTTAAAATAATTTATCTTGTCCACTAAAATAAATTTGATGTAGGTTTTATCTGCCGACAAGTTTTTAGTTTGATTAATGCCCATTGCTTTTTCTCTTTTCCTGGCGACGGTTTATGGGAATGGCGTCCAGTATTATGCAAACGAAGCCGGCACTTGCGCGGTCGATAAGGATTTTCTTTTGAAGCCTGAATCCTTAAACCGTTTCTGGAATATGGTAATTTTGTTATAATCCTAAAATTCAACATTTTATTAGCTATGTTATAATATAATTATTATTATTTTAGTATTATATGCGAATAAAATAGATGTACATACCGTAGGCACTTTTATGTTGATATTTAAATTAATTATCTTAAACAAATCTGAAAGGAAAAAAAAAATACGTGCTTCAAATTTAAGCATCATCAAAATCGTATGTATATTATGGAGATGAATTATTAATAAATAAGATAAGAAGATGTACTCTATTTGTATTAAAGTATTTTATACTAGTGACCCGCCCTTGCTTCTCACGAGCCATAGTTAAGTGTGGTTCAATTTATGTTTAAATTGACAACTAGTAAATCAAGTGATTGACTACTTTAGGGTTATGAGCTCATCGTAACGAAAAGTGCACTTTGCCAACAAATAGTGTGTTTTTATTAATAACGTCTATCTAATATTAAATTCAATCATCTACAGAAATTAGAAACATAAATTGGTCAATAAGTCAAACTTTGGTATGTTAAAGATCAATGTTTGTTATGTTTAATGGTTCCTAGTTTATTCGGTTTATTACTATTTTATATTTCAAATGAACTATTCAAAGTACATTTTAAAAGTATAATGTAGTTCCCATAGGAGACCCATTTAGTTTACAGCCAAACACCTGTTTTCATGAAATAATCTAAAAGGAGAAATAATAACAACGACTTATAATAATCTTAGTTTATGGATTTATAAAAAATTTACATTTATTTAAACAACTTACGTACGATTTGGTACTTCATATTTTTTCTAATATCTTAAGTACTTTATGTAAGAATATATTCTGTACGATACTGTACGGTCAAAAAAAAACAAAATATATATATACATATATATATATATATATATATATATATATATATATATATATATATATATATATATAAATATATATGTGTGTGTGTTGTTATTCTTAAAGGGGAAAAAAATATTGTATGGACATTTTGCTTTTTCAATGGGTGCTTTTTTAGCTAAATGTTTGCTTAATTTTTTTTTTTTTTTTTTTTTTTTTTTTTAATTTCTTCTTTAAATATTGAGACATTTCAAGGTAAGGAATTAAGCTTCTAAGGCCGGGTCTCGGGTTCGATTCCAACTTAGGAAAAATAATTATTTATTCTTTTATATTAGCCGTGGAGATACCCTGGGAGTAAAACCATTGCTGTGGCTAACTCAGCCTCTATAAAAGGATACCATAAGAGGCCGGTTTTTTAAAAACTTGGCGGTTGAGAGTGATCTCATCTCGAACAAGTCCTCCGCTGGTTGTAGATACAGTACAGGTCCTTTGTATATACTGAAACCACGTTGTTAATGAGTTAAATAGCACATTTTTTAAAATTATGAATCTCTCTTGACTCACAAATTTTCAAAAAATGTATTTCAGAAAAAGAAAAAAAACGGAATAACCCCTGATGTTGGTGTTAATTATATTTTTAAATATTGTAATACTTGCTTAAGTCAATATTTCTTCAGTAGTCATTAAGTGGCTGCATTAAGAGGAAAATTTGTGAAAGATATAATATCTGTCATGAAGTGTTCCGAGATATACAGTTCGGCTTAGACTGTTAAATCACCTATTCTGTTAAATATCACTATCCTGTTAAATCACTTATTCCCCATCGTTATGGCTTTGACATTCCTAATCTTTTCCCGTTATCCATTTTCCTTTTTTAATTCTGAGAAAAATGTCCTTCCAATCTGATGCTTCAAATCGAAAACCCTCTTGAAGGGATCATGATTGGGGTCCGGCTTGACGTGTTACGATTTTCATTCCGATACTCGGGACTTGCATTTTTTCAAACGTTCTAGATTTACATTTGAATATACCTTCAAGTAGAACGTTTCCTTTGTGTTTAAGAAGTAAAAGTAAATAGCATAGCGATCCCTATGCCTAATAGTTAGATAGGCAATTTTTGAAAATAGTCTCAGAGAACTAACATAATTCCCGGTGTTAGTATTCTATCGCCTTTCGCTTATCAGTGATCTTCTGTCGCAGTTTTAATGCACTACGCAACCTAGCCAATTTGATTGGACTTTAATAAACGCTTCCTCGGTCAATATGTACTGAAATACTAACAATGTTATTAGTAGTCAACCTTTCTCAGTTCACTATTAATAACATTGTTAGTATTTCAGTACATATTGGCTGAGGAAGCGTTTATTAAAGTCCAATCAAATTGGCTAGGTTGCGTGTGTGCAGTCTAATGAACACTCAATTAAGAAGAAACTTAATTTCTTTGTGCCTAGGTTTCGGCCTAAATTTCATGCCTTCTTCAGGGCGATTAAAGAAGTGACAAACATGAATTAAATGTTGTTTATAGTTCAACCATAGACCAGTAGTTTACAACTGTTTTATTGGCACAAAGTAAGGATTTTAGTTTATTTTTTTATCTCCCATAACATCCCAAAAGTGTGCCCCAGCTCCAAAAAAGAACCAAAAAAAAATTTTAATCACAAAAGATCCTTAAAATATATATTTTTATTGCTTCAGGAATAGGAGGCATATAAAAACATTTATAAAAAGCAGCAAATTATTACAAAATGGTTTATTATTTTAAAAAAAACACATATTAAGATATAACTGTTTATAGGCAATTAGCTAATATGAAAAACAATAAATTCATCAAAGGAAAATGGCCTATTACAAACGTTAATTTCAATACGCTGAAATTTCAAAATGAACTTAAAGGATTAAATTACTTTTCGTCTGTCCCTATTTGTTAAATTAATCGGTAAGAAAAATCGATATTTGTCCTATTTGATGACAACAAATTTCTTTCTTTTTTCTTTTATTCGTTTAACGTCACTTTATGCTACTATGGCTAATCGGACGATGCTACAGTGGGAGTCCTAAATTTTGCCTATCCAGGTTTTATTAGGATTAGGGATCTTTAACGAGTACCTGACATCGCACAGGCTCGGGACCACCTTTTAACGTCCCCTCCGAAGGACGGCATAACTAAGGATTTTTTACTCCCATTAAAAAATCCTAGGGCCACCCGCAGGTTTGAACCCGCGACCTTTGGCATAGAAAGCTGTTTGCTAGCAACTACGCTATGGGTGACCCCACAACAAATTTCGATATGTCTTCAAGTATGGCAATCCCCATTACGTGAATGTCCAGTCCCTTTATTTTTTTATTTTTTTTTTTTTTTAACTTTATATGTACAAAAATGAGCTTTATGTAAAAAACGAAACTCTGGCAATAAGAAATGAATCTGCTGGGCTATCGTTGAATAGGCTTGACAAAATTGTTTGTCCAAGTTTTCCAAGTTCCCGTTTTTACCTTCCAAGTTCATTAGTTTCCTTATTGTTGAAACTGGATGTTTGGATTGATTTTTCAATAAAAAGTTCAAATTCAACTAATAAAGCCGCTGTACTTGTGTTTTACAGAGAAGTTGAAAATGTATTAACTCGAAGAAAAAAAGTTAGAAGAGGGTTGTGGGCTCTTCTCGCTTCCCTAATGTGGCATTTTGTTTCTTTTGTCTAAAAGGTAGCTACGTCGCTTTCCTATACTCCACTTTTGTTTTTTTCTGTTTCACCTCGTTTCCTTCTCTCCCTCATTAGTCTTGAGTGGAGCTCGGGGGCACTTTTAAAACTGAACCTGGTACATTGAAGTGCTTAAAGGACTTTTAAAAAGTTTATGTGCTGTTTATTCCACTAAAATTTACTCGTTTTATCAGGTCGCTTGTATGGATTTCTCGTATTTTTCTTATTCACATCTTATTTTATATTATATACCCTATAATTACGCACACACAGAAAAAATATATTATATATATATATATATATATATATATATATATATATATATATATATATATATATATATATATATTGCTATGTTTAAAACCGGCTGCTATTTTAAGGCAGCAGTACCTTCAAAACAGTATTAATTAATATATTTATATACCATTTTTTGGACCCACTGGAGTTCCTTTCCAAAGGTATCATGTGTCAGCCTTAGCCCTTACCCTTGCAGGCTAGTAGATGGGTTCTATGAAGTTCCAGGGGTGTCGCGGGGTGTCCATCGAAAATTCAAGAGGGGTAGGTAAACGTCTTTTGAACTTTTGTTGACAAAGGCTTATTAACATTTACTTAATATTAAAATGAATTAATAATGATCTTACTCCCCTTAGTATCCTCAATACATAATAATATATATATATATATATATATATATATAATCGATAGAGATAGATAGATAAAATAGATATATTTAACTAGCTGACAACAAATAAACAAATCCGTTGCGGGCTACACACGACTTCTACTTTCCATTGAAATAGTCTGACAGGGCTTAGTTTGTTTTATATTTTAAATCAGAATGAAACCTACATCATGTTAAAGCCCGTTAAATTATACATCGATATATCGAGTTTGATAAAAAAAAAAATTGTTTTTGAGAAAATCGTAAAAAGGTACAATATACATGATATTAAGTAGCACTACCAGTCAGTCGATTCTGTGAAGAAGTTGGTGTATTTTCTCGGGCGTATATTTGTCTTAAATATGAACTTACATTTTCGCACCACTTTTCGTTTTCATGCTCCAGTTACCACACATACAGACCTTTTTTTGGGACTTGGTTATTTATACTCGATCTAAAGACTTGTATTCCCGTTGAAAACTGGAATTTGAAAATTTCCAAGATCGCAATACTTCCCATTACTATAAATTTCAAATATACGTAAGTGAAAGTAAAACCCAACGTACTGTAAGTGTGGGGGATGAGACCTATGACAGAATGGGAAAAGGAGCCCTAGAATTTTTTTTTGGATTAAAAAATCCTTAGTCAAGACGTCCTTCGGAGAGGACGTAAATTGGCGATACCTAAGCTGTGCGATGCCAGGTGATCGTTAAATATCCCTCTTCTGATTAAACCTGAATAGGCTAAATTTAGGACTTCCACTGTAGCATCGTCCGATAAGCAACAGCAGCGTTAAGTGAGGCTAAATAAATAAACAAACAAATTGAGTTAGTTTAAAGTAATAAAACCACGGGGTAAGTTAAAACTCTTCTATTAACACGTTCATGCCGGAGTAACCCACAGGTGGGTCACACTTGACTGTTCTGTGGGGTAGCGTGACCCACTCGTGGGTCATACTTGACTATTCCGTGGGATGAAGTGCATTCGAAGCCTGGAACTGTTGTGATCTTGCATTAAACATTTTTTTTTTAACTAAGTAAGAATTTTATTTTATTTTTTAGTCTAGGTTATAATTATTTAATTATTATATTCTTTAATCATCACTTATATCTTTTTTTTACAAATATTTTTACAGCTATTAGTTTTTGAAGATATATACTGTTTTATAATTTTTTTATTTTTGTCATTTCTCTTATGGTTTCTTTTTTACTTATTATTCATTATATATTTCTTTTTCTTTTTTAATCTTACTCCAAGACAGTATTTCTCTCATTATTGTATATTGTATTATTCTAAAGGGACTTGTCCCAGAGTAAATAAAGAAATTATTATTATTATTAAATACTTTCAAACTTTCAAGTGTTGCCTAGCCTCACGCGCAAAAAAACGTAGATATTCCCCCCGGCGTGAACGTGTTAACAATTTTATGGTAGCAAATAATAGAGATAAATCATGTACACATATTTGGCTTTTGGCTTAAGGAATTATGGAAAATCTTATTATCCGTTAAATTTAAATGATTGTTTTTTTTGTTTTTTTTAATATTTCAAATAAATGTAAAATTGAAGGTAGAAAACGAGCTAATATTATTTTATTTCTTCAAAAACCTTTTGTACCTCTAATATTGCGCTTTTGGTACTGGGAATTTAAAAATAGAGTAAAATTGAAATTCAAGTTATTAGCGATGCAAAAAAAATAAACAAAGAAGTCCAAGAAGTAAATATGTTAAGAATTCGTATGTGTTATAAAAACCATATTGGAAAAATTCTTGCAAAATTTTGAGACAGATATACCTTTTTATATTAAGTTTTTAAAAGATTAACTTTTGATTAATATGAAAAATGGGATGGTTTGCGTGGTGGTCTAAATGATTGCAAAATAGTATCAAAACTTGTTATTACACTATGTAAGCCTAATGAAGACCTGTTACGTGGGGCGAAACGTTTAAATAAGTAGGTTTAATAAATAGTTTGTTCACTGTTCTGCTGTAATTTTGAACCATCTCATCCTTGGTACATCATTGTAGGTTTGGCTAAGGCTATTTTACTTATCTGATTGGCGTTGTTGTATTTTTTATTTTATTTTGAAAGTATATTAATTATATAACTGTTTTCTCTGGCTCTTAATAATCTATTTGTTTATGACAGGTGCTGACAGTTCAAAAGATGGCTCAGAAATCTACGGCATAGTTAAGGGCAGGCAGATGCTTCCTGTTAAAAAGAGTAAGTCCAAAGTTCTAATTATGTTATATTATTTTTTTGTATGTTATATAACAATTATATTTAAATTACATATCCATGATAAATTAATTAAAGTTAGTACTTTAGTGTTATGGAACTATATCAGAAATTTATTTTTGTGTAAATTACCTTAATTAAAACAATTGGTTCATTTAAAATATAATAACATATATATTTTGATAAAATAATATCCGTAGTTGTAGGTACCCCTTTAAGAAGTAATATTAATAAAATAAATCGGCTTTTTGAAATTGAAAAAAAAAAAAACATTTTGTACCTTTATTCGTTAATATTTCAATTTGTCTCCATTAAAACCATAACAATCGTGATGAATTACCTCATGTATACAATATATACCAAATAATAAATTTTATAAAATAATGATTCATAATATATACAATTAAAATCAATAAATTATATAACAAGTTTTTTGTTGTCCATCCCTATCTCGCCTTTGAAGGCTCTACGAGTAAAAGCCATGACAAGATCTCGTATTTACCAAGTTTAAAAATAAATTAAAATCTAAAAAGGACGCATACCTACCTACAGTATTTACAATCCGTGGGAACTTCATACCTGGTCTTTATGTTTATATTTCCTGGTCTTTATGTTTATATTTCTGTCTCAATTAAAACCATAACAATCGTGTTGAATTACCTCATGTATACAATATATACCAAATAATAAATTTTATAAAATAATGATTCATAATATATACAATTAAAATCAATAAATTATATAACAAGTTTTTTGTTGTCCATCCCTATCTCGCCTTTGAAGGCTCTACGAGTAAAAGCCATGACAAGATCTCGTATTTACCAAGTTTAAAAATAAATTAAAATCTAAAAAGGACGCATACCTACCTACAGTATTTACAATCCGTGGGAACTTCATACCTGGTTTTTATGTTTATATTTCCTGGTCTTTATGTTTATATTTCTGTCTCAATTAAAACCATAACAATCGTGATGAATTACCTCATGTATACAATATATACCAAATAATAAATTTTATAAAATAATGATTCATAATATATACAATTAAAATCAATAAATTATATAACAAGTTTTTTGTTGTCCATCCCTATCTCGCCTTTGAAGGCTCTACGAGTAAAAGCCATGACAAGATCTCGTATTTACCAAGTTTAAAAATAAATTAAAATCTAAAAAGGACGCATACCTACCTACAGTATTTACAATCCGTGGGAACTTCATACCTGGTCTTTATGTTTATATTTCCTGGTCTTTATGTTTATATTTCTGTCTCAATTAAAACCATAACAATCGTGATGAATTACCTCATGTATACAATATATACCAAATAATAAATTTTATAAAATAATGATTCATAATATATACAATTAAAATCAATAAATTATATAACAAGTTTTTTGTTGTCCACCCCTATCTCGCCTTTGAAGGCTCTACGAGTAAAAGCCATGACAAGATCTCGTATTTACCAAGTTTAAAAATAAATTAAAATCTAAAAAGGACGCATACTTACCTACAGTATTTACAATCCGTGGGAACTTCATACCTGGTCTTTATGTTTATATTTCCTGGTCTTTATGTTTATATTTCTGTCTCAATTAAAACCATAACAATCGTGATGAATTACCTCATGTATACAATATATACCAAATAATAAATTTTATAAAATAATGATTCATAATATATACAATTAAAATCAATAAATTATATAACAAGTTTTTTGTTGTCCATCCCTATCTCGCCTTTGAAGGCTCTACGAGTAAAAGCCATGACAAGATCTCGTATTTACCAAGTTTTAAAATAAATTAAAATCTAAAAAGGACGCATACCTACATACAGTATTTACAATCCGTGGGAACCTTATACCTGGTCTTTATGGAGGAAAACCAAACCTCGAGGTGTCCCAACGCCTCTCTTAGCTGCTTTACTAGATTAAGATTTAACGGAAATTTACGAATAAGTTAAAGAAATAAAAATGACTATGTTTTATTTTAGAGGAATAAAATTTGACCCTGCTTGATCGTTCCCATCTTAAGCTTTTATAAAAAGTTTATTTTATTTAGATTTACGTTTCTTCCTGTTGTTTTTAGAAACCTAATACCATTCCAATTGTTTTAAAAATGTGAGGATATCAATTAATGTTATGATATGCCAACTTGTTTGATATAGAAATTTAGTTTATTACCGCAGCTGCTAAATAACTCGATATCTATCAGTAACAGTCATTCCAAAAGGAAATACCTGGCGTACCAGAGGCGGAATGATTGGTTTTTGATTGAACAGGTGAAGGGAGGAAACTAGTGGCTGGAAAACAATTACAATCCCGATCCGCAAGGCCTCGGATCAGAGTTCATACATACATCCTTGTTGAATCTGTTCAACAAAAGTATACTTGTGTGCATTGTATTCTTTATGGTTTATATTAAAATTAAAATAAGTTGGACGTTATGGTTTGTTGTTTACATTAGAAATTATCATCTTCGTTATTCCTTACGACTCTGTATAAAACTGATTTAAATACTGCCATTGTGTTATATGTACAATTGCCTGGCACCCTACCAAGTACCTTAAAATAATAATAGGCTTACCGATCCCGAAGGTTCGATGCCGATACCACCAAACTTCGCCTGCACAGACTCGTCCAATGTTCGACGGTCAGGCCCAAGCCTCTGAGATCAGCCTTAATGCAATCCTCCCATCGACGCTTCGGCCTACCTTTCGGACGCCTACCAGTCGGTTCAGCGAATACCAACTTTCTCGGAATCCGTTCCTCACCGAGCCCAACAACTTAACGCGGCCATTTGAGTCTCCGCGATGCTATCAACTCAGTTATATTCACAGGGTACAAACTCAGCTATTCCGCGTTGTGCAACCTTCTAAACTCCCCAGTGGTCTCATCTCTGTTTGAACCAAATATTTTACGTAGTACCTTATTTTCGAAAACCTTAAGCCGTTGTTCATCCTTCAAAGTAAGCGGCCACGTTTTGCATCCGTAAAGAACCGTCTGAAGAATAATAGTTTTATAAATTCTAACCTTTAAGTTTTTAGACAGAAGCCGCGAACAAAGTAATTTAGCAGCTGAATAATAACACGCATTTCCCACCTTTAAACGGGACTTTATTTCTTCCTGGATTTTATTTTTTCTTGTTATCATTGAACCTAAATACCAAGTACCTTAATGTTACTTATTATCATTTCAAGTTTCATAAAGTTAGCTGTATCACAGGCAATAAGATTTTTATGGATATTTCATTGTATCAGTTGAAAAGTTTGGCATTTCCAATTATAGAAATAGAAAAAGATATTTATTCTGGGACAAAGTCCCTTAAGAACAATTCATATGTACAATTAAGATATATATATAATGTGTCTGGCTACAAGACCAAAGGGATATAATAATTTCTTATTCACAATGATACTTTCTTTTCTATGATAATAAAGAGTAAAATAAATAAATAATAACTTCTGGTGCATTAAACAAAACTAAACATTGAACTTGATTCATTATTGATCCTTATAAAAATATAAACAATAAATAACACATTTTCTTTTTTATTTGAAATATCTTATTGAGCGTCTGTTTGGGATGACAGTAGGTACTGGAATAGCTGGGACTTGAATGATGTTAGAGAAGAAGCATGGCGGATATGAGTAGGTAGGGAATTCCAGAGAGTAGTGGAGCGGACAATAAAGGAATGATCAAAAGTTGTTGTTCGATGGGTAGGAATATAAAGGTCGGAATGGCGCGATCTTGTTTGGAGGGAGTGGACTGACGATTTAAATTGCAGAAGTCTGTAGATATATGGAGGTAGCTGGGAGTTGATTATTTGGTATAGATATGATCCTAGGAAATATTGTCTTCGGATAGAAGGAAGGAGCCACTTCAACTCATTGTATAAATGGGTCACATGAGACCTCTTCGGTGTACCAAGGACAAATCTTAAAAATATGTTCATAATTCGCTTTAGCCTGTCCTCGAGCACAGCTGAGAGGCCACCATATACCATACAGCAATAGTCAAAGTGGGGGAAAATAAATGAGGATACAAGGAGCTTACGGGTAGACAGTGGAAGAAGATGACGGGAACGATGGAAATATTTGAGGGTACTTATTGTTCTTCGGGAGATTTGGGCAATATGGGGTTTCCAGGAAAGGGTTTGGTCGATGGTAATACCTAGGTTTTTGACAGAGGAAGTGAAGGTAATTGGGTGATCATTTAGGGTAAGACTCGGAAAAGTAGTATGGGATCTGAGGAGGGGATTGGAACCTATAACAATCGCCTGAGTTTTTGTAGCATTTAGACTTAGTTTATTCAAAGTTGCCCAGGCACAGATTCTATCCAGGTCTTTCTGAATATTGGCAAATGCTATTAGAGACTCGGAGGGAGGAAAGGATAGGTAGATCTGGAAATCATCAGCGTATAAGTGGTGGGAGCAGTGATGGATGGCATTGGGAAGGTCATTAATATAGGAATTGAAAAGGAGAGGAGATATGCTTGAACCCTGGGCCACACCTGCCGAAAGGGCAAGGAAGGAAGATAGAGGATGGTTAGGAATGGTAACAGCTTGAGTTCTATTTGAGAGAAATGATTTGAACCAATGAATAGTGCTTTTGGAAAAGGATAAAGACTGTAGTTTGGAAAAAAGGATAGAGTGATCAAGTGAGTCAAAAGCTTTTGAGAAGTCCAGAAGTATTAGTACTGTAAGTTTCTTTTCGTCTATGGCAGTATGTATGTCACTAGTAATTTTTAGGAGGGCGGATTGTGTGGAAAAACCGGGTCGAAAACCGGATTGGAGAGGATCAAGACGTTTGGACTTTTCGAGGAAGTTTGATAGTTGTGACTGGACTATTCTTTCTAAAGGTTTGGAAAGGTTAGATAGGATGGAAATTGGGCGGTAGTCTTTAGGGGATATAGGGTTAGAGGTTTTATTTATAGGATGAACTATCGCTTTTTTCCAAGTAGTTGGAAATACGGAATTTTGAAGTGAAAAATTATATATAAAGAGAAGAACTGGAAGGATGTCGGGAAGGCATAATTTTAGTAATTTGACAGGTATTCCATCAAATCCTATGGAGTTGGAATGGGATTTCATAACAGAGGATATAAGGTCTGTTGGTGAGATATCTGAAAAATAAAAATTATCAGGATTAAATGATGGAATTATTGAAAACTCGGGAGGAGATGGTGTAGAATTATACTGTAATAGGTGGTCCGGAGTGTGGGTAGTAGCTGTATGAAATCTGTTAGATACACAGTATATTGGTGCGAAATTGTTAAGAAACTATAAACAGTACTCTCTATCTTATCTTTCTCTCTAAAAATATTTTATAATTTTAATGTTTATTTGGCGTTTATTATTAAAAAAAAAAAAAAAGAAGAAAAGTTTACCATTATCAGCTTCTCTGTTTTGTAAAATCTGTAAATTACTGTTTTTATTTTATTTATTTTTTAATTTGTATGGTACTATACGTGTTTGTGTGGATTATGTTGTTTTTGTTAATGCTTTAACTAGAATAATTATATTTTGAGAGCTGAACTCCTTTGTCTCTTCTTCGGGAGAGGCTTTGTCATGTAAAAATCATGTCAATAAATCTATGTTATTGACATGGACATGTTTTATGGCTTTTTCAACTTTTATCGGTTTTTTTTTTTTCCTTCCACTCTGTTTCTTGGTCAAAAATTTAGTGGAAAATATTGTTTGTTATATAATATTTGTCGCTAAGAATTATAGTTTAGGAGCTATATTGTTTCGAATCAAAAAAGTCACTTTTTGCTGCATTTATCAAGTTTCTGTGTCAACAAAAATTGTGTTGGTGTTGATCGCATTGAAAATTTGAAGTTATTTCCGAATATAAGATTTGTTGCTAGAACATTCTGTTTGGGAGCTCTATAGTTTTAAATTAAAAAAGTCACATTCTGCCTACATTTTTTTAGTGTTGACGTTTTTTTAACGCGTTCGATCTCTTCTAACATTGTTACTCGAATCATATGTTATACAAAAAAAAATTGTTTTCATCCTCAGTTTGACTCTATGTTGGTGTAACTCTGATGTGATGATTTTGTCAGTTGAGTTCCCTGCCAGAAATTTAGTGGAGAATATTTTTATGTTATTTAACGTTTGTCGTTAGGACCTACCGTTTTGGGGCTAAATTGGATTCGATGAAAAAAACATGTTTTTATTTATTTTTCCTTATTGTTTAACGCGCGTTAATGTATTTTTAAGATTTTTCCTAGGCACATCGAAGAAGGCTCATGTGACCCATTTATACAGCGAGTTAAAGTGGCTTCTTCCCTCTATCCGCAGACAATATTTCCTAGGATCGGATCTTTACCAAACCATCAACTCCCAGAGCTACCTCCCTATATCCACATACTTCTGCAATTTAAATCGTTAATCCACTCTCTCCAAAAAGATCTCTCCTTTCTGACCTTTACATTTCTACCCATAGAACAAAAAATTTCGATCATTCCTTTCTTATCCACTCTACTACTCTCTGGAATTCCCTACCTACTCATATCCGCCATGCTTCTTCTCTACCATCATTCAAGTTCCAGCTGTTCCAGTACCTACAGTCATCCCAAACAGACACCCAACTAGCCTGATATTTCAAATCAAATATCAATTCTAAAAGAAAATTTCATTGTTTATTGTTAATATTTAACTTAGTTATTGGATCAATTATCATTAATCACTTTCAATGTTAAGTTTTGTTCAATACATTAATCTATAAGTTATTTATTTTACTCTTTTGTTTTACTGTATACTTTAATCCACTCTTTTCTTCTTTTATCGTTGTGAATCAAAATTAATTTTAATCCTGTGGTCTTTTGGCCGGACACATCGTATATCTTAATTGTGCATATCAATTGTCCTTAAGGGACCCTGTCCCAGAATAATATATTTTTCTATTGTACTCTATTCTATTCTAATTCCAGTAAAAATAGTCTTAGTGGTGGGGCTTCTTAATACGTGAAAATTAAATTTCGTTGGCGATCCTTCATAGGCTTTGTGTAAATTATATGTTTATGTATTGTATATAATAATAAATAAATAAATAATAATAGGCTTAGCAAACCCGAAGGTTCGATGCCGATACCACCAAATTCTGCCTACACAGACTCGTCCAATGTTCACCAATCAATCCCAAGCTCCCGAGATCAGCCTTAACGCAATCCTCCCATCTACGCCTCGGCCTACCTTTCGGACGCCTACCAGTCGGATCTGCAAATACCAACTTTCTCGGAATCCGCTCGTCATCGAGCCCAACAACTTTACTTGCCCATTTGAGTCTCCGCGATGCAATCAGCTCAATTATATTCACAGGATACAACTTCCGCAATTCCGCGTTGTGCAACCTTCTAAACTCCCCAGCGGCCTCATCTCTCTTCGGACCAAATATTTTACGCAATATCTTATTTTTGAAGACCTTAAGCCGTTTCCTTGTTCCAAGGAATTGTCCTTCTTGTCCTTCTTATTTGACCTTAAGCCGGATCCTTCAAAGTAAGCAGCCACGTTTCACATCCATAAAGAACCGTTGGAAGAATAATAGTTTTATAAATTCTAATCTTTAAGTTTTTAGATAGAAGCCGCGAACTAAGTAACTTAGCAACTGAATAATAACACGCATTACCCACCTTTAACCGGGACTTTATTTCTTCCTGGATTTAATTTTTTCTAGTTATAATTGAACCTAAATACTTGAATTTCTCTACGTGTTCAAAAGTATGCCCTGATACATCAATATCACCAAAATCGCCACCGTTTCTGCTACTAATCATATATTTCGTCTTATCGGTATTTAATTCGAGTCCTATTTCTTTACTGGTTTTTATTAACACACTTGTATTTAGTTGTATGGTTTCCGTGTCTTCACCTAGCAGTACCAGATCATCGGCATATCCCAAAACCGGAATCTTGTCACCCATATTTAAGCCTTTCTCGGTACACATCACCTTTTCTATGACTTATTCTAAAGCTATATTAAATAACACAGGTGAAAGGGAGTCACCCTGTTTCAAACCCGGTGTAGTCCATAGTCAGTGTAGTCAGTCGGTGTCATAGTCGGTGTAGTCAGTCCCGGTGTAGTTCGGTGTAGTCCATTAACTTTATATCGATTTAAAAAAGGCTTATGATTCAATAGGCCGTCAGAAACTATATACCATCATGATTGAACAGGGAATACCTAGATAGTTAGTAAACCTAGTAGAGATGTGTTTGGCGGAAACATTCCATAATTTTAGAATCGGTCATAATTGTATATAATATCAAAAAAATATGAAAAAAGTTTTTTAAAAACATACTAATGATACTCCTTGTAAACGTTATTCTAAATCATATTTTTTTTTAAATCTTAAAAATTGACGGCTTCAGCTCATATTCTTCTTGTTTATAAACCTAGGAGTGGTTGTTGCCTTTACAAAGAATAAACAAGCTTAGGTTTTTTCCTCTAGCTTTTCCCGTTCTCCACCTTAGTTATTTTTTTCTTGGCAATCTGATAAGATCTTTCAATAATGCAAGGTATGTGATTCGCTATAAGAGCTCCAGTTCTCGGAAAGGAATAAAAAAAGAACTCTTAATTGTAGACTGGGTGGTCTCTATTCATATTAAATCGTAAACAGGATTCCGGAGATGTTACTATTTGTTTTTTACTCTGTAAAAAAATATCCATTAACGGTTAGATATTAGAGTTCGAATAGTTTTCTGAAACAGGAAAAGCGTTTATTGAAAGAATGAGGAAAAAGAGGTTTTTAGTTATCTTGATTGAACTGGAGAAACCCTATGAAAGTACATTTTCTCAGAGACAAGATGATTTTATACCTTAAATCACTCTTTTTGTTTCTGTGTAATTCCAGGCATACTAAAAAAAAGGATTGTGTAGCATATATCAATTTAATACGCCTAACTCTGTTTATTTATATGCATTAGTCCAGTGTTTCCCAACCAAACCCTGGACTCCTGGATCCCTTGATAAAATCATTTCAATGTCAAGGACACACTAAATCCTAAATATTACTAAAAATTCAACATCTTATCACACGTATATTGCGTGCGAAATATCTCTACCGAAACTCTCTATTCTAGAAGTGGCCAAGCTTTGGACCTTATAGGTGATGCTAGAATTTTTAAAAGGGATTTCAAAATAAAAGTCCTGCCTATAGGAGTAGAATTTTTTACTTTAAAATATGACTAGGTGAAAAACATATAATTGTGAAAATGGTTAATGATGTATTACTTTTAGGTTGATATCAAGAGCCAGAACGTCATAAAAAATAAACTAAATGTTGACTATATAAATTTACTTTTAGAGTTATAGATATTGGGGGATCACCTACAGCAGAGTGGATAGCATGACAGCCTTCTATATCAAAGATCACTAGTTCAAACCCGCAAGTGGTCCGTAAAAAATTGGTCCCGAACCTGTGCGATGTCAGTTTCTCGTTAAAGATCCCTAACTTAATTAAACCTGGATATCGTCTGATTAGCAACAGTAGTATAAAGTGACGTTAAATAAAATAAATATATATATATATATATATATATATATATATATATATATATATATATATATATATATATATATATATATATATATATTGGTTTTAAACTTATTACTACTTATTTATTATTATAAAACTCTCAGATTACTCTAATCATTATGTCAAAAACACGGTACGGATTTGAATTTTGACAGGGGTCAATGGAAATTTATCTCTTTAGTGGAATAACATATTGCTGTAATGAGTGTCGAGATTTTTATGCCTTTTATTGCTATATTTTATTGCAACAGTCCCACTAAGAATCGAGGAAACCGCGAACGTAATATTCACTTTCGTTTTTCATGTTAATAGTGCATTCATCAGAATTTAATATTTTTTAAAATATTAGTTTAACAAGGAATATCAAAGCTATAACTTTTCTCCTACTTCCTTGAGCGAAATTTTTGAAGGTCTGTTGTGTGGCGCCGACCACAACATAAAAAGAGGCCAATGCTCCTTGAAAACCTCCACATACTTTGTGGACGAATTGCTAAGCTTTCAATCACTCAGGCTGTCACAGCAGTTCTCTCCTTCTAAACCTCTCGTCCGTTTCCAAGCCGAATTTATTTATTCCAGTCAATATAAATAATCCGGAGTCTAAGCTGTGCGATATTTTACGGAAGTTTATGGCTTATTTAATAATTATAATAGTTGGCCTCATGTTATTTGAGAGAAACAATGACTAAATTCGTGTAATCGTTGCTATATTCCTTCATGGTTTTAGGCTTGAAATCCTTGGCAAGCTGGGAGCAGTGTTCCACACACAGGAGCTCCACAGGCGTTAGGAATTCCTCCATTGTTCCAACGCAACCCATTGTCCTTGCCGGTAATTAACTACCTTGACCTAGCGACCGATACCTTGTTATACCAAGTAATTATTTAACACGTATCGCATGTCGTTATTTATTCTTTTCAAAACATAATTTATTGTATATTGCTCTTTAGAAATATAGTTTATATTCTCTCATATGAGAGGAGCTTTGAAATTAATGTAAATAAATTTTTGATTATAACTTGTTCATAACAATAAATGTAATCTAATTTTTATAAGATGTAGATTCTTTAAGGTGAAGGTCAAATTCTGTGAATAAAATTGGAGGCTGATTTATAACTTCATCACTCTTTTATTAATTAATGCACAATGCCTTCTTCAGGTGCAAAGGAACAAATTTATCTGCAAGTACAAAATATCGTCCTATAAAGACTATTTGGGTATTTAATATATTTGTAGGAATTTAACGTTGGTCTTAGAGATAATTAACATTTTTAACTGGATAAATTTTATTTATTTTATTATATTTTGTATTGTTATATAATTTTCAGTATACAATTGTCAGATTGATTTTTTTTTAATTGGACGATATTTTGTACTTGCTGATAAATTTGTTCCTTTGCACCTGAAGATGGCATTTTAGCCGAAACTTTGTGCATTGATTTTTACTTTCACTTACTATATATAGTAAGGGGAAGTATTGCGATCGTGAAAATTTTCGAATTCCAGTTTTCAACGGAAATACACGTTTTAGGGTCCTCTGAGTCCAAATAACCAAGTCCCGCAAAAAGGTGTGTGTGTGTCTGTGTGTGTGTGTGTGTGTGTGTGTGTGTGGTAACTCCCGGGCGGAAACGGTAAGTCCTATGAAACTGAAATTTCATATTTAAGACAACTATACGCCCGAGACGTGACAAAACTTTTTTCATCAAAATGAGCTTACCAGAAGAGGCACTTTATACCATGCATTTTGCACCTTTTTTCGATTTTCTCGAAAACGGTTCCGACGATTTTGATTAAACTCGCTATATCGATGTAAAATTTAATGGGCTTTAATATCATGTAGGTTTTATGTGGATAAAAATGGTCTGTCAGGGCTTAAATGCCGATATTTTAAATTTTGTTCCCCTAAAGTACCTTTAATTTTGTAGATTCAATAATGATAACTAGATTATCTTGTTAACACTGATGAAAAACAGGTAAATATATAAATTGAATAAATTCGATACCCAACTAAAGGAGAAAACAGAAAAATACTTTTTTAATGCAATTTTTCGTTTTTGAACATAAGAGCAGTAATATACATGTATGATATACCGTTGGAAAGCTAAAGATTTTAGAAAAAATATCATCTCATACACAAGCCTTTAGAAGTTGATAGAGAGTGATGAGAAGAAGATAAAACTAACTGATTATTTTAGATAATAATATAATAGATTTTTTAATGAAACACATGTTTCTATAGAAATTCTATTTGATTAATTCCTTAATAGTTTCACGTATTTTCATCTCTAACTGTATTTGAAAATTCTTTCATTGATTTTAAAAATTGAGGTAAGTGAAAGTCGTGTGTTGCTCGCACCAGATTTTTTATTTTAAATAGCTAAAAATAAAATAAAAATTGTTTATTATTTATTTTCTATAAACATTACTTTTGGCTACTGTGGCTAAACGGATGATGCTACAGTGTGAATCCTAAAGTATGCCTATCCAGATTTAATTAGAATAAAGATGTTTAAAGATTATGTGACATCAGCAAAGACTTTTGACTACCATTTTTCGTTACCTCGACACAACCAACTATTTTTTTATTCCCATAAAAACATTTAGGGCCATCTACCAGTTCTGAACCCGCCACCTTGGGTTTTGTTTGGGCACTTTCAGGTATTATAGTACTTTAAAAACGTTTTTATAGGACTAAAAAACGTTTCGTTTAAGAACATAATAGAACTTATCTCTAAAAAACAAAAAGCATGTTGTGTTATAGGTGGAAATTGATTATCCTGGAATATCTTGTTCACTTTTATGTTGTAAAGTTATGTTGTAAACGAGTTGTACATTTGTTTAAAAGCCATAACTTGTTGAGTAATTATGGGTATGCCTTTTTCTGCTGTTGTAAATTTCACAGAATATTATTTGTTGCGCATACAAATATTTGAGGGTTGACTCGTTGTGCGATAGCGGAGTTATAATCACTCATACTATTGACGAATATATATTTGCATAAACAAAAACTGAAATATATCCAGCAAATGCGTGGGTTACCACGAGTTAATTTTAAAATTAATCACTATAAAGGAGCCGTCTGTCCTTAACAAAAAACATAATTTAACTGATTTATTTTTATATGAGTGATATCACTGTTAAATAAGTTTCACTTTTTCTTCATTTGCTCATACGTGCTTCTCCCGTTTTTTATAGAGTATAAAATGTATTATTTATTAAGTCATTTAATTATCATTACCTGAAGCCTTTATATATATTTTTTTAAATATAGCTTACTTAAAAGTTCATTAAATATTTATTGAAAATCCATATCAGGTGCAATTTTTTTTAAATTAATAGTTTAAAAACCATCATTGTGATCAATAGATTATTTAATATATAAACGAGTGTATATATTTATTATGTTTATCAATATATTTTAAATAATCTTAAATATTTTGCTTGTTTACGTACTAAGATGGAATTATCCCAGTTTATGAGCTCACACTATGTCTGAGGTGAATTAATTTTTTTTTCTGAGAGAAAAAAATAATGAAATTGCTCACAGTTTACTAATAAAAGTGATTATGATGGAGGCATCATTTAAATGATACCATGGGATTTAATTGCTCACAACGTGGGAAGGATGAATGTAACATTATTATTTTGCGCTTCTCCCTAGGACCTATGTTTTTATTTCGTCATGGTTATAAATCTATTTCAACTGAAATAATTATTTTTAAATTGGACAGAAATTCCTTGACTCATTACCACGTAGCTATGTAATCTTACAGGTTTTAAGGTGTTAATAATGTTAAACATTTTCTACGCCGAAGTCACAACTGTGAAATTTTCTTCTAATAATAGAAGCGATTTGTCTGTTGGAATTAAAATGAAACGTCAAACCTCATGAAAAGCTAGTAAAAGTAAAAAGTTAAAAAAAATAACTTTGGAATTCCATCTATCTTTTGCAGAGTGGATTCACAGCTTTTGCAAACGATTTTATAACTATAACCCCGAAGTGTATCTGTTCTTATTTCATTGTGCTAACACTTTTTTTCTTATATGGCTTTTTTTTTTTTTTTTTTTTTTTTTTTTTTTTTTTTTTTTTTTTTTTTTTGGATTATCCATGTTATTTATCTTTGAATTTTATTTCTATTAACTTTTCAAATTTTATGATTAAGAAAAAACCATAGGCGATTTGATGGAATCGTAATTAAATAAAGTTATATCAATATCCTTCCAATTTAAAAAAAAAAAAATCTTTATAATATAATTATTTTCCTATTTAAAGTTCCTTACAATGATATACTTAATTAAAAATTATAAAGAATAATTGCAAATTATTTGCTGTTCATGTTTAACAAGATATTGTACTTATACCAGCTATAAATTGTAACCACTTACATTTTATTAAAAATGAAATTATTAGCATAAACAAATGTAATATTAGGAGTACTCACTACGTTTGCTATAGCATGCTATTTGTGCTATTGTGCTAAACCCATCAATTGTATACAGGAAATAACTGTAGAAACTCGACGGATTTAGCAAAATAACACAAATAGCATGCTATAGCAAACGTAGTGAGTACCCCTTATGTACAAATCACTAAAAATGAATTAATATTTGTTAGTTATTTAGAAAGAAAAATATATTTCAAATGAACAACGCCTGTTTTATATGTTGATTTCGGTTATCAAGTTACTTATAATAATAATAAAAATAAAATTTTTATTACAAAAAAAATTGTTACCATGATTCCGGATGATTTTTTCATCATTGTATCAACAGTTAAATTGTAGATTAACACTTGTTTGTTGAACACATTTCCTTTCAATTCGTAAGAAAAGTTGTATTCTATACGTCAGATTGAATATAACTGTGCTTATTATGTGTAGAAACACATAGATCTTTGCGTAATTAAATTTAATATTACATTATATTAGGCTCAGATAACCGTTCAAGACCATGGTTGACTACCTCACCGAACATTCGTTTAGAGATATTTAAAAAAAATTCTTTCTATCATTCATATAACAAAAATTAATTTCTTGCGGTCCATCAACTCTTACTAAGCAGCTAATTAATTTGTTGAAGTGATCAATTACATCCGGTTTACTAGTCTATCGAGCATACGATTAGTTTTTGTTTTAACTAATCTGTTATGTCTCAATAATGACGAAAATGCATTTCTTGCGGTTTAAAAACTTTTACAGAAGAGCAAACGTCCAGCGAAACCATGTGGAGGCTGGCGGCCCACACGTTAAGATCGCCCTTGATGACTATGTCAGAGCATATTGACTTAAAATAAGGCTAGATTGAATTAATAATAATTATGTTATGCAGTGTATTTGTGAGATTATTCGATTTTGTTAATTTATATCATATTTTAATTTTGTTTTTAATGTAAAATATGTAGGATTTTGTTATTTCTTCTGCTATGAGTAAAGGAATGCATCAAATTTCAATATAAAAATATTTATGGCAATAATAAAGATTGATTTGTCATGAGAAAACCTTACAAAGGAAAAACAATGTGATCAAAACCGTATAGTAGGGCTGATGGAGGACTCTAAATTCATGACATTGAGAAAATGCCAATAATTTTATGTTGTTTCAGTTTTACTTTTTAAAATAAAATAAATTTAATATAGAATAGAATAGAATATACTTTTATTGCAATCGGGGATTTTCCCATACAATAGGAGTGTGTACATAAATCATATTTGTTATATTCTGTTTTCAACTTTTTATTGTAACAAACTAAAGAAAACATATATATATATATATATATATATATATATATATAATAATAATAAAAATATAAATATATCTACATAGTCATATATGAGTATAATAAAAAATACAAATAAAATAAAATAGACAATAATAATTAGCAAAAAAAATATATATCCATTTCTTATGACTTCAAAAACAAAACAAAATCATAATAAATAAATTAAGATACATTTTTTGAGTTAGTGATCTATCACAAAACCTCTTAAATTTAGGCTTGCTCTGGTGTAAAAGTACAGTTTTTTAGTATTTTAGGAGGTTATATTTTTGAGATATAGTCTGAATTTTGAAGGTGTTAACTGGGCTATGGCTGGTATGATGGTTGAGCGGTAGGAGGAGTAGGCTGGGCATGATGTGAAGAAATGGTGAATATTGTCAGCTTCTTTCTTATTGCAGATGGTACAGTTTTCTATTGGATTGAATCTATGCGTTATGTTTTTCATTGTGATTTGCTGGAATTTATTGTTAGCAGTCCGAATTTGAGCCATAAGTTTTTTATGCGTAAAGGGCAGGTTGGTTGTGAGGTACACTTGAGTTATTTGGGTTCCATTAAACAATAAATTTAATATATGTCTATATCATGAATTACTAACTCTTTAGAAAAAAATTAATAAAACTCTTTGTAATTCACGCACTGAAACAGTCACACCAAGGGCCATCTCAACTTGTAGGCCGCCAGCCTCCACGTGGTTTCGCTGGAC
Source organism: Piezodorus guildinii (assembly GCA_023052935.1). Taxonomy (NCBI): domain Eukaryota; kingdom Metazoa; phylum Arthropoda; class Insecta; order Hemiptera; family Pentatomidae; genus Piezodorus; species Piezodorus guildinii. The sequence continues at coordinate 65,760,824 of CM041293.1, forward strand.
GTTTGCTCTTCTGGCGGTCATTGGTAAGAGTTTCTAAGCCGCAAGATATGTATTCCCGTTATTTTTATGAATATCAGACTAGTTAAAACAATCGTATGTTCGATGGACTAGTAAATTGGATGTCATTGATCACTTCATAAAATTAATTAGCTTCTTGGTAAGAGTTTTAGGACCGCAAGAAATGAATTTATGTAATATGTATGATAGAAAGAAATTTTTAAACATATTTCTAGAGTTATGTTCCAAGAGGTGTAATGAAGCTTGCATCTGGCTCCTGGACTACGAGATTAGATTTCCATCGACGCTTCGCCCTTCGGAATAATAATAGTTTAATGTTTTATATTATTTCAAAATAAATGTTTGAGCAAAAGTTTATAAGGAGCTTCTTCTTAAAAAATTAAAGTAAGCAAAATATATATATATATATATATATATATATATATATATATTTATATATATATATATTATATAATAATAATTAATAATTTCAATACCGCATGATTCATATGTATAAGTTCTCAGATCGCAAATGTCACACTAATTATCAAAATGTGTTATAAATTCTTCATGACCAAAAACGTGAGCAACCAAAAAAAATATTCTAGTTGGTAAAATCTAGGGGTAGAGAAAGATAAAACAGTACCAGGCAAATATGGAGCTTTATTTAGCGGTTGTATTTTATGCTCCCTTAAAATGAAAAAATCCTTTGGCGAGGTTTTCATTTTAAGTCACTGTGGCGATTCCGCCGAGCCGGTCTCGCCTCAAATCAACCTTGATGTAAATTCGAGATTGTTCGAAACTGCTGACATTTTCTTTTGTTGTACCAAAGGATTTATATTTTCTTTTGTGCTCAGCGGGATATTTGTGGTTTCAGAGGGTGTTGTTCTGTTCCATGTAAATTAGGTTTCTTTCTTTTTTTTTCCTCGACAGGAAAGTACTTCAAAAGGACCGAACGATTTTAAAGAAATATTTCAATCAGTTTCACTGGACATAAATGTCTTTAAAAAAATGCATATATTATAAACTTACATCTATAAATATGTGGTCTTATAAAATATCACATTTAATTTGTTAAAATTACATTGTATAGCAAATATCCTTAATACTTAAAATTGTTTAATAGCATTATTATAATTTAAAATCAATGTCATAAAAACTCATTTTATAATTAAAGAATTTAATATTGTAACTATTTGAGCTTGATATGTTTTAACTTGTTTGAATATAAATAAATATTTAATTAAATAAGTATTTAAATTTTTCATAGTTAATTTATTTTTAGAAAAATGAGACCGACACAATAAAAATCATAGAAACAGTTCATCGACCTTTAATTCAGGATGGATGCTTCCTTCGTAAAAGTAGGACAGCCAGAAACCTGTTCAATGAGAAATTACTCTATATTTTGTAAATAGCAATTGGAATTTTCCGATTGAAGATGAGAGTTTTGAATAAACGCATTAATTATTCTGAGGTTGCTTGCTAAGCTTTGATAAGTTCATAAGTTGATTTTAAATACGTTCGATTCTATCAAGTTCCGTAATAATAATATAAAAGCGGCTTTGGTAACAAAAATGACCCTGATAAATTCATTAATTTATGAATTATTTGTTGTCATACTTGAGGAATCTCAATTACTCAAAAAAAAATAAAATAAAAAATCAATATAAATATAATAATATATATATATATATATATATATATATATATTATTAATATATATATTGGGTTGATGCAAAATTAATGCAGGTTTCCTCTATTGCAATATCTTAATTCCAATTGTGTAAACAAAGCTAATCCTAACATTGATCATTATTATACCAAAACAAACCTTATCTAATACCCTCTCTTTCACCATGAATTTGTTTAGTAAAATCGTTTTGTTCAGTGTGTTCAAAGGTCTTGAATCGAAAATGTCAAAGTGCGATTTTCGTCAAATTTATTTTTACGAATTTAAATTAGGGCGCAGCGCTGCGCAAACGGCTCGTAATATTAATGAAGTGTGGGGTCAGGGGGCTATTAATGAGTGCACGGTGCAGCGTTGGTTCCAGAAGTTTCGCAGAGGAGATTTCGACCTCGAAGACAAGGAAGGTCGGGGCCGTCATCTTGCTCTGGACAACGACCAGCTGAGGTCAAAAGTGGAAGAAGACCCAACCAAAACCACACGAGAAATGGCGGCGGAACTCGGAACTCAAAAATTGCAACGTCTTTGCCCAGCATTGATGAATCGGAAGGGGCCGATCCTGCTTCACGATAACGTCAGACCACACGTTGCACAACCAACGCTTCGACGACTGCACGAGTTGGGCTACGAAGTTCTCCAACATCCGCCTTATTCACCTGACCTCTCTCCTACAGACTTCCACTTTTTCAGGCATCTGGACAACTTTTTGAGGGAGAAAAATTTTCAAAACCAGGATGACATTGAAAATTCTTTTCGTGATTTCATTGAGTCCAGGGATTCGGATGGGATTTTTTCTGGTGGAATAAGAAAGCTTGTTGAACGTTGGCAAAAGTGCATTGATTCAGATGGAAATTATTTTGATTAAATATATATGGTTAAAGTAAAGATATGGCGTATTTACAATACCTACTAAAAACCTGCATTAATTTTGCATCAACCCAATATATATATATTTCTTTATTACTTTCTCAATTAAAATGATCGTTTGATCAAACATTTTTCGATAGTTTGTATCATACAGGTATCCCGATTCCATTTTGCCGATTGAATATTCCGATAATTAAATTATTTTTATTTTATTTCTTATTATTCATGTATGATTTAATCTGTTGTGGTAAATTATATATATATAATTAGAGACAGATACTGTATTTATTTTATTAATAATACACAAAAAAACTGCTACCTGGCGCCCAGATGTATTGGTTGCTACCTCATACAGTGTACTGATCAATCAGATGACATATTGTATAATTTCAGTTAAAATTTTATGAATTTTCTTTGCAATTGTTTGATATATATAATTTCAAGTTTATTTTATAGTACAGCATTATGTTATATGCTCGATGAGTGATGAGCGAAATCTGTACATCTTCGAAAGACAGATTTTACGACGAATTTATGGCCCATAAAGGGAGAATCTAACATGGAGAACAACAAACCACGAGATTTAATCCTTATTAAAAGAACCGGACGTCGTTTAAATAATAAAGATAGGCAGGCTTCGATTGGCGGGCCATGTAGCCAGGATGGACGCACAGGAAATTCCAAGGAAACTCTTCGATGATGAACTACATGGAACTCGAGCAAAAGGCCGCCCCAAACTACGATGGGCCGATGCTGTAAAAGAAGACTCGAGAAACCTGCTTGGTGTTAGGAGCTGGTGGACTTCGGCTCTCAACAGAACCAACTGGCAAAAGCTACTTGCGGAGCCCAGGACCCAGTGATGGGGTGTAGAGCCGATTGATGATGATCTTAATTGCTCATTTACAGAAAAATAATTACAAAAAAAATTGAGAATTCACATCAACATAACCTACAGTATTAAAGCAAAACAAAACAAAAATTAAATAAATAGATAAGTATAGAAATAGGAAATAAAAAAAAACAATAAACAAAGAAACAAAATTCGACAAAAACCATCGCTCAACTAACACCCATATAGGTGATGATAGATAATCCCAGATAATATTCTCGGCCATCATGGAAATATTCCTCTAATCCTCTCGAAATACAATATTTCGCCGATTCTTATTCATTTAATTCTTTTAAATAATGATTTGTGAATGAGAATTAAATTATTTTTTAATTTCTTGTCTGGGAAAACAAACAAAAAAAAAAAAAACAACTGATATAGCAGTACTTTATCTGCCACATCGAAATGATTTTGAAATTGGAGTACGTGTGATTTGAATTTGTTATTTTCCAAAAATAAGAACAGCTACAATCAGTAAATTTAAGCTAAAATACACCAACAACATATGAATATTTAGTGGGTGCAAAGATAAATTTAAGCAGGAAATGAAGATCAAGTTAAGAAGTTTATGATGCGGGATTCTGAGGGTTGTACTTGATAAGTTTCGGGACTAGACTTTTCCCAGTTGGAAGGGGCCTTGATGAGGGCAGAATAATAAGTTCATCATCTTTCAGGCCTTTCCCTTAGTGCTTTTGAATCTTCGTTAAGCTTGAATCCAGTGGTTTCTGTAATAAATTGATATTGCGATAGGTTTATAAAAGGTTTATTGGTAAAAATAACCTATATTCTTCTAATTCAATTTAAATAAAAAGTTTGTGATAAAATATGTAATTATGTAATAAAGTTTACTACATCTCCATCATTATACATTTTTTTTTAATTAGTTATTTTATTTTAGCCTTAAAAGCAAAGGATGGTGAAGTTCAAATATTAAATGTGTTGCGTAAAAAAAGATCGGTCGATTATTGTATTATAGTCGATTATAGTCAATAATTTAAATTGTGTTATTTCATTCTTCACGTTAGAGAATAGAATTATTCAATATTTTATATGATAACAATATCAGCGTTGAACGTTTCGTTTTTTTTTTTTTTGTGAACTACAAATAATATTCGAACGAAACCTACATCATTACAAAGCCTATTAAATTTTACATCTATATATAAATCGTTAAAAGGTGCAAAGTGCATAGTATAATATGGTTCTTCTGCTTGGCCGATTTTAATGGAAAAGTTGCTGTAGCATCTCAGTTGTTTACAACTTTTCGTTTTGGCGTTAGACACCTTTTTGTGGGACTTCGTTATTTGGACTCAAGAGAACCTAAAAGGGTATTTGCGTTGAAAACTGGAATTCGAAAATTTTCACGATCACAATACATTCCATTACTATATATTTCATATATATAGGTAAGTGAAAGTAAAAATTATATTGATCAAATTACTATTAACAATGTACTTTTAGCAAAGGTGAAATAAGGAAATAACTTTGGATTAATCTTGGTGAACAGCTAGGCTAAGTCGATGGACTGTCTATTGAACAATAGATGTCTATATATGTTCCCTATACTGTCGCAATACAATATCCAGGGGCCGTACCTGTAGTGTTTCATCTAATAACGTTGTGTAACAGTTCGTAACAATTCGATTTATGTGTAATTAGTTTATGATATAATAATTTTATGATAGTAAAACAATTGTAGTGTATAGCGTATATATAACTAAACTATTTAAGATGTATAGATTTTGAGTTATTTGAAAATACAATTTTATAAATAGTTTAAGAAAAATTTTTTTTTTCAAACCTTGCCTTATTCCACATCTAGACAGTAAGACGAATCAGCTTCACAATTAGTCTCGTTTGAGATACTGCGATGACCAGTAAAAATTGAGCGAAACGGTACTTTTATTTATAAATATAAGGAAAATATGGAAATTGCATTGGGAGCCGGTGCGGTTGAATCAAACGAGGGCGGGAGTAGGCGTAGGCGGGGGCGGTTGAGGTTGGCGCGAACAGATAGCTCCGCCGTCGGCGCTAGGTATCGAGCCAGTCGGGTCCCTGCCGCAGGACCGGGATGCTCATCCGGTGGAAGAACAAGGAGAAGGCCTCTAAGACGGCCTCCTCTTCCACTACCTCCAAGAAGAAGAGGAAGTTCGGCAGGGAAGGTAACCAATCTATCCTCTGTCGTCACTCTTTAATATTTAATTATATTAATTTTCATTATATTGCTATATATGAATGTAATCATTATAATGAACGATCCATCACTATGGTACCGTGGAGCGCGGACTTGAAAATATCATGAAAGAGTGATAGTAGGTACATGAATAGAGAATAGATGATGACTTAGGACCATGCGCACAAGACCCTATCTCCTTTATATAGGGCTGCATCCTGCACCTCATGCACAACCATTTTCTCTATCGTTTATTAATCTTATTTAAGCCGTATTTATTCAAATTGAGCACCAATAATCGGAATTTGAGTGCACGCCCCCCAACATCGGATGATATAACCTACGCCCTATGCCACTCCCACTACCTGCTTTTAACTGTTACCTTGTTTTTACCCCAGCCTTAAAACCTCATACAGTAATTAATTATTCCATGTCTAATCCTTGACTGCATTAACTTTTTAAAAATATATACAAAGTAGATTTTATCACCTTTTCATTCGAATCTTTTATAATGTTCTCGGACAAATCCTTCACTTTTATACAACTCCATTAATTTTTAGTACAATAGAATACTCTAAGGAATGTTATTTTTAAAAATCGCCAATTATAAACTATTATAAATATTTCTGCACTGTTTTTATATTCAAACTTTTACCAATTTTATTTTATTTTTTTTTAATTAAAAAACTACCAATTTCATCATTATCGTAAATATTCCATGAAAAACGTTGAGGTAGAATAGACTGCGCAGAATCTTTTACTGAATTGTTGTTATGTTTTTATATTGACACCTCTAAACAAATTATTGAAAATATTGAATAAATAACGTGAATTTACATTGCTTACATACTGTATTAAAGTGAGTAAATTATGACTGAATATAGAACTAAGACCTGCCGGTTCAGCGAACTGAGGAACCCGCCCAAATCCCAAGTTGTGCCATCAGCCACTCCCCTGCTCTACTGATTTTATAGACTGACCTTGTCTTTTGTAGAATTGGCAGTTTGCTTTTGATTTTTTTTATTTTATTATTATTATTGTATTTCCCATTTGCCTAATAATATATATTTTTCGTTCTTTGTTAATATTTTATTATACCCTCCAAAAAAAAAAAAAAAAAAATTGTAGGTTTGTCGTTTGTAAAATTCTAATTGTACTAAATAATATAATTTAAAATTTTATTTTTGTCTAATACATTCATGACATTCTGTTATGTTTTTATTTATATTTTTTACAAAATAGGCGAAATTTTATTAGGTGATAACATAACTTTTTCTCGACAATATTTTATTTAAATATGATTCTTACATTACGTATTTTTATTGTAAATTATTTACATTTGCTATAAATATCGCTTTTAAAAGTGGCAAAAACACCGTGGAATCGTTTAAAAAAAATTATTGTATTATTAATTCATTTGTTTTTATACATTTACTTATATTTGACGCTTTAGTATAATAACTTTAATTACTAAACAGTAAATTACTTTTCATATCAATTTGTCTTTTTTCGTTTTCGTTATATGATATTATCTTTATTTTACTACATACACTCTATGTAAAGAAATGTACTATTGGTCACCTTAAAAAATATAATTAAATTTAACGAAATAAATAATCTCGACATATAAAAAATGAGGTTTAGATATTTTGTAATAATGAGAAAAAAAGTTAATTGATTTAAAATTAAAATAAGTTTATGTTCGTAGAATTTAAATATTGAACATAGATATAAAGTTTGTAAACAAATGATTATATAATGATTTATCTATACTGTCTCAAACTTTAATAATTGATTAGTTAAAATTATCTTACATCTTAAATAGTTCAGTTATAATTATACACTAAAATTGTTTTAGTACTATAAAATTATTTAATCATATATAAATCACATATAAATCGAATTATTACAAACTTATACACAACGTTATTAGATGTAACATTATAAGTACGGCCCCTGGACATTGTATTGGTACAGTATAGGGAACATATGAGACGATGATTTCCAAAAGGTACTAAAGGACATTTTTTACGAAATAGATTTTTTTACATATTTGTATTCTCATCATTTAGTTTTATCTAAATATTCTATTTGATGTTATTTAATGAATTCTCAAGCCCTTAAAAAACGCGATTTAGAAATGCGGTCATTTTCTAAAAGTACTAATTACGCATTTATTTTCGTTCCAAATCATTCTAAAAAAAATCATTTCATAACTTTAATATGATGTTATTATTATAGTAAAAAAATAATTCTAAATTTTAAGGCAAAAAGACCCAAATTAGCTAGTTTAATAATATAGTAATGAGAGATTTTCGCGCTTCCTGTAAAATTTCCTAGAATGGATATAGTACCTTTTGGAAATCAACGTCTCAATAGACAGTCCATCGACTTAGCCTAGCTGTTCATCAAGATTAATCCAAAATTATTTACTTATTTCACCTTTGCTGAAAGTAAATTGTTAATAGTAATTTGTTCAATATAATTTTTACTTTCTTTTACCAATATATGAAATATATATTAACAGAAATTATTGTGATCATGATAAGTTTCGAATTCAAGTTTTCACCAGAAATACACGTCCTCTGGGTCCAAATGATTCTCGCAAAAAGGTCTGTGTGCGTTGTAATTCCAGATTGGAAAAGGTAAGTTGTATAGAATCGAAATTTCTTATTTTAGAAACGTATAAGTCTGAAATTTAAGAGCAACTTTTGCAATAAAATCAGCGCACCAGAAGTACCGCTTTATACTAGATTTTGAGTGCACTCGCTTAATCGAAGTAAAATTTAGTGGGCTTTAAATATCATGTAGGATTCATTCTGATTGGAATAGTATGACAGGGCTTAAACGACGCTATTTTAAGTTTTCTTACTAGAATTTTATTATTCGCATTTATAAAAAATGACTAAATATACACATGGAACGCATTCGGTAACAAACTAAAGGATAAAAAAACAACAAAAAAAACTATTTTTTTGTTAATTTAAAAAAAAAAAAATTGTTTAGAATATTTTTAATTTCCTTTATTGAGACTGATGGTAATGCACAGGACTTATGAGAAATGATTTAGGTCTACCAAAAAAAAAAATAATAAAAATAAATAAAGATCATAAAAAATATTTTGGTATTATTCAACTCCTTGGAAACTCTGTCTCTCTAAATAACCACCTTTTATTCATTCGTGAGGTGAAAATCCTGGCGATTGAACCTAATTACTGTTCGCATTCTTGATTCATGGAATGGAGCTAGTCTAGCGAGTATTTAAAATTTTATTTAAATAGCTTCTCTTATTTAATTATTGGAATGCCACAAAACGTGTCAAAACCGTAACTAACTTCAAAAATTAATATACAAATGTCTACTTATGCGTATGGAGAATACAGAAATAAAATATGCACATTCATTATAAATAAGATTTTGTAATATATTTTCATGAGTATTAAAAATTGAATAAGGAATGCTGATTATGGCGAAGCTTTTCAAAATTTAATTAAGGTGCTAAGTCTACTGCAAAATCTATTATTAAATCTGAATAGGAGTTGGACAAGCGTTTGACTCTTTGGAAAGGTCAGCGAATATTGGACATGTTTTAATAAGTTTCATGAAATTCCTGATCTTTCACGAATTTGGCTTGAAATGAGAGGTAATCGCATTACCTAATCGAATATTTTTTATATGTTATTTTAACCGAAAGGCAATCAATCTTAGGGATAATATTATATATATATATATATATATATATATATATATATATATATATATATATATATATATATATATATATTGGGTTGTGTCACATGAAATGTCCGTTTTCAAGGTAAAGGATTTTTATTAAAAATACGATATGAAAACAAGATCATTGTATTCGAAGTATTTACCTTCTTTTTCTACACATTTTTTCCCAACGTGACACTAACTTTTTTATCCCCGAAATGAAAAACTCTGAGCTTTGAAGTGAAACAAAATTTGTAAACGCACTTTTCACTTGATCATCATTTTCGAAAATTTTTCCTTTGACGAAGTTGTCTAAATTCCTGAACAGGTGGTAATCTGTTGGAGACAAGTCGAGAAAATATGGTGGGTGCGGAAGAACTTCGTAGCCCAGTTCTTTCAATTTTTGCACGGTATGTTATAAAACATGGGGTCTTGCTGCCGCTCAGTGAGATCATGTGGTACCCATGTATCGAGCTTTTTTACTTTCCAAATACACTTTAAATGTCTAGAAACGGTAGATGCACTTGCATTTAGTTGTGCTGAGATTCTTTTAACTGTTTGGTAGGGGTTTCCTTCTACAGTATGTTTGAGGACATCGTGTCTATCGTGTCGGAGGTCTTCCTCGGGACAAGTTTTCCAAGTCGGTATCCCCAGCTGAAAACTTAGCTAACCAACGGCGAATGGTCTGCTCATTAATACTCCCTTCCCCAAACGCCTTGCAAATATTTCTAGCGGCCTCAGCTGCTGAATGGCCAGTTTAAACTCGTACAAAAATATTACTCGAAAATTGCTTGTTTCCATGTTCATACTTGAAGGTATACTAAAAAGTGGGTAATTGATTGGGAAGCTAATGTTTATAATACAAAGGTAGAGGATTAGTAACTGTTTACTTTAAATATGTAAACATTCGGAAGAAAACAACAGAGACCTGCAAAATCGTTTATGTATTTCAGAAACTATAAAAACGGACATTTCATGTGAAACAACCCAATATAAAAGGTTTTTCTGTATGTTTAATCCTTAAATATGAACCTATTTATTTATTTTCAATTGTGAACCTTTGTAATCGTCACAAAAATCCCTCAAAATTGTCTTACGTTTCAAGGGACATTTAATCCAAATAACGTATAAAAACAAACATTTTCTTTAAAACTGCTGGACAGCGTGTGCTCAGTTACTTAAAAATTAGTTTTCCTATAAGTTGTTTTGTAATTTTGAAATAATCATTTTTTTTATTTTAAAGTTGAAAATAAAATTATTTTGAACTTGGTGCAGGGTGTCAGTAAAGGTACTAAAAGACATTTTTCACGAAATTGATATTTTGACATATTTGTATTATCATCATTTGGTTTTATATAAATCTTCAATTTGATTTTATTTAATGAACATTTAAGTCCATTGAAACGCGGTTTTGATATGCCATTATTTTATAAATGTACTAAATTATACATTTAGTTTCGTTCCAAATCATACTAAAACATTTAATTTCATAACTTTAATATAGTCCTATTAAAAAAAATTATTGATATTATTGTGAAAATTATCAAATCAGGTAGTTTAATAATATAATAATGAGAGATTTTCGCGTTTTGTGTAAAATTTCCTCGAATGGATATAGTACCTTTTGGAACTCACCGTCACAATTGGTTCCTCACACTGTCAGTGTGTGTATGCAATAATAGGAAGTAAACATGCATCTTATATTCATCAGAAAAATAGATTGATTCATCATTTTGATATAATTCAATGATTAGGATAGAGAGAATAGATGTTGGCCTAATAGAAATATTTTGAATAGCAAGGATCGGTCAATAAATACGGGAGAAATTTTGAAAAAATAACATTTTTCTTAAAGTGCCAGTAATTGGTGCAGTTACGCAATATATATATATATATATATATATATATATATATATATATATATATATATATATATATATATAATAATAATAATAATAATTGAAATATTTCAAAAATAGCAGAGAAAAACCGTTTTGTACTTAGCAGTGGTGATTTGCCGTTTCCCTTGAATATAAATTGACGGAGTTGCTGCATCTTTTTTCAAGCTCTTAGATTTATTCTTATATATGTAAGTCATTTGCGTACAGAGCTATATAAATTGTAACACCATAATTAATTATTCATAAATAAAAAAACACTGTTAAACACTTTGCAGCATTTTTTGTTTTGTAATTTAGGTCGCTTTAGAATATCTCATAATTATAAATAACAAGGTAGCTAATTAATCTTAAGGGTTGGCCCAGGAACGTGATAGCCCAGCGTGCTACAAATTAGTCCTGGATTCGACTAGCCATATTTATAGTCATAAGGTTCTCGTGAAGTTCACGCAGTTTCCTATAAATAAGAACTGATATTCGTCGGACCATTACCAAGCTTCATACGATCTGCCCCATGAAGAGTTCCCTCGCCAGCAAAACTTTATGTTTTTATCACCTTAAAAACTTAAAACGATCCTTCGCAGAACAAAGGGTAATAAGGCACCAGGAAATGATGGGATTCAAACAATCTTATTAAAACAATTACCTAAGAAAGGTATCATTCACTTGGCAAATCTTTACAACTCCTGCTTCCGCTTAAGATATTATCCAGATACATGGAAAAAAGGCCATTCTCATACCTTTGCTGAAGCCAGCAAAAAATGGAGACAAACCAGAACATTACCGCCCGGTATGTTTGCTGCCACATTTAGGAAAAATTTTCGAAAAAGTAATTATCAACTACTTAAGAGATTTCTGCACGGATCACGACATTATTCCTCCCGAGCAAACAGGGTTCCAATCTCAGTTAAGTACTGAGCATCCACTGATAAGGCTACAAGCGGACATTACAAGAAATCTAAGAAATAATCTGGCCACAGCAATGATTTCTATGGATTGTTCTAAAGCCTTTGATCTGTGTCGCATGGATCGCTATGTCAACAACTCATGACCTTAGACTGTCCGGAGCAACTTTTCTCAATCATAAAGTCATTCCTTATGAAGAGGGATGTCTCGGTCAAGGTGGGAAACAGTTTATCCAAGCCCATAAAAGTGAATCGTGGGGTTCCCCAAGGTGCCGTCCTCTCTCCCATTTTATTTAACTTGTATACGGCTCGTGTAGTAGGAGAAAACTACGACCATTGCAAAGTAATGGCGTACGCTGATGACATTGCCATTTATAGTTCAAGTACTAACTCATCTAAGGCAATGGCGTATGCTGAAACCACTGCAAACAAAATAGTGGAAAAGCTCCGATTTTTAAATATAATCGCAAATCCTGAGAAAACGGATGGTATAATTTTTTCTTTCCAAAAAAATAAAAAGAAATTACCTAAAAAGTTTACGATAGAAAATGTAAAGAAATCCATTTCCAGGACAATATTATACCTAGGAATCAAATTTGACCGACACTTGACTTTTGCAGGTCACTTAGAAAAAACTAAATCAGGTTAGAAACAAGTCGTACAGACTAGCCCATCTCCTCACCTCGCCACACTTAAGTTTGCGACTGAAAATCATTATTTACAGCAGCTTCATCCGGCCAGCTCTGCTGTACGGTGCTCCTATGTTTCCTCATATCACACAGCACACAGCGAAGAAATTGCAGCAATTTCAAAATGGGGTGGTCAAGAATGCAACCTTCACTGGAGGGAAAAACTCTCAATGTCCATAAAATTTTGAACATCCCAACTGTGCAAGAGTTTATGAAGCGACGTCAGGTCAAGTTTTTTGGAAACAACAAAACGAATTGCGAATCCGCTAGTTTCTAGCCTAATACCTCCACCAGCCCCAAAACGGTGGCAAAATGCTGTTGTATCTGATTAAGTTATTTTAGAATAAGATAGGCTTAAGAGGTAATTTTAAGGACACCAAACAGCCAGAAGCGAGCCCCGTTGCAGATATATTTCATTTTGAAAATAATTTTAAAACTTTGAAGTACTCCGCAATTCCTTAAAATGTATGCAGGTTACAGAAAAAGGAATAATTTAGTAACGAAAACGATTAATTAAGAATTTTAAATTAAGGGGATAAGGAAAAAAAAAAAAAAAAAAAAAAAAAAAAAAAAAAAAAACCATTACTGAACCTAAGACCACCCATGTGTTGGTGCATTACTGTTTTTTGTTGAGTCAACTTCCTGAGTATTACGACTTTCTGAGCTCGTTTCAAATCTCAGCTATAAGGAGTAACATTCACTGCTTCCATTATATATGTTTACAGTATTAAATACACTATTATTGCTCATGCTTCGTATAATTACTTTGCAGAATAGAATAGGCCTTAGAGACCTGAGAGAGGTCCGATTAAGGCCCCGGTATAACTAACTGGCAATGTACACAGCGGCAGCCATTAGCTGATTGCATTTTGGGCTCTTCGGATTAATATTTATGGAGTACTATCTCTACCATAGAGCTCATTCTCCTAGTATTGTAGATTCTAAGTTCATTTTACATTAAAATGGACGTTGATTCTTTAGTTATGCTTTCCCGTAATTCGAAAATGTATGGACCAGTTAATGAAATTATTTTAATTACAAATTTCCAATGATGAATCTTTTAGACGGCAAGAAAAAAGTATACTTCCCCTCAAATCGAATTTTTATTTTTGTGAATTGAATTTTGATTGAAAATTTATAATTGTATTAGAAAATGCCCCGTTTTCATATATTATACGCTTATAAAATTAAATTTTACAGCACCGTTTTAGAATGCTCTTTTTACGTTTTTAGAAGGATTATTTAAATTAGTTTTGAAAAGAAGTTACGAACCTAAGGTTTTATTGTAGGCTGGAAGTTTTCGATTGAACGACTTATATACTTTTCTAGCAAAATCTACAAAAACTAAAAATTTTAGGTCTTCACATTTTCCATAGGCTGCATTAGTCTTGTCAGCTGCTGTTATATAACTTGAATGTAATAAATTTTATGTAACTTACATGTAATACTGTTAAATTACACAGTATTGTTATAGATGCTGACAAGGCTACGTGTGTTTTTACATTATTGACTACACTATATGTATCGGATAAATAAATGTATTCTTTTAAAATGGTTTTGTTGGAAGCTTTGTCTGTGGTTCCATTTTAAAATGGAAAAGTTGAAAATGAATCTTGAGTTTAGAAAAGCTGGATCAATATTAATAATAAAACTCTTATTAAATTTAATCACTGTTTCGTCGATTTTAATTGCGAAAGCTGAATCGTCTTGATGGTTGTGATTTATTTGACCTTTTGTTAGTAAATATGAAGTGAAATAATTCATTCTTACAAGTTGTTTCTAATTAGAATTTCATCTTTAAACCTCATCCAGTTTTTCTTCTAGTCTACTCGACCGATTTTTAATTTGCCATCAAAGTGAAATGGCACGATGGTCAACGATCAAAGGCTAGAACGATTGTCGGAACTGGAAATTAAGATTTTCCCCAAACTGGCGGCTGATTCTTATGCTAAATCGTATTTATCGACACTGAAATTATATATTATAGGTCTTCGTATGGATTCTAGATTTAAAATTTTATTTTCTATATCTGGCATGTAGACTCTAGTGTTGGAACTCCTAGTAACACTGATAGTTATGTTAGGATCAGCTTGAATCAGGAAATTTAATTTATTGATTTAAATAAATATATGAAAATAAATTAAACTAAAAGTAGTCCTTGTTAAAACTTAACTTAATACAAATGATAATTTCCTTCGACTCTAGATGAAATTCATAACCGCTTAAAGTGAAGAATAATTATTTATATTTAAATGCACTCTTAATAATGAACGTGTTTCAGCATTTTCTCAGGATATGATTCAGTCTGAGAACTATTTTAGTATAATGTCATTCAATTATTAATCTACAGGACAATACTGAAGCCCATCTGGACCTACGGACTTGAACTGTGGGGGACAGCTAAACGTACTAACATCAAACGCATTCAATCCTTTCAATCCAAAGTCCTCCGTACAATAGTAAATGCTCCTTATTATGTTTCCAACTATACCTTGCACCACGACCTTAATATTCCTTTTATTTCAGACCTGATTCCATCCAAATTTTCCAAATTCCACCAGAATCTCATTCATCATCCTAATCCTCTAGCTCAATCCCTATCCAGTCCCACCCATCCATACAACCCACCTAGAAGGTTGAAACGGCAGTGGCCTCGTGACCTCTTATAACATGTATATTGGAGTTCTAGCATTGGCTAGATTCTCCACTCACGTGCTGTATGCTTGTGAATTGTATATAGGTATGAGTGACTATTGTATATATTTTTATTGATTTTATTTTGTATATATGTATATTTTATTATTATTATTATATAAATTTATAGTTTTGTATATATCGTGTGAATGTAGTATGAATGTTGTACGTTATCACTATTAAAAATAGTCCTGAATTGGACAGATTGTAATATTGCTCAATGAATAAAAAAAAAAAAAAAAATGTCATTCATGTTTATTTTATTAAGTAAATGGAATTTTTCCATAGCATATTCCGTATTTTACGTCTCTGAATTCAGCAGATTTGAAAAATAAATATATTTTGGATCGGCTATTTTTTAGAAATTCTTTCTTTTATAAAATAAGAAATATGGTCGCAGATAAATTACGTTTTTTTAGAACAATTTTTTTTCTCTATTCGGTACCATTCTAATTCAGGTATCTACTCACCTGAGAAAACATTCGGTTTTAACATTTATCTGTGTTAACTTACGTACTTAAATTCAAACTTACTTGCTGCAATTAAACTCTAGAAAAAATTAGTGCGTTAATACAAGCTTCTTTGAATTCCTGCTACTCCTCAGGGAGTTGCTGTTGATCACTCCAAATGGAAGGTGAAGAGGATTGACTGGAATCAAGATTATGTCAAGTGTTTCACTGAAGATCAGACTACTTAACCTTACTATATTTTACCTAAATATGTCTACGGGTCACCTGAAGTGTAGTGGTTAGCTTAACAGTCTTCTATGTCCTAGGTCACGGGTTCAATTCTCGTTGGATTTTTTCAGTAGGAGTAAAACATCCTTAGTTATGCCGCTTCAAAGGGGTATAAAAGGTGATGGTTATTTTGGTTCCCTGATTTTCATGAAAAATTTGCTGTAACATCTTTGGCGAATAGTTAAGTTAAATATGAAATTTCATTTCACGATCGCAATACTTTCCCTTACTACATATTTGATAAATGGAATGATTATATCTGAGAACTATTGAAATTGGCTCATAGTGTTTTTTCTTTGTAAACTATACCTAGTATTATTTATGATTGAGTTCATTGGAAATCATTTTATATATAATAACAGATTTTAGCTGACCACCGAAACACAATTCCCTTTCGTGGTCGTTTGCCCATCTGGTTAGAAGAATATTGTTCTGTAGACCAAACATTATTTTAAAGGTCACTTTTATTTTGGAGAGGAAAAGTAAAAATTGTGAAAACTAACAAATTATATATGAGGAAGAGTTTAAATGACTCTAGAGGATATCGTTAGTTTTGGTTCTAAATTATTCCCACTTTCTTTTGGCAGAGGAGTTGATCAGCTAACTTTCTTGCCTTTTCTGCCGCAGAAACTAAAAGTGGTTGAAAGTTAAGTGCCAAGTTGGAATTTTGTTTGAGACAAACATAAGGAAAGAGTGAGAAAAAAGAACCCTTTTCTTTAACGGCCGAGCGATTTTCTTTTTTTTTTTCTATATAAATTTAGTTGTTTAATTTTTTAGATCTTCCTTCTTTGTGTGATCTGGGTGTTGTATTCTCCAATATTTAAATACAATCGGAAAAAATTAAATTATTCTTTTTTGTAATAGGTTGTAATTTTTACGTGCTCAAATGTAGTGAAGGTTCAAGAAACGAGAAAAAACAAAAAACATTTTTACTTAATTTAATGCGAGAATATACAAAAAAAATACATTAAAAATGTAAAAAGTTATTATTACCATTTCAATATTTCCAGCTCTCAATAGTTCATTGTTTCACTTTAAAAAAGGTCATGATATCATTTCTATCACGCCTTGGTCGCTAATCGCTTAATTTAGTAGCTATGAATTTATAACTTAAATACTTAAAAGTAATTTAAGTTCATAGAAGAACTTAGTTTAACAAAATAATTAAGTACAGATTTCTATTGCTCCAGGCTTGCTGGAGGGTGTGACGTGGGTTCGAACGCCCTACTCACATATTTTATCGTAGTTCACAAAATACCACCAACAGTCATGGATTCCGCTGAGTAAGGCGTGGAAGTAGTAACTTAGATATGTTAAGCTGTGATTGATTCATGGGTTTCTTGCAACGCTGACATCCATTTAAGATTTAACAATAGGCATGGAAGATATATTATATGGATGGTGTATTATCATGTCAATCACCTTTTTTGGTTGTAAATGTATTTTGGCTCAGCTATTTTTCAGAAATTCTTATATAAAATAAGAAATAGGGTCTCAGGTAGATTACGTGTTTAAGCATCTTTTATTTTTTATTTATATAATGTTCTACTTCATGAATCTACTCACACCTAAGAAAATGCATTTGATTTTGACATGTATCTGGCAATTAACTTATAAATTTGTATTCACTTGCCTACATAAATTGGAATGTACTAGATGCAATTCTACTGCAGAACAGAAAAAATAGTACGTATTTGTTAGCTGACAGTGGTTTGCTCAATTCAGAACCTGGAATATTGACTTGATAGGCGCGAAGCGCTTCGGGTCGTCCTTTAACCGACAACCCTCACTCTACGACACGGAATGTCGCAGAATATAATTGATTAGAAATATTTAAAAGAATATGAAATTTTTTTTTTTTAATTCACTAGTATAATCTGCTATTTTACAACGCAATCTATCAATATTTTCGTATTTTATATCGTGTCACTTCATATCCTATTCTTACTGAAAATACTGATTCATTTTCCTTGCGTCTATTTTTTAAAGTTTAAAATTCGATAAGACTAAAACTTCAATTAGAAGCTAGAATCATTATAAAAATTAAATCAAACGTCTGAATGTGCAACTTAGCTCTCTGGAATATTTAATTGAATATTTTTATTATTATATTTTAAATAAAAATTCTTAAAACGTTTTGTATCCTCAACTACTAGCAAATAATATTGTGGATAATGGACTCTCTTACATTTTTCTGATGACTTGTTTTCTAGCTTCAAAAATGTACTCATTGCTTTCTTATTTTTTAAAGCAAGGGATTGAAAACTTTATTTTTTTAAATACAATGTTACCTGATTAGCAAACTCTCCGTATCCGCCACAAGACTGGAGCCGATTAAGTTTCGGTTGGAAGTTAAACTCAGTTTGTTACAACTGCCTCAGAGTTCTAATCTAACTTGGTTTACGGATTCCTTTATTGTTAAGTTGGAAGTTCTAAAATGCTAATTACGGTAAAGATTTAGAAATACTCGTGGTTTAAGACGGAATGAAGTTGTTCTTAACTCACTTAATCTTAAATCTTATTTTCATTCGCCGATTCAAGATTTTTTTTTTTTTTTTTTTTTTCATTTTGCGTGCGTTTGACTATACGAGAGATGTAGTGTGTAGTATGAAGTTGTTAATCGTTAAGAACTTGATTTGTGTTTTTATTACTTTTTATTTATTTGTATACGAATTATATAGTAATGGCAAGTTTTACAATCGTTAAAATTTTGGAAATCAAATTTTGAACGACAGTCTCACATTTTTTCTATTGAAGAATGGTGTCAAAAGTGGAGAATTATAATCAACCCTACTAAATCCCATCAAATTATCTTTACCCTTCGTCGAAAACCTTGTCCGCCTGTCCCGCTATATCCTTTAGCAATATTCCACTCACCTCAGTTGAACAGATCCTGTACCTAGGACCCCATCTTGACAAACGTCTTACTTGGAATCCTCATACTAGACTGAAACAAGAACCAGCTCGTAGATGCCGTTTACTACAAAACTTACTGGACAAACGATCAAAACTTTCCACATACAACAGAAAATTAATTTATATTACCATCATTAGGCCTATTTGGACATATGGGATTGAGTTATGGGGATCCACCAAACCATCCAATTCTTCCCACATTCAATCCTTGCAATCCAAAATTCTCCGAAAGATCCTAAATGCCCCTTACTTTGTCACCAATAAAGTAATTCATAAAGACCTAAATATCCCATTAGTAGCAGATCTAGCCCGAACTAGATATACCTCCTTATATTCCAAATTACCCGTCCACTCCAACCCACTCGTCCGCAAACTCTCATTACCATATATTCCTGATAATCCCCAGAGGCGGCGGAAAAACTGATTGCCTCGCGACCAAATACATTAAATAAACACTGAAGTACTACCACTGGGTAGTTTCTTCACATGCCTGTATCACGCCCACTTAATCTATTAACACATTTACTTAATGTATTTTATTGTATAATACAGTTGTAAATTTATTTTAAATAAAAAAAAAAAAAAAAAAAAAAAAATGAACGGAAATACACGTTATGGTCTTCTGAGTCCTAAGGGCCCATTCCCGCAAAAATTAAGTGTAGCTCGAAGGTGAGGAGTCGTATGAAACTGAAATTTCTTATTTAAGACAATTATACACCTAGGATGTTACTGCAGCTTTTTTACTTAAATCGGCTTGCCAGTGGTACCAATTGATATGATTATCTAAAAAATAGCTTTTCAGATTTTGATTAAACTCACTATATTAATGTATAATTAAAGCAGATTTATTTATTTATTCATGCAGTTTTTTATGATTAAAATAGTCTGGCGAATTTTCTTAAATTCATCGGCTAAAGTACATACAATCAACAAAAAGGTCAAACTGTAGGTATTATTTTCCTGTTTTTTTTTTTTGTTTTGTTTTTTCACTAATAAGAATAGTATTTAGATGAATAATATACTGTTAAAGAGCTAAATGATTTACAATAGCGTTTTCTTATATACAAAGCTGCCTAATGTACTGAAGAATGATGAAAAGGAGACAAAACTTAAGTGATTGTTCTTAACAATAATTCCTATTGTTACATTATTTTATCTTAAATAAATGTTTCGATTGAAAATTAATACAATTATATGAACATTTTTTAACTCGTAAGCGTATATAGTTCTTGAATGGATTTTAGTAAGGAAGGCAAGTGGAAATCGTGTTTTGCGTGCACCATATTTTTGTTGTTTTAATGCTGACAAACTCTTAGAATCAATAACAAAACAAAAAAAAAAGTAATCCTTTAATTAAAAATTGTTCTATGATAGCTTAGCAAGGAATAGTTAATCATTTACGATTACTGTATACCTTTTTCCAAGACCATTTACATTTTCGCAATGACAATTAATTAAGGAACAACAAATACCTTTGGGGTATTTGTTGTCCAACTGACCCGACTTTCCTTTGTCATGGGCCCATTGTGAATATTCTCATTAATTTTAAATGCGTCCCTTCCTGTGAGTTTATTGGATGCCTTTGTAGAGCAAGTTCTGGCAGTTCCGCCACGAGTTCCTAAATAATAATCCCAGTTTCCTTTAAGTACTCTTCTTGGGCTTGTATTGAGGCGAAGGTTAACACCTCTGGCGGACAATAAACTTCAGCACTTGGGAGCTCTGTCAATTTAGGAAGTTTGGTTTGGAAATACTTATTGCTAGCGGGCGAATGCCAATTAGGCCTCTTATCATCTAGTTTAATTAAAAATTTATTCGATGTTTTCTGGAATGTGAAAACATTGGGATCAGAGAATTATCCTTACTCCAACGCAAATCGTTCAGTTATTTAGAAACTAATTTAAATGTAGGCCACTTGCTGAATGATAAATAGCTTAGTACTTGAGGATGACCTAGAGCTGATTACAAAATCTGAGTTGTTACTTACCTAAAAAGGAGAAAATTCGAGGCTAAATGAAAGGTAAAACTTATGTTACCTATTTTCGTACTTCAGTTGCGAAGAATCTTCAACAGCAACATATGAGCAACACACGGCACCGTTTCAAACGCTACCGACCCGTAACTCGACTCTAATTTTTCACGATAACGTGCACACTGGAATCGTGATAATATGTGTAAAACTTCAGGAACAAGTAATGTATTATAATGAAATTTGGTTGATATGTAGTAGTAGTAATAGAAGAATACACACAAAATAAATAAACAATAAAAGTTTATTTTCTACAAGATTGTAAATTCTGAAGCAATCCCTAATATGAATAATATATTAATGATTGCATTTTTAATGTTAAATTAGAATTTTAATGTTCTCTACGCATTGCTCAAATAATTAGAGAAGGTGTCCTTCGCATTTGTTTATCATGCATCTTAATATTTATATCATACTTTCATCTATTTTTGTGCTTTTTCAACAGAAAACTACAGGAAAATATGCGCTTCAAATAATGCTTATTTAAAAAAATGTAGTGGTCCAAGTCCATTCTACATAATCGATAAAAAAATCTAATGTGCCCTCAGAGGAACAACCGAGTGCTAAGGGTAAATGTATGTTTCTATAATAATTAGATTTTAAAATTTATCGATATAAAGTATATATCTTATAGGAATCATATTCTTATCTTTCACAATATAAGCAGCTTATTATAAGGTTTGATTACCTTCGTTTCCACTCTGAGAAACAAATGGATCTGAAATAAAATATTAGCAGTACTAATGCGCCCTAACTATTGAACATAACTTTTTTGGTATCTCTGATAGTCTTCGTAAGTTGTTAAGAAAGGGATGTCGGACTTTTTAACAAATGGGCTACGATTCTATGGCATAGTAGGATTTTATTTAAATTTCCTCTCCAAATTTCTGTTCCAGGTTTACTGCCATCGACCAACTTAGACGTTTATAAAATTTCATGGTTAGCCATCAAATTTGTTTAGCGATAATAGGTGATGAATTTGCTCATTAATTCGACTTCGAAAATACATTTTTTTTTTAAATCACTCATTTTAGTTGAGTGAGTTAAGATCTCCAAGATACTTCTCGCTCTTTGCTATCCTCTCTTTAATGAAAGGTAAATAGCTTTGATCGCGCAGTATATTTCTATTGAGATATATATAGCCCAGTAAAATAAGACTAAATTGTGGGAATTCGGAGAATGCTGGAAGTAGTTTTAATACCTCTAAATACTCCGAAATACAAGTAATCTGAGTTTGCACCATCGCAGATTTTGAACTTAACTTTTTGCAGGCGAAAAACCTCTAATTTTACGTACTTTTTTCAAGAATTTTACCTATAACTCGAAAATGGTGAGTCCTATAGAAAATACCTTTCTTTCCGGTAATTAAGAGTATTAGATTACAAATTATTTAATTATTTTACAATTAAATTACATTTATTTCTCGCAAGTCTTAAGACGTTTGAAGAGGAAAATCGATATAAAAATAAGTTTTTAAAGGATCGTACCAGCCGAATATGGAATTTAGAAAGGCTTTTCGACTTGAAGTTTGAAGCTCTACAACTTTTATTCTTTGATTTTTTTCGATTTGGATAGTTTTTTTAACGAAGTTAAAAAATTTAGCCTATTTCTGACGGACAATCGCACCGATATTGCTGATCCGAATTCAATAATTCTTTCCAACCATCGAATTCTTCCCGTAACTAATCGTTTAAATAAAAGAATCCTTCGTAAAATACTCAACACTCCTTATTTTGTCACGAATAAACTAATCCACCAGACCTTAATGTTCCATACGTTGTTCCCTTCCATGACAAACCCTGTTCCCAATCTACCTGACTATTTTCAATCCTTGCTTCCTTTTATATTCGTGAAAATCACCCAAAGCGTCTGAAAAGAAAATGGCCTCGTGACTTCTCATTTACAATACCTACAGGACTGCTGCCAACGCGCAGTTTCTCTACTTTTTTTTTTTTTTTTGTCTTATAATTTTTCTTGTTGCGTATTTAATTATTGTAAATCTCAGAAATAAAAAAATAAAATAATACAAGTTAGTATTTACCCAGTGTTTATAATAATAATAATAGGCTTACCGAACCCGAAGGTTCGATGCCGATACCACCAAACTTCGCCTGCACATACTCGTCCAATGCTCACCGGTCAAGCCCAAGCCCCGAGATCAGCCTTAATGCAATCCTCCCAACGACGCTTCGGCCTACCTTTCGGAAGCCTGCCAGTCGGTTCAGCGAATACCAGCGTCCCACGGGTGGTGGATGTGGGGATGGTCGGTGGAATTTCCTCGGAAGCTTCTCCCGGCTAAGTCCGGTGGACTCGCTGACCAACAAAGAGAGCGGCCATCGAGGCTTGCTGGAGAGTGTGACGTAGGTTCGAACGCCCTACTCACATATTTTAGTTCACAAAATACCACAAATACCCAGTGTTTATATTCACCTAAATTTACTTCATTTTTTAATTTGCCTTAATATTTATTTATTAGCGTATGAATTATGTTAGTTTAAAATAAATGTCTTCATTTTAAGTTACAAATTAATTTAAAAACCTATCCGATGCATAAGGAACATTATATCGTGCCGCAGATCATAATCCATGTTTTAGGGATCGCTCGGAAATGGAGCTAAATCTAAAAGCCTTGTTCAATCGGCCATCTGCATTTCTGCGGGATATAATTCTCTCGTTTGTGGGGACAGAGACGCATCCCCCCACAGGGAGTTGGATAGTCACTAATAACCGAAATGTATTTAGCAAGTTGAGAGAAGTTGCCCTGACATGAGAAAACCGCAAGCCCAAGTTGCTGTACATGAATGACTCAGACAGTATCTGCTGGGGTCATCTCCACAACTGGCTTTCACCCCGGTCCCTTATAAGCTAGTTCACCATCCACGTCTACGATTGTTATCCTTCAACTCCTTTTAATATTTGATTTTATTATGGAAAACTACCGACTCAGCCTTGCTTCGCACGGGTGCAATTTAAATGTGGCGTCATTTATATATAAAAAACTTCAGTTTGCACAATTAAAATTCAATCACTTTGGGATTATGAGTTCATCGTAACGAATAGTGCACTTAGTAAGAAAATATTATGTTTGTTATATAACTTCTTTTCATTATTATATTTAATCATTGGCAGAAATTAGAAACATAAATTGGTCATTGGTTTGTTTGCTACTTTTAACGGTTACTATTTTATTCGGTTTATTACTGTTTTGATATTTTTTTGTTGTTGTTTATTTATAGTAATTTAAAACTGTATTAAAGAATGAAAATAAAAAGTCATGAAAATGTCTTGAGACAGAACTACCCAGTGGTAGCACTTCACTATCTATTTTAAGGCAGTAGGTCCCGAAGCCACATTCTTTTCAGTCGCCTTTGAGGGTTACCAGGGATATCTTAGGAAGATAAATTACGGACGAATTTGTATGGGCAGGGAGTTTAGAATGAAAAGAGGAGTATCTATCACAGGCTATGTCTGCAACAAATATGATATTAAGGTCATTATGGAGGAGTTGATTTGTGACAAAATGAGGGGCATTCAGGATTTTGTGAAGGATTTTGGATTGTAAGGACTGGATGCGGGAGGAATTAGATGGTTTCGTAGAGCCCCAAAGCTCGATTCCATATGTCCAAATAGGTCTGATAATAGTGATGTAAATGAGTCTTTTGTAATATACTGGAAGTTTTGAACGTTTGTCTAGTAACTATTGTATAATCGATATCTTCGAGCACTTTCTTGTCGTTTTAGTCTTGTGTGAGGATGTAAAATGATCTAAAAGTAAAAATAATTATTAAAAATGTTAGTTTATAACGACTTTTCATTTATGTTAACAACTTACGTACGATTCGGTACACATTTTTTTTTTCTAAAATCTTGAGTACTTTATGAAAGAATATAACCTGTACGATCACCATTAATCACCAACCTCCCTCATCCACATTAGAAATAACATTGCATCCTAAGTTTATAGGCTTACAACTACTTTATATTAACTTGTGCCACTTATTTTATTGCATATTAACTTTTCTAAATGTAGTGCTTTCCAACCGTATATTATACGTCTATATTGCTATTTCATATTTTAGGAATAATATTACGATGACTTGATTACATAAAAGTTAAATTTTCCCTTCCATAAAAAAAAACAAAAAAACAACCACAATTGCAATTTATTTTGTTTATAAACATTTAGGAAAGAATGTCCTTAATGGTAGTAAAAACCTTATCAAAATCACTTTCGTGGTTTGAAGGGAAATCGAGGGCATAGGTGCATTCTAGGGAATAGCGATATCATTTTACTATAGAGATAGTCCAGTGGACTATGTAATTATCATTATAAAAAAAAAATTAAAAACACTATATCTATATAAAATTACCAATGTGGTTTTAGGCGGAATCGCTCGACTATTGACCAAATATTTTCCTTACGTCAAATATTAGAGAAAAAATTGGAATACAACGGTGTTGTCCATCAACTTTATATCGATTTTAAAAAGGCTTATGATTCAATAGACCGTCAGAAGCTATATAACATCATGATTGAACAGGGAATACCTAGAAAGTTAGTAAACCTAGTAGAGATGTGTCTGTCGGAAACATTCCATAAAGTTAGAATCGGTCATAATTACTCCGAGATATTTGAGGTGCGATCGGGTTTGAAACAGGGTGACTCCCTTTCACCTGTGTTATTTAATATAGCTTTAGAATATGTCATAGAAAAGGTTATGTGTACCGAGAAAGGCTTAAATATGGGTGACAAGATTCCGGTTTTGGGGTATGCCGATGATCTGGTACTGCTAGGTGAAGACACGGAAACCATACAACTAAATACAAGTGTGTTAATAAAAACCGGTAAAGAAATAGGACTCGAATTAAATATCGATAAGAAGAAGTATATGATTAGTAGCAGAAACGGTGTCGATCTTGGTGATATTGATGTATCAGGTCATACTTTTGAACACGTAGAGAAATTCAAGTATTTAGGTTCAATTATAACAAAAAAAAAATGAAATCCAGGAAGAAATAAAGTCCCGGTTGAAGGTGGGAAATGCGTGTTATTATTCAGTTGCTAAGTTACTTAGTTCGCGGCTTCTATCTAAAAACTTTAAGATTAGAATTTATAAAACTATTATTCTTCCTACGGTTCTTTACGGATGTGAAACGTGGCCGCTTACTTTGAAGGATGAACAACGGCTTAAGGTTTTCGAAAATAAGGTATTGCGTAAAATATTTGGTCCAAAGAGAGATGAGACCACTGGGGAGTTTAGAAGGTTGCATAACGCGGAATTGCGGAACTTGCATCCTGTGAATATAATTGAGCTGATTGCATCGCGGAGACTCAAATGGGCTAGTAAAGTTGTAGTGCTCGATGACGAGCGGATTCCGAGAAAGTTGGTATTTGCTGATCCGACTGGTAGGCGTCCGAAAGGTAGGCCGAAGCGGAGGTGGGAGGATTGCGTTAAGGCTGATCTCGAGAGCTTGGGCTTGAATGGTGAGCACTGGACGAGTCTGTGTAGGGGGAATTTGGTGGTATCGGCATCGAACCTTCGGGTTCGCTAAGCCTATTATTATTATTATTATTATATCTATATAAAATAATAATAATAACAAAATATATCTGTTTTTGTTTTCTTATATCCCGAAATATGTGATATTTTCAGTATTTTTTTTTTACATTTTTTCAGCGGTCTATTTCGATAGGTTTTTTTATATTTCACTCTAAAGTTGCGTGTTAGTCGAGTAGGTAGTGCAATGGGCTACTGATTTTTCTCGATTCGAACCTAACTCTGGTACGTTAATTATGTGTTCTGTTATTTGAGCCAAAGGTAAAACCTAGAGACCACCCAGCCTCAATGAAATAGTTACGCCGAAAATGGGGAATAATCCTTCCGTTTGGGATTAATCTCGGCCAAATCACTTCCTTCTACAGCCGTTGGTCTAATATGGACTACTACTGTGTATTGAACCCAAGATCCTTCATAGGTTGTTTTGGTTTGTACGAAAAATAATGCAAAATTCCGGTTAAATAACTTCTCCCCTTCCTCCCTTGATGACGATGTTCTGTTGTTGTTGTTTTAATTTTAAGGGCAAAAAACTGCTGATGTTATTATCGCCCTCGGATCTTTACAAAAAACAAAATAAAAAGAAAAACGATTTACCAAAATGATAATATCAGAAAAAAAAAAAATTTAAGAAAAGAAAACAACGAACAAAATACTAAAACAATACAGTAACATTAAAAAATAATAAATAATAATAATAAAGGTAAACAAAAATTAAATAAACGAACTTAACAATTATGATAAAAAAACAAAACAAATAACTAATAATAAAAAATAAAACACAAATCTGATAAAAAAAATCAATAATACAAAAAAAAAATTAAATTGAAAAAAAGAAAAGAAAAAAAAAATGTGTGTGTATATATATATATATATATATATATATATATATATATATATATATATATATATATACATATATATATATATATATGTAAAATAAAGATTAATAATAATTTAAGTATAAAGTGACGATGTTCTTCTTGAGTTTATAGCGAATGGCTCTGTTGGAAGTAAACCCCAAATGTTCCAAAACTTGCAGGGAAACTTATTCTTAGCAAATGGACCGTCGATGACCTCTTATGAAGAGATGAAGTTAACGCTACACTTCAGTGTCGAAAATGAGCTTTTTCCGTCAGGTTTTACTTCTTGATGAAAAGCATATAATATATATATATAGATAGATAGAGAGAGAGACTATTATTACCTTAGAAAATTAAAAAAAAAAAAATCCTACCAAAGAAGGTTTTCCCTTTTTTTCTTTCATAACATCCCTCTTCCGACTGTTATAAAGACAACAAAAAAATAATTACTGAAATGCGATCACCACGAGAAAAATGAGATTCGTTTTTATAATATAGATAGACTGGTTGGAAAATTCCAACTCAAAAATTGAATTCGCATAATTGTTTACACCAATATCTGATACCATTTACACTCTTAAAATTATTAATATACTTATGCTATTATGGGGACAAATTTACAAATCCTTGTGTATCGTGTGATGATTTTTGGTGATGTATATGGTAAGGTGCAACTCTATATCATTTCTGTAACCTCGTATTTATGAAACTCCCTTCCTGTCAGCTATTTTATTTATCACTAGCGGAACCGCCCCTACTGTCTGAAATTAGAATGGGATGTCTTTTATGTTTAACAAATCTCTATCCGACCGATTTAGAGTATATCGCTCTTTACCAATAACATATGTTCATTAGTTTATGGGCGTACGAAAACTTTATATTGACTTGTACGATTTATTGTATTCCATACTAACTTTTCTAAAATCTTGCGCTTTCCAACTACATATTACACGTCTGTATTACTACGTTTCAGGAATAATTTTTTGATGACTTAGTTACAGAAAATTTATTTTTCCCGTTTAAAGTTAAATTATAATGTATTTTACTTAAACACCTTCAGGAAAGAATACTCAAAACGATAGTGAAAACCGTTTTAAAATCCGTCTTCTGGTTTAAAAGGAGTGGTCGGAAACCATAATCGCGTTATCGTTATTTATATATTTACATTCAGTAAAATACCTTTCAATTATTTGATTTTATTGTGTAGAATTAAATTATTACTTAAGATATTTTTTTTTAGAGTATTTAATTATTGTTAGTGGCTCTAAATGTTTTAGCGAATTTCTAAATATTTTTTAATTAAATAAATTCAAATTCAATAAATCCACTCAGTGCGGATAGAGGCGTGGGCATGGTAAGGAATGAGACAATGCCCTTACAACCCATGAAGGTTTTTTTCATTCATCCTGATTAGAAAGTACAGTTGGTTGACGAATGGTTGGATAAGGAGATAACGTGGTTAACATTCTTGCACAACCGTTGAGTTTTTCCATTGATATATCTATTTGAACATTAGGTTGTGTCTTTTTTGAAGGTTTCTTCTCTTGATTTAGCCCATAATGGAAAAAAGTGAAAATTAATTATATATTGCAGCGGTAATTGAAACCGGAGGAGATAGATTCAATAATCCAGTTTTTACTTAGCCATATGACTAGAGACAACTTGTTTGTTATTGTTACTGCACGATGTATTAATTCATATGTCAACTTATTTTTAAAAATTATTACCAATGCATTATCATTGTGTGTTATAAATAACTTTAAAGTTTGTAAGAAACTTGTAATATCTTGCACATTTTGGATCATAAGATATTATTGAAAATGATAAAAGAAGGGTCTCCAGAAGAGTCGGCTGAAATAGCTGAATAAATAATATTCAGCCGCAGCCGAGATTCGAACCTGCTGAGACCTGAATAACAGTAGACTAATGCTCTAATCACTGGACCACGCACATCCCAAAGATATTATAATTATAGAAATTTATTATTATAATCACGAATAAATAGATAGATAAGTATTTTATTGTAAATTAAGGTTACATAAAAATTAAAGTTACATAAGATGTAATGGTGTTTAAAGCCGTATGGGCTTTTTTACACTCTTCATGTAAGCAATTATTAGAATACTAAGTTATAATTTAACAAATAAGAAAAATAATAGAGAGAAAATTAATAAAAAACATCTAAAGAGACTGACATAGACAACAAGATATAAACAAATAATTAAATATAAAAATTATAAATAAAAATAAAAGTAAACAAACAAATCATCACTACTGTAGAACAATATGAACAATATCCCTATTATGGTCATGCTCACTGTTTTCACAAGCTTTGAAAAAAAATAGTAGTTGACTTATAAATAAAAGTTGATACGCTAGGCACATTCAAACAGTATCATGCATGAGATCAATTGCTGTCCACCTCGGATAGCGACCAACTACTCTCAAGCATTTATTCTGCAATATTTGCAATGTTTTATAGATTTTTTTGCAAGTCTTTGCCTATACGGGATATAATAGGTCTGATATAAAGATAATAAATTAACTTTTTGTTAGTAGTAGCTTTATGAATCCGCATATTAATGTGGTTTGTAAAATTTAAATTTGAATCTCGTAGTAAGTAACAGATTTAGCCCATGGTAAGAAGTTACCATCAATTATTTATATATCTGTCTATTATAGGCCGACGTTTGGTTTACGAATAGTTTTATCTTGTATATAAAATGAAATGATTAAAAAAGTAATCTGGTGCGGGCAACACATGAATTTCACTTACCTCCGTTTTTAAAATTTATTAAAGAATTTTCAATGACAGTTGAATGAAACCATTAAAAGAATTAATTAAATTGAATTAATATAGAAACATGTGTTTTATTAAAAACTCTATCGTATTATTATCTAAAATAATCAGTTTGTTTTATCGGCTTTTTATCACTCTTTATTAACTTTTACTAGCTTATGTATTAGATAAGATTTGTTCTAAAATCTTTCTCTTTCCAACGGTATATTATACGTCTATATTACTGTTCTTATGTTCAAAAACAAAAAATTGCATTAAAAAAATACTTTTTCAGTTTTCTCCTTTAGTTGTTTATCAAATTCGCTCAATTTGCATATTTAACTGTTAATTATCAATTGTAACAAGATAATATAGTTATTTTTTGAGAATTAAAGGTACTTTAGAGGAAGAAAATTTAAAATATCGGCATTTAAGCCCTGTCATACTATTCCAATCATAATTAAACTTTCATGATATTGAAGCCTATTAAATTTTACATCGATATATGGAGTTTAATAAAAATTATTAGAGCCGTTTTTTAGAAAATCGTAAAAAGGTGCAAAATGCATGGTATAATGTGGATCTTCCGGTCAGCTGATTTTGATGAAAAAGATTCTGTAACATCTCGGGCGCATAGTTGTCTTAAATATGAAATTTCAGTTTTGTAGGAATTTTAGTTTTTGCCCGGGAGTTACCCCACACGGACACACACACAGACCTTTTTGCGGGACTTGGTTATTTGGACTCAGGAGACCCAAAAATGTGTATTTCCATCCCTAAAACGTGTATTTCCGTTGAAAACTGGAATTTGAAAATTTTCACGATATCAAAACTTTTCCTTACTATATATTTCATATATAGGTAAGTGAAAGTAATAAGGTAAATCTGCTTCGCATTCATACAGATTTGAACCCTTAAAATCTCGTTTGCCTTTTCATGGTAGCTCGTACAATTTGCATTCCCTTATCTAATTTTGCCGAGAGATGAATTTTTTCAACCCATTTTCGAAATCCATTATATTTTAATTTAGCGGCTAAATTGATTTCCTGATGACTTAAAAGTGTTTATTTCGCTTGTTGGTCACGAAGCGAATTTTCAGTATTTTTCTTCTGTTGCTTTACTCTACTCTCAAGTATTTTTTATTTAAATAACATTGATTATTGGTTTCATATTTTTCGTTTCATATATTATTTTTTTTCATTTTCATTGTATGTATATTTTATTTTTAAGATTAAGGCTTTTCGAGAAATGGGTCATATTTGCTCTGAATTAACTGTACAAAAATTTATTATTAAACATTAACAGACAGGTAAATTCATTTATTCCTAATTTCGTTTTGCTTAAACCTTACAAAGAGAAGAAAATAGATTCAAAGAA
The DNA here is from genome assembly GCA_023052935.1 of Piezodorus guildinii. Taxonomy (NCBI): domain Eukaryota; kingdom Metazoa; phylum Arthropoda; class Insecta; order Hemiptera; family Pentatomidae; genus Piezodorus; species Piezodorus guildinii. The sequence continues at coordinate 65,792,590 of CM041293.1, forward strand.
AATAAATCCTAACTCTTGTAAGTTAAGGAATGTATGATTTATCATTCCTTTAGTACTTTTTGCCCTTGAGTGTGGCAGATTGTATTATTTTCGAATAAATGAATAAATAACGAAAACTGGTGCGGGCAACACACTTTTCACTTTTCTCGATTTTCACTGACATCGACTGTTAAAATCAATATAAAAATCTGGTGCGGGCAACACACGACTTTCACTTACCTCGATTTTAAAATCAATGAAAGAATTTTCAAATACAGTTAGAGATAAAAATACGTGAAATTATTAATGAATTAATCAAATTGAATTTATATAGAAACATGTGTTTTATTAAAAAATCTATTATATTATTATCTAAAATAATCAGTTAGTTTTATGTTCATTTCATCACTCTCTATTAACATTTAAAAGCTTGTGTATGAGATGATATTTTTTCTAAAACCTTTAGCTTTCCAACGGTATATCATACATGTATGTATATTACTGCTCTTATGTTCAAAAACGTAAAATTGCATTAAAAAAATATTTTTTCTGTTTTCTCCTTTAGTTGGGTATCGAATTCATTCAATTTATATTTACCTGTTTTTCATCAGTGGTAACGAGATAATATAGTTATTTTTATAGAATCAACCAAATTAAAGTTACTTTAGAATAAGAAAAATTAAAATATCGGCATTTAAGCCCTGTCAGACTATTTTAATCAGAATAAAACCTACATGATATTAAAGCCCATTAAATTTTACATCGATATAGCGAGTTTAATCAAAATCGTCGGAACCGTTTTCGAGAAAATCGAAAAAAGGTGCAAAATGCATGGTATAAAGTGCTTCTTCTGGTAAGCTCATTTTGATGAAAAAATATTTGTCACGTCTTGGGCGTGTAGTTGTCTTAAATATGAAATTTCAGTTTCATAGGATTTACCGTTTCCGCCCGGGAGTTACCACACACACACACAGACCTTTTTGCGGGACTTGGTTATTTGGACTCAGGGGACCCTAAAACGCATATTTCCGTTGAAATCTGGAATTCGAAAATTTTCACGATCGCAATACTTCCCCTTACTATATATAGTAAGTGAAAGTAAAAACTATTAAATATCCTTAAATTTAAAAAATATTTTAAGTTGATTTTAATAAAACGTGTATTCATTTTCATAGGAATCATATGATTTAGATTAAATAATACTACTATGTAAAATTGTTGTAAAACAGTCAGTAAAAATCTTTCTCTTTCCAAACGTATATTGTACGTTTTGCTATGTTTTTGACCGACTGCTTTTCTAAGGCAGCGGTATTTTCAAAAACTAGCTTACTTGATATCTTTAATCGATATATAAACTATAGTTAATAAAACCATTGGATTTCCTTTTCAAAAGTATCGTGTTTACCGATCCCAGTAGGTTGCATGCTGGGTGAGATTAAATAAGACATGTTTCAATAACTGACCTTATTATTTAAATTAACTTAAACTTATACCATTTATTTACACAATGCCTGAGAATTTTGATCGATAATACTGAGGGACATTTTCACTACCAAGTTTGCCATGCAATATTACAAAAAGAAATATCTTTAAAACACTTAATCGGCTGGTGAAGGTGGAATCAGTCTTAGGCGCTCCTTCTAGGCATCTTCCAGCTGCTCTATGACCCCCGGCGGACTTCGCTTCTTCTTGAGAATTGACCTCAGCTGTTCTCTTGCTGGACTTAAACTCTCGTGGCTGGAATAAGCCTGACTTCTTAATGAGGATAGAACTTGACTGACCTTTTTGAATCTTCTCATCGTCGTCACCTTGTGCGGGGCTGTATGAGAAGTGCCTTAAGCTGGGGAGCCTCATGGAGGTAAACGCCTTTTGATGTTTTGCCAACAAAGGCATATATATATATATATATATATATATATATATATATATATATATATATATATATATATATATATATTTACTTTATTCATATATTAATTATTTAATAATAAATTTAGAGCACTCAGCATCCTCAATACATAATAGTTTATATTACTGTTCTTATTATCAAAAAAACAAAAGTTCATTAAAAATAGTTTTGCTCTTTTATGCTTTGGTTAGACATCAAATTCGTCCAACTTGTATATTTATCCGTCCTTCTTCAATGTCATTAAGTTGGTATGGTTAATCTTTTGGAATGTACAAATCTAAAGGTACTTTAGAGGAAGAAAATTTAAAATATCGCCATATCAGCCCTGTCAGACTATTTCAATTAGAATGAAACTTAAATGATATTAAAGCCTATTAAATTTTACATCGATATAGGGAGTTTAATTAAAATCGTTAGAGCCGTTTTTGAGAAAATCGTAAAAAGGTGCAAAATGCAAGTGGCTCTTCTGGTTATCTGATTTTAATGAAAAAGCTGCTGTATATCTCGGTTTCTTGAATAGTTGTCTTAAATATGAATTTTACTATTGTACGACTTTCCATTTTTTCCCTGGACTTACCACACACACACACTCTGTGTCCTTTTGCGGATCATTTGTACTCACGGGATCCTATAACCTTTATATCTGTTGAAAACTGGAATTTGAAAATTTTCACGATCGCAATACTTTCTCTTACTATATATTTCATATATAGGTAAGTGAAAGTATAAATACTCATAAAATTACGCGTTTGAAAAAAATAAAGATCTTTTAACATACCCTTGAGGTAAACATCTTATTTACTCTATATATTTTTAACTTATTAATATATGTTTTTTGTTTACTTCAAAATTTAAGGAAAATGTATCATCCCTTATAAAAATGAATAACTGAAAATTTATAAACACAAGTCTTGTATGTCATGTCAATAAAGAGTATGGGATTTCCTTTTTGCCTGCAGGCTAAATCATTATGATGTGAGAACATTCTCGTTCCATGCATTATTTATCATTTAAAAAAAAATACATATTCAAAAATACAATATTCATTATTATACTATGTACTAAAAACTTCATCTTACATTCTAAGTATTACATTAAATGATAGGGAAAGTTATCTGATATCTTAATAGAAAAATACAATTGTTCAAAAAATAGAACTGGAAATAGATAAGCAATAGCTCAGACCATTTATTTTAATAATAATTATTGTAACTATTTAGAGATTTATTTCTTGAATGCCACGGACTATCCTTAATTACTTTGAGAATTAAAACATTTAATCTCTCCGGAACTAAATCTTCATAACTGGGTCTTCAAAACCACGCAAATCTGTAGTGCATTATTTTATTTCAGGATTATTTTATTATAGTTATCCGTAAATATCTTATTATCATTATTTAAAAAAAAAAAAATACATTCTTGAAGCTTTTATTTCATGTTAGAATATCAAAAATTAATAGTGTGTTATTGAGTTGAATATATCAGAATATAATCAAATTTTGCTTTACAGTTTGTTGTGTATTTCATTTTCCATACTTTTGAGTTTTCTTATCCATAAAGGAATTCGATTTCATATGAGGTTGAACAAAGACATTTTCCGAAATACGATATGTTGTTTGAAGGAGCGGAGGAAATCTTGGAAAGCTTTCCTATTATGGGAGTGTAAGATTTCCTTCCTTTTGTCTTTTGGGATATCAATTTATTACCCTTTGATATTCTAGGAGCATAGAAATTGTTGTTACCTTAATGTTCTATTAATAATTATTACATTTAGATTTAACGATTCAGAAACTGATAATTGATTATTGATATGAAGATATTGCACGGTGTCAATCTATTAAAAAATGTTTTAACCTTTTTATGTTTACTTATGTTTTTGTGCAAAAAGTGTTTAAAAAAAAAAAAAAAAAATCGTGTACAACCTAAGGAGAGTTTGTGCACATAGAGAGACTAGGCTAACGGCCGCGCAAGGAGTTGATTAGGCCAAGATAACGCTCAGTCACCAGGTTTTTCTTGGGATCGTCCCACTACTGAATAAATGTTTACCCTGCAGTCAGTATTCGAACCTGGGATCCGGAGAACAGTATCTACTGCGTTAACTGATAGACCAAGCTGCTCCTAAATACAATGATTATGAATGTTTTTTATTTTTCAATTGATATGAAGAACAAATGTTTTACTGTGTTAAAAAAAAAAAAAAAAAAAGGTATCATTTTTCAATAAGCCAAGTAGCCAATAAGTAGAATAGCCGAAAAAAAATCTTAATCAAAATCCGCTGTCTGACAAACAGACCACTCCCATTGTAAGATACAGTTTATGAAACTGTCATACATTTGAAAAGTTATTTGCACACGAAACCAAAACTCTATTGTCACTTTCTTAGGTCATGAAAAATGTCCGGGTTTCACTTCATACTCAAGTAGTGTACCTTTTTTACCAGAATAATTGGTTTATTATTATATGTGATATTCACTCATTGTGATCAATATCGAAGTCATGGCGTTTTAAATTTTTTTTACCTTAGAAAGTTTTATTCAGTTTTTCCCTGTTCTATAGAAAATCTTTATTTTTTAATCGAAATGTTACTAATGAAACTCATATTAAAAACTGTCTAATATGATACTTATTTCGCATTCATATATTAATGTTTTAACGACTATTTGTTAACATAAAAAACATTTAAAAATTATTGGTTCACTACTACTGACAAGTGTATTCATTTAATGGTTTAGTTCGAGGTAGGCAAGTTCGGAGGCAGTCAATAAATAATTTTCGAAAAAAAAGTGTTTGAATATTTATCCTGTAACCAAAATTTCGAACCAATTAGTATGTATAAAGGCTAAAAAGTAACAAGGTAAAGGTAAAATTATGACTTAATGAATTGAGGGTTATTAAACAAACCAATGTTTGTGTATTTATTTTGTAAATAAAGTTGGAGGATAAGAAAAAAAATAAATAAAAAATAAAAAATAAACAAACCAATTCGTATTCGGTGATAGTACACTCCAATCTTCAAGAATTTTATTATTACGGATATTTGTTGTTCTCCATCGTGCACTATTGCTTCGTACGTCGTAAGATTTAGCTAACAAAAAAAAAAAAAAAAAAAATGTAAGCAAGAATGGTAGATTTTCACAGAAATATATAGGCTGTTTTTTTTTTTTTTATTATAACGTAAATGAGGAAATTTTATAAATAAAAACAGTAGCTTTATACAACAAATAAAACAAACATGCCCACAAAACAGAGTGATGAGTTACCTCAGAAGGTTTAAAATTAATAGAAATTATTGTTAAAAAATATAATGCTACTAATTAGTAGCAAGTCTTGTTTATCAATGCTAAACTTAAAGTTAGCAATTTGTTAAAACAGTTTCACTATTCGTAGTCCCAACAGTTTGATATTTAGTTAAGACTTAATAAGGAGCTGGCCTGTTGTTTCCGCATCTTCTATTTCCCAACTTTTACAGCTTTAAGTATCTACACCTAAAAGGAAAGCAGAGTTCAAAGGAACATTTCGCTAATTAGGGACAAACCTACTCCTAGCCCTCATAAGGGGGATTTAAACCTCTTCCGGCCTTAAAATAGATTATTTAATTAGAGTTTTAATTAGGTCGAATCGAAACAGTTCCTTAAGAATATTTAGAGGCTGATTCAGGGTATTTAATATTATTCGAATGAGCGATTTATGTAAATTAATAATACGATAACAGCAATAGTGTAGGTAGAATTTTCATTGGGAGAAGAAAAAAAGAATTGAAAATTGTTAGAGGCAAGTCAAGGAGGAAGAGGCGAGGCAAGTCGGTCGAAAATATATGTTATATTATTCAAACACTGCCTATACGCACATATGGGGGGTAGGAATGGTGTTTTTTAGGGCGATTAATGACGAGATTATTACGCCCAAACGCATATATATGTATGTATATTTCTATTTATATTAATAGTTTTCTGTTCCTATCTGTCATTGTTATTCGATTTGCAATCAGAGAATGTGGATGAAATAAGGTTGATGTGGCGTGATCATGGTAATGGAGAGAGAGGGTGCCTTGGGGCAACAGTATCTCTTGGCTGTCCCGTTTATCTGTGACGCATAAATCCAAATGGGTTTCAGTAAATAAGTGTTAGTTTTAAATTTATGCCTAATTTTGAACTTCTTGAGAGTATTGAGTATCAAAGTTTTAGTATTTTTTTTTTTTTTAATGTTGTCTGTTTTTGATGTTTGAGCCCCGTCATTCTTTTGTCAATTTCATCTTATTTGTATGTCTGTGGAATTCGGATATTGTCAAGTATACTGGAGTTAGTATATAAAAATAGAATTAAAAGGTAGAGAAAATAATTATAAGTTCGAATCTCGGTGCGGGGAATTTTATCTCGGCATTAATCCCTCGCCCTCAGCTCCCTGGTCCGGGAAACTCTGCAAAGGCGAAGTAGGTGAAAAAAAATGAATATTCGCTCAACTGACTGATATTCGTCTGAGATGTAGGAGGATTGTTTTAAGTTTGAACTCTGAAACTAGGCCTTGGCTGGATGGTAGTATTTGCACTATTAGTGAAGCCGAAAATTGGTGGTATCGGCGTCGAACTTTTTGTTTCACTTAGTCTATTATAAAAAAATATATATATTCAACAGCAGTTTCAGGAAAGCGATTGGTTTCGAATTTCCTCTTTTGTTTGGTTATAAAGCACTTGGAAAGTGGAAGTGAACAATATTTCCCAAGTGGCGATTGCAAAGTTGCTACAAAAGAGGAAAGAACATCAGAAGGTTTAGTAGGAGTTGGAAAGTGATTATAAGTTGTTTCCTTTGTGGAGGGTCGGAGGTGGGCTAAATACCTGCCATACCGCCTCTTTTAATCTTCCCTTCCAACTAATGAACTCCGATCATGTTCCGACCTTAAGGGACCCATCGGCTACAGGTTCCGCTCTTTACTCTACCCTCAACTCCCCAAACAAGTTACCTCATTGCGTACCCGACACCAGAGTTTCCCCCCGTGGTTGTAAATTACGGTAAGGAATGGCAGCCGAAGTCCGTTCCCCTACCGATCTAGGTGAATAGTCCCGAATAAATGTGCTCTTACGTGGCACGGGAAGGAGATAAAAAGGTCGATACAGCCTCGGTTGTTATAATGACTGAGTAGGAGGCCTAAAGTCGGCTTGGGCGAGATAAAGAAAGATACATCGAGCGTTGTATAAATCTTTCATACAACTTGCTAGATAATACAATATTTTATTTCCCGAATTAAATGACTAGTGTCTTTTCTCAATGTGTTAAAAATCAAGGAGGCTCATGGGCAAATATTCTACGGATTTCTTTTTTGTTTTAACATGTCAGTGGAAACTTGAATTATTGTATTTATCTCTTTATCATCTGAAAAATGATGTTTGATGAAAAAAAAATGTTTCAGAGTTAGGTTGTTTGAACTACCTCCGCCCCGAGATACGATATGCTGTGAAGAGGTTTTATACTTTCTCATTTTGAAAAACAACACGTATTTTTTGTATATGTTTATTATTGGGAAAGGGAGCGGCGTGGTTTAGTGGATAGAGCACTTTTCTGCTGTGCTCCGGGTCCTGGGTTCGAATCTCGGCTGTGGCAAAATATTATTTATTCTGTTAATTCAGTCGGGGAGCGACCCTAGGGTATGGAGATCCTACTGGGGCAGACCCAGCCTCTATAAAGTGGGTACCCAAATTAATTGGGGAAAAACCTCTGGCGGCTGAGCGTGATTAAGGCCTAATCACCTCATTGCACTGCCGTTGGCCTAGAAACAGTACGAATCTCTATATGTACTGAGCCCAAAACCCTTCATGGGTTGTAGTGGTACAGGTTTTTTTTTTTTTTTTTTTTTTTTTTTTTTTATTATTGGGAGCGGCGTTTCGATTTCAGGTTCGGATCTCGATGGTAGCAGAATGATTATTTCTTCGGTTATTTCAGCAGAGGAGCGATCTTAAGGTATGGAAACCTGGGGAACACTCGACTTCTATATTGTGGGTACTCATAATCAGGGAAAATCCTGGCGTTTGTGTATGATCTAGCCTAATCACCTTATTACACGGTCGTTGGCACTAGAACAGTACGAATCTCTCAGTACTTGTGTTATCTCTCAGTACATCACCTTTCATGGGCTGTAAAGGTGCTGGTGAAATTAAGTATAGTTATTTAAAATACACTTTATTAACATTTTCCTGATTAACAGAAGTCTTGTTGAAAATGTGGAAGTGCAAAAATACACTACTCAATGTCACATTTTTCACCCCTATCTCGCCTTTGTTGGCTATATAGGGCTATCCGGGCCAGAGGATGAGAGCGGAGGATTAATGCTGAGATAAAATTCATAATTATTTTAACTCTTTCAAATTCTATTTTCCGGTTGCTTGGCACCAATGTCACCATTGAGCAATTCACTCCGATCATATGTTATCATATGAAAATAAAATTTATTTATTTTTTGTTTTCAGTCTAATATGATTTATAAAATGTTTCCACACTTAAAAAATATCTTTCCCAGGTGTTACTAGAATAGTTAATATAGAGTGAGAAAAACAAAATTATAAAATAAATATATTTATTGCTCAAAGCAGATTTTATCATAGGTGGAACAACAAAAGTAGGTATCTTGAGTTTCTGTATTTAAAAATTACTTTTCCATCCATGAAAACATTTGTGTATATGTAACATAAAATATCTAAGTTCATCAACTTACCCTACATTACATGAGAATTTACTTAATTAAATATTTATAATTTGAACCTGTTCAATTTCAGCTCTCAAAGTAGCGGTTACAAATAAGAGGCAATAGTTGATTAATCTAAACTGTGTGACACAAAATAACTCATATTTATAGAATTAATATATTATTTGAATTTTCGTAAAATTAATATATAATACATTTTGAATGAGAAGAAGATATTTTTTGATATTGGGAAAGTATATTTGGTTTATTATTTTCAATAATGAACCTTTGTAATCGAAAATTCCTCTCACTACCTACAAATTTGAGGGCTTACGTTTTAAGATACGTAGAGCCAAAATAATGTATTTAAAAAAAAATACGTCCATACACCATCCACGGATTTTTTCCGAAATAGCTGGTCCAATCATTTCGCAATTATACCACAAAAATACCAGGGTATGCAACGATGATTCTAATACCTGGACATTGATTTTAGCCGATTAACTGTAAAATGGCGGTCGATTAAAAATTATTTAATTCAATAACTCGGTTATTTTTGAAAATAGAGGAATGTTTTTTGTTGTTTTCTAACCAAGAAACCGCGATTAATTAATTTTTAAAAAAATACATTTTATCTATAATTATGCTCATAAATCATTTATTTTTGTGGATAAAGAAAATATGTGTAGAGTTTTAGGATCAGGACACCGAGACCAACAAAAAAATAAATAAATCAGGAAATAAAAAATTGAAATCTTCCTTATAACTCAGTTATTTTCGAATATGGAGAACGATTTCTGGTAAGTTTTAGAATTAGTACATCTCGATTAATTTAAATGGAAAACTAAATTTATTCAATTATCTACCAAACAGAAAAAGAATTTTTGAAATCGGTTAAGAAATATCAGAGGCATATCATTCTGAAATTCGTAGTGGTGATAAGCCATTCTCTTTTATATTTTCTTACTTTCATATTTGTTAATTGTCTGTAAACAGCTATATAAACGTATACCCTTATGTAGTTATTTGGAGATAATAAACCATTGTGTAATGATTTGCAACGGTCTAATCGCATAAGAGGGTAAATGTATTAATTGTTTAAGGAATTTTCTGCTGTTCATCTTTGTTCCTCCTAGACTTTTCTCATAACTCCATGTAACAGTGAGGTGTGTTAGCAACTAGTAACAATTGTATTAATTGCAACGTGTAATGTAAATAATAAGGGACTAGACAGGGTGACCCACCGCGTGGGGGTGGAAGCTGCGTATGGAGCAGAAGGCTAAGGCGCAGGTCCGCCAGCAAGATGGCCCCGGCGGATCAACAAGTGCCTCCAGTCTGCTCCAAAATGTCAGGGCATGTTCGTCCTTAAGCAATGCGTCTCCTTGGGTAAGTGATTGTGGTGTGCCTGTCAGTGTATGCTCTGAGTGCGGTGTTACGGTTAGTGTAGCACACCCCTTCTACTGAGAACGCCTTGCAATACAGCAATTAGTGTACTGTTTGTTCTAGCTGGAGTGTAGTTGTCCAGAGAGCTGGTGGTTCGATAGCTCCTGTCCGTCGGTTGTCACCGAGCTCTTTGTGTTCCTGTTTCCGTTTCCTGATTCCTATCTCCCATCTCTCCTCTGCCTATCCTCTCTCCACTCTCACTCTCAATACTGAGTCATTCCGCATTTGGTGTTACCGGTCGTTGCAGATAATTTCTTAACTGTCCTCTATCTTGTTTTATTAAAGTTCAAAACAGTTTTCTTTTAAAATATATTATCTTTTAATTATTACGTAACAATGGAAATGATCGCTTAACAATTTTTCCCATCCGTAAAACCTACTATTTATAAAAAATGTTGGTATCGTCGCCAGGTAAATTTATATAATATAAATTACATTTGTGGAGGAGTAAATAATATTAACCCTATATTTGGTACGATAAATTGGAACCCTGTATTACCCTGTTACCTATTGATCTCAGTGCTGATAATTTATTAATAATACCATTCACCTGTATTCATTAGTAACTACACTTGACTCAGTAGGAATGCATGGTTGTTACCGTTCATCGTCATTAAAATTAAATCCACTATAAGGATTTTCTATTTCATATGAGCCTAATATTCCAGATTTTCTCGTCATAACCTATCTCGCCGATTATAAAATCGAACCGATGAAACCTCAATTTTTTAAATTTAAAACTTTCGTTGTGAAAAATTAGTTTTAGTAATTTTTAAAAATGTTCGTACTTTATTATTGTAAAATAATGATGATGATGATGTCTATTTGCTAGTGACCATCTGACTAAAACAACTTTTGAATAAATTTTATTAGGTTTTAATTTTTAAATATTTAAAAAAAAAAGTGTATTTATTTTTAATAATATCATCAAAGCATCCTCGAGTATTGATTGAGTCCTTCTCCGTCTAAATTTATACTGACCCATGGTTAATGCTGTCTCGGTTGTGTAACTAATCAAAATTTTTTCAAAATTTCAAAATTCAAAATTTTCCTGTCCCTTAATAATAAAACAGAATTTTACTACTTCAATTTAAATTCAAATTTTCACTATCATTATATGTTTCATAGGCCAATTCCATCCTTTATTTCACGTGTGATGGATTAGTTGAATTGGTCGAACTATCTGGTGATATGAATGTTCTAAAAAATTATTTAAAGTATTTCTTTATTTCTTTTAAATTTATTTATTAACTTACATAATTGCGTAGTAATGACTGTATATAAAAAGTAGGGGTGGGCATAATCGAATGATCGAATGATTAATATGCTTTCTGAGAGGCAATATATCAAAATTCCCGTCTCTATGTTGGCTGAGCGTAGGTGCAAATGTGCATATAATTTAAAAAAAAAAAAAAAAAACCTCGTTTGGTTATCTTATACGTTAATTACGTTAGACGATTCAGTTCGAATGATCATTCCTTTCTCCAAACAGATTAATCCGATAATCGATTAATTCGAATGATTGAAATAATCGCATGATCCGATAATCGTCATTCGATTATGCCCACGCCTAATAAAAAGCTCTCCAATCCTTCGTCTATTGGCCAAGATCAAAGTAAATATTTATCACTTAATGTTTCTATTACTGAAGACAAAACTATTATCAAATACTTAAATATTAAATAATAATCGTTTTTTAAATATTGTTAATGCTCTTTCTTTTATTTTTTCGCTAATGGTCAGTCTATTAAATTTTGAATGCCAGTTCTATAATTATCTGATGAATTTAGATAATTAAATTATTATTATCTTATTGATGATGTTTAAATTATTTGAAATATCAATCGTAATTTTAATTTAATTTACACAAAGTTTCTAAAATATCTCTAAACTAAATTTCGGCGTTTACTACAGCTATTAAAATTTTTATTATATTACACCTAATTTGTTAATGATGAGATAGGATGGTCTAAACATCATAATATAATTTAAATATATTTAATATATATTATATTATATATATATATTATATATATATATGTATAATAACAAAGTAAACATTTTTAGGAAATGTAAATGTCTAACTTACTTTACTTAAAATGTATACTACAAATACCACCAATTTCATTAACTTTTATAGTTAAAATTTTATATATTGGTATTCACTGATTCTATTAACTATTCCAGCATTTTAAAATAATATTTTAATTTTTTTAAATATTTTTGTAATGACAATATCTTATTCAACGGATAATTAAACAAAATAATAATAAATACATTCGTTCGTAAAAGTGTATTTATTTTGTAAAAATATTGTGTTGATGTACTATGGTTTGTTCAAATCCTTTTTAGTTGTAAAAAACGACTCCATTTGCTTGGAACCTTTGTTTACGAACCCTTTTTATGAGGAAGGGATTTGGTTTCCATCACTGCTACAATTGTAATACCAAATGGAATCCATATAAAACGGAAAGTGGGCTGTACATTATGTCTATAAACTAGTTTTTTATTTAACTTGCTTATTCAATTGGTTACTGAATACATCTCAATATTTAGGACCAGATTTAGGCACCCATTTATTTATTTTTTGTACAATTATCCTTCATATTCTTCTTTTTATTAGAAAAAATGGGGGAAAAACAACTACATTGATTTTCACTAAATTATTTTATTTTATTACTTATTATAAAATGTCAAAATATGACCAATGGCTTGTTATTTTCACTTACATATATATGAAATGTTGCGATCTTAAAAAATTTCTAATTTGAATTTTCACCTGAAAAACACTATAAACTTTTAGTGTCCCCTGAGTCCTAATGACCAAGTCCCGCAAAAAGTTATGTCTGCGGCCAGCCTGGCGCAAAAACAAATAACTAATTGTATAAAACTGAAATTTTATATTTGAATTTCGCACTTGCATAAATTGTTACAACACTTTTTTAATGTAATCGGTGAACCAAAAGAGCCACTTAAATACATGCATTTTGCCTTTTTTACGATTTTGTCAACTTTTTTTTATTAAGCTACTTATATCGATGTCAAATTTATTAGGCTTTAATATGATGTAAGTTTCATTCTGATTGAAACAGTCTGACAAGGCTTCGATCATGATGTTTTAAATTTTCTTTTTTTTTTTTTTTTTTGGTATCTTTTATTTTTTAGGTCCTAAAAAATGTACCAGATTATCTTGTTAGGGTTGATAAAAAACGAAGAAATTTATGCGTTGAACGAATTTGATAACCAATTAAAGGAGAAATGTTAACAATATTTTTTATTTTTTATGCCATAATAATATCATGTATAGCATACCGTTGGAAAGCTAAAGAGTTTAGAAAAATATTATCTTATACGCAAAGTTATATAAAGTAATGAAGAGTGATAAAAAGTGGATAAAACTAAGGTATTATTGTGGATAATACAGATTATTTAATGAAATACACGTTTTTTACACCGAAATTCAATGTAATTTTTTAACCCTTTTTTTCATCTCCAATTTTAAAAGTTTATAAATTTATTTTTACAACGGAGGCTACTAGTTTCGCGAACCAGATTTTTTGTGTACATTTGCTATATAAACCTATTCTATTAAATATTGTTTTACGGATTTTTGCCCCTTTATGTATTATCCTTGGAAAGTTTTTACTTCACGTTTTCTGTACGTAATATATTATTGTTACTCAGATATAATGGATATGAAGTAATATCAAAGGGGAGCCCGTGGCTGAGTGGCTAGCGCGCTAGTCTCTCATGCTAGAGGTTCTGAGTTCGAATCCCAGTCCCGGCGGGACTGATGTCAAACCGAGGAAGACAATTCTAGACTAGCACTGATGTGGTTTGGACATCTTCTTTGGATGGATCGGAGCATAAGTGCCAGGAAGACCTACGAGACCCGCACGGAAGGAAAAAGACCCAGAGGAAGACCTCGCATCTCCTGAGCGGATAGTATAAAAGAGGAATGCAGGAGGCGTGGAATAGATCGGAACAGGAGAGCAGAGTTGGTGCAGGAGAGAGAAACTGGACCAGACTCTTTAAGCAGGACCCTTACAGCGAACAGGGATAGAAGGGGGATGATTATGATGATGATGATTTAATATACTCTAGTTATTAGTTTAGCCAGAAATCAACTCCAAGGCTCAACTAGTCTCTACAAAGTGGTTACCTGGTCTTAAATTGATGTGAGGATGAACGTTTTCAGGTTTAGATTTTACTATAAATATTCATTTGCAGATAACCATAAAATTTGTATTTCAAATTAATCAATACCCAATAAACCAATTTGTTTTTTTCGCCGTTCAATTGTGAACTGTAATCTTGAAAATTAGCGACTTATGAGTTAACAAAGATCATAATTCAGTTAAAATTATTCTATTATAAAAGTTTCTTAAAAAAAAAATCTTTAGCTTCACAATTTACTCCTACTCTTAAGTTAACGGTTAATATATTTATTAAAATATTTAATGTATCTGTACTTTTTATCAATATTGTTTTATGAGCCATATTGTGGAAAGAATACTTGATTTTTTTCTCTAAATTTAGGGTTATGAAATTAGATATTTAGTAGAGTTTTAGATTTTTTTAGAATTCGAGTCAAGATAAAATACTATATTCACGAACTATATGAATTTAATTTGTGGAATAATTTTATTTTATGGCTCAGATAAATCTGAACGAAGTTATTAAAAAGATATCATCTATAACTTCCCCTTCCTGAAGTATGCCCTTAATAGTCTGACTGAAAGTTATCGGGATTATAAAAACGTGATTTTAAAGTTTTATAAAAAAAAAAAAAAAAAAAAAAAAAATACTTCGTTCTAAATAACTAAATAATACTTTATATTTACGTTGCAATAAGTCACTTGCATGAAGTACTTTAGGTAATTTATAACTGACTGCGTGATTCATTGAGAGGTGCATTGCAGTGTCTCGTTTTCAAATCCTCTTATGTTGGAATTACATTTCTCAATTTTAAAGCAAGCCTTTTCATATCTCTACTGTTATTCTACTACAGAAAAAAAATAATCATAGGTTCATTATTTTCAATAATAATATTTAAAAAAAAATTGTAATCGACTAAAAAAAAATTACCTCCCACCCTCAAAATTTGAAGTCTTACGTTTCGAGATACGTAGAACCCGAATAATGGGAAAAAATCCGTCGGTTCGCCGTACGAATTTATTTATACCATTTTTTCTTGTTAGTGCTATTCGAAAAAGATTTAAATTCCCTACAAAACAGAAATCGGTTTAGAAATATCAGAGGTAATAGCTTTTTGAAATTCGTAGTGGAGATTTGCCATTTTCCTTTGATTAGTTTATTGCTTTTCATGTTAGTTAATTGCCTGTTAACAGCTATATAAACTGTTGTACCCTAATATAGTTATTTGAAAATAAAAAACAATTTTGTAATAATTTGCAGCATTTTTTCTTTTTATAATTTTAGCTACCATTTTAAATGGGTATGACAAGCCATTTTAAGAATATTTCGATTTCAATTCGTAAATGTTTAGGTATTATAAGTTCTACATATTCCTTATTTGTTGTTAGAAATATATGCATTTCCTTACATTGCTTATTTATCTTTAACCCTTTGAACTCGGCATCGTTTCGCAAGCTATTTATTATACTTTTTATATACGCATTAAAGAAGACGCAATAAAAATAAATTTAAAAAGTTTTTTTTTTATCATTAATAATAATTATATGGTAAATTCTAAAGCAATACCTATTATGATAAAAGATTAATTTTTGCATGTTAAATTGAATCTGAATGTTCCACTAATATATGTATATATATATATAATATATATATATATATATATATATATAATAATATATATATATATATAAACGTAAAACTACAGAAAAACATGCGTTTCTAATAATACTTGGTGCTCTAAGTTCATTTTACATAAACGCTAATAAAATGTAATGTCCCTCAGAGGGGACAACCGAGTGCAAAAGATTAATATGAGCCTTCTATGCCCTAGGTCGCGGTGTCAACCAAGTAATTGCCTCTAGGATTTTTAAAGGGAATAAAAATGCCTTGGTTATGCCATCCTTAGGAGGGACTTGAAATGGTGGGTACTTTCGATGCCAAGTACCCATTAAAAATTCTTATTAACTTTGGATAGACGAAATTAAGGACTTATTAGCATTGTCCGATTAGCCAGAGTAGCATAAACGTTACGTTAAATGAATACAAATCTTCACTGTGTATCTTGTCTTGTATTGTTTATGTAAAACTGAAGTAATAAAGAACAATTTTGAAGTAAACAATATAGGATAGTTTTACTTAATAAAAACACTTTTTCTCGTATGAGGAGTTGGATTAGAGATACGAATGTTAGGAATGGTAGATACCTTTGTCAGAAGAGAACCCGGATAATAATTTCTCTTGGGATAAATGATAGCCCGGAATCCCGGAGCCTCTTTGATTTACGTTCTCTGACCACACTCCCAAATTTATCTACTGGTTAAAGCACTTTCAAAAAATGTTTCTAGAGTTCGTTCAATGATTTTATTTACATTGATTTATGACATAACTAGCTGTAACCAAAGCTTTGCTAGCGAATATTGTATGTTGGTTTAAATCTACATTTATGCGTTTATGGTATGAGTAACTATAAGACGTATATCTTACAATATCGGTCAATGTGCAACACTTTCAAGAATTTTTATTTACAAGAACAAATTTATTAATTAATGACAGATAATTGTTTCATTCTGTTAAATTTATAATCACATACCAATATAAGTAGGCATAACCATGATTACTTAATTCATTTTAGCTATTTAACATTATATATGTGTATATATAAATATATTTTTGGGGTATGACGATGATTTGGTACTGCTAGGTGAAGACACGGAAACCATATAACTAAATATAAGTGTGTTAATAAAAACCGGTAAAGAAATAGGACTCGAATTGAATACCGATAAGACGAAATATATGATTAGTAGCAGAAACGGTGGCGATCTTGTCGATATTGATATATCAGGGTTGAACACGTAGAGAAATTCAAGTATTTAGGTTCAATGAAAACAAGAAAAAATAAAATCCAGGAAGAAATAAAGTACCGGTTGAAGGTGGGAAATGCCTGTTATTATTCAGTTGCGAAATTACTTAGCTTGCGGCTTCTGTCTAAAAACTTAAAGGTTAGAATTTATAAAACTATTATTCTTCCGACGGTTATTTAAGGATGTGAAACGTGGCCGCTTACTTTGAAGGATGAACAACGGCTTAAGGTTTTCGAAAATAAGGTACTGCCTAAAATATTTGGTCCGAAAAGAGATAAGGCCACTGGGTAGTTTAGAAGGTTGCACAACGCGGAATCGCAGAGCTTATACCCTGTGAATATAATTGAGTTGATAGCATCGCGGAGACTCAAATGGGCGGGTAAAGTTTGTTGGGTTTGGTGAGGAACGGATTCCGAGAAAGTTGGTATTCGCTGATCCGAATGGTTGGCCTCCGAAAGGTAGGCCGAAACGTCGATGGGAGGATTGCGTAAAGGCTGACCTCGGGGGCTTCAGCCTGAACGGTAAACATTCGACGAGTCTGTGTAAGCGAAGTTTGGTGGTATCGGCATCGAACCTTCGGTTTCGGTTAGCCTATTATTATTATATATTAATATATACATATATATATAGTTCTACCTAGTTATAGGTTAGAAGCTATCTGGGAATCAGCAAACGTGCTGTATAAATGTGAGAACCGACATGGTAGGCATGGGGAAGTGCGCAGCAGCACCCCTTCCTAGGCTTTAATTTAGCAGGGGAGGTCTCTCATCCAGCTTCTCGGTAGCCTCCTTCTGACTCTAATTTCAGCTATGGTACATGTTAATCAGTCTACTGTCGTGTCCGTGTAGTTAACTGTGAAAACGAGAATAGAGAGTTTGTATATGTTGGTCAATTGTTGGTTGTCGTAAGGTTATATGGAGGGTATTGTTGTTTACGTACCAAGGAGCTGTCGTTATGATTCTAAAAATGTTTGATTAAAATTAAAGTTTGGTTAACAACATAAATGTGGATTAATTCCTTTCGTGGGTGAAGCTTTCCTCCACCAGAACAAAACCTGAGTTATTTAGTTTTAAAAAAATAAATAAAATACAAAGAAACAAAAAAAAAAAAACAGTCTGTAGGATTAAACTTTAATCTGCATATAATAAATAAAATTGAATTTTGGTGGTCCTAGGATTTTTTTAAGGAAGTAAAAATCCTTCGTTATGTCGTCTTTCAGAAGGAACGTAAAACAGTGGTCCAGTACCTATGCTAAGTCAGGTACTCCTTAAAGATCCCCATGATAATTAAATCTGGATAGGCAAAATTTAGGACTTTAATTTAATATTGTCCGATAGTCATAGTAGCATAAGATACGTTAAATGAATACAAATAACCTAAAATTTAAAACTTATACAAGAAGGTGTTTATTCAAATCCTCATAAAGAAATCAAATATTATTCATTATCTTCTGGAATACATCTTCTGTTCTTTAAGCTCATTAGTTTCGAAATATTATAAATGACTTATTTTAAGGTTGTGATTGTGCAGTAGCATGCACTTGCCATTAAACACTAGCAGTTATATCACTTAGAATGTTTAATTTCTCCGTGTAGAACGTGTGATTCCTATTAAAAGCCAAGGCTTTACAAATATTTTACTTTAATGATTTTTTAAATTATTTCTGTAAGACATCTCGCGGACCCTCTGGACATCGTCTGGGGACTATAACCACTAGTTGGGAACAACTGATCTAGATAATCTTTAACCTTTTCAATATTACTATATACATAAATAACAAAAGTACTCCTCTCGTTTCATTTGAAATACTTCAATTTTAAATTCCTAGCGAAATTACTAAAACGAAAAAATTATTGATGTTCAGGCGCAAATAGTGAATTAAAAAAAAAAAGTTTCAAAAAAAAAGAAACTTGTATACTGTAATACTAAACTGATAGAGTATGAAATAAATACGTATAAGACGGAGTATATGATTTCAATTATATGGATGGATATATCAAGGTTATACGTTGAAGGTTTAAAAAAGATAAATTCAAATATTTTGTTGCTATACTAACTACAATAATCAATATCCAAGAGGAAATAAAGTCGCGGTTTAAGGAGGGAAACGTGTAGTTATTCAGTAGCAAAATTAATTATCTCACGGCTTCTGTTTAGAAACTTAAAGGTTAGAATTTACAGAACTACATTTCTCCCAACAGTTTCCTACTGGTATGAAATGTGGTCGCTAACTTTGATACGCTTTAATGTTTATTTATTTTTCCACCCTGCCCTGCCTGTTAGGCAAAGTTGTTGCATTATCTTCATATTATATCTTGCATTATCCACCGTCCTTTTCTGCTTCTTCTCTGTCCGGATTTGGATGACGGCTCCGCCTTGTCTGCCCAATAGTCCTCGACGGGCAGGTCTCAGGAAAACATTAAAGTGGGCTGGATTCGGTTTTTTACAGGTACAAAATGTTTTACGTACTTAGGTACTTAATCATAGAGGTCACCTCTCAAAGAATAAAAAGCGGTGAAGTCTAAGATGATATGTTCTGCGGTTTTTGCCACGCTACTCCTAGAGCTTAGAAGGCCAGCGTCTATCCCATGGCGATGAAGGTTTACTTACTTACGCCTTAAGGTTTTAGGTTAACTTTTTGCACTAAGAGGGCTGAGACCTCAGAATTGTGCAACGGGAATTTCCCTTATACCCCTGTAGTATAGTTGAGGTTATAGCATTGCGACGGCTGAAATGGGTATGTGAAGTAATTAAATTTAGTGAAGAACACATTGCTAAAAAGTTTATATGCACTTAACAGCCCGAGGCTTAGGTTGAGGATTGTGGCTGATTTTTCTCAGAAGGGTCTCATGATCCTAGAATCGATTCATTGATTATATACAGCATAATCTGTGTGTAATTAAGAGGGTGTGAATATTTCAGATACCTATATTACAATGTTCCACTTCCTATTCCTTCCATAGCTCAATTCATGAGAGTCAGAGCCTTCGTGATTCTGAGCCGCCAGTCCTTTAAGTTTTGTTCAGTTGAATTCTGATACCTGAACAGCTTCTGAGCATCTTATGCTACACAATTCAGATGTGCTCCTTAAGAGTTTCAATTCTAGTCTGATTCTCGATTTTGATTAAACTCGGTATACAATTATAGAATTAGATGTAATTATATATTAATCCCCATTGAAATAATCAGACAATACATAAAATAATTGTGTTAAATGATTATTATTATTTTATTTTTTTTACTACTAAACCCCTTTCGGTTTAAATAACATAAAAACCCTTCTATGAAAATCAATGGTAATCATTTTAAATTACAGCTTACTCTTTAGTCATTTGTAAGCTGTATGATGCTTCTTTTAATAGCTTAATGAAAGTTTTTCAACCATTTGGTCCATATTGATACCGCCCGACCTTGATATCTATCGTGTCGATGTCGCATTAGAGACAAAATACCCACCGACTGTAATTGTTTCGACCACTAGGGAGTTGATGAGATACAGTTCCATTGGATGGTGAGGCTTCCACACGAGTAGGTCAAGAGAGATACTCTCCAAGTACTCTTAGTCAAATGTTGAATCTCTGTGGCTGACACATAAGTTCAACCGCTTTCACTCGCGCCCGACTGGGTCGGATCGAAAGGTCACCCTTTGTTGGATCAGTGCGACAATAGATCACAATATGACTAACGATTTTGTTGAGACTCCATCCTAATTATGTATCAATCTCATTAATAAAAAGAAAATAATTAATACAGCTTTTCATTGTTTTTTGCGAAGCAATATTGGCGTTACCTCGCGCACATCTATTGTGATGATCGATGGTTCGCTATGTGCGAAGGATGTCGGATCATTTTTCACTGAGCGCTTTCAATTGTTCATCCTATTCAGAGTGGATGAAGGGTAACAAAATGGTTAAATGCATACAAAATTTTCCTGTTTTATTTGCGTCGAATATCTTATAGTGGTGCATTATTACGCCTGGTTTGAAGTATTCCATTGAACTTACAGTTTTATCTTTGTTTTTAAAATAATTTTAAGCTTGATACTCTATTACTATAATTGATTTGATAGCATCGCAGCTACTTAAATGGACGTATAAGGTCGTAAGGCGCAGTGATTCGAATTCTGAAAAACGCTGCAAATTATCGCACAATAGTTTATCATTTCCAAATAACTAGACTAGAGTATAACTGTTATAGCTGTTCCTTGGCAGTTTATTAATATTAAAAGCAATAAATAATTTAAAGGAACATAGTCAATCACAACTGCTAATTTAAAAATGATACATCTCTGCTGTTTCTATACAGATTTTTTAGTTTTGTATAAAATGAATAAAAAAAGAAAGAAGAGATCGTTCCAATATTACCTATTGAATAAAAAACGTATTTATTAGTCACGGTGTCCTGATCCTAAAACTCAATACTTTTTTTTTTCTACAAGTAGGCTTATTTATCAGTAAAATTTATATATATTTTTATAGTTATTTTCTTGGTTAAAAACACAAATAATTTTTTATATGTCTTAAAAAATAACTGAGTTATTGAATTTAATCATATCCATTTCATAAATAATCGGCGGATATGAACATCTAGGTGTTAGTATCATCTTTGTTATTTTTTGCCGAGTTTAAAAAAAAAATTGGTCATGTAGTTTCGAAGAAAATCCGTGGACAGCTTTTTTTTATTGGTTATTTGGATTTTACGTATCTTGAAACGTAAGCCCTCAAAGTATGAGGGGAGGAAGATAATTTTTTTTTTGTTACAAAGGTTCATTATTGAAAATAATAAAATAAAAGTTAGCATGCTGCTGGTAGGCGGAGGCTTCGGTTTGAGGATTATATTAAGTTTTGGACGGTGATCATTGAACGAAACTATAAAGGCAAAATTTGGTGTTATCGGAATCAAACTTGACAATCAGTTTAGCTAATCCTAGAGAGAAATGCTTAATTTATTGGCAATGCTGCCAAAATACATCAGGTTCATTGTTACATAGCATACTGGACATATTGCACATACATTTTTTTTTTTTATATCCTATTCTAATTACTTAATATCTATTATTTACATTAACATTATTCATTTCTCCTACAAATCTTATTTTATTTTATAAATAGGTTTAAATTGAAGATTCTATATTTTTGTTCCTTTCAGAATTGTATAGAATATTCGTAACTCTGGTTTAAGGCCAGCTGTTAATTATTTATTTAGTTATATCAGCCATGTAACTAGGTCACACTCATCCTCTTTAAATAATTGGTTGGAAATATGTGGTTTTAGAGCGTGATCTCTACAAAATCATCATTTAACCCAAGTACTGACCTGGAAATATTGCAAAACATGAACGAAGTACTTAACTGTATTAGTTCATGGGTTTTATATTAAACGTGAGGAGTCCACAATTTATAACGACCATTATTACCTTCACATCCGTGAAATACCTCCTGATGTCACGACTGTAGATAAAGTAGTCTATAACACTATTGGCATTGCTCTCGGCAGCAAAGAAGGTAATTTTATGAACCCTCTTATGGGGAAAGAAGGATTTTCCCTTAGGCTTTCCTTTCAATTTCTTAAATTGGGCATGTTGCTTGAAAAAAAAAACACGCAAAGTATAAATTTTCTGTTTTCAATAAATAAAATCTATATTCAATATCATAAATTATATATATTTTTTTATCCACACCTGTCAATTAATGATGAAAATCAGCGAATTTCATGAAGTAATGATAGTTGGCGTGGTAGGCATGATGGAGAGAAGATGCCCAGCGGCACCTCTTCCTGGCGTGCTTCCTATTACATATTTAGAAGGTCCCTTCTATCTAAATCCTTTTTAGTCTTCTTCGAGTATTGTTCGGAATGTTATTAGTGGCCATGCTTCGTATTAGAATGTCCGTGTAAGTTGGTGTGAAAACGTTTGTTGAGGGTCCGAATTTGTTCGTTGACTGTTGGCATGTGAAGGTCTGTATGTAAAGTAGTGTTGTTAACGTACCGTGGTGAGTTTGTAATAGTTCTAAAAGTTTTGGATTGAAAAATTTGAATTATACGTATTTGTACGTTTTTTGGCAGTCCCGTATATCTGTGAGGCGTAAGTCCAAATGGGCTTCATTAGGTAAGTGTAAGTGTTTAGTTTATTTTTAAGTTTTAATTTTGAGCGTCTTGAGAGTAGTGATTATAAAAGTTTTAGTCTTTTGTTTAGCGTTATCTGTTTGTTCTTGATGTGTGGGCCCCATGTCATTCTTCTGTCAAATGTTAAGTCGAGATATTTTATTGCGTCTGTCTGTGAAATTTGGGTTATATATTTTTTAAAAAATTGAGTAACTTATTTTTACTGAACTCGTTTAGTTATACGCTTTAAGAAAAAAATCTTTAACTACACACATAAAATATTGTTGCATCAATGCTAGTGATAGCTTTTAAAGTCTTTTTATTGCATCATTATTATTATTACTTAATACTTTATTTTTATGACTCATATTCTGCCATCATTAAAAGTTTATCTTTTTCCGTAAAAGAGGTAAATCTTAAAGTATTATAAATGGTAGCATTGAGGGTAGTGTTGGTTTTTAAAAATGTAGTGTCCATAACTTTTTTTAATATATATATTTATTTTTGTTTTATTTTTACGCCTTTCATGTTCTGGCTAGAAAATATCATTAAAAGTTTTTATTTCGCAGTAAAAAAAGCAATTGAAAAATAAAATAAATGATTTTAGAGGTTTTAAAGAAGTTAAGTATTTTATTATTATTATTGTATATTGAAGGATAAACCGTCTTTTATACAGTAGTGAAGTAAGCACGTTTTTAATTACAAGAATTAAATAAAGAGCAACAGATAAATTTAAACTTGGTACATTAAGCAATAGGGAGAAATGGTCAGTAATAACACCTTAACCAGAGGTTCTTCGAAATTATTTTAAAGGTGTTTATTTTTTAATTAAGGACTGTTATAAAAACAATTTTAAATAACGTACTGTTTATCCATTTAATTCAATTTCATAAAGAAAAGGGAAACATATAGTAAGGAATAATAGTTTCTCAGCCATATTTAAATGCATTTGAAATAAAGAAACAAATACATTTTTTTTTAACGCTCTTCATTCCTTGTTATGCTAAATAAGCCTATAAATTATTATGTAAACCCGTTTTTATTTCATAGATGAACAAAAGTGATTAAATTAAAAAAAAAAAAAACTTGAAAGAAATTATTTAAAAAAAAAATCTAATCGTTCTTTTGTTATGCTTCTTTTATAACGCTTATTATTTAAAATCAATTTTATTTGATAAGTGTAGAAAACATACAACTATTTAAATACTTACATAATTTTTTTTTTTTTTTTTATTATGTATGATTGAAATCAGAAGAATTACCTATGTAATCTTATAAAGATTGATAAAAAGCGGCTAATCATAAAAGTTGAACGAATTTTATTACCAACGAAAGAGGTAAAGAGTAAAAATATTGTTTTGTTTTTGAACATAAGAACAGCAACATAAATGTATAATATTACGGGAACTTCCTCGACGTGGAACAGGCCTTTGACCGAGTCTCGCACCCGGGATTGCTTTACAAGCTCCGCCAATTCCTCCCCCCTACATACTTCCTTATTATCCAGTCCTACCTCACTGGCAGTCCTTCAAAATCAATCGTAATAATTCATATTCATCCATTCTTAAGTCAGTCTGCTGGTGTCCCTCTAGGTATTATCCTAGGACCCATCCTTTACACAGTTTATACAGCTGATATCCCAACCCATCCTAACACCTTCCTTGCTACATATGCTGATGACACTTGTGTGTTATCAGTCAATACTGATTCAACTAATGTCTCAAAATCTCCAATCCCACCTCAGAGACCTTGAAGTGTGGTGTCAGAGCTGGAGAATTAAAATAAATTCCAACAAATCCAACGAAATTACCTTTACCCTTCGTCGTAAACCTATGACACCCTGCCCTACTGTCTCCTCCAATAGTACTCCTCTTGTCCCGATTGAACAGATCCGATATCTAGGACTGCACCTTGACAAACGCCTTACTTGGAACCCTCATACATGACTGAAACGACAAGAAGCTGCACGACGTTTTCGACTACTTCAACACTTACTGGACAAACGTTCTTATCTTCCACTTAACTAAAAAAGACTCATCTACATGACTATCATAAGACCGATATGGACTTACGGAGTTGAGCTCTAGGGCTCTACTAAACCATCGAATTCTTGTCGTATCCAATCCCTACAGTCCAAAATCCTTCGTAAAATCCTCAATGCTCCTTACTTTGTCACCAACAAACTCATCCATAAAGACCTTTATGTCCCGTTGCTGATTTGGACCGTACGAAGTATCAATCCTTCCATGTCAAACTCCATTCCCATCCCAATCCTTTCGTTTCAATCCTTTCTTCCTCTTCAATTCCTGACAATCCTCCAAGGCGTCTGAAAAGGAGATGGCCCCGGGACCTTCTAGTTTAAAATATTTTTAGAGTGCTTCCATTGGGAAGCTTCTCTACATGTTTTTCATGACTTTTTATATTTCATTCAAATTTACTTTATGTTTTACTCTTTATTAAATGTGAATGTATATGTAAATTCAAATAAATAAATATTAAAAAAAAAAGTATAATATACCGTTGGGAAGCTAAAAATGTTTGACAAAATTATCTTATATAAAAAATTGTGAAAGGTATTGTAAAGTGACAAATAGGGCATACGAATATTACTGATAATTATATTAACAATTTGATATTGCTATCTTATTTAATCTGGATCATACGTTTCTAAAGGAACTGAATTACATTTTTTTTAAATTAACTTTAAAATTTTTAAATTTAAGTTTATTTAACAGTTCTTAAATTGATTTTAACAGCCGAGGTAAGTCAAAGTCGGGTGTTTCTTGCACCAGGTTTTTAATTATACTGACGTTTTCATGCTAAAACAACTTCTTATTAAGTTGATATTTGTTGGTCCTCCCCCAACAATTTTATGTTCTTTTTTTCCCTCACTAAGAGTGAGTGCTTGTTAATTTGAAGAGGACATTGATCGTTATCGTGAAGTGGGTTCCCTTCTTAATTGCTGAATTTTTAATCCAATTAAATAATTTAAAAAAAAGCATATTTATTTTATTGGTCATAATATTAGAAAAAAATTACATCTCATGAACAGATTAGATTTTTTAAATAATGAATCATATCATTTACTTTTACTTTCACTCACCTACATATAAAATATATAGTAAGGGAAAGAATTGCGATCGTGAAAAATTTCGAATTGTTTTCAACGGAAATACAAGTTTTAGGGCCCCCTTAGTCTTAATAACCAAGACCCGCAAAAAGGTCTGTGTGGGTTTGTGTTTGTGTGTGGAAGTCTTGCGCAAAAACGAGAAGCAGTATAAAACTTCATATTTGAAACTATACGCCCGAGATGTTGCAGTAACTTCTTCTTAAAACCGGATAATCTTTATACCATGCATTTTTCTCCTTTTTACAATATTCTCAAAAACGGCTCTTGATAAACTCTCTGTATCGATGAAAAATTTAATGGACTCTAATCTGATGTGTGTTTTATTCTGATTGAAATAGCCTGACAGGGCTTAAATGCCGATAGTTTAAATTTTCTTTTTCGGAACTATCTTCAATCTTGTAGATTTGAAAAAATTATCCATACCAACTTGTTCGCATTGATAAAAACAGGTTAATATACAAGTTGAGTGAATTCTATATACAATGAAAGGGTAATTAAGCAAAAATATTTTTTCATGCAATTTTCGTGTTTTTGAACATTAATATAGATGTATGATATACTGTTGGAAAGCTAATGATTTTATGAAAAATTTGCAATCAAATATACAAAAAATTGTACATGTTGATAGAGAGTGATGAAAAGCCGATAAAACTTACCGATTGTCGTTGATGATAATATAATAGATTATTTCTGTATTGGTCGTGAATAAGTGGTTAAGTCAAAATCTTTCATTTTACAGGTGAGCGACTTAAAGTTTTACGTAATACCAAAATATAGTTATTAATTACAGCTTTCTTTTAACCTAAAATTTCTTCCACCAAGAAATTTCTTTAACCGATTTAACACGACGTAGAAGGTCTGAGGGAGCGATACGTAAATGTAACTCATTTTTTATATAACTCGAGTTATTTAGTTTTTCACGACCGCCACAGATTTAATAAAACACATGTCTCTATTGAAATTAAATGTAATTAATTCTTTACCAATTTATTTTCATCTCTAAATATTAAAAAAAATTCTTATATTGATTATAACATCGGAGGTAAGTGAATGTCGTGTGTTGAACGCATCAGATTTTTTGTGTAGTGCTCATAATAATATGGACGTGAGTAACTTGTATATTATATAATCTGATTAGAAAACTATGGACTTTAGAAACTCCATATTGGAAAACATTTTAGTACAGTGTTGTGACTGAAAGGGGAATGACCCCTCCTGGTTTGCTATGTTCGTCAGTCCCAATCCTAAGGAGTAAGTGACTTTGGAAGTCTAGATTGACGTCCTGCTTAACAAGAAGCAATGAAGGGACTTAGCCCAGTAATCGATTGACAGTGGCTCTACTCCTCAAGCACGTAGAGGATGGTGTTGGTAATGCATCTCATCATGGACTCCGGCATTGATCCGCTCCTCCTCAACAGCCCGTCTTCAATGTAACATCCTTCGCTCCGGCATCGCTAGTCAATTGAAT
This sequence comes from Piezodorus guildinii, assembly GCA_023052935.1. Classification (NCBI taxonomy): domain Eukaryota; kingdom Metazoa; phylum Arthropoda; class Insecta; order Hemiptera; family Pentatomidae; genus Piezodorus; species Piezodorus guildinii. Next base: position 65,820,315 of record CM041293.1, read on the forward strand.
TAATTCTGTTGATATTATCTTCAGTAATTACATTTAAAATTATATCCGTAAAGTGTGATTTCCTACATTCACCAGATAGATTAACATTTTTCTAGAGAAAGTCTAGGAAAGAAAATATCATGGTATAAACGTAAGGTACAAATCGATAATCAGGTGTAAATTAGAATAAATTAAGGAACCATTAAAAACAACTGACCTTGAGATTTCAATTAAAAAAGTCAAGTAGAATATTAAAAACTCTCCAAATCATTACACAGTGTTTTTTTTATTTCCAAATAACTGTAATAGAGTATAACCATTTATTTTCCTGTTTACATGTAATTAATTAGTACGAAAAGCAATAAATTAAGTCAAAGGAAAATAGCTGCTATTTTAAAACTAGTCTGCTGATATTAAAGTCCAAGTGTTAAGTTCATCGTCGGATGCTTTAGGATTTTTGTGCCGAATTTAGACAAAATGGTCCAGTAGTTTAAAAAAAAGACGCCGGCGGACTGACAGTTATTTTGTTATGCTTTTTTTTTTTTTTTTTTTTTTTTTTTATTCCGGCTCTACGTATCTTAAAACGTAAGCTCTCAAATTTCAATAATATATATATTTTTTATTTTATTACAAAGGTTCATTGTTGAAAATAATAAACAAATTAAATGACAGCCAGAGTAGTGTATTTCATATGTAAAATTATTAATGTATACTTTATATGTAAAACAGTCAAAGCACTACATTCACAACCAATCTCTTAGTTTATGTCAATTATTGTGGCAAACCAGGCGATTGTATACGAAATAATATCTTCAGAGATTATCATAAACCATTATTGGACAAAACTAACTGTAAATGTTAACCAGTAGTGATTAAATAATGTTGGATAGTTGGTATTACTTATCTCTTTCATATATTCCCTTTTCGAATTTTTCCCTCTATTGCCTTACCATGAAGCAGTTTCATCTCATTTCAATTGTTTACCATAAACTAATTTTTCATAGTTCTAATTTTTGTTGATTTTTTTTACAAGCAGTTTTATTTTGAAAAAGATTGCATCAACCTCAAAACATAGACTGTTATATATAATTTATATTTGAATAGAGAATGTCTTCACATTTAATGTTATTATTATTTTAACTCGTCCTGTGAATAGAAAAATTTTTTTAAATTAATCAACTTTTAAAATCACAGTCGGCACGGAGTATAATTAAAAAAAAAACATATATTTATCAATGAATAATGATTAAATATACACAATTTTGAAAAAAATTCAGTTTCGTCACATATTGTTTTATAAGTATTGTCTTATGATACTAAATACATGAATAAATTCATAACGCCTGGAAGTATGCGGTAGTGTGAAGCAGGAGTGTAGTGCGGGTCCAAATGCTAGCAGGCGCTTTCTGGGTCAGGGGGTCAGGCCACACCCTACCTGGGGCTTCCCTTTTTTACAAGCTGTGATCAGGCAGACTCGCTTTAGACTTGCTAAATCAATAAAATCCCTAAGATATATTCCCCTTTATCATCTCGCCTTACGTGAACATAAGTTTCTTGGAGAACAAGGTTGTTCTTTTCATTAAGTTCTGAATGGAAGGTCTTTCCACAAGGCAGTACTGGGTAGGAAGCTACTTGACCGGAACCAAATAAATAATTGTTAGGTTCTTTTTTCAATTAAGTGATCCATTTTCTTTCAACATTTTTTATTTCCTTCTCCATCCGTTTCGGCCTTTGCCATTTTAAAGGGATCTTTAATATTTCTTCATATTGCACTTATATAAAAATTATACATTTTTAAAAAAACTATTACAAGCTGACCAGCCCTCATCATGAAACTAAATGTGTAAATGGTAGATTTATAACAAACTGCATTTCTAATTCGCGTTTTTAAAGGACTTGAGTGTTCATTAATTATGTAATACTAAATGATGAGAATGCAAATACACTCACTAAAAAAGTTTCCATACATTTTGCTTTTATTTTCCATAGCTATTTATTTTCAACTTAATAATTTCCTAATGAACAAATTATTATTACTAATATTAAATAAAAAATATATTTATTTATTTTCATTCCATCATTAATTAAACGAGGCAGAATGTCATTTGTTAAGTAGTCAAAGTTTCCATACACTTCATATTATTCTATTTGTTGTACTATGACCGTCTTTCCAAAGTTATATGTATAAACCTTATCTCGATAATCAAATCTTAGTTCAGTTTTAACTTAACATGGGCCTAGGAAACTGATTTCTTTTCAATAAGCGCGTTTCTCATGATTTGAGAGAGCTCAAGGTTCGGAAAGCTTATCTATAAGAAAACTTGCATATCTGTTCAATAAGTCACAATCTAATGTACCCTGGGAACTACTAAGACACAGAAAGTTAAAATCTTTGGAGGATAGGCCACGTGCTGGAAAACAGGAGACTATAGAATCGCCAGGGCGAGCCATCCTTGCTGAATTCTATCCAACACTACCGACACCTTAATAGCCATCAGAATAGATAGGTACTATGGGATTTAAGTCCACCCAGAAACAGTCAGAAATATTTTATGAAGGGAAGGATAAAGTGGTTGAGTCGCAAGAAGAAAGCCCTCCTTCAGTGAGTTAAACCGGAAGAAGCGGCTGTAATTCGCTAGGGAGTTTGTAAATAAACTCAAACATTTTTGGAAACGGACTATATTCTTTTAGGAATCCAAGTTTAATATTTTTGGAAGGTAAGCTGGAAGGTCAAAAGTGTGGAGGAAATCAACATCAGCTTTCAAAACTAAAAACTTTTTTCAACCAGTGTATATAAAAAAATCAATTTTGTAAAAAATGTCCTTTTGTATCTTTTGGAAATCAACTGTTTAACAAATAATTTTATATATATAAAACACAAACTTGATCTTTGGATCCCATAGAGAGCTTAGTTGAAAAGTATAAGGAGAAGGGGGAATTGGGAGTAGCAGGAATGGATGTTATTTTCGATGCGCCATCTGTTAGGATCATGGACCCTGCTCACGTGGAACATGAAGTATTAGTTCTCGCTGCTTCCTCCTTAGCGCTATTTATCTTAGGACTAAGTTCTTCCCAACTTATGTCTTTGCTATAAACCTATCCTAACTTCCGGTTTTTGTTCCCCTTTTTTTCTCTAGTTTTTTGGCTCAGAAACTAAGTGATAGTGAGCCCGAGTAAGGATTCGTTGACAGAAAGGTGTAGTGGTGTGTGTGGTATTATCGGAGATGTCATATGTAATGAGAGAATGATTCAAGTATTTGTATTTATTTGTTTGTTCTTTAATTAATCTAACATCAATTTATGCTACCGGGGTAATTGGACGATACCTCAGGGGTTGTCTTAAATTGTGCCTATCCAGGTTAAATTAGGTTGTGTATCTTTAACGAGATTCTGTCATCAGGCTCTTATACGTCCTCTCCGAAGAACCTCTTAAGGGTCATCTGCAGGGTTCTAACCCGTGATCGTGGACATAGGAGGCTGTCATGCTATAGCTGATCCCACATTTATATTTAATAGTTGTGTTAATAAATAAACGTCCACAATTTTTAACACTAATCATTCAATATTATCACTATCACGAAGGGTATAACAATATTACTATTTTCAATTAGAAGAATCTCTACTCATAATTATATTTATTATAATATAATATAATATAATAATAGGCTTAGCGAACCCGAAGGTTCGATGCCGATACCACCAAATTCCGCCTACACAGAATCGTCCAATGCTCACCATTCAAGCCCAAGCTCCCGAGATCAGCCTTAACGCAATCCTCCCATCTCCGCTTCGGCCTACCTTTCGGACGCCTACCAGTCGGTTCAGCTAATACCAACTTTCTCGGAATCCGTTCCTCACTAAGCCCAACAACTTTACGCGCCCATTTGAGTCTCCGCGATGCTATCAACTCAATTATATTCACAGGGTACAAACTTCGCAACTCAGCGTTGTACAACCTTCTAAACTCCCCAGTGGCCTCATCTCTCTTCGGACCAAATATTTTACGCAATACCTTATTTTCGAAAACCTTAAGCCGTTGTTCATCCTTTAAAGTAAGCGGCCACGTTTCACATCCGTAAAGAACCGTTGGAAGAATAATAGTTTTATAAATTCTAATCTTTAAGTTTTTAGATAAAAGCCGCGATCTAAGTAACTTAGCAACTGAATAATAACACGCATTTCCCACCTTTAACCGGGACTTTATTTCTTCCTGGATTTCATTTTTTCTAGTTATAATTGAACCTAAATACTTGAATTTCTCTACGTGTTCAAAAGTATGACCTGATACATCAATATCACCAAGATCGACACCGTTTCTGCTACTAATCATATACTTCGTTTTATCGGTATTTAATTCGAGTCCTATTTCTTTACCGGTTTTTATTAACACACTTGTATTTAGTTGTATGGTTTCCGTGTCTTCACCTAGCAGTACCAGATCATCGGCATACCCCAAAACCGGAATCTTGTCACCCATATTTAAGCCTTTCTCGGTACACATCACCTTTTCTATGACATATTCTAAAGCTATATTAAATAACACAGGTGAAAGGGAGTCACCCTGTTTCAAACCCGATCGCACCTCAAATCTCTCGGAGTAATTATGACCGATTCTAACTTTATGGAATGTTTCCGACAAACACATTTCTACTAGGTTTACTAACTTTCTGGGTATTCCCTGTTCAATCATGATGTTATATAGCTTCTGACGGTCTATTGAATCATAAGCCTTTTTAAAATCGATATAAAGTTGATGGACTACACCGTTGTATTCCAATTTTTTCTCTAATATTTGACGTAAGGAAAATATTTGGTCAATAGTCGAGCGATTCCGCCTAAAACCACATTGGTAATCTCCGATAATTTCCTCAGCGTATTCCGTGATTCGACTAGTTAGAATTGACGAGAATATTTTATAGCATACTGGGAGAAGAGAGATCCCACGATAGTTGTTACAATCCGACCTCGGTCCTTTTTTGTGAATCGGAATAAGTATTGATTCTTTCCATTCTTCTGGCATTTTTTCAGTTTCCCAGATCTTTTTAACTAAAAAATGTATTTTGGAAACGCCCGCTTCTCCACACGCCTTGATTAATTCACTCGTGATATTATCATTTCCTGCGGCCTTATAACGTTTTAATTTTCCTATCGCCATTTCGACTTCCTCTTTACTCGGAGCGTCTTATATAATTATATTTATTATCACATTAATTATACATATTCTACTTTTCGAGGTCTTATCACTTCATCTTCAGAATAACGCATAAAAATACTTGCATTACCCAATTGTGATTCTTAAAAAAATGTCAATTTATCTGTTCTAATTAAATATATTCATTATCTCTATGACTATCGTTTTTCATTGTCACACATTTAACTAAATAAACTATTTCAATATGTTGGCAAAGCATTTTATACTTATTAGTTCAACATATTGCAATAGTCTACTTAATTAAATGTGTGACAATGAAAAACAATAGCTATCAAGATCATAGATATATTTAGTTAGAATAGATAAATTGGGAATGACAATTTTGCAATATATGTAAATGATTTTTGAATAATAAATATGACCTACATTGATGTAATATGAAAGTTTTTTTGCGTTATTCTGAAGATGAGGTGATATGTATAATTGATGTGATAGTGAATATATTTGTGAGAAGATATTGTTCTGATTGAATTGAATAATAATTTTATATATTTATAGTAATAATTATTGTTTTTAATGTTCATTACCCAGTTATAATGTTTATTTTTCTTGTACATTTATGTTGTTCTTAAAGGACCTTGTCCCAAAATAAAGTGTTTTTTTTTCCTTTTATTCATTTATTTGAAAATTTAATTAATCGAATACGATGTTCTATGGTATTGAATATAATTGTTACTTTTTTTATACTGCCAATATAAAATAAATACAATAATAATAATAATAATAATAATAGGCTTAGCGAACCCGAAGGTTCGATGCCGATACCACCAAATTCCGCCTACACAGACTCGTCCAATGTTCACCATTCAAGCCAAAGCTCCCGAGATCAGCCTTAACGCAATCCTCCCATCTCCGCTTCGGCCTACCTTTTGGACGCCTACCAGTCGGATCAGCAAATACCAACTTTCTCGGAATCCGCTCGTCATCGAGCCCAACAACTTTACTCGCCCATTTGAGTCTCCGCGATGCAATCAGCTCAATTATATTCACAGGATGCAAGTTCCGCAATTCCGCGTTGTGCAACCTTCTTAACTCCCCAGTGGCCTCATCTCTCTTTGGACCAAATATTTTACGCAATACCTTATTTTCGAAAACCTTAAGCCGTTGTTCACCCTTCAAAGTAAGCGGCCACGTTTCACATCCGTAAAGAACCGTTGGAAGAATAATAATTTTATAAATTCTAATCTTTAAGTTTTTAGATAGAAGTCGCGAACTAAGTAACCTAGCAACTGAATAATAACACGCATTTCCCACCTTTAACCGGGACTTTATTTCTTCCTGGATTTCATTTTTTCTAGTTATAATTGAACCTAAATACTTGAATTTCTCTACGTGTTCAAAAGTATGACCTGATACATCAATATCACCAAGATCGACACCGTTTCTGCTACTAATCATATACTTCGTCTTATCGGTATTTAATTCGAGTCCTATTTCTTTACCGGTTTTTATTAACACACTTGTATTTAGTTGTATGGTTTCCGTGTCTTCACCTAGCAGTACCAGATCATCGGCATACCCCAAAACCGGAATCTTGTCACCCATATTTAAGCCTTTCTCGGTACACATCTCCTTTTCTATGACATATTCTAAAGCTATATTAAATAACACAGGTGAAAGGGAGTCACCCTGTTTCAAACCCGATCGCACCTCAAATCTCTCGGAGTAATTATGACCGATTCTAACTTTATGAAATGTTTCCGACAAACACATCTCTACTAGATTTACTAACTTTCTAGGTATCCCCTGTTCAATCATGATGTTATATAGCTTCTGACGGTCTATTGAATCATAAGCCTTTTTAAAGTCGATATATAGTTGATGGACTACACCGTTGTATTCCAATTTTTTCTCTAATATTTGACGTAAGGAAAATATTTGGTCAATAGTCGAGCGATTCCGCCTAAAACCACATTGGTAATCTCCGATAATTTCCTCAGCGTATTCCGTAATTCGACTAGTTAGAATTGCCGAGAATATTTTATAGCATACTGGGAGAAGAGAAGATCCCACGATAGTTGTTACAATCCGACCTCGGTCCTTTATTGTGAATCGGAATAAGTATTGATTCTTTCCATTCTTCGGGCATTTTTTCAGTTTCCCAGATCTTTTTAACTAAAAAATGTATTTTGGAAACGCCCGCTTCTCCACACGCCTTGATTAATTCACTCGTGATGTTATCATTTCCTGCAGCCTTATAACGTTTTAATTTTCCTATCGCCATTTCGACTTCCTCTTTACTCGGTGCGTCTATCCCTGGTTCAGCGCTCTGATATAAATATCACCAAAATATCATAAAATATCACCAAAAGTCATGGATTCCTCTGAGGTATAAAATAAATACAAAATTTAAAAATGTTCTGGAATCCTATATTGTCTTAATGTGAAGTTTAGATGCTGTTGATCATTATACTCATGTAATGAAACTCTAAGAATGATTTATTCAAATTCTTCCATTAATTCAATCCCGTAAAAGTTTTCTTTTATAACACAAAAAATTGTTTTCTTCATGAATATAGATGATTGACTAATATTTAAAGTTATCAGAGGCTAACACGACCCAGGTATAGAATTATCTCATTAACCGATAAATTAAGGGGATTAAACATTTGCGAGCTAAAGGGGACAGAGACGGAACAATCCAAAGCTAAGAGGTAACAATCCAACTACATCAGTTGGAAGAGAACAGGTAGAAGAGATCCTCCAATTACCCACTTTTATCCTCGAGCCCAGCCTGAACAAACTTTGATTAGCACTCAAATCCTTGATTAAATCTTAGCTTAAATTAAATCGCCGGGTCCCCTCCCTAAGAATAAACTACAGCTCTCTTATCACATTTCCACATCATAATGCAATTCATCCTTCTCATTTTTCCCTTCTCTTCCACCCTCATTTTTTTGTTTTATCCATCATTATACGATATTGTAATAACATCAAGCTGAAGTGTTATAATCATTTGTCTCACTGATATTTGAGATAGATAACTAATTAATATTCTATTATTTTTTAATCTGCACAAAAGGTATGAATGACTTTTGTATATATTTTTATCGATTCTGTTTTGTATATATGTATATTGTATTATTATTTTATAAATTTATTGTTTTGTATATATTGTGTGAATGTAGTATGAATGTTGTACTTTATACACTATATAAAATGTCCTTAAATTGGAGTGGTTGTAATATTATTCATTAAAAAAAAAAAAAAAAAAATCTGGCCATATTTTCAGATCTTTACGAGTAATTTTTGTAGTAAAACTTCTCTATGCGCGAATACAGGGTGTCTGATATGAATTGGCATTAATAATGGGTTTTAAAATAAGTTAATTCAATAAAAACTTCAGATTCTTGTAAATATTTTTAATCATTTATATATGACCCATTATTATCTATTAGATGCTGCTATCTTTCAGATAAGTTTTTAAATCGGATCATCAACTGTTGGAGGACGACCCGAGCAAACCCCTTACGGACGTTGCTTTATCATAAGATATTGCCATGCACACTGCAAATTTCGTTAACCGTCTGTACATTGGATTTTTTTTTTTCGGAAATAAAAAATCATCAAATGACGAAAATGATTTTCTCTTCTATTTAGAGGAAGCGAAATACCACTTAAAGATGAATGATGATCGGTTGAAAATTATGCATAAAAGCATCTTAACTAATTCTTTTTAAAATGTTTAAACATTATTGGAAAAGTAAGTATGATTTTATAAACACAGAGAGATTTAATTGAAATATTGAGAAACATTACGGACTTATTTTACAACCCCATTTTAAGCTCTAGTCGACTGTAGACTGTAGACATCATAATTATAACTAATAAAATAACAAATGAATTTATAGTAAACCCTCGTTTAGAATTAAAAGGGATAAAGTAGTATATCGAAGAATACTAAGAACTGTTAGTTAAGGCCTTTCCGTCAGTTCAACGCATATAAACTTGTTAGTTATTCGCTTTTCACTAAGCCTAACAACTTTGCATGCCTAAGAAAAAAATAAAATAAATAAGCTTGGCTTGATTTATAGAATTAGTCGTTTATCATTTGATAGTTCATAAGGTATGACATATTCTCAGAGCTACTACGTTTTTTTATTAGGACCATGGGTCTTCCAGTTAAACAAATAAGACTGGCTACCAATATTTTAACTCGTTTTGTTTTGCTTCTTATCTCCTTAATTTATTAACACAAGCGAAATCAGAACACCGAAACGAACTATGACGTGTTAATAAAGATGATTGTGGCCTGATTTAAGTATGGTTGAAAACGATGCCTCATGGGTCAAAAAAATAAATACAAAATGGATCAATATTTTTATTAATTTTTGATAAAACATTTACGTTAATGACATGCGGGGTTAGGTTTGAAATGATCGTCAGGTTGACAGGACAGTATTCTGAATTCTTAATGTAGGTAACCATGAATGAAGTACGAGCCGAACCGCAAGAAGTAGCGCAGATTGGTTGGTAGCATTAGGTTGCCGGTTGGGGTAGCAGAGTACCCTGGGATATTCGGGAGGTCAGGGAGAGTAAATTGATATTCCGCCTAAGAGGGTACGAGAAGATGCTCCGCTCCACCGCCCCTCTTGCTTCCCTGCACACCTTCATCTATTCCTTTACGGTACCCTCATCCAAAATATCTTTACAATTACTTAACTTGAAAAAATATGTTGTTTTTTTTGTTTTGTTTTTTAATTTACAGTTAATTACAGAACAAAACTAATCACTTAACGCCTGATACAAAATTGTTGTCAGATATGATCGGTTAGTTCATTTAGGTTTATTTAAAGCTCTGCTTAAGAACTTGCTGCTGTTCAGTTTCATTATCATCATTAGTCGTAAAACTCTATTAGTGGCAGACGCTAAATAAAGATGGTTGATTTTTGGGGCATCTTGTTCTTTTTATTTGCCCACTAGTTTTTTTTTCTTCGCTCCATTTTGTTCCGATTCTCTGGGTTTTGAATCTGGTTTAACCTGCAATTTTTCAGGGGTTTTTTTCTATAATTTTTTCTTACGTCTGTTTCTTCTTTGGTAATAATAATAGTGTTTATTGATATACGTATAAACATTTATAATGCATTTTTACATTTTTTTCTTTTCTCTTTATATACATATATGTACATAGACCTTCCTTTTCAGGAGTTTGAAGTCTTTAACTGTAACTACCCGTACTTGAGTTGAAGAGTTCGCTCATCTTCATTTTCCAAAATTCTCTATCCTTCGGTATTCGTGACCATAGCACTTCTGCCTTTTTGATTTCATCGACCCACCTTCTTCTTGCTGCCTCGGTTCCTTTTCCTATCCAATGGGGTCGACTCTGTCAATATTTTAGCCCAGTTTTTATCATTTTTCTTCATTAAATGGCCAGTCCATTGCTAATTCATCTTTTTCACGAATCTGATTGCATCAGTGACTCCACTAACTTTTCTTATTGTTTAGCTGTTTAGCTTTTGGCCTATTCCATTGCTCTTTGGCATGCTATTATTTTTCACTTATGAAGATTGTTGAGGGACCATGTTTGGCATCCATAAGATAGGACAGGCAATATACAGCTATTGAAGGCTAAAGTTTTTAGAGGATTGCTGATATTGTTGGTCTTCATAACCATCCCTAAGCTCCAATATTTTCGCCAAGCCTTAGCTGTCCTTGTTTGGATTTCAGTGGACTGTCTATCTTTAAAAGATATCACTTGTCCTAGAAATTTGAATTCATCTACTACATCTGTTTCAGAAAGATCTGTTTTTACTTTTGCGGAGCTGGTGATTATTTTAGTCTTAGCTAAGTTCAACGGCAGTCCATGTTTGTTAATTGTTGCTAATTCCAGGTCCTTTTTACATTTTTAATCCATAAACGAAAGATGCCACTTATTTTATCATTATTTTTGTTAGTCTGTATTGAAAAGCCTTATTATGTAGCCATAGACATTAACGCATCTTTTTCTCATATCTATCTCTATGCTATAATATTCTTTGATTTAAGACGATTTTTATTTCTGTAACCTATATCCCTTTTCGGTAATCTTGGTTCCAGAATTTTCCTAATTATTTTCCTATCATCTTTCTTTAGATTATCCTTGCATGTTTTCCAGTTCAGGGACAAGGTTTTGCTGTCATATTAACTCAACCCATCACGTCTTCCACGCCACAAGATCAAATCTTATCACATTCAATGTTGTTAACTTCATGCTAGGTCTGAATAAAAACACATTAAGATAAAAAGAAAAATGCCATAACCCAAGCATCTGCCGAACATATTATTATTTTAAGAAGTTAGATGAGGGACCTTCTTAGCTGAATGTGTAATAGAAGGCACGTCAGGAAGAATTGCCGCTGGGCATCTGCTCTCCATCAGACTATCATTCCTTTATCAAAATCGATAATTTTCAGCATTCATTGACAGGTGTAAATACAAAATTTTGAAATATAATATATATATATATATATATATATATATATATATATATATAATATAATAATAAAATTATTCATATTGTTTTAGTTTATATTTGAATCAAATAAAACGCTACGCTTGTTCTTAAAATCTGGTGGATTCCTGTTCAAAAGAACTCAGCTTTAACCTGGTTTGGCAAAAGTAATTAAATCAGTAAATTGGTAGACCCAGTGTCAAGATTGTTCCTTTTAGGGTCCTCTCATCCCTGAAAGAACTCCTGAAATTATATTTAAAGAATGATTAGGCCATCTAATTACTTTAAGTATCTCCCTTTTCCTCATTCAGTTGATTGTCAAGTTCTTTCATATTTCTCGATTTTTATTACAGCTGATAAAAAACATAACTTACATACAGGTCTAGATTTCCTCAGGAAAATATTTCACTATTTCCCTCCTAGTTTTAGTTAGTCATAACATTTGTAGTTTCACCCGTACTCCACGTATATGTACCAAAAATCCATTGGGAGGAAGAGGGAGAAAACTGAGCGTGACCTCGACCTAATCATCTCCTTGCTCAGCCAGTTGGTCCAGAAAGGGCCTGGACCTCTCATAGAATGTGGTGGTACATTTAAAACCACCAATGAAGCAAGTTTTATTATTTAAAATGTAAATAATTTGTCATATAGTGTTATAGTGCTTTTAGTGAAAATGTTTTTAAGCATACTTCAATGGTATTGTTTTGGGTTGTTTCACATGAAATGTCCGTTTTTATAGTTTCTGAAATACATAAAGTATTTTGCAGTTCTCTGTTGTTTTCTTCCTTATGTTTACATATTTAAAGTAAACAGTTACTAATCCTCTACCTTTGTATTATAAACATTTGCTTCCCAATCAATTACCCACTTTTTAGTATACCTCCAAATATGTACATGGAAACACGCGATTTTCGAGTAATATTTTTGTACGAGTTTAAACTCTGCCATTCAGCAGCTGAGGCCGCTCGAAATATTTGCAAGGAGTTTGGGGAAGGGAGTGTTAATGAACGGACCATTCGCTGTCGGTTTGCTAAGTTTTCAGCTTGCCCCGAGGAAGACCTCCGTCCGTAATAGACAACGATGTCCTCAAACATACAGTAGAAGGAAACCCCTACCAAACAGTTAAAGGACTCTCAGCACAACTAAATGCAAGTCCATCTACCGTTTCCAGACATTTAAAGTGTATGGGGATAGTAAAAAAGCTCGATACATAGGTACCTCATGATCTCACTGAGCGGCAGCAAAACCCCATGTTTCAAAACATATCGTGCAAAAATTGAAAGAACTGGGCTACGAAGTTCTTCCGCACCCACCATATTCTCCCGACTTGTCTCCAACAGATTACCACCTCTTGATGAAGTTAGACATCTTCGTAAAAGGAAAAATTTTTGAGAATGATGATCAAGTGAAAAGTGCGTTTTCAGATTTTGTTTCACTTCAAATCTCAGAGTTTTTCAGTTCGGAGATAAAAAAGGTTGTTGTCACGTTGGGAAAAATGTGTAGGAAAAGAAGGTAAATACTTCGAATAAAATTATCTTGTTTTCATATCGTATTTTTAATAAAAATCCTTTACCTTGAAAATGGAGATTTCATGTGGCATAACCCAATATAAACTATAAATATAATATAAATATAAAATATAAATATATAAATATAAATATAAAATATATATTTCTCTTTGATTTTATGACTATAATCTGTTTATATGCTTTTCTGTTTTCCATTCAAGTTCACGACTTGCATTTTTAAATTATTTATTTCCATATCTTATAAAATATATTTTTTCAGCCCCTAAAATTGCGTCTAATCCCCAAAACCGATTGGGTTATTGCATCTCAAATTATTTTGTCCTTTCAGAACCTATTCTCATGACGGTTTATTTATGTTATAATAATCCATCTTTCGTCACTATTTTTAGAAGAGATGTGAACCTATACGAAACTTTACACCAGTAGTGCATTAGACCTTAAATATTCCCGTTCTACTCAATTATTATAGCCTCAATTCCTTCTATATGTATAGCATGATTTCGTGATTATTGGTTTCCTCTCACTCCTAAACCACTTCACGGATTTTTAAACGGTTCTCTCCATCATTTTGGACATTCTTTCCTGAATGTTAATGGGTAAATTACATTTCATTTAGGTTTTTCTTTAGATAGGAATATAAAATTTCTGTAATCAAGGCATCCAAAAATATTTCTTAAAATATGACGAATAATGTACCTTTGGAAAGCGCACGATTTTAGAAATGTTAATAAAAAAATAAAAAAATGTCGTACGCGTTAATAGACAGTTGTTATGAGCCTAGAGGCTATTTAGTCATTCTTCTATAATGAGCTGATGATCTCAAAGCGATAAACGAAATATTGAAAAACGCCACAAACTTATTTTATAACCCAATAAAATACGAACCTTTCTTAGGAAATAGCTCCACATGTTCCATTCCGATAGAAATTCTCTGAAACCAAATACCGAAATCGTTATCAACATAAGCAATTCCGTTACCTCCATCGTCTCCTATCATTCAATACTCGTAAACTCCTTGTTGTCCCCATTTTGACTACGGTTGTGTGGTGTACTGCGGACTTAAAGGTGAGCTCGAAGCAAAACTCAAGCTTATTATTAGCTGTGCAATACAATTGGTATATAGAATCACCAGAGCCACGCATATAACCCAACCTCCTCCTTCTATTAGGTTATCAGAACTCATCGTCCAAGCTATATCTTCAAAACCTTTAATTTAAATAATCAATTCAGTCCCGTTCTGCCAGATCCCGTCTTTCTGACCTCTGCCCTCCTCCTCCTCACCGCACTGCTGTTCTTGACAAGTCCTTTTACCTTGACAAAGCCAAAGTAACCTCTCTTTGGAATCCTATTCCTCCTGAGATCCGGGATGTATGAACTGTTTCTCCTTCAAATCGCTCCCTTTTTAACCACCTTCTCCTTTCCCAGTCAAACAGAATATAACCTCAAACTGGAGATGCTAGATAATACCAATTTTGTCGTGTTTATATTATTTCAATTATCACTGATAAAGTAGCTATTTTGGTTTATTAATTTTATTATAAGAGTCTAATTTGTAAATATGTACATATTTTATAACCTTAATTAATTATTTAAGTTTAGTTATTTGTTGTTCAAAGCTATAAACACATTGTTCCGGTCATCAAATCTGTATTTTCATTTTATACTTAAGATACTTTAGTCCCAGGATAATAAAAAAGTTTCTCATTTCATTTCATTTCATAAAGTAGTGCGCATTATTTTCACCTAAAAGTAATATTTTTTTTTATAGTGACTAATTGTCTGATGTTGAAATTTCTTTACTATATTTTAAGCCTTAGTTCCTAAACCAATATATTATTTAACCTACTTATTGTTAATTACAACTTTCTTTTTTTCAGGTAAGTTTCGCTTTTGATCTATAATCTTCGACAGCTAGAGTGATCAACTCATCTTCAGTATGTATTTATTTAAAATTAATCATAATTCTCTATAATAACTGAGCATTATTATTTATAACTTTAGCAATAAAGGTATTAATAGACTCTTCTTCAGTACTAAAGTTCGCCCTTAATTTATTGCCGGCTTAGGCTACGATAAATTTGGAGCCAAAGTTCCGTGACATAGTTCGCTACGGTAGTCTTAGCCCAAGTATGTAATGGGTGGAGAGTTCGCTGTGCAAGAAATTTCCTAAATGTTTGTAACTTTCTTATACTCATCCCCGTGATGTTTATTCAGCATGATCCATATCGTGATTTTTTATTTACAACACTTAGACTACTCTTAAGTATTTATGAATAAATAGCACGCTGATTGATTTTGATTAAACTAAAATACTAACATTTAATCTTTATTAACTATTCTATATTCAGATTTGTCTACTATTTCAGTGCTTTAAAATTATCATAATGAATAAAAGGTAAAAATTGAGATGTTACTTTTTTTAGACAGATGTTTTGTTTGAATTGAGATTTTTACTTACTTTTTAAATTAAATTAAAAATCAGTCTACTTATAACATATGCATAGTTAATATTGCTATTTCCGGATCTAATTTATAATTCACTGTATTTTTGTAACATGAATTGCTTCCAAAATGTTTCTATTCATTTATCGTCAAAATATTTACGCATACACCTCGTCTTATTTTATTTATATTCTATATATATATAAAGGAAAGTCACAATACACTCACTTTTGTGTATCATTTAAATGACTTAAGGTTGTGTTTTCACATACTTTTGTATTATGTAGGCTCCAATAGGGTTCGGTTTAAGAATGTTTGTCTTTACACCTCGTCTTATTTTATTTATATTCTATATATATGTATATATATATATATATATATAAAGGAAAGTCACAATACACTCACTTTTGTTTATCATTTAAATGACTTAAGGTTGTGTTTTCACATACTTTTGTATTATATAGGCTCCAATAGGGTTCGGTTTAAGAATGTTTTTCTTTGTCCCTAAGTGGTTGAACAAATAAAATTACAAAACCTTAAGAGAAATTGTAAAGTAGTAGGTTCCAATGAAAACATGTTTTTTTTTTTTTCAAATTATATTTCTGTGGCGGTCGTGAATAATACAGGTATGTATGTATGTACCGAATAATACAGGTATGCGACTTAAACTTTACGTAATACTCAAAATAGAGTTATAACATACAGGTTTCTTTCCACCTGAAATTTCTTTAGCCAATTTAACACGACGGAGACGGTCTGAGGGAACGATACGTGGAGTTAACTCATTTTTTATATAACTCGAGTTATCCAGTTTTTTACGACCGTCCCAGATTAAAAAACGTCTTAATTCAAGAACTTGATATAGATTATTTTTGAAACCTAAAACTTGGGATAATACTAGGTCCAAAGGAGGACGAGGCTTCTGGGGAATTCAGAAGGGTATACAACCCTGAATTGCGGGGCTTGTACCCTGCCATTATAGTTGAGTTGACAGCATCACGATGACTCAAATGGGCGTTTAAAGTTGTTGGGCCCAAAGAAGAACGAATCCTGAAAAAGCTGGTATGCGCTGAGCTGACTAGTAGGCGTCCGAGAGGTAGGACAAATCATCGATGGGAGGATTGTGTTAATTCTGTCGCGGGGACTTGAACTTAAACTGTGGTTATTTGATGAATCTGAGTAGGCGATATTTGCTAGTGTCGGCATGGAACTTTCGGCCTATTATTAGTATTATAACGCTGATCGGAAAATTCACATAAAAGTTCCAAAGGAGTTATGATAATATATGCAACGTAATTCGATTTGTGAACGAGTAATTTTATGGTCAAGTGGAGCCTATAGCTCACCTCCGAATAGGCCTTATAATAGTAATGTAGAGTAGTTTATTGTAGAATATTGAAAGTTGAGATCGGCTGTGAAGTCAGTGTTGGTTTATTCGGTACCAGTAGTTTCAGCCTTGTATGAGGATTCCATTTAAGCCACTTGTCATAGAGTCCTTGGTTATGGATCTGTTGGGCACGGATCAGTGGATCATTATTACGTTAAAATGTAAATTTGTTTAATTCAGGCAGAATTTTAGGTTATTCATAGTTGTTTAATAAACTGAAAATATCTAACTACTTAGTTTGTCTGTCAAATAATTATATTTACGATGACAAGGTATGTTTTTTTACACATTTATTTTTCCTCTCTATACGTATTTCCTTTCCTTTCCCTCCTTCATTTTTGCTTCCACTTAGAC
Organism: Piezodorus guildinii; assembly: GCA_023052935.1. Classification (NCBI taxonomy): domain Eukaryota; kingdom Metazoa; phylum Arthropoda; class Insecta; order Hemiptera; family Pentatomidae; genus Piezodorus; species Piezodorus guildinii. Next base: position 65,837,648 of record CM041293.1, read on the forward strand.
AACTCTGTTTTCCAAGTTCAATATTTTCTAAAGTTGATAGGAGGCGCCGAGAACAACCGTATAAATTTGTCGGTGGTGTTATCTCTTGTGTACATACGCGTTAGGGGCTGTCATGGGAGCTCCCTGCGTGGGCGAATAAACATGAAAAAGTATCGTTATAATTCAGTTTGCACTCAGGCATCCCACCCACTCCCTTCTTAAACCCTCCTGACCCAATTTTGCCCGCCGAAAGATATGTGTTAGTATTTAAAATTTTAAACCTTTTTTTAATATAACTCTTACATAATACAATTTGACTCTAGTAAATGTAACTCTTTGTGGTAAATGTTTAAGTAAGTGGATCATTGCAATTTTTTTTTTCAGTTAGTCTCGAGCGTCTCCAACATTATTATAGCTTATCTTAAATGTACAGCACAAATGCATTTTAAGTCTATAGCCCATTAGATTATAAGTGTTTTTAAAGAACCAATTTTTGACTTTTTCTTACGATGATGATATACATTTTTTTTCTTTTGGTATGCTAAAGGATAAAAGAGGAAAAATATTTTATTAGGTGAATTTTGTTCCCCCAAAAATTAGAACAGGGTCTGCTTGTGTTCTAGAAAGTTGTGTGTTTCCCGCACCAGATTTATATGATTTTTTTTGTTTCATTATCTCGGCAGATTTGTCTAAATTTAAAAAACGTTGCTGTAGATATAGGAACCTTAAATATAAAACATCAATTTCGAACAAATCTGTCCAAATAAAGAAGAAAATCATGAATAGGGAAGATTTGTAAAATTAAGAAACAAGAATACTGTTATTTAAAAATATTTTTTTAGGTCATTTTGAATATTAATTAAAGAATTTGTTTAGATTAAAAATTCTAATTTAATCCGTACTTGAGTTTGAAATGTAATTTAACTTTTTCGTATCTTAACTTTTCCGTTGCAATTTTCAAGGTTTCAATTTCAGACAGGATAACAACCTTTACAGGGTATGAAACCAGTTTAGTGATTTAGTATTTTATGAGCACTTATAATAGAACGAATATAATAGTTAGCAAAGCACTGCCCATTGTGCCCATAACTACTTTTAACTCAAAAAATTAAAAATTATTATAGACAGATACATTATAAACTATTATGCGCATTATATTTTATATATTTAGTAATTATATAGCGATTTTATATTGTGATAATGCTAATTTATATGAAGATGAATAAAGCCTTTATTGCAAGGATAACATTTGAAAATTATAATATTTACTTTTAGTTCTAAAATAATTTCTAATATAATCTATTATAATCTAATAAAAAGTTCTCATATAATTGAAAAAAAAAATATAATGCTATGTGAAAAATAATAATAATGCATATACTTGTTAAATGAAAAAAACAAAAAAAAAACAACAAAACTATATAATTAATGTTCCTTAGTTGCTTAAGATATTTACAATATGTTATCCCTACAGGCCTCTCCTTACAGAGGTGATGGTCTAACTTCCCCGGTGACCAAACCTATTGGGAAGTGGAGTTGGCCATTTCTTTCCAAAGGTTCTCCTATTTATCCTTATCTCTCGCTGCTCGCATCCAATTAGTTCCGACAGCTAGCTTCAGGATATCTCTCCATCGTCTACATTGTCGACCCCTTCTTCTCTTCAGGTTGTAAGGAATCCATTCAGTGACACTCAGCGACCATCTTCCATCTTGAATCCTGGCCAGATGACCTGCCCATCTCCATTTAATTTTCCTTATTATTTTTTTGATTTTTTCTCTCTTCCTGTAGTGCAAAATGCTTCTTAGGATAGAGTTTTGCCATACAGTTAACCTGGATTCCTCCTTCTTTGTCAATGCCCATGTTTGACATCCACATGTAATTGAAGGGAGAACGCAGCTTTCAAACATTACTTTCTTAGCTTCTAAAGTTTCCCTTCATTACTTCTTTTAGGAGCCAGTATTTTTTCCATCCCATCGTTATTCTTCTTTGCACTTCTTTTGTCATAATCGCTAATCTATATAATGTGCTTTTATTATTGGGTTGTTTCACATGAAATGTCCCTTTTTCTAAAATACATATAGGATTTTGCAGGTCTCTGTTGTTTTCTTCCGGATGTTTACATATTTAAAGTAAACAGTTACTAATCCTCTACCATTGTATTATAAACATTAGCTTCCCAATCAATTACCCACTTTTTAGTATACCTCCAAGTATGAACATGGAAACAAGCGATTTTCGAGTAATATTTTTGTACGAGTTTAAACTCGGCCATTCAGCAGTTTGGGGAAGGGAGTATTAATGAACGAACCATTCGCCGTCGGTTTGCTAAGTTTTCAGCTAGGAATACCGACTTGGAAAACTTGCCCCGAGGAAGACCTCCGTCCGTAATAGACAACGATGTCCTCAAACATACAGTAGAAGGAAACCTCTACCAAACAGTTAAAGGACTCTCAGCACAACTAAATGCAAGTGCATCTACCGTTTCCAGACATTTAAAGTGTATGGGGAAAGTAAAAAAAGCTCGATACATAGGTACCTCATGATCTCACTGAGCGGCAGCAAGACCCCATGTTTCAAAACATATCGTGCAAAAATTAAAAGAACTGGGCTACGAAGTTCTTCCGCACCCACCATATCTCCCGACTTGTCTCCAACAGATTACCACCTGTTCAGGAATTTAGACATCTTCGTAAAAGGAAAAATTTTTGAGAATGACAATCAAGTGAAAAGTGCGTTTTCAGATTTTGTTTCACTTCAAAGCTCAGAGTTTTTCAGTTCGGGGATAAAAAAGTTGGTTTCACGTTGGGAAAAATTTGTAGAAAAAGAAGGTAAATATTTCGAATAAAATTATCTTGTTTTCATATCGTATTTTTAATAAAAATCCTTTACCTTGAAAACGGACATTTCATGTGACACAACCCAATAGTAAGTCCTTCTTGTTCCCTTAATATATTTTTAATGGGATACTCAATGTAAAAGAATATTAAATATTTATTTAATTTAATTATTTAATTTAAATATCTATTTAGAATATTAAATATTTATTACCGCCGAAAGGTACAAAGTGTAATTGTTTTATTTAATTAATTAATTATATTTGCTACCTCAATATATTATTACCCATTGACTCGGGTAGGGAGAGGCATCTGTTGGCGGTTCGTTGTACTACAACCTTCAGAGTGCTCTGTTGGAGGTTTCGGTAAATATATTGATTCATTGATGATCTATTATTCGTAAATGGTATCATGGAGGATACCATAAATAAATTACATTATGGTATGGAGTAATAATTTAACATCATTTGATAATTTATTACTTTAACTAACCTATATATGAAATATATACTAAGGATAAGATAGCGATCGTGAAAATTTTCGAATTCTAGTTTTCAATGGATACACACGTTTTAAGGGACCCTGAGTCCAAATGACCAATTTCCGCAAAAAGGTCTGTGTGTGGTAAGTCTAGCGCGAAAACAAACTGTCGTATGAAACTGAATTAAATTTCATATTTAAGACAAATATATGCCTGATATTTTATAGCATTTTTTTTATTCAAAATCAGCTTACTAGAAGAGCCACTTTATACCAAGCATTTACACCTTTTTACCTTTTTTTGTTTGTTTTTTTCATAAACTGCTCTAACGATTTTGACTTAACCCGCTATATTGGTGTTGAATGTAAAGGGCTTTAATATAATGTAGGTTTCATTCCGATTAAAATAGTCTGACAGAGCTTAAATCCCGAAATTTTTAATTTTCTTTCTCTAAAGTACCTTCAATTTTGTAGATTTCAAAAAATTATCCATATCATCCGATAATCATTGATAAAAAACAGCTAAACATTAAAGTCGAACGAATTCCTTATTCAAGTAAAAGATAAAATAACAACAATATTTTTTTTTCAATTTTCGTGTTTTAGAACACAAAAACAGTAATATAGATGTATATTACATCGTTGGAAAGCTAACGATTAATAAACGACTAAAAATTAACGGAGTGTGATGGAAAGCCGATAAAACAAACTGATTATCGTAGATAATAATATAATATATGATTTAATAAAACACATGTTTCTATTGAAACTTAATTTAATTAATTCTTTAACAATTTGTTTTCATCTTTCCATGTATTTAAAAATTCTTAAATTGATTTTAACAAGGGAGTACGTGAAAGTCGTCTGTTGCGTGCACCAGATTTTCAAATTTGTTTTGTATTAAACTGAGCTATATGTTTTGCTAAATTGCTAAGAATATCGTCCGACTAAGTACAAAACCTCTGTTAATATATTTTTATCTTCATTTTACACTCTAAATTATTGGTTTTATAATTAAATTTATTTAAATTGTAATGATGTTCTACTTGATGGTATATTACTTGAAAATAGAAAAAAAAAATGTTATATCACATTATATTGCTCAAGAGGGATCCCAAATTCCTTCCACTATTTTTCCTGTACTCAATCCCAAATCCCATGGAGCTTAGAAAAAAAAATTGTTTTTTGCTTAATTGGTCAGTAAAGATATTAGAAATACTGTTTCGCTACTCGCTTCGTTGAAAGTAACCCATAACCGTCAGGGAAATCATTTGTGATCTGCAAAAGGATGGATAAAATGTTTTGAATGGACATTTTATGTGCAACACCATATAGAAAATATTTTATTTATTGGATTGAGTCATTTATAAAATACTTAAAAATATATATATTTTTTATTTATTACAAACAAGAAATTAAAATACAATTTAATTAGCCATCTGCAATTTCTTTGCAATGAGCAAATTTGTGGACTGTTGAAGCCGCGGCTCACCACTTATTATATCTATTGGCCACCGCCTGCGTAGTTCTTTTAGTGGAATGTGTGTTTTCCAGGTCAGTCTTTTGTCCAAGTAAATACCTAAATATTGAATTTCGTCTGATGTAGGAATTCGAATGTTATTAAAATCAATGGGTAGAGACGGTTTGTGGTTCAGAGCAAATGTTACATGAACACTCTTGGATTCATTCATCTTTGTTCTCCACCAGTAGCCCAAGCTAGACATTTCGCTGAGGTGGTTTCGGGAAGAGGTTGCCGCTTGAAAAGGATCTTATCTGAACAAAGGAGAGCTGTATCATCAGCAAAAATAGCCAATAGTGCTGTAGCAGATCGGACATACATATGTTAAATACTATTGGCCCCAAAACACTGCCCTGAGGTACGCCTGCCTTAATTTGATGAATTTCAGAGAGTTTAAATATTTAAAATAGAAATATTTAAAATAAAAAAATCTATATATTTTACTTTCCAGGATTATAATTGAGCTTAAATTTAATTCTAAATTCAATATATTGGCATCCATCTTTCCCAGAACAGTTAGGGTAGGACATTGAATCCTGGAGAGAAAAATAAAACACATTATTTATGTTTAAAGTTGTGCTGTCCAATTACATTGGGTTGCTTTAACACAGCATAGTAGATATATTTCTAAAGAAATATTTTATATCTTATATCAAAGATAACCCTTACGTTGTTTTCCTGATCTGAAACCCACCTTACAATCGATGATACACGCCCTGTGAGAATCGGCAGTTGACCTACATCGACTTAATGCCACTATAAATATTAAGAAAACTCGTGTGAGCAGCATCCAAAACAGTCTCGGGAAAAAGGGTGAGTGAATTCCAGTCACGGAAAACTTATTCCTGGAGGCTCGAGGTTCCTTATCCCCCTCATCCACTGGAAATTGCCCGGTCTTTACCTCCTCCAGCATCATGGAAGCTATAGAGCCCTCATTCATAATAGTGTCAGTGTATTTATGAGTATCTCTTCGCCTTTAAAAGGGAGATGAGTGTTTCTTAGCTTGGAAACACTTATATCTCAAGTTCCCATCATCATTCCTTTGATACTCTCCGGTAATGAGGTCCTTACTTCTTATTCTGGGTTTTAGAGTCATATAACTATTTATAACAGTGATTTTCAGGCCTGCCGTCTTAATGGGACTTTGATCGGAAAAATATATTTTCTTTACGACCAAGACCGTTAAATCGGACAATATTTTTTTTTAAATACTTGTGATAAGTTTAGAAGTAAGTGTTAGACCTTTAGCATAGGTTAATGCATTTTTATAACAAATAAAGCAATTTTCATAATTTTACTTCCAGGATGCTTGTTTCAAAAGCATTTTATTCCCAAGTATGAAGATAATTATTGTTTGATCAGATTTAATTTAATGGAATAGATTCGTTTGAACGGTAGGACAACTTATCTTCCTTTATTTTTGCTAAAAACATTCTTCAAGTTTTAGGATGATTATTTAATTAATAGATTTAATATGTACATTATTTCCACGTATGTAGATATGGTCATATATCGTCAGCTAAAAAAACTACAATGAGTCAAAATCATATTTTATAGAAAAAAAAAAGTATCTGTAGAATTATTTATAGGAATGTTGACCATGGGAGCTTTACGCGAGATCTCTTTTCCCCTGAAATGGCCACTGAGGGGAAACAAATTTCTATTAGTAATAGAGATCTATTACAATTTGTTTCATAATGAACAGTAGTAATAGTGATTTGATACACATTCATACAATTTATACGGAAAATAATGATAAAGTTAAATTACATAAAATCTGAAATGAATAAATTCAAATATATAAAAAACAATAATAATAATAGGCTTAGCGAACCCGAAGGTTCGATGCCGATACCACCAAATTCCGCCTACACAGACTCGTCCAATGTTCACCATTCAAGCCCAAGCTCCCGAGATCAGCCTTAAAGCAATCCCCCCATCTCCGCTTCGGCCTACCTTTCGGACGCCTTCCAGTAGGATCAGCAAATACTAACTTTCTCGGAATCCGCTCGTCATCGAGCCCAACAACTTTACTCGCCCATTTGAGTCTCCGCGATGCAATCAGCTCAATTATATTCACAGGATGCAAGTTCCGCAATTCTGCGTTGTGCAACTTTCTAAACTCCCCAGTGGCCTCATCTCTCTTTGGACCAAATATTTTCCGCAATACCTTATTTTCGAAAACCTTAAGCCGTTGTTCATCCTTCCAAGTAAGCGGCCACGTTTCACATCCGTAAAGAACCGTTGGAAGAATAATAGTTTTATAAATTCTAACCTTTAAGTTTTTAGACAGAAGCCGCGAGCTAAGTAATTTAGCAACTGAATAATAACACGCATTCCCCACCTTTAACCAGGACTTTATTTCTTCCTGGATTTCATTTTTTCTTGTTATCATTGAACCTAAATACACTTGAATTTCTCTACGTGTTCAAAAGTATGACCTGAAATATAAATATCATCAAGATCGCCACCATTTCTGCAACTAATCATATATTTCGTCTTATCGGTATTTAATTCGAGACCTATTTGTTTACCGGTTTTTAAACAAATGCGTGTTATTATTCCTTTGCTAAATTACTAAGCTCGCGGCTTCTGTCCAAAAACTTAAAGGTTAGAATTTATAAAACTATTATTCTTCCAACGGTTCTTTACGGATGTGAAACGTGGCCGCTTACTTTGAAGGATGAACAACGGCTTAAGGTTTTCGAGAATAAGGTACTGCGTAAAATATTTGGTCCGAAGAGAGATGAGGCCACTGGGGAGTTTAGAAGGTTGCACAACGCGGAATTGCGGAGTTTGTATCCTGTGAATATAATTGAGTTGATAGCATCGCGGAGACTCAAATGGGCGCGTAAAGTTGTTGGGCTTAGTGAGGAACGGATTCCGAGAAAGTTGGTATTCGCTGAACCGAATGGTAGGCGTCCGAAAGGTAGGCCGAAGCGTCGATGGGGGGATTGCATTAAGGCTGATCTCGGGGGCTTGGGCTTGACCGGTGAACATTGGACGAGTCTGTGCAGGCGAAGTTTGGTGGTATCGGCATCGAACCTTCGGGTTCGGTAAGCCTATTTATTATTATTATCCTTTTCTTACGTCATATTTCTGTAATTATTTTGTAGTCTTCTGATTTCGGATAGATATTTATCTATTAACGCAACATATGAGGCTATTTTTCCTACAAAATTTTAAAATATAAGTATGACATCTAATTTATATTCAGACGGTATTGAATTTACAAAAAAAATTAAAGGATGTCAATAATTTTTTTTTTTTAATTTCGCGAAATCTATGCCTTAATTCATTATCAGCCTGCCACAAAACTAAAGGCCTGCTGGAATCTTTATTATTAGCTCTAACGATTGTTTGACGGTCTTTATATGTCCCTAACTACAAACAGACGAATATTTGAAAAGCAGAAGGGAAATATTTAATTGTTTTTAAAACGTTACAATAAAATGAACTGACAATGATTATTAAAGCTATGTATAAAAAACTTTTAAAAACCTTTCATAAAAAAAATTAGTTAAATGAGTTTTATTACTTATTTGACGATGAGAATCAATTTGAAATGAGATTTAAAATAACTGATGATTATTATTACTTATTTGACGATGAGAATCAATTTGAAATGAGATTTAAAATAACTGGAATTTCCCGTCACATTATTCTGGAACTTAACACTCAAAACTTGCTAAGGACGCTTCCTGGATGAAATTAATATCCCAACTTGGGGTATAGAAGGAACTTCCGAATCTATAAACGTTCAAAGCAGTTGTAGTCTGCGAGTTATAACCATATTCTTTAATGTGTTTTCCAAATTAGCATACTTTGGGATGTCCAACGTTATGCATGAATAAACTATCTTGAAAATTCCTCCTGAGTCATTTACTCCGGAATTTTACTCCAATGCCTTCAATCAAGACTGCTTATTCTTGAAATATATTTTATTTAAATAATAATAGCCCGATAAATAAATTACAATATTTATCTCGCTAACTAAATACAAGTGTGTTAATAAAAACCGGTAAAGAAATAGGACTCGAATTAAATACCGATAAGACGAAATATATGATTAGTAGCAGAAACGGTGTCGATCTTGGGGATATTGATGTGTCAGGGCAAACGTTTGAAAACGTAGAGAAATTCAAGTATTTAGGTTCAATTATAACTAGAAAAAATGAAATCCAGGAAGAAATAAAGTCCCGGTTAAAGGTGGGAAATGCGTGTTATTATTCAGTTGCTAAGTTACTTAGGTCGCAGCTTCTATCTAAAAACTTTAAGATTAGAATTTATAAAACTATTATTCTTCCAACGGTTCTTTACGGATGTGAAACGTGGCCGCTTACTTTGAGGGAAGAACAACGGCTTAAGGTTTTCGAAAATAAGGCATTGCGTAAAATATTTGGTCCGAAGAGAGATGAGGCCACTGGGGAGTTCAGAAGGTTGCACAACGCGGAATTGCGGATCTTGTATCCTGTGAATATAATTGAACTAATTGCATCGCGGAGACTCAAATGGGCGAGTAAAGTTGTTGGGCTCGATGACGAGCGGATTCCGAGAAAGTTGGTATTTGCTGATCCGACTGGTAGGCGTCCAAAAGGTAGGCCGAAGCGGAGATGGGAGGATTGCGTTAAGGCTGATCTCGGGAGGTTGGGCTTGAATGGTGAACATTGGACGAGTCTGTGTAGGCGGAATTTGGTGGTATCGGCATCGAACCTTCGGGTTCGCTAAGCCTATTATTATTATTATTATTATCTCGCTAACCACCATAAATAATTAAGTCGGATTATTTTGTTTTAAACATCTGATGCTTCCACAACTTTGACGTAACTCACTAAATGGAATACATTTTATAAGTTTAGATTTTTTTTTTTATATTCACACCAGTCACTCAGCCCGTAACTACAAACGGATTTTATGACAATAAGATTTAATTGCAAAAGTAATGTGATACCTATTACATATTTTGATAGATATTTTATATAGTGTAAATTACACATAGCCAGCCATACTTATTTATCTGTTTTTTGAGGTATTTTTGAAGCTTTCGGTGTTACAAGCACCATATTCATCTTTAACATAAAAAAAAAAAAAAATACATCAGATTACACCGCGCGGCCAATGGCCAATACGGCTTATCGATCCACCGGAAAAAAAATAAATAAAGTTGTAAATCTTGGTAATAAATTATAAAATAAGTGAAAGTAAAAAGAAAGGAAAAAAATCGGGAACTAGATATATATAATATATATATATATATATATATATATATATATATATATATATATATATATATATATTTATTTTTTTTTTTATTTCTTTAAACATATTTTAACAGAAAACAAATGTTACAATATATAAAAACCATTTGTAGAACTATGGTCGTTTAGACCGATAGTCCGGAGCCGATCTATAAAATTTTACAAATTATATAATAGTGAAACACAGGTCACTCACTAATTCTATTCAACTTTTAACTGTATTAACTTATAAATAAAATAACAGTAAAAAAAATAACAATGAACAATTAATATTACACATTAGATAGGTTTTTTAATTATAATTAAATTCTTTAATAAGTCTATACCTATGAGGCCATGCTATTTTACAAACATTGTATACAGACAACCAGTTATTGCCATTGAGACGTTTTATTACATTGTCAACTTTTAGAGATCTCTTTCCAAAACAATTTTTTTCAGACAGAATCGAACATGCAGCCAGGTAATGAAATGTATTTTCTGTTTCTCTTTTATTGCACAAAGAACACATCACACTACTATTTGAATATAATCTGTTATAGTTGAGATAAAGAAGTTCACATCTAACTTTGAATACCCATTTTATCCCATTAAAGTTTATTTTAGTATCATCAATTTAATCTGTTCCATAATCATATGTAACAGTTACATAGTTACTATGATGTTTATTTATGTAACGTCACTTTATGCTACTATGGCTAATCGGACAATGCTACAGTGGGAGTCCTGAATTTTGCCTATTTAGGTTTTATTAGGATAGGGATCTTTAACGAGTACCCTACATCGCACAGGCTCGAGACCACTTTTTAACGTCCCCTCCGAAGGACGGCATAACTAAGGATTTTTTACTTCCATTATAAAATCCTAGGATCACCTGCGGGTTTGAACCCGTGACCTATGGCATAGGAGGCTGTTATGCTAATCACTCACCTACAAGTGATCCCTATAACTAGAGAGTGTAACTAGAGATGTATATTACTTAAAAGTCCCTTCTCTTATAATGACGAACATAACAAAAACAATTTTGCTAACCTTGAAATATTTTCGTTGTACCGATATTGAGACATTTTGTGTTGGTGCTGTAAAGTGATTTATTTAATATTAAATAAAGGATTGCTGAAGTGGGATTAAGGGACCCTCCGTTGTCAATCCCGATAGCTTTTAGCCCAAAGCCCAATCTATCATCTGTTAAGTTAATATTTTAGATGCTGAATTATTTCCTCAGAGTGCTGAAAAGATCACTTTTATTTTTACACGAAGTTATTGGGAAACGATTTTGATTACTTGCCGTAATCGCCACGGCTTAAAATTTTATTCTCCGATTTCGTAATAAACTACACCTGTCACCTGTTGGGGAGATCTAAGTTTCAAATGTGGTAGTTATTGGAATTTCTGTATGGGACGACATTCTCGTTGTGGAGGGCGTCATGCGTTACCAGGTTATTTTACCGATAATTTGAAAACCCAATAAACTGGCAGTTTGATATTATAGAATCTACAATACCTAAAAATCCTTAAATTGTGGTGAAATATTTTACTCCAAATTAGGAACAAACTTTTTTTTTTTTAAACCCTGCATATTATTACACAATTATTTATTATTTACAACTAATTATATTATTGTATAACAATTTATATACCTTTGTATACAATTAGCTTATGTGTATTATATTATAGCAATTAATTAATCAAAAAGCTTAGGTTAGACAAACGAGGAACACTGTCAATTTATAATCAAGGAAAATTACCTATCATGACAACTAACTTCAAACGATATTTCTGAACCGATTTCAATGATTGTTTTTTTTTTTTTCGTTTTTTTGTGAAGTTTATTTTCTTAAATGTTCGGTATTCATTAATTCTTACTGCGGGCAGAAGGATTTTTTTTTATTCGTTATTCTTTTTTTTTATGTTGGTGCTTATTGAAGAAAATAAGTCAAAATATGTTGTAAGGAACCCCTCCTGGGGTACACACAGCCTCTATAAAGTGGCAGCTAGTAGCCTGGTTTAGGCCTAATCACCATCTTGCGCGGTCGCTGGCAATAGTAAAAATCTCTCTATGTATTGAACCCGGGACTCTTTATGGGCCGCTTACTTTGAAGGATGAACAACAGCTTAAGGTTTTCGAAAATAAGGTACTACGTAAACTATTTGGTCCGAAGAGAGATGAGGCCACTGGGCAGTATAGAAGGTTGCATAACGCGGAATTGAGGAACTTGTATCCTGTGAATATAATTGAGTTGATAGCATCTCAGAGACTCAAATGGGCGAGTAAAGTTGTTAGGCTCGGTGAGGAACTGATATCGAGAAAGTTGGTATTCGCTGATCCGACTGGTAGGCGTCCGGAAGGTAGGCCGAAGCGTCGATGGGAGGATTGCGTTAAGGCTGATCTCGGGGGCTTGGGGCTTGAACGGTGAACCTTGGACGAGTCTGTGTAGGCGGAATTTGGTGATATCGGCATCGAACCTTTGGGTTCCTATTATTATTATTTCCAAATAACAATTTTTTTTTTTTTTTCTTACCCTCTGGTTTTATTTTCGAACAAAATACAAATACAAATGTAATATGTATAGCTGTCAAATTTTGTTCTTCTGTTACCCGGAGGTATTCTAAGGAGGATTACTATATGCGCTGGATGCACTAGTAATCAAATAACAATATTAGGTTATAACGTTTTATATAGATGTTGATAGGCAATTAAGTAATATGAGAAGCAATAAATAATTCAAAGGATAATGGCATATCACCATTGCTAATTTCAAAACGATATATTTCTGCTACGTTTAAACCAATTTCATTAATTTTTTTCCATTCTGTAGAAAATTTAATTCTCTATGAAATGGCACTGAGAGCTTAATTTTTTTGTTTGTCAATTACAAAGGCATTATAGAAAATAATAAACCAAAATATAGGAGACGATAGTTAAACCAAATGATAATTAATTATTATATAAGTAATTATATAAACTAGAGTTTATATAATAACTTTTACAAGTTTTGCATTTTTGCTTGTCCGCATATTTCACAATAGCTAATGTAAAAAAAAATCAAACTACCCCTTTAAGATCATTTATATCTGATGGAGTAATTTTTAGTTTTGTTTGGCCTATGAAGTGTGTACAAATACTTTCGAATTTTCCGCTCTCTGCTACCTATATATTAATGATAACTACGATATAACTTTTAATTACTATTAAATTTCATTCCTATAAAATCCACCGAAAACAGAAAATATTTCCATATAATCCGAAGATTTCTCAAACTTGTGAAATCTTCTTAAGTCCTAATTTATTTAACATTTCTCCTATTTTGGGCGAAATTTAATTTCTCAAAAAAAATATCCCTAAAGGGTGAGTATAATTTGGATTCGAAGTTTCTATCTAAGGCTGTTTATAAGTCAAAGTGATAAAGAATGCCAATAAAAGCATTTTCAATCAAAGAAAATTGCTTCAACGGATGATTTCCTCTAAAAGTTCCCTACAGGAAATCTATCCCTCGTTTAATAGGGTTGCCGTGAAAGAAAAAAAAATGTTTCTTTTTCATCCCGGTCTTTGTAATTTTAATGGGAGTGCTGTTTTTTTTTTTTTAATATTATAAAAATTAATTAATCCCATTCTATATAAAAGTTATAAAGAATATTTATATTTATTTTGGCTGCTAGAACTATTTTATTGGAGGATTAAGTAATTATTAATTTTCATTCCTCCTTCCTCCACTAGTTCTTTGTTTCCATTGATTCTGTTTCATAGCTAGTTTTTTTTATCTCTTATTTCTCTACAACTCTGATATACCAGAGCACCCCTGCATTATCGAAGTGGTTAAAAATAGCCGAAATTTCGACAAATATAATTTGTGAACCTTAAGTTGATTGAAATGAATGATGTTTCAAAACCATCCCAAACCATTTTCAATTATTTATTTTCTGAAGACAACAAAAACGTATGATTTCTTCATACTTTATGGAGGCTATAAATTGTTATAATCAGATATGAGAGGATTTTAGTAATTACGAAATATAATAAAAAATATTAACAATAATTTTACTTTTCATCCAAACAAACATATTAAATGATGATTATAAGTATGATTGAAACTTTAATGAATATGAATATAACTGTGCTTGCTTTCGGGGTAATCCCCATGAAAATAGAGTGTTTATGTATATATGTATAATATTTCAACAAGAGAGGTAACAAGATACTAATTCACCATGCTATCACCTCGAATGAGCAGGTTCGAGGGCTTGGATCTTGTGTTGATAGAGTGGACAGAGGATAGAGGGGTGAACATATTGTAGATATATATGGGTTTTTTGGTTTTGAAGGATTGGTAAAGGTAAGTTCCCAGGAAGTATTGCCGTTGGAATTTTGGGTAAAGCCACTTCAACTCGGCATACCAGGTGGAGACATGAGAGCGCCTGGGAATTCCGAAGATGAATCTAGTGAAACGGTTCATCAGTCTCTTCAGCCTCATCTCAAGCGTCTCTGACAGTCCGCCAAACACCAAGCAGCCATAATCTAAGTGGGGGAAGATAAGGGAGGATACTAGGTTTTTAAGGGGTATAAATTCGCGTAATCGGAGGAACTGTTTAAGGATGGCTATAGATTTTTTAGAAATTTGGAAATGTGATTAGTCCAGGATAGGTTTTGGTCGAGGAATACACCTAGGTTTCTAACGGACGTGTGGAAGATAATGGGTCTATGGTTGAGGTAGAGTAAAGGGTGACAGGAGAGGGAGTTATGGAGATGTTTGGAACCAATAAGGATGGCTTGGTTTTTATCGATATTAAGCTTTATTATAATTATTATATATAATAATTATATGAATATATTATTTTAAATTATACAGTTCGCCGCTTTAGGCTGCTTCAACACTTACTAGACAAACGGTCAAACCTTCCTCTGAACTACAAAAGGCTCATCTACATGACTATTATAAGACCAATCTGGACTTACGGAGTAGAGCTTTGGAGCTCTACTAAACCATCAAATTCTTCCCGCATCCAATCCTTACAATCCAAAATCCTTCGTAAAATCCTCAACGCTTCTTACTTTTTCACGAATAAACTTATCCATAACGACTTTAATGTTCCCTTCGTTACTGATTTGGCCCGGACCAGGTATCAATCCTTTCATGACAAACTCCATTCGCACTCTAACCCACTAGTTTCAATCCTTTCTTCCTCTTTAATTCCGGATAATCCTCCGAGGCGCCTGAAAAGGAAATGGCCCCGGGACCTTCTAGTTTAGAATATTTTTAGAGTGCTTCCAATGAGAAGCTTCTCTACATGTATATCATGTCTTTGTATTATATAACACACCACATTTACTTGATGTATTTTTGTTAAGACAGTTGTAAATACCAATAAAATGATTAAAAAAAATATATATACATTGAAACGCGATAATATATATATATATATATATTTATATATATGACCTTTTTATAATGACCTAATTTGGCAACATTGCCTGGTGTAATAATGTTTTTTAATTCCTTAATATCTTCGGTAGTTAACAAGTCGGTGAAATTCTTACTTTTCATATTTAAGGCTATAATGAGTACGGAACAGTGCGTATATGGGGAATCGAATGAATATTTAATGTGAAAATAATTGAGGAAAATTATTAGCTTAAAATTAATTTTAAAAAACGTGATAAATGGTGGTCTGTTAGTCAGTTGAATTTACTTTAAAGTCGAATTACTTCTAGATGAGGTGAAAAATATCAACCTAAAACCAGCTAAAGAAAACAAATTATGATGGAATTTCGTCCAAATGTTTTCCTTCTGTGGTATTTATTGGTTACAGGTAAACCGAAATGTAGCGGGAAAAAATATAGATATGTCAACAACAGTTGCTGCTTACACATCCACTAAACCTGTCAAGCCCCAAATCTACAAATGCAAGCCCGAGAGGTATCTTCCACCTACATGTTGGCCTACCCCTCGGAAATATAATCTTTATTTTGAAGCAGGTGAATTTTTTCGATACTTGCTTGAATTTTAAATATTCTGGTGCTCTAAACACACGACTTCCACTTAACTTCGTTGTTAAAATCAATTTAGAACTTATATAAAGTTGAAGTTTAAGAAAGGGTAAAGGGTTTCATTAGGCTTTTATGGAAACTATGTTAAATAATCTAACAATAATATAATAAGAATAAGAATTAATATACAACAATTAATTAGTTTTATCCACTTTTCATTACTGTCCATTACCTTATACAAACAACTTTTTATATAGGATAATATTTTCTTTTCTAAAATCTTTAGTTAATGACAAATCACGCAACATCACCTTTTACTCTTCGACATAACACGAGCCCTCCCGTTTTCTTAGACAATACACAAATCCCACTGACGGACACTGTACATTATCTTGGTTTAACGTTTGACAGAAGAATGACTTGGGGCCAGCATATTAACAAAAAAAAAATAAATAAATAAAAAACACCTATACTTATCTACTGTAACCTATTTGGACTTACGCATCACAGATATATGGGACAGCTAAAAAGACTCACATTAACAAACTTCAAATCTTTCAGGCTAAAACGTTTAAAACAATTACAAAAGCACCGTGGTCGTTAGCAACATAACTTTGCTTACTGACCTTAATATGCCGATTGTCAATGAGCACTTATGTGCACACTACAAACGTTTCCACGACATACTACAAGGTCACCGTAACAAACTAATCAATGATATGGCCACAACACTCATGCCAGGAAATGCCTACAGAAGACTGAAGAGGAGTTGGATGAGAGACCTTCTCCTTCAGTATTTCACACTAATTTCATGCCAGGAGTAGGTACCACTGGATGCTGCTCTCCCTCATGCCTATCACGCCATTTCTTAAAATTGACCGCACATTCACTGATTGTTCATTGTATTATTGACAGATGTAAATAAAGATTTAAAGTTAAAAAAAAAAAATCTTAAGCTTACCAACGGTATATTAAACATCTATATTACTATTCTTGATTTCGGGGAGGGGGGGGGGAGAGGATTATCTAAAAAATTAATTTGCTCTTCCTCCTGCTATTGTTGATTATTTTTTTTTTGTTATATTTCACCGTTTTTTTAACATAGCATAACAAATTTTTGGAATCTATAAAATTAAAAGTACTCAAGAGGAAGAAAATTTGAAATATCATCATTTAAGTCATGCCAGACTATTTAATCAGAGAGAAACCTATATTATATTCAAGCCAATTAAATTTTACACGATATAGCCTTTAATCAAAATCCATAGAGCCGTTTTTGAGAAAATTGTATAAACTTGCAAATGTTCGCCGATGTTGTTGAGAAAGTTGCTGTAACATCTCAGGCACACACGCTTCTTAAATATGAAATTTTAGTCTTACACAACTTATCGTTTTCAAGCTATGGGCAAGTACACATCCACCATTTTATTGGACTCATTTCGACTCAGGGTCTAAGTCGTCTATTTCTAATGAAAAATGGATTAGTTTCCCTTATTATTTATTTTATATATAGATCAGTGAAAGTAAAAACTTAACGGAAGATTAATATGATAATTAATTGCAACAATTTTTTTTTTTTTAACGAAAAAAAGTGTACTATATTTTGTACAGGGATTACTTAAGGCAGTGAGAAATAGATTCTTACCAAGAGGCGTTGCTAAGCTAAACACATTTGAGGAAAATATTCTAGGAAAGAAGCAAGCATTTTCCTCATGAGAAAGAATAAGGAAATTGAGAACCTGTACGGAGAACCACAACCGCTTGGTTGGATAATATTCTCCACCGAAACCAGAAAAACTTCCATAGCAGTTGATGTTTAAATATCGAAAGAGGAAAAGGCAGGCATCGATTTTGATGTGTATCGGATGTCGATGTTTACTTTGAACTCCTAGAAATCATGAAAAGTTGAAGAAGATCAAGAAATTCCAAAATAGTTTATTGCAGTAATAGTTTCTTCAAAATCAAAGTTTATTTCTCTTAACTTCCAACCGTCTTGTAGATTCTGTAGCGATTCCTAATATGCAACACAGGTTAATACGTTTTTGTATTCTTATCATAATTTTATGTTGTTCTTTTAGTACTATTTTAATAATTTAAAAAATGCAGAAAAAAAAAAAAAAAACGTGTTTCTGAAGAAAATGTGGTGAAATAAGTCCACTCTTCGTAATCGTTAATAAACTGTCATGTCGCCATGCACTCTGATCTTCAGGTCAAGAAATATACGGACACACTTTACTGTGTAGGGACTCCTAGGACTTGGTCGCACAAACCGTGGAGTCAATTGTTACTGACGGATTTAGGTTCAGGGTTAGGAATATGGAAAATAGATAAACCCAGGGAGGAAATTTCCTTCTCTCGCAGCCGATTGCGTCACAAGGAGCTGTTCTGCTCATTTACCCGCTACACCTGAACCTGTGTGTGGAATAAACCTCATCCATGCTAAAGGTTTGATCAAGGCTGCTGCTTGCAATAGATCTAGGCAATGCTGTAGGGATACTGTTGAGCAGCATCATTCTAGGATGTTTTTAGAGGGATCCAGAAAAGAGAGAAGTTGTACTCCATTCTCAATGGACAGGATAACTCTGAGGGGGGAGAAAGAACTATTTATCGAACAATGTCAGCTTAAAGCACCGTCATAATGTGGAGTTGGTGGTCTCACCGACTTGCAGATTCCGCTAGGAGGAAGATGAAACAGGCTGTCATGTGGTATGTGGTTGTCCAGATATTGCTAGGATACGGCTTTACCATTTTGGCAGCGACTGTATTTCAGATCCTGAGCTGTGTGAACTGATAATCCCTACATTTTGGTCAGATTCAACAAGACCATAGGCCTGCATTAACAGCCTAGTTGAGGCTGTAGTGCAAAGGATAAGCCTGGGAGTAGGGAACAAAAAAAACTGCCACGTATCTGTATGAACCTATAAGATTCTAGACGCACGTTGTCTCATTAATATGTGCTGTCTCATAAAATAAAATTAAATCTATTAAATTCTAAGGTATAATTTTCAGATGAAAAATTATATGCGAGGTCCGCTATACCGACATAAGAAGGATTTAGAGGAGTCGAGGACGCATTTCTCTCTTTAATGGCCCATGGAATCAGTGAAATGGGATATATTTTCCATTCGGGAGTTGGGTCTACCTTTCAAACCGTTTACCTATCGGATTATCCTTATTGTTATTCCCTTGTCTTCCGGGCCACTAACTTATCCCATTTTAAACTCTCGGGCTTTATCAATTCGTGTGTACTAATCAAGTTTAGCGCTTCATTTAGACTTCTTCATTTAAATATAGATCTACGTTTTTAATTTTACTCTCACTTACTTATGTGTGAAATAAATAGTTAAAGGAGGTAATGCGATCGTGGTAATTAATAATTCGCGTTTTCCACCGAAAATACACGTTTTAGGGTCCCCTAAATCCAAATGAGTCCAGCTCGAAAACGATAAGTTGTATAGTATTGAAATTTCATGGTTTAAAAGCGGATATGTCTGGGATGTTACAGGAACTTCTTCAACAAGATCAGCTTACCAGAAGAGCGACTTAATACCTTGCGGCTAATCCGCTCTGGCTCGGCCTCCACTGGCATACACCAGTGAAGCGCTGAGTGGGAGGCGCTGAGATCTCTTGGATTCCGCTTCTCCCCCCAATTGTGGGGGGAGCAGCCGAGTCTAGGGTTCCTTTGGCTGATTGTATATATTGTATATAGTTAAGTTTGCTTGTATTATTTTTATTTATTTCCCAACTTGTATTTATCTCTACTACAGGTTGTTGTTTTGATTTGTTTCTTGTTTTTTTTTTTTTTGTATATATTTGAATTTATTTATTTCCGATTTTATGTAATTTGACTTTATCATTATTGGCTGTATATATTGTATGAATGTGTACTACATCTCTATTATTACTGTTCATTATGCAACAAATTGTGATATTTCTCAATAAAAAAAAAAAAAAAAAAAAAAAAAAAAAAAAAAAAAACCTTGCATTTTGCTCATGTTTACGATTTTCTCAATTTTCAACGGCTCCAAAGGTTTTTAATATACACGTTATATCAATGTAGTTTGTTTATTTATTTATTTAACGTCACTTTATGCTACTATGGCTAATCGGACTTTGCTACAGTGGGAATCCTAAATTTTGCTTATTCAGGTTTTATTAGGATAGGGATCTTTAACGAGTACCTGACATCGCACAGGCTCGGAACCACCTTTTAACGTCCCCTCCGAAGGACGGTGTAACTAAGGATTTTTCTCCTATTAAAAAATCCTAGGACCACCTGCGGGTTTAAACCCGCGACCTTTGGCATAGGAGGCTGTTATGCTAGCCACCCAGCTACAAGTGATCCCGCATCAATGTAGTAATTAATGGGCTTGAATGTAATGTAGGTTTCATTCTGATTGAAGTAGTTTGACAGGACTCAAATGCTGATATTTTAAATTGACTTCCTCCAAATTCCTTTTAATTTTGTAGATTCAAAAAAAAAAAAACATTTCGTATTGTAAACATTTTATGTTACATAAAAAGTTGTAAAAAGGAATACAGGGACGAAAAGGACATAAACGCAAGTGATTATTGTAGATAAATTCTATTGTTAACTGTTTGATAATTTAATCTGAAACTTGTTTTCTTCGAAACTCATGTTATTGTTTTTTTTGTTTTTTTTTTATAAATTCTAACTTTATGTAAGAGTTCTTAAATAGATACTTTTAATGTAATTGTCTTTTGTAATCCGTTACATCGCTTTCAGATGATTCATAGCTTTAAAAAAAAGGGAATGTTGGGCCTTTTCTCGAAAGAATTTTTGACCTACTACAAGATGTATATTGGGAATGATATCGGGTTAGGATAGGTCAGTGAGTGAATGTCGAACCTGATTAAACAGTAGATAAATTTCAGAATGGTTCAGGGTTAATTAACACATTATCTGTCTTATTCTGCAGATTGATATGCCACTATTTTTTATCTTTAAACGAATTTGGAAAATTAAAAAAAAATACACCGATATTTATCAGATAAAATTTAATCTGTTAACAGACCGTTACTTCAATAATTGTGCTTTAATTTATATAAAAGCAAATAACTGACCATAATACGATTTGGAATGTTTCAATCCTGTTACTTCTGTATCTATTTTGGAAGTACAAACCCATTGGATCCTTTATTACATGGCGCCTCCATTAAAATGTAATCAGTTGTATAATGTCATATGTGATATACTTAAGAAATATTGCTTTCAAGTACTTGATAAAAGCATGGTACCTTCCTTAATAAAACTTCATATTTGGGTATATATCAAATATATATGCCTATACTTTTTTTTTCTCAAAAACGAGTATTAATCCACCCGTCTGATCGTCCTCTATGTATCATGGCTATATTTGTTTGTTTCAGGCAACAGAAACAATTAAAATGAGGCCATTCATATAATTTCAACTTAAAAATCCTTTGTAAGTTCTCCACAAGTTTGATTCATGTCCTTTTCTGTTAGCATATTTACTGGCTGTATTATGAAAATAATAGTCTTACCGGACCTGAAGGTTCGACGCCGATAATACCAAATACTACCTACACAAATTCGTCCAATAATCACCGTTCAACACCAAGCCCCGAGATCAGACTTAACACAATCCTCCCATCCACGCTTCAGTCTACCTTTCGGACGCCTAACAGTCGATTCAGCGAATACCCACTTTTTCGGAATTCGTTCTTCACTGTGCCCAACAACTTTACACGGCCAATTGAGTCTCCGCGATCCTATCAACTCTATACTGACAGGGTACAAGCTCCGTTATTTTTTTATTTATTTAAAAAATATATATATATATATTTAGTTGAAAACGGAACTAAATAGAATTTTAAAACAAAAATTTCGGGAATAACAGAGGTTGGAAAAGTATTTATTCCGAAAGAATCCAGAAAGCAGATAACAAATCTGGTGGGCGCAACTTACGACTTTCGCTTACCTCCGTTGTTAAAATCAACTTACGGTCTTTTAAATAAAGTTAAGAGTTGAAAAAAGGTTCAAGAATTACATTGAGTTTCTATGGTAGCATGGGTTTAAGATTAATTTAAATATTTTCATCACTCTTTCAGCATTCGTTCTTCATTGAGCCAGACAACTTTACACACACATTTGAGTCGCCGCGATGCGATCAACTCAATTTTACTCACCGAGTACAAGCTCCGTAATTCCGCGTTGTGCAACCTTGTGAACTCCCCATTGGCGTCATCTCTCTATGGACCAAATATTTTACGCAGTGCCTTATTTTCAAAAACCTTAAAGCGTTGTTCAACCTTCAAAGCAAGCTTCCACCACGTTTGATATCTGTTAAAAACCTTCGAAAGAAAAATAGTTTTATATATTCTAACCTTTAGGTTTAACTGAATATTAACACGCATTCCCCGTCTTTAACTGTATTGTGTAATACAGTTGTAATTTCATTTAAAAAAAAAGTGATGGAAACAATTAAAATGTGATCATTCATATAATGTCACCTTTGCTTAACAAGTGGTTCTTTATTTTTAAGTAATTAGGTCAGAGCATGGTATGGTTTGATTTGATCGTTTTTCGTTTTTAATGATAGATCATTTTTCAATTCATGATTTCTGTTCTAAGTGAATACAATTACTGGTTTCCATTCCATCTGTTTCCTCTTTTTTTTTAAACTACCATTCTTCCTCGTTGTGTACTTCGCCAGCGCCTAAAACGTTGGGTTTGAGCCGTGACCCCGCGAAGATATTAGCATACTTGGGGATCCCTTAGACAAACATGGTACTTTACTTTACCCTAGAGGAGGACATTCCGATAAGCTAGGAAATATCCCGATATCCTTTGACGGTTGACCGTGGCGCATAGCAGAGCGCGCAGGCGCCGACCCACCCCGGGCAGTCTGTGATGTGCTCCCACTGCTCGCACTGCTGCCGCTCCCCACCGGCACACTCCCCGCCAGTCTCGAACAGTACAGGTACCGGTACCATGTAGTCTTATCTAGTATCTAGGTAACTTCTCAAGGGCCCGGCTCCCTTGGTATAGGTCAGTCTCTGCCAATCGATCAGCTCCCTCATCAATGGGACAGTCTTGTCGCTCAAGAAACCTTAATCTTTTAAGAGGTTTAAGTCAACAATTAAATTTGACGTCCTATTAAAAAAAAAAAAAAAAAATTCTTATCGTTTCAAAAGTGTAATTTTATTTATTAATTTAAAAACAAATATAAAACAGAAATTGTTTCAACTTTTTATTATTTTGACACATCCATCATTAATAATAATATATCTTTATACTATTTTGCACCATTATTTATCTTATATTGTTTTTCACTCATCTAACTATTTACCTTGCAATAGTAAACAAATTAATTCTGAAAACATGTTTTAATGAAAAAGTCGAAAAATAAACTTTAATAGTTTAAACATTCAAAATGTTCTTTCACATTTGACGTTCCATTGAATTGTTTTTTTTTAAATTTAATCGTGTTAATAATATAATTTAACTTATTTGTTTCTATATGATACAAAAATAAATGAGAAATCGTGTCAATTTTTTATTGTAATTACATATCCATCCACTATACCAGGAAGCAATAGTTCTGGACCACATCCACATTAATTACTATAGTTTATACTTATTCGCAGCATTTTTTATCTTATTTTTTGTTTCAATCTCAAAACAAATTAATTCTGAATACATTTTTTATTCAAAAAGTGGGAAAATAAACAATGGCCTATGCAGTTGAAATGTGCTATCAAATATGATGCCCACTATAAAAAAAAATTTAAAAAATGTTTGTGTTAAAAGTGTATTTCTAACCTTTTTTTTAAAAAAAAATATCATTTAAATAAATCAGAAACGTTTTCAATATTACATTTTCATGCCATTATAGTATCATACCATGGTTTTGAACCACATCTCTTTTTTTTTATGGACCATAACATTTTTTCAAGCACTTAGCAATTTGTTGTAGAAATAAACTTTCATATTTTAAGCAGTCGAAATGTTCTTTCACATCTGTCGTGCTGTTCTTACCCATCCACTAAACAACGATGCAATATTTTAGGACCACATCTAGATCAATATTATTACCATATCTTTATACTGTTTGGAACATTTTTAATTTTATATTATCTTTCAGTCGCAAAACCTTATTTACCTTACATAGCAAACAAATTAATTTTGAAAACATTTTATAATCAAAACGTGGAAAAAATAAGCAATCGTTTATGCAGACGAAATGTGCTTTTAAATTTGAAGTCCCGTTTTTAAAAAAAAATATGTGGGTGTTAAAAGTGTATTTATATTATTTTTTTAACTTAATTTTAAATACTATTAAAATAAATCAGAAACGTTTTCAATATTCCATTTCCATACTATTATAGCTGCCATAAGTTTTGGACCACATCTTTTTTATACTATAAAATTTTCCAAACACTACACTATTACTTCATTACTTATCAAAAAAATTAATGCAAAGCATTTTAGAATTGAAAAGTGGAAAAATAAACCTTAATCGTTTAAGCAGTCGAAATGTTCTTTCAACTTTGACTTTCCACATTAGAAAAAAATATGTTCGAGTTAAAAATGTCATTTTATCCTTTTTTAAACAAAAATGCAATTAAAATTATTCAGGAAAATTTTCTATGTAATGACATTTCCATCCACTATACCTTTGTACAATAGTTTTTGACATTACCCTATCAATAACATTACGTTTTTTGCTCTCTTATGCTCCATTTTTTCCTTTCATCACAAAACTGTTTTCATTACGTAGGAAAAAAAATAATTAATGCTGAAAAATATTTTAGAATTGTAGAGTAGAAAAATAAACCTTAATCGTTTAAGTAATCGAAAAGCACTTTACAATTTGACATCCCTCATTTTAAAAAAATACGTTAAAATTTTAGCGCGAACAAAAGTGTGTTTCTACTTTTTTTAAAAACAAAAATACTACTAAAATAATTTAGAAATGTTTTCAATATCCCATTTTAATGCAATGACAAATCGATCCACTGTAGCACAGCGCTATGGTTTTGTACCACATTTCCACTAATAATAAAATTACAATAGCTTTGCACTGTTTTGTCCTATTTTTTATTTCATTTTTTTCAACCTCAAAACTATTCCCTCATTACTATTCAGTACACAGAAGAAAAAAAAATGTTGAATAGCATTTAAAATTGAATTGAAAAGTATAAAAATAAATCCAAGTTTAACCAAACATTTTGTTTGTATCTGTAATAAATATTGAGAAGACGTGCATTAGGAGGTTATCGTGGATGCAGATTAAATATTTACTGAAGGATTTTCCTGCGACGATTTGTATTACTATTTGACTGTGATTTTTTTTTTTTTAAGACTGTTTTTTTAAGAATTTAAATATGAATGGATATTAAATAGAAATGAAGAATGCTCTATGCAAATACAAAATAAAAAAACTATCTGAATTAGATACTTTTAGATCTTGGTCTCTCATTTTCACCAGTAAAATAATTACCTCAAGCAAATAGAGTCAATGTTGTTTTATCTTGATTGTGTTGATTTTATGTATTTAGATCCAATTGTAATGCTAATAAACCGACATCAAAAAATCACAATGAATTAATTAAATAAGTAATTTTGGACTAATTAGAACAAAAGTTATTAATTAAAAAATCTTCTGGACACCAAGATTCTCAGACGTACGAAAAATGGAACTTTTTCTTTTTAAAGAAGTGTTTGATGTCAAAATAAAATTATTTTTGCTTGTATCTCTAAACGTGATGTGATACAAACTATCAAGAGATCTTAAGTAACCTTAGTAAACGTGACGTTGTTTTATCACTCCTTACGTAACATTTTGCCTTGTATTTAATATTCTCGGAAAAGCAGGTAAATCATCTGCGGCCTTCAAAACCTGATTATATGCTATTTATGCATGTGCATCTTATTTTAAAAAGTTTGTTACAACCGATATTAAATGCAATTTAAATGTATGTCGTATTAAACTATATTCTTAGATAAAGTTAATTTTTTTTAATACTATTAGTAAATAGTTAAAAGTTGTTGAGAGTGCAGTCGTCAGTAAAGAAAAATACAAAAGCAGATTTAATTGTTTGGTAAATTTAGATCGACTGGAGCGTCTAAATAGTTTATAAATACCACTTGAATAGTGTTTGCACCTATCCATCCGTCATTATATGTACCCTAAAACTTTGGCTGAAACGTAAGCACGCAGTTGAAAGTATTTTCCTTAATGTTCTAATTCTTCGATCAACTTATCTCAGGTTTAGTTCTAAGATTAATAAGATTGAGATTAATATTATTAATACAATATTTTGTTCTAATTACAAGTCCGACGTTTAAAGTGTCAAACAAATACTCAGTATAAACCATACGAATATAAAAAAAAAAAAAAGAAAATGTAAATGTTACAAATAAGCTGATTAACTCGAAAAAAATATGACGATTTCTTCTGCTACGTACTAATTTTTAGTTTTGATGAGTTTATTTTATGATTCATTATTTTCACTTAAATTCTCATTCCATCTTGGATGAGGGACGTTCTACCTAAATAAGAAGATCCTACAATTGAATGTCATAGATGGTCGCATTTGATGAGATCTGTGGGGATTGGTATGCATGAGGAGAGACTTTTGTGGGTGTGTATTAGCAGCACATCTATCTTCCTCTATGAATTTTATGAACACATTTACTTTTTCCCTGTTTCATAAATGTTTGGTTTTAGTTTCAGTAAATATCTGTCTTAATAAATAACTGGATATAGAGGAAATATTAGATAATTAAATTGAACATTATTACTTTTTCCCTATTTTTCAATTAATAAAAACTTATAAAAATAAAGTTTTGTTGGGAAGTTATAATTTTAATGCGTCTTTCGCGCTCATTCATTTATGCCTGCCTTTTTGAACACATCCACATCCTCACGAGAAATTCATATCAATCATGTTCCAGATTTCCTAGGCCCCATTATTAGCATAGTTATCCTTTAAACACTATTATTTTTCTTTTTTTTATATAATGCCCTGGATGTCCAAAAATTTCCTAATGTTAAATCAAGCGACGAATCTCATGAACCATCATGTTGATATTTCGTACTAAGAGCTTCAACATTTATTATGTTAAATCAACCGCTATTTTTCGAAAAAAAAGAAAGAAAAATAGGAACAACCAGAAGCTTGAGTTGCAAACGTTTTGAAATTTTTATTCATAATAGATAAATATTTTAAAAACTTCCTTATTTCCAAAAATACATATTTTTCAATTTTTTTTTTTTTTTTTTGGCCACCTTTACTTAGGAACACATCACTAGTAAATTTATCAAAACATTTGTTAATATATCACTCTAACTTATAATAATAATTTTTTTAAAATTTATTTATAGTAATTTACAACTGTACTAAAGAATACAATAAGTAAATATGTAGAATGAAAATAAAAAATCATGAAAATGTCTTGAGAAGAAACTACCCAGTGATAGCACTTCACTAACTACTTTAAGGCAGTAGGTCCCGAGGCCACCTTTTCA
This sequence comes from Piezodorus guildinii, assembly GCA_023052935.1. Taxonomy (NCBI): domain Eukaryota; kingdom Metazoa; phylum Arthropoda; class Insecta; order Hemiptera; family Pentatomidae; genus Piezodorus; species Piezodorus guildinii. The sequence goes on from CM041293.1 coordinate 65,865,223, forward strand.
GTCGCCTTGGAGGGTTTTCAGGGATATCTAAGGAAGATAAATTACGGACAAGTGGGTTTGTATGGGCAGGGAGTTTAGAATGGAAAGAGGAGTATCTATCACTGGCTATGTCTGCAACATATGTGATGTTTAGGTCATTATGGAGGAGTTGATTTGTGACAAAATAAGGAGCATTCAGGTTTTGCGAAGGATTTTGGATTGTAAGGATTGAATGCGAGAGGAAGTAGATGCTTTAGTAGAGCCCTAAAGCTCGATTCCATATGTTCAAATAGGTCTGATAATTGTGATGTAGATGAGTCTTTTGTAATATCCTGGAAGTTTTGAACGTTTGTCTTGTAAGTGTTGTAGTAATCGATATCTTGGAGCATTTTCTTGTCGTTTCAGTTTTGTATGAGGATAATTTTTTTTTTTTTTTATATAAAATATTTGTAATTCAGCCATTTTACTTATTATATTTGTATATACAGTTGTAAAAAACAATAGAATATATTATAAAAAAATATATATATATATATATAAAATATTATATTGTTCCTTTCGTTTTTTTTGTTTGTTTTTTTATTAATTAAAATAAATATTTGAGTATGCACAGTAAAGGTATATTGTTCATAAGTTTGTAGAAAAGGAATTATATGATTCTATATTTTTTGAAATCAAGAAATATAGAATAGTATTACTTTTTATTTACATTTATATGTACTAGGTTTTACTTTTATAGGTAGGTTTCATTCTAATTTAAATAGCATTGGGTTAAAAGGCGATATTTTTTAATTTTCTTTTTATAAATTGTCTTTAATTTTGTAGATTAGAAAAATTAACCCTTCCATCTCATCTACGAGTTGTCTCATTATTTATATAAAATTTCATGAGCTTTAATATCATTTAGGTTTCATTCTGACTGAAATAGTCTGATAAAGCTTAAATGGCGATATTTTAAGTTTTAAAGAACCTTATACTTTGTAGATAAAAAAAAAAAAAATAATAATAACTATTTCCTATTTTTAGCGTTGATACAAAACAAGTAAATACACAAGATGATTCGATCAACAACTAGGAGAAAACAGCAAAAATATTTTTTTACGTAATTTTTTTTTTATCTTAAGAACAGTAATATAGACCGTTAACTTTTTTTTTTTTAAATATTTTGATTGAAATTTACAACTGTATTTTGTAATGCAACAAGTAAATATGTTAATAATGATAAAATACATGAAAAAAACGCGAAGAGAAAATGCCCATTGGCATCACTCCACTAAGTAACTAAACTAGAAGGTCTCGAGGCCATCTTCTTTTCAGGCGCCTCGTAGGATTGTCAGGAATTGAAGAGGAAGCAAGAATTGAAACTAGAGGATTAGAGTGGAAGTGGAGTTTGTCATGGAAGGATTGGTAACTGGTTCGGGCCAAATCAGCAACATATGGGATGTTAAGATCTTTATGGATGAGTTTATTTGTGACGAAGTAAGGAGCATTGAGGATTTTTCGAAGGATTTTGGATTGTAAGGATTGAATACGGGAAGAATTTGATGGTTTCGTAGAGCCCCAAAGCTCAACTCCGTAAGTTCAGATAGGCCTTATGATGGTGATATAGATGAGCCTTTTGTAGATAAGTGGAAGGTTGGAGCGTCTGTCCAGTAAGTGTTGTAGTAAGCGAAAGCGACGGAGCAGTTTCTTGTCGTTTCAGTCGTGTGTGGGGATTCCATGTTAGACGTTTGTCAAGTAGTAGTCCTAGGTAAGCGGATCTGTTCAACTGGAACAAGCGCAATATTATTAAAGGAAACTGTAGGGCAGGATGTCATAGGTTTACGACGAAGGGTAAAGTAATTTGGTGGGATTTGTTGGAATTGATTTTGATTCTCCAATTCTGACACCATATCTCAAGCTCTCTGATATGGGAACCGTTAACTTAAGACCGTTAGTACCGATAGTACGATAACTATTTCATATTTTTAGCATTGATAAAAAATGGTTAAAGATACAAGATGCTTTGATTAGCATCTGTAGGTAAAAGAGCACAAATATTTTTTACATAAATTTTCAGGTAAAGATGTACCACATACCTTTGGAAAGTAAAGTATTTTAGAAAAAAAATAAATATATTTCATGCAAAGGTTTATAAGTTAATAGAGAGTGATGAAAAAGATATAAAAATGAATGATTGTTGTTGATAATAATTGATATTGTAGATTAGTTAATATGTAAAACATGTAACAACACATGTTACGTGTGTTTAAGCTATTAATGCCATTTTTTAAACATTTTTTCAAGGCTAACTTTATTTGAAAGTTCTTAAAATAATTTTAAAAGCAAAGTTAAGTGCAAGTCATGTATTGCACCTGATTTTTTTTATTGTTAAGGTTCTATTAATTAATGAAATATATTTTTTAGTGAAACTTGCGAGAAGCATAACAGTCTTACGTGACTTTGAAGTCGTAATTTCGTTATTAGATTCCTATTTACTCCATTCCGACTCCTCTCACTCCCGGAGGTGGCACTGCAATCCAGCTCTATTCCAATTCAAATTTAATTTTGAGCGGTGAATTATTAGATGTGAACCCTCACCTTTATTAAGCCCGTAGCGGAGGTCTTGAACTAAATGGCTGTTATGAACCGACTTCATTCCCATCTTTCGCCTTCGTTAAATGTTTCTCAAGTTGGAGGAAGAGGGAAATACCCTGGAGAAGTTTCCAGGACGCCGGGTCACGATAAGCAACTTCTTCCCCTCATCTTCCTACTTACACAAAATGTTAGAAAAGAACTTCTCCCTGTCAGTGAGATGCCGGGTAATAAGTTATTACATCTAAGTTCTTGTTCGCCCTGGAGTTTTTCTTCTTAAAAAAAAAAAAAAAAAACTAAAAAAACTTATTCTTCCACCAGTTTAATCTAGAAATTGATGTTAACGGTGGTTAGGTAAGAAAGAGTTTATCTTAAAGTGACGTTGAATAAAATATTTACTTCATTCAAAGCATGAAATATATTTATCTCAATTATTATATTTTGATCCAGTTATAAAAATAAAATAAAATTCTAAAATGTGGTAAATAGTTGAGCTCTGATACTTTTCTGCTTTCTGAATTATTTGATTACATTTGTGATGCATTAATCTGATAAATTTAATGATACTAAAAAATCAATTATCTTAATCTAGTTATTAATAAGAAATATATCAAATTCATTTTTTTTTTTTTTTTTTATCTGGCATTTGAGAATATATATATATATATATATGAGTCAATCCATTTGAAATCGTCCAATCTTCATTAATTTTGCAGCAACATTTTTTATTTTAATGATTTTTTAACCAGTTATTCTACATTCTTTCACGAATAAGAAACTGTGGATAAAATATTTTTTTATTATATTATAAAATAATTTTAGTGTTGCAGCCGTTTTAAGTCATTTTTGCGCCTGAAAGCATGTGTTGGGAAAATCTTTTTAGTTCTGGTAATTTTGCAGCTATCGAGTCAAAACGAAAACTAGCAATAAGATAAGGATATGCTTTATATCTTTTGTCCTTACAATTTATCACCCTAAAACTGAAGAAAGTGGTTAAAAAAAATTCTCAAAAATTAATAAAAAATGAGACTTTTACCAAGTAAATAGTCTATAAAGGAAAAGAGACTCAACTTTGATTTTTTTTTTCATACGTAGCTTAGTCACAGCCATACTTGCTGTAAAAATTTCGATCTTGAGAATACAGTCCTTTTTTGTACATGGGGTTTCAAAAATGGCAAAAAACTTCGCGAAGCTTACACGGAAATATCTCGAAAGGGACTGAGTTAAAGATTATGAAACTAACACAGGTTACACATATATACAAAGTTTATAAGTGACATAAATTTGGTGATTGAGACTCAGCTGTTTTTTTAATAAAAAAATTCTCTTCGCTGTTAAAATAACGTTTACTTTAAAAATTGTTAACTTCTGTTATTGTAATTTTGCAAAACTTTGAGTATAACGAAACAAAACTAGAGTTAAATAGTTGGTCTTTACAGCATATCACCAAAGTATCCAAGAAAACTGGTTAAAAAATCATTAAAATAAAAAATGTTGAACGGCAAGGTCTGGGCGATTTCGAATGGATTTGCCTATATATATTCAGAATAATAATATATTTTCAAAATGATATTTGTCTGTTAATAATTAGGGAATAATGAAATTGTTTGACTGAAATTTATCCTTCTCAACAGGGGTAATAACCTTGCTATTTCCTTTACCCATTTGTTTATAATTTCTGGTTTAACATTGGAAAGTATTATCCTTTAATATGCCTGAATCGTTTGATTAAATTTGACAATATTGATGGCTGCTAGTTAGGAATTAGATCTTGAAACACGTTTTTCAAAAAAGAAGCAAAATATATAGAGTTTAGAATAGGGATATTTTTACTTAAGAACTTATACAACTTATTTTATGTTTTTTATTGATAATTACAACTGTATTTTATTGTGTAATAATCAGCCATGTCTCTTACCTCAGAGACTTATCTTAACTACTTTGCATAAAAACTTAAAAGTAAACTAGCGGGTACGTGGTTAACTTTTCTTGTAAATTTCTTTCCAGAGATTTCGAAAAGGGGTTTCGTCGTTTCAAAAACAACATAAATAAAGATAAAGAAAAAAGTACATAAAATATAATAATCTTAGTTTTTGTTTTTCTTTCATATTTAATCCTTATCATTTAGATTTTAGGGCTTGAATAGATGTAATTATTAGCCCAATTCGTTTTTTTGTTAACTTTGTATCTAATAATAGTAGTTAATTCTTTTTGGTAATATTTCCTTTACAAATCAGTGATTTTTTATATTTTATTGAGTCTTTTGAATACGCTTTCCGTTGATAAATAACCTCACTTAATGAATAGAACTTTCCTTGCTTAACATTGAACTTAACGGACTTATCATTGTGTTGACTCATCGGAAATACGAAGGAAGACTTGAATTTTAATGAACGTTTTCCGCTGTCCATTGTGTTGGAAGCGAATATTCTATTAGGGTCTACGGAGTTCGAGGAAGTGCACTCGATACGGGTGCATTGATATGCAACTTTGCAATTTGGTTATACCATATCTTGGCTCAGGATATTGGAATTCTTTAGAAATTCCTATACCCAATTTTAATGGGAACGGATACATTCAAATTAAAAAAAGACTGCTGAAAGAAAGTTAGGGAACTAAAAATTTTTTTAGTAATGCTTTACATGTGAGATAGGCGGGAAAAACATTGTTTATATTGTGGTATAAATTTTCCCTGGAAACCTATAGATTAGTAATATAGCCTTACTGTATGTGGTAAATCAAGATCAAAAACGACAAGTTTTATAAAACTTTAATTTCATATTTTATGAAAATTCATGTTTTCGTTATAATTGTTGAACCAGAAGAACAACTTTATATCATGTATTTTGCATCTTTTTTACGATATTCTCGAAAACGGCTCTAACAATTTTGATTAAACTCGCTATATCGATGTAAATTTTAATGAAATTTAATGTCATGTAGGTTTCTTTATAAAGAAATATGCCGAATTTTTTCCCTCTTAAGTACCCTTAATTATGTAGAAACATTTTCTAATTTTTTTTTTATCCACAAAAATTGACCTATCATCTTATTAGCATTGATAAATATAAAAGTTGAAACAAATTTGATAACCACCTAATGGAGAAAAGAGCATAACAATAGCAATATAGATGTATATTATCTTATATGCATATATACATAGATGTATAACAAAAAATATCTTCTTATCTGCAAAGTGGTAGAAGTTCATGTAAAGTGACGGATAAGGCATAAATGGGAATTATTATTGTACTAACAATTTTATATTATATAATCCGTCCGTATGTTTCCAACAAAACTAAATATAATTCTTTAAAGTATTATGAAATTGGAGGCTTATAATTAGCTTCACCACTGTTTTATTTAATTATGATGCACTACGTTTCCTCTAAGGGGAGCCCGTGGCTGAGTGGCTAGCGCGCTAGTCTCTCATGCGACAGGTTCTGGGTTCGAATCCTAGTCCCGACGGGGCTTTTATAAGGATGTAAAAAAAAATGGGGATTCACTCACAGCCTCTCCCCCGGGTATGTGAGACCCGTCAGCCAAAGGGTGGCCACTCACAAAGTTAGTCGTAGGGAGTGATGACCTACACTAAAAAAATTCCATCGTGAAACGTGAGTGTAAACTCCCAGGAGTTTATACCACGAGGCCCAGGGCCTACACGGCCTGTCGCGCCACTGGAAGAAGAAGAAGAAGACGTTTCCTCTTAGTGCCATCTTCTGGTGCAAGAACAATTTTTTATCTGTAAGTAAAAAAATGATATACTTAATAATAAGGAATCTCAGAAAATACAACATTAAAATTACTGAAGAACTACAATTTTTTTTTTATTATAATCAAACATAATTATTAATAATCTATAAAAAGATTAGCGTAGAGAAACGTCGAGAATTATAATAAAATAGTGGTGAAGTATAATTATCAACCTCCAATTATATATTGAACTATGACCTTCATCTTAAATTCTGTACACCTAATATTCTCTACAGTTTTTTCTTCTCTAACTTTATTTAATATTTCTTGAATTGATTTTAACAGCCGAGATAAATGACAGTCGTATGTTACCCGCATAGAGTGTTTTCTTATTTTATTTATTCTCATATTTAATATCATACAGGGTCTATTACTCTTATATTTTATTAGCAATCGGTGATAAGTAATCGGTAGTAAAGAGATTACAAATATAATTTATGTATACATTTTTACTTTTAAGCTGCTTGTTTCTTTTTTCATTTAACGCTATCTTTATATTATCTGGTATCGGGCGATGCTACATAATTTTGCCTATCTAGTTTTAATTATTATAAGGATATTTAACGAGTATATTTGACATTGGGCCGGCTTACGACCACCCTTTTACGTCCCCTCCGAAGGACGGCATAACCAAGGATTTGTCTGCCCCTTTAAAAAATCCAAGGCCGTCTGCCGTTGTTAACCATGGTTTATGAATAAAACGGAGGATTTCTGCTGATTCTACAATTCCGTTCCATCATTGATGAGGGATTTAAACGCCCCATCGAGCATAAACATTGTTTCGAGTGAGATATTTCAATAATCAGCTGTAATAAATCCTTTTGACCTTGTGTGCTAAAGACAACAGATGGTAATTAGTAGACACAGGTGTCATTTTCGAGGACCTAAAATTTTTAATTAAACATTGTAGGATTATTTTAAATTTGATTCATCCCGAATGTTCGAAAATGCTACCCACTTTTTCGTTAGTATTTACATTTACCTAGAGGACACATTATAAATTCTTTACAGCACGGATAATTCAATACAGGAGTTAGGTCAGATAGTAAGTGATGATTTTGAAGTTTATACTTAGTTTTACATTAGAGATGGTGATTGGATTTGATTTAACTGTTTTTGTTTTTTATTATTTTCAATTGACAAAAAAATAAAATAAATATTCTTGTGTCTTCCTATAAAGATAAATAGTCTTCCACAAAAGTTCTCAAAGTTTCAAGATACAATTAGTTTGTTAAATTGACTTTACCACAAAATAAAAAAAATCTGGTGGGCGCAACACACGACTTTCACTTACCACCCTTGTTAAAATCAATTTAAGAATTTTTAAATATCGTTAGAGATGAAATTAGTTTAAAGAATTAATTAAATTGATTTTCGAGAGAAACATGTGTTTTATTAAATAATCTATTATGTTATTATCCAAAACAATCTGTTAATTTTATCCGCTTTTCATCACTCTCTGCTAACTCTTAAAAGCTTGTGTATGAGATAATATTTCATCTAAAATCTCGAGTTTTCCAACGGTATATCATACATGTACATTACTGTTCTTATGTTTAAAAACAAAAAAAATTGCGTACAAAATATATTTTTTCAGTTTTCTCCTTTAGTTGGGTATCGAATTCATTCAATTTATATATTTACCTGTTTTTTATCAGTAGTAACAAGATTATATAGTTATTTTTATAGAATCACCAAAATTAAAAGTACTTTAGAGAAAGAAAATTTAAAATATCGGCATTTAAGCCCTGTCAGACCATTTTAATTCGAATGATTAAAGCCCATAACATTTTGCATCGATATATCGAATTTAATCAAAATCGTCGGAACCGTTTCCGAGAAAATCGAAAAAAGGTGCAAAATGCATAGTATAAAGTGCCTCTTCTGGTAAGCTCATTTTGATGAAAAAGGTTTTGTAACGTCTCGGGCGTATAGTTGTCTTAATTATGAAATTTCAGTTTCATGGGACCGACCGTTTCCGCCCGGGAGTTACCACACTCACACACACACACACACACACACACACACACACACACACACACACACAGACCTTTTATCGGGACTTGGTTATTTGGACTCAGGGGACCCTAAAATGTGTATTTCCGTTGAAAACTGGAATTTGAAAATTTTCACGATCGCAATACTTTCCCTTACTATATATAGTAAGTGAAAGTAAAAATAATCATTGAAATCCGTATACATTTAAGTTTATTGCTCTTAAACAGTCATAAAAAATGTTATAGCCTAATATAATTATTTGTAAATAATAAACCTTTGTGTAATAATTTGCAGCGTTTTTTTATAATATAGCTAGGATCTACTGTGGATTTTAATTAGAAAACCGATTGTTTTTACGACCTACATTAGACTTTGTTTTAAAAATTATTCTAACGAAAAAAAAATCTTCTTAATTTAACAAGAATGTATAGAAGAGAAGTTTGTTGGGGGTGCACTCACTTTAAGACCCAACTAAGTAGAGACTTAACCCAATAATGTAACAGATTGTTGGGTTCTTACTCCTTCAATCGTCCTGAAGAAAGCCTGAACTTTAGGCTGAAACGTAGGCACTATTAAATTAAGTTTCTACTTAATTGTATGTCAATTTGACTGCACCCTCAACTAACTTCTCCCTTATAACATACTGTCAACCATTCTCCCTTCACAAGAATATTTTATATATATAATTGTCATGATAAACCACACGATCTTATTACCTTTGAAATTCTGTAATTTTAGATTTGATTTTTTAAAAATAATAAATCCTATACTAAACACATTTTTTACTACTCCTCTTTCCGGATCTAAAATTAAAATAACTTTCCTGAAACTTTTATGATTGGATGAATAGCTTTTCGAACTTGAAATAGTAAAAACAAAGTTCTCAGTGGGGAATCGTTGACTCTTCCATACTCTATTTTTATGTTTTCGAATACACACAGTTCGGCTTCCTTTTAGAAAATAAAAAAGAGGAAAGAAAAGAAAGAAGATGATCAAGTTTACTCGGTTATTTTTAAAAATACAGGAAACATGTGCCTATTCCCGTTGTGACTTCTGTTATTTGAGATCAAAGCCTAGTTGAATGCCGTTTAAACATCTGTATAATTAATATTACGATTGTCTACCGATCATGCAATGTCATAAGGCATTCTAAATTAAGGGACTCTCAGTCGATGTAATTGTACCTGTTTTTTATGCTAATAAGATAAAAAAACAGGTTTCTTCTTCTGTATTCAGGTATTCTTAGCTCATGTAGGCATAGACAAGTATCTTATAGATATAGTACTGATATTTTGAAATAAGCCACATCTTTCAGATTTTGTTTTTAATCATACATAACTATAAGACTTTATCGTGTAGATGCTATTTATTCTCTAAACCGAGTTTGATTATGTTAATTGAAATTACATTAGATCTGATTGCTTTTTTGAATTTATCACTTAACAGTTTTAATTATAAATGATTCCGTTAGTTGTTTTTTTTCTGTATGATTTAGTAAGAAGAGAGTTTCAATATTATGTTTAATAATAATGTTTCAGGAAGTGAGTGAATCCGCTTATAATATTCTAAATTTTTGAAGGATTTTATAGTCCCTAATGATTCAATCAAGATACGATTAATTATCATCCCCATGTACGTATATTATTATATCCTGAATTATATTGATATTATATCACATTGATCCTCATATCATATCATCATATTATATTGATATAAATTATTTTAGCATCATTTAGTTGTTTTTTTTTATCTTAATCTATTTTGTTCTTATTTTAACATTATATAATTCTGAATTACTTTTTATGCTGAAAAATCGGCATTTAAGCCCTGTACTACTATTTCAATCAGAATGAAACCTACATGATATTAAAGCCCATTAAATTTAACATGGATATATCGAGTTTAATCAAAATCGTTAGAGGAAAATTGTAAAAAGGTGCAAAATACATTTTATGAAGTTGCTCTTCTGGTTAGCTGATTTTGATGAAATAGTTGCTGTAACATCTAGGGCGTATAGTTGTCTTAAATATGAAATTTCAGTCTTATAGCACTTTTAGTTTTTGCGCTAGAGTTACCACACACAGACCTTTTTGCGGGACTTGGTCATTTGGACTCAGGGGACCCTAAAACGTGTATTTCCGTCGAAAACTGAAATTCAAAAATTTTCACAATCGCAATACTTTCCCTTAATATGTATTTCATATATAGGTAAGTGGAATAAAATAATACCCCTGATTTACCTAAAATTTCATTAAAGGAGTTTCGAAAAATAAAGTAACGCTATGAGATGGTCAGAGATTTTCTTCTAAGTAGGACCTCACATTGTTATCAATTAAATAGTTGTAGCTTATTATATTTGACAATGAAATGAAAATGAATTTAGCTGCTCTGAAAATTTTTATGAACACCGAATTTAGAAAAATTCTCCCTCTACTAAACAAGGATTTTTCGATACCTCGAGGATGTTCGTTTTCCAAGCTTCTAAATCATACTGGATTTTGATATCAACATAAGTTAATTATTTTCTAGAAATTTTCCAACTATCACAGGACAATTGTGCAAATTTAAATTGATTAAAAAAATCAATAAATAAACTAGGGATAAAATAAGAAGATCGACTAGCGTAGACTGGCCATATACATACAGCAAACGGTTAAGGTTAATGAGCTTCTTAATATTGCTGACTGAAGAAGACCTTGACAATGCAATTATATCACAATTCCTGTGTCATAATCGCATTTTATGACTGTTGGTATCTATGTTTAAAATGCCTATGTTTCATATATGTTAGATTAAGGAAAAATATGAACGATATTACAAATAATTGTTTACTATTTCGATTTAAGAAAACAATTTTTCTGCCTAAAAAAGAAGAAAAACTCTCATTTACGCAGCTTTGCTAAAATACCGAAGGGCTAAATAAGTTGAGAAGCTAGACAAAATTTACGACTCCCACTGTAGCATTGTCCAATAACCCGCAGTAGCATAAAAGTGAATACACGAAGAAACAGGTAAAAAATTAGGAAAACGATAGAGTTCCTAAAAATATTTAATCTGTTTAGCAACATTTAGCTAGAGAGCAGCGTGGTTTATTGGATAGAGCACTGGTCTACTGTTGGCAGAATATTATTTATTCTGTTAATTCAGTCTGGGAGTGGCTAAGAGTATGGAGACCCTTCTTGGGACAGCCTCTATAAAGTGGGTATTCAAAAAATTGGGGGGAAACCTGGTGGCTGAGCGTGATCGTGGCCTAATCACCTCATTGCACGGCCGTTGGTCTAGAAACAGTACGAATCTCTATATTCACTGAGTCTAAGACCCTTCATGGTTTGTTGTGGTATAAGTTTAACAACATTTAGTGCAATTCAAAAAACGAATATTAAGTAGATATAATGACCACAGTTTTTGTGTGTCCATAAATAACCTAACATATTGCTGTCTTTCAATACCTTTTATATTATTTATTTCTGTATCAATGATAGTGACATATCAACTCCGTTGTAGACATTTATATATATATTCATATTCCGCATATTTCTTTCATTTTTTTAATTGCATGACTACCATTTTTCCAGACGTCTCAGTTTAAAAAAGTTAAATCAATTCTCACCAACACATCTCTGGTGTTGTACAATAACCAGCAACAGTTAGGAGAAATGAATGATAAAAATAACTACTTCTTAAATGTCAGCGAGATTGAATGCTAGAACAAAAAAAGTTGGCGATAAAGTAGACTGAAGGAGTGGCATTGAATGAGCTATGTTGGTTTTCAATTATTCCGTTGCGTGAGCCCCATGGCGGATCAGATAGCGGGCCGGGGGTGGCTATTCTAGATCCGAGATAACGGTCTCATGGTGTATGCTTCCTAACAACTTCTTTCCCCTCCCTTCGCTACTTGCAATCTTACAATCTTTTTGTGGACCATTCATGATAACAGCAGACCTGTTGCCTTGGTTCATCAACTGAGTATTTTTTGGAACCCAATTACGATACAAGTCAAGTTACAACTATCGTTACTCTCCTTTCGACTGGATAGGGTTTAGGTTTTGTGAAACTAATCCTTTTCGGCAAGTATGAAAGGTAATAAGATATCTTTGTGATTTCCTAATTTGAGACGTTGATTTCCATAAGGTACTTAAGGTTTCAATCATATAGTAAAGACAAATCTAATAATCATCATTCATAGACAATTTTTTTAGAGTATTTAGTAGAAGAAAAGGATGGTCATAACAACTGAAAAAAAAATTATGTTCAGAAAGCTCACAAATGAGAAAAATTCACAGAAAATATTTGATTATATGAAGAAAAAAAAGGATATTTAAAATACTTTCGAGATATACATTTACAACCCCAACTTTCTCGAGTTACACACTAAGAATTGTATATAAAACATACCGTTAAAACATCGGGAATTTTAAAATTAGTTAATTTAGCTTGTTAAATTCTGAACGAAAGCTATTAAACAAATCTAATAGTCATCATTCTTAGACCAATTTAAGTAGGAAGAAAGGGATGGTCATACCAATCGGAAAAAAAAGTACAGCCTAAGTTATTTTTTAATATTTTATATATATATATATATATATATATATATAACTATGATCATTCAAAAAATACATAAATAATGAAATGTAATATAGTATTATTTTTTATTGTACATATATCTTTTTTTTTTTTTACTTATTCATTTGTTCAAATGCCTAATTTCTCTAATTAATTTTATTATTTCCAATTTATGAGGTATCGATTATATATCTATAATTTTAGACGTCAGTAATATATAATAATCCTGTAAAACCTTCTTTCTTCCTGTACTTTATTTTCTTTGTCCAAGTACTTTAGTAGTTTTATTAGTATTTGCCAGAGAAACATTTTTGCATGAGCTAGGTAGAGAGAGGGAGAAGCTCTTAAGAGGAGTGAAGTGGCCTTTCCTTTATCACGGGGATATTATCCTGCTTTTACCAATTTTCTTGATCTTCCTACTTCTACTTCCATTCCCCCGGTATAGTGTTATAGAAACCTTAAACGGTATTACAGCTCTCGGAATGGTATAAACAGTTAAGATACCATGGTATAGTTAAGCGAATGAGGCGGAAAATTATATTGCAAAGGCCATGTGGCATGATATCAATAAAATATTGCCTGTGTTATTTGCTTCTTTTTGTTATTTTAAAGACGATTTCAAAAACAAAAACAAATAATATTATTTTATATTTTATTGCATGAAAAGATTTTTAAAATTATTTACTTCCTTATATTATACCAACTAACCTTTGTGTTTTTTTAGTTTGTTTTAATCGAAGAATTTTAATATTTTTTTATTAATCAAACGATTTTTTTTTTTATTTTAGTTGTAAATTTTTCTCGTTTTAAACATTTGACTTCTATTTTTTTTTTCAATTTAATTTTACCTCTTTTACTTTATTTTAAATTGTTTAGTGCTCATAGTCCGGCTCGTTTTGACACGAGATAGAGTTAACGTTTGCCCATCCATTTTTGTTGTAACTTCGCTCAACCCAATAGGTATCATGTTTATTTACTTTCGTTATTAAAGCAAATTTCAGTGCAGTATAACTTGAACTAGCAAAAAAAAATTCTCTTTCACTCAACACACGACTTTAATAACTTTAAAATATTTAAAAAACTTATTTTTGTTTATTTTAATATGTGATTTGACTTTACCATTGTTCACTCTATAAATATTGTATGAATAGGATCTATCTGCTATAAGCACTATTATTGTTGTTCAGATGAGATAAATTGTAATATATCTAAATAAAAAGTTTGATGAATTTTGAAAAATAAATAAAAAAAACTTATGAAAAAAGAGGTTAATGAATTATATTCAGTTTCGTTGGAAACATATGTTTTAAATTAAATAATATAACAGTATAAAATTACCAAAGTTTATGCCCTATTCGTCACGTAACCTACCACAACTATTTATGCAAGATAGCATTTATTCTAAAAATAGCTTTCCAACGGTATATTACACATCCATATTACTATTGTGTTCATCGAAAAAAAATTACCTATATACTGTTTTTGCCCTCTCTGTGATGTGGAGACCCTCCGAAGCTCACCCAGCCTTCACTAAAGTCGGTACCATGAAATAGGGTAAAAACCTTGGAGCTGATTGTGATCTCGACCTAATCACCTCATTACACGGCCCTTATCTCAGAAACAGTACGAATCTCTCGATGTACTGAGCTCAGGTAGAGATAAGGTTGTTTTTTGTAATTTTATTTGTAAAAATATGAAGGTGTGAGGATGAAAAATGTTGAGCTCTGTAAGGATTTAGTACACATAATAAAGAATTCGTCAAATGAAAAGGTCCTACAGGTCTATTGAATCCGAAAAGCCGAGAGTTTGTTTATTTGGAGAGAATTTTGGACACAAACTGAAGGAGTTGGAAGACATAAAAAGGGTGACAAAAGGGGAATAAAAAGGTAAATGGCGAGTGAATATCGAAAAAGATTTTGGTTCAGAATAACCAAAATGTTAATACCCCTAAGCTGTTTCGCTGGTGGCTAAAATGAGTTGAATGAAACAACCAACAGAAACTTTTTAATCAGTAAAAAATATCCTAATTTGCAATATATAAAACAATAAATAGTATTTTTTATTATGATATTTATAGTTTATAATATATTATTATACTGAAGCTTCCAAAATATACATAAACAAAACAAATAGATAAATATTTTTTATTTTTAAAAGATAAAATTCAAACCCCTCCTCTTCTGCTACACTGTTATCTGTCAGTCGGCATCCGTTTCAATAGTGAGTTTATCGTGCATATGACACCAACTTTGAAACATTTTTCATATTCATTTTACAGCATGTTAGTACATTTAAGGTATGTAATATATGTTTTTGCTATGTTGTATTATGCAGAGTTTTATGTTTATAAAATTTTTTTTACGGATCAGATTACAAAGTCAAAAAATAATGTATACATTTATTTAAACCTAATTAATTATTATTTACAAACTACTTTTATAGATTAATTAAATATTCTAAACTTAATAAAGTTTATTATTCCAAAAAATTTTAACATTAATATTTCCTGAAATTGTAAATAATTTTTTATAATTAACAATCTTATTTATATGTACCATACCTAATGTATAAATTATTTTTGAATATTTGTTCTATATTATTTTCTACCGAATTCGGTTAACTAGAGTGCATCTTTAGTAGCATAGCATTTTGAACCTTTTACACATTTCTCAAATTTAATGGGTTTTAATTTGATGTAGGTTTCTTTCCGATTGAAATAATTTGACAGAGCCTTTAATTTTATTTTCTTCTTTTAAAGTATTTAATCTTGTGGATTCGAAAAAAATTAAACAATCATTTTATTAGCATTGATAAAAAAAAAAACTACTATATACTATATATTGAACGATCTGATAACCAACTAAAGAAGAAAATAGTATTTTTTTTTTTTAACAAAAAATTGATATAAAAAAAGCGTTGGAAACTCAAGAGTTAAAAAAAAAAAAATTATCTCATACACAAAGTTGTAAAACAAATTAATTGTGATAAAAAGTGGATAAATAACTGTTTGTTATAATAATATAATATATAATAGATTATTAAATAGCACATCTTTCTTTCAAAACTCAATGTAAATAATGCTTTAACTTTTTTCTTCTAACTAGATTCTAAAAATTATTAAATTGATTTTAATAACGGAGGTAAGTGAACATCCTATTTGTTTTTTTTGTTTATTTATTTTATGCTACTGTGGTAATCGGACGATGCTACACTAGAGTCCTAAATTTTGCCATACAAGTTTTTAAATTAGGATAGGGATCTTTAACTAGTACCTGACATCGCACAGGACTCGGGACCACCTTTCTCTCCGAAGGACGGCATAACTAAGGATTTTTTACTCCCATTAAAAAATTCTAGGACCATCTGCGGATTTGAACTCGTGAGTGAACTCAAGCATAGAAGGCTGTTGTGCTGGCCACCATGTTATCCCAATTTTTAACCTTTTTTCTCTCTAACTGAATATAAAAATTATTAAATTAATTTTAACAATTAAGGAAGTGAACGTCGTGTGTTGCCGAATCTGATTTTTATGCTTTACTATAATTTTAACTATCACATGAGTTTATGGCCATTGCCGTTAAATATATAACTAGAATATCTTGTTTTTCCTCCTATTAATATCGGTTCCTGAAAAGCTAATTATCTGTGTCTTTCTATAGATTATTCATGTAAATGGATATCCCATTCCCCAACTATCTCGAGATAATTTCTCCCTCAGCGGGTTATAAAATGGAAAAGAGTCGGGGGTTTTAGGTTGTTTTATGATACAACGTCTTTGGAGGAAAAGAGGAATTAGAATTTCAAACTACGCCGAAGGAAGGGGAGCTCTTAAGCCATTTATTATTCATCTTGGTTTGGTCTTCTTCTGGGATATTGTTCTTGATCTAATAATACTAATGATGGATCGTGAAATTGATATTTGTTCGCTTAATATATGCTAATAAAGCTTTAACTGTGAAAAATTAGTTCTTAGCGCATCAATGACGCATGAATTTTTCTTTATCTACGGCTTTGATATCAAATTATTTTAGGTTTAAAATGAAGGGTCAAAATGACATTTTTGGAATAAAACTTGAATCAAATCGTCCTTATCCTATAATTGGTAGATGTATATCCCATTATAATATTGAAAATATATCTTTGAAATTACATTTCTCCACTAATTTTATTTTTTTTTATTTTGAAAATATATAATTTTACAACCATTTCTGCAGCTATAATTGCAAATAAGTTACTGGCGATTTATATTCAGTTCTATGTTAGTATGAGCACGTTATCTAATTTTTTGTTAAAGAAAAATATTGAATATAAAAAGAGATTCTTTAAAGAAATACAGAATCTAATCATCATAATTAGAGCGCCTTCATTCTGAGAGACGCAAACCCGCGCCGCTTGAACAAAGCTCATACACTGCTGTGCTATTACTTTCACTTATATATATGAAATAATAGTAAGGGAAAAATTGCGATCGTGAAAATTTTCGAATTCCTGTTTTCAACGGAAATACACGTTTTAGGGTCTCCTGAATCCCAATCACCAAGTCCCGCAAAAAGGTTTGTGTGTGTGGTATCCAACACGAACATGAAAACTCTTAAAAAAATGAAATTTCATATTTAGGACAACTATACGCCAGTTATGTTACTGCAACTTTTTCACCATGATCGGCATGGCATACTCGTATGACTTGATGGAGAAATTATAGACGTTCTTAAAAAGGATTCTTATATTGCCAGATTGGGAATAAAAATATAAAAAGAAATCACGCACAGCTAAAGAAAATTCTTAAAGAAGAGTAATCAAATGGGATTAACGGATAAGAGTCCTTTGGGAGAGGAGGGGTGTTAAGGTTATACGAGTATTTAATAAATGAACTCTTATGTAAACATATAATGTTGAGAAAAAATAAAATACACTTCATTTTTTAAAACAAGTGACTCACGGAATATTAATCGTGACCACGTGTCGCCGGTGTAAACGCGTTTAGTTTCGTATGAGGATTCCAAGACGTTCTTCAAGATGGAGTCCTAGGTATGAAAATTGTTCTACAGGTATGAGTGGGGTATTATTGAAGTATATGGTGGGACAGGAAGTCATCGGTTTGCGAAGAAGCGTAAAGTAATTTGGTGGGATGAATCTAAAATCTAAATTTTATATTTCTTCTTAAATTAATTTTTTTAGTTAAAAAATACTATTGCTATAAAAAATATGTAACTTAATTTTAAAACTAAAATCTAATATCATGATATTAATCTAATCTATTAAAGTAGCCATTTTTAAATCTCACCAGTATTTGTGCCTTTAAATTAATTTTGACTGAAAATTAAGTTACCGTCGTAGTTAGTGGTAATCCATTAGTAACTTTTTCAATTAAATTACATGGTAGAATGAAGGAATGATTTGGCTGAGAGAAGAGAGGAAGTAAGGAAGTTAATAGCACTCGAAAGGAGTGGAGCAGCACTTGCTTCCACCGCTAAGAATTACTGAGCACTCCACAATTTTCTCCTTCCAAAAACCTCTAACCCTTTTGTTGGTTCAGGCTGTAACTAACATTCCAGATTCCTCTTGTCTTTGTATCATGATAATCTACTCAATCCTAAAATCTCCTGAGTTTATTATTTATTTATTTATTTTTTTTATTTAATCCATTACAACACTCACAGTTTTCTGCGAACATCTTATGTTTCTATTATTAAATTGTCAAATAATTTTGTAGCGATCTTTACTGACGATTTCAATAAAAACTAAATATTTTTAAATCAATTATATACGACCCATTTTGATCTATTACATGTTGCCATCTTTCAGGATTTTTTTTTTTAATTTAGTCACGATCAAATATTGATGGACGACCCGAGCGCTTTGCCACTCCCTAGTGAAATTTGCCGGTTTTGAACCGACGGACTTTTATTGACACTTACGGATGGTCTTTTTTCCCAAGGCATCATAGCCATACACATGAAAATTTTGTTAACCGTATGTTAAACTTTTTTCAACTCTTAACTTTATTTAAAAGACCTTAAATTGATTTTAAGCGAAAGTCGTATGTTGCGCCACCAAATTTTTTATCTCCTTTCCGGATTCTTTCTGAATAAAGACTTTTCTAAGCGCTGTCATTCCCGAAATTTTTGTTTTAAAATTATATTTAGTTCCGTTTTCAACTATATAACTATATAAAAAAATAAAAATAAAAAAATCTGTGCCACTACAACCCATTAAGGGTCTTGGGCTCAGTACATGGAGATTCGTACTGTTTCTAGGTCAAAGGCCGATGATGTGATTAGGCCTTGATCACGCACTGCCGCAAGATTTTTCCTTAATTATTTTGGGTACCCACTTTATAGAGACTAGGTCTAACCCAGGATGGTCTCCATACCCAAGTGTCGCCCACCGACTGAATTAACCGAATAAATTATATTCTGCCCTAGCCGGGATTCGAACTCGGAGAACAGTAGACTAGTGCTCTATCCCACGCCGCTCCCTTGCTAAATATAAATTAACATTAATGGCATTTTTAAAGATTATTCATTCGAAGATTTCTTATTATATTTTGCATCATTTATAGAGCCCTGAATATAAGATGTAGCCTGAGATGAAGATAAAACTGAAGGATAACGGCGTGCTAGTGTTAGGGGAGTGGGCGAACTAATCTAGGGTTTTGGTAGGTAACATTGTAGAGCGGTGTATTTAGTATTCAGCGCATTAGCTCGGACAGTAACCCACCTGTAAAATATTAACCAGGGCCCCAGCAAATGGTCTATGGTAACTCTGCTTTCGGCCACTTTCACTTCAACCAGACTATCCTTCTTATCTCATAGCCTTATTGCAAAGTCTGTTGTTTCCATGAAAGTTTTGTCTTTCTAAGTCCGAAATTTCGTTATGTAATTTGAAGTGCATTTTCTTTAAAAATATATATAACCGACCTATCTCGAAAACATATGTTAAAAATCTTTAAAACACACGACTTTCACTTGCCTTCTTTATTAAAATCAATTTTATTTCTTTTAAATAATGTTAATTATAATAATGATTGACCACACAGACGTTTTTGCGGGACTTGTTCATTTCAATTCAGGGGAATCTAAAACGTGTATTTTTGGTGAAAACTGGAATTCAAAAATTTTTAAGATCGTAATACTTTCACTCACTATTTATACAATATAAAAGTACAATAGAATAGAACAGAAGATGAACTTTATTCTGGGACATAGTCCCTTAAGAATAACATAGATGTTACAAATTTATATAGCTCTTCTGGCCAGAATACATTAAATAGATTGAACTTATTTACAAACTTAATTATTTACATAAACAAAGTAGATTAAAATATATATATATATATATATATATATATATATATATATATATATACACACACATACACACACACACACACACACACATACATACATACACACACACACAC
This sequence comes from Piezodorus guildinii, assembly GCA_023052935.1. Classification (NCBI taxonomy): domain Eukaryota; kingdom Metazoa; phylum Arthropoda; class Insecta; order Hemiptera; family Pentatomidae; genus Piezodorus; species Piezodorus guildinii. The sequence goes on from CM041293.1 coordinate 65,885,513, forward strand.
ACACACACACACACACACATACATACACACATACATACATACATACATACAAAAATCATTAAGTAATAATAATGATGATAAGTAAAATAGAATGAGAAAATAAAAACCATTAATTTTGAAAATAAAAAACAAAAAAAAACAAAAACAAAAGCAAAGTAAAATAGACATTTAGTCATTATAATTATTAAATTATATCATCAATTATCATATTTAAGAACAACAAGCTTCTGTGAGGGATGATAGATGCTGGAAAAGGAGATATTTAAATATGGATAAGGAAGAAGCACGACGTATATAGGAAGGAATGGAATTCCAGAATGCAGTGGAACGGGCAAGAAAGGATCGATCATAGGCTTTAGTTCTGTGGGATGGGATATAAAGATCGGAGTGGCCCGATCTTGTACCAAGCAAGCGGACAGAGGATTTAAATTGAAGGAAACTGTAAAGGAGGGTAGGAAGGGTGCTGGGATTTTATCGTTTGGTTGAGAAATGACCCAAGGAAGTACTGTCTGCGTATGGAGGGGAGGAGCCACTTCAACTCGGCGTAGAGATGAGTCACGTGAGACCGTCTCGAGGTACGAAAAAAAAACAAAAAAACAGCAGTAAGTGAAAGTAAAAATGAAACCGACCAATTTCGAACACATTAGTTGAAAAACGCACCTCTATAGCTCTGTAGTATATAATAATAATAATAATAATAATAGGCTTAGCGAACCCGAAGGTTGGATGCCGATACCACCAAATTCCGCCTACACAGACTCGTCCAATGTTCACCGTTCAAGCCCAAGCCCCTGAGATCAGCCTTAACGCAATCCTCCCATCGACGCTTCGGCCTGCCTTTTGGACGCCTACCAGTCGGTTCAGCGAATACCAACTTTCTCGGAATCCGCTCCTCATCGAGCCCAACAACTTTACTCGCCCATTTGAGCCTCCGAGATGCTATCAAATCAATTATATTCACAGAATACAAGTTCCGCAATTCCGCGTTGTGCAACCTTTTAAACTCCCCAGTGGCCTCATCTCTCTTCGGACCAAATATATTACGCAGTACCTTATTTTCGAACACCTTAAGCCGTTGTTCATTCTTCAAATAATCGTCCCAGGGCCATCTTCTTTTCAGTTTCCGTCAACGATTGGAGATGAAATTTTCAAAGGTTGGTTCCTCGACAATATGCGGTTTCTCATTTTTGTTTTCTTTTAAACGGTTTTTTACTTAAACAATAATAACATTAAATGACTTTATTTCAGTATAAAATTTAGCATAATCTAAATAAAATGCTGTACCAAAGAAGACCAGTAGCCTAATTAAAATCATCCTTCTTAAAGGTAAGATACAAGTATTCCCAGAAAATACGAAATAGATAAAAATAGAACATAAAAACTTCCTCATTTATAGAATTTTATAGGGTAACTGATTTTTTTTTTGCCTTGAGTAAACTGCAGTGGCTTTGTCTTGGTACTATATAGTCTAAAATTCGTATTGGACAGACTTCATTTTGCATTTATGAATCGTGAATTTAAATAATGTATGGTCCAACGAAAGAGATCTACTTACATATATAAAATAAATGTTAAGCTATTTTTTTCAAAATTATATTAATGGCATGTTGCGCGAGAGAAAAGTAAGAAGAAAGTTCACAAATTAGTTATGCTTGAAAATAGTGTATTTTTTGCTGAGTAAAGAAATTTAGGTTTACAACATTCCGATTAGCTCGTCTGTTACCGCTTAGTAATAAGGCGCCAAGCAGGGACTCATTAAAAAAAAATGAAAAAAAAAAAATATATATATATATATATACTACAAGCAACCGTCCTTAATAATTATAATTTATATGACAGAACAATGTTTGTCAGGTTAGCTAGTTATTATGATATAAACCTAAATTTTATTATATTATCGATTCACTAAGTAAAAAAGCAATCTTGCCCAAAAGAGGTTAAAATTTACATTTTTGGAATTTTTTATTTAAATTGGATATCAAATTCTCTATCACCACTTCCTTTGACCCCGATAAAATGCAAAATTCAATTACGTTTATTCAAGGAAATTACGACAAATAAGAGCAGACCTATCAATAAAATTAGCTGACATCTCTTTATTTATTCGCACTTTTCAAATTGGAAATGTTTTTATTGTTCATCAGGGATCGTTTGTTAGTTTTTTCCTCGAATTTCCTGAATTCCAAATAAAATTTCATGATTAATTTGACTGAGTTGAGTGCTTTAAAATTCTCTTTTTCAAATAAAATCTCCCTTCTAGAAGGAGTATTTATCAAGTTACAGGTTTCTAAATATGCTTTGATTTATCCGTTTTAAATATTAACAGTTTCCAATTTGGAGTGAACATTTTCAAACCTAAATTCGGATTTTTCGCCATTCAGTGGGAAGAAAAATGGTATTCTCGCTTTAAAAATTAGTTGTTTTAGTATCTTTCTAAGTAGAGAGGAAGGTAAAAACACACTTTCTCTCTTATTTTCCTATATTTCTGGCAATATAATAATATACTAATGACCATCATAGGAGGGTATTTTATATTCTTGAAAATTAAAAACAATGTGGATCTCAGGTTTTTTTTAGCATAATCTGCTATATTGAGTGCAAAATATTATTTTTATTATACCTTATTAGAGTAGGGACATAATAAACTTTAGCTTCTATCAAGAAACTTAAATATTAGAATTTATAAAGCTAATATTCTACCGACGTAGAATAGACGTAGCTAATATGTTCTATACGGACGTGAAACGTGTTCTCTTTGTTTGAAAAATGAACAACGTCTTAAGGTTTTCGAGAATAAGGTTATACGTAAAATATTTGATACAACGAGTGATGAGGCCACTGGGGAATTCAGAATGTTACGCAACGCGGAGATGCGGAGCTTGTAGTCTGTTAGTATAATTGAGTGGATAGCTTCAGGCTGACTCGAATGGGCCTCAGAAAGAACGAATTCCGAAAAAGTTGGTACCCCCTGAACCGATTTTTAGGCTGAGACTTCGATGGGAGGATTGTGTTAAGTCTGATCTCAGAGGCTTGGGCTTGAACGGTGATCATGGTACAAATTTGTGTAGGCAGTATTTGGTGGTATCGGCAAGGAACCTGCGGTTTCGCCAAGTCTATTATTATTATTATTTCATACACGTCTACCTTGCCTAATGGTTATGATACATTTACGAAAAAATATCTGTGGTATAAAAAATGAAATAAAAAAATACAGGTCAGAAAGCAATTTCCTATGTTTACCCCCGTATACATAAATTACCATTCGGTGTGAGTTTCACGAACGACACCGGAAATTTTGTCTCCTGAAATATATACCTTTCTGACCGAAACACAAAAAGTAGAGCTGGTTTTAATAATTCGAACCGAATAAAGGATATAAGGCGAGACCAAATTTCCCGAAGAAGATAAATAAGAAGGGCTCCCCTAGAAATAGAATTGCGTGAGACAGACAACAGTTCATCTAGCTGCTCCTCCTCCCAATATCCGGAGCTGTTCCTCTTTGTGGAACACCAGTTCCATCTTAATAGGACATCCATCTCGATCGTATTGGCATCTTTTAGGTCGCTAGTACATGTTCCATCTAGTCTACAACCCTTTCCCATTATGCTGCCCGCCGCAGAAGCCTCCTTTCCCACGACACCAAAGGTTTTCCCAACGGATACTCAGTTTGGTAAAAGTGTATTTACCGAGTTACAGAGCAATCGTTTTTCAGTTAAATTTAAAAATATCGGTCAAGTCAAATGGATTAAAATATATGCCTTCTATTGGTTTTGGTTTATCATTTTCAATAGTGAACCTGTGTGGTCGTTAAAAAAAAAAAAAAAAAAAAAAAAAAAAAAAAAAAAAATATATATATATATATATATATATATATAATATATATATATATATATATATATATATATATACCATCTACCCTCTTCAAAATTTGAGGACTTACGTTTCAATATACGTAGAATAAAGAAAATTCGATTGTCTGCCGTCCGAGGCAGTACTCGACCATTTTTATTTTTTTTTATTTTGACAGAAGAATACTAGGGATGCATATATAGATAGAGAAAAAAATTATTACGGTTTTTACGGACAGCGCAACTTGTACAAAGGCAAGAGAAACACCAGCGACATGCGCCAACTGCCGGAGGGGGAGCATCCAGCCAACTACCGTGGGTGCCAAGTTCTGAAGGAGTTGAGGATTCAACGAAATTCTCGAACATACCGCTCCGAACGACCTCATCCTCCACCACGAAATTTCGAAGAATTTCCTGATCTTCGTCAAAAAACATCAACCAACCCACCAGCTCATAATAATGGTACACAGATAGCGTTGCCAGTTCAGCAGCTGAGAGCTCCGACTCGACAGGAACCAGAACTCCAGCCACTGGAACCCCCACTCCAGCCATTGAGACCACCAATCCAGTCTCTGGTACCACCGAACCATCCACGGGAATCATCAGCCCTCCAGATGGGACCAAATCACGCTTTTCCGCCTTCCAACAACGAACCAACAGGCTCGGGTGTGAGGAGGGAAATACCACAGCAGGCGTCTTCAGGTGAAAATTCATCCCAAATTGCACAAATAATTAGAGGGTTGAATAATCTTATTTTTATGAGCCTTCTCCAAGAGCTCGCTTACTTCACTCAAGCTATGAACGCTCCAAATGGTCTCTAATCGTATAATGATAGCCTTGTTAACAATCCGAGATAAATTAAATACTTCAATCATTTAAAAAATGCTGGACACCATACATAAAAAACAACCTGACGAGAAGACGTGCTGCTGGGTACTGTCCTCCCTCATGCCTGACCTGTCATTATTTTGTTTATTATTCTATCCTATTTGCTGATTGTCACATACTGCTGACAGATGCATATCAATAAATAAAGTGAAAAAAAAATTGTTTCTTTGATTTTAGTATCATTTTATTTAACTTTTTTTGTGATTATTTTATTGATTTTTTTTTTATTTCAATTAATTTTGTTCTGTCGTCATTTTTAAATTCATTAGTTTTATTGTTATACCGTATTGATATGTATCTCTTTTGTTTCCTGATTGTTTGCAGCCCTGATTGTGGTCATCAATAGATATGGCTGGACTATGTTTTAGCCGAATCGTCGGCAAAATTATATCGTTTATCAGACTGACTCGTGATTATTTCTACCTCTCAATCGATTTCAAAGCATATTAATCTAAAAAATTATAAATTTAACTAAAAATCCTATTTTCGTTTTTCTGATAAATCGTACACACTCTGCTGATATCCTTTACACAGTGTTCTTGAAGCTGATGGACATTCTAGTGGTCCATCATTACCCGATCGAGGATCCAAGTTGGAGCAGTTTATTAGGTTTCGTGTCATTAGCAATCAGGTTGTAACAAACTTGTCCACGTGTAAATGTCCTCTTTGAGAATCCTACCCGGTTACCTTCAAAGGGAGTATCAAATCCGTTGATTGGCGCCGAAGGAGACTTAACGATGGCTAAGTTCATTGTATCAATTAGGTTAAAAAGTTTAATCTCCTCATCACTGGTACTTAATTTTGATTTGCGCTTTTTTAATTATTCAATTTAGTTGAATTATCATACTCGGCCAAACATGATTCATAATAAAAGTAAAAATATGCTTGCTTGGACGGTGATGACTGGACAATTATGGGTAGGCAAGGCAACATTTTATGGTATCGACATCGAATCTATGGAGCACTATTTTCATTATTATTAATAAGTGCAAGAACAATCTTTTTTTTTTTTTATTATTATTATTTATTGAGAAATATTACAATTTGTTACATAATGAACAGTAGTAATAGTGATGTAGTACACATTCATACAATATATACAAAAAAATGATAAAGTCAAATTACATAAAATCGGAAATAAATAAATTCAAATATATACAAGAAAGTAACAATTAATAAAAACAACAACAAACAAATCAAAACAACAACCTGTAGTAGAGGCAAGAACAATCAAAGAATAGATAAGTATCATCGGTACAATATCATTGTCAAGTGCTTTTTCAAGACGTTCGTAAAACAGGCTCACTTAATAGGTGAATTCGACAACAAGTTAAGTAAAAAATAATCCATAGAATATGTTTTTTATATTCTCCGATTTATGGTTTAAAATCTCTGAGGAAATATATTTAGTATTTGTGAGTGTGCTTGGTGTTCCCAGTATAAAGCCGGCCAGAGTTGAGTGGTCTTGGCTGAAAAGCCCCAACTTTAATGTCAGTTCTAGAGGACTTAACTGTTGGACCATCTAATAGCTTAGTGTTTACCAAATACTTTATCTTCTACTCTCATCTTCCGAGAATTTGTCCGATTTTTTTCGGCCTCCATCCTTCGGAAAATTAAGCTACCAATTATTATTTAAATAACATTTGAATTAATATTTTTGCCTTCACTTGCCTAATCAAGAAATATGTTGCAAGGAAAGGAATTTCGATCTTAAAAGTTTTGCTAAATGGTGTGAATGTGTCTACGTTTGTGATAAGTCTGGCTCAAAAACGAAAAAAATTGCTTATAAACTATACTAATGAACAATCACCAATGGTTAATAATAGTAGCTTAGTCTTAATTATATTGAAATAGTCTATCTTAGCTTATAAGCCGAATTTCCAAAAATATCTTTCGAGTACTTTTCATTTTATGACTAAGAATAATTTACTATTCTCTGAAGTTAGTAGCCATAACTAAGATAAAAATATACCTACATCCAACGATCTCTGTTTAAGCCAAAGCCCTCGAGATCAGACTGAACACAATCCTTCCACTGAAGCTTTGCCCTACCTCTTTGCTCCTACCAGTCGATTCAGCGCATACAAAATATTTTCGGAATCAGCCTAATAACTACACGCCCATTTGAGCCGCTTCAATTCTATCAGCTTAATTATACTGACAGGTTACAAGCACTTGGGGGGTTGTTCATCCTTCAAAGTAAGCGACCACGTATCACATCCGTAAAAAACCGTTCTGGAGAATAATATTTTTGTAGATTCTCTTTTAAATATTTCTTGAGATATATTACAATTTGTTTCTAAATGAACATTAGTAATAGTGATATGAGACCACATTCACACAGTATATACAGAAAACAATGATAAAGTCTTATTGCATAAAATATAATATATATACAAAAAGACAAAAAACAACCTATAATTGAGATAAATACAAATAAATGAACTAGAGAAGTTAACATCATACACAAAATCATAACTATTTACAATTTGCTGAAGGAACCCCGGACTGGGCCTTTTCCTCCAATCGTAGATGGAAAAGCCTCGCTCTCAGCTGCGTCACTAGTGTGAGCCAGTGGAGGCCGAGCTAGGGCGCAATAGCCACAAACATATATTACATGAGTGGAGGATCTGTTTTCAGTTTCAGGACCAGTTTCAGAACTCCAAAATAAATGTTGACAAAACGTCTCGCGTCCACTGCCGTTTCAATCTTCGAGGAGGATTGTAGGGATAGGTGGTGTTAGATTGTAATAGAGGGTTAGGATGATGAGTAAGGTTCTGATGAAATTTGGAAAATTTGAATGGTACCAGGTCTAAAATAAATTAAGGTCGTGGTGAAGGGTGTACAGTTGATGTGTAGATTTTAAACTTCTATATTTTTTGACAGAAGCTGCTAGTTATTTTTTTCCAAATACCTAATCGAAGATTTTTTTTTAAATTTCATTTTAGGACTTAAATTGATCATTTCATTTCTTTACCTTTTATTTATTTTATTTTATTTTTGTCAATTTAGAACCTGTTTTTCACTGATTAACTGTCAAAACTGTTTGCCAATGCTGTCTCTTTGTTGCCAATTTGTTTTTACCACTAGAAAGTTATGTAGAAGACAGGTTGTTCTGAAGAAATTATTTTAATTGTACGCATTTTTAAAAATTTATTTGTATAATGTATTCAATAATTATTTATAAATTTATGTGCAAATAATGACATTAAGCTTCAATATAGACGGTACATTATAGAGTATGCTTAAAGCGGAGGCAACAGTTGCCGAGAGCTAGGATTGATGCTTAGCGACTCGTGAAGTATTGATTGACTGTAAACAGATTTGAGAGACGGATTAGCCAATCTTGGATAGGCCTTTGTGCTCATCAACAGTCCGGTAATGGCTGCCCTACAATCGGTTATAACATCATTAACCATGGTTATTATTATGCTCAGTCCTCTTCATTTATCATCCCATTTCATCTTCCACTCTATACTCATCTTGATTGTATTAAGCTTTCTATGTAATATACCTGTGTAATTATTTGGTATAATGTAATAATATTTCGGAGCGGCGTGGTCTAGTGGATATAGCACTAGTGTACTGTTCTCCTGCTCCCGGGTTCGAACCTGGCAGTATAATTAATTTGTTATTTCAGCCGTGGAGCGACCCTGGGGTATAGAGACCCTCCTGGGTCACACCTAGCCTCTTTAATGTGTGTATCTAATAATTGGAAAATGGCGGCCGATCGTGAATTAGGTCTAACACCTTACTACGTTGGCCGTGAAAAGTTAGGAACATCTATATGTACTGAACCCTAGACCTTTTAATGGTTTATAGAGTTACATTTAAATATATATATGATATCCCTCAACCATTCGATCCTTTTCTCTAAATTAAAATCTTTATCCTTTTCCTTCAGTTCAATTCGTTGGTTTCAATCCTTTCTCTCCAACCGCACTCAAGCGGTGGTCATTCCTAATCAACCCCTATCTGATTTCCTTGTCCTATCCTCAGGCGTTGCCCAAGGCTCGAGTATTTCGCCCCTTCTGTTCAATACCTACATCAATGACCTTCCTAATTCAATCCACCGTTGTTCCTACCACCTATATGCTGACGACCTCCAAATCTATTTATCTTTCCCTCTCTCCGAGTTATCCGTAGCATTTGCCCGTATTCAGGAAGACCTAGATGGAATCAGTGCCTGGGCAAACCTGAATAACTTGAGGCTTAATCCTACAAAAACTCAGGCCATCCTTATTGGTTCCAAATCCCTCCTCCGATCGATCACCACCCTTCCTCCGCTTTTGCTTAATGACCATCCTATTGTTTTTCGTTCCACTGTTAAAAATCTTGGCATTATCATCGACCAAAACCTATCCTGGAAACCCCAAATTGCCCAAATTTCCCGTCGATCGATTTGTACCTTGAAATTATTCCACCGATCCCGCCACCTCCTACCACAATCTACCCGTAAACTCCTAGTTTCATCACTCATTTTCCCCCACTTTGACTATGGTTGTGTGGCATATGGCGGCCTCTCGAAGGTGCTCGAGGACAGATTGAGAAGGATTATGAACTGCTTTTTAAGATTTGTGTTCGGTACCTCGAGACGGTCGCACGTATCCCACCTCTACGACGAGTTAAAGTGGTTAACCCCAAACTTTCGAAGACAATATTTCCTTGGATCATTCCTTTATCAAATCATAAACTCCCACCATCCATTTTATGTCTACAGCCTTTTGATGTTTAAATCCTCAACCCATCATCCGGAAACAAGATCCCGTCTGTCCGACCTCCACACTCCTTTCCATAGAACCAAAAAATATGACTGCTCCTTTTTAGCCCGGTCCTCTTCCTTATGGAATACCCTCCCTTCAAACATCCGTCATGCTCCTTCCCTCTCATCGTTTAAATCCCTCCTGTTTCAATACTTCCTTTCTCTTCAATCAGATGTAAGCTAATTTTTATCATGCCAACTAATGAAGGTGAATTTTACTTTATTGAGATGTAAAAGTTACATTTTATGTTTATTCTTATTTATTTATTCCTAGAATTTGTAAATAGAGATGACACTATGACCCTTTATTTTTTTTATTATTATTATTATTATTTTATTTTATTTTTTTATTCTTGTGTTATCAAATTGTATTTATATATTGTTTTTGGCCAGTTATAATTTATTATTTAGTTCATAATTGTTATTCTTAAGGGACATTGTCCCAGAATAAAGTTTTGTTTTCTATTCTATTCTATTCTATTCTATATATATATATATATATATATATATATATATATATATATATATATATAATATTACTAATTTATCACTCATATAACATTTTAAAGGTCATATAAACTTTATGACTTACTACTGGGAAGAATGGGCACTTACTGAAGCCATCAGTTTTTGAGTTATATGAGAATTTGAGGTAAATAGGCAATATAATTCCCAAATAAGCTAAAAGAAAAAGTCTGAAACTACAACGTACTACTTATAAATTGATAACCTTGCATAGTGATGGAATTTCTCCATGATTTTATAGCAGAAATTAACTATATTTACTTTGGTATGTACATTTATTAATTGAAACGCTGATTGCTAAAAGACACTTTATTCACTTTAAGAAATTTTACAGAACCCGCATGAATTTCTCGTCAATTTATTATGAAACCAATTAACTGATTGTTTTTTTATTAAAATCTAGGTATTTTTGGATTTTATACTAAAAAATCATTTTTTCGAATTATTGCTCTTTCCCCAAAACACTTTAACAATATAATATACTATTCTTTGGAAAGAACTGGTTTGCATAGAGTACTGTATGAAAGAATATAATCTGGTATACTGAATAGTGAAGCTGTTATCAACTCAATTCTACTGACAGGGCACAAGCTCCGTAACTCCGTGTTGTGTAACCTTCTGGCTTCCCTTGTGTTCTCAACCCTCTCTGGATAAAATATTTTACGTAGTACCTTATTCGCGATAACCATAAACAGTTGTTCATCACTCAAAGTAAACGACTACGTTTCACATTGGTATAGAACCGTCGGGATAATAATAGTTTTATAAATTCTAAACTTTAAGTTTCATAAATATTAATTAGTTCCAAATCATTCTGAAACCTAACGAGAGATTTTTGCGTTTCTTGATTTAGTACCTTTTGAAAATCAATGTTTAATTGTTGGTTAAATCTTTTTCAGAAATCTGAACAAAACATAGGGCTTTAAAACTACGAGTCCTATACTTAATATTGTCTATATTATCAAAAACAAAATTACTTAGTACAAAAATACTCTTAAAATACATATCCCTTTTTAAAAACTAGTTGACTGAATTCAGTTTTAATTTGTAGCATTAAAAAAACATTCTCAAATCAAAAATAAAGTTTATTGTTACGATTTTTTTTCTTTGTAGTAGCATCAAAAAATGGTTGTTCCTATGTTCTGGAAAATCCAAAAAAAAAAAAAAAAAAAAAAAAAAAAAAAAGACTAACGTGATTAATTTTTAATGATGTAAGAACGGTTGACTGTATAAAGATATTAAGAGATTAATTCGGGGTGCAGTCATCAATACTCTTATTTATTTAGAAACTTAATTTATTGTGCCAACGTTTCGACCTAAATTTTTGGCCTTCTTCGGGGCGATTGAAGGAGAAATCGGATCAATCTTCATCATTTTACAAAAAAAACCATTGGTTAATTATTTTTTTATTTATTTTTTTTTTTAATAAAAACTTTCTTACAGCTTATCTCTCATGCTTATTTCATTTATTTGTATTTATCTCAATTATAGGTTGTTTGTTTTTTTGTTTGTGTTTTTTTTTTTGTATATATATTATATTTTATATAATTTGACTTTATCATTGTACACTTTATATATTGTGTGAAAGGGATCTTATAACACTATTACTAATGTTCATATAGAAACAAATTGTAATATATCTTAATAAATAAATATTAAAAAAAAAATTAAATTAAATAAAAACTTTAATAAGATAGCTGTAACTGAGAAGAAATAAATGCTTGTTAAGATGTCAAACCAGACTGTAATAAACTAAGCTGTTTTTTTGAAACAAGAGAATACCGCCGAGACAAGTGTAGATAAGATCTATATAAAGACTAACAAATTCTTTTAGTCTTAAATTGGAGCGCCTGAAAAATAGCATCTATTTGCATACCATGGATGTTTTTTGTTTTTTTAAAGTCTTTGCTGTATTATTTAGATGTATGTTCTTTTATTTATCCATATAAAATTAGATCACTCCCCAGATTATACATCATAATCATCAATTTTTATTACCATCCGCGGTCTCCAGTCCAATTAAAATTTTGCATTAGGAGGTATGGACTGTAGAAAATATTGAATCTTCTTTACAAATTACAAGAACATACGTTAAAGGAGATAACTGACATTTACAGATGATGCTTTATTCGGTTTGTGTTATCATTTTATAAAATAAAAAAATCTATATTATAAACTCATTGTGGTTTTTAGTGATGTTATCCCTACTGGAAGTATAAATATATTACATCCTACCTATTGCCAGGATAACCTTTGCATCACTGTATTGGCCAAGGTGCGACGGACTAGGTATGTTGAGATATACCTCGTCTATTGCGATTTATAAAACCAAATCTAAATAAACAACTTTACTCTCTTTGAGAATTAAGAAAGTAGTTAATTATCTGGAACCAGAGTGTGGAATATTTTGCGAATATTCCAACTTGAAGGTAAAATACATTTTAATATAGTTTTTACGATGTTATTTAGTGATTCTTTGCTATCATTACTAGTAATCCCTTCGTTGTACTACTATTCTGAGCTTAGCTATTTTCCAGAGAGCTTTTAATTTTATTTAATATAAATAACATTATAAAAATCTGGTGCTCACAACACACGACATTAACTTACCTCCATTGTTAAAATCAAAGATTCTTTAAGAACTTTTAAATAAAGTTCCAAAAATTACATTGAATTTCGATGGAAACATGTGTTTCAGATTGAATAATCTAACAATAGAAATTATTATAACTTAAGTTTATACCCTTTTAATCATTCTGCATTACGCTTTATATAAGATTATATTTTTTCGAAAAAAATAATCTTCGACCATAAAAAGTTCTGGAAGTTACTAAAGTCAAGCACAAGAAAACGAAGCTCTACAGTCCTTCATGATGTAGACAGATTGTTGACAGACGAAGAGCAGGCAAAGAAGTTTGCGGATCACTACTGTGGAAAAATAAAACAACGAACAGTGACACCCACTGCAATTCCAACTGAACTTCGACTCAGTGTCCCATAGTCTACTATGTAAGACACTGCAGGACAATGAGTTTCCGGAGCAGCTCTACACCCTCTTGCGTTCATTTCTCCAGGAGCGTAAGATAGAAGTACTGGTTGGCGGAGCCTTCTCCGAGGATATCGACCTCACCTGCGGAGTTCCTCAAGGGTCTGTGCTATCACCAGTACTATTCTCTATATACACAGCTGAAACTGTTGGAGCAAAATACAAAACAGCTACTGTAGCGGCCTATGCCGATGACATAGCGATTTACAGTAGCTCGATGAACGCAGAGACAGCTCTACATCAGGCGGAGTTGGCTTGTAATGAGATAACAAAAAAGCTGAAGAATTAAATAAAGAGATTAAATATTAAAGTTAATCCCAAGAAGACCGACTGTATTATTTTTTCTTTCCAGAAGAATAAGCGCCGTCTACCGAAGACCTACGAGGTAGCGGGAATCCAAAACAAGCCGGCCAATAGGATCGTTTACCTGGACATCACCCTTGACAGGCACCTCAAATTGTCTAATCATTGCCTCAAAAAGATTAGCTCGGCTAGGACCAAGTCCTATCGACTAAATCATTTACTAACGTCGCCGAATCTATCCCTCCGCCTGAAAATATTAATCTATAAATCATTAATTAGACAGGCCCTCCTATACGGAGCACCGATGCTAACTAATATATCAACAACCATAGCAAAAAAGCTCCAGCAGTTTCAAAATGGAGTGCTGGGACTAATAGTGAGGCATACTTCTCAACAGAGGACGAAGACAGATCAAATACACAACACCTTCGAACTTCCGACCGTGACAGAGTTCATCTCCGGAGACATATCAAATTCTTTTTGATCCCACTGTTTAACACACTGACTCCGACAGGACGGCCACAGCGCTGGCAAGACTATGTACGGACCCTCAGACTAGACTGAGAAACCATAACTTGTCTAACTGACTCAGTCTGAATCTTAAGTCTTCCAACAGTATATTATACATCTAAGTTGCCGTTCTTATCTTCACAAAACAAAAATTCATTATTTTTATATTCTTATTCATAGAAAAAAAAAAAAAATTAAGGTTCTTGAAAGGAAGAAAATACAGAATATCGGCCCCTGCCAAGCTGTTTAAATCAGAATGAAACCTACAAGATATTAACGCCCATCAAAATGTATTAAATATTTAATCCTAAATGGATAGTATGAAATGGCTCCTCTGGTTCAAAATCTCATTTTGTTGAAAAAGTTGTTCATAATATCTCTGGCATATACTCTTCTAAAACATGAAATTTCAGCTTTATACAACTTCTCGTTTTCGCTCTGGACTTACCACACAAACAAACACACACAGAACTTTCTACGGCACCCAAGAGACCTTGAAACGTTTATAAATGTGTAAACTCGAATTCCAAAATTTTCACTTACTATGTTCTATGTCATGTATAAGTAAGAGAAAGTATAATGTATCTTTATCATGTTTTTCTCATTAAATAGTGATATTCATGATTACTGCAGTTTTTTTGCCACTGGAGAAAAAAGAGACAAGCGTTCCTTACCATCGACAATTCTTCAGACAAATGTCCCCTAATCATTCTTTTGTTAATTGACTTATTTTTGCCATTAAGCCAATTTAAAGGATCATTTTCATACTTTCATTTTTTTTATCGATGTATTCGTAGTGAAAAAAAAATTAATGGGTTTAGCTGCACCACTGACTGCAGTTTTAATGTGAAAGATTTCAGTTGCTGTCATAGTGATTGCCTCAACTGCTTATAGTTAAGTAAGTCTAAGGCAATTTTTTTTTTTTTTTTTACATCCGCCCTACTCTTTTTAGTAGTGTAGTTCAAGTCTATAAGGTCTGGTTTCTTCGTCGTTTTGTTATCCATGTTCTATTGTTTTCCCAAGTCAGGGAGAAATACTGAAGCCAATTTTTTGTTAATGTTTGAATCCTTTAAATAAATGTTTTAGTCAAGTTTAGTAGTTTAGCTGGTTTGGCTAACTTTGTTATTACTATAGTTGGTTACAGAAATGCTTTCACATGACTGAGTGCCTCAAGGGTAGAGGCAAGATCGAGATGGAGCGTCGATTAAATTTGTATATGGGAAATTGAGGGGACTTGGGCTAAATTGGAAGGGATTAGTCGCTCATGTAGGATTCCCGTTTGAATATTGAGTTGGCAGCTTTAGTATGGAAAACTTTATCTTAGGTTGTCCCGTATTAAGTTTTTAAGAAACCGTGTTCTAGGGGGTTTGTTTTAATTATAATTGCCAAAAAAGCATATTAATATTTAGAAAATATACTATTGGGTTGTTTCACATGAAATGTCCGTTTTTATAGTTTCTGAAATACATAAAGGATTGTGCAGGTCTCTGTTGTTTTCTTCCGAATCTTTACATATTTAAAGTAAACAGTTACTAATCCTCTACCTTTGTATTATAAACAATAGCTTCCCAATCAATTACCCACTTTTTAGTATACCTCCAATTATGAACATGGAAACACGCGATTTTCGAGTAATATTTTTGTACGAGTTTAAACTCGGCCATTCAACAGCTGAGGCCGCTAGAAATATTTGCAAGGCGTTTGGGAAAGGGAGTGTTAATGTATGGACCATTCGCCGTTGGTTTGCTAAGTTTTCAGCTGGGGATACCGACTAGGAAGACTTGCCCAACACAGTGTTAACTAAGTAAAAAAGCTCGATACATGGGTACCTCATGATCTCACTGAGCAGCAGCAAGACCCCATGTTTCAAAACACCGTGCAAAAATTGAAAGAACTGGGCTACAAAGTTCTTCCGCACCTACCATTTTCTCCCGACTTGTCTCCAAAAGGTTACCACCTTTTCAGGAATTTAGACAATTTCGTCAAAGGAAAACTTTTTGAAAATGATGATCAAGTGAAAAGTGCGTTTTCAGATTTTGTTTCACTTCAAAGCTCAGAGTTTTTCAGTTCGGGGAATAAAAAAGTTGGTGTCGCGTTGGGAAAAATGTCTAGAAAAAGAATGTAAATAATTCGAATAAAATTATCTTGTTTTCATATCGTATTTTTAATAAAAATCCTTTACCTTGAAAACGGACATTTCATGTGACACAACCCAATAGCATTATTCTGTGGACAGCAAAATAATAATAATAATAATTAGCGCTTTCCAGCCCACTTTTTGTTTAATTCAACTATTATGAATATTTCTTTAAGTTTGAATATTTAAAATTCTTAAACAATATGCGCCATATTTATCGTTGATGGGATGAGGGGTATAACTGGTGTCTGAAGGAGGTTGGGGAAAAAGCAATTTGAACGGATCATAAGGGATTTTTTTCTCAAGGAAACAGTTTTCAGAGAAACAATATAAACGTCAGCAGATTAAAAACTTGTAAAATAATAATAATGATAGGTTTAGTGAACACGAACACACCTATCTAATGACTACCGCCCAAGCCCAAAACCCTGAGTTTCGACATTACTTAATCCTCTCACCTATTCCTTGGTCTACCTCTTGAACTCCTACCTTCCATTTCAGCGCCTAATAACTTTTTAGGACTTCTTTTAAAACTTGTATTTAAGATATAAATGAAGAAAGCCAGTCATACTGAGTACTGAGCCAGTCACTGTTATACGCTGATGATATCGTCCTTATTTGCGATACGAAAGACAAATTACAGCAAGCTCTAATAGAATGGCAGGAAGAACTTCAGCGAAAGGGAATGACCATAAATGTCTCCAAGAGCAAGATACTGGTCCTGTCCCGAGATGAGGAAGAGACTGTGGAGGTGATTTGTAATGGCGAGGCTCTCGAAGTAGTTGATAACTTTCTCTACTTAGGCTGCAATATAAATAGGCAGGGAAAAATAGATTACGAAATTGCTAACAGGATTGCTAAAGCAAATAAAATCTATTACAGTATATGCAATATTATTGTTGGCCATCGAGATGTGGGGCTAGAGACGAAGCTCCATATTTACAAATCTATATACCTCCCCACTCTTACCTACGGGAGCGAGAGCTGAGTAATGCTGGACAAACAAATAAGCCGAATTACTGCAGCTGAAATGAGGTATTTACGTAGGGTCGCAGGAAAAACGAGGAGAGACCGCGTAAGAAATGAAGGAATTAGAGCGGAGCTGAAAATTCCTGCGCTGAAAACCATCCTCGAGAAGCGACAGCTAAAATGGTTCGGCCATGTTTGTCGAATGAATGAGGACCGCGAACCCAGAAAAGTGTTGGAAGCTCGACCCACTGGAAAAAGGCCGCGCGGAAGGCCTAGGATTTTGTATGACGGATATATCCAGAAGATCGGAGGGAAAAGATTGCAGGAACTTAAACAACTCTGCAGAAATCGTGAAGCTTGGCAACGTTGGATCGAGGCCCCTCCACGCTAGTAAAGGCACATAGGAGGAAGATAAAGAAGAAGAAGATGAAGAAAGCCATACTAAGTAATTCAAGAGTATAGGAATGTTTTCTGGATCTTTGTGATCGAAATAAAAGGGTTTAAAATATTTTCTTCGTAAATAATAATAAAGCCACCCTTGTACCAAAATGTATGTGATGTAAGAGCGTCTGGAGAAAAAGTAAATGGGTCTCATTAAGCGATTCGTTAATATTTATATTAATATATTAAACTTATAATATGATGTCGAAGGCTCACAAAGTACAATTCACTTTCTAGCTGAACTAGGAGAAGCGTGGATTCATACATCGTTATTCCTAAATTGTGTGGATACCTGTAAACATTTGCTGTAAAGTGTTAAGAGCGATAAGCGAGCCTGGTATCAGGTGCCAGGTTTGCATTCCCTCACGACACCTTCCCTATTTGCGTCGACAATTATCTCTTGCCGCTGAAGGAAGACGTTGAATTGCCGAGGACTCACGTTCGACGGAGGATTCCTTGTGATCCACGTGTCAATATCAAGCGACAAGGTGCTGTAGTCGAAATAATGTTCCCAAGTAATAGACCTGCCAGGTGAAAGTAATGGACCTGCCAAAGTGAAGTAATGGACCTGAAGTATCATTTAGGAACCTATTTCTGCTTCTTGGGATTTAAAAAAATAGTGGTAATACCTTTTTTTGATTATGTCGCCTAGATCAGAAAAAAAAATCTTGGAGTTCTCTTTTAGATATGTGTGTTTTACCTCACAAATTATGTTAATATTACGTATTACGTTTTGGCCCTTCTCTGCTTTATATATATATTTTTTTTTTATTTATTTTTTTTTTGCTCTTACAGTTTTGTTTAAATTATTTTGTTTGTTTTTCTCTTACTGCTTGGTTTAAACTATGTTTAATTTTTTTTATTACTGCCTAGTGTAAGCTACACAACGTAGGTCAGAAAGAGCCATGGTCCCCTTAAAATTATTGCAATTTATATATATATATATATATATATATATATATATATATATATATATATATATATATATATATTATATATCAAAGCCTGGCACGCTTTTATCAGAGGTAGGCTGCATACGTGAGCAGATTGTTTTTTGTTTTTTTTAATTCGATTTTAGTGTTGAGTATATATAGTATATAAAGGTTTTGTGTAAATTTTCTCTTGCTTGGTCTATGATGAAGGTTCATTATTTAAAATAATAAACCAATACACATAACCGAACTATACATTCCGAATAACACTAACCTAATATCAATCAACACCTTCGTACTCGGTTACTGATTCATTCATTACCATACTCATTTGAAATGCGGTAACTAAAGTCGGTCTATGGTGCTACTGCATGAGGTTCTTTTTTTTTGCCATAGTATTTTAAAAAAAAAGAATGTTGACAGTTTATTATTATTATTATTGGTCTGGCGCTGCAACACGTTGAGGCGCCCAGTCCGTCTCAGCCAGCAACCTCCAGAAGTTTCTGTCCTGTGCTGCAGCAATCCAGTAGTGGACTCCCTAACTCCTTGCATCCTACACAGTCAGTCCATTTAAGGCGGAGGCATAATTCTTAACTATGTCATTGCTAATGACCATAAATCATTTTTATAGAATCTTGAAAAGATACTTGAACCATATAGTAGCTTGAATTCTTTCCCCTACCTTTTCTTGGACCTCCCACTAGAGAGCTTTTCTTGGTGACTGCAGGGTAAGTCGATGATCTCAAGTACCCGAGGAAAAGGGCAGAGGGGTGCTAATTAGACACTAGAAAGGGGATATGAAAGGCTTTGCTCGTTTTTGATATCGCGGTGAGAGTACCTCTGAAGAGGTCCTTTACAGAAACTCTCTGTACCATGCTATAAATCGTCATCAACACCAGAAAATACGCCTTATATCTTTTATGACGAAGCTTAAGTTAGAACTAACGTTTTTCTGCATTATTTTCTCAATTTAAGAATGTATAACATTATTATGAACGATGCTTTATAAAGGCTTTGTAATAAAAAATGTTTCATGGGAGTAATTACCTAAAGGGGGCAAAACAATACCGAAACATTGGTTTAAATTTTTAATATTAATTATTTTGATTAGGCAATACTATATTATGTTTTTCACAAAATAAACTCCCCGTCAAAAGTATTGTAACACTTGGAAATATTTGAATTTTACAAAGAAGTTCTTTTTTCAATAATAAAAAAAGGTTCTGAAGTCAATAATAAACATTTTTAAGCTAAAAATAAACAAGTGTTATTGAAATAAATTACAATATTTCTTCCAATAAACAAAAAAATTAGAAACTTACTTTTTAAAATTTTAATTTTTTATAATTTTAACTTTTAAAATACAATTTCAATTTTTAATTTACATTTAATAAGACGTATTGCCCCCTGTGGCTTAAATTACTGCTTCCACCCGTTTTGGCATACTTCTAAAAAGATTTTGAAGAAAATATTGGGGTATATTGTCCCACTCCTTCAACACAGCTTTCTTTAGTATTTCAAGGTTAGTAGGAGGGGAATTTAGTGATCGAACCTTTCTTTTGAGATAATCTCAAAAGTGCTCGATTAGGTTAGAACTTCTTGCTGGCCTATCAGTGGTGTGAATATTTTTCATTTAGAAGAACATCTTGCCTTGTGAGGACGAGCTATGAAGAATTTAAAAGGCAACACAACCGGAAATTACAGAGCTTTTACAGCTCATGCATACCTATATGGAGTTGTAGCAATATTCAAACTTATGCTCTCAAATGGGCATGCAAAGCTAAGTGGCTTATTGAAAAACGAAATCCTTAAACGTTAACATGAGCTGAACGGACGGAGATCAGATCTCGCAGATTAGGGCTTGGACGGTAGGCATTGGATTGAATTGTGGAGGCAAAAATCTAACCTTGGGGTTCGCTAAGCCCATTATTATTATCTAATGAAATATTTTTGTTATCGGTACATATATATTTTTTAGCTTGATTAATCTTTTTTTTTTTTAACGCAAAAAGAATTTTGCTTTGGAACTCAAGCTTCTACTTGTCAGGTTGGTCAAGTATTGTTTGTGATTCTCTAGTTTTACGAAAGCTTCTTTGGCTAATCTATGCCTTGATTAGTCTTATTGTTGTTTGATAGAATTTTTTTGTTTAATTAACGCTAGAGGTAAATTTTAATTAATTATAGTTTCTCGGAAATGCATACTTCTGTATGTTCTTAAGAAGTTCATGTCAAGTAATTTAGTTATGTTGGTGACCGAGGTATCTAGGTCGGAAATAAATGTGCTGTCATTCCAGTCACAGGCCTATCATTCTAACCATTACCCTAATAGCTTTGATTGGTGGTTCAGATAACTGGCTGACGTGACACCCCTAAAATGGATTACCGGGCATAGAAGGAGTCCTGCTGATTGTGATTGAAGACGCTCTGCCATCTTTGGTGGATTCTAGATCCTTCCGTGATGGCGCCACCATTTGTGGCATCATTGGTTAGCCAAAGGTACTTTCCGTGGTGTTAGGGGTTAATATTGGTCCCTACGCCATACAAGACCTATTATCAAATAAACCCTTAATCGTAACTTTCCGTGTTGGTATAATCATGGGAGTTAATGATCTTCATAAAAAGCATTATTAAATGAAATACTGATTCTTTTTTGGGTCAGCAAAAGAAGTTATAAACTCTATTGATTTGATTTGAATAAATCTTTCGTTGTTGTTTTTATAAATTAATTTTATTGGTAAGCTCATTTATGTTACCATCATCAGACTCATCTGCACATATGGAATCGAGCTTTGGGGCTCTACTAAACCATCTTATTCCTCTCGCATTCGATCCTTACAATCCAAAATCCTTCACAAAATCCTAAACGCTCCTTATTTCCTTACGAATAAAATCATCCATAATGACCTAAATATCCCATTTGTCGCAGAACTAGCCCGAAACAAATATGCCTCTTTTCATTCCAAATTCCCAACCCACACGAATCCTCTTGTACGCAACTTATCATTCCCATATATTCCTGACAACCCTCCGAGGCGATTGAAAAGACGATGGCCTCGAGACCTACTTTAATTAAATTGACATTGAAGTGCTACCTCTGGGTAGTTTCTGCACAAGACATTATCACGCCCATAAGTGTAAATTAGCCCATTTACTTGTATATATTGTATGTGCAGTTGTAAATATCAATAAAATATTTTTAAAAAAAAATATTGGTATGAATATCACACTTAAAAAATTAATTACAGTAAATTGATTTTATATTGGTATAATAATAATAATAAGCTCAGCGAACCCCAAGATTCGGTGCCGATACATACACACGCCTATTTGAGTCTGCTACCAACTCAATTAAACTGACAGAATACAAGCTCCGTAATTTCGCGTTGTTTAACCTTCTGAATTCTCCCAGTGGCATCATGCCTCTTTGGACTAAATATTTTACCTAGTAACTTATTTTCGAAAACCTTAAAGCGTTGTGCA
Source organism: Piezodorus guildinii (assembly GCA_023052935.1). Classification (NCBI taxonomy): domain Eukaryota; kingdom Metazoa; phylum Arthropoda; class Insecta; order Hemiptera; family Pentatomidae; genus Piezodorus; species Piezodorus guildinii. Next base: position 65,907,354 of record CM041293.1, read on the forward strand.
TCCCTGAAAGTAAGCGACCGTTTAAGATCCGTATAAGACCGTCGGGACAGTAATATTTTTATATATTTTAACTTTACTAATTACTGATTTGTTTTCGTTTCACAGCATTCTAGAACATTACCTTCCATAATTTAAAAAATAGTGTATTTAATACTGAAATAAAAACAGTCACAGGTATTACTGCGAAAAGAATTAAATAAAATGTTTGAACGAGAGATTTTAGCGTTCCTTGTAAACATTTCTAAAATGGATATATTAAGTTTTGGGAATCAATTCAATTATACTAACATTGTTTAAGTTCCGTAATCCCTAAGCTAATTCCCTAGTGGTCATATATATCTTTGAATAAAATATTTTAGGAAGTATTATTTATGTTGATACGAAATAAATTAATATAATTTCAGTTAAATCTATTTCAGATGGGTCAGCAAAGAATTAAACATAATCTAAGATTGTTTAATTATTATTACTCTTATAATATCTAATCATTTTTTTTTTTCATCTAATGCACGGAACCTATAGATTATTAACATTTATTCAAGTTATGAATTTCTGTTGTAATCACCTTTTTTTCATCTGATTGGTTGATTTTTTTATTTTGATCTGATTGGTTTTTCATCTAGTTCATTAACCATATTGTGAAACTTATTTAATGAAAGATAGCTTCGCTTTGCCATATTTACATATTTAATGAAAACTGCGGTAGCAAAACCGCCCCTTCTGGTTCCATTTCGAAGTATGCAAATTGATAACGTTCTGTTTATTCCATTGCTTTACATTTGAGTGGTAGCATTTATAATACAGAATTAATTTGGAATATAAACATCGTCGAAATGGGTTGTGTTATGAGAACCTGTTTTGTCGTTTTAATTTGTATAAAATATGATGTTTCCGTTTTCTTTTATTGTTCTAATTATGTCTACTATGCATGCATGGCTAATGTAACCGACTTACAGATAGCTTGGTAGTTAACGTCGAAGAACGCGTCTCCACTACATTTATAAAAAAAATCTGGTGCAGCTAACACACGACTTTCACTTACATCCGTTTTAAAAATCGATTATACAATTGTCAAATACAGATAGAGATTAAAATTAGTGAAACTAATAAAGAATTAATTAAATTGAATTTTTATAGAAACATGCGTTTTGTTAAAAAATCAATTATATTATCATCTAAAATAATCATTTGTTTTATCGGCTTTTCATCACTCTTTATTAACTTTTACAAGCTTGTGTATTAGATAATATTTTTTTCTAAAATGTTTAGCTTTCCAACGGTTTATGACACATGTATATTACTGTTCTTATCTTCAAAAACAAAAAATTGCATTAAAAAATATTATTTCAGTTTTCTCTTTAGTTGGGTTTCGAATTAATTTAATTTATATATTTACCTGTTTTTCATCAGTGGTAACAAGATAATATAGTTACTTTTAGGTACTTAATAAGAAGAAAATTTAAAATATCGGCATTTAAGCCCTGTCAGACTATTTTAATCAGAATGAAACCTGCATGATATTAAAACCTATTAAATTTTAAATTGATGTTGCGAGTTTTATCCAAATGGTCGGAACCAAATTTCAGTTTCATAAAATGTTTGGGTTCAGTGTCATTTGAAAGAGAAATAAATTTTGGACCAAATGAAAAAAAAAAAAAAATCATTGAATTTGGTTAACAACTAGCTTAGATATTGCGTTTTGAAATCAGTGGTAGTGTCATGATACAATGCTTTGAATTACTGATTTTCATATTAATTAATTGCATATTAACAGCTTAATAAACAGTTATATCCTAATATTGTTATTTGGAAATAATAAACCATTGTGTAATAATTTGCAACGTTTTTATATTTATTCTTGCAATTATCTCTTCTATCATTTCATTTACTATAAAATCCTTAATAGATTACTAATAAAAATATTTTTTATAATATATTTTATAGATATTAGATCAAGGAAGGCTGATTGATTTTGTTCTGCCATAAATATGTATTTAGAATAAACTGAGGAATTTGGTATATGATTATTTGAAAAGTAGTATCACCTTACGCTATTCACTGCACGTGTAAAATTTTCCTGCAATCAGGCTTTCTGGATTTTTCCTTAAAAGAAAATGAAAGCAGTAGAAGAAAGAGATTCGAGAAGCCCTAGGAAAATTGATAAGGGGTTGGAAGGAGATGTCAATAAGCCTTTCCAACTGTTTTTCCTTCCTCAGATTATAACTAATTTTCTTCTGATTGGTTTCGATTTAGAGATTGGAAAAAAAAATTATTGGTGAGAACTCACTTTAAAGTGAACTTTCTCTTTCTGTGGACCTACCCTTTAGTCTCTTTAATAACCTTTTAATCTTTAATAATTATATCCATTCAATCTCGTTCTTGGCAGAAATATTTTTGAAGACGTTAGAACATTTTAGTACTTTACCACCCCCCAATCAATTCTAAAATAAAAATAACTTCTGATACTTCTAACTCATCCGAAAATAAACATTTTTTTCATGATATAAACCAACAATATTTTATTGTTAGTGACGTATCCGCTATTTTTCCCCCGATTTTAGCAAAGTAGTTAAAAAGTTAGTTTAACCTTATTTTGTGGATGAAACGAACATAATAAACATAATTTTCTACAATAACTATTGTCAAAACAAGTTCATGATGAAATTTTAAAACATCTAAAAATTTACTTGAAGCCCTTTAAAATTATATAATATACATTGGAAAACCTCGGAACATACCAGAAAAAAAGACACTTTTAACAAGGATAATATTTATATTAAATTTTAATTCAAAGCCGCCAGGTGAATGAACACATCATGGATTCATTAATAATCGTTTTTTAGATTAATAAATAATAAAAAGTACTTTGTTTAGGAAAGCGATTAATATAATATTAATAGAGCAATAAATTAATAACACAAACCTTCCAAATCAAAATCCCCATCAAAATTTAAATCAAGATTTTAAACATTATGTTTATTTATTTATTTTGAAACGGTTATAATGTTTTGATTCTTTTCATTTTAATATTTTTGAATTTGGCCCATACCAGGTATCACTCCTTCCATGAAAAACTCCACTTCCACTGTAATCCATAAAATCCTTGCTTCCTCTTTAATTTCTAATATTCCTCCGAGGCGTCTGAAAAGAAGATGGCCTCGAGAACTTCTTGTTTAGACTCGCTACTAAAGAATGCTGCCAATGGGCAGTTTCTCTTCATGTTTATTTCATGAATAAATTTCAATAAAAAAATATTTAAAAAAAAATTTTGTTTTGTTTTTTTGTCACCTTATTTATTGATTTGCACCTGTCAGTAGTACCACGACAACCAGCAAATAGGATGTAGTAATAAACAAAATGATAACATGTCAGACATGAGGAATGACAGTACCCAGCAGCACGTCTTCTCGTCAGGTTTTTTTTTACTTTCACTTAATTATATATGGAATGTATAGTAAGGGAAAGTATTGCGATCGTGAAAATTTTGGAATTCCAGTTTTCAACGGAAATACACGTTTTAGGGTCCCTGAGTCCAAATAGCTAAGTCCCGCAAAATGGTCTGTGTGTCCGTGTGTGTGGTAACTCAAGCGCAAAAACGAAATGTCGTACGAAACTGAAATCCCATATTTAAGACAACTATACGCCCGAGATGTTACAGCAACTTTTTCACTAAAATCGGCTGACCGGAAGTCCTATTTTATGCCATTCATTTAGCACCTTTTACGATTTTCTCAAAAACGGCTCTAACGATTTTTATTAAACTCGCTATATCGATGTAAAATTCAATGGGATGTAATATCATGTAGGTTTATAAAACGCATGTTTCTTTTGAAATCCAATGTTAATAATTCTTTGATAATTTATTTTCGATTCTAAATTTGTTTTATAACTTTCAAATTGATATCAATAACGAAGGTAAGTGAAAGTCGTGTGTTGCGCGCACCAGATTTTTTTATTTATGGTGTCCAGCATTTTTAAATAATTGAAGTCGCAGGGTGTTAACAAGGCCATTATTATTTGATTATTTTTTAATTTTTTTTTTAATTTATCCATTTTTTTTGTATTTATTATTATTATTTTTTTTTTTATAAAGGTTAAATATACATGTATACGTCCATACGTTGATGACCTAAGGGTTTCACGCATTAAAGCCTTAGAAATAAAACTTCCTCCTAATAATAATAATAGACTTTGCAAACCCGAAGGCTCCATGCCGTCACCACCAAACGTTGCCTACACAGATTCGTTCAAAGATAAGCGTTGAAATCCAAGCCCTTCCTTCAACTTCCTCATAAACCTCACAGAGGGTTGATAAAAATAACTTGGCCATTATTATTAGTAAAATTAAATATTGAATATTTAGTTACGTTAGAATTTTTCGTTTTACAGCATAGGAGAGCATCCATACTTTTTGATATTTCGGTCTGTTGAATATCCCCCCTGTTGATACACAGTGACGTCCTCAAAGGAAGCCCGTTTGATGCCGTACTAAGCTTTCCGGTATAACGCGGGCTTCTTTCGGCAAAGGGCGGGAGGGTTTCTCTTTTCCCTTTCCTCGTTTTAAATTCAAATCCCCACCCTCCAGCTCTAGTAAATAATTCACAAGAAAAAAAGAAGCGTATTGGATCTGCGTTCTTGTTCTCTTATTTATTGATGACCACTCTGGAATAATCCAATTCCTTCATAGAAAAATGAAAACTGTAGAATGTGTTACTCTGGAGGGAGGGGGTAGGTAGTTGGAACAGCATGTTTATTGAATTTCTTTATTCCAGCAATTTTTCATCATCTCTCTTAATTCCTAATATTACAAAAAAAATTAAATTTAACCTATTGCGTGGGAAAAAAAAAATATTGCAGGTTTTCATTTCTTATAAATATTCTATTATATTTTTACTTTCACCCCCTTTTGAAATATATCTATCTGTAAAATATATCTATCTATGAAATATATCTATCTATGAAATATATAATATAGTAATATATATATAAATATAGTAAAGAGCAGTATTTCGATCACGAATATTATCGAATTCGAGTTTTAACCTAAAAAGTCCCGCAAAACGGTCTGTAGGTGTGTTCAATGTAAGACAAGCTCTAAAACGGAAAGTTGTATATAACTGAAATTTCATATTTTAGAAGCGTATATGCCTAAGATATTACAGCAACTCTTTTAACAAAACCTGTAAACCATAAGAGCCATTTTATGCTTTGTATTTTGCAACTTATATTAAGATTTCCTCAAAAAACGGCTCTGACAATTCTGATTAAACTCGCTTTATCTATATAAAATTAAATGGGCTTTAATATTGGGTTGCATAATAATTTTATTGCATCAAAATATTTTATTCTAGTTACGTTTAACCTTTTATATACCGCCTCCAGTACTCTCTCATCCTCTGTTATTTTCCGTATTATTATTAAGCTTTAAAACGGAAAATACTGATTTATTTATTACTGTTATAAATAATTCATCATGTTCTAATTTTATTATTTTTTAGTTATTATTATTATTTTGTTTTATTTTACTTATTCATTCTCCCATCCCGACACCTTTCTTTCTACCTATGCTGATGACACCTGTGTGTTATCAGTCAATAACGATCCGACTATTGCCTCTCAAACTCTTCAATATCACATCCGAGACCATGAGGAAGTATGGTGTCAGAATTGGAGAATTAAAATAAATTCCATCAAATCCCACCAAATAACCTTTACCCTTCGTCGTAAACCTATGACATCCTGTCCTACAGTATCCTTTAATAATATTCCGCTTGTTCTAGTTGAACAGATCCGTTACCTAGGACTTCTACTTGACAAACGTCTAAGATGGAATCCGCACACTAGACTGATACAACAAGAAACTGCTCGCCGCTTTCGGTTACTTCAACACTTAAGACAAACGCTCTAAACTTCCACTTTACTACAAAATATCTCTCATCTACATGACCATCATAAAACCTACCTTCTGGACTTACGGAGTTGAGCTATGGGGCTCCACTAAACCATTAAATTCTTCCCGTCTTCAATCCTTACAATCCAAAATCCTTCGAAAAATCCTCAACGCTCCTTATTTTGTCACGAACAAGCTCATCCATAACGACCTTAATATTCCCTTTGTACCTGATTTGGCCCGAACCAGGTATCAATCCTTCCATGACAAACTCCACTCCCACTCTAACCCACTAGTTCCAATGCTTGCTTCCTATTCTATTTCTGACAATCCTCCGAGGCGCCTGAAAAGAAGACGGCCTCGAGACCTTCTAGTTTAGATTCATAGAGTGATGCCAGTGGGCATTTTCTCTTCATGTATTTTTCATGTATAATATCTGACAGCTAATTTACTTGATGTATTTACTAATAAAGTTTTAAATCTCATTAAATGGAAAAAAAAAACTTATTCGTTCATTTATTGTTTTAGGATATAGTTTATCATTTATATATACTCTATATTCAAAATATGTAAATGGAAATACTTGTATTTCATCAAAAGATTGTGCGCCTATAAATAAATGCAACCGTTGCAGGTTTACTGTAATGTGGAAAACTATAAACATAAATATCCTAGACTTCATTTATTATTGTTATAGTTCAGCAGAAGTTAATTAATCATTTATTAAATCCAATAAGTTGCTCAAAAGCCGATTCAGTGTTTCCTAGTCCTCAAGCTTCTCTATTTGATATAGTACAATCAGCTATATTTGTTCGAATTCGGGTACAGCATCGTAATTTTTTATTAAAACTTGTCTGAGACTGGAATAGTTTAATATGTTGAATAATCCGATCTTTCATTCTGTCTGCTTTGGATTAGATAAAATGTTGTTAATTGAAAAAAAACAAGAACACAACGAGCATTCTTTGGTTGCTTATCGAAATGAATAAGTCATCAACTTTTTTTCTTTGTCTATGACCTTCCGTTTTATGATGTGTATCTAGGCTATCTGTTGCAGATAGTGCAATATTTATATTCAACGTCAGGTTTGAGGTCAGAGGTCCCATCCTCATGAGATTGTTGCTATTATGCAACTTATATTGGAATGCAACATACCAATTGGCAAAGAAACGTTCTATTTTGAAAGCTATCGTAAATTATTATGTCTGATAAATTGGTGATTTTTTCTATAAAAAAATTATTTCAAATTTATTGAAAACGTATCCTGATATGAGATATCATCGAATGAATTTTAATGTGATGAAATGCTTGTTTGCTGGCGAATTCCGAAGATGATCATGGTCGTTGTCCTATCACTTCCCATCGAACCAAAGAAAAGTTTAAAGAACTTGATGAGTTCGAACTTCTTCCTCATCTATCATAGTCCAGACCTCGCATCATCGCATTTCTACTTGTTTCCATCCATGGCCCATTTTCTTCAAGGGAAAAAATTGATGATTTTGCGGAAGTTGAAATTGCGGTCCAAGAATGCTATTAGTTCGGGATCAAGCAATTGGCTAGTGACGGTAGAGAGCAATGGAGTGTAGTTAGAGTACCAATTGTCTTATATCAAAGAAAAATTATACGTATATTTGGTTTTAAAATGGTATTTTTGTTTCTAGACCCCATTATGTTTTATGTTAAATAATATAATTATTTGAAACCAATATCTTATTCTACTGCTTGAATCCTACTTGCTTAATATTCCTCTTGGCTCTATAGTGATAGCTATTTAGCGATCTCTGCTTAACGAAGAAGGGTTACTGTTGCTGAAAGAAGGCAAAAAACTGATTCTGATTCAGAAGAGGAGGGCTCTCCTGTTGTGGTTTCTTTTATGAGAGAAAATCTAATTTGAGGGATTGAGAAGGCCCTAGAATACCTGCCATTGTTTGGCCTTAGGTGCCGTGTACGTGATGGCTTCGTCGGCTACAATACCAGAACGGCCTCTCATATTCTCCAGTCGATGAATTCCTGGTTAGCCATATTGGATTTAGGATTATTGCATTCTCTTTTTGGGGAATCCTATACCAATCCGAACTATTCTAGATGTTCTATAAATAGAATTTGTCCATCGTTAATTCTAAACATGGGTCGGTATTATCAATGATTCAAGATTTCACTTATTATTGATAAATAGTATCTATCCTATGTTTATGTTGTTATGTGTTTAATTATGAGACTGGTCTACTTTTAGTTCAGCATTATTCGTGCATAGCATATGATTTTATATACTGCAATAAAGAATTTGTCATGATGAGAGAAAATAGGAGGTTAACGTCCTAAACTATTTAATTATTGGAAATCTACAGCTGATTAAAATGAACTGTTTGTCAATCTCTTTTATCAAATGTAGCACCTATTTCCGATCCTAATGCTTGTCACAACGTCAATGTTTAAATTGAATTTGGTAAGGATTTTCAAACATAATACAGAGAGAAGGTAAGCGTATCCTTGTGATATGCAAGTAAATAATATGTAATTATACTAAACATTACAAAAAAAAACTTTTTTATAATTTAAATTTTAAGTTGGATCGAGCTGTGGGGGTGGGGCTTTACTAAACCATTTAATTCCCCTCGCATTCAATCCTTACAATCCAAAATCCTAAATGCCCCTTATTTCGTTACGAATAAAATCATCCATAATGAGCTAAATTTCCCATTTGTCGCAGAACTAGCCCGAAACAGATATGCCTCTGCAGACAGATATGCAAGCATTGTAGGGAAACCTTGACCATAGCTCATATTTTTGAAGAATGTTCCTTCTACATCAGGCAGCTGAACAAAAATAGAATACCAAGCAACGTCACAGATGCTTTAGGAAACAATGGAAAAAGGATTGATGAATTAATGTGTCTCCTCTCTCAAATGGATTTTTACAAGCTTATTTGAACTACTCTTGTTTTCTTTGGACTTAAATTATTTTATATATATATATATATATATATATATATATATATATATATATATATATATATATATATATATATATATTTAATTTTATTTATTTATTTTTTATTTTATTTTTTCTATTATATTTTATTTTACTTATTTTTGTAATTACTTTTCTAATTATTATATTTATTACTTTATTTTTCAATTAAATATTAATGTATTACTATTACTTATTTATTTTTATTATTATCTATTTTATCTACTTGTTTTTTATCTTTATTTATTATTATTATTTATTTTATTTTTTTATTTTTATTTTTTAATTTATTTATTTATTCTTTTCTCTTGAATATTATCTAACATTCATTTATCTCAAGTAGAATTATACATATATTATAATACCTTTTAATGAATATCTCTTTTAATATTTTAACTTATACTTTTTATCTTAACTTAATCTTCTATAAAATGAATATATCTGGCACTGATGACCGCGATGTTTTGTGCCATTAAAATTTTAAAAACCAACCAACCAGATATGCCTCTTTTAATTCCAAACTCCCAACCCGCACGAATCCTCATGTACGCAACTTATCATTCCTGACAACCCTCCGAGGCGATTGAAAATACGATTGCCTCGTGACCTACATTAATTAAATTGACATTGAAGTGCTACCACTGGGTAGTTTCTTCACAAGACATTATCTCGCCCATAAGGGTAAATTAGCCCATTTACTTGTTGTATGTATTATATGTACAGTTGTAAATATAAAAAAAATGTTTTAAAAAAAAAAGAAAAAAATATAAGTTAATTTAAATAAAAAGTGTTTTTAATTGCGTTATACCCTATTCGTCACTTTACATTAGCTTTGTGTATAAGATATTTTTTTTTCAAAAATCATTAACTTTGCCACGGTATGTTTACGTTTATATTACTCTTCTTAATATCAGGAACCCAAACATACCATAAAAAAAAAATTTTTTTTGCTCTTTTATCCTTTAGCTGATTATGAAATTCGTTCAACTTGTATATTAATTAATGGTAATAAGATGATGTGGTTAATCTTTTGAAAAGGACAAAATTAAAGGTACTTAGAGGAAGAAAAACAAATATCCGCCATTTAAACCCTTTCTAGACTATTTCAATCAGAACTTACATCACATTAAGACCCATTAAATTTTACATCGATATAGTGAGTTTAATCAAAATCCTTAAAGCCATTTTTGAGTAAATCGTAAAAAGGTGCAAAATGCAAGGGACAAAGTAGCACTTCCGGCCAACCGATTTTAGTGAAAAAGTTGCTATAACATCTCGGGCGTATAGTTATTTCAAATATGAAATTTCAGTTTCGTACACCTTATCGTTTTCGTGTTGGACTTAACATACACACCCCCACCTTTTTGCGGGCTTGGTTATATGGACTCAAGGTACCTTAAAACGTGTATTTCCGTTAAAACATTTGAATTCGAAACTGTTTACTTCCCTTACTATATATAAGTGAATGTAAAATTTAATCGATATAAACACAGTACCATTATTTGAAATGTTTATGATAGAAAAAAGCTGTTTTCTAATTTAAAACTTCGTATTTATTCGAATTAACTTTGTATCAGTGATTTTAATAAACAACGAATGAATTATAGTTTAAAAGCGTTTCTTTTTGTTTATCATTGTAAGGAGTGAAACAGGTGTACTTTGTTGCGGCACAAATAAACACCTCTTCAGAATTTGTAAATTCTTATCAAGCTGAAAAAGTCCTGAAGATTTATTCATCAGTTATAAATAAAAGATATTGAAGAACATTGTTCTAGGCTTTTTTATTTCTTTTAGGTTTTTTATAAATACTTTTGCTGGAATGAAAATTATTCAGGATCGTCCTATTTTTTTTTTATTATTATTTTTTTTTTTTATAAAACTTAATAAATGTTTCCTTTGTTTTTTGTTTTAAACGTTAAAATGTATTTTGCAGGAAATGTATTAAAAAATGAGATTACTTGAAATTATCAACCTCTGTTTCAAGAATTACTTTTCAATAATTATTCAATGATAATTGTGCAGATTTTATAAAGAAAACCATATCATCTATTGAGTACTGACAATAAGCGGATAAATAATAAATAAATATTTTTGACGAATAAAAATCCAACTAAAGGAGATAAGTGCAAAAAAATTTCTGCAATTTTGGTGTTTCTTAACATAAAAACAGTAATATAGATGTATAATATACCGTTGGAAAGCTAAAGATTATAGACAAATTATTGTCTTACTCACAAAATTGTAAAAGTTAATGGAGAGTGATGAAAAGCCGATAAAACTAACTGATTGTCATGCATAATAATATATAAGATTATTTAGTAAAATACATGTTTCTATTAAAATTCAATTTAAATAATTCTTTAACAATTTATTTTTATCTCTAAGTATATTTAAAAATTCTTAAAAACTATCTTAATTTATTTTAACAACGTAAGTAAGTGAAATTCGTGTGTTGCGCTTACCAGATTTTTTAAATAATGGATTTCTAAGGGTAGTTCCCCCTTAGAAAGTGAATCGCCACCTACCTTTCCCTCTTGGTCGGAAGATAAATATAAAAGTGAGGTATATTGAGGTTTGTACAAGCGGTGTGCTGAGCCTAGACCCGAGCCGAGTAATAACTCCCAGATCGATCTCCTAATCGTAGCTTTGCCTCTTCATCTCTTTCATCCTCTCCTCTTCCCTTCCTCCTTCCCTTTATCTCGTTTCGGCCATCTCTTCGGCTCCTTTCAACTAGTTCCGGGGGGCTCGAGTGGATTCGCCTCGATTCAGTTGTTGCTTCCTGGCGGAGATGCTTCCTTTGAATCTTTTGATAGTACGAAACATATCGGAAGATACTGAAGTAACAATCTAAGATACTTGTACTTGGCATCATCACTTCTCTTCGCATGTATATATAGTACCATAGAAGAAAAACCTATACCTCCACAGCCCATGGTCTAGGGTTCCAATAAATTTAGCGAGTAGCGCTGTTTCTAGATCAACTGACGTTCAAGGAGGTGATAAGGCCGAGATCACGCTTACCCACCAGATTTACCCCCAATTGTTTGTACCTAATTTATAGAGGCTTGTTGTGTCCCAGAGGGATATCTTTTTCCACAGAAGGAAATAACAGAATAAATAATTCTGCCACAGCAGAGGTTGGAACCCTAAACCCAGAAAACTGCTACTGCTCTATCCAATAGACCCCGCCGCTCTCTTTGTATATTGTGTAGTTATATGAAATAACCTATTTTTGAGAATCAGGATGAAAATAAAAGTTTTAAGATCAAATCCAACGTATTCTTAATTCAAAATATTTACCATAATTTTCTATTCAATTCTGGTAACGGCTTACCGAGTTTTCTATCCCAGATTTGAGTGTTGAAATAAATTCACGAAGTCTCTTGACGTTGGTTAAGCACGCGTGGGATTCAGAAATCCAGCAGTTTTTTCTTTCTAATCAATTTTAAAAGCCTGGAAACTGTCATATGAATTGTGCCTGTCATATGACTGTTTTATTGTTTGTTTATTCTTTTTTTTTTTTTTTTTTTTTTTTTTAATATTTTATTGAAATTTACAACTGTGTATAATACAACAAGTAAATGAGCTATTCAGAAAAAATTGGCTTGAAAAAGTCTTAAGAAAAATCTACCCAGCGGTATGTTTGTTTGTTTATCAGACGCCTCTTAGGATTATCAGAAATAGGTGTAGATGAGAGGTTACGGATAAGCGGTTTTTTTAGAATGAAGGGAGGTGTATCTTTTTTGGACTGTTTCTGGAATTAGTGGGATATTCAGGTCTCTATGGATGAGTTTATTGGTAACAAAGTAAGGATCGTCGAGGATTTTGGATTGCAAGGACTGGATGCGGAAGGAATTTGATGGTCTAGTGGACCCCCATAACTCAATGACATAAGTCTAAAGAGGTCTGATAATAGTTGTGTAAATGAGTTTTTTTTTTTTTTTTTTTTTTTTTTTTTTTGTAGTGAAGAGAGAGTTAAGATCTTTTGTCTAGTAGGTGTTTTAGTAGTCGGTATCTACCAGCAGTTTCTTATCGTTTAAGTCTTGTATGAGGATTTCGTATAAGACATTTGTCTAGATGAAGTCCAAGATATCGTATTTGTTCTACAGTGACGAGTTGAGGGTGATTTGGTATGATTTATTACGATTTATTTTAATTTTCCTATGGTGACTCCATTCTTTAATGGCTGATACATGGCTCTGTAGGATTTGGGAAGCAGCAATAGGATTGTTATTCACTGATAGCACACATGTGCCAAGTAGTGAGGGCAGTGCTTAGATGGATAGGGTATCAGCTGTAATAGAGGATTGGGCCTATGATACTACCTTGAGGTACATCGTATGACTGACTCAATACTAATGAGGAGGAGGGATTATGATTAACTTTAAAGGTTCTATCTGTAAGGTAAGGACGGATTATTAGGAAATATGTCGGGGTGAGGAATTGGCGGAGTTTGTAGAGCAATCCTGGATGCCAAACTCTATCAAAAGTCTGTTCCGTTTATTCGATTAACGTCACTTTTTGCTAATGTGGCCAATTGGACGATGCTAGAGTGGGAGTCCTAAGTTTTACGTTAAAGACGAAGATATAAATTTAACAATCGAGACTGCATGAACTGGGAAAAATTACGAAAGGGAAATTATAAGCTTCAGGCTCCAATGGAAGATAAGGGAAGACATATAGGTAGGAAATTGCCTGAGGAAAGGAGGGCACTTCATTCAGAGAGAACGAAAGGGATGTGTAAAGAGAGGAAAGATGAGAAAAGAGACATTAGTAACTGATATTTGGGATGCCAGTGGCTCACCTGGTAGCTATAAAAAATGATGATGATCAAATTAGATTTATTATTAAGGGATTTTTTCTTACTTTATATAAATTATATCCACTATTATTATTAATAAAATCATTGACAACATTGATTAATTAATAACACCAAAACATAATTATTACATTGTTCGTTCATTCTTGAGTTCTTTAATTCAATCTAAGTTTTTATTTTCCATAATTAATTAACTAAATTATTAGCTAAAAAAGTTGTCTTTATTTCAGTTATTTAACATATTTATGTTTTTGTTACAGAAGAAGAATGGAATGCAGATGGAAAACAAAGACCAAACTCGACTACCCCGGACCAATCAGGTAATTTCTATTTATTCATTAATGGTTGGTTTGGATGATACTGATATTCAAGTTAAAAAAAAAAAAAAAATCAAAGCTGACAACACCAAATATTTTTGTTTCATTCATATTTTGAATTCGATGATCAAGTCATCATGTTTATTTCTCTTTTACTTTTTAGTTCAGACAAGATGTGCATTTAATTGCATACAACTACAGGTATATATTGTAAATATCCACGCTAGTAGACCAATTTTTATTAAACTCGTCATTACCTATAGTATGAATAATCGGATTTATGTTTATCTAACTAAGATGAATTTCAGCATGATGCTGCCAATGTATTTTATCTTAGTACATTGTTGATATTTATATTAGTCGTTGTCGTCAGCCATATTTTTAAGGACATTTTAATCTTAATTTACTCAACCTTTTTTGTGATTGATATTTAAAAGTTTTGAAGAACACCTAGAGTGTCAAAATTAAACAAAATAAAAAGATATTTAGACATTAAAAACACAATCCATTGTACTTATCATCTGAATAAAATTATATGAAATTTGATATGAATATTTTATATATATAATATATATATATATATATATATATATATATATATATATATGTATATATATATATATATATATATATGCGATAGTTGAAAGTGTGTTCCGCATTTTCTAATTATATACCATTTTCGCTTGGTATATATATATATATTTTTTTTTTTTTTAAAGTCAGTAATTTATGTCCTAGGAAAAGTAAAATTAAAAATATTTGATTCTCGAGATTCTTGATTTTGAACTCACTTCACTGCAAGTACTTCTTCAGTAAATTACCCTATAACTTGATTAATTTTGAGTGGTCTTAATGGGCCTGAATCCGTTACCCACTTTAGGACTGCCACTCCAACCTATACAATGGGCTAATCTAAGACCTAAGCCCTTTGGCTTAAGAAGGTCATCATTCTCCCTCTTCATGTCAGCTGTTCATTGTCCGAAGGATTCCTGGAGCTTCTATTAATGAATTCAAGTGATTTAAGTCTTCCTTAGCTAAAATATATGGTATCTGAAATTTAATAAAACGTAATAAGTTTTCGTATTTATGCTATAAAAATGACGATTTATTCAACTGAAACATCCGAATTGACCGTTTTTGGTTTACATTATTCTTTTGATTTAGTATTTTCAATGATGAACCTTTGTAATCGACCAAAAAAAAATGTTTTACCACCCCTCAAAATTTGAGGGCTTAGGTTTTAAAATGCGTAGAGCCCGAATAACGAATAAAAAAAAAAAAAACGTTTGTCCGCCGTACGCAGCAGCATTTCTCTGAAACTACTGGACCAATGTTTTTGAAATTCCCCACAAAAATACTGAGGCATGCAACAATGATCCTAACTCCTAGACGTTGATATCAGCTGGTTATTTTTAAAATGGCAGCCGATTAAAATTGATTTAATTCAACAACTCAGTTATTTTTGAAGATAAAGAAAAATTTAATAGTGTTATTTACCCAAAAACCGCAAATATTTATAAAAAAGAAAAGAAAAATAAATTGAAATTTTACCTATAAATACGCCCATAACCCATTTACTTTTGAAGATGAGAAGATATGCATAACGTTTAAGAATTAAATTAAAAATAAACAAATAAAAAAAAATTGATCTAAATATTCATGTCACAAGTTATAATAAATGTAATTACACTAAAAACCTGTGATTAGTGAAAATAGAGAAAAATCTAGAAAAAAATGTTCGATACAAAGACAACGCGATGAACAAATATCAAATATATTTCATATCAAATATCTATGCAAAAAGAACATTTATTATTTATTGTTCATATTTTTATATTGATCAATTACTATCAGTTTTAGTTTTTAGTTTTGTTCAACACATTAATCTATCAGAAATTATTTATTTTTTTTTACTCTTTTGTTTTATTGTATCCTTTTTTTTCTTCTTATATGGTTGTGAATAAGAATTAATCATAATCCTTCCGTCTTGTGGCCAGACACATTGTATATCTTAATTGTACATACCAATTGTTCTTAAGGGACCTTATCAATTGTTTATTCCGAAAATAAAAATCTTTTTTCTATTCTATATGCTCAAGCCACGACTAATAAGAGATGTGATTCCCTAAAAACTCAGTTATTATTGATGATAGAATAAAAATGTAAGGTGTTTTGGAATCAGGAAATTTTATTTGATATATTTGAATGAAAATCGAAAGAAAAGAAAATGAAATAATAACGCAGTCTAGTGTTAATGTTTTTGTTTATTATTTTCAATCAATTTGAGGGTTTATGTTTTAAGAAGAACCCGAATAACGAATAACAAAAATTTGTTTCTCCTAATTAATGAACTTAGGAATTGTCTACCAAATGAAAAAAAAAAATCATTGAAATTGGTTCAGAACAGCAGATATATAGGGTTTTGAAATTAGCAGCGGGACATGTCATTTTCCTTTGAATTATTGATTGCTTTTCATATTAGTTAATTGCTTCTAAACAGCTATATAAACAGTTATACCCTAATATAGTTATTTGGAAATTATAAATCATTGAATAATAATTTACAGTGTTTTTTTTTTTTTAACTAGGAGTTTTGCCGTTTTCAGAATCAAACCTCTCTTCTCTTTAATTCATTGCTATTAAAGAAGTCGACAGGACCCCAAGGTGGCCTGAATGCAAGTTATTACCTTCGAGCAGATAGTTATGAAAGTTCTGTAACAAATCGAACAGTAAAAGTAGCCCTAAGGTCGTCTTGACTTTCCTAATTTGCATATATACCACTTCCAATGACTCGTTCGGCTCCTTAAATGGTGATCGGGTGTGTTCAGTTCTTGCAATATTGCCATTAGATTTTCAATATTTTAATGAATAACCTTTTCCTTCTCTTATTTAGAGATGTATACGTTCAACGTTATCTTTAAATATTTATATATTTAACTAGGGTGTTATGTAGCTAGAGTCTAGATTTGAGGGTTTAAGGGGTCTCTATAATATAGTTTTAAAAACCTTTGTGGAAAAACCATTCGGTTGAGCGTGGACTTGGACTACTTTGTACAGCCTTTGGCCTTAGAAGTCTCACGCTTACTATGATTGACCGCAAGAAACTTTGATGGGTTGTAGTGGTACTCGTTTTATTTTATACGTGAATCTTTAATTACTTAGTTTAGGTGTATTGTACTACTGGATATATACATCTCTAATACACATTGCCAGGTCGTTGGAAATATAAGTATTTTTTTAAGTTTTTCTAAATAATATTCATAAAATAATAATAATTATTCTCTATTTATTCTAGAAAAAGTTCTATTAATAGTAATAAAATATATATGCAGTAGCAAACAAAAAGTGAACTTTAGAGTCTTAAAATGATAACGAATAATATATTGTATACGAATAATATATACGAATAATAATAAAACAATCATAATGAACAAATATAATAACTCAAGAAAGAAATTTAAAAAATAATTTACAATATTATGTTTTTTTAAATTCAATTAACGTCACTTTATGCTACTATAGCTGATTAGACGATGCTACAGTGGATCCTAAATTTTACCTGTCCATGTTTAATTATCAAACGGATCTTTTACGAGTTCCTAACATCGCACAAGCTCAGGACTATCTTTTCACGTCCTCTCCGAAGGACGACATAACTAACAATTTTTATGATAACTCCTTTAAAAAAATCCTAGGACCACCTGCAAGTTTAAACCTGCGACAATTGGTGTATAAGGCTGTTATGCTAACCATTAAGCCACAGTTGACCCCACGTAAAATAATAAAACATAGAAATGTAAAAACATACAGTTTGTATGTAAAAATAAATTTAAATTGGAAGTAATAATACATGAAATAAAAAAGTATATATGAAAATACTGTTTGGATATAAAAAGAAATTTACAGTACCTCTGATTTTTTTAATAAAATAATATATCAGTTAATCTTACGTTTCGAAAAAAAAAAATTAATTCAAAGTACCCAACACGTAACCTTTGGTGTTGAATTGTTGATTCTGAAATTAGAAATCATCATGAGAATTCTTTGGGAATTGAATAGAGAGAAAGTGGCTAAATTGAAGGGATTTTAATTTTACGCATAAATATGAAAATTAAGTGCGTGTTTATCTGTAAAAAAACAAAATTAAATGAAAAATATATAAAAATATAAAGCTTAAATATAAAAAAAGAATTTACAATACCTCTGATTTTTATTGTAAATAATGTTTGTTGTTAAATTTTAAGAATTAAATAAACGTATCTTTCTACTTTTTTTCTTAAATTTCTCTAAATTAGCAAATCTTAAAAATTCTTTTGGAATAAACATAAAATGGGTTAATATACTACACTATTTAAACGTTATCCATAAATATGAAAATTAAGTGCGTGGTTGGAAAATAATAGTTTCTAATTACATATTTTGTTCAAATACCTTTTTTATTTTTTGATATGTTACATCAATGTTTTAGCAAATTAAATTTAAATATTAAACAAAAACTTAAAGTATTAACCGCCTATGCCCTAATACTTTTAAGCTTATACTATTATTCTACTAAACCTTTTTGCCACTAAGAATAAAA
This sequence comes from Piezodorus guildinii, assembly GCA_023052935.1. NCBI lineage: Eukaryota > Metazoa > Arthropoda > Insecta > Hemiptera > Pentatomidae > Piezodorus > Piezodorus guildinii. The sequence goes on from CM041293.1 coordinate 65,925,929, forward strand.
TATTATGAATATCAATGGTTGAACGCTTTGTGCTTCAACAAGAAAATAGTTTAGAACACTATTATTTATTGCCACCATTCCGATCCACATTCTAAGTCTCTATTAGATCACCGCAAGGCATAGGGATTATGTATTGACTGCTGTGTAATTGTTTTAGGTATCACTTGATTTTTAAAAGATTTTTCAACAAAAACTTCAATCAAGCTCCAAAAAGAAAATTTCAAATCCAAAACTTAACGTGTGAATGTCAAAATGTACACGTAAAAAAAATTTAGAGCGAAAAACTAAGTCTAATTTTTTTAATTATTTTTTTTTTTAGATTTTTTTTTCTTGACTATTAATGATACCAACAAATGTGCTTGGCAAATCATAAAATATCTGTACTAATTTTTTTTATAGTGTATTAAGCATTACATTTTAGAAAATTAGAGATATTTTTCAAGAAAGGAGAAAATTTATTGTGGATTGTAAAATATTTCTTTATATTTATTTTATACTAAACCTATATGTAAATGATCCTAAACACCCTGTTTTGATTTTATAATTGATTTTTTTTTCTCTTTAAATTGTATTAATCATTAATCCTCAATACCCTGAAAAGAAAATATAAAATATATCTGAACCACGTACAAACATTAATTAATTTTATTAATAAAAAATTATAAATAAATTAATTATTTTCACAGTTATTTAAAAATGCATACAATGTATAATGATTTTAATCATTATAAAAAGAATGATTTTAATTGAACTCTTTTCTAATTACTCTCCTTTTTTATAATTAGTTATTTCGTTTGTTAAGGGAGGATTTAATTACTTTATTAATATCAGTTGCAAAGTGGGAGGAAAAAATTAATGGAATCATTTTTTTACACTTTCCGGCGTATCAAATTTTCCTTTAATCTCTCTCTATTTTTTTTTATCTAATACTTCCTTCTCTGTTGAGCATCTGAGCATGAAATTAATATAGATTAAACCTTAAGAAGGAAACGAATTCGATAAACTTATCTGTCGTTATCTATCTTGACCGGCCACACAAAATTAAGAATTCGAATAATAACATTAATAAAAAATGGCTCAACTAACTAACCTAAAGGTTCTATCCTGAAACCACAAATCTTCGTGAACATACATACTCATTAAAGCTATCTTTCTACTTACTAGGTCACTGCTTATGCACTTTACTATTTACCTTAACTTACGAAGAATATTTACTATGCTATAACTATATATCTTACGAAGAATCCCTGTTCGTAACTCAAATAACTGTAGCGGAGGTAATCAATGTTAATAACGGTGTCGACAACATTTTTGAATTTGTGTTTTAAAGTGGGAAGTTTTCGGGAAGGTAACAACGTGGTCTGGACGCTTCCAGTAAGGAAGTTGAGCAGCGTTTTTCTGATCTTTCAACATATTTATGCCTGGCCTGGTTAATGTTTGTCTAACCTTAATTATTTTGTCTATAATGTTTAGGTAAATGTTTGTCTAACCATAATTATTTTGTCTATAATGTTTGCGTATTTTAGGTTAATGTTTTAACGGTTTTTACTAATTTAAAATCGTTTACAAAATAATTGAAATGAAATGAAATTTTATTCTGGGACAGCTAGATCCCTAAGAATAATATAAATGTACAATAAAAGATTTAACTTCTGGCTATATGAATTTTATCATATTATATACAGCATTTAATGGATTACGCATTAGGCATTATGATACATATGGATCTGTATCTATCTATAAATATATACATATTAATATATACTATACGTATATATATATATATATATATATATATATATATATATATATATATATATATATATAGAGAGAGAGAGAGAGAGAGAGAGTGAGAGAGAGAGACACACACACACACATATATATACAAACACAAAGTCATATTACAACCGTAAAGAAATCCAAATAAAAAAAATATTAAAAGAAAAAAGATAGTGAAAATTAAGATAAAAATAAAGAGGCGAGATAGTTAAGTTTATAAAGGCACGGCAGATTGATGTTCGAGGAGATGGATAAATAGGTGTCGCTTAAAGGAAGTTATGGATGGGCATGTACGAATCGACATGGGCATGGAATTCCAAAATGACGAAAGATCTGTTAAATGAAGCAGTTCTGTGGGATGGAATGAGCAGGTTTAAGGGTTGGGATCTTGTATTGATGGAGTGCACAGAGGAGAGTGGGGTAAACAAATTGTAAATATATAAGGGTTTTTTTGGCTTTGAAGGATTGGAATAGGAAGTATTTCCGTCGGGATTTAGTGTAAAGCCACTTCAACTCGGCATACCAGGCTGAGACATGAGAGCGCCGAGGGATTCCGAAGATGAATCTAATGAAACAGTTCATTAGTCTCTCCAGTCTCATCTCAAGCGTCTCAGACAGTCCGCCATACACCAGGCAGCCATAATCGAAATGGGGGAAGATAAGGGAGGATACTAGTTCTTGTAAATATTGAGTGATTGGTGTTTCTATTTTTCCTAAAGTTAATATAATCCAACACTATTTTACGTGGAAGCACGCACGAGGTTAAAAACCCATTTCATCTTCCTCGATATAACGTATTAATATGTTAATCAATAATATTATAGAGATTTTTTTTGTTTTTAATTTATTTATTAGAATTTACAACGGTAATTGTGAGTATAAAAGACATGTTACTTTAATAATAACATATGAATGTAAAAAGACAAGTAGAGAAGCTTCCCATAGAAAGCACTCTAAAAATATTTTAAAATAGAATTCATAATGATGGAGTTTTGTTGACCGTTAAGAAATTAGATGAGGAGGATGGTTGAGGGTGTGGTTATTTGAGAGAAACACACTTTAAAACATAGTGCTATTTTAATTATGTGCCGACGTTTCAGCCTACATTTGGTCCTCCATCATTAGACACCGTCTCAGAGTCAATCCTGATGAAGGCCCACAATGTAGACCGAAACGTTGGCACATAATTAAAATAGCACTATTTTTTAATGTGTGTTTCTCTCTAATGACCGCACTCCCAACCATTTTCCTCATTTAAAATAGAAGGTCTGTCGTTTCAGACGCCTCGGAAGATTATCAGGAATTATAGAAGAAAGGATTGAAACTAGTGTATTAGAGTAGGAATCGAGTTTTTTTTTAAAGGAATGTTGTCTGGTTCGGGCCAAATCAGCAACTTCTGGAACATAAAGGTCTTTATGGATCAGTTTATTCGTTACCAAGTAGGGTTTAGTAGAGCCCTAAGACAGTCATGTTTATAAGCCTTTTGTAGTTCAGTGGAAGATTAGAACGTTTGTCTAGTAAGTGTGTGAGGAAATTTTAAAACCTCAAAATGGTGAGTACGCATTCAGCCTAGATAAAATAATAATATTAGGCAAAGCGAATCCTAAATTTCAATGCAGATACCACCATTACCTACACGGATCTGACTTATCACAAAATAAAATAAATATAAAATAAAAAAGGAAATATTTTGATATTGTTTTGGGTTTTGTTGAGGCGTAAAATTTCATGTTTTTTTTTTAGTAGATAAATCAATAGAATATAAAAAAAAAAAAGTAATTATAAATATATCATACGGTTAATATACACTGTAAAATATAATAATAATAGCTTTATTTCATCCTCAACAGAACAATAAGACTCTCCCTTGGAAAGTACAAGTCTGGTATTAAATTTTTAACAAAATATCCTCTTCTTGATTAATGCTGCTATTTACATTTTAGAACCTACTATATACATACAATAAAACATTTCCCTGCCTGGTTCAAAGTAAAATTTATATCCATGTATTTAATGATTGGTTTTGCTTTACATTATTCCACATTTGCCTATTTCTTGCCACCCGTAGCCCAACAATCCCCACTACTTGCACTATTTTGTCCCTCTACCTCGTCAGTGGTCTCCATCCCTTTCGTTCCCATGGAATCCATTCGGTAGTAATTTTAGACCATTTTCTGGGATCCAGCCTAGCCCACATGATCTGTCCACCTCCATTTCAACATATGTGATACCTTTGGTAAACTTTTGTTGCTGATTCAATATTTCCTTTTAATATGTAGAATAATATACTTTTAGAGAACTGAAGCTCTGTTCTTGCCAGTTCTTTGCTGGTCGAAGAGCAGGTCTGCGAGCCGTATAAAATAACGGGGTATACACAAGTTTCCAGGATTCAAGCCTTCAATGCTGGAGGTAGCTGACTTTTAATGACCTTTTTTAAACTACCGTAAAATATGTAACTGCTTAAATAATGATAATATAAGCTTAAAAGTTAGACTAAATTACAAGTATCATTTGTTAATCATACGAACGGAGACCAATAATTGAAAAACAATTTTATATAGAGAGCAGATATGAGATAAGAAGAGACGTTGGTGAAGACAATATTTCGGAATTTTATTCTTTGATTTATTTTGTATGTGTTGCTTCGGACCCCCTGTGGGATTCCCTCATTCGGTGGGATCTCCTGTAGCAGGGTGGCTGCTATAACAGCCTTCTATGCTATAGGTCACGGGTTCACACCCGTAGGTGGTCTTAGGATTTTTTAATGGGAGTAAAAAAACCTTAGTTATACCGTCCTTCGAAGGGGACGTTAAAAGGTGGCCTCGAGCCTGTACGATATCAGGTACTCGTTAAAGATCCCTAGGATTAGGACTCCCACCGTCCTATTAGCCACAGTAGCATAAAGTGATGTTAAATAAATAAACAAACAAACATTATGCTTTGGTTTGGACCGTTTTATTTTATTTTATTATTATTTTTGTTTTTTGTAAACGTCTGTATCTTTGACTAATTTATCTCAAACCAGCGATTCATTTTGTAGATATGGCGCATTAGGAATAATCCCGTTTGCTAAAGGAAAGGGCTCCTTAATTGAAACATCTGTTCAGCGGAGGTTACTATTCAAAATAAATCTTCTCCAACACTGAATTATTCAGAAGGTCTATTGATTCGCCTGTTCTGAATCTATTAATGAACCCGTTTGGCTAGATTAATGTCAGTGAGGTAAGCGGCGCATAAATTGGAAAAGAACTTTATAATTGGGGCAGTTAGTCGGGCTAGTTATGGCTCTAGCTAGACCTTTTGTGTAATAATTAATTTTATGTTTTCATCCTAACGCAATATCTGTCTAATTATACAGTTTGCAATGTTATATATTCCTTGAGCAATAGAATTCTCTGCCATTTGAGGCGGTAATTCGAGATTAGATAGAAAAGCAAATTATTTTCATTGTAGGAAAAAAATCGTATACATAAGATATTTCGAATGAAGGTTTTTAAATTTTATTATTTAATTTTCATAATTAAAGTTCTGTGACTAAATCGAATGTTTATAGTAATCGCAAACATTGCGATCGTAAAATATTTCGAATGCAGTAAATTTAATAATCTGATTTATGAGAGGTTGGGTTCATTACTCAGTTGATTCCAAAACTTTATTATTTATTTTTTTCAAAATCCTCCTTTTATTTTATTTGTTTTATTAACTCCATAAAATTCAGGGTAGTGGTCGGTTTTGATTTTCTGATTCCTCTTCTGGTATCTCTTCTGCTGCCTCTTATGCAACTTAAGAGAGTTTAACTTAATTCCACAGTGGACTCATCCCCTTTAAAACCAAATATTTTACGTAGCACTTAATTCTAAATTCTATGCAAACATGGCACGTGGCCCATTAGTTAAAATTTGTTATGTCGTCGTTCGGTTGGGACGTAATAAGGTGCTCCCGAGACTGTGCGATGTCAATTTAATAGAGAGAAAAAAATAGGGACAATTATTATTACAAGAATTTTCCCTTCCAACGTAAATTTTATTTTTTAGAAATTTTTCGCTTTCGTAGATCAGATATTGTCGATCTCGAATTCATAAAATTCTCTTCGTATTGTTCATTTTATCTTTATTTCCAAAGTCATTTTAGATACTAGGCATATTTTTCATTTTGATAGCTTATTTAAAACTATGGCGCAATGCTTCAACATCTCTTTATCTTTCAAGACAAGAATGATTTTATCCTATATGTGCGTGTGAAAATATAACCTTAGATGAAACATAAAAATATAACCTACAATGGGAAATCATAACACAAATAAACTCTCTGAAATTCAGAAATTTCCAGGTGGAAGTTGATGATTCTGGTTGTTAAGTAAGTCCTGACCTGCTTCTAGCTCCCGTGTTTAACCCATTAATGTGACGCTCGCTTATTCCTCCTCATGTCGCTAACCAGCTGAGGAAAGTGACATCTGCCAAGATAGTTTCCTGTCATCACCTCCCTGACTATCCTGTCCCAAGCTCATGTTTATATCCTCTTCCTCACGTATAACCAGGATCTAAAATATCACCTATTTGATTAAGAAATGCTATTTTTCTTTATTGGGGGAGTAATTGTTAACCGTAGAAAATATATATAAGGTGAAGAAGTAAGTTGGGGTACGCTCAGTAAATTTAAAAAAAAAAGTCAAAAACCACATTAAGAGAAATAAATTATATTTTTGTGCTGATGTTTCGGTGTAAGTTTATGCCTCCATCACTGTGACTTGCTAGAAAGATGTCTAAGCAGTTTGAAAAAGTTGGAAGGGGGTGCAATCATATAAAAATCTGGTGTGCGCAACACACTACTTTCACTTACCTCTGTTATTAATATAAATTTAAGAATTTTTAAACAAATTTAGAAACGAAAATAAATTGTTAAAGAATAATTTATATTTGATTTTTATAGAAAGATGTGTTTTAATAAATAATATTTTATAATATTATCTTTGAGATTCAGTGAGTTTTTTTTTATTTTCATCACTCCGTGTTGGAACTACTTGGAGCGTCCGGCGATGACACCGCCATCCAGTGACCAAGCGGTGAAACAGTTGCATTAAAAAATATGTTTTCAGTTTTCTCCTTTAGTTGGATATCGAATTCGTTCAACTTATATATTTACCTGCTTTTTATCAATGGCAATAAGATGATATGCTTATTTTTATAGAATAAACAAAATTGAAGGTACTTTAGAGGAATAAAATATCTGCATTTAAGTCCCGTCAGACTCTTTCAATCAGAATGAAACTTACATGATATTAAAGCCCATTAAATTTTACGTCGATATAGCGAGTTTAATGAAAATCGTTAAAGCCGTTTTTGAGAAAATCGTTAAAAGGTGCATGGGATAAAGTAGGACTTCCGGTCAGCCGATTTTAGTGAAGAAGTTTCTGTAACATTTTGGGCGTATACTAATCTTAAATATGAAATTTCAGTTCCGTACGACTTTTCGTTTTTGCGCTTGAGTTACCACACACACGGCACGGACACGGACACACAGACCTTTTTGCGGGACTTGGTTATTTGGACACAGGGGACTCGTTTCCGTTGAAAACTGGAATACAAAAATTTTCACGATCGCAATACTTTCCCTTACTATATATAGGTAAGTGAAAGAAAAAATATCTTATGAGAAAAATATATTTGTGAGCTGACGTTTCGGCCTTCATCGTGACGCCCATTTATTATGAAAGATGTCCAAGCAGTCAGCTTAGATGAAAGATGTCTAAGTGCACTGCTTGACATCCTCCTAGCTTGTCGTCTCGAAGGGCGAAACTCGGCACACAAATCTAAGTTTTACTTACTAGAGTGAGTTTTTTTATGACTACACCCCAAACCTACTTCTCCATTAAGTTTTCTTTAATATTGTCTTTTAATCTTAAAATTTCTATCTCAAAATTAGAGTTTTTTGCATCACTTTACGAATTAATTAGTGAGTAAAAGCTAAATTATTACATATTAAAAGAGTACTAAAGAAAAAAAGTAATTTCTTTATAATGATGGAGTTTTGTTGACCGTAGAGAAATTAGATGAGGAAGATGGTTGGGGGTGCGGTCATAAATTAAAAACACACAATTAAAAATAAGTGTTATTTTAATTATGTGCCGACGTTTCGGCCTACAATGTGGGCCTTATAATGCCTTGTAAGTCTATAATTACATTGGTTGTTATCTTGTTTCTTTTAGCCCTGATGAAGGCCCACATTGTAGGCCGAAACGTCGGCACATAATTAAAATAACACTTATTTTTAATTGTGTGTTTTTAATTTATGACCGCACCCCCAACCATCTTCCTCATGTAATTTCTTTATAATTAATTTAAGTAAGTATAGACCCCTAGCCAAAAACAAATCTATCTATAAAAAAAAAAAAAAAAATTATTGCAATTTGACTATGTACAGCTTTTTTTCTATTTTTTTTTTCTTCTCCTTATCTACTTTATTGTTGAAAAACTCCAGTAACAAAGAAAAAAAAGATACAGCATGAAAGATTGTGTTAAAAATATTAATAGAAACAATTAATGGGATGCCCAAAAATTGTTAAGGTTAAAAATTAGGTTTCCGTTTAATGTTATACCCCGTATCTAGTTCATCCCACTTCACATTACCGATTATATTTTTTGAATACTAGAAAAATTCATATAAAGAGCTTTAGTATCGTCTAGATGGTCTGTAATCACGGGTTTTTATTTTATTGTGGTAATTACCAATTACCACAATTAAGGAATTACCAAAATAAAATAAAAAACCGTGACAATTTTAATTGCGATTTTAAAATACTTAGAAATAAAAGCAAATCGCTTAATTCGTGTTTTTATCTACGAAAAGGAAAAAAAACTATTAAAGAGGACTTAGAAATAATTCAATTTTGATTCTTGGTCTTTACCATGAAACAAAATATAAATTACAGAAAAAATCAATTTTCTCCTAAGATTTGAAACAACCTTTTAGAGTAATTGTTCCAAGTAACCCGGCTTGTGAAGTAGGAGTTATTAAAATAAGGCAGATGTACTTCTGTTTGAGTTATTGCTTAAATGAGAAAGTCGACGTTCCGTAAAAAGGCTTTATTATTTCTTTCTCTTTAAAGTACCTTATAAGAGTTTCCTCACAGAAAATAATGTTTGGACTTATAAATGATTAGGAAACAAGGCAATCTTGTTTTAATTCCTTGAATAAACAGGAGTGAATTTGCAAGTAGATAAAATGAGGAGCTATTATTTACCAGAACTCTTACTCAGAATAAAACATTTATTCACCCTTTTTACTCTTATATCCATTTTTTGTTTCTGCTTTCCTTTTTTTTAATTACCGCACAGCTCCTGTCCAAAACATTTCATCTGGTTTCGTTCTTTAGCGTGGAATATCATATTTTCTCTGATGGAGATAGAGATATTGTTTAGCTCTGTTATATTTATCAGATTATTAAATAGAATACACAAAAGAGGTGGTATTGTTCGACAGGTCACTTAATTAACAATGGTATATTGTTATTGTCAGTAATGAGGAAAATACGTTTAAAAGAAAAAAAGATCTGAAGGGTTTATGTCGAAATCAAGCACAGTTTATTTTTCTCAACTATTGATTACCTTCTTGAATCTTGTGACTTAGTCTAGTTTAAATTTTTTTTTTTAATCGACCAACAAAAATTACAACATGCAGATAACAAAATGTAGCAAGAAATAACTAGAAGGAGGATTTCTGCCAACAAGTGCTATTTCGGGCTCCTAAAACATCTAAAAAATAAAAGCCTTTCCCGAAACACGAAAGTGCAACTATACAAAACCCTCATAAGACCTCTTTTGACCTATGCTTCTGAATGCTGGACAATTTCCCGCGCTCATGAACTTCTACTCCTAAGATTCGAGAGGTGGGTCATATTGAGAATTTTCGGACCAATCTTCACCAATGTCTAGAGACAAAGAACAAATGCAGAAATAGCTGGTCTATACCAGAACATAAATGTTGTAAGATTCATTAAGATTGGAAGACTTTGCTGGGCAGGGCAAGTCGCTGGAATGGAAGATGATAAGTTCCCGAAGAAAGTCCATGAAGAAAAGATATATTCCAAGAGAAGAATCGGCAGGCCAAGACTACGTTAGGCCGATGGAGGGGCTGAGGACGCGTTGTCCATCTTAGGGTTGCGGAATTGGAAAGTAGTGCCAAACAGAAGGAGAAAAAAATAATCTCCCGCCCCCCCCCCCTCGCAGAAAGGAAAATGTTTTGCCCTAATATAGTTATTTGCAAATAATAAAACATTGCGGAACCTTCTCCGAGGAAATCGACCTCGCCTGCGGAGTTCCTCAAGGGTCTGTGCTATCACCAGTACTATTCTCTATATACACAGCTGAAACTGTTGGAGCAAAATACAAAACAGCTACTGTAGCGGCCTATGACGATGACATAGCGATTTACAGTAGCTCGATGAACGCAGAGACAGCTCTACATCAGGCGGAGTTGGCTCGTAATGAGATAACAAAAAAGCTGGAGAGATTAAATATTACAGTTAATCCCAAGAAGACCGACTGTATTATTTTTTCTTTCCAGAAGAATAAGCGCAGTCTACCGAAGACCTACGAGGTAGCGGGAATAAAAAACAAGCCGGCCAATAGGATCGTTTACCTGGGCATCACCCTTGACAGGCACCTCGAATTGTCTAATCACTGCCTCAAAAATATTAGCTCGGTTAGGATCAAGTCCTATCGACTAAATCATTTACTAACGTCGCCGAATCTATCCCTCCGCCTGAAAATATTAATATATAAATCATTAATTAGACCGGCCCTCCTATACGGAGCACCGATGCTAACTAATATATCACCAACCATAGCAAAAAAGCTCCAGCAGTTTCAAAATGAAGTACTGAGACGAATGGTGAGGCATACTTCTCTACAGAGGACGAAGACAGACCAAATACACGACACCTTCGAACTTCCAACCGTGACAGAGTTCATCTCCCGGAGATATATCAAATTCTTTGATAGTCTCCAGTACTGCACGCACCCACTGTTTAACACACTTCCGATTTCCAACCCCTAACTCCCATGGAGCTTAGGAAAAAAAAAATAAAACATTGTGTAATAATTTGCAACGTTTTTTCATTTCATAACATATACCTTCTTTGTTGTTCTACTTCCAAAAACAATCGGACTATTATTGACTAATGTAAAGCTTATTAATTGGATTCAACTTTGTGATTACTTTTCAAATGTAAGTGTTCTGTGCTTATTTGTGTATATAGTTTTTTGCTTTTTTTTTACGCTTGAATAATCCGAAAATTGTGGATATTTCAAGTGTTCTGACCAATAATTTCCATCAAGGTCATTATTCAGTTTAATTCTATCGAATGGATTTTCGTGAATTGAACAGCTAAGAGGAAGTACATGTTTTGTAGCATTTAGAGAAAAATAGGAATTGGAAGAATATTTTAATGCTGTGTTCTAAATATAACCTTTGAAAAAATTAAACCTTAAATTATGATGATTTTCAGAAGTTGAAAGTGTAATATTCGAAAAAGATTAAAATAATGTATATATCATAGTTCACAAATATATCGGTGTCAGTTTTAAAAAACTGGAAGGGATGGAAGCGAGTTTATTGAACTGAATTTACTTTAATTAAAAATTTACTAATTATATGGATTAATACTTTTATTTTAGATGGAAATCATAATTCGAGCGAGATGAAATTTACCTGGATTGTTTAGTATAGAGAGTGCTCAGTGTAAGTTAGATTCATATGGATCTCACGATATTCAAAAAATAAAATGAAAAAGAAAAAATTAATAGTATAACTATAATCTGCCTTTATAGTTTTACCAAATGCTATTTATCTTCCAAGCATATGTGCTGACGGGGGATGAAAATTCAACTCGACTTCTACTTTTTGATAAACAGAATATTATTATTACTTTCTTGACTTAATAAAATGTAATCTTGGGATATATGGTAATTGATTCTACATTTTGATGATTTCTTATAAGAATATTTTACAGAAAATATTTTTCCTCAGTTATAAAGGGAAATTAATTAATTTAATATTGGAAAACTTGCCATCAATAGTGATATTATAAAAGCATGCAGATATTCTTAAACGGATACACATGAAAAAAACCATCACCTCTCCCAATGCAACAAGCACTACTTCACTTGTTGTCAATATAGCTATTTATAAGAAAACTACTTTAAATTATTTCTTGAAATAAAAAATACTAAACTACACACATTACATATATACTATATTTGCAAACTTAATGTAGTTCTAATATAAAGCGGAAAAAAAATCTCAAAGATTGTATTATATGCAGGGCCCGAAGAATTACTCCCAAACCGATTCCAAAACGGTGTAAACCCTTCAATTTTGAAGATATCTTGGTAAAAATAACAGGATCCAGCATATTTTTGTTAGTTATCATTATTATTTTATTAAAAGTAGAATTTTATTAACAAATACCAAGTTTTCGTCCTGGTTTCGTCAGCATTTTGCTGCAAACTTTAATAGTCGCTACTGGTTGGAAATCTATGAAGGCTAACTTACTGGGTTTTTTTATCATTTTATTTTCATTAGATCATTATTTTTTCCATGATTGATATTTTCGTTGCATTTTTAACTTTTAAACCTGAACCTCTATAACCCATGAAGGTTCTTGGGCTCGTACTGCTTCTAGGCCAACGGCTGTGCAATGAGCTGATTAGGCCTTGATCACGCTCAGCCGCTAGGTTTTTCTCCCACCTCGGGACCCACTTTAAAGAGGCTGGGTCTGCCAGGAGAGTCTTCATATCCTGAATTAACAGAATAAATAATATTCTGTCATAGCCGGGATTCGAACCCAGGACCCGGAGAACAGTAGACTTATTTGAATTATATCAGTCAATTTTATGTTTGATAATATTTATTGATTTTGATTTTTCTACAAGATAAAATATCTTATTATATCTTTCCCTTTGGAGTCGTTTCATATTCTATCCCTGGCTTTAAAACCGTAGATTTGATTGGGCAGGCGGAATTGTTAACGCTGACGAACTATTGGAGCCTGCAACTGCGACCCGCAATCTAAATTCAAATTGGTACCACTTCCTCGTCTTGTTCGAGTGAACTTTGTTGATATTCTCTTAATTGAATTAACTAATTATCCTAAAATATATAAACATTAAGGGTAAAAGTTAGTTAAGGGTGCAATCAAATTAACACACAATTAAGTAGAAACTTGATTTAATAGTGCCCACGTTTCATAGGTTCATACGTTTCAAACACTAAGAGTTTCGTTTCGCATTTATAGGTATAGGACACTTAAAACTAATAATTTAATTTCGTGTGTTAATTTATGGTTATAATGTAGCGATGTTATTGCTTCGTAACTGCTTATATTTTAAAATGTATTAGATACATCATGGCCATAGCAATTTCACACCTCTGATTTTTTAAATACCCTTAATATTTAATTCATTCATTCAAATCCTCCTGTTTTCAATCTTAATGCAACTAAAACAAACAAGATAGGATAAAAACAATTTTCGTCACCATAACTAACAGCGTTATTTCGCCAGACCATTTTCCTTGTGTGCTCCTTCAGTTTTTTTTAGTATTTCTGTGAAATATTACTTACCTATCGGAAGATTTGTTATGAATCTTTGCTGTTTCGGGAAATTTGCATATGTTCTTGTAAGGATATTGCAAAGAATTTTCGTAAATACAGTATGCATGATATAATAAAGAAATCAGCTTGTGCATAATATAAAAAATGCTTTTTTTACATTAGGTACATTACAGTTGTTCTGGAGGTGTGTTTAGAAAAGTGACTTACTGAACGCTAACATACAATGCATAAATTATTTACAACTCACCATTATTTATCTTGAAGTGAAAATGTTTAACTGTTTCTGTATATAGGGGAGAAGATAGTTCCGGGTGCAGTTAAATGAACCCTCAATTAAGTGTAAACTTAATTTATTTGTGCTTATGTTTCAGCCTAAATTTCAGGCCTTCTTCAGGGCGAACGAAGGAGTGAAAACTCAACAATCAAGGCCTCCAACAATAATCAGCTCTCTAATTTAGGCACAAGTAAATTAAGTTTCTGCTTTATTGAGTGTTCATTTGACTGCACCCGGAACTAACTTTTCCCCCACTACTATCTATGTTCTATAGAGAGTTTATTTTTCGATTAATTAATGAAAATAAAGCTACATTATTCATTTTATAAAAGATACCTCTTTTTGAAGAGAAAGTAAGCATTACTTTAATAGAGTTAAAATGTCTTTCATTAGGGATCTTACACATGGTTTATGAGTTTTATCGTGTCTAATGTACAAATTAATAAATCAGTGCTAATCTTAATTCTGAGACTAAGAATAAAAAGCCAACTGAGACGTTAATTTGGGGATAACATTACATCTACTACCGGTTATGTGTATTTATTAAATTAAAGGATCCAAATATAACTTTAAATGCTTACAGTGAGTGTCAAAAGTATTCGGAATTCATATTTCTTTTCCATTAATAAGTAGATTTCAGAACTATGAATTTATATAATTCTTTTTCACACATAAATCTTTAAAGAGGCTCCCATTAAGGATAATTACTGACCAAATAACTGAAAAGTTTATTGTTTTTAATAATATCCGATTAATAATGTAAAATTACAAGATCGTTCAGTGTCAAAAGTATTCGGAAATCGTAATATTCTGTTGTTTAATGGTTTCATCAAATGTTCATATTCTCACTACTATTCGACATAATTTTATGTTCTAAACGATTCTTCTCCCTTAAGTAGCATACGTATACCCAACTTAGGAAATAATTTTTTTTTTTAATAAGGCCCTAAAATAAAAACTCAACGATCGAACAACGGCTTTGAATAATTTTTAAAAGAGAAATAGTTGAAATGTTAACAAAATTTATGAGAATATGTGGATGGCTATGTACGTGTAGATAATATAATAATAAAATATAAAATCAAAAAATTGAGCTTCCAAAAAACATTAAATGTTAAAACTGAAAGACTGATTATTCATCAAATAATAAAACAATACCTCAAATGAGTAAACCTTAGCTTATTTCTGAATTTCCCAGAACTTCTGGATAAACAATAGGTGTTTTAGCTGTTCGCCGCGTTCTATAAAAATATGGCGAAAAGAAAAACATGGTACAAGAAGTACGGAAAAGGTCTTTCAGCAGGCAAGGCAATATGAGAATAGGATGAATGTTTGTAAATAATTTTAAAGAGAAGGGAGGTGAATTAAAACGTTTACAGATGTCTCCGATACTAAAATACATGGTTCGTAAGAAAAAATTATGGTTTAGAGGAAATGAAACTAAGAATTTAGTATGTCATGCTAAAAATTCTTGAGCGGTCAGAGATAGTTAGGTATGTTTTTCTTTGGAAGAGTTTAATAACATTCGATTCATTGGCAGAATTATATTTGTGTATTTTTTAAGTATGAAAAACCAGAGTTAAAAGTTGAAGAAAAAAGACTAATAAGTACAATTTTTAACATACGCGCGATCATGACTTTGGGCATAAATACCTTATCTGTTCAGATTTAGTTGCTGCAAAATTTTCAAAAAGTTCTCCAAATCCATCTTCCATTATTTATTTCAAATTTTATTAACTATTTCTGGATCCTACTTAAAAGGAAATACTATATTCAAAATTAAAATGGCCTCAAGAAACAATAAGTGGGAAAATATTTCACACCAAACAATCAATTATTTAGTAAGAACAATTGTTTATTTACTATATCTGTATTAATATTATTAGGAAACCACGCAATTCCGAATACTTTTGACACCATTGACATGCATTATTTTTCATTTTTTCCTAAATGAACATTCAAAATGTTAAAAATAAACTGATTGTTGTAATTTTTGGTTTTAGTTATAGGGTAACTTTCTTATGACATTATAAAGTGATTAAAAACTCCTTAAAAACATAGAAAAAAAAATCTGGTGCGGGCAACACACGTCTTTCACTTACCTCGATTTTTAAAATCAATGAAAGAATTTTCAAAAACAGTTAGTGATAAAAATACGTGAAACTATTAAGGAATTAATCAAATTAAATTTCTATAGAAACATGTGTTTCATTAAAAAGTCTATTATATTATTATCTAAAATAATCAGATAGTTTTATGTTCATTTCATCACTCTCTATTAACTTTTAAAAGATTGTGTATGAGATGACATTTTTTCTAAAATCTTTAGCTTTCCAACGGTATATCATACATGTATATTACTGCTCTTATGTTCAAAAACGAAAAATTGCATTAAAAAAACATATTTTCTGTTTTCTCCTTTAGTTGGGTATCGAATTTATTCAATTTATATATTTACCTGTTTTTTATCAGCATTAACAAGATAATCTAGTTATTATTATTGAATCTACAAAATTAAAGGTACTTTAGAGGAAGAAAATTTAAAATATCGGCATTTAAGCCCTGTCAAGCCATTTTTATCCAAATAAAATCTACATGAAATTAAAGCACATTAAATTTTACATCGATATACCGAGTTTAATCAAAATCGTCGGAACGGTTTTTGAGAAAATCGAAAAAAGGTGCAAAATACATGGTATAAAGTGCCTCTTCTGGTAAGCTCATATTGATGAAAAAAGTTTTGTCACGTCTCGGGCGTATAGTTGTCTTAAATATGAAATTTCAGTTTCATAGGACTTACCGTTTATGCCCGGGAGTTACCCACACACAGACACACCACACAAACCTTTTTTCGGGACTTGGTTATTTGGACTCAGGGGACCCTAAAACGTGTATTTCCGTTGAAAACTGGAATTAGAAAATTTTCACGATCGCAATACTTCCCCTTACTATATATAGTAAGTGAAAGTAATAAATTAAATTAAATTTCTATAGAATCATGTGTTTGATTCAAAAATCTATTATATTATTATCTAAAATAATCAGTTAGTGTTATGTTCATTTCATCACTCTCTAATAACTTTTAAAAGCTTGTGTATGAGATGATAATATTTCTAAAATCTTTAGCTTTCCAACGGTATATCATACATGTATATTACTGCTCTTATGTTCAAAAACGAAAAATTGCATTAAAAAAATATTTTTTCTGTTTTCTCCTTTATTTGGGTATCGAATTTATTCAATTTATATATTTACCAGTTTTTCATCAGCGTTAACAAGATAATCTAGTTATTATTATTGAATCTACAAAATTAAAGGTACTTTAGGGTAATCAAATTTAAAATATCGGCATTTAAGCCCTGTCAGACCATTTTTATCTAAATAAAACCTACATGATATTAAAGCCCATTAAATTTTACATCGATATAGCGAGTTTAATCAAAATCGTCGGAACCGTTTTTGAAAAAATCGAAAAAAGGTGCAAAATGCATGTTATAAAGTGCCTCTTCTGGTAGGCTCATTTTGATGAAAAAAGTTTTGTCACGTCTCGGGCGTATAGATGTCTTAAATATGAAATTTCAGTTTCATAGGACTTACCGTTTCCGCCCGGGAGTTACCACACACACAGACCTTTTTTCGGAACTTGGTTATTTGGACTCAGGGGACCCTAAAACGTGTATTTCCGTTGAAAACTGGAATTAGAAAATTTTCACGATCGCAATACTTCCCCTTACTATATATAGTAAGTGAAAGTAATAAGTTAAAAGCAAGTAAATTACGGAATGGCAGTGAATTCCGAATACTTTTGATACTCACTGTACATAAGTGGTATGGTAACCTTTTTATATTTAACGAAAAATCTAAAATAATCAGTAGAAAAGTCACAATTATGAATTTAAAAACAAATAATTTCTCTGAGCTTAGTTGATTTAAAAATCTGTAAAATTAAATCTAACTTATTCAACTTTTTAAATTTCAATTACGGTTAATTTAACTTAAATTTTATTTTAATAATCTTCCCTTGAATTAGTCAGTCTCCTTTTTTTCTATCAATTGAAAATTTTAAATCCTGCCGTTTGTAAATTAGATTGAAGTTTATATTCCATATTGTTTGTTATGTCATTATAATTTTTAGTTTGACAACTCTTATCGATTTTCATCTTCTCTAAAAACTTCTTTTCCTTTTCCCATTTATATTCAAAATTAGTGATGGCATATTCATTGTTTTGTTTTTTATTTGAACTAGAATATTAATAATAAAACTGAATAATAATAGATTGAAACGAGACGGAATAAGTGCTGAATCCTTAGACGTAAGCAGTTGCCCATGGGCGTTTAAAGAAGACCCAAGAGCAATAGGGACATTTCGATTGATCCCAAGGAGGGAAAATTCCCTATGGCGGCAGCCACAACAAAACCTCAGTGCCAACTCTGTCGTAGGGAGGTTTGTGTCGGTTAAGTTAATATGTTTCAGTTCAATATATCTGGTTTATCCGCCAAATATTGTCCCATATTAGGATTATTATTCTTATGAATTAAATATTTACATCATGGACTCGGAAAATAAAGCTGCTACCTTGCCGGGTAAGGTTATCTTATCAACTATATAGCATTTATTTGATTTGAATTTATTCCAATCTCTTTTGAGTCTAAATCATACAATTATTTATTAAAATATTTCCGATTTTGCCAATCTGCAATAATAATATATTATTTCAGGTGTTTAGTCATGTTGACAGTTGACAGTTTGCTTATAATTTTAAACTGTTGTAAAATTCATACTATTCTTTAAATTGATTTAAAAAATAAGCAAGATTTACTAAAGTTATAATGTGAATATTTTTAGGATTTTATAGAATCTATTGTCTCAGTTAAAATAATTAAATTATTCTTTTTACCATTAAAAGAACTGCATACAACATTTAATTTATGCGTTTACTATTTTACTCCTTACAATTATATCTATATTTTCCTCTAATTTAATGTTTATGCAGTGTTATCTATTTTTTTTTTACTTTATATGTTCATCATCTTAATATTTAAAAAACTGCGTTTTATTTCATAATATTTATTTACATATTGAAAACAAAATTATAAGTCATGTTTACTATTGTAGGAAAATGCAGTATTTTATATATATATATATATATATATATATATATATATATTTTTTTTTTTTTTTTTACTGTACTAAATATTTGTGCATATATGAATTTCTTAAGTATTTATTTTGTGAAACAATCACAATTCTTGGATAAACATATACATACACAAACTTTCCCAATTTTACTTCCTACTTGTTTGATTAATAAATAACTTCACTCTAAAATATTTAAAAGAAATATTAAAACATATCTTAACTTTAAACATGTATAATAATTTTAATTTATTTTAGCAGTATTATTAGTAAGTATTAAAAATAGATTATATTATATATTTGAATTTTCATTAATATTAATGACAAATAGAATGTCAAATAATAATTTTTCAAGTCTCATAAAATCTATAAGAGATAATCAATAAATTTGTGGATTCCTGTTTTGGTAAAAAAAGACATGTAGTCATTATTTCAGCATTACATCAGTCTATAAAGATATAATTAGATGTGGATTATCGAGGGGAAGCAGCTGAACGAGTACATTCACTGAGTTTTTTAATGAAACTGGAAGAAAACCGGAGTTAACTATTGGACATTTGCCAAGTTACTTATTTTTAGAGTGCTTTTTTGACCCAGTTCATGGTGTGATATTGAACTGATTCTTTATTGTTTCTTATTAATCAATAGTCAGTCTCAAAGGAGCTTCATTTTCATCAAAATATATTCTACAGGTACCAGTGATTTATAACTAAAATGTGTTGTCGAGAGCCGACAGGTACAGTTTTGCTCCTTCACAGAGAAGGTATTGTGTCTCTTTGATATTTTTAGTTTAATGTTTTGATTATCACTACCCCTTCTTACCTTATCTATCTGAACTGACTGCAACCTATACATTGAGCAGTTTCTGTTAATTCGATGTCTTGCTGAAGCTTAGAAGTTATCCTTTTAAATTTATTTATTTTATATGACAGCTTTAAACAAAGCAGTATACCTGCACAGTGTTAACTACTGTATTTGTTTAATATTTGCATTTTATGAAGCACTAACAACCTTGGCTTTCTCATCATGTTTATGTAGATTCCTTATTTTTATTGGAAAATTCCTTTGAATTTTTTATCCTGTAAATATTCCTGATTGTATTATAATTCTAATTTTGATGTAATTTTATCTCAGTAATATTGATATTTTCCTAAGAAAAAGATTCTATATATGTAAGAGTTTTCATTTTTGTTATTATCTGATGTGATCTAACATTACTGATTCCCAAGCATTGTCTAAACAGTAGGAATAAATAACTGGTACTATGCTCCCTCACTATTTGTATGTTTGGTTAACGTTTTGGTTTGGAGGAGAATGTATATTTACCAAAGACCATCTTGAAGTATAAGCATTCTATTTTTGTTCCTTTTGATTATTGATTACATCCACTACTGTCGCATTGTGAAGATGGAATTCAATGAATCTATTGTCTGAATAAGAAAATGTTAACACCACTATTAATGGCAAGTGCAGATGAGGACAATATTTTAAAAAATAAAATAAGTTTTCTGAATTAGATTTTGGTTTGTAGACTAAATCGCAGCATTAATTTATTTTTTTTTGCATGTTGGAATGTGGTAATTAATTGTGTTGTGTTAAGTATTTTTAATTTTTAAATGATTCGTTACAAATCCAACCTTCACAAAAGAAGTTTAGCTTATCAACAATTAATATTATTTTATTTCATGTGGTACTATTTATTTTTAAGGCTTAATTTAATTAAATTTGAAATTATTCCTGACTACTGTTTGGCAAAAATATACCTCTTACCAAAAAAAAAAAAAACAGTCAATAGTTGTACTCTTCTTAAAATAATTGCATAAATTTAATTTTTAATGGTTTAGATTATTATTAATTCAGAATCTTTGCTTTAAAAGTACACATTGTCTTCATATCCATGTTTTCTTTCTCTATCAAACGTATATTGTATAAGTAGTTTTCCTGGTTAAAAGTGTTTTAAAAAGGTTGGAAATTTATAATTTTATGATTAGTTTTTATTTGTAATTTAATTATTTTCAAAGTAAGGGATTAAGTTTATCTGTTAAATATTTGTTACTACTACTCTTTAAAAAAAAAGCCATTTATTTCTTCATCAAATACAAACAACTTTCTGAATGATAATTAATAAATAACTTCTATTGTATGTTTTTTTGATTATTTTTTATAAATTAAATTTGAATTTACAATTATTTTTTGAAGAGAACAGATAGAATTCGGGTTATCGATTAGTAGTCAATTGGATGAGATCAAATCCTAATGACCTTTAAAATGAATCCATTGATTTCGAATATGGTTAAGCCAGGGTTTCATCATTTTCTCTATTTTGTTCTAATTTGAATTAAATATATTAAACCATTATTTATTAATAAGTGCTATGTAAATATTTTAAATTTTCTTAGCATAGTATCTTTTGACATTTTAATGAACTTGATATAAACATTACAATATTTGTATGATTAGATTATCAAATACTTTAGCAATGGTCATTAGTTTTATATACATTATGTTAAGGATATTTATAATTTTTGGTGTTATAATTAAATATTTATTTGGCTTTGATATTCTGCTAATTTGATTTCAATTCATTTATTACTATATTTTATTCTGTTAATATTTTGTTGTGCCCTTTTCTGGAATCACATTTTTAATGTTTTTCCTAAAAATAAAATATGGAATTGTCTTAACTATCTTTGACAGCTTTATTAATTGCTTTAGCTGTTAACTTTATTAATTATTGTACTTTTTAGCTAATTTCATCGGTTACTGAATTTGCCCCAAAAATAATAAATCGTAAATGTGATCCACTCAGCCTTAAGGAATAACTGAAAAGTTACTTTTTTCATTTCTAATCTCCTTTATTGTTGAAAAACTTTAGTAACAAAGAAAACAATGTTGCAAAAACAAATGAAAACTGAAAATTTCATTCAAATTATTAAGAAATACATATGATCTCAAGTATTTAGCAGGAATTAGATCTATAGACAATGTCCTTGAAAAAGTTATTAATTTAAGATTTATTTTTTATTCAAGTTATACCTTCTTATCAATTCTCTTATAATCATTGTTTCGCATTGTTTAAAGACTAATCTTACACAACTTCAACTTTCATTAAGTCTATCTTATTGATTAACTGGTCTTACAGATTAGTTATATGTAAGTTGTATTACTATTAAATTTAGGATTGTGATTACTAGTATTTTACTTAAATATAAAATCTATACAAGTTCGTCTTAATAAACAGATAAGATTTAATTTTTATATTAAAAATCCTTATTAATTATCGCCATTGACAGTTGTTTACTTTGCTTTCTTATGTGCCAAAATTGTTCATTATTATTAATGATCATCAGGTTTATTCTGATAGAAACTCAACTTTGTGAAAAAGAATATATTCTTGAATATTTGTAAATACATGGTCATGTAACTTCGTATATGAATTTACATTATATCTTCTTCTTTTTTTTTTTTAATTATTTAAATCTTAAAGTTATTACTGCCTTTTTTATTCTTTATTTTTAAATTTAAATATTAAATATAAAACTCTAATGCTATTTTTTTCTTATAGGTAGAGGTAGTGGAGGAGGTAGCGGTGAAGAGGAAGGAAGTGGTGGGAGGGGAGGTAGCAGGCGCTTGCGAGATGATTTAAGGAGGCATACCCTGTCCTCGTCGGAGCATAGGTATGCTCAACTGAGGAGTGTTGATCTTGAGGTATGAATGAAACCTATTTTTAAATAAACAAAAAATTAGAGTGGCAATTTAGCCTGAACATTTAATTATCTATTTCATTAATATTATTCTTACTTTCATATTTAATCATAATTCCTCAGGTGGATGAAATTTTATATGATGTAGTGTATAAAGGATAGATAATATCTTTATTAAAATCTATATTTAGATAAAATAATTGTTTATCTTTGATATTTTTTAACTTTCATAGTTCCATTAGAGAATTTTTGTGAGTGGCTACCAATTGGCCAACGTCTCCTCACATACCCAGGGGAGAGCCTGTGAGTGAATCCCCATTTAATTATATGCTTGAAAAAGTCTCACTAGAACTGGGATTCGAACTCACAATCTTTGGTGTGAGAGACTACCGCACCAGCCTCTCAGCCACGGTCTCCCCATAGTTATTAATAATATTCATAAAATTCTGAATTACATTTAATAATTATATCATTTTTGCCTGCATCTTAAATTTTACATCAAGAATAAAATTGCTGAATTGTTAGTAAAAAATACTTAGTTTTTGTATAAGAGGTGGACAAATTTAAAGTAATGTGAATTTGGAGCTAGTAATGCATTCGTTTTGTCAGAATCAACAGGTTAGTGACTGGAAATGAATTGTGGTACACAGTATCATGGTAACTTGAAAACATACTTTGAGATATTTCACCACTGTTAAACCAGGAATCGTTTATTTTTATTGTAAAGTAATAGATGACTTCCAAAATACACAATTCCAACATGGTATTAGCCCTTAAATTTAGAAATTAATTATAGGAATGCATTTTTCAAGATGTTTCATAACTTTTTAACAACTGAAATTGAACATTAGGGAGCGGCATGGTATTATGGATAGAACACTAGTCTAATGATCTCAGCTGTGGCAGAATTATTTATTCTGTTATTTGGAGACCCTCCTAAGGTATACCCAGCCTCTATAATGTGGGTACCCGAAAATTGGAGGGTAAACCTGCTAGCTGAATGGGATATAAGCCTAACCATCTCCTTAAACACCCGTTTGTCGGGAAAAAGTACAAATCTATTTTTACTAAAACCAAGATCCTTTGTAGTTTATAGAAATGAAGGTTTTGTTTATTTTTTTATTTAATTTGAACTTTTCAAAAAGTATCTGTTCTCTGCGAACTGTAACTTTTAGTTGTGTCAAATGCAAGAGGTGTCTTGGAAAAGTTAAAAAGCAATAGCGGTAAACAGATCTATGACATTTGCTACTGAATCAAATACAAATAGTAATATTGCTATTTGATTAGCTTGTTTTTCAGTCATTAAATCCTCAGAAACTTGAGTTCATATGATAACCTGATAATTTAAGGGTGGGAGAGTAAAAGGCAGAAATGAAAGTAATGATTGAGACCTAAAGGAAAGAAAGTTTTATTATATACTTTTTTTGTTTTCAAAATTGACTAAAATTGATTGTGTTCAATTTGTGGTAGTTGTTAAACACCGCAGACTAAAACTAAATACAAGTAACGCCTTGAGAGATGTCATTCTTCATCATAGCTAACACTGTGAGCTTCATTAGCGGTGATTTGGAAAAAAATAGGTTGAGATACCCTTGAATTCGGCTTATAGTTTATTCTTGACCCTTGTGATTATATTTCTTGTTTACAATATTTGAAAGAACTTCTTGAAGGTGAACGATTCAAAAGCAATGAAGTATGAGATCACTTACATGTTTAGATGTCAACTTACCCTCAACATTTTTATTGGCAAATAATATCCAGGGTTCAAATTCTATTTCAGAATTGGATAAATCAATCTAAGAGAGGATTAAGAAATCCTGAAAGAATGTTTGTAATATAGCATCAAACAATAAATGTTTTAAAAAATAATACCATTTATTTTTGATACATCATAATTTTTTATTAATCTTTAATTTTGGTTTTATTAATTATTTAATTTTTGTTTACTCTTTTAATGTTATTTTATTTTATTTTTTACATGCTGCAATCAGACTGGGACAAAATCTAGCCGTAGAAAGGTGATTACTTGTTCCTTCAATTTTTACAAAAGTTTCACATTTACTAGTTTTTGTGGAAACCTAATATAATTGTGGCATTTGATTTAAAAAGATTTGTATCTTATAGATAGACTTAAAACATAATTTTTGGTACAATTTTGCACTATTTCCTTTTTTTTTTAGCTTAATAATGTTCATTAAATAAATTTGTTTAACACCTTATTTCTGTTGAAATAATGGAAATGCCTGTTTTAAAAACACAATGCCTCAATTGGTATAATTAAAATAATATATAATTTTAATTATATCAATATTTTATTGAAGCATTATATACATTTTTTTTTTTAACGTTTCTTTTCTTTGTTATTATATTTAGTCACCCCAGCCTCGTGGTTATCCTCCTCCCAATATGCTTCTGGATGATGACCCTGGGATTATGTCCGAAGTGGAGACTTCTTCCACAGGTTTCCGTCGAGGGAATCGTCAAAGATCATCTCTTCCCGTTGTACGCACCACTTCCAAAACTCTTGAGCGCCCATTAGGTAAAGTGTTACATAAATGTGTGTGTTTCTGTTTAAAAGTTCAATCTATTTTGTTAGTGTTAACTTTTTCTCCCACTGTATATTAATAAAAAAAGGAGAGAAAACCTTTAATGAATTTAAAATATCTAGTAACATAAATTCTCATTTTTTATGTTGTTTAAAAAGTACTTTATGTGTACTCTTGTTATTTATTCCTTTTATCTAACATATTGGAAATATGTAGTATTGTTTATGACTTTGATTATTTACGAAATGATGTCAGCTTACTTTTGAAATGTTTCTATGAAAACAGTTTGTTTTAATTATCATTTTAATATTAAATTAAATATTGTATCTATTATTAATTTAAAGCCTGCCTGTTTTAACCTGTTAATTAATTAATTAATTGCTATTATTTAGTTTTATAGCGTTCATTGTTATGTCATCAGTTTTTTAACCATATTATTTATATATATATATATATATATATATAATATCATAATATATATTATATATACTATTATATATTTTATTATATATTTATATATATGTTTTTTTTTTTTTATTTATGATTACAATATACCAACTTCTTTTATCCTCTGATTACCATGAGTTCTTTTTGAATCTAAAATATGTTTGTTTTACTTTATAACATTTAATCTTTGACCATTTTCAGTAGAATTTTTTAACTAATTTGCTTTTTTTATGCTGTAAAACATGGTTTGGCATTTGATCTGGACTACTTACTACTGTGTCAGAGGTATTTTGAAGTTCGTAAAAATGTTATGACGTGGTTAAACAAGCAGTGAATCTCCTTTTATTCATGATTTAGATTATGTATAGATGTCTTGAATGTATCTTATATTTAGTAAAAGATAAGGTGAAGAGGTTAAGGAATTAGTAACATCGACATTAGATTCGCAAGTTGTGTATACCCATGCAAAAAAGTGAAGAAAATAATTATTTGTATGGAAAAATCACCTTTTTAGGATGTACAGGACCCGAATTTCTAATCGCTTCCTGAGAATGTATTTCTACCTTTGTTTTTCTTAAACTATTAATATTAGATTAACAATGTTTTGGCAACCTGTAATGTTACACTATTTGTCTGAATTATTTATTGCAATAGTTTTACAGAATAAAATATATTGTAGATTAAATGTTTGCTATCTTATCTCGAAAATTCATCCAAAAATATTTGAATGGAGAAAGCCAAATATATTGTCATATTTAACTACCCTGTAAAAATTGTTTAGAATTTTAATTTTTAGAAATTTTATTTTAACTTTTAATTTTTTGGTGCTCACTAAGTTCTATAAGTTTAAGTTTCTGAAGGAGATCTCATTCTGTGTGTTATCAAATAATCTCATGGTATTCAGAGGGTTAAATAACTTTTATAATCTATAGATTTTTTTTATTTTCATTGATATTATTAATTGAAGATTTCCTTCTTAAAGTTTCTAAAATTCATTTTTGACCTAAAAATTAAATTTTAACTCAGTAACTCTTTAATTAAAAACTCATGAAGTCACATTTGTTCTTTTGTTTTTTACATACCATACTTTCTTTTCTGTTTCAGTTAGCTCACTCTCTCTTTTTTTGTTTTGAAAATTTAATCTGTTTAGGTTACCTAAAATGGAACCTGTGAAAAACTAGATGAAGTATAACATCAAATTGTTTTGCATTATCTTAATGTTTCATTTTTTTTTTTTTTTTTTTCCGATTGGCCAGATGATGTAGTTTTCTAGGATTCCACACCGCGTTTCTCAATAGAACATTGTAGGGTAGGTTCATCACTTCCTATGCCTATTTTTGTGAGTAGTCTCCATTTGGCTGATGGGTCTTAAAAACCCAGGGGATGGCTGTGAGTTAAATCCCCTTTTAATTATATACTTGAAAAAGTTCAGGTGTGACGGGATTAGAACTAAGAACCTTTGGCTTGGTTGACTAGTACACTAGCCAAACTTCACCACTCTTATTAAACTTATTTAAGCCTTCAGGGTAATTGGCCCTAGGAATGTGATTAAGCCCATTATCATTGTATCACAACATAATCCATCTTCATATCAAGCTGTTGATACTTGATATTGAATCTTCTCATTTGATCAGATATTTTTAATATTATTGTAGGGAAATCTTGCTTTAACATGTTCATGCCGGGGCGAATATCTACCTTTTTCCACATGAGACGGGACTGTGTTAGCTGCTTATGCTTTGTGGGGCGACACTGTTGCAAGTTCCAATGAGTTTAGTGCGAGACCACAACAGTTTCAGGCTTCCAACGTGCTAAGTGCAAGATTGTAACAGTTTTGACATACACATATGACTTGAAGGAGTAATTATGGAAATACTTTAAAAAAAGATTCTTATATTATTATTATATATTATATTCATGTATCAGATTATGGGAATAAAAATATGGGATAAAAATATATGGGAATAAAATTTAACATTAGTGCTTTTGATTTTTTTTTTTTTTTTTTTTTTTTGTATTTTGTGATGGTGTTAATGAAAATTAATATTGTAGTAATTTGAAATCATAGTATTTTCATCCTTTGGTTATAGTTCAACTGGATTTGTGCTGTCTGTTTTATTTTATTTTTTCAGTTTTAAATCAAAGAAAGGTATCGTACTTCTCATTTTCAAGAAACCCTTTTCTCTGTTAGCTCTTCTGGATAGTTTTTTTTTTGTTTTTTTTATAAAATTAGTTGAGTTTCATTTTTAAACCTATTTGTACAATATGAAAACTTTTTTTAATGAAAAATAATATGTTTAAGTAGAGTTTGATGTTTTGTATGGATATAAAGCTTTACTTGGTGTCTGCTAGGACTAGGTGGTGTATGGGAGGAGGTAGAGGGAGAAGAAGAAGCAAGTCGTTCGGGTCAGCATTACTGCGGTAAATAAGGCACAATTTCTCAGTCCCTAATCAATTGTACTCCTTTCTCCCTGCACTTACCTCATTCTTTCTAATTTAGTTTTCTTTCGTTCTTTTCTTTTTCTTTTAATTTGGATTTAGTTCTTTTAAGTTACAGTTATTTCTTTTTTAACTGATATTCAATTTTTTTCTTTTTTTTTTTTTCATTTTCTGAGTGATTGTGATGACGGAAAGAAAAGATTTGACGTTAATATTGACCATTATTTTAGTTTATAGCTCTGGATTTCGATGAATGATCACATCATTCGGTTGTTATAATGTTCCTAATGGTCGAAGATGAACATTTAAGAACATTATATTATGAAACCTTTGTTAATATGGTAATGGTGACATGTCTTTATAGCTATTGGAAGCGTTAGTATTTTATAGATGTTATTTATTTCTTTTTATGGATACTCAAGCTGCTTTTCATAAGGTTTTGGATTAAGCTTGTTAATTCAGGTATGAACTTATTGCCTTTGAATTTTGAGATAGTGCATTGCTATAGTTCGGATTTAATCATTTTTCACTCTTTTATTTATGGATTTATTTTAATATTATTGTTCTGTTTTAGGAATTATTGATTTTTTTTTCTATTTTTGACTAGGACTTATCATGGATAATGGTAAAATAACACAATACATTTTATCTGTACCCATTATTGTCACACTTTATATATGATTAGTTATACCCGCACGTCGTTGCCTATGACATGATTATTGTTGTGTCACCTCACTAATACTGAAATAAAATAATATCAAGAAAAAATATTAACACTTGATCTTAACACGACACAGTCATGTCACCTTTATATTATCCTCATTATTTAACTATTTTTGGTAATTTTATTCTCTTTAAGTTTTCTTATGTTGTATGTGCCCTGTCTTCTTCTTGTAGCCATTGTTTCACAAACAATACCCCTTTTTATGAATTTCATTATTTTTCTTGCCTGAAATGTTTGCTTAGTAAAACTGTATTAAATCCAAATCGTGAAATTTAAATAAAAATTAAGTATTCTTTGATGTTTTGGAGAAATGGATCATAATGTATTCATAATTATATTAGAAAATTAAATAAAAATATCAACAAAGATGGTGAAATTATAAGTAACTTAAAGCATTTTTGAAAACGCTATCTTAGAACTAGTCTTCAAATTTTTGTCTACAACTTAAAGAAGACAATCAGAGCAAATTAAATAAAAAATCACTATTGTTTGTTAGAGTATTGCTGATTTCTTATAAATTTTGATTTTAATACTGCATTCATATTCAAGAATAAGTTACTATTTAACAATAATAATTTTAATAGGATTACCAGACCTGAAAGTTTGATGCTGATACCACCATTCGCTGCCTACAGAATTGCTTGCACTGACCCCCAAGGGTGTATATCAAGTTTTTAAGAATTCATTCTTCACTAACAACTTAAATTCCCATTTAAGCCACCTCAATTTTACTGATGGGGTGCACGTTACACATTGTGTAATCTTGTAAAATCCCCACTGGTCTCATCACTGTTAAAAAAGAAAAAAAAAATAGAAAATAATTCTCAAAAACTGTGTTTTTTAACGTTTAAAGTTAGTGGCGACTTTGTTTTACATCTGTGTAGATCAGATCCTAGGGATAATAGTTTTGTATATTCTAACTTTACAATTCTTGACTTAAGCCACGAGCTATGTGATTTAGCTACTGATAAATAACATGCACTTCCTCCTCTTAACTGCAAATTTTCTCCTGAATTTTGTTTTTGCATCTTATCGCTGAAAAAACTGAAATTAACTATTTAATAGAGTTTTTAAAAACATACTTATAAACCCTGCGGGCAGTTGCTCTGAGCCATGATACTTGTTCATTTTTGTAATGATAATTTCACTAATCAACTGTAAAAATTTTAGTTCAATATTTTCGTTCCTATGTTATTATTTATATATTTTTAAAAGCATTGTTATTGTATATTTCATTTATCTTTCTTCTCATTGAGTTTGTAGAACATTTTCTTGTAGCTAATTTTTTTGTTACTTCTAAAGTCAATTGATAGAAATGGCACATCGTAGCTACTTCAATATTTAATTAGTTATGCCCAAGGAATCCTTTTTAAATGTCTTTTGTGTTTTAAAATATGCTTGATCTACAAAAAATAAAATAATTTTGTTACTATCCTATTTTTAAATTAATCTTAGCTCATAGCTGTATTTTATTTTAATAAGTATAATTGTGGAAAAGAATTTTTAAGAAACCAAGCAACTAATTATAGCTAATCTTCATTTTACGTTGAATCCAGTTTTAAATTATTTTTGTTTTTCTCAATTATTTCAAATTTTTATTTTGTTTGTATTAGATGTTATGCTAAAATTTTCTGATTTATTCTCTAGAATTACACGATATATTTTCATTCCTTTGAAATAGGTGATTCATTCTTGAGGATTTCTTCAGTGCAGAGTTTCTTATGGAACTAAGGTAGCTTTATAAATACCCTGTAATAGCTGTGATATTGCTGTATCCTTAAATCCTATTTATTGTATATTCTCTCTTGACTGGATTAACCGGAGCTTCATCCGTAATGGCAAACATTTATTAATTTTAATTTTAATAATTCAGAAAAATGTATTTTAAAAAGTGGTGGATGAGCAAGAAAATAAGTAGACTATTCTATTAAAGGCTTGCTGTAAAAAAATTCCACCAATCTTAAAATGACAAATTTGAGAATTGTTTTTAAAAAGTGCATGTCATTGTTGGATAAGGTTATTTTTTGTTAATCATTAGGCATTAGGGACAATATCAGAATCAATTGATATGATTTGAATTAAAGCTACTGGCTGTAAAGAGAGTAACATGTTTTGAGGAAGTGAGGTTTTTGTTGAATTCCATAATAAACTCACTAATTCAATGTATAATAATATGATAAAAATAGGTATTTAAAATGGTACCATGTGGATACCATATATTATCTATTTAGTATCTAATGTTTACTTATATTTGAGTATACACAGTATGTTATTAGTAGTTCGAATTAATAATATTTATTGAGGTTATGAAGTTAACCCAAGTTAAGCACTCTCATGATAGCTGCATGAAACATCATGGATTAGTGTTGTTCTTGCTAGAAGTATTCCAGATTTGTTGGTTGTTTTGACAATTGGTGTTATTTTTAGAAGTACTAGTACTCATGTAATCACATGCGTAATGTACATTACATGATGGCAGCTCTAACACATTTTTTGACTGGTGGAATTTCTGTTAGCAACTCTTTATTTGTATTCAAAGTTCTTAGAATTCTTCAAATTATTAATAAAAAAAAAAACACTTTACACTTGTAACACTTAACTCTGAGTTTCATTTAATAAAATCAAAACTAATTATTAAGCCATTATTATGTAATTTACTTGTATCTTTCACAAAAATAAAACTCTAGGGACTCATTCAGCCTCTATTAAGTGGTTACTCAATGATAACTACTCACTTATTACTAAGAAAATTATATTTTCTTGATTACACTGTTTAGGCCCGGTTGCACCAACAGCCTGTGTTAAAGTTAACTTTTGCTGTTAACTAACCCGGGTTAAAAGCTAATCATGATTAAAGTTTTTGTCCATTTGCACCAACAAATTTTTAATTCGAGTTAGTTAACATGGGTTAGCGCGGGACGTCATCATATTCGTGACGTATTTAACAACTCCAAACCCTCTAGACAGAGACAGTTAGGTTATATTGAAATGATTGTTTTACTCTGCCGATTAATATATATTAATACAATAATGGATATAATTAGTTGACCGTTGAGAATTAATAATGAAACATTTTAAGATCTATTGAATATCAAGGAAGCTGGATTGTAATGTGAAACCAGACAGACAATGAGTATCTAAATGGAATAAAAACTATAGTATATAAAATGTTATTAGATGTATTCGAAAAAAATAATAAATTAAATTAAGTACAATGAAATTAAAAATGAACTCAGGACAAAAAATCTTAACATTAATAACAATAAATTGATCAATAATAAACCAAAAATTGATGACAATATGAACAATAAATAGTAAAACCTAAACAAAAAACTATAACAGATCTTTACCAGAATGAAAATAATAAAAAAACAATTATAGGTAATATCAATAATGCGATAAATATAGAGATGATAAGTGGAAGAAATAGAAATATATACCATTATCAAAAAATGCAATTCATACCTCATCTATCCAAAGAATTTAAGAGAACACTTGTTGAATTTAATTCACCACAGACAAAATTATGACTTTATAACCATAATAAACTAAGTAATCATTTATCAAACATTAAAGATTTTACCACTCGAAAAACTGAATGTTATTTATAAAATAAATTGTATAGATTGTGATAAGATATACATAGGAGAAACATCTAAAAAGATCACAACTAGAGTCAAACAACACAGCAATAATTGTAAAAATATAAACACTACAGCATTTGCACAACACAGTCTTCAGCTTAATCACAATTTTGATTTTGAAAAACCTACAATATTGGATATAGAAAAACAATCGAATCTATATATAAACAAAAATATAAAAGATACCATAAATTATAAAACAGATTGAAAACACCTCTCACAAGCAGTTCTTGCTACAATTGGGAAATTAAAATTTGTAAACCTTACCTTAGTGACCTATATTTAATAATAAATCAGTGTATACTTACTACAGTAAATAGTATGACCCTAATTCATCAGGAGCCAAAGAATATGTCAGTTAAATGGGTATTTTTTCCTTAGTGTTAATTTAAAAAACAAACCAATTTTATGACATAAATTTTTGACAAAATTTTAATCAAAAATAGATAATTTTTTAAATTTTAAATGAATTTCGGGTAAATATAATTTTTTTGTAACATTGTTATGCATATTTTTGGTAATGTTTTTAGTTAATATTTAAAAAGTTATTTTATAATGTTAATTGATAATTTTTTGATGTATTTTAGTGAGTCCTGATGATGGGGAAGGCCCTCGAAATGTTGGCTCGTTTTAAAGTTAATTGTAATAAACTGTATTTGGAAGATTTAGAAACCTACAAATTATTTATTATCATTTTTCATTCTTCCAATTAACCTATTTTTATTATTAATCAATTTACTAAATTAGAGGAAAAAAAAAATGTAAATAAAATACAAAAATCAGACTTTATTGATAAATATAAACAAATAAATTACCACTTGACAACAAAAGAGGGAAAGGTTAATTGATTTAATAACACAGATTGCAATTTGTACAAAATTATGTCATTTCCTTTCATCTTGAAAAATTTGTGTCGACAAGTGCTCTGTGAAAAGCTATATCACTTTCACATATAATTTCTGATGGTGAAACAACATCAGGAAAGTAATCTTCTGGTTCTGGTACGTTGTAGATGTCCTGGGTTTCTATTGCAATGTTGTGGAGGACAGCTATAGCTACAATAATATTTAGGGCTTTTTTTGGATCCATTCGAATTCCATTGGCAAGGCAAGGAAATCTTCTTTCCATAAACCTGAACGCTCTCTCAATGATTGTTTGATTTTTGTGTCGACAAGTGCTCTGTGAAAAGCTATATCACTTTCACATATAATTTCTGATGGTGAAACAACATCAGGAAAGTAATCTTCTGGTTCTGGTACGTTGTAGATGTCCTGGGTTTCTATTGCAATGTTGTGGAGGACAGCTATAGCTACAATAATATTTAGGGCTTTTTTTGGATCCATTCGAATTCCATTGGCAAGGCAAGGAAATCTTCTTTCCATAAACCTGAACGCTCTCTCAATGATTGTTTGATTTTTGTGTGACAATTGATTTTTCTTCAGCAGCATTTGTTGGGTTTAAAATTGGTGTCAGTAAATATGTTTTGCAGCCATAACTACTATCTCCTAGAAGCCAAAAATCTCCAAATTCTCTTGACTCAAATCTCACTCGTAATGCAATTTAATTGAAAATCCAACTGTCATGCACAGAGTCAGGATTTTCAAGTTCCCATCGCACACTACTTGTATATTTAATGAAAACCACCCTTTTCTATTTCAAAATAGTTTTGTATTAGCTTCACTTAGAGACTGGATTTTAATATGAGTGCAGTCAATCGCACCAATTACTCAAAGAAAACATTTTATCCTGTAGAAATCTGACACTGTTTTGTTTTTATCAACTTCTGTTATGGACATTTTAATTAAATCACTTGACTTCCTGGCTATTAATGCTGTTATGCGTGGAATAATTCTATAAACTGTAGATTTATCAATATTAATGATGTCGCTAAGAACCTGCTGGTAACTACTAGTAGCATAATACCTCTTGAGGTTAAGTAGAATATGATGCAAAATCATAAATATTAAAAATGTCAATCATATTTAGCACTGTTTCTTTTTGAAATCTATACCTTCTTATGAATTCCACATCATCCTAAATTTCAATGGGATTCCTCCTTACTTTGTAAAGCTTGTTCCTAGGAAGTATATATATCAGTAGCATTATATCTTCATCTGATGTTGAATATTTATCTGAAGAGATTGTGTTCATTTTTCCTCGGTGTATTGGGATAAATGTTACGAAAATATTCAGAAAAAACCAACTAAAACTGACACACACAATGTTTCAAAGAGTAACTGGTTTGAAGGTGTTATGGATGTTCCTGTTTGTAGGATATGATTCAAAATCATTAATATTAAAATTGTCAATCATATTTAGCACTGTTTCTTTTCTAAATCTGTACCTTCTTATGAATTCCACATCATCATAAATTTCAAATGGATTCCTCCTTACTTTGTAAAGCTTGTCCCTAGAAAGTACATTTACCAATAGTATTATATCTTTATCTGATGTTGAGTATTCATCTGAAGAGATTGTGTTCATTTTTCTTCGGTGTATTAGGATAAATATCACGAAAATATTCAGAAAAAAACAAACTGAAACTGACACAGACAATGTTTGAAAGCTAAAGTAACAGTAGAAAGGTAACATTGACATCGGATAATCGAGGTAGGAAGGTGAATTAACTTAACACCATCACTTAACATAGAGTTAGGGCTAATTATGATTGGTGCAATGGAATTTCTGCTAACCCGTGATTTACTTATCCAGATTAGTAAAGTTAAAGTTAAACACGGTAGGTGCAACCGGGCCTTAGTCAGTTAATGTTCTTTTCCATTTGCTGGACAGAGGATGAATGTAGATCATTGAATGATACTCAGTTTTTGTTTGAATGGGAACTTTGAGACACTTGATAATATAATGTCTATCTGCCTTCAATTGTGTTAAATAGGAGTTCTCTATCACCTCTTCCAAATTCGTTTTTTAATAAATTTATCCCTAGTTGGTATTTTAGCATGTTCACAATGTTTAATAAACACAAACGGGATCAGTAGACATTTCTTGAGTGTTTTCTTTGCCAGATTCTCTGATGGTCTAAGTAGCTTCAATTCAATTCTCTCTGATTAACTTAAGCAAAATCTTGATAAAGTACTCTGATGAATAGTGATAAAAATGCTTCTGTAACGGAAATATAGAAATGAATAAAGCTTTGGGCAACAGGAAAAACGCATCCATCTTTTAACTGTTTCACCATTCATCATTAATACACCATTTCAACCAAAAACAATGACAAAACCTTGAAATGTTATCAACACATTATATAAAAATTTATATAAGAAAATAAAAGTTAATTTTTACTTTTTTTTGTTCTTTCTCTTTCTTTTGATTCTTATCTTCAGTCATTTCATAAAATTCTAAGACATGTTCTCAAACCTTATTTGTGTTTCATGTTTATTCTATTCTGTTAAATCTTAATCTTATGTGTGCCTGTGGTTGAAAGAATATTTTAAAATATATTTGGCAGTTACAAACATATATTTATATATAAATCTTTTTCTCATTGCTATTTCAGTTTGTTGATTAGTATTTTATTATGTCTGTTCGGTTGTTTTCAAACTTATCTTCTATTCAATGGTATAGTTCCAGTTTTCTACATTGATTTTTATGTAAAGTATTATTTTACTATAACATAGACACTAAGTTGAATTATGTATAAAAATTGTCCAAACTCGTCTGTTCTTGATGATATTTGCTTTGAGCAGTAAAGGCAATGTTTCTTATATAACTAATCAGGTCTATATTTTACTTTCCAAATTAAATTTTTGGTTATTTTTTATTTTTTTATTTATTTATTGGAATTGAAACTTTATATCAAGCATAGTTGACATAATTCAGATGAGAAGCATAGTGAATATATAAATATGTTAATGACATGCTTGTTTGCATGCTGAAATGTTATCTGTTACTGCATGAAACAAAATTAAAATGAAATAATGAATTATCTAAAAAGCAATAAAATGTAAAACAACACATAATTTATCCTTTTTTATTTTCCTTTGTTTTTAATTATAATATTTACTTTAATTTAATTTTTTTTTAGTGTACATTCCCTCACCCTCCTTTATCAAGAGAAGCATATCACACATTAGTTGCATGTTTGTTTTTTTTCTT
Source organism: Piezodorus guildinii (assembly GCA_023052935.1). NCBI lineage: Eukaryota > Metazoa > Arthropoda > Insecta > Hemiptera > Pentatomidae > Piezodorus > Piezodorus guildinii. The sequence goes on from CM041293.1 coordinate 65,962,347, forward strand.
TTCTTTTTTTTTTTTTTGTTTTTTTTTTTTGTTAAAAACAAAGTAGGAAAGCTTGTTTATCAATGTTGGTGTATGTTTCTCTCATTTCCTCTCACGACCTTTCCCATTTCTCTCCTCACAAGGTTGTGCCTTATTCACAGTAATGTTGTATCCTTGTATCATTGAATATTACTTTATTTAGTCCCTTTAATTAGAATTTTTTTTAAAGGGACTTGGTTGATTTTATTTATTTTTTTACTATTTATTAAAATAAAAATTTTATTTTTGGTAATATAATTATAAAAAATTGTTTCAATATGTCAATTTCAACCAAATGTATTACAAATGTGTTTCTTACAACTTCACATTATTATTTCAAACGATTCCTTTGTTTCTTCTATTTTTGTTTTATTTTTTTATTATTATTTTCATTTTATAACCAGTTTATAAGTTTAATCCATCCCTAAACCACTCACCATAAATAAATAATTGATGTTTAATTTTTATTTGCTGTTAACTTTGATTATTCAATTTTTGTAATTAATAAATGTTGAAGGCTAAACTGCTAAGGGGTTTTATTGCATATATTTGTTGTATGCTCTGTAATTTCATTTTTGTATTCCATTGTGTAGTCAATTTGTTTAACTCTTTATGTTTGAATAGCAAAAGCACACTTTGAATACATCGATTTAATGATAATTCACTATTTAGGCCAAGCATGTAGTTTTTATTTAATTTTTTTTTTTCAAATAAAGATGACTATTTTCATGACCATCAGCATTGTATGTTTCTTATGGATGTTTTTTGTTTTTGATTTACAAGAGAATAAAATAATAAATGATTATAAATTGTTTGTTGGCACCATGAGAGACAGCTTCTGTTTTACTTCTATTCTCTGACATATATCCTTCATGATTTGAATAGATTAGTTTTTATTTGCACATAATACTTAGTCATCAATTGTGTAATTAAAAAATGTATAGAAGCATTTTAAGTCTTATATCAATTGAAGTTAAAAGGGCTACATTTGACTTACAGCCCAAGCACATTAGTAAAGTACCAAGCATGTGTCACTTAGCGCTATGGACAATCGTGTTAAAAACTTGTTATTATATGTGTGTGTTGATGCTGTAATGTTCAGGATATGAATTATCTATTTTTAATTGGTATAAGTTTAAGCTTATATGTTAATTTTCGTTTGTTTACTGGATAAATTTCTGAAAACTATTATGGTAAGTATGGGTGTGTTATAAGTACATTTAAATTGATAACGTTAATTTACATTTGTATTAAACGATGCAGTATGTTTATGATTCTATTAGCAGTATTATTGTTGATACATTATATTATTTACTAGACTGGAGTGCAAAGGGTTAATAATATTACTTTTTTCTGAGTGTTTATCTTTGGAATTTTATTTCTAGATGTTATGGTTGTTGTCAGCTTTGAGAGGCAAGTTCCTAACCAATTTTATCTTAATTTTCTTTTCATAACTGTGATATTTAATAAATTATTTTTACAAACATTTTAGTCCATTATTCATAATAAACAAGTTTCTAGAACTATTATTTCAGATTTTTTTTTTTTTTAATGCCGAAAATTGTTATATGTAGCATTATTTTTAATTTTTAAATAATACAATATTATCTCGGGTTGTAATTACATTTGTTTTTTTATGTGTATATAACTCTTTCATGTATAAATTTTAATAAAGTAAAAACCAAGAAAAATTAGTGCAAATAATTCTGAGTTTGAAGATATACTTGGGTTATTTATAGAGATAATGGAGGGACAATGGATATGAGTAATAAGAATTTCTTGTGATTAATTTAATGTTAAAGTCAGCAGGGTTTTTATCCTATCTAACTATTATAATAGTTCATAATTTATATATCATATACGTGATGGATTGATTCAAAATTTAATTTTTTGTTGTGTGGAAATGGAATATTTTTTTCTACTATATTTAATTGACTGTGTTTATTAGGAGGGTATCGAACTTAAGTAAACGATCATGTTGGACGAAATAGCAAGCTATTTTACTTTTTTCATAAATTTTACATGTAATTCATACAGATTTTTTTATAAATAAAGTAGTGTTAGTTCATCATGTATTTCTATGCAAAGTAAAGTCAGTGTTACATTACAATGCTGATATGAGCTAATGATTGTTCCTATTTATCTTATCATAAAAAATAATAATATTAAGAAAAAATTTTAAAATTAGAGCATAATAAATATTAATAGTTGACCATTAGGAAATTCTGTAAGAAAACTAAACACTTGTGTATAATTTCCATCCACACCTATAATTTTAAATAAGCAGATTTTTCTTTTTGTTGGTTTTCAGGGGTGGTGAGGTATGATTTGAAGTTAATGGGGAATTTTTACTAGAATGATTAAAACAAAAAAAAAAAAAAAAAAAAGATGTTTGTTTGTTTATTTATTTAACGTCACTTTATGCTACTATATAATGCTAATCCGCCAATGTTACAGTGGAGTCCTAAATTTTGCTTGTTAAAGAAAAAATTGATGTGTTAGTTGATTGTTTTTCTCAAAAAAAAAACTTCATAGTAAATTTGTTTATTATTTTTGTTTGATATCATTATAGCTTAACTTTCCCGTTTACTTTCTTTTTTTTCGTTTCTAAGAGATAATCAAATTATTCACTTGCAAGAAAATAATTCTATAATAATATTCATTGCATATATTTAAAAAAAATATTAGGTACATGTGAAAGTCAGGGATAAAATTTTCACACATTGTTTTTTTAAATTTCATCTTTGATACTGAGTAACTAATCATCTATAGTTTTTTTTTTTGTTTGTTTTTTCATGCTCTTGTATGCAATGCATTTTCTATCATTTGTTTAGGAGATTTATTCTGGCTTTCACTTGGTTTTATAAATTTATACTCGATAAATTATAATATAAGACTTAAAGAAAATTGTCTAAATTAAAGAATTAAAACAAATGTAAAAAAAATGAATGTTCCTGATGGTAGTTAGTCGCTTGGGAGCTTAGCATAATACAATATAATAATGTATATGGGTAAGATGAGCTAAATAATTCAAATTTATTGATATATGAATGCAGTTCTGAAAGTAAGATAGTTAATGGTAGTGAAGTTACCTACAAAACTTGAATAATTTGTTTTAAGCTGGAATTATTTTATTTTTAAATTACTATTCTTGATAAATATTCTTCTATTACTAGAATTTTCTCATTTATTCTTGTTCAATCAATTACCAACTAACTTCTAGAACTATTAGTTTAAACTTCATACCATGCATAAACAACTTAGTTTTGCATTTCCATATCCCATAAATTTCAGTTTTCGAGCATTGATCCAATATTTGTTTTGATATGTATGAAATGTTTAGTGTAGAATTATTTACTTCAGATTTTATAATTCTCGGAAGCTTTGATCACAGAAATGATCTCTCTGATTTCATTATTTTTGTTATTTTTTTTTTTTTATTACTTTCTTATTATTCTTTGGAGAAGGAAGAATCGTAATGGTAGCCCCAACTTTTTCAAAATTTGTTCCGTTTACCATTATCTAAGTAAAAATCATTATGATTTTACTGTTATAAGGTTTTTGGTTTGTGATGTACTATATTTTCACTTATTTTTAATTTATAAAGCCTCCTGTCCTTATGTGTGTTCTATATTTTTCTTTATTTGACTCGCCTTTTAGTTTTTACCTTTTGCCTAACTGTATATAGCATCTTAATTTATATTTTAGGTCTGGTGTTTCTACAATACCGAAGTGAGACCAAACGTGCCCTCCTTCCAAATGAAATCACCTCAATTGATACGGTTAAGGCCCTTTTTGTCAGGTCTTTTCCAAAGCAGTTGACAATGGAATACATGGACTCCCCACATGTTAAAATATACATCCATGATTCATCGAAGGATATGTTCTATGAACTTGAAGATCTAAGGTACTACCATTATACATATTTTATTTAGCCTTAGATAATTAGCTCCTTAAGAATATTGTACTTGACCCTATAATTGCCAACTAGTATAATACATTTGTTTTTTTAGTATTAACTGCTATAAAAAAAATAAATAGATTTCCTTCTTACCAGATTGTTATTAAATGAAATTGTGCTGATTAAAGTAATCATTCTAGTTTATACATTCATTCGAACCAAATTGAAACACAAGTTGTAAACTGTGACATTTCAATTGAGATATTTTAAATAAATAGGTCTAATGTGCCCATTAACACTGTCTTTGATGGAATTATTCTGTAGCTTTGAAAATACTTAATTACATGATACTTTAAATCATTGAAACTAAACTATGTGTTTTATTTATTTTTAATAAGTACTAATTATGTGGAAAATAACATAACATATAAAAAAATATTTGTACTTGAGCATTTGTGAAAACATATATTACTAGTTGTATATCACAGATTTAGGTCATGCATTGCATTTGGCAGAAATGATGGATGGGCCAAAAATTAATCATTAATGAAATGTCATTTATATATTATAATGAAGGGTGGGGAATCCTATCCAACCAGGATACTTATGGATCTTTTGTGAGGTTTAGAATATTTGGAATTTTTTTTAATTTTTTAACAATCTTTAAATTATATTCATTATTAGGTTAGAAATCCTTAGCTAATAAATATTCATATTTTACAATACTTTATTCACAATGCATTACTTTTATTTTTTACACAAAAAAAAAACAATGACAAAGTAGTTGATGATTTATTAACGAAAATGCTCATCATTTCTGTTTTATGCATGTATGTGCGTGAAAGACATTTTAAATGTTTTGTTTTTTTATAATAGAAAGTTTGTTAAAAATGTTTTTATTTTATTTTATAGGTCCCACCTCCGTGATATTCGAGACCGATCTGTTCTAAGGTTATTTGAATCAGGTGATGTTATAGGAGCTGGACCGATACCTACTTGGGATCAGGACCAGTCTTATTTTTCAGAACCTGAATTCGATTCAGAGTTTCAGCATCAGCATATCCATAAAACGAAGGTAAGACTATGGATTATTTGTGTTTCAACTATGGAAATATTAACATTTCCAGATATATTCATGATAAATTTTATGTGATTTATTAAAATTATGTAACATGATCATATGTGTAAATATTAATTTTGTTTAATTGGGATCTGAAACATAATATTTTTTCCTAAAATTAAATAAGAATGTGTTTATCATTAAAAATTAGCTGAAGTCTGCTGTTCTCTGAGTCCTGAATCCTAGAATATTATTTATTCTGTTATTTCAGGATGACCCTGGGGTATAGAGACCCTCCTGGGGTTTCTATACCCTACACCCAGCCTCTATAAAGTGGTTACCCTAAATGGGAAAAAACCCTAGCAGCTGAGTGTGATCTCTGCCTCATCTCCTCATTGCTCAGCTGTTGGCCTTGAAATAGTACAAATCTATATGTACTGAGCCCAAGACCCTTCAGAGGTTGTAGTGGTACAGGTTTTATCACTAAAAATTGAAAAAAATATATGTATTTTATAGGGAGCGGCCTAGTGGATAGACCATTAGGCTACTGTTCTCCGAGTCCCAGGTTTCGAATCCTTGCTGAGGCAGAATTATTTATTCTGTAATATCAGCCATGGGGCGATCCTGGGGTATGGGGATCCTCCTACGGCACAACCTCTATAAAGGGGGTACCCAAATATTAGGGAAAAAACCTAGCGGCTGAGCGTGATTTAGGTCTTATCATCTCCTTGCGTGGTTGTTGGGCATGAAACAGTAAGAATCTCTTATAAGTTCTGTATCTGAAACCCTTCATGGGTTGTAGAGGTACATTTTTTTTTTTTTAATGTTATTTATAAATTATAATTTTTCAAGGCTTTTTAAATTTTTCTCCCTTATTCAATTCTTATTTGTTTATTTTACATATTAAAATTAAAAATAAAATAAATTAAAATGCAGTTTTTAGTAATATTATGTCAATTATGGATGATGTATTGAACAATTTAATAGATAGTATGGTTTATATGTTCACTATCTTAAATCTTCGTAAAGAAAAATAATACTGATAACTAACAATTCAATTTTGAACATTAGTGCTAATGCTATTGGTGAGTGACTGAAGTCACTCCTTGATAGTTTTTTATGCTTTAAATAACTGCAGGTGTAATTTAAGTTGTTAAATTAAAAAAATGAATAGACCTTTTAAATACCTGATTAATAACAAAATATGGTATTCACATATTTGTTATTGTTTTTTTAGTCCAAAGTTTAACTTTAAACGTTCTGTTCAAATTATTAAATTTAGATGCTCATTTGGCATAGTCCTTGTATTGTGTATTGTTGTCGACATATCTTTGACTATTTTGATATTTAAGTGCTATAATTAATTCTAATTAAACAAAACATTGTAAAAACCTTAAAAATGTTTTAAATTATCTTTAGAAATTCCTTTTTTGTTTCATCTTACTCTGTTGCTAAAATACTTGTGCAGTATTACCATTATTTAAGTATATATCAAGTTGTTGGGAGCTGTGAACATTAAGAAAAAGAAAAATTACAAAGATTCAAGTAATAAATTTTAAGTTAAATTACAGACTCACTTTCTTATTTATCAAACAAATCCTTCTTTATTCACATATGTACCTCTACGACTATGTTTCATTCAGAAACTTTTTAATGAAACATTATTTGGACACAAAAATATGGTATGGCAACAAATGAAATTATAGGCATCAGATCTATTTATATTTGACCAGTAAGGTATTAGCCAGTCAGAAGTTTGTACCACTAGATGTGATGTATCTTTAGTATTGGCTGATGGTTTTGTAATAAACAGGTGGAAATAGTATTATAAATTATTTTGAAAAATAAGGCTACATGTGTATATTATTGAAGATGAGGTTGAGGCCTTCATCCGGGTACACAAGAGAATCTCCAAAGAGTGGAGTATTCACATGTGTGTATGAATAAGTTGAGCAAAACTGTTAATTTTAAATAATAAAACTTAGTGATAAATAATCAAATAAAAGTGTTCAGAATTCATTTTCAGGTTTCCCTGCCTAAGCTGTTACTAACATTATCTGAATAACATTTTTTTTAAATCATACTTTTAAATGATTCCTGATTTTTTATGGATCATATAATGTATTATATCTTTAACTGAATTACTTTATGATATTTTTCATTTCATTTAGAATTCTCACATAAAATTATTTAAATCTTATAAAAAAAGGTAAAAATTATTCCAATTAATAATGTTAAAGGACCTCGAGGATTGTTTTTGATGGTTGGTCTTTGTCAGGATTGTTTTTTGTAAAAAAAAATTACTTTATTATAAAAATATTAAACAATTAACAAATTACTTAAAGCTAAGATGTGGAACTTTCATAAATAATTAGGTAATGTCTTTGGGGGAAATTACATACAGTCACTCACTAAAAATGATGGCACTCTTGATTAGCAGGCACATATAGGGCACCAGCATAAAGTTTTTTACTGGTCTCACGCCACGAAAGAACATTTGCTTTCCTGAAAGGATCTTCTCCACAGCCTGAACAAAGATTCATTATTGCCATTACTTCCCATTCTGCTGGTTCTGACCACTTCCTTGGAAGATTTTCTTCACTTTCCTCTTGCGAGTTAGATTGTGGATCTTGGACTGGTCCTATGATTCCTGTACCGAGTGGGAAACCATCTCCTTGGTACAGACCTGTAAGGTCTATTCCGGGGAAAACGCCAAAATCGAAAACTGTTCTCTTCTTTTGTATTTTTTCTATTGTGGCGTTTTTATTTTCTCTCTTGAAAAGACGAATGGTTTGAGAACTGTATGGAATGAAATCTCTTGTTAGATCCAATACCGGCAACTGCTGTTGTTGCTGTAACATTTGCTGTTGTTGGAGATCTTGTTTCTGTAGTTCTTGTTGTTGACGTACTACATTGAGCTCTTCAACTGGAAGGCGCGATACTAGCTGCATTCCACGAAGGAATGGGAACTCTGTGCCGTCTTCTGGCGCTGGTGGTGGTGATGGGCCTGGGTACATCATTTGGGCACTATCTTGTAATGCTGTTGAAAATAAATTAAATTAGTTAGTTCACTTAATAGGTTTATCAATAATCTACCTCTTTTATAAGCATGTTATAATATCTAATATTTACCCTGCCTGTCCTCATGAGTGAATTTGTGGGCATGATGATGTTTGTGAGTGTTGTAAGCTTTACCGGCAGTAAGAGCAGCTTTGTAAAGCTGTACTAGTGTGATTTCGCCAAAAAATCCTGTGGATTCCTTTCCAGTACCACTGCTATCAAGTCCGAAGCCACCTCCATATTTAGACTGAGTCTGGCCTGATATGGCTATTCCACCTCCTTTAATTGTTTTGCCCACCAGCTGAAATATATTAATAGAACTAATTACAATTTTAACTATAACTCTGTAATAATCATTAGGGAATCTGTTTTTTCTTTAATTAAAATTAATGATTATTGCAAGCAGTCATGATTCATAAAGTTTCATATATACACACATATATTATTAATTGATCTGTTCGGTAGCTCATCTTGTATGCTAATCTTGTATTGTTTGACTTGAGCAGCAAATGTTTGCTTGAATTCTAATGTTGGTCAAACTTAGTGTGAATAAATAGATACTCACCAAGTTGTAGAATCCTCTTGACACTCGTTCCGAGTTGACCCACAGTTGCCACTCTCCAGTCCTTGCGTTCCAACTTTGGCAAGCATGATACCATTTGTGTAACCTCACTGGGTAATTCACTCTATAAAGAGTATGTCCACCAATTGCCAATTGGTAGTAACTGGCACGCTCATCATTGGCTACCCAAACTACTACCTCTCTAGGTTGATCTTTTACTGTAAATAAAAACAATTTATTTTATTTAATCCTGCATCACTGCAAACAGAAATAGAATAAATAATTGGTATTCAAAAAAATTAATTTGTTCTATTTTCTCCAAGTGAAATACTTACATCCATACGAAAATATTGGATGGTCTGTTGAGTGATTATAAAATTTGTGCCAATGGCAGATTGTGAATTCTTTCATGTCAGGCAAGTGTGCTTTATATTGAACATACTGAAATAGAAACAAAGTAATGTGTTAGTAATTTTACAAATAATAATATTAAAAACGTGATCATTTTACTTATAATGACTAAAAGTGTTAAGTGTTTGTTTTGATATTTAATCTATCTGATTGAATTTTGACTGTTTTTCGCTGAAATTCAAAAAGTGAAAATTTGTTTAACCTGGTTTTGAAGAATTACCCGATGTAGATATATACAACAAAGAGGAATTTGTACCTTAACAACTGTATTTTTTCTGAGATTTTATTTGATTAATTTGTTTTAAACTAATATTGTGGTGTCTGTTAACTATCTTGAATTTATGGGCATATATATGTAGTTTTATTGAATTACGTTTCCCATCCGAGAAGGACTTGTTCTTTTTTCAAATCCTTTGTTAAGGAAGTTAGTAATTGAGTACCTGACCAAGCTGCTAATTGTATAGGACTAAAACAAGAGCTCTCTAAAAGGCCAAAGAGGGCAAATTCAAGGTAAATCGCAACGGTGGACCTCTATGTAAAGGTGTGGAGGCAGGGAAGTGAATGAATTATAACATATCCAGTTTTAGGAGCTGATCTTTACTTTTTTTTTTTTTTTTACTCATGTGTTGTTTTACAGGTTTTTAATGTCTTATCTTTTGTCTTTGCAACTGTATCCATACTATGACATCACATGTAGCATTTGATAGCAATAGCAGATCTATTGTGAATCTGTATTCGACAACTCAATGGGATGATCTTTAAGAGGGAGTGTGCATGAGTCCGGAACCCCTCCCATACCTAACATTTTATGTGCTTCTATTGGTTCCCATCTATTAACTAAAATTGTTTGAACCTTTTTTGTGTTAAACATGGAGAAAAAATGTTAGCTTTGTTATGACCATGTATTCACCTGGAAAACTTATCATGTAAACAATTTTGATAGCTTAAATTTTCTATTCACGTATTATGAATTAAAATATTAAAAAATCAACAGATCTTTGTTTATGTATTATTTAAATTATTTGATCATAATTCTTGATTTTATTTTTATTTTTTTATTGACATTAAATAAAAAATATGGCTGCATATAGTATATTACTTGTTTAAAAAGTCAACTTTTTTTCGGATATTCTCTCCCTTCAAAGTTTATTCTTGGATCCCGTGAAAATGTATTGGATATGTAGCGTGAAAATTTTATATATATATATATATATATATATATATATATATATATATATATATATATGTGTATATAAATGAATCTTTTTTAGATTAGTACGACTTGAGGAAATTTTTCTTATTTATCCTTATTAAAATAAAAATGAATCCCCTTTTCCCTTGGTGATTGCAGCATGTATGTATGGCTTGACTGATTTCATTAATTCTTTTAAGGATTTTATGAAAGAAAAAATGAGAAAAGTTGCTCTAACTTTTTTTTGTTATGTTTATATCGGTCAGAAGGATCTTATGAAAGAACAGTTATTATGGTCGAGAGGTTTTTTGTTTTTTTTTCGATTTTTTTACGGTTATGGTATAATAGTCTCTCTGTCTATATGTATGAAATTGAACCCCCTTTTTCCGTGCTCATCATATCATGCGCGAAGGATTTTGCTAAGATATAGTTAAGATAGGACATCGTCTGTCGGGTCAGCTAGTATTTTATAGTTGTTAATTGTGAATGCTACGTGTTCACATTAGTATTCCCAATATTTCTCTTCGTTTCGAATTGGCTCTACTCTACGCTCTTTCCGAAAGATATCTCGACTATTTAACCTCTTCCCAAATGAATCAGACATTAAACCTAGAAAATTAGCAGCTTCGCTGAAGAAAGGATGTGTCATAAAGTTCCTGGAAATGCGTTATCTAGATTTGTGACTTGAACAAAGGCAGCCGAGTTGTATGGAAAGGACGTGGTTGACGATGATAACGCAGGTAGAATGAGGACTTACAAACTTGCTGAAATCGGGCCGATTGTAATCAGATTACTAATTACAATTTCTGGAGAAGCAGTACCATCTGGGCGTCAGTGGCAGAAGCGTCTTTCGCCAATGTATAGGCTTGAATGAGGTCAGTCAGCTATAGCTTGTAATGGTAGACGCGTCTTTATATTTATGAGTTCTAAAACAATATTTTAAGTTTTTTTTTTACTGTCGACCTGCTTGTAGTTTGTTGTGAAAATAGAGTTTTGAACAAACATAAAGCTGCGAAATCATGTAAAGCTCCGTGTTTTTTTTATTTTGTTTGTTGTGCATTACTCTTATGTATTTTCATGAAACAAATTGTCCTATTTTTTTGTGTTTCACTTTTCATAAATTTTTGCCTGAATTCTTATCTCTTTGTATACAATTCCTCAGCACCAGATTCAAACTTTATTTATGTAGAGTTTATTTTATTGCTCTTAAAAACTCCAATTAAACAGTCCAGACTGGTTGCCAATTACAGGATACCGATTTTTCTAACTCAGCTGTGAAAATATTTCTACATACCTCAGCCAGGATTCGAACCGGTATCTTGTGCAATCTATAATTTTCTTAATATCGATTTACTGTGCTGCTACTTATGTTCATAGTAATTTATTATTATATTTCAGAAATATTTTGGAATCATTTTCTACGCTAAAATTTTTTTTTTAATCCTAATACATTTTAATGTTAATTTTATTGCTAAAAACTTAATATGCCCTGAACTGATAGGTAGGCATCCAAGTGGTAGGCTGTGGCTTAGATGGGAGGATTGTCGGATCTCGCGGGTTGGGCTTGAAAGGTGTTTATTGGATTGAGCTGTGTAGGCAATGATTGGTAGTATCGGCTTTGAACCTTCTGGTTTGCTTAGCATATTATCATTATTAAATACATTTTAATCGAGTTAACAGATAGAGCGGTGTGCGCTGGTAGATCGGGTAATGGGCACCTATTGAAAGCGAAATCGTGTCCTGGAATCCAAACCTTGCTGAGGCATTATGTTTATTTATTTGTTATTACAGCCATGGGAAGACTCAGAGATCGGGAGAGGGCTCACCCAGCCTCTAGAATTGATTACCCGAAACTTGGCGGGCGTGATCTTTGCCTAATCACTTCCTTGCCTTTTAACTCGGTTGATTCCCTTCATGGGTTTTAGAGGTACTTTTTTTTTACTGTAACATCTTTTAGTATATTATTGAAATAACAGGTAGGTTTAGCTGACCAGATTGTGTATTAAATGCAGTGCCGATCTGTTATAACGTTGCCATATTGGCTCCTGCTCAGAAATTTTGTCTGAGGTTTAAAATTTGTTCAAATATAAAAAAAAAAAAATGCTTATAATTTACCAATGTTATCACAATTCTTAAAGAGTAAAATAAATAATAAATTAATAAGTTTTAATTTACAAAAGGAAGTAGCAATGAATCTGTAACAAATAGGTTTTATTAACTCGAGATAATTGAAGTTTCGTCAACTTACCACAGACAGCGCCTCCTAATCTATTAAGCAACGTCCGATACTTAGATTCCTTCAATCTTAATCTTAATTTAGTATCGTGATGTTTTAATATTTTAAATTATATTGTGAGCATCCCATAACATGATCAATTTTACTTATGGATTTCATATATTCTAGTTTATAAATTGTTTTAAAATTGGCCGTGCTACACGTTGAAAAAAGAGGTAGGTTAAAATTCGTGAGAGTGCTTGCGAGAGTTCACGAAAGTAATGCCAGAGAAGGCTTCTTTTTTTTTTTAATTTGGATAATTACATCAAATATTACTTATGAAAAAATCACATATCATTAATATTAATTTTTTAAAAATAACAAAACTATGTGATAAAGTTTTATCAAATAAATACATGTATTATACACATCAAGAAAACATGCTCTTTTAATAAAACCTCCATTTTAAGTTATTTATGCTGTTATTATTGCATTAAATCTAATCTAATCTAATCTCTCTCTCTCTCTCTAAATATATATATATATATTTACCTGGTAGTAGTTGTCTTGCTGCATGACTACTTTGTAGAGGTCGCAGCGGTGACCGCCCGCACCGGACAGCACTCTCGTCGACCTCCCGCCATCCAGAGGTCTCCAATCGCATCTTCCGTAGTGAACTCTGAAACACAATGTCGAGTTTAAACCACATATGTCTATATCTTTATTACCATTAAATATTTAAACTACATTAGAAATTATTATAAACCTGAAGGTGGTAACTTAATCTGGTATGGATAAATGGCCCCATAGATCCTGGTTCACGGACCATTAGCTCCAACTAACCCAGGGCTGTTTTCCTTTCCAACTAAATGGCCAGCCGCTCCGTTATGCCTGCGCCCTCTCCTATTAGTTATGTAACTGTATCCCTCTGCACCCTCGCTCTTGAACTTTTGCGTAATACCCTTCTAGTTTTTTTTAATGGTCTACGAAGTTTTTTTGTGGTTATTAGTAAGCATATTTAAAGGATCAGTGGATGGATGACCACTGTTTTCTTTTTGATTATCTCGTATAATGTTTCTTCTTACGCATTTTTTTTCTCTCCTTGTTCCAAGGGCTACAAGCGTTTTTTTTTTTCAAAAGTTTTCATAATCCGTCCAAAATAACAACATATTTATGAACTAAGTTACTTAAAATAACCTACCTTAACAAATCCGATAAGATTTTTTTTTCTTCCTTCACGATTAAAATTGAAGTTAAATCGCGAACTTGAAATAACCCCTATTTACAATATATTTTTAATTTTAATTTATTTACTCGAGTATGTAAATATTTATATCGCTTTTCCGTCCTTAAGGAGAATTTTACATTGACAAAAAATATTTGCGTTAATTAAATAAATTAAAATGCTAATTTTAAATAATTGTAATCCGAATATAATTCTAATATTCATTGAATTTAAATTCTCTGTCACCTAATCTGGATTTAAAATCAGAATACCGAGGAGAAAATCAGTCCGGGTGGCGGTCAGTGAATGAAAAACAATGAAATAGTATTTCATTAATACTATTATTTTTTCGCCTACATTTTGAGCTGTCTTGTAGGTCGTCATCAGGGCTCCTTTCAGTTAGATAGCTAGAACTAAACCCAGGTCAAAAATTAGGCTAATAAGCTCCAGTTCAGGGCATCCTTTATCTTTAACTTTCTTGTCTAAAATTATAATAATAAGCTTCGAACCCAAGAAAATTAAATATTTTCTGTTATAGTTGTATTTATTCTTTCCTCTCGTTTTATTTTATTTTTTATAAATATTTATTCACTCATTAAAATTGAAGTTAAATTACGGACTTATCCTGCGCATTACTAATTACATTACTTAGATCATATGTTATTGAAATAATGAACGCAATCAAACTCTGTGCACTTCCTATTGATCCAAATCTTTGCAATCTAGAATCATTAGACCAATCATAAATACTACCTAACTGGTATTATACACCATGATTTCAAAAGTCTTCCTCTCTGCAGATAATTCTTTGATCTTTATCTACTCTGTTGATATCTTCCTAACTGCTATGAGATATTTCAGTTAAATTTCTTCTAGGCTTTTCTCATTAATTGATTGATTATCATTTATTCCATTAATTTATCATTCGAGTTCATCTTAATTGACCTATGTTTTTTATGGGTAATATTTTTCTACCAGTTAAAAGTATAATACAAAGGTAATAGAAAATATTATTTTGAAATAACTTAATTGTTGTGATTATAGTGACTTGCTGGTTTCGTGTCGCTGATCTAAACTCGCTAAAATGAAAAGCAAGTGGATGCTTATTCTTTTTCGTGCCATTTACAGACTTCTCGTTTGCGAAAGAGGTCATATGGTAATACAAAGGCTGCCCTGCACCTTTTATATTTCCCCTTATACGGGATTCATTGTTCACCCATTATGATTAGAAAAGACTTTCGTTCCAGACTTTTGTCACCAGCCGTCCCTAATCTTTGTGAAGTCATTGAATTAGATGAGTTTCTCGTTAGCTGCTGGCGCAGATGCATGGCTCAGGCTCCTTCCTGGTTTATCCGTGTGGGTTGGTACCCAGGAGCTTGTCATCGTCGGGATAAAGGTTTTGCGTAATCCATTGAGTCCTCCACTCATAATCTTTTGCGTCGTGTATCGTTATGACGGATTTCCCAGGCACGGAAAGACACGTCACGGGGAGTTAGGCAGCCTGTCTCCCTTGGACGTATTGTGTCACGCATTCCGTTACTAGGCCGCTCGTGTCCTGGGAAATTGTGTTAAGTCTTTCTATTCACCTTACAGTTTAACAGTTGCTCTAGAGGAAGTTTGACATGTGCTCCTTGCAATATTGCAACGCGGATGTTTCTTCACATCTGTCCCCAACTAACATCTGGAAGGTAGAAGTTATTACGTTTGGGAGGTATTTTCGGAAGGCCAAAGTAGGTCGGTCGTAAAGCATATAAACTGTTGAACCTCTTGTTATGAAATGAGGATTTAGTATTTGAACATATTGTTTCCTGTCCAGTTTCAGTAATCACACTAACGCTCTATCTTTGTCTTATCTGCTAAGTTCTTAAGTTACATAAATCTACTTACAAGAATGTAGATTTTTTTAATGAAGTTTAATTATAATAATGGGATAAAGGATGACCGATAAATGACCCAGATCCGACTTAACACAATGCTCCCACCTACGCCTCGGCCTACCTCTTGGACGGCTGCCTGTCAGTTCTGCGCATACTAACGTTTTAGGAATTCGTTTTTCACTAAGCCTAACAACTTTGCGACCCATTTGAGCCGCCGCGAAACTTCATTTATACTAGAGGGATACAAGTTCTATAATTACGCGTTCTAAATTCTCCAGTGGCCTCACTCCTCTTCGGACCAAAAGTTTTAGAATTGAAGTTTAATAGTAATAATAAGTCTTTATTTATTCTGGGACGAGTCCCTTCAGAATACTGCAGCAAGAAATAAAAAGTGGAAAGAAAAAAATGCTGAAATAAATAAATAAACATATCTGCCAGCTTTATCTGTCGATCTTCCCTGAAATTTGCATCTACTTGGGATTATTTGGGAATTGTATTGACAGAAAATGGCTGAATAGACGAAAGTTAAATGTTGAGAGAGTTTGGTAGTCCCGGATATTAGAAGGAATGGAGTTCCGTAAGTATGCATGCGGATCGGATTAAGAATGATCTACCGAAAGCTGTGGACTGATGAGATTTAGATTTTTAAAAAGTCGTGTTTGTTTTTTTTTTGTTTTTGCGTCAGCTCACTTTGTGATATTTAATTTTCACCCTGCATGGATCGTGAAATAAATATGGGGAAAAAATTACTTAAAAATTTTGCTGTTCTCAAATCGATAATAAATAACTTTACACCTCTTAAAAATGTTTAAAAGCCTTCTAGCTTCTTATTAGAAAATGATTTAGTGCTTCGAAGAAAAAAGACAATCGCTAAGGTAATCAATCCTGTATTTTATTCCTGGGAATACTTGGGAGAACCTTGGTATTGCACGACATACCGACCTTTATGATCACCGACATTTTTTTCAAGGTAACCTAACGATGGTTTAGTTAGCTGCCAGGCACCGTTTGTGTACCTTGAACTTTGAGTAGGTCATTAGGGAGAAAAAAGAAAGTGAAATATGAAGATGGTTTAACAATTAGCTCTTGTGACCTTAAACCAGTGCGTTGTTGCAACCTTGCTCTATTTTATATTGCGAACATTTTTTAAACATAATATTTATCTGTGATGGGAAATAAGATTAATTCATTTTAATTTTTAGAGAATTTATATTCTTTTTGCAGAAATTTACTAGAAAAAATTAACTAATTATTGAAGAAAAAATGCTCAAGCAATTAATGTCGTATTTATTTTTGAAAATTCACAAAATAATTGGATATGTTTAATATTAGATATGATTGAACAATATTCATCTTTTTGGTATTTTTTTTTTAGAGCCGATTCGAATTTTCTTTTTGCGTTTTTTATCTAACTCGAATAGCTTTTACCAACACTCAATCATTGCTTTTACTTACGCTCAAACATTTATTTCATTCGTTTCCTTATTTTGTAACATAAATAATCCATGACTTATTCTCTATTAATTAAACGAAATAAGTGTGTGTCCATTAATGGCAAGCAATGATACACGTTTGGAGTGAAAGTACGGCTTCATGGGCCCTCACATTAGGAACCGGTTATTTCACTCATGAGGGAAAACGGATGTATCTCTGCAGAGTTCCTTCACCGATTGCCGATCAGTTTGACCTTGGTTTTCTTGATTTGTTTTAGATAGATAAGTTATTTTGTGAATAATCTCTCTTCAGTTTTGTAGCCAAACTCCGATTCTCTTAAGCAATGGTTCCCAAGTCGTGGCCCGCGGACCTCTGGGGGTCCTCAAAGGGTCATAGGGAAATTTTTTCCGAAAAACTATCTTAACATTAAATTGATCATTTTATACCATATCTAAAATAATTAGCTTAAAGAACAGATGTGCTTTCTTTTTGAGTGTTTGAATAAATACCTTGTATTAGAATTAAATGTTAGGAGTTAAATGTTTCGCGGCTTGAAGGTAACTTGAGCTTGTTCTTAGTTGTCTTCATTTCTATTCTTCCTACTTCGCCATTTCCGATATACGGAGTTTCGGTATGAGTGGTATTTCTCATGAAATGTACCTGAAACTGTGTAGCGAAAAGGATTGATGTGCAACTTAAAGGTGGAGCTATATCATTCTGATTATACCTTCTTCTTAAGCTCAGCACTTGGCTATGGCTCGCCTTAGCTGCTGGCGACGCCTTAAACGCGTGTGTGTGTGTGTATCTACATATGTTTATTTATTTATTTATAAAGATTACTTTGTAAGATACATAAAAATGTTATTACTAGAAGGAATTAGTCCGGATGGCGGTCGGTGAACTAATTATATCCAATAAAAATGTTATGCTATCCACATAGAGGCATCAAAATACCAGAGCGTAGGATTGGACAGAGAAAAAAAAACAATCTCAAATAACGAAATAAGATTTGTATAAAATATTAATAAAACCTCCCATCGATATTGGTGAAGTATCTTATATACTTGCATAATCACGATTTTTATGGTGTAATTTAAAATATTGTGCTAAATATTGTTTCACCATTTTTCTTCCGATTTGGTATTAATCAGCCATGCTTCTATTTATAGTTTCGTATATAAATGCGATGGATTGATGTAAAAGAAAAAAAATAAAATTAATCTTGTAAGCCCAATATCCCTCATCTATTAACGTTGTGAACAATTCGCTACACATCTTGTAATCTCTCACTGGCCCAACCATTTTCGGGGTTGCATAAGGGCATTCCACAAGAGATTAAATAGCAGGCCAGACGCGAGGCATAAAGTCTAAATTATTGCCGGCTCCAGGCTGTCATTTAACGGACGAGAGGAGCCTCCATTTCGTCCAGGAAACTTCGCTTATGCCGAACTGTTACTTTCTCCCATTGTAAACGGCCTTCCTTGGACCGCCGATTGGAGACATGAAACAGATCTACGGTGTTGAGGAAAGTCACCGTGACCAATGATGAGGAATCATCTTTGATATCGCTGAAGACATCATGGCGCCTATAGTATAGGCGAAAGTTATGATGGATCTTAGTGTTGGCTTTCGGAAAGCTTTTGGATCCCATATATTTTATGTACTTATTTCTAATAGAGAAAGTTTTTTTTTTTTAGTTTCTTTAACATCAACGACCATTTATTATACTTAATCATCACATTTTTTGGCTTAGACTTTTCTAGCTGTTTGATGTTTCTGCTTTCATATTTAATTATAACGACTCTGATAATATTCCCTTTTTCTTTATTGGGGCGATGAACGGCATTAGACTCCGATTTCCAGCTACTGGGACTGATTATAGTTATCCTCCCCCTGCCATCATTATAATAAATATGAAGTTTAACAAACAGGAATTCGCCTATTTTGAGAACTTTATATTCTCCCGTTCTCAAAAAACTGGCGCTTAACAAGAAAATGCCCAGTTATAAAATGTCGTTGTTACTTAAGGCCTGAATCAAGTACATCAGTACAAGAAAAACCATATTAAGGAAAGCTGTTGAATATTAATAATGATTTCACCCAAGCAACATTCCCCAACTAATTAATGCGTTTTAATCACATTTGTGAAGAATTAACAGACATTTATTCCTTTTTCGATTTCCCTTCTCGTTTTATTAGAATTGAATAAACCTCAGCTTTAACAGTCTGACTGTATAACGTATACGATTGAATTTTTTCACAAAGCGTATGATTCTTCAAAAATGATTCATCCGCTCTTCTTCCCGTTTGTTTCGGGAAGGTTACCAACAACATTTATGGAGGACATATTTCGTCCCTGGGTACTTATTTCTTTTCTTTTTTTATACGTATGTGTATATGCATATTTGAATTCTTTTCTTACTAGGAATCATCGAGTTTGCTAAAAACCGGTAATCAGTTCTATTAAAACGCACTCCATTCTAAAGCAAATGAAATAGCTGAGACCATGAAAGCCTTGTTGGTGAAACCTCAGACATCTTCAGGTTATCATTGTAATCATTCGATTGATGATTGTCCTTAGTGTTGTCGATTTGTTGCAGGTCTTGTTCAATTTGTTTTTGTCGATAAATTACTCACCTCTCACACAATGGTAACTTGTTGAAATTGAAAAGCCCCTGTGGCTAAGGACAGTTTCTGCTTTCTAGTTATAATCATGACTGCTTATTTTCTGTGACTGTTTACTGAAAGTAGCTTTTAATCTTTGAGAAATGTATACTAAAATTGATTCAATTTTTTTCTCTGAATTATTTCAATATATTTATAATTAAGATTTTACGGATTTAAATCTTCAGGATATAATTCATAATTCAAACGAAGTTTTATTTGTAAATAAAACTTGTGAATATCAAGTTTTGCTTTGATTGATTGAAGTTTCTGGCGAAAGGATGCTGTCTAAATAGATATTCTTTGTGAATTAACTTATTTTTTTTTAATGAAGTATGCGAAGGTTCGGGTCGCGCTTAATAAATTATTACAGAAAATAGTAAAAACTCTTTGTTATGAAAAAAAACAAAACACGTTAGCGTGTCTGTGTCTTAATGATGGCACTCTATCCCTAGACATTTATATATATATATATATATATTTTTTTTTTTTCATTTTTTTTAGGAAATGAAATCCTTTAAAAAGAAGTAGAGATACTCGTATTTACCGTTGATGAATTAGTTGCCGGGTCCTGTCCAACTTTTTTTCAAACATATTTTACTGGTAATTATGTTGCTAATTTTACTCTTAATCTAGCTCTTCCTGCTGTCTGTTATCTATTGTAATTTCCAACTACCTCAGTATTAATGTGTGGTGATGGACATAATAATAATTATTTTCATACCATTACTCCTCGTAATCAGTCGCGCGATCTTCTGTTAAACTACTCTAACGCGAATATTAGTTCCTGGTTGCTATAAGCACCTCCGAGATCATTTCCTCGACACTTAGGATCTGTTGTAGGTCTAGTTCATTACCTTGTTGAGAAAAAAATGTTACATTAAGTTACTTAGTTACATCCTTTTTTTAAAACATATTTATTGATATTTACAATTGTATTTAAAAAAAAAATACATCAAGTAAATGCGATAGTTATATAATACATATGAAATACATGTAGAGAAGCTTCCCATTGGAAGCACTCTAAAAATATTCGAAACAAGAAGGTCTCGGTGCCATCTGATTTTCAGACGCCTTGGAGGATTATCAAGAGTTAAAGAGGAAAAAATATTGAAACTAGTGCGTTAGATTGAGAATGGAATTAATCATGAGAGGATTGATACCTTGTCGGGGCCAGATCAGCAACATATGAAACATTAAGATCTTTATAATAATAATAATAGGACTTACCGGACCCGAAGATTCGATGCCGATACCACCAAACTCCGCTCGCCTGTACAGACTCGTCCAATGTCCACCGTTCAAGCCCAAGTCCCCGAGATCAGCCTTAACTCAATCCTCCCTTCGACGGTTCGGCCTACTTTTCGGACGCCTACCAGTCGGATCAGCGAATACCACCGTTCTCGGAATCCGATCCTCGCCGAGCCCTACAACTTTACTTGTCCATTTGAGTCTCCGCGATGCTATCAACTCTATTATATTCTCAGGATACAAGCTCCGCAATTCCTGTGTTGTGAAACCTTATAAAGTCCCCAGTGGCCTAATCTCTCTTCGGACCAAATATTTTATAGTACCTTATTTTCGAAAACCTTAAGCCGTTGTTCATCTTTCAAAGTAAGCGGCCACGTTTCACATCCGTAAAGAACCTTCGAAAGCTAATAGTTTTATAAATTTTAACCTTTATGTTTTTAGACAGAAGCCGCATGCTAAATAATTTAGCTACTGAATAATAACACGCATTTCCACCTTTTACCGGGACTATTAAGGTATTTACGGATGAATTTATTCGTGATAGTAGTAATAGTATCATAGTATTATTAAGGTCATTATGGATGAGTTATTCGTGACAAAGTAATTCGCGTTGAGTACTTGGTTACAGCTAAATGTAGATTTACGGTCCGATAGCTGCTCAGCCGGACACAATGCGTAGCCCCTGCTACAGCCTTCCAGTAACGACCTAGAAATTGTTTAGAAGCTCATTCTCTTCGCTCATTACGGATATTTTCTGCTTCGTTAGAATGGGCGAGAAATCGGTCAATCGGCGGATTTTCCCCTTCGGGCACACTGTACACCCTCACTCTTCTTGTCATATTACCTTTTAAGGATTTATCTTAACGTGATGGAGGTAATGAACATCAGGTTTACTCACAAAAAAAAAATATCTAGTTTTTTATTTTGTCCTTCTACCACCACAACTTTTTTTCCTGTTGAATTTCACTTTAAAAAAATATATCATATATTGAAGGAGTAGTATTTTGGTTTATTATTTTCAATAATGAACCTTTGTCAATCGACCAAACAAATTTAAAAAATATAGCTTCTACCAGCTATTGATATTATATTTCATTATGATATCCTTGGATATTTTATAAACAAAATTAACAATAAATAATAAATTTGCTGTTTCAAGTTCATTGAACGTCCGCGAAAGTAGCTGGCAATGAATTTAACTGAGTCATTACAGCTGGATCCTTTGAATACTAATTATTGCCTGTGCCAATCTCTACTTTAATGAGTAAGATGTAATTATATTAATTATCTGCGTTAATTAGTCAAATCTGA
Organism: Piezodorus guildinii; assembly: GCA_023052935.1. Taxonomy (NCBI): domain Eukaryota; kingdom Metazoa; phylum Arthropoda; class Insecta; order Hemiptera; family Pentatomidae; genus Piezodorus; species Piezodorus guildinii. The sequence goes on from CM041293.1 coordinate 65,984,528, forward strand.
CATAAAAAGGTCTGCGAAACATTAGGGAAATAGTGCATAATTATTCTAATATCTGAGGATGGGTTGAAAGTACATTGATTTATAATTTATAAGTGCATCATTGATATTTTTTTTCTATTACGAAACATATTTAAAAATATATATTTTATCTCATTAGTGCGTAAGAATAGTTTTAATTTCGATCAGTGGAACTTGACTCGTCTCTTTCACGCTCTCTTTAACGATGCTTTTAAAACGTATGATGTCTGGTTAGGAAATTCTCTGAAGTTACATAAAATAAAAAAGTTATTCAGTAATTTATAACTAATTATTAATATTGTGATAGTGCCGTTATTGAATTATATTAAATTGAGCTTAGTAAAACATTTTATTATACAAATATTATTAGTGGATAATAAACGATCAAACTTTTAAAGAAAATAAACGGGAAGAATAATGAGCAACGGGATATTGATTTGCTAATAAATTTGAAATCAGGAAATAAACAGAGGACGTCTTTTGACCAGATTAAATTATTATACAAATTTATTGGGTGTATTTAAATTTCTTCGTAAGGCTTTAAAAGATCATTACTTGAAATCACCTAAGCTTCTCTAACATACTTTTTTTTAAATTTTATCTCAACGATTACATGATTCGCTAGTTTAAAAATTATTTTTGGTGATTCTACTAAATCGTTAGTTCACGCTCTTAACTCTAAATGACAGACCATCAATCCTTAAAGAACTAATTAAGTTTACGTATGTACAAAAACGGATAACCGGCCTTTTAATAAACCCTAAAAAATATGAATATTTGGAATTGGTTTTACGGTAGATTTATGGGGAAAGATTTATGAGATACTTAGCGGAGACAGTTTGAAAGGAACTAAGTGCTCCAGTTGGGACTTACTCGGTGATCCTTAAGTACCTCCTTAATGGCTTAAGGTTAGCAAATCTAAGGCCAGTGGTCATCAAGAACCTGTTCCGCCTCTCGTCTCCCAAGAAGCAAGAATTATGGCTCATTAAGGAAAATCGTTTAGGTAATATCTTTTTATCATTATAGAGCTGGTCGCTTCGTCTTGTAATAACCATCACAGTTCCAGTTTTAGACGTTTAAGGTGGCAAGTAATATGATTAGACATCTTTCCTTCTTACATTTATGTTTTTACTGATTTTTAAGGAGCTATGCGTTACGTATATTAAAATATTTAGCCTGGGATTTAATTATTATAATTGTGGGAATTAAATCGATCAGAAAACATGGCAGGATTTCATGTATATACGTCATTGTATATTATAAGTGAAATATTTTTTTACTTTCACTTACCTATGCTTGAAATGGTTCAACAAAAGTTGAATTCACAAATTATAATAATGTAATTACCACCTAAATTTAGTTATTAAGAAAGATTATGAAAAATCGAAAATATAACTATTTAACAGTTATACCCTAATAAACCATTGTGTAATAATTTGAAGCGTTTTTATTATAATTTTTTTCACTTGATAGTAGCAAAAGTCAATATGAGTGTTTCACAAATTTTTTTGTTTCAATTTTAAGAGCTAAAAAATCTGGTGCGCGCAACACACGACTTTCACTTACCTCCGTTGTTAAAATCAATTAAGAATTTCAATACATTAGAGATAAAAATTAGTGAAACTATAAAGAATTAATTAAATTGTATTTCTATAGAAACAGTGTTATTAAAAAAATCTATTATATTATTATCTAAAACAATTACTTAGTTTTAAGGCTTTTTATCACTCTCTATTAACTTTTAAAAGCTTGTGTATGAGATAATATTTTTTCTAAAATCTCTAGCTTTCCAACGGTATATCATACATGTATATTACTTTTCTTATGTTCAAAAACGAAAAATTGCATTAAAAAAATATTTTTTCTGTTTATCCTTTAGTTGGGTATCGAATTCATTCAATTTATATATTTACCTGTTTTTCATCAGTGATAACAAGATAATATAGTTATTTTTATAGAATCAACAAAATCAAATGTACTTTAGAGGAAGAAAATTTAAAATATCGGCATTTAAGCCCTGTCTGATCATTTTAATCAGAATGAAACCTAATGATATTAAAGCCCATTAAATTTTACATCGATATAGCGAGTTTAATCGAAATCGTCGGAACCGTTTTGAGAAAATCATAAAAAGGTGCAATATGCATGGTATAAAGTGGCTCTTCCCGCTAGCGATGTGATAAAAGTTTTGTAACATCTCGTTGTATAGTAATCTTAAATAATAAAATTTCAGTTTCATAGGGCTTTTCGTTTCCGCCCGGGAGTTACCACACACGGACACACAGACCTTTTTGCGGGACTGGCCATTGTCCAAGCATAAAATCAGTTTATGCTTGACATGGCTCAGTAATGCCCTGAGATGGCTCACAAGCTTGACCGAAACGTTGCAAAATTAAAAACTTTCAAAATGAACTGATTTCCTACTATTCCACTATAATAGTTCTACAGTCGACTTATACACCCTATATTATTGGAAAATGTAATTTAAAAAAAAAATTGAAAAAATAGATAATAAAATCAAGGATAAATATTAATTAAAAAAATTAATAAAAGAAAAAAGTAAGTTTAGCTGTATAACGATAAAATTTGTATATATAAGACGAAGGAGCTATATAAGCTGTAGTAAACCAATTTTTTTAAAATTTAAATGATACTGCTGACAGTTTGTTCATTGCCGCTCAATACCTCACAGATAGTTAGGGAAAAGTTTCTAAGTATTGCATATGGTTGTATAATACATTCGATTTTATTAAAAACTTCAGATTCTTGTAAATATTATTAATCAATAATATATGACCGATTTGATCAATTAAATTTTGCTATCTTTCAGATAATTTTCGGTTGTTGGTCATCATCAACAGTTGAAGTACGACACGTGCGCTTTGCGTCTTCCAAGTCAAAATTTCCGGTTATGTACAGAGCAAACTACTTACAGACGTTGCTTTCTCCTAATACATCATCGCCATACACAATAAAATTTTGTTAAATGTCTGTGCAGTGGATTTTTTTTCTCTTCCATTTCGAACAAGCAAAATACCACTTATAAGATAAGGAATCTCGGATGAAACTGATCTAAAAAGCACCTTAACTAATCCTTTTTTAGAATCTGTAAATATTATTGACTAAGTAAACATGATTTTATAAACACTGAGACTACAGGATTAAATTGAAGTATTGAAAACAGCTATGAACTTATTTTACAACCCAATACTTTAAAAAAAATATTGTGGCTGGAAACTTTACGACAATTTAATTTACAGCATTTATTTTTTTATTTCTCTAAATTGCTTCATATGACCTCTTTTTGTAAGATAAACAGGTCGCCGTTTTGTAAATTAAAATTTCAAATTCTATAAACTTTTATAAATTTTTTTAGTATGCCTAAAAGACTTACACCAGTATTACTTTAATGTGTTACTTAATCCATTGTTGCGTAACAGACAAACAACCACTACACAGCGTGAATTGACTCACACCAAAAATAAATTTTATAGGAAACGAATTTAGTCTCAGCTCATTTAAACGGTGTATGAGAGAAAGCCTTTAAAGCCATATGACTTATTAATCAAAGATATTTTTGAAAACATTCAATTACAACTTTTGCTGTGAATCTCGGAGAAACGATTTTAATATATATCAAAGGTTAATTGGAATGGGTAATTTGCCGCCAACCTACTTAATAGATTAGAACCGTGAAAACATGATTATGTGGCAGTAGGTTTTTTTACTAAAAAAAAAGGAAGTAATTGCCCAGTTAAATGACCGTTGGTAGGAAGTTACACGGTTTATGTATATGTAGTTAGGTGTCCCATCAAACCGTTACCGTTACGTGCTGAGTACTAATTATGTGTCGTAGTGTATGTAACGTTTGTTGGTCAATTATGCCTGTCTTTGCTTAGTGAGTAATTTCCTAATATATCTTTTTTATATTATTTCTGAAAAAATTAATATATAATAATTTTGTACTTAATATACATGACATATATGCTTCAAAGCATCCATATACGAGTTGGAACTTTCATTTAAGAGCTATTAACATAAACCATGTACGTTTTGTATCAACCGACATTAATTATTATATCCGTATATGAGCGAGAAGTATGGATAACAATTCCAATTATTAAGATGATATTGAAATCTGAGAATAGATAAATATAAACCAATTATTAAAAATAAGTCATGAAGTTTATGTTAGACGTATTATATACCACGGAGCGGCGTCATCTACTGAAATGGAACACTAGTATACGGTTCTCCGGATTCCGGGTTCGAATTAGGCTGTGGCAGGATAATGTTTTATTCTGTTATTTCTGCCGTAGAGTGACGTTGGGGTATGGAGAACCCTCCTCTTGGGGCACACATAGTTACTAAAAGTAGGTACCTAAAAATTGGAGGGAGGACCTTTGGTTGAACGTGGTCTCGACCCATGTACTGAATCATTGTAAAGATACTGGAAAGAAAAACAAAGAAAGTTATTTATTCCAAACCATGATGCTCAGTATTAATCCGGCTTAAATTAATTATTTAATTAAATGATACAACCGAAGAACAGAAAAGATGTTTTCCATTTATTTAAAAAGAATCAAGAAGGTTATATAAGTTGTGTTGACCAAATTCAGTTTTAGTTTTGAAAGTTGAAATTGAAGTTTAGCATTTACTCCTAAAGTACATCACACCTACGTGCCACCAAGTTGCTGATAACACACAAGCGTGCTAACCTTCGACCTTGTACTTCCACCTTGTACCTTAGGTCAGCAAAACTACCCACAGCTCTCTACACTATAATCCAACATTAATAACTTACACAACTTGAGCGTGTAAGGGACCATACGCAACGTACTCGAACGAATATCCTATACTTTCTTCGACGCGATTGTTCGGCGTTCCCTTATATAAGAGGCGGTCCCTCCAAAGGACCACAATGCCAATGATTAGGCTAATTGCTGAGTGGGAGCCGCTGGGTCCATGGGAACCCGACAATAGCTCACCTCTTTCCGCGCTTTCCTCTTCCATCGTGGGAAGGCTTTTCACTCCATCCTCTCCTCTCGTGGTTCTTCCGATTTGTTTCCATAATCGGGCTCCCTCGAATCTCTGAGATTTTCGTGGATGTCTGTGAAGCTGAACGGAACCATTGCGTGTCAGTTCAAAACCTTGATGAGAATTATAGCAATTCTGGTGTTACGGTCAGTGGAGAAAGTTCGTCTAACTATGAATTCGCGTTTTCAATTAGGTTTGTTTGTGCTATTAATTAACCTTATTCGTTATGTATACTCTTTTGAAGATTGTTTCGTAACCAGACAATGCGTGATTCGTCGCGGAGCTTTTCATACCGCCGTTCTACTCCCCTGCTTTCGATCTTTCATGCTATACGTTTGCGGCTCCCCAGCAATATGAGTATAAAACAAATTGAAGAAATTAAACCAGACAGATGATCAACTGTATATATTTCTGTGTGTATGTATGTGTTAACATTATATGTCTGAATAGTATCTACTGTTCTATATTGATACGAGAAATTGATTGTGGCTTAGTTGACTCGTACCGCAACCACAGACCTATTTCATTCCGCATTCTTAACATATTGTTCTGATATAAGATTGATAATAATAGGCTTAAATAACCGAAAGGTTCGTTGCTGATCCCACCAAATACTGCCTACACAGATTCTTCCAATGATCACCGTCCAATCCAAATACCCCTGGATCAGACTTAACACAATTCGCCCATCGACGTTTCGGTCTTCCTCTCGGACGCCTACCAGCGGTTCAGAGCATAAAATCAACTATACATTATCAATTATACTAACATTTACAAGCTTCGTAATTCCGCGTTGTGTAACCTTCTAAATTCCCCAGTGGCCTCATCTCTGTTGGACACAATATTTTACGTTATACATTATTCTCGAAAGCCCTTATTATAATATAAGAATGCATTTGTTTTTCATTTTATATGCATTTTACAAGAATGCATATTTTTATTTACATTTTAATATTTTAACTTTTTAATGTGTTAGTATTATTTTATCTTGTTTTATTATTTTTATTGTATATGCTACAGATTTGATGTTAAAGCGGAGTTTCATATGGTTGTTGTAGGATGTAATGTTGTGATGATTATTATTATTATGATGACTATATATATATATTTGAATTAATATGAGAAATAAGCTAGAAAAGGAAAAAAAGAAAAAAGAAAAGAGAATAAAATGAGAAAAATAATTTAAGGGAAAAAAATTATAAAAGAAAGAAAAAAAAACTATAAAACAAATTTAAAAGAAAAATAATATTAATTACTTTTTTGTGTGTGTGTATTACATGTTAAGATTTTTATATAAAAAATTGTCCGTTAAGGAAAAAAATAGTATGATGTGTAAATAGCAACCATCGCTTGTTCAATAAAGTATATCTCTATTTTATCTCTTATAAGTGAATAAAAGATACTCTATTCTCTTAGAAATAGGAAGGGAGAGTAAATAATATAAAAAGGTTAAATATTCATAGTGGACTTTTTGAATTCACTCCACTTTTCTTGTTGATTGCCATATAACAGTTTTGAAACTAAGCTCAATGATCCTGCGTCCGTCCGGTTCCCTTTCCCTTTCAAGTCACGAATAAAGTCCCGATGTAAATGACAGCGCTTTGTAAACTAACCGATTGTATAGCCGGGTTGCCTAACGGACAGGTGAAGCATTAGTAAATGCATTATTTCGCAATAGAGATGTCCGGTTCTGCATTGCTCTAATGGCCGTGCATAAGAAGGTAGTTAGCGAGCCGTTTATTGGCACGTAAGGGACGTTGGGAGCTGACTACAGTTCTCCTTGACATTGCATAGCTCCTTGTTCAAATGCATATGTTCCTTGTTCGTACCGTAGCACGTTAGGTAGTGTGAATTGTATTCCAGTTAGTGACTTCTTAGCCCCTGTTAAATTTACATTTACCCTGTTCTGGGCAGTATATGGTGAGTTTAATTAAAACCTTTAACTTCTGCCTTTTTTTTTTTCAAGAAATTTGTGTTATAGATTTAATTAGGTGTTCAGATAGCAATACATTAGAAACCCGCCACTTACAAGAATTCATTAAACTTCACTAGCATTTTCTCGTATTCTATAATTATTATATACCTTGACTAAGTTCACCCTTTAATTTCTGTATGCCATTAATTGTTATAATAACTATTCATTTTATGTCTGAGAAAAGTGCATTACTTTCTCTCGTGTAAGCACTGAAATAAAAAATATCTATTAAAAACTAATATTACTTTCAATTCTCTGTTTTTGTTGAATTCCCTATTTTAAAATTTCCTTCTCTCTCCTTCTGATCAATTTTCTAAACCCTTATGTGGTACTGAAAAGTATTATGTTTGAATCAAATGTACAGCGCTTTTAGTTTAAGCGTTGTGCCAATTAGAAACTATATCCTACCCTTATCTATTCAGTTATTTCCGCCATTGAAACAGTTTCGTCAATTAATTATAATATCGGAAAATACTTATCTACATTTTAACATTTGATATCGTTACCAATATATCATCCAATTATTTAAACTTAATGTATTGGATTATTCATATATTAATATTAATTAATAAAATTCACCCATTAAGTCAACGAAAGGTGTGGCTCAGACCCAGTTTGTTTTCAAAATGTAATACATTAAACATTACTGTCTTACATGAGTTACCCTCATATTATCAACCCATTTAAAGCAAAATTAGACCTTACTAACCTTCCTTCTTAGAGCGCGCTAAAAATCTCAGTTGATATCAATTTTCGTGTAATTTCTAATCAACTTTCTTGGTTTTATAGGGGATTTGTGGTAAAAAACAAAAATGTAGATAATACTCTTATCTTCATTCCAATTTTGTCTCAGTCTGAAATATGCAAAATTAACTGAGTTGATAATTTTTAAAGAAAACGTTTGTTTTACGGCGAGAATTTTTCAACTCGAGAATCAGCTGAGTCTGTCACCAAACTTATGTCACTTGTACTCATCATATTGATGTGTAATCTGTATTAGTTTTATAATTTTTCATTAAGTCCCTTTTGGGATATTTCCGTTTAAAAATTCCAAAAAATTCATTTTGAAAATTCATAAATAAAATTGAACTATGTTCCCAAGATAGACATTCTTAGAGCAATTAGGACTATGATTAAACTATAAAAAAATAATCAGAGGTCTTTATATAAATAATATTTTTCTTTTACAAAATTTTAACTCGCTAAAAGTCTTATTTTATGTTAATTTTCGAGGATTTTTTCAAACCATTTTCGTCACTATTTAGGTAATAAGTTGTGAAAAAAAAATATATAGAGCACATCCTTATAATATTTTTAGTTTTTGTTTTCATTCTATATATGCAAAATTGCCAGAATCAGAGAGTTTTCCCAACACTTGTTTTTAGCCTCGAAGCTGTCTTAAAACGGCTGTAATACTATAATTATTACCTAGAAAAATATTTTATCCACGGTTTTGTATTTAGAAAAACATGCAGAATAACTGGTAAAAAACCATGAAAATCAAAAATGTTGATCCGCAAAGTCTGGACGATTTCGAATGTATTGACTCATACTAAATGTATGTCTACAAACATATGTATTTTTACAATGATGGAGTTTTGTTGACCGTAGAGAAATTAGATGAGGAAGATGGTTGGGGGTGCGGTCATAAATTAAAACACACAATTAAAAATAAGCGTTATTTTAATTATGTGCCGACGTTTCGGCCTACAATGTGGGCCTTCATCAGGGCTAAAAGAAACAAGATAACAACCAATGTAATTATAGACTTAATAATGCGTTAGGTATATAATAATAATATGACAGTAATAAATTATGGGAACATAAATAATATTAAATGTGAAATGATAATAAGATGACAATTATAAAGTATGGAAATAAGGTGACAGTTATAAAGTATGGAAATAAACAAAATTAAGATGATAGTTATAAAGTATGGAAGTAAACATAATTGTATTGTAATGACTATATTTTTTATATATTACCTATACTCTTAACTATGTTTTTAATATATTACCGTCATATATCAACTCAAAATTGTTAATATTTAAAATTTTAATTGTTCACATATTTTTCCTTTATCATTTTTTTCATTTACTTAGTCTCTATTTATATATTCTCATTACAATATTATCATCTCAATTATGTTTACTTCCATACTTTATAACTATCATCTTAATTTTGTTTATTTCCATACTTTATAACTGTCACCTTATTTCCATACTTTATAATTGTCATCTTATTATCATTTCACATTTAATATTATTTATGTTCCCATAATTTATTACTGTCATATTATTATTATATACCTAACGCATTATTAAGTCTATAATTACATTGGTTGTTATCTTGTTTCTTTTAGCCCTGATGAAGGCCCACATTGTAGGCCGAAACGTCGGCACATAATTAAAATAACGCTTATTTTTAATTGTGTGTTTTAATTTATGACCGCACCCCCAACCATCTTCCTTATGTATTTTTACGTTACCTAGAATCGTTTAGTCCTTTTTAAAAGCCTTTTAAAGTAGATGTTATGGTCAGAGAAGGATACCAACTTGTTCGTTCTTGGATGGAATTAGCAGTTGGCCATATAGAGTTAGTAGAATGTGGATGGCTAAGGCTAAATGTGCAGGACAATTATTGTGCAAAAACGAATTCTTTCTTTCCCCGCCTCAACCGCATTCTAGGAAATGTTCTCTGGCTCTAGTCTTTCTTTTGTCAGGCATTCAGGTGAAAATAGTATTCTCTTGTGTTAGTCATTTCTTGGAGGGAATCGAGTTTAAGAAACGCTTTGTTTCCAGCCTTGAAATTTCCTTTTTCATTGTCATCGATTATTATAATGTTATTTAGCATAATACGATTACATATCAACACTTGTGTAATCTTATGGTTGTATTATGTTTTGATTAATTCTTGAGATGTGTACATCCGTGGAAACAATTAATATTCATCCTTATATTATGAAATATGTATTTCTCCTTCCAAAATTGTATTCACGGCTTCTGAATATTATTATAACGTTTTTTGGTTTTGTTTTGTTATGGGTCAATCCATTTGAAATCAAACCGTCTAATTTTCTTTTACTTCATCCGATATAAATATTGTTGAAATTGGCGTTAGTCCTTCTTTGAAAATTTATATTAAAAAGAAGTACAATGCTTACGCGATCAAAATTTCTACAAGTAGTGCAACAATAAGACTATACAAAAAAAAAATTAAGCGTTAGACTCCTTTTTTAACCTCCCGCTAAGTTTCAGTTAATTTAAATTTTCATTATTTTTCCAAACAATTATTTAGGTAATAATTTTATAACTATTTAGGTGATATGCTGTAAGGACCAAAACTGTATGCAATACTCTCATCAACACTCAAGTTTTTGTTTCGTTCTGAAATATGCAAGATTACGGGAGTCAATAATTTTTAAACAAAACGTTATTTTAGCAGCGAAGAGAATTTTATAACTCGAGAACCAGCAAAGTCACCAAATTTATGTCACTTATAAATATTGTATAGATGTGTAAGCTGTGGTAGTTTAATAATCTTTCAATCAGTCCATTGTGCGATATTTCCGTGTAAAATTAATAAAATATAATAGTTTTTGCCATTTTTTGAAAATTCATGTACATAAAAGGACAATGTCCTCAATAGCGAAATTTTTACAGCAAGTATGGGTGTGACTAAGCTATGTATGATAAAATAATCAAAGGTGAGTCTTTTTCCTTTACATACTTTTAACTCGCTAAAAGTATCATTTTTTATTAATTTTCGAGAAATTTTTAAACCACTTTCTTCACTTTTAAGGTAATACGGTTTAAAGACAAAATATATAAATCATGTCCGTATCTAATTGTTAGTTTATGTTTTGACTCGATATCTACAAAATTACCAGAATTAACGAGATTTCTCCAACACGTTTTTATTAGTGAAACCAGGAAAAAAAAAAGTATCCAGTTTTTTTTATTTATTTTTTTTTTATGAAAAGATAGAGAATAGCTGGTTAAAAAATTATTAAAATAAAAAATGTTGGACGACAAAATTAATAAAAATTAGACGATTTCAAATTAATTGACCTTTATATATTAAGTAAAGTTTGATTCTTACAGGGTCATCCGTCTTAACATTCGGTAGACCTTCTTTACTGAAAGTTTCTTACCATTTATAGTACTTTTTCAAATTAGACGCCAATATTACCATAGAACACGAATTGATGATAGATGTATTTCTAGATTAAATAAGTATTGAAGATCCATTGGATAAACGTGTTCTAGTGAAGAGTAAATTAATCATGAGTTAAAAATTATCACAGTTATTTGTTTTTCCGTGATTTATTCTCCAGTCACTGTTAATTATAGTTTCGCGAGTAACGTCTGACCTCAACATTCTGTGAGAGGTAACTAATCTATTTTATCGTTTCGCTTCTCCTTTTAAGGATGCTAGGGATGTATTGCTTTTGCAATTTTCGAAAGGTTGCTAAACATCGAATCATTTTTAAATATTCTTAGTTGTTTTTTATCTCCCAAATGTGTCTCACCTATTTTGATGAATTTTTTTTTCAGACATTAAACCATTGAAGTTGGCAAAATATTAGAATCAAACGTTTTCCAGGAGTCGCGAAAAAAAAAAAAAAAAAGAGTTTCCTTGCGAAAAACACACTTTATTTTATATCTCCGGTTCCAGTGAAGGTAGGAAAATAAGTTAAAAATAAACCATTAAAAAGTTGTTTTTTTGGTAAGAACCCTAAAAAATATAAATAATCTCAAAACTTTTAATTACGTTTCTTAAAATTGTACTCAGATAAAGATTCATCACTACTAATAACAGTTTATTACTATTTTTTATTTGAATAAAAAAACTTCATTTTTTTTTTTCCTGACACGCTCAACGCAGGAACCTAGAATTTGGCACAAATTTACATCATGGAGTTAGATATTTAAGAGAAAAATTAATATTTTCTATGATCAAAGCAAATACATTTTACGAAGCAAAAACTAGATATTTTAACTAGACAATTTTTGTATGTCTAAACGAATTTTTCAGAATGTTAAAATACATAATTAATACATTTTATATGCTTGTTTTATTCGTTAAAGATTACTTTTTCAAATGTGAGTTTAACAATTGAAATCTATTATACTAAAGATTTGATCATTACAAAAATGCTTACCCCTCTTGCATGCCAGAATTGAGATTACTTATTGTCATCGACAAAGAAATAAAGGAAGCCTTCACTTTGACTTGCAATAACATATTTGTTCATGTTACACTACAACACTTTAGAAAAGTAACATAAGGCAAGCGCTGAGTAATTTGCACTAACGAGACGAGTGATTAATTAACGGCTGTAGTTAATTGCCTCATGTAACTAACTAATGATATCTGAAGGCAACTATCAGAAGTGAAAGATTACCTTTAGCACCCAGAACTAAACTATGATAATGTATCTCAACCCCTATCTTCTCTCTATTTAAAGTACTGTAAGGTAAATTATATATATATCGCTGTAAAAATTAATTATTTTCTAATGTTATTCCTTCTTGTGAACAAGATGCATCGTAAAACAATCTGTTTAATATTGTTAATCAATCTTAATATGATAAAGCGCGTCTTTTTAATGTGTCAGAAAAAAAAAAAAAAAGGTCCACTTCAAAATTACCGCGTTTTTTTAATATTCTAGGACTGTTCTGTTCAAAATTTGGCAATCAAAGGTTTTATGTTTCTGGTTTGTCTGTTCATAAACAAGGAGAAAATTTAAGTGTTTTCTCGTAATTTTAATACATCTGTAAAAAAAATAAAATAAAATAATAATAAACACTTCAAAATACTTCTTTCTGCTTAAAATATTTAGAAACATAATTATGAGTTAGAGTGTGATAGTTAACAGTTTTTATGAATAGTTTCAGTTGCCTCTGGCAGGCGGCTGAGATATACCATGCCGCATAACACAATTTCATACGTTAAGGCAGATCAAACTGGTTTATTAATTTTAATTTCATATTTTTATTTCAAACTATTTTTTATCAACAAATCTGAAGTGCAAAAAAATAAACTTTAAACTAATTTACCGAATGGTTCTAGTAACATAACTGATTGTCGATAGTAACATTTTACAAAAATATGTTTTATATTTTTACATTAATAAAAAATTACTTTTAAATGCTTAATATATATTATTAATCCTTCGTCAAGAAATATATTTACAAAAACTAATATAATTTTTTTAAGATAAACAAAAAAAGAAAAACAACTTTTTTTCTCTATGTTATTTTCTTCATACGTCTTGTGCTCTTATAAAATGTATAGTTGTTGTTTTTTTTTATTATTATAACCTTTATAAGCTTTTATTTAAACAAAAAAATATGTGTTAATATAATTTTTGTTGTATTGTTTAATGAAAATGGTGAAGTTGTTGATGATAGTATGCAATTATAGTAGTATAGGTACTAATTTCGTTGGTTTTATTTAGTATAGCCTATTAATCGCTCAGAAATATTCATTCAGTATAAATATTTTATTCATTTATTAAAACATAGTTTGTTTTTATTACAAGATTTCTTTTTAATAATTTGTTTTATATTAATTATATTCAGTTTCCATAATTTCATATTACTTCCGTTCTAGTTGTATTTATTCCTATATCTTGTATCATAATTCAACCATTCATTATTATTACTCCTTTCCGTTCCCCTCTAGAGTTATACTTTTATTTATTTATTTTTACAGCGCATATGAATTTGAAAGGCGCTCATTCACCGGAGCTAGGATTGGTCAAGACTTAAGTAACGTTTGACGTGAACGATGATAAACAAGACTTGTTAATTCGAATCGCTGCTTGGTAGAAAGTTGAAGAGTCAGTCCACTTACTTATACCCCTCGGCGTTGAACATTATGCTTATTTATTCAAAGCAATTAAAGTGGATGCCTCATGTCTTCGCTAGATTAAATTTCACAGCTGAATTGCGTAAGCTATTTCATTTATATAACGTGCATCAGCACGCTACGCTTTCGGTTAAAGACAGATTTGTGGGTTAGAACACATTACGGTCCTCAAGGGACATTTATATCGATCGCAGTCTTTTCAAACTATTGTATTTGCTTTGGGGATGTTGGCATTCGGAAACGAACGTATGAATACAACAGAAGAGAAAGTGGTACCTGAGGAAATAATATGTAATCTTGGTCGTCTACCAGAAAAAAAAGAGAAGAAATAAGTTGCCAGAAGAATGCGGAATCAGGATGACGGATTTAAATATCTAGGCAACGAGGTTTTGTTTATTCAGCCGTCATTTACTTACGTTTGTCCCGTTTACTTCAGCAATAATTTAAATATCTTATATTATTATTATTATATATATATATTATTTATATATATATATATATATATATATTATATATATATATATATATATATATATATTGTGGTGTGTGGTGTGTTTTTCTCAACTCCATGTTACTAACCGATATGAGCTGAATTGTTGATCGGGATTTTTTCTTCTTTTTAAAAAATATATTTATTGATATTTACAACGGTATAATAAAATAAATCTAGTAAATGTGATACAAGATTATACTGTCATGATTTACATGTACTACCCATTTGCACATCTCCAAAAACTATGCTAAACCAGAAGGTCTCGGGCCATCTTTTCTGACGCCTTGGAGGATTATCAGGGATTGTAGAGGTAGCAAGGTTTGAAACTAGTTGATTAGAGTGGGGATGGAGTTGGTCATGAAAGGAGTGGTACTTGGTACATTTAGGGATTTATGGATGAGTTGATCCGTGACAAAATAAGAAGCATTGAGGATTTTTCGAAGGATTGGAGACGGGAAGAATTTTATGGTGTTGTAGAGCCCCAAAGCTCTGCTCCGCAATTTTTTTACTTTTAAGCTTCTATTTTTTGTGGATGGTTCCCAATGTTTCTCTTTTTCTTATTTTCACTTAAATAATTGACTTATGCTTTATTACGTAGTACATTGGATAGTGATCGGGGTACTTTCGTTTTGTTAACAACTAAACAATTTTTTGGATGTTCCTGTTTTCATTTTTTTATTTATTTATTTTTTTTTATTTAACGTCGCTCTATGCTACTTAAGCTTATCGGACGATGCTACAGTGGGAATCATGAATTTTACCTATCCAGGTCTGATTAACATAGGGATCTTTAACAAGTACCTGACATCAGAAAGCCTCTGGACCACCATTTAACGTCCCCTCCAAAGGACGGCATAACTGCTTTTGATTAATTCACCTTGGAATTTGGTCGTTTATAAGGCAGAAGAATGCCATCGAAGTTGTAAGTGAGAAAGATAAATTTTGTCAAAATAAATAAACATTTTGGCCTCCATTTTATTTTTATTTTTTTAAAGGGTAAATTTAACTTGGTTTTACAATCGATAGAATATTGTTTTTGAGAATTTTATAATTTTTATAAATGTAAACAATTGTCTTATAGAAGGTCTCAGAATGTTTAAAACGATACGAACTTATTTAGGTCCTACGTTTTCCACGCAGTTTGGCGCATCTTTATTTTTCATTTTTCAAGTTCTTGTTTTTGATCTTCTCATATATAATATATATATATATATATATATATATATATTTTTTTTTTTTTTTTATGATCACACATTATGAGACTTATCTGTGTTGTAATCTATTATAGTTATTGTAAACACAATTTTTCATTTTACAATAAAAGTTTTCAGATTAAAGATGTTATGTCCCAATGAATTATTCTCATAGTTGATTCTACTCTCATCCCCTTAGCTCTCGAACTTTCACGTCATAGATGGTGCTACCTACCATTCATGAGTATTTACGTTTTCTAAGTTTAAGATAACATCCTTCAAGAAATAACCCTACAAAAATAAAGAATAACTGCACGAAATTGTTTCTTCAGGCATTTGAATTCGATCAAAACCTTTCAGCTTTCAGTGTATTATTGTTGAATTTCGGTTGGATGGAATCATTATCATTTTTGGAGTTAGCATTGATGTTTATATGTTCCTCAATCAAAATCAAAAGTAGCATCCTATAAAAAAATCATAATTTGAAATTAGCAATGGCTATCTGATAATTAGTATAAATAAAACCTGAATACTCGATCAATTATAGACAGCCAAAAAAGGTCTTATGGGGAACTTCACGCAGGTGTGGAAGTGGTTCTTTGATCTTCTTTCACAACAGAACGGGATGTTCTGCAATGAATGTAACTGACCTGTTTTCACATTCTGACTCACCTTGGGAGTTCTTCAGGGTTTTACACGATAACATTTGTATTACGTAAAGCGTGTTACGACTGTATGGACGGCAATAATAAAGTTGTTTTCGTGTACAACAGATATTCACGCACATAAAAGCATTGTGTTTACAAGTGCATAGTATTTTTACTTTCACTTACTATATATAGTAAGGGGAAGTATTGCGATCGTGAAAATTTTCGAATTCCAGTTTTCAACGGAAATACACATTTTAGGGTCCCCTGAGTCCAAATAACCAAGTCCCGCAAAAAGGTCTGTGTGTGTGTGTTGTGGTAACTCCCGGGCGGAAACGGTAAGTCCTATGAAACTGAAATTTGATATTTAAGACAACTATACGCCCGAGACGTGACAAAACTTTTTTCATCAAAATGAGCCTACCAGAAGAGGCACTTTATACCATGCATTTTGCACCTTTTTCGATTTTCTCAAAAACGGTTCCGACGATTTTGATTAAACTCGCTATATCGATGTAAAATTTATTGAGCTTTAATATCATGTAGGTTTTATTAAGATAAAAATGGTCTGACAGGGCTTAAATGCCGATATTTTAAATTTTCTTCCCCTAAAGTACCTTTAATTTTGTAGATTCAATAATAATAACTAGATTATCTTGTTAGCGCTGATGAAAAACAGGTAAATATATAAATTGAGTACATTCGATACCCAACTAAAGGAGAAAACAGAAAAAATATTTTTTTAATGCAATTTTTCATTTTTGAACATAAGAGCAGTAATATACATGTATGATATACCGTTGGAAAGCTAAAGATTTTAGAAAAAATATCATCTCATACACAAGCTTTTAGAAGTTAATAGAGAGTGATGAAATGAACATAAAACTAACTGATTATTTTAGATAATAATATAATAGATTTTTTAATAAAACACATGTTTCTATATAAATTCAATTTGATTAACTCCTTAATAGTTTCACGTATTTTTATCTCTAACTGTATTTGAAAGTTCGTTCATTGATTTTAAAAATCGAGGTAAGTGAAAGTCGTGTGTTGCCCGCACCAGATTTTTTGAAACGGGTTATAAACTGAATTAAATAAATCAACATTAATTATTCCACCAAATTTAATGATGAAAAAATTACTTTTAAATATAGAGTCTTCACAGCGTTGGCCACATAAAAAATATTTGATGGTTTTAGATCTCTGATGCAAGATCTGTATTTTATTTAAATATATTAATACATGGCTAGACCACAGGGCTAATAATAAAACATTATTTTGACGAAAACATTTATTTTTTAAATTCTATTAATAATTATTGCCACATTAAAGTATTAGGTAATAGTTTCAACAATTTGTTGTTCTAATTAAAGGCCTAGATCATGCTCAGTCGCTTTTTGGTACCCACTTTTTGTTGTTCCCTAGGAATGTTTCTCCATACTACAGAATAAATTATTCACCTCAGCCGGGGTTCTAACCCTGGACCCGGAGAACAGTGGACCACTGCTCTTTCCACTTAAACACACCGCCCCTTCAATTGAGAACATATCCTAAACATAAATTAACAGAATAAAAATTTATACGAGGGTATTCATTACTCAGCTGCCTGTATTGTATAAGTGAAAATATTGGATACAAAACTGTGGGTACTAGGTATAGCCTGAATAAAAACAAAATAAAAAAAATAATTTAGTTTTTCTGACCGATACAAGACCACAATTCAGATCTATAACTTCTTCGACCGCACCCAGGGATATCCAAGAGAAGGTTATTACTCGGAACCCTGAACTTTACCTAAGTTCACCGCAATCTTTACTACCAGCCGGACGCATCTGACTCAGTACACTCAACTCATTATTCCTTTGCGGTTTCGCTCTAAAGAGCAGTACCGTTTTGTTAGCCTGCATTGGATGAATGTGGGACCTTGGGACCTAACCTTGGTCTGGTCCGCTTCATCTTACTGTAACGAGATCTCATCGTTTCGGATTGCGGCACTGCTATCCCCGGTAAAGGGCAGCGCATAGGCCGGCAGTGCAATCGGCATCAGGTGTTATACTTATCAATTTATCGTAATAGCTGATTCGGTAATTCGGTTCGGTTCCATAGAGATGGGGCAAATTGAAACTGTTGAGAAACCAGGGGTTATGAGGTTACATGATCATCGGTATCGTGTGGAAGTGAATGATTTAGATAGAACCCTGGAAAGTGGATCGATACTGAGTTGGAGGATTATACCTTGTATGGGGCATTCTATTGAGCGCAATTAGACGAGTTTTCAGAATAGTCTAAAGAGGCCTATCAACTGCCCTGATGATCTGGTTTCGTTACGCCACAGTCGTTGATACACTCTCTCATTATTATCTTCATTATAGGGTCTTCTAGGCTGCATTCTCATCTTAATCCCTCAAAGAAACCTTGCAGGCAAAGTCTGGAAAATCAGGCATGTCGAAATTCTTCCTTTTTGTCAGTAGTTCAAAGCTAATTTACTACAAATTACCTATTTAAAGTTTCCTTGTAGTGTCTAGTTTGACCTATAGTTTTGTGCCTAGTCATAATGGCCAACATGACGGCTCAGTGGTTATAAGCCAAAATAAGGTTTAAATTATATAAAACTCTGGAAAACTGAAATAGCCAAGTTCCTCGTCGTATCCATATATAATGCATACTACAACATTCTTTAGTATTAAATTTGAAGATATATGAGCACATAAAATAAAATACTTATTTGATATAAATAATTAAATTCTAACATGGAGAAGTTCTCTGATATATTGGACTAATACATGTAACATGTTATGGACATTTTATCCTGTTTGTGGTATATTTTAGGCTATTAGCTTCAGTAATGGGCAGATGTAGCCTTAGATTTAATGTTACTTTACCTATTCAGGAATTGTTTAATTTTTTTTTTTTTACTAAAATGAAATGTATTCTTATAAACTTTCGTGCTTGCCTTAAATGGGATAGTGATTTCTACTTGCTCTGTAAAAATGTCTGTAATTTGATTTATATAAAGAAGTTATTATAAAAAAAAAAATTGTAATTTGTGTTCGCCTATACAAGAGCTATTATTTTACATACGCCTCCAATAGGTCTCCTTAACCAAGAGCATTAAGCCAACGCCTGATGCCACATCTGTAGTAGATCCATAGATTAACTGCCTCTACTCCTTCGTTTGAATGAATAGAATTCCGGATGCAATCAATGAGGACAGGTGTGAAAAAGAGAAATGTGCTATCATGTAAAGTTGAGACGAAAAGTAACACGTGTGACTTGAGAACATTATAACTGAGTGCACAAGCGTATTAGAAATCGTCCACTTTGATTCACATCATCATGCATTTATTGCACTTTTATCATCATGCATCATCATTATGCATTGTTCAATATTGGAAAATAGACAATGATATATTGCTGAGTTATTTATTATTTAGTACAAAATATAATGTTGACAGCCACAAAAATGCTCTTAACTTAGGTAAATTTAAAATGATTCACAAAAATTCTTACTTATTTACAAAAATTAATGGTAAGAGGCACTCATGAGTGCCTATCTTTGCATGTCAAAGATATAATCACATAAATTATTAACATTTCTCGTATATATTAATACGCCAGGGTAGAAAAGTCGTCACATAACGTCATTTGAATGGATTAGACAGAGGAAAAATCATGCCTACGAAATAGAAATCCTACAGAAATACAGAAACTTGTTAAAAGTTGGGAAGATTGAGTCACATACTCCACTGCTACTATCTCCTTGGATGCGGGCCTCTCTTCCGGCCGAGAGAAAGTTACAGCGTAAAATATGGGAACTTCCGCAACGGGGGACGATTAGTAATGAATTGCAAACGAGTATTTATAGCCTTATTAATGGATACTTATCATATGCTCTTTCATCATTAAATGTAAACACGGAGCTGAGCAATGGTCGTTCAGAAAAACCGGTATTAAACCCTTGATGAAACTTGTTTTCATTTTTTTAGCTGTACAATCATTGAAATTATTGCACTGAAACATTCAGTACGAATTGATTTGTTGTTACAAGAATAATTTCCTCATATCTTAATTGACTCAATTATTAACTTGATTTGAATTTGGAACTACGCCAAATAATTTTTATCTTTGACTTTAAATGAAATATAAAATGAATAATTAAAAACAAAATGGATCACTAATTAGTTTTTTTATCCATTTAAACTTACAATTGCATTAACATAAAATAGAACTAGGAAATAAAACAAAAGATTTTGAAAAAATAATCAGTGGTCGCATCAATAAAAATTCAAGAAAGCTCCGCCAATATCTTGTTGATTATCAGGATTCGAAAGGGATTGAAATAAGTTGTAAGAAGCATTGAGGATTTATATAGAAGTTGGCACAATAACTACAATATTGTTTTAGAATTCTCCACGTACCTGTCAATTTTGTGGGATTGTTTCAAAGAGAAAAAAAAACAAAACCTTATATTGACTATTAGACAGAAAGAAATACAAACTAAAACTCAGTATACTCGAAGATATGGAGTTTCATTGAAACTGAATCTCACCATTTCAACAAACATCCCTCCGATCTATCTACCAACAATCTAAACGGCTGGAATAAAAAGGCATTGAATACATATTCTACTTTTACTACTTTGAAGGCATGTTCATCGGATGCAATCAAGATTATAAGCGGAAGGCAGATGCAGGGGCACGAAATGCGGGCAGTTAAAGTGGCTCACAGCACGCCAACTGGAAGGGGGTAACACGCAGGGAAAAGAGAGGTCTTCCTAATAAAATGTAAATTATTGCTTTTGATACAGTAGATAATAAGATCCTACATATTCTATTTTTAATAAATATTAAATCAGTTGGTTCTATTCGGGTGTGAAACGTGGTCGCTTACGTTGAAAGATGAAAAAAACATCTCAAGGTTTTCGAGAATAAGGTTTTACGTAAATTATCAGAAGAGGGATGAGGCCAATCGAAAATTTAGAATGTTGCACAAAGCGAATGCCAGAGCTTTTACCCCTCTAGTATAAATAAAGCTTTAGTATTTTAATATAAAGAGTAATTTTTTTTTTTTTTTTTTACATATTTTATTGATCATGTTCTAATTGTAACTTTTGTTCACCTATACAAGAGCTATTATTTCTCATAGACACTCCAATAGGCCTCATTCACCAAGAGAATAATCCAACGCCAGCTGCCACATCTGTTGTAGATTCATCGAATAACTGCCTCCACTCTTTACGTTGGAATGAATAGGTATATCCCGGATACGATCCATGAGACTCCAAAGCAAACTTCGTGAGAGATTGTTTGGATTAATGAAGTCTCCTTTGTAAAGATCTAATCCGTTTTCAAGAGCTAATGCGATCCGACCATCTACGTCCAGTTTCAGGGCTGATCAGATTCGTTTCTTATCGATTCGTAAGAAGAAACCCCAAGGCTAGGCTGCCATCAGTCATATAAGTGCTCATGCTCATTTTTTCAATCCAAAGGTAAACACTATAATTTAAATAACGAAATAAACCCTTCAAACTGTCATGAGATTCGTATACGAAAATATGATAGCATGATTTGAATATTTGAGCTCAGACAACGCGATAGAATGTTTCTATATTGATTTCCTCCGGGCATTCTACCCTCGAGGTAATACCATATCTTTTCCAGAATCTCATCGATGCAGTATACAAACAAGACGTATCCTTATGCTAATGTTTGTCCTTCAAGATTTGCCATTAAACGAATGTTGCCATGTTTGCTATTCAGTTAATAAATGTTCCCTATAGTTTTGACATCCTTCATGAGTCGGGTTGAGGCACATTATGCTTCTTAGGATGATAAGAAAGGAAAGAAAGTCATTTAGCATTACTCAGTAATGATTGATTCATCCTTTGCTGTAGGATACAGATTACTCTGTAGTAAACATTGGTGGTTGTTGCTATGTTAAATCCGTAGTTTAGTGCCATGTTTATCCGTAGTATCCTGATCCGTAGTTAGGATGATTTATTGTTAGTAGTTCGCTATTTTATTTATTTTACTAGTCTAGGCGAACTAAAAATGTCCAAAACGGAAAAAAAAGTAATCGTGTATCCATTTTATGCTAAAAAGTTAAGAGCTTTCCTTGGATGAGTCAGTTAATAGATTTGATTACTTTTTTGTTCTTCTAGAGTTCTTCAAGAAACGTCCAATGAAATGGGTCCTCCAGGAAGACATTTATTTGACTTGTCACTTAATTAAGAAAAAAATTGTTTGGTTTTTTTAGATGTCATTCATTATTTTTTTTTGCTGTCCTCTGTCCTCGGTTTATTGACCGCCGAAAACATAGGCTCCTTTGAAATTGTATACATACCTGGCATTGCAGAAATCGCAAGACTAGTTACAAATGATTAGATATGCACGACTTTGTAACAGTTTATAATAAATCATACCCTGCCCAGTAGGGATATCATAAATTGAACCCACATGAAGTACTCATAAACATTTTATTGCAACTTTTGATTTATTTATTTAAAGTTCATACTTCGCTACCGTACAAAGCTATTACTTTCACTTGATATAACTACTTATAAGAAATAAAAATGTTTTTCATTTACCATTTTCCCCCTTTTTGAATGAATTTTATACTTTTCTGACGTAATGTTTCAATTGTAATTGTATATATCGTACCTAAGATACTTATATAAGGCATATAAGTCTTATAGCCTTTCTATAGCGTATCATTTTATCTTTAAAATGAATATCTTTTTTCTCTGCTTGGTTATTTTTATTTCTTTTAAACCTCTTCCTTATGATTTAAAATTAAAACGGTTAACGTATTGTTGATTAATATGAATTTAAGTCTTTTATATGTAATTAATGTCATGCCAAGTTTGGATCATGACCTGGCAGATCCATGGATGATCAACCAAAATATTTAATAAGGTATGATGATGTGTGAATGGTTGACAGTGGGTATATATTGAAGAGAAGTTCATTCCGGGTGCAGTCATCAAAACACTTAATTAAGTACGTAACTTAATTTATATGTGCAAACGTTTCGGGCTCCTTTTAAATTGAAAGAATTTTAGGGAGAAATTAGATTTTAGAGCTCCTTCATTGCAAAAAACAAAGGTAAGCAGCTGTAGAAAACAATAATAAAAATAAAATAAACATTATTGACAAATAAATCATAATGGGAGAGAAAATTACATTTCAGAAATTATACTAATAATTAGAGAATTTTCAAAACATTATATTGTTGAGACCAGTGTTCCTCAAGGCAGCGTCTTAGGACTATGATTGTGTGTATGATGTTAATTTATTTCTCACTTTGTATTTATCTCAATTATGTGTTGTTGTTTTGCTTTTTCTTTTATTTTCATATGTTTTATATATGTATATATATAATATATATGTATATATATTATATATATATATATATATTATTATATTATATTATATTTATTATTGACTTATCATTTTATGTATACATTGTATGAATGTGGTCTCATATCAATATTAATACTGTTTATTTAGAAACAAATTGAACTATATATATCATATATATATACATATATAAAAAACTAATTTATCTCAATATTTTTTTTTTTTAATAATTAGAAACAATAGAACAGTAGTTATAATAATTAGAGAATAAAAAGCACAAGAAAATGTTTAATAATTTTATAAAAGGTAAATGAAGTACATAAATGGCACAAATTAATTAAGTTTTCTACTTAAGTGTTTTGATGACTGCACCCGGAATTGACTTGTCAAATTAATAAACCATGATTTTCGCCAGATAAATACAGATAATTGGATAATTCAATCGTAATTATATAACTCAACAAAAGTACTACGAGATGAACAAGTCCGGATTGAAAAGTAAAATTTTAGAAAGTTCCTAAAACGCGTGAAGCTCCAAAAACCAGTTTAAGTTCGTCACAAGCGGAAATGTGGATAGTTGTTAGGGATTGGGATTCAATAGTTGATTTTTATCTCCACACACGGTCGACTAGTTTGAGGACTGAGTTACGTATTTGTCGGTGTCCAGTCCCCTTTTAAGTGATCCTGGATTGCCTATCAACGAAACGATTCGTACTGTCTATAGGCTATTAGGAGTTTTATTACATAACGTCTTCAGAACGCGATCGATCTTAAAAAATATGATTAAAACGTTTTTATATGTATTTCTTATTAGTTTTTATAGTTATGATTCAATAAAATACATAAATACTTTCTTAATCCTATAAAAAAGTATGTAATATTTTGTTTTAAATATATATGAATTACAATGCATTTCAACATGAAACAGTCTTATAACAGCATTACATAACAGTATTCTGTGACTATACTACCATTTAATATCGATGTCCTCCCATGCAGTATCGAGTATTCATTGGTATGTACAATACGTTAAATATATTCCTTTTTCAGCAGTTCTTAGTATCATATGAGATATAAATTTTGTGTACTCACTAGTTTAGTTGTATGTTACTAATTAATAACATTACTATAGTTTAATTACTATACTTCCTTTGGTTGTATATAATCAACTATCGCTGGTAAACTGATCAATAGCGTTAAATAAAAACTTGAAAAAAATATGTCTGCGGAAGTAGTGAAGTGACACTAAGTCAAGCATTCGTTGGATATCAGCAGGTTTTTTTAGGAAACGAGCCTGCAAATCTGATTTCACAGCCTTTTCACGGAGAGTTTTTCTTATTGATATTGCAAATTTCTTAAGTAGCTGTGAAAATGTTATTATACTTCTCAAAAACAGGTTGTTTGAAAAAGATTTTCTATTCCGACAATTTAAAAAAAATGAACTCTCCATTATTGGCTTTCGTTTTCGATTTAATTTTATTATCATGTCATTAGTGATGGGAAAAGCTTGGTAAATTAATTTGCAACTACATATAATTAGATTTTTTTCTATTTGTTCTCCAATTCTCATGCACACGAATCATTTTCTCAAGAGAATAAAAATATATGCAGGAGTAGCTTCCAGATTTCTCAGCAATTTCATCATATTTAATGCATGCTTCGGAGAAGACTTTGCCAGCTATATCATATATGGATGTTGCAACAGCTATAATTCTAAAATTCTTCATGTCCGACTCGTTTTCGAAAATGTCAAGAGGCTTTTGGAACGATTTCTTTCTCAGAGTACCACGCCTTGTTCTGTTTAATACTACGATATAATCTTCTTTTCAGAACTACCATGCCCTTTACAATACCTATTTTCTTAGCCTTCATCTGGAATTGCAATTATCTTAGGAGTGCGATATGTTCTATGAAGTTGGAATTTGCTATATTATTATAGAGTAATGTACCGTACCACACCTTACCATTTCTTTTTAAAGCACTGGTAAAGTCATGAGATAACAAGTCGAGGCTAAGTCAATCACGGTAATATACTTTGTCCCTCCAATGCAGATTCGTATCCATTTTAGCTCTAAAATGCACAAGGGTGTGAATTCAAGGATTTAGATGGACCGTTGCTCTCAATGCAACCAACAAAAGAACGGAAAATACTCAGGATTTTAAAAACATATTTATTGAAATCTACAACTGTATTAAAAAAATACATCTACTAATGTGATGGTAATATAGAAAACTGTCATAAAATACATGTATAAACACTACCCAGTGGCAGCACTCTAAAAATATTCTAAACTAGAAGGTCTCGTGGCTATCTTCTTTTCAGGATTATCATTGATCAAAGAGGAAGCAAGGATTGAAACTAATGGATTGTAGTGGGAATGGAGTTTGTCATGGAAGTAATGGTACCTGATTCGGGCTAATTCAGCATCATATGGAATTTAAGGTCTTTATTTTCGATGAGTTTATTTGTGACAAAATAAGGAGCATTCAGGATTTTCCGAAGGCTTTAGGATTGTAATGATTGGGTACGAGAGAAATTCAATGGTTTAGTAGAGCCACATTGCTCTACCCCATAAGTCCATATCGCTCTTACGATAGTCATTTAAAAATGTCTTTTGTAACTAAGTGGAAGGTTGGGACGTTTGTCGAGTAAGTGTTGAAGTAGTTGAAAACATCGGGCAGTTTCTTGTCGTTTCAGTCTTGTATGGGGATTCCAAGTTAGATGTTTGTCAAGGTGGAGTCCTAGGTATCGAATCTGTTCAACATTGGCTAGTGGAGTGTCATTAAAGGATACTGTAGGGCAGGAAGTCATGAGTTTACGACGAAGGGTAAAGGTTATCTGGTAGGATTTGTTATAATTAATTTTAATCCTCCAATTCTGGCACCATACCCATACTTCAAGGTGTCGGATGTGGGATTGAAGAGTGTGGGAGGTAATAACTTGATCATTATCTACTGATAGCAGCACACACGTGTCATCAGCATAGGTAGAAAGGAAAGTGTTAAGATGGGTAGGGATATCAGCTGTATAGACTGTTTAAAGAACGGGTCCTAGGATGCTGCCTTGAGAAACACCAGCTGATTGAGAAAAAAAGGAGGAATAGGAACTATTGTGATTTATTTTGAAAGTTCTTTCAGCGAGGAAGGACTGGATAATAGAATAAGAAAATAGGTAGGTGGGAGAAATAGACGGAGACTCAGGATTTAAATAGATTTTATGATAATTTGAAATGAGTAGTATCACAGTCCTAGTGGGATAGTTAATCTTTATGTGGGTGTTGTGTTTAACGCCTACATAAACTCTTAACCTCTGGTTATCAGTGTGGGTTACCTTATGTGCCGTTCGTACAATTGATGGATGGGAGAGCTAAAATCTAAAATTATCAAAAAAATTAGACTTGAATTGGTAAAAATAAGAATTAATAGTAAGAAAAGAGTATTTACCAAGTATAATTTTCTTTTTAATTACCGCTCAATTTTTAATTAACACCTAAATTCCCAAAACTATGAGCTTCTCTGCGTATCGATCAAGAAATATAGTCACAGTGGTATTACCTATTTATCGTAAGCCCTACTGTTTCGAGTCACGTTATGGTTCTTTTCATCGGGCTAGTCATGCCTAAGTTACGGTTTCAACTCAATGCCGATGCTCAATTTATCTGTTCCTTAAATAGTTAACTATTTTCAAAATTATTTCAAAAACGCGATCCAAACAGTATGAATCTTGATTAGGTACGTCTACACGGTCAACTATGTACGATACTATACGATTAAAATTCATCGGTTTTTAATTTTAATAACTCGGTTAAATATTTTACATCAATATTCTCGAGTTTTATTTTTTATTTTTTTTTTTTTCCGTGGCGCGACAGGCCGTGCAGGCCCTGGGCCTCGCTGTGTAATCTCCTGGGAGTTTCCACTCGCGTTTCACGATGCAATTTATAGTGTAGGGTCATCACTCCCTACGCCTAATTTTTGTGAGTGGCCACCATTTGGCTGACAGGTCTCACATACCCGGGGGAGAGGCTGTGAGTGAATCCCTCTTATATTACACCCTTATAAAAGCCCCGCCGGGACTGGGATTCGAACTCGCAACCTGTAGCATGAGAGACTAGCGCTCTAGCCACGGGCTCCCCTATTTTCATCCCCGAGTTTTATTTAGGTTCTCAAATATAACATTTTTTAATATTATGGAATTTCAAATTATTAGGAGAAATAAAAAATTGTTTAAATCAAATTTCTACTGCTTTAAATAAGACATCACTGGTGTGAGTCACATCCTTTTAAATACACCATTTAATTAGGTGTTGATGACTTATGCGGGCCTGACTCAAAACATAAGTCCTCTAATGCCGGAACCTAACTTGCATCCATTGTAGGATCATGAACGCTTTTGTGATGCTCCAACAACAGTAGCCCATCCACTCTTATTTATTATTTACCTATGCTTTATCAATTATTATATAACATGTTTTATTAATAATTAAATAACTTTTTTTGTTACAGGTAAGTCCCTCTACAGATTTTCATGTGTTTCTTTGTTTTACTTGTAAGTATCAAATATGATTTTTTTTTTATTTTACAATATTTATATTATTGTATCGTTCATTTAATATTTATGCATGGGACTGAAGTTCCAAAACTTTAATTAATTCAATCTGAACTTAAAGCTTTCGGTTTTTTTGTTGAACTGTAAATTTTATATGAAGAAACGATCATGATTGGACAAGTTCGGTTGGTCTTGACAGAAATAAGAAGTATACTGTGTCGTTTTTTTCTACTTATTTTTTTAGATTGGATTGCATTGTTCTATTGTGTAAAGTTCTTCGTTCCGATCGTACTTGCCCGGTTGACGTAGTGAACTTTTCCCCTGTACGATTACAAAAGAATTGCTCGGACTTGATACAAAATAAAAGTGAGCGTTGCAGGCTAGTCACGCTTCGGAAAGATTAGTTGCTGGCATTCTATTTAAGTTGCAACAACTTTAAAATGATTTAATGATACCTTCCTTATATTTTTTTTTTTTATTAAATAGCTTTTAACTAGGACCAGAAGGAAAAAAAATCCTTGTAAGAAGTGTTCGACTGTTTTACTTTCACTTACTTATGTATATATGCAGTAAGGGAAAGTACTGAGATCGTGAAAAAAATTAGAATTTGAGTTTTCGAAGGAATTACAGATTTTATGATCACAATTCTTAATAACTAAGTCTCACAAAATGGTTTTAACTACCTACATGTCATGAAAATCGTACGAAACAGAACTTACGTATTTTTTTGCATATGCTTTTTTCAACATTTTCGCTAAATTTGGAAACTTAGTTGAAGTATCATTTTACATTATCGAATTTATGCATTATTACAATGTTATCTGAACCGGCTCTAAATATTTTGATGGAATTTCCCCTTAGTTTTCTATTTTGGGCCAATATCTTTTAAAATATTTACTTCGTTCATCACGGAAAAAGTTATTAATTTAATTAAATATTTCTTCTTAATTATCTTAAACTATTTCCAGCGTAGAGGTTCCTGCTTATAGACCTTTGCCAGGTCGGTGTAAAAACTAACGAGTTTTGCACATAATATTTATTGAACAAATAAAAGGACGTATCTACACTCCGAGAACAGGTTATAACCTCTATTATCTTACCAACAACATTAACACATGTTCTATTGTCAAACACTTTTAAAGATCGATTATTCCAGCATCTGTAGATTTGTCTTGCAACGAAGAGGGGGGCTCTTCTGCTACAGACCCTGATTTAATAGTTACTAAATTAAATGTGGCGAATAAATGTGTGAAAGCCGCACCGAACATATTTTTATAAGTAAGTTTTATTAATGTTTATGTACCGGACATTACTCTGTTTTATTTTGGTTTATTACTTTCAATAATGAACCTTTTGATCTACGCAAAAAAAAATTACCCCACTTCAAAATTTGAGGGCTTATTTATGTTCCAGATGCGTAGAACCCGAATAATGAATAAAATAAAATCCGTTTCACCTAATTAATAAATAAATACCAAAAAATTGTTTGCTCTTAGTGCTGTTTTAGAGAATTAAATTTTCTACAAAACGAAAAAAAGAATCATTGTAATTGGTTAAGAACTAGTAAAGATATAGCGATTTGATATTAGCAGTGGTGATATGAATTATTTATTGCTTTTCATTCATAATTGCCTATCTACAACTTTATAAACAGTTATACCCTAATATTGTTATTTGGAAATAATAAAGCATTGTGTGATAATTTGCAGCGTTTTTAATGTATACGTCTCAGATGAAGACAAACGTATTACGTATCCTGGGCATAATGTCATAGAGCTAGAAAGCGGATTGTTTATTGTGCGTTATATAATTTTAAATACATTCAATTTCTTTTTATCTCAATATTATATAAATGATTCATGTCCCATCTACAATTTAATGTGCCATAAATAAAGGGGAATACACAGTTGCGTTGTTAATTTGAAATGAGCCTGAGGTATACATCGTGGTAAATAGCCATAAATTATGGTTCGACTCAAGGTCTGTAAATGCAAAATCTATTGATAGAATATGCGGATGCAACTTTTATTTTTATTTTCTGGACTATAAATTAGTCAATCACGAATCTCATAAACACATCTGTGAAATTCAAATTAATCTGTGCTGTTTATAGAACTTCATTAATTTTTTTTCTGAGTAAGATCTTTATTAAAAATCGTGAGATGTTTATAGGTAGTGATTCTAATTGTTTCCTTTATATCCTATAAACATTTTCATATACACTATTTCAGTATATTTATATTTTGATGTAATTTTTTTTAAGTATTCTCTTTTGAGCTAATATCTTTAAATATTTACTTCGTTCATCACCGAAAATTTGTTAATTCAATTTAATATTTCTTCTTAATTTTCTTTAACTGTTTCCAGCTTAGAGCCTGATTCAATTGTTAATAAATTAAATGTGGCGATTCAATGTTGTGTTTTATTTACCGGACTTTACTATGTTTTATTTTGGTTTATTATTTTCAATATTCAACCTTTGTTATCGACCAAAAAAAAAATAAACATTTTCATGTACACTATTTCAGTATATTTCACATTTTTTAAGAATATAGGGTTCCCAACTATTACGAAAAATAATTGAAAAAAAAAGTATAAGTGATAGATAAATGATAGAATCAAGATTAAAATCGGATGGGGTCAGAATTAATTCATAAAAAAAAATTGTAAACAATAGATAATAAATAAATCCAATAATTGCAAGAGAAAACAAAAGTAAAGGTTTTGAGTAATAATTAAAGTACATATAAATACATCTTCTAACTGGTCTAACTTCCATGGAGACCAAAACCTATTGTAAAGTGATTGATAGGTATCTTTAAGAAAATTAATATAATTGTATATTTAATAATCATTGTAATCAGTGATAACTATGGATTGTAATTAATCGTGTAATGACTTACATTTTTGTAGTATTTTAAAATAAAAGAGACAAATGAAAATGAGTTATTAGAATAAAAGGTATTGTATAGTACTGCTCTTTTTTTCTGTCTCTTTCTTTTTATTTTTACTCCTTTCTCTCCTTGGTAGGCGGTTTCTCAAGCCAGAGGCGGTAGTCGGGGGATTAATGCCGAGTTATAAGCTCCCTTTCTCTCTCTTCCTTTCTTCTCCCCTCTTACCGAGATGCGAACTCAAAATTATTTTATCCTTTTCATAATTGTTTATTAGGTTGTTGGGGTTTACTACTGTCCAACCACGCCCTTATTTCAAATTTATATCGATAAATACAGAAAGTAGAAAAGATATTTGCGTTAAACGAAGTATGATTTTGATTCCTCTGCACTGGTTGCATTGCTTTTAGGTATTATTTTTTTTAAATTATTATTTATTGAAATTTATAACTGTAATAGTTAATACACCAAGTAAAGTAGCTATCAGAGAAAATACATAAAAAAGACATGAAGAGAAAATGCCCATTGACTGCACTCCATTGGGTAATCTAAACTATAAGGTCTCGAGGCCATCTTCGTTTCAGACCCTTTGGAGGATTGTCAGGAATTGAAGAGGAAGCAAGGATTGAAACCAATGGGTAAGAGTGGTAGTGGAGTTTTTCATGAAAGGATTGATCCCGAACCAGGTATCAGGTATACCAAACCAGTAACATGTGGGATATTAAGGTCTTTATGGATGAGTTTATACGTTATATTACTAAGCATTTTGGACTGTAATGATTGAATACGGGAAGAATTTGATGGTTTAGTAGAGCCCCAGAGCACAACTCCGTAAGTGCAGATAGGCCTTTTGATGTTGATATAGATGAGCCTTTTGTTGATAAATGAAAGGTTAGAGGTTCTAACTTAGAGCGTCTGACCAGTAAGTGTTGAAGTAAGCGAAAGCGACGGGCAATTTCTTGCCGTTTCAGTCTTGTGTGCGGATTTTATTAAATATGAATTTTCATGTTTACAATATTCATTTTTACAATGAATTAACACATTACCCCCAATCAACCCATGAAATGCGGGTTATTTACATATTACGAACCTAATCCTGACGCAGTGGAACATTTGATATTAATCCTTGGGACCGTTATAAAACGTTTAAGATTACTAACGATCCGGCAAATGATTTAGCTTAAGTTCTTTTCCAGTGCAAGGCCTCTGCAACTGTGGCCTCTTTCTTTATGTGCACTTTTGCCAGCAACTGATTGAATATAGATGAGACATGAGGAAAAGATTTTAAATAAGCTTCATGCACACTGCACCTGTTCACTTGTCTTGAACGAGGTAGAGAAAAAGGCGAATACATATATATACACTTATGTAACCGCTGAACGGTATTGCTATTAAACGAAACTTAGTTTTGGAGTTATGTGCATGATAACGTGAATTATTTATATTTAAATAAAATTATGTCTTACAAAATGTCTCTCTTAATCTCAAGGAAGGACGATAATTTCCCAAAGAATCTTAAGTCCATTTCATTTAAAATTATTTTTGGAACTAATTTTTTTTGTTTCTTTATTAACTTAACATTACTTTTATGCTACTATGGCCATTTGGGCGATCCTATATTTTACTTTTAACTATCCGAGTAATATTAGGACAGGGATCTTTAACGAACACGTTTTACCATCCTCACCATTTTACATTCCCTCCGAAGCACGGCATAACCAAGAATTTTTTCATTAAAACAATTCTAGAGCACCTCGGGTTTTGAACCTGCGTCATTGGGCATAGAAGACTGTTATGAGATTCAAAATCTGTTAAATCCTATATAAATCATCTGATTTTGGAAGATATTCAGTTGCCTTTATCATAATCTTATATCAAAACTTCATAATTCTATAATTTTTTTGCCCGTTTTCTGAATTCTATACCTCATGTGTACCCACTTTATAGTGTCATATAGTCAAAGATCAATATTTTTCGTTTTACGTGTTTTATTCATTTAATTTGTCTAAATTATTTTTATCAATCAAATTGTAATTCTAACAACTCTTCACAGAGTAATTATTCTTTTGTAGCCGAGTATGTAGCTTATTATCGTATTGCAGTGAATGGGGTTTTCACCTCGTGTGAACGCCTTGTGAACACGATATCTTGGATGTCTCTTGTATTATTTTCCCATCACTGTGCAATTGACAAGACAAAAAACAACTTAATGTTCATAATGAAAGTTAATGGCATTACAAAAATATACGCAAGGCAATCCTAATTCTTTACCATTTCTGAAGACATTGATTCATCAAAATAAATATTTTTTGCAAAAACTACTTTAATAGATTTACTTTGCTCATTCACTAGCTTTGTGAGATTTCCCTAACCGCCAGATCAATAACTAACTATATCTCGATGACATCTCTTTTTCTTATTTTGGCCGAATAAACATAACTTTTTTTTTTTGTAATTAATTTGCTTAATCTATGGTAGGTGTGCCAACACGGTTTTATTTTTATAAACTCATAATAATAATAATCTAGGTTAATTGAAATAATATTAATAATAGTGTTTTCTATATGTAAGTGGCAAATCTTTCTATGTTTTTACTATTACATATTTACATACATTTTTTATAATTATATTTATTATTTATTCTGAAAATCTTAGAGGTATAAAACGATAAGGCGACCAAGGTTAGCTTACACCCAGATCCTGTTATCACTTCCTACACAATTCTACACCATCAACCTTTTGTTTTTATTTACCGAACCCGTAAGTTCCTTGTTCTTTCATAATAAAGGTGACGTTATCAAAATTATTAATATGTGTATATAATTACATTTTGTTTAGCTTAGTACGGGTAACTTTTATTGATGTATAAACGGAATTTCACGAAAGAAAAAAATCAACGAAACATGTTAAATATATAAGAATAAAGAAAATATTAAACTTAGGATCACTTTCAGATTAATTTGTAATATTCTATCAATTAATATTTTCTTAAATTTTAAAAGTTTTGAATTCATCATTATAGGTTTATAATCCTTCTAGATAAAATATCGTCAATAATATAAATATTATAACAATAATACATCCCATACATGGTTCGCAACTAAGAATTAATCAATATAAATTTCTGATTAATGATTGGCTTAAATTTACTTTAGCGGATCGATTACTAAGAATTGAATAGAATCAAGAATTTCGGATTTTAAACAAAATTTATTGTAATTCTAATATTATTTTTGTAACGGTTTAACCACAACACACAGTATTTTCGTTATTTATTGTATTTTAGTTAACTTATTTGGGCCATTTATCTAAGAAATTAGGGAAATTGATAAATTGAATTATGAATTTTTGAGAAATGGTCAATTTTCTGTTTGTACAGATATATTATTTCATCGATAAACGTGGTGAGTATATTCTCCCAGAAGATTACACCACGCGGCCAAGGGCCTATACGGCCTGTCGCGCCAGTGAAATAAAACTAAAAAAGCAGATATATTATTTCTATAATGATAAAATGAAATAAGACTTATTTTTATTTTTTATTACAAGGCCAATTTTTATCTCGTATATATCCAATATACGAGTATCTTCGCTACGGTTTTATTTTATTTTTTTGATACAGCCATTTCAAAAGGTACAATTAATATATAGTTATTATTGTGCTTGTAATCTTCATATATAAAAATGAATCGCCTTTTCCCTTGGTCAACGCGTCATGCTTGACCGATTTCTCGGATTCTTTTTTTGTTTTGTTAATATCAGTCAGAAGAAATACGTTATAAAAGAATAAAGTTAATTTGACGTATAGGTTTTTTTTATTTTAATTTTTAAATATTCTAAGGTAATAATAATCGCTTTATCTATCTATCTATATATATAATGAATCCTCTTTTTCCTTGGTCATCGCATCACACGTGAATTGCTTTACCGATTTTGCTGATACATAGTTAAGACAGAACATCGAGTATCGTGTTGGTTAGTTAAAATAATAATAATTTAAAATGGATAAATCATTATTGTTTGTTACCTAGAATTTCCCGTAATTTGTCTTTGTATTTTTCATTAAATTATGATATATTAAATTTTCTATTTATAAATATTATATAAAGTAGTTTTGCTATGTAATTATGGATATATTGAAGCTTTATTATTTTACCACATTTTACTCCAGATAGACCAAGAAATCATCCATTTGAAGTACTTTGGCTTTTTTTTTTTTTTTTTTTGTATTTTTTAAATGTAGTATAGCGTGGACAATTTTTTTTTAACTTACAGTACTGTATTATTTCTTTTTAATAATATGAAGCTATAGATATATATTATAAATTATAGATGTATATTATATAGGTACATATATAGTGTACTCACATGGCTGCTGCTGCTAGTGAGAGGAGTAATCCTGCATGCCCCATGGTGTGCGGCCAACTGAAGCTTGGGATAGAGGGGCTCCGTGTTAACGACTACCCACTGTTTACCTTTCACCCGGGTGGGAGTGTCTGGCGCGAAATCCGACGGAAGGGATATCCTGGATCATCTGGAGGGTGAATATTTGCATTTGTAAACACTGTCATTGCTGGTCACCTTGAGTAATCAATGTGAAAGTAGTATGAAGTTCGATGGGATTTTTATCGACTCAAGTTTAAGAAAAACGTATATCCTAGGGAGAGAAGGGGGGAGAAAGAGTTAAGTTCTGGATCAGGGTGAGGTATGCTTTTTCAAGAGGGAAGAAAAAAATAATGTAATTATTTGAGGGAAATTTCGTCAAACCATTATTTTCTTTGAATTGTTTTATGTTCAAACATATATCTCTCTGTTACTGTTC
Organism: Piezodorus guildinii; assembly: GCA_023052935.1. Classification (NCBI taxonomy): domain Eukaryota; kingdom Metazoa; phylum Arthropoda; class Insecta; order Hemiptera; family Pentatomidae; genus Piezodorus; species Piezodorus guildinii. The sequence goes on from CM041293.1 coordinate 66,020,390, forward strand.
TATTTTTAATTTATTTACTGTTGACATAGGGTTGATAGAGCACTAGTCTACTGTTTTCCGGGTGCTGGGTTCGAATCCTTACTGTGGCAGGATATTATTTATTATTTTATTTTAGCGATAGGGGCAGACCAGGTTCTTTAAAGCGGGTACCCAAAATTGGGGAAAAATCTGGCGACTGAGTGTGATCTCGGCCCTATCACCTCATTGCACTCGTTGGCCTAGGAGCTGTACGAATCTCTATATGTACTGTTCCCAAGACTCTTCATGGTTTGTAGTGGAACAGTTTTTTCTTAATTTTGTTTTTACTCTTGACTTACTGTATACAGAACGTCTCTTTTATTCATTTACTCTTATGATCTTACATTTTTACTTTCACTTAACTAAGATATGATATGAGATATATAGCAATAGAAAGTATTACGATCGCGAAAATTTTCGAACTCGAAATTACACCGGAAATAAACCTTTTAAGATCCCTGAGTCTTAATGACTTAGTCCCGCAAAATGGCCTGTGTATTAGATTAGGTCTGTCTAGCACGTAAATGGTAAATCGTATAAAATTGAAATTTCATATTTTAGCTTATATGTCGCTGCAATATCAACAAAATCGGCGGCCAGAAGAGACACTACACCGGGTATTTTTACGATTTTCTCAAAAGCGGTTCTTACGATTTTGATTCAATTTTACATATGTATGTAAAATTTAACAAGCTTTAATATGGTTTAGGTTTCATTCTGATTTAAATAGTCTGACAGGACTTAAACGCCGATATTTAAAATTTGCTTCTTCTAAAGTACCTTAACTTTTGTAGATTTGAAATAATTAACCATTTCATTTTGTTAGCATTGATAAAAACGGATACAAGATGAAATAACTTGAAAGCCATTTGAAGGAGAAACGAGCTAAATATTTCATAAAAAATATGATCTTATAAAAAAAAAGTACAAGTTAATGGAGAGTGATAAAAAACGGGTAAAACTTATATATTCCGATGAAACTGATTGTTGTATATAATGATATATTAGATTATCTGAAGAAACACACGTATCTTTCTAAAGTAATTGTAATTCATTATCCTTCTTTCAAATTAAAATTTATTTTAATAACGGAAGTAAGTGATAGTCGTGTGATGAACGCACTATTTTTTCTTGTCAAAAATAGCGAAACCAGGTTAGTTTTGGAATATTCCTATAATATCTATGTAATAAAATATTTTTTTTTAATTTTAATTTTTTACTTTCTAGATCCCGATTTATACAATTCAGGGAATATCAATTGTTTTTCTTGAAATAGCTGCACTGCAGTTTTCGTTGATCGGCTTTCCTATGGATAAAATATGCAATCTAAATGTATATGTCAACAGTTTAACTCGCTAGTCCACAATACTGATGAAAAAGATCTGTCTATGTGGTCATATAGTTTTTGTAATTCTACTGTTTTTGCTACATGCCTATCTTTTTAAACATAATTAAACTCCATTTTGAATAGTCGCAGTTATCGATAAAGGAATTCCCTTAATAATTAGTTGATTAGTTGTGTTGTGTAAAACATTCGGTAGACCATACTATCATTTTGTGGATTAATTTTATCATAATCACACGAGATTGAATCAATTGTCTATTGTAACAAATTAATTAGATCTAAGGAGGTAATGATTGAACATTTTGAATTAATCCGTGGCTAATAACCTCCATGAAAGAAATACATTCTATTGATAATTAGGTATTTATCGTCGCTATAACTTTTAAACAACGAACGTCAAAAAAGTCACTGATCACTTCCTCAGTGAAAGATTATCAATCTTAACTTGTGATGCTTAGCGCTTTTAATATTTTAATTTCACAAAGTTTCTTTTTTTCTATGGATGCAATGTCCTTACGTTTCCAATTGATGAAAACATTCTTCATAATTCTTTACTACATTAATAAATTTGTATTTATATTTTATTGAATTTTACAACTGTATATTAACATGAATACAATAAGTAAAAGTGTTGAATTATAATAAAGGCGTGAACGGCTTGTGAAGAATCGGTAGAACTTTGATGTTTATTTAAGTGAGTAGATCCCGAGCTTCAATCGTCTCGAAGGGTTGTCATGAATATGTGCGGTTGATAGGTTGCGGACAAGAGGGTTTGTCTGGCTTGGGAGCTCGGAATTAAAAGTGGTATATCTGGTACGAGAAATATTGCAATAAATGGGATATTAAGGTCGTTGTGGATGATTTGTGACAAAATAAGGAGCATTTACGATATTGGATTGTAAGGATTGGATGCGAGAGTAATTAGATGGTTTAGTTCCCAAAGCTCTATTCCATATGCCCAGATGTGTCTGATGATTGTAACATAGATAAGCTTTTTGTAATAAATGGAAGTTTTGAACGTTTGTCTAGTAAGTGTTGTAGTAATCGGTATCTACGGGCAGTTTCTTGTCGTTTTAGTCTCGTATGAGGATTCCATGTAAGACGTTTGTCAAGATGGAGTCCTAGGTATCGGATTTGTTCGACAGGTATGAGTGGCGTATTATTAAAGATACGGTGGGGCAGGAGGTCATCGGTTTGTGACGACGATAAAGGTAATTTGGTGGGATTTTTTTAGGATTTATTTTAATCCTCAACATTCATAAATTAGATTTGTTTTGTTCAAAATTAATATCTACTTGTATTTATGATGTTTTTTTCTAAAAACAAATTGTAGCTGAGTGTTATATTTATTATTAATAAAAACACAAATTAAATTGGCGTGATTTACTTTGAAAGCTTAGTTATTGTAACCTATTTCAAAATACTTAAAATTTGGAAACAGTGTTAAGATTTTCTTTGGACGAAATCACGTTAGGGAGGCAGCTCTTTGTATGCAAGTTCACACCTATGTCACGTTAAAGAAAAGGAAAAAAAAAAAAGAGTTTTTAAAGATTTCTAATACACATTATTTAAAGTGGAAACTGCCGCCTTGAAAAGGTATAATTTTACCTCAAGCACTCACAGATTTATTCCTATTGATACTATCTCATGTCATCTTTAATTAATATCCCCATTTTGATTTTAACAAGGATAGGTTTTACAATGGTAGCACCGTTACATTTATAATACGTTATGTATGAATTACAGGATTATGTAATAAGATCGGAAAAACATAAATTCACGCACTGTAAGCAATGAAACCGATATAATCAGGTGATTAGAGATAGCAAGAACCTTGAAATGTGTTCAGGAAAAGCTTAACTAGGTTATTGGATATCGGTCCTCATCGTTAGCTTCCATGCTCTGGGTTTAGCAGCTATTTATTTTGTCATTTTCTTCTCGATGTTTCCTGTAGAAGAAGTCAAGTTAATTAAATAGATTATTATTTTCGAGTTTTATTATTCTGTTAGAAATATACCATGTCTTCTCAGTATTTATTACCTCATCTGTACTTTTTAATGGTCTCATAAGTACTTTAAAGTGCGTGCGTATTGCCAATTAGAATTGAAATTTATTCATTTTTCTTGCATTATATTTTAATCATGATATTTTTATAACATAGGGAAAGTATTGCGACCGAGGAAAATATTCAATTCCATTTTCAACAGAAATATACGTTTAAGGTCTCCTGATTCCAATAACCAAGTCGCAAAAAAAAATTGGTGCTGACTTGTTACGCCGAAATGTTACATCTTCATCACTGTAATCCGATGACCGGAAGTGCTACTTTATACCATTTTTTGCTCTTTTTTTTTACAATTTTCTCAAAAACGGCTCTAACGAATTTGATTAAACTCGCTAAATAGATGTAAAATTTAATGGTCTTTAATAGATGTAGGTTTTATTCTGATCGAAATAATCTGGCAGGCCTTAATATTACAATTTTTCTTTCTCTAAAGTACCTTTGATTTTGTAGATGTAAAAAAAAAAAAAAAAAAAAAAAAATAGGCACATCATCTTATTAGCATTGATAAATAACGGATAAGTATGCATGTTGAGCGAATTTGAATAACAACTAAAGGAGAAAAGTGCAAACATATTTTTTTATGCAATTTTTGTGTTTTTGAACATAAGAATCGTAATATAGATGTATAATATACCGTTGGATAGCTAAATATTTTAGAAAAAATATTATTTAATACGCGGTATTGTAAAGGTTATTGGAGAGTGATGAAAAGCCGATAAAACTAACTGATTGTTGTAGATAAAAATAGAAAAAGATTATTTTATAAAACTCATGTTTCTAATGAAATTCAATTTAATTAATACTTGCTATGATTTGGAGGTAAGTGAAAGTCATGTGTTGCGCACACCAGATTTTTACCTATGTATTGTTATGTGTACTAAATATCTATTCATTGGTGTGAATTCAGTATACATTTGTCGTATCATATGACAGATTTGCACATAAGAATTGAACTATTCATTGTATTTTTTTTTCTTTTTAGTTACGTAACTGTTACCTGCTGTTAATTCAACTATTTTATTACTAATAAATCTTTCACTGTTACAATAAATAGTTTAGAGATCAAATTAATGTTCTTCGCCAAACATTGCACTTGAGTTTCCTATTGTATAACTCCCATACTATCTAGTAAGTTGTCTTATTATGCAATGAAAAACTTAAAATTCATTAGTCGTTACGAAAGGAACACTTGCGAATTGGGATGAGTAGTGATATTACGTTGCTAGAAGATAAAACACCCAACAACATAGATAATATGCCAATAGGACCACGTCGGCTTTGACACATCTTTCGAGTTCCTTTTTTGGTCGTCTAAGGTGTATGATGTTGTTTATTCCTTAATTAAATGACATTTGTTAACTTCAGCAAATTAATGAATGATTTATTATTCCTTTTAGTTTTCGGTGACACGCAAACATAGTTGCCCACTCATACTTATTTAGTGAGTGATAGGTTTTTTGTTAATTAGAGAAAGTTGTACACACGAAATATGCAAATTTAGATGCTCCTCAGAGTATCGCAATGGATGTAAAAACAACTTTATGCTCTCATTTCTACTTATGTAAATGTGTACATGTAGGTCATTCAGAACATCGCAGTGTTTCTCACAACTCACGAAATATTTTTTTTTTATGTTCGGGTTGATATAATGCTCTTTCCTGAGAGCAGTAGTTTCAAACCCAATAGTTTTTTTAGGCGCAGATTGAATAACCACCGTTATTTATATACTTGTCAACTGATAGATTTTGGTTTATTATACGCAAATTCTGCTTAAGTGAATAAAAAAAAAAATTTATCAAAATGAATAAATAAAAAGCCCTGACTAAGACCCCAAGGTGTGATAGCTGTCTCTTTACTCGACTTGAACCATCGAAAATCAGATCTTCAAGGCTATGCCTAACATAATCCTGTCAACTTTGTTTCGGTCGGCCTCGGGGACGCATAATCTGTTCAGTGGTGTGTCAAAATAAATTACGTATGTATACATTAACTGTCTGTTAATATATACACATGTAATTTTAATATTCGTATTTATTTAATATTATCTAAAGGTAAATGTTTCGACAGAAACCTCCCTCTCCCCCCCCAAAAAAAACAAAAAAAAAAACAACTTTTTTTTAACATTTCTTAGGCGCATTTGAACTACTATTGGGCATCGTCCATTACTTTATTGATGTAGATTCCCTGCGAAAAACTTTGTTAAAATACATCCTGCTGTAAGATTATGTCAGTAAAATGACGATAATAATAGGCTTATCAAAACCAAAGATTCCATCCCGATGCTAGCAATCTCAGAATCTCTGCCTTCTGACTTCAATCCAATGACCACCCCCCAAGTCCAAGTCCCCTAGATCCGACTTGACACGATCATCCCATTCATTCTTCATTCTATATGCACCAGCCGATTCAGCTCGTAATAACTTTTAAGGAATTCTATCTCTAACAATTTCACATGACTGATCCGCCATGTTGCTACTACCTTATTTACCCTGGAGGAGTATAAATTCCATAAAGGCGTTGTACATCCTTCAAAGTAAATGACCACGTTTCACAACAGTTTAGAACCGCCTGAAGAATAATAGTTTCGTTCAATCTATCTTGTAAAGTCATTGCATTACAAAATTTATTAGCTAAATCCTCTTCATTAAATTTTTTAGTATGTTAAAAGTTTTTTTTTATTTTTTATTAGCTAATACAGTTTAATCTATTGATTCGTAATACCTGCCTGAGCTGTATGATGAGAATAACGTTATACAATATCCCACAGGTCTGGAACTTCAGACGCTTTAATTGTTGTCTTAAAAAAAAAAAAAAAAAAAGAGACTGTTGGTATTGAGGTCACACTGTCTGCTTGCCGACATCCTATATGCCTGATTTTTTTCGGATATTGTGAAAAGCAGTGTTAATATTAAATCTTTTGATAAAATCAAAATCATATTTAGTTTGGTCTTTTGCTCAAAGGTTTCCTGGTAGATTATACTACCCGTGGATATATCTGACGACTGTTTCCTTCTGCTGCTCTACGTGAAAAGTGTATTGTTCTGTTGACAATACTGGGTATATGTGACAATGCTTGTTACTTTCCGCTTGCGACGATGTAACACTTTCTTTTAAGTATACTTTTTTTTTTTCTATCTCGCTTCGTGAACAACTATGCGTTTGTAATGTAACCTTATGTCTATTTTACGCTTCTTATTTTCAATAAAGTTTGTAAAAGGCTTCTATACAGAAGATATTCTTATTAAATAGCTTTAAACTTTAGTATTAGAAATATCAGATGCCTGGCAATCCATGTGGACGAAAGTCCTGCTAGCGAACTGAAAACCGTCAAAACTACAGCAAAGCCTTGGTCCTCATCATATCGCTCAAGCCGCAGAGAGGATGTTGTCCTAGCTAGATTAAGGATAGGCCACACTAACATGACCCATCTTCATCTCATTACCAAACAATCACCTCCAAAGTGCCAACACTGTAATAACATCCTATCAGCTACATTTTAGCAGAATGCCTTTTTTATATGACAAGTTTAAACAAATTTGGACTCAGACCTAATATATCCTCCATACTCTCCGATAATGTATACAATATTTCGTCGCTGTTCAGGTTTCTTAAGAGTCACCTATATTTTTTATTAAATTTAGTCTTTTAATTTAATTTCATTTTTATCTACTTTTTTATCTTATTCAATCTACTTTTTTATCTTATCTTTTTTTTTAATCTTATTTATAGGTTCAATGATAACAAGAAAAATGAAATCCAGGAAGAAATAAAGTCCCGGTTAAAGGTGGGAAATGCGTGTTATTATTCAGTTGCTAAATTACTTAGCTCGCGGCTTCTGTCTAAAAACTTAAAGGTTAGAATTTATAAAACTATTATTCTTCCGACGGTTCTTTACGGATGTGAAAAGTGGCCGCTTACTTTGAAGGATGAACAACGGCTTAAGGTTTTCAAAATAAGGTACTGCGTAAAAATATTTGGTCCGAAGAGAGATGAGGCCAATGGGGAGTTTAGAAGATTGCACAACGCAAAATTGCGGAGTTTGTACCCTGTGAATATAATTGAGTTGATAGCATCGCGAAGACTCAAATGGGCGCGTAAAGTTGTTGGGCTTAGTGAGGAACGGATTCCGAGAATGTTGGTATTCGCTGAACCGACTGGTAGGCGTCCGAAACGTAGGCCGAAGCGTCAATGGGAGGATTGCATTAAGGCTGATCTCGGGGGCTTGGGCTTGACCGGCGAACATTGGACGAGTCTGTGCAGGCGAAGTTTGGTGGTATCGGCATTGAACCTTCGGGTTCGGTAAGCCTATTATTATTATTTTTGCCTTATTAGTATTATTATAAGCGTAGTTTATTAGTTTTGAATTATTTATTTTAATTAAAAAGTACCAAAAGCGTTTATGACCCCTGCGTTTTACGCCTCAAAACCCTAAACAACAACCTCAGTACTAATGTTTAAAATAGAGATTAAAAAATAGATTTATATAATTAAATATTTTAAATTAATGAACCAATTATGTTTGAAATGTAGTCTATTTAAATTTCTATACATGAAACCCATTAAACTATTCATATCTTATTTTCCTGTTTACTTCAAGTTTATAAAAGATGGTTGTTTTTTAAATATTTATTGTTTAATTTTATGAAAGGTACCTACTACATAATTACAAAATTATTAGGTGTTATTGCATTGGAGCTCAAGGCTATTAAATGAATCCGAACCAGATATTTGTAAATCGCTAACGAAATGAGGAAGGTAGCAATTACCTAAGATGGATCTTGGGAGGATTTCGTTGCCTCTAAATATCAAAGGGTCAGATATTTAGATCGATTAAAGTGAAATCAATGAAAAAAACAACATTAATCGATTCTTACTATCCCTTGCTAATTAGCATACATGAAAAAATCTGTAGTGTGCCCCCTCTCACGATTTTCTTAACCACTGTGAAGTACCTACTTTCATTTTTTATACTCATACGATTATGCTGTATGTGAAATTGTCCAACTCTTGGTTTATTACATATAATTTGTATAATAATATATATATATATATATATATATATATATATATATATATATATATATATATAAAGAGCAGATGATATGGCTGATCATAAGATCTATTTTTACTTTCATATACTATATATAGTAAGGGAAAGTATTGCGATCGTGAAAATTTTCGAATTCCAGTTTTCGACGGAAATACACATTTCAGGGTCCCCTGAGTCCAAATAACCAAGTCCTGCAAAAAGGTCTGTGTGTGTGTGTGGTAACTCCCAGGTGGAAACGGTAAGTCCTATGAAACTGAAATTTCATATTTAAGACAAATATACGCCCGAGACGTGATAAAACTTTTTTCATCAAAATGAGCTTACCAGAACAGTCACTTTATACTATGCATTTTGCACCTTTTTTCGATTTTCTTTAAACCGGTTCCGACAATTTTGATTAAACTCGCTATATCGATGTAAAATATAATGGGTTTTAATATCATGTAGGTTTTATTCTGATTAAAATGGTCGGTCTGACAGGGATTTAATGCCGATATTTTAAATTTGCATCCCTAAAGTACCTTTAATTGTGTAGATTCAATAAAAATAACTATATTATCTTGTTAACGCTGATAAAAAACAGGTAAATATATAAATTGAATAAATTCGATACACAACTTAAGGAGAAAACAGAAAAAATATTTTTTTAATGCAATTTTTTGTTTTTGAACATAAGAGCAGTAATATACATGTATGATATACCGTTGGAAAGCTAAAGATTTTAGAAAAAATATTAATCTTATACTTAAGCTTTTAAAAGTTAAGAGAGAGTGATGAAAATAAGATAAAACTAACTGATTATTTTAGGTAGTATAATAGATTTTTTAATAAAACACATGTTTCTATATAAATTCAATTTAATTAATTCTTTCACGCATTTTTATCTCTAACTTATTTGAAAATTCTTTTATTGATTTTAAAAATAGAGGTAAGTGAAAGTCGTGTGTTGCCCGCACCAGATTTTTTAGAATATCTATAATTTATTAGTTAAAAGTGCCGCTTCATAGAATTGTTTCTTGTATGTGAATACCTGATGTCGATGAAATGGTTTCATTTTATATTATTTAATTTTCTTTCACTTACCAATGTATAGTAAGGGAAAGTATTGCTATCGTGAAAATTTTCGAATTCCAGTATTCAACGGAAAGGTTTAGAGTCCCTGAGTCCAAATGACCAAGTCCCGCAAAAATGTCTGTGTTTTCGTGCATTTGTGGTAAGTCCAGCGCGAAAACAAATATTCGTACGGAATTGAAATTTCATATTTGAGACTACTATACACTCGAGATGTCACTGCACCTTTTCCTTTCTAACGATTCTAATTAAACTGGGTGTAAAATTTAATGGGCTTTAATATCATTTAGGTTTTATTCTGAGTGAAATAGTCTGACACGGCTTAAATGCCGATATTTTAAATATTCTTTCTCTAAAGTACGCCTAATTTTGTAGATTTCGTAAATTAACCATAACATCTGATTAGTGATGTCAAACAACAGTTTAATTACAAGTTAAAACGAATTTGATAAACGACTAGAGGAGAAATGAGCAAAAATATGTTTATTGCAATTTTTGTGTTTTTGAACATTAAATAGATGTATCGTTGGAAAAGTAATGAGCTTTGAAAAAATATTATGTTATACACAAAATTGAAAAGTTAATGGAGAGTGTTGAAAAGCCAATAAAATAAGCTGATAGTCGTAGATAATAATATAATAGATTATTTAAAAAACACATGTTTCTATCGAAACTTTATTTAATTAATTTTTTGATCATTTTTCATCTCTAAATTTTATTTTAAGGCCCATGGCCGCGCAGTGTATTCTGAATGAATACACTTTTATTTCGATGAATTTTATAGGGTTAGGTCATCACTCCATAGACTTATTTTAGTGAGCGGCTACCAGTTAGCTGACAAGTCTCACATACTCGGAGGAGAGGCTGTGAGTGAATCCTCATTAATTAAATGCTGGAAAAAGTCCTCCGGGACTGGGATTCGAACTCACAACTGTTGTTATGGGAGACTAGCCTACTCAGCCACGGGCATCCCATTTTTTTTTTTTCCTCTAACAATATGATTATTCCTTAATTAATTTTAACAACGGAGGTAAGTGAAAGTCGTATGTTGCACGCACCAGATTTTTTATACATGATTTTTCAGTATAACATTGCCGAGATTTATTCTGTTACAAATTATTACAGCTTTTTAATGACCTAACCTAACTTATCTTGTAAAAGGCAAAAAATGTGCAATCCTAATTTTTAGCAATTATGCTCATATTCCCTTACATAATCCATTTGATCGTCTAATGCGATGACCGGTTCTACGCTCATTTTATTCCCGTTTTACCTCCATCTTTCCAACTGAGACATTGCTTAATGTCAATTCAGACGGTTAACGACTTGATGTTTCCAAAATGAAACTTTCATGTATACAAGTATGTCTTGCTTTTACCGTTATCTTTACAATTAGGAATTGTAAAATCATCGAATTCTTATTTAAAATTATAATCATCTACAAAACTAAAGCAATATTATTTACAAAGAGACGACCTCATTCAATCCCCAACTTTCTTTAAAAAATAGACCTATAGCTTAGTCAAACGACATCAAATATCTGGGAGTAGTCACGAATGAAAAGCACAAATTATGTGTGTAACAAAGCCAACAGAGCTTTATGTACTTTATATCCAGACATTCTAAATTAAATGTCACTAGTGAATTAAATTAATGTTATATAACGCTGGTTTGTTTGTTTATTTATTTAACGTCACTTTATGCTACTATGGCTAATCGGCAAGCATCAACAGTGGGGTTCGAGAACCACGAATTCTCGTGGACGAAATTTGCTGTCTGCACTCAACTCCCGTCATTTCAATCTCCTACCTCCTGATTCCCCTACCTACTGGCCAACCGATCCCAACCGTAATCCTGACATCCTTGACTTCTTCATTCACAGCGGATTAGGCTCCCTCAACTTATCTGTAACTCGACTTGATGAACTATCCTCAGACCATAGTCCACTGATCCTAAAAGTATCTCTCACTCCAATTCCAAAACCTACCCCACCGTCATTTATCCGAGGCCCTGTCAACTGGAACCTATTTCGCCAAATCCTGACCGATAATATTAACCTCAGAGCGACCCTCAAAACCCCAGAAGACCTTGACGATTCCGTCTACTCCTTCACCACCGCCATTCAGCAAGCTGTCTGGACTGCCTCCTCTCCTAAGCACTCCAATATAACTCCTCACCAAAACCATTTGCCTCAACACCTTACAGACCTAATCCATGCAAAACGCCGTGCCAGATCATTATGGCAGCGCACCCGACACCCAACAGATCGCCGCTCCTATAACTTCTATTGTAGACAATTGAAGCAGGAGTTGGCGACCTTCCGTTCCCAGTCCTTTAATTCCTACTCTTCCTCTCTGTTAGCTAGTGACAATTCCCTGTGGAATGTCACGAAGAAGATTTTAAAATCCCATCAAGTTTCCCATCCTCTCCGGCGTGGTGATGACTCTTGGGCTGCGTCTGATGAAGATAAAGCCGAGGAATTCGCCACACACCTCTCCAAAGTATTCACTCCTCACCCGGAATCCCAAAGCAATCATACCGCAGCAGTACAAGACTTCCTTTTGTCACCAATACCTCTTTCCCTACCTCCTAAAGCTATTAATCCCTCTGAGGTTAAATATCTTCTCCAGAAACTGACCCTCCGTAAATCTCCTGGACATGATCTCCTTACCCCCCAGACCCTCCGTCAACTTCCGCAGAAAGCTATTATATTCCTAACCTATATCTACAACTGCATCCTACGCACCACCTATTTTCCTCTCTTGTGGAAACATTCCACAATCATTCTCTTCCTAAAACCAGGTAAACCTTCCAGCAACACTTCATCCTACAGACCTATTAGTCTACTCCCCATCCTCTCAAAAGTCTTTGAAAAACTCCTTCTAAAACGAATCCTGCCTATATTAGAATCACAAAATCTTCCTTCCCATCAGTTTGGTTTCCGTGCTCATCATTCCACTGTTCAACAAGGACTCCGAGTTGTAGACCATATTTCCTCAGCCCTTGAATGCAAAGAGTATTGTTCTGGTGCGTTTCTGGACATAGCGCAAGCTTTTGACCGGGTATGGCACACCGGATTATTCTTCAAGCTTAAAACGCATTTACCCCAGTCTCTATACCTCATTCTACGATCCTATCTCTCAAACCGCTCCTTCCGAGTTCGCTGTGGTGTAGAATTTTCTAACTTTTATCCCATTGAGGCCGGTGTTCCTCAAGGCAGCGTCTTGGGACCCGTCCTCTACATCCTTTACACTGCTGATATTCCTAATCATCCTGACACCTTTCTGGCAACATTTGCAGATGACACCGCCATCCTATCATCCAATTCCGATCTTGAAATAGCATCCTTAATCCTGCAAAGACACCTTTGTCTTATCGAGGACTGGTGTAATGCTTGGCGTATTAAAGTTAATGAAAGCAAATGCACCCACGTCACCTTCACCCTTCGACGCAAATCCTGTCCAATGGTTCATTTCAATTCCATACCGCTTCCTTCTTCAGACACAGTCCGGTATCTTGGCTTACTACTAGACAAAAGATTGACGTGGAACCCACATACAAGACTTAAACGAAAAGAACTCAACAGACGATTCGGACAGTTATACAGACTACTAAACAGAAAATCTAAGCTTACAGTTGACAACAAATTATTAATTTACAAGACAATACTGAAGCCAATCTGGACCTACGGACTTGAACTGTGGGGGACAGCTAAACGTTCTAACATCAAACGCATTCAATCCTTTCAATCCAAAGTCCTGCGAATAATAGTAAATGCTCCTTATTATGTATCCAACTATACCTTGCACCACGACCTTAATGTTCCATTTATTTCAGACCTGATTCCATCTAAATTTTCCAAATTCCACCAGAACCTCATTCATCATCCTAATCCTCTAGCACAATCCCTATCCAGCTCCACTCATCCATACAACCCTCCTAGAAGGTTGAAACGGCAGTGGCCCCGAGACATATTGTAAACATCTTTTCTGGAGTTCTGACACTGGTCAGATTCTCCTCTCACGTGCGGTGTGATTGTGGCTGTGGCGCCCTCACTTAGCTTCCGCTGAATCTCACCAGTGATGCGGCTGAGAGGGAGGCGCTGGGATCCTTTGGGCTCTGCTTGTCCTTCCACAAGTGGGGGGACAAGCCCCGTCCGGGGTTCCCGAGCTGATTGTAAATATTGTACATAGGTATGAATGAGACATGTTTTGTTTATTTATTAGTTAACTTCATTTATTTGTATTTATTTTGTCTATAAATTTTGTTATTGTATACGTTTATTTATTTTGATTTTATTTTATGTAATTTGACTTTCCTTTTGTTTATATTGTAAATATTGTATGAATGAGATCCTGTAGCACTATTATTATTGTCTATTATGACAAATTGTAATATATACGAATAAAAAAAAAAAAAAAAAAAAAAAAAAAAAAAAAAAAAAAATGGCTAATCGGACGATGCTACAGTGGGAGTCCTAAATTTTGCCTATCCAGGTTTTATTAGAATAGGGATCTTTAACGAGTACCTGACATCGCACAGGCTCGGGACCAAGTTTTAACGTTCTCTCCGATGGACGTCATAACTAAGGATTTTTTACTCCCATTAAAAAATCCTAGGATCACCTGCGGAATTGAACCCGTGACCTTTCTTACTTATGCATGACCAATATTTAGCTATATGTGCAAATCACGCTCCAAAATAAATGTATAAGTATTAATGAATCAGCGGAAATTATCCATACAATAAAACAATCCAAACCATGCATTCTGAATTGAGCGTACTTATTAATAAAGATTACATAAATAAACTTAGTAAACAATTTTTTTCCAAATGTTTAATTAACGAAATTTTTCTTATAAGAAATATTGGATACTATGCCAACAATTTAGACGTTGATTTCCAAAAGGTACTATATCCATTCTAGGAAATTTTATAGGAAGCGCGAAAATCTCTCATTACTATATTATTAAACTAGCTAATTTGGGTCTTTTTGCTTTAAAATTTAGAATTATTTTTTTACTATAATAATAACATCATACTAAAGTTATGAAATGAATTTTTTTAGAATGATTTGGAACGAAAATAAATGCGTGATTAGTACTTTTAGAAAATGATTCTAAATCGTGTTTTTTAAGGACTTGAGAATTCATTAGATAACATCAAATAAAATATTTAGATAAAACTAAATGATGAGAATACAAATATGTAAAAAACCCAATTTCGTAAAAAATGTCCTTTAGTACCTTTTGGAAATCAACGTCTCAATTGTTCTAAGCGGTATGCACACAAACGAACTAAATATCTATTACTGAAAGATACATTTGTTGTAGTTTTTTTTTTTCTTTTTAAATTGTCGAAGTTTATATTTATTTTTTCTTTCATTGATTAATGTGTCTATATCCTGTTTTATGTTATTATATGATTAATTAAGAAACTGGTCTAATTTGGTACACGATTATTTATGTTTTGTGTAATTTATTATATATTGCAATAAATATTATATTTAAAAAAAAAATTGATTCACGTGTTAAGAAGTTACCTTTTCTTATGAAGTTCTTAACTTGTTGAATAAACAGTTTATTTTATTTACCTTCACCTCCGATTTGATTTTTCCACGCTGAATTAAACGTTACGGAGCATTATTTTTCATTAAAAATCATTTAAAGAGTTTTATGGTGATTTGAGAGTGAAGAGAAATCGACTTGCATGCATACCAAAGCGTTGGCGGGAAGATGACGTAGAGTCCGATGTTGTCCATACGCGGCCACTTATATAACCACCGAACTCTAAATTGACAAAAAATAATTTATTCTAGAAAGCAGATGTATTTCTTTCTCTGGAAATCTCTCAGCTGCTGCTAACTCTCGCTTCCAGAAAAAAAATAAACTATATGGTTTTAAGTGTACATATATGGAATGCAAACTTTTTTTATTAGCATTTTATTATTAGCTATCTAACCGCCCTTGCGAATGGGTGCAATTTAAATGTTTAAAAAAGTTCATTTCGACCAATTTATTATTTTGTGATTATGTGTTCGTCCTAATGAAACGTGTACTTAGCAAGAAAATATTATGTCTATTATATAACGTCTATTATTTCTTATATTTAATCATTAGCAGAAATCAGAAACGTAAATTGGTCAAAAAATCAAAAATTAGTTTAGTTTGTTGTGTTAAACGGTTCCTATATAATTCGGTTTGGTACACTTTTAAATTTCATAACAACTATTTCTAAATACGTTTTATTTTATTAAAGTTAATTTAGTTTCCATGTGAGTTCCATTTAGTTTAAAGTGGAACTACTATTTTTTTTTTTCACTTACTATATATAGTAAGGGGAAGTATTGCGATCGTGAAAATTTTCGAATTCCAGTTTTCAACGGAAATACACGTTTTAGGGTCCCCTGAGTCCAAATAACCAAGTCCCGCAAAAAGGTCTGTGTGTGTGTTAACTCCCGGGCGGAAACGGTAAGTCCTATGAAACTGAAATTTCATATTTAAGACAACTATACGCCTGAGACGTGACAAAACTTTTTTCATCAAAATGAGCTTACCAGAAGAGGCACTTTATACCATGCATTTTGCACCTTTTTTCGATTTTCTCAAAAACGGTTCCGACGATTTTGATTAAACTCGCTATATCGATGTAAAATTTAATGGGCTTTAATATCATGTAGGTTTTATTCTGATTAAAATGGTCTGACAGGGCTTAAATGCCGATATTTTAAATTGTCTTCCCCTAAAGTGCCTTTAATTTTGTAGATTCAATAATAATAACTAGATTATCTTGTTAACGCAGATGAAAAACAGTTAAATATATAAAATGAATAAATTCAATACCCAACTAAAGGAGAAAACAGAAAAAATATTTTTTTTAATGCAATTTTTCGTTTTTGAACCTAAGAGCAGTAATATACATGTATGACATACCGTTGGAAAGCTAAAGATTTTAGAAAAAATATCATCCCATTCACAAGATTTTAAAAGTTAATAGAGAGTGATGAAATGAACATAAAACTAACTGATTATTTTAGATAGTTATATAATAGATTTTTTAATGAAACACATGTTTTTATAGAAATTTAATTTAATTAATTCCTTAATAATTTCACGTATTTTTATCTCTAACTGTATTTGAATATTCTTTCATTGATTTTAAAAATGGAGGTAAGTGAAAGTCGTGTGTTGCCCGCACCAGATTTTTTTTTTTATGATCTCAAATTAGAAATAACTATAACCAGTATTAATTTATAACAACTTTTCCTTTATTTTAGCAACTTACGTACGATTTGATACATAATATTTTTTTCTAAAATCTTGACTACTGTATAAAGTATATACCCTGAACGATAACCTGAATCCCTAATTCACAACATTACAAATAACATTTGTGCCTAAGTTTATACGCTTTTAACATCTTTCCATTAAATCGCCCGACTTATTTTATTGCATATTAACTGTTCTAAAATTTTGCGCTTCCCAAAGGTATATTATACGTCTACGTTACTACTTATATTTCAGAAATACTTTTTTATGACTTGGTCACAGAAAATTTATTTTTCCCTTTTAAAGAAAAGCTAAATTAGAATGTATTTTACTTATAAACCTTCAGGGAACAATGTCCTTAATGATGGTGAAAACCTTGTCAAAATCCGTCCATTAGTTTAGAAGGACTTAGCGGAAACCAAAATCACGTTATCATTTCATATATATAGATGAATAAGATTTTTCAAATTTATTCATATGCCTTAATATATAAAATAAAAGCAGATATTAAAGAAAATTATTGATAAAAGTTAATATATTTATCCTGGAGAAGCTAATGTAGAAAATTGAACGTTTGTTATTCTTGGAGCCAACAAGATCAGACACTTTTAACGATTATTCAAAGCTTTAATAATAGTAGGCTTTTAAATTAAATTTGCCTATGGCTAAATGGCTAAATCTGCCACCACAGCTGGGCAACAAGTTGACTTTCGGATACCATTCAAAGATTTTTACAAATCCATTAAATTAAATACATTCGAAATTTGGCAACAGTTATATCAGGAAAACCCCACTGGACAATTTTACAAAACCATACTTCCCAAAATTATGCGAAAACCTTGGTTCGCGGAAACAAATTTTAGCAAAAACGTGGTAAAAACATATATTAGATCAAGGACAAATCACGGAATCTGCAACAATTACCTTCATAAAATAGGCGTATCAGAATCTCCGCAATATGACAAATGTGGTGATAGGGAGACCCTAAAACACATATTATTGGTGTGCCCGGCATACAAAACTCAAAGAGAAAAGATGATTTTTGAAATAAATAATAATCAGAATATTAGTTATGAAAATGTATTAAAATTTACGAACAATAAAAATGTTTTCAGTATAAATAAATATTTACAATCGATTAACAAAAGAATTTGATAAATGTAATAGTTCAGTATCTGGTAATTGTAATTTGGTAATTTTAATTGGTAGTTGTAATTTGGTAATTGTAATAGTTTTCACTAATAAGACATAATATATAAAATGGCTGTATGGTGTATGCCAATGCCATCCATTCATGGAAAAGGAAAAAAAAAAAAAATTAAATGTTTACCAAAACAATGAAAAAAAAAAAAAGAATGAAGAAAAATACATTTTAATAATATCGCCAATAAATATCTTTTACAGATGTTCTTTGCTGTTGAGGGTTTTTTTTTTTTTATGTCTAGCATGGAAATAAACTGGTTTTCAAAAGATTGTTGTATTTTTTATTTTTCAGTTTTATCCTGGTTTAGTGCCCATTTAGTTACGTTTATTGGAATTATAAACAAGACTATTGTTTTGGATTATGCCTAGGTTAACCACCATGTTTCCTTCGCAGGTATCCTTGCTATTGATTCATATTCCAATGACGGAACGCTTTCGTTAAGTTGGATAGTTGAGGATTTTTATATAATGGTCGAAACCAGCCTACATTTTAACGTGTATTGTTACTTTACCTCCAATAGCTTTAACATTGGCCCCATGTTGATGTCTTGACATTGAACAAAAATAAGGTAAGTAGGGCACTGCACTTGGAGGAATAAGTGAAATAGCCTTTGGCCGGAGTTCCGGAGAAAGTCTTTGTTCATTCCAAGCTGGTTGTGCAGGCTTATTTCAGTGTTTAGAGATATACAGTACTTTAATGTGTTTATGTCTAACTCTCATATTATGATTTTCTCAATAATTATTTATACTTTCACTTACCATATAATGAAATAGATAGTAAGGGAAAGTATTGTGATCGCGAAAATTTTCGAATTCCAGATATCAACGACAATACACGTTTTAGGGTCCCCTGAGTCCAAATATCCAAGTCCCGCAAAAAGTTGTGTGTGTGTAGTAAGTCTAGCTAAGTTGTATACAACTGAAATTTCATATTTTAAGATCGTCTATGCCTAAGATGTTACAGAAATTTTTTTTCATTAAAATCAGTTAACCAGAAGATCCACTTAATACCATGCATTTTGAACGTTTTTCTCGATTTAATGGGATTTGATATGATGTAGGTTTCATTCTGATTAGAATATTCTGACAGGGCTTAAATGCCGATAGTTCTAATTTTCTTCCTCTAAAGTATTTTCAATTTTGTAGATTCAAAAAAATTAACTATATCATGATGTTAGCATTGATAAAAAACGGCTATATATGGAAGTTAATTGAATTTGATAATTAACTAAAAAAAAATTTTAAAAATTGCAAAAATATTTTTAATGTATTTTTTTTTTTAAATATAAGAACCATAATAGATACGTATAATATACCGTTTGAAAGCTAAAAAATTTAGAAAAAATAATATCTACTACACAAAGTTGTAAAATTTAATGGAGAGTAATGAAAAGCGGATACAAATAACTGTTTTAGATAATAATATTATAGATTATTTAATAAAACACATGTTTCTATCTAAAATAAATTTAATTAATTCTTTAAAATTATTAAATCTTACGGTATTTAAAATTATTAAATTGATTTTAACAACGAAGGTTAGTGAAAGTCGTGTGTTGTGAGCACCAGATTTTTTTTCTTACATGTACATCTATTACGCTTCTATTTTTCTATCTATTATTTTAGACTGTTTAAAGGAAAATGACTCTTCTTTCATCTTTGATCATTATGTTTTGTTATATTTGTTCTAACAGAAGTATATTTAAGACATAATATTAATAATAATAGGCTTAGTAAACCACAGTCTTTGCCTACTTATTTCCATCTCCTGACCACCTCACAAACTCCAGAGATAAGACTTAATAAAATCCTCCCGGCTTCGCCTTGTTCTACTTCTAGGACGCCTACCGATCGCTTCAACGCTATTTTCTTGTTTAGATCCTTTTTTTCGATTAGATTAACAACTGTAAACGATGCCATCCCCTCTATTATATTGAGGTGTCACGAGTCCGCAATTTTGCTTCGTGTCACCTCCTAAACTCTTAGTGTTACCTCCTAAGGGATAATAGTTTTTAACATAGTTTCCTTCGAATTAAAGCTATATTTATATTAATTTCTGAAGCATTGAAATGGAATTATTTTATATCTTTTTGATACGGTATAGTAAGTTTTGTAAATTGTTTTTTTAACCAGCTGTCAATAATGTATAATTGTCTCTGTTGCTCTCTAATACTTATTATTATATATTATACATTAATGTGTTAAATCATTTTTAAATGCATAATCAATTATTTTATCAAATACTCTAAATTATCAGACTGTCTGCAAAATATTCTTATAAATTTAAGATCTCTGAGAATCAGTTAATGATGGACTTCATGAGTTACGCTTATCATATTCTAGTAATTCACAGCATTGAAGCTTTACAACTAATGTAAAAAATCGGTCTGTTTCCACTCTTTCTGTCTGAAGGTGTCATGAGAAATAATCTTTATTGGTTTTGTCTTCGAATCTTGTCTCGAAGTGAAAATTCACATATTCGAAACATACGTTTCAGTTGAGTCAGTGTATAATATTTTTAGTCATATCACTTTTCGACACTATTGGCGTTCCATATTTAACGCCAGAATGTATGGGTTGGCCTCGTGTTTCACAACTTTTCAGAAGGGCGAATATTTCATAAACAAAATTGTAAAATGCGCAATGATACTGTTTTATTTTTTCGGAAAAACGTCAACCGTGGAACTGTCTGCCTCTAAAAATTTACACCCAGAGACACGCTATTGTGCCACTTCTATGGCCGTGAAACCAGTTTTTCTCGGTTAGGAGCGAATGCTGCCATGCAATTTGTGACCCTGCATCAAATCTGGAAATTTTTCTAAAGAGGTGTCAACGGAAATTGCCACTTTGTAGTTTTATGCTTTTTCTCGTCAGATATCAAGGATGTAAAGTTATTCCCATTGTAAATTATATCTATCCCTAACCTGCCTATTTCAGATGAGTTTTCGCGAAACCAGCATCTTGGCATTTATGACTCCTAATTGTAGTCCATGATATTGTTTCCGATTGAATAAAATAAAGCTGCCTATTTTCATCTTTTCCACACTCTAAAACCATAATTTACAATCAATCGGATATATTCTTATATTTTAACCAAGTGATTCTAATCTCAAAAACTATTTTTTTTCAACATCAAAGTTTTTTATCCATATTATAGAGACCAAATAAGCCACAGAAATTTCTCCCAACTCCAAAATCGATTTGTGGCTGATATAACAGAACGATGAATCATATGCTATACCCTAACTCGGACCTGGACCAGAAAATAAGTAACAGTGCTCGCTTATCTCCTGAGGTACCGCTCTATGTAATGGATTATCTTTTAATTCATTGATCTCTTGATGGAAATCTTAAGACCCGCCGCTTACTGAATTCTCCATCTCACCCGTACATCGTGAGTAGTGCGTGGCCTGATTGGGAAAGGACCCTCAACGACGAAAGGACGAAATGGCCTGTTATGAGAACTATTTCACAAGAGGCCTATCTTCGCCTCCATCTGCCCATGTGTTGCACAATGGCCGCCAGGGGTCCGCCCATTGTCCTCCCTGCGACACCTCCCCTATGTCAGCTCTAAGGCAACTGGTCTAGGGGCCCTTTCGTAACCGGTCGATGCTTCATAATTACTAGGGTCAGATCTCCTTTCGTAATTAGGAGGGAAGCAGTGCCTAATTATCTTGTGTCGTTGGCCTTGTTTACTATTTGTCAACATGTCATGATTATCTATTTGTATGTTTATTCATTTAGCGTCACTTCATGCTACTGTGGCTAATCGGACGATGCCATAGTGGGAGTCTTAAATTTTGCCTGTTCAGGTTTAATTAGGATAGGGATCTTTAACGAGTACTTGACATCTCACTGGCTCAGAACCATCTTTTCGACAGTCCCTCTGAAATAGGGCATAAATAAGGATTTTTTACTCTCATTAAAAATCCAAGGACCAACTGCCAGGTTGGAACCCATGACCTTGAGCATAAAAGGCTGCTGTGCTATCCACTGCACCACAAGTAACCCATATTATCTTCTCGTAACTGTTATTAATTAGCTTCTCATAATTCTGTTATGACAGTTCCTCCAAACTGAGCCACGAATCGATGTATACACGAAAATCATACTTTTAAGCTTTTTCTGTTCTTCCTTTATTTTCGCTTTTAAAGATACTTAAGATGTTACTGCTTTTTCTGGGTATGATATATTAGTCGAAAGTTTGTATCTGATAGATTCAACTTGTGTAGGTTTACAGGTCATAGTATTAAATCATCACTATATATTAACCACTGTGCGATACAAAACTTTCAAGAAAAAAGAAAAAGAATTAGAATGTTGCCAACGCAATCTCATAAGCATCTATTAAAGTGTTCCTCCACCATATATGAAACTACATCTACCAGTACTTAGTAAACCTACGAACTGATTTCTTATAAAACTGTTATGAAGTGGTCTCACTTTTGGTTTCGTTTTACCAAATTTAATGCATTAGCATTTTCAATTGAGGAAAAAATCGATTGAACGGATTATTTATAAATTTTATTCTATTTAATAGGGAATCGGAATATGTTTTCTTGAGGTTTCGGATTAATAACGAGGCGAATAAATAAACAATTTTTATTTCATTTTTAATAAGGAATATCTATAGTTCAGTGTTGGGCAATTCAGTAAGAAAATAATTCGGATGATAGTCAAGAAGAAGACGTAAACATAATATTTTACTATTGTTATGTAAGCTCCAAATAATTTAATTTTGAATATAATTTTTGTTAAACAGAGAAAAAACAAATATAAATTAATTATTTAGAATAAACAAAAGAAAATGAATGTGCAATATGGATTGATGAGTATGGTGTGTGACAAGCTAACCGTTAATATTTGGGCAGCATTGCCAGGAGGTAAAGCATTCCTCTTTTGCTTATTTTTACTTATTTCATACTGTATATATTGATATCTGTATGTTGCTTGATGTATATATTTCAATAATATCCCCAAAACTTAAATAATTAGAACGGTTTGATCATTATTTAATTATAATTTTTATTATCATTTATTTATTTTAGTTATGTATTACATTGGACGATGGACCTGCAATTGACAAGCATATAAAGCTTTCCCCAGCGGATCTGTTGCAAGCTGAATCTAGTTACATCATTCATGTATTAAGTGGTTATATCCTTTATAATCACTTATTGCCAAAATCATAATTACGCTTGTAGTTTAATATATTCGAATTTTAAAGCTAGCTTTATTGAAATACATGTTATGTAATAAATCATTGCTGTAATTGACCTTTTTATATTCGTGTTCTCTTTATATTTACTCTCTTGCATCGTTGAAATCTTGAGAATACTTCAAGTACTCAGTATTAGCGTCTAAAACTTTTTTAATTAATGATAATAATCAGACAATAAATCCATGTTATTGTTAATATGCAGACGAGGCTTAATTATAAATATTTAATTATATTTAATAGAATATTATTATTTTATTTAAACTTCTCCTCTTCTACCACCAACGGTATGAGACTCCTTAATGTAGATCCTGATCCATGACTCCTTCTATCGTGTCAATCTTCTTCCCCATTCCCATCTCTTCTGTCAAAGATATTGCGCCTTCCTAAGTCTTCCTCGGCGATCCTTCCTCTGGATGTCAGACCTTATATTTATTAATATTATTATTTATTACTTTTTTCTCAGCTTTCATGATCATTAACACCTACCCAGACCAAAGTCATTTGGGAGGCTGGTGATAGTTAGTCTTTTATGTTAATAACTTTTCGAA
Organism: Piezodorus guildinii; assembly: GCA_023052935.1. Lineage (NCBI taxonomy): Eukaryota > Metazoa > Arthropoda > Insecta > Hemiptera > Pentatomidae > Piezodorus > Piezodorus guildinii. The sequence goes on from CM041293.1 coordinate 66,044,179, forward strand.
CTATACTCACAGTACCGAGGAAAACTGATTCACATAAATAGGTTTGTTTCGTAATTTCACGGCACAATTTTAGGTATGTCTTCAATAACACAAAATAAACAAAAAAGTTCACATTGGCATATATCTCATCTCATTTACTAAAGAGATATTAAAGATTAACGATTTATTATTATTACAAAATTTAGAGTAGCTGTTCAAAGGGGCCTCCGTTTTGTTGAATGCGACATTCAGCACGACGAATGCTTCTATGGATCTTCGTATAGCATTAGGTACTAGTAGTAGGAGATAACTGAACAGCATCGAGTGTTTCTTCTTCAACGTTTCCAGTTCGTGGAAATCGTTTTCGACCGACGCGCAGTGGAAAATATTACCGATTTAGGTGGACAAAACTCTGAAACCTGTATTCCTGACGAAAAAAATATTTTAAAAAATTATAAAAACTAATTTATTTCTAGACACGATTGGCGAGAGCACAGTGGTCAAACGTCAAATTTATTTGCTAAAATCTAAACTTCCCCACATTTTACGTTTGAAGTCCCATAATACGGAAAAAAGTATACAAATAATCTAATTACAGTTCGGAGTTGCTAAAACCTGCTAATAGACGTTAGATGTATTTTATATCATTTAGGAAACTCTTCAAATTATAGATAGTAAAACTTTTGACTCGGAGTGTTGTCCCTGAAAAAAATTATGTATTACCCAAAACGCTAAAAATCGCCAAAATTTTTTGTAATATTCAAAGACTAGAAGGATTGATGAAACAAATCCTTGGGATAACTTGGGGGTTATATAGTTTTTTCGTTATTGAATAGGGGCATACATTTACAAATTGCTAAATTAACTCTACAGGTAAGATTGCAATGTATATTTAATACTGGGTGTGGAATTATAATATCTTACCAGTCTAAGCAATGTCAGTTTTCAAATAAAAATAAAGACTTTGAGCTACACACAACTTGAACATAATAAATAGCCATCAAATAAAGATAATTCACTGCCGGTTATCAACCACTTGTGCGAACAGAATGATTCATTCATTTATTATTTATTTGTAAACACGGTGTGGCAGGAAATATTAGTATTAAGGGTCTTGAAAACGTGAAGCACTGAAAAATTCGAAACTTTTGACTTGACTTTTGTCCACCGAAATTGGTGATTTTGCCCAGTGTTCGGCGTTTACTCTTATAGGTTTTAGCGTGCCATTATCCCAATGGCGTCTTTGAATGACCTCAAGCGTTTTACGATTTGATATTCTTCGTTTAGGAAATTTTTCACGATATTCGAACAGCAGCAGCACCGTTTCTACTTGCATAAGTTAAAATCTGGTTCTGCAAAAGTGAATACATTTATGGTGGTTCTCATGATAATTATAAACCGAACTGTGTCACTGTACTCACTCCACTAAAACACACAAACAAACAGTTGAGCGAAATGTTAATTGCTTATCGTTAATTTGTTTATCAGGTGATTAAAACCTGTTATTAAGTATTAAACACGTTAATTTTGCACACTCAGCCTTAATGTAGTAAACAAATAATAAATCTTTAACCTTTGATATCTGTTTAATAATTAGTTTGGAGATATATGTTAATATGAGCATTTGTGTTTATTTTGTGTTAGTGAACAAATCCTAAAATAGTGCCGTACAATTATGAAACAACCTGATATGTGCTCTGACTTAAGCTACCCCAATTTCACCGTTTTTCCCATTTGACCTTTTGTGCAGTTTCTCTTATTCCTTTCTATACCTCCCGGAATTCACATTTGTTTGCCCTTCTGATTAACAGTGAATAACACTCTTTTAATAATCCTATTGTTAACCTTTTAAGGGGAAATGTTGACCTTTTATGATGCCATTGTTTATAGAAACAGAACCTTAATGATATGTTAGTTGTTCTGAAGGTCTGCGATTACGCGCTATGGTACATTAAGGATTTATAGTTATCGATGAATGTCAGAATAGAAAACCACTGATCATATGTCTATAATATTTTTACCATGTCCTTTGAATCATAGAGAATTCTTTAAAGATTAATGTAAAACATGGACCATTCATACTTTCTGAAACAGAGGCCATGCCAAATCGTTTTTCATGTTCCATAGCATAATTTGTCCTCAATTTTATATCAACACAATAAGTATTAAAATTAAGATATTTTTATTTCATATATAAGGGGCATATCACATTTTTTTACGAATAAAACTTTAATTTCTTTTCTAATCTAGTATCAATTAAATTATGTGTTACTGGTTGGAAATAGCAATTATCCTAATCGTGCTATAAAAATTGATTAAACTTTTATTGGGTTGAATGTTGGTCGTAAAATCAATTATAATAAGTTTATAAAATATAATAATTCAAATTAAAATTTTTTCTTCCTATCTAATATTATTTAAATTATGTGCTACTATTTGGAAATAGCAATCATTCTGATCATGTAATAATTTACTTTGCAAACTTACATTGATTAATATTAATGCTCCTTTTTTAGTTAATGATTATTATTAATTATATGCAATTAGGATAACTTCAATGAAATTTTTGATCTTTAAAATTTCTAAAGGTTTCGTGCCCAATTCACTCAATTGGTTATAATCGCACGTACACATCCTTGGCCGAAATCATTATACAAGATAAAAAATATATGTTACAATTAATAATGAGATTTTATAATTATTATTACTTCCAAAATGATGACCAATAATTTTGACTGTAATTGTACCTAGCTGATTATTCATGTAAAAACTATGATTTTAAAAATTAATTTTCTGGATGTTTTGAAATTTTAAAAACGACTAAACCTCATATTTGACAGTCGATTTTTTAAATTGATTTCTGGATATGTTTTAATTATTCCTATTAATTATTTCTGTTTTCTGTTTCTAATTTATATTACTTTCCGGTTTGTACTCGGCTCAAAATCAAAAAGATATGATCTATACCCCTTCATATTGTCTACATAGATCTCCTATATTTACCCACAAGCACATGTGTGCCCTAATTACTAAATAACTTTTATATTATGTATACTAAAAATAAATATGTAATAAATAAATACATGCTTCTATTTATTTATTTTTACGTGGAGAGGTAGTAGCCCAGTAAAATAAGGCTACAATTCAAGGTCATTCTGCAGTGACTACTGCTGTAGTTTTACGATTATGGTCTAATAACGATATTTGAAACATTAACCGTATTATAGCTGGCGAAAAGGAAATTTGTCTCTATATAGGTTAGTTATACCACCTTTAGTAGCAAGTCTAAGAATTCAATTAAATATTTAAGTTTGGTGGTATCGGCATCGAACCTTCGGGTTCGCTAAGCCTATTATTATTATTATTTAAGTTAGGCCTAAAAGTACTTTATTGATACGTTTCAATCAACTTATTCTCTACTTCGATTTATAATATTCTTTAGATTACGCTAAATTAAATATAAATTAACGATTAAATATTAAATAATAAGAGAAAGTGTAGGTTGGATGAATAGAAATAGGTTTTTTCACCATATTATATTTAAGTTTGGTAAGTACCTACAACTAAATTGTTGTAAAATTTTATATACATAAATAAAAATGTATATTGGAGAAGTGATTTAGTATATATCCATTAGTTAAAAAGCATTTTCTTCTCTTGGGGTTGTGATTAAAGGGACGAACGGGATATTTCCTGAGACGGTCCGGGTTTTTTAGAGAATGAAGGGTCTTGTATGTGATAACATATGGGATACAGTATAGTGGTTAGTGGTGGCATTTTATTCGTCTGCCTATCTACCAAAAACTATAAAAAGTGCGAAAAATTCGAGGTGTTCTTCCCCAAAAAGTTAAGCTCACCACCTGTGATGGTGTAAACTCAGATTACTTGTATTTAGGACCATTAAGAGGTATTAAAACGATTTCCAGCTTTGTCCGAATTAATTCCCACAAATATCCTTATTTTACTGGGCAGAGAGTTTTAAAGTACAATGCTTAAGTAGCACCCTTTAATTTTTTATTAAAGTTTAATTGTCATTATGGTTCTCGCTTTTTTTTTAGTTTAGTCCCAGTGGTTTTGGAATTAGCTAATTAAGATGGATCAATTAAGACATTCAGTAGAGCAAGGCGCTTCCCCCGCGACTGTTCTGGTTCCCGGTTCCCAATTTGGAACTCTAATGAAAGTTGTTTAACTAACGTTATCACCTTAATTACCATATCATTGGCAATTTTTGCTTAACCGTTAAATATTTATGCATACCCATGTGGTATGTACTAGAATGCATAATTAAATTCTGATGATTACGTTGTTTAGCCATGTGTGGGTATCTTGCTGTGCTTTTACTTAATTTAAGAGAATATTGACTTAAACGCATTTGGCATATGATTTTCCGTCACGTTAAGAAATCTACGTAAACATTTCGAGATCTGTTTATTCAATTAGTTAAAAAAGGTTAAATAATTATTAATAAGAAATTTGTCCGAATGGAACGGAGACCGCTTCTCTTCCTTGCTTAAGGAATCTTATGGGAATAGAGAGGAAGATTTATGTGCCAGTAAATTTATCAGAGGGATATAGGCTGAGGCCTACCAGAGAGTACTAAGAAATGGAAGACCTGGAAACGGGCATTAGGTAAAGAAAGCTACTTTTCTGCGGACATATGGAGAAGAATAAATAAGATCTTTGGGAAAATGTGGGAGTACATTCAGCAAATAAGGAAAGAAAAAGTAAGGTTAGAAATTTCAAATCAGGGCTGACTCAATAGAGATGAGTATAGGGAAAAATTAGGGAAGATAAAGGTCCTTGAGGAAGAAAGAAGAGTGCAGTCTGAAAGGTTGAAGGGGAGGTGGGAAGAGAGGAGAATGTGTAGGCAACGTTAGGGGAAAATGATATTTGCCTAGTCAAGACTGTTTTTTTTTTTTTTTTTTTTTTTTTTTTATTTATTTATAGTAATTTACAACTGTACTAAAGAATACAATAAGTAAATATGTAGAATGAATATAAAAAGTCATGAAAATGTCTTGAGAAAGAACCACCCAGTGGTAGCACTTCACTAACTATTTTAATACAGTAGGTCCCGAGGCCACCTTCTTTTCAGTCGCCTTGGAGGGTTATCAGGGATATCTGAGGAAGATAAATTACGGACAAGTGGGTTTGTATGTGCAGGTAGTTTAGAATGGAAAGAGGAGTATCTATCACGGGCTATGTCTGCAACAAATGGGATGTTTAGGTCATTATGGAGGATTTGATTTGTGACAAAATAAGGAGCATTCAGGATTTTGCGAAGGATTTTGGATTGTAAGGACTGGATGCGGGAGGAATTAGATGGTTTCGTAGAGCCCCAAAGCTCGATTCCATATGTCCAAATAGGTCTGATAATTGTGATGTAGATGAGTCTTTTGTAATGTACTGGAAGTTTTGAGCGTTTGTCTAGTAAGTGTTGTAGTAATCGATATCTTGGAGCATTTTCTTGTCGTTTCAGTCAAGTGTGAGGATTCCAAGTAAGGCGCTTGTCAAGATGGAGACCTAGGTATCGGATTTGTTCTACAGAAGTAAGGGTAATGTTATTAAAGGATACTGGGGGGCAGGAAGTCATCGGTTTGCGACGAAGGGTAAAGGTGATTTGGTGGGATTTGTTGGGATTTATTTTAATCCTCCAATTTTGACACCATTCTTCAATGGCTTTGATGTGGGACTGAAGGGTTTGGGATGCAGTAGTTGGATCATTATGGACTGATAAGACACACGTGTCATCAGCATAAGTATTGAGGACAGTGCGAGAATCAAGGCTGTTTCGTGTCAAAAAAAAAAAAAAAATTAGATTGACGAACATGAATCTGATATATAACTAGTCTCTGTTGCCTTTTTCGCTCACTTTTTTTTTTTTTTTTTTTTTTTTTTTTTTGTCAAGTCAATCATTATCTTATTAATATTCGTTGGCTTTTTTTTTTCTTTAATATTTTCCTTTTTTTTTTATTACAATCAAAATTACAACCTATTATAACAACCTAACCATACCCAAAATTAAAAATTTTTCATATGTTTTGGCTCTGATCTTGTTCAATAGTTGGCCCGCAATAAAATAATTCCTTTAATTTCATTATGTTATTTTCTTCAATGACTGAACCCCTAACCAACTTCCCCCATTATCTATCATACTGTAACTTCGTTTTTCATTGAGTAATTTAACTACGACCAATAACCCTTTAAAATTATTATGAAGTTCTAATTGAACAAAATGAGGTTTCAGGGAAGCTTTCCGAGTAAGTATGAAGAGCTCTTTCTCTGCCAAAATTCTGGCAAAACACTTCACTGGAAGGATTACTAAAATTCAAAAGCAATACCAGTACCTGCTTCGAAGTTTCATTTTTATCTATCAGGTTCTTTTTTAATATAAATGGAAATGCTTGTAAATCCTGTCAAAGTTTATTATTTTATGCCTCTCTTATTTTCTCTTAATAATTTTTGTGATAACGTCCTGAAAGTATTGTGTTTTTAATTAATGACGTAGGCATACCATGAATATAACAACATGGCTAATCTGTTAATTTTATGCTAAAGCTTTATGCAAGCAACCTGTTAATGCATAAGGTCAATAGATCAAATACGCGATTTATTTTTGATATGTCTTCTATCCTATCTTGAAGGATGTAAGTACGAAGCTTTCCAATAAATAGATACAAAATTGGTTAACTTTTGGTTATTAACTCATTCTACGGTGGTAGTGAACCCTCGACACTTATGAAACGTGCCTTTATCGTTTTAACATTTTCTGCGTTTCTACCTAGAGTTGTAATGTTAAATACAGTATTTAATTTTTGGCCCTGAACTCCTCCCAACTGCTCCCTTCCACATCCAATATTCTAGTCAGAATCGGGCCTCAACGATGGCATTTATCATAAGTGGAGGATGGCATCACCCTCCTGGCTCAAAGTTGTAGATTGACCCAAATACCTGACCATCCTCCAGATTGCGCCATTTCACAACTCGGTCAAGTGGCACTTAATCCCTGAAAAAGCTCTTTTATTTTTTTCTTCCTACATCCCTCAGTATCGACCTTCTAGAAGAATGATTAAAATAAACCAAGTGTAAGAACAATATAAATGATACTAAAAGAAGCGAAAATTGTTTGTGTATCACTTATTTTCAAAATGAGTACTTCTGAAGGAAATGAAAGATTAGAACAGTAAAAGCTCCTCTATATCCAATCCATAAAGCATACTTTTCAACCCTATAAGAATAACATTCGGATTAGTTTTCTGTGTAAGCATTCATTCGTCTGTTCCATCTTTTGCCTTTGACTTAATTATTCAATTTCTACTAGTTTATTATTTTGAATAATGAACCTTTGTAATCGACCAAAAAAAAATTACGCTTCAAGATAGAACTTCTCATTTCTATGAAACTTCTAGATAATTTTTTTTTTTTTTTTTTAATTCACCGCAAAAATACTAGGGCATCCAACGATGATCCTAACACCTAGACCTGATATCACCCGGTTATTTTTAAAATAGCGGCCGATTAAAAGTTATTTCATTCAATAACTCAGTTAAAATTGATTTGTGTTTTTAACAAAAAAAAACGCAAATAATTATAAAGAAGAGAAAAACAAATACCCATAGATACGCCCATAACTTAGTTATTTTTTAAGTTGAAGCTAAAGAGAATTAAATTTCCTACAGAATTATTAAAATTGGTTCTGAACTAGCTGATATATAGTTTTGTAGTAAGCAGTGGTGATATGCCATTTTCCTTGGAATTATTTATTGCTTCTTATATTAGTTAATTGTCTATAAAGTGCTCATTTATACCCTTATATTGCTTTTTGGAATTAATAAGCGATTGTGTAAAAAATTGTAAAAATTTGCTGCGTTTTTTTTTTCTCTATATGCACCCTTCTCCTTGTAACACAATTATCATAGTTAACTTCACTCCCCAATTTTTCATTTCCGATTAATTTAAACTTATTTGTTTTTAATAGCTATATATTGATTTTGCTTCTGTTTATCAACAGCTATTAAAACATTATTTTTTCCTGTTCTTAGTTGATATACTTATTTTTTCTTTTTTTTCTGTGTAACCATCCATTCGTCTGTTTCATCTTCTACCTTTTACCTTAATATTTAATCTGAGCTGTGCCTGGAATATTTATAATTTTTCCTGTCTGAAACCTTCTCTTTGTAACATGGTTACTGTAGTGGAACATAACGTCCCGAATTTCCATTTCTAAGGAATTGTTTATGTATTAATTTAATTCATTTTTTTTTTTATTAATTTGACGTCACTTTAAGCTACTGTGGCTAGTCGGACGTTGCTACAGTGGGAGTCCTAAATTTTGCCTATCTATTCAATAGGATAGGGATCTTTAACGAGAATCTGAAATCAAACTGACTGGGGACCACTTTTTTACTTTTTTTCAAATGACGGCATAACTAAGGATTTTTACTCCCATTGAAAAGTCCTAGTACCACCTGCCTGGTTTGAATTTTTGCGACCTTGGGCATAAAAGGCTGCTATACAAGCCGCTATACAACAGGTGACCCAAAATGAATTGAAACTTCTTTTATTATATTTTCCATCTAATTCTTGTATTTTTGAAAATTCAACATGTAATCCCATATTTCCTCTCCCTCCGATGTCGGATAGCGAAATACTCAAATACAATACAACCTTTGATTTTTACTATTTAGCAAACTTTCAAAGGGTCGTCTTAAAATCGTTTTATTTTATATGTTTAGGATTTTCAGTTTTTGAATTATTGCCAAAGTTTTAAAGAAGTACCTTCTTTATTCATTTTTATATTTATAAAATAATTAATGTTAACGTTGATGCATTAACCATTCACTTCCAGCTCTGCTGTTTTAATTACGTGGTCGTATATCTCACGTATTACCTCTGTATACACACTGATTATGTATTGGGTGTTTTGCTGTTACACAACCAATGGCCTGACATTCGACTTGTCTATGCCTTTAAAAAAAAAAAAAAAAATCAAAGGCCTTGCGTAACTGCCTTGGTGCCTGCTTTAAACTTCAAGTGCAGAATTCAATTAAATAAGCCTTTAACCAGGCCGGGTTCCTCTCACCACTTTCTTCTTGTTGCGATTACCCGTGTAATGCAGCCATTCAAATGTTAACTTAAGAACATTTCGCTTTTATGTCGTTGTTCTTTTTTTTTTTTTTTTTTTTTTTTTTGTTCTCTAGTTTTTTTTTTTTTTTTTTTTTGTTTTTCTCTCTTCATTGGTAGTCTAGGAAATAAAAGGAACAGTGCCGGAATATTTATTAATATATATACTTTGACGCTCTGTTACGAATGTAATTGTCCTGCCTCTGGATGTTGAATTCACAAGAACTGTTTAATCATGTATTATCTTCATGTCGTAGAAAATTATAATATGTATATTAGTTAGGTAAAAACGGGCAAAACCCGAGCATAACAAAAATAAATAAATAAAGCTGAAACCTGTCACAAATTGTTCAGTATCCCTCCCTAATTCTTATTCCTTAGCTTTGAAAATTAATGACAAGTATTTACATATTTTAAATTACTAAACTAATGAATTATAATATTACTAACAGTATCCCGCTGCTTCACTCACAAATATTTCTTTTTTGCTTTGATTTAAATGGTTAAAGTAGCTAAAATACATACAACTTCACTATACCCTTTCAACTATGCACGACAAATACAGTAATTTTTTAGTTAAATTTACAATAGCACGCCAGCAGAAGTACTGATACCCAAAATTAATCACTGATTTGCCTTTTTATAGCGTCCAATCTCGTTTGTAACATAAATGTAGATTGCTCGTATTCGAGGGTGAAGCTTTTTAACAAAATACAATATCTGTATTTTCACGTTTCAGAAATAAGTTCTTGGATTTGCTAATAGCGAAATGTTGTTTAAGTCGCTAGAAAGCATTTTGAAAATTCGATAACAGTGAAACGTGTTACCATGATTACCTGCATCGATGACAAAGCTTCACACTTAATTATATTTGTTATAAATTAATTATGCTTCCTAATTATTTTTAGATTAAGATGATTTTCCTTTCATGTGCTTAGAAAGTTTTTTATCTTTCAAATGCTTATACTTTTCCAGAAAATATAATGTTTTGAGTCAATCGAAATTTTTTTTTTTTTTTAAGGTTATAGAAATATATATATTTTTTCAACCACTTAAAAGACTTTCTTCTTTTTTTTTTATTCCAATTCTAGCCTTATTACCCATCTAGACAGTAGGACGAACCTCCAGGAAATATTTCAGCTTCACAATCAATGATTTTTGACTAGAACATTTATTGAAATAATACTTTCATTTTTAAACATAGATTATTGCTATTACTTTTGTTTTTCTGGAGTTTTGAAGTGTGAATCTCTTGGGTCATGAAGGTTTGTTTTAAATTTCTGTGCTTAAGAATATGATGATAGAGATCTGACCAAATTAAGAAGTAGGCTTTTTTACTCTAAATTATTTGACTTTTTTTTAATAATTAAAATATTACTAGGCAAAAGATACGAGCTGATATGTCATAGAACTGGCTACGTTTAAACCAAAAGCATACGTGGGTAGTTCGGTAGACCTCGAATATTGACTTTCATTTTGCGTTATAACATTGGATCAATCGGAACCTCGGTTTTATGAATGGATTTAGGTATTAAACTACAGCCAGATCTACATTTCATTATTAAATTTACTGTCACATAAATAAAAACATAGCGAACCCTGGATGGACTTCCATTATCTGTAGGTAGGAGATTTCGAAGTGGTATCTCAATAAAAATACAACCCGAATTTTAAAAATAGAAATTTTACGGCGAATATTATCTATGAAATGATTTTATATATATCCTCTTATGTATAATTCCTTTATAATTGAAAAATATGTTTGTGAATAGAAGGCACATTTATTTTTTTATTTTACGATTATAGCATACTATGAATCGTGAAAATTTAAAACATCAAATTTTGGTCTAGAGAAAGTATTCTTCATTATTTTTTTCTTTTCGGTTTGGTTTCATGTTCCTTTCAAGTAGCGTGTGTAGAAAGTGTGTGAAAGTTATCAGTGGCTTCTTAATTTGTACTGAATTCGTTATAATTTTTTTTTTCCTACAGAATTATGTTAAAGCATTGATCGGGTTATCATGAATATATACATATATATACATTTTTTTTTTTTTTTTAGTGATATTGAATATATAATATCTAAAGTATAGTAACCCAATCCAAAACCTGTGAAAATAAAATACATAATTTTGGCTCTCCGTGCTTCTTTATACTTCTCGGTCTCTTCAATCAATGATTGAATCCCCTTTTTGGGACATTCTTTTGTATGTTTATGTACTTATTATTCGAAATCACTGAGAATGCAAAGGTTACCGATAATAAATCAATTTTTTTTAATGGAATTTCTTTATTTCTAGATCGGCTGCAACTCGTAACAACGGAAAAAGTGGGGGTATAGTCTTGTACAAAAGACACCCCCCAACAATTTTAAATTTATATTTATTCCTAAGAATTTAATAATAAAAAAAATTTGATAATATGCCGAATAAAAACTAAAGAAATAAAGAAAAGTTATGAATATACAAAAATAATACTAGATTTGGTGTAAGGATATATAAAATAAAATTAAAATCGATTTTAGCCTAAAAAAAAAAATAATATTAATAAATCAATATAAGATAAAAAAAATAAATAAATTAATATGAGTAATAAATGTAGGTAACAATATTTACAATATAATGTCTTGTAGAAGTCTGGGCTACAATAAATCAAATGGTCTACTGTTATGTATCGTAAAATATTTTTAATGAATTATCAGATGGCCTGTATTAATAGTTTCATAAAGTTCCTCTCCGTGGTATTATTATTATTTTTTTATTTATTTATTTTTTTATATTTTATAGGATTAAATTTTATAGGAAAAAATAAATACAACCTTTAGGGGATGTGACACTCACTACTTAGAATTTGTTTGTTTTTTCCGATCCTTGAATCGTTTTAAAACAATCTTAAAGTGCTATATCTTATTAGACTGTTTGAGGTTGTGAATTGAAATCAAAAGCACATTAAAGAAACAACTTTGTGAATAAAGATACAATTCAATTTTATTAGAAGGGAGGTGATAAATTACATTCATATATGCAATTCCTTTTTATTCATTCCTGAGCTGAATCGTATTGGGCTCGATTTCGCATGCTCCTCGTTTGGCCAAAAGGATCCGTGTTTCAGTATTCTACATAGATAATAAATTAAGACCTTGTGTTAGCTGTCAGAGTCCAATTCCATGCTTCAACTGATGACTCTTGAATAGAGATGGGACCCACGTCTGGTTCACATGTAAAAGATCGCAATTGTCTTGAAAGCTGATAGTATACTCTTCTATAACTATTCTTGCTATAACATTTCCTATCGGGTCGTTGATTCAATTCCTATGCCAATCTGCATATCTTGAAAGCAATTACCAATGTAGCGCTGCGGTTTCCCCCTTGCTTACAATCTAGCGATGCGACATTCCCCTAGGCTGGTGGCCCGGAACCATTTTAGGGAGCCCTAGTGATAACTAATGCGGACACTTTCAAGAGCTAATTCACTTTCTATCGGCTCCACATCTCCTTTCTCTGTAGGAACGGCTTTCGGTCTGTATCTCGAAGCCTACTCCATGTGGAGACCATTAGAGAAACCTTAATTCCTTTGCTATTGCTCTACGCTGGATTTAGGGTTGGGGCACTTTCCAATTTTGGATTTTCATCACATTCTTTACATTTTTGGTCTATTTCAAACCTTATTCTTACGGTTATTATTTTACCTTTAGGAGATAGATGCTGAATGTACCCCTTAAAATACTTTTTTTTATTTGTCTTTTGGTTTTCAATCATCCGTTATGTCACGAATTGAGTTAGTCAATTTAAATGCTGATCTAGTGCCCATAAATCTGAATTTATAGTTGAATCATGGCTGAAACTCAATTCCTTTTGCCCCATCTAGTAGGAATTGTGATTTTCCGAAGATGTTCAGGTGTAAGAATTGAATGTTCCCTTATTTGTTTAATTCGAATTAAAGTGCATATCTTATTATCAACATAAATTAACAGCCCTCGATATTGACTCAATGTTATTTTCTTTTGGATTGTATTACTTTGTTCAGGTCTGGATTTAATTATTCTTTTGATAAGTTTTTCAAGTGTTGTTTTGTTTAGCTCAGCATCCTCAGATATGTGTTGACTACTATTCAGCTATCAGTTATTTTTCCTAAGTTAATTAAGGGTTACGTAAAATTATATCATAACATTACAATCATGTTTTCATTCATTAGAACCTAGAGTGGAAGACTGTTCCATGTACTATTTCTCATGATGAACTCCGGGCTCTGACAGCTTCCCTTTCTATCCTGAAGGTGTGATGTTAATCATTACCACCCCTAATTGGCTATTGTCTAAATTCTTAAGTACGTGGTCCCTAATTAATTTAAGCACATCGCTATACGATTATGAATTGATTTACTTAATTTATTTTATTATTATTTATTACGAGATAATACAATCTGCCACCTTCTGGGGCAATGAATATTAATGATATAAGAAATCATTCATTCCATATGTACATTGGAAATAAAATAAAAATAAATAATTAACAAAGATCAAACAAAGAAGAAAGAAAAAAAAAAATATATATACACAAAATTAAATAAATACTATAAAGAAAATAATAATAACAATCTTGTTCACATTCATACCTATTTACAATATTTACAAACTGCCCCTGGGATCACCGAATCAAACCTCGAGATCCACTGGTGGATGTCGAGGCACAATGCCAGAAGATCCCAGCGCCTCTCATTCAACCGCGTCACTGGTCTTGAGAGCCAGTGGAGGCTGAGCGAGGGCGCTAGAGCCACATACACTCAGGGCATGAGTGGAGAAGCCAGCCATTGCCAGCACTCCAATGACGTATTTATAAAAGATCTCTGGGCCACTGCCGCTTCAACCTACGAGGAGGGTTATAGGGATGTTTGGAACTGGATAGGGAGTGTGCCAAGGGATTAGGAAGGTGAGTAAGCTTCTGGTGGAAGATTGAGAATTTGGATGGGATTAGATCAAGGACAAATGGGATATTCAGGTCATGGTGTAAGGTTTTGTTGGTAACATAATATGGGGCATCGACTATTGTTCTAAGGACTTTAGACTGGAAGGATTGGATACGTTTGATATTCGAAAATTTTGCTGTTCCCCACAGCTCAAGTCCGTAGGTCCAAATGGGTTTAAGAATGGTCTTGTAAATGAGTAGTTTGTTGTCCGTTGAGAGGTGTGATTTCCTATTTAGAAGTCTATATAGCTGGCTATATCGTCGATTGAGTTCTTGTCGTTTGATTCTAGTATGTGGGTTCCATGTCAGTCTCTTGTCTAAGAGGAAACCAAGGTACTTGACTGTGTCAGAAAAGGGAAGGGGGGTAGAGTTAAAATGGACTGAAGGGCAGGATTTGCGTCGTAAGGTAAAGGTTACATGCTTGCTTTTTGATTCATTTACTTTGATACGCCAATGATTGCACCACTGTTCAATCAAAGCAAGATGCGATTGGAGGTTTGAGGATGCTATTATCGGGTCTAGGTGGGATGAGAGGATAGCTGTGTCATCGGCAAATGTTGCCAAGAAGTTTTCAGGAAAGGTGGGAATGTCTGCGGTAAATAAGATGTAAAGGATAGGACCTAGGACACTACCTTGTGGAACACCAGCTTCTATCGGATAACAACTTGAGAAGTCAGAACCACAACGAACTCTGAACGAGCGGGTAGAGAGGTAAGATCGAAGGATTAGATATAGGGATTGGGGTAATAGGGTTTTTAGTTTAAAAAGTAAGCCATCGTGCCACACCCGGTCGAATGCTTGTGCTATGTCCAGAAAGGCACCGGTGCAATATTGCTTGCTTTCAAGGGCATAGGATATGTGATCTACAACCCGAAGACCTTGGTGAACAGTGGAGTGGCCTGAGCGGAAACCGAACTGGTGAGATGGGATTTTGTGTAATTGGAGTAAAGGTAGGATGCGTTTCAAAAGGATTTTCTCGAATATTTTGGAGAGAATTGGGAGCAAGCTGATTGGTCTATAGGATGAGGTATGATTAGCAGGTTTGCCCGGTTTAAGGAAAAGTATAATGGTTGAGTGTTTCCACATCATAGGAAAATGGGTTGTACGGAGGATGCAGTTATATATGTAGGTCAGGAATATTATAGCCTTTTTGGGAAGTTTTTTAATGATTTGGGAAGTGAGTAGATCAAATCCAGGAGATTTTCGAGGTTTAAGTTTATCGATTAGGAATTTGACCTCAGAGGGGTTGACAGCTTTAGGAGGTAAAGAGAGAGGAATCGGCGAGGAGAGGGATTCTTCAACCGCAGCTGTATGGGTAGGATTAAGTTCAGGATGAGGAGTGAATGTGTTTGCAAGATGTTTAGCAAACTCCTCTGCCCTAGTCTCATCTGACGAGGCCCAGGAGCCATCATGACGTTGAAGAGGATGAGAGATATAATGGTATTTAAGGATTTTTTTAGTTGCTTTCCAGAGGGAATGGTCACAAGTGGATAATGAGGAAAGATAGGAATTATAGGATTGAGATCTGTAGGTTGTCAATTTATTTTTAACTAATTTACAATAATAATTGTATGATTTCCTGTCATCAGGATGCCTGGTCCTCTGCCAGATAGTCCTAGAACGGCGCTTGTATTGGATAAGGTCCAGAAGTTCTTGAGGTAAAGGATTTGTACATCGGGATTTTGTGGAAGAGAGAGGTGAAGATGAAGTCCAAGCTGCTTGTTGGATTAGGGTAGTAAAGGTATTTACAGCTTCATCCAGTTCTTCAGGGGATTTGAGGGATACTCTGAGATCAATATTGTCGGTTAAGATTTGACGGAATAGGTCCCAATGAACTGGGCCCCTGATGAATGAGGGTGGAGACGGTTTAGGAATGGGCGATAATGAAAGGGTAAGGAGTAATGGGCTGTGATCTGAAGATAGGTCATCGAGGCGAGATATGGAATAATTTAGTGAGCCTAGACCTTTATGAATGAAAAAGTCTAGGAGGTCGGGATTGCGGTTGGGATCTGTTGGCCAGTAGGTAGGAGAATCCGGAGGAAGGATATTGCTGCGAGTAGACTTAAGTGCAGACAACAGGATTCGTCCGCGAGAATTTGTGGTTCTGGCTCCCCATTGTTGGTGTTTTGCATTAAAATCTGCTCCTACAAGAAAGTGGTGTCCCAAGGAATTTAGGAATGTATTGAATTGGGGTTCGGAAAAAGGAATTTTCGGAGGGGAATATGCTGCAACAATTGTTATGTTAAAGAGCTTGGTTCGAACTGTTACAGCTGTAGGTTGTAGGTAATTATGGACGGGTAAGGGGTGTGAGTGATGGGAGAGGGAGTGATGGATGATGACAGCAGTGCCAGCATGTGCGGTTCCGTCCGGGTGGTCCGTGCGGTAAATGTTGTAATTGGGGATGTTAAACAGCCGTGAGTTGGTAAGTCGGGTTTCTGTTACTAGGGCTATGTCTATATGTTTTTCTTGTAAGAAGACTGTTAGTTCGTTAGTGTGATTTCGAATACCATTCGCATTCCAAAGGAGGATGGATATAGGCTCGGAAGAGGTCATTTAAGGTTTTCTTGCAGAAGTGATGAGGTGGGATACGAGGTTAGTTAGAAGAGATATTAGGGGAGTCACGACTGATTTCAGTTCAGTGATGAAGGATGTTAAGAGACTGGTGATATCTGTTGCATTAGATGGATGAGGAATAAGTGGAATTTGATGTTGATGGGATTTTTGAGGCTCGGGTTGGGTTAGAGGAAGAGAATATTGAGGTTGGGGCTGGGGTTGTTGAGGTTTTGGTTGCTCCGTCGGCAGGGCCTCACAATTCTTATTTTTCTCACCGCCTCCTAGAAGTTGGGCAAAGGATACATTAGAGTTGATGAGGTTTGAAGTCATTCTTCTTGGAGTAGAGGGATATTCTGTTGGATGCGGTTTCTGGAATTTTTGTTTTAGGTTTTTGTAAACCTGGCATCCTTTATAGTTAGCCGGATGTCCTTTCAGGCATAGAGCACACACCGCTGGAGTTTGCCTTGATTTGATGCATTCATCAGATTTGTGTGGGTCTCCGCATTTCACGCAACGTGGCAAATGATGACAGTAGTGTTTGGTATGGCCATATGCCTGGCAGTTGTGGCATTGGACAATTTCTTTCTTCACATACGGTTTTTCAACTGTAACTTTGGTGTAATACAGTCTTTGGATATCGTATACCTTTTCAACTCCAGGTGAGGGTTCTAGATCAACGAAGAAGAGGGGTAGAGATATCTTCTTAGTTACATCGGTGCCGGATCTATTTTCCTTTATGACATTTGTTATTTGACGAACCTTGAAGCCCAGTGCCGTCAATTCTTCTTCAATGTCTTCAGCAGGCGTTGAGGGATGAAGATTCCTAATGACTACCCGCAAGGAGCGCTCCTGTCGAAGCTGGTAGGTGTGGAACTCTGCCTTTGTGTCCGTCAGATATTTAACGATTTTCCGGTACGATTCTGCTGTTTCCGGAGAAATCTTAGTATCAGTGCTTCTGCTAAGGCACGAGTAACTGCCGGGATCAATAATTTTGTTTATTTGGGTGCAGAGCAATTGAAAATTCTTTATATTTTTGACGAATATCGGAGGAGGCCGAGGCTCTCTAGGCGTTGGTGTTGACTCCATAACATCTTTATCAGATTGGAGAATTTGGTATGGTTGGGCGTGAAGAAGGGAGATTCCTCGGATAA
Source organism: Piezodorus guildinii (assembly GCA_023052935.1). Classification (NCBI taxonomy): domain Eukaryota; kingdom Metazoa; phylum Arthropoda; class Insecta; order Hemiptera; family Pentatomidae; genus Piezodorus; species Piezodorus guildinii. The sequence goes on from CM041293.1 coordinate 66,061,946, forward strand.
CCCCTGGGATGAAGTGCCTGGTAGTGGTTCGTCTGATGCATTTTTAGGAGTAACTGGAGGACTCATTTTTTTATTATTGCGCCGTGAACGTGTCTTAGCTGGTGGCGAATGCTGAGGTGTTGAAAGTGCTGATGAATTTTGAGTAGAGACCCTGGTAGACCCAGCGGATCTAGACCTTTTGGTAACCTTGCTCGACATAACCTGGTGGAAATATCTCATTATGTTATAAATAGAAGGTATAGAGAAGACGGAAAAACGAATAAATAAAAATAAAGTAAGAAAAAAAAAAAAAAAAAAAATTATTACGTCTGCGTGTTATAATTTAATTATGTCCAACACACGAACGTGCCCCACCCAGAGCTGGCGGAACACTGAGCTCGTGGCCCACGTGAAGTCGTGGGAGTGGGGGGCTTCCCTATGGCCGCTATGAGTGTGATAAGGCCTCGTATACACACGGCTGCACTGTTCACTATTAGACACTAAATAAAAACAGTACTCACTGTGGGATTACCACCAATGTAGACCACTGCTGTCCAGCTACTTCATGGCAGATTTTAAATCGTAAAAAAACATGTAGTAACTATCCAAAGATTGAAGTCTCGAGAGAGCGATGTAAAACGTGAATGACTATATCCAGCGCATGCGCAGAACCTGATTTACTTAATTGGATTAATAAACTGGTTAGATAAGTAAATAATAATCTGCTTCTCAAACCGAAGCGCAAACAATAAACCTTCGAGTTGAGCAAACGTACATTAGTTAAAGCTTCGTGCAACTATGGAATGTTAGTCAACAAATCCACCTATGTGCATAACTTGTATATCTGGTTCCCTGAAAACGTTCTCAATTATTTCTAATCACCTGCAATCTTTTAAAGCGGTGGCGAATTTCCCAATGCGTTGATTAGTTAGATATAGGACTTTTACTTACTGCATAGTGATGGTTTTTCATGTGAATGAAAGGGGAAATATATCTAGTTGTAAATTTACTATGGAAAGTAATATTTGGATACTTAATGTAGGGGAGGGAGGGGGGGCAGGATTGATGGCTTTAGGGCGCATGCCCAGCAACCAAATTACCAGTAACAGTAACTTGGCATAAAATAATTCTTAAAAACTATGAGTTCGTGTCTCAGTGCCGGGAGGCTTTTAACTCGGCATTAATCCCCTGCCCTCTTCTCCTGGCCAGAGAAAATCCCCTAAGCGAGGATAAGGATGGACAAAAAAACACTTAATGTATTAGTATATAGTAATGATACTTAATGTAGTTATACATAGTAATGATGCTTAATATAGAAATATATATAATAATAATAATAGGCTCAGCGAACCCGAAGGTTTTTTTAGAATAGAAAAAGATATTTATTCTAGGACATGGTCCCTTAAGAACAATTCATATGTACAATTAAGATATATATATAATGTGTCTGGCTACAAGACCAAAGGAATATAATTATTTCTCATTCACAATGTTACATAAAGAAAAGAAAGGATATAATAAAACAAAAGAGTAAAATAAATAAATAATAACTTCTGGTGCATTAAACAAAACTAAACATTGAAATTGATTCATAATTGATCCATATAAATAAGGTTCGATGCCGATACCACCAAATTCCGCCTACACAGACTCGTCCAATGTTCACCATTCAAGCCCAACCTCCCGAGATCAGCCTTAACGCAATCCTCCCATTGACGCTTCGGCCTACTATTCGGACGCCTACCAGTCGGATCAGCAAATACCAACTTTCTCGGAATCCACTCGTCATCGAGCCCAACAACTTTACTCGCCCATTTGAGTCTCCGCGATGCTATGAGCTCAATTATATTCACAGGATACAAGTTCCGCAATTCCGCGTTGTGCAACCTTCTAAACTCCCCAGTGGACTCATCTCTCTTCGGACCAAATATTTTACGCAATACCTTATTTTCGAAAACCTTAAGCCGTTGTTCATCCTTCAAAGTAAGCGGCCACGTTTCACATCCGTAAAGAACCGTTGGAAGAATAAAATAGTTTTATAAATTCTAACATATAAGTTTTTAGATAGAAGCCGCGAACTAAGTAACTTGGCAACTGAATAATAACACGCATTTCCCACCTTTAACCGGGACTTTATTTCTTCCTGGATTTTATTTTTTCTAGTTATAATTGAACCTAAATACTTGAATTTCTCTACGTGTTCAAAAGTATGCCCTGATAAATCAATATCACCAAGATCGCCACCGTTTCATTATATATATATATATATATATATATATATATATATATATATATATATATATATATATATATATATATATATATATTCCAACCTTTATATCACCTCCCACAGAACAAAAAAATACGAATGCTCCTTTCTGGCCCGTTCTACTAGTTTCTGGAATTCCCTTCCATCAAACATCCGCCATGCTCCTTCCCTTTCTACATTTAAATTCCTTCTTTTCCAGCACCTCCTAACATCCCAAAATGACGCTGCCTGACATATATTTTAAATATGAAATATATTTTTATATAATTTTTTTTCCTTTGGTTCAATCTTTACAGTATTTGTTTAGTTTTTTTATATCGTTATTTTTTTTTTCTAGAAGATTTCATTTCTTATATTTGTATTTTTTATTTTTATTTATGTTTTAATGGTATTATCTTTCATTAATTCTTGGTCTAATATAGATCCTTTATTACTTCAGGGTTAATGTTATTTTAAGAATACTAAGTATTAGTACAATGTTACTAATTATTTTTGTTTTATTTAATTTTTTTTTTGTTTCTTTTTTAATTTGGATTCTGTTATCAACTCATATATTTCTCATTTTTTTCTAACATAAATTAGCTTCTGAAGATTGTTTTTATTTTATTTATTTTGTGTTGTATACAAATTAATCAATTATTGTAAATAGTAGTTTATCATGTTTATGTTGTCTGTTGGCCAGACATATTGTATATTTAAACTGTACAAAGCTGTTATTCTAAAGGGACCCAGTCCCAGAATAAAAATTATTTTCTATCTATCTATCTATCTATCTATATATATATATATCTATATATATATATATATATATATATATATATATATATATATATATATATATTTTCTGTTTCTGCTACTATATATATTTTCTATATATATATATATATATATATATATAGTAGTATAGTATCGTATATATATATTTTTTTTTTTGTTTCTGCTACTATATATATTTTATACTATCTATATTTTCCGTTTCTGCTACTATATATATATATATATATATATATATGTAGCAGAAGAGCCCCCTCTTCGTTGCAAGACAAATTTACAGAGGCTGAAATAATCGATCTTGAAAAATGTTTAATAATAAAAAACATGTGTTAAAGTGGTTAATAAGAATGATGGAGGTTATAACCTGTTCTGTGTTTGTAAATACGTTCTTTTTATTTGTCAACTTATTTGTTCAATAAATATTGTGTATTTTTACACCGACCTGCCAAATATATATTGTGTATTATTATTCATTTAACATCATTTTATACTTTGGTGGCTAGTCAGAGGAGTGAGAGCCCTTAATTTTGGGTTTTCACTTTCAATCTTTAACGAGTTCCTTACATGCTCCGGACCACCATTTGACTTCTCCCCCGAAGGACGTCATAACCAAGGATTTTTACTCCATAATAAATTTTAGGGCATCTGACGGCTTTATACTTCGGGCGTATAAGACTGCTATGCTAGCCACTACACTACAGGTGACCCAATATTCCAGTGTGATGTAGTATGAAAACAAGTATCTTTTCAAGATACAATATAAGACCAAAAGATTTTGTTATTCAAATTTAATATAATAAAATACTAAATAGAATTCCCACTAAATGCTCCGAACTCTGGACTTGAATACTACTTAAACATTATGGCCTCTAATGCCATGTTAGATTTATATGTTAGTAAACGTGTCCCCTATTAGAGGTAGTAAAATATAGCGGTGAAAATTTTACCCTCATAATATTACCATACATTTCACCGTTAGTTTGCACCAGGTAATTGGTCCAGTGCATGAAAAAAGATCCATATTAGCTTAGTAGATATTAATGCTTACCTTAATACTAATACGAAATAGCATAATACTATAGTTTTCTCTTAATAAGTAACGGGCTTAATGATCTAGATATTTATCGCTCTAAAACCTCTACCCTACCCTATCAATAATTACCCAATAAAATAGTTTTCTCCTATGGCTTATTTTATACTCAACTATAAAAATAAAAACTAATTTAATTATTTTTCTTTTTTTTTAATTCAAGTCATATCATGAAAATAAAAATACTTAATATGAATCTACCTCTTTTTGAGATAATCGAAAAAAGATTGAAAGTGCATGGTATTAAGTGTGGCTCTTCTGCTTGGCCGAATTTGATGTTTGAGGAAAAGTTGCTGTAACATCTCAGGCACAGATGCTCTTAAAATACGTAAGTTCAGTTTTATACTACTTATCGTTTTGGCGTTAGACTTACTACATATACGCACAAACAAACCTTTTTTCCGGACTTGGTCATTTGGACTCATGAGACCCTAAAACGTGTAATTCCGTTGAAAACTGGAATTCGAAAATTTTCACGATCTCAATACTTTTCCTTTTCATATATAGGTAAGTGAAAGTAATACATTGCACTATACTTACTATATCCTATTGTTGCCATAAACCACGTCCTATAAATATTTTGTTTATAATAACATATTTTGGTTTTCCTAGTTATTCGTTGTTATTATTTTATGATGGAATAAAATGAACGAAAAATACAAAATAATTTAAGTTTCCGAAATGAAGCCTGTGTAGATGTGTATAATAATAATAATAATAGGCTTAGCGAACCCGAAGGTTCGATGCCGATACCACCAAATTCCGCCTACACAGACTCGTCCAATGTTTACCATTCAAGCCCAAGCTCCCGAGATCAGCCTTAATGCAATCCTCCCATCTCCGCTTCGGCCTACCTTTCGGACGCCTACAGTCGGATCAGCAAAAACCAGCTTTCTCGGAATCCGCTCGTCATCGAGCCCAACAACTTTACTCGCTCGCCCATTTGAGTCTCCGCGATGCAATCTGCTCAATTATATTCACAGGCTGCAAGTTCCGCAATTCCGCGTTGTGCAACCTTCTAAACTCCCCAGTGGCCTCATCTCTCTTTGGACCAAATATTTTACGCAATACCTTATTTTCGAAAACCTTAAGCCGTTGTTCATCCTTCAAAGTAAGCGGCCACGTTTCACATCCGTAAAGAACCGTTGGAAGAATAATAGTTTTATAAATTCTAATCTTTAAGTTTTTAGATAGAAGCCGCGAACTAAGTAACTTAGCAACTGAATAATAATGCGCATTTCCCACCTTTAACCGGGACTTTATTTCTTCCTGGATTTCATTTTTTCTAGTTATAATTGAACCTAAATACTTGAATTTCTCTACGTGTTCAAAAGTATGACCTGATACATCAATATCACCAAGATCGACACCGTTTCTGCTACTAATCATATACTTCGTCTTATCGGTATTTAATTCGAGTCCTATTTCTTTACCGGTTTTTATTAACACACTTGTATTTAGTTGTATGGTTTCCGTGTCTTCACCTAGCAGTACCAGATCATCGGCATACCCCAAAACCGGAATCTTGTCACCCATATTTAAGCCTTTCTCGGTACACATCACCTTTTCTATGACATATTCTAAAGCTATATTAAATAACACAGGTGAAAGGGAGTCACCCTGTTTCAAACCCGATCGCACCTCAAATCTCTCGGAGTAATTATGACCTATTCTAACTTTATGGAATGTTTCGATGTGTATATGTATAGATGTGTATAGGCCTTTTAATTCTTACCTTTTTTATAGTAAACTATTACTGCAATATTCATTGATTTTTTTAAATTTATAATCCTGTGAATATTAATTACAATGTTTATATTTATTTGAAACCTTTTGGATTTGGTAGGATTATTACCTGTTTCGAAACGAAGTTGGTCCCTTTTCTTATAAAGATGAGTCTGTAAATGTTAAGTACAACTTTAAAGTTAGCACTATGAGGAAGTCCTTTCAGAGATGTTAATGTTGTAGATTAATTTAACACTGAGTGGAGCCAATATTTCGTCCGCAGGTCTATGTAACAACCGCTTTGCCCCTACGGGCTATAGGTCGGCTCTTTATATAACCGAGGAATATTGGTTCTCTAGGAAAAAAATCGTCAGCCAGTGGTAAAGTTAAATGAAAATTCTTGTTTTTAAGATTACCATAAATGATATATTTTATGTGTATTTTCTTTTTATTATTATTTTAAGAATTAATTTGACTAACAAATTACTTCATTCACTTGACCAAATCTCTAACTCGGTCCGCCAGAGCAATGCCTAAGACCTTTAAATGTAGTGTTAAATCTCGAAGAAACTTTTTTTCCTGACAATCTTCATTCCCTTCCACTTCAAATTGAGGATGTAAAATCGGAAATGACGACGGCCGAAACTCAACAACCCCCTCATGTCATAAGGCCCGTAATTTTGCAAAACTCTATAATCAAGTTGTTACATGATATAAAATACTACATCGGAAGATATTGATTTCATTCAGAAAATTTAAATAACTTTAGAAAGGCGCTCGTCTGAAGAAGTAACAGAACCTGTACGTTTTTTTTTCCCTCACGTGTAACAGCAGCAAGCTTTCTCTGGTAAGCTCGTTTTTTAATTTTCTTTTTTAGAAAATGAAATTCGCTTAATTGATGTACAAATATTTCGTTCTAGGAATAATTTTTTACTTTTTGTTACCAATATTTATTCTAATCTAACATACCAAGTGTTATCAATATTCAGCTCGGATTTTCAATAAATTTAAGATAATTTTTCAAATTTACGTTTGTGCATTCATTTAAGTAATTACGAAATTTCCTTGCGTTCATTATTATTATTCTTTCTTAAACATATTCTTTTACCACAGCTATATTATAAGATATTATTTTCACATTACGACTACACTTATAGCATTGCGCCGGCACAAATGTGTGTTTAAAGTTATCAGTAGTGAAGAAAGAGTTTCCAAAACGTTATAATGGGCGTCCAAGAGGTATGACAAAGCGTAGGTAGGAGGATCTGCCAAGTCTGATTCTTTGAGCGTGGGCTTGGATGGTGGTCTTTAGAAAGTTTAGTGTACGCAAAAATAAGCTGTATCGGCATCGATTCTTTGGTTTCGGTAAGCATATTATTACCACTACACTCCTATATTTTATAAAAAATTCAAGATTCATGGGTGAGTTTTGATCTTAATATCAAATTTCTCCGAATTAATCCTTATATTAGCCTTGGACTCATAAATTTTGTTTGAAAAATAGCTTAAGTTTCCTCATACCGATGGCCAGGTTCCACTTTTTTTTTTCTTTTTTTTTTGATGGTAGAAAACCTTCCACTGTTTCATAACAGCATGATTTATAAAAACATCATCTCAGCTAGTGATAAAAATATTAAAACATGCTCCAGATAAATTATACGCAGCGAATGGAACTACTTTCTAGATAAAACCTGGTTCAAGGCTGATGAAAGTGATCTTACGTATGTTCAAATTCACTCTTTAAGTTCCATTTCTGTCGTATATATTCTTAAACTTTGAGAGATTTTAATTTTATCTTACATGACTAATTTTCGGTTGTTATGATTATTGCTATATTTGTTTATGCAACAAATATTTTTTGGGATTTGATTTTTTTTTTTTTAATATATCATTTAATAGGATTTGGAAGTTTATGCATTTCGTTTTATCTGCAGAATTACCATTTTCTGCCACATTTATCTAATGAAACATCTCAGCTTTCTACAGGGTGTTTCAGGGTTATGTGGCCAGACTTCAGTAATAAAATATTAATGATCTCAAAGCGAAAAAACAAAACAAAGTTCTACCGACCAGGAATGCGTAGTTGGGGAGCTATGTTTTTCAGGCATTATCAGCTTATAGCTTCCCAGGAATTTATTTATCAACAAAAATCCATATAATTAAAGTCTTTGGTCATTAAATTTGACAAACATTGGTTCCAAGCTATTGTTACTAGTGTCTTTAGGCCTAGAAATATCCAAGTTGAGGTCCTAAATATCAGATTTTTTTCCTATGATCAAACTGAACAATTTAAACGTAATCATGCCAGGGATCACTTGTAGCAGGGTGGCTAGAATAACAGCCTCCTATGCCAAAGGTCACGGGTTCGAACCCGCAGGGGGTCCTAGAATTTTTGAATGGGAGTAAAAAATCCTTGGTTATGCCGTCCTTCCGAGGGGACGTTAAAAAGTGGCCCCGAGCCTGTGCGATGTCAGGTACTCGTTAAAGATCCCTACCCTAATAAAACCTGGAGAGGCAAAATTTGGGACTCCCACTGTAGCATCGTCCGATTAGCCACAGTAGCATAAAGTGACGTTAAATAAATAAACGTAATCATAGGGTATGGCATTATGAGAGTTGAGAATGTTAGGAAAGATTAATATGCGCTGAGGGGTGTTAGTAAATAAGCATGTGTAGGTTTAAAATATGAATTAAGTCAGGGGACGGGATGGCTGAGTGGGTTAGCGCGCGTTGCCTAGCAACCATAGAGAACCAAAAATTGAAACCAAATAATTAAGATTTCGCGTCTCGGAGCTGGGGGCTTTTATCTCAGCAGTTATCCCCCGCCCTCACCCTCTGTCCTGAGAAACCCCGTATAGCCATCAAAGGCGAGGTAGGGGTGAACAAAAAAATAAATTAAGCATCTCAAAATAAAAAAAAATCTATCCGGAGGTTAGTTTGTTTTCAGTAAATTTCCATAGAAGATTGTTAATACATAAACGATTAAATTGTATCAGCAATTGCGTTAGTATTCACCCAGTCATAGGATTTTGTTCCTTGTTTTAAGATTTAATTACACATATTCAGAAAACTTGGATTAGGCGTGCGCTCACGGCACATGATAGTAACTCTTAACGCCATCTCTCATAAATGTATTACCCCATGATTAAGTTTAAATTGGACTGTTTGATCATAAGAAAAAAATCCTGATATTTAGCACCTCTAACTCAGATATGTTCGGGCATAAAGACGGTAGGTTCAATTGCTTGGAACTAACTCGCATTTAATGAACTACAACTTTTATTTTATGGACTTCGGTCGAAAAATCCATTTCCGGCAAGACATTAGCTGATGATGCATGAAAAACGTGAGTAATAAAAAGAACAAAAGGTCCTTAATTGCGCATTTCTGGACACATGTCCATATAATAGGACTTTTTTCTTGTTTTGAGGTCCTTAATTCATTCCTCAAGACTGAAATATATTTAAAATATATGTGTTGTATTTGGTCATATCTTATCTATTAATCCTATTCTAGTTACTATTAGATCAGATTTAAAGTTATATCATTCGTTTTCGAGTGTTTTAACAGCACATACATCTGCGAATTATAGTTTCGCAATACTAAACTAGCCGGTTACGTTTTCTTGTTTCCGTGTATTCCAAAATAATACAATATGTCTGGAAATTGTTTATTACGATAATATCCATAATTCCAAAGGGAAGAAAACTTTCTACTCATGTTCGTAGAGCCAGGCAACCAGTAATCTCCAGAGAGCGAAAATGAATTTCTGGACAATAACGTCATACTTTTTGTATGAGTTCTTACACATCTGTTCTATTATCTTGGCCTTCGTAAAATTTTAGAAAATTAGTTGTCTAGTTTTGACTGGATAATAATTGGTTGTTGTATCTCAATGTTTCGAATTCGACGTGAATAACACTTTAAAATATTCAAGAGACTAATCGATCTGTTTTTTTTTTGTTTGATTTATGGCATCCGAAAAAACAGTAATTGACTAAACCCATTTTCCATATTCAATTATTGTTCAAACTGTAAACAAGTCCCCACTTCCCAAAGCGGAATTCTTCTTGGGTATATTTTTTGGGTGGAGATGTTTACTGTCTAAAATCAAATTGATCGTGCTGATTTAAGAATGCATATTAATAATAGACTGCTGATTCTCGACCTGTAATTATATTGTGTATATTTGTCTTATCCAACTATCATATTTTTCCCTACTATTTTTTGACGTGATTCTAAGCTGGTAGTGGTAGTTTGGAGGAATGACAGGTTTTGTCTTGATTGTCTCAAATAAGTTCTATTCTGATATAATATTATTATGAGTGATATGAGAAATAGAGTGAAGATAATCATTAGTTGAAATAAACTTTATTGCTGATATTACTATTAACATATAATTTAAACTTGAAAGTAAATCATCCAAAACCTTTATTATGGTTATGTCATCTACTTAAGCGTCTTAACTTTCACATTTTAATGATTCCCTTGGTTCTGCGCTTCACTTTTCGAATGTTACTCTTATTAATTTTAGTAATCACGTCCTATGTAATTTTGCACTTCCGTTGGATGATTTCTACTTTGTGACATCAATTCGCGATAGACTATTAAGAGTTAATTATGTGATATTAAGATCCAATCATGATTTACTTATGAATATTCAGATTAGAGCTTGTTTTGTGGACGGAAGTATACTTAGATCCAAATAGCTTTTTATAGATGTATTTGAATTGGGCATTCGGACTATACAAGGTTTTGTTTACTTTTAAGATAATCTATTTTTAGCTTTCGCTTCCACTTCAAACGCCAACCCTCCCTCAGTCCAATATGAAAACTGTAACATATCCAAAGCAGTTCAAAAGAAAAGACGAGCCTGAGTATATTCATCCCTAATTGTGGACTAGCTGCGGTAAGAGTTAATTCCAGCATTGTGGTTACGTAGTGCGTTTATGCTCCCTTCCGCCTAATCGCCCAGTTATCGAACCTTATTCAATTTCGCCTGAGCCGCAGTGCGAGTTTCCTGGCTGTAGTTCTCAGTTGGGTATGTTTACGTCAACGTCTGGCTACCAACTGATCCGCGAAACGTTGCATTCCGAAATGTGTGTTGGTTTGAAATCAGCACCCGTAGTTTTGATTCAGTGACTGTATTCATAAGCAGAATTTCAACACTGACTATCTTGCATGTGAGTTGATTCTATCTTTTGGTAGACTGATGAATGTTTTGGATTCGAGAGCACCCGTTTTCACTGTACCATTACATTTTTTTTTGCTCATCCCCTTCACATCATGGCGTTTTCTTTATTTTGAAGAGGTGAAAATATGTTTGATCGGAAAAAATGAATACTCCAGTTTGCTGCAAACAATACACTAATTGGGATATAATTAATGAGGTTTTAAATATGTGGAACCTTCAGTATTTCATTAACACATTCGCCGCCCAGCGCGATTCGTTTGTGTTACTCGCGGGATCCTAATCCGACTGTCGGCGCGCCTTAAAGTAAACGAACAATAAGCAGGAATATTTTACCATGTAACTCGCATATTATCATCTTCGATCTCAAATGCGTTTTGAGTGTTTTAATGAAAACCATATTTGAGTGACGGTGGCCCCTCGAAAGCATGACCGTTACCCAGATATGGGTGACGTGGTGACCAACGTGTTAATCAGCCATTTGAAATCACCTTAGGTTTAAGGTATCTTTCTATAAATCATGTATTATAACAATTCTGATATTATATCTAAATCGAGACACCATTAGCCAGATATTCTGAGTAAAAGAGGGTTAGAGAAAATCTATTCCAAGTTACGTAGGTTCTGCCTATCTTGTCATTACCAAATGTTATCCCTGTCCATCGCACACTTTGATCCGGTTTGGTTTCTATATATTTTTTTATAAATAATTTTAAAATGTCTACTTGTTGTTGTTGTTTTGGTTTTAAGGGCAAAAGACTGCGAGTGGTTATTATTGCCCAAAATATCTTCCGAAGACGACTAACTTACCTATGGGATCACTTGTAGCTGGGTGGCTAGCGTAACAGCCTCCCATGCCAAAGGTCACGGGTTCAAATCCGCAGGTGGTCCTAGGATTTTTTAATGGGAGTAAAAAATCCTTAGTTACGCCGTCCTTCGGAGGGGACTTTAAAAGGTGGTCCCGAGCCTGTGCGATGTCAGGTACTCGTTAAAGATCCCTATCCTAATAAAACCTGGATAGGCAAAATTTAGGACTCCCACTGTAGCATCGTCCGATTAGCCATAGTAGCATAAAGTGACGTTAAATAAACAAACAAACAAACAAACTTACCTATGATGAGAAAAAAAAAGGAAAAAAAAATTGATTCTAAAAGGACGAAATCAATGAAAATAAAACAGAGCAATAGACATTATGATTTAATCGGAACTGCAAACATAATGATTAGCATTTATTTATTTCAGTGGCGCGACAGGCCGTGCAGGCCCTGGGCCTCGCCGTGTGATCTCCTGGGAGATTACACTCGCGTTTCATGATGAAATTCGTAGTGTAGGGTCATCACTCCCTACGCCTAATTTTGTGAGTGGCCACCATTTGGCTGACGGGTCTCACATACCCGGGGGAGAGGCTGCGAGTGAATCTCCATTTAATTACATTGTTATAAAAGCCCCGTCGGGACTGGGATTCGAACTCGCAACCTGTAGCATGAGAAACTAGCGCGCTAGCCACTCAGCCACGGGCTCCCCAATGATGATTAGCAACAAAAAGTAAAAATGAAAAGTGTGAGTAATATCAAAAAGTGCGTAAAATATCAACTTAATGTAATGTCTACTTGTTGTACTTTAAAATTATAATATCAATGAAAATTCTATCATGATTCTCATTATTAAATTAATAAATTTGCTCTTTCTTGTTTATTTATTTATTTCTGTTTATAACTTTTCGGGAGCTACACTGCCATCATCAGATACATAAAATACTTTTTCTTTTCCATCATTGCGTATGATAGATTTTTTTAAATTTATTTTGCTTCTGATAAATTCCTGAGAAAACAAATGTCCTGATTTTAATCCATGAATAATACTATTGTTTATATAGTTTTTAAAGGCTTTGTCTCGCCCAATTTGAGCCTCAGAAATGAGAGGAAATAGTTTAAATGAAATTAAATAAAATATGACTATGATCTAAGAAGTTTTAGGATTTAGCATGGTGCACTATTTTCCTACAGTAGACTGCAAATTCTCTATTCTTTCTGAACTATGTAGCTATTTACTTGCCATTCGAGGAAAAACTATACCACTTTTTAAAGCAGTGGCATCTTTAAAGGCATAAATGAGTGGAATTTAAAAATCAAATCTTTTCCGATCCATTCCTATATGTTATCTGTCTGGGTACGTAAAATCCTTCTTTTAATGTGTGATATTTGAATTATTATACAGCTAATCCAATAGATAAAGTTTATGCTCCAGTGAAAGAAGTATTGAATGTCTAAGATAATAATATGCAACTTTGGTCGACGAGCTATCACTGGTGGAACTCCCGAATCACGATTCAGTTTTCCTCTCTGGTGCTCTCCTTTCTGATGTTACGAAACATAAAGTGCTATAGGTTAAAAAAAATGTTAAGTAATCAGAATAATATTATTGATTACTTCGAATTAGATCTATTTACTGGATTTTGTTTTTTTTTCACCCGTTTTATATTCTCTTGAATTACAATAAATACGAAATAAACCAGATGAATACTTTTTTATTTCAGTTAGCAAGTAATATGTTCTACTTGTGAAGAATTTTATTTAATGATATTTCTCTATCTTAAGGATTCATTCATTATCGTTTTTATTACTCTTTCTAGATATATTATTTGATTGATCCTCAATGCAATCTATGTCAAAATTTAATGGGCTTTAATATCAAAATAGTCTAACATATTTAAAATAGTCTGTCAGTATTTTAAATTTTCTTCTTATAAAGTACCTTTAATTTCGTAGATTCGAAAAAATAATCTATCAAAATAGCATTGAGGAAAACCTGCTAAATATATGAGTTGAACGAATTGTATATCCAACTAAAAGAGGAAAAACAAAAATATTTTTTATGCTATGTTTGTGTTTTTGAACATTGAAACAGTAACGTATTATATACCGTTTGAAAGCTAAAGATTTTAGAAAAAAATATTATCTTATACATGAAATTGTAAAAGTTTACGGAGAGTGATGAAAAACTGATTGTCTTAGATAATTGTAAAATAGATTATTTAATAAAAAACATATTAATATCAAAATTCCGTGTAATGAATTATTTTAACTACTGAGGTAAGTGAAAGTCGTGTGTTGCGCGCACCAGATTTTTTTTGTACAGTATATATTATATATAAAAAGTGTTTTTAAAAATCAATTATTGAATCATATATTATTGCTTGCAAACATACATATTCATTTGAAAAGCAAACATTGATCAATAACTGATCTATAGTTTGTTGCTAAATTGACAGAACGCTGTATCATTTCACACCGCCTGACAGCAGCTATTATTTAGATGGGCACCTCTTTTAAATTACGTCGGATCACTTTCGTTTGTGGTTTAAGTATTTCTTGGCATCTGACTGATTCATAGTTGCTTAACTGCGTTTTAAATTATATATATGTACGTCTGTCAATGGTTTGTTTTTTTTTGTTGGTTTTTTCAATTAAGAAATGCATGAAAACGACAATAAGTATTATTAGTTTAATGAGAATTGGGAGTGGCGTGGTCTAGTAGGTAGAGCTCTAGTCTACTGTTCTCTGTGTCCTGGGTTCGAATCCCAGCTGTGGCTGAATACTATTTATTCTTTTAATTCCGTCGAATGGCTCTATAAAGTGGGTACCTTTGGCCTAGAAACAGTACGAATCTGTATATGTGCTGAGCCCAAGACCCTTCATGGGTTGTAGTGTTACAGGTTTTTTTTTTTTTTAATGAGAATTAGTAGATAACTAATAATAAATAATGACTATCACCACTAAAAGATAACTAGTACATATTTTACAATCGATACTATCATTATATAACCTAATGGATAAATAACTTGAGGTTTGCGGTGTTGGTTAGAAAAACAGCCAAAGGCCGCGAATTCAAACCCGGTAGATAGCACCAGGATTTTTAAAGGGGTAAAAATTCCTAAGTTACAATGTAATCGGAGGATAAGTAAAATGGTGGTCCCGAGCCTGCTTATCAGATACTCGTGAAGATCCCTTCCCTAATTAAACCTAGGTAGGAAAAATTTAATAAATATGATTATCATTTTATTTTCACTTACTTATATATAAAATATATTGTAAGGGTAAGTATTGCGATCGTGGAAATTTTCGAATTCCAGTTTTCGACGGCCGCTATTTTAAATTTTCTTCCCCTAAACTACCTTTAATTTTGTACATTCCGAAAGATTAACCATATCATCATAATGACATTGATGAAGGACGATTAAATATACAAGTTGGACGAATTCGATGACCAACGAAAGGATAAAGAGCAGAACTATTTCTTAATGTACTTTTCGGTGTTTTGATGATAAGAACAGTAATATATACTTATAGTATACCGTTGGAAAGAGAAAGATTTTAGAAAAAAATATTCTCTGATAGACTAAGTTGTAAAAAGTAAAATAAATTGATGAATAGCGAATAAACATATTACTGATTGATTTTTTTTTTTTTTTTTTTTTCTAAGCCCCATGGGAGTTGGGAGTTGGAAATCGGAAATAGAGGAAGGAATATGGGATCTCTTTTTCTGCAGATTAATAATTTAATATTATATGTTATATAACTGATTTAATTAATGTTATATTAAGTTATAATTTGATTAATAATTTATTATAGATATAATTATATATATATTTTAATCTTAAACATATGTTTTCAACGAAAATGAACAAACGTTTTATTAAAATCTACTTAAAATACTTATCAAATTGAAGTATATGTAATTGATTTTAACAGTCAATGTAAGTGAAATTCGTGTGTTGCCCGCACCAGATTTTTTTCGATTAGCCACTGCATGAAGGTATAAACAAATAAGGGTGACGTTAAAGGTATAAACAAACAGCATTTGAGGTCAAATTTTATGTTTCATAAACTAATATACTTTGGTCTATATCAATTAAGACTATGGTCTAATAAAGACAGCTGTAATGAACAAATACATAAATTCTAGAGTTGTAAATTATTTTACAAGAGCTTACTTTTAAGAGCTCGAAGAAACAAGTGACATTTTATGTCATTATTATAAAAATAAATCAGTTAACTTGATAGTTTTTGAATATGCCAAAGATGAGTGTTTTGTCAGGTTTTTCGTCAGCATTTCAATTCATGCAGTCTAATTTGTTTACCCATTTCCTCACTATCCATTATAATTCTATCCTGACCACACGCCTCCTGGGTAAGGCAATAGTTAATTGTAACGTTTGATTGCTTGAGGATGCGGTTTTTTACAGTGTTTGAGAAACATAAATTATCTATGCTTGTATTATAGGTGGGTTGTGGTTGAAAAAAACTGAGTTTAAATATATATTTCTGCTTTGCTTATTCACATAATGTAGTCTCATTGTTTGTCTCATGAATTTTGTTTAAAAAAAAAAAAATAGTTTTATCAATAAACATCGAAGTGCTACCGCTGGGTAGATTCTTCTCAAGACTTTCAAGCCAATTATCTGTAAATAGCTTACTCATTGTACGCTGTACAGTTGTAAATTTCAATAAAATATTTTTAAAAAGTTTTATCATACCGTTAAAATTGTTATTAAATTACTGTGTAATAACAGTTTTTACAAATCCAAGAAACTCCGACATACCACCTGAAACCCTATTTACGAATGCTGAAATAAATACTATTTGGAGTTTTGAGGATATTATTCAGTTTATGACCATTAGCATCCGAACTTCGCTAATTCACGACTAACGAGTGTTGTAGAAAACCAACATAAAATAATAGTAATTTACCAAAGCAATATAAGAAAACTATTATTGATCGAAGTAATTACTAACGGATTCGGGGGAAAAAACTAAAAAGCATCACACATATCATTCATAGTACATCATTTCGTATTATTAATAGTGATACATTTTTTTATAAAAAGAATTACGAATTTTTTTTTAAATTTCTATTTAAGGGATTGTTAAAATGCTTATTTACAGTACTTTACTTCTATAGTAACATATATATATATATATATATTGTTTGTTTGTTTGGGCTTTAAGGCGTAAAACTTCAAGGTCATCAACGCCTGTGTATGTATATATATATATATATATATATATATATATATATATATATATATATATATATATATATTATATATATATATGTGTGTGTGTGTGTGTGTGTGTGTGTGTGTGTGTGTGTGTTATTTCTCCATCTTCATAAATGTCCAAAATATGGGCTTATAAAATCATTCAGCATCCGCTGTGTTAAACAAAATGGTTGATGAAGTAATGTCGAGTGATCTCAATAAAAAACTCCTCTGATTAACTATTTCTTAACCGATTTCTTAACTGACTATTTCTTACTATTACCTTTACAATAGATACAAATTTGGGATCGGACCAGGCTTAAGCCAAACCGATAATTAGTTGTTTTAGCACCCGTTAATGTTGATTTTAATATGTACGAATGGATTGCTGGTCGAATATAGCCCTTTTTGTTATCCATTAAATTTAATTCAGTTTTAGTTAGAAATCTTTCATACTGAACGACTTCGTTCGTTCAAGTTTTATCCTAAATTTAAGCTCTTTCACCCAATTCAGTAAATGCATTCGCCGTTCGCATACTCGACAAATTTAATTTCCCAGCGGATTAAAGTGGTCGTCTAATAAAAATAATTTTATTTTTCTTGTGAGAAAATTGAATTAAAATGTATTCTGGTAGTGCTTGTTAAGTGATCAAAATGTGGAATCTGTTTGATGTGAAAGTGATAAGTTATATACAGGTAATAAGTTTTTGTCAATATCAAACAATCAAGTTGTCATCATTTTAAATTTTACTTGCAATGTCTTAGATTAGACTTTTTGTCCTAGTGGATTTTCAAGTATTGATTTGTATAATGATGCATTCGATGACGTTTGCTGTGAATCGCGTGCCGGCGTGCTATAAATTAGGAAAGCGAACGGTGTTTGAGAGAAAGTAACTTTCCTACAGGGGATCTCATCATATACGCATCATCAGGAACCGTTGCCAGGGAGTGAACAAAAGAACTGCCGGGGAATATCTCAACAAGCTCCCGTTGATTAATACTTGGCTGGAGGACAATTATAGATGAATGGGACAATTATTGTCTTGTGAAACTATGGAAATGAGATTGGGCTGTCGAAAACAACCTTTGAGAGCCTCTTGTTCCTGAGGCCTGTACTGTTCCCATAGCCATTGTTCTTCACTAGTAGCGTTTAATTTTCGTTTTTAAGTTGGGACCCTAGACCCTTTTTGACTGGCCATTTTGAATTTGCTGAAGATAGCGGCGTCCCGTTGGGGTGCATGAGTGCTGTGGTGCGGACGAGCTGGCAGGCAGTTCCTCCCCCGCAGTCTGCCACAGCAACCTCTACTACACTCACAAACCTCCACTAGTTACACTTTGGGCGACCAAGCGGGACATCAAATGCCGTCCAATGAGGTACCGCGTCGGCTTATGTTTTATTTTAATCAGTCCTTTCGCACATTAGCACCTAAATTATGATGCATATCTTATTATTACATATCATACCTTAAATGAATTATCTGACACCACATAATATGTTATTCAAAACTTTATATGAAACAGTAGTGTATTCCTTGAAAATATATGAAATGTTAATGATCAAGAAACGAAATTTTAATTGTTCGCAGAATATACAAGAAAGATGGTGCGCGCAACACACGACTTTCACTTTCCTCTGTTCTTAAAATCAAGTAAAGAACTTTTAAATAAAGTTAGAGTTGAAAAAAATCTGGTGCCCGCAACACACGATTTTCACTTTCCTCTGTTCTTAAAATCAAGTAAAGAACTTTTAAATAAAGTTAGAGTTGAAAAAAATCTGGTGCCCGCAACACACGATTTTCACTTTCCTCTGTTCTTAAAATCAAGTAAAGAACTTTTAAATAAAGTTAGAGTTGAAAAAAATCTGGTGCCGCCAACACACGATTTTCATTTTCCTCTGTTCTTAAAATCAAGTAAAGAACTTTTAAATAAAGTTAGAGTTGAAAAAAATCTGGCGCCCGCAACACACGATTTTCACTTTCCTCTGTTCTTAAAATCAAGTAAAGAACTTTTAAATAAAGTTAGAGTTGAAAAAAATCTGGTGCCCGCAACACACGACTTTCACTTTCCTCTGTTCTTAAAATCAAGTAAAGAACTTTTAAATAAAGTTAGAATTGAAAAAAATCTGGTGCCCGCAACACACGATTTTCACTTACCTCCGTTGTTATAATCAATTTACGAATGTTTAAACACCATTAGTGATAAAAAATAAATTATTAAAGAATTAATTACATTGAGTTTCAACAGAAAAATGTGTTTTATTAATCATCTATTATATTAATATCTACAACAAGGAGTTAGTTTCATCGGCTTTTCATCAACCATTAACTTTTACAATTATGTGTGAAGATAATATTTTTTCTAAAATATTTAGCTTTCCAACGGTATATTATACACCTATTATACGCCTACTCTTTTCATATCCAAAAACAATACAAATAAAAATAAATAATACAAGAAAAACTAATTTTGCTCTTTTCTCCTTTAGTTATTTATTAAATTCGTTTAACTTCTATATTTAACTGTTTTTTATCAATGCTATTTAGATGATATAGTTAATTTTATAAAATATACAAACTTCCAGGTACTAGGTACTAGGCATTTAGCCCTGTCAAACTATTTCAATCAGGATGAAACCTTCATGATATTAAAGCCCATTAATTTTTACATCGATAGAGCGACTTTAAAAAAATTGTTAGAGCCGTTTTTGAGAAAATCGTAAAAAGATCCAAAATGCATGGTATAAAGTAGCACTTCTGTTCATAAAAAGTTGCTGTAACATCTCGGGAGTATAGTTGTCTTAAATATGAAATTTCAGTTCCGTACGACTTTTCGTTTTCGTGCTAGACTTACCACACACAGACGTTTTCCTATCACATCGATATTTGGATTTAGGGGATTCTAAAACGTGTATTTCCGTTGAAAACTAGAATTCGAAAATTTTCACGATCGCAATACTTTCCCTTACTATATATTTCATATATAGATAAGTGAGAGTAAAAAGGTTAAAGAATTATATTGATTTTCGAATGAAACCTGTTTTTCATTAGATAATCTATTATATTATTATTTACGACAATCATTTAGTTTTATTCCGCTTTGGTCACACTTATAAAACTTTGTGCATTAGCTAATAATTTTTCTAAAATCTTTAGCTTTCCGGTGGTATATATATATATATATATATATATATATATATATATATATATATATTATATATATATATATATATATATATATATATATATATATTACTGTTTTTATGTTTAAAAACCAAATAACATAAACAAATATGTTCGCACTTTTCTCCTTTAGTTCTATAATGAACTCGTTCAACTTGTATATTTATCCGTTTCTTATCAATGCTAACAAGATGAAATGGAAGTTTGAAGAAATGGAAATCCCAATTAAGTATTACACATCGATATTCCGAGTTTAATCAAAATCGTGTAAGAGCCTTTTTTTTTTTCTTTTTTTTGTTGAGAAAATCGTAAAAAGGAACAAAATGTGTGGTATAAAGTTGTTCTTCTGGTTAGCTGATTTTGATGATTAAGTGGCTGTAACATCTAAGGCTTATGGGCTCCTAAAATATGAAATTTCAGTTTTATATAACTTATCGATTTCGAGTTAGACTCACCACACTCAGACCCTTATTGCGGTACTCGTTAATTTTCATTTTTACTCAGGGAACCCTGTAATGTGTATTTCCCATGAAAACTTCTTCTACCAGTGGCGCGACAGGCCGTGTAGGCCCTGGGCTTCGCAGTGTAATCTCCTGGGAGATTACACTCGCGTTTCTCGATGCATTTTGTAGTGTAGGGTCATCACTCCCTACGCCTAAACGATTTTGGCATCTCCGCTCTATGCTGAAGTGTTAGCCGAGAAGTATTATTTTTTTCGTTTTTCATTTATTTATTCACATACTAGTTTTAATATCTGTGGCGTTCGTGAAAAACTAGATAGCTCGAGTTATATCAAAAATGAGTTAACTCCACGTATCGCTCCCTCAGACCGTCACCCACGTCGTGTTAAATTGGTTTAAGAAATTTCTTGGTGGAAGAAATTTCAGGTGGAAAGAAAGCTGTATGTTATAACTCTATTTTGGGTATTTTGTCACCTGTAAAATTAATGATTTTTACTTACCACTTATTCACGACCGCCACGGATATCATTTATGATTTGAAGAAATTAAAAACAATTTATTTTAAAAAGGTATTATATTTGGAGAGAAAAAAAAGTGCACTTCACGTCTTTGTATACGATTTCTGAAAAATTAATTTAAAAAAAAAATTTACTGGGATGATGTTAACGTTATTTTATTATTTTGTATCCTAAATTAGCCCCATTATAATGGATCTAGATTAATAAGTTAGGCCCCTTGGACGAATTAAGAAGAGCCGACCTCGATACAATTTCAAAATACTTTTTGACATTTCTCAAAAAACTGGTTCAGTTTTTGGGCAACTTAACCTTCAAGATTGATGATTGGGGCTATCCTATTTCTAAATTTTCCGTTGATGTCCTGTATACCGACATTAGACATGAATTTGGTCTATTTCGTTAAATGGAAAATTTGCTTTTCTATTTTTTTTTTTTTTTTTTTTAATCCTAAAACTTTTATTTATTGTGTTTTTTTAATTTACCTGAAATTTAGTTACTTATTATCTTTTTTTTTTTTTTTTAATTGAAAATGAACCTCGTCATATTTTGTTGTTAAATTTTGAAACTTTTATCTACAATATTTTTTTAACCCTATTTACAAAACGCACATTCTTTGATTTCTAGTTCTTATCCATTATCGTTCTCGTTTCACGTGGAAGTGAAGTATATCAACTGTTCCTGCAGAGACAGTCTTACTTACCTTGAAGATCTTCAGAAAATTGTTAATTGTATGTAATTCTAACGTACAACGCCCAACAGACCCCCCAAAATTGGATCTTATTGAAAAAAAGTTAATTTTATTTGATTTTCAAACATATTGTTGTGCCTCAAAACCCGTATACGTTTTCCGCCGTCTTTAAAAAAGTTACTACTAAGTTCGTACATTTTCTGCAAGTTTTTTTTATATCATGTTTGCGAATATGAGACATCTTAAATATATTGACATTCAAAAGGAATGTCGGCAAACACAATAAAACTTTTTCAAGATTGTGGAAAACTCAAAAGAGCTTTGAAATCGAATATCTGCTTTTCCTGAGATTGGCAGTAGATATCATAAAATCAAAATTACTCCACCTTTGTATATTTAAAATATCATTTCTTAGCTCGTGGAAGGAGTAACCAAGAATCACTATGATGATAATCTTAGAAGTTAAGTTTCAAAAGCTGCAAGCAATCGTTCCAGCTGATTAATATAATGCAGGGGTTGTTGTTGGTTCTTCAGGGTCAGTTGACATATTCATACGTACGTATTATGTGTAGTATGTTATTCTTAAGAGACTTAGTCCCAGAATAAGGTTTTTATTATTATTATCATTTTCTGATACAATTATGTTATAAACCATACCCAATGTGTTTACTATTATATCTTAATTTGAGGTCCGTAACTCATCAAGAATGCTGAGAGGATCGCTATTCAGCGTGGCCTCCGTAGCAAGAGATCGATTAGTCTACTATTATATTTTATTTTTGTTCAATTTTAGATTTTGTTTCACGATAACAATCGCGATCTTATTGTGATCTTGGAGGAAAGTATGTAGCATTTATTTTTGCAATACCTGCTTTGCTTAGCTTGAGAATCTTTATTCTTAAAACATATTTTCCTACTCTCTATAGGAGTACATCGACTCTTTGGAGAAATGTAATAGTGGGAAATAAGACCTGTGACATATGGAATGTACCGTTGTGTAATTTGCATATTCCTCATACAAAAGAGCAATGTTCGCTGCTTGAAAATAGTTTACTTTCTATGTGATCGTGGCAACTATTATCCAACTTAATTTTGTTGAGACAAGAAAACGCAGAATAAAGCCTTCATTATTAGCTGATAATGGATTGTTACGCTAAATTGTTATCTGTTATCGCCGGAACGAACTTTCTTATTGCTCCTGACTTAGATTTCAATTTCATCGAGTTCGTGTAGCCATGTGAGAAAGTTCACTCCCTTCCTGTTTGTATTAAGTCTGTAGTTGTAATTAACAGGTTGTGCTTTATATGTAGGCTCCGCAAAAAAACAAAAAAAAAAAAAAAAAACTCATTACAACTATACAATTATATAAATTATTCATCGATTCGTCTTCTTTGTTTCAGAATACAGGGCCATATAGAAAATATTCTCTGCATATTAGTGGTAATACCGTACAGATGAGCGATGTGCTGTTTCAAGCGACCAGGCCCAGTTTTGGTGTCATGGTCTTAAGCGTCGTTCAGTTTTCTAATTCTTAAAGTCAGAAAGAACATTTAAGTCATGTTAGAATTTGAGAAATATATATTGATGATTTAAAAACAGCAATATATGCTTATTTATATCGAGCGTTAGGGGGCGGCATGGTCTAGTGGATAGAGCGCTAGTCTACTGTGCGCCGGTTCCTGGGTTCGAATCCCGGTTGTGACAGAATATTATTTATTCTATTAATTCGACCGAGGGGCGATCCTGGGGCATACCCAGCCTCTAGAAAGTGGGTACCCAAAAAATGGGGAAAAACCTGGCGGCTGATCGTGGTCTCGGCCGAATCACCTCATTGCACGGCCTTTGGCCTAGAAACTACGAATCTCTGTGAACTGAGCACAAGACCCTTCATGGGTTATAGAGGTACAGATTTTTTTATATCGAGTGTTATACATAATAAATACATTAATTCAATTATTATTATACTTCAAATATGAAATGGTAGGTTTATGGTAGCTGAAATGAGGAGCATAAAATCTACTTAGCAGATTTTCTTTTCTTGAAAAAACCGTATTAATTGTCGTAAAATTTCTCGTTTTTGATTAAATTCTAGATTAAGGATGGTGATTGCAATGAATCTTGATAGTGTAAAAGGAAATAATAAAGTTTTTTTTTTTATTTTTTTTTCCGGCTAGAACAAGGAATGTTATTAATATATTTTCTTAAAATTTGTGTTTATTATTCACAAATATGAGCCATTCAAAAGCACTCGTCTCGAATTGAGTCAAAGGATTCCTTTGGGTCGACAATAACATATTATAACAATAAAATTTAATTTCCGTTGATGATAATTATCTTTATTAATAATTATTTATTACTGCAATTTTAAAATGTTAATTAATATATAAATCTCATGATTATTATTATGAGTATAGAGTATACATACAGCGTAAACATTTAAAAAGCAGATGCTCCATCCAACGTATTCAGTTACCCTGTAGTTGCGCCTAAAAAAAGTTTTAGGTGAAAAAATTTCGTTTTTTCTATGAAGTAAATGTTTAATTATTTTCTTTGCTCTTAACTTCATTTTAAATAGATCTCGCATTCACCTTGACACAGAACACCTATCCCTGTGTAACTAAAACCATTTTAATTGTCATTAGCTATATGAAAATTGACATTAATAAATATTTTTTGACGTTAAATAAATAAACAACAATAAATATTTTTGTTTTGTTCTTGAGTATTTATTTATTTTTTTTTTTTTGTTTTAGGGAAGTAAAAGCGCCGTAGGGAGCGGACCTCCGTACTACATGACCCACAGCTTTCCTCCTGGGGGAACTTTACCTCGCACTGGTGGACCTCTCCTCCGACCCTATCCTCCTCCAGCCAAACCACCAACTCAAGGTTTGTTATTTTTTTTTTAAACGTCATTGTTACTCATGCAATTTAACTAATCCAAATACATGGGCGTCACAGATTTTTATGAAACTTTTTTTTTCTTGGCTGAAACTTGACATTGAACGATTAGCAAAATATTGGAACCAACGATTCCCAAGAGTCGCATAAAAGAAAATCGGTAAGTTTGTGCGTGAAATACACATTTTATGTATTAACAGTATTAAAATTGTGTGTGTGTGTGAATGTAGAAAAATAATTTAGGTGTCATAATTATACTATTTCAAAGCAGAATAATAGAAGCAAAAGCCATTAAACTTTAAGTTTTATGCTTGTTTATGACTCTAAAAATATGAATAATCTCGTCAAAACAGTACTTTTAATAAGGTTTCTTCAAAGCTATGCTTAGATTAAGATTCCTCACTCCTAAAAAAAGTATATTACATTTTTTTACCAAGATTTATTTTTATATAATTGCTTAAGCCCTCTTCTATTCATTCTGATTCTGGATTCTGCTATAACTGAGGCCAAGATTCAAATGAGAAGTTTTTACCTGGGATTTAAGTGCATGCGACCAGTTACCTATTCTCTGATGGCTTTTGCCGATGATAATAGTAGTCTTTGCCAACAACCACAGGGAGTTAATTCACAACATAAAAATTCTGCACAGAAAAAAATCAACATGGAGATAAATCCTGAAAAGACCTAAGTAATGAGAATTGGCAGGATGCCGCGTCGAGAGATGCGAATAATAAGAATAAGAGATAAGCCCATCTAACAGGTTAGGTGCTTTAAATAACTAGGAGCCCATTTGGATGAGAGCGGACTCATTGATAATTAGATTAAGGAGTGAGTGAACGCTGCAGGATAAATGCTCTTCGCTGTGAATAGAAACTTCCTGAACAACAAAGATTTCTGAAAGAAAACTAAAGTGAAGGTATATAAATCTACCTTTCTGCCCATACTAACCTACTCATCAGAGTTGTGGTCAATAACCTCTAAACAAAGAAGTGAAATTCAGTCTACATAAATGAGGTTCCTCAGGAAAATCAAGGGAAAAACCAGAAGAGATTGTGTCCACAACTGTTGAGTTGTGTTGTCTTATAGTTGTATAACGTCCAATCTTGATGTCGAACCGACGGAGAGAATCATCGAAGAACAATGTCTAAGATGGTTCAGACATACATCAAGGATGGAAAACCACATATACTTATACAAGGCTAAAGTGGACCGACAAAGAGGAAGATGGAGATAGGCAAGCCTTCGTGAAGAAAGGACTGTAATGGGTCAAAAGAAAAGAATTAATTAAAGATCGAAGAATATGGTCCATTCTCTACAGAATAGCACTTCACACTGCATAAGCATTAAACGAGGATTGATTATGATGATAATCAATTTATATAATTTTATAACCAATCCTGAAACTTAAACATTTTAATGGCTTATTTTCATTATTTTGCTTTGAAATAGGGTAATTTC
This sequence comes from Piezodorus guildinii, assembly GCA_023052935.1. Lineage (NCBI taxonomy): Eukaryota > Metazoa > Arthropoda > Insecta > Hemiptera > Pentatomidae > Piezodorus > Piezodorus guildinii. The sequence goes on from CM041293.1 coordinate 66,088,216, forward strand.
GACACCAACATTATTTTTCTACCTGCACTATAACCAGAAGTATCAAATAAAATGTATTTTTCGTGCACAAACTTTCCGATTTTTTTATGTGATTCCTGGGGAGCTTTAACCCCCAATATTTTTCAGATGATAATCGTTTAATGTCTAGTTTCACCCAAAAAAATTTCATAAAAATCTGTGTGACACATTTGGGATCCTCTCCTTGAAAGATAACATCTTCAATATTATTTTTCCTTATCTATATCTCTTATAATTGACATATTGGATTATTTATAGTCTTTTAACTTTAATTTTAGTTGATGGTTACATGTCATCACCCGAGCGTGGGCCACGAGGATACGGAACAGGACCAGGCTATCCTGGTTACGACGATCCATACTACACACCATATTCACCCAGGCCTGGAACTATCACTCCTGTCATAGATGAAGAGGCGAGGTTAGTAAATCTTAATTTTAATAGTAAAATAGTATTTACAGACTTCCTGATTATGGTAATGTTTATTTGTTTCAATTAACATAACAGTAAAAGGTAGTTGTTAATGATGAGTTTTAACATTAATTTAACAAATTTTTTGTTCTGTTTTAACTCTACTCTCTGAATACATATTTTCCTTATTTATATTCCTTTCATGTTTTGTTTTTTTGTTTTCTTTAATTTTAAGAAAAGATTATACTTCTATAACATCTATTAACTCCTTAAGTTTATTGTTTGTTTTTTCATACTATTTAATTCATTGTTACTTTTAATTTGCTAATAATGCAACCTTTCCAAACCACTCAGATATGACCTGATCCTTCCCTTATTATAATGATCTATTGGTTAATTTCTTTATGTTTCTATTTTTTATAAAACGCTTTGTTGTTTTATTCATCTTAACGAAAATGAGTTATTTTTGTATCATTAGAATTTTCAGATTTAGTTCAGTTTTTGTATTTCTCACACATAATCTATTTGTTAAAAAAAGAATTATTTTATTTATTTATTTGTATGCAATTGCTTATTTCCTGTACATAGCTTATGTTTAGTTTAATTTAGTATCAATTGGAATATTTTTATTTTTTTTACTTTTTTAACTTAAAAATGAGAAATGGAGGACATAATTCCTTGTTCTTATAAATATTAATTTTGATGTTAGACATCCAGTAATATTATAAGAGAGAATCAGCTAAAAGAAAAATTTAGCTATTTTGACTGTGACATTATTGATAGGTATCACTGATATTTCACCTTTTTTATATCATTCTTTTTGTTTTAATCAACTTATGTACTCCCCTTTAATATGTATGGGAGCCTATGTTGTTGCATTGATCCGCTACTACATCCTGACACCCCTGTCATTTATACCCTCTATCTACTATTGAAGATATATTACAACATCGACACACTCTCCCGCTTCTTCGATTAATGATTCCTTAGTTCCCTTCCATCCATCTAGCCTGATGTTCTGTTATGTTTTAAAATCTATCAGTTTGATTTATTGTATTGTTTGCTTTTGTAAATCGATTGTTAAGATTATTTTATTAGGTGGAATCTGATGTGCATTAACTTGTAAGGTGGGTGACCTCGAACATTCTGTATATATACCCTGTCCTTATATTTATCTTTCTTTAAAATATATTCAAATTTTGCTTGAACTTCTGTAATTTTTTTTTCAATCAGGCCATTTAATTTCTTTAATAGAACTCAATTTTTGGAAGTACTTCTATAATGCTCTTTTTTTGACTATGGTATTTGGAGAAATTAATCCAGTTTCAACCCAGTGCTACTTGATCATTTTTAATTTGAACAGGATAATGTTTTTGTTTTTATGAAAAGGTTAAATAATGCAAAATAAAAACCTAGATTGTTGCTTCAAGTTCCGACAGGTAGGATGATTCTTGGGTGAATTTTGTTCATATTTAATATATACATATTCAAGAGCAGTTATTGATGTAATAGATAAAGTGCACTTTCCCAACGACCCTCTTTTATATAATATTTATTCTTCACTTGTAATTGTATGATCATCATAAGCTGAGAAATACAAGAAGAGCTAATTCTATATTGCTTCCATTTCAATACAGAATTGTGATTTTCAGTAAGTGTTAATGAATGTTTTAAACAAAAAATGAAGCATAAAATTATATCCTACTAACCCTTCCTGTCACCTTAAACTTTCTATTGATAAATACTCACCCGGGCATTCTGAGCCCTTTTAAGCTTTGAGTGGTTTGAGGTAGGACTTTGCATGTATATTGGTGATGGTTGTATAGCGATACGGAGGGCCTGGAGGAGGGATATGGTGGAGCAGGTAGGGGATTCAAGGTGGCTCCTCGAACACCTGTTACTGCAGTCTTCCCCCAACAACAAATTGACCAGACCAGGTGAGGAAGGATCTTCATCGGCATTTTTCTTCTATTTTTATGCTTAAAAGCATGTGCTTTAATTTTCACTGTTTAGTTACTGCAATGTGGCCACAAGTTTTTTAACTTCAATCATCTTAGATTAATCTCACTTTTAAAAAATCCTTATCCAGAGAAGACAAGAAGGAGAATTTAAAATAAACTAGCAGTATACCTACTTTTCATATAAACTTTCTTTGCATTGTTAGTGTTTTATGTTTGATCATTTTTATCTATCATTACATTTTTATAAATGTTTTATAAATTTTGTTTTTGGTGAATCATGAACATTTTAAAAAATAATACAAACCTGCTTAAATTTGTAATTAAAAGAAAAAATTGTACTTCTTTTTCTGATCTGATAAACTTATTAATGAATATTACCTCCTCTCTCTTTGATTGGCTTTTTGATCATTCTTAGGCTAAGATTCACAAATAAAATTTCCTAGCACTTGGGTTAGTGAAAGTTTTCTTTTCCAAACTCTGATTGATCGAAGATCTCGGTGATTGTATCCAACATCTTTCTAAAATCTTCACTTTCTTCTATGGCTTTTTTTTTTTTTTTTTCATTTAATTTAACTCCCTTATTTAATGATATTTCATCAAGAGGAATTATCTGTTTTAACCATATTTGGTCAATATCTTGTCTGAAATGAAAACATTTTATATCAAACGTGTGGTCACCATCGTTTGATTTTTAAATTTTCTGAACAATAATTATTACTTCTGTCTTCTTTCCATCTCTCCTCTTTCTCTTTCACTTTCTTTCCCTCACTTTAACTTGTTCATATGATGGCATTCTTATGAGTTAGAAAATGAGCTGAAACAATGGATTAATTGTTTCCTTCAATTTTTTTTCTGGCTCCCTTGATATGCCCACCTTTTACAATTATATTAAAGCCTTATATAGGTACTAAAGCAATTATCTTTCCCTGTGCTTACTTCATGAAAGATTTTACGTACCTCACCTCTGCCCTCTTGATGCCTATTTCATTTCGCATTAAGTGGCTAACTTTGACAGACCCTTCTTTATGTTTCGTATCTTTTAAAATGTATTTTCTCTTTGATTATGTAGATATTGTTCACATATAAACATATAATTTTAGGGATTTTTTTCAATAAGCCTACCATTTTCTCTCTTTGTTAGTGAGGGGGAAGTGTATATTAGAGCTTCTAATATTATTACAAGTCCCTGGTATTAATTCAAATATTGGTAAATTCAGCCTAACTACCCTCTTATAATTGAACTACACCCACTTTATTTAATCATAAAATTCTTGGTTATCTTGAATTTTATGGTACTTCAGAAAACCATTGAAGATTGTTAGCTAGAGGAGGTAAAACTGGATTATTATTGAAACTTGAAAGCTTTTCTTAGTTTGGTGTGAATATATTTATTGTTAGATTAATTGCTGGAGTAGATTGCAACTTGGTTTTAGACTAAGGCAGGTTGTTGTTGAAAGTGTTCTTTCAATTTGTCTGTTTCTATTTTTTAAATATTACTGCATTATTATGCCTCAATTTACTTAAGTATCCATTTCTGTCTGTTTTCATTATTTTCCCTAATTTTTCAACTCCTGTTTCATTTCAATTTAATTTTTTCAAGTAGGGTTTATCCTATTCACTACTGCCTGAATATCTGATTGTGATAGGGTGAAAGATAAATAAACATTTCAATGGAGTGGACTACAGCTTAACTTTCTATTTACTCCAGATGGTTCATTCAAATAAATAACACAGAGTGGCCAGTATTAAAAATGTGTGTGTTCAAATTGCTATCAAGTTGCTCTTGCATTATAATAAAGCATATTTTATTAAATTTAAAAGAACAATATTGAGAATGCATGATGGACTGTTAAAAGTATCATATGTAGAAATAATAGAGAGTCAGTCGTGTGAAAAATACATTAATTTTGCCGATGTTTCCGTGATGTGAGCCTTGTCAAGCATAAAGTCAGGCCAGTTCATGCTTGACATGGCTCACTCATGCCCAAATGATGTCTTACATGTTTGAGCAGAAACATCGACAAAATTAATATATTTTTCACACGACTGACTCCCAATTATTTCTACCTATGATTTAAAAGAACAGTTATGCTGAAAGATTTACATATTAATTTGAAATTTAAGTTATTGAAAGATTCCTTGTGTGGCAGGCTAAGGGTGGAACATATGGAACGTCAGCTGGCATCGTTGACTGGCCTCGTGCAAAAGGCTCTGACTCAGGCAGTGGTTCCTGGACCTCCGGTTCCACAAACACCTTCACTTTACCATCGATCGGCTTCAGGTAACTTTTAAGGGGCATCATATTTTCTTTATTAAATTTATTTTCTTACTTATAGACGATAACATTTATTATTACAGATTATTGATTCATTAATTATTTGTTTGTCTTTGTTTCAAATTTTACTTGACCTGAAAATATTTTTTCCTCATTATCCCTATTCCACTTTATAACATCTTGAACTATGTTTGAAGTGGAAATACTTTTGTTTCAGTTGTGCTTCTTAATATACATAATTTTTTAACATCAACAACTAGTATTAGCTTTTTGTGACTAATCCTGTTGCTTTTTTTAATGTTGTGAGAATTTTGTGTTATATTTAACAGCTGTGCGTAGCAATTAATGAAAATTAAAAATATGCTTACACATGGTCAATGCGTTGTGACCCGTTATAAAATAATGCAAATGGATTTCTGTATTATGATGACCTTTTTCATCACTTCTGACACTGATAATCTTCAGGGTCTTCAGAATACCCGCTTGATTTAAATAGCTAAATTGCAATCTGATCTGTTTATCTTCAATATCTTCTTTGATGCATTTCCAAATTAATTAATATGCATTTAAAATAAACCCTGTAGGCCCAAGATATTTTCCTTGATATGATATTAAATATATTGTTTTAGAAGAGTAATTACACTAATTTTGAAATAATAATATATTTATAACCTTCGTGTTTAACCTGCAAGTTACTGAATTGAAAAAATAGTTACCTGGTCTAAAAATCAACAACATACAACAGACTAAGATAATTATTATTAGTAATTAATGTTTGATATTAAGCCCTTAAATGTATTAAATATAAGATCCCCTTTATGACAAGTATTATTTGTCAGCTCTTTAAAATAAAAGACTAACGGTAAAATAACTCTGCCTTATATTTTTATTCTGTCTTTAGAATCGATGCTATTCTCATAATTCGATTTTAGGTTCTTTTAAAATTGATTAATGTTGTAATATTAAAATCAAAAGTGGTCATTGATAATTTGGATCAATTTTGATTTGATCAATTTCTTTTTGAAATACGTAACAGTGATCATAATATATAATAGTCTGGTAAAATTTTAAATAGCCAAATCCTTATTTTTTTGTGCCTTTCAATGTATTTCTTTAATGCTCAACTGCACTTAAGCAGCTCTTAGACAATCAATATTATCTATATATTTCGCTGTGCTGGGTATCCGTTGCATGTTTTTAGATTGCTGTCTGATAAGTTAGTTCATGGCTAATATTTTTGCTGTTATATTATGGGATAAAAAGAAATCAAGTTATATGGTCATTATTTCATGGTTTTAACCAAATCCTGAAAAATAATAAGAAGCAAATTATTTTCAGAACATTCTACTTAATATTACACACAAAAAAAAAAAAACCTGTACCACTACAACCCATGAAGAGTCTTGGGCTCAGTACATATAGAGATTCGTACTGATTCTAGGCCAGCGGCCGGGCAATGAGGCAATTAGGCCAAGATCATGCTCAGCCGCCAGGTTTTCCCCCAATATAGGGTACCCACTTTAAAGAGGCTAAGTCTACTAAGGTACCCACTTTAAAGAGGCTATGTTTACCCCAGGAGGGTCTCCATACCCTAGGGTCGCCCCCCGGCTGTATTAACAGAATAAATAATATTCTACCTCAGCCGGGATTCGAACTGAGGACCCAGAGAACAGTAGACAAGTGCTCTGTCCACTAGACCTCACCGCTCCCTAATATTATACAAAGTACATCATTTACAGAACTCTTGTGAACTGTTACTGACATTCAAGAAAGGGATGCTACAATGTGAGATACTATTCCTCCCTATTAGTGTGTATCAATAAAACTTTATTTTTAGATAAAGAAAATTTTTTTTAGGGTCTAAAATTAAAATCCGTGAAGACAGGCAGTCATGAGCAGCCAGTGAAACGTATATGTGGGAACAAACCTAATATTATTTGTTGAAAAATATATTGATCGCTTTAGGAGCTGCTTAACATTTAGACTATAGATGGCCATGGCGACTCCAAATTAACAAGCTGGAAAGTGGTGGCTTACATAATAAACTTTTATTGCCAATCTTTGTCGATAGATAAAAAATTAAGAAGTTGCGATCAGCAGAGCACCATCATTAAGATAGTATTTTTTATTGAAATAAAAAATTTAAAATATTAAAATGAGGGTAAGAAAACAAAAAGCTGATACTCCATATTCATACAGAAATTTTATTCTCCACCCCTCCCTAATGACCTATGAAGTGCAAACATTTTTTCGATTTTAATGTAATCTAATTTATTGGTTTAATGTTGGATGTTAATATGCATATAATTTTATTCCTTAGTAATACATCAAGAATTCTTTGATGAATTTCTCTGATTGTTCTATTCATTTCATTGTTATTCATTTTTGCAGTTTAGGAATCTACTGTATTAGTCTGATGTAGACATTTGCTGATATAAAAAAAAAAAAAAATTATAACTCTGATATTTATTGTTTTTGGTTTTTTTAAGTAACATAAAATATTAGAAAAATTCCAATTAAAAACGTGTTTCAACTATCTATACTTTGAAGTCATAACTTCTCAAAGGTATCAGATACAGACACCTGAACTATTAAGTATAGACACAGAATGAATACTAAAAGAGGGAAAAAAGAGCTTCCAGTTCATTGATATAGTGTTGGAAGAGCTCACTAGGATACTCCTAATCTTTGAGTATAAATGTACCAGTGCCTATACTAGCATCTTAAACCTGTGAAAAATTGTAGCAGTATCTAGCGCCTTTTTTAGTAACTAGATGCTCCAAACATTTTTTTATTTATTTATTTTTTAAAGAAATTTACAATTAAGTCCCGGTTAAAGGTTGGAAATGCATGTTATTATTCAGTTGCTAAGTTACTTAGCTCGCGGCTTCTATCTAAAAACTTAGGTTAGAATTTATAAAACTATTATTCTTCCGATGGTTCTTTACGGATGTGAAACGTGGCCGCTTACTTTGAAGGATGAACAACGGCTTTTCGAAAATAAGGTACTGCGTAAAATATTTGGTCCGAAGAGAGATGAGGCCACTGGGGAGTTTAGAAGGTTGCACAACGCGCAATTGCGAAGCTTGTATCCTGTGAATATAATTGAGTTGATAGCATTGCGGAGACTCAAATGGGCGAGTAAAGTTGTTGGGCTCGATGAGGAACGGATTCCGAGAAAGTTGGTATTCGCTGATCCGACTGGAAGGTGTCCGAAAGTTAGGCTGAAGCGTCAATGGGAGGATTGCGTTAAGGCTGATCTCGGAGGCTTGGGCTTGAACGATGAACATTGGACGAGTCTGTGTAGGCGGAATTTGGTGGTATCGGCATTGAACATTCGGGTTCGGTAAGCCTATTATTATTATTATTATTATTATTATTAAAAAAATTTACAACCGTATTATACAATAAAATACATTAAATAAATGTGTTAATTCATCATATGTATGAGCTTAATACAGGCATGTGAAGAAGCTACCCAGTGGTAGCACTTGAGTGTTTATTTAATGTAGTAGATTGTGAGGCCATCGTCTCCAAGCTTTGCCCCTTTTTAAGGCTGCGCTTCACCGTGAGAGAACGGGTAGATGAAAATTTGTGAGATTTGATGATATTGAATATCATACACTCTCACATACTTTCAGTGTATAAATATTCAAATACTTTATTTTCTATAAAACATCATCATTCATTTTTTAAATAAACTTTAATTATAAATAATGTTTTATTTCTTAAAATGAAGTTTCTATATTAGAAAAAATATATGTTTTCATAATGTGTATGTTACACTTCTATGTTTTGATTTAACATTATCATTTATTTTTGTAAAATAATATTTATTGATATTATAGGATTATTTAAGAAGTAATATTTGATGTTATTATTTGAATTTTTTTTTATTTTTAAATATGCCTTTCTCCTCTCCCGCTACTTTCGTAAACTCTCACAATACATCGCTCTCATGGATTTTCATCTACCTCTTCTCTCACTGTGTAGTAGTACTGGCTTGATTCAAAAAGAGGGTAAGCTTGGAGCACTCAGTTACCAAAAAAACGCTAGATACTGAAACAATTTTTCACAAGTTTTAGACGCTATTGTGCCTAGCAATGAGCAGTTGTGCACCCATTCCTTTAGGAATGGGTTACAATTTTGATACCTAACATTTTATATTAAAAGAATGATGTAAACTAAATAATATTTATAAAAGCAAATTTAGATTTACTTCAGATTCATTTTTAAAAACTTAAACAATAAAATAGATCTAACATAAGATAAAAGAGTATCAGGTATTTCAACTAATAAAATACTAGATTGTAAAAAAGTTTTCCTATTGAGTGTAGCTTATTTTTTAGTTCATTGATTAGTCCTTTCTCTGCTTTGCTGTTGAAACACGTTCATGCCTTGTTAATTCATCTATCGCTTAAAATTCTGTTAACCATTCGAGGGATTTATGTTTGTGGCTTATTGTAAATATTATAAGCTTAATGATGTTTTGCTTATTGTAAATAAATGTGACTAACACCTTACACTTATGGGCTATGGCTTACTAACACATGTTTTGTGTTGCACACAGTATCTGATGATTTCGACAAACACTCAAGCTCAAGTTCAGCCTCGCTTCCAGGTTAGTAATTATATTTGTTATCATTACTTATATTTTTATTTGTAGTAAATTACACAATGTCTGTTTGTTATAAGTGTGGGTTTTTGTGAAATGTTTCTTGATTGTTGTGCAAGGCTGATATCCATTCATCCAAGACATGTCCCATTTCTTTTTATTAAGGGAAAATCTAGAAACATAATAATATAGTCATCATCAAGTGTTATTCAATTGAGAATATGAGGTTTGAACTGATTCAAATTATTTAGTTATACTACAAAAACATAAATTTTTATTGTTCTTTCTCTGTTATTTTTTGCATATTTTACTTAATCATTATTTAATAATAATTATTATTATTATTTTTTTTTTTGTTGAGGGAAGCAACTATTATTGAAATTTATTAACAATTTTTAGTCTCTTTAAGTTAATAATTTAGATGAAACTTGGTAGGTATTTATATTTTTACTCTATGGCAATTTCATTAATAGGTTGGTTTCAAATTTCCGGTCTAGATTTCCTATCTTATTTTTAGTATGTATTATTGTATTTTCACAATGATGTTATGCTATTACGGAAACTATCTATCTATTGAAGGAATTATTGTCTGTTGTGCCTAATGATAACTATGTAACTTTCATATCAATGAACCTGTTAGAATAAAAGTGGTGTAAATTCAAAATAAAAAATATGTTTTTGGTTTGCTTAAGTGTTAATATATTAAGTATGTATTTTGTACTTAATTTAAACTTTGATTTGAAAAGTTAAATAAAATTAAAATTTATTTGGTTAATAAAACTTTCATCTGGAATGAAATAAAAGAGAGGAAAAATTATTGGATAGTAAAAATTATCACAATTATATGAGTTATAATGAATTATATTTAATACTTTAGCTAAATCTATCTTGAAAGTAAAAACAACCATTATTGTGAGAAACAATATTTGGAGTTCTTTTTGCCATTTGTTCTACCAAGTTTTATCAAAATTTTTGGTTCATTCAAACTATCAACTAGTACTTATTAAATACATCAATCATGTAATCTCTAGTTCTTTTACTGCTGGACAATTATTGTTCAAATTGCTCTCTCTGTTATAGCATATTTTTTACTTCACGATTTCTAATTATATTTACTAGTCATTCAATTTGCCCTTTGTAGCTTAATTCAATTAATTTGAAAAATTAATCTTAAAATAAAGACATAATACTCCAACTTATTACAAATTATCATTGATTCAGTTTTGTTTTAATTCTTCTAATAGACCTTAACATTCTAGTAAATTTAATTCTAATTTTTTCAATGAATTAATTAACAAAAATTTGCCCATGATTGAATATTTATCAACCATTTAATAATTAATGAAATAATAGAAATTATTTTTATTAGATATGGTGTATTTGATGAGTATTCTTTGTATTGATGTAGAATTCATGTTTAATTAGCCCAATCTGATTTTGATTTTTACAGAAACCTTTTTATTTAAACCTTAAATTATTTTTTCCATAAACTTTATATTCTATTATTTTTATTTCTGAAAAGATATTTTTTATTAAAAAAAATATGCTGCCCTTAAAAAAAAAAAAAATATAATAATGATAGAAATGAAATAAATTATTAAATATTACTATTTATATTTTACTAATATATGAATTGATTCTTTTAGAATTGTTTATTAAACTAGTCTACTCCTTCCAATTTAAATGGAGTAAAATTTTGGTATTGATTGACAAATACATAAGGTTTGAATTTTTCATCTAAATTGTTTTTGTTTTTTTAAATTGTATTATATGATAACATTCTTATTCTTTAATATCGATCATTTATCTCAAATTCAAAATAAATATCAGTAGTGTTAAATTTCGAATTTTAAAATTCTCTTTTTGATAAACACAAAATTTGTAGAAAGTGCACTTTTGAAATTGTATTTTAATGTTTGAAATGGATGGCATGTTATGAGAATCTGATTTTTTTTTAAATATTGCAGTGCATTGATTCATTAAATGCATATGAAACGAGTGATATCTGTGTAGTGAAGATAGGCTTCACAATTGTTTGCTGTTTGTTAGTTTATTCAATAAGTTACTGAACTCTTCCATGATTGTAGTTGTCGTAAAGGTTCTGTCTTATCCTCACATTTCAATTCCATTATACTCCTACTATAACATGAGAATGAGACCATTAAACTATGATTGTTTGTCTCTATGGTGCTGTAACGATGGTGAATTTAAAAGTCCTTGTCCTTTGCATGTTTTCATTAATTTTCTTTTTTATTTGTTTCATTTTATTTTTAATGATAATATATTCATTTGGGGGAGATGTTACAATGAGATTTAGGCATTTTATCTACACCTTAAAGAAGACATCTTGTCGATTAAATTAATAAACACCAATGTTGAAAGAGTTTAATGATTAATTTATTTTTTTAATGTATTTATTTCATTTTAAAACAGTTATACACCTAATCAACTAAATCGACATAGTACCTCCAAAACCTCCTAAGAACATAATTTTTTTTCAGTATCACTTAAGAGGTTTTGCCCAGTTATTATAAAAATATGTAATTTTTTTTTTTGTATATGTAATTATGCTAAGGTTTCAGTTCCATAATTCCGATTGCTTAGATCAATGTTTGTCTGTATTTAGGCTCTCTGTTTCAATGGTAACAATTTGATCATCATTTAAATTTTTCTCATCTAACTTGAAGCTGATAATCATTATAATAATGATATGTTACTTATTTTACTGGACTTTGAATGGATTACTGTAATCTACAAAATTCATGTTTTCCTTGCTCCTAGAATGATGAATTATGTAAACAAGACTATTATTATGAAATAGTTATAAATCAAATTGGCATATATTAGGATGATTCCAAGATTCCTATAAAATAACTGAATCCTTTTTCTGTAGCATTTGATGTTGTTTGTATACAGGGTTTATCAGCTTTTTCGGGAGAACTTCTTTCAAAATTAATTTTTATCTCTAAAATATTCTGGGTTAGATCTTGTTGGCCTTGTTCTGGATTATATGAAATTTCCCTTGGAAGCTGTATATATCTGGTTCAAATCAGAATTAAATTGATTGGGTAATCTACAATAATGCAAAAAACATGAGCCAGCCTAGGTTTTGTGGAATAGTATTGAGGGAGATTATTCCTTATGCATTTTAGTTTATCTAATAAGCATATTAAAGAGTCCAGCTGTAATCTGAATAATGTGACTTCAAAGAAGATTCAGTTCTCAACTCTTATAGCAAAAATATTCTTGGTTATGCTCTTGCATAACCATGTCAATGTTTTCCAATCTCCTTAAAAGAAAGATTCTCTGATCTGAACACTCTTTCTGTCCCTCTCTGATTTTGCCTTGCATTGGCCTTAGAACCTCTAAGGTGTGTTCTTCAGCAGGATTAAAGAATGGCATGCTAGAATTTCTTTCTGCCTCACTCAAAAGTAAGTTCATAAATTGTTCAGAGATTTCTGTTCTGTATACATGCATACATACATATTCGGCTCTACAGCCCAGTCTGGGCCCTGGCCTTCAGAAGAAACTGTCCCCACCTGTCTCTGTCCCTGGTCATCGTCCACCACTTCGACACTCCCAGCCGCACCGCATCCCTTCCAACTTTGTCCAACCATCTTATGTGAGGTCTTCCCACTTTTCTTTTTCCCACTGGTGCATAGTTCATTATCCTCTTGGGAATGCTATCTTCAGCCATCCTTTGCACACGACCAGCCCAACGAAGCCAGCTGATCTGGATAAATTTAATTGCTGGAACATCCTTATACTTTTTGTACAGTTACTGGTTGTTCCTTATTCTCCAGGTGGCATTTTCTTTGATGGGCCCATAAACCCTTCTGAGAATTCTCCTTTAAAAAACTGCAATCTTCTGTTCTTTGAATTTCTTTATCACCCAGCATTCACAACTATATCTCAGTGTGGGTCTTATGACGGCTTTGTAGAATTTAGCCTTCGTGTCTTTAATTATAGCTTTTGTTTAAAAAAGCTTGATTCAAGCATAATAACCCTTTGTGGCTGCTGGGATTCTCTTCTCTATTTCTTTGGAAGAGTTATTGGCAGTATCTACAAATGACCCAAGGTACACAAATTCCCGAACTGTTTCGAATTTGTATCTGCCTATTGCTATTTGTCGATCACACACCTCAGTCCCTGTAACTAACCATGTACTTAGTTTTGGCTTTGTTTATTATTAGCTCCGTTGCTTGAGCAGATTGCTCCAAAGCTTTATAGGCTTCTTTCATGCCTGATTCCGACCTACTGATAATATCGTCATCGGCATTAGCCAGAAAATGTAAGCCTTTATTGAAAATATGCCCGCCTATTTGTATCCGGGAATCTCTTATGATCTTCTCTAGACCTAGGTTGAATAGAAGACATGCCAGGGCATCTCCTTGCTTCAACCCATTCCTAGTTTGTAGGGTATCTGATGTATGAGGATCTTAATTTGACATTTAGAGTTGAATATGGCCACTGTTACCACTCTGACCTACTTGGATGATATTTTCATCTCCCTCATTGCCTTATAGACCATCTCTTGATTAATGGAATCGTACATGGCCTGAAATTCCACAAACAGATGCGTACTAATGTCATATTCCAGTGTATTTTCAGGGATCTCAACATGAAGATCTGATAAGTCGTTGATTTACCTAGCTTGAACCCATGTTGGTACTCCTTAATAATATTCTCTGCATATGGAAGTAGTCGAGGAAATATTATGTTATACAATATCTTGTATGCTGTATTCAGCAAAGAAGTGCCGCTGTAATTTTCACATACTAGCGAGTCATCTTTCTTGTGTATAAGGCTGATCACCCCATTATTCCATTCATCAGGCATTTCTTCCTCTATCCAGATGCATTCCATTAGATGGTTAAGCCCCTTAACGAAGTCCAGGCGTGCATTCTTAAAACACTACTCTGGTAGACCATCTATGCCTGCGGATTTGGTATTGTTGAGCTTCTCTATTGCCTCATCATAGGATGGGAGCAGCTCTTCTCTGTCAACTTTCGTTTCTGTTCTGTATATTACATTATATCATCTTTGGTTTGGAAATATAAGTAATCATTTGAAGTTTTTTTCCAAGGAGAAAGCTGGTTGCTATTTATACTGTCGTCTCCTCTTAAATTTAATTTTAATTAGGAACTGAAATTTATGAGCAATATATTTGATTAATCCCCTTGATTAATTTTTGGTATCTGCTCTAGAGGTCCCTTACTACTTCTAATATCTGGATTTCCTAATAAAAGAATTATGTTATTGAATCCTTAGTATATAACATGTACATTTTTGTTTGTTTTTTAATATTGACTGTACAACACTCTTTATAATTTAAAATATTTCATTTCTGACAAATTGTTTTAGTTCTTTTTTTTTATAAACAGGCTTCTAATAAAATAGTCTTACAATAAAAATCCTAAAATTATGAAACATGTGGAACCTGCACTACTTTTAAAAGGAAATAAAAAAAAAAATAAATAAATAAAAAATAAAAAAAAAATATGAAAGAAATACCTTTTATAAAAGTTTACACTCCATATATAAAAAAACAACAAAAAAACTAGCAACTAACCCAGTTATAATTTAAAACTGGTTAATAATTTAAAACAAACTCACTCTTTGTTTGAGCTTACAAAAATTTTATTTTATTATCTTTTGCCTCTCAATTATTTTTGCTTGCTTAGCTAATTTAAGAAATTTAAATACTTTAGAATATTCGAGCCTAAGCCCTATCATAGATTAATAAAAAAAAAATTTGTTTCATGCTTTTTCAATTGCCTTATAAAAATTGCTTATAAGTCAATTTATTATTCTGACGAGTTTTTATTACAAGTCTGTTTTGCGTTTTAAATTTTATTATGTGCTAACATGCAATGCTCAGAGTATGGGAATAATGATGACAATGGATGAAATTAGTTTGTGTTGTTACTTTCAAATTTATTGATTTTTCTTTTTTTTTTAGGTTATGAAAAATATTTTTTTTTTTTTTGAATATATGAATATTTAGTTAGCAAAAAAAAAAAAATTCTGTGCATTTTGAGTTCTATGCAATTTTTTTTTATTTTTAAATTTTGTTTATACAATCCAAAACTACAAATTTTTAATTGTTCTACATTTTATCTTTACCTATAAAACATAATTATTACAATTTTGTTTGATTTTATTTTTGACTTACTCACTGTAGAATTATTATACCCCATTATCAGTTATACAATTTTAGGTATGAAATATATTTGGTAAGAAGTATAGTTTGGAGAGTTGTAAAGAATAAAGAACACTTGGCTCTAACCAAGTAAGATCTCTTCTCTCATTCACAGTAGCCGTATATTAAAGCACTAACACACACATTTCTTTTTTACCAGACGACACCTATTTGAGATCTGATACCAAGCCGCCTAAACTTGGCAGAGGTAATAAGCACTCTTTTATTATACACTAACATAGGGCATGAAACATTTTTGGAAGAGATAATTAAGCACTTTTGATGTATACTAATGAACATAGAAGTTGTAGCTATATTTCTCATAGAAACTTCTTCATTCCCTTTCTTTTCTTGATCCTTAAGAAGCCCTATGAATGATGTGTACTGGGCGAATCAAGTTAATATGCGTATGCTACACATCACTGTTCACTTCCTATTTACCAAATTATAGAACACCTATTGTTCAGCCATTGGAGTTTTTATATGAATTGTTCTCTATTATATAAAAATGAAATGAATTGCATGATTAAACCAAGAACATTGGTAATTAGGTATTGTCATCTCAAGACAATCTTTTATCATTCTGAAATGCTGCCGGTATGTGTGTAAATATTAGTCAGATTTTATTTGAATTAATTGACAAAAGGAATTTTAATATCTCCTTGCTTTTAATCAACTGCCTGTTTTACTTATGCCATAATATACAAGTATTAATTGAGTTACATCTTGAAAAAATGGGCTATAAGTATGTTATTGCTTCTTAATTGCCAGAGGATTATTTGTACTGTTTTGACCAAATTATATAATGTAAATCTTGATAACCATTTTTAAATTCACTTTATATTGTAACCCTGAATGTTATTTATTTTAAAAGATTTTCTTCTTATTTTATTTTTGTTTTCATTCTTTTTATTTTTTAAATTTTACAAACTGGTTGATTTTGAAACAACTTGGATATTTCATATTAATTGGAAGAATTATTAAATATGTTTTACTTTTTAATAAAACTTACAAAATAAAATCATTTAAGTTAGACAGCTTTAACATACTTGGCCCATAAATCTTGTAATCTTCCAACTTTTTTACAAAATCTTTTATTTATCATATCATTATTAATGTTATACAAAGTTTTTTCTTCAATCTTTTTTATTTTATTTTTATGTCTGTTGAAATTGGCAAATAAGTTTTGTTGTTTAGTGTTATATATTTGTGTAATACCCAATATCAGTGTTAAGTAAATACCGGCAGCATTATGTTTGGGGTATCGGTGACTAATGGTAACTGTTGGACAGACAAGTCCGTATCGTTCGAGAAGTCCGTCTCTTTCTCCGACGAGCCACCTGACATGAACTCACCCAAGCAGCACTCCCCGCAGCACCCAGGTAAAATAATAATTTCACAAAAAAAAAAATTAATGTAGATACACATTATATATATTTGTATATGGAAATTTTAAAAATTAAGAAAAAAAGAAAAAATTGATTTTGTGCCTTCCCATAGTATTATAGATACTTTCATTTGCAAAGTTCAAAGGGAAAAATAAAACATATTTTTATTGCACTCGGCAGTACTTACACTAGCTGCTACATTTCTCACCAAGTAAGTAGTTTGATAAGTTTGAAAATCGAGATCAAATCAGTAAAGGTGATTCAACCAGGCCTTTATGTGAATGGATCGTAACCTGTCTTTATATGAAGTAACCATATTTTAAAACATATTCATCTGATGTTAAACTATTAATATTCATGAGCCTATCGTTTCATGATTTTGTTTTGGTTTAGCTTACCAAAAATTAGCATATGGTAGTACTTAGATTATACAAACTGATTAGAACCAAGTTCACTTCTTATAATTTAACTGAAATTGTTGAAATTAAATACTTAATGCTCCTATTTATCTATAGTAAAATCAAATTTTATTTTATTTTTTTATAACATTTGATTATAATTTTAAGGAGCTTTGTGTATCAGTTACACTTTGAAATGGTCAGACATGAAATATAAGGAGCCTTGTCAAATATTTGAGGTCGTCAGATAGCTTAGAACCTGACCCATTCTGTTTTCTGCTGTTTGACTCCCGAAAGTGAAGGCAGGCAATATTACATTATATTTTATGATTTAAATACTTTTTCTGAATAATTTCATAAACTACATAATACATCTTGTTGAGGTCCTCACATTTTATACTATAGAGTAAAATACTTTTGGATACAACAAATTGTGTTTTGTTGGTTGACTATATAATCAAATCAAGAAGGAGATGGGATATCGTGCAATCATAAATAAAATAATGTGTGTTAACTATTCATTGAATGTCAATGATTTGACTTTCATTGCTGTTGTGGTAGCATCATCCTTAAGCACGTAGAAAGATACTTTCTTATAATTATTATAAAATACTGATCCAATCAAATATATATCTATTTAATTACTGGAAATTTCTAATACAAAACCTCAAAAATTGAATAGAGAATGCAATTATTTTAATGCTCAATAGTGATGGCTCAGCTCCGCTATTAAAAGAGGTATCCATGTATCTGGATTTCCTCAATCTATAAATATATTTGGTTTTAGTTAGGAAAAGAGTATCATTAATCATTTTTATTGTGAGTTGTGTGGTACACTAGTGATTCCCTGTGTGGGACCATAATGAGAGAATAACTGCAGCTGTTTACTGTATCCTTTTGAACTTTGAAGGAATAATGGAAGCAGGGTTACATTAGAAATACAAATAAAACAATGATTACTGTGGTGGTTTGGAAAACATTTAGAAATTCTGTCTGGAAGTCTAGGAAGTTTATGTGCCGAATGTGTACTTAATTTTTATTTTTGTCAACTTTAATAAGCTTATGTAATACATTTAATTTGTTATGTTTTATTCATATGGTTGCTGATTGTAAAGTACAATCATAAATTTATATTCTAGAAAGATTGCATAATTTTCAGCAAACAGAGCACATAAGACCTGCTGATCATTGTTTTTGTTTTTTTCATTGAATGTAACCTAGCACCCATAAAGCTTTCTTTATACTGCAAAATACGTAAAGAGCACAGTTCCCTTTCAGTTTAGTTACACTACTGTGGCTGATCAATTTGTATAGGATTAAGCTTGCAAATCGGTAAATATTTTCTCAATTTAAAGAAAAATGATATTTTGTTCTCAGTGTTTCGCTAACATTTTTATTTGAAAATATTTTTAATAAGAGTAAATTATTGAATTTTACAAGCTCTAAAATTCAAGATGATACCAAAGTTCACAAATGATTTATTTAGTTTATTTATTTATTTTTTTATGTAGGGTATAATTAAGTAATATTCATTATTAAGCTTACTTATTGGTTATTTGTTTCACATCTCAACCTCTTTTCAAAATTCAATCGTTATTATTAAATTTTGATTTACTCTCGATATACCTAGCCTCCAACTGTGTTTGATGGTTTGACAATAATAAAAATTACGAATATTCCCCTATTCATGAAGTAACTAATAGTTTTAGTTTCAATTATTACAGTAAGCTTTACCAAGCTATAGTCCATTTTCACTGTCATAGTTGTTTTATTTTTTTTAAACCAACATTTTTTTTGTTTTATACTAAGAAAACCCTACATCTATAAGAAAATGTAGTTGAATTTTATTTTGGAGCCTAAGGATGGCTATAAGTTTACTGTCCACACTATTCATTCATCTGTGAGCATTGATAAAGCTTTATACAGCTTCAAAAAAGGACTGTAATGTTAAATTATGGCTCCAAATTTATTTTAAATGTTTTTATTAAGATTAACCTTTATGTGGAATCAAAATTTTGGCTTCTAATATGGTTTCTCTCTCAGGAGGGTATTTATCTTCAATTTAGGGTTTAAATTATAATTTATGGACTTATTTAGGTGCATTATTTTATCAAACCTCCTGGAATAGGCTGTTTTTTTTTTTTTTGTTTTTTTTTCAACTTTTTTAGATATTACACTATCCTATGACTAATCAGATGTCATCAGGTTCAGTGTAAATCATTTAAAAAGGATGGTGAAAGAAAAAAATTATATTTTTATAACGGACTAACTTGGTTATGAAATCAGTTTCTCTTATAATTATTTGTATTTCGCATATCTAAAAAAAATGTAATGTTAGTTTATTTTTCAGGTTGTACAAATGAAGTTTAAAATGTTCCTATTATAATGTTTCCCATGTTTTATTTAATTTATTTGTCCAACTGTGGTTAGAGTTTTTATCTTATGGGTGGGCATCATATTTTTTCTTTCTTTCTTTATTTTTTTTATTTTTTATTTTTGTATTATGTTTATTGTGCCCTAAGTTTAAGATGTAATCTTGAAATTATTTATATTGAACAATTATTGCGTTTCTTATATCAATCTTAAAGTATACCAAGATTGGTGTCATTTTACTTATACTTTTGGTTATAGAATCATGATTTACTAATGTAAATAAGCATGTTTTGAAATGTGAGATGGTGGAGGTGGAAGCTTTACGATTAACTGCATCCACTTTCTTCTATTGATCTAGTTTCTGCTGCTTTCATCTTCATTCATTTGTTTGATTGTGGGATGGTATAAATGTACCTCACAGATTTCTTTAGTTTTTCCATAGGAAAGTTGTAATCCTGATTAATTTTTTTATTTATTTTTTTAATAATTGTGGGCAGCAGTAACAAATAAGCATGCCTTCCATTTACTAACCTTATTTTCCCAACTTGCTTGCCTGCAGCTGAGTCGAAACCGACGAAACCAGCTATCAAGTCATCAACTCTTCCCCGTATGTCTTCTCAAGGTAGGTTTTTAACCTTTTAATTCAATTAATTTATGTAAACCAACTTCTTATTTAAAGGGGCTTTTTTTTTAAATATATTTCTATATTTAACTGGAGAGTTGTTCAAAAGTGTTTAAATTTTAACTTCCTCCCCATAAATTGATCCCTAGAAATTTAGGTTATTATTTGAAATTGACCAAAATGAAGCCTCAACTCTCTGAAGCAGCCTTGAATAATAAACAAATCAATATTTGTCCATTCATACATCTAGTGGATTGAGTGAAAACCACAAAATCTCTCTAATCTAAGCCATAGGTTTCTCTCTCCAAAAGCTTGATAAATAATATGATGGGAGGGTTAGTACGTTATTATGAACAGTTCAGCATGTACTTAATGATTATATGCTACATTATATATTATATGAATATATGTTAAATTATATTCAGTGTCATATTTAAGTAACAAATGTTAAAAATTTGAATTTTAATCCTTAATTGGAAACGTACAATAAAATATTTTTCATTATTTTCTCAACTTTTTTGACCACCATCAGAACTTTCTCATCCTTTATAAAAATCTCATTGCTCTAATTCTTAAATTTTATTAATTTACCATTAAATACGAACTCAAATCAAGAGCTTAGAGAAGTAAAAAGATTTAGAGATAATTATTAATTTGTAACTTAAAAATAAAACATTAAATTCTGCTCTGGTCTCCTGATAAGTTAGGTGTTAATGACCTGTTTTACATCTTAAAGCACAAACAAACAAAAAATTGTTTGATATCAAATAAAGTCCAGATGTACATCCTGCAAATAGTAAATAAGTATTTATGCACATAGTTTTTTATAAACAAATTTATTGATCATAAATTTACTCTACAAAATGATATGAAACATAGCATCTGCTTGTTGTGAAAAACCTGAACTAGGAGAAATTCTTTAGAAATTTAGTTTAAAAAAAAAGTGAAAAACGTAATTCATTATGAAGTATTAAGTAAGTAAATTTTCTAAATATATTTTTTTTTTTTTCAATTATATAATTTAATAGGTTTAGCTATGAAGATAGAACAGTAAAAATTTTAAATTCTTAAAATCCTAAAATTTCAAAGAGGTTATTAAAAACGATGGGAGTAATGTTATGGTTTTGAGTTCCGCCCAATCTTCCAAGCTAATGCACTCCTCTTTTTATTAAATTTTACCAATCCTAAGTTCAGGTTTTTAATATCATTTTTTATTAGATGTTATTCTTCGATAAATTTTTTTAATAACTTTATTGTGACTTCATGTGCCTGAGAAGTCTATTTATTTTTCTCTACACCTTTTGCCCATTGCACAAGTAATAATTTTAATTTCTGTGTTTTATATAAAAGTATTAAATTTGGTAGGAAACATTGTACATTTACTGGATTAGACCCTTCAACCATGTTCTAAATTTGTAAATTTTATTACTTAAATGCAATTTAAGAGTGGTTATTTAGTAAAATATTTGTTTACTTATTAGTTTATCCTTTTATATTTTCTCGTTACTACCTAAAACAAGTAAATTTTCTCCCTATCAGAAGTTACTTCTTAAATTTTATAGACAAGGAAGATAGGGGCTGTTAAGTACCTCAAACCCCAGATGACCAAAGCATTAAGAATTTTCAAGGTAGTTTTGGGTCTTGTAGAAACTCTTGTTACAACAATCTTGACTAGCAGTGTGGCATTTCTACAATAAGGAGCCTTTCTGCCAGACTTCCTTTCACATTAAATAAATTATTGATATTAACTGAATTAATTTATATTTTACCCACCATAGTGATTATTGAGGTGATGGCGCCAAGGGATTTGCTTCTTATAAATTCAATAGGTAAACGA
The DNA here is from genome assembly GCA_023052935.1 of Piezodorus guildinii. Classification (NCBI taxonomy): domain Eukaryota; kingdom Metazoa; phylum Arthropoda; class Insecta; order Hemiptera; family Pentatomidae; genus Piezodorus; species Piezodorus guildinii. The sequence goes on from CM041293.1 coordinate 66,110,316, forward strand.
GGCTTTAAATTTAAACTATCTTCTTGACATTGTTTCATATTTCAATATTTTTTAAAATTATAAAATAGTTAGACTATTATCTTTAATCTATTTAGAAATTTTAAAAATAGCTTATCTATGCAATTTTATGTTATATTAGCTTATGTATATATCTATTTTCTTTTTAAAGATTTCTTGGTTTATTTTTGTTTATAATGATTATTTTTATTTTTTACAAATTTTGTGTGATGGTTCAGTCAAGTTAAAATTTAAACATTGAAATTGAAACATTTCAGTAGTTTCAGTAGAGTCCATATTCTTCTTTCAAATGACTAGTAAATTTATCCATTATTAATTCTTTTCTAACCTACTAATTATGCTGTCAGTTGTAGATTAATTAATAACAGTTTTATCATTTCAATTTTTATGCTTTATTTTAATCTACTATAACATTTCTATAGGAATGATTTATATATATTATGAATACAATTTATAAACTATGAGAAGATTTTATGTATTTATAAGTTGGTGAGCACATTTGATAATACACCATTTCAAAAACTTTTTTCATTAAAATCATATGATATGGTTCATTACAGATCGAGATCGACATAAACCCACACCCCCTCCGAAGCCTGTTTCACTTTCACCTGGACAATACGAAAGCAGAAATGTTTATAGGGGTATGCTTTAATAGATGCATGCTGAAAGTAATATTAGGTCCAATGTGATGGATATAAAAACAAATTATCAAATAATATAACATATCTTGAGAATTCAAAATGTTTAAAAGTTCTGTTCATGTTTTTCATTTTCAGTATAGTGGTATTTGCTAAATTTATATTTCCTCTCATCTCCTTAGATAAATCATTAGCCAGACTAGGAAAATGTTAGGTTCTAAACATATAAGATAGTTATTTCATTATTAGTTGCTATCTTGGTTTTTCTTTTGCTAAAAAATTGTGTTTCCATAATCATGAATGAATTCTTAATATTCTTGGTTAATTTTTTAGTGTAATTAGCACATGCTAAAACAAAATATAAATAAATTATACTCTGAATTCTTATATATAACAATGTGGTTGGATTTCTTAGCATCTTAGGTGTTTTTTAAAAATTTTATTCTTAATTAAAGCTAGAGCAAATGAAAGAGTTATGTTATAAGTATATGGTTTGGAGAAAATGGTTAATTTCATACAAATATGAATTATCACTAAGTTTTCTTTCAAGGACATATATAAAGGGACTTGGACATTGCTAGATGGTAGGACTGTTAACCAAATCGATCACATTTTTGTTTAGTGGAAGACATATCAGCTCCACGGCTAATGTGTGTGTTTTAGAAGCTAATGTTGACTCTGACCTTTTTCTCTGTATAGCGACTGTCATAGCAAGAATAAACTGCACTCATCATGGAAAGGCACAGGCTACAAAGCGCTATGAAAAAAACTAAATAAAAGATCCATATGTCCAACCAAGAGATTTGTCAGCATTAGATCAAAAGCACGCTATATAAAAGAAGATATTAATTAATAATGGGAAAGATTGTATTCTGTTATTACACGAGCAGCTGAAGAAATCCTGAGAACAGCTGGAAAGGAAGCACGAACACTGTGGTTTGATGAGGAGTGTAAAAAAACCACTACAAATGCAAAAAATGTGGCATGTGATGATCAGCAGAAGAGCACGGTGCACTGCAGAAGAGTACAGGACTAGAAGAAGAGTGGATTAGCAACTCCATTGTAAAAAGAAGAGGCAACAAAAAAATGCTGAACTGGTAGATGTGGAAAAGTTGAGAATAGAAAAAAATGCCCCTAAATTCTACAAGGTAGCCAACACAACTCAGAAGCCCTTCAAACAAATCCCCTTTATGTGTCAAACAACTAAGGGGTCCTCCTGACTGATTACGAATCATGCATGGTGAAATGGAAGAGATACTTCCAAGGCCTGTTAAATGGGGAGGGTGAAATAGATGAAGAGCGCTCTTGTTATGTCCACTTGAAGGAGGTCTAGAGCCTCCTGACTAGATCCTTATCTCCTGAGGAAGTCGCCCAGGCAATAGAGTGGCTTAAGAACAATAAAGCCTTTGGTATTGATGGCCTACCAGCCGAATTATTCAAGCGGGGATCATCCAAACTTCTCAAAACCCTTCACAATATCATCTTGACTGTGTGGGCTGAAGAGGACATTCCTGAAAAATGGAAGAAGACCTTAATATTTCCTATACATAAGAAGGGAGATATGCTTAAGTGTAGTAACTATAGAGGAATATCCTTTCTCCCAAGTGCAGACAAGGTGCTATCAAATATACTCTTCCAACGTCTCCTACTATATGCCGAACAAGGAGGTCAGAAAAGTCCAGTGTGGATTCATGTGCGGAAAGTCAACAACGTGGAATTTCGGAAAAAGGCAGAGAATATAGATTCAAGATACACCACCTGCTTCTTAACTTCTGATCCGCATATGGTAGGATTGATTGGAAAGGACTATACAGTGCCCTCATAAAACTGAACGTACCTCCTAAACTTATTTGTCTGGATGATCGGCAATGAATGTTATGTACAAGTAAAAAAAAGGCGATTGCAGCGTTTCTCGTCGACAATAAGAGGAGTGAGACAAGGAGATGCCTTGGCATGCTTCCTCTTTAATCTCCACCTTGAAAAAGCAATCAGGAATCCAGATGACAGGTACTATATTCAACAGAATGGTTATGCTTGAGTATGCTGATGACATTGACATCATTGGAAGTTCGTATCAGGCTGTATTGGAAGCGTATCTGCTACTTGATCGTGCGGCAAATCGTCTTGGCCTTATCGTCAACCAAGACACCAAATATATGGTGTCTGATCAGCCACTCCGACAAATTGGTGCTGAAGTTGCATTTGGCCCTTACAAGTTTGAACAAGTGTCGGAATCCACATACCTTGGTGCACAAGTGATGTGTGACAAAAGTATTTCAGGGGAGATACAAAAAAGAAGAATATCAGCGAATCGTTGTTATTATGGACTCCATTCACTTTTATCAAGCAAACTTGTCTTGCAATGCACTAATGTAATTCTCTACAAAACCCTCATCCACCCTATTCTGACTTATGGTTCTGAGACCTGGACCACTACAAAGGCAAGTGAGAGAGACCTCCTAACTTTTGAAAGGAAAATTCTTAGAAAAATTAATGGGCCCACCTATGAGGATGGAGAAGGCGTAGGAATATGGAGATCTATGGCTTCTATAGCGAGCCTGACATTGATGCAATTATCAAGGTAAAGTTGGCAGGACACCTCGCATGGATGCTTGATAATGCAATAATAATAATAGGCTTATCGAACCCGAAGTTTCTATGCCGATACCACCAAAGTCTGCCTACACAGACTCGTCCAATGTTCACCGTTCAAGCCCAAGCCCCCGAGATCAGCCTTAACGCAATCCTCCCATGGACGCTTCGGCCTGCCTTTTGGACGCCTACCAGTCGGTTCAGCAAGTACCAACTTTCTTGGAATCCGTTCATTTGAGTCTCCGCGATACTATCAACTCAATTATATTCACAGGATACAAGTTCTGCAATTCCGTCTTGTGCAACCTTCTAAATTCTCCAGTGGCCTCATCTCTCTTCGGACCAAATATTTACGCAGTACCTTATTTTCGAAAACCTAAAGCCGTTGTTCATCCTTCGAAGTAAGCGGCCACATAATATGATAATACAATACCGAAGAAAATACTGACAGAGCAGCAGTTTGAACAGCGAAAAGTTGGAAGACCCAGGTTGCGGTGGTCGGATTGTGTTGCAGCTGATTTAAGGACCATTGGAGTAAGGCAGCACAAGATAGGGACGCTTGGCGATTGCTAGTGGAGGAAGCCAAGACTCACTTGCGGGTGATAGAGCTGACCTAATAATAATTTCTCAAGGCAATAAAGAATTAATTAGATTTATTTTGTTATATTGATTATATGATTTCTATTTATGATAATGTTACATAACATTAAGTGTATCTCTACAGATTGAGGAAAAATGCTAAATAAGTTTAAAGAGCTATTTTGTAAATAAGATCTCAAAAATTAGTATAAAAACATTCAAAGCAAAAATTTAAAATAGAATTCATTAATGGTATGTTTTATTTTCTATTAATACCAGATTTTGTGAATTGGATTGCTGCTTTATTGAGTTATACTCATCACAAAAGGATCATATTAGGGTTATAGAGATGTTAGGCACTCCGGAGTCCTAGTTTAAAACTAGGTCTTGCAGTTTTAATGGTTTATTGGAACCATTATTGATGGAATTATCTCTCACCATTATGTTTCATATCATCAAGAATTCATCTGGAATCTACTTTATGTGAATGTCATAAAATTCAATACAAAATAACAGTCATTAGCACATCATATTTAGTATAGCTCTATTGTGAAATTTCATAATAGCCATAAACCGGAATTCTAAAATTTATTTCTCTTGCTGGTTTTAATGAAATATAATAAAGAAGTATTATGGATAATTGACGATGAATCTCAGTGATTGGAAAATTTATAGGTTGGATCTCAATGCAGGGGTGTGACTTGTAGATAATGACTACGATCCACATAAAAGCCTTATTGAGCGTGTAAAACAAATTAGGCTGAATTAGGAATGAGTCACATTAAAGCGATCAGTGGCTCAACATGTATAATGGTTCTCTTTTTGTAAGACTAGTTACGATTCATTAATTATTCACATGCTGCTCTGGTTACTGGTTCCTTTAAAGTATGAGTGCCAGGTTTCAAGACCAGAAAGCACCTTACCAAAGTGGTTAAGTTTTTGAATTCATTGATTCTGAATACATTTTTTTATTTATGAAACTGTTTATCTGAAAATAATATTTTAAATCAAAGAACTTTACTTATTTCAAAACTAAATGTCTTTGGAAATGGCATGAAGTCAATGAAAAACTTTTAAAATTGTTTATACTTTCATTATAGATCTGCAACTTACTGCTGAAATGTATAATCATTTGCGAGGTTTGCAAAAGAAAGCAAAAGATTTGCGCCAAGAAGTTAGAGCTCTTAGGAGAATGTCACAAGCCCAGGCACATTCAGTTAGAGAAACTATTAGAGATACATTCCTCAAAATAAGGTTTGAGATCACAAATATATCAAGTAGTTATATAAATTGAATCTGATTAAAGATTGTTTCCTACAATTTGATTTATTTTTTAGGGCTGTATTAATGTCTGCTGGTGGAGAAGGACTTTGGTGTCCTAATGGAGATGAAGCAAGGATGAGGGTTAACCGAGAAGGAGATTTGTACAGACAACAAATGTTGCGCCTTGAATCAGATTTAACGTAAGTTTGCTTAAGTTGTTCTTTTCTTTGTGAAAAAAAAAACTCCTTAATTATATTTAAGTTGTTTTATAAAGGCTAATTAAACTACTTATTTTAATTTCAGAAATTTATGTGTTGTTAATTGATTATTTTCAGAGAACTTGAAGGAACTGTTGAAGAATTGAGAGGCAATGTGATAAATAGAAAGACCAGAGTCAATATGTCAGATGTAGAGAGTATGGCACTTGTTTTAAGCAAATCAAGGTAAATAATAACTCTTATAGATATAGAGTATTTTAGGAATTTCATTTCAAACTGTCTTTGATAAGTTTTTGCTTATTTTATACCAAAGGTACGTGTAACTGCTTAGGTATAGCAAAAAAGTTATGTTAAGCTTAGAATCCAAAACAATTTTTTAAGTTAGGCCAACAACTGAAAAAATTCCACTAATAGGGGAAAAAATGAAATCGGAGGTATTAACAGAAATATCTTGTTTTGAAATTGTGGTTATTATTCATACATTTTTCTCATGCTGTTATGATTACTGGTGTCTGGGTTCCTGTTATTTAGTTATTATATAGCTGTATATACTTCACATCTTGTTTTTACACCATAAGTGATAAATGAGAAATTAATTGTAACTTTTTTGTGTTAAAAATATAAATCTAAGTAATCGTAGGTTGGCCATTTTAGGTAACCCAGTATGTTTCTGTCTGGTTCTGAAATTGATATAATCTCTGTTAATATTAATTGATTATAACTGCAGGAGGGGAAAAAAAAAAAGGTTCAAAAAATATATACCTAGTACCTTGGAAAAAGAAGGATCAATGTTCAGAATCTTGGAAATTTTGATAAATTGCACAGGTGAATCAATGATTGAGACATTGATTTCCAAAAGGTAGAACCATTCCACTCTAGGAAATTTCACTGGAAGCACAAAACTCTATCATTATCATATTATTTAACTTTATTATTTAAATTTTTTTTTTTTTTTTTTGCATTAAAATCTAAAATTTGTTTTTACTACTTTAAAGTTATGGAATAAAATGTTTTAGTATGATTTGGAACAAAACTAAAAGTGTAATTAGTACCTTTAGAAAATAATTGCATTTTTAAATTGCGTTATTAAATGACTTGAGTGTTCATTAGATAAAATCAAATAGAAGATTTAGATAAAACTAAATGATAAGACTACAAATATGTCAAAATATCAGTTTTGTAAAAAATGTCCTTAAGTATCTTCTGGCAATCAACGCCTCAATTGTTCAAAGTGCTAATGGCATAGGAGATTATAAATAGTCCTGTCATGGAAGTGGAATGTTTTTTTTAACGATAAATATATAACACATATTAAATCGAATCAGTTGTCCAATCAACATATAAAGTTTTGGAAATTGCCCAGCCTGTTCCAAGGTAGAGTCATGTATGTACACATTATATATTTGATACGCCACAATAATGTAAAAACACAAAAATTGCAGTTTCATCATTAATTATAAAAATCTGGTGCGCCCAACAACCGACTTTCACTTACCTCTGTTATTAATATCAATTTAAGAATTTTTAAACAAATTTAAAAACAAAAATAAATTGTTAAAGAATTATTTACATTGGATTTTTATAGAAAGATGTGTTTTATCAAATAATATGTTATAATTTTATCTACGAAATTCAGTAAGTTTTTTTTTCATCAATCCTTGTTAGAACTACTTGGAGCATCAGGCGATGGCAGTGCCATCCAGTGGCTGAGCCGTGAAACAATTGCATTAAAAAATATTTTTTCAGTTTTCTCCTTTAGTTGGATATCGAATTCATTCAACTTATATATTTATCTGTTTTTTAGCAATGCTAATCAGATGATATGGTCAATTTTATAAAATCAACAAAATTAAAGGTACTTTAGAGGAAGAAAATTTAAAATATCTGCATTTAAGCCCCATCAGACTATTTCAATCAGAATGAAACCTACATGATATTAAAGCCCATTAAAGTTTACATCGATATAGCGAGTTTAATAAAAATCGTTAGAACTGTTTTTGAGAAAATCGTAAAAAGGTGCTTAATGCATGGGATAAAGTAGGGCTTCCGGTCAGCTGATTTTAGTGAAAAGGTTGCTGAAACATTTCGGGCGTATAGTTCTCTTAAAAATGGAATTTCAGTTCCGTACGACTCCGTTTTTGCTCTAGAGTTACCACAGACACACAAACCTATTTGCGGGACTTGGTTATTTGGACTCAGGGGAGATTACACTCGCGTTTCACGATGGAATTCGTAGTGTAGGGTCATCACTCCCTACGCCTAAATTTCCCTTACTATTTATTTCATATATAGGTAAGTGAAAGTAAAAATCTTGCAAAAATAAATATAACTACTTTCCATTACAGTAACTCCCCTGTGAGTATTAAAAGATTAATTGACTGATGAAACCATGTATCAATCGATGGAGTCTATCTTTTGATGAAACAATAACTCAAGGGTCCCCTTCATATATTTGTCCTTAAGCTCTTTTTTTATTCAAGAAAACTAAAGGGTTATGCATTCCTTTGAACAAATTTGTTGATTATAAGAAATTTAATTAATATACTTAATCATTTGCAGTAAAACAGTTGCCGAGTTGAAATTACGATTTCCAAGTCTTCAAGATGCTATCAAAGGAGTTATTGCACAAGAAATGGAAAAGGTGGTAACTGAAGAAAAGTAAGTTTAAAAATATTATTAATGTAAATTTACTATTCTTTACTTTAGTCATTTGTTTAGTGACAAGATCCTGTGGATTTTTTTGTTTGTTTTTAATTACCTCAGGTTATCTAATCAATGTGCCCATTTCACTGTTAATTATTGTGTCAGATTCGGAATTCAAAAAGGGTTTTATTGTTGTTTTTCTTTAAGATAATGAAGTTAAGAAGATTACTTTGTGATATGTGAAGATATCGGTCTTATGTAGTGTTAGAAGATGTGTACATTGCTTTATTTGTTAAATAAACATTTCCAGTTGGGAGAATATTTCCAAAGGACTTAATTTCTAGATACTTTATTTAAAGTATTTACTGTACTTTAAGTTCTCTTTATAGTCCAAAAGCCTTACATTTTACTTATTACATTAAAATTGTAATCATATAGCATAGTTGACCATACCTGTATTCAATGAAGGGCGACTTACTTTTCTTTTACTGTTTTCAAACATCTTTTAAATGACTGATTGCTATTTCATCCTATTAAATTTTAAAATTACATTGCTTTATTTTATTGAAAATATTTTGTTTTATTTTTATATTTAGGTAAGCATTGTGTCTTATTGTTCATTTTTTACTATCAAAATTTATATCTTTCTGTCTGTTATTGGTTTTAATGAGTTAATTACAGTTAAAATGTATTAAAAAATACTTAATAATTATTGCTGTTAATTGAAAGATATCTTTTTATGAAATTATAAATTAAATTACCTTGAAAATTTTCATTGAATGTCCTCTTAAATTAAAAAAAATATATTTATTTATTTAACTCCCAGGGGATAAGGGGGTACCTGAAAAATAGGGAAAAAGCCAAGTGTGATCTCGGCCTAATCACGATCATTGTAAGACCGTTGGCCTAGATACAGTATGAATCCTTTCTCTCTCTCTCTCTCTCTCTTATATATATATATATATATATATATATATATATATATATATATATATATATATATATATATTGTTTTGTTTTTAACTAATGATTTTATTCAATCTGCACAGAAATTTTCTCTTAACTAATCACCATTTTTCAACTAAAAATATTTTAGTTAGGCTAGGTAACAAGTTCAGAGATCTATCAGAATATAGAAAGGTTGATCAGTATATTCAAAATCACGAAAACTGATTTCAAATTCAATTTTGAATTCAAATTTATTTTCTCATGAAGGATTGAGAGGCAACCTAGCTGATTTAAAATTTTTTTGATTATTAAAAAAATAAAGAAATAATCATTTTTGTCAGCTTAAAAAATCTTTCATTCGTTGAGATCATTAATAATATAAATTAACATAATGTCTCGATATTGAATAAATGCAGTTAGCTTTCTTAGTGCTTTCTTTTAATTCTTTCTTGTTTGTTTGGTTGTAATTCAAAACAAGAAGAAAATTATATATTTGTTTATTAATTGTAAAACTTTATGAATGTAGGTTCCTAAAGGATGAGCCAGAGAGATTAGAAAGTGCATTAAGGAGATGTAAGAAATTAACTGGAACTCTAGTCACTTTAAAACGGTAAGGTTTTGTTTGTGCTTTTTATTCTTTACTGCCTTCAGAATTCATTCTTTACAATGCTGCATGTTATTCAAGATCCATTCCACGGAGAGTGTATAGTTCTGAAGGTCAATAGAATTATATGTAATTAATTACGTATTTTTTATTTCTTTTGCTAACTACATTCAATTTTCTATTCAACCTTTGGAAGAAAAGTGATGCATGTAACTGTGTAAATTTATTGGAAATGAACTAGTCCAAGATGTTTTTTAGTATTTTTTTTCATACTGTTCTTTGTATTTAGATTCTAAGCTTTTATTAAAATCTAAGCTGATAGTACTATCTGTGTGTTGTAATTTTTGATGCTGGGAATGTTACAATTGCTTTCCCATTGCAAAAGTGAATGATAGTCATGAGAACCTTTTTAATAGTAAAAATTCATATTCCATTTTCATAAAAGTGGAAATTTTTAGTGGAAAAGGTTTAACTGTTTTTTTGTTCATTTGTTATGGTTACTTATTTTTCTCATTGCATGTACTCTACATTACTGATACCACAACTACACTCCTACAGCTGAGATAGGAATGACACTAATGACACTTACTCGCCACTATCCATGATCCCGACCAATTGTTTATCCCATTATATGAGTAGATATGTACCAATAGTATTGGTTACCATCTCAAAGATTTATTTAAGTTATTTAAAAAAAAAAAATTAAAATTGCATTTGTATATAATTTTATTCTATCCTTATTTAGCTAAGTTTACCTATATTGTTTTTAAAATTTTCAGGTTAGCATCAGTTCAAGAGCAACGACTGCCTGAAAGCAGACTGTCTCCGAGCTTAGATGAAACACCACCAGTGACACCTACGTCTGGGAAGGTAAGCTGCCCTAGCTACCCTTATTCCTTGGCCTTATTCACAAAAACACACACGCCTACAACCCCTTATTCACCAGACACCACACACCACTCGAAATTTATTAACTTTATTTTTTGTCATATTGCCACTTCAAGTTCGGATGGAGGTGGAGTTCGCACTTCAGAGAAGCTGTCTCAAGCCACGAGTAACTTTCAAAATCTCACTTCTCTCTATCTTTTTTTATATATTTTTATATTATAATCTTTCTTTTCTTTTTTTTTTTTTTTTTTTTCTAAATTGTACTCTTACTTTTATGATGAAATTGGTCTCATTATGTACAGTCTTTCGGCCTGCTAAATTTTTTTGCATTCATGTTCTCAATTTTTTTTTTACCACTCATTGTTTGTCTAATTTGTTTTAAATGTTATTGGTGCTTTGTCTCGGCATCTCTTTTTTAAGTTTTTGTGTTGAGGATTTTGTTGAAGATAAATTAATGCGATGAATACCCTTTCCTTGAGAGTTGAGGTTACGTTCGCGATTCCGAGCATGAGTGCCACTGCCAATCCTCTTCCTGCCTACACTCATAATCTCTCACATTTATAAAATCACATCTTACCTTGGTATGTGTTTGAACATACGATTATATATAATCACTGAAGCACAAGTATGGCTTGTTATCTTAGCTTATTTTATAACTCTTTTATTATTGAATCACATTGGATTTTACCTTTAATTAACTTACACTGAATTCTCCTATAAATTTCCTACATTTTATGCATCACCATTTGTGATTAGAAAATGTTTTGGGTCTATATTGTACATTTTTAATTACAAAAAGTAAAGTGTCAACTTACTTATACACATTTTCAACGTAATAATTTGTTTTTAATTATTAAAAAAAAATTACAACAAAAAATTGTATCTAATATTATATACTTTTCAATACTTATATCAATGGTTAATATATTTCGGAAACATTCTTGATTGTTATTCGGTATGTTGATTTAATTATGAATCTTGAGTAATAAAAAAGAAAGATTCATGTCCCTCTATCTTTATTTATGATTTATTTAATTATTTTCAAATAACAAATACACCAGGTGAACTCGTAATTTTTTGGTTTCAAGTTTTTGGTCATCTGTGGTAGCTAGGCAATGGGCGTTCAAAGTAACGCACTTCACCCCCTAGCTACACACCAGTATTAATGTTGGTTATGCCATCCTTCAGAGGTTGTGGTCACGAGCCTGTGCAGTATCAGGTATTCATTATAGATCCCTACCCTAATAAAACCTGGAATGACAAAATTTAGGACTCCCATTGTAGCATCGTCTGTGTATCCACAGTAGCATAAAAGTGACGTTGAATGACTAAACAATAAAGAAACCAGTATCAAGTTTCTTGTACTCTACCTATTGTTAACTGGCAATAATGAGTGCACTATAAAATTTATAGCTCTTTTTAAGAAATGACCTTAGAGTTATTGTTACATAAATTAACACTTGAGATATTACACCTGATTAGGAGAAAAGCTGAGGCTTGATGAGGAGGGCTACTCTGGTACATGAGCCTTCTAGTTCTTTGCCTCCCTCCCCTCTTCCCCAGGTTACTACTATGTTTAGGTCCCCCTTGAACTTTAGTTCTTGGGGCTGTTGCTAATTAAATATTATGAATCATAACAAGTATTGTACTCTTTATAGATTCTATCTGCAATCTTAAGTCCAGCTGTGGCAGATGGTCATTGTTTTATCAGCTGGCATACTCACCTATGGAGTGGATACCTTATCCATCCTTACTAGATCAACTTATTGCTGAACTGTTGGGCATGAAAAAATATTTCATAACAATTACTGAACCTTTTTTTTTTTTTTTTTTTTTTTTTTTATCTTTTTATTTAGCCCGCATTTTGTTGTATAACATTTGACCAATCTTCAGTTATATATTGTATCCAAACACACCCTTCTTATGTATTTTATTATATTACTATTTATTTTATTTGCTTAAGGTGTATAATTCCTGTTTTCATTTGATTATATTTATTATCGTGTTGGAAAGTATATAATATTTATGAAATTTTGTAATATCTTACTCTTAGTAATTGTTCATTTTTCTTTTCTTTCTTTTTTTCATCCAGATACTTTCACAGTTGAATTAGTGAAAATATTATATATTTGATTACAAATGATCTACTTCTATGCATTGTAAATACAATTTGATTAACTCATTATAGTCTTTTTCTTCTATCTTTTATTTTTAAATTTGGCACTCCATGTAGTGGTGATTGTTTGCAGTTTAACTGTGAAATGGATTAGTTTTAGCTTCTGTTTTTTTAATGCCATTATATATCTGGTTGTCATTGATAAAAACTCTCTCTAATTGATAAACTTTTATTTACACTTATTTTTGAATCACCAATCAACATGTTTTATGAGGATACAAACAACGAACCGTTTCTCGAACTCCGATTTCTTTTATTTCGTTTTTGTTCCAAAATAATTACATTGAACTATTTATTTGTTACCTGTGGACTTAACCTCAACTAGAATGTGGCTCGCTGAATTTGAGTGTTGAGGCTAGCCTCAGGCTGTTTTAATGCCAATGATGATGATGATGCATTGAGACGTGATGAAGCATGTTTTGTGTGCTCTCTCTATCTCACTTGAATGTCTCCAATACCTGATCATATTAACGTTCCTCACTTCCTCTTTCAAAGCTATTTTAATCAACAACAGATCTAGGTTTACATAATATTCTTTCAAAGATGTTCCTTAATGTGTGACATTCAATTAAATAATTGTACGAGTTTATTATTTTTAGGGAGTAATTATGTTTCCTCCATTTTTTTATTTATTTTAGCCTTCTTATCATTCTGAGGTAATTATTAAGGCATGTTTGAAAATATTAACCTTTCATCTTTGTTTAAACTTTTAAAATTTTGAAACTTTACATTATAACTATGGTGTAATAAAAATCAACTATCCAAAAATAATTGTATTTAGTGTTCTTATATCGGTAACTGTTACTGCATTTAATGAACCTAACGGCTACAATTATCTTTTAATGAAATTTGCATTCATAATTTAATCGTTTATTTAAGATCATTTTTTTTTTTTTACCGGATATTGAAATTATTGTAATTACAATTAAATAAAATGAGGCACTCACTCAAACTGTAAAATTGTTTTAGTTGCATTAATGCATAATATTTTAAATTTATTTTATAGTTATAGTGAATATGCATACATATATATTTTCTTTTTTCTTTTATTTATTTTTTTTTATTTATTTATTTTATTTATTTATTTTTTTTGTCAAAATCCAATACTGAATCAGGTATGAGGAATCTGCCCCAAAACCCTGGGCATGTGAAAATGGTCTGATTTAGCGAAAGCGAACCACTGCATGATAGCCCTTTCCCGCATTCTGTATGTGTTCTGTTTACGTCAGATACGTGAATGTTTTTATTTTTATGGAAACGGCAGTTTTATTTCAAAAGATTTGCCTCCATTACTACCAATTCCTGCCCCCCATCAATGTTTGAATGTAAATGTTGAATGTTATTTTTAATCTATTTGTTATTCTTACTATGTGTTTATGTTAGTTATAAATTATGTTAAAGCCTTTTTTTGAAAGGCTATTCTATTGTGTGCTTCGAAGTAAATAAAAGAAATAAAGGTACAAAAAAAAAAGTGGAAAAAAAGGATAATGTTTTTATAATTGTAAGTATTTATCCATTTTTATGTTTCATATGGAAATTAATTTCAAAAATTTAAAAATTCTTTGTAAAGTGCATATAATCTATTTATGATTTTTTTAAAAATATGTAGTTTTCTTTTAAGTGTATTAATTTATTAGTTTAATGAATCATTAATATAAAAGAATGCTGATATGAAATTGAACATCTGATCAAGAAGAGTCTGTTGAATCATCTTTTTAACATTCGGCTTAAAATTTGTTAACATATATTTTTAGAATACGCTTATAAATAGTTTTCTTAAAGGATGATCTCAAGGTTCCAAGGATACTTATATATTGTTCTAGAATAATATTGTGTATAATAGCCATTTTATAAATTGAAATTTGGTTGCAATTTTCATATTTTCTTATCAAGTATTTTTCAATTACTAGGGATTTTTTTGTTTTTCATTATAGTCATTATTAGAAAAATTTATTTTGCAATTTGGTCTATTAATCATTGCCCTTTATTCTTTAATTTTCATTTCAGAAACATTATATAATTATCTGTGGATCTAAATATAACAATTTTTAAAAAATATATTGAAAAGGACAATTAATCAACAATTCTTTATCTTTTTTTTCTTATTCTTTTAATGACCTCTTACGGTAACCTAACCTAAAATTATATCTTAAATTAAATAAAATGTTTTGAAGAACAATCCAGTAGTCAAACAATTAACATCATTAAAAGAAGCAGGAAAGGCAAAAGCTTTGATTTCATAACCATGGTGACGTTACGAACATGCTCTAGACAAATTTCGATAAAAATAAAATTAAGTTTAAGCGATATATAGATAAAAAGAAAAATTATGCAATATTCTAATCAACAAATTTCGACATCTACAAACAAATTAACAATAACGGTTGAAGAGAAGAGAAACAGTCCTATAGAAACAAAAAAAAAAAAACGGCGGTATAGATATATAAAAAAAAATCATACTTTTTAATTTTTCATAGATGGATCAATCTTCTAATATAGAATAATTCGAATTACAATGCCGAAATTCAAGATGAAGAGAAAATTAAGGATCATCAAGATCAACACAGCCAAAAAAGTTAATGACAAAGACAAAAAAAGAGCCATTAATTTAATTTTTTCACAGATAGATCAATCTTTTGAAACATTTATAAAGCATATTCCTAACTGTACAAATTTCCATGATACTAATGGCAGGTCCATCAAAAATGTATGTATACAGTCATATTCGGATTATGATAGCATAATTCAAGATGATATATCTCTACAAAGTGATGATGTTAAATGAAACGACAATAGCAGAATATGCATTCTTAACATAATCTACTTTTACAAACGTACTCTTCTCTTCAACGAAATTCCTGTGCAAATCGTTAATGTAAAAAACGTTTTCTCTTATATCGGCAGACCCTATGACTGCCTGAATTTTAATTTTTTTTTTTTTAAATCGTATTTTGGTTAATAATTATAGAACTTTTTTTAATTAATATTTCAGTTATTTCTTTATTTTTCCATTCCAACCATTTTGATAACCAATCAAACTATTCCTTAGACATGACCAGTTTATGACCCATGTTTCACCTCTTAAATGGTCAATAAAAGACTTCCTTCCATGTGATTCTTTAGGTATAAAAATACATAAATGCCTGAAGACAATGTGTAAGAAGGGTGAAGGAGGTTCAAAATGTTCCAGCCGAAGGAGTCTGACAGTACCATAAAAAAATTTGCTGTGTGTACGTTAGCGTTTTCTCTCTCTTTACAAAAGTTCTTTACCGTCTTGAATAGCCCTTTTAACTCACAGTATCATCCTGAAATAATCTTTATGCTCTTTTTTGCTGTAATAATGTTTTTGCTCTCAAACGATTTTTGGGCCTGAATTGAAATTTTTCAACTTTTTGGCAGATGGGGAACTGTGTGCCCCGAATGATGACTGTTTTTTTTTTTTGTTTTTTTTGTGTGTGCCAGATAGGTTTAAAAAGTTGTGGAAATAAGAAGTTTCATCCAAGTTCTGCAGAAACATTAAAAATTTTAACTCCAATTTCTCTATTGAAATAAAAGCTCTTTCAGTCTTTTATTCTTCATGAACACTCGTTTTGTCTACATTTGCCTCATGGCATGACATTAACGTGGATCATACACCTTTGCCATAAACAGTTTTGATCTGTTTTTCCTCCCAAAAAAAAAAACCTGATGACGATGTAAATTAGTATGATTTGTTTTCACACAAACGAGCACTACTTTTATATCTCTTAATAAGTTCTCATACTATCGTACTCATCCAAATCTTGTATTCAGAAGGAAACCTACTAATGCTTTAAGTTCCTAACTTGAAGAAAAAAAGAAAGAAGAAAGTTTGGAACACAATGACTGAAATCTGCAATCCAATCAGCCCTCATGAAGGCCGAATTGTCAGACACAATAAAATAAGATTTCTTTGATTACTTCACCACAACCAACTTATTGTTAAAAAATCAGATAAAAGTAATTAATTCACTTAAATTTAAAAATGCCATCCCAATAATAACATTGTCTTGAAAATAAGTCACTCCTCATGTTCCAACATTTTTTCATAGATTATAAATAAAAGGAAAATTTTTACCTCCTTACAAATGTAGGCAACTGATATCAATTGACCATTATTGACTGTTTTATTTTCAATCAATTTATTTATAATTAGTTTGTTCACTTATTTAATTTCTGATCCTTTCACTTATTTTGATTGGACTGCTGAAACACTGAAACTAATTTTTCTGTTGAAATTCAATTTAATGGTTGTATTTGCCAAATATTTAACTTCTTTCAGTAAATTAGTTTTATATTGTTTTCATTTTCAATTTTTTTTAACATATGAATAACCCTGTTTCAGTTTTCCTTATTTATTTCTAATATGCCCTTTTACTAATTTTAGTTACAATTATGCACTGTACAAATTTCAGTTTGCAATTAAAAAAATAAATTAGTTTTTCTGTAACTATTAAGTAGATGTAGAAATTTTACTAATGTTTCCATTAAACTATCTTTTGTTTTATGTATTTAAATCCAGTAATTTATAAATATATTTTATATTTCCTTATTCACTTTTTTATAAGAAACTTTTAATGTGCACTGTAAATATGAAAAATTTATTCTGTTAAATTAGTTAGTTTACTTCCTCAATCGTTTAAACAAAAACCTCTTTAGTTTTGTTTCACTATATGGCTGAATAGTCTCTTTCCCTCAATAATCATTATAGATTTGTAGACCTATGGTTTTTATGTGCTCAGATTAAGGTAATATTGTAAAATGTTCAAAGTGATGTTAGATTTGGGCACTGACTGGTGTAGACTAAAACCTAGTCTAGTTTTATCAAGGTATCTTGACAATTAGCTTTAATAAATAATGAAGGCTCTCTCATTATGAAAAATGGGAATTTATACTTCTCTGGATAAATATATCAACAATTCTGCGCTGAAAAAAAAAAAAAACCTTATAAGCCATGTATGTATATGTCTATGCTGCACTGTTGCATGTTTATACTAAAAGTGGTAATACTTTTATGTGTTAGGTTTAATATTTGTATTGTAACAGACCTAGGGCACAAGAGTAATTTTAGACATGTCAATATGTCGATAATCCATACATTCCATAATCCTTTCCCCTTCCTGCCGTTGCTGGAATAATTAAGAACGTTTCCCCAAACAAGAAAACCATGAAAATAATTAATATCTTATCCAAAGAATGCCGAGACTGATGATGTTCTACAGTTTGGATACATGTTTTAAAAATTACATGGTATCTGTATAAATAATATTGATCAACATTTATTTATTCAAGATTATTTCAACTATCATATATTAATCAATTCACTTTTAATATTATATCCCTCAAGTAGGTTATTCTTATTACTTTTTTATGTGTAAATTTAGTAGTATTTTGTATTGTTTTATTTGTTGTTAATAAAACAGTAAAGATATTTTTTTAAAGAATTTTTTCTGCTATGACTCTGTATGATAAACTTATTTATTAGAGATTATATTATTGATTGATATTTGATGTTATTATCTTTAAAACAAATAGGTTTTATGGGGCTTCTCAAAACGTTGGTCTCCCTCAAAATTGAGTTTGTTGTCATGTTTAGTACCATCACTTTAATGATCTACTCTTAGCTATTGTTAATTAAGCTTCAACTAGAGCTCTTCAATTTCTTTTATTTCCTTGGAAAATTGTTATATAGCTTCCCTTTAACTTTTGTATCACTTTTAGTAATTTTAATTTTATCTACTTAATTTCTTATTGATTTTATTTTGTAGTTCATATTTGTACAGATTTCCACTCCTTTTTAAGGAGTTATAACTCGTAAATCATTAAACTGTTTAAAAAAAATAGTATATATATATATATATATATATATATATATATATATATATATATATATATATATATATATAATTATATATATTATTTTTTTTTTTTTTTTTTGTAATCACATCTACATATTAAATTTATTTGTTTTTTTTCTTGTTGCAATAATAGTTGGCATGTATGATTAATATATTTTTGTGTTTAAGTAAAGTACATTACAAATACTAGTTTGTTTTCATTGTATTAGATGGTCATATTCTTTTTGCCATTACAAGTCAATGAATTTGCCCGATAAATTATATATATTTGTATCTAGTTGTTTATCATTCTTCACAATAATTCCTTAGTAAATATTATTTATTTTTTCATCTCTAAATATATAAGTTTTTAGAAGATATGACTGTTTTATAAATATGTTTAATGTATGCTTTTATTGGTGATATTTATCGTTATACTGTAAAAATGTGTGCACTGCTTCTGTTACTTGTTATTTCAGTCTGTATGATAATGGGCTAGTTACAATTATTACTTACTTTTTTATAATGAAAATATTTCCACGACTATGAGAAACTATTGCACTTAATTGTTTTTAATTTATCTATATCTCTAGTTAGTAAATTTGATGTATTTTTTATTATTATTTCGTAATACTTTTGGTTATATGATATAAAACTTTAGTTTTTAGAGAACTTAAAGACCTAAGCTTTGATCAGTACCACAATAATAATAATAATTCATAGATGATCAAAATATGTTTTTGTCTCATTGGTTTCTAGGCATTTCTTTCAAATATATTTAAGCTTATATTTGTTAATATTTTGTTGCATTAATGAAACTGTATTATGTTTTATTTATAAATTATTTGAGCTAAACAATGTTTCTAGTTAATACCAGAGATAGGAACTTTTCAATAATTATTCGTTTGTCGGCCCAGAGTGTGTTTCTCTGATGGTCGCACATCAGAACATCATCATATCTTTGGTGTGACTAGAAAATCCTTTTTATGTAAACTAAGAATGAAACCTCATTATATCAATTGTTTTTAGAAAAATTAAAATATATCCATAATATTAAAACTAAGGTTGAAAACAAAACAAGAGTGCTTCGTTTGTTGACAATGTGCTTATAACAAAAATTGAGCATTTGAGGATTTTCAAGTTTTTATTCTCTAACATTCTAATAGCTCTGTAGTTTTTTATTTTTCCAGGTTTGGTTGGATGAATCTTCTATTAAAATGAACACAATTAACACTTCATAAAACAATATGTTATTTTATTTAAAATATTCTGCTACATGTTCGCCAACATTTTGGGGTTGTGTTCCATTTTAAATATATAAAAGAACATTTTAAATAAAACAAAATATTGTTTTATTAAAGTTAATTGTGCTCTTTTTAATTAAATTTAAAACTTACCAATACTTAAGAAACTAGAAAGACTAATGTAATTCAGTGTCTGTGATTAAATTGATTTGATATTTAACAAAATGTTTAAACTGAAAATAATGAAAGGAAATCTTATCGTTTAAAATTCATAACTTTAACATAACAGAATGTTAAATGTCTTTTAATATTTTGGAAAAATGGAATAATTATTACCTATCTGTTCTACTTAGTGAATTTTTTTTTTAATTCAAAACCTCTGTCTTACATTCTTTATATTTTACACTGTATCAGGTCTAAACATTTTTATTGATTTTAGAATTTTTAAATCTCTTTGAGTTGGGTTCCTATAAATGCTTTTTTTTTTTTTTTTTAAATCTTTATTTCTTATTCAGGCTGTGATGAATAAATGATATAGTTTTGGGATCTTATTTTCCAAAAAATAGAAATGCCCTGAAGATATTATTTGCATTATATTTATTAATTGTTAAGTAATAAATATGTATACAATATTATATCTTACAATATATTATATATAAATATTTTATGATGCATGTATTTCATTAAAATTCTTTTTATTATTTTTTTAACTCTGTTTAAAGTCTAATTTAGATAATTCTTATAACTTACATCTCAACTTATAATAAGACTTTATTTATTTTAATTAAGATTGAGCTGTATATAATATAATTGTGTATTTGTATATAGGTATTACATTAATTTTTATATAATATTTTGCTTATAGATATATAAATTGATTTTTTGTGATTTAGTACTCTTATTTCAGATATTTTATTATCTAGACATTGTTTTTAAATATCTAAATATCGCTTGTCATGTTTTTCTATCAAATATATACCTATATATTAACTCAAAGGTTTTTATTAGTTCTAGCATAAGCTAACTTCTTAGTTACGTTATTATCTAATCTGTATTACTGTAGTGTTTTTATTGAATAAAATATTTTTTGTCACTTGAGTACAATGTACATTAGTTGGTATTAAAATTTATAATTATGATGCTTGCAATATTCAAATGAAGTTTGTCACATGAGTATTTAATGGCCAAGCTTTTTATGATATTTTTCACCATTTAATGAAGATTCCTTTGGAAAAGCACACAGAGTATACTCACTTCAACGCTTTCTATTTTATGTTAAAGTAAACATTTCGCAGCATTCCCTCTCCTTATTTTGATTAGCTTGTTGTTGGAGAGTTTTTCCTATTTATTTCATTTGTGTCATTGCACTTATGATACTTGACCCGCATTTAAAATTGAATGAATGCAGTTTTGAATTTTATTCTCTTGGTTCCATTTCTTTCAATTTTGATCATCGATTCTCTTTTGTTTCCTTTTTTAAATTTTGATTTAATTGTTATTTATTATTTGAAACAATGTTATTAGCCTGGATAGTGGTTTAAGGCTGCTTCTCAATATAATCATATTAGACGACTACATAAATACTTAACAAGGATGAATACTATGGATTGATCATGCTGTCTAATAAATATATTGATATTTATATTTTTTAAATTAACATACTCGAGGAAAGAGTTGTGAATAGTATTCTTTGAAACATAGAAAATATTATCTATACTTCTCTGTAATCAAATTACTTTCTCATTTCTGATAGAATGATAGATATTTTTGAAAATAGAGTTATATGCATACTTATTCAAATTTTTCATATGTTTTTAAATGATATAAATAAACAATTTATTCTTTTTACATGATCAATATCATTGGGATAGATCCTTTTCAATTAAAGGTGAAATTATTTATTAAAGCTATTGATTAAACTTTTTTTTAAATTTATATTGTGATATTTAAAGACAAATAAACTTGGTTATTTTTCGAGATGGGAAAAGTGGGGGCTGGAAACACCTACACACATTAAACACAAATTGCATGCCAGCGCTTCATTTATGTGTTGTTCTTTTATTTTTTATTGTGGTTATTAAAGTTTGATATTTTCAAATATATATTTATACATTTTATAAAAATTGTTACATAATTAAACTGTTACAAACTTAAGTTGCATGTAGCCTTTTTTTTAATTAGCAAATAAGCTTTTTTTTTAAATGCACTAATATGAGAGTCAAGTTTTTGTGCATGTTCGTCTGTTTGTCTCAGTGTGTCAAAGTCGGTGGAGAGGAGAATGGAGTCTAAAAATATAGCACGAGACTTTTTCCTATACTCTTTACCACTTCTGTTATGTGAGTCATATTTTTTTTTTTTTATATATTATTTAAAATAATTCTCTAATTATTACAGTGTTTTTATAATATTTTCTTTTCCTTTTTTTTTTTCTTTCTTCTGTTTATTTTTATTTATTTATTTTTTATTTCTCTTCTCAAACCAGCTTCTAAGAATATTGATTGAATCACAATAAATCAAGGTTTACTATTCTGTAGTGTAAATTGATTTAGTTGTAAATTTTGATTTAGTTATCTCTGACCAAACTGCAAATTGAATAGCATTTTAAAGAAAAATGCTACTAGTGTGTAAAATTTGTTTATATGTGTGAAGTTTGTATATATTTTTTGTGGTTCAGGAGATATATGTAGATAAGCATGGGCTTTTTCACTGATTTAGCGCAAAATAAATACAATTATTTTAATAATTAGCTAAAGCATTTAGCATGTTTGGCAAGATT
This sequence comes from Piezodorus guildinii, assembly GCA_023052935.1. NCBI lineage: Eukaryota > Metazoa > Arthropoda > Insecta > Hemiptera > Pentatomidae > Piezodorus > Piezodorus guildinii. Next base: position 66,132,761 of record CM041293.1, read on the forward strand.
GAGAATCAATACAAATATTATTCTTAGTAACAATAAACGCATCATGTGACATTTGAATTAGTTGCTCTTTGCATTATTCTTTCTTTTATGTGCGCTTCATACAGTGTTAAGTAATTTTAGCTGTCTACAATTTATTTACACTTGTAAATTATAATTTTATGATGTAATATTTATTCTATTCCAAATAAAATTATGTTTTGTTAGGGAGTATAAATATACCCTCTAACAAAACCAATTTATAGATATAAAAAATACAAGTGAATTATACAATTATATAATTTTTATTAATAAGACACATGATATTAATTTCAAATTGGTACCCAGGTCTTTTGCTTTAGTCAATTTTCTACCATGACACAGGACTTAGTGTAACTCAAGCTAAATGTTTGTAAGTCACTATTTTAGATGTTATTTTTCAATACCTTATGCCTATATACTGTGGCCTACAGTAATAAAAATAAGAAAATGAAATCCATAATAATTTTTCTTCCAAAAACATAAATCCCAAACAAAAATAGTTATTAATATTTTTACATTAATTTATTTTTCTTTGTCATTCATAATCAGATTATATATATAAATTTCTCAAATCCTAAACTAAAATTACTTTTGAAAAGACATCAACCTCAATATCATACTATAATCTAGTAAATTTGTTCTTAACAATTTTATTGTTAGACAACTCAAAAGTTTTAAATCTTATACAGGTGTGGCCATACTTTTGGAACTGCTGCTTCCGTAAGATTTAAATATAGTAGTTTTTAATCTCACATAAATTTCCAGTCAACCTCCTGTGATTAAATATTTTAAAATATTATTTAATCATTGATGTTGATTTTCCTCTTGGAAAAGTATTTCATCTTTGTAGTAGGAATGTTCCACAAGTCTATCACAAACATATTTTTAGTCAATCATGCCTAGTAAGTGGTTATTTGAAAATACAAATGTACCTCGTCTGAATCATAATAAGCTATAACAATGCATATTATTGCTAATACATTTTCTCTGTATTTTTTCTAATTTAGGAACATGGATTTTTCATATTTAAAGTTTACAAAGACAATAATTCCCATATTGCAGATTAATTTTTCTCTGGAATCACACCAAGTTATGAACACAAGATCAAAGATAAACTGGTCTTGACTGCCCTTGGGTGATGAGATAATCGTAATTATCTTATTCCATTCCTCTTTTACGGTTGCGAAGTGCAAGGATGTTGAGCTAGGACCACTGATTGGATAATTTTTAATTTGAACTTTTTTTTTTTTTACGAAATAACTTTAATTTATTAATAATACATCATATTTGTTAAATTTTTCCATCCCAATTGCTGAATATACACAATTTGGTTGTGATTGATCAATTGTGAAAAAATTTAGGAATTTGATCGCCACTCGTTTTAAAAAATTGAGTTAAACTACAATATATTCTGAAGTTGGCCACTCCTGGTATTAATACTGAAGAGAATTTTGGACACTATGAAGTGCATATCATTCAAATCTTCAAATTTGATTTGCTGAAATTCAGTTATAAAAATATTGATGTTATTACTGCTCATTTATCAATTCCTGGTATTGGTATTAATGTTTTTAGCTCATCTTGTTCAGCATTCTCTATATTAAACTCCTGAGTCATAACTTATTAATCTCCCATTTGGAATTAAAAAAAAGTCTCTTGTTAAGTTCTATCATTGAGTGTCTTTCTCCTGTGTCAGTAAGTTGTATATTGAAATACATATTAATTGCCATTTTATCTGTGTATGACTATTTTGGCAGAAAGAGATTTAGACAAGGAATACAGCCATGATGTTTATATTATAGATATAAAAGCATTAATTTATATTTGATTTGATTTTAAAAACACCTCGAACATAATTGGTTTACATAATAAATATTGGTGTAAATATTTTAATCCCTTACCTGGGAAGGTTATGGAGAGATCACAGAAAAAAATTGGGTGCCATTACATGGAGAAGTTGGTTAGGGTGCAGTCATAGAAAGGCATGAATTGAGACGTTTTCAAAAGCTACTAAAAGACATTTTTTTTTACAAAATTGTTATTTTGACATATTTTATTCTCATTGTTTAGTTTTATATAAATCTTCTATTTGATTTTATGTAATGAACTCTCAAGTTCTTTTCTAAAGGTACTAATTATGCATTTAGTTTTGATCCAAATCATACTAAAAAATGTCATTCCATAACTTTTTTATATTTTTATTAAAATAGTTAAGAAACAATTCTAGATTTTAATGCGAAAAGAATCAAATAAGTTGGTTTAATAACATAATTATTATAGAGTTTTGCGGTTCCTGTAAAATTTCCTAGAATTGATACTGTACCTTTTGGAAATCAACTTCTCAATTATTAACCTTAATTTATAGTGCCAAAGTTTTTACCCAACTATATACAGATATCTATATCAGAATATTATTTATTCTGTTAATTCTGCCTTGGGTCGCCCCTAGGGTATGGAGACCCAGCTCTTTAAAGTGGGTACCCAAATTCGGGAAAAAAAAAACCTGGCGGCTGAGCGTGATCAAGGTCTTAATCACCTCATTGCACAGCCGTTGGCCTAGAAACAGTACGAATCTCTATATGTACTGAGCCCAAGACTCTTCATGGTTTGTATAGGTACAGGTTTTTTTTATTTACATATATCAATTTTGTAAAAAATGTTCTTAAGTACTAAACTCCTAGTTTCCATTCGCCTTCAACACGCCCTGATGATGACCCACAATGGGGGTCGAAACGTGGGCAAAAATAAACTGTTGAAACTACTCAATTGTTTCATTCACCGACCACCACCGAGACTAATTCCTTTTAGTAATTTTCAACGGTCAACTAATTATATCCACTATGCAAATTGAAATAATTATGTAAAATAATGTATGCAAAATATTTTCATTTCAAAATATTTATTATTTATAAATAAATAAATAAGGGATTCTGATGTACTATTGATGTTATATCACTTGCTAATTTTGTTATATCTCCAAGACAGGAATTATATTTATAATAAATTTTAAGAAATGGTTGTATACCTTGTCTTCTCATCTTTTGTCAATTAATTGAGGACTTTAATTGTGTATTACAAATAAACTACAATAAAATTTTTAAGTTATTGTTTTACCTGGTAAGTAGAAATTCTCTTCATTGAATGATATCTGTTAATGTATTATTTTTAAGAACACTTGTTTACAATGACTTATTAATAATTACTATAAACAGTTCAATGACTTTTTGCAAGATTTTTATTGTTTGAACTACTTACTAGGTTGGTGGAGAGAAGGGGCAAGATTTGTCAATATTAGGTAATCTTTCTTCAAATGTCTACCCAATTTTAATTTCAACTCGGATATTAATAAGATATATTAAAATGGCTTAAGTCTGTGTAATTTATTTAATTATAAAATTATAGGCATAAGGAAGAACAAACTTTTGTTTATTTGCTTTGTGACATGATTCCATGTGACATACTTTAAATATTGTTTGATTCTTTTCTGATTTGGCACAACCTTTTCTGGAAGTCAGATAAAAATGAAATGTTTGATGGAATTTTTATTGTTTTATTTTAATCCAATGGTCATTTATCAAAATCATACTCTTTGGCCTCTAATGGATAAGGGATATCCTGTTACTGTAGAAATGAACATACTTATATATTATTAAATCTAGGTCAATGAAGCATGGTTTATAATAATTTTTATAAGAATATGTTGGTTATGCTGGGTGGTTCTGATTGTTTATTAAATTTAATGGCTTTTATAATTTATTATGGACAAAATTTTTAATAAAATTTATGCAATTTTAACTAATACATGGCTGTCAGGTAAATATACTTCTACGTTCCACACACTGTTATATATAATATAACTCTGTGATATTTTTTAAATTGAACTTTAATTACATATAAAGAAAATTAAGTTTTGTAATAATAATTGTATTGTAGTGAGTCATGAAGATGAGGAAGGCCTTGAAACGTTGACTCCTAATTATTGCTTATGTAAAAATAAATTTATAAGGAAGATTTAAGAACCATCATTTCTTCTCAATTCCCCTCCTCCAAAAAACTGAGAAAACGACTATTAAAAATATCTGTACAGTTAAATAATCTTGTGATTGTAGTGTATGAATTTTAATAAGTTTGATTTTATTGATGAAGAAAATATTCTACTTACCAACACATAAAACATAAAATATAAGTTATTTTTAAAATTAAAATGTAATTTTAATATTTAATTGAGGCTTTAATAATGTTTTGCTATGAAATAGGGTGTCCCTGGAGAAGAGGAAGGGGACGGAGAGGCGGAGACGGAGGTGACGCGGGGAGAGTATTAGTGGACGGTGCAGCACAGGGGTGGGGAGAAGCTACATTTGTTAGACGAACCTGCACTCTTCCCAGTCAGTCGAGCATCACGGCTAATGTCCCACCACCCCCAGCCTCCAACACCGCGAGCTTGGCGAGTGTCCTCCAACCGCTCCTTCAGGGCTGAATTGCTGGAGGCTAAGCATCGGGAACTGCTGCGCAAGCAGCGAGCGCTACAGGAGCAATACACTCGGCTCCAGAGCCTACAGCAACCACCTGACCTTCTCCAGTTAAAAAAGACCGGCTCTGAGTCAAACCTCCTCGGGAAGATGGGCCTCACGCTTGCTCCCACCGGATCCCTGTCCCACCTGGCCCCTGCCACCACCGCACCAACGACAACTACAACAGCAACTACCACCACATCAAAGATTTATGAGACTGACATACTATAGTTGTGTGTGTGTTGTGTGTGGCATCCAGCTCTACCTCCTTTATTCAACTATCATACTCAGGCCCCTTTGAGCATTTTTTGAATTATTTGTGTTGTATTAATTTTGATTTTCAATAGTTTTGGAAGAAAGAACAGAGCTATTAAGGATCTCTGAGTTTTAAATTATTTTTGAATTCTAAAGAGGGTATCAAATTTTGTTAGTATTTACTATTTATTAGATTTTGAAAGTATAGGAGTAATAAAAGTCGACTTGGAAATAAGACTGGAGGCTTCACTTGTGGGCTACAATTACTTAATTGCCTCATATGTTGTATGGTCAGGCACATCCAGTCCTTACGCTTGTGAAATACGTGGTGATGTGGCACATGAGAATTGAGCTCTATGAAACTTTCTCCGACTGCATCTATAATAGCTAAATTATTACTGTAATATTAATAAAATTACTGTAAAAGATAAGTTATGCCCACTGATTTTCCCATCTATAAGGAAAGAACCATATAAATAAATCAGTTCTCCCTTCTTGTTTTTAAATAAACTTAATGTATTAAAACTTATTGACAAATTATTAACACGTTGGATAAAAACATTTTATACCTCTTTGTAGGATTATAAATATATTTAATGAAACAATATCTTGAATGAATGTTCATAATTTATGCCTAAATGATAAGTATTATTTATTTAGAATGTAGTAACACAACAAAAAAGCCGATAAACTTTGTTTTTATTGGCAAGATAGTGATTTAATTTAAGTATAAAAGTATCTCTTCTCCAAAAATTAAAAAAGAAAAAAAAAAAAGATGCTCAAAGATGTCTAATATACACTGTGTGTTGGGCCGATTAATAATATTTATATGAAAATAATAATAAATAATAATGATTGCTCAACTATGTTCCCTTACCACTTTATACATTCGTTATATATATAAATGAAATAATAGCACATGTTTATATATCGATAAAAGCACTTGAGTGCAACAGAGAACTACAAACAAAAGCACTGGCAGAAGTTATCAAGTATTTTAATCCCTATCGGTATTATTATCTAGCATATTGTACATAGAGGACAAAAAGTCAACCAATTGTCAATTAACCACATTAAATGGATTTCCTCTGTTTATTATTTATTATTATTGTTATAATTATATAGGGCACTGCCTTAAACAGTGTTAGTTGTCTTTTGCTTCATTTAGATGCAATAATGGCTCTATGAATAAATAAATATGTATATGTATATATATTATACATATATATATAGTAATATGATATATAGATATATATATATATTATATATATATATATATATATATATTATATATATATTATATATATATTACAATACCCCATGAATATATTTATATATACATAATACCTACCAAAAAAAAAATCAATGTTATTAATATAAATTATAAGGAGTAAGTCAATCAGTTTTTTTTTATTTGTTTTTTAAACAAACACCATTATACTAAGTGTGTTGTATATTGATTATCGATAAATAAATAAATACGTTTTACTCACATATACATTCTTTCCATTAGCATGCATTATTCATTCATTACCTTTCTCTCCTAACAATGTAGAACTTATATGGAACTTCTAATACACCACAGTTCCTTCTTTCTGCCTTCTAAATAATTTTATCTTTACCTTTCAATAAGTGTACTTATTTTCCTTCATTGAGGAATAGTAAGAACTTGAAAAACATTTTATTCAGTAAATATATGCATAATTCTTCCTCTGCATTTCATTTTTCTTTCACTCACCTATATATGAAATATATAGTAAGAGAAAGTATTGCGATCATGAAAATTTTCGACGGAATTACACATTTTAGGGTCTCCTGAGTCCAGATGACCAAGTCCCGAAAAAAGGCCTGTGTGTGTGTGTGTGTGTGTGTGTGTGTGTGGTAACTCCCGGCGGAAACGGTCTCCTATGAAAGTCCTATGAAACTGAAATTTCATATTTAAGACAACTATACGCCCGAGACGTGACAAAACTTTTTTCATCAAAATCGGCTAACCAGAAGAGCCACTTTATACCATGCATTTTGCACTTTTTTATGATTTCCTCAAAAATGGCTTTAACGTTTTTGATTAAACTTGCTATAGGTTTCATTCTGATTGAAATAGTTTGATAGAGCTTAAATGGTGATAATTTGAATTTTCTTCCTCTAAAGTACCTTAATATTGTAGATTAGGAATTAAATAAAAAAAAAAAATTAGGCACATCATCTAATTAGAATAGATAAATAACAGCGAAATATTCAATTTAAGCGAATTTGATAAACAGATAAAGAAGAAAAGTGCAAACATATTTTTTTTATGCAATTTTTGTGTTTTTGATATTAAGAACAGTAATATATAGATGTATAATATACCGTTGGAAAGAGAATGATTTTAGAAAAAATATTATCTGATACAAACATTTGTAAAAGGTAATATAAAGTGAGGAATGGGAATAAGCTTATTACTGATTAACAATTTAATATAGTTATATTATTTAATCTAAATCATATGTTTCTAACAAAAATGAATACACGTTTCATTAAAATCAACTTCAAATATTTTTCAAATTGAAGTATATTCAATAGTTTTTAAATTGATTTTAACAGTCAAGGTAAGTGAAAGTCGTGTGTTTCCTTCACCAGATTTTTTAATTATATGAGGAATCTATAACTGATACAACTAAGCCATTAAAAATAATTGTCAAAACTGAGTTTGAATTAGCATGGAAAGTAATTTTTGAACAACTCAAGTAATCATTAAATAATTGTAATGGCAATAAAATATTTTGTTTGATATGTGTACTTATTTATGTTTTATGTAATATAATATATAATTTTTTTTTTAATTTGTAATTTCCTTAACTTGCTAAAGAGTCTTTTAATCAAAATAAAATGTTGAAAAAATATTTAAAACATTATTCCATTAGTTAAATAAAAAAATGTTATTTGACTTTTGTGCTGATAATTACCTGTTATGACATGGACTAGAAGCTGGCAGCTGATTCATTTAATTAAAGTACTTAATGATATAAAACCAAATTAAATTATAGATAATGCTCATATGAACACACAACTTAGGTCAGTCTACTGAAAGCTATTGCATTATGCGTGGAATGTTAAACTGAAAATTTTGATGTTTCATTCATTCTTATGAGAAAACATACCACAGAATTTCGGATAAGACACATGGTGTTCCGAATGAACAATTTACATTAACGAACAGTGTACATGCTGGTTTTTGAAAAGCAAACGCATCAAAAGTCACTAAAAGATCCAGTAAACAAGGATTTTTGTTCTAAATGAATATTTTAAAGCAGGAGATTGTTCTGACCACTTCACATCAAATAGGCTAGATCTGTATGGTCCCTCAACATGATCTTATGATATAAAATTATATTTTATATATATATATATATATATATATATATATATATATATATTTTTTTTTTTTTTAATCTACTTTGTTTATGTAAATAATTAAGTTTGTAAATAAGTTCAATCTATTTAATGAATTTTGGCCAGAAGAGCTATATTTATTTGTAACATCTATGTTATTCTTAAGGGACTATGTCCCAGAATAAAGTTTATTTTTCTATTCTATTCTATTCTAAAATTAGAAAAAAAAAATGACATTTTTAGTTTTTGATTAATAACGACAAAACATTAATGACTTTTCAAAAAGCCATTCTAGGAATGACTTTTAGCTACACAGTAAGTTATTTTTTAACAGAATTTTTGATGAAAAGGTAACTGTTTCAATACACACAATTTTAACAACATTTTTTTTTATTAATTATCAACAATAAAAACAAAATATAAACAATACAAACAACATAAAAAAGTGTCAAGTATTCATCTTTCAAAAATATATTAAGTTGCTCATTCACTTTTTTTCCCTCCTATATTAATTTATTTTTCTTTTGGAAGTCCTTGGCCCTCTCAATATTCTGTAAATGAAAATAGTAAGGAATTATATGGAATATAAATATGATGTTAAAAAGTCTTTGAGAAAGAATTAACCATAATCACCAGGTTAGGTATAATCCAGTCGAGTGCTTGGAGAAAAATATACATAAGTGATGTAACTAGTAGAAAAGGCCATACTCCACTCTTCAAGTAACTGAAAAATATTAAGTTTGTATAAATTATACTGAAACAAAAAAAAAAACTACCAAAAGACCAGACTACTCATCTATTAATAAATAACGTAAATAATATGATTTTAGTTATATCATGTGTTAAATTACTAATTCATCAATAAGAAAAAATGAGATTAAATCTCTAGTGATAGATAGGACTGGTGTTGACCTAAAATTAAATTTAATAACAATAGGCTTAGCAAATCCAAGGTTCAATGCCGATAACACTCAATTTTGCCTACACAGATTTTTCTAATGAATACAGTCCAATCCCAAGTCCCAGAGATCAGCCTTAACACAATCCTCCCACAGATGATTTGGCCTATCTCTCAGATGCCAACCAGTAGTTACTTTTAACTTTTAAGGAATTTATTCTTCACTGAGGGGCTAACCTCAAAAATTTCACTCACCCTTTCGAGTCGTCACAACGCTATCAACTCAATTATACTGAAAGGGTACAAGCAACATAATTCCGTGTTATGTGGACTTCTGAATTCCCCAGGAGCCTCATCTCCCTTTTGATCAAATATTTTATGTATTGGGTTGTAAAAAAGGTTGTAGCGTTTTTCAATTTAATCCTCACTGTGTTTATAAAATCATGTTTACTTGGTCAATAATGTTAAAATATTCCATAAAAGGATTAGTTAAGATGCTTTTATGCATCAGTTTCATTTTATTATTTCTGAAAAGAAAAATCTGCTGCACAGATGGTTAAAAAAATTTGCCGTATGAGTGGCGATGATGCGTTAGGAGAAAGCACAGTTCGTCAGTGGTTTCCTTGGTTCAGAACTGAAAATTTCATCTTGGAAGACACAAAGTACTTGTCCTTCAACTGTTAATGACAGACAACACTCACTCTATGACACGGGATATCGCAGAAACTTAAACATATTGTATTTACAAGAATCTGAAGTTTTTATTTCAATCACTAGTAAAAACCACTACAAACTTATTTTACCTTATTATATTGTACCTTATTCTAGAAAACCCTAAAGCGTTGTTCATCCTTTAAAGTAAGTGACCACGTTTCATATCTGCATAGAACTGTCCGGGTATAATAATAATAATAATAGGCCTACAGAACCCGACAGTTCGATGCCGATACAAGCAAATACTGTTTACACAGATTCATCCAATCATCACTGTTCAACCTCAAGCCCCCGAGATCAGCCTTACCAAAATCCTGCCATCCACGCTTCGGCCTATCTTTAAGATGACTACCAGTCGGTTCAGGGAATACCAACTTTCTTGGAATCCATTCCTCACTGAGCCCAACAACTTTACACGCCCATTTGAGTCTCTGCGATGCTACTACCACAATTATATTCACAGGGTACAAGCTCTGCAATTCTGAGTACTGCAACCTTCTAAACTCCCCAGTAGCCTCAGCTCCAAGAGCAACACTGTTTCTAATACTAATCATATAATCCATCTTGACCGTATTTATTTTGTCTAATTCCTTTACCGGTTTTCATAAGCGTACTTTAATTTAATAATATAGTTTCAGCATCTTCCTCCAGCAGTACCAAATCATCGGTGTACCCAATAACCAGAATACATCATCCAGATTTAAACATTTCTCAGTACATGTCACCTTTTCTATGACATTCTAATGCGAAATTAAATAAAATAGGTGAAAGGAGTCACAGTCACATTTTTTCAAACCTCAAACTTCTCAAAGTAATTTTAACCACACTAAACTTGCTAATATAAGTTGATAAGCTGTATAAAGTTTGAGACAAATACAAAATTAATTCCTTGGTTTTACAGATAATAAATATAAAAATTGTGATTACTTAAACCTTTAGTATTCTAGTCATTAAAAACTAATAAATATTATAAAAAATTATATATGATTACAATCAGAGGACAATACAAGCTAAACAAAAGAATATGGAACCTTACTTTGCCTGTTGTGAACGGAAATTTAATTTTGGATAAGAGAGTGCTGCAGTGTAAACAATGATAGTGCGACAGGTAACATCTTTCCAATTATAGGCATTTGCTACAGCTCTGTGCCTCTCAGCAGCTGCAACACCTTTACCTTCTCTAACTTGAGCAATGGCTTTTTCTAAACCTTCACTTAGTTCTGAAAACAAATAATATTAAATATGTTTGATATACACGTGTTCAGATAAGTTATACAATTTTAACTAAAATGTTAATTAATAAATTTTGAAGAGCTGATATTTTATTGTTAAGGAAATTTATTTGTTGAATACATTCTCTAATTTTGATATTTAATGTTTGTTTGTTTTTAATTTGAGAGACAGTTAATAATTTTGAATTCAGTGGTTTGGAAGTTGTAATATGGTTGAGTGAATTTTGGAAAAATGGTATCGGATAAGCATTTCAGGAAGAAGATCCTTGGCTCCAAACTGTAAGCTAGACACTTAAAAAGATACAAAAGTAGGTTGAAAAAGAGAAAGGAGGATTTTAGGAAATAAAAAAAGTCAATGAATAGAGCAGAAGTAGAAATAGTTTGAGAGAAGCGATTTACAAAATCAACAGATTAAGTTAGATCATTATTAGAATACAGAGTGTGAAGTAAAGATTGCTGAGATGGAGTTAATTCATCAAGATAGTCTTATTAACCCCAACTAACTCCTCCATCATGTAGTCTCAACGGTAAACAACTCCACAATTATAAATATTTAAGTTTATATTCTTGCTTTAATTGAAATTTAAACTTCTTCATGCATTCAAATATTTTTCTCCCATTATTTATGAATCTGGGGATACCTAGAAAGTTAGTAAACCTAGTAGAGATGTGTTTGTCGGAAACATTCCATAAAGTTAGAATCGGTCATAATTACTCCGAGAGATTTGAGGTGCGATTGGGTTTGAAACAGGGTGACTCCCTTTCACCTGTGTTATTTAATATAGCTTTAGAATATGTCATAGAAAAGGTGATGTGTACCGAGAAAGGCTTAAATATGGGTGACAAGATTCCAGTTTTGGGGTATGCCGATGATCTGGTACTGCTAGGTGAAGACACGGAAACCATACAACTAAACACAAGTGTGTGTTAATAAAAACAGGTAAAGAAATAGGACTCGAATTAAATACCGATAAGACGAAATATATGATTAGTAGCAGAAACGGTGTCGATCTTGGTGATATTGATGTATCAGGGCATACTTTTGAACACGTAGAGAAATTCAAGTATTTAGGTTCAATTATAACTAGAAAAAATGAAATCCAGGAAGAAATGAAGTCCCGGTTAAAGGTGGGAAATGCGTGTTATTATTCAGTTGCTAAGTTACTTAGTTCGCGGCTTCTATCTAAAAACATAAAGGTTAGAATTTATAAAACTATTATTCTTCCAACGGTTCTTTACGGATGTGAAACGTGGCTGTTTACTTTAAAGGATGAACAACGGCTTAAGGTTTTCGAAAATAAGGTATTACGTAAAATATTTGGTCCGAAGAGAGATGAGGCCACTGGAGAGTTTAGAAGGTTGCACAACGCGGAATTGCGGAACTTGTATCCTGTGAATATAATTGAGCTGATTGCATCGCGGAGACTCAAATGGGCGAGTAAAGTTGTTGGACTCGATGACGAGCGGATTCCGAGAAAGTTGGTATTTGCTGATCCGACTGGTAGGCGTCCGAAAGGTAGGCCGAAGTGTAGATGGGAGGATTGCGTTTATGCTGATCTCGGGAGCTTGGGCTTGAATGGTGAACATTGGACGAGTCTGTGTAGGCGGAATTTGGTGGTATCGGCATCGAACCTTCGGGTTTGCTAAGCCTATTATTATCATTATTATTTATGAATCTAAAATCATCCCCAGTTTCACTACCAACTTTACATTTAGTTATGTATTGTAATGTTTCTTGTATATAAGTATATGAAATTAATATTTGTCCTCTTCATGAATGAACATAAACTAAATTAAAAAGAACAATTCATCACTTACTTGCAACAGAGGGTTCACAAAGATGTACCAAACGAGGTTCAAGAACTTCGGGGATACCCCCGACCTTCGTACAAACCACTTCAAGTCTATAGAAAAAAAAAACCTAAATCATAATTCAAATTAAATGAAAATAAATACTAAACACAAGTTATAAACTGAAATATAAAATAAATGTTACAATATCATATGAAATTTTATTCTTATTATGGTAGAACTGAATCTTTCATTTTCGAAGCAAAGAACATGGAAATCAGATTTTTCACAGTTGATAGTTTGATATGGTAGAACCGATATGAGCTATGACAACCACTAAATTAAATAATGATCAGATGAGAAAGATGGTTGGTCATAATTACACACTAATAAGAGCAATTTATTTTATTTGTGACCCAACGTTTAGGCCTACATAGGGCGACTCCGAGATGGTATCTCAAGAAGTCATCACAGATCTTCTGGGAGTCACCCTGATGAAGACCCACAATGTAGGCCAAAACATCGCACACACAAATACAATAAGTGTTACTTATTAGTGTGTAATTATTTTGATGACCACACCTCCAACCATCTTCCTCATCTAATATCCTCAACGGTCAACTAAACTCCATCATTATGAAATAATAATTACTTCCTTATAACTACTCTGTGTTTGTAGTTTTGTAAGAGGTGATATTACTTTATAACAAGAGAAACCTTACTTAATAATGAACTAATTGAAATTAAGTACTCAATACTTAACAATACAAATAGGTAAACTATCCAACTCACCCACATGCTACAGCTTCAACGATGGCCATGCAGTATGCTTCAGTAAGTGAAGTATTGAGGAATATATGACCTTTATTTAGAACTTTACAAACTTGTGAGTGAGGAAGAGGTCCAAGTAAAGTTACCCGGTTTTGAAGCCCACGTGATGTAACAACTTCCTCCAACAGAGCTCTTTTTACTCCTTCACCTCCTATCATAAAGTCCACCTGAATACCAAATAAATAACTAAGTATTAAATCACCAAGCAGGAAGATCAATGAGTAAGAATTAAAAAAAATAGAGAACTTACATCCTGATATTTAGGACAAATATCAGCAATTATCTGTGCTAACAAATCAATTCCTTTTCTGTAGACAAGTCGACCGATAGTAACTACAACAACTTAAGAAAAAAGAAAAAATATAAGCAATGGAATAATACTATCATAAGCGATCACACTAACGTGTGTTAAACTAACTTCGGTTTTGTGTTCTAAGACTTAAATCTGGTTTAAAAACTTTGGTATCAACTGCATTTGGTATCACAGAAACTCTGGAATGATGAACCCTAGCCCGAAGAACAGTATTTTCTTTCCTGTAATAATTAAGGTTGTTGTACTCCTCAAATACCATCATTCAATTTTTAATGTAAATGAAACTATAAAATTCAAATAAAAAATGTTTACATCATGAAATCTTTAAAATAGGTACTCTTACCCTATGTGTGAAACACATACACAATGATCTATATTCGCAAGAGAGATCTCTAGAAACTTGTTGGTTATGATTGCAGAAGTATCAGCAAATCCAAATAAAGAGTGATCTGTGAACACAGTCTAAGAAAATATAAAATTATGTTTCAACTTAAATTTACAATTTGATCTTAATTTATAAACGCAATACAGAATATATTGATAATTACTGCTATCAATTGATTAATTTAATCAAATGATGTTTTATATTAAATTTATAAAGTAATAAAGACAATACAAAATTATTTATTAATAATTAATTACTTCTATTAATTAAATAATTTTTATTTCCTTATTGAATGAAATTTAAGTTAACAAACAGACACTCTCCTAAAAAAAATAGTCCAATTAAATAATATAATAAAATAGGGTCACAAAAGTTTTTATTAAATCATAAACTGTAATAACAATATCAGTGCTGACTTTATATACTTTTAATTACATGAATATAACATATTTTATTCTTTATACACCTTGCAATTATTCCCACAAGCTGAGAAAATATTACACTACATAAATGATTATGGAATATTACATCAGTTCATTCAAGAAATTTGTTTACAGTCAATCTAAATGAATAAAACTATAATACTGTTTGGAACAGTACAACAATAATATATTGGAATATTTAAAATGTGGAACATGTTATTAATTTCAACTCAGAAGAAGGAACATACTATTAAACAATGAAAAAATACTCTGAAAACTATAAAATAAATTTTACACAATAGTTAACTGTTTATGGACTTCAAACCATATTTTAAAATATCATTGAACCTGTCCATTATTCATTCTATAAAAGATAAGCCTTAATTTATTGTCTTAACTACTTTATAAATATGGTATGGTATTATTATATACGTGTGTTATTAATATGTTATTTGTGAATTCACTAAATTCTTAACTTCATTCAAAAAATGTCCTTTCTCTGTAACAAATCCTTCATCTACTAATTATTGTAAGCAAATATTAATATTCTCTTCTTTTTTTTTTTTCACTATTGGGGCATGAATAAGAGAACAATAAATTTAATGTATATGTTCATTAATTTTTTTTTTTTTTTTTTAATTGCTGGCATGGGTTGCACCGCGACCAAACGGTCTATTGTGCGCCATAGAATCACGCGGTGGTCATTAAATATTAAATAACTGAAAATTGTATGCATATCTCCATTCATTGAACCTAAATATCAGATCAGAAAGAACTTTTTTAAGGGATAAAATCATCGTCAAGAGCAAAAGATAATCAGTACATTTCAACTTTTATGATATATTGCATGAATGATATTTAACAAGGCTTGTCCTGTGATTCGGCATCATCTAGCTTTAAAAATACTCTTATAAACCCATTATTCTTGAAGCTAAATATTTCATTTGATACATTGTTTTCTAATAAATTAATTTAGTCCATGAATATTTATATAACTACAGTCAACCTTAAAATAACATAAATGATTCCAGCAATATCTCTATCAGAGTTGGTTATAAAAAAAAAAATGATGGTTGGAATATAAAACATTTGTTATTAAAAACCAATTAATGCTAATAAAACAAAAAAAGCAATCACCTAAGTAAATGCCACACAAAAACTGCTTAGGCAAATAAAAACTACTGCCTATGCGTGGTACAGATACAATTAAATAGACAGAAATATATAACAATACAGATAAATTAAATAGTACCTTGAGTCCCATGAGTTTTCCTATTATCATTACTTCATGAGCTAAAGCTGAAAAAGCACTATGCCCATGAACTATAGTGATGCTCTCTCTAATGAGAATATATCTTATTAGAGGTAGTGAAGCAATCATTGTTGGAAGAACACACTGATTATAGAATGTCTTAATTGGAAGATAATAAACCTGTAAAATAAGTATTGGAATGTGAGAAAGTCAAATTATGTTAACTATCAATTATTATTATTTAATTTATACCTTAAGGCCACAGGACATGTATCTTATTCCAACCCGATCCTTGTATGAATGAGTTACAACGATAACTTTAAATCCCATGTTAATTAAACATTGAGAAAGATTGAAAAATGTTCTTCCACTCCACCAACATTAGGATAAAAAAAATCTGACACCATACTAAAATTAAAATATAAATATTAATTCAAAACAACTATGTCCGATTCATTAAACAAACAACAAATAGATAAGGATAAGTACCATATCCTAGCAATATCTTTGGTCATTTTGGAATCCTTAACTATGACTATTCATTAACTAAGATAAATTACCCTAAGTAAGTGGTGGCCCCACCCACTTAAAATTAATACTTTTCCATTTCTGTACGAGTAGTATAATTTTATGGTAAAATTATACCATAAAACAGGGGGAAATATGTACAGACTAATCCATCTTTAAACAATGGCTTATCAATTCCTATCATAATTAATTCACTTTAGTTTATCACAATTGGAAGCTGTAGATGTGCAGGTTATAAATAATAATTAAATTCCTGAGAAGAATTCGAAACATATTTCAGAGGAAAATAGTACTATTTTGGACCCATCAGTTATTTTATTACGAAAAATATTTATTAAAATACGCAAAATCTAGTTTATTATTCTTTTTAAACCATCGTTTATAATGATTATTTTTTCAAATTACAAATTTTTATAATGGACAGTAGAGGGAACAAAGAGGTTACCAAAGTTGCACTTATAATGCATCAGGTCACTTAATTTACTAATTGAAAAGTACTGTCGTTCTTGTTACTAGTGGCGCTTCAGGTTTAGGAAAAGCTACTGCTGAAAGAATATGTAAGAATGGTGGTAAAGTGATTTTGTGTGATTTAGCCACATCAAAAGGTAAGGAAGTGGCAGAGGATTTAGATTCTGAATGATGTAGTTTAGTTGACCGTTGAGAAATTAGATGAGGGAGGTGGTTGGGGATACGGTCATTAAAGAGAAACACACATTAAAACTTAGAGCTATTTTAATTATGTGCCGACGTTCCGATCTACATTGTGGGCCTTCATCAGGGTTGACTCTGAGACGGTGTTTAAAGAAGGCACTTAAAGACTTCTTTAGACACCGTCTCAGAGTCAACCCTGATGAAGGCCCACAATGCAGGCCGAAACTTCGGCACATAATTAAAATAGCACTAAGTTTTAATGTGTGTTTCTCTTTAATGACCGCACCCCAAACCATCTTCCTCATCTGATTTAGATTCTCGAACGGAATTTCGGGACATTTTTATTATTATTTATTTATTTAACGTCACTTTATGCTGCTGTAGTTAATCGTATGCCACTATGCTTCAGTAGAAGTCCTAAATTTAGCCCATCCAAGTTTCATTAGTATAAGGATCTTAAACAAGGACCTGACATCGCACAGGCTCTGGATCACCATTTCACACCTCCTCCGAAGGATGGCATAACCAAGGATTTTTTAAACTCATAAAAAAATCATAGAGCCACCTTCCAGATTTGAATCCGCGGCCTGCTCTCAGGTGACCACATTTTTATGATTATTATACCTGTAAATAGATTGAAAAGCACTTGGGAAAATCTATTTATCCTCATGAAATATTCCAATAACGAATAAAAAGATAATAAATAATATCAATTTATTCGTTATTTAAATAACGATTGAAGCAATGATTCGTTATTCCAATAAACCACTAAATCATTCCTTATCTGAAATAAATTTTGCCCTACACCATCAGTTCACACTACACATGGTTGAGAAGCATGACGGAAAATGGAGTGGTGTTAAGACACACAAACGCTTCCTAGAAGAATATAGGATAGATGGTTTTAATTATTCCAAGCGAAATCTCAACAAAAAGAGAGAAAATCATATATTTTTCTTTAGTCGCAAAATTACTTAGTTAGCAATCATGACAGGGAACTCAAACCTTCGGGTCCGCTAAGCCTTTTATTTATTAAAGCCTCAATTAAGGTTTATTCTTCTTAGGAGCTTATTGTAAATTCAATGTATCGTCTGGCGGAATAGGTAATGTTTCAGAAAGTGCTTATAAAAAATAACTACTTGGGAAAGTCGACACATTCTGGTCTTTCGAATATCTATAATTCCTTGATACAAGTTTTTAACAGCATCTCTAAATTAATTATGTATCAGCACCCTAGTATTTTGAAATATTTAGTACTGTCGAGGTGGTTGTATTTACTTCAATGACAGGTCTTCAGAAGGCCTCGACAATGCCTGTCCAATCGGAGTGATGAGATGGAGTAGGATTCGCTCAGCGTGGTAGAAGCACGGCAGTAGCGAGGATTAAGAGGGAACTCACCCTGCGTGGTAGTAGCACGACAGTAGTGAGGGCCAGGAGAGAATCACTCTGCGTGGTAGCAGCACGACAGTAGTGAGGGCCAGGAGAGAATCACTCTGCGTGGTAGCAGCACGACAGTAGTGAGGACCAGAGAGAATCACCCTGCGTGGTAGTAGCACGACAGTAGTGAGGATCAGGAGAGAATCACTCTGCGTGGTAGTAGCACGACAGTAGTGAGGATCAGGAGAGAATCACTCTGCGTGGTAGTAGCACGACAGTAGTGTTGAGGAGCCCTCATAGGTGCAAATGGGTCAAAACCAAAAAGCCCATTCTGTGAGAGAGGAATAATTGAACAGAAAGGGGAATCAAATAACAACTACAGATATTATGGTAAAACCAAGGAAGGCATATCTGAGTTAAGTAAGCAGGTAAGAAAGGTTAAGGCGAGGTGAGGAGAAGATGCCATGGCTTAGACACGCTGGGTGTATATAACCTTATGGCCAATCTCAACACCGAGCGGTAACCGTTTTACTTTACTTGTTACAGGCTCAGATTTGTTATTATTTTTTTTAATCATCCTCCTTTTAATTTATTGTCCAAATTACATAGGTATAAAGAATAATATTTACAATTATTACATGCATATTCACATTTCTTGAGCACATACAATTTTATTTTTCTTGATTGTGGTGCTGGTGGAGCTCCCTGGTGACGGGCCGCTGAATTTCCCCGGGCGTCCGTACGGATGGCGGGCGGTCACAGGGCTTCCCTCTTCGAAGACGGAGTCCTCTGCAGCCTTCAAACTTAAGCAGTCTGGGTCCCGACGTCTGGGCCGGTGTGCTCTTCGGGTTTGAAGTTCTTCAGTGGTTCGAGTTTGTTGTATTTTATCCAAAACTTGGGAGTTTGAACGTCTCGTGACCACGTCGGTGCCTTGGCCAGGTTGACTGTTGGCTTCTGATTGGTAGAGCTCGGTAGGCTTCTCGGCGGGATGTCGCCAATGCGTCTCCTAGTGTAGGTGGCAGGTTCAGCTTCTTCGGTGTTCTCCACTTCATTTTTGATTGATTTATGATGACATTTTGCCAAATGTCCGCTATTTATAGGAAATATTAGAGATCGCCGAATGTGACTTTTCTTCTTATTGGTCGGCCAAATCTTGAGATGTAAGTCGGTTTCTGATTGGCTGCCGGTTCCCCCTCTTTTAATTCAGTGCTGTGCTTCGTCGGTTGTTTGATAATGGGTTTTGGTGGCAGTCCCGTGTTATCCGCTATCAAAAATGCTGGTTTTAGCCTATCAATTGAAATGTTCGCTGATCTTCCTGGAAGTTGTACTTCAAAATATTTGTCTTCTTTTTTCACGACTTTAAACGGGCCATTGTATGGCGGTACCAGGGGACGCTTGATGCCATCTTCTCTTATAAATACATGAGTGCATGTCTTCAGCTCCTCGTGTATAAATGTTTTCTTGTGTGTTTTAGGTGACGCAGTAGGTCTTATTTTTGCTAAATTTTCTTTTAGCTCTTGCAGCGATGTATGGGGGTCGTAAGTATTTTTATTTTCTTCAAGAAATTCTCCCGGTAAACGAATAGGACAACCGTAGAGAGCTTCTGCTATACTGACTGTGGTGTCTTCCCTTAGACTGGCTCTGAGACCTAATAGTACAGTTGGTAGGAGTTTGGTCCATCCTCCTGTATTCATGTGGGCCGTAAGTGCTGTCTTCAGGGTTCTGTGCCACCTTTCGATGCAGCCATTCGATTGAGGGTGGTAAGCCGTCGTTCTATATCGGTGGATGCCTAATAAGATTGCCAGTTGATGGAATAGGTTTGCTTCGAACTGTCGACCTTGGTCGGTAGTTATCGAAGTAGGCACACCGAATCGGCATATCCAGTTATTATAAAATGCCGTCGAAACTGTTTCGGCTGTAATATCTTGAAGTGGAACTGCTTCCGTCCATCTTGTGTGGCGATCTATCATTGTCAGGCAGTATGTGTTGCCATTAGACGATGGAAGTGGTCCGATTAAGTCAAGATGAATGTGCTGGAATCTTGCTGCAGCTTGAAATTTCCCAGGTGGACTGACAGTATGCCTATTGATTTTTGATTTTTGGCATGGGATGCAGCATCTTGCCCATTCCGTTACGTCTTTGTTAATGCTGGGCCAGAAAAATCGCTCTGTGACCATTTTTCGTGTCGTCCTGATTCCTGGATGACTGAGGTCATGAATTTTTTTAAATGCTTCACGCCTGAAGTCTGATGGTAGATAGGGTCTGGCCTTGCCTGTTGACATTTCGCAAAGGATAGACCTATCTGTCCCCGGTATAGCCTTGTCCTGAAACGAAAGGTTGTTTCGGAGCTTCAGTTGCTCTCTGTCAGGATCCTTCTCTTGGGCTATGGAGAGTGCGATAAAGTTGTCGGGCGTGTGAACCTCTTCGATTCTTGATAAAGCGTCTGCGACGATATTTTCGTTGCCCGGTTTATACACTACATCAGAAGTGAATTGGCTGATGTAGGATAGCCATCTAGTGCGGATGGGTGAGACTGTTTCGGGCTTTTGGCTGAAGGCATGTGTAAGCGGACGATGGTCCGTTATGATGTAAATATTTTTTCCTTCTATAAGTTGCCTAAAGTGCCTAACCGCCTCGTATATGGCGAGTAATTCTCTGTCATATACAGAGTATTTCTTTTGAGCTTTGTTCAATGCTTTCGAAAAGAAACTGAGAGGGTACCATATGTCATTCTTCTTCTGCTGTAATACGGCGCCTATAGCGGTGTCTGATGCGTCGCTGGCGATAGATATTTCAGCATTAGGGTCGGGATGACTCAGTTCGGCTGCAGCGGCTAAATTTTTCTTAGTCTCTTCAAATGCCTTTTTTGTTGTTTCGTTCCATTCTAAGGGGGCTAAGTCTTTCTTTGGCTTACCATGAGTCAGTTCGTTAAGTGGTAAGTGTATGCTAGCTGCATTTGGCAAGCAAGCTCTATAAAAGTTTATCATGCCCATGAAACGGCGGAGTTCTCGGAGGTTCTTCGGCAGTGGGTATTCCAAAATGGTTTTAACCTTTTGTTTCAAAGGTGTTATGCCGGTTGTTGTTAGATGGTAACCTAAGAAGTCTAACTCCGATACTCCAAAGACACATTTTGCCGGATTGACTGCGATGCCGTATTTGTCGAGTCGTTTAAAAACTTCCCGTAGATGGACTTCGTGCTCTTCCTCGTTTTCCGAAGCTATTAAGAAGTCGTCCAGAAATTTGTATAGATAGCTAAGGTCTCTGAATTTATCGTCGACGAATCGCTGGAAACTTTGTCCTGCGTTTCTCAGCTCAAAATTCATTCGGTTGTATTCTATGAGTCCGAATGGTGTAATTATTGCCGTTTTTTCACGGTCATTTTCCGCTACCGGAATGTGGTAGTAAGCCCTTCTTAGATCGATTTTGGAGAATATCTTCTTCCCATGTAGTTCCATCGTAAAGTCCCGAAGGTTAGGGATGCCATATTGGTCGGGAACTGTCTGTTTGTTCAGGCTTCTATAATCCCCACAGAGTCTGAGGCTTCCATCTGTTTTCTTCACCACGTGGAGTGGACTTGCCCAGGGGCTTTTCGAAGGGCGACAGATACCTTCATTTATTAGGTTGTCTATCTCCTTTTTGACTTCCTGGTAGATACCTGGAGGTAGGCGTCGGCATTTTGCGGTTACGGGTCGACCTTTTGTTTCGATATGGTGCTCGACGACTCCGGTTGATGGTCCACGTATTGGTGTTATTTTTGTTATTGTAGGGAAATCATTTAATATTCGGGCGAAACGTTGGTTTGAAGGAGCAATGGAGAATAATGGAAATTGTTCTTCCGAAATGCTGCCTTTTGTGTAACGCCCTGTTAACTGGTCTACTAATCTTCGGTTTCTTAAGTCAACCGTCAGCTGATGCCAGTATAAGAAATCCGCACCGAGTATTGCTTTGCCAACGTCTGCGAGGATAAAGGTCCAGCGAAGTGGTTTCTTTAACCCTAAGTCTACCGCTCGAGTGACTTCGCCATAGGTATTTATGGTTGAGTTATTGGCTGCTATAAGCGTGAAGTCCGAGGGGTTTCTGCGTCGTCCTTTGGGGACTGGAAGCAGGGAGATCGATGCTCATGTGTCGACTAAGAATGGCTGGCCTGTGCTTTTGTCTTTGACGAAAAGGCGGCGGTGCGGTTGAGGTGTGAAAGTTTCCGCCGCAACTTTCACTGTTGGGAGTTTAAATTTTCTTCTGTCTTTTTAGGCTCCCACTTGCAAGGTTTTCTACACTTGTAAGCTTTATCTTCGAACTTACAGTGGTAAAAGCATCTTCCGTCTTTACCACGAGATTGTGATCTTCCTCGAAAATTTGACCTTCCTCTGCTAGGGCTTCTGCCTCGCTGCTGGGTTTCCAGAATTTTCAAAATTCGGTCAACATCTTGTCGAAGCTCTTTTATGCTGGTTGAGCATGAGTCGCATGCCGATCTGGTGCTTGCTGTGTTCTGCCGTAATGTTGACGGTCCATTGACGAGGTAGGCTTCTGTGGGTGGGGACACTTCGTGTATTTTGTCCGCTATGGCGGCGAGTTTCTCTATGTCCGTCTGTTCAGTGGCCGCGAGTATTGGCTGGAAACGACTGGGGAGGTTCTTCATCCATAGTGTTCTTATAAATTCGTCATTGACGCTGGTCCCTGCGAGCTGTTGCATCCTTCTAAGTAGCTGGGAAGGGGTCTGATCGCCTAAAGGAATGTCTTCCAAGAGTCTCTTGATTCGCAATGCTTCTGACTCTCCATAGGTCTGTAATAGCCGTGTTTTGAGGTTCTCGTAGGTCTGCTTCAAAGGATCCGTGACGAGGTCTTGGACTTGAATTAGGACATCTCGGTCGATGTTCGGAATGAGCAGTTGGAACCTGAGAGTGCTTGATGTGACCCTGGATGTGGCAAATACTGCCTCACATGTCGCGAACCAAAGTTGAGGGTTCTCCTTCCAGAATCGGGGTAGTCGTGCCACAGGACCTTGATACAGGTCAATCTGAGGTGCCTTCTCCTGACTTTCATCAGTCCCTGTTTTTTCATCTCCGTCTGCCATCTGATCACGTCGGGGTCACCACTTGTCGAGGTGGTTGTATTTACTTCAATGACAGGTCTTCAGAAGGCCTCGACAATGCCTGTCCAATCGGAGTGATGAGATGGAGTAGGATTCGCTCAGCGTGGTAGAAGCACGGCAGTAGCGAGGATTAAGAGGGAACTCACCCTGCGTGGTAGTAGCACGACAGTAGTGAGGGCCAGGAGAGAATCACTCTGCGTGGTAGCAGCACGACAGTAGTGAGGACCAGAGAGAATCACCCTGCGTGGTAGTAGCACGACAGTAGTGAGGATCAGGAGAGAATCACTCTGCGTGGTAGTAGCACGACAGTAGTGAGGATCAGGAGAGAATCACTCTGCGTGGTAGTAGCACGACAGTAGTGTTGAGGAGCCCTCATAGGTGCAAATGGGTCAAAACCAAAAAGCCCATTCTGTGAGAGAGGAATAATTGAATAGAAAGGGGAATCAAATAACAACTACAGATATTATGGTAAAACCAAGGAAGGCATATCTGAGTTAAGTAAGCAGGTAAGAAAGGTTAAGGCGAGGTGAGGAGAAGATGCCATGGCTTAGACACGCTGGGTGTATATAACCTTATGGCCAATCTCAACACCGAGCGGTAACCGTTTTACTTTACTTGTTACAGGCTCAGATTTGTTATTATTTTTTTTAATCATCCTCCTTTTAATTTATTGTCCAAATTACATAGGTATAAAGAATAATATTTACAATTATTACATGCATATTCACATTTCTTGAGCACATACAATTTTATTTTTCTTGATTGTGGTGCTGGTGAAGCTCCCTGGTGACGGGCCGCTGAATTTCCCCGGGCGTCCGTACGGATGGCGGGCGGTCACAGTACTATAAATTTCAGAACTGAAGGTAGCTACTTAATAGATCAAAAGCAGGCATTCGATTTAATCAACCAAAACGTGCTCTTGCATAAGATGTGAGTGATAAAAATATCCATAATGCGTCTATGCAAACCAGAGTATTTCGGACAAAATTGATTTAACCTTGGGTCTGTCACAGGGGACAAGGCAGTTCTACAAACTTCATAATTATTATCGGGGATGTTTTCAGCTTCTCTGTGTTTCTCGTAATAACTGCAGTGTCTTCGGCATATGTCGCAGTTAAGATGCTTTGGTCTGTTGGTAAGTCATATGTGTATATTAAGTTGAGAAGAGGGGCCAGGGAGGATAGAACCTTGAGGAAAACCTACAGAGATTGGTTTTATTGATGAGGTCTCAGAACCATGTCGGACAGAGAAGAAGCGGTCATAGAGAAAATATTGTATTACTAAAAAATATGTTCTTGAAAGAATAGGTTTTAGTTTAAAAAGAAGACGCTGGTGCCATACGCTTTGAAACCCTGATTAACATAGTAGTAATAAAGTCGGTAACTCTGTGTAGCTGTTGATTTGTGGAATGATAAGAGCGAAATCCGAATTGGTGATCTGGTAATATGTCGGGGTCTTTCGAATGTTAATAATCCGTTTGTACAACAGTTTCCGAATATTTTCGAACATACCGAAAGAAGGCTAATAGGTCTATAAGAGTCAGGTCTATGTTTGTCTTCGTTAGGTTTATGTACCATTGAAATTAAAAAAATATTTTCATTGAATAAGGAATTTAGTTATCCTAACTATAGCATTGTACAGTGTATAAGAAAGACTAAAGCTTTTCAGTGGATTTTTCTTAGTATCTTAGCAGTGAAAAGATGACCTGAAATATGATTGAAAATAAAATACAAAGCAAGAAATAGTTAAGGCTATTTCTAAGTTTTATCTTGATTGCTACCCGGAATATCTTCCTGCTGCATTCTTATTTTAAAATTAGATTGGATTATTTAATTCTTTCCCGTTTTAATGTTTATCGTTTAAGTATCAGTAGCTGTTCAGCTGATTATCATATATTTAATTTTTACTTCTTTTATTTATAAATATATCGATATCTGTGTTTATATCATAGCTATATCTCCTTGCACATAGCGATAAATCCCGTTATAGACCTAGTTATCAATTGTGTAGGTTGGGTCTGTATGTTAATCTTTTTTTGAATTTTTGGAAGATTAATTAAAATCTTGTATTTAATGAAACAATGCAGCGTCCTAATAGACCTGGACGTTTTTTTGTAACACCTCCCGATACGGAATGTATATGTAGGCATTTATTCTGTTAAAGATTGAAATGATTTACTTTTGTTATGTATTAATTCTTAATGTTACCATTTTTATTGATAGGGGAAGACTTCACAAGGCCTGACACTCCTGATGTTAGACTTTTGGATGGGAGGTAATGGTCCTTGCGTAAATTATTTTGTGAAATGTTGTTTATGTATATTTCCCTTACTGACTTTTAAAGCTTATTGGGAAACCTTTTAATTTGAAATATTTTTAATATTATAAAATTCATACATTTTAATCTAGGGGAATATCATTTAGTACAACAATGAAAATAACTTATTGGAACTGAACATTCCTTGGCAGTTGTTAGATTTGAAGTGAACTATTGCTTGTTTTTATAAATTAATAGAGAGTCAAGTGAAAACCTGATTATTGGAAAATTAAGATTTGAAAGGAAGCATTTAAAGCTATTGATTAATTTAGCAGTCTTGGTTTTGTTTGAAATATGATAGAATCAAAGATTTTATCAATGGGATCTGTCAAAGTTAGTATTGCTCCAATTTTTTTACTTATGCTCCTATTTATATTGAGTTTAAAACATGTTATAGGACTTGAGCGTAGTTCGGCAACATGAAATGTATATGCGTAAATGTAATGTTAAATGTATATGCGAGTAGTATTATTAATCCATATTAATAATAATTGTATCAGATTTCAATGTTGGGACATCAACAAATTTTCAATTGCTTACACCATTTGCTGTATTTACTTAAAACGAATCTGTCATTTATTGACGTTTCAATTTTTTATTACCATTCTTTTTTCCAAGCTCAATAAAATATTGAGGCATCCTTTTTGTGTAGGCTGGGTTGGATGTGTCCTTACCCCTGAGTCATTCCACAATTTCAATGGTTGATTTTCTGAATAAATAAATTATCAACCAAAGGTGAATTTAAACGATATTCTTAGGCATGATACGTGGTCTATAGTCCGTCTTTGGTTAGTGAGAGGAGAATCGGCTCTAACAGGTGAGTGGCTAGTTTTCTTTTCATTGATAATTTCTTGGTAGTGTATCTGTAGTTTCTTTTCTATTTCCATTTCTGTTGGACAGTACTTTCCCTGTATTCGATCATCATGGATGTTCTAATGTTATCAACTTAATCAAATTTCGAGAATGTCTTATTGCAATATCATCTCCATGCCTACAGGATCCTTTTGATGTAGAGTGCAACCACATTTTATTTTCAACTTTTCTTGAGCAACTTACACCAACCTAATCATAATTTGTATCCCTTTACTCCTACCCTTTGAGAGAGAACCTTTTATTTTACCTACAATTTAAAATCATACATTTTTTTAAATAGTCCAGGATGTTATATTTGATAAGGTAGCTGCCTAAAGTTATTTACAATGGGAAGACTATTCAATCCTTTAGCATAACCTCCTGGCATAGAATTTACTCACCAGGTTGTTGGTCTTCAGTCATGTTCTCGGTCTTTAAACTTGTTATGTTAACATTAGTTTAGTAGATGACATTTTTTTTTTTTTTTTTAATAAAGAAACAAATTAATTGAATTGTGTGTACTTGTAGGTTGAGAATGGGAAGTGGTAATAATGATTCAAGGAGATTTGTTCGAGCTAAGTCACGTAAAAGAGGTATTATATATACTTTATTTCATGTATCAATCTGTATATCAAAAGTTTCAGAATATAGTCATTTTAAATCAATTCAAGGCATTTGCCTTTGTGGCCATTAACAGGGAGTGATCTTATTATTCTCCCTTTTATCTTTTTTGTTTCTGATGGTTAGTGGCACTTTAAGCCTCATAAATTGTACTCAAAGATTCAAGAGGTTTGTACCAGATCATGCCCTCACTCTAATTCATATTTGGGCTTGTATGTTTTTCTTGTTTGTTTGTTTATTTTTGCAACCTCACTTTATGCTGCTGTGTTTAATCCGGCGATGCCACAGTGGGAGTCCTGACATCGCACAGGCTCAGGACCACCTTTTAATGTCCCCACCAAAGGACAGCATTACTAAGAATTTTTTACTCTTTTTCAAAAATCCTAGGGCCACCTGCCCTAACCGGGGGTTGATCCCATGACCTTTGTCATAGAAGGCTGTTATACTATCCACGATGCTACAGGTGACCCCATATGTTTTTCTTTATTTACCATTATCTGAATGGTGAGTTACCACCCATCTGAAATGCTCAATTAGCCAGTTGATCTCTGTTTCAAAAAGATTCCTAAGATGAAAGAAGCATACTGAGATTGGAGTCTTCTTCAGTTTTCAGAGTGTGAAACGGATTATTTTATAAATATTTATTAATATAAATAACCTTCCAAAGTGTACAAGAATGTAATAAGATTCAGACTAACTGAAAGTTTAATTTATTTGTAAATCTGAAACATGTAGGGGCGATCACTACTTATACTGCTGATGAACTCTGGATTAATTTTTTTTTGGCCTAAGATCATTCAAAGTGTATATTGTATCAGAAGGTAATATTTTATATTTTAGCACCAAGCATTATCAATAATATATTTGTAACATAAAATATCAGCAATAGCCTTAGGGGAAAGGGGGAGACTCATGTCTGCATTGCTAGGGGATGAGTTTACCAAGGCAAAGATTGTAAGTTCAAATCTCAGTCCCACTCCGACTTTTTCAAGCATATGATAAAAGGGAATTCAATCGCAACCTCCCTCCAGGTATTTGAGGACTGTGAGTCAATGATGGCTACTCACAAAAATAGGCATTGGATGTGATGATTCTAACCTGTAGGTTATAACAATAATCGTGAAGTGTGGTTTGGTCTCTTAAGGAGGTAACATTTTTCTCATGCCAATAAGACAAAAAAAAAAAAAAAGCTTTAGCAATCCATGCTGTCTCTGATGATTCCTTTTTATTTCTAATGTTTAAACTTATCAGATTACGTTTCATGACGATATGTTGTAGAAAACTCTGTGTCCGTTATTTCTCAATTTTTTTTTTTTAAATGCATTACCTGAAGCATGAATTATCATTATAATATTATGAATTAGCATGAAGACCAATCCATAAATATAGGATGAGTAATTACCTACAGAAATATTATCTTCATAGTAATCAGTCAGTGGCTCATCAAAGCCCATAGGCGTTAATATCGCCACAACAGGCACCTTTAAAGCACATCTATATCTTGTTCTACTTAATGTTACACAATTTTATAGTAAATTCACAAACTGTTATACAAAAGATCTTTAAATTTGTACCTTCATCTTGTTTATTGGCTCAATACTTGGCATGAAAAAGATTTGTTCTAAAAAAAAAAATATATCGATGAGATGATGGTCATTACTGACAAAAAATACTGAATTTAATGTTTCTATGATTTGACTTGCAGGCTTTAACTTCGGCTGGCCACCTAATAGAGAAGGAGTTTTTGGCCCCCCAGAAGGGAACTTATTGTTTAATCCTGATCAAGCACACCCTCCACGTCCAGCTCCACCTCCACCGCCTCATGAACCAGTTCCTGGTCCTTCATCTGGGTAAGTTTGTTATCATTTTAAAAATACTAAATGTTATAAATGTGTAAAATTTTGAAACTGGTTTAGAAAAAAATAACTCTTTAAAAAAAAATATATATCCTAAAAAATATTTGTAATTACTCCTTACTTCAGTTCGAGGTACGATCGGGTTGATGACAAGGTAACTCCCTTTCACCTGTTTAATTTAATTTAGCATTGGAATATGTCATAAGAAAAGTGTTGTGTAACGAAAAAAAGGTTTAAATCTGGGTATGTAAAATTCTGTTTCTGGGATACACCGATGATTTGTTACTGCTGGGCTAAGACACGGAAACTATACAAGTATGTTAGTGAAAACCAGATAGGCCTTGAAATAAATATGGATAAGACAAAATATATGATTAGTAGCAGAAATGGTGAAGGGTGTTGGTGATATTATGTATATCGGAAGATACGTTTGAGCATGTTAAGAAATTCAAGTTTTTAAATTCATTGATAACAAGAAAAAATTAAATCCAAGAGAAAATAAAGTCACAGTTAAAGGTGAGAAATCCGTGTTATTAATTAGTATCGAAATGACTAAGCTCGTGGCTTCTATCAAGAAACCTGAAGATTAGAATTTATAAAACTATTACTCCGATGGTTCTATACAAATGTGAAATGTGGTCGCTTAAATTGAGGAATGAACAGCAACTTAAGGTTTTCGAGAATAAGTTACTGTATAAAATAATTGGTCCTAAGAGGGATGAGGCCACTGGGAAATTAAGAAGGTTGCATAATGCAGAGTTGCAGAGCTTGTACCCTGTGAGTATAATTATGTTTATAGCATTGGGAAGACTCAAATGCGCGTGTAAAGTGAACAAATTTCAAAAAAGTTGGCATGTGCTGAACCGACTGGTAGGTGTCCGAGAGTTAGGCCAAAGCTTTGTAATTGGGGAAATGTTAGATTTTCAAATCAATCCATTAGTCTAGTAACTTGAGCATTTATAAAAATGGTGTTGAAACTTATTACAATTGTTCATTATACTTCCCTTAATAACATAAAAATCTCTGGACTGTCCTGCTTTGGGTTTTGTTGGAAGGAGGTTAAGTAGAAATAACAGCTTCTTTAAAATGTTCACGCTGGTGCTGATTTTCAAACTCAATGTCAATTCTGATCTTGAGAACCAGCAGTTTCGTGATTTTAGAGCATTTTTACTGAGAGCAGAGAACCCCTTAAATATTATTCGATCAATAAAATGTATAGAATCATAATTATATAATTTTAAAAGTTCTATAGCTTTGTTTATTACAAGAGTAGCAACAAAATATTAGATTTTAAGATATTCTAGAAAAATATTTAAAAAATCAATTTTCTCTTCTTCTTTCCCTGCTTTCACTAAAACTCAATGCAGGCAATTCTGGAGGTTTGTTTATATCAAGTTTGAGCTTTCGTTTTTCGATGCTTGGGTTACTGTACGTAAATATTCGGAAAATGATAAATCTAATCTTTCGATTGCAGGACCCATCCTTATCATTATTTAATAAGTAAAGAAATACCAAAAAACCAGCCATACTAAAATGTTGCTAGCTCTCATTTCATACTTTGAATGAAATGATACCATCATTGATTAAAAGTTTAATAATTTTTAGTGTTATATGCCAAATAGTATTTATTTGCCTAATTGTTTTTTATTCGAACAATTTTGTCTGTTAAACTTTTTTTCAATGAAAAAAAAGATCAAATATGACTGATAAATTCAATTTATTCTTTATTTTGCTATGTTTTTGACCAGCTGCTTTTCTAAGGTAGCGGTAGCTTCAAAACAGTAATTAATATATTTATATTCTATACCTTTTGGAAACATTGGATTTCCTTTCCAAAGGTTTCGTGTTTATCAATTCCAATGGGTGGCATGCAGGGGAAGATTAAATTAACTAAGTTTTAATAAATGATTATTATTATTATTTAACATTAGCCAATACATATCCAATCTATTTACACTATGCCCAACTCGATGACTGAGAATACTGAGGGATTCGTTATTATTATTATCTTTGCCATACAACATTATAATACAAAGTTACCTTGAAAACACAGCTGTTGGTGAAGGTGGAATTCGTCGCTACTAAGTTTCATACCCCAGCAGCATGGCTGTTCTGGTTGCCCCCTGACCTCTGACTCTTCTCGTTGATGGAACTCGACTGCCCTCTTCTTGAGGATGGAACACAACTCTTCTATCCTCTCTTCTTTTCAAAAATACTTTATTTTAGAATC
Source organism: Piezodorus guildinii (assembly GCA_023052935.1). Taxonomy (NCBI): domain Eukaryota; kingdom Metazoa; phylum Arthropoda; class Insecta; order Hemiptera; family Pentatomidae; genus Piezodorus; species Piezodorus guildinii. The sequence continues at coordinate 66,164,278 of CM041293.1, forward strand.
TCCTCTTGGGGATCATGACAAAGGAAGTGGGGCTGATGTGGGAAGCGCCCAAAGCAGGGGGGCCAGTCTTTGTCCTTGTGTCTAGGAAGTTCCAGGGCTATCGTGTGGTGTCCATGGGAAATTCAGAGGGGTTAGATAGACGCCTTTTGAACTTTTGCCAACAAAGGCTTATTAACATTTACTTAATTGATATTGAAATTATTTAATAATGAACTTACTCCCCTCAGTATCCTCAATACATAACAATTTATAAGTGAGAGATGAAATCATCTATAGATAAATTTTGCCCAACTCTGCTTAAAACTATCAATTCTGTTATATTCTTTTAATTTATTTTAAATAATTTGTATTTTTCTTTTTTGTTACTTCCAGCTCCAACAATTGCAGCAGTAAAAGCGGGAACAATAATGATGTTATGTCCCGCCTTCTCAGTGTTCTTGAATGCCCAGTATGTTTGGATTACATCTCACCACCTATTCAGCAATGTCGTGAAGGTCATTTGGTTTGCAGCAGGTGTCGACCAAGATTAGAAAGCTGCCCAAAATGCAGGCAACCTTTCGCTGATATCAGGGCCAGGGCTCTTGAACAGGTAGCTTCATGAACATTATAACTCAATTCTCAAATATCTCATGTCAAGAATCTATTTATTTAGTTCTATAACTTGAAACAAATAGGTTGTTTTTGTTCTTGAATCATCTTTATATACAGGGTGTTTCAGTGTTAAGTGGTTTAGACTTCAGGATTGAATTGAGGACCTCAAAGCAAAAAAAAAAAGGCCTATGGAGATGTTTTAGGAAATTTACAGTCAGCTGAGGACCTAGTGTCAAAAATCCACATTTTTCAGGCATTATTAGCTAATAGCTATGTAGGAATTGATTTTTTGACAAAAACCCGTAGTTTGAAGTTGGTCATAAAATTCTACAAGAATTGGTTCCAAGCTATTGAACCTAGTATCCTTGAGCACGGAGATAACTCATAATATATTTTTCTTATATGATCCAACAGTACAATTTAAAAGTAATCATTGGAAAAGGATTAATGAGAGTTGGGAATGGTTACGATGTTAAGAATACCAATAAATAGCCTTAGACGTGAATGCGTTTCCTGAAAAATGTGTTAGTATTCATTACGTCATAGGATTTTGTTCCTTGTTGATCTTAATAACACATTTTCAAGTGACTTGACTTAGTTGTGTGCTCAATCATAGTCTCTTAACGTCTTAACATTTAAGCAACTCTCAAAAATTCATTCTCCATGATTATGTTTAAATTGTACTGTTTGATAATAGAAAAAAACCTGATATTAAGACTTCAACTTAGTTATCTCCTGGCCTTAGGACGCCAAGTTCAATAGTTTGGAACCAATTCTTGTACAATTTAATGAACTACAACTTAATTTCATGGATTTTTGTCGAAAAATGATTTTCTGAGAAGCTATAAGCTGATAATTCCTGATAAACACTTTTGTTTTCCTAAATTGACACTATCATTTTATCTCAGCATTTCTGGACACATTGTTCATAGAACTTAATTCTTAAATGAATTTTAGTATATATTAAGTGATTCGAATAAAGATCAAAGTATTATCATTTAATACTTAAAATAAGGTTGTGAGTGTCTCTTACTGTTCACGCCACATGTTACGGCCTGAAAAGTTTTTATAGTTTTTCAATCGAAAAATTATAAGTTCATAATTTTATGATATTTATAATAAGATAATTTTTTTTGTTTAAATCTTTATTTTTTAATTTCTTTTTAAAATAGTTATTTTAAATATAATTATGAGTTTTTAAACGAGAGCAGTAGAAGAGAAAGACAGAAGACGATCGTACTTCAATTGTTTTTTGACTGCCTCGTGCCAGTCGAGTCTTAAGCTAGCGTCTGAGCGGTGAAGATGTGCCGTATATAGACCCAAGATTCCTCTCAACGTTTGAACGTTTGGAAACGAATTTCTTCATCTTCTCATCGTTCCCCTTGGAACTTGGAAGAGCCGCCCTGCGGTCATTATCAACACTCAAGAGAACTTCGTCCAAGCCGCCCTGCGGTAATTTTCTTCAATACTCAAGACGACTTCGTTCAAGCCGCCCTGCGGTCGTTTTCTTCAACACTCAACTGGACATCTTTACGTGAATATAACCTATCTTTATCCATTAATGGAACATTTAATTTCTTAATTCTTATTCAAGAAACTGTTTAATTTGATAAATATTTTTTTTACATCTTTAAGCATTAATTAAGTTAAGTTTGTTTCTTCTATTTTTACAATATTTTAATTAGGTTTATTTTGTTTTCTACATTTTCTTACAGCTGTTTAATTATAATTAGGTTAATTTTTCTTATATAAATATATTAGGTTAATTTGTTTCTTATCATCCTTATATGTATTTTAGTGTGTTAAATGTATTGTGATTCGTCGTTTGCTTTCATTATTTTTATTTATTTTAAATCTATACAGTCCACTTATTTATTTCAATAGAACCACCCTCAATTTTGAGTTGTCACTTGAAACTTCACAGATTCTTTCACGGATAGCCCAGCGTATACAAATTTTGGTCCTCCGGGCCGGATTTATTTTTGTCTACAAATTTTCGGCCCTCTGGCGGAACGGATCACAATACATTCCTACAGCTATCTCTTATTGTTTTATTTAGCCTTCTAAATAATTATTTAATTTAGGTTTAAATTTATTGGAATTTAAACATTTCAGCAATTGTTAGGTGCCAGTTGGGAAACATATCGTTATTTGAATTTCAGTTTATTTGTTTGTGATCAATCACATTTCTTTTTTCTCATCTTGTTTAACATATAGATTTTGTCAATTGTTTGAACTAAAAATGGGTCCAAAAATTGATAATGAGCTCCCTGTTGGACGAATTAGAGGACTTAAGGACGATATACACGAAACAAATGAAATAGGTCAGGCTGCAACAAAAAATTCAGAATTATTTCCGGTTTTTAAAGCTAGGTTATCACGACTGGACGCTACTTTCCAAAAGTTCAATAAAACTGTCACAGAAGTGAAACAATATGCTAAATTACTAAACAAAGATTGCAGTAAGTATGACAACATTAGGAAGGAGACCCGCCATAAATTTTATGAAGCGTTGGCACTTGAGCGAGAACAAGTAGTTCAAGATCATTCATTGAATGCATCTTCTAGTGAATCCCAAAATCAGTTATTTAAACTTCCCTCTATAAATCTTCCTACATTCAACGGTGACTTGACTAAGTGGACTTCATTCAAAGACACTTATGTTTCATTAATTCATGAAAATACTTTCTTATCTCCAGTTCAAAAGTTCCATTATCTCAAGTCCTCATTAAAGGGACCTGCCTTGCAATGTGTTGCTTCCATACCAATTACTGCCCAAGATTATCCACAAGCTTGGCTCAGTTTGACCAAACGGTATGATAACAAACGGATTCAAGCTAGCAATTTGCTTGCAAAAATATTTAATTTTAAGCCATTACAGGAATGTAATTTAGCTTCCTTAGAACAATTTTCGGAGATTGTATTAGAGAGTGTAACTGCGTTCAAAAATTTAGACATAAAAGATGAATCTGGGTTTGTTCTTCTTACATTTGCATTAAGACTGTTAGATCCCAAAACCCGTGAGCGGTTTGAGACTTTACAATCAGTGAAAGAAGAACTTCCTTCTTTTCAAGATTTAGTTGACCTAATTTCTCAGCAATGTGTTGCATTTCAATCTCAAGCCTTATCTACTCCAAGCATGTCCAAACACTCGAACGACAATAAAACTTATCCTAAAAGGATGAAACAAATTTTTTACTCCACAGGGCAGCAAACTACTCGTTCTTGCCCCTTATGTAAGGAAAAGCATGCTTTGTATCGTTGCTCTAAATTTTTGGAACTTAGTCCACAAAAACGTTTTAATACTTTAAAGCCATTAAATCTTTGTTCCAATTGCCTTAGTGAAAATCATAAAAATGCTGATTGTCGGTCAAATAAATTATGTCGTTACTGTAATAAAAAACACCATTCCTTATTACACTGGGGTAATTCGGTGACATCTCCACCCTCTGTGGAGGGAGAACCTAAAACTAATACTTCGACAGTTTTGGGAAACTCCCAGTTAGAAACTAATACATCAGAAAGCGCTGTTTTTTCCACATCTCTAGATGGCAAAGTAAATGTTTTACTTGGTACTGCTTTAGCCAGAATAAAAGACCATGTAGGTAACTATCACCAAATAAGAATTGTCATCGACAGTGGAGCACAACGTTCGTTTATTACGGCTTCGTGTGCTAGAAAATTGAAATTGATACCCTCTCAAAACCCCCACAAACTCTGTGGATTTGCGAATAGCCCGATTGCTGGTGGGACTCAGCAGGTAGACTGCACATTGGTTCCATTAAATTCTGAAAATCCCAAGTTGCGAACAAATGCTGTAATTATTCAGCAAATAAGTAATAATATGCCCTCTCAACTTATCTCTGAGCATATTAGGAGACAATTAAGTAGTGAGGATCTTTCAGACCCTTCCTTTTGGAAGCCAGGCCCTATAGATTTTCTTTTAGGAGCGGATTTGTTTCTAAATATTTTCAGAAATATCAAAACAACTTCTAGTTGTCCCAATCTCTTAAATACAGTATTTGGAGGGATAATTCTAGGACCCTTACCTGATAATAACACACACTCACCGCAAAATGTTCTGTTACTTACCAACGTGCCACATGAGTCTTGTGAGTCCAAAATATCCTTATCCGACTTCGATGATTCATCTGTTAAACTATTGGGAATGCAATGGAACCCTGTACAAGATAGTATTTCTTATAAGGTGCAAGAGCTCGCTCGCGTAAATACAAAACGTGGGGTAATGTCTACTACAGCAAGGATGTATGACCCTCTTGGTTATTTAGCACCCGTGATTTTCAAAGCTAAATGTGTACTACAACAGCTTTGGAAACGACGTCTGGATTGGGATTCTCAGCTTCCGCCCGATTTATTGCTTGAGTGGGATCATTTTGTTAATGAATTTCCTTTATTAAAATCCCTTAACATATCTCGGGGCTTGTTTTCAGCTGCTAAAAAACAAGTAACGGCTGTAGGATTTGCCGATGCTTCTACCTTAGGATATGCAGCGGTCCAATATTTACGAACCGAATATGAAAATGGGAGAGTGGAGGTCCGTTTGATTCTTGCCAAAACTAGGCTTGCTCCTCTAAAGCTTTTAACAGTTCCGCGTCTAGAACTTTGTGCGGCCTTGTTATTAGTGAAATTACATAAGTCTTTAGAAACCTTTTTGTCAAAATTAGAGGTAAAGGCCACATATTATTTCTCAGATTCATCCACCACTCTTTCTTGGCTCAATATCTCTACTTACAAACTCAAAACTTTTGTTGCCAATCGCGTAACTGCAATTTTAGATCAATCCTCTCATAGTGAATGGTATCATGTACAATCACATCATAATGCAGCGGATATAGCGTCTAGAGGATTAACTCCTGGCTCTTTTCTAAAAGACGGTACTTGGTGGGAATGTCCAGAATGGCTGAAACACCCGATTGAAGCATGGCCAATCAGTAATCATTTTAATAACCATTGTACCGGAGACTTGCCGGAAGTAAAGACAAAGGAGGTTGTTTTAAGTGCTCCAACTAATGATTGCTATCTAACTAGTGTTATTAAAAACTTTTCGTCTTATACTAAACTTTTGAGAGTATTCGCTTATGTGCTGAGACTCTTGCATAATGCACGGTTGAATATATCAAAAAGGCAAATAGGGCGCCCATCAGCCATTGAACTGAACTTTGCACTAGATAAAATTATACAAGTTACCCAACGTTTTTACTTTGATAAAGAATTTCCTAACTCTGACTACAAATCCTCCTCTTTGGGGGCTCTATCACCCTTTATTGATAGCCGAGGGATTCTCAGGGTGGGCGGTCGTCTTACAAACGCTCCGCTAAATTACGAAAATAAACACCCAATTTTACTTCCTCACAAATCACATTTAAGTTCCCTGATCATAGATCACTTCCACATTGCATACCTACACGCAGGTCCACAATTACTCCAGTCAATTCTGCTTACACCTAGCCATTTCCTAATAGGTGCACCCTTGTTGTCACTGCCTACCCATGACTTGACAGACGTACCTGAAAATAGACTATCCAGGTGGCAAATTGAACAATGTTGCATTCAAAACGTCTGGAAAAGATGGCGTTATGACTATTTAAATAGTTTGCAGCAACGGACAAAATGGACTTTGACCAAACCAAACTTGAATATTGGAACCCTAGTTTTACTAAAAGAACCAAACGCATCGGTGCAAAATTGGTCTACCGGTAGAATAATGGAAGTATACCCCGGAAAAGATGGAACAGTTAGAGTTGTAAAAGTTAAAACTCCAAAAGGAGAGTACATCCGGCCTGTTTCCAAATTGGCACCACTGCTACCACAAACATAAGCTAACTAACGTAGTTAGTGTCACCACCAATATGTTCATGTAAACCTTGGAAATTTTCAACGAAAATTTGGTGGGCGGTATGTTCACGCCATATGTTACGGCCTGAAAAGTTTTTATAGTTTTTCAATCGAAAAATTATAAGTTCATAATTTTATGATATTTATAATAAGATAATTTTTTTTGTTTAAATCTTTATTTTTTAATTTCTTTTTAAAATAGTTATTTTAAATATAATTATGAGTTTTTAAACGAGAGCAGTAGAAGAGAAAGACAGAAGACGATCGTACTTCAATTGTTTTTTGACTGCCTCGTGCCAGTCGAGTCTTAAGCTAGCGTCTGAGCGGTGAAGATGTGCCGTATATAGACCCAAGATTCCTCTCAACGTTTGAACGTTTGGAAACGAATTTCTTCATCTTCTCATCGTTCCCCTTGGAACTTGGAAGAGCCGCCCTGCGGTCATTATCAACACTCAAGAGAACTTCGTCCAAGCCGCCCTGCGGTAATTTTCTTCAATACTCAAGACGACTTCGTTCAAGCCGCCCTGCGGTCGTTTTCTTCAACATTCAACTGGACATCTTTACGTGAATATAACCTATCTTTATCCATTAATGGAACATTTAATTTCTTAATTCTTATTCAAGAAACTGTTTAATTTGATAAATATTTTTTTACATCTTTAAGCATTAATTAAGTTAAGTTTGTTTCTTCTATTTTTACAATATTTTAATTAGGTTTATTTTGTTTTCTACATTTTCTTACAGCTGTTTAATTATAATTAGGTTAATTTTTCTTATATAAATATATTAGGTTAATTTGTTTCTTATCATCCTTATATGTATTTTAGTGTATTAAATGTATTGTGATTCGTCGTTTGCTTTCATTATTTTTATTTATTTTAAATCTATACAGTCCACTTATTTATTTCAATAGAACCACCCTCAATTTTGAGTTGTCACTTGAAAGTACTATTCTTTCACGGATAGCCCAGCGTATACACTTACCCTGGAGACTGATTATAACTAATATTTTAAATGTACTATTTTGAATTTGAAATAATTTTGATGATTCAAAATTCTTTAGTAGTAAGATCTTTTGTTGTCAAGTCCAGATTGAGCAGTTTAAATTTAAAGATTTTTAAACAGGATTTCATTACATTTATTTCATGGCTACACAAAATATTTATTAGAATTATAAAATTGTATTAAATCATTATAAACAATTAATGAACACGCCTAATTTCCAGTCAAAGATAATCTTAACAAAAGAAATAAAACTTTATTTTAATATTATTAACAATCCTCTCTCTAAATAAAATGATATCGCGATTCATGACTCCTGAGAACTCCTTCTGAACCACCCGTCGTCTTTTGATGTGACTTTCACCATCATTTAGAGCATTATTTTCTGAAGGTTTGTATGTAAAGTATATTGCAATTAAGTTCTTCTTTGAAAGGAAAAATTCAATTTTCTGTAATCAGGTGATCCAAACATTATTCTTGAATTCATGAGTAGTAATATAGACATAAAATATACTGTTAGAGAAGTTAATATGCTATAAAATAAGCGTAGAAGTTAATATATGTTCGCATAAACTTACGAACATTTGTTGTGATCTGTTTAGTTGTTCCACTGTAAACTAAATGAGTCTCCCATGGAAACTAAATTGACTTTTAAAATTTATGCAGTACAAAATTCATTTGAAGTATAAAATAATGTCAAATCAAATAACAGAGGAACTGTTTAACATAACAAACAAATAAACTGAACCACTTTTGATTTTTTGACTACCTTCTGTTTTTGATCTCTGCCAATGATTAAATATTATAATGAATAACATTATATATTGAACATAATAATTTCTTGCTAAGTGCACTTTCTGATGAACTCATAGTCACAAAGTGATAAACTCTTAATTGGTCAAACTGAACTTTTTTAAACATAAATGACGCCCCGAAAATCGCATCCGTACGAATCGCTTTGTCTACAAAATGATTGATTTATCATGTTTTTTATTTTTTGAAAAATATATGGAATTTGTTCACAGATAGCTGAGTTGTTCCCTATCCTTGCTACAATACTGGATGTGGAGCCATGCCTACATTAGCAGAAAGGCAAGCCCATGAATCGATTTGTCCGTTCCGGGAGTATCCATGTCCTATAGAACCTTGCAGTTGGTCAGGACCTCGCCCAAGCGTACCTCAACACATGGGCCAACACCATCCAGATTTTTTGGTCACTTCTTCAAATCATGTAAGCTGTTTTCGTGTTGTCAAAAAGTATGAAAATGCAGTAATAATATTGATGTTAATGCTTAGTAAATATGTATGCAGTTTTTATTTCCTAACCATCAGAATGAGTTGCTTGTATATTATCTCCCTTTCATGTATGATCTATTTCTTTATATTAACAAATAAAAATGGATTCGTTAATTAAAATCAATAAATGAAGTTAAATATAAGTTAAATTGAAATTATTGGAAAGCAATTGATTACAAATGTTATCCATTGGAATTTCACTGCCTCGGTGATTGATTCTTATTTAGTGATGAATATAATGAAAATAATAATAATAATAAACTAGTAGTAAGATAGAATCTTATAAATATAATAAGTAGGAAAAGAGAATCTTCTTTTTAAATTAAGTATTCAGACTGGAAAAATACTATATCAAGTTTTCTCCCTAAACATTCTTTTCAAAATTCAAATTTGATTCGTTAAAAAAAAAAAAACTTTTTATATTAATGATAAAAATTGCATTAATGAAGTTGTTTCTTTTATTTCATTAGAGATGAGTGAACAATTTAATCTATCCCAACCAAATAATCATTTTAAACAGTCAATAATTAATTACAAAATATGAATATTTGATTTGTGCTTTTTTTTTTTCTTTTAGGAGGTACGTCTTACATTGACTCAGCACATGAACGAGGAGAAATCATTTGTAATGCATTGTTTTGATGAGATATTTCATTGCGTAATGGGTGTGGATTGTCTCCAGGATATCTTTGTTGGGTAAGTCTTTTTGTTTACAAATTTCAAAGATCATTGTTATAGATATTTTGGGTATTACTTCTTCTTTAAGTATTGTACTTTATAATTATTAAGTATTATTTATAGTAGAAAGGCAAGCCCTGCTACCAACTACCAACTGCAAGTTTCTGTTACTTTGCTTGTGACTTTAAGAAAGTTGTGCAGTTAAATTCCAATTTTCTACTAATTAATGCATATTCCAAAAGAAATATATGTTTTTTAAACTATCTTCATGTTATTTTATTAGTTAACAATTTTATTATTAATAGTTCAATAACACGAATTATTTGTAATTTTTATTTACTTATAGTTTGTTCATTTATTTACAAGAATTGTACAAATGCCTTTTAGCATATGTTTTATATGTGTTCTTCAATAGGAAACCTCATCTTCATTATTGCAGAAACTTGTCAGGAGGACCCTTCCTGTCGAGGCACTCCTTGCTTGAAAAATCCTTGCTCCGGCCTCCTTTCTAGAATGTGGTGGTGTGCCAGTTAGTAATTTGTTACATTAGTTTTGGACATCATGTGTATGAATCAGAAACCTTTGGTAGTGTACCTTGATTACGTCAGGATATGTGGAGGTCTTGTTTATTGGTCAAGTAAAAAGGAAAATGAGTAATGAAATGAAGGAATTTCAACTAGAAGATTTGAATGGCTTGTGTGATTTTTGCATTAGCCACATTTGAGTCCCGCAATTTTATAGCATTTATTGACTGGCACTGATTCAGTCTTTTATTGAAAGAGCCTAGAGTTAAACTATCTGAAGATGTAATAATTATTTTTTCTTTCTTAAAAAATTTATTTTGCAAGTTTTTGAAACAACCAAAATATTTGAACTACTGTATCTTTAATAATGAACTGAGAAAGTCATGGAACTCAAGAGACCAAGCTGATAAAATATTCGTTATTTTTTATCTGATAATTATATTTGTTTAATGTTGAATTAAATGTATATACATATTTTTTTTTTTTTATCATTATAGATTGGTTATGTATCTTGGACCCAGAAACAACGCCAAAGATTTCGAGTTTGAGTTGAAATTTAAAAGAGACACACCACCCCATACTTCCATCTCAATCAATAGAACAGTCCTTGAGGAATCAAATTTAGGGACACAGGTATATATATATATTTTTTTTGTATATTAGATTATTAAGTAAATATGGGCATAGTGACTAGCATAACAGCCTTCTATGCCTAAGGTTGTAGGTACAAACCTGGTAGATGACCCTAGGATTTTTTAGTGGGAGTTCAAAATCCTCAGTTATGCCTTCCTTCAGAGGGAATGTAAAAAGGTGGTCCCGAGCCTGTGTGATGTCAAGTACTCATTAAAGATCTCTTTCCTAATTATACCTGAATAGGCAGAATTTAGGACTCCCATGTGAGCATCGTCTGATTAGCCACAGTAGCATAAGCCCATGTGTCTACTTTGTCTCTATACATGTTTGGACCTGTAATATTTTGTATAAGTATAAGTATTTGAAATGTTTTACCTATTTTATCCAACCATATTTTGTGTTAAGATTGAGTGTGTTCAAAATAGTACAAATGAAGTCAGTTTTTCAAAAGAAATTTGCAGTACATCTTCAGCATATTCCTTGAGAACTTCTATTTGTTTTATGGCATCATCCTTATTCTCTGACAGTATAACAAGGTCATCAGCAAAAGCTAAGCAAATGACTTTAACCTTCTTTCCAATTTTCTCTGGTTTCCATACATTTACTCTCCTTAGTTAATTAGCCTAGAGCAATGTATAGAATAATATTGGGGAAAGGCCCTCTCCTTGCCTCACTCCGGCCTTAGTTTCAAAGCATTCTGAAATTTCTCATAAGAATTTGACTTCGGATGTTGTATTTATATGAGTGCTCTTGTTTTATTATCCAGCCTTAATTTTATTAGTGTGTTGAAAAGTCATTTGCGGTCAATTGAGTCTTATGCCTTCCTGAAATCTACAAATGTACAGATGTATTTGTACAGTGGGTTTGTGTTTGAGAGAGCTCTGTATTTCAGTGTTGTTTTCAAGTTGGATTTGTTGAGGACACGATCTATTGGGTTTGAAGCTTGCTTGGTACTCCCTAATCTGGCCTTCCAGTTGCTTCTGTTTTCTCAATAATAAGCGTGAAGATAAAATCATGTATGGAACTGATCAACATCAGTCGGGTCCCCCTTTTTTTGAAGTGGGTGTATTAAAGCACATTTCCGTTCGGTGGTTAACTGTTCAGTTTCTCAAATTTCACCAATGATTTTTGTTAATTCCTTAAGTGATTTTGGGCCAAGATTTTTCAAGAGCTCTGCTATTATATTACCTTTTCCTGCTGCTCTGTTGTTTTTTTAAGATATTTATATCAGGATCTCATCTGGCAATGGTGGAAGCGAATCAGGGTTGGTAAGTTTAGGCTTAACTAGTGGAAATTTTTTAGATAATACTATTATTTTATTATTATTATTATTGGGGTTTTCTTGAGTTAAAAGCCCTTCTGGCACCAAGACACGAACCCATAATTATTTTATCTCCTGAACTTCGGTTATCAGGTAGCTGGGCAACATGTGATACTGTTCCCGTTTATTAGCCTGCTAGCCTTCACCCAACAGTGCCAAATTATCTGTGTACCCGAGAACCAAAATTTTACCACCCAGATTTAAACATTTTCTAATACATTTTACCTTATCAATCATATTCTAATTAATAAATCACCTTGGTTCAAATCTGATAGAATCTTGAACCTCTCAGAATAATTACAAATATTAGTAATCTATATCATAAACATAAAATTGTTGATTGTGCTTATTATCTAAGGTTAGGTTAGGTTACTTTGTTTTCTTAGGCAATCAACAGCAAGGTCATTCATTACGCCTTTTTATTATTTAACTTCTTACGTAATTTTGATTTTTGTTTTAACATCAAGGTACTTAAATTTTTTATTTTGCTTTGTTATTTTAATTTTATACTTATGTCTTCTTCTTCTATATTATTATTTCACATGCTATTTTTTCCTTAACTTACAGAATTTATACATTATAAATGCAATTTTCACACTAACATTAATCTTAAGACAGTATTTGAGGAAACTTTTTTTTTTTTTTAAATTAAATCTTATTATTTTTTTAAAACATTATTGTGATCTCTCTTCTTTTTTAATTATTATTAATGTTGTTTTCATTAAGAATTTGATTGTTTAAACTTCTACTTTCATTCTTTCTTTCTTATTTTTTTTTTCATATTTGTTATATAGGTATACATTATTGCCTTAAAATCCATTTTATGTAATTAAACAGTTACTATTAGTATTACATTTTTTGGTATAATTGTGAATCTTTTAACAGTTTTATGACGCTGTCAAATGATTCTTTTAGAGGTATTTCTTTCTATGAAACAAAGTATTTTATAATATACGAATGCTTCCTGGTGTACTGGACAATTCTCAATTATATGTTGTTTTGTTAGAGGTATTTGACACACTTCGCAGTTTGGTTGATTTTCTTTAGTAATTAAGTATTTGTGGGTTAAGTTGGTATGACCTTTTCTTATTCTAGTTAAAACCACCACTTATTATCTTAGTTGTGTTTTGGGATCATATTATTATATTTTATTGGAAACTAATACATTTTTTCCACTATTAGTTTCTTTATATATATTTAACTTCGTTCTAAATAAAATATTGCAGTTGAGCGGAACTTCGGCCGTTGTGATAAGCTTTTCAACCCTGAGGGAGGTGATTGAGGAAGAGATGTCACGCCCTCCAATCCTTACTGTCTATATAACAGTTACCAGGAGGATCAAAAGCTCAACTAGTTCCTCTCCAGCTTCACCCATTACCTCCCCTTCACTTAACTAATTGTTTTCTTTAAGAGGGAGGGATTAACACCAGTTATTGAATTTTTTATGTATTGATCTGTGTATTTAATTTTAAATGTGTGATGTATTGTTTTTTGATTGAAATTTGAAAATATTTTATTAATTTACAGTTCATAATTCTGTTAGTTTCATTTTAAGGAATTTTTTTAAAATGCACTTAGAATGTTGAGAGAAACAGAAAATTTGTTATTATTTTAACTTAATTTATTTGTATAATTTAAAAAATAACTTAATATTTAGTATATTTTCTCTGAAGGTAATTAACTGAAATTATATTTAGATCAAAGTTATTTTATTGAAATGAATTACATCTTTGAAATGTTAGTTTTGGTTTATTAGATTATTGACTTAGTTTTTAAATATTCTAATATTTAAATTTTTTTTTGTCATAATTGTATTTTTTCAATGAAGGTGCTATCTATCTTTAAGTCTTTTCCTTTCAGGCTTACTTATCAATATTAAATTGAAAATCTTGGATTAAATTATTAAGGATTCTCAGGGTATTAAAAAAAAACTAATTTAAGTTCAAGTAATTAAATGAGATTTAAAAAATCATATTCGGTGCAATATTGGACAAGTATTTTTAATTTAGTTGATAACTACAAGTATGTAATTTAAACAATATATTTCGTTCATGGTTTATGTGATAAAATGATTGTTTTTAAATATTTGTTGTTATGTTATTTTATACAATTTTAATAATTATTCAAATATATGATATAGTAAGATATTTGTGTTTCCTTTTCCTTTGTATGATTATTACTTAGTTTTATTTAATAAAACAATTACTGTTAATTATATTAGAACAAACTCAAGTTTTAAAAAATATATACTTCTTGTCTGTCATCCACGGCTTTTCTGCAAGACAATGGGAAAGAAATTTCTGAGAATTGATACTAAAGTTATGTTGATTACAGGAGATTCTTATAACTCTAATACACCTTTTCCAAGCTTTGGCCACATAATATTCAATTAATATAACTGAAAATATGAGTGATAGTTAATGAGGAGTGGAAATGACAAACTAACCAGAACTCTTAATATTTACATAAGGGGATCTCCATATTTTTTAGGCCAAAAAGAAGTAATAAATACAGTTTGAATGTATGACTACTTATGGCTTTATAAGCTAATGACTTGATGACGAAAAAAAAAAAAGTTGGTAAAGCTTTTAAGGTGCTGAGGATGACCACAGAATTAAGATGGACCAAGGTTCCATTCATTTTTTTGGTATTAAAATCTTTTAAACTGTATTAATGACATTATTTTTACTTTCACTTACCTATATATGACATATATAGAAAGGGAAAGTATTGCGACCGTAAAAGTTTTCGAACTCCAGTTTACGATGGAAATACACATTTTATGGTTCACTAAGTCAGTCCAATTGACCAAGCCCCGAAAAAAAGTCTGTGTGTGTGGTAAGACTAGTGCAAAAACAAAAAGTCATATGAAACTGAAATTTTATATTTAAGACAACTATATACCCAAGATGTTACAGCAACTTTTTCATCAAAATTGGCTAACCAGAAGAACCACTTTATACCATGCATTTTGCACCTTTTTACAATTTTCTCAATAAGGTTCTAACGATTTTGATTTAACTTGCCATATTGATGTAAAATTTAATGGGCTTTAATATTATGTAGTTTTCATTCTGATTGGAATAGTCTGACAGGGCTTAAATGCCGCCATTTTAAATTTGTACATTTCAAAAGATAAATCATTTCATCTTAATAACATTGATAAAGGATGGCTAAATATACAAGTTGGACAGATTTCATGACCAACTACAGAATAAAAGCAAAACTATTTTTTTATGATACAAGTAATATAGACATATGATATATTGTTGGAAAGAGAAAGATTTTGGAAAAAATATTATCTGATACACTAAGTTGTAAAAGGTAATATAAAATAACGAATGAAGAATTAGCTTATTACTGATTAACAATTTAATATAATTATATTATTTAATGTAAATCATATGCTTCCAACGAAAATGAATACAAGTTTTATTAAAATCAACTTAAAATATTTTTCCAATTGAAGTACGTTTAATAGTTTTTAAATTGATTTTAACAGTCGAGGTATGTGAAAGTTGTGTGTTGCCTACACCAGATTTTTATGTTATGGAAGGAAATGTTTTAGTATTATTTGAAGCAAAATTACGTGTGTAATTAGTATCTTTTGAAAATAATTGAATTTCTGCATTGTGTTTTTAAACAACTTGATTGAGTGTTCTTTAGATTAATTCGGATGGTGGATTTAAAAAAAATAAACAATTAGAATATAAATTTGTTAAAATGTCAACTTTGTAAAAAACAAGAAAAAAAAAAGGCCTTTAGCACTTTTTGGAACCTAATGTCACATATGTTTATCTAACTTTCACTATTTATTCCTATGAGTATACTATCTATCTAAAGAGCTCTTTATCAGTTGTAGATGAAAAAAAATTGGCCTGACCATAAATCATTCAAGTTCAGATTAGCTAATTAAGGTTTTGAGTAAATATCTTTATTTATGTGTAATCATTTTAAGTCAGTTGGACATTCATTGGGTTGTCTTAAAAATGAAAGATATTTTCTGCCACTCTCACAAAAACTAATTATTGACGCCTTCTGCTAATCTCATGATTTGATTTTGTAACTGTGAGCAGACTGGTGCCAATAAATGTTCAATGAGATACAAATCTGGCCTATGATAAGGAGTTTCAAGTAGATTTGGAAAATTATATAGCAAAAATTCTTTTCCTAAAAGAGCTTCATTAATATTTGTTACAGACCTAAATTGTTCATTTTAAAACCATTTTTGGTGCACAATTCACATTATTTCTTTTTAAAATATTAAGTTATATAATCTAGCCTGTCATTAATTTACTGAAAACAAATTAAAAATGACGCAATTTTGTGCCTCCAGCTACTTAGACCTCATGCCTGAATCCCTTCTTCCAATGCAGTAATCTTATCTTTATGCTATCCTGTCTTGGCAAGAGTTTCGTTTCTATTCTATTCAGATAGGCTAAAAAAATTCTTCTGGGCTTGGCTTGTGTTTTTGCTTTACAACAAAATTTAAAAAATAAATAAACTTGTGACTTGTAACCTATCATCTTGAAATCAAATCATGGGCTAATACCACTTCCTTACAACTAATGAAAAGGAATCTGAAACTAGCTTGTGAAAACTAAAATATAAAAATAAAAAAGACATTATCATTTTAAGTTTATTTAAAATATTATTAGTCATAATAGTATTTAAATTACCGCACATTTTTTTTTTCTTTTCCTTTTTCTTTTAAGTAACAGAAGTCACATACATATACACACTGTTATATAAAAATAATTACAAAATTTAAATTATTGAGCATTTATCTGCTTCTGTTCACTATATGGTTGGGTGCCCACCCTGGGCTCGGCAGTAGAGAGGAGCTCCCATCTCAAAGACTAAACTTTAACTGTACATGCCCACTAAATCTTACTGTGCCAAGAATACCTTCCCCCACAATTTGCTCCATACTATAATAGATATCTAGCAGTGACTATCATTTCACGCGACAATTTGACTTCTCCATTTTATACAGATTTCGCTAATTTATGGCAGTAACCAATATATAAATGGCAGCAATAATTACATCTTCTAAATTTACTTAGGGGTGTTTGGCAGTTTGATTACTATTATCTTCACAAACAGTTGTGAAATGTTGCTAAGTCTGTAACTAAAGACATAGGAACTTAATCACCATACTTTTCAGTTCTTTTACTTACAAGAACCACGTGTTTTAAAAAATTCTAATTACAGGAACACAGTAGGGTTCAGTCATAAATAACAGATAAAAATTCATACATCAGACTATCCTCCACCAATGGCAATAGATAGATACACACATACACAGGTAAATATAATATGGCAACCTACTTAACTTATAGACTTTTCTCATTCAAGTATGAAACGGAAGAATATTCGTATTTAAATTTCAAAGAATAGAATTTTGGTTTTCAATTTGGGCTAAAATAAATAGGTAATGGCTAAAGTTTAAAGTAATAGATAATTTTAAAATTATAATTCGAAACTCTATCGTTTGCTACATATTACCTTATTCGTAAATGTATTAATAAATTTATATATATACAAACACTCCATGTAGAATTTCAGAATTGAGCAAGTCTGAAACCTTTATATCTAATTTTATAGGAGAAGTCAAATTTTCACAACTACTTAAAACAAAAATCTACTCATTTTTAAAATCTAATTAGATAAAAAAATTTAAGATTGTTTATTTTTAATAAAAAACATTTATAATTGACATTTCTTATTATTTCAATCAATTTATTATTATTACAGTTCATAGTAATATTTACAAACGCGAGAATCGAGGATATTACATTACAAAACTTAAAATGTACACTTCTAATCCCTTTATATACAGATCAGTCCCTTTGATTAAAATTAACAGAGAAAACAAAAAAACAAAAACAAAATCATAATAAAAATGATAGAAAACAATCTTTTTTTTTTTTGTTTTATGTTTTACGAGAGTGCTTAAAACTACGTATAAGTTTTGTACTTGGTTTGCGTTGGTTATATTCTGTTAGGCTTAAGGTTGTGACTGCTTTCCACCACCACCACCGCCACTCATATTGTGGTGAAGGTCGGAGATCACGTCCCTCCTAATCACCACCTGTAAAATTTATATTTATCAGTGTTTTAATGACAATATTATTCACAACTCGCTTCTTTTTTTTAAAGTGGCAACTAATTATCAACAAGAGCATTAAGAATAGAAACATGATCTGTTTAGAGAAAAATTTATTTTTAGTTACGACAAATTCAATGCTAATCTTTTCTTATAAAATTTAAAAACATGGACAGATGCAATTTCATCAATTTGTTAAGTGCCCATGTAATACTGCTATTTGTATGGTTTTTTTCCCATTCGCTTCAGGTGAATTAAATAGAATAAATAGACTATCAGGACCGTTAGGTAATAGAAGGAGAATAAGACCTCCAAGTCAGGAAAAAAGGACTTGCTGAGAAAGGAGTTTGGATGAGGAAAATTTCAAATTGAAGAAACTCTTAAATAAATAAAAAATATTAAGTTTTTGGGGTTGAGGGGAAATTATCAAGTGAGCAACATTTATTTGATTCTTGTCTGGGTCCATTCAACTCTAAAATGTGGAACTAATAAAAGAAATGAACACCATTTTCTAAGAATCTACAAAGGTCAAGAATCAGAATTACCACTACTCCAGTGGATTGACTTGATCTTAAATAGACACAATTGTCTAATTCATTTATTTTATCAGGAGCATACAAGATATAAATATACTCATAAGTCAAAAATAAACAGGCTATTATTAAGAAGTTTTAATACAAGTGAATAAAAAGAAAATTAACAAATTGAAAATGCTATATCAATGTTTTAATGAAATGTCAGTAACAAGATCGATCATGCTTAATATAATATTCCACTCACCTGGGATTGCTGTGACTGTGGTTGTTGCTGCCCAGATGAATACATAGTTGGATTGTTATGGTTACTGTAATTGCTACCAGTACTCGAGCTCCTAATAAATGTGACAGTCCAGAAATAAGATTAGATGTTATATACATTAGTATTTCATAAAATCAAACAAGAAGATGGGCTGGGTATCAAATATAAAAAATGAAATGCTCAATTACGGTTTTTCACTGACTAATGACTTGACTCATACTATACCAGTCTAGTCTTCAGAAAGACTAGACAGAACTATGAAGGATATTATTTGTATTTAAATTATTTGCGTTAGATGGCTCTCAGAACATCTGATTAATACTAACTACCAAATATAAATAATAAAATAAAATATCTATATCAAGGGCACCGAGTAAAGAGGAAGTTGAAATGGCTATAGGAAAATTAAAACGGTATAAAGCTGCAGGAAATGATAATATCACGAGTGAATTAATCAAAGCGTGTGGAGAAGCGGGCGTTTCCAAATTACATGTTTTAGTTAAAAAGATCTGGGAAAATGAAAAAATACCCGAAGAATGGAAAGAATCAATACTTATTCCGATTCACAAAAAAGGACCGAGGACGGATTGTAACAACTATCGTGGGATCTCTCTTCTCCCAGTATGCTATAAAATATTCTCGTCAATACTAACTAGCCGAATCACGGAATACGCTGAGGAAATTATCGGAGACTACCAATGTGGTTTTAGGCGGAATCGCTCGACTATTGATCAAATATTTTCCTTACGTCAAATATTAGAGAAGAAGCTGGAATACAACGGTGTAGTCCATCAACTTTATATAGATTTTAAAAAGGCTTATGATTCCATAGACCGTCAGAAGCTATATAACATCATGATTGAACAGGGGATACCTAAAAAGTTAGTAAACCTAGTAGAGATGTGTTTGTCGGAAACATTTCATAAAGTTAGAATCGGTCATAATTACTCCGAGAGATTTGAGGTGCGATCGGGTTTGAAACAGGGTGACTCCCTTTCACCTGTTTTGTTTAATATAGCCTTAGAGTATGTCATAGAAAAGGTGATGTGTACCGAGAAAGGCTTAAATATGGGTGACAAGATTCCGGTTTTGGGGTATGCCGATGATTTGGTACTACTAGGTGAAGACACGGAAACTATACAACTAAATACAAGTGTGTTAATAAAAGCCGGTAAACAAATAGGTCTCGAATTAAATACCGATAAGACGAAATATATGATTAGTTGCAGAAATGGTGGCGATCTTGATGATATTAATATTTCAGGTCATACTTTTGAACACGTAGAGAAATTCAAGTATTTAGGTTCAATGATAACAAGAAAAAATGAAATCTAAGAAGAAATAAAGTCCCGGTTAAAGGTGGGAAATGCGTGTTATTATTCGGTTGCTAAATTGCTTAGCTCACGGCTTCTGTCTAAAAACTTAAAGGTTAGAATTTATAAAACTATTATTCTTCCAACGGTTCTTTACGGATGCGAAACATGGCCGCTTACTTTGAAGGATGAACAACGGCTTAAGGTTTTCGAGAATAAGGTACTGCGTAAAATATTTGGTCCGAAGAGAGATGAGGCCACTGGGGAGTTTAGAAGGTTGCACAACGCGGAATTGCGGAGTTTGTACTCTGTGAATATAATTGAGTTGATAGCATCGCGGAGACTCAAATGGGCGCGTAAAGTTGTTGGGCTTAGTGAGGAACGGATTCCGAGAAAGTTGGTATTCGCTGAACCGACGTAGCGTCGAAGGTAGGCCGAAGCGTTATAATAATTTAAAGCGTTATAACTTATAATTTCGACTTAAAGAGATACTTATGATTTCGAACCAACAAGATGATAAGATCAAAATCATATACAGTGACAATGTTTTCCCTCCAATATTTGAGTACCCACTTTAAGAGGCAGGGTGAGTCTCAGGGGGTCTCCTATCCTGGAGTTTTCCTGTGCCCAGTTTTGTTTTCACACTTTTTAACCTTATTAGTACACCTAATAATGGTAGTTGTAGAATACTAATATTTAATGCTGATGATCATACCTCCGTTGGTCTGCTGATGAGGCCCGAACTACAACACTGTTCTGAGGTTGCATTTGCTGTCCACTTCCAGGAAAACCAGCAGAGTTAGACCTAAACATCAATAATAATATCTTAACCTCAATATTATGCAAATCAAAACTAATACGAAAATTATACAATTTTGAGGCGGGAGAATCAAATTCTGAAATGTGCAGACTCAGATGGTTAAAAAAAAGAATTGTCAATGTTTCAAGATGAAAGCTTTCATACTATTGTGACCAATCAGTAAAATTATTTGTGTAAATTAGTCAAAGTTTTATTCTATACAGTTTTAATTTCATAATTTCAAAATAACTCTTAAAATGTCTAAAATGCATTAATCAAATAAAGCATTATATTACAAAACAATGAACTAAAAAAACAATAATGATTTCGGAAAATAGCATGAAACAGAACAAAATTGAAATGAATTAAAATCAGTGAAAAAAAAATAACACCATAAATCTTTGATAATACCATTTCCTATAGCCTTACCAAAACAGTTCATATCTATTGCAGAATAGATTAAAAATACTTATCAATATTTATATAAATAAATAAATTACAAATAATATCATTACATCAGTAAAAAAGCAGAGAAATTGAGACTTTTCAAATTGAGTAATGATATAATAATACATAAAATGATCAAAAATACAACTTGAGTCAGGCAATAATTAATCCTGTTCAAATTCAATAATTAAGTAATAAACCTGGGCCAATCACCCATATGGAGAAAAATTGATTCAAAGGAATATATGTAGCCTAGGGTTTGGACAGTCTAACGGTTACAGACAAGGCAGGGAGGACAAGGAACTACGATTGGCTACTTGGAATGTAAGATCACTCACGAGAAAGGAAAGAGAGATAGTGGAGGACATGAAGATGCACAAAGTGGACACCAAACATTGCCTGATGGATATAATCTACTGTACTCTCAGGTTGGTGTGAGAGAAAGATAGCTCTGAAAGAGAGAAAGATTAGCAGGAAGGAGTCACTTTTGTGGTGGGTGCCTTGATGTATAAGAATTGGGCCAAGAGCTGAAGCAAAACTATAGAGAGAACATCAAGAAGTTCTGGCATATTGCTAAAGCATTGAAGGATAAAAGGACTAAGCCCATTAGGAACATCAGGGATGCACATGGGAAGTTGGTGACCAAGAAGAAGAAGTCCTGGAAGTTTGGAGGCAGTTCTACCAGGAACGTTGGCTTAACCACAGAGACTGCAGAAGAAGAGGGAGAGTGGATGTCGGATACCCTGAAGATATGGACGATACATTAGGAGAAAATGAGGTGGAGCTAGCAATAGAAAAAATCCAGCCAGGAAAAGCTCCATGGACAGATAACACAGCTTCACAATTCATCAAATATAAATATGGTGGTAATGGAATGACTACTTGCAAATGTTTTCCAAAAGATTTGGGACCTCAAATCAGTGCCATGAGAATGGGAAAAAAATATCATAATCCCTATCCACAAGAAAGGCAACCAAGTGATTGTGAGGACTATAGACCAATATGCCTCTCCTCAATCGTTTACAAAATATACACAAGGGTTCTACAGCAGTGACTGCAGCGTATTGTGGAGCAGGCACGACACAGGACCACATTTTCTATCTCAGGATGATATAGAAAAAGCATGGGACCAGGAAAAGGCAGTATACCTAGCTAGCATTAATGGACAAAAGCAGTATTTGACTCAGTACTAAGAACGGAGATATGGGACACACTGATAACAAGAAAAGTACTGGCAAACCTGGTGAGCACTATCAAATCAGGATACCAAGATCCAAAGGGTATTTAAGACATAAGGGTCAAACGTCAAAGCTTTTCCACTTTTATAAAGGGTTAAAGCTGGGAGATAGTCTAAATCCCCTGCTATTCATCCTTCTAGTGGACGAGATATGGAAGATGTGCAAAAGGAGAACCCCAAGAGGAGTGGTGGGGTATTGGAACCTAATACTAGCACTGGCCATCATCTAGACCTCATAGCTAACTCCCAGGAGGCTCTTCAGTCATCATTAGTGGAATGGGAAGAACTGAAGTTAAGAAGGCTGCATATAAACCCAACTAAAAGCAAAGTCATGAGTGTAGGGGGAAAATGCGGAGCCTGTGATTTTATGTAATGGAGAACCTCTAGAATCAAAGAATAATTATATGTAGCTAAGGACCATTATAAGCAGTGATGGTAAATTAGAATAGGAGGTCCTAAATCGAATGATGAAGGCCAATGGACTGTACTACCAGATTGCAAAAACAATCATAGGCAACCTGGAAGTTAGCAAGATCACATCAGCTTAAATGAGATTCTTCCGAAGAATAGTTGGAAAGACGAGGAGGGATGGCATCAGGAATGAAATAATAAGTGAGGATTTGGGTGTCAGATCAGTCTGCGACATCCTGGAAGAAAGACAACTTAAATGGTATAGTCATGTCTGTAGAATGGACGACACCCGAAAGGCCAGGAGTACTTGGAAGCCAGACTGGAAGGAAGACACCCTCGTGGAAGACCCATCCAGATGGTATGTATACCGACTACATTGGAAAACTTGGAGCAGCAAGAGGATGTACCACCCCGGATATGAGAAGACTTGCCAGGGACAAAAACCAGTGGGCTCAAATCAATAAGAAAAGGAAGATATAAATAAACCAAAATAGCTGAAAAATTCTCACTACAAAATTGAAGGCCTATAATGACGGGGAATGTTGCATAATAGGTAGTTTGCAACATATTCAAAAAGAACTGACTAAAACTGTCTAGTGTTAGCAACAAAAAGCTGGTATGTAACAGATAATAAGCTGATAATGAAGTTTTCAAAACGGCTTACCTTGGTATAGATTGAGGAGTGTTCCTCTGATACTGGACTTGTTCAGCTGCAGTAGCCATACCATTCTCAACAGCAGCAGATGCATTATTTACAGGAGGGGTGTTAGCATTAACATTATTCACTAATAAAAGAAAATAAGATATTAATTAAAAGGCAAAATTTATTATAACATGTGAATCATTATACTATAATTGAAGTAAAAAAATTATATTTTATTTGACACTGACTTAGCGGCTGTAGATGCGGTGGTTGTACAAGAGGAATGGCTAGCCTCGCGTTAACAGCTAACAGATGGTCCCTCCTGCTAATAAGGCTACTAACATGTTCTTCAAGCTGGGCATTTTCAGCACGTAGCTGATGCAAACAGGAAAGCAGTGAAGCAACTGAAAAAAAAAATATAATAACTATTTTAAAACAAATATGGAGATTAAATTTTCTAAAGAAAAAGTTTTTTTTCATTTAATAACACAAAAGTTAATTACAATAATTATATGAATTATTAAGGGACTGAGGATTAAATGTGAAAACCCTGTTTCACTTAATTCAAGAATAGGCAAAAAAGTTTATCTAAAGAAAAAATAAATAAAAAGCAAAGCATGTTTGTACATTGTAATGTAAGACTATTGAATAAGAACTAACAATAATACAGCTGAAAGACATACTCACACATTCTCAAACGTGTTACCACCAGTTTGTTGGGCCACACATACCCAGAGGATAGGCTGAGAGTGAATCCCATTTAAATTATATTCTTGAAAGAGGCAGGGATTCATACTCACAACCTTAGGTTTGGTGGACTAAAGATTGTGCTACACGGTGAGAAAACAGGTAGGTAAAATATTGGGAGTTCATAAAAGTAGCGGGAGAGGGGGAAGCATAATTTCTTTAAATAACTTCGGATAATAACATCAAATATTACTTTTTTGAAAAATCCTGTATCATTAAATATCATTTTTTAAAAAAGATAAAAAAAACAACTAAATGATGAAGTTATATCTGTTGGTGGTTCTATAAAAATTATTGATTATATAAATTTATTCAAGGTCTATTTGTTTTAAAAATACAAAGTAATGGTTCTGATAAACTGATGGCGGTAAAGAGGAGGACATAATTAGATGAATAATTAGACAGTTTTGTGCTTAAATATCGGAGTTGTAAGTAAAAAGTGAGTACGTACGTTATTACAGAACATCCTCTCATCAAGTCACACAGGGTGACCAGCAGAGAGACTCATTATTGAGAAGAAAACAAGTCCCACAAGACAGTAGATAAGATTACTATCATTAATATTAAAGGACTAATAATTTAATATTTATATTATTTTATTTGTTTTATTCATTTTAATTAAACAGTCTTTTTTTTTTTTTTTTTTTTTTTTTTTTTTTTTTTTATGAGTAATTTGTTGTCTTTATTTTACCAATATATAACTAACGCACATAAACCAATATACTAACCATATCAAAACAAACAAGTGTAATATACAAATCATGAAAACATGTTTTCTTAATGTAGAAACTACATTTTAATAAATGGAGAAATTTTTAGAAATTCCAGGAAGAAATGAGTTTTATAGACAATGCGGTAATTGAATATTTTTTATAATACGTTGAAAGTATGTGAGAGTATATGATAATTCACTCTCACCGATTCTCATGATATTTTCTCTGACTGTTTTCTCAGCGTGAAGTACCTTTACAAACTAGACCACAAGCTCTCTACACATTCCCTCATAATTTTAAGGATTTTTTATTTTATTTTTTTTCTACTTGTTCTAGTGGTGGCACAAATAATATTTCTATGTTATCAAATCATATCTTATCTAAAATAATGTTAAAAATATCTTCTCAGTTAGGAGATTATCACTAAAATATATACTTATGTTGTAAGAAAAATTAATACTATGTCTAAACTTACTATCAAAATGCTGAGCTTGCTCCATGAGAAACTGAGAACCTTGTTCCCACTGCCGCTCCAACAACTGTTCCAAAGATAGAGGAACGGTACTTGTTGAAGTATGATTAGTAGTCGTACTACTATGTATACCTGTCCATGCTCCTACTCGATGCTGTAATTAATTAATTAAAACATAAAAATTACCTTAAAATAGAAAAAAAAGTAAGTTATACAAAATAATGATCAACAAGTGTATTGAAATAACAATACTTCTTTTTAAAACAAACTATTTCATTCAATAATATTACAATTTGTCCTACTTAAGACATTGATGATAGTGCTAAACTACAATATTTACAAAAATAATAATAAAAAGTATATTCAATAAAAATCAATAGATTATATACAAAGTTTAATGAAATCCTAAAAAGCACGCACAACTATATACAAGCTAAAAACATATAGCACTTGAATGGAGAATCAAGCCAGGGACAGAACTCTAATTTAAATGTTTTCAACAGGTCTCGGGGCTGCAGCCGTTTCAACCTTCGAGGCGGATAGCAAGGGTGTTTAGAGCTGGATAGGGATTATGCTAGATGATTAGGGTGATAAAGTTCTGATTGAATTTGGATGGAATAAGATATATTTGCTGACATAGTAAGAAGCATTAACTATAGAAAAAATTGGATGAGTTTGATGTTAAAAAATTTGGCTGTCCCCAACGTTCAAGTCCATAGGTCCAAATTGGTTTCAGTACTGTCTTGTAAATTAGCATTTTGTTTTCTATAGAAAGCAGAGATTTTTTGTTTAATATTCAGAATAATTGGCCAAATTGTCTTCTTATCATTTGAGTCAAGTCTGCGGGTTCCAAGTTAGTCTTTTGTCTGGAAGGGAGTGGAGTTGAACTGAACTGGAGGGCAGGATTGTCATTGAAGCGTAAAAGTAACATGTTTGGATTTGGAAAGTTTTTTTTTTACTTTCACTTACTATATATAGTAAGGCGAAGTATTGCGATCGTGAAAATTTTCGAATTCCAGTTTTCAACGGAAATACACGTTTTAGGGTCCCCTGAGTCCAAATAACCAAGTCCCGCAAAAAGTTCTGTGTGTGTGTGTGGTAACTCCCGGACAGAAACTGTAAGTCCTATGAAACTGAAATTTCATATTTAAGACAACTATACGCCCGAGACGTGACAAAACTTTTTTCATCAAAATGAGCCTACCAGAAGAGGCACTTTATACCATGCATTTTGCACCTTTTTTCGATTTTCTCAAAAACGGTTCCGACGATTTTGATTAAACTCGCTATATCGATGTAAAATTTAATGGGCTTTAATATCATGTAGGTTTTATTTAGATAAAAATGGTCTGACAGGGCTTAAATGCGGATATTTTAAATTTTCTTCCCTTAAAGTACCTTTAATTTTGTAGATTCAATAATAATAACTAGATTATTTTGTTAACACTGATGAAAAACTGGTAAATATATAAATTGAATAAATTCGATACCCAACTAAAGGAGAAAACAGAAAAAATATTTTTTTAATGCAATTTTTCGTTTTTGAACATAAGAGCAGTAATATACATGTATGATATACCGTTGGAAAGCTAAAGATTTTAGAAAAATTATCATCTCATACACAAGCTTTTAAAAGTTATTGGAGAGTGATGAAAAGAAGATAAAACTTACTGATTATTTAAGATAATAATATAATTGATTTTTGAATCAAACACATGTTTCTATAGAAATTTAATTTAATTAATTCCTTAATAATTTCACGTATTTTTATCTCTAACTGTATTTGAAAATTCTTTCATTGATTTCAAAAGTGGAGGTAAGTGAAAGTCGTGTGTTGCCCGCACCGGATTTTTTTGATTTGTTAAGTTAAATTTGCCAAATGTTACACTAGCCTTCAACTAAAGAAAGGTGCCTTTGGAGGTTTAACGTGATAATAACTCATTAGGTGGAGCTCCTAGAGGTGAAGGCAACCCACCAAGAATATTAAGAGGAACCTATTCAAAGCTAATGGGGCCTTTGGGCTAATCATCCACCCAAAGTATAACTGATTGAAAGACGAATAATTTGCCTTGGAACTTGAGTGTACTGGTAACAGAAAAGCCATGGATAAAGACATTAAGTAGTCAAAATCAAGAAATATAAAATGGACTGGTTTAATGATTTACAATGACTTATCGGTTGTTAACAAAGACCACCCAAAAGGTTTAGAGATTCAGAAGTGATTATAAGATAAAGAGAGATGCTGCTGACTAATAAACACAAAGTCAATTATGACATGGTTCTCTATGACTTATGGCTCCATATGAAGACAATCATCCTTTCTAGTGCAACGGAGGCATATGGTATTAAGGATATTAGGCCTCAGGCCAAAAGTACTAGATGGTGGAATGATGAAGTACAACAAGCAGTGAAAGATAAGATAGAAACATGAATTTTTCACAGACTCGAATGAAGCCCAAGCTTGCTGTGACAAATACGTCAGATTAAGAAACATAACCAAGGAAATAGTCAGGGAAGCCAAGGCAAGGCATTGGGAGGAATTTGGAAAGGAGAGCCAAGTTAACTCGGAAGAAAATTCTGGAGCATTGTAAATGGACTAAGAGGGAAGGGAAACAGGTAAGACAACAACAGTAACCTGGTGTCAAGTGGAAATAAAATTCTTAAATAAAAATATAGGAAATAAAAGTATGACAAAAACACAATGAGAGTACCTTTTTCTTCTAGAAATACAGACAGTATTCTCAAAGAAGACCTAGGTTCTGCAAAAATAAGTTGGAGAAAAATGAGATTATATTGCCTATGGAAAACATAAACTTAGGAAAATCATTAGAAAGGGATAAGATTATGCCAGTATTAATTAAATATGGAGAAGACACAATCAAGTGACTACAGACCCTCTTTCAAAACATCTGGTCGCAAAAGAATATACCCAAGGACTGGGAAAACAATATTATATTTCATATTTTTAAGTAAGGCAACTAGACATAATATAAGAATGATAGATCAATATGGCTATCCTCAGCAGTAAATAAACCATATGCAAGAATATTGAATCACAGGCTGGTTTGGAAAGCATAGAATAGAGTGAGAAGACAATTTTTGGCATTCCTGGACTTGAAGGCTCGCTCCTTTTGATTTGATTCCTCATCAAAATATTTGGATGCTTTACAAGAAAAACCGGTGTCATGCCATCAACAAATTGGTATACCAGGATTCAAAAGGAATAGTGGAGCTTGACTAATCTGAATCGGAGCCTTCTACTAGGCTTTATAAAAGAGTCAAGCAAGGTTAAGTCCAAGCTACTATTCATAATGAATGGATATAGTATAGAGATCTCCAAGCGAAGGACATCCAGAGCAACAGTGGGATACTGGAATTTAATGCCTGTGCATGAGCATGAGTATGAGCTCTCCTATATTAAGATGACGCAGTCCTGATTACCGACACCCAAGTCCAGCTTCAGATGGCTGTCAAAATAGTCATAGCTCCAGAGGAAGGGGATAGAAATAAATCTAACAAAGATCTGGTCAGCCAATGTGGAGGAACAAGTTGTCGTTATATATAATAATGAGCTGTTAAAAAAGGCAGATAATAACTACCACTATAGAGAACAATTTTCAGCAGGGATGGAAGGATTGACCAGGAGAAGAAGAAGAAAACAAAAACAGTATTGTTTTCCTGTCCTTTTGTATGCTGCAGAGAGTTGGACAGTCCTAGACAAGCATGTAAATGAGATACCTCAGGAGTAACACGAAGAAAATGGAGGACTATAGACTAGAAGACAATAAATGTAAGGCATTTAAAACGAGTCAACTAAAGTGATTCGGCCATGTATACAAGATAGGCGATAACCAAAAAGCAAAATAGTTCCTAGAAGGAAAGCCAGAAGGCAGGCGACCTAGAAGCAGGCCCAGGCAGATGTATTGTGATTACATGACCCGGGTGTGAGATTCGGCCACACAATGGTGTATATGAGGTGGAGAGATTAGTGGACAAGATGGGGCCAGACTGTTCCTCCATGCTGATGGCACTAAGGAGGTGGAGAAAGAAAAAGATTTTGTGTTCAATATTTTCAAGAAAGAAGAGGGACATGGTTGGAAGGATCTAATATTCCAATTATGATATCATTGAGGTTCAAGTATTGTTGGTTTAAGAACTTAATCTTCAATAAATGGGAAAAATTAAGAATGGAAAAATAAAAAAACCACCGAGGAACTAAAAGGGGCATTACATTCTCACCTCTGCAAATTTTTTTTTAGTGGTGGCCTATCCACTGAGTAGAAAACATATTTCATATTTGAAATAGTGCTAGGAAATTTCCACTCTCCAAAAAATGTTAAAATTAATGTTGAGTTCAGAATGTAATTTATTTTTTCTTCAGTATATTTATTAAAAATAAACTTTCAAAATGAATGTTAGTTATTATTTTAATTACTTTCTGTTGAAGTTATTTATTTAATGAAATGTTTATTTATTTACAATTGTTTTGTTTTTTTCTCAAAATTTCGATTTGCCATCTGCGAAAAAATTTGCAATAAGCAAATATGTTAACTTCCAAAAAGTAGGTTAATTCAAGGCATCTATCTCTAGGCCACACCTCAAAAGTCATCGGGTGGGTTGTACGGGTTGGTGTTGGATTAAGTTTTTGGGATGATGGGTTCATGTTGTAAGTTAGTCTGTCGTGAAATCTGTTTATAATATTCTGTGACTGAGTCTGAAACTGTATGTCCAAGTCCTTGAGAAGTAATTAGTTGGTTACATAAAACGGTGCATCCATGATTTTTCATAATATTTCGATTGAAGAGACTGAATTATTTGGATGTTAGAGGTTTTGGCAGATCCCTATAGCTGTAACCCGTATGTACATAAGGGTTTGATCAGTATTTTTAAATAGTAATTTTGGTGTTCAAGGATAATTTTTAATAATTATCCTTAAAAATGTAAAACCATTTTAATCGACTTGAAATATTAGTAATGGAAAGATACCTGAGGGTGGTGAGAGCGAAGGAGAGGAGGTCCCACCATGCTGTTTTGGCTGTGTTCTTGCTGGTTGAATATAGAATGGGCGACCATTTCTTGAGAAAGGGTATCGCACATTTTTTGTGCCATTATACTACTCGGATTCAACTGATTCCCAAGCATGTGAGGAGCATTCAAACCATTCTGGAAACTGTGAAAATAAAGAGTATTTTTATTAATTTATGCTTAGCTGAAATTTTATAAGTAATTAACTAAAATGGATATATCTCTTTAAATGGTTAAAGAAATGAAACAAGAAAAAAAGGTAATATCAAAGTCATTTAGGGTTTGAATAGTCAAGTTTTCACTGGTTCTATGAGCTAAGAAATGTCATTTTTAGAATTAATAGATAAACGGAATACAAAGTAGTGATGGGCAAATATTCAAATATAAAGTACAGATTATTTTACTCAAATAATCAGAGCTCTGAAGTACTGAGACAGTATACCTGGTGACTGAAGTACTCAGCTTTCCTCCTAAGTACTTTTTATTTCCTCCTTGTATTCAGAATTATATTACTTTAAATATTTTATAAGGCTACCAGAAAAGAGTTAATCACCTACATATATTATATATTTTATCCATTTTGAGGTCCAATCTATTTCTCATACATCACAGTTCACAAGCCAGCTGGAATACAGGCTATACAGTTTCAGTATTTCAGCAGTCTGATACTTGGTACTTTTAATTTGAATACTTTCCCATCTCTAAAGGATAAGAATGAAAAACAACTAACTCCCTATAGGATTTTTTTTTTTTTAAATAAAAAGAAAGTTGTAAAATATGATAAGCTGAAAATAGTAAAACTATTTATTACTTGAGAACTACATAAAGTAACAATAAAAGTATAATTTTTGAAAGCATTCAAAGAGTTCAGCTTAATATATTGTACTAAAACACATAAAAGTTCAAGTATATATACCTTCCCATTCAAGCTCAGTATTCAGATAAGTACATGTATTCCTGGTTATGGTTGTAGGGAGGAATTCGACAATATAATACCAGCTGAATTGTTAAAGCATAAAGATTGAATATTGAAAAAGTTGAAAAATCATACCATCTCTACAGATATTCATTAACTTGTGATCTCCAGTTACAACCCCATGTTTATTTTTTTCCAGTTTTAATATTAATAGCCCAGAGACCTATTTGACATATAGAACCAGCCTAAATAAAATAAGATTGGTGAGCCAGTTGAGGGTTTCAAACAATAAATTAATCAACATTTATGTAAAACAGAAAACTTTTAGCTTTAAATCACAACAAAACTGCCTTTTTTGTAACCAATTTATTACAAATAGCCTATTCCATATTCTTCTCCAATGTGAAAAACTTATTGAAGACAGAGAAAAATATTTAAGACCCTTATTACCTGAACATAGTGATCAACAGAACATTGAAAATATACTCCAAATTAACTGCCTACAAAAACTAAATACAATTTACATCTTTTTAGTGTCAGTCGGCAGAACTCTTGACCCCTTAAATAGTCATGACCCACACACCAATTAAGTGATGTGATATAATTTCGTTTATTATCTTTGTTTATGATAATTTTCTTTATAGCTTTTTGTTTAAAAAAAAAAAAAAAAATTGGCTATTGTTTTTGTATATTATTTATCTTTGAATAACTAGTAAGATGAGAAATTCAATATTAATGTGTGTGTGGTAAAGTTGGAAATGTATAACCAAATTTATACAAGATGTATATCTTTAACAAATAAAAAAATATATACATGTATTCCTGCATATATATTATTTAAACACACACATATACCATATACTCAACTCAACCAGATATACACCATGACTCAATGCCTTAATTTTATGTCTGGACATTTGACTGACTGGTGCAATCTTCTGTAATTATCTTCATTGCACACAATCCTTTTCTTTTCACATAGTTCTCTCCTCTTGTAGATTCTCTATTGTACTTGATTTAGTCAGGTCTCTCTCTCATCACCCTTCTACATATTTTAACTATAGTCCACAGGGCAGCAAAAACAGAATTCCAATTTCACCAGCGATTAATTATAAATAATTAAAAAATCTTCTCTTTTTTTTTTTTTTTAATTAAGAAATAAAAAGCCAAATCCTCAAACCAAAAGTCTCAAGACAACAGGAGGAAAAACAATCAGATATTGAATTACAGAGAGGCACAAGGGATCGATGGATCTTGTTTTTCAGGATCTATCATGGAGAATCTAGAGTGTAAAGCCCACAATAATAGATAGATATTACTAATACAAGACTTACATTTTGACATCCTTTTCTTCCTTTACTACAACACCTGAGCTTGGACCAGACCTCCTCAATTTTCCATCGTTGGAACTTAGTTGAGAATTACTGCTTTCCCCAGGACTGCTGCTTTTAGACCTTAAAAATTGAAATTAAATATTTAGAACAAGCAATCACTTCAGTGTTTATTGAACCAAGTACCTGAAAAAACCAAGGTTTATTTATCAAACTAACAAGACCAATCTCAGTACTTCAAAACCAAAGAAAATCCTAATACAATGCTCACTGTACACATCAATTGTGCCTACCTAACACAGCTTTAAACAGCGATCATCAAATATTTAACACAATTTATGACAGATCAATGAGTTTTCTAAATAACATTGTAAGGTACTTGTTACAATAATATTCTTTAATATCAAATAATTAGTTGGAAATATAACTAAATCGCTAACTATAATAAATAGTAATTTTGTGTCATAGAATTTTATTTTTTCCTGTTTATCATGATTACAGTTTTACATGGCCTATTACTTGTCAGTAAAATATTGTTTAAGCTTTTATGTAATAATTAATTCAAAATTTGTTTGAAAAGCAAATTAAACTGCGATTAAAACGGCACTTTATATGTTGTGATATATATTTTATAGGCAGAAATAATAAGAATTGTGGAAAATCAAGAAGGCGCGAGGTGATCGGCCAATGAGAGAGAATAATCGAAATGCGGGATTACGACATGGGTTTCGAGAATGGCCGCTATTATATAGTTGACAGCCGATCGGAATGGACCATGTGTGTACTTGAAAATCAGCTTCTCTTCTGTTGTGAGCCGTGAAGACGTAGAAGACACATAATTAGATTATGCCACCGACCATCAAACCAATTTGATTTCAAACCATCATTAGTGCACTAATAATATGTTCAAATCAAGGAATTATGAAGACATCATTTGAAAAATAGGAATGGAGAATCAACTGAAGACGGCTTAATCAGATAATTAATAAAAAATGTTATATATTCAAAATTTAACTGTTTAAGTTTAAGTTATGTTTTGTATTGTAGTGTATTCTTTAAAAAAGTATAAGTTTGTTTTTAATCTTAGCCAAGACTCAGAGTTATTAATTTGAAAACCATAAAATTATAATTCATTTTTCATTTAAAAATTAAATAGTATTTCTTTTAACCATAAAATATTATAACAATATATATAATATAATATTGTATATATATATATAAATAAAACTAAAGTATTAATCTAATTACCCAGATGATGGCTGTGATTGGGGAGGAGGCGAATGTGATTTCCCACTACTGTTTCTCTTCATCCATCTTCGACCTTTTTCACTTTTATCAGAGGACTGAGATCTGAAAAGATTAAAAATGATGAAACGAAACAGGGAAATTTGAACAATATGTAATTTAATCAAGGATTCTTTAAATTTTTTAATTTTAATTAGTATGATCTTAGATACTAATGAAATTACAACACATTAGGAGGTAATGTACATTCACAATTCTTTAAATAAATTATTTTCTCCTTAACATTAGATGAATACGTGTAGTTCAATTTACTCATTTACAAAAATAATTAAATTTAAAAAATCAATATTTTCGGATCACCATTTTTCACAGGACTTCTATATAAAAGTCTACATCAACAAACAATCTTATTAGAATGACTTAGTATTGAATCTGATGAAATTACTAAATAGCACTATTAATGAGGGTGAAAACTAATGTCAAAAGTTTATTTTGAAGAAGAAAACAACAAAAAGAGCAACAGAAAAAAATAAAAGAATATATATATATATATATATATATATTTATTTTTAAAGAGACTCAACCAAACAGAGTGTTAGTTATGAGAAGGGATAAAGAACTAACTTTTTTTTACAATATCGTGGAGTCCATTCTGAAGGAAAATTGTAATTAAGTTGTTTCCTTTACAACTTTATTTATACATCTGTATTTTTTTTATTTTTTTTTTAAATTATCACAACCTCATAACATGATAAAACATTTGATCAACTTTTATCACTTTATTTTTGAGCTAGTTATTTGCAGATAAATGTTATTATGAGAAGATAATTCGATTTTTTTCATTAAATCACCGGGCTCACCTAACCTATTATCGGGTGGTCCGGAGCAATTTGAGTTTTTTTTAAAATACCACACACAACTGTTTATTGGATTAATCATTTGTATAAATGTAAACACTTTTAAACCCTCTTTCAAACCAGAATGTTCATCAACCTCTATAGCCCTTTGTTGCTAAGAAATAATTCAGTCTTTACTAGGATGTTAATGTGTGATATTAGTATAATTTTAATTTACGAAGGTTCAAACAGCTAGAAACAGCAAGCCTGGGGCAAGGGCAGCATTAATCAGTGCACTATTCTACAGTGGTTCCAAACAATTTGGAAGGGACACTTCAGCCTTAAAGAGAGAGGTCGTGGAAGGATTTTCTCTTCTCTCTTCTGCGGGCTTTACTGGAAGAAAACCCTAAAATGCTTGACAAAGGAGAAGCAGTAACACATTTTCCGAAGACCCCAACCAACTCATAAAAAAAAAAAAGGTGAATGTTACTGTTTGATGGGGTCCATTGGTTTTTAAATCCCGAAGAAGCCATCATTGCTGAATCATATTGTAACTAAATTAATGAAATACATCAGAAATTGGCAATAATGAAGCTATCTTTGGTCAATTGGAAGGAGCCCGCCCATTTTGTAGCCTGAAAACGACCGGCCACAGGTGTAAAGTGTGAGATCACAAAAACTGTTTGAGCTTGGATATAAGACTCAGCCACATTACCCCCTGCACTGTGGACCTCACACCTATGAATTATCTTTTTAAAAAAAGAAGCCTTGACTACTACTTACGTGACAGAAACTTTAATGGTCAAAAGGAATTAGAAAACTCATGTTTTAGTTCATCAATTCTAAATATGGGAAGTTCTACTCTCGAGGGAGCGGAAACGATGCCAACACTTAGGCAGAAATTTATTGATGGTAGTGGAGACTATTTTGGTTTAATAAGACGGTCAGTCGTAAATCTTCCTTTTTAAACCGAAATTCTGCATTATTTTCCCAATGTTATTATTACTTTTTTTGAGGTTTTTTATACGTTTTGATTGGGATGAATTAAGCTCAACCTCGTCATATCCCACAACTCAGTCATCAAACGAAATTTAACAACTGAAATGTATGCACCTATAAATTTGATAAAATAATTTGTCTCATGCATTAGACTACTTTTGTATTGATGACAATGTTATTCCTCTATTTATAGGTTTTCAATCAATTTAACAGGAGAAATCATAAATGAAACAGCTTTGAAAGTAAATAAATTGTCATATAATATTCCAGCTATCATAAATTTAATAGATATAAAGACCAGTTATTCATAGAAAAAACAATCATAAATGCATCCATTCTGGGAAGATTAAGCATGAATAAAATCAACTCATCAAATATGATATTGCATGGTGAAAGTATTACCTTTGCCTTTTCGCTGGAAGGGGAGCTTGTTCTGAAGACAAGGTAGAAGAGGCTGATGTACTCCCTACAGCTGGAACAACGGTACTCGTCGGTGGTGGTGAAGGGGTAGCTATAGACGCAACGTTATTAGGCAACGCATCCAATGGCACTGTTACAACAATTGATTGTCTAGATGACTCTTTTGATACGGCTGTAGGCACAAAAAAAATATAGTCATAAGATAAACAAAAAGTAATTAAAAAAAATTACGGATTCAAAACATAAGGAGGTGCCTTCAAGACAAAAGCATGTGAGACATAGTCCGCTTGTTTCTTCATGTGCAAAGCGTGCTCAGAGGTGAAAATTAATGATTCAAGGTCAAAGGATCCTTCATCAAGAGAAAAGCGTGTGATAAAGAAACACCATCACCAAAGGTAAAGAAATAAGAATCTTCTTTAGTTAGAGCTCATATGTTCATTGGAAATTGAAGTTATCACTTTTCCTTATTTATCTTCGTACATTTTCTTCACCGCCAACATATTCTGATCTATACAACCTATACCATACTGTTTCTTAAGAATCGAGCATAATATTTTGCAGCAGCAATTTTAACCAACGAATTAAAATGCAAATACTTATTGATTCCATAAAAACGGCAGCAATTACTTCACTTCATTGAATACTGAATTTCATTTTGAACTTGCCAATATAATAATTGTTGGATAACCTGCGTCTAATGAAATAAAATTATGATCTTCGCTTCATTGTAAATAAAGGGCTAGTATTCAATTCAATCCATTTGCTTTGAAGAATTACAGTAATTTGGGCCAGTACATTACTTTCAATACATCGTTTCTACCAATTTTTTGTTATTCTGGACTGCTACCAGGACTAACTTCTTTCTAATTATTAATACCGTAAACTAATAAATATATTTTAGAAAATAATAATACTGTTATTCCTATGAACAAACATCTCCATATTTTTCAATATAAGAAGTAAAGACCTAATGAACTATAATAGCACCAAATTATATTCCAGGAGCTAATCAGAAATTCTTAAGAAGCTAACAAAAAACTTAATGGGTTTTTAATACATAAAAAGGTATGAGGTATAATATTGATCTTTCGTGTTACAGGTGGATATGCTCTCTATTGCACCCGAGAAATGATATTATTTTAGCCAGGTAATATAAGTTAATTTATTTAAGACCTTTAAATTTTTAAATGAAACATGATTCAGAGATTATCAGAATGAAAATGTATAATAAATCATGATTAGTTTAATTATTGTAAGTCTCAAAATGAAACCAAATAAGTACAAAACAAGTTATTTTAAGATATTAATCATAAAAGTAAATTGTTTCTCCTCTCCCCTTATAAGTATATAACTAGCTGTTACTTACTATTTAAAAGAAAAACCCCCAAAAAACCCTCTATAAGATGGTATTGATGGACAGTTAGTTATAAGGTTTTTCTTCGAACCGATGATATACTCAATGAAAGAACCTGCAACTCTTTCATCACAACTACAAATAAACTATTGTTTCTTACATTCTTTTGTCATGATCATTCTTCTAAACATGCCAAAAAAGAACTAATACCCAACAGAAAAAAAAAAAAAAATGATGCTAATTCTAAAAATTAAAGATGTGTTACAACTAACTACTGCTTGTAAATTTTATTTTATTATGAACTAGGCATTATAAAAATATAGCTATTTTAATTCTTAATACTTCATCTAATTAATACTTAAAGTGATGTTAGAATAAGTTGCAATATGTATGAAGTCTATAGAAGCTGCAGCAACAATAGCGAAATAGTTGAAAAGCAAACTTGCTGTAATCAACATTGAATAAAGGCTGTTGTTTCATACCATGCTGAGGGGGAATGGGTGGTGTGGCAACTGGAGGTGGAACCGTGGTTCCTTGCCTACTACTGCTACTAGGACTGGGGCTCGAGGGCCGCGGGCTGCTCTCGGGGCTAGCGATTCCCACCGGGGGAGTTCTCGATCCTCCTAAACATAAAACAAGGAAGATAAATATCTTATAGGTTTAATCTACTTGAAAATGTTGCAAATTATTACACAATGGTTTATTATTTATAAATAACTGTATTAGAATATAACTATTTATAAACCTGTTTAAATGCAATCAACTAATAATAATTCAAAGGAAAATGTTCAATCACCACTGTTAATTATAAGCAGATTATAATATGTTTATTAGATTTATCTTAGGTACCTTCAAGAAGTTGCCAGTAACCCACTTATACGAAGTGAAGTGGCTCCTACCTTCTATACGTAGACAATATTTCCTCGGGACTTACCTCTACCAAGTAATTAAATCTCAATTTTATTTTTATTGTTATTATTAATTTCAAAACAAAATATCTCTGCTATATCTAAACCAATTTTAATGATTCTTCTTTCCTTTAGTAGAACTAAAATGTTTGGTATTTATTTATTTAACTTCAAAAATTACTGAATTAAGGACGTATATACAGGTGAAATAAAAAATAATAAAATTAAAAAATCTGTTAAAAATTAATAGCAGTGAACTGATTTTAAAACTACACAATTTTTTCTCTATCTTCGAAAATAACGGAGTAACAAGCGTATGTATAGGCAATGGTGATTCATTTTTTTTTTTTTTATTCCTCAGTGTCCTGATCCTAATACAATTTTTTCTCTATTATAAAAAAATAACTGAGTTATGTATGTATTTTGTGGTAAAATTTTTATTTATTTTCTTTTTTTATAATTATTTGAGGTTTCTCAGTTAAAAAAAAAAAAAAAAACTCAAATTTTTATCTATCTTCAAAAATAACTGAGTTATTGAATTAAACATATATTTTATGGCATATCTGTGGATGGTCTATGGTCCACAAACAGATTTCTTTTTATTAATATTCTATGTATCTTGAAATGTAAGCCCTCAAATTTTGGAAGGAGAGGGATATTTTTTTTGGTTGATTACATAGGTTTATTAATGAAAATAATAAACCAAAACACAAATTAATATTGATTTGGTAAACCTAACATTACCAACCTTAAAAATAGGTAAAAGAATTAACTATAGTAAGACATGTAAAAATTAACCACTATGCTCATTACACTCTCAGATGACCTTATAAAAAAATACATAAGTAATATTTCAAGGAAGGTTACACTTTCTACAAATCAGAGAATTTCAAGTTTTGTATCTCTATCACTAGGTAAATTATTTATTACAATCTATCATTAAATCATTATAACACTTTAGCATACAATTTTGTTATTTATAAATTTTTTTCAAAACAATTTAAAAGAGTAAAATTAAAATAAATAATCCGGAGTTTGGCTAGCCTTTTGATTTTATATTTCTGAAATTCAGTTTGGTTTAAATATGAATAATTAATTCAATGAGTATAATTAAAGTTGAGTCATTAAGGGTAAGGAGGCAATAAAAATACCTCTCTATAGAATAAGTTGGCCAATGACAAACCCTAGAGTAAGACAGTCCTTTCAAAATGAGGAAAAAGAGAAAATATGCCAAATCCCAAAAAGGACCAAGTTAATCAAAAACAAATATAATATTCCTATAGCAAATTAAAAGTTGTCAATCTCTAAAACTTATTATCCTTCAGTAATACTAATCATTCTAATGAACTAATTGATTTTATTTATTGAGAGAGACCTATTTTATCTAATGAATTGATTAAAATAGCAAAAAACATAAACTTAACTTACCTTTTCTCTTCTTGTTTCCAGCTTTACTTCCTTCACCTTCTGATCCTCCAACAGGCACAGTTTTTTCATCATCGCCTCCACCAACCTCTGCATCACCAGTTGTATTAGGTGTTTTACCACTTTTACTAGAACCTGCACCTAATTTAAATTGGCTTTTAACATTTAAATATCAAATAATTTACAAAAAAGATATTTCTGTAAGCGATTATTTAATTGTTTACATTTCTTTTCAATAGTATCTACACATTTAATACAACAATAATCACATCAAAGCAGTAACTTTTTGATTAAAAAATCAATAAACAAATAATTATTGGTTTAAAATATGTGAACCTTAAATTATTAAAATAATTATGAACTCCCAAACTAAGCCTGCCAAAATTATGCAAGAGAAAGAAAATTGCTGTCAAGAATCTTTCTTTAATTTAATTTCATTACTATAATAATCATCAGTAGAAAATTAACAGAAAAAAAAGTTCTGAATCTACACATCATGAGAAGATACATTCTGTTTTAAATTATTAAATTAAAATTCTCCTTATTTATAAAATCCAAAAAAACACAAAACAAAATTATCATTCTTACTTAGTTTTCTTTTTGATGTAGTTTTCGTTGGTTCTGTTTCTTTCACGGCGAACCTTCAGGAGAATCATTTGCACCAACCGGGCGATAAGGAGGGATAACTTTCACGTTACCACCTTTTTTCTATAAACAAGATTATAAAACTTATAAAAATCGCAAATTCTCAAAAGATTGAATCCACAACATGTAAAATATGTTAGTTCTTGAGTAATACACAGCTACACCTCCCTTAAAATTACAAAATTGATAAATAATAGCTACATTGCGTTATTGACATGCATATAACTTGAGAAATTATTAATTTCATTATCTACATTCAATGGACTTGAGGAAGCTTGGTAACATAAATTGGAGGAATCTTGCTGTGGACCGCGAGGAATGGAGAAAAGTTGTGGCAGAAGCCCAAGTCCCAAAAGGACTGCAGTCCCCCTACTTTTAAAAACTTTTACAGCAGTGGGGCCACCTAAACATTTTCCTTAATACTGTATCAGTTCTTCAGCTTCACAGCTACCAATAAATACTTGCTAAAGAAACATTAAAAACAAACCTTGGGTATCACCTACTGATATTTCTCAGAGGAGGAGAGGTGTAATGAACAGTATAGAGTTTTGATTTGATAGTAATTTTTCTGTATACATGCAATATCCAAGATCAAATATTACATAATTCAATTTAACTATCATTTCAGATGTAAACAACAACTAAAGAAAAAGAATCAACATAAAATTTATCTTTAATTATGTACTTATATGTAAATACTTACAAGCTTAGTGTAATGATGATGACAATATCCACAATATTTAACATTGTCCATATAATTAGAAGCCTCTTCGCAAAGCAAACCAAGACCTTGTGCGCAAGTGACATGAAACTGTAGTCTGCAACCAGCTTTATTACACTGCATACAAGCACCAACGTTGGCTCGAGACCGGCTTCTCTCCTCGCATATATAACACGTCTAAAAATATATTTAATTTGGATGATAAAAACATATGTTTTTGCTTATCATGATGAAATAAATCACAATAAACTATTGAAAATTCCAGTTTATAGTAATCAATTCAAATTAGTATAAAAAATATAGGGGTACAACTAAAACACTGACCAGCTTTTCCAGTTAATATGTATGCATCTATATAATATATATCGACCAAATTTTAGATCTCTAGTACAATGCTACGGCATAATCAGCACAATGATTCTACTTACTGAAATACTTATTTATTTTTACTTATTTATCTTTGAAATACTTATTTATTTTTAAGCACTAAAAGCCAGCAATTTTATTTACGTTATCTTAAAGCAAAGACTTCACAAACTATGGGCAAACTTTTGGCCACAACGTTATGGGCCAGCACTTGACCGCTATTTTCCACAAAAACATAAAAAAAAATTGTTTAGAGGATGTCGAGCAGAATAAACTGAAGACAAAAGGCATTTTTATTTTGGGAAAACCTCATTTCTGAAATGAGGTTACCAAAAACCTGTAATTTACCAAAAAAAATTGGATCCTGATTCAAAATTTCATTTTCCATACCATATATACGTCAAGGGAAAGAGAATAAGATAAATAAATATCTGAAAAACATCGGTCAACATTTCACTATTGAAGGTGTTTATAGAACAAGGAAAGACAAACCAAAAATAGAAATTTGATATGCTGAATTTTTAAATATTACATTTTACTTCACTTACCTATACATCATTTATATAACAAGGAATATTATTGTGATAGTAAAAATTTTTTAATTTGAGTTTTCAACGGAAATAAAGGTTTCAGGGACCCTTGAGTCCAAATGACTTAAGTCCCTCAAAAAGATTTGTGATAAGTCAATCACAAAAACAAAAAATTGTATATAAATACAATTTATAATTCAAGATAACCAAATGCCTTCAGATACATTATAAAAACTTTGTTTAACCAAAATCGAGGAACTAGATATGCCACTTTATACCATGTATTTTGCACATTTTTACCATTTTCTCTGATTTTTTTTTTTTTAAATTGATTTCAATATTGATATAATTTAATTTAATTTCATGTATGTTTTTTCTGATAGAAATGGTGTGAATGGCATAAATGACAAATTTTCAAAAAATGTCTTCTCCTAGTAGTACATTTCATTTAGTTTATTACAAACAATTTATCATTTTGGCTTGTTAACATTGATGAAAATATGAAAACATTATACAACTAATGAAGAAGACAATTTGTTTTCTCTCCAATAAGAATTGTAATATAGATGTAAAATATACTAAGGGGAAGCTAAAGATATGAGAGAAAAAGGAGGTAATGCAAAGTGATGAAAAGGGCATTAATTCAAGTAATTACTGTAGATATTTTCAACTGTTATATTATAAAATCTTGAATAAATGTTTTCATCAAAACAATAATTTTTTTTCTTTTTCAACATCATTTTACAAAGTGAGATAAGTGAAAGTTGAGTGTTGCATGCACCAGATCTTATAGATAATAGATTGACTTTATTTATTATAATGTTCATTATAAGTTTTAACCACAGAACATAGAACATAATAGAAGTAGAAGCTTCAGGCTTAGAGAGGCTTAGGGAAATCAAAATGGAACCCCATTCTCTCCACTCCTACTACCTCACCTCATCTCATTTATCTAATTAACCTTTTTAACCAGTGTTAATACCTCTAATATTTTGGAAATATAATCAAATTTATTTACAATAAAATCATTTACGTATTTGTAGTTTATTAATTAGTTAAACATTTGCCTTTCAATAATTTATAATTTCTTCAATAGTTCAGTTTAATTTGCTTATAACTACTTAATGTGATATAAATCGAAATTTTCCATTAAATC
Source organism: Piezodorus guildinii (assembly GCA_023052935.1). Classification (NCBI taxonomy): domain Eukaryota; kingdom Metazoa; phylum Arthropoda; class Insecta; order Hemiptera; family Pentatomidae; genus Piezodorus; species Piezodorus guildinii. The sequence continues at coordinate 66,207,745 of CM041293.1, forward strand.
TTTGTGATTGATTTCAAAGTTTTTGAATATCAACCTTATAACACTCTAGGGTAATCAATTTTTTTTTTTTTAAGCCATGGTCTCAAGAATTCAATTCAATTACCTATAGTTTACATATAAGTATAAAGATGTTAATATATATCATAACCAGACAATGGATTTCCATGATTTTGTACGTTCTATTTGCTTATGTATATCAGCTTCAAAACCGAACAGCTATTCTTTCTATTCATGTATTACGGAATAATATATTACATTTTATAATGCACGTTTTTGATTATTGCACTTTTGAGTTAAATTTGATTATAGAATTTTTATGTCATCATCGATCGAACTAAATTTTCGGTAATAATTATATGTAGATATACTTAAAAATACATAAAATTGTATTTGATCATCTTCCTCTAGTTGAATCTAGAATTACATTATTAGTTAATAAGAGCAAAAAGGAACAGAAATATAAGGACTACTAATTTCAGTAAGCAAAACATTCATCTAACATAATGCGTTTCATTGTTTTTATTCCTTTGACCTCACTTTGGAATTAGGCACTACTTCGAAGGGCTAATTTGAAGATGTCCATTGTTAATCTTGTTATACTAAATCCACTGTTTACAACTCTTCAGTATTTTCTCATGTTAATGTTTAAATGATGCTGAAAGATGAACAAGTGTCTCGTCGAAAAATAAAACCTGGATATCTAATTACCCTGAGCTTAGATCTGACAGGAAAACTGTGTTTTGTATTTCTTGTGATCAATCATAATCTATCGGGTGTGAAAGAAAATCCCAAACAGAGGCTTATTGTAAAACAGTTAACAACAGATTCTTTCTTGTTATAATTTAGGGTGTAATGTATAAAAATTATTACTTATTTTGTTGTTTGCTGGATACAAGCATATATTGAAGCAGCAAAAATAGGCCTATACAAAAACAGCTGTCAACTACCATTGAATACTATTTAAAATTGAAATAATACATAAACAGTTAATCATCTTGGTCTACATAACATACTTCTATTTATTACTCACCAGTATTTCAGATCGATTCTTTAACCTGTTTTCAGTGAGTTCTTCTAGATTGACTAATTACATGTTTTGTAAATTCAAAATGTAATTAACTATTGAAGGGATGAATCAGATAAATATTTCATTGATCAATAATTTGATTAACCTAGTAAATTACTTAGATGATTTTATCTAGTTAAAAAAAACTGCATGTGAATGTTTCAATCACAAGATTCATGTTTTGTTTTTTTATTTTTTAACTATAGGGAAATAATTTCTAGAGAAAACAACTTTTAAAGGTCAAGTTTCTCTTCAATACAGATTTAGGTAAACTTATTTTTTGGACTTTTAAGATATTCATATATACCCTCAATTATATATTTTGGGGTTTTGCTGCACATTTTGCACAGTTCAAGATTTTTACTGCACGATATTGCACACTTTTGGATTTTTACTGCACGAAAATCTGGTCTTTAATCGTAACATTCAGTTCCTAAGGGAGCTCTTAGGCATTGAAACATCTAAGTTCTAATACAGCAGATTTTATAATTTTTATTTCACTGTCCCTACATTTATTTCATACAAAATTAGATTTTTACTTAGAAATTAATTATATTAACAAATAATTTGAAAATTGAACACATCATATTCTAAATTTCTTTTGAACATTTTAAACTATTGTTATGAATTGATCTACGTACCTTATTGTACCTCTCTTGAGGAATCTGTGCAAGAATGATAGGTTCCATTGTCGTAACATTACCAAACCTGACTTCAGGAATATATAAAGCACAGACAACATGAGCCCATGCATTATTGTCTGTTGGTTTCAAGGCACCTTCTTTATTGGGACACAGTTCACACCTCTAAAATTTATATCAATACAAATTGTGTTCACTATTTTGAAATTACATACATCAAAATAGTTATTATTATTTTTATTACCACTTTAACAGATCGTTCCTGAGATTCACATTTCCTGCAATACCAATTTCCAATGGGTACTGTCACAATTCCATAGCAAGCTAAAATATCAAACAATTATAGAATAAATAATTCTTAATGGTTGAGTAGCTTTATTTCAAAAGCTTTTTGTTCAGAATCTGAGCAAATTAATTTAATATGTTTCATCAAGCTTTCATAATACAAACTATAAAATCAAGAGTGGGTAATGAGGGGGTTTTGATGGACGATATTAAAATAAAAAATGCAGCTAAGGTTTCTAAATAAGGAGAAATATAGTATTAAAAAAAATAAAAAATTGGAATTAAACTATTCAATAAATTGACCATGTAATTTAATCGAAAGACAGACAGTAACAATTAATATCCTAAAAAATATTAAAAAACTTAAGATACCACTTTTATAATCTGAAATATTTAATCAAAATAATAATTCCAATGCCATTTTTTTTTATTGACATCTTATATTGCAGTATACAATTCTAATTAAATAAGAATATAATTGTTTAATAAATTAATCTCCCTAATTTGTAAAATAAAAGCACATTACAAGATTAATAGTTTTCTAGAATACAGCATAGTATCCAGGATTAAAATTGGTTAGTCGAGCCACAAACTACAAGGAATATTAAAAACACCATTCAATTTACAAATTGTAAGTCAAAGAGCTGGAATAAAGCATCAAACATACATTTTCAAATTACAAGTACCCAAAAGCAGAACCTGTGTTCTTTAAGAACATTGATCAGACTGGTACAATAATAACTAAATTAAAAATCTATTGAAAGAGTGCAAAATGCATAAGTATGATATTCTCACCCATTCTATTTTAAGATAACAATAGCACTAAGGGTCAAGACGTGATACTTAATGCAACATAAGTATTGCACTAATAAGAGAAGTCTGAACTTCAAAAATTTATAATAAAGAGAATGAACAAATGCATTTAAGAGTTGAGAGGTTATAATATTAACTAAAACTATATAATTCTTCAAGTTATTATATTACATTATACTGAATATTGGAAGGTAATATTTGAACATAGGACAAAAAAAAAAATTCTTAATTTTATAAGAAAACAAAAGACAAAAATGTTTCATGTTATTCTACATCAAGACTATAATTGACAACTCATCAAAGAGTTGCCAATTATTTTCAATAATTATACAACAGCTCTAAATAGTAACAACACAGAAGCCAGAACATAAAACAGAAATTTGTAAAATAATAAAACCTAGTTAAGACTACTCCATTTATATCAAATGGTAACAATTAATCTAAACTAAGCAAAGGATCCGTAAGAAAAATTTATTAAGCTATATTAAAGTCTTATACCAAAACAAATGAAATTTCATGATATGATACTTTCCACTATTGGATGGAGGATTAATTAAAACATTATCAATACAAAATGAGATAAACTAATAGCCATTGTTATAAATACACCACATTAGGAATGTCACCATTGCAAATAAAAACAACTTGAAACTCATAAGGAGTTCTAAACATGACAAATTTAGTAATCTTTCAAAAAATTAATAGTATTAATAATTTAGTCATTCAGAATAATGAACAAAGGTTAAAATATATGCCTTTATCATCAAAATTGCCATTTCAGGATTAAACAGATTAAGAAATGCTATATTGTAATCCATCAAAGCAAGAAGTTTATGAAGAATTGTGCATCAAACTGACTATTATGGAGATAATTGAAGATTTCAACCAGATAGAAAAAAGAAGTGTAGATTAAGGAACAATTTATAATTTGTAATAGGAAATAGAGTGAAAATGAAAATATGAGAATTCATAATTTACAGGAGAGGTTAGATAAGCAAACAAAATGGCGGGTAAAACTTAATAGTAAATTATGAATTGATAAAATGCTGTTTTTTATAATACCTTGATGTACTGCAACAGTGCATCCCTGTCCATCACAATATACTAGCGGGTTTTCGGCCCACCCCCGATCATCAGAACAAACGCAACACCCTCCGACCATTTCCTTCATTCTTGTCCACAAGGCCTTTATTAACCAACAGACTCCTTGGAATGGTGCCTTTTCCGTGTGCGGCTCATTTTTAAAGTTTTTGTTTCACCTCAGTAGTTCCATTTAATTCATTTCTCTTAAAAATCCGGCGGTCTTCTTCGAATACGTCCTCCTGAACGCTGATAATTCCACTACGCGTGAGAAACGCTCTACACTACTGACCTGTACTAAAAACAAAGTTTACACAGTGTTGCCAAAGGCCAATGCCCGGAGGAAAAACATACGCACAAAATATTTCACTACTTATTTGAATTCCAAACAATACATTATTTAAATGTATGTATGTTGATGAATTTAAATCAATCATAAAATATCTTGGTAGTAAATAAAATTTGATTTGTAATTTTTAATAAAAATCTCAATGTCAATGGAGACACTTAAGTTTATCAATTACAACTGTTCACTAGTAAAGACCACTTGAGGAACTCTTCAATATGTGACTAAATGACATAAACCATTGAAACCTAACTTCGAGGTGCCAACCCATTTTATTTGAAAATCAACGTTTCAAAGATAGCTCTGATAACAAAACCATGTGGCCGGTTTTCACGCAGGAAGGTAATAAACAAGAAAACTATAATTATAGGTATGTTTCATTATCAGTATCTGACGTAAAACGACTTAAATATAATCTTTAGATGTTATATCAACAGAAGGAATCCTTCATTTAAAAATATTTCTTATCATTGTCCGCTTGTTTATTATCTTTTCTCTCATCACTTTAATGTGAACTAGAGATAAAATTTATTGAATGTGTTTACATTTTTTTAATGATATTCACAATCATGCTTTATTGTATTTTTTGCTTTTCAGCATCATCAATTTTGATCATCCTTCACACCATACAATGTATACAGAAAATTTAGTAGGAAATACAACTGAAATTCCTCAATCATTACTTGTTATAGATAATCATAATAAAGAAACAAAGCCTTCTCAAGTGCAATTAATAACACCCCCTTTGAGGTACCTTCTTTGACATTCTATGTATTTTATCAATAGTTATCTTACTTTGTAATTTTATTTTTTGTTTTTCTATTACAGCTGCAATGATTTAAACATTCCCAATGGAACCGTTGTGCCTCCTGATCTACCTAAAATGTTCCTTGATTTATTAGTACCTGTGCAAGGGGTAAATAAACCCATATTTTTATTTTTATTTAATTCTTGTGTTAAATTGGTTATATATAAACAGATCCAACATTAAAATACATTTAGTTTAATTCAATATATTATAACAATAGTTGCCTTGACATATAAAAATTCTTGAAATATAATATACGGATCTGTTATCTAAACTTAATTATCAATTTTTCTATATGCATTAAGCATTTATTATTATTTTCAGCTAAAGAGTAAGAAGTTACCTTATGATTGTTCGTTATGTGGGGATAGATTTGCAACTTGGAATTCTCTGGTTACACATAACAAGTCTCATCGCCGTCCTGCATGCTTAGCTTGTGGGACTATTTTACCTTCTGCCTCAAAATTAACTTCTCATAAAACATATTGTCAAGGGAATTCAGATGCAGTTGTTGTCACTTCAAAGTATGGTAGATCTCGACCAGTTAAAAGCTACCTTGTCAGTAACTTGAAATAAATTATTACTATTATTTTTTTTTATTAGTTAAGAAAATAATTATATTTTCTTCATTTTATTTTCAATACTTAGTTATGTTTTATTATTTGAATTGCCAAGCCAATTCAATTTAAAAAACTTAAATTTTATTAATCATATGAACTATTTTTGTATCATTCTTCAATTATGTTAGGATAATAGTGTGAAGAAAGTATAGTTTTGTCTTCATTAAACAAATTTTTGTATATTTAAATGGTTATGCGTGGATGTTTTATGATTTATCGATTAAAAACATACAATGTTATGGAATCTAGTTAACTAAATACATATATGTATTTTGGATAATAGGTATAGGACCGTTTTCTGAATTAATGTACCTATATAGCTTGTGTTATCAGTCACATTCATTGAAGCTGTATTATCTTAGGTAGCTACTAATAGGCTCTTGATAAAGCTGAAATTTAAATTATAAAATATCTTAAAAGGAATGTACTATGAACAAGATTGATTATATCATGCAACAAATCAAGCATTGCTTATAAATTCCAGACTGTTGTTTCTCTAGTCCACAATTAAATCATATGATTCGTCAATATTTAAATGACTGCTAAGAATAGTGTGCCCTAAAACACGGAAAGATGCCTCTAGCATTGTGTAAATGGCATTTTTTTGATTTGTTTATTTTTTTGTATCAAACCTTCAAGTGTTGCTTCTTTCAATCAAATCAAGCACTTATTATTATTATTATTTTTTTTTTTTTAAGTCAAAAATATATGAAGGAAATGTTATAACTGTTATTTAACAGATCACTCAATTGTTAACCACTTGGAAACCGTTTGCTTATGAAATTTTTTAAAATTGATTTCTAGAGTTTTTAGTTCAATTTTTTATGTTACCATTTAATTCTTATAGTCATGAATAGTCAAATTAGTGAATTAGCTAGATATTTATGTTGAAGATATAAAATCATATAAGTTGAAAAGTATGTTAATTTTTTTTGTTTTTATTTAAGTATAGTTTATGAGAGATGATGTGCCTTTATATAATTGTTTTTAGAAGGATTTGTTATTTTAGTTGGGCTTTCTCTCTCTCAGTTTACATTCCGTTATCCAAAGATAAATGATTTTTTATTTTCTAGCTTGGTGAATACAATTTGTGTTGAAGCACAACTTTCTAGTTAAACATGTTTAGATTATAAACTTTGTTCCTTTTTTTTTTTTTAAATTAAACTTATTATATAAGCAAATTATTGTTACCCTTAGTACATTTAAGTAATCATTCCTGTTAAGCTAATGAGTTCAGACCAAAGGAATTATAACAATTAAGTACAAAAAGTGCCTTACGTTGTCTCAGGAAATGTAACTCAGTTCTGAATAACTTTGAAGATGTTTTTATTTTTTAATACATGAAGAAAGACTTTTTGTGAATAATATCTGATGATATTATTAATGATATGTTCAAGTGCCTTTGATTTGTACATTTTGTTGAGCTTGTATTGACTTTTATATATGAATACTTTCTCGTGTATCTTTTTTTTTTTATTATTATTATTTTTTTTTTTAATGACTACTAATTTGTATAGAAATAATATTATTTAAATTGAACTTTTACGTATTCAAGACTTACATGCATCTATTATTTTTAAAGGTATGAAGTTTCTTTATTATTCCTTCGAGGCATTTATTTTATATATTTTTCTAAAAATTATTTTAGAAAAAATGTTTTAAGAACACATATTACTTTATGTATTCATTCACATCATAAAAGCATCAAATTTAATTTTAGTAATATTGTTATTTGAACCAAAGACTGATGGAAAAAAAGTGTTCATATTGTAATTTAATCAAGTTACAGGGATGAAAATATTTAACAGTGGTTAATGTAAACTGTTGTATAAATTTATAGTTTGTTGTAAATAAAGCAGTTTTTTTGTTTGTTATACTTAATTTATTCCTTTAAAATTTGTTTTAATTTTTATTATATGATGTTCGCCAACATTGTTTGTGTAATCATTGAGTTATATAATAATGACTGACTTGGCAAAAGGAAAATCCTTTGAAGGTAAATATAAGTCACACACCATGCTTCTTAATAAGGTATTATAAAAAGTGCAATTCCTCTATAGTCTTTTCTTTCTTATTTATTTAACAAATACATACTTGACTGAAAGAACGAGTTGAGATAGACATTCCATTGAATTCTTGTATGAAGTAAACAGAAGATATTTGGGGGGATTAGAGAAGAATTAGTTTTTACTAAAGCAATAATTTTCACATAATTGCCTACAATAGATATAATATATTAATAATTAGTTTTCATGCCATTTATAATATGAATGATTATATAGGAAAGACATAATCTCTTGTTTAGTATATCTAATTCTTGGATTCAATTTCAATAGACGAAGTTGAATAAAAATATGTATATTTATTATTATTATATATATATATATATATATATAAATTTTTGTCCTATATTTTTAATTTTAAACAATACCCCAGTTTATAACATCAGCTTTATGAAGATTGTTTTTTCAAATTTTATAATGTGTGAAGTTCTTATTTTTTCCTTTCTCTGTTTATTTGTTTTTTCCCCATATTAAATATATGGTCAATTCATTGAATATTTTTCTGTTCCAACTTTATTTTTTTCATGAGTACTTCAGAATTAAAGTAAGAGTACTTAATGATTTCAGAAGATTAAAAATTATTTTCTGATTTTCGTTAATCATAACACTCATTTGCTTTTATTTTTATCCTTTTTGGTTTCAACAAACAAACTTTATATTCATATATCTTGTTTAATTTTGCCTTTGAGATAAAGGAAAGTTTATATACTTACATATCTTTTTAATGTTGAAATCTAATTAAATGTTAAAAATTAAAGATTCGACTCTAATTGCTGAATCATAAAAACAGAAACTGCAATATGTTTATTTTTCTTACTCATAAAGAATGTTCTAATTTATTGGAGCTTTTGTTTAATTGTTGAGCTTATCAATGAGGTTGAAGTTTTCATTATCCCCCTTCAAGTTAATGTTCTTATAAAAATTATTTTCTTTCAAATAACAACGCTATGAATTGATAAATTACAATCATAATCTTTTAATAAATTGAAACTTGTTTCAAACTGATTTATTGATACAACTTTCATTTTTATATAATTAAATCTTCAACAGTTTTAACATTAATAAATATGGTATATTTATTACCTCATAAGGCATCTTAGGCATTGATTTTACAATTTTTTTTTGTTGTACATGGAGTAGATGTTTACTGATCTCCAATTATTTTCTCCTTTCGCAGAAGCACATTAATCATTCTTAACGTCGTTCATGTATTCACGGTGGACTTGAAATTTGGAACTATAGAGCTAAAATATATAAAAATTATTTTTGGTTTTAAGTGCTTTGCACTTGAAATCATTATTCTGGTAAAGTAAATTTCCTTTAAAATCTCAATGTTTTTCCTGGTTATTTTAAATTCTCTGTTAAAAAATTACAAATGCTTCAGTATTATAAATACAAAACCATTGATAAATTTGATTATTACTATCCTTTCTGCTTCCCTTTCTACTACCCTTTTTGCCATTGTTTAAGATGTACTGTATGAAAATGACAGCCCTCTTAAGATATTTATGTAGTACTTTTCATTAATCGAGTACCCTCTCATAATAATAATAGTAATAATACCAACTAATCCACACAAATTTAAATGATTTTTTTACTAACATAATTACTTTTTAACTTTACATGCCTATTGGGATAATTACCATAGTTTGTTAATTGTTGATTTACAGTAGTTTCTACTTTCCTTTTCTTTTGTTTAGTCAAACGTTTTCATTATTTTTTGAACAAAAAAAAAAAAAAAAACTACCAACACAATCTAGTGAGGGTCAGTATGAGGGAGAGCAGCACCAAGCAGTACCTACTCCTGGCATGAAATTAGCGTGAATTACTAAAGGAGAAGGTCTCTCATCCAACTCCTCTTCAGCCTTCTGTAGGCATTTCCTGGCATCAGTATTGTGGCCATGTCATTGATTAGTGTTAGGGTGACCTTGTAGTTTGTCCTGGAAACGTTTGTAGTGTGTCTTATGTGCTCATTGACAGTTGGAATGTGAAGGTCAGTATGTAAAGTTATGTTGCTAACATACCATGGTGCTTTTGTAATTGTTCTAAAAGTTTTAGCCTCAAAGATTTGAAGCTTGTTAATGTGTCTTTTTAGGGGTTCTATATATCTGTGATGCATAAGTCCAAATAGGTTTAAGTAGGTAAGCACAGGTGTTTAATTTCTGTCGAAGTTTTAGTTTCGAAAAGATTGAGTAAAGAAGACTCAGTCTTTGGTTAAGGGTTTTTTTTTTTTTTTTTTTTTTTTTTTTTTAATATGCGGACCCCAAGTCATTCTTCTGTCAAACGTCAAACCAAGATAATGAACAATGTCCGTCTGTGGAATTTCTAAGAAAACGGAGTACTAGTTTCATGTCGAAGAGTAAAGATGATTTGTCATTATTCAATCGGATTTTCCAGAGTTTGAACAAGTCATGTAATTTTATTAGATGTTGTTGTAGGGTCTCTGAGGCATGGGTTGCAATTTTATGTTTTGTTAAGATCGCTGTGTCGCCGGTATGTCATGAATGTAAACAATATAGAGTAATGGAGCGAGCACTGTACCTTTGGGTACTCCTGCTGCGATTGATCTCTTGGCAGATAATTCTAAACCCTGACGAACGGAGAAAAATTTGTGAGAAAGGAAAGAATGAATAATGAGGTAGTAAGTTGGTGGAAGGATAGTCTTGAGTTTGAAGAGAAGCCCCTGGTGCCAAACTCTGTCGAAGGCTTGAGCAACGTCGAGAAATACGCCAGTAATGTATAACTTCTGCTCTAGTGCGGTGGATATGTAGTCCGTCACTCTGTGTAGTTGGTGCAATGTTGAGTGATGTCTTCGAAAACCAGATCGATGTCGTTGCTAGTTAGTACATCAAGAAGTCTTTATGTAGTAGATGTTCGAAAATATTGGAGCATAGTGGAAGTAAGCTTATTGGTCGGTATGATGAAGGAGTATTTTTGTTCCTGTTTGGCTTGTGAATCATTGTAATATGTGAGTATTTCCATTGAAGCGGGAATTTGGTTGTCTTCAGTATCGCGTTATAGACCGAAGTCAGAAACACTAGAGCTTTTCTGGGCATTTGCTGGAGTACCTCAGCGTTAATTAAGTCGTAAACAGGGGCTTTCTTTTTAGGTAACTATCTGATTGACTCCAGTCTTAAATCCACTTTTTATGCCCTGTTATATTATTCTGAAGGGACTTTACCTATAATAAATAAAGATTTATTATTATTATTAATTTATTTCTCCATGTATCTACAAAATCAAAAGTCGCGTTACAGAGATTCATTTTATCGAAAAATAATCATAAAATTTGAAGAAAATAAATTCATACAAATCATGAAACGGTATGTTCTACAACTATAAGTACAATTCATTCTATAGAAATATTTTTCAATTGGTTAATAAAGGTTGTGATCAATTCATTTTTAAATTCCTTTGAACATTAATTTATAAATGTGCGCGCTCAGACAAACCTCTACTAATATGGTTAGGACAGAAATAAATTGTTATTGTATGGAAACATCATATCATGGGAACACTTTATGTACTATTAACAACTATTTATTCAATGAATTTCCAGCTATTTGTAATCGAAAGAGCAAGTTGTCTACTATATAGGTTCATCCAGAAAATAATACATTAATAAATTTAGAAAACCCTAGAGTTTTTTTTTTTTAATATTTTTTTATTTTGTAAAAAGTTGTCTCCTCCTTTGGATCTAATTTCTTTTTAGGATGCGTTCTTAGGGTAAGTAGAATTTCTTTAGAAGCTCCTTCAGGTTAAGTACGAAATCGGGAGACCACATTTACGTTGAGTGTGACATAGGCTCCAATATTCTACTTTCTATTCATAATGAGAGGTTTAGGTGTAAAATAAAAAAAATTGAAATCAATTAGCGAGAGTTGCCCGGGTGTGGCAGGGTCTCAGTCTAGCTTTTGGCCACAAGCCGTATCGTCTGCAATGCAAGAGCAAAGTATCGAAAAACGAGATTTTTCATATTCGATAGTTGGAAATGGCTGGGACGTTATAATAAAATTAGATTGCCTAGGATGTCCTACTACTAAGACATTAAATAAGATATTGGTAATTTAACGTGAAAAATGGAAAATAAAGTAAAAGATTTTTATATCGAAGCATTCATTTCTAAATCTATGATAATGACAGTGTTGCAGCATGGAGGAGAGGATACTTTTAAGTGACATAAAATTTAAAAAAAAATAATAGAAATGATAAAATTGGCTCTACGTCATATTTATCATAACCTGATAATTACATAAAGGGTTCATAACTCTTGATAAGAAAATCAGCTGAAATTTATCTATATCATACGTCGTGTAAACGTATATATCGACGTTATATGTGTATACATATTGTGATATCCATATATTAACTATATACGTATATCTAAGTAAGAAGAGAATATGCTTTTCTCATTGATGGACAATGAGTTTATGATTTCCTAATCATTATATTATTATACTATAAATCTGTATAGGTAATTAAGTCATATGTATATTTTTCAAGTAATCAAATAACTAAAAACAGATGGAAGAATCAGCTAAATTTGTATTTTCTTTCTCGTAATTATTTTTCCACTTTAAAAATAAAGTATTAAAAAATATATAGTGGAATTAAAGTTCAGAACAGTTTTTAAAAAGACGTCTAGTATGGAAATAGCCTCAGTCCACTTCTGTTTAACATTTTCATGGACGAGGTGTTGAAGGTATGCAAGTAAACAACACCCTGGGAATTTGTCGAATAATGGACTATGCTGCCCGTTCAGCCCCAGTCCTTCGTTCATGTGGACGGCATTGTGGTTTTAGGAGACAAAGTGTATTCTCTGCAAGTTGCAGCGGAGGAGTGATCCGCGAGGGGCCTAGGAGAAGAGGACTCTCCATTACCTCTGGTAAGAGCAATACTATGGAGGTAAGCGGCAGGAGGCGGAGCTCAGGATAGTGTTTGAAGGACAACAACTGGAGAACTATCTTCAATCGGGATGGGAAGATGGGCCAGGAAGTTATTCATCGAGTGCGTTAATCTAACCAGGCTTTCTTCCAAAGTTTCAGAACACTAATGGGCAACCAAGGAGTGTGCAAAGAGTTAGATCTGTCTCCCTTCCGCTCCTCCGTAGCTGAGAGCTGGGTACTCTTGGACATGGAGTGACTTAAGCAGAAATGAGGTATCTCAGAAGAGTTGGTAGAATGACGAGACGAGACTGCTGAGGAATATGACCATTAGAGATACCTCGACGTATAACAGGCCTTTGACCGAGTCTGGCATCCAGGATTACTTTATAAACTCCCTAAATTCCTTCCTCCTACGATATTTTATCATTATACAGTCCTATCTCATAGACAGATCCTTCAAAATAAATCAGAATAATTCCAATTCGTCTCTTTTTCACAGGCTGCTGGTGTTCCTCAAGGTAGCATCCTAGGACCCATCCTTTGCACAGTTTATACAGCTAATGTCCCAACCCATCTCCACACTTTCCTTTCTACCTATACTGATGACACTTTTGTATTATCAGTAAATAATGATTGAAATTCTCCTTCCCAAACTCTTAATCTTAATCCCCAATCAGAGACCTTAAGCAATGGTGTCCTAATTGGAGAATCAAAATAAACTCCAATAAATGTCATCAAATCACCTTTACCCTTCGTCGTAAACCTATGACTTCCTGTTTGCAGTCTCCTCTAGTCCCTGTTGAACAGATCCGATATCTAGGACTCATCTTGGAATCCTCATAAAAGGCTGAAACGAAAATCTTCACACTCTGACCCATTAGTTTCAATACTTTCTTCCTCTCCAATACCTGATTATCCTCCGAGGCGTCTGAAAAGATTGCCTCGAGACCTTCTAGTTTAAAATATGTTTAGAGTGCTGCCGATGGGTAGCCTCTGAACCGGTCTTGTTAACGTCTATTTTATTTTAGCCTATTTACTAGTTATGTTGTACATTGCAGTTCTCAATATCAATCAATTATTTTTTAATAAACGTTTGATAAGTAGTACATGGTACTCGTAGTATTATCCATATTGAGTATGGTACTCGTAGTATTATTATCTGCTGACCTGCCTCGAAGTATGAGTTAAAGATGTGGCAAAAAGTAGCAGGGACAGCTGTGGATGAGGATCAACCTGTCACTGATACCCTTGGCCGTAGGTAGGAGAGGTTCCTGTAGTGGTCGCATCTCTTACTCCTAAAAGTGAGTAGAACAAATAAAAATTATAATAATAAAAAATCTGAAATAAGTTATAAGGATAAAAGGTGTCGTTAGAAATGGTTTTTACTTACAAACACGTACTTAATTTTCGATTTGATACCCGTTTAAGTAGTGTTTGGGGGGAAAAAACTTATGTTTTCGTCTTTAACATTCCCTCTCTCCCAACAATTTTCAATTTACTTGACCCCCTAACGAAAATCCTGCGTACATCCTTGCTTATACCACTTGTAGATATCACAACACATCTCTACTACTGCTCTTGGTAACCCGGCAGTTAAAATAAATTTAAGAACTATTAAGTAATCTTAAAGATGAAAAATTATACGTCTATATTACTGTTCTTATTACAAAAAAATTAATAAATAAATTCAAAAATATTTTTTCTCTTTTCTCCTATTGCTGGCTATCAAATTCTTCCAACTTGTATATTTAGCCGGTTTTTTTTTATCAATGTTAATAAGATTATATGTTTAATATTTTGGAATGTACAAAAGTAAAGGACGAAAATACTAAAATTCGCCATTTAAGCCCTTTCAATCTATTTCAATCAGAAAGAATTAATTCTACACCGACAGAGCCGGTTTTTGGGTAAATCATAAAATGGTGAAAATATGTGGTATAATGTAGTTTTTTTTTCTGATCTCCTTTATTGTGCTATAATGTAGCCATTCCGGTCCGACACTTCAAGTGATCAAGTTGCTGTAACATCTCGGGAGTATGGTGTCTTAAATATGAAATTTCAGTTTTATTCAACTTTTCGTTTTCACGCTAGACTTACCACACAGACCTTTTGGCGGGACTTAATCATTTGTACTCAGGGAACCCTAAAACGTGTATTTCCACAAAAATTTGCATAAAATCTTTTTTTGTTATTTTTTTTTAATAGAAGGTCCTGCATGATATTATATATATATATATAAATATATATATATATATATATATATATATATATATATATATATATATATATATTTTTCCAGTTTTCTCCTTTAGCTGTTTGTCAAATTCGCTCAACTTGCATATTAGGCTGTTAATTATCAATGCTTACCAGATAATATAGTTATTTTTATAGAATCTACAGAATTAAAAGTACTTTAGAGGAAGAAAATTTAAAATATCAGCCTTAAGCCCTGTCATAATATTTCAATCAGAATGAAACCTACATGATATAGCCTGTTAAATTTTACATTGATATAGGGAGTTTAATCAAAGTCGTTAGCCGTTTTTGAGAAAATCGTTAAAAGGTGCAAAATGCATGGTATAAAGTACATCTTCCGCTCAGCTGATTTTGAAGAAATAGATTCTGTGACATATCGGGGGTATAGTTGTCTTAAATATGAAATTTCAGTTTCATAGGACTTTTCGTTTTCGCCCGGGAGTTACCACACACAAACACACACTCAGACCTTTTTTTATGGGACTTGGTCATTTGGACTCAGGGGATCCTAAAACGTGTATTTCCTTCGAAAACTGGAATTCGAAAATTTTCACGATCGCAATACTTTCCCTTACTATATATTTCATATATAGGTAAGTTAAAGTAAAAATTAGGTCATGCTGGATTAAACATAATTTTCTTATGGACAATTAAACCAGAAATAGCTCAACGACATCTCACAGATATAAAATTCTGCATTTTTATATGTCGTTCTATATTTGTGTTCTTTTATATTTCGCTAGACAATTCATAAATCATTTACTTAACTAAGAGCGCGAAATTGGTGCTCCCCTAGCACCTTCTAGACCGGTAATTGATAATTAAATAAAGTGTAAGATATATAATGCAATTAATAATAACACTTACAATATATTAAATCTAAATGACGGAGTGGTGGGGGTAGCGTTATAAAGCTCTGATATCTTGCTCGCGGACAGCAGACAGAGATGGCTATCCCAGTGAAGAAGATCTTCATCAGCGACGCGGTGGACGAGAGTTGTGCAGACCTCCTCCGAGAGGCTGGCTTCGAGGTCCAGCAGAAGACCAAGCTTTCCGAAGAGCAGCTCATCCAGGAGATACAGGTAATTTATTCCTTGTAATGGCCACATATCTCGCTGGAGTCGGCATTGAAAATGACGAGTGCGAGATTGTGCATTCGATAATGAAACTTGATAATGGAAATTCTTTAAATTGTTTGATACTACCATAATTAAGTGTTATACTGCTCTACAAACTTGTATAATCATTAATATTTTGATGTATTCTTGTTGATTTAGAACTTTCTTAATAACTGAATTCGTTAACTCTAAAAACATTTTTTTTTAAATTTAATTTTTCTTATCTGGAGCAAATACAAAGAGGGAAGCTATCATTAAAGATATTGATATAGCGTAAGAGTACAAAGAATTAGAATTGGCGATTATAAATATTCTGACTTATCGATAACATATTATTCAATAATTTCACAAGCATTCTTTTTTACGTAACGACATTGATAACAAATACTTCAATAATGCTTTTGATAAGAATTAGAAATGTTCCATTAAAAGATACTTCAAGAAATCACTCAATTAAAACATTTATATAGAATATTAAAACTGAATTAGATATTTACTATCAAAGTTTGAAGGATTATTATCAATGATGATCAGTTGCTCGGCTTAACGTGTATATTCTACGATTGTGGTGTTATTTTATTTAAATCATTATAAACAAAATGCATTAAACGGAAAATGAAAAATAATAGCAATACAAATATCTATTTAGTTACTATTTTTACACATCATACTGTTATTGTTAACATAAAGTTAGTTTAAAACGTTAAGATATTTGCTTATCTTACGTTAAGATAAATAAACAAATTTCATAGAGGCACAAGACACTTCTGTCTGTTTTCACATCACTATTCAGACAACAGAATATGTCTGGGTACCTAAATTTTTTCTCAAAGATTTTTTTAAATTTAAATAAATTTTTATTTCTGTTTGGATTATACATGTATGAAGAATACGATTTAAAACACATACCTAACATTATTATCTCCCATACTTATTTCTCCTAAATACACCAATTAAGAGACAATAATTCAAGATTAATCTTATCATAAAAAGACGAAAAATGATCAAGGTTAAGAATTGCCAATGTTTTCTAAGGTAAACGTTACCTACACAGGTTCGAGTCCAGATATAGTGTAAAATTTATTTGATTTTTTTTTTTAATGAGAGATCGAAGGAACACCCCCGCCCTATCCACATCCTTATTTAAGTTGGAACCTGAACCTTCAGTGTGCTGAAATAAAACAGTGTGAGTAGTTTACCACTTTAGTAAAGCGATTAGAAAGGATAGCAGAACCTAAGAAAAGAAAAAAAATAGGAATAAATATTGAGGATGTATAGTCGACTGTAGAAACTATTATAGGTGGAATAATCAGGAATCAGTCTTTTTCTAAATAATTTTAATTTTGCCGACGTTTCGGCTCAAGTTTGTGAGCCATCATCAGGGCATTACTGAGCCATGTCCAAGAATAAACTGATTTTATGCTTGGACATGGCTCAGTAATGCCCTGATGATGGCTCACAAGCTTGAGCCGAAAGGTCGGCAAAATTAAAATTATTTAGAAAAAGCCTGACTCCTGATTATTCCACCTATAATAGGAATAAATATTTTTTAAAGTTGTTCTAAAATTAAGTAATACACATACATAATGTAGGTAAAAACTTTGGAGTTTAAAGCTTTCATGTATCATTGTTATACTAAAATTTATTTCGTTACTCGGTGCAGATTCACTAAATCAATATGTAATTCCTTGAAACATAACTTGAAAAACTTCACCAAGTAGAGCCTTACAGATATTTTGTTTTTCAAAACTTTTAAAGAATCAAAATAGTAGAAAATTCAGATTTAATCAAAATCTTCAATAAAATTTAATTACTCGTTGAATGCCACTTCGTTTTCATTCAAGTGTTGAAACTCTGTAATATTCATTAAGAGCGAGTAACATAGTTTTGTTTTTGTAAGTTATTTCAGAAACAAAGTGGTGTTGCATTATCTACACCATTCAAAACTGTTTTCCCCCCTCTTTTTAGAGTTCAGAAAAATGGCAAATATCATTCTTGAAATAATTTGATGAGGAAGATATCAATTTTCCTAATTAATTTTAATCACAAAATTGTTCGTATATATGTTATCAACTGATTCTCAAGATATTTTATCAGCTGATCGTCTAGCTATGACGTATTCATCTTTAAAATTAAATTACGTTTTTCCAATCATCAGATCTATATTTCGTATCTACGAATGTTGTAAGTCTGGTTGGTAATGTAAAGTAACTTGACTGATTATGAAAAGTAGACGCTAATGTATCTTTAGGTCCATAATGTTTTAGTTCTGTGATATTTTATTCATAAATTTGTAACATACAAGCAATGTAACATTACATATGATAATGCATGGAGCCCATAGGGAATCATATAGCCTTACATAGAAACGAAATAAAGGTCCCTATTATGTTTTATTATTTAACTTTAAGGTTTAAAAACTGCAGAATCAATCAAGATCCATGGATTAAGGTCGTTCAGGGTTGGCAGGCTGGATTATTCCAGTAGAGATATATTACGATTTCCGATTGGAATACTTAGATTTATCCTTATTTCCAATTGAATGAATGCTGAGGGATTTCATTTAAGAATCCGGAACTTCCTTTCATTTGAATCGTACTTAAATGGTTGTAACACTGACTTAGTGAAAGTATATTAAAAAAAAATCAATAAGTATAACAAGAGGGGAAATCATGAACAGTGCATTTTGTAGGGACTGATTCCCAGAATATTTTTGACCAATAATTAACTGAATTACTTGACTTAACTATTTTTTTACATGTTACTCAAAACATGATCAAGGAATAATAGGACATACTTTTTCAGTATAGGTTAGCTCGAGCTATTTTTCTACTGATACAAATACTGTATAGATGAAAATAAAATAATAATTTTAATTAAAATAATAATTACAAAATAAGAGATGTATACGTAAAACTGACATAAATTGTTTGAATATCTTATAATCTTTTCAGAACTAACTCTTAATAATAACTAAAATCTTTGAAATACCTAATATTTTTCCAGACATTAAGCTGCTGTGACCAAGCTTGCAAGGGGCCTTAACCTCGCTATAATTGCTACTGCTAGACCTAAAAAAAAAAAAAAAGCCCCTACTCCTGTGGAATGAAACCTGACAGACAAGTCGATTTTACTTTACTGGGGACCAGGAATTGTAACAATGGAATATCACAATAAAGCTTTCTTCTTACAAATATTTTGGGAGAATTGAACAATAATAAGATGTTTATATATAACTTCTAACTTTCATAAATTCAAAAAATCCTAATTGAAGCACATTTTTTCATATCTGTTCTTCTTATTAAAGTATCATGAGAGTCCAGTCACACTAATTTTCTTATTGCACTGTGTTAAAGTCAAATACAAAATATGTTTTCTATATATACGCTATATGTGTATTTTAATAAATATTTTATATTTTCTATATATACGCAGCCCAATTAAGATATAAAGAAATATTGTATCAATATTTCATGACAAACTCCATTCTCACTCTAACCCACTAGTCACCAAGTGTCAATCCTTTCTTCCTTTTCAATGCCGGATAATCCTCCGAGGCGCCTGAAAAGGAAATGGCCCCGGGACCTTCTAGTTTAGAATATTTTTAGAGTGCTGCAGCTGGGTCTCTACATGTTTTTCATGACAGTTTTGTATATTACCATCACATTTACTAGATGTATTTTTATTTAATACAGTTGTAAATATCAATAAATATGTTTAAAAAAAAAATTATAAAATATGTATTCCTAGTACAACACACTATATCTCTGGTATTATTGGTCAGTAATATTTTGATGATTCATTACGATAATTTCATTTTTTTTGGGGGAGGTCTTTAGTAGAAAATTTAATTATATTTCAAATTATTACAAGGGAAAACAAATCATATATTTTATTTATCTTGAAACATAAGCCCTAAAATTTTGAGGAACAGTGTTAAAAAAATAATTTAAGTCGATTACAAAGATTCATTATTAATATAATCAAGAAAAAATGTTAATGATATTTCGGGAGGATAATGTTATAAGGATTATACACTTTATAATTTTCGTTCATCTTCATAAATGGCAGATTTAAGACCATCAATTCAATTGTTAATTTGCGATTTCTAGAAGAAATAAATTCTCTGATTGATCCATATTTTTAAAAGTGATGGTAAATGTCAAGTTTCGAGGATCATATTGGAGTGATCAGTGACACTGATGCTAAATTAAAAAAAAAAAATTAAATTAAATTTTTGAAAAAAAACGAACTTTTTTTTCCCATTTTTGGTTTTCTAGTTAATTTGAATAGTAAAACCACAGATTTAAAGTATATTAAAAAAATTGTTTATTTTGTTCGAATCATTGAAATAAATAAAAAAACGATTTAAAGTATATAAATATGAGAAATCTTGAAACTGTCAACTTACTTCCTTTTTTATCTTTGAAAATATGATTAATCTCTGCCTTGTATTTTCCATGTATTAACTCTTTAAAGTATTAGTGGGGATTTGCACTTGTTGAAAACAGAAAATAATGATCTTGAGAAAAATCTCGTAAGTAATTTATATAAGTGTTTTGACACTGATAGGATTTAGTCTGTATAGAATTCAATAATGCGATTTTTTATAAATATACCCTCTGGTTTATTATAAGGGCAACTTTTTTTCTCAATGTATTTTCTTTCCTTTTTTTTTATATTAATAAATTCCTGATTATGTTGGATGTCTATAGAAAATATTTGAATCATTGAATCTACATCATACGCATTTCTAGACTTCTAACTCGGACTGATATATTCGAATAAGACCTTAAGTACCGATTTCAGACGTCTCTCATCTTAGACTTACCTGATCAGGTTTTTGATGAATGAACTCAGATTAAACACAACTTTCTTTGGTTAAGAATAAAAAAACAATAAAAGTTATATCATAATTTCAACCTAAAAAAAACTCGTTTGTGAAAGACCAGAATGAAAACCTATGGAGTTAATAATTAATAAATAACATTAAATTAATCAATAAATTATATTAATAGCCTTCGTTTATGTTATATAAATTTCAAGTAAATCTAAAATAATCTGGAAGCAATATAATAAACAAATAATCAAGAATATATCAAAGCAATATAATCAAGAATGAACGACTGTCGTGATTGTATAGTGTAGGTGTAAAGTTGTTTGTTCATCAAATAAACGAGTTATGACTATATCTATTTTATTTAATGATAATTTTTTTTAATATTTGATTAAACCAAATGAAATTAGTGTCTATGTCCGATTTTCGTATTTTAAGGACTGTTTTAATTATTTTTTTTTATTCTAAGTTAAAGTCGCCATTTTCTTTGAAAGGATTCTTAACAATTGACATTTATTATAACCAGGATACGGTTCAAAATGGAAGAGAACCACCATTTTTTACTCGATTCTTCTTTTAAAAGGATACGAATCGAAATAATTCACTGGTAACTAGGATTACCACACTAAAAAGGACACTTTTTTTGTATAGAAACTCTCTTCCCGATGCAAGAATCGGTCCGAAATAACTTCTGACAAGCGATATTTAGATATTTAAAAATAATGTCTAGATAATAAAATATCTGAAATAAGAGTACTAAATCACAAAAAATCAATTTATATAGAATAGAATAGAATAGAAATTTTATTTTGTCTTTGGGGCTTCCCCATACAAATAGAGCCTAGCTTGGCTATAAATTACAATATTATGGTTTTAGAACTTTATATACATATCATTTAAAAATAAATAAAATAATGGTGAAAATTTACTAAAACAATTTGACTTTCAAAAATAAATTTCAGATTAAAGAATAAACAGTTACTGGTGCTATAACAGGCACAATAAATAAGCAAAATATCACTTTGAAGATAAAATAAAAATAAACACTGAATAGAAAATGTTCTAGGATAAAGAATTGAGCACTTTTTGAACTCCTATCATGTAATAGTACACTTTATGTAACTTATCTACACTATCGATACTCAGTATAGCATGGATACTTTGGATGTCGGAAGATTCTAAAATGAAGTTTTGAAGAAATTGCCGTCTATTTTCATTGTGTGCCGGGCAGTGAAGGAGAATGTGATGTAGACTGTTGTAGATAAATCGATTGCATAATATACAGCTTTCTTGTGACTTGAACAAAAAAGATGAGTTTTTTCCATAGATTCTAATATGTTCTGGATTTGCAACTCTTAATTGGCTGACACATCTCAGTTTCTTTTTATGTACTTTAAATGTGAGGTACATTTCAGGGTCGGTAGCATTGTAATTGCATAGTAATCTATATATAGGATAGTTAGTCGAATTTAGGGTCCTTTGTATGTCGGCTGAGAGATAATGGTTATGTGCTTTTTTCCAGTATGTCGTCTTTGTATCGAAGAAGTCCGTTTGTATGGTGAACAGAAAGCTCTTCTGCAAAGGCATTTAGCTCGGCTATTGCTCTAAATTGGGACACCCAATTGAAGTTTAATCAATTTATATATCTATAAGCAAAATATTAACAATAAAAAATTAATGTAATACCTATATAAAAATACACAATGTATATTATATACAGCTCAATCTTAATTAAAATAAATAAAGTCTTATTATAAGTTGAGATGTAAGTTATAAGAATTATCTAAATTAGACTTTAAACAGAGTTAAAAAAATAATAAAAAGAATTTTAATGAAATACATGCATCATAAAATATTTATATATAATATAATGTAAGATAATATTGTATACATATTTATTACTTAACAATTAATAAATATAATGCAAATAATATCTTCAGGGCATTTCTATTTTTTGGAAAATAAGATCCCAAAACTATATCATTTATTCATCACAGCCTGAATAAGAAATGAAGATTTAAAAAAAAAAAAAAAAAAAAAAAAGCATTTATAGGAACCCAACTCAAGAGATTTAAAAATTCTAAAATCAATAAAAATGTTTAGACCTGATACAGTGTAAAATATAAAGGATGTAAGACAGAGGTTTTGAATTAAAAAAAAAAAAAAAAATTCACTAAGTAGAACAGATAGGTTTCCATTTTTCCAAAATATTAAAAGACACTTAAACATTCTGTTATGTTAAAGTTATGAATTTTAAACTATAAGATTTCCTTTCATTCTTTTCAGTTTAAACATTTTGTTATAATGTCAAATCAATTTAATCACAGACACTGAATTACGCCTGAAAAGGACTAATTTTAATAATTCAAAGGATATGCCCGATATCTTATAAATAATTAACATTAATATATCCTTAGACCATAGTAATGTGTGCTTTTAATGACGTATTTTCGAAACGTATTTTCTAGACAGCTATATTTGGCTCATCTGGAAAAGTTTTCAATATGTTATGAAAAAAAAAAATCATTTAATCGGCGTAGGTATTTGTATCTATCTATAAGTAAAAGTTGAGCCACTGCTCTTCCTCCACACCTAAAAATTTTGTTACCTACGCTAAAGTTTCAGTCATAAGCCATTCATTTAATACCTACATCATCACTCAACTGGTTATATCCCTAATTTACTGAATCTTTAAGATCATGGTTAATCGACTTGTGTTATGTAGTATTCGACGTATGGAGGTTATAGTAGGACCTAACCAATTTTATGGATTCACCAGGAAATCAAGAATGTATTTTAATTTAGATGGAAACATAAGACAATGTTAGATTGGCCATTTCTTTACTTTTTACGAATTTTCGCTTACATTTTCGAAAGGTGCAGTGTCACATCTTTTTTTTTTAATCCTTAATAAAATCACCCGACTGTTACCAGGTCATGACCTTTCCGTTTCAAAGTATGGATTCGCCAATAAACGCCCCCTGAGGTTATCTAATCCATATTAGATAAAATATAAGAGGTCTGCTCATCCGGATATATCCGGATCATCGCAAGAGTTGGCTATTTATCTGGTAATGTATGAGATTATATAATTAAATGGTGTGTTTATTACATCAGCATTAATAATGATAAATTGTGTGCCAATCTTATCTTTAAAGACATGATAAATACTGGACAGAAGAAAGACGGTAAACATGACATCAGTGTCACATTATCCTATCGACACTTAAATCATATATTAAAAAACAGATCTTTATTTCAAAAAGAAGAAAATTTAAAATTGCCCAAAAAATTACTTAAGACAAATGCTATTACTAAAAATATTTGTAGTAAGTACTTTACCAGATTCTTGGATGTCCCAGCTTTGGACTTACATCAATATTGCAGTCAAATATTATTAGATGGGCTACTTAAAATAACAAAAATACAAAAAATTCTTGAAGTTGTTTTATTAGGCTCCAATAAAATCTTGTCAGAACTGACTTCAATGGTGCTATATCTGAATTTTCTCTGACCATCATAATTTCAAGTACTAGGAGCCATGTGGTCTTTGTATCATTTGCATTTACTAATTATTCTCATGTTATTGGTGTTGCTTAATTTTATTATTTTCTTCTTCTTAATAAAGTCTATTTATGTTCATTTTATGATTTATTTAATGTAATATTGTGTAGAGATTGAGTTTGATCCAAACGGTGAAGCTCTAGGTAATGAACATTTTAAAACAACACTTGAAGCGATCCTTGCTCCAGACAACCTTCCCAGGGTTAAATCTAGATTCTAATATCTATAAAATATTTGCAATCGAGTTAATGTGTTGTTTTTTGAATAATAATAAATTAAAAAAAAAAAAACTGTTGATGAATATGAAAGGATTGATTCAGGCCCTTTATTAAATATATAATATTTCAGCTAAAATTCCATGTATAGAAACCAATAATTTCTAAAAAAACATAAAATAGGATTTTTAAATAATAATTCCTAAATATTTGGTATAATAATTCCGTAAATTAGTATAATAATCTGGTGCGGAAACACGGGACTTTCACTTACCTCCGTTGTTAAAATCAATTTAATAATTTTTAAATACATTTAGAGATGAAAATAAATCTTTAAAGAATTTTTCAGAGTTTCAATAAAAACATGTGTTTTATTAAATAATCTATTATATTATTATCTACGAGAATCATTTAGTTTTATCGCCGTTTCATTACTCTCCGTAAACTTTTGCAAAATTGTGAATAAGGTACTTTAGAGGAAGACAATTTAAAACATCAGCATTTAAGCTCTGTCAGACTATTTAATTTAGAATGAAACCTATATTATATTAAAAGCCCATTAAATTATACATCGATATAGCGATTTTAATCAAAATCGTTAGAGCCGTTTATGAGAAGATCGTAAAAAGGGGCAAAATGTATGGTATAAAGTGGCTCTTCTGGTTAGCTGATTTTGGCGTAAAAGTTGCCGTAACATCTCGGTCATATAGTTGTCTTAAATATGAGATTTCAGTATCATAAGATTTTTCATTTTCGCGCTGGATTTACAACACACACACAGACTTTTTTGCGAGACTTGGTAATTTTTACTCAGGAAAACCCTAAAACTTGTATTTCCCTCGAAAACTAGAATTCGAAAAATTTTACGATGTCATTACTTTCCCTTACTATATCGAATAAATTAAAATTATGTATAACTCAAAGTTAAAATCATTTCATATATAAATATTATAATCAGTAATTAGACGTTCAATATCTCTTAATAAAAAACACTGTCAATAAATCACGTTTTAGCAATCTTTTACGCCAATGGTGGTTACATGTATTACAAAAGAATTTTGTTATATATATTATTACTTTCACTTACTATATATAGTAAGGGAAAGTATTGCGATCGTGAAAATTTTCGAACTCCAGTTTTTAACGGAAATACACATTTTAGGGTTCCCCGAGTCCAAATAACCAAGTCCCGCAAAAAGGTCTGTGTGTATGTTGTAACTCCCGGAAAGAAACGGTAAGTCCTATAAAACTGAAATTTCATATTTAAGACAAATATACGCCAGAGACGTTACAAAACCTTTTTCATCAAAATGAGCTTACCATAAGATCCACTTTATACTATGCATTTTGCACCTTTTTTCGATTTTCTTGAAAACGGTTCCGAAGATTTTGACTAAACTCGCTATATCGATGTAAAATGTAATGGGCTTTAATATCATGTAGGTTTCATTCTGATTAAAATGGTCTGACAGGTCTTAAATGCGGATACTTTAAATTTTCTTTCTTTAAAGTACCTTTAATTTTGTTGATTCCAAAAAAAATAACTATATTATCTTGTCACCACTGATGAAAAACAGCTAAATATGCAAGTTGAGCGAATTTAAAAAGCAACTAAAGGAGAAAACTGAAAAAATATTTTTTTTTATGCAATTTTTTGTTTTTGAACATAAGAACATTAATATACATGTATGGTATACCGTTGGAAAGCTAAAGATTTTAGAAAAAATATTATCTTATACTCAAGCTTTTAAAAGTTAATAGAGAGTGATGCAAATAAAATAAAACTTACTGATTATTTTAGATAATAATATAATAGATTTTTTAATAAAACACATGTTTCTATATAAATTCAATTTGATTAATTCCTTAATAGTTTCACGTATTTTTATCTCTAACTGTATTAGAAAATTCTTTCATTGATTTTAAAAATGGAGGTAAGTGAAAGTCGTGTGTTGCCCGCACCAGATTTTTTTAATTAGGTATTTAGTTATTATATCCGGAGTGTAATGTGTAGATCAATTCAATCAAACCAAATGTCTAAATTTATTATTAAATAGATTTTAAAAATTATTGGTGCCTGAAGATGACATTTTTAGCCGGAACGTTGTGTTTTCAATAAAATTGGTTTAGTCAATTAACATCTTTCATATTAATTAACTATATTTAACCTTCATCAAAATTAATTTTAAAAAAATAAATAATAACGTAACTATTAAAGAACGTCCATAAAGGTTGCTTCGATCAGGGTAACTCCTACTCCATATATCACAGAAAGTGGAACCTAGTTGTTAATTACTTAATATGGAGTCAATCTTCACAACAGTAGTATTCGTAATAATAAAATATAATAATAATAAAATAACGGCAATTTATGTAATATTCAATATTCTTATTGTTGATTTCAATAGTTTCCAACACAGTAGTATAAGGAACTTAAATATTACACTGACCTCAAAAAAGGTAAACAATAAAACAGATTCAACAATAAGTCCTTCCAAAGAAATAAATAATATTTATTATACAAGATTGTCATCGCAAAATATTAAAATTGTTACTTCTTCAGGGGGTATATCACTGTAAAATAATGCGTTTACTACTAAAACCAGAATCCATTGAATTTATAAGTTGAAAGGAGAATTTCATTATAAGCGTAGCAGTACAGCTAATAAATAAGAAATAAATATTTTTACATTCTAAGATAGATAATGTGTTTGCTTTGTAGATAAGCAACTTTGTGTATTATTTAGACAAATATTGACTTTCTATGAACAATATCGTAATGCTAGTACGATAGAAATATATCTAAAACTATTCTTATAATCAACAATTTGTTCAGGATTGACTCCACCACTTAATTAAATTTAAAATGTTTCAGCTAAAATGACATGTTTAGGTACCAATAATTTCTAAAAGGACGGAAAATAGGATTTTTAAATAATAATTCCTAAATATTTGGTATAATAATTCCGTAAATTAGTATAAAACACAGGACTTTCACTTACCTCCGTTGTTAAAATCAATTTAAGAATTTTTAAATACATTTAGAGATGAAAATAAATTGTTAAAGACTTAGTAACCTAGAGTTTCAATAAAAAGATGTGTTTTATTAAATAATCTATTATATCTACGACAATCACTTAGTTTTGTCGGCGTTTCATCACTGTCCGTAAACTTTTACAATTTTGTGTATTTTCTAAAATCTTTAGCTTTCCGACGTTATATCATACATCTGTATTACTGTTTTTATGTTGCAAAACTCAAAAATTCCATAGCTCAATATTTCTGCTCTTTTCTCCTTTAATTGTATATCGAATTCTTCTAACTTACATATTTATCCGTTTTTTATCGATGCTAAAAAGATGGTATGGTTATTTTGATATGACATACAAAACCTGCTCGCCGTTTTAGGCTACTTCAACACTTACAAGACAAACGGTCAAACCTTCCTCTGAACTACAAAAGGCTCATCTACATGACTATTATAAGACCAATCTGGACTTACGGAGTAGAACTTTGGGGCTCTACTAAACTATCAAATTCTTCCCGTATCCAATCCAAAATCCTTCGTAAAATCCTCAACGCTCCTTGCTTTGTCACGAATAAACTTATCCATAAAGACCTTAATGTTCCGTATGTTACTGATTTGGCCCGGCACAGGTATCAATCCTTTCATGACAAGGGATCACTTGTAGCTGGATGGCTAGCGTAACAGTCTCCCATGCTAAAGGTCACGAGTTCAAACCCGCAGGTGGTCCTAGGATTTTTTAATGGGAGTAAAAAATCCTTAGTTACGCCGTCCTTCGGAGGGGACGTTAAAAGGTGGTCCCGAGCCTGTGCGATGTCAGGTACTCGTTAAAGATTCCTGTCCTAATAAAACCTGGATAGGCAAAATTTAGGACTCCAGTGGTAGCATCGTCCGATTAGCCATAGTAGCATAAAGTGACGTTAAAGAAATAAACAATAAATAAACAAACCTTTCATGACAAACTCCCTTCTCACTCTAACCCACAAGTTTTAATCCTTTCTTCCTCTTCAATTCCGGATAATTCACCGAGGCGCCTGAAAAGGAAATTGCCCCGGGACCTTCTAGTTTAGAATATTTTTAGAGTCCTTCCAATAGGAAGTTTCTCTACATGTATATCGTCATTGTATTATATAACTATCAAATTTACTTTATTTTTTGTAAATACAGTTGTAATTACCAATAAAATGTTTAAAAAATAAATAAATCTACAAAACCAAAGGTACTTTAGAGAAAGAAAATTTAAAACATCCGCATTTAAGCCCTGTCATACTATTTCAATCAGAATGAAGCATATATTATATTAAAGCCTTTGTATATTAAAACAAATATTGACGTTGAACAATATCGTAATACTAATCTAAAACTATTCTTATAATCAACAATTTGTTCAGGATACTCAATCCTCGTTAGATCATAACAAAAACTAAAGAATCCTTGTCTTCGAAAAGGTAGGAGGAAGGGAAAGGAAAGTTAGAGTAAACTGACACTTTTCATGGATACAGCTTTATCTTGACTTCGTATTCTCAATCTAGCCTTAAATATTTAATAGAGGTCCCATCATAACATACTTTTCTTATGTAATTTGTGACTGAAATGACCACTTCTATGTTGAATCTCATGAACGTTCTTTTTATAGCTTTATACTCTATTAAATGGTCAATGTTAATGGTTTGTTTTTTCCAATAATTTAACTTGAAAAGGAACTGCCCCATTTAAATGTTAATTTGGTTTATAACATAAACAATGACGATAATTGAGTTTAATGACACCATTACTCAGCTGGATAAGTTCTGATTAATCAGCAAACATGTCAGAGAGCTTGGCTTTATTTTTGTGCCAAAAATCTAAGCACTGTATGCATTGTCGTTTTTGAGATACCGTGATGATCACCAAAATGAGTGAATACTAACTTTATTTTATAAATATGTACAGATTTTCAATTCTCTGACTGCTACGCCACTTCTATTCGATATTTAAAATTAATAATGATCTGTAACGATGTGATAACATGATGTGTTAGTAATGAGAGATTAGGAGGAATATCGAAAAGCAAATAGTATCGACCGTCTAGATCGTTGCTCCTTATTCTTTGAACAATGGCATCAGTTATAGTCAGCGTTCTTTTTTATCTCATGTAATTTACATGTGTAAGAAAATAAACCGTATAATCTCAAATGTTTAGACATTGCTAATGTTGTTTAGCAGATTAAATTCTGCTTACTTAAATAAAAATAATCTGTGTTTATACGATTTTTTTTTATTATTTTGCCATGAATCGCAGCTCACATCGTAAATAACATACAATACGTTTGGGTAGTTCAAGATCGCTTTAAATTTCGTATATATATATATATTATGTTTTGAGAATCTTTATTCTCTATGGAGGTTAGAAGAAAAAAATAACATTGGTCAAAAGTTAAACTCTTCGGTTAACTTCTCAGGCAGAATTGTAACTTAATGTTTTACAATTAATTTAATGATTACAAGACAACATATAATAAACCTTCAGGTTTCGTAAATAACGTTTGTAGGTATATTGGGTTGTCCGAAACGTTCGTAGAGATTTTTTAAATAAAATTTACCTTTTATCTTTTCTATTAAAACTGAATCACAAAGCTAATGTTTATTTGTATTACTTTAATCCTCATGAAATTAACTATCTTTACACACTGAATTCGTCTTTAGTAAGGCTCAGTAGTGTAGTTTATTGCAAACCAACTTGAGTGACAATTCAGTTCATTTTCGGCATATTATACTGCTCTTTTTAAAAAAATGAAAAACGCAGCCCTAACTGCAAGAAAGATTCGTGCCGTGTATTGCAGCGATTCAGTTGCTTATAGGACGGTTCAGAAGTGGTTTTCGCTGGTTAGATCAGGAGATTTAAAATTGGAAGACCAACCCCGGGCTGGCCGGAGTTGAACTCTTGACATCGAGGATATTATGACGGTCATCGCAAACAATCCACGAATTACTGTCCGTGGGATAGCTGCGGGGATAAGAGCCTGCAAATTGACCGTTTTTAATTAGCTAAAGAAGGCCGGGTACGTCTGTCGTTATGACGTTTATCCATGAGCTCAGTGAAAGGAACCTTGTTGAAAGAATTTCATGTTGTGATTTGCTGCTGAAAAAAAAAAAAAAAAAATTATAGGATCCATTTTTCAAACGACTTGTTACTGGTGACGAAAAATGGATTCTCTACATCAATACCAGCCGAAAAAAATCTTGGGGGTTGACTGGAACGACATCGCTCGCAACACCAAAGGCCGTCTTGCATCCAAGAAAGGTGATGCTCAGTATATGGTGGGATTGGATGGGTCCCATAAATTTTGAGCTCCTTTCACAAAACCAAACTATAAATAGGGACTTTTACTGCGCCCAGTCAGATCGATTGAAGGCAGCAATTGAAGAGAAACTGCCAGGGTTGGCAAATCGGAAAGGAGTGCTATCCCACCAAGACAACGCTAGGCCCCATGTGTCTTTAAGGACTCGGCAAAAGTTATTAAGCTTCAGATGGGAGGTTTTACTACACTCGTCGTACTCTCCTGACATTGCTCCTTCGGATTTCCATCTTTTCCGTTCCATCGAAAATTTTCTACAAGAATCCTACTCTTCAGAAGATGGCTTCAAAATGGACCTTTTATTGTTCTTCAGGAGTAACGACAGTGATTTTAAAAGGATTATGGACCTTCCAAGCCGTTGGAAAAGAGTAATCGCTAACGATGTTAACTATTTTGTAGATTAAATAAATAAATTTTAAGCTGTTCATTAATTTTAATATTAGTCCAAATTTCTCTACGAACTTTCCGGACAACCTAATAGTTACTCTAACACGTGAGAGAGAAGAAGAAATGAAATGTAGGTCATTCCTCAGACACACACAGATTGTTAATAAGGAAATGAGTTGAGATTATGCCAGAAATAAAAAAACACATTTACTAGAAAATCTTTATTGTTGCATATAAGTCCAACATCCGTGGTTGACAAAAAAAAAATTAAATAATAATAATCGAACAATAGTCAAATAGATGAAAATATATCTTTCCTCTCTATAAAAATCGTGATGTTATGTCAATTATTACTGACTCGGGATATCAGCAACAACAAAAGCGTCAACTTAACTTTCCTTAGCATTGAATTTATGAGGTAATAACTACAACTGAATTGAATTGTATTAAGAATAGCTGTTATATAACAAACTAACGTCAACATTTCATAATTAACCAGATTCCTTAATAAGTAAATAGGTCCAAGACAAGAGCCTATTTCAGCAATACCTGATTCATTCATCTGACTAACGTAGGTTAATATTTGATTTTTTTGTTCTATTAATTTCTCTGTAAGGCGACAATAGGTAGAGATTAGCTGGTCCGAAAGTTTCTTTTTAGTTGGATTTTGGGTTTAAACAGTATTTTTGGAAAAACTAGTTACAGTTCAAGAAATTATAATGTTTGTGGAAAACATCACGGTTCTGGATTAGTTAACAATAAAAAGGTATCATCAATATTAATACAAACACATTTGGGGGTTGTATTTTGTTTCTTATTAGTTTTTTAGTAAAATTGTTTTGTTAATTTGTTGTTTTAATGCTGTTCTTTATCGTTAATTTGGTAAGCGCTATAGCTGATTAGCGTCATTTTTCTTTATATGGTATGAATTGGAAATATTTCGATTTTTTAGCTACTAATTTAGTTTTAAGCGATTGGCGCTTTGTTTATGAAATTTTCCTGTTATAGTCTATAAGTTATAATTTGATTTTTTTTTTTCATATGTGGATTTGTGTATTTTAAAATACTTAACATTACTAGAACGTTTTAATAAATTAACTATTAATTACAATATATATTAAATTAATTATTACATCCACATTAACTACTAAATGCAACTTCAATGGTTAGTTGTTTTGTTTTTTAATTTAAGTTACAGCTTCTTTTAAATTAATGCACAACTTTCAGAAAGAATTTTCTTTAAGCCTCATGAAGACATCGGATGACCATGTGAAACGTGACTTATAGATTGTTTTTCATATGAGCTAATCAAAAATTTTCCTCGGGTCAAAACGTTTATCATTCACATTACGTCATATCAAGTAAATTTAAAAACACAGTAATCCATAAATAATTATGTATGTTATCATTTAATAAATGACATAACTCGTAAGTGGTTGTAAAAACATTTTACATAACCTTAAGATTTTATTTCAAACGTCTATTTTATATCGTTTCAGATACAGGAGTTTCAGATTCTGTTAAGCCATCACCAACAATCTTTTTTGTTTTAGTTTGTAGGAAACTAATTTAAAGAGATAATCTGTGCAATACCTTTGAAACTAACCTTCTTTCTTTTAAACGTTTTTCTATAAACTTCTTGAGTAAATTATGTTCAAGATTTATAAAAATGACATCTCAAATTTTCATTTAAGTGATGGTGGATGCACTGGGAAAATTTCCTTCTCCCAAAATGATAGCTACTAGTTCCAATGTTTATGGGTTACATAGTTATTATAATAACTATGATTAGCTTAATTAAAGTTGGGAGTTAATTTTAAGTTTAAGTTTAATGCTCCTCTCCTATATCAAAAACTAGAAAGCAAAACTCCTTTCCCTCCCTTTAAATCTGCTGCGAGAATTAAAAAGTTGTGGGGAAATGACAACCTCAACAACAATCCTAGAATTTCGCTTGTAGAGTCACCATGATTTAGAAGTAAATCAAAAACCGCTGTGCTTACCACTTTAATACTCATTTTCTTTTTGTAAACATTTAAGATTATTATATCTTGGAAAATTGCCTCTAATGTGCCAAGTCTAATTCAATAAAAAAATTAGTAGTTAAAAAAATTAATCCCATATTATCTCATAAGATTATTTGATTATATATAAATGAAGGATTAGCATAAATGCTAATAATCCAATTATATAAAAACTAGAAGATATTAGAATGTGAAAATTGTTTAGGATATTATTAAAGTTAACATAATTCATTCTAATAATATTTGTTTTTCAGGATGTAGAAGCTTTGATCGTAAGATCTGAGACTAAAGTAAAGGGCAAGGTTCTCAGCTCTGCACCGAAACTCCGAGTTGTTGGTAGAGCGGGAACTGGAGTGGACAATATAGATGTTGAAGCAGCAACGAAAAAAGGAATAATCGTACTTAAGTGAGTAGGAAGTAAAACAATTCTTTAAAATATAATAGCATACATTTTTAAGTAGTTTATATTATAGCTCTCAAAAGAATATTAAATATACCATTAAAAATTGTAGCTTTTGTTATAAACAAATCAACAACAAGATTTATCCTTATTTAAGCGAGTTGATAAAAGCATAACAAATTCCAATTATATTTATAACGATTAATCTTAATTAATTATTTTCAGCACTCCTGGTGGCAACTCGATCAGTGCCTGTGAATTGACCTGTGCACTTGTTGTTTCTTTAGCGAGGTTTGTATAAGTTTTGTTTGACTGAATCAACTTATAACTAAGTTTGTACAGACAAATAAATTAATATATACATTGTTTATACTATAGGAATGTACCCAGTGGTTGCCAGTCACTAAAAGAGGGCCGATGGGACAGAAAGCTTTACACAGGAGAAGAACTTTCAGGAAAAACCCTAGCTGTGTTAGGGCTGGGAAGGATAGGTCGTGAAGTAGCTTCAAGAATGAAGGCATTTGGAATGAGAATAATTGGATTTGATCCAATAGTTAGTGCGGAGGCTGCAGCTGCTCTAGGAATAGAAAAAATGGACCTTCCAGAAATCTGGCCTCTTGCAGACTATATTACTGTCCATACACCTCTTATACCTCAAACAAAAAGTATGTTTTTATACAATATTTTCAATATTTATAAATTTTTAAATTGTAAATTATTGAGCCAGCAATGATTTCCATTTGTTCTAGATCTCATTAATGAAGACAGCCTAAACAAGTGTCGACCAGGTGTGAAAGTAATAAATGTTGCTAGAGGAGGAATAGTTGATGAAAAGGCATTGCTTGAAGCATTGAAGGTTATTATCAATTTTTAAATTTTTTTTTCTAAATTAATTGTCAAACTCTTCTATTAATTTGTTATTTATCTTTTAATCACAATGTTTTTGAGATCATCTTGAGCCAGCAATGCAGTAACTTACATTCCTTGTGGACATAATTAGTTGACCGTTGAGAATTACTGAAGGAATTAGTCCGGGTGGCGGTCATTAAATGAAACAACTGAATAGTTTCAACTATTTTATTGTTTCCCAACGTTTCGACCCCCATTGTGGGTCATCATCAGGGCGTCTGGTAGGCGAGTGGAAACCTTCAGTTTCCACTCGGTGAGTTTCCACTCGCCTACCAGACGCCCTGATGATGACCCACAATGGGGGTCGAAACGTTGGGAAACAATAAAATAGTTGAAACTATTCAGTTGTTTCATTTAATGACCGCCACCCGGACTAATTCCTTCAGTAACTTACATTCCACTAATAATAATGAATGTAGGACCATTATAAATCACATTGTAGTGCAGTTGATGAACACATGATAGGATTTATTGATAATTTGAAAAAATAATTTATTATCACTAAAAATGAAACTTGAGAAAAATCTTATTGAAATTATTTTTACCTCAAAATTAATTGAACTGAGTGTTTCATAATGATCTCTGAACAATAAATAAAGCTGTGGGACATTGTGGATTCATAGACATAAAATAATGAAAAACATAAAGTGGAAAGTAGAAAACAATGATTAATACCTCAAGTATTGCTTTCAATATGTATAAATATACATATAATTTAATAAAGTTTTTCTGTTAACTTGAACACTAATATTTTGCGTATATATACACATATTCCAAAAAGTTTCCATACACCCATAAATAAACTCTTAGTTTTGAAAGGTATAGTTGATTTCCTCCACACTTTTGACCTTCTATCTATCCCAAAAATATTAAATGTGGATTCCCAAAAGAATATGACCCATTCCCAGAAATTTTTGGGTTTATTTACTAACACTCTAACAAATTACAGCCGCTTCATCTGGTTTAACATACTGAAAAAGGGTTATCTACTTGCGACTCGACCATTGTATCCTTCCCTTCTTAGAGGATCTTTGACTGTTTCTGGGTGGACATGAATCCCATAGTACCTATTTATAATGATGGCCATTGAGGTGTCGGTAGTGTGAGGATTTGCATGGACTTCAGGAAGGATGGCTCGCCTTTGGAGATTCTCTAGTCTCCTGTCTTCCAGCACGTGCTCTATCCTACAAAGATTTTAACTCTCTATGTCTTTGTAGTCCATACTGTACAGTAGCATATAATTTTTTCAACAGATATGCAATTTTTCTAACAGTTAAGCCCTGCGAACCATGAGCTCTCTCAAATCACGAGAAACGCATATTGAAAAGAAATCAGTTTCCCACGCCCTAGTAAAGTTAATAATGAACTAAGATTTCATTACCGAGATAAAATTTATTCATAGAACACTGGAAAGACGGCCATAGTACAACAAATAGGATTAATATTGAAAGTGTATGGGAACTTTTTTGACCTACCATTAATAAATAACATTTTGCCTCGTTTTGTATTAATGATGAAATGAAAATAAATAAATATGCTTTTTTTATCTAATATTAGTATTAACAATTTGTACATTAGGAAATTGTTAAGTTGAAAATAGATAGCTATGGAAAATAAAAGCATGCTGTATGGAAACTTTTTTTGAGTGAGTGTGCATTGAATTGAAAATGTTTATCTTACAGATTATTGCATGACATTTTACATACACATTGTTATTCAATTTAAAAGATAAATTTCTAAAAGTAGATATCATGCAGAACCAGTCCAGTTGCTAAAAATTAATTTAATCCTTGCTGAACATAAAATTGTACTAATCTACCATTCATTACCCTACACAATTAGGTGTTTTATAAAGTATTCTACTTATCAATTATAGTGATTTTATATTCAAAATAATTCAATCCACAGTTATCAAAATGGAAACTTTATGTTGGTATTGTTTTTATTTTTTTAAGGATGGACGATGTGGTGGTGCTGCAATTGATGTTTTTACAGAAGAACCTCCCAAGTCGGAATGGTTGTTAGAGTTTATAAAGCACCCCAAAGTAATCGCAACACCTCATCTTGGTAATTTTATCAATTTAATATTTATTTTCTCCATTCAAAAACTTTATGACACAATATAATAAATTATGTATAATAAATAATAATTCACAACAATTATACAACAAAGGTCTGACCCATCAAAGGATATCACTTTGGGAGGGGTATGAGGTAATATTAAAGAGAAAATTTTGAATTTGCCTCCACTCCAGCAATGAATTTTACCATTGTTACTGAATCTATTTGACAATGCTTTAATAGCAAGGGATTCCAGTTTTAATTTGTCAATATTTTTAAAATAAAAAAGTTATATTATTAATTGTACTTAACAGATTAACATCAAATAAAAAAATGTACGCTGAATGATTACACTATGGTTATTTCCTAATAGTTTTGAAACAAACAAAAAAATGCTTCAAATTATTACACTTTGGTTAATCATCTCTGAATTATTATATTAAAATTTATACAGCTGTGTAGCCAAACAATATTAATCAAAGGGCTTAAGAAGGATGAACCAACTTCACTGTCAATTATATTTAAGGGAAATGACTAATAAAGAATTCTAAGTTCAAAATGTTATATCTCCACTGTTCCTTAACCAATTTCAATTATTCCTTTTTGTTTTGTATAGGATTTAAATATTTGTATAAGTTATTTAATTATTAATTATTTTTTTCTTTGTTGAATACAAAGGTTTATTATTGAAAATAATAAACCAAAATATTATGATTGTAATACTTGAATATTCTTAGTCCATCTTTTTTCAGCCTGTCAGAGACTTTTCAGACATAAAAAAAGTATTAACAAGATAATGATAAATTATTACTTTATTTGTACATTGAGAATCTATATTTCTGAATTGATATTATTTTGAATCAAGTGTAATGTTTAAACAAAATGTTTAACCTATCATACCACACCAGTGATTTAAATTACCCTTGTACAATTTATTAATTTTCGAAAATTTAGTTTGGGTACATCAAAGAAACTAATTATATTGAGTACTGATATTTCAGCTTACATTTTAGGTGTTTATAAGGTGAATATCAAACAGGATCTCCCTATAGTAAAAATTTAATAAGGGGATAAATTAGAGCAATCGAGATCAAAAATTGGATTTAAACCTCCATATTATATATATTTAACTGTTTTTTGTTTTTTTAATTACAGGTGCTAGTACTGTTGAAGCACAACAGCGAGTAGCCGTTGAAATAGCTGAACAACTGATTTCAATAGCTAAACCTGGTGAAGGTTTAGCCGGTGTTGTTAATGCACCTGTTCTCAATGATTTAAGAATATCATCAAACACAGCTTGGATTAATTTGGGTAAAGACTTAGGTCATCTGGTTGGGAGACTCTACAAGCAGGAGCCACTAGGAGGAATGAAAATTGACATTATAGTTACAGGTAAAATGCTGACGTAGTAATCAGTAAATTTTATAATGGTGTATAATTTGTATTTAGTAATTACTTGTAAATATAAATAAATTAATATTAATAAAATAAAATAATTTAAATATATTTTTTAAAGGTGTAGAAGCACTTCGCTTTATGAAAACGGCTGTTTGTGCTGGTCTAATGTCAGGAAGGACCGAAAATGGTCTCAATCTGATCAATGCCTTATTCCTTGCTGAGGAAGCTGGAGTCCTTGTAACGCAAACTCACCAAGAAAAGGTTTCTGAACCAACAGTATCGATTGTTGTATCTGGCAAGAACCCTCATAAAGTTTCTGGTAATTACTAAAAATTTAAAGTTGAAGTGAGATTAATAATCAGTTAAGCTCAGAGGCAGTATTGTCTATAGTATACTAGTAGCACGTTTTAAGTAACTTGTCTCACATTATAGTTACTTTAATTTTGATTGTTTCATTATTTTTAGGTACAATAAGAGGAGGAGAAAGCTGGCTATTATCCATAGATGATGCTAAATTTGCTGCAGGAGTACTGCTCAACTCCAACACTTTGATTTTCGAAGGAACTAAGGCTAATGTAGACTGTCCTAATGTTATAGGTAAATTAATTTTAATATGTTTTGTCAAATACACAAATAATTCATGGGAATTATCATTCAAGAAGTTTTGATTAAAATATTAAAAAATAGTCTCACTAACCCATAACAAACAATTTTAATTTTCTTGGCGGTATTTTGTTTGTCTTATTTCAAAAGTAATTAATGCCTTAAACTGTTTCTCTACAACTCATGAAGGGTCTTGGGTTCAGTACATATAGAGATTCCCATCTTTTTCACTGCCAATGGCAGTGCAAGTAGGTGATCAGGACAAGATCAAACTCGGCTGCCAGGTTTTCCCCAAATTATATTAGGGTATCTACTTTATAAATGCTGGGTTTACCCTTGGAAGGTCCTACCCCAGGGTTGCCCCAATCAAAACACTTTATTTTCAATTTTCTAATATGAAGAGTATAAATGTATTATATAATTGATTAGAACTTTCTCTTCTATTAAATTTATTTATTATTACATTAATAAACCAATTCACAT
Source organism: Piezodorus guildinii (assembly GCA_023052935.1). NCBI lineage: Eukaryota > Metazoa > Arthropoda > Insecta > Hemiptera > Pentatomidae > Piezodorus > Piezodorus guildinii. Next base: position 66,246,968 of record CM041293.1, read on the forward strand.
GCCTTAATGTTTCGATGTCCGTGAATGCCTCATCTTCAGAAAAATGATTTAAAAACTAAAAACAACAATTTAATATTAGAATTAAGTTTATTAATATTATTCTAATATAATAAATTGTTGTTTTTAGTTTTTAAATCATATTTCTGAAGATGAGGCATTCATGGACCTTAAAACGTTATTGGATATGAATTGATTTATTAATGTATTTAATAAATTTAATAAATTTAAATAGAAGAGAAAGTCCTAATCAATTATATAATACTAGAAAAAATAATTATTTTGCTACAACCAGAGTTCAGAATGAGATCCATAATTTACATTAATTTCTCTAAATTTCATTCATAAATTTTTCAAGATTTAAAAGTTGTCTTTCTAATAATACGGATATTATTATAACAAAGTTACTTTTTGAATCATCTAGTCTGATATATATCTTCATAATAGTTATAGAATCTAAATTTGTACTTTGATAAATATTGTAGTTGTCATTTTCTTAATTTCCATTGTGATTTTGTTAATCATGAGAATCTTATATTATTTTTAAATAGATAACTAATCAATAAATATTTTGATTATTTCAGGAGCTCTTGTGAAGAACAGCATCATCGTTACGAACATGGCGGTCGCTAGAGGAAAGACAGCAGTTTGGATTGTAGTACAAGTACTTGAGAAATCCAACTTACCAAAAATCGAAGGACTCAAGGCATATTAATTATTGGAGAATTAAAATGTTTATAACTTTCTTAAATTTAAATACATCACTAATTATTGAATTATTTTCAATGATTAGGGTAAATCAATAATTAATGTAATAATGTTGCCAATTTATTGCATAAAATGATATAAGTAGAAACTAGGTACCATCAACTGGTGACGCCTATTGAAGCCTACCTATTTAACAACTTAATGGTCAATGATGATTTTATTTTTCTGGTTGAAAACTTAGTTTTGAAGGCTAAAAAACTAAAGATCATGATTCTTGAAGTGGCATTTTGAGCTCATTCAGGAAAAATCATGAAATTAAAAGACTGATAATAAAAAAAAAGTTCTAACAGTAATGCAACTTTATCAAGTCTTTTGTTTTCTTTACAGTTGTTAAAGTAATTAAATAATTATAAAACCGAAATTTAAAATAAAAATATCTCTTATGTATTAAATAAATTGAGGTATTTTTATTAAAACTGAAATATCATTGTTTCCATCATGTACTATATATTAAGCTTGTGTTGAAATAGGTAAAAAATAATTTATTATTAATGTTAGTCTGAATTTTCAAAATGTCTTTTTATTTTTATAAAATAAAAATTGTTGAGAATAAAACAAAAATTAATTTTTTTAATGGATACATGAGTTGTAAATAATTTTATAACAGTATTGTTATTAGTAGTTTAGAATAAATGTCTGAAACTTACATTGTAATGATATTAGTGAAAAATAAAACTTGCAATGAATTAATAGAAATTATTAATAAAAATATTGCAGTTAATTAATTGTTTTTGTTTCCTAAATAAATACTGCTAAACAGTCCATACCATAATGCCTTTGAGATTTTTTTTGAATCTTTCATCCAGAGAGAGATACACTTTTATTTATATTTATTTAACGTCACTTTATGCTACTATGGCTAATCAGACGATGCTACAGTGGGAGTCCTAAATTTTGCCTATCCAGGTTTTATTAGGATAGGGATCTTTAACGAGTACCTTACATCGCACATGTTCGGGACCACCTTTTAACGTCCCCTCCGAAGGACGGCATAACTAAGGATTTTTTACTCCCATTAAAAAATCCTAGGACCACCTGCGGGTTTGAACCATTGGTGACCTTTGGCATAGGAGGCTGTTATGCTAGCCACCCAGCTACAAGTGATTCCAGAGATACACTTTATTGAACAAGAACAAGCGATGCTGCCCAACTTAGTTGGGTTGCTATTTACACAACTTACTATTTTTTCCTTAATGGACAATTTTTTTAATATAAAATCATATCATGCAATACACACAAAAAAAAAATAGATTAATATTATTTTTTTTTTTTATCTTTTAACATTTTTTTTCCCTAAATCATTTTTCTCTTCTTTTTTTTTCCTTTTCATGCTTATCTCTCATATTAATTCAAATATATATGCCTATATAAAAAAAAATTATATATTAACAACAATCATAATAATCTTCACAACACGACATCCTACAACAACCACATGAAACTCCGCTTCAACATAAAATCTGTAGCATATACAATAAAAATAATAAAATAAGATAAAATAATACTATTTAATGAGATGATTATAATATATTATTAACTGATCAAATGGGTAATGCAGAATTTCAATTTCCATATCTCACAAGATTTGCATGGTCAGTCTTCAAATCGAATCCCGAAATTCTATTCCTATCAATGTTAGCTTCTCCTACATCCTGTTCTCAACAATATTCAAAGTTCCATTCGGCTGTTCGTTTTTTAATAATGTTTACAACACTAAATCAATGAACAAATAATGTATTAACTATACTGTATTAACTTTTTATTAACCATAAACTAGAGTCGTATAATAACAGCTTGATACATCTTTTTTTTTAAATAAACATTTTTAATACATGTTCATACCATAAATTTATATAGGCCAAGAAACAAGATCAATGTATAAAAAAACAAAACTACAACAATAATATAATAAAAAATGCTGCAAATTATTACACAATGGTTTATTATTTCCAAATAATTATATAAGGGTATAACTGTTAATAGAAAATTAACTAATGTTATGTATTGAGGGTACTGAGGGTAGTAAATTCATTATTGGATAATTTTAGTATTAATGGAGTAAATAAAAAACATTAAATTTAGTAATTAATACTATTTTTTGAGCTACTGCTGCCCTAGAATGCAGCAGGGTCAAAACATAGCATTTAACATGGCATCCCTATTGTGGGGACCTATCTACCAATCCAATATTAAATTAGATCAGCAATAATTAAATTAGCAAAAAAAAAAATTTAATTTTATTAAAGTCGGAGAGCAGCTTGAGATGAGTCGGACCAAATGCTGGGGATGAAACTGAGAAGGGACACCTAAGACGGATTCCACCTTTACAGATTACTAAGTGTTTAAAGTACTTTTATTTTGTAATATTGTTTTGCAAAGTTAACAGTAATAAGTCCCTCGGTATTCTGTCATAGCTATAGTCGGTCTATGCATTGTGTAAATAGAATGGATATGTATTGTGTATGGATATGTCATTTATCGAAACCTGTTTAATTTAATCTACCCTTGCATGGCACCTATTGAGATTGGTAAACACAACACCCTTGGAAAAGAACTCTAATGATTCCAAAAAATACCTGAAATATAATAACTAATTTAATTTTTGAGGCTACCTCTGCCTTAGAAAAGCTATAAATAACTTGAAGGAAAATGGTATATCACCACTGTTAATTTCAAAACATTATAATCTTTGCTAGTTCTGAACCAATTTAATTTTTTTTTTTGTATTTATTTATTAATTTAGCAAAACGGGTTCTATCTATCTTGAAACGTAAGACCTCAAATTTTGAGGGAGAGGGGTAACTTTTTTTTTCTTTGGTCGATTGAAAATAATAAACCAAAAGTATTTATACAAGACTTCGTTACTACTTCCTTTTCTTTTCTTTCGATTTTCATTCAAATAAAATTTCCTGATTCCAGAACACCTTGAATTTTTTCTCTATCATCAATAGTAACCGGGTTATCAGGGAATCACATCTCTTATAAGTTATGAGAAAATTATTGATAACTGAGTTATCAGGGAATAATATATGCTATAAGTTGTGACGACCATATAAGATTTTTTATTATCTTTCTCTTTGTTCATTGCGGTGTCTTGAACTCGAAAATCTTTTCGATTTTTCTCCATCTTCAATAATAACCGAGTTTTGGTGAAATTACATCGATTATAATTTGTGACTTGAGCATATAGATCAATTTTTTTTTAAGTCTATACATATTTTTTTTCAATCTTCAAAAATAACTTGAGTAATGGGCATATTTATTGGTAAAATTTCAATGTCTTTTTATAATTATTCGCGTTTCTTTTTTTTTTGTTAAAAAAACCCTAATACATTTTTTTTTCAATCCTCAAAAATATCTGAGTTATTCAATTACATTACTTCTAATCGGCCGCAAATTCAAAATTACCAGCTGATATCAACGTCGAGGTGCTAGGATCATCGTTGGATGTCCTGGTATTTTTGCGGCGAATTAAAAAAAAAAATTGGTCCAGTAGTTTCGGAGAAATGCGGGCAAACGGATTTTTTAAATTCTTTATTCGTGTTTTACGTATCTTGAAACGCAAGCCCTCAAATTTTGAGGGAGGAAGGTAATTTTTTTTTTTTGTTTGTTCGATTACAAAGGTTCATTATTGAAAATAATAAAGCAAAATAATTGAGAATTAATACGATATAATTAAACCATAATGGGAAATGTGTATTTTGAAAATATTTCCATATGAAAATCATCAGGTAACAGCTGAAGCCTGCTTTCAAAATTCAATAATTTCTTTGGATAGAAAGCAAAATTCTCTCTGAAAATAGAAAAATGGATTCTATAAAATGGTAAACAAAAATAATAAAATGTTATTTGTAAGGTATGAATGATCATACCATAGATTTTAATGTGGTTAAACACAAAAAAAAGTCATTCTATAGCATCCTCATTTAAAGAAAAAAAATGTACTGCTATTTCTTGAAGTAAATATTGTTTTTAACCTAATGATGTGCCATTTGTTTATGAAATGACATCGATTCTAAGGAATGCAGAAGGTAAAATGTAATCCTTAATCTTTCTTAATACCGATGGAAGTGCAGAAACAAGAATTTGAACTTCCTGAACAAGGTCCTTGGATTTTCCAGTTAGTTGGGGCCAGATCGTAGCTAACACGGCGAAGACTATTATATGAGCGGGGCGACCTTGTGTTCCTCCAACTGGTATGAGAGTCACACCCATATCCACCGCTAAATGGGTTTTACCTCCTTATCTGGGTCACATTTCAGTTTCTTAATTTCTCATCGAAAACTATTTTGCATTTGACGGGGATCCCCACCGTTACAACATACAGAATTACTAATCCCGGCGAAGATCAATTACTTGATAGACGGGAATTCTTTCGTTCTACCGTCTAGCCTGTGGAATAGATTTGCAACCTGTAGGATAAAGCGCTCTTCCTGACTGAACTGGAATACATAACGGTTTTACCTCCTATAAAGAGCAGTACTGTTGCCCGGTAACTGATCAAATTAGACACTTTAATTACAATCACATTTCCTGTAACGCTTAAGTGAGTGCAAAAAGTTCTCTGTCTCTAACTTATTGCAAAATAAACGCAATCATTGCGAGTCAATAGCTTTTGGTTTATTATTTTCGATAATGAACCTTTGTAATCGACCAAACAAATGAAAAAAATTACCCACCCTCAAACTTAAAGGGTTTAGGTTTCAAGATACGAAGAATACGAATAACGAATAAAAAAAATCGATTTTTCCTAATAAATAAATAATAATAATAACAGGCCTACCGAACCCGAAGGTTCGATGCCGATACCACTAAATACTGTTTACACAGATTCGTCCAATGATCAACGTACAGACCCAAGCCCCCGAGATCAGCCTTAACGCAATCCTCCCATCGACGCTTCGACCTACTTTTCGGACGCCTACCAGTCGGTTCAGCGAATACCAACTTTTTGGGAATCTGTTCTTCATTGGGCCCAACAACTTAACACGCCCATTTGAGTCTCCGCGATGCTATCACCTTAATTATATTCATAGGGTACAAGTTCCACAATCCCGCGTTGTGCAACTTTCTAAACTCTGCAGTCGCCTTATCTCTCTTTGGACCAAATATTTTACGCAGTACCTTATTTTCGAAAAGATTAAGACGTTGTTTATCCTTTAAAGTAAGCGGCCTCGTTTCAAATCCGTAAAGAACCGTCGGAAGAATTATAGTTTTATTAAATCTAAACTGTAAGTTTTTAGACAGGATCCGTGGGCCAAGTAATTTTTCAACTGAATAATAACACGCATTCCCCGCCTTTACCGGTACTTTTTTTCCTTCTGGATTTTATTTTTATAGTTATCATTGAATCTAAATACTTAGATATACGCTACGGAGTTACATATACGCTTGTAACTCCGTTATATTTAATCAAAGAGAGAGACAAAATTATTAATGTTTTTCAACAAAAAAAAAAAAAAAAAACGCGAATAATAAAAAAAAAAATTGAATTTTTATCTATAAATACGTCCATGACTCAGTTATTTCTGAAGATGGAGAAATACACTTACAGAGTTTTAGAATCAGAAAAGCGCGATAAACATAAAAAAAAGTTGATCTATATATTTGAGTCACAAATTATAATAGATGTAATTCCACCAAAACTCGGTTATTATTGAAGATAGAGAAAAACCGAAAATATTTTCGAGATCAATTCACCGCAATGAACAAGAAGAAAGATAAAAAAAAAAAAAAAAAAAAAAAACTTATATGGTCGTCACAACTTATAGGAGATATTATTCCCAGATAACAAGGTTCTCCCTAACTTTCTCTTAGTGCAATGTCATAGATAATTAAATTTTCTACAGAATGAAAAAAGAATCATTGAAATTGTTTCAAAACAAGCAGAGATATTGCCTTTTGAAATTAACAGTGGCGATATGCCCGTTTTATTTGGATTATTTATTGCTTTTCATTTTAGCTAATTGTCTATTAACAGCTATATTAACAGTTATACCTTAATGTACTTTTTATCATTATATTATATGGAAATAATAAACCTTTGTGTAATATTTTTTTTTCTTTTCTAATAATAATAAGAAAACGATACTGATACATTTACCAATTTAACTCATGTCAGAGATCTCCAAACGTTGTTGTTTCTGAGCGAAAATGTCTTTTCCGCCTAACAAATTATGTAAAAAACAATTATGTAAATTTGACAAACCGGTGGATATTGGTGCTGTTAGGTAGGTAAATGTTATTATTTATTACTAGTTATATTAATATATAAAATAAACACTATTTGTTGTCAATATTGATATTTACTAAATATACAGTCAGAAGAGAAGGAAGTTAAATCCCTAAGAAAAAAATAAGAATTAAAGTCCCTTACATTGGCCAGATTCTCCAGTCAATGTGCAGAATGAATGACGTGTATATAGGTATGAGTGATTCTAAGATTTTTAGACTTTGTATACATTTTATTGATTCATTGTTGTATATATATTTTATTATTACTTTATAATTTGATTGCTGTGTAAATATTGTATGAATGTAGTATTTCACCACTATTATTGATGTCCAAATTAGGACAGATCGTAATTTTACTTAAATAAAAATTGTTCTTGTGGCTGAATAATTAAGTCCCTCTGAGTCTTATGTTGGTCTAAAGGCATACTTACAGGATAAATAAAATTAAAAAGGGCCGACTGTGTTCAAAAGTATGAAATGTCTGAACAATATGAAACCATATGGATTTGGCAACTCCTTCCAATTTAAATCATGCGATTTCCAACGGTCCGTCATACATTAGCATTAGTATTACTTATCTTATTTTCGAAAGGATTTTTGTGTTAGAAATTATTTAACCTTTTAACCTTTAGTTGATTAGCGAATTATTTCATAGTTCGTAAATTTATTATTCATTTCTTACTGCTACCATCAATGAGGGATGGTCAATTATTCCAGATAAATGAGTAAAAATGTACTTTAGATGAACAGATTTTGGAAACTCGTTATTTGAGCTAAGTGAGAGTATTGCAACCAGGATAAAAGCTAGATTAAATAATTTTAATTATAGAATGCTTAATCTATGATTAATAAATTGGTAAACGAATGTAAGAAGATATGTCATTAATTAAAGGTTATAATTCTCTGAAAACTAAGGAACGGGTTATGTATTTATTCCTAGTAAAGAGATGTTTTTTCATCAATTACTTTACGTTTTTATCAAATAATAATAACGTTTCATAGTGAAATGAACTCCCAAAACGTAGACTCATAATAATTATAGACGGATAATAAACTTTTTGGGAAGAATTAAGAAACAATTATTTATCATTGATATATGTTTCTTCCGAAAAATTATTATCATGGTAATATCAACGTTTTGGTACCCTAAACCTTAATGCTTCAGATACCTTCAAGATATTTCATGTATTGTGCTTTTGAATTTTTATATTGATTTATATTTAGCTGTTTTATATTCATACATATCACCCCTGTCCCTTCTTACATAAAATAGATTCAGGTATGCATCGATTTCATCGTCACACTATATTATTGTGTATAGGGACTCTCACTATATATGTAATAATTCATATAATCAAATAATGGTTGCAGAAAATATTTTTCAGGAAGCTGCTTATATGTTTTTTTTATTTAGAACCGATAGAATTCTCCTTCCTACACCTCTGGAACCTTTCGAACCATCTCTTGTTAATTCTTCGATAATTTGTCAGTATGAAATTATCCTTAAATATTAAAATATAATTCAAAACATGATTTTAGGCGATAGACACGATCATATTTTGTAGTAGACTGTTGGAAATCGAATTGTTTCATAAGGGGACGTATTATCTTACATCATCACCAGTTCAGCTTGAGGCAATGGCTTCGGAGATCTGATTGAGACTCGAGTATTGTAGAAATATGGTTGCGCTAAAACTCTAATATATACAGGAGAGTATTAAGTAACAAAATAAGAAGCAGTTACCAATATTTTAAATATCTAATTTCACTATAAAAAAAACAAAAAAAAAAGACATTTGTTTACTTGTGTGTATTATAAATAATCAACTGACTCAATTAAGAACTAATGTTATAGTTTATTATTAATTTAATTTATTAAATTAAATTGTATTAACTTGAATTAATTTTGTTAAAAAATTATTGCTTAAATTTCACTCTTGCTTTTACAAATCGTCTAATCAATTTTTTAGTGTTTGAAATCATCTCTTAAACTGAAACGTCGATTTCCAAAAGATTCTAAAGCATATTTTTATCGAAATTAATATTTTGACATATTTTTATTCTAATGCTTTAGTTTTATCTAAACCCGCCATCAGATTTTATCTAAAAAACATAAAATCATTTAAAAACGTATTTGAAAATTTTATTTCATTCCAAAATGCAGTAAAAACACTTCCTTACAAAACGTACTATATCCTCCGTAAACAGTAAACCTTTCCTTCCATTTCCTTCCAAAAGGTACTATATTTCCTATTATGCAGCAGAAGCACCGAACCCCGTAATATATTACCATTTATGTATTATTTTCTTCATTTCGTGCATTTTTATTGGTTCATTTAGCAAACCTTGAATCACTGCGATTTTTTTGATAAATGGTTTTAACCTAATAATCAGTTATTAGGCTGTTTTAAATAACTGAATTTCGTCGCTTTGATTCTTGCAGATTCTCAATTAAATTAAGTTTTTTCATAGTATTTATTCTTGCAGCCACATAACTTTGGTTTAAAGATTTTAAGAAACACACATTTTAATAGAATTATGATATTTGATTCTGAAAATGTTTAGAATTAGCATTCCTTCGCTAAATATGAGAAGAAAAATCGTGCCTGATCTAATCTATATTTATAAAAGAAAGTGTCATTTCACTCGATTTTCTGGTCATCGCAGTTTCTCAAAAACGATATTGGTTGTGATGTTGAAATTTCTCCTGGAGGTTCGTCTTACCGTCTAGGTGTGCAATAAGGCTGGGTTTGGAAAAACTCGTCCTCTAAGTGATTCAAAAAAATATTTTACTAAAACGTTCAACATAATTGTTTTTCGAATAACTTAAAAAACTATACGCATCCTCAAAAACTAAAACTCCTCACTTTAATGACAATCAAATTTCTAACTACCTAGAAGCAAAATCGTATTAATCTGATCAGTAATAGCATAGATACTAAACTACTTTGGTATATTTCGTTACTAGCCATGTTTCATTGTTGTTGGTTTTTTAATATCATCAATACGCAGAAATAGGGTTAAGTTTTGAAAAGATAATAGGACTTAGTTCTGAATACTAAAAAAAAATGCGAGCTTATTCAAGGTTAGAAGGGTACACCCCCGAGTGGAAAAAATACGAATTTATGTTACATAGAAGTTACGATTAATATCTGACAATAAAAAATATTCATTAATTTGTCAGACATAGACATAGTTAAAAGTTTAACTCATTGCTATCTCAGGTATATTTATATTGTATAACCTCATCTAACACAGTTATCATAAACAATTTTCTTCATTCTGAGCAATTGAAACAAAAATGAAATAGCCGCGTTCAAAGCCGCGAGGTACAGCTAGTCTACTATAATTTAAGAAAAAAATGTAAAATAAAAGCTTAAAATCATATTTATCAGTCTCTATAGTTAAATATTGTTCAAAGGTAGTTAATAATATAAATACATATTCTAAATTCACAGAAATAGTAAATAAAAGTTCAAAACAAACTTCATAATTACACACTTTCCTATTACAGTACGATAAATAAATAAAAGGTCCTTTGAATTTTTTTCTTTCTTAATGAAGAATAGATAATCAAATGTAATAATAATAATAATAATAGGCTTAGCGAACCCGAAGGTTCGATGCCGATACCACCAAATTACGCCACACAGACTCGTCCAATGTTCACCATTCAATCCCAAGCTCCCGAGATCAGCCTTAACGCAATCCTCCCATCTCCGCTTCGGCCTACCTTTCGGACGCTTACCAGTCGGATCAGCAAATACCAACTTTCTCGGAATCCGCTCGTCATCGAGCCCAACAACTTTACTCGCCCATTTGAGTCTCCGCGATGCAATCATATCAAATGTAATTAACCAAAAAAAAAAAAAATTCTTAAAAGGAGAATAAGGAAATATACATAACTTCGTAATCAAAATTAGAAAAATGTTAGTTATCGGTAAAGTTGTATGAGTAAGATTATGGTGACTGCTACCAACTTATCGCTCGTCATTATATTCTTCCAGAAAGTACTATATCCATTTTATATTGTTAAAAGGTCATAGGAAAAGTTCAAGGATTTGTAAAAATAAGTTAGTAACTTAATGTGTTAAAAAGTAAACATAAGATTTTAATAAAAAAAGGATCAAGTAAATTGGTTCTATAATAAATAAATGACAAATTTTTGTGTTTACTATAAAATTGTCTAAAGTTGATATAGTACCTTTTGGAAACTAACGTCTCAATTGTAAAATATGTACACAGGATTTATTGTAAACAGGATGATGAGTTTGGAGGGAATGAAATCTTTCAAAAAGTATAAAAATTAAGATAAAAATGAATGATACCATATTTTAATAATAATACCATAGGATTAAAGGTCTTTTAAAATTAAATCCTTTCCCTAAAATGTTTGCAAAAAGGTTCCAGATTCTCCTTTCCCCCTCAGACCAATCCAGGAGTATCGCTCAAGTTATGCGGGTTTCGCCTGTCAAAAGGAAGGCGTTAAGTCATTCTTGATATACTTTTTTTTTTTTTTTTTTTTTTTAACTTTAAATCTTTATTCACACCTGTAAATAATACAATGAACAATCAGTGAATGTGCGGTCAATTTTAAGAAACATGGCGTGATAGGCATGAGAGAGAGCAGCACCCAGCGGTACCTACTCCTGGCATGAAATTAGTGTATATTACTAAAGGAGAAGGTCTCTCATCCAACTCCTCTTCAGCCTTCTGTAGGCATTTCCTGGCATGAGTGTTGTGGCCATGTCATTGATTAGTGTGTTAGGGTGACCTTGTAGTTTGTCGTGGAAACGTTTGTAGTGTGTCCGTATGTGCTCATTGACGGTTGGCATCTTAAGGTCAGTATGTAAAGTTATGTTGCTAACGTACCACGGTGCTTTTGTAATTGTTCTAAACGTTTTAGCCTGAAAGATTTGAAGTTTGTTAATGTGAGTCTTTTTAGCTGTCCCACTTAATCTTGAAACACTTAGAAACACACAAGGTCATACTTCATAAAAGTAAGTAAAAATTATATATGTAATTAAAACTCAGGTTTTATTTAGGAAGGGGCTTAAAATAATTCTTGATATCATTGGGTAAACTAACATAACGTGTAGTTTTATTTTAAATTTTAGATAGTTTGTGCTTCAAGCTATATAACTCATAGGTCATCAACGCCTATAAACTCATTTTGATCATAAATTTTATTTGTAGCTTTATTCTAATTATTAAGGTTCGCTAGAGAATGGGTTTAAAAAGAATAAATCTGGTGTGGAAAAAACAAAGTTACTCTTACCACAGTTGTTAAAATCAATTTAGGAACTATTAAAATAAGTTGGAGTAGAAAAAGTTAAATAATTATATTCAGTTTCACTGAAAAGATAGGTTTTAGATTAAATAATATACAAATATAAAATTGTTATGTAAAATAATCACGGGAGCGGCGTGGTATAGTGGATAGAGCACTTGTCTACTATTCTTTGGGCCTTGAGTTCGAATCCCGGTTATGACAGAATATTATTTATTCTGTTAATTCAGCCGGTAGGGTATGGAGACGCTCCTGAGGCTGGCCCAGCTTCTTTAAAATGGGTACCAAACTGGGGAAAAAACCTGGTGGCTGAGCGTGAACAAGACCTAATCACCTCATCGCATGGCCGGTGGCCTAGAAACAGTACGAATTTCTTTATGTACTGAATCCAAGACTCTTCGTATTGTTATTAATAATTGTAGAGGTACAGGTTTTTTTAATGTAAATAAGCACATAAGTTTATGCCCTATTCATTACTTTACATTACCTTCCCCAACTTTTTTTTGTATATAAGACAAAACGTGTCTATCAAATACTTAGCTTTCCAGCAGTATATTATACATATATATTACTATTCTTATGTATAGAATGAAAAACATTCACCTAAACTAATATTTTTGATATTTTCTACTTTAATTTGTTTTCAAATTCGTTCAGCTTGTATATTTAGCCACTTTTTATGAATGCTAAAAATACTATATGGTTAATTTCTTGTAATCAACAAAATTAAAGGTACCTTAGAGCAAGAAAAAAACAACAGTCTGTATTCACACACACCTACGTGCACACAATTTTTTGCGAAACTAGGTATTTGAACTTCATGAACCTTGAAACGTGTATTTCTAATGAAAACTCGGATTCGAAAATTTTCAAGATCGTAATGCTTTCCCTAACTATAAAAATAGTTGAGTATTTAAGAAGTAGAAATAAATCAACAAGAAATAGTTATAAAAATGAAAATTGGCCCCAGATAAAAAAAATAATAAAAGAGGAAATCGTAAAAGTTAATTAAAAAATAAGGAAATAGGTGCTACAATTGAAATATCAGGAGGCAGTTTTCTGTCAGAAAATTAAATACCAATCCAACTGATACTCCATCGTTAAAGAGAAGGCCGGAAAAACTTGGTATTTATAACTACAACTAGCCAGGGGGCGGGGTAGCCGAGTAGGTTAGCGCGCGTTACGTTGACGCGCGTTGCCTAGCAACCACAGAGAACCAAAAATTGGAAACCATAATATTACGAGTTCGAGTCTCAGTACCGGGAGGACTTTTATCTCGGCATTTATACCCCGCCCTCACTCCCTGGTCTGAGAAACCCCCGTATAGCCTTCAAAGGCGAGGTAGGGGTGAACAAAAAAAAAAAAAAAAAAAAAAAAAAAAAAAAAAAAAAAAAACTACAACTAGCCACAAATTCTAATAAAATTGAAAATAATAATAATAAAATAAATGTATAAAATTATATTTAAATAATTGAAGAAAGAGAAAATAAAAGTAAAATTACATCTATATGGTCACTTATCATAGGAAAAATATAACTAACTAACAAAATGATAAACTGTATTTTAATTGCGTTTCTCAAACCGATGACTTCCTCCCCCACTGTATCCTTTAATAATACCCCACTCATACCTGTTGAACAAATCCGTTACCTAGGACTCCATCTTGACAAACGTCTTACATGGAATCCCCATACTCGACTTAAACGACAAGAAACTGCCCGTAGATACCGACTACTACAATACTTACTAGACAAACGTTCAAAACATCCAGTATATTACAAAAAGCTCATTTATGTTACCATCATCAGACCCATCTGGACATATGGAATCGAGCTTTGGGGCTCTACTAAACCATCTAATTCCTCTCGCATTCAATCGTTACAATCCAAAATCCTTCGCAAAATCCTAAATGCTCCTTATTTCGTTACGAATAAAATCATCCATAAAGACCTTAATATCCCATTTGTCGCAGAACTAGCCCGAAACAGATATGCCTCTTTTCATCCCAAACTCCCAACCCACACGAATCCTCTTGTACGCAACTTATCATTCCCATCTATTCCTGACAACCCTCCGAGGCGATTGAAAAGACGATGGCCTCGAGATCTACTGTAATTAAATTGACATTGAAGTGCTACCACTGGGTAGTTTCTTCACTAGACATTATCACGCCCATAAGTGTAAATTAGCCCATTTACTTGTTGTATATATTATATGTACAGTTGTAAATATCAAAAAAATGTTTAAAAAAAAAAAAAAATTGCGTTTCTCAAATTAATTAATATATGTTTGGAAAGAACGAAGGTACTGAAAGAGATGAAATTTTCATGATCGAAAAGAAGCATGACGAAAGTTTTACGGGATAGGATTCCAGAAGTCAGTGTATATAAAAAAAAAAAAAAAAAAAAAAAAACGGGAAAAAGGCCAAACTGAAATAAAATAGATTAATTTTTTCAACGATTGAGGGCGTACGATAGATTGTAAACGTCTGAACTCACGTGACCACTTCTAGAGAAAATTGGCCAACTTCAAGGATTGCGAATCATTCCAAGTATTCAAACTATTGAACGTGTATCGAATCTCAAGTGTTCTTTGTAATTTTATTCAAATTAAACATTCCGCTGACAAGTATTTATTATTAAAACGTACGTTTGCACGGGAAAATACTTCTGATTACTTATTGATGCATTAAATATAATTTCTTAAATATGAACAACTTATCAATAGCTTTTATTTATATTTTCGAAATATGGTTGTAGAAAATACATTCCTTTTCTCGAGAGCCAAAAGGTCTTAGAGAATGTATGAGAATTCCAAGGCGATAATTTATATGCGACCGTAGCTGATACTGAATGGAATACTACATCTAAAATACAGACAAGTAAGTAAAGAAAATCATGATTACATTACCTTGATTCAGAATGCTGAATAATATTAAAATAAGTAAAATTGTTCTAAGAATAAAATTAATATGGACAATGAGACTGAAATATAATTTTTTATAATAAAAAATATAGGTTATCTCATTTTATGGGACACATATGTAGAAATTCCAATCTGGCATATTATATAAATTAGAAAGTTTCTAGGATCCTCTTCTAGCATTGTAGACATATCACCATACACAACTAATTTAACTTGGAAAATAAAATTTAAAACAGCAAGTATGCTGTATATTGAATTAATGCAAATATAAAACTAATTCATTTGACTTAGTTTGCGTTCTGCGACCATTATTATCGGAAATATCTTACAAAAAACTTTCTTTTTTCCATTATGTTATAGAAAATGTTGAATGAATCAGAAGTTTCCATACGTATCACTTCCGTGATTATGTTAATCATACATGTAAGAATCATTTTAAGATCATCACATGCCCACTGTCTGTGAATGTGCAATGATGTATAGCATTTCCAAGTCAATTGTAACCTTTTCCAAGTCAAATGTAACTTTTTCCAAGTCAAATGTAACCTTTTCCAAGTCAAATGTAACCCTTTCCATTTCAAATGTCACCTTTTCCAAGTCAAATGTCACCTTTTCCATTTCAAATGTTACCTTTTCCAAGTCAAATGTCACCTTTTTCTTCACTTCTAGCCTTAAATATTCCGTTTTATTTATTTATTTATTGAAAAATAATTAGTTTAATTAACATTATGACTTTTTTAATAATTTTGGCATATAATAAATTATATTTTTTTTGGGTCTCTTAGATATTTGATATCAAGTTCTGTTTTTTACTAGCTAATATTTAAAAAAAATAATTATCGTCTATTTAGTTTTAAGATAGTTGTTGATTTTGATTTTTTAGATAGGAGGGGTAGTTTTTTGGAATAATTAATGTGTTTTCGGGTATTATAATTAAATTTTTCGAGCTGTATTTTTGATCGCTCGCGTGCATTTTAACTCGCATTAAATTTTAATGTTTTTTATTGATATAGGGATTAATTAATGTGCTTTCGGGTGGTTATGATTACGTTTTTCGAGCTGTATTTTTTATCGCTCATGCGTATTTCAACTCGCATTAAATTTTAATGTTTTTTATTGATATAGGGATTAATTAATGTGCTTTCGGGTGGTTATGATTACGTTTTTCGAGCTGTATTTTTTATCGCTCATGCGTATTTCAACTAAAATTTACTTTTTATGTTTTTTATTGATATAGGGATTAATTATTTTGCTTTCGGGTGGTTATGATTACGTTTTTCGAGCTGTATTTTTTTCGCTCGCGCTTATTTTAACTAAAATTTACTTTTTATGTGTTTTCGGGTATTATAATTAAATTTTTCGAGCTGTATTTTTGATCGCTCGCGTGCATTTTAACTCGCATTTACTTTTAATGTTTTTTATTGATATAGGGATTAATTATTTTGCTTTCGGGTGGTTATGATACGTTTTCGAGCTGTATTTTTATCGCTCTCGCTTATTTTAACTAAATTATTTATTTATTTTCGCTCCTGCGCATTAACTCGATTTACTTTAATGTTTTTTTTTATATAGAGATAATAATGCTTTTGGGTGGTTATGATTAGATTTTTTGAGCTGTATCTTTTATCGCTTATGCGTATTTTCAATTCGGATTTACTTTTATATTTTTTATTGTTATAGACGTTTTAATTATCTTTTCGGGTCTTGTGATTACGATGTTTAAGCTGTTTTTATTTCGCTTTGCTCTCATTTGAAACTTGCATTTTTGCAGGTTTGGTTGCTCTCTTTTTCATTTATGTTTTTTGTTTTTTAGGGGATTCTCATAACGTGTTTTGAACTTTATTCTTTTATGCGCTTGGGAATTTCTACAAACCGTAGGTATTGTGTTATAATATGATGTAAAAATTATTTATTGTTTTTTTGCAGGATCTGATTACATTTTTGATTTGGACGTTACATCGCGATTGCGCATTCTTTTAGATCACTTTTCATTTAAGTTAAAATGTGCACTAGCTATAAATAAATGTCATAAACTCTATTAGTATTCCCGAAAACACTATAAACGATCCCTCTATCGAATATTTATGAAATAGAAGCGGTAACTTAAAGTGAGTAAAAGCGATAACAAATTTGGTTCAAATAATGTTATCAGAACACCCGAAAATAGAATAAACGATTCCTCAATTAAATTATCAAATAATTGTAAGACCAAGTTAGGAAGCGGATCCTTTACAAAAGATTTAGTTGAAAAAATTAATCAGGACGCTAGAAAAGGAACTACAACTAATCCTTTAATAAAATAATAATAATAAAAAAACCAAAAAAAAAAACCTAAACGATGTATATTCCAGCAACGTTATAATGAGAACCAAAAACAAAACAATCAATCCCAATATAAAAAAATATCAAAAATAAAGGCGAGTTGAAATCCGCACGAGTGATAATAAAAAAGCTTTTAAACATTTTCATAACCCCGCGAAAACACAAGGATAGATCTCTATAAAAATAAAAAGATTAAAAGTAAATAGAAGTTGAAATACGCATGAGCGATAAAACATACAGCTCGAAAAACGTAATCGTAACCACTCGAAAGAACATTAAGGAATCCCTATATCAATAAAAAATATTAAAAGTAAATGTGAGATGAAATACGCATGAGCGATAAAAAATACAGCTCAAAAAACGTAATCATAACCACCTGAAAGCACATTAATTAATCCCTATATCAATAAAACACATAAAAAGTAAATTTTAGTTAAAATAAGCGCGAGCGAAAAAAATACAGCTCGAAAAACGTAATCATAACCACCCGAAAGCACATTAATTAATCCCTATATCAATAAAAAACATTAAAATTTTATGCGAGTTAAAATGCACGCGAGCGATCAAAAATACAGCTCGAAAAATTTAATTATAATACCCGAAAACACATAAAAAGTAAATTTTAGTTAAAATAAGCGCGAGCGAAAAAAATACAGCTCGAAAAACGTAATCATAACCACCCGAAAGCAAAATAATTAATCCCTATATCAATAAAAAACATAAAAAGTAAATTTTAGTTGAAATACGCATGAGCGATAAAAAATACAGCTCGAAAAACGTAATCATAACCACCCGAAAGCACATTAATTAATCCCTATATCAATAAAAAACATTAAAATTTAATGCGAGTTGAAATACGCATGAGCGATAAAAAATACAGCTCGAAAAACGTAATCATAACCACCCGAAAGCACATTAATTAATCCCTATATCAATAAAAAACATTAAAATTTAATGCGAGTTAAAATGCACGCGAGCGATCAAAAATACAGCTCGAAAAATTTAATTATAATACCCGAAAACACATTAATTATTCCAAAAAACTACCCCTCCTATCTAAAAAATCAAAATCAACAACTATCTTAAAACTAAATAGACGATAATTAATTTTTTTAAATATTAGCTAGTAAAAAACAGAACTTGATATCAAATATCTAAGAGACCCAAAAAAAATATAATTTATTATATGCCAAAATTATTAAAAAAGTCATAATGTTAATTAAACTAATTATTTTTCAATAAATAAATAAATAAAACGGAATATTTAAGGCTAGAAGTGAAGAAAAAGGTGACATTTGACTTGGAAAAGGTAACATTTGAAATGGAAAAGGTGACATTTGACTTGGAAAAGGTGACATTTGAAATGGAAAGGGTTACATTTGACTTGGAAAAGGTTACATTTGACTTGGAAAAAGTTACATTTGACTTGGAAAAGGTTACAATTGACTTGGAAATGCTATATTTAAAAAAACGCCTCGACGACATTGACTTGGTGATTATTATGACTGCTTAAATCCTTACCTATTTGAGTATTGTCTTTGTTGAAGGAAATATGTGAAAAAAGTATTAAATTTGGAGTTAAAAACTAAAAAAATACTCAAAACCCAGAATCGATTCAGACTTATACAATTATTTCAAAATTATTGTTGGAAGAGAGTATTCGTATTTTTATCATTAATATAATAATATACAGATTCACATGAATATTTTAAAAGATTGAAGGAAAAAACTGAGTAATTGAATTAAAATATAATTTTTAAAACTTATCGGTTGATGTCAATGTCCAGGTGTTATGATCATCGTCAGATGCTCGTTTTGTGCCAATTTCGAAAAAATTGGTTCAGTAGTTATGAAGAAAAACTTCAGACGGCCGACAGACGGAGTTTTTTTTTCTTCGTTTTTCGGGTTCTACATATCTTGAAACGTAAGATCTTAATTTTTGAGGGGGATTAGTTTTTTTGGTCGATTATAAAAGTTCATTATTAAAGATAATAATCCAAAGCGTATAAGTTTCACAAATATTTTAAAGCAAAAACTGCTTTACAATCTTTAGGAAAATACATAAAAGTCATTTAGGGTGTGATATTTCAATACGCAAGAGCTCTTTTACGTGGGATAATTCGTAGGTTATGAATAACTGAATTATTTAAGTTTCAACAAAATAGTAAAATCCTTTGCCTATTTTACTACAACCCGTAGTCATTTTCTTCAGAAATGAAAGTAAAATATTAGATGTTTCTTAATCTCCGAATATGTTTAACTTCTAATTGTAGTATTAAAAAAGCTGCAAATTATAACACACTGGTGTATTATTTCCAAATAACTATATTGGGGTATAACTTTTTATATAGCTGTTTACAGGCAATTAACTAATATGAAAAGCAATAAATTAATCTAAAGAAAATGGCCTCTCACCACAGTTAATTTCGAAAGGCTATATAAAATTTTAAGATGGGGAGGAGACATTTTCCTTTTGGTCGATTAAAAAAGTTTATTATTGAAAATAATAAACCAAAATTATTCTTGATTTCTACATTTTGGATAGATCATGTTTTTGATAAATTGAACTAAAAAAATATATAACATATATTAAAATAAAATTTGAAAAACAGGCTGATATAAACGACTAAGTGTTAGGATCATTGTTGCCATGACCTAGTATTTTTGTGGTGAATTTCAAAAAATTGGTCCAAAAGCTTCGGACAAATGCCGTGGATGGCGCACTGCGGACAAAAAGATTTTTTAAATTCGTTATTCGGATTATACGTATCTTGTTTGGTCGACCACAAAGGTTCATTATTGAAAATAATAAACCAAAATTAAAATCTGGAAGGTTATAATCAGTCTATAATTTTAAAAATAATTAATAACATACAATAACCCAGCGAAAAAAATTAACTTGACCTATTCGGGAAAAAAATTAATAACATGAGAAAATTAACACAATCAATGCCTTATAATTGCATGTTATTCCGGAAATACCTATAATGCAATTTTTTCTAAAGTATAGTTGAAACTAATAAAGTCAGACTATTTATGGAAGTATATGTAAGTAAAATGTTCTAATTTAGTTGATAAATTTGATAAACTAACAATGAAAATAAACTTTATATCAATAATTAATAAAATTTGAAAGTTAGACCCGGAAGTATCCATGATAAAGTTTCGGTAGGGGTAGGAAAGACTGACCAAGGGTGAGAGGACTCGGTGGATTTGGGCTGGGCGGACGACCCTTGCGGGAGATTGTAAGGCCGGCCTGAAGGAGGCCGTATGAAAATATCGTGGAGGGATTCCTCTACTTCCAGGTACCCCCCTTTGCTCAAGAGTGGTGGGGGTAGTTCCTTCTCCAGGGGTGCCCAGTCGCAAGCGGGTAACCGAACAATCGTCATGGCCAAAGTCCCCCTCTTACTGTAAGTACAACTTTACAATACTAAGTCTTATCTATAAAAGTACTAACAGGGATATCTTTTTCAAATCCTGGAAACTAAAAGCTACCAGACGCGTTCCGCCAACCCTTGAATCGATTTCGACTGTCTTGAAAGAGAAATCATTAATGTTTTGCCAGAGATAAAAGAAATAATCGTTGCGAATTATGATGTAATTGTTTTTCACACTTGTTATAGTTTTGATTATGTATTGAGTTACATAAATAAATTTAGCAATGATTGGGATGGGCTCGAAGGGTGTGGCAACATTGGTTGCGTCACGGCCTACGCCCAGAACCTTAGGGAGCTACCTATCATTGCCAATTGTCTTATCAAGTGATTTTGCCAATTCAATTATCCCCGACATAATCTTTCCCGCTAGCAAAAAACCGGACCGTAAGCGCCATCTAGCCTTTTCTTTCTCTCTCAGACATTTTCCCTTCTTCCGCGTTTACCAACATTTCATTACCCCTAGTGTTTTATGGAGATTCTATTATATGTCACATAAGACGTCATGTCGATGATAATGTAAGACACACAAGTGGGGGAACGTGAAAGGGAAACTTTGAATTTACTACCTCTTACTCTTCGTCATTAGGAGACAGTTAGGAAACACAAGATGCACAGATATTTTTTTTAGCAGTAGCCACTTTCTTGTCCCTGCCATTCGTTGGGTAACAACAATCACTCATCCTTCATATCATTCTGTGGTTTCATAACATTGTTCCCAAGTTTTAGAAAACATATGTATCCTTGTCACTTTTAAAGTAAGAGATTAATAGCCTCATATGTTTTTCCTCTTTATTTTTCAAATTTGGAAGACGGAAAGTTCTCCGTGATTTGGAATTATTCTAAAGTAGGCGAATACAGAGAATTAAGGACTTTTGACCGTCGATGCCAAAAGCTTACGGTGTTAAGTCCTGCACACAGCTGACTGCTGAGTCAGGCAGGTCACGTTTCCAACGCGAGATCACGTTTTCTTCATTTTTTTTCTTCATCTGTAAAAGGAAGAATAAACGTTATACGGAACTCAGAAGATTTTTTTTTTGTATAATCCGCATTTTAACGGATTCATAATCACTTCAAATATTCTGTCTATGTCAGTTTTAATCTATCGAACCTTCTCGACATTCCTAATACCTTCGTTCACATAATTTACCTAGTTAAAATGTTCCTCACCCACATATTTCCATGTTATTTAATAATAGTTTTCCTGTATTTCCTCCAATTTATTACTTCATATAATTAAATATTTTTATTTTATTTTATTTTTTAATTTTTGTGGAAGTTTTCTTAATTGGAACATTCAATAAAGCACCCACTACCTTCCATTCATCATCCAATTACTTTATTTCCTAAGTCTTTTAACACCTTTTTTTTTTTTCCATCTTAGTCGACGTTTCGGGGTTGTTTCCCCATTTTCAAGACTGAAACTTATTCATTGCTACAACATTTTTCATTCTTCATTACATCTTATAGCACACTGCTACTTGTCTATTGGCTCACTGTTTATATTTGATATTATCTGCTCAATATTTTTATATTTGATATCAGTCATTAGAAATAAAATGGTCTAATAACTTTTATAAGAAATTATAAAAACTTAAAATTTAAACTAACATTAAAGAAATTATGATAGATTCAAAAATATAGATTAAAAAAAAAGATAAAATACATATTTTTAGAGACCTGTATGCCACGTTCAAACGAACTTTCCGATAACCTTCACCTGTCTGCACGACACAGCCCTATTGAAAAACTGTGGAACTGCAACTTACTGTTGAAATTTTACTCACTGCATTTTCGCGACTCCTTGAATATTATAAATATTTAAAATAATCGTGAACCTTAGCAATATCCAACTTAATCTAAATCAATTGAAATCATTTAAAAACGTTATATCCTCATTAAGAATTTGTATTATATATGTACATGTGTAGTACTAAAAACTTGCAATCAATTGTCTGAACAATATATTACATTTTTATAGGATTTAAAACATGTTCAGTATATATCATGAATTTCTATTATAATGTAAAAATTAAAGATTTTTTTTACATTCTAATATTTATATCTTATATCTAATAATGTGAAACTTGGTACGTGTAATACTGCAAATTTAAAGCATGTAATAAATATATACAATAAATATTAATTAAAAAAATATATTATTTTTATGTTTAAAGTTTCAACTTTTGGGATTGGTTCATTGTTTTTATTTATATATATATATATATATATATATATATATATATTTATATATATATATATATATATATTCTCTTATTTTCATCTTTCATTCATTACTATTATAATTTTCACTGGAATTATGACTCTTTTTTTTGTTTCTTAAAATATTTTTATGTGAGATAGTGTAAATTCTGATTTGATGTAATACATAACGAACGTTTATGACAAAAGTAAATTTGTATCTAGTTTAATTAAACTACATTTTAGTTTAATCAAGAACTATACTGAACAAACTTCGTTTATTTATTTAAAAATCTGACTTGTTGAATTTCACTGATCATCCTGAGGTGACCTATAACTTTAGGACTAATATAAAAAAAAAAATCTGGTGCGGACAACACACGACATTCACTTACCTCCATTTTTAAAATCAATGAAATAATTTTAAATACAGTTAGAGATAAAAATACGTGAAATTATTAAGGAATTAATCGAATTGAATTTATATAGAAACATGTGTTTTATTAAAAAATCTATTATATTATTATCTTAAATAATCAGTTAGTTTTATCTTCTTTTCATCACTCTCCATTAACTTCTAAAAGCTTGTGTATGAGATGATATTTTTTCTAAAATCTCTAGCTTTCCAACGGTATATCATACATGTATATTACTGCTCTTATGTTCAAAAACGAAAAATTGCATTAAAAAAATATTTTTTCTGTTTTCTTCTTTAGTTGGGTATCGAATTTATTCAATTTATATATTTACCTGTGTTTTTCATCAGCGTTAACAAGATAATATAGTTATTTTTATTGAATCTACAAAATTAAAGGTACTTTAAGGAAGAAAATTTAAAATATCGGCATTTAACCCCTGTCAGACCATTTTAATCAGAATAAAACCTACATGATAATAAAGCCCATTAAATTTTACATCGTATAGCGAGTTTAATCAAAATTGTCGGAACCGTTTCGAAAAATCGAAAAAAGGATGCAAAATGCATGGTATAAAGAGCCTCTTCTGGTAAGCTCATTTAGTTGAAAAAACGTTTTGTCACGTCTCGAGCGTATAGTTGTCTTAAATATGAAATTTAAGACACACACACACAGGCCTTTTGCGTACTGTTATTTGGGCCAGGGGACCCTAAACGTATTTCCGTGAAAACTGAATCGAAAATTCACGATCGCAATACTCCCCTTACTATTATAGTAAGGACTAGTATAAATAATGGAATAAACTTATTACTATTAAAATTTTAATTTGTTAAATTATTAATCTTAATCATATTTTCCACCGAAATGAATCACTTTTATGTAATAAGTATGTTATATAGTAAGTGAAAGTAAAAATTAAATGGACGCAACACTCTCGGAAAAACCTGTGTATTTTTTAATGCTACCACATTTATGTGTATTAAAATTTCCTGTAAATGACAGTGGCTCTTCCAAGTACGGAATGGTCTAGCCATAAGTTTCGCAATGGTTTGGAAACCACAGACAAAATAAAATAGAAAATTACGCAATTGCTAATGCCGGTGAGTATGCCAGTCATCAGAGGATGTCGTTGATTGAAGATGCTAGTACGTTTTGAAACCATAAAAATCAGGTTTTTCGAAGGCCAATAGCGTTTCTCTCTTAGGACGCGAACTCATCCTCAGCAGATTGATATTGGTAAGCTGATTTTTTTTTTTCAAAAAATTGTTTTCGTCATTTTTTTTTCTTTTGAAAACATTATAACGTACGCATTTGTTCTTTTATGCGTCAGAAATATATGATAGTGCGTAAGAAAATTATATAATACAAGATTGATTATTTTCGATAAACAATAGCAAACAAATTCTTGATCCCGCTCACTATGATTAGTGCTACTATCCACCTAACAAATATATCTTTATAGTTTTATTTACTTAGGCAAGTTTTATTGTTAAGAGAAAAGCCCATTAATAAACTGTGAAATATTAAAAAAATATTCATTCAAGTTCAATTTAATTATTTTTAAAATAAACATCATTACTCTTTTTAACACAAAGAAATTATTTTTGGAATATTTTGGTGGTAACGTTCGAAAATTTTAGGATTTTGAAATCTATTATTATTATTCTTTAATTATATTTCTTTATTGACATTTTTAGGCACAATATCCATTGATCACTAACAGATCAGTAAACATCACTTTTTCTGTGAATCGCCAGTTAATTGTTTTTTCTAGCGATCACAAATTTCTTTGAAAGCATAAACTTAGCTTTTAAAATTGTTCACGAATCAATATTCATACACTACATAAATTTTTATCGTTAAAAAAAACGGATTTATATTTAATATTGAGTATATTGTCGTATATTCAGCGTTTGAAACAACACACTTTCAACTTCAAATCATTTTTGTATTGAATAACAATTTATTCTGGAATTAAAATTATTAAAAAAAAATATCTATTTTTGTTTATGCTGCCGACTATAATCATCAGTAAATAGGAAAAGAAAGTGTGAACAACACGAATTTGACAAAACGCTTTTCACTTAAATTAAACATGAAATCCTTTAATGTCGCTAATTTGTTAATTTTTATGATGTTTTCCAAATTATTTCATTTAATTGTATTCAGTATTTTTACTTTCAGTATTCTACATCCAACAATTATGTGCACAGTAAGAGAAAGCGTTGGGATCGTGAAAAATTCTAAATCTGATTTTAAAACGCGATTTCCCTTCTTTTTTTTTTTTCTTTTTTTAATTTAATTCCTTTGAGTCCAAATAAAACAGTCAAGATAAATTTTCTCCTGGTGTGTATTAATAGAATTGTTGTAAGAAACTGAAATGTACATTTAAGGTTCGTTTTGACTGGAATATAGTAGACATTAACGTTAATTTCAGCTGGTTCTTAAACTCATTGAAATATCGTGATAGAGACTTATTGCCGAATTAAAAGAACAACCCCCAAAAAAAAAATCTAAAGTTCTATATTTTTATTATGAACCGTCTATAGTTTTTAGATATAAAATGAAATAATAATAACTATCAAAGAATTTTTAAATATGCTAATGGAGAAAAAATTTTTCTTGTTGGAAAAAAAGTGCCGGTATTAACAAAAGTGTTGGTAGATAATATATTTTATTAAAATATTATCTAACATAGAAAGTCGAATAAGGTAATGGGGGCTGATGAAAAATTCATGAACTTAATTTTAATAGCTTATAGTTTCTGTTTTTATTATTTATTGGAAACTAAAAGAGATTTCGATTGAACCTGCGGACATGCGGACTAACAAATAATAATAAATAATTATCACACAACGGTTTATTATTTCCAAATAACTATGTTAGAGTATAACTATTTATATAGTTGTTTAAAGGCAATTAACTAATATGAAAAAAAAAATAATTCAAAGGAAATGATCAATCACCACGGCTAATTTCAAAAAGATATATCTGTACTATTTCTAAACCGATTTCAACGATTCTTTTTTCATTGTGTAGAAAATTTAATTTTCTATCGAATAGCACTAACATTAACTAAAACATTAACTAATACTTAATGCACTTTTCTGTATCTTAAAAAATAAATGAGTTACAGACGTATTTGTAGGTAAAATTTCATTTTTTTTTTTTTAAGTAATTATTCGCGATTGCTTGGTTAAACAACTCTACTAACATTTTCCTCTATCTTTAAAAATAACTGAGTTATTGAATTAAATCATGTTTAATCGGCCGCCATTTTAAAAATAATTGACGGATATCAACGTCTAAGTGTTAGGATCATCGTTGGATGAGCTAGAATTTTTGTGCCGAATTTCAAAAAAATCAGTCCAGTAGTTCCGGAGAAAAGCCGTGGACGTCGTACGGGGGACAAATGGATTTTTTAAATTCGTCATTCGGATTCAACTAACTTTTGATCTTAAGACCTTGAAGTTTGGGGGGAAATAGGGTAACTTTTTTTTCTCTTTTAGTCGATTACTAAGGTTCATTATTGAAAATAAGAATAATTGCTAGTTGTTTACGCATGAGACACCACCGTAAAACATATTCCAAACTGTTCTACTAACAATTAATTTTAACTAACAACAAATTGTTGTTATCTAATGTAAAATCTTTCCCAGGACTGTCTCTTAAATTGGTATAATTTTCAAATGAAATACCGAACGACACTGCAATTTCTAATAAAACTGATATGTAGCCAATTCATTAACTGATTAATTAGTTATTTTTAAATTAAAATATTAACAGTTTTATAAATGTTTGTTTAAGGAATCAGTTACTTTACATAAAAAAATTCTTGAGTATTATAAATAATCAATCAAATGTAGTAAAAACCCGTGTTCTTTTGTCATATTTTTTTAAAGGTTTTAGAAGTGTATGCGGATTTAATGTACAATAAAATTAAGTAAATCATAAAAATCAAGTAGGACAACTTTTGCTTTAAAGAATGAAATAAAAATGTGTTTCAAAAAGTTCAAGTATTTAGTATTATTTGTCTTCTGAAAGTTATAACATTCAGTACCTACCACTAAGAAATGCCATTGGAGACTTGCAGGTATTTATAATCAAAACCATGATTAACAATAATAATAATATAGGCTTTATTTATATAAATATAGACGTTTACAATGCATTTATTTACAATTTTTGTATTTATGGATAAAAAATTTATAATTCTTTTATCAATTTTTTACGATATATTTTAATATGATTTAAAAATATCTTTTAATTGTATATATTGACAGCTACTCATAAAAAATAAATGTTTCAGATTTTCTCGGCATTAAACTGAACAATTAAATGAACTAAGTTGAATTAAATATTACATATTAGTTTATATTTTGGTATCAAATAATGCGGATTAATTACCATCTTCTCCTCTAATTTATTTTAATATTTTTTAGCGAATAGCATGAAATAATCATTTTATGTATTAGAAATTTTACATTTATATAGATGGCAATATAATTTTAAATTAAAACAATATTATCGTATCTGACAGACACAAGACATTTAAAATAATATGACACAGCAGTGTGACTATAACAGTCCGACCTTGCCGGTACTGTTAGGCGTACGTGATAACCAACTTTATTACAGATATGTACGGAAGACAGTATAGTTGGCAATATGCTATTACTAGCTTATTTATTAATTAAATAATGCTAATAATGTTCTTTAAGGTGTTAATAGGCCCAGGAAGCGACTCATAATTCAATAAATAAATAATTATATCATAATATCAAGGGTTAATAAATCTGGTGAGCTCAACAGACGACTCCCACTTACCTCGGCTGTTCAAATCAATTTAAAAAGATTTAAATTAGGAAAATGTTCAAAAAAGCTTAAATAATTACAACAAGTTTCATTGGAAACATATGTTTTAGATAAAATAATATAAATGTATACATTTTGTAGGTAGAACATTTTTTTGACATTTCTTCTAAAATGTTTAGCTTTCCAACAGTATATTATACATTAATATTACAATCCTTATCGTTGAGAAAAAAAAAACAAAAACACCTATACAAATATGTTTGCTCTTTTTTCCTTTAGTTGGTTATCAAATTCGTTAAAATATTATATTTTGCCGTTTTTTATCAATGCTAATAAGATAATATGATCAATTTTTTTTCGAATCAACAACACAAAACATACTCTAGAGAAGAAAATGTAAATTATCGGCATTTAAGCCCTTTAAGACTATTTCAATCAGAATGAAATCTACATGATATTAAAACCCATTATATTTTACATCTATTTAGAGAGTTCATCAATCAAAATCTTTAAAACAGTTTTTGAGAAAATCGTAAATCTGTCCCAAATCTATAATATAATGTTGCACTTTCGGTCAGCCGATATGGATGAAAATGTAGTGTAACATCTCGGGCGTAAAGTATTTGATTTCAGTTTTACAAAACTGACATTTCATACTTAAGACGACTGTATGCCCGAGATGTTCCAGCAAATGTTCCATCGAAATCGGCTAATCAGAATATCCATTTTATACCATGCATTTTGCACTTTTTTACATTTTTTTCAAAAACGGCTGTAACGATTTTGATTAAACCCGCTATGTCTATGTAAAATTTAATGGACTTTAATATGATGTAGGTTTCATTCTGATTGAAATAGTCTGACAGGGGTTAAATGCCGAGATTTTAAATTTACTAAACTATCTTTAATTTCGTAAATTTCAAATGATTAACCATATCATCTTAATGGCATTGATAAAGGAAGGCTAAATATACAAGTTGGACTGAAGGATAAAAGAGCAAAACAATTTTTTTTATTTTTACATTATTAGAACAATAACATAAACGTATAATACACCATTGGAAAGAGAAAGATTTTAGAAAAAATATGATCTAATACACAAAATTGTAAAAGGTAATATAAAAAAATCTGGTGCGAGCAACACACGACTTTCACTTAACTCCATTTTTAAAATCAATGAAAGAATTTTCAAAAACAGATAGAGATAAAAATAGGTGAAACTATTAAGGAATTAATTAAATTGTATTTCTATGTAAACATGTGTTTCATTAAAAAATCTATTATATTATTATCTAAAATAATCAGTTAGTTTTGTGTTCATTTCATCACTCTCTATTAACTTTTAAAAGCTAGTGTACGAGATAATATTTTTTCTAAAATCTTTAGCTTTCCAACGGTATATCATACATGTATATTACTGCTCTTATGTTAAAAAACGAAAAATTGCATTAAACAAATTATTTTTCTGTTTTCTCCTTTAGTTGGGTATCGAATTTATTCAATTTATATATTTACTTGTTTTTCATCAGCGTTAACAAGATAATATAGTTATTTTTATTGAATCTACAAAATTAAAGGTACTTTAAGGAAGAAAATTTAAAATATCGGCATTTAACCCCTGTCAGACCATTTTAATCAGAATAAAACCTACATGATAATAAAGCCCATTAAATTTTACATCGGTATAGCGAGTTTAATCAAAATTGTCGGAACCGTTTCCGATAAAATCGAAAAAAGATGCAAAATGCATGGTATAAAGAGCCTCTTCTGGTAAGCTCATTTAGTTGAAAAACGTTTTGTCACGTCTCGAGCGTATAGTTGTCTTAAATATGAAATTTAAGACACACACACACAGACCTTTTTGCGGTACTTGGTTATTTGGGCTCAGGGGACCCTAAAACGTGTATTTCCGTTGAAAACTGGAATTCGAAAATTTTCACGATCGCAATACTTCCCCTTACTATATATAGTAAGTGAAAGTAATAAATAATGAGAAATAAACTTATTACTAATTAAAAATTTAATATAGTTATATTATTTAATCTTAATCATATGTTTCCACCGAAAATGAATACACGTTTTATTTAAATCAATTTAGAGTATTTTTCAAATTGAAGTATATTTAATAGTCTTTAAATTGGTTTTAACACTCGAGGTAATTGAAAATCGAGTGTTGCGCGCTCCAGATTTTATCTTTTATTTTTTATTTTTAAATATTATATGAACCTCAATTTTTTAATCGAACACTCAATAGATACGGATATAATTTGAGTATATATCTCACGCTGTAGTAATTCATTGATCTTACACTCGCCAGCATACCCTGTACCCTTGTGCAGGGGGTAGTTACAATATTGTAGCAGAATTTCTCTGGATAGTGTAAGTGGAACGAATACGTGACTAATGTTGATTCCTTGGAGCTACAATACCCTGCTTAGCTGCTGCTCGTGGGAGGAATTGTGACTTACAGGAAGAGGAACCTGAGTGCATAACACAACCAACTTTCCGAACGCTATTCCTTCTAACTTCTTCAATGCGGATGTCTGAAATTCTCTTCCATGTTCCTTCCAATCCTTCCCTTCCAAATTCGGACGACCGAGAGGGAAAAAAATATATAAAAACCGTTACTCATTCAAGGAGAGTCATCGAGGACTAGTTATCCTTAGGCTTTTCAGTCTCATTAAGAATACATAACTTTCTCTCCTTCGTAACCTTGAGAATGGGGATCCGAATTGGGGATCCAGTTTATTCAAAACATGTAAAAAACTTTCTAGCACGGAGCTTTCTCGGTATTTTTAAGGAATGCAAATAAGTAGTCTGCTTTCATTGTTAAATAAAAATATATATGACGTGAATTCTAGGTATTTAACAACTCCCAATAAACAATTTTCCCTTGATTTACATTTTAAAAAATGAGTGCCTATAACCTTTACGCACAATTGAAGTTAAACTCCGTTGATGACGATTAAGTTAAAAATAAATGTCATGATAGAATTTTAAAAATTATATATTAATAATATGACAACAGTAATGGACATACTTAAAAAAAATCTGGCGCGGGCAACACACAACTTTCACTTACCTCCGTTGTTAAAATCAATTTCGAATTTTTAAATAAACTTAAAGATATAAATAAATTGTTAAAGAATTAATTATTTTGAATTTCAATAGAAACATGTGTTTTATTAAATAATCTATTATATTTTTATCTACAACAATCAGTAAGTTTTATCGGTTTTTCATCACTCTCCATTAACCTTTAAAATTCCTTAAATTACAAATATTATTCTAAATTCTTTACCTATTCAACAGTATATTAAACATCTATTCAAAAACACAAAAATTTCATAAAATATATCTTTGCACTTTTCTCTTTTACTTGTTTATCTAATTCATTCAACTTGCATATATACGCGTTATTTATCACTTTCAGCAATATGATGTTCCAATGTTTTTTATATCTACAAAATTAAAAGTACTAAAGAGGAAGAAAATTTAAAATATCGGCATTTAAGTCCTATCAGACTATTTCAATCAAAATGAAACCTACATTATATTAAAGCCTATTAAATGTTACATCGATATATAGAGTTTAATCAAAAGCCGTTTTTGAGAAAATAGTAAAAAGCTGGTAAATGCATGGTATAAAGTCGGTATTCTGGTTGGCTGATGTTGGTAAAAAAATTTCTGTAACGTCTCGGACATATAGTTGTCTTAAATATGAAGTTTCAGTTTCATAGGACTTTTTTTTTTCCTGGGAGTTACCACACACAGACCTTTTTGCGGGAATGGTCATTTAGACTCAGGGGACCCCAAAACGTGTATTTCCGGTGAAAACTGGAATTAGAAAATTTTCACGATCGCAATACTTTCCCTTACTATATATTTCATGTATAGGTAAGTGAAAGTAAAAATGAGTGCGTATCACCTTTACGCAAAATTGAAGTTAAACTCCATTGATATTGTGACAGATGACGATTAAGTTAAAAATAAATTTCATGATAGAATTTTAAAAAAGTATGTATTAATAATAGAACAACAGTAATAGGCAAACATTAAAAAAAACACCCAAAAAAACCTGTTAGTCTACAGCCCATGAATGATCTTAGGCTCAGTACATATGTACATATAGAGATTCGTACTGTTTCTAGACCAACAGCCGTGCAATGAGGTGAATAGGCCTTGATCACGCTCAATCTTTAGATTTTCTCCCCAAATGGAGTACTCACTTTAAAGAGGCTGGGTCTGCCTCAGGAAGGTCTCCATACCCTAGGGTTGCCCCCTCCCCCTTCTCAGGCTGAGCTAACAGAATAAACAATATTCTGAAATTGTTGGGATTTGAACCCAGGACCAGGAAAGCAGTAGACAGCGCTCAATCCACTAGACCACGCCGGGATCACTTGTAGCCAGCTGGGTGGCTAGCGTAACAGCCTCCTATGCCAAAGGTCAAGGGTTCAAACCCGCAGGTGGTCCTAGGATTTTTTAATGGGAGTAAAAAATCCTTAGTTACGCCGTCCTTCGGAGGGGACGTTAAAAGGTGGTCCCGAGCCTGTGCGATGTCAGGTACTCGTTAAAGATCCCTATCCTAATAAAACCTGGATAGGCAAAATTTAGGACTCCCACTGTAGCATCGTCCGATTAGCCATAGTTGTATAAAAGTGACGTTAAACGAATAAACAAATAAACAAACTAGACCACGCCGCTCCCTAGACAATTCTTCAAAAGTGTCCTTAATAATTTGTCGTAGAAGAAGCAAATCATTAATTTATTAAACCATGTTTAGAAGGAAGTACAGTTTAATAACTAGCCGTTAGATTTCTAGAAACTTACACCAAATATAAAGCTACTTATAAAAATATTCCAGTTTGGGATCAGAGCTATAACCTCTCTAGAATGTAACCTACTGTTATCTATATCTTGAGCATTCTAACCTTAGGATTAGGGCAACAAAACAAAAAGGCTGATATTCGATTAAGTACTACAAAAATCTTACATAATCCTTGTAAAAAAAAAAAAATTCTTTTCTCCTTCTCCCCTTACAATACTTTTATATAGTCATCGCCGTAAAGCGTTTCCGTTGCGTTGACATCATCTAAAGCATTTAGTTATCTCGTAGTCGCGTCTAAAGAAGTTTTGCTTAAAAAAAAAAACTTAATCAATGGTGCATGATTATTTTAAATTACTATTAAATATTTAAATATAATATATCTGTCCCGAGATTTAACAACATTACATTACGGCAGTTCTTTATTTCGGATTAATGATGGGTGCTTTACCTTTTTTCATTCTCGATCTTTGAACCATCTTGCTTGGTTATTTTTCTAAAAAATAGTTTTCTACAGGATTATATCGATATATAGGGATTATAACTATTTATTGAGCCCCTAAAACCCTTCCACGGAAATTCGAGATTCATTTCATGTATACATTAAGACATTGTTTGTGTTACAGAACATGATAGAATGAAAAATACAGGAAATCACATTATAACAGCAAGTTTTCATTCGCACCGATCACACGTAAAGCGTTTTTATAGGAGTATAAAAAATTGTTTCACTTTTCACTTGCATGATATAAAAATACTAGTGATTCATTCCTGCTTCGCAAGAGTGCAGTTTGAATGCAGTGTCATTTATGTTTAAGAAAGCACTGTTTAGAGTTCATCGCTTTGGGATCATCAGTTCATTAGATGGACAAATAATGCAACTTCTCGCTACATGGTATAAAAGAGGCTTATAACAACATTTTATAACGTGTACGGACTGCATTTAGTTGCATTCTAACTTTTCTAAAATCTTGAGATTTCAAAAGTTTTATTATAACTCGATTTTTATTACACATATTTCAGGAAAGATGTTTTGATGCCTTGATTACAAAAAATCGTTTGCATATAAAGAAAAACATAATTGCAATGTATTTGACTAATAAACCTTCAGAAAATAATGCCTATAAGATAGTGAAAACCATATCACAATCAGTCTTGTGTTTAAGAAGTTGTACTCGGAAACCAAGATTCGCGATATCATTTTGTAAATATAGAGATGTAATAGGGTAGGTTTTCCCCCCCCCTAATGTGTAATAAATTTACAAATATTAATTTGATATAACGAATGGACATAAAACCGGAAGCTACGCCTACATACCCCAAGGATATTAGTAAAATTAAAATTCGTTTCCCATATTTAAAATGGTTCACTTTTTTCCGGAATGGATGGGGGTCGGACCTTCACTTGATAAACTGACCAGCGAAGACCTTCAAAGAAAACTAGTTGGTATATGATCGCGGAAAAGATTTGTTTAAGAAGTTGTTTCATAAACCTACCAAGGGCTTCATTCAATGTACGAAGAATACAATCTGCTATCCTATATATTGACAAGAAAGGAAGAAACAAGAAGAATTTCAAACGTTGAGAAGGAGTAATGACTATGAGTATATTAAATGGCAAACGTGTTTAAAGAGCTGAGAAAAAACAGGCTCAGCCAAAAACTTGATCACAAGTTTGACAAAATGAATATCAATTCATTTTAAAATGACGGACATACTTTGTACAATTAATGCCTTGACTATACTTTGTACAATTAATGCCTTGACTATATTTTGTACAATTAATGCCTTGACTATACTTTGTACAATTAATGCCTTGACTATACTTTGTGCAATTAATGCCTTGACTATACTTTGTACAATTAATGCCTTGACTATACTTTGTACAATTAATGCCTTGACTATACTTTGTACAATTAATGCCTTGACTATACTTTGTACAATTAATGACCTGTCAAGATAATCAACAAGGAATCTATGATATGTTAGGATATTAAAAAAAACAAACAATGATGGTATCTAATATTTTTTTTTCTCTATCTTCAAAAATAACTGAGTTATTGAATTAAATCGCTCTTAAATGGCCGCCATTTTAAATATAACCAGCTGATTTCAACTTCTAGGGGTTAGGATCATCGTTGCATGTACTAGTATTTTTTTAGCGAATTAAAAAAAAAAAATTGGTCCAGCAGTTTCGAATTCTACGCATCTTAAAAAGTAAGCTCTCAAATTTTGAGAGGAGAAGGGTAATTTTTTTTTGGTCGATTACAAAGGTTCATTATTGAAAATAATAAACCAAAAAAATTGTAATAATAAGGGAAAGTAAAACTCTTTAAACATAATAATGGCGTTAACCAAAACGGTTGTTATTGGCACAACACGACAAATTTACACTTAAGCTAGAATTTAAAAAATAAATTTAACCTCTCACAAAGTCATCATCCTTTGACATATCTCTCTAGATTATTACATTTTGATCTAGAAATTTCTAATCCACATAATGTAAACAGTATTGTTTTTCTTAGGTTGGTTAAGGACAGAAGAACTTCAAGCATATTCTAATTTTTAATTAGTTTAGTTTATTTCAATCCCGGAAAGTGAGCTAAAGACGACTAATAAATTATTACAACAGAGAAAAAGTAATTAAAGTAAGTAAGTAAGCGATTTAAGTAAGTCCTGAAAAGCCTGAACTGTTGCATTATTTGTTTTTTGCTATTCGTGACTTGTTTGTTGTACAATAAAAAAAAAAGAAAAGTGATTAACGATGCCTTCACACTAGAATATGCTTTATAACCAGGAATATAACGAAGCATCAAGATTGTTATAAGGGATTTGGATTTTTGTTTTTATGACATTGGATAAATCTGTAAAGCCCAGATATGCAAATGACATAAGAGTTACAAATGACAAAGAGTCTAAAAGGCGGATCTAAAAAAAAAAAAAAGAAAAAAAAAAAGAAGGAAATGGAGAGTGATTGAATTGCTAAAAGAATTCAGTTGTTCCTCATTGAGATGAGATGTTTTGCATGGGAATTCCTTTGGCAAAACAACAAACTGATTCCTTTGTCAAGTTCCCAACTAGAAAACGGTGGTCCCAATCCAAGTGAAACTCGGCGGAGCCTATCAAGCGAAAAGTTTCGTTCGACTAATGAGATTTCAGGTTACCAAATTGT
Organism: Piezodorus guildinii; assembly: GCA_023052935.1. Taxonomy (NCBI): domain Eukaryota; kingdom Metazoa; phylum Arthropoda; class Insecta; order Hemiptera; family Pentatomidae; genus Piezodorus; species Piezodorus guildinii. The sequence continues at coordinate 66,283,368 of CM041293.1, forward strand.
GACAAATAGAACGACAAATTTACACCAATTAGCTATTGTTAGACGCCTTATCTATCACAGTTCATTGCTTTGCGCAACTCATCTTGTCCATTGGATAGGCATTAGACAAAAAAAAAGCCTAAACAAAAACGATTGTTTCGACTTGGCTTGATATCTTATCTTTGTAAGGATGGATCAATTGATTATTATTTATTAACCTACAGTAGCAATATTTAACAGTAATGTGATAAATATAAGCCTTAGTTTTTTTTCCGTTTTTAATTACCAAAATTTTAAATCGTGAGTACAAAGCTTTGTCTTCTTTCAATTTTAATATGAATACTTGAATTTTTAAAAAACAGGTTAATTGCATTTTTATATAATATAATATATTTCAAACTTTTGCAAAGTATCTGAGTTCGATGAGGGTGCATTATGGAAACATTGTATCATACTTAGAATAGAGTTTTGGGAATCACCTTCCTTTTTTATTTTTATTTTTATTTTTTTGTCTCGCTATATTTGCGAGCAAGCAGAGAATGCCTTAGGATTAAAAGATCTAAATTAAAAATCCGACTTCCAAAAGCCTATAAGGTAGGCATCACCCTCGATAGGCACTTGACACAAACTCGTTACTGCAATAAAAAAATAAAGGTGGTAAGTGCCAAGACATGCCGACTGAACCATCTTCTGACATCTCCAAACCTATCACTCCGCCTCAAATTGGTAATTTATAAAAGCGTGATCAGGCCATCACTGCTGCATGGCGCACTCACGTTAGCTAATATAAATCCTGCCAGGGTATAACCTGTCGTAAGACATACGACACTACACAGAACTAAAACAGACATACTGCACACTACATTAGAACTCCAGACAGTGACTGACTAGATCACTAGAAGACAGATAAAATTTTTTGACAGTCTAAAATTTTGTACGAACCCTATATTTCAGACTCTTTCCCCAACAGGTAGGCCACAAAACTGGCAACAATATGTAGGGAGTCTCAGCCTTCACTGAGGGATCGATCTATGAAACCTATGAAAAAGACAATCTTTCCCGCCTCCTCATCCCTCTCTTAAAATGTACCATGTTAAGTAGAAGAGATATCCTAGAAGCCTGCAGATTCTAGATTTTCAACCCAAACTACAAGCTATGAAATTTAAAAAAAAAAAAAGTATCTTAGGGTTTGTTTTTTAAGCAGAAGAATACCATAGCAAAGGTAGTCAACTCTGTCAAAATTTCGGCATTTTAGCTTTTATTTTCGGTTTATTTATTTTGTTTTTTCGCTCTCCAATATAATTCAGGATAATACAGGTTTTCTCTATTTTATAACAAATATAAACATCTATCTAATTCGTGAGCCAATCAAGCGATGTTATCGTCTTACGAAGTTGATTGATATTTTGAAAAAGTGATTACAAATATAAAATTTAGCAGAAAAAGTATTTCCGCATCATTATTTATAACAATTTTAACTTAAAATGCGATACAGTTATTTTCTCTTCGCTATATCAGACTTTTTTATTTTTGTTTTATACCAGTGGTTTCCAACAAATATTTTTGCCATCCCCTTAATCCGATCATTTCATTGGCAAGGATTCTCTAAATCCTAAATTTTATTTATACATTTATATTTAACAACTACGCCGTAGTATGTCATACCTTTCATGGGAATACCTCCACTACCATAACTCTATTCCAAAATTACTAACATACTAAAACTAAGATAGGTTTTTTTAAAAATAATTATAAAGAAATCCAATATTGTTCATGATCTTCTGTGATATGCTTGTCCTTTAAGCTTATTATTTTCGAAATAAAAAAAAAAAATGACCAAGTTTAAGGTTATGATTGTGTAGTACCAGTGACTTGTCAGTGGTCAATAGTAATTGTATCACTTAGAACGCTAAATTTGTCGGTTTTAAGCATGTCTTATTCCCAATAAAAGCCAAGGCTTCAGAAATATTAAAAGTTAAGGAAGAGGAGTTGGGTGAGAGACCTTCTCTTTTGGTAACTCATGCCTATCACGCCATGTACATAAGATGTTAGTACATTCACTGATTGTTTATTTTAAACACTTTTTTATGCAGATGGATTTAAAAAGAAAATGTACGGTGTTAACACGAGACAATTGTTAAAGAGGCAGTAAATCTTATTTCGTGTCTTGCATTCCTGCAATTGTTGGGAAACAGTAGGTAGTACAATAGGAGGGCCTGATTGCTATACCAATAATAATCATTAAATAAATAATTAATATGCGAAAATAATATATTTATAAAACTATCTCGAGAAATTTTTGTAGTACACTAATTATTGAGATATTCAATCGTTTTAGATGTTGGTATGTTAAATAGGTCGGAATTGTCTATAAAAGTTATGCGTCCATCCCAACCACGATTTTACATATGAATGTCATCACATAAATGTAATAATGTATCACATCATGCAAGAAATATCAATCCCACATGAATGCATCAGCATACATAACACATTTCACTGACTTATATTGGAACAAGATCACATAACGTTTGACATATCGTGTTGGAGAGGCGTCGTATGTAACGTACTTAAATAGCTAAGTTACTCTATCTTGCATAACATTTCAACACTACGTTCCTTGACACAGCTATTATTTCTTACGGTGGATTACTTTATTTATTTCTATTGCCAGGAGTAATTAGACATGAGAAAATATTTTATTTTTATCTATCAATTATCCGCTTGTCACGGCCTGAGCGACATGGTTATAAAAAAAATATATATTGAGGATGTATAGTCAACTGTAGAAACTATTATGGTGGAATAATCAGGAGTCAGTCTTTTTCTAAATATTTTAATTTTGCCGACGTTTCGGCTCAAGCTTGTGAGCCATCATCAGGGCATTACTGAACCATGTCCAAGCATAAACTCTAGTACAAGCTTGAGCCGAAACGTCGGCAAAATTAAAATATTCAGTAAAAACTGACTCCCGATTATTCCACCTCTAGATTGTCAATCAGAAATATATGATATATAATATGAACTATACCTATTAAATATTTTATGGATACAATGTTTGAGGTAAGAGAAAAGTGTAGAAAAACTTTTCTTTCATAATAAAACATTCCTCATTTTTATTTTAGTCAGAAAAATTCAATATTTGATAAAGAAAATAGAAAATTAAGTTTTGTGAAATATTTAGATATGCCAATCTAAAAAAAAAAAATATCGAAATAATATTAAATATCTATATACATAAAAATCTCGTGTCACGAAGTATGTTTGCGATAAACTATGAAATTACTGAACCGAATTTGATCAAACTTCGTAAGTATCTCTTATTTGGTCCAACTTAAAGATAGGGTAGTTTTTATCTTGATTTGCCCCGTACAGGAATCACACCTTCCATGAAAAACTCCACTCCCACTCTAATTAGTTTCAATCCTTGCTTCCTTTCCATTCCTGATAATGCTCCGAGGCGTCTGAAAACAGATGGCCTCGAGACCTTCTTGTTTAGACTCACTACCAAAGAGTGCTGCCAATGGGCAGTTTTCTTCATGTTTATTTCGTGTTATAACATTTCAGCATATTTACTTGATGTATTTTGTGTACAGTTGTAAATTTCAATAAAAACATATTTAAAAAATAATAAGTTTTTATTATTATTATTACAATTTTAAATGTTTGAAAAATATATTTTTCTAAAACGTAAAACAAATTTGTTTAACTGTGGTAACATGGTTTCCAGTAACCTTCCCATATATTTACGTATGTAATTATTAATTAAAATATAAGTGTGTGTTGATAGTTTCTATGTGTTCTTATTTATAAAATAATTCACCAATTTCCATATAATAAAATACAGATAGTTCATAATTACATCAGTCACAGTTGAGAATATCAAAAATAGTTACTACCAAAAATATGAAATGTACAAATTATGTTACCAAGTAGCTAACGCAATTTATTCCTGCTAGCGGTACGATCAACTGAAGATTAGAGTAATCACTCCGCTACAATCTCATTCAACATAGTCACTAGTCAACACCTTTCGTAATTTTGTATCAATTTTAATTTAAATTATTTTATTAATTAAATTGAATTTGCCAAACCGTAAACAAAGATAATGAATGTGTCAGTTTTTTTTTTTTTTTTTTTTTGTTCATGTTGTAGTTCACAAAGAATTTTATTCTGGTATATTAGCTCTAGGGTAGGACCTACTCAACTTATATAAAATGGGTACTAAAATTCCAGAGAAAAACCCCGATGGTCTGGAGTGAATCCGGGCGAATCACCTCTTGTACAGTCGTTGGGAAAACGTTGAATTAAGTTTGAACATGGACCCTTCATAGGATTTAGTGGTATGGTTTTTCCAGGTTTTGATTGCATATTTGAATACTTGACATACCAATGCATATTTAAAAAAAATCTATTTCGATATATTTGATAAATATTTTATTCAACATAATTATTTATCATTAATTAATGAACAAAATCATTTGTACATATCTTTTTAAAACCCAACAATGAAGTTTATCAATTAATAATTGTATAAATATTTACACACTAAACCGAGTAGGAAATTGGGAATCCAATAGTTAAATTATGACTATTAAGTCAAGAGTTTAGAGATCGACTTTTGTAATACTTGCCGGTTGCTTAGCTTTAAAGGTGAAATCGAAGGCCTCCGGTAGAAAGGTCAGGAAAGGTTCAAAGAATCTCACATTCTTATTGTAATAAACAGTTGAGAAACCACTGGTCTCTTCGGCTCATGCTTCTCTCCTCTACTATTTCCTACTTCATATTTCATAATTTTATTTCAAATTCCCTGCTATGGTTCAAGATTCAATTTTGGTTCTGGATGTGTTCTAAAAGCTAAAAGATGAGAAATCCGTATCCTGTACATGTTAAAAATACATTTGCTCCATTTTTGAAATTAGAAAAAATATACACCATTTAAATACTCCTCTCTATTTAAAGTTTGGGCTAACCCATATCCCAGGCGTTTTTTTTAAATATATGGTTTCAAATGAAAATACGTTTGCACCTACCTAAGCGAAAGTAGTTGAAAGCATTGTCACAGTGACAGCAACGATCACCGAAAAATTGACAGATGATTAGAGTAACAGGAGTAGGTTTGATGCATAGAAACGTACGTGTACATTTGGTTGCAGCTAAACAGACTGACAAACCTGCGCTGAAATTCATTTCTTGAAGTCTAAAACGTAAATTCCCAGTGAAAACAATCGATTCTGACGACATTCCACCATACCAGCAATGATAAACCACACAGCAAGCACTACGTATCTTAGAATAAGATTTCTTTTAAAAAAATCATCTGTTTTTTGAAGAAATCTGGATTAAATAGCTTCATTCGAGCCTTTTTTTTTCGCTCTTCAACAGTGTGGTAAAATTGTGCATAAAAATAAGGAACAAAACTAATCACGTATATAGTAATGCTTAGCTTATTAATCAATACAAAATAAGGGCGGAGGGTCACTTTTGGCGTAGCGGCAAGCACAACAGCCTTATATGCTCAAAGTCGCGGGTTCGAACTCGGCAGATGTTCTTAGGATTTTTTACTCCCTTTGGTAATGGACGTCCTTCGGAGGGGACGTGAAATGATGGTTTCTAGCCTGTACTACAGGGTTACTCGTTATATATCCCTACGTAATTAAATCTGAATAGAAAAAATGTAGGACTTTCACTGTAGCATAAAAATGACAATAAAATTGAGATTGTAGAAATTATTTTAGTAATTTACAATATTGATTCACAATGTTATAAGTGATTCCAGTTATATTTTTCTGATTAAGCAGGTTCTGTTACAAAATTGAGTCCAAAAATTTATTTATTCAATAATTATTATCTTTAGAATTAGGCTATTCGGTTTCCCATTGTAGTGTTAAAGATCACTAATATCTGCTAAGCAAAAAATTAATTAAATTTAAGAAAGACCAGAAGAAGCCAAAGGTTCAATATAGATATCGCCATGAGGCACAATAATCTGGTCGAAAATTATTCACCAATCACTGGCATTATCATACTAAATGATAGCAGACGAGGTTCCTTATTACCGATATGAACCAAAACAGGTAATGTAAGGTGAAAAAAGGTCAATATAATGGCATCGTTCCATCATTACTGATTACTTGATAGTAAACAACAAGCCAGATGTAGTATTTATTGATCAAAATGTAAAATGCGGCTATGTCATCGATATTGCTGTCCCGAAAGATGACAATATCGACAAAACTGTTCCAGAGAAAATTCGAAAATATCAAGATCTGTGCCAGGAACTATGTCGACTATAGAGTCTATAGAGGCTGGATCATATCAAGGTCTACCCAATAATTATATTATGCAATGGTCTCATTCCAGACGATACCATTAAAAACCTAAAGATATCCGAAAAGGTTCCGGAAGAAAGACATAAAGCAGTTTTCCTCGGTACGTTTAGTATCGTCAGAAATTTATAAATATAGTTTTTTCGCCTAACCCTTGTCTTTGGTCCAGGTAGGTAAATATTCTGGCAAATCCAAGAAAATTTGCAATAAATAATAATAGGCTTAGCGAACCTGATGCCGATACCACTAAGTATTGTCTACAATGATCACCGTTCATGCCCAAGCCCCCGAGATCAAACTTAACAGAATCCTTCCATCGACGCTTCAGCCTACCTTTCGGACGCCTGACAGTAGGTTCAGCGCCTATCAACTGTTTACGAGCCCAACAGTTACAGTCCATTTCAGTCGCCGCGACCTTGTTAACTCAATTACACTCATAGAGTAAAAGCTCCGCAATTCCGCGTTATGTAATCTCCTGAATTTTCCAGTGCTCTTATCTCTGTTTAAACCAAATATTCTGCATAGTACCTTATTCTTGAAATCTTTATGGCGTTGTTCATCTAACAAATTTAGCGATCACGTTTCACATCCGTATAGAACCGCCGGGAGAATAATAGTTTTTTAAAGTTCTGATCTTTAATCGTACCTTATTGAGGCTTTGAACAACAATTTTTAAAATTTCAATAATTTTTTTTTAAATTATGATAGTATCCTAAGTTTTAATCTTATGTTGATTAATAATAACAAGTTCTCAGCATTGAGTGACATAATATACCATAGAGGAGAGGACAAGACCATATATGCGAGTGACATTGGGCAGGCGCGTGAGCTGCACAGCAGAGCAGCCGCGGCGTGAGGGTCAATCTCACGGCCCCCCTGCATTACCTTACCTTCCTCACCCTACCCTTATTATCAAGTCCATTATACAACTTATTCTCAACGCCCTCATTTTTCTTTTAAGGCACTCATGGTTCAATGTTAGGAGCCAAGGCAATCTACACCTTATGTGCTATATTTTAGTAAAAAATACTTTAGTAAATATTGTATCGAGTTTCCCATGGAGAACCGTGATACTCTGCATGAGAAGGAAACACACAAGACTGGGTATGATCAAGGTACAACGCTATTAACCCCGAAGCGACGCCTATTTTATCTATTACTTAACTTTATTATTTAGGAGAACTATTTCAAATGATGAATAGATGAGCTTTTGGATCACACATTCCTGTACCACTACAACCATGAAGGGTCTTGGGCTCAGTGCATATAGAGATTCGTACTGTTTCTAGGCCAACGGCAGTGCAATGAGGTGATTAGGCCTTAATCACCCTCAGCCCCAGGTTTTCCCCAATTAATTTTGGGTACCCACTTTATAGAGGCTGGGTCGGCCCCAGGAGGGTCGCCATACCCTAGGGTCGCCCCCCGACTGAATTAACAGAATAAATAATATTCTGCCACAGCCGGGATTCGAACCCAGGACCTTAGAGACACAAGACTAGTGCTCTATCCACTAGACCACGCCGCCCCTCGGATCACACATTCGCATACCTGAAAATACCTTATGGTTAGGAATAGAATCTGATACAGAATTGCTTAAAATTTAGTCGTAAAACTGATCAAAACATTTTTTAAAAGCAATCACTTTTGACAAGGCATTAATTGACTTTATATATACTTACACATACCAAAGAATCTTTCTGTATGTTGTAACAAGTCATAAAATGTAGATGAAATCACCCGACTATACACCAGTCATATGTTTCATTTTATAGACAAAGCAAATTTAAGAAAAAATCATCTTAAAATGTTTTTATTTTAACGACAAATCCACACTTAGGCCACAAAATGCTAAAACCCAAACTACAGGAAACTTGAAACAATCCAAAATTTATCAATGAGAATCGTCAATAAAAAAACCATCCTTAGATTAAAGAACCACACTATAAAACAATTCGTTCTAACCAAACTCTCTCATACAAAACAACAACTTCTGAAAACCCCTCAGTAAAAATAATTAGTAACTATAGTAGATCTATCCTTAAATGTTGCACCGACACAAATTAATTCAATTTAATCTTGGTTTATATTTTATTGCACATGTTCAGCTGTTTGTTTTCCTCTTTTAATACTTTTTTTTCTTAATTTTTCCTACAATAAGAAACAAATGTAAAGTACATTTCATAAAGTTTATTTTAAAACAAAACATTTTGGTACAAGGATGCAGAGATCATCCAGAATAATATTTCAGAAATGATATGTTTGTTTTTTAATTTTGTAAATAAAAGTTTTATTTATTTCTTGTAATCCTTTTACTTAAGTATTTACACTAATGACCTACTACTAGAGCTGATCTACAAATTTGCGTTGATATCCTTACCTCTTATCATTTAAAAAAAATGAACAATAGATAAATATATATAAATAAAGGTGTGTTATTTACAAATTTCTTTCTGCCTTTAATGGAGGGAGGGTCATTTTTTTTTTTTTTGGTCTATTACTAAGGTTCATTATTGAAAAGAATAAACCAAAAGCATTTATATTAGACTATACGTTACTATATCCTCTTCTTTTTGTCGTTTTGCATTGAAATAATATTTCCAAAACACCTTACATTTTTTCTCTATCATCAATAATAACCGAGTTAGCAGGGATCAATCTCTTATATGTTTTGGCTTGACCATATAAAATTATTATTTTAAATTGTTTCTCTCTTTGTTCAGCGCGTTGTCTTGATCTCGAAAATCTTTTCGATTTTTCTCTATCTTCAATAATAACCGATTTTTGGTGGAATTACATCTATTATAATTTGTTACTTGAATATTATATATCAAACATTTTTTTTTTTTTTTTTTTTTTTTTCCGCGCTTTACTGATTCTACTAAAACTCTATACATATTTTTCTCCATCTCCAAAAATAAGTGAGTAATGGGCGTATTTATGGGTAAAATTTCAATTTTTTCTTTTCCTTTCTATAATTATTCACGGTATTTTGGTTAAACAAAATCAAAAGGTTCATTTATTAAAAATAATAAACCTAAATTGATCATATTTACTTGTTTGTATTTTAGTAAAAAATTACAATATACCGTTTCCTTCGCGGTTATAGGTAGAAAATAGTTCTGATCCTATGCGCAGACGTTTCGATACAATTAGCAATGTTTATACTTCCATTGGTAGATGTAAGTTGGCAACAGATTTTATCTATTACCTTCACTGTAGTTTGGTTGTGAAACGGCGGTAAGTTATTCTAACCTCTGTGGTATTTTTTGTTTTACCCATTTGTACTTCTGATAAATGCCGTTTTTCTTGATTTTTTAGACTAGAATAACAAACTCCACTCTAAAATATATTTCAGGATTATTTTTATCTATTTTTTTTTTTTAAATTGCTCTGCACGTGAAAAAGAAAACAAAAGGGTGGTAGAAAGCTGCGACCCCCAACCCCTGCAAGAACTACACAGTCCCCTCACGTAGAGCTGGGCTTACTCACGTAGTCAACGGCAAACAATAATAATTGTTAGCATCCTTTACCGAGTTATCCAACTTGGCAGTTGTGTCTGGCGTAGTTATTTAGTAAGATTTACGTAAACAGCGAAAAAGGATCCTTATTACTCATTTCAAGGATAAATCACCATTCGAAGAATCGGGGTAAAATGGACAATAGAAAAGTTATGTAGATGAGCTAAAATTTTTTATTATCTTCATTCATTACGTGCCGACGTTTCGGGGATGTGATTCATTATCAAAACATTCCCTAAAAAGAACAAGTTAATCACAGCTATGTAAAGCAACATGATAATGTGTTTTACTGTCATTAAATGTTATACTGACTAAGTTGAAATAAATTTCATAATTATAAAACTATTTTAATTAATAAAAAAATGTTAGAACTTTGTAGCAAAGTAATATTAAATTCTCTATTTATTCTAACAGAAAAACGGTGGCGATCTTGGTGATATTGAGGTATCAGGGCTTACTTTTGAGCACGAAGAGAAATTCAAGTATTTAGGTTCAATGATAACAAGAAAAAATTAAATCCAGGAAGAAATAAAGTCCCGGTTAAAGGTGGGAAATGCGTGTTATTATTCAGTTGCTAAGTTACTTAGTTCGCGGCTTCTATCTAAAAACTTAAAGGCTAGAATTTATAAAACTATTATTTTTCCGACGGTTCTTCTTTACGGATGTGAAACGTGGCCGCTTACTTTGAAGGATGAACAACGGCTTAAGGTTTTTGAAAATAAGGTACTCCGTAAAATATTGGTCCGAAGAGAGATGAGGCCATTGAGGGGTTTAGAAGGTTGCACAACGCGGAATTGCGGAACTTGTATCCTGTGAATATAATTGAGTTGATAGCATCGCGGAGACTCAAATGGGCGAGTAAAGTTGTTGGGTTCGATGAGGAGCGGATTCCGAGAAAGTTGGTATTCGCTGAACCGACTGGTAGGCGTCCGAAAGGTTGGCCGAAGCGTCGATGGGGGGATTGCATTAAGGCTGATCTCGGGGCTTGGGCTTGAACAGTGAATATTGGACGAGTCTGTGTAGGCGGAATTTGGTGGTATCGGCATCGAACCTTCGGGTTCGCTAAGCCTATTATTATTCTTATTATTTATTCTAACACTATCTTTAAAAAAAAGTACCACAAAAATGAAAAGTGCACTAAAGTGAATTCTTATAAATAAGTTTTTAGAAAAAATTGTGATTTTTTTTGTACTATTAGAGAGTTATTTAAATTGAATCGATGAATGTTTGAATGTATTATTACACTCTAATGTACTCACGACGGAGTTCTGTAACCTTGAGTAAATGCCAGGGCTGAGACAGAGTAAGATTAGCTACAAGCTCGGCAGAAATAACACCGAGAAATAAAGTATTGAAAGGAGCAAGAAATATCTGATGGATTGAATAAAAAAAAATAAATAAATAAAAAAAAAAAATAAATAAATTACTTTTCATTAGACAAGACATTAGATTGATCAACGAGGCGTTCGTAATGAGAGTAGTTACCCGCCTTAAGTAGTCAACCAATCATCTTACAATTATTCTATAGTCATTATTTTAAATGGGTGATTGAAAGCAAGTAAAAAAATAATGATAATATTAGACTAGATGGAATTTCCGAGAGAATGACTAAAACTGAAAATTGAACTGATTGGTAATTGAATATTTCGTGAAGAACGTAAATATTGATGAACGTAATAAGCAAAATGAAATCCGATCATAGATTTTAATTTCTCTACAAAAGGGACTCTTATTTTTACACAAAATATTGTTAGGTCAATGGAGTTATATTAAATTTTGATACGTTGTTTACTGAAAATATAATTAAATACACCGCATGATGCTATTTTTCATATTATATACTTAATTATTTTATAATAAAATGGTCTTGGTCTAGATCATAATAAATAAATTAAAACATAGTTGGCAAAAGAAATGAGTTTTATAACAATCTAAATAAGCATAATGTTTTCGAAGAATGATGGAGCTTAATCAATATTGGGCAAAACAACAACATTTTATTAAATATTTATACCAAAGAAACCCCAAAATTAAACAAGATATCGACAACAATATTTTAAAACAAAAACACTCTTGTCTTTGGAAGCTGATAATCATAGTTTTTCTATCTGGCACTACAAATCGTAGTATGTCCGCACTAATAGTTAGGATGTTGACACGCTATAAAAATCTAGTTGATTTTTTGTGAATACTAATTTATATTTAAAAATAGTTTATTTTCATAAACTTTAATATAAATATACTTTAATTGTTTTTTTACTTACATATTTTATTTCAGAATATTTTACTATATTCACAAATACAACTATTTGTAATTGCCCTTAAATATGAAAAATTGTAATATTTAGCAGTAAAAACATTTTATATCTTGTCCCTAAATACTACCCTCTGTTGTCTCATTCATGAACGCAGACTTATTTTTTTTTTTTATCATAATGATGTTTCTGTCTTTATAATTAGTTTTAATACGTGAGTTTCAAATGATCCTATTTTTTTTTTTAAATTTAATAAGAAAAAAATATATAAAATTAATCTTTAAATATAAATAATAAATCTGTCTTCTTCACAACTCATTTTTTAGGTCGATGCAGATGTATTAACTATAATTTTTTTTTTTTTTTTTTAACATCATTTATTGAAATTTACAACTGTACTTCAAGGTACAACAATTAAATGTGACAAAAGTTAAATGGCGTGAAACAAACTTGAAGAAACTACCCAATGGCAGCACTCCTGTACTTTAATATAATTATATTATCCTATTATTTTTTAGTTTAAGTTTTAAAATAGATTACTAATAGATTTTTTTTTTTTAGGTGAGTACTTATTCTACCCTCTAAAGTAGCAGTAAGTATATAGTTTTAAAAGCTAAAGCATAAACTTTATTTGGGCCGAATACAATTATTATAAACTTACATGGATGTTTCTGGGTTATTTTGGTATTTTTCTTATTTTGCATTAAATCAGCATGATCACTTCAACATAGTCGGTTAATTGCCAAATATTTCTCTTATTTTTTAAAACAAGAAAATGCAACAGATATCTTTATTATACCTTCGAAAATAAGCTAGAAATCAAATTAATCTGTTCCAATAAATTAATTAATCAGGGGATAATTTCTGGCCTCGCCGTGTCAAATTAGAACTGGGAACCTATTATTGCCACTCAGCGAGGTTTATTAATTTTTGTCACCCATTCAAGGAAAGTCGACCCATAATACAACCTTGACCGACTCAAGGGATTCCAGGAAAAAAAAAAAGCCACAAGAATCAGTTTGAATTATTTGAATTTGTAGGAATATCCAAGAATTAATTGCACATGGTTTCATGCCTTTGATTTCGACCTGATTTACTCGTACTGTTGTTATTTGGCACAAATAAAAGAAAGCTTAGACCATTTGTTTTTTAAATAGTCCAATCATAAAGTAATATCCAATAAAAGGTTTCCCGTTCGCCATATATTTCTGGGACAAGTGTGTGTATACCACGTTTGTTGCTTTGCTCATTCACTAAGAAATTTCAGATTGTAGAGGCTTTTTGAGAAGTTTCAAGCATGAAAGCCCACCTCCTAATTTTTCAATTCACGTCTGATCTTCAAAGTAAGATAATATAAGGCTAGAAGAACTCTAATTAATTTCTAAATCATATTGTATGAATGAGATCCTGTAGCACTATTATTATTGTCTATTATGAAATATTGTAATATATACGAATAAAAAAAAATAATAATAAAAAAAAATTTCTAAATTATTGTTTGTTATAAATTAAAAAGAAATCTGGTAAGGGAAACACACCACTTTCACTTAACTCCACTGTTTAAATCGTTTTAAGAACTATTAAATAATCAAATAAGAAATTTTGAAGTTTGCTTAAACAAAATGTTTATTCAGTTTCGTTAGAAAAATATGATTTTGATTAAATAATATAGCAATATCAAATTGTTACGTATCATTATCGGTAATAATCCTAATTATCACTTTACATTACCTTTTACGACTTTGTATATAAGTTAATGTTTCATCTAAAATATTTGGCTTTCCAACAGTATATTATACAAGTATGTTGCTTTACTTATGTTAAAAAAAAAAAATTAAAAAAAAAAATTACACAGAAACAATATTTTTGCCCGTTTCTCCTTTAGTGGTCTAGGAAATTCACTCAAATTGCCAATTTAGCCGTTATTTATCAATGCTAACCAGATGATATGTCTAATTTTTACTTTCACTTACTATATATAGTAAGGGGAAGTATTGCGATCGTGAAAATTTTCGAATTCAAGTTTTCAACGGAAATACACGTTTTAGGGTCCCCTGAGTCCAAATAACCAAGTCTGTGTGTGTGTGTGTGTGTGGTAACTCCCGGGCGGAAACGGTAAGTCCTATGAAACTGAAATTTCATATTTAAGACAACTATACGCCCGAGACGTGACAAAACTTTTTTCATCAAAATGAGCTTACCAGAAGAGGCACTTTATACCATGCATTTTGCATCTTTTTTCGATTTTCTCAATAACGGTTCAGACGATTTTGATTAAACTCGCTATATCGATGTAAAATTTAATGGGCGTTAATATCATGTAGGTTTTATTTGGATAAAAATGGTCTGACAGGGCTTAAATGCCGATATTTTAAATTTTCTTCCCCTAAAGTACCTTTAATTTTGTAGATTCAATAATAATAACTAGATTATCTTGTTAACGCTGATGAAAAACAGGTAAATATATAAATTGAATAAATTCGATACCCAACTAAAGGAGAAAACAGAAAAAATATTTTTGTAATGATATTTTTTCGTTTTTGAACATAAGAGGAGTAATATACATGTATGATATAACGTTAGAAAGCTAAAGATTTTAGAAAAAATATCATCTCATACACAAGCTTTTAAAAGTTAATAGAGAGTGATAAAATGAACATAAAACTAACTGATTATTTTAGATAATAATTTAATAGATTTTATAATAAAACACATGTTTCTATATAAATTCAATTTGATTAATTCCTTAATTGTTTCACGTATTTTTATCTCTAACTGTATTTGAAAATTCTTTCATTGATTTTAATAATCGAGGTAAGTGAAAGTCGTGTGTTGCCCGCACCAGATTTTTTTAAATATAATACATTAAAGGTAGTTTAGAGGAAGAACATTTTAAATATCGCCATTTAAACCCATTAAATTTTTCATCGATTTAATAAAAATCTTGAGAAAATTGTAAAGAAGTGGCAAATGCATAGTATAAAGTAGCTTTTCTGGTAATTCGATTTTAATGACAAAGTTGCTGTAACATATTGAGCGTATATTTGTCTTAAATATGAAATTTTAGTTTTGTACGACTTTTCGTTTTTGTGCTACACTTACCACACACACAAATACCTTTTTTCGGGACTTGGTTATTTGGACTTAGTGTCCCCTAAAACGTGTATTTCCGTTGAAAACTGGAATTAGAAAATTTTCATGATCGCAATACTTTCCCTTACTATATATTTCATGTATAGGTAAGTGAAAGTAAAAAAAATATTTGTTACATTATTAGTGTTTCTCGGATTTGTTATGTAAACGTTGGAGTCCCATTTTAGATCGTCCAACTGGACTCATATTTCATACTTTCAGGTCTCGTTTTTAATATTAGTTAATGAACAAATAATGAATATAACACCAACTATTGTAAATATCTTTAAGAAAATGCCAAACTTTGAAAATATTTAGTTACACTTTCCTCTCTCTCATAGTGAAGGGTGAAGTAACCAATGTCTGACCTGAAATTCTTCCTGCTCTAGATCAGTTTCATGGTCAGCTCTGTCTAATTTGAAATAAATGACTCAGGAACCGACAGCTAAATCACAATCTGAGCGATTTAAATCAGAGTTAATGAGTTAATAAGCTGAATATATTATATTAATATGTTAATAGGTTTATAACAGGTAGTGAAGACTGTATTAGTATTAGCGTCTATATTGTAGAAAGGTAGCAGCATCTAATGCTTATTATAAATTATTTATTAATTTTCAGACAAAATCCTTTTAATATATTATGTCATAATTTTCATTGTATGATAAAAATAAAAAAATAAACTTAATGACAATAAATTATAAGGTTTCTTATAATTTAATAATTGAAAATAATAATTATATCACTTATAATGAAAAAAGAATTACAATACAATATTTGTGAAATATTATAATAAAATAAAATTCTGAATGCTGTGAAAGATCTCAAAGTAATATTAATGTTGTAAATCAAATGATAAAAAATAATAACATAAAAGTTTCTTGCTATGTCTCGATTTACCAGAGTTTAAGGATATATACTTTCACAACTATAAGGCTTTATGTTCTTAAGTCACTATTTTTAGTTAGACACAACTGCACTTTTTTTCACCAAATGATAGTTTATTATCATACCATAAGTATTGTAAAATAATAAAACGTTGCATTAATGTGTTTTTCATGATTAAAAATTGAACTGTAAACCAATGAAAAGTTTTAAAGCTAATTCCAATGAAGTGATTTCCTCATGCCCAACAACCTCCAATTAAAATTTTATTTGTCTTTAATTCAAAGAGAAAAATATTTGTATACCGTCACGTCTATCGTATTTAGCAAAAGCATTTGATCAAAAAAATTAAAAAAAAAAAAAATATACATATATATATATATATATATATATATATATATATATATATTTATAATAATAAATTTCCGTAACTATATACACAACGTTAGATTTAGAACTTTTTTTTATATTTTTTAATTTCCAGATGGCCTGCGTGAGCCTTAAATGGGTTATCTTAAACATTAACTAAAATACTAATTAATTATAATGAAATTATAAAGGAAAGGCTGAGATAGTAGGAAGGTATGTCAAGAAGGACAAATAAAGTTGATATATTTAAAAGAAAAAAAAATGGCCGGTTTGCCTTGCTGAACCGTTAGTAACCTTCCGTATCCAATGCGCCCAACAATTCAAACACCACTTCTTTCCGTAACTTTCTAGAGCACATCTCAAGACTCTCTGGGCTTTTTCTTTTTATTATTTCCTTTTTTTTTTCGTATTTATTTTTACCTTGCAAATATCTTAAAAAGACAGATTTCCTCAGTATCGTTTAGGATACGGTATTGGTTAAGATTTGGGCTGGGCGAACTCATAAAATTCTCTAATTTATCCTCAGGAAAATCATTACTTACCAGTATAATGTTTATTGTAAAACTTTCTTATCGTTTTATATAAATGAGTGATGAGAAATCGTGCCATTTCGTTGCATTAAACAGCGAATTCTCACAACAAAAAAAAAAAAGTAAATACCAATATTTTAATACTAAAGCCACCATAAAATACCATTTCTCTCATTAAATTACATTTTTTTTTTCAATCTGTAACTAATGCCAACGATCTGATCTAAAATCATTTGAACTTTTAAGATAATATGAACAACGAAAGTAAATGTGAACGTAAATTACGATTATGGATTAGATTGGATTCCATATGGAAGGAGTTGGATGGTTTAGTGAAATCCATTCCTCAATCCAGTATGACCAAACAGGCCGGATTGTGGTCATTTAGACAAGTTTTTGTAGAAAATTGGAAGTTTGGATGGGCTGGTAAGTATGTGTTGTAGGAATCAGAAATTACGAGTTGTCTGTTTTGTTTTAAGTCTTCTTTGATGGATTCCATGTTATACGCTTGTCAAGATGGAGTCCTAGGCAGCGAATCTATTGTACAGTATATAACAAACATTTGAAATAATTGTAAATTAATTAATACATTTAATTATTATAAATCTTCGGTAAGATATATCATATCGGTTATATCATTAGGATTAAATAGATATCTAGAATGAGTATATTTTATAGAACAACAAGTTTAATATTCAAACCGACCTGGAACCCACATACTCGACTTAAAAGACAAGAGCTCAACAGAAGATAGGAACAGCTACATAGACTACTGAACAGAACATCACAACTTTCCATTGGAAACAAACTATTAATTTACAAGACAATTCTCAAACTTATGTGGACCTACGGAATTGAACTATGGGGTACTACTAAATTTTCGAACATCAGGCGTATCCAATCCTTTCAGTCCAAAGTCCTTAGAACAATAGTCAATGCTCCCTATTATGTTACAAACAAGACCTTACACAATGATCTGAATATCCCATTTGTCCTCGATTTAATCCCATCTAAATTCCTAAACTTCCACCAGAGGCTAACTCACCTTCCTAATCCTTTATCCCAATCCCTATCTAGTACCAACCATCCTTACAACCCTCCTCGTAGGTTGAGGCGGCAGTGGCCGAGAGATCTCTTATAAATAATCAACTGGAGTGCTGGCAATGGCCAACTTCTCCACTCATGCCTGAGAGTGTGTGCTCTAGCGCCTCACTCAGCCTCCACTGGCTGGACTAGTGACGCGGCTGACTGAGAGGCGCTGGGATCTCCTGACAGCGTGCTTCGGCATCCATTTATCCATTTTTGGATGCAGAGGTTCGATTCGGAGTTTCCAGGGGCAGTATGTAAATATTGTATATAAGTATGAATGTGGCCAAGATTATAAATATTTTATTTTATTTAATATACTTTATTTCATTTTTTTTATAATTTATTTATTTTTATTTTTATTTATTTTATTTTTCATTTGTTACTTAGTTAACTTATTTTATTTATTTTTTGTTTGTTTTACTTTGTACATATGGAATGAATGACTTCTTTTATCTCTAATACTTATTGCCCGAGATAGTGGCAGATTGTATTATTTCTGAATAAAGCACAATTAATAAATACAAAAATAAATAATATTCAAACCTAATCGATGGTTATTTTTGTTTCGTGATACAAACAGAAGTTGATAAATGATTTTGGTAAAATAGTGATAAAAATGGTTATTTGACATTACAAAGTACTTCCTGTTGGAAAAATAAATATTGGGAAACAATGTATTAAGTTTTGTATTTGAATTAAGTATGAACAGCACACCAATAAGCACAAAACTAAATACTGATTAAATATACACAGTATATAACTTTGTTTGTGCCGTTTGGATATATTGTAGTGGGGGTTTCATACTTGGTGACACCTTTCCAACTAGTTTACAACTGAAACTAACCACGCGTAGTCGGGAGAAATTATAATTATTGGCAAATTACAACACTTTAATATAAAAACCGGTTGAAAAGCTTTCTATGAATTGCGAAGTAGGAAAAGGTTATGGATAGTGTTGAAACGAAGGGATTGTTTACATTAGAAGCGATCAGCTGGGAGGGCAGATAGTGCGAGTCACTTCGAAGTATAGATTATGCTATTTTATAGATCGATAATTGAGACGTTGATTTTCAAAAGGTACTAAAGGACATTGTTTTTTTGTTTTTTTTTAATTGATATTTGGACATATTAGTAAGTAATGGTTTAATTTTATCCAGATCCGTCATCATATTTTATCAGAAAAACATAAATATCCTTTAAAAACGTATTTAAAAATTTCAGTTCATTCCAAAAGGTACTAAAAACATTTCTTTCCAAAAACTTCCAATATCTTCTATAAACAAATAAACTTTACTTTCATTTCTTTCTAAAAGGTACTATGTTTCCTATTATATGGCAAAAGCACCTAACCCCGTAATATATTACCATTAATTTATTGTTTTCTTAATTGTTTGCATTTTTATTGATTCATTTAGCACGTCTTCAATCACCGCTATTATTTTGATCAATGGTTTTAACCTAATAATCAGTTTTCAGATTGTTTGAAACAACTTAATTGTGTAACTTTAGTTCTCTTAGGTTCTCAATTAAATTAAGTTTTTTCATAGTATTTTTCTTGCGGCTCATAAATTTAATATAATTTTTTCAGGAACTCACATTTTAATAGAATAATGGTATTTTATCTAACAAATGGTTGGAATTAGATTTACCCGGCCTTGCTAATTATGAGAAGAAAAACCGTGCCTGATCTAACCTGATAGATTTTTTTTTTGAAAAAGTTAAAAGACCAATAAAAAATAAAATAGTTATTTATTTATCAGTCTTTATAGTTAATTATTGTTTGAACGTAGTTAATAATATAAACACATTTGTTAAATTCACAGATGTGCTAAATTAACTAAGCACGTCTTGAATCATTGCTATTATTTTTTTGATTAATGGTTTTAACCTAATAATCAGTTTTTAGGCTGTTTTAAACTACTTAATTTTCATTTGCATTGAGAAGATATTCAATGACCTTCTTCATGAATTTACAAACCTGAATTATAATGGTATGTCACATATATACCAGATTTTTATCATGAGGTCAAGTCAACTTATGAAAAGGTGACACCTAAAATTGGTAATAGTTCCATCATTCTCCAGGCCTGCACATCCTAGTTGGTAGTTGTCCGCCCTTATACGGACTTTCTAGGCGTCTCTATATGTTTACAGGCTATATAATTTGTATTTTTTAATTTGTAAAAGGTTAAGCCTTTTAGGTTAATAAGCGGTAGATTATTATAATTTAACTTTTTTAACGAAATCGGCAAACCACCTTATACCATGCATTTTGCATCTTTCTACGATTTTCTCTAAAACAGCTCTAACAATTTTGATTAAATCGATGTGAAATTTAATGGGGTTTAATATCATGTACGTTTCATTCTGATTAAAAAAGTCTGACAGGACTTAAATGGCGATATTTTAAGTAATCTTCCTCTAAAGTACGTTTAATTTTATAGACTTGAAAAAAAATTAACCAAACAGGTAAATATAACAGTTAAATGAATTTGATATCAACTAAAGAAAAAAGGGCAAAACTATTTTTTAATGTAATTTTTGAATATAAGAACAATAATATAGGTGTATAACATACCGTTGGAGAGCTAAATATTTTAGAATAAATATTATCATATAAACAAGGCTATTAAAAGTAATGGAGGTAATAAAAACCAGATAAAACTAACTGATTATGGTAGATAATAATATTATAGATTATTCAATAAAACAGACGTTTCCATAGAAACTGAATGTAATTCTTTTTCTTCTCTAACTTTATTTAAAAGTTCTTAAATTGATTTTAACAATGGGGGTAAGTGAACGTCTTGTATTGCGCGCACCAGATTTTTAAACTAATTATTTTGAATCTAACTGACATGTCTATATAATTTGTATGACTATATAGTTTCAGATTTTTGAAAATAGATGATGTATCAACTTGACTAATTATCTCAACAATTAAGATGTTGAGTTCCAAAAGATACTATATCCACTATAGACATTTTTATAGGAAACGCAAAAATCATTCATTTACTTATCGATGGACTAATTTACTTGATTTTTTTTTTTTATTAAAATCTAAAGTTGATTTTGTACTGTATTAACAACTTATTTTTACAAATTATTGCACTTTTACCATGACTTTTTAACTATACAATATGGATATTAGTACTTTTTGGAATAATATAACGCGAGCTAACAGTCATCATAACCTTCCTTATACAATATTACTCATAATTAACGTCTTCATAATGTTAATTACTAAGTTATGAATATTTCTCTATTCTTACTCTGGGAAATATCTTTCCTTGTTGGTAAACTAGATTTTTTTGCCTATTCTTCATGAAGAAAGCGGATATTCCAAGCACCTTTTATTTATTTTTGGCACTATAATCAGAATGTATGTAATTATGAAATTAGTTTTGAACTTTCACCTATTCTATCTGTGAATTTAACAAATGTGTTTATGTTATTAACTACGTGTAAACAATAATTAACTATAAAGACTGATAAATAAATAACTTTTTAATTTTTATATTGGTATTTTAACTTTTTTCAAAAAAAAACTATCAGGTTAGATCAGGCACGGTTTTTCTTCTCATATTTAGCAAGGCCGGAGAAATCTAATTCCAACCATTTGTTGGATACAATACCATTATTCTATTAAAATGTGAGTTCCTGAAAAAATTTATATGAGGCCGCAAGAAAAATATCATGAAAAAACTCAATTTAATTGAGAACCTACGAGAACTGAAGTTACGCAATTAAGTTGTTTCAAACAATCTGAAAACTGATTATTAGGTTAAAACCATGGATCAAAATAATAGCAGTGATTCAAGACGTGCTAAATGAATCAATCAAAATGAAGAAAAGAATAAACTATTGGTAATGTATTACGGGGTTAGGTGCTTCTGCAGTTTGGTAGGAAATGTAGTACCTTTTGGAAGGAAATGAAAGGAAAGGTTATATCTGTTTATAGAGGATATCGTATGTTTCGGAAGGAAATGTTTTAGTATCTTTAAGGATAATTTTCAAATACATTTTTAAAGGATTGTTATGTTTATTAGATACAATCTGATGACGGATTTAGATAAAACCTTTATGTCCTTTAGTACCTTTTGGAAATCAACATCTCAATTACTGTTTTGATATATAATGGAAAAACAGTATTAAATGACGTTTATTTATTTAAAATAATTTAATTAATAAGTGCCTCCTTTAGATAATCAATCATATGTACCTAACAGTAAATATATAGAGGACCGATTTAGTACAAATACAAAACACTTGTGCGATATTGCTCAGTGTTGCCAGCGGGGGTGTCATAGGACGAATTCCCTACCGTGACCTTTAACCCCCCCCCCTTCTCGAAATGCCAGCTTTCCATCCATGAGGTGAAAGGATCCATCCGTTGCAATCCGCCTGTTGCGCCAACCCTAACTCATGACTTGAGCTTACATGATACCGCGGACCGTTAGAACAAGGCCTTTCCTCCAGCAAGGTCGCCCAATGGCTACGGCCAACCGATCAGTCAAGGGAAATTAGTAGGAGCATACCTCGCCAATAGATATTAAATCGGTTCCATTGCCAAGTATCATTAATAACAAATAAAACAAGTAGAAAGTGAAATTGTATTCGGATTGTCCTTTTTCAATTATCACGATCAATAAAAACTCACTTCTCAGGACCAAAAACCTTCTCATCATGGTGCCCATAAATACCTTTTGGACTATAAAAAAATTTTACAATAAAATACACAGCTGCGTGAATCGGAAAAAAATCTGTGCGGCAACACACGTATTTCACTTACATGCGTTGTTAAAAATATATAAAAAAAATTGTAAATACATTTATAGATGAAAATAAGTTGTTGAAGAATTAATTAAATTGACTTTCAATAAAAACATGCGTTTTATTAAAAAATGTATTATATTATATCTACGACAACCAGATTTTGTTGTTGTTTTTTTATGGACTTTTCGACTCCCTCTTTAACATTCATAATTCTGTATACAAGATAATATTTTTTCTAAAATCTTTAGCTTTCCAACGGTATATTATACATCTATATTACTGTTCTTAAGTTAAAAACAGTTTTCTCCTTTAGTTGTTTTTCAAATTCGCTCAAAATGCATATTTAGCTATTATTTATAAATGCTAACAAGATAATATGGTTATTATAGAATATACAAAATTAAAGGTACTTTTGAGGAAGAAAATAAAATATGGGCATTTAAGCCCCTTCAGACTATTTTAATCAGAATGAAACCTACGTGATATTAAAGTCTATTAAATTTGACATTGATTAAGGGATTTTAATCAAAATCGTTAGAGCCGTATTTGAGGAAATCGTAAAAAAGTACAAAATGCAAGTATAAAGTTGCTCTTCTGGTTAGCCGATTTCGATGAAAAATTTTCTGTAACGTGTCAGGCGTAGTTGTCTTAAATATAAAATTTAGTTCAGTACGGCTTTTCGCTTACGTGCTAGACTTACCACATTCACACACACACACACGGACACACAGACTCATAGACCTTTTTTCAGGACTTGGTCATTTGGACTCAGTGAACCTTCTGTTGAAAACTGGAATTCGAAAAATTTCACGATCACAATACTTTCACTTCCTACATATTTTATATATACTGGACTGTGTAAATTCACTCGCAGAAGATGCATGTTTGTTTTTTTTTGTTCTTTACACGGGCTGCAACCAATTTTAACCAGACTTGAAAGTTGAAAGGTCGACATATATATCAAGACGCCTTGGCTGGATTAGAACCGGTGCCGTGTTATTTTAGGTGAGGTGCATGTAATCGTTCATTAGGGAGGAATTACATTTATTTATTTTTTAATAATAAACACTATAATTAACTGATTTTAAACAGTTGTGTAAATTTGAATAATTTTTCTCAGCTTGATTTGTTTTACAATTTCTAAGTCACCCATTTCCTGTTGTAGATCTTTGACTATTCCTGTGACAGTTATTTTAACGAGTTTTATTAGAAAATCTCTACTAATTCAAGAAAAAAATCACATATACTGTGTCTTATCCATAATATGATTACCGAAATGATTTCTAAACCTGTCCCTCTAATTAGTAGGATAAGCTAATAATGGGTTGTTAGGCAAGAATAATGCAATATTGCCAACATCTTCGTCTTTAAAAAGGAAATGAACCTGTGTCGTGTGATCGAGACAGATGGCTGGATATATTATGAAATCAGAAAAATGAACAGATTTAGCAACTAAGAACATAAAATGTATGTATGAAAAGCTTTAATAAAATTTATAAGCCTGTGTTTGTAATATGCGTGCCATATCATTTGATGCATTTTTTTCATGTAGGATATGAGAGTAAACTTAACTTAAAAACAATTTCAAATGATAATTCAAAGGAAAGAAATTATTTCAAATGAGTCCTTTCTTTAATAGTAATTATTAATATTTCAAAATATATTATTTAAAATTTGATGTGATAATTACGTTTTCCAGTGCTTATTTACAATCGAACCGTACTAACAGTAAGATATGGAAAACGTTATTATTTTCAATGAGCATAAAAATACAAGTGGGAAAAATGAGTTTAGTTCATTAAAACCAAGCACCTACATATGTACGAAAACCAGCATTTGTTTTTATGTTGGTCAATCTCCAACCTGACGCTCGAAATCATGTTAATTGTACGCAACTTTGTTTTTAAACAAATATACCTTTTTGTGACATTAGGAAGCCATGAATTCAACGATTTGGATCTAATCGTGGAATTCAGAGATTTCAAATCACATAATAAAAAACTGCGAACCCTATAAAACTGATTTTTTATACTTATTTTTATTAATTATTAACAATATACTTATAATTAAGTCTTCAAACAAATAATTCATTATTGTTGCTTATCTTTCAGGAAATTTTAGAAGTAATCTGACATTTATTTTATGATGATAAGTACAATTCAATAACAATTAAACGAGTTAATAAAAATATTTTTAACATAGAAATCGTTTAATTATTTGTGGGATACATATAAGCATTTATGTCCTTAAATATGGTGAGACTTTTTTCCTGAACATATAAAAATAACCATCAGCAGTTTTTTGCCCTTAAAATTTAAACAACAACAACAACAACAACATATAAAAAATCTTCTGAAATGGTTCGTATGACTTTTGGCTTCCTCTCGCTAGGGGGTAACACTGACACACGGTAATGATGTTAGTTATTTTTTTCAGCTAACATTCAAAGGTATGGGTGTACATGGTTCTATTGTTAACACTCAAGACCTTCATAATTGTTCAGCGATAAGATTAAGTAGTCAACCTTTAAAAAAAAATCTATACTCGTGCACTGGGGTAAACAAACTCGAAATGATAAGAAATTTATTGCATGCTAATGAATGAGGTCAGAGGATTGAAGTGTAATTAAGTGATAAGACGATGTTTTTAGAACAATTAGAAACATATGGAAAACAGCTTAAGAATGTCGATTTTACCACGTTTTTCAGAACGTATATGTGCAATAGAGAAATAGGATAGCCACAAAATTCAGTAAATTAAGGGTTGCCACGGGGAGCCGGTGGCTGAGTGGCTAGCGCGCTAGTCTCCCACACCAGAGTTGTGAGTTCGAGTCCCAGTCCCAGCGGGACTTTTATAAGAATATAATTAAATGGGGACTCACTCACAGCCTCTCCCCCGGGTAGTGAGACTCGTCAGCCTACTGGTGGCACTCGCAAAAATAGGCGTAAGGAGTGATGAACCTACCCAAAACATTTCATCGAGCATCGTGAGTATATACTCCCACAAGTCTATACCACGCGGCCAATGACCTTCACGGCCTGTCGCGGCAGGGAAAGGGTTGATTTGAAAACGATGAGCAATATATGTGTTTCGATTCTAGAGCCTCTAAATTACCCACACTATGCTGGCGAATATTTC
This sequence comes from Piezodorus guildinii, assembly GCA_023052935.1. Taxonomy (NCBI): domain Eukaryota; kingdom Metazoa; phylum Arthropoda; class Insecta; order Hemiptera; family Pentatomidae; genus Piezodorus; species Piezodorus guildinii. The sequence continues at coordinate 66,309,368 of CM041293.1, forward strand.
ATTTTAATTAGAGCTAATTAAATCTCACAACTATAAAAATAACACACAATAAAAATAACAATAGCCTTCATTTATATGAAAATACAAAAAAGGTAATCTTCCTTAAGTATGACGTGGCTTGCCCAAATACACTTAATTTTTCTTGCATATCTGTTATCCTTCCAACTCCGAAGCTGTGACTTTGTCCCATATACATTATTAAAGATAATACTCATTACATATAATAAAAGGGATCTGAGAAGAATATATCGAAATGGTTTGAGTTTAGTTGAGAGGAGGGGAAGCTTCTTCAATAAGCAAGCAAGGATAGAGAACGAATCATTGAAAACGTAATTAGGACAACATCTAAGGCAGAACGTTCTAAGGGCAAGTGGGAGCAAATAAGATTTTATCGGAAGTCCGTGGAGATGATTAAATATATACAGTTAAGATTTTATCCTCTTGAATCCTTCACGAAATGTCCAACTTGTCTTAAATTCCTAAATCCGTGGCTCAACATATTGGGTATCGAAGAAGTAAAGCGTTTCGAAAATTAAATCCTATCGATTATGTTATCATTTAATCTTGGACCAAATATATAGTTCATCAAGGCTAATTCATTTAATTTATTTTTCAAAACGAAAGTAAGATTATATAATCCATACACAACAGGAACATTCAGGAGTTGAAGATTATTTTTCTAAAATGGCTACTCTTACCTTTCACTTAACTCCATTATTTATATCAATTTAAGAATTTTTAAACGATAATAAATTGTTAAAGAATTATTAAATTAGATTTAAATAAAAACATATGTTTTATTAAAAAATCTATTATATTATTATCCACGACAATCACTTTGTTTTATCGGCTTTTCATCAATCTGCGATAACTTTTACAATAGTATGTATATGATAATATTTTTTTCTAAAATCTTTAGCTCTCCAACGGTATATTATACGTGTATATTACTGCTCTTATGTTCAAAAACAAACAACTGACTTATTTATTTTTGTTTTCTGTTTTCTCCTATAGTTGTTTTTTAAATTCGCACAACTTACATACTTAGCTATTATTTGTTTTTTATTTATTTAACGTCACTTTATGCTACTATGGCTAATCGGACGATGCTACAGTGGGAGTCCTAAATTTTGCCTATCCAGGTTTTATTAGGATAGGGATCTTTAACGAGTACCTGACATCGCACAGGCTCGGGACCACCTTTTAACGTCCCCTCCAAAGGACGGCATAACTAAGGATTTTTCACTCCCATTAAAAAATCCTAGGACCACCTGCGGGTTTGAACCCGTGACCTTTAGCATGGGAGGCTGTTACGCTAGCCACCCAGCTACAAGTGATCCCACTTAGCTATTATTAAAATGTCATTAAAAAAATATTATTTCAGTTTTTTTTTTCTTTTGTTGGGTATCGAATTCATTCAATTTATATATTTACCTGTTTTTCATCGGTGGTAACAAGGTAATATAGTTATTTTTACATAATAAACAAAATTAAAGGTACTTTAGAAGAAGAAATTTTAAATTATCGGCATTTAAGCCCTATCAGATTATTTTAATCAGAATTAAACCTACATGATATAAAAGCCCGTTCAATTTTACATCAACATAGCGAGTTTAATAAAAATCGTTAGAGCCGTTTTTAAGATAATTGTAAAAAGGTGCAAAATGCATGGTATAAAGTGGCTATTCTGGTCAGCCAATTTTAGTGAAAAAGTTGCTGTAACATCTCGGTTATAGTTTTCTTACATATGAAATTTCAGTTTTGTAAGTTTTCGCGCTAGATTTACGACATACGGACACACGCACACACACACACACACACACAGACCTTTTTGCGGAACTTGGTCATTCGGACTCAGGAGACCCTAAACGTGTATTTCTGTAGAAAAATGGAATTCGAAAATTTTCACGATCACAATACTTTCCCTTCCTATATATTTCATATATAGGTAAGTGATAGTAATAAGGGTTTGTAGTACTTACATTTTAATGCATTAACTCAGTTTTTCACATCTGGATTTATCCGCTTATAATTATTATACGATGATTGCGTAACATGTATAATGTGTTACGTTCTTTTATCTATTTATTGTTTAAATTCGAACTCACCCAGATCATTTTATATGAATTTAAAATTTTCAAGCCTTTATAACTACATTAGACTGGCTTATGGCAGTTTTAAACAAGTAGTTGACGATCAAAATCTACGACGAAATCTTTGACTCTTCATTACATTTCAAGGAAGCAACCGAACGATATTCCAGGCAGTATCACAATTAAACTATTTTGTATTCATTAGGAGGGTGTGATGACATGCCCTAGCATATATAACAGATTGTCCTTTGTGTTTCGGACTTGTGGAACCAATGCATGCTGCTTACTAACGGAATCAGATTTCATCAATGGCCTACTGTTGTATGCAGGTGCAATGCCGCCCGCTCTTCCTACTTGATCCTAATGCTGATGTGACTCAGGAGTGTGTCCCTGCCATGTTTTTATAATTAACAATGAACGTTTCATTACATAATATTCTTATGCAACATCTGGTGAACAGTTTTATTTAGGATCATTCCTTCTGTACGTTACCAACCAGGCAACATCCAGTTTTCTCAATCCGAATTTAAAATAATACGTCATTAATCCTCCAATTAAATAAATACATTAAAGTAATCTAACATTCGTTTTATTTTTTAGAATTAATAAATCATAACTTTTTTCCTTTCTTCTATTCAATCACCTTACGAATTTTGGAATTTCATTGACATCACTTCTAGAGGTCTAGCTCCTATCAAGTCTCTATCCTTCATCTAGCAACTTTTCTTGAGAATACTGGGATACTTGGATAGGCTCACCTACGACTTCATAAAATGCTGGATATTATGTTTCTTCACCAGCTGTGAAAGTAGAGTCCAATTTTTTCGAGCAAATATTCTCCTAAAGCTTCATAAGCATGAATGCACAATCGTGACCCCAAGCTCTCAAGTTCCTAGTCCATAGCAACGAAGCCTCTTCAGACAGCGGAGAACACAAGGAATTATGATTCTTTTGCCGTCTGGAGGATCCCAACAAAGGCAGGAAAGGAAGCGATTCTACTTATATGTTAGCTCAAAGAGCATACAAGGTACTTTTAAGTAGATATGACAGGATCTAGTTGCATTGAATAGGCGTGAGTGTAAAGCTGCTAGAAAGAATGTTTAACAGGAGGCCTTCGAATGAATAGAAATCAAGAGATGTCTATTTCTAAAGTAATGTTGTAATTTAACCCTTACCAGGGAACCAAATGATACATCATACAAATTATGTATTCTATTCCGTTTTAATCTAAACTTTATCAGGGAGGCTTTTCTAATTTAACTTACTTGTAAACCTCCTAGTTCCATGAAAATAATTAACTAGCAAATTACGGAGTTTATTTTATTGTTCTTATTCAACAAAGTTTTCTGGATTGCCCTTTTATCCAATTACTACAATGGCAAGGTAATGTATATAATCAAGAAATTCCATTGACGCTTCAGTGAGAGTAGCTACCATTAAGCGAATAGAAGGTTTTAAGAGTTTCCGAATATAGAATATGCTAGACCAGTGGTTCCCAACAAACATTTTTCAGTCAACCCCTCCCCCCTAAATAAATAAAAAAATGCATGTGTGTATATATACATACACATATATCTCCCTCTTCCGACTTCAATCAAAGAATACTCAAGTCAAATTTAATGCAAAAGTAATAAAAATGAATTGGACCTATAACAAAAACAACAACGCTGCAATTGTTTATTATATCCAAATAAACATATTAGGGTATAACTGTATAAAGGAAAATAGTCAATCACCACTGCTAATTTGAAAACGCTATCTCTGCTATTTCTAAAACGATTTCAATGATTTTTTTATCGTTTTGTAGAAATTCTAATTCTCTATCCAACAACTAAAATTTTGGCAAAACTAAAACTCAATACAATATTTTCTCTATCTTCAAAAAAGAACTGAGTGATAGGCGTATTTATGGAGTAAAATTTCAATATATATTTTTTAACATAGTTATTCGCGGTATTTTGGTTTGAAAACTTTAATAAATTTTTTCTCTATCTTCAAAATTAACTGAGTTATTGAATTAAATAATTTTTAATCGGCTGATATCAACGTCTAGGTGTTAAGATCATCGTTAAATGTCCTAGTATTTTTGTGCAACTAACAGTAACCTTTTGCTATAAAAAAAAAAAGCTACTTGAAATAAATGATTAAAGATTATTCAAGTTAATGCATGCTAAATTCATAAAAATCTCGTCTTGTTAATGACGATTATTAATTTCTAAAAATATTTAATGCAATATTCCAGCTCCCACAAGCACTCGTCTAGTGGAACTAATATACAAATCAACTAACATAAACCTTTTTAGATTTAAATTTACAGCTTACTTTCTGTATTCATATATAAATAGTTGTACATAAGTTCATTACTGTTTTCAAACAAATATTTAATAGGATATTTCTTTTTTTTTTTCAGGTGAGTACCAAAACTACTTTTTTAGCGCTACAATCGTAAGTAAAATCTAAGCTAATTATAAAGAATCGTCCAACTGGCCACCTAAGTAAATGGTATTGGGGTAAGAGGTGATTATTTTACTGTCTATAAGTTATAAATGTTGAAGACCTATTCTTATCTGATCCAACAAATATACGAGTAGAAAATATCTGTGGCGGTCGTGAATAAGTGGTTAAGTCAAAATCTTTCATTTTACAGGTGAGCGACTTAAAGTTTCACTCTCTTCACACCTGAAATTTCTTCCACCAAGAAATTTCTTTAGCCAATTTAACACGACGTAGGAGAAGATCTGAGGGAGCGATACGTGAAGTTAACTCATTTTTGGTATAACTCGAGTTATCTAGTTTTTTACGACCGCCACAGATATGTTTTAATACATCATTAAATTAATGGAAAACACAATATTTAAGAGTAATTATAACAATATGAAAAATTATGCGACCGAATTTTTGACGTGAGGTATCAACTATTATGTTCTATTCCCCACCGCATATTGAAGTAACCTTTTTACATTTCAATATTGTATGAATTATTTCAAAAATAATAATTTAATAGAACGTTTTTGTCCCCTTGTAAAGTCTGTAGACAAGCAAAACGTCGGAAGGTTATTAAATGAGACATTTTCTGATTTGGAATTACCAAAGAATATGATCCTTTCAGTCCAATTTTAAAATAAATAAATAATGATATAAATAATATTTTTCTATTTATTATTTAAATCAAGATTTGATTGAGTTCAATACCGGCAAATATTTCACCCTCCGTAATAGACTCTATGCAGGCAGTAGTGTCTAGGCATCATGGGCGTAGTTGGACGGATTATTCGGATGAAAAATTATTCCAATATAAAAAATAAACTTTCGCAACTTATCCTCACTAAGTATTGCTTAAAAGTAAAAAATCTGGTGCGGGCAACACACGACTTTCACTTACCTCGATTTTTAAAATCAATGAAAGTATTTTCAAATACAGTTAGAGATAAAAATACGTGAAACTATTAAGGAATTAATCAAATTGAATTTATATAGAAACATGTGTTTTATTAAAAAATCTATTATATTATTATCTAAAATAATCAGTTAGTTTTATCTTCTTCTCATCACTCTCTATTAACTTCTAAAAGCTTGTTTATGAGATGATATTTTTTCTAAAATCTTTAGCTTTCCAACGGTATATCATACATGTATATTACTGCTCTTATGTTCAAAAACGAAAATTTCATTAAAAATATATTTTTTCTGTTTTCTCCTTTAGTTAGGTATCCAATTTATTCAATTTATATATTTACCTGTTTTTCATTAGCGTTAACAAGATAATCTGGTTATTATTATTGAATCTAAAAAATTAAAAAAGGTACTTTAGGGGAAGAAAATTTAAAATATCGGCATTTAAGCCCTGTCATACCATTTTTATCCAAATAAAACCTACATGATATTAAAGCCCATTAAATTTTACATCGATATAGCGAGTTTAATCAAAATCGTCGGAACCGTTTTTTAGAAAATCGAAAAAAGGTGCAAAATGCATGGTATAAAGTGCCTCTTCTGGTAAGCTCATTTTAATGAAAAAAGGTTTGTCACGTCTCGGGCGTATAGTTGTCTTAAATATGAAATTTCAGTTCCATAGGACTTACCGTTTCCGCCCGGCAGTTACCACACACACACACACACACACACACACACACACACAGACACACACACAGACCTTTTTGCGGGACTTGGTTATTTGGACTCAGGGGACCCTAAAACGTGTATTTCCGTTGAAAACTGGAATTCGAAAATTTTCACGATCGCAATACTTCCCCTTACTATATATAGTAAGTGAAAGTAAAAACGTAGAGGGAGAGGAGTTTGTAGGAGTTTCAGAATAACATACCATTCGATAATAATAAATCATGCAATTAAATATAAATCTAATTTTTTGGATAACGCCTGGGTAAAAAGGTTTGCACATTCCACTATGTACAGGTAGTCTGTTTAGTACCTTTTATCTTTTTTTTACTTTTTTTTTATCATAATTATTCTTAAAAGCTCTAAAGAACTTGTTCTACAAACATTTCGAAATGGAACCTGCTACCTCGACACCTTTCACCTCTTGCACTGGTATGGTAATTGAGGCATGCGTTTCTGCCAATTCGTAACCTTTGGTCCTACCTTACCTGTAAATATTACGTTCTCCTGGATGTTTACAAATAGAAATACTCAGAAATTATTTTTTACAGTATTGTGAACTCTGAGAAATTTCATAATTTTTTTTAACACTATCTTTGTTCAAGTACAACTTTTTTATCCAAACACTTTGTTAATTTTGTATTTACACTCACTCAAAAAAGTTTACATACACCCAAATATAATCGAATAAATACAAATAAAGAAATTAGAGAAATTTGCAACTTTTGACCTTCCATATAGTCCAAAGATATTAAATTTGGATTCGTCAGATAATATAACCCTTTTCCAGACATTGTTGGGATTATTTACAAACTCTCTGGAAAATTACAGCCACTTCTTCCGGTTTATCTTATTGATGAAGGACTTTCTTCTCGCGGCTCGACCACTGTATCCTTCCCTTCTTAGAATATTTCTGGGTGGACTTGAATCCCATATCTCTATTTATTCTGATGACCATTGAGGTTGCGGTAGTGTGAGGGTTTGCATGTACTTCAGCAAGATGTAATGGCTTGCTTGTGTTGATTCTCCAGTTTTCTAGGTCTTCCATCACGTGGTATATCCTCCAGAGATTTTAACCCTCAATGTCTTTTTAGTACATACTGTACATTAGCATGTGGCTTACTTAGTAGTTGTGCAATTTTACTTAGAGATAACCTCTGCATTTGGTAACGAACCCTAAGCTTCTCAAATCACGAGAAACGCGCATATTGAAAAGAAATCAGTGTCCAGCACAAGTAAAGCTAATATTGATCTGAGAGTGAGTACAGAAATAAGATTAATACAGATAACACTGGAAAGACGTTCGTAATACAACAAAATAATTAATATTGAAAGTATATGGAAACTTTTTGACCTATCATTAAACAAATGACATTCTGCTTCGTTTGATATTAGGGGTACTCACTACGTTTGCTATAGCATGCTATTTATGTTATTTTGCTAAGCCGTCGAGTTTCTACGTTTATTTCCTGTATAAAATTGATGGGTTTAGCACAATAGCACAAATAGCATGCTATAGCAAACGTAGTGAGTACCCTATTAATGTTGAAATAAAACTAAAAATCGTTTTTTCTTATATTAGTATTAATAATTTGTACATTAAGAAATAAATAAATAAATAAACATAAATATCTCTGCAAATTAATAGCATGCTGTATGGAAACTTTTTTGAATGAGCGTATATACAACCAGAAAGAAATATGTTATAAAAAATAATACAAAATTACTGAGGAAATGTTGATTGGGGGTGCAGTGATCAAAACATTTTAAGTAAAACTTAATTTATTGTTCCAACGTTTCGGTCTAAATTTTAGGCCAGCTTCAGGAGGGAGATTGTTAGGCGGGAGATCCTAAAATTAAAGGTAATGCACACTACATATTTGAAGGTAAATACACTCATTTTTAAGCACTATTAATTTACATCGACTTTCTTCCGGACCGTAATCTTTTTCCACTATTACTCTATGATATGAGAGCATTTTTCGTTTAAGAATTAGTGCCGTTTATTCTCTGAAACTTATGAAAAAAATACCATACCTTGACCTTCTGAGTCATTGGAAAACAATTAACCCCTAACCCTCTGAGTGCCATGGGCGCATATATGCGTCCAGCGAAAGCCATAGTACAGACTGTGGACGCAAATATGAGCCCAACAGATATTTGTATGGGACTATGGTCGCCAGCGCGTCACGCGCCGTCCGCACGAACCGCATAGGCCGCGAGTATCCAGCAATCAAAGGGTTAAATAATTGTTGCTCATAGACGAAATATTTAATGGTGTAATTACGTTTATTAACATGATAAGTCATTGACAATAACAAAAGTAGGCACCGTTCATACCATCGTTGATGGAAATATCGATAATATAAAAAATAATTTTGGTATTAAAAGTTCTACAATCTGCTTGAACCCCCTCTTTATGGTTTCGTTGTAGTCACAAGAGTTTTCTAGGATTTCACTATTGTTGGACACGTCATTTCATAATGATGATAAGAAATTGCGGAAAGGAATATTCGCTAGTTGGAGAACGAAACAATTGCACAATACTCCAATAAAATTACACAGTAGAAGGAGAAATTACTAATAGATGAGACGTCAATTTCGCTAGGAGTCAAAAGATCAAGCCAGGAATCATATTGGTCCTGACTGAACCGAGAAATAGCAAATCTGTAATGATGCAATCAGCAACGGTATCATCGAATTGACTATAAATTATTATAGGGTTGTTAACTAACCCAACTACAAACAGAAATACTAAGTTTACAAGTGCAACAGAGACGGGAAAAATCATAGTAAGATTATAATTCTTGCCTAGCCCGATCTAAGGCGGAATGGAGATTAACATTCCTCATGTTTTGTTTTGAGGCATAATTCTGGAGGGAATGAACTTTTTTGTGTTAACACCTGTTTGTGGCGTCCTTGTAGAAAAAGTTGTACCCGTCTTTCAACTTCCAAAAGGGCAATGGATTGGTCCACTTCTTATCTTCTGTCACCTACAAAAACTGCTGCATCTCAAAACAGCGTTTGTGATGATCCTAATTGGTTATTGAAAAAAAAATGTTTTTTCAACACTGATTGAAAATTATCTAGAACAAATATGTTTCTTAATATTCATTCAACTATTTGATTAAATTGTCCCAAAAATCAATCTTCAATTGAAACAAATTACCTAGCATACTTCTCGTATATAATACGTAATGTTATTAAATGTGGGAAAATGCCGCTATAGTTATTATTAGATGCCCAAGCAGATCGGATATTATTATAATAATGTAAGTTAAAAAAAAGTTAATACATTCATAAAAAATACTGGCGTATTTATTTACAGCCTTGAATAGTCATAAAAATAACTAGCTGGAAGATTGTTTTATTTCTAATGCTGCATTGGCAAGCCTGGGCACGATCTAAGAACGTCTTAAATTATTCCTGCATAGATTTGAAACACAAAAAAAGTTTATAACATTATTTATTTACTGGTTATAACATTACCTTTTTCTTATTTATTTTTCAATGAAATTGAATTCCAACTATTAATTTTCACACATAATTGGATAGTTTCTCTACACTTTTGTTTCAAGTATTTTTTTCATTACACATATTTAGTTGAATAACTAATATAGACTTAAATTAATTAATTTCAATAAATAATAAAAACGTTCACAAGTCCTGGCAATTCTACAGTATTGATAAATACTCATGTCAAGTTTTGTATTTATTTTAATTTGATAGCGTTTTGAACAACATGTTTTTTAATTAGTGCTTACAAGAATTAAACATAGGCATGACATATAATATCCATAAGTGGTAGATACGTTTGGTTTAACTTATTTTCAACAAATTATATCTAATTATCATCAGGGTCGGATCGCGGGTGGTTCAACGTCTTAACTTCAATGAAGCTTCAGAAAAATCATACTAAAGTTTACCAATTTCCCTTCTTCCTGCCAAATGGTCACATCCCTAGGAAGTAACAGAAGGAAATCAGTAGACCTCCAGAGTCCTGTGAAGCTTGGCCAATGATTCAAAATCTTCCTCCTTGCCGCATTCAAAAAGGCACAGCTTTGAAGTATGTGCTCTGCAGTTTGCTCTCCCCCACCACAAGTACACACAGGACTGTTACCTATTTTAAACTTCCTGTTAAGGTGAGCATTTAGTCCGTTGTGGTAGGCACTGAGTCTGAAAATCATGACTTGTTCCTTTCTGCTTAGTTTGTAGTTGGGTTGCTTAGAGGATGTCCGGCTGGTGCTCCATCCTTGTCTGATCGCAGCCTTGTTTACTGTTTTTGCCCGTCCAGTGAAAATTTCTCCTAGGAGTCCAAACCTATTGGTCGAGATACACAAATGAATTTCCACTCTCCCCAGGCCGGGTTCATTTGGAGCCATTTGAATGAAGCTTTAATGTTACTTTTGAGTATTTAGTATCAGTAGTTATAATAATAATAATAATCTTAGAGAAACCGTAGGTTCGATGCCGTCACACCTAAATGTTGGCTACACAGATTCGTCCAATGATCACCCTCCAAGCCCAAGCAATCCAACACAATCCTCTCACCGACGTCTCGGCTAACCTCTCGGGCGCCAATCTGTCGGTTCAGTGGATATTAACTTTTTTGGAATCCGCTCCTTACATGATTTTACACTTGACCTGAGTCGCCGCGATGTTATCAACTCAATTATACTGCCAGGGAACTAGCTCCGTAATTCTGGGTTGTGTGACCTTCTAAATTCCCTAGTGGCCTCAGTTCTCTTTCGATCAAACATTTTATGCAGACCTTATTTTGTAAGACTTAAGACGTTTCATCCTCCATAATAAGTGACTACATTTTACATCCGTATATAACCGTCAGGATAGTGATAGTTTTATAAATTCTAACCTTTAAGATTCTTGATAGAAGCCGCAAGCTAAGTAATTTAATAATATCACGCATTTTTCGCCTGAAAACACGACTATTTAATTCTCTTGGATTTCATTTTTTTTTTTTAGTGGAAAAAAAAACATTGATCTTAAATACTTAAATTTCACTGATATATCAATACCACCAAGATCTTCACCGCTCCTATTACTAATAATATATTTCATTTTATCCGTATTTTTATCAAGACCTATCTCATTAACATACACATACATAATATACATTATTTGTATACGTCGTAATTATATTTATTTTAAAATTGCGGGGAGATATTCTTCCTCCCTTTTTCGGGAATCCGCCACTGATTATCATAATCCCAGTAGCATCTAATAGTTCGTTTTGGAGGGTTCCGGACATATCTCACTATAAACGAGCCGAGTCCGAGAACACAGAATATCGTCCAGTTTCCACGATGTTATCGGCTACAAGATGCAGGTAGATCTACCATTGTAGCAACGATTAGTGATTTTATAATTACGGATCATATGATGAATTAGATACGCAATTCAATTAGAAAGAGTTTCCAAGGATCAATTTTTGAAAGCAATGAACTCTTTGTATGACGGATCCTAAAATAATAAAAAAATTCTGTAGGTGTTGAGAAGTTGCTGTAAGAAGATGATGGATGCTTTCAGCAAACGAAAGGCATGGAATTCTTCGCCAACGCTAAGACCTTCAAATACATTTGCATTTTACTGCGTAAGACGTGGCGTAATTTATTTCCTGATTACTATCTTTATAAAACTCCTATCGATGTGGTGAACGACGAAAACCTTTATACTATGAATAGCAATTGCGATATTCATTACATTTAAAGTTAATACTATAATATGTGTCAAAATAAAATTAAAATATATATTCCCGCTTGTAGAGTACTTTAATCATTACCTCAACTATTCTAATTGTTGATATATATTGAAATACCTCAACCACCGAAATGATCTAAAATTATTCAGTTGTAATTACCTGAAGAAAAAAAACGCGGCAAATTATTGCACAAGGATTTATTATTTTCGAATAATTATATTATGGTTTTACAATTTATATAGGCATGAATAGTAATTAGTTGGCATTAACTTTTATTTATAGCAATCAGTCAATACACTGTCAATTTCTATTGATTATTAACCGATTTCAATGATATAATGAAAAAAATTGTATTCCTAAATTCTTAAGATGGACAGACATAATTTTTTTGACCCGATATTTGGATTCTACGTATCTTGACGCGCGAGAGCTCAAATTTTGAGTGAGGAGAAGGTTATTTATTTATTTGTTCCTGCAATTTCGATTTCAAAGACTAATTATTGAAAATGACCAAAAAATAAAGTGAAACCCGCTAAATCGTCCGATGACTTATCTCATCGGATTAACCAATGACGAAAAAATGCTTTTGATAATATATGTTTCCTCTTAATTAAATATATATAGACAGTAGACCTATCTTGCCATTTTCTAAGTATCAATATGCTACCAACTGTATATCCTTCTTCTTATACAAGATCTAGAATTGCTACTTTAAGGACAGGAAAGAATTTTTTTGGGATTAATTTTTTTTGGAAAAACTTTCATCGTGAAACCGCCAGTTCGGGTGCCATAAAAATAGATTACTAACTGGATAAAGTGGCTGGAGAATTTTTTAGCTATTAACTGCAGAAATAGATTCGTGCTGATTCAGTAACAAAGCTATAACCTAATTCACTTTCATAAATATAAAGATAACATAATCAATGAATAATGATTATAAATCAATGCTCTAACGAACATTCATTGATCAATTAAAGTCATAAATACGTTTAAGAATACAGCAAGTTTGTGGTTGAAACATTTGTATATAATTAAAATCAATGATTATAAAAATAAAAACGTAAATTGTTACACAATGGTTTATTATTTTATAATAGAGTATAACTGTTTATATAGCTGTTGTTAGGCAAATAAGTAATATGAAAAGCAATAATAAAAGGATAATATCATATCACTATCGCTGATTTCAAAACGCAATGTCTCAGCTACTTGCTTACAATTTCAATGATTCTTTTTTCATTTTGTCGAAAATTTAATTCCCTATCAAATATCACTAAAAGCAATTTTTTGGTATTTAATTATTAGGGGAAACGGTTTTTTTTTTTTATATTCGTGATTCGGATTCTACGCATCTTGAAACGTAAGCTCTCACATTTTGAGAGGGGGTAATTTTTTTTTTTTTTTTGGTGGATTACTAAGGTTCATTATTGAAAATAATAAACCAAAAAGTATACACAAATACTTTCTAGCTTATATCACTGCAATCCATGAAAGTTCTTAGATTTTCGTAACATGTGGTGAAGGCTTTGACTTCATAGAATTATTTATTTATTTCTTTTTTAAGAGGAACAATTTTGTTTATAATAATTCTTAACACTCAGTTTATTATTTTTCGCCGGATCATTTGGAATACGACGTAGACCATTTTCTCTTTCTATGAGAAGGTAAAGAGGGTACTTTTTTAGTTCGAATCAACTCGCGAACCAAAGCTTTCTTCATTGTTGCCATTGCGAAAAGCGTGACTGGAGGCAACTGTCATAGGCTGTCAAGCCAATCAAGTGTCTGCTAAAGAATAGATTTCCGTGTTTGTTTTTCAAATTTAGATCATGTGTATGATGAAAAACCTGTCGTTATTTAAGAACTCTTACTTCCTATTCTCATTTTTAAAGAAATTTATGCTAAAAAATGGTCTGGAACACGGAATCAAGCTTGTTTCCAACAGCCAAACAGATACTAGTGGTGATATCTGCACTCATTAATGGCCGAAAGTCAATAGCTCATCAATGAATACAACTTTCAGAGTATAAATGAATCATTAATGTAGAAGTATGTTCTTCAGAACCGATTCATCGGGTCACATCTTTCGATCTGAACAGTTATGTAGGTGAAACCTGCTCAGACCTTCCTGAAATAATGGTAATGCGCTAGTTTCCGCCTTCGGATAACAGAATCAAAGTTTTTTCGGTAAATAAAACCGTAAACTACGAGGTGGAAATAAGATTAGCATAGATTAGCAGAGAGGCATAACGCCCCCTGAGATAACTTTCTCGCTGATGGAGCTGCTCTTTACATAAGTGGAATTTGAGAGTAGGGAGCCTGCGACCTTGGAGCCCTTGAAATATCACTTTCTAACCGGTTTGAGTGGCGGCCCACATTCGGCACGGGCCGGCGCCACCAAACTCTTCTTTATCCGGGGCTACCGAAAGTCGGCTGATGGATCGGCTCAATGGCTACAGTCATCGCCTTCAGCTTTCTAACTGCTGTCTCGTCCAGAGGGCTCTTGCAAAAAAGAACCCTTACAGTACCCGAATCACAATCAGTCTCTACCTTGATGCTAATCTTAATTCAAAAACCGAACACTAGTAAATGAGAATACTTGTCAGGCATTAATGCATGGTGGTTTAGAAATTACTGATATTTAGAAGTTCATCATTTAATTTCAAACTAGTCTTCCAAAAAAATAAATGTGTGAGACTACATTTACAAAAAAAGAAGTATATATATTTATAACTTCTCTATGATCTATTCCACTTTAATTGTGACACATAACTTCAGAAAAGGAAAGATGTAGCACTTATCTTGAAGATTAATCTGAACTCATGAACGGAACTGTAGGACTGACCGCTTAATGCGGCACTATCATATACTAACATTAAACTATTAAAGAATACTGCGATATTGCCCACAACCATTAAATAAAACCCTAAAGGCTATGGTTTTGTTCCTTTTTCAAAGAGTTTGAGGTGTTTTACTGCTGATGGCGATTAAACGATAAGAACCAGTTTAGAGATGTCATGTAACACATAAATGAGGTCGACAGCACAAATTATACTTAAACTACAGTCTAAAGTAATGTGGTAATCTAACTGTTCACACTGAACTGTTTCTCCTATCGCTGAGTTCCAATGTCTTATGTCGCTTCCTTTTCGTTGGGGTAGGTCTAAGGGCCATGTCTTATTGTTTTAATGCGCTTATGATTATTCTTTGTTTTATTTTGCTATAATCTTAATTAAAAGTTTGGGACAAAAGGAATAACTAAAATTTAAGAAACATATTAGAAACATATAAATTTAAGAGACATACATGTGGAATTTGTTAAAGATTGTCCATAACACATATTACGAAAGAGTACACCCATATTCTGCTAGACTGAAGAGTTACTTCTAGTATGTATTTAATAAAGGATGTATTTAAAAGTAACATTTACCTCAATCAATCTCCGAAATTCCCTAATCCATTTTTCAGACAATGAATTTTTTATTCTAGATGATAAATATAGTAAAACTGAGACTTCGCTAAAATTGTAGCATAAGGAAAACTGTGCTAGTAAGAGGTGAAAGTTAGGACCATAGTTCGGCAAGTTATGATGCCATCAAATGACTCATCCAAACCGTTTTGTAATCAAAACAGGAATATATCACCAAAATGTCAAACAACTTCACTAGAAAAACTCAAAAAATATAAAATAATCCCACTTTGCTGGCATGATCGCCATCCGCCAGGTCAAACCAGGAGGGAAAGATTTCATTGCTATTTGTTTATTTATTTAACGTCACTTTATACTACTTTAATTAATCGGATCTATATAGGTTTAATTAGGAAAGGGATCTTTTACCTGACATCTCACAGGCTCGGGACCACCTTATTATGTCCCATCCGATGGACGGCATGACTAAGGATTTTTAAGGATTAAAAAATACTAGGGCCACCTGCGGGTTTGAAACCGTGACCTTTGGCTCTATGCGCTTTCCAACGGTGTAACGCCTTTGTCACTACTTCTAGTTCAGAAATAATATTTTAATGCCTTGGTTAAAGAAAAATTATTTTTCCCGTTTAAAAAAAGCTAAATTGCACTGTATTTTACTTATACACCTTGAGGAAACAATCCCCTAAACGATGGTGAAAACCGTCTGGTGGTATAGAAGGAGTTAAAGGAAACGAAAATCGTATTATCATTGTATATATAGTATATGATAGTACCTATTTTAAATCTCTGTACTAATTTAGAAGAGCATCAGACTAACAGAAACCTTGTTGTTGAAATAATGGATTAACGATTAAGTGACCGCAGTTGAAATATTCAAAATATACATACAATAAAAAATACAAACAAATATACAATTGAAATCAAGATAACCCAAGGTGGTACATGTTAGACACAGGCTCTAAGAACTGACCACAATCCCCAAAACATTATTCTCAATGAATTATTAAAATTTAGAAATACAATACACGTACATATTTACTTAAATTTTTCGTTCGCAACTTAATGAGTCTGTGCAATGCATTAGTTGGTTATTCGTTAGTCTCTTTTCTTTGTTTATTTATTTCACATTACTTTATCCTAATGAGGCTAATCAGACGATGTTACAGTGGGAGTCCTAAGTAGAGATCTTTAACTAGTACCTTACATCGCGAAGACTCGGGACCACCTTTTTACATTCCCTCCGCAGGACGGCATAACTAAGGGTTTCTTACACTCATTAAAAAATCCTAGGACCACCTGCGGGTTTAAACCTGTGACCTTTGGCATAGAAGGCTGTCATGATAGCCACTATGCTACAGGCGATCCCTCCGTTATTCTGTGCAAGGCTGTTATGAATTTTTTTAGTGAGTTAATTTAATTAAATTTTCCAATACCCTCTCGCGGAACCCATCGTTGGACATCGTCTGCATAGAAGGCTCTTATGAGGTTTCATTGTTCTTTATACATATTTATATCATAATTATGGCATACTTAAATAACTAATCAATAAATTGATAATAATACAAGATAGAACTATATTGTTTGTTCAACAGTTATTCACAAAAATATGCATGTCTTCTTCTCTTGACGTAAGGTACTACCTATGCATAACTTCCGTCAAGAGCTGTGATAAGTACTATGAAGTATGATGTCTTGGGTTATATATATCATGATTTCTTGAGAAATTCTAACAAAATCTACTATATATACAGTCTGGCCAGAGACGGCATTGAGGTAACATCTATCGCTCCCACAGTTATCGTTTATCACGTAATTATTACTATTATTTCTTACTTTTTTTTTTAAATACAATTCTACGTGTCGTTAAAAGAACTTAGTGTCACTTAACGTCACTTAAACGCACAAGAAATAGTACGGGAAAACGTTAAATTTGAAACTCACTGGACACCGTTAGTAGAGCGCAGTTAATCCATTAACTTCCAAAGGATTTTCAAGTCTGATAACAATTTACCGTGCGTAAACATCGCTACTGTTTGTAAACATTATATATATATATCTAAATATATACATATATAGATATATATTTTTCATTTTTATTTTTTCTTCTCTCATAGCAAAATGGTTCAGTGCACTATCTGTGAGTGTGTGATTACAAGGGACGATAAAGGTAGTTTGGGTTGTAGCAAATGCCGCGTAATTTATCACGGTAAGTGCTGCAACCTAAGTGATAAGGAAATAGAACAAATTAAATCTCAAAAGAAAACCTGGTTCTGTAAAAAATGCGACCCGCCCAGGAGTCCAACTAAGATCGCCGAACCGTCGGCAGCGGATATTCTCGCTGCAGTGAATCTATTAAGAACTGAAGTTAACGATGAAATCGTATTAAATCGTCTCTTGAAAAATATGGTGGGATGAGTTTTGAGCTGAATGATCGTCTCACTAAAATAGAGAAGCATCTTGAGGGTCAGGCTAAACATTTAGAAGAGGTCACAAGCGAAAATAAAATCCTCAAATCACGAATGAGCGAATTAGAGGTCCGCCTTAATAAGGCCGAACAGGGATTACTCTGCAGGTCGGTCGAAATTCGTGGGATCCCAGTGCGCCCCGGGGAAACACCAGCGGCCCTAGTGACCAGTGTAGCCGCAGGTCTGGGGATTAAAATCTGTCCTGAGGATCTTGACGTTGTGGAGCGGCGCAGACCGAAGAAAGACGACCACGGCCTCCTTCTGTCATCGCTCGGTTTGTAAGACAATCGATGCGGGACGAGCTAATAAGAAACAGGAAAGTTAAGAGAGACTTCTCGACGCGGGATATTGGGTGGCAAGAGAACGATACTCACCGGATTTATCTTAGCGAGGAAATGTCTCCTATGAATAAGAACCTTTATTGGCTCGCTAGACAAAAGAGATTGGAAAAAAAAAAAAAATATGTATGGTTCGCCGCCGGCAGGGTGCGCTGCAGGAAGGAAGATGGACATCCTGTTATCTTTATTGATAAATCTCAAGATCTAGACGTCTTCGGATGACTCATAAACACCAGTCTACTTACGGTCTACATACTGGAAAAGGTCTCGGCTTCTAATAATCTTCTTTACGTCCTCTGGAATCTCAACTCAACTACTTTGTTTCTTATAAGTTTACTTCGTTTTTTGTTTTTTTACTTTGATAGATTTAATATTTTATGTTTTTTTTCGTTTAAATCGTTTCTCTCAAAAGTTATTTTGTATTTTTTCATTTACATTAATCAATTTATATCCAGTTTTAATTTATCATCTTGTGGCTCTAGCGTCTTCCCTTCACACTCTGTTTATTTCCCCACTTCCTTTCCTGTATGTCTAATGTCCTAATCAGCTGTCACGTTAACGCCCAGTCCTTACCTGCCCACTTTGATGAATTCTTCCAATATTTTACGAATAACTTCTACCACATCATCGCTGTCTCTGAAACCTGGTTAAAACCATACATCCCTTCCCACTCTGTGTCTCTTCCCGATTATTCCCTAATTCGCCATGACCGGATTGGCCGGACTGGTGGAGGTGTGGGACTTTATGTCCACAACAGCCTTAAATCCCATGTATTGGAATTCTCTTCCCCTTCCGAATTTCCTCATATTGAATTCCTTTTCATTGAAATTTCCTACAAAGCCAATACTCTCCTTTATGCTGTGGTGTATCGTCCTCCTCTTGTACCTTTCGATCCGTCCTTTGAATCCTTCCTTTATAACTATATCCCCTTGTACAATAATATTATAATATGTGGTGATTTCAACACCAACTTCCTTTCTGATTCCAATGATAGACAATACCTGGATAACCTATTTTTCTCTCTTCACCTGTTCATCGTTCCATATGATCCAACTCATCACACTCATTATTCCGACACCTGGCTTGACCTTCATATCATTGATTCTGCGCAAAACCTTCTTTCCTCTTCTCAATTGCCTGTTCCGTTCCTTTCATCTCATGATCTTATCCAAATCTCATACAATTTCCAAACTTCAGCGTTCCTTCCCAAAACAGCAACTTTCCGAAACCTAAATGACCTCACCCGAGAAAATATTTTACCCGATATTGAGTCCTTGGATTGGAATAAAATCTATGTCTGCTCGTCAATCGATTCAATGGTTGATATTCTCACCTCCAATCTCCTCAGTGTCCTCAACAAACATGCCCCACTCAAAACCTGTACCTTCCGCCACCGTCCTGCTCCTTGGATGAGTCCAGAAATAAAAGACTTACAAAAGAGACGTGAGGCAGCCCGTAGACGCTTTAGGCGTACTAGACTGACAGACGACTATCAAGCGTTCAGGGCACTCCGCAATCTGACTCAGGCAACTATCAGACAAGCAAAATCTAACTACTTTTATACAACCCTCTCCTTTGCACCAGATTCCAAATCAAAATGGACACTCCTTCGCCAACTGTCTTTCGGCAAATCCTCTTCCTCGCCAGTTTTTCAAGTCTCACCCGATGAATTAAATTCTTACTTTTCTTCTTCCTCCTCTGATAATTCTTCACCACCTTCTTCCGAATTTTCCTCAATTCCATCATTTAATCCCGATAATTTTTATTTTTCTGATATTTCACCAACCGATCTTATTTCCTCAATTATGAAATCTCATACCAACTCCACAGGAATAGATGGAATACCTGTTAAATTACTAAAATTATGCCTTCCCGACATCCTACCAGTTCTTCTCTTTATTTATAATTTTTCACTCCAAAATTCCACATTTCCTACCAATTGGAAAAAAGCAATAGTCCACCCTATCAATAAAATCCCTAACCCCACATCCCCTAGAGACTATCGCCCAATTTCCATCCTCTCTAACCTTTCCAAACCATTGGAAAAAATAGTTCAGTCCCAATTGTCTAACTTCCTCGAAACATCCAAACTTCTCAATCCTCCCCAATCTGGTTTTCGACCTGGCTTTTCCACACAATCCGCTCTCCTCAAAATCACCAGCGACATACATACCGCCATGGACGAAAAGAAACTGACAGCACTAGTACTTCTAGACTTTTCTAAAGCCTTCGACTCCCTTGATCACCCTATCCTTTTTTCCAAATTACAGTCTTTATCTTTTTCCAACAGCACTATTCGCTGGTTTCGATCATTTCTCTCAAATAGGACTCAAGCTGTCACTATTCCTAACAATCCCCTGTCTTCCTTTCTTGCCCTTTCGGCAGGTGTGGCCCAGGGCTCAAGCATATCTCCTCTTCTTTTTAATATCTATATCAATGATCTTCCCAATTCCATCCATCACTGCTCCCACCATCTATACGCTGATGACTTTCAGATCTACCTATCCTTCTCTCCTTCCGAGTCAGTAGTAGCATTTGCCAAAATTCAGGAAGACTTGGATAGAATCTGTGCCTGGGCAACCCTCAATAAACTAAGGTTGAATGCTATGAAAACTCAAGCCATTGTTATAGGTTCCAGTTCCCTCCTTAGATCCAACAATAAATTTCCGAAACTAACCCTAAATCATTATCCAATCACCTACAGCTCCTCAATCAAAAACCTGGGTATTACCATTGACCAAACCCTTTCATGGAAACCCCATATTGCCCAAATTTCACGCAGAACAATAAGTACCCTCAAATACTTTCATCGTTCCCGTCATCTTCTTCCACTATCCATCCGTAACCTCCTTATTTCCTCACTTGTTTTCCCCCACTTTGACTATTGCTGCTTAGTATATGGTGGCCTCCCGAAAGTGCTTGAGGACAGGCTAAAACGAATTATGAACATATTTTTAAGATTTGTCCTCAACCTCCGAAGCGGTCTCATGTAACCCATTTATACAGCGAGTTAAAGTGGCTCCTCCCTCCAATTCGTAGACAATATTTCCTAGGATCATTCCTTTACCAAACCATTAACACCAAGCTCCCTCCTTATATCCACAGTCTTCTACAATTTAAATCGTCAATCCACTCCCTCGAAACAAGGTCCCGCCATTCTGACCTTTACATTTCCTACCCATAGAACAACAACTTTTGATCATTCCTTTCTTGTCCGCTCTGCAAATCTCTGGAATTCCCTACCTACTCATATCCGCCATGCTTCATCTCTATCATCATTCAAGTCCCAACTGTTCCAATACCTCCTGTATTCCCAAACAGATGCTCAACAGCAATGAGGTTTTATATAAATCAGATTTTGAATGTAAAAAGGAAATATTATTTATTGATCATACCTTATTTAATTTATTAATCTTTTTAAATTTAGTTTGTTCAGCAAAAGTATGCATCTGAAGAAGTTTATTTATTTTACTCTTTTGTTTTATTGTATAGATATATTCCTTTTTTTTTCTTTTTTTTTTTTTAATTTTATTACTTCTTACACCATTGTAATAAGAATTAATCATGATCATTTGGTCTTTTGGCCAGACGTACTGTATACTTTAATTGTACATATTTGTTGTTCTTAAGGGACTATGTCCCAGAATAAAGATTATTTTCTATTTCTATTTCTATTTCTATTTCTATATATATATATATATATATATATATATATATATATATATATATATATATATAATAGATAGATAGATAGATAGATAGATAGATAAAGTTAATAAATACTACATTTCTGATAAACATACTAGACCATTGCAAGTGGCAATACGATATCTCATTATGACGTTATTAAGATGTATTGACCAGTTTTGATTAGCATAAATTAATAAGAAGGAACACTCCATAATGAAGATGATATCCCTGACCTGATTTACTTTCTCAGATTTTTGTAAATTGACGTCAGAATCAGAAATAGCAGTCATAGGTGATTCGAGTTCCACTTTTTATAACAGCATCGGAAACAAAAATATCTTAGTTCTAATTTTCATAAAAAATAAACGGTTTCGATTTTTTTAACTATCTCTGAAAATAAAAAATAGTGAGCGATAGAAACATGAGCCTTTGATCCTTCTTTTTAATAATACAGATCAAGTTCTAATTATTGAAATCCGGCTTATTTTGACAGAGGTATTGTAATTTCAAGGAGACATGGTTACAAAAAAAATCAATTTGAAGGGACAGTGAAAGTCTATGTCAAAGTTAATTAGTATTGCATTATCATTTCTTGATTGATAATCATCATTTAGTTGCTGTAACAGCTAACATACCGACAGATTATGAGATTTCGATCAGGTAAGGTTGGTGCGGAAATGATTTCGCAGAACCGTATGCTATGCCTCACTTCAGTTAAGAAATAAACAATTTAAATAAATGAAATGGGGTTATTATAAAACAAAGCAAGGCGTTACATAATCATGAAAAGTATACAAAATAAATGGTTTTAAGAAATCTATTTCCGATTAGGTTTCATCAAAGATCCATAGATACTAAAATAACATCACAATTTGCAGAAGGTATTTTTATTGTCAGAGGTAATTATAAATTTATTTTGGGTATTATTAAAGCAAGTAGCTAAATAATACAACAATAACAGGTCCCCTACTATTTGAGTTCAAACAATAATATAATATTTGAAACATACTAAATGCCCTGTTTCACATTTCAGCATTCAATTATTTCCAACACGAGGAAGTATAATTATAAAAACCTGGTGCGCGCAGCACACGAATTTCACTTTCCTCCGTTGTTAAAATCAATTTAAGAATTTTCAAATACATCTAAAGATACAAATAAATTGTTAAATAATTAATTATTTTGAAATTCAATAGAAACATGTGTTTTATTGAATAATCTATTATATTTTTATCTACAACAATCACTTGGTTTTATCGGCTTTTCATCACTCTCCAGTAACCATTACAATGTATTAGATAGTATTTTTTCTAATTTTTTTATCTATCCAACGGTATATTATACTTCAATGTTTGCACTTATCTCCTTTAGTCATTATCAAATTCGCTCAACTTGCATATTTACCCATTATTTACGAATGCTAATAAGATGATGTTTCATTTTTTTTTAAGTCTACAAAATTAAAGGTACTTTAGAAGAAGAAAATTTAAAATATCGGCATTTAAGCCCCGAGAAAATCATAAAAAGGTCCAAAATGCATGGTATAAAGTAGATCTTTCGGTCAGCTGATTATGATGAAAAACTTTCTATAACATCTCGGGCGTATAGTTGTCTTAAATATGAAATTTCAGTTTCACATGACTTTCCGTTTTTGCCTGGGAGTTACCACACACAGACCTTTTTGCGGGACTTGGTTATTTGGACTCAGGTGACCCTTAGACGTGTACTTCCATTGAAAACTAGAATTCGAAAATTTTCACGATCGCAATACTTTCCCTTACTATATATTCCATATATTGGTAAGTAAAAGTAAAAATATCTATATACTATATTCTATATCTAAAATATCTATATAATATTTTATTGTACTCTGTGTTTTAAAAGCAATAGTGTAAATTCGAAATGAAACAGTATCATCAAATAAATCTACAAAGAAGATATCCTTAGTTGCAACGAGAACATTATGATTCACAAGCTTAAGCATTATTTATTGGAAAATTTATTTTTCTCAATATGATTTTTATAAGCAGTGTTTTGAATCGTCGAAGCGTTCAGTGTTAATGGTTTTTAGATAATAACATATTTTAAGCCACTGACAGAAAAAAAAAATCTCTACAACCTATGAAGGGTCTTGGGCTCAGTACATATAGGGTTTCGTACTGTATCTAAGTCAACGGCCGTGCAATGAGGTGATTAGGCCTTGATCACGCTAGCCTCCCAGGTTTTTTCCTTTCGGGTACCCACTTGGCAGGGGCTGGGTGTGTCCTAGTAGGGTATCCATACCCCAAGGCTGAAATAATAGAATAAATAATATTATGTACAGCCGGGAATAGAACAGATGAATATGTTCAATCCACTAGACAACGCCGCTCCTTAAGCTATAGACAGAAGTTTCAAATGTCTGTTTATAAAATGCAAACAGAGCAATGTTCGAGATCTATTTTTTGCCTGTTAACTAAACTTATGGATCCATATGATGCCTTTAAGAAATCTGAGACTCCATTGCCTACAGTGAACCCTAATTATAAAAGTCATGCAGAGAACAAGTTTCGCATCGTAGAAAAGATATGATAAATTGTATTTTGCCGCGGTCAAGTTTTATTTTACATTTTAAATCATGTTTCTGGGGGGTTGGGAGCGGAGTCAGGAGGGCACCTAAAGATTGGAGGAACAAAAAAAAAGTATTAGGATAAAACATGTAGTCAAAAAATCGTTTTTGGAGGGGGGGCGGTGTGGCTGAGTGGGTTAGCGCGCGTTGCCTAGCTACTACAGATGACCAAAAAAAATTGTGAAACCAAATAATTACGAGTTCGAGTCTCGGTGCTGGGGGGATATTATCTCGGCATTTATCCCTGCCCTGATCCCGTGGTCCGAGAAACTCCCGTATAGCCTTCATAGGCGAGGTAGGGATGAACAATAGAAAAAAAAGTTAAAAAATGTTTCCAAGCACTGCTGAGCAACATCATATCCGCCATCTAAGAACATCAAATCAGTTCAATGGCAGGGTCACCCTAAATTCAAAAAATTGTCTGTTAGTAAATGCAGTTCTTTTCTAAAGTTACTAAGTTAATATTTGATTTTAATCCAAAGTATACTAAAACATCTTCCATAACGTTAAAAACAATTCTAGATTTCAATTACAAAATACGCAAGTAAATTGGTTAAAAAACCTAAACATAGTATAGTACCTATTCCAAATCTTTGTATTAATTTTAAGGAGCATCCGACTTACAGAAACCTTGTTGTTGAAATAATGGATTAACGATTAAATGACCGCAGTTGAAATAAATGGTTAAGATAACCCAAGGTGGTACAAGCTAGACTCAGGCTCTAAGGACTAACTACAATCCGCGAAACATTATTCTCCAACAGTCAAACAATTTGTCCACACGCGAACAGCTTCACAGTTCTGTAAAACACCAATCTCCAAAAATCCATTAATAAAGGAAATTGGTAATTATAATAAAACTTCACTGAAACGCTACACTCATAAGAGAACTAAACATGTGTTGCTAACTTAAGCTAGTTTGTTTTAATTTCTAAATTTTATATTTTCAATTATTTTATCCGTATAAGTAGGTTTTTTGTATAATTTTTCCTACTACCATAGTTAATACCAATTTAATTTTACCACATATTTAGTCATTAGGCTAATAGATTATAATCACCAAACGAACAAAACATTTTGCTGATTTTAAGGATGTTTCATCAGAAATCATTCGTAAATATTTTGTCAATATGTAAATTGAATTTATTTTCTTCTGATCCAATGAATTATTAAAATTTAGAAATACAATGTAGGTACCTATTTACTATTATTTATCGCGCGCAATTTAATGAGTCTGTGCAATGCATTCGTTAGTTTGTTTGTTATCCGTGAGTCTGTGCAAGGCCTTTAAGGATTTTTTTAATGAGTTAATTTAATTAAATTTTTAAATCACATACAACGTCTGCGGACCTCCACGGATGTGCGGACCCCTGACCTACACAATTATTAAATTATTGTGCATACAGAGAGTCTTTGGAAAAAATAAATTATATTTTCGCCCAACTTGGCCCCTTACAACCATTTCTAACCTGCTTGGTCTGCCAAATGAAAATCCTCCCAACACTCTTGTCCACGTCTATAGAGTATTTCGAAGACGTAGTCGAATGTTGGTGAGACTTGGTTCGATTGATGAACCTCAATTGCTGTCAAAGAGTTAAGATCATTAGGTAGATCTATCATATACCTTGTGAACCTCCTTCTGAAATGTGTTTGATGAATAAATTTCTATGCTTTACTAGACTGATGAAAATCAGTAGGAGAGGTGAAACTTCAGTTGAGGTAGTATGTGTGAGAAATTTATAAAGTTATAATGCTGTACAGAAAAAGTTGCATGGCTCAATGATATAAATTATCGTGGTTAGGACTACAACTCAGGAGCATTGTGCTAGGTCTGCAAGTGAAATGTAGGCAATACACCTTAGGAATAAAATAAAGACATTAGATGGGATTACTCCCACCTCCAGCCAGATGATTGACGAGGGCGGGGTCGTCCTTGCCAGCAGGTACACAATGGTCACTCGGTCACAGCCAGCTTTCTACAAGGACTGGCCGCCCTTGGGGCAGCAACACTCAAACTTAACCAGAGCACTTCCCAGTTTTCACAATACCTACTTCCTAGTATCTGTCCAAAATCACATACTGTTGGCATCAGCTAGACATTTTAAATGCCACTGAAGCTATTTGCATCTTTCCGAAAATGTACTTCGCCAAATGAGAATAAATTTCTTCTGATTCACAACTTACAAACAGAAAACGAGGTGGTCCCGAGCCGTGCGATGTCAGTACTCGTTAAAGATCCCTATCCTAATAAAACCTGGAAGGCAAAATTTAGGAACTCCGCTTAGCATCGTGCGATTAGCCATAGTGAATAAAGTGACGCTAAATAAATAAACAAACAGAACAAATAACTTGTATTACTGCCATTCTTTTTTCTTCTTCTTCGTTGAATAAAGTTATATTAATATAAGTCTTTCAATTAATACTCTGTGATTTGGAATATTGCTATAGTCCGACATGTCTCAAGTCCTAAAAGACTTGATTTAAAAAAATACTCTCTGAAGATAAATAAAAATCATTACTAACTTAGTGTTACTCTGTGCCCCTTTGCTCCTTTTTTGGAGTCATTATAATTTTTTTTTTTTAGAAAATCTTTCTTTTTTTATAGTTATAAATAAGAATGTAAATAATGTTCTCATAAATATGTAACGGTACCCGATTTGTCATGCAAGGTAAAATCAGGATTGGCTAAAATATACATATTAAAGGCCAAATAAAAGAAATGTAAATTTAAAAGGAATATTAAATATTCTGTTTGATTTGTAAATAGATTTGTTTTTGATCAACCTTGTCTTATTCGTACAATGCTGAAAGTAACAACATTAACTAAAAAAAGGAAAATGGGACTATATGGGAAATTTTTTCATGAGAATAGCAATTTAATAAGAAAAATCTTCTTTATTCTGTATGTGTGATTTTTCTCTGACTGATAACTAATTTGGACTTTCAAAAACATGATTGTCCAAATCATGAAATACAAGAATTAAGGCAGAGGTCCAAACTTTAAGGAAAGATAAATTATGTATTCTATATCATAAAAGGGGCGCTAGCAACTCGCATTCCACCCTTCAAGTCAAATTTTTAATTCTTTTTTTTTTTTCCAAACCCTTACTAGTAATAAATTTCGACATGTTATAATTGTCTTGGTGCTATTTAGTTCTTAAGCTTCCTACTACCACGATTCGCCTTTCACCTTCAGTGGTTCAATGATCTTACATTCACGAAGACAGAAACGTAATGGTACAAACCTACTGTTCCCTGCAATATCTACCGACGACTAAGGCTATATTAAAAAAATGGAGTATACATGTATTATAATCAGCATAGAATGTATGAGTTTAATGTTGAGAGATTGTGTGAATGTTTTCTTATATGTATACTTATTTTTTTCAAAGTCGCGCATACTATTCTTCCAACCTTCAAAACCCCGTTCTAGTCGTTATATGAAACAGAACAACAGTTTCATTACGGTTTCCTCTTACACTAAACCAGTTATGGAAATGTGAAGGTTATAGATCTCTGTCCTAATGCAGTCACATACATATTAGTTTGTAATATAGAAAATACATAACTTTATAAATCTAAAAGAGCATATTTGAGTGTTACTGCAGTACTGATTACATCAGTTTATATGAAGTAACAACGAATAACTTCTACTAAGAGCATGGGTCAAATCCAAAATGGCAATGAGGAAAGAAAGAAGAAATATTATAAAAATAAAGATTTTCCTTCCATTATAAAAATTAACTTATAAATATTTTGTTGAATGAGTATTTTACAGTTTGGTAAAACTAATATTTAAATGAAAAATACTCTAAATATCCATGTTTGCCTAATTACTTAAATACATCCATGTTGCACTATCTAAATTAATCAACTTTTCCTCGGTCTATTCTGAGCTGAATCTTCTAGGAGACCATACCATAGCATGTCTAAACACTAATTTAGTTTCATATCATTTTTAATTATCACTGTCTGTTACCTTTAGGCTGATTATCCTGGTTCAATCCTTGCCTCCATACTTTCCATTGTATTCTTACAATTTTCCGTTGCTCATCATTCCCCAGTACATATACAAATTGGATCTAAGAATTAATACCCTCACAGGTATTTATTAATCCCACAAAGAAACGAAACTCATATTCTACCTTTATGATAATCATCCTTCGGTATCATCCATCTTTCTTTTGGTCATTCTTTCTCGACTTCTCTCAATCCTGAGAAACCTTTTTCATGAAAATGCTCTTTGGAGACCATAATGGTACTCATGTATTCTTTGATACTTCTATTATTCTTACCATGAAGGTTTATGACTTATATTTTCAATGAATACCAGTTGTTGGGAAATTCATATGAGAAAATATAGCAAACCCAAAGGTGGCGGTGGTGGTCAAGAAACAAAACCATAATATAGTCTTTAACTATTTGTTGCTTTCCTAATGTTTCGACTCTCTTAGGTCATCTTAAGGGTTCCTCAAGGAACAGCAGCTAGGACCATCAACATGGGTCAAATGATTGACAAACTAATACAAATTTAAAGACTGTGGTTTCTTTTCCTGACTGCCACCCTGACTACTTTCCTTCTATATTTACAATGCTTGAACCATTAATTAATCATTAACCATTAATTTTAAATGTTAATATGTTATATGTTAATGTAATCCTAAATTTAAAATATTTCAAATTTATTATATATTTTTTAATAAATGAAATAGAACAAACCAAAACAATAGTTATAAGATAAATGATAACAAGGAATGACTTACCACAGAAAACCAATTTTAGGTTGGCTGTATTTCTTCTGAGTGGGCTTTGCAGTGGTCAAGACTATGAAGAAGAAAGGCTACCCATCAGATCCAGAAATCCTCGGGGACCAATAGTTCCTTCCAGAGCAGTTAAGGCGCAAGCTGTGAGTATCCCCAGATAATACTGTTTTGTCTAAAAAGCAATGTTTTATAACTATTTTGTATTTCTTATTTGCTGTTAAAATAATTAACAAAGGAAGTTTTCTTAGCAAATAGAGTGCATTTGCTTTCATACATTAATGAAATATATTTTTTTAAATAGTAATTTAAGAAAGACTGCATCACTAAATCAAGGAATCAAGCCCATCATAATATTAGCTTTCCTGAATTAGGTCAGAAATATACCTTGTCATTTTTTTAAATAAAAATAATAGTGAATGATATAAATAATAAACCCTATTTGCTTCTAAAAAATAAAAATATTTAAAGATAACACTAACTAAATGTAAAAATACTGCAAATTATTACACATGGTTTATTATTTCCAAGTAATTATACTACGGTTTAACAATCTATATAGCTGTGTAAGTAATTAACTAAAAATAATAGGAATAAATTATTCAATTAAATTAAGTAATACTAACCAGCAACACTGTCAATTTATATTCAAGGAAAATGGCCAATGATGACTGCTAAGTTCAATATGCAAAACTTGGTATTCATAAATTCATAGGTGAACAGATAGATTTTTTGTTTTTAATTATAAGACTTCAAATTTTGTGAATTTGAGGTAGTATTCTTAATTTTTTCTTGTTTAAAATGCATAAGTTCATTATTGAAAATAATAAATCAAAAGATTAAATGGAAATGATTGATATAGGGATAAGGAAACTTTAATCCTATGTTTAAGTAGTATAACTGTATAATCAGCCAAAACAGCTGAAGCAAGAAATTAGTACTAAAATTTTAATCCTGGTTGTTTTCTTATTAAACTTATAATAATTATAATATAAATTATAACTTATACTCAAAAAAGGGAGCGCTTAAGTGAGGGTAAAGCACTAGTCTACTGTTCTCCAGGTCCTGGGCTCGCACCCCGGTTGAGATAGAATTATGTATTTATATATGTTATTTCAGCCATGGAGTGACCCTGGAGTAAGGAGACCCTGCTGGGGCATACCCAGCCTCTATAAAATGGGTACCCCAAGATTGGCTGAGCATGATCTAGGCTTAATCAAGCATTGACTGCAAAACAGTACAAATCTTTATAAGCACTGAACCGGGTTGTAGAGGTACAGGTTCTTTTTTTGTTTTGTTTTTTATTACTCAAACGGACCTTAAAATGATAAGTAGATTTCTATACAATTCTTATTAGTTTATTAATATTTCCATATTTTTATAGTAAAAAAAATGTATTTATACATCACACCACATCATTTGAATTTTAATATTTGGTTTGTTAACAACATTGTTTGTTCACATAAAATTATAATCACTTATCACAGCTTAAATAATGTTTACACCCTGTTTAACTGTTTTTTAGATTCAAAAAACTAGTACAACTGAGGCACCTCCATTAGAACCAGAAGGAGAAGAATATGAAGAAGAATTGATTGAAGAGGAACCCACTACAACAACAACTGAGGCACCAAAGAAAGTGGGACTCAGAGGTAAAATAATACTTAATATAAATATACTTTTATATAAATTACAAACAAAACATTTCCTTTTACAAATCAAAATATTTCTCACTAGTGGTAGTAAAGCAAGCGTAACGAAAGGCAGTTGACTTCACTGCAGTTGTTCATGGAAGGAAAATATTTTTATTGACCGTATCACAATTGATTTCTAAACTGTTGTTTTGTTTGTAGTTATTGTTGTTTTGGGGCTTTAACATCCTTCTATAACCCAATGAGTATCAGAAGCAGTAGGTTATCCAAATTATTACAACCTAGTCTACCTTGAGTTGTAAGTCAAATTTTATTTAATGAGTCAAGGGCATATAATGAAGATAACACGGAGAACTCAAGTGTCATGCCAGCCTCTGACAGAAATGAATAGTCAATTAACATGATAGTTGGAAGTTTTAAGCAGATATCTTGGTTAAAACTATTACAAAAATAAAATTGTGGCCAGTTAAGATATTTATAATGGGAAAATCTACTTATTCTTATTCTCTAAACATGAGTAAAAAAATAGATACTTTGTGAAAACCTCTCTTATACAAAACATTATACTATTTTTTATAAAATTACAGATTGGGATTTTAAAAACTGATTATATTATAATTAGAAATTATTAGGATTATTCAATCAATTTAAATCAGAATCAAATTACAATTTGGAAAGAATACATCTGAAAATCTGTTAAATATAAAATCTTTATTCAACAGTGTCTAGATAACCAAAAACTATCCAAATATTTAATATGCTATGTAGAGCCATGAAGTTATCACTACTATTCTTAATTTACAAGTTATCAAATCATTTTCATTTTAACTCTCTATATATTTTTTTAATGTTAATCTTATAGTTAACTGTTTCACATTTTTTTCATACAATTTTCAGGAGGTGTTCTACGACCATTCAGAAGCAATGCAGATTTAATTGAAGCCCTTAAAAGGAGAAGAGCCCAAGCTCAAAGCGGAGGCTCAAGCTATAACTCTGTATCCAGTACTTCCACTACTACTACTACAACCGAATCCACTCGTCAAAATCGTAAATCAAAAGGTAAATTTACCCGAGGAGGATCACAAAGAGATTCATCAACTACTGAACAACCACTTGAAGAACAGGCAGCACCACGCTCTAGGGCTTTTGGTGGAAGAGGGAGGCGCTTCTAAGTCACTCAATTAAACTCCTACTGATGGAGTTTTAAACTTTAACAAATGAGATTTAATTTAAAGGCCATTTGACATCCATTGCCTTATTGGAATCATCAAGTTTACTTTAGATTCATTAAATGTATTTACTCTGTCAAATATTGATTCCAAATTTAAACACAAAAAAAAAGCCAGTACCAATATTTACTCAATATAACTGCCACCAGTTTTTTATTTTTTATTTCTCAAATGAATTTTGTAAATATTTGTTTATCAAAATCCTGTATTGTCATCATTCATCCAATCATATGTGATTTATTTTAAGAGGCTGTTTAATATATAATGTATACTGCTCAGTTCTTGTAATTATAAAATTACTGCTATTTACTGTGATTATGTAAGTTATAAAATATTAGAAATTCTTATTCAACACAACCATTATACATTTCATGAAGCCAGTTCTTGTTAGGAATAATGAAAAAAAATACATTACATCACATCACCTAGTGGCATTACCTATCATAATAATAGTGGGATGATATGGCATATTATTTTTCCATCTTAGGTTTCTAATAAACAAAATGAATATATTTACTGTACTATAATTATAATTACTTAGTTTGTCACACCTGTATATTTAAAATGCTAAATGTTAAAAAAAATAATAGGAAAAACCAACAAGTGTTTTTACATAAAACTACTAAATTCAGAATTACAAACATCCAATTAATATGAAAACAAATAATATATTACTAAATTGTACTATCGAGTTATATTAATGGATATATTTTTCAAACCATTAAAAATCAAAATGTTTAATATCATGTTAAATTTCTGTTACCCAGAAATACATTATGTAAATAATTATATATGTATAAATAAAAGTGTTTTCATAAATAGTGTATTTACCCCTGACTTTGCTTTCTTAAGTATTTTTTGGCATTCCTCTGGTTCTTCTTCCAATCTTGCCTCCTACAAGATCTTATTTTATTGTTTTGGCATGGCTCAACCATCATAGCTTGTTCTCTTCAACTATATTTTTGGCTGGTTTTACTCCAAGTTTGTTTCTTATAGTGATGCATTTAGCCTTATCACTCCTTGTTTTTCCCTACCCTCAGGGACTGCATTTAGAATAAAATAAATAAACAAAAATAGATACTTCATGAAAGATAATTGAAATGGTATAAAAACAAAACAATATTGGTATTTCTAGCATCTACGGTTTGGGGTTATTGTCTATTTGACTGGGAAAGACAGTTGAAAAGAAGCGATTTATAGGAAGAAGCAAATTCTTGCATGACGGACCTCAGGAGGGATAGAGTTCCAAATAGAGGTACGTGTTGTGTTACTATGTAAGGAAAAGATTTTTGTAAAGCTTTAAAGAATGTTGAATGTTTACAACATAAACAGTTGTCTTTCTAACATACAAAGTTATCAAATATTTTTCTAAAAATTATAGCTTAAAACATTTCAAACTCTTATTCTAAAATGAAGTAGAAAAAATATTTATGAATGTTAGGGCAGCTTTTGATAAAATGAATCAATTGCTAAACCTAATTTCCCTACAGTGAATATTATAAAATAAAATACAAAATCAAATTTGATTAAAAAGCTTGACTAACACTATATTATCTTCATACATTCACTTACCTAAATATGAAATATATAGTACTGGAGAATTTTCGAATTCGAATTCTCACTGGAAATACACATTTTAGGGCCTCCTGAGTCCAAATGACCAAGACTAACCAAAAGGTCTTGGTGTGTGTGTGTGTGTGGTAAGTCTGGCTCAAAAACGATAAGTTGTATGATATTAAAATTTTATAATTTGAAAGCATATGTATCTGAGATGTTACAGCAACTTTTAAATCAAAATCTGCAAACCAGAAGAGCCAATTTATACATGTACTGTGAACCTTTTTTACGATTTACTAAAAAATGGCTTCGATTTTTATTAAACTCGCTATATTAACGTAAAATTTAATGGGCCTTAATACCATGTAGGTTTTATTCTGATTGAAATAGTCTGACAGGGCTTAAGTGCTGAATTTTTGAATTTCCTTCCTCTAAAGTACCTTTAATTTTGTAGATTCCAAAATATTAACCTTATAATCTTATTAGCATTGTTAAAAAAACGGTTAAATATATAAGTAGAACGAATTCAATATTCAACTAAAGAAGAAAAGAGCAAAAATAATTTTTTAATGCTATTTTTGTGTTTTTGGACATAAGAACAGTAATTATGGATGTATTATATACCGTTAGAAAGCTGAAGTTTTTAGAAAAAAATATTATGATATACAAAAACTTGTAAAAGTTAATGGAAAGCGATGAAAAGCCGATAAAACTGATTGTTTTAGACAATAATAAAATAGATTATTTAATAAAACATATGTGTGTTACTCGTAACAGATTTTTTTTCTGATTAATTTGTATGCATTAACCCTTTAAGCTCGAGGGAAAAATATTTCCCTTGAGCGTGAAAGGAGTAAAAGTGATTTTTTTCTTTAATATATTAAAATAATAACATTTTGAACTAAATGAACGCTAGAGATAAATAAAGTAAGAAACCAAAAAAGCAGTTTTTTATTCATCATTGTACCTTAGGGCTCCTTGATAATTACTGAACTGATTGTGTGGTTCTGTGAATACTTTTAAGATACTTCAGGAAAGTTCACGTCCTGAAAACAATTTTTAGAATTTTTTTTTCATACAATTTTCGATATTCTTATTAATCTTTCTTGTTTTTTTTTTGTTTATTATATGATCATTTTTCGAAATAGTCATGTAAATTTCAAGTGACTAAAAAAGCATTTCTCCCTTCAGTATAACTTTAAACGATTTTGTTACCATTAATCGCGGGAAACGCAGTTGTATTCAGAAGTATGTATTTATGTCTAAAGTATTCATGAGTCTCTTTAAAATACATTATCTTAAAAATATCGCTATTATCAAGATCAAAAACATTTAACATAATGAGCACAAACTTCAGTTAAAAAATGATAATTTTCATGACATAAATCGTATCACATTAGTACATATAAAAAAAAAAAAAAAAAAAAAAAAAAATCAACTGAGTGAGTGTCTAATCAAGTGCTCCTACAATCATTGCTTTCAAAATAAATTTTAATTAATATTTCTGTATTAAACTTACTTATCATTACAACTCTATTAACTTTTTTGTCCGTTGGTGCGCAGAAACTTAGCTGAACTCTTCAGTAATTATGAAAATGAGAAATATTGCCTTTTTTTAGCTTGCTGGCCCTAGACATTTCCATTGCTGTTTTAAAGGTCAATTTCCGATGACTGAAGGAGGGTTACCATCGTTTCGGTATGTAATAGAATACTCAGTCAGATCTTGTTTCATCAAGCTGTTTTACTTCCAGAAAATTATTCAACATTAATTGGGAGATTTATTTTTAAAATCCCTAAATATTTTATATGATGCATTAAGCCCGTAGGTTATAAATTCAAGAGATCTGCCTCTATACAATACTTGATTATGAGTGACTCCACTTTCATGTTTAACTGAGTGAGCTACAGTCGAACGAATGCTGTTGCAGGTAGTATCCCTTGAATTTTTAGACGATATAATGGATTATATAAAATAATATTGAAATTTTCCAAAACAAATCTCTATAACTAAAAATCTGGTGCGGGCAACACACCACTTTCACTTACCTCTGTTGTTAAAATTATTTTAAAAACTAATAAATACTGCTCAAAAAGGTTTAAAAAAATATATTTAGTTTCGTTAGAAACACATGATTTATATTAAATAATATTACGGGATCACTTGTAGCTGCGTGGCTAGCGTAACAGCCTCCTATGCTTAAGGTCACGGGTTCAAACCCGCAGGTGGTCCTAGGATTTTTTAATGGGAGTAAAAAATCCTTAGTTACGCCGTCCTTCGGAGGGGACGTTAAAAGGTGGTCCCGAGCCTGTGCGATGTCAGGTACTCGTTAAAGATCCCTATCCTAATAAAACCTGGATAGGCAAAATTTAGGACTCCCACTGAAGCATCGTCCGATTAGCCATAGTAGCATAAAGGGGCGTAAAATAAAAAAAAAATAATATTACAACATAAAATGTTTATCTATACACCATTCAGTTACTTTTATCGGCTTTTCATTACTCTACATTACATTTTATAACTTTGTCTAAAAGATAATATTTTTCCTAAAACCTTTAGCTTTCCAACGGTATATTATACATCTATATTACTGTTCCTGTCTTCAAAAAAACAAAAATTACACATTAAAAAATATTTTTCCTCATTTCTCCTTTAGTTCAATATCAAATTCGTTCAACTTGTATATTTAGCAGTTTTTTAACGATGCTTACATAATGATATACTAAATTTTTACGAATCTATAAAATTAAAGATACTTTAGAGGAAGACAATTTAAACTATCTGCATATAAGTCCTGTGAAACTATTTCAATCACAAGGAAACCTACATCATGTCAAAGCCCATTAAATTTTACATAGATATAGGGAATTAATCAAAATCGTTTGAGCGGTTTTTGAGAAAAACGTCCAAATGCATGGTATGAAGTGGCTCTTCTGGTCAACTGACTCTGATGAAAAAGTTGCTGTTACATCTCAGGCATAGACGATCTTTAAATATGAAATTTCAGTGTTATACAATTTATCGTTTTCGCGCTAGATATACCACACACGGGCACACAGACCTTTTTTGGGACTTGGTTGTTTGAACTCAGGGAACTCTAAAACGTGTACTTCCGTTGAAAACTGGAATTAGAAAATTTACACGTTCGCAATACTTTCCCTTACTTTATATCATATATACATATATATATATATATATAGGTGACTGAAAGAAATAGACTATTATTTGTTGTTTATCAAATCATCATCATCGTCACCAGGAATGGCTCTACAACTCATGTAGAGTCAAGGCCTCCCACAATCTCAACCTCCATTCATCTCTAAGCATTGTTACTGCTTTCCAGTTGTGGCTACCAAGGATGTCTCGGGCATCGACTTCCGCTTCGGCCTTCCTATCCATTTTGTTGTGAAGATCCGATCATCAAATAGCTTTCTTAGTATATGCTTTTCCGGCACCAGAAGAATGTGTCCTGCTCATCTTAACCTCCTTATTCTTATTAACCTCACCACGTCGACATCTTTATGTAGCTCCCGAAGCTCATTGTTCTCATTCGCCATTTTTGGTTAATATTTAGTATTGGGCCAAAGATTCTTCTTAGATCACAAAGCTTAAACCGGAGGAGTGTTGCCTCTTGGGCTCTTGATAAGGTCCAGTACTCAGACCCGTATGTCAGCACTGGTCTTATGGTTCATACAGGCGTACGTGAGATCACTCTGCTTTTGAAGTGTCTCTGGAGACTAAAATTAGCCCTGTTTGCGGTCATGATGACAGTTAATGGGGAAAATACACACAGTTATTATGGATGCCTTTGTGGCGTTACAGGGAACAGCAGCAAGAATTCTTCCATTACAACCCCTTAATTTTTATATCGGCTCGTGAGAAAAGTATAAAACAAAATAAAAAGATATTTTGATTATGAGCGTAAAGTCTCCTTCATTTATTAGTTTTAATTTATTCCAATTACATATATTTATTTTAGGCCTGTAATTGACATATACAGTAAGTGAAAGTATTGCGATGTTTAAAATTTTCGAGTTCGCATTTGTACCGGAAATAAGCGTTTTAGTGTCACCAGAGTCCAAATGAGTGAATCCCGCTAAATGGTTTGTGTATATTTGGCAAGTTTAGTTCGAAAACGATGAGTTGCATACAGCTGAAACTTCATATTTTAGAATTTTATATATGCCTATGATGTTACAGCAAAAAAAAAAAAAAAAAAAAATGACAAAACATAAGAGCCATTTTTTATCATGCATTTTGCACATATATACGGTTTTCGCAAAAAGTGGCTCTATTGATTATAATAAAACTCATTATATCGGTGTAAAATTTAATGGGTTTTAATATCATGCTGGCTTTATTCTGATTAAAATAGTCTGGCTGGGCTTAAATGATATATTTTAATGTTTCTTCCTCTAAAGTAGCTTTAATATTGTAGATTCGAAAAAATTAAATTTGATCTTGTCAGCAATGATGAAAAATGGGTAAATATACAAGTTGTACGAATTTGATAAACAACTAAAAGAGAAAAGAGTAAACTTTTTTTAATTTTTTTTTTTTTTCAGGAGCATGACCATAGTAAATACATTTATAGTACACCGTTGAAAAGCTAAATCTTTTAGAAAAGGTGTTATCTTATTGAGATATTTGTATAAGGTAATGGATGGTGATGAAAAGCAGATAAAACTATCTAATTCTAATAATAATTACTATATAATATGCAGAACTTTTTGCGGGACTTGGTTGTTTCGACTCAGAGGACTCTAAAAAGTGTATTTCAAGTAAAAACATGACTCGAAAATTTTAATATATCATATATGGGTAAGTGAAAGTAAAAAATTATACGTATTGATGAGGCTAAATAATGTTACCGTTAAGTTAACAATAAGTACTATTGAGAAATATTAGAATGATTTAAAAACTTGTGATCAAAACAATCGACATTTTTTTATACCATATCATAGTCAGACGATTTACATTTCATGCTAATTACAATGAAAATCATATTTGTTATTTGTCACTTCATGTGACAAATAAAGGAAAATTATGAATATTGACACATTGAATGTCACTCGTGAGACAAATTACCGGAAATTATAATTATTGATATATTATATACCTATAGAACTGACTAAAGTATTTTGCTCAGCCTTGGAAAATATGTTTGGTACTGATTTGTAAAATGACATTCCAAGTCCGACCGTTAGAAGAAATTGTAGAGAAATGAAGATCAGAGTTAAAGGAAGACTACAAGTAATGATGAAGCTCACTATCAATCTCCTATCAAAGAAAGCATTAGGAGGAAAGAAAGCAAAAAGGAAAGCACAAGGTGTAAAGAAAGCAAAAAGGAAAGCTCGAGGAGGAAAGAGAGCCCTCTCATCCAAACTGCAACTCGCTTGATCAACGTCATGTACGTTCAATATTAAACAAGTTTACCTGTATTTTTGAGCAGAGTTCGTAGATGACTTTGTTCCGAATCAATTAGTTCTATAATTAAGGGATTAATTCGAAATGTTTTACTTATTTAAAGAAATCATAAAAATCCTCTATAATATTAAAGAAAATATTTTCATAGGGACAAAACTAAGCTAAATGGATTTTCAATCACTTTAATGTTTATAGAAATTGAATTTATTTTTCACTCAACAAATGCCTATATTGCAACGCCTATATTTAACAATTTATATGAAGTTTCTAACTTTTCAATTTTACTAATTGGATGGTTTAGACTAACGGTCGTCAATATTGGGTTCAAAGTTATATTGTTCTTTATTTCCACATAGCCACATATTAAACATCTCATTTTTACTACTTAATTGTTTTAGGCGTGGGTAGCGTTATGTACAATGAAATTAATAATTGTCTGCGATGTGCTACCTTAATTAAATATTTAATTTTGGAAAAATTAATTTTAAAACAAAGATTTGCTTATTAAATAATAATAATAAAGGTATAATAGTTTGGATTATAAATAAAATGGTGTAAACATAATAGGAGTAAAATAATACTTTTTTTTTTCAAATTTTCCAAATTAAATATTCAAGAGAAGTATGATGGAGGAAGAATTACCGAATTTGATAACGTATCAAATCCTTTAGTTGAGTTGTTTACTCCAAATATTGGAACAGTTGTATAGTGGCTAGTGCCTGAAAGTGGAAGTAGAGTGCGGTGCTGTTGATCCACTTTTACAAAAGGAAAGGTTTCTACTTCGTTTCGCGTTTTAGTTTCAGCTTAAGGCACGTCTGATTTTCTGCGGTAGTGCACGTTTATATTTGGCTTGTAGATGTTGATGCTTAAGTCAACGATTTCAATTTTCCTAATTGACTTTAGCACGTCTTTCTGCTCAACAAGTGTCGTACGTGTTTTCCAGTGATGATATCTAAAGTCTGGATATAAGTCATAATTCTTTGCACCTGTTTCTGACGTCACCCACACTCTGTACTTTAATTAATCTCAATCTGTGTGATTAAAAACGATGTCATAGGTGGTTTTCGATCATTCAAAATGCCTGTCTTTCTACTTATGTGACATCAGCCACAATCTTATAAGGTAAGCTTTCGTCATGCCTGGACAAGTTGCAGTCATTTAACCCACTTGCTATATAGAGCACTTACTGTGGGAAAACTAGACAACTTTCCCTGAATTTTATTACTTCTGTTAATCTTCCACTGAGTAACACATTGAGGTAACCTGCCCACTTGTCATGCTGGCAATCCATTTCTACCTCCTATTATGTAAATTTCAAAGGACAGTAATTTAAATTTTATGTTGATAATATCATTAACGTTAATTTTAATTATCTACTGTGTTTGATTTCATTCATCTTGTTAACTCTTTCCTGCCTGGTCTAATTTCAAGGCCTTTTAAAAGGATTAGTTAAATATATTATCTGTGAAGGTAATTCAAAGGTTAAATTGTAGAAAGGTCTCCTGCTATGAAATATGTTGTGTATTTTTTACTGGAACCATTGAACCTATA
Source organism: Piezodorus guildinii (assembly GCA_023052935.1). Lineage (NCBI taxonomy): Eukaryota > Metazoa > Arthropoda > Insecta > Hemiptera > Pentatomidae > Piezodorus > Piezodorus guildinii. The sequence goes on from CM041293.1 coordinate 66,350,001, forward strand.
CCATACTTGTTAACAGATAGTATGACATATAAAATATCATGATGTTTTGAAAAGACATTATTTTATTTTTTTAATTTACAGGCCAATGATAATTAAGCAATACATGCCATTACAGCCATGGGTCTCCTGTTATCGAAGTTATGGAGTCTATTTGGAAATGAAGGTATATTGATTATCTTCTTACTTTCTTATCATTTTAAAGATTATTTATTTATGTTTAGTTTTTCTTTAAGTAGCGCGATTTTAGTTAGCATCTTGAGATTTCTTAATTTAATTAATGTTGTTACATCATTGCACTAAACCTCTTAATTTATTGAACTGAGTTTATTAAATTAGTGTTGACTGAATGCCAATATCAATGTGATTTATTTTAGTTTTAATTATTAACCCAATTGTAATTTCACCATTTCCTCCATGAAGTTGAATCCTGCAATCATTTGATATCAAATAATACTGTCAGGTTATAAACATAAGCATTTTAATGGCATTCCTAAGCTGTGTATGAATGTTCTATAATTTGTGACAAACTTGTTAGCAAAAGTGTTTAGGCTATGGACATGACAAAATATGCAAGAATTTTATTAAGCTGTCGGTGTTAATATCATGATAAATATGTACTCCTCCCAGCACTATTCCTAATTGACGTGTTTCTTCCATTCCATATATATATATATATATATATATATATTTTTTTTTTTATGATTCTCTACTTTATGGAATTATATGCCGATACATCTTGAACAGATAGTTCAATCAGTATTTGTTACATTACTAAAGAAATACATTATTCCCTAAATTAAAAGTTAAACATCATATAAAATATTAAAATACTTCTATAAACCAATCGGATTTCAAGATAATAGGATTGACAATTAATCATTGAAATAAAATATTTATTACTTTTTTAATATCAAATATTAAAATGAAGATACCCTATATCACAGTTAGTTTAATATCTGAACAGGTGGTAAGATTTTTCTTAATCTTAAGTGCATGTTATAATACAGTTTCTTTTACCTTCCTTTTAGTTTTAAAACTTTAATACTTAGATGAGATTCCAATGAGGGACTGAAATTAGGTTCAAACAATTTTATCTAAACTTTTCTTATTTAAATTGACTGATTATACCAGAGACTATAAATATATAAGAGATATTGAATTGTAATAGTAAATATCGAAACTTAATTAATTATTACTTTTTTTTTTTTTCAGAACATAAAATCGTGATAGTAGGCCTTGACAATGCTGGGAAAACTACAATACTGTATCAGTTCCTGATGAATGAGGTGGTTACCACCTCTCCTACAATTGGTTCCAATGTTGAAGAAGTTGTATGGAAAAACATTCACTTTATTATGTGGGACTTAGGAGGCAGCAATCACTGCGAGCTGCTTGGGCACGTATTATACAAATACAGAAGTAAGAACTAATGTAGAAATGTAAGAAATAATAAAAATTTTCTTGGAGAAAAATTACACTATTATATGAGTCTTTTTTTTCCACCCTTACGTTGCCTTTGTAGGCTATACGGGGGTTCCTCGCTCGCCAGGGGAGAGAGAGAGAGGAGGATTTGTGTTGAGTTAAAGCCTCCCTGCAACGAGACACGAACTTGAAATCTTTTTTATCTTCGATTGGTTAATCAGGTAGCTGGCAACGCACGGACTGTTCTTATGGGTTAACCCGCTCAGCCACCACGCCCCCTAAAACTATTACATGAGCTACAGTTCATGACTTACAAAGCACCATGATTTTCTAAAGTCATTTAATGCATTTTCATAATAATCCAATTTCCTTAGATAATCCTAACCCAATGAAATGTTAACTAGAAAAAACTTTTTACTAAATAATCTTTGAAATTGAACTTCGGTACAGACTTTAGTTCCTCGAAAACTTAATAGATACCTTTAGTTTATGTTGAAGAGAAAAATCATCTGGATAAGTAATAATAATGATATATAAGCGTATCTAGTGTTTTAACTAAAAGCAAATATAAACTCATATATATTTTTTCTTTTGATGATTGGGTGTTATCAGTTCTATTTTTTTCCTGATCTTCCATTTTCCCCTTGTTAAGAGTCTCATTGAGGGTTTGTTTGTTGTTTGAGAGAGTCGACATTAACAACTATTTTTTTGCCATAACAGCTGTTATTTACTCTATCACTATTAAAATGATAAGGAAGTTAATAAAAAAACTTACTGATAATAATAAAGTTGTTGCATGATTCTAATCGGTCAATTCGCTAGTAAAAAACAAAACAAAAAACCTTATATTATTTATTCAATAGCATTTTTTAAACTACGAGTGTGGAAGTAGAAATTTATTGTATTAAAAATTCAAATAATTCTTAAATGAAAGAAATAGTTTACTTAAAGTAATGATTATTATTATTTTTTTTTTTTTAGTTTGTTATTCTTGTGATAGACTCTACAGACAGGGAACGATTGTCTGTAACAAGAGAAGAACTGTATCGGATGTTGGGTCATGAAGATCTTTCAAAAGCTGGTGTTCTAGTATATGCAAATAAACAGGATGTTAAGGTAAAATATTTCTCTGTCTCATTGTTATTATTTGCCATAATTTAAAATGTGCAGAGTTATGATCCTCTTTAGTTATAAGATATTTATTTAAGGAATTTTTAAAATATTAATCTTTTTAAAAAAATAAATGAAAGATTCATATTTTCCTTAATTTTTTTAATTTAATTTGTCATAGTTTTTTATTCCCAATGCTTACATCTCTCTCCTTATCCCTTTTCTTTTATCGTTGGCTTTTTGTATAACTTACAGTTTATTTTTTGTGAAACTTTTGATTCAGAAAGTTTATTATTTTAGAATAAAACCTTTCAGATTACACATAAGCATTAAAAATAAATCTTAATGAGTTTGTAAATAATAAGACTGCCTAAACCCTTATCATGCCACAGTAACACCTCTTCCTTATATTGCTCGACCTCAAAGGGAAAACCAATGATGGGCAAATACTCAGAAAAAAAAATACAGAGTACTTTAATCAAAAGTATTCAGTACTTTTTGTACACTTAGAGTACTGGAGTTCTTTTTTTATTTGTCGTTAGAGTAGACTATTTTTCCTACTTACATTATGTATGGGTTACATACATTTTAAGGTCCATTAATAATTTAATATAATTATTACCACTAATTACCTTTTTTTTTCATATTATAAATTTTAAAATCGATTAATTTAATCTCTTTAGATAAAATCAATATAAGGGTTCTTTTATTATGTTTTTTTTTTTTACTCGTGGAATCACAAGGTACTATAGATTTTAAGACTGCGCGCTTGCGCATCGAAGATTGTTTCTATTCTATGTCCAAAGTCGTGGGTTCAAACCTGACAGAGGGTCCTCTCATATATTTTTTATTTGTCAACAAAAATTATATTATATCAATAAATTATAAACACGGAAGATCTCATATAATTATTAAGGTAGATTTCGGGCTGAATAAATTCTTCCATAAATACTCAATTTTTTATTTCATCAGCTTGACGTTTCGGGATATTCTCCCATCTTCAGAAGTCTTATTATATTCAGAACTCCCAGCATTTTCACTAATACACACATTCAGCTAGGTAAATTAGTAAAAATGAAGTCAATATTTAAAAACATCAGATCTGAGTAAGAGTATTGCTCAAATCTTTGTCCTCAACTCTAGATTGAAATTTTTAACCGCTTAATAAACCTTTTAAGGGTTACCAGTGGTGATATGTGGCTAGTATAGCAGCCATCTATGCTCAAGGTCGGGAGGTTCAAACCCGGAAGATGGCTCTATCATATTTTTTCTAACAGATTCATATATTTTTTTTATCTCTTTCGAAGAATATAATAACCAAGGGTCATTCACTCTCTTTAAAAAAGGCTATTTACTAACCTTGTGCCAGAGATGAATTGTTCATTAATTTTATTACACCACTTCAAAATTTTATGAAGTGATCTATTGGATGTGCGTATCTGAAAGATTGATATGCTTCTTTCCCTATATTTAACTATGACTCATATTTTTGTTTTTATTTCAACCGTTTCTGCTGGACCTTGTTTCGTTTGTAAAACCAAATTTTTTCGCAATATGGATAAGAGACCCATAATTCTCATAACCTGCCAGCATTAGTCTTTGGGGTAGCGCTGGTTGAAATCTCATTTCATACAGATGTAAATATATTAACAAATATAAGAGCTGTATAAAATGTCAATTTATAACCTAATCAATTCCGGACAAAAACTTGTATTATTAAGTATGCAAAAACTTTTTTTTTTTAATTCAATAGAGTGTTAATTTAGTTAAGTAAAAGTGAGATGATATATCTGTTACATTACAAGGGATTTTTTTTTTTTCTTCAAAGTGAGCCGTTTTTGAGTTGGTCAGTGTAGAGACCAGTTCCTGCAATTCCTATACAATACCATTTAGGTTGGCTTTCTATATTTCCTTACTCTCTTAAGTATGATTCTCTGATTAAAACTCCTTCTCAGATGATAATGTAACATTGATCATTATTGCTATTTTAAATTTTATTTATTTATTTATATTCATGATTTTTTTGTTACATTCTAGGGTGCAATGTCAGCTGCTGAGATAAGCAGGCAACTTGACCTTACTAGTATTAAGAAACACCAGTGGCATATACAAGCTTGTTGTGCCTTATCTGGCGAAGGGTAAGCATTCTACATTATTTTTGCAAATTAAAGTAGTTCATCTGTTATAAGGTGGTTATTTAGTTCAGCTAATCAATTCCTGTTATGATGGAGAGATTCTTTTACATGAAATATGTATTTGCATCAGATTAGTAAAGAGAAGCTTTAGAACTTAATTTTGAATTTTATTACTTCATGCCACTATCTGTCTCTTGTCAATATTGGCATATTTCTTCATTTGGTATTTTTTAGAATAAAACCAGTAATTATTGAAAACAATCAAAGGATTCTTTAAGGTCCAGTTCCACCTGTATTGAATAAAATAAAAATTCTTAGGATTATTCCCGGGTTGAAATCGAATACACATATTGGGACACCTACTTATAGATTCTCTCTGAAGAAAATAGTTAAATTAGGAAATGATCATCAGCCAAAGTAGGCATGATGCAAGAATACACTGATTATTCGACAAGATTTACAATAAAAGAAACTACAGTTGTGAAATTGTTTTAATTATCACATCGACTACAAAAAAGCAATCAGTCTATTTATCATGATTTTATAGATTCCATAGGAATATAAATAAATTAATTTATTTTCATGGCTGTAATTGGAAAAAGAAAATACTTATGATATAATATTTTAAACAGAGTTTCAAAGGACAGATTTCCTATTTTATTTACAAATATAATTTTAAATATTTTATGAAGTGATAATGGTTGACTGTGTGTATATATGTTTGAGAGAAGATGGTTCAAGGTTCAGTCAATATAACACACAATTAAGCATAAACTTAATTTATTGGTGCACGTTTCGGCCTAAATTATTATAGACCTTCTTCAGAGTGATTGGGTGAGCTGAGCAGGCGTCACAACAATCACATTGTTGTGACTCATCCATCCATTGTTGTGATTTAATTGTTGGGAATTGAATCCATTGTTGTGACGCCTGCTCAGCTCACCCAATCACCCTGAAGAAGGTCTATAATTTAGGCCGAAACGTCAGCACCAATAAATTAAGTTTATGCTTTATTGTGTGTTAAATTGACTGCACCTGAACAAACTTCTCTCTTAAATATTTTATATTTTATCATAATTAACTTTGTCCCAGATACTACATCAGTGATTTAAAAAAAATAAAATAATAATATCAAACTGTTTTTGCAACTTCTCTGTTCTAAATGATCTACTTTCTTACAGAATTTTTAATTGGTTTATCAAAATACTGAAGCTCTGCCTTGCAATTAATTGTATTATATTTAATTACTGAAATATTTTTTGCCATAGAGTTTGTAATGTCAAATAATGTTTTCATTCTTAAATGGTTTGAAAATGTCTATTTTTTATCATTATAAATGCAAATGGAACAGCTGCCAGTGTACTGCATCGTTACTAATCTTCAATTATAAAAATAAAATAATTAACCATGTTTCTAGCTCCTACTCCAATTAGTATGTTTCAATATATGTATTTATATACGTATATATTTATTTATTATTGTGTTATTACTGTATTTATAAATTTAGTAATGGTGGAGCAAAAGGGGGATAACTCCAAATTCATTTATTTTTCAGAACGTTAGGATGTAATATGTTTTAAGGATTTATAGCATGTGCTAACCTCACAAAGGATTCTGTTTTAATCATTGTTCCATAGAGAAGATAATATAAAAATAATACTTTGATTTATCCCTATTTGTATGTTTATTTCTAACTGATATTATATCAAAATCAATTGTTAACTTCTACAATTTCCTTACAGTTTGTACCAAGGGCTGGAATGGATTTGCTCTCGACTGAAGAGAAAATGATTATGGCTCAATGAATATACTCTTGTGTAAATAGACTGTCATTTTCTTTCATATTGTATATATGTTTCCTTCGACGAGTTTATATAAAGCTATGAAATCACCATGTATTTATATGTATTAAAGTAAATAAAATATATAATTGTTTTTTTTTTCTTCTTTTGTTTACTTAACTTGATAATATATTATACATACCCTCGTGTTATTACTACAACTTTTTAATTACCGATAATGATTAATATCAGTATTACTGTGTATCAAATTATGCAATGATATTTGGGAACCATGATTCTCGATAAATAATAGAAGAACTTTTTTTTTTAATTATTGAAGCAATTTTGTAAAAATAAAAAAACTTCTATTCCTCTAAAATAGAAATTTAGAACAAGTTATATAGGCCATTTATTAATGACATAGTCACATCTAGTTTATACTACTGGATATGTGGATACATAATAACAGTGCCTTAAAAAAATGGAGTATTTCATGATTATTATATAGCCTTATAAAAATTTAGCCTTAAGAAGAAAAATAGGATTCTAAATTAAATTTATTATCAGATAAGGAAGCTCTATTAGAGCAGACTCGACAAAAAAATAAGTACATGGGTATTGGAAAGAGCTCAGAAAATCCATCATTTCTACCTTTAAAAAAAGTTAATATTAACTGCTTATTTTTAGAAAAATACTCTCCAGAAATAGTTGCTAAATATTTTTATAAGAAAACAGTGATACAAATATTTTTAATTCTATTAGTATGTTATTCCTAAAATGAATTTGTTTGATGTATATCTTGAGATCAGTGTATAGAAATTATAAAAAGAAAGAGAATTTGATAACTATTCAATAACATTAGTACATAAATTCTATCATTTGATTTCATGAAGCAGTTTTGTAAATTTACTGAGTTATTCAAAATGACTGGTACACAACTAAATCTCATTATTAGCTATGTTCCTATCAAGCATATTTGAACAACAGCTAAACAAACAAAAACAAATCAAGTGCCTTGGCCCAAAATAATAATCTAATTGACCTTATTGTGTATGTAATAGTCTAAAAGAGATAATAAGGTTGTCTCCTAATGATTTTTAATATATCATTGGGATAAGTTAAATGAATGAGCTTACAAGTTTTCATCAACAATGAAAATTACTTTAGACGATTATTTATTTACAAAATATGTACATTCCTCTCTTTTTAAATACAAACCTAAAACAAAACTACAAAACCTTAGTTCCTTAAAAGATTCAGACCACAGCTTGTGATTTAGGTTTAGAGATGTAATCTTCATAAGACTTGAGAGTTAGTATCAAGTCAGACTTCTGAGAGTAGAATTCATTAATAAAGGCCTGTAACAAGGTAAACACAAATAAATAATGAGCTAATAAACTTAAGAAAACAAACAAAAAGGTTAAAACTATTTTTAAAAAACACAGATTTAAGCGAAGGAATGCAAGAAAGAGTAAAAAAGATAATCTATGTTAAACCTAAGAATAAAAGTCAAGAAAACTAATAGTTTTTTAATGTCTCATCCACTGTACATGTCCTAACCATATGATTTTCCAGGACATGATAATTCTTCCTGTATCTTCGGTTTTCAAGGATAACGGTTCATATAACAACTTTGTTGTGTATAATGACATCCACAAGTTCTAATAACATGGCTTCCCAATACTGCTCATCCGATGCTCTCAAAGCAGGCCATGTTACAAAGATATAAGTATTGGCTGTTGTGATAAGATTGAATACACAGTTTAATGCTAGGACTCTTAAAATTTAAATGTAATTCTAAAAGTGGGAATAGAGTAGATATAGTCATTATTTTATGGTCTACCTTGTTTAGACTGCATCAACTTTCAAGGTAGGTCAAAGTAACTACATTCTCAAATGTCTTTTCACCAATACATAGGTATATTGGTCAGGTCAGGCCCATCTTTCTTTGTAGTCTATAGAGGTTCATTTTGTATTCTTTTCAATAATGGCAGCCTAAGGCCTTCACTTATTTTTCAATTCATATACTTTCATTCGGGGCTGCTTCTTCATAAGCATTCTTTCATAAGCAGCTGAATAATCTCCTCAATCATGGATCTTATCTATTTCCGATCCTATTGCTTTATGAATAGCAATACCAAGCCATATCCTATCTTGCAACAGATTCCCGCTGAAAATTGAGCTATCTTCTGATTCAGAGATTTAGATGCTTTTTTTTTTTTTTCATTAATAAAAAACGTTTTTTGACCAACCTTACTGAAAACAAATAAGCTAAGAATAAATAAAGTGTATAACTTGTTAAGAAAAGTATTTAGGTAATTCCTCAATTATGACTTGTTAGCTTTAATTTAGTCCATCTAATGCAGCACATCTGTCTATAGATAAAATCAAAATTATTTTTTCTAGTACTTTGAGAACTATTATCAGTGATAATATGGAGGATAAAGAAGAAATTACCTTAACCAGATTGAGTTCTTCACCAGGCGTATACTGAACTGAGCAAATTTTATCAGGATGAATTATTCCGTGAAGTTTTATAACATCCACAACATCATCCAATCTAAAACAGGATTAGTATTATGAAATAATGATTACTATGGAATCAGTTGCATTTAGTAATAAAGAATAAATCAACAAACCTGTCAGAATTCAGGTAATAAATAAACAAAGATGACAGATTCTCCTTTTCAGTCAAATGGTAAATCAATGGTCCATAATGCCTAGTAGATTCCAGCACTTTAAAACTACCAGTTTCAGCTATTTTATCGTAAGTGGTCTGTGTTATATGAATATAAAGAGGATCATCTGGCTCAAACTGGACGCAAGCCCTATCCAGAATAAACTCATACCATTCTTTTGAAAGCACTTCCTGTTGATAAATCACTGATTAGAAAAATAGTTTGGATTGAAAATAAATTTAAAAATAAAACTGAATTAAATATCATAAGAAAGATCAACAATTACAAAAATAACTTCAAAGTGGGCAATTCATTTTTGGGAATACTGCAGTGTATCATTTTAAATTCCGGTAGACCACTAAGCCACACAGGTTGGAGTTAACCAATAAAGGCCAGTTTTAGCAACCAGCTTCAAACTCTTAACTGAGTATAGGCTTTTAACATTAAAATAAGTTGAAGAGTGAATTAATTTATACCAATAACCGTACAGAGAATCTTCACATATAGTTTTTTGTTTTTTTTAAGTTTCTCAGTTGTTTTTGTTCTTATTACATCATCCCACATTACAAACAAATGGATTTAATTGATATGATTATTATTACAATTTAAAATTTGTATTTTCCAGGGTAAACTTTAATAACTTAGGTTATATTTTTCAAATTTTTTGTATCATAAACAGACAATTGATAGTGTTTTCAGTTTATATATGTAATTTATTTTAATATTTTCTTGTTTACCAACCAGTTATAGATTTTAATTTAAGGCCTTTTATTATTTGTTGATGTTAGTAAAAATTACATTAAATTAGTATTACCAGGAAATTTTAGAAATTCTGTAATTTACAATAAATATGAGAGGATTAGATATTAATTTTATTCTTAGTTATGAATATGAAATAAAAAGTTAAAACCAAACAAAGCATAAAGGGGAAACAAATGAATTATATTGAAAAACAAGAAAATTAGCATACAAATAAATAATCATAACCACCAAGGTTTTATAAATGATAAAGAAAATACCAGTATTAGGGTCTATTTTTTTGGTATTTAGAACAATGTTTTTATCATTTTATATTTAACATAAAGATTAAGAATAATCTTAATCATTGAAACACAATGCAAGAGCAAATATTGAAGTCCCTTTCAAATTCCATTCACTAATTAATTTTGAAATAAACTGCTACCTTTAATGCCTGAAGAATTAATCAAATGTCAGGCCATTTATGTTACAGTTTTAATTTTCTGAATGTTTACATCAATACTTTAAAATAAAAAGACTGCATGGTAATTCAATAACTATTGACAAGAGAAGTATTCTGACCAATAGATATATAAAGCTCAAATCAGTTAACAGATCTTGTTATGATATGTAATGTAAATTTTGTTCTATTCTAACCAAAAAGAGCGTTTCTTCCTCATTAAATGTTCATATAAAATAAAATCCCTAACTGCCATATTCAATTGCAATGTATCAATCAGAGCAGCAACAGATGATGCTACAGTGAGAATCCTAAATTTCGCCAATAAAAGTTTTATTAGGATAGGGATCTTTAATGAGAACCTGACATTTCACAGGCTCAGGACCACTATTTCACATTCTCTCCAAAGAAGAGCATAACCAAGGATTTTTTACTATCTTTAAAAAGTCTTAGGACCATCTGCTGGGTTTGAACCCACAAACCTTGGGCATAGAAGGCTCTTATGCTTGCTAATACACCTAAGGAGACCCTTCATCAAAAATTGTTTTATCATTATTAAGCTATTACCCTTCCCTTTACTTGCAGACATTTTCAAGTTTCTAGAAAAAAAAATGATAACGTCACTTATTATTCATTTTACATTATATGTTTAATTAATGAATATTTACGTAATTCAAAAAGGCAACTTACATATTATGCATATTTTATTTGTTCATTATATAATCGTTTCATCTCCAAATCTTCTATTGTTAATATGTTTTATTTTTTTTAAATACTGTTTATGATAGCTTTTTACCTAATTGAAGGTTATGCTGAATGTTCATGTTGAATACTTTGTTATTTTTTGGGCCAGGGAATTATGCATATTGTTTTGTGCCTATTATGAATTTTATTTTTACATTAATAACTTCCATCAATGCAAGACAAACATTAGTTAACTTTTATTCTCATACTTATTTTTCAAATTTGCAGGTACATTTAGGTAAGTAGTGAACGCTACCTCAATGTTGTTCTAAAGCAATATGAATATCTATTTAAAGATCCTCTTGTTTTCAATAAAATTATTATGTTCTCCAGCCAATCTCAATGATACTACTTTTTTTGCAGCGACAATAGAGTCCTTTTGGATAATTTTAATCAATAATTTGTGTAAATTATAGCACTATAGAGACAATTTAATTGATTGAATCAAAATACTTTTCAAAATTTAAGTATTTACTCATGGATATTAAAAATAAGTAAAGAATTCATAAAGTGTTATAAAAATATTATTTTATAACTTTTCTCTGCTCTTTACCAGCCATTTAACTGTTGAATATGAATGATTCTAAATTCTGGAGCATCATTCCAAAATATTACAAAATAATTTTAACATATTAAAATGCACAGTAATACTTTTTAATTTTAGAATGATAACAATATTTATCAATGTTAGGTCAAATAGGAAGTGAAATATCAATAAAAATAGAACTAGAACGAGAAATATAGGACTGAATCAAAAAAATCTAACATCTGAAGAATATAGTCATTTCAGTTAAAGGCTCTACAAACAATTTTCTTTAAATAACCCTCTAAAAAATAAACTGATTATGTCAGCTCAATTATTCACTTGTATGAATTTTAATACTTATTAATCCTCTTCCAAAAGAACATGTTTATCTACTTCTGCAGCATTTCAAGTGTGGAATGAGGGCAGTAATACTGTACGATGTTGGTTCAAAAATTCCAGAGAGAGACATCAGCCAGCAAGACATAAAAAGGACTTCTTACCTTGATAATGATGTTCTACAAGCTTTGATGAAAGAAAATCCTAGAGCAACTGTCTGAGCACTTAAATGGAAACTCAATGTAAGCAAATGTGAGGGGTCCACATCATGGATGAAGACCACCTCAAGAAAATTGGAAAAGTGAAAAAACTCGAAACTTGGGTTTGCCAATCATTAAATGACTGCCTAAAAAATCATTGTCATGAAATTTGTGCCTCAGTTCTTGGCTGAAAGAACACCAATCCATTTCTGTCCAGAATTGTTACTTGTGATGAAAAGTGGATCTTATAACAGCAGACATTTTGGATAGTGGCTCGACATGGTATTGTAACCAATTTAACAACTAACTTGTAACAAGACATTAGAAGTAAGCAATAATGAAGCCATATCTGATCAATTTGAATTGATCCATTCTGTTGAATGACAATGCTTAGCCACATCTCTTATGTGTGACAGGAGAATCGCTGGAGCTTGTTATGAACTCTGCCACACTAACTACACACTCCTTACACACTTGAACTTCTTCTGAATACCACCTACACCACTTTTTACAAAATAAAAAAAATTATTGATCAAAGAGCCTTAGTAAATGGCTTTTCTAAATTGAAGAATTCTAAAGATTCCAAATCGTTTTCAGAGGGTATGGAAAAATTGCCAACATGGCAGAAACATTTTGAAATAATGGAGACTCTATTGATTAATGAAAAAGATATAAATACTTTTGTTCTTCCCTTAAAACCGTAATCATGGATTATTTCCCAGATAACCCAATATGTGAAAATGGCTTATACCACAAGCACTAGGGCATCTTAAGAGTTTCAAATACTGCAATAGAATATAAAAATTTACACAAGACTAACTTATAAAATGGATAATTTGGCACCGACACTTAAATTTGACTAAAAACCCATTTATATCTTAAGGCCATTTTTGAGCAGGTGAACGAGAAATTTCTACTGCTAACCTTATCCAGAGTGATCAGATTTTCTCAATGCATATATTTTGCTAAGGAAAAATATTGCTATAAAATCTTTATTTATTTCAATATATTCATAATTATGAAAGATTCTACTTACTTCAAAATACTCTCCCTGGAACATTTTTGGGATTCTCAACTTTTTACCATTTCTAGGAAAATAAATTTGGTTAGACTTTTCTCTTTCCTCCCAAGTAGCTTTCCTAAGCGTTCCATCTACATCTCTAACAGCTATATGTCTGTTCTACACAGGATAATAAAATATTTTAAACATAGCTCCTTGTAGTTTATTCATCAATTAAATAAAACTATTATTATTACTTACACGATCATTTTTTCCAAACGTAATATCAGTAAATAGATACTTAGCATTAGAATATCCTTCCAATTTTTTGTCTACAACATAGACATGATCAATTGGTTTACGAGGGGGAAGAATAGGTGGCATCTGTAATTTCTGTAGAGCTTTAGATTCTGCCTTTTTTCGGGCCTAAATACATCAAACCATAATTAGTGGGAAATTCATATATATTTTTAGATAATATATAAATTCTAAATTCTCAGGAATAAACTCATTATTAATGTTGAGCTATGATTGCTTCTCTTAAGATTTGTCATCGTAAGGCCTATAAACCTCATAAACATTGATTTATTACTTAAGGTTAACTCCCTAAATATGGTCGCGGTAAGGTACACACTACAAATTATTGGTTCCAGCCGTACCTGGAATTCTCGATGTATCAAACTTCAGGTAAATGTAAACAATAATACTGAAGGGTCAGTAGCAGGTTTAAAACAACACCAAAATCTTGCAGTCTTTTAATTCATTAGGGTCATAAGTAATTGGTTATTAAATTCATTATTGCTTGAATTACACCACAATTATCAACTGACGCATGCACAAAAGGTAAAAAATGTTTGATATTCAAGACGGAACCTTACCACGATTAATATCTGCATATTTAGGTAATGGAAACAAGTTTTGTTGTACAAACTAGCGAGTACTTAAAACAAAAAATTGAAAATAATAAGAACTAATGTCATTCCTATCTTTCAAATCAATAAAATAATTACTTCATTTTAAAAAAGAATCAATACATGTTTATACTGGTACCCTTTGACTTTCAGAACGTACGGTAAGACCCTGTGAAGCAATGGTTAAACAAATCCACCATGTTAGAGGGTCCTAAGAATTAAAGTATACTCATGGAACCAGAAGGATACAATACAGATAAAATTCTCAAGAACCAAGATAATTAACTCTATTCTGTGGTTCACAGCAATTATTTATAGGCTAAGTTAAAGACAGAATTAAAAACAAAAAATTTCAAATGATGTGAGAATGGCTAACTGTGTGTATATATTAGGGAGAAGTTAATTCTGGTGCAGTCATAAAAAAAAAAAAAAGTAATTAAATTGAAAACTTGATTAACTATTTTGACGACTGCACCTGGAATTAACTTCTCCCCAAAAATTTTCAAATGTTAAAGTATTTCATATTACTTTGAAAAGGGACTGATATAAAATCACAAATGTCATTTTTTTTCATAGGATTTACACTCAAGTAATCAGTCTAGATGATGACACTGGAATACAATACTAAGAATTTGGGAGAATAAAAGTGGTAAATATTAGAAACATTATATAGACAGCAATTTAAGACTATGTAGCCTTCATCAGGTATCTACCATGCACAATACAATAAATTCAAAATTACATGCCTTTGAACTAGATTACAGAAATATACATAAAAAGAGTTAACACTATGGACTCATATGATAGTGAGGAAAAAAGATTGATAAAATAGTTACAACTTTAAATGTTTGACTTAGCATATTCATTATTAAATATATAATTAGAGGAAAATTACCTTTTCAAGCTCTTCATCAGTCATGAATGTGAACACTGGAGTAGAAGGACGTCTTTCCAATTTCCGGGTTCTAAAGATCTTATCATAATCACTTTTTGTTAATTTCTTTAATAATGATTGAACATTATCATTAAAAAACAGAGGGGTTGTTTCTTTATTCAGAGTACCTAGAAATAAAAAGTTTCAGCTAGAAATGAAATTTAACAACAACAAAAAATTAGTAAGAAAAAAATAATTTTACCTGTCTCTTTACAGTAATTGCATGCAGAAAGGTCCTCTTGAAGTATTTTTCTGTTGTAAGAACGCAAACCAAGTACACTATCATTTAAAACTCTCAAGTTCTTCCAAATCCTCATACTTCTGGTTATTTGAACGATTATTTACATAAACGTTAAAACCGAAACTTCAGTTTAAAAAGAAACAAAAAAACAGAGCAAAACAATGCTTCAACTGCTCATGAAAACGAAATAAACTCTAATTCTTTACTTTCAAATGTTGTATATGAACCTCTGCCCAACGAAATACCTTCCCAGAACCTTCTTATGATCACTTATCGTAATTGCAACCTTCCTAAATCACGTGCGTAAGTTGTTTCCATATTTGTAACTGATTTAAAAATCTGACTGTATTATGAAATTCTAATTTTACTTTTTAAAGAATTGTTAATAGGATAGTTTTATATGACAACATTGGAGTTTATAACCTCCTTTCTTTAACATGAAAAACTGTTTACGTGACAGGTATTGCATCTTGACTTGGCAGTTACACGATTCATGTCTTTGTTGTTAAACTGCTTATGGAAGGTCACCACAATAAGAGAAAGTAAAGATTCGCTCCTGAGGTTGATACCATCATTAGTCAGTGAAAGGAAGAGTAGTTGGGGTTCAAAGAAGCAACACAGAAAAGTTAAAGTTCCTCTCTTTTTTAATAAAATGGGAGATCCTAAAACTGAAGAGATTCTTGCTCCCTTAAGGGCAGCTGTCAAGGAGCAGGTATTATCTATTTCATCTAATTATTAATTATTTAGTATGAAATTCAATAAAGTACAATATGTTCTGGTTTAGGGTGACTTGGTTAGATCATTAAAAGCTGATGGAGCCCCAGAATTAGATGTTAAAAAAGCAGTTGCAGAGTTAAAAGCCAGAAAAAAAATTTTGGAAGATAAGGAGTTGGCTCTGGCTCCAGCTACTTTTGACAGGGCTTTGATGGAAGACCTTTTGAAAAGAAGATTTTTTTATGACCAGTCATTTGCCATTTATGGAGGTATGATCTCTGCAGTATATCAGTCTTATTTTTATTTAAAAAATTGAGAAGATATTGTATCTTAATTATATGATGTTCTGAATGTCCTTTCCATTTTGATCAAGTAACTTTCTTATGTTTTTAATGTCTGGGGTTTTTGTAAAGGAGGTCACTGGGGACCTTTCGACTTAAAATGAAACATCAAACAATCATCAGTTTGAAATCCTCAGTGGAATGGTTGGAACAGTACCTGGAATTCCATAGGCTTTAAAATTCTATAATTAATAATCTGATAGGAGTGAAGTATTTGTCATTGAGTCCCTATTGTATTCTTTATTGTTACTGTTGTGATCATCAGTGACCCTCTTATAATATATGTTCAGGGGATCACTGATAAACACTTAACTGCTTGAATTGTAAGAATAAAGATTATTTTAGGATCCTACTGGTGATCATTCCACATTATTGTTCCATTATTTATCCATATCAATTTATGCTTGTGTAAAGATGACGTATGGATGTAATTGAACTATAAATATGGGCTCTACATTACAGAATTTGTTAAGTAATTTAATCTGAACTCTTTGCTAATTCAAAAATATCTTTAAAATGGAAATTAGTAATCAGGTTATCGATCAGTCCATTCGATTATACCAGTAGATCAGTTGATTAGATTTCATTTTAAAACCAATGGAATTCCAGCTGCTCCCACTGATACACATCTAGGAATTCACTCTCCCAGATGTACAGTTGTTGTATCTTCCATTTATTATGGAATGGTGTGATCCCCTTTATATTCATTGAATGTCAATGTTATCGATTAATTTAAAATCTGTTGTTAGGTATTACTGGTCAGTTTGACTATGGTCCAATGGGATGTGCTTTAAAAGCAAACATGCTTCATTTGTGGAGGAACTTTTTTGTTTTGGAAGATAACATGTTAGAAGTAGATTGTTCCATTCTGACTCCTGAGCCAGTTCTGAAGTGAGTAATGATTATTTTTTTTTTAAATTGTTTCATTAGTCTTAATAAGGAATCAGGATAAACATTACAAAATGATGACACACTTATGTTTTAACCTTACTAATATTTGTTAAGCAGAATTGTTTTACACATATTGTTTAAAAACAAGTTTTAAGGAAAGATGTAAAAAAGTGCATGGTGCTTTAAATAATTCAAGTAATTTTAATATGAACTTCTGGAACTCGATAGATTTTTTATTTCATAAATTCTTGGCTTAGTTTATTTTTTAATTTTTAGACTCCAGAAATGTTATTAGTTATCAAAGAAAGACACAAATGTTAATTCATAAATTTTTTTTTTTATTTATTTACAGAAAGGAGGTCTCTTGGCCATCTTCTTTTAAGGCGCCTCGGTGGGTTGTCGGGAATAGATATGGAGGAGAGGTCACGGATAAGCGGGTTTGAGTGGGTAGGGAGTTTAAAATGAAAAGAGGTATATCTGTAACGGGCCAAGTCTTCAACTAATGGGATATTTAGGTCTTTATGGATGATTTTATTAGTAACAAAGTAAGGAGCATTGAGGATTTTATGAAGGATTTTGGACTGCAAGGATTGGATGCGAGAGGAATTCGATGGTTTAGTAGACCCCCATAGCTCAATGCCATAGGTTCAAAATAGGCCTGATAATTGTGATATAAATGAGTTTTTTGTAGTAAGTAGGAAGTTTTGAGCATTTGTCAAGTAAGTGTTGTAGTAATCTGTATCTACGAGCACTTTCCTGTCGTTTCAGTCTAGTATGAGGATTCCATGTTAGGCGTTTGTCGAGGTGGAGTCCTAAGTACCGAATTTGTTCAACAGGAGTAAGTAGGATATTGTTAAAAGATACAGTGGGGCAGGAAGTCATAGGCTTACGACGTAGAGTGAAGGTGATTTGATGGGATTATTAGGATTTATTTTGATTCTCCAGTTTTGACACCATTCTTCAATGGCTGATAGATGGTTCTGTAGGATTTGAGATGCAGTAACAGGATCATTATTCACAGATAACACACATGTGTCATCGGCGTAGGAAGTAAGGATAGTGCTAGGATGGGAGGGAATATCAGCTGTATACACCGTGTAAAGGATCGGACCCAGGATACTACCTTGCGGTACACCGGCTGATTGAGTGAATACGGATGAGAACAAAGGTTATGGTTAACTTTGAAGGTTCTATCAGAGAGATAGGAACGAATTAATAGGAAGTACGCTGGAGAGAGGAATTGACGGAGCTTGTATAGCAGACCTGGATGCCAAACTCGATCAAAATCTGTTCCACGTCGAGAAAGGCTCTAGCGCAATACTTTCCGCGCTTATAAATTTAATATTATAACTATCATAGATGCAGTGAACTAATCAAGTATATTGTTCGAATATATATAAAAATATATACCACATTTGAATATAGACTTTTTTCGAACTCATAAATAATTGATAAAAACTAGTTACAAACATATATCAGTTTTTTAACAAATTTAAATAAATGGTTTAAATTAATAAAATCTCATGGAGCGAGAAATTGGTATACCATATATCATGCTCATCTATTATTTCAAAGGGTGTCTGTTTGAAATTAGCAAAAGGATGAATTAATTAGGTTTTTACTTTGAGTTTAATTTTTTCTTGACTTTTCTTATATGCATATGAAACATTAATGAGTACATAATCCAAGTTTCAGAAACTTAGTAAGCAGTTTTTTTAGAAATTGTCAAATCAGTTATATAAAGCATTACTACGCTTCCGGTTGGTCAATTTTTGTGGAAAAAAATTATTTAACATCCAAGGGATACCATTAATATGAAAATTCAATTCTGTTTTTTGCTTAACACGCTCGCACATTCACAACAATTTGTTTTTAAAATTCTTCATGATGTAGTGCTCTCCAACTATATATATGAAAATCAAAATAAAACTAATCTAAAGGTACCAAAAAATCATTTAACAGTCTTCTGACAGGTCTTTTGATCAAGTTGGCCATTTGTCGTACTGACTTCTCATCAGCCACAAAGTTATATATAATGTACTATTTCGAATTCGGCCTAATTAGGTTGAAATTTATTTTGTTACCTTTTCATGTAACGAATCTAGATCTTTTCACGATAGTCTAATATTGTTGATTACTTACCAGATAAGCTCTCTTGTCTGACAATTATAGTAGGAAAGGAGGTTAAAAAGGAATTTATGTCAGCAACTAGCCAAAGTTTTCTAATTTAATAAATATCATTATAATTGTTTATATTTAATTAGCAAAGAGATAAATAATTAATAACAAGTTGGCCTAATTTGATATTTTAATGTATATATAAATATATTGACAAGAATATATTAAGCTGACAAAACAATAACTTCATGAGTCACATGATTCGTCTCTTATATTTTTCAAGAAGGCATCTGCTAGTTTCTGAATTGATCTCTCTTGGAGCACATGTTCTACTGCAACTTGTGCCATCTAAATGATCAGTAAAAGGTGAAATAAAATCAAATTTAAAAATTAAGAAAAATGGTTTAATTGAATATAAAATTTCACAAGATAACATATATATTTTTTTATGTGTTTGTAGGTAATTTGGCATGAAATCACATATCACATCATGGATTATAAGAGCATATTACTTTAAAAGAAATAGTATTAATAACAATAAAAATAACTATATTTCATAAACTACAAATTAAAATATGCTTCTGGTTCATATTGTAAGAGACTCCAGATAAAAACCTTTCTACTTTTTAAAATCTAAATCAATCAATTTTTATCAATAATGCCCCTTTCAGAATTTAAGCATCTTAATTTCATAAGAAAAAAAAACAGTAACTGTGTTATGATACATTTTAGCATGACTCAATAGTACTTGAGATCACCTACATGTTGTTAATTTGTTTATAATTTCACAGAATATATTTTATTCCATTATATTTAAGTTAAAGTTTAACCAAATTTGGATTTGTTCCCCTCTATTGCATATATTAACCAAGTGCACCTCATTTTAAGAACATGAAAATTATAAATTTTTATGTGTTATTAGTATAACAAAAAGATAAATAATTTATAACAAGTTTGACTGATTTGATATTTTATTATATATGTTTAAAAGTATATATTAAGTTTATAAGTTCAAGAGCCACGTGATTCATCTCTCATGTTTTCCAAGAAGTCATCTGCTAGTTTCTGAATTGATCTCTCTTGGAGCACATGATCTACTGCAACTTGTGCCATCTAAATTATGATTAAAAAGGTGGAATAAAATCAACAATATATTACGAAAAATAGTTTGATTAGTTCTAAAAATCCAAAATAAATTAAGTCATATTTTTACATTTAACTTTTTTAGTTCTAATCAAAGTTTTTGTTATTTTTCTGGATAAATTTATATTAATGATTGTTCAGAATCATTTGGACAGTAATTAATGCAGCTGTTGTAGCTTAAGATTTTTAAAAGAAAGGTTCATTCCCACACAACTATTTCCAATTAACTATGGTTGGAATATTCCTTGTAAAAACTTACTTTACTGTTTGGAAAGTAATATATTTCTTGTTCAATTCATTTATAAACCCGGGTATAATTAAAAAAATTATTTAACTTTGGGGTGTCAGATAAAACACGATCACTTAAAAAATGTACCATACAATACTAGTAATATTACATATAGTAATTGTTTTTTTAGTTTCCTTTTTTCATACCTTTTTAATTCTAAAATCGATGTTATCTTCACTATTTACCAAATCTATGCGTACCAAATCATTGGGATCTTTAGCGCCTTGTATGTAATTAATGGTCTGTGAAATGTGAATAATAGAATAGTTAATTTTTTTATTTCAGTTAGTTCAAGTGTTAATTATTGTTTCTATCTTACCTTACTAATGAGTTCTTTAAGTTCAGCATTTAGTTGTTCTCGTGCTCTCTGTCTTTTTAATCTCTTTTCTTTTATGGATTTAGAAGAGCTACGTTTCTTGGTTATATTTGACATTTCTTAATTTTAATTGTTCTTATTTAATCTATTATACTAAAACAAAACTAATTGTTTAATTTTTAGAATATCAGATGTTAACTGTCTACTAAGATTATACATTCCAACCTACAGATATCATCTGTAAATTTTATTTATTCATTTAAAATTTTGATCCAATTGATTATTGGTAGATGTTATCATTGGTAACATATTTTTTATTTGTTTTATATATATCTATTTAATTATGTATATTACAGTTGTTTATATTTATTACTTTGTTTATGTTATGTGGGTAGTTAGGCAAATAATAATAGCACATCTTTAATAACACCATATGATAAATATCTTTTATAATATTTTAATTTTATTACTATCAATACAATAAAACATCTGTGTTTAATGTAATTTTAAATTTATAAACTGTGAAACTAACTAATATAATATAACAAATACATAAACTTTACTTTTGCCACTAATGATAACAAATTAATGATTTTTGGTTTTAATGTAATAGAGTAATAGACAATGAAACTCTATAAGAATATGCCCTATACATTTTTCATGGGGAGGGGAAGGGAGAAATATACTGTTTGTGTACTTAGAGACGACAATTTCCTTCCTTTGTAGCTACAGTTCTATATTAGCAGCTCCCAAGTCAGCAACATAGAAACAACTCACTTAAACTATCCATAATCTAAATACCACTTAGCACACTGCCCACTGGCCAGCGGTCACTAAAACTTCTAATCCTTTCTCAATAACCAAAGCTCTCCCTGCATCTAAGACCTCATCTTAATCATTAAATTAAGAAAAATAAAACTAGCAAAATTAATTTGTTATTCAAATTAGTTATTTCAATTCTTAACAAAAAATATTATTTTGCAACTGTCATCTGAGTCATTTAAGAACATACCACAATACTTTTACTGACTTTTTATATTTAAACTCAAATATATTCATGTAATCTGATTAATTGGTAGGATTTAAATAAATAATCTAAAATTATATTTACCTATTTTAGTTTCACTTAGCTATATATGAATTATAAATTAAGATAAAGTGAACATTTTCTATATTGAGGATGTGTAGTCGGCTGTAGAAACTATTATTGGTGGAAATCATCAGCAGTCAGTCTTTTTTTATATATTTTAATTTCTCCAACGTTTCGGCTCAAGCTTGTGAGCCATGTCCAAGCATAAACTTATTTCCACCGAGTTTATGCTTGGACATGGCTCAGTAATGCCCTGATGATGGCTCACAAGCTTGAGCCGAAACGTTGGCAAAATTAAAATATTAAAAAAAAGACTGACTCCTGATTATTTCCACCTATAATGAACATTTTCTAATTCCAGTTTTCAACGGAAATGCATGTTTTAGGGTCTCCTGAGTCCAAATAACCAAGTTCCAAAAAAAAGGTCTTTTGTGTATGTGTATATATGTGTGTGGTAAGTCTATTACAAAAACGAATAGTCATATGAAACTGAAATTTCATATTTAAGACAAATATACGCTTTAGATGTTACAGCAACTTTTTCACTAAACTCAATGAACCGCATTGAATTGAATGCATTTTTCACCTTTTTATGATTTTCAAAAACGGCTCTAAAGATTTTGGTTAAACTCACCATATCAATGTAGCATTTAATTGACTTTAATGTATGTTTAATTTTGATTGAATATTCTGACAGAGCTTAAATAATGATAGCTTAAATTTTCTTCCTCTGAAGTATCTTCAATTTTGTAGATTAGTAAAAATTAACCATTTCATGTTGTTAGTTTGTTGATAATTTATTGATAAAAAGCGGCTAAATATAAAAGTTGAACGAATTTGATAACCAACTAAAGGAGAAAAGAGCAAAAATATTTTTTAATGTAATTTTTGTTTTTTTTTAAATAAGAACAGTAATATAGATGTATAATATACAGTTGGAAAGCTAAAGAATCTTTATCTATAACAATTCTTTAAAAATAAGAACTGTGATCATACCTTTGGAATATCGTGTTATCAAATCTGTCAGTTATTTATGTTCAACAAATTAATTAGGAGTATTTTTCTTCAAAAACTATGAGTAAGATTTTTTTTTCAATTGGTTATGGTTTTATTTTGCAGTAGGGTAGTATTCCAGAACATTAATATAATTTTTGTTGAGTACATAAACAACAATTGGAAGATAAAGCATAATTGAAAAGTATGACTCTTTACTCCTTATGATCTTCTTGAGTTAATTTTACGTATAACAAGGTTTTTAAAAATCTTAATTTTAATCATAACTAGTTTTTCATATTTTAAAATTCTTATTGGTTCTAATTAGCTCTTGTTTTATTTTAGAGCTTCTGGCCATGTGGAAAGGTTTGCAGATTTGATGGTGAAGGACATGAAATCTGGTGAATGCTTTAGGCTTGATCATTTGATTAAGTCTGCATTAGAAAAACAATCTGCTGATCCAAAGATGGCAGCCTCTTTAAAAAATGAAATTGCAGATATCATTGTTAAAGTAAGTTTCTCCTGTCTTAAACTTTATGAATAAATGAATTCATGTATTTATCTGCTTTTTTTTTTCTTGAAGCTTGCATTTTAAGCCCTTCATGTTAAATATTTTACTTTTTTTTTTTTTAAATCATTCATTGCCCACCTTCCAAACTGATTCATCCTTCCTTGTATACATAAATTGTTTACTATTAAAATAAATGTTGATTGGTTAAACAATACCAAACTTGAGCAACATATATTTGTCACAATAAAATGGTCTTATTGCCCATTTAGTGTATTCATTTGCTGCTTTTCTTAATGTTCAAAATGTGTATTTATTTAATTTAATGTATTTAAGCTTGAAGTATTCCTAAACACTTTCCTGGCCAAGGCAAACTTTTTTTGTGGTTGGGAGAGAGACACAATATAATGATTTGTCTTTCCACCATATGCCTTTATTGTTTATTCAAAACTTTCAAATTTTGTTTACTACCCTTTAACAAGGTATTTCAGGAGTTTAGTTTATCATATCATAATTTTATGCCAACTAAGTTATAAAGAACTATCTGTTATTTATTTTACATTGTATTTTTATTTTAGCTGGATGGAATGACTAAAGATGAAATGGCAGCTTTATTGAAAAGATTTAATATTAAGTCTCCTCTTACTGGAAATGATCTCTCAGAACCTATAGAATTTAATCTAATGTTTTCTACACAGATTGGACCTTCAGGCCTTGTTAAAGGGTTAGTATTTTTTTAAACTTTTTTCTTTAAGATTGTCTTCGGGATTGATGCGGTATGCTGTGTACTGTAGCAACTCAGCGAAGTTGAGCAGCAGATCCAAATTGGAATTCCTCCTTCTAGTTTTTAATTAAATAAAATCAAAATCATATTTCTTTGGAGACTTTTGAATCTATTGTAAAATTTACAAATAACCATATTACAAAATATTCTTGTCTGATTTAACCTGTCTTCAATTGTCAGATATTAATTGCTTCTTGCATGAAAATCTTCCTACCCTAGTGTTGATTCCCATTGGATTATTTATGTAAATAACAGCATAAAGCTGTAATCATTATAAAAATGTTTAAAAAAAATGAATATCAACAAATCAATTTGTGATTATTTAATTTCTCTACAAAATTACATGCATTTCTTGAAGATTGCAGATTTTCTCTCTCTTTTTAAAACTAAATAATCATAAACTTCAGGAATATTTTGAATACATACCATTCATATGTTCAAGTTTCTATGCAAACTTTATTTAAATAGATATGAATTAAATTGTTTTTTTCCCATAGATATTTGAGGCCTGAAACAGCCCAAGGAATGTTTGTCAACTTCAAACGATTACTGGAATTTAATCAAGGAAAGCTTCCTTTTTCAGCTGCACAAATCGGAAATGCTTTCCGTAATGAAATATCTCCTAGATCTGGTCTTATTAGAGTAAGGTTAGTTCATTATTTTCTTTGCTAATAGTTTTTATTAGATTCCTTAAATATTAAATATCTATTTCAAATTCAGGCGAACATACACTGCCGGACAAAATTAAAGGATCACTTACAAATATTTATATTATTATTACAAAAGAGATAAAAATAGGAATTCCTTTGTCCCAGACTGGACTTTGTGTTGTATCTTATCAAGTTAATCCTCTACCTGTTTATATTCCCACCCGTTTATGGAGAAAAGGGTCAGTTAATCCTCTTCTTTTTTTCCTTCCTATCAGTAAATGGTTAGTTGTTAGCAAAGATTCATCTTATTGAAGATTTTCTAACATTTAAGAGACTTAAGTTTTTACTTGTGAGTTTAGTAAGAACGTTGTGATGGCCAACAGAAGAGCATTGACCGAAGAGGAATGAATTCGTGCTGTTGCTTTGAGTTAAGAAGGGTTTTCTCAAAGGCATGTTGCGTAGCGGCTCCAGCGTTCACAATCCGTAGTGTCCAGGGTGCTTAATAGGCACCGTGAAACTGGAGGGCATACAAGAAGAGTCGGACAAGGCCGTCCGAGGTCAACTTCCCATCGTGACGAGAGAATTTTGCAACTGCATGCTCTTCAGGATCGCTGATCAACTGGTAACAGTCTGCGTGGTCTCCTCCAGAGCAAACCGTGAGAATACAACGATTATGGATTGACCTCCCATCCTTCAGCTACTGGATCCCTTCTCTCCAGGGAACACCGGGTTGAGCGCTTGAGGTTTGCTCGAGAGCACCTAAACTGGACTCAGGAAGATTGGAGCCTCGTATTATTCAGCGATGAGTCAAGATTCTGTCTCCGATCTCCAGATAATTATTTTATTCTAAAGTTTTTGGTCATCTGGTTGCTGGGCAACGCCAGTTCTTAACAACGCGCGCTAGCCTACTCAGCCATATGTAGTAGGATGAAAATAAAGACACAGGCAATAAATTAGTATTGCATACATAATGTATCCAGAATGACAAAGGCTCAATTCAAAATTCATTATATTAGCACAAATATTTCTAAAGATTCCAGTATATATGACCAAACCAATAGACATAATTGGTGATCTACCTGTGAAAGGTGTCATTTAAAACAGTTAGCCACTGAACTAACTTCAATCTATGTCTCATAAAGCTATAATAATAATATAATTTATTGTTATTATCATCTCAATATTTAATCATGACTTCCAACTATTTTTATATGAATGAGGAGTATTCGATTATTAGGTGAGTTGGACATATAAAGTGTGTATGTATTTTTTTATTATAATTGTATCAATACACTCTGAATCCATCATAGGTTATCCCATGAATTTTATTTAGTTTATTAACACTTTCTCTTTCTGATTTCAGAGAATTCACCTTAGCTGAAATTGAACATTTTTGTGATCCTTCAAACAAAAGTCACCCAAAATTTGGTAGTGTCCAGGATACTAAAATGCTGCTGTATTCAGCTTGCGATCAAATGGATGGAAAATCTCCTTCTATTAAAACAATTGGAGAAGCTGTTAATACGGTAATCAATAAAAGTCTTATTTATGCAGTTTATTATTTCAAAATCCATAGTTCTATCAAGCAGTCATGTAATACAAAACATATTTAATTCAAAAGATTTATGAAAACTTGATTAGATTTACAAATTCTAACAGTTAGACTGAAAGTCATGATTTAGGTTTTTGGTATGATGTATAATATTGAATTTTGATGTAGTTTATCTTAACTTTAATTGGTACTGTTCTGAACACATTTTTTGCACTTATCTTCAGCTTCTTATTTCATCCTTAATTTATTTATTTTCTAGGGTCTTGTTGCAAATGAAACTCTAGGTTACTTTATGGCACGAATACATTTATATTTATTAAACGTTGGGATCGATCCTGAGAGATTAAGGTTTAGGCAACACATGTCCCAAGAGATGGCCCATTATGCATGTGACTGTTGGGATGCTGAAGCTCTTACCTCGTATGTAAGTACTACACACTCTCACTGCCATTTTTAACTGAATTCAAAAAAGGTTATGTTAGACATTATTTTTTCTTTTAAGCAGTAAAAATAAATCTTCATTATTTCTCTTTCTCTTGGTTCTATTATTTTTGTATTATTATATACTCTGATTTAGTTAAATTGGTATGATTTTTAATCAGTATAGAAAATTTTTTAGTTAAATGTTTTCCCTTAACTTCTGTATTCTGTACTTACCAATATTATATTTAGCAGTTTGATTTTACTATATTACCCTGAATTAAAAAATACGTGCCAAATTTTATTCTTACCTGTTTAATTTTTTTTTAGGGATGGATAGAGATAGTAGGTTGTGCAGATAGGTCAGCTTATGATCTGACACAGCATGCTCGGGCAACTGGGATCAGGCTTGTTGCAGAAAAAAGGCTTGCCCAACCTAAGCAAGTTCTTGTTACAAGTAATTCCCCTTCTATGTTTTTGTTTATATTATATTTGATAAAGATTTTAATTATCTTGTATAAGTCCTATTTCTGTTATAGATAATTGATTGTAACTTAATAGTTGTTAGGCTGGAAAATAGTTACTCAACCAGAATTTTTAGTTTTTAATAAAGCTTTGATTTCCAGAAAGAACTACTGATATGAAATATCCATTCTAGGAAATTTTACAGGAATCACAAAAATCTCCCATTACTATATTATTGAAACAACTTATTGGATTATTTTCGCATATTTACTATATTAATAACACTGTTTTGAAGTTATGGAATGAAATGATTTGGAACGAAACTACATGTTATAATTATATATAATTAGTACTAATATATAATTATATAATGTTGTGTAATTAGTATCTTTAGAAAACAATTGCATTTCTAAAACGTGTTTTTAAAGAACTAAATCATGAGGATACCAATATGTTAAAATATCAATTTTGTAAAAAATGTCCTTTAATACTTTTTAGAAATCAACATCTCAATTACGTACTGGGGGTAAATTACGTTGTTATTGTACTGGGGTTAAATACCCAATCCTTGAGATTGCTATGGTCTTAAATGTGTTGTACACTAGTGTAGAAAACCATTTGCACAAGATTGGCTGTGTTTCTAGGCTTAATGTTTGGGTCCCTTACTCTCTAACCGAAGTCAACTTGGCAACACGTATTTCTGTTTGCGTTTCACTAAGAGGAGATGAAAAATGGATATTTTACGAAAATGTAGTCCAGAAAATCTTAAGAACCAAGTAGTGTGGCTCCTAGAAGAATGTTGAAACCAACCCGGATTGTATTCAAAGAAGATAATGCTTTCCATATGGTGGGATTTCAAGGTTGTTATTTCCTATAAGCTATTGCCATCAGGACAAACAATTGATTCAACTATATACTGCTTACAATTAAAAAAATTGATCAATCATTAAAAATAAACTCTGTCATTTTGAAAGGGTGTTTTGAAGGAAAAACCACTTGGATCATTTTTTTCACTATTAACTCCTGACATTCTCTCATAATCATCTTGCCACAAGACTGGCATATTGTTGAGATTTCGTTTCTCGGCTCCGGCTCTGCTGTTAGGGACTACCACAGCCACATCAGTTAAATCATCAACATAGGCAGTGGCAGGAAACTAGAGATCCACTCTCTATGGAAGCTTCACACATTTATAATAGTTATCTCATTTTTTTGGGAACTGAAAAACAAGCTTAAAGACAAAATACAATGGTTAAATAATATAAGCATAACTCTAGTGGACGAAGTGTCTCTATGACTGCCGAAACAAAAAAAATTAATTATTGTAATCTGTGTAGATTTTACAAACTTCAGGTGCTTGTGTGATTTTTATTCCCATTTAACTCACTAACTCCTTTGTATTCTGAAGTTGCTGGTTAATATTTTGCACATTGTGGATATCATAGAGCCTTTTAAAATTTGTGTTCTTTGTGAATTTATATATTTAAATAACTCATTTTTCTTTTCTTTTCTTTTTTTTTAGGAGCAGTAGCAAACAAAGGTATACTTGGTAAAGAATTCAAGAAAGAAGCTAAAGGAATTATTGATTATTTAGAAAAACTCTCCCTGGAAGATGTTGATGCCTTAGAAAAAGAACTCCAGGAAAATGGGTGATTATTATTTTTTATCCTCTGCAGGTCAAATTATCTCTATACAGTTTTAATTAAATGCATACTCATTTATGCTCTATAAAAAGTCTCTTGATGATTAACATTTTGGAATTTTTTATTCTGGAAACCATTGTAACTTAAATACTTGAAATTTTTATTAAGATGTCAATCCTTTAATCTAAAAATTGTAATTATAATTTATAGTGCATCTGAGTTGAATATAGATGGTCAAAACCGCAAAATAACAAATGATATGGTAGTTGTAAAAAGAGAGCAGAAAACTGTGCATGTTGAAGAGATAACTCCTGCTGTTATTGAACCTGCGTTTGGAATCGGAAGAATTTTGTATTCTGTTTTAGAACATTCATTCAGGAGCAGAGAGAATGATCAACAAAGAAATGTAATACATTTTTTTTATTATTCAGTTCATTTTTACATTTGTTACATTCAAGATAATGAAATTTTATTCATACAACATTTTGTTTCAGTATTTCTCATTTCCTGCGTCTATTGCTCCCTTGAAATGCTGTGTTTTCCCACTCAGTGGTAATACAGAGTTTCAGCCTTTTGTCCAACTCATTTGTAAGTTATATTTTAAATTTCTATTAGTTTTATGTTCAACAATAATTACAAGGCTTTAATTACACCTAATAGGATCATTATCTGTCCATTTTTTTCGTTTTTCTTTAACTATCCAAATTAATAATCTAAGAATTAATAATTAATCAGTTATAACTTCATCTATATAGTTAGCATTATTTTCATTAATGTATTAAAATCATCTAAATATTAATAAACTATTATGAAACAAAATAAGGTCTGTCATTTTTAAAGCAAATTCTGAACTAAGTATGCAAACAGACATATGTTATATATTTCCTGATCATAAAGTTTTTATTTTTGTGCATAACATTGTGGTGATGAATGTAATTTATCTAATATATAAATTAATTAATTAATCCTACAATAGAAATTGTTATATACAAAAATTACTTAGTTTTATCCGCTTTTTATCATTAAATTACCTTATATGACTTTGGATATAAGATAACATTTTTTTTTTAATCTTTAGCTGTCCAATGGTATATTATACACGTATTACTCATGTTCGGAAAAATCTAACTGAAAAATATTTAATATTTTTCTCCATTAGTTGGTTATCAAATCTTTCACATTATGTATTTACTGTTGTTTTTTTTATCATAGCTAACAATATGCTATGGTAAATTTTTCCGAATCAATAAAATTTAAGGTACTGTACAGGAATACAAGTTAAATTATCGGCAATTAAGCTCTGTCAGACTATTTCAAGCAAAATAAAGCCTACAAGATATTAAAACCCATTAAATATTACATTAATACTACAAGATTACATTAATCAAAATCGTTTGAGCCTTTTTTGAGAAAATATTGGGTTTTTTCACATGAATGGTCCGTTTTTATAGTTTCTGAAATACATAAAGGATTTTGTAGGTCTCTGTTGTTTTCTTCCGAATGTTTACATATTTAAAGTAAACAGTTACTGATCCTCTACCTTTGTATTATAAACATTAGCTTCCCAATCAATTACCCACTTTTTAGTATACCTCCAAGTATGAACATGGAAACATGTGATTTTCGGGTAATATTTTTGTACGAGTTTAAACTCGGTCATTCAGCAGCTGAGGCCACTATAAATATTTGCAAGGCGTTTGGGGAAGGGAGTGTTAATGAACGGACCATTCGCCGTTGGTTTGCTAAGTTTTCAGCTGTGGATACTGACTTGGAAAACTTGCCCCGAGGAAGACCTCTGTCCGTAATAGACAACGATGTCCTCAAACATACAGTAGATGGAAACCTCTACCAAACAATTAAAGGACTCTCAGCACAACTAAATGCAAGTGCATCTACCGTTTCCAGACATTTAAAGTGTATTGGGAAAGTAAAAAAGTTTGATACATGATCTCGCTGAGTGGCAGCAAGACCCCATGTTTCAAAACATACTGTGCAAAAATTGAAAGAACTGGGCTACGAAGTTCTTCCGCACCCACCATATTCTCCCAACTTCTCTCCATCAGATTACCACCTGTTCAGGAATTTAGACAACTTCATCAAAGAAAAACTTTTTGAAAATAATGATCAAGTGAAAAGTGCGTTTTCAGATTTTGTTTCACTTCAAAGCTTAGAGTTTTTCAGTTCGGAGATAAAAAAGTTGGTGTCACGTTGGGAAAAATATGTAGAAAAAGAAGGTAAATACTTTGAATAAAATTATCTTGTTTTCATATCGTATTTTTAATAAAAATCCTTGAAAACGGACATTTCATGTGACAATCCAATAGTAAGGAGGTGTAAAAGTTGATGTAATATTTCGATGTATTGTTTCTTAAATATTAAAATTCAGCTTCGTACAACTTTTTGTTTTCGTGCTTGACCTACCACAACAGAGACCTTTGACCTTGAGAACCTAAAACTTGTATTTTTGTTGATAATTGAAATTATAAAATTCTCATGATCATAATACATTCCCCTATAATACATTCATTATTTTTTATTTAACACCCAAAATATTCACTCGAAATAATTTATATGGCAGAACAACGTTTGCTGGGTCAGCTAGTTGATGTATAAGGAAGAATTGGTTCAGGGTGCAATCATAGAAACACTTGGATTAAGTGAACTTTATTTAAGTGTTCACTTAATTGAAGTGTTTCTGTGACTGCGCCTCTAACCAACTTCTCCTTTTATTACATCTACAATAAACTATTCTTCCATCAGCAATTTATTATTGTTCAATTTTTATATTTATTAGTAAGTCTTATGATTTAATAGCACTTATTTATATTTTTAGGTGCGGGATTAAGGAGTGAAGATGTAAGCCATCGTGTGGATGATTCCAGTGGTTCCATAGGTAAAGAAACATTCTTTTCATGAGTCACTCAATTGTAGATAAATCTTTAGTATCTGTTTCTTTAAAAAAATATTATTATTATATTAGCCTCATAATCATGTAAAGAAATTTCATATTTTTCTAATAATCCTTGTTATTCTTTGCATATTTATCGTAGTTTTTCTCTCATTGATTATTTCAAGTATAGGTAAGAATAATAAAGTTAGTGAAAGTACTTGAAGTTAGAAATACATTAATATTTTAATGTTAACAATATTTACTTAACTTTTTTTATGGTTCTATATTGTATTTCTTGATTTTCAGTAGAATTTATATGAATAATAATTCCAGGTAGGCGTTATGCAAGAACTGATGAAGTGGGCGTACCTTATGGTGTAACTGTCGATTTTGATACAATCACTTCAGACACAGCTACCCTGAGAGAACGAGACTCTATGAAGCAGATCAGGTTGAAGGTAAAATTCTTTGTGAAAATCACTATTCTGTTAATTAATATATAAAATTCTACTATGACTTAAAATGAGTGATGCAAAAGGGGCTTAAATCAAAATAAGTATGTTTTCAGATTATCTAAAAGTATACAAAGCTTAGGTATTTCCTTCAACATTAAATGTAAAATTAGATCTTGCTTTGTACGTTGTGAGAGCTGAATAGCATGTCATTCATGCTTCTTTGTTAAAAAGGATGCTTAACAGTGAGAACAATTATAATAGGGGTACTCACTACGTTTGGTATAGCATATTTTTTGTGCTATTTTGCTATAGCAAACGTAGTGAGTACCCCTAATATAAACATTTCCTTTAGCACCTCTCCAGCTCATTAATAGTTAGTATGAAATCAGAATTAAAAAAAAAAAAATTATCATTTTAGTAATAGAGCACAATTATTACATTTATAACTATCCTTAATTTAATTGATAGCCATAGTTGAAATATTACAAGATGCATTTGACCCTGTAAATAATGGCATGAATAAAAAATAATAAAATTTTATTCTTACAAAGTGCATTCCATTATGTTTATTGTTTTATTGCATTATGTTATTAATATTTTTTTAGATATCCGAAATTCCATCTGTAGTGAAAAATCTATCCTCTGGAAAAATGACTTGGGCCCAAGCGGAAGAAAGATATCCGAAGTTTGAGCAACAAGAAGCGTCAAAAGAATCTTAGTTTTTATTTTTATTTATGCTTTTATTATTTTTTAATTGTATTTTAAAGAGAATCCTTTTTAATTTACTTTATATAATTTATGATTTAAATAGTAACTTATTACTGACAATTTATTACTTCAACCATTGATGCATTTTTGTAGCCCTTTTTACAAAGACTATGAATTTTGTTATAAAAGGGATTTGGTTGTTCCCAGTGTCTGATAAGCCAAAAAATAAAGTCAGCTTCTTATAATAATTTTGTTTGCAGTTCTTATTCCTTACCTTTCTTTAGGATGTACCAAAAACTAACATATTTAAATCATCTATCGTTATATATTAATTTTACCCCGCAAAATATTCATTTTCTACTTCCCTTGCATACATCCTTACGTTCTAAAAAAAATATATATATATTATTCATGATTACAATATATATAGCGACAATATTACATTATGGCTTCCCTAAGGTAAAATTATTTGAACATGAATACAATAGAACTTTGTTAGTAATTAATCTTAACTCATGGCTGATGTCAATCGCATTTTGAATCAAGAAATTAGAAGAGTGAAAAGAGAAACCTTGATAAACAAACACTCAGTAGAGTAATAACTATCATCTGATGACCAGTTTGCGGAAGAAGTCCACTATTACTTATTAGAAGAGCACACTAAGGTATTATTTTGTACAAAATATTGTTAAATTAATAAATACAGTAAACCCTCATTTTAACGAACTCCAAGAGACCAAAAAATTCTCTGTTCATTATAAAAGAATTTGTTATATCTGAAAAATATATTGTATGTATATTATATGTCTTGGTATAAATTCAGGTGGTTAAAAAGAAATATTTTCAACACAGCATTCGCTTTCAGGCACATGTTTATTTAGAAACTAAAAAAGCAGTTAAAACTATGCACTATGTACATATATCTATATTATTTCACATTTTACATAAACCATCATTCAAAATGCTAAACTTAAAATGTCAAAATCACAGCAATTCGTATAAAGTTGAAATGATAAAATTATTTTTTTTTTGTACATCCCGATGAAGACGCAACGGAGGCATTGATTTTATCTTTATTAGTGATAGTCAATGGAAATCAAATTTAAATCAATGGATTTTCTCTTGACCTTGTAGGAAACTCGAATTAAAGCAAGTAATAAAAGCAATAAAAACAGAACAACTAGCTGAAACACAAGAAACCAGAAGCTGTCACAGACTGTGAATCACAGAATTGATCTAAATAGAAGGAAGAGGTAAGGATTTGGACAGAAAGGTGCCGCTCTTTACTGGGAATCAAGATGTTTCGTTTTTTTTTTTCTTCTTTACTTTTCATATTAACCGAACAAATTCCATTCTGAGGTCCACAAAAGTAGTTCGTTAATTCATTATAAGAGAATATTTCGTTATAAAGGAGGAGAAAGCATAGTTTTCTATTCATTTTTCAAGGGACTGCAACAATAGTTCGTTATAAACGGGTGTTCGTTATAACAGAGTTCGTTAAAAAGAGGGTTTACTGTATTAATGTTGAAACAGCAATTATGGTTTTATAAAAATTAAAATTCTTTGCTACTACTATAATATATGTATATGTGTGTGTGTATATATATATATATATATATATATATATATATATATATATATATATATATATATATATATATATATATATATATATATAATTAAATATTGATAATAACAGTAGTATATATGATATAAATATTGTCTATTTTTTCAATTATTGCCTTATAAACTTAATATCACAATTTTGATTATATGTCCATTGGATTTTTCAAAAATCATTAAAAAGCAAAAAAAAAAAAATTGTTATAGCCTCGTCTTAAGCAAGTTCAATTAAATTCTCAAATAATAAAAATTTAATGATGAAATATTTATTTATGTTTATTGAAATTGAATATTTGTTGCTAACATGATGGGCCTTGCACTTTTTCTTAACCAACATCTATGTACTTCCTAGCGCAATCCTCTTCTAAGCCACCTCATACTACTTAAAAGAAAATTATTCGTGGATGGTAAGTGTTAAAGAGAATCATTCATTATCTGACAGCCCTGTTCCATCATCCATGTTCATATTTTTGCTACAGTTATATTTACATGAAAGAAGATTTTCTTTCTCAGCGTTTTGATTAAGTAGTGTAGTGAGCATGAAGAAATTTAAATATGTTTTTTATTTTAATTTTTTTTTTTTTAATTTTTGGAGCTGTCTTATAAGTGGTTTTGCTGTAAATTTGTGTAATTTTTTTAAACTGGATTCTCACACCTTCCTATATTTTCAGTAATTTTATTAAATAAGCTTCTTTTTTCTTTTAACACTTGGAGTATCTTTAAAATTTTATGAAAATGCTGAAGACAAATAATTTTTATTTTTAAATTATTACATCAATTGAGATATTTAAAAAAAAAATATTTATTAAGTTTTTTTAACATATGTTTATCAATTTTTAAAATATTTATTATAGTTTTATATTATGAGACAAGTAGTTTTATTACAGTAATACATTTTTCAATAATTAATTCCTTGCATAACTCCACATTTGTTGTATTACACTGTGTCCGAATAAAATTTTAGTTTCGCTCTCTTTTACTGAAAATCAAGAACTAAACATTAAGTGTTAAAGGTTTGTTTGTAAAATGATAATCTAGTGTGAAACATTTCTGATCTAGTTCTACAACTGTTTAGTGCTATCAGATCGTTATTTGTACAAAATGAATGTTGGCATATAGAACCAGATACATCCTGTAAAACTGTTATAAAATAAGTGAGTAAATAATATTTAATAGTTGCCTTCTTTGATCTTCAACTTTATCACAAAAATCTTGAATTGACCACCCAAAATCTTAGTTTGAATTACTTTATTTTTTCTCTAATTACTTTATTTAATTTTATAACTTATAAATAATTAAAGCTTGATGAATTACAAAATGTTAGTGTGAGATAGTATTAGGAAGAATTTTTTATGATGCAGATTTTCGAGAACTGTCATATCTGAAGCAACTCATTGATTAATTAAGATCAGATCATTAGTAACTAATGATTAGTGCTATAAGAAAATATTGATTGGCCGAAATAAAACAGGATGAGTTTTGTATAATAATAATTCAAAGTAAAGCTGAACTGACTGATAGGCAGACAGGAGGATTTTATCTCATCTTCGGGACTTGGAATTAGATGGAACTGTTTAGACAAAGATTTGGGTATCGAATCTTTGGATTCACCTGGATTATTATTATCAAAGTGATGGCTTACAAAATTTTGAAGAAAACAAATTTTATGTGTGAAAAAATAGTGGTATTTTATATTATTATAAATTTAATATAATTTTATTATTTACTAACCAATTCTTTTTCTATAGCTACCTTTATCTGTTTTAATTTGTGTCTAAAAAACTTTCAAACAGTTTATAAATATTTGCCTACTTGTTTCTTTTTTTATTATTAATTGTTGTAATCATCTTCATTGGAGTTTTTTTTCCAATTCAGTTAATGCATTCTACCTCAATGATTCCTTGGACTATCTTGTTGGAGGATTAACGTAATAGGAGTAGTGATTAAAAGGACTTATAGCTGAAACTTAAGAGTGTCTTCATGAGAGGAAGCTGTATAAACAATAAGAATCAGCTTAGGTTTGGAGACAACTTAGTATTAGATCTGTGCTTATTTAAAGTATCTCGTGTGTCCACTCAAATGACTTTTCTAATCAATAGGAGCAGACAGAGTAAGTTAAATCTGATTAATGGCGCCATTTTTGCATTAAAGTCTTTAGAAAACAAATAAGTTATTTTGCTCAGTGTTCCTGATTTAGTACACAAGCATCATGAGGTGAAATGGTTGGAGCACAAAATCAATTCACTCATTTAAGAGAGTCTGTATGAAAAGAAATATTGTTCGGTTCAGAGAACTCTGAAATGTAAAGATCTGTTGAAGAACTAAAAAATATAGCTATTTTTTTTTTTTTATCTATTAGCTGTGGAAATCCCATTTTATGTCTATTATAATGTAAAATATTTTTGATGGTCTAGTTTTCATTATAACTCTGAAATCCATCACACTTTATGGTAGATGATTAACATAAAAAAGCTAAAAAATAACTTTTAAAGTTTTTTTTTTAACTATTAGTGAAATTAATTGTAGACTTGTTTTTATATACAACTAACACATCATAAAAATTTAAAATACTTTATTTAGGAAAAATGTTGATGGACACAGCAAATAACAATGATATTAACAAAAATGAGACAAAACAAATCCTACTGATAGAGGGACCACCTGCAGCTGATCCGCTGATAAATCGTTTTATGAACTTGAAAGTTGAAGACTCCATTCAGCAGGATCTACATTTAGATGTAATTGAAATTTTCAAGTTAATATTTTCTCAAATTTCATTCTTATTAAATGTTTTTCAGACTAATGTATATTTTTTTAGGATCAAGATCACTTTGATACAGCTTCTACTACTACAATTTTCGGATCTTACTTTTCTGCCGATTCTCAACTAAAGCGTTCTAACTCTGAATCTGATGAGGAAAATCAAAATAAATCGGTATCAGACTTAAGAAAAAAATGTGTAAGAGTGATAAATACCAACATCCCTCTCTTTTTATACCTAAGAATTGGCTAAGGCCAGCAATGGATTTTTATCTTCCCACAATGAACATAAAACATACAATATCTTTCAAAGATGAGCTTTTGGTTGTAGGAAGAAGGTTTTAATAATGAAAAGTCTAAAATATCTAACCATATATCCTTTTTGACAAAAATCAATAATTATTTATATAAAAAAAAAAAACCTGTACCACTACAACCCATGAAGGGTCTTGGGCTCAGTACATATAGAGATTCGTGCTGTTTCTAGACCAATGGCAGTAAAATAAGGTGATTAAACCTTAATCACGCTCAGCTGCCAAGTTTTTCGCCAATTATTTTGAGTACCCACTTTGTAGAGGCTGAGTCTGCACCAGGAGGGTCTCCATACCCTAGGATCGCCCCCCGACTGAATTAACAGAATAAATAATATTCTGCCACAGCCGGGATTCGAACCCAGGACCCGGAGCACAGCAGACTAACGCTCTATCCACTAGACCTTGCTGTTCCCCTATTATTTGTATAGTATTTTATTTAAAAAAAAAAAAAAATAGCCATACAGGCATACTTGCCACTTATGAATCCCTAATTGAAAAAAAAAAACAGAAATATTTTGCTGAAGCTATTTGAATGCATTTTACAACTCTGCACATTGAATCATATCAACACACATGTAAACAATTCTGGTTGATTCCATGTTGAATGAAATCTCATCATCTTAAATTTACTTGAAATTATGTCCAAAATCAATAAAATCTCCAAGATGATTATATAACACATGGTATTTCTTAAGTTGTAATACACCATTCACAAATTATATCTTTCACTTGTCAAATTTTGTAAAAATATCAGGATTCTGCTTATCCCAATACTCTTAAAAGCTGTCTCATTCTCTCTGTTATCCAGTAATTTGATTTATTAATGTATATAATATATATAATATTATATTATATATATATATATATATATATATATATAACTCAACCAAGAGACTTTTCTTTTAATTTGTTTATTTTATTCAAAATCTCTGCCAGACAGATATAGTTATCAATCCATTGTTATTCTTCTAGAGTCTAATTGTAGTGATGCTAGTATTATTTAGTTCATATGCTATACTGAAGAATATAAAAACTATTTCAGTAAACGATGAACAATATTTCAAATATAGAAGTGCTAATGACCATTAACAGAAAAGAATATGGTGGCACTCCCATCCTGTGATGGTAGGCTCAATGTTATCTTTATGTAACCATACTGCATACTCCCTCTTTAAAATTAAATATTAGTTGTAAGGAAAACACAACAAACATTCCCTAATGTTTGTTGTTTGTTTATTCATTTAATGTCAAACATTCACCGATGAATCACCAACTGCCTGTTTGCAAAAAGTTTAATAAACTGTCTACATATTTAATGCTAAACATAATAACTTTAATATATCATTCCAACCTGTTGCTTATAAAAATGGTAAGTTATCTGAGACGTCTATATAACTTAGGCTTGAAAAAAAATTATTTGTATGTACCTTGACATTCGCAACATATATGTATTTATATATATATTTTTTTTTTAGTTGGAAGATGAAAGAAAATGGCTTCGATACAAAATTGATTCAGTAACAAAAGAACAAGCAATAATATTTTGTATCTTAGGGCAAGTAAGTTGTATCAATATTTACAGTACAAAAGTTAAACTATGAGTGAATACATATTAATTGATAATGTAAATATTTATTTCATTTTTTCATTCATACCAGTAATAAAAATAACTGTGGTAAATTACTTTTTGAATTCATGGATAAACTTGAAAAGTGATTTCGTTATAAAATCATCCTTATAGAAATATTGCCGGTCAAGAAATCTTTGGTAATGCTTAACTAACACCTTGAATTGTATTACAATGATTATGGAAAATGAAAGGAATTCAAAGGAAGACAGAATTCAATCTTTCTATAAAGCTTGGATAAGTCATATATCTATGCCTTACTTCTTATGCAGATGACATTAAAGTTGTTGGAAATTTCCTTGTAACTTTCTGATAATAGAAACATTAAAACAAGTCTAAAAGATAATTATGCGACTAAACTGAAAAATGCACTTAACTGAACAGGAAGAATTCTTTTCCTGTAGGCGTATAAATCTTTTCAATAAGAATTACTGAAAAGAATAAGTCATAAAAGGAAGAAGTATTCCATTTCATTCCGTAAAAACTAAAACTTTAATAAATTTCATGTTGTGGGTTTACCAAGATAAAATTAAGTCTGGTTTACTATTAAAGTCTCATTTACTATACTTAGAGGTTGTTGCCTTATAAATAACCTGAGGAGTATCCAAATTTATTTATTGGGACTACACCAAAACAAATATTAACTGACCCAGGTAGGAATTGAATGCACTCTGTTCTAAACAGGGCACTTTAGCACCATCCATCCAACATTATCAGCCAGTTAATACTCAAAATCTTGTTATGAGTAGCTGTCTGTAGAAATTGCTCACCTGTCTAGAAAACTGCAACTGTGCTTTAATAAATCAGTTGGTAACAGACCATCATGTTGGTAATCAATATGATAAATCCTTCCCAAAAATGTTTATTTTTATTTCATTATAAATTCAAGAATAGCAGATAGAATTATAAAACAGAAATTTACTAAAATAAATTTTTAAATAACTTGTTTAAAATTTATTAAGATTAATGTAGGTTCATTTCCAATCCTATGCACTTTTTTCCTATCATAGGTCATGTATAAATATACAATGTTGAGAAAATATTTAAGAGACTTGAAATTTTATGATGTATATAATATTTTGTTTTACATTACTTATTTTAAGCTCTTGTTACCATCTGAAGATATGAAGGGATCTCGGAAAGACATACCTTTACCAGAAGATGCAAAACAAATATTATTATTCATGACTTATGGAGATCATTGGTTGTTACGTGATTTATCCTATGTTTTGGGATATGTTGATAAAGTTAACGTAAGTAACATACTTTCTATTTAAATTATATAATTAAAAACAAAATCACAATAACCTAGCTTAGTATTAGTATAATATTAATAATAATACTTTCTCTATAGTAAAATAGAAAGATTAGCCATTGAGTATTGTTGATAAGAACAAGGTCAACACACACACACACACACACACACGATTGGCTGATTTCTTTGTATTTGATACACAGTTAATACAGACTCTATAAACATAAAAAAAAAAAAAAAAATCAGGTAAATGCACAAGTTTGAATTCACAAGCAGTTACAGTTACAGTAGTTTCCAAGAAACTAAACATTCTTAGGTCTGGAGATAACTGAATTAAGGTCCTAAATATCAGGATAAGGTCCTAAGCCTAAGGGGCTATCAATTGGTATATTTACTTATATTTATGGTGCTATCTATTTGGACGTACTGATTAACATTATTGAGCATTCCCAAACTGATTCCAATTATTAATCTCTACATGAACAGTTTGGAAAACAAGTTCACGTCAGTATTATCTAATCTTATCTATCTAATATCTTCTGAACAAACAGTAACGGATAAACCCTCATAGGAAATTAGACAGAAATTTCTTAGGGAGTGGGTCTGCAAATTGTATTGTTTAGGGTGAGGAGGGGGTTATGAGTAAGAGGGATAGTGATTTAGGGGGGGAATGGAGTGTAATCATTACCTTGTACCGATCCGTTTATGCATTAATGACCTTTTATGGAGATTTTCTAAGAACACACTTCACTAATATCAGAAATTTTTTATTTATTTTGAGTTCCTTAATTTATATTTAAACCCTGCAGACATCATTATTTAATAACACTCTCAGAAAATATTAGTGTTCCTTAACATTTTAATATTCTCAACTCTCATAAATCCATTCCCCATGATTACTTTTAAATTGTAGAGTTGGATCATAGAAAAAAACAACATAATATTTAGGACTTCAACTGAGTTATCTCCTTGCCCAAGGATACTAGGTTCAATGGCTTTGAACCAATGTTTGTGGAATTTAATGACTAACAACTTTTATTCCATGGATTTTTTGCCAAATAATCCATTTCTGAGAAGCTATAAGCTGGTAATGCCTGAAAAACATGGATTTTTCAACACTAGCACCTTAACTGCGCATTTACAGTTACATCTCCATAGGACTTTTTGTTTCTTGTTTTGAGGTTCTGAATTTAATTCTGAAGTCTGACTACTTATCCCTGAAACACCCTATATATCAAGACTGATGAGAAGTATTTTTATTCTTATAAAATTTCTCTACCTAGGATAATTAAATCATAAAAAAATTCAATTCTATATTTTTTAAACAATTTATATTGACTCAACTAATAAAAATGAAAATTTGTTACAGAGTCTTATAATGTCATTTGAAGGTCTTGTTGACTTGAGGAGTTCAAGCAGATCATATTTGGAAGCACTTATAATAAATCAGTTTGGAATTCCTAAAAATGAAATATGCTATGAATCAGATGGTTAAATGTGCAATGTAAATTAATAAATTTCAGTTGTTCATGAATGCATAACTCTCACTCAGGATATATTATATTAATGATCATATTCTCTTGCAGTATTAAACTAATCCCAAATCTATTTGCTAAAGAAA
Organism: Piezodorus guildinii; assembly: GCA_023052935.1. Lineage (NCBI taxonomy): Eukaryota > Metazoa > Arthropoda > Insecta > Hemiptera > Pentatomidae > Piezodorus > Piezodorus guildinii. The sequence goes on from CM041293.1 coordinate 66,392,387, forward strand.
AAACTAAAATATGTTCAATTAAAATTCACACAATCAAAAAATATTTTTCGTCCGATTAGTCACATCAGCATAAAGGGACATTAAATAAATAAACAAACAAACAAACCAAATGTTTTTAGAAGGCCAAATCAATGGTTCAATAATCTTAAACTAATTCCTTTTTGGTAATTATGTTAAAAATATTGATTCCATTTTAAAAGCACACCTCAGCATGTTTTCCAATGATAGCCAAGAAAAATCTGGTGCATGACTTTCACTAACCTGTGATGTTTTAAATAAGGTGAGTTTGAAAAATATGAAAAATGAAATATATATAAAAAAAAAAAAAAAAATGAAAAATGGTTTAAGAATTACATGAATATATATGTGATAGAAACAAGTGCTTTAGATTAAACAATCTAACAATAGAAATTGTTATCCACAACAATCGCTTAGATTAATCAGCTTCGATTACCTTATACAACTTTGTATATAAAATAACATTTTTTTAAAAAATATTTAGCTTTTCAACAGTAACAGTATATAATACTTCTATATCACTAATAATTTGTTAAAAAAATAAATATTTGCCTAAAAAAAAAATATTTTTGCTCTTTTTCTCCTAATCAAATCCGTTCAAATGGTATAGTGAGCCGTTTTTTATTAATGCTTACAAGATGAAGTGGTTAATCATATCAAATTTACAAAATTAAAGGTACTTAGAAAATTTAAAATATCGTTAAGCCCCTTAAGCTCCACCAGATTATTACTAACAGAATGAAACCTAGATGATATTGAAACTCATTAAAGTTTACACTGATAGTGAGTTTAATCAGAGCCGTTATTGAGAAAATGGTAAAAAGGTACAAACTCTGTGGTATAAGTGGCTCTCCTGGTACACAAATTTCCTTGAAAAAGTTGCTGTAACATTCCAGGCATATTACACTCCAATAATATTAAATAGACTAAAAGTGTATTCCCGGAAGAAAACTCAAATTAGAAAATTTTCAGAATCACAATACTATATTTCATACATAGGTAAGTCTTTTATATTATTTATACCATTATATCTTTTATTTTCATTTTTTTTTTTTTGTAAAACAAGTAGAAAACTCCCTCTCCTTATTAGGCTGCTAATACGTCCTTAAAAAACAATTGTTACAAGTGGAGAAAAGTATAAAACAAATCCATATTTTTTTTCAGAATTAAGAAAAAGGTAAGTTAAGCTTTCATTGAATTTGCAATTAAATAAATAATATTTTTTACCCCACAAAGTTATCCTTCAAAAATTATATTTCACAGCTTCTAAAAAACTGAACCTATTAAATTTATATGGTACCTAGTGATCATTGAAACATACCTGATGATGCTCATCGGATTCTACTAGAATAGGATTTTTAAATATAAAATAAGGAATTATATCCGCTTTCCGCACTGGACCCCTGACACGAAACCATATCTTTGCTCTAAGGATGTTACTCAAGAAAGCCAGGGACCAAAATAAGATTTTATATCTTGTTTTTCTGAACATTAAAGCTGTGTTGACCAAATCCACATAACATGCCGAGATGAGGAGCTTGAAGTGAGTTCTCATGTCTTGGAACTGTGATCAGCGGAAATGGTAAAGTCCAACCAGAAATATTATACAGGATAGGAAAAGTATATACTATTCCATCAGCAACATAAAAGTGGGAAAGAGAGAGGTCGATAAAGACATCAAGCTCCATTATATTTAAGAACGCATATATATCTGTTCTGCTGTATGGAGCAGAGAACTAGGTACTCACAGACAACAAATGGAACTGTATAACAGCAGCAGAAATGAAATACTTGCGCAAAAAAGCTTCAAAAACCCCCAGAGATAGGACCAGCAAAGAAAATATAACGGCAGAACTAAACATTCCTGCAAAGAAGGAGACCCTGGAGAAGAGACAGTTAGGGTGGTAAGGGGATGTGTAGGATGAGCCATGATTGTGACCCATGCAACTTTATGGAGGCAAAACCAGTAGGCACTAGACCTAGAGTAAGACATAGCTATATTTTCAAGTTGGGACACAGGAGATTAAGATTCTGGGTTGAACTAACTTAACTCAATGCTGAGAGGCACAAGGAGAAAGTTTAAGAAGAAAATCCTTATTTAGGTTTTGTTGTAAGGATTGTTCTTTTCAAGTGGCTTTTGCTTTGTAATCTAGGACATGAAAAAAAAAATTATTTCATCAGAAAGTGGGTAACTAGACTTTCCAATGATAACAAAATATCTAATTGATCAAAGTACACACAAGTAATAAATATTTTATATTAATTTTGTGTGAAAACGAGTAAAGTAATTTACTCCCAAATCGTGAGAATTTTTTTTGTTAAATATTTTTGAAAACTTATATTAGGGGTGGAAGAAAAAATAATTTTATTTTATAGAAATAACTTTTTTTACTTAGGTACTTTTTAAAGAATTAATTTATTGCTTTTATAGTTAATTTTACTGTAAAGGTCTATTTTATTTTATTATTAAAGTAAAAATTATTTTTGTACCTTTTGTATCAGGGTTTATTAATTTTATGTAATCAGTTTTCCACTCGCCTACAATACACCCTGATGATGACCCACAATTGGGGTCAAAACGGCAGAAAATAAATGGTTGAAACTACCTAATTGTTTCATTCATTGACCGCCACTCTGACTAATTCCTTCTAGATAAATAATAATATTGATATAATAGCAACAAATTATAATGAATTAGGATATCACAGATGAAAAAATGTGGATAAATGAAAAAGGAAAGCTAAGAAAGACTCACTTCATAACACTTGGTTAGAGGAACTCATTACAAAAATAAACAACACTTCAATATTGCTTGAGTTTTGTATTACAATAAATAAAAACACTAAAAAGATTTTACAGCATCAATAATGATTGATATTTGTTTATATACAAACAAAATATACATTTGAGGTATGAATAATTAAAGTCAATAAAATCTCCAATCACATAATTATTACAAGACAAAAGTAAATCAAATCAATTATCAATAATAATTCATAAATATTTGAGATCTAAGAAAAATATGTTTTTATAATGCTATGAAATATTTATGAAAGAAATTTCCAGAGCTATTATATATTATGCAGCTGTCTTTGATAAAGACCTTCTTTAAAATTGAAGTATTTGTTGATAAGTCGTACAGAAGCAGATATTATCAGTTATAGCTCCTGCAGGCTTTTTTGTTAAATGTTTTTTTCTTGTATCCTCAGCCTGCCTCTGGGTACAGGTCCTTGTTTTATTTCAATTAGGATCCTTCATCTGTTTTAAGGATCCAGAACTTAGATTCTTACAGCTTGGCCAAGAAACGCAAAACATTAGAACTTTTCATGTAATACAGCTTCATATATATTTTTCTAAGGTTAACAGAAATAACAAGGTTATCTTATTTTTAGCTACATAATATTTAACACATATTTATAATAAGGATAACAGTAAGTGGAATACAGAAGTAAGTTATAAATAAAACTGGAATGTTACCTCTGTTTTAATAACAATTAACTCAATAATTTATAAAAGTAAACTAAGTCAAGAGTAAGGAATAAATTTTATAACAATAAATTTTAAAAATCCTTTTCTCTTTTGAATTACAAGTGATAAGTTGAAAAATCACAGAAAGTTGAGAAATAGTATACTATAAATTAACACATCAATGGACATATGATAGAATAAACCATTTAATTAAAAATTTAACTATACAATTATGAACAGTCTTAATGTAGGGACTACATAAAATACAAGAAAATAATCTGTGATAACATGAAAGACCAAATCAGTTCTGGCTCACACTAGCAAAATGAAAACACATGGTTACTGGTTTTCAATCAACAAATTCTAAACCAATTTATAATTAACATTAAGAAATACCTAAGTAATGCCATTATCAAACATTAAAAAATGCACAAAGCATTGTGAACATTAAAATTATTGTTATCTGAAGTAGTCACTCTGCTAAAATTTGAATTATAATAAATATTATCAGGTGGGTTTTAAAAATTGTCTTTCTTCTTTTTAACTTAGCAATATGCTTTAAAATTACATAGTCAACAAAAATAATATTTGTTTAAAGTGAAAAAATACTTCTCGAAAGTGTTAAAGTAAAATACTTCTCGAACTTGGACAAAAACAACAGAATATAAGACACTTCAAGCAGTTTTACCCTTTGACTCATTTGCATGATCAGCAAGACAAACAATAGGGAAACACTGTTGTAATTACAATTAATCACAGAATTGTACATTACAATCTGAAAAAAATGTATATCACTTTATAACAAACTCAGATATTTTTATTTGATCCCACACGTAGAATGATGTACAACGAGTGAAATAAAATAAAATAGTACGAGTCATGAGAAGGCATTCAAATAAGAGCTTTGATAATATGTTTAAATAGAGAGAAATTACCTGGGGGATAGAAAAGAAATAATGTAAATAATAATTGTTAAATAAAGTAATACCAAAATTGAATGATTGATTGATAAAAACACCTGGACTTTCAGATGATACTGCAAAATGGCTATGATGGTATCAGAAGAGCAGTGATTTCACTAAGAAACAAAATCATATTTATTTTTTTACCCCTAAAACAGTTTCCTAACATACATTGTTAGATAAGATAGTCTAACAAAAACCCATCAAGTCAAGGCAACATATTCGAATATGTTATGAAAGAATTTGGAACAGAAACATAAGTGGGAAAATTAATTAAAAAAAAAAAATTCTCGGTATTTTTGGCACAATTAGGAAGGTAAACAAATAAATATATAAAAACATAAAAATGAAAGTTAAATAATTGTAATTCAGTCTTAATACAAACAAACCTCATACAATATTAAATAAAAAACAAAACATAATTAAAGCTTCCAAGTATACAACAAATTTGATAAGTTCTAGTGAGGTCTGTCTTAAGTCACAAAGTCATAAAAAATGAGAGTCTTAACAAAAATCAAGTCACAATGATCATAAATAGTGCCAGCTATAACAAATCAAAATGACAAATTAAATCATCTTTGAGCATAGTCAACATTAACAGTTGGAATTACTGTCTATATTAACGCTAGACCTCCATTGTTCCATAGTACTATAACCAGTATCCTGGCTTCCACTTATTATTGTTGATGTGAAAATACCTTCATTTGAAGTACCTACAAAATAAAAATAAAAGGTTACCTGATAGAAAGGTTTAATAAAAAATAATAATACCTTTAAATTCTAATTTTAATCTTAATTTATTCTAAATCATGTCGATGAAGATGAATAATGGGATCACTGATAAAAAAAATATAAAAAGAAGAAATTCTCAATTTGAAAATTGACTCTAGTGTGATTTACAGAGGGTTATGTTGAGAAAATAGAATAAGAAGCAGAAGAAAACTGGGTTTTAAACAATCTTTTTTATTTATGAAGGGTTTAAGTCTATTCCTCTCCAGTAATAATAATATATGCTTATATTTAAACTACTATTAATGCAAAAGACAAAATATCTATTATGATTTCAAAAACACAAAAATGTAACTTTACCTGAAACACCCATGGGCTCAGGTTGAAATTTAATGGGCGAGATATCAGGTGAAGAAAGAGCTTCAGAATGATTATTCATAGTCCAGTCCTAAAAAAGATGTAAAAGATCATGAAATGAAGAGTGAACTTAAATTAAAAAAACAAAAAAACACTGCAAATGATTACACAATGGTTTATTATCTCCCAAAAACTGTATTAGAGTATAACTGTTTTCTAAGCTATTTATGGGCAGTTAACCAATAAGAAAAGCAATAAATAATTCAAAGGAAAATGGCCTAAACTGGTAAATCACTACTACTAACTTTAAAACACTATATCACAACTGATTTCAATGATTATTTTTTTGTTTTGTATGAAATTTAATTCTCTATCAAATAGCACCAACAGCAATTTGGTATTTATTAATTTTTATAAACGATTTCACAGAAAATAGTGAGCCCTAATTAGAGAATCATATGTTCAGAGCACAATATACCATGATGGCAACTCGACATCTGAATATCTGGAATAAACAAATAAATATTTTAACAGGTAATAGAGGCAGATAAATAATTTTCCTATCACATGCTTGTCATTTATCAACAAACATTTTTGGTTCTCCAGCCTTCCAAGATAGTAATCACGCATCAATAAAATATCTGCTGTTTACAATCTTAACTGCCAAATAAAATTTCTACTTATAAATTCATAGCAGTATCCGCAAGTCATGGTTTTATGCTCATAATGTTTTCTTAATAAGGAAGACAACACAACAACAAAAAAGTTGTGTTTACGGATGTGACCGACGGTTCTTTACGGATGTGAAACGTGGCCGCTTACTTTGAAGGATGAACAACGGCTTAAGGTTTTCAAAAATAAAGTACTGCATAAAATATTTGGTCTGAAGAGAGATGAGGCCACTGGGGAGTTTAGAAGGTTGCACAACGTGGAATTGCGGAACTTGTATCCTGTGAATATAATGGAGTTGTAGCATCGTGGAGACTCAAATGGGCGAGTAAAGTTGTTGGGCTCGGTGAGGAACGGATTCCGAGAAAGTTGATATTCACTGATCCGAAAGGTAGGCCGAAGCGTTGATGGAAGAATTGCATTAAGGCTGATCTCGGGGGCTTAGGCTTGAATGGTGAACTTGGACGAGTCTTTGTATCGTCATCGAACCTTTGGGTTCGGTAAGCCTATTATTATTATTATTATTATTATTATAAGTTATGTTGATTCCGAAACATATAAATATAAGAACCCTTATTTAAAGAAGATGTAATGATGTTGAAGGAATAAGCGTGCTTGCTTACTCATGTATGTATAAACAAAAATATTGAAAAAGATAAAAAAACACTCACCAATCTAGACACTTTCATATTAATATCACTATCTGAACCATAGCAAACTTTCCTAAAAAAAAAAAAAAAAATTAAAAAAATCATAAACAAATAAAAAGTAATGTGTATACACTGTTATGAATGTTAATTTTTTTTTTGCATAATAACTTGTAGTTGCACTTATAAAATAAATGCTAATATGATGATACTATAGCATTTCCAAGTCAATTGTAACCTTTTCCAAGTCAAATGTAACTTTTTCCATTTCAAATGTAACCTTTTCCAAGTCAAATGTAACCCTTTCCATTTCAAATGTCACCTTTTCCAAGTCAAATGTCACCTTTTCCATTTCAAATGTTACCTTTTCCAAGTCAAATGTCACCTTTTTCTTCACTTCTAGCCTTAAATATTCCGTTTTATTTATTGAAAAATAATTAGTTTAATTAACATTATGACTTTTTTAATAATTTTGGCATATAATAATTGATATTTTTTTTGGGTCTGTTAGATATTTGATATCAAGTTCTGTTTTTTACTAGCTAATATTTAAAAAAATTAATTATCGTCTATTTAGTTTTATGATAGTTGTTGATTTTGATTTTTTAGAGAGGAGGGGTAGTTTTTTGGAATAATTAATGTGTTTTCGGGTATTATAATTAAATTTTTCGAGCTGTATTTTTTATCGCTCGCGTGCATTTTAACTCGCATTAAATTTCAATGTTTTTTATTGATATAGGGATTAATTAATGTGCTTTCGGGTGGTTATGATTAGGTTTTTTGAGCTGTATCTTTTATCGGTCATGCGTATTTCAACTCGCATTTACTTTTAATGTTTTTTATTGATATAGGGATTAATTAATGTGCTTTCGGGTGGTTATGATTACGTTTTTCGAGCTGTATGTTTTATTGCTCATGCGTATTTCAACTTCTATTTACTTTTAATCTTTTTATTTTTATAGAGATCTATCCTTGTGCTTTCACGGGGTTATGAAAATGTTTAAAAGCTATGTTATTATCACTGGTTCGGATTTCAACTCGCCTTTATTTTTGATATTTTTTTATTGATATTGGGATTGATTGTTTTGTTTTTGGTTCTCATTATAACGTTGCTGGAATATACATCGTTTAGGTTTTTTTTATTATTATTATTATTTTATAAAAGGATTAGTTATAGTTCCTTTTCTAGCGTCCTGAGTAATTTTTTTCAACTAAATCTTTTTAAAGGATCCGCTTCCTAACTCGGTCTTACTATTATTTGATAATTTAATTGAGGAATCGTTTATTCTATTTTCGGGTGTTCTGATAACATTATTTGAACCAAATTTGTTATCGCTTTTACTCATTTTAAGTTACTGTTTCTATTTCATAAATATTCGATAGAGGGATCGTGATGTTTTCAGGAATACTAATAGAGTTTATGACATTTATTTATAGCTAGTGCACATTTTAACTTAAATGAATAGTGATCTAGAAGAATGCGCAATCGCGATGTAACGTCCAAATCAAAAATGTAATCAGATCCTGCAAATAAACAATAAATATTTTTTACATCATATTATAACATAATACCTACAGTTTGTAGAAATTCCCAAGCGCATAAAAGAATAAAGTTCAAAACACGTTATGAGAATCCCCTAAAACAAAAACAAAGAGGGACCACTGCAAATGCAAGTTAAAATGAGAGCAAGCGACAATAAAAACAGCTCAAAAAACGTAATCACAAGACCCGAAAAGATAATTACAAACGTCTATAACAATTAAAAATATCAAAAGTAAATCCGAATTGAAATACGCATAAGCGATAAAAGATACAGCTCAAAAACGTAATCATAACCACCCAAAAGCACATTAATTAATCCCTATATCAATAAAACACATAAAAAGTAAATTTTAGATAAAATAAGCACGAGCGAAAAAAATACAGCTCGAAAAACCTTATCATAACCACCCGAAAGCAAAATAATTAATCCCTATATCAATAAAAAACATTAAAAGTAAATGAGAGTTGAAATACGCATGAGCGATAAAAAATACAGCTCGAAAAACGTAATCATAACCACCCGAAAGAACATTAAGTAATCCCTATATCAATAAAAAACATTAAAAGTAAATGCGAGTTGAAATACGCATGAGCGATAAAAAATACAGCTCGAAAAACGTAATCATAACCACCCGAAAGCACATTAATTAATCCCTATATCAATAAAACACATACAAAGTAAATTTTAGTTAAAATAAGCGCGAGCGAAAAAAATACAGCTCGAAAAACCTTATCATAACCACCCGAAAGCAAAATAATTAATCCCTATATCAATAAAAAACATTAAAAGTAAATGCGAGTTGAAATACGCATGACCGATAAAAGATACAGCTCAAAAAACCTAATCATAACCACCCGAAAGCACATTAATTAATCCCTATATCAATAAAAAACATTAAAATTTAATGCGAGTTAAAATGCACGCGAGCGATAAAAAATACAGCTCGAAAAATTTAATTATAATACCCGAAAACACATTAATTATTCCAAAAAACTACCCCTCCTCTCTAAAAAATCAAAATCAACAACTATCATATAACTAAATAGACGATAATTAATTTTTTTAAATATTAGCTAGTAAAAAACAGAACTTGATATCAAATATCTAACAGACCCAAAAAAAATATCAATTATTATATGCCAAAATTATTAAAAAAGTCATAATGTTAATTAAACTAATTATTTTTCAATAAATAAATAAATAAAACGGAATGTTTAAGGCTAGAAGTGAAGAAAAAGGTGACATTTGACTTGGAAAAGGTAACATTTGAAATGGAAAAGGTGACATTTGACTTGGAAAAGGTGACATTTGAAATGGAAAGGGTTACATTTGACTTGGAAAAGGTTACATTTGAAATGGAAAAAGTTACATTTGACTTGGAAAAGGTTACAATTGACTTGGAAATGCTATATATGATACTAATACTATGATAAATAGAAAATAAAAGACGATGAAACATTTTTTTTAGGGAAACCTTTACATTAAAAAATAGATATTAAATATTAAGATTGCTTTTAATAAAAACAAAAAAATTATAATTAGAAAAAATATATAGGTTAAACTGATGAAATTCTACGTAATATTTAAAAATAAAATGCTAATCCTTATACATCGGTTATTCTTAAATATTCAGACATCACAAACACTTTTGAATAAGATCGGGTATATAATTTTCCATGAAAAGTTAACATTTTGTTCTCCACACCTCGTCATAGTGGTGTCATAGAAATCCTCTATCCACTATTGAGGAGCACAGTTAAACATAATGGTGAATAATTAAAACCTAATATATCTTAGACGTTTTTGTTATTTAAACTTAATAATGTGAATAACTATAAAATGAAGAAAAGTTGGTATGGTGTGCTAATCACACCGTCCGACTTAAATTGAAAAATTTTAAATGATGGGGATTCCATTCAACAATATTCACAACACGCATTCATTTTCAATCATTTCTTTAGCCATTTTGAGACCCACCTATCTCAAAATCCTCAAGATTTAAAAAAAATTAATTTTGAATTAAAAAGGAAATTCATACTTGACTGGTGAAAGTGATTCTTCTTCTTTATTGAAGAATAGTTTTCTTCTCAAAGTTGAATTACTTAAGTTACATTCATCAGACATATCAGCTTCATCCTGTAAGACAAATATAATGATATTGTATACCAAAACCAAACCGAGCAACTTAAATTACTTTTAAAATAGAATCTATAGATAGTAAAGCTTAATTTGTTTCATTCAATATAGGTATGATAAAAAAAAAAAAGGAACAGCTCCACAAAATAAATAATAAGTAGGTGAGAGAAAACGTTAAAACTTTAACCTCATCAACAATGTTGAAATTATAATGGAAAACTTTGATAACTTTTAAATTTTGTATTCATTAAACTTCCTTTTATGACCACATATTGACAATTTTTTAAATTAAATTTGAAGAGATCCTTTCCAAGGTATTCTACCCCTACCTCGCCTTTGAAGGCTATATGGGCATTTCTCAGGCCGGAGGGGGGAGGGAGGGGGTTGAGGGCAGAGGGTAAATGCCGAGATAAAATCCCCCCAGCACCGAGACTCGAACTCAAATTATTTGGTTTCACAAGGTTTGGTCATCTGTTAGTAGGGCAACGCATGTTCAAAGCAATGCGCGCTAGCCCACTCAATTTTAGGTGTTAAACTATAAGTAATATTTAGAAAGGGAACTGGAAATATTAGATCTTTTTTTTTTTTTTATAACATAAAAATAGATTTTTTTAAATGTCCCTTTAGGACCTCTATTGATCAGATTATATTTCCTACAATATCTTCCAGCCTTTTGTTGAACTTACTCATTACTCACCAATTTCAGCTTGATAAGCTACAGTTATTTACAAAAATTAGTAATATCACAGGACGGATAAGAGAAAATCTTGGTCTCTGGTGGCATCTCTTAAATTAAGCTATAAAGAAAACTATTACTGTTTTCTCAAATAATATTTACTCGAGCACATTCATCAAGATATAATAATTTAACGAGGATAATTACTATTATTGTTATTTATTTTCAAAGCAAAACAATCAATATCATTAAGCTGTCATATTCAATTTTAATTTTTTCTATCATATTTTTTTTTTAATTTTGCATTAAAACAACTCTTGAAAGAAAGAAAGAAAGTAAATTTTATTCTGAAACCTTTAATCCCCTAAGAATAATAGAAAAATACAAAACTGTGACTTAAGTCTGGCACAGAAACAAAAACATAAAAGAAATACAAACTTAAGATTAATATTATTTAAAAAAAAAAAAAGAAGTTAAATAAATAAATACGAATATTTAGTATGCATATATGTTTATAATTATATAATCATATATGTGTATCTGAAGATATATTGCAATTGTGATTCTTATGGTATAATAAGGTCATCGAGAAAAACCAGAAGAAAGAAAGAGAAAGATGAATATATATCTTAAAATTGTTTACATATTTGTTGTGGTCCTCATTTTAAAATGTAACATGACCACTATTCTAGCGTTTTGTTTACAATCAATCTGAAGATGGATGGTTGAAAAGATGAAGGAACAGTTTGCTTTTAAATGAGGTTAAAGAAGGTGCTTTGTGTATAGAGGTAGGTATGGAATTCCAAAACGATGTGGCACGCAAACTAAATTATTTTTTAATGGATGATGTTTGATGAAAAGGAATATATAGGTTAGTGGACTGGGATCTTGTATTAAACGAATGTACCGATGAACAAGGGATGAGTAGGTCAACAATGTAGGATGGATTTTTGGTATTGAAAGTATGAAATAGAAAAACTCCCAAGAAATACTGTCGCCGGGAAGCTGGATTGAGCCACTTCAACTCGGTACATATGTCAGAAACGCTGGAGCGCCAAGGAATCCCGAAGATGAATCTAATGAAACATTTCATAAGTCTTTCCAGTCTCATTTCGAGTCTACCAGACTTATGTCAGACAATCCACCGAACACTAGGCAGCAATAGTAAACTCTTAATCTTAATGTTATGAAAATAAGATTTTACTTACATCATTTCTGAAATAAGGTTTCAGAACAGCCTCAACTTCTGGAGGAAGAATAGGTGGTAACGTTAGCTTTGTTTGGACACAAGCTAAAAGAAAAAAAATTTGCTAAAATTACTTAAATATATATACCATTAAATGAATAACATAAATAAATATTACAGACAAAACTTTTTTATAGTAATTTAGGAGATTGTATTAATTAATTATAACAAATTGAGATAAAAAAATAATCCACCTGTGGACAGATATAATCAGCAAACCAACATAGGCAGGATTAATTAAGAAACAAATAAAGTGTATCTTATTCTTTCTAAAACAATAATTCTTAGTCATCTCTTGATCAATAAAGTGTGCTTCCATTCCTCAAACATGTAAATCCTACTACCACACAAACATCATTATGTTAAATGAGGGTACAAGGATACCAATTAACCCTTTGCGAACGACGACTTTTTTGGCCGGATGAGGTAGCAAGACGAAGTGATTTTCTCGAATGCGTGTAGTGACTTACATGATGTAATAAAATGATCTTTAAATTATCTTTTAAAAACGTTATATTTTGATAGTTTATGTATATTTACATCTTTAAAACTATACTTACAAGAATAACTATCTATATAACTAACTAACTATCTTTACAAGAACTGAATATGATCTTACAAGAATACTATCTCTACTACTGAATACTATCTTTACAAGAACTGAATTTTTGACCCCGTCTGAGCTCATTGAACCGCACAAAAAGCAAGAAGAGGACCGAGGACAGAAAATGTGAGACGATAGCCAGTTAAGCAAACTAAAGATTATAAAAAAAAAACAGTGAAGCCTTGGTCCACATCTAGCGGTAGCAGCCGCAGGGAGAAGGTCGCACTGTCTTGGCTGAGGATAGGACATTCGCGGCTAATGCACTCTTATCTTTTTACCAGGCAGCCCGTGCCCCGGTGCCAGCATTGTGATGGAGCCCTCACCATTACAACTGAATACAATTGGACTAAACCCAAATATTTCAACAGTATTAGGTAATAGAGAGGAAACTATTAAATTAGTCTTTGATTTCCTAAAGGAGCAATCATTGTTATCCAAATTATAAACACTATAATGTTAATTAAATATAAAGTTATACATTCCTTGTCAGTTTTTAGTTAATTTATTTTTAATTATTGTTTACATTATTCTTTTTTATTCCAATTATTTATTACCTGATAGTTCCTTCTGATGAAGGTTATATATACAAATAGTAGCTAGGCATTGATGACCTTAGGGTTTTACGTCTTAAAACCAAAACAAACAAACAAAGAACTGAATAAAGTTATCTTACATTGAAATAGGGCGATGATAACCGATTATGGTGTTTTTCGCCCACAAAATTCTAATAAATAAATAAATTATCTTACATATCAATTATCTTTCAGAAAAGTTATATTTGGATTGTTTAACTATATTGACATGTTTAAAACTTAGCACTTATATCTTTAAACCTTACAAGAATAACTATCTATACAAGAATTATGATATGGTGTATTATTTCAAACATACTAGATAAGGACCTAAACAGCTCAGTTATCTTTTTAAAAAATGATAGTGCAATCCAATAGATAGAAGATGAAGGAAACATGAATATACACGACTGTAGCCTCTCACTTGCCACTCGTCCTGTCGTATGAAAAGCTCTCGTCCGCAAAGGGTTAAAGAATACTTACAATAATATGATGTTACTGAAGGTGAGGCTTATTATTGATTTATTTTCTGGTCTAGATAGATAGATAGATCCATATAAATAATAAAATAACCAATATTTTTTATGATTATTCGGATTATTAACTGGTAAACATCCAAAATGAACAAATAAGTGAAGTTTATAACATAATCTAATTTATGAACCTACACATGTAAAAAAACACGGAATAATATGGAAATTTTACTTCTCACTTTTGTCATGTTTAGGCGGAAAGATAGAAGGGAACAATCAATCCTTTGATGACTCACAATATTTTAAGAATATTTCATAAGGCTGGACTTAGCACTTAGCACATCAAAATATATAGGTTATTACAAAATATAATTAACATTTTTAGTAAAAAAAAATTATATGATATATAAAAAGCTACAAACCATCGACAAGCTTGTGAGACCTGCTGTTACAAGGGGTTGAAGATGAAGCAGGGGTTCCAGGTGCTGGTGAGCACCACTGTCCAGGGGCTCCTAAAGGTGAGACGATATCATGCTTAAAAGAAAAGTATCTAAGGAGGAAGAAAAAAAAAAAAAAAATCATTATCCCTTAAGAGCAGTTAATAAATAATAAAAATAATGTAAGTTCAAAATAAATAAATAAATAAAAAAAAAATGATTTGTCCTTATTTGAACCAAAAGGGCCTAGCCGGATAAGCATGTGAAATCTGCCCCCGCGTGTATTAGAACCAAATTTATACGATTGAGTCACACCTATGAGAAACAACCTTACGCAAATTTTTAGCCCCTTAGTCCTAAAGGGAGGGAAGAGTTATGGAGGGGAGAAGAAAAAACAAAAAAATTTGTTTTCTCCTGAACAGCTCAACCGATTTTCACAAAAAAAATATATGTTATGCACTTTACAAATAGGTTTCAAAAAATATTTTTTCCACGAAAATGCTGGTCAAAAAAAATTTTTAAATTTTTCAAAAAAATATTTTCTACTTATGATGGTTTGGTACACCTCCAATTTTTCGTTACTTTATTTCATTGGAGGGTTCTCCATAACATATATTTTTTTCAATTTTATTGCAAGTGTACCCCACGGTGAAAAATAAAAAAAACAATTTTTTCTCCTGAACCGATCAACCGAATTTCACGAAAAAAAATATATGTTAATGGTTTACTAAAAGAGTTTCAAAAAACATTTTTTTTATTTCGAAAACGTGCGTCAAAATTTCTATTTTTAATTTTTTTAAAAAAATTATTTTGAATTGTTACACCAACAATCTTTTGCTAATTTAATTCATTAGAGGATCCTGCACAATATATATTTTTTTTCAAGTTGATCTAAAATGTACCCAATAAAAAAAAAAAAAAAAAAAGCAGCATTTTTTCAGCTCTCTGAGTAGTAGCTGGTCACGCATTAAGAGTAGAGAAAGAACTGTAGGATCGTAATATCATTAGATATTACTTACACACTATGCACATACATACTATTAATTATACCTATTATTATAAATATCTCATGTTGGATGGAATATATTTATTTGTTTACTTTTTTGACTTGGAAATCTACTACATAGCACTATATGCTATATTTATATTAAACATAACTACAAAGATTTTTTAATATATATTTTTCATATTATTATATGTTAATCAAAAAAGTTTTGATGACAGACTTGACAGCATGAAATGTTCAAGAAAAAGTCAGTATCTTCGTCTCCCAGATGAACTATTCGGTTTTTCACGAACATTAAAAATTATTTATTCTTTAAATATCAACTGTCTATGTAAATATCCGGAATTAGCGAAAAATACTGTAATTTATAATATTAGAATTTTTTTTTTTTTTTTTTTTTTTTTTTTTTTTTTTTTTTTTTTTTTTTTTTTTTTTTTTTTTATAACAACATAACACTATGTGCTCTATTTATATAAGAATTCAAAAAAGAAACTACGAAACATTTTTTATATCATTGAGATAAAACTGTAAAACCAGTTAAAATGTTAGTCTATAAAATTATGATGATGTATGGAATGATGGTTCAAAAAATAAATAAAAATACCAGTATTTTTTGCTACTTCAGGTTATTTAGATAGATAGGCAATATTTAAAGAATAAATAATTTTTAATGTTTGTAAAAAACGGAATAATTTCACTCGTTAACGAAGATAGTGTTTTTTTTCTCCAAAATTCTATGCAAGTCTGACATCATAGCTTTTTAGATTAACATATAATAATAGGAAAAAATATATATTAAAAAATCTTTGTAGTTATGTTTAATATAAATATAGCATAAAGTGAGTTCTATGTAGTAGTTATCCAAAAATAAAAGTAAACAAATAAATATATTCCATCCAACATGAGATATTTATAATAATAGGTATAATTAATAGTATGTATGTGCATAGTGTTAAGTAATATCTAATGATATTACGATCCTACAGTTCTTTCTCTACTCTTAATGCGTGACCAGCTACTACTCAGAGAGCTTAAAAAATGCTGCTTTTTTTTTTTTTTTTTTCTTTATTGGGTACATTTTAGATCAACTTGAAAAAAATATATATTGTACAGGATCCTCTAATGAATTAATTTAGCAAAAGATTGAGACATACTATTAATTATACCTATTATTATAAATATCTCATGTTGGATGGAATATATTTATTTGTTTACTTTTATTTTTGGATAACTACTACATAGAACTCACTTTATGCTATATTTATATTAAACATAACTACAAAGATTTTTTAATATATATTTTTTCCTATTATTATATGTTAATCTAAAAAGCTATGATGTCAGACTTGCATAGAATTTTGGAGAAAAAAAACACTATCTTCGTTAACGAGTGAAATTATTCCGTTTTTTACAAACATTAAAAATTATTTATTCTTTAAATATTGCCTATCTATCTAAATAACCTGAAGTAGCAAAAAATACTGGTATTTTTATTTATTTTTTGAACCATCATTCCATACATCATCATAATTTTATAGACTAACATTTTAACTGGTTTTACAGTTTTATCTCAATGATATAAAAAATGTTTCGTAGTTTCTTTTTTGAATTCTTATATAAATAGAGCACATAGTGTTATGTTGTTATAAAAAAAAAAAAAAAAAAAAAAAAAAAAAAAAAAAAAAAAAAAAAAAAAAAATTCTTATATTATAAATTACAGTATTTTTCGCTAATTCCGGATATTTACATAGACAGTTGATATTTAAAGAATAAATAATTTTTAATGTTCGTGAAAAACCGAATAGTTCATCTGGGAGACGAAGATACTGACTTTTTCTTGAACATTTCATGCTGTCAAGTCTGTCATCAAAACTTTTTTGATTAACATATAATAATATGAAAAATATATATTAAAAAATCTTTATAGTTATGTTTAATATAAATATAGCATATAGTGCTATGTAGTAGATTTCCAAGTCAAAAAAGTAAACAAATAAATATATTCCATCCAACATGAGATATTTATAATAATAGGTATAATTAATAGTATGTATGTGCATAGTGTGTAAGTAATATCTAATGATATTACGATCCTACAGTTCTTTCTCTACTCTTAATGCGTGACCAGCTACTACTCAGAGAGCTGAAAAAATGCTGCTTTTTTTTTTTTTTTTTTATTGGGTACATTTTAGATCAACTTGAAAAAAAATATATATTGTGCAGGATCCTCTAATGAATTAAATTAGCAAAAGATTGTTGGTGTAACAATTCAAAATAATTTTTTAAAAAAAATTAAAAATAGAAATTTTGACGCACGTTTTCGAAATAAAAAAAATGTTTTTTGAAACTCTTTTAGTAAACCATTAACATATATTTTTTTTCGTGAAATTCGGTTGATCGGTTCAGGAGAAAAAATTGTTTTTTTTATTTTTCACCGTGGGGTACACTTGCAATAAAATTGAAAAAAATATATGTTATGGAGAACCCTCCAATGAAATAAAGTAACGAAAAATTGGAGGTGTACCAAACCATCATAAGTAGAAAATATTTTTTTGAAAAATTTAAAAATTTTTTTTGACCAGCATTTTCGTGGAAAAAATATTTTTTGAAACCTATTTGTAAAGTGCATAACATATATTTTTTTTGTGAAAATCGGTTGAGCTGTTCAGGAGAAAACAAATTTTTTTGTTTTTTCTTCTCCCCTCCATAACTCTTCCCTCCCTTTAGGACTAAGGGGCTAAAAATTTGCGTAAGGTTGTTTCTCATAGGTGTGACTCAATCGTATAAATTTGGTTCTAATACACGCGGGGGCAGATTTCACATGCTTATCCGGCTAGGCCCTTTGTACAATATATTGATGGAGCGAGAAATGGCAAAGAAATTAGTTTATCTATTTCAAATGTAGAAGACCAAAAAATTAGAGCCCAATTTTAAAATTTTTTTTTCAAGTTCATTTAATTCAAACTTGGTTCAGTTCCCTTATAAAACGTATTATAATATTCCTTTCGTGAAAGTTAAGATTTTTTAATGAATTTTTCTTTTCCACTTCAGACATTTTCATCAAGAAGCGTCAAAGTCCAAAACATGGCCCATACATAAGTATCAGTTGCATGATCGTCCAGCATACTCTTATTTAAAAAAATTAAACCCTTTAAAAGTTTTATATTAGAATGTAACGAAAGTCAAATCATCGTAATGAAGATAACTTTCACTATTATTAAACTACAGAGGACAATGATGACAATTTAATTCTCTAGAAGCTTTAAAACATAAATACATAAAGAGGAAAACAAAATAAATAATTAGCAGTAGAACTTAAAAATTTTGGAAACAGTAAAAGACAGCTAACTTGCAGAGGTCATAAACAGGAACTTTTAACACATGATTAATAATTATAAATTATTTTTTTATAATCCATTTGTACTTAATCAAAAAAATATAAACATATTAGAAGCCCCTACCTGGAGAACATTAATAATAGGCTTAACGAACATGAAAGTTAGAGGACGTTACCACCAAATGTTGCCTACAAAGATTCATTCAATGATCAGTGCCTAAGCCCCTGAGATCAAACTTACACAATCCTCCCATCAATGCCTTGGCCTATTAATCAGATCAACAGATACTAACATTTTCAGAATTTGTTTTTACCGAGCCTGACAACTTTAAAAGCACAATTTGAGTCACCACAACGCTATTAACTCAATTATACTGACAGGGTACAAGCATCAGGGTATACTGTGTAACCTTCTAAATTTTCCAGTGGTCTCATCTTTCTTTATACCAAATATTTTACTTAGTACCAAATTCTCAAAAACTTTAAGGTACTGTTCATCCTTCGAAATAAGAGACCACATTTCCCATCTGAAAAACCATAGTATTTTTCAATCCTGGGAATTTCACAATCATAGTAACATTTATTCTCCAATGTTATGATCCTCAAATAAAGGATTTTTTTCACTGCTACACTACTGTACTTTAATGATGCAACCGGTATGATAACATTTCTGAATGAGGATAGAACCTTGTCTAGTTGCAGGAAAAGAAATAAATAAAACAAAAAGAGCTATTACATTCTAATGCATTGGTTAATCACCTTTCAATTGCTTGTTGAGCTTTAATTTCCATTTTCTCATCAAATTGTTCTTCAGGTAGCTCTATCGGGGAGCCAATAGGAGCTGGATTTATTCGGGAGATATCATCAATTGACCATGTAAAATCACCGCTCTAAAGACCAAATTGAAGTAGATTAACAATAGGATCACGGTGCAAACTTTATTACAAAGTAAAGATGAGATAAATTATAGTACTCATTTTTACATAAAGCCAAAAAAAAGTAATATTGAATAATAATTAATGTATACAAACAAATAATAATTTTGAATTACCTCTGGTGAATCAGTCTGTTTAAAAACCGTTGGGCTGCATGTATGGCCTTCAAGCAGATCAACGTTTGTTTTAAATGGATTATATACCTTTCGACCAGGTGTTAACGAATTACTATATCTAGGTAAAAGAGAAAATCCACAAGGCGATTTTGTGTGTTTCTCAAACATTCCTCTCTGGGCAGCATAGAGAAGTGTTTTTCGAGGGTCCTTATACCTCGTTGGAGTCTCTTTGCTGAAGCTGGAAAAATTAAAATTAAAAGTTAAAGTAATTAAATATCCTAATCTAATATTATATTTTTAACAAAATAAAAAGCTAAGATATTTAAACTTTGCCTTTTTGAAACACAAGATTAAATATTAAATGCTAAAATCTTAAATTAATAATATATTAAATATGTCAACAATATCATAAAACTTCTAAAATGTGAATAAAATAGAAAATTAAAATACTACCATAGCAGAATCCTTGAGACCCATTGAATGGGACATGAGTTCGCAATGATAGCTATCAAGTATTTCATAGGATATTATAGCATAAATTAATACACCAATAACAAGATGGAAACTATCAATTTAACAGTGTCATTTATCATGTAAAAACAGGGGTAAATCCAAATTGCAAAAAGTGGTGGACTACATCTGAAAAACATTACCTCTTGTTAAATACGTTTATGAGCTATCACTAAAGAAAAATCATATTAGTCCATGAGTCCAAAATAATCTTTTGTTATTGCAATAGTTATTTCTTGAATAAAAAGTCTGCTTACAAAATAGCGCATTTAGTTATAGAAATATAATAAGTTATAATTATAGTTATGTTATCCTAAAATAAGTTTCTGAATAGTAAATCAGACAGGTGGCAATTACACATACAGGGCTGGTTATCGAGTAGGGCTTTCTTTACCTTCTCTAAGTATAACCTCCTGGCATGAGTTCCATCTAAAATCTTGCAGCAGCAAACAGCTAAAATTGAAGCTAAACATAACTCTACAGCAACCACTCCAAAATAAATAGAAGATGGATTAACTTGTGACCATGAAATTCTATTAGCAAAACTGATAGACATCACTAAACTAATTTGTAAAATGCACTTATTTATTACTTTTGTTGGAAATAGATTTCAAATTCAATTATCTAACATCTTTGGTATTGTGGAACCACTAAATATAGCCCATTAAATAAAGTTTATGAAAACATAAACACTCATTAGTAAAAAATGCTAATAATTTTTTAATTAAAGTTTATGCACAACATGCATGTTGTAACTAACATCCCAAATAAACATGGAAACAAGAGATGTATAATAATGCAACCATATATATACTCTAAAACATCTACTATACATAAAACTCTGTGACAGCCCAATAAAATTTCAGAAATAAATAACAATATATTCAACTTTTACTAACTAAAATTTTCTAACAATTTAAAAACATTTTAATAATATATTTACTTGAAATATTAGCAATCACTCTCTTATTTCTAAATTTAACATCCTAGCACTGCATAAACACCAACAAAAGTTAAATATACCTAAGGGCTAATCAACTGTTTACAAACTGAAACGTCACTATCCTAGAACAGTTAAACATACAAAAAAAAAAAAATGTTATACAACCTTGTTACAACGGATTCATCAACGCTCATATCCATTCTAGATGGGTGTAGTGTCAGCCTTCAGTGTCTCAGTCAAAGTCAATAAAAGTTATATCTCCCTCAATTATTTTTCTCTCCCCGATTTTCGACAGGCCGCTATAATTCTATACGAATGTCATCTCTTTAAAATTAGACTACCTCACTTTAAAGTCATTTTGCCATTTAAACTGAAAGGCTCGGAACTTCCAGTGTTACCATTCTTCTAGGATTCATAGTCAAAGTATATTTATTTATAGTAATACCTAATATTCTTAATCAACGTATGTTTAAAATACTAAATTTAATTAACTAGTTAATTTGATGCAAAAATTATGATTTTTAAAACCGTTATGACAACTCGTTTTAGAAAAAACGATATTTATGCTGCTGATGAGGGTTTCATAAAAGGAAAATTTAATTGATTAGTGCATTGGATTTTTAGAAAAACAACTTAATTATAAGTAAAATAAGCATAATTTCAAGAACTTTATTTATTATTTATTTTTTTTTTTTTTGGATATGTAAAAATCGAATGTTCTTTGTTCTAAAATCGAACAAAGCTAAGGGGACCTGAAGGGGCGCCTTGTTCCTAATTTAGATAGTGGCCAAGCCCAGAAAACTTCATGCTAAACCAAACTTAAATTTAAAATTGAGACATTTTAAAGTAGTTTTCTCATTGAATCAGTTAATAAAAAGTTATTATTCATTTTTTAATATAATATTCATAATACTTGTATACAATTTTTACTTTATTAGAGAGAGGGAATGGTAAAATGAAACTTGCTCCTCAACAAAATCTTTGTTCTATTTTCTTCTGAGTGACTTGTATGATACGAGTTTATTTTAGTATTATTTAAATACAAACACTCGTCAGCTAAGACGCTGCAGCAGATAGTCGATGTTATTCAATGCAATAGATGATATAAGTTATTCAATGTCAAGCAAAAGCTGCCTCCTCTGAATAGTCAATTTGTACTTTTATAATAGATATTTTTAATTTAAAGACATGCTATAGGTGAATTTTTTTAGGTTTCTGTAATAAGAGATAAAATAAATGTTCTGAAAGATATTAAAGTCTTCAAAATGATCTTTGTCAGGCACATAGTTATTTCACGTGTAGAAGATAAATTAAAACAAATTTTGACTTTTCTTGAAATCATGATAGTTTAAGTTAAATGGATGACAGTTTATCTCGAGTAATGTAAATTTAATACCTTTACTTATCATGATTTCAATTTAATTTCCTTTTCCTTATACCTTCATAAGTATACGTGGACATCGCAGGATGGACAAACGCGGAATCAAATCGATCATGTTTTAGTACAAAAAACAGATGGAAAAGTAGCATAATTAACGTGAGATCGTATGGGTGGTGCAGAATGCGGCTCTGAGCATGAATTAGTATTCGCGAAACTTCGACAAAAACTAAATTCAAAAAAGAGAACACCTGACTATATTCGTCCCGAGGATTTTGATTTAGTTAAATTGAACAATCTCGGAATTAGGAAACAATTCGCAATAGAAGTAAAATATAGGTTCGAAGCTTTGGAATCTTTAGATGAGATTATAGGAAGGGGTCAGGAATAATATTAAAAAGGTCGGTAATTTGTATCTTGGGAAAATCGAAAATAAAAAGAACAATTCCTGGTTCGACGGGGATTGTCAAAATATGTGTGAAAAAAGAAAAACCGCTAAACTAAATACCTTAAATAATCCAAGCGATAAAAACGTGACTTACTTTCGAGTAGTAAAAAAAGAGACTTCAAAATTCTTAAAAAATAAGAAAAGAGAGAATCTGAAAGGCAAAATAATAGAAATAGAAAAACACAGAAGCGAAAATAACGTAAGAGAGATGTACAAAGGTATAAACAAATCACGTAAAAGATTTGAACCTTATTCAATGCGGTTGAAGATGCAAATAACAATATAATTGCGGATCCGACTGAGATATTAAATAAATTTAACAGCAGTTTGAAGACATTCTAAATACGGAAAATAATAATCAATCTCCTCACTCTGAATATCAGAGCGCTGAACCATGGATAGACGCACCTCCTCGATAGTAAAGAGGAAGTCGAAATGGCGATAGGAAAATTAAAACGTTATGAACCTACAGGGAATGATAATATCACGAGTGAATTAATCAAGGCGTGTGGAGAAGCGGGCGTTTCCAAATTACATGTGTTAGTTAAAAAGATCTGGGAAAATGAAAAAATGCCCGAAGAATGGAAAGAATCAATACTTATTCCGATTAAAAAAAAAGGACCGAGGACGGATTGCAACAACTATCGTGGGATCTCTCTTCTCCCAGTATGATATAAAATATTCTCGTCAATACTAACTAGCCGAATCACGGAATACGCTGAGGAAATTATCGGAGACTACCAATGTGGTTTTAGGCGGAATCGCTCGACTATTGATCAAATATTTTCCTTATGCCAAATATTAGAGAATAAATTGGAATACAGGGTGAAGTCCATCAACTTTATATCGATTTTAAAAAGGCTTATGATTCAATAGATCGTCAGAAGCTGTATAACATCATGATTGAACAGGGAATACCTAGAAAGTTAGTAAACCTAGTAGAGATGTGTTTGTCGGAAACATTCCATAAAGTTAGAATCGGTCATAATTACTCCGAGAGATTTGAGGTGCGATCGGGGTTGAAACAGGGTGACTCCCTTTCACCTGTTTTATTTAATATAGTGTTAGAATATGTCATGGAAAAGATGATGTGTACAGAGAAAGGTTTTAAATATAGGTGACAAGATTCAGGTTTTGGGATATGCCGATGATTTGGTACTGCTAGGTGAAGACACGGAAACCATACAACTAAATACAAATGTGTTAATAAAAACCGGTAAAGAAATAGGACACGAATTAATAAAGATAAGACGAAATATATGATTAGTAGCAGAAACGGTGGCGATCTCGGTGATATTGATATATCAGGGAATACTTTTGAACACGTAGAGAAATTCAAGTATTTAGGTTCAATCATAACAAGAAAAAATGAAATCCAGGAAGAAATAAAGTCCCGGTTAAAGGTGGGAAATAAGTGTTATTATTCAGTTGCTAAGTTACTTAGCTCGCGGCTTCTATTTAAAAACTTAAAGGTTAGAATTTATAAAACTATTTTTCTTCCGACGGTTCTTTACGGATGTGAAACGCGGCCGCTTACTTTGAAGGATGAACGACGGCTTAAGGTTTTCGAAAATAAGGTGCTGCGTAAAATATTTGGTCCGAAGAGAGATGAGGCCACTGGGGAGTTTAGAAGGTTGCACAACGCGGAATTGCGGAGTTTGTATCCTGTCAATATAATTGAGTTGATAGCATCGCGGAGACTCAAATGGGCGAGTAAAGTTGTTGGGCTCGGTGAGGAACGGATTCCGAGAAAGTTGGTATTTCCTGAACCGACTGGTAGGCATCTGAGGGTAGGCCGAAGCGTCGATGGGAGGATTGCGTTATCTCGGGGGCTTGGGCTTGAACGGTGAACACTGGACGAGTCTGTGTAGACGGAATTTGTTGGTATCGGCATCGAACCTTCGGGTTCGTTAAGCCTATTATTATTATTATTTCCTTATCCCAATTCAGTTGGTTTTCAAGTACAAAAGTGAATTGTGCTAAGAAAAAAAAAAAAAGCTTTGTATTTAAAAAAAGAATCTCGTTGCTTGGAACCAACAAGCTTGAGTAAATACAAATATTACAGTAGCGTCTTATTGTAGTTCAGGTGCATAGAAAGTGAAGATTATGACTTTTAATCTTCTTACTTCACCTTAAAGTCATACAGGATTTAGACCAGCTGTAGAATATTACGATGAAATGTACGTTGTAAAAATAAAACTCTTTATTTATAATATCTTTATTCTACTTTTGGAAGAAATAAAATGGGTTCTGCGGTACAACTCACTGAGCGATGCTCTTCTTAAAGGCCGTTTAGTCGAATTAGTCAGACTTGGAAAATTGGGAAGTGCCCCAATTTATCAAGATGTTCTGATTTGTTGGGCTGCTGGTTTTTCCGCTACTACTTTGCTCTAAAAATTCCCACAGGCTTCTCTTACTCTCCAAATGTATTTTATGAAACTATTGTTATATAAATCATTTCTATTTTTTTTGGTGATTGGAATTTTTCTTAATTTTGTATATACGAGTATATATTGGTTAAAGTTACGGGGAAAGAGTTGGAATAAAAAACAAAACAAAACTGTATATTTAGTCTATTATTCTTCACTTACAGATATTTTCGATTTCAACATTACTCAATAACAAATTGATTTAAGTTTTCCCATGTATTTTTCTATATAGGAGTATCTAAATTATTTGTATTATGACTTAACTGGTTCCACAGTTATTGATAATGATTACGCGATATTTGATTTATTGTACGAATTAAAGAGTAATATTTACAATATAGTTCTGCTGTGTGGATGGGGTATAAAAGAAATCTTCAACAAAACTTGGATAATTGGAAAAAAAAAGACTTTCACACAATCAGACGCGTCTGTTGATCTTTACATCATTTTTTATTCAATTAAGTAATTTATCTTTAATTGAAATTTTTATTAAATTATATTATAGATTAAAAATCACGACGGTTCAAATCACACCACGTGCTAAACATAGTAGATTTTTTGCTTATTTTAAAACTGTATGAATTGTAAAAATAATGAAAGCATTTCTTTCAATATTTCTTTTGTTTTCCATTAAATATTATATGGCTTATCTTATTGGTTTGAGCTATATATATGTGTGTGTGTGTGTGTGTGTGTGTGTGTATACATACATATAAAATATGTGTATGTAAAATTCCATTGCTATGATGTAATTAAATTTTTATAAATTATTTAATACAATTTTTTAAAATATTTCAATATTTAAAAAAATTAATTAGGTGATTTTTTGTGGCTAATAGGAAAGCTGACTAGGTTAAATTGTATGGAAATCCCTCCCTTTCTGCTGGTCGGAGTTTTGAGGCCCAACCAGAACAACTGTGCCTGTTTGGACATTTCAATTTCTCTGGGGTGATTTTTTCAGTGATGAGCTAAGCCACTATCCTTTATCAAGGGTATGACCACGTATTTTTTTTCAATATTTTTTTACAAACGGCCACATGCCTTAAACTTTATACATGTTGTAATTACACAAAGTACATGCATTGCTACACATATAAGTTAATAGCCTGAACTGCAATATAGCTTTTTTCAGTAAAATTCATAAATTTTTAATCAAATTCACAATTTTTTTACTCAATTTCTTCCGTTTTCTTACAGTTAATGTAATGAAGGGTTGCTATCAAGAACTAAATATTTGTATTAATTCGTTATTAAAAAGTTGTTCGAAATTCATTTAATGTCACTTTATATTAATCGTTACAAATCCATATCCCAATAAAACTGGATAGGCAAAATTTTGGATTCCCACTGCAACTCCATTTAATTAGCCAGAGTAAAACATAAAGTGATGTTAAATGGATAAACAAGAAGATTTAATAAAAATGTTTAGTTCTTGATAGCAAAACCTCATTAAATTAATTGTATAAAATGGGTCCAAGAAGTAATGAAATTGACTGAAAAAAGTATGAATTTGATAAAAAAATAATAAACAGTTGCATAATGATTTGCAGTGTTTTTAAAATGTATTAATGATGGTTTTAAATTTTAGTGACTTTTTAAAAGGAATCTTGAAAAAACTAATTTTTCTCTACATGCTTTGGTTTTATTATTTTGAATTTATAATTCAAAACTTTTCAGAGGAAAGTTGGCTGGTGCCTGAGAAGACCAATGTCCTCCCTGGATCCCATAAATGTCCAGGACTAATAAAATGTTTTTTTTTTTTTTTTTTTTTTTTTTTTTTTTGCATGTTGAGCATTGATTTTCCAAGACTAAAGGAAAAATAAATAAAATAAAATTTTATACACGCACTCACATAAAAAAGTATATATGACCAATCAATCTAACTTTTTTTTAACATAAACAAAAAAAGAGAAAAAAACATTAATAGCATCATGAAATCCAGTAGAGTGAGTATTAATAAGATTAAAATTATGGATATATAAACCATAAAAAAAAACTTTTTATTCATATCATATAAAAATTTTTAATAATTTTGTTATGTACATCTGTCATAAAATCATTGAATAATCCTATTTACATACAAATTAATTTACATTATTATTGCACTAAATTATATAATTAATAATTTATATTTGTACTAATAAATAAAACTTCCTCATTTGCTTGGCATCTAACCTAATCATATATTAATAGCATCATGAAATCCACTAGAGAGAATATTAACAAGATTAAAAATATGGATATACTCCTATAAACCATAAAAAACAACACTTTTTATTCATATCATATAAACAGTTTCAATAATTTTGTTATGTACATCTGACACACAATCATTGAATAATCCTATTGGCATAAAAATTAATTTACATGATTATTGCACTAAATTATATAATTAATAATTTATATTTGTACTAATAAATAAAACTAAAACTTCCTCATTTGCTTGGTATTTAACATAACATTATCATATTTAACATAATCATACATGGGTCACCTAGTTTATTTGTAAACAAAAAAAGAAGAGGTTTCCTTCACTTACTTCTTGATTTCCCACAGATAATCAAGAAAAAAGCTTCCATTTAATACTGTGATGTATTCTGGTGACAGGAAGCTTTTTGAGCTAGAGCAACTTTTTACCCCTGGTATGACACAGTATTCCGGGACAGAACTTCATCTCAGGACTTAGTTCTCATCTTTCAAAGAGTTAGTTGAATTCGAGGTAATGAAGAGCTTCATTAAAGAGTGCCCAGCGTCCAAAATTACAGGAGGCTACTAATACATCATTCTGAATAGCCCAAACACATGATATACCATATTATTATGAAATCATGAATTAAATTCTAGAAAGTCAGGGTCACATTATGCATATTAAACAAAATAATGATGATGGGCTGTAATAATTTAAATGATGTGAAAACAGCAGACTTGATACATACTTTTACCATTAGGAAATATGGTAATAAGTTCTTAAAATGTATAGTTTTGAAATATGCTTTTTACCATAAAGGTTCTTGCAATTCATTATATGATGTATGATTGGTCCTCACCCATGAACAGGGAGTTGAACATTTACGGGCTTTATCCCCAAATTTAAAATGGTAATAGCACATGCAGTTGGAGTAATCATTGTTAATTTGCAAATCTCTTCCACTCCCATTATTATAGGTCCTACTTTGGTTTAATTTGATCACAGAACTCATCAAAGCTATCTGTCGTGAAAGATCTATGATCTTAGCTTCCAAAACTGCCTCTTCCTCAATGAGATATTCTTCATCCTGGGGATAATAGAAAGAACAGCCTTGATTTACTACACTATCCATTTCTGGTGCAAGGGCCTCCTGAAGTTTATCAGCAAACACAGCTAACTTGTTTATATCTTCGAGGCCAGTACTAATGAGAATAGAATGGATATTTTGAGGAAGATACTTCATCCATAAGGTTTTAACAACCCCAGTTGCTGTGCCATAACCTGCTAACTTAATTATCTGCTTAAGGAGTTGGGATGGTTTTCTGTTGCCAAGATTTTTTCCTTCAAGAAGCTGTTGGATCCTCCTTGTTTCTGATTCTAAGTAAGTGCTGATTAATCTGGACTTAATTTTCTCGTATGGTTTATCACCTGGACACTTAATTACATCTCTCACAGGTACTAAAACATCAATTTGAATTTTGGAGATAAGAATTTGAAACTTGGTCTTACTATTAATTATTTTATCTCCTTTAAACACAGTTTCTATATGATAAAACCACAATTCAGGATCCTGTACCCAAAAAGGTGGTATTTTATCAGCAGCTGACGAGATGCTAGATAAAGATTCCTGTTCAGATGCAGAATTAATCATGGTGTCCTTGTATTTTTTGTAATTTCCACTTATGTACGATAGTGGCTAGTAAGAAATTGTTTAAAGAATTAGAAGAAAACTTTCGTTATTAAACTTGAAATTCAATTGGTACCTTTTTCATTTCATTGGTACAGCTTGCTGGTTGCATCGGGTGAACCACTTTATTTTATGATACAAGATCAAATACCCAAATATAGAACAAGAACATCCAACACTAACAATGTTTAGTATAAATCGTAGCTATTTATTATAACAAAAGCTTCAAAAATTCAGTTATCAAAGCTAATGACCTGATATAGGTTATGTGGAACCAAAGAGGATCTCTTTACTTGACGTAGGTTTTGTTCTCAGAAGTATGAACAAGGAAATTGAAACGATTTAACTCGGCTTACAAAGCTTTGTTGTGTTTATGAAAGAATCATCCTGATCGAGTGATTACAATACCGTTTTTTAAATAGTGCCGTATATATTTACGTGGAACATGCAGCTTTAAAGTAGCCACTTACGTACGAAAACTTCAAATCAAACATGAAGGGAAATATACATTGAGTAGTTGGAATGAAGTTAAATTAGAACTCTTCTAATTATCGTTTCAATTTATTGTTACATTTTTTCAAAATAATTAGTTGTGACATAACAGGTATCAATTAAATAGTAACTGTACAACATAATTACTTCAGGTTTTTTGCCTGTTGATTATGGACTGACATGACCTGGTAGATAAGGCACTAGTGTACTGTTCTCCAAATCCTTTGGCAAGATAATTATGTATTCTTTTATTTCAGACATAGGACGATTTTGGTGTAGGGAAACCCTCCTGGGACTCACCCAGACTCAATAAAGTGGGTACTCAAAATTAGGGAAAATTCTGACAGCACTTCCATCTTATTTTAGGTTGTCTGTGAAGCAGTAGGAATTCCTACTTTTTTTGCTGATGTTCAATATTTTTATATATGTCAAGGTTAACATAAAACACTAATATAAATGGAACAATAGATCAGTTGTCAGAATCCTGAAATTACATCAACTTCTCAAATTTTTCAATTCCATTGCTCCTCAAGATTTATTTTTATTTACAATTATCATTTGAATTCAGATTGATCATTAGCCACTTATGTAGAACTTTAGTATAAATATTAAAGATGTCACTGAAGATAGCTACAAATCCAATAATGAAAGATAATTTGGACCAATAGGAATGAAGTTAATCAATCTTCTCTGTTATTCTAGCTCCATTGTTCCATTTTTTAACAATAACTCATAAGTTGTTATTTGCAATCACCTAAGCATGTACTGATAAGTAATAATATGATGATAAAAACATGCCAACAGCAGTGGCATTACTATAGCAAAAATATATAATAATTAAATCTGAACCATCTCCCCCAAAGTATAAAATATGGACATTTTATTCATATTAGAAATGCTCAAAGAATGTTTATTTTCATTAAATTAATATTTTTTAATTTGTATTCTGTAACATAATAATGAAGGATTAACAAAATATAAGCTATCTATTTAAAACTATATGTGTAAAATCAATTTCCTAAAATGTAATCATATCTAATAGCATTTTTATTACAGTAAAGCCTAAAAACATAGCTACACCTCTTTCCCATGCTTTCTCTTGCAAATATTTCATTTCTGCCTCTTTATTTCAAGTTACAGATAGTTATGGTAAAGATAATTATAAATGCATATTACATATTTATCATACTATTAGAATTTCCTGTAAATTTTAACCCTTTGAAACTTCAGTCTTTTATAACTTGTGAATTTAACAAAAATGTTCCACATTGATTTAATATCTTATTTATAAATAGCCAAACACATACCTAACATTATCATTTTTCATGTAAATATGATATCACTATAAATGCATTGATAAAGATTACATCACTTAAAAAAAAAATCTACATATACAAAGCAACTTTAAAAAGTTTATAACATTCATTTTACAGTAATACATTATTTAAATAATCAATCATTTTGATGTTTCAAAAGTTATCGAAAAAAACAAAAAAAAAACATTATCTCTGCTTGTAATAATTCATATTTGTCAATACATTCCAAAAAAAGAACATTATTATCAATAAATTTTAACATTTTATTTTTTTTAAATTATGGAAATTTATAATTACCCATCTTAAACAAAGAATATCAGAAAATGCACTGTGTCCAATGTTGTTTTGCTAACCAGGATTTGACTAATACTATCTAATCAGCATGTTGTTGCACCTTCTATTTAGAAATAACTTTATCTCACTATATTGACAAAATTATTTAAAATGAGAATATCTTTTTTATTATAAATCTAAATTTATTTATAAAAATTCAGAATATACTTTATTAGTATAAATCAGGTCTTTTCTATTACTTTTTTACAATATTTGTAATTCTCTAAAGTTAAATCATAAATTGTCTTGCAATAAATGCATTTTATATTCTAAAACAGTTTTTAATGAAAAAGTACAAAAGATATTTTTAAGCTTTTAAATCTGTACAAGCTTTATTTTTCTTCCAATCTGTGTGCTGGTTGTAACAATGGAACTCATTGTTTAGGCAAATTTCTTTCTTATATATTACCATGCCTCATAAAAAAGAATTATGCCAAGTTCAAAGGAATGTTTCTTATAAAGCGATCTAAGATTGTAGTAAACCATAGGAAAATGTAATAAACAAATTGCATCTTCAATTTTTTAAATCAATTTAATAAAACAGTGTTAACAAAAACATCTGTACAATAGGTATATAAAATGAAGTCATATATATAATAACAGTAATAACAATAAACACTTTACAGTTAATAAATTACAATATTTAAACTAGAAGAGGCAAAACCCGAAAATGGATGTATCTCTCTTTAATTTATAATACAGTCTTTAGTTGCCATATTATTTTATCTCTTCGACATATGTGGCAGGGAAAATTCCAACGACTCCATTTAATTCACCAAGCCACCATCCATCAGGCTGCTTGTCATGAATATTAATTATGTCACCTATAACAAATATCAATATTTAATCATATTTGAAGTACTCATCAATGTAAAAAGATAAAATTCTTAACAAGTTATAGCACATTATATTATAAAAAAATCTGGTGCGGGCAACACACGACTTTCACTTACCACTGTTTTAAAAATCGATCAAAGACTTTTCAAACACAGTTAGAGATAAAAATGAGTGAAACCATTAATTAATTAATTAAATTGAATTTCTATATTAACATGTGTTTTATTAAAAAATCTATTATATTATTATATAAAATAATCAGTTAGTTTTATCGGCTTTTCATTACTATTTATTAACTTTTAAAAGCTTGTGTATAAGATAATATTTTTTTCTAAAATTGTTAGCTTTTCAACGTTATATTATACATGAATATTACTGTTCTTATGTTCAAAAACAAAAAATTGCATTAAAAAAATATTTTTCAATTTTCTCCTTTAGTTGGAAATCGAATTTGTCCAACTTACATATTTACTTGTTTTTTATGAGTCATAACAAGATTATATGGCTATTTTTATGGAATCTACAAAATTAAAGGTATTTTAGAGGAAGAAAATTTAAAATATCGGCATTTAAGTCCTGTCAGACTATTTTAATCAGAATGTAGCCTACATGATATTAAAGCCCATTAAATTTTACATCGATATAGGGAGTTTAATCATAATCGTTACAGCCAATTTTGAGAAAATTGTAAAAAGGTGCTAATTGAATGGTATAAAGTGGATCTTTCGGTGAGCTGAGTTTGATAAAAAAAGATTCTGTAACATCTCGGACGTGTAGTTGTCTTAAATATGAAATTTCAGTTTCATAGGATTTTTCGTTTTTGCCCGGGAGTTACCATACACACACACACACAGACCATAGAATGTGTATTTCCGTCAAAAACTGGAATTTGAAAATTTTTACGATCGCAATATTTTTCCTTACTATATATTTCATATATAGGTAAGGGAAAGTAAAAAACAAAACATTAAGGGATAATATTTATTGTTCTGAACAAATATTCTAGCTTTGAAAATGAATATTTTAACAATTTCATAAAAGTTATATATTGGGTTGATGCAAAATTAATGCAGGTTTCCTCTATTGCAATATCTTAATTCCAATTGTGTAAACAAAGCTAATCCTAACATTGATCATTATTATACCAAAACAAACCTTATCTAATACCCTCTCTTTCACCATGAATTTGTTTAGTAAAATCGTTTTGTTCAGTGTGTTCAAAGGTCTTGAATCGAAAATGTCAAAGTGCGATTTTCGTCAAATTTATTTTTACGAATTTAAATTAGGGCGCAGCGCTGCGCAAACGGCTCGTAATATTAATGAAGTGTGGGGTCAGGGGGCTATTAATGAGTGCACGGTGCAGCGTTGGTTCCAGAAGTTTCGCAGAGGAGATTTCGACCTCGAAGACAAGGAAGGTCGGGGCCGTCATCTTGCTCTGGACAACGACCAGCTGAAGTCAAAAGTGGAAGAAGACCCAACCAAAACCACACGAGAAATGGCGGCGGAACTCGGAACTCAAAAATTGTAACGTCTTTGCCCAGCATTGATGAATCGGAAGGGGCCGATCCTGCTCCACGATAACGCCAGACCACACGTTGCACAACCAACGCTTCGACGACTGCACGAGTTGGGCTACGAAGTTCTCCAACATCCGCCTTATTCACCTGACCTCTCTCCTACAGACTTCCACTTTTTCAGGCATCTGGACAAATTTTTGAGGGAGAAAAATTTTCAAAACCAGGACGACATTGAAAATTCTTTTCGTGATTTCATTGAGTCCAGGGATTCGGATTTTTTTTCTGGTGGAATAAGAAAGCTTGTTGAACGTTGGCAAAAGTGCATTGATTCAGATGGAAATTATTTTGATTAAATATATATGGTTAAAGTAAAGATATGGCGTATTTACAATACCTACTAAAAACCTGCATTAATTTTGCATCAACCCAATAAAATTGTCTAATATATTGCTTTCTGAAAACTGTAAAAAAAAATTTAAAGAGGCTGGTTGGCTTTACATCATGTATGAAATACATTTTTATTTTAAGGTCTATATGAAATATTTATATGAAGTTTCATCAAAATACACCAAGTTGTTATGAATTTCTGATAAATTTTATCCAACACAATAGTAAGTGGTGAGATGTTGAAAGCTAATGCACCTAAGAATACCTAAGAGGCGTAACCAAACTAAACAAAATATCACACAACAAAAGTATTCAAATACCTGGGTTGAGACTTAGTTCATCATAAAGGTTTGCCGTATAGTTATACAGAGCTCTGCATCTGGTTGGGCCATTTGCCTCTATTCTCGCAACAGATTCATAATCCTTTTCACTCCCTTGACTTGAGAACTCATCTATAAAATAAATGCAATATGTTACTTAATAACAATATTATTAATAACATGGACCTGTATATAGATTGTAGTAAGATTGTAGTTAGGCGAAAAAAAATCAAATGTGCTGAGATTCAGCATAAACTTTGCTTTATATAACTGTTATTCTTAGGGGACCTAGTCCCAGAATAAATTTTTTTTCTATTCTATTCTATTTTTTTTTTTTTCCCAGTGGCATGACAGGCTATGTAGGCCCTAGTCCTCTAGGTGTAACTAGGAGATCTTCTAGGAGATTACACTCACGTTTCTTGAAGCATTTTGTAGTGCAGGGTCTTCACTCCCTACGCCTAATTTTGTGAATGGCCACCATTTGACAGGTGGGTCTCGCATACCCAGGGGAGAGGCTGTGAGTGAATCCCCATTAATATAATGCTTGAAAAGTCCCTCTGAGACTGGGATTCGAACTCACAACCTTTAGCATGAGAGACTAGCGCACTAGCCACTCAGCCATGGACTCCCCAGAGGCAGTTATAATAGTGCTGAATTTCTAAAGTTAGCTTAAAGATGTAAAAAAAAAATATAACTGACTTTCCATGACCATAGGTTAAATAAAGAGATCAAACTGACTAGAATAATACAGTCACCTACACAAAACTTTTACACCAGACAAATACATAAGTGATCAGCATTGCATTAAGCAATTTTCAACAAAAGAAACCAAAATCTATTCCATAGAATATTAAATAACAGCACTGATATCTGTTAAGTGTACTGGCTGCTGAAAGATACTAGGTTTAGAATAAGTGAACTGATTAACAATAAAGTATAAATCAATAAATATTTTTAAAATACATAAAAATATTTATCATAAAATTACATGACTCTTTTTGAAAGTTTATCAAATAGCATCATGTGAAGCTGCTGCGAAAGATATTTTAAAATGAATAATATGGTATTTTATTTTTTAAATACCTATAGAATATTTAATTAATAGTTTGTAAATTTACTATTACAAAAACAGATCATAATTAGGAACCCAGATGAATCTACTAAAATTTCAAAGTTTGGTACATTTTTTAAGCATAGATATTAAATATCTTCTATCAGAAAAAAAAAAAGAAAGGGCTAAGTAGACACTATCTTGAATTATTTAGTTAATCTTCATTTAATAATTCAACTATATTTGAGTAAAATTATTTAAACACAATATATTTTCAGTAAAAACAGAAAAATACCAAAGTCGGAGTCGGGTTGAACAGAGGTTCCATCAGCTGTACCACGATCAACCAAATCAGTTATTTCAGTTTCACTGTGAATCCATGGAGGTACCTAGAATAATTACATTATAAACATAAATCTTTTTTCCATAGTGATTAAGTTATTCTATTACTGTAGCTTCATTGGTTCTGTAATTTACCTTCAAGACAGATTGCTGATAACCCTGTCGATCTCTCGAAACATGAATATGATCAGCTAACGGATGACTGGGTCGAGGTCTTCCTTCAAGTTCTGAAAGAACGCACAGTACTTTGTACCTAGCTGCTTCGAGATAAGTCAACATTGACCTCATCTGGAATGGCAAATATAAAATTATATTGTTAGGTTAAGTAATAAACATTGTATATAATATTATAAAATAAATAAAACTATTATACAATGCAAAGAACATACATGATGTAGTTTATCCTGAACATTTTGTTGAGAGTCTTCAGAAGCAAAGGTAGGTGTTCTCTTTAATGCAACAGCAAGATTTTCCACACCTGCCTTACCCCGCCTTTCTCGTTCTAAATCCGACCTTATGAGATCTAACAGCTTAATCAAAGCCTGAAATAAAAACACATTTTAGTTAATGATTGAAATAACATAAACTTTTTCAGAAAATTTATTACTAGTTACTTTATTAAATCTTATAATTCAATCAGAACATTCAAGTTATATATAAATACTACTGACAATGGGAAGTATATTTCCCAAATACAAATCAGTAATTTAAACTTCTGGTAGGTGTTAATTATGGTGGAAACTATACCCTAAAATAGGAATGGTGGGTAGCATGGAAGAAATAAACTGGGTTAAGCAGTATATGTTATTTTTGTAAAAGCTAACAGTTGAGGGGAAAGATGTGAGCCATCATCAAGGCAAGTGAATTATAAAAGACAAGCACAAGAACTGAGTATTATTGTGTCTTTCTGAAAGGATTAATCCACATTGGTAGATTAATACTCATGCTTGCCAAGAAAT
Source organism: Piezodorus guildinii (assembly GCA_023052935.1). Taxonomy (NCBI): domain Eukaryota; kingdom Metazoa; phylum Arthropoda; class Insecta; order Hemiptera; family Pentatomidae; genus Piezodorus; species Piezodorus guildinii. Next base: position 66,429,456 of record CM041293.1, read on the forward strand.
AAAAATGAATTAATCTAGGAGGAAATCAAACCCGCATTATTTTGAACTGTCCATTTTGAGATCACATGGGAAAACATCAACAGGGGCAATAACATATTAATACTTAGATTTTTATATTATTAAATAATTAATTCAAAAACACCTAATAAGAGTATAGGTTACAATTTTTATTATATAAAAAAAAATGCTTTCAATAGTGTTTTTTTACTTATTTCCGTTGTTTAAAAAATAAAATAAAGTACCTGTTTTCTCCTTTCTCGGTTCATGGCTAATGTTGTGTGTTCTGGATAAAAATCTGGTAAAATTTGTTCTTGTGAAGGTTCGGTAGCAGATTTAAGGCTAATCACAGTCTCTAAATCCCTTGTGAGATCACAACCATTAATTGGTTCTGCTAGACGATCAGTTATCTGATAAAAATAAATATGATAACATTAAATATGTCAAGAAGAGAATAAAATAACTACATAAAGATTTAGTTGCAGGTAAGTATTTAAGTTAAGGCTACTTACATGAGTTATCTTAGGTCCTATATGTGTGAAATGAGATAGATAAGAATTCGCTAAATCTTTTAAGCCTCTCAACCTTTCTTCTTCAAGAACCTGCAAAACATTCAAATCCAAACATAATCAATATTTTTAAAGGTAAGGAAAATTAGTATCTTTAATGAATAATAAACAATGACCAATTTTATGAGAAGTTTCCCCAAAGGCAAATAAAAAAAATAAATAATGAATAATTTTCACATACATTAGTAGATAGATAAAGAAATGCTGAATTTTATAAAGATAAAATATTCGAATTAAAATATATTCACTTCAGAATAAAAAAGGATTGATTTAAATTCAGTTTTGTCTGGATAAAGAGATTTTTTTATTAAACTTTAAAAGTATAACATTTTAGACAAACAAAAATATATAAAAATAGTCAAAGGATAAGAAAATCAAGAGGTTTGATTCGTATAAATCAAGCCAATGTAATTGCAATACCTACTCCTAATGAACCCAGTAAAACTAAATTAACCAGATCAGATATAAGATGATCTGCTGATAAAAATGTTAATCAACTATTCAAACAGGTTTCTTATCTATAATAATATAACACAAATCAATTAAGCACTATCAGTGATTCATTGTTTATTGGGTGCAATTTATAAACCCAATTCAATTATTAATTTAATGGCATTAATGAAATAGTTCTATGGAGGAAAGAATTGTTTTTATGTATTATGCTAAATTTGACTAAATATATATTTATAAGAGGTGACATACTTCAAAAGAAAAAATATACCTGAAAACAGTGGCTCCCTCGAAGAACTGCTGATTCCCATTCTAATCTTGACCTTTCAGCACGTAAACAGACACTATAATATTCTATATCTGCTTTTTTTACACATTCTTCGGCTTTTTTTCTTTTGGTTTCCATCTGAAAATGAAATGTGCAAACTAAAATAAGAAATTTTATACTGATATAAATTTTACCTACAATTATAGATTATAATCTGTTTTTCTAAAATTTATATTTTTACTTTCACTTACTATATATAGTAAGGGGAAGTATTGCGATCGTGAAAATTTTCGAATTCCAGTTTTCAACGGAAATACACGTTTTAGGGTCCCCTGAGTCCAAATAACCAAGTCCCGCAAAAAGGTCTGTGTGTGTGTGTGTGTGTGTGTGTGTGTGGTAACTCCCGGGTGGAAACGGTAAGTCCTATGAAACTGAAATTTCATATTTAAGACAACTATACGCCCGAGACGTGACAAAACTTTTTTCATCAAAATGAGCCTACCAGAAGAGGCACTTTATACCATCCATTTTGCACCTTTTTTCGATTTTCTCAAAAACGGTTCCGACGATTTTGATTAAACTCGCCATATCGATGTAAAATTTAATGGGCTTTAATATCATGTAGGTTTTATTTAGATAAAAATGGTCTGACAGGGCTTAAATGCCGATATTTTAAATTTTCTTCCCCTAAAGTACCTTTAATTTTGTAGATTCAATAATAATAACATATATGATATACCGTTGGAAAGCTAAAGATTTTAGAAAAAATATCTCATACACAAGCTTTTAAAAGTTATTGGAGAGTGATGAAAAGAAGATAAAACTTACTGATTATTTAAGATAATAATATAATTGATTTTTTAATAAAACACATGTTTCTATATAAATTCAATTTGATTAATTCCTTAATAATTTCACGTATTTTTATCTCTAACTGTATTTGAAAATTCTTTCATTGATTTTAAAAATGGAGGTAAGTGAAAGTCGTGTGTTGCCCGCACCAGATTTTTTTCCTGGTTATCCAGATACAAAGGAAACACAATTGAATTAATCAGCAGATTGAAACATCTTCAAAGGAAAAATCTGGCGCACTTAACACATGACTTTTCCTTACATACATTCATAAAATCAATTTAAGAGTTTTTAAATACATTTAGAGATTAAAATAAGCTGTTAAAGAATTAATCAAAAGGAGTTTCAATATAAACATGTGTATAATTAAATAATATATTATATTATTATTTCCGACATTCAGTTTGTTTTATTGTTAACTTTTGTTATTTTTTGTATAAGATAATATTTTTTCTAAAACCCTTAGCTTTCCACAGTTTTATTGTTAAAAAACACAATTGAGACGTTGATTTCCAAAAGGTACTAAAGGACATTTTTTACGAAATTGGTTTTTTTACATATTTGTATTCTCATCATTTAGTTTTATCTAAATATTCTATTTTATGTTATCTAATGAATTCTCAAGTCCTTAAAAAACGCGATTTGGAAATGCGGTCATTTTCTAAAAGTACTAATTACGCATTTATTTTTGTTCCAAATCATTCTAAAAAAAATCATTTCATAACTTTAATATGATGTTATTATTATAGTAAAAAAATAATTCTAAATTTTAAGGCAAAAAGACCCAAATTAGCTAGTTTAATAATATAGTAATGAGAGATTTTCGCGCTTTCTGTAAAATTTCCTAGAATGGATATAGTACCTTTTGGAAATCAACGTCTCAATTGCAGAACAAAATATTTTTGCTCTTTTCTCCTTTAGTTATCAAATTCCTTCAACTGTTTTTATCAGCAGCTGTTTTTTATCGATGCTAATTAAATGATAATGTTAATTTTATGCAATTTACTAAATTAAAGGTACTTTAGAGGAAGAAAGTTTAAAATATCGGCATTTAAGTCCTGGCAGACTATTTCAATCAGAATGAAAACTACTTGATATAAAACCCATTAAATTTTATATTGATATAGGAAGTATAATCAAAATCGTTAGAGCCATTTTTGAGAAAATCGTACAATACAAGTGCAAAATACATGGTATAAAGTGGCTAGCTGATTTTGATGAAAAAGTTGCAATGTACATATCGCGCTTATAATTGTCTTAAATATGAAATTTCAGTTTCATATGACTTTTGTTTTTGCCCTAAACTTACCGTTGCCCTAAACTAAGAATTTTTTACTCCCATTAAAAAATTCTAGGGCTCCCTGCAGGTTTGAACCCGTGACTTTTCGCATAAAAAGCTGTTATGCTAGCCTCTATGCTATAGGTGACTCCAAAGATTAGAATTAATTTGTAAAAATTGTCTGATATTTTGAATCAAATTAGCCTAATAATTTCAATTTTTAAAACTAAAATAATTAAAATTTAAATACCATTCATCTATTTCTTAATGCAGTATTATTTTAGTCGAGACACTCACTTTAGCTGTTTCCTTTTCAGGGGTAACTTTGGTTGGGATATGAAGAGAACTTGAACTGAGCCTTGTTCTTTGTTCACTGGCTGAGTCCCGCAGCTTCTCATTTTCTCTTGTACAAGTAAAACTATTTTTCTTAGCCTTAGTTTCTGCTGCTCTCCATTCAGCGAGGTTTTTTCCTAGTGGAAAATTTTGGGCTCATAATTAGAAAAAAAGAACATAATGTATCTTTTAATATTTATTGTAGAATAGAGGTTCCTAGTGATTTTCTAAACAAAACTTATTTCAGTGTTAAAACATTGGCAGACAACCAGTATAAAATAAACTATTACAAGAATAATCATTAAATAAATATTAATGAATACATAATATAGAAGTAAAAATAATTTTACAGATCCCAAATTTAAAAATTGTCTGTGACCTTCAGAAGGTCTATACATTGGATATAATGACCCAAAAGTTTTTTTTTTTTTAATAAAAAAACTAATAAAATAAAAGGGCCACCTTATTCAACAGTACGGTCCAGATATTGGGATACGCAGACGACCTCAACATAGCTGCCAGATTTGAACGTGCCCTAAAAGAAGCGTTTCTTGCTCTGGAACAAGAAGCAAAAAGTCTTGGCTTGGTTATCAATGAAGCCAAGACAAAGTACTTAGGAATAGGAACAACATAGGCAGGGACAGGATTTTTCGAGTACAGATTCTAGATAGTGCAAGGTTTTTTTACCTGGACTCAGAAATAAACGCACAGAACAACATCCCAGGACATCAACCAAAGAATTGCTACAGCCAATTGGAGCTATTTTGGGCTTGCAAAATACTTCAAAAGCAGGCACCTCTCAAACAAAACTAAGGTGGGCTTATATAGGTCTCTGGTTCACGCAGTTCTTACTTATGGATCAGAAACCTGGGCCATTACTAAAGCCAGTGAGAACATGCTTCACGTGTTTGAGAGGAAAATATTAAGGAGAATTTTCGGCCCAGTTCGTGAGGGAGATACCTGTAAAAGGAGGAAGAACCAGGAATTCTCAAGGTTGTATGACGATCCTGATAAAATTAAGTAGATCAAGATTGGGAGACTTCAATGGGTGGGTCACGTGGCAAGGATGAAGGAAGATGAGATTCCCAAGAAGACATTGGTCGAGGAGCTTCATGGCAAGCGAAGAGTGGGCAGGGCAAATGTAAGGTGAGCTGATTCCGTCGCAGCGTATGAAAATTGTCTTCTAGGAACTGGAGAGCTGCAGCAACAGAAAGGACCAACTGGCGGAGACTTTTAGAGGAGGCCTTGACCCGTTAACAGGTTTTTGCGCCAACTAGGTATGTATGTATGTATTCATTTATTAGCATAGATAAATAAAATGAACTCAGCTTATAGTTAGTTAATTAAATGCAGTTTTTTTTATTCAATATTAATTTGATTTTTAAAAACTATTGATTAAACGCTAGATGTTTAATGCCATCCTTAAAACATAGTTTTCAGACATTAGCTATTATCTTAGTATTAACTATTAGAATAGAAACCCACCACTTTTGTCGACTGCTGTTTCTACAGACTTCCTGATCCTGTGCTGTGAATCCACAAGTTGCTTTAGAGGCCGCACAACTTCTTCAGATAATGAAGAAGCAAAGTTTCTGCAACAAATATATCACTTATAATTACTCTGTAAATGAATATTATAAAGGTATTATAAAATAATATAAATATAATTTCACTTATATTTATTAAAACTCTTGAATACAGTTGTTTATCACCTCATATTATAGTTTAATTTTGTATCAACAGAATTATAACATAGATGCCAATACTAGCAATAGCTGCCTACCCAATTGAGTGGAAGTAAATAAATACCAAAAATTCTTGGTTCTCTAAGCGAGCAAGTCCTTTTAGTTTTTTTTTTCTCTTATGTTATTAACATATACTTCTAATCTGATAAATTAATCCAGAAAGGGAACTGTTTATCTTTTTTTTAATATGTCAACAACCATTTCATTTAATTCCGGTTAAAGTTATATTGCTTTTAATATTGCTCTTGTTAAATATCGATTGTATATGTAAAGATAGTTGTGGCACTGAACTTCCACCTAGGTGTACAGCAGCCCAACAACAAACAGTACAGTCCAGTTGGTAGCGTCCCCTGCGCCATGTTGTTTGTATATATAGCAGTAATAAACAAGCTGTCTAGTACAAGGTTCTTTTATTCCACTGCCTAATACTCTATAACTTTAATAGGTTATGGGCCCAGAGTATTTTTGTGCAGAGCATAGTATTTGTGTATAGTGTAAACGCGTAGTCGCGAAGTGATATTATTTTATTAGTGAATTTTGTTTACCGGTACTATGGCGTCAGTTACTGCTTCAGGAGTTCCAGTACTCGTCGGAACAAGTTTTAACAGCTGGTTTTTCAAAATGTCATCTATTTTGGAAAGAGAACAGGTAAAAGATGTGTTAGAAGCAGATCCTCCTACCTCTAGCGCTGAGAAAAGGGAATTTCTCATTAAAGACTCGAAGGCAAAGTCCATCATTATCCAAGGCATTTCAGATAAACATCTGGAAATAATCATGGATTGCCAAACTTCCAAGGAAATGATAAATGCTTTAAAGAAGGTTTTTGTCAGATCTACCTCTTTTTCAAAATTGACTTGGTACAGAAAGTTGATGGGCCTGAAATATTCTCTTCAAGGAAATATGGAAGAACATTTTTTGGCATTTGATACCATTATCAGAAACCTTCAAGAACAAGGCACAGTTCTAGGGAGTCAGACAAGGTATGTCACCTTTTGATGTCTTTACCAGATGAATTCAACACAGTTGTGACAGCTTTAGAAACTAATTTAGAAGTCCAAATGGATTTTGTGCGAGCCAGACTTCTAGATACAGATACAAAGTTGAAGTCAAAGTCATCAGCTGGTGCATCATCATCAGAAGTATCATTTAAAGCACAGAGTGGTTGCTTTATATGTGGGGATAAAAGACATTTCAAGGCACAATGTCCCAAAAATAAGCAGAACCGTGGAAGTAAATCTTTTAATAGAAGCTTTCGTGGGAAAAGAAGAGGAACAATCCAGGGAAATACGGCAGATGTAGAAGAAGAAGTTGTAATGGTGGCCCTAAATTGTGGTAATATTAAACTATCATCTAACAATGTGTTTTTAGTCGATTCAGGTGCGAGTAACCATCTTTTTAAGGTAGAATTGGAACCCCTTTTGTCAAATGTTTCGAATCTTGATCATGATGTTGCCATACATATAGCTAATGGTGATAAAATGTTTACTAGAAAAGAAGGTACCCTAAGAGTAACCTCTCAAGGTAGGATTGTAAACATTAAAGGTTTAATAGTCCCGGGGTTAAAACATAATTTATTATCAGTGAGTGCAGTTACCTCAAAAGGCTTAAAAGTGATTACAGACTCTAAGGAGATGAAAATCTGCGGAAGAAATTTTAAGCTGAGTTGTCCACGAGTGAATGGATTGTACATATTTACGTTTGATGAACCCAGTGATAATCAAGTCAAGTGCAACATTTCAAGTGCTACGGATGGAGATCTATGGCATAAGCGGCTAGGACATTTGAATCGGCATGGACTCAAAAGTTTAGGATTACCCTATAGTGACAAGAAGTGTTCGGCATGCATTGAAGGTAAGGCTACTAGACAGCCCTTTCCAAATAATAGGAAACGCACATCAAAGGTGGGTGAATTAATTCACTCTGATATATGTGGTCCTTTCAATCCTGAATCAGTTGAAGGCCATAGGTATATGCAGGTGATTTTAGACGACTTTACTCATTTTGTGTACGTTAAACTTCTCCATATGAAAAGCGAAGCTGAAACAAACCTGATGGATTATATAGCGGAACTAGAAAGGCAACAGGGTGTCCCAGTGAAAAGGCTACGTTTAGATAATGGAGGAGAATTTACGTCTAAATTTTTTCAAAAATATTGTTCAGATAAAGGTATAAAATTAGAATATTCTTTGCCATATAGCCCTCAAATGAACGGAAAGAGTGAAAGAATGAATAGGACACTATTAGATATGATGCGTACTAAGGTATCAGATTCCGGCATCCCCAAGTTCTTGTGGGGGGAAGCAGCTCGATGTTGTGCGTATGAACTGAATAGGTCACCTACTTCAGCCTTAAATAAAGGTGAAACTCCCTCATTAATATGGAATGGCAGAAATGATCTGTCTAAACTTCGTATATTTGGTTGCCGAGCATGGCCTACCATTCTTCCTAAAGGTTCCAAATTGGATCCCAGAAGCAAGGAGGGGGTGATGGTTGGTTATTGTGGTGGTGGGTATAGGATTTGGTTGCCAGATGAGCAGAAAGTTATTAGATCTAGAGATGTGATATTCGAGGAGAGCCAAATGCCCTATAAAGAAGTTAAAAATGTACCTATTGTCTATCATAATAGTGGTGGAAGCTATGAAGAGGGAAGGAAAAATGGTGAAGAGAATAACACTAATATTTCAGAGCAGCCAGAAGATACTTCTAGACCTCAGAATGATTGTAATCCAGAGCAGTCAGAAAACCCTTCAAGACTTCAGAATGAAGAATCCAATCCAGAGCATTCAGAAGAAACTTCTAGACCTCAGAGAAACCGGTCAAAACCTCATTTCCTAAATGATTATGAGTTATATAATGCATACTGTATGGTAAGCCGATCAGATGGAGTTCCATCATCTTATGAGGATGCTAATAAAAAGGAGGAATGGCAGGAAGCCATTATTAAAGAATTAAAAGCTCATGAGAAGATGAACACTTGGTCTGAAGAGGAAGCACCGAATGGAAGTGTCCCAATCACAACTAAATGGGTACGAGCAAAACACATTGATATAAAATTCCATTTTGTTAAAGATCTTATTTCCAAAGAAATAATATCTGTGGAACACATCAATTCTGACCGCAATGTGGCAGATTTGTTCACAAAACCACTTGCCTTTGATAAGTTTCAAATGTTTCGGAAGGCTTTAATTAATTAATATATTAATGTCATGTATATATATTGTGCAAAAATTGTTGTACAGAATTTTGTAATAGTATAATATTTTACTTGCTTTGTTGTATAGAATTTTTTAATAGAATAATACTTTTACTTGTTTTGTGGTGTAGAATTTTGTAGTAGAATAATATTTTTACTTGTTTTGTATGTGAGATACAATTGAATATTTACTTGTGTATGTATATATTTGAAAACATTCAATTGAGGGGGTGTGTTAAATATCGATTGTATATGTAAAGATAGTTGTGGCACTGAACTTCCACCTAGGTGTACAGCAGCCCAACAACAAACAGTACAGTCCAGTTGGTAGCGTCCCCTGCGCCATGTTGTTTGTATATATAGCAGTAATAAACAAGCTGTCTAGTACAAGGTTCTTTTATTCCACTGCCTAATACTCTATAACTTTAATAGCTCTATGAGAGTGGAAGTAAATGTCACCCATTCATTATAGGTATATTTCGCTGTCACATTAAAAAAAAAAAAGCTCCTTAATTGCTGCGTAAGCTCATAAAATTGTTAACAATGTTTATAGGAACAATTTTTTTTTTTTTTTTGACACAGGTGTCAAAAGTAATTTGTCCAAATTCATCCATACAAGATGATTATGCTTACCATATGGTGGGATTTCAAGGGTTTTTCTCATTTTCTACTAGCTATTACCATCAGGAGAAAAAATTTATTCAACACTATATTGCTCACAATTAACAAAATTTAATCAATCAATTTGATGTAATTTTCCATTAAGGTAATGCAAGACCATACTACTTATTAGTCACTTGCAATAAATTATTAAGCTTTGGATGGGACCTTTTGCTCCACTCCCCCTATTCAACAGACCTACATTGTTGTAGCTCCAAGGGAATACCACCTAATCCAGTCAACTTCAGAATGCTATGAATTGAAACCAATCTGAAAATGATCAGAACATCAAAAACCTTCTAGATCAGTTTTTTTTTATTTATTTATTTTTTTTTTTTTTACAATACCCCAGACCTCCCTCTAATACACTTTGCAAAAAGAAAGGAACATGTCATTCTAATTTCACATTTAAAAAATATGTCTATAATAAACTAATTTCGTTTCAAGCAGGAAAACCAAAAGGACTTCTTCCTCAACCCATACAAACCTGATTGATAGCCGTTTTCAACTCAATAAAACGACTGTACATCAATTGTCACAAAAGAAGTTAGCCATATAAAATATTTAAAAAATTCTCAAAATAGGTAGAATTTTTAAACCCATTTATGAATAATCTGGGAGCGGCGTAGTCTAGTTGGTAGAGCGCTAGTCTACTGTGCTCCGGGTCCTGGGTTCGAATCCCGGCTGTGGCGGAATATTATTTATTCTGTTATTACAGCCGGAAGGCGTTACTTGGGCATGGATGCCTTCCTGGGTCACACCCAGCCTCAATCAAGTGGATACTCAAAAATGGGGAAAAAACCTGGCGGCTGAGCGTGTCTCGACCGAATCACCTCATTGCACGGCCATTGGCCAAGAGACAGTACGAATCTCTACATGTACTGAGCCCAAAAACTCTTCATGGGTTGTAGTGGTACAGGTTTTTATGAATAATAGTTGGGGAATCAGACGTGTGAAAAATATTTTAATTTTGCCGACGTTTCGCAAATCGATGGCCTGATGGCTCACGTGTTTGAGCCGAAACGCTGGCAAAATTAAAATATTTTCCACACGACTGACTCCCGATTATTTTTACCTCGACCATACATTCTCAATACATTTTCTTAAAAGGTAATGCAATTAAAGTTCATACATGGGTTAAAAAATTCAGAAATATTATGACGGGCTTTCTGTCTATTTTTAGCATCTAATGGAAATAACAACTAGAAAAAGGGTGATGCTGGAAAAATGTAATCTTAAGTATCCAACGCAGTGCTTCCGCATGTTATTTAAAGAATAATCAAACTCCGTCATAGGATCTAAGCTATTACCAGAAATGAACCAGGTCAAAACCTGGATTTTTAATATTACATTTACTTTATGCATATTTCTGAGTTTATTTTTAATACATGATATCGCCTAATGATCATTACTAGGATACTGTACTCCTAGGTAAATTTTGCCATGTTATTCTTTTTTCAACAAAATATCAGCTTTGTTAAGGAATAAACTGGTCCCTATGTAGATCGGCGGCGATTAATTCTAGTAGGATATACTAATAATAAAATAAAAATAAACTTTATTCACATATTTACATTTTGACAAAATGTTAACAATGATTTTGGATGAGTGGGATATACTTTTACTTAATCCATATAGTGCTGGCGAAGTATTTAGATGACAGGTGGTGTCCAGAATAAAAAAAATTGTAGGCAGATTCAATATTCATTATATTATATTCCCATATGTTCATGATTTGGTAATTATTTCCTTTCAACAAGCACGTGACAGCATCATGTGATATGCTGAATGGACCCAGTTGCTGTGCTAAACTATGGTCGAGCTTCACAGCATACTCCCCTTAGCATTTTAGCCTAGTCCAAGCCCCAAAAGAAATTGTTGACACAATCCCTAACCTGGCACGTAATTTTACTTTAGCTAAGTTCCTCACAGTTTGATTTTTTATTCAACTAGTCTATAATTTAAAAAAATAAGTGTCTAGAGAGGAGCGCCATTATGGGACTCAAGGCTTTGGCCTGTCTTTAATATTTAATTAAATGTTAACAATACTTGATTTATGGCAGTTATCGAAATAGACCTGTAGGAATTTAAAAATGTCACTAAACTACCTGTAAACCTTTCTATTTTAAGACTCTGAACATATAAAATACAAAAGGCATATGAAGGAGGATTATAATATTTGAAGCACCAAAGTTGCATATTTTAGAGTCTATTCTCTTCTCTTTATATACAAAGTGATGTCACGATTCTTGGTTTCCGATATTAATAAAAAAATCGCGGAATTCCTTTAATTTAATGGATGGGTATTTCCCATAAAATTGTAATTTGCATAACATTTAAAAATGCGCTCCTAGACCTAGGCACTTGAGGTTTTACAATTGGAAACACGGGCGCACACAGAGGATCTGAGGGTGGACGTAGCTACATCCAATCCTAAAAATTATTAGAACTAATTATAATTATAAAAGAAAACAAGATTATCATAAGAAAAAAAAGTGTCGATAAATATTTTTGTTTTATAATTTACGAAAATTTTGTGTGCACTACTACTTGGGCAGTTATATGTAGCCTGTTAAAAAGAGTCAATTTCAAAGAAAATATGTTCTTATTTTACTTTCACTTACTATATGTAGTAAGGAAAGTATTGCGATCGTGAAAATTTTCGAATTCCAGTTTTCAACGGAAATACACGTTTTAGGGTCCCCTGAGTCCAAATAACCAAGTCCCGCAAAAAGGTCTGTGTGTGTGTGTGTGTGTGTGTGTGTGTGTGTGTGTGTGTCTGTGTCTGTGTGTGTGTGTGTGTGTGTGTGTGGTAACTCCCGGGCGGAAACGGTAAGTCCTATGAAACTGAAATTTCATATTTCTGACAACTATACGCCCGAGACGTGACAAAACTTTTTTCATCAAAATGAGCTTACCAGAAGAGGCACTTTATACCATGCATTTTGCACCTTTTTTCGATTTTCTCAAAAACGGTTCCGACGATTTTGTTTAAACTCGCTATATCGATGTAAAATTTAATGGGCTTTGATATCATGTAGGTTTTATTTGGATAAAAATGGTCTGACAGGGCTTAAATGCCGATATTTTAAATTGTCTTCCCCTAAAGTACCTTTAATTTTTTAGATTCAATAATAATAACTAGATTATCTTGTTAACGCTGATGAAAAACAGGTAAATATATAAATTGAATAAATTCGATACCCAACTAAAAGAGAAAACAGAAAAAATATATTTTTAATGAAATTTTTTGTTTTTGAACATAAGAGCAGTATTATACATGTATGATATACCGTTGGAAAGCTAAAGATTTTAGAAAAAATATCATCTCATACACAAGCTTTTAGAAGTTAATAGAGAGTGATGAGAAGAAGATAAAACTAACTGATTATTTTAGATAATAATATAATAGATTTTTTAATAAAACACATGTTTCTATATAAATTCAATTTGATTAATTCCTTAATAGTTTCACGTATTTTTATCTCTAACTGTTGAAAATTCTTTCATTCATTTTAAAAATCGAGGTAAGTGAAAGTCGTGTGTTGCCCGCACCAGATTTTTTTAATGTGAAGTCATCTGTAAACACTACTTTAAGTTTTTATATGATAACTGGCAGCTATGACAAAACTCTGACAATAACCTTTAAAATTACCCAAAGCTGTAAAAAAAAAAAAAACTTATTATTTAACACTTGTTTGAAACTTAAAATCTTCACGTTAGGAGGAGGTGCTGCTGGGTACTGACCTCCCTCATGCCTGACAATATATAAATATAAAAAACCTCAGGCCTCTTACAATATATATACAGCGCATCTGCTTATTGTCGCGGAAAAGTGACAGGTGTAGATCATAATAAAGTTAAAAAAAATAAAATAAAATAATATGATGTTACAACTAACATAATTGATCGCCAAAGAAAATAAATTTACCTAACCTAATATCATATAATTGTATACTTTTAATAATTATTAGTAACATGCTATGAAAAAAATAATATTTTTAAACATTTACAGCTAAAATGAAATGAAATGAATGGATACCGATTCAGTAATGTTTGCAGAAGACCGACCCATTTATAATTTATTCGACTAGTGTGTGAGAAAGTGAGAAGCTTCTTCAGGATGTTAATAGTTCATTGTTTCTAGCCTCACCTTTCAGGCCAGTGGGTCAGTAAGTAAGCAGTAAATTATCCATACTATGATGATCAACCATAATCCACTGTACCATACCAAATTATCTTATTAGGATAATTTTTTGGGAGAATTAACGAACAAATTAAACAAGATTAAGGAAGAGACCAATGGTTAAGATGAAAGTTATTGATAGTCAATTCCATTTGATAATGATTTTGAAAGACCTTAAGGCAGTTACAACTTTTAATGTGTAACTTTTCCTCGATACTACCTTCCTGAAGTTGGCAGAAAAGGTGTTATCTGTTGGCATCTGGGCCCGTTAAGGTGGCGCAAAGAGCTTCCTTACGGTATTCACTTTATCTCTCCTAGACCATCGCTTCCTAGAGCACTTTCTTTACTTTAAATAGCAGTTTAGTTAGTGTCCCAGTCAGTTAGTAGTTGGTTAACGGGCGTTCCGCGGTTAGAAAGTAGTCAATGATTCTTAGCCATGAAGCATGTATTAATTAATGAGAGCAAGGAAAGCAAAAAAACAAAACAAAGATCATTGTTTAGATATCATTGAGAGTTTGTTAAATATCAGTAAATAAGTAATCAGTCAATGTTTTTGTAAAAACAGATATCATAATAAAGAAAAATATAAATTACAAAAATGTGGACAAGGAATTAAATATCTGTGGCGGTCGTGAAAAACTGGATAACTCGAGTTATATCAAAAATGAGTTAGCTCCCTCAGACCATCTCTCACGTTGTGTTAAATTGGTCAAAGAAATTTCTTGGTGGAAGAAATTTCAGGTGGAAAGAAAACTGTATGTTATAACTCTATTTTGGGTAAAACGTAAAATTTACGTCGCTCATCTGTAAAATGAAATATTTTGACTTAACCACTTATTCACGACTGCCACAGATATCACACATCCACAAACTAAAAAGAGACGGTCCAATAGTATTGAATTAAAAAAGACTTACTGAAACATATATAAATAAAGATATTATGGATTACTCTCCCGTCAAACATCCGTCATGCTCCTTCCATATCATCGTTTAAATCCCTCCTCTTTCATTCTCTCCAGTCAGATGTAAGCTAATTATTGTTATGCCAACTTATGTGAGGTGATTGGTGTATTCACTAATAAGATGTAAAAGTTAAGTTTTATGTTTATTCTCAATTATTTATTTCTAGAATATTTACGTAGAGATGTCATTATGACCTTTTCTATGTTCTTCTTTCTTGTGTTATTTAAATGTAGTAATATATTGTTATTGGCGAGTTATAATTTTTTTTATTTTGTTCATAAATGTTATTTTTAAGGGCCATTGTCCCAGAATAAAGTTTCTTGTACTTCTCTCTCTCTCTCTCTATCTATCTATCTATATATATATATATATATATATATATATATATATATATATATATATATATATATATATATATATATTTTGGAAGGAATAATATATATATAGAATCTTATGATATTTTTCTTTCTTGGATTGTTTATATTGGCGTTGAGAGGTTTTTTAGGAGCTAGTATTTGATAGACTTTAAACTGAATCGTCCAATGATATTCTGTAGAAGTACAAAATTAAAAATCTTTGATTATGTTACTGGTAGAAGTATACAAAAGATAACTTATAAATATTCTTAATTACTTCCCAAAACAGGCTCTATTTTTAGTACCTAACCACGGCTTGAAATGGACTACTAAACAGCAGCTCATAATGTTCATTAACGAAAGCCAGAAGTAAGCAGAAAAGCGAACTTCCATATCGGTTTTAAAATTGAATTTTATCGACACGCTGGAGAACTCTATGAACTAACTTTCTTCAAAGACTCAATGCAATCACATCTTTTCTTTCTTTCAACCAAACGGATTTCGGCGGCAGCGGTGTAGACTCTACACCGCCTCTACACTGTAGAGGCGCTTGGGTTAGGCGTATGCCACTATTTTCTCATTGTTATTCTTGCAAGACCGGCCGCAGACTTGCTCCAAAATTTTACTTACAACTGGAAGGTAAAATATAGGTATATAGGCCTCGTTCTTCATATTTTATAGACAAGTTGTAAGTTGGGAATCTTGCAATGAGTTGATCGTTAAGGAATGCAACATCCCAACGATAAAGAAGAAGCGGACATATGACATTCAAAGAAGAAGAAGAAAGAAAAGTCAATTTTATTCTGGGGCCTTCAGTGCCCTAAGAATAACAGTATAATACAAAAACTGAGTCTCGTGTCTGACATTAAAAAACAATTTACTTATATTAATTATAAAAGTACTTGTACGACATACGACTACTACTTACATTATTTATAAAAGGTGTGAATACAACGATAATAGTATGTATATGTTTATATAATAATATACATATGTGTATGTAGAGCTATATAATTGTACATATCACTAATATCATAAAATCATAAAAAGAAAAAACCTTTTTGTTTACATATTTGTAGTGGTCCTCATTTTAGAACGGAATATGACCATATATATATATATATATATATATATATATAGAGAGAGAGAGAGTAGAACAAGAAACTTTATTCTGGGACAATGTCCCTTAAAAATAACATTTATGAACAAAATAAAAAAAATTATAACTGGCCAATAACAATATATAACTACATTTAAATAACACAAGAAAGAAGAAAATAGAAAAGGTCATAGTGACATCTCTACGTAAATATTCTAGAAATAAATAATTGAGAATAAACATAAAATTTAACTTTTACATCTTATTAGTGAATACACCAATCACCTCACATAAGTTGGCATAACAAAAATTAGCTTACATCTGATTGGAGAGAATGAAAGTATTGAAAGAGGAGGGATTTAAACGATGATATGGAAGGAGCATGACGGATGTTTGACGGGAGAGTAATCCATAATATCTTTATTTATATATGTTTCAGTAAGTCTTTTTTAATTCAATACTATTGGACCGTCTCTTTTTATTTTGTGGATGTGTGATATCTGTGGCAGTCGTGAATAAGTGGTTATGTCAAAATATTTCATTTTACAGCTGAGCGACGTAAAGTTTGCGTTTTATCCAAAATAGCGTTATAACATACAGCTTTCTTTCCACCTGAAATTTCTTTGATCAATTTAACACAACGTGAGAGATGGTCTGAGGGAGCGATACGTGGAGCTAACTCATTTTTGATATAACTCGAGTTATCCAGTTTTTCACGACCGCCACAGATATTAAATTTCTTGTCCACATTTTTGTAATTTCTATTTTTCTTTATTATGATATCTGTTTTTACAAAAACATTGACTGATTACTTATTTATTGCTATTTAAGAGACTTTATGAATTGTTCTAAAAACTCTCAATGATATCTAAACATTGATATCACTAATATCATGAAATCATAGAAAGAAAACAAATCTTTTTGTTTACATATTTGTAGTGGTCCTCATTTTAAAACAGAATATGACCATTATACTAACTTTTGGTATACAATTAATCGGAGGATTGATAGCTTAGGAGAATTTGTTTTTAAATGAGGTTAAAGAAGATGCTTTGCGTATCGAGGTAGGTATGGAATTCTAGAACGAAGTGGCACGCAAAGTAAATGATGAGGTTCGATGAGAAGGAAAATAGAGGTTAGTGGGGTCATGAATATAGGATGGATTTTTGGAACTGAAAGTGCACAACAGGAAATATTGCCGCCGAGAGACTGGATTGAACCACTTCAACTCAGCATACCTGTGGGAGACGCTGGAACACCTAAGGACTCCGAACATAAATCTAATGAAACATTTCATAAGCCTTTTCGATCTAATATCAAGTCCGCCAGACAATCCACCGATCACCAGGCAGCTATAGTCAAAGTAGGGAAAGACGAGGGAAGAAACAAGCAGCTGACAGACTTTGAAAGGCAGTGGGTATCGCAATCTTGTAAACAGTTTAAGAGTAGCGATGGTATCGCGAATGATATAGGAAACAGGGTTATTCCATGTAAGATTTAATGGTGGTTTAATTCAATGGTGGAGAACAAATAGGACGGTTTAGATTTTGGAAGATTTCTCTGTGATAAAAGTCAAAAAGTCATGCACCGATCCCGACTTTTTTTTTTTTTTTTTTTTTTTCTTACCCTCTGGTTTTATTTTCAAACAAAATACAAATACAAATGTAATATGTATAGCTGTCACATTTGTCCTTCTGTTACCCGGAGGTATTCTAAAGAGGATTGCTATATGCGCTGGATGCACTAGTAATCTTTCAAGGGCTTCTTCTATGCCTTTATTTATCCATTGCAAAATGGGAGGGACCATTCTTCAGGGTTAACGATCCCGATCCCGACGCAACACTCAATATCCATTTCAAAGAATCGAAGTATTTACTTGTTGTGAGAAACGCATCACTTTACATGCGTAACACATGTTGAGTAATGTAATGTGCAGTTCCAATAAGGAAATGTATGTTTTTAATTTGGGGATTCTAATTTTTTTCTGCATTATATGATTCAGTAAGGAAAGTGACTCCTCCCTGTAAGTACTAAACAGGATTTGTATTATTTATTCGACAAATGTGGCTTAAAGAACAGTAGGTTGGGTTAATGTTTTTATGAAACCTATGGGAAATACAAGTTTCGATAACCACAAATATGTATTCAGAGATCTGTGCTATAAGGAAAGTGAAAGTTGTGAATGTTCCACATCAGATTTATATGTTGGTTCCTTTAAAAAAAATGTAGTTGGCCGTTGTTGCAGAACCCAGGACGTGATGCAGTTTCAACATATGTACGACGAGAAGTTTCCCAAGAGTTGACACTTGAGAAAGTCGAACGGCTGGGTTATTAAGACAACTTATAAGGTAATGAATGGTCAGACCCTTTTGTACAGAGCATGTGAACGGAGTTTTAAAAAGTTTTTTTAAGCACAAAAGGATCGATATAGAAAAATATAAGTCGTGGGACGTTCAACGGGAGAAGTTTTCATCACCATGAGAATTAATAAAACACTGTTCATCAAAAGAAATGTTTTTTTATAATAAGCGGTTAATATTTGAATCTAACTAAATAATTATTATCATGGTGGTTATTAACATTTTAGAAACAATCCCATAGAATAAGTAACTATGGTACTTTAATTAGAAGAATGACCCAGCTATCACAAAAGTTGCTCTTAGTACTATATGATACTCCTTTGTTAACACCAGACGGATATATTTGTTTTACTGCTCTATAAATCAGTGTAAAGATCAATTGGCGGAAACAGCCATCCATATCGAGAAATAAATAATGATTCTAAAATCCATGGGGGAAATAAATCACTCTAACTAAGATTAATAAATAAAACATTTACTATCAAAAATATTGGTTAAACAGACAGTACTTTTCCTGTATACGTGAAAAGAACATGCACTCGAAACGTTGATTACTTTATACTAGTAATTTTATGACTTTTAATTTAGAAAAGGTGATAAAAGAAATATAAATTTATGGTTACTAATTACTTTCACTTACCTATGTATGAAATATACAGTTAGGGAAAGTATTGCGATCGTCAAAATTTCCTATTTCTCAAGGAAAAAACGCGTTTTAGGGTCCGCAGAGTCCAAGTAACCAAGTCCCGCAAAAAGGTCTATGTGTGTGTGGGGTAACTCCCGGGCGAAAACTAAAAGTCCTGTGAAACTGAAATTTCTTATTTAAGGCAACTACACGCCCGAGATGTTACAGAAACTTTTTCATCAAAATCAGCTGACCGGAAGATGAACTTTATACCATGCATTTCGCACTTTTTTAAGATTTTCTCAAAGACGGCTCTAACGAATTTGATTCAAGTCTATATATATCGATGTAAAATTTGAGTGGCTTTAATATGATGTAGGTTTCATTCTAATTGAAATAGTCTGACAGGGTTTAAATGCCGATATTTTCTTCCTCTAAAGTACCTCTAATTTTTTAGATTCTATAAAAATAACTATATTATCATGTTAGCATTGATAATTAACAACTAAATATGCAAGTTGAGCGAATTTTATAAACAACTAATGAAGAAAACAGAAAAAAAAAATGTTAATGCAATTTTTGTTTTTGAACATAAGAACTGTAATATAGATGTATAATATACCGTTGGAAAGCTAAAGATTTTAGACACCAGCTTGTAAAAGTTAATAAAGAGTGATGAAAAGCCGATAAAACTTATTGATTGCCGTAGATAATAATATAATAGACTGTTTAATAAAACACATGTTTTTATTAAAATTCAATATAAATAATTCTTTAACAATTTATTTTGGCTTTTAAATTTGTTTAAAAATTCTTGAATTGATATAAATAATGGAGGTAAAGTGAAAGTCGTGTGTTGCGCGCACCAGATTTTTTTTCTTTCTATGATTCTATTTGTTAACAAGAAAAACCGAAATCCAGGAGGAAATAAAGTCGGGGTTAAAGACAGGAAATGCATGTTATTATTCAGTACCGAAATTACTATGCTCAAAGCTTCTATCGAGAAACTTGAAGATTAGAATCTGCAAAACTATTATTCTCCTCACGGTTTTACCCATATACTTACTTAGAAGGATGAAAAACGTCTTAAGGTATTACGTAAAATTGTTTAGATCCGAAGAGGGATGAGGCCAGTGAAAAACATCTGGTGCGGGCAACACAAGACATTTACTTACCTTGGCTGTTAAAATAAATTCAAGAACTATTAGTTAATAATAATAATAATAATAATAATAATAATAGGCTTACCGAACCCGAAGGTTCGATGCCGATACCACCAAACTTCGCCTGCATAGACTCGTCCAATGTTCACCGGTCAAGCCCAAGCCCCCGAGATCAGCCTTAATGCAATCCTCCCATCGACGCTTCGGCCTACCTTTCGGACGCCTACCAGTCGGTTCAGCGAATACCAACTTTCTCGGAATCCGTTCCTCACTAAGCCCAACAACTTTACGCGCCCATTTGAGTCTCCGCGATGCTATCAACTCAATTATATTCACAGGGTACAAACTCCGCAATTCCGCGTTATGCAACCTTCTAAACTCCCCAGTGGCCTCACCTCTCTTTGGACCAAATATTTTACGCAATACCTTATTTTCGAAAACCTTAAGCCGCTGTTCATCCTTTAAAGTAAGCGGCCACGTTTCACATCCGTAAAGAACCGTTGGAAGAATAATAGTTTTATAAATTCTAATCTTTAAGTTTTTAGATAGAAGCCGCGAACTAAGTAACTTAGCAACTGAATAATAACACGCATTACCCACCTTTAACCGGGACTTTATTTCTTCCTGGATTTCATTTTTTCTAGTTATAATTGAACCTAAATACTTGAATTTCTCTACGTGTTCCAAAGTATGACCTGATACATCAATATCACCAAGATCGACACCATTTCTGCTACTGATCATATACTTCGTCTTATCGGTATTTAATTCGAGTCCTATTTCTTTACCGGTTTTTATTAACACACTTGTATGGTTTCCGTGTCTTCACCTAGCAGTACCAGATCATCGGCATACCCCAAAACCGGAATATTAGTTAATAATAAGTTAATTTAAATAAAAATTGTATTCAGTTTTGTTAGAAACATTAAATAATATACCTATATTAAATTATAACATATAATAGTAAGTAGTACCTTACCGATGTTATTACAGACATCCGAATTCCGTACATCGACTATTTCTATATGATTAAAAAAAAATTAATGAAAGAAGTGGTCAGAACATTATGGGGAGTCCATCTGTCACAGGAAGATTCTATCAATTGAATGTACAGCGTATCCTGGTTTTATGACATGAACCTATCAAAAGACATTGTCAAAAATTTCTCCCGACTCAGATCGGTGTGTGCAATGTGTACCTGCATCGCATCGGGCCGCTTACCTCCTCTAACTGTGATAAATGTGACCCTCCAACACATAATTCTGGAGTGCCCAGCTTAGAAGAACGAAAGAAAGAAATTTCTGGATTTTTTAAATAATTACATTAAATTAAATAGTTATGGACATTTATTGATGTCAAGAAAATCTGATGAATTCGTGTGACAGTTTCTAAACGCAATAAAGAAATATACGTGTATATAGGAAGAAATTAAAAATGCTGATTGCTACTCTCGCTGCAAATACTTAGTAATGATGTGCTGGTCCTGGCTGTATGGAGAGCTCCAATGCCAAGAAGAAAAATAAATAAAAAAATAAGTAATAAGTTTATACTCTGTTGATCACTTAACATTACCTTTTACAACTTTGTTTATAAGGTAATGTTTTTTCTAAAATCTGTCTCTTCCTAACGGTATGTATAATACGACTATATTTCTGTTCTTGATTTATAAAAAACAAAAATTACATTGAAAAAATATTTTCGCTCTTTTATCCTTTAGTTAAGGGAGCGGCGTGGTCTAGTGGATAGAGCGCTAGTCTGCTGTGCTCCGGGTCCTGGGTTCGAATCCCGGCTGTGGCAGAATATTATTTATTCTGTTAATTCAGTCGGGGGGCGACCCTAGGTTATGGAGACCCTCCTGGGGCAGACCCAGCCTCTTTAAATTGGGTACCCAAAATAATCGGGGAAAAAATCTGGCGGCTGAGCGCGATTAAGGCCTAATCACCTCATTGCACTGTCGTTGGCCTAGAAACAGTACGAATCTCTATATGTACTGAGCCCAAGACCCTTCAAGGGTTGTAGTGGTACAGGTTTTTTTTTTTATCCATTAGTAGGTCATCGAAATCATTCAACTTGTATTTTAAGACTTATTTGTCAATGCTGATAGGATGATGTCGTTAATCTTATAGGATGTACAAAATTATATTTACTTTAGAGAAACAAAATTCAAAAATACGCCATTTAAGCTCTGGCAGACTGTTTCATCCATTATGAAACTTATATCATATTAAAGCCCATTAAATTTTACATCGATATAGTGAGTTTAACCCAAATCGTTAAAGCAGTTTTTAATGTAAATCGTAAAAAGGTGCAAAATGCATAGTATAAAGTACCACTTCCGGTAAGCTGATTTTAAAAAAAAGTTGCTATAACATATCAGGCGAATAGTTGTCCCAAATATGAAATTTCATTTCCGTACATCTTTCCGTATTCGTGCTGGACTTACTGTGTGGAAACACACATACACACCTTTTTGCGGGACTTGGTTACTTGGACTCTGCGGACCCTAAAACGCGTTTTTTCCTTGAAAACTGAAATAAGAAATTTTCACGACCGCAATACTTTCCCTAGCTGTATATTTCATACATAGGTAAGTGAAAGTAAAAATTAATAAATAATTGTGTTTAAATTTTCTATTATCTCCTTACAATTAATTTAAAATAAATTAGACATGTTTCTAAATATGTGTTTTCTTTGTTATTATTTAAAGTAGCTCAATGAATAGAAAATACTTTCTTTACATAATTAATGAAACATAATTTTTTTTTAAAATCTTATCTAGCTATATTTTACAAATAGATGCAAATATTAAAAAAAAAATACTTTAAGAATTATTCTCTTTGCACTACTTTCATGGTGCTAGTAAAACCTGATCAAATGCCAACAAACTTTCTCAGTAGAGGAGAAAGTAATTTACTTGAGTAAAAACCAAACATAGAATTTCATTTGATTGTGTGCAATAAAAAAAAAATACCTTAACTAACGGAAGTAAAATCATCTTTTTGTTTCAGTAAAAACAACTATTAATTCAGGTCCGGGCACGAAGTAGTAATTATAATAAACAACTTTTATACAACCATTTATACTTAAGAGGGTATATTTAAAATAAAAAATCTGGTGCGGGCAACACACGACTTTCACTTACCTCCATTTTTAAAATCAATGAAAGAATTTTCAAGTACAGTTAAAGATAAAAATACGTGAAACTATTAAGGAATTAATTAAATTAAATTTCTATAAAAACATGTGTTTCATTAAAAAATCTATTATATTATTATCTAAAATAATCAGTTAGTTTTATGTTCATTTCATCACTCTCTATTAACTTTTAAAATCTTGTGAATGAGATGATATTTTTTCTAAAATCTTTAGCTTTCCAACAGTATGTCATACATGTATTACTGCTCTTATGTTCAAAAACGAAAAATTGCATTAACAAAATACTTTTTCTGTTTTCTCCTTTAGTTGGGTATCGAATTTATTCAATTTATATATTTACCGGTTTTTCATCAGCGTTAACAAGATAATATAGTTATTATTATTGAATCTACAAAATTAAAGGTACAATTAGGGGAAGACAATTTAAAATATCGGCATTTAAGCCCTATCAGACCATTTTTATCCAAATAAAACCTACATGATATTAAAGCCCATTAATTTTTACATCGATATAGCTAGTTTAATCAAAATCGTCGGAACCGTTTTCGAGAAAATTGAAAAAAGGTGCAAAATGCATGGTATAAAGTGCCTCTTCTGGTAGGCTCATTTTGATGAAAACAGTTTTGTCACGTCTCGGGCGTATAGTTGTCTTAAATATGAAATTTCAGTTTCATAGGACTTACGGTTTTCGCCCGGGAGTTACCACACACACACACACAGACCTTTTTGCGGGACTTGGTTATTTGGACTCAGGGGACCCTAAAAAGTGTATTTCCGTTGAAAACTGGAATTCGAAAATTTTCACGATCGCAATAGTTCCCCTTACTATACATAGTAAGTGAAAGTAAAAAGTTTGCGGAACGAATATAATTCGATTTGCTATACTTTCGCAGAGAAAAAAGCAAGAAGAATTATTATAAACTGAAACTATTGCTTTTATATTATCCTATAATTAATTAAATAGTCTTGTAAATAAAACGTGTTTTATTAAGTCTTCAAATAATATTTCTAGTAAAATTACAATAAATAAACAATTGTAAACAGAATTTCAATAATCATTGATATGTCCAAAAACATAGTAAAGATGAAAATGTATATGTGAAACATATATAAATTTAGTTGAAGTCACATAAGTAACTCTAAGAATATTCTAAACTAACTCGATGACGAAAACACACATTACAAAGCAGGTCAGTTAATTATAACAAGAAAACTCGTTTTAGAATTTAGGTTTCCTGTATGAACTAATACACTCCCCCAACAACCTCAGGAAATTCACTGGACTGACAAGTTTGTCAAATAAACCAGCATACCCAGCTGCTTAAATGAAACAAACATGACTTGTTAAATTGATATGTTATTATTAACACATATTTGTAATCTAATATATAAATATCTCGTATCACGGTGTGTTGTCGTACTCCTCCAAAACGGCTCTACCGAATTTTATGAAATTTCTTATGTATTTCAATAATAATCATACCGCTGGGTGATTCAGGTGTCCCTATCCACAATTACGTTTCTTTTAACAAAAAATATTTTTTTAATTGGCAACGAAAAATACCTATACAATTTTCACCCACCTACCCCGAATCTCTCTTATTTTAACAGCGATTTTAGTTCTTTTGTTTCATAACATCCAAAAATTTAACTGTCGTTTATATTACAAATATCTGTTGCGTGCAACACAAGACTTTCTCTTATATTAAATCAATTTAAGAACTATTAAAAAGTTTAAATTTAATATATATATATAAATCAGTTTCATTGGAAACATACGATCTAGTGATGTTTAAATAATAGAACAATATAAAATTGTTATGTATGTCACCTTTTACCACTCCCATATTCGATAATATTTTTTATGAAATCTATATTCAAGTCGTTGGATTAAAAAAAAAAAATCTGGTGCGGGCAACACACGACTTTCACTTACCTCCATTTTTAAAATCAATCAAAGAATTTTTAAAAACAGTTAGAGATAAAACTGAGTGAAACTATTAAAGAATTAATTAAATTAAATTTCTGTAGAAACAAGTGTTTCATTAAAAAATCTATTATATTATTATCTAAAATAATCAGTTTGTTTGTTTATTTATTTAACGTCACTTTATGCAACTATGGCTAATCGGACGATGCTACAGTGGGAGTCCTAAATTTTGCCTATCCAGGTTTCATTAGGATAGGGATCTTTAACGAGTACCTGACATCGCACAGGCTCTGGACCACCTTTTAACGTCCCCTCCGAAGGACGGCGTAACTAAGGATTTTTTACTCCCATTAAAAAATCCTATTAAAATAATCAGTTAGTTTTATGTTCATTTCATCACTCTCTATTAACTTTTAAAAGCTTGTGTATGAGATAATATTTTTTCTGAAATATTTAGCTTTCCAACGGTATCTCATACATGTATATTACTGCTCTTATGTTCAAAAACGATAAATTGCATTAAAAAAATATTTTTTCTGTTTTCTCCTTTAGTTGGGTATCGAATTTATTCAATTTATGTATTTACCTGTTTTTTATCAGCGTTAAAAAGATAATATAGTTATTTTTATTGAATCTACAAAATTAAAGGTACTTTAGGGGAAGACAATTTAAAATATCGGCATTTAAGCCCCGTCAGACCATTTTAATCAGAATAAAAACCTGCATGATGTTAAAGCCCATTGAATTTTACATCGATATAGCGAGTTTAATCAAAATCGTCGGAACCGTTTTCGAGAAAATCGAAAAAAAGGTGCAAAATGCATGGTATAAAGTGCCTCTTCTGGTAAGCTCATTTTGATGAAAAAGGTTTTGTAACGTCTCGGGCATATATTTGTATAAATATGAAATTTCAGTTTCATAGGACTTACCGTTTCCACCCGAGAGTTACCACACACACACAAACACACACACACACACACACACACACACACACACAGACCTTTTTGCGGGACTTGGTTATTTGGACTCAGGGGACCCTAAAACGTGTATTTCCGTTGACAGCTGGAATTCGAAAATTTTCACGATCGCAATACTTCCCCTTACTATATATAGTAAGTGAAAGTAAAAATGCATTAAAAAAACATGTTTGCTCTTTTCTTCTTTAGTTGGTTATAAAATTCTTTCAACTTTTATATTTAGCCACTTTATATCCATACTAATAAGATGATAAGGTTACATTTTGAATCGACATAATTAAAGGTACTTCATAGAAAGAAAATTTCAAATATCCGCATAGCGCCTTGAGAGACTATTTCAATCAGAATGAAACCTACATCAAATTAAACCCCATTAAATTTTACATCGTTTTTGATAACATTTTTAACTTTAAACTGCAGATGCTAAAAAATACCTATTTTGTTGTGTTTATATTATTTCAATTATCACTAATGATGCATCTAGTTTTGTTTATTAATTTTATTCTAAGAGTATGATTTGTAAAAACAAATACATATTTTATAACCTCAATTAATTATTTTAGTTTAGCTATTTGTTGTTTAAAGCTATGATCACATTGTTCCGGCATCAAATCTGTATTTTTATTTGATTATTAAGGGACTTTAGTCCCAGGATAATAAAGAAATTTTTCATTTCATTTCAATTTAAATTGTAAAAAGGTGCAAAATAATTTAAATGGCAGAACTACGTTTGCTGGAACAGCTAGTTTATAGTGTAAATATATTGTATTTGCTGTTCCGAGGGAAAGATCTGCTTTGTTATCAAAGCTCAGGCAAAGCATATCAATTCAATTTCATATAAAAAGTAATTATTTAAATCTAAAAGATCGATGCCGATACTACCATTCACTGGTCAGAGAATTTCAAAAAGTGACTTTAAACCAACCCCGATTCTTTAAGATCAGCCTAAACACAATCAACAATCCTGACGCACCTTCGCATTGGACTTGGACCAGACTAACGCACGGCTCCCATGGCACGGGAATCTCCTACGGACTGCCCAACATACGAATGCCCAACATCCGGTTACGGTAAAGCACATCTTGACAGAGTGTAGTTATTACGATATTCATACAGCACATTTTGAAATAGGCACTAACTTACACACCGTTCTACAAGATAACATACAAAAAACTGAAAAACTTTTGGACTTCCTACGACAGACAACTTGTACAATAGACTATAAAATGTAAATTTTACTATATACGTTGCAAAACCAAATAAATAAATACAATACGCCCACTATAACCTTCCCCTAGGATGCCTACTAGTCAGATCAGCGCTTATTAATTCGATGCTTTCATACTGACCGTTTGCAAGCTCAAAATTTTTGCGTAGTGTAACCTCTTAAATTCTCCAGTGGAATCATCCCTCCTGGGACCAAAAATGGTCGCACCTTGACGTTATATAAATATTATTATATTAGAATACTATTAAAATCAGGGAACCAATGAGGTTTAACTTACTTCGGGCTCTGACATTGGTTCGTGAATTTTAATTGAAAAAGATATATCAAAGCTTTTACCACTTATTAGAAATCCAAATATTGGAATATAATGCTCGATTATAATTTTTGAACGATATATTTTGAAGTAATGACTTCTAAAGTACTAAGTTTTATTTCATATTTGACCTTGATAGAAATTACTAAGCATTGAAGTAGAACTCAGGATGAGTAACGAGGCTTAAACCAATAAATAGCATTTGTTCTCCGATACAGTTCTTGTTTTAAACAATATTATCTCTATTATAAAGTATTATCTCAATTTTATAGCGATGATAGATGTTTCAAGGTTTTAGAAGGTATATAGATGTTAAAAGTAATGTAGACGACCACGTCAATGAATTTTCGTTGAAATTAATTTCCGCAGTATTTAATGTTTCCGATTACAATAAGTAAATATAATATTGACGTTGATTGATTAGGTTGGACATTAAAAAATTTTAATTTACCATTTTACTTTAAATAAAATTTAGATAGTGTTGGGAAAATGTCCACATAACATGCGTTACCCGCCGGCACAACCGCATAAAGAAAGAAATAGCAGAACTTTTGGAAGTGAAAAAGTATAAATGTTTTCAGGAAGTTTTTTGCCTCGATACAGATGGGTCGACAAGATTTGTGGATATCTTGGCATTTAATGCCACAAAAAATGAAGCACTGATAGTGGACCCCACTATCAGATATGAAACAAATGACCAGGAACAAGGCAAGAGGATTCAAGAGGGGAAAGAGAACATTTATACAAAATGTATTCCATACCTGAGGGAAAAATTTCGTGAGGAGTTCGGTGAAAGGGAATTTAAAGTCGTGGGACTTTGGTTCGGAAGCAGAGGGACCATCCCAGTAGCCACTGGATTATTTTTAGAGAACTATGGACTCGGAAAAAATGAGATGCAAAACATGGCCGAGACCATAATCTTGGACTCACTGGGAATCCTGCATCACCATATATATTGAGGCGGGTCTGGATTTTCAGATGTCCATGATCGATTTCAAAATTAGTAAAATATATGTATTTCCTATTTGGCAGAATCTCTCTCTATCTTTTTTCTTCTTTAAGATTGTCTTCGGGATTGACAGCGGTATGCTGTGTGGTGTAGCAACTCAGCGAAGTTGAGCAGCAGATCCAAATTGGAATTTCCTCCTTCTATTTATTCCTCCCTCGATTTACTGTCAATTTTATACTATAAATAAAAAGGCTAAGGTTTGATGCACATGTAACTAATCATTGGCAGTTAAATTCCATCCACTGACCTCCAACTAAGTCCAATTCTTGAAGATCATTTTAGATGCAATTCCCCCACCTACGCTTTGGTCTACTGCTCGAATGCTATAAAGTCGTTCTGGCTGTTGATTGAGCGAATAAACCTCTTTGGTATACGCTAGTCAATATAAGTTTAACTTCTCTATAAATTTTCTCGCCAATTTCAAAAGTGATACTATTTACTTTATTATACTAACAAAGTGCAAGCTCCGCAATTTCGTGTCGCATAGACTCCTACATTCTGCAGGGGATTAATTTCTTTTTGGACCAATTGCATAATATATCAATGAAAATTTTTATCTAGAAAAACATGAGTTTTACATTACATAACTCTTACATTTCTAGAATATTTTGTTGTTTTTTTAATCCGGATAAAATATTTCTCCTCTCATTACAATCAAGTTTCAAAACCATTTCAGTTTCAACCTTAGTTGTATGTTTGTACGAGAAGGAAGAGGCCTACGTTTTGAAAAATATCAAAAGCCTTAAATTATAAGTATTTACCTAAAGCAGTCTGTTTAAAAAAAAGTAAAATAAATAATATTAATATAATTGTAAACAAATATTATTCTAGTTTAAATTTACCTGTGAATATCAGCTTGAGCTTCCATCTCAACAGCTATCCTATGCCAGGCCGTGTTAACGGTACCAACTCCATCCTTCGTGGCTTTCAGTAGTTTTCCAGACAGTTTTACCAGGGTCTTGCCATACTGAGCCTCAGCTTCCGACCTTTATGGATAATAAATAAAAATTATCTAACCATTATGATTATCTTGCAAAAAATGTATAATGCATATGGAGAGATTATACAGCTAAATTTATATAAAATTAACAACTATCTGAAATATGGTTATGGGTAGAGTTAACAATTTTCCATGGTTTTTAAAAAATTTATAAGTCGTTGTAAGTTGTAATTTCTTAAGTTGTAGTTCTGTGATATTAAAACTGTGTTCTAAAAGGTTTATACTTATCGAAAAGGTTTTAAAAATTAATACGAGAATCGTCAAGCGTTGTCGGGTGGGTTTCGACATATGATTAACACGTTGACTGTCATAGCACTTACAAGGGTTTCGGCACTAGAAGCCAATTAAATTTAATTACATTATATTATTAAAATATAGAACATATCAATTATTAAAAACCAGAACTTAAAAAAAAATCTAGTAGTTGGCTTATTTAACTCTAATCTCCTAGCGGAATATACGAGAAAATGGGAGATAACTCGTAGTTGGCGTCCTGGGCAGGTAAAAAAAAAACCTAGGAGTAATGTTGTAGTTGGAAGTCAATACGTTGACTGAATACTCCGAGCGTAAAGGAGAAAAAAGTTTTTTCATTAACAGCAATTTACAAATTTCCAATTAAATGTATCTAAATTAGCTTGCTTCATATTACGGAAAGACAAGTAAATGTTTACTAATAACATTATATCGCTTGATTATGTACTTGTTTATTCAATTTCACTTCTTAGCGTCACTTTTGTGCTACTGTGACTAACCGGACGATGCTACAATAGGAGACCTAAATTTTGCCTATCCAGATTTTAATGGGATAGGGATCTTTAACCAGTGCTTGACATAGCACAAGCTCGGGACCACCATAGTAAGTCCTCCCGAAGGACGGCACAACCAAGGATTTTTTACTTCAACTTAAAACATCCCAGGTACAAGGTAGGTCAACTGCCAGGTTTGAACCCGCAACCTTGGGCATAGAAGGCTATTATGCAAGCCACTACACTACATGTGACATGTTTTTCTTAATAATAATAGACTTACCGAACCCGAAGGTTCGATGCCGATACCACCAAACTTCGCTTGACAGACTCGTCCAACGTTCGCCGGTCAAGTCCAAGCACCCGAGACCAGCCTTAAGCAATCCTCCCATCGAGCTTGGCTACTTACGGACGCTACCAGTCGGTTTAGCGAATACCAACTTTCTTGGAATCCGTTCCTCACCGAGCCCAACAACTTTACGCGCCCATTTGAGTCTCCGCGATGCTATCAACTCAATTATATTCACAGGATACAAACTCCGCAATTCCGCGTTGTGCAACCTTCTAAACTCCCCAGGTGGCGTCATCTCTCTTCGGACCAAATATTTTACGCAGTACCTTATTTTCGAAAACCTTAAGTCGTTGTTCATCCTTCAAAGTAAGCGACCACGTTTCACATCCGTAAAGAACCGTCGGAAGAATAATAGTTTTATAAATTCTAACCTTTAAGTTTTTAGACAGAAGCCGTGAGCTATATAATTTAGCAGCTGAATAATAACACGCATTTCCCATTTTTAACCGGGACTTTATTTCTTCAATGGGCATATTTCGTTTTTTTTCTCAAGCCTTATTTAAATTACTTGATCACGAATCCATCTTATTTTCAGTATCTTAGGAAATAAATAGATATGATAATAACGAGCAAGTGTGTTTGTGTGGTAGGGAATTCAATAACAGTAATTAATAGTAAGTAAAGAAGTGTTGAATGCAATAAAAAACCGTATTCAAAAATTAGTATAAAAAATAAATTGAAAAAAGGTGTTTGATGAATGAATTAGATGAAACAAAATTATGTTGATGAATTGGAGTTTTTATATTCCGAAACTATTGTAAAAGAATTGTCCTATTTGAGTAATCTTACTTGTCTGATATGTCCTTAAATATAAACATTAAAAGTCAAAATTAAACCCTAGAAGTTCTCGGATGAATTAGTCGCAGATAACATTTTGCCTCAAAACCGGAGGAACGTCTTATGTAAGTCTTGTTCCATCAACTGTAACATCACTATCCCCAGGTTAAGTCTTACGTAAGGAAGGCTATTTCATTTTAATTATGGTGAATTATGATGGGCATAGCATATAACATTTCCTGAGCATTGGGTCAATCTTAATAGCTAGATAAAAGGAGATGAGTAGAAAATATTGTTTTTCTCTTACAGTACTAATAGCGCATACGTATATCGTATCATATTCCAATTTGTTACTAACTTAAAATAACACAATCATTCTTAATTCGGATTGCATCATAGTGTGATTATTCATCATTATGAACTCCGAAACACAAACATAAATTTATTGATATTTTCAGCCATATTTGAAATGTGATGAAAACTATCCTGCTGTAATAGTAAACGTTGATCATCAATAAAAATAAATAAAATCCTAACATTGAAAAAAGTTTTTAAATTCATTCTAGAGAATCCACAAACGTCATTTATATTCGATTATTGTTTTTTCCCGCGAAAATGTTAACTAGACTTGTGACATTTTATCTTCCGTGAATTTTTCACCACAACCGAGACTATGAGAAAGTTTGACATTTTGTTTCAAATCATATCGCATCTTTGAAAAAGTGAGCTCATACTGGAAATTGTCAGCGTTTAGAGAATAATTACAATTTTTAAATGGAAAAGTAGAAAGCTAGGTTTATAATTATTTTTAAAATGCTATGTCTTCAAATGTAGATTTAAAGATCTGGATCCTTTCTTAGAAATACTACGAACAATTGCTTTAGAACTGAATCATTTAAGGCCGTGCTATGCGGAGAGGGAACAGGTAGGTTTGTTTGTTAATTTATTTAACGTCCCTTTATGCTGCTGTGGCTAATCGGACGATGCTACAGTGGGTGTCCTAAATTTTGCTTATGCAGGTTTAATTAGGATAGGGATCTTTAACGAGTACTTGCACAAGTTCGGGACCACCTTTTAACGCCACCTCCTAACGACGGCATAACTAAGAATTTTTTACTCACATAAAAAATTCTAGGGGTACCTGCGGGTTAGAACCCGGGACCTTGCGCATAGGAGGCTGTTATGCTAGCCACCCAGCTACAGGTAACCCCCAAAACAGGTAGGTGAAAAATTGTGAGATTTTGTGAGAGTGAATTATCATACACTCTCACATATTTTAAACGCCTTATAATAAATATTCAATAACCATATTTTCTATAAAACTTCGTTATTTATTACTTTTGCTTACCTATATATGAAATACATAGTAAGGGAAAGCATTGCGATCGTGAAAATGGTCGAATTCGGGTTTTCACAGGAAATACTTTCACAGGAAATACACGTTTTAGTGTCTCCTTAATCCAAATGACTAAGTCCCGCCAAAAGGTTTGTGTGTGTTAAGTGTAGCGCGAAAACGATAAGTTTTATAGAACTATGTTTGTCATGATATGTTTATCATCTTCTTAGCATTGATAAAATTGTAGTTTTTGGTTTTTCGAATTGAAGAACAGTAACATATATGTATGGTATACCGTTGGAAAGCTAAAGATTTTAGAAAAAATATTATCTTATATACAACGTTGTGAAAGGTAGTGTAAAGTGACGAACGGGACATAAACTTATTACTGATTATTGTACGTAAAAATTTATTGTTTGTTTATTTATTTAACGTCACTTTATGCTACTATAGCTAATCGGACGATGCTACAGTGACGTGACGTTAAAAAGTGACATAACGTGAATAAACAAACGTAAAAATTTAATAAATTGTTATATTATTTAATCATATGTTTCCAACGAAACTGAATAAACTTTTATTTAATTAAATTTTATTTAATTTTGAGTTTATTTAATAGTTCTTAAATTGATTTTCACAGCCGAGGTAAGTGAAAGTGTTTTTTCAAATTTTTCAAAAAGTAATATTTGATGTTATTATCCGAATTTATTTCAAAAAATGATGTCTGTTTCCTCTCCAACTCCTTTCGTGAACTCTCACGATATTTTACCTACCTGTTCTCTCACTGTTTAGCGCCTTTACCCATTTTTCTAGCTCCCGAATTCTGTAGAGATCTGTTAGAAGAAAAAAACTATTGAATATATGTGAATAGAACTAGACCACACGAAGGAATTGTATGCAAAAGTCGATTTTCTACGTGTTTGATGCAGCCTCTCGAAAGGTCAGTGATATGAACAAACGGTTTATAGAACGGTGTATTTTTGAAAAGCTTAATAAACGAAAATCACAATTTGAGATATACATTTTATCACTGAATAAGGAACGAAATGATCAACTTGCCTTTCTTGAAGGATGGCTGCCAACTCTTTGCAGAAATCTCCACCCTGCTTGATGTACCTCCGGAGGTCCTCGAACCCACTTTGTCCCTGAAAAGAAAAACAAATATAAAATATTTTAAAATAAAAAATAATTAAAATAAACAGGAGGACAAATATCTACTTTGCTAGAGACGAGGGCACGCCGCCTGCTGTAAAATAACTTCTTTTTGCCCATTTTCGTGAATTTTTCATCCTTGGCAGTAAGATGTACATTTCACGGACATATATTTTCCTTTAAGAAATAGCTGAATATTTAATGGTGGCAATTATCTCATAAAATGAGACTGATGCTAAAAGCTCATAATCGACTTAGTGTTTATTCCATTCAGCGAAACTTGATTTAGATGTAATCGTATTTGATGTATGATAAGCGTTGTTTTATGGAGGGAACTATATAACGTACCTAGCATATACACTAACCTAGAAACAACATATGTTCCATTTGATTATAATAATGATTATTACGTTGAAAAGAAAAGCATTTTATTATTATTAGATGCAAATTGTATAGTTAACTGTCATTCATTAAATAAACAATATTCTTTAATCCGGTTCAGGGTCTTGAATAGAATGATAAATGTCCAGTATGTCGAAAAGATCCCAACATATCGAACAATTTACATTATTATCCAACCTAAAAAACATTAGAAGGTTCAAAACAAACTGATAACAGTAATTTTAAGTGATTAATTAAGAAAATTGATCACTTAATAAATTATTGTTTCTCAGCAGCATTATGCTCTCTAATTGGAACCAATAGGATACAAAAAAGAAGAACAAGTAAACTATTAATGCAGCAGTCGACTTTTAATATGATACTATTATATTAATACCATTTATTCACAATAGAAAACATTTTATATGTAGCATACAATTTAAACATAATTGTTAGTAAAAAGATTTAGTAGACTTTTTCATATGATAGAAAATAGCACATGGTAGAAAACTAACATTTAAATTAAATATAAATATAAATATAATAATAAATTTAGTTCATAATCATACCAATATGTTATTTATATATTTATCCATCCCTTCCTGGCCTATACGGCTAGACGGGATATGGCATCAGTTCTTTACAGAAGTCCTGAGTCTTCTGTGCACTGGCCTTCTTCTTCTTCGAACACCAAGGTTGAAGTGTGCTGGACCCAAAACTGTCAAGCCATAAATGAACTCCTTGAACCAAGGCAAGTTTGTTTCACTTACTAATTGAGGAAACTCCTCATTGATGACGAACAGTACCGTGGTTCTCATTAATTTGGCTCTAAGGGAATCGAATGCAGTGGAGGTTGTGACCACATGTTCAGCACTCTTCGGTACTTCGCAAGTTGGGCATCGATGGTCGATATCAAGGCCGAAACTATGCAGTTAAGCTCGAAACCCCCCATCCCCTGTGAGAAATTGTGATATCCAGTAGTCCGGGAGGAAACATTTAGCTTCGAGACGGGACTTTACCGTTGAAAATTATTTCCGATGCGAACTCCCTTTTTTAATATCAATCCACCGTTGGATACATACCTCCATAGTTTCTCCCCGGATCTTTGTTTTACATTTCGTGGGTTCTACCACAATCCTTCCGGTAGACTCGGAGATATTCCGGTAGACCTGCCAAGCCTTCTGTTCTGTACATATATTTGGTGACATCTTCTCGTAGGAGGAGGTCGAGAGGTACCGCCCCTGCTAATACCTGAACTGCTTCTTGGGACGTCAACCTGTATGCACTTGTGACACAAAGCAGAGCCATTCTGTGGATCGAAGCCAACCTTTTTCTCTGGCGCAGTGTGAGGTTCTGACACCAAGAGGGGGAGGCATATCTTAAGACATTCAGTATGGCTCCTTTATGTATTGCCATATTCGCTGGGTATCAGAGACCCCAAAAGGCACCTCCTAACCGACTCAGCCCATTCATGACTTGGGTCACCCTCGTTGATAAATACTCTGAGGTGTATATCGAGCCTTTTTCCTAATCTTACGCCAAGGTATATTATCACCTCATTTTTCGACCCTCAATACACAAGATAATATTGTTTGTCCTGTCTGACGTGCCTTTTAGGAAAATGGCTTGTTTTTCTCTGCAGCCAACTTCTTCCCCTCACACCATCTCGCCACTAGATTGGCGCAGCGCTCCGCTTCTGCTTTGACCCCAGCTCAGCTGTTAGACGTCATAATGGCAACCAAGTCATCGACATAGGCAGTGGCAGGGAACTGCACGTTTTCTAATTATACTAATATGACCGGAACTATTCCAACATCAAGACACAGAATGTTATATCTGGTACCACCTACTAAAATGCACTGGTAATTATAATTTATCAAACGCAATAAATGAAGTATTCTACGTCAGTTGATAGACTTAGTAGAATACCATATTTCAGAGTATATTATATCAATGACAGTTGATATGATATTCAATAAAGAATTAAGAAATTCCTAATAATGTTTATATGCGCTGATTCTAAAGCTCGATGATCATAGTATATGATTACGATGAGGATTGCTTGTTTCTTCGATGTGGTTAACATATTGGTGGTTTTTGCAAATTTCAAAAATTTACTTAATATTTCTAAAAAAATTGCATTACCATCCATCCACTCCTACACACAATCAGTAAAACGTTGACTACGTGTGGAATACCACTTGCACCATGTGATAAGATAATGCGAAGGTAGATTAAGCTTAGTTTTCTAGTCGTGAATGTAACAGCTATAAGAGTCAGTTAATATAGACGAAGGGATCCAACCATTACAGATTATTTTTTACCGGGAGGCAATTTAACAACAAATCACCTTGACTTCAGTTGTTAGCGGCGTACGCAGGATTTTCGTTAAAGGAGTCCAAGTAGATTTAAAGACGTTGGGAGGGGTGGAGTAAGTGGGTTGAAAATATAAGTTATTTTTTTGAAACACTGTCTATATGCAAATGAATTTGAAAATAAAGTACGTGCTTGGGAATAAAAACATTCTTTAACCATACCTATGTTTTTATCTTTCCTCATTACCATTTTTATCGTTCCCGAAAAATTTTGAGAGAAGGGTCACCTCTCTATACTATATACATATACTCTCTATCTACAACCATGTAAGTTGTATATGATAGAGTAGATTATGAATTAGATACTAAAAACAAATAAAGTTCGCCTCCTAATTCATTCTGCTTAGCTGTTGATTGAGTTCTAAAATTTTAACGTCGCCCTTTTTAAAATATTTAGAAATGCATTTGTAGTAGTAAAAATCATTCTCACAATTTATGAAGTATACCAAACTAGCGGACCTGCTCCTGATTTGCACGAGTAAAATTTGAATGAGGTGTCATTCATGTTTAAAATCTCTGTCTGACTGATTTACAGTTTATCGCTTTGGGAGTTTTAGTTTATCGTAACGAAAAATACAATTAGCAAGGAAATATGTTTATTTTATAACGGCTATTCATTATTATATTTGATCATTAGCAGATAATTTGATCATTCATGAAAACATAAATCAAAATTAGTTAAGTGTATTAGATCCCGAAATTGCATCTATAGGCCTCCAAACGCACCTTTCTCAAATTGAAGACTGGTGTAACAACTGGAGAATCAAAGTCAATCAATCCAAATGCAAACATGTCACCTTTACCCTTTGAAGACAATCCTGCCCTCCAGTTCTCTTCAACTCCGTTCCGCTTCCTTTCTCCGACACAGTCCGGTATCTTGGCTTCCTTCTGGACAAAAGACTAACTTGGAACCCGCATACTAGACTTAAACGACAAGAACTTAATCGACGATTTGGACAATTATACAGACTACTGAACAGAAATTCAAAACTATCTATCGAGAACAAACTGTTAATATACAAGACAGTACTGAAACCTATCTGGACCTACGGACTTGAACTGTGGGGGACAGCCAAATTTTCTAACATCAAACGCATTCAATGCTTCCAATCTAAAGTCCTCCGAACCATAGTTAATGCCCCTTATTATGTATCCAACCATACCTTACACCACGACTTAAATATTCCATTTATTTTAGACCTTATACCATTAAAATTCTCTAAAGTTCATCAGAACCTTATCCATCACCCTAATCCCCTAGCTCAATCCTTATCCAGCTCCACACAGCCTTACCATCCGCCTAGAAGGTTGAAACGGCAGTGGCCTCGTGACCTCTTGTAACATGTATTGGAGTTCTAGCATTGGTTAGATTCTCCACTCACGTGCTGTATGCTTGTGAATTGTATATAGGTATGAGTGACTTTTGTATATATTTTTATTGATTTTGTTTTGTATATATGTAATTGTTATTATATAAATTTATTGTTTTGTATATATCGTGTGAATGTAGTATGAATGTTGTACGTTATCACTATTAAAAATGTCCTGATTTGGACAGATTGTAATATTGCTCAATATAAGTTATTTTCCTCTCGAAAAAAGTTAAGTGTATATCTTTATTATTTTATAGTGAAGCAAAGATTATGGAAAATTTAATTGCTATTTAGATATGCATTCACAAAATACAGAAATAACAACCGTTCCTATTTTATTCGGTTTATTATTATTTTATATTTCAAATGAACTATTTCAATTACATTTTAAAAGGTAAATTAACTACTTATATTTCAGGAATAATGTTTTAATGACTTGGTTATGGAAAATTTACTTTTCCTGTTTAAAGAAAAGCTAGATTGCCATAAATTTTACTCAAACCTTGAGGAAAAAATGCCCTAAACGATGGTGAAAACCGTATCAAAGTCCGTCTTGTGGTTTAGAAGAAGTTCGCGGAAACCAAAATCCCATTATCGTTTTATATTATATACAATATAGATAGAGAGGTCATAAGTCACTCTAAAATTTTACAACTTTATGTTAACTTGTACGACTCCTTTTATTGCATATTAAATTCTCTAAATTCTTGTGCTTTCTAACAGCTACTACGCCTATGTTACTACTTATATTTCAGGAATAATTTTTTGATTACTTGGTCTCAAGCAGAATTTCCAAAGCTAATTCCGTCTATTACCATATCTGCAACACGGTTATCGGAAAAAGAGAAGTAGCAGGGAACGTGAAGTTACACCTGTTCAAGTCCATCTTTCTACCAGTGCTTCTCTATGGAGCAGAGAGCTGGATTATGAATGAAAGGCTACAAAGTCGCATCACTGCCTCGGAAATGAAGTTTCTAAGAAGAATTGTGGGGAAGACACGGAGAGACTGTGTCCGGAATGAAAGGATCAGGGAAGAGCTTAATGTATGCTCTGTTCTGGAAGTCCTAGACAAGAAGCAATTGGGATGGTACGGGCATGTCTGTCGAATGGACCACCACCGGAACCCAATTAAAACAATGGAGGTAAGGCCCGTAGGACGAAGACCTAGAGGATGCCCAAGGACCTCCTATATCAACCACATGGAGCTAATAGGGATGCGTAGAGGTAAAACTCTGGGCGAGATTAGAAACCTTGCCAAGAACAGAGACAGTTGGTACCAATGGCTGGGAGCTCGCCCACGCTGAAAGGCAGATGGGTCGAAGAGAAAGAAGAAGAAGAAGGTTACAGAAAATTTATTTTTCCCGTTTTAAGAAAAGCTAAATTGCAATGTATTTTACTTTTAAACCTTCAGGAAAGAATGCTCTAAATGATGGTGAAAACCGTATCAAAATAAGTCTTATGGTTTAGAAGGAGTTAGCAGAAACCAAAATCACGTCATCATTTTATATATATAGAGATGTTCACAATTTGAGCTCAACTTCAGTTTCGTAGGTCAATTGTTAGGTAATTTTGTTAATGCTAAAAAAATTTTAAGAAATAATTAGTTGTATTTAACTTATAAATAAAATCGGAGAAAAAAATTGTTAAGGCCAAATCATCCGAAAATACTGTTTCACTTTCTAAAACAAAATAACCAAATATTGAAATGCCGTATCACGGGAACGCTGGGACCTGAAGTGCTGCGGTTAAACCTCAGGTTTTGAAAATTTAATCCACTTTTTTAAATGCTGAGAACTATTTTTTCACTACCACACAACCCATTAATATTGTAACAAAAAAAAGTACGAATAAGGAGATTTAGAACTATGTCACGAACAAACACAACGCATGTTCCACTCTAAAAGCTTAAAATAAATACAGCATAAGTAAACATGAATATTTGTATATTAGAAATTTTCATCACAGGTAGAACTGAAATTATTTCTTCTTGCTGAGATAAATATAACTGACATAGCTGAAACAAGAGTTAAAATTTAAAAACGTTACGAAAAGTACGTTAAGGTCAGATAGTATTGACCTCACAACCGTTTTCAGCTGTGACATCAATATCAAACTCGATAAAAGTAAATTTTTTTTTTTAAAGATTAAAATATATATCTATATATAACTGAGAACATTTTTTCTGTATTTTAAGCTCTATTTAACAGGCACCTACTCGAGTTTGATATCAAACTGATTAAACTTATCAAAAAAAAAAAAAAAAATGATATTTCTGAGCTCCGTATCAGTATTAAAATTTTCTTTGTTGAATTATAATTAAAATTCATAAGATAATAAAAAAAATAATCCATAATTATGATAACTTATCGTAAACCTAACCATTGGCGTTGCACAGTCATTTGCAGGTTTGATTGTAGAAAGGATAAGGACCCAGACACTTTTATTATTAAACTCAACGTTTCGACTCATCATATTGACACTGGGTTCTTATTTTTTTAATTAAATAAGAATTGTATTTTATTTTTCGGTACATGATAATTATTTATTTAATTATCAAATTAATTTGTTTATAAACATTTTTAAAATTGTTTGTTTTGAGACTATATACTGATTTATTATTTTTTCTTTTATGTGATTTATCTTAATTTTTTTTTACCAATTATTTTTCACTGTTGTTTTTTATTTTACTATTCTTACTCTAAGGCAATAAATTTCAAATTTATTGTTGTTTGTATTATTCTAAAGGGACTTGTTCCAGAATAAATAAATAAATTATTTTAAAAAAAAAACAAGTTGAGTTTATTCATAAATTCCATGTTCAATGTATAAGAAAGTTTAGTCAAATATAAGTTAAGAATTTAACTCTGTTATTTGATTTATGCCTTAACATAGGCATTTTGGATGGCCTAAATAAAGGAAAACTACTTTTTTCAAAAGAAGTTATAGGCGAAACTATAAAATATATCACCACCCAATATCTCAATTTCATATGGAATTGAGGGTATAGATTTTTCAAACACACTGCTGGAAAAATTAACAAAGTGGTATTTTTTTTTTAAACTATTAATACAGTTGCTTAAAAATGTAGTGAAAATTTATAAAATAGTGTAAGTATTATTCAATTCAAGAATTTTTCAATACTATCTACCTTAATTTGCCCTTAAGCAGACTATTATTTTATACCAGAATGTTTTGACAAACTTTGATCAATAATTGAAGCTGTCACAATTTATAAGATTTCTTTACAATGCATTGATGTTAATCAACCCGTGCGATGCTATCTGAAGGATTCGTGTTGATCGGAGAATTTATTTGTTTATATGATCCTTTGAGGAAAATAGATCACACTCAAAAAAGAAAAATGAAAAGCGGATTAAGTCCATTTCATATGATGAAAAACATTCATTTGCATTAAAGCTTTAAAGAAAATTCTGACAAAAAATCAACGTAAGAAGCTAGGTAAGTAAAATATGGAAGATAAAATAAATAAAATGTTTATTCCCTTCCTGTCAGTGAAAGGGAAACTAACAAAAGTAAAACTGAGTAGCCGGACAACGTCTGTGCAGGGATGTCACAATGGGAAGGGCAGGATGTCATTACTTCTCCCCCTACCACAATATGAAAACCCAAAATGTTTACGAACTTAAATTATAACATTATGATAAAACATAAAGAATAATTTTTTTTCTCTTTCTATTTCAGTTTCTGTCTAATTTTTAATTTTGTTGAATTAGATAACAGTGAGTATAGTACTTTCAGTCGGTGGTTGAGAGTCTGTCTTTTCATTTTGACATCAGTCATCCTTCGAT
The DNA here is from genome assembly GCA_023052935.1 of Piezodorus guildinii. Taxonomy (NCBI): domain Eukaryota; kingdom Metazoa; phylum Arthropoda; class Insecta; order Hemiptera; family Pentatomidae; genus Piezodorus; species Piezodorus guildinii. Next base: position 66,471,468 of record CM041293.1, read on the forward strand.
CGAGTGTCAGTCATAGGTAATGTACAGTTGTTCTGAGGAATTTGGTTTTTTGTTTATTTATTTAACGTCACTTTATGCTACTATGGCTAATCGGACAATGCTACAGTGGGAGTCTTAAATTTTGCCTACCAGGTTTTATTAGGATAGTGATCTTTAAGGAGTCTCCAGACATCGCATAGGCCGGGATACCTTTTAACGTCTCCTCCGAAGTAAGGCATTACTAAGGATTTTACTCCCATTAAAAATCCTAGGACCACCTGCGGGTTTGCGGTGACCTTTTGCATAGGAGGCTGTTATGCTAACCACCCAGCTACAAGTGATCCCAAGAGGAATTTGGTTGTTGTCGATAAAAATTGGAATAATTAAAAATCAAAAACAAAAATTATGGTTTGAGTTAAGAAATTAGGTTTTAATCAATAAAATATTCCTATCTGAATAAGGAAAAAGTTACAGCTTAGAAATTGTAGGGATTTTAGAGTGTAGTTGAGTATCTACAGCAGTATCTTATTCAGGTTAAAAAAGCCAATGTTGTTGGTATTATCGCATTTTTTCTTTTCGTTTAATAATTATAAATTATAATTATAGCCAATCCAAAGAAATAATTTTATTTGAAAATTCACAATGTTTCGGTCCTAAGATCATTTTCCAGTTACTGCAAAAAATATTTTTATGATATTAACATGCAAGTTCGCATTTTCCCCTCTCCCATTATACGTATCTTAATTGATTTAGAGTTTTTTTTTTTCATTTTAAAACTATCGTGCATGAACATTCTGTATAAAATGTTTCAAATGCTTCATCAGCAGTCTCGTATAAATCAATAAGCAACATTAGTTGGGGAAAGGGGAAAATATGAATATTTATCATAAAAATATATTTTCAGAAACTCGAAAATGGCCCCAAAAGCCGAAACGATGTGAATTTTAAAATTAAAGTATTTATTTTGGATTGGCCAAAAATATTTGGTTGTAAAATACGTCATACCTTAAAATAAAAACTTCAGATTTCTGTAAATATTTTTAATCTCAATTATATATCCTCAATTTGATCTATTACATGTGTCCATCTTTAAGGTAATTTTTTGAATTTGGTCATTAACAGTTGAAAGACGACCCGAACACTGGCGTCTTTCGATTCAAAATTTCTAGTTCTGAACCGAGCAAACCACTTAAGGACGTTACTTTCTCCTAAGGTATCAGCACAATACACACTGCAAATTTTGTTCAACGTCTGTGCAGCGTATTTTTTTTCAGGCATAAAAAATCATTAAATGACAAAAATGAAATTTTTACTCTTCCATTTTGAGTAAACAAGTAAAATACGACTTAAAGATAAGTGATCTCTGTGGAAATTCGTACATAAAAGACCCTTAACTGATGATTTTTTGGAATATGTGTTCATTATTTAGGAAAGTAAGCAGGATTTCATAACAGAGAGGATTAAATTGGAATATTGAAAACGTTACGAAGTTATTTTACAATCCAATGGATCTTACAAAAACTAATTCATGCAAAGCAGTCGATGGGTGTACAAACAACCTAATTCAAAAACGAAAAGTTGTAGAAATCTGAAATTTATCTATAAGTAAAATGCCTGGAATGCTAAGAAAAGGTAAAGATTCAGGACATTCCGTTTTAAAACTTCCAATATTTAGGGGTGTAAAAGCTAATGACATTCGTCCTAAATATTTATCATAATAAATATAAGGACATAATTATAAAAAATTGTTTTTGTTTTCATAAAAAATTAAATAGTTAAGCGTATGTTTAGTTATATAAAAGATAAGAACGTTTAGATGGTGATATATAAATGATATTTAAAAACAGTACTAACTATTTGCTGTGGAAGCAACGTTTCGATTCACACTGCAAGCTACATCTGTAGGACTGTAGAGAAACGAGATACAAGACGTTTTTCGAATCTCATAGTATCATAAAAAACGTACATATATATATATATATATATATATATATATAAATATATATATATATATATATATATATATATATATATATATATATATATATATATATATATATGTATATATAGCATGTATTGTCTCTAATATAAAGATCTTGTTTCTTTTTAGCACCGATGAAGACTGAAGACTTAAGATTTGATTCGAAACGTTGGTTACGCTAATTTATATTATTTTTGAAAATTATTTATTGACCGCCTTCTAAATTATATCATCATTTAGTAATTTTTCTCTATAATTTTTAACCCTTCCATCATATTTTTATAAACCAAATAAGAAGCGAACGCGTTGCATACAACGTAAGGAATATAGAACCTTCGTGCGATAGCTAATCGGGAAAAGTCGGTCATTGCCTTAACGAACGCGTATGACATAAACGAGCAGATAATGATATATTTATTATAAATACGTTTTTGATGATCCCTTGCTTCCTGGATTACTCACGTGAGAAGGATCCCTTTGCCCTATCCTCAAGAGGGACTTGAGAAAGACGATCCTCTTCCTCAGCTGTTCCCTCTTCGTCCGAACCATCGCAGAGCCAGGAACCGACTGACAGGCCCCTCGGGAAATATCGCTCCGGCTCCCTTATCTACACCACTCCCAGCTCAACAACAGCCAGGATTCCTTTTCAAAGGCTCAACTAGATAAATGGACAGTTGTGTCCTCTATTTGTGTTCGATAACAAAGGTAAAGGTTGCTTCTTAAATGGCTCCCGCACTCGATTAACAATAATATTTATAAACAGTAGGATGTTTACTTGGGAATAATAATGAGCTGTTGTGTTTGTATCCCAAATTTATTCGTGCGGTTAAGGAAAAAACTAAAAACAACACAAGATTTGCAGATATCGCACTTCATGTACTTAAGATAATGAATATAACGAGAAGGCGGAAAATAAATGAGATGCGAATTTAAACATTCAAGTACAATGAGAACCACTGTCGAACACTCTATCTCTACTCCATAACTAATTTTTGTGAAATCCCGAATGCTATGTTGGGGTAGTCGCAGCAGCTGGAATTCCCTTGGCTCAAAAAACAGTCGTGCTACTCCAGATCCCAACTATTCCAGCCGGTAAAATCTGAAGAAGAAAACAAAGTTTTTTCACACAGTGGTTAGGCTGCTGTGTTTATATTAAAAATATGGGGCAGACGATGGATAATTTCTAAAAATTTACAATATTAATAATATCATTATTATTATCATTGTTCTTTCACTAACCTATATATAAAATATATAGTAAGGAAAAGTATTGCAATCGTAAAACTTTTCGAATTTCAATTTTCAACGGAAATACAGATCTTAAGATACCCTGAGTCCAAATAACCAACTCCCGTAAAAAGGTATATGTGTCTCTGTGTGGTAAGTCTAATACGAAAACGAAAAGTTGTACGGAGCCCAACTTTTATATTAAGGACAACTATGTGCCCGAGATGTTACACCATTTTTTTGACCAAACTTGGCTGACCGGAATTTCTACTTATGCATTTTGCACCTTTTTACGATTTTCTAAAAAATGGCTTTGATTTTGATTAAACTCGCTTTATCGATATAGAATTTAATGAGCTATGATATCATGTAGGTTTTATTCGTATTTAAATATTCTGACAAGGCTTAAATGCCGATATTTTAAATTTTTCTTCCTCAAAAGTACCTTTAATTTTGTAGATTCAAAAAATTGACCATATCAGCTTTTTAGCATTGATAAAATGTGGCTTAATAGAAAAGTTGAACGAATTTGATTGCCAACTAAAGGTAAAAAGAGCAAAAATATTTTTTATATGTAATTTTTGTTTTTTAAACATAACAGCAATTTAGATGTATAATATACCGTTAGAAAGTTAAAGAATTTAGAAAAAGTATTATCATAAACACAAAGTTCTAACAGGCAATGTAAAGTGACGAATTGGCCATATACTTATAACTGATTATTATAGTAACAAACAAAGGCTAACCACATACTCACACTAGGGATTGCAATTCGGAAAACCGGATCCGGCATCATTATACGTTAACCGGATCCGGCAATAATATACCGGATCCGGTAACCGGATCCGATTATAGCAATTCTTGGCCAAAAATATTGCAGTTTAATAAAAAAAAGTACTTTAAATGCGTTACATTTGGTGTACATGTATGGTGGTGTCGTTCGACGCCAAATTACATCACGTCATCAGTTCAGTCCAGCATCATTCGTTCGTTATTCACGAGACAGTACATGAGCTTTTGTTTTGTCTGTGCTTCACCTAAATGTAAGTTAACAGATATTATTATCTTGGATATACGCGAGCTATAGCATCCTATAAGTTGTCTGTAGAGGAACTTCTGGAACAACTCTAACTTTTTTTTAGAGAAATTGCTCACTCAAGTGCTGACTCATGTGTACTGATTTATATGATAAACTGCTTATAAATCTATTGAAATCTAGGAAGACTGAACTACGTTACTGCTCACGTTTTCCTATACTTCACTTTCTCAGATAGCTCAATTACTTTATTAAGTTACTTTATAAAATCCTATATAATTATCCTTGCGTAATTAACTCAGATGGGAATTGTGATAACAATAATTTTAAATTATTTGAGAATGCTAAAAATGACAAAAAACTCTTGCATTAATGATGGGCACAATCATATTTTGATGAATATGTCTGATGAATGGCATAATTATCACAATAATGAGTTTGTAATATGAGTATAAATCTTTAGATTATTCTACTGACAATATTTGTTTTTTAAATAGTACGTAAGTACTAATAACTTTAGTATATATTATCAAAAATCAATTTCGATTTTGGAAAAAGGGTGGTAGAAAACAGATGGTCTTTATTTTCAGCAAATTGTAATCAATAGCCGACTGTTTTAATAGCCATTAAAATTTTACTAGTTACCTAAACTACTGAACTTTAATTTTTTTGCTCCATATCTAATCCTAACATAACTTTTATTTTATAAACTTCCTATACTGAGTAAAATTATTTTCGAATAACATACTAACTGTTCATCTTGGACCGAAAAGTGAAAATCAACCTGATTTAGTCATGCCATCCGGATCCGGATTGGAAATGACACCGGATTGCAATCCCTAACTCACACAAACAGAACATTTTGCAAGACTTGATGAATAGAACTCAAGGGATCATTGAAAATATTCACGATCGCAATACTTTCCCTTACAATACATTTCATAGACAGTTAAGTAAGAGTATAGGGAAAATTCAGATGTCTAGATTAACATTGATTTGCGTGTACCTTAACATTGTAAATAAAAGTCATATGAATGAGTGAATAAAACAAAAGAGTGAAGTTGTTGGAGAGGATAAAGTCTTACTAATGGGATTCTTAGCGTAAAAATAACGCATGGGGAGGATGAATATTCAAGTCATATCATATTCAATATTAATATGATGAATATTCAAGGCATAAGAAACCATGTAAATTATAACAGGTTCGGATAAATAAGGAACATATGACACACAACGGTTCAACAAACATAATCGCTCCAACATGGTCCACAAAATAACACTGCTCTGGAGTCGTAGATTTACGGTGGTCAGTCATACATCACAGACTCTAAATCTATATAGATAGGTCTCGAATTATTTTAAGTAGCTACTCAGTTACTTTTACGAGCTCTAGAAATTACTTAACTCCATTCGAATATTCTTCAAGGATTCCTGAAAACGAAATCGGGCCAACTGGTTCCAAAGCAGTTGAGCAACCTACATAGATAGGATCAGTAATAAAGAAATCATCAATGCATATAAAAAAAAAAAAAGGAATCAATACCGCCACCAAAATTATAACTTAAAAAATCCATAAATCATGGATTATTTGGAGATTGATTTGTATAGAATTAACTTACTTGTATGTAGTCTATGATTTATGGATTTTTGAAGTTATTATTTTGGAGGCGTAACTGATTCCTTTTTTATAAAGTTATATGTATAGAAATAAATAACTTGTGGGATCACCTGTAGCATAGTTGCTACCATAACAGCTGTCTATGCCAAAGGTCCCGGGTTCGAACCCACAGCTGGTCCTAAGAGTTTTTAAAGGGACTAAAACTAGAAAAACCTTAGTTATTTCGGTGAGAACATAAAAGGGTAATTACGAGCCTGTGCGAAGCCAGGTACTCGTTGAAGATACCTATCCTAATTAAACCTGGATAGGCAAAATTTAGGACTCCCACTGTAGCATCGTCCGACTAGCCACAGTAGGATAAAGTGACGTTAAATAAATAAACAAACAACTTGTATAGAATTTATTACAAATCCACATAATTTTTTTATTTGTTTGTTTATTCGTTTAACGTCACTTTTATGCTGCTATGGCTAATCGGACGATGCTACAGTGGGAGTCCTAAATTTTGCCTATCCAGGTTTTATTAAGATCTTTAACGAGTATCTGACATCGCACAGGCTGACCACCTTTTAACGTCCCCTCCGAAGGACGCCATAACTAAGGATTTTTTACTCCCATCAAAAAATCCTAGGGCCACCCGCGGGTTTGAACCTATGTTATTTATGTTAATTAACGACCAAATTTCTTCATCAAATTCTAGGATCTAAACAAGAGCTTGGCCTGAATAAAGTTTAAAATTGTCAATCTACTGACAGTTTACTGCAGTCACGATGGAATACTCCTCATGATACAAAGACGCTTGCATAAATAGTTTTTAGTAATATTCTAATTTCCTTTTTACGGCTTAAAAAGATCCCCACAATAATCTAGATAGAAACATCAAACAAACCATGAAATATAAATGGAAAATTTTCTTCATATAAATTTTGAATTGTCACCACCAAAGGCTTGGATAATTAATGATTTCAGACGTTCACTTTTCAAACTTACTGAAAACGTTCACTTTTCAAAAATTAAATTTGTTGTAATCAGCGTTGAAAATAATTTAATTGCAGGTCATAACTCACATAATTTCCTACTCTCACTCTCTGTCAAGTGTTCAATGAAAGCAATTTTTGTCTAGGAAGTCTCTCTTCAAACATAAATTAACTTCTTATTTGCTGATTCATCAAAATCTATTGCTTTCCCAAGATATAATGAGGTTGGTTACTGCGATGTTAGGCCCATCAGTCCTGTCAATTATCCTACCGTACTTGAGGCATGTACGAATACAAAGCAAGTTAATCATCAACAAGGAAATAACTAATTTGAATATGTTTTGACTATGTTTGCATCATAGTAAAATTAGCTCAAGTGATTTATAATTTTGAAGGAATCTTCTCTTAAATATTTTAGAAACAATAGATACTAAACATGATTTTAACTCATAAAATAGAACTGTCCAAACATTAGTGATGTATTAAAATAGAGAAAAACCTTGTGAAAAACATCAACTGGTAATTAGTATTTATAATAAAAAATAACTAAGAAATCGTAGACAAATAATACCCTACAGACGGGACCTGTACGTTTTAAGTCGATCTCACCTCACTACCTTACCTTCGACGACGTAAACTGCCTCGAGGGGCGTGTTGTAACTATAGTTTCTTCCTTGGCTGTTTCATAACTTTAGGATCGTTTTAACTCACTCCAAGCCCAGTAAAGTGCAGTCTTGAAGTAATAAAAACGCTACAAATTATTAAACAATGGTTTATTATTTCCAAATAATTATATAAGGGTTCAACTGTTTGTATAGATGTTTAAAGGCAATTAACTAATCAAAGACAGCGGGTACATCTCCACTGATAATTTTAAAACGCTATATGTCTGCTAGCTCTTAACCTTTAAAGGAAATTTAATTCTTCATGACGTAGCACCGACTAACAATTTTAGATATATATATATATATATATATATATATATATATATATATATTATATATATATATATATATTTCTTTTTCTTTTTATTTGTTTGGTAGATAAAAAAGGTTCATTATTGAAAATAATTAATCCCTCTGAGGTCAAATATCTTCTCCGAAAACTTGCACTCCGTAAATCTCCTGGATACGATCTCCTCACTCCTCAGATTCTCAGACAGCTACCATCTAAAGCCGTTATATTTCTTACATATATTTACAACTCCATTCTACGCACTACCCTTTTTCCTCTTTTATGGAAACATTCCACTATAATTCTCTTCCTAAAACCAGGTAAACCTCCTAACACTACGACATCATATAGACCCATCAGCCTACTCCCAATCCTTTCAAAAATCTTTGAAAAAATCCTCCTCAAACGAATATTACCTTTATTAGAATCCTACACTATTCCTTCCCATCGGTTTGGATTCCGTTCCCAACATTCAACCGTTCAGCAAGGGCTCCGAGTCGTGACCGTATTTTCTCTGCCCTTGAGAACAAGGAGTATTGCTCGGGTGCATTTCTGGACATAACGCAAGCATTTGACCGGGTGTGGCACCCGGGATTACTCTTTAAGCTCAAAAACCATTTACCCCAATCCTTATACCTAGTCCTCAGATCCTATCTATCAAACCGCTCCTTCCGAGTTCGCTGTGGTGCAGAATATTCCAGTTATTATCCAGTCGAATCCGGTGTTCCTCAGGGCAGTGTCCTTGGTCCTATTCTCTACAATATATACACGACTGATATTCCTGTTTGCCCTAATAGCTTCCTAGCAACGTACGCTGATGACACAGCTATTCTATCCTCTCACTTAGATCCCGAAATTGCTTCTATAGGCCTCCAAACGCACCTTTCAACCTCTCAAATTGAAGACTGGTGTAACAACTGGAGAATCAAAGTCAATCAATCCAAATGCAAACATGTCACCTTCACCCTTCGAAGACAATCCTGCCCTCCAGTTCTCTTTAACTCCGTTCCGCTTCCTTTCTCCGACACAGTCCGGTATCCTGGCTCCCTTCTGGACAAAAGACTAACTTGGAACCCGCATACTAGACTTAAACGACAAGAACTTAATCGACGATTTGGACAATTATACAGACTACTGAACAGAAATTCAAAACTATCTATCGAGAACAAACTGTTAATATACAAGACAGTACTGAAACCTATCTGGACCTACGGATTTGAACTGTGGGGGACAGCCAAATTTTCTAACATCAAACGCATTCAATCCTTCCAATCTAAAGTCCTCCGAACAATAGTTAATCCCCCTTATCATGTATCCAACCATTCATTACACCGCGACCTAAATAATCCATTTATTTTAGACCTTATACCATTAAAATTCTCTAAATTTCATCAGAACCTTATCCATCACCCTAATCCCCTAGCTCAATCCTTATCCAGCTCCACACATCCTTACCATCCTCCTAGAAGGTTGAAACGGCAGTGGCCTCGTGACCTCTTGTAACATGTATATTGGAGTTCTAGCATTGGCTAGATTCTCCACTCACGTGCTGTATGCTTGTGAATTGTATATAAGTATGAGTGACTTTTGTATATATTTTTATTGATTTTATTTTGTATATATGTATATTGTATTATTATTATATAAATTTATTGTTTTGCATATATCGTGTGAATGTAGTATGAATGGTGTACGTTATCACTATTAAAAATGTCCTGAATTGGACAGATTGTAATATTGCTCAATTAAGAATTGAATAAATAAAAAAAAATTGAAAATAATAAATCAAAAGTATTTATACTAGACTTCGTTACTATTTACTATTTCATTTTCTTTCTTTTTTATTTTCATTGAAATTATTTAAATAAAATTTCCTGATTCCAGAACACCTTACATTTATTCTCTATGATCAATAATAACCGAATTATCAGAGAATCACATCTCTTATAAGTTGTTGCTTGAGCAAATATAATTATTTTTTCTCTGTGTTCATCGCGTAGTAACTCCGTTATTAAAAGCGTATATATGGGCAATATTTCAATTTTTTTCTTTTTCTAAAACTCTATACATGTTTTTCTCTATCTTCCAAAATAACTAAGTTATAGGCATATTTAAGAGTAAAATTTTAATTTTCTTCTTTTCTTTTTTTGTTAAAAAAGTAGTAATAATTGTTTTCTATATCTTAAAAAATAACTGAGTTATTGAATTAAATAACATTTAATATGCCGCCATTTTAAAAATTACCAGCTGATATCAACGTCTGGATGTTAGTATTATCGTTAGATGCCCAAGTATTTTTGTGACGAATTTTATAAAAATTGATCCAGTAGTGTAGAAAAAATGCCTCGGACTGATTACGGCGACAAACAGATTTTATAAATTCTATATTCGGGTTCTAACAAAGGTTAATTATTGAAAATTATAAACCAAAAGAGTTCGTGGAAATTAATAAAGATTTATCTCTATGAAAATAACATTGGATGACTACCCAATTGAGGAAATATTATGTAGAAGATGAATTCAATATAATGATGATTATACAGTAAAACCTCATTATAACGAACTTCAAGGGACTAAAAAATTCTCGGTTCGTTACATCCGAAAAATATATTGTATGTCTTAGCATGAATTCAGCTAGTTAAAAAGAGGTATTTTCAATACAGTATTCGCTTTCAGGAACATGCTTATTTAGATACTACAAAAACATTTAAAACTATGCACCTGCTTTGTCCTTATTAAAAACATTTCTAGCATCATATTTTGTATACTCAGGCAGCCAACTATCGACGTCGATTTGGTTTACTTTATTTTCTTGGCCGCTAACCACCAGTGATGTGATCCCATGACGTTTCTGAAAGCGCCAAAGCCAGCCGAGGATAGGTCCTAAAAAAAGATATTCCTGAGACACTCATTTCTCGGAACCACTGGAGCACATGGCAATCAAGAATGTCATGTGTTGCACATCCCGATGAAGACACAATTTGATATCCCGTGTTTTTCCGCAATTTTCGATTTTGACTAAATTTTTTTATCCAATTCTTGGAGAATCGCCAAATTTGTATTTAAATCAATGTATTTTCTCTTTGACATAGTGTGCGGAGGAAGAAAACCGAGAAACACTTGACCTCGAATAAACACAAGTAATAAAAGTAATAACAACAAAATAACAAGCTGAAACTCTAAAAGCCATAAGCTGTCACTTGAAACTGTGAATTACAGAGTTCACCTGAATAAGGGGAAGAGCTAAGAAGGATTTAGACAGAAGGGCGCCGCTCTTTACAGGGAATTAAGACGTATCGTAATGTTATTCTTCTTCATTTTTCGTAATAACCGAACAAAATAAATTCTGAGGTCCACAAAAGTAGTTCGTTATAAACGAGGAGAAAGCATAGTTTTTTATTCATTTTTCAAGGGACTTCAACGATAGTTCGTTATAAACGGATTTACTGTAATAGGCGTACCGAACCCAAAAGTTTGATGCCTATACCACCTATCCTTGCCTACACAGTTGGGTCAAACGACCACCGCCCAAGCCCAATCCCTCAAGATCCGACCAGCACCCCTATTCGATAACCACCCCTAACACGATCCTCCCACTGATGCCTCGGCCTACCTCTCGGAGGGCTACCAGTCGGTTCAGTGCATACTAACCTTTTTGAAATTCGTTCTTTACCGAGCCCTAAAACTTTACAGCCCATTTGAGTCGCCGTGATGCTATTAACTCAATTATACTGACGGTAAAAAGTCTAAATTATAAATTTCCCAGTGGCCTTATTCCGCTTTGTACTAAATAATTTACGTAGTACCGTCGGGATAATAGTTGTTTTATAAATTCTAACCTTTAAGTTTTTTGACAGAAGCCGCGAGCTATTCGCAACTGAATAGTAACACGCATTTTCCGCCTTCAACCGAAGTCATTTCCACCTGAATTTCATTTTATCTAGTTATCATAGAACCTAAATAATTAAATTTCTCTACGTATGTTAAATATTGATATATCAATATTCCCGAGATTGTCACTGATCCTAAGGCTAATCGGAAACTAACATTTTTTTTTTTTTACGTTACAATAATATTATATGACAAGTAAGCTATACTTTATAACTAATACTACACGACAATCGTTAAATTAATGTTTTTTTTCTTTTTTTTATATTTGATTAGTTTAGAATAGTATAACTTTCTAAGAAAGGTTTTGATATTTGTTACGTAAAATATGTGAAATATCATTTTAATAATTCAGCCAATTTTATTTTTTTTCTCATTCGTATTTAGTTCAAACTTCTTAAGATGGATTTTTTGTTCAATAAGTTATATTTTAAAAGGTAATGGAGGTTAAACAATAAAAGCGCTAATTAGGAACTAACTGAGAGCTACTCTAAAGTAATAATATCTCAGTAAAAATAATACAGAAAGAGATACGACTTTCAAACCATTGTCCATTGTCCGTATACTTCCCAGAAAAGCAAGGTCGCAATTCTTGGCCACGAGATACTTCAATGAACGTTTTACCTCAACCAGTTGGTTAATTTCATGTCCATAATTTATAGAATTATCTTTTTAACCTACTCACTCGTCCTCATGAATACACTTTTGGAACTAGGAGTTAGCTGATTTTTTATTTATTTTTTTTATTTTAAATTAATGCCAAAAAAAAAATTAATAAAGGCTTTCCTATTTGCCCTCAGTAAAAACTTTTAGACTGATTAAAAAAAAATGTTTTTATATACATACATGTTAAAAACATAAAGTGATATTTAATAGTGATTTTGGGTTCTTTTAAGAAATTATGCTTATGTTTAAATATTAAAAATTTCATCAATGTGATTCCAGAGGAATAAATACTACTATAATTTTGTTGAAAACTATTTATTTATTTTTATTTATATTTTTCGATGATCCATTAAAAGCTTCATACCTTCTTTCTTTTTAATATTGAAAGTCATCTTTATTAACTTGAGTTATTACTTTAATTTAGCTTTAACTTTTAAAAAATATATAGAAAACACTATAAATGTTCAAAGATAAAATAAATTAATGGTAAATCAAAAATATTGTTTTGTAAATAAATATTTAAAACCAAGACAATCTTTTGGCCTTAGATCTAACTTTATACAAAGATTTTGAAGATATTTTTATAAAACTTATATTAGAAAAATACTTCATATACTATTATTCAAATATTCTTTCTTTTTTTTTAAATAGCAAATTAAAACATAATATACTTGAGGACAGCCTGAAGTGAATTATGAACATTCTTTTTTAAACATTTGTCTTCGGTACTTTAAAGAGTATTTACCTACTTATACGGCGAGTTAATGTGGCTCCTCCCCTCCACCTGCAGACTACTTCCTAATATTTCCTATAAACATAAAACTTCACCAAAACTTCCAACATCCTCCCTATATCCACAGTCTCCTCCTATTTAAATCCTTAGTCCCTCATGAAACTAGATCGCGTCATTCATCTTTACGTTCCTACACAACTTTGATCGTTCCTTTTGCCTACCTCTGGAATCTCTACCACCCATATCGCCATCTCCTTCTTTATCCTCATCAATCCCAAATAACCACAATAATTGCGATACTTCATTTCGAATATCAACATGAGGAATAATAATGTTACTGCCCATTTATATTTTATTTTTATTGTGAACAATTGTCTTCACTTGTTTCTTCTTCTCTTATTGTTTGTTTAAATATTCTTCTACTTTCACATTGAAAATCACAATTATATGTTCTTTTGTCTGTTACCCAACTATTACATTTTAATGACAAACTATTATTCCCTAGGCCAGCCCAGATACATTTTTTTTCCTATATTATTCAATAATATATTACAAAATAAATGATAGTATATGTGAAGCATTGTCATTTAATCATTTATATGGTATTTTTTTTTATTCTTATATAGAAGTATACAATATATAAATCGATATATACAGTATATTAATTTATACAATTAATAATATTGACTTATAATATATTACTTGAGAATTTTTTAGTTTTCATGCCTTAGGCTTCTTGTCCTTTCAATGTATTTTTTCACCATCTCGTTTTTTATAAACAGCTTATCTCTTTACATTGAATCATCTTTAAACTTATGTTTATTTTTTTTTAAATACTATTTCTAATTTTAATTAAAAATTCTCAATTAAAGATGCTAGAATAATTGTTTTTAAATCAATTATTGTAAAAAAAAAAAAAAGAAATAAATAACGACGTCATTTGTCATTTTATATTTGAATGGTAATATTGTATATTACTGTTAAATAATTAAGATAATTTGTATTCTAAATAATATGGTATGTAATTTTATAACAATTAATAATATATACTTATAATATATTACCTTGAGAACCCTGTTGTAGGCTCTTCGACGCCTCCTATGGCTTCTTGTCCTTTCAAAGTAACTTTTTTCAGCCATCTCGTTTTAACTAAACGCACAGGCTATCTCTTACATCGGATCATCTTTCACCAAGGGGACCTTATCGTGGAAATATTTTATATATTATATACTATTCTAATTATTAAACATAAAATTCTCAAGAAAATATATGCTACGACATAATGATTTTAAACAATTGAGTTGTAAAAAAAAAAAAAAAAAAAGAAAAAACACCGACGTCGATATTGAGGAAGTGGAGAAAGATTCAGAAATAAATACTGTTAAATAATTAATATATTTGGTATTCGTAAAATATGGTATGTATTTATTAGGCAGTCTATAAAATTATTTTTAAAAACTAATAACAGTAATACAGTTCTAATAAGCCACATGTTATTTGGCAAATGTGATAAAAAATATAGTAAATATAAAATACTTTTATGTATTAGTAATGATGTTTGCTCAGGTAGAATCAAAATATTTACACCTATTGGTGCCACAATTTATAACATTAAATGGAATCCACTGAAAACTTATATTAATTAATTATTATAGTAATTTATACTTTTGTTTGAATATAAATATAAATGCTTTATTTGTAAAAATACTTCTGCAAAATCAACATAATCATGCAAAACACATTATCTAGAATTAATTTGTAGATCAACATTTTCATCGTTGGTAAACATTTAAAAACCAACTAACAATTAACTTAAACTTTGTTTTTTAACTAAACTTAAAAAAACAAAAAACAAATATATACTTTATTGATTTATAAGATTAGATACTTCTATGATCAATTTATTTTACTCATTTACACGAACAAACAAAAATTATGTTTAGATAAATTATGTATTCGATTACTTACAGGAGTAATTGGAGCAGAAATTAAAAATTGTTTAAAAATAAATATATTTAGTATTTTTGAAAAATATTAGGTATTTATTTTGTAGTTTTATTTGATATGTTTTCTTGGTTTATTAGATACGGATGACTCTGTGTAGACAACGTTTAGAGGGATCGGTATTGAACCTTCGGGTTTCCTAAGCCTATCATTATAATTATTGTTACGGCAGGTTACACTACTTTCAATTTAATTAAAAATAACTAATAGTAAGATAGTAAACTCTGGCATTAATATTGCCAAAACATTGTTAAAAAGAAGGTAAAGAAATTATTATTTCATTCTGAAATTATCAGTTGGTTCGAATATTTATTTTTAAAAAAATAAAAAAAAGCTTCTTTACCCGTGTAAATATTTTTTATAATATGATTTTTTTATTTCTTTTCAATAACTAAATGTCAAACGATTTCAAAGTAGAATTTTGCTTAACGTATATTCCAACTGAAACCTTATCTAACGAATATAAAAAAAATAAATGAGAAAAATCATTTAATGGCAAATGAATTACAGTGCTTTGCTTATAATTTTAAACCTTCCTGGTTTTATGCAATCTTTAACATATCTCATTAGTTAGAAAGTTGAAAATCAAGTCTCCTTTTCGATATGTCGCCAGTTGTTATAATTGCAAAATCTTTTTAAAATGCATAAACAAGTTTAATAACCTTCTAAGTATTTAAATATATTATAGGAATTTTCTCACGGATGAATATATATGTATGGCGTAACAAATTAATGCAAGTTTAAAACGTGGTCATATTATAACTGAAAAAAATAAATCACCCAGAACGTCGAAAAACTGACTGAACGAAAGTAAAATCAAAACTGTATTCAATATAATTTAAAAAAATAAATAAATAGAAAGTTTCACATTCTAATGCTTATTTAAATAAAAATCCAATAGATAAACACTGGTAAAATATGCCACCATATGAATACAATTAATATTTTATGCGGTGGGAAATTCGTTAATGTCTATTTTTAAAAGACCACTTACGTCAATGGGATTGAACAGTCAACAACCGACTTTATTATTATTAAGAATGGAGTTAACAGCTCATTCCTCGTCCTTATCAATATAAGAATGCGAGAAAGTCTAGATTTTTTCAATATATGAAATTACAATTTTTAAAAGGTTGAAAACAATTTTTTTTTTTAAATCTGGTGCAGGCAACACACGACTTTCACTTACCTCGACTGCTAAAATAAATTTAAAAGGTATCAAACATACCTCAATTTGAAAAATATTTTAAGTTGGAAATGTATGATTTAGATTAAATAATATATAATAACTATAATAAATTGATAATGAGGGATGAGTTTATTCTCTATTCGTCAGTTTATATTACCTTTTACAGCTTTGTGTATCAAATAATATTTTTTTCTAAAATTTTTACTTCCCAACGGTATATTATAAGTCTATATTAATGTTCTTACTATAAAAAAATAAATAAAAATAAACATTAAAAAAATAGTTTTGCTTTTTTATACTTTAGTTCGTCATCAAATTCGTCCAACTTTAGTTTAGAGGAAGGAAAGTTAAAATGTCTGCATTTAAGCCCTGTTAGACTATTTCAATCAGAATGAAACCTACATCATATTAAAGCCCATTAAATTTTACATCAACATATCGAGTTAAATTATAATCATTCAAGTCGTTTTTGAAAAAATCGTAAAATCCATGGTATAAAGTGGCTCTGGTTAGCCGATTTTGATGGAAACGTTACTGTAACATCCCGGACGTATAGTTGTCTAAAATATGAAATTTCAGTTTCCTACGACTTTTCGTTTTTGCGATAGATTTTTTTTTTTTTTTTTTTGTATATATAAGTGACCGTCAAGACGACACCAAATCCTATATGATCAGTACATGTTTGCCACAGTTTAATAAAACTTAGGTTACGGAACCAAAAATAATAAAAAAGAATCAATAAATTAAGTAAATAGAGAATAAAATAAAAGAGTGTAAATGAGAGAGGAAGATAACTCAAAACAGATAGAAAAAATAAAATAATAACTCTATTAAAATTAAAATAAATTCTGTGAAGTGATTTTTTTTTCTATATTTTGCACTGAGCGTTAATAAAGAACTGCTTGATCATCATAAACTTTCTTTTATCTAACTGTTGTAAAAACATGGCTTCTGTTTCTAGGGGAACCATCGCTTCTCTTTGCTTCCCATATTTCCTGCGTCGGAATAGAATGTGACGCGGGTCTTCAGGGACTTTGCATGTTACGCAATTGCCATCATTTTCTATTTTTATTAAGTTGAGAAATTTTTTTGTGCAGCCATGGTTTGTCCGTAGTCTGACTAGTTGTGCAATTTCTTTTCTATCGAGTTGTTGGATCTTTGAGAACCATGGTATCAGGCTAACGGTTGGCTGGGTTTGATAAGTCTTTACCTTTTAATTGTGACTCCCAGTCATATTTATCCTGCTATTCCTGGACTGTTTCTTTCAGCAGACATTTTAAAAGGTCTTAAAGAGGTACTTTGGCATTTTCTTTTGTAGTTTGTTGTTTCCCGGCAGCTCTATCTGCCGCTTTATTTCCTGACAGTCCTACATGGCTCGGTATCCATTGGAAGCAATAACTGTTGCTACCGGTTTTTATATTCCGGATAATATCTAGGGCTATATATGATGTTAATTTGTTTTTGTATAAATGTTTCAATAATTTGCACGAGGATGGCTTTGCGATAGACTTGCGATACACACAAAAAGACCGTTTCTCGCGACTTGGTTATTTGGACCCTAAAATGCGTATTTCCCTTGAAAACTGAAATAATAAATTTTCACGATCGCAATACTTTTCCCTTCATATTTCATATATAGCTAAGTGAAAGTAAAAATAGTTTTTAATTATTTTTAGAAATTTGTCATTTATTATCAATATGATTATATTCGGGAAACATCTTCTCTAGGAATTGTAAAAACACATGAATGGAGAAACCTTGCAGCTAATGGACTAATGGGGTACAGAACTCCTGAAGTTGATGTCACGAGACATTTCAGTTACCTTGTGGGATTCTGTGCTTGTGTGTTTGTAACAGTAGGTTTGGACGTCGAGGAAGTTAGTCATCAAAATGTTTGTAATGTCTCATAGTTACATTAGTCAGAAATGCTGTGTAGATCTTTGTGCAATGATTTTACGGTTTTAATAAATTAGATATTAGAGGAATTTCAACTATTATGTGAGAGTAATATTTTGTATCAACCACCATCCATTTCGTAGCGTATTAAGTCCATATAGATAGATCTATGTTACATTATTATTAGCCGCTACTCTAGAAGACGTCCATTACTAAGTACTGTTAAATGGGTTGTAATGGTGGTAATTTAATACATTAAAAAAATTCAACTGAAGTTTGTTAATTCGATATGTAACCGTGCTTTTTATGCAGGATCAAATACTGACTAAACAATATTACGATGGAAAAGTTGGTTGGTGATGCGGTCATCAAGAAACCACACTAATAAATAAAAAATCAAGGTTAAAAGAAAAAATATAACAACAATTACAATCAATAAATAATAAGTTATAAGACCAATAATAAGATAACAGTAATAAAATATGGGAACAGAGAGTCATATAATATGATCATTTTTGCATGAAAATAATTAAAGATGTGTAAACTTATAATTGGTCTTTGCCAATTTACCCATGGATACCTCCTAAAATATTTGCTTATAGAATGCAAAGAATATGAGAATTTGAGAAAAAAAGATTGGATTGCCACAAACACTGAACGAAATGCTCGGCGACGAAGAGAAACAGATATCCATACTGTTAGGCTACTAAGAGATTGTAGGGTACGACAACAGGGTATAATTTATTATGATGACGCCAATAATCCTGTAGGGTAGAGGAGGATAACAAAAAATCAAAGAAAATAATCAGAAACCAAGTTATAAATAAAAGTTGTACAGATTAGGCAAATAAAAGTACATAGATAGGTATATAGGAGACGTATACGTCGAACTAATTCGTAATAACTTCTTAATATAATATAATTTAAATATTAATTTAAATTTAATATTTCGATACATATACACTGTTATTTACCTAATTGTAATTTATCCTTGGCCATATACTTCGGAGGGGACGTAAAAAAGTAGTTCCGAGCCTGTGCGATGTCAGGTGCTTGTCAAAGATCCCTATCTTAATTTAGGTCTCCCTGTGTAGTGTCGTTCAAATAGCCATAGCAACATAAATTTACGTTAAATGAATAAACAAACAAACCTGATTTGTATAACTTTTATTTATATCTTGATTTCTGCCTTATAATAATAATACCACCAAGTATTACCTACACACACTTGCCTAATGATCACCATTCAAGCCCAAGCCCCCGGGATCAGACAACACAATCCTCCTATCGACGCTTCGGCCTACCTTTCAAACGCCTACCAGTCGGTTCAGCGAATGTTTACTGACTTATTATCTTAGAATATTTTCATACCGAAATTATCGTTTTATATTACTGTTTGTTTCCAGATTATATCACTGTTATCTTATTATTATTTTACTTTCAATTAGAGTGGTTGTTATCTTGTTTTTCATAGTCCCACAATGTAGGCCGAAACGTCAGCACACAAGTAAAATAGGTTTGTTTTATTAATGTGATTTCTTGATGACCGTATAAAATAACTCCATCATTAAACAATATTACATTCTGTTAATCCATCGTAATAAAACCGATTGGAGCAAACTTTATTGATATTACAGGTAAAGGTGAATCGTTGGATAAGGTACAGAAACTGGTCCCTATGATGCAAGAAACAAGAGGTATACATCAAAGAGCGGCTTGACCCATTTGGTAGTCCGGGTCGGGATGAGGCCTTTCGAAGTTTGGAGTGGATGAGAAATCACTAAACGTTCCACGTCTTTTCGCTCCATCACCTCCGGCGACGTCTAAATTGCTGGTCAGAAGCTTTGCGACACATTGTTAAGTCACTTAGTACTCTGCTTAAGACTTCCTATTATCAGAGAAAAGCTAAAGGATAAGCTTGCTTTTTCAGAGCATATCTGCCCATGCTTTATGTTATTCCTCTGAATAAAGGCGTTTAGATCTGGCAATCGGGAGAGCATGGGGTCGCCTGATTTCTTCAAAAAAGAGTTATTGGATAAAAAAATATATTACTTACTTTTACTTCCACTTACCTCTATATGAAATAAATTGTAAGGGAAAATTTTCGAATTCTAGCTTTCAAAGGAAAAACACGTTTTAGGATCCCTGAGTTCAAATAACCAAGTCTCCAAAAAAAAAAAATTCTGCCTCCCCCGTGCGTGTGGCAAGTCCGACACAAAAACGAAAAGACGTACAAAACTGAAATTTCATATTCGAGACAAATATACGCAAGTTTTTCACTGAAACCGGCAGCCGGAAGTGATACTTTATACCAACCATTTTGAACCAATTTACGATTTACTCAAAAACGCCTATTACGATTTTCATTAAACTCACAACATCAATGTAGAATTGAATGTGCTTTAATATGATATAAACTTCATTCTAATTTAAGTAGTATGACAGGGCTCAAATGGCGAATTTCTGTATTTTCTTTCTCCGAAGTACCTTTGATTTTATAAATTCCAAAAGATTAATCATATAATTTATTTGGCATTGATAAATAACGGCTAAATATACAAGTTGGACGAATTTGATGACCAAAGAAAGCATAAAAGAGACAAACCAAAACTATTTTACAATGTAATTTTTGTTTTTTTGGTAAAAAGAACAGTAATATAGGCGTATAATATACCGTTGGAAAGATAAAAAAAAAAACCTGTACCACTACAAACCATGAAGGGTCTTGGGCTCAGTACATATAGAGATTCGTACTGTTTCTAGGCCAACGGCAGTGCAATGAGGTGATTAGGCCTTAATCACGCTCAGCCGCCAGCTTTTTCCCCAATTAATTTGGGTACCCACTTTATAGAGGCTGGGTCTGCCCCAGGAGGGTCTCCATACCCTAGGGTCACCCCCGACTGAATTAACAGAATAAATAATATTTCTGCCACAGCCGGGATTCGAACCCAGGACCCGGAGCACAGCAGACTAGTGCTCTATCCACTAGACCACGCCGCTCCCTTGGAAAGAGAAATATTTTAGAAAAAAAGATTATCTGATACACAAAGTTGTAAGAGGTAATATAAAGTGACGAAAAGGGAATAAACTAATTATTGATTAACAATTAAATATAGTTACATTTTTTAATCTAAATCATATGTTTCAAACGAAAATTAATACACGTTTTATTAAGATCAACTTATAATATTTTTACTTTCACTTACTTATATATGAAATATATAGTACGGGAAAGTATTGCGATCGTGAAAATTTTAGAATTCCAGTTTTAAATGGAAATACACGTTTTAAGGTAACCTGAGTCCAAATGAACAACTCCTGAAAAAAAAAGTATATGTTTGTAGTAAGTCTAGGGCAAAAACGAAAAGTCGTACGAAACTGAAATTTCGTATTTTAGACAAGTGTACTTCTGAGATGTTACAGCAACTTTTTCATCAAAATCGGCTAACCAGAGCCACTTTATACCTTGGATTTTACGCAAAAAGGTCTGTATGGGTGTCAACTACAGAAGAAATAAAAACAGTAATATAGCCGTATAATATACCGTTAAAAAGTTAAAGACTGTACAAAAAATACTATTTTATATACAAAGTTGTAAAAGGTAACGTAAGTTATGAATAGGGCATAAACTTATTACTGATAATTATTCATAACAATTTTCACTGTAATATCATTTAATCTAAATCATATATATGTTCCTAATAAAATGGAATCTAAAAACATTTCTACTTAAAGCATATTTAATCCTTGCTGCAGCTTGGGAAGCTGCAAAGACTGGCATGCCTTATGACAACCGGAGCTATGAGTACGACCCCGACTGCTGCAATGGAAGTTCTACTGAACCTAACACCATTGCACATAGCAGTAGAAACTCAAGCACTTAACACAGCCTATAGGCTCTCTAAGCTAGGAACAAGATCCAGCTCTCTGGTTTACCGGGACCATGGCAACTTGTTCAGAAGGATTAATGAAGATTCGGTGCTTGCCATGCATTCCGATCTTCAAGTAAAGAAATACAAGGACACACTTTACTGTGCAGTGATTAACAGGACTGATTCGTGCAATGGAGTCAACTGTTATACAGATGGATCCATGACAGAGCTAGGCTCAGGTGCTGGAATATGGAGAATTGATAAACCAGAGGAAGGGTTGTCCATTTCTCTTGGTAAGCATATCTCAGTCTTCCAGGCTGAAGTAATGGCTATCAATATCTGTGCTCAAACCCTAATTTCAGAAGGGATGAGAGACAGACAGATAACAATCCATACTGATAGTCAAGCTGCTATTGGAGCTTTGGGTAGTTGTATAACACGGTCCAAATTAGTAGAGGAATGCAAAAATAATCTAAATATGCTTTCCCTGCTAAATAAAGTCCGGGTACATTGGGTGCCTGGTCACTCAGGCATCTTAGGAAATGAGAGAGCTGATAGCCTCGCGACGAGGGGTTCTGCTCAGCTACCCCCCACACCTGAACCTGTGTGCGGAGTTAGTCTCAGCAAAGCCAAAGGTCTGATTAAGGCGGCTGCTGATAATAGATTCAGGCAATACTGGAGGGATACCGATAAGCAGCATCATTCCAAGATGTTTCTGGATGGACCCTGCAAAGAGAGAAGTCATACTCTACTCTCTATGGACAGGACAACCCTAAGGAGGGTAACAGGACTATACACTGGACACTGTCAACATAATAAGCATCTCCACAATATGGGTTTGGTGGTCTCACCGACTTGCAGATTCTGCAAGAAGGATGATGAAACTGCATTTCATTTGATATGCAGTTGCCCAGAGATTGCCAGGATACGGTTTTACCATTTTGGTGTCGACCGTATCCCTGATCCCAAGTTGCGTGAACTGATTAACCCCCACAGGTTAGTCAGATTCACCAAAGCGCTAGCCCTGTATTAACAGTAGATTGGACTGCGCACAATAAGCCTAATATTGGCTGCAGTGCATTGGATTAGCCGGCAAAAAAAAAAAAAAAAAAAAAAAAAAAAAAAAAAGCATATTTAATAGTTCTTAAATTGGAGGTTACTCTTAAATTGAGGCACTTGGTTTTCAGATGCAAAAAATATGAGATAGAACGCGACTTTACACCAGAGGAAGAGACTGCATTTTTAAAAACATGGACACAGTGAATGTCAATAAGATGAATAAGTTCTTCGAAAAATATACAAATTGTAAAATTTATTTTAAGAAAGTGCTGTCAATAGTTCTTGTTCATATTGACCAAATAGGATTTGATAACAAATCTTAAAGGGTCATCTGTTATACAAATAAATAAATATATAGTTCTTAAATTGATTTTAACAGCCGAGGTAAGTGAATATATTAAAAATTGACAAGCATATTTGGAAGGAGCGTTGGAAATATAAAAAATGGATAAGGTTAGGATTAATTACAATCGTCTTTAGAAGGAAGGTCACCGTTTAATATGCTATTCAGGCCTCATAAACTTGAGTTAAGTGTAGGACGGTAAGGTAAGGATACAAAGGCCTCGAATGAATGAAAACTGAAAACAATGGTGGACAGCACAATGGAATGCAGTCCCCTCTTTGAAAATACACAATTTAAAATTCCAGAAATAAAAGCCGTTTCAACCCTCATGAATTTTAAAGATTTCTTAGCGTATGAACTTTCTCTTCTCATTCTCATTGTCTTAAAGTCTTATTGTTGGATGAAACGTTTCTTATTACACGTTTTAAGAATATTCATGTTACTAACAGCTATGCATTTCAAACGAGACAGTAGTTGTAAACGTCTAACCCGTTTAAATACCAGCTAAGTATTTTAAGAAGAGAGGCCTGTTTTGGAACTATAAATAATAATATAGAAAGACCTTTAATAGGTTACTCTGGTAATCATCATATTTTGTTCCTCTTCTACTAAATTGGAGTAAAGGTTTTCACAGAAGTAACGCCACTCGGCCACTGTTGTGGTATATGAGTATATTTTAAAGTTTATTTCTATGTATAAATTAGGTGGAACACATTTCAGTTCACAAATTGCTGTGATATTAAAGTACCTTTATTTTTATTTATTTACTGAAATTTACAACTGTACTTCATAATACAACAAGTAAATATGCTAAAAGAAAAATGACATAAAAGAGACTTATAGAGGAACTACCCAACGGTAGCACTCCAGTAACTATTTTAAACTAGAACTTTTTTCCCAGGCGCCTCGGAGGATTATCAGGAATCGAAGAGGAAGCAAGTGTTAAAACTAGTGGATTGGGGTGGGATTACTTTTAATGAATTGAGAATTAGAAGAGAATAAGTTATAGGAAAATTGATTGTTCTAAAACCACCTTTTTTCTGTAAAATCTTCAAATACAGATATCGGCAGTAATAACATATTTCGAAATTAATATGCGTACCCTAAAGAAGCCAATAAATATTTATTTTTGCCTTTAAGAATGCGCAAATATGTTTAATAAACTTGAGAATTCTAAAATCCAAGAACATCTATTCTGCGATTGGATGGATAGAAGTGAGGTTGGCGTCTAAACCACATATTACTTGATTTGTAGCTCAGATATATTTAATCATATGGAGTTAATGATCTAAAGTCTTAACAAACAAGTCCATAGCACATGATAATTAATAATAAATTAAAATAAGCTGGCAAATCAACCATGTGTCTAAATTAAAAATTTTGGATAGTTAAAGATGTAAAAAGTAGAATTGAACAGCTTATAATGAATCGAATCTAATCATTGCGGATAGAGTTTATATAGACTGCTGCTTTCATATTTCAGTATTCCATTTTTTGGCAAACCTAATAAAATTCTATACGGGTGTATGTATTACTTATGAATATAAGAACTATAGCAGCTCGAAATACACCTCGCAGACTCAAATCCAGACTGCTATAAGACATACTGTAGTAAGTCTTAAGGTTTTTATTTGTCCCTTTATTTCAGTTTGCTTAATAAAAATTTTTTTTTTCTAGGACATACTTTACATCATTGTCATTCATCATTTGATTATGTTTTATCTATTTTTATTGCATTTATTTATTTGTTTTTTACTATCAAAAATCAATTTTATTACTAATTCGCATTTATTCGTTTTAAACTTATTATTGTTTCTTTGTTTTATTTATATTACTTCAAATATTTGTTCCGTCATTGTCTTACCAGAATTATATTAGTTTTCATTTTTTTTCTGCTGTTTGACTTTTTATGTTTATCTTCATTATTCAATTTTTAAGAATAATTAGGTATATAAATTAATTCTTAGAGGTGTCTTTATTTTTTATGAGACTATACCTCCACTTTTTGAAACGTTAAAAATGTTCTTATTTATAAAAATAGCCGATTTGAAAATAAAGAAATTAAAAATAAATATATGTCCTACAGAATAAATTTCTTAAACAATGCACTCAACTCATTGTCTTAGGCAGGGTGCACCACAATGTATGTGTAACAAAGCAGCACCACTTAAAAACTATTGGGACAAATAAAAATTAAAGGTAAAATCAGATATTACAATAAAATATGTGGTTAGACACTGTTTTTAATTTAAAACACGGGTTTTGTTTTTTTTAAATTTATATGTATATAGATAGCTTTTGAAAAAAACATCTTATTTTTATTCTTCAATGATTTTCCAATTACTAGGAATTGTAATACGTGTGTATATATAAACCCATGTATAGCTCACGCAGCAGATCTGGAACTAAAGAAGTATTAATGATTTTTAACCAACTTGGCTCCCTAACGAAACTCCTGCGTACGCCCCTGCTACCTTCGATGGGAAGCATGACGGCGTAGAATGGGCGGAAATTGGCAGAGAAGAGGGTGTATAAAGGATACTAGGAAAGATCTATGGAGGGAATAGTAGAAGAGTAGAGCAGAACGGAAGGAGGTCGGAACCAACTCCTAGCGAGTAACATTTCTTATTAGGCCTTGTCCGTTAGATCCGCTACGGCTCCATAGACCACCTCGCCGTCCAGCTACCGTCTTATATCTCTTACCGGAGTATCTTCTATCATTACAGCCATCTCGTAGATGTTAACTTTATGGAGTGAGAAAACATGTGAATTGATGAACCGATAATTATTGTTTCACCGAGTGTGCTGGCTTTTTATCCAACCACAAATAAAGATAACAACAAAGGGAAGTTTGTTCGTTTGTTTATTTGACGTCACTTTCTGCTACTGTGGCTAATCAGACGATGCTACAGTGGCAGTCCTAAATTTTGCCAATCCAGGTTTAATTAAATCATCGCACAGGCTAGGGACCACCGTTTTACGTCTCCTCCGATGGATGCCATAACTAAGGATTTTTTACTTCCATTAAAAAATCCTAGAACCACCTGCGGGTTTGAACCCGTGACCTTTGGCATAAAAGGCTGTTATGCTAGCCACCCTGCTACAGGTGAACCCCACTAAGGGAATGATATTCCACTTATCTTTCTCATACGTATTGAAGGCATCATACACAGTTGTTCTCTCCAAATACAACTACGAATATTGGTAGAAAATTAAGATTATTATTACAATTATTCAATACGGAATGTGGTCTTATCATATCTACTTCATCTTGCGATATGGTTCTGCCAGTCTCCTCGACCTGTCATAGTCAGCCCATTCTCAAATCTTTGAGATCTTTTTTATTATTTTGCTACTATAAGTAATAATAGCTTAGCGAACCCGAAGGTTCGAGGCCGATACCACTAATTCTTGCTTACACAGTTCAATCTATTAACCACCTACCAAGTCCAAGGCCCCGAGATCTGACTTGACACAATCTCTCACCTACGCCACAAAATAATAATTACAACTAACTTAACTAGCCATGCATATAGCATCTTTTTGCGATTTTCTCCAAAACATTTCAAATTATTTTGATAAAACTCACTATATTGCTACAAAATTAAATGAGCTTTAATTTATTCTCACTTAAATAGTTGGAAAAGTATTTATTGTAAAATTTTAAAAATTTCTTCCTCTAAAGTTTAAATTTCTCCCGTCAGTCACAGAATTTATCTCACGGAAGCTTATCAAAGTCTTTGATAGTCTCCAGTACTGTACAAACCCATTATTTAACATACTAACACCTACAGGACGGCTATAAGGCTGGCAGAACTTGGTACAAACCCTGGCCTAAGACTGAGTAAAACTAACTGGACCTACTCAGTCAACTAGTGAGCCCCATTACAAGACAGAAAATTTGGAAATATTTGAAAAATAATCGATCCCAGACCCACTTATCAGAGCCTTCTTAAAGTGCATAACATGCACCAGAAGGGGAATCAGAAAATCGAATCCGACCACAAGCCTGTATTTTTTGGGAATATGAAAAAAAATCCTCTAAAGTACCTACAGTTTTGTAGACTTGAAAGAATTAACTATTTATTGAAAAAAATTATTTAGAAATAATACAATCTGCCACAATCTCTTGAAAAAAAATAAAATAGTAAATATGAACAAAATTGACATCAAACCGGAGGAGAAAACATTAAATATGTTTTTCCAGGCTAAATTATTTTTTTTCGGAAACAAAAATAATATTGCGTTGGAAAGCTACAGATATTAGAAAAAACGTTACCATACTAACATACGAATTTTTGTGGAGACTATTTTTTATTTTTTTTTAAGACTGTTTTGAAGAATGTTTCGCTAATGTAACTGATACCTGTCTTAAGTATAGAAGTTATGGGAATAGGTCAAAAAAAAAAATTCTTCAAAGCCGGACTTAATTTACACCTTCCATACGTCTCCAATCAAGTGAGCTTGAAAAAAAGAAGAAAAAAACGTTGTTGTCTTCTCTATCTACTAATTACCTCATATTTTCGAATTAAAGTGAGAAATTAGGCGACAAGCGTACAACTAACATATAAATCCCTCGTGATTAAAACACTTTCTTAGCTTTTTAAAATAGAAAGGACGCTAAAAATGTGTTCTCCAGACTATACACCAACTATAATGCCTTTTTTGCACCCACAGCTTTAAAATCGAAATATACAGTCATTCAAGCCAAATTGAAGGACTGGGTATGTCCTTCAATATTAATTGCTTCTCGACGGATAACTCGCGAAACTTGTTTAACAGTGAAACGTCTGTCTGATGAATTAGCGATTAGAAAGTATGCGTTTAAGAAAAAAAAAATTGTTGAAAGTTAAATAGTTCCTAGGAAGTATGCTTGATATTAAAGAAAAATAAGAAGAAGGTAGTTTAGACGACAAATGTGGAAGTGGAAGATGATCACTTATGGTTGATGTCGGAGAATTTTATTGTTGTGAGATAAAAATCTAGGTTCACGACTATTTCACTTTAAGATGTTTGACTTTAAAGAGATTGAATCTTTTAAGAATAAGTGATACTATTAATATTGTCATGGAAGTATTCTCTACACATACGTAGCAAGTAAGAAGGTAAAAAGAACAATGAACTACGGTAATTTTGTGAACTATTAAAGAATTCCACTCTTACTACCGTACTTTATTTAAAAAATATTTATCAAAATTTCCTAAGTTTAATATATTAATTTGAAATTTTCAATTAAATGAAGTTCAGTTATACAGCCAATTAAGAAGGGATGATTTAGTTTAAAATTAAAAGAAACTATTCCTAAAGATAATAATATTAATAAAATACATTTTGCATGATCACTAGAATTAATAAAACAGTTGGGCCAGTCCTAATTATCCGAAGCCTGAAAAGAGAATTAACTTCACTCCCCTTTTACTATTATTCAACAGAAGTGGAAACAGTTCTTGAGCAGAATAATGGCACTAACTACTTCAGTAGGATCTTAGGCAATTTCATAGCCCATTTATGAAATAATTTGTGGGTGGTGTTTAAGAAAAGAATTATTATGTTGATCTCAATTTCTACCAGCATTTTAGGCATTTTTTGTTTAAAATTTGAGAATAAATAGTCTCAATAACCCTAGAAATAATAACTACTTTTCATCCCTTAAATCACATTTGAAATAAGTAAAGTTTACTCATAACTTTCTAAGAACAAAATTTTCTATCAAACCTACCGCAGAATTTTTTTCAGGTCAAGCCTTAGATCATAAATATTGTAAAATAGCACTTAGAGGCTGAGATAAAGTCATGGACGATAAGAATATTTTCACTTTCACTTACTTACATATGAGATATCTATATTGTAAGAGAAAGTATTGCAATCGTGGAAAAATTCGATACCGCGTTTTCGACGGAAATAAATGTTCTTAGTAGGGGTGGGCATAATCGAATGATCGTCATAATCGGATGATCGGACTTCGATGATTTAAATAATCGAATGATTTCATAATCGAATGATTAATAAGCATTTTAAGAGGAACGATATGCCACAATTTCCGTCTGGGTTGAGCTCACTCGTGCGAATATGTGCATATAATTTATGTGCTGAGCAAAAAAAAAACCATCGTTTGATTATCCGAGCTCCTTATAATCCCTCGATTATCCTTAAACAATTTAGTTCGAATGATCATTCGTTTCTCCAAACCGATTAATCCGATAATAGATTAATTCGAATGATTGAAATAATCGAATGGTCCGATAATCGTCATTCGATTATACCCACCTCTACTTCTCAGATCTTTTAAATCCAATCCACCTATTCCCGTAAAATTGTGTTTGTTGGAAAGGCAGAGAAGGAAAACAATAGGTTGTACGAACTGAAATGAGTTTGTTTAATTATTTTCAATAATGAATGTTTGTAATCGAGCGGAAAAAAAAACAAAAAAAACTAGAACCTGAATAACGAATAAAAAAAAAGTTTGTCGTACACTATCCGCGTCTTTTCTAGTCGAAGCTACAGGACCATTTTAAAAAAAAATTAAAAAACAAAATACCAGGACATCCAACGATGATACTAACACCTAGATGTTGACATTGTTTGAAATGAAATCCGATTAAAAATCATTTAATTTAATAACTCAGTTATTTTTGAAGGTAGAGAAATATATGTAGAGAGTTTTAAAATAAGTAAAGAGCGACAAACAAAACAAAAACAAAAAATTAAATCTTGTCTATATATACGCTTGTAACTCCGTTATTTACGAAAATATAGAAACATTTTATTATTGTTTGTTAACCAAAAAAAAAAAAACGCGAATAATTATAAAAAAGAGAATAAAAATTGAATTGTTTCTTATAAATACGCCTATAACTCAGTTATTTTTTAAGATGGAGAAAAATATCTAGAGAGTTTTAGAATCAGTAAAGAACGATAAAAAAAGAAAAAAACAAAACAATTAAATTTTGCCTATATACACGCTTGTAACTACGTTATTTTCGAAGATTGAGAAAAAATATTTTTAGAATCAGTACACCGCTATTAATTATATAAAAGAGAAAAAAAAAAGATTTGAGAGCAGAGATGAGAGATTGAATTGAGTAAAGTGTTTTGAAATTAGAAGTAAATAACTTCATAAACGGTTATACCCTAATATAGTTATTTGGAAATAATAAACATTGTATAATAATATGCATTTTTTTTTTTTTTTTTTTTTTTTATTGGTGACTCAGTAGTTCATTGTGTCTTCCACACCATCTCTGACAAATATCGAACTGAGAGATGTTTATAATTTATACGCATTTAAGATGAATATTAGCAATGTTACCAACCACTTATCCGGGAAAGCAGTGGGAAAAAAAAATCTAAAATTTTTTTAAACTCTTAAAATTGATACTTTAATCAAACCCGGAACTGAAAGATTCCTAAAAAGTTCATACCTGCTCATCTTTAAAGCTTATAAAAGGAGTCAGATTTTTAGATCTAATTGGACCTCCTTCGTTTTGACACAATAAACAGGAAGTCAGGTCATGCGAAATCGACTAGGTCATTAATTCAACGCTATTATGTTATTACAAAGATGGATTACTCTCATCAAAGATCATTTGTCATTGAATGAGCATTAAGTAACCTTAAATCCTCCTAAATATGCTCTGCAATGACGAACGTACAGAATAACTGGAATGAATGTAAATGCTTGCGAAGGCATTCTCAGCTTTAATGGGACCAAGGAGAAGGGCAGTGGAATATTCGAGATTTAGGTGGCTGAGATGGTAAGTATTTGTAGGGTCAGATCTTTTCAACTTAGGTTATGACGGAGAACAGTGCAGAGACCTATGTAGGGAGAGAAAGATAGGTATATCAATTTCGTGAAAAATATCCTTTAGTACCTTTTGGAAATCAACGTCTCAATTACCATGAATTATTTTTTTAGGTAAAGTCTTGTTTGTTTAAATGCTATGAATATATCAACATCAAACTATATATTAATACACGACTTTTAATTATTTTCGTTGATAAAACCACTTCAGATCAATAGAAATCATTAGGTAAAACAATCACTTAAGTGTATGCCTCATTCGTCAGTTACATTCCTTTCACAACTTTGTTGATAACATTTTCCCCAAAGCTTTACAACGGTATATTATGTTCGGAAAAAAAAAATTCATAATAAAATATTTTTTCTCTCTCTTCTCCTTTAGGTGGCTATCAAATTCACGATAGCAAAATCAAATGTTTACTTTTTTCGAGTCTACAAAACTAAAGGTAGTTTAGAGTAAGAAAATATTAAATACCGGCATTTAAGCCTTTCTGACTATTTCAATCAGAATGATATTGAAGCTCATCAAATTTAACATCACAATAAAGCGACCAAAATCGATACAGCAGTTTCTAGAAACATCGTAAAAAGGTACAAAATTCTTGGTATAAAATATGTCTTCTGGTTCGTCGATTCTGTTCACAAGTTGCTGTGACATCTTCTAAAATATTAAATTTCAGTTTAATACAAATTATCATTTTCGAGCTAGACAGACACATCTGTCGGTACCTTTTTGCGGAACATGGGGGAGGGAATCTTAAAACATATTTCCTGTGAAAACTCGAATTAAGATATTTACATAGAATCAAAGTAAAAATGACAATGTACGTCATTTTTGGCCAACTCCTTACCAAGTTTATTAGTCAATAAATTGAGAAACAGATATGACAAGAGTAGAGTTTCTTGTATATTGTCACTACACGGCCACCAGCTACACATATCTACTCCTTCCTAAAATGTCCAAACAAATCGCAGTTCAGTCAAACTTAAAACGTTCGTCTTCCGCATCGTATATTCATCGGCAGTATTTTCACGTTGTAACAGATTTGGATTGACTTTTCTTGGACCAAACATTAATGCATAAGGTCACTTTTTGATGATGATGGTGTATTCTTTCAAAAAGTAACCATTCCCCCCCTTGTGGATGAATGCATTATAGTTGAACCATAAATCACTATTTTTAGAAAGAGCTGACCGGAATAATATTAGAGAGAAGCGGCAATTTAAATTTAGGCCTCGGACAGCCTGGAGAAAGCAAGCCGTTCCACATTCGGCATCCCGCCAAAAAGCTACCCTTTTACTTTCCTCAGCAAGTGAGCGTTATTCCTTTTCTCTCTCCGTCCGCCGAAACGGAAAAGGGCAGTACGCGAGATAGGTCACGCGGTTCCGCCGATTTTTTATTTTATAAATTTAATCCAAAATAATACTTATAAATCATCTCGGATTTTTTGGCTCGAAGGCAATTCGAAAAAGCGATGCTCTAATTGGGCCATTACGACGCTTTCTCCACAACGCTAGGTCTCGTAGAAGAAAGTTTTGCCGAAATTATAGCGAATTAGGGGATAATATTTTTTAAGGGATATGTTATAAGTCAAATGCAGAAGGAAGATTCTGCTAAAATTAAAGATCGGATTAGTTGAGGATATTAACTACTTCTCTACAAGAGGTGAGGAATACAAATTAACAAGCATATAATAACGTATCAATAAATCAGAGGTCACCTGTGTCGTAGTGATTAGCATGACAGCTTTCTATGCCCAAGGTCACGGGTTCAAACCTTCAGTTGGTCCTAGGATTAATTAATAAGATTAATTAAAATGTTAGTCCTTCGGAAGAGACATAAAAAGTTATACCGAGTCTGTTCTCGAAAAAAAATCTGACTTAACTTGAGTTTAGTACTAGATTGACTGAACGGTTCTTTTTGACTAAAATCTGGCACTGAAACAAAAGCGGACGCGAATTCTCCAAGTCCAACTTGTAATTGCATCGAACTTCAGAAGCTCATAATTCCAGTAGCATTTACACAGCAAGTACACTGCTCACATGTTTATTAATAATTGATAAAATAAATCATTGCCTATAGACAGACCCAATTCACAACAGTCAGACTGGACATTTATGTACATCAGGGAGGTTATGAATATACTGCATAAAATCAAATATTTTATAGATTAGTTAAACATTATTGTCATATTTATGTAAACTGATTATTGTACGAAAAAATGATTACTGAACGGTAAAAAATATTTAATAAATTTCAAAACAGAAAAGTTTGCCTAAATGTGTGAGAGGGATTGTAAAAAATTATCTGCAACCGAAAGAGGCTAAGCTAATGCCTTTATATTTATTTAATAAATTAATAAATATTATTAGAATTTAAATTCTAAAAAGTTTTTCCATTACAGCAAAGATTAGTTTACTGGGCAGTTTGTATCGATAAAATATTTTATATTGTTGTAATGAAATTTAAATGGGACTAGCTGTTCTATCTCGATTAAAAATCATACAAATTACACATATTACAAAAGTATGTGTTGTTTGTTTATTTAACGACAGCTCATGGTGGTAATCAGAGGATGCTACTGTAGGATAGTCCTAAATTTTGCCTAAGGTTTATAATAGGGATCTTTAACGAGTACCAGACTTCGCACAAGGCGAGAACTACTTTTTCACGTCACCTACGAAGGATTAACTAAGGATTTTTTACTACATTTGAAAAATCCTAGGGCCGACTGCCAGATTTGAACTCGCGGGCATAGCCATAGAAGGCTGTAATTCTAGCCAATAAACTACAGTTGACCCCCCACAAAAATGCATACATTAATGTTACATTGTACATTATAGAGTCGTATATCTTATACATGTTGTGTAGGAGAGAGGAATTCGAAGCATGTGCACCCTGGCCAAATGCATCTCACGCTACTTTGGCAAAGCAGGCTGTAAATACCCAGCAGAATCTCAATCAGCTCGTTCTCCAATTAGTTCAATACTTTTTGAAAAAAAAAAAAAAGAAGTTGACGGCCAGAGAAAACGAAAACTTATCCATGCCAATGACTGCGTTTGCTTGTGACTGTTTATTCCACACACGCAAGTGCAATTGAATATATGCTTAGCTAAGAAACCAAGTAAAGGTACTAATGGTGTACCCTGCCAATTGAGACGTGTCATTAGAAAGTATTTTCACAAAAGTGAAAGAGAACATTATTAAACCAAAATGAATTTTCATGGAATTATCTCATTCTTGTTAGCTTTGTTGCTATAGGCGTAGCCAGACTTTGTAAGGAGGAGTTATTGCACCCCTTAATACAAATCGGGAAAAATTAAATACCTTGTTATTTCTAATAAAATATTGGTTAATTATTATTTTTGGGGGGTCAACTGTGTTGTAGTGGCAAGCATAACAGGCCTTATACGCTCAAGGTCGCAGGTCAAACCTGGCGGGATCCTAGGATTTTTTTTAAAAGAGCCCTTCGCAGGGTACGTAAAATGGTGGTTCGAGCTGTTTGAAGTCAGATACTCGTTTAAGATCCCAATCCTAATAAAACCTAAATAGGAATGTTAAATTTTACTTTAAATTATGGTATGATACCATAGATACGCATAAGTCCCCTATTTTTTTGTTGTCAAAGATGTATGAAAAGCATATGATTAAAAATAGACAAATTTATCATGAATGTTTTTCATATTTGTGCGAATTACAAGATAGAAATAATTAAATTAAGTATTAAAGACAATAAAAGTACCATGTCGAAAAAAAAAACAGTTTTTTAAAATAAAGTTTTAATTTTTTACCAAATCAACACTACAGGCAATTTAGAACTAAAAATCTGTGCTGTTTCCTTGAAATAATAGTATAAATATCTACAACTAAAAAATTCCGTTAACAAGAAAGGGAAACTATGCGCACGTGATGCAGACACGTAGAAAATAAAAAGTGAAAAAAAGGAAAATACAGGGCTCGTCGAAAACAAAAAAAAAAAAAAAAAAAAAAAAAAAAAAACAATCAAGGAATGATCTCAATGGCAACAAAAACGATTAGACTGGCCAATCTCACATTATTCCATGATGAAAAAATAAAAGAAATTTGATTAATCAGTAAAAAAAAAAAAAAAAAAAAAAAAAAACCTACACTCAACCATGAAAGGCTTTGCTCAGTACATATAGAGATTCGTACTGTTCTAGCCAACGCGTCAATGAGTGTAGGCCTAACACGCTCAGCCGCAGTTTCCAATTATTGTACCACTTTAAGA
Organism: Piezodorus guildinii; assembly: GCA_023052935.1. NCBI lineage: Eukaryota > Metazoa > Arthropoda > Insecta > Hemiptera > Pentatomidae > Piezodorus > Piezodorus guildinii. Next base: position 66,506,941 of record CM041293.1, read on the forward strand.
GGGGGACTCTGCCACGGAGGGACACTAATACCTAGGGTCGCCCGACGAATAACAAAAAAATAAAAAAAGCCACAGCGGGAATTTGAACCCATGGCCACGAACAACGATAGTGCTCATCCACCAAAATCCAGCCGTAAAAAAAAAAAGATTGATTAAATCAGTAAAAAATAAAATAATAATAACTTTTAAAAACATTTAGAGATGAAAATAAACTGTTAAAGAATTAATTACATTGATTTTCAATAGAAACGTGTTTGTCAATAGAAACATTGATTTTGTTAAACGATTATTATATTGTTATCTACAATATTATTATTTACCATAACATATCTTTTTTTTTTTATAATCTACATACTAAACGTACAAGTTGAAGGAGTATGACCAACTAAAGAAAACAGAAGCAAAAATATGTTTTTAATGTAAATTTTGTTTTTTTGATAATATGAACAGTTATACAGACGTATAATATACCGAGGGAAAAGAGAAAATTTAAAAAACGACTTTAAAGATTATGATTAAACTCCCTATGTTGATGTAAAATTGAATGGGCTTTAATATGGTGTAGGTTTTCATTCTGATTGAAACAGTCTAACAGGACTTAAATGCAGACATTTTAAATTTTCTTCCCTAAACTAAAGTTGGACGAATTTGATGACGAACTAAAGTATAAAAAAGCAAAACTATTTTTTTTTATTAGTAAGAACATTAATATAGACTTATAAAATACCGTTGGGAAGTGAAAGATTTTAGAAAAAAATATTATCTTATCCACAAAGTTATAAAAGGTAATGGAGAGTGACGAACAGGGTATACAATCATTACAATTCTGATCAGGCGATTTTAATGAAAAATTTGCTGTAACATCTGGACATATATTGTTTTAAATATGAAATTTCTTTTTTAATACAACTTTTTTTTTTTTTTTTTTTGCCCTATGCCCTTGGGCAAAAAGAAGGAAATATTATGAGTTTTATGTACGTAATATATTATTTTTGTTTTGGAAAAATAAATGAAGGATGAGTAAAAAAATATGACTTTCGTTTCGTGCTAGGCTTACTACACACACACAGAACTTGCATGACTTTTTGCATTGGACTCAAGGGGTCCTAAAAAGTGACTCTTCTAGTAAGCTAATTTTGATGGAAAATGGTTTTATAACATCTCGGGCGTATATATTTGTCTTAAATATATTTCAGTTTCATAGGACTTTTCGTTTACGCACTGGAGTTACACCACACACACCTTTTTTTGAGACTTGGTTATTTGGACTCCGGGGACCCTAAAACGTGTATTTCCGTTGAAAACTGAGATTCGAAAATTTTCACGATTGTAATAATCTTCCCTTACTATATATTTCATATGTAGGTAAGTGAAATTAAAAATTGTTCCATTATTATTTAGTTGAAAATTTAAAAAATATAGAGGACATTTCAAAACCTATTTAGAAGTATGAAAATAAAATATTATTTTTTTATATAACATTACAGAAAATTTAATTAATTTTGCTATTAAGTCTATGCCTCATAAAAAAGGGTTAATTTTTGAGTATTTCAAGTTTCTACAAAAGTAAAAAAAAAAAGCTAATGATAAAAAGTTCTTCTTCTTTTGAAAATCACTCATAGAAACACTTACTCCAAATATTCTCACGTTATACGTATTTATGTTTAATCCCAAGATGGAATGATTTTGAAATTAACCTTAGCATTGAAACATGTAAACGTTTGAACAGTAAAGACGTGCTTTGAAACAATTAACAGGTATGAATTCCCAACAGGATCAGGGATTGTTACAAGAATAAAATCAACAATCGAGTATCGCACAATACTTACGAGACTGGCAGCTAACCAATAGGATGTCAGAGGACATAAATGGGGTAATCGGAGCAACCAATTAATCAACTATTAAATTATTTTTTTAGGAATAAATTAACTAATGAAGTAGTGTGTTGTTAATGTTAGTAAATTGTAGATTTTATAATACAAAATACTTGTATTTATTTATTGACATTGTTATTAAGTACTGAAGCTTCAGAAAAAAAAATTATTAAAAATATTATATATTAGCTTTGAAATAACAAATACTTTGTTAGAAATAAATAAAAAAAATAGTCAGGGTCCGAAAGAGAATTTAGTGTCTTGAGGATTCCAACACGCATTCGTTGTTCGCTTATGTCCCCATTCCCTTTCCATTTCTCCATTTCTTTCCCAAACCCACTTTGTCATTAATAAAGTAGGTACTGGCGATGAAAGTATGTCAATTTCATGAATATCTCAATGCCCATAACACGTAAAAACAAACATTTCAGAGCGTAGCTTTAATAATGTAATTCACACCACAGTTAAGTGAGATATTGCATATTTTTTATGGAATTATTGGCTAAATTCAGGAACAAACTTTTTGTGAGTTTTTTTTTTTTGTTTTTTTTAGTATCTTGGGGTAGAATCATGAATTCCATTTGAACGGAAATTCAAAATGTTAATTCTCCAAAAACCGAAGGCAATATTTCTTCGGATCATTCCTATGCCAAAACATCGACGTTTTTAAATATAAAATATCCTGGAATTTAAAAATCAATCCATTCACATGAGAAACATCGCGTACTCCCTACCCTTCTCACAGAACAAAATATTAATTAATCTTTTATGCCTATTTCTATATCCTTCGGAATTCCCACCCTTCAAACATCGGCCATGCTCCTTCTCCATCTTCATTCAAATCCCTCCGTTGTCAGTTTCATTTTGATCAGTCAGCATCCGCTAGCTCACAAAATAATTTTCAATAGAAATACTTCATCTTAAGCATTTATTGGTTTGTGGTATACATCTTGCTTTTTGATTGTAATCATAATAATAGCCTTTATTGATATACATATAAACATTTATAATACTTTTTCATTTACATTTTTTTTTCTTCTTTCTTTATATACATATATGGACATAGACCTTCCTTTTCAGGAGTTTAAAGTCTTTAGTGGTAACTATCCGTACTTGGATTGAAGAGTTCGCTCATCTTTACTTTCCAAAATCCTCTTTCCTTGGCTTTATGTGACCATAGCACTCCTTCTACTTTTTAGATTTCATCGACCCGCCTTCTTCTTGACCTGCCTCGGTTCCTTTTCCTATCCGATGGGGTCCACTCATTCAATATCTTAGCCCAGTTTTTATCGGTTTTCCTCATCAGATGGCCAGCCCATTGTCATTTCATCTTTTTCACGTATCTGATTGCATCAGTGACACCTCTAAATTTATTTTTGATTGTACATATAAGTAAACTTTTCAACTTCTTTGATTGACCTTATTATAGTATGCTGTGTAAAAGCATCCTATTAAGTTAGGCAGCACCACTTTGTCAATAAAGGATATCTCTCTCACTTATCTATCTATTTTTTTTAATTTTTGGAGGAAGGATTACAGTCAAATCTGCGATTGATATTACAGTAATTTTTACTCGAAAGTGTATACATAAAACAATACCATTTAGTCCAAAGTATATGTCATAATTATAGAATAATGAGGGAGCGGCGTGGTCTAGTGGATAGAGCACTAGTCTGCTGTGCTTCGAGTCCTGGGTTCGAATCCCGCCTGTGGCAGAATATTATTTATTCTGTTAATTCAGTCGGGGAGCGACCCTAGGATATGGAGACCCTCCTGGGGCAGACCCAGACTCTATAAAGTGGGTACCCAAATTAATTGGGGAAAAACCTGGCGGCTGAGCGTGATTAAGGCCTAATCACCTCATTGCATTGCCGTTGGCCTAGAAACAGTACGAATCTCTATATGTACTGAGCCCAAGACCCTTCATGGGTTGTAGTGGTACAGGATTTTTTTTTTTTTTTTTTTTTTTTTTTTTATAGAATAATGAAAATAAATCACTTCATACTAGCGGAATAAGGATTTCAAGGATGCTGTCACCGTATCTAATAAAGTATTTCGTGGGCGCAGATACTACAGGACAAGATAGGACAACGGTCACCATCCTCAATTTTTAACCGTTATTATAATGAGAGTGTTCAAGCCCAACTAGATTTTAATTTATTTATTATCATTTAATCGTGATTCATTTAATTTTTATTTAAATTAGTTTAAAACTGAAATTAAAAGACTATAATACATCATTTTTAACATTAAATGTAGCTAAAAAATAGTAGTAATTCGATTGTTTTTTAAAAAACATATCTTTGACAGCGTGGTCTCTACACTCGACTCTCTCTCTCCTCGCTCAGTCTTTGCCCCAGCAAGACCTCTTCTGCTATCTTTAATTAGTAATTAGTTCTGAGCGTTTAATTAATATTGAGACTAAAGCCAACCCAGCCGGGCCCGGCCTACACTATACATCGCCACAGAAACCTTTAGGAAGTGAAGAGAGCGACTATCAACCAAGAGTACCGACCGTCATCACAGTCTATACTGACATTTTTTTTTTCTCTGTTCTCCATATTTTTTATGTGTTCTAATTATTAATTGTTTTCTTTAATTCAATATCATTTAGTTAAGGTTTCTTTCATTTTTTTTTTTTGGTTCATAAGTATATTGTTTTGAATTTATATGTTTATTTTATTTAAAAGTGTATAACAATAATTTCCTTTTTTTTTTATTCATTCATTATTATTATTTTCATTATTCATTACTTAATAGTTATAATTTATAATAATTATTAATCCTTATGAACCAGCATCTATTCTAGGAAAGAAGGATAGTGGTTAATATTTTGACACCGTCCCTTCCCCTACAGAGAGAATAAATTACTTTAATTATTATTAAATTGAAGAAGATTCCTTTACGGGTAATTGTTTACATCTAAAAAACTCCTTAAAAATAACAAAAACACTTTTAAAAAACTGTTAGAAGTGTATTAACAATTACCAGACGGTTACTACAGAGAGCCGAGGATCTGGGGCAGGAATGAGAGTCCCCTCTTGACAGCACAAATCAGCAGTCTTCAGGCACGACACTTGATACTTGAAAAACTGGGTCGTAGGAAGGTAGTGAACTATTTTGAGTCAGTTCCGTCAGATAATTAGGTAATTGAAGAAATCATTTAGTTTCCTTAAGAGAGCAGTAATTATTGTAAGTCTCTTCAGTAAGACCCAAGACGGAACCCGTTCCTATCGGATATAAGGCGCTTAACGGGGTCAGAGATGCTATAACGAAAAAATAAACGTAAAACCTCATCAGAACACATTTTATAATTCTTACAGTCTGTATAGCCCACGTTCGATTTAAAGCTTATACAAGATTGTGGTTAGATTTTCGTATCTCCCACTATGATTACATTCTGGGCCAGAGTTGTTTTTGACAGAAGTCTCTTGTGTATTTTCAATAACGAACCTTCGTAATAGACCAAAAAAAGAAAACAAAGTTAACCCTCCTTCAAAATTTGAAGGCTTGGATGTGTAGAATCCAAAAAACGAATTTAAAAAATCCGTTTGTCCGACGTCTGGCGTACGCTGACCGCAGGGTTTCTGCGAAACTACTGGACAATTTTTTTTTAAATACGCCAAAAAATACTAAGAAAATTATTTTTAAAATAACGGCCGATTAAAAGTAATTTAATTCAAGAACTCAGTTATTCTTGAAGAGAGAGAGAAAAAAATGGAACCTGGATTGAGGAACTTTTGTAATATACCAACAAAAAAAATTTTATCTTCAACATTTGCGGGCTCAAGTTTCAAGATGTGAAGAAGCCGAATAAAAAATTTAAAAAATCCGTTTTTCCTAATTAATAAATAAATACCAAAAATTATTTTTTGGTTTTAGTGCTATTTCATAGAGAATTCAATTTTCTAATTTTAAGAACTAGCAAAGTATATAGGATGTAGTGTTTTGAATTTAGCAGTGGTGATAAGCTATTTTCCTTTCATTTATTTATTGCTTTTCGTATTACTTAATTGCCTATCTACAACTAATTAATATATAGTTATACTCTAATATTGTTATTTGAAAATAATAAACCATTGTGTAATAATTTTTAGCGGTTTTTTATTCTCTCTCTTCTCCCAATACATGTCAATAATTATTTTGAAATAATAACATATATTATTCATTATTTTAATACGTCAATATTTGCAGAAAATGGAAAAGTTTCAAATAACTTAGCTATTCAGAAGAGCTAACAAAAGGGGCTTTAAAAAACATAACAAAATAAAAAGATATATTTTATAAAATGACTTAGATCTAGAGATTACATAAAAAAATTAAAATAGAATAAAAGAAACAATGGAATAAGTTTTCCTAAGCTGTATTCAGGAAAAAAACATCCTTACAAGTCCAATCATTTTTAAATTTTCCTGTTGAATACATTATTTCGGTGGTTCAGGCAGGTTGACCACGAGACGACTAAATAAAAAACTGGTTTGCCTTCTTAAGAAATACTGTGAAGGACGATTTATAGATTGATATAACTCTTCTGTCCTTGTGTTGTGGGAGAAAATGGAAGTCGTATTTTTATTTAAGAAAATGTAAATATGTAATATATAATACAGTGTTTTGGCCATAACGATCCAAGAAAAACCAATTCGTATCTCATTACATTTTGGGGTTAAAAAAAAGTTATATACCTAACACCTTCTCTTATAATGGAAATATTAATAATAAATGAATAAATAAACAAACTATAGCTGTAGTAATAATGAAATATTCTAACAATGTCATTTATTTAATTTTAGTTAATGATTTATAATTTAATTATCACCTAGATAAGGAAGGTATTGTGTTTAGTCAAAATTTTGGTGTACAGTTATTCCTGAATTTTTTAGTTTCAAGGTCCTGGAGTCCCGTCCCCAAAAAGTTTATTTTGAGAGGTAACCTGAGGTGTAGTGCCTAGCATAAACAGCCTTCTATGCCCAAAGTCGCGGGTTCAAACCCGACAAATGGGCTTAGGATTTCTTTTGTGGAGTAAAAATTAAGTAAAGAAACAAAGGCTATTTTAACTGCTACGTTACGTTTATCTTTTGGTTGCCATTTTTTTTTCATTAGTGATTTGGTACCCGATGCCTTCGAGCTAAAAGGGCTTTCATTACCCTGTTTTTAGTAGTCCAATGAACGAACATTTCACGGCACATTATATACAATATTATTTCAATAAAAAAAAGAATCAATATCACAAATTAGAAAAATAATGGTTTATTTGAGTTTGTATTAATGTATTTAAGATTTCAATGGCCATGTTTTTTAAATTATCCCATGGCTATTCTAATTGCCATAAACAAAGAAATAACATAAATAGCAACAGTTGAACGCTGAGAGATTCGGAAGGAAATTAGTCCGGGTGGTGGTCAGTGAAAAACAATTAATGAAATAGTCATAACTATTAATTGTTTTGCCAACGTTTCCACGCAAACTGTGGCAAGGGCTCCTTTCGGAAAGATCCCAGTCTTGTCCTAGCTAGTTTTACAAAGAAGCCCTGATGATGAACCACAATGTAGATAGAAACGTTGGCAAAACGACATTTTACAAAACAAAACAATAATTTCATTGTTTTTCATTCACAAATCGAAACCCGGTCAGAGTTTCTCATAGGACAGAGAATTAAACAAACAAAAATGTATTAATTTATTTTGGATATTTTTTAAAATTAATTTTAAAGAATTCAATTAAATTATTTTAATTTTCTACTTGTTGGTAATGTATTCGAATAAATTTGCATTGTGTAATTTCTTAGAATTTAAAGCTCTTAGCTGACTTTTTCGGCTCGAGCATGCTCCAACAAATTAATAAAATCTCCTGGCTATGAATCAATAAAATATGGGGGATCACTTGTAGCTGGGTGGCTAGCGTAACAGCCTCCCATGCTAAAGGTCACGGGTTCAAACCCGCAGGTAGTCCTAGGATTTTTTTAATGGGAGTAAAAAATCCTTAGTTACGCCATCCTTCGGAGGGGACGTTAAAAGGTGGTCCCGAGCCTGTGCGATGTCAGGTACTCGTTAAAGATCCCTATCCTAATAAAACCTGGATAGGCAGAATTTAGGACTCCTACTGTAGCATCGTCCGATTAGCCATAGTAGCATAAAGTGACGTTAAATAAATAAACAATAAAATATGGTGCTAAATCATTAAAATTTTTTGGCACTAATGACCTAGCTGCTTAGCGCCTCAAATACTATACAACAAATAATAAAATCTCCAGTCTAGGTATTAATGGTACTAAAAAAGCAAAACATAATTTCATCTCTGCCAATTTATAGTGTCGTGAGGAAGTAATATAAAATGATAACGTAAAATGACGACATAAAAAAAAAAAAAAAAAAAAAAAAAAAAAAAAATCAAAATTTTATTTATTCCTAATCCAAATAGACGGCCCTATTTATATTTATTGCTCGAACGCAGACGGAGTCGCTTTTTATTTAGGTTTCTATATCAGTCACCTCATCTTCTGTCCACCAGCCAACATTTCTTACTTTTACTCGGGAGAAAGTACCCTTGATTTGAGAACAAAGAAAAAACTTTTATATCCCTAGAATAAAATATATATAACGATATTAAGGCAGACTTTAAAACAGAATCACCCGATTAGGCGAAGGTATTAAAGTTTATTTCTTATAAAGGGTTATTATTTCTTAGCAACCCAGGAAGTAAGGCTATCAAAATGTTTTTGACATTTCACTCAATTCAGCTTCAAAAGTATTATATTTTCTGTGTGGATGTAATTAGTTGACCGTTGAGAATTACTGGAAGGAATTAGTCCGGGTGGCGGTCATTAAATGAAACAACTAAATAGTTTCAACTATTTTATTGTTTGCCAACGTTTCGACCCCCTTTGTGGGTCATCATCAGGGCTAAAAAGATACAAAAGAATATAATTTCAATGACATTACATACAATATTGTATAACCTATTTAGCTAGAGAACGTCGGTATTGAAAAAATAACAGAAGAACTGTATATGTAAAAAAAACTTAATTAAAATACAATGACCATATTACAATAATGAAAGTGTTATACAGAAAAAATAAAAATGTTCACTAAACAAAATTTACACAGGTATCAATAATTTACATTAAATATGAAATATAAAAATATGAAGTAGAGTGGAGATACGTACCGCATGGTGGGAGAATGGAAACTAGGTACTGTTTGGTAGATGGGGGGTAGGTAGGATGGAAAATACGTAGGAAAAGGTAGAATGGAAAATACGTACTGATTTATGGACAGGGTCTGACAACAATGACTAAAATTCTTAATACTACCATACAAAGAATCAATGAAATTTAACTTATGATTATAATAATGATACAGGATAAAAAATTATAATTTAATTCTTGAAATATCACCTATATAATAGTAAAAACAATGATGGAAGATGTATATGGAGAAAAACTGACTGTACCTCCCAACTTAATTATCCCTAATTCTGTTTAAGGTATCCAAAGATAACAGAGTGGAAAAAAATAAAAATGGAACATTGTAAAATACATTAATTGACAAATCTTACAGGTTAATAAAAAAGTTAAATAAACATAAATACAAGTTGGAATAAATTGAATAGTGAAGACATTTAGAAAATTTTAAATACATAAACAAAAACAAAATAAATACATATATAGAATTATATGGATACTTAAAATAGATTTAAAATTATAAATAAAAACCAACAAACAATAATAATGAAAAACAAAACAATATATATGGTGGGATAGACAGAGAAAATATGCTACTTAATAGAGTTTAATATGTGGCTATATGTGGAGGAAATGCATTGTTTATCGGTTTTGTGGTTAACAGGATTGGATTGGATACCTGTGTAAATTTTGTTTAGTGAACATTTTTATTTTTTCTGTATAACACTTTCATTATTGTAATATGGTCATTGTATTTTAATTAAGTTTTTTTTACATATACAGTTCTTCTGTTATTTTTTCAATATCGACGTTCTCTAGCTAAATAGGTTATACAATATTGTATGTAATGTCATTGAAATTATATTCTTTTGTATCTTTTTAGCCCTGATGATGACCCACAAAGGGGGTCGAAACGTTGGCAAACAATAAAATAGTTGAAACTATTTAGTTGTTTCATTTAATGACCGCCACCCGGACTAATTCCTTCCAGTATTATATTTTCTGATTTCGTTTCTAATTTCTGAACACAACGGGATCTACTATAAAATAAATAACCGATTCAGAATGACGATAAAAGTAATTAACTGTCATCTCAGAGCTCTTCAAGAGTTTTACTTGGAAATTAAGCAATTTTATATATTATTATTACTTAATTAAAGATATTAATAGTTGTTAATTAGTCTAGATATTTTTTTAAATTATTTATGCATGTAACATAACTTTATGCAGCTTTGTATAATCGGACGATGCTACTGTAGGAGTCCTAAATTTAGTCTTTCCAGCTTTAATTAGGAAAGAGATCTTTTAACGAGTAACTGACATTGCACGGGCTCATGAACACTATTTTACCTTCCATCTGAAGGACGGCACAACCAAGGGTTTTTTACTCCAATTAAAAAATCCTAGGGCCGCGTTTGAACCAACGACCTTCGGTATATAATACTGTTATGCTATACACTATACCACATATCTCATATTTATAATTTTACAAAAATTCTCATTTAATTTTACAAATAAATTACTCAATTATTAATCGATAATCAATATCCAGTCCCGGGATCGATCGGTATCGGGTGTAAATGAAGCTGTTGGACCCCTCTGCCGCAGATGCTGTCGAGACTGTAAGAGAAAATGTATTCCCTACCTGCAGAAGAAGTTTCGTGATGAATTCGGCGAAAGAACGTTCACTGTCAAAGGGCTATGGTTTGGAAGCATCGCATTAGCAAAGAGAGTATTTTTGGAAAAATATGTTCTGGAAATGAATCAGCTCCAGAAAATTACAGAAACTATAATCCTGGACTCGCTGTGCCTCTTACCCCATCATATATATTAAGGCTAGCCTGGATTCGTGAATTTTTCAAGACCGTATTTATAACAACAGTAATACGACTAAATAGGCTCATTTGAAAATATACCTCTCCCTTCTTTTTAGTTGCTAAAGATTGTCTTCAAGATTGATTAGTGTTAATATCAATAATATGCTGAGTGTTAATAGAAACTCAGCATAGTTGAGGTAACCGATCCAATTGGGAATTTCTCCCCTCCTCTTTTCTCATATTAAGTTCAAAATATTCCCCTAATTTGTTTAAACAAAATGTCCCTGTAATATTCCATGTATATGTGCCATTCCTGAACAAGTATATTCAGTTAGACACTTTACACAATTTAATGATTGTTCCCAAATTCAATCCTTAATTCCTAAGGAGTAAGTTTTAGTCCATGTTTGAGGGAAATCGTATAGCCTACTCTTTTGTTACAATATGCCTCAAATAATTACTCATAGCTTTCAAAAGTTTTGATATATGTATTTTTTTTTAATAACTGGTTTGTCCACTCCCACATGAAAAACTTGTTAGTTTTTTTATATAAAGATTGGTAGCTGTTTTTCATAATATCGATAACGTAATTTTTTTTTGTAGTTTAGATTTGTAAAAAAAAATAATTATTCAATGAAGATCAAAATTATGATGAATATTTTTTTAATTTATTCACTCTAACATTAGAAAGGTTTATTATTAAAAATAATTAAACAAAAAACTTGGTAAGGTTTGTAAGTTTAATAAACTATATCTCTTACTGATAACACACCAATGTATTGAAACATTATTATATATTCAATTCATATTATAAAAAATCAGAAATTAGACCGATCTTAGTATCCTGAGGATTCGGAAATGAGAAAATCAGCTGGTTTAATTTATTTTACATTTTATTTTGATAAGATAAATGTGTTCGAGAGAGAAAGATAATTGGTTCGCACACAAACTTTGTTTCTCACGTTCATATCTTAAAAGCTATACATACAATCAAATCCTTTGTTATTATTTATTTATTTTATTAAGGAAATGATAATAGCTCGGCAGCATGCAAACAAGTTAATAATCGAAAGTCCCCATAAAAATTTCAATAAACTTTCTCCTGACTCTGGACAATGGGGCATTGTTATCAATTACCCTCTTTCATACAATATGTTTCTTTTTTAAATAAAATTAGACGATTATTTTACCTTATCATATTTACGAAAAAAACTTGCTCTAACTAAACTTGCTACTGAACCATGAAAAAATATTGAACTATTATTAAAACAGTACAAACTAATTAATTCGTAAAATATACACATTAATTCTACGATAAACTAATCAACTGGTAAATGAAATTATCATGGAACACAATGTAAATGAAATAATGGTGTATATATTACTTACACTTACTATATATAGTAAGAGGAAGTATTGCGATCGTCAAAATTTTCGAATTCCAGTTTTCAACGGAAATACACGTTTTAGGATCCCCTGAGTCCAAATAACCAAGTCCCGCAAAAAGGTCTGTGTGTGTGTGTGTGTGTGTGTGTGGTAACTCCCGGGCGGAAACGGTAAGTCCTATGAAACTGAAATTTCATATTTAAGACAACTATACGCCCGTGACGTGACAACACTTTTTTCATCAAAATGAGCTTACCAGAAGAGGCACTTTATACTATGCATTTTGCACCTTTTTTCGATTTTCTCAAAAACGGTTCCGACGATTTTGATTAAACTCGCTATATCGATGTAAAATTTAATGGGCTTTAATACCATGTAGGTTTTATTCTGATTAAAATGGTCTGACAGCGCTTAAATGCCGATATTTTAAATTTTCTTCCCCTAAAGTACCTGTAATTTTGTTGATTATATAAAAATAACTATATTATCTTGTTAACGCTGATGAAAAACGAGTAAATATATAAATTGAATAAAATCGATACCCAACTAAAGAAGAAAACAGAAAAAATATTTTTTTAATGCAATTTTTCGTTTTTGAAAATAAGAGCAGTAATATACATGTATGATATACCGCTGGAAAGCTAAAGATTTCGGAAAAAATATAATCTTATACACAAGCTTTTGAAAGTTAATACAGAGTGATAAAATGAACATGAATCGAACTGATTATTTTAGATAATAATATAATAGATTTTTTAATGAAAGACATGTTTCTACAGAAATTTTATTTAATTAATTCCTTAATAGTTTCACGTATTTTTATCTCTAACTGTTTTTGGAAATTCTTTCATTGATTTTAAAAATGGAGGTAATTGAAAGTCGTGTGTTGTCCGCACCAGATTATTTTTACTTCCACTTACCTGTATAATAAATATATAGTAAGGAAAAGTATTGCGATGGTGAAAATGAATTAGAGTTTTCAACGGAAATGCACGTTTTGGGGTCCACTGAGTCCAAATGACCAATTCCGCAAAAAGGTGTGCGTGTGTGTGTGGTAACTCAATCGCGTAAACGAATAGTCCCATTAAACTGAAATTTTATTTTTAAGATAACTATACGCCCGAGATGTTACAAAAAACATTTTCATCAAGATCAGTTTACCAGAAGAGCCACTTTATACTATGTATTTTGCACCTTTTTACGATTTTCTAAAAAACCGCTCTAACGATTTTGATTAAACTCGCTATATCGATGTAAAATTTAATGGGCTTTAATATCATGTAGGTTTTATTTGGATAAAAATGGTCTGTCAGGGCTTAAATGCCGATATTTTAAATTTTCTTCCCCTAAAGTACCTTTAATTTTGTAGATTCAATAATAATAACTAGATTATTTTGTTAACGCTGATGAAAAACAGGTAATAAATTGAATAAATTCGATACCCAACTAAAGAAGAAAACAGAAAAATACTTTTTTAATGCAATTTTTCGTTTTTGAACATAAGAGCAGTAATATACATGTATGATATACCGTTGGAAAGCTAAAGGTTTTAGAAAAAATATCATCTCATACACAAGCTTTTAGAAGTTGATAGAGAGTGATGAGAAGAAGATAAAACTAACTGATTATTTTAGATAATAATATAATAGATTTTTTAATGAAACACATGTTTCTATATAAATTTAATTTGATTAATTCCTTAATAGTTTCACGTATTTTCATCTCTAACTGTATTTGAAAATTCTTTCATTGATTTTAAAAATCGAGGTAAGTGAAAGTCGTGTGTTGCCCGCACCAGATTTTTATTTATAAAATAGAAACAATTAAAATTAAATATTAAACTTTTATATCATTTCATATCAAAATCGTTGTCGGTCATAGAAAGTGAATTTTTTGAGTAGCCGTAAGGTATCACCGGCATTCAATTGGTCGTGCTGAATATAATGTCACGATTTGCCAATCCAGCTCAAAGGATAGTAATTTTACATTCTACTGTAAACTATTTAACCTGTAAAAGTATTTCAGTGAGCACAGCTGTATTGATTTATTTAGATTCTGTGTAGGAGCAATATTGTCTAACCAACTTTATGTCACATGAAAGTCTAGGATAAGTACCTGTTGGTATAAACATGAAGAAAGGCTCATTCCGTTGCCAAGGAAGTGCTAAAACATGTTATTGCAGCTACTTAGGGCGCTGTAACAGGAATTTCCATGTAGCTACATTCGCTTCGTGACTACCATCAGCAATGTTACCGCGTCCCAACACATCACCCACTCGACTCCAAGGAGTATTTAGGGTCAGTAGGCTACGAGCAAGTGATAATGCGGAGTTTGTTTAATTTTTTTTTTTAATATTCCAAAAAGATTTAAATTTTGGGCAATTATTTATATTAAAATAAGACCCATTGGTAGGGAATAAGGATTAAAACATTGGAGCCTTTAGGATTTTACACTACTCGGCACCGCAGAGAATGCACCTGGTGAGAATGATTGATAAGACATTACCCCAAAAATTGAAACGGATATATGTATATGTATGTATGTATATATATACATAAATATATATATACACGAATCCCTAAAAGGTTTATAAGCGCCGAACAGACAGATAGGCGCCTGAACGGTTGACCGAGGCATAGCTGGGAGGATTGCGTATAGATTAAATCTTGGTTTCAGTTTGAGTTTTGAGTCAGTGCATGGAGGATAGCAGACAGCGACTGGTATCGACTTCAGGGTTCCCTAAACTTTTTTTTATATTTGGAGAACACCATTTAATCAAGTTTCGATAACACAAATATTCATAAAAATTGCTATAAAATGTAATATAATAAAATATATATAATATAATACATAATATAAAATAATAATATAATAGTATAAAAGTTTCTACAAGAGCAAAGATTTAAGCATACGTAAGAAGAACTTTAGATGAGCTGTTAAAAAAAAAAAAAAGATTGTTTTCATATTATTACTAGAATATCCAGAAAGGTGAGAAATAATTTTGCTGTTACATCAAATTTTCTCGTGTAATAATTGGCTTTATTCATTCAAATTGATATGTTTGGAAAATTAAAGATTGCATAGACTCCAGATAACAATGGTAGTAGATTTTATTTTAAACTCAATTAAATGTGCATTACCTTATTACAAGAATAAATAAATAACACAGTGTTCTTTCAAAGCTTGTAGGCTAAACATGTCTAATTAAGACACTATTTTGTCCAAAATTGCATGATTATGAGAACAATAAATTCTCGAAACATCGCATAGATAAAATTGTTTATTCATTGACTGAAACCTGAGAACAACACAAACTTAAATTATCAACAGTCAAACAATATATATATATATATATATATATTGTGTGTATTGAAAAGCAACAACATTCCATTATTATAGTTTTAGGAGCTACTCTCTTTTCAGTTAACGAAGTTTTCCAATCTTTAATTAAATCTGATCATGTATGACATACATAAAGGTATTTCCAAAAAAATGAATTAGAATTGTCCTCCTAGTACCATTAAAAGACTAAAATGGAAAAAATTGGACAATTTTATTCTAATGCCCTATTATCAAACGAGAACCCTTTTTTACGAGATAACTAGGTCATTTAGGACTAAAATGACACATAAATTCAGATTTTATGTAAGAAAATAATTACACTTTATTAAATTAATCCTTGAAGTAACCTTGAGTTATACTGTTTTAATGATCAATGAATATATTTTATTATAGACAGTTAAGGACATTTCACAAACAATACTACATTGATGGTCGAACATGAAGGTAGTAGAAAACTAAACATCCTTCATTAACTCAATAAAACAATACCAACATAATTTTAATATGTATTTTCATTGTAATGATATTTTAATTCTGCTTTAAGTTGGAAAATAAAGGTTATATTCAATACCACCAAGTCACACATTAATATATACTTTATGATTAATTGGTCATTTGAATATTTTTTGCAAAAACGTCGATTTAATGATATGAACATGAAATAACTCTACATTGAAAAGTCTATAACAGAATTGTTCCAAACAAACATATTATGTACATTATTTTTATATATATAAGCTCTTTAACATCTATATAGAACAGGTCTTAAAACCATGGGAAAAAAGTTGCCGGGGTATGGGAGTAGAGGTCGGTGAAGACGTTCACCTTACAATTCGCGGACGACCAGGTTGTCATAGCATCGGATGAATTTGAGATGGAATATATGATGAGGAAGCTCGTAGAAGTATATGCACACTGGGGTCTGGAAATAAATAAAGAAAAAACAGAATATATGTATGTCTTCTCATCTGTCCCTGCTCTCTGCCTAGAGGACTGGACGATTCCGTAAAGCGATGTCTTCAAATATCTAGGCGTTACTATAGATAAAAACGCCTCAATAGATAGGGACATATCTAACAAGATTATTAACGAAAAAGGATTATTGGGATACTAAATGGAGTGTTATGGAATAAGAAGGTATCAGTCCAAACGAAAATGAAGGTATTCTACTCCTTTCTGATTAGCACTACGCTGTATGGATGTGAATCCTGGACAGTGAAGAAATTCCTGCAAAACGGATTATTATTCCTGGAGATGGATTTTTGGAGAAAGTTGTGCCGTGTCTCGGTTAGAAAAAATCCCCAATAATCAAATAAGGGAAAGAGTGTGGGCCGAGCTCACCATTCTCGAAGAAATTTAGTAGAAAAAAGGCTGATGTGGTTGAATACTGCCCACGCAAGAGGATAAAACGAGGAAGACCTCGGAAAAGATGGACAAAGATGTGATGGAGGATATGGCAGCCAGAGGTCTGATTGAGGACGACTGGATGATCGAAATTATTGGAGAGACGGAGTACTGAGGACCGAGATGTGACATCATTGCAGAACCCCGGAGAAAAAAAAAATATATGTAATCAAAGTGATAACTAATTAAAAAGATAGAGAGAAACCATTATTATCATTTTTTGTTAACTCTATAAATTCATCTACATCTTTATAACTTCATTGGGAAAATATCAAACTATTCTCCCGATTAGATTTTGGATAACACCTCTTCGTCGCGTTAAATAAAAATATAATAAATAAAACTGCTAATGATTAATAAAAAAATCTAACTTTAAACTTATTACATCCAGTAATATCAATGACTTCGATGCTTATTAGAAAAACTCTTTAAACTTAGTTAGAAAAAAAACAAAAAAAAACGATTACACGACTATAAGAAGGCTATCTGCACTTAAAGATTTGTGCTTCGAGGTCAGTCCAAAATCCTTCTTAAAATTCTCAACTATCCATACTCGGGACGCAAAAATGTATCCATAATTGAGACGTTGATTTCCAAAAGGTACTATATACATTCTAAGAAATTTTACAGGAAGCGCGAAAATCTCTCATTACTCTATTATTAAACTAGCTAATTTCGGTCTTTTCGCATTAAAATCTAGAATCGTATTTTTACTATATTAATAAAATCATATTAAAGTTATGAAATAAAACGTTTTAGTATGATTTGAACGAAACTAAATGCGTAATTAGTACTTATAGAAAATGAACGAATTTCTAAATCGCCTTTTTTAAGTACTTGAGAGCTCATTAGATAAAATCAAATAGAAGATTTAGATCACACAAAGGGTTGAGAATACAAATATGTAAAATAGTCAGTTCGTAAAAAATGTCCTTTAGTACCTTTTGGAAATCAACGTCTCAATTGTCGTTGTATTTACTACCTTATAAATAATGTAAGTAGTAGTTGTTAGTCGTTCAAGTAATCGTATTTGCTACTTTTATAAATAATATAAGTATAATCTTAAGTTTGTTTTTGTAATGTTTTTATTTTTATTCCAGGCACAAGACTCAGTTTTTGTACTTTACTGTTATCTTAGAGGACAGGAGGTCCCAGATAAGTACTTTTCTTTCTTTCTATAATTATGGATAATGATCAATATCTTGAGTATTTGATACAATATAGATACCATTCGTCCATGAAAAACTTCTTCCCAGTTCAAAACCACTAATTCTAAACCTTACTTTTCGAATCCCGATAACCCTCCGAAATTTCTGAAAAGAAGATGGCTTACGAACCACCTAAACCAATGGAACTGTTTTTGGAGTGCTAACCAATGATGATAGTTTCTGTCATGTCATAATAAAAGTTATATCTAATATTTACTCGTGTAATTAAATAAACATGTTATTAGAAAGAAGTCAGAATGGTTACGTACTAGTTATTACGTCACATTAATTATCTTCCATACATCTGGTTATAGAAATAGTCTGTGCAATAATTTATATTGTTCTCATCCATTAACCTGAGTACCTTCACCAACATTAAAGCGATACTTGATAAAAAAAACTGAAACGAAATACTCCAGTTACATAAACAGTTAACTAAGCCCACTATTATACACTTCACCAGCAAAACTATAAGCATTGTTTTTTAGTAGATATAAATATATTAATTATTTATTGTAGTAGGGCATACTATGTATGTATGTATCAGGGCATACTTTTGAACACGTCAAAGAAATTCAAGTATTTAGGTTCAATTATAACTAGAAAAATTAAATCCAGGAAGAAATAAAATCCCGGTTAAAGGTGGGAAATGCGTGTTATTATTCAGTTGCTAAGTTACTTAGCTCGCGGCTTCTGTCTAAAAACTAAAGGTTAGAATTTATAAAACTATTATTCCTCCAACGGTTTTTTACATGATGAGATACGTGGCCGCTTACTTTGAAGGATGAACAACGGCTTAAGGTTTTCGAAAATAAGGTATTGCGTAAAATATTTGGTCCGAAGAGAGATAAGTCCACTGGGAAGTTTAGAAGGTTGCACAACGCGGAATTGCGGAACTTGTATCCTGTGAATATAATTGAGCTCATTGCATCGCGGAGACTCAAATGGGCGAGTAAAGTTGTTGGGCTCGATGACGAGCGGATTCCGAGAAAGTTGGTATTTGCTGATCCGACTGGTAGGCGTCCGAAAGGTAGACCGAAGCGTAGATGGGAGGATTGCGTTAAGGTGATCTCGGGAGCTTGGGCTTGAATGGTGAACATCGGATGAGTCTGTGTAGGCGGAATTTGGTGGTATCGGCATCGAACCTTCGGGTTCGCTGAGCCTATTATTATATATTATTATTGTAGTAGATATAAATAGATAATATTCATAGTGAATCGACGGAATAATCTTTTGAGATTCGAAAAATGTTTCGATCTGCTACATAATGCCAATGCACCTAGGAGACGAATTTAGCCGCACTATACAATGTAAAAATATTGTGTCCATCAATGATAAACAAAACTGGTGCGCGCGACACACGAATTTTACATATCTCCGTTTTTGAAAATCAATTTAAAATCTTTCTAATACAGTTAGAGATAAAAAAGGATAAATAATTATTAAATTGAGTTTCGATAGAAACATGTGTTTTATCAAATAATTTATTACATTATTATCTATAAAAATCACTTAGTTTTGTTTTCATCACTTTCCATTACCTTTTACTACTTTGTGTTTAAGATAATATTTTTCTTAAATCTTTAGCTTTCCTTCCCAAAAACCGAATATTTTATCAATGCTAACAAGATGATATGATTATTTTAAACTATCGGTATTTAAGCCCTGTTAGACTATTTCAATCGCAATGTAATTTACATTGAATTAATGCCCAATTAATTTTACTTCCATATACCGCATTTAATAAAAAAAAACGTACTAAATGCATGGTATACAGTAGCACTTTCGGTCAGCCGATTTTGGTAAAAAAGTTGTGGTTACATCTAGGACATAAGTTGTCTTATATATGACGACTTTATCGCGTGACTTAGTTATTTTGACTGAAAGGACCCTATAAGGTGTACTTCCGATGAAAACTGTAATTCCAAATTTTCACGACCAATACTTCTTTCTTTTACAATAAACTTATATATGTAAGTAAATTAAAAAATTGTATATTTATTTAAACCGCCTTGTTAGTAGCGTCCTCCTATGCATTTTTGAAATAAGTCTACTATTGAAAAACAACGTACAATGCCTTATTATGATTTAACAATTGTAATTCTCATTTCTAATACTACATATTATTGATAAAATATATAGTTTTTTTTTTTTCTTTCTTGGCCGCAGTTAACATCGAATAACCTTAATGAGGGACTAGTTGATAAACAAATAATGAAACTTATTACTCCAATTTAAGCTGGAAAACTACAGTAAGTTCAACAGATCGAAAATATAAAATAAAATGAAACATTAAAATTTTTTGTTGCACTTTTGGACGTAGACATTTGATCGATACTACTTATCTGGTTTAGATAAGACGTATTGCTTGTAAGATAAAAACACTTATTGAAGGTAAAATCGAAGAACGTACCTTTGTTTGATTTAGATAATACCTCGTGTTTTCTTTGAATTTTACATGGGTAAAGTATGACACAATAAATATACACGAAAGGAAATTAGTAAATCGATATTGTGATTAACAACAAATAGTAACTGCCCAAATGTGAGCTATAAAATTGTGAAATAATAATAATTATTATTTTTAAACATAGTTTTTACTCACGAAAATATATAATAAGTAAAATTCACGAACGTAAAAATTAGATAGAAGAATTTTTAACATAGAGGCACAATTTAGATTTCCTGAACTCCAAATTAACATGGTTCTTGTGTTCTGAACCATACCACTCCAGCAAAAAACTATAAGTTATGTTAAAAAGTTCCCACATAAATATTTCAAAATTGTACTTCTTTCAGACATCACTCAATTTCATTTAAAATATAAGAATGACAAAATTAAATGCACAAAATTTATAAAATTTTCATGGTTCATAAATATGAATACCCTTTTCATCGTACATGATAGTTTTTATGTAAAATAATCATTACATTTATACCAACAGTTTTATTATTACCGTACTTTATTTTACAGAGATTTAAATTAAATTTCAAATGAACACAGGTTTAATAAGAACCTAATTAATTCAATAAGATAATGATATAAGAAAATGTTTTAATAACAATGTATTGTTTTTTATCTTAAAATTATAATTTAATCACCTATTTATAACATGGTATTTTAGTATAAAAAAAAGTATTTTATAAGGAAAATGGAGACTATAGTGTTACTAGATAACATGTAAACACGTATGCATATGTATAAAGAAGCACTGTAGATTTTGTTATGAATTGCTCACAATTAAATCTAGTTTATAAAAAAGGAGTATTTTTATGTATTCAACAGAAGCGCTTAATTAAAAAGCTAAAAAAACATTAAAATAATATTTTACTTTGTTTTATAACTCCGAAATTTTTTTCAATTAATTCAGATTTAAACGTTGAAATTGATTCTACCTGAGTTATCTTTAAATTTTTATTCTGCTGCTTGGATTTCAATAAATTATTAATTAGCAAATCATTAGCGGATTTATGCAAGACAATGAATTCGAAAAATATTTATTATGAGGTCTCTCTTGATAAATATTAGTAATAATAACCTCTCTTTCTTTTATGTCATAAAAATAGGGGAAACTTCATGCCTATCTTAAAATTCCTATCCTACAACTAAGATAAAAACAAAACTTTTACAACGCACCTAGCCTTTACAGTTATTGCAAGAGATAGCGTTCAAACCTTGAGAAGATGGAAGAAGTAACACACACTCAACTCACAACAACAATTAACTAGTGCCAAGAACTCGTGTGCTGTGAAACGTAAGAGCAACGCATGCGCGATAGGCACAATAGCGATACAGGAAATCACGACACAGGAAAGGGTGGAAGCCTTTCCCGTAACGGTAGGTAACTAACTGTATCCCAAGGGCTTTATGTATAATGGACAACATATATACCTCCTACAGGGGTGCCAACTGTACTGCACTGACTAGACGGCACCTGAATAGGTCATAAAAAAAAAAAAGAAGAACAAACTGTATGTACGGAATACGATATATATCTCGGTTCCTAAAATTGCATTTGAGAATTGGTTTGAAAAATCAAGAACTAAATTCACTTTCACTAATATTGCTGTGAATTACATAAATATTATACATGCCAATAATAAAATAACTGTTATTTAAAAAAAGAAAAGATCTTAAGATATGGAGATCGATAAATAGTAGGTCGA
The DNA here is from genome assembly GCA_023052935.1 of Piezodorus guildinii. Lineage (NCBI taxonomy): Eukaryota > Metazoa > Arthropoda > Insecta > Hemiptera > Pentatomidae > Piezodorus > Piezodorus guildinii. Next base: position 66,529,319 of record CM041293.1, read on the forward strand.
CACATATGGAACGCCGAGGAGCATGCAAACAAATAAAAATATACTTTAAAAGAGATCCGAAATGGTATCCAACATTTTGCTATTCGTTAATGGAAACATTAAGTGGATCGGCGTGATCTACTGGATAGAGCACTAGTCTAATAGAATTCCAAATGTGGCAGAATATTATTTATTATAATAATATAATTCAGTCAGGGCGACCATAGGGTATAAAGACCCTCCTAGGGCAGACAGCCACTAAAAAGGCTGTACAAAAAAAAAATAATAATAAAAAAAAGGGAAAAACCTGGCGGCAGAGCGTTATAAAGGTCTAATCACCTTATTGCACTGCCGGAGGCGTAGAAACAGTACAAGTCTACATGAACTGAGCCCAAGACCCTTCATGGGTTGTAGAGGTACTGGTTTTTAATAGCAACATTATATTCATCAATACATTTATACTTTCATTTACATACATATGAAATATAATAATAATAATAGGCCTAGTAAGCGAAAATATTGGAATATTTTAGAATTCGAGTTTTCACTGATGGAAATGAAAGTTTTATGGTCCAGAAAAAAAAAATATGTTTTTTTGTTTTTAAAATATCCCATCACAAAAGATATATTATTCTGTTTTTAAAAGCATTTTATTATAAAACTGTATTGTCGTGAATATCAAAAGAATATAGTATAATTTTTTTCTGAGTCTGAGCACCAGACCTAACCAGTACTTCCTGAGCATTTGAGCAAATAATTTTATTTTAATAACGAAACCAGCAAGATTTAATTTATGATAGATATTAAATTTATCTTGGGGTCACCTCTGGTGTAGTGGCTACCATAACAGCCTCTATGCCCGAGGTCATAGATTCTAACCTGCAGGTGGCCCAGGGATTTTTTTTATGAGGATAAATTCATCTAATAATAATAGTTGTATTTCTCAGATGCATTAAATCTTTATGTTTCAAAATGTTATTGAAACAATTGAAATAAGATAAAGCAGAAGCTGCGAGGGGTTGTGGTTATTAAAGAGACCACATTTAACACTTAAATAAGGAAAGGTTGTAGCCGCGTTAGGATGGTAAATCTGCCCCTGAGGCTTTTTTGACTCAAATTTGGAGGATCGATTTGGTGTCGAATAAAAATGATTCACCCCATTTTTTAGCTTTTTAATTCAAATGGTTTTTCAAATTCAATTTTAATTGTCTTTAATAGTAAAATTTGAAATAAGTTAATGATGATATTTTTCTTTAATTCTTAGGAGTCAAGGTTGATTCTTAAACGAAAAGCAAATTTTTAGCGGAAGAAATAAAACAAAACTATGTATTGTATTTTTTTAACCTTTTTGAAAAGTGTCAATCACCGATTTTTTTTCAGAAAATGTCTTTTAACTCCTCTATACACAGGAATCTTTTCGAATTTTTTGAAGAGGTGGAACAATATGAAAAATAAATAAAAACTTACTTTTTTCTGAAATCTCGCATTCAACTTATATTTCTTATTATTATTGAACAATGTTTAAACAATTATTTCTCATCAAAAATTCAGAATTACATTACTTATATAACATTTTCAATCATTTTTCTACAAAATTATTGGATTAAAGCTATGTTTTTCAAAACGCGCGCCAGGCTAGTTAGCGCTCTGTAACGTCGTCTATTTAGCTTTTATCAATCATTCTTAAAATTGCTCAATCATTTGCTTCTTCAAGTGTTCTCTATGGATTTCGTCACGAAGGATGTTTCGGTTAAAATAAATAATTGTCTATAATCTACAAACTATAACTTTCTTTAAACGCAAGATATCGGAAAAATAAAAACCAGTTTTTATTTTTTTTCATATTGTTCCACCACTTCCGAAAATTCCAAAAAATATCTACAGTACAGAGGAGGATAAAAGACACTTTCTGAAAAAAAATACGGCGAGCGACACCTTTCAAAAAAGCATAATAACTAATTTTGAAATATTACAAAAAAATCATTAATTAATTTCAAATTTTACTAGTAAAAAATTATTAAAATCGAAAAAAGATTTTTTTTTTTTAAACTCGAAAACCATTCGAATTAAAAAGCTAAAAAATGGGTTGAATTATTTTTATTTGACACCAAATCGATCCTCCAAGTTTGAGTCAAAAAAGCCTCGGGAGGCAGATTTACCATCCTAACCCGGCTATACCCGTTATTTCATTGCGCGCAGACGTTTTGGCCGAAAGTGTCGGCCTGCATAAGGGCCATTGTCAGATCCTTCTTCCTGATTAACGCCAAAATTTTGGCTATAAGCATAAAATATATTCCTTATTAAGCGTGTTTCTTCAATTACTGAATCAACTTCAACTATTCATCATTAATAATAATAGAAGTTAATCTGAGTCTTTTATGTGTTAGAATATGAAGGAAATATGAATATGATTAATATTCAAGAAATATACGATCCTAAAATATATTCTTAAATAAATTATTAAAAATAAATATATAATAAATAAATGACATTACAGTACATTAATAAAAACGCGTTTATAAGTTTTCTACAGCTGGTTAGTTATCGAAGACCTATAATCTTAATGATCTGAATTGAAGAAGACAAAGCCTATTTTAAGAAACAGGAATTATTTCGGCTGACAATAAAAATGTATTTAAATAAAAATGTGATGATATAACTTCAGCCGAGTTATGAAACTGCATCATAAATGTGTTACTTAATATTTATGACAACCACTCAAGAAACGCATTCTTGCATGGCACTCCATGCTATAATCTACAATACCATGTCGAATAAAGACTAGAATTTATAAGTCTTATAAGTTTCTAAACTCATTTCATTACAGTTGTTTAATTTGTTTTTGAAATTTCGATCAATTAGAACAGGACCTCGTTAAACGAAAATGCAGGCCTTTTAGTGAAGGAATTCCTGTTTTCTCGAACTAATGAGCCCGCTTTTCGCCAGAAATTTCGACCCAATGAACATTAATTTACAAGATGTAAACCAACTTAAACATTCCTCAAAGCATTTTTTTTCTTTGTTTATTTTTGAAACGCTGAATATTCACAGCGAAGTCTGAGAAACAATACAGAAAACTATATAACATAAAATACTTATCATAAAGATAATAAAATAATAAACATGAAGCATAAGCTCGTGGCAATGTAACTTCAAATTTTAAATGTACAGACATTAGAACTTAATTTTCAGTTTTAAAACAATCCTGTTGTTAAAGATTAATATGTTGTTATCATATTATTATATATTTAGGAGGATCATGTTGTGTTTTAAAGAGTTTAAGAATAAAAAAAATAATAACCTATATATATTCTTAGAAATTTCAAATTCACGTAAAACTAATGGTACGTTGATTTTTTTGTTTATTTATTTAACGTCACTTTATGCTACTATGGCTAATCGGACGATGCTACAGTGGGAGTCCTAAATTTTGCCTATCCAGGTTTTATTAGGATAGGGATCTTTAACGAGTACCTGACATCGCACAGGGTCGGGACCACCTTTTAACGTCCCCTCCGAAGGACGGCGTAACTAAGGATTTTTTACCCCATTAAAAAATCCTAGGACCACCTGCGGGTTTGAACCCGTGACCTTTAGCATGGGAAATGGTACGTTGAATAACAACATTACAGAGTATTACAGAGTATACAGTGAACACATGCTTTACGCAATGACTTTAATTAATACGAATTTCGGTCTACATAAGATTTGGAGTTGTATTCTCAACAAGACCTTGACCATCCTACTAAAAAAATACTTCGACCCAATTTTTTTTTTTCATATATATGTTCCTTAACTTGAAGATAGAATATTCGTAATCCATCTTATTTCACATTGTTTAAATAAACTATTTATGTGTAGAAAATGGTACTATTTCTTTGCATAAACATAAAGCTTTATTTTAAAAAAATACTACACCAGTTTAAAAAAGATTGTATAACCTAGAAAGGTTAAAGAAAACACAGATAATTTAAAGAATAAATAGATTATTTAAAGGGTAAAATAAAAATGTGGCAATAAATAAAAATCAGCAAAAATGAGTGTCTAGCTGTATTAAACACATTATTCTAGTTTACCTATACAAGGAGTTCCTAAGTAAATTTAATTAATAAATTAACGGTAGTCTATTTGCAAAACGATCTTCTTTTTTTTCTGATGCACATTATAAAGTAGCGTAAGTTACTAATAGCTTTTAGAAAAAAATAGAGCAATTGATTAATACAAAACACACGTGTTCCATTTATGACCTTCAGCCTACTATTCTAGGCGCATATATATTATGGTAAAACAAATTAAGAATTATAAATAATACTTTAGTAATAGCACCTTACAGCATCATTTGACATGTGGAAGGAATAATTAATATATACGAATAATAATCTATGCTTATAAAATGAATACAATTTAAAAAAATAAAATGACTTACTAAATCTATTTTTCACCGATGTTGGATAGTAAGTTACTCACCTAAAACAAAAAACAAAAAAAATTATAATTCGTTTTAAAAAATGTTACATGCATTTTTTTTTTTTATTCATATTTTATTGAATTTTACAACTGTATTAACATAAATACAATAAGTAAAACTGTTGAATTAGAATAAAGGGCGTGAAAGGCTTGAGAAGAAACTACCCAGCGGTAGAACTTCGATTACATGCATTTAAAAGAAATTATCTATAATATTAATTTGCTGAAATAATCATAATAAGTTATTTTAATCATCAATCTACTTCAATATAATGAGTAGATATTTAAGGAAAGGCGGAAGAATGACTTTTAAGTAGGATTGTTGAGTTATATACAGGTAAAAAGGAGAAATAAACAAGATTGCAAGATATTGAAGATCAAAAGGCAGAAGAATTCGATAGGAAGATATTTTAGGTCGCTTGCGGGAACGAGGCCTGTCATGGGAAGGACTCTTTTGTAAGACCACTACATCTAACGGTTAAAGGATCCGAAAAGAAAAAGAAGATTATGGTGATTGGGTTAGGGTCAGCATTTGTTAATAATAAAAAAAAATAAAGGACCAAACATAATACAAAACTATTTTTTAAAAAGCTAAGTTACTACATACCAAACATATTAGAAATAGAAAACACAATCAAAATATAAAAGTAATAGAAACCATACGTAAAAACCAAAATATAGACAATACATTCAATTTCTATATTGATTCCAGGGATTTAGGTCACCACTATGTTGATGGAATAAAACATTTTAAATATAAATTATACTAGAAGAGGATCATTATTATTAAAAAACAAAAGAATATAATCATACATAATATTAAATTGGTATAGCCTTAATCCAGTTGAGGATAAAGATTAGGGCAGTACCTTGCCTATTGTTGACGTTTTAATTAGTTTTTAAAATAAAAATGACGAAGTTATTGAAAACTGACTGGCATCAAATAAATTTTTCCAAACCAGGTAAAATTTCACATTTGTCATGTAATTATTAATTTATTACGTAGCATTGGTTATTTTTGGGGAACCTTTTTAATAATTTTGGTTTATTATTTTTAATAATGAACTTTTGTAATCGACCACAAAAAAAAAGAAAATTTCTCAAACTATGAGGGCTTGCGTTTCAAAATGTGTAGAACAACGAATCAATCAATAATAATAATAATCATATCAAAATTTATAAAAGATGTAATTCCACCAAAAATCGGTTATTATTGAAGATAGAGAAAAATCGAAAAGATTTACGAAATCAAGACAACTCGATGAACAAAGAGAGAGAAAAAAATCTTTGGTGGCTAAGCTATAACTTATAAGAGATGTGATTCCGTGATAAATCGGTTATTAGTGATGATAGAGAAAAAATGTAAGGCGTTATGGATTCAGGAAATTGTATTTGAATTATTTGCATGAAAATCGAAAGAAAAGAAATAGTAAAGCAGTCTAGTAATTAATTGTAAAAATTGTAAATAATTTAAAAAAAAAAAAAAAAAATATTCCTCCCCTTTAAAATTTGACGTTTCAGAACCCAAATAACGAATAAAAAAAATCTGTTTCTCCTAATAAATAAATACCTTTTTTTTTTATCTTAAGGCTGTTTCATAGATAATTAAATTTTATACAAAATGAAAACAAATCATTGAAATAGCAGAGATATAGCGTTTTGAAATTAGCAGGGGTGATATGCCATTTCCTTTTAATTATTTATTGCTTTTCATATTAGTTAAACAGCTATATAAATATGCCCTAATATACTTATTTAGAAATAATAAACGATTGTGTAATAAGTTGCAGCGTTTTTAATATTTTTGAATAACTATTTAAAAATTACCAAAAAATATTTAATCATTTACATTTATATTTAGTTGTTTTTAATAAATATTTGGTGATGAGTTGATATTGCTAATAGGATCTTGATGACGGTTTAAATACCCCGAAATGTTGAGTAAAGTTTTTATTTTATTAAAAGTTATTATTGGAATATATATAAAATCAGTCCAATTATTTTCTACCTCAGAAATACTGTATTTCTTTCGTATAGTAGAAAAAACATAATAAAACGTTATACATATTTACTATCACTTACCTAAATATGAAATATACAGTAAGGGAAAGTATTAGGATCGTGAAAATTTTCGAATTCCAGTTTTCAACAGAAATACATGTCTATGTGGTAAGTACAGCACGAAAACGAACAGTCTGAAATTTCATATTTAAGATATATTATCACATGCATTTTGCACTTTTTTACGATTTTCACAAAACGGCTCAAACAATTTTGATTCGCTTGCTAAATTAATGTAAAATTTGATGGGGTTTAATATCATGTAGGTTTGATTATGATTAAAATAGTATGTATGGGCTTAAATACCGATATTTTAAATATTTATCCTTTGAAGTATCTTTAATTTTATAGATTCTAAAAAATTAAACATTTCATCTTCTTAGTGTTGATAAAAAACGGGTAAAAATAGAAGTTGGACGAATTTGATAACTAACTAAAGGAGGAAAGAGCAAAAGTATATTTTAGGTAAATTTAGTACATTATTACACTAACAGATATATAGTATACCGTTTGAGAGCTTAAGATTAATAATAATGTTTTATTATCTAATCTTTATGGAAACTGAATGTAATTCTAGAAGCTTTTTAAAACTATTTTTTATTTAAAAGTTCCTAAATTGACTTTAACAACCGAAGTAAGTGACAGTCGTGTGTGTGCAGATTTTTGTAATACGTACTATGAATATTAATAAATCCTTTCTAAAAATAAAAATGAAAGATAATATAATTAGAAAGGATATATAATATAAATAAAAAAACCGACAACAAAACCACTCAACTTACGAAGGTCACTTGCTCTTATAACAAACAGGATTGGTGTCTTTCCTCTACGAATGGTCGACATAAAAATAAATATTATAATATTATATTGCATTAAGGATATCGGTTAATACATGGTTTAAGAAATAAAATATAATCATCGTTAAACTACATCAATAAAACAGTAAATATTGAAATTTCTTTTCTGTAAATTTATGAGCAGTAAATATAAAACTTTCCTGAGGAATCGAGAGAGAAAAAGAAAGGAGTATTTACTAGAAAGACCGGTAGACAAAAATATCAAGCACCCATCTACACATTCCGTTTAAATACGTCCCTCTGGGCCACTAAATTGTTCACAGTTCTTATTTATGTTATTGATTTATTTTAAGTCGAACTTCCAAATATATAAAGCGTATGTATAAAATTACAAAAGACAGGCGAACGCAGACAAAATTCGGTTTCAATTTAAAAGCGCAAACTATAATATTTTAAAAAATCACGATAGCAATACTTCTTCTTACTACATATTTCTTAAGTAGGGAATGAAAGTAAAAATGCATATTTTTATAATATACTGTTCTTTTTGGTTCATTATTTTCAATAATAAACCTTTGTAGTAGTAAAAAAACAAACAAAAAATGCATTCCCTTAAAATTTAAGGTCTTACGTTTCAAAATACGTAAACCAGCATAACAAATTTTAAAAAAATTAAGTCTGTCCCCCGCACAAATTTATGTACACTAAAATTATACATACGTTAGCGCTATGCAATAGATATTAAAATTCATAGAAATCTGTAAAGATATCTTAGATGGAGCGTTTTAAAATTAGCAGTGGTAATTGGCCATTTTCCTTTCCTTTATTCATTTACTACATTGCTATATTTGCCCAAATATAGTTATTTAGAAATAATAAACCGTTTAGTAATAATTTACAGCTGTTTTCCTCATTTTCTTTAATAATTTACTTCATAAATAAAACGCTTTTCTTTTTTTTAACATAAATAAATTATCAATACCACTAGGCAAATATACAAAACTTATTAATTCCTAATTTTGCCGTTACCTGATGACAAAGATAATCCTGACTAAGCATCTTGGAAAGACGATTTGGTATGTTGTTAACTTTAGTCCCTCCGATCCATTTTTTCATCCTCCTTATCTTTCCCGATTCTCCAGATGACGTCCTTTTTTAAATCATCCCAGTCTGGAGGTGGTATGGAGGTGGAACAGGAGTTGGGGTTCGGGTACGCTCTTCATCTAATGGCATTTCTTGGTAGACCTGTTCCTCAGGTTCAGGTTCAGGTGTATTGGGACGTCTGCGGAAACCTGATCATCTTTCTGCGCTGTCTTGTTGACAGTAGAGTAGACAGGAGCAAGCTTGGCGTCCGCTGAATAAAGGCAGGGAGGTGGTTCGTAAAGAGGTGTGACGCATCTCTTCCATGGTACAAATACCTTCCTCGGGTTTTAAATTGAGCGTCAACGTCACAGTCGGTACCTGAGCCACATCCCACTCATCGTCGACCACTCGTGATCTTCGGTCGTAACCTCCTCCAACACATTTTCCACCGCACTTTCTATTACCTCGACTTGCATTTCTTCGAGTTTACCAAGTTGTAATATTTCTTTTACTTCAACGTAATCTGATATACCCGAGGGTTCTTCGGTACTGATTGGAGAGTCATCAGGAAGGCCATTTCCTCTATTATCTATTACAGTATCATCTGCAGATTTTTCCGACTCGGAGTCCGTTTCGCTACTTTCCGTGTCAGTTGAATTTTTCTCTTCCCCATCTTCGTCTTCTTTGACATCATCTTTTTCTGTTTCGGGTTCGGTGCATTTTGCCGGTGTCTCTTCCCTCTCCCGACGCCACCAACCCCACAGCCCGGACATCACTGAAATAGCAGGCAGTCGCTCCCGCCAAGATCTATTTTAAGATGAAATGTACTCTGTTCCCACTCTGTACCACTTACGGATACTGACCCCCTGCAGTCATATTACAACTCGACGGTATAAAAAAAGAAAAATAATACAATATTTCGTGGGTTTTTTTCAATACCTTAATGATAAAATCGAACTACCTAATGACATTAAAAAAAAAAAAAAAACACATATACCAAATAAAACATTTTGTAATTTTGCAGAAATCACATCGATTCTAAGAAGCATAAGTTGCGTATATTTTACTTATTTATTATTTTAAAATATTCGTTTTGTGCATATTTATTGTTAGTCGATATAATTAGTATTTTGATCAATATAATAAAATTTGAGCTATCATTCTGAAAATCTTTTTTGTCCTTGTGATTAGACTACTTTTCTCATCATTAGTTTCACATTATTATTAGTCCGCGCTCCATCCGTGGAGTGACCCTGGGGTATGTACTGGAGACTAAATGAAGAGGGTTACCAAAAATTGGGAGGAAACCTGGCGGCTGAGCATGATCCAGGCCTAATCACAATCGTTGGCCGTGAAACAGTTTGATTCTTAATAGTACAGAACCCAAGACTTAATAATTTATATTAGAAATTATTGTTTTGAAAATTGTATATAACAAAATAATAATTAAACAAATATTATTTTTAAATAGAAGAGAAATTCGCAAGCACACAAACATAATGCCAAAATACCTTTCGACCCCTTTTCGTACCCACTTTATAGAGACTAGATTTAATTACGGATTTGGCCCAGGTGGATACTCAAACCCAAGCGTCACCACTCCTCTAAAATTAAGAAATAAAAAAAAAACCTGTACCTCTACAACCCATGAAGGGTCTGGCTCGTCACATAGATTCGTACTGTTTCTAGGCCAACGGCCGAGCAATGAGGTGATCATGCCTCGATCACGCTGGCCGCCAGGTTTTTCCCCAATTTTGGATACCCACTTTATAGAGATTGGGTCCCCCCGGAGGGTCTCTATACCCTAGGGTCGCCCCCCCCCCCTCCGCCCTGCCGAATTAACAGAATAAATAATATCCTGCTACAGCCGGGATTCGAACCGAGGACCCTCAGAACTGTAGACTAGTGCTCTATCCACTAGACCACGCCGCTTCCCAAGAATAAATTTTCCGTTACAGCCAGTGCTCCAACCCAGAACAGTTGTATAGTTCTGCATTCATTAATAAATATAATCTTCTATAGACAAATACAAATTCTGTTCAGGAAATAAATATAAAATTATCAATTAATTTATCTCTGCATAGTCGTTTTCTGGTTTAACAGTGTTTTAAATTCTTTAACCAGCGTTTATGTAAGTTTCTTACTTAAAACTCAGAACCCCGCAGCATGTCTAGCGAATCGTTGGTAGAAAAAACTGAAAACTCGGTCGAAACTAGAAGCCGGCAATGAAGATACATTCCGGGGAAGCCGTAAGGTGTAATTTATTTTTCTTTTAAAAGATTGATTATTGATCTAATTCTCAAAATAACAGCAAGTATTATTTTATCAAGTACTTAAAATTATTTCGATTATTTGAGCATTTAATCAATAATGGTTTAAAATTCGAGTCAACTGAGGCTATCCATAATATATACAGTTAATATCTATAGAAATAATTGTTTTCATTATTTTGTTCTAAAAAAGTATAACATAAATAAATATTCTTGTAGAAAGCACATAAACATAACTGTCATCCATATAATTTATTTACATAAATTTTTATCAATTTTATCGTCTATCTTGATTATTGGTAATAGATTTAGAATGTCAAGTTTTAGTATTAAATTAGTTTTCAAATATCACATTAATAAAGTGTTATAAAAGCAGAAATAGATAATAAATTGGTGGTTGGCAACCTCTCAAGTGTCAATGCCCCACGCACGAAATCCCATAATATTTTCTCACTTGTTTCATCTCAGACTCGGAGAATATGTTTATAATAATTAATTAAACATAATATCTAATCAACGAAAGACATTTCGGTTTCATGAAATATATTTTATAATCAAAATGAGTTTATAGGCGTTGTTTAACAGTGGGTTTTACGTCTTAAATCACAAATAATCAAATTTTGGTTTTGGAAATGATATAACAGGAAATAATATCAGGAAATTTCAAGAAACCTGCGATAGTGTATAAAATATACTCATGGCTGCAGATCCATTCTAAAAATCATACTTTGAATATTTTTTTATTTGGTGTGGTTAATAAATAAATAAATATTCAAAGAATGATTTTAGATTATCTTCAGTATTTAAATTCAACTTCTTGGTTTTTTTTTATGTTTAAAACCTATTACACAATCACGCATTTCCTAATAAAAAATGTCACGCAGTTTTAGACTTGTAAATAATAATAAGCTTAAACATGAAAAATAAAATTACTAGCCTAAAATACACAACAGCCAAAAAGAAATTAGTTCTATGGTCAAATAAATAATTCTCAGAAAGATTTACAGATGAAGTACTAAGATTAGGAATATGAAATCTAAAATTGGAATGATCCTTACACGAACTTTCGTAATCTATTGTTCCTTCATTAGTTTGAGAACCAAACGGATATAAATATAATAGTCTTCAAGTTGCTTGTTCTTTTTTAAATTATATATATTGGTATATTTATTTACATATATATTCTTAACGCCCTTATACTTGAATGATCAAATATTATATAGTTACGTTTTTTGTTTGTTCATTTGGCCGATGATTTGGTAGAGTTAGGCGAAGGCACGGAATCCATACAACTAAATATAAGTACGTAAATTAAAATCGATAAAGATATAGGGCTTGAAATAAATACCGATAAGACGACATATATGATTAGTAATAGAAACGGCGACGACCACGATTGATGATGTAGTAAAATCAGGACATGCGTTTGGACGTTCAAAGTATTTAGGCTTCTATCTATGAATATAAAGGTTAGAATTCATTTTTCCCACATTTCTTTACGGATGTGGAACGTGGCCTGTTACTTTGAAGTATGAACAACACCTTAAGGTACTGCTTCGAAAATAAAATACTGTGTAAAATATTTGGTCCAAAGAGAAATGGGGCCACTGGGAAATTCGAAGTATACACAACGCGGAACTGCAGAGCTTGTACCCTGTAAGTATAATTGAGATGCATCGTGGAGACACAAAGGCGTCGATGGGAGGATAGTGTTAACTCTGGGCTTGAACGGTGATCATTGGACGAATCTGAGTAGGCTTTATTTAGTGGTTCGGCACCGAAACTTCGGGTTCTATAGGCCTAGTATAATTATTATTATTTAACGCCACTTTATGCTGCTGTGCCTAATCGGACGGTACTACAATGGGGTTCCTAAACTTTGTCTTTTCAGTTTTTACTAATATTGGATTTACTAATTTGGTTTTTAGGGAAATTTAACAAGTACCTGACATCCCACAGGCTCAGAACCATAAGTTTACGTCCTCTCCGAAGGACGGTATAACCGAAAAATATTTACTCCCATTAAAAATACCCTATGGTCACTTGCCGGGTTCCCACGAAGACCTCGAGTATAGAAGTCTATTATGATAGCCACTACATCAAAGGTGACCCCACAATTTATACAAACATACTTCAAAGTAATTGAAAAAAAAAATACAAGGAGGAAATGTAAAAGATTATTTGCCAGGAGTACTTACTGGCAGGAATTAATCGTTGGTGTTAAAATTCTTTGATATATTAACAGATGGATAAATAAATAGATTCAACACAACGCATAAATAAATAAAATAAAACAATAAATTGATATGAACATGAATTTAATAATCTATTTTTCTTGCATTATTTCGAGAACCAAAGGACAAACTCTCGCTTGTTCCTTCGGATTTGTTGGTATAACAATTTTTCATATATTTGTTTAATAATATTGCCTCAGACATCTTCCACGGTGGATTCCTCCGATGACGAACGATTCCTGGATCACGTGCCTGCCTATGAATGAAAGGGAAAGAGCTGTTGAACTAGTCCTGTTTACAGGTGGAGTTACGTAAGGGGACAACCACCTCCTCAGCCCTGACATTTCTGGCAAGGTCTCCTGGTCCTCCATCCTATAATGCAGCCAGTCTTTAATCAGTTAGCGGATTGAGCAAAGCGACCAACGCTGATATGTCCTATGCAAGGAGGAAACCATCGATTGATGGCCTACCATTTGTATACGATATTTTTATATAGAAGATATTTGCACAATACTAACGAGAATAATAAGATACTTTAACCCTAAGCTCTAAGAAGATCTTGACCGTATTTTAAAATATCATTCCTGAAACAAAAATGGGGGTGAACGTTGAAAAACCTATGTTTAAAAGCACTACATTTACAGATTGTGGAAAGGTTCTTCCAATGAACTGACTAATTTTAAGATAAATGAATATCATCCACGCATGGAGCTAACCAGTCTACTATGCTTTCTTAAAAAAGTAATTAGAATCCAAAATAACACAAGAGCATTTAGCAACGTCGCGAAAAAATTTATTTCAGTTTTTTGGTTTTTTTCGATATTTATTTAGTTATTTACAATGATAAGGATGCACCAAGTCTGGCATCAGGCAACCGCTACGTCTGCTACTGCGCACTTCCCTTTGTACAAGCACAATTACATTTCCACTTCATTTTATTAGTTGAGTAATCTATACATTAAAACAAGTAAGCTAAGCATTCTTATGTAAGGAATGAGATGGTTCGGGTTACGATAAAATAAGTTGAGAAAATTGTGAAAACCTATTTATTGTCCAATGTTGCGGTTCTTGATCTAGGTTTCCAGGCTATAGTCAAAAAGCAAAACTGATGGATGGTGATATGTCCTTTGCAAAGGAAGAAACCAACAATACCTGATTAGTATACTATAACTTGAAAATATTCAAAGGTTATTAAAGAGGATAATAGTTAAGACACTTTTAATCCTCAGCTATAATCCAAAGATCTTGATTATTTTTTAAAATTGCATTCGTGAAATCGAAGTGGAAGTGAACCAAAAAGTCATATTTGCTTTATGACTCTTGCCTAGAAGCCCTGATGAGGACTTTTTTTTGTTCAACACTACCTCGCCTTAGTAGGCTATACAGGGATTTCTCGCTCGCCAGGGGAAGGGTGGGGGGATTAGTGCTGACTTAAAAGCCCTCCCAGCAGCGAGTCGCCAACTCGAAATCGTTTTTATCTATAATTCGCTAATCAGGTTGCTGGACAGACTGTTCTTACGCGCTAATCCGCTCAGCCACCCCGCCCCCGCCCTATGAAGACTTGCAATGACGCAGTCCTTCTAATTCATTTTACGGTAAACTCTTTAATATTCAATAAAATTCTTATAACTTGTTTCTTATACTTATAATAATTGGCAAAAATCTCCATAATTTCCCGCAAAGGTTTTTAAGAGAAGTATAGACAACTGAGTTTTTAATGCCTAATCTTCAATGTAATCCTCTCACTTTCAACTCGGTCCACTCTCGAATTTTTACCAATCGCTTTGACGCTTCTTAAATTGCTTGAGATTGTAAGTTACTATACTCGATAAATTCACATGTTAATTTCAACCTTTAGCTGATGCGCCAGATGGTAACAGTCGCACTTAACTTCGTCTCTGAGATTTTTGATTTTTCAAAAGGATTTTCATCGATTCCAGTCTCGAAAAAGCTGCCAGCTTTTTGGACATCAACAGCAGTAAGGTTTGGAGTATTATTTCGGTAAGCAGAGTAAATTTTTTTTTACCGCAAACAGTGAATGCAGAGTCAATAGGCTTGACACAAAGGGTAGCCATATTTCCTCATATTAGCTGATTGCTGGTATTGTGAATATATACTTATTACTTGTTTCCCTTTAACATTCTTTTATTACTAACTTTTTTTTTATATATGAAATGCGATATTTTCATCAAGTGATGTCTTCTAAAACGTCAAGTAAAAGATCAAGATCAGCAGGTTCAAATTCGTCTCCCACTAAACAAAGACCCCGTCGTGATAACAATAAGAAATTACCAACACAAGCGAACCCTTCAAGTAACACTTTGAAATCTGAACCCCAGCCTGGCCCATCATCACAGGAGATGAAAGATGAATTCATTTCAAATCCTCCATAGTGAAAAAGAAGACATGGAATCTGCCCCTACACCAAGGGAACCACCACCTCCCCCGATATTTGTCAAAAATATTAAAAAATTTCAACTTCTTTGTGCACAACTCAATAAATTAACCAACCCTGGTAGCTACTCATGTCTGAATAGAACAAATAACACTAAAATATCTCCGGATAGTGCTGAAACCTACAGGAAAGTAGTAAAATATCTGACAGACACCAAGGCCGAGTTCCATACTTATCAGCTACGCCAGGAGAGAGCACTGAGGGTTGTAATAAGAAACTTGCATCCCTCGACACCAACTGAAGTTATTAAAGAAGAACTGATGGAGATGGGATATTAGGTGCGCCAAGTCACCAACGTTTTGAAAGATAAAGTTCAACTTCCAATGTTTTTTGTTGATCTAGAACCATCGACAGGAGTCGAAAAAATCTACGATCTTAAACGACTGTACTACAGCTGTGTAAGAGTTGAGAAGCCCTATATGAAGAAGGATATAGTCCAATGCCATAATTGTCAGGCATATGGCCATACTAAATCTTATTGCCACCATATACCACGCTGTGTGAAATGCGGAGAAGAGCATAGGAGAATGCACTAAACCGAAGTCATCACCCGCAGCATGTGCTCATTGCCTCAAGGACCATCCAGCCAACTACAAGAGATGCCAAATATATAAAAATTTAAAGAACAGATTTTAAAAACCTCAAGAACCAGAAACAGCAAGAATAACAAGATCTAGAAGAGAACCATCTAAATTTGTAGATTCCAATGTCTCATTTGCCCACTTACTTGGAGGTGGGGACCAGAGTAATGAGGTCCGAGGCCCTGCCGAAACAACGTTTACCTCAGCATAATCCACCTATTCCACAACAAACTATTCCGCAAAATTTTCCTATTCTTCAAAAAACTCCTTAACATCAAATTTCTCATATCCCTTCTCCATCAAATGTCACAGACCTTACCAGTCTCATGACATCCTTCATCTCCGGAATCAAATCCCTTGTTATGCCTCTAATATCACTCCTTACGAACCTTGTATCAAATCTCATTCCTGCCTTACAAAAACCATAAATGACCTCACCTAATTCCATATCCATTCTCCTTTGGAATGCGAATGGTGTTAGAAATCACACTGACGAACTGACAGCGTTGTTGCAAGACAAAACAATTGACGTTGCACTTATTACTGAAACTAGACTAACCACTAAACAGCTTTTCAAAATACCGCAGTACATAACATACCGTACAGACCACCCAGACGGCAAAGCTCATGCCGGTTCTGCTATCATTGTCCACCAATCCCTCTCTCATCATTTACTTCCACTTCCTACCTATGATTTCCTGCAAGCCACAGCAATAGTAATCAAGACTTTTTCCTATCCGGTAACTATTACATCAGCATATTGCCCTCCCAAACACTCCATTTCCAACACCGAATTTGCATCCTTCCTGGATTCCTTAGGAAATCATTTTATTCTGGGTGGAGATCTAAACGCCAAGCACCAGCAGTGGGGTTCTAGAACCACGAATTCTCGTGGAAGAAATTTGCTGACTGCTCTGAATTCCCAAAATTTTAACCTCCTACCTCCTGACTCCCCTACCTACTGGCCAACAGATCCTAACCGTAATCCAGATATCCTCGACTTCTTCATCCACAGCGGATTAGGCTCCCTGAACTATTCCGTAACTCGCCTTGATGAACTATCCTCTGACCATAGTCCACTGATCCTTAAAGTATCCCTAACTCCTATTCCGAAACCCATTCCACCATCATTTATCCGAGGCCCTGTCAACTGGAACCTCTTCCGCCAAATCCTCACCGATAATATTGACCTCAGTGTGACCCTCAAAACACCGGATGACCTTGATGATTCCGTCTACTCGTTTACTACCGCCATTCAGCAAGCTGTCTGGACTGCCTCCTCTCCTAAGCACTCCAATAGAACTCCTCAGCAAAACCATTTACCTCAACACCTAGCTGACCTCATCCATGCAAAACGCCGAGCAAGATCATTATGGCAAAGAACCCGACACCCAACAGATCGCCGCTCCTATAACTTTTATTGTAGGCGGGAGTTGGCGACCTTCCGTTCCCAGTCCTTTAATTCCTACCTCTCCTCTCTATCAGCTCGAGATAATTCCCTGTGGAATGTGACCAAAAAGATCCTAAAATACCATAAAGTTTCCCATCCTCTCCGGCGTGGTGATGACTCCTGGGCTGCGTCTGATGAAGATAAAGCCGAGGAATTCGCCACACACCTCTCCAAAGTATTCACTCCTCACCCGGAATCCAACAGAAATCATACCACAACAGTTCAAGAATTCCTTTTCTCACCAATACCTCTTTCCCTACCTCCTAAAGCTATTAATCATTCTGAGGTGAAATATCTTCTTCAAAAACTGACCCTTCGTAAATCTCCTGGACACGATCTCCTTACCCTCCAGATCCTGCGACAACTTCCCCCAGAAAACCATTATTTTTCTTACATACATCTACAACTGCATCCTTCGCACCACCTATTTTCCTCTCTTATGGAAACATTCCACAATCATTCTATTCCTAAAACCAGGTAAACCTTCCAGTAACACTTCATCCTACAGACCTATTAGTCTACTCCCCAACCTCTAAAAAATTTTCGAAAAGCTCCTTCTAAAACGAATCCTGCCTATATTAGAATCTCACAACCTTCCTTCCCACCAGTTTGGTTTCCGTTCTCATCATTCCACTGTTCAACAAGGACTCCGAGTTGTAGACCCTATTTCCTCAGCCCTCGAATGCAAAGAGTATTGTTCTGGTGCGTTTCTGGACATAGCGCAAGCTTTTGACCGGGTATGGCACGCTGGATTACTCTTCAAGCTTAAAACGCATTTACCCCAGTCTCTCTACCTCATTTTAAGATCCTATCTCTCAAACCGCTCCTTCCAAGTACGCTGTGGTGTAGAATTTTCCAACTTTTATTCCGTTGAGGCCGGTGTTCCTCAGGGCAGCGTCCTGGGACCCGTTCTCTACATACTTTACACCGCTGATATTCCTAATCATCCTGACACCTTGAGCAACATTTGCAGACGACACCGCCATCCTATCATCCAGTTCCGATCCCGAAACAGCATCCTTAATCCTGCAAAGACACCTTTGTCTTATCGAAGACTGGTGTGGTGCTTGGCGCATAAAGGTGAACGAGGCCAAATGCAAACACGTAACCTTCACTCTTCGACGAAACTCCTGTCCGCCAGTTTACTTCAATTCCATTCCTATTCCTCCTTCAGATACAGTCCGCTATCTTGGCTTACTACTAGACAAAAGACTGACGTGGAACCCACATACAAGACTTAAAAGAAAAGAACTCAATCGACGATTCGGACAGTTATACAGACTATTAAACAGAAAATCTGAACTTACAGTTGACAACAAATTATTAATTTATAAGACAATACTGAAGCCCATCTGGACCTACGGACTTGAACTGTGGGGGACAGCTAAACGTTCTAACATCAAACGCATTCAATCCTTTCAATCCAAAGTCCTCCGAATAATAGTAAATGCTCCTTATTATGTATCCAACTATACCTTGCACCACGACCTTAATGTTCCATTTATTTCAGACCTAATTCCATCCAAATTTTCCAAATTCCATCAGAACCTCATTCATCATCCTAATCCTTTAGCACGATCCCTATCAAGCTCCACTCATCCATACAACCCACCTAGAAGGTTGAAACGGCAGTGGCCCCGAGATATATTGTAAATACATATGCTGGAGTTCTGACACTGGTCAGATTCTCCTCTCAAGTGCGGTGTGATTGTGGCTATGGCGCCCTCACTTAGCTTCCGCTGGATCTCACCAGTGATGCGGCTGAGAGGGAGGCGCTGGGATCCTTTGGACTCTGCTTGTCCTTCCACAAGTGGGGGGACAAGCCCCGTCCGGGGTTCCCGAGCTGATTGTAAATATTGTACATAGGTATGAATGTGACATGTTTTGTTTATTTATTTGTTAACTTCATTTATTTGTATTTATTTTGTCTACTTAATTTTGTTATTGTATACGTTTACTTATTTTGATTTTATTTTATGTAATTTGACTTTCCTTTTGTTTATATTGTAAATATTGTATGAATGAGATCCTGTAGCACTATTATTATTGTCTATTATGACAAATTGTAATATATACGAATAAAAAAAAATAAAAAAAAATTTTAACCTTTACTTTAATCCTAAATTAAACTAAAAGAGTTCATGGTCCACAATACCGAATATGTTGAAAACAAATCACATATTTTCGTTTCAATTAAAATAATTTAAATTTATTTTACTCAATCGTAAAAATAATTGTTATTTTCTCATATTCAGGACGAGACATGTAGGAAAAGCTTGTTAGTTTTAAACAATCTAGCACACCCAAATCAGAAATTCAATCAATCCGGTTGATTGGAATATTACTGTTCATAACTATGAAGTGAACAGGAAATTATTTACTTAATGACAAAAAGTACCATTATGAATAAATGTTATATCCAACTTTGTTTATTTATGCTTTAATAATTTCAATATGACTATTAGGTGATAAGAAAGACATAAACAAAAAATATAGATATAATTATTATTTAGCTACGGAATGTGTGGTACAATAATAAATTGAATTGACTATATTACCGTCCGCCGTATTAAGGGGTAGCTTATTCTGACCAAGTGCATTGACAAGGGATGCACACCGTGTGCCTCATGAAGCCATTCTTCTTGGAAATAGTGCATAATTGGCAAGATAAACATAAGACACAGGCACGTATACGTGAGTGGCTCAGTGATACCAGGATAAAGGTAGGTGCAGGAGTTAACAGCATGCATTTTCAATTATCCTAGGGATAATGTATGCAAGATAATTAGAGCAAGTAAAAAAACAAAATAATATAATAAACAGATAATATGATTTTTCTTTTCATATTAAATCTATAAAAGCATATAGATTTTACGAATTCATTGTTATATTTCTAAATATATATGTGGACTTATAAAAATCATAATTTAGTCTGCACGATGTGCATGTAATTCTGACGACTTTATGGAATCTTTCTTTGACAAACATTTTACTTGTTAGAGTACAATTAATTAATTGTAATTAATAACAAACATAATTATTAAGGCAAAAGATAAATTTAAAAAAACATATTGCTATTCTAACATGAAAAAAAAAATTAAATTTTATCAGGTTAGCATAAAAATAAAAACAATTCATAAATTAATCGTATTAATTATTCATAAAAACTAAAATATAACCAACCTTAGAAAGACTGATAAATTTATATAAATAAAGTAAACGTACCACTAAATTTGTAATTAGAATAATTTATAACTAGTTTTTCTTAAATATATATTACTGAGAATATTTTTATATATTTTATTTGTTTAAGTATTATCTTGGTCTTTCAACCACAAGCATCATTACCTACTTTTTAAAAAAAAAAATTTTAAATGTTTTTGGTTTTAAGAAACAACACTAAGTTCTTGATTTGGTTTTTGTTTAAAATGATCCTTAGGGTTCATTATTTATAATGCCTATTAAAATCAGAATCGGTGCGATATAGTTAATAACCAAGAGATTAACGTATTAAACTACAAAAGATAAAATTATCGAAATAACATAGTTCATCTAATCTTCCACAACATATATAAGTATGCTTTTCCTCCTTTGCTAATAAATATTATTGACAAGCCATAAATAACATTTTTAGTCAGTACACATTTAATATCAATATTATTTACCAATTTCCTCATTTTCCACAGCACTCCTTGAAGATAAAATGATTAGTTTTATGACTTAGAGGCATATTTTAAATTAAAATTTGTAATCTTAAAGCACTAATTCTACATAAATAAACCTACCATTCTATGAAAAATTGCAAATATTGCAGAATAAATGCTTGAGACAAGTTAGTGGCTATCTGAGATGGACACCAATTGATCCCATGGATTCCTATTTTAATGTACCTCTAGCAAATCAACATTCATTTACAAATTAACTACAAATTTTTTAAATCTTGTGAAAAAAGTGAGCATGTCCATATTAGGGACATTGTATGTAAATTATTCAAAAGCTGATTTAACGTATAAAGTTTATAAGCATAAGATACTAAAACAAATTATTCTATAGTTAGTAATGATTTATTTTTTTACATTTTATTTATTTATTTTTTATTTATGATTTTTATATTTGATTATTTTTTTATATTTTTGTCTATGTCTGGCTCTTTAGAGGGTATTTTTTGTTAATTTTCTCTCTATTATGTTTCTTATTTGTTAAATTACTAACCATCCCTAACCATCCGGCTTGAAACACCATTATATATGTGTAACTTTAAGTTTTATGTAACATTAATTTTCAATAAAATACTTATCTTATACTTGTACCTGCAATTAAAAGTAAAGAACCCTCCTTAGAAAATTAAAACAAACAAAAATATAACCATTTAAAAAAGCACACATTGACTTCCATTTGTCACTTAACCACTTTATTTCATAAGCTTTTCATATCTGTCAACGTTTCGGGCCTGTTTCCCCATTTTTCAGGACTTATTTTTTTCATTATATAAATGCTTTTTCATATATAACCCATCATTTTATTTCATAGCACACTGCTATTTGTCCTGATGAGTGTTCATTGGCTTTCCCCATAAGGACAAATAGCAGTGTGCTATGAAATAAAATGATGGTTATATATGAAAAAGCATTTATATAATGAAAAAAATAAGTCTTGAAAATGGGAAACAGCCTCGAAACGTCGACAGATATGAAAAGCTTATGAAATAAAGTGATTAAGTGACAAATGGAAGTCAATGTGTGCTTTTTTAAATGTTTATATTAAGAAAAACTTCCAAAAAAATTTAAAAAAAGAAAAGAAAAAATATAACTAAAATTCTTTTCAATCCGCGTTCCAAAATCTATGATTAGTGCAGCACTTTCCATTCATAGTTTTGAGAGTGCAATAAACATAAGGTAAGAACGAACATAGCCATAAAATCTAATATATTGCGCAGTTTCGTGGTTTGAGATCTCTTCCGAATTTATTTTGGCCCCAGGAGATATGAAATAAGATCTTCAATGCCCGGGCGACTGGGCCCTGAAATGCGGAGCAGTTGGAATTCCTATCTGTTCCAAGGGTCCCCTTCACCTACTTTCTGCGGGATGTCAAAAAACAAGTAGAATCGGGATCACAGCTGATGATGTACTTTACTATCGACTCTGGAATCACCTATATTTCCAATCGGATATAGATGTAATCTTGGACAAATATAAAATGTATTTCCGAAAATGAATACTGACCAAAATGTATACCAACCTTGAAGGAAAATATTTATAAAATTTTCGAAGTTGAATATTAGGATCAAATCCGACTAT
The DNA here is from genome assembly GCA_023052935.1 of Piezodorus guildinii. Classification (NCBI taxonomy): domain Eukaryota; kingdom Metazoa; phylum Arthropoda; class Insecta; order Hemiptera; family Pentatomidae; genus Piezodorus; species Piezodorus guildinii. Next base: position 66,551,993 of record CM041293.1, read on the forward strand.
TCAAACTTCGGGGCAAAACCCTGTATCGGTCGTTCTATTTAAGATATATCAACTAGTTCAACGTATGTTCCTTAGAAAATACTTTCAACGGTAGGATTGGCCTTTTTTGGCTCCTTTTTATCTCATAAAAATACAAAGGAGAAATGTCTTTGTAAATAGATCTAACTGCATTTTTTTAAACATGACACTACATTTAAACTGGACCCGTGCGAAGCAAGGTCGGGTCACTGGTTGTATTTAAGGTATTAATTACACATTTAATTTCATTCCAAATTTTACTAAAACACTTCCTTTCTTGATGTTATTAATATCGTAAATAAAAAATTCTATATTTTAATGCGTATAGAATCAAATGAATTGGTTAAATGTTAAGCTAATAAGAGATTTTAGCAATTTCTGTAAAATTTCCAAAAATGGAAACATTAACTTTTGGAAATCAACATTTAAATTCATAAAACCATAAAAAAAGCTAATAATAAAATTCATAAATGGGTGCGTATCATGAGGCAGTGTAGGTCTTTGCTTGGAGTAGATTCCAAATATGTTTCTCTGCCCTTTCCTTTTTTTTTTTGTGGCATATTTTAAAAAAATCACTAGATCGGGTAAGATATGAACTGCAAAGAAACTATATTTTTTTGGAAAATTTGTCAAAAATTTAAAATCATTTTAAACACTGTCTTGTAAATAAAATATTATTTAATGTTAATCCGAAATTATAATTAATATTATCCCAGGCTTTTTTAATATGTTTCGATACTGACTTTTGGTTCAGTAAATTAAAACATTGTTTGCAATAATTTGCTGCTGATTATGCAGCAATTTAAGTAATAAAGACTAAGTAAAAAATTATTTAAAAAGTCAATTCAAAACCTACACATACTGATAATAATTTGATGACTGTCGCAATATTTCATGTATAATCTGACAGAAAACTTTAATACTTTTATAATTGATTCAAAACACCACAACTATAAACAATACAAAAATACATTACTAAAATTTATATATCACTTTCTATTACAAATATGAAGTTATAAATTTGTTTAACTAAACCAAGATCAATGCCAATCTGTATTTCTGATTAGATCATATTCCACTTCACTTCAAACTTGATGTTGTTTCGGATTAGTAAGCTTTAAGATCCTGGAAATCTACAATAATAATAAATAAGAGTAGAGACATCATTTCTTTGATTGATCTCTTATATTATTAGGTCAGGGACTGGAAACAGTAAAAATAGTTTTGGCAAATATACTACTTGGTCAATCTTTTAGTAGCTCAGGGACACTTTCAATTGGTCCTATTGATTACATCTCATTATTGCAGTAATTTAAAGTCAGTCACAATCCATTACTTCGAAAATTAAGTAATTTTCAGAATATTCGGTAGATTCATTTGTTTCTTGATTATTATTTTTAATTAACTATTTACAATGTTTTAACAAAATTAAATTGTAAATTTCTTATTTCTCATTAAGGTTTGAAATATTCGTAAAATAAGTTAAAAAATCAAGAATCTGATAAAATTACGTGTCATTCAGTCGTATGAAACAAGCAGAAGTTATGGAATAAAAAATCTCCAGGATATAGAGATAGAATATAAAAATAAGAGAGGTAAAGTTGGGTAAGGGAGGCGGTAGGAGAATAATTGAGTCAAGACAAAAAAATAAATAAAAATAATGATAATAAACAAGAAAGCAGATATTATATTACAACATTGTAATATTATTTTAATAGGTCCATATTGTTTAAAAAAATATTAAATACTACATATGTAAATTGATGATAATAAATAATTTATCATTAGTTTAAATTCATTAAAATACTTATGCCTGAAGTATTTAAGAATGTAATAAACTAATATTTTAGGGTATTACAAAAATGTTTATTACTACGGTTAGATATTGTTGTTGGTAGGTAAAATTTAACAATTTTTAACATTAATAATAGTCTACTTAATATACTTAATTACTTTTGACTTCAGGTTACTTATTACAGTCGTGGTTTGTCCTAAGCAGAAAAGAATCGATAAGAAACTAGGCAAATTGGATTTAAGTTAGAAGACTAGATCCATTTATGTTATAATCAAATTAAATATTTAGCACATGCGAAATCTGCAAAGCAATTGGATTTTATATGGATATTGAATTGTAAATGGTTTCATTTGAATATTTTGGAATTTTATAATAAAAGATGATATATTTGTAAAGTAAAGATAAATTATTCAACATCATACTAACATAGTACTGATCTAGATCTAGTTCAATGACGAGATGAATAAAAATACAATAATAAGTAAAATAAAATAAAACACTAATAAGTTGATAAATAAAATAAAATAATACCATATTAATATATGGAATAACAAAAGAAACCTGTAGCATGGTGGTTAGCGTAACAGCCTCCTATGCCCAAGGTCCCGGGTTCAAACCCACAGGCAACCCTAGGATTTTGAAAAAGCCGTAGGAATAGGAGTAAAACATTCTTAGTTATTTCGGCCTTCGGAGGGATACGTTAAAAGGTGGTACCGAGCCTGTGCGATGTCAGATACTCGTTTAAGATCCCTATCCTAATAAAACCTGGATAGGCAAAATTTAGGACTCCCACTGTAGCATCGTCCGATTAGCCACAGCAGCATAAAGCGTCGTTAAGTAAATAAGCAAACAAAAGAAACAATGATAATAAGAGATTTATTTCCGTTCTAGCAGCGAGCAAATAATTCTTTGTTCTAAATACGTCATAATAGTATGGTAATCCTATCAAAAGTAAGAAGAAAGATAATTTTTACTTTATAAACATTTCAAAACATCACACACATTTTAGTGAACTCTTGTATTATGTCTCTAGGAAATCACAAAAGAACCAAAAAGAAAGTTAAACAAATAATAATTCAAAGAAAATGAATTTATTTCATAGTATCCCTATATAAAGGTTCAAACCTGTTTGATGGTCCTGTAAATTTTTAAAGAGAATAAAACATCCTAGGTTATGCCGTCCTTCGGAGTGGACGTTTTACGTACCTGTACAATGTTAGGTACTCGTTAAATATCTCAATCCTAATTAAATCTGGATAGGTATTTAGTACTTCCACTGCAGCATGGCCCGATTAACCATACATAAACCGACTTTATATAAATAAATAAACTAATTTATTATTGTTATATCAAGAGAAAGGCATTACATCCTAGAGTAATAATATTGAGTATAATTTAAGACAACGATATTTGAAATATCCACTAAATCTTTTAATAATATAAATTAAAATTTTAGTTTATAAATCTATAAATTTAGACATATTTTTAAAATTATAAAGATGATTTTATTGATTTCAGATAGCAAGTCACTAAAGCAAAGGCAAGAAACGTTTTTTTTCTTTGTTTTTTTCTCCACTTAATCTAAATCAGCATAATCACCAATCAACGAAATAGTGCAAGTTAAGAATAGTAAGTGGCATTAAAGACTGTAGAAAATTTTTTTCTTTTAGAGTAACAGTTCAGTTGGATTACCTGAAGTTAATAACAACAGTTCTTTCCTAGTATGAAATTTACAACCGGAACCTTGGTAACTGAGAACCGTGAAGAATGAACCCAAGTTAATTTAAGAAACTAAATAAATAATATAGATAGAGAAATATAAACAATAACTACTATTAACAACTATCGATGTTAACCTCCCATTTGAGTCTATAGCCAATAACCAGTCTTGACCGTCAGGGTATTTTTTTTATTGGCATGCGCCCTTGACTTAACAGTTATAATAATAATAGAATGTAAATCTCAGAATACCGCATGGTAAATATTTATTAAGTGTTTTTCCTTTGAGCTAAAAAGATAATAGAAAAATAACAACTCGAAGGAAAATAATTTCTCAATGGATGGATATAGTTTTTTGCAAAAATAAATAAATCTGATATATAATATTATTAAAAAAATTAACTTACCAGAAACTTACAAAAAAAAAACTCAGCAAATTATTACACTATGGTTTATTATTTCCAAATAACAATATAAGGGTATTACTGTTTATATAGCTATTGATGGGCAATTAATTAATATGGAAAGCAATAATTCAAAGGATCATATCATAACACTACCGCTGATTTCAAAACGCAATATCTAAGCTAGCTTTCAACTAATTTCAATGATTCTTTTTTCATTTGGTCGAAAATTCAGTTCTCTATCAAATTTTTGATATTTATTAATTAGAAGAAACGGATTTTTTTTAAAATTCGTAATTCGGATTCTACGCATGTAGACACGTAAGCTCTCAAATTGTGAGTGGGGGAGTGGAGAGGTTATTTTTAATTTAATTGGTAAATTACAAAGGTTCATTATTGAAAATAATAAACCAACATTAAGCAACTCATACTAACTCTAGATATCTACTACATACATAAAAAAAATAAATAAACAATGGTTAAATATCAACAGATGGATAAGTAATATGACTATGGCTGACGTTACCATTGATGTCACCTGGAGGTAACTAAATATAAAGATTTTTTTAATCATTAGAAAATTGAAATATAATACGAAAAGCAATACCTACTCCTCGGTAGACAGTTTTTCAAACCTGAACAATTTTGACTGAACTGAAAATTCTAACTTAATTTAATAAAATTAAAGAGCTTATTAACTTTAATAAAATTAAAGAGCTTATTAACTTTAATAAAATTAAAGAGCTTATTACTGTGTCAAGGTAAAATAAGTAGTTTGACACGATTAATGCCAATATCGCAGCGTTCGTTGTGGTTGCTAAAGAAAGTGACACCAGAAATCGAGACAACCACATTATGCGCCAATCGTGTGGCAAAGCAACATATCAACAACTATTAAGTAAGACAAACCACGTTTCTGTATTGCCAAAAAATAGCATGCTAAAGCTACTTCAACGCACTGGAATCTCTGAACCGCAATATACCAATAATAGCAATTAAGTGATTGGCTTACTAAAGATAACTTAATAAGTTTTTATTCATTTCTAAAATGTAAAACTTGCATTGTTATACTAGAAAGCTTTTGTTCTACAGTTGTACGGTTACGTCAAATTATATCGACATTCTCTACAGACATGTCATAGAGCATAATTTTTCAACAACGGGTAGTTTTGAAATCATCCACTGTAGTATGGTGAGATGATTATTTAATGAGATAGGAGAAAACCTGATGGTTAAGCGAAGATTACAGCTGCAAAAGTGCTTGTTTAAAAGGTGGTCAAGAAAAAGTACTTCCGTATCAAGTCCTAAATCAACACATTGAATTGGAAACCTATTTTTTAGTTCTCATGCCATTATATGTACAATTAACGTCATTCAATGTAGTTTTTAATTAACAACTTAATGCATAATATCGCGCTTTCTAACCTATTAAAACAAATAATCGGAGTAGAGCTTTGGGGCTCTACTAAACCATCAAATTCTTCCCGTATCCAATCTCTACAATCCAAAATCCTTCGTAAAATCCTCAATGCTCCTTATTTTGTAACTAATAAACTGATCCACAAAGACCTTAATATTCCGTATGTTGCTGATTTGGCCAGATCTAGATACCATTCCTTTCATGACAAACTCCATTCCCACCCTAATCCTCAAGTTTCAATCCTTTCTTCCTCTTCAATTCCCGACAATCCTCCGAGGCGTCTGAAAAGGAGATGGCCCCGAGACCTTCTAGTTTAGAATAGTTACAGGAGTGCTACCATTGGGTAGTTCTTCTACAAGTCTCTTCCATGTCATTTTTCTAATATCATATTTACTTGATGTATTTTTTTTAATACAGTTGTAAATTTCAATAAACTATGTTTAAAAAAAAAATAAATAAAAATAATGAGAATGAATTTCTATAAGATGGAGTAAGCTGCAGATATATTAAAATGTGAATTTAATTTTCGATAATTTAAAAATTATCACTTTAAGCCGTTTTCGTTAACAAGGTTTAGAACACTCTATTTAGTCTAATAACAAAATATCCATAATTGCTTTTAATTTTAAAAAATAAATTCGAATAAAATCGGACCTTCTGATTTTTTTTTTTTTTTTTTTTAACCCTCTACCTCGGTTTAAAAGCTATATTTCTCGAACTAGGGGGTGAGGGCGAGGGATAATTCCCGATATGGAGTTCCTCCGGCACCGAGACACGATCTCGTAATTATTTGGTTTCAAGTTTTGATCCTCTTTGGTTGTTAGGCTAGCTAAGGCTAGGCGAGCTAACCCACTCACCCGCCCCTAAGGTTTTTTGTATACTAACGCCAATAATAGGCGAATAGTTGTGATATCGAAATAGAACCTTGAAGTCCACTAAGCCTATTATTATCACCAGCCATCCTACCTATATATTTCTTGGGACTTTCCCGACATTGTATAAAATGTAAAGTAATTCCTGTGCGTTTAACCTAAAATATATTCTGTATTTTAATTATATATTGGGCTTTTCATGGGAGGAGTGGGGTAAGTAATTTATGAGGAGAATAGTATATCTCTTTTCAGATTTACGTAGCAAATTCCAAAAATTTTCGGCCTAGGATAGAAGAAAAAGCGAAAGAAAAAAAATGGTCTTAGTGCTTTCAGTATATTCTCCTCTAAGGTCAACACACTTAATACAACGCTTAGGCATTAAAAAAATCATTTTCGTCTTTGATAAAAAACTGTTCTTCCACTGCTGCTTCGTCGGTGTTAAATCGCCTCCCAGGAAGGTCAGACTTTAACTTTGAGAAAAGGTAGAAGTCGTTGGTGGCCAAGTCCTGTGGTCCTGTATGATGGATGCGAGATTTATTGAAATCCACAGTCCTTAAGAGCTGCCTTGGAAATCAATGCTGTGTGGACAGTGGCATTGTCGTGAAGGAGGCAGACACCACTGCTTAACTTCCCCCTTAACTCTGTAATGGCGTCTCGTAACCTGAGAAGTAGGACCGCATAATACTCACCATTCATTGTTGTATTTCTTTCTTTAAAATCTATCAGTAGTATTCCTTTACAGTCCCAAAAAATTGTAGCAATTACATTTTCTGTTGACTGCTTCATGGACTCCCTTTTGCTAAGTGAGTCATAATATAGATCCATTGTCTCATCCCCAGTTAAAACTGAGTCTAAAATCTTCTTTGGGTCGGCATTATATTCGCGTAAAAATTCATAGCAACAGTGAACTCTTTCCTCTTTTTGAGCAGCTGAAAGAATTTTTGGAACACATCTTGCACTAACCATGTTCATATGTAAATGTTCTTTGATGATACTCAAAACACTTGTTTTTGAAAGCCCCAACCTCGCAGCTACTTCCTTTGTTTTCATTCGCCGTTCAGACAAAAATTCAGATTCCACAAGTTGCTTTTTTTTAGAAGTAACAACTTCCACTGGGCTAACGGGAAGCGGGTCATCTTCTCGACGTTCTTTTCCTGACTTATATAATTTTGCAAATTCTTCCACTGTGGATATGAGAGGGAAGGCTGCCCGTATACACAATCCAAGCTATCTTTAATTTGCGCTGGAGTAAGACCATCTTTACAGAATAATTTAATAACCGCACGGTACTCGAGTTTGAACATTGTAAAAATAGGGAGTTTCCTTCTGACACTGATTGACAGGAGTGAGGAAGCATGGTGCATGCAGGTCCCGGCATGTTTGAAGGAGGGGAAGCAGGAAGGCTGGAAACGTATGGACCTTACTACCTAAATACCACGAATTGACTGACATGAAAGGATCCTATCTGCTTAAGTTAGTACTTATACGATTAACATTTTCATAGCTACAATAATAGTAAAAATTTAATAAAGTTTCTTCCAATACGTATTATAATATCTTTCTCTGTTAATAAATAGATGTCGCGATTTTTAGTTGATACCGAATTCCTTTTAAACCACGTAACCAATTTTGATACGGTTTTCTCTAGCATTTAGGGCATACTTTCTTGGAGGTTTATGAGTGAAATAGATTCCGATTAAGTTTTTCTTTAAAAGGGAAAATTTAATTTTGTGTAATCAAGTCACCATAAAATTGTTTCTGAAATATGAGTAGTATATAGACTATATACCGTTAAAAAGCGCAAGTTTTTAGAAAAGTTAAAAAAAAATAAAATAAGACGTACACGTTAATAGAAAGTTGTTATCAGCCTATAAACTTATGAACATCTCATCTTCCCTAAGGAACTGCTGATCCCAATGCGATAAACTCTAAATCGGTGAAACAGTGCTTCCTTCAACATAAATTACACTGAATTTAAATTGCACCCGTTCGAAGCAGGAATGGGTCACTAATTTTAAATATATTTAAAAAACAATTTTAGTATTAAAAAATGACAATTAAGAACGGTGTGAGATCCAATCAGTAGGTTGACATATATATTTGTCAGGAGAAAATTTTCTCTGAATTAACCTTTGATGCAAGTTTATCAGACAGTTGAAACTTATCTCTTTAATTGAGTGAATTCATTATACTGAGCTTTCATTTCAAGTCGCCGTAACAGTGTCAATGTCTATATTTCTGATTCAGTAAACAACAGATCAGCCCCTCTTCCTTGTTGAAAGAGGGGAGACATGGAGGAAGCAAATTTAAAGCAATGGGTCGCATCCTCATCACATATTCAATTGGTAAATTAACAATGATTGTTATATCGTTATAGCGAAAATAAGACACACATCCATTAGACAAATATAAACTGTTGATATAACCACCCTGATGTCTGTTCCCTATCTTTTTGCCTTTATCAATGACTGAGGAATGTGTGTACGTTAATGGAATTTTGTCAGTAGGCATGTACTGTGATGTAAAACTTCTAATTTCTGTAGTAAACAAGCAAAAAGAAAATGTAAATTATGAACATTAGGTGATTTTTTCTTCTAAGCCCCATGGGAGTTGAGGGTTGGAAATCAGGATTTCACTGCTTCTTTAGCAGCTCGATCCATTACATCACATCATATTTTCCGTTATTAGAGGAAGAAAATAAAAAGTTGCTTTCTAATTGGTTTGATTATAAATGAACTAAAAATAGAATTCAAACTTTTTTTTTTTTTTTTTTTGGTAATTTTCATATTATCACCAAGAAGCTTAAAGTAAAGTTCTTAGGCCTCAAATGAACTACTTAACAAAAACCAGCCTTCGTTTTCGCCACTTTTACCCACCGAACGTGAGAAAACTGTCTACATTCTCAGAACAGGGGGCATATTCATGAGCGTGGGGGAGTGAGCAAGGCGTAAGATATTAAAAAAATTATCTTATAAGGTCAGGCCACAACTTATTACAGATGTGATTCCTTGATAACTCGGTTATTATTTATGATAAAGATAAAATGTAAGGTTTTCTGGAATCAGGAAATTTTATTTGAATTATTTGAATGCAAATCGAAAGAAAAGAAAAGGAAATAGTAACGCAGTGCTGTATGAATGCTTTTGGTTTATTATTTTCAATAAACAACCTTTGTGATAAACCAAAAAATCACCCCTGTTCAAAATTTGAGAGCTTATTCAAGATGCGTGGAATCCGAATAACGAAAAAAAAAATTCGTTTCTTCTAATAAATAAATGAATAAATACCAAAAATACTTAATTGCCTATCAACAGCCTTATAAACAGTTATTTGCAGCGTTTTTTGTGTGTGTTTTTCTCATATACCCAATTCAAATAAAATAAATAAATTTAAATAAAAATAGTTGAAGGCATGGACCGAAATGGCTAGATACGGTTAGTTGCTGAACTAGATTACCTAATACATAAATTAAAGTACTAAAAAAAAAAAAAAAAATATATATATATATATATATATGTATATTCAATTATAACAGTTTGTTATAATTATAAGTTGAAATTCCTCTTTGCAGAACATCCCAAACCCGGGAACACTTGACTCTAAGGATAGACAGATTTTAAACGAAAAAAATAATAATTATAACTCCAGCACAATATTTTTATATTGTCTTATTAATATATCTTATTTAAATTTTTAATTATTTTAATTTAAAATATTCTATGCAAGAATGTCTAGCAATATGATAAACATACTAACCTTGCTAAGAAAACCTGTATTACCGTTATAAGAAAGAAAAGCTAACGTAATATTTTCCTTACTTTTTCTGATCCATTTAACGGAAATAAAAATGCATGTTTGAGAAAGGAATTTCTGAACGAAAAAGGTTCGTTAAACTTGAAAACTAAATTTTGCCCCGTTTCGTCACCGGCTATAAAGTTACAAAATTAGAATCGAAAAAATGGTTTGAGAAAGTAGGTGAATAGCCTGTTCCAGTGACACGGTGTATGACATTTAAGGCATTGACTTTCTTGTTCTCTGAATTTCATAATTTATAATTACCATTTTACGTAACATATATAGAACAAAATATAAAAAATAAGGACACACATTTCTATATAGTTATAACTAAAAATAGATAATTACAATTCACCAATGAATTACAAAAGACGAAACAACATTTTAAGCCTATAATAGTTATAACTTTATGAAATGTAGAAAGGAATTTATACAACCATTAACGCGCCTCATAACAAACAAAAATATAGTGTCTTCTTTTGAACATAAAAATTATAATAATTATCTTTAATATATAAAATTATGCATAAATGAACATAATCATTGAATACTATGGGCGATTCATTGGGTATGAGGAAGAGTCATTTAACCCTTCGCTACTCGAATTTGAAAACATTTTATTCCAAATACATTTTATTATAATTCGTAAACAGCAGTTGTTGCAAGGGTTTTAAGAGCAACAGAAAGAAAAAAAAATATGAAATTAATAACAATTGACAACCATTTTATTTAAAAGAAAAAAATAATAATGACGTGAAAATGTTTAAACGTTAACAAAATCCAAGGCTGTCCTATTCAAATATTTAAAAATAAGTCAATACTATAAAATAGAAAATACCACAAGAGTACGAACCGTCAATAAATATGCCATTGACCCACAGAAATAAATTAATAAAATCTAGGATTTATAATGAATTCTCACAAAAGTAATAAAATATTGACTTCCATTTTATTTTCTCTAACATTGAACAGAAACAATTAATTTTTTTTTTTTTTTTTAATATTTTTCTAACATTGAGATATTAATAGGACCAAACTAGACTCAATAATCTGGTTCAACTTAAAACATTGTTGTGTATACTATACTAAAATTAGAAAACTTGATTGCATGTATTTTTGGCACAGTGGCATTGAAAACATCTACCACTTGGAAACTTGGGAATTTCATCCTTTATTCACATCCAGTGATGCATGGATAATCGTGGCTTTGCCGTAACATTTTCAAGGGTTTGAGATTTTCATTACTTAGAGGATTTTTAATTTAAGGATTAATATAAGGATACGGCAACAAAAAGTGTACATAAAGTATGTCAGAAATTACGAAAACAAAACATACAGAGAATGCAAGGATACAACCTTAAAATATTAATAAAGGACTAAGAATTATTATTAAGATCTCACGGACAGATCATCCTCAGGAAAATATTTTAAAAATGTATTCCATATTATATTGAGAATGTATAGTCGACTGTAGAAACTATTATAGGTGGAATAATCAGAAGTCAGTCATTTTTTAATTTTTTATAATTTTACCGACGTTTAGGCATAATTAAAGCATAGTTTTATGCTTGGACATGGCTCAGTAATGCCCTGGTGATGGCTCACACTCCTGATTATTCCACCTATAATTTATTCCATATTCTGTTATTTTCAAAAAATTAGGTGTTGTGGTAGAACAAATCTTTTTTAACACCACTAAGAATGAATGGTTAATGTTCCTACAATCCTGTTATATTTTCTTTTAAATCATTTAATACAAAGTAGTTGAATATTTACCGAGACTAAACTGGATTGGAAGAAAATCTGTCGAAATACAATCATCTAGAGGTGTATTATAGAATTCCACTCTTGCATACCTATATACATAGTAAGGGAATATCGATGTCAAACTTACTGGGATTTAATATCATGTAAGTTTCGTTCTGATTGAGATAGTCTGACAGGGCTTAAATGCCGATTTTCTAAATTTTCTTCCTCTACAGCACCTTTAATTATTTAGATTCGAAAAAATTAACTATTTCATGTTTTTATAAAATTTTAAAAGCCACCTGAAGTATAAAAGAGCAAACATGTTTTTTAGGTAATTTTTTTCTTTTCCGAACATTAGAATAGTAATATATATATGTATATATATACGCACGTATAATATACCGTTGAAAACCTAATGATTTAAGAAAAATGTTATATTGTATATAATTTGTAAAAAGTAATGATGAAAAGAGTGATGGAAAGACGACAAAATTAAGTGATAGTTGTACAAAATAATTTTTATTATTAGATTATTTATTCTAAAATAAATATTTCCACCGACACTCAATCAAATTCTTCAAACATTTTTCGACTTTAACTTCATGGAAACTTTCTTAAATTGATTTAAACAACGGAGGTAAGTTAAAGGCGTGTGTTGCTCTCACCAGAGTTTTTAAAATTATAAGCCTCAGTTTCATCATTTTCATCCAGGAAAAATTGTTAATGAGTCAAATTTAAACTTTAAATACTTACTTTATAGATATGTGCGGCTATTTAATAAACAATTATTACTAGCAATAATAATAATAATAGGCTTACCGAACCCGACGGTTCGATGCCGATACCACCAAATTCCGCCTACACAGACTCGTCCAATGGTCACCGTTGAAGCCCAAGCCCCCAAGATCAGCCTTAACGCAATCCTCCCATCGACGTTTCGGCCTACCTTTCAGACGCCTACCAGTCGGATCAGCAAATACCAACTTTCTCGGAATCCATTCCTCACCGAGCCCAACAACTTTACTCGCCCATTTGAGTCTCCGCGATGCTATCAACTCAATTACACTGACAGGATACAAGTTTCGTAATTCGGCGTTGTGTAACCTTCTAATTTCCCCAGTGGCCTCATCTCTATTCGGACCAAATATTTTACGCAGTACCTTTTTTTCGAAAACCTTAAGCCGTTGTTCATCCTTCAAAGTAACCGGCCATGTTTCACATCCGCAAAGAATCGTCGGAAAAATAATAATTTTATAAATTTCAACCATTAAGTTTTTAGATAGAAGCCGTAACTTAGCAACTGAATAGTAATAATATTTCCCACCTTTAACCGGGACTTTATTTCTGCCTGGATTTCATTTTTTATATTTATCATTGAACCTAAATACTTGAATATCTCCTTGTATTCCTAGCAAGCAAGACAAAAAAAAAAAATTTTACGCAGTACCTTTTTTTCGAAAACCTTAAGCCGTTGTTCATCCTTCAAAGTAAGCGGCCATGTTTCACATCCGCAAAGAATCGTCGGAAAAATAATAATTTTATAAATTTCAACCATTAAGTTTTTAGATAGAAGCCGTAAATTAGCAACTGAATAGTAATAATATTTCCCACCTTTAACCGGGACTTTATTTCTGCCTGGATTTCATTTTTTATATTTATCATTGAACCTAAATACTTGAATATCTCCTTGTATTCCTAGCAAGCAAGACAAAAAATAAAAGAAAGTTATGTTCATCAAGAATATCCGTTTATACACACACACACACACACACACACACACACACATACATATATATATATATATATATATATATATATATACGAGTATATTAGCAAATAAAGTCGGCTCTAAATTAGTAAACTTTCCAAATAACTTTCATACAATATTAAACAAATAATGCAATGAAAAGGAAAGATTTCTCCATAAGTAGCAGGACTGAAATGATATAAGGTAACCACTATAGCCAGATTTAGCATGGAAAAAAACGCCCCTGCTGTGAGACCATATGGTCAGCTGGAGAAACGCTACAACTAGACTGGTTCAACCAGCATATAGTATAGTATCAACTACTCTGGAATTATGTTCGTGATTATTTCGATACATGCTATCCAGTAAATACTAATCTACATGCAAAGGGAGAAAATCCATTTAGTGTTATAGATAAAATGATGGTGTCTTAATAAAGCTTTGAGTGGTAGGGAAAACACCATACATCTATTATCAGAAAACATAATTCAACATATTATCTAATGAAAAATAAATCGTAGGATTTGAAGGTTTATACCATCCTTCAAAAACTTATGATTTTTAATCACTTATATTTCATTCAGATACATCTATACTTTCTTTTTAAACAAAAATTTGTCTATAACCGTAAATAAAAAAGTATATATAAAATGAGTAAAAAGAAACTTTATATTTTTCGTTCTATATCAAATTATAATTTTCGAACGGAAAAAACAAAACAAAAATTAACGGATTAGAAACTAGTCGATAAAAATGGATAGAAAAATCATTAAAAAAATAATATATGATATAAGAAATGTATTGAACCATTTAATAATATAAACGACATAAAAGAATAAACAAATGTTATGAAAATTAATAATATTTGATAATAATATAACTAAACAGTATTCTGCTATTAAATAAATATTATGAATGAAATTATAAAATAAAATATAATCTAAAATGATATTATTCTTATGTTTTCTGGTACTTGGTAACAATTTATTAATTTTAAATAACATACGATCAAATAATAAAAATAAAAATTTACTTTCATTAATAAATGTAATAGGAATATTTATCACCAGACTACTTACTAACAAAACTAACAATAATGAATGATAAAGTATCGAAAACGCGTTGAGGATTGAAAAATTAATTATTTTATTTTTTTTCAATTTTATTTTATTTATTTATTTATACTTTATGCTACTATGGCTAATCGGACGATGCTACAGTGGGAGTCCTAAATTTTGCCTATCCAGGTTTTATTAGGATAGGGATCTTTAACGAGTACCTTTTAACGTTCCCTCCGAAGGACGGCGTAACTAAGGATTAAATTATTAATCTAAATTATCTAAATTAAAATTTATCAATAATGGTTGTAAAACTACACTAGGGAGTATGGCCTATATCTCGGTTAGTAGTTTTTGTTGTTATTTTGTGTGCTTATTTGCATGAATTGGCTTGCGTTCATAGAGATTTTTGGAAAATCTGTATCTATCTCTAACCCACGGCTTTGCTTGCGACTATTCAATTACCTGTTTATATACATATACGTTTACGAAAAGAGTAACTATAATAAATATAATGGTTAATTATTTAATGCCAGATTTAATTTTGTTCAGTCCAGTTTAAAATAACATACCAGTATAAGGAGGCATACCCATAATTACTAAATGCGTTTTCGCTTTTAAACATATCTTTCAACTCGTTCACAACATAATTAATCGCAATCATTAGTGAAGCTCTTTACCAGAAAAAAAACCAAAAAAAAAAACCATTTCTTCAGGTTTTGAAAATATTTATTTCCATTTACAAAATATTTCGTAGGCGCATTATTCATTTTTCAACACTACTTTCAATTGCAAGTGTTTCCTTGCATGGTAACTTACACAAAAACATGAATATGAAGAAGTCATAAATGTATTAAATTTGAAAATTAACTAACAAAGAATTATACATTTTTTATCTAATAACACTAACTACGATAGAAGGCAAAGTAAGAATATTTCTTAAAAATAACTGCCACCTTCCAAAAGTAATAAATATGATTCCCTGGATTAACCAATCTGAACTTTACTGGAAACAATTACCTATCGTGTCCTGATCATGAATGAAATGAAATGAGCGATATAATGAATGATAAAACGAACTGATGCTGCTAGAAGAAAGCGATGCATAAATAATCAGGAAAGATGAATTCAACTGCATCCGATGTCAACTCAGCAATATTTTAATTCAATGCCATAAGCTATGCTGTTTCATTTTCATGTTATAGCTAAATGATAATCTACATAAACTTACCTTTATTGAAAAAATATAAATTGACGATTTCGAAGAAAAATATCAAGTCTTTAAAACGCCAATAACAGATAACATGTCGTACGTATTATCAGCAGGGGATGATTAAAAATCGTTTTCGAGAAATTTGAAAATGAACCTAAAGTAAATAAAATGGCTGCATGACTGAAGATCATTTGCATTAGAAATGATACATTGTAAATAACTATTGTACAATCCCCTTTTTTCGTTTTATTTATTGCCGTTCTCGGTTTATTAAGGTTCCTTTGTCTCGAGATGAATGCGCTTGTCAGATAGTATTGTTTTAGTCAGGAACAATTTACTGGGATGAAGTAATCGTCATGGCTTCATGTAAAAGCAACCTTTCATAAAAATAATAAATAAAAGCACTTAATCAGACTAAATAATAATAATAATAATGATAATTATTAATAAAAACTATTCGTCATCATAGCCAGTTTATTATGTCATTTTAAACAAGGTCTAGATATTTAAAATTATTCAAACATAGTCATCCGATAAAGTTATTTGAAAGTTAATTGCTATTAAGACAGCTTTAGCACTTGTAAGCAGTTTAAAACACATTAAGCTAAGCTTGGACATAAGACAGATTAAGCTTGGACTAAGCCCGAATATTTCAGCGGTGCTGGGTAATAGAGAGAAAACCATTGAATTAGTTTTTGATTTTCTTAAGGAGCAGTCATTATTATCGAAATTATAAAGATCATTCCTAGTCAGTTAGCATTACAAGCATTAGCTTTTTAAACTATTGTTTAAATAAAAATATTTTTTTTTATTTATTTATTTATTTTATAAATATATATATATATATATATTTTTTTTTTCTTCTTTCTTTCTCTCAATACTCATTACCTAATTGTTCTTTCCTATAAAGGTTGAATATGCATATAGTGTCTAGGCATTGGTGACCTTAGGGTTTTACGCCTTAAAACCAAAACAAACAAACAGACAAACACATTAAGCATGCATTAAAAAATATTTATGTTCTAATTCATATAGGCAGGGATTTATTTTTTTTGTCTGTTTTCTTCACCAATAATTTGGAATATTTATTAACACTGAGGCCCTTTAACCACTAGGGCTATTTTAGCCCTAAATTCAAAATACAAATATTTTAGTAAAATTAATAAAATACAAAACAAGGTTTAGACAATTAAATTACGAAATAAAAATAATAGAAAATCCAAAACATCAACTTTTTTTTTCATTTTTTAAAAAATTCAAATTTGTTTTGGGTAAGACATTAGATTTGTGGCCGACGTCTGGTTTGCAGTTTCGCAATGTTTTTGCCATTACCATTTTTACTAATTTGGAATATAACATCACGTTTTCATTAAAATATTTCTAACAAACAAAGTTAAAATTTGAAAAAATTGGCTATTTTCTTAGAGTAGGAGGAAATAAAACTATAGCTAAGCACGTAGATCATAATAGTTCCGATTAATTTAATTTTCATTTGTTAGTTTAAAGCAGATTTTTACTTTCACTTACTATATATATTAAGGGGAAGTATTGCGATCGTGAAAATTTTCGAATTCCAGTTTTCAACAGAAATACACGTTTTAGGGTCTCCTGAGTCCAAATATACAAGTCCCGCAAAAAGGTCTGTGTGTGTGTGGTGACTCCCGGGCAGAAACGGTGTCCTGTGAAGCTGAAATTTCATATTAAGGAAAACTATACCCCCGAGACGTGACAAAACTGTTTTCATCAAAATGAGCTTACCAGAAGAGGCACTTTCTATAATGCATTTTGCACCTTTTTTCGGTTTTCTCGAAAACGGTTCCGACGATTTTGATTAAACTCGCTATATAAATGTAATGGGCATTAGTATTATGTAGGTTTTATTCTGATTAAAATGGTCTGACAGGGCTTAAATGCCGATATTTTAAATTTTCTTCCCCTAAAGTACCTTTAATTTTGTAGATTTAATAAAAATAACTACATTATCTTGTTAAGGCTGATGAAAAACAGGTAAATATATAAATTGAATAAATTCGATACCCAACTAAAGGAGAAAACAGAAAACATATTTTTTTAATGCAATTATTCGTTTTTGAACATAAGAGCAGTAATATACATGTATGATATACCGTTGGAAAGCTAAAGATTTTAGAAAAAATATTATCTCATACACAAGCTTTTAAAAGTTAATAGAGAGTGATGAAATTAACATAAAACTAACTGATTATTTTAGGTAATAATATAATAGATTTTTTAATAAAACACATGTTTCTATATTTTTTTTTTTTTTTTTTTTTTGTCATTAATGATTTTATTTGCACCTGTAAAATGTTTACAATAAGCAAATGGGATTTCATAAACAAGGAGACATGGCATGGTTAGGCATGGAGGAGACAGCACCCAGTGGTGCATCCTCCTGACATTCAAACAGGATCTATTATTTTAGGCTAGGAGGTCCCTCATCCAACTCCTTTTCAGTCTTCGCCGAGTTATGTCAGGGATGTCAGTTGTAGCCATATTTTGAACAAATTGGTTAGTGTGTCCATGTAGTTTGTCGTAAAATCTTTTGTACGACATTCGAATGTGGTTTGTTGCAGTCGGAATGCGTAAGTCGGTATGAAGAGTATCGTTTGAAACATAAGGTGGTGAGTTCGTTGTCAGTCTTAAAAATTTGGATTGAAAGGTTTGTATTTTTTGAATGTGTGTCTTTTTAGCAGGTCCGTAAATTTGGCATGCGTAAGTCCATATAGGTTTTAATAAATAAGTATATACGTTAATCTTCTGTCTTATGCGTAATTTAGAGTGTTTATGTAGTATCGAATATAATAATCTGAGTCGAAAGTTTAAAGTTTTGCGTTTTGTTTTGACGTGTGGGCCCCATGTCAATCTTTTGTCAAAGATTAGTCCCAAGTACGTTACTGTATTTGTTTGTGGTATCTGGTGGTTGTCTATATAAACTGGAGGGCAGGTTCCGTGTCTTAAAGTAAATGTAACATGTTGTGACTTGTCATGGTTAATTTTTAATTTCCATTTCTTACACCAGTTTTGTACATTGTCCAAGTGGTGTTGTAATGTCATACTGGTCTGTATTGGGTCTGTGTTTCTCGTAATAATAGCAGTGTCGTCGGCATATGTCGCAGTTAGGATGTTTTGGTCTGTTGGTAAGTCATAAGTGTATATAAGGTAGAGAAGTGGGGCCAGGATAGAACCTTGGGGAACACCTGCACAGATTGGTTTTATTGATGAGGTCTCTGAACCCTGTCGGACAGAGAAGAAACGGTCATGAAGAAAAGACTGTAGAACTAAATAATATGTGCAAGGAAGAATAGGTTTCAGTTTAAAAAGAAGACCCTGGTGCCACACCCTATCAAAAGCCTGAGTAACATCCAAAAATGCCCCAGATGCGTATTGTTTTAGTTCTAGAGCAGTAGAAATAAAGTCAGTAACTCTGTGTAGCTGTTGTGTTGTGGAATGAGAAGATCGAAATCCAAATTGGTGATCTGGTAATATGTCTTGATCTGTCAGTATGTTAATAATGCGTTCGTGCAAGAGTTTTTCAAATATTTTAGAACATACCGGAAGAAGGCTAATAGGTCTATAAGAGTCAGGTCTATGTTTGTCCTTGTTGGGTTTGTGTACCATTAAAATTGTAGAATATTTCCATTGAATAGGGAATTTAGTTGTCCTAAGTATAGCGTTGTACAGTGTTGTAAGAAAGACTAAAGCTTTTCTGGGGATTTTTCGAAGTACCTCAGCAGTGATAAGGTCATCACCAGGAGTCTTCTTTTTTGGCATTTTCATAATCTGTCTAGATACTTCGGAAGGAGTAAAGGATTTTGGCGGAAGAGACAGAGGAAGAGGGGAATCTAAGAATTTCTGCACATAATTTTCGTGGTGTATGTCTGTTAAGTCTATGTGAGGATGAAAAACAGTTGAAAGGTGGTAAGAAAAAAGTGCGAATTTCTCTCTGTCCGACACAGCCCAGGAACCATCGTCTTTTCTCAATGGGACAGATACTTCGTGATGCTTTAGAAGTCGCTTAGTATGTCGCCAAAGGCTGTTGTCATCCGTCGTCAAGTTTTCCAGATAGATGTCAAAATTAGTTTGTTTAAATTTCCGTATTTCTCTTTTTAGTTCGTTGTTAAGTTTATTAAAAAGTCGTCTGTCAGAAGGAAGTCTGTTGGTCTGCCATAGTTTTCTTGTCCGTCTTTTGGCTCTGATTAAGTCTCTGATATATTGAGGGTAGGACGGCGAGCTTACTGTTTGCCTTATTTTTGTCTCTTGTGAGGACCAAGCAGCTTCTTGAATAGTTGTCGTGAAGAGTTCAACCGCTTCTTCCAAATCCTTTTCGGTTTTTAATGCTTTAGGAACGGTCAGCTGGACATTAATTCGTTCAGAAAAAAGGTCCCAATTGATGATGCCATATGTAAGCGATGGTTTTTTTTCCACAAAGGATTTTTCCACCCCCAACATCAAGTTCACCGGTAAATGATCAGAGCCAAGGTCTGTTTCAGTTGTAATTGTAATAGGTAGAGACAAGTCTTTGGCTATAAAAAAGTCCAGTACATCAGGTTTTTTGTATTGAGAATTCGGTAAGTAAGTTGGTCTGTCGGGGGCAAATACCGTTAATGATAGCTGGGTAACAGCAGACTTGAGTCTCCTGCCCCTTGGTGTGCATAATCGTGAACCCCAGTATTGGTGTTTCGCGTTGAAGTCGCCTCCTGCAAGGAATGTTCTACCAAAGGATTTAAATAGTTTAATAAACATTTGTTCAGTAATGCTGTATTTAGGGGGACAGTAAATGGAAGCAAGTATTATAGTTTTGTATTTGGTCTGTATTTGTGTTCCTGTTATTTGTATCTGAGCCGTCGAGTCTACGTGTATAGGGTTATGTTTAAGGTTAGATTTTATTAATATAGCTGTCCCTCCATGAGAAGTATTATCGGGGTGGTCTGTTCTGTATAAAGTATAATTTGGTATATAAAGTTTGTTACGTGATGTGAGATGTGTTTCCGTCAGAAGTACAATGTCAATACGTTTTTGATGAACATAAAGTTCCAGTTCAGTTTTATGTCGAAGTAGTCCGTTTGCGTTCCAAAGAAGGATAGACAGGGAGCCAACAGTCAGAGAACTAATGTCCATAAGTTGTAGCTAAAGCTTGAGTGAGTTGAGATATTTGGCTAATTAGGCTGTAAAGGGGCTGGATGAGGGCATTTAAATTATTTATTAAATTTGTCTGTGGAAAAGGAACAGAGCCAGCTGGGGGCACCAGCTGTTTACTGTCTTCCCTCATACCTGACCTTGCTTGTGGTTGCTGCTGAGCTTCAACGCTGGGCCGAGTTCCGAATTGGCGGTCCATCCTTGGGGGTGCACGAACAGGTTCTGGAGGCGCTGGTTGATGAAGGCTGTGCGGTAGTGCTGGATACTGTTCTAGGTCCGGAGGAGGTTCGACAGACACCGGCGGCGGGCGGTACCTTTGGGTTCGCTGTGCTCTCAGATTTTTGAGGGTCTGGCATCCTCTGTAGTTGGCGGGATGTGCCCCTTCACAGTTGGCACATTTCGCAGGCGTGTCTTTAGTTTTAAGGCATGCAGAGGTTTCGTGGGCTTCACCGCACCGTACACAGCGAGGCTGATGGTTACAATATGATTTGGTGTGGGCAAAACCCTGGCACCTAAAGCACTGAGGTATTTCCCTTTTTTTGCGAGCCTCTTCCACCTTTATTCGGGTGTAATAAATATAGTTGATATCAAATATTTTTTCATTAAAAGTGTTTTTCGTGATATCAACGAAAAACATTTGTAATGGTAATTTAGTCCTGGCCGAGATAGCATTTGTGACATTTGTAGCTTCGTAGCCGAAACTCTTCAATTCTTCTTTAATTACTGATGCTGGGGTGGAAGAATGGAGGCCCTTTATAACCACTCTCGCATTTTTATCTTCAGGCAGCTGGTAGGTATGAAAGTCGGCTTTCACTTTTTTCAAGCACCGTACTGCTGTTCTATATGATTCCGGCGTGGCTGGGTAAATTATTGTGTTTCTGGCTGTAGCTTTAATGTTAAAATAACTATTGCCTATTTCTTTTTTCAAAAATGCTATTAACGCTTCTATGTTTTGAATACCTTTTAGAAATATAGGAGGTGGTTTTACCTTTGCATTGTCTATTTGATTTGGCGGCATGTCAGGTTCGACACTACTTGTATTTAGGAGAGGGTCATACCTGTTGCTAACTTCTACTTGATTACGTTTTTTATTGATAATTCTTGGGTCAGATGAAGGAGATGGCCTTTTTCGTCCCGTAACAAGTTCCCATTCGTTAGTAACCTCATTGGTCGTTGACGGACCTGCCTCTTCTTGCAGCTCCATATTACCCGGTTCTTCGAGCGACATAGCCCCACACTTCTTCTGATTACGGTTTTTCAAGTTTAATCGCTCACTACAGTCTTTTTTTTTTTTTTTAAGTTTTTAAAATGTTTCTATATAAATTCAATATAATTAATTCCTTAATAGTTTCACGTATTTTTATCTCTAACTGTTTTTAAAAATTCTTTCATTGATTTTAAAAATGGAGGTAAGTGAAAGTCGTGTGTTGCCCGCACCAGATTTTTTTAAAGTTATCATTAAAATAAAAATTGAATAACGAAGGCTGCAAAGATGGATGATATTGTTCCTCGATTTGATAGAATTTTAATTATCATGAAATACAAGAAAAAAAAAGGGAAAATGTTTTTTTAAAAATATTTTCCAACAGTAAAAGTGAGCTGCTAATCGAAATAAAGTCTAATTTAGCTACTAATTCAACGAATTTAATGAAAACCAATTTTTAACTTTCTTTTAAATATCCGAAATCTAATATTTTTTAAATTAATACATTCAAATAAAAACTGATATTACTAACTTTAATGTGAATTATATAAAATAACGACTTATATTTTGATTAAATCAATATACCGATGTTTCTCGACTGAGGCACAAAGAAAAATAAACAATCAACTGTAGAAAACATACTTAAAAAACGATGTAAAGTAGTTAGATTAATAAAAAAAGCACATCTTCGATGCTTACTTTGCTTTTCTTATTCCTCTCATGAAAAAACAACATCTGATGGTATTTCCCGTCACACTTTCTCCGATTAAAAACGAATCATTTATTTTTGTAGTTAACTTTTCTTTGAAATTGGAAGGCACCAAGATAGACCTTTTATTACCACACTACTTAAATTGCTCTTTAAAGTATCTCCGAGAATCTCCAGACCATACGAAAAATTTATGGATTTCTTCCAGCGATCTATTCCACATCCGCGTTTTAAATATATGAATATGTGAATATAAACAAAAAAAACATAATGTTATAAAAAAACACAAAAAAAAACATAGAACCGTCCAATTTGTTAAAATATTATATCTTTGAACCCTTTTTTTTTTCCATCGTATTCATACACACCCACTAACCGAACTGCAGTTTCAACTACTTTTACGAGTAAGATAGACTTTATTAATACGATAAGATGAAGGTTATAGAGAATATAATCTTTATAAAGAGGATAAAGATTATCCTCATGAGTAGGACAAAACTCGTTATATAATAATAAATAAACAGAAATAACAGAACACGTTTAGATCTCATAAGCTATACAGAAATAATGACTTATAATTCATTATTTAGGTAATTGTTAAAATAGGCTTTACAAAGACCAATGTAGGTGATCCTGACTAATTTTTATATCTAACTGTATTTAAAAATTCTTTAATCGACTTTAACAACGACGGTAAGTGAAAGTCGTGTGTTGCCAGCACCAGATTTTTTTTTTTTTTACAATACAATAAATTCGTATGTTAATTAACTTTAATACGAGACTTCAGAACTCCTGTATATTTAAGGATATTAAAATTTGTTCAAATAAAAAATTATACGTATTTCAGGTCTAATGTGTATTATAGAAGAATTGTATATATAACATATCAGTAATAGTCATTGCTCTATATGCATGAAATTTATGATAATAATTATTTAGTAACGTTTTTTAAAACAAAAGTAACTGATTTGAATAATTTTGTTTTTAAATGTTTAAATTATTGTATTCTTGATTATAATATTTATTATTGTATTTAGTTTGTTACGTGATTTTGAAAATGAAGCAAAATGACTTCAAAGCGTTAAAATGATATGAACGTATTATTGTGAGAATAATTAAAAAGGACTTGTAGAAGAGAAATGTTCTAATTTTGATTTCATAAAAAAAGAATTATTTAATTTTTTTTACATGTTTATAGCAAAAAATTAAAATTAAAACCACACGTATAATACGTATTCAAGCACCTGCTCGCATAAAGATTAGACAGTAGGCCAAGGACAGGGGTCAAGCGGTGAGACCGGATGGAGAAAGCTATGCTTCTCCCTTTACGAGACTGTTTGTTTTACTTAATGTATCTAACTTTCAAATAAAATAAACATAACTTTTATAAAAATACATATCTTTATTTGGTATTAGTAATAAGAAATAATAATAAACATTCCATATTTTAAAAATCTGGTGCGGGCAACACATGACTTTCACTTATCTCGGTTGCTAATATCAACTCAGTAAATATTAAATAAAGATAGGTTTAAAAAAAGAATTAGTTCCGTTGGAAAGAAATGCTTTTAGGTTAAATGATATAATATAAAATTAGTATATATAATAATCAGAGATGTTTATACCCATTCGTCACTTTAAATTACCTTCCAAAATTTAAATTTTTGTCTAAAATCTTCAGTTTTTCAACGGTGTATTATACATCTATATTACTATTCTTATGTTGACAATATGACCAAAAAATATTTTTGCTGTTTTCTTCTATATTTAGAATAAAATTCGTTCAACTTCGAATCTACAAAAATTAAAGATACTTTATAGGAAGAACATCAATAAATCGGCATTGAAGTCACTGTCAGACTATTTCAATCAGAATGAAACCTAAATGATAGTAAAACCATTCACATTTTACAGTGACATAGTTTGGTCAACCTTTTTTTTCGTGTCTCTTCTGGTTGCTGTAACATCTCAGTTTGTAACATAGGGCTTTTAAAATATAAATTTTAGTTGTATAAACTCACTGTTTTAAAGCTAGACTTATCACACAGATCTTTTTGCGCGACTTGGTTATTTAGAGAGACTCAAGAGACCCTAAAACGTGTATTTCCGTTAAAAACTGGAATTCAAAAATTTTCACAATCCCAACACTTTCCCTTACCTATATATTTCATATGTAGATAAGTGAAAGTAAAAAGATTAATATGAATACTATTTTGTTTCCGAGGAACAATTTTAAAATCATAACTTACAGTTGTGGGTTTTTCGTAGTTCTCTTATTTCAATAATTTCGTCTTTATATAATCATCAAATTCTTTCATAGTTGATATTTATACAGTTATTATTAATCATAGGGTGGACGGTCACCAGAATCTATGCCTGTAGGTTTATATTTCATCCCAGTCAAGGGTAGTGCTTAACTTCACTCTATAAACTCTAAACCTCCTGAGGCACGAACAGCCTCTATAAAGTGTGTACCCGAACATTGGAGATGAAACCTGGAGGCTAAGTATGATCGCGATACAACTTCCTAATTGCATGACCGTTGGGCTAGAAACAGAATGAGCCTGCACAAGTACTAAACTCTAGATTCTTTGTAGGTTGTGGAGAAACAGGGTTTTTTGGGGTTTTTTTTTCTTAGTTACAATTAGTAACAAGGGACAGTCATAATTTCTAATTCCGAATAAACAAAATCAAAGATAGTTCGGAAGAAGAAATATAGAAAAATCGCCTCAATAGGCTATTTTAATAAGGATAAAACCTACAGGATATTAAACAAAGAGCATTTAATGTTACACTCAGAGGTCCCTAAATAATGTATTATTAATATATGAATGTATGAAAATATAAGAAGGAGATAATTATAAAAAGGCGTAGAATGCACCGTTTAATGTAATCCAGTTTTTTAAAGTAAATTTTAGTAAAACAAATGCTGCAGCATCTATGACGCATATCTATCCTTACAATTTCCACGTTACTTTGCACAATACACGCAGACCAATTTTGTGAGACTTGGATACCTATTACACTCACAATCAGAGGTCCCTAAATAATGAATCATAATATATGAATATAAACATATAGAATATGAACATGATTGAACATGGAATACCTAGAAAGTTAGTAAACCTAGTAGAGATGTGTTTGTCGGAAACATTTCATAAAGTTAGAATCGGTCATAATTACTCCCAGAGATTTGAGGTGCGATCGGCTTTGAAACAGGGAGACTACCTTTCACCTGTTTTATTTAATATAGCTTTAGAATATATCATAGAAAAGGTGATGTGTACCGAGAATGCTTAAATATGGGTGACAAGATTCCGGTTTTGGGGTATGCCGATGATTTGGTACTGCTAGGTGAAGACACGGAAACCATACAACTAAATACAAGTGTGTTAATAAAAACCGCTAAAGAAATAGACTCGAATTAATACCGATAAGACGAAATATATGATTAGTAGCAGAAACGTTGGTGATCTTGGTGATATTGATATATCAGGGCATACTTTTGAACACGTAGAGAATTCAAGTATTTAGGTTCAATGATAACAAGAAAAAATGAAATCCAGGAAGAAATGAAATCCCGGTTAAAGGTGGGAAATGCTTGTTATTGTTCAGTTGCTAAGTTACTTAGCTCGCGGCTTCTATCTAAAACTTAATGGTTGAAATTTATAAAACTATTATTCTTCCGACGGTTCTTTACGGATGTGAAACGTGGCCGACTTACTTTGAAGGATGAACAACGGCTTAAGGTTTTCGAAAACAAGGTACTGCGTAAAATATTTGGTCCGAAGAGAGATGAGACACTGGAAAGTTTAGAAGGTTGCACAACGCGGAATTGCGGAGCTTGTACCCTGTGAATATAATTGAGTTGATAGCATCCCGGAGACTCAAATGGGCGAGTGAAAATGTTGGGCTCGGTGAGGAACGGATTCCGAGAAAGTTAATATTCGCTGATCCGACTGGTAGGCGTCCGAAAGGTAGGCCGAAGCATTGATGGAGGATTGCGTTAAGGCTGATCTCGGGGGCTTGGGTTTGAACGGTGAATATTAGGACGAGTCTGTGTAGGCGAATTTGGTGGTATCGGCATCGAACCTTCGGGTTCGCCAAGCCTATTATTATTAATATATGAATATATGATCACAGGCCTTGCCTCTTTGATATATATTTCTACATAGTAAAGTGAAAGAAAAAGTTATCGTTTAGATGGCATTAATCAGAAGAACTAAGAACTCTGAAAATATAGAAGCACAACTGTAGTGCAATAGGAAGGAAATTGTTGGGCAATTTAACCATGTGGTTAATTTCGTTCCGCATTGAATACACTCGCAAAGTAAAAAAAGACACAATAAATTATACATAATACTGACTTAACTCCTTCCTCCCAGGATCGTGATGAAATACTCCAAGATCGAGCAACGATATGTGTCAATATTTTACTCCACTCCGAAACACTGAAATTTTGTCATATATGATTACGAAACATTTCGCTTTTCATGAAAGCTTGGATCATTAAACTTGGCTATTCATTAACTTCCTCGCCAACTTGACAGTTTTGTTTCTTTTAATTAGTAATTATTTTTCCTGTTTGATCACTCTATGTTTACCTGATGCTTGAAGGTAATAGTCAACCGAACGTCCTTCATAAACACGTTTGACAGCTACCACAAAGTTTCCGTTATTGCCGTAACTAATGATACACTCCAATTATGCCTAGTTGAATAAATATACAAAGGCTATATGTCACTGGTAGAAAAACAAAATAAAAAACGTTATTAAGTAAAGATTTAAAACGATTTAAAGCTTGTAAACAATAAACTGGCAAATAGGTAACTGTTATATGGTAAATATGATAATTATAATATACCCGGTTTTAAATTATTAATACTTACGGAGTAGAGATTTGGGGCTCTACCAAACCATCAAGTTTTTCCCGTCACCAATCCTTACAATCAAAAATCCTTCGAAAATCTCAATTTCCTTATTTTGTCACGAATCAACTAATCCATAAAGACCTAAATGTTCCCTATGTTCCTGCCTTTGCCCGAACCATGTACCACTCCTTTCATGACAAACTCCATTCCCACTCTATTCCACTTGTTTCAAACCTTGCCACCCCAACAATCCATGATAATCCTCCTAGGCGTCTGAAAAATGGCCCCGAGACCTTCTGGTTTAGCATAGGGCAGTATCTCTACATGTGAATCATGACATTATAAGCTTATATTACATTATTTTAAAATACAGTTAGTAAATATTATATATATATATATATATATATATATATATATAAATATAAATTATTACTAAATCGAGAATATTATATATGCACACTAACACATAATCATTTAACGATCATGTTATATTAAAAATCAGTAAAAAAAACAAACAAACGTTCAGCGATATATGTAAACCACTCAAAATTACACTACATCTAATATGAATTTTATTGTATTTTTTTTAACTTATAGTTATTCTGTCATTTCAGCCGTTAGAAGATCAATAAAATGGGTACTCAAAAATGAGGAAAAATCTAGAGGCTGAGTGTGATCTCACAGTCACCTCATTGCACGGCTTTAGGCCTTAAACAGTAGGAATCTCTATTCAAAATGAGCCTAAGACCCTTCAGAGATTGTTGAGGTACAGTTATTTGTTTTGTTTTTTAAGCTTTTAATCTATTTTAATTTTAGTAAAAGGTACTCTCAAATCATCCCGTCCAGCTAGATCAAATAAATCAAGGTAACTGAATTTAAGTCAAATAATCTAATATACTGTTCTCCGGGTCCTGGGTTCGAATTCCGACTATAACAGAATATTATTTATTCGTTAATTCAGCTGGGGGGGAGAGAGGGAGGCTAGGGTATGGAGACCCTCCTGGGGCAGATCAGCTCTTATTAGAGTGGGTACCCAAGTCGGGGAAAAACCTGGCGTGATCAAGGCCTAATCACCTCATTGCACGGCCGGCCTACAAACAGTAGGAAACTATATGTACTGAGCCCAATACCCTTCATTGGTTGTAGAGGTACAGGTATTTTTTAAGATAAAATAAACCTGAGACTAACCCAAAAAAATTTTAGCATTAATTTAAAATAATGCCTATACAAATTACTAACTTCGTGGGACTAATTTACTCATAGCGGTTATAATCAACTAATTATAGGCTATAGTTAATTTGTCAGAAAATGTGATCATTGGTAAGTTGGTCATTTATGTTAGATCATGTTTAAAACGTGATTAATAGGCAGCGAAAAAATAAGTTTTTTCTGTCTGATTTTGCCTTTTAAAAAAAAAATTAATTATAAACATCTAGCTGGCAAAGAAGGTGCGAGACACAGAACGTTAAATGAGTTTGGTCATGTTCTAAACTACCTTAAACTGTTCTGATTATATATCAAACTTTTCAGTCTAAATTCATAGTGTATTTTTTTTTACTAGTCTGTTCAATTTTTATTAGTCCGCTGGGTGATTTGTTTTGGCGTTTTATTCGGATGAGATGTTGCATACGCCTTGAAAGATTGTCTTTTGTCCTTTCTTACCTATGTATGAAATAGATAGTAAGAGAACGTATTGCGATCGCGAAAATTTTCGAACTCCAGTTTTTAACAGAAATTCACGTTTTAGCGTCCCCTGAGTCCAAATAACCAAGTCTCGCAAAAAGGTCTATGTGTCTGTGTGTGTCCATGTGTGGTAACTTCCGCACGTAAACGGAAAGCCCGATGAAACTGAAATTTCATATTTAAGACAACTATACGTCCGAGACGTTACAAAACCTTTTTCATCAAAATAAGCTGAACAGAAGAGCCACTTTAAACCACGCATTTTGCACCTTGTTATGATTTTCTCAAATACGGATCTAACGATTTTGATTAAACTAGTTATATCTATGGAAAATTTAATGGACTTTAATATCATGGAGGTTTCATTCTGATTGAAATAGTCTGACAGGGCTTAAATGCCGATATATTAAATTTCCTTCCTCTAAACTATCTTTAATTTTGTAGATTCTATATAAATAAACATATTATCTTGATTGATAATTAACAATTTTTTGTTTTTAAATATAAGAAGAGAAATATACATGTATAATACGGCATCACTTGTAGCTGGGTGGCTAGCGTAACAGCCTCCCATGCTAAAGGTCACGGGTTCAAACCCGCAGGTGGTCCTAGGAGATTTTTTAATGGGAGTAAAAAATCCTTAGTTACGCCGTCCTTCGGAGGGGACGTTAAAAGGTGGTCCCGAGCCTGTGCGATGTCAGGTACTCGTTAAAGATCCCTATCCTAATAAAACCTGGATAGGCAAAATTTAGGACTCCCACTGTAGCATCGTCCGATTAGCCATAGTCGCATAAAGTGACGTTAAATAAATAAACAAACAAACAAAACATGTATAATATACCGTTGGAAAGCTCAAGATTTTAGAAAACATATCTTATACTCAAGCTTGTAAAAGTTAATAAACAGTGATGAAAAGCAGATAAAACTAACTGATTATTTTAGGTAACAATATAATTTATTTTATAAAAAAGGATTGCTAGCGGATTGGACGGAAAAGTGGAAAATAGGGCAGACAAAGGTAGGAGCAGTGAAATCTGATTGCTGTAAATGGGAAACTAGCTCCAGGTCTAGGAGGGAAGAAATCCGACTGTGCAGATTGAGAATTGGTCATTGCCAATTTACCCTTGGGTACCTCCTAAAACGGCTGCAAGCACCCACAGAGTGTGAACCATTTGTTATTAGACTGCAAAATATACAAGAACTTGACAAAAAATATTGGATTGCCACTCACACTGAACCAATTACTCGGCGACGAAGAAAACCGTATATCCAAACTGTTTGAATACTTAAAAATTGTAGGGTACTACAACAGGGTATAATTTAATATGATGACGCCAATCGATCCTGTGGGGTAGAGGCGGATAACAAATTTTTAAAAAATTTATTTTTTATTAAAACAAATGTTCTATAGAAATTAAATTTAATTAATTCTTTAATGGTTTCACTCATTTTTATCTCTAACAATATTTAAAATTCTTTAATCAATTTTAGATCAAAGATCAACCGCACCAGATTTTTTGTTTCTTCGTGCTCTACATTTTTCTAATGACAAAAAAAGACTAAGGAAAAATTCTGAACAGAATATGTCAGAAGCAAGTAAGTACTGTTTGCTTTTATATTGCCCTCCTGTTCTGTTAAACGAATAAAAACATTAATCTAATTCATTCGACGTAACAGCTAAAGAATCGGTTACATAAGGTACAAACACGCCCAGAGTGATTGGTAACAGCTCATATGAGAAACAATATAACTTTTGAATTATATAACATCAAATAAAAATAAAAAAATATCACCGAGTCATTTGTTGGAGGTCCAACCGCACAATAGACGGTTGCGGTGTGGGAGTGATAGGTAAAAGTTCAATGTCTCCAGCTTCCGTTAGAGCAGACATCACTGTAATGCTACACCCTGAATGGCAAGCAGAGGTCTAGGAAGTCGAATAAACACCTGACCATAATACTGATTTCCTGGCAGTCATTTCGTATGCTAGAAAGGCCGGAGTAATAAAACTAAATTGGCCAGTTTCGATTCAGGTTCTTTGATTATAGATTTTATCGACCTAAATTTCGTCTTAGGCAATTCACTCCATTTTCTGGTCAACGCATTATCTAAAAAATGACTACGGCTGTGAAGCGATTCTTAATAGAGTTTCCTCTTACCTTTTAGATTAGCAATAAGGCTGAGTTTGGGAACATTTAAAAAAAAAACTCCTAGAGTTTGAAATTTTATTTATACTTTCACTTATACGAAATATAAAATATACAATAAGGGAAAGTATTGTGATCGTGAAAATGTCCGTATTCGAGTTTTCACGGGAAATACACGTTTTAGGGTACCCTGCATCCAAATGACCAAGTCCCGAAAAAAGGTCTGTGTGTGAGTGGTAAGTCTATCGCAAAAACGAAAAGACGTACGAAACTGAAAATTCATATTTAGGATAAATATACGACCGAGATGTTACAGCAACTTTTTCATCAAAATCGGCTAACCATAAGAGCCAGTTTATACCATGTATTTTGCACTTTTTTACGATTTTCTCAAAAACATCTATAAGATTTGAATAAAACTGACTAAATTCATGTAAAATTTAATAGGCTTTAATATCACGTAGGTTTCATTCTTATTTAAATCGTCAGACAAGGCTTAAATGC
This sequence comes from Piezodorus guildinii, assembly GCA_023052935.1. NCBI lineage: Eukaryota > Metazoa > Arthropoda > Insecta > Hemiptera > Pentatomidae > Piezodorus > Piezodorus guildinii. The sequence continues at coordinate 66,584,058 of CM041293.1, forward strand.
CAATATTTAAAATTTTCTTCCTCTAAACTACATTTAATTTTGTAAATTCCAAAATATTAACAATATCATTTTAATAGCATTGAGGAAGGACGGCTAAATATACAATTCGGACAAATTTTATGACCAACTAAAGGATAAAAGAGCAAAACTATGTTTTTTTATGTATTTTTTGATAATAAGAACAATAATATAAACGTATTATGTACCATTGGAAAGAGTAAGGTTTGTTTAAAAATAGTATCTGATACAAAAAGTTGTGAAAGGTAATATAAAGTGACGAATAGGTAATAAACATATGACTGATTAACAATTTAATATAGTTATCACCCCATACCATAAAAAAATCAACATACATTTGACCTTGAAAATGTAAAAATATTAGATATATCAAAAAGCAATAGAAACAGGAAATAAATAGAACAATAAATAATAAAACAGATACTAAAAACCTTGGTATACATTACACCATAGTTATATTAGTTAATCTAAATCAAATTGTTTCCAATGAAAATGAATACACGTTTTATTAAAATCGACTTAAAATATTTTTCAAATTGAAGTATATTTAATAGTTTTCAAATTGATTTTAACAGTAGAGGTAAGTGTGTTCTCCGCTTAAGAAATTTCTATAAAATTAGTAAGTGTAGACAACTTAGAGGTATTGTATTATAGATCCCAGCGTACTAGGTAGTATAGCGTTAATGTTTCAAATATGAACATAGAGGATAATTAGTGGATGACATTGTTTAAGAAGTTTTATCGCCATCGACCTTGCAAATTTCTAAAGTTTGTATTTATTAAAAATAATTGCAATACACTAGTAATAATCTCTTGATACATCAATAAACTATAACCATGATTAATAGCATCATTAATTAGATACAGAGTCAAGAAGATCTCTACCGTTAAATTCCTAGGTTATTCAGAGTATCCAAGCTACGATAGTTAAATATCACTTTCACGGACTTTTTTTAACAAGCCGTGAAAAACTAGAAAAATGGTAAAACGTAATTTGAAGTAGTTCAAGCAGCCATTTCATTCCAAAACGATTTTCTCCAAGGCTATTAAAATTAATAGCCATCGTCACACCTAGATGTTAAAAGTGCATTTTAACTTTTAGAAGTACATTCAAGCAGTTAAATCAATTCGTTGGCGGAGGTAAAAAGCTGCTAATTCCAACAGGAAAACGGTACAACAGTTTAGCATTTATTGAACGAAAAAAATCAACTGATAAAATACCGTTATCGTAGTTGACTATGCATTTATAAAAAAATATATATATAAAAAACATTTAAAAAAATGGTCAACTCATTCTTATTTTTATAGCAGCTATTTTTTTTTTTTTTTTTTTTTTTTTCTTCGGATTCTGCAACTTATGTCACATCCCGAAACTTAGTATTTCAGAACGCCAGTGCTCCCTGTCCCTGCAGTCCTCCTCCGTCAAGCCTCTGGCCGCCATGTCCTCCCTCACACTCTCTATCCACGTTTTGCGGGGTCTTCCTCGTCTTCGCCTCTTCTGTGGGGAGTACTTTATCATTTTATGTGGCCACCGCGTCCCTTCCATTCTCATGACATTGCCATACCACATGAGCCTCTTCTTTGATATTTCATTTAAGATATTCAGCTCCGCCCCTACTTTTTTTCTTATTTCCGCATTAGAGATTCTTTGTATCCTGGATATGCCGCAGGCTCTTCTCCAAAAGTCCATCTCCAGAGCCAACAATCTTCTTTCAGCCGATTTTAGCACTGTCCATGTTTCAGCGCCATATAAAGTGGTCCCTAGGAGGAAGGAATGGTAAATCTTTTTTTTCGTAAGAAGCGACACCTGTCTGCTCCACAGAACTCCATTCAAGATTCCTACTATTTTTCTACCATTTGCAATCTTATTTTCAATATCTTTGGTCATCGTTCCGGACTGATCCATGGTTACCCCAAGATATTTAAAGGCGTTGCTCTGTGGGATCGTCCAATCCTCCACACAGATGCTCGAGACTGGTGAGTTGCATGGCATATACTCTGTTTTTTCTCTGCTGATCTCTAGACCCCACTCAGAGTATGCTTCATTCAATTTCCTCAGCATATATTCAAGATCACAATCTTCCGAAGCTAGGACAACCTGATCGTCTGCGAACTGAAGGCTGAAAAGTGTGTCATCACCAACCTCCACACCCATTCCTCGACACTTTTGTTTCCACAATCTTAGGGTTTGTTCTATGTAAATATTAAAAAGTGTTGGAGAGAGGCAACATCCTTGCTTTAGACCTTTAGTGACCAGGAATGGTTCAGTATATTTTCTTCCTATTTTCACTCTTGATCGAGCCCCTATATATAGACTCTTTATAGCTTTAATGAGACCTCTATTTATCTGAGCCAGACCCAAAGCTTCCCACAGTTTCTTTAAAGGAACACTATCGTATGCTTTGTGAAGGTCGATGAATGCTAAGTGGGTTTCGAGATCATATTCTATCCTCTTCTGTACCAGCTGAGTCAAGGTAAAAATATGGTCACTACATGATCTCCCACTTCTAAAACCTGCTTGCTCTTCCGTCATCTGATCAGAGACCTCTTTCTCTAGTCTTTCCTTAAGAATTCGGCCATAAAGCCTGCCTATACTGCTTGTTACCGTGCTTCCTCTGTAATTGGTGCACATGTTTCTTTTTCCTTTTTTTGTATAGGTATTATATCCCCCATTAACCAATCCTCCGGAACTTTTCCTTTTTTCATACACTCTGTGTAAATCTTAGCCAGTATCTCCTTCAATTCTCTTGGTCCTGCCTTTATCAACTCTATTGGCAGATCCCCGGGTCCTGGTGACTTTACATTTTTCATCTTTCTCAAGGCAACCTCCACTTCATCCACAGAGATCTCCTCACTTTCATACTCGCAGTGGTCATTTTCCTGTTTTTCTACCTTGTATTCCGATCTGTCTTCTTGTAACAGAATGGAAAAGTAATCCTTCCAGTGTTCGTCTGATATAAGGCAAGGACTATTCTTGTGGTTGGTCTGGGTCTTGATCGCTTTTAGCCTCTTCCATGCTTCCTTTACATTTTGTCCCTGGATGCAACGGTCGATCATTTCGCAGTTCTGCTCCCAAAAAAAACTTATAGCTTCTTTTCTTTTCTTTCTAACCGCCCTCTTGGCCACATAATTATTGATACTTTAAATATTAAGGATGAAATACTGATTTCATCTAAGCATTACATTATGTCTTACGTCTGCTTATAAAATTTATGTTGAAAAACATAGGCTATATAAAATGTTCTTTCTTTATTATTTCCAGTCAGAACTAAATTCCGAAAATGCACCTACAATGCTGTAACTTGAAGGTGTAAAATGCATAAAACAGCAGAAAAATGAATAGTTTAAAGTTAATTAATAAGAAATTGTACTTCAGTACTGGTCAATTACGTGTTATTTTACAAAAATTAATTCCTTGAGCATCTTACCTTTATATATGGGTGGATTAGGAACTCTTCAACTACTGACCTAACTTTTGTAATTATACTTCAAAAAATTAAGTCTGCCTTAGTATAATTATTAAGTAGCTACGTTTTATAAATTATAATAAAATTTATTTAAAATAAGTAAGGTCAGCTGTAGTTTCTGATTGAAATAAACAGTTTAGCTAAAGCAATTACATATTTAATATATTATAATGAATATTGAGTTTCATGAGAATAGTACGAAAATAAGGATCAGTAAGAAAATATTAAAAAAGAAGTATAATTATTTAGATGGCAAGTAAAAACAACTGAAAATAATATATAATTGTAAAATAGTAGAATCGTGAACTAAGATAAATTGAATACCATTATTTATACAAAAAAAAAAAAAAAAAAAAAAAAATATATATATATATATATATATATATATATATATATATATATATATATATATATATATATGATGAGTAGTAATATATTTACTACTGTGCTTGATGTATTAAATAACTTCATCATATAAATTATTATTTATAAAGCAAACTACGATATTGCTAATAATTGAATTTTTTATTTATTGAACAGAGTTTTAAATTACATTTCTTTCAGGAATTATATTACATTAATTTAAAATTGAAAGTCGTGAGAGGAATACGTTCACTTGCGTGATAGTATTAATGTGTCTAACATTAGAAAGGAGCCTTAGCTGCCTTGTTAGTTTTGATTACAAAATTTGGAAGCACGTTTTAAGATATTTATTGTAGGGTCTCTTGTTTCTTATCTTCTTACAAAGCAAGTTTCAGCTAAATACAGTAAATACACGTATATATCTAGAAGGGATTTTTAAACCACCTTAAATACTATATCAGGAAGTTTGGGTTGTTATTTAGTCATTTCTCTTTCGATTGTATGACAATCATGACTCAGGGGTACTCCGTACATACACACTTTAGATTATTCTGGAGCTCTCCCAATAGAAAATGTCATCATAGCCTCAGATTCATTGAGCGCTCTAAAAGCTCTTGACAATATGTATTCCAGTCATCCAGGAATTTTAAGAATCCTGGAATTGACCAAATCAATGACTGAAGACGGAAAAATAATTCATTATGTCTGGATACCGGGCCATATGGGGATAATGGGAAATGAAATGGCAGATAAGGCAGCCAAAGAGGCCCTCACTCTCCCTGGTCGTGGTGAAGCACTGTTAACACCATCAGAACTAGCGCGCCCTCTAATTGAAAATGTTTTTAAAAAATGGGATGAAACATGGAAAAACAGCTATCCAAGCAAGCTGAAAGTGATTAAGAGAGAGCCAAAGTCTTGGAAAACCTCAAATCGCATCAACCGCAGAGAGGAGGTGGTCCTGGCCCGCCTGAGAATCGGACATACAAGGTTAACCCGTGGACACTTAATATCTAAGGATTTGCCCCCGACATGTCAGGCATTGTGGGGGAGCCCTGACAGTTTCTCACATTTTCGAGGAATGTCCCTTCTACACAGGGAAATTGAACCAAAGGGGAATACCACTCAATGTCGCGGTTGCTTTGGGGAACGATATAAATATAATTGACGAATTGATGTGATTTCTTACGGAAATGGACTTTTACAAGCAGATTTGAAAATTGCATTTTACTATTATTATTATTATTTTTAAAATGATTATAATTATTATTATTTTATTTTCTAAATTAATTAATTATTTTTTAACTTTATTTATATAAATACATATAAATATATATATGTATTTTTTTTTTGTTTTTTTTTAATTCAACCTGATATATGTTTATCTTTTGCTAATGCTGTTACATTTGTTCTTACTAGTGATTATTCTTAAAGTTAACTGTTTTCAACTATTTGTTGTTATTTGTTTTTTAGTAAAACAATTGTTCATTATTTAACCTTAAATTAGTTTCTAAAAATGAGTGTCTGGCACTGATGACCGAGATGTTTTGTGCCAATAAAATATAACAACCAACCAACCAACTGTATCAGGAAGTAAATTTTAGAATACTTACTCTGTATTAGGGACTTTCAATAAGATAATAATTTTAGTTGAAGGTCCGTTTCTCGGATTTTGTTAATTATGAGTAAATATATATTTTTTTTTTTTTTATATGATACCTAAGAAATATGTTACAATTAATAATAATGAATGTAAAACAATATTTAACGTTTCTTCAAACGGTTTTAAATTTCAGTAATGTGAAATATAGTGTTCTACTTCTTCTTTAGGAGTTTAGGATCATCTACGTATAACAGTCCCTCAGGACAAATTTGAACTTCGTGTTCTAGTACCAATTTCAGATGATTAATAATCGAAAAGATTATAGATATTTTCACTAAAGCATAAACGATTTTTACAATTTTTAATTAGCGAGAGGACTAAGGTCAAATGACCACAATTTTCGGCAATTCAGATTCATAAAAGTAAATCAACCATTCATAACCCAAGAATTTTTTAATACAAGGGTCGCTTCATTTGACCCCGTTTAACACCGCCTACTCAAACTCGAAATAGCAACTACCAAAGTGTTATTAATATTAATTTCGATTAGAGCATAAGACCTTACAATTACTTGAATGAAAACCGGTAAAGAGGGATTGGGTTGAAATAAATACGAATAAGACGAAATATATGATTAATAGTAGGAAGGGTGACGATCTTGGAGATACTGATATATCAGGATATACGTTTGAACTTAGGTATCTAGAAAAAACTTAATTCAAGAGGAAGTAAAGCCGCTTTAAAGGCGGGAAACGCGTGTTAATATTCAGTACTAAAACTATTTAGTTCGAGGCTCCAATCAAGAAACTGAAAGGTTAGAATCTACAAAACTATTTTCCTCCCGACGCACAGTGGTTCCAAACGCATATTTTCTGGACAAAAGCCTGAACTGGTTGTTCTATTTAAGATATCTGGCCATTTTAACGTATTTTTGTTCCTTGGAAATTCACTTTCAATGGTATGATTGGCATATATTTTTAGCTTTGACATATATTCATTATGGCTGGAAGACAGCCTTGGGTCCAGCACACTTCAACTTGGTGATCGAAGAAGATGGCCAGTGCACAGAAGACCACTTCCGTAACCTATGGTTATCAGATCTGTAAAGATATTTAAAGTTTAGGCTAGGAAGGGATGATAAATAAATATAAGGACTTGTAAATATATACCAATACATAATACAACAAAATGAAGTGCAAATTGCTTTAAAATTTTTATTTTTGTTTCTATGTTATAATGTTTAATACCTTTATGGTCAAAATTTCTCAATAAATATAAGAGGAGGGTGATTCAAAAATGAAACGTTAAGCGATTTCAATAATTCTAATGCTATTAATAAAAAAAATCCTGATCTATAATATATTAAATATATTATTCTAAATACCATTTACTTTATTTTTTTTATCTAATAAGTATATATAATATTTATACTACTACCTTAAATGTAAACCTAAAATTCACCTTTTAAAATAAAAGAGTTCGGTCGAGAATGGTTCCGGAAAACTGACATAAAAATAGTCAACCATGTAGATAGGGATCAAAACACCTGCCGTAATGGTGTGTTGCTCAAACACGCTTGGGCACCTGGATAATAGTGAAAGATTTGGACAATCGATTGTAATTGTACAAGCCGATTTTAACAAGCATTCTGGGGTCTTGGTTTAGAAGATACTCTAAAAGAAAGGCGTAAATACGCCAATGATAAGAGCCATTGAGAAAGAAACTTTGCCGAAGGAAGATGTGTCGGTTGAGAGGCCATTGAGCGGTTCACTTTCTCCGACTCCTCTTCACCTCCAGGGCTATCTGTCACTTCTCGAGAACGTATTCAGGGTGTTGTCCTCATTGAGATCCACCAAGCAACATCTCACTTTCAAAAGTGTCTAACGGATCTTCCCGTCCAATACAACTCCTTTCGGTAGTTATCAATGACAAGAACCTCAAAGACTTGCCTCGAAAACATCTCAACCCCGCTGTCAATCGCAGGGCTAATCTCGGCTGACCCAATGCCCTCCATCCTTAATTACTATTTTACTTTAAAAAAAAAAAAACCTTGAGTTCTTCGAGGTAAACTAAGAATTACTTTCAAACAAGAGAAATTTTGCAAGTTGTTGCCTTTAATCAATTTTAACTGATATCAATATGACGAATGTTTTTTTTTTTTTCTTATTTATTTTCTAAATACTTTTTCAATACCATGGTCCTCAGTTCAATCCTCTTCTGCGAGAATGAAATATTGCTAACAATCGTAAAATTAAGGATGATTTCAGAAAAAAAGGAACATAATTAACCAATTTCAGATAAATCCTTACTGAAAGCATATCGAAATCAAATATGAACCTTCCAAGATCCAATAACGGATCCTATTACTCCTTTGATTCGTTAAATGAATCAGAAAAATATAGTACTGTCATTAGTAAATGGACTGATATGTTTAATGTTTCCGAGTCAGATAAATGTTATTTAGATTAACCGAATAATGGCCGTATTACTATCAGTTGGAAACGATTGAATCTGTTTTTAGCTAAAGGAGCAGACACTAAATCAAACACTCCAGTAATGAAGCCTCTAAAGGCATTAGATTTAGTAAAGATGAACCCCTCAGAACATGAGAGTGCGTGGAGGGGGCCATAGCCCCTACTAAGAATAGTTGAGACTTATGTTGGAACAGATAAGATAAGAAATGAGTTTGAGACATATGTTAACATGAACTTTTTACTTTCACTTACTATATATAGTAAGGGGAAGTATTGCGATCGTGAAAATTTTGGAATTCCAGTTTTCAACGGAAATACACGTTTTAGGGTCCCCCGAGTCCAAATAACCAAGTCCCGCAAAAAGGTCTGTGTGTGTGAATTTCATATTTAAGACAACTATACGCCCGAGACGTGACAAAACTTGTTTCATCAAAATGAGCTTACCAGAAGAGGCACTTTATACCATGCATTTTGCACCTTTTTTCAATTTTCTCAAAAACGGTTCCGACGATTTTGATTAAACTCGCTATATCGATGTAAAATTTAATGGGCTTTAATATCATGTAGTTTCAGTTAGTTTTATTCTGATTAAAATGGTCTGATAGGGCTTAAATGCCGATATTTTAAATTTTCTTTCCCTAAAGTACCTTTACTTTTGTAGATTCAATAATAATAACTAGATTATCTTGTTAACGCTGATGAAAAACAGGTAAATATATCAATTGAAAAAATTCGATACCCAACTAAAGGAGAAAACAGAAAAAATATTTTTTTAATGAAATTTTTCGTTTTTGAACATAAGAGCAGTAATATACATGTATGATATACCGTTGGAAAGCTAAAGATTTTAGAAAAAATATCATCTCATACACAAGCTTTTAAAAGTTAATAGAGATTTTTTTAATGAAACACATGTTTCTATATAAATTCAATTTGATTAATTCCTTAATAGTTTCACGTATTTTTATCTCTAACTGTATTTGAAAATTCTTTCATTGATTTTAAAAATCGAGGTAAGTGAAAGTCGTGTGTTGCCCGCACCAGATTATTTATTTTGTGTTAGTGAACACATACCTGAAATAGTGAATGTCATGCAGTTACGAAAAATACTCTGTATATAATTTTATACAACTGGTTGATATATTGTTTTATAGTCCTGAAAAAGGCCTAAAATTAAGAAGGGACAAAGTGGCCGAGCGAGCCAACTCATGGGAGGGAGTTTTTGACTCCGGCATTAATCTCCCTGCCTCACTCCCAGGCACGAAAAATATAGCCTAATCCGCGAGGTTTGGGAGAAAAAATAATACTGCATTACTTCCAGGCGCGTAATTTATTTTGAAATTAATACACACACAGACAATGTTCGAAGAAAATATATTTTTTTTTTTTCAACTCACTTGTCCCTCTCTCAGGATTTTCAGCTGGTATTACTATTAGAACTAAGCATATGATTAAACGTCTTAGGTCTGGATCCAAACGTAGGTGGGAGGAAAGTGGCAAGAAGTGTGCCAGTTGACAGAGATATATGCGAATGTTGATGGCATTGGTACCAAACCTACAAGATTCAAGGTTAAGAAAGAGATTTAAAGAGGCCAAATCTAATCACTTTACATAAAACGAAAACATATTTCATCAATTTATAATCTTAAAAATCCATAGAAGTTTCAAAATCGAATATTACGTCCTCTCCTTAAACTACTACCTAATGGTTTTATTATTGGTAATAAGGTTCATAACAACGTATTGCTATATTTCCTAACATGACTATTGACAGTTCTGAGATCCTCTATTTTTTCAAAAGACTTAATACTTCTAATAAGTGTTTCAAGTCCGACAGAGGGGACGTGTGTAACGACGTAGTGAACTACAAGTTAGAAGTTTGTTTTATGCTAAACTTAACAAGAAAAAGAGAATGTTGAATCCACGTCACAAGACCTTACTTCATTTCAATTAAAAACTTTAGTAGGCGCTTGTTTGAGGGAAACTGAAAGAAGAGAAAGGTAACTCCGGAGCGCTAAGGATTAACGGGCTCCCTTATCCTTGAGGCTAGTGGAGCGGAAACCACCATGTCAGAAAACTATTCTCTTCTTTTCCACTTCTAGCCCCGATTGCTGCATAATGTTGTAGGATGTCAGAATATATATATTTTTTTTTTAAGTGGTGGCAAGCCAAGTCTATTTCCAAATGAAAAAGTCTGGTGCGGGCAACACACGACTTTCACTTACCTCCGTTTTTTATTAACAAATTTTCAAATACAGTTAGAGATAAAAATTATTAAAACTATTAAGGAATTAATTAATTAGAATTTCTATAGAAACATGTGTTTCATTAAAAAATCGATTATATTATTATCTAAAATAATCAATTAGTTTTATCGGCTTTTCATCACTCTTTCTTAACTTTTACAAGCTCTTGTGTATTAGATAATATTTGTTTCTAAAATCTTTCCAACGGTATATCATACATGTATATTACTGATCTTATGTTCAAAAACAAAAAATTGCATTAAACATTTTTTTTTTCAGTTTTCTCTTTTAGTTGTTTTTTAAATTCGCACAACTTACATACTTAGCTGTTATTCATCAATGCTAACAAGATAATTTAGTTATTTTTATAGAATCTACTTTAGAGGACGAAAATTCAAAATATCGGCATTTAAGCCCTGTCACGCCATTTTAATCAGAATGAAAACTACATGATATTAAAGCTTATTAAATTTTACATCGATATAGCGAGTTTAATCAAAATCGTCGGAACTGTTTTGGAGAAAATCGAAAAAAGGTGTAAAATGCATGGTATAAAGTGGATCGTCTGGTAAGCTCATTTTGATTAAAAAGGCTTTTTAATGACTCGGGCGTATATTTGTCTTAAATATGAAATTTCAGTATCATAGGACTTACCCTTGGTTATTTGGACTCGGGGGACCCTAAAATGTGAATTTCCGTTGAACTGGAATACGAAAATTTTACGATCGCAATACTTTCCCTTACTATATATAGTAAGTGAAAGTAAAATGTACTGATCAAAATATTTAATTATGATGTACATAAATATATATTATATTCACGTGGGATCAGTGAAATACAGCAAAATCATCCTAAATTCCAAATAATTTTCTGTTTGAAATTCCAAGATGAGAAACGATATAAAATACTATCATTATTAAATTATTGCACAAAAACTTAAAAAATTATAAGAGGTATCTCAAACACAATTAACAATTTTAGTTCAACACAGTTCTTATTTAAAACAATAAATATTCTAAAATTAAGTGGTTTTTCATTTTCTAATAGTATCTGTTTTTAAAAACTTAGTCAATTTTTACGAACATAAATTCTAAAACAGTCAGTATATTAAAAATTCTTCCGGTGCTAGGAGTATAATATATATATATTACATATAACATATATATTATTTTAATCGCTCTTTAAATAATTTGATTTGATTACCGAATAACAACAGTAACTAAATCCGTTCAAAAGAAAAAAAAAATAAATGAACAGGAATTAATAAATGTATATTTTAATTAAGATTATAGTCTTCTTATTTCAGATAATAATAAATATTATTTGAGAAAATCAAAAACTAATTTTATCCATTCACCCCCAAATCAATACAAGGGACTTGTGATGTCTGGTCCGCAAAATTACAAGTTTCTAAAACATTACAAAAGAAACTTTTTTTGAATTTTACACAGGAAACCCACAATTGTTGCAATCAGTGTGAATAAAATAAAGAAAAGTTTTAAGTGTATACAAATTCTCATGTCATGGGTATATATTGTCTTTCATACTTATATATATTTATATATATATATATATATATATATATATATATATTTTTTTTTTTTTTTTTTTTTTTTTTTTAATTATGCCTTCCCATTTCGGCTTCCGCCATAAGGGATCTGACATCCCAGTACCACTCCGATCTGGATTCATATTCAGGGATAAAGTATTTGCTAAAACGACTTGATATAATTTAAAATTAAACAACATCAATTTTTTTATATCATTTTATTCGTAAATAACATTTAAAAAGTAATAAATGGCTCATATTAGTCCGAATACTTAATTTAAAAAATAAAGGAATCATAGTTTAACGTTATCAGCTCCCAACAAAATGAGAGAATAATGGGGGTGTCCTCAAGATTAAGGATAATGAAGAAAAAACTTACATTACTGACTGTTAACGAAAAAGAAGAAGGAAATTTCATTATTAAATAAACCCAAATAAGTTATGTACTGTTGAAGGACGAAACTATGATATTGATGATATGCTATTTTTACAAATCTATAATGCAAATATAAGGTATCTCCACACACATTTCATGAAATTTTGTTTATTATGATAATAAATTTTAAAATATACCATTTATTAGATAAACAAAATAAGGATTTTAATGTAATGCACTCCTTTATTAAATTCTATCAAACGACTATGTTAAGACATGCCATCCTCAAGGTAACAACTTATACCATAAACATATTCTAAAATATAATTAATTTAGCTGAAAAGTTTAAAATATTTGAATAAACTTTTGGAGAGCATTGACATCCTTGCTTTGATATTTTAACCATCACCTTAAAAACCAACAATCAACATTCCATTTACATTTAAATAAAAATTGGATTATAAAGGAAAAATGTTTAAAATTGGGTTTACTCACATAATATATCTATATTCAGCAAGTCAAGGAAGTAAAATCGTGAAACGGAAACTCACCTGAAAAAGAAAATAATTTTGATTTTAATTATATTTAGCAGACCCCAAATAAATTTAAAATGCATTACACATTAGACATTAGATATTATCTGTATGATAACAGAACAAACGGATCCGTAAAATATCCCAATTTTGAATATTATTTTTTTTATTCAAAATTCTTAGTAATTATTTAACGACTTACTCCCTGGATATCCAAACCTACTGATCGGAGTCGTGAAAATGTCTTATGAAAGAACTACTAAGTGGTAGCTCTTCATTAACAATTTTAAAGCAGAAGACCCCGATGCAATCGTATTTTCGATCGCCTCGGCGGGTTATCAGGAATATCTAAGGAAGATAGATTACGGGCAGTTGGATTTGCGTGGGCAGGGAGTTTGGAATGAATTAGGTATACCTATTACGGTCTAGGTCTACGACAAATGGGATGAGAGGTCATTACCATATATATCAGTCGATTTGTGACAAAATAAATTGCATTCAGGATTTTGATTGTAAGGATTGCTTCCAGAATTCCTCCCACATGAATTAGATGGTTTAATAAAGACTCAAAGGTCGCTTCCATATGTTCGAATAGGCCTGATAGTAGTGATGTAAATGAGTTTTAATTTTTAAATCAAAGAGAAATTCTCTAGCTTCATAACATTTGAACATGTTCAGTTGACTCAGTTTTTATGCTGAGCTAATCCGTAATTATTAGGAAGTGGCCGATAATTTATGTGCGGTGAATCGGACCAGTATCTTCCGAGTACGGTCCTTGACATTTCTACCAACCATTCATCAATCATGACGCCGAGGGTGCGCAATACATCTATCGCCGACAAAATGATGTCTGTAATCAACGTTACCCATATTGATTCACACAGAACTTATTTCTCAATAAAAAAAATTATATATTGGAAACTTTAACGCAGTGCGTGTTGGGACAGTATATCAGGAATCTCAAGTGATAAACAGCAAGAAATAAACGACCTCCACACTTAAACTAGAATGGCTGGGTGATCTACATAATAAACCGTATTTTCTACGCCACATGAGGATGTAATAAGTAAGTATAATAATAATATGTGTATAATAATAATGTAATTATAAGTGAGGATGTAATTTTCAGAATAGATTTCAAATAAAATATTCAACTGAGGAGTGTTATTCAAATAAGTTTTTATTTAAAAAAATACAAAAAAAGGAATAAATATATCAAATTTTGCGGTAATTCCTTTTTTCAAATGTACCTCAGTAAACCAGTTCAGTAAAACAATTCAGTAAGTAAAAGTTATTTGGTCATTAAAGCACAAATGTTTGTAAAACGTAAATATAGACAGAAACATTTTCCAAAGGGTTTGAACAGTTATAAGTTTTACATATTTACTGGAAACCATAGTAGGGGCAGGAGTAATTGGCGGGAGATTCAAGCGATGTGGCACAAATAGAACTTATATTAGAAACCAAAAATAAGGTATTTGGATAAAATGTGTAGTTAGGACTATCTGTAATTCCAAGCACGTACTTAATTTACAAATAAATACGTATATAAACAGTGTTTGGAGAAATAACTAATATTTTTCGGCTAAAGAAAACCTATGCCCTTGCAGAAAAATGTTACGATAACATCAAAGTAAAAAAATAAATTAATAAATAAGAACACAAATTATTTTTCATTAATTTGGAATATTATTTATTTATTAGGACTTTTCAATATTAGAATATTAGATTTGATACAAAGCAATGATATATTTTTTATTTTAAATTATATTTATCGATCCTTCAGATAGAACCAAATTATATCTCTATACTACTATAATTAGCATCTTTAGTTAATGTTATACAATTCTCCTTTACTTTTCTGAAACTTCCAGCTACATACCTTTTTAGTTCCCCGGTTCATGGAAACCGTCATCCAGCCAACTAAAGTCTAGGATTCAGCCGACGTCTTCTCAACCTTCTTATTTTTGTTACAAAACGACAACGTAAAAACCACAACATACAGATAGCCTTCCGATGAAAAAGATAACCGCTAATGTCAGTGACTTACGACACGCCATTTTCCAGCCCCGACCGCGGGAACCTTCAACCAAGGATGAGAAGAGGCTGAGGAAGACAATGGACGGCCGTTGCAGAGACAGGAGACAATTAGAAGGAGCGGATTGGCTTCGGATGAGGCAGGGTTCAACGGACTCTGAGGATGACCGTAAGACAATTTGGTCACGGTGGAAAACTCAGCGTTTCTGGCAAAGGGCGACCTACTTCCAAGTCACAGAGATTATCCTCCAGCAGGATTAAAAATAACAAAATTCGTCACAATCCTATCGTTTTACTTTCTCGGATTGTCTTATTTTACTCATTATTTTTATAATAGATACAAATGAAACATAGTCTATAGTCTATTCCAAAAATTCTGCTACTAGACAGAGAAAGAAGAGGAGATAAGGACAACGGGCATACCAACCCCAATTAAGCCTAAAAGGTTTGCATAACATATTAACATAATTGGTTATCCTAAAGGTTACCAATCTACTCTAACTAGAGTGCCATAGTCGAGATCCGTAGGACTTTCATGGCTACGAATTAAATTTCAACACGACCAGTGGCTTAGGAGATGGCTTATAATGATACTTTTTTTAAAAATAATTCAGTAGAAATATTAAAATATTTCTAATTAGCCATCATTTTATTCTCTGAGATTCATTTTTGGTAAATTACATTTTCCTCCTTCAGTGTAACTG
Organism: Piezodorus guildinii; assembly: GCA_023052935.1. Lineage (NCBI taxonomy): Eukaryota > Metazoa > Arthropoda > Insecta > Hemiptera > Pentatomidae > Piezodorus > Piezodorus guildinii. The sequence continues at coordinate 66,599,425 of CM041293.1, forward strand.
TGTCAGAGTAGAGGCATATGATGGATTAATTAACTATATGCATTATAATATATTCAAACAAGTATACCATTTATAAATGTACGAAATTTAATTTATAAATCTATAAAATTTATTAATATATCAAATGAATAAGGATTCTATTTTTTCATGGAAAATGTCTTACATCCTACAAATAAATAGGTTTCAAATATGCAGCTAAGCAGAATGTTAATTAGAAACAAATCGCCATTCAACTTTAATGGTTTTTGTTACAATTAAATTAACTTAAATTTACAATCCTACTGTGGGTAAATATTTTTAACATAACAAGAATTGAGTTTTTTAAAACAAAAGCCAACTCTTCGGCTTTCAACTGCGCCGCAAAAATGGATAACATCCCCATGCAAGACCGGACAAGGTAGTTTTGCTCGATGCAGAAAGAGAAGTGGAATTTCAAGAAGAATTGAGATTTCTCAAAGTTTTCCATTTCCAGCCCCAAATACTGCATAATGTTGTGGGATGTCAGAATACTTTTTTTTTTTTTTTTTTGTTTGAGTGGGGGCAAGCTAAGTCTATTTCCGAATGAAAAAATCTGGTGCGGGCAACACACGACTTTCACTTACCTCCGTTTTTAAAATCGATTAAAGAATTTTCAAATACAGTAAGAGATCAAAATGAGTGAAACCATTAAATAATTAGTTAAATGGAATTTCTATAGAAACATGTGTTTCATTAAAAAAATTATTATATTATTATCTAAAATAATCAGTTAGTTTTATGTTCATTTCATCACTATCTATTAACTTTTAAAAGTACTTGTGAATGAGATGATATTTTTTCTAAAATCTTTAGGTTTCCAACGGTATATCATACATGTATATTACTGCTCTTAAGTTCAAAAACGAAAAATTGCATTAAAAAAATATTTTTTCTGTCTTCTCCTTTAGTTGGGTATCGAATTTATTCAATTTATATATTTACTTGTTTTTCATCAGTGTTAATAAGATAATATAGTTATTTTTATTGAATCTACAAAATTAAAGGTACTTTAGGGGAAGACAATTTAAAATATCGGCATTTAAGCCCTGTCAGATCTTTTTAATCAGAATAAAACCTACATGATATTAAAGCCCATTAAATTTTACATCGATATAGCGAGTTTAATCACAATCGTCGGAACCGTTTTTGAGAAAATCGAAAAAAGGTGCAAAATGCATGGTATGAAGTGCCTCTTCTGGTGAGCTCATTTTGATGAAAAAAGTTTTGTCACGTCTCGGGCGTATAGTTGTCTTAAATATGAAATCTCAGTTTCATATGACTTACCGTTTCCGCCCGGGACACACACACAGACCTTTTTGCGGGACTTGGTTATTTGGACTCAGGGGATCCTAAAACGTGTATTTCCGTTGAAAACTGGAATTCGAAAATTTTCACTATCGCAATACTTCCCCTTACTATATATAGTAAGTGAAAGTAAAAAGATAGTGCCCGTAGGAAAATTTCCTGCAAAAGGTCAATGAGATAAGAAGTGTAGTCCTCTACAGGCTTCGAATAGGACATCGTACATTGTTTCACAGATATCTCCTGCGAAGTCTGAAAGCCAAGATTGGAACACAGTCAGGACCACAAAGCATGTTCTATAAGACTGTCCAATCTTCAGTAGATTGAGACATGTGAAAATGCATACCAAAAGAGATGAAATTCTCAAAGACGACGAAAACTATTTTTTTTTTCTAACCTTCATTTCTTTAACAAAAAAAATACAGACAGCATAGGCAATGTTATATCATAATGGGATGCTATATAATAATAATATTTTTCTTTGCTTTACGAAACCACGGTCACTCTCCCTTTCAAATATTCAAAACAAAGCCAATAATATAATCTAGTATAAAACGACACAAACGGCAATTACCCAATGGGTTAGAAGTGAAATAAAATAATAAAAACAAAATACGAAAAATGTATTACAGGTAAAAAAGGATTTAAGAAACACTTAATACTGACATTTAAATGTATACACTCATATGTATGTATATATATGAATTTAATGCCATAGTACTTACTCAATAAAATATTTTATCTTAGAGTTTTTAATTAATTCTTTTAAGGTTCCATTTGGGCTTCTAAACAATGGTTGTGCATTATGTAAAGACGTGAGCTTAGGTTAGATAACAATGTGGCTCTAATGGTTTGGCCTTGGGCGGCTTACAACTGCGACAGGTACTCTTATGCAGTTTCGTAAATCAATTACACCAAAAAATTAAGTTACTGAAATGTATATATATATATATATATATATATATATATATATATATATATATATATATATAAAATCACAAATTTCTTGGAAAAATTGTGTAGATAAAACGAGAAAACTTCAAAGTAGAGACAAATACAAAACATTTATTAGTTAAAAATGGTATATTAAATGTTGGTGCTAGTGTTGAGACTAAGTCCAACTGAAAAATCAGTTAAAGATCAGATTTAACTCATTGGTAGTTTTATTTTTTTTTGTATATTTATTCATTTAACGTTAATTTTATGCTGCAGCTAATTTAGCAATGCTACATTGGGAGTCCAAAATTTTGCCTATCCAAGTAGGGATCTTCAACGCGTACCTGACATCGTACAGGCTCCGGACCACCATTTTAAGTCCCCTCCGAAGGACGGAATAAGAAGGGTTTTTACTCCCACTAAAAAAACACCTCCCAGGTAGGGTCACCTCCCGTGTTCGAATCCGCGACCTTAGGCAATGAGGCCGTTAACCTTGCCGCTAAACCACAGGTGACCCCGTTTTATTATTTTAAATAAGCTGTTATTTATATATTTTTCATCCAGAATTTGGATTTATTTCGGAATCCCACTTCTCTACTACAAGAACCGCAACTATAAACATTAAAATTAGGTGTCATCCGTGGTTTAGAGACTAGCATAAGAGCCTTCTATGCTCAAGTTAGCGGGTTTGAACTCGGCAGATGGAGCTATTACGTCTGTAAAGTAAAAAAAAAAAATCTCTCCGATTACTCTGTAATTCGGAGCGGACGTACAGTGGTCCCGAGCCTGTGCGAGGTCACATACTGTTTAAATATCGCTATCGGTCACGGGTTCAAACCCGCAGGTGGTCCTAGGATTTTTTAATGGGAGTAAAAAATCCTTAGTTACGCCGTTCTTCGGAGGGGACGTTAAAAGGTGGTCCCGAGCCTGTGCGATGTCAGGTACTCGTTAAAGATCCCTATCCTAATAAAACCTGGATAGGCAAAATTTAGGACTCTCACTGCAGCATCGTCCGATTAGCCATAGTAGCATAAAGTGACGTTAAATAAATAAACAAACAAACAAATATCGCTATCCTAATTAAACCTGGGTAGGCAAACTTTATTACTCCCACATTAGCATCAGCAGCATAAAATGACAAATGAATATGCAAACAAACATTGGAGTACGAAAATTAATTAAAACAATTGCTGGGTCTACAGGCTTTTTCCCTCTAAATCTGAAACAAAAAAAAAAAAAAAAAAAAAAAAAAAAAAAGCATTTGAATCAAGAAGACATCATATGAAAGTGGTACGAGAAATTAACAGATCATTTTCGATTAGCTGGTTGTTGGTTACATTCAGTCTCTTATATAATTTCTAATTATAAAATAGATTCTTTTTACGTCAATTGAAAATGAAATTGTAAAACGCTATAAACAATTCAGTAAACAATGAAAGGTAATTTTGAGTAATTGGCTGATAACCTACATATTCGGTTATGTGATAGTTTACTTAATAAAAGTGTCATTGGCCTCTTATCCTCAGGAACGTAAAATCATATACCTAGTTAAACCAAAACAGAAATTAGCATTATGTTGGTTTATTTACACATTCATCAATTTTTCCCAATAATACGTATTAAATTAAACAAATATTTTCAAAGAAGATGCACAGCCCACAACACGTAATACATTATCATGAGCCAGGCCCATCGCCCATCCCTCTTTCGCTAACGACATCCTTTCCAACGTAGGAAGATGACTCATTAAACAATCAACTAATTAATTCAATCAACGTAAATTCCATTTGTTTTCATTGTCTCATTGATAGCAATTATGATACAAATTGTTACAAAGCTTGAGATAGATGTTGGATTATTATAAAGAAAATGTCACTTAAATAGTGTAAGTAGATAAAACTTGAACTTAAAAAAAAGTCTTTTAATTACTTTTTTTTTTTTCATCTTTCTCTTTATCGTGTAGATAAGTTATGAATAATTCGTAGGGCTCTAATAATATCTATTGCATGTAATCTATAAATGTTACAGATTATACTATCTTTCTTAAATAAGAGGAAAAAAAAATCTGGTGCGGGCAACACACGACTTTCACTTACCTACATTTTTAAAATCAATGAAAGAATTTTCAAAAACGCTTAGAGATAAAAATACGTGAACCACTTAAGGAATTAATTATTCATCACTCTCTATCAACTTTTAAAAGCTTGTGTATGAGATAATATTTTTTCTAAAATCTTTAGCTTTCCAACAGTATATCATACATGCATATTACTGCTCTTATGTTCAAAAACGAAAAATTGCATTAAAAAAATATTTTTTCTGTTTTCTTTCTGTTTAGTTGGGTATCGAATTTATTTAATTTATATATTTACCTGTTTTTCATCAGCGTTAACAAGATAATATAGTTATTTTTATTGAATCTACAAAATTAAAGGTACTTTAGGGTAAGAAAATATTAAAATATCGGCATTTAAGCCCTGTCAGACCATTTTAATCAGAATAAAACCTACATGATATTAAAGCCCATTAAATTTTACATCGATATAGCGAGTTTAATCAAAATCGTCGGAATCGTTTTCGATAAAATCGAAGAAAGGTGCAAAATGCATGGTATAAAGTGGCTCTTCTGGTAAGCTCATTTTGATGAAAAAAGTTTTGTCACAACTCGGGCATAAAGTTGTCTTAAATGTGAAATTTCAGTTTCATAGGACTTACCGTTTCCGCCCGGGAGTTACCACACACACACAGACCTTTTTGCGGGACTTGGTTATTTGGACTCAGGGGACCCTAAAACGTGTATTTCCGTTGAAAACTGGAATTCGAAAATTTTCACGATCGCAATACTTCCCCTTACTATATATAGTAAGTGAAAGTAAAAAGCTGTACCACTAAAACCAATGAATGCTCTTGGGCTCAGAACATACGGAGACTTAAACTGTATCTAGGCCAACGGCCGTGTAATGTGGTGATTAGGACATCACGCTAAGCTGCCAGGTTTTTCCCCATTTTGGGTATCCAGTTTATAGAAGATGGGTGAGCCCCGGGTAGGTCTGCATACCCCGGGTTCGCCCAACGGCTGAAATAACATAATAAATAATATTCTGCCACAGCCGGGATTAGAACCTGGTACGTGAAGAACAGTAGACTACAGCTCTATCCACTAGACCACGCCACTCCGTTTCAAAAATTAAACATAATAATAATAATAATAATATAAAATCATTTCATAAATGTATGGCAAACATTTTTTTTTTTTTTTTTTTTTAGAAATGGCTATAATTGAAAGAAGGTTGGAAACAATTAATAAACTAATCTCCATAAATTTTAATCCTAATTATCAATTACTTTTATTTAAACTCCAAAATATTTAATGGAGAATTGTGACATTACCACGAACACTAACCTATTATTTTATTTAACTTTATAAATGACAGCTTTCATCTGATGGTCATGGACAAAATATAGGGTAAACTAAAAGGATGCTATGAAAAATATATGTTTTGGTAGATATAAAAAAAAATTTCACAACTGTATAAGACAATAAACCTTAATTCAGTTTTTAATAAGACCTTAAGCCATGAACTAGGTGTAAGAAAGGATTAATTACACTTAAAAAAACAAACATATATTTCTAGCCAGAAAAGTCAACAACAAAGCTCCACAAATGATAAACGTTATCTCTGCTCCAAACTAAAACAAAAACAAGGACGATTCGTCTACTCAGGAAAGTTTCATTGAATAAATTAAACCACGGAGATAAAACTTTGCTAAAAATTAATTAAAATAAACAGAGAATCAATAAAAAAAAATAAACAGTGGGCTTGAGTTCAGTACATATAGTTATTCGTAATATTTCTAGGCCAATGGCTGTGTCAGGATTTAATAAGCTATTATATATTTATAATTTAAAATCTCCTAAAAAGTAAAATCCCCTTTCAAAAGCTCCCGAAATCACTGCCGCAGAAGGAAGATCTTTTATTTATTTAATTCAAACGATGATTAAAATGAAATTCCGTTATCATGAAAAAGGACAACGGAAATCATGAAATAAAATATATTTGTATCTAGTGTACGTTGTAAAATAAATAAATATTCTTATTATAATTCTATTTATTTTATTTTTTTTAGATCCATCTACTATTTTCAAGTATAAAGTTAAATCTAGATAGATAATCACAACATCTATTTGCTATTTAATTGTAAGTATACGAAGATAATCCATAATTCCATAAGAAAGTACCTATAATTTAACTGATGCCTACTCCAAATTTTTGTTCAGTATTTTCATTTTTGAAGTAATAACTTGTTTAAGCGCGTTATGCGATTTTTGACAGGGGTAAAAGCTTTGATTTCGTAACAATGGTAACGTCACCAACATGCTCTAGACTGGCGCATGCGCTCTGTGTATACATGTCTATTAGAGATAGGATAACGATATAAATTTTGAACCTTATCGGCACAAAAGTACCGATATTTATGATATTTTATTAACATGGAAGATAAAATAAGTCTTATAAACGTACCTCTTACTGTATATAAAGTTAATATAATGAATATCTTGATTCTCTTGACTCTAATATATCGATATTTTCAAATATCATTAAAACATTACTTTGCATGAAAATATTTAAACATACGAAGCAAAATCATGATGATCTTAATGTCAATATTTAAATAGTACTAAAACGAAATCGAAAAGAATATCTTGATGATAGGAGTATGGCATTTGAAAATTAAATTGATTTTAATAATATAGATTTCAATTAGCCACAATATATATTTCATTACTAAACATTTTTTTTTCGTTTACTTGGGAGAGAAACTGGAGTTATATCTGTGAAACAACTATAAAGCTTATTAAATGTCTGAATTTCCTAGATACATGGCAGGTCCATAAAAAAAAAAAAAAAAAAATTGCTATGTGTACCACCAACTTATACAATCTACAGCCATATTCAGATTACGATGACATACTTCAAGATGATATATCTCTATAAGATGATGATATTTTACAATTAAATGAAAGAATAATAAAAAAACATGCATGTTCAACATAATCTACTTTAACGAACGTGCTCTTCTTTCCAACACAATTTCAGCACAAATCGAGAATGAAAAAAAAATTTTTTACTTCTATCGGCAGAACTCTGACTGCCTGAATTGTATTTTTTTTTATTTTTTTTTTTTTTTAATGTAGTATTATGTTATTAACAAGGGCCTGTTATCTTGTTAAAAAGCAGGAAGCGACACCCTGTATCAAGTACACCAAGGATCGATCCTTAGCGAATCGAGTCTTAGGCTTTCTCGAACACTTAAAGAACGTGATTTTCACCGCCAACTGGTGATTCCAGATGAAAGTTGAACCTACCCGGGGGAAAAATTCAAGAGACAGAGGTCATTATGGCTTACCGTCTTGGGTACTCAATACTGTAGGCTTTGAGTGAAACTTTTTCTTCGTAAATACTATTCAACTCCAAAAATTAAAAAATCATCTAAACTCGATCAGTAAGGTAAAAGTGGTAGTATAATATAACATATTGATAAATAATGAAGAGAAACAGTTTGGAAAATTAAATTGGAGACGAATTTGAAAATAAAAATAAGTCTCAAAAGCTGGAAAGACATGTATTAGGAAAAAAATAACTTGATGAACTATCAAGAACATTAATATTGAACAAATTAATGTTATTGGAATATCTTTCTAAATATAAAGTATGGAGAAAAAAGTAATTAAATGTTTTTGATTTATTATTTCCAATAATGAACCTTTGTAATAAAAAATATCCCTCCCAAATTTTGAGGACTTACATTTCAAGATAGATAGAACCCGAACAACGAATAAAAAAAATTCGCCTGTCCGACCGGTTTGTAATCGGTTTAGAAATAGCAGAGATATAGAGTTTTGAAATTGGTCATTGATCATTTTCCTTTGATTAATTTACCGCTTTTCATATTATTTAATTGTCTGTAAACAGCTATATAAACAGTTACACATTAATATACTTAGTTATTTGGAAATCATAAACCATGGTGTGAAAATTTGTAGCATTTTATTTTCTATTTTAAAAGGTTTACCGTTTTAATACAGACAGAAGAGAACACACAATCTTGATCTTTGGTGATTGGAAAGAAGTTTGACACATTAAGGAAGGTTGTAAAATAAAAAAATGTTTGTGACCCCTCTTCTTGAGAATATATTTTAATGTAAGCCGATTCCAAATGTGAATCGAAAAAATAAAATTAAAAACGGTAATTTATAAAAAAAAGTTTCGGTGATTATAAGTTAAAAACGAAAAAAAAAACATTTAAGGGAAAATAAAAAAAGGAAACTCCAAGCCTCATCTCATAAACCTAGTATATATGAACAATATAATTATTGGATCTACATTTGTCTACTCAGGTAACAGACAGCATATCATTTCTATTCAACACATTCTGGAGTGGAAAATAACATTAATAGAACATTATCAGACTGCTTACTTATTTATTTGTAGTTAAGATATCATGGATATTTTTTTTTCACCTTCCAATGATATTCTAACAATATGTGTACCTAACAATTTTTTTTGTGATTATAATAAAAGATAGAAAACTATCAACGTTTAACATAGATATTTTAAAGTTATTAGCACTTAAATAACTTAAATAATGTAAATCCTAATTTAAAATATCTATGTACCGAAACGTCGCATAGATAAAATTGTTTATTCATTGACTGAAACCTGAGAACAACAGAAACTTAAATTATCAACAATCGAGAACTGATCAAACAATGTGTGTATGTGTGTGTATAATTCATTTCTAAAATTTATCGGTTGTTCGGTCTTTAACAATTACTTCACATATATATCATACAATAAATTATCGAAACGTAGCCTAAATAAAATTGTTTATTTATTGACTTATTGACTGAACCTTAAAACCTGTAGGCATATATATACCGTATGTATAGATATATATAAATACACGACTATATATACTTACATTACAGATTCGTAGCTTAGACCTCGGTGGCCACATTTTCCATAAAACAGAAAGAAGGGAAAAATTGAATACTAATCATACAAACATAAACTGGAAAGAATGGCTGAAAGGAAGGAACACGACTGAAGACTTCCAGCAAGTTTTAAATTCGCCTACGATATTGTCCTACGCAGAAGAAACCTCCATCCGACCTTCATCAGGGTCGAATCCTTCTATTTACATTCTACAGATGGGCGGATCGAAAACAAACTATGTAATACGTATACAATATATGAATATATATATATATATATATAATGTATTTATCTAATCGAATTAGTATCATTTTTAACACTGAAAATAACAGCATTAATTCTACAAGACCCAAAACTTAATAAATTAAATGCTTTAATAAAACAATTATAATTTAAATTATATGTACATAAGTTGTTTTTGCGAATTATTATAGCTTCAGCCTGAAGAAGATTAGTAGAGGTTAGTGTTAAAGGTCTAAGTTTACGAATTTTTCTGGAATTTTTTTTAAAAGATAAAAATAATCATATTTTATGTGGATTCAAAATTCAAGGACTGATTTTGAATACAGCCAATTTTGATCGCACTTGAAGAGATAATAAGAGACCCCTATTAGCGTTCGACTAATAACTCAATATTCATAATTGATTTATTAAATTAACTCTATAAATTACTTTTCATATTTAGAACTGAATAAACTATGCCATTAAAAATATTACCCATGATTACACAAAGTACCCTATAATATCATAATTTAAAAAAAATTATATATAAAAAATCTTAATAACAGTATCTAACATTGAATTGATGAAGGAGCTCTATGTGCTCGTTTGCCGCCCGTCATAAAACGTAATTATATCCAATAAAATCACATTTTATAATATGAATGTTGAAAATTATACCATTGAGCCCATAAAAACTAAAGCATGATTGATTGTGAAAATAATTTACTTCAGAATTGTTCCCTCATTGCTATTTTACCTAGCCACGTTTTAAAAAATGTCTCTTCTATAATTAAAATAGCATAACCACGCTCACGTAAATAAACAATTGAGATATTAATATATTTTTCTTTTGTTTTTTACAAAATTATTAATTTAATATATTTCTATTTTAATGGTTGTAGTTTTATCAAATCCCACCATCCGATTTTATTTAAAGAACTCTCATATTTAATAATGCAAATCATACGGAAATATTTCTTTGGATAAACTAAAAATAATTATTTGAGTTGAAAAATGGTTATTGATGTAGTTAATAAACTATTCTAGATTTTAATGCGAAATTATGTTCAATTGTAAATTAATGTGAGACTTTCTCGCCCTCTGTATAATTTCTTGGAATGGATATAATGCATAATGGCAAAAAACGTCTCAATTATTAAAAAAAATAAGTGAAAGTAAAAAAATATTAATATGTTTATCAGCGATCGCAAAAGGACATAACGCCATAGGCTAAATTACATAAAATAATCCATAAATAATAATTTTTTATATTATTGTAACTAATGTCTCCACAAAATGTAATATATTTTCCAAATTAAAAGAAGCAAGAAAAAGAGAAAAGGAAGAGGAAGATAAAAAATAAACAAAATAAAATAAAATAATAAATGGATAAAGAAAAAAAAAGAAAAATAGTAAGAAAAATAAATAATAATAACACAATTTTTAAAAAAAATGAATGAGAAAATAAAATATAGGATAAAAAAATAATATAAAATTTTGTATTGAAACATTACTCTTTACATTGAGGATGTATAGTCGACTGTAGAAACTATTACAGGTGGAATAGTCAGGAATCAGTCATTTTTTGAAAAGTTTTTAATTTTGCCAACGTTTCGGCCCAAGCTTGTGAGCCATCATCAGGGCATTACTGAGCCATTACCAAGTTTATGCTTATTCCACCTATAATTACTCTTTACTTAATACTTATTTATTATTGATATGATCTTATCTTTCTTTCCACATTCGTTCTTTTATTTATTATATAATCTTTTATTCTTATTATTAATTTTTCTAAATTGATTTATTTTATTTTATTCATTTTTTTTTCTTATATTAAATGACCTTAGAATTATTTTCTGGATCGGGCGCTAATGACCTAGATGTTTTGCGCCTTTAACATAAAAACAAACACCAGAGGCAACGCGAGATCATAATTAATAAAAAAAATTCTTTTTTTTTTAAACTTCATATACATTCAAAACATTAATATTTCCAATCTTATGTAAAGAAAGGTTTTATACATATATTAATATGTGTTAATATACATATATTAATGCTAATTCAAGTTTTGAAATGTCTTTTTCATAGATCTTGTGTTAACACGTGAGTGACACCACGACACTTGAACTCCACAAGCATTCCAATGTGTCTCAGATGGTTTTCTTTTGTCATCACATTGGACAAAAGACCCAAAATTTTCGAGACCCTCAAAAGCAAGGACACAAATGTCAGTGGCATTCTCATTTTAATGAGAAACAAAAAACAGAACTTAGGTTTTAAATAGTTAAAGTTTTTATACCGAAATGGCATTAGATACAGATTGTTCCAGGTGTGTGGAGAGTAGTTCTAACAAATCTTTTATCCGTTAAGGAGAAAGTCAAGAATCCAAATTTCAACAAAGAAATATGCGTCGAGAAAAGAAACAGGATACACCGTTCTTTCCATTTCGAGATAAGCCAATCTTGAAATATGTTACTATATTCGGAGAGTTTGTCTCACTCGACAATATCCTTTTCTCACATTACAAATGATGTAATCACGATGAATGCTTTTAACAAATAATCATTATGTGAAAAAAAAAAGTTAGACAGTAAAAGCAGATAAATAAAAAAGGGCCTTCATTGGTGAGTGATTCTTGAGATAAGAGTAAGTTCTGAGGAATAATAATGGTCTCATTCCAAACCAACAAAAAATATGGAACGATGTTATCAATATTTTAATGTATTTTCTAGTAAAATAAGACTATAATCTATTATTTTATAGGACATTCTAGATTTTTGTTTACACTATTACTCATAAATTCACGTCTGTTAATTACAAATATTAAAAATCAGTACATTCTGTGCATGCGTAGTCAGAATAGGCAAGATGAGGCAGTAAAAACTCTGACACGCGGATCACACAACTATTCCATATTTATTTAAAACTCTAACACTAATTACTACTTAATATTTGACTCACAACTATTCGAAATAAATTTTAAAAGTTTCAATTTTCTTATAACCTTTAACTTGTGAGTTGGGGTCTACAGGACCCCACGGCCTCTTTAAAGTTTTGTGAATCCCATTGACCCGATCCATTCGGCTTGTGAAAACCTGTCATTTCCTGTTTTGATATGATTGTAATGTAGCATCCTTTTTTAGTCAGATTTTATCCGGCATTGCTTAAGGCAGTGTTATTGGGGTCCAGCACACCCCACCTCACCATTAGTGGTCGGATTTATTGAAAGTGTGTTTTTCAATTTGTTGAAAGAAATGTCTCGTGATCGTGTTAGTTTAAGCACCTTTTTAATTTTATTAAGAAGCTGGGATCATCCTTGGTAAAGGATCACATGACCAGACGGTCGGAAAATCCCAGACTTCCCCGGGTGTTTCGGTTAAATGTCAATCATTTTTAGAGGAAAGAAACAGAAGCATCCAACACATATAGTCAGGAGACCCCTCCGAAGAAAAATAGATATGACTTTTGTCCAAGAAACAAGAATAGGAAGTCATCTGTTGTTTGTGGGCAATGTTCGGTTTCCTATTCCAAAAACTGAGCCTAATTTTAGCTGTGCATACTTTCTTTACAATATAAAAGTTTCATTTTTTTTATCATTTTCCTTTCTTTAAATATAATAAACTTTAAGACAAGGACTTGTTTCTATATTATTTTACAAATGTTTTCATAGCTTATAAAAAAAATTAAAAATAGCTTAGGTTGAATTAACGTATTTTACAATAATAAGCAATTCTAGATGTTTCAGGATTAAAAAAAAAAAAAAAAATGATGTCTGGGGTTGAGAGACCCCACATCACCAATTTTGACTATAATATACTTCTATTAATAAGAAAACAAAAATGAAATAGCAATAAGAGAGAGAAAAGAGAAGAAATATTTTCACTGAAATAGAAGACTTTCTCATATAGATCACCGGACATCTACAACTTTCTTTCAATTATCGACGGGATCTTGGGAAGAGGTAGGAGGAATTCCCAAGATTCAAGTAATAATGTTTCTTAGTGAACTATAAAAATTGCTGAGGAGTCAGTTTACAACATTAAAGTGAAGAATTTCTTTACACACATATATATATATTACACACACATATATTCACACACATATATATATATATATATATATATATATATATATATATATATATTTAATTTTGATTCTTTTTTTTAAACTCTTCTTTATTTGTTTGTTTTGTTCTTTTGCTGCTTAAACTGAGACAACTTAAATAAATTTATTTTACAAATAGAGTAATTGTATTTAAGTTTTCAAAATGTATTTTTAACATATTTATTTATATCCTCGTTTCAGCCATCGGTTTTTAGAATTAGGATAGAATTTTCGTTTTACAAACATACTAAAAGGAACGTTATGCTTATTTGTTTTTAATATATTATATACATATCCTATTTTTTGGACAATATAACATCAACAAAATAATAAGTGATGATTAAATATTAAATATATAAATATGCAGTTATTATTTATACAACTGATTTCTATAAAGTAATCTTATTTTAAAAAGCTTAATTTATTGAAAATCGGGTAATAATGCATACATGTTTCATTTGCTGAAAGATCATTGGGATTCTAAATTCACTATTTTTATACAAACCAAAAAAAAAAATGCTAGCTATACCATGAAACTCAAATTACTAAGGTAACTGTGATATTATTCTTATGCTCATAATTTTAAAATTATTTACTCAGCAACGTTCCTGATTTTTATTCTCAACTTCAAGATCTCAAACACATACTTATATTCAAACATTTAAATTTCTAAATCACATTTTAAAATTATATATTAAATATTAGGTGATGACTACCGACTTTATTGTTCTAACTGTTCCTTTTTTTAGTCGTCGGATAAATAATTATCAATACTGGAAAGCCTATTCGCCTCTCATGCAAAAACCGACATTAAATCTGGATTCATCATTTACCGATCAGGATATTCAACAGATTATGTTGACGTGTGATAAGGAAATGACCTTCCAGCATTAAATCAGTATTTCACTGCACTTATACTGAAACAAAAATAAATACTATTAACAAATCTGCTGCTTGCAAAAAACAACTTTCACTTAGCTCCCTACTTGAAATCAAGATTTAAATAAACCGAAACTTTATAGATAATGTTTTGATGGAAACATTTATTTAATATTGAATAATATAACAATTGCAATTATTATCTACGTAAATCGCTTTCGTTAATACCCTCTAATCACTCTGGATTCCCTTCTACATAAATAACTGTTTTAAAATGCGAACTAAACAAATTAACCTAAAAAAACATTTCTGTCTTTTATTTCTCCTACAATTGGATATTAAATTCTTTCATATTGTATATTTACACATTTTTTTATTTTGTTGTTTGCCTCTACCTTGAAGGGTCATTGGCAACTGAGGCTTATTAGAGTCTGGTTTGTTCGTGTACAATACGAAGACGGCATAAACTTACCATTTTTTTTTTTTTTTTTTTCTGGAAATCCTCGTGCTAGTGATCCAGTTTTGGGGATCTTTTTTTTTCATCAAATAGTTTAGATCGGATGTTCTGATGTGACTTCCATTAGTACCTTACTTTCAGATACGTCGCCTTGTCTGGCCAAGCTGGCGGCTCAGTCTGCTTCTTCGTGCCTGGAATTCCACAATGGGTTGGAACCCAAGTGAAGACTATAGTAATACCATTATTTTACATTTCCCACCATGCGTTAAGTATTTCCCTAATGATGGAAGTAGTGGGATACGTATTTTCAAAGGCTTCCAGTACACTTCTGGAGTCTGTTGCAATGTCCTAGTTTTTTGTTTTGGTTCTAGATAAACCAATGGAGGGCCTTTAGGATTTTTCGGTGAAAACTCGATATCTAAAATATCACAGACTTACCACACACACTGGCTTTTTTATCGGTATTTGGTTATTTGGACTCAGAGGACCCTAAAACGTGTATTTCTGTATAAAAAGTGGAATTTGAAAATTTTCTCGATCGCAATACTTTCCCTTACTACATATTTCATTCGTAGAAAGTATAAAAAAAAAAAAAAAATAAGCGTTCGAAAACTAAATAAACAACCTATAACACATTTATAATAAGGTCACGTACTTTTCGATATTCTCTAAGATTCGACTTTTTCTTGGTTTTGTCTAGTTTTGACCTCATTTTCTCGCGGTTAGATGGAGGGATTGTTGTAGTAGCCTGGTTTTCTTTATAAAAGGATATGGTTTTCCCAGGAAGTCGGTCGCACGATGAAGAAGATAGTACCTTTTCAATAGCTCTTTCTTTCTTCAGACATAGGGTGATTTTGAACCCTCAACTCTGACAACAGGTTGTTAAGAAAACGTGACATAGCTTACAAAACGGCACTTCCCCAAGAAACATTAGATTAAAAAAAATTTAAGATACAACCCAAGTAGCCAAATCAAAAATGTTGACTTATTGAGAGATCGAAATAACCGATGGTATTTTGGCAAGAGAATATTCTTCAACGCGCCACTTCATCATTAATATCGATTTTCCGAATTCTCATAAAAATATGTATAAATCTAAGAACAGAATATGTATGATGTATCGCAAAAGATAATGAAAAATATTTGATTTCTTTATGAGTAATTGAATTAAAACACCTTCTTTTATAAGTTTTAAATTTTATATTTAATTCATTTAACGTCATTTTTTCAATTGTGGCTACCGGCCGATGTTAAAGTGAAAGCCCTAAATGTTCTATATCCAGGTTTAATTACGATGGGTATCTTTAACCATTACTAATTAAGGACAGAACCACCATTTAACGTGCCCTCTGAAAGACGGCAAAGCGAAGGATTCACTTCCTTTAAAAAATTCTAGGACCATCTGCCAGGATTAACATTAAATTTTAGTTATTTGTCGTTTTGCGAATTGAAGTCTTTGCGAGCCTAGTTCTTTCTTCGTAATTTCTGCTTCCCCACCTAGGCTAGAATATTGAATTTCGGTAGAGGTATTTCGCACAATGTATGTGATATGATGTAGCCCACTAAAAATCAAAATATATACCTAATATTTAGGACTTAAAGGGTCCTTGGCTTTGGAATGATTGGTTGAAGGTGTCCGCAAAAAATCTTTGTTGGGAACCATTGAGCAAGAAGATACGCAACGTGGATGCAAACTTTGGCTTCATGCACAATTTTCTAATCACTTTTGACCACTACCCGAGCCATCGCATCCATCACAGAAAAATAATTATTTATTTAAAGTGAGCATAATTATACCGAGTTTAATGCGGTTAGGTGTGCGTACACAAAAATATTGTAAGGTAAAGTAAATACCAAGGGGATAAACATTTTCCTTATTTTATTATTTCTGAAGAGGAAGGCAGAGGAAAAAGACATGCATTGAAGCGCAACCATCCATAGCTGCTGTTCTATCCTGCAAGTCATCCTGTAATGTAAACATGAATTATGAAACCATACACCTCGCCCTCTATCCGCTGTCCAATATTGCATGATATCCTAGGCGGATAAGTATTAAAAATGACCCAGTTTAACCAACCGGACTTGGCATGATCTAGTTTCGCTAGTAGCAGTTGACAGTGCGCAAGGCATTTTTTCAATAATATCTGTTTCAGGAAATGGTAAGACCAGCGCCAGGATCGTTAATCCTGTCTCTGAGAAATAATCAAGGCCATTTTGCTCTGCACGGAAGGCTTTCATGAAAAGGAAAAAAAAGGGGGAATGAAAATGGACTCAAATCTAAACGGGAACATTATTAACGTTCCGACTGGGTATGACGACTTTCCATTTTTAGCACAAAGCGAACCTTAATGTACCATTTATTTCAGAAATATCTTATTTAAAACCACAAAATTATATATGAACGTTAGTTCTAATAGATTAATAACACAAGAATAAAAACGCTGCAAATTATTTCACAAAGGTTTATTATTTCCAAATAACAATATTAGGATATAAATGTTTACATGGCTGTTGATAGGCAATTAAGTAATGTGAAAAGATTTAATTCATAGCATCATATAACACTACCACTGATTTCAAAACGCAACATCTAAGGTAGTTGTTAATCAATTTCAATGATTCTTTTTTCATTTGTTCCGAAATTTAATTTTCTATCAAATGGCACTAAAAGCAAAAAAAATGGTATTTATTTATTAGGAGAAACGATTTTTCTATTCGTTATTCGAATTATACGCATCTTGAAACGAAAGCTCTCAAATTTTGAGGAGGGGGAGGAGGTATTTAATAACTTTTTTTTGTTCGATTACAAAGGTTCATTATTGAAAATAATAAACCAAAAGGATTTATATAGGACGGCGTTACTATTTCCTTTTCTTTTATTTCGATTTTCATTCAAATAAAGTTTCCTGATTCCAGAAAACCTTACATTTAATGTTTATCATTAATAATAACCGAGTTATCAGGGAATCACATCTGTTTTAAGTCTTGGATTGACCATATAAAATAATTTTTTAATTTTTTTTTGTTTTGTTTTGCTCTTTGTTCATATCTCATATCGTTGTCTTGATCTCGAAAATCTTTTTTTCGATTTTTCTCTATCTTCAATAATAACCGATTTTTGGTGTAATTACATCTATTGGGTTGATGCGAAATTAATGCAGGTTTCCTCTATTGCAATATCTTAATTCCAATTGTGTAAACAAAGCTAATCCTAACATTGATCATTATTATACCAAAACAAACCTTATCTAATACCCTCTCTTTCACCATGAATTTGTTTAGTAAAATCGTTTTGTTCAGTGTGTTCAAAGGTCTTGAATCGAAAATGTCAAAGTGCGATTTTCGTCAAATTTATTTTTACGAATTTAAATTAGGGCGCAGCGCTGCGCAAACGGCTCGTAATATTAATGAAGTGTGGGGTCAGGGGGCTATTAATGAGTGCACGGTGCAGCGTTGGTTCCAGAAGTTTCGCAGAGGAGATTTCGACCTCGAAGACAAGGAAGGTCGGGGCCGTCATCTTGCTCTGGACAACGACCAGCTGAGGTCAAAGCTTTCTCAATCGAGGTGAGACTATAACTGCTGACAAGTACTGTCAAGAAATTGACAGCATGAATCAAAAATTGCAACGTCTTTGCCCAGCATTGATGAATCGGAAGGGGCCGATCCTGCTCCACGATAACGCCAGACCACACGTTGCACAACCAACGCTTCGACGATCTGCACGAGTTGAGCTACGAAGTTCTCCAAATCCGCCTTATTCACCTGACCTCTCTCCTACAGACTTCCACTTTTTCAGGCATCTGGACAACTTTTTGAGGGAGAAAAATTTTCAAAACCAGGACGACATTGAAAATTCTTTTCGTGATTTCATTGAGTCCAGGGATTCGGATTTTTTTTCTGGTGAATAAGAAAGCTTGTTGAACGTTGGCAAAAGTGCATTGATTCAGATGAAATTATTTTGATTAAATATATATGGTTTAAAGTAAAGATATGGCGTATTTACAATACCTACTAAAACCTGCATTAATTTTTGCATCAACCCAATATTATAATATGTTACTACTTGATTATACATATAAGCGAGATTTCAATTTTTATCATTTTTTTATTATTAATATTTTTTTTATTAATCGCGCTTTACTGATTCTAAAACTCTATAAACTTTTCTCTATCGTCTAAACTTACTGAGTTCTGAGCATATTTATGTGTCAAATTTTAATTTTTTTCTTTTATTTTTTCACTTTCATATAATTCTTCGCAGTTTTTTGGTTAAAAACAATAATAATTTTTTTTCTATCTTCAAAAATAACTGAGTTATTGGATAAAATCAAGTTTAATCGGTCGTAATTTCAAAACTAACAAGCTGATATCAACGTCTAGGTGTTAGGATCATCGTTGAATGGACTAGTATTTTTGTGGCGAATTTAAAAAAAATTGGTCCAGCAGTTTCAGTGAAATGCCGCGGAAAGCGTACGGCGGACAAACGGATTTTTTTTTATTCGTTTAAAAAAAATATATTTTTTTTTTATTCATTACGTTAAATCCCACTGCTACAAGTAAAAGTGATGTGTATACAGCTTCCTCTTTTGGTTTATTATTTTCATTAATTAACCTATGTAATCGAAAAAAACGCTGCAACTTATTACACAATGGTTAATAATATTAGGGTATAACTGTTTATAAAGCTGTAGATAGGCAATTACGAAAAGCAATAAATAATTCAAAGGGAAATGGCATATCACCACTGCTAATTTCAAAATACAATATCCCTGCTAGTACTTAACCAATTCCAATTATTCTTTTTTCATTTTGTATAAAATGTAATTCTCTATGAGTTATATAACAAGTTATACCCTAGTATAAATATTTGGAAATAATAAACCACTGCGTAATTATTGGCAGCGTTTTTAATAATCATTTTAATTTTTCACTCGCCAGTCTTCCCAGAACTTGTGCTATGATAGTGGGAAAAATTAGGATTTAGTGGCCAAAATTCTATCACTCTTGATCTAATTAAATTGATAATAATTTTTTAATAAGTGAAAAAATTACTCTCATAACATCTTTAAATATTTTTCAAAGTTACTGATTTAGTACATTTTTTTTGTATTTGACTAATTACTTCTATATACCTATCTATCTATCGTAAGAAATTACCTACTATCCGCTTCTATAGAGGTTTCTGCGTTTAAGACAGAATTTATAAGGAATTATTGTATAAAGGCAAATAATCGACAAATCTAACTTTAAAAAATAATATATTTTTGATAGTTATCCTGTGATAATTTTTTTTATTCCAATGGAACGAAGAAAAGACAAATAATAAAATATGAGGCATATTTTAGGATCTTGCCTAAATTAATGTTAAAAAATATGGTTAGATATTTAAATCGATATAACACTGATCACTCGCATTTGACCGATCAAATTGTACCAAGGTATTTCAGTACGAGAAAAATATTAGTCTTATCTCAATAAATGTACTTGTTTTGTATCTAGTAGACAAAATCGAAAAGCTATGTGATAGGCTAATCTGTTTTCAGTACAAAAGATTAAACATTATGGATAGAAGCATATCAAAAAAGGATGAGGATCTTGATAATAACTATTGTTACTATCACAATTAATCTTTTAACCAGAAAATCGTATCATAGATTCTCGTAATTATTTCATACATTGATTTTTTTTTTTTTTTCAGACTTCAAAAATAATATTTTGACGACAACCTTCTTCACGGAGTCCTGATGACCAACAATGTGGATCGGAATGTTGGCAATAAAATAAATAGTTAAAACTACTTCATTGTTTTTTCCCTAATTGTTTTAACCCGGACTAATTTCCTCTAGACAATATTTTGAAATAAAAATATTAATTTACTTTCTCTTTCAAATGTTTTTTAAACCATTTCTTGCGAAACAATATTTATTTACGTTCGAGTAAATACAATTTTAACAAAAATTATCATTTATTTTTTCTTCATGCCCTCTGTTTTATTATTGGGTTGTTTCACATGAAATGTCCGTTTTTATAGTTTCTCAAATACATAAAGGATTTTGCAGGGCTCTGTTGTTTTCTTCCGAATGTTTACATATTTAAAGTAAACAGTAACTAATCCTTTACCTTTGTATTATAAACATTAGCTTCCCAATCAATTACCCACTTTTCAGTATACCTCCAAATACACTGCCGGACAAAATTAAAGGATCACTTCAATATTTTGAAATTACTGAACTGTATAGGGTATTTTTGAAATATTCTTTTTTCTTTGGAAGTCACACTTTATTATAAGGTAATAAACAATGAAAAATTCTTTTCTAGAAACTTTTAATAGGAAAACAAATAAAAAATAAAAATGTCCTACAGTCTCAAAATGAAAAAGTAAATCTTTGAAATGAAATGAAATTACAAAACTGAATAAAAAGGAAGAATTCGAGGAAAACGATCAATAATTGGTATTCCCACCTCTAGCTCTGATAATTGCTTCCATTCTTCTACCCATTCCAGCGACCAGGGTCTTACATGTTGTTCCACTCTTTCACTAAAATTTCCCTTAAATCTGCCAAATTTTGTGGTCTCGGGCGCGGACACGTCTTCCAAGCATGTCCCATACATGCTCTATTGGGTTCATATCTGGACTTCTGGGTGGCCAAACCATAACGTCAATTTCTTCTTGTCTGAGTAAATTTTGCACTGATCGAGCAACGTGAGGTCGGGCATTATCGTGCATAAAAATAAAGTTACCTGCGATATTTCTAGCGAAAGGTATTACATGTGGCTCAAGTACCTCCCTAATGTACCTGTCAGCAGTTATAGAGCCACGGTTCACAAGAACCAACTCTGTACGGGAGTTTAAATTCATGCCCCCCTCCCACACCATCACTGACCCACCACCAAACGCAACCTTGGAGAAAAAAGTGCATGGAGCATACCTCTCTCCCCGCCTTCTCCGTACCTTTTCCCGTCCATCTGGAGTTCGGAAATAGAATCTTGACTCATCGCTGAATAATACGAGGCTCCAATCTTCCTGACTCCAGATTAGGTGCTCCCGAGCAAACCTCAAGCGCTCAACCCGGTGTTCCCTGGAGAGAAGAGGTCCAGTAGCTGAAGGATGGGAGGTCAATCCATAATCGTTGAGTCGTCTTCTCACGGTTCGCTCTGAAATTTGCACATTCCTGAACCTCTTTAGGAGACCACGCAGACTGTTACCAGTTGATCGGAGATCCCGAAGAGCATGCAGTTGCAAAAATCTCTCGTCACGGAGGGAAGTTAACCTCGGACGGCCTTGTCCGACTCTTCTTGTATGCCCTCCAGTTTGACGGTGCCTATTAAGTACCCTAGACACTACGGATTGTGACCGCTGGAGCCGTTGCGCAATATGCCTTTGAGAAAACCCTTCTTCACTCAACGCAACAGCACGAATTGATTCCTCTTCGGTCAATGCTCTTCTGTTGGCCATCACAACGTTTTTACTAAACTCACAAGTAAAAACTAAAGTCTCTTAACTGTTAGAAACTCTTCAATAAGATGAATCTTTGCTAACAACTAACCATTTACTGATAGGAAGAAAAAAAAGAAGAGGATTAACTGACCCTTTTCTCCATAAACGGGTGGGAATATAAACAGGTAGAGGATTAACTTGATAAGATCCAACACAAAGTCCAGTATGGGACAAAGGAATTCCTATTTTTATCTCTTATGTAATAATATATAAATATTTGTAAGTAATCCTTTAATTTTGTTCGGCAGTGTATGTACATGGAAATACGCGATTTTCGAGTAATATTTTTGTACGAGTTTAAACTCGGCCATTCAGCAGCTGAGGCCGCTAGAAATATTTGCAAGGCGTTTGGGGAAGGGAGTGTTAATGAACGGACCATTCGCCGTTGGTTTGCTAAGTGAAAACTTTGCTGAAAAGCTTGGGACACCGACTTGGAAAACTTGCCCCGAGGAAGACCTCCGTCCGTAATAGACAACGATTTTCCTCAAACATACACTAGAAGGAAACCCCTACCAAACAGATAAAGGACTCTCAGCACAACTAAATGCAAGTGCATCTACCGTTTTCAGACATTTAAAGTGTATTGGGAAAGTAAAAAAGCTCGATACATGGGTACCTCATGATTTCGCGGAGCGGCAGCAAGACCCCATGTTTCAAAACATACCGTGCAAAAATTGAAAGAACTGGGCTACGAAGTTCTTCCGCACCCACCATATTCTCCCGACTTGTCTCCAACAGATTATCACCTGTTCAGGAATTTAGACAACTTCGTCAAAGTAAAACTTTTTGAAAATGATAATCAAGTGAAAAGTGCGTTTTTAGATTTTGTTTCACTTCAAAGCTCAGAGTTTTTCAGTTCGGGGATAAAAAAGTTGGTATCACGTTGGGAAAAATGTGTAGAAAAAGGACATAAATACTTCGAATAAAAATATCTTGTTTTCATAGCGTATTTTTAATAAAAATCCTTTACCTTGAAAACGGACATTTCATGTGACACTACCCAATATTTTACACAATATATAATATGTACATATATCACGGGATATTTGACCTTACAAAAATGATCAAAACAGATTGGTTATTTTTAAAGATGTAAAGGATTATCAAGAAATTTGGTTGTGAAATTAAGAAAAAAAGTAAAATATAATATTAATAATTACCGCTATAGGTATTAATAACCTTTTCCCAACGGCATGAAAGATAAACAAATCATTCGTTTCTTACAAAAATCGTTGTCTTTACGTACTTTGAATAATAAAAAATCCTTTTTTATCTCTTCTTCTGTTGTTTATAACTTTCCTAGCAGAAATGTGGAGGAAAATGAAAATATAATAATCTGAGGTAGCGATGTCTGGTGAATAAGGTGGATAAAATTTACCATCCGAAATTCAATGAGTTCTGCTAAAATTCGTTCCCTCATAATCCATTCGCCTAGTTAAACTAATTTAACAAAAACATATTCCGCTCGAAACTGGGGGAAAAAAACATCTATATATTTATTTGTGAACTAAAATGTATGATTAGGGAGTTCGAATATACTTAATTATTATTGTAATTATTTATTTATGTATTACTTTGGTTTATTATTTTCAATAATGAACCTTTGTAATCGACAAAAAATAAATTAAATAAAATTAACCCTCCTAACAAATTGAGGATTACCTTTTAAGATACGAAGATCCCTTATAAGGATTTTTTAAAAATTCGCCCGTCCACCGTATTTTTTGCTATAACCGGAAGACATATCTCGACAATAATTAATATCAAAATTATTTGAAAATTAAAGGAAACATTTTTAATACAAAAGGTGTTTCAGAGGTTTCAGATCTGATAAAAGGTAAAACATTAAATTATTTATCGAAAAATCCGTTAGGTACAAGAATATTCAAAAATATCTCCGTTAATTTTAAATTTTTTTCTTATTTTGTGCTTTTGCAAATAATCCAATAATTTGGCTATTGGGAAGAATTTAAATACCTTATTCAAAAATTTAAACAAAATAAAAAAAAATGTAGCACGAACCATGATTTTTACTACAAAGACAAATTTTTTGATACTATGTTATGAAAAACGAACTGTGGAATACAAAATAAATTAGGAGGAAAATGTAAATAATTAGTTATACATGCTGCTCGTCATTAGGTCAGTGCAAGAGCACAAATGAGCCAGCAAGGACATCAGTTTCACCTGCCGCGTTCTGTATGTTCGTCCAATTCGTTATATCTTCGTCATTAATCTTAACAATATCCATTTAAACATTTAATGATTAGCTATGAAAATGAAACATCCTATCAATAAGACAGTCACAATTCAACGTTTTGGGGTATTTCACCCATCCTCACAATCCTAAAAGCAATATCAACTTCTGTAAAAACCCATTAAAAACACTAATTATAATATAAGCTATTAAAAACATTCGTTGTTAATTTTAAAACAAAACTTTAAAAATATTATAAAAACGATTAAAAGGTATCTCATACAACAAAAATGTTCATAGTTCTTATTATTTAAAATTCTAAAATTTTACATAGTTTGAAAAAATTCCTTAATTGCATTTCTAAAATATTTTAGAAAAAACCCAATATTTTCACAGCCATTGAATGGTCTTGGGCTCAGTGCATATCGTATTGTTTCTAGACCAACGATCATGCATGAGTGGGGTAATGTTTAGACTAAATGTAACATTTAAAATTTATTTCCAGCAGAATAGAAAGATAATTTTTGTCTTTAGTAGTCAATTAAGGTTTTCATTAAGCTTTTCCTGTTTGTGAAATGTATGTTTCATCATGGCTAATCATTAAATGTTAAAAAGCATATTGTTAAAATTAATGAAAAAGAGATAACAAATTGAACGAAGCATTGAATTGTGATTGTTCTATCAATAAAGGTCGTTTGGAAGAAATTAAAATCAGCCCTATTATTTTCTATCTCTAAAATGTTTTGTTTTCCAACTGTATGTATATACATATAATATTATTTCTCTTTTTCCAAATTATTTTTTTTTTCACTTGAAAATGTACGTGCATCCATTAATTTTATATACACACACACATATATATATATATATATATATATATATATATATATATATATATATATATATATATTTTTTTTTTTTTTTTTTAATTACTAAAAATGGCAGTTTAAAGGGAAAAACTAGAGCATTCGGCATTTAGTCAAATAAAAAAAAATCTTACTGACATATTAGACCATTCAATTCTTCTCTAATACAACCAGTTTATATGAAATAAATTTCGGTGATCTATAAAAAATACAATAATAGGCTACAAAAACAGACGCTTTAGAGTTTTCATCATATGGGAAATCAGCAAAATGAATTTTTTTTTTAATCAGCATTTTATGTTGGGTTTAGTGGTTTTATCCGGGAACATATCCATATAATTTTATAAAAATTGTTAACCTACCTAGAGAATAAAATAATTACAAGTGAAAGTATCATATAGATATCTTGAGAATAAAAGTGTATCTAACAAGAAAATAATTACGGTTTATAAAATCTTTTCCTCGAAACCCATAAAAGTTTACCATAACTGCAAGAGAAAAAAACCCACATACTTAGCTTTTACTGAACACGATATTATTAAAAAATAATTACAGGAAATGTATAAATTTTACAATGTTATGATAATTCAATTTTTGAAGATGTAGAATAAATAAACAGCCTATAACAATTTTATATATAAAAAAAAAACATATATATATATATATATATATATATATTATATGTATATATATAAACGACTTTATTAGAACTTAAACGTTATATGTTGTTTTTTAATAGTCCTAGCCGCCATTTCTCTCTATCCTTATAATCTTCCTCAGTGAGGACCCTAGCCGCCATAGTTTCATGTAGCCCTTCCGTCCATCTCTTTTCCGGTCTAACTCTCTTCCTCCTTCTTATTATTATAAAATATAATACTTATTAATATAAATAAAATATAATAATGAAAAATAAATTTATCACTAAGCTTTTACTGAACGAGATATTATTAAGAAATAATTACAGGAACTATATAAATTTTACAATTTTATGACGATCCAATGTTTGAAAATGTAGAATAAATAAACGGCCTACAACAATTTCATATAAAATATAATAATGAAATATAAAATGATTATTATTGGACGTTACCCAGAAAATCTTTCACCAGCCATTATTACTAATATAAGCCAATATAAGATGGGATTAATTTTGCTATGCCCCAGCAAAATATTGGGTTGTTTCACATGAAATGTCCGTTTTTATTGTATCTGTTGTTTTCTTCCAAATGTTTACATATTTAAAGTAAACAGTTACTAATCCTCTACCTTTGTATTATAAACACAAGCTTCCCGATAAATTACCAATTTTTTAGTATACCTCCAAATATGAACATGGAAACACGCGATTTTCGAGTAATATTTTTGTACGAGTTTAAACTCGGCCATTTAGCAGCTGAGGCCGCTAGGAATATTTGCAAAGCGTTTGGGGAAGGGAGTGTTAATGAACGGACCATTCGCCGATGGTTTGCTAAGTTTTCAGCTGGGGATACCGACTTGGAAAACTTGCCCCGAGGAAGACCTCCGTCCGTAATAGACAACGATGTCCTCAAACATACAGTAGAAGGAAATTCCTACCAAACAGTTAAAGGACTCTCAGCACAACTAAATGCAAGTGCATCTACCGTTTCCAGACATTTAAAGATTATTGGCAAAGTAAAAAAGCTCGATACATGGGTACCTCATGATCTCACTGAGTGGCAGCAAGGCCCCATGTTTCAAAACATACCGTGCAAAAATTGAAAGAACTGGGCTACGAAGTTCTTCCGCACCCACCATATTCTCCCGACTTGTCTCCAACAGATTACCACCTGTTCAGGAATTTTGACAACTTCGTCAAAGGAAAACTTTTTGAAAATTATGATCAAGTGAAAAGTGCGTTTTTAAATTTTGTTTCACTTCAAAGCTCAAAGTTTCTCAGTTCGGAGATAAAAAAGTTGGTGTCACGTTGGAAAAAATGTGTAGAAAAAGAAGGTAAATACTTCGAATAAAATTATCTTGTTTTCATATCGTATTTTTAATAAAAATCCTTTACCTTGAAAACGGACATTTCATGTGACACAACCCAATATCAATCACGGACCTTGAAAGACTTATTTATTTCTTTAACAATATTTGATAAATAATCATATTGAATGAACTGCCATTAGACAATCGCCCTGAAGAAGATCTACAATTTAGACCAGAATTGTGGGCATGATAAATTAAGTTAACTAAATTAATGTGTTTCTGCGATTGCACCTCCCACCAATCTCTCCTTTTACCATCAGTTTTCTTTTCTTTTTTTTTTTTTTTTTTTTTACATCATTTCATTATTATTTTATACCTGTCATATGTAAGTGATCAATGGTGTCAGTGATGAGTAATAAGGGCTACTAATAATGTTATATCATGAATTTTGCAATTTAAAAATGAATTGCAATTTAAAAACCTCATCCTGAGTAACTGAGAAAAAATGACTGCCAGCCGCTAAACTAACAGTAAATACATCATAGTGAATTGTCTACCACCAACGGAAGTTAGATCAGGCCGCAAGTTCCGGCAGTAGAAAAGGGCAATATGGGGTCGGCAAGGTCGACATTTTCAACACAAATGTTCAACATAGAAACGGTATTTCTTAAATTTTACTGTTATCACTAGTAACTTTTAAAAGTTTATTAATAATAACTAATGAATGTACAATATCTAAAGGTTAATGATTGATGCTGTATATAAACAATAATAAGCTGTTTTAAGAACAGCTTAAAATAAGTTTGTCTTATTGATGTTTTCTTCATGATCGCGTCTCCAACCTACTTCTCCATCATATTTATTTGTCATTAGTAAGATGTTAAGGGGATGAATGTTCTAGGAGATCTAGTAAAGCCTTTATTCACCCTTTAAATCTCAAATTCTCTATCATACTCGTAAAGTCGCAACGGTCTACAATAACTCCATCATGACAAATGAATAATATTAAAAGAATAGAATTCTTCATTGTTAATTACTTTAAATTAATACAATTTTATGAATAAAGGAAATGGTAATATGTCAAAAATATTGTATTTCATGAGCTATTTCAATTAATTCTCTACTTTTAATCTTGGAAAATAAGATTTTTAAAACCCAATCTAATACTAAATTATTATTTTAATTAATATGTTTATTTATTATGGAATATTTCATATTAATTTAACCTTGGTTATCGAGTAGATTATTATTAGTACGAGTAGAGTCTTTATTTCTTCCTAATCGGATACAGAAGTTGAGAACACACTGGCTGTTGGATGCTTCGGCCCACCTCCAAAATACTCTTAAGTTGAGTAATATCTTCCAACCGAATACGTTTGGGGTTGATTCTATATTTATAATTTATATTTTGTTTCCCTCAAAGACATGATATTTCAATAATAGTATTCATAGTTCATTTTATTTATTAACCTATTATTCTCTCAAAGCTTCATTCATCTTAAGTTTTCCTTAATCTACCCTTATTTTTCCATTTCATTTTAAGGTCTATCTTATACTTAATCTTCTAAATTTTTCACTTGCTCGCCAATCTTATCAAGGGTCTTCCTCCCTGACGGAATCGTAGTAAATAAATAATTTTACTGAACGAACAATCAATGTATACAAACATTTTAAAGGTAATTCGAAAATGATAACAGTAGAGCTATTCTAGATGTTTTCAATAAATAAATGGTCACTTTATTATAAGAAATCTTTCTAAATCATCCAATGTTCCTTCAAACCTAGTCCTACTAGAAATATCGCGCGAATGATGATTAGCAATGGTCGCAGAATCAGAGGATAAAAAAATAAAACATACCAAATGTTATTAATTCCCTTGTCATCAAATCACATTGAATAAACATATATGTAAAATATTTAAAAGTAAAAAAAAAAATTATAGAAAAAAATTTTATTCTGGGGCAAACTGATTGTCACTTAAGAATAACATAAATCTTATAGATAAATATTGCACATCTGGCCAGAATACATTAAATAGATTGAATTATTTTCATAGGTAAAGAATATAAAGAAAAATATTGATATATATAACACATAAAATAAAATAAATTAATACAATAGAATTAGAGATTAATAACAACTAGCTTTGAAAAAAAAAAAAAAAAAAATCAGTCGTAATGATTAAGTTATTTAGATAAAAAATCTTATTTAAAATCAACAAGCGTCTGTTTGGGATAATAGGTGTTGGAAAGAAGATATTTGAATGTGGAAGAAGCACGATGTATATTGGATGGAATCATAATAATGTTATGAGAATATCATACAACATTATTATGATATTCATTAGCATAAAATAAAATTTATTGTGAATTGATGCACATAATATTGTCAAAAACGTATATTGTTTTAAAAAAGGATTTTTTGAGTCTTTCCTGCAACTCAATTCAGATTTTTTGACTTGACGTAAAATTGAATTATGCACTGTAGGGAAAACATGAAGATGGTAGAAGACTGATGCCTCTTTCATACGAAGATTATTTAAAGGATTTTCTCAGATGAGGAATTATTAATTTTGATTTAAATTTTCATAATTGAGATTCTTAAAAGGAGGAAAACAAAATAAATTACATTGAGAATAGCTTAAAAGTTTTTTCTTTTTGTTTTCTACTGCAATGACCTCATAAAATGTGGGAATTCATGTAAATAACCCTGATTCCAAAATAATGCTTTTCTTTAGATTCACTTACTCCCCCTTTACAAGCACTTTTATGTGTGAATTTTCTTCACTCCCTAAATAAGAAGAAACTATCTTCCAATAATGGGTCATTGATGTTTACAATGAGAATCAAAATAGATATAAAATCTGAAAACCAAGAATGTTAAAAAACAACTAATGTTCCATAATAGATAAAGGCATGAATGATTATACTTTAATGTAAGCCACAAACTGTCAGCAGCTTCTGAGTAAAAATCTAGGATTTCAAAATCGAAACCTTTTCTTTTATCTTCTAGAAACCTTTCCTTTTATCCATGGAAACTCAAATCGAAACAACAAACGATGTTGACACAATGTTTATTATGATTAACGTAGCTTATTTTTTATCTCTAATAAGCCTTACCATGTTATTATCCTTGTCCCTCATAAGTGACAGAGTTGATGACATATCGAAATGTTTCAACCGGCTTATCGGGGAGGCGATGGCAGCTCAATACCGAGCGGGCATCCTCTCGGAGTTCGCTGCACTTTCGAAAAGGCGCACTTTCAAATTGCCACAAAACGACACAACCAAGCTAAGCCAAGTGAGAGTTGCGACTAACACCGGTTGCGCTCAAGTAGGGCAGTCACTAGGAGGTCTTCCAGGCCTGCCACCTGTCGCCCATTTTACCAAACACCAGCTTTGCCTCTTCGAGTACAGATGCCGCTAGTCATATCGCGTATCCTTCCTCTCTCCACGATTTCCGGTTCGCACGTTTAGCCCAATAAAATGAGGATATTTGTGGGCATTAATTCCGACAAAGCTGGAAATCGTTTTAATACCTCTTAATGGCGCTGGATAAAAGTAATCTGAGTTTCCACCGTCACAAGTGGTGAGCTTAACTTTTTGGAGCAGAGAAACCTCGAATTTTTCGCAAACATTAAAAAAAAAAAAATGTTTATCGATTTTCCTCTACACGCTTGCAAAGGCTTCTAAAAAATATTTGTTGGATACGGCCGATTTAAAACATTCTGCAGTAACTCCTGCCGCCTTTTTACTGGGAATAACGATATTTGCAACATTAACCATATCATAACTAGCAAAATGGAAGCTCGTCTCTATATGGGTTAGTTATACCACTTTTAATAGCAACTCTGAGAATTCAATTGAATATTCAAGTTAGACCTGAAAATACTTTTTTGATATGTTTCAATCAACATAATCTCTAATATGGTTTGTTTTGAAAATATTTTTTTGAAGGTTCGAACCAACTAAATTTGAAATTTTAAGAGGCTTTTAGACTTAAAATTTGATGCTCTATAACTTTCATTCTATGACTTTTTTTTAGATTCGGGTAGTTTTTTCACAGTTACAGTTAGTGGCCAAATTAGGCTTTTCAACAAAAATGGAAAAGTTTGCCTATTTCTGACAAACTATTGCGGCAATGTTTTAAAAAGAAAAATATGTTCAGTAGGATCATCGGTTTCGAGTTGTTGGTGAAAATCTGTAAAAAGTGCGAAAAATTAGAGGTTTCACGGCTCCAAAATGTTAAGCTCACCACTTGTGACGGTGAAAACTCGGATTACTTTTATTTATGACCATTAAGAGGTATTAAAACGATTTCTAGCTTTGTCCGAATTAATACCCACAAACCTTTTATTTTAGCCTAATTTTAATGGGCTAGTTCCGAAGAATACTTTAACAGAAATTTTATGGTAACACGCGAGTATTGGTACTAATAGGTACTTAGAATATGCTGCGGAATTTTTAATCAGCCATTATCTTTTTTTCTTTCTTATCCGTCATTTTCGAGAGGAGGGAACGCAACTGCATTACATACAAATATATATGTCTAATAGCATATTTTTTTGATCAGTGAGAGAACAGTTGGGGAGAGATGTTCAATATAGACAATTAAATACTATTATCTATTTATGTTTCGGTCTACATTCTAGGTCTTCATCAAGTCACCTCAAGGTAAAACTTGACTATCAATACCTTTGTGCAGTGGGTTGAGGTTCCGCCATGCACTATAGCAGGGATGATGAGCATTTTACAGGCAGTATTTTAACGAATTAAAATAAAGAGAGAAGTGATGCATGGCTCGAAACTTAAAAGGAATATAATACAAATAAAATAGGAATATAATCCTATTTACTTACCAATTAATCGGCTCATCTTTTACGGAAGAGCAGTGTGAAGTACTTATAGAGCCTGACCCAACGATCTCTCGGGCCGGCTTCTCCTCTTTTAATCTATTTCTTTCGTGTTAATACCTTCCTTAACTCCTTTTTACATGCTTTTCTTTGCATTCAATGTAACTGCTTCTCCTACATTTTAATCTGCCCTGGTAATTCTGTCTTCAGTCATTCGCAAGGAGTATGCAAACCATTTCACAGGTGACCCCAACCTACAGATGGTGTTTGAGCATTTCTTGTCCCTTTCGTTCAATATACCTCATTTATGTGCCCACTTTGTCAGCAGCTATTACCAGTTAGTGTGAGCATATAGGCTCAGCAACTTCTCCCACAGAGATGTAATCGTCTTCGTTTCTGAATTCCAAGGCTGTTGATTCGCTTCTACTTCCTGTCGTTGCATGTCTGCAAATCATTAAAATATTCCGCTATAAATCTATTTATTTTCTGACTTATCTATTTATTTTCTGAGTTTCACATTTATCAGTGTTGCACATCTGCAGATATTCCAAAATATGTCTCGAATAATGATTACATTTGAATATTAACTACTAGAACACTGTTTAGGAGGTTATGTAGTTGGATGATTCTTCGTCTGGCGCAACAACTCGTCACCGAGTCAGGACCGCCTCCAATAGACTCCGTCAGTTGACTCTAATCTTACAGCTCCCCTCCAGCTCCGAGCGCCAAGTCAGGCTCTTCTGCAACAGCATCCATCCACCTCCCTCAAGGCCTGCCCACTCTTCTTGTCCCATGTCTTCAATGAGAGTCCTTTTTGGTACCAACGTTTTATTCATTCTTGCAACCTGGCCTGCCCATCTTAGCCATTCCAGCTTGGCTACCTTACATCCAATCTGTCACATAGGTTATACAGCTCCTGGTTAATTATTTACTCTACTTCATACTGGTTACTATATTTCACCTTCCTTTATGGTCCATGGATTTTCCGTAGGATTTTGCTCTCAAAAATCAGGAGTCCTTTATCATACGCCAAGCCTCTGAGCCATAAATAAACTCGATCATCCGAGTGTTCTACATAGCATAACTTTGTTCTCCTTTGAAAGAAACTTATAAATTGCCTCCTCAGTCTATAGTAGCACCTTTTGGCAGCATTAGTTCTCCTGCTGAACTCTTGAGAGATGTCGTTTTTTCCTGTTGATTTTGGATGCTAACCTTTGATAATTGAACTTAAGAAAAATATCTTTATGATATTAGCGAATAAATAGCTATATTTTAAAATATCCTCATTTTTTTATTAAATTAAATACATATTTATTAAGAAATGAAGAGGCAATATCCCTCTACCATTCAGAGCATGCTTTCCTGAAGGTTTATAAATAAAAACATTGTAATAAAGTTTTTATTCAGATGGGAAAATTAAATTTTCTGAGACATAAAAAATACAACAATTTTTTAAGTTGGTCAAGTGACCCATTATTTTTTTCCAGACCACTTCATGTCGAATATGAAGTATGAAAATAAACAAAATTAAGATGATAGTTATAACTATATTTTTAGTAATAGTTATGATAGTTATAACTATCATCTTAATTTTGTTTATTTCCATACTTTATAACGGTCATCTTATTATCATTTTACATTTAATTTTATTTATGTTCCCATATTATATTACTGTCACCATATTATTATTCTATACCTAACGCATTATTAAGTCTATAATTACATTGGTTGTTATCTTGTTTCTTTTAGCCCTGATGAAGGCCGAAACGTCGGCACATAATTAATATAGCACTTTTTTAAATGTGTGTTTCTATTTAATGACCGCACCCCCAACCGTCTTCCTCATCTAATTTCTCAATGGTCAACAAAAACTCCATCATTCTAAGTTTATATTTAAGATTTAACTAATATACTAAAGACAAAATATATATATACAAACATGCCTACTATATATTTACCTATTTCAAGACTAATTGTGCACAGAAAGTCATGTAACTACTCACCTGAAACAGACAAAAAAAAATTATGTTAAAAATTCCGGTGTTTTGCGATTTTCGATTCCAAGGCGAAAAAGAAATAAAATGAAATCAGGTGTAAGCGATATAGGAATGAGAAGAAAAATTATGCAATATCCTAATCAACAAATTTCTGAAGATTTAACAATAACGGTTGACCGGGAAGTGAAAATTAAGCGTCATATAGAAAAGAAAAAAAAAACAGACAAAAAATTCTTTCATAGATGGATCGATCATCTAAAACAAAGAATTATTCGAATGATATTGCCGAAATTCAAGATGATAAGAAAATTAAGGGTCGTGAAGAACAACACAGGCAAAAACGTCAACGACAAGTAGACAAAAAAAGGGCGACTAATTTAATTTTTTCACAAAGAGATCAATCATTTAAAAGAGTTATAAAGCATATTTCTAAATGTCCTAATGTCCATGACACAAATGGCAGGTCCATCAACAAAAATTTGCTATATGTTCCATCTACTCATAATGTTGAGTTATCAATACAAAATGAACCAACCATACATTCCACAGTCACATTCAGATTACGATGACGAAGTTCAAGATAATATATTTCAACACTGCGATGGTGTTTTACAAGTAAATAAAACAATAATAAAAAATGCGTTCTCTACATAATCTACAAACGTACTCTTCTTTTCAATAAAATTCCAGTGCAAATCGAGAATTTTAAAAAGGATTTTCTTTTCCTGTTTCTTCCTCTTTGTAAAACACAAATAATCTAAGTGTTGTTTAAATAAATGAGAATTATCGTGATTGAAATGTGCGTAAAACTAACAGTATATACAAATAATAAAAGTGTATTTTAACTATTATTTATATAAATTAAGCTGTATTAATACTTTGAACTAAGTTTGAGACATATTGAGTATTTTGATAAAAAGGGATAAAATTACTACTTGGAGTGCCAATAGATGTAAAAATTGGACGAATGTATTTTAATGTTTATGGTTTTCACTTCTATCGGCAGTCCTTATGACAGCCTGATTTTTTTTTTTCAACTATAAGCGTAGTCATTACTATTAATTATGATTATTCCCAGCTCTGTGACCAGAGTGATCCCAAAAAAATTACCATCCCTATCTGCAGGTTAACCTTTTGAATTAAAGAAAATATTGTGTAGAGAACGTTCAATAATATAGGAGTTATGAGTGAACATACACTAAACAATTTTTGAGAAAATCTAATAACTAAAGCTACCTATCGGTTCGAGAATAGCGAAGGTTTTTTGAGTGAACATACGTCTATAATTTTCTATGGAAACCGATTAAATTAAGATGAGACCATCCTGTAGGTGCAGAAAAGAAAAAGGTTCAAGGAAGGTGAAATTATGAGGACTTACACAAAAAAATATAGCCTGATAGATAAACTCTTTTTTTTTTTTAAGTCGGTTAAAATTAGGGTCACTGAATAAAAAACATATGAGTCAGGCATCGAAATCAAGGTTATTTTCAGAGTAAGAACCAATAGTTTTTTATTTCATTTTTAATTTGGTAACTGAATTTCCAAGTCAGGAAAACTATCATTGATGACTGAGGATAATTATACAAGTCTATTGATTCATGAATGATTATTTTAGTCATTCTGACAATAGCAGCGACAGTGAAATCGTAAGTAAGACATCAGCAATATTGGATTATGAAACTTATATCTTAAGTAATCATTACTCAGAGATCAGCTTATAACTTAAATAATATCGTTGATGTTTTATGAAATTAAGTATTCAATACAAGAATCTAATATTATGATCAGAGTATTGATGGTAAATTATAACTAAACAAAACATAATTTCTGCAGAATGCATTCTTTCCCCACCTAGATCAATTAATATTTAAGCATGGCTAGACCGCAAAGGAATTTTTGTTCAACCCAGATTCCAATCTATCGATAAACTGAATGAATGAACTGCAAAATTTTATGTCATCGGTGTAGTTCATTGTTCTGTCCATATCTGTTTAAAAATTATTAGCTTTCTTTTTAACTTTTGTAACCCACATCCCATTCAAATGGGTGAAGCCTTCCACCTCCAAAAACCGCCTATAAACTCGACGATCTGCGGGGTTTGATCCCGCGACCTTGATGGTAGATTCGGCTGATGACTCGAAATATACTTTGTTAGATAAAACTCAAATGTATACTGTGTTATACAGAAAGTAAATTAGTAGTAGTTCTGAATATTTCTATGAAAAATAAAAGAACTCCACACGTTATGGAGGGGGATTAAAAAGGTGGCCCCTAGCCTGTGCGATGTCAGGTACTCGTTATAGATCCTTATCTTAATTAAACCTGGATAGACAAAATTTAGGACTCCCATTATAGCATCGTCCGATTAGCCACAGTAGCATAAAGTGGCGTTAAATAAATAGACAAACCACACTGCTTTCGGTGACAACACAATCCTGTTTCAAAAGATAATGTTTGTTTACCTCCGTAGCATTTCGCTCTATAGAAATAATTCAGTCTTTACTAAGATGGCAGCTACACATGATATTACAATAATTTTGTTTTACGAGTTTGAACTCAGTCGGAATTATGTCCTGATAACAAGAAACATCAATCATGTCTTAGACAAAGGTCGTGGAAGGACTTCCCCTCTTGATGACGATGTTCTGCGAGCTTCGGTGGAAGAAAACGCCAGAACAACTTGCAGGGAAACTTTGGCAAATCGACCGTTAATCACAACCTCAAGGCGATTGAAATGCTAAAAAAGTTTGAAAGTTGGGTTCCATATACATTAAACGACAGATAAAAAAAATAATAGTGTAAAAACAACAACGACCCTTTTCTTTCAAGAATTAGTAACTTCTGATAAAAAGTGGATACCTTACGATAACAGGATATTCTGGACAGTAACTCATTAAGAGAGGAGAAGCATAACATTTTCCTAAACCCTCGGGAGTACCACGTCCCCACCCTAAATTGCTGGGCCAAAAGCTACACAAAGAGATGATTAGACCTAGATCATGCTCAGGCGTCATGTTTTCTTCTTTATTTTTGGTAAGTGACTTTCTGGTGACTGGGTGTACCCCAGGATAGTCTCCAGACCCGAGGGTCACTCCATTCAAAGAATTCTGCTACAGCCAGGGTTCGAACAGTAGCCTAGTGCTGTATGTCACATACTCGATACTGATCCTTATCCAAATTAAACCTGGATAGGCATAATTTAGGACTCCCACGGTCTATCTCCCAATTTCTATGTCCCACTGCATCATCTGATTAGCCACAGTAGCATAAAGTTATTATTGTTAAATGAATAAACAAACAAAATAGTGCCCTGTCCACTAGACCACACCACTCCTTGTAGGGACCAATAAAAATAAAATATAAAAAAATAAAATAAGATATTAGGAGTAAAGGTGGGGTTATAAAGGGTTTTTACTTCTAAACACATGCTTAATTTTCAAATAAATACATATTTTTAGATTGTTTAAAAAAACTAAAGAAAGACAGCTCCGCAAGATGATTTTTTCTCGGATATAAGAAACTTCCATACTACTTGGATGTATAGTTCACAAAGTCAAAAATACTTTCTTTAGAAACTGAATCGTAAATAAACTAATCCAACTTGTTAGACATTTCTTCTTCAATTAAGTACAAATGTATGCAAAAATAACTATATTAAATAAAATTTTATAACGTTTAGAATTTTAAAATTAGTATAAGAACAAATTACAGATGAAGAATAATTTTTTCCATTTATTGTTGATTTGGATTATTTGATTTCAGATATGATGCGAAAAAGTCTGCTCTCATTGGAGATACACAGCCTGAGATAGAACAACTGGATGGTGACTCCACAAAGAAGCTCCTTCCGCTTTGGCCAAGCAGAAAATATATCTCAATGAGCCAAGTTGGGAAAAAAATTTTCAATATGTCCAATATGCTGGGAGAGCTTCTAAAAGAGGATAAGCTAAAATTAGAAGGCTTAAATAACATTAAGTCAGAAATGAAGACAGGAATGCGTGAATTGGAGCAACTTGAGGAAAGATGCAGGTAAACAAGAAAACTGATAAAATACATTACTGATTTCTGATATCACTATCTCCCTTATAACGTACAATATAACTGATCATTGTTTCCTCTATTATATTGATTTGATATATTGGGTGTATTTGTAAGATTTTTTTTAAATATTTTTAAGTATGGTGGTATTTTCTTTATTTTTCTTATTTAACCCAAAATTTATTGCACCAATGACTCTAAAAAAGTATTTCTGTAAATTTTTCCAAACCCAATATTATTTCAAGATTTTTTTAATCCAATCAAATTTATTAAATATAAACTATAAAAACAAAAAAAAAAAAAAACAGTTTTTTTTTTTTCATATTTTAAGAATAAAGTACAATATACTAGATTTGGGATGGAAAGTAACTGCATAAAAACTATGCTTAAATTCCAGGGACTACAATGATTTTTTTTCAAAAAAGAGAGTATTCTTCAATCTTTAAAATGTTGATATTGTTTTAAACATTCAAATATTGCCCAGCCCAGAATTTTCTTGATTTAGAATCTTTATCTTGGGGAGCTGACTATTGATAAATAAGATTGTGTCTCAGTAATTCTAAGCCAAAATTGAGTTTAGTTCACCATCCATCATGGTTGAACAAATGACAAATCAGAAAAAAAAAAAAAAAAAAAAGGAGTAGAAAGAAAAATATAGTCTCACATTAGTTCAAATTTAAAACTGCTGTCTTGCATTCTTATTTTACTTGAACACTTACTCACATTTCTTATAGATTTATTGCCCTGCAACAACCAAGAATAGACTTCCTCAGTATTCAACAACGAATTTCTCTTTAACATTCTAAATCTATTTTATAATAAAGTTTAATGTGATAAAAATCCTAATTCAATAAAAAATTACTGAGTATTCATACTAATCAATTCCTACACATCTTTAAATACGGTCAGATTTACATTAATTTTCTCTGCTTTCTGTTCACTCAAAATACAAAAACAATTAACTAAAATCAATGAACATGTGACATATTATCATAATATTGATGACTGTGTGATGATTATGTGAATTCAGGAAATGCCTATAGTAAATGTTCAACAGAATGAATTACAACTACTATATAAGAACAAATTTTGCAAGAAAAACTACTACATTCCCAATTAATTGGTAAAAAATGAAATTATAATCAGCATTTAAGAAAGAAGAATAGAAATTATCAAAAGTAAGACAGAAAGTCTACAAATTTAACCACATCTTTCTAAACTCCGAATCTAAGTTTCAGATTGAAAATTCTAATTTACAAAATTGTGATCAGACCTTCTCTATTAAACGGAGCACCATTACTAACCCATTGTTCTGAAAATTCAAGAAAGAAGCTACAGCTATTCCAAAATGGCATTTTAAAGAAAATTGCAAGGAGAACTACTTTAAAAAAGAAAAGGCAGAAAGACTTCATTTGCTATTTAATATTCCTAAAGTAGGACAAGAAGTGTCAAGATTGAAGTGATCCCCACCACCAAGAGGAATAGCAAAAGTGATAGCACTTTAAAAACATTATCTATTAACAGAAACAGCCTTAAAATTTATCTAAATGCAGTAAAAGGAAATTATTCAAATACTATTTTGGCAAAACATGTAACTAAATTGGGGTTATGAAAAAAAGAAAAAGAATACTTTTTCTTAATTTAAGAAATATTTTATGTTTATCCATTTATTTAATGTCACTTCATACTTTTATGCTTAGAAACATGTAAAGGTAAAGTGCATATCAATCTAGAAATTAAATATATCCTGAAATGTTTTTTCTCAAATTTAATGACATATTTACTTTCACAGATTTCGAGAACAGGCTGTAAAAGATTCTATAAAAAGAAATGTTGAACTATTGGATAAATTACACAGTTTTGTGAAAGAAAAAGAAAAATTCGACAACCAGTTAAATTCAGAAATCAATGTTCTTTCAAAAGAATTCAAACAGCCTTTAGGTGAATTTAAAAAGAAAAAATCCATGAACAACTTAGTATTTCTTATGCCTGATCATCTGAGGAATAAAAAATATTCTTTAAACAAATAAAAAATAAAATAAGAAATAACTTATTTCATTTTAATGTAATTCAAGGTATGTAAATATCTTAATATATACCTTAAAGATGGGAACTTCCAAAATAAAAAAAATATATAGATTTAAAACAACAGCTGTTGCTTCAATTATATATTTGCTACTTGTTCCATTTCAGATGAAACAGGATTATATACAACACACAATATTTAATATACAAATACAAAACTAACTAATTAAGGTTTGTAGCTAAGGTTTAAATAATAAGGATGTTGGGAAGGAGCATGTTAAGATTAAGTTCCCAATGAGCAACTTGTCCATGAAGCTCCATCAGCACTCAATAAATAATCTCTTGTTCTAAATTATGTGAGTTTAATCTTATTCACTAATGACTAACACTGATGGCTCAGATATTTGTTTTAAGGTAAATCCAAGAAATAAATCTTGTCTGTTACACACTGTTTTTGTAGTTTTTTTTTTTTTTCATTCAAGCAGTTAAGGGGTATGCAAAAACAACTATAAAATGTATTGAAAAATCAGAACCCCTATTAATAAAGACCGTATATGGATATCAAATAGGTCCTCATTAAACAGTTTTCATGACTTCTTTACTTGTAAAAAATGATACATTATGTATTCTTAATATAATTTGTTTATAATTTAAACCAATAACATTTAATTATGTATATTCAAATGAACAAGATTAAAAGAGAAAAAAAATCTTATGAACACATAATGGGTGAATTAGATTAAACTTACCAATTGATGAAAACATGAAAAATTCGCATGATAAGAAGAAAATTCATAAAACTTGCAAACAACTTTTCATGACAGGGAATCATGTACATGCAATCGTTTTTTACCGCCTTAAACGCTAAGCCTCAAAAAAATATTAATTAATATTTCTCTTTTATTTTTATTTTTTTTAAATTCTTAAAAACAAACTAATTACTAAATTGAAGCGCAATATTTTTTTAATTAACTGTTAGGAATTATTTCAAAGCATTAGATTTGTTTTCTAGAAATTCATTATATATATAATGATTATATATATTTCGCTTCGGGGTAACGATTAATAAAATATAAACCATCTACTAGTACTTAATTCATAATAAAAACTATAAAGCTGTAGAATATTTGTTATCTAGAAAAATGTGCGATGAAGTACCATGTACATCATGGTAGTCAACAAATTATTGAAGTCGTCTGGAGACCCCCACACTTCAATATCATATTTATGTATGGTCTTCACTGAAGACTCTTCAGAGTAGCCGATAAGTCACCTTACATAGTCGATACAGCTTCAGCTACCACCCGATCTCCTCCCTACAATCATACTTGGGGAAGTCGCTCAACGTTTCTTCTAACCAACAAGAACAAGTATAGGCTTTTTGTGGCAAAACCTACCAGCACTTTAATAATAGATAGATAGAATAGAATTTTAGATAGATAAATAGATTTGTTCAAAGCTGTTGGAGCGCATCCATAGTGAAATCACCGGACTTTCGCTATCACTTCATGTGTTTTACTACTTCTTACTGACGGATAGATACACGAATATTTTATTATTTCTTTATTCCAGATTAGCCATTTTTTTTTTTTATAAACAACCATTACAATATCTAACTATTGACGAAGTGGGCGTCCTGTAAGATCCAATTTAGTGCTCAACTTCAGTTTAGCATTTACTATTTACTATCTACTAACACTTACTATCTACTGATACAGTAGTTCGGTGGACCACTATCTACTCAAGACACAATTTTATCACTAGCGTTTTCAATAACTAGTGAATACGCAACACAGTGAGTCCAATGGGTATGTAGAGCAACGGAATTGAACCTTTAAAGTACCTTTGAAGCCTTCACAAATATAGAGAGCTGAACAATGACGTTGCCTTTTGTTTTCAGCCTTATAAAAAATAAATATTCTGAGTCTTATCGGCACTGTCAGGATCCTCAGAAGTCCCTGAAAACCCTTTGAAGAAAGAGTAAATATATCCATCCAGTGACACAACGGAATAAGACGTTAAACACAGAAA
Organism: Piezodorus guildinii; assembly: GCA_023052935.1. Classification (NCBI taxonomy): domain Eukaryota; kingdom Metazoa; phylum Arthropoda; class Insecta; order Hemiptera; family Pentatomidae; genus Piezodorus; species Piezodorus guildinii. The sequence goes on from CM041293.1 coordinate 66,641,792, forward strand.
AAAAAAGATAATTATTAGCAGTACCTTGCTAATATTTAGTGCAGGTTTTAGTATTTTAAATTAGCCATCATAAATTTATTTTCCTCTGTGGAGGGAGGATATTCGGAACTTAACCACTGGATTAAGTAAATTCCAAACCATCCAAAACCATAAACAATATACATGTTTCTTGAACATGAGTCCTATAACATTCTCTTATCAATTATGAATTGATGTTATAAAATCCTGGGATTATCTAAACAGTTAGAGATTGTCTTCCTATATATTTTTGTAGGAAAGTATTAGTTAACAGTGTCGTGATATAATTTTCTGAACTATTACATTTAGGAAATAACAAGCGTCATTTCCTTTTACGAAGATTATCAAACAATACATTTTTTATACATTTTATTAGCTAAAAAACAGATATATAATCCTTTGCATCCCCTAGTCTGTGTATTTTAAATCGCTCATAAACTGATAATTTAAATGACTGTTTAATCCTACCCAGGAGCTAAACCTGTGTTGATTTTAAGTTACGTAATCATTGAAATTTAATGAATAAAGGTAAAACATTAAATGTCGGATGATAAATTATAAATTTAAATTATTCAGTCACACTAATACTGACAAAGTAAATAAAATTAAATTAAGGAATAAATGCCCAGTTCAGAGCGGTAATGTTTTTATCAGCTGATTCAATATGGCCTCTTTGCTTATCCCGGGTTAGTTGGTCTCGGTCTGGTTAGTTTAATTTCGGAAGAAGGGGTTATTATCATTAAAATTATTCGTGAGAGCCAAACTTTGACAGAGAAATGAGATATGTTGGAGCTCGGAGTGAGGGTTGTTCGGGGGCCCGATTGGGAATGGGGCAACCAAGACGGAGGGGAAGGCTTTGTAGGAACTGTTGTCAAAATTGGCAGGCCAGGTTCAGAAATTTCTCCAGAGAATACTGTTGTAGTTATTTGGGATACTGGAATAGAAACCAATTATAGGGTTGGATATGATGGTTCTTATGATCTCAGGCTTTTGGATAATGCTCCTGCAGGTAAGTTATTTAATTTTGCCTAGTTATCATTATGTTCTCCCATGATTGAGATAAATTAACATTGTGATAAAACACAGAAATGTATAAAGTATATTCATAGATTTTCAGTAACTTAGTTTCAGTTTGCTTCCTTTTTGCATTAGGCTTACTTAAATTCAATTCCAAGTTTTAGCTGAAATGTGATCTTTTAAAGTTTTACCACAATTCGTAACATTCAAAAGATTTCCTTTCCTTTCTCCAAGATTTTCCTCTAGGTGTATTAATACTTATGAGTCATCTCATTGTTTTGTTACTACTTAGCTCTATTCATTTCAGTGATAGAAATAATATTTGCTGATTCTCTAAGTAACATTCTTGTAGTTTCCTTATCCTTGTTATGTAATTTCAAGTCAAAATATATTCATGATATACTTGTGTATAATTTGGTTTTGTTTATGTATATGATGAGACTGTTCTTTAAATTAGTTAGTTATTTTTCTTTAGTGTTGATAAAAACTGAAGAAACCAGTCAGTTCATTGCATAATTTCTTGGGTTTAGGTGTTATGAGGTTAATCTGTTCAGTAGTTGGTAATATTATGTAAGGTGATTACTAAAATTGCCATTGGTTAAATATTTCGCATGTTTCCTCACGTAAACATTTTATGTAAATGGATTTCGAAAACTTATATAAATTTGCTTAATTTTGTATATTAGATAATTAAAAGTGGTGCATGATATCTTAGTGTCTAAATTTATTATTTTTAATTATGTTATATCACAGGTTTTGACCATTGATCATTTTGCTTCATATTTGTTGGTCCTGGGGTCGCGTCTAGCAGTGGTGGATGATGATTATTTTGTTATATACGCTAAGGGATCAAGAGTCTTGAAGCCTCACCCAGCATCTATAAATTATTAACCTTAACTAAGGGAAAAACCTGATAGTATAGTGTGGTCTTCAACCACATTGCCTCTTGACTTAAATTCTATTCAATTTATAGTACATCCTTACTAAGCACTTAATCTTAAGATCCTTCATGAGTTGTAGTTGTACTTGTTCGAACTAAGAGACAGAGCTATTACTAGTATTGTTTAGATGTAATGTGCTCCGATGCAATTTGCAACCAAGGACATCTCATGAAATATTCATTTATATATCTATACTACTAAGTTATAATATACTATTTATACTACTAGTGATCTATACTATACTATACTTCTCTAGAAAAGAGAAAATATAAGTTTTTGATCTAATCTGACTCTTAGTGCCAAAAGCTTTAGTCCTGAGTTTTATTAACCGAATGAGACTCTGTGGAGATGATCATCCTCTTTTGCAATAGATTATTTCTGAATATTGTATATTGATCTATATAAACCAAACTTCATTTTGATGAGGAAAAGAGCTTAAAATAAACTAATTACTTATAGAAGAAAATCCTGTCACTGCTATTTTAACCCTGCTAGAAACGTTTATATTTAATAATGATCATTGCACTTACCATAGTTAACTAACTTATGCTGTTGTATTTATTTTTGTATTATGTTTAAGTAAATGCCATTAAAATCTATGAGCTTATTCTGATTGTTAGTTTAATTGAAAGATACTTCATCTCCATTTATCTGTTGTGTATTTAATATTTAAATTTGGTGGTGTGGTATTTCTATGGAATTCTTCTTTAGATTAATGGGAATATATTCTTTGTCATGTCAATAATAGGTGAAACCCCCTATAAGGAAAACTAAGCTCATTTTGATAATTATTTTCTTGGAAGGAGTGAATATGGTAAAGAGTGTGGGGTAGAGCTGCAGTTACTTTCTCTTAAAATTGGTGTTGTCATTAAATCACAATATTTCAGTCGAGACACACGTTGTTAGACAGACACTTCGATAGTAGTAGCGGATATGACATAATATGGGTTCAGTCAAAGAATAGTAGCGTAATACATAATAAAATGTTATTGTACATGAGAGGATTAATTTTATTTCTTGAGCCCTTCTTATACGGTCAATATTATTGAGTAGATATAAAATGTTGTGTATATATTATAAACATTGACCTGAGGCTTTATAATGTACTAATAAAGCTAATACTGGATCCATTTATACCACATACAACAATATTGATCCCATCAGGTGGACTTACATGGTGAAGTTAACAAAATATGTTAATACTTCTTATTGCATTTAATAAATATTAATTGAAGAATTGTTTTATTTGTAGTAGAGATTGTCAGTTGGTTCTACCATCCTCATATCAATAATCCTTAATTTCTTCTATCTAAACTAAAATTCACAATATGTTTCTATCTAGATTAAAGTTATTATCTTATTGTTCTACATCAGTTCAAATTTAGTATTCCCAAAATATGTATTATCAAGAAAAGAAAAAAAAATATAAATAAATCTAATGTTCAAATTGATTCAGTAACAAAAGATCTTTTAATTAGTGACCAACGTCTCTTTGTAACACTTCTAATATATTAATATTGAGATTTATTATTTTTTTAAGGTGTGAAACATCATAACATTATATGTGATGGATGTCATTGTAAGGGCATTTCAGGGCTGAGGTTTAAGTGCACTAGGTGCTATGACTTTGATTTATGTCTTCATTGCTATATGGCTGACAAGCATGACTTGTCACATGTCTTCCAGAGATTTGATACTTATAATTCCGTTGGGTAAGAATATATTTTATGTATACATAATTCTGTTGGGTAAAAAATATATTTTATGTATACTATGTTACGATTCATTGTTACAATTTTTTTTCTTTATTCTAAGTTACACCGTTATTTGTTATGTGCAGGATTCCTTAATTTCTTATTAGGCCTTATAATTACCTTCATTTGTTTTTCTCACTCGATGCTTTATATTGTGTTTTACAGACACTAACAAGAGACAGTGGCTATTTGAAATATTTTTACTTTTGGTTCTCAAAACTGAGACTGTGTTAATTTTATTAGACCATTAGAATATACTCTGATTTTTATATACCTTCACATTATTTGCAGTGGTTTCATTTAATATCCAATGAATCAAATGTATTTATATAATTTCATGTAGTAGATAATGAAATTTTTTTTAATGACAGTTTATGTTAACATTAATTAACTTTAGTCATATAAATATTTTAGATGAAAATTGATACTTGATATTTACAGTTCTTTAAAATTCTAATTAAATTTTATTTTTGAAGGGTTGAGCTTCCTCCTCGACAAGGATCTACAAAAGTTTTATTACGTGGTATTTTTATTGGTGCAATTGTTCAACGAGGTAATCACTGGGATTGGGGTGACCAAGATGGTGGCCCAGGTAATTTTTTTTTTTTTTAATGTTATAGAGTGATTATACTTTTAATGAATTCCAATGTGATTAAATTTTATTAAATTTAAATCTTTTTGCAGGCAAAAAGGGTAGAGTTCTAGATATACGGGGATGGGGAAATGAATCTTGGAGATCAGTGGCCAATGTTGCCTGGAGTTCTGGTTATACAAATATGTACAGTGTTGGTCACAAAGGTAGAGTCGATCTATTATGTGTTGAACCAGCTGCCGGCGGACATTATTATCGCTTACATCTGCCAATATTTGGTACATTTTATAAATATTCTTCATAATTCCTTTAAATATATTTTAATTATTAGAATTTCTTCAATATTTGTTTTTCATTATTCATTTAGATGCTATATTTCTTAAGTTGTTTATTTCTTAGGTTTTTTAGAGAAAATGTCTACCAAGATACAGATTTTGCTCTTCTGACTGTTCTGAGTATCTAAATACCTAGCTTTGATTTAATTTTTATATGCATTGTGAATTATGGAATTTTTTTTTTTTATTTGTCATATATGTAATGCTCACGCGTGCAAATACATGTACAAATAACAGTGGATTTATAATTGATATTGAAGTATTTATATACAAATTAAATTAACATAGATAAATGATGTTACAATTCTAAACATATACTTCTTTAAGACTGAAAACTATTCAATAGTTTAATAAAACGTGTATCTCCGTGAAAACTGGAATTCGAAAATTTCACGATCGCAATACTTCCCTTACTATATATAGTAAGTGAAAGTAAAAAAGTAATTGGCTAGTATGAGACCAACATGAAGCTGTGCTTCAGTTCTTCAACTCTGTTTTTAATTCCTGTTTTCTTTTATGGATCAGTGAGTTGAACTATCCTGGATATTTATGGTACCAGTAAATACCCAGTAAATTGTGGACGTGTATAAAGTTGACTAAGCAAATTTAATTAAATGACTAAATGTGCTTTGGGGTCATAAAATATCTCAGAAGTCAGGGGACTGGGCAATAGGTAATGAATGGAAAATCTGTAAAAATGATTTGGGTATGTTTGCTAGATAAGTATAGAGAATACTGTCATTGGCACAGTATTTTAAAGATTAAAGGCTGAAAGAATATAGTGGATGTTTAATAACCAAAATTTTTATACAGACATCTTTTTAGTTATGATTCTACAATTTTTAAAAAATTACAATTAATTTAAGGTTTAAATTAATTGTAAAACATATAGATTTATTATCAATTGTATTTATTTCTGTTAATATTTTTTTTTTTTTTTATATCCATTGTTGTGATATTTTATTGCAAATTTGATTTAAAAATTTGTATTTAGGTGAAAAAACTGAGGAACATGATAGTCATCAGGACTCCTATCTGACTTTCATAGTTGGTGAGAGTGTAAGCGTGACTGTGGATGTGGAGGCTCTGAAAAAAATGCAGGAAGGACATGGTGGATGGAATCCTCGAATGTCCCAGGTTTCTTTCTTTTATTTAAACAAAATAGATATAGTATTTTACCATGTAAACTTAAAAGTTAATTTTGCATTTAATATTGAAAATATTACTTTGATTCATATTATACCACAGTGATATGATGTAAAGGTTAATGTGGAACTAAAAATTTAATTACCTGAATCGCTTTAAACATGTGTCTCCATAGGACCCTCTGAGGTCTAGTATACTAATTTATTGTGTATAGTAATTAACATTTACTTTAATGTAATTTATTAGATTGTTGGTGAAATTGGAATCGTGCACAGATTTACAGAAAAGGGTGATATTCGTGTATATTACCCTACATTGGATTGCCGATGGACTTTAAACCCAAGTGTTCTAAAGAAGGTTGGCCGTCCTCATTCTGTTGGTGACAAAGTGAAGATTTTAAGTGACCGTAGAAAAGTTGAACTGTTTCAAGCAGGGCATGGAGAATGGATATCAGCGATGACATCAGTTAGTATTTATTTTCAAATCTTTTGGTATTTTATATGTATATATATATATATATATATATATACTTTTTTTTTTTTTTTTTTTTTTTTTTTTTTTTTTTTTTATTATGATTTTGATTGAACTCAATAATTGAGACTTTGATTTCCAAAATTTGCTAATGGACATTTTTTTCAAAATTGATATTTTTACATATTTGTATTGCAATGGTTTAGTTTTATCTATATTCATCATCAGATTTTATCTAAGTAAGATAAAATCCTTTAACAACTTATTTAAAAATTGCATTTCATTCCGAAAGGGACTAAATCCACTTTTCATTTCGTTCTAAAAGGTACTAAAAACAATTCCTTTCATTTCTTTACAAAAGGCACTATATTTTCTATTATGCAGCAGAAGCACCTAATCCTGTAATATATTACCATTACTTTATTGTTTTCTTCATTTTGTGCATTTTTATTGGTTCATTTAGTATGTCTTGACTCAACACTATTATTTTTGTTCAATGGTTTTAACCTAATAACAGTATTTAGGTTGTTTTAAGCAACTTATTTGCGTCGCTTTGGTTCTTGTAGGTTCTCAATTAAATTAAGTTTTTTTGTTGTATTTCTTCTTGTAGCCACATAAATTAGATATCAAAATTTTTAGAAACTCACGTTTTAATAGAATAACGGTATTTGATCCAGCAAATGGTTGGAATTAGCATTCTGTAAACTTGCTAAATATGGGAAGAAAACCATGTCTGACCTAATAGAATTTTTTTAATGTAAAATAAAAGATTAAAAGTTATTTATTTATCAGCCTCTATAGTTACAAATTGTTTACACGTAGTTAATAATACAGATAAATTTGCTAAATTCACACAAATTATGAATACAAGTTCAAAACAAACTTCATAATTACATACTTTCTTATTATAGTGCCAGAAATAGATAAATGGTCCTTTGAATCTTCACTTTCTCTATGAAGAATAGATAATCAAATGTAAATAACCAACATAGAAAGATATTTCTCAGAGAGAGAGTAAGGAAATAAACATTACTTACTAATTAACATTATAAATATGTTAGTTATCGGTTATGTTGTATGAGAAAGGTTATAGTGACTGTTACCTACTTAATTCTTGTTATATTCTTTAACAATAAACAAGAAATACAATGAAAAAACTCAATTTAATTGAGAACCTACAAGAACCAAAGCGACGCAAATAAGTTGCTTAAAACAACCTTAATACAGTTATTAGGTTAAAACCATTGATCAAAATAATAGCGGTGAATCAAGACATACTAAATGAACCAATAAAAATGCACAAAATGAAGAAAACAAAGTAAAAAATGCATCTCCCAGGAGATCACACCGCGAGGCCCAGGGCCTACACGGCATGTCGCGCCACTGGAAGAAGAAGATATTCTTCTAAAAAGTGCTATATGTGGAGGAATCCTGAGAAAAGTGCAATAATTTGAAAAAATAAGTTGGTAACACGCTTAAAAATCAACTTTAGATTTTAATAAAAAATCATGTAAATTGATCAAATAATAAATAAATGACAGAATTTTGCGTTTCCTGTAACATTGTCTAAAGTGGATATAGTACCTTTTGGAAATCAACGTCTCAATTATTGAGTTCAGTTAGCTAAATAAAAAGTGATAATCTTAGTAATTAAAATAAATAATTTTCATCACAGCTTTCATTTCAGGTGTTTTATTAATTTATTTTTTTAAACAAACATGAGGTTAATGCTTAAGCTATATATATATATATATATATATATCTGATACTTTATAATCTTATTATAATTACAAAACAAATGAATCAAGTAAAATATAACTGTGTTACGTTGCTAAGGATCAGAAACTTTGTTTGAATTATTAGGATTACTCTGTATTCACTCTGTGGACTTTTATTGGTTAATTAGATGATATCTATTGACAGGAATGTAATATGTTTAAGAAGCACTAGCTCTGTTAATTTTGCTTGGATCGAAAATGTGACTTCAGTTTCCTTATCAGAAATTAAAGGAAAATTTCTTTTGTTTTACAGCATATGTCTTTGAATGACGGGAAAAAGCAGTACATTATAGGTAGACATATCTCTGATCTATTGTTTTTCCAATCAGACAGAATAACTAAAGCCACATTTTTTAATACTTGTCTCTGTTGTATTATAAAGATAATTAATTTATGTTATTAATTTACAGATATTGGGCAAAGTGGGCAAGATAGTCCAAGTTTATAAAGATGGCGATTTAAGGGTTACAGTTGAAGGACAAACATGGACACTGAATCCTAACAACGTAGAACCTGTATCAGAATGTGTTAACACTAACACGCCAAGTCCACGCCATCATGGAGGTTCATGCAGTTGAATTTTTAATTTAACCTAATCTTACTTATTATTACTGAGAATAAATAGTCATTTTTACTTTCACTTACATATATATGAAATATATAGTAAGGGAAAGTATTGCAATCATGAAAATTCTGTAATTCCAGTTTTCAAAGGAAATACACGATTTAGGGTCCCCTGAGTCCAAATTACCAAGTCCTGCAATAATGTCTGTGTGTGTGTGGTAACTCCTGGCGAAAACGAAAAGTCTTATGAAACTGAAATTTCATATTTAAGACAACTATACGCCCGAGATGTTACAGAAACTTTTTAATCAAAATCAGCTGACTGGATGATTTACTTTGTACCATGCATTTTGGACCTTTTTAAGATTTTCTCAAAAACGACTCTAACGATTTTGATTAATCTCTATAGATCCATGTAAAATTTGATGGGTTTTAATATGGATGTAGGTTTCATTCTGATTGAAATAGTCTGACAGGGCTTAAATACCGATATTTTAAATTTTCTTCCTTTAAAGTACCTTTAATTTTTTAGATTCTAAAAAAATAACTATATTATCTTGTTACCACTGATGAAAAACAGGTAAATACATAAGTTGAACGAATTCGATACCCAACTAAAGGAGAAAACTGAAAAAATATTTTTTAATGCAATTTTTTATTTTTTAACATAAGAACAGTAATATAGATGTATAATATACCGTTCGAAAGGTAAAGATTTTAGAAAAAGTATTATCTTATACATATGCTTGTAAAAGTTAATAAATAGTGATGAAAATCTGACAAAACTATTGAACATTTTAGATAATAACATAATAGATTTTTTAATAAAACAAATGTTTCTGTAGAAAGTTAATTTAATTAATTTTTTAATGATTTTACTCATTTTTATCTCTGTTTTTTTTTTTTTTTTTCAAAATTATTTTATCTATTTAAAAAACGGAGGTAAGTGAAAGTCGTGTGTTGCCCGCACCAGATTTTTACTTTATAAATATTCAATTGTTTTATCCTTTGACTGTTTTATGTTTTTCTTCTTTTCAATAATGAACCTTTGTAATCAATTGAGAGAAAAAATAATAACCCTCAAAATTTAAGGTTTCATGTTTCATGATAGGTAAAATACAAATATCAAATATGAAGTCTGTTCTCCCCAAAGCTGTTTTTCTCCGTAAATACTTGACCAAACTTTTTGAAACTTGGCAATTACACAATTGGGCATCCGATGATAATGCTAAAGCATCAACATTTGTATCAGCTGATTCCAATCAAAAGGATGGCTGATTGAAATATATCAATTTCTCAATTACTTTAAACATGGAGAAAAACAAGTTTTTTGGGATTAGTACTACTAGAATTATTTTTAAATCTTGACTTGAATATATATCAAGTCACAGCTTATAAGAGATCTAATTCCTCCTTCACTGTGATATTTTTAAAAATAGAGAAAAATGAAATTCGTAGATACCAGATGCTCTACCCCCCAACTCGGTTGTTTATCAGGAACAGAAACAGATTACATGTAATTTTTATTGGAATGATTACAAAGATATCAGAAAATAACAGAAAACAGTAAAGAAGTCATGACTGTTAACTGTAGTTTATACTACGCTATAGTATGCAGATCTAGGAATTGAAGTATATTTGCTTAATATACAAATACAGTCAGAAATTGCTATAGCATCAATAACTTTATATCAACATTAATTTGATAATATTACCTTTTCAGTATTTTTATTGTTAATAATAAAGATTACTAATGAATTTATTTTCACTTATAAAGAATTTTAATTGTAAATTTGAATTATATATACACATTAATTATTGTATCGATTTTCAGTCAGTAAATAGCTAAATAAAAATCTGGTGCGAGCAACACACGACTTTCACTTACCTCCATTTTTAAAATCAATGAAAGAATTTTTAAATACAGTTAGAGATAACAATACGTGAAACTATTAAAGAATTAATTAAATTGAATTTAAATAGAAACATGCCTCGCACGGATCTCATTACCGCATATGGGGAGCGTTCCACGGGTGGCGGATGTGGAGATGGTCGGAGGAATTTCCTCGGAAGCTCCTCCCGGCTAAGTCCGATGGACTCGCTGACCAACAATGAGAGCGGCCCCCCAGGCTTGCTGGAGGGTGTGACTTAGGTTCGAACGCCCTACTCACATATTTTAGTTCACAAAATACAACCAAAAGTCATGGTTTACTCTGAGGTGAAACGCTCATTATTCGGAGGTAAACTAGTCCCCCGTTCGGGTCTCCGGGTGGGGACTGCTTCAGGAGAATCATGGCGCGAGATGAAAATTAGAGATCTAACAATAGGGACGTGGAACGTTAGAAGTTTAAATACGGCAGGTGGGTTAAAGTTGGTCACAAATGAAGTTAAGGGGTACCATTTAGATATCGTTGCATTACAAGAGGTTCGCTGGCCAGGGAAGGATTCGTTAACAGAAGGAAAGTATACTATTTGGTACGGGGGGAACATTAATTATTGTTTAGGTACCGAGTTTCTGATTAGGAATAGATTTCTTTCCGCATTTCGGGACGTACAGTTCTTTAGTGAAAGAATATCGGTTGCTATATTTCAAGGTCGTTAGTTTAAAATCGCGTTTATAATCATTCATTCTCCCACCAAAGACAGCGATGATGAAGTAAAATGCGAATTTTATGATAAACTAGAGTCGGTTTACGATAAGTTACCGTGAAATTACATTAAGATAATACTAGGCGACACGAACGCAAAGGTTGGAAGGGAAGAAGTATATCGTCCTACAATCGGTAAAGAAAGTTTGCACGAATATAGTAATGATAATGGGACCCGACTAATAAACTTTGCCATTTCGAAAAACCTAGTAATCAAAAGAACTACGTTTAAACATAAGGATATTCATAAGTATACGTGGACATCGCCGGATGGACAAACACGGAATCGAATCGATCATGTTTTAGTTCAAAACATATGGCAAAGTAGCATAATTAACGTGAGATCGTATCGTGGTGCAGAATGCGGTTCTGATCATGAATTAGTAATCGCGAAACTTCGACAAAAACTAAATACTAAAAAGAGAACACCGAACTATATTCGTCCCGAGAATTTTGATTTAGTTAAATTTAACAACCCCGAAATTAGAAAACAATTCGCGATAGAAGTAAAAAATAGGTTCGAAGCTTTGAAATCTTCAGACGAGGAACACGAAGATGTAAACAAATTATGGGAAGGGATCAGGGATAATATTAAAGAGGTCGGTAATTTATGTCTTGGGAAAATCGAAAATAAAAAGGACAAATCTTGGTTCGACAGGGATTGTCAAAATATGTGCGAAAAAAGAAAAACCGCTAAACTGAATTCCTTAAATAATCCAAGCGATAATAATGTGGTTTACTTTCGGTTAGTAAAGAATGAAACTTCAAAATTCTTAAAAAATAAGAAAAGAGAGTATCTTAAAGGCAAAATAATAGAAATAGAAAAACACAGAAGCGAAAATAACGTAAGAGAGATGTACAATCTCTCTTCTCCCAGTATGCTATAAAATATTCTCGTCAATTCTAACTAGTCGAATCACGGAATACGCTGAGGAAATTATCGGTACCAATGTGGTTTTAGGCGGAATCGCTCGACTATTGACCAAATATTTTCCTTATGTCAAATATTAGAGAAAAAATTGGAATACAACGGTGTAGTCCATCAACTTTATATCGATTTTAAAAAGGCTTATGATTCAATAGACCGTCAGAAGCTATATAACATCATGATTGAACTCGGAATACCTAGAAAGTTAGTAAACCTAGTAGAGATGTGTTTGTCGGAAACATTCCATAAAGTTAGAATCGGTCTTAATTACTCCGTGAGATTTGAGGTGCGATCGGGTTTGAAACAGGGTGACTCCCTTTCACCTGCGTTATTTAATATAGCTTTAGAATATGTCATAGAAAAGGTGATGTGTACCGAGAAAGGCTTAAATATGGGTGACAAGATTCCGGTTTTGGGGTATGCCGATGATCTGGTACTGCTAGGTGAAGACACGGAAACCATACAACTAAATACAAGTGTGTTAATAAAAACCGGTAAAGAAATAGGACTCGAATTAAATACCGATAAGACGAAATATATGATTAGTAGCAGAAACGGTGTCGATCTTGGTGATATTGATGTATCAGGACATACTTTTGAACACGTAGAGAAATTCAAGTATTTAGGTTCAATTATAACTAGAAAAAATGAAATCCAGGAAGAAATAAAGCCCTGGTTAAAGGTGGGAAATGCGTGTTATTATTCAGTTGCTAAGTTACTTAGTTTGCGGCTTCTATCTAAAAACTTAAAGGTTAGAATTTATAAAACTATTATTCTTCCAACAGTTCTTTACGGATGTGAAACGTGGCCGCTTACTTTGAAGGATGAACAACGACTTAAGGTTTTCGAAAATAAGGTATTGCGTAAAATATTTGGTCCGAAGAGAGATGAGGCCACTGGGGAGTTTAGATGGGTGCACAACGCGGAATTGCGGAACTTGTATCCTGTGAATATAATTGAGCTGATTGCATCGCAGAGACTCAAATGGACGAGTAAAGTTGTTGGGCTCGGTGAGGAATGGATTCCGAGAGAGTATTCGCTGATCCAACTGGTAGGCGTCCGAAAGGTAGGCCGAAGCATTGATGGGAGGATTGCGTTAAGGCTGATCTCAGGGGCTTGGGCTTGAATGGTGAACATTGGACGAGTCTGTGTAGGCGGAATTTGGTGGTATCGGCATCGAAGCTTCGGTTTCGCTAAGCCTATTATTATATAGAAACATGTGTTTTATTAAAAAATCTTATATTATTATCTCAAATAATAAGTTAGGTTTATCTTCTTTTCATCACTCTCTATTAACTTTTAAAAGCTTGAGTATAAGATAATATTTTTTCTAAAATCTTTAGCTTTCCAACAGTATATCGTACATGTATATTACTGCTCTTATGTTCAAAAACAAAAAATTGCATTAAAAAAATATTTTATCTGTTTTCTCCTTTAGTTGGGAATCGAATTCATTCAATTTATATATTTACCTGTTTTTCATCAGTGGTAACAAGATAATATAGTTTTTTTTATAGAATCAACAAAATTAAAGGTACTTTAGAGAAAGAAAATTTAAAGTATCGGCATTTAAGCCCTGTCTGACCATTAAATATTATTAAATATTAAAGCCCATTAAATTTTACATCGATATAGCGAGTTTAATCAAAATCTAAAGAACCGTTTTCGAGTAAATCGAAAAAAGATGCAAAATGCATGGTATAAATTGGCTCTTCTGGTAAGCTCATTTTAATGAAAAAGGTTTTGTAACGTCTCGGGCTTATATTTGTCTTAAATATGAAATTTCAGTTTCATAGGACTTACTGTTTCTGCCCAGGAGTTACCACACACACAGACCTTTTTGCGGGACTTGGTTATTTGGACTCAGGGGACCCTAAAATGTGTATTTCCGTTGAGAACTGGAATTAGAAAATTTTCACGATTGCAATACTTTCCCTTACTACTTATATATATATAGTAAGTGAAAGTAAAAATAGTTAATATTTGTAATTAGCCTTGAGAAAAAGTCAAATTAATGTTTCAATGTCAATAAAAAGACAAATCTTAAAATATTATGAATGGCTTAAGAAAATTTATAGATGAAAATAAAGAATAACATATATGGCGATTTATAAGAATATGTTTAATTAAACTGATTTTGGCCAAGCTGTTGAATTAAACAGATAAGACCGAGAAGCTGCTTCATTTAAACATTGCTTCTGGGATGAAACCGCCAACCCCTAGATATGATATATCTGTTCAATTAAAGAGATATAAACAGATATATCTTAGCTTTTTAAATAAACATATTCACCGTAGCTCTTGCTAGAAGCTATTTAATTAAACAGTTTTGCTGAGTATTTTTCTCTTTTACCGTTAGTGGTGCTCTCCAAACTCAATAACCTGCTGCTGCATTTGTTTAATCTGAGTCGAAACAGTTACTTTTATATGTTTAATGAAAGAAACTGTTTCAAATAAACAGATTTCTACTAAAGAGCCTATTACTAAATGTTTTATTTCTATCAATCGCAGTGTTAATTTTCCAATAAATAAATCTTTGATTTTCAGATTCTGTTTCTTCCTTACTTTCAAGTTTAATGGAGAATAAACTTGAATTGGAATCAGGTCCATCAATCGAAAGTATTGTTAAAGAAGCTGCTAAAGGAAATTCTCAAGTTGTTTTAGATTTTATGAAATCTCATCCTCATTTGGTGAGTAGTTATGTTTTGTATAAATTCAATATTCTGTTCCTTGATTTCTTTCAGCTTCCCTCTAAACACTTATTTTTTTAAATCAAGCAAAGTAACTTATCATACATTTCTTTAAGCAACTCAATAAGTGTTGTTTCCTAATTTAAGAGTGTATTCCCGATTATGGCAAATTTTATCTTCAAAACTGTTTTTAAGTTGGATTAAAACCAAAAAGAAAAAAAATCTGCAACTTTATAACCACACACTTATTTATATGAAAATTTAATATGTAGTATGATTATTTTGCAACTTATTAAGGCCGTGCTAAATGGAAAGAAAACAGGTAGATGAAAAATCGTGAGTGTGAATTACATCGCTCTCACATACTTTCAGCATCTTAATAAATATTCAATTACCATATTTTCTATAAAACTATATACATTTATTTATTTTATATAACTATATATAATATAAAAAGGTGACTTTTTTATTTTAAATAATGTTTAATTTCTTAAAATGGATTTTCTACATTAAAAAAACGTTTTCATGATGTGTACCAGGTGTAGAAGTATGAAACCTGAATTTTTTTGTGAAAATTGCACGTGTTATTTGAAAATTATTAAAAAATATTTTATTTAAAACAGTCACTATTGGAATTTATTCATTTTTCCCCCCTCTTGGACACAGGTTATGAATGCCATGCCAAAAAAACAGTTCTTCCTTTGAAGACCAGTTGTAGAGCCATTTTTCGTACATTTTCATACAAATCATAGCAGTGTTCTAGCCTAGTCTGGAGAATAAGCCGCATGCACTAGTATTTCCCAATTGAAGGCCTCAGTCGTATCCATGACCCGTTCTGGTTGTGTGAGGGGGCATTATCATGAAGCAAAATGACTTTATGTTGCCTTTTTGCATATGCCGGTTATTTTTCACGTATTGCTTGATTCATATCGATCACTTCTTGTTGGTAGCGATCAGTGTTAGTGGTTTTGCTAGGTTTTAGTAACTCTTAATATATTATACCCTTTTGATCCCTCCTAATGCACAGCATTATTTTCTTTCCAAAATGATTTGGTCTTGCAGTGGATGTTGATGGTTCGCCTGGATTCACTCATGAAAAGTCATAATTAATGTGTTAAAGTATAATCCCTCACACAATATTGTTTCTTATTAATTTAATCCTTTATGAAAGGCAATCTCTAGAAGATTTGTCTCACAGGCAGAGCTCTAAATGCTCCTATTATTGTAAAATATTAATTTAAAAATATGTGTAACATGGTAGTATTAAAGTTTTATTGTTAAATTATATTCTTATCTTTTGAAAATAAAAAAAAAGTATACATTATTTTATAATAATATAGTTGCTATCATCTGACAGCTAAAGTAAAGCATTGTTTAAAACAATTCAGATTTGGAGTTTTAAAGAGATAAATGAAATTAAAATTTATGGGGGAGAGGGGGGGGGAGAGGGTAGAGGGAAAAAAGTCTGTAGCTGTTAAAAGTTGTGAACATTTATTGTTGAAGTATTCTATTAAAAAAAATTGTTCTTGTCAGTACCTGTTGAAAAACATTTTAATGTAACTTATAGAGTATCATTGTCATTATTATTAATTTTAACCATACACAATACTCAATGTTCAGAAGATTATATTAAGTTGTGTCAATTTATATGATAATAGCATTATTATTGTCATAATTCCAAGAAATTGGAAACCCTTCCTCTGACATGTAACTTTTGGATTACTTGTGAGTAATTAAAGTATTGAGTTAGCCTTGTTAGAAAAACATCATTTGGTCTTAATTCTTGTTGTGAGACAGTATAACAATTGTTTAGATTTTTATGAAATTATTTTAAATTGATAGTTATTTTTTTGTCAAGTCAATGTTTTGTTGTAATAGGTTGATGGCAAGTTAAATAACAAGACATGCCTCCAAGTAGCAAGCCATCAGGGTCATGTTGCGTTGGTTACATCTCTTCTTGCTTTAGGCGCTGACTTCAATCTATCCGATGATGAAGGTGATAAAGCTCTTCATTACGCAGCTTTTGGGTGAGCTATAATTAACATATTTTTTTCTTGTTAATCAGCGCATTATCAAAGTCTATAGTGATTCAAAGTCATTATTGAATATGTAGTTTTTCTGCAGTTTGAAATCATACAGAAACTATTTGTAAACAACTTCATATTTTATTTGAAACTTTCTTTCCTATTGTTCTGTTATAGCTTCCAGTGTTTTGCAGAAGGAATTGCATTTTGCTTGTATTGCAGAAGAATAGAATAAATAAATATTAATGTAAAACAATCATTTCTCTTATGAGAATAAGTTTATATTTTTGTTATTGTAAGACTTATCTATGCCATTGAAAACAAATTCAAACAGAATTATTGGGTTTTAAAATTACTTTGTAGTGTTTTTTACTGAGGATTTCAATAAAAAACTTCAGATTCTTGCAAATATTTGTAATAATTTGTCTATGACACATTTTGATCTATTATATGTTGCCATATTTCAGATAAGTTTTGTAATTTGTTCAATGGTTGAAAAGGACAACCCAAGCAAACCTCTTACAGGGACTGTGCTTTCTCCTAAGGCATCATTGCCCTACACACTGCAAATTTTCTTAACTATATGTGCAGCTGATTTTTCTTTTCAGAATGACAAAAATGAATGTTTTACTTTCCATTTTGAGTGAGCGAATTTCGGTTGAAACAGATGCTTAAAAGCTCCTTAATTAATCCTTTCTTAAAATATGTTAACATAGCTAACCAAGTAAACATGATTTTATTAACACAGAGAGGATTAAATTTAAATATTGACAAATGCTATGAACTTATTTTACACCCAATAATTAACTATTGATTTCAATTTGTTTATTTATTGTGTTATGTTTATGGTTTTTAGTGAACAAGCTGAAGTAATAGCTATACTCCTCACTGCTGGAGCTGATCCAAATGCCGTTAACAATAGCCTCAGCTCTCCACTCCATGTAGCAGTAAGCAGGCAGAATATAGCTTGCATTAAGGCTCTTCTTAATGCAAAAGCTAATGTTAATCTTCAGGTAAATTAATATCCAAAACTCTCTTAATTGTTATTAATGTGAATTCAGTAATGTATAATAACAGTTTTATATCTTTTTATTTTTCTAATAAACATTAAAAACAAAGTTTACCACAATGCTGAATTATGTGCCCTATTACTTATATATATATATAATAATAGTCCTAGCGAACCTGACGATTCAATGCCAATATCTCCAATCTTAGACTTCACTAAGTCCGCTAAGTCCAAGTTTAGCTTTCTGATATCAAAATGAATGCAGTCCTCCTAGCAATGCCTCAGTCTACTTCTTGGATGCCAATAAATCTGTTCAGCACATATTAACTTTTTAGGAATTTGTTCCTTAGTTAACTAACAACTTTATGTGCCCATTTTAGCTCCTGCGATGCTACAACTTCATTTATACTGAAGGGTTACTGGCACTTGTAAATGGGGGCAGGGTGCCTCAGTGGGTTAGCCGCCCGTTGCTATGAACGTGAGTTTCCCTGGAAATCAGATGACCAGAAACAATAGAAAATAATTATGAGTTTGTGTCTCGGTGCTGGGGGGTTTTAACTCAGAACTAATCCCTCCCTCCCTTGACCTGAGAAACCCCTGTATAGGCAACTAAGGCAAGATAGGAATGGACATATTTGAATATTTTGAAATATTTATTTATAATTGTTGAAATGAATAAAAAATTAATTAATTAATTAAAAAAATTATCATATGATAGAAGCACAGAACTATTGGTCACATTGTAAAGATTGATTGGAACATAGGTTTTAGTCTAAAGTTTAATTTATTGTCAGTTTGTTCATTGAAGACAGCAATGGAGAAAAGGTGATGGTTTTGTAAGTATCATGCTTACTAAATTTACCATTTAATTATAAATGAGATAACCTGATTATGTTCTAAAAACTTATAAACAATTTTTTGTGTTTTTAATTTAATAATCATAATTGTTTATCAGTTTTTTATTTTTAAATTTATTAATAAATTTTTTAAAAATATTTTCAAATTTTAGGACTCGTATGGTGATACAGTGCTGCATGATGCCATTGGTAATGAAGTTAATGAAGCTGTTGAACTGCTTTGTTCTACGCCTGGATTAGATTTATCTCTAAAAAACAAACGTGGATTCAACCCTCTTCATCATGCAGCTTTGAAAGGAAATTTGTTGTAAGTACATCTGTGATTATTTATTCTATTATATTATTTATTCTATGTAATTTATTAGTTTGTTTAATTAAATAATATACTATAATTATAGTGCTACTGATAAACTGATAAGTCGTGCTCGGCAGCTGGTTGATGTAAAGAAAGATGATGGGTTTGCAGCTCTGCATTTAGCAGCTTTCAATGGTCACCGGGCAGTTGTTGAAAGCCTTGTCACCGATGGCAAAGCAACTCTCGATCTTGTTACTTACCGAAAACAAACACCTCTTATGCTGGCAGTTTCTCAGGTAATTATGTTGTTTTGTTTGTTACTTTTATTTGATATTTCTAGTTATTTTATATGGATTATAATTTCATTTAATACTTATAAATATGATAATTGTATTTTGTAGCTCTATTTTCAACTTTAGATCCAAAAATATTCATGGAGTTCTTTTTAACTTAATACCAAATTTATATTTATATAAATATAGAGTTATACTAAGAAATTAATCAATTTCTATTTATTGCAACTGCTAAAGGTCGTAAAAAATCGAACTATCTCTCTATATATAAATGGATTCTTGGTTTCCTGAAACTCCCTCAAAACCTCTGAATATTGATTTTAATGTTAATTTTATCATGTCTTAACAGATGTTAATAGTTAGTTTTATTGTCTAAGAGGTTTATCTTACCATACTCTATGAATTAATTTAAATTTCATAGTCATCATTATTCCATTCATTAGTTCCATTACTTTACTGTATTGATTTGGAATTATTATATTTTCTGATTGTTTGTAGCCCTGATGATGGTTTGCATTTTTGAGTCGAAACGTAGGCAACATTAAAAAAGTATTTATTAGACTGACTCCTGATTATTTCTACCTACTATTTGATCTATCGTTTTTCAGTTTGTAGATTACTAAAGTTTCTGCTCTGAGTTTTGGAAATTCCATGTTTCTTAATTATTTTTGTTTTATCAAACAGGGTCATAGTGCTGTGATCGAGTTTCTGGTTTGTTCTGGTTCGAATCTCGCTCTTATGGATGAAGATGGAGATACCTGTCTTCATTTTGTACTTATGAAAAGATCGACTATAACTGCACCTATACCAGAAGCAGAGGCACCAACAATTTTTGGGGTACATTATTATTAAAGTTTATTAAATATTTATTTTTCTCACCTGTCTTGTTTATTTGACTGTTTTTTGTTTGTTTTTTTGTTTTTTTAAAATGTATTTCTTCTTTTCTTAACATGCTGACTGTCTACAGTGAGATAACTGTTAGGAGCCAGTTAGCTGATCCAGCCTTCAGCATTACTTGTTTTTGTTTTATTTTTTCAACAAAAATTTATTTTTTTATCTACCTGTTAAGAGTTATAGGGCTAATCTAACTCGTCAGCATAACACTGAATAAATCTTTTCCTAATTAAGAGACTTCTATACTTTTTACTTACATTTACCTATATATGAAATATATAGTAAGGGAAAATGTTCAAATTCCAGCTTTCCACAGAAATACACGTTTTAGGGTCCCCTGAGTCCTAATAACCAAGTCCCGAAAAAAGGTTTGTGTGTGGAAAGTCTAGCTCGAAAATGAAAAGTCTTATTTCATGTTTCAGGCAATTATATGCCCGAGATGTTGAAGCAACTTTTTCCCCAAAATGCGCTAACCATAAGTTTTAGTTTATACCATGCATTTTGCACTTTTTTACAATTTTTTTTTTTTTTTTTTTTTACAAATATCAAAAACAGACCTAATGATTTTGATTGAACTTGCCATATCGATGTAGGTTTCATTCTGATTGTAATAGTCTATCATCATAATCATTTCCTCTTTTACCGCTGTTGGGTGTGAGGGTCCTGCTTAGAGTCTGGCCCATATGTCTCTTGTGCTAACTCTCTTCTTCTACTCCAGTCTATCCCGCGCCTCCTGCATGCTTCCTTTACACCATCTTCCCAGGTGATGCGAGGCCTTCTCCTGGGTCTTTTCCCTTCTATGTGGGTCTTGTAAGTCTTACTGGCACTTCTCTCCAGATCCATCCTAAGATGTCCAAACTACCTCAGTTTATGTTCCTTTAGAAGGACATCAAGGTTAGCCCGTACAGTTGCGACCCGTATCCTATCTTTCCGTGTCTTTCTCTCTATTTTTCAAAGATACCTCATTTCCATGGCCTGTAATTGGCTCCTATGTTTTGAGGTGAGAGTCCACGATTCTGAGGAGTACGATAGGATAGGAAGAAATGTCGATTTATATACGGCTAATTTGGTCCGCTTTGACACCTCTCTTCTCCCCAGAAAACCCCGCATCACCATACAGAACATCCTTCCTGCCGCTCCAATTCTTTGGAACTCTTCTTCGTCTATATAGCCATTCTCATTAAGATGAGCTCCCAGATATTTGAAATTTTCGACCTGCTCTCTCCGTCCTCCAACCCTTAGTACTCTCATTATCCTTTGGGGTTTCTTCCCGATTCGCATGCGTTTAGTCTTTCCCAGATTAATCTTCCTATTTATTGTGGACAATTCCTCTTGGAGGACATTTATGTTATGTTGGAGGTCTCCTGAAATAGTCTATCAGTGCTTAAATAATGATATTTTAAATTTTCTTCCTCTAAAGTACCTTTAATTTTATAAATTCGGAAGAATTAGCCATATAATTTTGTTAGGGTTGATAAAAAGCTGCTAAATATGAAATTTGAACAAAAATGATAATAATTTTTATTTTTTTGAAAATAAGAACAACTACATGGGTGTATAATTCACCATTGTAAAGCTTAAGATGTTAGAAAAAAATATCTGATATACAAAGTTGTAAAGGTAATGTTAAGTGAAGAAAAGGACATAACCTTATTACTTATAATTATATGTAACAATTTGATATTGATATATTATTTAATCTAAATAATATGGTCCAACAAAAAAGGATACAATTTTTATCATTGTGGATATAATTAGTTGACCATTGAGAATTACTGAAGGAATTAGTCCGGGTGGCGGTAATAAATGAAACAACTGAATAGTTTCAACTATTTTATTGTTTGCCACAACGAGTCGCTACCAGACGCCCTGATGATGACCCACAATGGGTCGAAACGTTGGCAAACAATAAAATAGTTGAAACTATTCAGTTGTTTCATTTAATGACCGCCACCCGGACTAATTCCTTCAGTGATACAATTTTTATTTAAATTAATGTTAAAATTTTTAAATTGTAGTTTATTTAATTGTTCTTAAATTGATTTTAACAGCTGAAGTTAGTGAAAGTCGTGTTTTGCCCACACCAGATTATGGACTCTATCGTGCAAAATCTCAATACATGTTTAAATTTGTATTTAGTTTATATTTAAAAATATTATTTTTAAATATTAATGTTATGTTTCTTTGGTTGAAGATTTGGGAAGAAGTAAAAGAAAATAATCCTCAGTTGGCAAATGAAAGTGTTGCTATTGCAATAGCCTGTTATCTTGTTCAAGAAGGATGTCCAATGTTGAAGAACAGTAAAAATAAAACACCTTTAGACATAGTCGAAGGAACTGAAATAGCTCCTATCCTTGAACAGTATGTCAACAATGGTTCAAAGTTAGTGATTTTTTTTTTTTTAGACATTAAACAATTTTGTAATTCAATCTTGTATTAAAGAAGAATATATTTATATAATTTTGTTATGAATGCTATTTGTTTTTATTACTTTACAGAGAAGAGAAGAAAAAGAAAGAAAAGAGACCAGTTGAATGTGGTATATGCTCTGAATTGAGTGAGGAAAATGTTCGCCTTGATCCTTGTGGTCATAGGATAGCTTGTGAAGACTGTTCAGCTAGGCTCAAAAAATGTATTAAATGCTCTACAATCATTAACCGTCGCCTTTCACATGGTAACAATCAATTATTTGTAGTACCATGTAACATATGAAATCTCATTTATGTCCTTATTTTATTATTTTTTTCTTATTTATATGTATGCATAGGGGTCAATCCATTTGAAATTGTCCAATTTTCATTAATTTTTGATTTTCGTGATTTTTTGACCAGTTATTCTCTATCCCTTTGTGAACATAGAACCATAAATTAAAAAAATTTACAGGGCCAATACTTTTATTATTGCAATCGTTTTAAATCAGCTCTGCGGGCTAAATCATGTGATAATCAGGGGAAAATCTTTCTGATTCCTGTAATTTTTTAGATATCATATCTAAACAAAAATTAACAATAAGATAAGGACATGCTTTGTGGGATCACCCGTTGCAGGGTGGCTAGCATAACAGCCTCCTGTGCCAAAGGTCACAGGTTCAAACCCGCAGGCGGTCTAGGATTTTTTAATGGGAGTAAAAAATCCTTAGTTATGCCGTCCTTCGGAGGGGACGTTAAAAGGTGGTCCTGAGCCTGTGCGATGTCAGGTACTAGTTAAAGATCCCTATCCTAAAAAAATCTGGATAGGCAAAATTTAGGACTCCAACTGTAGCATCGTCCGATTAGTCACAGTAGCATTAAGTGACATTAAATAAATAAACAAACAAACAGGACATGCTTTGTAAGTTTTTGTCTTCACAACTCATTACCTAAATAGCAAAGAAACTTGTTTAAAAAATTCTCGAAAATTAATAAAAAACGAGATTTTTAACAACATAAAAGTATATAAAGAAAAAGAGACCCACTTTTAATTATTTTTCCTTTCATAGCCATAGAGGGAGCGGCGTGGTCTAGTGGATAGAGCGCTAGTCTGCTGTGCTCCGGGTCCTGGGTTCGAATCTCGGCTGTGACGGAATATTATTTATTCTGTTAATTCAGTCGGGGGGCGACCCTAGGGTATGGAGACCCTCCTGGGGCAGACCCAGCCTCTATAAAGTGGGTACCCAAATTAATTGGGGAAAAACCTGGCGGCTGAGCACGATTAAGGCCTAATCACCTCAATGCACTGCCGTTGGCCTAGAAACAGTACGAATCTCTGTATGTACTGAGCCCAAGACCCTCCATGGGTTGTAGTGGTACAGGTTTTTTTTTTTTTTTTTTTTTTTTTCATAGCCATAGTCTTACTTGCTGTAAAAGCAGTTAAGAGAATTTTATAACTCCAGAACCAGCTTAGTCTCAAAGACCAAATTTAGATCACTTTAACACATCTGTAACCTACATTACATTACACATAGTATTCTGTATTAATTTCATATTTTTTTCACTTAGTCCCTTTTGAGATATTTCCGTGTAAACATCGCGAAAAATGAACTTTAGCCAATTTTGAAAATTCATTTACAAAAAAAGACTGTTCTCAAATTTTTACAGCAAGTAGGACTATGACTAAGCTATACAAGAAAAAATAACTAAAAGTGAGTCTCTTATCCTTCATGTAATTTTATCTCGTTTTTTATTTATTTTCGAGAATTATTTAGACAATTTTCTTCAATATTTAGGTAATGAGTTGTGAAGACAAAAATACAAAGCATGTCCTTATCTTATTGTTTTAATATGATATCTAAAAAATTACAGGAATTAAAAAGATTTTCCCATCACTTGTTTTCTTTTCGCTCGTGAAGCTGACTTTGTGCTAAACTGCTACAACAATAAAAGTATTGGTCAGAATTTTTTTTTTTTAATTTATGGTTTTATATTCACGAAAAGACAGAGAATAACTGGTCGAAAATCATGGAAATCAAAAATGTCGAGCAGCAATGCCTGGACGATTTCGAATGGATTGACTCATAGTCATTTTATTTAAAGTATTGACACCAACAGGATTTCACAGAAAAATTACTATAGTTTACACCAGTATAATATCTGTAATTTGGAAACCAAACTAGCCTTTACTAATGACATCCCAAAGCCTCAGAAAAAAAACCCTGTACCTCTACAACCTATGAATGGTCTTCGGCTCAGTACATATAGAGATTTGTACTGTTTCTAGGCCAACTGCCGTCCTCTAGATCAAGCCACATTAAAGCCTCAGTACCTATTTATAATACCCTTTGAATAGTAATTATGGCTAATCAGCATCTCATCTCTTTGGATTGTTTTAAACCAAATGAGCCTTTTTATCCAATTTTGTGCTTTTTAAAAATAATAAAATAGCACTTCATAGTAGTTTGTCTTTCTAAAAAACAGTTTATGGAGAAAAAAAATTATCTTTTTATTAAAATTTGTTTCACATGTAATGTACAATGTTAGTTTTTGTTGATGCTGATAACAATTATATTTTCACTGGTTTATGTTTGTGCTCATAAGAATTGGAACCCAATACAGCTAAAATTCAATGGAATATTTTGATGAAACCATTAAAATTGTGTGTTGTTATGCGATACATGAAGGAAATTGTATTTAAAATCTTACTTCACTCATCCCTCTTTGCAAGAATCAAAAACCTCTATTTTAAATTAACTTTTTCAGATGGCCGTGTAATCTCATACAGATCTCGGCAACCAACTGCCGAATGCTTGCGTTACTTGGAGACCAAAATAGCCGAAATCGAAGAAACACACTCATGTTCCATTTGTATGGAAAGGCGAAGAAATGTTGCGTTTCTTTGTGGTCATGGAGCTTGTGATAAGTGTGCTGCTCCACTGCGATCTTGTCATATGTGTAGAAAAACGATTACAAAAAAAATTAATCTATATTAGTATATTGTCTCCCATGTACTTAATTGAACGCCAAATATGCAATTCATAATTTTTTCCATTTAGTTTTTAAGGGAATCAGGTATCTAATATAAAGAAATTAAGATTATATTACCAAAGTAGTGATTGAACATGTATTCCCTTCATTTGTATATAATAATTTTAGTATTCTATTTTAATGGCCTACTTATTAAATTTTATATTGATGAATGAATATTTTATATGTCACTTTTTAGGTGATATGAATTATCTAGGAAATGTACAAAATGTATTTTATTAAATATAGTTAAATTTTAGCTGTGTCATTGTGATAAATTTCTGAGAGTTAATGCATTTATGTTTTTAATCGATTGTAACTTATTTAAAAAAAAAAATTATTTGCTCCATGAATATGAATATTTG
This sequence comes from Piezodorus guildinii, assembly GCA_023052935.1. NCBI lineage: Eukaryota > Metazoa > Arthropoda > Insecta > Hemiptera > Pentatomidae > Piezodorus > Piezodorus guildinii. The sequence goes on from CM041293.1 coordinate 66,667,849, forward strand.
TTAGCTCCTCAATGCTGACTTTACATTCCTTAAAGGAATGGTGTATCCTTTTGAAGTGGATACATTAAATATTATCCGAAAGATTATTGTAATAATAGGTTAAGATTTTTATTTAAAAGAGATTATGATATTTTATATTTATATAATATTTAGCTAAATTATTAGTTTAAGATGGTATACTGAATATATCTTTCATCACAGATGCTGTTAACTCGTTACCTCATATTCCTTGTCTATCTAGTCATTATACTTTTAACCGATGATTTAAACAAATGTATAATATTTTATATTATGAAATTGTCTCAAAAAGTAAATCTGTAGATAAAGTACTAGATACTATCTCAAAAATCTGATTATATTTGTGCCCTCATTAATTTTTTGTACTTATAAGTAGAGAGGTATAATTTTTATAGAGAAATCCTATTTGTTATTCAAACTCATTTTTCTATTTGGTAATAAAAATGTTTTAATGTACTGTTTATTGTGTTATATTTCCCAAATCTTTGGTTTTGACTTAGATTTTGAATGAAACAATTTTTATATATCTGGTGATTCTCAAAAAATATCTATTTTCGAGTTACCAAAAACTATAAATGCATCAATCCCATAAAAACTTCAATTTAGTCAGTGTATATAATTGAAATTTGGATGAAGGCAATACGTTCAGACAAACTGCAGTCAAAAAATGGATCACCCAATTTTGCTGTTTGTCAATAAAAATAATTTATAAACTTTTATGAGCCAATAACAATTTATTATTTCAATCTTTCAGAGTCTTCCTGGCCATAAGACTCAAAGAATTGAAGAATAATGGTTATGTATTATCGAACAAATGGGTATTAATTGAAGTTTAATGGTTCTTATGTATTTCGAAATACACAATAATTTGTTAAATTATTTATAGAAAATTGAGCCTGTTTCCAACAGTAGGGCTATTCCTAAGTTGATGTAAATATTATACCGTTTTTAAAAGCAAGTAAAAAATAAAAAGTTCAATGATAAAAACAAAGAACCTGAACACATGCCATTGGTAAAGAAAGAAATGTATTGGGTTGTCCGAAAAGTTGGTAGAGATATTTGGACAAAAATTGATGAACAGTTTAAAAATTATTTATTTAATCTACGAAACAGTTACCACCGTTAGCGATTACCCTTTCTCAATGGCTTGGAAGGTCCATTATCCCTTTTTTTCCAAAAATCACTGTCCTTACTCCTGAAGAACAATAATAGGTCCATTTTGACGTCATCATCTGAAGAGTAGGATTTCCCTTGTAGAAAATTTTCGAGGGAACGGAAAAAATGGAAATCCGAGAGCAGCAATGTCATGAGAGTATGGCGGGTGAGGTAAAACCTCCCATCTGAACCTTAATAACTTTTGCTGAGTCCTTATAGACACATTGGGGGAAGGAAAAGGGGCCTAGCATAGCCTTAGTGGAATAGCACTCCTTTTTGATTTGCCCCAACTGTGGGCATTTCTCTTCAATTGCTGCCTTCAATCGATCTAACTGGGCGCGCAGTAAAAGTCCGTATTTATAGTTTGGTTTTGTGAAAGGAGCTCAAAATGTATGGGTCCCTTCCAATCCAGCGAAATACAGAGCATTACATTTCTTGGATGCAAGCCGGCCTTTGGTGTTGCGAGTGGCGTTGTTCCAGGCAACCCCCTAGATTTTGTTTAGCAGCAAATCACAACATGAAATCCTTTCAATAAGGTTCCTTTCACTGAGCTCATGGGGAACCCAAACGTCGGAACGACAGACTTACCCGTCCTTTAGATGATAAAAAATGGTCGATTGCAGGCTCTTAACAACGTAGCTATCTCACGGACAGTAATTCGTGAATTGTTTGCGATGACCGTCATAATATCCTCAATGTCAAGAGTTGAACTCTGGCCAGCCCAGGGTTGGTCTTACTAATTGAAATATACTGATCTAAACCACTTCTGAACTGTGCTATTGAATCGCTGCCCTACATGACACGAATCTTTCTTGCAGTTTGGGCTGCATTTTTCCTTTTTTTTTTTTTTAAAGAACAACATAATATGCCGAAAATGAACTGAATCGTCACTCATGTCGGTTTGCAATAAACTACACTACTGAGGCTAAAGACAAATTCAGTGTGTGAACATAGTTAATTCCATGAGAATTAAAGGTATATAAATAAACATTAGCTCTGTGGTTCATTTTGGGTAGAAAAAATAAAAGGTAAATTTTATTTTAAAAATCTCTACGAACTTTTCGGGCAACCCAATAAGTGTAATAAATTGTTAAGTAATAGAAAAAATTTGAAAATTCTTATGAATTCAAAAGAGTATACACCTTTTATTGATGCAATACATATATCACCAGTTTTAATTAAAAAGAAAAAAAATCAACCATGAACTACTTTTCAGGAGAGCTACTTTATATTTTACAAGAATTTTAGGAAGTAGTGTTTTCTCCAGATTACATTTGGGAGTGTACATGTATGAAAATTACAGATTTTATATGTTATTACAGACCAGTAGCTATTGATATTATGAACATAAATTGGTGGAAATCCAAAAATTCTTATATTTATAGATTTCCACCCAATTTTTTTAGAACATTAATAACATGTACAAAACAAAAACAATCTCACTTGACATCATTTATAAAACTTGAGTTTCTCACAGTGTTTCTGACAGCAATAATACGACAAAATAAGTCTTAATTAAAAATAATGACTACAAACTACGTAGAAAACTGTCGATTACTTTACGTCGAATAGCTTGGAATAAACAATTAGTTAAACTCATTTGATGGGAACAAAATGATGAGTAAAAAAAGGAAATAAGACTGAAGCAAATACTCATCACGTGTTATTCCATGTATACCATTTAATTTTATTAAATTTAGATGAGATCAATGCCATCCACATATTATTTCAAACTATACTACTCTATATACACTAAAAAAAAAAAAATAATAATAAAAATTGAAGAATAAATGCGAAACAGTCTATTCACAGGACAAGACATCAAAAGAAAAAAAAAACTATTAAAGTTCATTTTATAACTTTTTTTAATATTTACATTGCCACTATAAACATTTTTTTTTTTCGAAATATAAATTTATTTACAAAATATACAAAGAGAAAAATATGATAACTTATAATTAAAGCAGACAAATGACTATTAAAACTGGCCTAAATATCACGCTTAAATAATAATCTAATTACAATAAATAGGGTATCACATTAAAAAATATTTGAGCTATACAGTAGTTAGGGATGTATGAAACAGGCTATCTTCCTGTATAAGCTTATCTTACACTAACTTCTCTCATCGGTTTCCTGAAAAAAATAAATTGAAAAAATTATAGAGCTTTAAAACAGACTAATTTGACAAAACTTTCTAACCAGCTAAAATTAAAAATAGGAAAAAAAATCTGATGAAAGGATAGTATATGAACTATGTTAAAATGACCCAATGGGAGGGAGTTAAATACAATTAATTTTAATTTAAAAAATCAATAATATAAAATAAAACTGCAAACTTAGACACAGCACTTTACTTTCTAATAATTATATTAAGGTATTAAAATTCATAGGATACACAGGTAATTAACTTATATGTATAATATTCCCAAAGAACATTATATTTGCTAGTTATCTTAAAAAAATAACTGAGTTATGGGAGTATTAAATGTAATTTTTTTTTAAATTAATCCCAGAATCCTGATTCTTTAACATTTTTTTTCCTCTTACTTCAAAAATAAATGAGCCATGGGCAAACAAATTTCATTTTTTTAAAAAATGAATTGTGTCTATGTCAACTATGTACACAGTTATGTGATGTCCGAATTCTAAAACTCATTCATTAAAAAATAACTAATTTATGGGCATTTACATAGGCATAATTTCTACATTAACTTATTTATCGTGGTGTCCTGAATCTGAAACTCAGTCTTATAATTTTTTTTCGATTTATCTAAAAAAAAGAAAAACTGAGTCGCTGTAAAAAATTTAAAATCGCTCGCTAATATGAAAATAATCAGCTGTTATCAATGTTGAGAAGTTAGGATCATTGGCAGATGCTCAATTATTTGTTGTCCAAATTTTGAAAAAATCTGTCCAGTAATTTTAGAGAAAAGCCATATACAGCAGATTTTAATTATTCATTATTTGGGTTCTATATATCTTGAAACATGAGACCTCAAATTATGAGGGGGTTACTTTTTTTTTTCCTTGCTCAATTTATTTAATGTCATTTTGTGCTACTGAACCTAACCATACAATGCTGCAGCAGGAGTCTAAAATTTTGCCTATCCAGGTTTAATTAGGATAGGGATCTTTAATGAGTTCCTGAGATCGCACAGGGTTGGGACCACCTTTCTACGTCCCCTCCGAAAGATGGTATGAATAAAGATTTTTTACTCCCATTAAAAAATCCTAGGGCCACCTGCGGGTTACAACCCGTGCGTGACCTTGGGCATAGAAGGCTGTTATGCTAGTTCCTTGTTTGATTACAAAGGTTTATTATTGTAAATAACAAACCAAAAAAAAATCCACGGAAAGATTTGTATCAAAATTACAATAATCGTGTCAATTAAACTCTTTTTTCTAGGAAACATTTTTGAAATTCAGACATAAAATTAAGTACTGGAGTCACCTGTGGCATAGTGGTTAGCATAAGTCTTCCATGTCCAAGGTCCCAGGTTCAAACCAGCAGGTGACCCTAGGATTTTTTTAATGGGAGTAAAAACTCCTTAGTTATGCCGTCCTTTCGAGGGGATGTAAAAAGGTGGTCCCGAGCCTGTGGGATATCAGGTACTTGTTAAAGACCCCTATCCTAATATAACTTGGATAGCCAAAATTTAGGACTCCCACTATAATAGCACCGTCCGATTAGCCACAGCAGCATAGTAACATTAAATGAATTAACAAACTAACCAATTAAGTACTTACCTCATTCCACCAAGGTGCACAGCTCTGTTGTAAAGTAGCACACCACCAAATACAAGACCGTTCCAAGAGCCGACAAGGCTGTAACTTCATTGCCGAACAGTAGAACGCTCACCCATATAAGAAGAGCTCTCTTTAGCGTATTCACAACACTGCAAAGAAAAACAAACATAGAATAAATATTCCCAATAATTATAACAAACTCAATCATTTAAATATCAACAGCTACTTGGCTAAAGAAAAATTAAGAAAAAGTTTATTTTAATTTACAAAAACCAAAATTCTTAGTGGTTCAAACAAAATTAGTTTTTTTTTTTTTTTTTATATATTTTAATGATAATCATTTCTTGATAGAAGTATTGGGTTGAAACACATGAAAAGTCCAATTTTATAAATCTAAATCTTTATAGAGGATTAAGCATTGTCTGTTGATTCCTAGCAAAATATTTACTATCTGTGATAAAAACTAGTTAATCTTGTATTTGCAAACTATGTTTATTTTTCTTCCAAGCAGGCATACAGAATTTAGTATAATTTTAAACCTGCCCATGAAAATATGCAATTTTCAAACAATATTTTTGTATGTGTACAAACTCACGTCATTCCACTGTCCAGGCAGCAAGGAATATTAATCATGCCTTAGGTGAAGGAAGTTCAAATGAAAGAACCATCCATCAATGATTTACAAAAAGTTTTCCAGGAGATTCAACGTTCGAAAATGTGCTCTGTGGATTGCCTTAAACATCAATGGAGATCTTAAGAAAGGTAGGGAAAAAATACCCTAATAAAAAAGTCAGAGAACTGGCTGTCAAATCAGGAAAGGGGCAAATATTGATTCCTGGATCCCACAAGAGTCAACACTTGAAATGTCAAGAGATGTGTGTTTCTTTGATTGCTTGTCAAAGAAACGAACCATTTCTCTGACACGTAATAACTTGGTACGAAAAGTGAATCATGCATGACAATCGACGCTGAACAGGTTAATGGTTAGATGCTAATCAGCCTCCTGGGTTAATGTGAAAACAGAATCTCCATCAGAAAAAATTAATGGCTACTATATGGTGGCCTATGGCCGGGTTATTCATTTTTATTGTCTATCAAGGGTAAAAACATTTGATTCAGCATCATAATGCCAAATAATCAAAATTTTATCTATTAAAAGTCAGCACCGATAGATAAGAAATGACCTGTACACCTACATGATAATGCGTAACCTCATGTTTCAATAGAGACAGTGAATACATTAAAGGAGTTGTGCTATGAAGTCCTACCACACCCTCCCTCCCTATATTCTCCTCATATATGGATATGGAATTCTGTGATGTAATTAGAGTTGACCATAGAAATAATAATGGGAAAATAGCAGACCTTAAAATCCATTATCTCTATTATCTATAAAGGATCTTGGGTTCAGTAAATAAAGTAATTGATGCCATTTCATAGCCAAGTAGATCCAGGGATTCATACTATTTCTTAGCCTGTGGCAAAGAGCTCATTAGGCTGAGGTCACACTCAGCTGCTAGGTTTTCATTCTTGATTTTTGGGTAGCTACTTCATAGAGGCTGGGCCCAAGTTTGTTAAGCCTTATTAATAGTATTGTTGTATTGTACATTACTAGTATTGTTAAAAATAATTGATAATTTGTCAAACATTGCATGAGTTTTAAACTTTCTAAATGTAATAGGGTTAATAGCCAATTTTAAATACTGTAAAAAAAATGTTTATACACCAATTATATATGTTATTTCCACAATGTGAAATTAAATATTTAAAATTGAATAATATACCTATGAGTAACAGGACTGGTATAGTCCATGAGGACATAAGCTGTAATACTTTGGAAATGAAAGAAGATGCCATTTAAGACAAATGCAAATATCACATTTAATCCCACTGGAGATGCAGATCCAGACTGCAAATACAAAAGTGAAGCTGGAACTTGTAGCGCCACAGAAGCAAGTGAGGTATAGAACTGCAATTCTGCAGGCCTGAAAAATTCAAACATAAACATCAAAATTCATATGCAATACTTGTGTGTTATGTAGCCACTAAGTTCTAAATTAAAAAAAAAAAATCATATCACTAATTAAACGTATACTATTTAAATAACTTAAATGTTGCAACATTGTTTATTTAATTCAATGCATACTTCTATCAATTCTTTATTCAAACTAGTATTTGTAACAATTATTTCTTTAATTGTTGGTTTTAGTTAAGGCAGACCTGCCAATTTCTTAATTTTAGTAATTCATATTTTTATTATCACTTATCCATACATTGAATATATATAAGGGAAAGTATTGCAATCGTGAAAACTGCCAAATTCTAGCTTTTGCTAGAAATACACGTTTTAGGGTCTAATTCTGATAATTTCCCATGATTTTCTATTATCATATATACACACGGAATATAATATATAATATATCCATAAATAGGTAAGTGAAAGTAATAATTAAGATCACAAGAAATTCAAATACAGTTCCTTAGGTTCTAATTCAGAAATACAACAATAACAACATTTAGAGTTGATAAGAAAGTTATGTTAAGAAAATTAAAATTTAAACAATAAAATTTCATTTTTATAGTTTATTAACATACGATCTATCCAATCCATTCAGAGATCAAGTGATTATCCTAGATATAACACACAGGAAACAATAACTATACAAATATTTGTTAATTTACACCTTTATCAATTCATGTATTCAATTCTGACACCAGTAAAATAAATATTTGTTTTTTATTATTTGTCAAAAACTAAATCTATAACAAGAGCATTTTTATATTATTACTTACGTATATTTGAATTTATCTCCACTAATGAGCATTTTGGAATAAACATTTTGCAAGCTGAAACAATATAAGAAACAATTATTAATGGAAAAAATAAAATAAAATTTATTCAAATATTTGAATGAATTAGTTACCATTCTGTGAAGTTGGTAGCCATGGCAGCAATGAATCCTTTAGTATTGAATGAGAGTTCATTCACAGAACATAGAGCTAGCCCACCCATCACTGGGATCAAAGATAGATTAATCCATAAAGTAGTTACTTCACCTAAATAAAAAATAAACTATGCTTGAAAAAACTCAATTGAAGTTGGAATAACTAACAAGGACGATTTTCAAAACAAGTTATTAATTTTTACCACTTAATAAAAATATAATTTATAATGCTTTCAGTAAACCACACAAAAAAATACACACATATATCTAATTTAAATAACATGCTTAGTCAGAAAAAATTAACTTACCAAGTAATACTCTGGATATAGCAACGGTAAATATCGGAGCAGAACTCTTAATAGTTTCAGTGAAACTAACAGCAACATAGTTTAACGATACTAAACCCAGAATTACTGTCATGAATCTGAAAAAAATATAAATAATAAACAACAAATTATAATTGAAAAAAGGTTAATATTGAAGAATTTATTGATAATAATTCAATAATGATTATATAATTTATTTTAAAAAAAAATTATTTTTTTCTTCCTGCTACCTATTTTTTCCTTTATCTGTACTTATATTTTTAAAATATTTTATTAATTTAACGGAATTTTCTATAAAATATAGAGTCATGGGCACTAATAATCTAAGTGTTTAGGGTCTAAAACATTAGAATAACAAACCATCACCTAATTACTATGCATGCATATATATATATATATATATATATGAATAAAAACATTTTTGCAGTTTACTTCATTCCAAAGGGGATTATGAAGGCTAAATGAATCCAAGTTGAACACTTATTCTTTTGGAAATTTTTTCATCAATTTGATTATTGCTACATCTTTAAGACCATAGAGATGGTGTAGTTGAAATTTAGTAAAGAATGGTTCCTCAGTTTTCGTAGTCTACAGTTATAATGAGCTTTCTTTACATAATAGTACTATGATATAATGTTAAAATGATCAATAATTATAATATTTCAATTAAGTTCAATTACCTTGTACAGCCAACCAACACCATATGTCGATAAAAACCAGGAGGCCTCGACAGACGTTGGTGATGTTTATACATTCCACAGGGAAAATAAAGTTGTATAAAACCACATACACCAGTCATTAACATCTGGAATGTACCTAAAAATAAGAATAATTTTTGGTTAGAATCCTTAAAAAAGAAATGTGGGTTAAATATAAAAACAGTTACTAATCATCAACAATTTTAACATTAAATAATTTAGCATATAGTTTAATGGTAAATTGATTTTACTTAAAATGTAAAAAAAAAAAAATTAAAATGAACTAAAGGGTAAAATTTTCATGATAAATTAAATTACGGATTACAATAATTAAATCATGACATTTCTCCTTTATTAGACATAACAAATACCAATCCTAAATCCTAAAATATGAGCAGTTTTCTGAAAATTAATAAAAGTTAATACTACAATTAAATTAATGAAAAATCATATTTGATCTGAAAATTTGCTATGATCAATCTAGCAGATGTGCTGTCAGATTCTGGATATGCCAGACTAATCAAAAGACTAGATGTTTTTTATACATACAACCAAAACTCTTTTAAGTCCATTCCAACTAAAGATGAGCGACTATCATTTCATTCTAATCTTACAAAAGAATAATAGTACTAAATGAAAAACCTCCTTTTAATAAAAGATAAAAATCACAAAAAGAGACAAAACAAGGTAACAGCTAATTTACCTTTCAATTAAGCTTTTATTCATAAATGTGCAGATTGAACTGAATACAAGAAATTAAAATAGACAATCAGTATCAAAACTATTTAATATCTCCATGATTGATACAAAGATGAATCATAAGTAGAAGCAACCATATCTACTCAGAAGTAGCTTGCTTTGGTGATATAATAAATTATTATAAATTAATAGACATTTTGGGATAATCTGATTCTAAAATGGGCATAATTAGATAAAAAACATAAAAGATTATAATTACTGCAAGAGAACGTTAGAAAGATATGACAAGAAACCATATTCAAAACCTAAACAAAATACTTTCATTAAGGTTCAAAAACCTTATTTTTTTATATGTTCAGGATCTTATGATGAATGAATGTTCTTAATAAGTAAGGACTCCTTTCTCCTCTTCTCTCTACCAAGCTTAAAATATCAAATAATTCCTTTAAAAAAAAACACTGCACAAAGCAATCTGAGGTTATAGTATTATAATACTTATCAAGAGTAATAAAATATGTATAAATCACAAATGCTAATGTATGCAGCTTTCACACAGAAGACATTATCATTTAAAAAAAAAAATACCTCAATTCTTTTCCTCTTCAAAAAACAACCAAACGTAAAAACAGCCATTAAAAACAGTTATTTTATTTGAATCAGTAAAAACTTTTTCCATAATCGTTATCCAATAAGTAAAAAAACATATTATTACAAACCATCATTTAGGTTCAAAACTTTACAACTTCTACAAAGAATATTAATAATTTACAATTGAATGAATTAATGGACATAGTAGATAAATTAAAATCAAAAGCTACAAAAGTTTTAAATTTAAAGAAATAAAACTAGATCAGTTTGATTTATGATACTGAATCCTAAAACCAATGAATTATCATCATCAATCATTTAAGTAATAATATTCCTGAGTGATGGATAAAACATGTATCTAGTTGGAATGACTTCATATGGCAGAGACATGGGTTTTAGAATTGATATTGTTGTGTCAAAATAATTAAAATAAAAAAACTTACTCTTGCTGATTATGAATTGATAAAACTAACAACCAAAAACTATAAAGTTTGAAAATGATATTGTTTATAAAGATCAAGACAAAAATTTAACAACACAGTGTCAATACAGGCAAATTAATACATTACCTAAAAGTGTAGGATCAGCTTCCATGTATTCAAGAATGTATTTATTCATGAACAATGTGCATCCACTAAAAAAGTACCACAGTATCAGGAAAAAGAATGCCCTACAGTTGAGAAGACCACCTTTATTGTCACCAAACTCCTGAGGTGGTTGCGGAATGTACACAACACTCCTCTTCCTCGCCCTGTCATCTTCATCAGAGGCCGATTCTTGATTTTCCATCTTAACCGGCCTCGCTGTCACTTGGTAATATCATATCTTACTGCCAACGGGGCGTCCCGCCAGCAGCTTTACATCTTACTACTCTCAACAGCTGAAGTCCTCCATTCACGGCCCTTATTATCATAACTCATGATTGACCTAAACCTGCATCCATAAAATGCCAAAAATATATGACGAAAACTATTAAATGCTACTAATATTCGATCAGGCTGGATAGTTTGCAACAGAACCATGTAAATTATTTTTGAAATGAGTCATTTATAAGAGACACATGGTTGATGTCATTTATACATTTATCGATTATAACATTAGCATTCTTAATTGTTTCCAATAATTAGAATTTTCTATCAATGCAAATTATTGCTGTTAAGAATCGGAGAATCAGCTTCCAAGGATCAGTCCAAAACCACAATTATTTTTTATTTTGATTTGAAAACTTCCGAGAGGGGACTACGGGCAAAGTATGGGATATTTCCCAAGGTCGCGGGTTTTACTTCCATAAAGGACTACATTTTAAAATTTAGATGTATATGGTGTGTTTTGATGGAAAAAAACAAAAACATTATCAACTCCTCACTCAAACGTTTCTCAACCTTTCTTTTCAGGCCGAAACTACATCTCTCGCTTGCTCGTGGCTGCAAAATATCTATTATTTTTTGTTTTACAATAAATCTTTATAACAGGAGAGATATGCCTTAAACAACATTTAGGCAAATGAATGTTAGTGATGTTACTTAAAAGTGTAGGATCAGCTTCTATGTATTCACGAGTGTATTTATTCATGAACAATGAATATCCAATAAAAAAGTACCACAGTATAAAGAAAAAGAATGCCCGCTATAGTTGAGAAGACCACCTTTATTGTCACCCAACTCCTCAGATTGTTGCGGAATATACTTCTAAGTCCAGTCTAGTCTAGTCGAGAATATACTTAAAAGTCTAGATTCATCTCAGTGATACACTACCTAAAATTACGAGAATCTTAAATAGGTTTTTAACTAAAACCAGTATAATAATAATGCTTATTTAAATAACTACAGCGTATTCTAAATACCTCTAAGCACCAACACTCGAGAGTTACATTTTATTTTCGGTTTATTACGTATTTTATTTACAGTAATAGCAAACAAAACGATTTAACCTATAATTAACCAACAAGAGTGGGTAGGTCGAGGAGACCGATTGCGTGAACCGCCACGAAAGAAATTTCAACACCCTAGAGTCGGATTCGTAACGGCGCCTCGCAACGACGAAATCATACTTTAAATGATCATGGATCTTGAAACTATGAGTCCGTAGTGGTACCGTAAAAACTTTAGCGACCTCAAAGTCATACAGTGCCAATTCTGATCTGGTCTGGACAAGTTATTTTTATTTTGTGGCGGTCCCACGGAAGAAATCTCGGGTTAGAATAGGCTGGTTACCCATAGGATAACCTGTCATGTATACCATACCATAGTGGATAAGTAAGAACGTAAAAAACAGAAAAAAAGGGGTAGAATGAAGGACTGTGGACTGTATTCTAATGTTTGCGCATGTCTGGAGGTTTGCTGTCCATGCACAACCCTGTGATTCTTTTTATTCGATAAAATTTGTATGTTGTTCAATAAGCTTTGTGGGGATTAACCATTAAGTTAATTTAGGTTTAAGAACAACTAATGAAAATTTTTTCCCGAAAAAATAAAATTATGAATATTTCTTTTTCTCTATGAATGATATAGGCCATTACTTCGTATTTCAGAATAAATATAAACCAAAACGTATTGTTATGAGTTTATGCTGACAAAAATAAAAATCGAAATGTATTGTTCTGTTTTTACTTCGAACGATTAAATAAAAGCGAGAAGTTATTACTTTGTGTTGACTGAATTAATTAAAATGGTTTGCTTTTAAATCAACTATGTCATTTACTGATCTTTCACATTTTTAAATGATCTATCGTTATTCTCATGAACGGATTTTTCATGAACGATCGCTTACAGCTCTAAGCATTTTAAAGCAAATATTATTAAACAATGTCCTAGTAAAGGAGTTAAGTTTTAGTGATTTAATTTTAATATGTTTTTTTGTCTTAATGCGTCTTTACTACAAAACGCTTTCAATTTTAGTATGCTCGGTTTTGTTTTTAATTTGTATTTACTCACTTGTGATAGAATTGCAAAAGAATTACTCTAATGGATCATTATTTAAAAAAGAAAAAATCACTATTCATCAGAATGAAGACTATAATGTGTGGTGTATCTTTACCAAAGTTCGCACTCATAAAATCATTAAGGAAAAATTTAATAGAATGCTTTATTCTCTTCTCAACACCACTTCAGCTGTGATAACATTGAATCTCATCACTGATAGTTCAAGTAGAATAGTTGCCAAAGATATTATATTGAATTTAAAGAATGCTACAGGAAAAGATCTAAAGGTTTGTTTTACATATTTATTAAAAAAAAAATTGCATATTACACTGATGGTTTTGCTTGCTTTATCAGTTTGTTTTGTGTCACATATAATATACTGATGTCGCTGAAATGGAGTAGTAGAATTATAAAGTTGAATACTTCAACGAAAAAATATTTCATTATCACTGTACAGATCAGTGGTCCCCAACAAAAATTGTCTTATCATCTGTAGCAGGGTGGCTAGCATAATAGCCTTCTATGCCAAAGGTCACGGGTTCGAACCCACAGGTGGTCCTAGGATTTTTTAATGGGAGTCAAAAATCCTTAGTTATGCCGTCCTTCAGAGAGAACGTAAAAATTTGGCCCTGAGCCTGTGCGATGTCAGGTACCCGTTTAAAATCCCTATCCTAATTAAACCAGGATAGGCAAAATTTAGGACTCCCACTGTAGCATCGTTCCAATTAGCCCCAGTAGCACAAAGAAAAAATTTTTGCAGACCCTCTTATCCAATTTCTTCAATGGAAAGGATCCAAACCCAAAATTTGTGAATATATTTTATATATATATATATATATATATATATATATATATATATATATATATATATATATATATATATATATATTATGTGTGTGTGTGTGTGTGTGTATATTATACATATAGTTACAAGTGGCTAAGAAGAGCCAAATTTCACAAATATTTTAGGTTAAGGTGATTTAAAATAATTTTCCAATAAAATCTCAAGGACCCTCCATGTATTATCTGTGGACCCCCAGGAGTCCTTCTTGGGAACCACTAGTATTTTCGTATGTTGGGAACCAGCAGCTAAAGCGAATCATACATTTTATTTTGGTTTTTCAAGAATACTGTTGATTGAATAAAATGTTTTAGCTGTTTCTTATTATATAGCTTCAAAGTGATTTCAAAATGGTTTAAGAATGTATTGATTATTTTGAGCTGTATAATATTTAGAATGAGTGGAAATAACAAAGAAGTTTGTTGATTTAGTTAAGAAGTACCTGACAGAAATATTTTATTCCAATCATTTTTACTCTCTAATTCTCTCCCCCCTCTCTCTCTGTGAAACACCTTTTTTTTTTTTTTTTTTTTCAGGAGTCATTTCATGATGTGAATGTGATAACTAATAAGATTGGAAATGTTGTTTATTTAATGCGGAAATACTTTAGCTCTCAACCTGGAGCCTACTACAGTGACCCATTATTTTTTGTCTCTTTGGTTCTTCACAAAATTGCTGTGGATCAAAGTAAAGTCATATTAATTGATGTCGATACAGTGATAAAAGTTGATATTATTGAACTTTTCATGAGTTTTCAAAGTAAGTTGAAATGATTATTACTTTATGTTTAAATGATTTTGTATACTTCTTTCATTTACATAATCAACCATTGTTTTTCTCTAGGTTTTCAAATGATAGTATCATAGGCATTGCCCCAGAATTGAGTCCTGTGTACCATCATATTCTGTATAGATACAGACAGCAGCACAAAAATACTAAATTAGGCACTGCATCTTCAGAAGGTGGTTTTCCTGGAGTAAACTCCGGGGTGCTTGCTCTGGACTTAGACAGACTTAGATCTTCAACACTTTTTGAAGAACTTCTGACAGAAAAATATCTCGACAGATTGACAAGAAAATACTTTTTTAAGGTATTACAATATTTGAAATTGTTTTGTAGGATAAATTTAAATAAAAGAGAAGTAAGACATGATGGTAAAATGTAGTTACACAGTACTTGAGTTTAAAAAAGAACATAATTTTCAGAGATTTATGTCTGCATACACTATCTTAAGTCGTTTTGATGTCTAGGCCATGAACTTGTCTAGAGGAAGGACATGTCTAGATGTAACATTGTTGTTTAAAAAAATTATAAAGTAAAATATTAGAAGATAGAGATACATATACAACAGAAGAAAAAATTAAAAAATGATATGCCATGCATAGGAAAAAAATAACACAAATCAATAATTAGAAAATCATGTAGATTATACAATTTTGAAAATATTATCTTAACAAGTTTAATTCAGTGCAGATTTTTGTTGAACTTGAAGAATTAAAATAATTTATTTTACTTTGTCTTAAACTTATACCTTTTTTGGCTTAGGGTCATTTAGGTGATCAAGACTTTTATACCTTAATTGGACTGGAATTCCCTGACTTGTTGCATCTACTCGATTGTGGATGGAATAGACAACTGTGCACCTGGTGGAGTAAACATGGATATTCAGAAACATTTCATCAATTTTTTTCATGTCCTTCTCCTATTAAAATATATCACGGGAACTGTAATACAGACATTCCTAGCTAGCAACTAGCTATTAGCAAGTAGTGTTAATATTCTGTGATAATGATATTTCTACTGAAACTTGTATTTAAAAAAATTGATTCTTATGTAATTCTAATCTATGAAAGCATTATTTATTAGATATGAGCAGATTAATATTTTTTCCTCTTTGGCTTTAAAAAAAAATTGAAGTTTTGTTATGTCTGCCATTATTTTAGAATTATCACTAAAATGTATTTGTATAATTTAGAATTACAAAATACTAATTATTCATTGTAAAACATACAAGCTTATTTTTTAATGTAAATTTGCTTGATAATTCTCAAGATTTCTTATTTATTATTTATAGTTACAATATACTAATTATTAATTATAAAACATTAACATACTGGATTATTTTTTATTTAAGGATTCTCAAGTTTTTTAAAAGTTAGATGCAAGACCAAATCAATGTGCCGTGAAAATGATATATATTTTATATGACTTATACACTGTATTTTGGATCTAATATATATGGATTTATAAATGGTTAGGTTACTTACCTATTAATAGTGCTCTTAGTATATGTATATTTTAATTCATGACATTTATTATTTTACTGAATGCTTTCATTTTAAAATGTAACAAGGTTTTTGTTACTTACAATTTTATTCAATCTTTCCATTTTGATTGTTGGTTGATAAAAAGTTATATGTTACTAGAAAAGTTCCTTTTGCAAAAGAAACCTTTGATTTCTTATTTTATTTTGTTTTATTATTTCTTTAGCTAGTAAGTAATCTGTAATGTATAACTAAAGGCATGAAGTTAGATTTCATATCTGAGAATAACCAGAAATCACTAATGTAGCTGTTGAAATGGATTTTTTAAAATTACTGTTCTCAGTTATGACTAAGTGTACCAGAATTCTTTAACATCTATTGCCTGTAAAGTGCCTCAAATATCAACTTTTATGAAAGGTCTTTTTATATAATTTTGTTAGCAATTTACATTTGTTTTTTGTAAAAGCTTTATTACATTCACTGGTTTTCTATAGTAGAGGCATGATAATATTTTGAGATTTTCGGAATTTGAATCCCAAGAATTTTTTTTAAACTGAAAACTGCATATTCATTTTTGAACTACATTCTTTTATGATTATTTCTACTACTAGTTATTTGTGAACTGTGATATACTGAAAACAATCCTTTTGATTCATTAATTGCATTCCCTTTTTCTAATGAAATACAGTTCATTTTATAATCTGAAGTATTATATTTTCAAATTTTGTATATTTATAGTTGAAAGATAATTATTTATGTTGGGATATAGTTATATATAAAGTAAAATTTTTATTTATTATTGTAAGTGCAATACCATATTATCTAATAGTTATTAATTTTATATAGATATCTTTATTTTATAATTGGTCAGCCATACAATTATAGATACCATTACGCATAAATTATTTATGATGCTAGAAAACAAATGGTTTATCAAAAAGAAAGTTCAGGTGGTGGTAAAGAATAAAATAAAGTTTTTATCACTATTTTATTTTAGACCACCACCTGAATCATCTAATATATAGTTGTTAATTTTGTGTAACTTTAAAAGATTATTATAATATACATCTTTACAAAAATCCTTTGTCATTTTATAAGAATCATTTTCCTTCTAATGTACATTTAGGTGGTACTGAATGCATTATTTATATTTTTCCATTGTGTACTGATCAGCACCAGTATGAACCATTGGGACTTAGGTTTGAGTTCCAAGAACTTAACTCCGTAAGGTGTCAGGTTATAAGAATAATAATTAAATAAAATTAATAATAATTTTCTTCATGATGAGTGGTAATATAAATCAGTAACAAAGATATTCCAAAAACTATCAAGACTTTTGCGACGAAGTGATAAGTGTAAATAATGTCACAATTAATAATGCTTTTAAAATCAAGAATAACACGCAAAAAAACATAGTTCTAGCAGAATTCGATAACGAAAAAATTATATGGGATATTCTGAAAAATTCAAGGAAGTTAAAAGGCAGGGATCTTTATACACAGGGATCTTTCTGGAAGAACTAGGAAGAGAAGAAGGTGCCTATGGAAGATAAAAGAAAAAAATTATACAAGTGGATAAGAGCGCTGTTGTCCAAATTAGAGATTTCTACCTTTTATTGAAAAACAAAAGGTTCTTCTGGGACTTTGATGAGGGTCTTAAATGTGATGGAAAAGATGGAATAAGGATTCTGGGAGAAGTAATGGGAACTACATTTTCCGAAGAAGTGATGAAGAGCATGAAAGCCTTCTTGAAGAGGATCTCCGTAGCGGTGAGGCCGCCCGGGCCCCGATAACAGTCAACCGTCTACCTCCAGTGCTAGTTCAAAAAACGAAGGAAAGTTAGTGTAAAAAATGGTATAAGTGAGAGTGATAAAGCTATTATTAATAATTTAGGTGAGATAAATAGTTTATTTTATAATATAAGGGGAATTAAATCTAAAGAAAATGTTTATTTTTGATTTGTCAAAAAATTCGATATTTTTCTATTGGTAGAGACATTTCTAGTAGAAGAAAATGTGTTATTTTATAAACAAAAATTTTTAGATTTCGAATTGAAGTTTATAGGTGCTAAAAAGGGAGAGATAATGGGAAGAGCCAGTAGGGGATATCTATATGGATTTAATAAAACAAAATTCAATAAAAATCAAGTTGAATACTGCATTATTCAAAATAAAATTTATATTAAGTTAAAAATTAATGAAAACATAATATATCTGGTTCCGATCTATTTAAATACCAGTAATTGGAATAGTGAATTTGATGAAGTAATGGAATTAATTGAATTGACTAGAAATTATGATGTTGTTCTTATCGGTGACTGGAATGCTCACACTGGAAATTTGCAAATATGTCCTAATGAAATTTTAGAGGGAACAAACTTAACAACTGAAATCAGAAATTCAAAAGACGGTAAAATAGATGAAAGAGGAATTAAGGTCGCGGAATTTTGTATGGAAGAACGCTTGGAGATGAGGAAGGAGAGCTATCGTTTATATCCGCCAGAGGATCTTCCACCATTGATTTGGGCATGGCATCTATTAGCTATGTAAAAAATATTAGACATTTCGAAATTATTCCGGAAACATTTTTGGATCACCTACCGATAAAATTAATTCTGGCAGGTATAAATGTAGATAATAATAACAGGCTAATACCACTTTTACTGAAACTATTGTGGAACAAAGAACAAGAAACAAATTTCATACATAATTTGAAAACTTGTATAAAATGGGATGAATTTAAAGTAAATGATGTAGATTTGTTACTAGAAAGATTTATAGGTTTCATTAAGGAAGCTGCAGGCAAAAAAAAAAAATTTATATAAACCAAAAACAGGAGAAAAATGGTTCGATAATGAATGTTATAGAAGTAGAAAAACCTCTTTTAAGTTTTTGAATTTATTCAGAAAAACAAACTCAGTTCTTATGAAAAACTGGTATTTACTGAAAATAAAAACTATAAAACATTATGTAAAAGAAAGAAAATATCTTTTTATGAATCATTAGTAGCATAAATAGAAGGTGCAAAGGACAACAAAGATTTCTGGGAGAGTATCAATGCTTTGAGGAAGAAAACTTACATTTGTAACCCCAACATACCTCTTGACCGGGGGGTGTACCACTTCAAACAACTTTTAAATCCACCTCTTTTATCTGGACCCATACATTATGCAGAACCTTATATTTATGAAGAGTCATTGGATAGTAGAATCGGCTCAGGAGAAATAATTAATATAATAAAAATAAGCAAAAATAATTAAGCCCCATGACAAGATGGTATCCCTTTTGAATTTTTGAAACATCTACCTGTGGAATTCGTCTCTCTGCTTGAAGGTCTATTTAATAAGATATGAGACAAAGAAGAAGTGCAAAAAATGTTTAAGCAGAGTCTTATTTTTCCAATATACAAGAAGGGAGACCCAAATGAAGTGAAGAATTATAGAGGCATATCCTTACTTAATACAGTTACTAAATTGTTCACGGGTGTGGTTATGGAGAGAATAAAAAGGTGGCTAACGCAAAAAAATATTATAAAAGAAACGCACGGGTTTAGAGAAGGCTACAGCACCATAGACAATATCATTAATTTATAGATTATAAATATTAAATTTAGTCAAAATGAAAAATTTTATTTATTTTTTGTGGACTTCCAAGCGGCATTCGACAGTATAGACAGAAAAGCATTATTTTACAAGTTATCCCTGCTAGGCATTTCAACAAAAATTATTAATATCTTAAAAAATTACTATAATAATTCGGATAGAAAGATTTAGAGTAAGAATGGACTCTCAACTGCCTTCCTTGCGAAATGGGGGTGAAACAAGGAAGCCTGCTAAGTCCCACACTATTCATTAACGATCTGGAAGATGATTTATGTGGTGGAATTATTATAAATAAATGGAAAATTAAAACATTGATGTTCGCTGACGACATTGTGCTTTTAGCCTCTTCACCTGCTTCCCTACAATTAATGATAAGAAATTTGGAAATATATTGCAAGAAATGGAATCTTAAAGTTAACCCCAATAAATCCCAAATTATGGTGTGCAGAAAAAGAGGAGGAAGATTAAAGAAAAATGAAAAATGGTATTTCGAAGGACAAAAAGTGAGCTGCGTTGATAATTATAAATATTTAGGTATAAACATCAATCCAACATTCAACTTTAAAATAAACAATAGAGAAAAGGTAATAAAAGCTAAATTTGCAATAAATAGTGTATGGAAAAAAATCTGGAAGATGATTTATGTGGTGGAATTATTATAAATAAATGGAAAATTAAAACATTGATGTTCGCTGACGACATTGTGCTTTTAGCCTCTTCACCTGCTTCCCTACAATTAATGATAAGAAATTTGGAAATATATTGCAAGAAATGGAATCTTAAAGTTAACCCCAATAAATCCCAAATTATGGTGTGCAGAAAAAGAGGAGGAAGATTAAAGAAAAATGAAAAATGGTATTTCGAAGGACAAAAAGTGAGCTGCGTTGATAATTATAAATATTTAGGTATAAACATCAATCCAACATTCAACTTTAAAATAAACAATAGAGAAAAGGTAATAAAAGCTAAATTTGCAATAAATAGTGTATGGAAAAAAATTATAGATAATAAAAATATTCCAGTAAATAAAAAAATGCAAGTTTTTAACAGCGCCCAACGAGCGTAGGTTTGCTATGGAGCTCAGGTATGGGGATATTTGAATTTACCGGAAGTAGAAAGGGTACAAAAATACTTCATAAAAAGGCTCTTTTATCTCCCACAGAACACGCCTGATTACATATTATATTTAGAAACTGCAACCCCTCCCCTCTACAATTATACTTTAAAATAACATCTAAAATATATCCGTAAAGTAGTAGAAAGCCACCCTGCAAGTAGATTAACGAATTTCTTAACACAAGTTATTATAGAAAAAAAGACATCACGGTATATGCAAATAATGAAAATAGGTAACCAGCTACAAATAGAAATTAATAAAGAAACCATTAAAAAAATAAATCCAGACTACCTCATTAATAAAATGGAAACAAAAATCCGAACATAAATGATATCCGCAGCCTGCAATAGCCAATTTCATATGTTATATGCAAAACTTGATCCTGAAATAGCTATTTCCTACATCCACCACAACATACTTCGCCTTTGCAATAAATCTCTGATATTTAAAGCAAGAGGAGAACTGATGGGACTTAATTGTCAGCAATGGAGGAGGGATAGGTAACTACCTGTGCAACCTAAATGGGCCAGAGGATACCTACCACTTTTTGGCAATATGTACTGTCTTAAAGGAGTTCAGGATGAAATACTTGGGAAAATATAAGCTAACTCCAGAAGAGGTAATAGATAGACTAAATGGGCTAGATTGGGTTAAATTTTTACAATCAATAAAAATAAATCATAACGTTACTAAAAATATAAATTATCAAAACTGAAAAAAAAAAGAAAAAGGGGCAACTCGACAGACGGCTTAACGCCATTGTCTTGTGGGCTTTGATCTCAAAAAATGTATATATATGTTATTACTATTTTGTATATTATGTAAATAAAGCATTTATTCATTCATTCAAATCAGTTTTTTAGTTATAGAATGGTTCAGATTTTCTTACAAATGGATATTAGGTTATTAAAAAGTAAATAGGTAGGTTGAAACAGCCAATTATACAATTTAAATAAAGTTTCAGAGAAGAAGACACGGACAAATTGTAAAAATAGCAAAATTTTTGCACATATCATGGTTAGAAACTAAGTTCACTGTATACAGGTTTTTTTAACGTTTTATCATATAAAACTGGTTCTATATGATGACTAGATCATGTAAATTAGTGGAGTGGGTTGTTTCTAAGTTTTTTTTCAGAAATTACATTGAATATATGTATAGACAATTATAAAATTTGTATATTAAGGAATTTCGCTTGTGTTTTTCTTGGCTTAAAGGGGTAACATGATGAGGTACCTTGTGAAGTTGACTTACTCTGTGGTTTTGAAATGTTCTTTATCCTCTCACTTCATTCCATGGGCCAAAAGGTTCCTTTAGACCTACTCCCTCATGATTAGAAGCTGATTATTCATTAAATCAAATAGGTGACTTGGTTTGGGCAACATTACTTAGCTGGTTGGAGAGATGAGAATCAACCTGTCATTTCAGAAAAGTTATTAGCAAGCAATTGGCTCCATTGGTTGCCACTAGATCACACCACCTCCCAGTTTTCAATTTATTATATTTCACTGTTCAAGATTGTTCCTTCAGCATCCATGAATAAATTATTATTTTTAATTCTTCAATAAATAATTCAAGTATGAATTATAAAACATTTTAAAGTAAAATAGTGATCCAACAGCAGTTAGTGAAAATAAAACATGGTGTTCACAAACATAGAAACAGCTACTCTATCCAAATATGGCAAACAATAAGTTTGAATAAATTAATAAATTGTTTTAAGTAATGAGGTTGGTCTGATGAAACAAAGTGATAGGAATACTGTACATTTTATGGTCAAAGTCAAATAAAACAAGAAATAAATAGAAAGAATACATGCACAGAACGAAATTCCATGTGACCTCCTCAACTTTTATTATTTATCCTCTTTTCATGAAATTTCAGGTAAGAATGAGGGATGAAATCAAAATAAAAGATTTTATTTTGTTCTTAAAAATAAAAATTGTCCATAATAATTTTTTTTTTTTTTAAATGTACCTCACGTTTCATGTTAACTCTGCGATATCTTCTTTCCTTCAGCTTTCCACAAATAAAGCAGTGTCCCTTCACTACAATGTACATTAAAATATGACCAAAGAAAAAAAAGGTGACAAACCTTTTCAGTTTTAAGATATCTTATAGTTAAACCTGGATATGGTAGCTAGATCACTTATAAATCTATTATGGTTGGCCTGGAAAGGTCTTAGGGATGAATGTGTCTAACTAAATATGGTAAGGATCCACAGAAAAGAACAATGAAACAATAATAAATATATTTAAATAAATAATCTCATTTTCACAATAACATATCATCCATACAAGCTGATAATTGTTATGATCAATTTACTTATTGGTCATTAGTTAAATTTTAAAAGGCATAACTTGATCACAATTTTATTCCTTTATTTTATAAAACTTAAGAAAAAAACTTTCCTTCAAAATAAATATAAATACACTACTTCAAACCTTTAATAAATAGTCAATAATTTGGAATAAACATTGATTAACATAAAAGTATTAACTAAAAATAATTCAAATATATCATCCATGAATTTGACTAGAGGTAGAATAATTTATGATTTTTAAATTTTGTTATAAAACAAAATCACTGGTAACAAAGCTTGGCACACTATTTTTGGCAGTGTAGATCTAACCCATTGCTTCAAAAAAAGAAAAAAAAAAATAGTTAGACTTTTGATAATTATTTTGAAAACAATTAAATCCTAGTCACAAGATATAAATAAAACTGAAACCAACTGTTATTTTAATAATAGGAAATAACAGAGAAGACTAGACAATATCCACTTAAAAATTTGGAGGGGAACATATATAAAATTAAAAGACTATAAACGATAAAAGTTTAAAAGGTAATTATTTTATATATGGATAAATAAATAAATAATTCAAAAAACATTCTCAAAAGAAAATAAATCTTTAAATGCAACATATTAATTCTGTCATGATTTTTATCACACTCTTCAGTGTATGTACACTTCATTTTGTCAAGAACAATACAAAAATAACTTGAAAATAATTACTATCATAAATCATGCTCCATATAATTCAGTTTATATGAACAATAAAAGTATTCTTCACAATATTAGGCACTAAACTTTGGTGCCAGTACTAATAAAGGCCCTTTAAACGGTTTATTAACTATATATTTATATATATACCGTTAGCTATCCCTAAATTGATGTATGAATAAATTTATCATTATCTCAAAAAATTTTAATATTAACCATAGTTAATAAATATTGAAAATAGAGACCTAGGTCAGAAGAAATTTAGAATGTGAATCAAATTAATTTTAGACTTACTCATGTCCAGGGTATGCAATATAAAAAACTTTGTAATTTTCGTGTGAAAAACAAATCAAAACATTAGCTTATAATACAATGGAAGTATGTAATTACTTGGACAAGGAAGACTATTTTTAAGTAAAATAATAGTTAAAATATATTAATTTACTGTTTTTCTAAGGTAAAATTAATAAAAAATTGTAAGTGGAGCCTTGGAAACTTTTATAAAAATAAATTAATAATTTTGATGAGTTTTAAGTAGTACGATCCATAAGGGGCAATTGCTATGTAAGGTAACTAAGTTTAAAAACAATTAAAACTACGTGAAGCTATTATTAACAATCATCAATAATATTACTTTTTTTGCTTTTTAAATTCTCAATTTGAATGAAATTTCTCGACAGGAAACACTAAATAATTGCATTTAAAATACAATCAGACTTTTCAGTATTTATGAAAGATATACTCATCTAATCACCAAGCTAAAATTACAATAGATCATTTTGGACTCCATTCAGGCAGCCATATAAAATTAAATTACTTTTACCGGTTTTAAAACATATTAAAAAAATTAAGACTATTAAGAATTAAGAATAAAAATGCAAAATAATTTGTTAGAAACGTAAAAAAAAAAAATCTGTTATTTTAAAAATAAAAATTGAAAAACAAAACAAGAATGATTAAATAATTAAGTTACTAATAAAAACTATTAAAAAACCTATTTTTTAAATGGGGTTGTAAGCACTAATCCAGGGACAATATTTTTCAATAATCATGCAAAAGTAATCATAATAAAATTATAGTAAAAAAATGAGATCTATAAAGAAAAGAGGATTCAATTATTTAAGCAACTGCTTTTCTAGGGAGACATATAAGAAATATCATAGCAGAGATATTAATTTTGAAATAGTTCTAAATACGGTATGAAAATAAGTTCATCTAATACTTAACCAAAAAGCTTTAGAGTAAAAATAAAATGATAAAATACTCTGACATATAGATTTGAATTAGGCCTACCATATTTCAATATAATTTTGGAATAATTAATTTAATAAATAAATAAAAAATCAAGATACACAATGAAGAAACCAAAAGATATCAGATACCGCATCAATAATATCTTTTTCTTTCCATATTGCTAGTGGATCGATGATAAGTTTGTCGCTTAGGTGTATTGAAACGATGATAGAAACTTTTTCTTCTGATTCTCTCTGATACACAATCGTCAGCAGATGGGTCAAGGAATCGTTCCCCCATATCACAGCTAGACCAAGTATCTGAATTATCAGTTGCCGATATCATACTTCCCTCATCATTATCTCCAGTTGGAGTGCTCTCAGTAGATATTTCAGAACCTCTTCCAAGATCTAGTCGTTTCAGGTTGGCAATCCGTGCTTCTCGGTCTTCCTTTCTTTTGTTTAATGAGTCAAAAAAAAAACCTGCCTTCCCTTTGGAGTTCTCTTTTTTTTCTAATGTTCCTTCAGGCTTTAATGAGGAAGCACGCATGTTTCTGGCTAATTCATTCTTGACATCTTCTAACGAGACAGCTCTTTTCAATAACTTACTTTCTGAGAATTCGTTTTCATATATTTCACTCTTTTTTCTGAGCGAGTTTATTGCTCTATTTACTCTAGAACCATTTTTATCTTTTTTGGTTTGCTTTTCACCATTCTTATTATCTCTCTTTGATTTGTCATGGTTATTAGAAACATTTTTTGTTTCTTCTGAACTAGTAGAACAGTCTTTATTAGGAAAATCAGACTGTACACCTTTGTCAGAAGTAGAGGGAACAACATGGTTTTGTTCTGTTTCTTCAAAATCAATTGATTCATCTCTTTTGTGAATATGGTTTCTCATTTCTGAAGAATTGATCAATCTATTACTTTCGACATTAAGTTTTTTATTACTTTCAGTAAACATAGGCCGGTCCATATTATAACAGAATGTACGATCTCTGTTCTTCCTAACTGATTCATCTAAACTAGAAATTCTATGTCTAGGAAGAGGTGGATAATCAGGTCTTTGCATTTCAGAACTGTAATACCTGCGAAGAGGATGGGCACCTTCAATGCTTGTTTTTCTAAGATCCTCTAAATAGTTTCTAACTCTATCAAGACTACTCAATTTTCCAGTTGCGAGGAAATCTTCCACCACTTCATCTTCTGAACGTCTTCGGCTTCTTGGAGGCCGACCATCTCTTTTATTTTCATCTCCTCCAGTCAAAGTCCTTCGGAATGGTTTAGCTGAATAACCTAAATTAGAAAAAAAATTAAAATTATATTAGACCTAATATTCTTTAATTATTCTATTAAAGAATAGAATAATTAAATATCTAACTCAAGCATTGAAAAGTTCCTATCTAAAAACTAAATACTAAGCAGTTTTCCTAATAGAGTTTAAAATTTATTATTTCAAGGATGTAGTATCCATATTTAACAAAATCAAGGACATGATGGATCAATTCTATAAAATGGTAATAGTGAAGGCATAGGAAATTATTTTATGCACTATTAAACAGCCATATTTTTTTTGTGCAATTGAAATATACATATTTTGCATAATTTCAAATGAGTACAATTATTTGAATAATTTTAAAATTTATATTGAACTTCGATTTTTTTATGGGTGGGTGTTAAAAGTATGACATAATTTTTAAAAAGAACAGTAAACTAAAATTATATATGGAATTAAACAGTGATTTTTTGTACAAATATAAATAATACAAGATTAAAAATTTTAAAGATGTAGGATTAATATACTTCTTAAATATTCTTCTTTAGTTACCATCCCTGGGCCTTTCTAGGGATTGTCTCGCATGATCTATGAGTATCCAAAGAAAATATAAATATGTTCAAGAAGTATATCTTAACAATTGATATTTGTGAACCATTGAAATGTTATTAGTAGATTCAAACCAAACCAAACTATAGAGATAGTGAGTTAATTAAAGGAAGCAAATATATAACTAAAATAAAAAAAAAAGAAGGTGTTACCTAGCGTGTGGATTAGTCGTTTTGTGTTTTCTCAACAACGACGGGCACATGCACTGTAACACGAGCTGTAACAGACACACAGGCGACATGAAACACAGAGGCAAGCTTTGGCTTTTTCTCAACCCTACCACTCCAGAGAAGATAAGAATAAAGTTAATGGAAAATGACATTAAAATAATAAAATAAATATTAATTTATTAAAACAAAATAAAAAATAAATATACTTGTTATTTAAGTACTATGCTTAGCATAATCATTAATTTTTTTTTTTTTTCTGATTTGGAATGAACAACAAATAGCCTACATAAGGCCATGCATACTAACTAAAATAATAAAGTAAACAAAAAGAGAAGCTGATCAAATATAACTGAAAGCTATATAAAGAATTTACTATAGCATTGGTTAAGAACAAAATCAATTACAAACTAATTAACTGAAAATAAAAATTTAATAGAATTATTTGAGGCACTTTGTAATAATATAAAACTGTAATTCTTAATTATAAATAATAAATGCTCAATTTTAATTTAATATATTATTTGTTTTGGTACTATAAAAATAGATTATAACATTAATTTTTTATCTTATTTCTTTTATTTTTTCTAATTTAATTTTCATTTTAACGAATGGTATTAGAACAATTTCTTGTCATTAGTTTGTAATGCTTATTACAGCATAGTACAAGTTTTGGTTAAAAAATTACATAATCCCTGACATTATACTAAAACTATGATTTTTTAAAGTTACAAATTATTCAATATATTTATAAATGTAATATTCTTTTAAATCAGGAAATTTTTCCGTTGTGCTTATATAACTTTTAATTTATTTCAATATTGGTTTTTAAAAACTATTTTTTTTTCTCATTTATTTAAACAATAACATATGAGATGCAGAAATGTTGTAAATCATTAAGAGGAAATTGATTTAGAAACAATTCAAAACATACAATAATAATATCTTTATTATACCAAGTTCTCCTGAGACATGGCGAGTGAAAATATTTATTATGCTAACTAGAGAGCCTAACATGGTTACAAAAATATAATAATAATAAAAGATTTGAAGAACTGAAAGATTCAACGATGATTATAATTAAAACCACAGCCTACAAACCTAACTCCACCAATCCATGTCATTTATGTCATGTCATCAAAAACCGATCCTGCAGTCATTTACAAACCAATTACCCCACTTAACCCTCTAATGTTTTGACATGAGTTGTATAAATATATATGGTTATAATGTTATGAAGTACATTATACTTATAAAGCACATTCAGTTTTAGTATTTCTATGATTTTCCTGCCTTCAGACAAAATTTGTCTAGAAGTATATACATATATGCTGTACATGGAAATATGACGTATGATGAAGAATTGTAATCAATATAAAAAGAAAATTTTAATAAAAATTATTTGAACTTTCACTTACCTATATATGAAATATATAGTAAGGGAAAGTATTGCAATTGTGAAAATTTGAGTTTTCAATGGAAATACATGTTTTAGGGTTTCCTGAGTCCAAATGACCAAGTCCTGCAAAAAGGTCTCTGTGTGTGTCAGTATGTGGTAAGTCCAGCACAAAAACAAAAAGTGATATGAAACTGAAATTTCATATTTAAGATAACTAACTATACGCCCGAGATGTTATAGCAACTTTTTCATCAAAATCAGCTGACCAGAAAAGCCACTTAATACCATGCATTTTGCACCTTTTTACAATTTTCTAAAAAACGGCCCAAACGATTTTGATTAAACCCACTATATCGATGTAAAATTTCATGGACTTTGATATTGTGTAGGTTTCATTCTGATTGAAATAAGTCTCACAGGTCTTAAATGCCGATATTTTAAATTTTCTTCCTGTAAAGTGTAAATAAAGTATTGCGTAAAATATTTGGTCCAAAGAGAGATGAGGCCACTGGGGAGTTTAGAAGGTTGCATAACGCGGAATTGCGGAACTTGCATCCTGTGAATATAATTGAGCTGATTGCATCGCGGAGACTCAAATGGGCGAGTAAAGTTGTTGGGCTCGATGACGAACGGATTCCGAGAAAGTTGGTATTTGCTGATCCGACTGGTAGGCGTCCGAAAGGTAGGCCGAAGCGGAGATGGGAGGATTGCGTTAAGGCTGATCTCGGGAGCTTGGGCTTGAATGGTGAGCATTGGACGAGTCTGTGTAGGCGGAATTTGGTGGTATCGGCATCGAACCTTCGGGTTCGCTAAGCCTATTATTATTTATTATTATTCCTGTAAAGTACCTTTAATTTTGTAGATTCTATAAAAATAACCAATTTAATCTTTTAAACATTGATAAAAAACAGATAAATATATAACTTGAACGAATTTGATAAGTAACCAAAGGAGAAAAAGAGCAAAAATATTTTTTTATGTAATTTTTAACATGAAAACAGTAACATAGATGTATAATATACTGTTAGAAAGCTGAAGACTTAAGAAAAAATATTATCTTATACACAAAATTGTAAAAGTTTACAGAGAGTGATGAAAATCCGATAGAACTAACTGATTGTCGTAGAAAATAAATAATGAATTATTTAATAAAACACATGTTTCTATTGAAACTTAATGTAATTAATTCTTTAACAATTTATTTTCATCTCTAAATAAATGTATTAAAAAATTCTTAAATTGATTTCAACAATGGAAATAAGTGAAACTCGTGCGTTGCGCGCACCAGATTTTTATTAGAACAGATAAAACAATAAAAATATAAAACAAATTTACATGTACTATACAAAATTTAAAGAAATGGAACATGGCTTTAGAAAATGAAATCCCCAAAAAAGTTTTTAAATTAAAGTTTGATGACTTATTACAATGGAATAGGCTTTAAGGATAAATAAGTAAAAGGCTTGATCAACCTGAGAATGGGATATCTATCCTCAAATCTGTATACAAAATTCCATCCACAGACCACTGTCCTAGTCCGAATCCCCATTGTCCGCTTCAACACAATCCTATGACTACTATTCCATCAGCCAAAGAAAAGTACACCTCCGTTTGTGCTTTACTCTTGCAATGCCCAATTCTATCTATAATTCTAACAAGGTGCTATCTTCTTTCTTCTTTTTATAATCTTTGTATACCAAATATTCTATGTAATACCTTATTCTTGAAAACATTAAGACATTCTTCTTCCTTTAAAGTTAGCAACCATTCATCTCATACAGATCAATAGGAAGAATATTAGTTATGTATTTTTTTAAAAATTAATGGCATGTGTGCAACAGGACCTAACCTAAGAGGTCTACTGTGCGCCATAGTCTACGGATATTTGTTCAAGTGAAAGATATTTGTTATCTATAAAAATTAATCATAATGGTAACCAACTCAAATGATGCTAATACATTGAGGTATGCAAGATAAACTTTCTCCTTTCTTTTCCATGATTTCTCAATAACTGACTGAAGCGAGATGCTTAGTGTAATGTAATGGCTAGCAAATGTAGTTTGCTCATGTTCCAACTCACTTTCAACAATCGGCCTTAGTTCCCTTTCCAAAACAGAGAAGTAAAACTTACAACATACTAGAATCCTAAGTCGAGGACAACTGTAATGTATCATATATTACTTATAAATAGTGTGTGATAGCAGCAAAAATGCTCTGAAAAGATAATAGAGCTTGAGATTTGGAACATCAATGTTGACAAGTTCTGACCCAATACCATCGCTACCAGCTGCCTTACTCTTATTATCTCTAAACCCATATTTGTGGATTGTCAACGATATCTTCCACCATTACATTCTCTAGTTTCCCACTGAGAAGTTCTCCATGATCATATTTTAGGGAATCAGTAGATTAAGATGCCAATCTTTTATCAAGGTTTAGGCTGTTCCTTTCTATGACAAAGGGTCTTTAAACCAATATGGATGGTGGATATTTAAACCAAAGGAGGCTGGTCTGAACCACTTTCAACTGTTACAACTGAAAAAATATTTATTTTCCTGCTATGTATAAATCAGTCTAATTTCTTTTTTTGCTACAAATTTATTTTTTGGACAGTTTTAGGAGAAAAAAATTATTCTAATGAGGAGATCCTGATCTATGCTCATATTGATGAGACATGCAGGCTTATGACGCCAATTAGTATTGAAATCACCAATAGATATAATAACAACTGCTTTTGGTTCTTTATAATTAAACTAGTTGATCTCCCCCTTGCTTCGCACGGTTGTTATTGAATGTGCTGCCATTTAATTAAAAAAAAGCTCTGCTTGACGGATTTTGAGTTTACCGCTTTGGGGTTTAGGTATTATTTTTTGAAGACTTGGTTACAGAAAATTTATTATTCCCGTTTAAAGAAAAGCTAAATTGCAATGGATTTTACATACAAAGCTTCAGAAAAGAATGCCCTAAATGATGGTGAAAACCGTATTAAAATCCATCAAGTGATTTAGGAGTTGACGGAAACCAAGAATCGTGGTATCATTTTAAATATATATAATATATATATATATATAGGGAGATTAATGATTTTTAAAATAAAAAAATAAATTATGCATTCAGCACTTAATGATAAAAAATAAAAAAGTTTCATTCCTGCCATTTGGTCTTTGTTTATGTCACAATTATCACTTAAACAAGTTAAATGTGACTTTCTTTTTTATTTTTTCTGAGAACTATATAAGTGAAATACTTAAAAACCAAACAACTTTTGGAATATACCGTTCTTTCTTAGAGAGACCTTCCAAGATTGAGTTCGATTGTATAAAAAAAAATTAGTCATTTACAATAAATATTTCAATTAATGGTTAAATTTTTTTTTCTCGATATGTAATTATGCTCTTGGTTCTATTTCAATTGTTTGAATCGTAATTCAAGATTCATTTCTTTGGAGGTTTATTATCAATTCCCAATTAGAATAAAACATCAATCCAACTTTTGATAGCATTACCAGTCTAACACTTCAGATATTAAATATGAATTTATATGATATATGTAATCCGAAAAAGCATTATAACGTTCTTTATGATAAAAAAAAAAATACTCATATTTTAAAAATTAAATCCATCAACTTTTAAATTTAAGTATGGAGTGCTGGGGTTTGCATGATTAAAAAAAAAAAAAAAAAAAAAAAAAAAAAATACAAAATCTACAAAAAAAAACAAAACAACAGAAGTAGGGACAGGCATTAAATGACTCATAAAAGATCTTGATTTCAAAGTAAAACAACAAATATCTAAACAAAAATGCAGAATGTTTGAAGTCCTTAATAAAAAAAAAAAAAAAACACAAAAAAAAGGCATGCACCTGTCATGCAAAAATTATTAAAATAACTACTTTAAAAAGTATTTTGGCAAAACATCAAAAGATTTCTATATCTTTTAAAATTTGAAGCGACTATTTACCTTTCAGAGTCTTTGGTATAATAAGCTAGAGGAAAAACAATTTTTCTAAAAAGGTTTTTCGTTATTGCAATCAATATTTATTATTTTGATGATAAATGTATTAGAATAACATTTTTGCACCTCATTTTATACATTATCATTGAATCAATTCGAATCAACCAAGTGCATTAGATTGTCCATATAAATAAATAAAAATTTGATAAAATGAAAAATAGCCTTATTATAAATTGTCATAATCCTTCATGAAACAATTAAACAGACTTAGGGTTTTCTGCATCAGGATTTGATAGGAGAGGAGGAAAGAAGTAAATAGAAATATAAAACTGATTTATTTCCATTGTTTTTTTTTTGTTTTTTTTGTTTGTGTGAATCTAATGTTTTTTCAATATTCACAAAAAAAAAAAAAAAAAAAAAAAAAGAAAAAAATTAGGTTCTAATCTCTCTTCCTCGCTCCATCAAACTTGATGCAGAACAATTGAGATGTTGATAGAAGGTACGTACTAAAGGACATTTTTTCATCAAATTGATTTTTTGACACATTTGTATTCTTATCTAAATATTCTATTTGATTTGATCTAATGAACACACAAGTCCTTCGAAAACACGATTGAGAAATGCAATTATTTTCTAAAGGTACTAATTACATATTTCTTTTTGTTCCAAATCATACTACAAACATTTAATTTCATAACTCTAACATAAAGTTATTAATATAGAAAAAAAATAGATTTTAATGCGAAAAGAATCAAATAAGTTGGTTTAGTAATGGTAAAAATGGTAAAATAGTAATAATAAAGTTTTGCGTTTCCAGTAAAATTTCCTAGAATGGATATAGTACCTTTTGGAAAACAACGTTTCAATTTATGACTTCTTTTTTTTTTTGATGTTTCAGTTCATCCCTTAACTTACTATACTATTTAATCAATCAAGAGATTTATATATCTATCTACCAATAGCAGTCAAATACATTTCAATATACCAATGACACTTTCAAACCGTTTATTTATCAAGCTTAGATCAAGAAAATAGTGCATAAAAACTTTATTTTCAACCAATCCATTAAAGATTTTACAATTTAGTAAACTTTTCAACAGATCGTATTGAGAGTGAGGATGTTGCTGACATTAAGAAGCTGGTCCATTAGCTATCCCTGCTGACTGCTCCCGAGCTAAAGAACCTCAGTAAATTAAAAAAACATTTACTGTACTACTTAGCCATAGCAAAATGGTTCGACTCGCCCCTCCTTATTCTATCTCAATTCTTCATAGTGTACATGGAAGACTATGGCAGGACTCATCATTTAAACAGCGGATATATAGATTACCTTGGTTGTGTCAGTTGTATTTAGTTCCTGCCACTCTCAAAAATCTTTTATGAAAGATGAAATGCTTGATATAAAGTCGATAATCTCAAAATGAAGGGCATTATATTGGATGAGGTTGAAACAAGGCTTTATAGCCAGAAGAGCATCTTCTCTACTTTGTTTCATCTTTCTTAAATCAATAAAAAAGAAAATAAGTAATGTATTATTTCTCAATCCAATATATACTCCATTTTGTCTGCTAAAGCATGGTAAACAACTATTATCTATTATTATTTTATCAAAAATTTTAGAAAGACGGTATTAACAAGAGTAAATCGGCACATTAGACAAAACAAAATTATAATAGAGGACCAATTCGGTTTCAGGAAACACCTCTCTACAGTAGACCAATTAGCAAGGATTACTGATTACGTAACTAAAGCTTTTAACGAAAAGAAACATACCGGTATGCTATCAATAGATTTAGAAAAAGGCTTTTGACACTGTTTGCCAAACAGGACTTATTTACAAATTAATTAAATACAACTTCCCTCTTACTTAATTCATATTATCCATTCATATCTTGACAATAGACGATTTTATGTTCATGTAAATAATTCACATCTAGTATACTTCCTATAGTGGCCGGCCTTCCTCAAGGATCCTGCCTTTGCCAACTTTATTCAATGTATATATATCCGATTATCCAAGCCACCCACAAGTAATAAGGTCTCTTTTACACTGATGATACAGCCTCATACACATCATCATATCACATTGACACCATAGTTAACAGGCTACAACTCAAATTCAAAAAAATTAATAAATATTGTAATATTTGGAAATTAAAAATAAACGCCAACAAATCCGAAGCTATAATCTTTACAAAGGGCAGACCGAACATAAACCATAACCTTTTATTAAACTCAATCCACATTACCTGGTCTAAATCAGTTACATACTTAAGCCAAACATTAGATAAATCATTAATCTATACCGAACATATTAATAGAAAATCCGAAAAAATCAAACAATGCATATTTCAAAATGTTCCCATATTTCAATAAAAAATCCAGTTTAAGCACTGAGAACAAACTACTACTATATAAAACAGTCATACGTGACCAGATTTGTTATGCCTCGCCTGTCTGGAGCTCGATATGCAATACCAATTACAAAAAATTAGAAACAATACAAAATACATGTATGAGAATCATCAGTAACTACCCACGATGTACTAAAATTTCAAAAATACTCTTTGAACTAAATCTTCCCATATTACAACAGTTTATCTACACAGAAACCAAAAAATATTTTAATAAAACCACAACTTCTGAAAACTCTTTGAAATTCGAAATTGGTAATTACAACAAAACTTCACTAAAGCGATACACGCACAAAAGAACAAAGCATGTACTTTTAAATTAATTAATTTTATGTGTAGGTTTTTTTCTCATGTTATTTTTCCTACTGTCTTAAGCAAAACATTGCATTATTATCATTAGGTAAATCGAAAGACGATTGAAACTCTATTATCATGATAGAAGGATAACTGAAATCATGTAAGGAAACTTATTTGTATTTATATGTACTTGTAAATATTGTGTATAAATAAATATTATTATTATATAACTATTATCTTCATTGAAAAATCACAAAACTTATTAAGTGTCTAAGCATAAAGGCATGAGAGCAAGAAAAAAGAAATAGAGTCTTTGAAAGATAAGGTATATTTTGTTCATCCCTGCTAGTATAATCTAAAATTGATTCTCAGATTACTCAATTTATTTATTTTTTAAAATCTCCGTACAGTGTTATATGTAGAGCTATCACTTACTATACTTTTTTTTTTTTTTTTTTGGTACACACTAATCTGCCTTGAAACCGTAAATATGATATTACTTCATGCCACAAGAAAATTTGTAAACTTCAAATTTTAAAAAGTTATAATAGCTTAAATACTTGAGAAAAAATATTGGCTTGTTGATCTCTACGGTTATGTGTCAATTAAGAACTATTGTTTTAAATCTGAATTATCCTACGCAATCAAGATTAAATGATGGCCTGTATATAAAGAAAAATCCACCTAGAGTATAATTAAATAGAATTAATCTTAATTTTAACATTCCTTAGCTGTAAAAATAAAAGGCATGTTTTAAAAAATATATAAATCTATAGCTAACCAAGATTAAATTAGGTATAAAATAAATAAAGGGTTATTGAACGTTAAACACTGATTAATGAGTGGATTGGTAGACTATATTTTAAAAATTGTTTACCATTTTTCTTCGTTCATGGTTTTTTCTTCTACTTTTGTTGTTTGGTGGTCTTATGTATATTTATTATAAATATTTAATGTCTTGAAATCTATATTAATATTGATTTAATACAACAAGTTTTTTGTTTGTTTTACAAATATTAACATATTTAAATTAATTTCTAATTTGCTTCAATTGTTTATGGTGAGGAACAATACAAATCTGCTTTTGCAGAATTTAAATCTGTAGTTCAAATGACACCATTTTTTTATGTAAGAAGCAAGTTCTCTCGGGATCAGAATGGTCCAATGCCCTCAAACTGAACATAAACTATGCTCCCCTGAGTGGAGTCCCAGGAGCCAGTGGACAAGTGAGAGAAGTGAGTCCCTCTGTGGCCAATGCGGCAGAGAGTCTGAAATACCAGCCCATGAGCTGGGAAATTGTCCCAATAACTCCCTCCTCATCACGCGTCGGCACCACAGGGTTAAGAACAAGTTAACAAAGCTCCTCAGGGAAAAAAGATTTCACCTATTTTGACGAGGTCTACTGCATTAATACGGACTGATCAGTTAAGTACGCAAACATCGTTGCATTCCTGAAGAACAGAACTACTGCAATGATCCTGGACCCTACCGTTCGATATAAGACTAATGACCTCTATCAAGCAGGTAGAGTGGAAAGGGAGAAGGAGAGCCATCTACAAGAAATGCATCCCTTTCCTAAAAGAAAAGTGGACTCCCGGCAGATTATCCACCATCGCTGTAAGGCAATTAAATGGTGAATTTATTTATATTTTGATTATGTAATGTGTGCACCAGAGGTCTAAATTTCAAGAATAGTTGTAGAGAGAAATAAAATAATCTAAATAACTAAAAGAGAAAAAATTGTAAATATTATAAATTTGTATTAGAATAAGAACAAAAAATTTGAAAATTTATGTGAAATATGTCCAAGTGATTGATATAGTATGCTGTGTTATTTAAGCAACCCGATGTATTTGGGCAACATTGCCAAATAAATAAAGCATTTCTCTATTAACATTGTGGACACACAATCAAATGACTAAGATAAATCAGAAAGAAGAGCACCTAGATATTTTCTTTCTTCATAGAACTTACAGATCTGTATCCTGATTTCATAAAATAAAGAAACAAAACAGCGAGCTTGCGGGAACCTAACAGGTCATTTTGCTTATATTTAATGGTTTTAAAGATAGTTTTATTTCGAAAACTAGAATGAATAATTTTTTACATTATAATAAAAGAAAAAAAGTTCCAAGTTTGAGATATTATAGCATATTTATTTATTAAGGAAGCAGCTAACCAAAAAATGCAACCAGTTTCCTTCTTAGTTGAATGGCCATCAGATGAGATTTTCATGGAAATGTATAATGAAAATACATCAATAAAAATTGAAACTAAAAATAGGCCAACCATCATAAACTAATGTGAAAAGTAAATAAGAGAAATTATTCTATAACATTAAGTAAAACAACCTATTATATTATATAATAAATATATAATTATATTAATTAGAATAATCTCTTCTTATATAATATATATTTCTTTTCACATTGATTATACATAACCTTTCAACGTCCTATCGTCCTCATCTTCAAACAGGGTTTTATTTATTAGGATAAAGAAATATTAGCAAGTATATATAAACAGAGAGTAGGATTAAAGGTCAATTTTGGTCCATTTTATACTTGTTAGTCCCACATGTTAAAATATTTTATTTAGTTTACAACCTCTTCGGAGAGCCTGACGTTGTTTGCGTCATCAAGCGACATCGCCTAAGATGGGCTGGACATGTGGCCAGGATGGAGGAACACGAAACTCCTAAAAGATTATTGGCTAAGATAGTCCATGGCAGGAGGAGAGTTGGCTGCCCCCCCCCCTTCGATGGTGGACTGACTGTGTGGCCACGGATGCGAGGAGTTTAGGAGTCCACAACTGAATGGCTGCAGCACAGAACAGAAACTTCTGGAGGTTGCTGGTTGAGGAGGCCTGGACGTGTCAACGTGTTGTAGCGCCAAACCAATATTATTGTTTTTAGTTTTAATGAATTATTCTGAAGATGAAGCGATAGGACCTCAAAACATTATGTATAATTATTACTGTGGTAATAAATATATATATATAAGAAGAGATTGTTCTAATTAATATAATAATATAGTTATACTCTTCATGATAGTGAATTGAAACTACATAATATAACATGTACATTTTTCAGGTGAATAATGAACTGCCTTTTCAAAAATTAAAAAACACAAAAATTTCTGGATTATAAATTAAAACCTAACATTTTTAAAATGAAGTTAATTCTTTATAAAATTACATGGGATCTGAAATTTAGAAGGAGGATAGTATAAAACTTTTGAAATCTTAACTTTTTGAAAATCTGACTAATATTAGTCATTGAAACCAACGAATTGTGTAAAAAAAAAAGTATTAACAATGAAGAAAATTTTTCAACGAATTGAAATAATGCTAACTTCCTCTTCTGACAAATATATGTTCAACTAAACACTAACCAAGAATATTGTTTTGCAGGTTTAATTGTACGGCAAGTACACGATTCCATCAGAAGTCAAACATAGAGAAAATCTGATTGATGTTATACCTTATCTAAAAAACTTGAAGAAATATGATATTAAACATATGTCCTGCATAGAGTTAGTTAAAATAGTAAATAGAACTAAAAGCCTCCATAAAAAATAAAACTTTTACTCCAAACACGAATGAAGTAGCAAAGTTTTTTTTTTCATTCTTACAAAATACAAACCTCTCGGTAGTGTGGATGAAGAAGCACTCTCTCGTTTCCTTCTCCAAGGGGTTGGATCATGATCATGTTCAGTGAAAGATTTAGTTTCAGTTAACCTCCTCCAAAAAACATATGTATAAATATGTGTTAAGGCAAATTTATTTTTAAACAAATATTAATGCCTGATTGTAATTATGCTTTTGTCAAGAGAAATAAATGTTTCCAAATTAATTTTAAAATATATACTTACGCAGGAGAATCAAATATAGAGTGGTTGAACAGCCTAGGAAAGGTTGGCCTTCCTTCATCAACATTCAGCCTATGAGTAAGATTCCGAACCTACAAAAATATTTAAACACAAAAAAAAATTTATATTAAAAAAACTGATCTTTACAGTAATATACTTTTTAAATGAATATATGAACTTAATATTTTTTAAATTAATTTCCTCATCCTTCAATAGGCCGTTAGATGATGCCTTGAAACCCCAGCTAGAGTGAAACCATATTTATGGTAACTGAGCTAAATCAAAAGTACAGTAACTCTTAAATGATATATAAAGCTGTTGGGAAAAGTAAGGATAAAAACAAAACTGAAACCTCTTCAACCCATAAAGAGAGATGTTGCTATAATGGGATGATCCCAAAATGCTGTGGAGGAAGCATTCTGCAAAATAGAAAGGAAGCAAAAACCATGAGACTTAAACTAAGATGATGTGCATAAAAAGAAATGAGACAGCTCCACGACAAGTCAGTTTGGGAAACTAGGCTTTTGAGGTTCCAAGCTTCCAATACCTGGGAGCAGCAATCAGTGAAAAGATGGAAGAGGAGACTGAGATAAGATGTAGACTGGCAGCAGCCAATAAAGCATATTTCTGCTTATCCAAGCTTTTCAGAAGCAGACTTCTAAGATAAGAATATACAAATGCCTTATAATGTCTGTAGCAACCTATGTGTGTGAAACGTGGACGATCAATTAGTCTGTTGCACATGAGGTTGACCTCTTCAAAAGAAAGATCCTCAGACGCATTTTCAGACCTGTCAAGGAAAATGAAACGTGGCACGTCTGTGCAGGAATGTGAAACTATACGCTAAATACCGAGATTTAAGCATTTCAAATTTCACCAGGTTGCAGAAGATGAAATGGATTGGCACTTACTCAGAATGGAATGTAGCTAGGGTCCTCTAAAAGTATATAGGAGTACTCCAGATGGGACAAGACCTAGGGGCAGGCCAAGATCAAGATGGAAAGTTAACACTCTTTCAGACCTGAGAAAAACAGGAATAAGCACAGCACATGCTGCAGACAGGACTGTCTGGGGCAGAAAGATAGAGGAGGCAAAGGAGAGCTTCATGCGTCTGTTGTGCCAATGAAGAAGTTATCATACGAGAGAAATAATTCTGAATAATCATAGTCTTATAAAAAGAGACCAGATTTCCATGATTTTGCATGTTTCATTTGCTAGCGTTTATCAGCTTAAAACCCTGGACAGTTATCCCGTTTATGTATAATAATAATAATAATAGGCTTACCGAACCCAAAGGTTCAATGCTGATACCACCTAATTCCGCCTACACAGACTCATCCAATGTTTCACCGTTCAAGCCCAAGCTCCCAAGATCAGCCTTCACGCAATCCTTCATCGACGCTTCGGCCTACCTTTCGGATGCCTAACAGTCGGATAAGCAAATACCAACTTTCTCGGAATCCGTTCCTCACCGAGCCCAACAACTTTACTTGCCCATTTGAGTATCAATCAATTATATTCACAGGATACAAGTTCTGCAATTCGCGTTGTGCAACCTTC
Source organism: Piezodorus guildinii (assembly GCA_023052935.1). Classification (NCBI taxonomy): domain Eukaryota; kingdom Metazoa; phylum Arthropoda; class Insecta; order Hemiptera; family Pentatomidae; genus Piezodorus; species Piezodorus guildinii. The sequence continues at coordinate 66,708,552 of CM041293.1, forward strand.
CAAACTCCCAGTGGCCTCATCTCTCTACAGACCAAATATTTTACATTGTACCTTATTTCCGAAAACCTCAAGCTGTTGTTCATCCTTTAAGCCGCAAGCTAATTTAGGGAATAATATATTAAAATTTTATATTGCACAATTGCACATTTTTTTATTTTTATTGCGTTATATTGCTATTTTTATTTAAATTTTAAAAGTTTTAAATTTAAACTTAAAAATTTTATTTCAACATCTTTATCTAGTTCAATCTACAATTAAATTATTAGTTAAGAAGAGAAAAACGGAAATATTAGGACTACTGACTTCAATAAGTAAACACTAAAACATCCGCCTAACATAATGCTTTCATTCTTTAACATCACTTTGGATTTAGGCAATACCGGGGACTTTCATTGTTGTTGTTATACTGAGTTTTAACCTGACCTTTAAATAATGCCGAAAGGATAACAAATGTTTTGTCGAAAATTAAAACCTGAATATCTAATTAAACCGAGCTTAGATCTGATGGGAAAAACTGTTTACTACTGTTTGTGATCAGTCAAAATCAATGGAGTGTTGAATTAACTGTTGAAGGTACGAATCAGATAAATATTTGATTGATAATCAATTACTTAATTAAAAAGGCAATGATTTAGATAATTTTGTCTAATTATTAAAAAAAAAAATTATATAGATGTTATATTCATGTGATTCATGATTTGTGTTTTTGTTTCACAAAGGGGAAGTAATTTCTCAAGAAATCAACTTTTAAAAGTCAAGTTCCTCTTCCTTATAGATTCAGGTTAATTTATTTTTTGGAAGTTTAAGGTGTATATATATCCTCAATTTTGTAATTTAGGATTTTTCTGCACTATTTTGTACATTTCAAGATTTTTACTGCACGATATTGCTCGTCCCGAGATTTTTACTGCATGTTTTTCGGCTTTTTACTGCACGAAAATCCGATTCTACTTATAAACATACAAAATAAAATTATATAAATAGTTCTATTGAAAAAGTACATTAAAGTTTTCGAAATAATTACCCTAGAAAGAAGAGTGGAAAATAAATTTTCAGCAGTTAGCATCTCAAAATTATCGTCTTCCTCATCAGAAGACAGCGAATCTGTTGCTTCAACCCTCCGCCGAGTACTGTGAAGGCCAAAACCTCTCATTGGGCCAGCAGCTTCTTCCTCACTTTCAGATACAGAACTGAATAGACAGAAAAAAAAAAAAAAAAAAAAGAATAAGAAATTCAGGCGATATTTTGTTCGGTCAATAAAATAAATAATTATCTAATAGCTTCTAAGAAATACATTAGTTGGTTCCCCTGTAGATGGATGCATTCCAGAATGTTTACAACTGTTTACGCTTTTTAGAAAAATAAAAATCAGTTTCTATCTCTTTTGAATATAACTCGTTTTACAGGTTGTTTCAAATAAAGCATTTAAATTAACTATGAAATTGATACTGTACTATATATTTGTGATAAAGTTATTAATCCTGAAAATGTCCGAATTTGACAGGACAGAATGCTATCTGAGTAAAATTATACTTTAGGCTATCAGTTGCAATTTTTCAAAACTTTCATAATAATTATAAATTTAATATCTATATTTGTTTTATTACAATTTTATCAAATAAAAATAGCGTTAGGAGTTGCAATATGCTAATATGATAATTTAAAAAAAAAATGCTATGAAATGTTTTTTTTTTTTTTAAAGTAGATTAAAAACAAAAACAAATATTTAACGGTCTTTTACAACAATATCAAATGTTTTTAGAAGAATAAAAAATCTGTTTCATAACGATCCAACAGTTAGTTTTAGATATTTAAATAAATTATACTTAGATAGCTTCCTTTCTTATAATTTAATTTATTTACAATCATCACTAAGCACCAGGCTAATATTACTAACAGATAAGAATAATTAAATTATTGGAAATACTGAATGAGGACCTATTTTGAAGATCCTTCAAAGTCTTTTATTGGTGGACTGAATATACTATACTTTGACGTAAGGTACATATGAAATGTTTAAAGAAAACTTGTTACAAATGCTCCTTAACTAAAAATAAAAAAATCTTGATGATTTAAACTCTCTTACTATTTTAGATTTGTATCATTAAACCACCAGAGATGAAATTATAAATCATGAGATTCATATTTAAATAAAAAATACTTGTAAAAGTAAATACCTCATTTTAGACAGTGTAGAAGCACTAGGAGTAACATATCCACCACCTTCCACGGCAATCGGAATTATTACTTCTCTTGGCGACTTCCTAATAGGTTCACAGGGAGAATTAACAGTAGTAGTGCTAGAGTCGGAATCCTGTCTTCCCAAACTAAACAAGTTTTAAAAAAAACAAATTAATTTTATTTAAAAAAAAAAAAATTCAATAAAATAATAATAGTAATAACATAGCTAGATAAATCTGAAGGATCCAAATAGAGTTCAATCAACCTCAATTTATACCCCATTAAGATCCAACTTAATCCTACCTTAATAGTTATTACTCAGATTTTATGCCACTAATGAAACATATAAACCTATTCTAAATAGTAAATTTTAAGAACATATTAACATTATAACATCCAAAACTATTACATAAATAGATAGGACTAAAATGTCTGTTAATAACAACATATCACCTCAGTATGAATAAACAACAAAATTCTACTAACATTGGTGTTTTTCTTTAATAAATAAGGATCACCTACTTAAACTATAAAGACGGTTATATTTTGGATTCCAGGTTCGTCAATGGAATGGGCAGACAAATAAAAGAGTATGGAGCAAAATTATGTAAAACCTAAACCTACATCTAGTAATGAGAATTTAAGAAGTATTGTAAAGAAAATAATTTCTAGTAGAATAGTTTTAACATATTTTTGAAACACAAAGATAAAATATTTTAAAATCATCAAAGTGCTACACAAAAGTAAAAATGTTTCAGATTGCACTGCATTCACTACTTGTTGTGGATAGCGGTTAATCATATATTTTGAAGTGTCGCATATTCTAGTTAATTTACAATACCTATATTTCAAGAATATTGTCAGAATTTGATATTCAATAAATAAAATTGGAGGCTGATGTCACTTCACCACTATTTTATTGAAAAAAATATATTCGCACTACGTTTCGGCTAACAATGCCATCTTCTGGTGCAGTGGAACAACTTAGATTTAGTGTGGGTAGCTGCTTCCTAGTCAAAAACACATGACCAAATCGATTTGGTCATGTGTTTTTGACTAGGAAGCAGCTACCCACACTAAATCTAAGTTGTTCCACTGCACCAGAAGATGGCATTGTTAGCCGAAACGTAGTGCGAATATATTTTTTTCAATAAAATAGTGGTGAAGTGACATCAGCCTCCAATTTTATTTATAAAATATTTGACCTTCACCTAAAAGAATCTACACCTTTGATATTCAATATTAGAATAAACTAAAAACTGTAAAATCAGACTTAAAATAGTTAAACTCTGATGTACAGATTTATCAATAAAATAGATAATAAACCTGTACCACTACATCCCATGAAGGGTCTTGGGCTCCAGTACATATAGAGATTCGTACTGTTTCTAGGCCAACGGCAAGGCAATGAGGTGATTAGGCCTTAATCAGGTTCAGCCGCCAGGTTTTTCCCCAATCAATTTGGGTACCCACTTTATAGAGGCTGGGTCTGCCCCAGGAGGGTCTCCATACCCTAGGGTCGCCCCCCGACTGAATTATCAGAGTAAATAATATTTCTGCCACAGCTGGGATTCGAACCCAGGACCCGGAGCACAGCAGACTAGTGCTCTATCCACTAGACCACGCCGCTCCCCAAAAAAGATAATAATAACAAAATAATTATTTACCTTGAAGAGCTAGCTCTAGATGATACTGATGTCTGCTTAGACACAGGGAGAGGTTTATCGTCCCTCTTCTCGATCTGTATTGGAATGATGTGTTCTTTTGGACCACTGTCTTGTTTAACAAGAGAAGGCCTAAAAAGTAACAAAACATTTTAAAATAATTTCTACAGTACACAATTTCTTATGGTAATATAAAAATTTAAAGTAAAAAAAAAGAAAGAAAGAAAAGAAAATCCAGATTAATATACTTTCGGTTAAAAATAAAATGTGGTAACAAGGGGTAATTAGGTTACCACACTAAAAATGACACTATTTAAAATGGTAACTCTCTATCGGTTGCAAGGATAGGTCTGAAGAATCATAAAGCTGATTAACTATTGTTATGTATTGAGGTTTAGAACACTCGGCTATCGTGAGGAGTTGTAATCACGGGTGAGGGGTTTCTAGTCACGTCTGAGAAAGACCCAAACTGGCCAGGAGAAAGGGCTACAGGCTCTATCACCTACTTGCATCCCCACAGCTATCACTTAGACTGAAACTTCAGATATACAAGGGAGTAATACGTCCGACTATGCTCTATGGTGTGCCCTTGATGCGGCATTTGTTCAAGTCCACCCTCAAACAATTGCAGACGTACCAGAACTCCATCCTTCGGAGGATTGTCAGAGGTACCAACCTACAGAGGGCCAAAAACCATACTATACATCAGGAATTAGCATTGTCAATAGTGCCTGAATATATCAGCTGGAGGCACATCAATTTTTTTGATGGGCTGAAGGCCTGTGCTAACCCATTGTTTGTTGATATCACCCCACCACCCAAGCCTGGGAGATGGCAAGGATCACAACCTCTCGTTGACATGGTCGAAGGAGTTCGGGCTATGTCTGAACTCAATTTATTACCAAAACCCAGAAGAATGGTCCCTCCCATTTTGTAACTGCATAAAGGCAGAAAAGCCCATGAAATGTTAAAAGTGCATGCAGCGCACCTAGAAATATTCCTTAGAATACCTTCGGGTAATAGAAGATCAAATATCCTGTGATATATGTATATTGAGTAAAATAATAAAACCAGAGGATAAGAAAAAAAAATGTATTGAGGATACTGAGGGAGGTAAGTTCATTATTAAATAATTTTAATATTAATCAAGTAAATGTTAATAAGCCTTTGTCAGTAAAAGTTCTAAAGGCGTATAATCCTTGGTACCTTAACTCCAATGGTTCCAAAAAGTATAGTGCTTAAATACGTTAAATATATTAATTAATCAAGCCTTAGATATGAAGCCGGTCAAAAACACAGCACTGTCCATATAACAGAGGGAAGGTGTAAATAAATAGGTTTTTAAAAAAACAATGAATATGAAAATAATTTAAAATATATTACTATTTTTTAAATTATCCTACCTAGGTGGAGGAATAGGTGTGCTGTATACACTTTGGGTAGAGCTGGTATTGCTCAGTAATCCAGGTTCAGGTCTTGGAATACTGTAACAAAAACAGGAACATAAATAATCAAATATTATTATAAATAGAAATTAGAAGTAGGAGGAAAATTTTTTAGTTAAGTTCAATGTTTCTAATAATAATTAAGGAAAAAGTAATTAGTAAATGTGAAAGTTATTTTTATATAATAAAATATTAACTATAAAATTAAGACACTATAAAATAGAGGGAATTGGTAACATTCCTAGTGAATAAATCAAGGTGTGTGGGGAAGCATATTTTGGCGACCAATATGGTTTTAGGTAAATCGTTCAACTATCAATCAATCATTTTCTGTAGCTCAAATATTAATACAAAATTGTAGTCCATCAACTTCATATTAATTAAAAAAAAGAAGAAGTATGAATCCCTATATTGTCAGAAGTTGTATAATATCATGATTGAACAGGGAATACCAAATTTGGCTTGAATAATAATATTTGAATACAATTGTGCAGGAAAAAACTTGGAAGTATTGGCATGGTACCTTCGGGGTTTACTGTATGTATCTGGGGCTAAACCAAAAGACATTAAAATAATAATCATGTAAGGAAGATTATTAGTTCACATCATTAAAGGAAAATCATTAGCTAAGTATATGATGAAATAGTGTATCATAAGCAAGCTATGTAATAAATAAAACAAAATAATCAGTATATTATTTTTATTAATTAAACTATTAATTAAAATATATCTGATACTTACAATGGTTTAGATAATTTCCTTCTAGGTAAAGTGGAAGCTTTGTTCATTTCACTTTCTGAAATAGCATGAGTTATGACCTAGAAAAATAAATATAAACAATAAACGACACAAAAGACATTTGTATTATTGAGGTAGGTTATTAAGTAACTTATACATAAACATTATTCTCAACTTCATTTTAAACTGAGATTTAAGTATAAATACAAGCTAAATTAATTTAAAAATGTAGCTAAAAATAACATGACGATTAGTGAATATGGTAAAAAAAAGTATACTAAAACCTGAACTTAGTAACTTGTAAAATAAAAATTAGAAAAACAATTAAAACTGTAATAACTAAAAAACATTTTTACCTTCACAGCATTTTCTTTATCTTTCTTTAATTTATCATCATCTTTTCCAAGCTCATTTTCAACGAGTTTATTAACATTTACGGTGGAAGCTAAACTAAAATCTGATTTCGCATTTTCTTGAACTAATGAACTCCTTCTTTCAAAAGCTGCTTTAGCATCGGACACCTGCAAAGTTATAAACTAAATAAATATTTAAAAACAAAAAAAAAAATCTTTATCACGGTAACTCTTGAATAGTCTTCTGTTCGCCACATAAATTAACAAAGATAATGTTAAATCAAGCATACTTTGACATTAAAGGATTACATTAACCTTTCACTTATGGAATGTTTTACATTTGAGATAAAAATAACAATATTCAAGATCTTTAATAATTATAAAGTAACTTCGACAAATATTAAGTATTTTTTACTACATTTATATGATAATGTGAAAACATTATTTGAAACAAAAATTACCTTAACTCCTGTAATAACTTTCTTTTGTGGAATTTTATCTTGTGTGGCAGATTTTGAAAACATTTCAGCTGTTTCAAATACTTTAGATTTCCTTCTGACAGAGAGGTGTTGATTGTTCTTTTTCTTTCACCTGAGCTGATTCTTTAACTTCATTTTCTTTTACTTTTGTCTCCTCTGGAATAACTTCCTTCTCTTTTACTTCTTCTACTTTCTCATCTACACTAACTTCTGTAGTTTCTACAACTTTATCATCTTTTTGTTCAGGTATATCAATTTCTTCTTCCTTTTGAAGTTTAGGTTTGGTTTTCGGTGTAATAGGAACTTTATCTTTTTCTTCGTCTTTACTACTTGGCAGTTCTTGAGATTTTTCCGGCTTGATTTTCTTTACTTTTTTCGATTCTTTGGGTTTTTCCTTAATTTCATCAGTTTTTGCAGGAACAGACTTATCCATCTCTACATCTACTTTGGGCTCTTCTTTGACACTTGGTTGAACAAGACTAGATTCTCCGATCTTTTTAGCTTCTTCTAATACTTTCAACATTTCTTCTTTGTCCATTTCTCCTCCATCTGATTTTTTCTTTTTCAATGACTTCCTTCTCGGCTTTTCATCATCACTATCTTTTTTCCTAGATCTAGAACTACTCCTTTCTCTCTTCTTTTCCTTATCAGGGGATTTTTCAGCCTCTGTTTCTTCAACTAAAAATGTAAGAAGAAAAGCATTAATGATGATGCAACAGTGGATGATTTGGTAGTATTTAACTATTAAATTAAATACAGTACCTTTAGGAGACAAGGGAACTGTGGTAAATGTAGGTTGGACTGTAGCTAAACTACTCAAGGACATCGACCTTGTCGGTCTTTCAGGTTGCTGTGGTATTTCTTCGGGTACCTATATAGAAAAATACAAATTTATTGGCATATAGAAATAATAGAACAGCATACATCAGACCCTTACTGTATAAGTGTGAGTGTATGTCATTATCTAGTTCAGTGGTTCCCTAAAAAAATTTTGGCGAACCCCTTTGTCCTATCATTTCCGTGGCAAGGACCCCTCTTCCCAAAAATCCTAAAAATCTAATTCTAAATATTAAATATATGTTTAAATTTTTAGAAGGCTACACTGTATCACGTACATTTTATGCAAAATAAAGCTACATACATTTTTTCCATTGTCTTAAATATTATTCCCAAACTTTCCACTTAGAGAAAGCTGTGTTATCTTACTGTCAAAGTATACAATTTTTAGTTAAAAGAAATATCGGCTAATATAGGGTTGTAATACATGAAATTTTTTTTATTAAAATGTGACAATATATATATTTTTAAATATTCAACAGAAAGGACAGATTGAAGGATCCTTGAAAATGGCCAAAGGCTGAAACGTAGGAGAGAAAAAAAAAGAAAAGAAAGGGATTGTTGAGTGAAAAATATGGATCATTTTTTTTTATTTAAAAAAAACCTAAAGATAAATTTATTCACTCAAATTAATTACATTATAATAAAATTAATTATATATAAAGATAGAGAGTGGTTCCCAACAAAAAATTTTTGCATACCCATTTGTCCAATCATTTCAATGCAGTGACCTCCCTTCCTCTAAATCCTAAAAATCTAATTCTAAATATTAGATATATATTTAGATTGTTACTAGGCTACACCGTATCACGTACATTGCGTACGAAATACTGCTCCTGAAACTCTGTACTACAGAAATGGAGAAATGAAATGAAGAAAAAAGAACCAGGCTCTAAGAATTTACTTTGATCCACGAAACATTGAATTACTAAAATTTCAAACTAACTCCGCCATAGCCTTATTGAAAAAGGAGGGTTGGTCCATAAAAAAATTCAACGTGCTGGTGAGATACGTCAACCTGGTAAGGGAACTCGCCTACGGGAAGAAAATTCCCTAATGAAAAAACCATAATGATGGGCAGCAGTATTACTTCACAAATATTTTTCATTAAAGTAATTTAAAATAATTTTCCAATCACACTTCGCGGACCACTAGTTGGAAACCACTGATCTAGTTATTAGTTGATGACGAAACTAGCAATCTTCAGCAAATGAAGCAAACTAGGCCAGAGAATTATCTCATATTAATAAGAATAAATTTAATAATTATCTCCTAATTATTATAAATTTAATAATTATTATATATTAATAATTATCTCCTTATATTAATAAGTAATCCTTATTTTAATAAGAATTACTTCGGTTTGAACTGTAGCTAAAAATCATAGCTAATGGCAGCCAGTACCTAGTACTAAGCACTTGTGTCTACAATGACAGCACTTGTTTGATTACTAGTACTGTGAATAATCTACAAAGAGTGGTTTCTACAAAAGTTTGCCAACTTGATCCAAACAGAATAAGAATATAATTTATTTTTTGAACCAAGTAAAATAAATACCTGGTGTGTTCACTCATACTAATTCTTTTAGTCTAAACTATTAATTTTGGTTTATTATTTTCAATAATGAACCTTTGTAATCGACCAAAAAAAAAATTACCCCACTTAAAAATTTGAGGGCTTAAGTTTCAAAATGCGTAGAACCCGAATAATGAATAAAAAAATATACGTTTCTCCAAATAAATAAATACCAAAAACTACTTCCTTATAGTGTTATTTCATAGAGAATTAAATTTCCAACAAAATTAAAAAAAGAATCATTGAAATTAGTAGAGAACTAGCAGAGATATAGCGTTTTGAAATTAGCAGTGGTGATATGTAATTTTCCTTTGATTTATTTATTGCTTTTCATATAACTTAATTGCCTATTTACAGCTTTATAAACAGTTATACTGTAATATAGTTATTTGGAAATAATAAACCATCGTGTAATAATTAGCAGCGTTTTAAAAACACTAGTAATTCTCTACACATATATATATATATATATATATATATATATATATATATATATAAATATAGTAACAGTAATATGACACACATTTATAAGATAGATGGCTATATCAACACACTAAAAATGAACAAGCAAAAAAGAGAAACAGAAAGAAAGATAGCCAACTCACACTAGGAATTTGATTTTCTTGAGGGGCTAGAGCTAAAAGAAGATCTAGCCGGTTAGGCTCCTGTTCAGCTAGTTCTACAGCTAATCGATAACAAGACACCTTTCCTTCTTCATTCATCCACGGATGCTGACAAACACCACCAATGTCAAGCCTGTCAGTTCCTTTCACGGTAAGCAGACCCGCGATTAATTCAGAGGCTCCTAAAAATTTAATAACATCATTAATCAAAACATTTTCTTCCCTATCATTTGTTTATCTTAGACCTAATAAAATTTATTAAATAGCTGTACTAGTGGCATTAACAAAAAAAATTATCACAAAGGAATTAATCTTATATAAGAGCTAAGTAATTATAATTAAATGATTTCAGTGAAAAAAAAATTTGTGGTCGAATTTTAAATAAGTCAGTGCATCAATTATACTTTCTTTGGGTTAACATTGATTAAATTTTCATGGAATACATTTATTCAGAAGAAATATATATAATTTAAATGGTATACAGCATTGCTGTTATTTATACTGAATTTAACATATAAAAATGATAAAAAATATATTTAATAATTTTTTTCAAAATTACTTATATCTACGTCTACACAAAGTAAACTGGACATGAAGAGTTTTTTTTTCTTGTTTTTTTTTTTTCAAATCAGTTAAAGTATAGTATACATAGATATTAGTAAAAGTGACAAAAATTAGAACCATCAAGCATTTTTAATACTGCAAGAAAGTTTTTTTTGTTCAAAATCAAAGCTTTAGTTTGGGTCACCTTTGGTGTAATGGGTGGCATAACCCGGCAAACAGTCCAAAGATTTCTTAAAGTAACTAACAAATCTTTGGTTATTGCACCCTTCAGAGTGGACATAAACTGATGGTCCTGAGCCTTGTGCAATGTCTGGTACTCGTTAAAGATTCTTAATTCTCATTACACCTGGATAGGCAAAATTTAAGAATCCCACTGTAGCATCATCCAATTAGCCACAATAGCATAAAAAGGTGTTAAATAGATAAACAAACAAAACTTAACTTTTAGAACTTAATATTTATAATTTTATAAAAAGTAAATCCAACATCTATGTACATGAATATAGTTATACTTCAGCATTGTTTCCTTTCATTCAAAGGATACTATTTTATAACTATTTAGGAACTTAAATCAATCAAAATCCAGCTACAAACATTATTGGACATTTAAGTAAAGATTTCAAAAACACACCCATTAATTGAAAAAGTTAGTGTCAAGGCTAACTTACCTGAAGGGTTTTTAGGCTCAAAATATTCACCAGCAGAAATTTGTCTAACCAGTCTTTTGAAATTTGAACCATCAAATGGCATTGCACCATAGACTAATGTATAGAGTAAAACTCCAAGTGACCTAATCAACAGTTAAAAAGTTATCATTGGCATAAAATATAATGGCAAAATTAAAATAAGGTAAAACATATCATTAAACAATCAAGTAGAGAGAGAGAAAAAAAAACAACTAAGATTACAACAACAACAACAATCAGAAAAAGTCATGATTTAGGTTTTGATAAATGAAGTTTCCGGTCAAATAATTCTAAAATAAATGTATTTTAGAAGTTATTAAAACATATATTCCCTAAAAATTCCCTAGGAACCCGAGCAGCAAATGATATTCTCAATGACAAGTGTCGTAGCAGTGGTAGAATTTTTTAAAAATTATAATTTAGTATTAATTATTAGTGAAGGTATTAAAATACTTCTATTTGAAGTCTGATTAAAATATTTACAAAAACTGTTTGAGTCATTTTCATACCCACTTAAGTAAAAAAAAAAAAAAATTCCCATCAAATTCTTCAAATTTTAAGTCTCTAGATTTTCAACATAAATAAATTAATTTAATGCAATAAATATTTTAACTATTTTAATATAATAAATTATAATAATAAAAAATAAGGATATTTTTTATAAAATCACAAAGCTGATCTAAACCATAACCCATCCAACCAGTGCTATCTAATTATTCCATTTTATACTTCTGTAATTTATTTTAAATGAATAAGCAGATCTAATTTTACTTACTGACTTAAGATTAAACTTTATAATAATAAAGCTACGATATTTATAATTATGATTCATACATCTTAAATGAATAGAAAAAGAAAAAATTATATCCTAAACAAATAGGTTAACTTTATAGCAGCAATAACAACTTACCTCCTGATCTTAGTATTATTATTATTATTTTTCATTATCTTTAAAAACACCAAAATTAATGATTCATCTAATTAATAAATCAAAAAAAAGGAAAGTGAATGTATGCACTATTGATTACCTCCCAGTCAATTATGTTTCATAACATTTCTTAAAATTTTAATTTATTTTGTCTTACCAGTTTATAATAACTTATTATTGCCAGTGAGAGTATATTAGTGATAGATAATAGTTTAAATAAGTAAATTATGAGAGAAAAAATAAATAGAAGGTATATTTGGTCTGAAAATACAGCAAATGTTCAACAATTATCAAATAACAAAAAGTATATTAACTAGTTCTTCTTTTATTTTGGCAAGACAATTAATAGTGGTTAATACATTTGATTTTAAAAAACCTCTGAGAAATCAAGAAAACAGATAAAATTATAATGGCAAAACAAATAATAAAAGGAAAATATCTTGGATGATCTTGTCTAGAATTAGTTAACAATGAGATTGGGTAACAGTGAAAGATAAATATACTCAAAATTGGATGCAACCTTTTTTTAAAGTTGTTTTAAATTGCTAAAGGCTTTCTCTCGAAGATGATAGTGAAAATTCTCATGTTTGTTATGTATTAGAAAACTGATAGTTTATCTATTCAATGTAACAAATGGATAAGTAGATTTGATGAAAAGTAAATTTACTTAGAAAGATAAAACGCAAAAATGTTATTTTATTGTTTTTTTTCTTGAGAGAATACAAAATAAACAATAATTATGAAATAGCCAAAGAAAGTTGATTATGTATTAATTAATAAGTAGTAAAATTTAAAATAATTGCCAATGATAAAAATAATAATAGTAAATAAATAATTATAATCTGAAGGGAAAAAAAATGTATTTAAAAATTAACTAATGTATATTGATTAGTATGCTGGGTACAATGAAGCATGTATCTGGGCAGCATAATGTTTAATAAAGCATTTTTCTCTCTAATACTTAAGTAAGAATCAATGTGATAAAGTGTATACATAATTTTAGTAAAGGATGATTATGAAAAAATATATTAATGTTAGCTACTTTTACAAATTTGATGTTGTTCTTAGTGTCTTTTATAACAATAAAATTTGTTATAGGTAAAGTTATGGAGACCTTTAAAACCATTCAAAAATACATAAGTGACATATGTTCCAAATAGGTTTAGAGAAAAAAAAAATCAACTGGAAAGTGTACCCAATTAATTAAATATTCCGCAAAACTTGTCCCAAAAAAACAAATATTAATGGGTCTTTTTAGTGTATTAATAATTATATTTTGTTAGTTATGATCAAAAAATTAAATGAAACAGGCTAAAAAAAATATATTGATTTACCAGCAGTCAACTTCAGGGCCAGAATACGGAATTCCTTTCACTATTTCTGGAGAAGCATACAAGGGGCTTCCACAAAAGGTACTAAGCAGACGGTTTTTGTCAAATACATTTGATAGGCCAAAATCTGCAATCTGTTAAAGTAAAAAAATAACTGATGGCACAAATGGGTATTTAACCTTTACACTAAAGAAATCTGTTATTTACTGATGTCACTAAAGAACTAGAAGCTTGTATTCATATTATTTTATTACTTAAAGTGTAACAAATGAAGTCCACAAACTAAGAATTCAACTGAGCTAAAAGTACAATGCTAGCTATAAAGTAGGAAAATGAGCAGGAAACAGCACATTGAGACTCTGTTCCTGTTCATTGTATCCTTTTTTCCAAGAGTTCTAGGAATGATAAAAAAAAAGGTACTTTGTCTAACACATCTTTAAAAAAGATAAATACAAAATTTAAAAAAATCATTTTCATTACAGATTTCAATTATTGATTAAGTTAAGAGATTTCAAATTCTGTAAGGAGAAAAACATATTTTATTTTTTATTAACTAAGTTATCATTTAATTATTAGCCAGCAATATAACTAGAGAGAAAAAGACATGTGAAAATAAACAAATCTTTGCATCCAATTCACAGCAAGGATGAATCCGATAACCTTGCAAGCTAAGAGCCGGACAGCTCGCTAAAACGTTACTTAACATAAAATGAATGAGATTTACAATAAAAAAAATGAAAATGAACATTAAATCACCAGGTTTTCATTGAACAAAAGAAATTCAATTTTAGATACTGGCTGACTCCAGGTGATTCTTTGTAAAGACTACTTCACAAGAGGGAAATTCTTAAGATATAAGGAAATAAAAAAATTAATCTTTTAAGCTAAGCTTTAATAATTCCTTCAATAAGATTAATTAAATTGAGCCAAACATTTTGACTTTAGTAAGCGCTATGTTAGAAAAAAAAAAAAGTTATTTGTAATGATGTAAGTCAGAAAATTGGTCAAGGGTATGGCAAGAGAGAAGAAACACGATAATAAGAAAAATGTATTTTAAAGTGTTCCATTTTAAGCTGAATTTTTAGCCTTAATTAATTAGAACTGACTGGACCGATGTTTGGAACATGTTAAATATATTTCTATTTTATCTATAGAACAGTGAATGGTTACCATAAAGCTAATGAAGGGTAACATTGTATAGGAGGTAGTGAAGAAATGGGTCTCAAAATAGTTAAACTATTTATTACAAACCAATTCTTGAGCTTCGCCCAGACAATAACATATTTATAATTTATTGAACTACCTTTCCTAATTAATTAATTATATTTTACAAATCTATTTTATTGTTATTCAAACTATTTGTAATCATGACTAACTTAAATCATTTATGCTTTCTGCATCATTTATCAATAAATATTTAGCAATTTTAAAGGACTATTACGTAGAAATAGAAATGAATAAATTAAAAATAATTGATTACCTTTGCATTTCCTTGTTCATCTAATAAAATATTTTCAAGTTTCAAATCTCTATGACAAATCTGATGCTGAAAAAAAGAAGAAAGAAATTATAAAAATGAAAATATATGATTAACTAAATTGTTATATCAGTATTTATATTATTTAACAAAACTGAACTGCAAATGCTATTATTAATACTAAGCTTTGAAAAATTTGACCCATTAGAATCCAATCAAAGATATGTTTATATATTATCAAACTTTAAAAAATATTTTAATTTAAAAAAAATCATACTTCACTAATTCTAAAGGCAAAAAAAAAAAAAAAAAAAAAAAAAAAAAAAAAAAAAAAAAAAAAAAAAAAAAAAAAAAAAATAGCTTACCAAAATGAAAATAGAACTTGGAATATATGTAAGAACTATTGCTGAACTAGATTACATATAAATAAAATCACAATCTTGTACAATAAAAAATAATAACTTACTTTGTGACAATAATACACAGCCATTGCAATTTGTCTGAATATTCTTCTTGCCTCATTTTCTTCTAAGACTTTCCGTTTGCTCAAATAGTCATATAATTCTCCACCAGCGGCATATTCCATAACCAGCACCATTTTGTCACGATTTTCAAACACTATCAAAAGATTTAACATGATTATTATACTTAACATCATATTTAACGAACAACAGAGTATTTAACATAACTTTCAGAAAAACATATATTTTTTTAAGCTACACCTTAGAAGGCTATGAGAATAAACTGCAGCTTAAGTATTTATAAGTGTCTACAATATTACCCCTAAAAATAAATTCAGTTACATATATTTTTTATATTGTTATATTGGTTTTTTTTAATGAAACATTCTTTACTTCATTTAAACTGCCCAATCAATCAATACTTATTTACCTTCATAAATATGAATTATATAAGGATGTCTTAGTGAAGACATAATCTGAATTTCTCTTCTTATTCTAATTAAATCTGCTTCAGTCTCAATTTTACACTTTTTGATGGTTTTTATAGCAACCTAAAAATATTTATAATATAAAATTAGTGAAAGTAATATAAACTATTAATTTTTAACTTTGTATATAACAATAAAATTGGCTAAAAGATATTGAAATATAAAGCTATAAAAGATACATATTTTTTCAGAATAGCATAACATATAAACATGATGGAAAAATAGATTTGACAATTAGATTATTTAAAACAAAACAGCAGTTATTGTAAGCAAATGTTCTTTAAAAAAAAATTAACAAATGAGAGATGTAAGCTTCATATTTACCTCTTGTCCAGTCTCTTTATTAATACCCAATTGAACTTTGCCATATGTACCTTGGCCTAGTTTAGCAATTGTTTCGAACCTGAAAATATAAGGAATATATCAAATACTTGACAGAGGGATCCAAAATGCTGGTCAATCACAGACCTCCAGAAAATAAAATTACTAGGGAACAAGTGTTTAAAATGAAAATCAAACATTAGAAATTCACTTTATTAACACGAGTGTTTGTAGCCTACACCTTTTGAAATTACCACAAAAAAAAAAAAAAAAAAAAAAAAAAAAAAATGTTTCTTACATTGCAGTAAAATTAAAACTAAAAACAAGTAGCAATTTCATTTTTTTTCTCGATCCACACCTAAATTTGAGTCACATATATTCTTAAGGTAACTGCTTCAATTGTTGCTTAATATAAAATCTTGTAATAATCATACCAAATTAAAAGGAAAAAACAAATCAGAATAATGATAAAATAAATGACAATAAATATTTTTTCAGAACAAAAAATAGTTTTACTTTACAAAGCAATCAAAATATAGATTATATCTACATTGAAAATGAACATTAGAATCATCAGTTACAATAAATGTAATACATTCTATGAATTATCCTATAACGTAGTAAAGATGAACTCAATGCTTCTTCGCATAAGATTAGTTTTAAATGTGACCATACACTTAATGTTCCATATATTATATTATATAAACATACTATAAAAGTTGTGATGATTAACAATACCTATAAAAAAAATAAATTAACGCAGGATATTTATACATTTTTTTTTCGGCAGCCAGTCACAGAACTCCATGTGTTCTGCAACCATCAAAAGACCAAGAAAATATACAATATATTTAAATTATCAGCATAACACATTAAAAAATGTCAAAGCGGTCAAATTGATGAACATAAAGGTGTTTACTAACCTTTGTTTAAGTTTTCTTCTATGGTTATGGAGAGTCACACCTCCAGTACTCTCCAAACCCCCCATAATATTATTAATAGAAGACTCTGGTACAACCATTTTCTGTAATCATAAAATAAAATAGAAATATACTACAAGAAAATCTTTTCAACAAAAAATAATAGCACAAAAAGAGAAGGTGATAGTGCTTAAATTCAGTCTAATTCAAACATTATAGACATTTGAAAAAATCTGCTTTAAAGAGTTTTTTAATATTGCATCATTGATTACACCTTTTTAGCAGATTTGAATATATACAATAATAATATATAGTTAAAGACATAATAAGCAGTCACAGCAAGAATTTAAGAGCTTAACTTTTTAAAGGCAAAACTTTTTCAATTGTAACAGTGTAGTAAATTAAAAAAAAAAAAGAAGAAAAAACAAGCAAAAGAGATTCACCAGAGATAAAAAAATTATTCATACAATCAGAAAATTCAATTTGTATTAATCAAAACAAGCCAAGGTTCAACACTATCAACATGCACCAGATGAATCAAGGATAAAACCTTACTACACAGTAATTCAGGAGGAAATTTAGGACAAAAAACTTAAAGTGATATATATTATATTAGTATTGCCATTAATTTGTAAAATTCTAAAAAAAAAATGCATTTAAGAGGATCTCTATTAATTGGTACTATGGGATCAGGAATTAAAGCAATACCTACACAAGCCTGACATTAATCAAAAACTTAAGCAAAGCTAATAAAGATTAAATGATAATTAAGTCATAGCTCGTCACACGTAAACATTATAATCAATCTTTTTAAAATAATTATCATGTTATTTTTAATTTTCTGTTAGAGGCCCATTCTTTAATACAAACTAAGACTGCAGATGAGCATAGCAACTGAAAATTGTAAAAAATATATTTAAAAAAAAATATTGAGGTGTATAGTCGACTGTAGAAACTATTATAGGTGGAATAGTCAGGAATCAGTCATTTTTTTTTTAAAGTTTTTAATTTTGCCAACGTTTCGGCCCAAGCTTGTGAGCCATCATCAGGGCATTACTGAGTCATGTCCAAGCATAAACTTAAAAACAGTGCCGATGAAATTAATTTTCAAAACAAATACAGTAAATAATAAGCATTGCTATTGTTTGGTTTCAATTTTAAAACTTTTTTTTTTCTTATTTATTCAATACAAAAAGTATTCTTTCCTAAATATATGTGAACATAATATTAGGATATGGTCCTGCCTCTAACAGCATATTGCTGATCATTATTTTTCAGTATAGAAAGGCCTAGTTATTGGATCATATCAGGAAATTTGTATTATTCAAGACCAATTACAACTATCGCAAACAAGACAAAGGACTTCCCTGTCTGAGCTATTAGATTTTATAAAAAATAAGAATAAAATATAATATATTTTAATTAATTTAATGATTTACAACATTCCAACAATACAACATAAAAAACAACAAAGTTAACTTCTTAGATAACTATTTTTTTAACAAATTCTATTTGTTAACTATCAAGAATCCAACTGTATAACATTGTTTTCATGATATCAGAGAAAAAAATACAAAATTTGGTTTTAAGAACTAAGAAAACAGTTAGTACAACTATTACGAAAGATCAAGTTACATCCATTTGGATTAAAAAAAAATATATATATTAATGAGAAACACCACATCCAGACCAAGTATTAAGAAGGGATTCTAACCTGTGCGCAATTTAATAATAGTTCTCAATTTTCAAAATAATCTGATGAAAGTGAAGTTACAGTAATAGGGGGGCATAACAGAAAAAAGTAAAAATAGCCCACCTTGACTCTCTGCTGTTATCATTAAAGTAATCATTCACAGATAAGTTGAGATAATTCAAATAAATTAATAAAAAACCTCAAAACTAATAATAAGGGAGACTTAACAATTAATAGACAGTAAACCCTTGCGAATAACTGCAAAATTAATAAGTGTCAACTTATATCAACTACCCACACAGTGTGTTTCTATTTTTAACTGTGGAGCACAACCCATTACTTCCTCTATCTATGATTATTTATAAACTAATAATAATCAAAATTATTATTAGGTTACTCTGAATTTGAAACAGTAATAATAATAAAAATAATATATCCCAAAATGTGAATGAATTACATAGATAAACTTCTAAATTAGTAACACAATATAAATAGCTGTCTTGTTAGTCATCATAAACATAAAACTAACTTTTAATAAGATGCTCTAAATTAGTTGCAGATAATATTATTATTAACACTAATAGAAAAATATTTTCCAATTGTAAATAAACAAATATTTTTTAAACTTACGATAATTAAAAAGGAACTTGTATTCTAAGAAACTTAACACTTTCTAAGGAGTCATCTACGAAACGAACTGCTCAAGCTAAAACGAAGAAACATTTTTGACTAAATATTTAAATTTAAAAAAAGTATCAATAGACTAGTAAAACCTCCATGAACATTCAACGTGACTCCCCCCTGTCATACATTTGCCGTTTAAGACTGATTCAACTGACGTCATATCTAAACTAATTCAGTGTTACACACTTTTTGTACCACGTTCGGTATGAAGATATCAATGGGCTGTTTCTTAATTGTAATATATTTTTAAAAATAGATTGATTCTTAGCAAAATTAGGGATGGATCGATAATCGAAATCAGTTTTCCATAACCTATATAGTTATTTTTTTAAAGTTTCAAATACAGTTACTTACATCAATTAAAAACCTTAAATACTTTACTAAACAATAACTGAAATTCAAGTAAATATTGTATATTCTTTAACAATATTTACAGTACCTTTTTTTCTATTAATTTAATTAATAATATTTATTAATTCAAAAGAAGTGATTGTTCGGGTTGCGGTCAAAATGATAAAGTCTTTTGAAACTATTTTTTAGTAATTTTGAACACCACCATTTGAACCATCTCATCCTTCATGTTAATCACACCAACTACTGTTTAATATTCATGATTTATTAATTAATTTACTAGAATCAAATACTAAGGTCAATAAATGGCAGTTTTATAATTTTAGTCACTCGTTGATAGATAAGTTGATAAATTGTCATTCATTATTTAAACATTATATCATTAACTAAGAGATCTACAACGTTTTAAGTATTGTCTTTTTGGATTTTTTAAGACGCTTTTACTGGAAGTTTTACTGACCGCCACCGGGACTAATTCCTTCCAGTAATTCTCAACGGTCAACTAACTATATCTACTATGACGCTTTTCATTAAATCTTACAAGATTACTTTGTTTTACAGGTAAACACCTGTATCATTTTATCTACTAATGGATGTCAATAGTTGACCATTGGAAAATTCTTTTGGGGGTCAAGAAATCAAACAATTAAATAGTCTTAACTATTTATTACTTTGCCAACGTTTTTACCCACATTAGTAAGTTTTATTGAGGGCATCAGATACAACAGTTAGGAAAGGATTGATTCCTGAACTCCCAGTTTGGAATGTCCTCTCCTAACTACTGTACCTTGTGGCAAACAACTATTATCTTTTGCACATAAGTTATCTTTACTCTCACTTAGAGGTGGGCCTGGCTTAAAATTTCATCTCATAGTTCTTGGTAATTTGCGTTTGCATTTTGTCTGTTTCGCATTACTTATGCGCTCTCTGTCAAGGAGTATATTCTAATCTCCCTGAGTTGGGCCCACAGTGTCTCATAGATAATGCAATCGATGGTCTTAAGGACGTTCCAGGGCGTCCTCATTCAATGCCTGGTTTCGGGAGACACGCAGGTAGGAGGTCCACTGAATCGATGTTAACCTGATTTGCTTCTTGTGCTAGAGGTACCAGATACAACCTGACAACGTTTAGACCAGGATCTCTTAAAATAATTCTTTGTAAATAATCATTATTGCTGCATGTTCGAGGCTCCTACCAATGCCAAACCCATAAATTATTTCTAATAATATATACTAATTTCATCCTAAATATCACGTATAACTAGTGAGGCGTCACGTTAAATTTGTTCGTAGTATTTATTTATGTATCAATAGTCGGTACATGTAACTGGCAATCTCAGTGGGTATACTCTTAGTCCTAAATTTGGTATAATATGTAAGATACTTTCAATTGTGGCCCTTGGAGGAATAGCTGTTGGTGGCAGCCATTCTCGGCTTCTTGCACCATCCACCATGTGATTTCAATACGGCTCAACTGATTTACACCACCATGGAAGCCAGATCTCGAAATATGCTGTATATTTATTTATTTGTTCACCCTATCTTGCATAATTTGCACACGGGTTATGGCAACGTTAACTTACAGATTACGCCAGCAAGTTAACGTTTCCAATAAACTTACTTCCTTAAAATATTCTTTTGTCTGTTTCAAGTGTTCATTTTATGATACACCTTCTCTACCTCGTATTGATGTGGCCGGTCTTCTCTTCATGTTGAAATGGGCTGAACCCACACCCGGTTTCCAACCGTATATAAAATCTTTGTAGTAGGGGTAGTTTCCTTCTGCCACCAGATGAGGAAAAGCTCTCTCTGAGAGGACGTACAAGATACAGCTTCTCTTAAAGCACCCCCCAACGGTTCGTCAAAGACTAGGCAGGCATAGGCCATATTCCTTCTCAAAACTTATCTCCCCACTCGCGTCAATTTTGACGAAGCTACCAAAAATGTTTAATATTCAGTCCTGGAGGTTGCTTCTCAACAAGACAGAAGTTTCTGTGGATTCATGCCTCTGAAGTTGCAAAAGTACACTTGGTAACATGCTACAACAGACACTGAACATCTAAAAGAGGACAAGCATAGATTACCTCCCTGTCTTCTCTTCTGTGATTTGGTACATTCTACAGTATCTGGGGCTATACATAGATATACACACTGCCTGTATTGTATCCACCTTTCCGCTGCGGGTTAACCTCTTTAAATAAATTATACTGTTTGTCCTTATCATGAAAACTGACCTTTTTTCTAGTGTTAGTGTTTTCTTGTTTAACATGACAATGCCAAATTTAGTTTAATTTTTATCTTTTTCACTTTGCTCTACCTATATAATTTATTTCAATCATATCTCAGGTCTGTTCGGTTCATAATATCCTATTCTATTTATGAATATTTTTCTCATCATTGTGAAAACAATCGGCTTATAGCAAACAGAATTAAAAAAAGAAATTGAATCACACTTGAAACATTGTTCTTTCACAATGTCCTATTGAGGGATACATCCAGGAAAGGAGCGTCTTGATATGTATTTCATAGATTGGAAAGAACTACCATGAATTAAGTAAAAGGTCAGCCAAATTATAAATGACTTCCATAAAAACAAAGATTTAAGTTCATACGGCACACTGAAATTTCTTAACATTAATAGGTCAACACTTCCTAAGGAGTTGACACATTTTATTTTTAGTTCAGTGCACTGACTTCACAATTGCAGTTATCTTCTTTTCATCCATACATTCATTAACCTTGAAACTAGACAAGCACAGGAAAATATACTTTTCCACTTCAGGTTTAGAGATGTTTCCTTTCTGACTACGATTCCTGTATAGATGGTCCCCTTTTTCAAGGTTTCCTTTCAAACTGTCTTTCTGCGTCCTTTATTATTGTCTTGAGAGAAAGGACAATCAGACAAATCATCAGCATAACCAAATACTTGACTTAGCTAAAATAGTACTAGACTGACTTGTTGAGCAATAGGAAATAAAACTGGTGAGCATTGTTCTGCCTGACTTCTTACTTCACTGCAAAATATAGTCTTTAAAATATATGGGAACAGAGGAATTATACTTCTTTTAAATTTCTAATATAAATTTTTTATATGGTGGATCATCAACATAGTAATAGCAAAAAAAATACATGTCACATGTACTTCTTTCTGGGGTTTTATCTTGGACCAGGGGAGAGGGCGGGGGATAAATACCAAGATAAAATCCCCTTAGCACCGAGGCTCGAACTCTTAATTATTTGGTTTCTCATAAGTTTTCGGTTCTCTGTTGCTAGGCCTGGCATGCTCAAAGCAAAGCGCGCCAACACGCTCGGCCATCCTGCCCCAAAAAGGCTATGGCTATGGTCATCACTCTCAACACCTATTTTGGTGAGTGACCACCATTTGTCTCACATACACGTGGGAGAGGCTATGAGTGAATCTCCATTTGATTATATGCATGAAAAAAAAAAAAACCCTCCGGGACTGGCATTCCGACTCACAACCTTTGGCATGAATGACTAGCGTGCTAGCCACTCAGCCACGGGCTCGCCTAAAAAAAAATCTGTATATAATTTTATTTTTCTACCCTACCTCTTATTTCAGGCATAATTGATTAAAACATTAGAAAGGAAAAATACATTCTCCTTCCCCCTCCATTCAGCAATAGTACAACCACCAAAGCACCAGTATTAAATAACTTTTACCAGCAGAAATCAAAATTCTATTAAAATGGAATGCTTATTATAACCATAGAAGGGTAATTTTAATAATAAAACAAATATAAATAAAAACAAAAACAGCATACATTTATATTTAACAAAACAATTTCATAACACTATATATACATTATAAACAATATAAAATGTAGATTCAAATAAAAATAAAGTTCCTTACAGTATTTTTATGAAAAGAATTAAATAAAAATAAGAGTGTTCATTTACATGTTACTAACTATAATAAATAATCTACATTATGTACGTATATAACCTTGAAAATAATCTGACTGTATTAGCTAAGAACAAAGACGTATTTCCAAAACATGACACTCCAGCTCTAAAAGGCTGCAGATTAATAATCAGTAATTCATAAATATTAAATAAGTTTTAAAAATACTTTAATTTACTAATCTAACTTTCATGAAACTTCTACTATTCATCAGAATTTTTTCCATTTTACAATGAGAATTTATTTATACAATAATTTCTTTTATTTTAAATTATTTAAAATGAGTCCTCTAGAGAGAAAACATAACCCTGAGCTTTGTTTAATTTTTTTTTTCGATTTAAATCTATACAAAGTCTTAAATCAGTTTATACTTATAATTCTAACAAATACATCGGTATAAATTTCTTAATTCTAGGCTTTCAGCAGTGCAAAAAGAACTATAGAACAAAGAAGTTCGGGGTGGTATAATGGTAAATTTAATCAATTAAACTAAAGAAATAATCTTGGATTATAGAAAAAATAAAACTGCCTAGTTAAGTGACAGCAAACTTTTTATACAATATATAATATTGTAAATATATTACTAGACCTTATGTGTTTGTGTATCAGTAAATCATACAATACTTATAAGGCAAATAAAATTAGAACTTTTATACAAAAAACAAAACTAGCCAAGATTTTATCATAAACACACAAACCTTAACATTTTGATAATTTTTAAATAAAAATGAAATTTCATATCTTAATTTTATTTAAGAAACATAATATAAAAAAAAAATTTAGTCTTTTAAATGCTTTCTGTAGATATAAAGATTAAAAGAAATTTATTGTACAAGAATAATGACTAATCTAATTAATTTATTCATAATTTCAGTTTTTTAAAAGTAAATTTACATTAATTAATAATAATAAAGAGAGACAGATAAAATTTTGTTTTAAAAATGCAAAAGTAATCCCTAGTACTTCAATTTTTATTTAACAGTATATTTTTATCTTATTTGTTTCATTTTAACACTAATAACATTTTATGCATTAAAAATCATTACACTTATTTAACCTTCGATTGGGCATCTGAAAATATACGGTTCATTTCACTCACACTAAAGAAGAAAAAAAAGAAGGGTTTCTGCCTATTCAAAAACTGTAGGAGTTTTAAGTTCAAGAAGAGAAACTTGTACGTCATAGGAAGGGGAAAATGAGAACCTCCAAACTAAAAATTAATCCTATACTGCAAAACATATTCTATTTCTTGAGAACATAAACATCTTTTACTGGAAGGAATTAGTCCGGGTGGCGGTCATTAAATGAAACAACTAAATAGTTGAAACTATTTAGTAGTTTCATTTAATGACCGCCACCCGGACTAATTCCTTCCAGTAATTCTCAACGGTCAACTAGTTACATCCACAATCATAAACATCTTTTGTTTTACTTTAGACCAACAGGCCCTTGACTGCAAAATGTAACCTTCTAGGAGAGCAACAATGATTAATGTTGATAATTATAGCGTAGAATAAAAAAATATTAAAACTATTAAGGAAATATTCATGCTTGTACAAGATTCTTTCATAAAAATTAAGCTGAATTATACACATTCATATACTGCGTACAAATTATAATGTTAGTGGTTATGCCTAATGCCCATTAAGCAATACATTAGGTCATCCACAGACCACTGTGGCTCTAACTCAAAAATTAGGCAATTAAAGTGAATTTACTTTTTGAAGCTTTTCAACATTAGGGTAAAATAATCAATAATAATAACAATCAGGGTACGGAGAAAATTTATAAATAATTAACTTTAAAAAAACAGTCAATTTGAAGTTAAAAAATCAAATGGTTTCATAAATAATTTTTAATGAAATAAAAACAGTTTAAAGTTATCTACTTTATGCAATTTAAATTTTTGAGTATAACAACAAATGAAAATTGCTTTAGAAATTACATGAATTTGAGATGCAATAGATTGACTAATTCTCGACAACTATAATACATAACACTTCACAAACAGAAATTGGATGGAGTGTGTAGCCATAGTAATACGCCATTGGTCAGGGGAAGAATGTGTACATCTAAATCTCTGAGCTAAAAGTGAATATGGTACTGTTTAAAGTCTAAGACCTCCTTATTTCTTCACTGTCAGGTTTATTCCCTTCAGTTTCATTCTGTAGCTTCCTCCAATGGTCTTCTGTGATCCCAAGAGCTTTTGCAAAATGGTCATCAACTACAACAAAAAATAAAATAAAAAAATTAAAAACCATGAAAAAATTAAATGACAAAAGATATTAGAATCACATATTTAAAATTTTGTCTGAAGTTATATACTATTGATTAAAATAACTTAAAAATAAAATATGTTTGATGATAAAATTCAGGTTTTAGGTTTGATCACCCTTGTCTATTATAGCTTTTTTCTCAAATTCATAATTTTCAGTCAAATTCTATTTTTCAATCAAATTCATAATTTTTTCAGTCAAATTCATAATTTTTTCAGTCAAATTCATAATTTTTTCAATCAAATTCATAATTTTTTCAGTCAATTTCATAATTTCTTGTACCCATTTTATACAGTTAATATAATGAGGTTTTGCTACCAAGAACTTAACATTTTTATCAAATCTTGTTGTTGTTTATCCATTTAACGTCACTTTATGTTACTGTGCTTAATCCGACGGTGCAGCGGGAGTCCTAAGTTGTGCCTACCCAGGTTTACTTAAGATAGTGAGGGATCTTTTACGAGTTCCACTTATTAAATCTTTTAAGAGTCATCTGTGGTGGACAAATATAGGACGATCTGCTGGTTTTAGACTTGCGACCTTAAGCATAGAAGGCTGTTATGCTAGCCACTACACCACAGGTGATCCTAAATGCATCAACGAGGTGTTTGAATCTGCGGGTTTGAACACGTTACCTTGTACATATTAATCTTTAACTCCTTGCTGAATGCATCGAGGGTCACCTGTGGAGTAGTGGCTAGCATAACAGCCTCTTTTAAAGGACGAAATAACCAAGGGTTTTTACTCCCTAAAAGCAAATATAGGACCATCTGCTGGTTTTGGACTTTTGACCTCAAGCATAGAGAGCTGTTATGCTAGCCACTACTCCACAGGTGACCCTTTATGCATTCAAAAAGGTGTTAAGGATTAATATGTCTAAGGTCACGGGTTCAAATCCGGCAGATCAAACACCTTTTTTGAATGCATCGAGGGTCACCTGTGGAGTAGTGGCTAGCATAACATCCTTCTATTCAAATTCCGGCAGTGAAAGGAGAAAAGTTGATTCCCAGTACTGTCAACAAAACACTTGATTAAGTAGAAAACTTAATTTATTTAAATTTATTAATTATAATTATAAATTAAGTTTTCAACTTAATAAAGTGTTTTGTTGGCTGCACCCGGAAACAATGTCTCCCCAATATATATTCTGTTATTTCAGCCATGTAGCGACCCTGGGGTATGGAGACTCTCCTAGGGCATACCCAACCTCTATGAAGTGTGTATCCAAAGACTGGAGAAAATACTGGTGGCTGAACATGATCTAGGCCTAATTACCTCCTTGCACGACCGCTGGTCATGAAACTGTGAATCTCTAAAAGAACTGAACCAAAGACCATTCATGGGTTACTTAGGTATTGGTTTTAGCTTATTTCAGGAGGGAGTAAATGGGTGGCTATGGGGTATTAAGACCCTCCTGAGGCACAAACAGTCTCTATATGGGTACCCAACTATTGGGAAGGGGGAGGGGAGTGAAAAACCTAAGTGGGAGCTAGGCCTAATCACCTCCTTGCACGACCGCTGGTCATGAAACTGCGAATCTCTAAAAGAACTGAACCAAAGACCATTCATGGGTTACTTAGGTATTGGTTTTAGCTTATTTCAGGAGGAAGTAAATGGGTGGCTATGGGGTAATAAGACCCTCCTGAGGCACAAACAGTCTCTATAAGTGGGTACCCAACTATTGGGAAGGGGGAGGGGAGTGAAAAACCTAAGTGGGAGCTAGGCCTAATCACCTCCTTGCACGACCGCTGGTCATGAAACTGCGAATCTCTAAAAGAACTGAACCAAAGACCATTCATGGGTTACTTAGGTATTGGTTTTAGCTTATTTCAGGAGGGGGTAAATGGGTGGCTATGGGGTATTAAGACCCTCCTGAGGCACAAACAGTCTCTATAAGTGGGTACCCAACTATTGGGGAGGGGGAGGGGAGTGGAAAACCTAAGTAGGAGCTAGGCCTAATCAATGTTGTTCATAATTTTTTTTTTTCTGTAATGAAAATCAGATAAAAATCCAGAATATGCTGTAATGGACTTAGCTTTTTACATTACATTACATGTTAAGAATAATAAGAATAAGAAGAATAAGAATAACCATAATTTAGGAGGGCATTGAATATCATATATTAAAATATTAATACATATAAAGAAATATACTGGTACTGTTATAGGTTGAGAAAACTAGCTAGGTGGATGTCCCTCTAATGGTTGTTTCTACCACTTCCATGGTTACCTAGAGGTTGTAACCATCTTTTAACCAGAGTAGATTTTAAAAGGCTTGGTTGACTGAAAATATTAAGAAAGACCTGTTCTTAGCAACCTTAGGGTCTGGTGCAATGCCTATCGTAGCACATTGAAATTTATTTAAATGAACATACAAATCCCAACCTTTCAACTCTGGATGGAATATATTGAAAGATAAGAATAACTGAAGTTTCAAGATTTAAGATATTTTTTAAATGAATCAAGGGTGAGTAATCCTAATCCTCTTTCCTCCATGGACTCTTCATTTGTATATCGATCCACAAACAAAGAATATCAATGGGGATAATAGGATGGTTTCTTTGAACAATCAAGTAAATTAATCATGCACTTCTGCATTATTATCAATGATCAAATTTTGGTTTGAAAGTTTATAAATTTTAATAAAAAATCATAAAATAATTACCAGAAAGTGAAGAAGTATCATTTTTTTCAAAAGAATCACTGGTGTCACCTTCTTCTGCAGAGCTTAGGTAATCTTTGCCGAGTGATCTCCTGAAATGTTCATCAATCATTGGGTCGCAAACCCCTCCACAATCTGTAACTAAAAATTAAAATAAAACTTAATAATGTTATATTACGCCACGCCAAAAAAATATAACCATTTTCAATAAATTCATTCAATTTATTTTCCATCTACAGTAACATCTAAAGCAAGATAGATGAATTGATTTACACCCCACCATGTGGGAGTAAATTAATTCTGTTCTAGAAAATTTAAAAATTTAAATACTGTTCTTATTTATCAAAATATTAATTTTATTAATAAGTACAGTTTTTGTAATCAAGCTTTCAGTTAATCATAGATAAAACAAATTTATTTACTATTAGGCTATGAAAATTGAAAACAAAGAAAAAAAAATCAAATTACCTGTTCGATTTGAAGTCGTATTGGTAGTAATGACAGTGGTTCTAGCTTGCTTTTGGTTAGCAATAGTTTGAGAGTAAGATGGGGGTGAACCTCTTAACTTCCTTGTTGACAAGTCTATAGGTTCTCTGCTAAAAAATACATTAACAATTACTTCGATTTAAAACAATGTATCAAATTCATAATTAATCATTAATAAAATTGAGAATTGTATTCAGCCTACTCAATCAATTCTCGGGATCAACAAACATTGAATCCTTAAATGAAAAAAATCTTAATAATTAATATTAGCGGTACAACACAGATAAATAGCAAATAAATCAAAAACAAAAATACATTAAAATCATTGACAAGAGATGTAATATAGCCTACAACATTATACTGATTAAATAATAAAGAACTTTAGAAAAACTCACCCTATTCGTGGAAAATGCGTAGAGTAGTCAGGGGGATCTTTTCGATGCCTCTGCCGCCTCCATTTTCCACCAGCTTCTTCCCGACATTTCGAAAGCCTTGCTTCATCTATAACATACAATTCATTTGATAAGATACTGATAAATAATAACCATACAAGTAATAATCTTGATTTTAAAATAACTTAAACAATATTTGTGATTACTTAATATTTATGAAAGTAGATTTAATGTTGAATAAAAATATCTGAGCTATTAATAATAATTAGCAGCTATACCAAAAGATGGAGAAGCAGTAAATGACATATTTAAAATCTGAGATCAAGATCAGATAATGAAAAACCAAGATGATCTTCTAATGTCATTCAGCCTACAGTTCAATTAAACCTTTCTTCAGACTAATGTGGCAAGAACGTTTCATGTTTATTTGTCAAATAATATCATTAGTACAACATTAAACAATATATTTAAATATGGAATCTATACATAAGCACATGAGATCATTTAAACAATTGCCAGAACATTTTTTGAACTGATATTCTTCCAATCTTTCTTCAGTCAGAAGAAGTACTTTTCCCACCTAATTCTGACATAGCACAAACTCTAAAACAAATATAAAACCCTATACAGGAGCCCAAAGGGAAGAATCATCATGAATATGTTTTTTCCCCCATTGTTTCAGTTTTTTCCCCCTTAACACAACATTGACTCAAAACCAGCAGGATTGAAATGTAGATAAACACATGTTTCACTATGATCTAAAGAAGCTTAATTCCCGTTCACATTTTTTTTTTTTTTTTTTTTTTTTTTTTTTTTTAAAGTAACAGGCTTTATGATGTCAAAAATAAAGGAGGAAACTAACAATGACATTACAGCAACCTAATCGGTAACTGGATACAAAATAATAGATTCAGTTAGTGATCTTCAGAGAGGGGCAATAATTTCACAATCCTAATACTTTTCTCTCTAGTTTTATTTTGACAAAAAATTATCATGATAATTGTTAATGTAAAAAATATATGATTATATTATATTTTGTTAACAATTTATATATTTATTCCCAAAAGGTACTACTAATCCATTCTAGGAAATTTTACAAAAAACGCAAAAATCTCCCATTACTGTATTATTAAAACCACTTATTTAATTTTTTTCACAATACAATGTAGATTTTTTTTTTTTAATATATTAATATAAACATATTAAACTTTTTACTTTCGCTTACTATATATAGTAAGGGAAAGTATTGCGATCGTGAAAATTTTCGAATTCCAGTTTTCAACGGAAATACACATTTTAGGGTCTCTTGAGTCCAAATAACCAAGTCCCGCAAAAAGGTCTGTGTGTGGTAACTGTGTGCCTGGTAAGTCCTATGAAACTGAAATTTCACATTTAAGACAAATATACGCCAGAGACGTTACAAAACCTTTTTCATCAAAATGAGCTTACCAGAAGAGGCACTTTATACCATGCAATTTGCACCTTTTTTCGATTTTCTCGAAAACGGTTCCGACGATTTTGATTAAACTGGCTATATCGATGTAAAATTTGATGGGCTTTAATATCATTTAGGTTTCATTCGGATAAAAATGGTCTGAAAGGGCTTAAATGCCGATATTTTAAATTTTCTTTCTCTAAAGTACCTTTAATTTTGTTTATTCTATAAAAATAACTATATTATCTTGTTACCACTGATGAAAAACATTGAATGAATTCGATACCCAACTAAAGGAAAAAACTGAAAAAATATATTTTTAAAGAAATTTTTTGTTTTTTAACACAAGTGCAATAATATACATGTATGATATACCGTTGGAAAGCTAAAGATTTTAGAAAAATATTATCTTATTCTCAAGTTTTTAAAAGTTAATAGAGAGTTATGAAAAGAAGATAAAACAAACTAGATAAAATCAAATAGAAGATTTTGAAAAAAAAACTAAATGATGAGAATAGAAATACATCAAAATATCAATTTCGTAAAAAATGCCCTTCAGAACCTCTTGGAAATCAATGTCTCAATTGTCATTAATTTTGAAGAACGTCGAAAATCCTTAAACCTTTACTGCCAGAGGATATCTTTCAAGAAATTAGGGATATCGTATCCATAGGAGCTTCAAGATTTAAATCTGCAACTGGAGATCGTTTTAGTAGTAGAAAAGATATTTCTGTCGTATTGTATAAAGTTAAGGCATTTAGAATGTTCAAGCGGAATGTGATGGACCGGAAGTTTCAAGAGATTAGTTTTATTTTAAAATGTTAAAACTGGTGTATCTTTGAAAATAAAGTATTCATTATTACAAATCCTAGCGATAACTGTCAGATATTACCTACAGCAATATGCTGACTTTGGATGAATAAAAATGTCTAATATTTTACTTTATGATCAGTAGGTTGATCCACTGACTGTTCATAGGTTTTGTACGAATTAAAATGAAAAACCAATGCCAAGATTAAAACATCGCAAAACAGATAGATAACTCTTGTTGAGAACTAGGAAAAAAATAGAAATATTTTTACACTCGGATTAGCTACAATCATTTACTAGAAACAAAGGAGAGATAAAGCCCTAGGTGGAAACATAGTACCAGCTAGACAACTATACTATCCGTTACGAAAACACTATAGTTCATTCATACTCCTAGCTTGTTTACATAACTCAAAGATTGAAATATCACAACTAACGGAGATAAGACAATACGGAATTGCCATTAACTGAATTATGCAGCATCCATACTACATTTTAGCTTAAATTATTACTTTCTTTATGATTTTATTTACTTTATGAAATATATAATAAGGGAAAGTATTGCGATCGTGAAAATTTTCGAATTCCAGTTTTCACCAGAAATACACGTTTTAGGGTCCCTCGAGACCAAACGAAACTTCTAAAATACAGACAAAACATAATTGTATAAAAGCAAAATTATATGATTCAAGCAATTACTAACGAAATTTCATACTTATATATATGTAAAATAAGATGTGCGTAGATACCTGTTGTACACAGAAATGGCGCCGCCGCACACTGGGGCGAAACACCAAATTATTGTTAACATATAATATATAATTTTATTTTATTTTTTTTTGGATAGGAAACCTATCATTTGACGTCGTGAATAGATTCCATATCCTATTTCTAGCAAATTTTACTTAACACACTTTTTTTTTTTTATAGGAGCAACCGTACAAAGGGATTCCGAGGTTTCTCAGCAACCCCCCTTTTCCGTAAAGAGGAGTATGTATTGTATGTATGCAATTGTATGTAATTGACTTTAAAAAAAACATAAGCGAAATCAATAAAAAAATGTATTCAAAATATTATAATTATTTACTTTTAATAAATATGTTTGCACATAATTATGTATTTAATTTTTTTTTTTTTTTAATCATCTATATCTATGTAGGTTCAGGGGAGCCGTGGCTGAGTGGTTAGCGCGCTAGCCTGCCACGCTGAAGTTGTGAGTTCGAATTCCAGTCCCAGGAGGACTTTTTTCTAGCATACAAATAAATGGGGATTCACTCAAAATCTCCCCCAGGTATGTGGGACCCGTCAGCTAATTGATAGCCACCCACAAAAATAGGCGTAGGGAGTGATCGCCCTACCCTATAAAATGTCATCGAGTATCGCGGAGTGGAATATAAACCATACCGCGCAGCCAAGGGCCTTCAAGGCCTGTCGCGCCAACCGGGGAAAAAAAATGTATGTAGGTTTAGTAAAAATTTAAAAAATAAAGAAGAATAAATGAATTCATCAACAAATTTACTAGAGCATCAGGTGATAATTTATTTTTACAATTCATCAGAATTAAATACAATAATATGTTCATAAAGTATAAACAAACATTTAAAACAAAGAAATTGGAATTTATAGGGACAATATTTGAAAAAAAGCAATAGCTAAAAGGAAAAAAAAAAAAAAAAAAACTCGTAAGCCGGCAGTTAATAATGGAAAGTAAACTATAAACCTTCTAGTTAATTTCTGTGGAGGTAGATTTCTGAGCGATTTTCGTTATGAATGTTTTCAACTTTTTTAATGTTTTTCATTAAGAAAACTTCAAGAATCTATAATAGTTCGAGCTGCATAAATTTAAATTAGAGTAATAAAGTTAAATTATCGTAATAAACATGATTCATTAATTATGGTTCATTCAAATAGAACATTTTCCATGGATGATCGTTTTAATAAGATATCTTAGGTGAAAAATTTTAATTAAAAAAAAAAAAACTGACGGTGGACAATGATAATAGAAACTAAGAAGAACAGCTTAACAAAAACAATATGGGGAAATTCAAAATTTCCGATACTGGTCATATGTCCACTAAATGCATAGATTAAACTGTGCGCCGGAATCATATTCATAACCACGCTCATATAGTTTCAAATATTGAAGTTCAAACAAAAATATGGATTTTATAAACTTGATCTTGAATAGCTAAGATATTTAAACAGGCGCATAAAAGAGTATTTCTCTTAAATATTGTGTAGATGAAATATTCCTGACCTTGTATTGTATTGTTACTGGAGAAATTATTCTTGTATTACTGCTGAACAAACTGTCTTCGAATTAGATGTTAACTACCATTTAACGAATCATGAATCTTTGCATTTTAAATAAATCAAATGATTAAATAAACGAATATTTAAGCCCTTAAAATAAAGATAATAGCTGTCGTGAAAGAGATATAATAAATAATAATTATATTGTTAATAGTATTCTCGAAAATAATGAACGACTTTGGTTTAGAAAAAAAATGAAAGATTTATAACTACTTTATTTAATAGTCTCTATTACCAAAAATACATTTCTGACAACGTATTGACAACTTTCCCATTCCCTAGAAATTAAATTCCATCTAGAATTTTAACATAATGTTTTTTTAATCCTCATCTATTAAATTCTTTGTCACGTAAGTAATGGTCCAGGTGTCTAAATAAATGACAATCCATAGCCGAAAGGTCCGAAGAGTAGGGCGGATGTGGCAGACTTCCCAGCTACAACAGTTTTTGTGACATAACACGTGAGACATCTGGGATGGCGTTGTCGTCAAATAAAATGGATTCCTTCCGATTTACCAAAGATCGCTTCATTGTTGCCAATTTCTGGATTGCATTAAGTTTCTTACAATAAGATTAGGCATTGATGGTTTCTCCAGCATTTAAGAAGCTGTAGGGTATCACACCAAATTTAGTCCACCAAACAGTAACCATCGAAAAAAAAGTGTAGCTAGCATAAATTTATAAAGATGATTTTTCGCAGTCGTTTAATGTGTGTTTTTACCTTTAAAATCGCTTAGAGGTGATAATCGAAGGTCTATTTTGAAATATTAAGTATCTCTGCAAGTTCCCGAACAGTTGTTCTGGGGTTTTCTTTTACCTAAGTCCGCAGACCATCGTCATCAAGAGAGGAAGTCCTTTGGCGATCACATTTGTCTTTTATGTTTTGTTTGTGACATCATGAAACAGTGCGCTCATTAATGCTGCGCTCGCCTCAGATTTAATTGATGTTTCTGTCCGTCTGTCACCCGTTCCGGCCGAGTTTAAACTCTTAAAAATAATACAAATATCACACACTGACATCCTAGTATTGACTGAATTGTTTCTAAGCAGCGAAATACTTAAGAAGTAAGGAAACGTCGTTAGGAAGAGGACTAAAAAGTGTTGTCATTCATACAAATGAATGTCAGTTAACAGTTTGTAAATAGAAAACTCAAAATCCTGCATTATTTTCCGAACAATCCAATCTTAATCCGCTAGTGCTTCTGTTGGAATGTTAAATACATCAGAAAAATATTCCCGACAAGGTGTTGGAAAAAACCTAATATTTGGAAATTACAAACGGAGTAAATAACAGATCTGGCGTATAAATTTATTTCCAATAAACTATCTAGCATTTAAAATTATTTAAAAAAAAAAAAATCATAATGGACGGTTGTGATAGATATTTATTTTATACATAAATATAGATTGATGTTTATTAATAAATAATTAGATCTTCAACTCCAATCTATAGTTAATGAAAATAAATCTTTGTATTAAACAAATATCAAATCAATTACAAAGGCAATTTATCAATAACATTGAAAGTTATACATATTTTGATAAGAAGTAAATGTTATAATAATATTATTTACGCGAATAATCAATTAAATTACATTATAATTTACGTAAATTATAATTATAACTTATTTTTAATTATAGATACATAAAGTTTATTTAATGGCCCAGTTGCTTGCAAAATATTTTCAATAACTGGAGTAATTATTGTATACAAGAATAATACTTATAATAAATATGTGATGTTTGTATTGTATAGAGTACATTTTGTATCTTTATTTAGAAATATGTTTTGAAGATGTGGACGAACCATGGACATATAACATAAAAATCAACAATTACGAAGATAAATAAAGGTTACAAATAGTTGTTAAATCACTTAATAAAAACTTTAAATAATAAATAACATCTAATAATACATGAATTGAGCTTAGAGAAGCGAAGTTAACTGTCTACTAGCAAATATTTACATCAGATTATCTATGCTAATGAGAAACAGAATAACATGAAACAGTTTTGTTGATATTATAAGTTTGAATAACTCCAAAACAGACAGACGAACCTCCACATCAATAGAAGAGAGGGGGGGAGGGTAGAAGAAATTATACACACGCATAATCAACTAGTGCATACAATCAACTCGGGACGTGAAATTATTACGAGAGACGTGCCTACAGGATCCACATTCAGGCCATAATTGTTTCTTAGGCTCGCCAATGACTTCAGGAATTTATGAAACCGTACTTCAGGTATTCAAGCACGAGAAAAACAGGGCGAACGAAAGAGCTGGGCACAACGACAACAACTGAATAATAGAAATTTAATCGGTTGTAAAGTAAAATTTAATAATAGAGAAATAATGATATACTACTAAATTAAAATTTAGATTGCTTGCTAGATACGCTATAGATCAATTTCAAGAAAACATTTTTATTTATTTATTTATTAATTTATTGAAATTTACAACTGTATTAGGTAAATACATCAAGTAAATTGGCTCATAATATAGATAATATACATAAAAAGACATGAAGAGAATATGCCCATTGGCAACACTCCACTAGGTAATCTACACTAGAAGGTCTCGAAGCCATCTTCTTTTTCAGACGCCTCGGAGGATTGTCAGGAATGGAAGAGAAAGCAAGGTTTGAAACTAGTGGGTTAATGTGGGAGTGGAGTTTGTCATAGAAGGAATGATACTTCGTACGGGCCAAATCAGCAACATATGGACATTAAGGTCTTTATGTATGAGTTTGTTGGTGACAAAGTAGGGAGCATTGAGTATTTTTCTAAGGATTTTGATTTGTAAGGATTGAATACGAGAAGAATTTTATGGTTTAGGAGAGCCCCAAAGCTCAACTCCGTATGTCCAATTACGCCTTATGATGGTAACATAGATGAGCTTTTAGTAGTTAAGTGGAAGGTTAGAGCATCTATCCAGTTAGTGTTGAAGTAAGCGATAAGTTGGGCAGTTTCTTGTAGTTTCAGGCTTGTGTGCGGATTCCAAGTTAGTCGTTTGTCAAGTAGGAGTCCTAGATAGCGAATCTGTTCAACCGAGACTAGCGGAATATTATTAAAGGACACTGTAGGACAGGATGTCGTAGGTTTACGACGAAGGGTAAAGGTAATTTGGTGGGATTTGTTGGAATTGATTTTGATTCTCCAATTCTGACACCATACTTCAAGGTCGCTGAAGTGAAAAAAAAAATTAAAATAAGATCTCTTAAAAGAACTTAAAAAAAAAAAAAAACTGTGCCTATACAACCCATGGAGGGTCTTGGACTCAGTACATATAGAGATTCGTACTGTTGCCAGCGGTCGTGTAATGAGGTGATTAGGCCTTGATCACGCTCAGCAACCAGGTTTTTTCCCTAATTTTGGGTACCCACTTTA
The DNA here is from genome assembly GCA_023052935.1 of Piezodorus guildinii. NCBI lineage: Eukaryota > Metazoa > Arthropoda > Insecta > Hemiptera > Pentatomidae > Piezodorus > Piezodorus guildinii. The sequence goes on from CM041293.1 coordinate 66,746,038, forward strand.
AAGAGGCAGGGTCTGCCTCATCGATATATCGAGTTTAATCAAATCGTTAGAGCGGTTTTTTAAAAAAAAAAATCGTCAAAAGGTGCTAAATGCATGATATAAAGTGGCTCTTCTGGTTCGCCAAGTTTGATAAAAAAAAAAAAAAAAAAAAAAAAAAAAAAACTGGCTATAACTTCTCGGGATTACAATTCAATAAATATGAAATTTAGGTTTCATAAAACCAACCGTTTTCGAGCAAGACTGGCCACACACACACACACACACACCACGACATTAAGCGGGACTTGGCCATTTGGACTCATAGGACCTTACTCATTGGTCATAGGACCTTAAAATTGTGTATTTCCTGTGACAACTCGAATTTGAAATTTTTCTCCCTTATTATATGATTCTAATATAGACAAGTAAAAGTAAAAATATAATAGTAAAGAAATTTAAAACATCGCTATGTAATAATACTACGGTACTATAAGTATTATTCTACTAGTGAGATGCCTATCGAAGAGGTATATACTGTGGAACGCAATCGAAGAGCCTAGTTGACTTAGTGCCAAATTGGAGATCTATTTGCTTGCTCCATAATATCTCAGGAATGGCGAACGACCTGACCTGCCTTGTTCTAATTCGATCACTTCTACGGGTAACTGAACACGAAATAGTACGGTTAAAATCACATTATAAGCTTTATTATAATCACATTATAAGCTTTAAGAATAGCAAAGAGGTACACCAACATAGTAACTAAAAAATTTTAATTTAAGCAACATAACGAGATATGTTAGGATTTTTCCGCCAATCATCAATAGAAATTTATTTTTTTATTCTTTTGGTTCTATCCTTATATTTATGGGTACATTCAAAGTTATTTAGACGGTGTACTTAAAATTTAGTGACATTATTCAGGAAATCGGAGGATGCTACATTGGGTATCCTTAATTTTATTTATCCAGATTTATTAGGATAGGAATCTTTAACGAGTACCAGACATCGTACAGGCCCGTGACCACCTTTTACGTCCTCCTCCGAAGGACGGCATGACCTAGAGCCACCTGCGGGTTTGTACCTGTGACATTGGGCATAGAAGACTGTTATGGGAGACACTTCGCTACAAGGTGACCCCCAACCTGAATGAATATTAAGCTTCCGTACTTTGTGGAGAGAAGCCCTGATGAAGAACCACAACGTGGGTCAAAACGTTGGATATTAAATCGTTTTTCACTATTTTTTTTTTTTTTTTTTTTTTTTTTTTGTCTCCGCTATACGAACTATCTCTTCCATAAAATTTAGGAAATAATATAACTAGGATGGGGCTCCTCCCTGTAAAATTGAAACCAACCCTGATAAATTAGATGCAACAGCATTCTGCCAACGTTTTAGGGCTAGTGAGGATGTTATGTCATAAAACCGCGAAATACTAACATTTATAATCGAAAAACTTGATATGGTGTCGCTTCCTTCTCTATAAGTATATTTGGAGTTCTATGAAAATTTTGAATTTTTTCTTTTTAGATTAAACTATTTCTGCATATTTTTATTTTTCATTCTCTGTAGTGGAACTGGTGCAGCACTTTTGGCGTATGAAGGGTATTGAGATTGCAAGAGGACATTTAAGAACTATAAAATAGAAATGGTCATATTATTTTTTGTATGATCAATATTTTAAGTCATAAGCAATTGTAGTGAGGTCAAGAGGAGAACTATAACATATGATTTCGATTAGAAATTTTTCAATTCCAGAATTATTACAAAAAAAAAAAAAAAAGTTTAAAGTTATCACTATTTATTATTTTTACTTTAATTTACCAATATATGAAATGTATATTAAGGGAAAGTATTTTGATTCCGAAAATTTTCGGCTTCGAAGTTCACAGGAAATACACGTTTTAAGGTCCTCTGAGTCCTAATGACCAACGTCTAAGCGTGTGTCAGTCTAGCTCGAAAACCATAAGTTGTATAAACATGAAATTTCATCTTTTAGGAGCATTTGATCCTGAGACGTTACAGTAACGTCTTCAACAAAACCGGCAAACCAGAAGAGCCACTTTATACAATGTATTTTGCACCTTTTTATCAGTTTTTCAAAAAGGGGTGGAACGATTTTGATTGAATTCGCTATATCGATGTAAAAATTAATGGACTTCAATATTATGTAGGTTTCATTCTGATTAATAGAGTCTGACAGGGCTTAAATGACGATTTTTTGAATTTTCTTCCTCTAAAGTAACTTACATTTTCTAGATTTCAAAAAATCAACCATGTAATTTTATTAGCATTAATAAAAAAAATAGCTAAATATATAATTGAAGGAATTTTAGTACCAAATAGAGGAGAAAATGGGAAACATATTTTTTTAGGCAATTTTTTTTTCCGAACATAAGAACAAATAGAACATATTATTATGACGTAAATTATATGGTTTTATTCAATGTAATATATAGTTCATGAAGAAATAACTATCATATTAACTTCAAACAAAATTAAAAGATAGGAGTCGGTATTATTTTAGTTCATGATGATAAAATACAAATTACATAAAAATAAAATAATTTATAAAAGGAAACACTCCTTTAATTTCAAATATATAATTTTTTTTTTAAATTATAGTCAAACTTTTATCAGTTGAATAGTTCCCATACTAATAAAAAATTATATTTTACGTCAATGTTATCAACGTATGACTCAATTCGGATTATAATTAACGTTCAGCGTGTGTGGAATTTAGAAAAAAACATGTAATAGCGTCGGTAAGAGAGAAAAAAACTAACTATCAACAAATTTATTTTTTTCATTAAAACATGTGATAAAAATGACAAGAATGTCGATGACGCATATATAATGTTATGCTATAATATTAGAACAAAATAAAATTAAATAATATTTAAGTAAAAATTAATTTGAATATTAAAATATCAATAATAAACCTATTTATCTATTATGTATCATGAATGCAAAAATATCCTTATAAACTAACTCTTAAAATACAAATTCAATTATTTAGAAAATATACAGATAAATAAATGGAACATGTCAAATATTTGGTTAATAAAAGATAAAAATTGATTTTAAGATAAACATTTACTCAATTAACTAGAGAATATAATGAAATCATCAAGAACAAATAGTGTGTCTTTTAAAATATTTTAAATAAAAGTGAATAATACCATAATTTTAAAGATATTACACAAAAAAAATATGAAGGACTACTCAAAGATATGTGACAATTACCAGTTTTGTTTTTCAAACTTTTCAAATATATCATTAAATAAATTAAAACTTATACTTCATTATCTTCTTAAATCTAATAATTTATTTTTAGGCAGTACTCAAAAGTTTTTTTGTTTTGTTTTTTAACTCAAGGAAATATAACAGATCCTACAAACTTCAAAATAATTAACATTATTTAATATAAATATAGAATCAATAAAAACGGTTAAATGTAAATTACCCAATTATATTATCAAATGTATTATACTTTTCCAGACTCCAAATCATTAAATCGTCCAAATTGTAAATTGTTTGTCATTAATTAGAATTCTTGTACGTTTAAACTACCAACAACTATTTGGTTTAATTTTTAGTAATCATTGGTGTTCTTGAAATAAGAAAATATGAGAATTTAAGTAATTCTTTATTATTCAGGTAAATCTATTGTCATGACTTAAATTAAAATCTGTTATATATTTGTCTAAAAGAATTTTTAAGCAAATAATGTCTACAATATTTTAATATTAGAATTCTATTATATATTAATTATATTAAAGATTTCAACTGGTATTGAGGCATCCTTTTAGTAAATAAATATTCTTTACATACATCACTTGAATTATTTAAATAAATCTTAATCTATATAATGGTAATGCTTTATAATATATTTTTTTTAATACATTTTTGGGACATTTATATATGTCAGATGTAGTTTCCTCCTATTTTTTTCTAAAATATATGTAACTTACAAACGTATCAATTGAATGTTAAACGTTTAGATGATTTAGTAAACTTTGATTTTTATTTCTTCGAGTGTTTGAAGGATTTTTTACACATCCTAGCTTTAAAATATACTGGAATTAAAAAATATTTTAAGTATAACAACTCTTATTGGCTTAGACTTGTTTTTAAAATCAATATTTCATAGATGTATTGATATTTTTTTCAATAGGGCAAAAGAAGTAAAAAAAATCATTGTGCCGAAATAATATAATTACTTTATTCATTGTAAATGTTAAATGCAAATTATTAGATACACCAACCTGTTGAATGAATCCATTTCGATGTCCTGTATATTAATTTATTAAAAATTAAATTAAATAAAAAAGATTTATAAGCGCAAAAGATTGGATACTGAGTTAATTAAAAAAAATTGTGCGTGTTTAAAACAATACTTAGCGTTATAATTAATATTATATTAATACATATTTAATATAATTAATTGTGTTATAAGAACTATAATAATTATGTGGTTATGAAAAAAAAGTATTGAAAATCCGCACACTTCGTTTGATGCTAAACATGAATGAACTAGGGTCTAGTAGCATGACGATGAGCAACCGGAACTAAGAAAAAATGACATATCCATTAACCGCCGATTAAACTCAACATAATAATTATTATTATTATAAAAAATCCACGATAAATGTATAATTTAATAAGAAATAATGAGCTCGAAGACTCACCAGGCAGCCATGGTTGCCATAAACGATGTTCCGCGGCTTGCACCATCTTCCAGACTGTTCATTCAGAATACGGCCTTCCCCCACCACCATCTTAGGCGCCCGTCTCACAACCTTTTTTTTTTTTCATTTTCTTTTGCCTTTTATTTTTTTTATTACAACAGCTTCCGCTCCATTCAGGAAAAAAAAAATCTCCTGAGTTCCAACCTGTAATCCACCACCCGGCACTAAGTCCCTCATTCCAGAGTTATACAGGCAACTTTGATTTTTCGAATTTGAAGTACCTACCTATCCTTACCTCCTATCAAAGATAAATAGAAAGGTCCACTGCATTCCGTAAACGAGGCTTGAGTCACGAACAACTTTACATCTAAATTTTCTGCATACTTGCTATATTACAAGGATTGAGGACAGTGGTAAAGCAAATTATAATGCCGATTAGAAAATCCTATCCTTACACGACACTTCATCGAAAAATCTCTTCACAAATAAACAATTTTCGAACCAAAAGTCAATTAATAAATTAACAAAAATATTAGTCTAAAATAGAAAGACCACGTGCTATAATTATAATGAAATTGAAAATAAGACTAACAAATATTACTTAATTATTGTATATATTTTCTTAAATTGTACGATATTTTAATTAAATTCTGATCAATGTATATTATATATATATATATATATATATATATATATATATATATATATATTTTTTTTTTTTTTTTAATTATTATCTTTTTAGGGAACGGTGGAGTCTAGTGGATAGAGCAATAGTCTACTGTTCTACGGGTCCTGGGTTCGAATCCCGGCAGTGGCAGAATATTATTTATTCTGTTAATTCAGCCAGGGGGCGACCGTAGTGTATGGAGACCCTCCTCAGGCAGAACCAGCCTCTGTAAAATGGGTACCCGAAATTGGGGAAAAAACCTGGTGGCTGAGCTTGATCAAGGTCTAATCACCTCATTGCATGGTCGCTGGCCTAGAAACCTTACGAATTTCTATATGCACTGAATTCAAGACCCTCCATGGGTTGTAGAGGTACAGATTTAAAAAAAAAATTTTTAAATATCTTTGTAACGGTTAATTAATTACTTAAGTAAGCAATGAGATCTAGATTCTCTAAACAAATTCACTTCCGAAAAATTAAATATAAAAAAAAAAGATTAAACCAGTGGAAAAAAACTTTCACACAATTTTCGATTACCTACCTTCATGAAATCAAGTTCCAAATAAACTTAGGAGAAGTGAATTTGGTTTCCATTCGCCCACTATGCGTCCCGATAATGACCCACAGTGTGGGTCGAAAAGTCGACAAACAATGAAAAGTTGAAACTATTTAGTTGTTTCATTTACTGACCGCCACCCGGACTAATTCCTTCCAGTAAACTTAAGAGAAAGTTGAAAAAAATTAAAGAATTATGTTGTGTTGTTGGAAACATTTGTTTTAGATCGAATAATATAATATTATAAATTAATAGCTACAACATTATTTATCACTCTGCATTACTTTCTACACCTTTGTATGTTAGGAAACATTTTTTCTAAAATCTTTAATTCTCTAATAACCAGGTCCAATATTTCTGCAGTTTTCTCTACCGTTTAGTTGTATTTATTTTTTTCATATTCCATGTGCATTCATTGGTAACAAATACTAACCAGCAGAAATAATTCATTATTTTTGATCAACCAAATTAAAGGTGGTTTAGTAACAAAGTTTCAAACTTCTGGATTTATGCTCTGATTAGTTATTTCAATCAGGATCAAACCTACATGAAATTAAACCCATTTAATTTTGCATTAATATAGTGATTTTAATCACAATTGTTTCGAGGAATTGGTAAAAAAGGTGCAAAACGCATAGTATTAAATGTCACTTCTGGTACATCTATTTGGATGAAGTTGCTGCAACATCGTATGCAAATACTCATCTCAAATATGTAATTTCAATTTTATATGACTTATTGATTTGGAGCTAGACCACATATACATATGTTTACTTAATTAAGAGTGGTCTCTTGGATAACCGATGATCAAATCAAAAACTAATTTTATATGCAATCTATTTTATGGTCTCCTTTTTCCATCATTAAAATACATTTTGGAGGTTTGGATTGTTGTTGAAGTAATCTACTTACTTATGTTTGGGTCTACGTTCAGACAATGAGGTCATCAGTATTTATATTTCATTATTTTAATAAATAATAAGGAAATGTTAATAATAAGGAAATAAGAGGTCAAACTAATTTTTTCCTTTATCGGACGACAATTATCCTTTTCTAACACGTCTTGTTTCTCTTTTCCATCTATTTTATATGTTTTTTAAAAATATTTTATATGAATAATATTTTATAAGATATAATTATATCTGAGAATAAATTATATAATACCGGTGTAGGAATTCGGCCATGTTGCTACTGTTAAGATAAACAAATACAAGATTATGCAAATATCTAAACAATAACAATATGTTTCTTAGCATTACTAGACTAAATACGTAATTGCTGATAAGGGAATCAAATTTTTAAAACAACGATTCACAAGAACCTATAACCTTTTGATAAATAGCCTTATCGCTTTTAACAACTAATGCATAGTTTGGAGCCATAAATAAAAGAGATTAGAAAATGTGAGAGAAAAAAAATTATAGACAAGGAATAACTTTTCTTCCATTCACTCAACTATATATACAAAATAAACAATTAATTCCAGGGGATACAGATGTATTCATATGTTTTTTATTGTTTAACTAACTGACCCGAAAAACGTTGTTTTATAAATTACTTCTAATGAATATTTTGGTTGTTAAATAAAAAATAACGAATGTATTGTAAGTGTGTGTGGTTGAAACCTATGGCGGAAAGAGGAATGGAACGCTGTAGAGGATGGCCATTGAAAAAAAAAAAAAAAAAAAAAAAAAATCCAGTAATTTTCTCAATTCAATGAATTTCATATTTGTTAACAATAAACAGTCTACGATATTTTTGGAAAAAAATGCTATGTTATATTCAAATTTGTAAAAGGTATGGAAAGTGACGAATACAGCTTAAACTTCTTACTGATTATTTTACATAATAATTTTATATTGTTATATCATTTAATCTATATCATATGTTTCAAACGAAACTGAATTAACTTTTTATTTAAATTAACTTCAAACTTTTTCAACTTCAAGTTTTTTTATTGGCTCTTAAATTGATTTTAACAGATGAGGTAATTAAAAATATTGAACTTTTAATATTTATTAAAATTTAATATTCGTTGAAGTAATACGAACATTTAAATTTTTTTTTTTTTTTTTTTTTTTCTTACCCTCTGGTTTTATTTTCGAACAAAATACAAATACAAATATAATATGTATAGCTGTCAGATTTGTCCTTCTGTTACCCGGAGGTATTCTAAAGAGGATTGCTATATGCGCTGGATGCACTAGTAATCTTTCAAGGGCTTCTTCTAAGCCTTTATTTATCCATTGCAAAATGGGAGGAACCATTCTTCAGGGTTTTGGCAATAAATTGAGTTCAGACATAGTCCGAACTCCTTCCCTCGGCGACAACGTCAACGAGAGGTAGTGATCCTTGCCACCTCCCAGGCTTGGGTGGTGGGGTGATATCAGAAAATAATGGATTAGCACAGGCCTTCAGCCCATCAAAAAATTTAATGTGCCTCCGGCTGATATATTCAGGCACTGTTGGCAATACTAATTCCTGATGAAGGATATGGTTTCTGGCCCTTTGTAAGTTGGTACCTCTGACAATCCGCAGAGGTACCAACTTAAATTATTTAATTATTTAAATTATTTGGATATTGTTAATAGAAAAATACTAAAATCACGATCAAAAAATGCGAGAGGGAAAGGAGGGTAAAAGTTTGGGGTTATAGGTATTTTTTTATGCCAAATAAAAAAAATACAAACATTTTCCTGAAAAAAAAAAATCTTTATCACCTAGCGGTATGAATATACTTTAGTACCGATTCTCATACCTACCAAATATAAATACTAAATTTCTTAAAAATCAGTCGAACCGTCCTGCGACACGAGATTTTTATATATAAGAAATTGATTAAAAAGAAATATTTCTTGTAAAAACCTGTAAGTATTTAAACTTACGACTTTTCCTGTTTTAAAACATAAGCAATTATTTATAACATAAGCATATTTGTAAAGCTCAAATCCGAAGGATAGGACAGAAAGAATAAGGGAGTAAGCGATGGTAAAAGATTTCAAAGAAGTAAAAACAGCATAACAAAAACTTAGTATAAAAAAAAAAATAAAATAAAATAACGAATTGCGAAATAATAAACTGTTTCTATGCCCTTTAAAAAACAAACAAACCCTGCAAAATGTTGCTTAAAACTAAAATATTCTTGCATTGATAAGAATTTTGATTAAGAACAAACATATTTAGTTAACCTTTAACTTCAAAGCAATTTTATTTATTGTTTTTACATAAGAAGTTAATAATAACAATTTTTCGGTATGCGCTAAATCTCTACTAAAATAATAAAGTATTTTTGAGGAAGTTTTGATGGGATATTGGTGAAGTTGTTTATTAAAATAAATTGTTTTAGTGTGCATGAGTATTTGTACAAATTAAAAAGGTTTGAATCAGCATATACTTAAGAATCAGCAATATAAAGTCGATTGTAAAACAAATATTAAATTTTAGTTACACAACAAACTTTATTTTGGAGTAGGTTGACAAGTCAGGAGAAGCATTTTATGAAGAGAAGATTTTAGTCTAATAGATCAATAAAAGGCATAATAATAGTAGATAAGAATATTAGAATAAAAAAAAAATAAAATAAAATAAAAATAAAAAAAATTGATACTATTCTTTTTTTCTTTTCAAATTCCATCTAGATTCTATTAAAAAAAAAAAATAAAAGAAAGAAATTTAACGGAGAGAAAGGAATGTACGGGGGCGAAAGAATTCCAAAAAACTAACTGATTAAGGGAAATAATCTTGAATCCCAAATGCTACCACAGACTTCCTTCTGTGAGATATATTGCTATGGGATGAAAAAATATAAATTTTTGAAATCATTTATCTTGATTACAGATTATAATCCGATGAGTAATAAAGCTTCGCACGTCGTATAAATAGTCCTTGACATATAAATAAAATAAATTAATCTAGAATTAAAATAGATAGTGATATATTTAATTTACACTTAATTAATTCCGGACATGAATATTTGGGCGTACGATGTTGCCAAGTTTACAACAAGCCTTGCCAAACAACTCAAAGACGCAACATAATGTTTACTACCGACAGCGAAAACATCTAAATTGTTGAAAAGAAGGATAGTATTTAACGCTAGTTTGAGTGTTATAAATAAATAATTACTGCAGCAAGGCAACAGACATTTTATTACTAATCAGGAAGATGTTTAAAAAAGGAAGATTTTTTTTTTTTTCATTTTGATTACAATAAATTTACTTTTTTTCTCATAATGAAATCACTACATAAATTTGAGAGAAATTATCGAAATATTTTTTTTGCGAAAAAATATCAATAATTGAAGTACAAACAATTGATATTAGTACAATACAATTAACCTTTCCATTTTTTTTAATTTTTTCAAAAGGGATTAAGACATTATTAATTTTCCATTCTGAATAGAGATTCTTTATATCAGACTACATTTTGGTATTCGCGAATTAATAAGGATTACTCTTTCCATATTCAGTACAGAAAATAAAATTTAATTAAATATGAAACACTTGAAATATTGAACATATAAAGATATCACGATTTTTGATATAGATAAACAAGATTCAATATGATCACAATAATCCGTTTAGTCTCCTGTTAAATTTAAAAAATGATCAACTGAATATAAATGAATTGATAGAACATAATTAATATCTTGATAACATAATAAGGAATTTTCTTGACAATTTTACCAAATTATAGGTGTTTTTTTTTTCTTATTGCATTGGAGCTCTCCATAAAGCCAGCAAATCATTACTAAATATTTACTAAAAAAGTAGCAATCAGCAGCATTTGTAATTTCTTCCTTTATATATTAAATTATTAACCTATAATATTATAGGTGGAATAATCAGGAGTCAGTCTTTTTCTAAATATTTTCAATTTTGCCGACGTTTCCGTTCAAGCTTATGAGCCATCATCAGGGCATTACTGAGCCATGCAGCAAGCATAAAATCAGTTTATTAGAATTTAGAAAAAGACTGACTCCTGATTATTCCACCTATAATAGTTTCTACAGTCGACTATACATCCTCAATATTAACCTATAAATTATAGATTGTGCAACATACATATTATAATATAGACAAATTTAATGTAGTTAAAAAGTAACTTGTTTTAACATCAACTTAAAATAACAGTATAATTAAATTTAAAATATTCCAAACAGAAGGGATTTAGGGTTTTAAATTCTTCGAAGATAGCAAAGCACTGCTAAGAAACATTTTGCGCTAATGAAAATGGACATCAATAATACAAAACTAAAACAACACATACTAAAAATATCGATTAGAATGTGCAGTGGTCAGTAGAATTTAATTATCTTAATCAGGTTCATTACAAAATCGATCAAAAAAGTTCTCACAGTTACCAGATGACGCCTTAACTCCATCACGATAGCAAAAAACGTAGGTAATTGGTGATGCGTACAAAGCAGGCTGATATAATAGTGCATCATGCATAAATTTCCAATGGTTGTGAAAACGACAGACATTTGGTAACCGTCTATAGACGAAAACGGTAAACGATGACGAAACAGATCGAAAAAATAAAAGTATGATTGATGAATGGAGAAGTTAATTGGGAATGAGTACAAGAAATAATTCACACTATAATAAGAAATATTATTAGTTTAAATTTCAGGCCTGCATCAAAGTTGAGAAAAAAACAACAACACGCAATAAAATGAAAGACATAATAATAAGAAAACAGTAATATAAGGCCAATTTCGGGATGAAAACATCAAGATTATAAAATCGTATCTATACACAGTATATTGTATATTAATTAGTGGACAGTGAAGTATGAGATGGTTTGGTTAATGGTAACAAAATATTAGAAAATAGTGAAAAACATTATTAAAACATTAATTATCCAACTTTTCGAAGCATGTTGCGGATCACCATCAGGAATTCCAGGAATTGTTCTTGACTCTTGCCTGCAAGCCCTGATAAAGACACGAAACGTGGGTCGAAACGTTAGATAATATACATTTTTTTCTCTATTTTCTAATTATTTTTGACGAGAGAACAATCTCATCCTTCATATACTCAGCATGGATGATATATTTTTTCCCTACTTTTTTCCATTCGCCTACAACACGCCCTGATGATGACCCACAATGGGGGTCAAAACGTTGGCACAAAATAAATGGTTAAAACTACTTAATTGTTTCATTCATTGACCGCCACCCGGACAAATTCTTTCTAGTAATTCTCAACGGTCAAGTAATTATATCCAATATATTATTTTTTTGTTAGTACAATTTATTAACACTTAGATTCAAGAATAGTTGACAGTATGATAAATTATAGAAGTCGGTTGAGGGCGCGGTCATTAAATAAATCTCAATTTAAACTTAAAGTGAGAAATATTCAATGACCAAACTCCCAATCAACTTCTTTTATGTTAACATAATAAATTCTTAAGGTAATGTTGTTAAAATAAATAATAAATAAATTGAGTAAAAGCAACATATCAATAAATTTTTGGTATTTATTAATTTATTTATTAGGAAAAACGGATTTTTTTTTTTATTCGTTATTCGGATTCTACGCATCTTGAAACGTAAGCTCTCAAATTTTGAGCAGGGGTAATTTTTTTTTTTTTTTTGGTTGATTATTGAAAATAATAAACCAAAAGCATTTATACAGGACTGCGTTACTATTTCCTTTTCTTTTCTTTCGATTTTCATTTAAATAATTCAAATAAAATTTCCTGATTCCAGAAAACCTTACATTTTATCTTTATCATCAATAATAACAGAATTAGCAGGGAACCACATCTCTAATAAGTTGTGGATTGACCATATAAGATGATTTTTAAATTTTTTTTTGCACTTTGTTGATCGCGTTGTCTTGATCACGAAAATATTTTGGATTTTTCTCTATCTTCAATAATAACCGATTTTTTGGTGCAATAACATCTATTATAATCTGTTACTTGATTATACATATGACATTTTTTTTTTTTTTTACTTTTTTTTATTTATCGCGCTTTACTGATTCTAAAACTCTATACACACTTTTCTATATCGTCAAAAATAACTGAGTTATAAACGTATTTATGTGTAAATTTTCAATTTTTTTTTCTTTTCTTTTTTCACTTTTATAAAATTATTCGCGGGTTTTTGGTTAAAAAAAAACTAATACATTTTTTTTCTATCTTTAAAAATAACTGAGTTATTGAATAAAATCCTTTTAATAGGACGCCATTTTAAAAGTAACCAGCTGATATAAACGTTAAGGTGTTATGATCATCGTTGAATGGACCAGTATTTTGTGGCGAATGTCAAAAAAATTGGTCCAGTAGTTTCGGAGAAATGCCGCGGACGGCTTACGGCGGACAAACGGATTTTTTAAAAATTCGTTGTTCGGATTCTACGCCTCTTGAAACGTAAGATCTCAAATTTTGAGCAGGGGTAATTTTTTTTTTTTTTTCAAAAGGCAACCTTTTGTTTTACGGAAAAGGTTAAGCAAGGCAAAGAATATGAATAACCGGTAGAGGACCAACACGTCGAAAGGAAGATATTAAATGATTTTTTTCATGTAAGGCTGAATACGTGCAAGGAATCTTCGTCGTTCATGGCATATAAATAATAACTTAATTATCCGATCTACAAGTTGTACTTTAGTATTATAAATTCAAGAACATAACTGCTGTACAAGGATCAAAATACGATTTTTGTTGGTATGCCGGTGTATCTCAATCGACCCACGGAACAATGGTCCATTCGAGGACATCGCCACTTCTTATCGTTAACGTCAGAAAGGCCTTTTATCAACATTCTTTATCATATGGATTTATACCCGCATTCGTGTGAGGAACAAAGTCGATGAGAGATGGATCCGAGTGAGGAGCGTTATTAAAGATACATTAAGGAGAAGAGAGTATAGTAGAGAGCTGAATTCCGCGAGGGACGGGAGGCGGTGGGGAGCGGGAGATCAGGATAAGGGAGCTATGCTCGGAATGCGAACCGGGAACGTGAGGTACGCACAGGAAATACTATAAATAGGGAACTCGTTCCACCCGGCACCGAATAAAAACAAAAGGGACGGAATTCAATGACCTTGTAGGGACTGGTCGTCCCGGCAGGGGGCGCCGCTGGCTTAGCCACTCTCTGATAATACCAATAACCAAACCTCTTCTCTTCTAGTAACATCATCTTTATAAGAGGAAAAATATTATTTTGCAAGCTAGAAGAATGTAGTAAAGGATCGAGCCGTCATTAAACAAACTACAGCAGTCAAAGACAGCTTTGCTGTTTAAATTGTAAGTCCAGGAGACGGAGTGAAGCTTTGGGGCTCAACTAAACCATCAAATTCTTTCTGCATCCAATCTTTACAATTCAAAATCCTTCGTAAAATGCTCAACGCTCCTTACTTTGTCATTAATAAACTTATCCATAAAGACCTTAATGTTCCCTATGTTACTGATTTGGCCCGGACCAGGTATTAATACTTTCATGACAAACTCCATTCTCACTCTGACCCACTAGTTTCATTCCTTTCTTTCTCTTCAATACCTGATAATCGTCCGAGGCCCCTGAAAAGGAGATGGCCCCGGGACCTTCTAGTTTAGAATATTTTTAGCGTGGTTCCAATGGGAAGCTTCTCTACATGTGTACTATTTCATTGTATTATATAACAATCACATTTACTCAACGTATTTTTTTTTTTGTTAATACGGTAAATATCAATAAAAATGTTAAAAAAAAAAAAAAAGTCTAGAAGTCATACATATCTGATTATTTAATTAATAAAAAAAAAACACCTTCGTTATGCCGTACTTCGGAGGAGGCGTAAAATGGTGGTCCCGAGCCTGTGCCATATCAGGTGCTCGTTAAAGATCCCTACCCTAATAAAACCTGGATTGGCAAAATTTGGGATTCCGAATGTAGCATCGTCCGATTAGCCACAACATAACAGTGACGTTAAATGAATTAACAATATACATCAATAAAAACTGAACAAGCGCTTTTAAGTAATGACAATATCTAACCACGTGTAGATGTTTTTTCCCTCATATTTAACTTAATATTTTTATTTTGTTCCAATAACTTTTAGGAGGTCGCAGCTTCCCTGACCTCTTCAGCGCACGCCCATGATAACGGATCGATTTACGTAAACATTTCACATCTCTAGATAAGAGCATTAAATTCATGGAAAAAAACATATTAATAGATACAAAAAAATGCGATTTAGATCTAACTAGTAAAAGAACTATATTTCAGTATAAGTTAAAATAAAATCTGGACTTAGGAGTATAAACGGTGAGGTTTTTGCTATGGACATAGGGATAGATATTCTAATTCGTAAATTTAAGTATTCAGGGTCTAGAAGAAACACTAGAGGTAAACTGAATAAAATAGATATTAAACATAGGAACATGAAGGTTAATTGTATTTAGTAAAATAACTGCAATCTTTTTCTTCTGCATTCTTTTTTTGAAAACAACAGATTTTATAGAAGTAGTATCCTTTCTATTGCTTTACTAATTCCACACATTGAGAGGGAAAATAAAACGTTATTCGATGATAAGACAATGTGTAGAACATTTGGAAAATAAACGCTGAAATTGCTGAAGAACTGATGAGACTACAAAACACGAGATTGCAAAGCAGCGGTGCATTAAGTTAATATCTGCGGCATCTGTCAGAGTATAGGAGATTAAGTGCAATTTTAAGAATTTCGAATTATGTGTTTCAAAACTAATTTTCGTCTCCTATTCGGATTTGATGGGACAAGTAATATAGCAATTACCATTCGCTGTAATAGCTACAATACTTGAGGTGCGGAACAGAGTGGAATAGGAAATATAGAATCTATAAACGGTATATTTATAAATAATTTAAACATACATTTTTGTTGTTATATATTTATTTTATAAATATACAGTAATGAAAAGTATTACAATTGTGAACAAGTTTAAGGGCCCCCTTAGTCCCACAAAAAGGTCTGTGTGTATGAGAGCACGTGCGCGTGTTCGTGTGTGTTTTAAGTATAAATCAAAAACTAAAATTCAAACGAAATTTTAATTTCATATTTAATACAAGGATTATGCCTTATTTGTTAAATAAATTTTTTACCACAAGTCAGCCCAAAATTGCCACTTAATACCATTTGTAATTTTCTCAAAAACTTCTTAACGGTGCAGAGGTCTGACAGGGCTTAAATGATGAATTAAAATTTCTTCTTCTATAGTATCTTTGTCATAATTACTCCGAGAGATTTGAGGTGCGATCGGGTTTGAAAGAGGGTGACTCCCTTTCACCTGTTTTTTTAATATAGCCTTAGAATATGTTATAGAAAAGGTGATGTGTACCGAGAAAGGCTTAAATATGGGTGACAAGATTCCGGTTTTGGGGTATGCCGATGATTTGGTACTACTAGGTGAAGACACGGAAACCATACAACTAAATACAAGTGTGTTAATAAAAACCGGTAAACAAATAGGTCTCGAATTAAATACCGATAAGACGAAATATATGATTAGTTGCAGAAATGGTGGCGATCTTGATGATATTAATATTTCAGGTCATACTTTTGAACACGTAGAGAAATTCAAGTATTTAGGTTCAATGATAACAAGAAAAAATGAAATCCAGGAAGAAATAAAGTCACGGTTAAAGGTGGGAAATGCGTGTTATTATTCAGTTGCTAAATTACTTAGCTCGCGGCTTCTGTCTAAAAACTTAAAGGTTAGAATTTATAAAACTATTATTCTTCCGACGGTTCTTTACGGATGCGAAACGTGGCCGCTTACTTTGAAGGATGAACAACGGCTTAAGGTTTTCGAAAATAAGGTACTGTGTAAAATATTTGGTCCGAAGAGAGATGAGGCCACTGGGGAGTTTAGAAGGTTGCACTACGCGGAATTGCGGAGTTTGTACCCTGTGAATATAATTGAGTTGATAGCATCGCGGAGACTCAAATGGGCGCGTCATGTTGTTGGGCTTAGTGAGGAACGGATTCCGAGAAATTTGGTATTCGCTGAACCGACTGGTAGGCGTCCGAAAGGTAGGCAGAAGCGTCGATGGGAGGATTGCATTAAGGCTGATCTCGGGGGCTTGGGCTTGACCGGTGAACATTGGACGAGTCTGTACAGCCGAATTTTGGTGGTATCGGCATCGAACCTTCGGGTTCGGTAAGCCTATTATTATTATTATTATTATAGTATCTTTGATTTTGTAATTTGTAATAAATGATTATTTCTTGAAGTTAAGATTTATAAAACAAATAAATAAGAAATATGAAAGAATGCGAAAACCCACTTGAGGAGTAAAGTTAAAAAAGTATTTGTCTAAGCTGTAATATATGAAATATATATTAAGGGAAAGTATTGCGATCGTGAAAATTTCAAATTCGCGTTTTAGGGTTCACTGGCTCCTAATGACAAAGTCCCGCAAAAATGCCTGTGTGTATGTCGTCAGTCAAGCTTGAAAATGGTAAGCAGTATAAAAAGTAAATTTTATATTTTAGGAGCGTGTAGGCCTGAGATATTACTTTGCAATTGTTTCAACAAGATCGGCAAACCAGAAGAGCCCACTTGATACCATGCGTTTTGTAGCTTTTTACGATTTTTTTCTCAAAAACAGCTCCAACGAATTTGATTAAACTTGCTATATCGTTGTAAAATTTAATAGGCTTTAATATAATGTAGGTTTCATTCTGATTGAAATAGTCTGACAGGGCTTAAAAGCAGATATTTTAAATTTTCTTCCTCTGAGGTACCTTTTATGGTTAGATTAAAAAAAATTAACCATTTCATGTTGTTATTTGAAAAAAAACAACTAGTAAATACACTACATAAAAGAATTTGAATTGAAAGAGCAAACATATTTTTTATCCGATCATAAGAACGTATAATAAGCATATAGGATATAATAAGTATATTGGACAGCTAAATATTTTAGAAAAAAAAAAAGTTATCTAATATA
Source organism: Piezodorus guildinii (assembly GCA_023052935.1). NCBI lineage: Eukaryota > Metazoa > Arthropoda > Insecta > Hemiptera > Pentatomidae > Piezodorus > Piezodorus guildinii. The sequence continues at coordinate 66,763,860 of CM041293.1, forward strand.
CTGAGTTGTATAAGGTAATGCTGGGTGATAAAGCCTATTCAACTTAATAATTATGGTAAATAATAATTTTTATTGTTAGATCACTTAATTTGAAAAACATTTTCATCGAAGTTCAATATAATTGTTTAACCTTTTTTTTCAAACCTAACTTTATAAATTCTTAAATTGATTTTAACGGAGGTAAGTGAAAGTCGTGTGTCGAGAGCACAGGATTCTTTTCCGCAAACAAGAATAAAACATAATGTATAATATACCATTGGAAAGTTTAACATGTGGATATAATGTTTTCTAATGCACTAAGAAGTATAATGTAAATGCAGAGAGACAACAATTAAATAAAATTAAGTGATTCTTATAGATAAAAAATTATTATTATAAATTTTTACTTTAACTTACCTATATATGAAATATACGGTAAGGGAAAGTATTGCGATAGTGAAAATTTTAAAAATCCAGCTTTCAACGGAAATACACATTATAGGGCCCCCTGAGTCCAAATAACCAAGTCCCGAAAAAAGGTGTGCGTGATAAGTATAACAAAAAAATCTGGTGCGGGCAACACACGACTTTCACTTACCTCGATTTTTAAAATCAATGAAAGAATTTTCAAATACAGTTAGAGATAAAAATACGTGAAACTATTAAGGAATTAATCAAATTGAATTTATATATAAACATGTGTTTTATTAAAAAAATCTATTATATTATTATCTAAAATAATCAGTTAGTTTTATCTTCTTCTCATCACTCTCTATTAACTTCTAAAAGCTTGTGTATGAGATGATATTTTTTCTAAAATCTTTAGCTTTCCAACGGTATATCATACATGTATATTACTGCTCTTATGTTCAAAAACGAAAAATTTCATTAAAAATATATTTTTTCTGTTTTCTCCTTTAGTTGGGTATCGAATTTATTCAATTTATATATTTACCTGTTTTTCATCAGCGCTAACAAGATAATCTAGTTATTATTATTGAATCTAAAAAATTAAAGGTACTTTAGAGGAAGAAAATTTAAAATATCGGCATTTAAGCCCTGTCAGACCATTTTTATCCAAATAAAACCTACATGATATTAAAGCCCATTTAATTTTACATCGATATAGCGAGTTTGATCAAAATCGTCGGAACCGTTTATGAGAAAATCGAAAAAAGTTGCAAAATGCATGGTATAAAGTGCCTCTTCTGGTAAGCTCATTTTGATGAAAAAAGTTTTGTCACGTCTCGGGCGTATAGTTGTCTTAAATATGAAATTTCAGTTTCATAGGACTTACCGTTTCCGCTCGGGAGTTACCACACACACACACACACACACAGACACACACACACACACACACACACACACACACACACACACACACACACACAGACCTTTTTGCGGAACTTGGTTATTTGGACTCAGGGGACCCTAAAACGTGTATTTCCGTTGAAAACTGGAATTCGAAAATTTTCACGATCGCAATACTTTCCTTACTATATATAGTAAGTGAAAGTAAAAATATATTTTTTCTATTTTCTCCTTTAGTTGGGTATCGAATTTATTCAATTTATATATTTACCTGTTTTTCATCAGCGCTAACAAGATAATCTAGTTATTATTATTGAATCTAAAAAATTAAAGGTACTTTAGAGGAAGAAAATTTAAAATATCGGCATTTAAGCCCTGTCAGACCATTTTTATCCAAATAAAACCTACATGATATTAAAGCCCATTTAATTTTACATCGATATAGCGAGTTTGATCAAAATCGTCGGAACCGTTTATGAGAAAATCGAAAAAAGTTGCAAAATGCATGGTATAAAGTGCCTCTTCTGGTAAGCTCATTTTGATGAAAAAAGTTTTGTCACGTCTCGGGCGTATAGTTGTCTTAAATATGAAATTTCAGTTTCATAGGACTTACCGTTTCCGCTCGGGAGTTACCACACACACACACACACACACAGACACACACAGACACACACACACACACACACACACACACAGACCTTTTTGCGGGACTTGGTTATTTGGACTCAGGGGACCCTAAAACGTGTATTTCCGTTGAAAACTGGAATTCGAAAATTTTCACGATCGCAATACTTTCCTTACTATATATAGTAAGTGAAAGTAAAAATATATTTTTTCTGTTTTCTCCTTTAGTTGGATATCGAATTTATTCAATTTATATATTTACCTGTTTTTCATCAGCGCTAACAAGATAATCTAGTTATTATTATTGAATCTAAAAAATTAAAGGTACTTTAGAGGAAGAAAATTTAAAATATCGGCATTTAAGCCCTGTCAGACCATTTTTATCCAAATAAAACCTACATGATATTAAAGCCCATTTAATTTTACATCGATATAGCGAGTTTAATCAAAATCGTCGGAACCGTTTTTGAGAAAATCGAAAAAAGTTGCAAAATGCATGGTATAAAGTGCCTCTTCTGGTAAGCTCATTTTGATGAAGAAAGTTTTGTCACGTCTCGGGCGTATAGTTGTCTTAAATATGAAATTTCAGTTTCATAGGACTTACCGTTTCCGCCCGGGAGTTACCACAGACACACACACACACACACACACACAGACCTTTTTGCGGGACTTGGTTATTTGGACTCAGGGGACACTAGAACGTGTATTTCCGTTGAAAACTGGAATTCGAAAATTTTCACGATCGCAATACTTTCCTTACTATATATAGTAAGTGAAAGTAAAAATGAAATGTACTGAACTGAAATTTTATATTAAGGACAACTATACGCCCGAGATGTTACAGCAACTTTTTCATCATAATGAGCTAACCAGAAAAGCCAATTTGTACCATACGTTTAGCCCCATCATACGATTTTCTCAAAAACTTTTGAAAAACATTTTGATTAAATTCTATGTATCGATGTAAAATTTAATGGGCTTTAATATGATGACGGTTTCATTCTGTTTAAAATAGTCTGACAGAGCTTAAATGCCGATATCTTAAACTTTCTTCCTCTAAAGTACCTTTAATTTTGTAGATTCTATAAAAATAACTATATCATATTTTTAGCACTGGTAAAAAACGGTTAAATATATAATTTGAATCCAACCGAAGTAGGAAACGGCAAACATATGTTTGTTTTTTTTTTTTTGTTTTGCAATTTTTGTGATTTTGAACATAAGAAAAGTAATATAGTTGTATAATATACCGTTGGATAGGTAAGGATTTTAGAAAGAAATATAATTTAATACACGGAATAATAAAAGTTAATGGAAAAGCCGATAAAACAAACTGATTGTTGTAGATAAAAATATTATAGATTGTTTAATAATAACATGTTTCTATTGAAATTCAATTGAATTTATTTGTTAACAATTTATTTTCATCTCTACATGTATTTAAAAATTCTTAAACTGATTTTTAACAACGGTGGTGAGTGAAAGTAGTGTGGTACACGCACCAGATTTTTTTTTATTTTACATTTTTCGACATCAATACATTAAAAATATCTTAAATTTATTTTAACTAGTGGGGTATGTGAAAGTCGTGTGCTGAGCGCAAGCTTAAAAAGTAAATAAATAAACGTTTAACTTTCGTGAGGAACATGGAGTAACTTAAATTACAATTTCCCCACGAAGTTTAATTTACATGCATGTACAAAGAAAAAACAAACGAAAACAAATCATTTACAAATAAATAGAAATTAATCCTACGTTCTGTAAGAGTTGTGGGATGAAATACTTGACGCGGGCCGTGGCGTAGCCCACTCATTCAAGTTGATCAATGGAGGACTAAACTCAGGGTCAAGGTCGAGTCTACATATAACCTGGAGTCGGCTCCGCACTAGTTTTCCACCAACTTTCGTCCCATTTATTTATACATAAACATATAGTTAAATATATTTAATAAAAATAATAGTATAAAAAGAAATAATAAGCGTTATTTAAGAAATATTCAAGTATAAATTGCCACGTTAACTGCAAAATAGAGTTTGCGAAAAAGGACTTTTGTGTATTCTTTATAGTAACAGTTGTTTCTATACAGTTGTTATACATTTCTGAGCCAATCATACTTCCGAATTCAGTGTATCCAACCCTATAACATCTGGTCGATGAGTTGTGTCATTTCAGGGTGCCAACTATCATCATATCCGGAATACCTCCGTCCGTAATAGACAACGATGTCCTCAAACATACAGTAGAAGGAAACCCCTACCAAATAGTTAAAGGACTCTCAACACAATTAAATGCAAGTGCATCTACTGTTTCCAGACATTTAAAGTGTATTGGGAAAGTAAAAAAGCTCGATACATGGGTACCTCATGATCTCACTGAGCGGCAGCAAGACTCCATGTTTCAAAACACACCGTGCAAAAATTGAAAGAACTGGCCTACGAAGTTCTTCCGCCCCCACCATATTCTCCAGACTTGTCTCCAACAGATTACAAACTGTTCAGGAATTTAAAAAACTTCGTCATAGGAAAACTTTTTAAAATGATGATCAAGTGAAAAGTGCGTTTTCAGATTTTGTTTCACTTCATAGCTCGGAGTTTTTCAGTTCGGGGATAAAAAAGTTGGTGTCACGTTGGGAAAAATATGTAGAAAAAGAAGATAAATACTTCGAATAAAATTATCTTGTTTTCATATCGTATTTTTAATAAAAATCCTTTACCTTGAAAACGGACATTTCATGTGACACAACCCAATACAATAATCACTAAGTTTATGCCCTATAATGAGTAAGTAACGACTACATTGTTTTCCACAACTTTATATTTAAGGTAACATTTTTTCTCAAATCTTTAGCTTTACAACTGTATATTATAGATTTATGTTACTATTATGTTAGGGAAAAAAAAATACCTAAGACATTTTTTCTCCTCTAATTGGAAATCGAACTCGTTTAACTTGTATATTTAGCCGTTCTTATCAATTCTAATACGATGATATAGTTAATTTTTTTGGAATATAAAAAATTAAAAGTACTTTAGAGGAAGATAATTTTAAAAATGGGCATTTGAACCTTATAAAACCATTATTAAAATTAAATTAAATCAAATAAAACCTACATGTAATTAAATTTAGCATAATTTACATCGATATAGCGAGTTTAATCAAAATCGTTGGAGTATGTTTTAGGAAAGCGTAAAATGGTGCAACATTCATTGCATTAAGTGGCTCTGCTGGTCCACCGATTTTTGAAAAAGATTTCACATCTAAGCATATATGCTTCTAAAATATGGAATTTCAGTTGTGTAAAAACTGAATCGTTTTCGTGCTAGCTTCCACACACACCTGTATGCGGACTTGGTCTCAGTGACTCAGGGGACCCTAAAAAGTGTATTTCCAATAAAAACTAGAATTCAAATATTTTCTGGATCACAATACTTTCTCTTAATATATATTTCATACATGGGTAAGTGAAGATAATATACAGCGTAGAAAAATATTCCGGACATTTACTCCTTCAGTTGGTTACAGCTTTTTCATGTTTCCTATTAACGGAATTACGGAGCTTGTACCCTGTCAGTATAATTGAGGGAAGATCGAATTCCGAAAAAAATATTTTCAATTCACTTAGCCCTCTCCCCTTATCGAATATCCAGCGTACGTCCTCGGCGAATTAGTTCTACAACCTGTGTCAGTGAAAACTGTTCGATGTACCCGTAATACAGATAAATAATTTGTTCAACTGCCAATATGATATTAAAATAATTACTGATACGAGTTATAGCTACAAATAAAAGAGGGACCAAAGCACTAATTTTTTAATATTTAATAATAAAAGCTACATGAAGAACTTGATAACATTTCCCAAATCAAATACATTAAATAATCCAGGAGATAATAATGATGCAAATCTTCAATAATCCTGCCGATAACATTGTTGCATATTTTCAAAGCTCAAAGGATAAATTTAATCCCTTAACAAAAGTAATAAATAAACCAAGGATTTCCTTGAATACAAACTATCAACAGATATAGTGGAAAATCACTTGGACTTATTTACAAAGACCATCAACAGATGTTTTGAATTCTTAATGATAGGGAAATGAAAATGACGTGATACCCTGGTTCTGGTTGCTATAAGAACAAATGAGTTTAAATGCTTATGGCTAGTGGCATATGTTAATGGCATTCAAAATTTGATAGCGAACGATCTAGAGCAGCACATACTTTCAACCACCAATAACGGTTTTTTTTTAAACTGACACATTTTACTTTCACTTACCTATATATGAAATATATAGTAAGAGAAAGTATTGCAATCGTGAAAATTTTCGAATTCCAGTTTTCAACAGAAATACACATTTTAGGGTCCCCTGACCAAGTCCAAATGACCAAGTCAAGCAAAAAGGTCTCTGTGTGTGTATGCGGTAAGTCTAGCACGTAAACGAAAAGTCATACGGAACTGAAATTTCATATATAAGACAACTATACGCCCGAGACGTTGCAGCATCTTTTTCCATCAAAATCGGCTTACCAGAGGTGCTACTTTATACCATGCATTTTGCACCTTTCAACAATTTACTCACAAAAGATTTTGATTAAACTTGCTATGTTGATATGAAATTTAATGGGCTTTAATATCGTGTAGGTTTCATTCTGATTGAAATAGTCAGACAGGGCTTATATGTTGATTTTTCAATCGTTCTACCTTAAAAGTATCTTTAATTTTGTAGATTCGAAAAAAATAACCATATCATCTCGTTAGCATTGATAAAAAACGGGTAAATATGTAAATTGAACGAATTCGATAATCAACTAAAGTAGAAAAGAGCAAAAATATTTGTTTATGCAATTTTTGTGTTTTTGAATTTAAAACGGTAATACTCAACATATTTCCTCATTGTGTACTTTAATACAGTTGTAAATTATTCTAAATAAATAACAGTAATATATATGTATAATATGCCGTTGGAAAGCTCAAGATTTTAGAAAAAAATATTATCTTATACACTAAGCTTGTAAAACTGCGTGAAAACATGTTTATTTTTAATGTAGCAACCCTATTTTAAGAAATTAAACAATATTAATAATAAAAGTAAAAAAAAAAATTATGGTTTTATAGAAAATACAGTAATTTAATATTCATTATAATACGCTGAAAGTATGTGAGAGTGTAGGATAGATAATTCACTATCACCAAATCTCACGATTTTCACCTACCTGTTCTCTCGCCATGTAGCGCGGCCTTTAACAGACACGCAGGCTTTTGTTTTAACACAGAGAAAACATTAAAACGGATATTTCTATTGAAAATAAGGATTTGAAAGTTTTAATACAGCAATTTATTTCTATTCATTTCACAAGTGAAATTAAAAACAACAGTACTCAAAACTATTTTCGATTTCCCAATTGTTAATATTTGATTAATGAAACTTTAAAAAAGTTCGTAATTGAAACGGAGTTTTTAGCCTTTTATAAAGTATATTGTACAGGTCTAGAAAGGAAAATGACATTTAAATGCGATCCAATGTGGAATGTGCGAAACATTCCATCAAGATACCGAGCCGCAAGCCCATTGGTTATTAACATTACAAAGCCACTATTTGTAGAAAAAATAAAACATTAAAATAGAAAAATAAAGAAATCTTTAAACGGGATGCCAGAAGAAATGTTTATGGGGCATTCGACTGAGTAAGCCATGAGATTTGTATGATTATAGGGAAGGTTAAATAGAAACTAACTGCCTCTTGGAAAGGGTCTGACAAGAATTTTACAAGCACTTAACTGGACAGATGATGGTCTCAGAGTAGATCGGTTTCTAGAACTCAATTTTCCTATTTCACTTACTTCAGTTATTTCACTATCTGGAAATACCAGATAACAGTCACGTAAACAAATGTCAGAAGATTTTTCTTATTTACATACTTTAAGATGCTTGGTTGTTTGGGTTCTCGTCGACATTAACGATAAAACGTAATACTAAAATCTATTAAGTTTTTTTGGGTTCAGTACATATAGGGATCCCAATGGTTGTGCCAAGGATGATCAGCCACGATGTTTTTCCTAATTTTTTTGGTTAGAGGCTGGGTGAGCCCTAGAAGGTTTAAATAACGCAATAAATAATAATCCTGCCATAACGGTTTCGAACTTGGGACCCTGAGATCTGTAGTCCAGCGTCTGAGCACTGTGCTTCACCGTTCCTCGACTATGATAGCTTGTTTTAAAATCTTTCTTGAAAAAAAAAAGAAGCATATAAAAATATATGCTGAAAAATGGTTAAATACAATGCCAGAGCAAATCAATGTCTATTAGATGGATTATTCAGTAAGGACTAGTCATGTCATTTTGAATCTTTTGATTATTAGCAGAAAAAAAATTATAAAAGCAGTTTCAAATACAAAAACGACATAACATTTTGAGTTAAAGGTGGCTAGTTGTTAGTTATAACTTTCCCATGAAAAATCACTCAAAGAATATCGGCAGCCCCAAACAATTCTGAAAGATAATAACACCAATAAGAGTATTTCCAGATAAAACGAATCTTAGAACTATGCCTAAATAGCTTGAGACAGTTAATTACCCTTGATAATGCAATGCCAATTATGATTTTTAAAACTTAGAAGTATAATTTGTTCATATGATACTAGGTATTTATCCCAATTTGTATTTTAGTGAATAATAACTCTGTTAGGTCAATTATATTCTCCTTTCCTTTGACAATACGATAAAGTAATTTAAGAAAAATAAAGTCGAAACATACTGTAATACAGCTAATAATTTAATTGTAATGGCATAGTAAACAATTTTATTGTGTACCACTTCAACACACACGAGTGTAATATTTTTAAATAATTTAAATAAGTAAACCTTATAACCTTATCGTAAGCTAAAAATTTATTTCATTTAGATGGTAAGTGGTCGAATTTCCACAACAGTACTATGCAAAATATACAATGGCCCTTTCATTTGTTTTACAATATGGTACATAACTATTAATTCAACTCATCATCTATTCATAGACTACAAAAATCACTATGACAGTATAGATACGCAAGAACTTCTAACTGTAAACACTATGCAAATGTGGGTATTTCGTTAGAGGCATTAGACTGTGAGAGAGATAAATGTATAGTAAAGATATACTATGCCCTATATACTCCTACTGGTGTCTTGGGAGTACTTCAAAGGAAATACACTTTTTTATTCATATACTGGAGCAAGTGGTGAGAGAAGTCAGGTGTTATATTCAACAGGACTGAACAGACTCTTGGATATATATACGATTAGTACATGGTTGGGAGACCTATCACATCACAGTCAGATAGATACTTTTCTCGCAGGCTGTGATGACCAAGAGGGTAAAGGCCAAACCTTAGGGACCTCAAAGTAACACAGCACCAACTGGTCTGGGCTGATTAACTTTTATTTCCTGGAAGAACTACAAAAAAAATCTTAACCCACCAACTCTTGATAGCATGATTGGTTACCTATAGGATTACCTGTTGAGTTTGCCAAAACTGAAGAAAAAAGGATGTTAATCCTCCTCTCTTTTGAAGATCCAGTCAGAAGACTGTGACTTCCGATTAATGAAAGCAAGATCAAGTATATGTTACTTAGAGTACAACAGTATATGTTATTTAGTAGTAATAGAGAATAAAACAGTGATGAATGACATATACTAATGACTCAAAACTAGAAGGCAACGACTCAAGATCAAGATAACCGGCAGAAGTTAAAAGAAGAGATACAGTCCCGACAATGGTCTATAGCTCCATTGTAAGATTAGGAACTATTTGAAAATATCAATTGGAATTAAGAGTGTATAGTATGAAATAATAGCATGATACACATTGTGATGGGCAAGTAAAGTTATATGGCAAGATAAGAAACAAACCCTTAAAAAAGTAAGTTGCTGTAACAACAGGATGAAGATGTTGATGGAAGGACTGATGTTATCGGTTCATTAATATTTAATAGTATTAATATTAATACTTAAACCAAGTAAAGAAACAGTCCACTCAACAATATTAACCATTTAAATAAACAGACAAAGTTGTAAAGAAAGCAATGTTTCATTATATATATATATATATTTTAGAAATAATAAATAAAAATAAACCTATACTACAGCCGTGAAAAAACTCTGAATTTAAGGAGACATATCCACATAAAACATTTATGGAGGCTTTATGTGCTGCAGCAGGCTCTGCTGATCCACAAGTCAATCCACATCCCATAGAACAGAAAATATAATTTTGATCACAACCAGCCTGAAACCTAGGTCTGGAAATTAGGAGGTTAGTCCACAGAAATATTTCACCCTCCTAGTTCTGGAATTTTCATTTTAGGTTTAATCAAAACTAAATTATTTAACTAATGAATTAGCTTACATCCTATTGGGAGTTCAGGAATTCTTTAGAAAATATATAGAATTTAAAAATATAAACCTAAATATTATTACCATTTGAGGAGCGGCGTGGTCTAGTGGATAGAGCGCTAGTCTATTGTGCTCCGGGTTCTGGTTCGAATCCCGGTTGTGACGGAATATTATTTATTCTGTTATTTCAGCCGGAGGCGTTCCTGGGGTATGGAGACCCTCATGGGGCAGACCCAGCCTCTGTAAAGTGGGTACCAAAAATGGGGAAAAACCTGGCGGCTGAGCGTGATCTCGGCCAAATCACCTCATTGCACGGCCGTTGGCCTTGGAACAGTAAGTATCTCTATATGTACTGAGCCCAAGACTCTTCATGGGTTGTAGTGGCACAGATGTATGTGTGTGTATTATTACCATTACTAACACTGGGGGATCACCTGAAGCAGAGGGGCTAGCATAACAGCCTTCTATGCCAAAGGTCACAGGTCCAAACCCGCAGGTGGTCCTAGGATTTTTTAATGGGTAAAAAATCCTTAGTTATGCTGTCCTTCGGAGGGGAAGTAATAGGTGGCCACGAGCCTGTGTGATGTCAGATACTCGTAAAAGATCCCTATCCTAATTAAACCTGGGTAGGCAAAATTTAGAACTCCCACTATAGCATCGTCCAATTAGTAACAGTAGCATAAAGTGATGTTAAATGAACAAACAAACTAACAGAGAAAGTATATTTTACTAAGCCTACTAAAGATAACTTTCTTATCATTTTACTAAGCCTACAAAGATAACTTTCTTATTACACACTTTAGATAATGGTCTTTTTAACGTTTTCTATAATGGTCAATATTTAAAAACAGATGAGCAAGTTTTATTGGAGAGAAAAAAAATCTTCAAAGGATCTTTTAAACCATAGGATTAGTCAGGCAAGGTATATAACTTGAAAAACAAAGTAGGATCGAGGAAGGATCTAGTTTAAATGAGCTGAAAATGAAGTAATCAATGCCAGAACTGTCAAATATCAAGTTCAAGATGGCAGATAGACCTTCATAGGAGGAGACCAATATTTTCTACTCTGAGTTGTGTAGCAATAGTAAAACTTTTTTTTTAATTGCCTGTAAAGCAAATTTATTGGGAAAATTCCCAACTATTATATAAGCCAAAATGAATGTATGATAAATAAAATAAGTAAAATAAACATGATATCCCAAAACCAAGTGATTAAATTTCTTCCTCAAGTAATTAAACCAATCTGGAAACTAAAAGCTTCATACATAGTACATACTCGGAACATAACAAACAAGGAAAGATTATAAGAACAAAAAATCATTATTACCAGTATCTTTAATAATTTATAAAATCAAAATTCAAAGATTTTCATAAAAGGATATAAGTTTATATACCACCTCTCAGGTCAAGAGTGAATTAAGAATGTAAACAGCTAAATTTCATAGCTGGATCTATCCTCAGGAAACCAAACACAATATAAATCAATCAAAGGGGATCTGAAATTCTTAAAAAAAAAAAAACACAAAAATTCCAGAGCTTTAGATTTTTTATAGCAGTGTTTTTTAAAAACATAAACATTAAAAAAATGTACTAATAAACACATGAGTCAATCCATAGGATGATAGAACCAAGGTATATAACTTTACTTTATAATTGTACCTGTAATTGAATATATTGGAAAAGAAGATATATATTTTTGATTAACAGTGTTTAATTCCACAGTTTTACTTTCATTTACCTATATACTAAATATATATTAAGAAAAATTTTTGTGATTGTGAATTTTGATTTTAAAAGTTTAAGTTATTTAATAAAACAAGGTATAGAACATAAATGAATTGGAAAATAAATTTTGAGATTGCTGAAAAATTGATGAGACTACAAAACACAGAATTGCAAAGAAGTGGTACATTCAGTTAATATCTGCGACATCGCGAGATTAAAAGATCAAGTGCAACTTTCGAGTTATATGAATCAAAACTAATTTCCTTCTCTTGTTCGGGTTTGATGGGGCAATTACAATAACAAGCAATTAGATTTGCTGAAATAGCTAAAACACCTGAGGTACTGAACAATGTGGAAGAGAACAGAATATATAAATGGTATATTTATAAATAATTAAAACAGGCATTTATAATGTTTGGTATTAATTTTGTAAATATATACTAACGGCAAGTATCGTGATCCTAAACATTATCTAATTCTTATTTTCAGTGGATTAACATGTTTTAGGTCATTAGAGTGGACTAACACCCTACACAAAGATCTGTGAGTGTAAATGTGGTCAGTCTAGCTCTATAAAATCTCAATCTAGAAAAGAATAAGTAAAATAATTGTATAAAACTGAACATTCATATTTTAGGAGCGGATGTAACAGCTTGTAAAAGCCTGAGATGTAACTTTAGCAACTTTCTCAACATAATTGGCAAACGAGAAGACCTTACATTTTAAACTTTATACCATACATTGTTCACGATTTTCCGATTTGTGAGTTTGTGGTAAGTTCACCTCCAAAATGATGTCATACAAAACTGAAATTTCATATTGAACACTAAATCTATGTTACAGAAACATTTTCGTTAAACTAACCAAAATAGCTACTTTGCACGACGCATTTTGTAAACTCCACGATTTTCCGGATAACGGCTCTGATTATATTGATTAAACTATAGGATTAAGAGTATATGATGTAAAATTAAATAGGCTTTTATTCATCCAGATCTTATTCTGATTAAAATAGTGTGACAGGGCTTAAACACTTAAAATTCTTCCTCTAAAGTAACTTTAATTTTGTTGATTAGAAAAAATTAACCATTTCTATTCATAAGCATTAATATTAATGGATGCGTAGAAAGTATACAATAATCTTATAAACAACTGAAGGAGAAAACAACATAAATATTTTTCCAGATAAAATTTTCTTTTCCACTTATGAGTAATATATAAATAGAAAGCAAGAGATTAAAGTTATTCAACATAAAAAGTTACAGATAATAATTTTTAAATACTAATTAATCTAAAATAAATGTTTCCATCAGAACTATATAATCTTTTTTCAACTCTAACTTTATTTAAACATGATTACAAGTGAAAGTGTAAGTGCAAGTCGTGTGTTGTGCTCACCAGAATTTTTGATAGGCCTCATCACGAAAAGGACTAATTTTTAATATTTTGAAGGATATACCCAATTTTAATATTTTAGGGAATGTTTTATTTTTTATTTCAAGTTGAAGTCACCATTCTCGTTGAAAGGATTTTCAACAATTGACATACATGGTAACAAGGATACGATCCAAAATAGAAGAGAACCTTTAACTGGTTAGGTAACACTTAATACATTTTCAAGATGTTTGAGATATTTGTTAACACTTTGTTTCTTATACATTTATTATATTATGTATGTATGTATTCTAAATATTGATATGAAATCCACATTTCTTAAACAATTTTGCAGATATTTCAGTGACCTTTAGATGACAAAACAATCAATCAGTAGATTTGTTTATGATAACACAATTACAGAACGGTTTGATTTGAAAAAAGTGATCTGATGTGAAGTTGGTACAAACCTCCATAATTGCCTGTCTGACCAGTTGGACAAATGAAAGTACATGTTTAACTTAAAAATCCAACTGCAACTATCAACATAAATCCATTTTTGTTACAGAATGCTGGTAGGCAGATATTAAAATACACGGAGTACTGAGTTATTCTTTTTACTATTCTTAATATTTAAAAACTCATTAATTCATTCAACTATTTAAAAATTTAGTCTCGTTATAGAAATAAATACAGATAAATTTGTAAGCAAATTCTCTTTGTGTCTTAAATAATTAAATTTATTTCCTTAAATTATTAGAATTTGAGAAGTTGCCACCATATTAACAGAGTTTGTCATGGTGACAACTATTACTGCAACTAATTATATTTATACCCGGGATGAAGCAGCATAAAACTGATTAAAATATAAATATTGCTTATTAATAATAAAAATTGACAAATCATAAAGGTGTATTTTTTTTTTTCTTCAAAATTTCAACTCTATCACAATAAAAGCATTTGTTACAAAGAGATGGGAGGCAGGGTGATGCATTAGTATCCCTGCTCTTCAATTTAGATTTTGGGCCTTCAAACAAATCGTTAATAGGTCAATCCAGCTCTTAGGCATCACCAATGACTTTGATACAGAAGGAACATTCTTCACAGAAGTATATAGATACTTTCAAAAACTGGAGCATGGTGCAAGAAGGTCGGGCCTAAAATCAATGCTATCTAGACAAAGCACATTTCGATGGGGCAGGAAGCTATGAAGTTGATGTGTGCTCATTTGAACGTGTTAATACTTTTGTTTACCTATGTTGTAATATGAATATCTTGAATGATTTAAAAACTGAGATTAAAACAATAATCTGAAAATCTTTTGGTAGTCCTTCGGACCTAGGATCTTCCGATTTCTGAAAAGATAAAAAATGAGTCAACCAAATTACTTAATGAATTAACCAAATCCTCAAACATCCAGTATTAAGATGGGGTTAGGAGACAAATTATTTCTAAATCAGATTAAGCAGATCTCTCAATTCATGATTGAAAAATAATATGATACTGCTTTTATGAAGTTCTTTCTTGAAAGAAGAACAATTGTTTTCCTTTTCAAATGCTGCTCTTTCACTCTGCAGAGGAAAGTCTAAGTACAGCCAGCCTCACTTACGAAAGAATAAAATAAAACAGGAGAATGTTTACAGTCAGATAACTAGAGCAATAACTTAACAGTCACAAGTTCATCTACATTTATAGTATCATTTAATCTCAAACAGAACTTCTATATATTCACATAGTAAGCCAATGCAATTAAGAGTTGTTTTTTTTAAGCCGAATATCATACTAGATCATGAACCCTACTTAGTCTGTAAAATATAAACATTTTTACTTTCACTTAACTGAATTTGAAATATACCGTAAGAGAAAGAATTGCGATTGTGAAAAATTCTAAAACTAGTTCTTCATTTAAGGTTCACTGAGTAAAATAAAGTGACCCTGCAAAAGGACCTTTGTGCGCATGAGGTAAGTCTAGTATAAAATGAAAAGTCATAAGTTATTTAAATTGCATATTTAATGTTACTGTAGTATTATAAACATGTACTTTTAATATTACACATTTTCACCAAAATCGACTTATCAGGAGTGCAAATTATGCCGATTTTACCATATTCTATAAAAGAGCTTTAACAATTTCAATTCTTCGTATGAAATCAGGAAATTTTTATTCTTATTTAAAATTAAACTTATTTTCAAAAATATTTATAATTTTGTTTATTTGAAATATTTATCACTCTCTCACAGTTAACTGTAACCCTGTAAATAAAAATACAAAAATATTTTAAAACAGACCAAAAGTGAACTTTTTCTCAGGCTTAAAAAGATTTTATAGAAGTAGCACATTGTTGGAAAAATATAAGAAAAATATTATCTAACACTTATAAGGTAAGGAAAAAATGCATCAACTAAAATGATTGTTGTAGATAATAATATAAGGCAGCTATATTATTTAATATTTTATATTGTTTTACCTTATTCTTATTACAATATAAATTAAATATGTTTTAGGTTGGTGATAATTAAAGCTGGAAAGAGAGTGAACTTCTATCAAATTTAAGATTATTTTAAGTTTTTATATATACGCCTATAATAAGTAATAAATTATTGAAATATACTTCAGATAATCGAAGTGATAAGATTCGCATCCAGCTCAATCCATTTTCAAAAACTTGACAGTATGATACAAAAATACAGAAAAACAACCACTGAGAGCTCAAACCTATATTTTTTTAGTTTTGTTTCTAGTCAATATGGTTTTGCAAGATGATTTAGTTCATTAAGAACTCGCAAAAAAAAAAAAAAAAATAATAAAGAAAATGAATAGAAACTAATCAAGGAAAAACATAATAACTAATGTTTTGTGTGAAAAAATAAAGATATAATTTATTAAAATTTTGTGTTTAGTAAAAATAAAGATCACTTATAAAATTTTAATAAAATATTAAGCAAAATACATAACCATAAGTTTGAAAATCAAACTATTAAAATTTTAATCACATTAGGAATGAAAGTATTATTCAATTTAAATAATATAAAATTAACAGTAACTTCAGATTCAATTTAAATATACTTAGTTTTATACTTATGTTGAAGTAAGACTGTTAATAGTTATTTTTAACTAAAATGGTTTATTTTATGTTCACAACACGAAGCTGAAGAAATTTTTAATCACAGCAGTTTCAGGAAATTGAATCTTTTTAATATCTTTCAAAAGAGTGGAAAAAGTCCCACTTTAATACAAGTTGGATGGACCAACTGGAAGCGATTGAATTTTTAGATCCTGATTTAATTTATTTTTCATGTTTTATTTAAAATTAAAATAATATCTGATTATAATAATTTCTTTCCGTATTTTTCTAATTCTCTAGGAACTAATATTTTATATTTGAACCATTTTAAACATTAAGCTTTACAAGCATCACAAGATTAGCAAAATCTTTCTTGTCCAGAAGAATACAATGGTATTTAACTCAGAGCAAATATTGTTATCATAATTATTTATTGTATAAATTACAATTTTTAATTTAACTTATCCCTTCAATAAATCCTCAAGGGCCAAGACGTAACCATCTCATTAAACCAACATCCTTATACTTGTAAGTTCAGTCAAAGTGTTGTCCTACTGTCTATAACAATTTTTTCCCTTGTTAAATAAACTATTTGATTATTATTCTTTACAATTCATTCTAATTTTTATAATTTAATCAATATAAACAGAAATAAGCCTGATCTCAGAGCTCGAGGGCTGCAATTCAGAGTGACTCCTTACGTAAACCATTGTTAATGCAAAGTCTCTAGTCTTTAAATCAATAAATTCACTATATTCACAGTAAAGTGGATTGTTAAAATTATAAAGAATGGAGAGACCGATAATCCCAGAGCTTTATTTTATTAAACACAATCCCAAAAACAAATATTAATTGTTTCATCAAAACAATATTCACTTAACATATTACATTAAAAAAAGGAAAATAAATAATTTAGGCCTAGTAAAAACTATTTACAGATTTGCATTTTCAAAATTAAAGAAATACTGCAACTATAAAAGACTTGAGATATTTTTATTTACCCTAAACAATTGGCACAAAAATGAGACGATAGAAACAACAAAACACAGTGTTTTATTTTTTCTTTTAATTTAAAGTTGAACTTAGTTTTTGTAGAACATGAAAATTATAATACCTAAAAAAATACACTACCAGGTTCATTTTCTTGATGCACCAATTATTCTTATTTTGAAATAATTCCTCACGAATAATCACAAGATTTATAATTTTTTTGGAAAAAAATGAAGCAAAAAAGTGTTTTAAATGTAATGGTACTTGAAAAATTAATCCAACACAAATATTAGTGGCTAAAAACATGTATGAATAAAAAAATATAAATAACTCTCTTATCTTTTTAATTGTTAAGTACATAAATAAGATTAATAAAATCTATCAGACTACAAAAGCATTCAGATCAAATCTTGTTAAGAAAATTGTTTTGTTTTATGTATATAAAATATAAATACAAATTTTAAGAGAGCACATGTTGAAATTACAAGCTAAGTTCATAAAAATTCCTTGGCTTGTAAAGTTGTTTGTCATGTTGTAATAAGGTTTCTTCAAAGGATGTCCTTAATAACTTCAAGGATGGCCAATGCATTGTTAATAATTGTAGTATGGAAAATAATACAACATAATAATTTCCATTTATTAACTAATTGATGTTTTGCAATATAAAAGGTCAATTTGAGACATTACAAAATTAAACTAATACATTCTTAACAATGCAACACAAGAATTAAGATTCAATTGACCTCCTTTTGAATACTGAATAATAAAATCTTGTTTTAAAGATTTCTTCATATAAATTTTATGATAACTGTCATGATCATCATTAAATATTTATCATGCTGAATTAATTCAACTTGATAATAGGATAAGCCACAAATAACTGAAATACAATAAGTAATTAATGTTAAAGTAAAAATACCGCATAACAGGAAACATGAGAGCTAAGAATAAGGAGAAAAAAATTATGATGATAAGGATTTATTATAAGAAACAGTTCAACAGCTCTAGAAAAATTTACAGGCTTGACAATAGAAGGAATTTCATAGATCATCACTTTTTTTGCTCTATCATCTAGCCAATAATACAAAAGAAATGGTTATTTCTATTTACCATTAGGTTTAAAGGATCACATAAGCAATTTTAATTAGTTGGAAATTTGACTTGAGTATTTGGATGAAATATAATAAACAAAACAGTACTTCAACATATTTTTGTGGTTCAAAAGTAAAAATACAGTCCAATTTGTGGATCATTTTAAAGATACCATAAAAATAAAAAGCTAATATCAGAATTAAGAATTATTGCAACTATCAAGTCAAGGAATGAAAAAATATTTCAAATTAGAGATATAATAATATGATAAACTATTCTTGCAAGCATAACATAACATCCATAATAAAAAGGAAAGCTTTAAAACAAATTATTATGGTTTATGTCGATAATTGAAAACATAAACAAAAGAGAGAAATCTTTGAATACAACAAAAAGGGGTTGGCTAACTTTCACATGAAATTCTTTTGGTGCTCTAATTTTTATGTAAGCTATTGTCATATTTCACAATATCCATTGAATACAAACAATCCTTAGAAAAGTCATGATGAAAACATGTATTTATCCTCAACATCAAACTTCATTATTATTAATGAAAGAAAACATAACACATACCATAGGATGGAGGAAGAATGTTGTCTTGAACCATTATAGCAGCTCTAGAAAGTACATCCAAAGGCGATTCACCAGATTCCATTATATTTAAAACTAAAAATAAATGTATAAATTATTACTAAATAATTCCAGGGCGATTTGGGTATTGGGAGAATGATTAGGGAAGCACAATAATACGTAAATAAACTGCGAACTTGAAACTAACACACACTTTACTGCTTTATGACAACTAAAATTACAAAATATCATAGGCTTAGTAGTTGGACAAGGACAATGACAAGATGGGATGAATAAAAAAAAAAATCAATGATGGAATGTTACCTGAACCGTAAAGTCGTCCAGTGATAACCTCCAGTAGATTTAAGCTAACTGAAGCAAAAGAGTTAAGAGGTTTGCCGGGGCGGGAAGAGAGGACCCCTATGAGCCGGACCGCAGGCCACTTAAACTAAATTCCGTCGGGCTTTTGAGAGTTGAATTTTTGACATTTTGCCCAGACGACGAGCGGAATGCGCGGTATGAAAGATATGCCGAACCACTGGTGGGGGAACAGCCAGTGAGCCGGCTCCGAACTTGGATTCTCCACCAATCAGAAATCTCGGATCTTCTGACGTCAGTCCAATCAGCTACTCTTCCTCTCTCCATTTTTCCTTTTAAACTGTATTAAATCATTAAACTTGAAATTCGGCTTTTAAATTCCACTTAACTCTACACGCTCTTGTTTAACAAATACTCATTATGGAATAACTTTTATTTCTCGTGATCTCACTTTTAAATCTACTCTGACGATGATTGCTATAAGCACTAAACCTATGAATGTTGTAAAACCATACATTCCTATAAAAAAGAGGAAGATGAGTTAAGTATTGAATGCAGAAAATAATATAAAAAGATGGAGTACAGATGAATACTGATAAAACTATTGATTCAATGATTAATGTTATCCGCCACATTGTAGGGCTATAATCCTTACGAAAACTAGTTAAAATTAAAGGCTTCAAAAACAAGAAAACGATAAATTTAATATTGTGCAGAGTAATAATTATCATAAGGTCAAAATTCAATTATGTTGTCATAGAAATTAAATCATAGGAACGCACATTCAAACAGGAAGAGGAGGGAGCGGACATTTCGGTTATGTTGGTAACCTGTTCAACGCAAGAAGAAAAAACCCTCCAGTAAAAAACTTAGAAAAACGAAAGAATGCGAAATTGTCAGCTGAAAAGAAAACGTAAAAGTTTTCTTCGTTAATTTCATATCCTAAATAAGTAACATGTTTCAAATTTGCTCAACATCATGCCCTTTAACTGCAAACTTTTCTTATACTTATCAGCGTGTGTGTTGCACCATTATGTAATTCTCTAATGCTAATGGCAATGCCTTCAATGGAAGACAAATATTTTTAAGCAAAAACATATTTAAAAACTGAACTGTTAGCAAAGGCACTTCAACTTGCATGTGATAAATGGATTAATTGCCACAAAAAAATATATTGAAGGTCTTGGTCATTAATATTACCTTAAACAGTTTCTAAATTTTAGTAAGGACTGACTCAATTTCTTGTATGATAAAATCAGGTTAGGTAAGTGTATGGTACTTATGTTGTTGTTGATTATTTATTTAACGTCCCTTTATTCTTCTGTGGCTAATTGGACGATGCTACAGTGGGAGTCCTAAATTTTGCCTATCCAGGTTTTATTAGGATAGATAGGATACCTGACATCGCACAGGCTTGGGACCACCTTTTAATGTCCTGTCTGAAGGACGGCATTTAATGGGAGTAAAATATCCTAGGTCCACCTGCGGGTTTGAACCCGGGACCTTGGGCATAGAAGGCTTTTATGCTACCACCATCCTACAGGTAGCCCCATATGGTACTTATTCATAACATTTTTTTAATTTATTTGGCATAGGTAATTCCTTAAAATATCACAATAGCCCATAATAGCCAACTTCTCACGAGAAGAGCAGTTTACCATAAGTAAAAATTTACCAGAAGTAACCAACCAATCACAATATTAGGTATCATGACAGGGTTCAAAAAGAAATTTCATGTACTAGCATAACATCAAGAAAGTTAAATTTGGTATACAATCATTAATTTAAAAACAAGAAGCAGTCATTTTAAATTCTATTCCTTAAACAATGTTATATCATTTCATTGCTTACTATGCCTCTTTCCTCAGGTACCAGTCATGTAGAGGGAAATGTCTTAAGACAATCGTAATACTAACCAGACCACAAACCATCATCAAGCTGTTTGTCAAGATAAAGTACATCTATGCTCCTCTATGTAGATTATTTTGAGGATTGATCTTATGATATTGCAGTTTCAGCATTTTAGTGCTTGTTATCTTATATAACTGACCTAACTGATAAATTGCCAACAAAATGGTCAAAATACTTATCTGTTTTGAAAGACCATAAACATGCTGCCTTAAGTTTTGACGCACACTAACTATCAATCAAATTAAAGTGCTTTGCTTTGTGTCTGCAACATAAACTTTTACTTCAACCTTAAAAATTAAAGCTTAATTAAATATTATAGTGAAGTGATAACCTTTAATTATATTACTAAGAGAAGTAGATAGGCAGATAGTATTTGACTAAGTTTTTCTGAGGCATTGACTAAAAACATTCAGCACTTATGTTTTCATGATTTTTTCTTCTATTTAATCAATGTATTTTCTCAAGGTAAGATTTAGCTTGGACATTTTTTAAATATATATAAGAGTTAGTCATGCTTACAGAAAGTGTATTTAATAATGATAATGAGGATTAATAATTTAATGAGAACTTTGTATTTCAAACAGCCTATGTTTTCAAAAAATATATTCTTTGAAGGGTGGGGCTGTGAAATTAGTAATTGAAGCAATCAGCAATAAGAATTTGAGGAAGTAATATATGAACTTTGAAAAAATATTTTTCATAAAATATATGTATTATTCATAGTCAACTAAAAAGTTTATCGCATGAAAATTATGAGAACTCGTTAGAAAAGCTGATTTTTTAATCCAAATGCGTGGGTCTTCATCAGGTCAATTTGAATCCATAATGTTATAGAATCAACCTGGCCTGATATCTTATATTTATAAGTTGAAATGTCAGCTTTTTTAAAAATTTATTTTATGTCTTTATTTATTATAATCCACACCTTTCACTCTTACTGTGACAGTAAACAGATGCACTATACATGAAAATGTCAGCTTTTAAAATAAAAAAGATCATTGACTTATGTACACATTGTTGATATCAATTAAAATTAAGAAATATATTTGAAAAGAATAATTTTATTAATTGTTTAATAAGACACAATTTCTGATTTATGCTATAATGCCAAACTGGACCTTTTATGGTCATTGTTTTTATTCTTAGGGGACAATGTCCCAGGATAAAAAATGATTTTCATTTCATTTCATTTATAATGAAACTTAAACAAGTGAAATCAAATATGTACATAGCAATATATTAAATTAATTGATAATTCAATCATATAAACAAAAAAACAAAAAAATTATTCCATATAATAAATCACAAAATTTACTAATACATAAATAATGAATATATAATCATTTAAAATAATTATTGTACGTCAGGCACAAACTTGCATGGAGATAGATTTATACAAATAAAATATTTTCATTGGAAGTTACACTTAATATTTACATCTTCATTCACAGCAGCGTAAAGAACAAGTAGGAACAAAGTTCTTCTGTCCATCGAACTTGCTGATCATCGAAGCAGGGCTTTGGGCACACTCCACTCACCATAAGCAAGTAGTAAATGAAAAAAAAAGAAGATAATTGAGTAAATTAAAAAAAAATTCTGTTTAAGTTTTCAACTCAGAACAAAATTAATAAAATCATGATTTATATATTTTAAAAAAAATTGTTTTAAAGAAGTGTTACAAGACAAATTTAATTGTCATAACACCTCAGCTTGAGCATGTTAGCAGCTAAAAATATTTAATGACAACAATTTCACAATAAGTACTTGATCTATTTGTGTAAGAATACTTATTGTTATCTAAAATTAGAATCATTTATGTCTGAATGACAAATTAATTATTTTTTGGTCCGACAAGAGAAAATGCATAGTATTTTTAGGATCTTACATATTGAAATTTACTGTTATATTAATTAATACATGTATATATGAATAGTGATAAAATGACTAAAAATAAATCTGTTGAAAAAATACCCAATCCTGTAAACTTTTCATTTATTTTGCAACACACATTGATTTATGATGACTAAAATATGATATAGAGGTATTTTTTAAAATTAAGAATTATTCAAATCTGATTGCAAAGGTACAAAGGATTCAAGCATGTTTGTGCAAGCCAGTAATATCAAATAATCTATAAAAGGAATATTTTACTTTTTAACAAAAATTTCCCAATCCAATAAAAGAATTACAAAGAACTGAAATTAGACAAGAAACTTCATTAACAGAAAATGTTCCTTCATATATATTAAAATGAGTTAATACAGGCAGAAGTATTAATGAATAAATAATAAGTATTATTAAATAAATCCTGCAATATTTGGTAGGTATTGGTAAAGTTGTTTCATTTTAAATCTTACAATATTCTTGTTAACAGATTTTGACTCAACCTGGTGAAGTATACTAGTAAATATCTGTCAAAATTTAGTGTCTCGTGCTTGATTTTGAAGATATTTTGTACGCCATGTAATGCCGGAGCTCATAGCTTTGAAGTAAGTAAAATTGGTAAGTTGACAAAAATTATGTAGTTTCAAATCTTCTCACCAAATCTGTTAAGAAAATGTTCAAGGTAAATTAAAATTCTGGTGCCAGCAACACACGACTTTCACTTACCTCCGTTTTAAAAATCGATTAAAGAATTTCAAATACAGTCAGAGATAAACATTAATGAAACTATTAAAGAATTAATTAAGTTAAATGTCTATAGAAACGTGTGTTTTATTAAAAAATCAATTATATTATCATCTAAAATAATCAGTTAGTTTTATCGGCTTCAAAATTAAAGTACTTAAAGGGAAGTAAATTTAAAATATCGGCATTTCAGTCCTGTCAAACTATTTTAATCAGAATGAAACCTACATGATTTTAAGCCTATTAAATTTTACATCGACATAGCGAGTTTAATGAAAATCGTCGGAACCGTTTTTGAGAAAATCATAAAAAGGTACAATATGCATAGTATAAAGTGACTCTTTGGTTAGCCGATTTTGAAGAAAACGTTTTTGTAACATCTCGGGCATACAGTTGTTTTAAATATGAAATTTCAGTTTCATAGGACTTTTTGTTTCCGCCCGGGTGTTACCACACACGGACGGACACACATACCGTTTTTGCAGGACTTGGTTATTTGGACTCAGGGGACCCTAAAACTTGTATTTCAGTTGAAAACTGGAATTCGAAAATTTTCACGATCGCGATACTTTCCTTATGTCCCGCAAAAAGGTCTGTGCCCGCTTGTGTGTGGTAACTCTTGCACAAAAAAGGAAAAGTCGCACGGAACTGAAATTACATATTTAAGACTACTATATGAACCCTAGATGTTACAGCAACTTTTTCACTAAAATCGGCCGACCGGAAGTTCTACTTTATCCTATGCATTTAGCACATTTTTACGATTTTCTTAAAAACGTCTCTCAACGATTTTGATTAAACTCGCTATATTGATGTAAAATTTAATGGGCTTTAATATCATGTAGTTTTATTCTGATTGAAATAGTCTGATGGGGCTTAAATGCAGATATTATAAATTTTCTTCCTCTAAAGTACCTTTAATTTTGTATATTTTATAAAAATAACCATATCATCTCATTACTATTGATAAAAAACAGGTAAATATATAAGTTGAACGAATTCGATAACCAACTAAAGGATAAAACTGAAAAAATATTTTTTTAATGCAATTGTTTCACGGCTTTTCCACTGGATGGCGCTGTCATTGCCTGATGCTCCAAGTAGTTCTAACACAGAGTGATGAAAAAAAACTTACTGAATTTCGGAGATAATATTATAACATGTTATTCAATAAAACACATATTTATATAAAAATCCAATCTAAATAATTCTATAACAATTTATTTTCGTTTCTAAATTTGTTTAAAAATTCTTAAATTTATATTAATAACAGAGGTTAAGTGAAAGTTGTGTGTTGCGTGCACCAGATTTTCAGCTATCTCATTTGAATTGGATATTCATTCATCCAAATGACTCAATAAAAGATGCCACTTTCCGAAAACTAAACTCTCTTAATAATATTGGAGCCATTTTTCATAACTATACACTGACAGAACTTTTTGAGAAAAGAAAGAATAATCCTGTAGTACTATTACCCATGAAGTTCAAAACACTAAGGCATTTAAAATGAAGCGATTTGGCAAGGATCTTGCTCAACCACCAGATTACTCCCATTTTAGGAAACCCTCTTCATGAAGGTTGAATCTTAGGGAGGGTTTTCACAAGGCTCATTTTATAGAACAAATAGTTATTCTATTAATAATATCTTGCCTTTACCGATCGTGGTTCCAACCCCGAACCCTAAGGAGTCCAGTTCTAACTATAAACTGTCTTGTATAATACAAAGGTCATGTACAAAGTTTAATTAAATCTTTCCTTTAATAGTTTAACAATTTAAATAAAATACTCTTCAGTGATTAACATGTGCTATTATATCAGCAATGGATGTCAAATGATGACGCTGATAAAAAATATGTGGCTGGGTTGCCAAAATGTTAAACAAACTAATATTGATGCAATGCTCCTAAAACTTCGAGAAGAAAACTGAAAGTTAACAAAGATAAAAAAGGATGTTCTTACCTATATCAGTTTAAGCTAATTTTCTATGTACCAATTTTCTGATTTTTTTTTTTTCTAATTATTCAGATCTTATTTATTAATATCTATGATATATTCAATCAATACATAAACCAATTTCATTAGGATACTTAGGGAATAAAGCTTCCAATCACTTTGCTTTTCACATTTATCTAAGTCACATTTATCATTTTCTATTACTATTAATAATCAATGGCTCACTGATTTGAAAAAAACTTTTAGATGGTAATTCTACATCCAAAAATAATAGACATAGAGTATAGTTCCGACATTAGTTCCAGTAGGCCCTCAAATGAAGTTAATATGTAATCTTGTACGAGATATGTACATTTATTAACAATTGACCCATCAGAACATAATATTTTTTAGTATTTCTTGAATGTGATTTTTTTTATGCAATCATTACTACTACAACATTATTTAAAAATATAAATAAAATAAAAAAATATTTCTAATCATCTTAACTGACTACTAATTATCCATTGTTTTAAAAAATAAATTATCAATATTTATAGAATAATATGTAATGTAATGAGATTGGGCCTGACAAGATCAGGAGGTATGTAATGGTAGGAATGGCACATCTATAATTTGCAGATGATGTAGTGATTACAGGAAAAAGAGCCAATGTCATACCTTCTAGATGTGTTCAAGGAGCAGGCAGAAACTACTGTGGATGCAGGTTTGATAATTAACAGGGTAAACAAATAAATATAAGCATCATGGAAGATAGGCATATTAAGGAGGCTGGGGCTGGGTAGTGCTTTGAGGGAATATCACCGTTTCAGTACATGGTCCCAATTGGAAATATAAATAAGGATATTAATACTTTATTACAACTTTTTAGTAATATTAAAAAACAAAAAATTTTTTGCTAGAATTTCGTTGGGAGAGGGAAGGGGGTGACCCCTTTAAAGTTTTTATAACACAATTTTGAATATTTCTCCTTCCTCACAGGTACAATGCAGGAGCCTAGAACTTAGCACAAATTTACATAGAGAAATAAGACACTTAAGAAAAAAAATTAACATTTTCTAGGATTAATGATAAATGCAATTACGTTTAAAAGGTTCGCCACACGCTTCGAAAAGTTTTACAAATAAAACAAGCATATAAAATTTATTATCAGACCAATATTTCATTCTGAAAAATCTGATCAAACATAAAAAACCATGATTGCGGTTTTTGTTCCATAAAGTGTAATTACATTGATCCTAGAAAATGTTAATTTTTTTTTGTTAACACCTTATATTGTGATGTAAATTTGTAACAAGTTCCAGGCTCCTATGTTAGACGTGTAAGGAAGGAGAAATATTTAAAATTGTGTTTAAAAAAACCCACAGGGTACCCTCGGGACGACTTATTAAGAAAACATTTCTGTTTTTAAATTTTAATTAGTATCTCAAAGCTGGACAAGATCAGACAAGGAAAAAGTGCAGATTTTCGGTCAACACCTATTTAATACTTTTACTCCATACCCTAATATCCTGAATCCCAATCACCTTGAATGTATTTGGAGCAGAACTGACAATTCCTCTTCAAATGTCTCTTCCACCTAAAGCTTTTCATCTTCAGATATTCAGCATCATTCAAAGATTACCTTCCCACAAAGCTCCTAGACCACCATCACTTCCTGTATCTTAAATCTTCTTCCTAGAAAAGCCATCCTCTTCCTTACCTGCATTTACAATGCTGTCCTCCACACAACATATTTTCCT
This sequence comes from Piezodorus guildinii, assembly GCA_023052935.1. Taxonomy (NCBI): domain Eukaryota; kingdom Metazoa; phylum Arthropoda; class Insecta; order Hemiptera; family Pentatomidae; genus Piezodorus; species Piezodorus guildinii. The sequence continues at coordinate 66,791,510 of CM041293.1, forward strand.
ACCTCATGGAAATTATCCATTGTCAAAATGAAATCTAAACCCAGCCACCAGAGTATCCATCCTCCTATTCCCTTCCCTCCCTCCATCTCACTTTTAAGTATTTATCATGGATAAAATCCTAAAAAAAACTACTGTTGAAACAAGTATATCCCATCCTGGATTCTAATCACATTATCATAGATCATCAGTTTGGGTTCTAAACAACCCATTCCAGTGTTCAGCAATGCCATCGTGCAGTGGACGTAATCTCCTCTGCATTAGAGCGTGATTGTACTGCACGGGAGCCTTCCTCAGTGTAGAACAGGCCTCTGAAAGAGTGTGGCACCCAGGATTGCTTTACAAACTCCATAAATTCCTTCCTCCTACACACTTCCTCATTACCCAGTCCTATCTCACTAACAGATTCTTCAAAATAAATCAGAATCATTTAATTTGTTTCTTTTTTTCATAGGCTGCTGGTGTTCCTCAAGGCAGCATCCTAGGACTCATCCTTTTCACAGTTTATACACCTGATATGAAATGACCCATTTTAACACCTTCCTTTCTACCTAAGCAGATGACACTTGTGTTATCAGTAAATTAATGGTCCTAATTCTGCTTCCCAAACTCTTGAATCCTTCATCAGAGACCTTGAATAATGGTTTCAAAATTAGAGAATCAAATTAACTCCAATGAATACCATCAAATAACCTTTACCCTTTGTCGTAAACCTATGACTTCCTGCCCTACAGTCTCCTTTAATATCTCTAGTCCCTACTGAACAGATCCGATATCTAGGACTCCATCTTGACAAATGACTTACTTGGAATCCTAATACAAGACTGAAACGACAAGAAACTGCTCGATATTTTCGGATACTTCAACACTTACAAGACAAACATTCTAATCTTATACTAAACTACAAATGGCTCATGCTCATTTAAATGACTATTATAAGGGCAACCTGAACAAATGGAGTTCAGCTTTGGGACTCAACTAAACCATCAAATTCCTCTCGAATCCAATCCTTACAGTCCAAAATCCTTCGTAAAATCCTCAATGCTCCCTACTTTGTCACAAGCAAACTCATCCATGACATTAATGTTCCGTATGTTACTGATTTGGTCCGAACCAGATACCTCTTCTTCATTTTAACTACATTTCCACTGTAACCTATTAGTTTCAATCCTTTCTTCCTCTTAAATACCTGACAATCCTCCAATCTTTCTGAAAAGAAGATGGCCTAGAGACCTTCTAATTTAGAATATTTTTAGGGTATTACCGATGGGTAGCTTCCCCACAAGTCTTGTTCATGTCTATTTATTTTTGGATATTTAGTAGTTGTGTTATACAATACAGTTGTAAATATCAATAATTTTTTTTAAATTTTCATCAAAAATTGTAATTAACTTTTTTCATCAGGATTAAGGAAATAATCAAAATCGGTGAGACACATTTGGTGGGATTCCTCCTTGTTAGTTTTGTCTCCTCTTCATCACTCTTCCTTACCTTGATTCAACACTCTTCCTTACAACTTTTGAGTTTAAGATATTTTTTCTTAAATGTTTAGCTTTCTAACAGTATATTATTCTTCTATATTACTGTTCTTAATAATAATAATAGGCGTACCGAACCCAAAGGTGCGATGCCGATACCACCAAATTCCGCCTACACAGACGAAGCGATGCTATCAACTCAATTATATTCACAGGATACAAGCTCCGCAATTCCGCGTTGTGTAATCTTCTAAACTCCCAAGTGGCCTCATCTCTCTTCGGGTCAAAAAATTTTAAACAGTACCTTATTTTCGAAAACCTTAAGCCGTTGTTCATCCTTCAAAGTAAGCGGTCACGTTTCACATCAGTAAAGAACTGTCAGAATAATAATAGCCTAACCGAACCCGAAGGTTCGATGCAGATACCACCAAATTCCGCCCACACAGACTCGTCCAATGTTCACCGTTCAAGCCCAAACCCCTGAGGATTAGCCTTAACGCAATCCTCCCATCGACGCTTCGGCCTACCTTTCGGACGTCTATCAGTCGGATCAGCGAATACCAACTTTTTCGGAATCCGTTCCTCACCGAGCCCCACAACTTTACTCGCCCAGTTGAGACTCCGGGATGCTAATTACTGTTCTTAAGTAAAAACAAAACAAAAGTTACATTAAAAAATATTTGGGCTCTTTCTTCCTTTATTTGGATATCAAATTCGTTTATCTTACATTTATCCATGTTTTATTAATGCCAACAAGATAATAAGGTTAATTTTTTTAAACCTACAAAATTAATGATACTTTACACGAAGAAAATTTAAAATATCAGCATTTAAGCTGTGTCAGACTCTTTATCTTACATTCATCCATGTTTTATTAATGCCAACAAGGTAAAAAATAAGGTTAATTTTTTTATACCTACAAAATTAATGATACTTTACACGAAGAAAATTTAAAATATCAGCATTTAAGCTGTGTCAGACTATTTAAAACACAATGAAACCTACATGATATAAAAGCCCATTAAATTGGTCAAATTTAACCAAAATCAATAAAGCTGTTTTAGAAAAAATCGTGAAAAGGTACAAAATGATTTTGATGAAAAAGTTGCTGTAACAATTTGGGTGTAAAGTTGTCTTTAATATGAAATTTCAGTTTCTTACAACTTTTGTCTACAACAGCTAGACAAACACACTGACAAGGGAACTCAAGAGACCCTATAACATGTATTTGCATTGAAAACTGGAATTAGAAAATTTTCACAATTGCAATACTTTCCTCCCTTACTATATATTTCATAATTAAAAGAAAGTAAAAGGTATGAAATTTGAAATAATATAATTGAAGTAGATTTATTTCTATAAGAGCAATTTATTTTATAACAATGAAATTTCCTCTAATTTCAGATGTGTCATATCCTCATTCAAATAGTCTGTTAGGGCTTACATACAGTATTTTAAAAAGTTTGTTATTAAATACCTTTAATTTCATTTATTCAAACTAATTGACAATCTCCTATAGTTGGTAGTAATACAAATTTATTTTCAAAGGTCATAGGTTCAAACCCACAGGTGGCCCTAGGATTTTTTAATGAGGGTAAAAAATCCTTAGTTATGCCGTCCTTCGAAGGGGATGTCAAAAGGTGGTCCCAAACCTATGCAATGTTAGGTACTCGTAAAGATCTTAATCCTAATTAAACCTGGATCAGCAAAATTTATGACTCCCACTGTAGCATCATACGATTAGCCACAGTAGCATAAATTGACGTTAAATAAATAAACAAACACAAATTTATTTAATATAAATTATTCATTACTCGAGAGAGAAAAGAAGATAAATATTTTGCTAACCAATGCTGATGGTGATGCCTGCACTTCCCAGATTAATCAAAAGAATAAAATAACATGTATGTATTTTTAAGTGAAACCTAAACCTTCCTTCCCATTTTGTTCTGATACTTCCGATTATTATCACATGTAATGCATGCACACTGAGCTTGTTGAGAAGAAATAATTTGTTCATAATTAATTAAGTAGTATATTTATTAAAATTGATTAATATAAACTTTTAATAAGAAACATAATCTTTTAACACCACTTTTAAAGGCAGCTGAATCATATGATAATATAAACTTTTGTTATAAATTACCAATAATTTTTGGTAAAATATTTTTATAAACAGCAGTATAGCATTACGTTTTTCAAGCTTCATTCAGTAATTTGTCAATAAAACAAATAATAATAAAAAAAAAAAAAAAAAAAAAAAAATTGAAACAATAAAATGCACTTTTATTTTCATGAATATATATAATAAAAAAAAAATAACAGAAAAAATTATAAAAGAAAATTTTAGCCTTTAAATGATAAAAAGTAAGTAGCATTTCTTGTATGGTAAAGATTAACAATTGGATCTTGTTGAAAATCCAATCAAATGAAAACAAAGTGTAAGAAGAGTATATACTGGAATAATTTATTAACATTTTCTTTGCAACTTAATACATAAAATGTGTTCCATTAAAAATTGTAGTCTTAATATAACACATGGAAATTCTTATCAGAAGTCTTACATTTGACTCTGGTATTACTCTTCTTTATAGCATAATCTCGAGTATAAATCTACATCTTACTAAAGGCTAACTACAGGAAAAACTTGACTAATATTTATACATAGCAATAAAAAGAAGAGTTTCTAAATAAATTTCTTAATACCCTAAATACAATTTATTTCCTCAGTCGAGGTTCAATTTAATTCAAAGAATAGTGTGCACTAATTTAGAATACTTAATACATATACATATTAACAGTAACCCATCAGGGTGAGTCTGCCCTTCGCATGGGACAAACCCGTAATTCTTAAGGATAAACATTTTGGGAAAACGCATCTTCAAAGCGCATTCAACTATTATACATAAAAAAAGTATTGTACACCCACATGACATATATTTACACAAACAAAAGTTAATATTTAATTACAAAAGGCAAAAAAAAAAAATATGTATTTTTCATATCCTCTCGACGCATCATATTTTATCATCTTAATTCATTTAAATCTTCACATAAAAAATGAAAAATTAAGAACAAAACTCAGTTTTTTAAAAATTAAATCTGGGTAAAAAGCAATTTTATCACTATAGCCTATCAGGTATGAGGAATGATGTATCTAAATGATGAGGGCTTTATATACAATGGCAGTTTTTCGTCCTCATCTCAGCTCTTGTCTGTAAGGCTCTTTTTTCTTGAAATTCTGTAACAAAATTTCTAGGTAAATTATAACAAAATACATTTTGATGATCTCACTGCATCAATGTAATTATATGAGATCAGATAATCAAAATACATACAAACAAAGAAATTTTAATTTCTATACACAATCCAAAAATATATTAGAAAATTTAAAGGCACATAAGACATCCATGAAAATTGTTAATTAGTTTTAATTCAAAATATTGAGCTTCGGCTATAAATATAAATGAAACTAGATAGTTTTAAACCAGAGTTATAAATAATGATATATTAGTTTTTCTCAATTTTAACTTTTTATAGGACCCAAGCAAATTAAAAAACAAAAAAACATTTATATCCTAAAAACAAAACAAATAGTGTTGTTAGTAATTTGTTTATTTCTTTGTAAATAAAGTATGAATAATATATTACAGATGAAGAGAACTTAGGAAAAAACAATTAGCTTCTCACAAAATATTATTGATGTTAAAATTTAAAATTTTCAGAAATATTAAATTATTTTTGGATGGCAACCATGCTCACTATTACACCACCATCGCACGCTTGTAAGTTCTGAGAAGCCTGTATGTACTGTTGCATTATTTGTTTTATTAGTTAATTGATTATTGAAAAATACAGAAGGAAACATTTTTTTTTTTTTGGAGGATTTCATTGCACTTTAAGGTGAACGTTAACTTAAGACTCATCTTTTTATCTATTATATCCCTATTACGGAATTTCTCGGTCAGTTTGAAAATATGCCAGTTTAATTATTATTTTCTAAAATAAATGATTCTATAATTGTCAACAGGTATGTTAAATTGAAAATTAAAAAGATTCACGCCAAGCCTAAGATTAGTAATTAGAAAACAAAAATTTAAGTATTAAATGTTCAATTTTGAGAAAGGCTTTCAGCTAAGTAATTTGGTAAACTTGATATAATAATGGCCTTTATCTATTAGATGAAAAGAAATAAAAAATCAGAGAAATAGAGTAAACAAGCTGTTAAATGATTTATAGAAGAAGGTTAAGGAGATTTAAAGCACAGTAATATAAGATCTAAATTTATAAGGTACTATCTATTATTTGTTTATGTTTGCTCAGATGTTAAAATTCCTCAATAGAAAGGTCCCTTAAAACGATAAACAAATATTGTTAATTTAAAAAGAAGAAATTTGTAAAATTAATTACTACAGTTTATTTTGAGACATTGTTAAACATTAACCATTACCAACGTTAGAAGAAATTACTTTTTAACTAATATTTGGAGTCGAAATTTCCACTTAAAATAAAATCATTTTTTGACAATACATTTCAGAATCATGTCTGTAATTGAATGAAGTGGGGGAGTATCTTTCGCTTTAAATTTTTAAACATATTTCGATATAAAAAAATTAATAAGAAATTTATCACATTTTATTGATTGAAATAAACATTTATTCAATATTCTGCCTATTATTACACCAATAGTCCTTAAAAAACAATATAATTTATATAAAAACTAAATTTAGTGTGGTGCTGCTATCTAATAACATCAAACAATTTTATCACAGCTTTCATAGCAGTTAACAAACTCATCATATGCTAATAAAATACAAATTTTTACTTACACGTTATGCTGTGACATGATCGTGGCCTGTAGGGTATGGCTGAGATCTCATAGCCCTTCTCCTTTCTCTTCGTTGGCCTAGGACAAGTCTCAGCCTCTCCATTTTCCCCCTAGTAGCTCGATTTTCATCACTTTCAGCTGAGGATTTTTCAACCACACGGGTCACCTCATCTATGGATTCAAAATAAACGTAGATAAAATATGAATGTAATAATTTTGCTACAATTAACAAGCAGAATTTACAAAATAAATTTTTTATTTAAAAATGACAGTTAAATATAGATAATTCACAAAAATTTATTTTGGAAAATATAGAACTTTTGATATAGAACAGGCTCCTTTTACCACAAGAACTTTTGGAATGTTCGTAACAAAATTCAGAAGCAGGGTCACCTGTGGTGAAGTGACAATTATTTCAGCCACCTACGCCCATGGTCGTGGGTTTAAACCTGGCAGATGGCACTAGTTTTTTAAAAAGGGAATAAAACATCGTTGGTTTTCCCCTTCCTTTGAAGGAGACGTAAAATAGGGATCCTGAACCTGTGGGATGTCAGGTTAAAGATTCCTATCATAATTAAACCTGGACAGACAAAATTTAGGACTCCCACTGTAAAATCGTCTGAATAGCCACAGTAGCATATAATGACGTTATATGACTGAACAAAAATTCAGCATCTAGCACTAAATTAAAAATCTTTAGATTTGTTTGTTAGATTTGCTCTTTTTATTTACAATGAGGGCTATCCAGAGGTAGACAACCCTTTTTTTATTGTGGATGTAATTAGTTGACGTTGAGAATTACTGGAAGGAATTAGTCCGGGTGGCGGTCATTAAATGAAACAACTAATTAGTTTTAACTATTTTATTGTTTGCCAACGTTTCGACCCCCTTTGTGGGTCATCATCAGGGTGCATGGTAACCCTTTCAGTAACCCTTTTTTTAATTTTGACTACAGAGAGAATGACAGATAGGTACAGTATTATACAGTATCCCTTATGCTTCCCTCACCATTTACATTTTTCAAATGTAAATCCCATATTGGATAAAAAATAAGGTAAGGGGATATATAAGGTATAAGGATGTTTATAAGTGCCTGGATCACACGCTGATTTAATCATAATTATTTATTGTGTGTACTTTTTTTCGAATATCATAAAAAAAATAAATAAATAAAATATATATATATATATATATATATATAATATATATATATTATATATATATATATATAATAATAGATATTTGGAATACAAATTAAAACAAAATTACTTTATGTTTCTTTGAAAAGTTGTAAGAAAAAAATAATATTTAAATATTAATACTATAACATAATTTTTAAATTTCTTAATATTTGTATAATGGACCTTTTTGTAGATAGTCCTCACCACTCTCTTAGTATGACAATAAAAATAAAAGAAGGTACAGAAACAAAGCACATATTTAGATATATATAATATTAAATTAAAGGTTATATGATTCAATGTTAAATAAAAAGTATGTAAACTAACTATTTGTTGAAGATGATGTAGATGGTTGTGGCTGGGGTTTGCTAGCCTGTTCTTGAGCAGCTGCAGCTCTGTACTGAGGAGTAGCACATAAAAGGTCATTTAAAATGTGTATTATAGTCGATATGTCTCTCTTTGGACGACCAAACCTGTCTTGGAGAGCTGGGTTGAGGGTTCCTAAAGAAAACAAATAAATAAAGTTAACAAGGCAAAGAAAAAATTTTTTTTGTACCTTAACCTAATGGAGCAACAGAAATTTTGTCTAAGAACACTAAATCTAACCTTAAAATATTACTTTTTAAATAAGGGCAAAAATACACTAAATATTATGATTGTATTGTTTACTTAAAATAACTCTAATTGACAGTTAGAATGTAGTACATACTTCAGTTCAAATTTAATAAAGGACTTATACAAAATACTAACCTGAAAAAGTGCCAGAATAAACACCTTTACCATGATGATGCATGCTTTCAATGATAGCTCCTTGTCTTCGCTTTAAGTTGCTCACCTCCTGAAACAAAAAAAAAATTATTGTTTTAGCATGAAGATTTCCATCAACACAAAATTATTTATTTTGAATCAGAGTAAATAATATACTTGTATTACACTAACAAAAATAATTTAATATCAAACCAAATTTATTTGTACCAGGAATCGATGGTATAGAAAACAAATAACAAGAACAGTAGACTCAAAGAGATAATTTGAATTTCATCTGATGTTATTTGAAGGATGAAATATTTTGCTTGATGAACATTATAAAGTGAAGCAAAGTTAAGTAAAAGAAGGCATTCTTTGTAATATCAAGAGTAAGCCAGAATAATGAAATTAGATTAATTATAAAAAGATGGAACACTGTTCCCATAGGTACCCAATTTAACACATCTAAATAATTAAACTAGAGTACCCAAATAATTTCAAACAAAAATATGTTCATGTATTAATGTACAAAATTTGATTTAATTGCCAAAAAAAGTCAATATTAAGTGAAAATAATTAAACAAAATGATTTTCCTCACGAATTATTGTATGAGTCATGAAAAGATATGATACTTCCTACTAAGAATTAAGCTTGAAACGTGACGTCATATTTAGGAACGTAATTTTGGATGGTGAGTCAGCTACTTCTTATACATGCATCCAAAATGCCATGGAATGACCAATCTTAAGATGATTCCCGTATGCCATAACCAACGCATAAGTATTGATTGGCATTTCGTTTACTTCCTATCATCAATTATAACCAGAAGAAACCTTCCCGCAATGTTGGTTGATTATTATTATTACGTTTAATACGAGGTGAGGCTCATATAATTCTACTCAGCAGTTTGAGCTAGTATAAAAAAAAATCTGAAGGACTAATAATATTTATTCGATTAGCTACGAAAAGAAAACGTTTACAAAAGAATAAGAAACAAAAGTTGCACCATTCCATTCAACTATTGTCTTCGAGTTAAAAAAATAAAATACAATAAAAAAATCTAAAATTATTTTAACGAATAAAGAATTGAAATTTTAATTTACAAGTATTTACATAATCAAGTACTTTTTATGAGATTGATGAATTTTATCCAATGTCATCGAAATTAGATAATTTTCGTATCTATTTACAATAATAATAAATTATATCAATGAGCAATAACCGAGAAAATATACAATATTAGTAATAATGCACGTATGACACATTCCATTGGCCACCATTTTGAAACGAAACATTTAATGATAACGCTGGTTTTTTAAAATTAGATTTTATTTATCTCAAAAGATTCATTACTGCAAATTATAAAGAAAAATAACTCATAAGGATGTGTATCAAAATGATTCTCAAGTTCTCCGCTAGAGTGTGCGGAATGTAGCGGAATGACAGAACGAAGCCGTATTTCCACATAACAAAATAGTTTAAAGATCTTAAATTGATCGTTAAGTTAAACCAATAATACATAAAAACAACATTATTATTGTTAATTTATTTATTTAGATTTTGAAATAAAGAGTTATAGAGTGGACGACTGGTCTTATATATTCTGAAAAAATGATCTTATAATCTTTACAAGAACACTAATGTGCGGCTAAGTTGGTTTAACTGAAACCTAAAGGAATTGATTTAGCAAAGCCTGCTAAAAATTAAGATATAATAGAATTTGGAAAATATAAAATATTATCTTTCACTGACATCAAATATAGAGCACCTTCAATCGACATTAGGTCTGTAATAAATAATCTATTTATTTACATCTCAAGCTGTACCTAGGAATAACTAGAATAACGTGCCAATGCTCACTAGAACCAAAGGACGAATATTTAAGATTTTAAAGTTCATGTTTAAAATTAATCCTAACCTTAGATTACAATATAAGCAAGAGCAGTAAACCATTTAGTCCGAGAACTCCCGGTGTTTTATGTACCCACTTTCCTGAAGACAAGCAAATGAGAACATCCCGCTACGTTTTACCACTTCCATACCTAAAAGGGACCCAGGGAAATCAGAACGTGGCTATTGGGAGAATCTTCTATACAGAAGTATAGGAGAAATTCTAAAGGATCATCATTATTAATTTTTTTTTATTTATTATTTCCAACTAAAGAGACCCATCGCCATTGTGTTATGTGGGTTCGAAGTATTATTCTACTTATTCAAAGCTACATAGTAGCTTTTAAATCGATGGTCGGAGATCCATCTACAAACATTAGATCAGACAACCAAGGATATTAAAAAAATAACTTCAGGATTTTTTTCATACGAGAAATAATCAAATCTGAAAAAAAAAATCAAAGAAAACTCATCTTTTGAAGAGTTTGCTCATTGAAATGATTAATTAGCTGAAACTACAAATAGTAAATTTAAGTATCAAATATGTATTTTACATAAATTAATAGACTAAAAGCTGAACCTTAGATTTTCCAAAACCTTAGTGATATTTATGTTAAATGGTATTATATTTAACATTTATTGAACAAACAAAGTAGGTTTTGGACAAGCGAATTCACTAAGTTGAGACTGAAAATGCTGAGGAGAAACTAAAATAAATTTTATACAAGCAGCCTATCCCGTTCCTTTATCAGACAAGCCATTGGACTTGTTTTTTTGCAGGGGCTGGTCCCTAAACAAGAGGAAGTGGCCCATCACATCTGGCAACAGCGCAGAGGATAAGCATGTAGATACAACTAAACACCAAACCCACAGTTCTCAACTGATACAGCTATCGGGTCGGTATACCAAATATATACATAGATATATATATTCTGAATTTTTTAGAACCTTTGGAAGGGGAGTTACATGGGTGAAGAGATGGCGTTCTATTCTCGGCTGAGAGCGAGCAAGGCTCCTCCATTGGAGGCACGAAGGCCACTCGCGTTGGCCAACCATTCAGGGCATTACAAACCCTTATGCAGCACTATTGGTCCCATCCTGTATACTAAACTCTCACTTTAGAACAACTTCATAATTTCAGTTGATTTGTATTTAATTAAGAAAAACATTTATAAATAAATAAGAGAACTCGTTCATGTTTTTTCTCAACAATATTTTCTAATCAAGCCTTAGAAAAAAGAAACGCTTCGGACTCCACTGATTCGTTATCAACTATTTCCTAGCTGCTAATCATGCTGATTATAATAAGCTTTCTCGCCCAAGTAATATGACTCAGCAGATAAAATCATCAATTGCAGTCATAACCGCAAAATAGATAATAATCATAATAACTTCCAAGTATTGGGCATTGACGTTTACTATCTAGATCTGTCACTGAATTTATTATACGTAAGTAAAAATTAAATTATGTATATATAATAAAGACAAAAGGGTTAACAATGCTTTTTTTTTTTTTTTTTTTTTTTTTTTTTTTTTTTTTTTTTTTTTTTTTTTTTTTTTTATACTTTCCCGTCCTCGGAAGTTCACTTTCCAAAGTCATCGGGTTTTGTAATCGGCGTCAGGTCTGCTTTCCACAAGCCACATGTTTCCCCGGGTATTCCAACATTTTTATACGGTGATTCCCAGACGCTATTTTGAATTCAGGAAATATTTATTACGTAAGACATCAAACATTTTATTAAAATATCTATAATAGAGAGCTTTATTTGTCAAAATTGATTCTATTTTAAGATAAGCCTTGACCGAAGAAAAATAACTTCGTTTGTGAAAAATAACCAAACAATTTATTTCATAGAAAAAACGAAAATAACCCTCTCATAGTTCACACATATTTTTTATTGCCTGACAGACAAGTAAATAGTACTTTAACTGGTCAAAACTACTGAGCACCTACACGACTTGCCATGAATTCTAAATTGGCTAAATACTCAGACTCACCAACACAAGACTTTTTGAAAGATGGGTAATTCTTTCTTCAAAACCCAGAGGTGGTAAATTTAAAGCATAATCCATATCTCCTTGTCTCAATTCTTAATATTCACCGGCATTTCAAACATTATCAAAAGGAGTTGAAGAGGTGAAAATCAAAATTTAAATCAGATAATGAACGGTAGATTTTTATTTTATTTTTCCTGGAACATCGTCATATTTAATGTGAAAACATTTAATCTTCATCTGGTAGTAGGCCGGTTGTGGGTTGTCATATCAACGATTCGCCCAGTTGTCTACCCACAAACCTTACTGTGGGTAGAAAACTTCACAACCCTCGATTATACTAGGACTGAACTATAATAATACGGTTAATCATGACTGTACATATATCTAAATGTAAGCAGGCAAACAATCTTTAGAATATTGAGCCAGTTGACTTAGAGAATATAAAAAAAGCGATCCTTCGACCGGAGCAGGTAAAAGGAATAACGAAGGAGGTGACGCAGGCGGCCTATACAATCGGGAGGCGGTTACCATTCCGAAGGTAAGCCTGTGATTGGCTGGAAGGTCATCTCACCGCAAGGACCATCTTCTACAAGTGCACTAAGGCCGAACAACGCTTCAAATCACAACAGACTCATTTACTTCAACCTCAATACTCCAACATACTACTTGTTCTGGTATTACAAAATTAAACGGTGGGTGAATTTGATTAAGTTTAAAAACAAGAGAGAATCATATTATCGACGCATCCAAGTAGGATTCCAACTAATGAGTAAAAAAATGAATCACATTAATTAAATTTCAATTTTAGAAATTATGTGTATTACCTCTTAACATATTTAGTAGTTATATTATGTAATACTCTTGTAAATATCAATAATTAATAAAAAGAATAAATTACAAAAAAAAATCTTTAATAATAACATATTGAACAACCTGTACCACTAAATCCCATGAAGGGTCAGTACATTTCGATTGTTAGAGAGATCGCATTGTTTCCAGGACAACGGCCGTGCAATGAATGAGGTGATAAGGTCTTGATCACGCTCAGGCGCCAGGTTTATTCCTTAATTTTTTAGGTACCAACTTTATAGAGGCTTGGTCTGCCGCAGAAGGGTCTCCATACCCTAGCGTCGCACCCCCTCCTCCCCTCCCAGAATGAATTAAGATAATAAATAATATTCTGGCACAGCCGGGATTCGAACCCAGGACTTGGAAAACAATACACTAGAGCTCTACTATCCACTAGACCACACCGCTCCCATTATACTTCATTTAAATACGTTTATTTAAAAAAAAAAAAAAAAAATTACCATATCCTGTTTTAAGCATTGATAAAAATCACAGGTAAATAAGTCAGTTGAACGAATTTGATACCCAACTAAAGGAGACAAGATATATATTTTTTTATGTAATTTTTGTTTTGATATCGAAGTCGTAAAAGGTAATGAGCGATGGAAGCGGACGAAACTAACTGATTGTTGCAGATGATAATATAACAGATTATTTAATAGAACACATGTGTCTAACGAAACTCAATGTAATTTATACTTTAACCTTTTTTTGATCTTTAACTGTATTTAGAAATGGTTAAATTTATTTTTATTTTAAGTGAAAGCCGTGTGTTGCGAGCACCATATATATATATATATATTTTTTAAACCTGCTATAAATCACACTAGAGCCCCTAATTCTTTTCTAGACCATCGAACAGTTCGATAGAATGATCTATTTCGATCGGACAGCAATTTCGTGACCCCAATGCTCACGACCGGATATACCGCAGATTGCAATGTTCTCGCCTACCACCCGCAACGCGACCACGTGGCCAAGCACTGAAAAGTGCTGAGATTAGAAGTTTCCCAGTTGTGCTGATCTAGCCAAACATACTTGTGCAATGAAGGATATTGAAAATCGATAGTGCCTATCAATGCAATACGAATCTAATTTCTCAACGTTTCAAGGAAATTATTGATTATTCATTACTAGAGAAAATTATAGGAATTAAGAATCTTACAACGTGCTTGGAGAGAAGAGTTTATATGATATGAGTTTAAATTTAAAATATGTCGTTTGAAAATATAAGATTAATGGAATCCTACAGATGCATCGAAAAATCTCAAAAGAGAAAAAAAGGAGCTTAGACAGCTGAATGGTGAGTAGATTCATCAATGCCAAAAGGCACAGAGAAATCTCGTTATGCTTGTTCCCAGTTTTCTTAGGGTGCCGTGAAAACTGCGGTGTTATATCAACGGATTACCTCTTACGAAATGGAGCCACTACCGCCTAGAATCATCTTGCTTTTACCGCAGCTGTGTGGTACAGTTGTTTCATAAGTCAAGCTATAATCTTGACAATACGTTCCCACCAAAGGTCTAAGTATCGATTCATAACTGAGATGAAAACAAGTTTGCGAATAAAATCTATGGTCGACAAAATAATAGAACTTATTTTCATAAAGTTAACATTATATGATAGCGTGCATACATTTATAAATATGTACATAGTGATATTGAGGAAGTTTTAAAAAATCTATAACTCCTAATTATTCCTGAAAGCAAACTTTGGATTTGCTAGACGAAAAAAAAGGGCGTTAGATCAGAACGGGGCTGAGCGTTACATAAATTTAGGGGCTGGTGAAAGCGAGCTGGAGAAAACACTTGGTGCACATTTGTTGTATAAAGGCTGAAGAGAAACAATTATCCTCCCAACTCTCTATTTACAACAATAAGCATTATTTAAGAATAATTAACGGCTCCGTTACGAAGCTGTCTCTCCGAGCTGTTAATATATTCTTAGCAACAAACTAGAGGAGTGATAATTTAGACAGCTATTCTATTATTAAAAAAGTATATTAAAAACATAAAGATATTAAGGTTATTTAAACGTAAAAATGTCCTTAACACAACAATCCATTGAAACAAGGCTTAACGAATAGGTCATATGTTTCTCAACGTCTCGGTTTCGCTTACATATTTTTTCACTATTTTCTAGCACAAACTCTATTTTCATAAACAGAGTAACCTGGCCTCTTTCCAGAATCGAACTCCCTAAAGTCTTGGGAAATAAATCGAGTGCTTTTATCCAAGTTTGCTTGCGAGAGCGGACAACAAACAACGATCTTATCTAATACAAGTTAGACGGCAACGATAAAAATTAAAATATGAAAAAAGACACCCAACCAAACGTTATGAGTTATAATAAAATTAAAAAAAAAAATCTGCAGAGCAAATCTGATTGAACTTCAATACTTTATTATTTTTAAGGGCACTAAGGTGGAGAAAACAATAAAATATACACATTTAGCTAATTATGATATGAAAAAAACACAAATAAATTATCCAATGGATATAAAAGGTGAATGGATAGAACCGAAATCCATTGAGTAATTGAAGCTACCAGGGGCTAGGTTCAGCATGGCGGCTAGAGAGTTGCCACTGTCCGTCATCCGGTTGTGTAAGAGCTCTCACGATTCTTTTCTTCACTGACGGTTGGGGGAGAGGGGAACTATTCGGTTGTGATACTCTTCTCAAAGAACATTCGAAAATTCCGATCTTAAAATATATCTATCTAGTAATAAAATATCTATAGGATTTATAAATACCAACATCCATACTCTAGAATCAACCTGATTCTAATAAATTGGTGATTTATATTATGATTTTACCAGTGTAGAGGTCTTAAAATAATAAAAAGTAATGATATTAATAATTTAAGGTTATATCCTCACTTAAGACGGAGTAGATATCAGATGTTGAATTATTTGTGACTTGTCAAGTTTGCAGAATAACACACACTACACTATAAAACCATCCAATAACAGGTTAAGAATAACCAACCTGATTTCGATAGATATTTCAGAGTTTTTTGTTTTTTTCATTAGAACTTATTTGAACATAACTATTGATAAAGAAAACTGCTACCAACTGACAATAAACTGCTTTCATAAACATTAAGTTTCTAAAATGAATCTAATGTTATACAAAATTACTACATATAGTACAACGTTACAATAGGGGTACTCACTACGTTTGCTATAGCATGCTATTTGTGTTATTTTGCTAAACCCGTCGAGTTTCTACAGTTATTTCCTGTATAAAATTGATGGGTTTAGCACAATAGCACAAATAGCATGATATAGCAAACGTAGTGAGTACCCCTAATATAAAACTTGTGTTTTATATGTTAATTTTATTTAGCAATATACGACAGAACTTTAGAGCAGCTTAAGATCTCAAATTGAGTATCGCATGATTTAAAACGTGAAATAATATTTAAGTACTTCTGATTCTTTAGTTGTTTAATTCATTTAATTAACAATTCTTTGGCATTTGAATGGAATCTCATTCAGGCACTCCATTTCTCGAAACATTCTTTTAGTAATTTATTTTTCAAAAGTTCTTTGAATAATTTATACACGACGTCGTGCCTAGCAATGGGAGTCCACTCATGATGAGCGACTTTTCCCAAGTTATGCAGCCTGGGATTGGTGTATTGGGAAACTCCAATGACATGCTCTCTTGCCAATTCCGGAGTGCCTTTAGTTGGGTCTGTCGCAAGAGCCTTCCTCGTCGAAAGATGATTTTCCTACGGAACCCTATTTCCTCTGGGGACTAATTTCGAAATTCTAGAAACGTTTTCTTTTCTGGAAAAAAATAAAATCTGGTGCGCGCAACACGACTTTCACTTACCTTCGTTGTTAAAATCAATTTAAGAATTTAAATTTAAAGATAGAAATAAATTTTTAAAGAATTATTTTTTTATTTTTTAATTTCAATAGAAACGTGTGTTTTATTAAATAATCAATTATATTTCTTTCTAAAACAATCATTTAGTTTTATCGGCTTATCATCACTCGCCACTAACCTTTAAAATTCCGTGTATTAGATAGTATTTTTTCTAAAATCTTTAGCTATCCAACGGTATATTATACTTCTAAAATACTATTCTTGTGTTCAAAAACATAAAAATTGCATAAAAAAATGTTTTTGCACTTTTCTCCTTTAGTTGTTCATTTAGTTGCAAGCTAAACTTGCATAATTAGTAATTATTTATCAATGCTAATAAGATGATGTTCCAATTTTTTTTTTTAAATCTACAAAATTAAATGTATTTTAGAGGAAGAAAATTTAAAATATCGGCATTTAAGCCCCATCAGACTATTTCACAATCAGAATGAAGCCTACATGATATTCAAGCCCATCAAAATTTACATCGATATATCGAGTTTAATCAGAATCGTATGAGCCGTTTTTTAGAAAATCGTAAAAAGGGCCAAAATGCATGGTATAAAGTAGATCTTCGGTTAGCTGATTTTGTAACTTCTGGGGCGTATAGTTGTCTTAAATGTGAAATTTCAATTTCATAGGACACACCTTTTTGTTGGACTTGATTATTTGGACTCAAGGGACCCACCCTAAAACGTGTATTTCTGTTGAAAACTGGAATTCAAAAAATTTCACGATCGCAATACTTTCCTTTACTATCTATTCAATATATAGTTAAGTGAAAGTAAAATGGCTCAGACGTTCCTAATAATGACGGTGTTTTAAGGATGTGACTAAGTTAGGTCTGAAAATGAAAATCGTTAGATCCAACAGACGCTTGGATCATGGGATTAGCGAGGCGTTTTCTCATAGTAAAGTTCAAAGGAGGTTATTTTATTATGGAAGGTTTCTCAATTCTGACCTCAGACACTAACTAGATGATATTTGTTGTTAGGAAACAAAGAGAGAGGGTACGGTAGCTATTTGTGGATGGGAGGCGGTGTGGGAGTGATGTGGGCGAGCAGACCGAATCGATCCCCGAAGGACAGGGCAGTCCCTTTACCGCCGCCCTGGGCTGCCCCGCTCTCAACCATAGCTCCCACTCTGTTTTTAGCTAGGGCTAAATAAAGGCCCACATACTCAGCAATGGCCGTCTCTTAAGTTTCGAAATAACCACGATTCAGTGAGCACGATGAAAAACATTCTAAAGATGCTTATAACGTACTTTTACCGAACGAAATATTGCTAACTCAGCCGCTACTCAACAAATAGTTTGATAGATTCCCACGTACTCTATTTAAGTTAAGTAAGAAATATTAGGCCAAAATAAAAATAAGATTCTCTATGCAAAGGTTTTGTGAATCAAAATAATTTATGTCCACAATACCCACTGATAAAAAATAAATTACCCCAAACACACTAATTAAATGCCCATTTTAAAATTAAATTCTTCAATTAGTCTTTCTTTGAATTTAAAATCTTCGTTACAATTTTATTTTCATGTTAAATTAGGTGCCTAATACAGGGTTTTATTAAAAACTAGATTATTTATTATTTTTGTTCTATGATAACTTATCTTACGGTTTCTCAGAATCTCCACAACAAAATAGGCCGTTATTTATTTTCAAGATAACTCTTACTGATTTATTCTCTACTTGCTTCTGACTTCTAAAAAAACAATAATATTAATTAATAAAAACAAACAGAAAAACAACCCTCTTCCCAAATGCTCTTGGGTTTAGTAGTAAACAAAAAAGTATAGAATCAGTTGTAGTAATATTTATATATTGCATTTAACATAGTTCTTAGAGATACTGGAGAAACAGCATATTCTAGTACATCAAACGATCCAATGATTTAAAATCTTAATTTTCAAGATATTAACTCAATATGTAATAGTAGATATTACATAATGGATTTTATTGTGCCTTGAAGATCTTCTTTAGGGGTGGAAACGTTGGACAGAATAAAATTAAAACAATTTTATATTAAATCCTGACTACCACCCAGATAGACCCTTCAGTTCTATAACAACCAAACGGTCAAAAATCAATACAGAGAGTGAATATGATTTTGTTTATCAAGCGTAATGAAATGAGATTTTTCTGATTTTTCACAATTTTTGGTAAAACTCAATAAAATCTATGAAAAAGTATAAGGATAGGAAACTATATTATCTATGATTAACGTATTTCGGAAATAAATTTCCGCTTAATTATTGTCTAAACAGGTCTAAAATAGTCTTGAGTTTTAGGGTCTGTAAAATACAAGTCTCTTTCGAGAACCAAGAAGCATCGAGCAGAGATGGGAGTCCCAAAAAGGAAAAATTAACCTGCACAAAGAGGTTAAACCTATTGAGAAACAGGGCTGCCACGAGGCAGGGCCAAAGTGGGGAGAATAATTTTCCCCTCGCAGGGAAATCTCCCCCACTCCGCAGAGGGAAATGGTGGGGGGTATCTATCCGTCATTCTAGCCTGGTTACGTCCAAGGGAAGGTTGGGCAACACCGTTCGGTTATGGATCCTTTCACGAGCTAGCGACATAATCACCCAATTGCACACCGAAAATTTCCAATAGCGCAATTGACTCCTGCCTATAAATTATACTATTCGTAAAAAAAATTGCTATTTTTAAGTTGTTTTTTTTTCTTTAAATAAATAAAATTAAGCAAAATTCAAAATCTCAGGATTATTTTCTGTTGTAATAGAGTGAATAATTTTTCATAGTTTAGTAAAGTATAATTAATTTTAATCACAAGAATGCAACACAAAAGCATTAAGGCCCATAAAATAATTACAACAAATAATCATGAGTAAAAAAACCAATCACGACAGAAAAATATCCTAAAAATGATTTCAATCACAAACGCACATAACCATTTATAGAGAACCTGTTATTTATTAAACTCTAGAATCGTGAACGGCGATACTATTCAGAAGAAAAAAAAACATCCTCTATAAATCGATAAGGCACGGAGTGCTATCAGAACGATACCCCTCCTTCATCTTTCGCCTTATTATTTTTGTATGGATCTCTTATAGGAGATTTAGGAGTTTTAGGGTCTGTAAAATACAAGTCTCTTTCGAGAACCAAGAAGCATCGAGCAGAGATGGGAGTCCCAAAAAGGAAAAATTAACCTGCACAAAGAGGTTAAACCTATTGAGAAACAGGGCTGCCACGAGGCAGGGCCAAAGTGGGGAGAATAATTTTCCCCTCGCAGGGAAATCTCCCCCACTCCGCAGAGGGAAATGGTGGGGGGTATCTATCCGTCATTCTAGCCTGGTTACGTCCAAGGGAAGGTTGGGCAACACCGTTCGGTTATGGATCCTTTCACGAGCTAGCGACATAATCACCCAATTGCACACCGAAAATTTCCAATAGCGCAATTGACTCCTGCCTATAAATTATACTATTCGTAAAAAAAATTGCTATTTTTAAGTTGTTTTTTTTTCTTTAAATAAATAAAATTAAGCAAAATTCAAAATCTCAGGATTATTTTCTGTTGTAATAGAGTGAATAATTTTTCATAGTTTAGTAAAGTATAATTAATTTTAATCACAAGAATGCAACACAAAAGCATTAAGGCCCATAAAATAATTACAACAAATAATCATGAGTAAAAAAACCAATCACGACAGAAAAATATCCTAAAAATGATTTCAATCACAAACGCACATAACCATTTATAGAGAACCTGTTATTTATTAAACTCTAGAATCGTGAACGGCGATACTATTCAGAAGAAAAAAAAACATCCTCTATAAATCGATAAGGCACGGAGTGCTATCAGAACGATACCCCTCCTTCATCTTTCGCCTTATTATTTTTGTATGGATCTCTTATAGGAGGGTATCTCTTCGACCATAAACTGTTATTGACAATAGCACGTCACTAAGTTATTCATCCCATCACTAGGGAACAGGAGGATAAAACACGACTAGCGGGGATCCAAACAACGATTTTTGTAAACCATCAGTCTTGATCAAATTCGTGATCAGAGATAAGATATTTAGCAGTAATACTAATCCATAGTAATGGCGAATCGTTTTAAATAAAATTCACATTATAAACATTATATTTTACTGATCCATTATATACCCATGTAATGTAAGATAATAACATGATCAGTACTTGTTAAATAAATACTAGCTACTCGTCATGTCAACACGATTAAACATTGGATTTCATTATTTAACATAAAACAAAAAAGTCTACAATAAAACACTGACAGCAAGACATATTTTCATGGGTCACATCTAAAACAGTAGTATTAACTTATATTTATCAGTTGTCTAAACTACATTTCCGAAGTAATAAATTTAAAATTCTACGATCCACCACATTAAATTGTGGTAAAGCTTAATCAGAGAATATATAAACAAGATATTAGAGCTAGATTATTTTATGTTTTGAAATAAATGTCAGAAAAAAAACAAAAACATATAGTCGTAACAAATATGAGAGAACAATTCAGGACATAACTATTAGACGATTAATTAAACATGAAACCCTAAAGATACAATAATTATGTTAAATGTACCCAGCGTGATTAGGAACTTTATGGTTTATAAAAAATAAACCAATAATAAATTAAAAATACTTCGTAATTTACAAACGACGAAGTTGAAATATGTTTTTAGAGAACAGTGAAGGGCTAAAAGGGCAGTAGAGAGTAGAATACAATGGCAAATATATACCTTTTACGAATGCAAAACCACTTGCAAAAAATATTGCTAAAAAAATACATTCTGTAGTGAAATATGTCTTGAAAGTTAATTTGAAAGAACTGAAAAATAAAATGATTCCTTTCTATTTTAGTATCTCTCGCCCTAGTACGGGATCATAAGACATTTAAATTTTAAACATGCATCAATACTTTCAGATTTATAGTGTTAATTCGACGAAAAACGTGGTCGCTTACTTAAAAGAATGAACAACACCTAGGGGTTTTTGAGAATTAGATATTTGGTCAAAAGAGAGATGAGGCAATTGGGAATTCAAAAGGTTGAGCAACACGGAATTGAGGAGCTTGCACCTTGTCAGTATGATTGTGTTTATAGGATCGCAACGACTCAAATGGGCGTGTAAAGTTGTTGGGCTTAGTGTAATTAGTATGCACTGTAACGACTGGTAGGTATCCGAGAGGTATGCTGAAGAGTCAATGGGAGGATTGTGTTGTCTGACCTCGCGGGCATGAGCTTTAACGGTTATCATTGGATGAATCTGTATAGGCAACATTTGGTGTTATAGGCATTGAAACATCGGGTTCGATAAGCCTATTATTATTGTTATTATTAAGGATGTTTCATTCTAAAATTGTTGAGCACTCAATTATTATCACACAGACAATATAGCATGAGGGTGAATGTACCGACAATACCCGTATGACGGGTAAATCTAATAAAAAAAAAAAAAAAAAAAAGAAGAAAAAGAAAATACCAAAGGTACCGAGAGTCCTTAGTTCAGGGGGTAAGAGGAGAAAAGGTATGACAAGGGTAAATGGATCATGATTGAACCCAAGGCGGGGGTGAAAACCTTTAAAAAAACCTACCCAACATGATGGGGGTGAAAAGGAACAGGTAAGAAATCCAAGGGGTCATCTCTACCTCAAGTCCAAAAAAAAAAAAAAAAAAAAGAAGGGCAGGTGCGACCGAGAGATGTACCGTTCTTCAAAGCCGTTAGGGAGAACGGGACGGTCCTAACCCTCTCTCCTCCAAGTAACTCCGGTCCTCTAAGACATACTTATACAAGAGCTCAACAATTCTTTAAAATAAGGATAAAAAAATAAACTTAAAAAAGAAAGAAAAAGAATAATGTCATCATTCGCCAAGAAACGAAATGCATCACTATTCATTAACTCATACCAGAAAAATACATACATAAAACAATGAGATGATAACTGACAAATTTACGCAGTGTATCAGACGATAAATTAATTCTCGGGGTTATCTAAGAAACCTTGGGTAAGAGTATCAAAAGAATGATGAGTGGGCCAATCTGAGATAAGAAATTTAAAATAAAACATTGTTTAAACAAGTCCGCCAGTTTTGGGTTATTGAATTTTCTAAATAAAAATATTGGTCTAACTACTCAACATCGACGTTGTGTTGTAATCATAATTAAAGAACGACGAAATCACGATCGAAGTAAACGAAAATCCTATATTTTTTAAGAATAAAAAACTAAGAAATTACTAATACATACATCGGGGTTTTCACAAAGAACAAGTTAAAAAAAAAACAAATAACATTCATCACACAGACAGACTAAATCAGCTGGTATGTGAATAACAAGGTTATCAAATGTTTTGTCAGCATATAACTCATGTCACAGAAACATATTACACATATTAGATAAGTGTAGCCAGTGTTCCTGACACCGTGATACAAAAATAGTTAATTATATTAACCGGAGATCTGAAGACATGATCTTTACCAATTACAAAATAAAATAGAAACATCAATATTTATCAATATCTCTCCTCATTCAAATCCCAAATTTTCCAATACCTTCTGTCATTCTAAATAGATGATCAGCAATTTCGATATTTCAACGCTATACATGTAACATCGAATGAATGAAAAGAAATGTATATTGTCCAAATCTTAATTTTGTTTATTAGTTATTTATTCTTCATTTTGTTGAACATAAGAATTTTTTTTAGAAAAAAAGTAAGAAGATTATTTATTTACTTATTTCATTTTATTCTCAATTTTTTGTAGAATGATATGTCTCCTTACGATAAATATCAAATTTCATAAATGTTATTCTTAGGGGACCCAGAATAAAGTTTTCTTTCTATTCTATTCTAAATAAATAAATGAATAATTCTGAATTTACAAAACTTGGAAACCTGGAAGGTCACAAAATCCGATCTCATGTCTTACAAATATAGCAAGCGTATTAGTAAAACAAATATATTAAGTTTTCATTGTTTGAAACCCCACAAAAGTGTTCTAAATTATGAATCTGAAACATTCAAGGAGTAATTAGTGAAATATTTTCGAGGAAAAAGGTTAATCACCTATTTAACAACTTGCCCCGTAATAAATTAGAACAACAAACACTGAATTATTCACAGAGTCCTCACGTCATCGAATTTAAATACGCATTTTGTAAATATCACCGCCATTAATATTAAGAGTCACCTTTGTAAAAGATGATAAGGATTAGAAATAAAAAATCGAGCATTACGATGCCTGATCCGACATGAATACATAGGTGTTAAGCTAATTGTGATAAATTGTAACCGATTAATTGTTCGTTTCATTGTAAATGTACTATGAATCTATAATATTAATACGTTCAAGCGGCTTATTTTTACCTTTAACTTTGATAAAGCATTATTAATAATAATTTTAATATATTAATTGATTCCTATTATTTTATATTAATTTTCTTACATTCATAAATGATCGAGATACGGCCTATGAAATTTTTTCGAGAATAATCTACGAGTGACTGTGATTTTTGGGTCAAATCGGAAATAAGAAGAAATAAATATATCAAATAACGTATCCACTTACAGAGAAATTCTCAAAATTAAGGACGAGCAGATGGTTTTTGAATAAGATGTTTGGATCCAACGCATTTTGAAACGTTAAACTAGACTTTGAAGATAGTAAGAGTTTTTTTTTTTTGTCCATAACAGATTTATTATTGAAAAAACAAAAAAAAAAAAAACTCTGTATCGTTCTTTTATGTTCGATGTATAATAGTATTTATATGTCTGCAATTAATAAGCCTGCTTTAGATAATTATTAATTTTCTTAAGAATTATAAAATTCTTTGATTTTTCATGATTTTACCATACTGAAGATACTCTATTATATAAAATTTATTTCTATTAAGATTCCTGTCTGATCAACAGCACAGACGTAGATTGGTGAATAATATTAATACATTTTGAAAAGTTTAAATTAATTGAACGCTATACAAACAAATACTGTATTTCACCAAATAATAGTCTCTACAAATTATTTAAATTCTGGTTGGGGCAAACATGATTTGAAGCAAACCATTAATATTGATAAACTATATAGACGACAGAAGATTTTTTTTTAACAAGAATACTAAAAAAATAAAAAAGCACGGTTAGTGAGAATATTTTAAAAATTAATACTTCAAGTTACTATAATCCTTTCTTAAAAATAATCACATATTACATGTTTATTTCTGCTATCGTGAAAGTACACTCATAACACAGAAAGTACAGTGTAGAGCGACCATTTAAAGGCCTATTTTAATGTGAATATTTTGACAAGGTGGGAGGGGGGAGGAGAGGAAAATAAGATAAAAGAGAAAAACATGAAAATTTCAAGCTAATTTATTGAGCAATTTAAACTCAGATCTCCTCTTCCATAAATTATAGGCGAAGAAAACCCAGTTCTCACGGCCTCTGAATCACAATTTAAAAACATTATTCTATATCAGGCCATTCGCATGTTAACATATATACCTCAACTAATTACGAGCTTCACCAGGTAGAGGGATTTACTACTCAAAGATTAGGCAAGAAACTCGTTAACGAAAAGTAAAGGAAAAAACAAAAGGAGCTGGACCACTGAATACTTAAAAAAACATAACAGAATAACGAAAGTGTGCTTTAAAATTTATCCAAAAGAATATATTTCTGTAGCATTGAGTCGTCCACCACAAGCAAAGGTTTGTTGATTTCTTAGCGAGGACTTATCCTAGAATAGAGTGAAGGTCACAGAGGGGAATGATTCTCTATTTTACTGGAACTAAACTCTGTTCCAGCAAAATCACAACTAAAATCGTTAGTTGCAATACTAAAATGGACGGTTGGTGGTAAATGATATCCGATAATTGTTAAGAAAACAAACAAATTAAACGAGTTTGATATTAGAGCACGGACAGTATAGAAAAACGTCATAGAGCCCCCAAAAAAGTTATAGCTGCACGCAAAATATAGATTTACTCTTCAGTACGTACAAACTCTTAGATTTGGTTTCCTCAAAAACACAATTCTCCCATAACAATCAAAGATTTTAACTTATCTGTTGACATAAACATTTATTAGAATTCTTAAAAAAAAAAAAAAAAAAAAAAAAAAAAATCTATATTTTATTATTACATAGACACAGACAGACATACTTTTCCAATATTTTGTGAATGTTCATAGTTTTATGATTGGAAGAAAAACATCGTGGAGTTATTATATTTACGTCTTTTCTCTCCCCCCTTCAAGCTTGAGTACAAGTTTCATAAGGGAGAAAATTCTTAGTAACATGAAATAATGTTAAAGATCAGTGAGAATATAAATATTTGAAACTATCAAACTACTGGGTATTATTTTTTCGAATACATTTGATAGAATAATCTTCTACTTTTTCTTTTCAGTTGGATATTGCATAAAAACAAGTTATTCCTCGGCTATCAGGCAAGTGATTTTGCTGTATGAAAATATCCTTAAAATATTTATTAATTAAACATAAATTTATAAATTAAAAGTTGTATAAAATTTTATTAAGTGAAAAGAAATATCAAACAGGAATAATTTTGACAATGTAAGCCGTTTGCTACACGTCTTAGTAGAACTATACGACAATATTCGTTTCACATAAGTTTTTATTAGTCCCTCAGAAAAGATATTTTGTGTTACTCATTAAGTGACCTCGCAGGGGTAGCAGGGCAAGCCATCATGGCGACAATCAAGCTCCGAGAACAGAAATCGAACCCGCGCCATTTTGATGCAGGCAAATCGAGTTTGCGCTCCAGTCCACCCCATGACCAACCATGGGTGGCTAAGAACTATCATGTGCCAACTCATCTTTCCATGTTCCTTCTGGTAAAATGCACTAAACATTGATCAAAATTTTATGGTAGTAGAGACACTCCTCCGAAAGAGATATCCGAAAAACAAGAAACAACTCAACTGACTGCAGTCACTATCACTAACAGAGTATGTGGTACATTTAACTGATGTACGAGACTTATTAGCATACAGTTACTAACGGTTTATTTCTGCCTGTTATTGTCGTAATCACTTATTAGCAGTTAGAAATAAGTACGCAACAGCAGAACGACAACACAAGATTAAGGTTTACTTATTATTCAATGTAAAGAACGAGTTAGTTAACGGTTACACGTTATGTTAATGAAAATAATAAGAAAACGGAATATACAGCTTAGTTAACTACTTAGAGGAATATATCAAACAGGCTGTTAAATTGCGCAAACCCATAAAAAATTCCGACGAATAAATATTCTTCTGTTACTAGGAAGGAAGAGCAGGCAGGTCAAATAAAAGGAACGGTTTTTATAACTAAGGAAAATAATTAGAAATTGTCATGGAATGATAGTAACAATAATAACAGAACAAAAAAAAAAAAAGTCTAACACAAGATATTTACACGAACAGCCGTGCAGTATCCTTATCACAAATAACACACTCGGTGACGTCACCATGGGACCCGTCACTTTCCTCATTAATTTTATCACCCAAAAAAACAACCGTCATAATTGTGGTTAATTTGAATGTTTTTTTGACCATACATAGATATTAATATCTACTGTTCATTTTTGTTACTCAAATGGGAGCGTAAAGTTGTTGGGCTCGGTGAGGAACGGATTCCGAGAAAGTTGGTATTCGCTGATCGACTGGTAGGCGTCCGAAAGGTAGGCCGAAGCGTCGATGGGAGGATTGCATTAAGGCTGATTTCGGGAGCTTAGGCTTGACCGGTGAACATTGGACGAGTCTGTGCAGGCGAAGTTTGGTGGTATCGGCATCGAATCTTCGGGTTCGGTAAGCCTATTATTATTATTATTACTGTTCATTTTTGTTATTCTTAAGAGACATAGTCCCAGAATAAAGTTTTATTATATTATTATTAAAACATCATCTCCACAGTCACTAAAATCGAAAATCCATAACTTGAGTTCAGAAATAAGGATTACATCGATATTACATATACAAAGTAAAGTTGTCCAAATGAAATAAACTTCATGATTCCTCATGTTCATAGAATTCAACCAATTCATAAAACATTCGATACTTTAAT
This sequence comes from Piezodorus guildinii, assembly GCA_023052935.1. Lineage (NCBI taxonomy): Eukaryota > Metazoa > Arthropoda > Insecta > Hemiptera > Pentatomidae > Piezodorus > Piezodorus guildinii. The sequence continues at coordinate 66,819,416 of CM041293.1, forward strand.
TCGATTTAATCTATCGAATTAAGCAAAATGAAACAAACACTCAGATGGAAATTAGTCCAGGTTGCGGTCAGAAAGAAAAGTAATGTATTTTGAACCATTCTTCATTTTGCCAACGTTTGGAACCATGTTGTGAGTCAACTGAGTTCCGTGAAGACGACCAGGACAAGACAGATCGTATACCATATAAACTACAATATTTGAGGGATATGAAATTATATTATCAAATTATCAAGGGATTATATATGAATAATTAGAGTAAAATATCAGTATTTAATATAAAAGTTAAATACAAATAAAACAAAGCTAAACCTAAAAAGTTTACGAAGTTGACAATCTTACACGAGTATGACGGACATGTACTAATCTATCACATTGAAAAAACAACATAAAGGATAACCTAATCTTTATTTATGGGTAAATATATTCATGATTAAGCGATATAAAATCTTAGATATAAAAGCTTAATATCAAACCGTTGGTAACGTAATATATTATATCATATAAACTACAATATTAGAGAAACATGAAATATGAGTTGTGACATTAAGAATTATATATGAATAGTAAAATTAAAATATCAGTATTTGATTCGAAATATTTAATTCAAACTAACAGATTTTCACACAACTCAGTAAAATAAACATATATGATTAAACTGGCTAAAAGAAACATAATTATTTAGTAGACTAAGAAATAATTTATAATTTGATAGTATTTATTCAAACTCCAGTAGGATTTGACCGGTCAATAACATTGCAAAATGCACTATCGTTGAAATTACTATCACACTTTTTAACTGATAACTTTATGAGACTCGATAAAGCAATTGGCTATTGGTAAACATTTAGATAACTTATAATATACTATTGCAAGAAGGCAATTTTTAGCTATTTAACAACATATAGGATTTTTTTTTTTAAATTATTTTCAATAATGAACTGCTGTAATCAATTATGTAATAAGCACTCTCTTTAAAAGACATTTTAACTATGTTCATTAGTTAACATTCACTTTATTTCAATTGATAGTTTTCCTATTTTATGTATTTTTTACGCCAATAACATTTTACAATAATGTTATAATTAATAAATAAAAACAACTGATAAGATACCCAACAATTATGTATAACACACATTTTTTTACTCATAGTATAAATTAATGTATTTATTCAATACAGAAACACAAAGATAGAACTGCATTGGGTATTAATTGTTGATTACACATAGGACATGCTTTGGTAATACAAGATCCATAAAATACATAGCCACAACTCTGGATAGAAATTTCCTTAAAAAAGGGGCGACTTCGAGCAACATGATTTCCAGCCTTTTCCACAAAATTGCCCCAACTAAACATGTATCGTATTTTAGTTCTCACTTACTTGACAAATGAGAAACGAAGATTACTAAGATTTATTAACATAAAACACAAGAATAACCCAACATAGAGGGAAAAAAAAAAAAGAAAATGACGAATACAAATCTGCTCGACGTTAGCACAGTCACGTAAAATGCTGCAGGGTGGAAATAAAAATAGGTCTGTTTACTCCTGTACACAGAAACAACTGTGCTATAGCTTCTAGAAGCACGTTCCTGATTTAAAATATAAAGGCTTCTTGTTTTAAAAGTTTTTGTCATGGAGTCTTGCAGAAAACAATACACAACGCAACTCAAGTGAAATAAGAGAACTCAACAACTAACAGAAACCAAAGGTTCGGTATGTAACCACACTAATAGTATTAACATTGCCTTGCATAATGAGGTTTCAGTGACGTCAGGCAAAACCAAGGATCAGGATAAATATTCAACTTAGAGCATTTGTATTATTCGGTTTTCTTCTAACAAATAAAAGGGAGAATGTTATATAAACAATAATCATAAATATTTTCTCGATTGCATTTAAGAAAAAATCATGAACTAAATAGAGTTTTTCAAAATTAATTATTATTAGAATAGTTGAAAAAGAATGAATTTTTATTATGATTAAAACAGAAATAATTCATTACTGAAATACTATCAAAAATCAGAAGAAACAAGTTCAATGAACATCGAATATCATAGCCATAAATAAATAAATCACATATGAATACACTATCAAATTCTAATAATAAATCTTAAGAAAAAGAACTAGTTTAAAGCTATTATTATACAGAAATTCTACACTATGTATTATCTACAGCCAAATTTTTAACATCAAACGCATTCAATTCTTTCAATCCAAAGTCCTCCGAACAATAGTTAATGCTCCTTATAATGTCACCAACCATACCGTACACAACGACCTAAATATTCCATTTATTTTGGACATTATTCCACCAGAACCCAATCCTTTAGCTTTTCCCTTTCCAGCTCCACACACCCTTACCAACCCCCTAGAAGGTGGAAACGGCAGTGGCCTCGAGACATCTTGTAGCCATGTATATTGGAGTTCTTAGCACTGGCTATAGATTCTCCTCTCGACGTGCCGTTTGAGAATTGTATGACTTCTACACTTTGTAAATATTTTATTAATTCTTTATTGTATATTGTTTTATAGTCTTGTAAATATTGTATGAATGTTGTACTTGATCACTGTTATAAATTTCCGAATGAGGACAGATTGTAATATTATTCAATAAAAAAAGAATAAAAAAAAAAAAAAAAAAACGCCATTAGCGGAGTTGTGAAGGAAATATTATTTTAAGCAGCCTGATAATGCATTTGGGTCATTCTCACCGAAATGTAGAGAAGTGATGTCCACACCGTTGCGGTGTCCTATTTAAGATTTTGGACCTGGGAATTTTTCGGAACCGTATTATCAAACTGTATATCAAAATAAAATGTCCCTTTTGGCAGTTGAACATTTCTCAGGTAGCGAATATTTTCCAAATCCGTCAATATTCTACAGCCCTGACCTGCCCAGGTTCTTCCACCATCTACCTTCCAGCAGGTCGTACTACCTTTTACTAACAGGACCTTCTACCTTCCACAACTTCTAGATTTTGTAGAAGGCAAACAACAAAACAAAACAGGACTAGCCTAGTTCAAAGTCAAAATCATTCTGCACAATAAAAAATGGATGTTAATTAATAGTTGGCAAAAATGTTAAAAGAAGAAAATTTGAATTTTCACAGCAATGCTTTTAAAGATCTGCTCTTCAGAATTCTCGCAATTAGTATTTGAAATTTGACTGCTTTCTTATTATTTTTGTCTTAATGAGTAAAATAGCTATTGTTCGGACGAATATAAGTTCTAATATTATAAGCGCATCTTATTATAACTTTTAGACTGAAATACTTTTAAATCTCCAAATCATAGGCACCACCTTATTTTTGAATAACGATTTTGACTATTTGAATAACTATTGAGAAATAATTATTTTGACAATTGTCTCTTAAGTCAATGTATGGCAGAAAATTGGATATTTTAAAGATTAATAACCCTAACAATTGAGGTTATTACAACCCGTATTGTCATTGCATTTAGTTATGTATGTACAGCTATTGTTTACTTCAATTTGCTCTCCATTCGATCAGAAATAAAATAAATAAATAAATGTTGTGAGGGTACTATCAAGAACCATGCACTAAATTGACACATGGTGCTAGCGAAACCTCCCATTAATATAGCAACCTTTATTTAATTGACATTTATATTAAAATATCATTTTTAAAGGTTGCAATATATTTCAGCATATTATAATTATATTATTTATAAAAGGGATACTAACTTTTTGTTTCAATTAATGAGAATATGGTAACTAAGAGGTTCAAAGTTCACGCCACCATATGAGAACACTGAAGACAATATGACGGCCACATGACAGAATAGAACTGCATTTAAATCAGATCAACGAAATTGAGCTTCTTTATTGTAAAAAACCAACAATTAAAGATTTTGACTACTCCGTGAGTGTGTTTAATTTTGTGCTACTGCTGTTCAACGGCCGTCAGGGTGTCTAGCAAATCAGCTCAAAGAGATTCCTTGACTTTTCCATATCTTAAGAATAAGAAGTCTTTTATCTGGCCAAATCTCGGTCAAATCGACAAAACAAAAAATAATTATAATTGATATGGTATACTAGATTAAAAAAAATATATAATGACTAATTACTTAACGAAAATATTCAACTATATCTACCCGACACCAGCTGAAATTGTAGTTGTTAAGTTGACTTCCCAATGAATTATGATGAACTTGGATACTGCTGTTAGTAATAATCAATATTTACAATATGACTACAAATTTATTTTAAAACTCGCTTTATGATATTTGTAACATCACAAACAGTAGTCATATTGGAACTTTAGTCTGAGTGAAGAAGAAACGATGTTATCTAGGGACCATTTTCCCTGACCAAAGTACAAATTTCATGACTTTTTCATATGTTTTTAAAATCCCTGACTTTCCCCGGTTTTCCTGTTACTAGACACCCTGGCCGTCGAATGCTTCTGTCTCAGGTAAGGTGTCTGAGGTTTGTATTTATTATTAAACTTAATAATATAATCACTGACAGTAGATATCATAAGAAAAAAGATTACATGAAAAAAAAAAAGTTTAAATTCAATAATAGCAAAGTATTAAATAAAAAAAAAAATCATAAAGAGATGGTATTATCAAAAATAAAACAGCACCGAAAATATACAGAATCGCTTATAGCACAGACAATTAGCATTGTAACATTTAAGATGTAAATAAGATTTTAAGTATTTCTGCTTAAACTGAGTCTCTTATTCGCGTGATGTAGAAACTCGAATAATAATAAAATTACACGACTTTATATGCTACATCACATTTTGCGAATAACCTACAATAGGTTAATAATTGCATAAACTAAATCGAGTGAATGAAGAACCAAGCATTATTGATTGGTGGTCTGATATACCTCCAAATCCTAAAGTATTACGATTGAATAATTAATAGGCATGTATATATAATATATATATATATAATATATATATATATATATATATATATATATATATATACACAAAAGGGTACTCATTATGTTTGCTATATGCTATTTTGCTAAACCCGCCGAGCATACAAAAAATGTGCTATAGCAAACATAATGAGTACCCCTAATATAATATTAAAGTTGTGCGCGGAAGGATTGATTCTAAGGATGGATTATAATAAATATTCAGCATCTGACATTTCCCGACAACAGATCGATAAGTTCTCGTGAAATATAGACCATGGTAGGACTGAATTGCGATAGCGGGGCATGTGGTTTTCCAAAAGCATTCACTCATACAATCCCTGCCAGGCGGAGTGGAAAGTAACTATATCACGGACAAGGAGAACATGGTGGTCTACTCCAAGCCATAACACATTTCATAACGCGCATGGCTGATAATTCTAGTCACGCTGCCAGAGGAAACGATCAGGATCTACGCCATTCCGATAGCTAACTTCTTTGCCAACATGGCGGAAGGAGAGTGTTGGAATATCAAATAGATATACCATAGCAGTATGATAGGATATTTATTAAATCGTGAATTTCCCGAAGCGCTGAGGTCATAGAAAAATTAAATAATGCAATCGACTGGTTCTGAAAAAAAAAAAACACGATCAACATTATGCGACCTTAAATGATTATGCTTTTAAATTTATTAACGGAATAAAGGATAATACAGCAAAAATGAGTTTCCGAGAATGAAAAAAAAAAAAACAACCCAAAAAACCGATATTTAAAAATTGTTTTAATGAAAAAAAAAAATCAAAGTGTGTTTATGTATTTCTTCTTATCTTACACATATTTCCAAATAATATTATGCTTTTTTTTTTTACTACAATATCAATCTTTATTATATAGCATACATCTGCACAGTTTTTAAAAACATTGATTGGAAATCCATTACAATGCCTACTTATTCGCTAAAATTTATTTTGTACATCAATTGTTTTTATTGTTGGTAAAAATTAAATAAACAACTAAGAAAAGAAAACAAAAAAAGAGAAACTAAAGAAAGAAAAAAAAAGAAATGATCAGATAGAAATAAAAAAAAAAATAATAATTAAACAAAAATATAGTTATTAAAATGATATGATGGAATTGAGTAATTTGAATTTTATAACAGTATATGTTTAGTTCTCTTATGTCTATATTTAGGGGTTGATAGTTTAGTATAATTACCAATTTTTTTTAAGTAGTACCGTCTGTCAGTTGGCATTTTGAGAAAAATTATTGTGTTTGTTGGAATATTAGTACTGTAATGTACAGCACAACGATTAAATATAAGAAGAACTATAAATCCACGTATATTCCACTGATGTTTAAACAAAAGGGCGTAAGTCTCGGAATGTTGAGTTTACAGGACGATTTACCCAAACTTTTGAAAAATCATTTTAAACCCTGTCTAAATATTTCTTCATATTCATGAATCGCTATATTATTTCTTATGGAGCTATTCTTATAGTGAGATACAAAGTTAAACAAAATATGTATTCCTGTACATATTTATACATACAGTCAACCACTATCACTTCAGAAAAATATGTATTTATTAGAAAGCATTGAAACCTCATTTTTATAAAAATGATGACTTAAATACCTTTGCCCTAACACCAATGATTTGTAATGCTTCAGGAAAGTGGAAATCTAGAATATGTAATATATGTATTAGGTACCATGAAACGTAAAAATTAGAATTTTGAGGATGACGGTTTTTTATAGGTCCATCGCGAATGCTGATTATGAAATTAATAATGACGCATCCTCATTTTTACTTATTGATTTTTTTTCTCTAATTCGTAATGCGTAAGAGCGTGATAAATTTATAAGAGATACGTTTTTTAATTATCCTATGTTTCAAGTCACAAATCTCAAAAAGTTTTCAATATGCACAAAAACCAAAGTAATCAATAAGGACACAAAGGCTGCGCTCAGCAAAACCCTGATCAGGCCCATACTGACTTGGGTGTAAAGGAAAACAGAAGAAAAAAAAATCACTGTCTTCGAAAGAAGAATACATTAAAGGATCTATGGGCCCATATGAAGAAAAGGTCCCTGGAGATTCAGACGCAATCGGGAATGAAACTGTGTGAGAAGTATAATGATGTCCCAGCGGTGAGATTTATAAAGATCTGTAGGCTTCGTTGGACTGAACACGTTCAAAGGATGGCATGATAGTATCACCAAGAAAATAATGAGCTATACGCTCGTAGGTAAAAGGAAGATCCCGAAGGAGATGTTTAGACCAGGTTGGTAAAGATACTGTACGGCTGGGAGCGAGCGTTAGGTTGGTGGACGATGGCCAGAAATGGAGACGAGTGGGGACGATTTCTTTTGTTGGCCAGAGCCCGAACTGTATGATGTAATGTAATGTATGATTGTAATCTCAAAAAAACAGGTCAGTAAAATCAGAGATAAAACCGTGTATAATTCAATATTTGGGAAATAAAATAAAGAACCTCAAATTTTAAATGGCGTTGTAATTGGGGTTTGTAATTGTTGTATATCAACAAGATACAATAATGACAAAATAAAACCCAGAACAAAATATCTTTATCCATATAAATACCGAATAAGAAAAAAAAAAATCATAGAATAAAGAGTTTCAGATAATCCTAACGGATGTTTTCCTAGGATGGTCGATTATACTTTTTTTTTTTTCATGTAAAACTCGAATTAATTAGATGTTATTATGTGTTGCAAGGTGATCCTCCTACGTCAGTAAATCATTGGGTTTAGGATAAGATCCAGGGTTGAGGATAGTATCTTATTCATTGAATACTATCTGATCAGGTACCGCCTTCTTACCAACCCACCTGCCGGGGCAACCTACCTCGCCTCCTACAAGTAACCTTAATACCAAAAAAGTTCAATATAATTTAACGATATTATGGAAGAGTAAGGCCACCGAATGGCGATTCAAGTCGACATTTAAAAAGGAGAATGATACAAGCATAGTGTGTGGTATGGTAGAGTCATTGGCGTGGGTGTGCAGTAGTCATAGTGCAAAAATTCAACTGATGAATCATTGTAAATATAATACTGCCAATAAGAATCAGCTCTATAAAGATGTCATATTTCAGGAAACTAATGATTTTTATCTTATGAAGTGGACAAAACATTCGGAAAATGTTAAATTAAACGTAACCAGTGTGTAGAATTTCGACCTACATGAATCCTATGAACGCTAGTGCTCATATATGTCGATTTACCCACATCAAGAGAGGATATAACTAAATAAAAAAGGTGGGGGAGGGGTCGAAAAATAAATTCAAGAGAACCATGGGAGAGCTGACTGGGTTCGACACAGACTGAGCATGACGGCCTCAAAACCCAGTTCTTGTAGCCCGCTACATGGCCTCCCAACACAGACCTAACTGGTTATCCCAATTGGCTTGTGTTTCTTTCTACCATGGTAAAGAAGAAACCCTTTAAAATTCATAATCTGAAAGACAGGGAATCGTGGGATATTTAGAGTGTACAACGAAAATCGTAGATAAAAACTAAACAAGATCCGGAATACAATAGATGGATAAATCGAATAAATTTTCAGTTGGAGCAAAATAGAAAGCTTCTTGGTGTACTGAAGACCTCTGTTATTGTCAGCCATTTTCAGTCCAGATATCCGAATTGCGCAACTCAACCGATTTTATTACTGCTTTTTCCTCAACGCTGACGTTTTTTTTAACAGATGCTTCGGACGTATGAAAACATAATGTAAGGCGATCTAGGTCAATTCAAATCAACATGAATATTCAGTGTAGGTTTGTTATGCAGTCGATAACATGTGGTTATACATAAATCTACCAGAAAACACCTGATTCGAAAATTATTTTTCCAAACCAACATTTTATTACTGTCTTCGAAAACGTTGGATAGTTTGAAATTGTAAATTGGCAAGTAAAACAAATGTGGAGATAATACCAAAGATCAAAAATTATCAATAGACTAGCCAAAGACATAAAATTATATGCAGTTTATAATTTAAGGCAGTTAAAATGGAAACTTAAGGTATATAAACTTAAGGAAAGGTAATGAAATTGAATATAGATGATTAAATAAATCAGTTAATATATACTATATATATATATATATATATATATATATATATATATATATAAGAACTTACGCCAACATTTCTTAGTATAATGTGTTATTCGAGATTATTTTTTCAAAGAATATTACAGTAACCTTCTTATGTGAATCTCTTTTTAATTTTCAATTTTTTTAATTATTGAAATTTATTTTAGTGTTTCCATCGATATAATAAAGTAATAAAATGTATAAGGACTTAACATACAAATCGAAAGAAAGAGTGAATAAGGTGTAGAACTTTTTATTTTATTTTTTTTATAATGCACTGTTTATGCAGAAAAGATAAACCATTGTCCAAGTGGGAAGAAAATGTTTAAGTTCATGTGTTATGCGATGGAGTGCTTATGCAACATTATTTTTATTGATATTAAGTAATTACAATTTATATAAATAAATAAATATATATATACATTAATTTATCGTCTTATTATGTCATTTATTATCTTCACAATGTTTGTTCGCGATGAACTCTGAAATTACTGAACCGACTTTGATCAAACTTCGTAAGTATCTGTTATTTGGTCCAACTTAAATGATAGTTTAGTTTTTATTACTATTCTAAATGGTTGAAAAATATATTTGTCTAAAACGTAAAACAAAATTTGTTTAACTGGGCAACACTGGTGTCCAGTAAGTAACCTTACCATATATTCACACATGTGATTATTAATTCAAATATAAGTGTGTGTTGATTGTTTCTATGCGTTCTTATTTATAAAATATACATTCAGATTATAGTTTCCAGTAATAATAAAATACATATTAATTGGCGACGAGGATGGGATAAAATATACATTCACTCCATAGGTTCCAGTAACAGTAAAACACATGTTACTATACGTTTCCAGAAAAATTTTAAGTACTCATTTCAATGACTTGCAATGAGTTATGAGTTGCAAAGGATTTATGATGATAAAAAACGGTTATGTTTAAAAGATAAAACGATGTTATTGAATAATTTAGATGTGGCTACTTGGTACTGGTATGTAATTGTATTATTAACATTGAGGAAAAAAAATTGATATCTGATATCATATAATAATCTTCTATTTATCATAAACAGAGTAGCTTATTTCTATTCACCTGTATTTCTTTTGTATAACCTCATTCAACATAGTCACTATCAACAACTTTCGTAATTTGTAGCAATTTTAATTTAAATGATTTTATTTATCAAACTGAATTCACCAAACCGCAAACAAAGATAAAGAAGTGTAGTTTTTATTCTATTTTTTTAATGTGTCTCGATATTAGAAACAAGATATTTATAGTTATATTAGACGAATTATAGTAATAGGTTAAGCTGCATTTAAATCACTTTCCTCATCAACCATAATTCTAACTTTAGTCTAATAAGTTGCCATCTAATTCAGTTAAATATACAATAGCGATCCATTGGAAGTGGGCATACCCAAAATGACTCAATATATTTTAGCTGTAACGTAATCATGGTATATAGTCACGTTTGTGTTTTTGTTGCTTCAAAATTAATGTAATTGATATGCATATATCCAACGTGTGGGAATATTTTCATTTGAAAACAACTTTGATATATATATAATTGTGAAAAATATAATATATATATATACGCCTTATAATAATGGAGTAGTTGTTGGCCGTTTTGACTATATGGTAAGAAAGTTGGTTGAGGGTGCAGCCAACAAGAAAACGCACTGGTAATAAAGGAAGTGTTTTTTATTGGTAGTTTCTTCCATCCAAACAACTATGAAACGCATATAGTTACCACTTATAAACGCATTTATGCAAATTTAAATAAAAACAAAATGAAATATTCGCGAGCTAAGCCGCGGGATACAGCTAGTTACATAATATATTTTTCAAATACAAATTTAAACATTAGTCAATTCCCGCAAGTTCAAGACTTAATACATCGGAAATACCAATACGCTTAGCTAAGCAAGGATTTTTCCTCCCACGTACAACAAAATATGAGTTGAATGTACCAGAAATATCGCAAGCGAACTATGACAAAAAAAATAATAAAGTTTTCGTTGTAAAATTTTTTTTTTAAGTTGAGAATAACTATTTTTAAGGGCTACTAAAGGATCGAAAAAATAAGAGTTCAGTTTCCTAAATAATCTGATTTAACCTTTTAAGAATAATCTATTTTTTGAAACATAGATAATTTCGAATGATGGCCTAAATTTGATAATCGAAGACGCAATGAAGGACGATACAAAATGTAGTCTAGACTGATTGCACACTGATGAGGAATCAGGCGTAATATTGATTCATATACTGTTAAAAAATTATTTAAAATATTTAAATAAAATTTATTTGTTAAAAAAAAGTTCACGGTATGTTGAGGAGATGTGAACAGTGAACATTAGGTCTTCACTGATCAATGTGGACCAGCGGACCGAAAAGGCCAACATGGCGTGCATTTAATGCTCAACGAGGGTTACGCTTACTAAGAATATTCAAAGGTACGTTACAAAATATTTTAACGGCTAAATTATAGCGAGAGAATTCAAATTATCGTCCACTTCCTATCAGTAATGCAGTTGAAATCTAAGTAGTATAATTCAGAAGTTTTGATTAAGATTAATTACTTCTTAACATTGGTCTCGTCTGACAGAAAAATCAAACCGTCAAATATTCGAACTTGTTTCGTTAATAGGACACGCTAATATACAAATACACTAATGAAAAGAAAATGGCAATTGAATGTTTTTACTTTTACTTACATATATATGAAATATATAGTAAAGGAAACTATAGCGATCGTGAAAAATATTCGAATTCCAGCTTTCAACGGAAATAGGCGTTTTTGGATCTTTTGAGTCCAAATGACCAAATCCCTCAAAAAGGTCTATGTGTGTGTTTGTGTGTGGTAACTCCCGCGCGTAAACGATAAGTCCTACGAAACTGAAATTTCATATTTAAGCTAACTACAAGTACGAGATATTACAACAAATTTTTCATCAAAAATCGGGTAACCAGAAGAGCCACTTTAAACCATACATTATGCACCCATTTACGTTTTCCCAAACATGGCCTTAACGATTTTGATTAAACTCGCTATATCAATGTAAAATTGGATGGTCTTTAATATAATGTAGGTTTCATTCTGATTGAAATAGTCCGACAGGGCTTAAATGCCAATATTTTAAATTTTCTTCCTCTTAAGTACCTTTAATTTTGTTGATTCTATAAAAATAGCCGTATTATCTTGTTGCCACTGATAAAAAACAAGTAAACATGTGAGTTGAACGAATTCGATATTCAACTAAAGGAGAAAACTAAAAAAATATTTTTTCATGCAATTTTTTGTTTTTGAATATAAGAACAGTAACATAAATGTATAATATACCGTTGGAAAGGTAGAGATTTTAGAAAAAATATTATCTTATAAACAAGCTTGTAAAAGTTGATAAATAGTGATGAAAAGCCGATAAAACTAACTGATTATTTTAGATAATAACATAGTAGAATGGTAAATAAAACTTATGTTTCTATAGAAATTCAATTTAAATAATCCTTTAAAGGTTTCACTCGTTTTCATCTTTAACTGTATTTGAAAATTCTTTAATCGATTTTTAAAACGGATGTAAGTGAAAGTCGTGTGTTGCCCGCACCATATTTTTTTATAGAACGGAACACGGTAATCAGATCTATAAATTAGGAACAAAAGCTTGTATCATTACAGATATGAAATCTGTTATATTGAACATAATACATGTTACTATTTTGTTTTCAACATTTCGTAAGGAGAGGTCAAGTGAACTATGGAGTAGCCCTGACTCAACCCCTTTCGCGAAAATCCTTGGAGACCAAAGCCGGGACACCAAGGTTAGTCATTAGACACGCTTACAAAACTGCATGGAAACTGTCTCGTCCCGTCTTCCATTGCTTCGTTGTTTTTTACGAATAAAGTAAATTTTTTTTTTCCTCATATTTACTTCTGAGTGCGGAGGAGACAAAACATTACTCATGATCTGTCAAAGAAAGATGAGACTTAAGGTAAATAAATTTTAAAAGCAAAGCCAGCAATTATCATTTAATATAATAGTAAGAATCAGTCTTAAAACGCTGCAAATTATTACACAAGGGTTTATTATTTCAAAATAACAATATTAGAGTATAACTGTTTAATATCTGAAGGGTATAAGGGTAAATGTGTAGATAGGTAATTAAGTAATAAAAAAAGCAATAAATAATTCAAAGAAAAATGGCATATCACCACTGCAAATTTCAAAACGCTAACCTCTGCTAGTTGTTAACCAATTCCGGTGATTTTTTTTTTATTTTGTAGAAAATTTAGTTCTCTATAAAATAACAATAACAAAATTGGTATTTATTTATTAATTTTTTTTCAACATCTTAAAAAATAACTGAGTTACGGGGTTATACATGGGCAAGATTTCAATTTTTTTCATTTTTTGATTAGGTTTCTTGTTAATCGCGCTTCACTGATTCTATAACTTTCTAGACATTTTTCTCTACCTCCAAAAATAACTGAGTTATTGAATTTAATCACTTTTAATCGGTCGCCATTTTAAAAATAACCAGGTGATGTCGACGTCTAGGTGTTAAGATCATCGCTGTATGCCCTAGTCTAGTTCATGCCCTTTTTGTGGCGAATTTAAAAAACAAATAGTTCAGCAATTTCGGAGAAATGCGGACGGTGTACGGCGAACAAACGGATTTTTTTTATACGTTATTCGTTTCTACGCATCTTGAAAGGTGAGCCCTCATATTTTTAATGTTTTTTTTTTTTTTTTTTCCTTGATGGATTACAAGGGTTCAATTACGAAAATAATAAACCAAAAATCGATGTTAATAAAGCACAGACAATTGTTGGCTAAATGGGAGCCTATTTCAATATAAAACATTGTGTGAATTGAAATACTCAATTAATACCACACTGAAAAATCTAAACGAACAATATTCACTAAAGTAACATTAACGATGTACAAATATTTAAACTGCAAGCTAATCCAATTAACATTCAGACCTTGCTGATAAAGAAATCATGAATTACAATTAAATAAATAACTCAAAAGCACGAAATTCCGTGGAGAAATACAAAGCCGAATAGTTGTCGTGACGTTGGTAGCGTAAGAGCGTGAAGGTAGTCGCCCATACACAACCCTTGTTACCAAGCAGGCCTGGGTGTTCATTTTTAGAAGTCAAATGCAGCACATGCAATATTTTTGAATTTTTTTTGCTACTTCATAAATAAAATAATTAGTTTAGGAAGGATATTTTCTGTATGGCATTTACATTTAAATGTCTGCGAATGGATTTCGATAATGTTTATGTAATTCATGCAATGATTCAGTTTCCACATCAAATTTTAGTCATTTTGCTTAATTCTAACTTTATAAACATCAAGGATCTAATTGGTTAATTAAAACTGAACTAATGACTAAAAATACAAAAGGGATCCGAGCTGAGGGCAACACCAAAAGTGAGAATATGTAGCCGGGGTATCGAGCGAGGACTGGGCGGTGGGGAGACCTGGCAACAGGGCATCGCGAGTGAAGGCAACGCCGCAGTCCCACCCACAAATGTTTACATTCGAGGGGCCCATTCACCTACAGCTGAGCCTCTGGCCACTTTAATCCAGCTACCAGGGAGCTACGGGGGACTCATCGCATGTGCAAACCATGGAAGAGTCTGGGCAAATAATCCAGAAACCCAACGATGCGAGCTTCCGCGGTCGGGAGTATCGACACAAGCGAAAATGGCGACATATCCTCACCAGACCTCGTGATATCAAAGTCGAGTTAGACATAGTAACAGGACCTGTATCCCTATTACACTCATAAATACAAGTAAACCGACAAGCAAAACAACAGGAATAAATGATGTTGAAAACTTAAGCTATAAAATCTCAACCGAGGAGTATAACGAAATCGGACCTTTAATTTATCCTTAACGTTAAAACATATCATCTTCAGCATCCACTATTATATGCCAGAGAAAATTTAAACCAGATTCCTAAATGTCTATTAAACGCATTATTAATTTATTGATCACACTTCGTATCGATGCAGTACACAGGGATTTGCAAATTGGAATTTTTCGTCATTCAACAAAAACTCAAGATTTCATGTAATTGCATTTGTGCATATATCCCGTATTACTTGTATACATAAAATATTTTCATAACATAACATTATTCATAAGTTTATGATTAGGCTCAACAGATATGGTTTCATCTAAACAAACAGTTGGTACGCCATCCCTTTAAAAGTGTTAACATTAGATTTAATCCAAAACTATCTGCTTTGCATGAATTTGAGAATAGAATGGTCAAAAGAATGTTTAAATGACTAAACTAAATATAATATTGATAAAATTAACAACAAAAGACTTGATAAATAGGATAAGAAAAAGAAACGCAATAATTTTTACATAAGACAAATAGCAACGAACATAAGACAATTTTATTTCTATGTTAATTGATAAAGAAAGTAGTTCGCTTAACAGAATTTTTGACAAAGACAGTTTGTCTATATTCGACAATTCTGTAATTAAATGTTTGATATGCAACATTGTTAAAAAATGACTAAATAAAATACCAAAGAGGAAGTTGCATACTTCTCAAGATAAAGTCACTGAAGCCCACCGCAATGAGGTAGAAAATCATCCTTTCAATATGTCTTTCATCAACTCCTACTACGGCATAATGATTTAGCATTTGTAATTCTTGAATCGTTACATCATACAGTTTAAAATGAATGATCACAGCAGTAAAGGAAAGAAAAGCGCGTTTTATCCATTCAGAACTCTATTACAAACGTAATCGTTGTGGCATAAGCCTTAAATAAACTTTTACTAATTTTGTTTCCACCCTTTTGTTCTTAGTTAGTTTCCTTAAGAAAATTACAGATACGACCAACGTTCTATCTGACCTTTTTTCTTCATCGAGAACGAGAAACATAAACACCCGTATAGCAATATACATTTTTTTCTAGAGATTTTACCCAAGTTCCAATTACTACTAGCAAACAAGTATGATATGAATATCATTCTGAATTTATTAAAAAATGAGAGAAATAAAATAATTGGACGTGAAACATTACAATTCTCAATTATAAATAAATTAACTACAAATACGAAAAATGAAATAATAATAAAGTTAGACCAATGTTAAATTCAGATATAAAAATAGGTCAAAAGAAGATATCAGAAGATGAATCCGTAACTCACTATTTCATATAATAGCGATTAAAAAGAAACAGAAGAATCTATGAGAAACATTTTGGATTCGGAAAACAAGATTCACGGAACTGCGTATCATAAACAATAGACATTAAAAATGGGAAAAAACAAATTTAACATTAAATAACTAGGAGACCCATCCCTGCTTCGCACAGGCACAATTTGAATGAGGTGTCATTTATGTTTAAAAAAAGCTCTTTCTGACCGGTTTAGAGTTTTTCGATTTAGTTTTAGTTAACAGAAACGGAAAGTGCAATTGGTTAAGTTCAATTGTTTGTTATTTTGAAGCGAAGCAGAGATAATTAAAAATTTAATTTTCCCTTAAGAATAAAGATCACTGGGAAGTTTAGAAGGTTGAACAAAACGGAATTGCGGAGCTTGTACCCTGTGAATATATTTTATATATTTTTTTTTTGTGTATATATTCTATTGTAATTTTATGCCGTGTAAATATTGTATGAATGTAGTATGTATGATATATTTCACCACTACTATTGATGTTCAAATTGGGACAGATTGTAATTTAACTCAATAAAATTTTTTGTTGAAAAAAAAAATAAAAAGGTTCACACATACAAAATTTTTACGATTCAATCACCACATAACAACAGTGCACACACTCTAAAGGTAATTGGTTAGTTGCCTCAATGTTGCAAGTAAAGATTAAATATTAATTTTTTTTTATTTAAAATAAATTTACAACTGTATTATACAATAAAATAGATAAAATAGATCAAGTGGGCGTGATACAGGCATGTGAAGAAATCACCCAGTGGTAGCACTTTAGTGTTTATTTAATGTAGTAGGCCACTTCGGCATTGATAGATTGATGAGTTGATAGAATCGCGGAGACTAAAATGAGTGAGTAAAGTTTGGCTCGCTGAGGAAAGGATTCCGAAAAAGTTGGTATTCGCTAATCCGACTAGTAGGCGTCCGAAAGGTAGGCCGAAGCGTCGATGGGAGGATTGCGTTAAGGCTGATCTCGGGGGCTTTGGCTTGAACGGTAAACATTGGACAAGTCTGTGTAGGCGGAGTTTGGTGGTATCGGCATCGAACCTTCGGTTCGGTAAGCCTATTATTATTATGAATAAAGATGATTGGTACGTATGTATTCAAAAACTATTTTATATTTATTTATGTAAAGTATATGAGCTTACAACTTTATATTACATTGTACTTTACTCGTACTTTCGGTTACAGAAAATTGATTTTCCCGTTTGAAGATAAGCTAAATTTGCAATGTATTTTACATTTAAACCTTTAAAAAAAATACCCTAAATTGATAGTAAAATTTTTATCAAACTCCGTCATGTGGTTTAGGAGTTGGCGAAACCAAAATCGTGTTATCATTTTATAAATATAGAGATAATAGCATGAGCTACTAATATACTAAAATTTGATCTTGAGGCAAAGGCTGCCAAATATAAAATACAAATTTCCCTGACTATATCACAAAAATAATATAATTTTGTTTATAAATAATAATAATAATTTACATTTTCACACTTTTAACCATGATAATTATATAATATACTACCGACAGGGCTCCTATAAATAAAACAATGGTCTGGGAATAATGAAACCGAAGCGAGACTGGTGGCCCAGTTTCGAAAGTCGAGAGCACAATGCAAGTAGAAATTATGTTGAATTGTCAACTTGCACAACATTAGGAAAGTTACTTCCCATAAAATAATACGGGCTGAAAAAAATTAACAAAAACAGTAAGGAAATAGCGAGAAAAATAGGACAATTCTTGATATTCAAGTAGTAATAAAAAACGCAAAATGTACGAAATAAATATCTCGCTTGATACGAATATAACTCAGCTAACATTAAATACGAGCTTACATAACTTAATTATACATTTTTTATTGGTGAGGTACTAAGTGCTCCTGAGTCATGAAGCTCATGCCTCCAGAAGTCTTGTGATTCAACTTAAAACATACTTCACGGGACAGGATTGTAAATATTTTATGTTTAGAGGAAAATAATAGATATTAAGTTAATGGTCTGAAATTTTACCAACATGACGTTTGATCAATTGAACTGATAGAAAAATTATTGTATGAAAATCAAATCATTGTGAGGTTTTGTCATAAGATTTTGTTCTCCTTCATCCAATAAATAGTTGTGCTAACGTCACTCAAGATCGTAATGAAAACACAAACAAACGATACTGTGGCTAATCGGGCAATGCTACGGTGGGAGTTCTAAATTTCTCATGTCCAAGTTTAATTAGAATAGGGATCCTTATCGAGTAGCTGATATTGCACAGGCTGTGGACTACCTGTTTACGTACCCTCCGAAGAACGTAAAACTAAGGATTTTTAACTCCCATTAAAATATTTAAGGGTCATATGCCACCACTTTTAGACCCACGACAACAGGTGACCTATACCCATTGTTAATATGATTTGAACAACAAAGATACACATCAATGGTTAATAATTAAATCATATGAAAATATGGGATGTTGCTATGAAGAAAATACTTTTAAACTCAGATTTTACTAACAAGAAGAGGTCTCAAATGTGTCTCACCTAATTTAATGTAATTATTTAGGTAAAACTAGACATAAAACAATTAGTATCTGCAAAATATCAGGGGACATTCTCATGAGTCAAGTACTCAAAATAGAAAAGTTTGTTCGCGAAAAAACATTTTATTTAATATCTCTGGTTCTAGTGAAAGTAATAAAACGTTTGTGTGTCAAAATTATCCTATTCCAAAGCTGAATAATAAAAAAGGCCATTAAAATATTCAAGTTTTATGCTTGGTTATAACCCTAAAAATAAAAAATATCTCGTCAGAACTTTTAATAAGGTTTCTTGAAAAAATATGCTCAGATTAAGATTACTTTTTAGGAATGCGGAAGTTTTTGAATAATTAAAAATAAAAAAAATGAGTTTTTTCGCAACTTTCCACTTATTTACGAGACTCCTTGGGAACGTTGGCACCTAATAATTTGCAGTCTAATGGTTTAATGTCTAGTTTTCCTAAAAATGTCAAAATCGGCGAGACGCATTTGGATCCTATCTCTTAAGACGAAAATTGCTTAATTTACTTCTCTCACTTAAGTATTGCCTAAATTTACAAGAGGGATTTAAAAAAGATACATATAAGTTATTGAATACACATACACCTAGAATATAGATGGAAGATTCTAAAAAGGTTAAAAACAAAACAAAAAAATATTAATAAAATAAAATAAACATCAATAAATATCTAAAATAACAATATTTAACCAACCAGTCGAGGTTTAATCAATTTGGGCATCAGCAGGACAGAAAATAAAGATCACATAAAAGAAGAAATAACAACACATCTCACATCAACAGCTAAAATGTTAAATACCCTTTTTATATTGAAACGTAAAGGAATAATGCAATATCTTTCGGTTATTACATTAATAAAAATAATATTTTCTATGAAATTTTGTAAACGGGCAAACATTGACGACTGAGTAGATAACAGAAATAACGGATCTGACTGAGATTGTTGTGATGAAAAAATAAAAATAAAACGTGCAACAGTCAAAATACGAACAGATTTCATTCTTTAGTAAAAAAAAAATATTTTCTAAAACCTGGTATAATAGGAAACTCATTACTGAAGCAGATAAGATGATAAAGTAATTTAAATTTTAAATTATCTTATAGAAGAAAAAAAAATAGCCAGGTCGTTGACATTACTTTTTGACTAATTAATGAACACTATCCTACACTAAGTTCCCTCTTTCATCTCCCCAACTGGATAAAACTTCCTCCTTAAGATACTGAAGGCTTTAAATATCCAAGTTAAAGCAGCTTCCTTCCAATACATATATATTTATTTACTTTTTGTAAATTGAGATTGAAAAATATAAATAAAAATACTCGTTGACCGTACGTAATTAATTGGTTGTGTAGAGGTAAAATAAATCTACACAATACCAACGGAATAAAAATTGAGAAATGATAAATAATTCCTTAATTTTAAAATACATAATTTCCACATCATATAAAAAATATAAGTATCAAGGTAGATATTAGGGCTGAATAATTTCTTCCACAAAGACTTAAATTTTGTTTAATTATTAAATCAACATGACGTTTCGGGATCTTCTCCCATCTTTAGAAGTGTACAAAGTAAAATTACCATTTCCATTACATTAAAAAAATACTATAGTGAAGTGAATAGTTAAAATCGTTTGGAAAAAAATATATATAAATTAGGTGTCCATTAATAACAAAATTTAAAAATTATTATACAACAAAATTTAAATTCTTTCTTTTTAAATTTTAATTGTTCCTACCAGCATTTTCACTAACACACAAATTAACTAGGAAAATTAGTAAAAAGTAGTCAATAGGTAAAAATTAGATTTTAATGATTAGGACCAATTTATAACTTATATATGGTTATTGTTATACATATTGTGAAATTCTTGAAAACATTTTATTATTGAATTATTTATATTATTTTTTATTTTTTAATTAAATCAGAGTAATAGTAATTAACTGTCTTGAGTCAGTTTTGAAATTCACGGGTTATCTATATTTTTATTGATTTATATAGCCTCTATGGTTTTACTATTTTTTTTATTCTTGACTATTTCCAAAATTTGTGGTCTACTGAGATCAAACTTATGTTTTAATTTTATGCTGTGTTGTGATAATGCAATTGTATTTATATTTTTACTGTTGTTACAATTACTTGTTATGCTGTTTGGTTCTAGTACTGACGTTTTTGGACGTTTCAACCTTGTTGCATTTATTTTAATAATTAAAAAAAAAATTAAGTATTTATGGAAGAAATTATTCAGTCTGAATAACTACCTTAATAATTATGCGAGATCTTCCGGTGTTTTAGAATATATTGATATAAAAAATATAAGGTGCATACAATCATAAAAATTGTCTTATCAGAATAGACTAGAGTCCAATACAATTGTTAGCTAATATTAGCCCTGATAAGATTTTCTTATACAAGTTCAGCAATGTACATCACTAAATTATCTTTCAAATGAGTGGAAATGTTCAGAAAGGAGTATAGTTCTGTTCGATAAGAATTATTTGGAAAACGTCACGACCAGGAAGTTCAATACGCTGATATGAGTACGATTTCGATCTTTGTTCGGGTGTTGGAATCAAATCACCTTAAGGTTCACCATGAACGTACACAGCATTTATAACTCAATTCTTGAATAATACGTATCTTTAAACGGAAAAACATCATAGTTTGAATTGAGATGTTAAATCTGTTTTGTTTTTTTATTTGTGTTTTGTTTATCAAATACAATGATACAACCAAAACTACATTTTTAAGCCGTCGTATCTCACCATTTTATGAATCTGCAGGAGGCAAACTTAAGTGACACAACGGCTATTCTAAAGGGGTGCACAAGATTTTTGTTAGGAAAGCCAAGCGGGTTGAAAATCGTTGTTGGAGAGGGCAAGTTGGTCGAATATATAAATATATTTTACTTCTTCCAAACCAATATTAATTTGAATCTTATAAGGCATACATAAACCTTAAGGACATGGCTTCATATGAGTTAAGATGATAGGGCAAGTGAAAGCCGAAAGTGTGGGATATGTAATAACCATATTTTCTTTATAAGCTTATTTTATTTTCCTTTTTTTATAAACGATGTGTATTTATAGAAGATGGTGTTTCAAGATTCAAAAGAACATGATTTCATAATAAATATATAACAATTATTAGTTGTTTACGTTATTTAACTATTTGCTTCTTTAACTTTATAAAAAATAATAGTATTCATCGATATTTTCTGATTTAAAAATCAAATTAGTGTTGGATGTTATAATCAGATATTGTTAAACATTTTTCATGTCTTCCCCTCCACTGCTAAGTTAGTTCTTTCACTTTCCTAACTCTATAGGAACAACATTTTAATAAATTTGATTCATGAAAATTGTAGAAAGACAAACACGTTATTGATTTAATTGAAAACAAAAATTAGCACAATGTAAAAACGAACTGGGTTGCGTAGGTTTAGTATACTAAACAAGGTCTTGTACTCACTTTTTGGGTAGTCTACCCAGCAAGAAAGCAGTTTAGGCGAAATTACGACCATCTTGAAAAACAATTTTTTTTCAGTGTCCACGACGAGGTCTCGGCCGGTGTCATCTCCTGGGTAAATTACTTATTTTTTTTTTTTTCCACACTCTCCGATTTAATTATTAATCACAAATAAATATATACATATATTTCAGGATATCTGACCTTTTCTTACCCGAAGGTTAGGGAAATTGTGGAGTACGGAGTACCCATGAGTCATGGTTGTTATACCTCTTAAACTATTGGGAAATTAAAATCGCGTTTCTCGATGTATTTTATAGAGTAGGGTCATCACTCTCAAAAATAATCTTTCCGTTTCCGTTATCAAGTGACTACTCAGATTTATATGAATAAATCTAAACCTGAACGAGTTTTGGAAACTATTCATAACGTTGCTTAATCATATTCGATATTATTCTAAAATGCGAAGACGTAGCCGTTTGTATCATCAGAAGGAAGATGCAGTAACTGTGGATAACCAATGAGCCAACTATACTTTAGGAATGAATATTTTCCTCTAAAGCGTGGGAAGGAATTGAGGTGAAATCTAACCTCGACCGAGTCAGTCTTTGAAGTGAGTACCTCCGACGAGAGCTGCTTGAGGGTCTGGGTGAGGTTGCGTGAGGCCTCTGCGAGGGCCTTGGTGTCGAGGACCGGCCTGGGGTCGCAGGAGCAGTCCTCGCTGGGCGGGGTGGTAGCGGGGCTGGGGGCTGCTGGCTTCGTCGGCCTACCTTTCTTCCCTGCAGGAGCCACCGTCGACAGCTGCAGCTGGATCAGCATCATGTGGTCCCCCAGCCTCATCGTCAGGTTCAGGGGAGCCTTGCCGGACAGGAAGTCGTTCACCTGGAAAGAGAAAAAACATTAATGATAGCATCGTATTTCAAGATCATGCTATAAGATAACAAGGAATAATACTTAGGTCTAAGGCAGCTTAGCATAGTAATGGAAGGTAACAAGAAATACAGAATCAATACCTCCTTACGTAAATTCCTTTGCCATTCGGCTATTAAGTTAAACCGCTTTTATCTGAATCAACAATATCCGAAACGCAGTTCATCAACATATTAGTTTTATAGTCGGACGACGCTACAGTGGGAGTCCTAAAATTTTGCCTATCCAGGATTGGACTAATGTAACAAAAGAAAAATCTATATTCTAGGTTTAATAACTTTAAATTAACATAATGTAGATATATTTGTGCTGCCTATAAATTATAACAAAATGGAGATCAATGTCTTTTTGTTTAACTATCAATTTCAAGGATCTATAATTCTCTAAAATAAAGTATGATGAGTATATTGTCTTTAACGTTTTATTTTATTAATTTGTCTTCAACCGAAATTTAATTAAATATAATTAAATGAAATAATCCAAATACATTAGAATCGCGTTGTGTGGCAAGTGAATGTATTTTTTTTTTCTCGTTATGTAAGTATATAATGTATCTTTAATTGCTTTATTTTCGTTTAGTATTTTATATTCAATTTCATTATTGTATATATAAAAACTATTATAAAGTATTTATTTCAATTCTTAACCAAATATATACATGCATGCATTATCAATTGAATACATGAAATTCTCGTTACAATATTTAAAATACCGAGAAAGTTTGTCTTAAAATATGTCTTGTTTCCTCCCTTTCATGGGTACCATGGCCTGAAGTACAAAAAATACCTTATTTTATGAAAAATAAATCGTTTAAACATATTTGAATTTTTTTTTTTTTTTTTTTTTTTTTTTTATAATGATTTTTCAAACGTTTCTAGATCATTTTTTTATGTCTCCGAACTATTCAAGCTGCCTTTTTGCCTTCAAAACCTGGGTATACTGATAACCCGTACCATATACCTAATACCTTTTTCAGGTACCAGGCGGGACTCAACTACGATTCCGTAAAACCAACTCTGGACTCAATTCGGAAACATTTTGCCAAACGGGCACTAATTCGGACTCACCCCCAGGTTTAATAGGATATGGATCTTCAACGAGTACCTGACAGCTCCATGCTCCGGACTACCTTTTTAAATCCCCTCGGAAAGATGGCAGTTTTACTCCCGTTGAATAAATATAGGGCCTTCTGCCAGATTGAACACGCGACCTTAGATATAGAAGGATACTATGCTAGTCACTACACTACAGGTTTTGTATAGTTTTTTTTTTTTTTATATTCATTGTGTATTAGTAATAATAGATAACAGATTATTCCTTAATGGAACCGTTCTGACCCCTTCTTCTTTATTTTATTTTTTGTTCATGAGCTGTTATATACTAAGAAAAAAAAAGGACTGTGGGAGAAATAATGATAAAGAGGTATATTAAAACGGCCTAAACTGAACTACAAGAAGTTTGCTTCCCTCAAAAGCAGCTAACATACAGTCGACGCGGAAACACATTAAGAATAAGCACAGGCCAGGGAGTTTATGCTTTCAGGTACCATAATAGAAACGCCAGAAAGTTCCTCATTTGGCAGAAATGCGCAATGGGAGATATTATACACGGAGATACTATCAGTGCAAGATGATGATTTTCTATTTTGATACAGTTAAAATAATAAACCCAATAAACATTAATCAGAATAAGAAAAAATTAAGAGTATTTTTCGAGAAACGAATTAGAAACATTCCAAAATGAATAAAAGACCAGAGAGGAGTTAATGCTTTCAAGTATCTCAGTCAACACACGAATATTCAACAAATTTGGCAGAAATTCGCAATGGAGATTATATAATTAGTGATACAATCAGTATCATTCAAATGCAACTCACATATAACATTATAGAATAGCAAAATGGAAGATTTATTCTCAAAGAAACGAAGCCGAAACATTCAGAGATCTCAGAGTTTCTGTTTTCAGAAACCCTAATACACAATGGTGTTACAGAATATTCAAAATTTGCTATTTATCAGTGGAAAGTAATCAGTACCTATTCTAAAATGTTCAAATAAACATTAATACCCCATAAACATTAATTAAAGGAAAATGCTTATTCATTTTGCACTTTATATTAGTAAAAGACTGGTCAGTTTTTCAATGGTTTCGATAACATGATGTGAATACGAACTAACGTAATTTGCTATTGAAAAAAATATACAAAAACAAATAACATGTTTAAGCATAAAATGAAACATGTTTACTCGTGACCGCCACTATTTTAAATACCATCTAAAATATTTAAAGATAAACCAAAGATTACTTATTGTCGTTGATAATGGTTAGAATTTGAGAATGCAGATCATTGGGTTCGAGATAAAATGAGACCCTAGTATCCATATCCAAACTGATCAATACTTCAAATATTTGAACTTGATTAGCAAATCAGGGAATGTAAACGTAGTGGGCTCAGGAATGCAGCTGCTAATTAATAATGGCACCAATTAATAAACTATTGATACGTGTAATAGACAGAAATTTCTTTCTAAATGATAATTTATAGAAAATAATTGTTGTTTACTTAGCAAAATATTATTTATTAATATATATTGAAAACACTGTCAGGATTTAAACCTCTTTTATATTGCATCTTTATTTAATAATTACAATAAAAATAAGTACGTAGTTATAGAGAGTAATTTATTTTCCTCTATCATCTTGAGTCACTGATTCTAGTCAGTGCGACCGAAATACATAAAATAATAGTGATGGTTTTTTTTTACATATTTAACTATATACAAGGTCTCGGGAGTTCGATTTCATACACAATATTATTTAGATATAAACTAATAACTAAGAAAAAAATAAAATAAATTTTTACTATTTCAACTCATATGGGTTCAAAAGACTTTGTAAGGAAGTAAAAGAACAAGAACAAGCTCAGTCCCTTGAGTTTTTAGCCAAAATAACGTCCCTAAAGAGTTTTCCTGATATTAGGGTTGATTCACAGTTTATATAAAATAATAAATAATTATCCACTAAAACCTGACTCGAATACGCACAAGAAAAGGAAACATAAGCTGTCCTTAACTCAATTTAAATTTTTAAAAAAATTATTCTTTTTTTTTTTTACTTTCATTAACCTGTATATGAAATACATAGTAAGGGAAAGTATTACTATAATTAAAATTTTCGGATCGAGATTTTTACGTTTTTGAATCTCCTGTGTCTTAACGACCAAGTCCCGCAAAATGGTACGGGTGTATCTTGCTCGAAAGGGGTAAGGAAAAAAAAAAAAATCTGATATTTCATATTTTAAAAGCTTCTATATATATCTGAGGTGTTAAAGCAACTTTTTAAACAAAATCAGCCAACCAGAAGGCCCACTTTTTACCATAAGCATTTTTATTATTTTCTCAAAAAAGATTTAAATCTCTATATCGGTGTCATATTTAATATCATGTGGTTATAATTCTGATTAAAATAGTTTAATAGGGCTTACATGCCGAAATTTTGAATTTTCTTCCTCTAATTATATTCATTAACCTGTATATGAAATATATAGTAAGGGAAAGTATTACTATAATTAAAATTTTCGAATCGAGATTTTTACGTTTTTGAATCTCCTGTGTCTAAACGACCAAGTCCCGCAAAATGGTACGGGTGTGTCTAGCTCGAAAGGGGTAGGGAAAAATAAAATATGATATTTCATATTTTAAAAGCTTCTATATATATTATATAATATATATATATATATATATATATAAATATATATATCTGAGATGTTAAAGCAACTTTTTAAACAAAATCAGTCAACCAGAAGGCCCACTTTTTACCATAAGCATTTTTATTATTTTCTCAAAAACGATTTAAATCTCTATATCGGCGTCATATTTAATATCATGTGGTTATTCTGATTAAAATAGTTCAATAGGGCTTACATGCCGAAATTTTGAATTTTCTTCCTCTAATCAAAGGCACCTTTAATTTTGTAGATTCGAAAAATTAACCATTTCATGATGTTAGGAATAAAAAAAAAAAGGGCTAAAGAATTTGATAACCATCTAACCGAGAAAAAAAAAAAAATACGAAATTTTTTTAAACATAAGAATAGTGATATATAAATGTATATTTGTATAATTTTTATAGTATAATTATATACTATAATTTGTATTATGCTATTTTATATACAAAGCTGTAAAACGATTTAATGTGGAACGACGAGATGGGCATAAGCTTAAGTGATTGTTGTAAATAATAATTTCTCTTAATAAAATTACTAAATCTGAAACACATGTTTCCATCGTAAAATCAATGTAATTCCTTAACTTATAAGGTCTGACATCGATTTAAAGAACGGATATAGATGAAAGTCGTGTGATGCTCGCACCGCAAACTATAATAGCATATTGTTACTAGCTAATATTGGAGGTGTAAATAAACTTAAGTGGACATGTAAATAACAATTTTGTTAATGATTCAATGAAAATTATTCGTTTAAGGCTAGGCACGGAAGAATAATTTTCAGTAGGACGTCACATGTTTATACCCGAATAAGGGTCGTCCATAAGGACCCTTATTCCAAACGAGCTATGACTCAGCTCTTAATTACAAATATGACCAGTAAAAAGTATTTAAAATCCAACATGGACAATTGCCTTTTTCCAGTGTACTATTAGCATTTAACTACCCCAAGGCTTCCGACCACCTGCCGTCTCGCTTAATAGCCATTTCCGTTCTTCGCCATTATCTGACTTTTTAGCTTTTACCATACGTACGTTACAAAAGTTCGTTGTCCTCAAATGGGGTTTTCAACCGTGCATTAAAAAAGAACCGGAGATAGGCAAGAGAGTCAATCGCGAGCAAAAATTATATCTCCGATACCGAAACAAAAAAAAAAAAGCATTTTTATTATTAATTAACAATGTAATTGTTAATAATAAATATTGTAAATAATCAAGTTACAAAATCGAATCTGTTCACTAGTGTGTATTTTCGACCAAAACATTGGTTAGCTTTATATTTAATTAATACATTACAATTAATAGAGGTTGGGTGAGATATATTACAGAATATATTGAGAAACCACATACTGAAAATAACTCTCGATTGAAGTTTTAAGGATACAAAAGTTAAAGATCACTTATTGCATGTAATAAATCGGGTTTAGAAGGAATCATAAGAAAATACATTCGTGAATATCTTCATTCCATAGGCCTATTTTTGTATGTGTCCATCAGTAGACTAACGAGGTTTCACATACAAATGGGGAGCTTCTGAGAGGATCTCTACTTAATTACTTAATTATTATTGAAAAAGTCTTCCCGAGACTGGGATTCGAACTCACAACTTATGGCGTGGGAGAGTAGAGCGCTAGCCACACAGCTACGGGCTCCCCCCGTATATGTCAATAACACTTGAAATAAATGAAACTAACTTTTAAAAATAGCAACTAACGTAGACGTTACCGATGTATCAACCTAAAAGTATCATAAAAAAAAAAAAAAAAATCACTAAAAGGTAGAGGGGAAGTCCCTAAAAGTACTACGGATGGGGAGTCTTTTCTTGGGGTGTATAACCGTAAACTTATTATTTTTGTATTATAGTGTACATTTGTTTTAATTTTTATTATTTTACAATTATGGAAAGACTTATATTCAATAATTTTCATTTTAATACAGCTTTACAAATAATTTGTAATTTAGATTTAATTGGTAATTCTCTTAAAATCGAGAAATATGATTTTTTTTTTTTTAAATCCTTGTTTCCCTAGAAATACCTTAGTTAAATCATCATTATTTCTTTGATAGTAATCAGTGCTGATCAAAATGAAATCTAGTCGAATTTCTATTTATATATATGTATGTATGTATGTATGTAATATATATATATATATATATATATATATATATATATATATATATATATATATATATATATATATATATATATATATTAATTTTTTTCTTTTCTTTTTTAATTTTTCCGTTTTTTTAATTTTTTTAAAATTTATCCTGTGAATATAATTGAGCTGATTGCATCGCGGAGACTCGAGGCGAGTAAAGTTGTTGGGCTCGATGACGAGCGGATTCCGAGAAAGTTGGTATTTGGTGATCCGACTGGTAGGCGTCCGAAAGGTAGGCCGAAGCGTAGATGGGAGGATTGCGTTAAGGCTGATCTCGGGAGCTTGGGCTTGAATGGTGAGCATTAGACGAGTCTGTGTAGGCGGAATTTGGTGGTATCGGCATCGAACCTTCGGGTTCGTTAAGCCTATTATTATTTTTAATTTTTCAGGAAGTTTTTCTTAATATTACACACTTAAATAAGCACACCTTATTTTTTGAAAACACTTCCACATATATAATTCATTACTTCCCTCCATAGCTTACTGCTGTTTGTCTACATGGGTGTTCATTGGCTTATAGATAGGCTTATATGGGAGTTCATTAAGGAAAATAATAGAAGGAGTAAGCCAATGACGAATAGAAGTAAGTTATGGAGTGAAGTAATGAATTTACATGTGAAAGTGTTTTCAAAAAATAAGTCTTGAGAATGAGGAAAGAACCCCGAAACGTTGATAAATGATGTAAGCAATTATGAAATAAAATAAATAATTAACAAAAGGAAGTTAAGGTGTGCTTATTAAAGTGTATAATATTAATTTTTGTGGTAACGGTCTTTTTTAAAATTTTTAGAAAATATAAAACTAGTATACAGACAATATTAACCATATTTACAAATATTTAAATACCCAATTTATTACAAAATAAGGTAGAGTGAAAATTGGAGTTTTTAAGTGAAGTTAAAGATGTGATACGATAACAGACCCAAGTTTATCGGCTTTGTCACTATCAATATTTATTTGTTGAATACATTTACATTTTATAAGTTACTTATTAACTTAAATGCTTTTGTTTCCTCCTTGAGGCGAAGAAATATATTTATAAAGTTTGTTAATATTACAAATTCGCTAAAAATATATATTATAATTTCTAAATTCACATTTTAACATTTATTTATTATTGATTTGAGACGTCACGAACTTTTCGTCATCCACTTAAGCTAAAACACACAAACGTGTGCGTTTTTTTTTTTAAACCACTCAAGCGAATCTTAAATGATTTAAACGCATTTATTTTTATCACACACGCTTTGTTTTTTTAAAGAGATAACATAAACAAAGCAAACCATTGATATCATTACATAAACCAGTTTAAATACCCTTAGCCAATTATAATACTCCTGATTTTCTCATTATCATTATGATGTTTATTTTTATGGTGAATGTATTATTTTGTTAATTGTATAGTAATGGTGACAAAATATAATTTCTTCGTAAATATTGATTGAAGTATAAATTAAAACCCCTCAAAGAATTAGAAATTGATTGATTTATTATACCTTTATAACGTCAACAATTTATTTGTTTTTGGTACATAATTTTCCATAACGTTATCTACTAAGAAAAAAATATACCTTATAAACATTCACGTTTTTAACATATAAATAAAAAAAAAACTAAAAAAACTTTGTCTACCGTACGAATTTAAGAATACCAAATCGATAAAAATTAAAAAAAACCTGGTGCGGGCAACACACGACTTTCACTTACCTAGACTGTTAAAATAATTTTAAAAGCTATTAACTATGAACTTAGCTTGTTGGACTTTTCAAAACACTTTTTACTGCTATGGACAAAAGTTAATGAAAGTTGTCAACACAGCTATATAAATTATAATACTATAATATAATTATTCCGAAATAATAAACCATTGAGCAATAATTAGCAGCGTTCGTAATATTTAGAATTAGTATCACTGTATTTATTTTATTCTGATTTTCTACCCCCTAATTATTCCTTATTGATTAAATTTCCGATATATTGAACTTAAAAATCTTCAATGTATCCGAAATTTCAAGCAAAAAGAAAGACATTAAAAAAGAGTTTTGTTTTTACCACACTACATAATATCCTAGAATTTTTCCACTAGTAAACTCTCAGATAAAAGTGGAACAACCGTGTTCTATATTTAAATGATTAAATATTGATTTTTACACACAGTACAACCAGACCCGACCCGAAGCCAATGTATTTGCCGAAAATTAACATTACTTAATATTACCGCAGAAATAACACAGACCATAAGAAGTAGGTCCATTGCCCATACATATATTTACATAAATAAAACATTTAAAACAATATCTTCCAGAAACTATTGTTCTGTAACTTCTCAAAGTCTGCCGTTTTTGGAAACGAACATTATTGGCACTTAAGATAGCCCTTAACTGCACTTGCTGATCTTAACGTTATTTGCTGTAAGTTCGTTCATTGGCATACAAAAAGATTACTGCTAAATAATGGGATCATAAAATAAAACGACCATAAATATATGAATTTAATAAAAATAATAATAAATAATTTTTATTTAAGAAATAACAGTAGTGAGGAAAAAAAAAATTGCTGTAATTCGCAGCTTTACTCGCTAACATTTCATTTTGTGATTATTTACATTTATTTAAAAATATTTCATAATAAAGTAGTCAATTACTAATGTAATAAAAATATACAATAAATCACAACTAAAATTGAAAATAAATCGGCAACAGAAGGGTTAAACCGTTATAGTGAAAATTTAACAAGAAAATTGTTAATAAGAGAAGGTATGTAAAGGTAAGGGGAAAGGTATGAGGTATACCTTAAAGTATATACCTATAAGGTAAGAAGGGTCATGGGTTCAGAATTTCAGGTAAAATTTAAAATTCTTGTTATAACCAAATTATTCTAAAGATAATACTCTTTAAAATAATACAGTAATAAATGTTTTCATTTATTTGAAGCCGAATTTGTATCTTAATGAAAGGTTTATACCCAATCTGTTATAGTAACTTTTTTTACCGCTAAATTTGTTTTCGAAAAAATGCTTTATTGTGATTGGAGTCAATAAAATAGTCTGGTAAAATAAAGTAATGTTTATCCTCAATGGAATATTCTGACAGTACTAAAATGCTAACTCAACTATATTTAATCTTGCTTATTTCATTGATATCATTTATACATATAAATTATGAAACAATTTTATCATCAGCTTATGAAGAAAAAAATAGAAATTTAAGAACAATAAATTCTGAATATAAGAGAAACTAGTCAAGTGTATAATAATATTCATTCAGGAAAAGCTGAAGATTTTAGGAAAATATTATGTGACAAACTTGTGTAATAAATGGATAGTTTTAAAAACCCATAAACTTCATTTATTTTTAATGTAATAATTTCTATAGTATCTAAACTTAGTGATGAACGTCGAAAATTAATTTAAAATATTTTAATGAATGTTTAAAATGTTAGAATTTTAAGGCTTTGTTTTAGTTTCGATTTATAAGTTACAAAAATTTTGTTCGTTCCACTTTTTTCAGATAAATCTTTTTATATTTGATGTTTTAAGAACCTGGATTAGAACAATGAAAACATTTATTATTGTATTATTTTAAAGTGTATTATCTTTAGAATAATTTGGTTATAACAAAAATTTTAAATTTTACCTGAAATTCTGAACCCATGACCCTTCTTACCTTATAGGTATATACTTTAAGGTATACCTCATACCTTTCCCCTTACCTTTACATACCTTCTCTTATTAACAATTTTCTTGTTAAATTTTCACCATAACGGTTTAACCCTTCTGTTGCCAATTTATTTTCAATTTTAGTTGTGATTTATTGTATATTTTTATTATATTAGTAATTGACTACTTTATTATGAAATATTTTTAAATAAATGTAAATAAACACAAAATGAAATGTTAGCGAGTAAAGCTGCGAATTACAGCAATTTTTTTATTTTTTTCCTCACTACTGTTATTTCTTAAATAAAAATTATTTATTATTATTTTTATTAAATTCATATATTTATGGTCTTTTTATTTTATGATCCCATTATTTAGCAGTAATCTTTTTGTATGCCAATGAACGAACTTACAGCAAATAACGTTAAGATCAGCAAGTGCAGTTAAGGGCTATCTTAAGTGCCAATAATGTTCGTTTCCAAAAACGGCAGACTTTGAGAAGTTACAGAACAATAGTTTCTGGAAGATATTGTTTTAAATGTTTTATTTACGTAAATATATGTATGGGCAATGGACCTACTTCTTATGGTCTGTGTTATTGCTGCGGTAATATTAAGTAATGTTAATTTTCGGCAAATACTTGGCTTCGGGTCGGGTCTGTTGTACTGTGTGTAAAAATCAATATTTAATCATTTAAATATAGAACACGTTGTTCCACTTTTATCTGAGAGTTTACTAGTGGAAAAATTCTAGGATTTTATGTAGTGTGGTAAAAACAAAACTCTTTTTTAATGTCTTTCTTTTTGCTTGAAATTTCGGATACATTGAAGATTTTTAAGTTCAATATATCGGAAATTTAATCAATAAGAAATAATTAGGGGTAGAAAATCAGAATAAAATAAATACAGTGATAATAATTCTAAATATTACGAACGCTGCAAATTATTGCTCAATGGTTCATTATTTCGGAATAATTATATTATAGTATTATAATTTATATAGCTGTGTTATGTAGCTTCAAATAAATATTTATTTTTTAGCTGGGCTCAACACATACATAAAATGTTGCGAGACTTGATGTTCTGATTCTTAAAACGTATATAGTTGAAAACCAGAATTCAAAAATGTCTACGAACCATAAGTATTACAAATAAAGTTGTTTTTGTTCAGTACTGTGAAGGATGGGACAGTTTATAAACTTACAAAGCGTTAACTATTTATTGTGAAACAAATGTTTTAAGCTACTTTGCATCAGGACTTCTCTATTAGAAGTATTGGAAGCAAATTTATTTTTTTAAAGTTTCCTTTTAAATATTATAATTTAGTCTACAACGGGTTGATAAATGACAGACAAAAAGAATTTTTGACAGTATTGAAAAAAGAAATATCAAACCTATGAGTTTCAAAGAAATCTATAAAGTTTTCAGATGTTTAAGAATTATGAAAGCTGTTACATAGAACAGAAAGAAATTGAAAAATAAACAATTTTTTTTCTTCAATGAATGGTTTGGAAAAAAATAAAAACAACCTAAACCTGGTAAAAAAATGAACACATGAAAAGGAAGAAGGACAAAGGTCAGAATCAAAATATTCTGGGAAAATAAGAAATTCAAATTGTTTAAAACGTGGTCCTCATTCGTATTACGGTTTGAACCAAACAAATTAAAAAAATAAAAATGTTGAACATGTTTCTATGACTAAATACATTTATTGTATTTTTTATAAAGACTTTCAGGTTAATTTAATCACAGACTATAATTTTATAAGATTGTATTATTAACTTTTACATTACACTATATCATTAATTTCTTAAATTTTTATTTTTGCTTTCACTTGCCTATATATA
This sequence comes from Piezodorus guildinii, assembly GCA_023052935.1. Classification (NCBI taxonomy): domain Eukaryota; kingdom Metazoa; phylum Arthropoda; class Insecta; order Hemiptera; family Pentatomidae; genus Piezodorus; species Piezodorus guildinii. The sequence continues at coordinate 66,853,985 of CM041293.1, forward strand.
AATATATATAATAAGGGAAGTATTGCGATTGTGAAATTTTACTAATTATAGTTTTCCACGAAATTCTAGGTTAAAAATGACCTAGTTCGTCGGTCTTAAAGTTTTCAGAATTTGAAGGTAATTCTCTGAAGGGCTGTTACAAAGGTTTCAAAGAAAAGAGTAGTGAGTGTATGTAGCCCCTCCCTTTTCTCCCACTCCTTCCACTACATTTGGATGCTTTACATAAATAACTTAAATAACGATAGATAACTAATATATTTTTACTTTAAATAATCTATATTGGAAATAGGGCCTCCCTTCGTCCAAATAACAAAGATTCGCAAAAAGATCTGTGTGTGAGTTTTTGTACGTCTGTGTGTGGTAAGTCAAGCAAGAAAACGAAAGGGTGTACAAAACTGAAATATCTACGCCATAAGTACGAGACAACTATACGCCGGAGATGTTACATCAACTTTTTCATCCAATGCATTTTACATTTTTTCACAATTTCCTTCAAAACGGTTTAAATAAAATGGTGAAGTAATAAGACAGCAAGAATTAGTAATTCACATTCCCTTTAATTTACCTAAAAAAAAAAAAAAAAAAAAAAAAAAAAAAAAAAAAAAAAAAAAAAAAAACCTGTACCACTACAACCCATGAAGGGTCTTGGGCTCAGTACATATAGAGATTCGTACTGTTTCTAGGCCAACGGCAGTGCAATGAGGTGAATTAGGCCTTAATCACGCTCAGCCGCCAGGTTTTTCCCCAATTAATTTAATTAAGGGTACCCACTTTATACAGGCTGGGTCTGCCCCAGGAGGGTCTCCATCCCTAGGGTCGCCACCCGACTGAATAAACAGAATAAATAATTTTTCTGCCACAGCCGGGACCCTTTAATTTATCTACACTTAAAAAATAAAATAAAAGGTTGAACCATAACAAATACCTAATACTATGATAAACAACTAAAATAAAATGCCTATTTCAGTTGGTAATCTTATATAAAATGACACTTCTTACTTTCACTTACATATATATGAAATATGTAGTAAGGAAAAGTATTGCGATCGTGAAAATTTTCGAATTCTAGTTTTCAATGGAACGTCACGTTTAAGGATCCCGTGAGTCCAAATAACCAAGTCCCGCAAAAAAGTCTGTGTTTGTGCGTGCGTGTGGTAACCCCCGGGCGAAAACCAAAAGTCCTGTGAAACTCAAATTTCATATTAAAGGCAACTATACGCCCGAGACGTGACAAAAACCTTTTCATCAAAATCACCTGACTGAAAGATGTACTTAACACCATAGATTTAGCACCTTTTAACAATTTTCTCAAAAACGATTTCAATCATACTCTATATATCGATATAAAATTTGATTGGCTTTAATATGATGTAGGTTTCAATGTGATTGAAATAGTCTGACACAGCTCAAATGCCGATATATTAAATTTCCTTCCTCTAAACTATCTTTAATTTTGTAGATTTAAAAAAATTAAGCACTTGTCTTGTTAGCATTGATAAATAACAGCTAAATATTGCAAGTAGAGCAATTTTATAAATAACTAAAGAAGAAAACTGGAAAAAAAAACATGTTTACTGCAATTTTTTGTTTTTGAACATAAGAACGGTAATATAGATGTGTAATATACTGTTAGAAAGCTAAAGATTTTAGAAAAAATATTATCTTAGACTCAATCTATTAAAAGTTAATAAAGAGTAAAAAAAAAAATGAAAAAACTAACTGTTATTACTTTAGATAATAATATAATTGATTTTTTATTTAATAAAATATGTTTCTATAGAAATTCAATTTAATTAATTCTTTATTAGTTTCACTCATTTTTATCTTCAACTGAAAATTCTTTAATGGGTTTTAACAACGGCGGTAAGTGGAAGTCGAGTGTTACCCTCACCAGATTGTTTTTTTTTATTAAAAACATTTTCAGATAAAAAATGTAGCACCAGCCTCATTAAAAAATGACACACAACACCACCCCTTTAAATGAAACACATGAACCAATCCAAAAATGAAACCACCAAAAGAAAGAGGGAAGAGGCATGGAGGTGGTGGCCATGGGAGGAGCTCCAAGGGATGGCGGACAGATGTGGAGGGGAAGAAACCACCTGGGCTCCAACCTCTCCCAATAAAGGGCCTATCTATCTTACAATCAATCCCATTTCAAACCATACTAGAACCTTAAGCGTATTGGTAAAAACATTTCTTTTAAGTAATTAACAAGAAAAATGTTTTTTAAAACTTTTTATAAAAAGTAGCCTTAATTAGGGATGTCCAAACCTTTTAAAAGACTGTGTTTGGTCTCCCCTCTCCCTTATCCCTTCCATCATGGAGGGATGATGTCAAGGAGACTTGAGAATGTCTTGAGTGTCGAAATAACGAACTTTATATACTATGATCTCAATATTTTTTTAATAATCTATCATGTATAAAACCTGATTTGTTCAGTCCCTTTAAGCTATTGCAATGAAGAGGAATTACACTTGGCTGATCACCATACACTTCAAGCGCCAAATAACAACACAGGAAAAACTAATTTTGTACAATTTTTTTCACCTTAAAAATTTTACTTATAATCTTTGATAGTTTTTGTTTCGTTCAGGCTTTGTTGAACCTGATGCCAGTATTTTAGTGAGGAGGTGGGAGTGAGTTCTAGGACCAAAAGAATCAATCAAGACCGGTTACCATATTTATCATTATTACATTTTTTTTCAAAGGAGAAAACCTAGCTTTGAAACAAAAGAAATTTTAAGGGTATAATATATATTGCGGTGATATTTACATGCATAAAATAAATTATTTAAAAAAAAAAAAAAAATTACAATCGTTGCATTATACAGTAATGTTTTATTCAGTATTGCAGCGTTCATTTTTAAAATAAGAAAAAATTTAAGTATGTATCTTAATAAAATTTAAATATTTATATGCATACGTAGGAGAATAGCGGTTTTAACATTATCTGTCCTGGCGCCAGGTAGAGGAAACCGGTGTCAATGTCAACTTTTCATTTGAAAAAAAAAAAAATATACTTATGGGTTTATTTATTCTAAACAGTTTATAAATTCAGAATGATAAAAAATATATTTTTGTTTATTTTTTCTTAATGTTTCGATTAGTTAACTCTTAAACACTTTATTTCTATACTTTTCTCTATCCACATAAAAGAAAAAACAAGGAACAGACAAGGGAAAATCTCGAAGCGACCGCCATTTGAAAGGAAAGGGCGTATGGTAATATATAGTTCTGGCCATCCTTGGGTGATAGGCAACTTCTTGGGCCAAATATAAAAAAACCAATCAGCTCATTAAGTAGAAAGCTATAAGGTATAAATATATACCTTAAAACACTGTAATGGGTTCGAAACTTCAGGCAAAATTTAAACTTCTGGTAATAACAAACTCATTTTGAAGACAATAGAGAAATGGATCTTTCTATTATTCAAATCTAGGTTAATAAGTTCAAAAATTATTGAAGATTCTGAAAAAACATTGAAACAAATACAATTTTGGTAACTCCACATTATTATAACTTGCTTTGCACGGTTCCCCCCCCTAAAATCTTAAAGCTTTATTGAATGAATTAATTTTACATTTAAATCGCTATTCTTATTTTAAGAATTTATTATTTATTACTTTACATCAGCTGATAATAACATTGTTTCATAATTTATATTTAGTTAGTAACAATACAAGCGAAGGATGATTTTATAAGTTAAAATCATCCAAAATGCACTTTTGTTTACTTTCTTAATGTTTCTCGATTGGTATCTCTAAAGAACTTTATTCTTATATTTTTCCTATAAAAGGAAAAGTTTAGGAACATAAAAGGAAGAAATCTTCGAAGCGGCCGCCATTTTGAAAGGTACTGGCGTATGGTAATGTGGAGTTCCCAGGGGCACACTGGGATGAGTGTTAATTTCGTGGTGCTAAATCTAAAACAAATCAGCTCATTAAGAATTATTGGAGAAACACAGGACAGCGGACTATTTTTAAAATTAATTAGCCGATTTTTTAAAATTTATGTATCTTCGACCACAAACCTCAAATTTAGGAATTTTTCCCTCTAATTTTAATCAATTACGAAGGTTCATTGAAAAAAATAAAATTTGATTAAGGTTTATTGAAAATAACAAACCTAAAACCATTACAGTCCTATACTAAGGGCTGGAATTCTACCTGTATATGAGGATGTCCCATTTTACTTTTCCCAACATAATGACTCGCCCTTGACATTTGAACCGGGTCATTATAAACCAAGATAGAAACTATTTTTCCTTAACATTATAATCCTCTACTACTAATCTAGTTCTTTTAGCTCATGACCTCTTCTCGTAAGATGAAGATGTGAGCAACTGATCCGTTCTTGGCGAAAGCCATTGTAACCATCAATTTCTCTTTCTCAACCTTAAATGATAATTTTAATTTCTCTTAACCTCAATTAACAGATCATGCGGTTAAGAGAGAAGCACATGGACCTTCAGATGTCCCCTATTGCCCTCCAAGCAAGGTTGGAAAGGGAGTTAGATTCGGAGGTCGCCAGGATAGAATATAAGCATATAACATTGTAGGAAAAAATACTTTATAATATTTAAAATCAGAAAATAATAAATAAAATAAAAGATGAATTATTTGTAACAGCACACTTTTAATTCAATAGCTTGTCGAGTTACTAATGACAGAACACTTTAGAAAATACTTTATTTATTTTAATTTATTGCAATTGAGAAGGTTATAAAAAAGTTCATTAATGATTACTGTAAAGGTTTTAATGATAATATCCTTAAAATTAAAATCAGAGCTGAGGACATCGTTTTGTAGAGAATAGCTCAAGAACTATATAAACACGTGGTTGCAAGTTTGGTAGGAACAGCTTTCGAACTGCTGGTTTAAATATTTTAACTTTTTTTTTTTTTTTTTAATACGATCTTAGATATGATTTATCAGAACATTGCTATATTTTCTATTTAGGACTGCATACAATTTTCCTAACGTTAGATTTTGTTACCCCCATTTTCTTGAAACTTATTCTGTCTTGTTTCAACAAAATCGATAGATTTTCAAGAAAACTAACTAAACCATTCTATATAATTATTAAAGAAAAATATATATATATATATGAAATTACAAAAAGATTTTATTCTTAATAAGAGTTGGATACTAACAATTAATACCTTTATCTACAATATTGTTTAACAATTGTTTAAAAGGTGTTTATTTTTAGAGGATAAGGTGTTAAATAGGAACATTTCGGGAACAAAAGTTACTCTTAGTAAAAATAAATTTCACAGATTCCTTAAAAGTTTCATAACATCGAATAATACTATAGCTCTTAAAAATACAAGTCGAGTTAAATCGCACCAAGCGCTAGTGATATTAAACTGCACAAATAAGATAATAAACTAGCACGACCATCTTATTTAAGTTGTTTTGTTCTTCACAGGTTACGAAAGAGCTGTATTAGATTACCTTCCCAGGCCTTGAAATCTTACCTCTTCATCTATTTGTTAAAACAATATCCTTGTGATGGAAATAATCCAAAAAACACAAAAGAAATGAATGAAAAGTGACGAGTTTTTTCAGAAGATAATGCATCAAGATTAAAAAAACAAATAAAAAAAAAATGTATTCCTTTTTTAAATAATACGTTTACATATTTAAATAATACGTAAACATACAAAATGTTTAATGGGGGAATTGTGTTGCCTTGTTAAATTTAGTCGCAAAAATGTCAGTTAAAGTTGTTGTTTAAGAAATACGATCATTACACATTTAATGTATTGCTTTAATGGTTTTTAAACGCTCTTCCCTCCCCTTAAATGTTTTTTTTTTTCTCTCTGTTTGTGGTAAGTGGAATCTTTAGATGCCGTTTTAATTAAAATTATATATATATATATATATATTATATATATATATATATATATATATATATATATATAATTACGCTATTTTAAAAAAAAATTAAGTCGCAATTAACAAATGTATAGGGAAAAATGGGGTACGAAAACATCTTCACTGTGCGAAAAGTTATTTTAAATAGCAACATTTTTCTTTTCTGTACATTACATTACGTAAGTAAAGAAACCCTCTAGCACTCAACTTGACACTTATTCCACAAACTCTACGGATTAACTGAAAGATCAAAGCTTAAACTTGAATTGTTAATATTATTAAAATATTTAATAAAAAATTACAAAAATGTCGATGTATCAAGTATTGTAATTAGATAATTACTATCACCGCTGTCTACAGTCTTTTGACCAATTTTCACATCCTTTCTATTTTTACTTTCACATACCTATATATGAAATATATAGTAAGGGCAAGTATTGCGGACGTGAAAATTTTCGAATTCCAGTTTTTAGGTCTCTTGAGTCCAAATAACCAAGTCCCGCAAAAAGGTCTGTGTTGTGCGTGTGTGTGGTAAATCCGGGCGAAAACGAATAGTCCCATGAAACTGAAATTCATATTTAAGACAACTATACGCCCGAGATGTTATAGAATCTTTTTCATCAAAATCAGATGACCGAAAATCTACTTTATACCATGCATTTTGCACCTTTTTACGATTTTCTCAAAAACGGCTCCAACGATTTTGATTTAACTCGCTACATCGATGTAAAATTTGATGGGCTTTCATATGACGTAGATTTCATTCTGATTGAAATAGTATGACAGGACTTAAATGCCGATAATTTAAATGTTCTTTCTCTAAACTACCTTTAATTTTGTAGATTAAAAAAAAAAAAAAAATTGGAACATCATCTGAATTTGATAAACAACCAATGGAGAAATGTTCGAACATATTTTTGTTTGTTGTTTATTTATTTAACGTCACTTTATGCTACTATGGCTAATCGGACGATGCTACAGTGGGAGTCCTAAATTTGCCTATCCACGTTTAATTGGGATAGAGATCTTTAACGAGTACCTGACATCGCACAGGCTCGGACCACATTAAAAGTAACGTCCCTCCGAAAGGACGGCTTAACTAAGGATTTTTTACTCCATTAAAAAATCCTAGAACCATTTGCGGTTTAAACCCGTGACCTTTAGTATGGGAGGCTGTTACGCTAGCCACCCAGCTACAAGTGTCCTATTTTGAATGCAATTTTTGTGTTTTTGAACACAAGAATAGTAATATAGACGTATAATGTACCTTTGCATAGCTAAAGATTTTAGAAAAAATACTATCTAATACACGGAATTTAGAGGTTAATGGAGAGTGATGAAAAGCCGATAAAACTAACTGATTGTTGCAGATAAAAATATAATAGATTATTTAATAAAACACATGTTTCTATTGAAATTCAAAATAATTAATTCTTTAACAATTTATTTGTGTCTTAAATGTATTTAAAATTCTAAATTGATTTTAACAACAAGGTAAAAAAAATAATAATACTCATACAAACATATGTTTTTGGCAAGAATACGGAATAAGGTCAGTCACATAATGATAGCCTTAAGCAGGATCAAGATCAACATTCGTTCAAGGACAATTTATAATAGGCACCAAGTAATTTTTAAATCGCTCGCTCTAACCTTGTATTTGATACTACAAGAATAGTTAGTTAGTGACGATAAGAGGAAAATAAGCTGATCATTTCTTGCACAACAAATTTACAAGTTTTTCACAGCTGCAAGATAGCGAAACAATCGCTTTTTTATTTTATTTTTTTGAAATGACCATCAGTACATAAACTTGAACCTCTTAACAGATAAGAACTCGTTGAAACGTGTACAACCCATTGAGGCCATCTGGTTTTGTTACATTTATTATTCGAACAATATAGATTAAAATGTTTATTTAAACTTTGCTTAGGAAAACATTCGGCATAAAAAATTTTCACAAAGAAATTATATACATTTTTGTTTCTGTATTCATTTAACGTCAAGTTATGCTATTTTGGCTAATGCTGATGCTACAGTGGGAGTCTAAATTTTGCCCATCCAAGTTTGATTAGGATAGTGATCTTTAACGAGTGTACCTGACATCTAGTATTTCAATTTTTGAACTAATATTTTTAAGGGTTTTAATAATAATAATAATAATTTATAATAATAAATTTCTCTATAGGTCGCAGAAAATTTAATAGAAAGAAATATAACTAATTTGATATCTATTAATATTTTTAGATTATCCAATTATGTAGAGTATATAAAAGAAGAAGAGACTGTTCCTAAATAACCTAACTAAAAATATCTATTAAATTTTCATGTGTAAGACACTTGATGGCGAACGAGTTATCAAGAACAGAGGCATGATTATAACAAAGTTTCCGAAAATAAAATCATAAATAACGGCCAAATATGGCACATGTCACATAAAAAATCGAGAAGTTTTTAGGAAGTACAGAAAAATATTTGGGAGATTATAAAGCAATAAATCAAGAGACCATTTTTTTTTTTTTTTTTTTCACTGACCAACAAACAGTTTTCCTGAGATCAAAGAAACAAACTGAAAGTATTATTCACATGGACTTTAAACAGAGGAACAATCAATTTGTATACGAAAAGGAACTGTACTTAGTTTTAGAAAACTTAAGTTGAAACAGTTTTAAGAAAATTTATTAGAATATAAAAAGTAAATTATTATAATTTAAAATTAACTGCAACGATCATTTACTATCAATAGACAGGAAATATAGATATCCATAAATTTCTTAGCGATGGTTAAAGTTATTTAGAGATATTTTCCGTCGTAAAAATCCACATTTTCATTAATAAACCCGTGGTTTTACATTACTATTTTTTTGTTTTGTTTATATACCGAAAAAAAAACTCCATTTTATTCCTACAAAATTAGAGAATATCTATTAAATAAACAAGGATTCCAATTATATGTGTAATTATTCACTGTCTTTCTTTTTTCTTTAATCTGTAAGAAAGGCCTTGGTCTCCTGCAGAGAGTGAGTTACGATATTTTTGTTCTAATGTAGAAAGAAGTTTTCATGTATTTTTTATTTACTAATTTTTTTTCTTGTTGTGTAAAAATACATCTTCATTTCTAAATATACATATTTTTAAAAACTTCAATACTGTAAATAGTTATTCTCCATTAATTTTAAAATCAGCATGGCGTTAATTAATAAAATTTGGAACAAAAGTGGACATTTTTCGTACAACATAATTACGAATGCATGATATAACAACAATCGAGTCCATAACAACGTTGTGTAATTTCACGGTTACGGAAGCGGACAACGATTTTGGGGTAATCTCTTTACATAATAATAATAATAATAATGATTGATAAACCATTTAGAACAATGAGTTATATGGTTAGGTTAACAATAATCTTTTCAATCGACAACAAGTAAAATAAAATAAAATAATATTATAACCTAAATAATGGAGTATTATGTATTAAATATTCTTAAAGGGAAGGTATTTAAAAAAATAAAAAATTGTAAAATCGCCCATAGTAAGCTTATTTCAACATGAATTGTGACTATTGTCGGACTGCTGGGCGACAGGTGAGCATGAGGGGTGCACGTTTCAGAACAGAAACACTGTACACTACGTGCTCTAACAGGTTTCTATCGGTCAAAACCTCGAGTTGGAACAAACCATAAATTATTGGAAAAAAATTCTTATTCTGAAAAGCTTGAGTATTAATAATTAAACATTAGACTCACTAATGTTTATAAGACCCTTGTCAACCTAAGGGACCAAGAGGGAAAAGGTCAGACCGGAGACGAACCAACCATAATTCCAAAATACCTTCCATATACCTGAGACAGGCAGGTGGAAATACAAAGGCTACATAAACGGTCTTCGAAATACAATACATTTAGGGACAAAATGTATTGTAAGTAGGAGGTAGGGGGTGTGGCCCTTTACCAATAGTGGTCCCAGTTTTTATTAACAAAATGGAGGACGGTCTAAGTACAAAAAATCTGGTGCGCGCAAATCAGTTAGTTTCATCGGCTTTTCATCATTCACCATTAACTTTTACGATTCCGTGTATTAGATAATATTGTTTCTAAAATCTTTGGCTATCCAACAGTATGTTATACATCTATACTACTATTCTTGTATTTCTCCTTTAGTTATTTATCAAATTCGCTCAACGTACAATATTTAGCAGTAATTCATCAATGCAAACAAGATAATGTGCTTAATTTTTTGAAATCTACAAAATTAAAGGTACTTTAGAGGAAGAAAAATATAAATATCGGCATTTAAGCCCTGTCAGACTATTTCAATCAGAATGAAACCTACATCAGATTAAAGCCCATCAAGCTTTACATCGATATTGCGAGTTTAATCAAAATCGTTAGAGCCGTTTATTAGAAAATCGTAAAAATGTGCAAAATGCATGGGATGAAGTAGGACTTCCGGTAAGCCGATTTTAGCGGAAACGTTGCTGTAGCTTAAAATAACCAACGAACCCACAGAAATATATTTAAAAGAAGCTTAGTTAAAAGTAATACATAAAAACGGAAAAATTCCTGGGCAGTGAACTTTCTAGGTAGTACCATGGGCTTGAAGGACACTTGTTAATAGCTCGAGCAAGCCATGACCGGAAGAAGGGGACGGACAATGGAGAGATACTCAACCATAATACCTGTTAATTAAATAATAATGATAAAAAAAAAAAACTCCTATACAAAAAAAAAAAAAAAAAAATCAAAACATACCCTTCTTTAGTTACAATAGTATATTAAACAATCTGGTGCGGGCAACATAACTTTCACTTACCTCCGTTGTTAAAGTCGATCAAAGAATTTTCAAATATAGTTAGAGATGAAAATGAATGAAATTGATGAAGAATTATTTAAATTGGATTTCTATAGAAACACGAGTTTTATCAAAAACTCATCATGTTATTTTTATAGAATCTACTATTAATTTAGTAAGGAACTTTAGAGGAAGAACATTTAAAATAAGGGCATTTAAGCCCCGTCAGACTATTTCAACCAGAATAAAACCTACATGATATTAAAGCCCATTATATTTTACATCGATACAATCGTTTGAGCTGTTCTGTTGAAAAACGCACAAAGGTGCATTATGCATAGTATAAAATTGCATTTTTCGTTCGCCTATATTTTTGAAAAACTTGCTTTAACACTTTAAGCATTAACCAACGCTTTTTAAATATTAAATTTCTTTTTTGTTAAACTTTTCCATCGTTCTCTAGCTAGACTTTACCTCACACACAAAGACCTTTTTGCGGTACTTTACTCCGTACGAGTTTGATCGCAATACTTTTCTACTCTATATATATTTTATATATAATTTATTGAAAGTAAAAATATATTAATTATCTATCGTTATATAAGTTATTTATGTAATGTATCCAAATGTATTGGGAAAAAGAGGAGGGGCTACATACAGTCCCTACCTCTTTGTTTGGAACCTTTGTAACAGCCCTTCAGGGAATTACCTTCAAATTCTGAAAACGTTAAGACCGACAAACTTGGTCATTTGTACCCACAAACGGGTATTTCCGAGGAGAACTCGAATTCGAAAATTTTCACGACAGCAATACTTTCCAAAAAAAAAAAAATAATAAAAAAAAAAAAAAAATAAATAAAATAAAATAAAAAAAAAATTTAAGAAATAAACAATTAAACATATCATTATAAATAACCGATACAATATATTTTTATGAATAATCGGGCAACCCAGAAATTCAATCAATTTAGAAACTATTAAATAAACTTAAAGTTGAAAAAAGTTTGAAGGTAATTTAAATAAATAGTGTATTCCGTTTCATTTGAAACATGATTTAGATTAAATAATATTAAAATATTAAATTACTACGTATAACAATCAGTAATAAGTTTATGCACTATTACTGCTTTATATTACCCTTTACAACTTTGTGTATAAGATAATATTTTTTCTAAAATCTGTCTCTTTCCAACGGTGTATTATACGTATATATTACTGTTCTTAATATCAAAAAGCCAAAAATTACAATTTAGTTGATTATTTGATTATCAAATACGTTTAACTTATATATTTAGTCGTTTTTTATTAATGTTAATAAGATGATATGTTTTATTTTTTCGAATCAACAAAATTAAGAGTACATTAGAGAAAGAAAATTTAAACTATCGGCATTTAAGCCCTGTCAGACTATTTCAATCAGAATTAAATCTACATGATATTAAAGCCCATTAAATTTGGCATCGAAATGACGAGTTTAATCAAAATCGTTAAGAGCCGTTCCTTAGTAAATTACAAAATGGTGCAAAATGCATGAGGTAAAGTAGCACTTCTGGTACGCCGATTTTTATGAAAAAGTAGATGTAACGTCTCGGGTGTATAGTTGTCTTATATGAAATATCAGTTCCCTACGACTTTTCGTTTACGTCCTAGACCTACCACACACACAGACTTTTTTGCGGGACTTAGTTATATTTGGACTCAGAGGACCCTAAAATGTCTATTTCTGTCGAAAACCGAGATTTCGAAAATTTTCACTATCGCAATACTTTTCCTTACTACATACTTCATACATAGGTAAGCGAACGTAAAATTCGCTGATACTTTTGAAAATGGGTGGAATTTATTTCGTAACACGAGGACGTCTTCTTTTTTCTCTGTTTTCATCTCAACGACTAACCTTCATCAGATACCTAAAAATAGTCTCTGTTGTTAGACAAGCGGTTATTTAAAGCCACGAGGTAGATTCCTAGCCATCGCGGTTAAAAGGTTATTAGTCATTAAAACCATCTTAAGGCTAACTTAAGTACCTTTCACATTTACATTTATATCAAGGTGTCACAAACAACCATACGATTCCTAAGAAGGAAGGACCATGAAGTTGTTTATGGTAATGGCGTTTTTTTTTTTCTTTTTATAGTAAATTTTATATATCAAACTGCGGACAATATATGACACAGATATATAATAAAGGTAATGTGGCAACCTGGAGAAACGCGATACCTGTATAAGGAATGTCGAGGGTCAGGTAAAACTCTTTTATTTAAAAGTGGAAACGGAAACCAGGTGAACGATGAAAAGATACCCATTTATCACTACTTCTATAGAAGAGGAAATTTAAAGTAAACAATAATTTCAGGGTAAACAATTCATAAAAAATTAAACTAAGTTACGCCCGTTCATACTTAAGAAATGATTCATAACCATTTATCTCCAAGTCTATTTGTTTTTTGGTTTATTATTTTTAATCATGTATCATTTTAATAAATCAAAAAGTTAAAAAAAAAATATATAAAAAAGTTTTATCTGAAAGGGAAACCGTGAGTAGTAACCCTAAATCTACACAGGGACACCGGTAAAAGTCAAGCAAGCACCTGTTGCTATTACGTTTAGTCTGGGAGAATAATGAACAATACATCCTAAGGAAAAGTAAATAGAAAACTAAATTTAAAGAAATGTATTTATAATAAATAATTTAATAAATACAAGATTACAGCTATATACATTGTTATAGTTATAATTCATTGGTTATATGATAAATAAATAAATGTACTACATAAAGGTAGTTAAAAAAAAAAATGGTTTTAACAAACCATAGGTGACAATTTACTAAAAAGATCTAAAGGCAGTTTAGATTGTAAATAGTGATTAGCGAAAAAACACGTATAAAAAAATAAAAAATACGAGCAGAGTAATAACCAGAGGATTTCAAAAGGATGTAAAATAAATTAATTAGAACAAAATGTAATCCAAAAGCAAGGAAGGGCCTTTAATAATTAATAATATGATATGATTTAAATATATCTACACGACACCAACTGAAATTTTAGTTGTTCAAGTTTACTTCCCAGTGAATTATGATGAACCTGGATATTGCTGTTAGTAATAAGAAATATTTACAAATCTTACTACAAATTTATTTTAAAACTAGCTTTATGATATTTGTAACATCAAAACAAGTAGGCATGTTGAAACTTACGTCTGAGTGAAGAAGAAACGATGTTATCTAGGAACCATTTTTCCAGACTTTTTATATGTTTTTAAAATCACCTGACTTTCCCGGTTTTCCCTTTTGATAGAAACTCTAATTTAAGATATACAGAAATATCATAAGAAATAAAACATAATTAGTTAATAACCTAATGCTTTAAAGAAAAGTATCAGTGATGGGTTTCAAGAATTATGATTTTTATCGATACTATTTTAATTATACTTATTATTATATTAATTATTGTTTATTTATAATAGTTGTTAAGCACTTCGCATTGAAAATTAGCTATAATTTAGTAAAATAACCAGGAAGCAGAATGTGGAGCAGAAGAGAGTAACCCGTATTAGTGGAGCCCCGTTTTTTAATTTCCGTTACGAAAATGGCCTACTAACGAGAGAATGGAAAGGCGAATTTCCATTAATTATAGCAGAGAATGAGTTAATTTAATTTATCACTTCCACCTCAGATCAACTGACAAGCTAAGGTGTCTGGGAAGCTAGAAGGAGGATACAACGGTGAAAATAGGATATTAACTATGATTCAAATTATGACATTTAATGGGAGTAAAAAATCTTTAATTATGCCTGCCTTCGGAGGGGACGTAAAAAAGTGGTACCTAGCCTGTGCGATGTCAGGTACTCGGTAAAGTTCTCGTATTCTAATTAAGGATGAATAGGCAAAATTTAGGACTCCCACTGTAGCATCGTCTGATTGGCTAGAGTAGCATAAAGGGAAGTTAGATAAATAAACAAATAAAGAATAGCCCCATATAAGAAAATATAGTGATTCATGAATGAATGAAGAAATACTTCGAAAGGACAAATGACAACATAATGATTTTTTAAAACTTCGCAAAATCGTCTTGCAAATTTTACATTCCAAACCTTCAAGCCCTTTTTTGCCAAACATCAACGAAATATTAATGTTTATTACAATTTTATTAAAACTATACTACATAGAAAATAAATGCTGAAAATTATTACACAAGGGTTCATTATTTGTTGATTAATCCTATAGGTAATAAACTTCAATGAATAGTATTCAATTAATCAAAGGGCTTAAGAAATAATAATCTGTCAATATATATTAAAGGAAAATTGACAATCGAGACGGTGAGAGCTAAAGTTCTAAACTGTATATTTCCGTCATTTTTTAATCGAATTATATGATTTTTTTTTAGTTTGAAGAAAGAAAAAAGAACATTGTATCGGGACAAGGTTCCTTAAGAATAACATACATGCAAAAGAAAAGAAAAAAAAAAATATATTACAATAAATATATACTTTATTAGGTAATTTAATTTAATTTTGTAAGAATGTCTAAATTCGTAAAGCGGACAGACAGATTTTTATAAATCTTCCCTATTTGGCTACTAGACATCTTGAAATGTAGGACCTTACATTCTGAGAGGAAAAAAGTTTTTTTTTTTTTTTTTGTTTTTTTTTGGTGGAATAATGAGGTATAAACAATTAAATAAGTTTTATTAATTAAGAATATGAGTAAACCTCTTTCATAATCATAATCACATAGAGTCCTGTACACGTTATGAAAATGGAGAGAAATGTAAGTTCATAGGTCTAGAAGTTTCAGGAATTTCAAGGTAATTTTTTGAAGGGCTGTTACAAAGGTTCTAAAGAAAAGAGTAGGGAGTGTATGTAGCCCCTCCTCTTTCTCTCACTCCTCCCACTATATTTGAATAATTACATAAATAAATTGTATAACGATAGATAACTAATATATTTTTATCTTCAATAACTTATATATAAAATCAGAGAAAGAAAGTATTGCGATTGTAAAAACTTTTAAATCTGAGTTTTCACAGGAAATACACGTTTAAGGGTCCAAATGGTCAAGTACCCTAAAAAGGTCTTTGTGTGTCTAGTGAAGTTAATGTCAAAAACGAAAGAAAAGTTTCATAAAAGTTAGATATTATATATTTTTTTAGATTATCTCCAGCAACTCCAACAGCTCTTAACGAATTGATAAAACTTGCTATATCGAATGTAAAATTAAATAAACATTAAAAGGTTTCGCGTTGGTTAAAATAGTCGTACATGGCGTAAATGTCGAAATTTTGTAAATTCCAAAAAAATAACCACATCTTATTACTATTGATGAATAACCGATAAATATACAAGTTGAACTATTTGATAACCAACTAAAGGAGAAAAACTCAGAAATATTATGTAGTTTTTTTTTTTCCGAACATAAGAATAGTAATAAAATATACCATAGAAATGAAATCTGAAGATTTGAGGAAAAATGTTATATTATCCAATGTTGTGGAAGGTAATATAAAGAGACGAATAGAATAAACCTATGTAAATTATTGTGCACAACAATTTTATTATGTTTCATTATTTAATCTTTTTTTAAATTTATTTATTTATTAATATGGTGTAGAATCTTTAAGTTTATTAAAAAAATAATGCACAAGTTTTCGGCTAAAATGCTACCTTCAAGTGCAAATGAACAAATGTATTAAGTGTGAGTGGATGTTTACAACCAGAAGCCTCATGTCTGAATAGGATGGAGGTTGTAAGCATCCCCTCACACTATACAAATTTGTTCCTTTGCATCTGAAAATGACATTATAGCCGAAACGTTGTGCATTATTTTTTTTTAATAAAAGATTAGTGAAGTTATAAATCAGCCTCCAATTTTATATTTATTGATATAACTGTACAATAAAATACTTCTAGTAAATGTGATACAAGATTACTGAATAATGTTATGATTCACTTGTAGAGATACTACCCATTGGTAGATCTCCAATTATTTAATCTAAAACGTATATTTTCAACGAAACAATATAATTATAAAAACTTTTTTCAACTAAAAATTTATTTGATAGTTCTTAAAATGATTCAAACTACCGAGGTAGATGAAAATCCCGTATTGCCATCACCAGATGTATTATTTGTAGATAGTTGTACACAAACAAAATCGTAGAGAATGATTTCAGTCATTATTATCGAGGTGAATAGCATTGCAACAGTTGAAAACGACAGAGCTAGATTTACTCATGAAGGAATTCCAAAAAAGTTAATAAGAAGAGGAGTAGGTTAAAGCTTAAGGTGGGTGGACCGAGCGATAAGTTAGGTTTTGAACGTGGATAAGTATAAACAAAAATTGATAGTATCGGCATCGAACCGTCGGTTTCGCTTAATTATTAACATATTTAATAACAAGTAAACAACAACAAAATATTTATAAAAAATCGTTCTTCCATAGCCCAAAAGAGAAAGCCAAAGTATTTTAAAATATATTGCCAAGTTTGGGACTTGTAACGACGTCCATAAAAACCTACCTGAGAACATTAAAAGTGAAGAGGGTATATGAACCATGCAATTCACAGGGACGGCACGATTTTAAAAACAGTTAAGGGAAACCATTAGCAACTAACTGTTTAAACTTTTCCACTGGTGAAACATTAAAAATACTACACTTACAACTAAAATAAATTAAATACAAGGAGACAAGAGATCCACAATTTCATGTTAATCCATGTGGCAACATGATTACCGGCATTCGGCGCTCAAGAAATCTTTCAAAATTGTATATAACTTTCTTTAAAAAAAAAAAAATTGTCTAAGGATTATTACAAGTTCAAAAACGTCAATATTATTCTTTACAATTTGGATGCAAAGAACGAGAAAATCAGAATTCTTCTGGTGTTTAGAAGCACTATTATAGTTTTCCTAGTTTTTTTCCGACGGTTCTATTCGGACGTGAAACGTGGTCGGTTATATTAAAGGATGTACAACACCTTAAAGTTTTCGAGAATAGAAGGCTACACAACGCGGAATATATCTGTAGTATAAAAGAAGTGGCTGTTAATGTGAATGTTAAAATGCGCTGAATTGACCGGTAAGCATTTTAGAGGTAGGAAGAGGGGTAAGAGGGAAGACTGTGTTAAGTCGGAAGTTGGGTTTTGTTTTTGAATTGTTATTATAGTTGACAGAAACTCCTCGACAATCATACACGACCGATCATACTACAGCTAAGTTGATTGGAGGGGTAAATTTTATATTAATTACATACCTCCTTGAACTATGTTTTGGGTGCCTGTTAAATATATTTTTCGTTACAATTAGGTGTGTTTTTGGAATTTTAAGAATAAGAATTCGGGAGTTTAATATTCAAAATGATTGTTTTATAGACAGAAAATTAACATGGACGTATAGTTCAGACATGATTTTGGGACGTGTTATTAGTGTACTTTGCGGTTTTTGGCTATGGAGACGTGGATTGTGCCAATGTTAAAATAAGTAGTTTCTAAGGATTCAAAACTTTTTTTTAACCTACCCGACCATTTATATCTTTAATTTGTATCTTGATGAAAATAAAAAGTGTTAACTGATAATATTAATATAAGTTTCGCTGCTTACGATGTTTCACTAAATTTTTACAACACTCTACAGAAGCCATGACAAAATTAAGAATTAGGGATCAAATACTTTTGTTTGTAAAATGAATGGGGCTTAAGAGAGCAGACCTTTTTCTTTGGAAATTTGTGGGCTACCTGAGGTCTTAGGGCTTAGGGACTTCAGGTCTTTAGGAACTGTCATATCAGAGGGTGCAGGTACAGAAAAGGTCTCAGCCACATTTAAATGGTGATTATTAAGGGCGGACACTTAACTTTCACAAAGAACGAGACGGTTCAGGCGGATGTTTTGAATATTTGTACGAAGTAAGTTTTACAGAAATGCCTATATGGTAGTTATAAACTTATTGTTTTTATCTCCGATTTTGTGCACATTTACCGCGAATATGACATTAGTGACTAATAATAAGGAGAATATTTTGGTTTAAAAAAAAAAATTGCATTGACCATGTGAAACGATGAAATTAAGGAGTTAAACGAGATGAATCCATGATACACTAATCTTAAAAAAATACAAGTTTGTAGCTCTTAATTTAGATCAATATACGTGAATAAAGAAAACCTTTATAAATAATTAGTAACAAAAAAAAAATAAATAAAATAAATAATAGGTTTTAAAGCAAGACAAGTCCGTAGAGAGGTACAGAACGTATTCAACAGATTTGAAAAGAAACATTAAGACACAAGTAACATTCCTACATAACGTAACAAGCCCAGTGTTTAATAGTTCCATAAACTAATCCTTTTGCCATAACCCTCTTACGAGTGAGTCATGAGTCATACCTCTGAAAGAACCTTAATCACACTTTTTTTTTCTTCTATTCTAGACGACTCTAATATCATGGCATAGAACATTGAAGTCATAGCACGATTATTGGTTGAAAAAATGAGTCACAGCATAGTTTGGTAATGATAACACTGACGATGCCGAGCGAGAGAGAGAGGAAAAATAAATAAAAATGTTTTCATAATTGATCTTGCGTAAAAGGGAATCATTCGTTCAAAGAAATAGCTATGTAAAATGCAATATATAATACGAATAATTTCACACAAGAAATCCTTTATTTGAACTAATTGATTTTTATTGAATCAGAAAACAAATTTGCTTAAAATACTCTAAAAAAATAAATAACTTGCAAGTTTTGAGTTTAAAATAAGATATGAAAATAAAATAACGCAATTTTTTAGAATAATAATGATTAATAAATTTTAAGACTTACTTGTGAATCGTTGAGACTTTCTAACGCCTGCATTACACTTTGTTCGGGTCGTTGAGCCTAAAAAAAAATAAATAAAAAATAAAATAAATAAGAAGAAAATACAATAATTATTCTAAATATCAATAACTTAAAAACTATGCTGACTTATGACTTATAAGAAAATCTGATGCTTTGCCTGTACGATACATGATATGATCTATGAGGCGTTGGGGTAACGATTTTTACTTTCACTCACTATAAATAGTAAGGGGAAGTATTGCGATCGTGAAAATTTTCGAATTCCAGTTTTCAACGGAAATACACGTTTTAGGGTACCCTGATTCCAAATAACCAAATCCCGCAAAAAGGTCTGTGTGGTAACTCCTGGACGGAAACGGTAAGTTCTATGAAACTGAAATTTCATATTTAAGACAACTATAGGCCCGAAACGTGACAAAACTTTTTTCATTAAAATGAGCTCACCAGAAGAGGCACTTTATACCATGCATTTTGCACCTTTTTTCGATTTTCTCGAAAACTGTTCCGACGATTTTGATTAAACTAGCTATATCGATGTAAAATTTAATGGGCTTTAATATCATAGGTTTTATTCTGATTAAAATGGTCTGACAGGGCTTAAATGCCGATATTTTCTTCCTCCAAAGTACCTTTAATTTTGTAGATTCAATAAAAATAACTATATTATCTTGTTAACGCTGATTAAAAACAGGTAAATATATAAATTGAATAAATTCGATACCCAACTGAAGGAGAAAACAGAAAAAATATTTTTTAATGAAATTTTTCGTTTTTGAACATAAGAGAGCAGTAATATACATGCATGATATACCGTTGGAAAGCTAAAGATTTTAGAAAAAATATCATCTCATACACAAGCTTTTAAAAGTTTATAGAGAGTGACAAAAAGCCGATAAAACTAACTGATTATTTTAGATAATAATATAATAGATTTTTTAATAAAACACATGTTTCTAAATAATAATAATAATAGGCTTAGCGAACCCGAAGGTTCGATGCCGATACCACCAAATTTCGCCTACACAGACTCGTCCAATGTTCACCATTCAAGCCCAAGCCCCCGAGATCAGCCTTAACGCAATCCTCCCATCTCCGCTTCGGCCCAACTTTCGGACGCCTACCAGTCGGATCAGCAAATACCAACTTTCTCGGAATCCGCTCGTCATCGAGCCCAACAACTTTACTCGCCCATTTGAGTCTCCGCGATGCAATCAGCTCAATTATATTCACAGGATGCAAGTTCCGCAATTCCGCGTTGTGCAACCTTCTAAACTTCCCAGTGGCCTCATCTCTCTTGGGACCAAATATTTTGCGCAATACCTTATTTTCGAAAACCTTAAGCCGTTGTTCATCCTTCAAAGTAAGCGGCCACGTTTCACATCCGTAAAGAACCGTTGGAAGAATAATAGTTTTATAAATTCTAATCTTTAAGTTTTTAGATAGAAGTCGCGAACTAAGTAACTTAGCAACTGAATAATAACACGCATTTCCCATTTTTAACCGGGACTTTATTTCTTCCTGGATTTCATTTTTTCTAGTTACATGTTTCTAAATAAATTCGATTTTATTAATTCTTTCATAGTTTCACGTATTTTTATCTTCAAGTGTCATTGAAAATTCTTTCATTGATTTTAAAAATGGAGGTAAGTGAAAGTCGTGTGTTGCCCGCACCAGATTTTTTTATAAGACAATGGACTTCATACTTTTTTTTATAAGGTTTAATTCATTACAAAGTAACAAAATAGGAACAACAAAAATTGTATCTCTTTACCTTTATACCACAAATAATAACACTAATACGCTTAGCAAAACCGAACGTTGAATGCCGACGACTCAAATTTTTGCCTATACATTTCGACAAGATCAACGGTCAAGCCTAAACCACCACAAGATCGGACTACACAATCCCCTCACCCGAGTCCACTATTCAGAACAGCGTTTATTTTATTTTAATTTTAAGCGATATCATTGTAAAAAAAGCACAATAAATTTATAATTCCATTCCACCCATCGCAATGCTATTACCTAAATACCGAAGAGGTGCAAATCAATACAATTATTTTTTGCTGCAACTAATATTGCTTTAAAAATTTATCGTTCAGAGAGATGCACTTGCGGTCTAGCTAATTGCATCTCGAAAATCACGTTTTTACTTATTTTCATCATTAATAAATATAATATCCTCGTATATCATTAACTACATCGATTATTGACTTATGGAAATTTGCATATGTAATGTAACTCCATAAAAGGGATGAATTTGACAAGAAGAGACTGTTTCTGAATATTTTATTTATATTCATATAATCTTCATAATTGGGTGAATCTAAATATATTAATATATTGTAGCAGCGGTGCCACATGACGCCAAAGAGGTTACGTAAAGTTGGTATATATATAAATTCAATATCCCCATATTTTCAATTAGTGTTTACAGTTTAATTATTCTTCTAAGTGCATTGGTAATCCAACTGTTTGTTACTCAGAACGATATATTTTTTTAAAAGAGCTAAGGTTAAACAAAATATTGTTTTAAAATAAAAGAGAATAGTTTAATCACTATTTTTGTTATGTTATAAGTGTACTTAATCCAACTAAGAAATATTAATATTAGATTGTGGTTCCCTACGTTTTAACTTATTTATTAGTAGAAATGAAAAATCTTTTGTAAAGCAGGAAAGTCAACAGATAAAGAACGAAATTTGAATTTAAATCTATCTGTATCGTCTTTTCTGATGAATTTAATTTAAACAGGTCGGGCTGTCCTAAATCTTCCCAACCTATTTTGAACTATAGTGAGAAGGAGAGTCAAGTAGGACTGCCACAAAATAAATATTTATCAGCAAATAAAGGATCAATTCTGCGTAATTTGACTGGAGATTAATAAGTTAAGAATGACAACCATATACCAGCATCCAACAGAATTTCATTCAAAACGTGTTCGCCAGAATAACACAAAGATAACAGGGAATATACGAAACTCGTGCTAAAGCTAGTAAACTAACCTTTCATTATTATAAAATTCTTATTGAAATTTACATAATGTTTGACAATAACTCCAAAGATTTTTTTTTTTTTTTTTAAACATATTTATTGATATTTACAACTGTATTAAATAAAAATACATCTAGTAAATGTGATGGTAATATACAAAACTGTCATGAAAAACATGTAGAGACACTACCCAGTGGCAGCACTCTAAAAATATTTTAAACTAGAAGGTCCCGGGGCCATTTCCTTTTCAGGCGCCTCGGAGGATTATCCGGAATTGAAGAGGAAGAAAGGATTGAAACTAGTGGGTTAGGGCGAGAATGGAGTTTGTCATGAAAGGATTGATACCTGGTCCGGGCCAAATCAGTAACATAGGGAACATTAAGGTCTTTATGGATAAGTTTATTCGTGACAAAGTAAGGAGCATTGAGGATTTTACGAAGGATTTTGGATTGTAAGGATTGGATGCGGGAAGAATTTGATGGTTTAGTAGAGCCCCAAAGCTCTACTCCCAACTCCAAAGATAAAATATTAGATTTACATATTTTAAAATAATTACTATTTCTCAATATTAAATAATAGGATGTTCAGTATTTCTAGAAAATCCCAAAGAAACGGAGATATGAGTGTAATATAATTATATTATAGATTTACGCTTTTAACAATGTGTAAAAATGGAATGAGGTGTTATAATAATTAAGATGAGAATTTATCAATAATATTTATGTTTTAACCAAACGTAAACATAAGAATTTTTCTTCATAGTGACTTTTTATTAATTACATGGTTTTAACAGAATTTTTTTTTTAAATATTAAAAGTTGATTAGATTACGTAAATTTAATATATAAATATGGAACATCAAGCATAGATATACATTAATATTTTAATATAATGGAAATTGGAATAGGAAAATAGAAGTTCAGGCCTTGCTGTTATTATGTAAGGAAAATAGGTTTTAGTCAGTGGATTCGTATGAGTAGAGTGTCAGGAATTAAAAGAGGTATTTGTATTTCGGGCAAAATCTGCTACAAAGGGTTGGTTTGATTTATGACAAAATAAGAAACATTCAGGATTTTGGATCGTAAGGATTGGATGCAGGTAGAATTGGATGGTTTGGTAGAGCCCCAAAGCTCAAAAAGATAATTATATTGTAGAAAATACGAAAAAAGTAATATACTATGTGTACTAAGCAATACTAAGAAATAACCCCTAACCTAGGAGAGTCCTAAAATTATAATGTTAAAATAAGAATAATCTATAATAACGTTCTCATAGTGATAACAAAGGTTCAAAGACTGAGCCAGTAAAATACCATTGCCTACACCCTACTCTTACAAACGTCGCAAACACAGATCTATAAGACTGACTAATACACAATGCTTTCATCTACAGCTTGGTCCACCCATAGGGGTACAGTGCTGATTGATCCTCTTCATTGTGATTCATCCTTCATTACAATAAATTTGAATGGCTATTGTTATGTTAGTGGAAACCGCGAATCTGTAGCATCCATCTAACTTATGCTCTTTTTTAAATCATTTATTGATATTTACAACTGTATTGTACAACACATCTAGTAAATAGGCATGAATATGACATGTAGAGAAGCTACCCATCGGCAGCACTCTAAAAATATGCTAAACTAGAAGGTCTCGAGGATTGTCAGGAATGGAGTTTGTCATGGAAGGATTGATACCAGGTTTGGGCCAAATTAGCTACATAGGGAATATTAAGGTCTTTATGTATGAGCTTATTCGTGACAAAGTGAGGAGCGTTGAGGATTTTTTCGAAGGATTTTGGATTGTAAGGATTGGAGACAGGAAGAATTTGATGGTTTAGTGGAGCCCCAAAACTCAATTCCGTAAGTCCAGATAGGTCTTATGATGGTCATGTAGATGAGCCTTTTGTAGTCAAGTGGAAGGTTGGAGCGTCTGTTTAGTAAGTGTTGAAGTAACCGAAAGCGGCGAGCAGTTTCTTGTTTTAGTGTGTCTTATGCTTCGCGAGAAAAATTTTAAAGCCATCTTTTTACAAATAAAAATGTTATATAACTATGAGGTAGGTAGGGATGGTGTTTTAGGGCGATAAATGACGAGATTATTACCCCCGTTATAACTATGAGAACTTTACTTTCCAAATCTTAGATATGTTTTAATATATTTACGTAAAATACAACAACCTAATAAAAGTAAAAAATAATTTGTCTATTCACATACCATATACCAGACAAATTCAGAAATACGTTAATCCCTATTTAGGGTTTGAACAAAAACAAAGAAAAACATAAAAATAAATAGATTTGTTAGGAATTTTTTTAGTTGAACCTGTAAGTTTAACATTCGAAAACGAGAAATAGAAATAAGCATTTTTAAATCGGTGAATAACAAAGAGAAATCTCCTAGTATTAAATTACGTAATAATATATTAAATATTAAACATTTTATCATTTAAAAAAGAGAAATAGAATTAGAAGGAAAACAATAGCCAGGTTATGTAAACTTGTGGCAGTCAGTCAATGGACTTCCAGAGGAAAATATAATTGGATGAGAGAAGGAATGGCGACAGATTGATATTTTTTCCGGTTTTCGGATTCTATGTACTTTTTAAAACCTGAAATTGGAGGTGATCACATTTTTTATAAATTACCACTGATCTTTAACTTTATACTAAAATAGGACGAGCTGTTTACGAAATACGTACGACTGTAAAAAGGAACATACTAAACATGTTGCATACGGGTTTAATGAGAAGAGTATATTTATTTTAAAAAATCAGCGAGAAACCATCGAAGTAACAAGCGACAGAGAAAAAAAAAAAAAAAAATTAATTCCACTATTGATATAGATTGCGTCATCCCCGTAGCACTTAACATGACCGATAGACACGTAGCTAAATTTCCTCTTCGATGTCTGTAATATAATAGTTCGGGAACTGACTGCAAACAAAAATTCTTAAAACATAATCTATCTACAAATACTTTTTCTTTTTAAATATACAGCTCGCAAACTAGTTTCTCGCGATCCTAAAAGCTCTTAATATAATAAAATTTATACGATAAAGTGATGATTAACATTAGGAAAACAAGCCCATGGAACAAAGAGTCTCGTATTTCAAAGACCGACCTCAAGAACGTGAACGGTAAATATCTAAACGCCTTTGCCAAATTTCATTTCAAACTACATACGAAACATAAAAGGATCAATTTTGCCGGATTCCGATGAAACATAAAATTCTGAAGAGAACGAATGCAAATAATTATACAGGTTATAATAATCATAAATAAACACCAAGTACATATTTCAAACGTAAATAGATACAATTCGCAAACCGAAATAAATTTTACTTCCATGTTATTCAAAAAATTATTTTACGAAATCAAATAACATAAAAATATACTTATATGACAAAATAATCCTAACTATGAGAATCAAACGAATCTTGAGAACCTGACTTGTCTTCAGAACTCCACCCTCAGTTTCAAGGGCGAAGGGTGGACCGGGACCTTTAAATAAGAAGAGGGGAGTAAATCAATTGAAATTTAAACTTGCAGCTGCAGCGTTTAAAGTTATTTTACAATTCCATGACATCTATACTCAAACTACCGACACGAAGATAGTAAAGTGTAAATTAAGACCGAATATAGCACGTGTTGGAAAGGAGAGGCAAACCGAGTTTTGTTGTAGCTTTCTTGGAATCGGATGGAAGGGTAAGGAATACACAAACCCCCTTCAAAATATTTTTAGAAATTTTTATGTTGCTTTTCTTATTTAAAATATAATTATAAGACTTAAGATAATCCGATGACTGCCTGTGTTAAGGGTAATTCCCGATTTTTCCTGACGTAAAATATTAAAACAGAATTTCTGATCCTCAAGGAATTCAAGGTTGTTGGACTCCTTGTACGTCAAAGGTAATATTTTATTTTACTTTTCCTCTTCCGACAGTTGTTAGAATTGTTTCATAAAGCAGAAGGCATTTTTCCCACCTTTGGAAAACAGTTGAAACCTAATTTAATATCAAGTTCATGAGCTAGCAATGACAAGCATTACTGAAGTAAATTAATAAAATTTGTGGGACTATCATAAACGGGTTTAGGTTTTAGCTGTGGTAGAAATTGAATTAAAAATTACTGGCATGTAGATGCCTTTGAGTAAAATTATTGCATTTCAAGAACGAAAATATTTTTCACTTTCTGCATGTACACAAAATTATAACTGCTTAACAAGAAGATAAAAAGAAAAACTCTACAGAAAAAAAAATAATTCAGAGAATTAAACAACTAGTTTAAGGAAAAAATATTTGTAATACTTAAGGGCTTCCCTAAATCAAAGCTATCAAAATCAGAACACTAATTAAAAAAAACAACATATATACCTCTATATCAAGAAAAGCCTCGTAATACATATTAATATATAAGCATATTAAACAATAGTATTGGGAGCCTAAGAAAACAGCTTAATAGAAAAGAAGTGGGTTCATGCTCACCTTCTTTCTTAAAGGTTCAGCAAGTAGACCCTTACACTAATTTATAATTATTTATCTGTTAGTAAATTAGGAATAAACAATCTAAAATTAACATAATTTATACTTGTAAATAAATTTAACACAAAAAAACTTACCAAAAGCCCAGTTTCAACACTTGGTAACAAAGTTAGCCTACTTCCATTAACTAATTGGTTTTCCTGTACAGTGCCTTCCCTCAGTTGCCTAAAACATAAGAATTGTTTGATTAGTAGGACCATCAACTATCACCAACTATTAATAATTTCTAGTAACAATAGGAAAGGGGTAGATGATTTTTTCAGACGTGACAGCAGCTTCTTTCTATAAGATTCTATAAAACCATTTGGGTTAAACTTAAAGATAGAGATTTATAGAGAAATTCATCAAGTTTAATATGAATTCTATCAACTTATTTAACATGTACATCTAAAGACATGTGAACAAATGGAGAAGGGAAATTCAGACAACTATACTTCAATAGAATATGGTCAATCAATCATTCTAAAAAAGCACCCATTTTTCTCATGAACATTCAGCGACCTGAGCTACTATTAATATTTGATCTTTAACTAAAGCAAATTCAGTGAATGAAAAAAATAAAATGGTTTCTAATTTAAATCTAAAAAGATCATAGTCCATCATCAAAGATCATTTTGGAATCCGCAAGCCAAAACAACAGGAAAATATGGAGATACTTTTGAAAGTCATGATATTAATTAATTGATTGATATTAATAAACAGGAAAATATGGATATAATTTTGAAAGTCATGAAATTAATTTTCTTTGATTCTTAAGAGGAAACTAAACGACTTATTTTCAACAAAGGATGGGAAACGCCATAATTTCTTAATTGGGAATTAATAGATTGACCTTGAAATTAAATGGGCATACTTAACTAAGCCTTTAAATTTTGCATCAAGTTCAAGTATGATATGCTCAAAGTTGCCCATAAGACTATTCAACATTTGCAACCAAGAAAACTTTTTTTTTAAGACTTATTTATGATTGTTTTCCAAGTATTTCGTACAGTATGGAGTACATCAATTTGTAATTTTACATAAATTTGTATCTAATTGCATATTCTTTAATCTATTGTTAAGTTTTAAAAGGTTTAAATCCAAGTAATATCAACCATGGATAGAGCCAGCAGTATGTTCAGCCTCTAAAACTCATGGACAATAATACTAAATTTGGAACGACAAAAAGAGAACCTAGAGATTGGGTATGATTCTTAGCTAAATTATGCTCTAGTATTATCCTTGATCTGATAGGATGAAATTTAATATACCTGCAGTAAATTGAATTTCTAAAAAATTAATATTTTGAAACAGTTAAGTAAAACAAAAATATTTCCTCAAATGAAAGACCATATCTATTGTTCATAGATTTTTAATAAAAACAACATAATATGAAATAAAAAGGTAATCAATTTTTTTAACTAATCAATAACTTTTTGAAAATGAATCATTTGTGATTAACTGAAAAACCAAACTAAATAATAAGAAAACAATGTAATATCAGAAATATATATTTAAAAAAAAAATTAACTGTACAAGTAACTGTTACCATAATTTGTAAGTTTAATTCCAAAACATATAACATATTAGCTATATACGAAGCAAATATAAAACAATGTGCCTCTCAGACTATAAAGTTTTAAGTTTAGTATGTGATAGGAAAGGACAAAGGTTGTTCTTTGAGATGATTTGAATCAACTTCAAAGGTTCAACTCCCAATTAAGGGTACCCATTCTTAAGAGGATGGGTGAACACCAGGATAACATCTTGGTTAATCAGTACATTATTCTCTGAGAATTAAAAAAAATATTCATTCCATAGCAATAAAAATATTAATAGCTGACAACTCTCCATGGCAACAAGCATATTGACTTACCCAAAGAAAATAGAATAATGAAAATAACTATGAAGGGTTTGAAACCAATTGAATATCTTGCAAAGACAACTAAAATTGGCAAGCAAAGAAGAAATCAGTCCAATTGATTATGATTATTTTTTTTTTTATAATTCCTGAAATTATGTTACCTAATTAATATATAATTAGATTACATTTGATTGTTCTGACATCCATACAAATATTTTTAAAAAAATTATCACAATACATGAAACTTAAATCATAATGACAAAGTGATAAAAACTGTATACTACTAAATTGCTCAAACTATTACTTTAAGCAGAATATACATGACATGATTAGTTATTAAGCACTGATAACAGATTGCCAGAAAAGTATATTAGAGTAACTAAGTAATATTGGTTATGGTTTGTATTATCATTGATAAAAGAGATAAACAGAAAAACAAAAAAATTGGAGGATTGATAAAATTGTCACAGCTTAACTATTCTAGAAATAATGGGTTGCACATATTTTTTACTATTAATGCACCCAAAGGTTAATAAAATAATAAAACACATAATTGATACAATAAGAGCCACGGAACATGGTCGTTCCAACAGCTGGTCAATACGTTTTCCCTAGTAATAATGAAAACAAAATGGTGGGTACCTTTCTCTATGAAGAAGGCAAATCCTCTCTTTGGGAACTTTAAGTCTCTTTGATATAAGCTTCTTGAGGTTTTCAATGGTTTCGTTCTTAGTGACCGCTAATTCAAACTGGCCACCAGTGGTTGGGGTGACTGAAATGGTGATGTTAGGCCCGGGGCAACCACACCCAGACGAACATGGGCAAGTCTCCTTAGCTGTTTCCATTCTGAAAGCACATTCACTAGAACACTACAAACGGCCACACTTTATTTTTTACACAAGGGCTACTATTAAGGGGAAAGGGGTTATCGCACGATAATTCGGGAACGCGGCGCACTACAAGTTCCGAAACATTTCTGATCTCTTACGCGTCTCGGTGAGAAATGGCCGAAGGCTGGAGTACCAGCTGACACATAAACGGTGTTGCCAACAGCAACCTCGTCACAACTAAATATACCTGCTTTTATCAGTTTTCTTTACATACTTTAAATTACTTCAACACTAATTAAAAACATGAGCATTTTGGTAAAACATAATTTATTACGATCATACCGAATAAATTCAGTATTTATCTTGAATACAGGTTACTTTTTGAAATTGTGAATTCTGAAATTCCCGATCTTGAAGCAAACTTCCTCAAAATTAGAAGATAATGAAATATTCAATGACTGCAAATAAAAGCCAATTCACAGAAGACAATTGATATACAGTAATACCTCATGATTTATAAATTTAAGACATATGTAAATATGTTTTATCATGACAATGAATTGGTCTGGGGCTAAGTACGATAATTAACAAACTTATATGGGAATAGCCATCTGAAAAAACATTTTTAAAATAAAATTTAAATGGCCACTTCACCTTTTTCAGCATATTAATTTCTTTTATATTTTTAGGATGTTTAAAAATTCAACTCTTTAATAGGATAATAGAAAATTTCTGTACTACAATTGAGAGTGGGAATAGTGGTGTACTAAATTTGTTATGTATAAATTCATTTAAGATGTCATTTAATTAGGTATGTCTTATTTTGTTTAAACTAAAGTTTATAATTCATTTCACATCCAGGATTTATTTTGATATAAATTTAATCACTAGCAATTCCAGTGTGAGAAATTAAATGTCACAATTTTCATCATTCATAATGATGAAATCATGATTAATTTTCTTGATGAACATAAATGGTCAGTGAACTAGTGCACCATCATACAATTGTTTTTAAATGCATATTAGTTAAAGATCAAATAATGTATTAAAATAATGAGTATGATTAATAACCTAAAGTTACAATACAAGTCAACTTTAAGCTCAAAAAGGTATGTATGATTTTGATATGACACTACCAGCTGATGTGATTGTAAAATAAATTTAAAATAATATAATGGCTATAAAGTTCACAGATTTAGAATGGAGCACAACTTAAATTGAAAATCAGAGGTTTTAACAACTTTTTTATCACAAATATCATACCAGGACACAAGACACTATTGATGATCTACCGTCAAGTGTTTGAAGAAACCTTGGGAAGGAGTGTCTTCTAGATTACAAAATTTATTTTCTATTCAACATCAAATTAACATTACAAATCTAGAGATTTGTATTGTTTCAAGGCCAACATTTGTGCAAAGAGGTGATTAGGTCAAGATCATGTTCAGCCACAGCCGGAGCTTGAACCTGGGACCTGAAGAACACCCAGACTAGTTGCTATGTTATCCACTAGACTAAGTTGCTCCCTATGAATATAAAAAAATGATTCTTCACCAGAAGGAGACTAAAACTTCATCATTAATTAAAGACTTTAGGGCATGATTAAATGCTTTTCAAGTATTCATAGCAACTGGAGAAAAGCAGTTGGTTTTATTATACCCAGAAAAGCAGCATAAGATACTCAATTTTGGAAAAGAGGGTACAGATAGGAAGTTATTATCTTGAATGAAATGATTAGCATGATGCAATATTTATTAACTTTTTTTTTTTTTAAGAAAACAAAATACTAAAATATTTGTAAGATAGGCCAACAATACTTTAAGGAATAATTCATCAGAAATAAAAAAAATCTGGAGCAGGCAACACACGATTTTCACTTACCTCTGCTGTTAAAATCAATTTAAGATCTATTAAATGAACTTAAAGCTGAAAAAAGTTTAAAGTTTATTCAATTTTTTTGAAAACATATGATTTAGATAAAATAATATAGAAATAAAAAATTGTTACTTTAACTATCAGTAATAAGTTTATATCTTATTCGTTACTTTAGATTACCTATTACATCTTTGATTATAAGATAATATTTTTTTCTAAAATCTTTAGCTTTCAAACAGTATACTATATGTTATGTTCAAAAAAACAAAATTTACATTAAGAAAATATTTTTGCTCTTTTCTCCTTTTTTTAGTTATCAAAATCGTTCAACTTATATATTTGGCCGTTTTTTATCAATCTTAATATGATATGGTTAACTGGTTTCAATCTACAAAATCAAAGGTACTTAAGAGGAAGAAAATTTAAAATACCAGTATTTAAGCCCTGTCAGACTATTTAAGTCATAATGAAACCTACATGACTTTAAAGCCCAATTAATTTTACAACTATAAAGTAAACTCTTTATATCATTGTTAAATTGATTAATTAATCGCTAGAGCTGTTTTGAGAAAATCGTTAAGATACAAAATGCTCGGTATAAAGTGGCTCTTCTGGTTTATACTCCCAACTTAGATGATAAAATTGCTGTAATATCTTGGACTAATAGTTATCTCGGGGATCCCGTCCGTGGCTGAGTGGCGCTCTAGTCTCTCCTGCTGTAGGTTGTGAGTTCGAATCCCAGTCCTGGCAGAGCTTTTATAAGAATGTAATTAAGTGGGGATTCACTCACAATCTCTCCCCTGGGTATGTGAGACCCGTCAG
The DNA here is from genome assembly GCA_023052935.1 of Piezodorus guildinii. Taxonomy (NCBI): domain Eukaryota; kingdom Metazoa; phylum Arthropoda; class Insecta; order Hemiptera; family Pentatomidae; genus Piezodorus; species Piezodorus guildinii. The sequence continues at coordinate 66,886,396 of CM041293.1, forward strand.
CCAAATGGTGGCCACTCACAAAATTAGGTGTAGAGAGTAATAACCCTACACTACAAAATACATCGAGAAACGTGAGTGTAGTCTCCCAGGAGATTACACCACGAGGCCCAGGGCCTACACAGTCTGTCGCGCCACTGAAAGAAGAAAGAAGAATAGTTATCTCAAATATGAAATTTCAGTTTTATACGAATTTTCGTTTTTGTGCTCAAAACACACACACACACACACAGACCTTTTAGCAAAAATTGGTTATTTGGACTCAGGGTACCCTAAAACTTTTAATCATGTTGAAAACTGGAATTAAAAATTTTGACCATCACAATACTCCCCAATACTATATATTTCATTTATAGGTAAGTAAATGCAATAACACCAAAAGGCCAATCAATATGTTATTTTAAAAGCTCAAACATTAATTTAAATTAAATTAAATGAACAACACTTCTTAAGGGTTATATTATAGATAATAAAGATTACAAAAATAATTTATTTATTCATTTTTATTATTTACAAAGATATTTAATTAAATATAATACATAGGTAATGAACCAATACAGATTCATCAAATTTCTCTTACAAAATTTAACATAACATAAATTTAATATCTATATTTTGTTGAATAGTCTTTAGGGGATACAACAAGACCTCTTCCTTTTCGAGCACCTCTGTATACAGTTTCAATAATATCAATCATTTCTTGTTTATCTTCAAGAGCCCAATTAATTTTGTTATTATTGCCTGTACCTAAATCTATCATTATATGCTTATTTCTAAAGAAGAACATTACAGTACATGGATCATACAATTCATACATTTTATTGAAATCTGGAACTTTAGTTATGTCAACTAGGTAAATCACAGCGAAATTCTTGACTTTTTCTGCAATACTGTATAAAACCTCATCCATTTTCATACATGTAGGATCCCAATCATGGCCAAATCGAATCACCTAGAGAGAGAGAGAAAAAAAGATTAATTGAAGCAATCTAATTATACTATGATATTAGGCTCATAAATGTGTGCATACAGTGATGATAAGTCAACAGGAAAGGAGGAGTAGACTCATTAGATGTCAAACTGTTTTTAATTCCAGCCATAGGAATATGAATACAGGAACAATGTGATAAGAAGTAAAACTATCAACAAAAAAAGAAGATAGTAAGTATTTTATTTAGCATCCACATAAATAATATCCATTCCTTATAAATAACCCAATCTAATCCAGATTTACATTGAATGATGAAAATAATAAATTATATAGAAAAAGTAATTTGAAAAATTAATTTTTCCTACACACTTTTAAGTCAGCACAAGTACATCTAATGACCATCGATATAACAGAAAAATTAAGAACAGAACAGGTTGCAATCATTAAGAAACTTTACAGAATTTACAGCCAGTATAAATATGATTCAAAGTAAATAACAGGCTAAATACTGAAGACTAGAAACTACTGAGATATAAGGATAAGTAATGGTTATATTTATAGAGAATTCAAGAAAAATAAAGATTCACTCAGCTAGGGTGTTAGTGTTCTTAAAATCTTACTTTTTTTTTCATAACTTAATAATATCAAAAAATTGTACACTGATATTGTTATTGAATATATATGTAATATTTAACAATGCAAACAAATACTATGAAACTTAGTAAATGATTCTAAACAATTAGGCTTAGAGAACCCAGTAGTTTGATTTTGAAAACGAATGAGAGATGCACAACAACCTTCTCAAATGAATCTGATTAAAATCCAAACTAACTAAATCAGACAGAATAATCTTCCTTAATGCATCTCAATTCATTAAAATTTTATTTATGATTCACAAAAATATATAAACCTATACATTCTAGACACTAATATACTCGCACGTTCATTCTATTTTATTATTTCAAGTTCTACAATACTTCATTGTACGATTCTATTTACTAATTTTAAATAATAAAATCTTATATAAAAGTAAGATTCCATATAATACTCTATTTTTAAAAATTTAATTCCTTCTTTTCTAATATTTTACTAGGCTGCAATGCTAATTATTTAATGATTAATGAATCTAACAAATACTGAAAGAGAAAATACCAATAGGCAACAGCAAAAAAATGTCTAAAATATTATTTTAGCACCCCACTGGACCTTTTAAGTTTACATTTATTTTGTCTTATTTGTAAACAACTACATGCTCTAACTTTGTAATGCAGTTTTAAATAGTTCTTTCAGGCTTCTTGGAGGATTATCAGGAATCAAAGAGGAAGAAAGGAGTGAAACTTGTGGGTAAGAGTTGGAATCGAGTTTATCATGGAAAGAATAGTACCTAGTTTGAGGCAAATCGGTAACACATGAAACATTAAGGTATATTATTAGATAGATTAAGGTGTTATTAGAGATGATTTTATTTATAACAAAGTAAGGAACAATGAGGACTTTGGACTGCATGGATTGTACATGAGAAGAATTTGATGGTAAAGTGGATCTTCAAGCACAATTCAGTAAATCCAGATTGGCCTCATGGTCATGTAAATGAGCCTTTTTTAGTCAAGTGGAAGGTTAGAGCCTCTGACTAGTAAGAGTTGAGGCATTCTTTAATATCGACTAATAATTTTAGAAGAAATAACATAACAATAATATGCATACAAATGTTAGAATAGTACTAAATATCCAAAACTAATCAGATATTAGTGCTAAAATATTATTTTAAATTGCCTCTGAAAGAGTTCTTATATTAATGTAAAAAGGATGTTGAGATTTTAAGAAAGGGGACCAACAACACTATCTACTAAGACACAGTAAAACCAAAATTTAACTTACCACAACTCTATCTTCCTCTGATAAAATGGCCTGGTCAACTTGCCAGCCATTATGTAGATGACTTAACATATAAGACATTTTGATAGTTTATAGTAGCACAACAATAAAATAAATAAATACTTGAACGGCCAAAACAAAGCGAATTACAGGTTAAGATCTATAGGTAGGTTACAAATGAGTATAGAAGGTTTCAAGTAGGTTTCAGTTGTTGACAGTCCAGAATATTCCATGTTTTTCATATTGTGATAGAAGGGCTTTATTTTCATAGTTGAGTATGTTATATTATATCATGTTTTATTCTGTTAATTTCTTTTCTTGACAAAAACTCCATTTCATTTAGGTATTTTGTTAATCAAGTTTTTATAATTAAAAGTTTGTATCCTTTTTTTTTTCTTGATTAATTTTTATTCTTAGCTATGAAGTGCTAAATAATTGTAAAATAAACCTAAGATTATCTTGCAAATTCATGAAATGGAAATATTTTATCTTTATATTTTTGTCACTTGTATGTGTTTTTTTAACAATGGTTTAAACTTTGTCATTAATCATCTAATGCTAATAAAAGTTATTGAAATTCTTTGACCCTTTTATGTCACAACTTATGTTCCAGTTTGCTAAAAATTAGTTACATTATATTCAATGTATATTGTATTGAGAAATCTTTGAATTGTTTGTTAAAATAATTATTCCATCTTGGCATTCAAAAAATTACATTCTCTTAGTTGCTAGAAGTAAATTAATAAATGGATGTGTTTTTTTACTTCAAACTTTTTTTTCATTTTAGACTTCTGGGATCCTTATTTTGTAGATAATATCCTATGCTAATATCTTTCCACTAATCTAATTTAATCACATTAAATAATCCACATTAATTCAGAAGAATTTCTTATTTCTTCTTATCCTTATTATTAGTATTAGACTCATATTATTGGTATTTATGAAACTCCATCAAAATCATAGTGGTTCTGGGCTGCTAGATCTTTTATAGCGGGAGCTGAAAAGAGAAGCTATAATTAAAAAAAAAATACATATAAAAGTTGACTGAATTAATAATTACTTAAGTATTTATATAATCCTAGTTTTTTTCTGACTGCAGTCGAACCTTGTATTATTTTATTAAGTTTATGAGCCCATATCCGGATTTATTGTGTGGATTCATTCAGGAGTTTAATTTTTCTACGTATTTTCTGAAAAAACCTTTTGGACATTATTTTCACTTAAAATTATTTTAATATTTACATTTCTATTGTTTTTTGTTTGTTTTTTTCTTTAGAAAATAAAGTTTATTGTTGTTTAAATAATTGGTATAATATGATACCTGATGCCTCTTATATTATTATTAAAGGGATGTTCACGGATGATCACTTTACTTCAACCATTCTGTGATATTGGGAAATGAAGTAAGTATGAGAGTTAAATCCTGTATGCAGAGGTAGGAGAACTGGACTAGTTGAGGTGGGAAAAAAGGTGTTGCCTGCAGTCAAATAGCTCTAGTTCTGCATCTGCCATGAGCAGGTCGGAATTCTTGTTGTGGCCATTCCGCCAGATAATGGTATTAAACACCAAAAAAAAAAAAAGTTAGAAGTTTGGAGAACAGGAAAAAACCTGGACTTCCATTGCCCCAATAATCCACCATGCTACATCAAAATTCAATAATCTTACTGATCACGAGTGTGAAATACTGATTGGGGACATAGTTTTCAGGCTCTCATTTACAGAAAATGTACTCACTGACTACAGTTCATATATTATGGTTAACATTTAAATACATATCCAGCAAAAAGTATTTTACAGACAACTTATAGTTTGTTCATGTTTTACTTTTTACATTTAAAAATGTTAGTGAATACGTGTAAAAAATGTTAGTTGTTAGGGAATAAACATGTTTTTGAGTTTATTATTTGTGGTAAGATTAAATTCTACTGGTCTAGGAGGCAGGGTTGGATAGAAGACTACTTATTGAAAAATGCCAGTTTTACTGCCACAAACATTCAGATTGAAAACAAAAGCCATAAACAAGGAATGTGGGAAAATAAATTAATTCAATCAAACAATGTGGGTTATTTTATCTATGAAGAAAATTACGGGAAGGAATTAGTCCGGGTGGCGGTCATTAAATGAAACAACTAAATAGTTTCAACTATTTTATTGTTTGCCAACGTTTCGACCCCCATTGTGGGTCATCATCAGGGCGTGTTGTAGGCGAATGGAAACTAGGTACAATTCTATGAAGAAAATTATTATATTGGGTTACAGAGTAATATGTCTAAAATTTTGTGGAATAGACTGACCAAAAATACAAGCACAAAACATACCAAATCAAACCTATGTCAGTGCAACTTGGATGTGAGACCAGTGAACTACTATACTGAAATAATGATACTGAAGAACATCCTGGAATAAAAATCAATAGGAATATAGTGGTTTTAGAAATATATATATATATATATATTAAATTTATATAATTAATATAGAGATCTGACTATCTTGTAACCTTGCAATAATGTAATGAAGTGATCATCAGTGGTCTCCTAAAATAATCTCTATTCCTTTAATTTGCTGTTCCATTGTTTGATTTGGAGGTTTTGTTAATGGCTGCCTTGACTTTATTATTTATATATTCAAATTTTGTTTCAATTAATGATGCCTTTGTGATTTTTTGGAACAGTTTCTGTTTATAATATTATTCATTATTTGTTTGACATTTTGTTTATAGGAGTTTCCAAAGATCATTGTGAAATGGAGGTTGACCAGGAAGAAAACTGGGATTGGGAATCAAAAAATAAAGAAGCTAAGAAAAAAATTTTAAAGAGTAGTTTTTGGCTAGGAAACACTCCCATCGAAGGTAGCCACTGTAAATTGATAGCTAAAGAATTAGAAGGAATTTGGGACTCAGAAATAGTTCTTGGTAAAGAGTTTGAATTCACTATAGGTTGTGGGGATAGCAGATTAGAAGGTTTGCTTGAAAGATGTTTAATTACTATGAATAAGGGAGAAGAAGCTTATTTAAAGTTGGATGAAGTTAGTTTAGTAGTAACTTTATTAGATTTCTCTATCCCTGAAAAGCCTGTTTATAATTATGATTTAGAAACTAACATTAAAAAAGCCATTGAGCATAAAGAAAAAGGTGTTGAACATTTTAGAAACAATCGAATCATTGAAGCTTATTCAAGGTTTAAAAGAGCTATCCGCTTACTGATATTTGCCAATAAGACTGAAGAAAAGGTATTACCTTTGTACATTATAGTCTGTAATAATATAGCCATCTGCCATCTCAAATTGAATCGTCCTGAAGATGGAATAACTGTTTCCAGTAAAGTTTTGGAACATGACTCTAAAAATGTAAAAGCTTTACTAAGAAGATCGGCATGCTATAATGCAGTTCGAGATTTTGAAAAAGCACATGCTGATTTAGTTAAAGTTCTTGAAATTGAACCTAATAATTTACAAGCAAAAGAAATGATGCTTCCTCTGGAAGCAGATCTCCGTGATATGCGTAAAAGATATAAACAAATGGTTATGAAGATGTTTAGCATTAGCTGAGCAGGTCTTGTAAAAAATATAATTTCCTTTTTCCTATTTTTATTGTTTATAAAATATATTTGATAACATGTTATTAATGTTTTATTAAAAATATTTTTTTGTTAAATAAATATTCATTGAACCTGAGATAATTTGTTTTTTAACCTGATATTTTTTTTAAGTAATCTAATTATGAGTATTAAACCTACTTCGTTGATTTAAGATTTATTGTTAATGTTTGAAGGGTAATTCGTAGGACTAATCATTTATTTATTTAATTTCTTGGGCTATTCAATATATATTTCATAATTATTACATGTATAGGTTGTCATTTAGATAAGAGTTTCACAATGTTCCATTTTTGCATTTATTTTCAATTTATTGTTGTAAATTTCTACATCATGGATGTACAATAAAAAAAAAAAAAAAAAAAAAAAAAGGAAAAGTTTTTTCAAGTTTATATGCAGCTGTACCACTATTTTATATCAAGATTTTTTATTAGTTTACTGTACTTTAAAAACATAACAAACACTAACTTCATCAAAGTCATCGAGCATGATAAATTTTATGTTTCCCTCTTTTAATTCCGGTCCAAAAAACAGCGAAAAATATTAGTAATTCAAAGTTTGTTTAGGTTATACTAAGCATGTTGGATAAAATAAAAAAATGAATTTTTAGTTTTATTAAATGTTTTAGTTCATACAAGGATTTAGATAATATAATATGATACCCTGAAGTTGCAAGAAAGAATAATGACAATAATTTTACTTCCCAGCTGACTGATATTTATGATGAACCGTAAGAGGTTCTTCTGTTTTGATGTTTTAACTTTTACTTACCTATGTATGAAATATATAGTAAGGGAAAGTATTGCGATCGTGAAAATTTTCAAATTCCAGTTTTCAACAGAAATACACATTTTAGGGTCCCCTGAGTCCAAATTATCTAGTCCCATAAAAAAAGGTGTGTGTGTCCATATGTGGTAAGTTCAGCACGGAAACGTCCTATGAAACTGAAATTTCATATTAGAAGCAACTATATGCCCGAAATTTTACAGAAACTTTTTCATCAAAACTAGCTGACCAGAAGAGCCACTTTATACCATGTATTTTGCACCTTTTTAGAATTTTCTCCAAAATGGCCTTAACGATTTTGATTAAACTCACTATATCGATGTAAAATTTAATGAACGTTAATATCATGTAGGTTTCATTCAGAGTGAAATAGTCTGACAGGGCTTAAATGCCTCTAAAGTAACTTTAATTTTGTAGATTCTATAAAAATAACCATATCAACTTGTTATCATTGATAAAAAACAGGTGAATGATAACTTGAATGAATTCGATATCCAACTAAAGGAGAAAACTAAAAAAATATTTTTTTAATGCAATTTCTTTTTTTTAACTTAAGAATAGTAATATACATGTATAATATACCGTTGGAAAACTAAAGATTTAAGAACAAATGTTATTTTATACACAAACTAGTGAAAGTTAATGAAGAGTGATGACAAGCTGATAAAACTAACTGTTTATTTTAGATAATAATATAATAGATTTTTAAATAAAACATATGTTTTTATAAAAATTTGATTTAATTAATTCTTTATTAGTTTCACTCAGTTTATCTCTACCTGTATTTGACGATTCTTTAATAAATTTTAACAGAGGTAAGTGAAAATCGTGTGTTGCCCGCACCAGATTTTTCATTCAGTTTTGTGGAAGCTTTAGCCTATCTGTATTATTTTTTAATGTTTAAAAGAGAAATTAAAATACATCATCATCATAATCGTTTCCTCTTCTACCGATGTTCGGTGTGAGGATCCTGCCTGTAGAGTCTGGACCAAATGTCTCTATCCTGTGCCAACTCCACTCTCCTACTCCAGTCTATCCCACGCTTCCTGCATGCTTCCTTTACACCGTCCTCCCAGGAGATGCGGGGTCTTCCTCTGGGCCTTTTTCCCTCTGTGCGGGTCTCATACGTCTTCCTGGCTCTTCTCTCTGGATCCATCCTAAGAAGATGTCCAAACCACCTCAGTTTGTGTTCCTCTAGAATGGTCTCCGCCGGTTTGACGTCAAGGTTAGCCCGTATAGTGGCGTTCCGTATCCTATCTCTCCGTGTCTTTCTCTCTATTTTTCGGAGATACCTCATTTCCATGGCCTGGATTTGGCTCCTATGTTTTGAGGTAAGAGTCCAAGATTCTGAGGAGTACGATAGGATAGGAAGAAATGTCGATTTATATACAGCTAATTTGGTCTGCTTTGATACCTCTCTTCTCCCCAGAAAACCTCGCCTCACCATACAAAACATCCTTCCTGCCGCTCCAATTCTCTGGGCCACTTCTTCGTCTATGTAGCCATTCTCATTGAGATGAGCTCCCAGATATTTGAAATTTTCGACTTGCTCTAATCTCTGTCCTCCAGCTCTTAATATCCTCATTATCCTTCGGGGTTTCTTTCCAATTCTCATGCATTTAGTCTTCCCCGGATTAATCTTCATATTTATTTTAGATAATTCCTCTTGTAGGACATTTATGTTATGTTGGAGGTCTCGATCATTGTCAGCTAGCAGGATAAGGTCGTCAGCGAAGGCTAATAGGGAATATCTGGTGGGGTGGAGGTTTCTGTGCCCTAGCTGGAATTTCCTCATTATAGGCTTGGCTCTCCTTAGTGCCAAGTCCAGAACAATAATGAAAAGTAACGGACTCAGGCTACAGCCTTGCCTTATTCCCAATGCCGTCTCGAATTCTTTTGAAATGTGGTTTCTGGTTCTGACCACATTCCTCATCTTTTTATAGAGACTCATCACCGCCAAGGTTGTTCCACGGTCTACACCCCGCTCTGACAGTGCCATCTCTATATCTTCTTTCTTCACTCTGTCAAAAGCTTTCTGGAGGTCTACGAAGCAGATGGAGAGCTCTTTATCCTTTTCAACAGTCTTTTCTGTTATTTGTCTCATCGTGAAGATGAGATCCTGCGTACTTCTCTGATTCCTGAAGCCATATTGTTCCTCTCCTAGTTGGCAATCGACAATTTTCCTTACTCTTGTTTCTAGGATCCTGGAGTAGATCTTTGCAGGCACACTGAGAAGGGATATTCCCCTATGGTTGCTGCATTCTCTATTGTCTCCCTTTTTGTAGATGGGCACAATCACCGCTAGTTCCCAGTCTCTAGGAATTTTCTTCTTTTTCCAAACCATGTTTAAAAGATGGAGAAACATCTCTTGGCCCTTGTTGCCCATGTACTTAATCATTTCTGGAGTAATTTCATCGAGTCCAGCTGCCTTGCCTAGTCTTGTCTTTTCGATTGCATCTTGGAGTTCTTCTTCACTGATGTAATCTTCCTCGTCCCAAAGTTCCTCTGCATCGTTCCGGGTTAGGCACGCCTCAACTTCTCTCCCCTCTAGCAGGTCTTTAAAATATTCCCTCCATCTTTCCATGATGCACTCCTCTTTCCATAGGATGTTCCCTTTTTTATCTTTTATTCCTTTCAGGGTAGTTGGCCGGTCTTTTCTCATTTCTTTGAGCACTCGGTAGAAGACTTTTTGGTTTTCTCTTGAATTTTCTTCCAGCTTCCGACCCAAATCCTCCCAGGATCTTCTCTTCTCCTGAGTTACTATTCTTTTGGCTTCCCTTCTCCTGATTTTATATGTCTGATACGCAGTTGGGGTTTTTTGGCTGAGGTAGTTTTTCCAGGCTGTCTTCTTTTCTTGAATAGCCTTTTTCACGTCCTCATTCCACCAATCTGTTCTCTTAAAATAGGTTCCGATGCTTTTCTCTCCGCAGACCAGTTTCGATGCATCTAGGACGATTTTTCTAAAAGCTGACCAGCTCTCCTCTATGTCGTCGCTATCCCATGGTCTGTTACAATCTAGTGACATTCTAGCTATTTCCTCTTGGTAATATTCTGCCATTTCATCCTCCTTTAAGCGGTACGATTTCATGATTCTTTTGGTAGGATTCTTGTGTTTCCTTTGTATTTTCCCTTCTTTCCATAGCTTGTTTACCAATAGTAGATAATGGTCACTTCCGATTTTGTAACCCCTTTTGACTCTCGCATCACACAGATCCCTGACTTCTTCTCTCTTTACCAAAACATAGTCTATTAGGGATCTTTCGTTCCTTCCCGGTTCCTCTCTGGTGTATCTATGTTTTTCTTTATGTGGGAACAGTGTATTTGCAATTGTAAAATCGTTTGCCACACAAAAATTCAGAATCCTCTCTCCATTATCATTTAAAAAGTTTTCACCGTACCTTCCCAACGTTCCATGCCACCTTTCATGCTCGCAGCCTACTCGGCCGTTCAGGTCTCCCAAGACTGTGGGAGTGCCCTCGCAGTCATCCACTTCTTTTTGTAGGGAACTAAAAAAGGAATCCTTTTCTTCCACTCTTGCATTTTCATTCGGTCCATAGGCGACAATGAATGAATTAACTTTATCACCCTCCACAATGTCCAACACCATGATTCGGTCATTCATAAACTTCCATGCCTTTATTACTGTAGCCAGGTCATTATGGAACAAAAACCCAACTCCTCCAGCCGCTCTTTCATTCACGTTGACCCCTGAATATAATATTGTGTAATCTTGGATTTTAAATTCTCCTTTTCCTTTCTTCTTAGTCTCGGTTATTCCAAGCAGATCCACCTTGGCCCTCTTAATCTCCTCCGCAAGCTCATTCTCCTTTCCGGTTAGACCTCGAATGTTCCAGGTAGCAATTCGAAAAATCCTTTTTCCACGCCTTGTCGAATTTCGCAAAATCAGTCCAGCTCTATTCTTTCTGTTTTCTGTAATATTTAAGGCTTTAAGGAGAAATAGGGTATCAGCCCACTTCTCCCGAGTCAGGTAGAGGGGCTGCCTCTTCGGAGCACCCTGACTTGCTCCCCCATCCGGGGCGGCTACCTAGGGAAGGTGATCCTAGGGTATGTACTGACAGTGACCTTATGTTAGTATAAGTGGATTTGTGTACTGTTCTGAGTGTGTTAGTGCAGTATACTGAACTCGGGTATCGGGGGAACGTTAATCCCCACTAGCTTTGCACTAAGCTAGCCCCTGCGAGAAATTAAAATACATATATTTATACTTAGATAATTTTAAGTAAACATTAATAATTTTTTTAACTTAAAACTATTTTACTTTATGATTAGTTTGCTTACTTAATATAAAATTTTTAATTTATAATATAAAATTTAAGATTTATGTAATTTTAATCATTTTACATTATCTCAAACCAAAAAGTCTCTTGCGGTATAAGATACTTTATAAGAGAAGAATTTTATTTTTCAAACAAAAACATACAAAATAATATATGTCATACATAAAGTATTGATAAATATTTCCTTCTTTTGCCTGAGGGAATTTTAAGGTGAATAAAACGTTAAAAATGCTCTGTATGTGTCATAAAAGCATTTTGGATTTTATCCTTTACAATCTGTGAATGGGAAGGAACCATTCTACTGGCTATAATGGTTGGGTGGGTTCAGACTGCAGAGTCCAGACCCCTTCCCTTGGCGAAATGGTCAACCAAGGGGATAGTGCCTTGCCATCTGTCGGGCCTGGGTGGTGGTGTTATATTTCTGAAGATAGGATTCCCACAAGCCAGCAGTCCATTAAAGAACTTGATGTGCCTGTAGCTGGAGCTCTTCATAGATTGTGGTGTTTCTTGCAGCATGGAGCGAGGTTCCTTTGACTATCCGTTGAAGGACAGCGTTTTGGAAGCTCTTCAGTCTCTGAAGGATAGTTTTATAGAGGTGGGGAAGCAGTGGCGCATCATAGAGAAGAATGGGTCTGATAATTGCCTTGTAAATCTGTAATGTTAGGCCAAGCGAGAGCTGGGTCGAAGTCTGCAGATGCATATACGACTGGTATAAGTAAGAAAACTTGTTTTACTATTTAATTTTTGTAAGATATTATATTATTAGGGAAAGAATTTCTGAAAAGAATAAGTCAAATTTATGCAGTTATTATAAATTTGTCATATACATAAAATGGCTTGGATTATGAATTGTAAAATAAAATAAATGGCAGTATATAAGACAAAAAACAAAAAAAAAAACATAATTTACCAACGTGACTATAAAAACTTTGAAGTGAGATATAGCATATAATGTAAATGGGGAAAAATTCATAACAAGAGTATCAATTGGTGTATTTTCCATCATAAACAGATAAAAGAGAAACTAAATCAGATAACCCCAACACGATAATAATGCAACATATATTTCATTAACATGCCTAAAATACTGTATGGAGAATATTTGACTAAGAATACTGTAAGTTACATTCATATAACAAAAAATATTAATATTGCTAATTTGATAAATTAAATTATATCAATTTCATACAAAATAAAAAAAGAGTATTTAGACTTTTAATATTTCTTTTAACAACCAATATACTAATGAACAGACATTATAAGAATCTATCCCAATATTTAGGAAAACATTTCTTTGATAAATTACACATTATATTGTGATGATATTATAAATGACAAGACTATTGTTACCTTTTCTTTCTTTTTTTTTTTTTTAATATCTGAAACATTTAAAAAAATTTATTTAATTCACCCTGATGTTGACAAGTTTCAGACTTTTGTCATTATAATTTTTTTTTACATTGAACAATTAAGAAATGAAGAAGTAGTATACATAGATATGTATTATGATCTGAGTTTTTCAGATGATTTCAAGTTATATCCTGTAATTAACTAAAATATTTAATTTCTGCTTTAAAAGTTCTCATTGATCCTGCCATTTTGTAATTTTTAAACAATAACTTATGACATAATGAAAGCAGATTTTTTTTTTTTTTATATTAATCCAATGGCCATGTGAATTTTCTAATCAGTCACCATTTCGGAAAAAAATGACTAATGGTGTTCACCATTTACAAGATACAATCAATCAAGAAGAAATAATTTATACAATTTTGATATACAACTGGATTATATCTAGAGAAAAGTTAGATACTTGAGAAAATATTGGATGCACACCTATTTGTCCTGTCTATTACCACTCCCACTTGGAGTTATTGTTCACCATAAAGCAATATATAATGATTATATATTCTTATTAAAATACTTTTTTTTTTCCAAATAAATTCACAAAATCCAACTTTTTAAAAAAAAAATTTCTTTATTCTGAAAACTGCATAACTTTTTTTTTAATCTTTAAGGGTTCTAATTTTTGCTAATTTAATTTAATTCAAAATAATCTGGTGGCCACAACACACAACTTTCACTTATCTTCATTGGTGTCAACAAAATTGGAGAATCTTAATAAACTATAACAAATCCCATCAAATAACCTTTATCCTTAATTGTAAACCTATCACTTCCTGCCCTGCAGTATCCTTTAATAACTCTCACTAGTCCCTGTTGAAGAGCTGTAGAAGAAGATGGCCCCAGAACCTTCCAGTTTAAAATATTTTTGAGTGCTGTCAGTGGGTAGCTTCTCTACAAATATGGTTCAATTATATTTTCTATTAGCCTATTTACTAGTTGTGTTATGTATACATTTGAAAATATAGAATAGAATAGAATAGAATAGAAAAAATAAATATATTCTGAGACTGAGTTCCCTAAGAATAATAGCTTTGTACAATTATTTACAATGGTAAAATAAGGAGACAAATTACTTATTTTTAACTAAATGAAAAATAAATGAATTTAAAACAAAATTGAAATTTGGCCGGTAAACAGCTATCTTCGTTCATTCAATTTAGATGTCTAGAATTGAAATATCACATTTGCTGATCGTTTTTTTGCGATGACATTAGGTATTGGGATTTGAATGAGGATAAAGAAGCATCATGGCGGACATGGCCTGGTAGAGAATTCCAGAGGGTAGTAGAGCGACAATAAAGGAAGGATCAAAAGTTGTGGTTCTGTGGGTAGGAAAATAAAGGTCAGAATGGCGCGATCTAGTTTCAAGTGAGTGGACTGATGATTTAAATTTAAGGAGGCTTTAGATGTTGGCAGTTAATAGTTTGGTAAAGATATGATCCTAGGAAATACTTTCTGCGGGTGGAAGGAAGGAGCCACTTTAATTCATTGTATAAGTGGGTAAAATGGGACCTCCTTGAAGTGCCGAAGATAAATCTTAAGAAAATGTTCATGCGTTTCAGTCTGTCTTTAAGCATTGTCGAGACGCCGTCATACACCACACAACACTCGTCAAAGTGGGGGGAAATAATTAAGGAAACGAGGAGCTTTGGAGTGGATAGGGGAAGAAGATGGCGGGGCGATAGACAAATTTAAGGGTACTTATTGTTCTTCGGGAGATTTAGACAATATGGGGTTTCCAGGAAAGGATTTGGTCGATTGTGATACCTAGATTTTTGACAGAGGAACTGAAAGTGATTGGGTGATATAAAAAAAGAATTAAACAAAGTGGGAAAAAATGTTAAAGAATTATCTTGAGTTTCCATTTATACATGTGTTTTATTAAATAATCTATTATATTATAATCAGCAACAATCAGTTAGTTTTATCCGCATTTCACAATTTTCCATTTCCTTTCACTACTTTGGGTATATGATGATATTTTTTCTAAAATCATTAGCTTTCCATATTACTCTTCTTTTGTTAAAAAAAAAATTCACCATAAATATTTGTGCTCTTTTCTGTTTTACAGGATATCAAATTTGTATAAAGGTACATTGAAATTCGAAAATTTAAAATATCGGCATTAAACCCCTATCAGACTATTTCAATCAGAATGAAACCTACACGGTTTTAAAATCCTTCGATATAGCGAGTTTAATTAAAATCGTTAGAACCGTTTTTAAGAAAATCGTAAAAATGTGAAAATGCATGGTATAAAGTGGCTCTTCTGGTTAGCTTATATTCATAAAAAAGTTGCTGTAACATCTTGGACGTATAGTTGTCTTATATATGAAATTTCAATTTTGCACGACTTTCCGTTTTCATGCTTACCACACACAGACTTTTTCGCGCGACTTAGTTGTTAGGAATCAGGGGGCCCTAAGCACGTATTTCAGTTGAAAACTAGAATATGACAGTTTTCATGATCTCAATACTTTCCCTGATTATATATTTTATATATGGGTAAGTGAAAGTAAAAAGGTATTCATCTTTCAATTTTTATGGTATTGAGAATCCCGTCGTTCCCTTTAGCCCTAATCAATACCTTACGAAGATTTCACGATTTTCTTGGAATTATTTCAGTGTCATTCTCTTGAAATAGTTCAATGTTAATTTTGAAGAATATTTTTTTTTTTTATAACAAAAAAGCGAATTGACCATTTAGGATCACGCAACAGCTTTATTTTTTATTCCTGTCCTTTCCTGGAGTTTCCTTTGGCTCCTCCAAGCGTTCATTAGCATGTTGTTTTTTTTAGAATTCTGGGCAAATTCGTCCCTTTTTCTTAGGTCCACCTTTATCTTAAACCCTTCCAGATTTTTCACTTGGCTCTTAAATTCACTTCTGTCAACTTTTCAAAACCGTTCCTAGCTTTCTTAATCCATGTTGTAGTGGTCTTCGTCCAGAGATGATGGAATATTTGTTTTGTTAATTTCATTATGTACAGATGGCCAAGGAATTTCAACCTTATCTTCCTTCTATGAAAGTCTTTCTACCTTCTGGTAAACATCTCCGTTGCTTCGCAGTTTCCATCCATCTTCAGTTGAACTGCACACAAGTTTTTTCTGAGAATTCTCCATTCCTGAACCTCTAGTTTTTCAATGATTTAATTCATTGAGAGGCATTCACTCCCATAGAGACATTCCTTTTAGTAATTTGTTTAAGAATCTTTATTAGTTTTTTAATTTTTAATCTGTATAAAATTAATCAAAGCTGTCTGTGGAAAAATAATTTATTTCTTATATGTCCATTATTAAAAAACAAACTGAAATCATTGGTCAATAGTTATCGTTATCATTGTTTATACACTCACCTGAAAATAATCGCCCTGGTGATTACAATTTTGGCCGAAATATTGGCGCAAATGTACAATAAGCTTTGTTTATTAACGTTTTTCTTGATGAACGCACACCCAACCAACTTCTCCAACATAAAATTGTTATGTTAAACATTAAAATAAAATCAATATTTTTAAAATTATATGTTATTGTATTGTTTAATCTTCTGTTATTTTTCATTACTTTCACATACTTATATATGAAATATGATGTTAGAGAAAGTATTGCGATCTTTCGAATTTTCCAGTTTTCAAAAGGAATTCACGAATATTTAGGGTCCCCAGATTTCAAACAACCAAGTCGCGCGAAACATCTGCGTGTCATAAAGGTGTGTGTGTGTGTGGTAAGTCTAACACGAAAACAAGTCGTACGACACTGAAATTTCATATTGTAAGAGCGTATATGTTTGGGATGTTACTGCAACTTTTCCAACAAAATCGGATAACCAGAAGAGCCACTTTATATTATGCATTTTGCACCTTTTTTTACGATTTCTCAAAAACGGCTATAATGATTTTCACTAAACTCTGTAAATTGATGTACTTAAATATCAAGCAGGTTTCATTGTGATTGAAACAGTCTGGCGGGACTTAAATGCTGACATTTTGAATTATTTTCCTCTGAAGTACCTTTAATTTTATAGATTCCTAAAAATTTCATTCAGAATAAAAGCTACATGATATTGAATTTCAAGCCCAATAACTTTTGCATCGATATAGCGAGTTTAATCAAAATCTGAGTTTAATCAAAAACTCAGGGAACCCTAATTTCTATGTCTTTCCGGTGAAAGCTCGAATTCGAAAATTGTTCACTGTCCCTTACAATATATTTCACATAGAGGTAAGTGAAAGTAAAAACAGCCCGCAAAGTTTTTCCAGTTTATCTCATTCAACTCAGAATCCGTGGGTCGGAAATAAAGAAGAGACGCCAAGATCTTCCTCATATAATTCTACATAAAAATTATTCTATTGATAAATTGGCTAGTACTTGCCGGCATCGGTTACTGGTAGGTTCGGTAGTAGTAATAGACATCTGTAGGTCTAATAGTCACTAAGAAAAAGTAAAACCAAAAACATATATTGTATCGATGAAACAATATTGTATCAACAATTGTAATCAGCAATTCTTGGTAATAATCATACCACTCAGATTAAAACTACGCAATTTCTTTATAAAGTAGTTTATTATCTTTATCTTTTATCTTCCTCTCCTTGGATTTTTTATACCTATATATGAAATATATAGTTAGAGAAAGTATTGCGATCGTGAAAATTTTCAAATTCCAGTTTTAACGGAAATACACTTTTTAGGGTCCTCTGAGTCCAAATAACCAAGTCCCGAAAAAAGGTCTGTTTGTTCGGTTGTGTGTGGTAAGTCTAGCGCAAAAAACGAAATATCGTACGAAACTTAAATTTCATATTTAAGGCAAATATACGTAACATCTCGGTTACATAAACTTTTTCCTCAAAATCGGCTTACCAGAAGAGCCAGCTTACTCCATGCATTTTGAACCTTATTATGATTTTCTCAAAACGGCTCAAACGATTTTGATTAAACTCGGTATATTGTTGTAAAATTTAATGGACTTTAATGTCATGTGTGTTTCATTCTAATTGAAATAGTCTGATAGGGCTTAAATGCCGATATTTTCTTCCTCTAAAGTACCTTTAATTTTGTAGATAATAAAAAAAACAACATATTATCTTGTTAGCATTGATAAATAACAGCTAAATATGCAAGTTGAGCGAATTTGAAAAAGAACTAAAGGAGAAAACTGAAAAAAAAAATTCACCTAGTTTCCATTCTCCCACCATGCGCCCTGATGATGACCCACAAAGAGGGTCGAAACGTTGGCAAACAATAAATAGTTGAAACTATTTAGTTGTTTCATTTAATGACCGCCACCCGGACTAATTCCTTCCAGTAATTCTCAACGGTCAACTAATCACATCCACCAAAATTTTTTTTGTGTAATTTTTGTTTTTGAACATAAGAACATTAATTATGAACATTACATGTATGATATATCGTTGGAAAGCTAAAGATTTTAGAAACACTATTATCTTATACACAAGCTTTTAAAAGTTATTAGAGCGTGATGAAAATCCGATAAAACTAATTGATTATTTTATTTAATAATTTAATAGATTTTTTTAAATAAACCACATGTTTCTATAGAAATTAAATTTTATTAATTCTTCAATGGTTTCAATCATTTTTATCCCTAACTGTATTTAAAAAATCTTCAGTTGATTTTAAACGGGGGTAAGTGAAAGTCGTGTGTTGCCCGCACCAATTTTTTTTTTATCTCTAGGTGTATTTAAAAATTCTTAAAAACGGAGTTAAGTAAAAGTCTTGTGTTGCGCTCACCACATTTTTTTTTTTTTTTTCATTTTGGTCGATATAAACCTACAATAAAATTTGATAATTTCTCGATTCTCACACACTATAGTTAAAAACTTTTCTTGGTAAATATTCGACCTCCAGATTTCTAATGCCGCTTGAATTAAGGCTAATTAAATGCACTATAAAGTAGTTTATTATACTTATCATCGAAGTTAGAGTAGCTATTACGGAATTAGTCTAAATAAAGTTAACATGTGGCTATTTCACGTTTAGCCTCGCTCATCAAACTAAACTTCTGGGACAGATTAAACAAAACTGGCAAGTACTATCCAATTTAGCAACAGAATACTTTTATGTAAAATTAAATGAAGAATATTTTTGACCCGATACTTTATTTCCCTCCGAACTATGGATTCTGAGATCAATGAGAAAAACTGGCTAAAATTACCGGAAATGTACCCGTTCTGGACTGTGTCCTTGTTGTACAAGATGTGGCCTATCGTTTTAATATATCTGTTGTTAAACGTCCGTCCGATGAATAAAAATGCCCTTGGTTCTTAGACTAAATACAGCCTTCGGATGGGCCGTGGGCGCCAGGCGCTGAATTTTGTAAGGCATCCTCCTCTGGCCACTCCATAACGTTTACAACCTTTTTCTCGTTAATATCTTTGTATTTCCTTCAGAATAAATGCTCTTAGCTCTCGATTCGGGCGTTTTGACCAAATCTATGCAATGAAAGAAGAGATAAAATAGATTTTGAAAGGAATTATTATATTAAGATATAAATTTTCAATAATGGTGTTGCACAATTTACTCACATCTCTGTGAAGGATTACTATTTGTCCGGAGATGGCTAGGACTATGTGGAAGTTATGAGGACCGCTTTTGGTACGATATTGGGGATTCCCAAACGTAGAGAGGGGGGAAAAAGGAGAAAGGGGGTGTTAAAATAATTAGTTGTTTTTACTTTCACATTACCTATATATGAAATATATAGTAAGGGAAACTATTGCAATCGTGAACATTTTTGAATTCCAGTTTTCAACGGAAATACACATTTTAGGGTCCCCTGAATCCAAATAACCAAGTCCCGCGAAAAGGTCTGTTTGTCCGTGTGTGGTAACTCCAGCGCGTAAACGAAAAGTCCTATGTTACTGAAATTTCATATTTAGAACAACTATACGCCTGAGATGTTACAATAACTTTTTCATCGAAATCAGCTTACCAGAAGAGCCACTTTATACTATGCATTTTGGACCTTTTTACGAGTTTCTCAAAAACGGCTTCAACGATTTTGATTAAACTTTATATATCGATGTAAAATTTGAGGGACTTCAATATCATGTTCAATGTCAAGTTTCATTTTGACTAAAATAGTCTGACAAGGCTTAAATGCCGATATTTCATTTATTCTTTAATTTTGTAGATACTAAAAAAATAACGATATAATCTTATCATCAATGATAAATAACGGCTAAACATACAAGTTGAACAAATTTGATAACCAACTAAAGAAGAAAAGAGCAAAACTATTTTTAATGCAATTTTTGTGTTTTTGAAAATAAGAACAGTAATATAGATGTATAATACACCATTGGAAAGCTAAAGACTTTAGAAAAAATATTGTCTTATAACCAAGCTTGTAAAAGTTAACAGAGAGTGACGAAAAACCGATAAAACTGATTGTTTAAGATAATAGTATACTCGATTTTTTAATAAAACACATGTTTCTATCGAAATTCAATTTAATGTATTCTTTAATATTTTTACTCATTTTCTCTCTAACAACGGAGGTAAGTGAAAGTCTTGTGTCGCACAAGATTTTTTTTGTTATTTCAAATTCAGCAATTCACCACTTTGATCTTATTGACTAGTTTTATTTAACAAAATGGAAGATAGGAAACGTCTCTACAGTTTAGGCAGGTCCGTTATACAAATAACAAGATTTGAAAAAAGCTTATTGTGTTGCTTTAATTCTAAAGGAAACCATAATGTTCAAGACCTTAGTTGAGCTATATTTGAATTAAAAAAAGAAAGAGATGCTATCCAAGCCAATAACTGGTTTTCTTGATTGCCTATTGACCGTGAGGGTCATATACTCCGTACTGTTGATCGACCCATACACTGGGCAAACGGATGTTGATGTAGCAAATATGGATTATTATACTATGAATGATTATTTGCAAAAACATTTAAATTAAAATATCTGGTGTATCGACAAATGGTGTTTTCCTTATAGTTTTGGGTAGAAGTTTAAAAAAAAAAAAATATGTTTTATCAGGATGAAGATAATGTCGTTTATAATATTCCCACTAAGCTTTTCTTTTAATGTTAAGGTTTTTAGCATATTGAATTATCGTTTAAAAGGATATTAAAAAAAAAAAAAAATCATTCATACTCAATATAAATATTTTAGGGAATATACGAGGCATGTTTTGCGATTTCGCCGCCGCAAAGCTACGGTCGGCGTTCCGCGCATGCGCGCTGGTTACCTACATCTTTTGTTTACGCACTGACGCCATTACAGTCAGATTCTTCATTGTATACGTTGTTTACAGTGTGTTTAAGATGCCTCCGACAATCGTGATTCCCGCTGATTGTGAATTAGGGACTGTTATACGATTTCTTTGTTCTAAAGTCGCAAAACCGATCGATATTCATCGTGAGATCGTTGAAGTTTACGGATAAAACATTATGAGTGATGGAATGGTAAGGAAATGGGATGGAGCAAAGATCTCATCAAATCATTTAAATGGGAAACTCTAGATCATCCTCCATACCGCCCGATCTATGATGACCGCCGATGATAGGCGCTCAGCGACTACCATTTGATCCTGCATTTGAAGAAACACCTGGGCGATCGGCGTCTTCATGACGATAACGAAGTCAAAACACTTGTGATGCAGTGGTTAACAAGTCAGGCGGCAGAATTTTTTAAGGAGGATATTCAAAAACTGGTGCCGCGTTATGACAAGTGCCTCAAAATTCATGGAAATTATGTAGAAAAGTAGATTAAGGTACAGGCTTTCATGTAAAAATAAAATTATTGAGATATATTTGCACGTCTTTTTTTAATTACAAAACAGTACTTACTTAAAAAACATGCCTCGTATTTAGTCGAAAATTTAGTTATGAACCACGAGTTAAAAACTTTAATGACCATTATCATAAAAACTTTTATATTTCACGTTTTTTTGAGTGTACGCCGTGGGGTCAATGTAGGTAGAGAAGGGCAAATACTAAAAAAAATTTTTTTAAATACGAGTACTGTACTCAATAGTTTAAAATAATCGATTTCAAAATCGATAATGTGAAAAAGACATAGTCTAAATAAATTATTAATAGACCTCAAAACTGACAGAGGCAAATTAGTGTGTACTCGAAATGGTTGATTATTTGAGTAAAATATTCATACTTTTTTTGTGAGTATTTGTTGGTTCAGGAAGTTAAAATCATATCGGGATTTTCTTTGTCTTATTGCGGTTGTTTCATTTGTGCCGTTACTTGCTGAGGTATAGCTATAATTTAGTTGATTATGGCAGATTCCTGATCGCTATAAATGCAGTTGCTATAAATTAGATCTTCAAATTATTTTAGAAGACACACTATCACAAGCACAGCTTTCCAATCAAAAATTCTCAAATGCTTTACGTAAAAAACAAAGCTCTGTTAAGAAAAATATAAACAGTTATTTCAGAACATTAAGTCTCAAATTCAATCCTGTTACTCACGATTAATCTTATACTCAAAAACTACCTTAGTAAAAACTTTGCCGATTTTCCTTAATATTATATGTAAAACACAGTTATCTTATTCAAATAGTCTCGTAGTATTTTTTTAAATTAGCCTAAAAATTCAAAGCACATATCTTATTTTCTTTTTATACAGCCGAATTTCATGCGATATCCTCAGTCTTACACTTCTGTATGTCACTTACTCTGAAGACTATTATCAAATTGTCGAATTCATTAAATCCACTTGAGGGTTTATAAGGCATGTGTTCGGAACATGCAATGGCTTTAAGAATATAGTTCTTTAAACACTCCTGCTCAAACTAAGTTCGGAAAGGGTTATTTGTTTGTTTTTATTTAACATCACTGTATACTACTGTGGCTAATCGGACGATGCTACAGTGGGAGTCCTAAATTTTGCCTCTTCAGGTTTAATTAGGATAGGAATCTTAAACGAGTTCCTGACAGGCTCGAGAACACCTTCTTACGTCCTCTCCGAAGGACCACTAAGGATTTTTTACTCCTATTAAAAAATCCTAGAACCACCTGCGGGTTTATACCCTTGACCTTTGGCATATAAGGCGGTTATGCTAGCTACCCTGCTATAGGTGATCCCGTCTGGAAATGTTTTCACTAAATGTAAATGAAAAATATTAAATATCCAGCATGTCTTTGTATTATGATAATCTGCAAGTGCGACTATGTACTCCAGCTGAATATTACATATCAACTAGAGCCTTATAATAGTCATAACATCCAAAAATTACTTCGTAAGTAAAAGGAAGGATAACTACATTATTATGACCTCTACGCCGATTTGAAGTGGCTCCTCCCTTCCACACGCAGACAGTACTTTCTTGGATCATTTCTCTACCAAACGCTAAAATCCTATTTTTATAAGACGGCATCCTTCCTACATCCACAGCCTCTTTCAATTTAAATCCTCAGTCCATTTGCTTGGAACAAGATCGCGCCACTCCGACCTTTATATCCCATCCCACAGAACTGAAGCCTTTGATCGATTCTTTCTTGCCCGTTCCACTACATTCTGGAATTCCATTCCTTCCAATATATATCGTGCTTCTTCGTTATCCACATTTAAATATCTCCTTTTCCAGCTTCCATTATCCCTCACAGACGCTTGTTGATTTCGAATATGATAATTGATGATATAATTTATTAATTATAATAACTAAATGCTTATTTTACTTTGCTTTTGTTTTTTCACAAAATTAGTTGTTTTTATTTTCTCATTCTATTTTACTTATTATCATTATTATTATTACTTTGTGATTTTTGTATATATGTATGTATGTGTTTATGCAAATAATTATGTTAGTAAATAATTCAATCTATTTAATGTATTCTGGCCAGAAGAGCTATATTTATTTGTAACATCAATGTTATTCTTAAGGGACTATGTCACAGAATAAAGTTCATTTTTCTATTCTATTCTATTCTACATATATAATTAATTATATTGAATAATCGTTTATTAATAGAGTTTGTTTATCAATTCTTATCGTTATTTCTAAAAGCTTGTTCAATATTAAACAGTTGACCGTGTGATTAATTGAAGGATGAGACGGTTCGGATGGCCGTCGGATGATAAGAATATAATTAAATTGTTTTTATCTCTTTTCTAGAAATTTTCAATTTACATAAAAGCATGATAATTTTAAGTGGAGCCGCTACAACGTTTAGCATCATCGAAGTGGCCTGTGGATTAGGCGTGCTCCACATCCTACCACAACAGCCACAGAAAGGAAGTTGCCCTGACCTCCTTAAGAGGCTAAAGTCACACTGGGCTCACGAACTGAAAAATATTTGTCGTAATATTTAAACTCGATATAGCTGAAAAATCTGGTACGCGCAACACACGACATTGTTAAAATCAATTAAAAATTTTCAAATACATCGTACAATAGATAAAAATAAATCGTTAAAGAATTAATTAAATTGAATTTCTATAGAAACATTTGTTTTTATTAAATAATTTAATTATATTTATATCTACAATAGTCAGTTTGTTTTATCGGCTTTTTATCACTCTCCATTAACCTTAACAATTCCGTGTATTAGTAAATATTTTTTCTATAATATTTAGTCATCCAACGGTATATATTAAACATCTATACTATTGTACTATTCTTGTGTGCAAAAACACAAAAACTGAATAAAAATATTTTTGCTTTTTTCTCCTTTAGTTGGTTATCAAATTCGCTCATCTTGTATAATTAGGCGTTATTTATCATTGCTAATAAGATGATGTGCCTATTTTTCTTTAAATCTGCAAAATTAAAGTTACTTTAGAGAAAAGTTAAAATATCGGCATTCAAAGCCCTGTCAGACTATTTCAATCAGAATGAAACAAACCTATATCATAATAAAGCCCATTAAATTATAGTGAGTTTAATCAAAATCGTTAGAGCCGTTTTTAAGAAAATTATAAAAAGGTGCAAATAGATAAAGTAGCACTTCCGCTTAGCCGATTTTAGTGAAAAAGTTTAATGAAAAAACATCTCGGGCGTATACTTATGTTAAATATGAAATTTCAGTTATTTACGTATTTTCGTTTTCGCGCTAGACTTACCACACACACACACAAACACACATATTTGGAATCAGTGTACTCTAAAACGCGTATTTCCGTTGAAAACTGGAATTCGAAAAGTCGTATGAAACTGAAATTTCATATTTGAGACAACTGGTTGTTGTTCACTGTAGGTTATTTTAGTTTATTTTTTAAAACAATTTTAACATATATTATTGACAACATTTAAAAAAAAAAAAATGGATATTTTAACTTTTAAACAAGTCAGTGAGTCCTGATGATGGGGAAGGACCCTGAAACGTTGACTAGTTAAAGTTTATTGAAATAAACTGTTTTTGGAAGACATAGAAACCAACTAATTATTTGAACAGGATAAGTTGTAAATGAAAATGTTTGAGAGAGAAACACCCTAAAAAAGTTTTAATTTCGTTTAAAATCTTGGTGATTAAAAAACTCTAACCCCAATAGGTGTTGCCTGGAAAAACACAGAACGCTGTCTATTAATAAATGAAGGCCTTGACCACTTGAGGTGATGGTGTATGATTGACAATGGTATATTATTATCATGCACAGTGTGTAACTATGCACGTATGTTTATTCCATAATATAGTCTAGACAACCTATCCCTTATTTCGGACCTCCGTCCTCTTGATGGAGTAACCTTCTGTGTAAATGATAAGATAATACGACAGAAATAGTATGTTGTAGTTGTACCCCCCTCTCGACCATCTACTCCCAATACCAAGCGAAGGTCAGAACTGCTCAGATCTTCTGCAGTGTCGAATACACAACAGGTTTGCTCTGACTCAAAGGCCATTGACAGACGCAGCTCAGTTTAAAAGTCCAAGCGCAGTTGACAGGTAGGACAGAAAACATATTTTGTAAATATGTACTAATAACAACTTTAGTATATAAATGTTTATTATTTTATCGAAAATTTGTGAAGGAAATAAGTTATGTTCTTGTATCAGTAACGACGATTTAGTTTTGTGATGTATGTATATTTTTAATGAACGAAGGAAATGTCAATATAGTGTGTGCCTTAAAAAAATAAGGTAGGTCAGTTCCATTTCTTTAAATTTCACTGACTTGAAATGGCATTGCACAATGTGTGATTAAGAAAAAACACTATTATAATAGACAATACTCTTTTCATAAGAAAACACTCAAGAACGGATTTGCAATGTTCATTCTACATATTTTAAATATTCTGTTTTTTCATCACAACAGAAATCTTGACAATCTTCTGCACTAACTGCTTTAAAGTAAATAGCCTTTCAAAGTGAGTATAGCAAAAATCTTCCAGATAAAGTAGTAATTTTTGTATTGAACAAAAATAATTTTCTTTCGTGTTTATAATACAGCCGTTAAAGGAATTGAAAAAATGTCTTTTTAAAGTCTCTCATATACATTCTTTTTAGTGCAGTTTATAAAAAGTATAAAAGCATCGTCCGATTAGCCACAGTAGCATAAAGTGACGTTAAATGAATAAGCAAACATTATAAAAATCAATAAGCTTTTTCAAAATCTTTAATTTAAAGGGTTCATGAAATTTCCTTTATATTTACAATCAAAGATTTCATTATTTTCAGAACGATATCATACACAGATTCATACCTATCTCCATATACGGTTACATTACACCATTGTGTGTAAAAACTTAAAAAGTCCTGTCACCCAATTTGGTAGCAATAAAGAATGATTTATAGCCTCGTATTTCTTTTTAAAATGAAAATGTCTAATCAAAATCTGGTAATAATGAGGACGCTATAGATATCTAAATAACAGACCTACCTTCTCCCCAATTTGTACATTAAATAGGGCAATAGGGCTTGCAGAAAAAAACGGTTCTACAAACCAAGTATTTATTTATAAAAAGGTCTCAAAAGTAGGAAAAGAAATTCATTTGTACTCAAGGATTGCTTTTTTAAATTTAAAAAATAATATTAATAGCAAATTTCTTTAATATCAAAACATTAATCCGTAGCAGAAACAGTGGCGGATTTACGGGAGAGGAGAGGGGGAAGGAAACTTTTTTTTTACTTCTCTCTCTCCCTCCCCCCCCCAAAAAAAAAATGCTGATGGCTTATTTAAAGTACTATAACACATACCTACTACTGTATACCTATACCTATTAGTACAATAAATATTAGTACATGAATACCTATAAATACCTACTAGTACAAATCCATAATATAATAAGATTTTTTGGCTTGATTAAAATTCAGCAAGTACTTAAAACCTCATACCTCTCTCACATCATATCCAAAACGCCCCCTCTAAAAAGAGAAAATTATTCTTACCCTTAAAAAAACCTGTATATTTGTCTGTGAAAGGGAAAGTGAAAATTATTCATTTTTAAATATAAAGAGAGAATTCCCAGG
This sequence comes from Piezodorus guildinii, assembly GCA_023052935.1. Classification (NCBI taxonomy): domain Eukaryota; kingdom Metazoa; phylum Arthropoda; class Insecta; order Hemiptera; family Pentatomidae; genus Piezodorus; species Piezodorus guildinii. The sequence continues at coordinate 66,913,676 of CM041293.1, forward strand.
GCCTTCTATTTATGTATTTAAAAAGATTGTACGGATAAGAATTAATAATATAGTTTGTAATTAAATACAAATTTACTAATCGAAAAAAAAAACATGAGTATCTCATGTGATTTTCCTTAAGGAAGTTTTTAACATTTATATAATCCTTCGTTTCGGATTGGATAGATCTGTTTTCTTCTGCTACTGATTGCTTTTCTTTTATATTTGGACATAAAAAAAAATTTTATACGTTTGAACATTTTGGTATTTAGGTTCTATGGTAACTAGAAAAAACGAAATTCAGGAGAAAATAAAATCGTAGTTAAAGGCGAGAAACTCATTTATTATTAAGTAGCAATACTACTTAGTCTCGTGGCGTCTTTAAAAAAAATTAAAGTTTATAGAATTTACAAAAAAAGATTTCTTCAGACGTTTCTATATGGGTGTGAAACTTGGTCGCTTACTTTGAACATCTCAAGGTTTTCGAGAATAAGTTTTTATGTAAAATCTTTGGTCCGAAGAGGGATGAGACCACTGGTGAATTTAGGTATCTTATCTTAGTATTAATTTTTTTCAATTGGAGGAGGAAATTCAAATTTGGATCTGCTGCTCAACTTCGCTGAGTTGCTACAGTACACAGCATACCGTATCAATCCCGAAGACAATCTTAAATAAGAAAAAAGATAGAGAGAGATTCCGCCAAATAGGAAATACATATATTTTACTAATTTTGAAATCGATCACGGACATCTGAAAATCCAGACCAGCCTCAATATATATGGTGATGCAGGATTCCCAGTGAGTCCAAGATTATGGTCTCCGCCATGTTTTGCATCTCATTTTTTCCGAGTCCATAGTTCTCTAAAAATAATCCAGTGGCTACTGGGATGGTCCCTCTGCTTCCGAACCAAAGTCCCACGACTTTAAATTCCCTTTCGCCGAACTCCTCACGAAATTTTTCCCTCAGGTATGGAATACATTTGTATAAATGTTCTCTTTCTCCTCTTGATTCCTGAATTCCTTGTTCTAAATAATAGTATCTTGAGTAATCATCATATTCTTAGTTCCCAATTGCCGCAGTGCAGGGTGGGGTTGAGTAAATTTTTAAAAATGTATCTGTTGTAAGATAAGAATCAAGTAAATTCAACGCCGAAGTAACAATGATATAAGTTTATATCAAATTAATTTAATTTCATATTTCGGCACCATTGAGTGAGTAAAATCAAATAGGTTACATGTTTTTCTTTGCTCAGTAATAATAATGCTTTACTGACATCAACTTTTAAATTGTATAAAATTTAGATGCAGAGATTCTTTTATAATCAATATCTGTCTCTCGGAAAAAATTACTAGTTTTTAGTCTTATGATTTTTTATGAAAATAAGAGTTAAAAAATAAATAAAAGTTCTAAAATTGGATCTGATACAAATAATGAAATTTAATAGAAAGCTAAGTTTTGAAGTGTAAGTATGTGGAATGTTAGACATAAAACAGAAAATATCAATTAATTAATATTGAAACTTATAGAGCCATATAATACTTACTGTTAATCTTTATTAAAAATTTGCTTTAAAATTTTTGTTAAAATAGTACAAAGGCTCACAAGAATCTACACAAACAACCATAATTCCACTTTTATGAAATTTAATATGTGAAGATCTTTCATAAAATATCGCTTCGTCTTCCGTCATTACGTCTTATTTAATGCGGCCTATTCCATTACAGTATTATAACACATATGTTGTTATGTTTGTTTCCACTGTTCTTTAAACTAATTCGTCTGCTCTTCAAAGTAAAAGAAAATTACAATGACAGAATATTTTTGTGGGAGCGGTGGAGAGTAGGTTGATTTTATAAGCTACATCTTTTCTTCAAACGCTGTCTAAATGTAAAAAAACTGAAAATTAAGAGCATGCTTGAAAGTGAAAGCGTATCTAAACTCTACAACTTTTATCTTTATAGTATTATATATATATATTATTCAGTTACAACAATATTTTAGAGTGGAGCCCTGCGTCTGCTCGTGTTAAAATAAATGTTTATAAATATTACTAGTAATATTAGGTTGTTGTTAAAAAGGAATTTTTATTGATAAAAATGTTGAAGATATTAATAAATTAATTGCTAATATAACATTAAATATGAACTCTACTAATGAACCACTCCAAAAAAAAAAACAAAACTTTCGAGGTTATTTCCTTATTGTTAGTCTTAACATATAATGATTCATCCATCAAATGTTTCCATTTACGTAGGTATTATGCTTTTAATGTCTATTATGTAAATCACTAAGGAAAAAAGAATATTAATCATCGTGTCCTAAAAAGAACTAATTATTTACGTCATTTTTCTCTGAAAATTTGGGAAATATAATTTTCAAACTAATGTAATTAACTAACTATGACGGCGCTACAACTCGGTGACTCCTCTTGGACTATTCCACCAACCTCCTTAATGACCTCTGCTCTGTGCGGCCATCATCCAATTCCCGACTCCCAGGACATCCCTTCAATCTTTCGCTACACCGTCTGACCATCTAATTGTTTGGTCTCCCTCTTCTTGACGGTTCTGTCAGGATCATCTTAGGGATCGCTTCATTATCCATCATTGCCACCTGGCCAGCCCATCTAAGTCTTCCATGCTTCATCCTCAGAACGACATCTTAATCATTAAAAATTGTATAAATTTCAGCATTTGTCCGCCTTCTTCAGTTTCCATCGATCTGTACTCCTCCAAATATTCTTCGAAGAATTCTCTCAAAGATTAGGAGATCTTGTTCAATTCTTTTTGTAGTCCATGTTTCCGATGCGTACAGCAGTACAATGCGTACAATGCTTTGTACAAATATAGCTTGTTCGGCCGGAATAGAAGGCGAGAGGTGAATTCCTTGCGAAGGGGAGAGTAATAAACAGATATAATTTAATATAGTAAATAGATAAAAGTATTTACTAACTCAAAGCTTAGAGGTCGATACTAGCAATGATCGCTACCGAAATATGTTTTTATCAACGCGATGGCTTATTCCACGTCTTCCTAGTGCTTTTCCTGTTACGGTCCTCTTTTTCGATTTCTTTAAATATGCTACAATCGTCGGATTTCGGCTATGCTCTTATCAACAACTTGGACCTTAAATAATTTTCTTCATACACAAACCGAAAAGCTCCTCTTCAGTGACGACTCTGATTCTCATGATATTGACCTTATAACAATAATAGGCTTAGCGAACTCGGACGATTCGAAGTAGATAGGCATGACCACCCTGCTGGAAAGATATCTATATTCTGGAGGTCCTACAAAGTTTTCTGTTTATATGTATATTTGTTCGTATCTTCTCCCTGAAGGAACCAGAATCCTCCCCGCTATAGGTCGCTAACAGCAGAGCCACCCTCTTTGTTGATATCAAATGCTATGTAATGTTCTTGTTTTACAGAAGGAGGATAATTATCATAAGATAACCAGTACAGTACCTCTATAAATCGTCATTGTTGCTGAATATTTTAAGACCCAATAGATATTCCTGTGGCAACTCAGTCCGACCAATCAAAATGTTATATAATAAAAATAATTTAATCTACGTACAGTGACAATTGAGGTCAGCATTCAATCTAAAATTATCTATTGTCAAACTTCATAACATTTTTAGTTACTTCATTCTGAAAATAAATCTGCTTATTTAATTGAACCTAATCGTATGATTTCAGGATGATTGGATTAGTGATACTCACTTTAGTGATAGGAGCCCTGGCCTATGGAATCAACTGGGTATATAATAGGAGTAAATATTGGGAAAAGAAAGGAATGAAGTGTCTACCTGCTCTTCCTGTCTTTGGAAATTGCTTACCTATGGTTTTAAATAAAAAAAATGTAACTGAAATTATGGAAGATATATACAATGCATTTCCTGATGAACCTGCAATAGGGTAAATAATTATTTTATTAATATTGATTGAATAATAGCAATGGTGGGTTTATAGAGTGATAGTTGGTATATTTACTTGAAGTATATGTTAAAGAGAACTAATTTATTTATTTTTTTACATTAATACTATAATTTTTATTTACTAATTGAATTTTTTAATTATTGACTTTAAAGATACTACGAATTTCTGACGCCACGACTTCTTATTCGAGATAATGAGTTGGTTCAAAAAGTATTGGTAAAAGATTTTGGTCATTTTGTTGACCATGGATTTGAAGTAGATGAAAAAAAAAATCCTTTGGATAACCAACTTTTTGTGATGACTGGCAATAAATGGAGGGCTTTCAGGTAATTTGAAAGTTTGATTATCATCACTATACTTAGGTATATTTTTATAATTAATCATTAATATTATTTATTTGTACACACACTCACAAACAAACCCACATAAAAAAAAATATTTAAAATTTTGTAATATATATATTGTTATATTTTCTTTTTTAATGAAGAACTATTAATTTTTTTAATGAAAAATGTAAAGTGTATGATAATTTTAGGGTTTTCAAATTAATAACTCCGAGTCTTGGCTAAGGTTAATAACAAACTTATATTCTTAAAAAAATATATTAGAATAGAATACATAACTTAAACTAAAAATCCAAAAAGCTAAATATTGCAAATAAACATTTTTATAAATTATCTGATTAGGATGTCTTCAGTTGAATTTCCATTCCTCTTCATTTTCAAATGGTTTCTTCATAATTACTTGATTTGAACGTATTATTAGTGCACTAATATATGGTTTGAACTCAAATTATTTTATGGTTGGTGACATAATCCAATCACATGTACGGCTCACAGTAGAAGAAATTTTCAAAAAAACTCGCATGCACTCATCCATTTCTTGATCTTCTCATTTCCTGTTTTCTTATTGGCCGATCACATCGCGCCTTCTTGATTATTTCTAATTATTATTGTTTATGCCTATATATTATATCACAACAATATATATATTACTTGCTTATATTTAAAAATGAGAGATAAAGGATAAGGAACCATTAAATTAAAATCATTTCAGCTTTCAGTAATAAAGGCCCATCGTAACGGGAAGGATGTATGTTATTTTATATCCTATGTATGTTATGGCCAAAACAGGCAACAGAAATAAAACATATTTCTTGATTCAGGCAATAAAAAAAAAAAAAAAAAAAAAAAAAAAAAAAAAAAAAAAAAAAAAAAAAAAAAAAAATGAGTTTAAATCATTTAGAAATTTGACTTTATTTTTGATGAGGAAGATGGTTGGGGGTGCGGTCATAAATTAAAAAACACACATTTAAAATAACATTTATTTTAAATGTGTGTTTTTTAATTTATGACCGCGCCCCCAACCATCTTCCTCATCTAATTTCTCAACGGTCAACAAAACTCCATCATTATGACTTTATTTTTATGTGATCAGTTAGCAATTATGATCAGAAAAAATATTTTCTCTTTGATTGTGAATTATTGATAATATAGTTCCTTTTTATAACAGTGTTTATTGTTCATTCAGAAATTGGTTAATGTGCCGTGATTTACAGTACAAATTGAGTAATTTTAATTTCTTACATAGGACCAAGATGGCTCCTTTATTTACATCTGGTAAATTAAAAACTATGTATGATGTGATGACTGAAGTTGGAAATGGTTTATTAGAATACCTGGATGAAAATAAGGACAAGGACATTGATATTCGTGAAGCGATGGGTTTATTTTCTATGGATATTATTGGGTAAGTATTGAAGTTTCAAATAATGTATTACAATAATTTATTTTTTATTATAATTAATCCAATTTAGTTTATATTAAATTTACTAATTAAACTCCACCATTATCATCAGCCTGGCGCTACAACTCGGTGACGAGTACTGGCCTCCTCTACCAGCTTTCTCCAGTCATTTCTGATTGTACAGTTGTCATCCAGTTTCTCACTCCCAGGATATCTCTTGCATCTGCTGCCACACCATCTGACCATATAAGTTTCGGTCTCCATCTTCTTTGATCTCGATTCATACGATCTAGTAAAATTAAATTAAACAATAAAATTTTGGTATTTATATATTTATTAAGTAGGAGAAACGGATTTTTTTGATTCGTTATTCGGATTCTAGGCATCTCGAACCGTAATCTCTCATATTTTGATTTGAGGAGAGGGGGGGGGGTTTGGTCGATTACAAAGGTTCATTATTGAAAATAATAAACCAAGATCATTCATTACTATTTCATTTTCTTTTCTTTCGATTTTCATTCAAATAAAATTTCCTGATTCCAGAACACCTTACATTTAATCTTTATCATCAATAATAACCGAGTTATCAGGGAATCACATTTCCTATAAGTTGTGGCTTGTCCATATAAGATGATCTAAGAAAAAAAAAATTCTTGGTTCATCGCGTTGTGGTGATCTCGAAAATCTTTTCGATTTTTCTCTATCTTCAATAATAACCGATTTTTTACTGGATCTATTACAATTTGTTACTGGAATATACATATGGATTTTTTTAAAAATTATTTTTCTATTTATCGCGCTTTACTGATTCTAAAACTCTATACATATTTATCTCCATCTTCAAAAATAACTGAGTTATAAGTGTAATTATGAGTTAAATTTCAATTTTTTCCTGTTATTTTTTCTCTTTTATATTCTCGGTTTTTTGGTTAAAAACATAATAAATTTTTCTTTATCTTCAAAAATAACGTAGTTACAACCATATATATCGGCGAGATTTTAATTTTTCATTTTTTTTTTTTTTCTTTTTCGCGCTTTAGTGATTCTAAAACTCTATTCATACTTTTCTCTATCGTCAAAAATAACTGAGTTATAAGCTTATATATGAGTAAAATTTCAATTTATTTTTCTTTTCTCTCTTTTATATAATTATTCGCGGTTTTCGGTTAAAAAACACAGATACTTTTTTTCTCTATCTTCAAAAATAATTGTGTTATTGAATTAAATAACTTTTAATCGGCCGCCGTTTTAAAAATAACCTGCTGATATCAACGGCCAAGTGTTAGGATCATCGTTGCATGGAGTGGTATTTTTGAAGTGAATTAAAAAAAAAAAAAAATGGTCCAGTAGCTTCGGAGAAATCGCGGACGACGGAAAAACGAATTTTTTTTTTTTATTCGATATTCAGATTCCACGCATCTTGAAAGGAATAATCTCAAATTTTGGGGCGGGAGTAATTTTTTTTGGTCGATTACAAAGGTTCATTATTGAAAATAATAAACCAAAATTAAATTACTATAATAGCTTGCGGGCTAAGCTATTATTATTGTAGGAAACTTACCTTAAGGGAAAATCGAAAATATCGAGCAACCAAACATCAAATAGCAACATCCTGCTATTAGACATCAAAAGCAAAGAAGATAGCAATAACTTCTTATAATGTAGCACACTACAGAAAAAAAAAAGTAAAGCATTTGAAGTATATCAAAATCTCAACTCTGTAAAGTTTCATGAATTAATAACAAAGAAAAGTATTAAATTAGGTAGATCAGATTGCTTTATATTCATACCATCTACCCTCTTTTGACTAACCAACAATTATCTTTGCATCTTTTGGTTTTTCGATCACTTCTCCATACTTTGATGCCTTCTAGAGTTTTAATTCCTTCCTTGATTTCATTTTAGTCTTTTTATCATTATCATATTTTGGCATGTTCAACAAAAAATATCCTATTAATGTATCTTCCAAGTTCGATAATTTATCAATTACAAAACCTTACAGAGACCAATGAGTGGAGTGGAAAGGGAGAATAGAGCCATCTACAATAAATGCATCCCTTTCCTGAAAGAAAAGTTCCACGATAATTTTGGCGAGAGACACTTCTCCATAAGAGGTCTGTTGTTTGGATCTTGTGGAGCTATCTCTAGCAGCACAAGTAGCTTTTTAGAAGATCTGGGTGTCAGTATCTAAGATTTAGCAGTTTTATTTAGCAGTAGATTTGGCAGAAAACGGAATTTAAGATTCCCTGAGGATTATCCACCATCATCTGCATGGCAATTAATGAGTCAATTGTTTATATTTTGATTTTATAATGTGTGCTCCAAAGGTTGTGATTTTAAACATATTCAAAGAGAGAAATAAGATAAGATTTTTAGGAAAGATAAATAAAGTCGATGTAAATAACTAAAGGAAAAATAAAAAATAAATTGTTAATAATAGAAATTTAGTTATTAGAATAAGTTAGGAACCAAAAAAAAAAAAAAAAGGAAAATATATGTCCAATAGGGATTGGTAAGCAACCTGATTGATGTATTTGGGCAGCCATTACCAATAAATAAAGCATTTCGTTCTCTTGTTTATATTAAGAATTATTTCAACAAAATCCACATATTTTGTTTGCTCTTGCATACAAATTTTTTACCCAATCTTGTTAAAATTTGTATACTGGTTATTTTGTAAATGATCACAGTGTTTCTTATTAAACAGTCTTTTTTCCCCATCTTATGCATATCTTGTGTATTGCAGCTTCTCATTAGCCTTATTGTGCGCCATCCAATCTTCTGTTAGTACAGGCCTATTGCTTTGGTGAATCTGACCAAAACATAGGGGTTAATCAGTTCACACAACAGTTTAATAATTCTAAAGTCAACTTAAATTGTTTTTATTGTCTTTAATACCATTATCAATTGAGTGATCTCAGTATCTTAAAACTATTTCCAATAGATTTCCTTTGCCTGCTTTCAGGATTACTTGATCCCATGATTGTTACCAATAACTATTCATTTGGGGAAAGGAATTGGTGAATGTAATACATAAATAAATATAAAAATTCTTTGCAACTTTTTCTGATGATTGAACTGATTAATTGAACTCCTAGTAAAATATTTGAAAATAAACCTAATCCAAAACAGAATTAGTTGTTGGACAGCTGCCAACAAGCTAAAGTTAAATGCTGAGAAAACTAAAGCGATAGTAATAGGTTCCCATCCACCCCTCAAAACCCGTTCTCTAATCCCAACACTAATTTTAAATAATCAACCTATAAAGTTCCACGAAACCATCAAAAACCTTAGATTAACTGTCGATTAATCTCTTTCTTGGAAAATCCATGTTTCCGAAATTTCCTGACACACAATTTCCATCTTAAAACTCCTTAATTACCACTGTCACCTTCTCCCATTTGAAACCCGTTGGCTCATGGTTTGCTCATTAATATTCCCCCACTTTGACTACTGTTGTGCGGTGTATGGGGGTGTCTCTGGAGATCTTGAAGCTAAACTAAAAAGATTATTTGGGATATCCAGGGACACCTCTGTAACCTGATTCTATGATGAGTTAAAGTGGCTTCCTTCCTTCCTACCATTTTAAGTACTTCCTGGCATCCTTTCTTAACCAAGTTCTCCGATCTCAACGTCCATCTTACGTCTCAGATATATTTTCATTTAAATCCTCCATCCACACCTGCAACACTCGTTCGTGACCTTCAGACCTGTATATAATGCCTCATGGAACCGCAGCTTTCGATAGATCTTTCTTTATCCGATCCTCGTCCTTATGGAATTCTATTCTTCCTCATATCCTCACTCCAATACTCTTCCGACCTTCAAATCCCGTTTGTTCAAACACTTTTTGTCTATCCAATTCTCAAATAACCCCAATTAATTAGCAATTTTCAATAAAAATCAGTAAATAGATGCAGAGAAAAACAATTATTTACTATATCTTATTATGCATCGTATTTAAACATTTATGTATTTTATTTTACACTTTTCATAAGCATTGTAAATTTATTTGAATTAGCACTGTATTTATGAATATGTAAATATTTTATTTTTTGTCTAGTTTGTTTTATTTGGTTTTCTATGATATTATTATTAGAAGCTACTTGTTAATTTATTACTATTATTCATTTTCTTTGTTATTTCTGTTTTGTTTTTTTTATTTTATTTATTTATTTTTTTTTTTACTCTAAAATACTGAAGTTCCAATTTAATTTATCTTTAATATTATTCTGAAGGGACTTGTCCCAGAATAAATAACGCATTTATCTTTTAAAAAAAAAAAAATAAAAAAAAAAAATAAATAAATAAAAAAAAAAAAAAAAAAAAAATAGTTCTTATCATTGTTATTTCTGTTGTTTTTTTTTAAATTTTATTTATTTATTTTTTCTCTAAGATACTGAAGTTCCACTTTAATTTGTCTGTAAAATTATTCTGAAGGGATTTGTCCCAGAATAAATAAAGAATTTATAATTAAAAAAAAAACAAATAAAATAAAAAAAAAAATAGTTCTGTATTATAAGAATTTTTTTTTATTTTTTTTTTTATCAAAAGTAATGTGTAATATTATTTTAACATTTATTCCCCTTATTCATATAGGTCAGCAGCTTTTGGGATAAATCCAGGAGTACTAAAAAATCCAGAGTCAGAATTTAGAGTAAAAGGCAAACAAATGAATGATCCTAATTGGAAAAATTTAATCAGGATTTGGTTTTTCTTCGCATTTCCACAAATTTCCAAAAAACTTGGTGTTTCATTTCAACCAAAATCCGTTACAAACTATTTCTGTAACATTATTAGAAATGCTATTGATTATAGGAAAAAAAATGATATTCAAAGAAATGACTTTATTCAGATGATGATGCAACTTAGGGAAAAAGGAAATATTGAGCTAAAAACATTGGATTCTACTGATGATTATTTAAAAAATGAGCTGAATGATATTAGCACTGAAGTATTTGGTATATTTCTAATTTTTTGACTTATGAAATTAATTAAATTATTATATATAATTAAAATGGTCGTAGTATGTAATAACACTGTTTTTAGAAATAACTGATGATGTGCTAATGGCTCAAGCCCAATCATTTTTAATTGCTGGATTTGAAGCGACAGCTCTTTTGTTGACATATGCGATGTTAGAAATTTGCCAAAAACCAGAAATTCAGGATGCTTTAAGAAAAGAAGTCATGGAACAAGTCAAACTAAATGGTGGTCTCACTTATGAAGCCTTGAGAAATATGAAGCTTTTGGAGCAGACTGTGAAAGGTAAAATGAATTGGAAAGCTTTAGTGTCTCACATTCTTTAACTGAGCCAATGAGTTTTCAAATTTTAAATAAATTTTGTTTATTTATATTATTATAGATTTTTTTTTTTTTAGTTTCTGAAATTAACATACCAAAACATTGAAGTGCTATGTTACTTCACTACATACCAAATATTCCTTAAAAATGCCTCTAATGATGTTCATGTTTTCTATTTTTTTCATCTGTGGCATCTGCTTTCTGTTTTTTAGTTTAAGTGAATACCAGTAGATTTTTTTATTTGGATTCTTTTCATCGAAGTATATCGTTGTGTAATTGCAATGTTAAAATACTTGTTCTAACTGGTGCTGTTTAATTTTAATTTTTTTTTATATGATGGATTCTTTTATTGACTAATTCTGTTTAAATCTCATGACCTATATCTGAGAGATCTCCTATACATCAGCCCATTCTGTTAATGTGTAATAGGTAACGCCTTAGTGATTTGGAAACTCCTATAAATTTGAAACTAATCTGCCCCCATTTTTTTCCTGCCCTGAGAGTATATGAATAATAGACCCATGCCAAAGGTCACGGGTTCAAACCCGCAGGTGGTCCTAGGATTTTTTAATGGGAGTAAAAAATCCTTAGTTACGCCGTCCTTCGGAGGGGACGTTAAAAGGTGGTCCCGAGCCTGTGCGATGTCAGGTACTCATTAAAGATCCCTATCCTAATAAAAACTGGATAAGCAAAATTTAGGACTCCCCACTGTAGCATCGTCCGATTAGCCGTAGTAGCATAAAAGTGATGTTAAACGAATAAACAACAACAATAGACCTTAGAAAATGGGAATATACACCATTATCAATCAGTTAAGAAATAGCAGTGAGCTCATCTGTGGATTCTTCAGGTTTTCATGTTTAAACCACCATGATTATGAAAAATTCTTACTTCTCCTTTTTAGTTACATTGGTGAGGTAATTTTAGAATAGTTCTCCTATTATCACAGATGAGTGCTGAGTTAGTATATAGACTTGGGCTACTGTAACTTTTACCACTGAGGGAATGACATTGGTAGATATTATTCTGGAGTTGGCCATTAATCAGACTTAAATTTTTGGAAAAACTTATCCTTAAAAATAAGTCCAACTACCTCCTTTGAGATGAAATACCGTAATACAATAACTCCAGACCTCTTCCCTCTGATTTTACATATTACATATTAGGATACAGATTTAATTGGTTTTCGACATTTTTCACTACTCTACTCCTTCACCATAGAGAGAGATCATATCGAATCTAAAGATCATATTATCTAAGAATGAATCAGAAGTTCTTAAATATGTCAGACCAATTTTAAGTTTTTTTTTACCGAATTGTACTTTTAGTGAGTTAAGGAGACTTTTTTAGGTAGGAACATCTTAAATGTAGTATGTAGCATTTTTTACTTTAAATATTGTATATTATATATATATATATATATATATATATATATATATATGTTAATACTATTACTTTTTATAATTTTATAGAAACTCAAAGGATTTATCCCCTGGTTCCTTTCCTTGCAAGAGTATGCACAAAGCCTTATACATTACCAAATGGTTTCACCATCGAAAAAGGAGAATATGTATACATTCCAGCCTCAGCAATCCACATGGATCCAACCTTTTATCCTGATCCAAGAAGCTTCAAACCTGAAAGATTTGCAGAACAGCCTAAACCAGGAACTTTCCTACCTTTTGGAGAAGGTCCTAGAATGTGTATAGGTGGGTAGATAGTTAAAAAATTTGTATATTTTATTCATTAATTTAGAAATAGTCTGTAAAATAAAAACTTATATAATTTTTTTTTTTTTTTAATATTTTATTGATATTTACAACTGTACATACAATATATACAACAAGTAAATGGGCTAATTTACACTCTTATATAATTAAATTACAAAGGAAGAAAATTTAAAATATCCTCATTTAAGTCCAGTCAGACTATTTCAATCAGAATGAAACCTACATGATATTATAAAGCATATTAAATATTACATCAATATAGCAAGTTTAATGAAAATGGTAAGAATGATTTTTGAGAAAATCGTAAAAAGGTGCCAAATACATGGTATAAAGTGGCTACTCTGGTGAACTGATTATGATGAATCACACATAACACCTGCAGAGATACCTTTTTGTGGGACTTGGTCGTTTGGACTGAAGGTATCCTAAAACATGTTTTTCTTGGTGAAAACTCAAAATAAAATTTTTTTATGAACGCAATACTTTTCCTTACTATACATTTCATATATAGGTAAGTGAAATAAAAAACGGCCCTCAAAGTTTTTCAAGTTTTTGTTATTTATCTCAGAATCCATGGGTCAGAAATTATGAAGAGCGGCCAAGATGGTCCTAATTTAATTCTACATAAAAATTTCTTAAGCTATTAATAAAGTGGCTAGTACTTGCCGTTTTTGGCGACTGGTAGGTTCGGTAGTAGTAATAGACATCTGTAGGTCTAATAGTCACTAAGAAAAAGTAAAACCAAAAACATATTTTGTATCGGTGAAACAAGATTGTGTCAACAATTGTAATTAATATGTTTCTTGGTAGTTATCATACAACTCAAATCTATGACATATATGAATACGTAAGTGTAAGTAATTATAAAATTTGAAATAGTTTTTCCTATATGAAAATTCAAGAAACATTAAACATTACGTATTTACACATTAGTAATCATGATATTTACGATATTTATAATCGATAACTACTTACTAATAAGATAAATTAATGAAAAAAATCAGAGATTTGTGCTAATATTCCTCTTCAGCTTTTATTATTTATTTATTTAAAATCATCAAAAAGTTTAGTGTGTTTTTTCTATAAATACTTCTATTTTATTTTTCAGCCATGAGGTACGCAATGCTTGTTGTAAAATATGGTCTAGCATTGTTTCTCTTAAACTATAGAGCCAAGATATCTCCTTCAACGAAACTTCCAGTCAAATTCCTTAACAGAGCTTTTGGAAACATTCCAAGTGAAAAAATATTGTTCAACATTGAAAAAAATGAGCAATAGTCATGCCTGAATAAAAATAATATTATTTTATATTGAATTAATATAAGAAATTATATGTTTTTATGAAATAAACAAAAGAAGACAAGAAATTGTATTGCGTTTTTGATGATATTGTAAAAAAAATATATTATGTTTACATTTAGTGATACAATGTTGTGTACAATATATTTATTGTCAAATGATGAATATTAATAGCTGACCATTAAGAGATACAGGAAGAAATTAGTTAGGATGGCTGTCAGTAAAAAAGAAACAATTAAACATAATTGTATAAATACTTCCTACATTATTAAAATAAATCAATTAACGGATCAATAAATTAGTAAGAATTAATGATAATTTTAGTGGAATTACAAGTAGTAGAATGTGTTTTTGTTCAAAATGATACTATATTAAATGTTTACAACTTCAAATGTTTTAACCATATTTTTTAACAATATCAGTTTAATATAATTATCCCATTATATAACTATGGAACTATTCAAAATATAAACATTATCATATTTTAATGTAATGTAATAATTTAATTGGATTGTTTATATTATGTTCACTTGATCCTCTTTGTGCTGTAATTAATAAAAAATAGTATTTTATCAATAGGAAAACAAAGTTTTGTTGCCATTGTATTAATGGATACCATATCATAACTTTGAAATAAAAATTAACGTAATCTAAAACTTGTGCTTGGTATGTTCATTATTTCTGTATGATGCATATTAATTCTGTCTTTATAATTTTAGTGGAAAATGCATGTGATATTTCAATAATGTAATATTTAAAATACATACCTTCAGTTAATTATCAAATTCTTTCAGATTTCATATATTTCCAATTCATTGCAATGCTATCAAGCTGAAATGGTTAACTATTTCTAATTAACAAAACGTAAAGCCATTTTACAGACAGAAATTGAAAAAAATTGGCATTTAAGCCATGTTACAATATTATAATCTAAATAAAACCTACATGAAATTTAAGCCATTTAATTTTTACATCAATGTGGTGATTTTTAATGCATCAACAGTAAGTGCATAATGTATAAAGTGGAACTTCTGGTCAGTCGATTTTGCAAAAAAGTTGCTGTAACATCCCAGGAATACAGTGGTCTTAAATATGAAACAATGTTTCGTATTACTTTTCGTTTTTGTGGTAGACTCACTGCATATACAAACACACCTTTTTCCTGAACTTCGTCATTTGGACTGAGAGTACACTAAAGCGTGTATTTCCGGTGAAAACTCAAATTAGGATATTTTCATTATTGCAATACTTTCTCTAATAATATTTATTTCATATACTGAAGGTCCCACCACTTACTTCTAATCCCTATGTTCCGTTTTTCCAGAGACTCTAAAATTGGAGCATAGCAGGTTGATATCCTTTCCAGATTTCTAGAATTTCCCCAGGAACCTTCCATTTCTCAGAATTTTGTAATTGGGGAGATCCTACACAGTCTCCAGTTTTGAAGGGATGGTGAGAAAATACTTTCTCAAGGTGGAAACTTTGAAGCTCTCGATTTACCGTCTTATCCACCCTTATATGGTGCCCTTCCAATTTATCTTACATGAGTTTGGGGATCTTGCCGATACTCTTACGACGTTTCTAGTGCCTTCAGCCCCTGCTACTTGCATTCTTTCTTGAGGGTTAACTCCCGAAGTTTGAGGATCATCATCGATCCTGATCATCGTGATGACGTACCTGCTTAGTCCGCTCATGTAGGAAGTCACTCTATCCCTTAGATAAACAAGGTGAAGCTTCAAATTACTTAATTGCCTCATCTAGCCTCACTGTTTCCTCTAGGTCCTAAGTGATAGCGTGAGCCTTGACTGTGGTTCGGGTTTTGTTTGCTACGGTACTCATTTTCCTCGTCACGCATCATTTCGCCACAAGCTTAGCACACATCTTAGCTATATATTCCCTGTGGCTATTCGCGGCAACAATGTCTGCCCGGTCGTTGACCTGGACCATGGCAAGGAACCCTCTTTCCTCTAGCTCTCCAGTGGCTGTAATGACTGCGACCCTCACAATATTCGACATAATGGTTAGTGCTGGCCCGTTTTCCGGTAGCTTTACAGCAATTACCTGGAAAATTAAGGTTTTGAAACTAAATATAAGCAGATCAAAATTAATAGTTTTTTTTGCCCGACCCAGGCTTATAAAACGTCACCTGTACCAGCAGTCACTTTCTGAGCAGTGGTTAGATATGTTGGTTAGCCTTAAGACTCTGATACTTATGAAATATTAGGATTTTTTTATAAGTGATTTCATGAAACAATAAGTGCATGAAACAATTATCTCTTCGATATAATAATATACAATAAAATTATTATGCAGATTTAATAATTATATTATTATTGCTTTTAATTTCATTTTCAATTACGTCATCAGTCAAACATTTAAATAAAAGTTGAACTGTGTTGAACAATTTCTTATCTCAAACAATTCTAAAATTACACTAACATTTAAAAAGTTGTTTAATATTTACAAATAAAATTTCAATTCATCATGTATGTGATAAGAATGGAAAAAATACGACCACGAAAGACGAAAATAATCTAATCAAACATCTTACAACATAGATACTAATTATTTATGGGGATCACTTGTAGCTGGGTGGCTAGCATAACAGTCTCCTATGCCAAAGGGTTCAAACCGGCAGGTAGTCCTAGGATGTTTTAATGGGAGTAAAAAATCCTTAGTTATGCCGTCCTTCGGAGGGGACGTTAAAAGGTGGTCCCGAGCCAGAGCGATGTCAGGTACTCGTTAAATATCCCTATCCTAATAAAACCTGGATAGGCAAAATTATAATTTTGACGAATATTTTACAAAACTTGTAAAAATCACGAAATGTTGACCATATAATTAATTGAAAGTTACAACATAAATACAGTAATACTATTAAATGTGTACAAAAAGTAAGATTGTGAGACTTAATAATGTCTAGTGAAGGAACTATCCATTCCTTGCACTCCAATGATGTATTTAAATTTTTATTTTTTATTTATTGAGATAGATTAAAATTTGTTTCAATATGATCATTAGTAATAGTGATATAAGATCCCATTCACACAATATCTACAGTATACAATGATGAAGTCAAATAAAATAAAATATAATATATATACAAAATAAGAAAACAAACAACAACCTATAATTGAGATAAATACAAATAAATGATATCTATAGAATTAAATAATAATACATATAAAAACAAAACATTAACCTATAATTGAGATAATTAAAAGTTCATGACGTATTTAAATTAGCTGTTTAAATCTAACTATCTTGGGTTCAGTCATCTCAGAAGGTTATCAGGAATACACAAGGATGGTAGGATACGAACAAGTAGGGTAGTAGGAGGCGAAGTTTGGAAATAAATGAGGTTAATCTATTCCGGACTAAGTCTGCAAGGTAGGGGATATTTAGGTCTATATATTTTAATTTTATGTAATTATTTTATATTTTATTTGTGATAAAATGAGTGGCCGTTGTGACTTGATGAAGGTCCAAAAAGCTCAATCTCAAATGTCTCAATTGGCCAGATGTTAGTTATACATATGAGCTTTCATAAGTAACATATTGGAAGTTTGGATCATTTGGCAAGTTGTTGGTTTCTAAAGGCAGTTTCTTGTAGTTTCAGTCTTGAAAGAAGATTCTATTGGGTTGTCTTGAAAGTTCGTAGAGAAATTTGGAAAACAATTAAAATTGATGAATAGCTTAAAATGTATTTATTTATTCTACAAAATAGTTACCACCGTTAGCGATTACCCTTTCCCAACGGCTTGGAAGGTACATTATCCATTTTTCCAAAAATCACTGTCCTTACTCCTGAAGAACAATAAAAGGTCCGTTTTGTCGTCATCTTCTGAAGAGTAGGATTTCCCTTGTAGAAAATTTTCGAGGGAACGGAAAAGGGAAAATCCGAAGGAGCAATGCCAGGAGAGTAAAACCTAGCATCTGAAGCGTAATCTTTTTGGTTCCTCAATCAGCCTTATCATACGGTTATGATCAAATTTTTTTTCTTTTCTTCGGTCATATTTTGCCAATTTAATCTTTTACTATTGCCCTGAATATTATAATATTGAAATTTTAATTATGCCTTTACTCATAGCAGAAGAAATCACAAAATCCTAAATATTTTACATTAAAAACAAAATTAAAATCTATTTATTTATTACAAAACAAAAATTTTGACATAAAATTTAATTTGCCATCTGCATTTCTTTTGCAATAAGCAAATTTGTGGACTGCTGAAGCAGTGGCTCATGAGAGCAGAGTTCGTTAAGTGATCAGCATATCTCTTGGCCACCGCCTGCGTAGTCGTCGGGGTGGGCTGTAAGGATTCGTAGAGCATTTTAATGTTTCTGTAAGAGGGTTGGTGTTGTATGTTAGTCTTTGGTGGAAGTTATTGTATTGTTCTGTAGCAGTGGCTGAAATTGTCGGAATGTTTAAGTCGTTATGTATGACGTCATTTGTTACGTAGAACGGTGCGTCCACTATTTTGCGCAGCACTTTCGACTGAAAAGACTGTATTCTTTGGATACTTGATGGTTTAGCAGAGCCCCACAGTTCTATCCCGTATGTCCAGATTGGTTTTAGCAAAACATTGTAAAGAGTTAGTTTGTTGGTTAATGATAATTTAGAGCGTCTGTCAAGTAATCTAGATAAAAGACCGTATCGTCTGTTGAGTTCTTTGCGTTTTTGTCGAATGTGGGTCCTCCAGGTCAGTCTCTTGTCCAAGTGAATACCTAAATATCGAATTTCGTCGGAAGTCGGAATAGGAATATTATTAAAGTTAATGAGAGGAGAAGGTTTATGGTTCAGGGTGAACACTACATGAGCACTCTTGGACTCATTCATCTTTATTTTCCACCTAGATGCCCAAGCAGAAATTTCATCAAGGTGGTTTTGGACGGATATTGCCGCTTGTAAAGGATCCTTATCTGAACAAAGAACAGCTGTATCATCAGCAAAAGTAGCCAAAAGAGTCCCATTGTGCTGGGGAAGATCTGACATGTAAATGTTAAACAATATTGGTCCTAAAACACTGCCCTGAGGTACACCTGCCTTAATTTGCTGAATGTCCGAGAAGTGTCTATCCGAAAGGTATGAAAGGAATATTAAATAGAACGTAGGTGGAAGTAAAATTTTCAGTTTGCAAAGCAATCCTTCGTGCCAAACCTTGTCGAAAGCCTGACTAATATCAAGGAAAACACCTGGACAATATTTTTTTGACTCCAGTGAATTTGAAATAAAATCAACTAAACTATGAGATTCTTGTATAGTGGAATGATGTTTTTTAAAGCCGAACTGATGATCGGGTATAAACTTTAATATTTAAAGAGAATCTAAACGGTAAAGAAGTATTTTTTCGAATAATTTTGAGAATGAAGGAAGAAGGCTGATCGGGCGATAGGAATTTAAACAGTCTGAGGATTTATTTGGTTTTAGCACAATGATAACTTCTGAATATTTCCACAAGACTGGAAAATACGTGATTTTGAAAATGGAATTATAAATATTGGTTAAAAAAAGGATTGCTTTCCATGGTAAATTTTTAATAATGAAATTCGTAATTAAGTCAAACCCTGGAGCTTTATTGTTCGGCAAGCACTTAATAATATCACGAACTTCGTTACGGATGAATTGCTTTTGGAGGTAATGTCATTGGTAAGGGCACGTTAAGGTGGGATTGAACAAGAGTTGTACATAGTCTGTCATTAATATCATCGTGAGTTTTAAAAATCCCACTGAGATGGTTAGCAAACAATTGAGCTTTTTGTGCGTCTGATTTTGCCCAAGAACCGTCAGGATATCGAAGCGGATGAGAAACTTCGTGATGTTGGAGTATCCGTTTGGTCAAATTCCATAATTACATAACAACTGAAAACTTTAATAACTTCTTGAAACGTTCATCGACTGGTGAGAAATTAAAATCTGATATAAATTAACAAAATCGTATAATCTCACAATTAAACTGCACAATGTAATATTATTAACCCAATCTAGTCTTATTTTAAGTCAATTTTCACTGAAATAGTCACATCAAGGGCCATCTTAACGCGTGGGCCGCCAGCCTCCACGTGGTTAGCTGGACGTTTGCCCTTCTGGCCGTCATCACTAAGAGTTTCCAAACCGCAAGAAATGTATTTTCGTCATTTTTGAGACATAACAGACTAGTTAAAAAAAAACTAATCTATGTTCCATGGGCTAGGAAAGCGGATGTAATCGGTCACTTCATCAAATTAATTAGCTGCTTAGTAAGAGTTTTAGGGCCGCGAGAAATGCTTTTTTGTTATTAGTATAGCAGACAAATTTTTTAAAAAATATTTCTAGATGTATGTTCGATGAGGCCAACCATGCATCTGGCTCCTAGATTATAAGAGCAGCCTGACGGACCAAACAGCAGGACGGCGTGATACAGATGATGATGAATTAGGAAAATAGATAGGTAATATTAAATCTTCTAGCGCATAATCGATATGTAATTTTTTACTATCTGTCCCGATGCCTTGATAAAAAAGAAGAAAAAAAAGTTGATTATTTAGCAATATTTTCGATACTCCAAGTTTGTGTTGGGAATTTTACATTAATTTCCTTACTTATAGCCACATATGGAAATAAATGCCACATATAATGACTTATAGCCATATATGGAAAGAGAAATTGTGTCAATAAAATACTAGGTTTACACTGTGAATATACTATTTGTTTATTAAACGATAATGTAATCGTCACCAAGAGGCATTTCAGTTAATTCTTATAGCTATTAAGGTAATGAGAGATAAAAGGGATTTATTAAGTGGTTTATTATTAACCACTTGAAAAAATATTTTATTTGATAAATTAGTGTACTGAATAACATTGATAAAAATAACAAACCTTGCTACACTACAAGGTCTCGGATTCAGTTCATGGTCGACTTAATAAAATAGTAGAATCAATTATTATATTAATAATGATTAATAAATATATTCTTGAGAGGAAAAAGTTTTAAACTTGCTTACATGTTGCATCCATGACAACTTTGTACCTAAGATCAGTTGAATAAAAAACATATTAAATAAGCATGAAATAAGTGGATGAAAACCGTATTCTTCAATAAGATCGGGGAGTAGAAAAAAATAATTATTGTTGCTTAGACAAATCTTCTCTCTTCATATATAATGAAAACACGATTCTACTATTATTTAGAGCATTCTTTCCTGAAGATTAATTAGTAAAATACAGTGAAGTGAAGTTTTTCTTTAGAAAGTAAAATTAAAGTTTCTGTAATCAAAGCATCAACAAATCTTTACTGAAATATGGGTAGTGATATAGACGTATAATATACCTTTGGAATGTGCAAGATTTTTGACAATTTAAAACGCAATAAAATAAGTAGTACAAGTTAAAAGAATGTCTCTATAAGCACATAAACTTAGGGAACATTTGTAAGGAGAGAGGTTATGGGATTCAGTGTTGCCTCAGTACAGTATTCATATTTCTTTTATACAATACGCAATATTTTGGAAAATATTACGTACCAAATAGTAAATCGTTATTAAAATAAATGGAAAGTTGCCATAAATCCATGAACTGACATTGTTATTAATTATTTATAATTTAAAGATTATTTCATGAAAAAGAATGTCCCATTTTAAAACAAATGGGAAATTCGTGGAATATTATAACTATATATATTAACTAAAATAACTATTGATATATATATTATTTGAAAAATGAAATAATAATCAACCGAATAAAATGGGGACCATTGTTATTCCTTTTTTCATATACACAGCATAACCCACTGGTGTAGGTGTGTTTTTCGTTTTATTATTTTGATTAATTTTATTTATTGGAATCCACAACTGTATAATATAAATTTTGAGTAAAATATAAAAACGCTGCAAATTATTACACAATGCTTTATTATTTGAAAATAGCAATATTAGGGTATAACTGTTTATAAGGCTGTTGATATTAAGTAATGAAAAGCACTAATTCAAAGCATCATATCATAACACTACCTTTGATTTCAAAACGCAATATCTAAGCTAGTTGTAAACCAATTTCAATGATTATTTTTTCATTCAGTCCAAAATTTAATTCTCTATCAAAATTTAGGGTATTTATTTATTTGGAGAAACGATTTTTCTTATTCGTTATTCGGATTCTACGCCTCTTGAAACGAAAGGTCTCAATTTTGAATGGGGTTATTTTATTTTATTTTTTGGTCAATTACAAAGGTTCATTTTTGAAAATAATAAACCAAAAGGCATGAAACATATGTAGATAAGCTAACCAATAGAAACACTCTATTTTTTTTTCTTTTCCACTTAATATTTTATTTACACCTGTAAAAAAAATTACGATCAGCAAATGTGCTAAAATCTAAGTAAACATGGCGTGGGCAGGCATGAGGGAGACAGCGCCCAGTGGTGCATCCTCCTGACATTAAGCAGAACTATATTTTCAGGTCAGGAGGTCCCTCATCCAACTCCTTTTCAGCCTACGCCGAGATATGGATGGTATGTCAGTTGTAGCCATGTTTTGCATAAGTTTGTTTATGTGCCCATTTAGTTTGTCGTGAAATCGTTTGTAAATCAATCGTATGTGGTTTGTTGCAATTGGAATACGTAAGTCGGTATGAAGGGTATCGTTTGAAACATACGGTGAAGAGTTCGTTATTAGTCTTAAAAATTTGGATTGAAAGGTTTGTATTTTTTGAATGCGTGTTTTTTTTAACTATTCCGTAAATTTGGCAAGCGTAAGTCCATATAAGTTTTAGTAAATACGTATATATGTTAAGCTTCTGTCTGATGGGTAATTTAGAATGTCTATGAAGTATCGAATACAATAGTCTCAGTCGAAAATTTAGAGTTTTACGTTTAGTCTTGACGTGTGGACCCCATGTCAACTTTTTGTCAAAAATAAGTCCTAAGTACGTTACTGTGTTTGATTGTGGTATCTGGTGATTGTCTATGTAAACTGTATGGCAGGTTCCATGTCTAAGTGTAAATGTAACATGTGGTGATTAGTCGTGGTTAATCTTTAATTTCCATTTCCTACACCAGTTTTGTACATTGTCTAAGTGATGTTGTAAAGTCATACTGGCCTGTGTAGGGTCTGTGTTTTTGTTAATAATTGCAGTGTCATCGGCATACGTCGGTCGCAGTTAGGATGTTTTCGTTTGTCAGTAGGTCATATGTGTATATTAAGTAAAGAAGTGGGGCCAGGATAGAACCTTGGGGAACTCCTGCAGGGACTGGGTTGACTGATGAGGTCTCGGAACCCTGTCGGACAGAAAAGAAGCGGTCATAGAGAAAATATTGTAAAACTAGATAATAAGTGCTTGGAAGTATGGGTTTTAGTTTGAAAAGAAGACCCTGGTGCCACGCCCTTTCAAAAGCTTGAGTAACATCCAAAAATGCCCCAGAAGCGTATTGTTTTAGTTCAAGTGCAGTGGAAAAAGTCCGTTACTCTGTGTAGCAGTTGTGTTGTGGAGTGAAAAGAGCGAAATCCGAATTGATGGTCTGGTAATATGTTGTGGTCAGTCAGTATGTTAATAATGCGTCCGTACAATAATTTTTTCAATATTTTTGAGCATACTGGAAGAAGGCTAATTGGTCTGTAGGAATCAGGTCTGTGTTAAGTTTATGCATCATTGAAATCGTAGAATATTTCCATTGAATGGGGAATTTGGTCGTCCTGAGTATAGCATTGTATAATGTAGTAAGAAATACTAAAACTTTTCTGGTGATTTTATGAAGCACCTCAGCAGTGATAAGGTCGTAACCAGGAGTCTTTCTTTTCGGCATTTTCATAATCTGTCTAGATACCTCGGAAGGAGTAAAGGATTTTGGTGGAAGAGACATGGGAAGAGGAGAGTCCAAGAATTCCTGTACATAATTTTCGTGTTGAATGTCTGTTAAGTCTGTGTGAGGTTGAAAAACACTTAAAAGATAGTCAACGAAGATTTCAGATTTGTCTTTATCCGACACGGCTCAAGAACCATCATCGTTTCTCAATGGGGCAGAAACTTCACGTTGTTTCAGAATTCGTTTGGTATGTCGCCAAAGGGTGTTGTCGTCGGTTGTCAGGTTTTCCAGATATTTGTCAAAGTTAGTTTGTTTGAATTTTCGTATTTCTGTTTTAAGTTCATTGTTAAGTTTGTTGAAGATTCGTCTGTCTGAAGGAAGACTGTTAGTTTGCCATTGTTTGCATGATCGTCTCTTGGCAGGATTAGGTCCCTGATACATTGAGGGTAGGATGGCGAAGTTATTCCTGGCCTTCTTTTATTTTGTTGTGAGGACCATGCAGCTTCTTGGACGGTTGAAGTGAAGAGTTCAACTGCATCTTCTAAGTCTTTTTCAGTTTTTAGTGCTTTAGGGACAGTGAGCTGGGCATTAATATGCTTATTGAATAGATCCCAATCCACGATTCCGTAGGTAAGCGACTGTCTTCTTTCCGCAAAGAATTTCTCCACCCCCAACATCAGGTTCACCGGTAAATGATCTGAGCCAAGGTCCGTTTCAGTTGTAACTGTAATCGGTAGAGTCGTTAAATCTTTGTCTACAAATATGTCATGTACGTCAGGTTTTTTGTGACAAGAATTTGGTAAGTAAGTCGGTTTGCCAGGAGAAAATACGTTCAATGATAAGTGGTCAATAGCAGATTTGAGTTTTCTGTCCCTTGGTGTGCACAAACGAGAACCCCAAGTTTTGTGTTTTGCATTAAAGTAACCTCCTGCCAGGAATGTTCTACCAAAGGAGTTAAATAAATCAACAAACGTTTGGTCGGTAATGATATATTTAGGGGGACAATAAATAGAAGCTAGTGTTATGTTTAAGTATTTAGTCTGTAACTGTATTCCTGTTATTTGTATCTGAGTCGTTGAGTCTACGTGTATAGGGTAATGTTTAATACTCCGTACGACATACTTTCCTGATCTCTGGAAAATATCTATCGTTAAAATGATCCCTAACCCCAAAAAATCGCTAGAACTCCCTTCTTCCCACCGTCTTCTCTCTCTTTTACCTATTATGGGTAAAATCCTGGAAAGACTCATCCTTAAACGTCTGTACCCAATCCTATAACTTAATCATATAATCCCAGACCACCAGTTTGGCTTCTGAACATCCCACTCCACAATCCAGCAATGTCATCGCGTGGTGGATGTTGTCTCGTCAGCATTGGAGCGCGGATTGTACTGCACGGGAGCCATTCTTGACGTAGAACAGTTAAATTATATGATTTTCGCAATACTTTTCTTTAGTTCTAAACTGTAAAAGAAATCATAATTGTTTTTCTTTAAGAGATTAAACGTTTCATTGAAATGACCTCAACCCCAAAGAAATTGTTTACAAAAATTTAAACATTGTAGAACAAAAGTAAGACAAAAATCATTTAATAAAAAAAATTGTTACATTTTAGTTACTATGTAAATAAAAAAAAACCATTTGCTGAAATCGGTAAACAGAATGATTAGCAGCTGCATCCAATTTGGATCACATGGTCAGCAGAGTTGTATTGACATTGAATGAACTTTAATGGAGTGTTCATTTGAAGTAAATACATTGGATAAGTGTTTGCAATAGATGAATCATAGGCTATGTATTAAATCCTATGAATCTGCTAGAACATTATCAGTACTCAAAAACGAAAATAAAGTAGTTTATTTTCCTTTTTTCAATTATTACTATAGCAATACCAAAAAAGGAATGCCAATGCTAAATTAATGCAAGAATCATAATGCAGGATAAAAACCGTATTTATAAATAATTGTATTGTAAACTTAACCCATTTCATAACGTGTTGCAATTAAGTAAACCCTTCTCTTAACCCTGAAGTATATATGTAATCTCTTAATTGTGTGGAAAACATTTATTCGGTACAAAACAAATCGCCAGATAATGGCCTGATTTCACGTGAAACGCAAGTGAATCTGATATCTGCAAACAAATAAACCGCAGGAGGTACATACACAACTCTTGGTAATTAATATCAATTACTTGCAGTAATGTGGTATACGCAGCCATGCGTAACATCCCTCTATTGCAAATACTCTTAGGTTAAGGAAGGAATAGGACGCAATAGAAAGTTCGAAATTAAGAATGTTCTCTTCTTAGCTAAATTAATCGAAATTATGTTAAAAATCTCTCAAAATATTTAGTTGGTTTCTTAACTGATTTTTGACGGCATGTTTTAGGCTTCTAGCGGAACGTTAATATTTGCAATTTACTTTATACCTAAGTTTAGTTGTTTGTTCCTATGTACTTTGCACTCAAAGTTTCATCCAATCATTGCAGTCCTAAGATATTGCAAACAACAAGAATTATCTCAATTTCAACTGACATATTTAAATGACCTTGTTGTTTTTTATTGCTTAACCTGGCGCGTCACTCTCAAATAACAAATTATATACCATTCCTCAAGTAAAAAATAAATAAATATATAATATATATATATATATATACATATATATATATATATATATATATATATATATATATATATATATATATATTGAAGGTTTTTCCTTTATTAAGGAAACTAGGAGCGGCGTCGTGAAGAATATTATTTATTCTGTTATTTCAGTTATGAAGCGACTCTGGGTTTATCTGGTCAGTATACAATTTAAATGAGATATATGTACAAGTACAGAGTTATTGAAAGCATTTACTAAAACTAAAGTTTACAATTTATATTTTTTTAAAAGAACGTTTCTTTTTTTTAATATTCACTTTGTCCAAGTTGTTGAACTGCTCTTGACCTCAAAAATCCATTACCTGTATTATCAATCTCATAGAGTACACCTCAGTGACTTATATGCAAAAGAAAAAATCTGGTGCGGACAAAACATGACTTTCACTTACCTCGCTACTGCCTGCAATTTTTGGCAGGGAGTCCCTTGCCTCTGGTTGCCACTAGATGGCGCTGTGCTCTTGATGATGCTGTCTGCTAGAGGGCAGCACTCAAAATATGTTTAGGGCCCTGTTTCCTTAACATATTTTTGAACTTTTCTCCTTTAATTGTTTATAAAATTCGCTCAACATTCATATATACTGTCATTTATCAATGATGACAAGTTGATGATTTTTTGAAATTTATAAAATTAAATGTACTTTAGTTGAAGAAAATTTAAAATATCGGAATTTAAGCTCTGTCGGACTATTTAAATCAGAATAAAACCTACATCATATTATAGCTTATTAAATTTTACATCGATATAGCGAGTTTAACCAAAATCGTTATAGCCGTTTTTGAGAAAATCGTAAAAAGGTGCAAAATGTATTGTATAAAGTGGCTCGTCTGGTTATCTGATTTTAATGAAAAAGTTTCTATAACATCTCGGGCATCTAATTGTCTTAAATATGAAATTTCAGTTTCATAGGACTTTTCGTTTTTGCACTGTAGTTACCACACACACACAAACGTTTTTGTAACATCTCGGGGGTATAGTTGTCTTAAATATGAAATTTCAGTTTCATAGGACTTTTCGTTTTCTTTCGATTTCATATATAGATAAGTGAAATTTAAAACTTGGTACTGAATGAAATTTTATATATTTATAGTCGGAAACGTAATACATACTGACAGAACTCATCATCAAGAACAGGATCATTAATCATATTTTTTAATTCTTTATTTCAGTGTAGGATGTGTAATTTGGTGTTTTGTTATGTAAAGCATCGAAACGAATAGATAAGGAAACAACCGGATTCCGCCAGTTTAAATTAGTACAGTGTTTTGTAATAAACACTCGTTCAAAAAATTGTCAATATTAACCTTTGACTTAATGCATTATTGTTTACATTTTATCAGATATCAGGGACGTTATGATCAAATATGAATACAGTAAGTGATTCAGTAACATTTATTGATACTTTTGCCAAATATTGAGACTCTAATTCCATTGTTTAAAGATGTAGACGAAGATGGCCAAGAGACCTCATACCATAAATTAGACATTGGAGTGTTACCAATGGGTAGTTTCTTCACAGGACTACCATGTGTTCTAACCTTATCAATTCTATTTACTTGTTGTATTGATTTAATACACTTGTAAATTTCTTTAAATACGTAAATCAAAAGACGTAGACAAGGAAAAAATAAAAGGTTGTTGGGAACGGAATGGTCTGTGAAGTGAAACTGAAAATCTTAAGGATGTTACGGAGGGCCCAAACGAGAAAAATTATAAGAAGAAGAGGAAGGAGATATTCTGAAATGGTTGTCCAGTGGTTCCTATAACTCATCCAGTTTGTCATAATTGCTTTAGGAAAGGACGAGAAGAATTCTCTCTCACTTAAAAAGGTTTCTATAATTTTACCGCCCAGTTTGCCATAATTGGAGTAGAAAAGTACTTAAGGACTCAAACAAGAAAAAAAAAGTCTCCTATTAAAAAAATGATTGCTGCGAATGATTGCACTTTAGGTTCTTTCTTTCTTACAAAAGAAACCGTTCAACTTGAAAAATTGGTTTCAAAAACGAAATATTAAAACCAATTCCTCCAAATCGAGCCACATGAGCTTCTCCCTACTGAGACTCATCTGGACATGAGAGAAGCAGAACTATGTGGTTCTACAAAACACGTACACACGAACAGAATAAGAACGACTCAATCTAATTTTCTACGTATAATTGTTCACGGCCATGGAATGTTTTAAATCACACGCTACACAATGACATAAACATGCCAACTGTAAACTCTTACATTCTTGCCGATTATAATACACTTGTAGAGATGTGTTTGTCGGAAACATTTCATAAAGTTAGAATCAGTCATAATTACTCCGAGAGATTTGAGGTGCGATCGGGTTTGAAACAGGGTGACTCTCTTTCACCTGTTTTGTTTAATATAGCTTTAGAATATGTCATAGAAAAGGTGATGTGTACCGAGAAAGGCTTAAATATGGGTGACAAGATTCCGGTTATGGGGTATGCCGATGATTTGGTACTGCTAGGTGAAGACACGGAAACCATACAACTAAATACAAGTGTCTTAATAAAAACCAGTAAACAAATAGGTCTCGAATCAAATACCGATAAGACGAAATATATGATTAGTAGCAGAAATGGTGGCGATCTTGATAATATTAATATTTCAGGGCATACTTTTGAACACGTAGAGCAATTCAAGGATTTAGGTTCAATGATAACAAGAAAAAATGAAATCCAGGAAGAAATAAAGTCCCGGTTAAAGGTGGGAAATGCGTGTTATTATTCAGTTGCTAAGTTACTTAGCTCGCGGCTTCTGTCTAAAAACTTAATGGTTAGAATTTATAAATCTATTATTCTTCCGACGGTTCTTTACGGATGTGAAACGTGGCCGCTTAATTATTTTAATTATTATAATTATTTTTTTAAATCATAAAATCGGTAGAGAATTAGCGGAGATGTGGCATTTGGAACTCAGCAGCCGCGATTGCCTATTTTTCTTGAATATAAATTTACTGTTCCTGTACGTCCTTCCTTAGCCCTTTGATTACTTGGAAACTATCAATGTAACTTATATAATATGATAATATAATTATTAAGAAATATTAAACTTGTATGTAATAATTTAGTCTTTATTTGGGTAAGCCTGGGAACAAGGAGGAAGAAAGTGAGGAAACAATATAAATCTCTATGGGTGAGTGTATAATAATAATAATAATAATAGGCTTACCGAACCCGAAGGTTCGGTGCCGATACCACTAAACTTCGCCTGCACAGACTTGTCCAATGTTCGCCGGTCAAGCACAAGCCCCCGAGATCAGCCTTAATGCAATCCTCCCATCGACGCTTCGGCCTACCTTTCGGACGCCTACCAGTCGGTTCAGCGAATACCAACTTTCTCGGAATCCGTTCCTCACCGAGCCCAACAATTTTACGCGCCCATTTGAGTCTCCGCATTCATTTATATTCACAGGATACAAGTTCCGCAATTCCGCGATGTGCAACCTTCTAAACTCCCCAGTGGCCTCATCTCTCTTCGGACCAAATATTTTACACAGTACCTTATTTTCGAAAACCTTAAGCCGTTGTTCATCCTTCAAAGTAAGCGGCCACTTTGAAGGATGAACAACGGCTTAAGGTTTTCGAAAATAAGGTACTGTGTAAAATATTTGGTCCGAAGAGAGATGAGGCCACTGGGGAGTTTAGAAGGTTGCACATCGCGGAATTGCGGAACTTGTATCCTGTGAATATAAATGAATGCGGAGACTCAAATGGGCGCGTAAAATTGTTGGGCTCGGTGAGGAACGGATTCCGAGAAAGTTGGTATTCGCTGAACCGACTGGTAGGCGTCCGAAAGGTAGGCCGAAGCGTCGATGGGAGGATTGCATTAAGGCTGATCTCGGGGGCTTGTGCTTGACCGGCGAACATTGGACAAGTCTGTGCAGGCGAAGTTTAGTGGTATCGGCACCGAACCTTCGGGTTCGGTAAGCCTATTATTATTATTATTATTATACACTCACCCATAGAGATTTATATTGTTTCCTCACTTTCTTCCTCCTTGTTCCCAGGCTTACCCAAATAAAGACTAAATTATTACATACAAGTTTAATATTTCTTAATAATTATATTATCATATTATATAAGTTACATTGATAGTTTCCAAGTAATCAAAGGGCTAAGGAAGGACGTACAGGAACAGTAAATTTATATTCAAGAAAAATAGGCAATCGCGGCTGCTGAGTTCCAAATGCCACATCTCCGCTAATTCTCTACCGATTTTATGATTTAAAAAAATAAATTTAGTTTGAAGGTCCACCAATGAATAGCTTCTCTAGATTTAGGGTAGATATCCCTTGTTTACTATATACTTACGTTTACTTGATGTATTTTAATACAGTTAAAATTTTCAATAAATATATCTTTTTAAATAAATAAATAATCCTTTATTCATAAGGTAAGCAGACAATTTTTTTTCTTCAATATTTGGATTCTACATACTTGAAACGTTAAACCTGGGATTGGAATAAGGTGGGATTTTTTTTTTTTGGTTTTGTTTTATAACAATGGTTTATTATTGAAATTGCTAAACCAAAATAAATGAGGATAACTACAGCGTAACTCTGCTGGGAAAATTTATGAAGAATTTTCCAAATTCTTTATTTCTTCCCAACTGCGGCCGTTCCACGGTGAACGGGGAAAGAGGTGAAATTGCCACAGAGGAAAAATGATTTCAAATATGATACAATACTGACCACTTTATAGTTATTGTAATATAATCGGATTGTTTGGCTTAGTTGAAGTTGGTAAGTACATTAATTTCTCTCCCTCCATAAGTTCAAAAGTAAAAAAAAGGCTTTCAAAAATTCCTCTAAATCCGCTTCTACTTCCTGAACTTTTTGTAAATGCTTGATTTGAGACTTATTTAGATCATATAGACCCATATACACGGCAGAGTTTACTCGGGCCATGTGGTGAGGGCGGGGATTTAATGCCAGAGTTAAAAAGCACCTGCGAACTCCATAATTATTTTATCTTATAACGAAAGTAATCAGGTTGCCGGTCAACGCTCTGTATTTTTCTTACAGGCTACAGGCTACTCCGGCCCTTATAAAATTGATATGTATAAAGACAGTATTAAAAAAAAAAAACTTATATTTCTGGCCACACTCCACCCCAACGATTTTGAACCTGTTTGGCTCCCTCCTTGGGTTCTGCTTGGCTGCTCCAAGGTGTTCCATAAATGTTTCGTCATATTGTGAGAGCAGATACTAGATCTCAAGTGGAACAAAAAAGTTCATGTGACCTATAATCTGATTCTCAACGGTTAGGCAGGGAAATTTTACTGTTAACCATCGTTTTATCAGAAAAGCTCAAATATATCTATCTACATCATGTGCACGCACAGAAAAATGAGTGATGCCAAAATAAAAGAAGAAATAATCTGCCAGAAGGTCAAGAAGTCTGATCCTCAAAATAGAAAAGTAAGAGTCGCACAACTTCATCCGTAAAATTAAATTATAATATTTCTAAGAGCATTAGGACATTCCAAGTAGCTATTACCCTTCTATCATAAGGTTTTAAATTTTCCGGATCCCAGAAAAACTTTTTCATTTAATCTGCCTTCATTGGGCCATTCCAGAATAAAAATAAAATAAAATTTGCGCTTAATATTTGTCTCATAAATGCCTAGTTATATTGTGGTAGCAGGTACTGATTTAGAAATTAAGTCTAACTTTGTTCTAATGGAAACTAATATTTATGTGGTGTTTTGCGATCGAATGGAATAAGTGCTGGAGTTATCGTGTTCAAACAATGGATTCGTTAATCATTTTAACCATGAGAGAGCATTCGAGGTCCGCGAGCTTCTGGCAAAAGATGTAATGAGGGACGGAATCGAAGGCCTTCGAGCAATCTATAATACCTTTGCAAATACATTGTTTTTATTGAAATTGTTGCATATCCCATACTGCTATTTCATTATATTCAGAACTAAATTGTCTTTGGAAACCTCTTTGTTCATATTGTATGACGGAATGTCCTTCACAAAAAGTTTTGGTACAGCTTCTGTTCCTGTGAGCTATAATTAACTGGTTAATAAACATTAGTAACGGGTAGATATCAAAGAGGTAAAAAGCTGTCTAGTTCGAAGTACTGCTCCAAGTGCCGGGCGGATCTAAATGACTGATAAAATAAAAAATCCAACTTATAAGTGTTTATTTTAGACATTTAATAGCATGATCGATATAAATATAACAGCAGTACTGTGGGTGTACACAAAAGACATTACCGTCTACAAATAATAACTACGTGTATCATTCCCGCCTTCGGGATAAGAGGAGGCCTACAGCTACTCCACATTCAGGGTTCTTCCCTATTAAAAAACCTATTAGAAGGTAAAAATCTCATCTCAGAATGATAAGGAGGACTAATATCTACTCCAATTACAGGATAATTATTCCCTTATTACTTATAAGAAATCCGCATTAGGACTATTAAAACATATATACAAAGATCCACCATTTTTTTTTTCTATTAGTTTTCGGATGCTCATTATTCTACTTTATATTTATTAAATTTATTTTATTTTTCATCAAACTTGTAAAGGTCTTTCTACAGCAGACGTCATTTTTTACATTCAAGCAATAATATATTTACAATGTCCCTGATACTCTATTTATTTATTGATTTGAATTAAACACGTTAATAACAACTGAGACCCATTCCTTTTTGCATATAAAATATCAATTAAAGTTTATCTTAATCCTAATCTTTACATACCAATAACGTAATCCTAATATTTACACTGTATGTACAATCTATTTACAATTTTTCCAGTAAGGTTTAACCTGAACATGGCCCAGGTTAAACACTGTAAGCTCGTCATACGGAGGGGACGCTAATTACCCCTTTTTATCCTCTGGAAACGGATAAAGACTGCCGTATTTCCCTGGATTGTTCCTCTTCTTTTCCCACGAAAGCTTTTATTAAAAGATTTACTTCCACGGTTCTGCTTAATTTTGGGACATTGTGCCTTGAAATGTCTTTTATCCCCACATATAAAACAACCACTCTGTGCTTTAAATGATACTTCTGATGATGATGCACAAGCTGATGACTTTGACTTTAACTTTGTATCTGTATCTAGAAGTCTGGCTCGCACAAAATCCATTTGGACTTCTAAATTAGTTTCTAAAGCTGTCACAACTGTGTTGAATTCATCTGGTAAAGACATCAAAAGGTGACATACCTTGTCTGACTCTCCTAGAACTGTGCCTTGTTCTTGAAGGTTTCGGATAATGGTATCAAATGCCAAAAAATGTTCTTCCATATTTCCATGAAGAGAATATTTCAGGCCCATCAACTTTCTGTACAAGTCAATTTTGAAAAAGAGGTAGATCTGACAAAAACCTTCTTTAAAGCATTTATCATTTCCTTGGAAGTTTGGCAATCCATGATTATTTCCAGATGTTTATCTGAAATGCCTTGGATAATGATGGACTTTGCCTTTGAGTCTTTAATGAGAAATTCCCTTTTCTCAGCACTAGAGGTAGGAGGATCTGCTTCCAACACATCTTTTACCTGTTCTCTTTCCAAAATAGATGACATTCTGAAAAACCAGCTGTTAAAACTTGTTCCGACGAGTACTGGAACTCCTGAAGTAGTAACTGACGCCATAGTACCGGTAAACAAAATTCACTAATAAAATAATATCACTTCGCGACTACGCGTTGACACTATACACAAATACTATGCTCTGCACAACAATACTCTGGGCCCATAACCTATTAAAGTTATAGAGTATTAGGCAGTGGAATAAAAGAACCCAACTATCTTTACATATACAATCGATATTTAACACACCCCCTCAATTGAATGTTTTCAAATATATACATACACAAGTAAATATTCAATTGTATCTCACATACAAAACAAGTAAAAATATTATTCTACTACAAAATTCTACACCAACAAAACAAGTAAAAATATTATTCTATTAAAAAATTCTATACAACAAAGCAAGTAAAATATTATACTATTACAAAATTCTATACAACAATTTTAGCACAATATATATACATGACATTAATATATTAATTAATTAAAGCCTTCCGAAACATTTGAAACTTATCAAAGGCAAGTGGTTTTGTGAACAAATCTGCCACATTGCGGTCAGAATTGATGTGTTCCACAGATATTATTTCTTTGGAAATAAGATCTTTAACAAAATGGAATTTTATATCAATGTGTTTTGCTCGTTTAGAGTTTTCACAATTCTTTATAAAAGCTATAGCACTAGTGTTATCCACCAACAGTTTTCCACTTACTGTTTCACCACTGAACTCACTAATTATTCCACTTAAACTCACAATTTTCTGTGATGCCATTCCTCCTTTTTATTAGCATCCTCATAAGATGATGGAACTCCATCTGATCGGCTTACCATACAGTATGCATTATATAACTCATAATAATTTAGGAAATGAGGTTTTGACCGGTTTCTCTGAGGTCTAGAAGTTTCTTCTGAATGCTCTGGATTGGATTCTTCATTCTGAAGTCTTGAAGGGTTTTCTGACTGCTCTGGATTACAATCATTCTGAGGTCTAGAAGTATCTTCTGGCTGCTCTGAAATATTAGTGTTATTCTCTTCACCATTTTTCCTTCCCTCTTCATAGCTTCCACCACTATTATGATAGACAATAGGTACATTTTTAACTTCTTTATAGGGCATTTGGCTCTCCTCGAATATCACATCTCTAGATCTAATAACTTTCTGCTCATCTGGCAACCAAATCCTATACCCACCACCACAATAACCAACCATCACCCCCTCCTTGCTTCTGGGATCCAATTTGGAACCTTTAGGAAGAATGGTAGGCCATGCTCGGCAACCAAATATACGAAGTTTAGACAGATCATTTCTACCATTCCATTTTAATGAGGGAGTTTCACCTTTATTTAAGGCTGAAGTAGGTGACCTATTCAGTTCATAAGCAGAACATCGAGCTGCTTCCCCCCACAAGAACTTTGGGATGCCGGAATCTGATACCTTAGTACGCATCATATCTAATAGTGTCCTATTCATTCTTTCGCTCTTTCCGTTCATTTGAGGGCTATATGGCAAAGAATATTCTAATTTTATACCTTTATCTGAACAATATTTTTGAAAAAATTTAGACGTAAATTCACCTCCATTATCTAAACGTAGCCTTTTCACTGGGACACCCTGCTGCCTTTCTAGTTCCGCTATATAATCCATCAGGTTTGTTTCAGCTTCGCTTTTCATATGGAGAAGTTTAACGTACACAAAATGAGTAAAGTCGTCTAAAATCACCTGCATATACCTATGACCTTCAACTGATTCAGGATTGAAAGGACCACATATATCAGAGTGAATTAATTCACCAACCTTTGAAGTGCGTTTCCTATTATTTGAAAAGGGCTGTCTAGTAGCCTTACCTTCAATGCATGCCGAACACTTCTTGTCACTATAGGGTAATCCTAAACTTTTGAGTTCCATGCCGATTCAATGTCCTAGACGTTTATGCCATAAATCTCCATCCGTAGCACTTGTAATGTTGCACTTGACTTGATTATCACTGGGATCATCAAAAGTAAATATGTACAATCCATTCACTCGTGGACAACTCAGCTTAAAATTTCTTCCGCAGATTTTCATCTCCTTAGAATCTGTAATCACTTTTAAGCCTTTTGAGGTAACTGCACTCACTGATAATAAATTATGTTTTAACCCCGGAACTATTAAACCTTTAATGTTTACAATCCTACCTTGAGAGGTTACTCTTAGGGTACCTTCTTTTCTAGTAAACATTTTATCACCATTAGCTATATGTATGGCAACATCATGATCAAGATTCGAAACATTTGACAAAAGGGGTTCCAATTCTGCCTTAAAAAGATGGTTACTCGCACCTGAATCGACTAAAAACACATTGTTAGATGATAGTTTAATATTACACAATTTAGGGCCACCATTACAACTTCTTCATCTACATCTGCTGAATTACCCTGGATTGTTCCTCTTCTTTTCCCACGAAAGCTTCTATTAAAGGATTTACTTCCACGGTTCTGCTTATTTTTGGGACACTGTGCCTTGAAATGTCTTTTATCCCCACATATAAAGCAACCACTCTGTGCTTTAAATGATACTTCTGATGATGATGCACTAGCTGATGACTTTGACTTTAACTTTGTATCTGTATCTAGAAGTCTGGCTCTCACAAAATCCATTTGGACTTCTAAATTAGTTTCTAGAGCTGTCACAACTGTGTTGAATTCATCTGGTAAAGACATCAAAAGGTGACATACCTTGTCTGACTCTCCTAGAACTGTGCCTTGTTCTTGAAGGTTTCGGATAATGGTATCAAATGCCAAAAATGTTCTTCCATGTTTCCTTGAAGAGAATATTTCAGGCCCATCAACTTTCTATACCAAGTCAATTTTGAAAAAGAGGTAGATCTGACAAAAACCTTCTTTAAAGCATTTATCATTTCCTTGGAAGTTTGGCAATCCATGATTATTTCCAGATGTTTATCTGAAATGCCTTGGATAATGATGGACTTTGCCTTCGAGTCTTTAATGAGAAATTCCCTTTTCTCAGCGCTAGAGGTAGGAGGATCTGCTTCCAACACATCTTTTACCTGTTCTCTTTCCAAAATAGATGACATTCTGAAAAACCAGCTGTTAAAACTTGTTCCGACCAGTACTGGAACTCCTGAAGTAGTAACTGACGCCATAGTACCGGTAAACAAAAATCACTAATAAAATAATATCACTTTGCGACTACGCGTTGACACTATAACAAATACTATGCTCTGCACAACAATACTCTGGGCCCATAACCTATTAAAGTTATAGAGTATTAGGCAGTGGAATAAAAGAACCTTGTACTAGACAGCTTGTTTATTACTGCTATATATACAAACAACATGGCGCAGGGGACGCTACCAACTGGACTGTACTGTTTGTTGTTGGGCTGCTGTACACCTAGGTGGAAGTTCAGTGCCACAACTATCTTTACATATACAATCGATATTTAACACCTGTGAGCTATAATTAACTGGTTAATAAACATTAGTAACGGGTAGATATCAAAGAGGTAAAAAGCTGTCTAGTTCGAAGTACTGCTCCAAGTGCCGGGCGGATCTAAATGACTGATAAAATAAAAAATCCAACTTATAAGTGTTTATTTATCTGTTGTGAAAGGAATATTGTTGTCATCCGCTGATATGATGTAAGCGAAATTGTTATCAACAGTTATAAAATCCCTCTCAGGGCGCTGTCTGCAATTATTCTCGGCTAGACTTCATAACTGCTCGTTTAGCTTCAGCTCGACAGGATACTAACAAGATTTCATTCGACACCAAGGTCAGGGCCAGAGCGTTTTGAGTTTTACTAAGTATTTCATCTCAAATGACAGGTAAGGAAAACGAATTTGCTAAATATACACTTATAATGACTTTGTGTCTGTCGAGCAATTTTTCTGGTTGTAGAAATAAAGAAGAGATCGTTAAATCATACGAATCTATCCACAACCGACCTATCTTCCGATTAGCCATAGTAGCATAAAGTGACGTTAAATGAATAAACAACCGACCTATTAAAATTGTGTATATTAATAAAAGAATATTCGTGTAAAATTGTGTTTTTTATTTAGTTTATGATAGTAGATTTAATTTTTTAAGATAACAATAATAATAATAAATTCTTTAATTATTCTGGGACAGTCCCTTTGGAATAAAATATGTATATATATATATATATATATATATATATATATATTTTTTTTTTTTTTTTTTTTTTTATCAAAGATATATATCTTGTACAAATTTGGTTATATATTGCCAACTTTACCGCACACACATTAATAATGAATTTGCGCTGGAGTTCCCACACACTCACAGACCTTTCTGAGGGACATGGTCATTTGGACTAAAACGTGTATTACTCTTGATAACTCAAATTCGAACATTTTCACGATCGCAATACTTTCCCATACTATATATTTCATATATAGGTAAGTGAAAGTAAAAATACAACAAAACAACAACAGTATAAATAATGAATGATGGTAATAAATTATAAGAAATATATGGTAAAGAAACATGATTGCTGATGAATTTGTAAATAAAACATGCTTTGAAAATTACTTATTTAATATAAAATATTTAAGTCTTCAACTATTCAGGTCTTTAGACGACTTTATTAGTAACAAAGTAAGGAAAATTAAGGATTTTTCAAAAGATTTTAGATTGCAAGGATTGGAAAAGGAAATTCGATATTTTAGTGGATGAAATAGGTCCCGTAATAACAGTTTTTTAATAATGAGATTTTTTGTAGTAAATAAGGTGTTTTGAGCGTGGTGGTTGTGGTGATCGTTATTTTGAAATTCGGTATGGTTTTTATTATTAAAACAAACACAACCCAAGTCAAAACTACAGTCGTGAACTCAAACACAATGTTTTATGGCCTAAAACATGACTGTGCATATTTACTACAATAATTCATAGTCAACTTTTTCATACCATCATTAAAACACAATTCTCTTCACCTTAACGCCTTTTGTCCTTGATATGCGAAAAAAAAATGATTTTTAATATTTTTGGACGTCTAGGAAAGAAGTTTCTTCTTTAAAGGGAATATAAGAATTTAAATTTTTAACCAAGAATAATGGCAATAAAAACAATTTATACTACGTAAAATTAATTAATTAAATAAGTTAAATTGTCATACTAGAGCTCCTTATTATTGTCATAAGATTTTGAACTAATACTATATTTATCCACAATGAGTCAACTTGCGAAAAGTTAGTTATCCATATAAGATTGGTAAGATTATAACAAATGAAACTGATTAGATTCGCTCTAAAGTTGATTTTTTCTCATTTTCCCATAAAAAATAATAATAAAACAACTAATAATAAAATTAAAATGTGTGATGAGGACGGACACCTTTTGAAAATAAGTGCCTTTTCTTCATTTCTGAGAATCAACGGTTTCTAAGATTGTTTTTATTTTTTTTTTTAATATAAACTCATTGAGATAACACATTTGTTTACTTTTCATTTTTACATGGGTAACTAACCTTACTGTTTCGAGGTCCATTGACAGTGTAATTTAAAAATAGAGCTCTCAAACTAATCC
Organism: Piezodorus guildinii; assembly: GCA_023052935.1. Lineage (NCBI taxonomy): Eukaryota > Metazoa > Arthropoda > Insecta > Hemiptera > Pentatomidae > Piezodorus > Piezodorus guildinii. The sequence goes on from CM041293.1 coordinate 66,953,237, forward strand.
TAACATAATGTGTATATGTAATATATATATATATATATATATATATATATATATATATATATATATATATATATATATATATTGTGTATATGTATATATCTGTATGTTTTTTGTGGCATCTGTAGAGATATTGTTAAATAGGATGTGTATTTATGCATAAGATATACTTCATCCTTCACTTCGTGTCTCTACAGACCTATGTAATATCTGTTCTCAAGTCTTTGCCAGATCACTTTGATGTTCTTATTTTGCGAGTATCTAGCTTTCTGAATTAAAGCATCCTCCCATCTAAGTCATGATTTGTTTCTTAACCTTGTTTATTAGAGTCTTCCGTCGAACAAAGCTTTGGGGATTCCAGTGAAGAGTTGCCTACTTTGACATGCCTCATCACATCCATATCCACAAAATGGTCATTGATTTCCATATTCCATCTCCTGCTCCAGTGCTCGTAAGAGACCAATATTTCTTTCTCTTTCATGCTTGTGAGGGCCCAGGTCACAGATCCGTATGTGAGAACTATTCTAATGAGATTCTTGTATATGAGACAATTCATACTCCGAGAAGTCGCTGAAATTCTCTGTTTGTTGTTTGTCGAAATAACACCTGCTTGCTTTCTTGGTTTACCAGCTAGTTAGTTTCCTTGATATCCTGTATCCACAACTTTCACCTGAACCTAGATACATGAAAATAGCAACATTCTGAAATGTTAATTGGCTCAATACTAGTGGCTCTATAGCCATTATATCTGTTCAGGACCTTCACACATTTACTCGGTTTCCTTCTTATTAACGCTGATTCCAGAAACTTCCGCTGCTTCGGCCAACTTAAAGCATTCTTGAGATTGAGGTCAACTAGGTCTAAGTCATATACAAATCCAATTATTTTTACTATCTTATTAAATATAATATCTTTAGACTGAATTTCCGAATCTATAGTCTGAATTACAAATATATTTGTAAATTAAAAAGTAGGTAGGTAAGTCTATCACCTTGCCTAATTCATCTTGTGGAAAAAAATTTCGGAAGTAATAGGTGGTGGGTAATCATTCTGTATACCAGGAATTTCTCCAGTATTATGTGGAGGCTAACTGTGTTATCAACTGTGGAGCCACCTCCTCTGAAACTCACCTGACACCAATCGATTTTTTTTTTTTTTTTTTATCAGGAGCTTATTGTAAGTAAGTAATGTTCGAAAAACTTTTTAAGCACATTTAAGCAGCGAGATACCACGGCAATTACAGTAATTTAGGATGTTTCCCTTCTTATGCAGAAGATCATGGAGCATCTATTTTATATGATCTCACTTTTGTTTAGAAAGAATTTCTGCTATCATTTACTTTCCAGCAGAATATAGCCCTGTAGAGATAGTATTTTGGCTTACATAAGGTGGGGACATTTTTTTTTTTTAGGTATGCTGTATGCATTTACTCCATATTTAAAAATCCAACTTTTAGCCCAAACCTTCTGCGTTTTCCGCCATCTTAAAAAAAAAAACGCCCGATAAATGTACTTTTTTCGCAATAACTCGGTTTCATTTATGTATAGAGCCTTATATGTAAAACATTGTCTAAGCAATCTTAAAGACCATTCAGTCTCTTGCAAATTCGATGCTTAACACGTTAAAGTAATCGAAACAAACAATATGCATATTGCATAAATAATGGAATAAAGATGATATTTCATTTAGAGATTGTTTGCCCTTGTTTTATAAAAAATATTTCTTCCATATTTTATATATTATTAGGATAGGACTCTTTAACGAGTACCTGACATCGCAAAGGCTCGGGACCACCTTTTAACGCTCCTTCCGAAGGACGGCATAACTAAGGATTTTTTACTCCCATTAAAAAATCCTAGGACCACCTGCGGGTTCGAACCCGTGACCTTTGGCATAGGAGGCTGTTATGCTAACCACCCAGCTACAAGTGATCCCTCTGTCTAACATCCTGAACTCCATCCTCTAAGATCTTAAAGAAACCATTATACCTCTTATCACTCTTCTTAATAGACTCCTTACCCACGATGAGTGTAAAGCTTCTAACTATAGTATTGTGGAATCCTAAGAGCCTACATTAAAACCATGACGAACTCGACATATTCCTATATGAAAAACAGATAGATATTGCACTACTGACTGAAACTTATTTCCCTCAACGATAAAAATTTTACATAGGAGACTACATCACTTACAGATCAGACCACCCAGATTTACAGACCTTACAACTCTGCCCATGCCGGATCATGCATCCTCATCCATAAATTGCTATACTATTCCCTTATCCCTACTACTCCAACTTACGCCATTTAATCAACCTCTATAACCATTTCAACTCGTTCTTACCATGTTACACTTTCAGCTGTATACTGTCCTCCTAATAAATCCCTTGCATATAACCAACTAGATACCCTATTTCGATCCCTGTTGCTGGTGGAGACTATGACGCTGAACAACAGTGATGGGGTTGTTGAACTGGAGCTGAACTGGATACTCTTCTTCAAATGACTCTTCCTCCTAAAGCATTCTATTCATCTGAAATATCAAAGATGATCCATAGTTTACCATCCAGCAAAGCTCCTGGACATGACATAATCACATCCTATATCTTAAAATATCTTCCTCAAAAAGCCATCATCCAGTCCTATCTTACTGATAGATGCTTCAAAGCAAATAATTCCTATTCCTTCCTTTTTAATCAGTCTGCTGATGTTCCTCAGGACAGTATTCTTTGACCCATTCTTTACAGCTGATATCCCAACACATCCTTGAGACTGAAACGACAAGAAATTGCCCGACATTTTCGACTCGACTACTTCAACACTTAATAGACAAACGCTCAAACCTTCCGCTTAACTACAAAAGGCTCATCTACGTGACTTTCATAAGGCCAATATGGACTTATGGTATACAGCTTTGGGGCCCCACTAAACCATCAAATTCTTCCCGTCTCCAATCCCTACAATCCAAAATCCTTCAAAAAATCCTCAATGTTCCTTATTTTGTTACGAATAAAATCATCCATAAAGACTTAAATGTTCCTTATGTTGCTGACTTGGCCCTAACCAGGTACCACTCCCTTCATGACAAACTTCATTCCCACTCTAATCCATTAGTTTCAAACCTTACTACCTCTACAATCCCTGATAATCCTCTGAGGCATCTGAAAAGGATATGGCCCTGAGACCTGCTGGTTTAGAATAGTTTTTAAAGAGCTGCCAATGGGTAGTATCTCTATATGTGAATCATGACAGTATAATCTTGTGTCACATTTACTAGATGTATTTTATTATACAGTTATAAATATGTGTAAAAACAAAAATAATAATATTATAAAAATTATTTTAGGATGATTGGTGTTACCTTCCTCATTTTAATTATAACAATCTTGGTGTATGTTCTAAACTGGGCTTATAATAGAAACAAATATTGGGAAAAGAAAGGAATTAAGTGTTCTCCAGCTCTACCTTTCTTTGGCAACAGCTTGCCCTTAGTGTTAAATAAGAAAAATATTGGCGAGATATTGGAAGATATTTATAAAGCCCACCCAAAGGAACTGGTGGTTGGGTAAGTGAATATTTTATTAATAGTTCATTTTATACCTTTAGAACTACCATTCAGTAGTTTCTTAACATACATAATAAATATTAGAAATATTTACTCATTGCTTTTGTAAAAGAGTTATAATATCTGTATCTAATCTTCTTTGAGTATTTGAATTGTTTGAAATCAATATGTTGATAACAAGTAAAAAAATGTACAAGTTGTTAATAGGACAATAATGAGCTAACCTTTAATAAAAAATAGTATTTCTCTTAAAGGTACTATGAATTTACAACACCACGACTTCTTGTAATAGACCATGATTTAGTACAAAAAGTATTGATTAAAGATTTTGGTCATTTTGTTGACCATGGTTTTGAAATAAATGAAGAGAAGGCTCCTTTGGATGACCAACTTTTTGTCATGAATGGCAATAAATGGAGAGCATTCAGGTAATTTTGCCTAAATATATATTTGTATTAGTAGTTTAAATTTTAACATTACTTTAAAAAATATATAATTTTGTAGCTACTGTCTATTTTAATGTTTTGATCCCTTTTATTGAATAAATTAAAAAACAAAACTTGGAAGAAAACCCTTTGCTAAAAATGAATAGCTTAGAAAAAAAAATGGAAATATATCTCAGCAGAGATAAAACCTCTCTGGGAGTCAATTAATTATCAAATAGAGAACATCAGTAACAAAATATATTAAGCACTACTGCTAGGAAGTTGATAGTAGTGGTTTTAAAAAGTGTTGGAGACAATTGTCAGTTTCAAGCCAAATAAAAATTATTGAATTACATTCAGATGTAATTATTATCAAAAATACTACAGTATTTTCTCACAATCGCCATTTTCGAAGAATCTTTTATAAATTCACTTTTGAAATTACAGAATTTTACAACAGTGACCATAATGATTTATTTTGTTATTAATAAGGGTTATGCAATAAACGATTTTAATAGTTAATATTAAAAATTTTTTATTTGTTTTTTTTTAATTTATCGATATCGTTTTCTTACATAGGACAAAACTAGCCCCTTTATTTACATCAGGAAAACTAAAAACTATGTATGATGTTATGTCTGAAGTAGGAGATAATTTATTAGAGTACATGAATAAAAATAAAGCAACTGACATTGATATTCGAGAAGCAATGGGCTTGTTTTCTATGGATATCATAGGGTAAGTATAGAAGTAAAAAAATAATATATTTGCTTTCTACATACAACTTTGCATGTTTTATATTGGATTTTTTTTTTTTTTTCAATTCCCTTTGCATTCATGATTGTATTTTGATTGTTTCTAATTAAATTTTCATAATTATAAAAGTGGCAAAGGAATAAATTATTATTCTATAAATGAAGATCATATTCTGAAACAATTAAATGCCTTACCATTAAATAGATTTAATGTAAGCAGAACTCTATTTTTTAAGGAAAATGTTGTAGAATAATACATAATATTATCCAAAAATAGCAGTTTTTTTTTTTTTTTATCTTTCGACCCTTGGTTCTTTTCGTGGAGTGGTAGATTATAATTTATTTTATAATACAACTCCACAACTGATAACACTTGTGGAAACCCTCCTAGGGTTAATCTAATTTCTATAATGTGGAACCCTTAGTTGGGTACAAAACTTGACCGCTAAGCAAGATCTTGGTGAAATCACTTTACACAATTGTTGGCCTGTAAACAGCAAGGGTTCTTACTAAATACTAGACCCAAGATCCTTTATGTATGGTAGTGATATCGATTTTTATCACTAAATCCTGGGTTTTCTCCTTACATTCCCCCATTGTCAAAATCATCAGTGGGATACAAATCACTATGGACAAAAAGAAATGAAAGTTTTGATACTTCTGCTCTTCTCCATAGCTTTTGACTCTTTGGGTCATTTTGTATTTTCTTCCAAACTAAAATTATTATCCCTTTCCAACAGTTTTTGTAATTCCTAATCATCCTCTATATTCATTTTATATCCCGTTCCAAAGCGTGGCCCAGGGCTCATGCACATCTCCCACAGTTTTAATCTTCATATTTCTCTAATTCAAACATACACTGCTCCCACCACCTATGAGTCAATGGTTTCCAAATCTTCCTGCTGAAGAGCCCAAGCACACCTGGATAAGCTAAGCTTAAGTAATATGAAAATTCAGGACATTGTTCCAATCCCATTCCGAGATCCATTGCCACCTTCCCTTGATCGTCCTTTCCCCTTTAGTTCCTCACTCAAAAACCTGGTTATTACTGTTGACCAAACCCTATCCTGAACACCCTATATTGACCAACAATCAATAAGCATCCTTAAACTATTTCATCACTCCCACCACCTTCTGTAACACACCAATAAGCTCCTAACATCCTTTCTCATTTTTCCTCACTTCAACTAAGATTTCTTTTTTTTTTTTCTTCATTACCTTGCCTTCATCGGTAATATGAGGGCTTTCTAGGTCTAGAGGGTGAGGATGAGGGATTGATTCCTGGCACCGAGAGATGAGCTTGAAATTATTTTATCTTTAAAACTTCGATGATCAGGGGTGAAGTGAATCATGAATTGCTTTTTAAGATTTGTTTTCAATACCCTGATGTGGTCTCCCATGATTCACATCTACAATGGATTGAAGTGGCTATTCCCCTCCACGCACAGACAGTATTGCCTTAGGTCATTCCGTTACCAAACCATATACTCCCAGCATCTTCACAATAGACATAGTCTCCTTCAATTTTAATCAGTCCACTTACTGAAAAGAAGATCATGCCATTCCAACAATTATATCCCATTCCACAATTAAACTAAAAATGGATTGAACCAAAGAATTTAATCAATCCTTTGCTAGTTCTGTCACCGTTTGGAATTCCATTCCTCTGAATATACCTCATGCTTCTTCCTTATCTTCATTCCATTCTCTCTTTTTCCAACACCTTCTGTCACCCCAAAAAGATCCGCTTTGATTGAATATTTTTAATTTTTGTCTGATTTTGATTAGAAGAACGCAACCATTTTTAATGATCAAACTTCATCTTTGGAATAATTCAACATAATTGTTTTATTGATTTCTCATTCCATTGTTTTATTCATTTTTTTATTTTCTTTACAACTGTGCTAATAATTAATGGCCAGACATGTCTATTTCATTACAATGAGTTTTTTATTTTTAAGGGCCCAAGTTCCAAAATAAAATTATTTATCTATCCATATAAATTTCACTAAAACTTATATAGTGTTGAACAAACTTATAGGTTTTAGTCAGAAAATTATGATAAAAGTAAAATATTTAATGTATAATCCCAGAAAATAGTAAAAAGTCCACCCAACATAAAAATGGGTGAGACCTGTTTTAGATTTTGAAGGTTAACTCTGACTGAAACGTATTGTCTGTCAATGTATACTGACTGAATATGAGATCAACAATTTCAGTCCAATTAATTTTTGCTTGTCTCAGTTATCTCCACTGGAAATAAGACCTAGTATCAAGGAATTATACAAACCTATCATATTATACATCAAATAAGTGGATTTAAACTGTTCCCAAGAATGCTTTGAAAAATAATTCCTTTCATTGAATGAATCCATTACCAGCTCTTGTCTATAATATTTTCAGAATAATTTAAAGGTGTAACAGAATATAATTACTTTACCATGAAGGTAAGATGTCTTTTATGTTATGAATCTATAACCTTTTCCTCTTGATGTTTATTTAACATCACTTTATGCCACTGTGGCAAGTTGGATGTCCCTCTCTTGTCGTAGTTTAAGGCTTCAAATCCAATAAATAACATTAATAGGTTGTGTATGTTTTAATTGTATTGCGAAAAGCAATTTAAAATTAGCAATTATTAAGTACTGATGCTAATATTTTATATCTTATATGATTTTAGGTCTGCCGCATTTGGAATAAATCCAGGGGTATTAAAAAATCCAGAATCAGAATTTAGAAAAATGGGAAAAAAAATAAATGATGTTAGTATTAAAAATATAATCAGGATTTGGATGTTCTTCTGTTTCCCAATATTACAAAAAAAATTTGGCTTTTCATTTCAACCGAGATCAGTTACAAACTATTTTTGCAACATCATCAAAAATGCTATTGATTATAGAAAAAAAAATGGCATACAAAGAAATGACTTTATTCAGATGATGTTACAACTTAAAGAGAAAGGAAATATTGAACTAAAGACATTGGATTCCACAGATGATTATTTAAAAAATGAGCTGAGTAATGTTAATACTGAAACATTCGGTTTGTTTCTTTCCATATTTTAATTCATGTTATAAGGCCCTAAATTATGAAAATGCAATCTAGTACTCAATAGAATAATTTAAATTTGTTTTCAGAAATAACTGATAATGTGTTAATGGCTCAAGCCCAATCATTTTTAATTGCTGGATTTGAAGCTACTGCTCTTTTATTAACATATGCAATGCTGGAGGTTTGTAAGAATCCGGAAATTCAGGATAATTTAAGAAAGGAAATAAAGGAACAAGTAAAACTAAATGGTGGTCTCACATATGAAGCCTTGAGAAATATGAAGCTTTTAGAACAAACCGTTAAAGGTACACTAAAATAACTAATCAAAGCTAATTAAAACCAATTTATTTCTAAAAATTACTCATATTTGTTATATTTTTGACTATAATTTGTGCATCAATAGTATGTTTCAAATTCAGAACTGTACCGATTTTTTTCTTTTTCAAATTCATTTCTTAGGATCTCTCAATAACTTTATTTTTGTTTCTGTTCTTTGCCTGGAGTTTCCTCTGCTTCCTCATTAGTTCTTCATGCATTCACTTGCGTGTTTACTTAGGTCTTCTGTCCAAGTTTGTCCACTTCTCTTAGGTCTTCTATTATCTCAAAATCCATCCATACTTTTCACACAGCTTTTAAATTTACTTCTGTCTAGTATTTGAGACTCTGGGATGTTCTGCTTTTCAAAATCATTCCTAGTTTCCTTAATCCATGGTGTAGTGGTCTTATTCAAACATTTGTTTCGTTAATCTATATTTGTTCAATATGTATAGATGGCCTAGGAATGTCAACCTCCTCTTCACATAGTCTCCAAAATTATTTCTAACCTCCGGTAAACTTCTCTGTTCCTTAGAAGTTTCCATCTTCAGTATGAACTGCATCCATGACTTTTCTGTAAATTCTCCGTTACAGAACCTCTCGTTTTTTGATACTACAGTTCATTGAGAGGCATTCACTACCATAGAGATATTCCATTTTTACAACAATGTTAGAATGCCTTATTTAGGCATTCCATGAGATGCACTTTTTGTTAATCCAAATGCTCTTTCCATTTTTAGAATTTGATCTCCAACAGCTGTTTTTTTAAACCCATTGTCCTGGATAGTCTCTCCTAGGTACTTGAACTTTTTGATCCTTTCAATTTATCTTATCTCCGTATCATGGAAGTTTGGTCCGTGCTTATCATTCATCATAAATTTTGTCTTTTCAATGTTGATCGTTAGTGCTGTTTGGCTCTTGATATTTTCCAAGAGATTTGTTTGTATGTTTGCTTCTTCCCTTTTAATAATCTATTTTATGTAATTATTTTTTACACTTATAAAAAGTTATAAGAATTAATTTGTTATCAATCCGTTTTGTAATTTTTTCTTTTTGGGTCTCTAAGGTTAAGTTAAAATCCATGAAATTAGAACAGAGTTGCTTTATCTGGCATCAGAAATGCAAAGAGTTTTGAACAGTACCTATTAGGACAGCTATGTAAGATGTAGGCTCATAGCTTTCCATCGTCTTTAATGGTATTCATAGATTATTCGTCACCAGTCCTCAATCTGCTAACTTACTGATATTTTTCATTGATATATACAAGTGATATATGTGTGTTTATTTTTTTTATGAAGGTAGTCAAAAATCTTTAAAAGATAGGCCCATAATTACCCATGTGTGGGATATTTATCCACTAAAACCACCTCCCTACACCTGTTTCTCATCCTCCACGGGACTACTGTTAGGCATTAAATCGTTGAGTGGCTGTGTGCCTCTTCTCTGTCTCACCTTTCTTTCTTCTTGTTTAGTAATTTCTTCAAGTTTCTTGCTGCTAGGTGTTGACCTACTATCCAGACCTCCTGAGAGAGCAACATCAGTTGATGATATTATAGGCCGTCAGTTCAGACCCACTTACCTGCTTGAATTCTTCCCTCTCTTTCTGAAACTGGATTATCAGAAGAATCTGTCTTTCTTTTACTGCAGGGCTCACTGGAAAGTGTGCTGTATCTTCCATCTTGAACATATACTGGTAGGCTTGGAAGCTACCATTATAGGTAGTTTCTCAGAATACCATTATAGGTAGTTTCTCAGAATAGAACTAGATGAGGTAGGAGTTGACTTCACTATATTTTCTTGTTACACAGGGTTGAATCTGTGAAACCGACCTATGAGTCTACCTCCCGCTTGAATATAACAATATGGTTCGCCAAGTCTATTATTATTATTTAACTGTTTTGAAAAATTCCAAAGTAAATAATATAAAATCCATTTATTTCTCATTTAAATTATATACATTTCATGATATTAAATAAAACACAATTTTTATGAACTGTTTTTTATTCAATATTTGTCACTAACATTTTTTTTGCAGAAACTCAAAGGATTTATCCAATAGTTCCTTTTCTGACTAGGGTATGCACAAAACCCTACACTTTACCAAATGGATTTACTATAGAAAAAGGAGAATATGTATATATTCCAGTGACAGCAATCCACATGGATCCAAATTTTTACCCTGATCCGAAAAGCTTTAAACCTGAAAGATTTGCTGAACAACCAAAACCAGGAACATTTCTCCCTTTTGGAGAAGGTCCTAGAATGTGTATAGGTGAGTATCTATTCACTTAGTCTATATTAAGGATTCGGGGTTTCAGTCATAATTTAAACTAAAACTAATAATTAATAAAATAATTTATGCAATATAAGTCAAATTACAATTAAAAATAAGCGAATGACAGTCTTTATGTATTAGGAAACCTTTGACTTCAATAGAGTGGTGCTGTTAGATGACAGCACATTCATTAAATGCTTCTTTTAATAGTCCTGATGACAAAATTTAGGCTGTATTTTAACCTTTTCATAGTCCTAGTCAGTCTTAGAACTCTTATGTCTTAGAACTGTTGAGAAGTTTGTTATTCTAGAATGCACTATCCTGAATTATTTTTAAATTATTTTTAACGCACATTCTTCACACCTATAGACCCTTGGCTGTCATAGGAATAAGCATTAAAAGAAAATGCTTCTGTTAGGATGTGCCTATGTTCATAATCTCATTTTCACCATAAAACAGTGGTGTCTTATTTCGGTAAGCTACTTTGGTCATTAAATACATCTTTTCTGCTTTGAATAATTGTTTAAACACAGATTGATCTGGGAAAAAGTATCTCTCAGAATCAAGTTAAGAAAAACCAAGCTACGATTATAATAATTTCTTTTCAATTATTTTGCATTCTAGATAAATATTAATTATCACAAACGATGACTTCTATAATTTGAAACCTCTTTGACCATCATTTTAAAATTTTCTCATTATTTATTAGAGCTGGTGAAATTTTCTTTGAAAAAAATTATTTTTTATAATTTTTATTTTATATCAATTTATTTTATATCAATTTTTATTATAAACCATCAGATTTCTAAGTTCACTGTCCTAATGAAGTTAAAAAAATCATTATTCAAATGAGCTCAAAACAATTTTAAATTTGATTATATTTTGTTAATTATACTTCAATTGTATAATTTGTGTTTGATATTGTATTTATATAAGTCTTCTACATTTTCAGCCATGAGGTATGCAATGCTTGTAATAAAATATGGCCTAGCTTTGTTTCTAATGAACTATAATGCCACATTATCTCCTTCAACCAAACTTCCAGTTCAATTTGTTAATAGAGCTTTCGGAAATATTCCAAGTGAGAAAATATTGTTCAAGATTGAAGAAATTAAGAAGGAGTAACTTTTGTTTTAAAACAATAGTTTGCTGTATTTAAATGATGAAAGAGAGAATGAGATATTTTAATTTTTACTTTTAAGATTTAAATAAAATACTGTTAGTTACAATTATGATATCAATATTAAATTAATGATTAATATTTTTGTAAATAAAATTTTATTTGTTTATTTTTTTCTTATTTTATTAGCCCTATCAATAAAAATGCTTTAAAATTCCATCATGTTTGAATAGTCAATAACCTGTTCAGAAATTATTTTTAGCTGTAATTTTTTTATACCTACTGCGCAATGCCAAAAAATTAAAAGAAAGATATTTCAGATGATGAGAATGAAAGATAGAAGTGAGTTTCCAGTAAATTTCTGAACAGAAAAATGGCGGCAGAGATGCGAAGATGAACGAATAATTGTTACAAACAGATGATACTTATAAAAAAAAAAAAAAAAAAAAATTATACTAATATAGATAATAGTCACTAATAATGTGAAGGAAGGTGAAAGGTGTTGTGGTTCAGACTTAGTATGGGATAAGACGTATAACCAACATGCAATATAGTATGTCAGAAGCATTGGGCATTTATGCCAGGTTATTGCATTTTTGATTTTTCTCTTCTGTTTGGCACTACAGATGGTGGGGAGTCAGGGTCTCCTGTAACATCAACCGCCAGTCATCCCGGTGTATTGCTGCTGCTTTCCAATTCTACACTCTTAAGATGGATAGAATATATCTTTTCTTCAAGGACTTTCTTTGGGGTATCATCATCTTTCATTCTAGCGACATGTCTTGCCTAGCGAAGTCTTCCAATCTTCATGAATGTTATAACATTTCTGTTTTAGTACAGGCCAGCTATTTCAGCATTTATTCTCTGTCTCCAGACATTGTTGGTAAAGATTGGTTCGAAAATTCTCCTTAGGATCCACCTCTCAAATCTTAGGAGTAGAAGTTCATGGGCTCCTGAAATTGTTCAGCATTCAGAAGCATAGGTTAGGACAGGTCTTATAAGGATTTTTAATTTTGTGTTTCCGGAAAGGCTTTTACTTTTTAGATCTTTTAGGAGCCTGAAAAATCACTTGTTTGCAGACATCATCCTTCTTTTTATTTCTCGCTGCATGTTGTTATCAGGATTGACCTGAGATCCTAAGTACATAAATTCATTCATCTGCTAAAATGTGCAGTCTCCTACTTCTATCTGGGCTACCTCCTGATCCATTACTTGAGGTGATCATATATTTTGTTTTTGTTTCATTACCTATGAGTTCTACTCTTTGTGATGCTTCTTTGAGTGTGAGGAACACTTCTTCCCATTATATCCAGATCGTCTGCAAAACTGAGAATATGGGCTGATCTGCTAAATACGCTTCCTCCCAGGTGTATACCTGTGTCCTGACTGCACATTCCAAGGCCACATTAAACAAGAGACAGGCATGGCTGTCACCTTGCCTGAGGCCTTTATAAGTTTCAAATTCACTACAGAAGCTTCCCCCCAACACAACAGTACACTGCACCCTCATCATAGTCATTTTTATTAAGCGCTCTAATTTTTGGGGTGTTTCCAATCTAGTAGATTTTCGTAGACTTTCTCCCTATTAACACTGTCATAGGCCTGCTTGAAGTCAATAAAGAGATGGTGTGTGGTAATATTGTACTCTAGGGCCTTCTCTAGAATTGTTCTTAATTTAATTTTTATTTTTTTTAATTTTATAACTTTATTTGCACCTGTAAAATAAATGAAATAAGCAAATGGGTTCACAAATATGGAAAACATAGCATAGTTAGGCATGAGGGAGACAGCACCCAGTGGTGCATCCTCCTGACATAAGCACAACTATATTTTCAGGTCAGGAGGTCCCTCATCCAACTCCTTTTCAGCCCACGCTGAGCTATGTCAGGTATGTCAGATGTAGCCATGTTTTGAACAAATTTGTTAACGTGTCCATGTACTTTGTCGTGAAATCGGTTGTAAATCAATCATATGTGTTTTATTGCAGTTGGAATACGTAAGTCGGTATGAAGGGTATCGTTTGAAACATACGGTGAAGAGTTCGTTATTAGTCTTAAAAATTTGGGTTGAAAGGTTTGTATTTTTTGAATGTATGGTTTTTTAGCTAGTAAATAAGTTTTAGTAAATACGTATATATATTAAGCTTCTGTCTACTGGGTAATTTAGAGTGCTTATGTAGTATCGAATATAATAGTCTGAGTTGAAAGTTTAGAGGTTTACGTTTTGTTTTGACATTATTTCACTTTGCCAAATATCCATAATCAGATCAAAAATCGCTAACCTTCCGCTCTTCCATATTTCAAGAGCTCTCCGTTGATTTATCTGCTCCTGGTGACTTCTTATTTTCAAGGTGGTCTATTGCTTCTTGAACTTCCTCAAAATCTGGTGGCTCTAGGTCCCCTTCCGGGATATCTTGCATAGGCTCAGACTGAACTTCATCATTCTCATTTAAGAGACCATAAAAATAGTCCCTTCATCGCTCCAGCACCTTCTACTCCTCATTCAGCAGTGTGCCATCAGCATCTATGCACGATATTATTGGAGGCTTAAATGGCTTACGGCTAGTATTAACCCTCTGACAGAAATTTCTGTTTTCATTGAGGCTTTTGAACTTTGATGTAGTGATCAATTGAGTTTCTTGTAAACTACCTATGTACCCCGTTTATTCGTTGTGCTACGCATTGTTGCTACTCTAGCATGTATTCGTGCAATCATGAGATAATGATCTGAGTCAACATTCGCACCATGGAACACTCTCACATCCTTAAGACTCGTTGCAAACTTATGAGGATGTGGTCACTCCATCATTGGAGCGCCAGGAAGCGATGTGGATCCTCTTATAGAAAACTTAGTACTGCCTATAAAAAAGTCCTCTTGTGGTTTTGGAGTCACGGATGTAAGAGGGAATAGAATTCCAAACGGGTGAGGATCGAATTAGAAAAGAACTGTCGAAAGCTGCGGTTTTATGGGATGTTATATACAAGTCTGAAGGCCATGAGCGAGTGTTGCGGGAGTGGACTGAGGATTTGAAAAGAAACATATCTGAGAGGTACGACGTACATGACGGATTGGAGAACATGGAAGAGGAAGGATGCCAGAAAGTATTGCTATGTTTTTGACCGGCTGGTTTCAAAGGCAGCGGTAGTTTCAAAACTAGATTAAATGATATATTTAATGAATGTATACACTAATGTTACTGAAACCATTGGATTTATTTTCCAAAGGTATCGTGTTTACCAATATCAATAGGTGGCATGCAGGGGAAGATTAAATTACCAACAGGTTTAAATAAATGACATTTTAATTAAATTATGCTTACAAATATCACTCTATTGACACAAAGCCTAGAACTATGAATGAGAATACTGAGGAATATCTTACAGTTAGCTTTGACATACAATATTACAAAAAGTTACCTTATGACACTTTAGTCTGCTAGCGAAGATGGAATTAGTTTCGGGCGTCCCTCAGATCCATAACCCCGCTCTCAGACACCCGACGTACCTCTCTCGGATTTCTTCCTCTTCTGTGTCTCGAATATGACTCTCCTCTTATTGTAGATAGAACACGACTGCTTCTCTCGCTGGAGTTCAACTGGCCTCTCTAATTCTCCGTTCTCGCCCTCATCACCTTTATCCCCTCTCCTTTTCAAAAATACTGTATTTTGGAATCTCCTCTCGGTGATCATGACAAAGGAAGCGGGGCTGGTATGGAAAGTGCCCGAAGTCGGCGGTTCAGCCTTTGTCCTTACTCTTGCCGGCTAGTAGCATTTGGGGTCTAGGAAGTTCCTGGGGTATCGCGGGGTGCCCATGCGAAATTCAATTGGGGTAGATAAACGCCTTTTGATGTTTTGCCAACAAAGGCTTACTAACATTTATTTGATTAATATTAAAATTATTTAATAATGAACTTAATGAATGTTTTTCCAAGAAAAGGTTTGATCAAGGGTGATTCCTAGGTTATTAACGGTTTGGTTGAACTTTATTGGACTATCATTGAGAAACAGTGTTAGGATTGGTGGAAGGTTTTTAAGGAGAGGATTGGATCCTATTACAATAACCTCGATTCAGATCGTTCTGCAGCTTTTCAATAGCTAGTAATAGGTCCGAAGGAGCGAAGGATAGGTAATTTTTTAAGTCATCCGCATAGATATTGGGAGTGATGGATATTGAGCTAAATATCAAGGTCATTGAGCTAAATAGCAAATAGGGTAGGAGACAGTGAGGAACCCTGAGGAATAACACAGGACAAAGGCAAAGTCCTGGAAGGAGGTTGGCCAGGGACATACACATACTGTGAACGACAAGTGAGGAAGGATTTAAACCAGCGCAGAGTCCTATTGGATAAAGGGAGATTTCGTCGTTAAGCAAGGAGGATATTATGGTCAACTGTTTTAAATGCTTAAGAGAAATCTAGAAGGATGAGGATAGTTAATTTTTGGTGTTCAATAGTGGATTGGAAGTCGAGGGTTATTTTTAATAGAGCGGAAATACTGAAATATGTTGGGAGGATAAAACAACTCTGATGATCCCGAATACAAATCGTATTGCTGAAGTTCTTTACACGCTAGAGTTTTGCATCTAGTTCACCTGAAAGTCCTCTGTGCATCACACATCTGTGGAAGTGTGATGGTTCGGCGGGAAATTTGGTGGATGCGCGGTATTCAGGTGAGAGTTTGGTCAAAAGTATCCAAGGTTCTTAGCTACTTTGTGAAAATAAACGGAAGGGGTGGAGAAAGTTGGGAGGACTGGGGATGGATTTAAGGAGTAACGGGACGCTATCAAGGTAGTTTTAGTTTTCTCGGCCCTGAAGAAGAGTTGTTACAGTCTGCTCAAGCATTTTTATTGTTGATCACCTCTTAAAATTTGGGCATAACATCGGAGAAATCATTTGGGGTAAAGGAAATCTATATTTAAACATCGTTCGTAAAAAGATGGGATTGGGGTGCTTAATGGAGAGGGGTTGATCGGCGATCAAAACGGTGAAAAGGATAGGAGATAAAGACTAGCCTTGAGTTAAGCCTTTTGCCAAAGGCAGTGGTCATAGCGGGGTTTATTGGGAACTACAACATACTGGGAACGACCCGAGAGGAAGGATTTAAACCATTGAAAGAGTACCTGTGGATAAGGGAAGTTTATGGAGTTTGAATAGAAGGATATGGTCGATAGAATGGAAGGCTTTGGAGAAACGAAGAAGAATGAGGATGGTTATTTTATGTTTGTCGATGATCTTGTGGAGATCTTCAGAACTTTTGGTGTGAGCAGAGTCAGACCGGAAACCAGACTGGAAGGAATATTAGAGGTTATTTTGCTTGAGGAAGAGATATAACTGGGATTGGATCAAACGTTCCAAAGGTTCGATGGGAGACAAATATGAATAAAATCATGATAGGATACTGTATTTGTGTTTTTCTACAGCGGACTGACAAAGGAGTTTTTTAGTACGTCGAAAAGTTGGCACTATCTAAAGAAAAACTATAAATATGGCACAGGATTGGAAGGATGGACGAAAATGAGGTTTTAATTAGTTTATGTGGGATATTGTCAAGCCGTGCTCATCACGGCATACATAACGTGTTACGTGATAAGCAACGTAGTCGTCTATGAACTTAGTTCATATAAATATTTAGTTAATTACAATAGGGTGATTAGCTTAATGGATACTTTTATTGGATGACTATAACAACCCTTAAAAAAGACGATCGATTAAGAGCATATTTGTCAACTCTAATGTTATCTAATCTATGGGATGTAAAAATTCGATTTCGCATAACGAATACCGTTGAGTCATTTCTGCTTCGTGTGGCTAATCCAAAGTTAGTATTACTCAGGTATGTCCATAATTTAAAACTTGTATCCCTTTTTAATTAGATTAACAAATAAACATTTATTCATTTTTAAAAAACACTGCAAATTATTACACAATGGTTTTTTTTTTCTTCGGACGACGGACTTTGTTTTGTTTTTTAATTCGTTATTCCGGTTTTACATATCTTGAAATTAGTAAGCCTTAAATTTTGAGGGAGGATAATTTATTTTTTTTATTGGTCGATTACAAAGGTTCGTTATTGAAAATAAACAAAAAATAAAGATTTAATTTTATGTTCGTGGTACTCTACCTTTGCTTTATTATTTTTTATAATGAGCCTTTATAGCGACCAAAACAAAACTAAAAATAAAAATTACTCCCTCCCCCCCCCCAAACATTTGAGGACTTACGTTTCAAAATACGTAGAATCCGAATAACGAATAAAACAATATCCGTTTGTCCGCATCCGCCGTCCGCGGCATTTCTCCGAAACTACGGGACCATTTTTATTTTTAATTCGTCACAAAAATACTAGGGAATGCAAAAATAATCTTAACACCAAGACGTTGATATCAGCTGGTAATTTTTAAAATGGCGGCCTATTCAACGTGATTTAATACAATAACTCAGTTATTTTTACTTTCACTTACTATATATAGTAAGGGGAAGTATTGCGATCGTGAAAATTTTCGAATTCCAGTTTTCAACGGAAATACACTTTTTAGGGTCCCCTGAGTCCAAATAACCAAGTCCCGCAAAAAGGTCTGTGTGTGTGTGTGTGTGGTAACTCTCGGGCGGAAACGGTAAGTCCTATGAAACTGAAATTTCATATTTAAGACAACTATACGCCCGAGACGTGACAAAACTTTTTTCATCAAAATGAGCCTACCAGAAGAAGCACTTTATACTATGCATTTTGCACCTTTTTTCAATTTTCTCGAAAACAGTTCCGACGATTTTGATTAAACTCGCTATATCGATGTAAAAATTAATGGGCTTTAATATCATGTAGGTTTTATTTGGTTAAAAATGGTCTGACAGGGCTTAAATGCCGATATTTTAAATTGTCTTCCCCTAAAGTACCTTTAATTTTGTAGATTCAATAATAATAACTAGATTATCTTGTTAACGCTGATGAAAAACCGGTAAATATATAAATTGAATAAATTCGATACCCAACTAAAGGAGAAAACAGAAAAAATATTTTTTTTAATGCAATATTTCGTTTTTGAACATAAGAGCAGTAATATACATGTATGATATACCGTTGGAAAGCTAAAGATTTTAGAAAAAATATCATCCCATTCACAAGATTTTAAAAGTTAATAGAGAGTGATGAAATGAACATAAAACTAACTGATTATTTTAGATAATAATATAATAGATTTTTTAAAGAAACGCATGTTTTTATAGAAATTTAATTTAATTAATTCCTTAATAGTTTCACGTATTTTTATCTTTAACTGTATTTGAAAATTCTTTCATTGATTTTAAAAATGGAGGTAAGTGAAAGTCGTGTGTTGCCCGCACCAGATTTTTGAAGATAGAGATAAAATGTATTAGTCTTTTTAACCAAAAAAACGCGAATGATTATAAATAAAAGAAAAAAAATATTTTTTACCTATAGTTACGCCCATGACTCAGTTGTTTTTAGAATCACCAAAGCGCGATAAACAAAAAAAAATTGATGAGTTGATCTATATATTCCTACAAAATGAAAAAAATATCATTGAAATTAGTTCAGAACATTCAGAGAAAAAGCGTTTGGAATTAGCAAAGGTGATATTCTATTTTTGTTTAAATTATTTATTACTTTTCATATTAGTCAATTGCCTACTAATAGTCGCGTCAAAGAAGCTTTTTTTTCGAAAGTCCTCAGAAACAGCTCCGATTCCGATAATTTTTTTTTTTATATATTAATCAAAATCAGAAACCTTTCAAAGGGGGGAAATAATTTTTAAATTGTTTAAACAATTATACGTCATTTATATAAAGAAATCAGTTTCTGGGTGTTTTTCTTTGAAAAAAATAATTTGTGTATTAATTATGGTGTTAAGAATAGCTGTTAAAAGTACAATTGTACATGTATTTCACAAAAATTTCAGCTGATCAAACAATAGAGCAAACTCTCATAAAGTCCATGAAAATAGAGGTTGGTTCTTCCAGACGTGAAGCAAATGGATGGAGGTTGTCTTCAAATTGATAAGAACAACGTTATTTACAACAGGGGTAGTGGACGGAATGGAAGAATTTTTTCGAGTTTCTTTTAAATCAGTAGATCCAAATTTAATTTTCCAACGCTTATGCTTTTTGAGAATTCGTCAATATTTTAACTATGAGCTGGCTCCCTATCCTCTTTCACTTTTTGATAGCACTGGAATAAGAAAAACAACTAAATCAACGCTATACGATATTTTTGATGTTAATGATGTCACAATTTTTTTTTTTTTTTACAGTATCGATGGTGGTATGTTACTGTATAGATTAAAATGGGAAAAAAAAATCAAAAGTTTATGGGTATTTTTCATTAGTATATCAGATATTTAAGTAATAACTATACTATACTATTGGTACCAACGTCAAAGTTGTTTCTGATGGATACAATAATGATGGAAATAAAGCTTACGAGAGAAATCGCAGATTTATAAGAAATACTTCAATCGATTATTTGTTAAAGAAGATATGCCTCTGAATACATTTTCAGGAAACAGCAATAGATTAAAAAAATAAAATAGATTTATAATTTTTTTCTACAAAAAATTGGCTGAAAATAATATTGTATGGAGTCAAGCAGAGACTGATGCAGATCGTTTAATTGTGCAATCATCTCTTGATAGTTCCTTCCATGATGTGGTCTTTTTAAGAGAGGACAATTGATGTTTTAGTGATATTGATGGCTTTAGAACCTGATGATATAGAAATATTTATCTTAAAACCAGTCAAAAATAATGTGTTGCAACGAGTTTTTCCAAAAAAAACATGTTAAATAAAATATCCAAATATTACCAATAATCATCTCTTTTTTATTCATGCATTCAGTGGATGGGATACTACATCTGCTTTTTATAATTAGGGAAAAATGATTTTATTAAATTTTCAAATAATGATCATTGCGCCAAGGCTGATCTCGGGGGCTTGGGTTTGAACAGTGAACATTGGACGAGTCTGTGTAGGGGTAATTTGGTGGTAACGGCATCGAACCTTCGGGTTTGGTAAGCCTATTATTTTTATTCAAATAATGATCAGAAAAATCCTTCCGAAATGCTAAAGGCAATCCAAAAACTACAACAAGATTTTGACAAGATCAATGCATGGGCTACGACAAATGATTTGAAGTTGAATGCTGGAAAAACCAAAGCCATTCTCATCGGTTCCAAGAACCTTGTAAATTCGCTTCCATATTATCCACTCCTTTACCTCAATAGCATACCTATCCACTTCCACACCTCTGTAAGAAATCTTGGAGTTATTATTGATCAGAACCTATCTTGGAGTAATCATATATCTCAAATCACCCGAAAATCCATCGTTATCCTATAACAATTTCTAAGATTTCGTGACTCTATCCCACCTAAAACCCGTATGCTACTCGTCTCTTCGCTCATTTTCCCCCAGTTTGACTACGGTTGCCTCGTATATGGCGGACTGTCTGAGAAATTCGATATGAGACTCAAAAGACTTATGAATTGTTTTATTGAATTCACATGTGGAATCCCCAGGCGCTCCCATGTTTCTAGAAGGTATACCGAGTTGAATTGGCTCTATCCCTCTTTCCGTCGGCAGTACCTCCTTGGTGTCTGTCTCTTCCGATTTTTCCATACAAAAAAACCTCCTTATATTCTTGATGTACTTACCACTTGTTCCACTTTGTATATACCTTCTCACAGATCTGCTTCCTTCAAAAAATCCTTTATTTTTCGTGCTACCCTATTTTGGATTCCTTGCCTGTATCCATTCGTAAACCCTTATCATTATCCACTTTTAAACACCAACTATTTCTCTATCTCCTAACGCATCAATCTTCAATTGTCACAGAACCTGTCTTTTATTGTTAAACTGAAGTCTTAAACGACCAGACAATTATTATTTATATTGTACTTTTCTTGTTATTCTTAGGGGACTACTCGTCCCAGAATAAAATTACTTTCATTTCGTTTCATTTTTCATTTCATTTCATTTCAAATTTCGTGCAGCAGCTGAAACTTTTATGAATCAAGAACAAAGTGAAGAAATATTTTTTAATGGAGGTATTTATAGTATTCTCACCATGCATAGTGCTAAAACTACCAAAAACGTGAATGAACTACGATACAAGCGTTTTATACCATTAGCTTTAAAAGACAAGAGCGTACAACTCAGCTCATTACCTCCAACAGAGGATGCAACAAAACAACATATTAAAAGAGTGTACCTGCAAGTTCAACAATAGAAAAATAATACTATACTTCCGAAAATTGGGGTTGGTAAATTAGATGGTTATTAGAAACCAATCAAAATGACGCAACTTTCTGCATCAATGAACGTCTTGAAAATTATATTTGCCCTTGTAAAATAGGGTTCAGCGTGTCGCTGCAGAAAAAGTGGTTTTTATTGCTCATCTGCTTGCATTGTATGCAGTGGAATTGACTGTAATAATCACCTACCATTCGAAGAAGACAAAGTTAGAAAAACACAAAATATTTTTGAAAGTTAAATTTTCTTTTGTAAAAATAAAAACAAACTATGCGAGAACCTCAATTCCCTCCTCACGCAGCATTCCGCATCTGCTTTAACTCTGGCTATGCTGTTTATGTTAACAATAAAGGTCGTCGAAGTATACCGTCCCAAGGAGCTCTTATGTCAGATAGGATATAAATTTATCGAATGATATGGTCAAGCCGAACTGCCACTTATGGCGGCAGACACCCAGATGGCCCCTGTCTGCACAGTCCAATGACTGACTCTACCTCTATCAGCACGTTACGTTTTCTATTCAGTATCATTGATATCCAGTTCACTTTCACTTCAAACCACCGAACGGTTAATAGGACTACATGTTTCTCCTCCTCAACTCTAAAGGTTATGATCAAGTGGACGGTGCTCATATTAGACTGGAAGGTCAAGTCTGCGCTCAGTATAGAATAGTGGCAAGCGTTACATCTATCCGGTTACGATACTTACAATTCATGGTACCAGAAGGCTCATTTATGATTGTAAACGCTAAGCTAACCGTGGAAGAACAGTACTTCCAAGTGATAACTCATATTCAGGGTGGTTCTGTTCTAGAAAATTAGTGGACTGTATAGGTATAAAAAAAAAAAAAAAATAGATAAATAAAGCAAACGACGAATCACAATACATTTATTAAACTAAAATACATATAAACAAGATAAGAAACAAAATTAACCTAATAAAATTGATATAAGAAAAGATAAGAAACAAAATCAACCTAATTATATACTTAAACAGCTGTAAGAAAATATAGGAAATAAAATTAACCTAATTAAAAATATTTAACAAAATATGAGAAACAATCTTAACCTAATTAAATACTTAAAGATCTAAACAATATAGGAGTCAAGGTTAACCTAATTGAACAGTTTTAAGAAATGATAATTAAGAAATTAAATGTTCAATAATGGTTAAAGACATTCTTTATTCATGTGAACGAAGTCCTGTTGAGTGTTAAAAACGACGGCACGAAGGCTCTTCCAAGTTCCAAGAGGAACGATGAGAAGAAGAAATACGTTTGCAAACGTTCAAAATTTCTTGTGAGGCGGCTTGAGTGTATATACGGCACAGCTTCACCGTTCAGACGCTACCTTAATACTCGCCTCGCCTCGAGTCTGTCATAAAACAATTGAAGAACGATCATCTTCTTCTGTATTTTTCTTCTACTGTTTTTTATTTTCGTGGCCATAAGTTTAATCATATTTAAAATAACTATTTTTAAAAACAAATACAATATAAAAATAAATACAAAAAAAGTGATCTTATGATAAATATCATAAAAAAAAACCTGGTGCGGGCAACACACGACTTTCACCTACCTCCGTTTTTTGGAATCGATTAAATAATTTTCAAATACAGTAAGAGATAAAAATGAGTGAAACCATTAAAGAATTAGCTAAATAGAATTTCTATAGAAACATGTGTTTTATTAAAAAATCTATTATATTATCATCTACAATAATCACTTAGTTTTATCGGCTTTTCATCACTCTCTATTAACTTTTAAAAGCTCGTGTGTATTAGATAATATTTTGTTTAGATTAGAAGAAACTGTTTCTTATCTTCAAAAACAAAAAATTCCATTAAAAAAATATCATTTCAGTTTTTTTCCTTTAGGTGGGTATCGAATTCATTCAAAGTATATATTTACCTGTTTTTCATCAGTGGTAACAAGATAATATAGTTATTTTTATAGAATCAACAAAATTAAAGATACTTTAGAAGAAGGAAATTTAAAATATCGGCATTTAAGCCCTGTTAAACTATTTTAATCAGAATGAAACCCACATGATATTAAAGTCTATTAAACTTTACATGGATATAGCGAGTTTAATAAAAATCGTCGGAACCGTTTTTGAGAAAATCATAGTAAGGTGTAATATGCATGGTATACGTATAAAGTGGCTCTTCTGGTCAGCCGATTTTAATGAAAAAGTTTTTTTAACATCTCGGGCGTATAGTTGTCTTAAATATTAAATTTTTAGTTTCATAGGACTTTTCGTTTCCGCCCGGGAGTTACCACACACACACACACACACACACACACACACACACACACACACACATACAAACACACACACAGGAGACCCTAAAACGTGTATTTCCGTTGAAAACTGGAATTCAAAAATTTTCACGATCGCAATACATTCCCTTACTATATATAGTAAGTGAATGTAAAATTATGGAGTTTAATATACAGTCCGGTATCTTGGCTTACTGTTAGACAAAAGATTGACTTGGAACCCACATACAAGACTTAAAAGACAAGAACTCAACCGACGATTCGGACAGTTATACCGACTACTCAACAGAAAATCTGAACTTACAGTTGAAAACAAATTATTAATCTACAAGACAATACTGAAGCCCATCTGGACCTACGGACTTGAACTGTGGGGGACAGCTAAACGTTCTAACATCAAACGCATTCAATCCTTTCAATCCAAAGTCCTCCGTACAATAGTAAATGCTCCTTATTATGTCTCCAATTATACCTTGCACCACGACCTTAATGTTCCATTTATTTCAGACCTAATTCCATCCAAATTTTCCAAATTCCACCAGAACCTCATTCATCATCCTAATCCTTTAGCTCAATCCCTATCCAGCTCCACTCATCCATACAACCCACCTAGAAGGTTGAAACGGCAGTGGCCCCGCGACCTTTTGTAAATATATTGGAGTTCTAGCACTGGCTAGATTCTCCACTCAATGTGATGTATGTATGAGTGTGTGTATGTGTATATAGGTATAAGTGAATTATTGACTTTTGTATTGATTCATTATTGTGTATATATTTTATTGTAATTTTATGTTGTGTAAATATTGTATGAATGTAGTATGTTTGATATCATTCAGCAATACTATTAATGTCCAAATTGGGACAGATTGTAAAATTTTCTCAATAAAAAATTGTTATTAATATTTCCGATTAAACAACCATAAAAACCTTATCAGGCTATAACATATAGCGTGAACAATGATCATCACCTGACACCGCATCATAATCTCTCTATCATTATCGTGTTTGTGTGTACAGAACCCCAGAAAGTATCAGAAATTCGTGCCATAAAAGACATTGATGGCTATAGCTGATCGCTGTAGAATCCACTTCACATAACTAAACTTCCTTAAATTTCATTACAGTGAACCACAACACACCATTTCGCACCACATCTCTCAACACTGATTCTGACCTACCTTCTCCTTCCCCCCCCCTGATCCTCCTTGAAGAAGGGGTACAAACCTTTCTCCATCAGACGGGAAAATATCAGACATGACAGACCCGGCGAGGGCGAATATCCCGGTTTGTTTCGACAACATGACCTGGTAGGGCACCGGGGGTCGATGTCCTTTCCGTATTTCTGCAATTTCTTCCAAAACCCTCCATGTCCTGTCAGCAACTGTGAGACCTATTAATCAGGGAGGACCCACTCGCCTCCAATCCATGGACGGTGGGGAAGAACTTCCTAAGGGTGGAACCCTTCTGACTCGCCATCCACCGTCCATTTCATTGAGAAATAGTGGCTCCATGAGTAATTGTTTCCACTTCTTCGGGGACTCACGTGCTCTTTCACGAGTATCTGAGGCCCCGAAATGCATCACCAATCCTTAAACTATTTAGAGACAGGAATTTCTTCTTCGTCTTGATTCCAAGATAAGTCACCTCCTCACCAATCTTTACCCTCCCGCCTTCTATCTTCAATGTGATAGTATGAGCCCAGTCTGTGGAACCTCTTACGAGCAAGGCCTGGGTCTTGGATGCAGCCATACACAATTTGAGCCCTGCGGCCTCTCTCGATCTACCACTTTACCTCGTAGTAGTTACCCCTAATCTTCACACTCCTGTTGCTGAGCTATCTACTGACGAGGGAGTACAAATTGCTGGAAGTCTAGAATTCTATCAGTCGCTGGAGTACGTAGGGCTAACACACACTATCGAAGGCAGACGATATATCGAAAAGTACCAACATTACGTACTTCTGCGCTTTCCCTTTAACATCCCTACGCACTCTCAGCAGCCTTGCCACGGGTCAAGCCAAATTGCCGTGAATGGCTTGCTACAATGAGTCTTGAATTTTAGTGACCATCATCTGCTCCAGAACTTTGTTGACAACGGGGAGGAGCCTTCTTCTTGTACCCTAATAAATGCGATAACCCGGTGGTAGAAGCTCGTATCAGACCGTATAGTCCAGTGGAAGCCGAGGCGAGTGTTATCTGTTGTAGTAGCTCTTTGGATAGGTTATTGAAAATAATTAATTAGATCATATGTTGTTGGTAATGTAAATGTATTGTTAATAAATGTTCTTACGAATTGTTTATGGAATAATACTTAATACAACATGATGGCAGCGGTGGGATGATTGAGTAAATATAAATAAAGAAGAAAATAACGACACGATCAACATTTAAGTGAACCAACTCTTACACTCGGTGAGTCGTTTGTTTTTTTTTATATATAACCTTTTTTTTTTTTAGAAAAATAGAGAAACTAGCGAGTTACAATATTGCAAGCCCAGCACCTTTTTCTTTTTCTAACCCTGAAGAATGGCCTAAATGGAAAAGACGTTTTGAACGTTTTAGACTTGCCACGCAATTGAATAAATCTAGCGAAGAGGAACAGGTTAATACATTAATTTATTTAATGGGCGACAAGGCAGACGAAATAATTTAAATTGACCCCAGATGAAGTGAAGGATTACCAGAAGGTCGTTAAAAAGTTTGATGATTACGTTTTCTCCCAAAACTAACGTAATATATGAGAGAACTAAATTTAATAATAGAATCCAAATTTTGGGAGAGCCAGTTGCTGATTTTATTACCGATTTACACAATCTTGCAGAAAAGTGTGATTATAAGACCTTTAAGGATGAATTAATTAGGGACAGGATAGTTGTAGGCATTCTAGACAAAACTCTAGCAGAGAAAATGCAAATGAATGAAAACTTAAACCTAGAAACAGCTATTAGAATGGCTAGGCAATCAGAAGAAGTAAAGAAACAATTAGAATCACTTAATTTAGGAACATCAGCAGTTAACGAAGTTAAACGTAACCTCGCTGGGAACTCTGGGAAAGCTGATCGTTCCAAAACAAATTTTTCAGAACGAAGAGCTTATTTATGTTCTTATTGCTTGTTTTCGGCACACGACAGAGGTAAATGTCCTGCTCGTAATGAGAAATGTAACCACTGTCATGTTAAAGGGCACTTTGCTCGAGCTTGTTCGAAAAGAAATAGGGGGAAAAATATTAGCACGACCAATACGAGTAAAAGGCGTTACCTTAATCAAGTTGATGAATCTGATCAATTTATTTATGATTCTTCAGAGGGATCTGTTTGTGCTATTGGTGCAGATAAATCAAATCCGTGGTATGCTATTGTAACACTAGGCAATAAGAAAATTGAATTTAAGTTAGATACTGGCAGTGACGTAACAGCGCTCCCTTCAAGCTATCTTAAGGAGAGGAAGGGTTTAATGAACCCAACTAAACGTCTCACAACAGCCGACGGTTCAAAACTTGATTGTGTGGGAATAAGATCCGAAAAACTGACTTATAAATCTAAATCGATTATACAAAGAATTTTTTATATTAAGGGGCTTCAGGGTCCCCTTCTTGGCCGGAAAGTCATAGAACATTTTGGATTATTTTCAAGGGCCTATAAAAAAAGGTTTCTTCGAGCCAAAAGAATCCGAATCTAAATTCGTTTGAAGAGGTACGCTCTGAATTTCCTAACCTTTTTTCAGGATTTGGGAAAATACCAGGAAAATATAAGATTACGCTTGAGCCAAATAGTGTTCCTGTGGCTGTGTCTTCGCCACGGCGTATACCTATTCCCCTAAGGACCTTAGTTAAACATAAACTGGAGGATATGGAAAAAACGAGGAATCATTGAGAAAGTGACAGAAACCAACTGATTGGTGCTCAGCCTTGGTGGTTGTTCCCAAAAAGAGCTCGAAGGACAAAACAGATGTTAGGCTTTGTGTGGACCTCCGACCGCTCAATAATTGTGTTCTAAGGGGTTTTCATCCAATTCCAGACGTAACGTACACTCTCAGTCTTCTAAAGGGAGCAAAATACTTTTCAAAATTAGACGCCGAATGTGGATTCCATCAAATAGAATTGCATGAAGATTCAAAAAATCTAACAACGTTCATAACACCGTATGGCAGGTATAGGTTTAACCGGTTGCCTTTCGGAGTAAGCTCTGCTCCTGAACTTTTCCAGAGACGAATGAACGAGATATTGGAGGATTTACCGGGAACGGTATGCATGATGGACGATATTGTGATTTTTGGCTCCACAAAGGAAGAGCATAATCAGAATCTACGGAGGGTACTCAAAAAGCTCAATGACATGGGAATGACACTGAATAAATCTAAAATTCAAATTTGCCAACGTGAAATAGAATTTTTGGGCCATCTGGTAAACAGTAACGGCATCCATATTCATCCAGATAAAGTTCGAGCAATAAAGGATCTTGATGCACCCACGAACCTAAGAGAATTGCGAGGGCTTCTGGGAATGGTGAATTTTTTGTCCAAGGCCATCTCTAACCGAACTCAATTACTGGCACCATTATATGAATTGGAGAAGCAAGATAGAGTATTTGTGTGGGGTCACAAACAACAGGAAGCCTTTGAAAAACTAAAAGATGCTTTGACTTCAGCACCCGGTTTAGCTGTTTTTGATCCCTCTCGGAAAACAGTTGTTACAGCTGATGCTTCTTCCTATGGAATCGGTGGAGCTCTGCTTCAAGAACATGACGGTCTCTTTAGGCCAGTGGCCTACGTTTCAAGAACAATGAGTGACACTGAAAAGCGTTACTCTCAAATTGAGAAGGAAGCATTAGCTGCTACGTGGTGCTGTGAGAGGTTGCGAGATTTCCTCATTGGAATACATTTAATCTTAGAATCAGATCACAAACCTCTGGTCCCTATATTCTCAACGATCCCTAAGGATGACCTGTCACCTAGATTGCTACGATTTCGTTTACGCATGTTGAGGTTCAACTACAAGATTATTCATGTCCCAGGAAAACAGCTGCAAACAGCCGGCCATCTGTCGAGATGACTGAAGCGGAACTCCTAATGGAAATCACAGTTCAAGATCTAGACAAGAAGTATGATGAACAAATTCGAAAGGAGCAACAGGAAGACAAAGAATGTGTCGCTGTAAAACAATTTATGCTAACAGGTTGGCCTGAGCGCCACTACATTCCAGAGAACCTACTCCCATACTATGAGAAGCGATCCAAATTTACATGCTATGCGGAATTGCTTTTAATGAATAATAGGGTGGTGATACCAATTTCATCTCGTCGTCGTGTGCTGGAAGCATTACATAAGGGTCATTTGGGCATTACTAAGTGTAGATCCAGGGCGAAAAACGCTGTGTGGTGGCCATATATCTCGCGAGAGATTAAAGCCGTAGTCGAAAGTTGTCCTGTTTGTGCCACAACTCGGATTCAACACAATGAACCTCTGATTCAGTTTCCATTACCTTCTCGACCTTGGGAAGAAGCATCTGTCGATTTGTTTAAGGTTAATGGAAAGTGGTTTCTTCTTATGATTGACAGATACTCTAGATATCCAGAAGTAGAAAAACTGTCAAACCTGACGATGGATACTATCATGTACAAGATGTCAGCTATAATGGCTCGCCATGATATTCCGGAAACTATCATGACTGACTGTGGCTCTCAATTTCAACCCTTTTGGGGTTCTAATAAATTTAATTTGTTTGCGCAAACCTATGGATTCAGAGTTAAAACTAGCAGCCCCAAGCACCCACAAGCTAACGGCTTAGCTGAAGCAGGGGTTAAAATAATAAAAAGCATAATAACAAAAGAGTGTGACTTCCACATGGGCTTATTGGCATACAGAAATTCCATTCTGGAAAATGGATATTCTCCTGCTCAACTATCTATGGGCCGCCGACTAAGGGACACTCTTCCTATAATTTCTGAAAACCTAAACCCTAAATTGCCCTTACATTCGGAAGTGAAACAAAGGGAGGAACATCGCCGTGAAAGGATTGAAAAAAATTACAACGAAACTCATGGCGTTCGAAGTTTGCGACCTCTTCAGTTGGGGGAAAGGGTATGGATACAGGAAGCGAAGAAATATGGGGTCATTGTAAAACATTTGACCCAGCCTAGATCATATTTAGTCAAACCGCAACCGACATATTGAGAAGAAACCGAGTTAACTTGGTTCCTATAGAAGATCCCCAGCTTGCTTACCCGACCATTTCTACTTCTCCCCAAATCATGCCTAATCTAACCCAGAAAGAAACATCGACAAGAATGGATGATTCTAAAGGAAGCTCCCATACAACCGACCTAAGTGAGACAAAACAACAATTGGAAGAAGCTAGCCCTCAGGTGATGGGTTCTAGAGATTCGCAAGATGTTCAACAGCACGACACTTCCAGCGCGGAGGCTGTTCCTGTATCTGTGGAATCCCAACCTGTCGCAGAACCTGGTCCGATTCTCCGTAGATCATCAAGAGAACCCAAGCCGAGGAAAATATTGGACTTATGAAGAGAACAGGGGAGATGTTGTAGTAGCTCTTTGGATAGGGTTATTGAAAATAATTAATTAGATCATATGTTGTTGGTAATGTAAATGTATTGTTAATAAATGTTCTTACGAATTGTTTATGGAATAATACTTAATACAACATTATCTAACTCTGGCCCCTCGCACCAACAAAAGTTGGACTAGAGAGTTCATTTATGACTACCAGCTGGCATCTCGCCAGGCTCTCCTGTAAAGCTCATCCTCTGGTGTCTGTGCGCAACGAACCCCAGACCGAATCCACGAAATGGTGTCGGAATAGACTATCGTATTCCTATATCTTTGCGCGACAGCCTCCAGGACGGACATTGTTTATTATCTAAGGCCAGGGGCGTTCCAGGGGACTTTTGATAATAATAAATTAATTGATGGGCTGGGTTTTTCAATGAATCGTGGACTGTATTAATGAATGGTATATTTTGGTTACTATTGCTACATATGTTATGGAGGGGTTAGTATCTTAACCTATTGGCATGAAAAGCAAAACAAAAAAAACCTTTCTTAATATATACAAGATAGATAAATAAAAAATGGCTTTGACTATAATTAACCCATGTTATAAGTGTGCGCAAATGAAAAAAAAAAAAAAAAAAATGGTGAGTTAAGCCTGTTTGACGAAGAAAGAAAACGAACATGACATACTGTTGTGTCAACAAAGGCGGAAAAAAAATCAACGAAAATGATCTACTTGAGAAAAGAAAATGAACCTTGAACCTCATGGTTAAACAAGGGTAGCGTGCATAGCCCTATTGATAAGGCTACCTCAATAGCGTACGAGTAGAGGGCTGAGTCTGACCCGTTGAAAGTTTTCGACATGAACGATGTTGAGGTTGATCAGATGTTGGTGCTGATCTTGTTGAACCGGGCATCTTATATTTTCGATTGATAAAAGAATTAGGAAGACGTAAAGAAGGTAAATTGTTTCCGGAATCAATCAGCTTAGATCCTGCTGGCGTTGGAGACAAGTATTCCTGTTCTTATAATGGAAATTCCGGTTAGGTTCATTCAATTCATGAACTGCTTCAAGTTGAGCTTTTACGATTTATTCCGATACAGTAAACAGCGATATACCTTGATGAGGGGTTTGGGCCTTTACACTGCCCAAAACGACTAGGCCAAACACGGATGGCTGAAGATATATGTTTGAAACACCTGAGTGATATGGAGCCCCCGTGATTATTAGTGTGTAGAGGTCCATGCCTATTAGCATGTCCACGGTGCTAGGCGAATGAAAGTAGTGGTCTGCTAGGTGGTACTGTGATAGTTTTGTTGCTATTTCATGAGCAATGGGCGTGGAAGGCATGGGCGGAGCAATTGTTTCGACCACCAGGGCTTCTGCAGAAAACTCTCCTCGGCCGTGGATCGGTTTTACGGTGCACATCACTGAACCAGAGGGTCTGGTGATGGATAAACCACCAAGTCCAGTAATGCGACCGCTGAACTTACTGATTGAGCAGCCTAATTTGGACGCCATTGACTTGGTAACGAAGTTATGTTGGCTACCGGAATCCAAAACGGCTCGCGCGGTTATGAGATTTCCTTGTCCGCCGATGATGTGAAGTTTCACGGTGCCAAGAAGAATAGTGCTGGCGAACGTTGATCCAAACCCGATGAAGGTTTCTTCTTGGTGATTGTGGGCAACGTTGCCCTTCCGAGTGGAACTTGACACCTCCAGGTGGATCAGGCTGTGATGTTTGCCCTTGCAAAACCTGCAACTCCATTTGGATTTGCATCCAGACGCGGTGTGGCCAGTGCGTAGGCAATTTTTGCAGCACTTGATGCTTTTAATGAATGCCAGCCTCTCTTGATGTGAGGTGTTGCTGAACCGGAAACAGTGCGGTAGAAGATGATTGTCCTGGAAAAACGGACAAATGGAACGCCTTTTAAATGTTTCATGGACGGGGAGTTCGGAACCGTCACTGCTTGACGATGAACGCGTTTTCGAATGCGAATTTAGGGCTACAGCTCTGTATTTTGGACTGCCTCTCGAAGGAACCGCGGTTGATGATTTCTTTATGTCGACTCTTTGCTTGTTCTGATTGGTGAAGAGATGACATCCTTGGACATAATTATGGCGTTTTTCCTCTTCCTAATGAAATCCACGACCTTATCCGTTGTCGGATATGATCTGCTTGAGGAACGTGCCAATTCAAAGTCTCTTCGGGTGCTGGCGTGAAGTGACCTCAAGGCAAGCGAGGCAAGAATGAATTCCGCTGGGTCTTCGGGTGCTAATGCTTTAAATCCCTTTATGCTATCGGCTACACCCGTTAGGAACTGCACATACCTCTGCAGCTCGCTGCTTGACCTCTTGAGATCGCAATCAAGAATATTTAGGATGAGAAGCGATGCAAGTACCCTAGGATTCTCATATGTCTCCATCAGTTTTTCCCACGCCTGATTATAATATTTTTCCTCTACCGGGATTCCGGAGATAAACGCTGCCAGTTCGCCATTTACCGCTCCCAGCAAATAATGAAACTTTTCCATGTTGCTGATGGAGGGTTCGTCATGCACCATCGATACGAAGGTATCTTTAAAGTGACTCCACTTCAGTAAATCCCCCGAGAAATTTGGTGGTGTTACTGCCTCCTATAACACTACCAAATTTCTCGGGTTGACCTGGCGGGTGCGGCTTGACTGATATTAAGTGATGATCTGCCACCGATATGAGACTGAGATTCTATGTTTGATGGAGAGGAGGTGCGCTCAATACTTTTTCGAAGCGAATTCGCTTTGATGATTTCGAACCTCACGTTATCATAAGCCTCTTGCCAGCCACGTGACGGGAATTCCTGATTGGCCAGTATGTTTAGGGCTTCCAGCTAGTCCCAGATTTTTCGGAATTTGTCCCATTCTCCGAGGGCAACTTCTAATTGGGCTGCGAAGAGAAAGATCTTCTTGGGCTCATTGATCGCGGCTTCTCCTGCCGCTGCCGTCCCTATGATGTTTCGTTTTAGGGAACGGAGTCCTTGGTTGCTTCCAACATGACTCTAGATTGGATTGTGAATTGATTAATGTTTGTGAACATTTAATGTTGCAACCTAATAAATGTGAGACTAGAAATGAATTGATTGCCCTGTTAGTTTGAAATGTGTGAAAGCCATTTCCTTTACAATTATATTTAAGTTTACATGATATGTTTAGATATTTTAACAAGATAGTAGTTGAATTAAATACTCATTGCAAGGAAATATAATGGTTTGTGTGTTATTAAGCTACAGTTTTAATAAATATTGCCATTAATGATTAAACAATTGTAGTTAACATTGAACAGAGTTAGTAATTAAACTGTTTGAAGAAAAATGGTTAACCACATTTAACTGAAATAGTATAAATTAAATATTTATAATAACTAAGTATGTGAGTGCATTATTTGAGTATTCAATACAGAAAAAATAGAAAACAGTTATTGCTAACATTACTTTTGCTAGTTATAATTAAACATTTGTATTTAATGTTAACCAAAATAATTGAATTATTTGAAGCATAATGTTAAACAGTTATTAACTGAGAATGTTATGACATAAAGATTTATAATGATTGAATAGTTTCAGTTTTGAATACACAAGAAAATAATGGTTTCTATCAAAGCAAGTTATTTGAGTAATAGGTCTTGCAGTTATGAATGAGTAGTAATAGTTAACATTTAGCAAGTTAACAATTGAATTATTTGTAGAATAATGTTCAACAGTAATTGACTGAAATTCGTATAAATAAAAATATTTATAAATAACTGAATAGGTTAGTGCATAAATTTAGTACAAATAAAACTATGATTAACAACTAATTAAATAATTCTTAATAAGATAATTCATGCGTGCATTGAACAAGTTTAATAAAGAAAATGAAATAGTTCATGCCAGTAAAGATTATAATTAACAAGGAGCAAGTTTAATGAATTAATTATTTAAATATGAATTAATCTATTGATTTTAAAATATGAAAGTGAGACAATATTAAAGGAAAATTATACAAATTTAAATGGCAAATAATTGAACTTATGATCATATGATAAAACAATGGATTTCTTTTAAATTTACATTGACACTGGACCACATATTAATGAAAATAATAATAGGTTCATAACTTTAATTTACCTAGGACCTGTTTATAAATTAATCTTATCTAGGCCCAATAGGACTAATTGTTTATTATCTAGGCCCACAAGGACCACTTGTTTAATATCGTGGCCCGGCAGGACCACTTGTTTAATATCGTGGCCCGGCAGGACCACTTGTTTATATCTAGGCTCGGAAGGACCACTTGAATATTATCCGGCCCGGAGGACCATTTGTTTATTATCTAAGGCCTGGGGCGTTCCAGGGGACTTTTGATTATAATAAATTAATTGATGGGCTGGGTTTTTCAATAAATCGTGGACTGTATTAATGAATGGTATATTTTGGTTACTATTGCTACATATGTTGTGTAGGGGTTAGTATCTTAACCTATTGTACATATCTGTATTTTCTTTGTTTCTTCTTCCCTTTCGTCCTCTCCCTTCTCGGCCCATGGGTAGGCCGGCTCCTATGGGTTACTCCTCCATGATGAGGTAATTCTTAATGTAATGATGTAATGAAAAATGTCTTACACTGTTGGGCACATGTGCTCAGTTCACTACAAGTCTCTGTCTCCAATTGCTAACTTGCATGGGGGTCTTGCCAATACTTGCCAATTTTGGCAGAAGTCCCTTCCTCTGGGTGCCCCTAGATGGCGTTGTTATGACTGTAATTATGCCAGTCTGCTAGATGGCACTAGTAAAAGTGTTAAGGACACTGTTTCCTTAACAGACATACTGTCCTCGTGACTTGCCGGTCGAGGCGGTGTGATGGCACCCCATCGCACGTAGCATGAAACCTGCTCCGCCGTGGTGAATAACCTCAGTTTCACCACGTCGAGGACAGGGTTGACAAACACTATTGCTGCTCTCAGCCTCCTTCCTTTACTGCTCTGAGCGAACATCCTCAACTCTACACCAAATCCAGCAACCAAGTTGTTTGGACACCATGGCTCCTGGATTGCCATGATGTCGACATTCCGGGCGAAAATTCTTAGTTCATCCGCGACCAATTGTCTTCGCCCTATGTTTACCTGCAGGATCTGTAGCCTACGCATATCTTGTCCTTTTCGCCAGCTCCTCCATCATCTTTAAATTCCTAAGCATTCTCTGCTGCCCGCACAATGCGGGAGGTCCTTCCCTTTTCCAACCTTTGCCTCACAGTTCCTGCAGCAAAGATGAACTCCTTTTTCCTTCGCTGTGCCCGGAACGTATTCACCATAAGCATGCTACTTCCTTGCTACAGTCTTTAATGGAGTGGCCATAGTCTTGACAGCTTAGGCAAAATGGGGTGTCAAGGTAATCTCTCATAGCGAGACTCCACCATCCGCCTCTCACATCGCTATCGGCCAGCTCCAAGAGAGCATGTCTTATGAATAGAAGGGTCTCCACCATCCAACTCTAGGTAAGTCCATTCCTTGAAGTGATGGAGTAATAGGTCCTCATCCGCTCATTCCTATTCTTTTGTTTACATTTTATGGGTAGGATCTTTCCCCACAGGTACTTCTGTAGAGTCCCTTTATATTCTAGCATTTCGGGACTCTTTTGACCTCTATTCTCGGCCACCTTGACTTAGCCATGTTAACTTCTAGTCCCCAACTGGCCATCTTATCCCAGTTGAGGACTTTCCTGACAAGCTCCTTCCATTCTTACAAGGACCGCACCAGACCATGTCACTTTTTCTATACTGGCTTTTGCCCCAATGTCCTCTAATTCCTCTTTCAAGGGCAGCTGTTTAAATATTTAAGCTGGTGACGCGCTCCCGCCTTTAGGCGCCTTTCCTCAGATAGTCAGCGTGGTAGTCTTCTCTTCTGGCTTAGGAGCCTGGGCCACCTTTTCCCACACATCAGCGAAGGTCTGCTTTTTCGGGACTGCTGGTTTCTTCTACTTCTTCTGCGTAGGCTTCTATTTCCTACGTCCCTTCGCTTCTTGTCATATTTCCTCGCCATCCTTGTCTGAGGTGCACGTTACGCATCCATCTAGAGGACGCATTAACTCTCGTCGACGGTCATGTTCTTTCACGATTCGAAACTTTTTTTTTATGACTTTTCTCTCCTCAGCTATGGTTTTCGCCGAATGGCTAAATTCACTACAGTACTCTGAGTTGCAGCAAATCTACTTAAACTCTAATATACTATAGCATTTCCAAGTCAAATTCAACCTTTTCCAAGTCAAATTCAACCTTTTCCAAGTCAAATTCAACCTTTTCCAAGTCAAATTCAACCTTTTCCATTTCAAATTCAATCTTTTTCGATTTCAATAAAATAATAAAAATCAAATTAACATGATTTTATGTTTTAATGGTTATTTTAATTACACCTTGTGTTTTTAACCCTTGCGGCTTGTTAAATGTTCCCAGGGGCCTTTCTACATATAATTAGTCACGAATATAATAATAAGTATAACCGATACTTTAATTTTAAGACATTTGCGATACAAAGTCTGGTAGTCGGATTAGCGGGATTCGTTTTATTTTAGTTTTATAATCGCGGGCGAAAATATTATCAATAGAGGTTTATTTTAACTTTTTCGTATTTATTGGATAGTAGGCTCAGCATATGCGTTCCCAAAGGTTCGTTACCGATTATACTATTAATTTTAATCGCGCTCGCTCAAATATGGCTTTATTATAACTTTTTCGTATTTATTGGATACAAGGCTCAGTAGCTGCGTTCCCAAAGGTTCGTTACCGACTACACTATTAATTTTAATCGCGCTCGCTCAAATATGGGTTTATTATAACTTTTTCGTATTTATTGGATACAAGGCTCAGTAGCTGCGTTCCCAAAGGTTCGTTACCGACTACACTATTAATTTCAATAGCGCTCGCTCAAATATGGGTTTATTATAACTTTTTCGTATTTATTGGATACAAGGCTCAGTAGCTGCGTTCCCAAAGGTTCGTTACCGACTACACTATTAATTTCAATAGCACTCGTTCAAATATGGGTTTATTATAACTTTTTCGTATTTATTGGATACAAGGCTCAGTAGCTGCGTTCCCAAAGGTTCGTTACCGACTACACTATTAATTTCAATAGCGCTCGCTCAAATATGGGGTTATTATAACTTTTTCGTATTTATTGGATACAAGGCTCAGTAGCTGCGTTCCCAAAGGTTCGTTACCGACTACACTATTAATTTTAATCGCGCTCGCTCAAATATGGGTTTATTATAACTTTTTCGTATTTATTGGATACTAGGCACAGTAGCTGCGTTCCCAAAGGTTCGTTACCGACTACACTATTCATTTTAATCGCGCTCGCTCAAATATGGGTTTATTATAACTTTTTCGTATTTATTGGATACTAGGCACAGTAGCTGCATTACGGGGGGTTCCTTCCCGACCAGTCTATTAATTATTCATGCGCTCCCTCAAATATGGGTTTATTATAACTTTTTCGTATTTATTGGATACTAGGCACAGTAGCTGCGTTCCCAAAGGTTCGTTATCGACTACACTATTAATTGTTATCGCGCTCGCTCAATTATGGGTTTATTATAAATTCGTGTTTCTTTTCTATGCTAATTTCTGTATTTGTGTTTCGGGAGTTTTGTTAGTGAATGTGTTAATGTTTTTTTAGTCAGTTGGTCTAATGTATGTTTATTTCGTGTTTTTTGTAACTTTTCATGTATTGGGTTACCGCTTATCCAATTTTTCAGGATAGTAAGTTTTTTTTTATCTTTTTGGTTAATATTTTGGAGTTTGATAATAATCAGCTAAACATAACGATTTTATAAGTACATTCTTATTTGATAAACCTTTACTTGAGTTAACGCAATTAAAATTAATAGTATAATCTTTAACGAGTCCTTGGTTACGCAGCGACTGAGCCTAGTATCCAATAAATACGAAAAAAATATAATAAACCCACATTTGAGCGAGCGCAAGAATAATTAATAGAATGGTCGGGAAAGAACCCCCCGTAATGCAGCTACTGTGCCTAGTATCCAATAAATACGAAAAAGTTATAATAAACCCACATTTGAGCGAGCGCACGAATAATTAATAGAATGGTCGGGAAAGAACCCCCCGTAACGCAGCTACTGTGCCTAGTATCCAATAAATACGAAAAAGTTATAATAAACCCATATTTGAGGGAGCGCACGAATAATTAATAGACTGGTCGGGAAAGAACCCCCCGTAATGCAGCTACTGTGCCTAGTATCCAATAAATACGAAAAAGTTATAATAAACCCATATTTAGCGAGCGCGATTAAAATTAATAGTGTAGTCGATAACGAACCTTTGGGAACGCAGCTACTGTGCCTAGTATCCAATAAATACGAAAAAGTTATAATAAACCCATATTTGAGGAGCGCATGAATAATTAATAGACTGGTCGGGAAGGAACCCCCCGTAATGCAGCTACTGAGCCTTGTATCCAATAAATACGAAAAAGTTATAATAAACCCACATTTGAGCGAGCGCAAGAATAATTAATAGAATGGTCGGGAAAGAACCCCCCGTAATGCAGCTACTGTGCCTAGTATCCAATAAATACGAAAAAGTTATAATAAACCCACATTTGAGCGAGCGCACGAATAATTAATAGAATTGTCGGGAAAGAACCCCCGTAACGCAGCTACTGTGCCTAGTATCCAATAAATACGAAAAAGTTATAATAAACCCATATTTGAGCGAGCGCGATTAAAATTAATAGTGTAGTCGGTAACGAACCTTTGGGAACGCAGCTACTGTGCCTAGTATCCAATAAATACGAAAAAGTTATAATAAACCCATATTTGAGCGAGCGCGATTAAAATTAATAGTGTAGTCGGTAACGAACCTTTGGGAACGCAGCTACTGAGCCTTGTATCCAATAAATACGAAAAAGTCATAATAAACCCATATTTGAGCGAGCGCTATGAAATTAATAGTGTAGTCGGTAACGAACCTTTGGGAACGCAGCTACTGAGCCTTGTATCCAATAAATACGAAAAAGTTAAAAAGTGTTTCTTTTCTATGCTAATTTCTGTATTTGTGTTTCGGGAGTTTTGTTAGTGAATGTGTTAATGTTTTTTTAGTCAGTTGGTCTAATGTATGTTTATTTCGTGTTTTTTGTAACTTTTCATGTATTGGGTTACCGCTTATCCAATTTTTCAGGATAGTAAGTTTTTTTTTATCTTTTTGGTTAATATTTTGGAGTTTGATAATAATCAGCTAAACATAACGATTTTATAAGTACATTCTTATTTGATAAACCTTTACTTGAGTTAACGCAATTAAAATTAATAGTATAATCTTTAACGAGTCCTTGGTTACGCAGCGACTGAGCCTAGTATCCAATAAATACGAAAAAAATATAATAAACCCACATTTGAGCGAGCGCAAGAATAATTAATAGAATGGTCGGGAAAGAACCCCCCGTAATGCAGCTACTGTGCCTAGTATCCAATAAATACGAAAAAGTTATAATAAACCCACATTTGAGCGAGCGCACGAATAATTAATAGAATGGTCGGGAAAGAACCCCCCGTAACGCAGCCACTGTGCCTAGTATCCAATAAATACGAAAAAGTTATAATAAACCCATATTTGAGGGAGCGCACGAATAATTAATAGACTGGTCGGGAAAGAACCCCCCGTAATGCAGCTACTGTGCCTAGTATCCAATAAATACGAAAAAGTTATAATAAACCCATATTTGAGCGAGCGCGATTAAAATTAATAGTGTAGTCGATAACGAACCTTTGGGAACGCAGCTACTGTGCCTAGTATCCAATAAATACGAAAAAGTTATAATAAACCCATATTTGAGGGAGCGCATGAATAATTAATAGACTGGTCGGGAAGGAACCCCCCGTAATGCAGCTACTGAGCCTTGTATCCAATAAATACGAAAAAGTTATAATAAACCCACATTTGAGCGAGCGCAAGAATAATTAATAGAATGGTCGGGAAAGAACCCCCCGTAATGCAGCTACTGTGCCTAGTATCCAATAAATACGAAAAAGTTATAATAAACCCACATTTGAGCGAGCGCACGAATAATTAATAGAATTGTCGGGAAAGAACCCCCCGTAACGCAGCTACTGTGCCTAGTATCCAATAAATACGAAAAAGTTATAATAAACCCATATTTGAGCGAGCGCGATTAAAATTAATAGTGTAGTCGGTAACGAACCTTTGGGAACGCAGCTACTGTGCCTAGTATCCAATAAATACGAAAAAGTTATAATAAACCCATATTTGAGCGAGCGCGATTAAAATTAATAGTGTAGTCGGTAACGAACCTTTGGGAACGCAGCTACTGAGCCTTGTATCCAATAAATACGAAAAGTTATAATAAACCCATATTTGAGCGAGCGCTATTGAAATTAATAGTGTAGTCGGTAACGAACCTTTGGGAACGCAGCTACTGAGCCTTGTATCCAATAAATACGAAAAAGTTATAATAAACCCATATTTGAGCGAGCGCGATTAAAATTAATAGTATAATCGGTAACGAACCTTTGGGAACGCATCTGCTGAGCCTACTATCCAATAAATACGAAAAAGTTAACATAAACCTCTATTGATAATATTTTCGCCCGCGATTATAAAACTAAAATAAAACGAATCCCGCTAATCCGACTACCAGACTTTGTATCGCAAATGTCTTAAAATTAAAGTATCGGTTATACTTATTATTATATTCGTGACTAATTATATGTAGAAAGGCCCCTGGGAACATTTAACAAGCCACAAGGGTTAAAAACACATGGTGTAATTAAAATAACCATTAAAACATAAAATCATGTTAATTTG
Source organism: Piezodorus guildinii (assembly GCA_023052935.1). Classification (NCBI taxonomy): domain Eukaryota; kingdom Metazoa; phylum Arthropoda; class Insecta; order Hemiptera; family Pentatomidae; genus Piezodorus; species Piezodorus guildinii. The sequence continues at coordinate 66,994,644 of CM041293.1, forward strand.
ATTTTTATTATTTTATTGAAATCGAAAAAGGTTGAATTTGAAATGGAAAAGGTTGAATTTGAATTGGAAAAGGTTGAATTTGACTTGGAAAAGGTTGAATTTGACTTGGAAAAGGTTGAATTTGACTTGGAAAAGGTTGAATTTGACTTGGAAATGCTATATATAAAATACCCTACTGAACCTCACAACACACTCTGCACAACATCGTAATACAACACACTGCATTACAGAACACCTTTCAGCATCCTGTACCACAACATACTACACTGCACTCAACCATATTGCACAATACTACATTACACTGTATAATACCATACAGCTCTCAATCAAACTAAACCGCACCTCAGAGTACTGCACTAAACTGATCCTCAGAGTACTGCACTAAACTCTAATGTACTATACAAAATACTCTATCGAACCGCACAACAAACCCTGCACTACATTACAGAACACCTCTCAGCATTCCGCACCACAACATACTACACTGCACTGTACCAAATTGCACAATACTACATTACACTGTGTAATACCATACAGCTCTCAATCAAACTAAACCGCACCTCAGAGTACTGCACTAAACTGCACCTCAGAGTACTGCACTAAACTGCACCTCAGAGTACTGCACTAAACTCTAATGTACTATACAAAATACTCTTTCGAACCGCACAACAAACCCTGCACTACATTACAGAACACCTCTCAGCATTCCGCACCACAACATACTACACTGCACTGAACCAAATTCACTGCACCATACAACACTCAATCAAACTGAACTGCACCTCAGAGTACTGCACTATACTCTAATGTACTATACAAAATACCCTACCGAACCGCACAACACATCCCGCACTACATCGCAATACCACACACAACATTACAGAACACCTCTCAGCATCCTGCACCACAACATACTACACTGCACTGAACAAAACTGCACTCCATAAAACTGTATTTACTACATTCTTCTTTCATTAGCGTGACAGGCCGTGTAGGTCCTTTACAGGCCGTTTAGATTTCGCGATGAATTTTATAGGGTAGGGTCATCACTCCAAACATCCTATTTTTTTCAGTGGCCACCAGTTGGCTGAGGGGTTTGACATACGAAGGGGAGAGGTTGTGAGTGTATCCCCATTAATTTAAATGTTTGAAAAATTCCCTCCGGGCCAACCTTTGGCGTGAGAGACTAGCGCTCTAGCCACTCAGTCACAGGCTCCCCATTACTACATTACACGGTATAGTACCATACCATACTCAACCAAACTGAACTGTACTTCACTGTACTCCACCCCACTCTACTGCACTATAAAATACTAAACCACATAGCAAAAAATCTCAGTACACTATACAATATCACACCACCCACTACAGTACTAACACCATTCAGCAATGTCTTACAGTACTACACCACACGGCATCGCACACAAATGCGCAGGTAAATGCAGGGATGCAGATGGGTCGTTCTAAGTACTTCGAGGATTGTCCAGGTCCCTGAACCCTCTAGCCAAATCTGGCCCCTCTAGGCGTGGTTTACCTGCCATTGTCCTAACCGTAACACTACCTTCCCTAAGACGTGCTTTGCCCCAGAGCACAGTTCGCAGAAGTTGAGTTTTCTCCGATGTAGGTGTTTTGTCTTTCCAGGGGTTGAACGTGCATACCAATATGTTGACTTCAGAGTTGGCGAACGTCTCTTCAACAATGTTCCTGACAATCCTCTACTCCAGACCATCGTATCCACAACACAACTTCGGGATGACGAGCTTGGTGACACGCAGCTTCAGAAGCTTACTCCGTAGGTCGTCAAGACTCCGGCGCAGTGTGTCGTATGTCGGCTTCTGGTTTGATGAACACTTGGTAACCAAGTAAAAAAGGTGCCGACCTTCGTGCGCGTGATGGATTGTCTTCCCAACTCTTGTTCCTAGCTCCTCAGTTCCAGTGAACTTCTTCCTGAAGACCATCGCAATCCCTCAAGAAGTCCTCAGATCTTCGGCGACGCAATGGGCTAGAGAATAGTCCACTGGTAACGAGAAGATGTCTCTGTAGACTGTCTGCGTTACTCTACGGGAGTCTGGAGCCTTAGGAATTAGGTCCTTGTCGGTGAGGTTCCTGACTTGCTGGTCCTCTGTAGGGCCATGGTTTCCCTTGTATGAGGCCGATCTATTGAAATGGACTACCTTGGGTTTTCCTTTGGGCTGCTTCCTGATCCTATATATGACGTCGTTTATCCTCTTGATGACCTCATCCGTCCCAGAAGTTCTGAAGTTTCGGTGAGTAACCTTGCCTTCTTCGAGGATCGTGTAGCCAGACTAAGTTTTATCTGTCTTGATGTCGTAACACTCCTTCATTCTGTCACTTGCTCCCTGGATGTTTATGCGAACCTTCTCGTGAATATTGTTCATCCGCTTCCATAGGTTGGTGACGTTATCTTCTCTGGCGACTTCCTCATCAGGCTTGAAACCGAATTTCAGATCACAAGACAAGCGCAGTTCTCTGCCGAACACGACATTGACGGGGGTCTGCCCTGTCGTTTCATTGACTGAACGAATAGGTGAAGAATAGGTCAAGATACTGGTTCTAGTCTCGCTGATGGTCAGAAACTACCTTGGTCAAATATCGACCCATTGCCCTGTTCATGCGCTCCACCATGCCATCGGATTGACGGTGAAGAGGTGTCGTTCTGGTCTTCCGTATTCCTAAAGCCTCGCACATCCCGGTGAAGACTGCAGACTCAAAGTTTCTTCCTTGGTCAGCGTGAAGTTCCATGGGCTCTCCAAACCGACTGACGAGCTGCTTCACGAGAACGTCTGCAAGCCGTGACGACCTCCTGATTCGGAAGGGAGTAAGTTTCCACCCACTTTGAAAAATAATCCATGGCCACGAGAATATATCGGTTCCCATCATCTGTCACAGGAAAAGGGCCAGCAATGACTACCGCTATTCTCCCGAACGGAGCTCCCTCGTAGTACTTCTTCAAAGGGGCCTTCTTTTTAGAGGCTGCACAAGTTGCACACCGCCGACACCAGTCCTCGAGGTTTGCCTAGTAAAAGCGTTCACGAACCTTTTCTAATGTTCGGTGAACACCAAGGTGGCCGCCAAATGCTCCATCATGTAGTTCCCTTAGTGCATTGGGCACTTTAATCTTTGGCACCATGAGCTGTAATCTTCGCTGATCTCCCTCCGTGTTCTCCAATGCTCGGTTCAGCAGCCCGTTACTCAGTAGAATGGAGTCCCACTGAGCCCAATACGTTTTTATATTTTTTGACATTAGAGCAACATCCTGCCAGGTTGGTCTCCTTTGACCTGATAGCTTCCATTTCCTTATTTGTTTCAAGTCCGGATCCTCGCAAAGTTCCTTTGCCACTTGTGTGTCCTGCCAACTATCGTTAGCAACCATAGTCCGGAACACTATTACCTGCTTTTTTTCTTCGTGTCGAGAACAATGCCTGCATTCTCCATCACAAGGTCTCCTTGAGAGCGCATCCACATTCCGGTGAATCGTTCCAGAACGATGAGAAGATTCGAAGTCATATTCTTAAAGGCGCTCGATCCACTTCGCAACTTGTCCCTCCGGTGCCTTGAATCGCAGCATTCATATTAGAGCTGCGTGGTCTGTTCTTAGGAGAAATCTTCTTCCGTATAGGTATTTATGAAAGTGTTCTATGGACTTAACTACCTTTCTGAAGGTTTCTGGAGCTGAGAGTGCTTTGCTGAAGTATCCAATAACCTTTTCTTCTCCGTCTTGGAGCTGGAAGAGGACGCTTCCAATAGCAGTGTTGCGGACATCTGTGTCAAGTATGAATTTGCCCTCGGGAAGTGATAGCTCAGAATAGGCGCACTACTTAATTTCTTCTTTAACTCTTCGAATGACTCCTGACACTCGTGATCCCAATGGAAATTCCGTCTTTCCTCATTGAGCCTGGTAAGAGGTTTTCCGATATTGGCGAATCCTTTGTCGCACTTCCTGTAGTAGGTGCAGAGCCCGAGGAAACTTCTCACTTGGTGTTTATCTCGAGGTACTGACCAATTGGTGATCGCTGCAATCTTCTCTGGATCAACAGCAACTCCAATGTTTGAAACAACATGCCCCAGGTAGTTGACTCGTCTCCGGATGAGATTACACTTCTTCGGGTTCAGTTTTAGATTTGCTGCATGGAGCCGTTCGAAGACCCGCTCCAGGTTCTCCGGACGGTGGGCGAAGGACTTTCCCAGCAAAACGCTTTCTATCAGTCTCTGGAACGTTGCAGGAGCATTGCAAAACCCGAATAGCATTACTGTTAATTGCCAGAGGCCAGTGCCAATCGAAAACGCCGTCTTCTCCTTATCTTCTGGTGCCGTTTTAATATAGTTTACAACCCTCTAGTGTGTCCAGCGTGTCGTCAATCCTTGGGAGTGGATAACTGTCCTTCTTCGTGGCGTTGTTCAGAAGGCGGTAATCTACACAGGATCTTGTCGTGTCATCTTTTTTCTTCACCAGTACAACAGGAGACATCTAGGGGCTACTCGAGGGCTCGATGACGCCATTCGTCGCCATCTCCTTGATAATCTCCTCGGCATCCTTTCGTCTAGCTAGCGGCAGCCTCCTCGGTATCTGTCAATTGGGCTTTTGTGTCCCCGGTGTCAATTTTGTGCTGGACGATGTTTGTTCTATCCCGTGGTCCTGAGCTGATCTCGAAGATGTCCTGCCATCGGGTAATCATTCTCTTCAATATTTCTGTTCATGCGAAAGGTCTCTGCATGATTCGAATCCTTTTAATTCTTCGGGCAGTCCTCGTTGCTCGATGGGGTGGCGTTGTAGCAGACGGACTACTAAGATAGCGGTTGTGCGTTCCCCAACCGGTGTTCCCCTCTTTAGTGTTACCTGTAAACTGTTGAGGTTCATCATTCGAATTGGGGTGGTATGTCCGACCTTGATGAGAGCCCTAGCAACCAAAACGCCGCGTCCAATCTCCTGTTCTTTGTACCTTCCAGGTTCGAGAAGAAGACATTCACCCTCTGGCAGTGGCCCATCGACCGTCCCTTGTGTCAGGATTTGACTCCGTGCAGGTAACGCTGTGTCTTCTAGTAAGAGCAAATGTGCGTAGAGAAGTCATTTCCCTGCCGAAGTTTCCTAATGTCCAGCTTGATCCCGTATTTCATTATCAAGTCCATGCCCAAGATGACATCCTCATCTATTTCCACCACGAGAACACGGTGCTCTAGATGTTTGTCCCCCATGACGATAGGCGGCAACTGTCTCTCCGTGGAACTTGTCTGGCTGTCCTGTGACTGTCCGTAACGCCCAAGTAGTTGGAGATATCCTCGCAGTGGTAACTGTCTTCGGGTTTAAGATCGTCATGGTTGCGCCGGTATCCAGTAGCAGACTCCGGAGCTGTCCGTTCGTCATTCCATTCACATAGAGACTGTCCGTTCTGCTTCCTATTGACGCGACTTTAACGGTATTCCTGGGGCCTTTGACGCTACGGGTTGAAAGTTGCCCCTTCTCATCAGCCCTCCTTAGTTTTTATTGCATAGTGGTAGGACACTTGCTTCTAGGGTGTCCAAGTTGACCGCAGCTCCATCAGCGCATCTACTTCTTGCGGGTCCTGAGGGCTTCCAGAATCTTCATCACTATGTCCTCGATGTTAAAAACCGCGTTAGGCTCCACTTCTGCCGCTCGAACTCGTGCATGTCCGCGTACTGACTGCCTGACAGCCTCGAATTCCATGGAGATAATGCATCACCCAAAGTTTTTGGCCGTACGAGTTTCACTGCCTGTTGAGTTTCCGGGTCTCGAAGTCCATCCAGGAATTTTTCGACAGCCAAGCTCTCGTATACGTCGTCGGTGACCGTTGAGTAGGCATTCCTCACTAGCCGGGCGATTTCTGCTTCAAATTCCTGCAGCGTCTCGTTGGTGTTCCGGAACCTGTTCCTCAGCTGCGAACGATATAGCTGGTCCATGTGGCGATGGCCGAAACGCATCTTTAGTCTTCTCACCAGCTTACCGTAGTTGGACCGCTCAGACATGGGCATCCCCTGAATTACTTCTAAGGCGTCTCGAAAAGAGGCATATATTCCTCTGACGGATAATGGTGTTGTGAAGACTTCTCTCAGAGAATCGTCGGTGTCGATCGTCGGTGGGTTGCTCATACGTCTTTCTAGAGCTTCTACTCTTAGCCTTAGTTCATTTTCAAATGAATTCACTTCTTCTCCTAACCTAGATTCTACATCGGCTAACTTATTATCTACACTTTCCATCAAATTATTCTCTAATGTCACTAACTTAGGTTCCAATGTATTCAATAAACCACCTTTTACAGTGCTTAACTCATTCTGCAACTCATTTTTAACACTACCTAACTCATTTTTAACAGAGCCTAATTCATTCTGTAACTCATTTTTAACAGTACCTAACTAATTTTTAACAGTGCCTAATTCATTTTTAAAAGTTGCAGATAACTTACTCAAATCATTTTGAAAAACAATGTTCGTGAAATGGTGCAGACAAATACATTTAGATTCACACCTCCGGTAGTCTGTAATCTGTGGTCTGGCCATTCCCAGAGTAAAGCGATCAGAGCCCACTTGGCCTTCAATCTTTCCTGGACGGTGGGGAAGAACTTCCTAAGGATGGCGCTCTTCTGACTCGCCACGATGGAATACCGCCCAGCCTTCCTGGTTAGCCGTATCCGCCCGGATACCGTCCAGCCTCTCTGGTCCGCCGCATACGATTAGTCCACCAGTCCGTCCTGAAATCGCTCCTCCACTGGCTCACCGACGTAGGGTGGTCTGGCCCTTCCTAGAGTAAAGTGATCCGGGACCACAACCTCCTTCCACCCGTACACAAACTCCCTGAAGAAGGGGTGCAATTCCTCCTCCATCAGACGGGGGAAGTGCGGTTCGGAGAGGGCGAACATCCCGACATGTCTTGACAACCTGGCACGATGCCGCTCCATGGCAGTGCAAGACACTACAGCATGATCTGCCGTTTCAGGGATTCCACAGGTGACGAAACGGGAGTCGATTTTCTTCCCGTGATCGTGGGGTTTCCAACGGAACCCTACATGTCCTGTCAGCAACTGTGAGACCCAGTAATCAGGGAGGGCCCACTAATGCCTTCAATCTTCCCTGGGCGGTGGGGAAGAACTTCCCAAGGGTGACGCACTTCTGACTTGCCATCCACCGTCCATTCCATTCTTCTATAGGGTCCTCCCTAAGTAATTTCTTCCACTTCTTCGGAGTCTCACGAGCTCTTTCACTCCAGTAGCGCCTCGGGCCCCTGGCCTTTAACGTTATACTTAATCAGGTCCTCCTTGAGGACAAGGTCCGGGATCATCGCACCGTCTCATGCGACACCGTTCTAAAGGCCTTAGTGACCCTAAGCAGAACCAGGATTGTCACCAGTCTCCTCCTACTTAGCTGTGCGAGGTGTTGGCTCAGACTATGGATGCGTACTTTAGAATACTCATGACCACGACTTTGTAAATAGTCATCGTGGGGGGGATCTGAGGCCCCAGAAAACACCCCCTATCCTGCTTAAACAATTTATGGACAGGGCCTTATTTTTCACGTACTCTAGGTGAGGGGTGACGTCGAACTTCTTCCTCATTTTTACTCCAAGGTAAGTCACCATGCTCAACTTTCCCCTCACGCACCAATCCGACACGAGACTGCCGCACTTCTCTGCCTGTAGTAGATATCTGGATCGGCTATCCTCGGCCACTATGACTGCCAGGTCGTCGACATAAGCCATGGCAAGGAACCCTCTCTTTTCTAATTCCCCCAGCAACTGGACGAACACTAGCTTCCAAAGGGCCGGCCTAGGACTGAGTCCTGGGCAGCCTCTCTCGATCTTCCTCTCGACCTCGTAATAGTTACCCCTAATTTTCACACTTGCTGAGCTATCTACTGACGAGGGAGTACAGATTACTGGAAGTGGCAAATTCTTTCAGCCGCTGGAGTACGTATACTGGAGTATACTGGAGTATGGTCACTACACACTACCGTTACGAACTACACTGTTAGAGCCCAACATGGTCATTCTCACAAGGCGAATCAACTTCCTGAGTGTATTCATTTCTTCTAGCACCTGGTAGAGTTCGGGTCGTGTTACGCAGTCTTGAAATGAAGAAAAAAGATGGTGCGTAATACTCCTTCCTCTACTCCTTCTGAATCCAGTCTGGTAGTTGCCTGTCTCTCTTTCAGTATGAGGGGTGAGTCTCTCGAAAAGGATGTTTGACAACACCTTGTAGGCACTCGAAAGAAGAACTATACCTCTGTACTTGTCGCACTCCGTTTGGTCACTCTTCTTTGTGAAGCGGGCAAATGATACCTTGCCTCCAAACTTGAGACATCCTTTCTTCTTCCTATATTGTAAGAATGAGGTTGTGGAGTGCCTTCTTAAGTCCCTCGCCGCCGTGTCGAATCATCTCCGCCTATATGCCATCAAGTCCCGATGCCTTGTTGTTCTTTAGTTTCGGATCGGCTTCATCCTCTTCAGATGTTTCTGCATCGTTTGGGAAAGACTTTTGCATCCTTTGCATGGTCATGGTGAAAGACTTTTCCAAAGTGCTGGCTCCATCTCTCCAGGATTTCTTCCTTTCCCATCAATAGAAGTCCATCTACATCCTTACAAGAGGTTACTCTCGTTTTATAAATCGACCTCTCTTCATTTACCTTTTGGAAGAAGAGACTGCTTTCGTACTGAGTTCTGTAGTTCTCAATCTCCTCTATTCTTTTGTTCTTCCATGCTCTTTGTTTTATGCGGTGGATCTTCTTTTCTTTCCTCCTTCTGTCTCTGTTACTCTTGTGATCGCCGTGTGTGACGCTGAATCATCTTCTTATATGACTCATTTTTCGGGTTGTGATTCGTGGTTCGATGATGAATACCTAGACATCACACCGCAGTGATCTAGCGTTCCTTGTTTCTGGTCCGAGCGTTTCTTTCGCTGTAGATTTGAGAGCTCCAACTATTCCTGCCCAATGGTCCTCTACTGTGTCAGCCCTCTCTCTCAGCTCTTTCGTGAGTTTGCATTCTAAACGCTGCCAATATGTTGTGCATTGTTCCATGTTTGTTAGTTTCAAAACAACATATCTCCGTTGAACCGAGCCTGCTGCTACATTCCTTTTTGTTGATATTCTTGGGTGTATTCTGGAAATGCTCAATAAATGATCCGAGTCGACGTTCCCGCCCATTTAGATTCCAAGGAGATTAGATCTGTGGCGTAAACTGACCAAAATGTGGTCTATTTAGTTCATTACTTCCCCGTTTGGTGATCTCCCAGTGGCTCTATGGATGTTCTTGCGAGGGAACGATGTGCTGCCAACGACTTGACCATGTGTTCCAGCAAAGTTTATGAGCCTATGGCTTTCAAATTCGTCTTCTCGTGTAAGCTGAAGGTTCTCGCTGTTGGACGATAAATAGGTTCGTAGACGATAAATACCAAGGATGACCACTGCGACGTTAGTACTGTTGTGTGTGTGTGAGTGTACTTGTTCCCCCAACCTGGAGGGCCATAGCTGACTGCAATCTAATGGCTGGGTAGTCGGGGCGCCACTTCCCTACGCCTAAAACCTAAACTCATCCGCAGAAATTTTTCTTCGAGTAATTCTTTGGACGTGTAATGGAGCTGTATTTTTGCAGCAATTCGAAAAAAACATTTAACGCTGGGAACGGAGTATATCGTAGGCAACGAAGCATTTGCTTCCATTCCTCTAGATGTCAGACCCATTACTTTGTCCACAAGTTGACTCTCTGCTAAATCAACCATGATCTGGTAATGGTATAGGAGATCTGCCCTATTATAGTTGTCTTACGTCTGCTAGGACGAACCGTCAGGTCGACTTTCGTCTTAGTTTCAAATCCAAAGTGACAGTCTAGTCCCCAACATTGCGGTTCAGTGGGCTGCAAAAAATACAAAGTCGCTTAGTTGAGCCTTCTTCTCCTTCTTTGCTGGCAAGATTGATACTGCGGCTCTGGTATCCACCAGATTTCTGATTCGTGCTTGACGTTCAACTAAAAATACGTTTGCGGATTTCTGTATCAGTAGTCTGGAAGCGGAGTATGTATTGTAGTAGGGATAGGAGTCCGACATCAAGTAGACGGGCTAAAACCTGTCGATCGATATGATAACTATCTTGTTCTTAATCCGAAGTGTGAAAAATTTCGGGTTGAGTTGGATCACTTCTCACATCTAAGGTCCATCGTAAGGTGGTTCTTGTGGTATCTTTATTCGATTCTCGTGAACGAAAACATGCGACGATGTTAAAAGGTCGTTGTGTACCTAATTTTTGTGATGATTTATGATAAATATCTAGAGGTCGTATAAGATCCATTTGTAGCATCGATTCGATTATTTCGCATCATTATCCGGCGAAATATGCGAGTGGAAGCGGACACATATTAAAATTTTAATTGAATGGTACAGCAGTTTTTTTTTCCTTAATTTATAGGATTATCTCCACCTCCCTCACCCTTGCTAACTTGAGCGATTTTTTTTTTCTAAAAATTGCCTTATGGAGTTATTAGAGAAAACTGTTATAGGTAGTGTAGGGTAACATAATATTATCAATAATCTTGATAACAATTATCGAATTATCGATTCGATTAATCAATTATGTAGAGTAGGTTAAATAAGGTTAAAAAATGTGTTATAAAATAATGTAATGTGCAGTAATAAAAAAGAACACTTTTTATGTTAAGCTAATTTATTTCAATAAAATATAAATACAGCAACAAATTGGTGACCCCGACGTTCACGATGTCGCAGAATGGAAGCGGAAATGCTGAAGTAGGCGAAAAAGGTGAGATAAAACCTAACTTAAATGTAGACAGAGTAGCTATAAAATTGCCCCCGTTCTGGGTGGAAAAGCCCGAAATAAGGTTTTGTCAAGCCGAGGCCCAGTTCGAGCTTTCGAATGTAACCCGGGAAGAGACAAAACTTAACTACTTAATAGCTCAATTAGATTTGAAAACGGTGGGAAACATTTGGGACTTAGTAAAATAGGAGGAAAAAGAGAAGTATACTAGAGCCAAAGAAAGGTTAATCGCTATTTATAGGGAAAGCGAAGAAATGAAATGAAATGAAAAAACTTCTTTATTATCCTGGGACTAAAGTCCCTTAAGAATAAAATAAAATACATAATTGATGACCGGAACAGTGTGGTCATGATTTAGAATAACAAAATACTAAACTAAAAAATAATTAAGGTAGTAATATATGTACATCTTTACAAGTCAGACTTTCGGAATAAGAAAACAAAAAAAAAACAAAACAGAAATAGCTGGTTCATCAATGATAATTTGAGTAATACAAACACACAAAAATAATAATAATAATAATAATAATTGGTATTTATAGCATCTGCAGTTTGAAGTTATTGTCTGTTTGACTGGGTAAGGAGAAGGTGGTTGAAAAGTAGCGATTTGAAGGAGGAAGCAGTACTTGCATGACGGATCTCAGGAGGAATAGAATTCCAAAGAGTGGTTGCTTTGGCTAGAAAGGACTTGTCAAAGGCAGCAGTACGGTGAGGAGGAGGGTAGAGGTCAGAAAGACGGGATCTAGTAGAACGGGACTGAATTGATGATTTAAATTGAAGGGATTGGACGATGTAGCTGGGACGATGAGTTCTGATAACCTGGTAGAGGAAGGAGGCTAGGAAATACTGGCATCTGTAACGAGGATAAAGCCACCTTAACTCGGTGTAATACTGGGTTATATGCGTGTCTCTGGTGATTCCGAATACAAACCGTATTGCACAGTTCATAATACGCTTAAGTTTTGCTTCGAGCTCACCTGAAAGTCCGCTGTACACCTCGCATCCGTAGTCAAAGTGGGGAAAGACAAGGGAAGAAACAAGGAGTTTACGAATATTGAATGGTAGGAGGTGATGGAGGCGACGGAATTGCTTTAGGGTTGTTATGGTTCGGCGGGATATTTGGGAGATGTGCGGTTTCCAAGAGAGAGTTTGATCAAGAGTAATACCTAAGTTCTTGACAGATGAATGAAAAGAGATAGGAGTATTGTTTAGGAAAAGGTTGGGGGAACTGGGAAAGGGTTTAAGGAGAGCAGGTGATGCTATCAGGATGGCTTTTGTTTTTTCAGCGCTTAGCAGGAGTTTGTTGCTGTTTGACCAAGCACTTATATTATTTATGTCCTCCTGAAGTTTAGAGATAGCATCAGGAAATTCATTTGGGGTAAAGGAAATATAAATCTGAATATCGTCGGCATAGAGGTGGTATTGGGAGTGCTTGATGGAGAGCGGAAGATCATTTATGAATATGGAGAAAAGGGTAGGAGATAACGAGGAACCTTGGGGTACACCTTTTGTTAGTGGCAGTGAGTCGGAGCGGGGTTTATTGGGAACTACAACATACTGGGAACGGCCGGTAAGGAATGATTGAAACCATTGAAGAGCGCCTGTGGATACTGGGAGTCTATGGAGTTTGGTTAAGAGGATATTATGGTCCACAGAATCGAAGGCTTTGGAAAAATCAAGCAAAACAAGGATAGTTATTTTGTGCTGATCTATGGCCTTGTGAAGATCTTGGGAAATGTGGGAGAGAGCAGAGTGAAAGTATAGCCAGGGTAGAATAGCCAGGCCGAAAACCAGACTGGAGGGGGTTCAAAAGGTTATTTTGCTCGAGGTAGAGGGATAACTGAGATTGGACCAGACGCTCTAAAGGTTTAGAAAGGTTTGAAAGGAGAGAAATTGGGCGAAAGTCATTAGGAGATACCGGATTTGAGTTTTTCATCAGTGGACGGACCAGAGCGGTTTTCCAGGAAGTTGGGAAGGTTGCACTGTCTAGAGAAAAGTTATAGATATGATATAATATTGGAAGGATGGAAGGAAGCGAGGCTTTGATTAGTTTTACTGGGATATTGTCAGGTCCGTAGTCATTGGTTCGGGTTTTACGAATAGAATTAAAGAGGTCCTCAGGGGTGATATGGGAAAAAAAGAATGAATCCGGATTGAAATGGTGCATAGGAGCAGGCATCGGCGTCTGACATGATAAATGAGAGGAGCAGGAAGCAAAGTGGGTGTTAAGATCATCAGCGGAAATAGGAATAGGTTGGTTATGGGTGTGTTTTCCTAAGGATAGTTTACGCAGGATTGTCCATTTGGTTTTGGAGTCGGAAGCACAAGATAAGGATTGCTGAAAATATTGGGATTTAGCTTGGCGTATCATGGATTGGGTACTGTTTCTGAGATGTTTGAAGGTGGAGTAATCACTAGGAAGACGGGAGCGCCTGAATCGTCGCCTTGCAGCATCCCTGTGCTTCATACATTCCCTAATTTCTGGCGTTAACCAAGGAGCAGGAGGGTGTCGGATTTTCTTTGTGATAAGGGGAGCATGGTTGTCTAGCATATTATGGAGATGACAGGTAAGGGTTTCAACCATAGAATCTACTGTCCTAAGCGAGTATATGGTGTTCCATGGGATAGCTTCAAGATCTGGCGCCAAGATTTCAGAGGAAAGGGTGTTAAGGTTACGAAAAGAAATGGTTCTTGGGGAAAATAGAGTGATCGGAAGATTATAGGATATCTGGATAAGGTCGTGAGCAGACAAGAACGGAACAGGATGTTGAGACGAGGCGAGGAGTTTATCAGCAGAATCCAGAACATACAGATCGAGCCAGGATTCTGAGGACTGGGTGTGGTGTGTGGGATTATATGGTACAATATAAAGATCGAGAGAGAAGAAGAGGTTGGTTAAGTAGGCATGGTCTGAGGAAGGCAACAATAGGTTGGTGTTAAAATCCCCAGTGAGGATGATATTGTTATAGGATGGGATTAGATTGTAAAGAGTGGATTCGAATTCTGTCTCAAAGGGTACTCTGGGAGGGCGGTATATGACTCCAAATAGTAGGGAATGTGAAGCTGTGGATATTTCGGCGAAAAGGTATTCGAGGTGAGGGCAATCGGAATGGGGTGATTGAATGAGTTGTTTGGATTTGAGGCTGTCATGAACAAAGAGACCCACGCCGCCAGCCCTGAAGAACATCAGATTCGAAAATTAATCAGTGGCTCGGACATTGGTGATATGAAACCTAGTCAGCTTCTAAGAAAAATGAAAGAGTTAGGTACGTCTGAATTTTCAGATAAATTGATCAAAACTCTCTGGCTTGATAAGCTCCAGAGTCAAATAAAAAGCATTTTAACAATCGCAGATGGTGACTTAGATAAACTGGTTGATATTAGTGACCGAATTTGGGAGATCCAACCACACCATGTGATGGAAGAGGTTAGAGAACCAAAACCTAACACTTCAGACACTTTTTCGGCTCCTCAATTGATTTCTAAGTTGGAGGCGATGGATAAAGAGATCAAACGTCTCAGTAGGTCTCGAGATACCAATTCAGCACTTCGCCGAGGTCGAGGTAGAAGTCAAAGCCGATTTAGGTATATTGATGGAGGAAAATATTGTTATTTTCATTTTAGATTTGGATCAAAATGTCGACCAGATAAATGTAAAGCTCCATGCCAGTGGGAAATAGACCACGGAAAATCTAAAAATCAGGGAAACTCCAATCAGCAGCAGATGTAGCGACCACAACTGTTGCTGAAATTCCTTTTGGCCGCACATACAGACTGTTCGTAACTGATAGAAACAGCAATCAAACTTTATTGGTGGATAGTGGAGCTGATGTTTCAGTCATTCCCGCCAAAAAGAATAACAAAGAAAAACATTCAGATTTTAAATGATTTGCAGCCAACGGGATTGAAATTAGTACTTATGGTTTACAGCTCATAGATATTGACCTTGGGCTGAAACGAAAATTTCAGTGGCAATTTGTTATTGCACAAGCGACAAAAGGTATAATAGGCGCTGATTTTCTGCATAAATTCGGATTATTAATTGATCTGAAAATAAAAAACAAATTGATAGTAACGCGATTGATGGTAAAGATGTCCATAAATGGAGAAATCGTAGAAGTTTCAGTTGCTGATACTGTCAACACGTTGTAGAGCAATAATAATTTTTTCCAAGTATTGTCCTCGTATCCAGAAATAACAAAACCTTCATATTTTCCATCACCTGTTAAGCAAGAAGTGAGGCATTACATTAATACGAAGGAAAGCACTCCAGTATTCTCGAAATCTAGAAGACTAGGACCAGAGGCGATGAGAATAGCAAAGCAGGAATTCCAGATATTAATTAATGAAGGTATCATATCACCGTCAAAGTCACAATGGGCCAGTCCTTTACATTTAGTATCCAAGAAAAATGGAACCTGGCGCATATGTGGAGATTATAGGCGATTAAATGCCATCACAGTTCCTGATCGATACCCTATTCCTAGAATAGACGATGTGAGTTGTATTCTCGAAGGTAAACGAATTTTCACAAAAATTGACTTGATTCGAGCGTATTACCATATCCCAATAGCAGACGTAGATAAAGAGAAAACGTCAATAATAACGCCATTCGGTTTATTTCAGTTTATAGGCGTTTGGGCTACGCAATGCTCCTTCAACGTTTCAAAGATTAATAAATCAGGTACTTCAAGATTTACCTTTTTGTTTTTCTTTTTTAGACGATGTTTTGATCGCTTCGAAATCTGAAGAAGAGCACAGAGATCACCTTAAGGCGGTACTTGAGAGGCTGCACAGGTACGGCTTGCGTGTAAACATGTCTAAGTCTATATTTGGTGTTGCTGAGATCACATTTTTAGGCTATCAGATTACTGCACAAGGTACAAAACCTGATCCAGAAAAGGTTAAGTCCATCATGGATATAAAACTTCCAGAGACTGTACATAAACTCCGTACATTTCTCGGAATGGTGAATTTTTATAGATCATACCTTAAAAATGCAAGTGAAACTCAAGCTATACTGAACGAATATTTAAAAGGAGTAAGGAAGAACGATCGCACAAAAATAGATTGGACAGAAGAAGCCATTATACAGTTTGAACAGTGCAAGAAAGACCTAGCAAGCGCAGCTTTACTTGCCATTCCTAATGCAAATCTTCCAATTACATTATTTACGGATGCTTCGGATTTTGCAATTGGTTCTGTGCTGCAGCAGTTTGAAAATCAAGGATGGAAGCCTTTAGCCTTTTTTTCGAAAAAGCTCAACCCAGCTCAGAGAAATTATAGTACTTACGATAGAGAGCTATTGACTATTTATCTATCAATAAAACATTTTAGACATATGATCGAAGGAAGTGACATTACTATTTATACCGTGTGGCTGACACATTATCACGACTCGATGCCATGACTGTTCTAGATTACGACCAAATTGCAGCTATTCAAAAAGATGATCAAGACCTTAAACTGCTACAGGAATCTGATACTTCCTTAATTTTAAAACAGCATACTCTTCCGAAAGGACAAGTTCTTTGGTGTGACATTTCAACTCCAGCAATTAGACCCTATATTCCTAAACAATATAGGCGACAAGTTTTCAAAAGTGTGCACTCGTTATCCCATCCAGGAATAAAGTCCACAGTCCGACAAGTAACAGCAAAATTTATATGGCCCGGTATTAAAAAGGATATTAAGGAATGGACTCAGGCTTGTATTGGTTGCCAGAGCAACAAGGTGATACGTCACACAAAAACACCAATAGCGCAATATGAAGAACCAGACGATCGATTCAGTGTAATACATTTGGATATAATCGCCCCTCTTCCACCATCAGACGACAAGATGTATTGCCTTACTGCGATTGATCGTTTTACATCATGGATGGAAGTTATACCATTGCGGACCATAACAGCTGAGTCGGTGGGCCAAGCGCTCTACAAATATTGGATTTGCAGATTTGGCGCACCTGTTAAAGTAATTACTGACCAAGGCCGACAATTTGAATCGGAATTATTTAAAAACTTGGCTAGACTTTGCGGTATAAAGCTTCAGAGGAGTTCGCCATACCATCCACAATGTAATGGAAAAATCGTATGCCTGCATAGGACTTTAAAAACTGCTATTAAAGTTCACAATTCTCCGAAGTGGACAGAAACCTTACCTACAGTCTTACTTCGCTTACGTGCTGCTCTCCGAGATGATGACAATCATTCGGTAGCTCACATGGTGTATGGAAACCTATACGACTGCCAAGTGAATTTTTTGAAGAGAAGACGTTTCGCATGGAACACGGCACTTTTCTATCCCGTTTACAAGATCAGATGAATGCTCTTAAGCCAATAAAGTCAGAAAAGAAGAATTCAACAAGTGTATTCATACACAAAGATCTCAGGGTATGCACCCATGTTTTTGTAAGAATAGATAGAGTAAAGAAGCCCCTTGAGCCAGCTTATGAAGGACCGTATCTTATAATATCAAGACAAGAAAAGTACTTCACTCTTCAGATCAAAGGAAAACAGGTGAATATCTCATTAGATCGGTTGAAGCCTGCTTACATTTTAGACCCTGATGACCCCACCTGTAACATGGATCAAGAACCTAGATTGTTGACAACGCCTATGAAGCCTCAGCCATCAAGTCAGGATGTTCCAGCTTTAGCGTCCAGAGATGAAGTAACAACAAGAACAGGCAGAAGAGTCAGGTTTCCTCAGCGTTATCTACAGTGATCAATTGTGAAAAATGTTTGTAGTGATTAGTGTGGATAATGTGTTATAGTTATGATGTTATTTTTTGTATATAGTATAGCATTTTAAAAACGTGATTTTTTTTAGAAAGAGAAAATAATTGCTATGTAAAATATGTTATAATTATGTTTTGTAAAATTAGTTTTTGAGTTCAGCGAAAGTTTGATAATTGTATTTATTTTTATTTATGTATCAAAGTCTTTTGTAATATCGTAACATACTTGATGTTACTGGGATCACTTGTAGCTGGGTGGCTAGCGGAACAGCCTCCCACGCTAAAGGTCACGGGTTCAAACCCGCAGGTGGTCCTAGGATTTTTTAATGGGAGTAAAAAATCCCTAGTTACGCCGTCCTTCGGAGGGGACGTTAAAAGGTGGTCCCGAGCCTGTGCGATGTCAGGTACTCGTTAAAGATCCCTGTCCTAATAAAACCTGGATAGGCAAAATTTAGGACTCCCACTGTAGCATCGTCCGATTAGCCATAGTAGCATAAATTGACGTTAAATAAATAAACAAATAAACAAACTTGATGTTACTGGGAGAGGATTACTGTAGGGTGACATAATATTATCAATAATGTTGATAACAATTATCGAATTATCGATTCGATTAATCAATTATGTAGAGTAGGTTAAAGAAGGTTAAAAAATGTGTTATAATGTAATGTGCAGTAATAAAAAAGAACACTTTTTATGTTAAGCTAATTTATTTCAATAAAATATAAAATCAGCAACAGTAGTATGTTATTCCTCAAAATGAAAAGTTGTCACAAGAAAATATTTGTAAATCATTCTATCATTCATATTTGTAAATTCTTACATAAGCATATCGTCCTTTGTAACAATAGATAAATATCGATTTATTTATCAGCGAACAGCTGGTTAATATCCTTGATTTGACTGGTTTAAGTATTTCCTGCAATGATATTTCACCCAACTGAAAGAAAAAAAAAATTAAGTATTTTTAAAGCATTGAAATTGTTTTACAACTCTGTAATCTTAAATTAGGGACAATATTGTTTTAAAATATAATATTTTAATAGTTTTCAAGGCATTTATTTCTTTTCCAGGATGTTGGCAATTGGTTTAAGTTTCTTATTTATTGCTGTAATATCAATAATTCTAAAATGGACTTACTCGATGAACAGGTATTGGGAAAGAAAAGGCATCAAATTCATTAAACCCTTCCCTTTACTTGGTAATTGCCTTCCTATGGTTCTTACCAAAAAAAGTTTCACAGATGTTATTGATGACTTTTATAATGCATTTCCTAATGAATTGGTTATTGGGTATGCTATATTTTTATGTTTAAATTAATATTAACTTTATATATTTTAATATTGATTGTTTATAATAGCTCGTATTATGTTGAAGGTATTATGAATTCATATCACCAAAACTTATTGTCAGAGATCTTGAATTGACCAGAAAAGTCTTAATCAAAGATTTCAGTTACTTTGCAGATCATGTGTCAGAAGTAGATGTTTCAAGGGATGCTCAACTTTTCATGTTTTCAGGAAATAAATGGAAAGCGCTGAGGTATGATCTTGAAAATTCAACTTTTCATTAAACGATTATAATTTTTGGATTTTCAATACAGCTGTATGAACTATTATAATCTGCTCCAAGAATGAATTTTTAATATTATCAGTTAAAAGTCAAATCACTTGGAGAGTTTGCCTGTATCATGTAAAGTTTAATTTTATCCTTCGTATTCCTAATCATTTCTGATGTTCAGTTTACAGTAATTGTAGTAAAGTTACAAAATAGCAAAAATTTTATATGAGTGAACTTCTATTTATTTGCTTTATTCGTAATTAAGATGTATCATTTTAATAATTTCTAATATCTTTACTTAAATTTAAAAAAAAAACTTAAGTATTGAATTTATAATAACACTAATTCTTTAGACTTCAAATGGCATCAATTTTCACAACGGTAAAATTAAGAACAATGTTTGACTCAATGCCAAGTATTGGGAAGAATTTATTGCAACACCTTGATACCAGGACTGGAAATAACATCGATATTCATGAACTGATGGTTTTATTCTCAATGGATATAATTGGGTAAGCTAAAGTTTTTCAGTTTATTTTGATCATCTTTATTTAATTATTCTAATATACCTTTTTTACTCTCACTTATGTACCTCTATATGAATTATATAGTATAGGAAAATTTTTTGAATTTGAGTTTTCACTGGAAATACACGTTTTAGGGTCCTCTGACTCTAATGACCAAGTTCCAAAAAAAGGTCTGTGTGTATGTGAGTCTAGCTCAAAAACGATAAGTTGTATAATACTGAAATTTCAGATTTTGGAAGCTTACCTATATCCCTGAGATGTTACTGCAACTTTTTTTTATCAAAATCGGCCATCAGGAGTCACTTTATACCATGCATTTTGCTCATTTTTGCGATTTTCTCAAAAATACTTCTAACCATTTTTATTTAACTTTCTATATCAATGTCAAATTTAACATCATCTAGGTCTCCTTTTGATTGAAATAGTCTGACAGGACTTAAATGCTGAATTTTTGAATTTTCTTCCTCTAAAGTACCTTTAATTTTGTTGATTATAAAAGAATAACCTTATCAACTTGTTAATATTGATAAAAAATGGATTTGATATCCAACTAAGAGAGAAAAAATATTTATTATGCAATTTTTTTTGTTTTTGATTATGAAAAAAGTAATACAGATGTATAATATACCATTGGAAAGTTAAAGGTTATTAATTTTAAATAAATAAAAGAAGGTGGACTATGCAATTCTATCACATCACTCATATTCTTCTGATTTATTCCCTACATTTTACCACATTTTATGTGAAGATTTTTAATAAGTGATACAAACATTTAAATATATTTTCTGACTTTTTTTTTAATCTAGTGGATCAAATATTTTAAAAACTGGGATAGAATATTAGTTACTCATTGGCATGTTCAGGAATAATATGGTAAATATTTTTAATAAAACATATTTTATTGAGTTGTAAATTTTAAAAATTATTTTCTACTAAAAATGGTCATTTTATGTGTGACAACGCAATACTTGGCTTTGATTATTTAATAAAACTTGAGAAAATAATGTAAATATATTTTACATATATTTTTGTTTTTTGTATCTCTTATTTCAATGATGTTTATTTTATTTATTTTTTTTTTTTTGTGTTTCCAATTTCTGTTTTGTTTAATTTTTCTAGTTAATTATGTTTCTATGTATTTTTTTTTTTTTTTTTTTTTTTTGCCGGCTAATCCAATGCACTGCAGCCAATTTAGGCTTATTGTGCGCCGTCCAATACACTGTTAATACAGGGCTAACGCCTTGGTGAATCTGACTAACCTGTGGGGGTTAATCAGTTCACGCAACTTGGGATCAGGGATATGGTCGACACCAAAATGGTAAAACCGTGTCCTAGCAATCTCTGGGCAACTGCATATCAAATGGAATGCAGTTTCATCCTCCTTCTTGCAGAATCTGCAAGTCGGTGAGGCCACCAAACCCATATTGTGGAGATGCTTATTAAGTTGACAGTGTCCAGTATATAGTCCTGTTACCCTCCTTAGGTTTGTCCTGTCCATAGAGAGTAGAATATGACTTCTCTCTTTGCAGGGTCCATCCAGAAACATCTTGGAGTGATGCTGCTTGTCGGTATCCCTCCAGTATTGCCTGGATCTATTATCAGCAGCAGCCTTAATCAGTCCTTTGGCTTTGCTGAGGCTAATTCCACACACAGGTTCAGGTGTGGGGGGTAGCTGGGCAGAACCCCTCCTCGCGAGGCTATCAGCCCTCTCATTCCCTAAGATGCCTGAGTGACCAGGCACCCAATATACCCGGACTTTATTTAGCAGGGAAAGCATATTTAGATTGTTTTTGCATTCCTCTACTAGTTTGGACCGTGTTATATAACTACCCAAAGCTCCAATAGCAGCTTGACTATCGGTATGGATAGTTATCTGTCTGTCTCTCATCCCTTCTGAAATTAAGGTTTGAGCACAGATATTGATAGCCATTACTTCAGCCTGGAAGACTGAGGTATGCTTACCAAGAGAAATGGACAACCCTTCCTCAGGTTTATCCATTCTCCATATTCCAGCACCTGAGCCTAGCTCTGTCATGGATCCATCTGTATAACAGTTGACTCCATTGCACGGTTTGTGCGAGTCAGTCCTGTTAATCATTGCACAGTAAAGTGTGTCCTTGTGTTTCTTTACTTGAAGATCGGAATGCATGGCAAGCACCGAATCTTCATCAATCCTTCTGAACAAGTTGCCATGGCCCCGGTAAACCAAAGAGCTGGATCTTGTTCCTAACTTAGAGAGCCTATAGGCTGTATTAAGTGCTTGAGTTTCTACTGCTATGTGTAATGGTGTTAGGTTGAGTAAAACTTCCATTGCAGCAGTCGGGGTTGTACTCATAGCTCCGGTTGTCATAAGGCATGCCAGTCTTTGCAGCTTCCCAAGCTGCAGCAAGGATTTACATGTATTTGCCTTATGCCACCACACAACAGCTGCGTATAGGACCATCGGTCTTATAACTGTTTTATATATCCAGAGGACCACATTCGGTTTGAGGCCCCATGTTTTTCCAACAGCCCCTTTACATGCAAAGAGGCACTTAAGTGCCCTTGTACAGGTTTTATCAATGTGACTGTTCCATTTTAATTTACTATCAAGAGTAATTCCTAGATGTTTAACTTCACTACAGATATTGACCTCAGCCTCACCAAGGTGGGGTGGTCTGATGGTTATATTTCTTTTGTTAGTGAAGATACAGAGATTGACCTTCTGAGGGTTGATGCTTAGACCATTCGTCTGACACCATTCCCTAAGAAGTTTCATGGTTGTTTTGAGCAGATCCGATATGGTTTCCGGAAACTTGCCTTCAATTAGCACAGCGATATCATCAGCGTATCCCTGTGCATAGAAACCTGCATTACTCAGGATTGTCAGCAACGAGTCGACGACCAGACACCACAGAAGTGGAGATAGCACGCCCCCTTGCGGACATCCTCCTCTCGGTCTAATCCACAATCTGGAGTGTCCCAGTTCGGATGTGAGCATCCTTCCCTCCAGCATGGCATTAATCCATCCGGAGATTAATCCTCCCACTCCTCTCCTTTCTAAGGCTAATGCCATAGTGTCATAAGGAGTTCGGTCAAAGGCACCCTCTATGTCAACAAAGATGCCTGCCACAATATCTTTGTTAATCAGAGTTTTCTCAATCCTGGAGACCAGGAATTCTATGTATTAGTATATATATATATATATCTATATAACCAACTTTTATTGGGTATTATGCCTGTTAGTGTGCTATTTGTACATTAATAAATAAATAATTTCAGATCAACTGCTTTTGGTATTGATGCTGGAGGATTAAACAATCCAAATTCTGAATTAATGCAAATGGGAAAGAAAATAATTGATGCTGGCTTTCTATCCATGATGCATTTTTGGCTGTACATGCTATATCCAAAATTAGGAAATAAAATTGGAATACCTCATGTCTATAGAGAAGTGAACAATTATTATAGTAAAATACTTAAAACAACCATTAACTATAGAAAGGCTAATAACATACAAAGAAATGATTTTATTGAAATGATGATTCAACTTAGAGAAAAAGGAAAACTTGAGCTGAAAAATATAGATTCAGTGGATGATAATGGAACAAATGAATTAGTTTTGAGTACACCAGAAATGTTAGGTAAGTTAAAAGACCATTTATTTTATTTATTAGTGCCTCATGAATGTATATGCATTATTAATGTATATATGTTCCCACATCTGCCACCTCTGAGATACTTCCCCACTCGGGAGTGTAGGATTTATTAATGTAACTAAACTTAAATTTATAAGTATATACACTAGCGTTAAAAAAAAAATCGGGGCACCTAGATTTTTATTAATAAATTTATCGTAACGAAGGTATAATGTGTCTGTTAGTGTGTTAGTACCACTAAAAATATTACACAAAAAATTAACAAATATAATGAGAAAAAAAATTATCAAGGATAGTTAACTGCCCATAAATTCTTCGGTTCCGCACGACGGGTAGGCAACTCTGGAAGGACGGTGATCCTCTGGAAGGACGGCGACCTTCAAAAGGACGAGACGAAGTCCTGATCAAAAAAATGGTTTGAAGGTGCCAATCGAGAAAAGCGTGCTCTCAGCTTACTAGTGCGATCGGTGCTGGCTTGAGGGCAAGGGGGCACTCTTATCTGGCTAATCCCTAACTACACTATTGAATAGAAACACTAGACGTAAATAGAACACGTAAACAAACAAAAAAATGAAAATATTTTCCTCATTCAAAAAAAAAACTATTTTTAATTTAATTTAATTTTTAAATTACAAACAAAATATATAGGTAAATAAAATGTATATATAATGTTCAGGCTCAAACACCAATTATCTGGTTTAATCAATCAGAAGGGGTCTTACTCATACACAACTACATCAGACCAAAAGCTGTGTTAGGAAGTCTTTCCATACCCAACTAATTCGCCAGACTTGTCTCCAATAATTTTAATCTATTAAGAAATTCAGAAAACTTACTTAAAGGTAAAATTCTTGAAAATAATTCTCAGGTCAATAGTGTATTATCTGACTTTATTTCTTCACAAAACCCTCAAACTTTCAGTGGTGGGAATGAAAAGTTTATAACACTTTAGGAAAAATTTATAGGAAATTAGGTTCAATAGGGAGCGGCGTGGTCTAGTGGATAGAGCACTAGTCTACTGTGCTCCGTGACCTAGGTTCGAATCCCGGATATGGAGACCCTCCTGGGGCAGACCCAGCCTCTATAAAGTGGGTACCCAATAACATTCGGGAAAAACCTGGCGGCTGAGCGTGCTCTCGGCCAAATCACCTCATTGCACGGCCTTTGGCCTAGAAACAGTACTAATCTCTATATGTACTGAGCCCAAGACTCTTCTAGGGTTGTAGTGGCACAGGTTTTTTTTTTTTTTAGGTTCAATATTTTGAATAAAAATGTTTTTGTTTTATTAAGTTTTTTTTTTACTAAATAACGTTTCCCATGAAAAGAGGCATTTCCTAAAAACAACCCAATATTTGTGATTAGATTTAAACAAAAATAAAATAATTCTTTGTTGAACTGTTGAAGATTTTTGTAGTTTTATACTTTTACTACTGATAAATTGTTTAATTGAACAAAAAAGTGTTATTCGCTATTATGAGCCATTTATATTATAAAGTCATGTTCCATATTTCATTTTATTAATTTAGATATCACAGATGATCTACTTATGGCACAAGCTCATAGTGTTTTAACTGCTGGTTTTGAATCTATTTCACTTTTGTTAACTTATACCATGGTTGAATTATGTAAAAACACCAATATTCAGGATATTGCTAGAAAAGAAATAATTTCACAAGTAAAACTGAATGGTGGACTTACATATGATGCAGTAAAAAATATGAAGTATCTAGATCAAGTAATTAAAGGTAATATTTACTTTTAAAATTAAACACTAATGTTCATTCATTCATGAGGTGTTCTTATCTACTCTGACAACCGTGTGTGTTCATTTATTTCAGAAACTCAGAGGTTTTATCCTCTTACACCTGTACTCATGAGAATATGCACCAAAGATTATACATTACCTGATGGTTATGTTTTAAAGAAAGGAGATTCAATATACATTCCTGTGGCATCAATACACAAAGATCCTAGTATTTTTTCAGAGCCAGATTCATTCAAACCTGAAAGATTTGAAGATTCTCAACAAACAGCCTTCTTAGCATTTGGAGCAGGTCCAAGAATGTGCATAGGTGAGTTAATATTAATGATTATATGAGGACTTTACTTAATTAATGCTGACCTTTGGCTCACACTCCTTGTACAGAGAAAAGTTTTTTAGAGGGCGGCGATCTCTTCATTCCACCAATACACCACATTCATTCCACTAATACCCTCTCGTAAGTGACGGGTTGTTTTCAGTGTTTTGGTCTTGTTTTGAAGCATCATAGGCGTCAGTGATAAGCTTCATTAGTTTTTTTACTCTTTCCTCTGCCGGTCCGAGTAATGTGACTTCTTCCCCATTGTGACAAAGGAATCTCGGTCAAATGATCGATGGTTCCACATTGATTGTCTCGTTTGGAATGTTTTCCTTAATGTACCCGGGACTTCGACTTCGAAACAAATTGCTCGGTGATCACTGTGGGTATAGAGTTGACTTACATGCCATTTGTTGTCAGAAACAAGGCATGGACTAACACAAGTCAGATCAACAACTGAAGCACGATCATTTCTGG
Source organism: Piezodorus guildinii (assembly GCA_023052935.1). NCBI lineage: Eukaryota > Metazoa > Arthropoda > Insecta > Hemiptera > Pentatomidae > Piezodorus > Piezodorus guildinii. Next base: position 67,020,456 of record CM041293.1, read on the forward strand.
TGAAAGTAGGGATGGACCCTGTGTTTAAAAGCACAACGTCGAGCGCAGCGAATACTTCCAAAACAAACTCACCTCTCTTATTCGTCTCTTTGCTTCCCCATGCCGTCGCCCAAGCATTAAAGTCCCCTGCTATGACAAGAGGGTGACAGCCTCGCAGTTCCTGTACATTTCCATGAAGCATTTTTTGGAATTCAACTTGAGAAGCGCTTGGAGGTGCGTAGACACTACAGATGTAGATATCACCCACCTTGACCCAAACAAAGTCTCTTGTTAAATTTTCCTGGGTTTGCTGAATAAAATGACCCTTCCTTACCCAGAGAGCTGCTTTTCCGGTTTCGTCTGTCTTCCAGCAACAGGAATTTTCCATGTTCTTATACTGTTCACACAGTACAGCAACGTCGATACCCTTCTCATTTATTGTTTCCCAGCAAAGATCCTGGGCCGCTTCACTGTGGTTTAGATTTAGTTGTAATAATCTCATCTTGTGTGATTACCTGCCTCTTTCATTGCCTGTTGATAAACGGGACAGCCAAAGCCACCTGTCGCATGTCTATGGTTTTTATCCTCAGGGCATAGAAGACACCTTTCTGCAGTACATTCCTTAGCTGGATGTCCGTCTTAGCCGCATCTCAAACAAATCTGGTGCGGTCAGGGCTGTTACACTTTCTAGCAGTGTGGCCATATGCAAGGCACCGGAAACATCTCTAAAGCGAAATCTTTTCCCTCACTTGGCTATTAATCCAGGTAGTACTATTACAGCTGTCAGTGTGCCCCTGTAAGCCTTCCTAAGAGATTTCACTACAGAAATTTCAATATTTTCTGCCCCATTTATTTGATTTTGAAGTGCTTTGTGGACTTCTTCAGCCACCGTTGATTCATCGAGGTCCTTCGATTGAATAGTGAGAGAGTCAATCTTGCTAGTGACCTCTGCTTTGTCAGACATTTTTTCGCTATGGTAGAATGGAGTTAATCTGTCCTGTGCTGCAGCTTTTTGTCTGAAACCATAACGAGACTCCCTTTTTTACTCTTTCGTATTTTTTAGACGTTTTCCTCTATAGCTTGAAACTCCGGGTCGCTTCTCAACGTTCTCAAGACTTCTGCATATGATGATCCCTCCTTTAAATCATTAAGGTATCAGGACGAGCAGGTCTTGTGCTTTTTTTCGCCAATATGACCACCTTATTTTTCCTTTTAGCTTTCACCATCTGCCATTGATTAGCCAGTCGATCGCTGGTAGGATTATTTTCAGCTGTAAGAGGAACATGTTCTTCCTGTCCATTACGTACCTTTGCCTTTTTTTTCCTCTTTTTGTTCATTGGTTGAGGAGGTGGTGTCCTTCTTTCAGATCCTTCATGGAAAACATGTAAGCTAGGCGATGTCTGCGTTCCACGACTGTTTTCAGTGACCGCCTCAACAGATGTTTCTCCCTCCATTCTAGACATTTTTTCATAAAACATCCGGATCGTACACACATGAGCTTTAATTATATTTTGGACATTACACTGTTTCATGACAAAATCGTGGAGTTTACTAACTTCTTCTCCAAGCAGTGCCCATACTTCTCTTCTTATTTCTTCACTTGAGGCATGAGATGCTACAGCAGCCAAGTGATCCACTGCTGCAACATTGCGGTCGCTTGATGATGACGTCCCAGAACCCGCCTTCCGTGACGCTGGTACTGGGGATCCGACCCCCTGCACCGTAGGATTAACAATTTTCTTCAGACTTTCCATGATTGATATGTTTTCCATGAAGGATCTGAACAGCAAATGAAGATTCAGATTCTGAAAGTTGTCATGGCAATGATATTAGAGCCATTCAGTCAAAGGTTCCGAGGGCTACTATCGATGTCAGATTGAACGGATATCACAGCAGGATGGAATTTAATTCTGGAGCCCGTGTTTCTACCATATCCGAGTCCTTCTGGAACCGAATTAAAGGGTGAGAATGATAAGCTGCAACCTTCATCTGCTCCTGTTACTTGTTACGGGAACATTCCGCTGGAAGGTTAAGATTAAGGTTAGATTGGGAAATAAAACTAAATTGTTACCAGCTATTGTTTTAGTTAAAGAGGATGTTCCTCTTTTTGGTCTACCATGGTGTTTAGCATTTAACTTACCCTTACCAAAAGAGGTCAGTGTGCGGTCCATTGCTAATAAGCCTGAAATTCCGGATGTGCCTGCTGATATAACCAAAAATTGTCCTGAGGAAGTTCGGGAATTGATATCTCAGTTTAAGGAAGTCTTCAAAGATGAACTAGGCACAATTAAAGGTACTAGGGCTAGGATTCATATGCAACCTGATTCAGAACCAGTGGCTTTTCACGTGCGAAGGGTTCCTTTCCCAATGAGAACCATGGTTGAGCAAGAGTTAAGAAGATTAGAGAAAGAGGAAATAATTGAGAGTGTAGATCCAGCAGAAGCACCCATAGAATGGTGTACTCCAACGGTTAATGTACTGAAAAGTGGTGGAGGTGTTAGAATTTGTGGTGACTTCCGGGTAACAGTTAACAAGAAAATTGTTACTGAACAGCATCTGATGCCTACATTCGAGGACCTTACCTCAAAGCTTGTGGGTGGAGAACATTTCACCGTAATCGACCTTTGTGATAGCATATCTCCAGATGGAAGTTGATCCTGATTGTAGAAAATATTTAGTAATTGCAACACACGTTGGGTTTTACCGCTACAAGAGACTACCGTTTGGTTTATCATCGACTCCAGCGCAGTTCCAAAGGTTTATGGAGAAATTGATGGGAGGATTAAATGTGGGGATACTCTTAGATGACCTCATTATTTTCTACTGGAAGGGATAAAAAGTCCCATCTGGATACTCTGAAAGAAGTTTTGAGGCAGATGCAGGCCGTTGGTTTACGCACGAAGCTGAGGAAATGTCAATTTTTTCAAAGTTCCGTGAACTATTTGGGTCATCGTGTAGATAAGTTTGGCGTTCATCCGACTGAAGAGAAATTGCTGCCATCAAGAACGCACCCTGTCCAAAAACTGTCAAAGAATTGAGAGCATTTTTAGGAGCGATTAACTTTTATGAGCGCTTTATTCCAAAGCTGCATGCCATTTGTGCTCCACTCCATCGGCTGACTGGAACCAAGACACGTTGGGCGTGGACGTCCAAGGAAGAGGAATGTTTTCAACGAGTAAAAAATTTACTTTCTAGTGAAAACACCTTGGTTCCATATGATCCTGAGGAACCGATCATACTGTCTTGTGATGCATCAGAAAGTGGGTTGGGAGTGGTTCTAATGCATGAATTGGAAGATACATCTTTAGTGCCCATTGCATACGCCTCGCGGACATTATCTCTAACGGAAAAGAGATATTCTCCAGTGGATAGAGAAGCTTTAGCAATAATTTTTGGGGTGAGAAAGTTTAGACAATATATAATGGGTCGAAAGTTTATTTTGACTACAGATCACTAGCCCTTAGAGAGAATTTTTGGTTCTGAACGTGATCTGTCGAAAGTGGCAAATAACAGATTGTTAAGGTGGGCATTGTTACTGCTAGAATACGATTTTGAGATAAAGTATAAGAAGGGTAGTACAAACGTTTTACCTGATTGTTTATCAAGATTGCCTTTACAAGAGATTGCAGAGGATATTGAGGATAAATAAATCAGATTGATTGGGGAAGAGAACAGCCGTATTGAAGCACCTAATCCGGATATAAAAATAGCAACGATAAGGGATTCTGAATTAAGAGAAATAATTAGCTATATCGAACATGGATGGCCGCAAGACCCGAATGTTTTAAGTAATGATATGAAATCATTTTGGAGGAAAAGAGAAGAATTGTGCTTAGAAGGAGGAATCATAACCCGCTTAGGGCGATTGGTGATACCAAGAAAAAATCGATATAGTGTTCTGAAACAGCTTCACGCAGGCCATCCTGAGATTGCAGCTATGAGATCACTAAGCAGGTTCTATGTTTGGTAGCCGGATTTTGACAAAGACATTGAAGCATTTGTAAGACGTGAACATTGTCAGAGTAATAGGGATGATGAACAAGAGGTGCCTCTTTATCCCTGGAAAGTTCCAAGTGGTCCTTGGGAGCAGTTGCATTTAGATTTTGCCCAAATGGTGGAGGGGAAACATTGGCTACTAGGAATAGATGCCTTCTCTAAGTGGGCTGAGGTAGAATTAATGGACAGAACTACCACATCAGCAATGATAAATCGACTTAGGGGGTGATTCACTCGATACGGGATACCTAAACAGATAGTATATGACAATGGTCCCCAATTTCGGTCGAAAGAGTTTACAGACTTCTGTAACGAAAACAACATCCGGCATGTAACTGGAGCTCCATACCACCCCAAAACAAACGGATTAGTGGAGAGGCTAGTAAAGACATTCAAAAGAAGATATAGCTCATGCAAAAAGGAGGGTTTGAACACAACATTAGCTCTCCACCAGGTGTTGTTAGCTTATAGAAACATGCCTCAGAAAACCACTGGTTCTGCTCCGTCCCTTCTGTTTATGGGGAGAAGGTTGCCAACAGCAATTGACAGACTGCGACCAAACTTTCGAGAAGAAGTAGAAAATCGAATTTGGCAGCAAAAGCAGTACCATGACCTCAAAGCAAAGCCTAGGGAGTTTCTAAATGGTCAAGAGGTATGGGTCAAAAATGAAAATTATAAAGGATGGAGACCCGGCATTATTGAAGAAAGAACGGGAGAACACTCCTACAAGGTACGGACTGGAGGCGAGACAAAGAGGAAGCATAGCGACCATCTGCGCCTTCGAGAAGGAGCGGTAGCTGAAGGACTTCCTCAGGGAGAGACTCCACACTCTTCTCAAGATCCTAACCCTTGGGGGGAGAAGTGTAGGATTTAGGTTATCATAAAACCATTCTTATCATTAAAATGTAACATATGTTATTTTTGTAAAAAATAAAGGTTGTTGTTGTGTTGGGTTATTCTAAAACATAATGTAGATTATCTTAAATCTTACAGTCAAGAAGGCTAAAAATACCAATAACAAAATCAAAGCAGAAGTAATTTCAATTCGGATGCTTTACGATCGCATCAGGTACTCGAGAGGAGAGAAAGCCACCTAACAGTCAGGATGATCAGGTCTTGGCTGTAGCTGAAAATAACTCGAGATATGAGGCCAGTGACCAATGGAAAATAAAGTCGAAAAAGAAGAGAAAAAAGAAGGTTGTAGAGCAGAAAATACGAACGAAACCTCTGCATCCAGATGCTTTAATGGTGACTGCAAAGGAGGGCTCGACGTACGCAGATATTCTGCCAACAATAAAAAGCGATCCTGACCTCCAAGACATAGGTGATAAAGTGCAATAAATACGAAAGTGCACCTTGGGCAGTCTCCTTCTTGTGTTGGATAGGAAAGCACAAGAAAAGACGGAACAAATTCGTACTGCAATTGCACAGAAAATGGCTGACAAAGCAGAGGTCACGTGCAAGAGAGACTTGGCTGTTTTAGAATTAAAAGACCTTGATGAACTAACTGATGCCGAAGAAGTGCATAAAGCCCTTCGAAATCAAATAGAGGGTGCCGAAAACACTGTTATTTCTGTGGTGAAGTCACTTCGCAAGGCTTATGGTGGCACACAGACAGCTGTGATAGCATTGCCTAGGGAACTTGCAAGAAAAGCTTTAGAAAAAGGAAGCATCCGAGTTGGTTGGGTTAGCAGTCAGGTAAGAGAAAAAATTTCTCCTCAAAGATGTTTTTGTTGCTTCGATTATGGTCACTTGGCAAAATATTGCAAGGGAACCGACAGAACAAAGCTCTGCTTGCGATGTGGCGAAATGGGACATCCAGCAAAAGATTGTAACGGTGAATCGAACTGTCTACTATGTCCCTAGGGAGCAAACTGCAGGCACCCAACGGGTTGCTTTAAATGCCCTATTTACCAATGAGCTGTTGAAGCAGTTATTAAACGCTGATGAGGTTTTTACAGCTGAACCTTAATCATTGTGAAGCTGCACAGGACCTCTTCTGGCAAACTATCAGTGAGATGAAGGACCTTAGTAGCCGAGCAGCTATATGGGTCAGTAAGGACCACTTCATACAGGAAGTCCAACCGATTCGAAGAAGAGGATTCATATGGATCAGGGTAAAAGACATTTATATTTCTACGCATCACCTAGTGTAGGGATCTACCAACCCTGCTGAAATTCTCGCTTCAATCAATTCGTGGATCTGGTTTCCTCTTTTAAGAAAATGGTTGAGGTGTCCTAACTCACCACCGAATCTCTCCAGTTCTGCGATTGAATTTTTTAGGTATGTAGCCGTCGCAGTACTGACCCTTACCCATTCTAGTTGCACTAGCTCCGAGTTTGAGTTTAGGTCGTTATTTTCGTCCATTTGTTTAACCTCTGCAACTTGATCTTGGTTCGTAGGCATCGCTCTTTTCAGCTTACTTTAATTAAGAATAGTGACTCACTTACGAAAATGCTGACGATATTCTGCCTTACTACAGGTTTCTGCACCAGTTAAATAATAGACGTAAATTGTAATTAAAGTAATATTACAATCTACGATATATCCGATCTACAATATAGGATTATATCGATTACAATTAACTAGATTTAACATTATATCATGTTGGCCTAGATACATAACATATATACATACATATATATATATATGTAATACTTTTTTTATTACCAATTTACGTCTATTATTTAACTTATATTTATATAGATAGGTAATAATCTTTATTCTGGGACATAGTCCCTTAAGTATATATATATAATTTTGTGATATAATATATAGGCACAAATAATAATCATAAGAAATAATCAAGAAGCGCGATGTGATGGGCCAATAAGAAAAAAGGAAATGAGAAGATCAAGAAGGCACGAGGCGATCATCGGCCAATGGAAAATGAGGTATCAAATTGCGCATCAGACCATGTGGTTAGCGATGTTTTCCGGGAATGGAGTCACTTTGTTGTCAGCAGCCGATCGAAATGGATGCGTGCGTGCGAGTTTTTTGAAAACTTCTACTGTGAGCCGTTGACAAGCAAGACATGTGATTGGATTATGCCACCAACTATCAAATCATATATTAGTTTACTAATAATACGTTCAAATCAAGTAAATTATGAAGACATTATTGAAAGGGAGGAATAAAAATTCAACTGAAGACATCTTAATCTGATAATTTATAAACTTTTTTATTTGCAATATTTAGTTTTTTGGGTTTATAGTTTAAGTTATGTTTCTATTGTAATATATTTTTAAATATATAAGTTTGTTATTAACCTAAGCCAAGACTCAGAGTTATTAATTTGAAAACCCTAAAATTATCATTCACTTTACATTTTTCATTTAAAAAATTAAATATTATTTATTTTAAAAATAAAATAATATTACATTTGGCGCCCGAGTGGGGCTCACTATTCATTTTATTTTAAAAATAAAATATTACATTTGGCGCCCGACGTGGGGCGCACTATTCATTTTTATTTAAAAAATAAAATATTATAACATTTGGCGCCCAAATAGGGATAAATTAATAGGAGCTTTGGCTAAGGTAAAGTGTCATTAGAAGTTTAGGAGTTTATTATAGATCATAGTTACATAATAGTTAGTAGTCAAAATGGAAAACAATGAAGTTAAATTCAATATAGACCTAAATGAAAAAGATGAACAAAGTGTAGTAGAAAGGTATGGAAGTGATATAATAAATAATAGTGTTGACAAATCATGACAATTGTTTGAAATTAGACAGGGCTGGAGCCTGGCAGTGATAGTCTTAATACCAGTTGAGAGTGTAAACAACCTGAAAGGTATTTAAGGAGATTATATCTCTGAATAAATCAGTATTATTTCTGGAACCATATGAGTAGTTTACTTATTACCTTTTCTTTTTTTTTAAATTATCTTTTGCCACTTCACATATCTGGTACCGAAACTCGGGAAACTCTTAGCATATGTAAAAACCGATATTAGTGACTTTTTTTTTTTTCGTTTACCGCATCTATCGTTTTTTTTTCTCTAATGATGCCATACGACAAAATTATCAAGCCACCAGTATTTAATGTATCAGAAACCCACTAAGCTCCAGAAATTCAGCAACAGGCTGTTCCAGAAATCCAGCAACAACCGTTCAGGAAGTTCCGCTACCAAAAAACACAGCGGAAGCACACGTAAATGTTCTAGAGTTGATAAAGGTCAAGACGGCGGCATCATAGGACCTACAAAAGGCAATTTTAGGTCTAGAAAGTTTCGGTGGGGAAGTGGGAGAGCTGAACCACTTTCTAAAAGGTGGGGATAGGCTTAGCAGGGGTTCTCTTAGCACGATATCACAGCATCACAGAAAAGCTGCGAGAAACTCTAAGTGCTGTCGAAGCGGAATGCAGAATGCTGTTCCTTTCCACGTTCCTAAAGGTACAGCTAGTGAAGGAAACTGGAAGATGGGAGCCCCTACCAGTGATCGCACATTTGTAGAATGTGCGCAAGACATGGTTGACGCTAGCGCTTGGGAAGAGGAAACGAGGATGGAGATAGATGAACCAGGGTGGACCAGGATACCAGATAGACGCCCACGGAACACACCAATAGACTGGAGGACAAAAGAACAGTACGACAGAGAACAGTGGGTGATAAGAGACCAGAACAGTCGAGGCCAAGAAATGGACTCAGGAAGGAGGACTGGAAGTTCCACAGGTGCGGAAACCAGGGACATCTAGTAGCGCAGTGCCCTCACACTAAATGTTTTGAATGTGGGAAAGAAGGGCACATTGCTAGACAGTGTTCCTACCTATTTAGGAGGAAAGAATCGCCAAGGGGAGAGCCTATAGAAGTCAACGCACAGAAAATGAGAAGAAATACCGGCTGTCCTCGTTGAAGCGAACCGTCTGAGATCACGGAAGCATCAGGAGCTTCGGAGACGGATGGGGAGGAACCCAGAAGCAGCGGCAGCGGAGGAGAAGGAGGCATCAGGCAGTGGCAGCTGGCAGAAGGTAGTGAGCGAGAATATGAGGAGCATGCTGGCAGAGAGGCGACCAACATACAGAAACATGCAACAACATTCGGGGTAAGCAATGCTGGTTGCCAATTACTAAAGTGATAAAGGGAGTAAGAGGTATAGTAGATACAGGGAGCTGGAGTACCATTATGACACGAGAGGTGCTGGGGATATTATATGATAGAGAGAGAGCTAATTGGGTTAGAAGTTGTAATTGTCAGTTAATCACTCTGGAGGACCTGTGTAAAGTAGAGGGAGAAGCCGTGATTTGGCTAAAAAGGTGGGTAGAGAATGGGGGAGAGCTCAAAGTCCACATAGTGGAGAACGTGACCCGGGTGTATCAGATGATAGGGGGCTGCGACTTATTGGGATGAGTTGTAGCAAGAGTGAAAAACAATCAAGTGATTTGGAGTGCATGTATGGACTGGAGGGAAACAATGATGGCGGAGTTCGGAGATATCTTGTTTCGTGAGGGTGGCATACTCGGTATTACAGGGAGAAAAATTCTTCAGATCCTCTAAAGCAGGACAGGCTAACATACGTAAAAGAGCGAAGATATCCTCAAGCGTTTAGGCAGCATATTAGGGACGAATTAGATCGCTTAAAAGGTCAAGGAATTATCATATTTAGGACATCACTGTATAACAGTCCCTTATGGGCGGTGAGAAAGAAGGAAGCTCCTGGGGAGACCAAGGAAAAATACAGATTAGTAATCGATTATCGCCAGTTGAAGGATAATACCGGGGACGAGAGGTACCCTGATCCCCGATTCGAGGATATAATAGATAGATTGAGTGCGGGTATCTCTAGTACTTTAGATCTCAAAGTGGGCTACCACCAGATAAAAATGCACCCAAAAGACCAACATGAAACTTTCAAAAGGGGGCATTATGAGTTTACTCGCATGCTGTTCGGATTCAAGAATGCGCCCATTACCTTTCAGCGCCTCATGGATGAATTCTTTAGAGGCATCGATGAAATAATGTGCTAAGTGTATACGGATGACCTCTTGGTTTTTACCAAATCGGAAGCCGAGCACGTGGAACATTTTTGACACGTTTTTCGGAGGATTTGGCAGTTTGGCCATAATTGTCGAGGAAAAAGTCGATACTCGAGCAGGCACAGATCAATTTTCTGGGTCTTACGATTTTGCGAGAGGGGGTCAGTCAGGCCTGAGTAGAGGCGATTCGTCGTATGGCGGTGCCCAAGGACATTAAAGGGATTCGTCGGCTCCTTGGTATGCTAAATTATTATAGGCTATTTGTACCGGACATGGCAGAGTGCCTGGTACCGATCAATAATTTGCTCAAGAAGGGCGCGAAACTTGTGGTGAACCCCGGTGATGTAGCAGAACATTCGGAATGTATGGACAGGTTGCAAACGTGTTGGTGTTCTTAGACTTTAGCCAACTTTTTACCATCACCACCGATGCCAGTGAATACGCATTGGGGGCAGTACTGTTGCAGAGTGGAATGGGAGGAGAATGTCCTTACGCCAGCAGGCGACTTACTGACGCTGAGGCATGATATAGTGCTCTAGAGTGTGAACTGTTAGGCATAGTGTGGGCTGTTGACCATTTTCGGCCATACCTGTTTGGAAGGTGGTTCCGCTTTCATATCGACCACCGTCCTCTTAAATGGATGGGAATGATGAGAAAATCCTCAGTGCGGGTTGCGAGATGGAAGGAATCCCTAAGTCAGTATAACATTGAGATCATTTCTAAGCTGGGAAAGGATAATGTAGTAGCTGGTTGTCGCGTGCCATCATCACCATCCTCGGAAGCAGTGTTGGAGGCTCTTCGCATGTGGGTACAGTTCTACGGGGTACCAGATAGGATTTTCTCTGATAAGGGGTGGGAATTCGACAATGCCACGATTTTGGGAAGAGGTGAGAAGCCTCAAGATCACCTGGCATTTTACTACACTTGGCCCACCCTAAAAGTCGAGGTGGTATAGAAGGACTCCATAGCACTCTAAGCGACCATCTTCGGGTGTACTAGGGTAAGATGGGGTTGGAGGCAGATGTGGCCATGAAGAAAGCGATAGTGGTGTTTAATTATTCAATCCTCTCTGTGATGGGATTTTTTCCGATGGAAATTCTCTTCGGTTTGCGGGGTCTGAGGCGTGATTGGCAGGGTACCACAACTAATGATCAGAGCGCGAGGGACGTCGTTCACAACTGGATCGAGATCAGGAAGATGTGGGAAAAAGTGCGAAGAAAACTGCAGCAGGAAAAGAGCCATCAGGTGGAGCGAGAGAACCTCGCTTTGAAGGATCTGATTGGCATGCTTAAGATTGGGTATATTTAATTTATTTTTAGGCTGGGAACTAATAGGGGGAAGGAGTTGCTCTGGTATAATAATTTATCGACTATCGACAGCGTTCACGAGCCTAAAAAGAGGGGTACAGTGCATGTCGAACAGCTGAAGCTGCCTATGGTAGATGCATACTAGTTGACCTCCGCCGTGGTGCTCTCATCTCAACCCGCCTTGTTCTTTTTTGTTATCTGTCATTCTTTTCAGTGTGATTGTCGGGGCATTGCCTTTGATACCTGCACCACATATTGTAATAATCCATATTTTATTTTTTCCTTTCTAAGTGTGTTACAGTGCCTTTGTCATTTATAGTTTTGTAATTTGTGCTGTGCTAGTTGACGGTTAGATTTTTTATATTTGTTTTCATTTAAGGAGGTTATATCTCTGAATAAATCAGTATTATTTCTGGAACCATATGAGCAATTTACTTATAACCTTACCTTTTTTACTTTCACTTACTATGTAGTGAGGGGAAGTATTGCGATCGTGATAATTTTCGAATTCCAGTTTTCAACGGAAATACACGTTTTAGGGTCCCCTAATTCCAAATAACCAAGTCCCTCAAAAAGGTCTTGTGTGTGTGTTGGTGTGGTGTGTGGTGTGTGTGGGGTGTGTGGTAACTCCCGGACGGCAACGATAAGTTCTATGAAACTGAAATTTCATATTTAAGACAACTATAGGCCCGAAACGTGACAAAACTTTTTTCATCAAAATGAGCTCACCAAAAGAGGCACTTTATACCATGCATTTTGCACCTTTTTTCGATTTTCTCGAAAACTGTTCCGACGATTTTGATTAAATTAGCTATATGGATGTAAAATTTAATGCGCTTTAATATCATGTAGGTTTCATTCTGATTAAAATGGTCTGACAGGGCTTAAATGCCGATATTTTGAATTTTCTTTCCCTAAAGTACCTTTAATTTTGTAGATTCAATAAAAATAACTATATTATCTTGTTAACACTGATAAAAAACAGGTAAATATGTAAACTGAATAAAATCGATACCCAACTAAAGGAGAAAACAGAAAAAATATTTTTTAATGCAATTTTTCGTTTTTGAACATAAGAGCAGTAATATTCTATACATGTATGATATACAGTTGGAAAGCTAAAGATTTTAGAAAAAATATTATCTCATACACAAGCTTTTAAAATTTAATAGAGAGTGATGAAATGAACATAAAACTAACTGATTATTTTAGATAATAATATAATAGAGTTTTTAATAAAACACATGTTTCTATATAAATTCATTTTTATTATTTCTTTAATGGTTTCACATATTTTAATCTCTAACTGTATTAGAAAATCCATTCATTGATTTTAAAAATGGAGGTAAGTGAAAGTCGTGTGTTGACTGCACCAGATTTTTTAAAATTATCTTTTGCCACTTCACGTATCTTATATATATATATATATATATATATATATATATATATATATATATATATATATATATATATATATATATATATATATATATATAGATCTATAATTGTTATTCTATAATAGTTCTTGATATAAAATCATATTACATTTTCTACATTACAAACATTTTTGGTTTTGTCATAATTTAGTTCTTGGTGAATTTAATTCTGTTCCTCAAATCGTAACAGTCTCGGAATTTTTCCCAATCCCTCATTGATGTTTAATATCAATTTCATCATATCTTTGGTCAAAAATTTTTCTTATATATTTTATTTCTTCATTCCATATGTTATGAGCAAATTTTGATAAAAAAATAGCTCTCTCCTATCTGACTATGTATTTATTGCGATGATTTAATATATAAAAATCGTCGAGAATCATGGTGTGGAATCCTAGGAAACTACATAGGATCGGGCAAGGGCCTACATCTGCTACACGAAAAAAAAAAAAAATAACAATTATAGATCTATATATATATATATATATATATAATAAATATATATATAAAGATACGTGAAGTGGCAAAAGATAATTTTAAAAAATCTGGTGCGGTCAACACACGACTTTCACTTACCTCCATTTTTAAAATCAATGAATGGATTTTCTAATACAGTTAGAGATTAAAATATGTGAAACCATTAAAGAAATAATAAAAATGAATTTATATAGAAACATGTGTTTTATTAAAAATTCTATTATATTATTATCTAAAATAATCAGTTAGTTTTATGTTTCATTTCATCACTCTCTATTAAATTTTAAAAGCTTGTGTATGAGATAATATTTTTTCTAAAATCTTTAGCTTTCCAACTGTATATCATACATGTATAGTATATTACTGCTCTAGTTCAACGAAATTGCATTAAAAATATTTTTTCTGTTTTCTCCTTTAGTTGGGTATCGATTTTATTCAGTTTACATATTTACCAGTTTTTTATCAGCGTTAACAAGATAATATAGTTATTTTTATTGAATCTACAAAATTAAAGGTACTTTAGGGAACTTTTTAAGAATTAATATGTGACAATGAAAAGATAAATTATTTTAACCGAATTACAGAATTATTCATATATAGGAACTTAATATGAATAGAACTACAATATTAAATGACCTGTATTAGGATATAATATGGAAATAAATATGATATTTGAAAATCTGGGGATAAGGTACCTCAAAACGTAATGTTTTAATAATCATGTTTTATATGTTATGATAAATAAATATATAAATAAAATAGAAGAGACTGTTCCGAATAATATATTCATATCGTAATATGATTAATATTATTGGAATATCATTCATGAAAACAGACGGATTTGAATAAATTGATTATTAAAAAAAAAAAAAAAAATACTACTAAACTGAGACAAATCAATGTAGCAAAACTATAAATGTAAATGTTGCCATCCTCTCACAAATTATAAAGGTAAGGTATGTAGGTATTATGTTACTGTTACAATTTTCTTCATTGTGCTTTATTAACCTTCAGGTGTCTTTTAAATTTCATTTTAGTACCTTCAACCTTTATGAAAGTATGAAATTAACTTCATTATGAAGCTTTCTTATTATTGTTAATAATATCTGACCTAATATTTTTTCTTGTTTTTTTTTACAGCAGTGAAGTATGCATTACTTATAATGAAGTATGGTTTAGCATTGCTGTTGATGAATTATGAAGTAAAACTTTCTCCAATGACAAAGCTTCCAATCAAGTTTGTCAATAAGAAATTGGGAAATTATCAAACTGAGAAAGTATTGTTTGTTTTTCAAAAATATGTCAAACAAAATTGAGTATCCAGTTTTATACCCTGTGTCTCAGTGACACATGTAGTAATAATATTAATTTATATGCTTATATAAGTTTTTCTTATGCTGTTGGATGATTATTAAGTTATTTTGTTTATTTATTTTTTATTGAAACCATTGTTATATTTTGATTACTGAATGAAACCTTAATATATCTATACCATTATAAAAAAAAAAAAATTATTTAAGTTTTGTCTGTACTTTGGAAAAATAAATTTATACTAATAAAGTGACAGTATTTATGAAATTGTTTTCATAATATTTTTTATTTTTAATTAAAAATCTTTCAAACAAAAAAATAAATTACAGTGGTTAAATTGACTTCTTCAAATAAAAACACCACATGTTGAAGGTGTTTTTATTAACAACAGAAAGCAAATATAATATATGATGTTTGGAAGATTGTTTTTCTGTTTTGTAGTGAATAGTATGACCTTTCAAATCTATCTCTTTTTTTTTTCTTCACTTCTATCTCGCTTCTTTAGGCTATACAGGGGTTGTGGGGATCAATATTACTTTCAACAGGATAACAATTTAGAGGGATGGGGCTTGAGAGGTGCAGGAAAGCTTGGGAAAGAAAAATTTATATCTCATATCTTCCTTCTTCTCTATCCCCCTTTTTACTGCAAAACAAGGGATTCCTTGTTGAGCCTGATCCAGGCATTTCTTTCCAGCACCGATTTTATAACTGACCTCTCATGACTCTTCTCAAAGAGCTCCACTGACTCCTTCCTTCAATTACATTTTTCTATATATGGATCTTGCCACTCATTCCTTCAACAATTTTTGAGACATGGCTGAACCAATTGAGTTGATTTTCTTCAATAACCTCCTCTGCTGATCATACTTCGAGGCTGTATGGTCCTTGTCTTAGAATTTCTAATTTTGTTTCGCTTACCTTCAACTTTCTTCATGTCTTTAACCTGGAGTTGGCTAGCATTTATCATATGGTATACACACACACACACACACGCCAGATAATTCAGAAAATTACAAATTCATGTACTATATGTTATGAAACTAACAGAAAAAGCACTCCTGTGTCTTGCTGCTGTAATTAGTATAACTGTTGATAGTCTATTGTTTTCAGGAAAAATATAAAAAGGCCAATTAAAGCAAAATTAAATGTGAATTATTATGCCCAAAACAATAAATGTAAAAATTAGTATATCATATGTAAAAATAAATGTCTAGTTTACCTAATTATTGATAAAAATTTTCATTTCTGATCAATTTAGATTTTCAGAAATGTTAATTATGTAAACTAAAAAAAAAAAAAAAAAAATTACAATATATAAAAATTAGCCAGGAATAAGTTAATTAAAGAAATATATAGATATTTAGTATCTTGACAATGTCGGTTTTTGTGAATAGTACTAAAACTGAAAATGACTACTATAGAATATAAATATCTAATATATGACAGCCTAACACATGAATTGAGATCACTATACTGGTGTTTAGTTTGCACCAAATCCATCAAAAAAATATTAGATTCATATTTTCCAGAATGTGATTAAAAATAATTTTGTTTTGTATTATATGTGTTGAAATTCTGTGATTAAATTACTTTGAATTGTATGAAGCAATGCGATAAAGAATTAAAATAATATATATTTAGCTGGTTTATCATGTTTATGAAGCTTATTACTAGTTAATTTAAGATTTTTTTGTTGTGAAGTTTAGTTATAAAGAAATTTTTATAAAGTAAATAATTATTAAATTGTATAAATTAAACAGAAAGTATATAACTTAAATTAAAACAATAAATTAATCCCAGTTAAACTTATTATTCTCATGTATTATTAACTATGAAATTTGAAATAACTATTTTCTCTAGTTAAGAGAATATTTTTTATTATAAATTATGTTTATTTAATATGAATTTCTTACAAATTTGAATCCTAACCTTCAAAACAGTCTGATAAAAGTTCAAAATTTCTGTGATAAGATAATGCAAGTTGTCAGAAGTTAGACAAATCAACACTAGAACTGTGCATCAGAAGCACAGTACAACATGTAAGTATTTTTTGGTGGTTTGATGTGTTACTTTTGTTTATAAGTTTGATGTGTTACTTTTGTTTATATATTTATCTTAATCTAAGAAATATCAATTTCTTTATAAATGTTGAAACTTTATTGGAGAATAAACTTATTGAAAATTAATTGGAGTGAAGAACATTACATAATAAAATTTGAATATTATTTAAATTAGTATTATATTTTAACTTATTTTTTATAAAGTAATCGTGACATGAATGGATTTTTGAGTTAATTGTTAAATGCTTATTTAAGCAATTATTATTGTATAAGTATAACAGTATTATCAGAAAACTCAAATTTGGTGCTTATTTATTATAGCTTCAAGTACTAATGAAATAATGTAGCATTCATTGCATAACATTTATAGACATATTAAAAATTAGTTTATAA
This sequence comes from Piezodorus guildinii, assembly GCA_023052935.1. NCBI lineage: Eukaryota > Metazoa > Arthropoda > Insecta > Hemiptera > Pentatomidae > Piezodorus > Piezodorus guildinii. The sequence continues at coordinate 67,037,393 of CM041293.1, forward strand.
ACATTTAATATTCATAAACATAGGCTTAAAATGCATTTATTTTATAATTCATATTTTAATGAGTTTTTATTTTTTATTTTACAGAAGAAAAATGTTCTCTCTCATTATTTTATTATTTACATTGTTGATTTCTTCACTTATCTTTATTTTAATTAAATGGGCTGAAGAACGGAACAAGTACTGGTCTAAACGTAACATAAATTCTCTGAAACCTAAGTTGTTTATTGGAAATCTATATGATGTAAGTTGTTAATTATAATTTATGATGTGGTATTTATTATATTTTAAGTAATTTTTATTGTAAAAAGTATAATTTAACTTTTACTTTAATTGAAAGATCTTATTAGATACGAGTTTCCTTACTAATATATGTTTGTCATTGTCAAGGTTTTCTTCTTTTTTTTGTAAACAACAAACGTTTAATTATATATGTTTATATGGAACACACTCTTCTTTACAAACATTTCTTTATTAGTAATTTATATATTCAAGGTGAAGACGTAGCTAGCACAATTAAAGGAATATTGTTATATAGCATATAGTGTTATGTTGTTATCCATTTAAAAAAAAAGATTACATCCATGATAATAATAGGTAAAATACATAATATGTAGGTGGACAGGTAATATCTAACTTTGCAATCCTGCTGCACTATCCCAACTCTTCAAGCGTGATCAGTTACCACTCAGAGTATGGGAAGTGAGAGAGCTGACAAAAGACTGTTTTTTTTATTTTTCCCCATTGGGTACATTTGAGATCAACTTGAAAAATATATATACATTGTGTAAGACCCTCCAATTAAATGAAGTAGCAAAAAAATTGTAGGTGAACCAATCTAACATAAACTAAAAAAGTATTTTTGAAAACAAATTAAATAAATTCCGATTCAAGTTTTCCTAAAAAAAAATAAAAATAAATAAATAAATAAAATAAATCTTTTTTATGAACTCTTGAAAAAAATTAACATATTTTTTTTCTGTGAAAATAGGTTGATCCATTCAGGAGAAAAATTTGTTTTTTTTATTTTTCACCATGGGGCACAATGGTAATTCAATTGAAAAATACATATATCACATAGGACCCTCCAATAAAATAAAATAGCAAAAAATTGGAGGTGTACCACTCCAACATAACATAAAATTTTTTTTTTAAGATTCACAAAATTTTGTGAACACATTTTTGTGGAATTTTTTTTTTTTTTTTTTAAATCTATGTCATATTTTTTTCATGAAAATTGGTTGAGCTCTTTAAGAAAAAACGTTTTTTTATCTTTTTCTTTCTTCATAAATTATCTTCAACAAGGATTTAGGGCTAAAAATTTGCAAAAGTTGGTTTCTCATAAGTGTGAATCAGTGGTATACATATGTTTCTGATATACGTGTAGGCAGATTTCACATGCTTATTCCACCAGGTCCTTTGTATTTTATGTTGGTATCTTTGTCCTTTGTAGGAGTTTGTGACCCTGAAATATTACCAACACTAAAATGTTTACAATTCAATTAAAGGAAAATAATTTTTTATATCTTTTTAAAATGTCATATAGAAAGAATATTGTGAATTATCATCATATAAATCATTTACTAAACCATCAACTCCCAGCTACCTCCCTATATCCACACACTTCTGCAATTTAAATCATCAGTCCACTACCTCCAAACAAGTTCTGACCTTTATAGAACAACAACTTTTGATCATTCCTTTCTTGTCCGCTCTACTACTCTCTGGAATTTCCTACCATCATTTAAGTTCCAGCTGTTCGAGTACCTATTATCATCTCAAACAGATGCTCAACTAGTCTGTTATTTCAAGTCAAATATCTATTCAAAAAGAAAATTTATTATTTATTGTTCATATTTTTATATGGATCTATTATTATGAATCAGTTTCAATGTTCAGTTTTGTTCAACACATTAATCTATCAGAAGTTATTTATTTATTTTAATCTTTTATTTATTTTACTTTTATTTATTTTTATTGTATCCTTTCTTTTCTTCTTAAAGCATTGTGAATAAGAATTAATTATAATCCTTTGGTCTTGCGGCCAGACACATTGTATATCTTAATTGTACATATCATATTGTTCTTAAGGGACCCAGTCCCAGAATAAAAATTATTTTTCTATTCTATAATTATATTTGTTAATTCATTTAAATACCACCCAAGCTTGTGCTTGCTTGTTATTTTTAAGACCAAAACATAATCATAATTACAAATTGAATTTCAAACAAGAATATGACACTTGAGATGCCGTAAGCCCCTTGAATTCTTCAATAAAGAAAATATGAAATGAACTGGTCAGTGAATGTAACCTTACTAAAGTATAGGTAGCAAAGATTACTTATTGCATAAAAAAATATGTATATTTCTAATCAGAAAATCAATTCGAAAGAATAATTATTACTAGTTACTTTTTAACCTCCTCGGTAGGTAACAAGATTTCCTTTGGCCACCAGGGACTGTTTAATTGTTGAAAAAGAATTAATAGAAGAAATAAAAATTTAGTTATTTCTAAAAACCAACTTACATTTGTTCAATGATAAGAGTAAAGAAAGAGTATTTTTAATGCTTTTCAAAGACTTGTAATTTTGAGCTAATTTAAACCTAATAGCTATAGATGGGTTAAGATTACTATTTTTTTTTTTTAAATAAATAATTCCTTCAATGTAGTGTATTGAATTTACTAATTTCTTCATATTGGATACTTATTGCAACTTTCTTTATAAGTTACACATCAAATAATTTATTGAATGCACTGAATATTATGGAATTTAACATGGTTATTTTAATCCTTAATACTAACATGGAAGCTTCCCATATCGATACTAATAAAGTGCACTGAGACGTAGATAGCATTGATTTCATAAAAATCAATTTAAGTGTTTTTTTATAATGAACAATTTGTTTGACCCTGTTAACCTGTTATTGAAACTTACCAGTGTTGTGACCTTTAAAAATTGTGAAAAGATAGTTGATTGCTGTGTCATTGCTCTGTGTAATATTCAATAATAGTAATAAACCCCATTAGTGAAAAAAAAAAAAAGAAAAAAGAAATTACAAAAACAGTCCTATTTTAAGGCACACAAACTAGCAATATTATCTACACCCTGAAAAAACATCATGGCACCATAACATATCTACTTAAGAATGATAGTTAAATATGGGAAAAAGTACGAGAGTGCTAGGAGGCCCGCAGCTTACCTTTCTGGAAATTGTTAAGGCAATTGAAAGTTAATAAAATAAAAGATGATAAAAAATAAATAAAATATGATAAAACATAAAATAAAAGACAATAAAAAATAAAATAAAATATGATAAAAAATAAAATAAAATATGATTAAAAAATAAAATAAAAGATGATAAAAAATAAAATAAAATGACCATAGTTAACCAATTTTATTTTTGTTGAACATATAGCCTTTACCATATCTATAAAATTAACATCAATACTTACTTTTACACTGAGCGGATCCGTTGGCCACTATGCTCTCCACAAACTGGTGAAACTAAGTTTAGCATCCCTCACATTTGACAGTATTTTCTTTTTGTAGCCCTAGAAGCTAAAATACAGCTTTTTCTACACTATATTTGGTTTTTTATTTTCATTTGCACTTTTCCAGTTTTTTTTTGCAAGATTCTCCTCATAGAGAAGTACTATCCTATGGTAAAAATTCTTGGTGGCATTTTGATCAAAAATTCCTTTTATTAGGATATTTTCAATCCCAGCGTTAGAAAACTCTCAGTTATCACATGTATTCCTCATATTCCTCAGTTACCTTGAACTATTTTCACATTTCATGTTAACAGTACTTACAAAGGCAATAAATTTAATTAACACTGTTAATTATTGTTTTTAATGAGATATGTTTCCTTCGCATGTCAGTATCTTTAACGTAGTAAGGTAACATCTCCTTATCAGATTTTACAATGCATATGAAATTCTGTAAGTTGACAAAATATCAGAACTCAACTTATAACATGTATTTGATTATCTCTCAGGCTTTTGATTATTGCTATTTTCTTCCAGTGTTTTCTAAAATGATAAAATAGAGAGACTTACAAAATTAGATTAATATATCTGATTTTGTATAATATGTATCCAGTTTTATTTGTATGGTCAATAATAAATTTTATGATTAACCATCACTGTTGGCCCTTACTCATTTTTACCAATTTTTGATAAAGGTGCTATGGGGACGCAAAAATATGACCGAAGCTCATCAAGCAGTGTATAATGCCTTTCCGATGGATGATATAGTTGGCTTCTATGACTTTGTATTCCCACGTTTATTAATTCGAAATCCAGAACTGGTGGAAAATGTTCTGAAAAAAGACTTTTCTCATTTTGTAGACAGAGCAGTACCTTCAAAACATGTAAAAGATCCATTATCAGTGAATTTGTTCTCTATGTGTGGAAACCAGTGGAGATTATTCAGGTAATTTCAGAATTATTATTTTATAGGGTCATTTGAAGTTTTGTGAGGAAAAGTGATCCAAGTGCCAAGTATTAATTGATACAGAAAAACTACTTGGTTCATTAAAACAGTTGGTACATTTACCTTTCTCTATCTTGTAGGCAAAAACTAAGTCCAGCTTTTACAACTGGTAAGCTAAAGTATATGTTTGATCCTTTGTCAAAATGTGGAGTAAATATGTTATCAGTTTTGGAATCCAATGTTGGAAAAGAAGTTGATATGAAAGAAATAACTGAACTATTCGCGATGGATGTGATAGGGTGAGTAAAACAGATAATGTCTTCAGTATTATATATGTTCATTAATTAAATACCTATTTGCACAGGATTTAGTTTAATCTGATTTTGATCATTATGAAATCTTTCCTCATTACACAAGTGACAACTGTTGTAGAAAATATTCTTTCTGCATATGAAGTCAAACTATCTTTTGTACTATTAGATATTCTTACTTGTTTCTTTTTTTTTTTCAGATCATGTGCATTTGGAATTGATCCTGGAGTCACACTGAATCCAAATTCAAGTTTCAGAAAAATGGGAAAAAAAATCTTTGAATTTAGTGCATTTCAGCAATTTCGTTTTGCTGTGTTGACTCTGCTTCCAAATTTAGCTGCAAAATTGAACTTTTCATTTTTCAAACCAGAAGTAGTAAAATATTACTGCAGTATAATTCTTGATACTCTTCAATTCAGGAGAAAACATGATATCGAAAGAAATGATTTTGTCCAAATGATGTTACAACTACGATCAAAAGGCAAGATAGAGTCACAGTCAAATGATCCTGCAGATGATTATCTTAAACCTGATAAGTCAGTAGAATCTGAAGGTTAGCGCTCAATTGAAATATTTTTTTATCCATTTAATTATCCACCCTTTCGTGGATAATAATATGCAACACGGATGGGTTGTGGAAGCATTAACTCGTGGATTATACCAGCAAGTTAACCTGGCCAACAAACTTCTTAATGGTTGTTTGTCCTTCGTTTTGTTTACTTTAAGGAGCAACTCCTCTGCCTTTTATTTTTCTGGTATTCTCCTGATCCTAAAATGGGCTGAGTCCTCAGCCATTTTGTGTATGGGTAGTTTCTTTTCATTTTCAGCTGAGGAAATTCATTCTCTGAGTGGATCTAGAGTCCAGTTTTTCTTACCAGTGGGATCCGTTGGGGTTCAAAGGCGGTGGAAGTTTTGACATGATGTGCTCAGTAGAATCGAGAGCACCGTATTATTTGCTGGGTGCTTTGTACTTTTGGAGCTGCTGGAATACGCAGGGCCTTCAGGCGCTATCAAAGGCAGAGGATATGTCCAAGAGACATATCACTCTCTTCTCTGTTTAATATCTGCGCAGATCCTAAGCAAGGCATCAGCGGTTCTGTATGTAGATCATTTGTCACATCTAGAAGGCATCATGAGTGATATTGGTTAATCTGGATACCCTGTTGTAGACTTCATCTGCTTCTTCCCATTCTTCATCACTACCTCTTATGTGCTTCTTAAAAGACAGCATCACATTTTAGGGTAAGGAAACCTTTATCAATGTTGTGGGATTACATTAGTTCATTTACCAGGCTGATTGCTATCGAAACATGGTCGGAACTCGTTTCAGATCTGAAGATCCAATGTTTAATGTTTTTTTTTTTTTTTTTTTTTTTTTTTTTTACGAGGGTAGGTGGAAATCTTCAAAAGACGCGGATAGGCCCGTACCTATCCGTGTTTTCTACCCACTAAAACCAACCTCCCTACACCTGTTTCTCACCCTCCACGGGACCACCGTTAGGCATTACTTCATGGAGGAGAGTGGCTGTGTGCCGCCCCGTTGTTAGGCGCCTTACCCTATATTTCTAGGCACGCCTCTCCTTCTCTTCCATTCTCAATTTCTTGATGACGTCCGCAGCCAGACGTTGGCCCGCCATCCAGTTCTCCTGAGAAAGTAGCATGAGGTTGACGATGTTGTCTGGTGTAGCTTCTGATCTGCATATTTCTTGAAATTCTTCCCTCTCTACTTGAAAGCGAGGACAGCAGAAGAATACGTGTTCTACTGTCTCATCTATTGTTGGGCATCTTGGACATTCTGCTGTATTGTCCAACTTAAACCGTAATTGGTAGGCTCTGAAGCAGCCATGTCCAGTGAGCATTTGGGTTAGGTAGTAGTCCACTTCCCCATGGCTTCTATCCATCCAGGGTTGGATGCAAGGTATCAGCCTATGGTTCCACCTTCCGTTCGCTGCCAAATCCCAAAGTCGCTGCCACTTTTGGACTGTCTGCTTCCTCTCTTCGGTTCTAGAAATATGGACAACACTTTTATACGTACGTTGCCTTTCCTCCGACAGCAGTTCAATGGGTGGCATCCTGGCCACCACACATGCAGCTTCGTAAGATACTGTGCAAAATGCACTTATCACCCTCAGAGCGCTTCGGCGATAAACTGACACAATGGGTCTCCTGTAAGAAAGTGTGTCCAGGGCATTATTCCATATCGGGGCTGCATATAAAAGAGTGGATGAGACGACGCTCGCCATTAATAGTCTCCGACTACTTCTAGGTCCGCCTACGTTGGGCATCAATCGGGCTAGAGCTGTGGTCACTCCTGCTGCTTTGATGCATACTTTCTGGATATGCTCCTTGAATTTAAGCCTTTCATCAAGTATAACCCCAAGATATCTCAGTGAGGGCTGGGACCGTATCTCTTGCCTGCCCACTCTCAGGATTATTTCTTCTCTCCTTTTACGGCTACTTATAAGAAGGGCCTCTGTTTTCCTTTCTGCCAGTTGGAGCCCCACCGATGTCAGCCAATCACGGATCAGAGAGATACTCTGGTTAGCCTTCAAGGCTACTTCGTCTTTATATTTCGCCTCGATTACGACTGCGACATCATCAGCAAAACCTATGATCTTGGCACCTTCTGGCAGGTTAAGCCTAAGAACTCCATCATACAGGATATTCCACAATAGAGGCCCCAGTACTGATCCCTGGGGTACTCCACCATTCACCCTGAACGTCTTTGGGCCGTCCTCTATTGAGCATATCAGGATCCTGTCTGCGAAATAATTTCTGATAATGCTCCTGAGGTACATGGGAACGCCCATTTTCTGCAGAGCACTAAGAATGCAGTTCCATCTTGCCGTGTTAAACGCGTTTCTCACATCTAATGTGACGACGGCACAATAACATTTCGCACCTCTTCTCCACCTCTTCCCCGCAATAGCTTTCTGGGCAGTTTCAATCACCAGGGTAATTGCGTCCAGCGTGGATCTCGCTTTTCTGAAGCCAAATTGATGTTAAATGATTAAACAAAATGTTTAATGTATCACATAAGAACAGGGGTGGAGTTCGTTACATCACTCCAAGGATGCCCTCATGCATAGGTGGGAGCAGTTTTGTTTCTCTTTGTTGTGCAGTCCTTAGCTATATGACCTGTTGCAGAGTACCACTTACATACTAGGTCGTTTGTTCCACCTATAGCTCTAGTATGTCCATATACTTGGTAACGAAGACATGGAGGAGCATCAGGGTAATCATTGCAAATTAACGAATGCCAACCCTCAGATATGATTTTATCCTTTAGGAGATTGTATTGTATCACAGGGTGCACTTCTAGAACCCAATAATTTGTAATTTTGTCCCTGGCAACTGAAGAAAACAGTGGCCTTATTTGATATGTTTTGTTCTATGGTATAGAGATCGATTTCATCGTCAACTTTTCCTATAGAACCCTTTTGATAAGGGTATATTTTTACTTCCACCTTCGGTTTCCTTTTACATTCGTTCACTTAAATAATACACTGCCTTGTTTCTATATTACTGTATGTTGTTAATAACATTAAAAGTATTTCATGTTAAAATTCTAGAGTTTCAAATCACAGATGAGTTACTAGTTGGTTCTGCATTTGGTTTCTTATCGGCTGGGTTTCATACAACTTCAGCAGCACTAACATATGCTCTGTATGAATTATCCCGAAACCCTGAAGTATTAGAAAAAACCCGTAAGGAAATAAAAGAACAAATAGCAGTACATGGAGATGTGAATTATGATTCTATCAAGTGCATGACTTATTTAGAAAAAGTTATTAAAGGTAATTTAATATTTTTAACTTCTATAATTTAATGTATTTGAAATTTTTTTTTTTCTCACCATTGAGTCTCTTAAATAACTTGTATTTTATACAGTAAAAGCATTATTTTTATTAATATAATAGTTCTCTTTAATACGTTTTATCAATTATGCAATAGAATCCAAAATTTAAAATATTGGAATTATGTATGTTATAGTTTTGCACTGAAAAGCATTTTTCAATATATGTATAGTGAACCTTTTGAAGAATCATATTATAATATGCTTATTTTAAAAAAAAATATTCTTTTAAGAAAAAATCATTTCACATAAATATTTACTTCATTATTATTTATTTACTCTCAGGGTATGGTATGGGTTCTTGCCAATCAGGCACAAATGTTTATACAACTTTTTCAAAATCAACAAAATCCACTATAATGATGGAGTTTTTGTTGACCGTTGAGAAATTAGATGAGGAAGATGGTTGGGGGTGCGGTCATTAAATAGAAACACACATTAAAACAAGTGCTATTTTAATTATGTGCCAACGTTTTGGCCTACATTGTGGGCCTTCATCCAGGTTGACTCTGAGACAGTGTCTAAAGAAGTCAAGAAACACACATTAAAACAAGTGCTATTTTAATTATGTGCCGACGTTTCGGTCTACATTGTGGGCCTTCACCCGGGTTGTCTCTGGGACGGTGTCTAAAGAAGTCAAGAAACACACATTAAAACAAGTGCTATTTTAATTATGTGCCTACGTTTCGGCCTACATTATGGGCCTTCATCCGGGTTGACTCTGAGACAGTGTCTAAAGAAGTCAAGAAACACACATTAAAACAAGTGCTATTTTAATTATGTGCCGACGTTTCGGTATACATTGTGGGCCTTCATCCGGGTTGACTCCGAGACTGTGTCTAAAGAAGTCCTTCTTTTGTGGGTCTTTTGTTATACTATAAGGAATTTAATGCCACTTACTCTACTTCTTGAGTAAGTTTTAAAACGTATCTAAAACATGCTTAGTATAAATTTGTTAATAAAACAAAATAATAGCTCATTTAATTTTAAAAATTCATGACCCCACCTGTTTGACTTAGTTTTTAAGTTTAAAGATTTATTTTAGTTAGGTCTAAGTAAAAACCTGACTTGCTGGAGTATTTTTGAATGTCTTCTTAACATGGGAAGGTCTCAATTAGTTCATCTAATTTTACAAACCTAGTAGTTACCATATTAATTTTGTTATTGGCTTATTTTATATAATCTCTATATAATATATAATAAGGCTTATTTTGGTTTATTATTTTCAATAATGAACCTTTGTAATTGACCAAAAAAAAAATTATCCCCCTCTCAAAATTTGAGAGTTTACATTTCAAGATGTGTAGAATCCGAATGAGGAATAAAAAAAAATCCGTTTGTCAGCCATCCGCCGTACGCGGGATTTCTCCGAAACTACTGAACCAATTTTTTTAAATTTAATATTAAAATACTAGACCATGCAACGATGATCCTAACACCTAGACATTGATATCAGCTGGTTATTTTTAAAGTGGTGGCCCATTAAACGTGATTTAATTCAATAACTCTGTTATTTTTTGAAGATAGAGAAAAAAATCATAAGTGTTTTTTTAACATAAAAACCACAAATAATTATATAAAAGAGAAAAATGCAAAGAAAAAAATTGAAATTTTCCACATAAATAAGCTCATAACTCAGTTATTTTTGATGATAGAGAAAAGTATGTATAGAGTTTTAGAATGAGTAAAGCATGATAAACAAAAAAAAAAAAAAAAAAAAAATGTGTTAGTCCAGTTCTAATAAATAAATACAAAAAATTAAATTTTCGGCAAAATGATAAAAGAATCATTGAAATTGGTTAACAACTAGCTGAGATATAGTGTTTTGAAATCAGCAGTAGTGATGTGATTTTATCCTTTGAATTATTGCTTTTTCATATTACTTAATTGTCTATCTACAGCTATATAAACAGTTATATTCTGATATTGTTATTTGGAAATTATAAACCATTGTGTAATAATTTACAGCGTTTTTGATTTTATTTTTTTAAATCACAGAAACAGAGAGACTTCACCCAGGTGCTCCAGTTCTTTTGAGAGTCTGTACAAAGGAATATAAATTTCCCAATGGTCTCACCTTAGTTCCTGGTGATTCAGTAATTATACCTATTTATGCTCTTCAAAGAGATCCTAACAACTTCCCTGATCCTCTCAGTTTCAAACCTGAGAGATTCGATGAACCACCAGCTCCAGGAACATACCTTCCTTTTGGGGATGGACCGCGGATATGTATAGGTAATATTCACTTAAATATTTATTATAAATTTTAAGCCTTAAACATAGCAAAGCAATAGAATATGATTAAAACAAACAAACTATATAATGCAGTTTAATAAATAAATGGAACATTCTCATAGAGTGATGTATATTGTGATGCAGAGAAATGTATATATAATATCATGGCTGCCATCTATCAAGTTGAATAAAATACTCATTGTGTTATTATATTATGCTTATTGATGGTTTTTTATTGTAGTGTGTTTTTTTAATTTTATAATTATGGATTATTTTAGAAAGCATTTAAGCCGTCATGCATATTCTTTACTATATTTATTGAATTTTATTTGAAAAAAAAAAAATAGTTATTTAATATTATCCACTTTTGATTTCCAAACACAACTAGAGATTCAAACAGCAGAGCTTACTTGATCATAAGGGCTTTTTAACACTGTTGCCAGACTACAATACAGTAGTATTAGTTAATTTATAAGGCAGAATTACTCCAATACTGTATACAAGTGAAAAATATCTTTTATATTGTTTCAGGTATGCGATTTGCTATGATGGAAATGAAGTTTGCTCTTTCCAAACTTTTGTTGAATTATAACATTGAATTGAGTAAGTCAACTGAAATTCCTATAAGAATGTCACCTAGAGGATTTTTGAACATACCTCAGAATGAAATAAAATTTAAAATAACAAAACTATAATATGTTATTTGTATTGTTAAAATGTTACTTTTTTGTTTGTTTCTAACACTTGTTATTTGTTTAAGCAATATACTGATATGCTACTAGCTACTTATTTTAATCTTTCACACTTATTTTCCTTATAATCTATACTAATATTATAAAGCTGAAGAATTTGTTTGTTTGTTTGAACACACTAATCTCAGACACTACTGGTTCGATTTGAAAAATTCCTTTTGTATTCGATAGTCCTTTTATTGAGGAAGGTTTTTGGCTATATAGCATCATGCTGCGACCGATAGGAGTGAAGAATTAGAGGAAACTCTGGAAAAATTAACCTCGCATCCCAACGATTCCAAATGATTTACCTTTTAATTTTAAAATAATTCAATATCCAGTTGTTATCTTTTGCCGTAAAAATGAATAAACCAGAGGGCCAACATTGAAACATGTAGGAATCGATTTACGTCAAGACTGCTTTTTACTCGGCCAACTATATGTCGCATTGTCAAGATCGGGTTGCGGAGAAAATCTGTTTGTTCTTCTGCCTCAAGAAAATAAAACTAAAAATATCATTTACTGTAAAATATATTCTTTTAAATATTTCTTAATACCATCATAATAACAGAAATTGATGCTGACGATGTTGGGCAAGGTGTGAGGTCTGATTGGAGTTTGACGACTGTAGGAGTAGGGAACACCATCACTTGGAGATATTAAATATCAGAATGTGACTCAGTTGCAGAATCCAAAATAAAAAAATTCCTTTAGTATTTTGATCCAAAAATATTTACCTGCCTACATTTTGGAGACTGATAACTTAATAGTGAAATCTATTCCAAAATGGTCACGCTTCTGGTTTCCATATATTTTGAGGTATAATGAAATGGTGAGGAGGAATTCTCTGAATAGCAGGAAAGGATAAAGATAGTATAAAGAATGAATTTATTGGAGTTAAAAAGTAAAATAAAATATTTCAATCAATAGTTTATTTGTTTATGGCATTGGTTTTATGTGGAAAGGGAGGCATTTTGCATGAAATATGAATAAAAAAACTGGTGCGCACAACACTCAATTTTCACTTACCTTGGTTGCTAAAATTAATCTAACAAATATTAAGTAAAGTTGGAGACAAAAAAATCTGGTGCCGCAATACAGGACTTTCACTTTCCTACATTGTTAAAATCAATTTAATAACATTTAAATAAAGTTAGTCTTGAAAAAAGGTTAAAGAATTAATGATGTGTGAATTGTTAACTGTGTGTAGGAATTGAGGAAAAGTTATTTTAGGGTGCATTCATCAAAACAATTAAGTAGAAACTTGATTAATTTGTGCCAACATTTTTAGGCCATCTTTATTACTGTTGTATTATTCAAAAAGCCCACTTAATTTTGCATCAATATGGTGATTTTAATCAAAATTGTTTGAGCCATTTTCGAGATAATCGTAAAAAAGTTCAAAAAGTGGCACCTTTGGTTTATCAAATTTATTGCAAAAGTAGCTGTAGCTTCCCAAGCATTTAATTTTCTTCAATATAAAATTTTAGTTTTGGAAGAATTTTCTTTTTCCAGCTAGACACCATGCACACATACCTTTTGGCACAACTTGGTTATTTGGACTTTGGGGACCCTAAATGCGTATTTCCCTTGAAAACTGGAATTAGAAAATTTTCATATCACAATACTTTCCCTTACCATATATTTCATATATAGGTAAGTGAAACTAATAAGATTATACATATGTGTTGTATAATATCTTCATATACTAAAATCTATAGATCCTGTTAACTGTGTGTGGCATATATTCCATACGAGGGCTTGCAAAATATGGTCTGCAGGCATAATCTGGTCGAACAGCGCCTTCGCAGAAGTTTAATTTGATTAAATTGTATAATTTATATGCTCGTTGCTGAATGGTGATGGTCAACTGAACAAAACTAATTAAGGGTACATATTCGAAAGTGGCTCATATATTTTATAATTCAGTGGACATATTGTGAAGTTGACCCTCAAAGTAGTTACAACAAATGGAGAGTTTCCCAATTAAATTAATTTAAAAACATCTATAAAATTGGAAGAATCTAAGGTTAACTTCACAAAAAAAAAAAAAATTAAAAAAGTCTCTCTAGATCTGGTTTTGGAAATAATTTGTAGAAACAAAAGTGCATTCATACTTAAAAGAATAAATATATTGGATAGAAACTCCCAGGGTTCATTCAAATAGTATGGCTCATATTAAATTGAATTTCAGGTCTTAAATGCTAAATTTTCAAAATTTCTTCCTCTTAATTACCATTTATTTTGTTAATTAGAAATAATTATCCATTTCTGCTTTTTAGGATTGAGACAAAGTACCTAAATGTGAAAGAATTTGAAACTCAACTGAAGAATAAAACAGCAGAAACATTTCTCCATGTTAATTTTTTTTTTCCGCAAAGAGTAGTAATATAGGTGCATTATATTTCTTTGGAAATCTAAAGATTTCATAAAAAATATTATGTAATATACAAACCTGTGATGGTTAATGAAAATCAGATAAAACTAAGTGATTGCTGTAGATGATAATTTCTATTGTTATAATATATAATCTACAATAAATGTTTCCATCAAAACTTAATGTCATTTTTAAAACTTCTTTCAACTCTTAACTTAATTTAAAAGATCTCAAATTGGGTTTAACAATGAAGGTTTGTGAAAGTCACGTGTTGTGCACTAGATCTTTAAGATTAAGACTGAAGCTAAACAAAACTAAAATAATACGAGATAAAATTAAAGGGAAGTCCTCATTCAGAGCAATTAGATTAGGCTATTGCTAAGGTGTGAATTGGAGTCCATTTTATGTTATAATTGGATATTAACTATTGTCCTTAAGCTAACATAATCAAATTAATTTTATGGTTTTTACTGGTTGAGCCATATTTCCTTCAAGACATTTTTTTACAGTATCTGTGTGGGTGTATGTGTTTTGTACCTTTGTTGGCCGACAAATTATACTATATTTAATTAACATATTTATGTACAAATATTTTATCTAATAAATAACATATATAACATTAAGATAAGATGGATTTTTTAAAAAATGAATTATAATTTTTTTTAGGCCTACTTATTTGTTAATATGTCTAGACCGTTATTAATCACTAATTTGATATATTATATATATGTAAATAGTATACCTCAATATTAAACTGAATTTAATAAATATGGTAAATGTTTAAATTACAATAATTGATTTACAAGTAATTTTAATTGTTGGCCACTAAATATTTCTTTGATTTCTAAATTAAATTGATTTTATCTATTAAATTAATTATTAAAGTTTAAATGTTTGAAAACCAAAAAATGACTGATAAGAACCTCAAAATAAACAGCAAAAGTCTGATAAGTGTGTTTACAGCAATTTCCAGCTATTATTGAAGGTCACTTCAATCAGATTGGGTGTAGTTTAAAGAAAGGTCATTTAACCAATAATTCAGTGTAGTTCTGTATAGCCTATAAGGTAATTTTTATAGATTAATAAAGTTTAAATTTAATAACATTTTTATCAGTTTATTGAGTTGAAATTTTATTGGACTAAACCTGTACAAGCTGTCTGGGGTACCTTTGTTGATATCTATTGGTTTTTAATTATACATATTTCATATTTTATTTATTCTATTCAATAGTAATCATATAGATAGGTAATGATTTGTTAAGACTGCTAAATTTAGGATATTAAACCAGTTCATCTTGTTTTTAAATATCAAGAAAGTTTTACATTTAAATTTTAAATATTTTAGTGTAATTTTCATATATTTATTCAGTGTTTTGTTGTTATATATCTATTTAGCAGTTCTTTACCCATAATTTACTTTATATTAAGCTGTGCCAGTAATTGAAGTTTTGTAAATATTTAATTTTTAATCTACCTATATTATTTTTATTAAATAAATTAAAATATTGATTAATAGTGTAATGTAATAAATAATACCAGCATTCTAATTAATTAAACATCATCTCATAGAGTTTTATATAACACAAATTGTAATATAAAGATCATTAAAATTTTAATGTTTCACTAGTTTCAAATGTGCTTACTAGAGAAAAATATAAAATATCAGTATATTTTAAACATCAGTGTGGATAATCAGTATATCTGATTTAGCTTCTACCATTTATTCAAAGAATCTTAGGACATGGAGGAATGCACATTTAAATTACACGGCTTTTGGTAGTTTTAGTTGCTCTACTTTTCTCTTTAATGGTATGGATAACAAAATATAGATAGAAAAAAAAAAGTAGGAACATAAGATATAGTTTTACCCTGTTTCTATGCTGATACCTTTTGAAAAACATTTGAACTCAAAGAAAGTTATTTTCATTATAATTAAAAACAATTGTTATAAGTCTTTTAATATCTAATTCATTATTTTTCATGAAAGTCTGATCTGGAATACTAAATTGTATAAAAACAAAAAATATTTTGTCACTCTCAATTACTTTCTTCAGTTTAGTATGTTAGGTAACTTTTTTCTTAAATCTTTACCTTTCCAACTATAATGCTGACAATTAGGTATGGTTAGTTATTTCTAATCAACATAATTAAAAGTACTTAAGAGGAAGAAGTTATAAATTTTTGCTTTTCAAGCCCTATAAAATTATTTCAAATCAAATAAATCCTATGTGAAATTAAAGCTAATATAATTTTGTATCAATAGAGAATGTTTGCGCAAAATTGTTTGAGCCGAGAAAATCATAAAAAGGTTGAAAATGGATGGTATAAAGTGGTACTTTTGGTTGATCAAATTTATTGAATAAGTAGGTATAAAATCCCAAGCACGTAATTTTTTTCAATATGAAATTTTAGTTTTGTATGATTTCTTTTTTAATCCAAACTTATCACACACACACCTTTTTGGTGTACTTGGTCATTTCGACTCTGGGGACCCTTAAACATTTTTTTCTGTTTAAAACAAAAATTTCGAAAATTTTCATGATCAAAATACTTTCCCTTACTATATAAATTGCATATGTAGGTAAGTGAAAGTAAAAATAACAAATATTTATGAGTGGTTATACTAATGATTTTTTTTTCACTATAGACTGAAATGGTTCTTGGTCACCTCCAACATTCATGAACATGAACTCTTAAAAAACTCTCAATCAATCAAGGAGAAAAAAATGTCTTACAAATAATTCTGTTAACTGTTGAATATTGATAATGTTATAATAACATGATATTTTATTATGAATAATCAACATAGTTCTCAATCATTTTATGTTTCAGAATAATGCTGACAGAATGCTTAATAATACTGGCCTTGACGCTAGTAGTTTTCGCTGTGAACAGGCTCAGGAAGGTGTATTTATTTTGGGAAGAAAGAGGAATAAAACATAACAAACCATTATTTTTTTTTGGCAATTCTCTGCCACTTTTACTGAATCAGAAAAGTATCACTTCAATTTTTATAGATCTTTGTAAAACTTATCCAAATGAACCAATTTTGGGGTAAGAGGGCTTATGGCTATTCTTTAAAAACATTATAATTATTTCTCATTATAAAATTATAATGAGAAATAATAATAATGATCTAGCTGCCTCATAATTGTTTTTAGGACTTTCTTTTTTTTTTTTTTTTTTTTTTTTTTTTTTTTTTTTTTTTTGTTATAAGGTGTATACTACATAATTTATTATTTTTATCAATACAAAATTTAATTTTCTTTGAAATCTTTTGTAGACATTACGATTTCCTGAAGCCGTCTCTGATTGTCCAAGATGCTGATTATGTTGAGAAGATATTAATCAAGGATTTCGTGCATTTTACAGACCATGGATTTGAAGTGAATGAAGAAAAAAATCCAATAGATGCTCAGTTATTTTCTATGTGTGGAAAGAAGTGGCGTGCGTTCAGGTGATTGAATCCTTATTGGAAACATACATATTTTCTTTTGAATGCTAATTGACTAAAAAAACTATTTAGGATCTTCAACTCTGTTTTTTGCACTACTTCTACCCAGTAAATCCCAGACTTCCCTGGGAGCTTCGGTTTAAAGCTCAATCATTAGTAGGGGGAAAAAAACAGAAGAATCTAACACGTATAGTCAGGAGACCCCTCCGAAGAAAAGGAGATGTTATTTTTGTCCAAGAAACAAGAATAGGAAGTCATCTATAGTTAGTATTAAATGTGAACAAAATATTTGTGGATAATGTTCGCTTTCTTATTGCAAAAACTGTGCCTAATTTTAGCTGTGCATACTTTCTTTACAATACGAAAATTTCATTTTTTTGTATCATTTTCCATTTTTAAGTATAACAAACTTTAAGATAAGGGCTTGTTTATATATTATTTTACAAATGTTTTCATTGCTTAGAATATAATATATAGAAAAAAAGAAATAAGTATTAATAAAATGTATTTAATAACATCAGCTGAAACGACAATAAACTGCTCGACCTTTTCGACTACTTCAACACTTACTAGGCAAACGTTCTAATTTTCCACTTAACTACAAATGACTCATCTACGTGACTATCATAAGGCCGATATGGACTTACGGAGTAGAGCTTTGGGGCTCTACTAAACCATCAAATTCTTCCCGTATCCAATCCCTACAATCCAAAATCCTTCATAAAATCCTTAATGCTCTTTACTTTGTCACGAATACACTAATCCATAAAGACCTTAATGTTCCGAATGTTGCTGATTTGGCCCGATCTAGATACCATTCCTTTCATGGATAACTCCATTCCCACCCTAATCCTCTAGTTTCAATCTTTTCTTCCTCTTCAATTCCTGACGATCCTCCGAGGCGTCTGAAAAGGAGATGGCCCCGAGACCTTCTAGTTTAGAACATTTTTAGAGTGCTTCCATTGGGAAGCTTCTCTACATGTGTTTCATGCCTTTATATATTTCATCTAATTTACTTGTTTTATTCCTGTATACAGTTGTAAATTCCAATAAATAAATAAAAAAAAAAAAAAATAATATCAGGCATTTATTCAATTTTATAAACATCCTTTTGTATAGTACCTATTGAAAATAGGTTGAATTAATGTATTTTACAAGAATAAACAATTCTAGATGTTTCAGGATATAAAAAAAAAAAAAAAAAAAAAAAAAAAAGGGGTCTGGGGTCTGAGAGACCCACCTCACCATTTTTTACTATAAAATTCACCTCACCAGTGAAAGGTTAATATTCTTACAATTCAGAAGAATTTTGTCCTTATCACTATTAGGTTTAGATCTGAAAATTTTTGAAGTGGACCATTTCTTGAATTATTTTTACTTTTTCATTCAATGCAAAGACGAACATTTGCTTATATAATTATTTTATCTTTAGGTACAAACTCAGTCCTATTTTCACATCTGGAAAATTAAAAAATATGTTTGACACTATGGGTGTGTTTGGAGACAAACTAGTTCACCTGTTATCAACAAAAAAAGAGCTTAAGAAAGTTGATCTTCGAGAAGAAATGTCATCTCTATCAATGGATATAATTGCGTAATGTATAATTTTAAGAGTTATATAGTAATTTTAATTTGTTGATTTATATAATAAATCAATAATATGATTAATTTTAATCATGAAACAATTTATGGTCATGAAACGACCAGTGATCAGAAGAAGAAATTAATCAGCATTAATACTGTTACGGGCTACGGGGTGTGAGAAATGAACTACTCCAGTTTACAAATTACAGATGTTTATTAAATACAGAAAACACAAATACAAAGGGATTACTAACCACTATATTAACAATAATAATGGAATTACTAGCTTAACTACTAAACAGTATACATATAAAATGAGGTATTCCTAACGAATAAACTACTTACAATCTGCTAGACTTATTCTAAGACTTACAACTATAAATTATATATAAACTACAGTCTTCTAATTTCCCACCGACCGGTTATCACAATACTGACACACAGTTTCACTACACTGTCACACTGTCACGAACGGTTCACTGTCACTGTTCACTGATACATCCCAGATGCTTGTTGAGCCGGATTAAGACTGACCGACCCAGGCTCAGGGGACCGCTATTTGTACCACCGCCGAATCTTCTAGACCCGGGCGCAGGTAAGGCGGTGGGCCTTTCCAGGCACTTCGAGGACTGTCCAGGTCCAGAAGTCTCTAGCCTCATCTAGGCCCCTCCAGGCGTGGTCCACCCGTCATTGTCTTGACCGTAGCACTACCCCCTCCTTAGACGTGCTCTGCCCCAGAGCACAGATTGCAGAAGCTGAGCGATGCTGATCTTCCTCCGATGTAGGTGTTTTGTCCTTCCAGGGGTTGAACGTGCATACCATTATGATGACTCCAGAGTTGGCGAACGTCTCTTCTACAATGTTCCTGACAATCCTCCACTCCAGGCCATCGTATCCACAACCCAACTTCGGGATGGCGAGCTTGGTGACACGCAGTTCCAGAAGCTTTCTCCGCAGGTCGCCAAGACTCCGGCGCAGTGTGTCGTATGTCGGCTTCTGCTCTGATGAACTCTTGGTAACCAAGTAAAACAGGTGCCGGCCTTCATGCTCTTGATGGAGAGTCTTCCCAACTCTTGGTCCCTGGCGTTCCAGCTCTTCAATTCCAGCGAACTTCTTCCTGAAGACCGTCGCAATCCCCCGGGAATCCCTCAGATGTTCGGCGACACAATGTGCTAGAGCATAGTCTACCGGTAACGAGAATATGTCTCTGTAAACTGTCTGCGTTACCCTACGGGAGTCTGGCGCCTTAGGATGGGGAGTTAGGTCCTTGTCGGTGAGGTTCCTCACTTGCTGTTCCTCTGTAGGGCCATGGTTTCCCTTGTATGGAGCCAATCGGTTGAAATGGACTACCTTGGGTTTTCCTTTGGGCTGCTTCCTGATCCTATAGATGACATCATTGATCCTCTTGATGACCTCATACGGTCCGTCCCAGGAGTTTTGAAGTTTCGGTGAGTAGCCTTGCCTTCTTCGAGGATCGTGTAGCCAGACCAAGTCTCCAGGTTGGAAGCCACCTTTCTCTGCCTTGATGTCGTAACGCTCCTTCATCCTGTCACTTGCTCCCTGGATGTTTGTGCGAACCTTCTCGTGAATAGTGTTCATTCGCTTCCGTAGGTTCGTGACGTAGTCTTCTCCGGCGACCTCCTCATCAGGCTTGAAACCGAATTTCAGATCGCAAGGCAAGCGTAGTTCTCTGCCGAACACGACATTGGCGGGGGTCTGCCCTGTCGTTTCATTAACTGAACTACGATAGGCTAGCAGGAACAGATGAAGATATTGGTCCCAGTCTCGCTGATGGTCAGAAACTACCTTGGCCAAATATCGACCCATTGTCCTGTTCATGCGCTCTACCATGCCATCGGACTGAGGGTGAAGAGGCGTCGTCCTGGTCTTTCGTATTCCTAGAGCCTCGCACATCCTGGTGAAGACTGCCGACTCAAAGTTTCTTCCTTGGTCAGCGTGAAGTTCCATGGGCACCCCAAACCGACTGACGAGCTGCTTCACGAGAACATCTGCAACCGTGGCGGCCTCCTGATTCGGAAGGGCATAAGCTTCCACCCACTTTGAAAAATAATCCATGGCCACGAGAATATATCGGTTGCCATTATCTGTCACAGGAAAAGGGCCAGCGATGTCTACCGCTATTCTCTCGAATGGTGCTCCTACGTTGTATTTCTTCATAGGTGCCTTCTTTTTCCTTATCGGTCCATTAGAGGCGGCACAAGTTGCACACCGCCGGCACCAATCTAACACATCGTCCTTGAGGTTTGCCCAGTAAAAGCGTTCACGAACCTTTTCTAATGTCCGGTGAACTCCAAGGTGGCCACCAGATGCTCCATCATGTAATTCCCTCAGTACTTCGGGCACTTTAATCTTTGGTACGATGAGCTGTAGTCTCCGCTGATCTCCCTCTGTGTTCTCCAATGCTCGTTTCAGCAGACCTTTGTCCAGTAGAATGGAGTCCCATTGAGCCCAATAGGTTTTTATATTTTTCGACATTGGAGCAACATCCTGCCAGCTTGGTCTCCTTTGGCCTGATAGCTTCCATTCCCTTATTTGTTTCAAGTCCGGGTCCTCGTCCTGTTCCTTTGCCAGTTGTGTGTCCTGCCAACCGTCGGTAACGACCGTAGTCCGCAACACTGTTGCTTGCTTTTCTTCTTGTCGAGAACAATGCTTGCATTCTCCATCACAGGGTCTCCTTGAGAGCGCATCCGCATTCCGGTGACTCGTTCCAGAACGATGAGCAGATTCGAAGTCATATTCCTGAAGGCGCTCGATCCACGGTGCAACTTGTCCCTCCGGTGACTTGAATCGCAGCAGCCACATTAGAGCTGCGTGGTCCGTTCTCAGTAGAAATCTTCTTCCATACAGGTATTTATGAAAGTGCTCTATGGACTTAACCACTGCCAGAAGCTCTTTCCTTGTGACACAGTAGTTGCGTTCTGGAGCTGACAGTGCTTTGCTGAAGTACCCAATAACCTTTTCTTCCCCGTCTTGGAGTTGGGAAAGGACGCTTCCAATAGCAGTGTTGCTGGCATCTGTGTCAAGAATGAACTTGCCCTCGGGACGTGGATAGCTTAGAATAGGCGCACTACTCAATTTCTTCCTTAACTCCTCAAATGAAGCCTGACACTCGCGATCCCAAAGGAAAGTCCGTTTTTCCTCAGTGAGCCTGGTAAGAGGTTTTGCGATGTTGGCGAATCCTTTCACGTACCTCCTGTAGTAGGTGCAGAGTCCGAGGAAACTTCTTACTTGGTGCTTATCTCGAGGTGCTGGCCAATTGGTGATCGCTGTAATCTTCTCTGGGTCAACAGCAACTCCGTTGTCTGATACAACATGCCCCAGGTAGTTGACTTGCCTTCGGAAGAGATTGCACTTCTTCGGGTTCAGTTTTAGATTAGCTGCACGCAGCCGTTCGAAGACCCGCTCCAGATTCTCCAGATGGTGAGTGAAGGATTTTCCCAGTACAATGATGTCGTCCAAGTAAACCAGGCATATCTCCCAAGAAAGGCCTCTTAAGACGCTTTCCATCAGCCTCTCGAACGTTGCAGGTGCATTGCAAAGCCCGAATGGCATTACCGTAAATTGCCAGAGGCCAGTGCCGATTGAAAATGCCGTCTTCTCCTTATCTTCCGGTGCCAATCCAACCTGCCAATATCCACTGCGGAGATCCAAGGTAGAAAATAGTTTGCAACCCTCTAGTGTGTCCAGCGTGTCGTCAATCCTTGGGAGTGGGTAACTGTCCTTCTTCGTGGCGTTGTTCAAAAGACGGTAATCTACGCAGAATCTTGTCGTCCCATCTTTCTTTTTCACCAGTACGACAGGAGACATCCATGGGCTACTCGAGGGCTCGATGACACCATCATTCGCCATATCCTTAATAATCTCCTCGGCATCCTTTCGTTTAGCTAGCGGCAGCCTCCTCGGGATCTGTCGGATGGGCTTGGTATCCCCGGTGTCAATTTTGTGCTGGACGATGTTCGTTCTATCCCGTGGTCCTGAGATGATCTCGAAAATGTCCTGCCATCGGGTAATCAATCTCTTCACGATTTCGCTCTGTTCAGGCGAAAGTTCTCTGCATGATTCCTCCACGAATCCTTTTAATTCTTCGGGTAGTCCTCGTTGCTCGGTGGGGTTGCGTTGTAGCTGTCGGACTACTGAGGTAGCGGCCGTACATTCTCCGACTGGTGTTCCTCTCTTTAGTGTCACCGGGAAGCTGTTCAGATTCATCAGTCGGATTGGGGTGGTATGTCCGACCTTGATGAGAGACCTTGCAACCAGAACACCGCGTCCGACTTCCTGCTCCTCGTGCTTCCAGGTTCAAGTAGAAGACATTGACCCTCCGGTAGTCGTCCATTGATCGTCCCATGCGTCAGAATTTGACTCCGTGCAGGTAAAGTGGTGTCTTCTAGTAGGAGTACTCGTGCATAGAGGTCCTTTCCCTGCCGAAGGATGACCTCTTCGTCTCCCAGCGTCATCACACCTCTCGACATGTCCAGCTTGATCCCGTATTTGATCATCAAGTCCATGCCGAAGATGACTTCCTCGTCTATTTTCGCCACGAGAACGCGGTGCTCTAGACGTTGGCCCCCGATAAAGAAAGTGGCAACTGTCTCCCCGTAGACCTCGGCTGGCTGTCCTGTGGCTGTTCGTAACGCCCAAGTGGTAGGTGATATCTTCTTAGCGTTAACTGCCTTCGGGTTCAGTATTGTCATGGTTGCGCCGGTATCCAGCAGAAAACTTCGCAGCTGCCCGTTCACCATTCCATCCACATAAAAACTATTTGTCTTGCTCCCTATTGTCGCGATTCTCACGGCCACTCTGGGGCCTTCGATGCTACGGGTTGACAGTTGCCCCTTCCCATCAACCCTCCTTAGTTTTCCTGTGGCTTTTTCCGGCTTCCTGGTAGGACACTTGCTTCTGGGGTGTCCAAGTTGACCGCAGCTCCAACAGCGTATCTCATTTTTGCGTGTCCTGAGGGCTTCCAAAACCTTTGCTACTATGTCCTCGATGGTGGGGGCCGCGTTAGGCTCCGCTTCTGCCGCTCGAACTCGTGCATGTCCACGGACTGACTGCCTGACAGCCTCGAATTCCATGGCCTGCGACAATGCATCGCCCAAAGTTTTAGGGCGTGCGAGTTTCACTGCCTGTTGGGTTTCCGGGTCTCGAAGTCCATCCAGGAATTTGTCGATAGCCAAGCTCTCGTAGACGTCGCCGGTGACTGTTGGGTAGGCATTCCTCACTAGCCGGGCGATATCTGCTTCAAATTCCTGCAGCGTCTCGTTGGTCTTCTGGACCCTGTCCTTTAACTGGGAACGGTATAGTTGGTCCATGTGGCGATGGCCGAAACGCATCTCCAGTCTTTTCATCAGCTCACCGTAGTTGCACCGCTCCGACATGGGCATCCCCTGTAGCACTCCTAAGGCGTCTCCACGCAAGGCTAGGCACAACGCTGATGCTTGCGTCTCCTTTGACCACCCGTGGATCGAAGCCGCTGTCTCGAAGAGAGTCATGTAGTCCTCCCACGGCGTCTTCCCGTCGAACAATGGGATGGTGTTGTGCGTTGGTGGCATCCCAGCATTGGCGGAGGGAATGGTGTTGTGAGGGCTTCTCTCAGAGGGTTGGTCGGTGTCGATTGTCGGTGGGTTGCTCATACGTTCTTCTAGAGCTTCTATTCTTACCCTAAGTTCATTTTCTACTGAATCGACTTTTTCTCCTAATCTAGATTCTACATCAGCTAACTTATTATCTACACTTTCCATTAACTTAGTTTCTAAATTGCCTAACTTAGCCTCCAATGTATTTTTAACAGTACTTAATTCATTACCTAACTTCTTTTCTACATTACCTAACTCATTTTTAACAGTACTTAACTCATTACCTAACTCATTTTTAACAGTACTTAACTCATTACCTAACTCATTTTTAACAGTACTTAACTCATTACCTAACTCATTTTTAACAGTGCCTAATTCAGTTTTAAAAGTTGCAGACAACTTACTGAAGTCATTTTCAAACGTAATCTCGTCTGGATTTTCCCCTGAATCAACAAAAAATTGGCGCAAGCGTTGTTGCAGTACCGATTTCGTTCCGGAAGTATCCAGATCTCGTTCTTCTAACTCCCGTCTTAAGTCTGCAACTTTTAAATCATTCAGTCTAACACTCTGAGAAGTCATTTTTCACACAGTAGCCCAATAATTACAAAAACAAGAAAACCAAAATTATAACCATTTACAATGATCCCACTTCTGACACCAAATTGTTACGGGCTACGGGGTGTGAGAAATGAACTACTCCAGTTTACAAATTACAGATGTTGATTAAATACAGAAAACACAAATGCAAAGGGATTACTAACCACTATATTAACAATAATAATGGAATTACTAGCTTAACTACTAAACAGTATACATATAAAATGAGGTATTCCTAACGAATAAACTACTTACAATCTGCTAGACTTATTCTAAGACTTACAACTATAAATTATATATAAACTACAGTCTTCTAATTTCCCACCGACCGGTTATCACAATACTGACACACAGTTTCACTACACTGTCACACTGTCACGAACGGTTCACTGTCACTGTTCACTGATACATCCCAGATGCTTGTTGAGCCGGATTAAGACTGACCGACCCAGGCTCAGGGGACCGCTATTTGTACCACCGCCGAATCTTCTAGACCCGGGCGCAGGTAAGGCGGTGGGCCTTTCCAGGCACTTCGAGGACTGTCCAGGTCCAGAAGTCTCTAGCCTCATCTAGGCCCCTCCAGGCGTGGTCCACCCGTCATTGTCTTGACCGTAGCAATACAATCCACTCGCTTCTGAATCTATCCACCCCTGTGATGCTTATTTTTATCTATAATACTTTTTTTTATGGCATTTCCTTAGGCAACAGCTGAGAATTCCTTGATTACTTTTAATTGTAATTCTATTGAGATTCTTACATTAACAATTAATAGAAATTTAGATAGTAATTAATTTTTTTTTCTTTACAATATCTCATTTTCTTCATATAAAGAGGATTTACTTTTGCTTATCTGTACATGAAATATATAGTAAGGGAAAGTATTGCAATTGTGAACATTTTCGATTTTGTGTTTTCCAAATTTTTTTTTCCGAACTTAAGAATAGTGATATATATATGTATAATATACCGATGGGAAGCTGAAGATTATAGAAAAAAAAATTATCTTGCTTACAAAATATTAAAAAGTGATGTAAAGTGATACATTAAAAAGTGATGGTTGTCAAAAATGTTTTAATAATAAATTCAATTGAAAATTGAATAATTAAAAAGTAAATAATATAATTTTGATATAAGTGGTTTTGATATTTCTGTATAATTTTCTTGTATGGTTTAATTTATCATTTAGTAATAAAATAAAAACATGATAGTTATAACAAAAGGAATGCTGTGAATAATGGCAATTGTTTCAATTTAATGCCAGAAAATAATGTTTTAGAGAACCACTGATTTAAAGTTGTTAATTTTAGAAATTAGGAGATAGTTACTTGCAGTGATATTATTAGAATCTTGGAGACTGATTTAATCGGTATTTTCTTTGATTTCAGATCCACTGTATTTGGTATCGAACCAAATGTACTTGAAAATCCAGATTCAGAATTTCGTAAAATGGGAAGAAAAGTTTTTAGTTTTGGTCTCTTGGGATTTATTAAGATGTGGATTATGATGTCAAGTCCTTGGCTTGGAAAAAAACTTGGACTCTCTGTTAACAATAAAGACGTAGTTAAATATTTCACAGATATTATAAAAAACACTTTCAGCTATAGACGAAAGAACAATATTCATAGAAATGATTTTGTACAAATGATGATACAGCTTCAGGATAAGGGACATATTGAAGTACAAAACTGGGATACAAATGATGATTACTTAAAGAGTGATGAACTTCCAAATACAAATGTTGAAAGCTATGGTTTGTATACAAATTTGAAATTTTTTATTATATTAATGGTTTTAAGCTATACAAAACATCAAACTTTTTAAAAAATTGTTTATCGGGTACTTTTTGATGTTGAAAACTGTAGATATAGAAATTACTGTTAAGAACTTTATTTCTGGGACTAGAACTTCATTTTGGTGGTCAAGGTCTGAAGTATATTTAAATGCGGTAATATTTGTGTATGTTAGAATTTATTAAACTATTATTATCATGACAGTTCTATATGGATGTGAAATAGGATCACTTACTTTGAAGGATGAGCAGCCTCTTAAGGTTTTCGAGAATAAGGTATTACATAAAATATTTGGTCCAAAGATAGATAAGGTCACTAGGAAATTTAGAAATTACACAACGTGAAATTACAGAGTTTGTAATCTGTCAGTATTATTAAGTTAATAGGATCGTGGTGGCTCAAATGGGCATGTAAAGTTGTTGGGCAAAGTGAGAAATGAATTCTGAAAAAGTTAGTATGAGGTAAAACGACTGGTAGGTGTTCGAGAGGTAGGCTGAGGTGTTGTAGGCTTGAACGTTGATCGTTGGTCGAAACTGTGGAGGCAACATTTGTTGTTATTGGCATAGAAACTTTGGGTTTGCTAAGCCTCTTATTATTGATAATTATCTTCAAATTCTAACAGTAGAAGCTATTTTGGTATTTATTTCTTAATGGTTTTCCCATTGCATTTGGGGAGTAATCTGCCACGTAGTTAAGCTTTCTACTTCCCTTGAATCTTTTCCCTCATAATATAAAAGAGAAATATTCTTATGTAATGTGATGAAATTCTATCATAATGTAATGTAATATTAATATGTCTAAGGATCCAGAGGAACCCCTTTATTTCCCAGTTTTATTAAGCTAAATTAGTCCTATTGTTTATATCATTTTCTGGCACTTTCTCTGCTTAGTTTTTCAACCAGCTACCTTTTGTTGTTGTCATTCCCAAAGGCTATGAAAATCAATACTTTTAAGTATATTAAAAACAAACCAAAAGTTGTATCTTTCCATGTTTAAGGGGTACCTTCGGTAGTTTTAATTTTTTACCACATCATTCCAATAAAAAGAGAGAGACTTTTTTTTTTTTTGTATTATTGCATAGTATTGGACATGGAACAAGAGTGTATTTAAAATTTTTATTTTAAATGCTATATACAATTAATGGTATATCCAGCATGCATCTAATTTTAACTGTATGTTTTAGAGATAACGGAAAATGTTGTCATTGCTCAAGCATTTACTTTTCTGACCACTGGTCTTGATACAATAGGAATTGGTCAGACATATTTGTTATATGAACTGGCTTTGCACCCTGATATTCAAGATCGAGTGAGGGAAGAGATAATTGAACAATGCAAGATTCATGGAGGTTTGAATTATGAAAGCCTCAAAGCTATGACTTACTTAGAAAAATGTGTTAAAGGTTAGTTATCTCTTTCTACTGTTATATTCCTAATATCTGGAAGAAATTGAGTAATTTTTGAAGTAGAAAAAAATTAGTGCAGATTTTTTAATATTTTTTCCCAAAGGATCTTTTAGTTAAAATAACATCACAAGTCGATGTTTCGGGATATCTCACCCATCTCCAGGATCCTAGTTTGTAAAATTAAGGAATGTAATAATGTTTTAAATTAAAAAATGTAAATAAGGTTTACATCTGTTTTATCACTAACTTCGTCCATTTTCATTTAAAAATATAGTGCGTGCAAAGTACGACTTTCATTTACTTCCGTTGTTAAAATGAATTTAAGAATTTTTAAAAAAAACTTATAGATAAAAAAAGATCAAAGAATTAATTAATTACATAAAGTGTCAATAGAAACATGTGTTTTATTAAATGATCTATTATATTTTTATCTACAACAATCAGCTAGTTTCATCGGCTTTTTATTACTCTCCATTAACTTTTACAATTCTGTGTATTACATAATATTTTTTCTAAAATCTTTTGCTTTCCAATGGTATAGTATACATCTATATTATTATCCTTATGTTCAAAAACACAAATATTGCATAAACAAATATTTTTGCACTTTTCTCTTTTAGTTGTTAATCAAATACACACAACTTGCATATTAAGCCGTTATTTTTCATTGCTAACAAGATTATATACCTAATTTTATGAAATCTAAAAATTAAAGGTACTTTAAAGGAAGAAAATTTAAAATATTGGCATTGAAGCCTTATCAGACTATTTCAATCAGAATGAAACCTACATCATATTGAAGCCCATAAAATTCTACACCGATATAGTGAGTTTAATCAAAATTGTTAGAGCCATTTTTGAGTTAATCGTGTAAAGATGCAAAATGCATGATATAAAGTTCTTCTTCAGGTCAGCCGATTTTAGTGAAAAAGTAGCTGTAACATCTCGAGCTTATAGTTGTCTCAAATATGCAATTTCAGTTTCGTACGACTATTCATTTTTGTGCTGGACTCACAGACTTTTTTGCAGGACTTCCTCATTTGGACTCAGGGGAACTTAAAACCTTTATTTCCCTGAAAACTGGAATTCGAAAATTTTCATGATCCCAACACTTTCACTTACTATATATTATATATATAGGTAAGTGAAAGTAAAAAATCTAATTAAAACGAATTAATCTAACTTTAAATAAAAATTGATGAAGTTAGTGATAAAACAGATATAAATAAGGAATTTTACAAACTAGGATCCTGGAGATGGGCGAGGTACCCCAAACATCGATTTGTAATGTTATTTTAAATAAGAGGTTCTTTGGAAGAAATATAAAAATTCATCTCTAATTTTTTCTACCTCAAAAGCTAGTTATCTATTTTATATTTTCTTACTATAAGTTTATTTTTTAAGTTTATGTTATGACCTTGTACCTAATGAATTAATGATGCTATAAATATATTACTGGATCCTTGCAGTTATTTCCTATTCTTTCAAGCCACTGTGGAGAGAGAAGCTGCTCCTCTGTTTACTTGCTTGAGTATCTCAAGAAACATTATGTTTCAGTCTGTCAGAAGTCCTGGATTATTATTGGGAATACCATTACCTTCATCAGCCCGGTTATAATGTCGATTGTGGCCTATATGTCTAGTTTTATGGTACTTTGAAATTTAATATTTTTGCAACATGTTTACCTCACCTCAAAAGTATTACAGACCTAAATAAAAGAATTTTCTAATAAGAGTTGCTACTCTTATTTGTTAGGTATGGTGCTCCATACCTGCTTTTTATAGAATGCTGCTGCATTTTTTTTTTTTTTTTTTTTTTTTTTTTTTTTTTTTAAGAATGCATTTAATTTAGATTGGAGCTACTGATTCTGTTCTGAATATCGACTTAGCAAATCTTTTCAATAGAATCCTGTTTTGGCAACATTGTTGACAATCAATTGAAGACATTTCTCTGTGTTCATGAAGAAAGAAACTAATATTTTATACTTTATCACTCAATTTTTACCATGATCCCATTGCCTATTTCATTACCAGATCTGATGTGATGCTATAGAATTTTTACAGAATATTTTTTGATTTCGGGTGTTCGAAATATTATGTAAAATTATCAGTGTGGCTATTTACACACTTCACGGCTATTATAATTTCTATTGAATGACCTATTTTAGCTTTATTTTGTCCATATTTCATGCCAATTGATTTTCTCTAAAAAAATTTCAGAATCTCTGCGTTTACATGGTGTACCTCAGTTGTTTCGTCTGTGCAACAAGAATTATACTTTCCCCAATGGCTATACCATAAATAAAGGGGAACTTATACAAATTGCTGTCCCTGCTATTCATAGAAATCCCGATTATCATCCTGACCCAGAAATTTTTAAGCCGGAAAGATTCGATAACATAATGAGGCCAGGTATTTGGTTGCCTTTTGGTGAAGGCCCTCGGGTTTGTATAGGTATGTATAAATTTGAAGGTAAAAAATTATAATTGAAATTACAGAGTAAACGGTTGACAGCATGTAAAGGAAAGAAAGATTTAAGAAAGCAAATAATTCAGCGTTACTTATGTGCACTGAAAGAAGAACAAATAATCCTATGTTATTTGTTTTTATTAAAACAGTATCATTGATATTACTATATATTTCTTTCCTGACTACTTTTCCTTTCAGTCATTTCCCATTTCTTTCATATAAATGTATACTTATACATAATTTGTTTTTAATTTACATTTACAGCTATGAGGTTTGCTTTGCTTCAAACTAAATTTGGGGCTGCTAGATTGCTCATGAAATATAGATTGAAAATAAATCCTGAAACGAAGGTTCCGGTTGAAGTTCTTCCTCAGTCAGTATTGTTAGAACCTAAAATACCTATATATTTTGATCTGGAAGAAGTTTCATGATACTAGTGGTAAAATGAATTTATATAAGACAAGGTGCTTTTGATTTTTAAAAATTATTTCTGCATGCTTACTTCAGCTTACAAGCTATTTAAATAGAGCAATTTTGAAATTGAACTTTAAAAATTATGAAATTCTTGAATAAAAGAATCGTTTATTCAAAAATGTTATAATGATAAAACTTATTTCCTTTAAACTTGTACAAGATTAAAGTCACCTTAGAACTAATTTAAAACTAACTTTATATAATCTACAATTTAGTTCATTGATAAAAGTTGTAATAAAATCATTCAATTACATTTTCATTCTATTTAACATGTTTTATTAGATGAAATGAGTTTATATAAGCTTTATTGGTTTTGAAAATACAAAACTTTTTCAATAGGATTTCCAGTGCTAGTCTATTTCATTCAATGTTACAAGAATAGAAGTTTGTATTTTTGGAGTATGAAAGAGAGTTTTTGGCTCATACTGGAGTGGTAGAGTTGTTTGAGGACTAAGAGTTAGTTCATATTGATCAAGGATGTGTGCAAAGAGTGTAACTGTTTCCATAATCGCAAAACGTTTTCCTGAAAAATATAAAACAAATAATTATACTTCAATCACAGTTTTAATCAAGAAATTTTATATTATGCTTACAGGCCATCTACCAATACAATTACCAACTACTCCTTAGAAACCAATTGTTACATACTAAGTAACAGTTAACATACACTACAGAGGAATGTCCCCCAGTCTTTTAGCAATATGTTTGCAGTTATCTCGACTATCACTGTATACATCTTTTGACACTTTTAAGTTAGTTTAGAATCAAGTATTGTTATTTAAGACAAACTTTTCTTTTATAAGTATTATAATTTAACTTATCAAACTAGAGTATCATTGTTTCTGATTTTCTTTTGTATTGGCATTTCACAATTAAAGTATTTTTAGTTATTGTTATTTTATTTGATCCATGGCCCACTTCTTGGAAATAAAACAAAAAATACATTTCATGAAGTCGAAACTACGCTCAGGAATTCTATAGCCAGCAAAAAGAGTGGGACAAGCATGGGATCTCAAGCTTCTGGTCAAAAGATGGGAAATTTCAGTACAACCCAATGGGCACATTTTGAATATTAGTTTTATGTTAGCTAAAAGAAAAAATATATCCAATAGATATTTTGTTGTATTTTCTGTTGACCCTGAATGAAGGTAAGATTAGTGTCAGATGAAAAAAAAGAAGATAAAAAATGATGAAAATGAAGGATGGTAAAACTCTAGAGTAATTTTACTTAATTTTTCAGTTGGAAACTTATGATTTAGATTAAATAATATAGTAATATAAAATTGTTATATATAATTATCAGTAATCAGTCTATGCTCTATTTGTCACTTTTCATTACCTTTTACAACTTAGTATAGATGATAATTTTTTTTCTAAAATCTTTAGCATCCCAACGGTATATTATACATCTATGTTACTGTTACTGTTCAAAAACACAAAAATTGTACAAAAAAATGTTTGCTTTTTTCTCCATTACTTTGTTATCAAATTTGCTCATTCGAGTTCAACTTATATTTTTAGCTGTTTTTAATTAATCCTAATGAGAAGATATGGTTAATTTTTTTTACTCTACAAAATTACAGGTATTTTAAAGAAAGAAAATTAAAAATATCGGCATTTAATCCATCAGGTGATTTTAAACAAAATCATTAGAGCCGTTATTTTTCAATGCTAACAAGATGATATACCTAATTTTATGAAATATACAAAATTAAAGGTACTGTAAAGGAAGCAAATTTAAAATATCAGCATTTAAGCCTTATTAAACTATTTCATTCAGAATGAAACCTACATCAAATTGAAGCCCATTAAATTTTACATTGATGCAGTGAGTTTAATCAAAATTGTTTGAGCCATTTTTGAGAAAATCGTAAAAAGGTATAAAATGCATGGTATAAAGTAGCACTCCCGGTCAGCCGATTTTGGTGAAAAAGTTGGTTTAACATCTTGGACGTATAGTTATATTAAACATGAAATTTCATTTTCGTGCTAGACTTACCACAACACACACACACACTAATACTGAGGAAGTAAGCACCAAGCGCTTAGAAACCAAATCGATGGGGCGAAAAAAATTGATATTTCAGTGATGAAATCACTTCGCAAGGCTTACGGAGGCACACAAACAGCAGTTGTTGTATTTGCCCATGGAACTAGGTAGGTATTGAAGCTATTGAAAAGAGCAGCATTCGAGTTGGCTGGGTAAGTAGCAGAGTAAGAGAAAAAATTACTCCAGAAAGATGCTTCCGATGTTTTGCCTTTGGTCACTTGGCGAGGTATTGCAAAGGACCTGACTTAACTAAACCCTATTTACGATGTGATGGAGAGGGTCATCTAGCAAAATAAAGTAATTCTGAACTGTGTTGTCTATATTGTCCAGAAGGAAGAAATCGCAAGCACACCATGGATAATTTTAGTTGTCTGTCCTATCAGCGAGCTTTGGAAGCAGTGATCAAGAGCAGGAAATGAGATTTTTACAGCTCAACTTAAATCATTGCGAAGTTACTGAGGATCTCTTCTGGCAAACAATCAGGGAGAAGAATATAGACATTGCCATACTATGCGAGGAGTATAGAGATGTCAATGGGCTCTGTTTCCGGATTTAAGGACAGCTCTGGTCAGGCAGCTATTTGGGTGGAAAAAGGCCATTTCATTCAAGAAGTCCAACCGATTCCAAGAAAAGGGTTTGTATGGATCAAGGTAGGATATATATCTACATATGTCGTGTACATGCATCACTGAGCGCATGCAAGAAGAATTTGAATTTTTGCTAGACAAAATTGTGCTGGGATTGGAAGGATGTAATTTCATGCATGGGCAACTGTATGGGATAGCAGAGAGATTATCAGAAAAGGTGGTACTTCTAGTGGTACACACACACACCAACACACCTTTTTGTGGGACTTGGTTATTTGGACCCAGGAGACCCTAAAACTTGTATTTCTGTTGAAAACTGGAATTAGAAAATATTCACAACTACAATACCTTTCCTTACTATATATTTCATCTATAGGTAAATGAAAATAAAATGTCATAATTAGAGAATAGTTCCCATTATCCATCTATTTTATGATGAAAGAACGCACATACGTAATATCATCATTATTTGGTAATAGGTTCTCCTGCCTGGTTCTCATCAGATTTTTAAAAATTAAATTTAAATTCTTGTATCTATTATTTATAGAATGTTTTTCAAATAAAATTGACTTATCTTTTTATATAAGTTTACTATAAAATGAGCGTGTCAAATGCTAAACTATTTTAGACAATTACCCAGACAGACTCGTGGGCCATCAGAAAATGGAAGATGTGCAAATTTATTTTGTTGGTTTCCTGCATTAAATCTATCAGGATCAAACTTATTTGGGTCAGCGAAGTTCCTTGGATCCATCTGAATACTGTGTACAGGTATTACAATTCTTGTATTTTTCTTAATTTTGACTCCTCCTAGTTCTGTATCCTTGTCACTTATCCTTACAAGAAACTGAAGTGATGGATGAAGTCTTAGTGTTTCTAAAATAAAAAAATAGTGTCAATGTTTATTAATTACATTAACTTATTTAATTTATGTAAAATCTTAACATTGTTGCACAACTAACAAATATAATTGTTAATTTGAAAAAAATTAAATAAATAGATTACACTGTTTGAATTTAAAGATTTATGTATAAAAGAGACATCTATCAATGGATCATAATATTTTTAATTTTTATAGTCTTGGCTTTAAGAATCAATTATTTTTTATTAAGTTTACCGAATTGTTTAATTTGTCTTTCTCCTTCTTTATCCTTCCTATCTACCGCACAACTTTGTGAGAGGGTAGCTTGTAGAGGCTGATTCAGGCATTCCTATTCTGCGCTATTCCTCTTACTGATCTCCATTATAGATCCGTTTTTCTTCACCCTTCTTGAACCCTTCCTCCCAAGTCTTTCTAGCTCTTGCCACGCGATCCTCTGACATTCTTGAGACATGGCCGTACTATCTTAGCTGGTTGGATCTTATTGTAGTATTTCTTATTTCGTCTCGCTTCATCTTATCCTCTACTTTCCTCAAGTAGTGCATTTCCATAGCATGGAGTTGGCTTTTATACTTAGTAGTGAGGGCCCAGGATTTGCTGGCATACATTGGTATGGGAAAGAAAGTTGTCGTGTATTTGTATCATTCTTAACTTGGCCTTCCTAAGAGCCCCATCTAGGACCATTATGAACAGCAGTGGGCTTGCTCACCACTTTTATACAGAGGAAGAATAATGGACACTTCCTAATCTTTAGGTATTTTCTTTTCTTTCCACACTAGATTAATCAGATGCTGGAATATTTCTTCACCTTTTATTTCCATATGTTTAATCATTTCCGGTGTTATTTCATCTATACCAGCTGCTTTTCCTAGTTTTAGTGTTTCTATTGTTTCGGCTATCTCGTCTTCTGCTATCTAATCTTCTTCCGTGAAGTTCATTTCTTGAGCTAGATCAGAGTTATCTGTTGGTATTCTGCTACGAACTAATAGGTCTTTTTAGAAAAATTTTAATCAGTGTTAGGAAGAGGGTTGAAATCATTGCTTGCAGCCTCAACCCATTGGTTTATTTTGAGCCACTGAATTTTCTTATTCATTTGAATAATTTTGTCGAATATTAAAAATAAAAGAAATTTATAATATTTGAAAAAACATAAATAACTTATTTAATTAGGAAATATAGATGAGTAAAAGTAAAAAAATAAAAAATATTGTTTGTGCATGTGAATAAAGTGACACACCTTTTTGTGGGACCTAATCATTTGAACTCAGGGAACCCTAAAACGTATATTTCTGGTGAAAATTTGAATTTACAAATTTTCATGATTTCAATACTTACCATTACTATATATTTCATATATAATACGTGTTGCATATTAAGCAACCTTCCTCAAGGTAGAATGAGGAAATAAAATATATATGTATATATAGGTAAGTGAAAGTAAAAATATAAAAAATTAATTTAGTTGCAACTTTGTTTGAATTAAATAAAATATCAATCTAATTAATCATATTAGGTAAATTATTAGTATAAACTAATGTTTTCATGCAACTTCACCCAATATGCATTGCTCCAAGTATTTCATTTCTCTCACAGCTTCCCAAGAATAGCCGTCAAATTTTTTTAGAATGCTCCTTACTTCTTGACGAGCTTTATCTTGACAATCTTTTGACTTAGAGAATTCAAATGCTAAATGAAGAATTAGTAGTGATACTGTGTCTAATCCCGCAAAGAAAAACATGAATGCCTGGGCTAAAGCAATGTCATTTGTCATATCTGAAAAAAAAAAATGAAGAAAGACTTTTATTCTAGTAAAAGAAATATATTCTGAATTATATATCACACCATATTAATCATTTTATCTTCCTTTCCTGTAAGCTGTAAAATTGAATAAAATATCTAGTTTATTTTAGAACCTGTAAAATTGTCTTATAAAAAAAAAATCAATTCATTAATAGTGTGATTAGCCATATTATGATGTTTTCTTTCTCAGGTTACAAAGATCCTGGTCTTCTCTTCAACTTAGGTTCTTCTTAGGTACCGTATCTCCATTGTTTGGATCTGACTCCTACGCTTTGATATGGGGGTTCATGAATCCAAGAATTTAGATAAGATTGGCTGAAAATCCAACTGATATAAGAACATTTTTGTCGCCTCTTTTTTGTTGAAGGAACCTCTCTAAGGATTGGCTGTTTGTGGAGGTTCGTGTGGAACATTTTACCAGGTGCCACTTTTATTCATTTTCATTGCATTCCAGAACCTGTTTTAAGAATTTCCCTTTCAACCTGAGGAATGCCATTATTATTAAGCGATCTCCCTGTTCTTCAACATCCTTTTCTCAAGCCATTACAAGTTCAAGAGCTGGAGAAACATTTTTTTGCCCATTGACTCACTGAGTTTCATCTTGAAGGTATTATCTTGAGGTTCTTCTTCTCAGATGTAATTGTCTTTGAATAATCTTCTACCCCTCTTTTGATCTCATCTAGTCTGACGTCTCTTTCTTCCAGTAGCTCCTTAAAATACTCTCCCAATCATTTCTTTGGCTTGCAAAATTATACTTCGGACTTTATCTTTAATTCCTTTCAAGGTTTATGGATGTTCTTTCTCATTCAATTTATTAATTGTATACATTAATTATTGCCTGTAGGACTTTGTTATTTCCTTGTACCTCGATGTGCAATAGACGTTACAATTTATCTCCATGAAGCATCCCCTAAGGATCTCTTTTAAGATCTCTACGGATCCAATCCTTTTGTCTGCACACTAATCTTGATGCGTCGAGAATGATTTTCTTGAATAAAGGATTTGACTTCATCATTATTCTTTGGAAGTATTGTGCCATTTACTCCTCATTAAGGCCTGTTATTACTTTGGCATACTGTTACTTTGACACTTTTTTATATCCTTTCCCAGGATTTCGCTTGTTCCAGAGTTTGTCCAGCATTTAGATTGGTCACATTATCACTTCCAATCTCATTTTTGACACTGGCATCTATATCACACAAACCTCAGGGTGTTTAGGGATGCATACCTCAGGCTATCCAAAATCACTTCTTTATAAATAGCCAATGTAGGAACATTTATAAATCCAAGAGGATAACTGAGGTCTCTAAAAACGCCACCTTTATGACTGAGTCTACAAAGAGTCAAGGGGCCACTTAACTCTCACATAGCCCAAGGGAGACTTACTGTTAAACTTACTTCTGATTTTTATGTCTTGGTAGGTAACAACCTCACTTAGACGGAAATTAACTTCTTGAATATACAAGATTATAGCACAATAAACCCCCGTATAGCCTTTAAAGGCGAGGCAGGGGCGAAAAAAAAAAAAAAAAATCTTATAGGGTGGGCCCTATCAGGTATGTCGTACTTTGCCAGAGAAATGTTTGAGTCTTGGCTGCGGTGATGATGAAGGGGAAGCCACTTCTTCTTTTCGACCATTCTCCGACTATATGATGCACCTTTCACCTGCTTCTTTCAATCCAGGTCTACTATAACACTAAAACGGCCACATTATGTACAAATGCTGTAAATTTACCCTTTTCACAAAATCTTCAACTTCATAGAAATTGCCTTGTTTGCTCAGGTACTGCATCCTGAAATCATATATGTTACTTTTCAAGAGGTCAAGATGCTGGAAGCTTCATACTTGTGTAACTGCTGAAGTTCAGTCGGCTACCAAACGCAACAGCAATTCAATGGAAGACTGAGTATATGTCAAACAGTATAAGCAAAACATGTTTCTCCTCTCTTCTCTCTACGTCACGGCGTATGCACAGTATTCCATCTAAGGTTGCCTTCCTTTATATGATTCATACTGATGCGGATGGGCATCTGGTAACAACACTGCTCGTAGGCCTGAAGCAATGAGGGTATCCAAATCTTTTCCCTCAAAACTGGAAGGAGATATTTAGGTCTGCAAAACTTAGTTATTTACTTGTCTTTATCTCCTTATTTGGATAGGAGCCTGACGTCGGCAATCTTCCAGCTTTTTGGAAAGTAGCAATTAAATCTAAATGACCAATATTTTGTCTATCAACAGCAGCATGAAGGTCCCATATGTCCGACGGTGGACACAAGTCTGCACCAGGCATACTGTTGTGAGGTCCTGTCATACAATCTTCCTCATTATCCTTAGAAGGATCACCCCTGGGATAGGTTATTGAAATAAATATCTTTACCGCCACTTCGAGTCAACTTACCCAAGGTCACTCTGTATGGAATACCCCAGGGATTCATAGGAGACTGCTCGAGAGGAACTGGTCACAAGACTTTTGTTACGCACCACGTTCCAATATGTTTTGGTCATATGTTCGTCTAGAAGTGAAGCGCGCACCACGTTGCATATACACCTCTGGTACGACCGTTTTTGTAAAGCTCTCTTTTCATAATAGTTGAAGTTGGTATCCACTATATGACTAGGTTAAATTCTCTCCTTCCGGTGATAGAGAGGTTCTTCAGTGGCATCACGGATGATCTGAGTGGTCCTGGATACTCTGCACTCCGAGTCATCAGTGAGGACTGCCTCGGACTACCCATTTGTTTACAAACTTTCCCATCCAGCGTAGATCTAAAGACAGTCAAATCTCCTCTTCGGGGCAATGCCGAAGTTAACATGTCTGAGTTTCAGTGTATTGTCCTCCCTACCTGTAGGACTAGTGGTTACCTGCGGTACTATGACCGAGCGATGGTCGACGATGGAACTCCCTACGCCTTCAATGTGTCTTTTTACTATAATTTCTACGCGGTATTCTTTATGCCGTTTTTGCGAAATTATTGCTTTGGGTTGAATAGCACTGTTTCTTATATCACCAACTTTTGTAAGTCGAAGAAAAATTATTATTAACATATAATTTACTTATAAATATTAAAAATCCTATTTTAATTATGATCACTCTGATTAAAATAATGATGTTTCAATGTTGGAAAATGAATGAGTAATTAATTATACATGGCAATTATTTATTAGTGGTGAAACAGCCCGACTTTCCCCTATTTTGGATGCCCACTTTATGGATACTGGGTGTGCCGCAAGAGGGTCTCCATACCCTCAAGCTCGCCTCAAGGCTGAAATAACAGAATAAATAATATTGTGTCACTCCCTCCAATATTATATAGATGAATATTATATTCTAGAATGAGAAAAATTTAATGGCTCATCGTAAATATTTCAAGGGATGGTTTTTATCTTAGTTAAATTAAATTATTTTCACAAGGTTCAAATATATTTACTTATAAAAAATACTTACCGAATGTCTGTGATAATTTATTGTTTCCCCTACTATAAATATTCATTTTCTCTTGTTTTCTCATTTCTATGAGTACTTTTGTGTAATCATTCCTTTCAAATTCAATATTTTCTCTTTGGTCGAGTATAGTGTTCATAAGAGACCTGAAGTAGTGGTCTAAATCTCTCGGCATGAATTTTAAGTTAAAAAAACTAGATACTTTAGGAAAGTATGTGAGAAACATCATTTGGAGCATCCTGGTGGCCTTAGGCTCAAAAATTCTCTTACAGTTCGTCATTAGCTCCTCTTCCCCTGAGGGTAGAATTTTAGTTCCAAACATAGCGGTCATGAAGATTTTAACTGCTAATTCGTTTATAATTTCAACGTTTAAACATTTCGGCTTGCTTTTGACAAAAGATCGGCACGGCGCTAAAATTTGTGGAAATATGGCTCTCATTTTACCAGTTGTGAACGTAGTTAGTAACCTGTTTCTGAAAATTAGATAGAAAAGTAAATTTCATTTTATATTAGCCTAGATTATTGCTTAAGTTTAGCATAATGTTAAATATCGGAGAAGCTGGTTGATGTGCGTCTACCTATTTTTTTTAATAATAAAGATTTCTATAACGACCGCATTCCCAACCAACTTCTCGAATAATTCAGCCTACGGTCGACTTTTCTTCATGATAAATCTAACATATTGGGATAGTACACCTACATAAATAAATACATCATTAATCACTCACATTGACGCGCCTTCTTATATTATCAGAACCTTCAGTTCTAGAACGAATATTTTGTCTTCCACAAAATTCAAGTCGCGGTAGCCCATTGGGTGAAAACAATAGAGGTCTTAGTTTTCTCTGCGAATATTTGTGCGCTGCCCAACATCGTCATCAAGCTTTTGTCTCCCTCGGTCTCGTTCACTTAGAATTTTATGATAGATGTTTTCGGAACCGATGGATGTTTTCTGTTGGTTCATGATTGTTATTGTAAATTAATGGATATTTTATTTATCTCCTATTTAAAAAAAAAAAAAAAAAAAAAAAAAAAAAAAAAAAAAAAAACTTGACTTAAAATAACTTTTAATGGCAAGGTTTCTACCTGAATTATTGGTCACAAATCCCCATATATCATAGATGTAATGATCAAAGATTCATTACTCTCCCTTCTTTCCACCAAGAAGAGTTCGTTCCATCGGTGTTGTTTATCTCTTCTCTGTTATTTTTGTGTGTTTATATGCATTCTGAGGACCACATGAGTTGACTGATTCAATGTTTATTTTTGAAAAGAAGGTTAACTTTTCTACATCCCTTTCAAAGACCTACTTTGAGCCATTCTTCTCTCTTTTGACAACGTTTTTTTTATTTGTTTCCCCTGGAAAGACAGCAATGTTTAATTTAGCCCTCCGTTCTGTTTGGCTATAAATATTTTTTTGCCTCCTGAAACCATCCATATTATTTTCTTGATATTGATTTTCTCGATTTTGTCTGGATTCATTCTGTTCAAAGGGCTATTCTTCTTTTTCCGATTGTAATAGTGATTTTTTAAACGTGTCTGTAAATATCTTCATTACGGCTGTTGTTGATAAAGTTTTGTCTGGTTCCTGAGATCTTCCTTTCTTATATTTCTAGCTTTTGTGAATGGCCTTTTCTGAAATGAAAACGATTTAAATGCGCAATATGATATGACCAAGCAAACATTATTTACACAGCTGATAGCTCCATCCCCAAAAGTAGACCAAGTGATAAAGTAGTCCCTGTCCCTTTGTGGACTAAAGATTGGTCTATAGCAATAAAAAATAGAATTAAGCGCTCCGAAAATTTAAAAAAATAAACCGAGTCCTGTCAAATTGAAAAAATATGTCACATCTCGAAAACATGTCGCTATGTCAATGAAAACGCTATGTCGCAAAGAATAATAAAAAAATCTGTTGCCGGAAATTTATGCCAACAATAAATATTAATACTCCGGTCTCATAAGTATAGGATATAGTAAGAAAAATAATAGGACGGAAACACCTGTCTTCCCAAACGTGCTCGAAACAACTAATGCTTTGATCACGGATTGGTGTGTGGCTATAGCCTATGCTATTGGTGAATACATACCATCAGATGAGTATTTAGCAACAGATACAAATGATTCAGCAGAGGTGGGCATACAAGTTGAGACAATGAATCTTCATTTTTCATACTTAGAATTCAGTTGTGCCTTAAAATAATGTAAGGAATACAGTCCGGGACCTGACAAAATAACCTATGATATGAAAAATCTTTCTTATCATAAGAAAATCCAAATTAATAAAGTTCTTCCTGCTCTACCTTCTTCCCCGACGATTTGCACAAGTCGGAAATTATACCAATCATTAAAAAAGGTAAGCCTAAAGAATTAACGTCTAGTTACCATCCGTCAGTTGTCTTTTAAAGTTATTGGAACGAATGGTTGCAAATATGCAAGGATTGGCCACTGAAGACTGATCCACGCCTATCTCATGTAGAAGGCGTCGCCTTCTCAATGTACATTCTGTGGGGTAACCCTCACAGTATCGCAAATCCTGCTGAAGCGTTTTGCGTACGAAGCGGAGCGGAGGAAAATTGGTAACAATATAGACATCGCTACAATACTCCTAATCACCCAGATGGCAGCCATAAAAGTTATGATCTACTTAAAAGAAACCTATTTTTTCTTTTTAGAAAATTTAACACAAAAAATGTTGATGTTTTGGACTCTATTTTTTTTCCTTTTTCTTGTTTTGTAATTTAATTATCTAAACATCATCTGTAGTTGATTTATTTTACTAAAATGTTTGTATTTTTTATTTTGAATTTAGGGCTAAAATAACTCTAGTGGTTGAAGAGCCTCTTGCTCTGTTCATAAATAAATAACTAATGGTGCATTTTTATTACTATGTTTTTATCATTAAATATATAACTAACATGTAACACTAAAATATAGATTTATTGACACTCATTCCAATAAAGATTTAAGTAGAATTTATCAAACCTGATAGCTCTCCATCTGATGCCTGACATGGCAAAGACGCTTTCAAAAAGTATGCTCTTTGATTCTATCAAAAAAGGACCATGGTCTGGGTAAATGGAAAAATCTTTTACTAAAACTTGTTCGATTAATTCAGTATCACGCAGCACTAAAGAAGGTGTCATGAACTCATACATACCAACCATCCTTTCTCCCGGAAATGCATTATAAACCTGAAATAAATAAAGGCCTTAGTGACAGCTAATAATAAGCCAATAAATGATATAAAATGTATTGTTCTGAGTTTTTAGGACGAATTTCTCGGAGAAGAGTTCTGATAAAAGTTGACTAAAAAAATGTTTTACGCTCAATAATTAATTTACGAATGCAATAGAAATTTGGAGGTTTCGAGGAGTGCGAGGACAACATCACTGATCATAAATACGGAAAAAAACTAAATATATGAGGATCGGCAGGGAAGGAGGAAACAGGTATATCGAGGGGGCTGGATATAGGTTCGAGAGAGTACCACGGTTTAAGTATCTAGGCACGGTTATCACTGAGAATAATAAGATTAGAGACGAAATCAAAGCAAGGATAACTGCTGGCAATAGGTGCTATTGGTCTCTTATGAAAATATTTCAGAACCGGAATATATCTAAAGAACTGAAGATAAGATTATATCGTACAATCCTTCAGCCAGTGGTTTTGTATGGATGCGAGTCTTGGACATTAACACGCAACGATGAAAGATTATTAAACATGTGGGAAAGAAAAATTCTCAGAAAAATTTTTGGTCCTACAAAAGAAAGAGATCGTTGGCGAATGAAGAGGAATGATGAAATTCGAAATCTGTATCAGACCCCTGATATAGTTGCCATGATCAAGATTGCTAGAATAAGATGGCTGGGGCATGTACAGAGAATGGAAAGTGGGAGACTGCCAAAAATGATGATGGAGGGACACTCTGGTGGAAGAAGGAGCAGGGGCAGACCTTGACTTCGTTGGCTGCAGGATGTAGAGGAGGACCTTCGGTTGTTGGGTGTCAGCGGATGGAGAAGGGTAGCCGAAGACAGGTCAGAGTGGAGGAGGATCGCTGAGGAGGCCAAAGTCCTACAAGGACCATAGCGCCGATAGATAGATAGATTAGAAATATTTTAATCTTATTTATTATAACAAGAATACTAGTAACGTGGCTATATTATTAAGTTTGAAATAGGGTATAATATTGAATGAGATTTCTGTTTTAGCTAGTTTATGTTAATGTTATAGACTATTTATTGTTAATTTCAATTAGTTACTGGTTTTATTAAAATCTTATAGATTTAATTAAAAAGCTTTTGAATAGATTGAGCAGCAAGGCCTGACCTGATTTAAGAACAGACGTTTAAAGACTAATGCATCGTAAATCGCAGTGAGGTAAGACTAATTACAGCTTAGTTACAGTGGTTAATATAAACAAAAAAAAGCTATAACATAGGTAAGATGAATGGGAAGGACTTATAGTTACGGTTCTTGTTAAAACGGTGGTGAAGG
This sequence comes from Piezodorus guildinii, assembly GCA_023052935.1. Lineage (NCBI taxonomy): Eukaryota > Metazoa > Arthropoda > Insecta > Hemiptera > Pentatomidae > Piezodorus > Piezodorus guildinii. The sequence goes on from CM041293.1 coordinate 67,081,959, forward strand.
AAATTGTGGAGCCTTCTAGCATTATTCACGTTCTTACTGACAAAATAATAAAAAGGTCATTGTCCGTAGTAAATCAAGAAATACCGATTGCGAGAATATAAACATATTACCTCATACTGGTCAAAGATGGAACTTCAAAAGAAAGAAATATGCCAATAGTTGATTCCCGACATAAATCGAAAAGTTTAAAAGTTGTTCAAAACAAACGAAGGTGGAAGAAAGCTATGTCCCAGCAGGAAAGGAACGTGAAGGACCAAAGTAATACGGAGGAGTCTCCATAAAAAAAAACCTACAACTAAGGGCCCTGGCAGACATAGTTAAACACCTGGAATTAAAACTAAAACTGACACCATAACGAACCTATTTAATTATTAGTTAGTCAGGAAAGACTACAACGAACATCATCCATGCTTCCGTATCTCAAAGAAATTGGAGTCAATTCTTCTCTTGTGCGAAAAACCCAATCAGACTCGGTGTTGTCAAGAGGAACATGTTTCTTTGTTTCGCCAGTGCCCTTACCGACTCTGGTTTACGGAAGAACTGAAGAAAAGAGAAAGTAAATCGACTTCTGCGACTATTCTTGTACCGCAACTTGACCAAAGGGAACGGAAATTAGATCACCCATCTGACGATGCTCCACCACCCTTCTGACGATGCACCACCACCCTTCTGACGATGCACCACCACCCTTCTGACGATGCACCACCACCCTTGTTCAGACTGTTTGAAATATCCTAGGATGGGTTGGTGCAACAGCTCATATGAGAGCCTATTCCTAACTTAACTTCAATCGCAACAGCCTGACAGTCAAGATCAAAGAAGTAGAGGCATTGTTTGCTATCACTGATACTCGAACTTTATAGTGTCGTCCTCACTTTCAAGGTTATTCTGTATGATGGATGAATGCCATGATCCACATGGAGGAATACTAATAGTGGTGGGCCAAGGTATGTATGTCCTAGAAGAAGGTACCTATGTGTATTGCCGCTTATAAAATCAGTCACCTAACTATACAGGTTCTTATGCTACAACCAACCTACACTACTGGAGTCTATCTTCGGCCGCGGACCTCTCTCACAGGTTTGCGCCAACTTCTCGAAACATGTGTAAAGAAAACGAATCATTGCCTTTTGGGTGACTTCAACGCTAGGCATGACTTGTGCCACAATAATCGTACGAATGGAGCTGGTAACAACAGATAAAAACGCCTTTCATTCTATCTACTTATACGTTTCGCCACACTGGAAATGTCTTTACCTCTATAGTCAATCTCCTTCTAACCAAGTAACCTCATCGCATTACTCGGTGTTCCACTCTTGACGTTCTCACATCTGATTACCGCCCGGTCATCTACAGCATTCACGGAAAAATTTAAATAACAGGAGGCCGATTGGAAGAGATACAAATCTGAAGTTTTCCTAAAACTGCAGACAGTGCCTTCTCTCTTCTCAAGGAATGATGTAGATCTGGTAACAACAGATAAAAACGCCTTTCATTCTATCTACTTATACGTTTCGCCACACTGGAAATGTCTTTACCTCTATAGTCAATCTCCTTCTAACCAGGTAACCTCATAGCATTACTAGGTGTTCCACTCTTGACGTTCTCACATCTGATTACCGCCCGGTCATCTACAGCATTCACGGAAAAATTTAAATGACAGGAGGCCGATTGGAAGAGATACAAATCTGAAGTTTTCCTAAAACTGCAGACAGTGCCTTCTCTCTTCTCAAGGAATGATGTAGATCTCACATAAAGATTTTCACCAATGTGCTCATCGAATCAGCAACATTGACCACCCCCAATTTTCAGCCAAACCACCCCATCTTAAGCCATCCTCACCGCACAAAATGCCGGCGGACAAATGCCTAAACTCGCTTACGACACTAATAAAAAACCTATTGAAACAATAGAAGACGACATTATGAACCACTCACAGCGGTGAGAAAAGATCCCGTGGAGACTTCGCTGTATGTTCTAGCCAGTAATATTGTTTTTCTTGTGCTTTGTATTTGTTTTAGTTTCAAGTTACTGCTTTATTTTTTGTGTAGGTCTTCCCAGAGTCTGAGGGGAGAAGGAGGGAGGGGATTGTAATTTTTGTTCTAGCTTGTATTTAGTTCATAAGTTAGATTTAAGTTCGCTGTTCTGTCGGTTATTTCGAATAAATTTTAGTTTATTTTTCTAGGTTTGTGATTTATTTTATTACACACACACACACATATATATATATATATATATATATATATATAATATATATATATATATATATATATATACATATATATATATATATATATATATATATATATATTAGATCTAACTTCTACATCTACATACCTCATCGTAATAATATGCTAGATGATTTTCTAATTTCAAAACTCTTGCCATATTTCCTACTATTGGCCAGGGTTTAAAATGTTTGACTCCCCTTTTCTTCCAATAGTTCATAGCCCAGTAGACATTCATGCAAACATACATCGAACCCCATACAGCAGTAAATGCTACCAATTCCGAAGTCAGCATTAACCTGTCAATGATTAATTCAGTGTTTAAGTGTGATGAATGAAATGATTGATATATTTTCAGTACTAAATCAACAATAAATTATTATGCCTTATTACCTGGAAACCAACAAGGATACTACGATCGTTGTGTAACCCAACCAATCGGAGTTAAGTAAACCTTGAATGAATTCGCAAGATCTGAGATAGATTTTAGCTATCGGTCCCGACATCTTTCGCTAGAAGTAGTATTCTAGATATTGAAACAGAACTGCACGGTATATGTTATCAGCTTAATACCGGTTAAATTGAAAAGTATATATACCCATCCTATCTATTGATTTTCTGATCAATTATCTGACCAACCTCAATATTTCAGGAAGACAAATACTAAAAACATTTCTATAAGCAGTAGTAATTCCATTTTTCACTTTATAGTGATAAAACTATTGATCGAGTTCAAATAGTTGATATTAGAGAAACTAAACATTAATATTAATTTATCAATTAAAAGATCATGGTTAATTAGTACTTGAACACATACCCTTTACAAAATAAATAAATTAATATGGATCAATTCATTTGAAATCGTCCAGACCTTGCAGCTCAACATTTTTATTTTCGGGATTTTTTTATGCCTTCCTGATTAAAAAAGCGTTGATAAAATATTTTTATGGCTAATAATTTAGTATGCATTGCATTCATTTTGATTCAGCTTCGCGGCTGAAAAGATGAGTTGGAAAAATCTTTGTAATTCTTGTAACTTTGTAGATATGAAATCAAAACAAAAACTAACAATAAGATAAGGACATGCTTTGTATTTTTTGTTCGCACAACTCAACAGTGAAGAAAGTGTTTTAAAAAAGCCTCGAAAATGAATAAAAAAACGAGACTTTTGGCGAGAAAAATATATATAATGGAATTCCTTACCTACTCATATCCGCCATGCTTCTTCCCTGCCCTCATTCAAGTCCCAGCTATTCCAGTACCTACTGTCATCCCAAACAGACGCTCAATAAGATATTTCAAATCAAAAAGAAAATTTGTTATTGTTTAATGCACCAGAAGTTATTATTTATTTTACTCTTTTGTTTTATTATATCCTTTCTTTTCTTTATGTAACATTGTGAATGAGAAATAATTATATTCCTTTGGTCTTGTAGCCAGACACATTATATATATCTTAATTGTACATATGAATTGTTCTTAAGGGACCTTGTCCCAGAATAAATATCTTTTTATATTCTATTCTATAAAGGAAAAGAAACTAGCCTTTGATTAATTTTCCTATATAGATTAGTCACAGTCCTAATTGCTGTAAAAATTTTGATTTTGAGAACATCGTTCATTTTTGGGTATGAATTTTCAAAATTGGAAAAACATTGTTTTTTTCGATGTTTCCACAGAAATACCTCAAAAGGGTATGAGTGAAAAATTATGAAACTAATACAGATTACCCATCTACACAATGATTTTAAGTTATATAAATTTGGTTATTGAAAATAAGCTGGTTCCGTAGTTATGAAATTCTCTTCATTGTTAAAATAAAGTTTTCTTTAAAAATTATTAACTTCCTTGTAATTTTGCATATTTAAACGAAACAAAAACTAGAGTGGTGAAAAAAGATATTACCTAGTAGCCAAGAAAATTGTTAAAATAATTTACGAAAATTTACATAAACTGAAAAGTTTTGCCAGCTATAACAAGGGAGGTTAGAAAGCAGCCTCACACTTAATTCTTTTTTCTTGTATAGTCTTATCATTGCACTACTTTTTTAGAAATTTTGATCGGATAAGCATTGTCCTGTTTTTAATATTATTTTTCAAAGACGGATTGTTGTCAAAATTAAAAACGAGATGTCGTGAAGTGAATGAGTTAAAACTCTTACTATAATACTTCTATATGATAAGTACTATAGGATAAAATTTAGTGGCCGAGATCCAGTTTGTTCTTCATAAACTCGATATTTAATATATAACATATCAAATATTGCTTCCCTTGCCTGAATAGTCCTCATTTTATCAACAGACTATAAGACAAACCAAATTAATACTACAACCAGTTGAGTTTGAGCCACTAAATTTTATCATATAGTACTTATTCATATATAATAAAATTTAAATGAAAATCAGCTCTGAATTAGAATTGACGATAAGATTTGGTAAACCTACTGGGAGAAGAGAGATTCCGCGATAGTTGTTACAATCCGTCCTCGATATTTTTTTGTGAATCGGAATAAGTATTGGTTATTTCCATTATTCTGGCATGGATTTATTCCATTTTCCTAAATTTTTTTAACCGAAAAATGTATTTTAGAAAATCCTCCTTCCCAATACGCCTTGATCACTCGGAATATTATCATTTCCCGTTGCTTTATAGCGTCTTAATTTTCGTTAATCATTTCGACTTCCTCCTCATTTGGTCCCTCAATCCACGGCTCTACGAACTGATATCCAGAAGGAGAAGATTGATTATTGTTTTCCGTATTTAGAATACAATCAATATTTATTTTTAATTTGTTTAATATCTCAGTCGGATCCGCCGAAGTTATCTCTTAGATAAAGGAAATGATGGGGCATGGGTGAGGACGTATGTTCGTAAAATACACGATGGGATTGACTAATAAGTCATAGTAAGTGTTAATAATAATATTTCATTGTTTTTTAACATATTTTTAATACCTAAGGCTACCACCGATAGGCTTGAACTAGCTACCCAAGGACTTGCTTTTTCCACCCCTAACTCGCCTTTGAAGGCTATACGGGGGTTTCTCGGACCAGGGGGTGAGGGCGGGGGGATAAACAAACGGGCATACGTCAATATTTTAAGGGAAAAATGTCTGCCTGATATATGATACATAAAAAACCATAATAATGTCAACCCACAGTAAAAAATCAAACTTCCTTTTAAAATAATATAATTTTAACTTTGTCTTTTGATTGATATGGCACTTGGTAAAAATAACACGTCAGTTAATGAAATGTTAAGGCAATTTACAAACAACATGGGGGTTTAGAAAATATGATGAAGGACCTCAGCGGTAAGCTTGTAAATAGAAGTATGAAAATTAGATTTGCAAAAATCATCAAGTCTTTTTATTTAAATAATTTGTCCGCTTATTCTGATTTATTTGAGCCTGGAGGTGCATCTTCTGCTATTAGTTCTGGATGATGTACGGAAATTTTGAACTTACAACATGGAAGCTACACTACAATGGAATTGTAACGGAAATTTCCGTCATTTAGAATACTTTCGGAAAATTATTAGTGAGGAAAATCCAATATGCTGCTGTCTCCAAGAAACACACCTAAATAAAAAAAAAAAGAGAATGCATATCAAACCTACAGAAAAAATAGAATATGCGCTGATATATCATGGGGTAGTCAGTCTCTCGACATCAATAAGAAATAACGTATGTTCTGAAGAAGTACCATTACCGACAACACATGAAGCTATTTCAGTTAGAATATACTTAACCGAACCGCTTACCATTTGCAATACGTGTATATACATTCCTCCTGCTGTTTCCTTACACACTGAAGAAATTGAACAAATCATATACCAGTTCTCCAGACCATACCTCCTCCTCGGGGATTTTAACGCTAATAGCTCAAAGTGAGGCTCACCATTACCAGGTTTCGATCACAGAGGTCAGGGAGCTTTATATCTTCCCTAGAAAAAACAACAACAGCGATTCTACTTGATACAAGGGAATATAACCACTTCTGTTCTAGGACTAATAAATTCTTAACTATTGATCTTAGTCTTGCTGATGTTAGGTTAGCTCCAAAGATTACTTGGGAATCAAAACCCTATTTATATGGAAGTGACCATTTCCCAATAGTTTTTAGGATACGAAAATTCCCCTTATCACAGCCTACACCAACCCATTGGAATTACCAGGTAGCGCATTGGGAAGGGTTCAGAAATTCTGTATCTTCAAAACGGAATGGACTCACGAACAGCGGATACAGTGTAGAGGAGCAAATAGTAGATTTTAATTACATAATAATGCAAGCCGCACGCGAAAATATACCCTATAAAAGAAAAAAAACTGTTAAAAGAGTAGTTCCATAGTTGATATAGTGCCCTAAACAGATATAGAAAACATTAGAAAATGCGATAGAGTTCAAAAGGCTTAGAACAGTAGCCAAACGAACTATAAAAGAAAGCAAGAGAACTTCATGGATGGATTTCATTTCTTCCATCACCAACCTTACAACACCTAACGATATCTGGAGGAAAATACGGACCATAAGAGGCATAAGGGTGGAAAACAAGATACCGGGTTTCAGAGTTGAAGGTCGTACTGTCATAGAGTCAACAGAGATTGTAGAGGTTATAATTTTTTTCTAAAATATTATAATTCACGCTTCAAACAGCTGCATCATGACAACTAACAATGGCGTTATTGTTGAGGAACGGAATACGGGCAATTCGGAAGACGGCTACAACGAACCTTACCTTTGGAGCGAGTTATTTCATACCAGGCATACCAGAGAACTATTAAACTTCCATGACGAAATTTTAATATTAAAATAAATCGAAGGTTCCCAAAACCCTACTTAGTCCGGTAGAAGCACAATTTCAAATTTCAAAACCACAGTTTGAGGAAACAATTTTATATTCACTGACGCGTCAAAGTAACAGCTATTAGTGCATCCTTACTTTTTAAACTATCTGACCTGCTCAGTTTTTATGGGGGGGCTGCGGTCCAGGAAGCTTTACTACATAGCCAAGGGAATAAATATATAAAGACTGCTGTTGACAGTGACTCGATAAGCGTCTTATTCGCTATAAGGAGCCAAACATGGCTTGTAAATATAAATGTAAAAATTAGATTTGCAAAAATCATCAAATCTTTTTATTTAAATAATTTATCCGCTAATTCTGATTTATCTGAGCCAGAAGGTGCATCTTCTGCTATTAGTTCTGGATGGTGTACGGAACTTACAACATGGAAGCTATACTACAATGGAATTGTAACGGATATTTCCGTCATTTAGAATACTTTCGGAAAATTATTAGTTAGCAAAATCCATTATGCTGCTGTCTCCAAGAAACACACCTACATGAAAAAAAGAGAATTGATGTAAAAGGATATCAAACTTACATAAAAAAATATATAATAATATGCGTACAAACATTGCGTAATAGCATAAATTATGAACATCTTATTGTATTCACAACAAGGTCGTGAAATAGCTTTGGGTCACCTCCCATTGCGGCATTAGAGAAAACGAAACGGCGGACGCCTCTTTCCGGTTGGCTCGAGCGGACAACTCTAATCTCGTCAAGGTAATTGATCAAGTTCCTCGGGAAGACAGGGTGAGGCAAACAAAGACCTTAATGATATAATGGGGGGAAGGTGTGGAGAAGCAGCACCTCAATACTATTGCATATAAAAAAAGAAATTACAACCTGCATAATAAGCAACAGGAAATCTAGAAAGGAGGGAACGATTGGACATAGCGACTTCTCCCACGGCTACCTTCTTCGTGACTTAGAAGCCCTACATGCTTGAAATGTGGTGCCCCAAGGACAGTGGACCATATATTAGAATAATGTCAAGAATATACCTCATTGAGAAAGCAGCTAAATATGGGTGAAACTCTTTGTGAACTTTTTTAGGACTCCGAAAAAGACTTGGATTCCCAACTGCAGTTCCTGAAAAGAATCCAATTTAATGACCGAAATTGAAACAAAAAGAATTGCCAATGACCCTTACGAGTAGAGGCATTTGATAAAATGAATTAATATATTAAAAAATAATGAAAATCATTTATTTACAAGTATTTATTTATATATATACACACACAAAAATAATATACAGTGTGATAAAAAATAATCTCTCATTTTGAAATAAATTTTATCATAAAAAAAGTAAGTAAATAAATTTATATTTTCTTTAAGTCTACACGAATCGGGTTTTGCGGAATAGGTGAGTGGAAAATAACATTCGGTTCATAGACCAGTGGTAGTTTTGTTCCAGGATTTAGTGACAGCTCAAAATTGTCGAGAATGTGAGCGAAGAGTGTTGCGATTTCCATCAGGGCGAATCTCTTACCTGGAACAAGTATATGTATATATTTTGTCACATAGTACATTAAAAAAAATTGAATATTCTAAAATTTGTTAAAAAAAATAAACGTACCTAGACAGACTCTGGGCCCATCTGAAAATGGAAGATGCGTGTATTTCCTCGGTATCCTGTTCTCATCTAACCACCTACCAGGATCGAATTTCTCGGGGTCAGGGAAATACTTTGGATCCTTCTGCAAGCTGAGGAGTGGAATTACAATTCTTGTGCCTTTATTGATTCTGACTCCTCCTAAATCTGTGGGTTTGTCGTTAACTCTAATTATGAACGGAAGAGACGGGTGTATCCTCATGGTTTCTAGGTAAAATAAAAAATATATGAAGTATTAGGAAGTGTTAGATAATTGTGAATTTTTTTTTTAAATGTACATAATTAGAAAAAAAAACACCAATACATGATTCGAGTCTTTGTTGTTAAGGTAACTAGTAAAGTTGTCCATTTGAATAGTTATATTCTATAATGTTTTGTACAAACCTAGAAATAATTTATTCAAGATAATCAAAATAAGCCTTAGAGCGGTTTCGAATCATAATTTCCTAATATTGAAACTTAACTAATCAATTCTCATTTTGCAGGAAATGAGATATATAATATTGTAACATAAAACTAAAAACAGTGCTTATGATTTATATAAAATTTCCAAATAAATTATATATAAATATTTATATATATTAACTTGATGTATCTCTTTTACTTCTTCTTTATATTAAATAAGAACTGTAAAACGATAAAGACAGAATTTTACATTGAATAATTTAGGCAACTATTACTGTTTAGAAATAGAATATAAGAAAAAAATTATTTATGATTTAATATGTCTGGGATCAGCATAAGTATGATAAGTTGTAGTATTAAGTAAATCGAATAATTACAGAATTATTTTTGGAATGAAGTACTAAATATTTTTCGAATACAAATGCTCAAATTATTTTATGTCGAAGGAGACTCCGCCGTTAATAAAGATTGAGGAGCAAACGACTGAGGAAGACTGAACTAAAGACTAAAATATGAAACCTGCGTGTAAATCCGGGAGGATAAAATTGAGGAAATACCGATGCATCAAAAACTGACAGTGTGGTAGGCTGTGCAGTAGTTCTTAAGGATGACTGCATCAAGTTCAACCTGCCGCCCATGAATAGCGTCTTCACAGGCGAACTCTTCGCCATCTATCAAGATTTGCTTCTCATCAAAACACATAACATAAAACATGCTCTACTAGCCACCGACTCCCTTAGCTCACTCAAGACCATAGCCTATGGAAACTCCGAAAATGCAATAGTACGGAAAATACATAACTGTCTATGGGCAACGCTACAAAAACAAAATTGTGCTAGCCTGGGTACCCTCGCACTGTGGTATCTCTGGAAATGAAGCAGCGGACAGGGCAGCAAACCTTGCCAGAACGACAACGAATGATACCACTATAGTCGATCAAACCACCGCAGGAGACTGGAGACGCTGGTGCAAAAAAACCTTAAAAGAACACTGGCAACAAACATGGAACCAAAATTCCAGCAAGCTCCAAGAAATTAAACAGGACACTCTTCCATGGAAGACCTCTTCCAAACAGTCTCGCTCTGAAGAGGTTATCTTAACAAGACTGCGAATTGGACACTCGGCATTCACCCACGGATACCTTATGAGAGGCCTAGAATCACAGATTTGCGAGACATGTAAAACACCTGTGACCATAAAACACATAGTAACCTCATGCAAGATATACACGAACACCAGAACAAAACACGATATACCCCTCTCTATGACCGAAGCACTCACCGACGATGAAGAAAAAATAAAAAAAGTTATCAAGTTCATAAAAACTATAAAAATGATCCATCTTATATAAATACTATTGTAATGTATTATTAACGTAAATATTGTAAAATTGTAACAGACTGTAAATGTAAGAATCTATAAATAATTTATGTTATAAAGTTATGTCCGTATATAATGTAATGTAATATATAAAATTTAAGCCGCTAATGACCCGCTTGGGTAGATGCGGAATATTATAAAATAAATAAATAAAATAAAATTGAGGAATGGAGCTGACAGTGATGACCTGTCCCAAAAGGGAGTACTTTCCCACCGTAGGTTCCCGGCTTCAAGCAAACTGGGTCTTCCCGGACTATTGAATATTACAATACCTCACAGGGCATTGGAGGTTCCGAGACTAACCCAATAGTTTTGGCTTAGATATTGATCCTAATGCACCACCACTCCTGGACATGTGGGCAAGAGCTGCAAGCCTTCGAGGCTCTAAGAGTAAAGATGATGTGATGGGTATCTTTACGAAAATTAGCGAAAAGGCAACAACTAACAATGACGTTAATGTTGAGGAACGGAATAAGAGCAATTCGGAAGACGGCTACAACGAACCTTACCTTTGGAGCGAGTTCGTATAATATTCATACCAGAGAACTATTAAACCTCCATGGCGACATTATAATATTAAAATAAATGTTTCACTAATTAAGGTTCCTAAAACCTTACTTAGTCCGGTAGAAGCACAAAAACAGCTTCTGATTCAAATGGAACAGTTTGAGGGGCACAATTATATTCACTGGCGCGTCAAAATGCAAAAATTCTCCAGCAGGATGTTCATGTAATAGCTACTAGGGCATCCTTACTTTTTAAACTATCTGAAGCCTGCTCAGTTTTTACGGGGGAAGCGACTTCGGTCAAGGAAACATTACTACATAGCCAAGCGAATAAGAAGAGAAGGGTTTCTCTACGAAAATGTTCTGGGGTGAGTAAAAACAACTTCCCGTGGTCAAGTCCAATTACATCTTCCAAGGAACACAAGGCCGTTACTATACTATAAGACCATCAGACTAAGAATGCCATCCGGTTGTGGGAAAATAGTAGTGGACTACAGCAGAACCCTGAGGAAGAACTGATAAAAAAAAGTAAATTATATCTTAAAATGCCTATAACAGCAGTTATTTATTGCCCTAACCGGCATGTAAGGGTGTAAAATTTATACAAATTCTTGTTAGAGAACTTGATTTTGATAGGCTGTTGATAACAAAACATATTTTTTAAGGGGACTACCGTTCCAAGTTAACGCCGTCACTTTATGAAGATATAAACAACCACTTAATGAAACTTGACCCATGTGGTCAAAACTGTTTGAGTTGTGAAACAGAGCTGCTTATCAGTGGCGGTCTTAGAGTCTGTCTCTAATCTATAGGATAAGATTGATCACACGCCCCTAAGATACTTCTGGCTACTCACTATCATCTTATAATACGCTTTGTTCTAAAACTGTTTTAAAACCAAATTCAGTCTTTGGTTTTAACCCCCATTTAAACAATGAGCATAAACATTTGAACAATATATTACAAGCAGTGGTGTAACGTATAGGCTTGCTGTCCATGGCTATGAAGGGTTTCTGTTTTCCCAAGGATCCTGCTTCGAGTTCGAAATCGGAGATGAGCTGCTGCACTTTACCGACCAAATTAAGCGGTATCAGATAGAGGAATCCAAGACCCAAGATAATGATATAGAGTCATCCAAGGATCTAAAATATCGAATATTCACAGGCTAAAGTTGTATATATGTATGTAACCTTTACAGTGTACAGATTAGATGTTGCCGTTATTATTTGTTAGACATGAGAAAAACCTTCCACTAAAATAGGAGAATCCATCTTAAAGATTAATTTGTCAGATAAGAAGTGCAAGGCAGGGACATAATTTTAACAGTAAAACCAGAAGGACTTATTTGCCAATAATAATATTAAAATAATGACAATTATTACCTTGAATACAAGCATCCAAATATTTCATATCCCTTACACTCTCCCAAGAGTATCCACCGTACTTTTTCAGTACACTTCTTACTTCTTGTCGAGCTATTTCTTGACAATCTTTAGCTTGGGATAAGTCGAACGCCAAATGGAGCATAACCAGGGTTGTAGTATCAAGACCGGCGAAGAAAAACATAAAGGCCTGCGATAACACTAACTCATCCGTTATTTCTGAAAAAAAAAATTGATAAAGACATATTGATTTTTTCTATAAATATAAATGTACTAAAAATTTGAAGATTATTTAATTATTGTAATCATTCATAGTTCAAAGGCATACCAATAGCTAAAATTTAAGCTAATCTAAATCTTGGCTATGGTCTTTTTAATATTGTTCGGGGAGACTGGGTAACTGAGAGAATGAAAATGGTAGAACATGTTGGGGGCGATGCTTAGTGCAAGAGTAAAATGTGATAATTTTACTATTGATTCTTAACTTCATTTTTTTGTGGTGTGTTTCGAAATTATCCAACGTTAATTGAATGTTTTTTGCAGAATTTTAGGTCTTGATCTTGTTTAAACTGATGTTTAAATAGTAGTGCTATTGTCTGTTTTTAGCACATTTACTTATTGTACTATAAAAATAAAAATAAAAAAATAGTAGTGCTGATTAGTATTTTTTTCGTGATTTTGAGTATCTGTAATTCAGAAAATGGATTGATTTACTGTCTTGTAAGTTCTTGTGGATCTTTTGCCGAAGAATAGTCCTACACGATAAATAGTTTTTCGAGGGTATTGAGTTATGATCAGTGTTAACTTGTGAACAGGAAATTTGTAGTTTACCTGATTTTTGTGGAAAGAAGGAAATGGAAGGATCAACGGAAATAAGTATCTGTCGAGGAAGAACGCTCTTCTTCAGTATCCAAATTTCAGTAGCGAATATTTTAGTTAAACATGTAGTTTTTCTTTAAATTAAGATTAAATAAAAGAAAGGCGTTATTTTTTTTTTCTATAGTTTATAACGAACTGTCGTAGCTCTGAGATTAGAAGTTCTTGACCCGACCTACATTCTCCTCAAGATCATAACTTTTGATTTTATATTTCTGATCAGGTTTAAGTTGAAGAATTCGAGTTTTTGATGCTGTGATTACTTGACATATTGAAGAAATGATTTATTTTTATTAACAATGAAGTATTATCTTCTGCCGTGCGGTCTTATAAATGCCCATCTAGGGTTTAAACCCAACATATATATGGGTAAAAAATCCTTGGTTCTGCTATCTATCGGAGGGCACGTAAAATGGTCGTTCCGGGCCTTTACGATGTTATGTACTCGCTAAAGGTACCTTATCCTAATTAAACCTCCTAGAAAAATTTAGGACTCTCACTATAACATCATCCGACTAGCCAAAACAGCATAAAATGACGTAAAATAAAAAAACAACTACGCCGTTCCGCTCGTCGTAGCTAATTTAATATTATATTTGGTGTATTGGTATTTATTATATTATTTAGGTTTTTATTTATTATGTAGTACTTACTATTTTTAATGAGCTATAACTATTATCAGGTTTAACTAGAAGTATTCTAGTTTATAATGCTGTGATTAATATACACATTAAATAAATGATTTATTTTATTAACAACATAAAATAAAAGAGTACTGCCCCATTGTATTGGATTGCTCCTATATATAGAATACTAATCAATCAAAAAGGACTTATTGTATTATTTTAATTATATATTATCGTCCGATTAGCCATAGTAGCATAAAGTGACGTTAAATAAATAAATAAATAATTATATATTATGAATTGTTTTTACTACTTTTTGCTGATATCGATAATTGTTTGTTAAAATTACTACTGCTGTTGATAGTTTAATTCGAGTGTTATCTCTTGATGAACCTACGTCAAGAAAAATATTGTGATTCAGCACTAGTATTCAAACGTTAATAGAAAAAAAAGGAAGAAAATTTGTGAATAAGTATTGCTGCAAATAAAATGTAGTTGAAGCTTGTTGCTTGGCAACCGAATGTCTTATAAAAACTTAATATATCTTTAAAGGACTCTTTTTCTGAGATGAATGAGACCATTAGATAAATTAATTTAGTGTTATGGCTATAACAATAACGAGCTGAAAACCCACAGGCATGCAGAGAAAGTAGGACTTATTGAATGTAAGTAAAGATCGATATTTAAGTAAAATATTGATTACCGATTTTTGCTAGGAGTGACCAGTTTCTTCCAATTTAAATCAATTTATTGATTTGTTTGGCACTTCTGAGTCATTATGGAAATTAAAGCCAGCACTATAAAAATTAAGTAGAAACAACATAGCATTTCGGCTGGTCTCATCCAGTATACCATGACTTAAACGTGAAACAAATTCTTTTTTAGTATTTTTATCATTATAAAAGCTCTTAGAGCGTTTACCTTCACCACTTAAGTGCCACCGTTAATAATAGCAAAGAATTAACTTCCATTTTTAGAAATATAAGAAAAATAAGGAAACAATTTATTACACAGCCTGTATTCAGCCTCCTGAAAATTTATTAATTTAGGCAAAATCATTTGTTTTCGCACTCCATAGATTTTGGTGAGTATACCACGGCAGCAGAACTTCAATTGATTCATTCAAAAGTTCATTTACCTTATGGAAGTTTTACTCATTAATATTTTTCTTTCTTTTTAATCAAAACCCTTTTTGCAGTCCATCAAATTAACTTTTATGATATTTGAAAAACAAGAAATGAATTTTATTTTATTGTGAGGTTCGGTCTCCCTCCCACCCTCTTTAGGAAACCCCCTTTAATTTGTCATACTTTAGGAAAATAAAAAATTAAAAAAGAGGCTTCCCTCCACTCATCATCGAGTGACTCATAATTTTTCAGGAAGAATAACCCCGTTTTTTGACTCGGTCCTCCGCTAGTGGTCGAAATTTAAAAATCAGTGCGGCACGAGGTCATTTGACCCCGTTCCATTTTTTATCCAAATATAAGAAATTATTTGAAGTTTGAAACATATGGACATTATTGGTTTTAACTCTTGGAAAATTCCAAAGCTGAAAAAGGTTCGAGCATTTTTGGAAATTTACCTCTTTCAAGACTTGTGGGTAGTTAGTTAGACACGGAGTCAGTTGAAAAAGTACCGTGGTTTTGAACGTGTTAAAATGAAACTGAGGAGCTTACGCAGAAAGTGAGAGTTCGTCGAGTTACTGGGATTCTATAAACGTAGAAGTGGTATATCATCAAGTTTCAACGAAGATTGTTAATGAGCGACAAGCTTGAAATCAAATTGTAAATTATAGACTGTAAACTAATACATTAATTAAATTAATATTTTGAGAAATGATAAATTGCTTATTTCTTATCCTTACCAAACTCTTGATTCTCTCTACTGTTATCTCTGCTGAAAACAGTCATCTTCTTGAGTCGCTTCATATCGACAAGAACTTGCGCATAATCATTTCTTCCACAGTCCACATTAGCTCTCTGATTGAGAAGAGTGTGCGTGAGCGAAGAGAAATAGCTGTGTAGCTCATTAGATATGAATGTCATGTTGAAGAATTGAGACAGTTTTGGGAAATAGGTAAGGCCATACTGCTGGATAATTCTGTACCGGCTGCCTTCAAAAATTATCCTACAGTTGCGAACCAACTCGTCTTTGCCAGCCGGTAGTATCGCAGTCCCAAACATTCCTTTCATAAAGCTCTGGACGGCAAAGATGGTAAAGTCCTCTTTGATCAGTGTTTTAGGATGCTTATCAACCAATGCTTGGCAAGAAGCTACTAGCTCCGGAAAAATCGCTTTCATTTTCGCTGTGGTAAATGTTGTTAGCAACTTGTTTCTGAAATAAAAAGCCAAATTAGTATAATATACATAAAGTGAAGTCGTATAAAAAAAATAATCTGGTGGAGGGAACACACGACTTTCACTTACCCTGACTTTTATTACACACGCCATTGTTAAGATAAGATAAGACTTTATTTACACATATTTACAATTTTTTAATGGTACATAAAGTTTATATATATTTTTATTTATTTCAAAACACTTTTAATAATTGATGTAAGTAAAAAGAAACAATGTGACCAAATAGTGTATATAACTTTTTAAATAAAATTTACTAACATTTTTTTAAATTTACTAATAAAATTGCAAAAAAAAACTTGATTAAATAAAAAATTTTATGTTTAGATAAATAAAAATAAAATGGTTTTCTACTAATGTGTAGGCCTCTCCTGAAGGAGGAATAGTCTTGATCGGTGACCAGCCGTACCTTCTGGGTTATGAGTTCGCCGCTGGTTTTTCAATATCTTGGCATTTTAATTCCCAATATTTACGATCTTCTGTTTTCCTATGCCAAGATATTCCTTCTTGTTTCTTAATTTCGTCCGACCATCTTTTGAGTTGCCCTCCTTGCTTACGTTGCTTTCCGAGAGGTCTCCACCTGGGGTCTTTTATTCGCATTAAATGCCCAGCCCATTCCCATTTCAGCTTCCTTATACAACCCACAGCATTCCTCACCAAAGTGGTCTCTCTCAGAGTCGTATTTTTTTAACGCCGTTGTTAAAATAGATTAAAGAATTTTCAAATACAGTTAGAGATAAAAACGAGTGAAACTAATAAAGAATTAATTAAATTGAATTTATATAGAAACATGTGTTTTATCAAAAATTCTATTATATTATTATCTAAAATTATAATTAGTCAGTTATATCGGCTATTGATCAAACTTTATTAACTTTTACAACCTTGCGTATAAGATAATATTTTTTCAAAAATCTTTAGCTTTCCAATGGTATATTATACATATATATTACTGTGCTTATATTCAATTACAAAAAATTGCATTACAAAAATATTTTTACAGTTTTCTCTTTTAGTTAGATATTGAATTCGTTCAACCTATATATTTACCTATTTTTTGTCGTGATAACAAAATTATTTGGTAATTGTTTTAGTATCTACAAAATTAAAGTTACTTTAGAGGAAGAAATGTTGGAATATCGGCATATAAGCCCTGTCACTCTATTTCAATTAGAATGGAACCTACATGTTATTAAAGCTCGTCGTAAATAGGTGCATAATGCATGATATAAAGTGGTTCTTCTGTTTAGCTGATTTTGAGGAAATAGTTGCTGTAACATCTCGGGCTTATAGTTGTCTTAAATATAAAATTTCAGTTTCTCTCCATGTTCTCCATTAACCTTTAACTTTTCGTGTATTAGTTCGTATTTTTTTAAAAAATCTTTAGCTATCCCACGGTATATTGTACTTCTATATTACTATTCTTGTGTTCAAAACACAAATATTGCACACAAAAATATGTTTGCACTTTTCTCCTTTAGTTATTAATAAAATTCGCTCAACTTGCATATTTACCTGTTAATTATCAATGCTAATAAGATGATGTTCCTAATTATTTTGAAATCTACAAAAATTAAAGCAACTTTAGAAGAAGAAAATTGAAAATATCGCCATTTAAGCCCTGTCAGACTATTTCAATCAGAAGAAACATACATCTTACTAAAATCCATCAAATTTTACATCGATATCACCAGGAAACAAGATCCCGTCTGTCTGACCTCCAAACTCCTTTCCACAGAACCAAAAAAATACGATTGCTCCATTTTAGCCCGTTCCACTGCCTTATGGAATACTCTCCCTTCAAACATCCGACATGCTCCTTCCCTACCATCATTCAAATCCCTCCTCTTTCAATATTTACTTTCTCTCCAGTCCGATGTAAGCTAATTTTTAATTTTTATTATGCCTATTTATGTGAGGTGATTTGTTTATATACTTTAATGAGATGTAAAAGATATATTTTAGGTTGATACTTATTTATTTATTTTTGAATATGTATATAGAGATGTCACAATGACCTTTTATTTATTTTTTTTCTTCTTTTTTTTTTTGTTATTTAAATGTAGTTATATATTGTTTTAGGCCAAATATAAATTATTATTTTGACCATTAATATTATTTTGAAGGGACATTGTCCCGGAATAAAGTTTATTTTCTATTTCTATTTCTATTTCTATATATAGTTTAATCGAAATCGTTAGAGCCGTTTTCGAGGAAATCGTAAAAAGGTCCAAAATGCATGGTGTTAAGTAGATCTTTTGGTCAGCTAATTTTGATGGAAAAGTTTCTCTAACATCTCGGACGTATAGTTGTCTTAAATATAAAATTTCAGTTTCATAGGACTTTTTGTTTACGCGCCGGACTTACCACAAACACACACGGGCACACACACAGACCTTTTTGCGGGGCTTGGTCATTTGGACTCAGGAGATCCTAAAACGTGTATTTCCGTTGAAACCTGGAATACGACAATTTTCACGATCGCAATACTTTCTCTTACTATATATTCCATATATAGGTAAGCGAAAGTAATAAAGTAAAGATTACATTAAGAAAACTCGGGGGCAATAAACAGAAAAGTTGTTGGTAATTTGAACATTACCATCAACATTTGATAGTTACTATAAAATTTGAACATTACCATACCACCTTGCTTTGAACAAATAGATTCATTTGTTAATTATTGACAAATAAAGCAATTCATTGTTATAAAAGAAATAAAACATGAAAGAAGATATATAAAATATAAGATAAGGTATAAACTGTATGGTATGCCTTTCTTTACTGGCACGACTTTCTTTAGCACTCTGGTTCCAATAGTTCTAGTTATATCTTTCAAATAGTGGTCTGATTAAAACTTCATCATTATATTTTCCCTATCTTGCTTCAACATGGGATCGGATTAGAAGTGAATTTAATATTGTCTCAACTGACACATTTCAAATGTCCAGAAATATAACATTTAATAACAATAAGTCTTTTTGTAGTGATTTGCAGCGTTTCTTCAGCATTTATTTTTTATATATTGTGATGCGTAAAATGTCAATCATTAAATAGGTAGGATTTAAATTATTTTCTCATTTTCGAGTAAAACAGTTTTGTATATTATTGAAAATAATTGATCTAAGTATACCAAATATCTCATCTTTATCATCGCATGCAAATTAAATTAAGGAGACATTAATTATTGAAAAAAAAAAAAACGTTTGGTGTGACTATTAAACTTCTAATATCTTTGTTATTTCGTATGATTTTCTTTTTATAGATAAAAAAGGAACGAATGGTTCAACTCGTCCAGTATCAGGTAAAGCTTATTAGCATGATCGAACTTGTTCTATTGCACAATTAGTGAGAGCAAAATATAAATATGGCTGGAATGGCCAAAAATGAAAAATATACTTAAACATTTATCATAATTCTTTCGAGTAAAATAAAAATAAAATAATCTGTTTGATATCTTTGATTAAACATTAGGAAATATAATAATGTAGAAAAGTCCTCATTTAAATCTGAACAAATAAGTTTATCATGGATTGCGTTGTTTTGGTTGCTATGGAAGTTGTAGTATTTACCAGAGGTTGTTCCAGAGGTACTTGTTAGATCGAACATTGTTTTTACTTTCACTTACTATATATAGTAAGGGGAAGTATTGCGATCGTGAAAATTTTCGAATTCCAGTTTTCAACAGAAACACACGTTTTAGTGTCCCCTGAGTCCAAATAACCAAGTCCCGCAAAAAGGTCTGTGTGTGTGTGGTAACTCCCGGGCGGAAACGGTAAGTCCTATGAAACTGAAATTTTATATTTAAGACAACTATACGCCCGAGACGTGACAAAACTTTTTTATCAAAATGAGCTTACCAGAAGAGCCACTTTATACCATGCATTTTGCACCTTTTTTCGATTTTCTCGACAACGGTTCCGACGATTTTGATTAAACTCGCTATATCGATGTAAAATTTAATGGGATTTAATATCATTTAGATTTCATTCGGATAAAAATGGTCCGACAGGGCTTAAATGCCGATATTTTAAATTGTCTTCCCCTAAAATAGCTATATTATCTTGTTAACGCTGATGAAAAACAGGTAAATATATAAATTGAATACATTCGATACCCAACTAAAGGAGAAAACTGAAAAATATTTTGTTAATGCAATTTTTCGTTTTTGATCATAAGAGCATTAATATACATGTATGATATACCGTTGGAAAGCTAAAGATTTTAGAAAAAATATGATCTTATACACAAGCTTTTAAAAGTTAATAGAGAGCGATGAAAATAAAATAAAACTGATTATTTTACATAATAATATAATAGATTTTTTAATAAAACAAATGTTTCTATATAAATTCAATTTAATTAATTCTTTAATAGTTTCACGTATTTTTATCTCTAACTGTATTTGAAAATTCTTTCATTGATTTTAAAAAATGGAGGTAAGTGAAAGTCGTGAGTAACCCGCACCAGATTTTTTTATTATTTGTTTTTGCGGTTGGGTGATCTCTCTAGACAGAGAAGTTGAGAAGGATGTTAGTAAATTGGATCCCGCTTTTGAAACGGCATCTTTTATGGGGAGATCTGTGGTGTTGAATGACAACCGTATATGTCCAACATCGTGGGTTTGGCCCGGTAAATGGCTAGTAAATAGAGGGGTGGTAAAATGGTGGTTCCAAGCCTTTGCGATGTTAAGTACTCGATAAAAATACCAATCATAATTAAACCTCCTAAAAAAAATTAGGACTCCCACTATAACACCATCTGACTAGCCAAAGCAACAATTAAGGGCGTGAAATGAATAAGTGCTGTTCGACTCGTAGTTGCTAATTTATTATTATATTTGGTGTATGCGGGTATTTAAGTAGTACTTACTATTTTTTATCAGCTATAACATTTTTTTTTCTTGGTTTTTATTTTGGAAGACGGTAAAGCGCGTTGATACCATACTACTTAGTAAATGGGTATTTACTATTTTAAGAATAAATTATTCTTCTGTATTTCGAAAAGACAATATCATTTAAATCATTCAAAACTCAATCAATTTTAAAAAAAAAACTATCAGTTTTTCGTGGAAAAACAGCTAAACCATCAAAAGTAATTAAAACCATTTAATTTTTATACATACGTCATACATTGCAAATTTAAATGTTCCTATTGATTGAAGGTAGAGAGAGAACTTCAGAAAAACTAACCAAAGCACAATAAACACTGCTAAAAAAATATTTTATTTATTTATTTCAAAGCCCCTTGTTAAAATTCTCCAATCTTTTTTGGTTTGTTGGCTATCTCATAAAAAAAAAAATAAAATAAAATAAAAAAAATAAAATAAAATAGAGACAGCTAAGAACCAACTACTTTGTCCCATACAAACGAATGGAATGGATATTGAGATGTATCTTGGTGTCAAAAAAGGCACTTATTAGACCCAGAGAAGTTTTTGAAACAAAAAAATAAGAAATACCAGTAATAATAACATTTGTTTAGCAGCTTGTCGTTGTCAAGTATCAATCACACCGGCTTTGATGATGCTTTACAAAGTGGGAGCAACGGGTCTTTCCACCCTTTTCGGAAAAATATAATTAGTCCTCTCGAAAAGGATTACTTAGTGGTAATCAATCAGATTATAATTAAACTTTATTAACACAGATAACATATGATATTTTGTAATTATTTGTATTTAATAACAATTATGAATAGTAATTATTTACAAGAACATTATTTGGGAACTGTTTCGTGGTAGTTTTTGTAAAATATATAGGCTTACCTCACTGCCCTCCACTTGGCACCAGATCCCAAAAGAGCGAATACACTGTCGCTGATAATACTGTCATCCTCTATCAAGAAAGGTCCATGATCTGGAAAAGTCGAGAAATCCTTGATGAGGACTTGCTGGATGAGTTCAGTATCTCGTAGAATTAATGTCGGAGTCATGAACTCGTACATTCCGATCATCCTTTCGTTTGGAAAAGCAAAATATATCTAGAAGTATATCTGAATGAGACAGTGATGAAGGTTGTTTGGCTTTAGTCTGAGAGAATTTATGATTAGTTTACCTTATTATAAAAATACGTCACGTGTTTGTCGAGTTTCAACAGCGCTCCCAAATTTCCAACTATTGGCCAAGGAGTAATATGCTTCACTCCTCGAACTTTCCAGTAAGTCATCGCCTTCCAGGCAGAAATGATTAAGTATAGAAGGCCGCATAGCGCCGCGGTAGCAACAAGTGTAACAGGGACCAGTGCCATAGTTTTTTCGAAATATCACTGAAAAAAATTGATTTTTAGAATATGAATAAAAAAAAAAAATGGTTACAATTTATAAACCTATTATAATCACGTATAAGTAAGGATTGCACTGTTCTAACCCTAATGCTGTGCTATGACGTAAGTTGGGATCTTAACATGCTTTTTTACGTTCAGTTACATATAATAAATGTAAAATTTCAATTCACCTCGTTTTTTCTTTTTTTTTTTTTTTTTTTTTGTTTCACCCCTACCTCGCCTTTGAAGGCTATGCGGGGTTTCTCGGGCCAGGAGGTGAGGGCGTTGTATAAATGCCGAGATCCTTAAATAAAAGATAAAATCTCCCACTCTCCCACACCTAAGATTCGAACTCTTAATTATTTTGTTTCAAGCTATGGTCCTCTGTGGTTACTAGGCAACGGCATTCTACTTAACCCATTCAGCCATCCAAAAATTTACCTCAGCTTATGTAATTGTTAATCAGAACACTTGATGAGCACAAATATTTGATTTAGTACTTAGGAATAAAGTAAGGGATCCCTAAGAAGATCTGAATCAAAAGCCCTATCATCGGTAAACCCTTTTGTTGCCCTTCAGTCAAATGAAGAACGAAAAATGGGATCAGCCTCATTGCCTAAAAACCAACCCCTATATAGTTCACAATGCTAACACAAAACTTTCTGAGATCCGTACTTTAATGACAATATACAAATTCACAGAATACTACTTACAGAAATCGAATGAATTTGTAAAAGTATTCACAGATAATATTGAAGTTTACAAATTAAGCGAAAATGTTTAGTGGGAGTAAATGTCAGACTTCTGTCCCTCGTGGTGGAACCAAGCCATTCTGTAAATTCTTTGTTCTAAAAGACATCGAACATGACAAATCCGAAATCAGATATGCCGTGACGCTCGTAAATGAAATATTGGATGTTCGAAGAATTAAAAAACCAGATCCTTCTGGAGCCATACATGATCTTTCTTTCGTCACCACTACAGCTGATACGAAAATTGAAGACAATAAGGCCTTTAGCTAGTAAAATAAAGTTATGTTCAAATTAGACCCATAAATAAACAGAAAGAAAATCGACAATGCTACCGATACCAACTGCTGGGGCAGAAGAAAAACCACTGCTATCGGTTGTCGTGATGCGCTCGATGATCAGGGCTACATACAGATTACCACCGGCAGGTCAATAGGGTCAGATGTACAAACTATTCTGAATTACATGTAGCTTAATTTCACCAATGTTCGAAAAGAATAAAGATTTTTATTCAGTTAAACAATAGAAGGAAGGAAACGGCAAACAAGAACGTTCAAGCACAAAGCAAACTTTATCTTAAATCAGCTGATGTTCCAAAGAACCCTTTTTTTGCCGAATACACCTTGCTGAGTCATTATCCACCACCCTGCTTTGATCAATTCACAACAACGCTAATTAATTTTATGAACTCCATAACAACCCAAATAACTCATCTTTAACAGTTGTTCACAGTTGTTCCTCGCTTGTCAGATAAACGTGCGTAATCAAAGTACCTTGATCCCTTTCAGTGCCAGCGGATTTTTAAAAGGCTAAGAGAAAATCTAGGTATTATTATCTTTAATTCAACCATTTTTTGCTGTCTTCACTGACACAAAATTAACCCAAGATATACATATTCTCGGTTACTCGACAATCGCCGATGATGTTCAAGACCGACATGGAGGAGTATTGATAGCAGTTCGCGATGGGGTGGTATGGAAATAAATATATCCATTAAGCGCAGTCATTGACACCATTAACCATGTCACTGTTCACAAGTACGTCTAGGGCAACCTTTAGTCAGCACAGGAATGTACAGACGCCAATGTAGTTTGCCGAAATAATTCAGTCGATGGAATAGTATAGCCAGAAAACCAACAATTGAATTACCTTAGAATTAAATGCGCCATTCCAAATTTCACAATTCTAAAACAATAAAGCGGATCAGTCCATTATCAAAATGTCTTTCACTGAGATTCATTCTTCAGCTCACGCTTTCAGATATTCCACAAATTCTTTCATGAACTCAACTATTGATCTCTTCCTCACTCGACAACATGACAAAATTACCAGATGTGAAGCTCTTTATTTTTATTTCTTCATATCATCTTCCTGCGTAGTACCAAGTAATGGGTAAAATTGAGAAGCCTTTGCTGACGAACTACAGTTACCGCCAAGCTTCATGGAAAATGTACCGCATCATAGTAAATAGTAAAACGTCGACCTCTGAAGAAGAAGTTGACTCTTTTAGCTGATACATTTAGCTCTATTAGAGTTATAAACGCAACGGACTCCACTATTCTGAAATAAGCACCACTATCTCTGACATCCTAATTAATTCTAGATCACATTATACAGCTAATTGCGCTACGCAACAATTAGAAAAACAGGTGGTATAATATAAAAAACTCTGATGTAAAGCGCACAATAAACGCGTTGACAGCCAAAATACGCAGCCTAATGAAAGCATGGAAATTGAATTCATGGCAAGAAAAAATGAACGCAACACATGGTGATCTCAGGAAGTTTTGGAGACTTCTACGGAAAACTACGAAAAAGGCGAATTTAATAAGGAAACACGATAGTGAAAATATCATGGAAACGGATAAGCAAGCTTATATACTATTATGAGATAGGTTTTAAAAGTCAGTTAAGAGTTACCTCACCAGGAGAACTTTATGATTATATTTCCCCTAAAAAACTAAAAACAATCCTTTGCAGATCACCAGGTAACAAAGGGATTCAGACAATCTTATTAAAAATATTACCTTAGAAAGGGATCATTCACTTGGCGAATCCTTGCAACTCTTGATTCCGCTTCAGGTACTACCCAATTGTATTGAAAGTGGTCATTCTCCTACTCTTACTGAAGCTAGCGAAAAATGGAGACAAACCAGAACATTACCGCCCTGGGTGCTTGTTGCCTCATTTAGGAAAATTTTTCAAAAAGGTTATTTTTAAATTCCTTAAAAATGTCTGTGGTAATCACGACATTATCTCTCCTGAACAAACTGGATTCTAATCTCAGTTAAGTACTGAGCATTGACTGATAAGGCTACAAGAGTATGCCCCCAGAAATCTTAGAAATAATTTGGCTAGAGCAATGATTTCCATCATTTCTATCCATGTCTAAGGCTTTAGCGTCAGTGTCGCATTGATTGATATACCAAAAACAGATAAACCTAAAATGTCGGGAACAACTTTTATAAAGTCCTTCTGTCTGCAGAGAAATGTCTCGTTCAAGGTGAAGAATATTTTATCCATAGATGTAACTCGTGGTTTCTCACAAGGTGTGGTCATTTATCCTTTATTATTTAACGTGTAAACAGCTCGCGTGGTAGAAGAAACTACGGACATTGCAAGTACTGGCATATGCTGATGATACTGCCATTTAAAGTTCAATTACGAATTCATCCAAGACAATGACGCAAGAAGAAAGCATTTCAAACACAATAGTAAAAAAATTCGGCACTTATATATAATCGTAAATCCAGAAAAAACGGATGACATAATTTTTTCTTTTCAACATCGAAAATGTTACAAAATTGATTTCAAGGGCAATAATATATTTAGGAGTCAACTTCGATAGGCTAAGAAATCAAATATATATCCTTTTGTCCTACAAAACACCGATATTGTAAATTATATGATACTTACACGTATCGATTTGAATTGTAAATTAGCTGGAGTTAATGGCTGAAATCAACTGTGATAACTACGTCTTATCGTTCAGAAAAAGGGAACCCACGAGTGGGGAGACGATTAAAATTGAGAGGACAGCACTACGTCATAATACAATATCACCAACAGTAAATTATTTTACTATTCTGGGACATCCTCTCATTTTTTAAAATGTATTTGTAATCAAAAGTTTACAGCGAATGTACAAGTGATTTTGGCTTTCAGAGTATATGAGGAAACATTTCCTCAAATAGGTAATATGTTTATAAAAAAAATTGGAGTATAAAAAATGGCGAAATATTGAGCAGCAAGGTGTTAACAATACAATATTCCAGAAGAGCTAACACCTTTCCCTCTTATTTTTTAAGCAACAACTTAAACAATTACCAAATTTTTCGAATAACTTATGTAATTTTTTCACTAGAATATTTTCAAAATAAGATATCATGAATTAATTAAGACTCAGGAAGTTAACGTGTTCAGAGATGAAAATATTTTTCGTAATAGGGAGTTGGTAAAAGAAGCAAGTTTCTTCTTTGGTCTCCTAATGTCTCTGCTTGTATTAGTTAAAGAAGATAAGGAATATAATGTATATTAGAAGTATTATTATTAGACTTCGATATAATAATATATTGCTTATAGATAAAGTTTCGTTTAAGGATAAGTGCTTGGATTTAAAAAAAAAATTTTTTAGTCAAAATTATTATCATCTCTGCTCTTACAGTAAATGGGGTTTTTAGCGCCTGTTTATGCTGACGGTAAAACTAACCTTGATATCAGCTGAGATATGACGTATTTTGTCATGAACATATTAACAAAGATGATCGGAGTACCCTAGTTTATAGGTATAGTCAAGTGTCCACTAGCTCTGGTTCTCCGGGTTCGAATCTAGCTGTAGCAGGATAATTGTTTATTTTCTTATTTCGACTGTACGGCTAGCCTTACAGCATATATGAAGTGGATAACCAAAATTAGGGGAAAACAAGCAACTAAGCATGACTTTACAAAGGCCGTTGCCTTTGAATCCCCAAAACAAAATGTGGGTCGTAGATTTACGTGTTCACTATTCGCTCACCGTTACGACGATACTGTCAACTGTCACAACAAAACTTGATAGTTTACGCTATGAAAGTAAACATAAAAATTACAGTCATAGCTGCTACCGTCGCGATAAATGTAAAAAAAAAAAAAATCTTAAATGCTTCATTCGGTACTCATATTCTTGTATGTTAAACAATTTTGTAGCGAAATTAATTATTATTATGGTAACACAAGTTACTTTTCCCAATTATTTTATTCAATTTAATGAACGAGTATTTTTATTTTATTTTCACAGTGGTGAGAGATTAATTATTTTTTTTTTTTTAATATAAAAATTTACTTTATAAAATGTATAAATAAAATGATTCAATACTTTTTTATTAAAGGGGTAAACAATTATTAATCTATAACCAGTACATTCTCCCTTTATTTCAATTTTTCCTTCCTTTTAACTATAACATAACTCCTATGAAATATAAAAATAGACTCACCATTTCGTTGAGCCTACTTGGTGGGTAAGATCTTTCTTTATTTGTGGCAAGAACTCAGAGGCCGCCAGGTACTGCAGAAAACCATCTCCAGTCTGCCAAAGAAAGCTTAAAAGAGGTTTCCTATTATCCCTCCCCTCCCCTCTTTCATATTTAAAGCAAGTTTATGCCGGTCTTCCTTTATCTATTATATCTTATATCTTCCCTTTACATTTGTTCGAATTTTGTTGATTTAAGTAATTAACCATTCCTCTTACTAGTGTTCAAAGAAGATGGGTTAATGCAAGATATAAAATAAGTTAATAGCCAACTGAAGGGGAAAACAGCAGAAATATTTTCTCAAGTTTCATTTTTTTTTTTTTTTTTTTTTTGGCCACAAATAAGTATAGGAAGATAGATGCATCATGTACTGCATGGGATAACCTCAAGGATCTTGCCTTAGCTCTCTGTTATTTAATTTATTTATTAATGATATCCCTAAAAACTATAAAATAAAATTTGCAATATTTGCCAACAGCACTGCAAATCTCATGTCTTCATTTAGAATATCCAAAATAACTAAAAGACTAAAACAAGCTTTTATTAAAACCACTAAATACTTGACCCAAATGGGGATTAAAAACCAACACTAAAAAAAAACAGATATTTAAAAAATGTAGACCCAGTCTTCCCTCTACTATACGACTCAATGACGTATTAAATAGCCATTTCAAAACAAGTTAAATATTCCGGAGTCATCCTGAACTATAAACTAATTTTCGAACACGATATTAACAATAAAATAGATAGTTTTTGAAGTGCTATTTAGAGAGTTACAGGCATGACCTTGTCTCAAGAAATTGTATTCTTAACCGTTTTCAAAGATTAATAGCTCAAAATTTACTCTGCATCGAGATGGACTTAATACTGATAGATGAATTTAAAAATAATAGATACAAAATAGAATAAAGACAATCCTCATCAAATCAACAAGATTATGTAAGTATGACAGCTAAAAATTTATTCTAGAGAGAAAGTTCAATAAAATTTATTTTGTAAATGAAAAATTAGATAGAATTGAGAAAGTATAGAGTTTATCGTTTTGGCACAGCCGCTATTTTAGATAAAATAAAATGCATAATATGTTTCCACTCTATTTACATAACGAATCAAAAGATAATCAAGTGATTAGTTAAGGCCAAAAGTCAATAAATGCATAAAATAAATAAGTAACAAAATTGACGGCTGATAAACAAACATTGTATATATATATATGGTTTGCCGCTACTGAGTTATAGATAATTTTCAAGTTTTACTAGTTGGTTGCATGTTTTTAATAAATATAAATATATGTCATTAAATTTAATTGGTCCTCAATCGTAAGAGCTAAGTATAAAATTTGTAAATAATTGCAGGAAATTATTTGTCCTTGATTTTTACCATGTAATTGCCCTATTTAGTTTAAAAAAGGCAGGCCAATTATGAATAAAAACGCAGAATGTTGTTATAGATTCCTAGAATTATTTTAAAGAATCAGTTATAAATATCTTAAGTGATATTTTGATCTTTGATTAAAGAGGTACTTTTTGGGAATACTTCCTCTTGAATGACCATTTCAAATAAATGTTAATGAGTATAAACAACCACTTTAAGGATTTGGAAACCCCTTCCTCCCAAAAAACATATTTTTACTGAAATACAGATACAAATTTTATTAAATCAATAAAAATAAATGAAATATTCATGGAAAGTAATGTAAGACCCAATGTAAATAAGCGTTGTGTTAGTAGCCATGATTTGTTGATTTTTTGGTAATGAGAGAAATAGAAACCCTTTTATGTCACGGGAGTAACTAAATAAATTAATGATTTATTTTATATATGTTTTGTTATTTCCAAATGGAACAAGTTACCCTTGTGTTATGAAACTTCAGTATTTGAAATATACTTTTTTAATTTAAAATATTTTATGACAATTTTTTATGTAACTTGCATGACATTTTCACCAGAAATAATTTAATAATTTATCTCTGCTGTGGGACAATTCGAATGTTGACTAACAGGTTGAAAACTAAATTTTAAAACTTATGGTTTGGTGCCTCACTTAGGTGTAAAACTTAATTAACTTAACTCAAGCTTTTAAAACTTGTAAGGTTTTGTTACAGAGAATAATCCATAGAAAATTTGATATTTGTTAACAAACAATATAGCTAGTTTTAATTGTTTCCATCAATATTTCAAGGTAGATGTATGGCCAAGATTAATATTTTACTTAGAATGACATTATACTCACAATCAGTTTAATTGTAGATAATTACACATAACAGGAGAAAATGAAGTAAAATAATATTTAAAAAAAAAATAGTTTGTAAGTTATTACTGTTTTCAAATAGTATCAAAATGATAGAATTATTAAACAAAGTAATATCTTTTCTCTATTATAATTTAAGCAGTGGTGATTCATACAGTACCAATACTTTTTTTTGGGAAGGGGGAGAGGATGGAAGAGATTAACGTCCTTTCCAACTCCAATTATGGGGCAAACGGAATGAAATAGCAACCTGTTTTAACAAACATGGAAAGATTTAGATTCATTCCATCACACAGCCATGAAATGAATTTCACCTGCTAAGGGCAGATATGATCTACAGCTTTTTGACTTAAGGATACTAAGATGACATGTCTTGACATCCTTGGCCAATACAGTCTCTAGTATCTATCAATGATAATTAATATCAACAAATATTGCTCCAATCGTAATGCTTGGTTGATCTCTTTAGGGTTTATTTATATTTTATGCTTATGTAAAAAACGCAGAGAGAAGCATAGAGGGGGATTATTAAGGAATAAACAAACAGTAAAATACATATCAATGTTACGTTTATTAGCAAAGTCCCTCAGATTTGATAGACCCTGATAGTAAAAAGAGCAGTTGCATTTTGAAGGGGTAAAATTATATTAAGCTTTAAAACTATAAATCAGATAGTCTAGTCCTAAAGATGTAGAAGAATTTGACAGGGTATATTAACTCTGAGGTCAAATTTCAGAAAAAAATTCAAATTTAACTTAATTAGCATACAAATTTAATATCACAAAATACATAATCATCAATTATCAAATATAAATAAATAAATTATATACAATATTAAATAACCAAACACTCTCTATAGCTTGAAAGAATCCAAACAAATAAATACATACATAATGAAAATATGGTTTCCATCTACACAATAGCTAAAGTCCAAAAATCTATAGATTTATCTAATTTTATATCTTAACTTGTCAAAATTTCATGCAACTGTCAGCAGGAACTTAGCACCTACAATATTTTTTATAATATTTTATTATTACAGACATTATTTATATCTTTGAAAATCTATAATTCCTAATGCTAAATATGTTAGGCTTAATAGAATCAAAAACCTTTTTAAAAGTTTATCATTTCATCATAATAATTTATAATCTATACAAATCTACAGATAATACTTGATTTCCTTAATTACATAATATTTGGTGCATATTTCATTATTTACATAGTTGAAAAGCCAACGTAAAACTTGAGTCATGAGGTTAAATAAAGTTGTTGTTTTTTTACATAGTCTTTTTCAAGATGACTGAGATTTCATTATCACAGATTGGTGTGTGGAATAAAGCATTTGGTTCATACTTTAATGGAAGCTTTGTCTCAGAGCTTGGATGAAGTTCAAAGTTATCAAGAATGTGTGCAAGGAGTGTTGCGGTCTCCATTGTTGCAAATCTCTTCCCTGAAATTATGATTGTAAAAAAAATATGTTTTAGTTGATTTTTTTAAAAATATTTAATAAAAACTTATTTTTCTTATTTTAATCACAAACTTTCATAATTATATGTCACTACCAGGACTCTCCATACTAGCTTGCACTTAATTTACTTCAAATAAGCATATTTATATATATTATAATGTATTTATCAATTTATGCTATACATGTGACACTTTGCTACTAATAAAACAGTTTCAAACAATCGCATCATTTGTAAATTCAATTTTTTTTTAGTGAATCATTTATTTTGATTCTAACAAACAAATTTGAATAAAATAACTAACTTAACAAATTATCTGTACAACAAGCATTGTAAATTACATTATAATGTGTACATAAAAATTTGTTATTTTTCAATAAATAATCTTGTGTCACCATTAGATATAATGCTTTTGATAAATTGTGTATTATTTAAATCTAATATTGAGCAGTTGGTGCCATTGCATAAGTTCATCATTTATTATTAGATATTTTTGGTTACCTACAAAAATAATTGCTACAACTTTTGCTTGGCGTCAAAAGACAAAGTTGGTAAGATTGCAAGAAAAATGGAGAGCTTGTGAAGGATGAAAAAATATAATTGAAGGGATCGTCAACTTGGTGAAGTGCCACAAATTTAAGTTCATTTGTAGGTAGTTTTATATAAATCAACTACCATGAAGTAATTCTTAGATATACTGATATTTTATTTATAATAATACCTCGGTATTAATTGATATTCATATTTTTCATAGGACAACAACTTACCTAGACAAACTCGGGGTCCTTCAGAAAATGGAAGATGTGTGAATTTGGAACATAGTGGATTACTAAACCTTTCTGGATCAAAGAGATCAGGATTAGGAAAATGAATAGGGTCCATTTGTATACTGTGCAAGGGTATAATAATTCTTGTGTCTTTTTTTATTTTTACTCCACATATTTCAGTGTCCTTGTCACTCATTCTGACAATGAATTGAAGGGAAGGATGCATTCTTAGAGTTTCTGAAAAAAATAGAATAAATAAAATATACTTTTAAAAAATCAATAAAACAAATTAGACTTAATCTTGTTTTATATAGTATGCTATGAGTATTTTATTTTCTAAATTAATTTTATTCTGGTTTCTTATTAGATTGCATTTAGCTCTATAACATGGTTTAACTTACTATGATTACTTGTTAGTAATAAAATATTAGGCTTAATTATTTAGCTATTGCATTTGGTGGGTTAAATTTACTAAAATAGATTTTTATGATCTTAAAAGTTATTTATTATTAATAACATTTTAAATATTCTAAAATAGGACTCAATCATATATCATGAATAATAATGTAGTAGTCAGGAGTACAATATTTCCTTCAACAATGATGGAGTAATTGTTGACCATAGAATATATATGATTGGAAAAGTTTGTTGGGGGTTCAGTCATTTAATAAACCGCACTAAGAACATGTATTATATTTGTGTGCTGACTGGCACTCTTTAAGATTGTCCCTTTAAAGCAATCCAGATGAAGGCCTAAAATTTAGGGCAAAATGTAGGTGTACAAACAAAGTAAGTTTTTTATTAGTGTGTTTTATTTCATGACTTTACCCTGACATAGTATTCATTTATGTAATATAATTCCTGAAAATAGGAGACTAGCACAATATTGAAGATGATGAGAAGGGGTTCTCGAGCACATGTAGTAACTCCTTCATGATGTATTTTTAATCCGCAGAAATTAATAATTATATATATATATATATATATATATATATATATATATATATATATATATATATATATATATATATATGTATATAATTAGATTATAAGCATCACTATACAAACATCTTGTGATGTTAACATAACCCCTCTATGTTGGACATCCCTGTGGCTGTAAAGTGCTCAAATTTAGTATTAATGGTTTTTTTTCCTCTACCATAGAAATAGTTCCGTTAAAAATTTCGGCAAGTTTACTTTTTTTTACACTTTATGTAAGAGAAGTTGGTCTTTAAAGCTTAGGGCTGAACTTCAATTCTTGATGATTGTTACTGAGATGATTATACACAGTATCTATGAATTTTCAGTTATATAAAGTTATTTAAATACAGTTTTAAGTTATTTAAAGTATTGACTGGTTGCATGACAAATTCTTAAATATCAAATAAAACCATCATTGATACCATTGGTATACTGCTTACACCTGATTCATACCTTGTATACATTGATCTAAGTACTTCATGTCCCTAACAGCTTCCCAGGAATATCCACCATGTTTCTTCAGAACATGCCTGACCTCTTCACGGGCTTTATCTTGACATTCTTTTGCTAAAGATAAATGAAACGCAAGATGAAGCATCAGCAGAACGGTAGTATCCAGACCAGCGAAGAAGAACATGAATGCTTGAGCGAGGACCATTTCATTGGTCACATCTGAAAAAATAGGTTTGTATTTCAGTAATTAATTTCCAATAATTTAAATATTAATACTGCTATTCATAAGTTTTTTCGGTGTATTATAGACATATAATTCATTTTAATCTAAAATATATTAATTAATACATATCCAATACCCAATTAATATTAAGTGTATTAACCATTACTTAGTATGTGACCTGTACGCATCTTTTAACTAAATAATAATAGTATGTTCATAGGATGTTGAGTGATTTTAGATTTCTTTACGTCCTGTAGAATTCTACAGAGACCGAAATAAGTGGTAGTTAAGAGGTTATCTGTAGCATGGTGGTTAGCATAACAGCCTCCTATATCCAAGGTCCTGAGTTCAATATCGAAGGTGGTCCTAGGATTTTTTAATGGGAGTAAAAAATCCTTAGTTATGCCGTCCTTCGGAGCGGACGTTAAAAGGTGGTACCGAGCCTGTACGATGTCAGGTACTCATTAAAGATCCCTATCCTAATTAAACCTGGATAGGCAAAATTTAGGACTCCCACTGAAGCATCGTCCAATTAGCCACAGCAGCATAAAATGGACGTTAAATAAATAAACAAGTGATAGTCGTTTGGAGCTATCACATAGAAGGGATTCCAACCAAAGTCTAAAAAATTATTGTGAGTGACATGTAACAACAGTAACCTTCAGAATTGCCAGTTTGTAGCATTTTTTGGGGGAAATTGATTGATATAATCAATATCTCACAACAACCGTAGAGCGTCAATGTGTCAACATTTTCTGACCAAAGTTTAACAAACCAATTTTGATAATATCTACAGTTAAAAGTTCATTCCCAAAACCACGGAATATGTATGAGCTTTTGTAGCTATTTTTGGTAATTAAAAAAAAAAATAATACAATAAAATATGCCGATAATGAATGACTTTCTTTCATACATACAGATCAAATGCAAACAATATACTTTTCTAATTTTAAAAAGTTTACAGAAATAGATGTTGACATGTTACAAATAAGATAAAAAATACACCTTAGGGTTTAAATTAGAAATGTATGGCAGTGATTTCATACAAATGACACAGAACAGCAAAAGGACATATTTGCCTGTTCAAAATTAAAATTGATTCATGCAACGTAAAATTTCAATTGTAGCTACTAACCAAAAGTTTCATTTATCTTGTTATTTTCTCTGTTGAATACGCTCATCTTTCCCATTTTTTTCAGTTCGCAAAGAACTTGTGCGTAATCTTCTCTCTGACTGTTCGCTAATTCCCTCTGCTCAACGAGGGTGTTCAATAAGTCCCTGAAGTAGTTGTCTAATGATTTCGGCATGAACTTCAAATTGCAAAAGTCCGCTAGTTTGGGAAAGAATGTTAGCATTATTTGCTGGAAGATTCTCTGCGGCTTGCCTTGGAATACTTCCTTGCTTTTGGTCATCAGTTCCTCTTCCCCTGCGGGTAAAATTCTAGTTCCAAACATGGATTGCATGAAGCTCTTCACCGCAAACTCATGGAGAACATCTTTGTCCAACCTTACTGGATTACTGTCTACTAGACTTTGGCAGGATTGTAGGATTTCTGGAAATATAACTTTCATTTTTCCAGTAGAGAAAGTTGTTAACAGTTTGTTCCTGAAATTATGTAAATATATGATTAAGTACCAAGTGTAATGTATAAATATACAACATTTTATTTTAATAATCATAATAAACCTAAAATTAATGGTATAATGTTTTACTGTTTTAAAAATAAAATCAATTTTTGTTTTTATTCAGTAATATTACAAACTGTCTCAGTAAGGACAATGGCAATATTGGTTTGAGACTTCATTTACATTATATTTACATAAACCACAAAGTAAATTAAAAAAGAAATAGATACAAAAACAGAAATAAATAAATTTAATTCAAGTTTAAAAGTAAGTAAACATCTTAAACGCCAGCATACCTTTACTAAATATTTACAACCAGCCCGAATTCCGATCTAGACTTATCTCCCACTTGTGGAAGGAAAAGCAGAACTGGGAGATCCCAGCATTCAACCATATCACTATTGTGAGAGCTAGTGGAAGTTATAACAAGAGATAGCGTTATAATATTTCTGACTTTTATTGAAATGTTATATCAGGGTAGTTAAATATTATCTAAAAATCGAGTTTTCAGTGAATTAAATTAATAAATGTTAAAGGAAAAATAAATAAACACATTGTAGATGAAACAAAAGTATTATTTACTTTATAAGAGTATTGATTTAAATTATAATTTTGTAACATAATATAGTATAATGTGATGCTTTATCACCTCAATATTAAATTTGTATAATTCTTTAATTAAGTATTAAAAATAAATAAAATAAA
Organism: Piezodorus guildinii; assembly: GCA_023052935.1. NCBI lineage: Eukaryota > Metazoa > Arthropoda > Insecta > Hemiptera > Pentatomidae > Piezodorus > Piezodorus guildinii. The sequence continues at coordinate 67,118,172 of CM041293.1, forward strand.
AGGATTATGTGAGTCTTTTTATTAAGTTTCACATTTCTTATTACTTTCAGAAAGTTTTTAAAAGAGAATATGATATTCAAAACCGATTATGTAAATTTAAATATCCTTGCATAAGATATAAAAAGGGATCACTTGTAGCTGGGTGGTTAGCGTAACAGCCTCCTATGCTAATGGTCACGGGTTCAAACCCGCAGGTGGTCCTAGGATTTTTAATGGGAGTAAAAAATCCTTAGTTACGCCATCCTTCGGATGGGACGTTAAAAGGTGGTCCCGAGCCTGTGCGATGTCAGGTACTCGTAAAAGATCCCTATCCTAATAAAACCTGGATAGGCAAAATTTAGGACTCCCACTGTAGCATCGTCCGATTAGCCATAGTAGCATAAAGTGACATTAAATAAATAAACAAACATAAGATATAAAAATGATGATTTCACTGCTTGTTTATGCACTCTACTGTAGATTATATGTAATTAAAATTTTTGAGTAGATTCAATAATTTGAATAGTGTTATAATTAGATGAATGAATGAAAAAAAAACAACTTTATACTAGGATAAGGTCCTTTAAGAATAACATAAATGTACAAGACAAATAAGAATTATAAAAGGCCGAGAATATAAAAAACAATTACAAAAACAACTAAAAACATTAAAAATTACAATAATATATACAATTATCTTAAGATGAGCTAACCCACAGTCGCTTTCTCATTTGCAGCGATTCCTATGCGGCTCTCAAGAAAAAAACAAATTTCCAATTTTCAGATAATCAAGTAATAATAATACTAATATAATTATCTTCAAATAATCCAAAGATAGAAAATAAGAGCATAATAAGATTTTTATGTAACATAACATAAACAAAACACAACTAAAATAGACTAAATACAATAAGAATGAAAATGAAATAACAATCAACTTTACGACCATTGACGTAATGAAGTGTAGATATTTTGCACTCCACGTTAATCGGTATACTCAAGTTAGTTAACATCTGGTTGGGAAGCAAGAAGGTGTAGAAAAAGGAGAGATTTGAATGAAGATTGGGAAGGAGTATGATGGGTGTTTGATGGGAGAGTAATCCAGAAAAGTGGACTGGGCTAAGAAGGAATCTACAGACTGGATTTGGTTTCCTGTGTATGGGTTGTGGACTTGAATTCCAATATTCTATAGACATAAGAGGGGCGGTGGGAGCGGGTGACTTGATAGAGGAATGAACCAAGGAACTGTTGTTTTCCAGAAGAAGGAAATAGCGATATTGATTCATCATAGTGGTGGGATACATGTCACATTCATCATACATGTGGGATATATAGAGGTAACGAAGACAAATCTCAACAAACACTTCATAATTTGTTTGAAATTGACCTTAAGAGGCCGCCATACACTAAAATAAGAGAGGGAAAATGAGAAAAAATAGAGGATACTAGGAGCTTTTAAGAGGATTTTGGAAGAAGGTGGCGGAACCTGTAAAAAAAAAAATGTATTATTCATGTTATTTTTCAGAAGTAAAAAATACATAAGAACGTTTTTAAATATGTTACGTTAAATAACTTAACGTTACGAAAGAATTCGAGAAAACGTTGACATTTCTCACTTCAGACGTTGATATTAATCACTTCTAAATTCTTTAAAGTTATGTGAATGAGATCGTCTGACAAATTGATGTATAATAATAAAAATAATGACAAAATTTCATATTATTAGTAAGTAATATTTTGGCATAAAATTTAATGTTTTAGATTGATGCAATTTCGTCTTAAAAAATGATGTGTCACTACCGGTTCAACAATGTATTTATTATAGATATTTATTGAATAAATTCAATAACTTCATAAGATCCACTACCTTAATGCTCTCCACCTGACTCCAGATATTGTGAAGACGCTTTCATAACTGACGCTGCTCGGTTCGAAAAATAAATGGACCATGATCAGGATAAGTGGAAAACTCCCTTACCAAGACTTTTTCCACCAGCTCTGGATCACGCAGGACCAACGTTGGCGTGAGGAATTCGTACATCCCAACCATTCTCTCTTTTGGAAATGCCTTGTAGACCTGGAACAGACCAACCTCAATTCAATAACACTATTTATATACTCTACTCAAGAATATAGTTAACAATTGCAATAATTCAATATTACATACAGATAGCAAGGATTTTATGATCGCTATCCAATTAAAATTTCACCAAAATCAGGGATACTAGATTTTTAATCTCATTTCGATAGTAAAGCAAAAGAAAATTCGTCCAAAAGAACCCAAAATCTCAGATAAGGGGAGAGGAAAGAGGATTGTTTTTCGATTTTTTTTTGTAGAATGTAATCAATAATCATCTTCTTCATTATCAAGTTTTTTCAAAGTTTGTAATATCGACTCAGGTCTATGCAAGACACTAGATTGTCTCAAGCTGGCATGGATATGATAATAATACATTCTCGAAACGTGGCCTAAACACAATTGCTTGGCTGAACCTCAAGACCCGTAGATAATTAAATTAACAACTGTCGAGGACTAACAAAAAAAAAAAAAAAAAAAGAAAAGAAATATGGTGTGCGCAACACACGACTTTCACTTACCTCTATTATTTATATCAATTCAAGAATTTTTAAACAAATTTATAAACGAAAATAAATTGTTAAAGAATTATTTACATTTCATTTTATTAGAAAAATGTGTTTTATTAAATAATCTATTATATTATTATCTACGACAATCGGTTTGTTTTTATCGGCTTTTCTTCACTCTCCGTTAACTTTTACCATAGTATGTATAAGATAACTTTTAACATTCCAACGGTATATTACACATTAATATTGCTGTTCTTAAATAAAAAAAAAAAAAGTTGAATTAAAAAAATATTTTTGCAGTTTCCTCGTTTAGTTGGATATCGAATTCGTTCAACTTATATATTTACCTGTTTTTTAAGCAATGCTAATCAGATAATATGGTTAATTTTTTCGTATCTACAAAATATCGGCATTTAACTCCTGTCAGACTATTTCAATAAGAATGAAACCTACATCATATTAAAGCCCCATCAAATTTTACATCGATATATAGAGTTTAATAAAAATCGTTAGAGCCGTTTTTGAGAAAATCGTAAAAAGGTGCGAAATGCATCGTATAATGTAGATCTTCCGGGCAGCTGATTTTGATTAAAAAGTTTCTGTGACGTCTTAACAGTTGTCTTAAATATGAAATTTCAGGTTCATAGGACTTTTCGTGTATGCCCGGAAGTTACCATACACAAACACACACACACACACACACACACACACACACACACACACACACACACACACACACACAGACACACACAGAGACACACATACATACAGGCACACCTTTTTGCGGGACTTGGTCATTTGGACTCAGGGGACCCTAAAACGTGTATTTCCGTTGAAAACTGGAATTCGAAAATTTTCACGATCGCAATACTTCCCCTACTATATATACCATATATAGGTAAGGGAAAGTAAAAAAAAAAATATATGTATGTTTATATATACTCGTTAATTGAAGGAGTACATCGAAAGCATATTGTAGTGCTAAAAAAAATAATAATGCTAAACACCTGAAAATTCGTACCTCATCGTAAAAGAAAGATACATGGTGCTTGAATAAAAGTGCCCTTGCGAAGTTTCCGACCAAAGGCCATGGCTTGAAGTGCTTCACACCCCTTACTTTCCAGTAAGTGTTGGCCTTCCAGAAGATAAGGCACAGGTAGAGGAAGGAACATACTGCTACTGCTACAAGGAGACCAGCTGTCGGCATTTCCTTATTTCCAAAGTCAGCGATGGTAATAAACTGTCTGAAAATGTGTTACACCTTCATTCAATCTTATATGAAGAATGAAACATATATTTTTACAAAATATCAAAATCAAGTTAAAAATTTCTAGCTGAATCGAGTTTCTTCAGATATACTCTCTAATTATAAATTAACAATTTTAATAACTTGCAAGAATGAAATGAGAAAATTATTTATTATCCTGAGACTAAAGTCCATTAAGAGTAAAATAAAAATAAAAGTTTGATGACCGGAAGAGTGTGGTCTTAAATTTAAATATTAAAAGCTAAGCTAAACTAAAACAACAATTTTTTAATTTATTTATTGAAATTTACAACTGTATTAGTAAATACATCAAGTAAATTAGCTGATGAAAAGACATGAAGAGAATATGCCCATTGGCAGCACTGCACTAGGTAATCTGAACTAGAAGATCTCGAGGCCATCTTCTTTTCAGATGCCTTGGGGGATTGTCAAGAATGGAAGAGGAAGCAAGGATTGAAACTAGTGGGTTAAAGTGGCAGTGGAGTTTGTCATGAAAGGATTGATACCTCGTACGGGCCAAATCAGCAACATATGGGACATTAAGGTCTTGGTAACAAAGTAAGGAGTACTGAGGATTTTTCAAAGTATTTTGAATTGTGAGGATTAAATTTGATGGTTTAGTAGAGCCCCAAAGCTCAACTCCGTCCGTTCAGATAGGCCTTATGATGGTGATATCGATGAGCCTTTTGTAATTAAGTGGAAGGTTAGAGCGTCTGTCCAGTAAGTGTTGAAGTAAGCGAAAGTGGTCGTTTCAGTCTTGTGTGCGGATTCCAAGTGAGACGTTTGTCAAGTAGGAGTCCTAGGTAGCGACTCTGTTCAACCGGGACAAGCGGAATATTATTAAAGGACACTGTAGGGCAGAATGTCATAGGTTTATGACGAAGAGTAAAGGTAATTTGGTGGAATATGTTGGAATTGATTTTAATTCTCAAATTCTGACACTATACCTCAAGGTCTCTGAAAAAAAGTAATTAAAGTTATAAACTATGAAGTTATTAAGATAAAGTAAATTAGAAAAAAAATAGATTAATCATTATAGAAAATTAAAATAATATGAAAAAAAAAATGGTATGTCTGGTATCTACACTATGAGGTTATTGTCTATTTCTGTGGTTCCCAACAAAACAATTTCACAGACCCCTCCATCCAATTAGGACAATGGCAAGGACCCCATAAATTCAAAAAATTGATTTTCTTTTCGAAAAACACTAAGTTAATATTTAATTTCAATTGGAAGCATACTAAAACATTTCATTCAATAACGTTAAAAACAATTTTACATTTCAATTAAGAATTAATTAAACAAGTAAATTGGTTAAAAACCGTAAATATTTTGTAAAAGTATATAGTTAGTACCTATTCTAAACCATTGTATTAATTTTAAGACGCACCCGACTATAAGAAACATTTTGTTGTTGAAATGATGGATTAACGATTAAGTGATCGCAGTTAAAATAACTTGTTAAGATAACCCAAGATGATATATGACTAAGGCTCTAAGAACTGACCACAATCCGCAAAACATTATTTATTTTATTTATTTATTTATTTATTTCTTAGGGTTTTTCAACCACAAGGGTCATTTGCACCCAATTTTACAATTTCAGTTCATGCATTGCTAATTAAAAGTTGCAATTTAAATTTTTTGAAATATTTTTGTTGATTTCAAAAATAATATCAACTTCTTAATTTGCTCTTCTGCCTGGAATATTTCCTCATGTCCATTTCCTGATAAATGATTTTGTCGCTCATTATCGTATGCATAGCATTCAGTGATTATATGATTGACTGTAAGAGCTACTCCACACGAAATACACTGAGGCGCGGGTTTTTTTTTCCATTAAATATTGATGGGTGAGACGAGTATGCCCAATCCTTAAACGAGCCAAAACGACTTCTTCCTTTCGCGTCAGCTGTATGTTCGACTTTGCCCTGCGAACATAGGGCTCTACTATTCTGAGCTTATTGTCCCTCGTTGCCGTCCAGATCTGTTGCCATACCTGCCACGTCTTTTCCTTTATTAAAGAGATCACTTCACTTGGCTGGGTGGTGTTGATCAATTGGCCGTCGGTAATAGCTCTTTTAGCAACACTGTCAGCTAGCTCATTACCCTTTATACCGATATGGCTTGGCAACCATAACAGATGAATCACACATCCAGCCATTTCCAATGATTTCATGGTTTCTATGGTTTCATTCACCAACCAGTTTTGAGAAAAGGTGTTCTTCAGTGCTGTGATAGCAGACTCTGAATCTGAGCAAATTACTACACGCCGTACTATTTTAGCGTCTATTGATAGGAGAGCCCGATATATAGCTGATAATTCAGCATTATATACCGTTGTGTACTCAGGAAATGAGAACATGTAATGCTTGTCCCTATACACCACGGCAGCACCTACCCCATCTTTTCTTTTAGAACCATCGGTGTAGATGAATTCCCAATCTTCATGATTACTTTTGAACCGTGTAAATTCTGACAGAGCTGTGATTGGGGAACTGTTTTTTTTCTCTTAATTCTGTGGACCCTAGGAGCACGAAGTAACCACGGTTCTGTTTTAGAAGTACTGAGCTGTGGAGGGGAAGGGTATGTCAGACCTAAGTCTGCGATGTAAGTTTGACATCTTTCCTGAAATGTTAGACGATGCTTTCTATTGTTTGGCGGGAGAAGGCGTATATTTGTACTAAACCTTAGATTAAGAGGGTGCACTGGACAAAATATAACCTTTGTAAAATATGATAGTGAAAGTGCTTTTCTTCTTAAATTCAATGGCAGTACTCCCGCTTCCACTTGTAAGCTTATCGCGGGACTTGAACGAAAGGCGCCTAGAGCTGCTCTAAGCGCTGCATTTTGGATAGGTTCTAGCAACTTTTTTTGTCCCCTCACTAGCGGAGTTAAATGCTATACAACCATATTCAAGCTTGCTTAAGAAGAGGGTTTTATAGAGCATTATTAAAGGTTGTGTTATCACCACCCCAAGAATGGCAGCTTACTGTTTTTAACAGGTTAATTGACTGTAGACATTCGGTCCTGATTTTTTTAATATAAGGAGCCCAAGTGAGTTTTCTATCAAATATAACTCCTAGATAAAGGACACTTTGGGAAAAGACGATGGGTTCTCCGTTAATCTCAATATAGTTCACAGTACGATTTCTGGCTCTAGTAAATAAAATTGCCTGGGATTTCGCATTGGATATCACAAGATTTCTTCCTGCTAACCAAGCAACTACTTTATTAACTGTATTCTGCACTGTACATTGGGTTGTGGTCAGGTTTTTCCCTCTCATATAGATGACTAGGTCATCAGCATACAGCAGCAATTTCACCGGCAGTTTTACTTCTTCGGCAACTTTATTTATGGCTATGTTGAAGAGTGTTGGACTAAGAACACTGCCTTGTGGAACTCCGTTCTGTTGGTCGTACTCTGCGGAAGTGGTTGCTCCGCATATAACGTAGAATTTTCGATTAGATAAGAAATTTTGAATGAATCTTAGAATTTGCCCATTGATTCCCATATCGTGTAGAGACTCAATAATGTCACATTTCTTCACTGAATTAAATGCATTTTTGATGTCCAAAAATATTGCTAGCACATGGTGCTTTGAATTCAGTGCCTCAAGTATTTCTGTTTCCAAGTGTATAATATTGTCTATGGTACTCCTACCTGTACGAAATCCACTCTGCCAAACATTCAGTAGATTGTGATTTTCGAGATGCCATTTTAATCGAAGAGCAACCATTTTTTCAAAAAGTTTGCATAAACAGCTGGTCAAAGCAATAGGTCGATAGCTAGAAACTAGTTCTTTAGATTTTCCTCTTTTTAAAACAGGAATGATATTAGCTCTACGCCAGTCATCCGGAAAGTAGCCCAAGCTGAATGCTTCATTAAAGAAGTTGTTTAGGCAAATTTTGCTTGAGTAGGGCAGATGTTTTATCATGGAATATGTTATTTCGTCAGGGCCTGGGGAGCAATCTTTACACGATCCGAGCGCAGCATCAAATTCATAGTAAGAGAAGGGGAGGTTCAGCGGGCTTACGTTAGGTGTTGCGACAACCGAGTATTCATGGTCAATAGTGTTCACCTGTAGATCATTTCCAGAATTATTAGCAAATGAGTCCCTGAAATGTTCACCTAAGGTAGTAGCTATTGTTTGCGGATTTGTAATAATGTCATTGTGTGCAGACAAAACATTTAGAGGGGACGCTTGATTTCTTCCCATAATACGTCTAACGATGTTCCAAACTTCTCCGATAGGGGTATTCCTGTTTATTTTCCCTATGAAGTCTTTCCAACACCGTTTTTTACTTTCTTTGATTGTATAGCGTGCATGAGTTCTTGCATGGATGTAGTTTTCGAGATTTACCGCATTCGGTTGTTTCTTGAATGTTCGCAACGCTTTTTTCCTGTTCTTTATTGCCCTAGAGCACTCTGTCGACCACCACGGAACTGTAACTCGTCCATTCACTTGTGTACGTCTTGGGATAGAACAATGGGCCGCGTAAGTTATTGTTTCCGTTATGGCTTCATACTTAAAACCTACATGGCGATCAACTAGCTTCAAGTTTAAGGAGTCCGTTAAGTTCCGATACAGCTCCCAATTTGCGTTTTTCAAGAGCCAGTGATTGCGGTGGATCTTGCTGGGAGTTCTATCGAGAAATTGTATTAATATGGGGAAATGGTCACTTCCGTAAGTGTCATCAATAGTGCTCCACCTGATTTTTGGGGATATGGATGGGGTTGCTATTGATAAGTCAATGTTTGACATCGTTCCAGTTCTTGGGCAAATATAGGTGTTAGATTCGTTATTAAGAATGGTTAAATTTTTCAATTCTATAAATGTTTCAATAAGTTTCCCTCCGCTATCAGAACGCAGCGAGCCCCAGAGTGGACTGTGACAGTTAAAGTCACCTAGGAAAAGGACTGGAGGTGAAAGTTGTTTATATAGATCATCCAACATTTCAATTGTAAAGCTGAACGGCGAGGGTGGAAGATATAAAGAACAGATTGTAATAGGAAACGGAACAAACATTCGAATGGCGACTGCTTGCAGGTCAGATTGTATTGGGACCTCAATGTAAGGGATTACATTCTTAACCAATATGCAAACTCCACCACATGCTTTCAGGCCACTAGTATAATCCTTTCGAAGTATACTGAATTCGTTAAAAGCAGAGTGGTGTTCTGGCAGCAAATGGGTTTCTTGGAGGCATATGACTTCCGGGTTACTAACCATTACTAATGATTCTAAGTCATTTTTATGATATCGGAACCCTCTAATATTCCATTGGAGTATTATCATGTTGTGTTATTATAAACTTATTATCATTATTTTATTTTTTATCATATGATAGTAACACAGACATAAATAATGCATTCATAAACATACTAAAAGATGTACATCATACTATCACGCACAAATGCTCATATAAGTACACAGACGCGTGCGTGCACGCATGCAGACTCACATATACAGAAATAGTCATAAAGACATGTGCATTCAAACACGCGCGCATAGACATATATACAAACCTATACACACACAAATTCAGGTACATATACTTACACACATACATTAACGTACGGACGTACGCACACACATACAAAAATAGTAATACAGATAGAGACATTTAAATATAAACTACACGCGTACACATAAATTACATTACACGTCTTAGTTTTACTTAAGTGATTTGAGTTGTTTTCCTCTCTTACGTTGTTGTTGGGGAGTGGAAGCTACGGTTTCGGTCTTAATAGGCGTTTTTCTAACAGTTTTTTTAAAAGAAAATGTAATATTTTATTTGATTCGGGAGAGCTATTACATGGGACATCTGGTTTATCCAAGTCATAGTTATATTCCTGATGAGGGATTGAAAAGGTTACTTGTTGTTTAGAGGATGAGGGAAGGTTATTATTGCGTTGCAATTCATCACTTGTGTTAGCACTGTTAGAAGTGGTTGGCTTAGAATTGGGAGGATCAAGAGTTTTCTGCGGTAAAGAACATTGGATGGAGACCTCTGAATGCCTTGGATTATCTATAATAGGCGTTTTGGGGGTTGTGATCATGTTTTCTTCAAGAATATTAATTTTAGTTATTAATTTTTCTATGATAGCAGATAATTTGTCGATTTGAGAATTTAGAGATTTTGTATTCGAGTGATTTACAATATCAGAATAAGTTTCTCGAGAATTCGGAACTGTTACTGGTTGTTTAAATGTGTCCGGTCTGTTTCCTTCTACCATCTTTCGCGCAACTGTAAATGGGACTCGGTCGATTACTTTTATTTTTTTAATTTCCTTTTCCCTTAAGAATATTGGGCAGGATCTAGACCATGCAGGATGTGATTCTGAACAGTTAACACATTTGGTCGCACTGCTACAGGTTCCGTCATGTTTGGGGAGGCTACACTGTCCACAAATACTTTGTTTACATTTATTAGAGGTATGATTGAAACCAAAGCATTTAAAAGCATTGAATTGGATGCGGAATAAATGGTCTTACTTTCAGGTTGATGAATTCTAGCTTAATGTTACCAGGAAGTTCAGGCTTTTCAAAAGTCAGTATTAAAGATGATGTAGGCACTTTGTATTCACCATGTTTACGGTAGATCCGTTTCACTTCAATAACACTCTCGTGGCTGAGTTCTTCTTTTAATTCAGATTCTGAACAGCCGTTCAATTCAGCGCATGAGATAATCCCCCTTGTATGATTCAAATATCTGTGGTATGAGAATTTTATTGGAAAACTTTCAAAATTTTTAGCATTGGAGAGGTTTATAAAATCTTTTTCATTTATAACTTCTAAAAGGAGTTTACCAGCTTTAGTAAATTTTACATTCGTATGCGGAGCATAACTTTTTACATATCTGTAAACTTTGAAGGGACTGAACTCTTTAAAAGATCTGCCGTCTTCAAGAAATTCCATTTCTAAATACTTCTTCACCCATAGCTTATTTTTTGGCTTGTAATTTTTGAAGATGTCAGGAGGCATGGGCTCAAATACATCTGCCATTCAGATTTCGGTATGCCCCTTAAGTAGTCAAACAAAGCCACAAGTGGTTTGACCCGTAGAATTTTGTAAAGAGCCGAAGCTTTCAGTCTTGATAATAGAGACTTCCGAATCCTATACTGCAAAGAAAACAACCACAGCAAGCACCCCAAACGATCTGCAACCTACTCAAACTTCAAAACAAACTCCAGCAAATATTTTATAAGTTTTTTCGATAGCTTAGTTCCAGCTGTTCTCTCCGCAAAACATTATTCTCAGTGAATTAATGAAATTTAGAAATAGAATATAGGTACTCTCATTTACCTCGTGAAATTTAAAGAGTCTGTGCAATGCGTTAGTTATTTTTGTTACAAGCCAAGGATTTTTTTATTAAGGTAATTTAATACAATTTTTCAATAGCATCTCGCTGACCCCCTGGACATCGTCCGCGGGCCACTAGTTGGGAATCACTGGTCTATTTGATTGGGAAAGGAATAGGCGGTTGAAAAAGGAGTGACTATAATTTGGCGGGGGTTTTGAAAAGAATAGTTCATAAATGTTTTAAAATATTAAAAGCTGTAAGTGTATCCACTTCAGAATGTTAACGTCCAAACCGTACTATGTCTGAACAGACAGAATATCACTAGGAATAGGAAATATCACAGTAATCGCAAAAATCCCACATTCATTTATAATTGAAGCAACTTATTTTATTTTTTTCATATTGAAATCTATAACTCCTTTTTCACTAAATTATTAATGTAATTTTTTATTTATATAAAAAAAATGTTCAGTACCAGTAGTTGGTTAAGAAAAAAACACACGACTTTCACTTACCTCCGTTTTTAAAATCGATTAAAGAATTTCGAAATACAGTTAGAGATAAAAACGATTGAAACCATTAAAGAATTAATTTAATTGAATTAATGTAGAAACATGTGTTTTATTAAGGACCCTATTATATTATTATCTAAAATAATCAGTTAGTTTAACGACTTTTCACCACTCTTTATTCAATTTTACAAGCTTGTATATAAGATAATATCTTTTCTAAAGTCTTTCTTTTTCAAACGGTATATTATACGTCTATATTACTGTTCTTATGTTAAAAAACAAAATTGGCGCGCTGTGCTTCATTGACAAGCCGCCATAATGCAATAAGGTCAACATGAATTCAGCTTTACGGGAACCCGAACAACAGTTAGTTGTATCGGGTTTTCATCACTCTCTATTACCCTTTACAATTCCGTGTATCAGATAATATTTTTTCTAAACTCTTTAGCTATCCAACGGTATATTATACATCTATATTACTATTGTTGGGTTCAAAAACACAAAAAATGCATAAAAAAATATTTGTTCAGTTTTTTCCTTTGTTTGTTAATCCAATTCGCTCCACGTGCATATTTAGCTGTTAATTATCAATGGTAACAAGATTTATTTAATTTATTTATTAATTAAGATAGTTATTTTTTATCGAATTTTTAGAATTAAAGGTACTTTAGATGAAGAAAATTTAAAATATCTGCATTTAAGCCCTGCCATACTATTTCAATCAGAATAAAACCTACATCATATTAAAGCCTATTTAATTTTACATCCATATAGCAAGTTTAATCATAATCATAATGCAAAATGCTTGGTATAAAGTAGCACTTTCGGTCAGTCGAATTATTAAAAAAAGTTGCTGTAACATCCCATGCGTATAGTAGTCTTAAATATGAAATTTCAGTTCCGTAAAACTTTTCATTTTTGCGCTAGAGTTACCACACACAGACCTTTTTGCGGGACTTGGTTATTTGGACTCAGGGGACCCTAAAACGTGTGTTTACATGTTTACCCTTACTATATACTCGTATTTCATATATAGGTAAGTGAAAGTAAAAATAAGGAAGGAATGGCGGATAAGAAAGGAGTCTGCTTTTGTAAATTCCATGAAGCTTTCCGGAGAGTCTAAATTTGATATCTTGCCAATTTTGAACAGTTAATAGGTAAAATATTAAAGCAAAAAAGTAAGTTGAACTAGTGGGAAAGATGCTAGACAGTTTCAGATGCATTGGGAGTAGCATGAGAACTGTTTGCTAAACTTTTCGATACGACACCAGTCAAGAACTAATTAAAAGATTCCAAATGAGGATTGCGGAGGACCCAAGGAAATGGAAGCGTGCAATCCGAGAAGACACCATTGATGAGAGGGACCGGCGGTGGGTGACAACCTCAAAAGGTGCTACCTTGAGGAAATTCTTCCCTACGGTCCGGTCACGATTGGAAGCTAAATGGGTAGTGCCGGATTACTGGGTCTCACAATTCCTCACTGGACACGGGGCTTTCCGAAGTAAGTTACACAGTTTTGGGAAAGAAATAGATCCCCTGTGCCCCAGTTGTGAAGTACCGGAGACTGCTGAGCACATAATTGTGGACTGCTATGCCTTCGAAGCACTAAGGGTCAAACTACTAGAGGAATGTGGGCTCTGGGTCCTCACGGAGAGCGATTTCCCTCAGCTGGTGTCCAAGCAGAATTATGGACATTTTCTAGCATTTATTCATGCTTGGAAAACTTCACTTGGTCCATCAGCTTTTAACGTAGGTGGAACAGGACGAGATCGAGGAAGGCCACCTCCGAGAGAAGAAGCAGAAGCTGAAGATATGGTCATCGAGGAGAGACCAGAGTGAAAAACTGGGAAGAAAAGAAAAAAGAAACAAAAAAAAAATTCAAGAATACTACTGGTAGCACTACTGGCTACCAACACCCGTATTGCCATGTGGCAAGGTAGGGAGAAATAAATAAAAATTAAAAGATTTTACAAGATGAAACGCAAACTCTATGACAGGATAATGTTTAAGCTTAAATAGGAATTAGAAGGAAAACAAATATTGGAGTAACCAGTAAATTGTTGGTATTATAGATTTTTTTCCTCTTTGTGGTTGGATAAGTACGAATGCAATATTCTCTATTATACTATGTACCTTTAACATTTAAAAATATAATATTCATGAAAACATTGATGTATGATTCTCTATTTGATCCACTTTTTAAACTTAATATAGGGTAATGAGTTCCAATCATTTCGAATCGAACCAGCTTGTATAATGTAGAAAGCAATTGCTCGAGAAGAAGTAAGATTAAAAACCACCTGCAATTGACAGTTATCGATGAGGTAAACATGAGGCCATTGAACCAGGTAGTCTGTAAGGATAAGGTAAAATCATAAAATTTCAAATTTCTCCAAATGTTATTATTGTACGAGACAAGCTATAAGAATCATACCGTTAATTTAACTTGTCCAAAGGTACGGGAAAAGATTTTCTTTCACGTAAAAGTTCCTGGCAGAATGCAAATGTTTTAAAAACAGACTTTTTAATGTTTTTTTTTTCACCATGGGGTACATTTGCGATGAAATGGAAAACAAGTATGTTTTGTAGGACCCTTCAATGAAAAGAGGAAAAACAACTTAGGTGTCCCAATAGAATATAATCAAAAAAAACTTTTGAAAAAAAAAATAATCACTCACTAAAAAAAAAATGTTTAGTAAATACTTTTTGAAACTATTTTAGAAAACCCTGAACATATTTTTTTATGATAAAATCGGTTAATCAGTTTCGGGAAAAAAATGTTTTTCTCTAGTTATCACCCTTTTGCGAATAAAAAAAACAAAAAAACAGGCGTAACAATAGAAAAAAAAATTTTTTATTCCAAATTTCTTTTTTTACTCATATTTTCGTAGACATTAAAAAAAAAATCAACTCTTTTGAAAAACTGTTAAATCATATAAACTTTTATGCAAAACCGGTGAGTCGTGCAGGAGAAAAAAAAATTGTTTATTCTTTTCCCTCTCATAACGATTAAGAGGTAAAATATTTGAAAAAGATTGGCGAACCAGAAGAGCCACTTTATACATGCATTTTGCACCTTTCTGCGATTTTCCCAAAAGCAGGTCCAACGAGTTTGATTAAACTAATTATATCGATGTATAACTTAATGGGCTTTAATGTCATGTAGGTTTCATTCTGATTTAAATAGTCTGACTGCGCTTAAATGACGATAATTTAAAGCACGTTTAATTTTATAGAATTAAAACCATTAACCATACCGTCTTGTTAGGATTGATAGAAAACGGTAAAGTATATAAGTTCAACAAATTAAATATCCAACAAAAGGAGGAGAGAGCAAAACTATTTTTTCATGCAATAATAAATAATAAATAAATAAATCTCTTTATTTGTTTTCGGAGTAGCCCATACAAATGGAGTTGAGTTGTACAAAATAGTCAAACATAAATCAAAGAAATCTATTACAACTATACTAAACAAAATACGCTTCAAAAACAAATACCCTTAAAAGGCAAAATAAATTGTAACTGTATAAATTTAAACAAATAAAATAATCATAAATAGTTTAACAAATTCAATTATTGTTATTTTAGTAATGTGCTTAAATTATACTTGAATAGACAGATACAAATTTCTTAACTTTAAACATTCTGTTACATAATAAAATAAATTTTCAAATTTCTTTTTATTTTCTATTTGCAACAAATGTTGTACTATGAGGTCATTGTCAGACATATTTTCAATATATGTCCTTAAGTACTTATTTCTGGACGGGGAGTAAACAGGGCATTGCAACAAAAAATGATTTAGATCTTCTGGTTCGCCTGAATTACAAATAGGGCATTCAACGCTACTATCTGAATAACCATTTTGGAATCCGTAACTGGTAACATTCAGTTTATTGGGTTGACATAGTCTTAGTTGACTGATCAATCTATGTTTCCTCATAGGTCCCTTTATTTTCAAATAATATTCCCCCATACTTAAGCTACTAATTTTCCTAAAATTAGGATTAAACTTTGAGTGTAAAATAGCCTGAATATCTAGAGAAAGATTATGATTATTGAATTTTTCAACAGCGTTATTTAATTCTCTTTCAAATAAGGCTTTACTTTTGATATTTAATATGTCAGCCGCGTCTGTAATTAACAATTTATTAGTAAGTTGCCTATTACCAATTGTACCTCACATTGACCCTCTGGTTCAAGAAATATATTTTTAAAATGTTTAGACATATTTTTGGTTACCGATCCTCTTTCATTAAGTCTACCTTTCGGTACCAGCGAATCATTCTTTTTAGAACATCTGTTTCTATTGATTTTAGACCAGTTTCTTTAAAGCATAAGTATTAAAATAACTTAAAGCAACCCGCTCTAATTTTTGACAATGTAATGGGGCCCAGACTTCCGAAGAGTATAAAGAACAGAATTCACCATGGAATTTAGCAATTTGAACTTAATAGCAAGTGAGCCTGATCTTGACTTTAAAAGAATTTCCCGAAATCTATGTGAAGCCAAATGTGATTTCTTTGCAAAGTTATCTGCTGCTTGAGAAAACAAACTCGATGATGAAAAAACCACTCCTAAATAACTGTATTGTTTAGCTATTTCAATTTTAGATTTATTATAGAAAATAGATTTAACTTTGGTTCTATTGCCACCCTTTTTAAAAATCACACATTTTGTTTTTTCAACATTAACGATTAAAGAATTTGATTCGCAATATTTGTAGAGAGAAACCAATTTCTTATTTGTTCCGGCCCAGCCATTATCAAGCAGAATTAAATTATCCGCGTACATCAGCCCCGATACTTCCACAGTATGATCGATATTTATCCCATTACATCCATCATTTTCAAAGTGAGAAATTAAATCTGAAATAAATAATGAGAATATTAGAGGGCTTAAAGAATCTCCCTGTAATACTCCTTGTGTGATATTTACTGATTCAGTCCTAAGTTCATCCTGCAAAATTATTGAAGCTTTTTTGTACAATTCTTGCAGAATACATATTATTTTGGAACTTATCCCGAGATTATGAAGTTTTGCCCACAATTTTGTATAGTCCAGCGAATCAAATGCCCTTTTGAAGTCGACAAATGTCGCAAAAACTGTATTACCTTTGTAACCTGGTGAGATGTTGATGACCGAATTCAAAGTGAAAATACTGTCAACACAGCCTCTACCTTCCCTAAAACCATTTTGCTCTTCCGGTAATAAGTTTTTTTCCACCGCCCATTTGGTCAGCTAAAATAGTCGTGAACAGTTTGACTATACAATTTATTAGTGCTATTTCCCCTGTAATTAGCGGGATCTTTAATATCACCTTTTTTATATAAATGGAATAGTAGAATTTCTGCCCATTTTCCCGGAACAATCGCATATTAAAAACATTATTAAAAAGATTAAGAAGGTAATGGTCCCAATTAGGAGGCATTAGTTTATAAATTTCATATGGCCAATGATCGGAGCCAGAAGCCTTTTTCAATCTACACCCACTGATTACCTTTTGGAGTTCATCCAAAGTCATAGCCTTATCTAATTCTAAAACGGAATATGTGGGTAAAAAGTCAGAAATATAAGTTTTTGTAGAGTAAAATTCCTTATAAAAATAAGCGAATTGTTCGACAGACACTGAAACTTCAACCGCAGTTGACCTATTAAAGTACTTAATTGTATGCCAAAACGTTTTAGCCTCATTAATGTTTGATAATGAATCTAATATACAATCAAAATACCTTTTCTTAGATTCTATTATAGATCGCTTATATTGTTTTTTACTCCATCATCATCATCATCATAATCGTTTCCTCTTCTACCGCTGTTCGGTGTGAGGATCCTGCCTGTAGAGTCTGGACCATATGTCTCTTTCCTGTGCCAACTCCATTCTCCTACTCCAGTCTATCCCACGCCTCCTGCATGCTTCCTTTACACCGTCCTCCCAGGAGATGCGGGGTCTTCCTCTGGGCCTTTTTCCCTCTGTGCGGGTCTCATACGTCTTCCTGGCACTTCTCTCCGAATCCATCCTAAGAAGATGTCCAAACCACCTCAGTTTGTGTTCCTCTAGAATGGTCTCCACCGGTTTGACGTCAAGGTTAGCCCGTATAGTGGCGTTCAGTGTTCTATCTCTCCGTGTCTTTCTCTCTATTTTTCGGAGATACATCATTTCCATGGCCTGGATTTGGCTCCTATGTTTTGAGGTAAGAGTCCAAGATTCTGAGGAGTACAATAGGATAGGAAGAAATGTCGATTTATATACGGCTAATTTGGTCTGCTTTGATACCTCTCTTCTCCCCAGAAAACCTCGCCTTACCATACAAAACATCCTCCCTGCCGCTCCAATTCTCTGGGCCACTTCTTCGTCTATGTAGCCATTCTCATTGAGATGAGCTCCCAGATATTTGAAATTTCCGACTTGCTCTAATTTCTGTCCTCCAGCTCTTAATATCCTCATTATCCTTCGGGGTTTCTTTCCAATTCTCATGCATGTAGTCTTTCCCGGATTAATCTTCATATTTATTTTAGATAATTCCTCTTGTAGGACATTTATGTTATGTTGGAGGTATCGATCATTGTCAGCTAGCAGGATGAGGTCGTCAGCGAAGGCTAATAGGGAATATCTGGTGGGGTGGAGGTTTCTGTGCCCTAGCTGGAATTTCCTCATTATAGGCTTGGCTCTCCTTAGTGCCAAGTCCAGAACAATAATGAAAAGTAACGGACTCAGGCTACAGCCCTGCCTTATTCCCAATGCCGTCTCGAATTCTTTTGAAATGTGGTTTCTGGTTCTGACCACATTCCTCATCTTTTTATAGAGACTCATCACCGCCCAGGTTGTTCCACGGTCTACACCCCTCTCTGAAAGTGCCATCTCTATATCTTCTTTCTCCCCTCTGTCAAAAGATTGTTTTTTACTGTTAATGTTAATATTAACATTTTCTCGAGAGTAGGCATTGCGCCTTAAACTTTTATAACAGTTCTTAAGTAATTTTTCATGCAATATTTGTGTTTTTGAACATAAAAAGAGTAATATAGGTTTATAATATACTGTTGACTGTTGGAAAGATAAAGATTTTAGAAAAAATATTATCTTATACAAATAATTGTAAAATTAATGATGATGGGTGATTAAAAGCCTATAAAACTAACTGGTTTCATATGTAATAACATAATAGATATTTAATAAAAATATATACATCATGTTAGGTTTGATAAAAAACGGTTAAATATATAAATTGAACGAATTAGATATTCTACTAAAGAAGAAAAGAGCAAACATATTTTTAAATGTAATTTTTGTGTTTTTGAACATAAAAACAGTATATAAATATTTTAAATAATTTTGGAAAGATAAAGATTTATGAAAAAAATATTATACGCAACATTGATAACGTTAGTGGAGATTTATGAAAAAAACCGATAAAACTAATTGCTTGTTGTAGATAAAAATATTATGGTTTATTTAATAAAAACACATGTAATTACTTCCTTAAAATTTTGCTTTCACTTACCTGTATATTTTCATCTTTAACTGTATTTATAAATTGATTTTATCAATGGAGGTAAGTGAATGTCGTTGCCCGAAACAGATTTTTATGTGATATGAAATCTGTACTTCAATCAAAGTTGTTAGTGTAAATTTGGAAAACAAGCTGAAAATGTCAAAGGACTATAACATAAAGTGACAATTCCGCTAGGGTCAATCCAGGCATATATCTGTCTGAAATCTGTTATATCAATATTGACTTTCTCTTTTTGAGCTATATTTGTCACATCCACCATATTGCTATTTGTCCCAAATAGGACTTTGGAACGCGCATTTTTCCATTGAAAATTCGAATTGAATAGTAGTTTTACTATAATTTAGTTTTAAATGACGATTAAAGAAAACTAATAAAAGCTTCTTTCTTACTTTCACATACTTATATATGAAAGGGAAAGTATTGCGATTGTGAAAATTTTCAAATTCCAGTTTTCAACGGAAATACACGTTTTAGGGTCCCCTGAGTCCAAAGGACCAAGTCCCAAAAAAAGGTTTGTGTATCCCTTATACACAGTCGAGCGCAAAAACGAAAAGTCCTATGGAACTGAAACTACATATTTAAAATGAGTATACGCCCGAGATCTTAAAGGAACTTTTTCACCGAAATCAGCTAACTAGATGAGCCACTTTATACTCTGCGCATTTTGCACCTTTTTACCATTTTATCAAAAACGGCTCTAACGATTTTGTTCGAATTGGCTATATCGATGTAAAACTTAATGGGCTTTAATATAATATAGGATTCATTCTGATTGAAATAGTCTGACATGGCTTAAATACCAATTTTTTAAATATTCTTCCTCCAAAGTACCTTTAATTTTGTAGATTTAAAAAAAGTGTAGAACATCATTTTATTAGCATTGACGAATAACGGGTAAATATGCAAGTTCAGCGAATTTGATAAACTACTAAAGGAGAAAAGAAAAATATATTTTTTAATTCAATTTTTGTGTTTTTGAGCACAAGAATAGTAATATAGATGTATAATATACCGTGGGACAGCTAAACATTTTAGAAAAAATATTATCTAATACACGGAATTTTAAAGGCTAATGGAGATTGATGAATAGCCGATAAAACTAACTGATTGTTGTAGATAAAAATATAATAGATTATTTAAAAAAACACATGTTTCTATTGAAATTCGAAATAATTAATTCTTTAACAATTTATTTGTACTTTTAAATTTATTTAAAAATTCTTAAATTGATTCTAACAACAGAGGTAAGTGAAAGTCGTGTGTAGCGCGCACCAGATTTTTTAAACATATTTTTTGATATTTACAACTGTTAAAAAAAAATATATATGAAGTAAATTTGATAGTTATATAATACAATGACATGAAATATATGTAGAGAAGCTTCTCATTGGAAGAAATCCAAAAATATTCAAAGCCAGAGGGTCTCGAGGCCATCTCCTTTTCAGACGCTTCGAAGGATTATCAGGAATTGAAGAGGATTGATACCTGGTCCGGGCCAAATCACTAACATATGGAACATTAAGGTCTTTACGGATTAGTTTATTCATGACCAAGTAAGGCGCGTTGAGGATTTTTTAAAGGATTTTGGATTGTATGAATTGGATGCGGGAAGAATTTGATGTAGAATTTAGTAGAGCCCCATAGCTCTACTCCGTAAGTTCAGATTGGTCTTGTAGATGAGCCTTTTGTTGTTAAGAGGAAGGTTTAACCGTTTGTCTATAAGTGCTGAAGTAGCCTAAAACGGCGACTAATAAAGCAAAAGTTAATTACAAGTCAAGAAAAGTAGGTGTATAACACCAACCCTTTAGAATGAAAAGGTGTCAACAAGCTCTGAACCTAAAAATTCATCAACTCAGAACAGATTTATCTGCCTGCACCTAGAGTACAGTAACGAAGATCTACAAAACAATGTGATTAAACGCTGTAATAACTTTGTTAATAAAATAACCATGAAACTTGTTTATAATGTTGTTAATAAAATAACCATTGACATAACTTTGTAAATGAAATAACCATTGAAATCTAATATCTTATCTTAAATCCTAATATAGTATCTTAAGGTTTGAATTACTTTATATTTTGAATATTAAAGAGTAAATTATCTTTTTTTCCTTTTTATCAATAACAATTAAACAATGTACGTGTATGTTTGTTTTATTCGTTTAACGTCACTTTATGCTACTATGGCTAATCGGACGATGCTACAGTGGGAGTCCTAAATTT
The DNA here is from genome assembly GCA_023052935.1 of Piezodorus guildinii. Classification (NCBI taxonomy): domain Eukaryota; kingdom Metazoa; phylum Arthropoda; class Insecta; order Hemiptera; family Pentatomidae; genus Piezodorus; species Piezodorus guildinii. The sequence goes on from CM041293.1 coordinate 67,139,567, forward strand.
TGCCTATCCAGGTTTTTTTAGGATAGGGATCTTTAAAGAGTACCTGACATCGCACAGGCTCGGGACCACCTTTTAACGTCCCCTCCGAAGGACGGCATAACTAAGGATTTATTACTCCCATTAAAAAATCCTAGGGCCACCCGCAGGTTTGAACCCGCGATCTTTAGCATAGAAAGCTGTTATGCTAGCAACTACGCTATGGGTGACCCCCTGTACGTATATGTAACATATGTTATGGTACAATCATTAGGAATTCTTTAAACGATAAGATCTAGTGAATGAAAACTAATAGCTTTTCAAATATTCAGTATAATTTCAATCATAACTTTCAAAAAAAAAAAAAAAAAAAAGATTAATGTGAAAAATGTATTCAAATAAAAAATGAGAAATTCAAACCTATGATAGCTTTATTATATTATCGATTAGCAAGAGGAATGTACTCTAACATGTCATTGAGATTATTTACTTATCTTCTGATAGGAGTAGTATATTATTATTAATTGAATTATTCGTCTATAGAACAAATCTAAGAAAGGAAGATTTTTTTTTATATATATATATATATTTTTCTTATGACACTGTGATTTTCCTAAATGTATAAAAGTTCTGGATCAGAATATTGTAATTTTATTCACCTTAAGTTTTGACTGCGAGAATTTAAAACAATGCGGGAAATAAAATGATTCCAATTTCGCTGAACGCGGTTTACGTTATCAATTGAATTCATCATTTACTTTATCTAAAAGGATTTAAAAATGCTGCAAATTATTACACAATGGTTTATTATTTCTACATAACCATATTAGAATATAACTGTGTATAAAGCGGTTTAATAAGCAATTAACTAATATGATATAATAATACTACACTTTACACTTGTTTTTATCATAAGAAATAACCGAGTGATCGGGGAATCACGTGTCTTATAAGTTGAGGCTTGACCATATGAGATTATATAATTTTTTCTTTATTTATTTGTTCATCTCGGTATCTTGATCTCGAAATTTATTTTAATGTTTTTCTATCTTCAATAATGAACAAATTTGGGGGAATCACATCTCTTGTAATTCGTGACTTCAATATATTATATATATATATATAATATATATATATATATATATATATATATATACTTTTTTTTTTTTTTTTTTTTTATCGCACTTTACTGATTCTAAAACTCTGCACATATTTTTCTCTTTATTAAAAATCTGTTTTATTAATAATCACGGTTTCTTGATTAGAAAACTCTCATAAAAATTTTCTCTATGTTTAAAAATAACTGAGGTATTGAATTTTTTTTTTTTTTTTTTGTTCGTCGCGATATCCGGATCCTAAAACGTGTTACAATGCTTTCTGTAAATAACATACATAAAGTTTCAAATTTTTATTTTTTTAATAATTATTCCCAGTTTCTTGATTAGAAAACTATAACTCAAATTTTCTCTATCCTCAACACAAAGGTTCACACAAAAAATAAAAGTCATTTTCCGATCAGAGAGTCAGTGCGTCCCTCACACAATAAAAATATACCATTTTCCTGCTTGTTGACTATGTGCTGTTATGTTGTACATTTATTTTTGTTTTGTGTAAAAAAAAAAACCAGACTATTGCTCTAGGGCAGAGGTGCTTCCTGTGTGAATATGTTTTTTTATTTTTCTCATCGTTGTCGTAATTGTTCTTTTGTTTTAATATTTGTTCGATAAATATTAGGCCGTTTTACAAAAGAATTCTTGGATATATTTTTTTTAAAACAATTTATTTAATTTCCAGTCATCGCAACGTTTCAGCGTCTAGGGCCATTCTCAAGCTTCTGTAATCAATTAAAGTTTCATTGCATTTATACATTTTCAACAATCTAATTACAACACATAATAAATTATTTTTAATAATTATGTCACCTACCATGCATATCCATGTTAATTATCATTTCATTTCACTGCTTTTCAGCAGCGTCGTCATAATTTTTAAAAATATCATTTTTCAAAAAAAAACCCGTACTCAAAAAAAAATATCATATTATATTTCATCATCACTTGAAAAAGGGATCTATTTGTTCAAAAAAGAAAAGAAACATTTTTATTAACTTACTCAACAGTTTTCGGCCGTCTTATAGGTGTTCTCGTGCGCGACTAAACTTGGGGTGGGGATGCCAAAGGATTTATATATTTACTCTGTCTATAGCACTTGCATAAAAGGTGTTCAGGTTGTCAACGTCTGTTTGCTGGTTCACTGATTTTTCTAAATTTTTTGTTATATAAATTGATTCAATGGTCCTCCTTTTATTTATGTTTTCTTCCTTATGTAGGACCGAGATATTATCAAAATCAAAAATATGTTTATATTTATCGCAGTGTTGTGACAGACCTGTAGCCAATTTTGATTTTGTGGATTTCGAGTTACAGTTTTGTTTATGTTGCTGTATTCTCTTATGGAGCCACTGCGACGTTTGTCCGTAATATGATTTATTTTCACAATTTTTACAATCTATTTTATATATGACATTTGTCATCTTTTGTTTTGGTATGTCGTCCTTAGTTTTAGTATAAAGTTTTCAATTTTATTTACAGTTTTTTTCCCGAATTTAATTTCGGTTACATCATATTTTTTTTAATGTTTTCTCTACTTTATTAGTTAAATTTTTTATATACGTTACTGAATAATATTTTTTAGGATATGTATTGTGAATTTTGTTGCATTCTTTATTATTTTCTGGCTCATTTATTTTGGTATCTTTTTCTTTTGGTTTTATTTTGTTGTCTATTTTAGAATAATTCGTGATCAGATTTAGTTCATTTTTTTTTAATATTATTATTTTTTACATCTATTATACTATGTTGAATTTTTTCATTATTATCCTGTAAATTTTTAATGTCAATATTTTGTCCATTGGTACTATTGTCTTCATTCACTTTATTTTTGTACCATAATTTTTTGACCATTTTCATCGGATACCAATTTTGTTTTAGTATGCCAAATATTATTGATTTTACCTTATCCATGTAGGTGTCATCAGTTAGTATCTTTGCTCTGTTGATCATATTATTTGCTGTATTAATTTTTTGTCCCGTACTATGATTGCTATGCCAATTTAATAGTCTGTTGCTCGTTATCGATTTTTTGCACCATAATGTACTTAAATTGCCAATGTTGTCTCTAATTATCTCTATATCTAAAAATCGGATTTTATTATTAAGTTCTAATTCTTTTGTAAATTTTATCTTTTCAGATATTGAATTTAAATTTTTTAACAGGCTATCTATTTCATTTTTATTTACTATGGCTAGAATATCATCAACATATTTCACGAGCAATTTTGGCGTTGTATTTATTTTATTTAATGCATTTTTTAAAAGTTGATTTAGATAAATTCCACTGAGATTAATTGAAAGGCATCCACCCATTGGTAGACCGTTAGTCATTCTATAAAATTTATTGTTAAAAATGAAATATCCATTTTCACATACTAATTTTATCCCTTCTATAAATATTGCCTATTTTTTATAGATGTATATGGTTCAATATCATTCCAGTTTCTATCCAGTATTTTGTATACTTCATTTAACGGAATGTTAGTAAAAAGAGATTCAACGTCATAGCTCACTAAACATTCGTTAGCTTCTATCTTGCCTAAGTTTATTATTTTTTCTTTACCTTCAATTGCGTTTTTCACGTCGTAGTTATTATTGTTATTTAAATTGTTTAGTGTTGGATTTATGAATTTTGCCAGTTTTCCGTGATTCCATTAATATTGTTTACTATCGGTCTGAGCCTCTCAGGCTCCGTTGGTTTATGTAATTTACTTAAACCATGTATTCGTGGCATTGTGTAATGTCTTTTTACGATCTTATCTTTATATTTTTTTATCAATATATTTATATTTGATTAGTTTTTCTACATACGTAATTAGTTTGTCTTCAATTTCTTTTGAGGAGAGAGACAACATTGGCAATTTAAGTACATTATGGTGCAAAAAATCGATAACGAGCAACATACTATTAAATTGGCATAGCAATCATAGTACGGGACAAAAAATTAATACAGCAAATAATATGATCAATAGAGCAAAGATACTAACTGATGACACCCACATGGATAAGGTAAAATCAATAATATTTGGCATACTAAAACAAAATTGGTATCCGATGAAAATGGTCAAAAAATTATGGTACAAAAATAAAGTGAATGAAGACAATAGTACCAATGGACAAAATATTGACATTAAAAATTTACAGGATAATAATAAAAAAATTCAACATAGTATAATAGATGTAAAAAATAATAATATTAAAAAAATGAACTAAATCTGATCACGAATTATTTTAAAATAGACAACAAAATAAAACCAAAAGAAAAAGATACCAAAATAAATGAGCCAGAAAAAAAATAAAGAATGCAACAAAATTCACAATACATATCCTAAAAAATATTATTCAGTAACGTATATAAAAAATTTAACTAATAAAGTAGAAAAAACATTTAAAAAATATGATGTAAACGAAATTAAATTCGGGAAAAAAACTGTAAATGAAATTGAAAACTTTATACTAAAACTAAGGACGACATACCAAAACAAAAGATGACAAATGTCATATATAAAATAGATTGTAAAAATTGTGAAAATAAATCATATTACGGACAAACGTCACAATGGCTCCATAAGAGAATACAGCAACATAAACAAAACTGTAACTCGAAATGCACAAAATCAAAATTGGCTACAGGTCTGTCACAACACTGCGATAAATATAAACATATTTTTGATTTTGATAATATTTCGGTCCTACATAAGTATTCAAGGATACCCGATGATGAGGCAATAGCCTCAAAACGTAAAGTGATGCTAATAAATAGGATGATATAATTAAGATATTATTCATATAAGAAGATTTGTTCCACTATTATAATATATTGGGTTGTAAAATAAAGTTGTAGCGTTTTTCAATATTTCAATTTAATCCTCTCCGTGTTTATAAAATCATGTTTACTTGTTTAATAGCAGAAAGCATTATCTGTATACTTACTGTATACTTAAACTACTGTTTGCTCCGTTCAGAACCCGGAATTTTGACTTGAAAGACGATAAGCGTACGAGTCGTCCTTAAACTGTTGATGATGACCAAATTCAAGCATTGGCCAACCTTTACTCTACGACACATGATATCACAGAATATAATTAAATGAAAATATTTACAAGAATCTGAAGTTTTTATTGAAATCACCAGTAAAAACGATACGAGCTTATTTACAACCAAATATATTTGAATTTTCAATGCGTCTTTAGATCATTAAAAACAAGAGAGACTTTAGATTTTCTTGGACTCTCGAGGATTCCAGAAGGTCCTTAGGAAATATCACCAGTATTCCCTAGACAAGCCAATTTATATGGTTTATCGTACAGCTTGGCCAATGTGAATTGTCTCATCTAGGGAAAATTGATGAATTTTTCATATGAGGATCTAGAACCCTCGAAAAGTTAATTGAAAAATTTAGAATAAAACAAAAATGAAATTCTCTGTGTATCTTATTGCGACCTAGAAGCATAATAACATAATTATATAAAATTAAATGTCAACAATGAAAACTAATATATACGATTTTTTTATTAAAAGACTAATTATATTAAACAGCAACGTTTAAGAAAGATAAATATTGATAAATTCTCCTTCCATTTATCTACTCATCAAATCCTATTATCACCAATAGGAGCAAAAAAAAAAAAAGTGGACATGGACGTACACGGGTCCTGATTGCTACTACGGACTCATTATAACAGGTTTGCTTTATTTTGTAAACATAATTATTGGACAATTAAGTTCGGAAATCATTAAAGTGGTGGAATAAAAACATGTAATTATTCAGTATTTGCTTGACATACACCTGAAGTAGTCCTTGGAGAACTCAACCGGTCTCCTTAATCCTTCCGAGTTAGCTCTAGTGACTGAAATGCCTACAGTCCTCGATCACATAAAAACATGTATACACTTTTTACTATAGTACTATTAAATGAAAGCCTTCGAATATTTTATCATAACCAAGAACAGAGAGAACTCTGATTTTTAAGAAGAAAATTTGTATTTCATAAAAATAATCAGATAATAATAATCTTAAAATCCTTTTTTAAACCATAATTGCGCTGGAAATATCATAGATGTGCCCCTCACCGCTTTTTTCTTTAGCTATATAAAAAGTATATAATTAGAGAAAGTATTGCAATCGTAAAAAAAATTGAAGTCCTGTTTTCGGCAGAAATACACGCTTTAGGGTGCACTAAGTCCAAATGACCAAGTCCCACAAAATGGCCTGTGTGTGTGTGCCGTAAGCCAAGCTCGGAAACGCTACGTTATATAAAACTGAAATTTCATACTTGATACTAGCATGAGAGATTACAACAACAGTTTAAACTAAATCAGGGAACTAGAAATATCACTTTATGCTACGCATTTTGAACCTTTTTACAATTTTCTCAAAACCGGTTCAAACTATTTTTATTAGATTCGCTATATCGATTTAAAATTTAATGGGCTCTGATATATAAGTTTCGTTCTTATTGAAATAGTCTGTCAGAGCTTAAATGCCGATATTTTAAATTGTCTTCCTCTAAAATACCTTTAATTATTAAATTCCAAAGAAAAAAATTCATCTAGATAGCATTGATAAAAAAAAAACGTGTGAGTATACAATTTAAACGAATTTGATAACCAATTAAAGGAGAAAATATCAAAATATAGGAACTTTAGATAACCGTTAAGACTGATAACGTAAAAACTACCTTACACCACGAATTAAATTTATTATTTCTTGCTATGAGACACTTAGGCATCATGCAGACCACACTATTCACGGCAGTATCGCTGTGAAATCGTCACAGATTCGGTTCAATATATTCGAAATCGTCCAGACCTTGTTCCTTAACATTTTTGATTCTCATGATTTTTTTTTACCAGTCTATCATTTCCTGCATATAAAAACGTAGAAATACTTTTCTGGAAAATACTTTTAATGTTGTAGCCGTTTTAAGTGAACTATGCAGCTCAAAACATGTGCTGGGAAAATCTTTCTAACTCTAGTAATTTCCAGATATCAAATAAAAACAAAAACTAACAGTAAGTTGAGGACATTTTTTATATTTTTCTTACATAAATAGTGAAAAAAAGTGGTTAAAAAAATTCACGATAAAGAATAAAAAACGAGACTGTTTGTGAATTAAAAGTAAATAAAGGAAAAGAGACTAACTTTTGATTATTTTTTCTTTTATAGCTTAGTCATAGTCCAACTTGCTGTAAGAATTTCGATCTTGAGAGCGTAGTCCTTTTTTGTTTTTGAGTTTTCAATTATGCCAAAATTATGAAACTAATACATGAGGAGTATAGTAGTAATATTGCTTTATTGAGAAGTAATACAATCTGCCACTATCTTGGGCAATAAGTATTAGAGATAAAAGAAGTCATTCATTCCATATGTACAAAGTAAAACAATTAAAAAGTAAAATGCCTCAATAACAAAAAAATAAAATAAATGAAAAAAAAGAAAATAATTACAATCTTGGCCACATTCATACCTATATACAATATTTACATACTGCCCTGGGAACTCCGAATCGAACCTCTGCATCCAGAAATGGATGCCGAGGCACAATGTCAGGAGATCCCAGCACCTCTCAGTCAGCCGCTTCACCAATCTAGTCAGTGGAGACTGAGTGAGGGCGCTAGAGCCACACACTCTCAGGCATGAGTGGAGAAGTTGGCCATTGCCAGCACTTCAGTTGCATATTTATAAGAGATCTCTCGGCCATTGCCGCCTCAACCTACGAGGAGGGTTGTAAGGATGGTTGGTACTAGATAGGGATTGTGCCAGGGGATTAGGAAGGTGAGCAAGTTTCTGGTGGAAAGTTGAGAATTTGGATGGGATGAGATCAAGGACATAAGGGATCTTGAGGTCATGATGTAAGGTCTTGTTTGTAACATAATAGGGAGCATTGACTATTGTTCTAAGGACTTTGGACTGAAAGGATTGGATACGTTTGATGTTCGAAAATTTAGTAGTACCCCATAGTTCAATTCCGTAGGTCCACATAGGTTTGAGAATTGTCTTGTAAATTAATAGTTTGTTTCCAACGGAAAGTTGTGATGTTCTGTTCAATAGTCTATATAACTGTCCGTATCTTCTGTTGAGCTCTTGTCTTTTAAGTCGAGTATGTGGGTTCCAGGTCAGTGAGGAGTATAAGTGACATAAATTTGGTACCTGAGACTCAGCTGGTTCTTGAGTTATAAAATCGTCATCGCTGTTCATATAACATTTTCTTTAAAAATTATTAATTTTAAAAATTGTAATTTTGAATGATGATGGAAGTACTGTGTAGCGTTTTAGTCCGTACTGTTATGTTTTTGACCGGCTGCTTCTCTAAGGCAGTTACTTAAATTACTCAAATAACTCAAAATGATTACATTACTAGGTTAATTGATATCCTTAATCAATATATAGACTATATTTACTGAAACCGTTCATCGTCATCGATTTCTTTTCTAAAGGTACTTTAGAGTACAGTTGGAGTACTTTTCTAAAGGTATTGGACCTTCACTTACCAATTCTAATTGGTGGCATGCAGAGGAAGATTAAAGTAAACAATATCCAATAAATGACATTATTATTATTATTAACTTATACCTATCCATTATATTAATAAAATGCCTAGAACACTGAATGAGAATACTGAGGGACATTACTGTTATCTTTGCCAAATAATATTACCCAAAAAAAAAAAAAAAAAATCTTTAAAACACTTAGTTGGCTGGCGAACGTGGAATCAGTCTTAGGCGTCCTTTTTGCCTTCATCCTTCAGCTGCTGTCTGATCCCCGACGGACTTCTCCTAGACCTCAGACTCCTTTCTTCTCGAGGGTGGAAAACGACTCTTCTCTCGCTGGGTTTCAACTGATCTTGATTCTCCATTCTCGCCCTAATCACCTCTATGCTCTCTCTCTTTTTTTTTTTTTTAAATACAAATACTATATTTTGGAATCTAGGCTGATATGGGAAGTGCCCTGAAGCCGGCGGTCCAGCCTTTGTCCTAACTCTTGCAGGCTAGAAGCTGGGGTCTAGGAAGTTTCAGGGTTGTCGCTTGGTGCCCATGGGAGAGTCAAGGGGGTAGGTAAACGCCTTTTGGACTTTTGTCGACCCAAGATTATCAATACTTATTTAACAAATATAATATTTATCGAATAATGAATTTTTACCCCTCAGTATTCTCATTATATAACATTACATCACATTACATAAGAGCCCAAGAAAATCCTAGATTCTAAAAAAAGTGAAGAAGAACTAGAGAGGCTGAGGAAACATATATAAATAGTGTTCAAGAAGCTGCTAGGTCACCTTCTACGTCCAATTCAAAATCCTCCCCAAATGAGCACCTTTCGAGATGCCTTAGCACAAATAGAAGACCCGGCAAAGTATAGAAAACTTAAATATTTATTAGATATATTATTTTTATCAAATGTAATTAGTGCATTGATATGTTATTTCTATACTATAGTTCTGTGAAAATTAGAATCAAACATATGAAATTGAGAAGGTCAGGTGTTAGACTAAATCGAATCACGATTAAGTACTATTTCAGAAATTAAAACTTGGAGCGAAAAAAGATTTTATTCGATTTGAACTTGAAGTTTTAGGATTCACTGACCTACTAGAAACCATTCTTACTGTAATATATGGCACAATTTGTACTAATGGGTTCGAAATACTAGAAAACATTCATATGACTGGAGTTTATTTTCCTATGTTTTCAATTTTCAACTAATTATCAGCAGTTGTAACAATCGTAATTTATGACGAGTTAAAAAAAAAAAAAAAAAAAAAAAAAAAAAAAAATATTATATATATATATATATATATATATATATATATATATAAGAATAATAAATATCACGAATAACAACCACCTATCAAACAGTCATGAAGAACACTTAATTAATTAAATTAATAATTAATAATTAAATTTAGCTTCTAATTGCTTATCCTTTTTTACAGCACATTATCATAGCTAATATTTCAGAGAAAAGCATAAAAAATAAATAATGAATATGTAATATTATTCTACAATATTAGATGGGTATAGTATTGGATATTATAGAGTTGAACAATTTTAAAAAACGTCCTTCGTTAACACGAATTCGGATGTAGTCTGAAATCTGATGAGCATATTTTTTCTCATTATCTAATTCTTTTATTTCTGAACTTCTGTGATAAGATATAATATATATATGATTATAGGAACAACATTTAATAAAGTTTTGATTAATTTTAATTTCATTATTGAATAATTATAGTATTAACTAAATAGAAATTGATTAGCCTATGTCGGCAAAAGTACAAAGGGCGTGTACTTGCCCTCCTTTGATTGCCCCGGTTTCCCCATCGGTCTTGGGTACCAGAGACCCCTAGGAGTTTCCTCCAGCGGCAGTCGATAGGGGTGGTCAAAAGATAAAAATAAGATCACAAAGGCTGTACCGCCAACCGGGGCACTTCCCATATCAGCCCCACCCGAGGTGACGAGGATGAGAAAGGTGATCCGAAAAGTCAGTCTTATTTGAACCATGAGAGTTGAAGTCCAGTAAGAGAACAGCCGATGTCCGCCGGGGGTTATAGAGCAGCTGGAAGATGAAGCCTAGAAGGAGCGCCTAAGACTGATTCCACCTTCCACAGCCGACTAAGTGTTTATTAATTGTAATATTGTATGGCAGTGGGAAATGCGTGTTATTATTCAGTTGCTAAGTTACTTAGTTCGCGGCTTCTATCTAAAAACTTAAAGGTTAGAATTTATAAAACTATTATTCTTCCGACGGTTCTTTACGGATGTAAAACGTGGCCGTTAAGGTGTTCGAAAATAAGTTACTGCGTAAAATATTTGGTCCGAAGAGAGATGAGCCCATTGGGGAGTTTAGAAGGTTGCACAACGCGGAATTGCGGGACTTGTATCCTGTGAATATAATTGATTTGATAGCATCGCGGAGACTCAAATGGGCGAGTAAAGTTTTTGGGCTCGATGGAGAGCGGATTCCGAGAATGTTGGTATTCGCTGAACCGACTGGTAGGCGTCCGAAAGGCAGGCCGAAGCGTCGATGGGAGGATTGGGTTAAGGCTGATCTCGGGGGCTTGGGCTTGAACGGTGAACATTGGACGAGTCTGTGTAGGCGGAATTTGGTGGTATCGGCATCGAACCTTCAGGTTCGCTAAGCCTATTATTATTATTATATTATTATTATTAATATTGTATGGCAAGGTTCACTGTAATGTCCCTCAGTATTCTCAGGCATATTTTAAATAAATAGTATATGTATAACATAAGTTAATTTAAATAATAATATCATTTATTGAAACTTGTTTACTTTAATCTTCTCCTGAATGCCACCTATTATGATTGGTAAACACGATACCTTTGGAAAGGAAATCCAATTGTAGCCGAAACGTAGTGCAAAAAGAGTGGTGAAGTAGAAATCAGCCTCTAATTTTATTCATAGAAATTGACCTTCACTTAAAAGAATTTACACCTTATATAAAATGACCAGTAACAGGCTGACTGATAAAAGCGAAGAATTTTGGAACAATTTTAAGAAGTTCATTAATGGTTTAAGTGAAGTACAAAGTAGAGACATTAGCAGTATAATGAATATTTCTGACAAAATTGTAAGAGGCAGGATCAAGTTGAGATCAATTTAGTTCCATTGCACCTGAAGATGGCATTGTAGCCGAAACGTAGTGCAATTATTTTCAATAAAAGAGTGGTGAAGTAGAAATCAGCCTCCAATTTTATCCAATGGTTTCATTAAATATTAGTTATACATACATTAAATATATCAAGTAAGTTTTTGAATGCACCGCTGTCTTAGAAAAGCAGTAGCAATATATATATATTTATATATTATTATAGGAACAACATTTAATAAAGTTTTGATTAATTTTAAACAGTTCTTTTTCAACCATTGCTGTCAACAATGATTTATTTTTATTATTTATGAAGTGGGAATTAAAGTTCCTGATCAGGAATCATTTTATCGTAAAAGTATCTTAAAATATAAGTGGTAAATATTATCCATAGAAGATATATACTTCCGATTTTTCTGAATCACTTTTTTGTATCCGCTTATTGTGAATTAAAATTATTTAATAAAAACAAAATTATTGTTTAATACGTTTTAATTTGTTTACGGAAATGAGATATAATTACACAAAATTATAACTTTGAGCTCATGCAAGAAAATAATAATAGTACATATATATATATATATATATATATATATATATATATATATATATATATATTTTTTTTTTTTTTTTTTTTTTTTTTTTTTTTTTTTTTTTTTTTTTGAAGTGATAAGATGTTAATTAATTTTATTCTAATTTTAGTGTCAAAAGAATTCAATTATGATGTAAAACTTAATTGACCATGAGAAAATATACGTTATTCACAATTAGTAAAAAAAATATAAAAAACATTAACTCTATTGTTCAGTATTTACTTCCTATGAATATTAATTACTGTTGTTATTTTTTTGTTAATGTTAATTATGTACCAGTTCCGGGTATTAGATCTAAAAAAAATCTTGTGCGGGCAACACACGACTTTCACTCACCTCCGTTTTAAGAATCGATTAAAGAATTTTCAAATACAGTTAGAGATAAAAATTAGTGAAACTATTAAAGAATTAATTAATTTGAGTTTCTATAGAAACATGTGTTTTATTTAAAAAAAAATCATTTATATCATTATCAAAATTATGAGTTAGTTTTATCGGCTTTTCATCACTCATTATTAACTTTTCCAATATTGTGTATTAGATAATATATTTTTTCTAAAATCTTTTGATTTCCAAAGGTATACTACACATATTACTGTTCATATGTTCAAAAACAAAAAATGTCCGCCTGTCCCACTATTTCCTTTAACAATATTCCACTCACCTCAGTTGAACAGATCCGGTACCTAGGACTCCATCTAGACAAACGTCTTGCTTGGTGGAATCCTCACACTAGACTGAAACGACAAGAACAGCTCGTAGATACCGCTTACTACGACACTTACTGGACAAACGATCAAAACTTTCCACATACTACAAGAAATTAATTTATATTACCATCATTAGGCCTATTTGGACATACGGGATTGAGTTATGGGGATCCACCAAACCATCCAATTCTTCCCGCATTCAATCCTTGCAATCCAAAATCCTCCGAAAGATCCTAAATGCCCCTTACTTTGTCACCAATAAAATAATTCATAAAGACCTAAATATCCCCGAACTAGATATTCCTCCTTTTATTCCAAATTACCCGTCCACTCCAACCCACTCGTCCGCAAACTCTCATCTCCTATTCCTGATCATCTTCCTAGGCGGCTGAAAAAAAATTGAAGTGCTACCACAGGGTAGTTTCTTCACATGCCTGTATCACGCCCACTTGATCTATCAGCACATTTTCTTAATGTATTTTATTGTATAATACTGTTGTAAATTTCTCTCAAATAAAAAAAATAAAAAAATGTATTAATAAACTATTATTTCAGTTTTTTCTTTTAGTTGGGTATCGAATTCATTCAATTTATATATTTCCCAGTTTTTAATCAGTAGTAAGAAGATAATATAGTTATTTTTATAGAATCTACAAATTTTCTATCGTTGATAACAAGATTTTACTGGGTTTTTTTTTAGTATCCACAAAATTAAAGGTACTTTAGACGAAGACAATTTAAAATATCGGCCTTTAAGCCCTGTCAGACTATTTTAATTAGAATGAAGCTCACATGATATTTAAGCCCATTGAATTTTACATTGATATAGCGAGTTTAATCAAAATCGTCGGAAACGTTTTTGAGAAAATCATAAAAAGGTCCAATAAGCGTGGTATAAAGTGGCTCTTCTGGTTAACCGATTTTGATGAAAAAATTTCAGTTTCATAGGACTTTTCGTTTCCGCCCGAGAGTTACCACACACACAGAACTTTTTGCGGGACTTGGTTATTTGGACTCAGCTGATCCTAAAACGTGTATTTCCGTTTAAAACTGGAATTAAAAAAATTTCACGATCGCAATAATTTCCCTTACTATATATAGTATGTGAAAGTAATACAAGCATGAGTACTACACTTATTTATTATTATCACATTCATAAAATAATTCCACAGAGAGTCTGTATATAATATAATACATCATGTAACAACTCTATCATTATAAATTTTGATAAGAGTTCACCAGTATAGGTAAGATTTTATCAGTATTTGTAATACAGATTGACAGTGCTCCACAATGGAACAAATACACGGAATGTTTTTATGTTAAAGTGTATAAAATGAAAAAAAAAAAAAGCTGTTATCTCTATTATTGGGTTGTTTCACATGAAATGCCCGTTTTTATAGTTTCTGAAATACATAAAGGATTTTGCAGGTCTCTGTTGTTTTCTTCCGAATGTTTACATATTTAAAGTAAACAGTTACTAATCCTCTACCTTTATATTATAAACATCAGCTTCCCAATCAATTACCTACTTTTTTGTATACCTCCAAATATGAACATGGAAACACGCGATTTTCGAGAAATATTTTTGTACGAGTTTAAACTCGGCCATTCAGCAGCTGAGGCCGCTAGAAATATCTGCAAGGCGTTTGGAAAAGGGAGTGTTAATGAACGGACCATTCGCCGTTGGTTTGCTAAGTTTTCAGCTGGGGAAACCGATGGTTACAGTATGGTGGTCCATGGCTGGGATAATTCATTATTCCTTTTTACCTAGATGTGAAACCATTACCTTTACAACGTAGTGCAATGAAATTGACCAAATGCACACAAAATTATTTAAAAAAACAACCTGGATTGGTAAATCGGAAGGGTCCTATACTCTTACACGGCAACGCTAGACCCCATGTTTCAAAACATACCGTGCAAAAATTGAAATAACTGGGCTACGAAGTTCTTCCGCACCCACCATATTCTCCCGACTTGTCTCCAGCAGATTACCACCTGTTCAGGACTTTAGACAACTTCGTCAAAGAAAAAGTTTTTGAAAATGATGATCAAGTGAAAAGTGCGTTTTCAGATTTTGTTTCACTTCAAAGCTCAGAGTTTTTCAGTTCGGGGATAAAAAAGTTGGTGTCACCTTGGGAAAAATGTGTAGAAAAAGAAGGTAAATACTTCGTATAAAATTATCGTGTTTTCATATCGTATTTTTAATAAAAATCATTTAACTTGAAAACGGAAATTTCATGTGACACAACCCAATATTGTTATAATTTACTGATGAAACAATCAGATTTGTGAAACTAATTGCTTTTGATATTTTAGCAGGCGGCCTTATTGGTATTCGAATGCTTTATTTTAATGTTTTTAATCGACATTGAATGTTTGAACAGTCCCTCATCCTTTCCTGCCAAATTAAACTTGCAAGCCTTAAAAAAGAAAAAAAAAATTTGGTCACGTTTGGCTGAATAAACTATTGCGTTGTCAATGAAAAGAATAGAGAAGGCAAAATAGTAATCTCATAATTACTATCAACCTATCGTGGAATCGTCGAAAAGAAAAACTAGTAATTTTATTGTGTAGGAAGAAAATATAGAGTAGCAACATTTGATTTTATTGTCCAACCAACTAGAATAAAGCCTTTCAATATAGCCAGGAATATTATAGGGGACAGATACTACAAATTTAGAGAAATGTTCGATTTGTGCTGTCTAAAATTCTACTAATTATGCGACTTTATATCATTATGATAGAAGCTACTTAAAATTATTAGTAACAATTTAAAAGTTTAAACTAAAATAAGTAAATTACTGTGTAACATGATCATGCATGAAAACTTTTGGTGTATCAAAATGATTTCTTAATTAATATTTATATAAAATGTATTCGGTTATTGTTGGGAAAATTATTTATATGGAATTCGAAAGAAGTGTATTGAGACTATAATTATATTTTAAATACAAAAATGATTAATTATTAAGAATCCTTTTTATTTATTTATTTTTTCTGATTGTTTCTATCTACATTAAAATCTCATACTCTTATTACAACATTTTACTTTCAGTTACCCTATATATGAAATATATAGTAAGGGAATGTATTGCGATCGTGAAAATTTTCGAATTCCAGATTTCAACGGAAATACACGTTTTAGGGTTCCCGAGTCCAAATAACCAAGTCACACAAAACGTTGTATGAAACGGAAAATTCATATTTGAGACAACTATACGCCCTAGATGTTACAGCAACTTTTTAATCAAAATCGGCGTACCAGATGAGCCTCTTAATACCATGCATTTTACACCTTTTCACGTTTTCTTCCAAAACGGCTCTTAACGAATTTGATTAAACTCGCTATATGGATGCAAAATTTTATGGCCTTTAATATGATTAATTTTGATTGAAATAGTCTGACAGGACTTAAATGACGGTAGTTTAAATTTTCTTCCCCTTATGTACCTCCAGTTTTGTTATATTCGAAAAAATATAACATATCATCTTATGGTCATAGATAAAAAAACGGTAAAATATATTAATTGAACAAATTTGATAATCAATCAAAGGAGAAAAGAGCAAAACTATTTTTTTTAATTGTAATTATTGGCTTTTTGATATTACGAACAGTAATATAGATGTATAATATATCGTTGAAAAGAGAAAGGTTTAAAAAAAAAAAAAAAATCTGATTCACAAAGTTGTAAAAAGTAATGTAAAGCGACGAGTAGCTCATAAACAAATTACTGATCATCAAACGTAGTTATTTAATATTGTTATAATATTTAATCCAAATCATATCTTAGTAACGAATACACGTTTTATTAAAATTAAATTAAAATAATTTTCAAATTGAAGTGTAGTTAATAGTTTTTAAATTGATTTTAACAGTCGAGGTAAGTCGTGTTAACCGCACCAGATTTTATATTAATTTTAAATTTTTTAATTATAGATTATATTAAAACAACTTTAATATCATCAATAAACTTAAGGAATTATGTGGTAAGAAGCACAACATTCTATTTATTCTTAAGATGAATTATATTTTGAATATTTAAATATGCCCAGTTACAATTTTAAACCACCATAGTTTAGCTTATGTTTCAAATTAATTTCTTAATATAAACACTTTAAAGAGCACACATTGACTTCCATTTGTCACTTAATCACTTTATTTCATAAGCTTTTCATATTCATTATGTTTCTAAGAAACAGTGAGCCAATGAACACCAATAATGACAAATAGCAGTGTGCTATGAAATAAAAGTGATGGGTGATATATGAAAAATCATTTATATAATGAAAAAAATAAGTCTTGAAAATGAGGAAACAGCCCCGAAACGTCGACAAATATGAAAAGCTTATGAAATAAAGTGATTAAGTGACAATTGGAAGTCAATGTGTGCTCTTTTAAGTATTAATTTTTATATAATAGTATCATTCAAGAAATATAAACTACAGATATTGGCTAAAAAAGAAAACGAATGTTACAACATTATATAATGAATAATTTTTAACTCTTATTGTAGCGTTAATCCTGAATAAAATAAGGTAAGAAAAATGAAAATGTAAAGATGTAGAAAATTCATTAAATGAAGAAATATGCGTTGTATAATAATTTAAGGTTTAAAATTGAAATTTACTGTCAGATAAATGAAAATGTAAAGATGTAGAAAATTTATTAAATGAAGAAATATGCGTTGTATAATAATTTAAGGTTTAAAATTGAAATTTACTGTCAGATAAATGAAAATGTAAAGATGTAGAAAATTTATTAAATGAAGAAATATGCGTTGTATAATTATTTAAGGTTTAAAATTGAAATTTACTGTCAGATAGTGTCTTATATAAAACTTTGTAGATATCTCAATCTTCAAACGAACACTAAACAAAGCTAGGAATGTTTCAGAGAGTGGGAAGATAGGGATTTTTCTCCGAATTACTACGATTCTTTGGGTTCTCTGAGCCTATTATTATTATTATTTTATTTGTAGATGAACTTAATGAACTCCATAATAGTAATATAGATGTATAATATACCGTTAAAAAAAAAGGCAAACATCGTAGAAAAAATGGTATCTTATATACAAAGTTATTATGGTGTCTTATTACAAAGCTAATTTAATGTGACGAATTTTGCATTGACTTAGGAGATTGTTGTACATGACAATTATATGATATATTATTTAATTAATTAATTTTATATTATTTAATCTAAAACCAATATTTCCAACGAAACTTAATGTAATCCTTAAAACTTGTTTGCACACTAACTTTATTTGTTTATTTATTTAACGTCACTTTATGCTACTATGGCTAATCGGACGATGCTACAGTGGGAGTCCTAAATTTTGCCTATCCAGGTTTTATTAGGATAGGGATCTTTAACGAGTACCTGACATCGCACAGGCTCGGGACCACCTTTTAACGTCCCCTCCGAAGGACGGCGTAACTAAGGATTTTTTACTCCCATTAAAAAATCCTAGGACCACCTGCGGATACTAACTTTATTTAAAAGATCTTTAATTGCTTTTAACAACCGTGGTATGTGGAAGTCGTGTGTTGTGAGCACCTGAGTTTTGTCTTGCATATTTATCTGATTGCAAATTCAATAATGCAAATGTGTAATGATTTATGTGGCGCAGGGAAATATAAGTGAGAACGCGGCTACTACATGAGGAAAAATAGTGTAAATATATGAATTCATTAATCGTCAGATATTGTATAAAAAGGTTCGTACATTGTATACAATCATATATCGTCTGAATTTATTTTACTATTTTTTTTATTTTAATCAGAGAAGAAATATACTTAGTAGCCAACTTTCTTTACCTAATAGTTGTAGAGATTTACGTACATAAAATGAGACGTTGATTTCCAAAAGGTACTAAAGGACCTTTTTACGAAATTGATTTTTTGTCATATTTGTATTCTCATCATTTAGTTTTATGTAAATGTTCTATTTGATGTTATCTAATGAATTCTCAAGTCCTTAAAAAACGTGATTTAGAAATGCGGTAATTTTCTAAAAGTACTAATTACGCATTTATTTTCGTTCCAAATCATTCTAAAAAAAATCATTTTATAACTTTAATATGATGTTATAATTATAGTAAAAAATATTTCTAAATTTTAAGGCAGAAAGACCCAAATTAGCTAGTTTAATAATATATTAATGAGAGATTATCGCGCTTCCTGTAAAATTTCCTAGAATGGATATAGTACCTTTTGGAAATCAACGTCTCAAATGTCTATGGATGTTAGTAGCGAAATAAGACATTCTAATACAATTTAAAATAATTATAAATATTTAACTGGGTTAATTATAATCAAAATTAATAGAAAATATAGAAGTATTTAAATATAATGTAAAACACTATGGTCTTAATATATATATATTGATTTGATGGGCTTACTTGATGAATGTGTCCGATGCAGCAGCAATAAGAGATCTGAAGTTACTGCTGCAGACTGGGAGTTTGAATACATATATATGTTTATAAAAGTAGTGGGGTGGTTCACTTAAAAGAATTTGCCTACTTCAAAAAATCAGGCAAGTTGTGCCTTAATTATTTTTTTTTTAATAAAACATGGAGATAGAATTTATCGTCTATAACAATCAATAAAGTTTTTGCGCTTTTTATCACTTCAGATTATCTTGTATGTTGGGCATATTTTTCGCCTTAACCACATGTAACATGTTCAAATATTTCTCCTTTTTCCGCCTTCAGATGAGTACCTATTCTGTCGTAGCTATTTTATTTTTTTAATATCCCTTTTGACTAAGATGAATAAGAAATGGATAGTAAAAAAAAAAAAAATCTGGTGCGGGCAACACACGACTTTCACTTATATCGACAGTTAAGAACTATTAACTAAAGAACAGTTGAAAAACGTTTTAAGTTAATTTAAATAAAAAGTGTATTCAGTTTCATTATAAACATATTATTTATATTAAATAATATAACATTATTAAATTGCTACGTATAATATTCAGCAATAAGTTTATGCACTACTCGTCGCTCTACATTGTACAAATTTTTGTGTCCGATAATATCTTTTTTTCTCTCCAACTGTCAAAAATTACAATAAAAAATTGTTTTGCTCTTTTCTCCTTTGGTTGATCATCAAATTCGTTCGACTTGTATATTTAACCGTTTTTTATCTATGTCAATAACGAGGTATGTTTTATTTTTTCGAATTCTATTATATTATTATCTAAAATTATAATTAGTTAGTTATATCGGCTATTCATCAAACTTTATAAACTTTTACAAGCTTGTGTATAAGATAATATTTTTCCTAAAATCTTTAGCTTTCCAATGGTATATTATACATCTAAATTACTGTGCTTATATTCAATTACAAAAATATATTTACAGTTTTCTCTTTTAGTTAGATATCGAATTCGTTCAACCTATATATTTACCTATTTTTTGTCATGATAACAAAATTATTTGGTAATTGTTTTAGTATCTACAAAATTAAAGGTGCTTTAGAGGAAGAAATGTTGGAATATCGGCATATAACCCTGTCAG
Source organism: Piezodorus guildinii (assembly GCA_023052935.1). Classification (NCBI taxonomy): domain Eukaryota; kingdom Metazoa; phylum Arthropoda; class Insecta; order Hemiptera; family Pentatomidae; genus Piezodorus; species Piezodorus guildinii. Next base: position 67,160,100 of record CM041293.1, read on the forward strand.
TCTATTTCAATCAGAATGAAACCTACATGATGTTAAAGCTCGTCGTAAATAGGTGCATAATGCATGATATAAAGTGGTTCTTCTGTTTAGCTGTTTTTGAGGAAATAGTTGCTGTAACATCTCGGGCTTATAGTTGTCTTAAATATAAAATTTCAGTTTCTCTCCATGTTCTCCATTAACCTTTAACTTTTCGTGTATTAGTTCGTGTTTTTAAAAAAAAATGTTTAGCTATCCAACGGTATATTATACTTCTATACTACTATTCTTGTGTTCAAAAACACAAATATTGAACACAAAAATATATTTGCACTTTTCTCCTGTAGTTGTAAATCAAATTCGCTCAACTTGCATATTTACCTTTTAATTATCAATGCTAATAAGATGATGTTCCTAATTATTTTGAAATCTACAAAATTAAAGCAACTTTAGAAGAAGAAAATTGAAAATATCGCCATTTAAGCCCTGTCAGACTATTTCAATCAGAAGAAACATACATCTTACTAAAGTCCATCAAATTTTACATCGATATATAGAGTTAAATCAAAATCATTAGAGCCGTTTTTGAGAAAACCGTAAAAAGGTCCAAAATGTATAAAGTAGCCCTTCTGGTAAGCTGATTTTGATGAAAAAGTTGCTGTAACATCTCTGCCGTATAGTTGTCTTGAATATGAAATTTCAGTTTCGTAAGGCTGTTAGTTTTTGCGCTAGATTTACCACACACAATTTTGCGGGACTTGGTCATTATGATTCAGGGGACCCCAGGTGAAAACTCGAATTAGAAAATTTTCATATATAGGTAAGTGAAAGTAACAAAAAAATTAATAAATTTCACTATTTTAAATTAATGATTTATTTTTGGCTAGCCGATTAAAAATTAACTTGACAAAAATAATTAAAACTATTACAAAATAGATAAATATGTGGTAAAATTGTAATCAGGCTCTGTATCTGCAGGAAGTAACAAAGGCGCTAATTGATTAACTGTTCGCACGTATACTCCTGTTGGAGTTATTATCTTAACTATCCTAACTATTCCATCCCCACTGGGATAGGTCTCAATAATTATTGCTGCTGACCAACAACGAGGAGGTACTTGCGCTTCTTTTGCTGGTACCAAGCTTCCTGCAGTGACATTTTTGGTGTGCGACCTCCATTTGATACGTTGCTGCAAATTGTTCAGATATTCCAACCGCCATCGTTGCTATATGACCTGAATTAATTTTTTCGACAATTGCCAACGGTTCAATCTGTTCATTGGAATGTCGGTTAGAGTTAATTCCTGGGTGAATGCCCGTCCTTGCTCAAAACGAGATGCTAGTAATGTGCTCATTAATGGCTTAGCTAGTGGCCTTCCAATAAGGAAATGGCCAGTGTTAATGGATCGATATAATCCAGAGTTGTGGAAAGTGAGCACAGTGGCCGAGAATCCAATATGGCTTCTATGTTTGTGACAATGGTGGATGACTCCTAAAAAGTAAGGCAGCGGTCATGTAATACTCTTACTAAATGTGTCTTAATTGATTTAACCCTCGCTTCCCACAGACCTTCAAAGTTAGGAGAGGCTGGAGGGATAAAGTTCCAGTCTATCTGTTTAGTGTTGCAATGTTCGATTATACACTTTTTCGTTGCTGAGTCTCGGAAAAGGCTCCATAACTCGTTCAATCTTGGATCAGCTCCCAAGAAATTCGTTGCGCTATCTGAGAGAATGCGAGCAGATCACAATTCTACCTAGACAGGCTAGGAAGGTATCAGTCGTAAGTTGGATACCAGTTCAAGGTGAACTGCTTTAGTGCTCATGCAAACGTATAAGCGTACATCAGCTTTGGATGTAGGTGCCCTTCTCCTTGAAGATTCCTTAATTACGGAAGGTCCGGAAAAGTCTACTGCGACATTGATGAATGCCCGTCCTTCAAAAATAACAGTGATAAGCGTATTTAAAAAATATCAATCAAAAATATCTTCGAAAATAACATAGTTACAAGACAAGCGTATATATAAGCGAGATTTTAATTGTTTTCATTTCTCCTTTTGTTTATCGCGCTTTACTGATTCTAAAACACTATATATACTTTTCTCTATCTTCAAAAACTACTGAGTTATAAGTGTATTTATGTGAAAAATATCAATTCTTTTCTTTCTTTTTTCTCTTTTATATAATTATTAAAAAACAATAATGATTTTTTTTTTTCTATCATCGAAAATAACTTAGTTACAAGCGTATATATAACCGATATTTCAATTTTTTTCTTTTCTTTTTTCTATTTCATATAATTATTCGTGGTTTTTTGGTTAAAAAACGATAATGAATTTTTTTTCTATCTTCGAAAATAACGTAGTTACAACCGTATGTATAAGCGAGATTTCAATTTTTTTCTTTTCTTTTTTTCTATTTTATATAATTATTCGCGGTTTAGGTTAAAAAACAATAATGAATTTCTTTTCTACCTCCGAAAATAACGTAGTTACAAGCGTATATATAAGCGAGATTTCAATTTTTTTTTTTTTATCGCGCTTTATTGATTCTAAAACTCTATACACACTTTTCTCTATCTTCAAAAATAACTGAGTAATAAGCGTATTTATGAGAAAAATATCAATATTTTTCTTTTCTTTTTTCTCTTTAAATTAATTATTAAAAAATAATAATGATTTTTTTTTTCTATCTCGAAAATAACGTAGTTACAAGCGTATATATATAAGTGAGATTTCAATATTTTTCTTTTCTTTTTTCTCGTTTATATAATTATTCGTGGTTTTTGGTTAAAAAACGATAATGAATTTTTTTTTTTTACTATCTTAAAATAACTGAGTTATTGAAAAAATCCTTTAACCGCCGCTTTTCTAAAACTAACCAGCTGATTTCAATGTCTAGGGTTAGAATCATCCCTGAATGGACTAGTATTTTTGTGGCGAATATCAAAAAAATCGGTCCAGCAGTTTCGGAGAAATGCCGCGGACGGCGGACAAACGGATTTTTTTTTATTCGTTAATCGGATTTTACGCATCTTGAAACGTAGGCTTTCAAATTTTGAGCAGAGGTAATTTTTTTTTTTTTTTTTGGTCGATTACAAAGGTTGATTATTGAAAATAATAAACCAAAAGTGTTGAATTGATTTTAAACAACGGAGGTAGATTTTTATTCTTTATTGATGTATTATTTAATCAAAAATAAATTTCTCTTCATGTTAAATCAATAAATAAAGAACCTATTTAAATTATCATTTCTTCTTTTGTTTAATTCATTTAATTTAAAAAGGGATATAATTGAATTTGTAATATTTTTCAAATAGTAATAATTTTTAAATACTTAAAAATATGTATTTGTTGATAGATCATAAATCGTAAACTAATATACAATTCAGTTAATGAGGAAAAGTTAATTTCCTGAAAAAATATTGTGACACAATCTTGAACCTCTCAGATAAAATTAGGTTTCAATAATTACTTTTTTTTTAGCTTATCAAGTGCATAAAATTTTATCATATTTCCTTATTAATGTTGTGTTTTCTCCTGGTTTGATATGCAATAATTAACAAAAGACTTATTATGAAACACTATAGCAGCACTATGGAGCTGCGTGGTCCGATGGATGGTCCGAACCCAGCTATGGCACAACGATTATTTATTCTCTTGCTTTAAGGCTTTAAGCAGCTCTGGAGTATGCAAATCCTCCTGGGGCACACCCAGCCTCTTTAAAGTGAGTAGTTAAAAATTGAGGGAAAAAACCTGTCGGCTGAGCGCGATCAGAGCCTGACCATCTTATACAGTCGTTGGCCTGGAAACAGTACAAATCTCTTTCGTTAATTTTCCATGGTTTCACTAATTTTCAAAGTGCAAATGATATTTCCTGTATTGTGCTAATGGATTTTCACATTTTTGCGTTTTGAGATAAACTAAAATGGCAAATAGTGCAAAAATTTTCTTTTTTATTTGTTGGAAATCTTAAATTCATAAATCGGTGAATGTATTGTCACGAAATTAATGTAAGTTGTAGGCTGAAAGTAAAACGTGTGAGTAAAATTTCTCTACCATTCGTTTACTTTTATATCTTCTGAATTGGTGAGTTTGTTTATTCATTTAACGTAACTTTATGCTGCTGTGGCTAATCGGACGATGCTATAGTGGGAGTCCTAAATTTTGCCTATCCAGGTTTAATTAGGAATAGGGATCTTTAACGATTACCTGAAATCGCATTGTCGCCTTTGATAGAGAGCATAACCATGAATGTTTTAACTTCCATTAAAAAATCCTAGAGCCGTCTGACGCTATGCAGCCTGCGACCTTGGGCATAGAAGACTGTTTTGCTAGCCACTACATCACAGGGGACCCCTTGAGTTGGTGGGTGGTTTTCTTAATGCTCACTGTTTTCGGCCTATTTAAACCAAGCTTAAAAATGATCTGAAAATGTCTAAAAATGGTATTAATTTTTATTATAATATTTTTTAAACTAAAGAGTGTATATTGGAGGTTTAAATTTGTTTTTGGATTTTGACCCTCCAATAAATCTTCGAATTTCAAGTTTGAAATAAATTAATTTTATTGGGAATCCTGTCATATTTATATAATTAATTTTTTAATATTTCCAGACATAAGTAGAAAAGATAATAAAAATATAATTCCATAATTTAAAGCCTGAAGCAAAAATACAATGTAGTTACATCTTTAAATTAATTAGTTTGGCATTGCATGTTTTAAAGCTTTTTATTTTATTTAATAAAAATATAGGCGTCTAATTTTGTTTTTGGTGATTTTCAAGGAGCAATAGTGAGTAATTAATGAAAATGAACTTTTATATTGAATATCTAGAAGCACAATTACAAGCTGTTGTGAATTCATATTTATAATGTCAAAGAAAACATTATAAACATTTGTGTAATACTACATAAAAAGAGTATATCTATATCACATAGTAAATATAGAATTACTACTACTGTATACTACCTCTGTGTAGTGGCTAGTATAACGACCTTCTTTTAAGAAGTCACAGTTCAAGCCTGGTGATGGCTCTTGGAATTTTTAAAGGGAAAAAGAAAACCTTGATCATTTGTCATTCAAGAAGACATAAAATGGTGGTTCCAAGCCTGTGGGATTTTAGGTACTCATTAAAAATTCCTATCCTAATTAAATCTGTCAGATTCAGTTTTAGCCAGATTATAGGATTATAGTAACATTGTCTGATAGCCACATTTGCATGAAAGTGATGTTAAGTGAATTTACAACAATATAACAAATATGTTGTATTAAAAAACATAAATAAAACTTATAATTTATATTATTTCATCAAAACTCAATATAAAATCTGAGAAAAAAAATTCACAGAAACTATTTTATTTTGTAATTTTTCTAGAGTGTCTCTCATTAACAAAATAAAGAATAAATTTATATTATCATAAATTTCGTTTATAATTTAAATTTATATTATTAATGCTATTATTCTTATTACTTATAATTATAAATTCTATAATTTTGTATTTCAAGCTGGTATTTTTTTTACTATTTAATACTTAGAGAAATATGCTGAATAATTAATTAACATATTTTACACAAAGAAACACACATGATACTTTTAAGGATATATGCTAACAACAGTTTTTAATGAAATAAGTAGAATATTATACAAAATGTAAGTATAAAGTTACAGAGTAAAATAGTGCATACATATTTATTTGTACACTCAAAAAATTGAAATTTTTTTGTACACAAAATTGGAAAATCTTTTGTATGTAGAATAGCCATTTGTCTAAACATTTATTTTATTTTTTTCATTTATTATTTTTTTTTTTATAATTTACTATTACTAGGTTAATTCTTTTTGCAAATATTTTTAATATCACTTTTAACATATTGTACAGGGATTACCTATAGCAGGGTGGCTAGCATAACAGCCTCCTATGCCAAAGGTCACGGGTTCAAATCCTCAAGTGGTCCTAGGATTTTTTGATGGGAGTAAAAAATCCTTAGTAATGCCGTCCTTCGGAGGGGACGTTAAAAGGTGGTTCCGAGGCTGTGCGATGTCAGGTACTCATTAAAGACCCTATCCTAATAAAACCTAGCATCAAGTGATGTTAAATAAATAAACCAACAAACATATTGTACCATGTGGTCTATTAAGTCATATTTTTTTTCTATACACTTCTATTTCATGGCATTTGATATAATATATATCGATTCACATAATTTTTATTATGCATTAAGTTGAGCATTTTGAATAGGCTGAGTTAAGTACTTATTACATAGCACACATACTATACCAATAATTTTTAACTGTTAATTATAAAGTGTGACATATTATATAATAATATAATAATAATAATAGGCTTAGCGAACCCGAAGGTTCGATGCCGATACCACCAAATTCCGCTTACACAGACTCGTCCATTGTTCACCATTCAAGCCCAAGCTCCCGAGATCAGCCTTAACGCAATCCTCCCACCTCCGCTTCGGCCTACCTTTCGGACGCCTACCAGTCGGATCAGCAGACATATTATATAAAGAATCATAAATACAAGGTTGATAAATTTTGTATGAAAGAACGCTGATATAATAATATAATTTAACATTTTTTAAGGAAATATGCAGAGTAATATACTAATAAAAAACATTATATTCTGAATCACATTTCACATATATCATGTCAGTAATTTTCTAACTTTTATTATTAGTGGAAATATGCTGAGTACCAATTTAAATGATTTTTCATATTCTATATCAAGAAGTAAAATGTGGCTAATACATTTTTCAACATAAATTTGAACATGAACAACATTAAGGCCAGTTTATAATGCATGCGTTTTGATGACTGAAGTCGTAGCGGGCTATATATAATTCTAGGGAGCCACTACGGCTTCAGCTCCCAAAGCGCATGCAGTATAAACGTGCCCTTAGAGAGTATTATAAATACCATGTGCATAAATTGTGAAATGTGTAATGCATTTATTTTCAATTCTGTGCCATTTATAAATTACTTAATAAACACAGTCATTAAATTGTATGCTTGGGCAATATTTGAATGAATTGTCCATGAATTCTTTAATAAACACAAAATGAAATGGCCTGTCACTGAGTACATTACCTTACTTAAAGTACAGATAGAACAGGGTGCTTATTGTGAGATAAATTTTAATTTGCATGAGGAAAGGGATTGTGTCTTGTGACAAATTTAATTATTTTAAACATCATAAATTGTTTGTGAATATGTTTCTCAATGCTTCCAACATGCTATATCGCTTGCTAGCTCCTTTTTTTCCCCTCTCTATTTAAAAAGGTGATTAATTATACTATCTAATTGATCTTAAATTTATTTTTAATTTATATTATTTAATTAATCAATTAATTATTTTTTATATAAATTTATATTATTTGAGTTTATTAAAAATATAAACATTTATAAGTTTCTTGGAATGTCATCATACAGCTAGTAAATCTCACTTTGCATTCCACAATGCTATACCTTTACAACTGTAAAAACTGACAAAATACCATCTATTTACCATCTTACATTAGTTTTATCTTTTATCTTATATGCAGCAATTAACAACTAATAAAGGGTGCTAACTATGCATTGAATATTTGAAAACAAATATATATATATATATATATATATATATATATATATATATATATATATATATATATTGAAAATTATATTTATTTTATATAACATTAAAACAGAAAAATATATGTAACATTTGCATCTTCTTTCTAGATAAATGCATTTTATTTTTTTTTATATTTACAATAATGATTAATAATTTATTATCTATTGAATAAAGTGTATCTATTCAAAAGACAATTTTTATTACTGCTGCAACAATGAGCCACGTAAATCATGATCCATTCAATTAAATATAATTATATTTATGTTAGTCTATAAATATTGTAAATTTATTTTCATTAATACCTTGATTCAAATATGCAGGAGTAAATGACCTTTACAAGACAAATGTAAAAACACAAATTAATTCATAGAAGTAATGAGCATTATATATCTATTCATAAAATTTTTAAAATTTTAATAAGGTTGTCATGAAACAATTTATAGAATATAATTTCATTTTTATACAAATGTTGAAAAAAATATTGAATGTTTCGTAAAAAAAGAGAAATACTATTTTAAAAAGTAAAGATGCATTTTATTATATTTTTAATGAATTCTTTTCAGATCTACTTTGATTGGGTTGGCTGCTTTTGGAGTTAAAAAGAGTGCTGTGGGTTGGTATTTCACAGGCAACTTAGTATCAGCATTAAGCGACAGCTCAAAATTTTCAAGAAGATGTGCCATAAAAGTTGTCGTCTCCATAGTTGCAAATCTTTTACCTAGAAATGATTAAATTATTATAACAGCGTAATTCAGATCATTAAGCTATTTGAATTATATATTGTAGAGTCAGTGATTTAAATAAAAACATAAGAATTGATTCTATTACAAGCTTCAATGTTGGGTCTATGAGGTATCATAGAGAAATTTTTTGTAATTACTTAAAGGTAAAATATTTGTGATGCCTTGACTAGTAATAATGATAATATAAGTACAAGGACAGAGTCAACATTGGAAATGACATAATTGCTAGTGATCACGGACATGTGACTTCTAATGCATAATCACAATCATTAAATTGGTCATTTTCTAACATTTTGAAAATTATGAGCTAAAAGAACGGATGCCATTTGGCAAAAGATAATGGAAAATATTTGATTTCATTATGAGTATTTTAAGACATATCTATCTTGTACTAGATTTAAATTTTAGTAAGTTAATGTTTTGCAGTTCCAAGTAAACTCTAATGCTGGTGCTACACCATTCTGATTCTACCGTCTTTATTCCTGAAGCTCAGCCTCTGGCTTTGGCTTGTCTTTTAATGCAACACTAAATTTTCGTGGGTTTGGAAGTAAATACAAGATGTTGACTCTCCCTTTATGGCTTTATGAGGAATCCCGCCTTTGGCCATTTGCAACATTTATAAACACGCACACACACACACACACACACATATATATATATATATAAATGATTTTTTGGATTTAGGGGGTCCTGCCATTGAAGTGATTGAATGAAGGGGCCTGTGAACATTTTTTGCTGGGAACCACTGTTCTAAACAGTTTACAACCTAAGATAAGTATTTTTAACCAGAGAACTATTAGTTGTGAACCATAAAATTAATAAAATCCATGAGCATCCAATTCAATTGTTTGAAAAAAATGTAATTTCATTAACATATCACTTCAATTGAGAGCTGACTGTAATGAGATAATAGAAATTCACATGCTAAAAAGACACTAAAAAAATGCTGCAATGAATTTAATAATGTAATTAAAATGACTTACTTGGTATATTTAATCATTACTTATTTAAAGAAAAAAAACATAAATAGATAGAATTTGAAATAAAATTTAATAGATATTAGTACCAGTCCATAACAAATCAAAATTAACTAATAATTTAAAAAAATAATTTACATGACATTATTTGACTAATGGATGTTAACTGCTTGAACAAAGGTTGATTAAGGAAATCTCATGTTGTAATTAAATTTCAATAGAATAGGGTCCTGTTATATTTTATTGCTTTATGGGAGAGATAAGCCAATATCTATTCTGATATCTTAAATACCACTATCATACTATCTTGCTATTGGAAGATGATTATTTATATAAATATAGTGATAAATTGATGTAAATAATAGCACTGACTAAAGACAAATCGTAGAAAAGAAGCATGCTTTAATCTCAGATAAGGCCAAATAATATAATGGAATAAAACAAATATTTGAGTGAGTGCATTCAGTGAAATGTAAATAGGCAAATACTATAAGATAAATAAAACTATTGAAACTGTAAACAGAAACCCACGAACATAGAGTCATTTAGGATAGTACTAAATAGATCATTTGGATTCAGGGGACTATTTCCAGTGAAAAATTGAATTGGAAAATTGTCATGATCACAATACTTCACTTACTTTGTATTTAATATATAGGTAAGTAGGTAAGTGAAAGTATAAATTGATTAAATTATAGTTATAAATGCAATATAGAGTTAGGATGGATCAAGAAGCCCATTTAGAAAAAAGATATAAAACCCCTTATGTCAAAACAGTTTGGTACCAATGCAATATATTGCTGTATGATTATCCTATAACAATAATTTTAAAATGTTTTTTTGCTGCTAAAAATTTAATCAAAAAAAAAAAAAAAATTATGACAACATGAATGCATTCCAACAGTTAATACTTTCTATCGGTTTCCCACACAGGCAAAGAGAATAACATATTAAATCAGCCAGCTGTTAAGAAAAATGCAAACGAAAAACATTAATAAAATATGATTTAACTTATACTACAAAAGATTAAAACATATGATATGTATAGAAAAAATGTATTTTTATTATCTTTGTTAATTTGATATTACCCAGACAAACTCGAGGCCCATCTGAAAATGGAAGGTGGGCAAACTTGTCATGTATTCCTTCCATAAATCTCTCTGGGTCGAATTTTTCAGGGTCAGGGAAATTCTTTGGGTCCATTTGTATATTATGGATTGGTATAACGATTCTAGTTCCTTTAACAAGCTTGACTCCATCAATTACTGTGTCCTTGTCGCATACTCTATTTAAAAACTGAAGTGATGGCTGCATTCTTAGCGTTTCTAAAAATAAATTTTAATTGTTTATCAAAAGTTTTTTTTTTTAAGTATATTCATTTCAATTTACAAATCTATTGATATGTACAAATCAAGTAAATTATAAAGATTATAAAAGAAATTTAATGTATTGTAATTGTCTGTTAATGTTTTATTTGTTAAATTAATTAAATTGTTAATTTGTGAATAATTTCTGAAAAATAATAATTGTATATGAACATATAGCTACCCTGTACACAGGAATCTAAATACTTCATGTCCCTCACAGCTTCCCAAGAATAACCTCCATATTTCTCTAGTACAGTCTTTATTTCCTCTCGAGCCTTAGCTTGGCACTCTTTTGATTGTGCCAAATTTGAAGCAGTATACAACATGAGAAGGGAAGTTGCATCCATTCCAGCAAAGAAAAACATGAAGGCTTGAGCAATAGCCAATTCATCTGTTACGTCTGTAAACAGATTTGATTGTAAAATATTGTAAATATATTTATCATATATATTATTTGAATGATTTAATTATTACTTTTGTTAGTCAAATTTCCTTTAAGTCAATATATGAATTGTAGAGACTTAATTTTTATATTTTATTATTTTTTTTTTTTAAAGGAAATTTCGGAGGTCTATTTTCTTCAGCCTAATATCACCAATATTTATTAGCTCACCAAATTCATATATCAATCTATCAATTTATATCAAAGGTTGGTCAATGAATGATTTTTTTTTTTATTTTATGAAAACTACTAAAAAATTGCTCTATGAATAGTTTACTTACATATGAGAAAAACTATGAATATATATTTATATATATATATATATATATATATATATATATATATATATATATATATATATATATATATATATATATATATAGATATACAATACTTCTATCCACTATTTCTCTCAACATTTTTCAATAAAGAAGGATAAAACTCTCATCTCACTTTATTTTAGTAATATTTTTATTTTCATAACTAAAATCATTATACAATTGGAAAAAAAACAACAAACTTTAGTCAAATAGGTTTGGTTTCAAAAGAAGATTATTCTGATTTAGAAGAATATATAAGACTAAATATGCTTATGGTTCTAAATTATAAGTTATTATGTTTCTGAGAGTTAAAAAAACACAAATTATTGTAATAATGAGTGGACTAATAGTTAAGCACATGTGATACTACAATGATTTATTGTAATTTAAATATAAAGACGTAGATTACCACTCTTTTGTTGTATTTTGGTATCATTTTAAGATTGTTAAATTTTAATCATCCATACAATTGACAATTACCTATATATTAACTTTTATATTGTGGATCATTGCTCTGTTCAACAAATCAATTTCCTGAAAAGAAATGAGGAACATGACTTATTAAGTTATTTTATGAAACAATGTTCTTCCAGTTATATAAATCATTTCCCAGAAAACTTTGAAATTACTAAAATCCCAGTTAATGTGATACACTTTTGGGAAACTTCCGGCGGATTGAAACTATTCAATCATGAAGTAGATGATGGTCATTTTTGAAGCAATGGTTCCCAGGTCTTTTCTACCTTTCATCCTTTTTCCATTGTTTGCTAATCTATCTCCTTCCCTGCATTGATTGTTTCTTAAGGACCATGTTGATTCCTTTCTCATGGTTTGGGATTCTCTTCTATATTATGCTTGAGATTTTCTATTATGGCTAAGAATAAATTTTTTATCTTTTCAACAAATTTTTTATAAAATTACTTTGTTTCCTAGCTGCATCTGGCGATAATTTGAACAATGTTTAACTCATTTGGATGAACAAAGGTTTTTTCTGTATAGTTTAAAATAAAAAAAAAAAAGTATATGTCCATTGAACTTGACATGATATAATGAGTTTGTCAAAATGTTTTTTGAAGAATTCGCAAACATTTGTTCAATGCATAGTATAAAGTGACATTTCTGGATCGTCAATTTCAAAGAAAAAAGTTGTGTAATGTCTCAGAAATGTATCTAACCTAAATATGAAATTAGGGTTCCAGAAAACTTATCTTTTTGAGGAAGACCTTACCATAAACACATACCTATTTCCGTTGAAAACTAACAATACAAAATTTGAATGATCATAATCAATGTATATATGAAGTTATATAGGTAAGTGAAAATAATATAAGTATGCGTACCATTATGATATTTATTCATTTCTGAAATCTTTTGAATTCTGGTTGCTATTTTATGACATTAAATAGGAGTTGAACTTACACAGACTGCAACGGAATTCCTTTTTATGATAAATATATGCCCTTTTATGATTCAGTTTTGTAAGCTACCTCCCTAAAAGGTCTTAGAAATAAACCACAATAGTTCGTATTTATCCCTTTTTACTCAGTCTGCAGCTAATACTACCTCAAGGTAGTATCCTAGGACCCATCTCTTACACAGTCTCTACAGCTGATATCCCAACCCATCCCAAAACCTTCCTTTCTACCTATGCTGTGGTGTTATAAGTCAATAACGATCCTACTATTGCCTCTCAAACTCTTCAATCCCACATCAGAGACCTTGAGATATGGTGTCAGAATTGGAGAATCAAAATCAATTCCAACTAATCCCATCAAATTGCCTTTACCCTGCCCTACAATGTCCTTTGATAATATTATTCTTGTTCCGGTTGAATTGATTCGCTATCTAGGACTCCTACTTGACAAACGTTTAACATGGAATCTGCACACAAGACTGAAACGACAAGAAACTGCCCGTCGCTTTCGCTTACTTCAACACTTACTGGACAGATGCTCTAACCTTCCACTTATCTACAAAAGGCTCATCTATATCACCATCATAAGGCCTATCTGAACGGACGAAGTTGAGCTCTGGGTCTCTACTAAACCATCTAATTCTTCCCATATTCAATCATTACTATCCAAAATCCTTTGAAAAATCCCCAATGCTCCTTACTTTGTCACGAATAAACTCATACATAAAGACCTTAATATCCCATATGTTGCTGATTTGGCTTGAACTAGGTATCAATCCTTCCATGAAAAACTCCACTCCCACTCTAACCTACTAGTTTCAATCCTTGTCCCCTCTCTTTCATTCCTGACAATCCTTGGAGGCGCCTGAAAAGAAGATGGCCTCGAGATCTTTTAGTTTAGATTACCCAGTGGAGTGGTGCTAATGGACCTTTTCTCTTCATGTCTTTTTCATGTATTTCTGTAAGCTAATTTACTTGATATATTAATTTGTAAATTTCAATAAATGATAATAATAAAAAAGTTTTGTTAGCAATAATAATAAACCAATAGGCCAATCTTATTTCAGAAAATTCCTAGAACCTTGAAATATCATGTACGGTATTAGGAACTTGATTGGTTATCAGGAACTTGAATTTTCTTTTTTTTTATTTCTTTCTAGATTTTAAAAGTGGAAATGCATTTCAGAATTCATTTATAATAGTATTTATTAAATTAATAAGTAAATTGTTATATAGTTGTGAGTGCTATAAAACCTTTAATATTTTTTCCCCTTTAAACATTAAACGTTGAGTCTTTCTCAACTAAAACGTGAATGATTAGAAGGCTTGTTGGTGACCACTTAATTAACATAAAGATTAATCTTATATAATGATTCACAAGTTAACCGCATAAATTATGACTATAAGCACTTTTTCCAAACAATTGTGTATATGCCGTAGTTTTTAGCCTTGAGGTAGAGAAGTAAAAAAATAAAAACAATTAAAAAAGAAAACCGAAAAAAACAGTTCTCTCTTTCAAAATGATTGTTTCAAACGAAGTCTTATTAACATTACGAATAACGTCTTAATTAACTTCGTAACATAAAAAAAAGAGGTTTAACATTCTAGAGACAGGGGTAATGTGATGAAGTTTAGTACTTTTTTAGAAAAATCCGAAGAGACCGAAAATGATTGCTTAAGGCTGGACTTAAGTGAATAATCTGTGATGATTTCAGAGCTTTTAGTGAAGATTTTGTTGTCAAGCATTTTCTTATTATTTCAGTGAACGTGGAATGATTTTAGGACCTTAAAAATTGTTCTAGCTACTAAATCGGCAACAGTTTGTTTTTAAAAAACTTGGTCCTGTTGCGAGTAAGATAGTCAACATTGGTCTAGAATGAAAAATAGTGTTCAAAATTAAGAATATATGTGAATATTTGATGGACGAATTCTGTAAAGGTTCATTAATCGTATATCGTACAATTTAAATGTAGAAAAAAAAAGTACAATAAATAATTTATTTCATTATCCAAAAGCTCATTTCAGATAAAACATGATAAACTATGAATAAAATAAAAACATTATTTACAGTAAAATTAACTCAGAATGAGTAATTCCTAAACTGTAAGATTCATTTAATATTCACGTTTTGAGCATCTCAGTCTTGAACTCTCTTTGCGTCTTCATCATCGTCTCTGGTTAGTGCTAAAGAAAAGGAATATTTTCTTATATCAGTTGTTATTTGTCGTGTTGTGTTTTGTTCACAAAAACAAAAAAAAAAAAAAACATAAAGAAAACGGTCTCTTGAAAAGACACTTGTGGTTCTTTACTACTAACATTTCAGCTTTACGGGCAAACCCCTTCCAATATTTACAGTAAGGAGCGAAAAGGCGTGTTCTGGCCCATTTTATCAATTCTTGAGTATGCCCCTAACCTCGGATTGTTCTTTCAGAAAGGTTATAACACGCTGTTTTTTCTCCTCTAGAACTGCTAGTACCATTTAAATTTTTCGACATCTGGTTTGACAGTTTCTCTACCAAACTCTTACTTCACTTTGCACAAAAATATTCTATATTTTTTGTGTATTTATCAAGGAAGTCACTAAAAGAAAAAAAAAACGTCGAATAGTTGCTATTATTGTTATTTAATATATCCAGAGGTTATTAACGTGAATATATTATAAGTTAGGAAAAAAATTCTCTTCTTAATGAGCTCAAGCAATATTTGTTTTTTTCTCTTGAAAATAAAAGCGGTTCTTTGAATCACTTTTTGTTACATTTTGTAAATTATTTATTGCTTACTTTTAGTTTCTATTAATATCTTACTTAATTATATCTTACAACAATTTAATATACATCCCTTGTGAGTGGATTTAACAATTGCGAATGGTCTGTTAAGTTCAACTGATACACATGCAAGTCAGTCTATCTGACCTGATTACTCTGAAATGAATAATTAAACTGAAGATTAAATTGACGCAAATGTACTATCACACCCTTAAACATGCTTGACTGAATCATAAAGAGAATTCCTTCGATTCGTTCTGCTTTGTCAGGATTATATCCAGACTAAAGTCTGGTTCTCTTAATGTTAAGAGAAAACAGCCCTTAACCGATTTCAAGTGCTGTCATTTAGCTTGTAGCAATATCTGGATGTACTCTTACTGAGACCAGAATCCTCTGGGTGAGACAGGAACAAGACAGTGAGACATTTGTGAGCACATGTATCCATACCTCAGTAAAACTCAATAATTTTATTTAGAAGAATTCCTCAACAGTATGGAGGAGTAGGAAATAGGCGCCAGCCGGCCCAAGAGCAAAAGAAGAGACCACCCCGTTCGAATTCAGACAAATATGTTTAGTAATATTTAAAAATTAACCCAATTCGAAATTTCTAATTCACTGACCATAAATATTGGTAGTAGTAGTAATGGTAAGTATAAAGTTTCTTTGGCAATAGATTAAGATTGTAACCTAATAGAATAATAGAACCCTTATTTTCAAATACAGCCCACTGCATTATTTAACTAACCAGTCCTCACAATCTATACTAATATTATAAAGCTGAAGAGTTTGTTTGTTTGTTTGTTTGAACGCGCTAATCTCAGAAACTACAGGTTCAAATTGAAAAATTCTTTTTGAGTTGGATAGTCCATTTATCGAGGAAGGTTATAAGCTATATAACATCACGCAATTTATCCAAACTGCAACCAATAGAAGCGAAGAATCAGTGAAAAAACGGGTGAAATCAACCTCGCATCCCAACGATTCTAAATGATTCACCTTTTAATTTTAAAATAATTCAATTTTCCGTTAAGTTATCTTTTGCCCTAACAATTAATAAATCACATGGGCAAACATTTAAACACGTAGGAATCGATTTACGTCAAGATCGGGTTGCGGAGAAAATCAGTATGTTCTTCTGCAACAAGAAAATAAAACCAAATATATCATTTACGCAGAAGTACTTTAAAATATTAGGTTTCCGATAGGTTCGTAGAGATTTTTAAAATAAAATTTACCTTTTATTTTTTACACTAAAAATGAATCACGAAGCTAATGTTTATTTGTATGCCTTTAATCCTCATGGAATTAAATATGTTTACACACTGAATTCGTCTTTATTAAGGCTCAGTAGTGTAGTTTATTGCAAACCAACATGAGTGATGGTTCGGTTTATTTTCGACATAATATACTGTTATTTTTGAAAAAAGGTAAAAAAACATCCTAAACTGCAAGAAAGATTGGTGCAGTGTATGACAGCAATTCAATTGCTGATAGGATGGTTCAGAAGTGGTTTTCGCGGTTAACATTAGGAGATTTCAATTTGGAAGACCAGCCCCGGGCTGGCCGAAGCTCAACTCTTGACATCGAGGATATCATGACGGTCATCACAAACAATCTACGAATTACTGTCCGTGAGATAGCTACATTATTATACATTTTGAGCTCCTATCACAAAACCTTACTATAAATACGGACTTTTACTGCGCAAAGTTAGATCGATTGAAGGCAGCAATTAAAGAGAATAATTTAACAACAGTAACTTTTGGAAAAAAAGGATAATGGACCTTTCAAGCCGTTGGGAAAAGTAATCGCTGACGGTGGTAAATATTTTGTAGATTAAATAAATAAATTTTAAAACAGCTTAAGTTCATCAATTTTAATTATTGTCCAAATTTCTCTACGAACTTTCCGGACAACACAATACATTCTTTTAAAAACGTCTTAATAGTGATCATAATAACAGAAAGTGACGCTGACGAAGTGGCGAGAAACAGCTAGTTATTAATAATTGTTTGTTTGTTTGTTTTTATTTATTTAACGTCACTTTATGCTACTATGGCTAATCGGACGATGCTACAGTGGGAGTCCTAAATTTTGCCTATCCAGGTTTTATTAGGATAGGGATCTTTAACGAGTACCTGACATCGCACAGGCTTGGGACCACCTTTTAACGTCCCCTCCGAAGGACGGCGTAACTAAGGATTTTTTACTCCCATTAAAAAATCCTAGGACCACCTGCGGGTTTGAACCCGTGACCTTTGGCATGGGAGGCTGTTACGCTAGCCACCCAGCTACAAGTGATCCCTTATTAATAATGTTTAAGAGTAACCTGGAACGTCCCAGGTCTCTAAACATTAACATTTAATATCTGTGGCGGTCGTGATTTGACTTAATTGGTTAAGTCAAAATCTTTCATTTTACCGGTGAGCGATTTAAAGTTTTACGTAATACCGAAATAGAGTTATTAATTACACCTTTCCACCTAAAATTTCTTCCGCCAAGAAATTTCATTAACCAATTTAACACGACGTAGGAGAAGGTAGGTAGCTGAGGGAGCGATACGTGAAGTTAACTCATTTTCGATATAACTCGAGTTATCTAGTTTTTCACGACAGCCACAGATATGTATTATCAATGTACTTACAACATATGATAAAGTATGGACTGATAAGTATGCCCACCAAATATCACTCAATTAAAAAAAGATAGAATAATTTAGGATAAGAAGTAGGTTTTCTTCAGCCAAAAACAAAATTATTCGGTCGAAACTGTCTTCTGTCGCACTTTTCTGGATAAGAAAAATACCTTGGGGTCCCATGTAAAATTGAAACGAGGCAAACTTACCAAACGTCACGCCCATGAATACAACGAAAAAATTAAAAAGGTGCTAGATGAAAGATTTCGACTGTTAACTCATTAAGGTATGCTAGTCAAGTCGGAGAATATGCGTTGCTGTGCATTATTCATTCAAATGCTTAACTTTATTTAATGTTTTCTATTATTCGTTTATTATTATTTATTTTGAACCTTTGTAATCGATCAAAAAAAAAAAAAAAAAAAAAAACTCAAAATTTGAGGGCTTACGTTTCAAGATGCGAAGAATCCAAATAACGTATTTCAAATAATCCGTTTATCCGCCGAAACTACTGGACCAATTATTTTGAAATTCGCCACAAAAATACTAGTCCATTCATCGATGATCCTAACACCTAGACGTTGATATCAGCTGCTTATTTTAAAAATAGCGGCCGATCAAAAGTGATTTAATTCAATGACTCAGTTATATTTTAAGATAGGGAAATAATTTATTAGTGCTTATTAAACAAAAAACCGTGAATAATTATAAAAAATTAAATTAAAACGCTCATAAATACGCGCATAACTCGGTTATTTTTGAAGATCGAGATAAAAATGTAAAGAGTTTTTTACTAAGAATCAGTAAAACGCGTTAATAAAAAAATATTATCTTAATAATCAAAAAAAGGAAAAAGGAAATCTTGCCTATATATACGAATAACGTCTTTTCATAATAGGGAATAAAAAAAATACTTGGAAAACAAAAATTTGAAGATGGAGAAATGTGGAGAGCTTTAGAATAAGGAAAGGGCGATAAACAAAATAATAAAGAATCATTGAACTTGGTCCAGAACTAGCAGAGATACAGCGTTTTGAAATCAGCAGTGGTGATATACCATTTTCCTTTGAACTATTTATTGCTTTTCATATTAGTTAATTGCCCGTTAATAGCTATATAAACAGTTATACCCTATTATAGTTATTTGGAAAGAATAAACAATTGCGTAATAATTTGCTGCGTTTTTTATATTCGACTTATATTTTTATTCTATATTTATTTAGATAAATTTAGTTTCTTCTTCTTAAGAAAAATCAAAATTAAATCCTTTGTCTAGAAGAATTCCATCATCTGCTGTCACATATTTTACACAAATCTTATCTTTTAAAAATGGCTCTCCAGATTTTGGCCAGATTAGAGAACGTATATTCCGGAAAAAAATCAACTTTTTCACTAGATGGATTTTCTAGATTTTTATGTGAATATATTTTCTGTAACGAAACGGTTAACAGAGTTAATATTATCTTGGTACTTAAGAGCAGAATTATTTCTCTAAGCCTCTTATTCAAATTTTTTTTTTTTTGTGAAGAAAAAACATTATAATGAATTATAAGACAAAGAAATACACACAAATATAACAACATAGTAAGCTACCTACCAAATGTCTGGTCTACTTTTTTGTTTTCGCGGTTGTAGACATTCATTGTCTTCTGCTCTCTCATCTCCACTAGAACTTGAGCATAATCATTCCTGTCGTCCATCGACTCCACCCTCTGGTTTAGGATGGTGTTCATGATAGATCTGAAATAGTTGTCTAGATCCTTTGGCATGAAGGTCAGGTGCAGAAAGTCCGCTAACTTTGGAAAATATGTGAGAAGTGCTTGTTGGGTGTACCTCCAGTAGGTTGGCTCGAAGATTTTTCTAGCTTTGGTGTATATCTCTGATTCTGAGGATTTCAGTATCTTGGTACCGAACATGCTCTCCATAAAAGTCTTAATCGCCAAATCACTCAGCATATTCCTTTCCAGAGTTTTGGGATTGCTATTGAGAAATTCCAAACAGGATTCCGAAAGGGAAGGAAATACTGACCTCATCTTGCCAGTTGTAAATGTTATCAGCAGCTTGTTCCTGAAAAATAAAATAATGTTATAATTTTATTCCTTCACTGGATAAAACATGACTAGCGAAAAATGTGGCTGATGGATTTGTTAATGAAATCTGAAATACGTCATTATAGCCTCTCAAACTCCACCAGTTTAAAAATGTAATTTAGATAGAAAAACGAGACCTTTCTCTGCATCACAATTTAAAATTCAAAAATGTTTTAAGGCTTTTCACAACATGTTGTATATACACATAATTTACGACCAATCTTAACTCTCTGGATCATTTGGGAAGTTATTTTTAAATAATCTTATGGTTCTGGATAAGTAATAATAAAATAAGAAATACAAATTGTTCAAACTTTAGAATTACGAAGTCAATCCAAAACAAACTAGATGGTGAACCCCATCACCTGAATTATTAATGAAAATATTGTTAACCTCAAGAACGTACGTTGGAGAAACGTAATTCCTTAAAATGCACCTATAGAGAAATAGGACAACCTACAGCATTATAGCTTTCAGAAGACAGTATATATAAACACATATATATTAGCTAAGCTAGAAGGTGAGCCCCATCATCTGATTTATTAATTAAAATATTTTTGACCTCAAAGAAGTTACGTTGGAGAGATGTAACTCCTTATAATGCATCTTTACAGAAAGAGGGGAATCTTCAATTATTGTAAATTCCAGAAGTTTGACAAGAGAATATGGAAAAAAAAGAAGAAATAATTATGAAGTTATAATCAAGAATTTTCTTCAAATTCGGAAAACACATACTGCCACTAAATTTTAACCATTAACGTGACTGAAGTATGTATTTCAGAAAAAAAGTTTTTTTTACGTTCCTAATGTTATTAACATGAGAGAGCTTTTACGATTTTTAGGCAATGTGATTGATTTCGAGATCCTAATGTTATTTGAGCTTCAGTCTTCATAGAAGATTACAAATATTGTTTATATCTTAAATATGGTGTTTTTAATTAACTATGGATAAAAATATGGTTTTAGCTATATGGAATGTTTCTTGGAATCTAAATTAATTATAGATAAAAAAAATCAAGGATTGTTGCCTTGTGCTCTAAAAATAGAGTAACCAAAGGAATCGAGATTCATGACTGTTCAGACATTCATCATATCTATACATGTTACTATTGTAGTATGTAAGTATTTTAATTATATTAATGAACTCATAATGATGGGATCACTTGTAGCTGGGTGGTTAGCATAACAGCCTCCTATGCCAAAGGTCACGGGTTCAAATCCGCAGGTGGTCCTAGGATTTTTTAATGGGAGTAAAAAATCCTTAGTTACGCCGTCCTTCGGAGGGGACGTTAAAAGGTGTTCCCGAGCCTGTGCGATGTCAGGTACTCGTTAAAGATCCCTATCCTAATAAAACCTGGATAGGCAAAATTTAGGACTCCCACTGTAGCATCGTCCGATTAGCCATAGTAGCATAAAGTGACGTTAAATAAATAAACAAACAAACTCAAAATGATAATACTAATATTATAATAAGCCTAATTATTGTATATATTATTTTTAAAATACATAATTATTTTACGTAAACTGTAAATAATAGTAATAAACTGACCTAAGGGCTCGCCACCTGATGCCGCTCATGTTAAAAACACTGTCATACATCACACTAGATGGTTCGAACAGAAAAGATCCATGGTCAGGGAATGTAGAGAACTCTCGAATCAGCACATGTTCGATGAGTTGTGTGTCTCGAAGCACTAATGTGGGCGTCATGAACTCGTAAAGTCCGACCATCCTCTCATTTGGAAATGCTTTGTAAACCTAAATGTAAAAATGTTTTTCAAAATTTTTACAAAGGCAAAATTTAATGTGCAGAAAAAAAAAAACCTGTTCTTCCGGGCTGGATCATTGAAATCCAACTTGCGAAATGAAACAATGACAATGATTTGAGAAAAAATATTTATTGAGTAAATTCTGTATGAATTATTTAGACAATCGTTGTCATTCTACAGTAGGAACATTCATTACACGATTATTTGTTTATTTTTATTTTTTTATGGTTTTATTGACTAATTGACGACAAGCTCTGTAAGGACTCAGATCGCAGTCCAACCTGTTAAAACAACGAAGCCAGAGACTCCTGCAGATTGTCTTTCTATTCCTCTCTATTAAGGAAGAACTATAATATATTTTTATTCAACTCAAGTATTTCAATAACATATTTTTTTTCGGTGAGGCATATATCAATTATGATTGCTGAGTTTTTCCTACTTCACAAATATGGTTGATAGTACTAATACATTACTATATGTTTGAAAACATAGTTTATAAATATAATAGATAAGCATTTAAATAGAGAGAGAGAGAGAGAGAGAGAGAGAGGAGAGGAGAGAGAGAGAGAGAGAGAGAGAGAGAGAGAGAGAGAGAGAGAGAGAGAGAGAGAGAGAGAGAGAGAGAGAGAGAGAGAGAGAGAGAGAGAGAGAAGAGAGAGAGAGAGAGAGAGAGGAGAGAGAGAGAGAGAGAGAGATTTTATTTACCTTTTAACATATTTACAATTTTACATTTTAATGCTCTGAGACAATGTAGTCTCCTTGAGCAATACAAATAAGTATAATATCATATCAGCCGACAGTTTTTACAAAACAGTAATTATAAGTAAATGAATAAAAAATGTAATGAACATAAAATGAATAACTGTTGAATTTTAAATTAATTAAATAAAAAAAATAATCAAATAAAACTTTTCTTTACAAATAAAATATATAATTATTCTGAAAAACTTAAAATTTCACAAAATTGAAATTAGAAATATTTACCTATAAAGAAAAATTGTCAAGAATATCTATAAATAAAAAAGTATTTACTTGTTAATAACTCAAATTATACAAACCAGATAGAAAAATTTAAGCAAAAAATTAATAATCAACATAAGAATCAATAAAAACAATAATCATTAATAGAAACAAAGTCAGAAAAATGATGAAAATAAGGTAACTATTTGTTGAATCTTAAATTTTTCAAGTATTTCTTTATACCAAATCAAATAAAAATTTTCTTTACAAATAAAAATGCATAAATAATTGTGGAAAAACTAAAACAATTACAAAAAGAAACTATAAATATTTAACTTTAAATAATTTTCTCAAGAATATCCATAAATAAAAAATGTAAATACTTGTGAATAATTTAAATCTTACAAACCAGATAGAAAATTTAGACTCAAAAATTAGTAATCAATATAAGAATCAATAAAAATAATAATCATAAATAGAAACAAAATCAGAGAAACAATTTACATAAAATATTGAAATCTAAAATTATTCAAGTATTCCTTTATACAAACTCAAATAAAACTTTTCTTCACAAATAAAAATACATAAATAATTTTGAAAAATTCAAACTTCACGAAAATTATACTAATAATATATTATAAGAGTATTATAAGTAAATTAAACAAATACTTGTGAATAACTCGAATTTCACTAAACCATATAGAAAATTTTCAAATCAAAATGTAATAATCAACATGAGAATCAATAAAAGTAATAATTAAAAGAAAGTAGAAAAATAGTGAAACATAAAATACAATTTTAATCACCAATCCATCAAAATCACAAATGATTTAAAATATTTAATCTTACAGAACAAAATTAAAAGTCTCCTTTATAAAGAAAAGTACATAAATACTTGTAAACAACTTCAAATTACACAAAAACGAAACTGAAATAAAATTCAATTTTAAACATAAACAGAAAATTTACATGTTTTATTCAAATAATAAACCAAAATACAATTTTTAAACACCTTACCGTCTTACTAAAATTATTTTTTTTGAAAAAAATGAAAGTAAAATAAATTAAAACGTACATAGAATTTTATACCCCCTTACAAAACTAGGCAGAGCAATATTGCTAAAGAAAATTATGGAACCGATAAAAAAAACTTACAACAAAAGATCAATTTACGATTTAAAAAATTCAGAATAAAGAGTGATAATAAAAAAAAAAAATCAAATTCAATTTTACATTAAGAAACTTGAGGCAGAAAGAATATAAATATATATCATTGTATTTACTGTTTAACCAATCAATACTCAATATCGAATTTAATAAAACCAGTGAAAAAAAAAAATTGGAAGCCTGTGTCAACGAAATCAATGGGGGAGAAAGGGATCAATATTATGAATCTAAAAGTTGTTTGTAGTACCGATTTTTGAAAATCGAAAGGGATTTTGATTCTTTAATGATATGAGGAATTTTATCCCATAAATGTATACTGCTTATTAATAAAGATTTATCGTATCGGGTTGTACGGTGTACAGGTATATTGTATAAACTGTGGGTTTCTCTCATCGGACGCGTTGGAAGAGACAAGTGATTTTCGAAAAATTCCAGGATATAATTCGGAGTTCTTTTATTAAAAAGTTTGTATAGGAAAATTCCTAACAAATATTTTCTTCTTTCGGGAATTTTTAGCCAATTGAGTTTTTTAAATGAGGGTGTTACGTGATCATTAATTTGTAGATCGAAAATAAATCTTACACACGCATTCAACGCTCCCTGTAAAATCGTTATGTCTCTATTAAACATATCAGTAAATAATATGCTGCAGTAATCAACGTGCGGTATTATAAGTGTGGAAACGAGATGTTTTCGAACCTGTACAGGCAAATAGTCTCTGTTTCCACGTAAATAGCCTAATTGTTTAAAAATTATTTTTGATGTATTTACAGCGTGATCTTGCCAGTCAAGAGTACTAGAGAAGGTAACACCCAAAAGCTTTAACGATTCAGAGTATTCAATATATGTTTTGCCTAAAATTATTTTTTGGGGATTTCTTTCCATCACCGATTTTAAATAGAAACGACTGCCAAAAATTATTGTCTTTGTCTTTGACGGATTTAAAACGAGTTTTAATCTATTTGACCAGACCAAGATTTCTTCTATGTCTCGATTTATTTTGTTTACATTTTCATTGAACTCATGTACGGATGAAGACAAATAAATAACGATATCGTCGGCATAAACGTGATACTTGCATGATTTCAAAACCGAGGAGATTTCAGAAATGTATAAAAGAAACAAAAGTGGACCAAGAACCGATCCTTGAGGAACTCCTGAATGTATCGGAAGAAATTCGGATAGAGAGCCATCACTATCGATTACCGCTTGGCTTCGATTTTTTAAATACGATTTGAACCATAGTACAACGCTACGGGAAAATTTGAACTTTTTTCTCAACATTTGCAATAAAATATTGTGATCCACTAAGTCAAACGCTTTTTTAAAATCAAAAGATACGAGGATTGTTACATATACAGAGAGAGAGAGAGAGAGAGAGAGAGAGAGAGAGAGAGAGAGAGAGGAGAGAGAGAGGAGAGAGAAGGAGAGAGAGAGAGAGAGAGAGAGAGAGAGAGAGAGAGAGAGAGAGAGAGAGAGAGAGAGTGAGAGGAAGAGAGATCAGTTTATTTTTCTAGTTTCATTTTAAATATTAAAAAAATCATATTGATGAGAAATTAATTAGAGATGCAGTCATCAGAACACTTTAATTTAAGTAAAACGAAATTTATTGTGCTAACGTTTCGGCCTAAATTTTAGAAAATCTTCAGGGCGATTGTTGAAGGGAGATCACAACAATTAAAATTCATAATTTCAAAAATCATCAAAATAATTATGTTAGTGTGAGTTTTACCTCTCTTTTTAAATAGGGAAGATATTTTTAATTAACATAAACCAATTATTATGAAAATGTGTCGATTTGACGGATAACTATGTTAATTGGGAGAGTAGTTCATTGTTTAAGTTTCACATATAAATCTAAAAATATGATGCGCTCAACAAACGACTTTTACTTTCCAACGCTATTCAATAAATTTAATAACTTTTAAACAAAGTTAAGATTTCAAAAAAAGTTTAAAGAATTATATTAAATATCGATAGAAAATTTTATTTTAGATTAAATATTCTAACAATAAAAATTCTTATTTCTATTAGCTGTTTATAACTCTCCATTAAATTTTACAAATTTGTATATAACATAAAATTTTTTCAAACATCATTAGGTTGTCAAATTCCTTCAGTTTGTATATTTAATCTTTTCTGTTATTAATGCTGACATGATATGGTTCTTTTTTCAAAAATATTATCAAAGGTACTTTAGGGAAGAAACATTTAACTGACTTTTATCAGATTACTTCAATTAGAATGAAAATTACATGGTATTAAAGTTCATTTAATTTTACATCGTTATAGTCTGTTTTATAAAAATCTATTTTGAGAAAATTGAAAAAAGGAGCAAATGCATGGTTATAAAGAGGCTCTTCCGGTTCGTAGATTTTAGTAACATAGTTGATGTTGCATCACTGGCATATACGTTTATAAAATTTATAACTTCAGTTATATAAAACTTATCGGAAAGACACACACTGCACACGGACTTTTTTTCAAAAGAGTCATATGGACTCAAGAGCTCTAAAACAGCTCAAATTTGAAAATTTCCGCAATCAAAATACTTTTCCTTACTATATATTTCATGTATAATTGAAAGTAGTAATCTATAAATTAAAATTGAACAAAATCTAATATGAATATGAGTGTTAACAAAAATGGGTAAACATTTTTTGAAAATAGGAATAATACAAATAATTATCATACACCATTTATAATTCCAAAAAATAAAAATAAAATAAAACCTAACGCCTCTCAATATTGTGTTGTGTAGGGGTTTGAATAGGTTGTACCATTTTTCAAACAAAAATAGGGTAATGTAGAAAGACTCATTACATTATTAGGTTTTAATGTAAGTCGGCATTTTGACCTAAGTTGCAGGACTTCATGAGAGCGAAAGGACGACAAACTTTAGATGATATGTATTCATCCTGATGAAGCCCTAGAACTTGGACCGAAAGTCTAGCAGAATGATTTGCCTAACTGTAAGTTAAATCTTTGTTCAAAGCTCATAAGGAATTATATTTTTAAATATAAACAAAAACAATATATATATATATATATATATATATAATGATAAAATAATGAACTTACCTTGTCATAATAATGAAAAAAATGTTTTCTAAAACTGAGAATTGAAAAATAATTTCCAAATATTGGAACAGGAGTGTGGTGCTTTACTCCCCTGTTTTTCCAGTACGTCATTGACCTCCAGACATTAATAGCAAAGTGTACTACGCCTACTGCCACAGCCAAAATCAATAGTTCGTAAGTCAGCATTTCTCTGAAAAAAAAAAATAATATATATATAATTGATAGATAATATTGGCCTACAGGTATAGGGATGTTTTGTAGATAATATCAACATCACTGTTCTCATTAACAGAGCTATCAGATGATCTGGACATAGTTGGAAGATCCCTCAGAGATTTCTTGCTCTTAAGGGGAATAGGACTTGTGGTTAATAAGCATAAAAGAGTAATGGCAAAGGAAGAGCGAGATTGAATCTCTTGCATTTCATAGAGTAAACGATAGGTATATATTGTTTGTGTTGAAAAATAAATTCGTAGAATTTTTCACTGGTGATTTCAATAAAAATCCAGATTCTTGTAAATAAACTGTTTCAATAAAAATCATTTTATTTTTTTTTCCTGTGACATTAATGGGCATTACATCAACATTTTTATAATATAGTATTCTCAAATTCAACTCTCAATAATGGGCGTTGCTTCCTCTTGCTGGAATTACTGCCTGGGGCCTTGTAGCCATACTTCTAATAAGGTTTGCTACAACACAGCGGGATTTCCTCCCATGCTTCCACTAAAGAAGATCACAGCTGCTGTAAGTTTTCAGGAGGGTTAATTCTTCTCACACTTCTGTCAGTTACTTCCAGAGGTGTTCATTAGGATTTAAGTCAGAGCTACTTGCTGGCCATAATAAAGTCTGATCTCGTATATCACTAAGATATTACTGAACACAGTTTGTAGTGTGGTCGAGTATATAAAGAAAGTTTTCTCCAATAAATGGAGCAAAAGGTATATAACACATTGTTAAAGAATCTCTCTTATTTAAAAATCTGTATTAAGAGAAGGTCTGTTGAAGACGTCGAGATAAATTTTCGCGTCCACAGATATTCCTCCACGAAGTAAAGTGAAAAACGTGACACATCAGAAAAAAGTACAGTCTTCCATTCATTTTCATTCCACAATATGTGCACTCGAGCAAACTCTAAACTCGCTTTTCGAAGATTTACAGTGAGCTGTGGACCTGTGGCTACCATCCTGGGATGCAAGCTCATTTCTTCTTCTGACAGTTTCGACACTAACTGAAATTTCACGAACCAACCGGAGCCTTTGAGCAGTTTCAGAAGCAGTAGAAAAGCGATTTCGAAGAGTATGTATTATAATAAACCGATCATATCGTGGATGTGTCTGGCTTGGACGACCTGAACCTGGTCTGCGTGTGTTGAGTCTTCTGCCACGGAAACGTTGGATTGCTCTACGCACAGTGGTTTCAGGTAATCCTAATATCCGAGCAGCGTTTAGTTTTGATTAAATACGTTATATCAATGTTTAACGGACCTCTATATCAGGTATGTTTTATCCAATTTTCGCCGTAAAGAGTATCTTGAAGTTTTGTCTATTGAAAGGAATTGATTATCTCTCATTTTTAGTAGAAGTAATCAATGTAATTTAGTTGATTTCCTAAAGGACAAAAAATTAGAAATATATTCCCACTTTGAAAACACATTTTCTTCAACGAACAGTGCAGTATAGATATATAATATATCGGTAGAAAACTCATTATTTTGAAAAAGTATTAGAAGAAAACTCAGGTAATAGAAGAAATAAACACCCATAAGCTAAATTGTTAAAATCATCATCTACTTTTGTTTAATTTAAAAAAACAAATGATTCCTCTAGAAATTTACAGGGGTTAACAAAAATTAAACTTAAATTTAATTTAACTATAACATTTAATTTAAGGATTTGTTTTTAGAGAGTAAGTTAAAGTTTATATAATGTGGACGCCAGATTTTTTATCATAAGCCCTATATTTATTTATTATTACAAATAAAGGTCTATTTATTGCAAATAATTTTGATTCTGGAAATTTTGATATTTTTTCTAAAATACGCAGAGTTATTTAATACGAGGATAAAGATAAAAAAAAACATTATCTCAAATAATGAACTTTTTTTTTCAATGATTTTTAATTTTTCTGTTTTCCTCTTAGATATATACATATTATCTTTCGAAAAAAATGTGATCGTTCGATATTTGATCGTTGGTTGTCTTATAAGAGCTTTGTATATGTTTTCCTTATAATACGTCATAAGGAAATAAACTCTATTCGGGGTTCAGGAGTTCAGCCGATTTACCGAGAGGTCAAATTGTCATTTATTTTGATAAATAACAAGATTACATTTATTTTAGGATACTCTCAGAAACAATGTTACCTAGTTAGAGCTGAAAACCAGGGCTAAGATAATTTTTAATTTATTTTTTAAATCTTTGATTCTGGATAATCATCAGAAAATTATTATAATTACATTGATTTTTCATAAAATCGTTTTGTTAAATTATTGTAAATAAGAATAACCCAAGGTTATCGGATTTTCTTTGCATTCTTACCAATATCCAACAGGTTTATACGATAGTCAATATTTTTTCCACAAGTAGAAATTCCCATTGGGATCTGCTGCTCAGCTTCGCTGAGTTGATATGACTACACAGCATACCGCAGCATTAAGACAATCTCAAAGAAACAATGGAGGGAGATATTGCCCAATAGAAATACATAGGTATTACTTATTTCGAAATCGCTCATGGACATATATAAATCCAGCCAGCCTCAATATGTGTGGTGATGCAGGATTCCCAATGAGTCCAGGATTATGCTCTCCGCTATGTTTTGCAACTGATTTCTTTCTAGTCCATACCTCTCCAAATATGATCCAGTTTCTACTGGGATGGTTCCTCTGATTCCGAACCCAAGTCCCGTGACTGTAAATTCTCTTTGGTGAAACTCTTCTTTTGAAGTTTTTCTTACAGGTATGGAATACGTTTCGCATAAATGTTTTCTTTCTCCTCTTGAATTTTTATACTTGTTTATATTGTGTATATCTATATAATCTCTTTAGCATAAAAAAAATGTCTTCCTATTTCATTTTACTGCACATTTAAATTCCTTCATACATTACGATTATCTGTTTTTACTTGTAAAAATAACTAAGTTATGCGAGCTGGTGAGTGGTAAATCTATGTACATAATGAATATAATATTTATACTTATTTATACCTTTCTTACTAATATTTATCCTCTTATCTTTTTAAAAAGCGGTGCGAACTTGTGTATAGACCACTAGTCTACTGTCGGTACTTCGGATTCCGAGTTCGAACCCCGGCTGTGGCAGAATTATTTATTCTGTTATTTTAGCCGTGAAGTGACCCTGGGTTATGAAGACTCCTGTGGCACACCCAGCCTTTATAAAGTAGGTATTCAAAATTGGGTAAAAAAAAACTTGACGGCTGAGCGTGATCAAGGCCTAATCACCTCCTTGCATAGCTGTTGGCCGTGAAACAGTACGAATCTATATATGTTCTGAACCCAAGAACTTTCTAGGGTTGTTGAGGTACAGGATTTTTTTATCTCTTTTAGTTGATTATAAAGTCGTTCATATTTTATATTTATACACTCATTGGTTCTAATAGCAATAAGATATTTTAAGTATTGGATTGTAAAATAAGTTTCGTAGCGTTTTTCAGTATTTCAATTTAATACTCACTGTGTTGATAAAATCATGTTTACTTGGTCAATGATGTTTACGTATTCTAAAAAAAGATAAGTCAATGTGATTTTATACATCAGTTTCAACCTAGATTCCTTTTCTTTAAGTGGTATTTTGCTTGCTCAAAATTGTAGAGAAAAAATTGTATTTATTTGCGCTGCACAGACGGTTAGCAAAGTTTTCAGTGTGTATGGCAATGATTCCTTAGGAGAAAGCGCCGGAAATTTTGACTTGGAAGACGCAAAGCGCTCGGGTCGTCCTTCTCTGTTGATGATTATTTTCGAAAAATCACCTGAAAGATGGCAGCTTATAATAGATCAAAATGTGTCATATATAATTGATTAAAACATTTACAAGAATCTAAAGTTTTATTGAAATCACCAGTAAAATACTTTACGAACTTATGTTACAACCCAATATTTTTAAATGGATAAAAATTGAAAGTAGTTTAGGGGAAAAAAAATCGAAAATTAGTACTTCATGTTCTATTAGGAACTATTATCTAGTGAGAATAAATAAAGAAAATTTATTTACAAATAAGTTGCTTTTAATGTGGTAGATCAAAATCGTTATAAGACTTATTGCATGTAACGTAATTATTGTAATTATTAAAATAAACCTATATTCGATATAAAATTTCAAACCCTTGTGACTTTTTGTTTTTTTTACTGAATTTCTTAACATTCACATGTCATTTTTGTAGACCCGGTTATTCTTGAAAATGACTTCAAAACCACTATTTCCCTCAAAAACATAAATTCAAAAGTTCTTTTTTACCTTTCCGTTAGAATATATTACATTGTATGCCAGAGAATATTGAAATAAATAAATTAAATAAGGCTGTAGAGAACAGCTCTTGAAGAAGATTCGTAGGAACATCATCATTCGTTTTCAAGGTAATAGATCGATGAATGAGATAGCACTTAAAGTGGAAGACTCCGGAAATTAAATGCCTTGAAGTCTTGGAAGGATGTCCCTTCAAAATGAGCATCTTCAGTTCCTTTGTAAGTACCTGTGTCATTACGACGCCGTGTGTAAAATGGCGGCATCTAAAGTAATCGGCATCAGTGGAAAATATGAATAAATTACACCATGACGCAAATTAAAAATAATTAACCCATCCTGAGAGGCATCGGGACACCATTTATTTTTAATTTCAATTAACTATACCTGATATATACTGCAGGGGAAAGTATTGCGATCGGAATAAGTTTCTATCAGAGTTTACAACAGAAATTCAGATTTTAAAGCCTCCGAGTAGAGATGACCACATTTTACGAGATGGTACGCGTTGATGAGCCTATATCAAAAACCTAATAATTGTAATAAAATTGTTATTCAACATTCTTACCAATTTATATTAAGCCTACAACTATCCCAAAGGTTACTTTTAAATCTTACCTATAGTGGGAAGGACTAGATCGGATTATAAATGATACCTTTTGAGTCTAATTTAAATAATATTTAAGTTTGTTAAATAGTACTAAATATTTTTATATCGGTATAAAAAAAAAAATCTGGTAAGGCCACACACGACTTACACTTACCTCGGCTGTCAAAAACAATCTAAGAACTAACAAATAAACATAAATTTAAAACATTTAAAGTTAAATTTAGTAAAAAGATTATTCTGTTTTGTAGGAAAAATAAGAATTTAGGTTAAATAATATAGCAATATCAAAAATGTTATGAATAAGTATCAGTAATAATTTCATACTCGATTTGTCACTTAACATTACTTTTTACAACTTTATATAAAATCTTTATCTTCCCAACGGTATATTATACATCTAGGTTGCTGTTTATAGGATCAAAAAAAACCAAAATTACATTAAAAGATGCTCTTTTCTCCTTTATTTGATTATCAAATTCGTTCAACTTTTATATTTAGCCACTTTTTTATCAATCCTTATAAGATGCTAGGAGTAAATATTCTGAATCTATAAAAATTAAAGGCACTTTAGATTAAGAAACTTTATAATATCGATATTTAAGCCCGGTCAGTTATTTCAATAAGAATTAAGCTACACGATATTAAAGGCTATTAAATTTTACATCGATTTGGCCAGTTAAATCAAAATCTTTAGAGTAGGATGAAATAATGGTTCTCAATATATAATTCCTCTTCCGTACAACTTTTCGTTTTCGTGTTAGTATTAATCGTGTTATACTGCTGTACAAACTCCGTAAATTCCTCCTTCCAACATACTTCCTCATCCTCCAGTCCTACCTCTCTGATAGAACCTTTAAAATCAAGTTTTACTCAGTCTGCTGGTGTTCCTTAAGGCAGTATCCTAGGACCCATTCTTTACACAGTCTATACAGCTGATATCCCAACCCATCCTAACACTTTCCTTTCTACCTATACCGATGACACTTGCGTGCTATGAGGTAATAACGATCCTAGTATTGCCTCTCAAACTCTCCAATCTCACATCAGAGACCTTGAGGTATGGTGTAAGAATTGGAAAATTAAAATCAATTCCAATAAATCCCATCAGTTTACCTTTACCCTTCGTCGTAAACCTATGACATCCTGCCCTAGAGTGTCCTTTAATGATATCCCGCTTGTCCCTGTTGAACAGATCCGTTATTTAGGCCTCCTGCTTGACAAACGTCTTACATGGAATCCGCATACAAGACTGAAAAGACAAGAAACTGCTCGCCGATTTCGGTTACTTCAACCTTTACTTGACAGACGCTCTAACCTTTCAATTAACTACAAAAGACTCATTTACATGACAATCATAAGGCCTATCTGGACTTACGGAGTTGAGCATTGGGGCTCTACTAAACCATCAAACTCTTCCTGTATCCAATCCTTACAATCCAAAATCCTTAACGCTCCTTACTTGTCACCAATAAAATCATCCACAAAGATCTTAATGTTCCGTATTTTGCAGATTTGGCCTGTACCAGGTATCACTCATTCCATGAAAAACTCCACTCCCACTCTAATCCACTAGTTTCAATCCTTGCTTCCACTTCATTTTCTGACAATCCGCCGAGGCGTCTGAAAAGAAGATGGCCTCGAGACCTTCTTGTGTAGATTCACTACTAGATTGCTGCCAATGGGCAGTTTCTCTTCATGTTTTTTTTTCATGTGTTTTATCATTGTAGCATATTTACTTGATATATGAACATAAAGTTGTAAATTCAATAAATAAATTTTAAAAAAAAACATATGATTTACATTAAATAATATAACTATATGAAATTGTTAATCAGTAATAAGTGTATTCCCTATTCGTCACTTTATATTACCTTTTACAACTTTATGTATCAGATAATATTTTTTCTGAAATCTTTATCTTTCCAGCGTCTATATTACTGTGCTTATTATCAAAAAACTATAAATTACATAAAAAAAATAGTTTGCTCTTTTATCCTTTAGTTGGTCATCAAATTCGTCCAACTTGTATATCTAGTAGTCCTTTATCAATATCATTAAGATTATAAAGTTAATCTTTTGGAATGCACAAAATTAAAGGTAGTATAGGGGAAGAAAATTTAAAATATCGCCTTCCACACACACACAGACTTTTTTTTTTGGGACTTGTCATTTGTACTCAGGGGACCTTAAAACGTGTATTTCCTTCGAAAACTGGAATTCGAAAATTTTCACGATCGCAATACTTCCCTTACTATATATTCCATATATAGGTACGTGAAAGTAAAAATATTTATGATGTTTATTGTATAAATATATTTTTGTTTCTGTCTTCTTATACTGTACTTGTTCACTTATTAATTTACTTTCTTCTACTTATAAAATCGATACTAACACTAAGTGGGCCATAATCCATGGCTACGATGTATATTAAGCCCATAAAATGTTCCTATTCTATATAAAATTTCAGTTTCATATGAGTTTTCGTTTTTACGCTAGACTTGCCACACAGACCCAAACGCACATACAGACCTTTTTGCGGGACTTTGTCATTTAGACTCAGGAGACCCTATAATGTATATTTCCGGTAAAAGCTCGAATTGGAAAATTGTCACGATAACAATACTGCCATATAATATGGCCTGATAAGGTTTTCCATGGCTGTTAAATTGAAAACAAAAAACTCCTTAAGTTCGTGATATTTATCATAAGATCATTTTATTGTTTAAATCTTTATGTTTTATTTGTTTTGAAAATGGTCTTTGTAAATATAATTAAAAGTTATTGCCAAGAAAGTGAAGAATAATAGAGAGAAAGAAAAAAAAGACGATTTATTGTTTTATTACTGCCTCGTGGCGAGACGAGTCTTAAGGTAGAGTCTGAACGGTGAAGATGTGCCGTCAATAGACCCAAGTCTCCTCTCAACGTTTGTAAACGTATTTCTTCTTCTTCTCACCGTTCCCCTTGCAACTTGGAAGAGCCCGCAGGGCGGTCATTTTCTTAAACATTCAAGAGGACTTCGTTCAAGTCTTCCTGCGGAAGTTTTCTCCAACACTCAACTGGACATCTTTACGTGAATATAGCCTATCTATATCCATTATTGGAACATTTAATTTCTTAATCATCATTCTTAAAACTTTTTAATTTTGATTCCTATAATTTTTTACATCTTTAAGTTTATAGTTAAGTTTGTTTCTCATATTTTTTTTTCAATATTTTAAATTAGGTTTATTTAGTTTCCTACAAATTCTTACAGCTGTTTAAGTATATAATGAGGTTAATTTTGTTTCTTATCTTGTTTATATGTATTTTAGTCCAATAAATATATTGTGATTCGTCGTTACTTTTTATTATTTTATTTTTTCTAAATCTATACAGTCCACTCATTTTTGTAATAGAACCACCCTCAATTTTGAGTTATCACTTGGAAGTACTGTTCTTCCAAGGATAGCTCAGCGTATACAATACTTTTCCTTGCTATATATATTTCGTATATAGGTAAGTGAGGATAAAAATAGAATAAGAAACATCATGGAGCCGTAGCACATTGATAAAAAGGAACGCCATGCTCATTAGAGGAAGAGTATTTCCTGGAGATAAGGGACAAGGTAAAAAATGATTTGATATATCCGTTGGAGTAGAAGAGAGGTCTGATAACGAGGTAGAGGAAACATGATGGGCTCAAGGTGGGACGGTGCAGTAAGTCGTTTTAACAAGACTTCTACCAGGTACCAGTGGTCAATCCAGAAAGATATTTATACATTATATAGATACACAATATAAAATACGTTCAGTATACATCTTTAATTTTAATTTCATTTAGTGTTAAATCAAATGTTTAAAGTTACTACTTTAACAGCTGTGATAGAGCTTACCCTAATAGCTGTGATAAATTACCCTAAGTTTTGTTTATAATTGATCAGTTAAACGCAGATGAGTGATAATAATTAGAGTGTGAAATAATAGCTTTTAACGTCGTTTCTTTTTATTGCAAGTAAGACTATTATAGTAAAATATATTTATAAATTCAGTTAAAGGTAAAGAGAAATTCAATTTAGTTTTTATTTCTTAGAGTGCTACCGCTTGATAACTGCCCTATACGTCTTGTCATGCCTATTTACTATATGTGTTGTACAATACAGTTTAAATATCAATAAATAATTTAAATAAAAAAACACATGATTATATGGTGACTAAGAGTGCGAATAGGCTAATTTTTTTTCTACAGTTTTCTGTGATTCTATTAAAGAAATAAGATTTAAATTCATTATAAATTCGGTCAATATAGTGCCTGAAGTCTCTCAAAAGATTGAGGAACCGCTGCTGACCGATCGAGCAGATAAGCCAAAACAAACGTTTTGATGTTTTCATTAATTTTTAAGTTCAATAGGTTTAACAAATTAACTTATTAAACATATTTATTGTCTATATTATCAATCCTTCCTTTGTTTTTTACTGTTTTATAGCTTAATATCATACATATTGTCATAATATCATGTGTTACATTAACCTGTTCATTATCTTTTTATAACCTTATATTAATATCATAACCTATTCATTAGTTTAATCATGTGTTACAATAACTTTCTTAAGTGTGTAAAGTGTTCTCGTTAATGTTAACTATAATCAAGATGAATAAAGCCTAATTTTCTAATCTAAAGGTCTTTTTACATAACAATTTATTCATCTTGATTAATTAAAAACATGGACCGATTCTTGAAACCAGATAAATTTGATGTTGACCCTCACTCGTCAACAGCTACACAGGAGCGGAAGTATTGGTTGAAAACTTTGCTGGTTCTTTTGATAAAATCGACGATGGTGGTAAGTTGAAACCTCTTATTAATCATGTATCCCCATCAGTTTTCCAAATCATATCGGAAATTGAAACATTTTCCGCAGCAACAGATTTATTAAAATCTATATACGTTAAACCAACCAACGAGGTTGTTGCAAGACATAAACTAGCCTCTAGGAAGCAAGCTCCAGAAGAATCTATCGACGAATATCATCAGGCCTTACAGCTCTTAAGTAAGAATTGTGAATTTAAATCTGTAGATGCTGAAACTCACAGAAAAACATATATTCGCGATTCTTTTATCAGAGGAATTAATTCTAACCAGATTCGGCTGAGGCTACTGGAATTCAATTCGTTGTCTCTTGATGAAGCTGTGGAAAAAGCCCGCGTTTTGGAGTCGGCCAAAAATCAATCAGAATCTTATTTAGTTTCTCAGGCTAACCTTAATGTAGCTACCTCTGTCTCACAAAATGGAGATTTATGTAGGGAATCATCAAACTTAGCGGCCATGCGAAGTAATAATACTAAATGTTAGTTTTGTGGCCTATCAAGACAAAGGTACCGTCAACATTGCCCTGCAGTAGCCTCAAAATGTAACAAATGCTCTAAAATTGGCCACTGGGCTTCAGTCTGTAAATCAAAGGGGTCAACTCAGTCAGCTGCTCTAATTGCAGCCTCATCATCAAACCTAGAAAGGGCTACTGTCCTCATTCAGGTTAACAATATACCCGCTCACGCTTTGATTGATACAGGTAGCTCCAAATCTTTTATATCCAAGTCATTTGCAGAGAAGTGTCAGTTCAACACCTACCCTACCTCTGGTTCCGTTTTTATGGCTTCTACCTCAATGAACACTAAAATTAACTGTTATTGTATCGCAAAACTAGAATTTTAAGGCCACACATATAATGATACAAAACTTAATGTACTCCCAGACTTATGCGCCGACGTAATTGTTGGGCACAATATCCTTCAATTACATTCAGAACTAAAATTTTCTTTTGGCGTTTCCAAAACCCCTCTAACCATTTGTTATCTTGCACCTGCAAAGATCGAACCTCCGCCATTATTTGAATATCTTACCAGAGATGTGAAACCAATCATAACTAAATCTCGAAAACATACAGAGGAAGACTACGGTTTTATGAAGAAAGAGGTCGAGAAGCTTCTTGTGGACCAGATCATAGAAGTGAGTAGATCTCCATGGAGAGCCCACGCATTTGTAGTGAAGGGCGAGAGAAATAAAAAACGAATGGTAATCGACTATTTACAAACAATTAATAGGTACACTCTTTTGGATGGGTATCCCCTACCGGATATAGAGAAAACTGATGCCAGGATATCAAAAAATTCCTATTTCTGTAACAATGATTTTCAAAGCGCTTACCATCAAATACCCTTGAAAGAGAAAGATCGTCCTTATACTGCATTCGAAGCATGTGGCCGACTTTATCAATTCCGACGGCTAGCATTTGGCCTAACAGATGGGGTTCCTTGTTTTCAACGGGTCATGGATGACGTTATTTCCAAGGAAAAATTAAAAAAGACATATGCATACCTCGATGACGT
This sequence comes from Piezodorus guildinii, assembly GCA_023052935.1. Classification (NCBI taxonomy): domain Eukaryota; kingdom Metazoa; phylum Arthropoda; class Insecta; order Hemiptera; family Pentatomidae; genus Piezodorus; species Piezodorus guildinii. Next base: position 67,198,882 of record CM041293.1, read on the forward strand.
AACAGTTTGCGGGATAGACAAGGAAGAACACGATGTCAACCTTAATCGATTCATGGATGCAGTTCATAAATATGGTTTTACAATATACCATGAAAAACGTAAATTCTGCCTGTCATTTATTACGCTTCTTGGATATAAAATTGAAAACCAAACCATTGCACCTGACCCAGAGCGTTTGGAACCTCTACGTAGCCTGCCTCCTCCAAGTAATTCAAAGGAACTACAAAGAACAATTGGACGATTTGCTCATTACTCTAGATGGGTTCCAAATTATTCAGACAAGGTTCGACACCTTCTTGATACTAAAACCTTTCCCTTATCACCCGAACGAATATCGGAGTTTGAGCTCCTTAAAAAAGAAATATCTCAATCAATGTTGAATACAATTAACGAGAAAGATACATTCGTCGAAACTGATGCCTCCGATTTTTCCATTTCAGCAGTACTCTCTCAACCCGGCCGTCCTGTGGCATTCTTCTCTCAAAAACTATCTAACGGTGAACGACGACATTCAGCTGTAGAGAAAGAGGCTTATGCTATTGTATGCTCATTGAAGAAATGGAGACATTTTCTATTGGGCCGCTACTTCACTTTTATCACTGATCAACGCTCAGTATCTTTTATGTTCAATTCAAACCATCAGAACAAAATTAAAAATGAGAAAATTCAAAGATGGCGGCTTGAATTATCATGTTACAATTATGATATTATCTATAGACCTGGAAAAGAAAATCTTGTTGCAGATGTGTTTTCAAGAGTATGTAGCTCTATTCAACCTGACAAACTGTATTCATTGCATTGTAATTTGTTTCATCCTGGTGTAACCCGGATGATTCATTGGGTACGAACTCACAATCAACCATTTTCAGTGGAACAGATCCGAAAAATTATCGCATCTTGTCCCACATGCAATTCCATCAAGCCTAGATTCTATAAGACTCCCGATTCTACACTCATCAAGGCTACAAATCCTTTTGAAAGAATTAGTATGGACTTTAAAGGCCCTCTACCCTCGAAAACTAGAAACAAGTACCTCTTGACCATCATCGATGAGTTTTCTCGGTTTCCATTCGCTTATCCTTGCCCTGACATGAATTATTCGACTGTCATTGACTGCCTTGTTGATCTATTCTCGATTTTCGGAACCCCCTCCTATATTCATACTGACAGAGGAACATCTTTTATTTCTCGGGAACTACATAACTTTCTACATTCACGTGGTGTTGCAACTTCCATGTCCTCGCCATATAATCCGATAGGAAATGGTCAGATAGAACGCGAGAATGGATGGCACTTAAACAAAAGAACCTGGATTTATCTTATTGGGAGTCTGTGCTTCCAGACTCTCTACATTCTATTCGTCCCTTGTTATGTACAGCAACCAATGAAACACCTCACGAAAGATTTTTCAAACATAGTCGCAGGTCTACCAACAGCTGCTCTCTACCGTCTTGGCTTGTACCTTCATCAAAGGTTCTAATGAAGAAACAAGCCAGGCTTAGCAAGTATGATCCCCTGGTGGAGGAAGTACATCTGATAGATGTTAATCCCCAATATGCAAGAGTTCAAATGGAAGATGGTCGTGAGAGGACAATATCCTTAAAGCAACTGGCACCATATGGTGATTCTGCATTGGACATACCTTCAGAGAATTGAATCAGAAGAAAATTACGTACCAATTGAACTGTCAACACAAGGACAAACCAATGAAGAATTAGTAGATGCTTGTAATCACGAGGAACCAGAAAGCACTTTAGACCAACTCATGCTCCTCCAACCACCGTCTTCAGATAACAGCTCCGATCAACCAAGAACTGTGCGTCGTTCAACAAGGGAACGTCAAAGACCAACCTGGTTAAAGGACTATCTGTGTTAATTCTCTGAAGGGAGGAAGAATGTCATAATATCATGTGTTACATTAACCTGTTCATTATCTTTATTATAACCTTATATTAATATCATAACCTATTCATTAGTTTAATCATGTGTTACAATAACTTTCTTTAGTGTGTAAAGTGTTCTCGTTAATGTTAACTATAATCAAGATGAATAAAGCCTAATTTTCTAAGCTAAAGGTCTTTTTACATAACACACACACACACAATATATATATATATATATATATATATATATATATATATATATATATTATTAAGGATATATATATATATATATTATTAAGGATATATATATATATATATCCTAACCTCAACATGAATGGAACTGATCCACCCAGTCCACATTCAAGACGTAGGAAAAGAGGCAGAATGAAGTCGTTTTTTGATACTATTAACGTATCTCATACTAAATCTAGTGAGGTAAACCCTAGTTATGTTGTTTTAAGTAGAAAGTATGGCAAAGATTTTAAAAATATCTTTCCATGTTTTAATAATAAATTAATTACCAATAGTCTAGGTAATGTTAAAAATATTAAAAAAACTAAGGGATGGGAACTTGTTAGTGGAAACAATCGATGCTAAACAATCTGAAAAATTACTGGCAATAAATGATTTTGGAGGCCAATTCGAGGTAGAGGTTAGTCCTCAATTATTCAAAAGGCGTGATCAGGCGTTTTGACCTACAGTACGTCACGATAGATGAAATCAAAGAAGAGTTAAATGACATCGTCACTGGTGTACAAAGAATAGAAATAAAGAAAAATGCGTTGGTGCTAATCGCAACAATTAAAGTCGGTTTTTTAACTGTGAAAATAGAGCAGTTCACACTCAGCCCATACCGATGTTTTAGGTGTTTGGGTTCCTCATATCCAACTAAACATTGCAAAAAAGTCGCACGGTGTGCTAACTGCGGTGAAGAGCGACATACCGATAACAAACTGTGGAAAACCACCTAAATGCATCAATTGCCAAGGTAGCCATAACGCTCTTGGCAAAAGCTGTCCTATTTTTATAATACAAAAAGAAATAAAAAGGATACAAACTGAGAGCAAAGTCTCATTAATGGAAGCTAAAAATATTTTGAGGGAAAGATACGCCAATATTTTTATAAAATCTTAAGCACAAGCCACAAAATGCAGGGAAAAAAGAGATATAGGAATACAGGTTGATTTCACTTTAACACTGCTAACCCTGCCTTTATTACAACATCTTTACCCAAAGCGCCGATTCCGATCGTCAAGCCTCGCTCAACTTCTGTCGGAACGGAGACGATGCCTCCAGCAACCTCCCAACCCACTCCTACCTGCTTCACCCCCATCCACTTCCGTTCCTCCGTCTTCCACCCCTTCAATCCCTTCTACCTCCTCCTTTCCTTCCACTTCTTCACTCCTACCCTCTTCCGATCCTTCTTTCATTTCCAACACCACCTCCCCTCTCCGACCTCGCGGCCCACCACCCCTAGACCTCTCCTTACTCCACACGAGCAGCTACCTGACCAGGCTGTGGAGGCGGGCGAGTTATCGGTTCCGGTCTGCTCGATGTTCATCGACGAAGACGCCGGACAAACGGATACTGATGGTTATCAGCAAATAATTAAAAAAAGAAAGGCCAAAGAAAAAAATGTAGATAAAGACTGATTTACTCTTACAATGACAATGATATAGGTAATCCTATCATTCATAAATTTTCAATCATTTTTTTATATTTTAATTCACCATATTCCTTCATTAACTAAAAAGTTAAATAATATACTTGACGACTTCAAATTATATAATTTGTTTTTGTCACGACGAAGTTACGCTAGGAATAGATATCATATATTTTCTGTTATAATTTTTACATGTAGAACTACTAACCTCAATGTAATTTACTTTTTGTATAAAGCATTCATCAGAATCAAATTTCGTCGTACTTCACTGTTTAATAAGATTAATTATTCAAACCGATTTCCTTTTTCATTTTCTTTTATCTTATTTATATCATATTTTTTAAGAGTATATTATTTAATTTTCAACTTGTGTTACTAACTATAAAATTTATATGTCAAGTCCCTTTTATAGTTTATTTTATTTTTCCCATTACTATTAAAATGATCATAATTCAGTCGAATTGTAATGGTTTAAAGACAAATATTAATGATTTTTAAAAATCATAATAAAGGACGTAAACTCGGTCTGTATAGCCCTTCAAGAGACACATTTATCTATCAATGAAAACTTTACCATTAAAAATTTTGAAATCCATCGAAAGGACGGTATAAACTCTTAACATAATAGTTGTGGAGTTCTAATATCTTTCCACAAATCGGTTTATTCTGAGCCAATCACAATAGACTCTCCCTTTCAAGTAGTAGCAGCCACTATACATTTAGGTTACACTTTTTCTCTATGTAACATCCTACCTCCCACAAGACCGCTCAATAAATGCCCAACACAAGTTAGATATATACAACCAATTAACTCATCCTGTTTTGTTTGTTGGGGACCTTAATGACCACAATCCCTTATGGGGTTCACGAGAAACTAAGTTACGGGGTAGAATAATAGACAATTTCATAGACCTCTCTAATTTCCTCCATTTAAACTCCGGCGAACCCACATTCCTTAGCTCTAGATACGGGACATATTTAGCTATAGGTATTTCTCTTTGTAGTTCAAGCCTTTTTAGTACAATATACTGGACCATCATACCCGACCTCTATAGTGGTGACCATTATACAATCCTTATCAAATTTATAAACTCAAATACCTCACACAACTAAAACATAGGTGGATGCTGGACAGAGCTGACTGGTCTCTGTATTCCTCTCTAGTCACCCCTCCATCGACCTCTCCAAGAGAACTGACCATTGAAGAAGGGTGTGCGTCTATCACGAACACAATCATAGAAGCAGCAAAATCAGCCATACCAATGACCAGAGGAGTTCCAAAAAGACCATACGTCCCATGGTTCAATGATACTTGTAAGCAAGCCCTAAAAGATCGTCGGAGAGCAGAATCATGGAGAAACTAGGATCCATGAGCTCATATAAGACCTCTGCCGACGTTTGGAATAAAATTAGAAAATCACGAAAAAATCCTCATTTCCTCGCTATACCATATTAGTTAACGGGCAACTGTCCGATGACCCACAAACCGTCTCGAATGAATTTGCCACCTTTTCCTCTGAAATCTATAATCCGGTACGACAAAGGACGAACATTGAACCTGCGGGAGTGGACTTTCAAAACACCAACAATGAATCAGTTTTAGACTATAACCATCCATTTGCCATGTGGGAACTAGAAAAAATCTTAAATTCCGTTAAAGGATCCTCACCTGGTCCCGATAATATTCACTATAGCATGATCAAACGCCTTCCTAGCAATGCATTACATTGGATCCTCGATTACTATAACAACATATCGTTGGAAAATTTCCAAATGCCTGGCGAGATTCAGTTATCATTCCCATATTGAAAACAGGAAAAGTCAAACGGTTACCAAACAGCTATCATCCTATTTTCCTATCAAGTTGCCTTTGTAAAATCATCGAGTGAATGGTCAGCAAGAGATTAATGTGGGTGATAAAAAGAATGGCCTAATCCAATCCTTTCTGTCAGGATTCGGCAAAGGACATTCGGCAATAGACTACTTAATTGTCTTAGAAGCCGAAGTCCAGTACAGTCTATAGAGATCATGCCAGTCGTATCGTTCTTTATAGTATAGTGTACAGAGTATGCAACATACTGTGTATTTTGATCAACAAAAACTTTATAGTTCTTTATAGTAGCTTGGCACTCTTCCATATAAAAAGGAATAGAATTATTACTTAGAATGGCCACTAGATTTGGAAATCGTACAAATATACTTTAGAAGTTAACACTACTATCAGCAGTACCTATGATCTCTGAAATTTTTTATCTTAATCACTTATACTATTTTTTATTCATTTAACATCACTTTATGTTGCTATGGCTAATCGGATGATGCTACACTGCTAAAATTTATATATATATATATATATATATATATATATATATATATATAATTACTAATACGATGTTAATGAAAATATATTAGAAGATTTTGATCATAAACAAACATTTTGTAAACATGAATTTTCAAATTAAAAGACTTGGGTGTTAATTTTCAGGTCCAGCGACTTCTCACTTCCCATTTCCCCTTGGTCAGCCGTGGAATATATCTTGGTAGGAAAGCAATTTCTGAAATATCCAATCAGCGAATGACAAGTCATTAACAGTCTCCAACTGACAGGTTGTTTACTCTAGCTCTATGACAAACACTTGTTCGAATTTTCTTGGAATAGAACCTGAAGAAGAAACAAATAAAAATATAGGTCGTAATTATAGGCATTGTTTTTTATTTTTGTTTAATGGGTTCTACTCAAAAATAGAGGTTTGATCATTCTGAACGAAATCACTATTGCACAGCTATCACATTTATAAAAATCTGGTGCGCTCAACACACGACTTTCACTTACCTTCGTTGTTGAAATCAGTTGAAGAATTTTTAAATACATCTACAGAAATCCAGAATACATCCAGAAATTGTTTATGAATTAATTAAATTGGATTCATAGAAACATGTGTTTTATTAAATAATCTATTGTATTTTTATTTACAAAAACCAGTTTGTTTTATCGGCTTTTCGTCACTCTCCATTACCCTTTACAATTCTGTGTATCAGATAATATTTTTTCTAAAATCTTTAGTAATCCAACGGTATATTATACATATATATTATTATTCTTGTGTTCGAAAACACAAAAATTGCAAACAAAAATATGTTTGCACTTTTCTACTTTAGTTGTTTATCAAATTCGCTCAACTTTCATATTTAGCCGTTATTTATCTATGTTAATTAGATGATAAACGTAATTTGTTAAAGTATACAAAATTAAATGTACTTTAGAGCAAGAAATTTTAAAATATCTGCATTAATGCCCTGTCAGACTAGTTTAATCAGAATGAAACTTACATTGAATTAAAGCCCATTAAAGTTTACATCAATAAATATAGTTTAATCAAAATCGTTAGCGTCGTTTTTGAGGAAATCGTAAAAATGTACGGAATACATGGTACAAAGTGGCTCTTCTGGTAAGCCGGTTTTGATGAAAAAGTAGTTGTAACATCTCGGGCGTATAGTTGTCTTAAGTATGAAATTTCTGATTAGTACGACTTATCGCTATTGCGCTAGACTTTACCCTCCCCCCCCCCACACACACAGACCTTTTTTCGGGACTTGGTAATTTGGACTCAGGAGACCGTAAAACGTGTATTTCAGTTGAAAACTGGAATTCGAAAATTTTCACGATCGCAATACTTTCCCTTACTATATATTCCATATATAGATAAGTGAAACTAAAATAGTCACAAAAATGAATTTCATTTTATTTAACTAAAAGTAATTCAGTGAAAGCAAAGAAAGTGAAAGAACTAATAAAACAAATTAGAGCTAATTCATAAAAAAAAATATATAATTTTAAAATATAGGTTAATACGATTCTTTTGTAATGAATATGACACATTTTTTTATTCAAACAATAAAGAATAAATAGCGAAAGAACTGAAACGTTTAATATATGATGTAAAAATATTACTTACGATAAATTCACTCTCAAAGAACAAATACCTGAAAATTCCAAGGTATCTCCTTTTATGAACTTCTTCATTACTTCAATAGACAAGAATTGGACGACGATTCTTTCGCTCATTCTTACAAGATCAGATTCTACTCGAATATTTTAGATATTGTTAACATGTCTAACATCAAACCGATGAACTATTTTGCATAGTAATATTATTGGACTATTTAATATAATATTTAAGTAATAGGCTAATCACTCTGTACGCATCGTTAAAATGTTAATATAAAGGAACCACATAAATGAATATGTTTCAATATGTTATTTTGTGGAAGAGTTTAAACCTACAACCATTATTTCATTATTAATACTATTAATAATAATAATAATATAATGTAAGTGTAAAAGTGCTGTTGTTTCTTTTATTACTTATTAGAATAAAGCGTGCCTGGATCTACAACTGATATAATTAAATTATATTATGTCGATTTAAACCATTAAGTAAATAAGAATAATTTTGAGAAAAAAATCTGTAAGACGGTAATATTAGTTAATACTCACTACAGTATCAGTGACTGGTTCTGGAGAAACGCTAGAGGTCCACTGAAGATTACAGGGACCACAAGCGACCTCAATCGATAAGAATTATCTTAGAAAATCCAAATGTTGGAATTTCAAATGAGCTCAGATCAATTCGGTTGTTATCAACCGAAAATTGATATTTCGAGAAAAATATTTCAGCGCTCATACATAATGGTATAGCTCTAGCCTTCTGCAAATTATTACACAATGTTTTTTTATTTCTAAATGACTGTATTAGGGTATAAATTTTTATAGTCAATAAACTAATATGAAAAGAAATAAATAATGCAAAGGAAAAAAGCCCATCACAACTGCTAATTTCCAAACGCTATATTTCTGCTATTTCTAAAACGGTTTAAATGATCCTTTGCTTTATTCTTAAAATATATAGAATATTTTCTCTATTTTCGAAAATAACGGAGTTACGAGCATATATACAGGGTGTTTTGTGACAGGTGACAATGCTCACACCGTCAGAGCTCCGTCTAATAGTAAATGTATGGAAGAAATGGGATGAATCATGAAAAAACAGCCATCTAAGCTGACTGAAAACCATTAAGAAAGAAGTTAAGTCTTGGAAAACCTAAAGACGCATAAACCGCAGGTCCTGGCGCGCCCGAGAATAGGGCACACAATTTTAACACTTTGGGCATTTAATATCTACAGAATTTCCTCCAAGATGTCAGGATTGTAGTCATGTATTCGAAGAATATCCCCTACATTAGACAGCTGGACCAAAAGAGAATACCATACAATGTCGCAGTTGGGTTAGGAAACGATGGGGATAGAATTGATCTTAATATGCCTTCTTTCTGGAATGGACTTTTAGAAGGAGATTTGACGACATATTTGATTTTTTTCCCCAATTTTTTATATTTTAATTGTATTTTTTATATTTTATTTATTACTTCTTTTATATTTTACTTTCATCTTGCGCCATGATTCCTCTGAAGCAGTCCCCACCCGGAGACCCGAACGGGGGACTAGTTTACCTCCGGATAATGAGCGTTTTACCTCAGAGGAATCCATGACTTTTGGTATCGGCATCGAACCTTCGGGTTCGCTAAGCCTATTATTATTATATTTTACTTATTACTTCTTTATTTATTTTTATTATTTTTTTCATCCTTGAATATTGTCTACTATTTATTTATTTCAAATTAACTTGATATATGTTTACTTCTTACTAATGCTGTCATATTTATTTTTATTTGAGATTATTCTTATTCTCATTATTTGTTTTAATTAATAATATTATTTAATATTTCAACCATGATTAATTGTTTCAAAAAAATATTATTTTTTTAAATTGATTTTCTTAAATCAGGCTCTATTTATGATTGTATTATTTGTTTATTATGTATTATTTGTATGTATTACTTATTATGCATATCATAATTATATTATTATTTGTTTATTGTGTATAATTTGTTGTATTCGTTTTTTATTTGTTTTAATTAATATTATTATTTCAACTAAAACCACAATTGCTTGTTTGAAAAAAATATCGTTTCTTTTAAATTGATTTTCTAAAATGAGTGTACATGGCAGTGAAGACCAAGATGTTTTGTGGCAATAAATAAATCAAAAACCGAAACCAAACAGGGTGTTTCGTAATTGCGCGGCACTATTTTAGGTATGTGTTCACTAACAAAAAATAAACAAAAAAGTTCATATTAACATATATCTCGAACTCTTATATTAAACTGATATAAAAGGATAAAGATGTATTATTTATTTACTACATTAAGACTGACAGTACAAAGTTTAACGTGTTTAATACTAACTAACAGGTTTTAATCACCTGATAAAGAAATGAACAATAAGGAATGACAGTTTTTTTTTTTTTTCTTTCCTTTTTATTCGTATTTATTACAATTTGTCATAATAGACAATAATAATAGTGCTACAGGATCTCATTCATACAATATTTACAATATAAGCAAAAGGAAAGTCAAATTGCATAAAATAAAATCAAAATAAATAAACATATACAATAACAAAATTTATAGACAAAATAAATATAAATAAATGAAGTTAACAAATAAATAAACAAAACATGTCACATTCATACCTATGTACAATATTTATAATTAACTCGGGAACCCCGGACGGGGCTTGTCCCCCCACTTGTGGAAGGACAAGCAGAGTCCAAAGGATCCCAGCGCCTCCCTCTCAGCCGCACCACTGGTGAGAGCCAGCGGAAGCTAAGTGAGGGCGCCACAGCCACAATCACACCGCACACGAGAGGAGAATCTGACCAGTGTCAGAACTCCAGAATAGATGTTTACAATATGTCTCGGGGCCACTGCCGTTTTAACCTTCTAGGAGGGTTGTATGGATGAGTGGAGCTGGATAGGGATTGTGCTAGAGGATTAGGATGATGAATGAGGTTCTGGTGGAATTTGGAAAATTTAGATGGAATCAGGTCTGAAATATATGGAACATTAAGGTCGTGGTGTAAGGTATAGTTGGAGACATAATAAGGAGCATTTACTATTGTTCGGAGGACTTTGGATTGAAAGGATTGAATGCGTTTGATGTTAGAACGTTTAGCTGTCCCCCACAGTTCAAGTCCGTAGGTCCAGATTGGCTTCAGTATTGTATTGTAAAGTAATAATTTGTTGTCAGCTGTAAGCTTAGATTTTCTATTTAGTAGTCTGTATAAATGTCCGAATCGTCTGTTGAGTTCTTTTCGTTTAAGTCTTGTATGTGGATTCCACGTCAATCTTTTGTCAAGTAGTAAGCCATGATACCGGACTGTGTCTGAGGAAGGAAGCGGTATGGAATTGAAATGAACCATTGGACAGGATTTGCGTCGAAGGGTGAAGGTGACGTGGGTGCATTTGCTTTCATTAACCTTAATAAGCCAAGCATTACACCAGTCCTCGATAAGACAAAGGTGTCTTTGCAGGATTAAGGATGCTATTTCAGGATCGGAATTGGATGATAGGATGGCGGTGTCATCTGCAAATGTTGCCAGAAAGGTGTCAGGATGATTAGGAATATCAGCAGTGTAAAGGATGTAGAGGACGGGTCCCAAGACACTGCCTTGAGGAACACCGGCCTCAATGGGATAAAAGTTAGAAAATTCTACACCACAGCGAACTCGGAAGGAGCGGTTTGAGAGATAGGATCTTAGAATGAGGTATAGAGACTGGGGTAAATACGTTTTAAGCTTGAAGAGTAATCCGGTGTGCCATACCCGGTCAAAAGCTTGCGCTATGTCCAGAAACGCACCAGAACAATACTCTTTGCATTCAAGGGCTGAGGAAATATGGTCTACAACTCGGTGTCCTTGTTGAACAGTGGAATGATGAGCACAGAAACCAAACTGATGGGAAGGAAGATTTTGTGATTCTAATATAGGCAGGATTCGTTTTAAAAGGAGTTTTTCAAATACTTTTGAGAGGATAGGGAGTAGACTAATAGGTCTGTAGGATGAAGTGTTGCTGGAAGGCTTACCTGGTTTTAGGAAGAGAATGATTGTGGAATGTTTCCACAAGAGAGGAAAATAGGTGGTGTGTAGGATGCAGTTGTAGATATAGGTAAGGAATATAATAGCTTTATGCGGAAGTTGACGGAGGATCTGGGGGTTAGGAGATCATGTCCAGGAGATTTACGGAGGGCCAGTTTCTGGAGAAGATATTGAACCTCAGAGGGATTAATAGCTTTAGGAGGTAGGGAAAGAGGTATTGGTGACAAAAGGAAATCTTGTACTGCTGCGGTATGATTGTTTTGGGATTCCGGGTGAGGAGTGAATACTTTGGAGAGGTGTGTGGCGAATTCCTCGGCTTTATCTTCATCAGACGCAGCCCAGGAGTCATCACCACGCCGGAGAGGATGGGAAACTTGATGGGATTTTAAAATCTTCTTCGTGACATTCCACAGGGAATTATCATTAGCTGACAGAGAGGAGAGGTAGGAATTAAAGGACTGGGAACGGAAGGTCGCCAACTCCTGCTTCAATTAAGCAATGACAGTAGTTGCTCATATTTTTGACTAGTTGGCACGCAAGAAGAGCTAAGAAATTGGATCAACTATCCGATAGAACTAGAGAAGCCGTAGTAACAATCAAGTAACCATCCTGATGCTATACGAAGAGCCAGAGAAGCATGGATTGGTTCTGCTTAATGTTGCATTCAACAAAACGGAGGCCCCTATTAAAAGTTACTCTAAATGTTGTGATAATAGTAAATACATAGTAATAATAAATCTCTGACCTTTAATATCTGTTTAGATAAATGATTTTAGATATAAGTTAATATAAACTTTTTCGTTTATTTTGTGTTAGAGAACACATGCCTTAATAGTGCCGTGAAATTACGAAATACCTTGTATATCCGGCAGGTTTTTGGAGATAAGAGAATAGTTTGTTAAAACAAATTTTTTTTAGTTAAAATTTGCAAACCTGATTTTCACAATAACAGTTTTACAAGCTGAAAAATAAAATTTTCAAGAATAATAAAAGCAGTTTTTTTTTCTTTTCAGACCCTCAATTATTTGACCAAAAGAAAATTTTGGGACTTATGATAATTTGGGATGTTTTTAAGATGAAAGTGATATTAACGAGAAGATAGGAATGTTTTCAAATTATATTGACAGTATGGCCCACTTAATGTCCTGAAATGGTCGCTTTCTGCAGTCATGTCTTCTCAATGTTTCATTCCTGACTACCTCCTTAGGCTGCCTTCTCGTAACGATCCTGCTAAATGACTGGCTAAACTTCAACAACAGGAGGAGAGGAGATTCACACCGGGACGAATATCTACGTTTTTCCGCGTGGGGCGGGACTGTATTAGCTCCTTACGCTCCGTGGGACTTCCAACGCGCTAAATGCGAGATTGTAACAGTTTTGACATACACATATTAATTAAAGGAGTAATTATGGAAATATTTAAAGTAAAGATTCTTATATTATTATTTATAATTAAAAATGATTCTTATATTATCATATTATGGGAATAAAAATATGAAAAAAAATTTTCACGATCGCAATACTTTCCCTTACTATATATAGTAAGCGAAAGTAAAAAATTAGGCGCAGCTAAATAAAATTCTTAAAGAAGAGTATTCAAGTGAAATTAACCGATAAGAGTCCTTCGAGGGGGATGTCAAAAGTTATAAAATATTTAATAAATACATCCTTATCATTGTTAATTCCTACAACATATAATTTGAGAAAAAATAAAATAAACTTATTTTCTGAAAACAATTGACTCACCTGATGCACGTCGCCCCACGGGATGGTTAAGCGTGACCCACCGGTGGGTCACCCCGTACCAGGGAGCAGACAAGTATGATCCACCGGAGGGTCACCACGCCTCACGGAGTAGACAAGTATGAACCACCGGTGGATCACCTCGGCGTGAACGCGTTAATGTATCACACACACAAGACTTAATAATCATCTACAAATACTTTAAATATTCTTTACAAAAGGTATCGGTCTTTAATGGAACTTTGAAGGGCTATTAGGTACAACAATATATTGGATTGTTAAATAAGTTTGTAGCGTTTTTCAATAGAATCCTTTCTGTGTTTATAAAATCATGTTTAATTGGCCAATAATGTTTACATACATTTTAAAAAAGGATTAATTAAGATGCTTTTATGCATCACTTTCCTTATCTTTTAGTGGTATTTTGTTTGCTCAAAATGCAGGCTCTCAAAGGGCTCACAAGATCCTACTCCACTATGTGGAGGGGGAGACCTTGTGATACCCAAGTGCCTACCATCACGTCCCCGCCGTGAGAGCCGGTAACGCACATTGTGCGGCTAACGATGGAGGCTAATTTGGGTACGGAGCACCCTCCAGTATACAAACTGGCGGGCATCCTCCTGTCAATTTGTATCCTGGTAAACCGTAGAGGCTGCGAGAAATTTGCAGTCTCGAGGCACGTGACCATTCGGGCCTCAATATATCATAATTTCAAAATGGTACCACGGGGATGGTCCCTAGCCAGGACCATCTTTGGGTGGTGGCCGGGAGTGCTTGCACTGCCCGGTCACAAGACGTGGTGGTCGGGGTTGGATTCCTCTTCAGAGGAGGAAGCCAGTGCGTAGGTTATGCCCCCGCCATTAAAAGATAGCACTACAACTGGTGGATCAAACACTTAAAACAAGTGAGAATCCAGGTTGAAGAAATGTGTTGTTGTTGTTGCTCAAAATGCAAGAGAAAAAAATAATTGATTTCCGTCATTTAATCATTCTTTATTTACAAAAAGGAAACTTTGCTGCACAGACGGTTGACAAAATCCGCAGCGTGTTTGGAAATGATGCCTTGGTATAAAGCACCGTCTTAAGTGGTTTGTTCGTTTCAGAACCGGAAATGTAGACTTGGAAGATGCAAAGCACTCGGGTCGTTCTTCAACTGTTGATGACCAAATCAAAACATTACCTGAAAGATGGCTACATGTGGTAGTTCAAAAGGGGTAGTATATAATTAATTGAAAATTTTAACAAGAATCTGAAGTTTTTATTGAAATAACCTTTTTACTGATTATTTCAATAAAAAAGAGATAGTTAGTTATATGTGTTAATTTGCATTAAATGAATCTATAATTATCAAGGAAATTCAGCTACTGACGGCAATTCCATTTTATTTTCCTATGGTTTGCTTTCATCTATTTAATAGCTCATGGTGTATAAAAAATAGAGATCAATATGATAATTTGTTAAATGCTAAAGTTGTTAACTATTTTTTCCCTCTGACATGTATTATTATGAAAGTAGCCTTTCAGAGCAAAAGGCACTAAAACATCAGTGCCGTATCAAAATGAAAAATATAAACAGAAAAAATCTTTGGTAAAAGTTTATTTTCCGTTTTGTCGGAAACAGATGACTTTCTGCACTAACGTAGCCTTCACATCCAATTCATACTGTCTAAAATCTTTCGGAAAATCCTAAATATCCTGTAATTTATCACAACTACACATTCATAATGACTTTAATATCTCTTTGCCGCAAACCCTCGATCGATACTCATCTTTGAATTACAAACCCACTTTTCCGTATCCTATCTTCTGTAGATATTCCAGATGACCTTCTGAGATAAAAAAATAATAAAAATAAAAAACATGTACCTTACATCTCATGAAAGGTCTTAGGTTCTGTACTTAGAGATTCGTACTGTTTCATCGCCAACGGCAGTGCGAGGAGGTGATTAGGCCTAGTTTACCCACAACCGCCAGGTTCTTCCCCGATTTTGGGTACCCACTTTATCGAGGCTGGGTTTATATTCCTTAATTTAATTTTATGCTCCAGGAGTACTAAACATTTACTAGTTGTATATTTTTAATAAAGTTATAAATTAATATAATTTTTTTTTCAAGAAGATACACGTTTTGAAAGACGCTTCGTAATTGTTAAGTGCGTGAAATAATAGTTGAATATCCAATGTTTTTTATTTTTATGTTTATTTTCAATGTATTGGGAAAATTATTAGTATTTTTTGTATTAGACAAATCTAAGATGCATAACAATCAGTTTGCATTCTTATACTGATTGATGGATTCTGATAGGTCACAGAGGAACGCCATAATCTCTTGAGAAATATGATTAAGTTATTAATCACTATTTGAGAAACTAATGATTCTATTTAATATATTTGAATGATAAGTTGTATTTATTTCTATTTATTATCTCTTTGTTAGGCCGTTTCTCATTTTTATAATATTGATTAATTTAATATATCTTAAATTTATGGTTGTGGGTTCTGTAGGCGCAAAGTTAGGCAAAAAAAAAAAAAAAATTAATCCTATTATAGAAATTGAATGGAGGATTTAATAAAATCTTAAATAAATAAGCTCATATAATTAAAAAAATCTCATTGTATCAAAAGAATAAAGATGAATGGGTATAGGAATGGATATATTGGAAAATTCGCCACCTTTAAATATAGAATTATATAAAAATAGAGTGTTAAATTCATATAAAGTTATTTAGAAAATTATTTTTCTATAAAAAGTAAAAATATGATAATAAAATGTGTTGTTTAATTTAAACTTTTCTGATTTGGTTTAACAAAAAAAATTGTATTTTAAATTATAATTTTATTTAGTGTAATCGAGGTTTATTAATTATTTCATAACTATATATAAATATAATTATATATATATGTATACTAAAATAAAATAGTTTTTGGATCACAATGATTTTGATATCTAGTTAAAACTGCTCATTAATAGTTTACAAACATCAGAGGTAAAGGACACAATGATTTAGTTTAATTAGACTTTTGTATACAACTGTTTTCCTTTAGCATTTGATATAGAGTTTGTGAGAAGTTTTTTTTTAAAAACACTGCTATTTGCAGGAAAAGATCTTTAAAACTGATATTGAGTGAATTTTAGGAAATATTATTTGTCTGTAATTTCGAGGAATTACTCTAATTTTACTCAGGGATAAGTAGATTTATGTTCTACTTTTAAAAGGAAAAATAAGTCTACTTGTTTTGGATGGAAATATTACTTCAAAGTACTCAGTTAAAGTAAAATTGACATGGAAAAAGTGTTAAGTTTACTTTAGCTTCCAAACATTGTCTTATATCGTCTTTGCGTGTGTTCCTTTAAGTGGTAAATATGTGCACAATCACTGTACATAATATACGTACATGAAATCTCACAGTTTTGGCTAAACTTTCGGCTTAAAAAAAAATACAAGGCTAGGGCAAACTTATGAAGACTCGAATAAATAACTGAAAGTAGCAAGACATTACGGTTAATCACAGATTTAAAAAATGCCCCCGCTTGTTTTGAGAATGTCTCAGTTTTAAAAACGGAAAAAAAACAATACCTACTTAGCTTCAAAAGGAAAACTTCGTGAAGAAAACTAGAATGCTAAAGCTTACATACGCATTATTTTAATTACATTAAAATATAAACTACCGGGCAGAAATGATCCAATCTCAATAGATGGCAGACAGAGGAAGATTAAATTATACAGGTTTCAATAAATGAGATTAATATTAAAATTAGCTTATACATATCCATTTTCTATAAAAAGCGTCTAGAACTATGACTAAGAACACTGAGGGACTTATTACTGTTAACTTTGGCAAACAATATTACCTTAAAAACACTTCGTTAGCTAGCGAAGGTGGAATCCTTCTTCGGCGTCTCTTTTCGGTTTCATCTCTCAGCATCTGGCTCGACTCATCTCTCCGATCCCCGACGGACTTATTTTCGGATCTCTGACTCTTCTGTGTCTGGAATACGACTCTTCCTATCGCTGGACTTTAACTCCCTGATTCTCCATTCTCACTTCATCACCTCTATCCCCTCTACTACGTTTTTTTTTTAATCGACACGTCCAAAATTCTCCTATTCGTAGTAATGAAAAAAGGGGCGGGGCTGATATGTGCCCGAAGTCGGTGGTCAAGCCCTCGTGAAAACTACTTTTAAGAAATATTTCTAATCTTAAAGACGGCGTTGCAAACCTTTGTGTGTGTGTTTTGTTTTCGTTTTTTTTTTTCACCCCTACTTCGCCTTTGAAGGCTATACGGGGGTTTCTCGGACCAGGTGGGGAGGGTGGGGGGATCAATGCCGAGATAAAAGTCCCCTCCGGTCCGAGAGTTGAACTCGTAATTTTGGGTTTCAAGATATTGATCATCTGGTAGCTAGACAAGGCGTCAACCATCTCGGTCATCCCAACCTTTGTGTTATTGTTTTTATCTTTTGACCACCCTTAATACTGTTAACTGCTGCCGCGGGGGAACTATCAGGAGCGGAGGTGGCCCATGGTGAGCCCAAGGGAGGTAGGTAAACGCCTTTTGAACTTTTGCTTACAATATTGATTATCATCATTAATTAATTAATTAAAATCATTATTAAAATTACCTAATAATGAATTTTCTTCCCTCAGGGTCCTCAATACGTAACAATATATATATATATATATATATATATATATATATATATATAATATATATATATATATATATTAGTATCCAACAAGAAGCAGAGCAAACGGACGTCTTACAACCAGCGTTCGAAATATTGACATCATTAAACCTACTAAGTATTGAGGCGTGATCTAACGACAGATGTTATAGCTGCAATAAACATTTAGAAGAATATGCGAGTATTACCCGTAATAGTAATTACCAAATAATATTCAATGCCGTGAACTCAACACAAGTTTACCTTCCCCAGACCAACATTCTCGTACATAATTAGACATATAGTCAGTAATAGCAAACCAAATCCATCATATAAGACATTAATAACCCCTACAGAGTCGATTGAAACAATAGAAACTATAACAGACTTCACTGAAGTCGCCCAGCCCTCATAGATTTGCTCCCATTATCACACACCAAAGTTACAAAACTATACGAAGTACTAAGTTATACCAATTCTGACTGAACAAGTGAAAATAAAACAATACTTAAAACGCTTTTTTGATTTACTAAAATTAGAAAATATTCGAGCAAATTGATTCAGAACGTAACATTAGAATATGGGACTTGGCCAGAAACAGAACATAGACTAATCAGAACATTAAAAAAATATTTTTATAAATTTAATTTTTTTTAACTTAAACACAAACTCGCTTTAGATTGTAGGAAGGCAGTTCAGGCTTTGTAATATCCTGTTGTGCTAAATTTATTTTATTTTTAATTTATATATTTTTCTTTTCTTTTTTAAATCTATAAGCATGTAATTAACATTATTTCTCTTTATTTTTTTATTTTGCTAGATCTTTTATGATTAGTGTAATTTTTAGATTAGTGGTCATTTGTGTAAATATAACAGTAGTATACCCAAGAACAGGCATTTAAAGTCAAGCACAAATAACGGAAAATATAATTTTCCCAAATAAAGAAAACTTTCCTACCATGTATTCAAAAACTATAACAATAACAAATGTTCCTATCCTATTAGGATTATAAATATTTCATATTTCTAATAACTTAATAATTTAAACATTTAGCAAATAATGCCCAAAATGTTGGCGAAAACCGTATCAAAGTCCGCCTTGTGGTTTAGAATGAGTTAGCGGAAACCAAAATCGCGTTATCATTTTATATTTATAGAAAAGTGCCAGAAGATTTCAAAAAGAAGTAAACTTACATGAAATGAAAGCTATTTAAATTTTACATCAGTATATATGCAGTTTAATAAAAATCGACAGAGCTGCGAATGAGAAAATCTTAAAAAGGTGCCAAATACATAGTATATGGTTTTTCAGACACGTCAATTCTGATGAAAAAGTTGATGTAACATCCCAGGTACATAATTAATGTATTAAAAATAAAATAACAGTTCCGTAAGACGTTTTGTTTCCGACTTGTGGTTTAGAAGGAATTAGCTGAAACCAAAATTATATAAGTTTATTTAATATATATGCATGACGACCTTGTCACTGATCGTCATGGGATGAAGAAAGTAAAAAAAAAAAAAATACCTTTAGAATAAAATGGATATATAATTTTTGAATTTGATGCGATAACCTTGATTCCGCAGAAGAATTTTAGTTTTTTTGATTTATTGTTTTTAATGATAATCGACCCAAAAAATAAACAGCCCCCTTTCCAATGAACATCGGTGCGACTTCTAGTAGACACCATGGAGTGGTCCAATGCTTAAATTTTTGCTTCTATTGAGGATTACCATAATTCTTTCGAGCCATGGAATAATAAAATTACGGAATACAGAGATGTAAGAATAATTGGTTAATTTTTAATGTTAAAAATTTGTTTAAATAGAAAAACATAGATGGATAGTGATGGAAGAAAAACCAATTAAAAACATGCGGTCATATTTTTATTGATAACGTAAAAAGCTGCAGCCCAAAAAGAGTGGCTCATCTCCAAAAAAATAAAATAAAATAAAGTCGTTTGCCTATGAGTTACTAAGCTTTTTATTGGATAAATCTATATATCTATTATAAATCTAACAATCTCACATATTCCCCAAAGTTGGTATTGTATCTAAATTTTTTATCATAGATGAGATCTTTTCAAATAAGGATTGAAAGTCTTCCTTACTCATCTGTGTAAAATTCTGAAACAATGCGTCATTAGCAGCAACCAACATGCTATATAAATTTTGTAGCGGTCGTGAATAAGTGGTTAAGTCAAAATCTTTCATTTTACAGGTGAGCGTCTTAAAGTTTTACGTAATACCAAAATAGAGTTATTAATTACAGCTTTCTTTCCACTTAAAATTTCTTCCACCAAGAAATTGGTTTAACCCATTTAACAACACGGAGGAGAAGGTCTGAGGGAACGATACGTGAAATTAACTCATTTTTGATATAAGTCGAGTTATCTAGTTTTTCACGACAGCCATAGAATTATTCAGGATTGCTTCACCATCGATGTATAATTCTCTTCTTCAATATTTTGGTGATTTTCTTTTCCTTTCCCGGTTTTCGTTTTCAATTACCAAATAAGTAGCAGCCACGGCTGTTGATATGACATGGTTAACGAAACTGAAGTTGCCTAAGTGGAATCGCTTTGTCGCATGCTACACCCATGAACGACAAGGTTATAGAAATAACGCCTAAATAAATAAATAAATAAAGGTGTATAGAAATAATAAATAAAGGTAAATAGAAATAACGCCCTCCTATGTCCCACCATTAGAGTTATTTAAACTATTAAAAGCAAAAATATTATATGAATGGCAGCAGACCTGGGATATATTAGCAAATAACAAACTTAAAGACATTAAACCCACTGTCAGCTCCTGGGCTACATCTTCCAGAACATGCCGGCGGGAGGAGGTAGTTATCACCCGCCTGAGGATAGGGCACTGTCGCCTCACACATGAATATCTTATTACAAGGAAAAATCCGCCTCAATTTAATCACTGTAAAGTGACTCTCACGGTGAGTCATATTTTTGAGGACTGTCCACGGTATAGGAGAGAAATTGAAAAATGTGGGGTACCACGCCATGTCTCTGAGGCTTTGAGCGATAATGAAGCAATTATCAGCAGTGCCATCAAGTTTATTATGAATATTCGTCTGTTTCAGCAAATATAACATAAATTTTCTTATTCTTTTTGTATTATATATATATATATATATATATATATATATATATATATATATATATATATATAATATAATTTCATTTATATTATTTTTTCTTCTTCTTCATCATTCAGTTTAAGCTAAAATTCAATTTTATTTATTAATACTTAAACTATTATTATTATTTATTTTATTTTACTTTATATATATATATATATATATATATATATATATATATAATTATATATATATATATATATATATATATATGTATATCTTTTTTTTTTTTTTTTTGTATTTTTGATTATTTTTATTATATTCGTGTTTTATTTGTTATTATCAGTTATTTGTTTCTTATTTATTATTATCGTTAATTTCGTTTATTTTATTTTTATTTGCCTTTATTTTTTACTATTTGTGAATGTTACTGTATTGTTTGTTTGTTTTAGTATTTTGTTCGTTTTTTTCTTTTCTTAAAATTTTATTTTTCCTGATATCATCATTTTGGTAAATCGTTTTTCCCTTTATTTTGTTTTTTGTAAAGATGTGAGGGCGATAATAACCATCAGCAGGTTTTTGCCCTTAAAATTAAAACAACAACAACGACAAGGCGCATGCGACGTCTATATAATAGTCTAATTTTTTCGAAGTAAGTATTTTTTTATTTAAATTATTTTTTATACACAAGGAATGACTGAATTCCAACAGCTTTAATACCAATGCACTATTTTCTTAATATTTTTTAATATTAAGATTATTTTATTTTAGCAATAATATAAAATCTGCTCAGTTATTATCCAGAAGTATGAGGGCTCTAAGATTCTACTTAATAACTTAATTAAAATAATAACTCTATATCCTAATATTTACTGGTTGATTTTCTAATAAATATACATTGCAAATTTTTTTTTTATAAATAATATACTAATAATATACTCTGATGAAATTTGGTGTGATTAATTAGACTTACCGTTCTTCCAAAATTATCTTCTTCTAATAGAATATTACTTTGAAAATTTGGCTTGCCCTTGAGTTCAAGATCTCTTGAAAAGTTCAATTAGAGGAGATTTCCTGGCAGGCAATATCTGAAGCCTTAAATGGATTCAAAAGATTAAGAGTGTTATTTATGCGACTAACGAAATTCTGAAAGGATTTCCCCTGAGTTAATTATGGACAATTATTAAACTTACTACGAGGATTCGCTTGGTTAACACATATTAATATTATATTATATTTTTCTTAATTAGGACCAAACTGAAGTGTTTGTATAAATATTGCATTTAATAAAACTTCAATAAGTTTATATATTATATTAATAATATATATTAATTACAGCTTACATTAATTTATATATCATGATAATATAAACTGAATGGCTTATATTATCTATTTATATTTCAAAAGATTTATGTTGTAAATATAAAGGTGAACTACACACCATTATTATTTTAATTTATATTTATCTATATTTTATTTATATTCTAATCTTTTAACTTTTTTTTTGTTTGTATTATTATTATTATTTTATCCTATTTTATTATTGGTATTAAAAAAAGACGTGCAAAGATATCGCAATAATTTTATTTTTACATGAAAGCCTGTACCTTAATCTACTTTTCTACATAATTTCCATGAATTTTGAGGCACTTGCCATAACGCGGTACCAGTTTTTGAATACCCTCCTCCAAAAATTCTGCCGTCTGACTTCTTAACCACTGCATCACAAATGTTTTGACTTCGTTATCGTCTTAAAAAGACGTGGCACGTTGAGTAAGGGTATCATTTTGCTGCATGACAATGCCCGTCCACATGTGGCTAATCGGATCAAAGCCACTTGTCAGTCGCGCTCAGCGACTTCCATTTGTTCCTGCACTTGAAGAAACACCTAGGCGGTCGGCGTCTTCAAGACGATAACGAAGTCAAAACATTTGTGATGCAGTGGTTAACTAGTCAGGCGGCAGCATTTTTTGATGAGGGTATTCAAAAACTGGTGCCGCGTTATGACAAGTGCCTCAAA
Source organism: Piezodorus guildinii (assembly GCA_023052935.1). Taxonomy (NCBI): domain Eukaryota; kingdom Metazoa; phylum Arthropoda; class Insecta; order Hemiptera; family Pentatomidae; genus Piezodorus; species Piezodorus guildinii. The sequence goes on from CM041293.1 coordinate 67,221,948, forward strand.
ATTCATGGAAATTATGTAGAAAAGTAGATTAAGGTACAGGCTTTTATGTAAAAATAAAATTATTGCGATATCTTTGCACGTCTTTTTTTAATTCCAAAACGGTACTTACTTAAAAAACAAGCCTCGTATGTGCTACCGATTTGATGTTGAGAGTTTCATATTTCCGCTGATAGTTGTTATAGGATGTCATGTTGTAATAATTATTGTGATTATTATTAATATATATATATATATATATATATATATATATATATATATATATATATATAAATATATATATATATATATATATATATATATATATATATATATATATATATATATAAATATATATATATAATATATATATATATATATATATATATATATATATATATATATATATTTGAATTAATATGAGCGATAAGAAATAATAAAAATTTAAGAAAAAAAAAAGAAATTTAAAAGAAAAGACATTTTTTTTTGTGTATCATATGTTAAGATATGTATATTAAAAATTGTTCAATAAGGAAAAAAACTTAAGCGGTGTAAATAGCAACCCAATTAAGTTGGGAAGCATCGCTTGTTCATTAAAGTGTATCTCTTTTTGCGTTTTTTTTATGGCTTAGATTGGTTAAAATATAAGTAGCAAGCCTAATATGTTTATTTTTAATTTGTTCTAATATATGTAGATTGTTTGCAATTTGTAAATTAATTTCGTAGGTGCTAAGGTATAAACTAATTGCGTAAACGATTTTAACCCTTAATGAATTTATTAGGGATGCAAATAGCTACATAATAGCGGATCAGACTGAAATATTGAACACGTTTAAACAACATTTCTGATTGTATTCTAAATATACGGTTTCCGTAGACCGTCAGAAGCTGTATAACGTCATAATCGAACCGGGGATACCTAGAAAGTTAGTTTACCTTGTAGCATGTGCAAAACATTTAATGAATTCAGAATCTGTCATGATTATTCCCAGAGGTTTCAGGTTCGATCTGGGTGGTAAAATACCGGTTCTATGATTTGTTACTGCTGGTCGAAGACGAGGAAATTACACATTAAATACGGGTATGTTAATGAAAACCAGAAAAGAAATAGGACTTGCTACCAATACGGATAAGACGCAATATATGATAAGTTAAAAGAAACGGTTACAATCTTGATGATAATGATGACTAGAAAAAACAATATCGAGGAGAGTTTCTGTGTAGGCAACATTTGGTAGTATCAGCGTCGAAGCCTATTATTATTATCGTTATTTAGTAAATAGTTATTAATATGCCTTAATGTTTTTAGATAGCACTTAAAAAAATATCAATTAATCATTACTTTTAATTAATCGATTAAATGAAATAGACAATAGTTACAGAGCGTTGTTTGGTTATTGTTGTTTTTTGGCACGAAAAATCTCTGTCTTCTGTGCATGACACTCGTTTTAGAAAATTAAATTTGGGTAAAATAAAATCAACGATGATTTTAATAAAAAAACAAATAATTATAAGAATGATCAATAATAAAAAATAAATATAACATCATTATTTAAAGATAAAAATATATCAGGTTAATTAAAAACAAATTTTTATATATATATATATATATATATATATATATATATATATATATATATATATATGTGTGTGTTGTATAAAATAATATAAATAAATAAAAGGAGAGGAAGAAAAAATATATCTTCAAGTCCATTTTAGTAAGGAGGCACATCAATTTGCCAATTCTATTTACATCGTAACCGCGGCATTGTATCGTATTGCCCTTCTTTTTTTTTAAAAATTCTTTTATTGATATTTAAACTGTACACAGTACAACAAGTAAATGAGCTATTTATAGAAAATTGCTTGAAAAAGTCTTGAGAAGAATCTACCCGGGTGCACCTTCAGTGTTTATGTGGTCAGCAGGTCTCGAGGCCACCGTCTTTTCAGACGCCTCGGGTTATCGGAATAGATGCCGATGAGAGGATACAGACAAACAGGTTTTTATGGGTGGGCAATTTGAAATGAAAGGAGGTGTATCTTTTTTGGGCAATTTCTACAACGAGTGGGATATCCAGGTCTCTATGAATGAGTTTGTTGGTAACAAAGTAAGGAGCGTCAAGGATTGTCGAATTGTCGATGCGGGAGGAATTCGATGGTCTAGTGGATCCCCATAGTTCTATGCTATAAGTCCAGATAGGTCCAATAATGGTTGTGTAAATGAGTTTTTTGAAGTAAAGAGGGAGTTTTGATCGTTTGTCAAGTAAGTGTTTTAATAGTCGACATCTACGAGCAGTTTCTTGTCGTTTAAGTCTTGTATGAGGATTCCATGTAAGACGTTTGTCAAGATGAAGTCCAAGGTATTGTATTTGATCTAACAATGATTAGTGGGGTATTGCCCTCTAAGCTGAAATTCATTAAGAAAGAGGTAAAGTCTTGGAAAACCTCAAGTCACATCAACCGCAGAGAGGAGGTGGTCCTGACCCGTCTGAGAATCAGACACACCAGGTTAACACATGGGTACTTAATATCTAAATAATTGCCCCCAAGATGACAGCATTGCAGAGAACTAGACTATAGGACCGAAGGGGTTACAGAGCCTTATCATATAATAAATATTTTGCTAGTGATTATTATTACTTCTGTGTCCACTGCAATGGTTTAATTCATGTAGAATGAATTTTTAGCATGATGCATGTGAAGTTTTGTGGATGGATGTTCAACCTAAAAGAACATGTACACTTTGATAGATATATGTATACTATTTTATTTTTTATAAAAGTAAAGTTTTGAATGTCTGAACAACATAATTTATAAAAATACAAATTACACTTTCAGTGTCAGTTATATCCGAATGTCTACTCTCTATTAAATTACTACATTATTTAAAAAAAAAAAATCCATAACAAGCGAGGATTGATTTTGTTCATAAGCTATTGATAGTACCGATAAACTTAAAATAAAAAGAGAGCATTTCATCCAGTCCTAGACAGTTTCTTTTTGTTCTTGTTCAACTTTCTCTCCTTCTTCTTCTTCTTGACTTGAGCGTTTGCTTCTCCTTTGGTCTGCCCCGACTTCTCGTCCGCCGTTGCTTCCATCTTGCTGCTACTGGACACTTGGTCCCCGGAACCGGTAGCAGTCAGTTTGATGTCAGCTTCGTTCTGCTCATCGCTCGTCTTCACCGTCGCAGACCCCTTACCTTCCGCTTTCTCATCGGCCTCGTTGGACCAATGTACGTAGGTGAATAAGAGGATGGCGAAGAAGTAAATCGCTGAAACTGAAAAATATATATGAACTATCATTAAAACATGCAGAAACAATATGGCAAAAAGAACTATTTATAAAAAAATCTATTGCGCTCAAACATCAACCTTCATTTACCCCACTTCTTGATATTCTTGATATTTAAAAAAAAAATCCTACTTTATATATACACCCTAATATTTTTATTGTCTTAACAAAAAAAATTTGGAACGCGCAATGACTTTCACTTACCTCCGTTATTTATATAAATGTAAGAATTTTAAACAAATTTAGAAACGAAAATTATTGTTAAAGAATTTTTAATACTGGATTTTAAAAGCCACATGTTTTTTTATTAAATAATCTATTATATTTATAAGACAATCAATTTGTTTACGTTTTTTCATGACTCTCTTAACGTTTACAGTGTATGAGAAGAAAATATTTTTTTCTAAAATCTTTAGCATTCCAACGGTATTTATACTTATATTATTGTTTTTATGTTCAAAACAAAAAATTGCATTAATTTTTTTTTTTGCAGTTTTCTCCTTTAGTTGGGTAATCGAATTCGTTTAACTTATATATTTAAATGTTCTTTAGCAATGCTTATCAGATGGTATGGTGAGTTTGATAAAAACTACAAAATTAAGGTACTTTAGAGGAAGAAATTCTGAAGTATCGGTATCTAAGCCCTGTTAGCTACTTCAATTAGAATGAAACCTACATGATATTAAGCACATTCAATTTTATATCGACAAAGCCAGTTTAATCAAAATCTTTAGTAACTTTATTTCCTATTCGTCAATTCACATTCCCTTTTAAAATTTTTCATAGAAGATAATATTTGTTCTAAGACCTTTCTGTTTTAAACGGTATTATAAGAAGTCTATATTACTGTTCTTGTATCAAAAATCCCAAAATTTACATAAAAAATTGTTTGCTCTGGAAGCAATGGAACAAAATCATCGAATTTCGTGAACTTGTATATTATACCTCATTCATCAATGTTATATAAAATAAAAGTTATTGAAAGGTGCAAAATGCATGGTATAAAGTGGCTTTCTGGTCAGCACATTTTGATGGAAAAAGTTGCAGTAATATTTTGGGCGTATAGTTTAAATTTAATTTCATAGACTTTCGTTTTCAGTCTGGACCACCAAACTCTCCCTTTTTTGAGGGACTAGATTATTTGGACTCAAAGAACCCTTAAAACGTGTATTTCCGTTTAAAACAGGAATTCGAAAATTTTCATGATTGCAATAGTTTCCCTAACTATATATTCCTATATAAACCTATATATTCCATATATAGGTAAGTGAAATTAAAAATTGTCCTTCTATCTTTCAAAACAGAAACCACTCAGGTTATAAGTTGATAAAAAAAAAAACCACCTTGTTCCTTTTTTACCTTGTTCTTCCAAATCGGTCAGAATTCGCCTATCTGGTCCGTCAAGTTTCACTCGCCACAGTGTTTTTTTCGCACTAAAACTCAAAAACCGTTCGCTGCAAAATGTGTTTTCCTATTCCGATGGCGCGTCTCTCTCGAGGCAATTAAAAAAAAATACCCGAATTTTTATTTAAATGAAAGGGATATTTTTTTTTTTCAACGTAACAATAACAACATTATCCATAGAATCTTCAGCTATCTAACGGTATATCTATGTATATAAAATATCGTGTCAATGTCTCTAAGTATCTGTTATTTGGTCCAACTTAAAATATAGGATAGTTTCTTATCTAATAATACTGTCATTATAACTCGTTGACAAATATTTTTTCTAAAGAAAACAATTTTGCAACATGGTTCCAGTGTAGTAACTTCTCTAAACTTATGTAATTATTAATTCAAATATAAGTGTGTGTAGATAGTTTCAAAGCGTTCTTATTTATAAAATATACATTCACTCCATAAATTTCCAGTTATAATAAACACATACTAGTTGGCGACCAGGTTGGGATAAAATATACATTCACTCCATAGTTTCCAGTTGTAATAAAATACATATTATCGTACTATACGTTTCCAGAAAAATTATAATACTCATTTCAATGTCAATCAATTTCTAACCATCTGGAAGCAAAATCATCTTAATTCAATTGATTAGAAAAGATACTATTTCAATTTATAAGAAATATATTCAAAGTATATTGGGCATCGTGTCCATGTTATGTGTGTGAGTTCCCATAGACACAGATTCAATTATTATTAGTTTTTAAAAATAAAATAGTTTTTAAAAATAATATAATTGTTAATTTTTGTTTAAAAAACAACATAAAAGGGCTTATTTCTGGATCCTAGAAAAACATGCTTTTTTCTCTGGAGGAAGGCTTCCCCCACAATTTAAGAAAATACGCATCTAAGTTGCAAAGGAGTTATAGGATGATATACAACGGTTTGTTCAAAAGATAAACTATATTATTGAATAATTTGGATGTGGGTTATTGGTACTGGTATGTTATTGTAACGTAGAGTAAATAAAATCGATATCTGACAAGAAATAATAATTTTTTATTTATCATCATAAACAGAGTAGTTCATTGCTTTCACCTGTATTTCTTTTATAAAAACCTCATTAAACATAGTCACTATCAACATATTTCGTAATTTGTAGCAATTTTAATTTAAATTACTTTATCAAATTAAATTCGCCAAACCGCAAACAAAGACAATGAAGTGTAGTTTTTGTTCTATTTTTTCAATGTGTCTCGATATTATAAACAAGATATTTATAGTTATATTAGATTAATTATAGTAATAGGTTAAGTTGTTTTAAAACCTCTTTCCTTATCAACCATAATTCTAACTTTAGTCTAATAAGTTGCCATTTTATTTTGTTAAATGTACTATAGCGATCCGATATAGTATCGGGCATACCCAAAATTACTCAATATACTTTAGCTGTAACGTAATCGTGGTATATAGTCACGTTTGCAACATAAATGTGAATAATATACATTGATCCAACGAATGGAAAAACGAATATTTTCACTTGAAAACAACTTTGATAAATGTAATTTTTATAATATAATATTTATATTTCTTGAAAATATATAAGTCATATAATAATGGAATAGTTGTTGCCCGTTTTGACTAAATGGTAAAGATGTTGGTTGAGGGTGCAGCCACCAAGTAAACATACCAGTATGAAAAAATAAAATATGTGTGTTTTATTGGTAGTTTCTTTGTTACCACATCCCCAAACAACTGCTCCATCATATACGTTTTATAGTTAACACTCATAAACTCAAATTAAATTATGCAAATTTAAATAAAGACAAAATAAAATATTCGCGCGGGTTATAGCTAGTTATATATCTAAATTACTATTCTTATCTCTGGAAAAAATAAAGCTTGAAAAATATTCTCGCTTTTTTCTTGCTCAGTTGCTAAAAAATTCTTTTACATTTCATATCAACTCATATTTTATTATAGCTAACCAGAAGAAATAGTTAATTATTTCTATAAAGCGAACCGCAATGAAATTTAACGATGTCACAAACAAGTAAAACAAGTAGTAAGTGTTGAAGTAATCGAAAGCGGCGAGCAGTTTCTTGTCGTTTCAGTCTTGTGTGTGGATTCCATGTGAGACGTTTGTCAAGGAGCAGTCCTAGGTAGCGGATCTGTTCAACAGGGACAAGTGGAATATTGTTAAAGGATACTGTGGGACAGGATGTCATTGGCTTACGACGAAGGGTAAAGGTTATTTGATGGGATTTGTTGGAATTTATTTTAATTCTCCAATTCTGACACCATATCTCAAGCTCTCTGATGTGGGATTGAAGGGTTGTAGAGGCAACAGTTGGATCGTTATTGACTGATAACACACATGTGTCATCAGCATAAGTGGAAAGGAAAGTGTTAGGATTGGTTGGGATATCAGCTGTATATACTGTGTAGAGAATGGGTCCTAGGATACTGCCTTGGGGTACACCAGCGGACTGAATAAAAAGAGATGAGTAGAGCCCATTGTGATTTATTTTGAAGGATCTGTCAGTGAGGTAGGACTGGATGATAAGGAAGTATGTTGGAGGGAGGAATTTTTGGAGTTTGTACAGAAGTCCTGGATGCCAGACTCTATCAAATGCTTGCTCTACGTCGAGAAAGGCTCCCGTGCAGTACAATCCGCGCTCCAAAGCAGAGGAGACTACATCCACCACACGATGGCACTGCTGGATTGTTGAATGGGATGTTCGGAAGCCAAACTGATGATTGGGGATAATATTATTGGAATCAAGGATAGGATATATACGTTTCAGAAGGAGTTTTTCAAGGCTTTTTCCCATGATACATAAAAGAGAGATGGGGCGGTAAGAGGACGGATATTCAGGCGGCTTTTTGGGTTTATGGATCATTTTGACTATTGATGATTTCCAGGGGTTGGGAAAATATGTTGTGCGGAGTACAGCATTATAAATATAGGTAAGAAATAGGATGGCTTTTCGAGGAAGAAATTTAAAATTTGGGATGTGATTAGATGGGGCCGAGGAGCTTTGCGGGAAGGGAGACAGTGAATAATACTGGAAATTTCTGGGTGATGAAAAGCTTTAGGTGGAAGGGACATTTGGAGAGGAATAGTTAGTTCTGCTTCAATACATTCAAGGTGAACGGGATTAAGGATATCAGGGTGAGGAATAAAAGTTTTAAGAAGGTGTTGACCAAAAAGCTGGGTTTTTTCCTCGTCGGTTCTTGTCCATCTTTGGAATTCGGTAAGGAGTGGATAGTTGCAGTCTTTGAACTTGAGTAGCTTCTTAGTGGTCGTCCATAGTGATTTGTCAGTAGTAGTTAGATATTCTGTAAAATTAATTAAATTTTGAATTTTGATTTTTTTAATTTCTGATTTTAATTTGTTAGTAAGTTTCGTATAATAGGTTTTGTCGGATGGGTATCTAGTCCTATGCCACCTTACCCTTGCTCGACGTTTTTCCCTTAATAAGATGCAAAGGTGAGGTGGCAAGTTAGTCTGCTGTGAGTCGATAGTTGTCCTGTTTGAGGTGTTATCTTTTATACTAGTCTGTATCGAAGTTGTAAGTTTTTCGATGGTTCTGTCAATGTCATTTGTTGTCTTCAGAGGAATTTTCAAGTCTAATTTATTTTCCAAATCATATCGAAATCTGTCCCAGTTGATTCGTCCTGTAATCAATGTAGAGGGAGAGGGTCTTGGAGCAAAGTTTGAATGTAATAAAAGCAAAACTGGACTATGATCTGATGAAAGGTCGTCTAAGGACTGTGTAGAAGTTAAAATCAAAATTTATTTTGAATGAAATTCTCAAATGCGATCATATAAGGTAATATCAAACAGGACGAGTTACCCTGCAAGTAACCAGTCTGTTATTATCAGTTTAAAAAATAAAGTAGTTACGTGTATTAAGCTTATTTGATTATATTAAAAAACAATGAAATCAAGCATTATAACAAATATTATATTTTGTGTGCTGTGTTATAGCAACCCAATTAAGTTGGGCAGCATCATTTAGTTTGTTTATTTATGAATAAAGTGTATCTCTTTTTATATAAATCTAGTTTCAATTTTATAACTCTTCTTGCTTAACCTTTAAAAATAAACATTTTGGAAGCCTAGTGACATGCGTATTAAAATCGCATATGCATATAAAAAAGGCGAAAATGTCCAAAATTATTCTTAGAGTCATGTTGAAGCAATGCTGTCTACTCCACCTCCCGAGAAATAGTACAATGTTTTTGAACAAGTTATTACGACATAACAAGTTAGATACCTGATTCTTAAGCCTTTCAAGAGCTTAATGGTAGTATATGTTATTTAATCTGTTATGGTCGTTCGACTTATTTTATGAAGCCATTAATTTAAGTATCAAGAAAAAGCTGAGGTCATGTTCCTAGTCTGTTAAAAAGTTGGTGCATTTATACTCACTCTACAGTTTCTTGATAATGTCACAATTCGTAATAAATGTGAATACATTTAATTAAACGATTAAGTATATTGTGGAATATACTAATTGTTCTTTTAACCAATGATAATTGAAGTTAATTAACTTCTAAAATTAACAAGTACTCACTTTGAATAGGTTAGTTGTATTTTTTGACAAGAAATGATAAATATTTTCTTAAAATATTATTTTATAATATTTAATGATGTTATATGTTCACTGAATATAATACTAAAAACTCAAACCAATCACAAAATAAATCCACCACGTTTAACTAAAGAATATGAAAAATTGCATTTTTGCAATTATATAGATTTATTTGAATTACTAGATTATATAATGTAAAATAAAATGTTATATAAACAAATTTAAGACTCCGAAGAGTATAAACTGTCAGATGTGACTAAGCATTAAAAAAAAAAAAAGTTATATTTTGGTTCCTTAAAAAGTAGAATGAATCCATATTCATTACTTTAGCATGATAAAAAAAAAGTGAATATTATATTAATAATAGCGTTTTTTCCGATATTTTTAAATTATTAATTAATACTATTGGAGAGTTTTATTAACAAATAGTAGACCTCATATTTTGGAATTACATAAGGATAGAAATATTTCAATATGAACTTATATTTTATATCATCTTTGAGGTTTGGATTCGGGCCGTTAGAAAAAAAAAGAAGTCATTATTCTTATAGTCAAATAGTTATTTATGTCGAGATAGAAAATACGGGTAGATAACATCATTGTTTACATAAATATTTGATCAGATAATAAACCGATAATTATTAGAAAAATGTGGTAAAGGCATAGAAACATGTTAAAAACAGGATTGGCCTCCTTAGAGAAAATAAATAATATATATATATATTTTTTTTAAATATCTTTTTTTCTGGAACATTTGATCCCATAATAATAAGCAATTCACTATTTGTCTGGCTTCGTTCAAATACATATTTAACTAGCTATTGAATTAAATATATATTATAATATTATTATAGAATATAATTATTATTAGAATGTAATATTTAGTAATATTACATTCTGTTCCATTAAGAGACTATGGTAATAGCCATTAAAGACTTAATTTTCACAAAATTTATAAAAACAAAAAAAAAATAAAATGGAGAAAAGATAAAAAAATACAACAAAAAGTTAAAAATAAATGAATATCTTAAATATACCTGTAAAAATATGTATGAATGTATCAATATGAATATGTAAAAATTATGTAGAAACAGCGAATAATTAAAGATACAAATAATACCTCTAAATGATTTATAAGATTTGTTATATGACTTCGGAAGCTTGTTATTTTGAGAAGATGTAGAAAAAAATGTGCTTAAATGTGCCCAGGAAAGATACTTCACGAAGTGTAAGGAGTTCTTATGTATAATAATAAACAAGATAAAGGACGTTTTAAAGAAGGCAGCTCAATGTGAGGGGAGCTCGTGGCTGAGTGGCTAGCGCGCTAGTCTCTCATGCTATAGGTTGTGAGTTCGAATCTCAGTCCTGGCCGGGGCTTTTATAAGGATGTAGTTAAATGGGGATTTACTTACAGCCTCTACCCCGGGTACATGAGACCCGTGAGCCAAATGGTGGCCACTCACAAAATTAGGCGTAGGGAGTGATAACCCTTCCATACAAAATGCATCTAGAAATGTGAGTGTAATCTTCCAGGAGATTACACCAGGAAGCCCAGGGCCTTTACGGCCTGTCGCGCCACTGGAAGAAGATAAAGCTCTATGAGAAGATATGTATGTATTGTGTGTAAATAATTATTTGTGTAAAAACATATGCTTAATCGTTTAAATATTTGTGTTTACAGTTGTAGATTATTAACTTAGAATTTTATTAGTGAGTTGGTTTACCAGATTTTATTACTTCAAAATAATATTTAAGTAATGAATTGAAGAAAGTTGGATAGAATAAGAGTTGTTCCATTCAAGATTTTGAAGATGATTTCATCTGTCAGTGAATTTGATTGCGGAAAAAGGAACATCAAAAAAATTGATGACGTCGAATTTATTTCACAGGAACAAGTTGTCACTTAATCCTAGTGAAAAAGTGAATGCAGGAGGGGAGATGTAAATAATTATTTTTGTACAAACATATTTAGTATCATATGTTTAATTGTGCTTTGAAGTAATCATAAGGAATAAGGAGTGGAATAAGAAGAAATGAAGTTGGTTGTTTCTTCCCGAATCAGGATAGAGTCAGCATAATAATAAGAAATGTAAAATCTTATAAATATGCTCACACTTTGTAGCCTCGTCTCATTTTCACTAGAAAGTCTTCTATACACCATAGAACATGAGAGAGCACATACACCGGGAGATGACGGGTCGTTCTAGGAAAAGAGTCACAGGGATGTGAGAGCTGTTTGAGGATGGAGATGGATTCTCGGATAATGTAAAGCATATGACAACTCCGTGTAAAGTTTATAAAAAATGTGGTGCGCTGAACACACGACTTTCACTTACCTCCGTTGTTAAAATCAATTTAAGAATTAATAAAATTGAATTTCAATAGAAACATGTGTTTTATTAAATAATCTGTTATATTTATATCTACAACAATCAGTTAGTTTTATCGGCTTTTCATCACACTCCATTAAACTTTACAAATCTGTGTATTAGATAATATTTTTCGGAACATTTAAAAAAGCACATAATACCTTCCATTCATCATCCAATCACTTTATTTCATTAGTCCTTTAACATTTTTTCATCCTATTCGACGTTTCGGGGTTGTTTCCCCATTTTCAAGACTTATTCCTTGCTACAACTTTTTTCATTCTTCACTACATCTCATAGCCACTGCTACTTGTCCTATATTGGCTCACTGTTTCCATTATATTTCTATGATGAGCCAATATAGGACAAGTAGCAGTCTTGAAAATGGGGAAACAACCCCGAAATGTCGAATAGGATGAAAAAATGTTAATGGACTAATGAAATAAAGTGATTGGATGATGAATGGAAGATATTATGTGCTTTTTTAAATGTTCCAATTAAGAAATCTTCCAAAAAAATTAAAAAAGAAAAATAATATTTTTCATAAAATGTTTAGCTATCCAACGGTATACGTTTATATTACTAGTCTTGCGTCCAAAAACATAAAAAATGCATAAAAAAATATCTTTGCACTTTTCTCCTTTAGCTGTTTATCAAATTCGCTTAACTTCCACATTTAGCTGTTATTTATCAATGCTAAGAAGATAATATGGTTATGTTTATAGAATCTACAAATTTACTTGTAGTAGTTACTTTAATAATAATAATAATAATAGGCTTACCGAACCCGAAGGTTCGATGCCGATACCACCATATTCCGTCTACACAGACTCGTCCAATGTTCTCCGTTCAAGGCCAAGCCCCCAAGATCAGCCTTAACGCAATCCTCCCATCGACGCTTCGGTCTACCTTTCGGACGCCTACTAGTCGAATTAGCAAATACCAACTTTCTCGGAATACGTTCCTTACCGAGCCCAACAATTTTACTCGCCCATTTGAGTTTCCGCGACGCTATCAACTCAGTTATATTCACAGGATACAAGTTCCGGAATCCCGCGTTGTGCAACCTTCTAACCTATTATTATTATTATTATTATTATAATAGGCTTACCGAACCCGAAGGTTCGATGCCGATACCACCATATTCCGTCTACACAGACTCGTCCAATGTTCTCCGTTCAAGGCCAAGACCCCAAGATCAGCCTTAACGCAATCCTCCCATCGACGCTTCGGTCTACCTTTCGGACGCCTACTAGTCGAATTAGCAAATACCAACTTTCTCGGAATACGTTCCTCACCGAGCCCAACAATTTTACTCGCCCATTTGAGTCTCCGCGACGCTATCAACTCAGTTATATTCACAGGATACAAGTTCCGGAATTCCGCGTTGTGCAACCTTCTAAACTCCCAGTGGCCTCATTTCTCTTCGGACCAAATATTTTACGCAGTACCTTATTTTCGAAAACATTAAAAAGGTACTTTAGAGAGAAAAAAATTAAAATTTCGACATTTACGCCCTGTCAAACTATTTCAATCTGAATAAAATGTTGAAGCCCAAAGAATTTTACATCGATATAGCGAGTTGAATCAAAATCGTCGGAGCCATTTTTGAGAAAATCATAAAAAGGTGCAATGGTATAAAGTGGCTTTTTTGATTAGCATATTTTGATGAAAAAGTTGCTGTAACATCTCGGACGTATAGTTGTCCTTAATATGGAATTTTAATTTCATAGGACTTATCGTCTTCGCTCTGGACTTACGTCACACACACACCCTAAAACGTGTATTTCCGTTGAAAACTGGAATTCGAAAATTTTTACGATATTAATACTTTCCCTTGCTATATATTTTATACATATGTTAGTGAAAGTAATATGTTTGAACTTTTCTCCATTAGTTGTTTATCAAATTCGCTCAACTAGTATATTAAGCAATTATTTATCAATGCTAATAAGATAATGTGCCTATTTTTTTAAATCCACAAAATTAAAGGTACTTTAGAGAGAGAAAATTCAAAACATCGCCATTTAAGTCCAGTCAGACTATTTCAATCAGAATGAAACCTATATGATATTAAAGCCCTAACTTTAACTTCAATATAGCGATTTTAATTAAAATCGTTAAACCCACTTTGGAGGAAATCGTAAAAAGGTGTAAAATGTATAGTATAAAGTGGCTCTAAACGGCTTCTGGTACGCCGATGAAAAAGGCAGTAACATCTGGGGTGTATAGTTGTCCTAAATATAAAATTTCAATTCCGTAAACACTTTTGTTTTCGTGCGGGATTTCCCACATACACAGACCTTCTTTCGGGACTTGGTGATTTTGACTCAGGGGACAGAAACGTTTTTCCGTCGAAAATTAGGATTTGAAAATTTTTCCGATTGCAATACTTTCCCTTGCTACATACTACATACATAGGTAAGTGAAAGCAAAAACTACATACAAAAATAGTTTTTCTCTTTAATCCTTTAGTTGATCATCAAATTCGTTCAATTTGTATATTTAGCCGTCCTTCATCAATGTCATTAAGATGATATGGTTAATATTTTAGAATGTACAAAATTAAAGGTAGTTTAAAAGGAGAAAATTTAAAATATCGGCATACAGCCCTTTCAGACTATTTCAATCAGGATGAAACCTTCATGATATTAAAGCCCAATAAATTGTACATCAATATAGCGAGTTTAATTAAAATCGTTAGAGCCATTTTGGAGAAAATCGTAAAAAGGTGTAAAATGCATAGAATAAAGTGGCTATTCTGGTAAGCCGATTTTGATGAAAAAGTTGCTGTAACATCTTATATTATAAAGACGTATAGATGTACTAAATATGAATTTTCGATTCCGTAAACCTTTTCGTTTTTATGCGATAATTACCAAACACGTGCGGGCACGGTCATAGAACTTTATGACTTTGACTAGGGTAATTTGGATTCAAGGGATCCTAAAGCTTGTATTTTCGTCGAAAACTAGAATTAGAAAAAATTTTACGATCCAAATAATTTCCCTTCCATATACAATATTTCATATATAGGTAAGTGAAAGTAAAACTTGATAACAAAAACATTGAGATTATTCCGGATTTTGTTTAGAATTATTTTTTAATCAATGAACAGGCTAATTTAATTTATTTCTCAGTCAAAAACGACATTAACTTGCTAAAAGCTTTATAGCGGATACGAATAGATAAATAACTCTATTCTATGCATTTTCAAACATCGGAGAAATACAGAAGGTGCTAGAACTACTACACTAACCGCATCATATGTTTTGAAAGCCAGTGGAGGCAGAATAAACCCGCATCAGCCGCAGACTCTCAAGTCATTAATTGAGAATCTGGAATCTGCTCGGACAAATGAGATCAAATTTTACTTGAATTCTTGAATTTAAATCTTTAATTTTAAAATATTTGTCTTTTAAATATTTTAGCGGTTTTTAATTTTCGGCATGTATTAAATGGATGAATAGAACTGTGTAGTTATTAGTTCACAGGATTTAATGGTCGAATATTGAAAATCGAAAAATGTCTGAGATCAAGGATCCTTCAATATCGACTTACCGCAATAAGCGTCATTATTCAAAATAAATTAATCATTTATAGGAGTTTGAGGAGCCTGTGGCTATGTGACTTGCAAGATAGTCTACCTCGCTATAGTTAGTGAGTTTGAATCCAGGTCCCGGGAACACTTTTTAAAGCATGTAACTAAATAGGGAGACCCGTCAGCCAACTGGGGGCTACTCTAAAAAATATGATAACCCTATCCTATACAATATTATCGAGAACCGAAGTGTGGAATCATAAAAAAGACGCTACAAGGCGCCAACAGGAGAGAAAAAAAAAAAAAAAAAAAAAAAAAAAATATATATTATATATATATATGCGAATAATGAGGTTTTATGGTCAAGATGGACGGAAATAGCTTACATAAGAAAATCTTTGATAAGGTTCAAGGACTCAAGGGTATAAAGGGCTATCCGGAACAAATAAAAAACGAAGCAGCCAAACTGAAAATAACAAGTAAGGTTTGCATGGATAGAATCGAATTCCGGAAAATTGTTGATCAAATGAGAGTCCTTGCAGGGGAAGAGAGATGTGCCGGAAAGAAGTGTTCGGGAAAGAGGAACGCTCAGCACATCGCGAGGATGAAAGAAGTGTGGAAGGAAAGAAAGAAAAAGACAAAGTGATATTTTCGTGGTCAAGAGTTTGCCTATATCAAAATTAAAATTTAAAAAAAAAAATATATATATATATATATATATATATATATATATATATATATATAATAGAATAGAATAGAAAAAAAATTTATTCTGGGACTAACATGAAATTTACAAGTAAAGGTAGCACATCTGGCCAGATAACATTAAATAGACATAATTATGTACATAAGTAAGAGAGATAATAATAATAATAATAATAATAATAATAATAGGCTTACCGAACCCGAAGGTTCGATGCCGATACCACCAAACTTCGCCTGCACAGACTCGTCCAATGTTCACCGGTCAAGCCCAAGCCCCCGAGATCAGCCTTAATGCAATCCTCCCATCGACGCTTCGGCCTACCTTTCGGACGCCTACCAGTCGGTTCAGCGAATACCAACTTTCTCGGAATCCGTTCCTCACTAAGCCCAACAACTTTACGCGCCCATTTGAGTCTCCGCGATGCTATCAACTCAATTATATTCACCGGGTACAAACTCCGCAATTCCGCGTTGTGCAACCTTCTAAACTCCCCAGTGGCCTCATCTCTCTTCGGACCAAATATTTTACGCAGCACCTTATTCTCGAAAACCTTAAGCCGTTGTTCATCCTTCAAAGTAAGCGGCCACGTTTCAAGTAAGAGAGATAGAAAAAGAAATTTATATAAATGTATGTACATACAAATCTCTATGTACCAAAGATAAGAAAAAGCGTAAAAAATTTAAAGTAAACAAATAGTAAATTGAAAGTAAGAAACAACAAATTTTGAACACTCAAACGAAAAATAATAATAATATATACATGTATATATGAAATAAAATAGAAAATAAATAAGAAAGTAAACATAGGATATTCATTCCTTATAATGATTATAATGAAAAATCTAATTTAAAATTAAAGATTAACAAAAAAAAAAAAAAAAAAAAAAAAAAAAAAATATATATATATATATATATACATAAATATGTTTACATATTCTGAAAAAGTATTTGTTTAGGTCAGTTTTACCCGAGATACCTTAATTTAAGTGATATATTTGCTTGCTCAAAAGGAAAGACAAAAAACAAAATTATTTTCGTCGTTTAATGGTTTTTTATTTCCGAAAAGGAAAACCCGCAGCACAGACAAAATTTGCAGTGTGAGAGGCGATGATGCTTTAGGAGAAAGCATCGTCCGTAAGTGGTTTGCTCGGTTCAGAAACGGAAATTTTTGACTATTGATGATGACCAAATTCAAGCATAATTGATCAGAAATATTCAATTTTTTATTACTAAATCATGTAATTGATATAAAAATATCAACATGAATCTGCAGTTTTTATTGAAATCACCAGTTAAAAACGCCAAAGCCTTATTTTACAACCAAGTACATAAGTGAAAGCCAATATAACAAAAGCTAGTTTGCCGCAGATTTAGGGGTTATGCTCTAACTAGGGCATGTGCTTGTTGATACTTATTATTTATCGATTAGGAAATATTTGTATAAAAAAGACTTTCTCAGGAATCGAATAAAACATTAAAGAATCAGAGTAAGATAGAAAAGGATCGAACTATCAGTGAATGTTGCTGAAAATGTACGAGAAATGTAAGGGATATTAGTATCTGAGAGGTCTAAAAGAAATTCTTCCTCTACCTTGTCTAAGAACATTCTTCTAGAATGGTCGAAAGTCAGAAGTTTCCGAATGTGAGAGATAGCATCAAAGGCAAGGGAAAACAGGTTCTGACGTTGAAACAAAAATCTTATACAGCATTTCTGCTTATCTGCTATCCTCTCTGTCTCTTTTTTCTATATGTTGTATAATGTATCTAACGTATTTCTGCCGTAGGCGATCAGTCAAATTGCTATTATCACTATTTTTTAAATTTAAATTGGTATGTTCCTTCATCGCTTATATTACATGAATACATGACAGATTATGCGTTCTATACTTTTTTCGTTCAGATCAAGACATTTTGTAACAGGAAAAACATAACAGCCTATCCTACTATATTTCTAAGAATAGAAGAAACAGACCTACCAAAAGGGTTAGAAACCACAGATACCTCTCCTCTAGCACCATATTAAAGTTTAAGAATTATATTTTGAAATATTTTTTCTGGGGGGTGATGTCATTTCATCAAATTACTTCACTTATGTCACGGCATGCATGAAAGTATGTCCCAACTTATAATTATTCGGTAGAAACATATATTGATAATAAATAGACGGTCCTCAAATCTTAGACAAAAGTTTGTTTTTACACCAGTAACAATTAGGAGTCAACGTTTAGGGGGTTTTTCCCATCTGCAGGACTCACTGACAGCAATATACTCGTACGAGTTAAGTATATATCCATTTTATTTTTAATTTTGTCAATAATAAATTAGATAAAAGTCATTAACAAGTTATTAAAAAATATAAAAATGAGAATCGCCCATCACAACCAAAATATTATTTGACTTCTAATGGACTAATCCAACTGGCTTATTTATTTATTTATATTTTCTATATACTACTGTGACTAATCTACGATGCAGAATGTAGTTCCTGAAATCGTACACGCTCGGAACTACTTTTTAACATCCCCTCAGAAGGACGGAATAACTAAGGATTTTTCACACCCACTAAAAAAAGCATAGAGCCATCTGCCGTGAAAGAACCCTCTTGGGGTACAACCTTCAACAACTTGGTACAACCTTCTTCTTCTTAGGCAAAGAAGGTTGTACCACCGCATATGGTTCAACTTACATCAACAACATAAAGAAATAATGAAAGAAAAGTATAAGAAGCGGAATATTTAGCTCGATCAATTCTTTAAATGTTGAATGGACTGACATACTGTTTAAATAATCGTAATTAACGCTAACAAGTTTTTATAGCAGTTAACAATCAAAGGAAGAATAAAAAATCATTTTAATGTCATCACAAGATGAGATATACCGTAATCGCATTAGTACAGATACTTCAGGCTCGAAAATGCTGCCACAAAATCGCATCATTAACGTATTTATAATTGTCAATTTTAATTACAGTTATTTTCTTATGCCATTTCATTAGGCCCTTTACTTGAGTGTGATAATTTATTTTATTTAAAATATATTTACTAATTGCTAATAGTTTAATTTATTAATTTACATAAGACGAACTAGTCATTTAATTTAAGATGTTTTAAATAATAAAATATACTAGATGAAAATGAACGATAATACCGGGCTAAAATTTTTCTGACACACAGTCAATATGCATTACTCCCCAAATTTTAATATTTAACCAAATATGATATAATTCAGAATCTATTTAAAGCATTTCCAAGTCAAAATTAACGTTTTCCAAGTCAAATTAAATCTTTTCCAAATCAAATTCAGCCTCTTCCATTTCAAATTCAACCTATTCCAATTTCAATAAAATAATAAAAATTAGGTTAACATAATTTAATGTTTTTATGGTTATTTTAATTATAGATTATGTTTTTAATCCTTGTGGTTTGTTAAATATTCTTGGGGCCCTTTATCATACGGTTACTCATAATTATAATTATAAGTATAACCAATACATTAATTTTGAGACAGTTTCGATACAAGTGCTGGTAGTACAGATTAGCGGGGCTTCGTTTAATTTTATTTTTAAATTTTTTAAAATTTGAACGGGCTAAATTTACTTTTTGAAGGATTTGTTGGTAATTTTATTGATTTTTTAGTCGTTTGCTCTAGTGTAGATTTTCTTCAATCAAAATTGCAACTAAAAGATATTGATGCTTAGTTAATTATCATCAAACTTGGAAATGCTAAAAAAAAATATAACTCTACTAAACCGATAAAAAAGATTAGCGGTAACATGATCACAGAAAACTTAAAATAAAACTACACTAGACCAAAGGAATACAAAAACAAGACCATATTCACTAATTGAACCCCCAAAAACCCAAATACAGAAATGTGTAGCCAAAAAAAACACAAACAAGTTAAAACAACGAACTTTGTTCTTTAGCGAACGAACTTGGAATCAATACAACGTTTATTAAATTGAAATAAATCTGTGCTGGAAGGAGCGTTGTTAAAATTAAAAGTATCATAAACATATAAACCCCCGGTAACGCAGCTATTTAGTTTATTATAATTTTTTTGTATTTATTCGATACTAGGCTAAATGGCTGCGCTAACGAGGATTCATATACTTATAATACTTTTAATTTTAACATCGTTTCTTCCAGGCTATAATTATTATTATTTCGGAATATGATCATCGGACACACCACATCTCAGTCTTCATATTATTTCCTTGATTTTATTTTTTTAGGTAATTTTTTTTTCAGTTGGTTTTTATTTTTTTAAGTTGAATATTTAACAATGAATTATCTTGTTTTCAATCAAAACTTTTGTATTCTGTAAATTGATTTTTATACTATTCAAATATTATTTATATGGAGGATAAAGATTCCAGATGCCCTGATATAAGAGGAAATCTTCCTAAAATATTTCAAATTAACATAGGAAGATGTATTGTTCACAATATACCTCATACATGACCCTTAAAGTAATAAGAGTGGAAGAGAGACATTGTGGCCTAAAAGAATTATTGCAGTAGAGACAGGAAATAAGAAGGAAGGAAAACCACTGGAGTAAAGGTTGGCTGTAGGGCTTTAATGGAAGAATAGTTAATAGAAGTAGGAGATGAGGGAGACAGAAATAAAATTGCAAGACTTCCTTTTTCAAGAAGACATATAACCTACGTTGTAAAACTCGTTAAGTCAAGTGAAGAAAATAACATTTTTTTGAGCACTGAAAAGACAATTTATTATATTTTGATTTCATTAACATGATGAAGAAGTCATAAAGAAAATCCTAATAATACGATAAACTTATGTTTTTTGCGTGCCGACGTTTCGACCTACATGTGGGCCTTCATTTGGGCTAAGAAAAACAATTTAACAAACAATGCAATAAAATGAAAAATAATCTTATTAAGTACACAGTAATAAGATACTCACTCAATAATTTACGTTTACTTACGAATTCGACTTTTACTCCCACCGACGCTTCGGCCTACCTTTCAGACGCCAACCAGCCAGTTTAGCGATTCGTTCTTCCTTGAGCCAAATAACTTAACACGCCAATTTGAGTGGCCGCGATGATATCAACTCATCATACTAACAGGGTACAAGCTCTGCAATTCCGCATTGTGTAACCTTCTGAATTCCCATGGGGTTTGATATTTATTTGGGCCAAATACTTAACATAGTAAATTATTCTTGGAAACCTTAAGCCGTTGTTCATAATTCATAGTAATTTTATTATAGATATTTTATTCATAGATATTATATAGCTTTAATGTGAGAAATATCGATATTATCTAACATAAATGTAACTAATATCGATAATATCTTACATAAACGTGGGATCACTTGTAGCTGGGTGGCTAGCGTAACAGCCTCCCATGCCACAGGTCACGGGTTCAAATCCGCAGGTGGTCCTAGGATTTTTTAATGGGAGTCAAAAATCCTTAGTTACGCCGTCCTTCGGAGGGGACGTTAAAAGGTGGTCCCGAGCCTGTGCGATATCAGGTACTCGTTAAAGATCCCTATCCTAATAAAACCTGGATAGGCAAAATTTAGGACTCCCACTGTAGCATCGTCCGATTAGCCATAGTAGCATAAAGTGTCGTTAAATAAATAAACAAACAAACAATCTTACATAAACGTAACTAATATCGTTATTAACGAACTGATATTTACAAATATCGATATTATTTTTCATAATTGTAACTAATATCGATATTATCGTACATAAATGTAACTAATATCGATATTATTTAACATATATATACTTAATATCGATATTAACTAACTTATATTTATATATATCGATATTATATACCTTAAATGTGAGAAATATTGATATTTTTTATTTTTTTTAACATAATTTATTGAAATTTACAACTGTACTCATAAAAATACATCAAGTAAATATGATATTAGAAAAATGACATGGAAGAGACTTGTAGAAGAACTACCCAACGGTAGCACTCCTGTAACTATTTTAAACTAGGAGGTTTCGGGGCCATCTCCTTTTCAGACGCCTCGGAGGATTGTCGGGAATTGAAGAGGAAGAAAGGATTGAAACTAGAGGATTAGGGTGGGAATGGAGTTTGTCATGAAAGGAATGGTATCTAGATCGGGCCAAATCAGCAACATACGGAATATTAAGGTCTTTGTGGATCAGTTTAAAATATTGATATTTAATAACATAGATGTGAGAAATATCGATATTGAATAATATAGATATAACTAGAACCGATATTATCTAACTTAGTTTCCGCGACTTCCTAGAAGTACCGACTTATTTGCGTATCCCAGAACCGAAACTTATCACTCAGATTCCAACCTTTCTCGGTATACGTCACCTTTTCTATGACATATTCTAATGATATATTAAAGAAAACGGGTGAAAGGGAATCACCTTGTTTCAAACTCGATGAGAAATATAGTATTTAATTATAGGAGGTGAGCAAGAGTTTTATATTCCGACTTCGGTGTGTATTGGAATTGCTCAAATATAAATATTTATATGCCAATATAATTGCATTTCGAATAAAAAAAAAAATAGAGATCAGAATGAGATATGATGCGTATTTAGTAAACGTAGCTACCGTTCAAAGGCGAGTTATGGTCACCTAGATTGGACCGCTGCTTATGTATTCAAATAGCTACTAAGTTATTCTCAAGAGGTTAGGCCCTATTTCACGCTTAACCGCTTAAAGGGTCCCAGTAACCGAAACCATAATAGAAGTCTGAACATCTGATGAAAAATGTGTTTTATCGACGTGATCAATTTGCAGTAATTCAAGAATATCCAAAAAAAAAACCCCAAAAAAAACGCCCTGACCTTTCTAAAATAAATTTTAGCTGATAGGTCAATTTATACTTCTATTTAAAATTAAGAGTCTTATCCGTTTACAAATAATAGAATCTTTATATACATTCTCAACGACGATAAAAATATATTTTAAAATATTTTCTCAGTCAAATTCATTTTCTAAGATTTCATTA
The DNA here is from genome assembly GCA_023052935.1 of Piezodorus guildinii. Taxonomy (NCBI): domain Eukaryota; kingdom Metazoa; phylum Arthropoda; class Insecta; order Hemiptera; family Pentatomidae; genus Piezodorus; species Piezodorus guildinii. The sequence goes on from CM041293.1 coordinate 67,244,815, forward strand.
AAACATTTTTTGTTGCTTTGGTTAAGGGGGGTAACAAAGAGTTTATAATCATAGCTTCCAGGCAGAAGGGAAATAGAATATATGTCCAACAAGCTAAAAATCCCTCAAAACACTTATATCTAGACTTTGTTAATACCGATTTGCTAATTGAATATTGTAAATTATAATCCTCTGATTCTAGTTGTTTAGAGATTTTTTTTTCACCTCTGAAATTGATACATATATCAAGAAATATGTATTTACAATTAATTATATTGACTAAATAGTTGGCAAAGAAATTATAAATTAATTGTAGGAAAAAACAGACTTATATCATTTTACCATCTGAAGAGAGAATTAATACCTAAATGGGCACTGGTGACGCAGCAGTATTTCACAGTTGAATCAACTCAAACAAACAATACCTAATTTTATCATACACATAAGTATAAACAATAATAAATTATTAAAAATTTTAAGTTTGATAAATAGAATTTTGAGATCACTTGTAGCTGGGTGATTAGCATAACAGCCTCCTATGCCAAGGGTAACGGTTTCAATCCCGCAGGTGGTCCTAGGATTTTTAATGGGAGTAAAAATCCTTAACTATGCCTTCCTCTATATCACCAGATTTATGGAAATTACAAAAAAAAAAAAAAAAAAAAAAAGTAAACCAAAGTGAAAATAAAAAATAATAAAGTAAACCAAAGCAACACACGACTTTCACATACCTCCGTTGCTAAATTTAAATTAAGAATTTTTGAATACATTTAGAGATAAAAATACATTGTTAAAGAATTTATTAAATTGAATCTCAATATAAACATGTGTTTTATTAAATAATCTATTATGTTTTTATCTACAACAATAAGTTAGTTTCATCGGCTTTTCACCTCTCTCCAATAATTTTTACAATTCTGTGTAATATATGATATTTTTTTCTAAAATCTTTAGCTATCCAACGGTATATTATACATCTATATTACTACTCTTGTGTTTAAAAAAAAACACAAACAATGCATAAAAAAAATAGTTTTGCAAATTTCTCTTTTAGTTGTTTGTCAAATTACCTCAACTTACATATTTACCGGTTATTTACCAATGCTAACAATAATATGTGCCTTTTTATTTTTAAATCTAAAAAATAAATTTACCTTAGAGAAATAAAATTAAACGTTTCTGCATTTAGGCCCTGTTTTTCTGTTTTAATCAAAATTAAACCTACATCATATTAAAGTCCATTGTATTTTACATCCATATAACGAGCTTATTCCAAATGTTTTTGGGAAAATCGTAAAAAGGTCCAAAATGCATGGTATAAAGAGGTTGATTTTGATGAAAAAGTTGCTGTGACATCTTGGGCGTCTTGAAATTTAAATTTGATGAGATTTCAGTTTCGTACGACGTTTAGTTCTTGAGCTAGACTTACCACATACGGACACAAACACACCCACAGGCCATTGTAAATCTTGTGTATTTCAAGTGAAAACTCGAATTCGAAAATTTTCACGATCGTAATAGTTTCTCTTACTACATATTTCATATAAAGGTAAGTGAAAGTAAAAATTCATTATTAATAAAAAAAAATCTAATTCCTCAGTCCTATTAAATTACCAAATATATTTTTTTCAAAATAACATACGCTTAACAAAAGTGAACTTCTGATGAGAAAAGTTAAAAATACAAAGAGATTAAACACTGCTACGCAAAACTGAAGTTAAAAGTAAAACGTCAAGTTCTGAATAACATATGTCATACAGGTTGTAAGTTTGAACATACTTTTATAACATGAACATATTGACAGGAGTATTTCTTTTGATTAGGGATCTCTTGTTTGTGGATAATTCTTTTTTTTTTTTTTTCATTCTCGAAAATGTTTACACAAATTTAATAAAGTATATTTTATGTTATATAGCTTTTGTCTATAGGACCTACTGTTTATAGGAGCTGAATTGTTTTAAATGAAAAGTTTCCAATGTACCAATGCCTAAATGTACATAGATAGTTAAAAATAAATTATGTTAGTAGATTGTTTCTTTCTTTCTTTACCTGTTGTACTTCGTAAAACCGCACGTCCGTCCGTAAAAGAAATTTCTAGTCTGTCTAACTGAGAAAATAAGTAGACTTTACAAAGACATATTCCAGTGAGAATATTCAACTAGTTGTATCAGAATATAACTAGTTATATGAGAATATACTACTAGTTTTTCCCAATCAGTGAGGAATACTAAAGCAAATTATATTTCCGTTATCATTTTTTTTTTTCCATCAAAAAGGCTCACTCACTTAATGTTTTAATCATTTTGTTGATCTACTAAAGTCGAAAATTTGAAAACAATGACGGTATTTAAGGCATCAAAATTGTATCCAGTTAAACCTATAATTAAACGTACGTTAATATTATGACACTAATAAATACCCATCAAGGGTTAAAAGAATTTGACAAAAAAAAAAAAAAGTCGGAAACGACAAGCATGTAAATATTAACAACGTCACCCTATTATTAAGGGCTGCAATACACGACTAAAATCATTATAATTCAAAACCCTTCCAAGAATTCATTCATTCATTCAAAATGTAACAATTCATAAAGATCTCAATATCCCTTTGATTGAAAATTACAAATATTACTTTTCTTTTATTTTCCGACCTGTCCTGTCAGTTAAACAATATGGTGGTTGCAGCAAATAAACAAAAAGGGTGTTACGAATTAAGAACGTAGTACTGCGACTGGAATTTTTGGTCCAATAAATAAGGTTTTTAATATATTATTATATAATCCTTTAATTCTAACCTCAAAAAAAAAAATAATATATATATCTTTTTCGTATCCTTTCATTCCAATGTAATCAACGAAATAATTCCAATGAATTCTCAGTAATCCAACGAGGAAACCTGTGCCATTATAACACATTAGGAATCTGGGCTCAGAACTGTTTGTACTGTTTCAACGCCAACGGCCCTGCAATGAGGTGATTCGGCCGAGATCACGCTTAGCCGCCAGGTTTTTTCCAGATTTTTGGGTACCCACTTTATAGAGGCTGGGTCTGCCCCAGTAGGGTCTCCATACCCCAGGATCACCCCACGGCTGAAATAACTGAATAAATAATATTCCGTCACAACCGGGATTCGAATCCAGGAACCGGAGCACAGTAGACTAGCGCTCTATCCACTAATAGAGTACTACATACTAATGTAATGTTGCTATATGTTTAATGTAAATCATATGCTTCCAACGAAACTGAATAAATTTTTTATTTAAATTACTTAAAACAGCTGCTTTGGCTAATCGGATGATGCTACGGTGGGATCTCTAAATTTTGCCTATCCAGGTTTTATTAGGATAAATATCTTTAACGAGTATCTGACATCGCGCGCGTGTGTGTGTGTGTGGCATGTCCAGCGCGAAAACGAAAAGTCTTACAAAACTAAAATTTCATATTTAAGACAACTATACTCTCGAGATGTTACAGTAACGTTTCCATCAAAATCGGCGAACGAATTTGAATTTGACGAAAGAAGGGCCTGACGATTTTGATTAAACTCGCTATATGGATGTGAAATTGAATGGGCTTTATGTAGGTTTCATTCTGATTGAAATAGTCTGACAGGGCTTAAATGCCAATATTTTAAATTTTCTTACTTCTAAACTACCTTTAATTTTGTACATTCCAAAAGATTAACCACATCACCTTAATGACATTGACGAAAACGACTAAATACTCAAGTTGGATGAATTTAATGACCAAGAGGATAAAAGAGCAAAACTATTTTTTAATGTAATTTTTGGTTTTTGGATAATAAAAACAGTAATATAGACGAATAATATACCGTTGGAAAGAGAAAGATTTTAGAAAAAATATTATCTTATAAACAACGCGGTAAAAGTTACTAATAGGGAAAAAACTTATTTCTGATTAACAATTTAATATAGTTACATTATTTAATCTAAATCATATGTTTCAAACGGAAATGACATCGACGTTTAATTAAAATCAACTTAAAATATTAATTAAATTGAAGTATAGTTTTAAAATTAATTTTAATAGTCGTGGTAAGTGAAAGTCGTGTGTTTCCAGCACCAGATTTTTTTAACATAAAAACAGTAATATGGATGTTTAATATTCTGTCGGAAAGCTAAATATTTCAGAAAAATATTATCTCGTCTATAAAATTGTAAACGTTAATGGAAAGTGGTGAAACACGGATTGAACAAACTGATTGCTGTAGATAATAATTTAATAGATTATTTAATAAAACACGTGTTTCTATTAAAACTCAATGTAATACGTTTTCCATCCCTATCTGTATTTTAAAATTCTTAAATTGATTTTAACAACGGAGATTAGTGAAATTCGTGTGTGTCGCACACCCGATTTTAATTTTATTTATAAAAACTTTATTTCAAGAAAGGATGTCACTGAAGGTCTTTTGTTGCGTGCGCCTTTGTTTATTACCGGGACATATAGTAACTATATCAAACAGAAATAGTCACTCCATGCGTTCCATTTTAATAACGTAAACAATTACTGATCTTAATAACTGTTTTCCTACCGTTATAAATACGTATTTATACTACAAGGTGTCCCTTACCTTTCATAACGGTAGAAGGAGCTGAAATAATTTTGCAGCTATGAATGGCCGTTATATAAGGACGTAAAAATGAGGTTATGGCAGTAATAATGTCTAATGAGGCACAACTTTTACCGCAAATTGATAGCTAAAGTATGATAACAATGACTCTTATTATTTGCGATAGTAACCTCTCAACTAATTGCTGGTATACTTCGTTTATTTTATCGTAACCAGACTTAATCGATGTAGATTAGGAACGTAGTGAAATTTTGGAGTCTTTTAAATGAGAATGCGATATCTATGTTCCTTTAATGAAGAATCCGTGACTGAAGTCACCGACGGATAACTGGCGTATGATACAGGCCTAACTGTGCAATCTTAGTTTTAACGTTAACATAAATATAAGTAAATATTAGAAAGATATCAATATTATAACGAACGATAGGAGATGATATTGGATCTGTTTGTGCCTTGTTACAAGAGTTAGCGCTGGAAAAACATAAAATTGTTCAAGACGTATTTATTGATATTTATGTGTAAATGAAATTAGCAATACAGTTACGGGAAACATGGAGAAGGGAAGTAACAAGGAAATGTATAACCTATACAATAATAAGGATGTTGATAAAATAGCCAAGCTGGGAAGGCTAAGGTGGATAGGCTACGTTGCAAGAATGAATTAAACGCTGGTACCAAAAAGGACTCTCATTGAAGAAATGCATGGGACAAGAAGAGTGGGCAGACCTAGAGTGAGGTGGATGGATTCAACGATTCAACTCCGATTCAACGATTCAACTCCTAAATAAATAAAAACGAATTAAACCATTTTTGAGAAAAAAAATTGTTCTCTGATGGACTCAGAAAAAGAAAGAAATTTTATATTACGGTGTATTTTAAAGAAAATTCCAGATAGAATTAATTTTTTAGAAGAAAACAGAAAACTTTTTCGGATGGATAGTGTTGTAGAAAATACAAGAGCCTTACTCGGCGCTCTGAACTGGAGAGAAGTTGTAATCTCCCGTCCTCACATCCTGAACCGAGAAAAACCTCCGTATAGCACAATAAATATACACATAAAATGTATTAAAATTTTTAAAAAACTCATATTTTAATAGGACAATGGAAAAATATTTTGAAAATTGTAGGGAATTTCCATCTATGGCTCCTCAAAATAAGGGAAGGAAAAGGGTTTCTGATCCGTCTCAATGGGAAAAAAAGATTTTGAAAAAGGGGAACAGAATTAAAAAAATATATAATAACGAGTTTAAGATACCCTGCCTACACGATTTATCAACGATTCAACTCCTAAATAAATAAAAACGAATTAAACCATTTTTGAGAAAAAAAATTGTTCTCTGATGGACTCAGAGAAAGAAAGAAATTTTATATTACGGTATATTTTAAAGAAAATTCCAGATAGAATTAATTTTTTAGAAGAAAACAGAAAACTTTTTCGGATGGATAGTGTTGTAGAAAATACAAGAGCCTTACTCGGCTTTCTGAACTGGAGAGAAGCTGTAATCTCCCGTCCTCACATCCTGAACCGAGAAAAACCTCCGTATAGCACAATAAGGCTAGTTGAGAGAGAGAAAAAAAATATGGACGAAATGTCAATGAACTATTCGAAGAATGGTTTATTTAAAAAAATAGTGTAAACTATTTGTTGCGAAGTAAAGGTTTCAGAGCTTTCCTAACTTGAAAGAATAAAAAAAACGTAAGACTTTTATGATTGATTATTTGAAATTAATTAGTCATATATCATTGTTAGTAAAATGATAAACGGTTAGATAGAGACTCACAAAAGATCTGACTGTTAATAAATAGAGGACATTTTTTAAAAATATTTTCTCAAGTTTAAAAGAAATTTCTGAAAACAAGTAGGAACTTTAATGTCAAATATACCACTGAAAGTTAAGATTTGAAACATACTGAAACAAACAGAAAAATATCAGGCTTATGAAGTTGTCAATGGCAATATTGAATGCAATAGAGAGAGACCAAAAACAATAGAGTTAAAAGTTATTTGTGTAGATAATAATAAATTAGAAATACCATCTCCTCCCCATTACATAAGGGAAATGTTGGAATATCCACTTTTTAAGATTTATGAAAACAATAGAGTATTTATTTGTCTGTAATTATGTGGACTGAAAAGAAACTGAATTATTTTGTTTTATTTAACCATTTCATTTGTATATTTATTACAATATACTATATGTATGTATATGAGTAGTGGCTAGTATATATGGACCTCTATATCCAAGGTCGCGGGTTCTAAACAGCAGGATACACTATGATTTTTTTAATAGGAGTAAATAATAACAGAATAATTATAAAATAGAAAAAAAAGAAAGAAAAAAATTGAAATTTTACACATAAATAAGACCATAACTCAGTTATTTTTAAAGAAAGAGAAAAACATGTAGAGAGTTTTAGAATCTGTAAAGCGCGATAAACAAAGAAAATACAATAACAAGAAAGAAAACATTGAAATCTTGTCTATATATACGATTGTAACTCCGTTACTTTCGCAGATAGAGAACAAGTTTATTAGTGTTTTTTAACAAAAAAAAACCCCGCAAATAATCATAAAAAAGAGAAAAAAAAAAATAAATAAAATAGAATTTTATTTACAGCTCAGTTATTTTTGAAGACAGAGAATAATTTTATAGAATTTTAGATTTAGTAATGCGCGATAAACAAATAAGGAAAATAATTGAAATCCTTCCTTATATATATATATATATATATATATATATATATATATATATATATATATATATATATATATAAGAAGGATTTCAATTGTTATTGTTATAAGGATACATATATTCTTGTAACTTTATTATTTTCAAATATAGAGAAAAAGTTTACTAGAGTTTTTAACAAGAAATATTCCAATAATTAAAAAAAAAGAAGAGAAAAATGAAAAGAAAAATATTGAACTTTTATCCATAAATCAGTTATTTTTTAGGATAGAGATAAATATGTATAGAGTTTTCGTTCAAGCGCGATAGTAAAAAAGTGATCTATATAAGTCGCAAGTATTACCTTGCGTCATTCCTTTACCAAGCTACCCATTCCCGCTTTCCATCATACATTTTTGACCTCCTACAATTCAAATCCTCTGTCCATTCTCGTTGTACACGCTCCAGGCCTTCAGATTTATACAGTGCGGCCCACCAAACAGCACATTTCGACAGATCCTTTCTCATTCGATCCACAACCCTATGGAATCCCATTCCTCCTTCCATCCGTCACTCCAATTCCCTTTCTACCTTCAAATCCCGGATATTCAATCACTAGATGAAGATCCAGACTCAATAAAATTGTAAATAAGCTTTTTTACTTTTTTTGTTGTTGTTTTCTTATCAATTGAATATGCCTATTTTATATAAGTAATTATTAACTTGTTTATATGTACTTACTATGTTCTAAGACTCCAAAGCACTTTTTGTACGTACTGTATATTTTTATTCTAAAGGGACACGTCCCAGGATAATAATAAAAATTAATTTATTTATATATTTGAGTCACAAATTATAATATGTAGATGTAATTCCAATAAAACTCGGTTATTATTGAAGAAAGAGAAAAATCGAAAAGATTAGCAGCTATAAACAGTTATGCCCTATAACTGTTTATAAGTTATTCGGAAATAATTAACCATTGGGTTATACTATATAATTTGCAATGTTTGAAAAGTATTTTAACCTCAGTAAAAATGTATTATTTCATACAAGGATTTTTAACACCAAATCTAAAAGCCAACATTACGTTTCTAAGTTAAATAAAGTATCTCACGCTCTTCTAAAATAATGAAAGTTACTTCGAATTATAATCACCTCCTTTCCCATGTAGTAAAGAACCGACAAAAAAAAAAAAATTAAAAATTCATAACCGACATTAGTATTCTCTTGGCCTAGGTCGGGTTAATGATAGCATAAATATTAATGTACGAATTTTTTAAAACCATTATTATCTTTATTTTTTTAACATCCATTAAGGTGCACGGAGCGGCAATTACTCATTTTCTGGCGTAAGATGGATGGTTTCGAAATTAATTACATGAAATAAGTTTCAACCCTCTCAAACCACATTCGAACCAGCAACGTTTGTAAGCAAGCAGTTGATAAGAATAAGGTTTTCTAACTCTTCAGCTTATCTCAGGTAGATAAAGAAATACCACAATCAAACAATAGTAAACGATAAAAATAATAATAACAATAACAGGCTTAGCGACCACTAATTTCGATGCAGATATCACTAATCTTTGCCAGCTAAGTTCAATCCAATGACTACTGTCCAATACTTAGATCTGACAACACAATTGAGACGTTGTTTTCCAAAAGGTACTTAAGGAGATTTTTTTCGAAATAGATGTTTTGACGTATTTATTATATATTAGGCTATTTTTATTGAAATCCTCCAATTTTTTTCTAAAAAATACACAAGTCATTTAAAATTGCGTTTGGAAATTGCATTTCATTCTTAAAGGTACTAGGTACATATTTATTTTCGTTCCAAAACGTACTATATCCTTCTGTAAAACGATAATATTTTTTTTTATTTCTTCCAAAAAGTACTATATTTCCTGTTCGAATCAGACTATCATAATTTCAGACATATTTCAACATTATTTCGAATTTGTTTGTAATATTTGTTACTTAATTGGTTTAGTTGGCAATCCATGAATTAACGCTTTGATTACGATCAATAATTATAATTAGTTAATCTGTTTAAAAGCTTCTTTTTTTTTTAAATTTAACTAGGCCAACTTGGTTTTTGTAAGTACTCTTTTGAATGACGTTTGCTCAACTTTTTGTTGTTTGCAGCCACATAAAATATATTAAAATTTTTAAAAAACTCATATTTTAATAGGACAATGGAAAAATATTTTGAAAATTGTAGGGAATTTCCATCTATGGCTCCTCAAAATAAGGAAAGGAAAAGGGTTTCTGATCCGTCTCAATGGGAAAAAAACATTTTGAAAAAGGGGAACAGAATTAAAAAAATATATAATAACGAGTTTAAGATACCCTGCCTGCACGATTTATCAACGATTCAACTCCTAAATAAATAAAAACGAATTAAACCATTTTTGAGAAAAAAAAATTGTTCTCTGATGGACTGAGAGAAAGAAAGAAATTTTATACTACGGCATATTTCAAAGAAAATTCCAGATAGAATTAATTTTTTAGAAGAAAACAGAAAACTTCTTCGAAATTATCAAACAGATTATTTTATACAAGGATCACGTTACAAAGTCAGAGTTTGTAAGAAAACATTTTGCACATTCTTAGGAAAGAAAGGAGAAAAGGTGAGAACGCAGCTAAACTAATAGTTGCCCAAGAAAATTCATTGAAAGAAAATATTTTAACACACATACAAAGTTTTAAATGTAAGAGGCTGTGAATAAATCGCCATTAATTATATCCTTATAAAAGTCCCGTCGGGACTGGGATTCGAACTTACACCCTTTGACGTGCGACCCTAGCCACTCCGCCACGGGCTCTCCGTGTCAGGTCGAATGATAGATGAACTATTGAGCACTTAGGACAACTTATATTGCATAAAAGCAGAGCTAGACAATTTTATAAAGAATCAAATAAACGTCCAGCAAAAACATTGACTATTAACTTTGACGTAATGCAAACCCACCCATTATCAAAAACAACGATTGGAGAAGCACTTTACAGTCACCAGATGTGGTATTATGTTGTGGAAATTGATATCGAATCTTCCACAAACCCAAGCACCACTCATTTCGACCGTTGGCTAGAAATTGACTATGGACGAGGTTCAAATGACATTGTTTATTGCTTATGAAATTTTTTAAACAGGTCAGTCAAATATTATATTCACAAATCACTCCAAATTATAACACAATATTTTATTAAGTTAAAATATACATGCATCATATCTTGTGTATCAAGTCGCATATTATTATTTCGGGTTAAGAGTCCAATTCAAAATGTGATAGTTGCCTTCACTAAATTAGTTGGATTCGGATTAATTTTGTTTAGTTTTGGACGCAAATAAATGTTCTTTGAAAACAGCAACTAATGTATGATGGGATGGAAAATAATTACAAAAAAAAACTACTTAAAAGAAACAATTTATAAGGAAGTTAGCATTGACGATAATATTTTATAAAATACTGGGAGAAGAGAAATTAGTGTGAATAAAAAGGTTAAATAATGTTGAAAAATACACGTAATTAATGTTGATACACGTAAGTAAGGTTAATAAACGTAAGTAATGTTGAAATAAAAAAGTTAAATACCTGAGAAAAGATTTTTTTATTTATTTTTATTTTTTATAGACTTCTTAGACTTCTTATAGACTTCATAAAATCAAAGTACAGATATTTTTACAGTTCAATTCAGTTAAATGTGCTTTGAAAACAGCAACTAATGTATGATGAGATAGAAAATAATTACAAAAAAAAACTACTTAAAAGAAAAAATTTTTAAGGAAGTTAGCATTGACGATAATATTTTATAAAATACTGGGAGAAGAGAAATTAGTGTGAATAAAAAGCTTAAATAATGTCGAAAAAAACACGTAATTAATGTTGATACACGTAAGTAAGGTTAATGCACGGAAGTAATGTTGAAAAAAAAAAGTTAAATACCTGAGAAAAGATTCTTTTATTTATTTTTGTTTTTTATAGACTTCTTAGATAAAATCAAAGTACAGATATTTTTGCAAAGCAAGTAGAGCTCACTACGCACTAAGGTAAGCAAAAATAAATAAAATAATGGTATCAAAGAATGTTTTAAAAAAAAAGTACAATTTAATGTTTTTATCGGACTTTATTTCTTAAACATATGCCTTCCTCCTCTCTAGCTACTTTCGTGAACTTTCATAATACCTCCTCTCACGAGTTTTCATCTACCTCTTTACTGTGTAGCGTAGCCTTAGTTTAAAGGGGGCAATCTTGGAGAACCACGTTACCAACAAAGGCGGTGGATACCGCTTGTGAGAGCGACAATTTTTCACAGGTTTCAGAAGCTAGTTAAAAATATATTCGTAATTTTTAAAGCAACTGCCAGAAATATTACCGTCCACACTTCATCCTATCCTAATATCTTAAGAGTTGAGTGAACCTAAATTTTAGATTTTTTAACAAACAATATCACAGCTTTTTTATTTGTTTTTTATTGCTAACATAACTGAAAAAACCCAGATAAAGGCTGAAGTGATAAACATTATACAGATTTTCCCCACTATCTCTAACATCAAGGAAAAATCTATAATGGCTATATTACTGATTAAGATTGAAATTCGGTTATGTAAATAAAAAAAACGTTAGATTCTACTAATTACAGCAGAACAGATCTACCATTCCTCAAGCCATCAAAGAATCAAAGTCAGAGGAGAGTGTTCACTTTCCTACCCTTTCTTCATTGGGAAATCAAATATTTAAAAGGTTTTTCCTTTCACAAGACCTCAAGTGATACAGCTACACACCTACCTGGGGTATCACAAACTAAAGTGACAATTCTAAATATACGAATAAGATAATTAACAAAAATAATTTATTTATATGCTACAAGTTTGTTTATGCTCTATAAAAATACAGTAATAGCGAGTAAAATATAAATTGATTCTCAGCCACTTCATTTATTAGGAGAAAAATCTCGAAATATGTTTTTTTAAAAGTAAACATCTGGTGTGGAGATCACAGACACACAAAATCACATGCAATTACTTTCAGATTAAATTATCTGTTTTATTATTACCTACACTAATCACTTAGATATTTCTACTTCTTACTACTCTCCATTTAAAAATAGATTAAAGAGTTTCGATGGAAACGTGTTTCAGATTAAATAATCTAAAAATTTAAATTATTATTTTTAATAATCACATTGGCTTTTAATCTCTCTCGATTACCTAATACAACTTTGCATATAATATAGCCTTTGCCTAAATCATTCAGTATTCCAACGTAACCTTAAATGGATCTATATTACTGTTCATAATTTTAAAAACCAAAAAAATATATTATTGGGTTGATGCAAAATTAATGCAGGTTTTTAGTAGGTATTGTAAATACGTTATATCTTTACTTTAACCATATATATTTAATCAAAATAATTTCCATCTGAATCAATGCACTTTTGCCAACGTTCAACAAGCTTTCTTATTCCACCGAAAAAAAAATCCGAATCCCTGGACTCAATGAAATCACGAAAAGAATATTCAATGTCGTCCTGGTTTTGAAAATTTTTCTCTCTCAAAAAGTTGTCCAGATGCCTGAAAAAGTGGAAGTCTGTAGGAGAGAGGTCAGGTGAATAAGGCGGATGTTGGAGAACTTCGTAGCCCAACTCGTGCAGTCGTCGAAGCGTTGGTTGTGCAACGTGTGGTCTGGCGTTATCGTGGAGCAGGATCGGCCCCTTCCGATTCATCAATGCTGGGCAAAGACGTTGCAATTTTTGAGTTCCGAGTTCCGCCGCCATTTCTCGTGTGGTTTTGGTTGGGTCTTCTTCCACTTTTGACCTCAGCAGCAGGTCGTTGTCCAGAGCAAGATGACGGCCCCGACCTTCCTTATCTTCGAGGTCGAAATCTCCTCTGCGAAACTTCTGGAACCAACGCTGCACCGTGCACTCATTAATAGCCCCCTGACCCCACACTTCATTAATATTACGAGCCGTTTGCGCAGCGCTGCGCCCTAATTTAAATTCGTAAAAATAAATTTGACGAAAATCGCACTTTGACATTTTCGATTCAAGACCTTTGAACACACTGAACAAAACGATTTTACTAAACAAATTCATGGTGAAAGAGAGGGTATTAGATAAGGTTTGTTTTAGTATAATAATGATCAATGTTAGGATTAGCTTTGTTTACACAATTGGAATTAAGATATTGCAATAGAGGAAACCTGCATTAATTTTGCATCAACCCAATAAAAACTCATTTTAGCCCTTTTCTCCTTTAGTCGCTTATAAAATGTGTCAAAAGGGCCTAGCAGAATAAGCTAGTGAAATCTGCCCCCGCGTATTTTAGAACGAAATAAAAAAAAAAAAAAAAAAAAAAAAAACCTTTACCACTACAACCTATGAAGGGGTCTTGGGTTCAGTACATATAGAGATTCGTACTATTTCTAGGCCAAAAGCAGTGCAATGAGGTGCTAAGGCCTTAATCGCGTTCAGCCGCCAGGTTTTTTCCCAATTATTTTGGGTACCCACTTTATAGAGGCTGTGTCTGCACCAGGAGGGTCTCCATACCCTAGGGTCGTCCCCCCCGACTGAATTAACAGAATAAATAATATTCTGCCATAGCCGGGATTCGAACCCAGGACCCGGAGCACAGCAGACTAGCGCTCTATCCACTAGACCGCGCCGCTCCCTAGAACGAAATTTAAAGGGAAGAAAAAGCACAACAGATTTTTGCGTAAAAAATATATGTTGTGGGTTTTATAAAGCAGTTTCAAGAACTATTTTTAAAATTGTTTTTCCACGAAAATCTTAGTCAAATTTTTTTTTTTAAATATTATGAGATTATGAGAAATATTTTCAGATTATAAGGACCCTCCAATAAAATAAAGTGGTGAAAAATTGGAGGTGTACCAAACCATCATAACCTGAAAATATTTTTTTTTTTTAATTTTAATGAAATTTTTTAGTAAGATTTTCGTGGAAAAAAAAAAATTAAAAATAGATTTTAAAACCGCTTTATAACATCCATAACATATATTTTTACGTAAAAATCGGTTTAGCTGTTCAGGATAAAATATATATATATATATTTTTTTTTTCTTCCTCCCTCCATAACTTCCCTCCCATAAGGATTAAGGGGGCTAAAAATTTGCATAAGGTTGTTTCTCATAGGTGTGAATCAATGATATAAATTTTCTTCTAATATAAGCGGTGGCAGATTTCACATGCTTATTCCGCTAGGCTCTTTTGTATTTTCTCGTTCTTTACTTTCACATACCTGAATGTACATGAAATACATAGTAAGCAAAATTATTGCGATCGTAAAAATTTTCGAATTCAATTTTCAACGGAAATACACGTTTTAAGATCCTCTGAATAAAAATAATCAAGTCTCGCAAAAAATTTTGTTTGGTAAATCAAGATACCAAAATTGCAAGAAAAAAAAAAGTGCAGGCAAAACTGAATTAAATTGAACGACTTCCATCGAATGTAAGTAATCTTTTCACTTACATGTATATACTATCTCTAACTGTATTTATAAATTACTAAATTTATTTTAACACCAGAGGTAAGTGAATGCCATATCCGCACCAAATTTTTACTTACGTTATTAGGTTTGGATAGGTTACTTTTTGGAATCTAGTTTAAAGAAAAAAATTAAAGATACTTTGGAGCAAGAATATTAATCGGAATTTAAGCCTTGGTAGATGATATCAATCATAATGAAACCTATCTAATATTATAAAAACTCATTAAAGTTTAAACAATAGAGCAAGTTTAACCAAATCCGTTATGGAGGAAATCGTAAAAGTTGCAAAATGTTCTTCTAATTCGCCGATTATGTTGAAAAACGGGCTGTAACAGATCAACTAAATACTCTCGTAAAATATAACATTTAATTATTTTATATCACTAATACTCATTGCCCAAGATTGTAGCTTCTACAGAGGGTACTCATATAGTCACAGTAGATGTTCGATTAAAACAACGTTTTACTTTCTGCTGTGTCTATAGGAGACCCAAGGCTATATTAACATCTATGAAGCTATTGCTGCAGCACGCCCAGGATAAGAGTCGGTTTGTCATCTTAGGGGACTTCAACACCCGGCACACTGCCTGGCTGTGCGGTAGCAACAATCCGATGGGTACCTATATCACCAAGACCAGGATGGCTGTCTTCCACCCCGGAGTGCACACCTTTAGGCATACGGCCCGACCTGACTGGACATCCACACTTGACCTACTCCTGACCAGGGACCTTCACACTGTTACTGAGTGCCTAGCGCTCCCATACGGACCGTCGGACCACCGGCCTGTGCTATATGCCTTTGAGGGAACTCCAGCAACACCACCCGCGAGCAAGTTCCTCTTCCACAAGGCCGACTGGAAAGGATATAGGGCTAGTGTGGATGATACCCTACCAAAGATACAGTACTTAAGAACTGTTAAAGAGGTGCAGGAGGCGATCTCGGATATCACCACCACCGTCCATGTATCAGCCAATCTTACCATACCAAGGTTTAGTCCTCAGCCAAACGCCTTCAGGAAACCACCGAGTCACATTCTTGCTCTCATTGCACAAAGGAACAACCTGAGGAATATTTTCCACCGAACTTGTGACTACGGCTTGAAACCGGCCATCAATGCGATGACCCGGCAGATAGCCAGCCTCATACGTGAATGGAAGACTTTCCTATGGCACGAGCAACTCCGTAGGACTCATGATGATCATCGTCAGTTCTAGAGACTTGTGAGGTCACACGTCACTAAGAGGAAGAGTGTACACCTTACATCAGGTGGCACCCTATTATCCCCTGAGGAACAGGCTGAACTCTTGGCCGATTCTTATAAGGCGAGGGAAGATGATCGGCTGTTAAATGCTCCCACACTTCCTGAGGGAAGACCAACGTCCCCTAATGAAAAGAGGATATTCTCCACCTTCGGACAGCTTGAGTCGGTACTACGACGCACCAAGGGTAACAAGGCTTCGGGACTGGATGATATTCCGTATGTACTATTGAAGATGCTACCTCGGAGGGGTAAAGCCTTCCTATTAAACATTTTTAACTCCTGTATGCGGAGCTCATACTTCCCCGATGACTGGAAGCAAGCGATCATAGTGCCGCTACTTAAGCCTGGGAAGATTGGAGACTCACCAGAGCATTACCGGCCTATCAGTCTCCTTTCGCATATGAGTAAGGTGTTCGAGAGGCTGATCCATCACCATCTGCTAGAGCACTGCAGTGAGGAGTCCATCATTCCACCAGAACAGACCGGGTTCTCACGAGGCGTAGCCTGCGATCATCATTTAGTGAAACTTCAAAGGCACACCATAGAGCGTATGACGAAGAACAATGAAGCCACGGCGTTCATCTCGCTGGACTGCACACAGGCGTTTGATTGTGTATCCCACAAGTTGCTGCTTCGCCAGTTGGAAGACTATCGTTTTCCAGCTTCATTATGCCGATTGATCAGAAGCTACTTAAGCGGGAGATCCTTCGTCGTAAGGGTAGGCGGTAAATTGTCAACTTCAAAGGACACCATTTGTGGGGTTCCTCAAGGTTCTGTATTGGGACCACTATTGTTTGTGATCTTTACAGCAAAAGTGATCTCAATGAAGCACCCAATGGCACTGGTAGCAGCCTACGCCGATGACATTGGCATCTATGCTTCTAGTATGAGACCGAAAAGGGCTCTCACCCTGGCACAAGGAGCATCGACCACTATTGTAGATGAGCTGAAGGAGATTGGCATTAGGGTGAACCCGAAGAAGACAGATGCCATTGTCATGTCGTTCCAGAAGGGGAAGAGCGCTTTGCCCACTGATTTTAAAGTGAACGGAGAAACACTGCCAGTCTCTAATTCAATCCTCTACCTGGGCGTCACTCTAGATAGGCACCTCACCTTATCTAGTCACGTCCGGGAACGACTCAAACTGGCCAGGAGAAAGAGCTATAGACTTAATCATCTACTCACGTCACCTCAGCTCTCACTGAGGCTGAAACTACAGATCTACAAGGCTATAATACGTCCGACTATGCTCTATGGTGCGCCCTTGATGCGGCATCTGTTTAAGTCCACTCTCAAACAATTACAGACGTTCCAGAACTCCATCCTTCGGCGGATTGTCAGAGGTACCAACTTACAGAGGGCCAAAAACCATATCCTTCATCAGGAGTTAGTATTGCCAACAGTGCCTGAATATATCAGCCGGAGGCACATTAAATTTTTTGATGGGCTGAAGGCCTGTGCTAATCCATTATTTTCTGATATCACCCCACCACCCAAGCCTGGGAGGTGGCAAGGATCATTACCTCTCGTTGACGTTGTCGCCGAGGGAAGGAGTTCGGACTATGTCTGAACTCAATTTATTGCCAAAACCCTGAAGAATGGTCCCTCCCATTTTGCAATGGATAAATAAAGGCATATAAGAAGCCCTTGAAAGATCACTAGTGCATCCGGCGCATATAGCAATCCTCTTTAGAATACCTCCGGGTAACAGAAGGACAATTGTGACAGCTATACATATTACATTTGTATTTGTATTTTGTGATGTATCAGGTCATACTTTGGAACACGTAGAGAAATTCAAGTATTTAGGTTCAATTATAACTAGAAAAAATGAAATACAGGAAGAAATAAAGTCCGGTTAAAGGTGGGAAATGCGTGTTATTATTCAGTTGCTAAGTTACTTAGTTCGCGGCTTCTATCTAAAAACTTAAAGATTAGAATTTATAAAACTATTATTCTTCCAACGGTTCTTTACGGATGTGAAACGTGGCCGCTTACTTTAAAGGATGAACAGCGGCTTAAGGTTTTCCAAAATAAGGTATTGCGTAAAATATTTGGTCCAAAGAGAGATGAGGCCACTGGGGAGTTTAGAAGGTTGCATAACGCGGAATTGCGGAGTTTGTACCCTGTGAATATAATTGAGTTGATAGCATCGCGGAGACTCAAATGGGCGCGTAAAGTTGTTGGGCTTAGTGAGGAACGGATTCCGAGAAAGTTGGTATTAGCTGAACCGACTGGTAGGCGTCCGAAAGGTAGGCCGAAGCGTCGATGGGAGGATTGCATTAAGGCTGATCTCGGGGGCTTGGGCTTGACCGGTGAACATTGGACGAGTCTATGCAGGCGAAGTTTGGTGGTATCGGCATCGAACCTTCGGGTTCGGTAAGCCTATTATTATTATTATTATTATTTGTATTTTGTTCTAAAATAAAACCAGAGAGTAAGAAAAAAAAAAAAAAAAAAAAAAAACAAGATTGTGGCAGATTGTATTATTTCGAAATAAATAAAAGTTAAAAAAAAAAAGATTTTAAACTTAATTTTTTTGACACAAAGCTTTTTGTGGACTCAGAGTTTTGGAATCGGAGGCTCCTGAAACGTTTACATCCGGTGGAAATTCGAATGCGAAAATTTATAGATCACTGTACTTTCCCTTACTATATATTTCTTATATAACTAAGTGAAAATTAATGTTAAAGATCTCTATTCTATTTAAACTTAGTTAAGCAAAATTTAAGACTTCCACTGTAGCATCGTCCGATTAGTCGCTGTACCAAGTGATGTTAAATTAACAAATAAACAAGTAAAAGTTTTTTAAGTCATTTTATCTAAATACGTTCAACGAAGACGTTTGGAAATAATCTAAAAAAAAAAAAGTGTAAAACATAATTATAACTTAGGTTTATGGGCCTTCTGTCACACGCTGATAACTTTTACGATTTTTTTTTTTAATGCTATTTTTATAAAATCTTACACTTTCCAACGTAAAATTTTACACATATATTACTATTCTTATTTCCAGACATTATTTTACCTTTCTTTTTCTGCTTTAGTATATTTTCATATTCTTTTAATTTTTCATAATCAATGCTAACAAGGAGAAATTAATAATTATTTCTATAACTATATGACGCCATTCTGACTTTTACATTCGAAAACGCAGAACTCTTGATCGTTTCTTTCTTGTACGTCCTACTTCCCACTGGAAGTGGAAATTCAATTCCTAAGGACAGTAGTTCGTATAACGTGAGGAGTAAAATAGTAAGGAAAACTTAAGCTTTACTGACCTTCCAACGACTCCAGATTTCATATAAAGAAGGCACATAAAATTTCTGGACTATCTAAAATAACTAACAGATCCCCTCTTCCAAAACTGACGCCAGTACCAAGACCACGTCGATGAAAATAATGGTTGGGACAACCAACGACCATTATTTGAAAATGCGACACAGACGCACATTTTAGGGCTATACACGAACTTTTAGGCTTATACCCAAAGGCTTCAAAGTGCTGACAATCTCTGACAAGGCATAGGTAAGTGAAAGTCAAATATTATGACGATAGTAGTGGAGTGAAAAATACTTTAAAAACATGTACCTTAGATCATAAAGATAACTAATGTACAAATAAGGACATTGAAAAATCACCAGATTGGCTGCTTATCAAGGCTCAAGGAACTTAGTATTTACCTCACAACCTTGTTTCCTTGGAGTCGAACTTAATTCTTCCTAAAGGGCTTGAAGACAATAGGTAATTCGTTATTTAGGACAAATGAGTTAGTGGTCTAAAGGATAATTCGGTTTCTCTTCTACGCTGTGAAGTTAGCTACTAAACAAAAGTTTAATGGAGTTACTAAATCCTGGCGAAACTGGCCCGGGCTGGCTGATTTGTGGGAGTTGGAAGAATTCTAAGAAGTAATAGACCAACAGATTACGTAACGAGTTAAAACAACATGGATCATACCGAATTTATGCTTAATGCCGGAATTCTTTTACAGCAGAAAGTTTTAAAAGTAAGAAAATAAAAAGTGTTTAGGGATCAAAGGTACTTAATTATATAAATACATTTTATGTAATAATAGATCCCGGCAGGATCAAGCAGTGAGAGGACTCAGCGGACCTACGTTTTCTTCAATCTGAGCATACTAAGTTGACAGTTGTGAATAGAAACATTTATATCTATATATTTATAATCGAAATATATATATATATATATATATATATCGCTAAATAATTTAGTTCAACAATAAAGTGCCCATTTGCGCCACCTGTTAACTTGTTGTTTATTTATTTAACTTCACTTTATGCTACTGCGACTATTCGTAGGGTGCTGCAGTGGAAGGCCTACATTTTGCCTATCCCGGTTTATTGGAAGACTCTTATGTTAGCTAGTACACCACAGGCGAACCCTACTAAATCGCGTAACGCTTATTTGTAATACTTTAGATCACAAATATTATATGAAGAGAACAAGTAATTTAAAGGAGTGATTATTTTAAGCTGTTCAGAAAAATATTTTGCTTCTTAGATTCACACTAGAAAAATAATTACTTTAAAATAGACCTGAGTAAACTATAATTAGAAATAATAAATGATTGTTCTGTTAAAAGGCAATTTTGAATTTTAAATTAATATCTTGAAGATTATTAAAATTATAAGTTAGCACCACGTTATCGGTGATGGTCAAACACTTAATTTAAAAGTGCGCATTGATTTACTCTCATTATCATTGAACTGGATTGTATAGAAAGTATATGTACTCCAGTTTGTTTCTGCGAAGTAAAAAAATCTGGTGCGGACAACACACGACTTTCACTTACCTCGCCATTGCCTGCAATTTTAGGCAGGGAGTCCCTTGTCTCTGGCTGCCACGAGATGTTTTGATCTTGATAATGGGTCTGTCTGCTAGAGGGCAGTACTCGAAATATGTTAAGGATTCTGTTTCCTAAACATATTTCTGCACTTTTCTTCTTTAGTTATTTATCAACTTTCTTATTTAGCTGTTATTTATAAATGCTGACAAGTTGATATGCCTATTTTTTTTTAAATCTATAAAATTAAAGGAACTTTAGTTTATGAAAATTTAAAATATCGGCATTTAAGCCCTGTCAGCTGCACGGGAGCCTTTCTCGATGTAGAACAGGCTTTTGACCGAGTGTGGCACCCGGGATTGCTTTACAAACTACGTAAATTCCTTCCACCTACATACTTCCTCATTATCCAGTCCTATCTCACAGGAAGGTCCTTCAAAGTAAATCATAATAATTCCTATTCATCCCTTTTTAATCAGTATGCAGGTGTTCCTCAAGGCAGTATTTTAGGACCCATCCTTTACACAGTTTATACAGCTGATATCCCATCCCATCCTATCACTTTCCTTTCTACCTATGCTGATGACACTTGTGTGTTATCAGTCAACAACGATCCAATTATTGCATCCCAAACTCTTCAATCCCATATCAGAGAGCTTGAAGTATGGTGTCAGAATTGGAGAATAAAAATAAATTCCAATAAATCCCACCAAATAACCTTTACCCTTCGTCGTAAACCAATGACAACCTGCCCAACAGTATCCTTCAATAACACTCCTCTTGTCCCAGTTGAACAAATCCGATACCTAGGACTGCACCTGGACAAGCGTCTCACTTGGAACCCTCATACAAGACTGAAAAGACAAGAAACTGCTCGACGTTTTCGACTACTTCAACACTTACTGGACAAACGCTCAAACCTTTCACTTAAGTACAAAAGACTCATCTACATGACTATCATAAGACCAATATGGACTTACGGAGTAGAGATTTAGGGCTCTACTAAACCATCAAATTCATCTCGTCTCCAATCCTTACAATCCAAAATCCTTCGAAAAATCCTCAATGCTCCTTATTTTGTCACAAATAAACTCATCCATAAAGACCTTAATATTCCCTTTGTTGCTGACTTGGCCCGAACCAGGTACCACTCCTTTCATGACAAACTCCATTCCCACTCTAACCCACTAGTATCCCTACATATGAATCATGTCAAATTATCTTGTATCACATTTACTAAATGTATTTTATTATACAGTTGTAAATACCAATAAATATATTTAAAAAAAAAAAAGCCCTGTCAGACTATTTTAATTCTGATCAAACCTACATCATATTAAAGCTTATTAAATTATACATCGATATAGCGAGTTTAATCAAAATCGTTACAGCCGTTTTTGAGAAAATCGTATAAAGGTGCAAAATGTATGGAAAAAGTTTTTGTAACTTTTTTGGCGTATAGTTGTCTTAAATATGAAATTTCAGTTTTAAAGGACTTTTCGTTTACGCGCGGGAGTTACCACACGGACACACACAGACCTTTTTGCGGGACTTTGTCATTTGGACTCAGGAGACCATAAAACATGTATTTCTGTTGAAAACTGGAATTCGAAAATTTTCATGGTCGCAATAATTTCTCTTACTATATATTTCATATACAGATAAGTGAAAGTAAAAAGTACTTTGCCCCTAATTAATTTCTACAATATTTTCTTTATTTATTCAGAAGTATTTTACTTTGAATATTTGAGTAGTTAATTTTATAAAGCTACCAGAGTAGAGCACATTACACCTAAATCTATTACATTTTTCGGATTTTGTCCATTTTGAGATTCTTTATTAAGTTATTTAGGCTATTGTTTTTTCATATTATCAATTATAATAACGATTGTTTTATAAAATTTTCATATTTATTTGATATTTGGGTCTAATATTGTGCAATAATATCATGATATTCTACAATTAAGAAAATCTAACACTAGACCTGTTTCATACAATTCTAAAAAGTTTTAAAATATTCGATTTTTAAATCTATATTATGAAAAAAAGGCCTAAAAATGAACGAAATCTTAAATCAATAATGTTTGAATTAGATTTAATATTTGAGTGATATGAATTCTACTCTGGTAGTCTTATAAATAATGTAAAACACTCATATGATGTAAGTACAATATTTGTGAGCTCATAAGGAAAATAGAAAGTACTGAAGAAGAAAGCTGAATATGCCCTGTACTTTTCTGTCACCAGGAGAAATATTGCATATGATATACCGACTCAGTACTTCAGCGGTCTGATAATAAGTTGAGTAAAATATTTCATACTTTTAATTTGAGTATTTGTGTAAAAAAATTTGCTGCGGGCAACACACGACTTCCACATACCTGCGTTTTAAAAATCGATTAAAGAATTTTCAATACAATAGGAGATAAGAATGAGTAAACCATTAAAGAATAAATTGGATTAAATTTCTATAGAAACATGTGTTTCATTACATCTATTATAAAAATCTATTATATTATTATCTAAAATAATCAGTCAGTGTTATCGGCTATTTATCACTCATTGGCTATGATAATATTTTTTTCTAAAATCATTAGCTTTCCAACGGTATATTATACATCTATATTACTGTTCTTATGTTGAAAAACAGAAAAAATCATTAAAAAAATATTTTTTCAGTTTTCTCCTTTAGTTGTTTATCGAATTCACCCAACTCGCATATTTAGCTGTAAATTATCAATGCTAACCAGATGATATAGTTATTTTTATAGAATCTGCAGAATTAAAGGTACTTTAGAGTACGAAAATTTAGAATATCGGCATATTAGAATCGGCATTTAATCCCTATCATACTATTTCAATCAGAATGAAACCTACATGATATTAAAGCCCATTAAATTTTACATCCATGTAGCGAGTTTAATCCAAATCGTTAAAGCTGTTTTCGAGAAAATTCTAAAAAGGTGCAAAATGCATGGTATACTGTAGATCTTCAGGGATGGTTTTGATGAAAATGATTATGTAACATTTCGGGATATAGTTGTCTTAAATATGAAATTTCAGTTTCATAGGACTTTTCATTTTTGCTTGGGAGTTACCACACACACGCACACACACACACACATACCTTTTTGTGGGACATACTATATATTCCATATATAGGTAAGTGAAAGTAAAAAACAGAACAAATGGTTGCATTTACAGGAAAGAAATACTTTTTTTTTTTTTATCTGTCTGTCAGGAATAACAACTAATTTAAATAAACAAGCCACAGAAAAAAAAGAAAAGGGAAAACATATTAGAAATATTACATATTAATATTTGTAAAATTTTCCAAATATACAAAAAAAAAACTGTTTAGAAAAACTCTTTAAAATATATCTATGCTAAGTAAGAGAATAAAAAAAAAATAATTATTTCATCTCTCTTAATGTTGAGGTTCGTATTTTAAAGATATTGCCTAATGTGTAGAAACCTACCAATACCTGGGAACCTTAGTAAGTCTGGATGGAAAGCTAGCTTCGGAGATCGAAAGTCAAATCAGCAAAGCGAACAGCGTCTTCTTACAAATTAGCAATAACATAGGCGGCAAAAAAGAAATATCCCGAGACAATATTTCAAGACGATATTTCTCCCGGTCCTGATGTATGGATCAGAACACTGGACAGTCCTGGATAAATAAATCAAAAGATTCACTAGAGCTGAAATGATGTTTCTTAGGCGAGTAGTGAGAAAAACATGGAGGGGTTGGGACAGGAACGGATCATTAGAGAGGACCTGAAAGTTTCATCTATGAAAAGCAGGACTGAGGAGCGACAGTTGAAGTGGTATGGGCATATATGAAGAATGCCGGAAGATAGAAAAGTCAAATGGTACCTGGAAGTAAAGCCAGGTGGGAAGAGACCAGTTGATAAACTGCGAACCACCTTTAATGGTTATTTAGAAAAGGTAAGAAAAACTGTGGAAAGTTAATGCCACAGATGAATGGCATGGCTATGGACTGAGAAGAATGTAAGAAGTGGGTCGAGGCAAACAAGACCTACGCTGAAAGGCTCTAGATAGCTAGTTGGAGAAAAAAGAAGAATCCTAATAAAGGCAATGGTAACCCATAAAAAGTTTATCAATAATTATATATTAACCTTGTGCCATGATTTCCCTGAAGCAGAGTCCCCACCCGGAGAACCGAACGGGGGACTAGTTTCTTCCGGATAATGACATTTAAGCGTTTAGGTTCAATTATAACAAGAAAAAACCAAATCCAAAAAAAAAATAAAGTCGCAGTGAAAGGCGAGAAATGCGTATAACTATTCAGTTAGGAATAATAACATTATTGTTATAATAATATTATTTAGCCTATAAGCCTAAAGGTTAGAATTTATAAAATTGTTATTCTTCCGACGGTTCTTTACTGATATGAAACGTTGCCGCTTACTTTAAGGATGAAAGAAGACATATAAGAACACTGGGGAATTAAAAGATTGCACAACGCGGAATTGCGGAGCTTGTAACTTGTCAGTATAATTGAGCTGATAGCATCCCGGAGACTTAAATGGGCGTGTAATGTTATTGGGCTCAGTGAAGAACGAATTCCGAGAAAGTTGGAATTTGCTGAATTGACTAGTAAGCGTCCGAAAGGTAGGCAGAAGCGTCGATGGGAGGATTGTGTCTAAGTCTGATCTCGGGGGCTTGGGCTGGAACGGTGATCATTGGACGAGTCTATGTAGGCAGTATTTGCTGGTATCGGTATTGAACCTACTGGTTCCCTAAGCCTATTATTACTAATATTATTATAAATTAATTTGCAAAGAAAGGTACCTGTAGATATTAGTTATTTTATTATAACAATACCTTCTCACATCGGTATTGAGAGGGATAAACCAGCCGATGAAGCGGTGATTATCGTAAGACGGAACAAGCTATGTCTACCTTAAGTAAAAAAAATCAAACTGAAATGACGTTAGCATACCTTTGAAAAACTGGCAGGATACTATAAAAATAAATAAATGTAAGGTGGGTTACTTTGTGACAGATGGGAATTATGTTTCGGCACAGAAGTAAGAATAACTAAAGAGAGAGGGAGAAAAAAAAAAAGAAATGATATGATAGTGTTTGGTACATATCTATAAACCTCCTTCAAGATATTTCTATTGCAAATTCAGGTTGGGAAAACCAAAAAAAGTTTAAAAAGTTCTTGTCACAAAGTTCCTACCCCAGCTATAAAGTAACCCCATCTAATGGTGTTAAAAAGAAACTAAAGCTTGGGACAGCAAACATCCTTTTTGAATCAAGCATGAGTTTCGAAAGTTTTTCTCGCAGAACGGACTTGTGTAAATAACAAAACTGAGAGATGCTCTCTTTCATATTAAGATTTTATAATATACGTTTTTGCAATAATTTATAATATTTTTGCAGTATTTAAACCTGATCAAAATTTGTCATCATTATAGTTAAGATATCTTTTAAAATGTCGACTTAAACATACTCCAATAATGAAGCCATTGTTATTGATCTATGAGGTCAATACGTAAATTCATTGGCTAAATGTACTGCGTCCAAGCTTTAGCGTCAATCTAAGTGATTGGATTTAGCTCTATCTAAATTATGTCTCTACTCTGTAAACTCTAGGGAGACACATTTGATATTTCGCAATAGGCTTGTGGCCTATTATTAATCTTATCGCTCATAATGTAACACTTGGGTATTTTCCTTACCTTTTATTTAATCCTTTCGATACAACTATTAGTTCTACAGTGTTTGCTCTTTATTTTCAGCTTAAGGGATGCTAATTGTAATTAGGAGGTCACCAGAAACATTGACTTTTATTAAATTATGATTTTTTGATTTGAGTCGAAGACTTGGAGAATGCATTTGGTCTACCGTGAGTGATCTGAAAGCGAATTAGGTAATTTTTTAATATAATTATTAGTTAATTTTTATATATAATTTATATTTTATAAATAATCTGATTTTTTAACTTATTAACTGGACCGAGCACATAGAACAAGTTTTTATTTACGTTTTTATTCTGGATGCAAAAGTTTCTCAGTCATTTTAAAATATTACGATTCATTATAGTTTAATTTAAAAAAAAATATATATATACATTCGACGATAATTCTCAAGGATCAGCAGCGATTTGTATTTATATAAGGAGAATAAAGTTTATACTATAAGAGATATTAGATTATTCATGGATACCTATGTACTAGTTAACAAAATATTTGTTTATTTGCGTTAGAATAATTTTTTCAAGTATCTTGAGATTCAGCTGATTTTATTCCTCTCACAGCTTACATATCACATTTTTTTCTTAAATATACGGTGAATAATTATTTTGCATAGAAATTATATCCAAACAGATTAAAATTATCAAACATCCCCATGTGCTAATAAAATTAAACTTGTATATATGTCCTAAATTGGACAGATTGTAATGTTGTTCAATAAAAAAAAAAAAAAAAAAAAAAAAAAAAAAAAAAAAAAAAAAAAAAAAAAAAAAAACTACTTGTAAATGGATGAAATATAGTATGCAGTGTAAAGATATTGTTTTTCATTAAAGTGTGACTTAAACTTCAGCGAAATGTTTGTTTTTTGAATTTTAATTAACTGAACAAGTCATACAAATTAGTTATTTAAAGTTAAAAAAAAAAAAATTAATTTCAGGCGTGAAATGAATTATGTTTGGTTGCGATTGCGATGCCCAATAATTATTTCCATTATATCCATATTTTTTAATATATTTATATATAAGAAAACATTTTTTCTTAAATATTTTTCTTTCCAACGGTATATTGTTCATCTACATTACTGTTCTTATGTTCAAATATGGTTATCGAAATTGTTAGCCCGGTATTTGTCAATGCTAAAATAAAATTAAAGGTACTTAGGAGGAAAATAATTTAAAACATATATTACACCATATTTAAAGTACATAGTGGTTCTTAAGGCGTAAGGTATTGTCCATTAAAGATACTTCTAAGGTGTAAGGTGATGTTCATTGTTATATAGCTAATTGTTTAAGAAGTGCTCACACGTCACATTCACTCTTCGACGCAAATCCTGTCCAACGGTTTATTTCAATTCCCTACCACTTCCTTCCTCTGACACAGTCCGGTATCTTGGCTTTTTACTAGACAAAAGACTGACGTGGAACCCACACACAAGACTTAAAAGAAAAGAACTTAACCGCAGATTCGGCCAGTTATACAGACTACTAAACAGAAAATTTCATCTTACAGTTGACAACAAATTACTAATATACAAGACATTACTGAAACCAATATGGACCTATGGACTTGAACTGTGGGGGACAGCTAAACATTCTAACATCCAATCCTTCCAATCCAAAGTTCTCCGAACAATAGTTAATGCTCCTTATTACGTTACCAACTCTACCCTACACCACGACCTTAAAATTCCGTTTATTTTAGACCTGGTACCATCCAAATTTTCCAAATTTCATCAGAACCTTAGTCATCATCCTAACCCTCTAGCACAATCCCTATCCAGTACCACCCATCCCTACAATCCTCCTCGAAGATTGAAACGGCAGTGGCCGCGAGACGTATTGTAAACGTTTAAATTGGAGTTCTGACACTGGTCAGATCCTCCACTCATGTAACGTATGTTTGTGGCTATTGCGCCCTAGTTCGGCCTCCACTGATTCACACCAGTGACGCGGCTGAGAGCGAGGGTCTAGGATCTTTTGGATTCCGCTTTTTCTTCCACAAGTGGAGGGAAAAGCCCAGTCTGGGGTCCCTATATAGCACTTGTATATTTTGTATATAGTTATGTTTGTTTGAATGATGTTTGTTTATTTCCAAACTTTTATTTATCTCAATTATAGATTTATGTTTTGTTTTGTTTTGTTTTTATATTTATTATTATTTAATTCTATATATATCATTTATTTGTATTTATCTCAGTTATAGGTTGTTGTTTGTTTTCTTATTTTGTATATATATTATATTTTATTTATTTGACTTTATCATTGTATATATGTGAATGGGTTCATATATCACTAGACCTTTCTGGGGAACTTCGTCGTGTATTTGCGATGAAAACCCAAATTAGAAAATTATCACGATCGCAATATCTTACTGTATACGAAAAAGAAAAGTCGTACGAAACTGAAATTTCATATTTTAGAAGCATTTATACCTATGATTTTCCAGTAACATTCTTATATAAATCGGCTTCCCAGAAGAGCTAATTTACACCATTCATTTTGCACGTTGTTATGACTATAACAAAACTGGCTCTAATGATTTTGATTAAACACGCTATATCGATGTAAAATTCAACGGGATTTAATATCGTATAGGTTTCATCCAGATCAAAATAGTCTGGCAGTGCTTAAATGTCGATATTTTAAGTTTTCTTTCTCTACAGTGCCTTAAACTGTGTAGATTCTAAAAAAAAAAAATAACATCTTTTTACCATTAATAAAACTCATATATACATATATAAGTTGAACGAATTCAATATCAAACTGAAGGAAAGAGAGCAAACATATTTTTTTAATGAATTTTTGAATATTTAAACAGTATTATAGGTGTATAATATACCGTTGGAGAGAGAGCCCATGGCTGAGTGGATAGCGCGCTAGTCTCTCATGCTATAGGTTATGAGTTCGAATCCCAGCCCCAGCGGGGTTTTGATAAGGATGTAATTAATTGGGGATTCACTCACAGCCTCTCTCCCCCGGGTATGTGCCAAATGGTGGCCACTCACAAAATTAGGCATAGGGTGAATAACCCTACCCTACAATATGCTTCAAGAAACGTGAGTGTAATATCCCAGGGTCTATACAGGCCTGTCTGAAAGAAGAATATACCGTTGGAAAGCTAAAGATTTTTGAAAAAAATGACATCTTATACACTAAATTGTAAAAGTTGACGGAAATCGATGAAAAGCTAATAAAACTGATTATCATAGATAATAATAAACCAGATCAATCCATTTCCGAAAATTTCACAGGAGACCCAAAAAAAAAAACGTTTCAGAGCCATGCACTATGGTTTAATTTTTATTCAAAAGAAGGAAGGTCTCCAAACATTTAAAACCTAATTCCAATATTTTATTATAACCAGGTTCCCAATTTATATTTAAATTTTGGATCGAGCCTGTTTTGAAGCGATATGGGATGCAAACCAGTAACTTTCGAGGAATAAGTTGAAATCTCAAGTAAATTTATTGGTTCAAGTCCAACATCTTTTTGTAAAACTTGTTTTAATAAAAAATAAAACAATAAGTCGGAAAAAAAAGAAAAAAATGTAAACAAACATGTTTATATAAAAAACAATTATGAATATTAAATGGATTTATGAAATGGATTAGTTTATTTGATCAGAACTGATACTGCTTTTAAAACGTACACACAAAAAAATCAATTTAATCAAATAAATTTATCTATTGAAATGAATGCATTTTCTGCTGGGTTAATTTCTTTCACATGTGACTTCACTCTTTGTATAATCTTGTGTTGTGTCATTATTATTGTTAAATTACAAATTAAAATGCATTTTTAAACGAGCATTGAGAACTTGTGAAAATGAAAAAAAAAAAAAAATCAAAAAATGTGGATTGAGCCGGTTTTAAAAAGAACCTCCTCATTTAATAAAACACTTTTATATTTAAAAATTCTATAATTCATTTTACCAACGGAAGTAAGTGAAAGTCGTGTGTTACGCTAAACAGATTTTTATAATTATTTTTCGAAAGCTATCTGTTGTGAAATAATTCCACTCAGGAAACTTTGAAAACACATGTTAAATTTTCCTATCTTATATTTCTCATCAGTATTGTCCATTTATCTACAATCAGAACTTTCATTGAAAATTCCAGAGAAAACCGGGAATAGATAAGGGGATGAAGTGTCGTTTGGTGGGTCGTGAATTAGCAGAAGATAAGGCCCAATGACCGCTGTCCCATGTCCTTCTGCCTGATTTGTAGCTCCACCATTATTTTATAGCACTTTCAGGAATGGTTACAAGCGACCATTACCGTAATATTCTGTCTGCAATTCGAACAAACTGATTTCTATGCAATACTGGTATACTAGTCCAGATAGTATGTCCTATGATATAGCCCAGAAGTACGTTTTTTGGAAAGAAATAGAAATCTTAACAAAACCCAATAAAGTCAAAACTTTCACTGACCGAAATAAGAAATATTCGGTTATAAATTAGTTCATAGCGTTTTTAAATATTTCAATTCAATCCTTTCTGTGTTTTTAAAATCATGATTTCTATGTCGATAATGTTCAAATGTTCAACAAAATCCGGTGCGCGCAATACAAGACTTTCACATATCGCTGTTGTTAAAATCAATTTAAACATTTTAAATACTTTAATTTTTAGAGATAAAAATAAAGTGTTAAAGAATCAATCAAATTGAATTTAAATAGAAACTTTAATGTCTTATTAAATAATCTAATATATATTTATCTATTTTAATGTTGTTTATTCGTTTAACGTCACTTTATGCTACTATGGCTAATCGGACGATGCTACAGTGGGAGTTCTAAATTTTGCCTATCCAGGTTTTATTTGGATAGGGATCTTTAACGAGTACCTGACATCGCACAGGCTCGGGACCACCTTTTAACGTCCCCTCCGAAGGACGGCGTAACTAAGGATTTTTTACTCCCATTAAAAAATCCTAGGACTACCTGCGGGTTTGAACCCGTGACCTTTAGCATGAGAGACTGTTACGCTAGCCACCCAGCTACAAGTGATCCCATATTTATCTATAACAATCAGTTAGTTTTATAGAAGTATAATAAGGTAATTTTCACCACTCTCTATTAACCTTTACAATTCCGGGTATTAGAATAATATTAGAATATGATCATATCAATTGGAACAATCTCTTCTTGTTTTTGTTCATATGCATTTATTTATTCATACATGTCAACAACCAATCTTTATAACGTTTCGAGGCTTCACATGCCTCATCTTCAGATATTCAATGTTATCTAAAATATAATTGTACAAATATTTCAACCAATTTTATACATATTAAGAATATATTATTTATAAATTAGAAATAATTTATATTTTAAACTATTTACATTATGTATAAAATTTTATATATACTTACATCCATTTCCATATTTTTACTCAATATAGGTCATTAAACAATATATTTCATTCACAATATCAAATCTTAATATTTCATCATCACATATATCAATTTATCCTGTGTATTTGAAACTATCATGTGTACTCAACTGGTCTTTATCTAATGCCTTTCCTGCTCCATTCAATGTTTTCAAACAATCACAACACTACTTCTACCCAGGTCAGTTATTAAAACCCACACAACATTCATCCCCACACACATCCATACATATATACACACATACTCACACACACAGCCTCGAAACGTTGTAAAGATTGGTTGTTGACATGTATGAATAAATAAATGCATATGAACAAAAACAAGAAGAGATTGTTCCAATTGATATGATCATATTCTAATATACTCTTCTATAATAGTGATTGATATAGAATAATATTTTTTCTTAGATCTTTAGCTATCTAACGGTAAATTGTACATCTATATTACTATTCATGTGTTCAAAGACACAAAAATTGCATATGTTTGCACTTTTCTCCTCTAATTGTTAATCAAATTCGCTCAACTTGCATATTTTAGCCCTTATTCATCAATTCTAATAAGATGGTGTGCCTAATGTTTTGAAATCTACAAATTTAAGGTAATTTTATTAATTAAAATATCGGCATGTAAGCTATGTCAGACTACTTCAATCAGAATTAAAACTACATCATATTTTAGCTTCAAAAATCTATAACATCATCATAAGGGTCTACTATACCATCAAATTCTTCCCGTATTCAATCCTCATCCTCATTGCTCCTTACTTTGTCACAAATAAATTCATCCATTAAGACCTTGATATCCCATATGTTGCTGATAATCCTTCCATGACATACTCCACTTCCACTCTAACCCACTAGTTTCAATCCTTAATTCCTCTTCCATTCCTGACAATCCTCAGAGGCGTCTGAAAAGAAGATGGCCTCGAGACCTTCTAGTTTAGTTAACCTAGTGGATTGCTGCCAATTCTCTGTTACCTTTTTAACCATTGGTTAAACTGTTAAAAGTTTTTATGGTTTTATAGTTTCTGTTAGTTGTTATTAGGCAACTGTTAACTACTACTAATACAGAAGTAAATTTCAATAATAAATAATAATTTAAAAAAAAATGTAATAATCTTAATGGATATCTACGAGTTTCCTGCCAGCAGTAGATTACGGTTTTTATTTAATTGGTATCGAAGTACTACCGCTGGGTAGTTTCTTCACAAGCTTTTTATGCCTTTTATAATAATTCATCACTTTTACTTATTGTATTTACGTATTATACAGTTGTAAAATTCAATAAAATATAAAAAAAAAAAAAAAATTGGTATTTATTTAGTTAAAACTTGTTGTAAGCGAGATAGAGTAAGGGAAAATTGTGTACGCATTCCAGGTTTTAGAAAAAAAATTATTACTTATAATAAGATAAAATACTGCGTTATATATTAAGAATTCAAATCGTTAAAGTCTAGATTCTAAAAGTGAAGATAAATCTAATTAGGATGTTTACATGCCTACTCAGTCAATATCCTCATAGCCAACAAACTCTTAATTAAATTATAGAATGTTTACATTTTGCAGTATGTCTGTCTCCCTTATTTCTACTTTAACTTCATTTAGTTGAGAACTGGTGCTTGTGCGGTTAGGTCTACTCTCTGTCCGTTATTATATAAATAAAATGTTACAGTGTTAATTATTGTTTATTAATTTTTAAATGTATTCAGTTCACTATTATTTTAAAATAAGAATATATAAAAAAACGTCCTCTTACAGTGCTTAGTTAATGTTGCTACATGGGTGTTTCTATTATTCGGGTATCGCCGACATAGTCAGTTCTTTAAATAATATTGTTGTTTTTTAAATCAACCTTTATATATACACACACGTAAGTCCTTATTTTTTTTTACCTATGCGTGTACTAGATAAAATATTCATTTAAAAATGTAGTTTGATTGCTTCTTTGAATAAGCTAGAATAAATACAAATTAGTTTACCTAAAACGACCAAATATGAGTATTCTTAATTTTCTTTGATAATCCTTAGTATATATATATATATAAACATAAATAATATGATGCAAACATTTTAATTAAAAACTTTGATTTTAATTTTGATCCAATAATAATGTATAAATATAAGTTCCCCCCCCCACTTATACCCAACACTCTTTCATCCGTATTTACATAAATTACATTAATTATTAATCCAAATTTTAATATATCTCAATAAATATTTAAAACAGAAAAAACAAATATTAATAAGTTTAATAAATATTAGATATCACTGTAATTGAGGTAAATAAAACTGAACATTATTTCAACCGCTGTTTTGAGGTTGGCAGTAGCCTTTCAGCCAATGAGAGGCCACTCTTTATTTAAATCATCAGTTAGATATTCACTCTTGTCCAGTTCGGGTCCGTGTCGAATAGTTAAATTTATTTTGAATGTGTGCATAGTGTGCTACAAATGTGAAAATGGTGATTTATTTAAGTTTCGTAATAACTCTGTCATTTTATTATTTATTTTTGTTTCGAAATATGCCCTTTTTTTTCAAACAAAGGTGAATGCTTCTTTATTCAAACAAATTGGTGAACTTCAAGAAAGACGGCCATATTGAATCTTTCTACATGAAGGTAAGAATGTAAAATCATGCATGATTTTTGTTTTATTTTTTTGGAATGTACATTTTTAAATAATTTCTTTAATGACTTTGTTGATAATCGTGAAGACTATTATTTAAATATAATCAATTTATTTACAATATGAATTATTTTCTATTTGCGTCTTATACTAATGTTCTTTTTTTTCTAATCTAATCTGCATTTCATGAATACTCTTTTAGTTTTAAAAGAAATTAAAAAATAATAATGTATATAAATTTAATATGTAGGCTAAAAAATTGTAACTGTATCATCTTACATATATTTTATTTATTTATTAGACTTATTGAATATTAAATAGATGACTCTGTGTTTAATATTGATTTCAACTTCTCTACCTTCATAGATATATTTATTAGACTTACATTTTTATATGTAAAACTCTAATATAAAATCGGTGTGATCGTTAAATATTTTTCTTATTAATTTATAATTAAATGTATGTAGACTGATAGGCCACTCCTTTATGTATCTTATTCTAAAATTTGGTTATAGAAATACTAGGGTATGTATTCAAAATTTTACACTAAAAAAATAAAATATTTGAACAATTCCATGTATGAGTATAGGGAAATTCTTATCTTAAAGTATATTTTAGCTATACATTATCTTATATATTTAAAAAATATATACTATTATTTTAATATATGGTTTAAGAAGTGTATATCTAATTTTTTCTTTATATGTGGTTGATCTCACAACATTGCTAATAGCCAAATTAAGAACACACAATGCCATAGCTAATCACTGAACCACCTTTTTAAAACCTACATAAGTTTATAAATATAAAAATTATCCATTAAGTTATTATATATTCAGAAAAAAATATATTAATTTATATATATATATATATATATATATATATATATATATATTGATTTAAAACTAAGTTGAACTTATTGTGTTAATACGAGTATAAGCGGTCGATCTGGCAACATTGCTTAAAGCTAGATTAAAGGCGCCAAAGCACTGAGCAGAGAACTTATTACGTTTCATCTCAAACCTTATTATTTATTTCTTTTTATATATTTATTGTAAATAGTTTTTCTCAGATTTTATTTATAGAACTGTTTGATCTAAAACGTGCTATAAAATATTTAAAATTCAGTACCAGATAACTTATTCCAATAATAGCGAATTAGGGAGCCGTGAAATCCATAGTGGGATACTGAACATTTTAATTAGCCTTTTTAAGCCTACTATATGTTTATTTTAGACTGTTGATTTTAAATGATTATTTCATTATGATAATAAATATTTTAATAATTAAGTTATCTTCTTTACTTAGTTAATACATAAAAGGATGATAAAATACCATGTTAAATTCAGTACCAGATATAAATATTTTTTATTATTTCACTTTATAAAAATATAAATATAATTTCATATTTATCATTATAATATAAATATAATTTCTTATTCCTATAACAGTATTCTAAGTTCTTATAACAATGTAAGATGTATTACCAGATATAATTCATTAACACTGTTTATAAAACAAATTTCACATTTATAAAACTATGCATTAAATACGCTGATGATTCTTACTGGGTGCATGTAAATGCATGTATAAAAAAAAATTAAATTTTTTTTTTTTTATGTACATTTGGGTACCCACTTTAAGGGGTACCAATGGGTGAGCACCAGGAGGATCTCCCGATCCAATGGTCATCCCACCCGTGATTAAACAGAATAAAGAGTCATTATGTCACATAGGTATGTGTATAAGATGTTCATTTGTTTTTTAATTTATTTTATTATTTTTTCCATAGTATTTCTTTCGTATTTGTTTTTTCTAAACATTCCGTGAATAAAATCTCTTAGCACTATTACTATTTTCCTATATGAGATATAATGTAATATTACTATAAAATATAAATCAATATATTATTCATTGTTTACGGACGTAATAATCTAGAAATTTATCGCCCTTAAACACCTTACCTACCTACCTATTCATTCTTTTCTTGTAGAAATTTCGGAGTTTAAGCTTTTCTAAATACTGAAGTATTGGGCAGTTCTTTCTTAAGACATTTTGATGACTTTTCTTCACCCTACATTTTTACTTATTGTGTTTGTATAATACAGTTGTAAAAATAAAATAAAAAAGATCTTCTAATTCATGTAAACAATTCAAAATTAAATCTTTGTATGTTATAGCCACTTTATGGGATAACTAAATTCATTTATTTTTGTTATAAATTTTATTAAAACGATATGAATTTTTATTCAATGGTTTTTTTTTTTATATTGAAAAAAATAAGGGTTTTTCCCATAATGTATGATATACAGATAGCAGTTTGTTTTCCTCCAAATTAATCGTTTTGTAATGAATTTTTTTTTTGTTTAAAAAAATATTTATGAAATATTGACATTTAAAAAAATCATTATTCGAGGTTTGAAAATTATTATATTTCTCCTCATTCTTGTACTACACAGAGGTTCATATCAGAACTGAAAATATTGAGAGCGCACCGTTTAGATTTTTATTTAAGGTTAGGAGCTTTTGCGTTAGGAAATTAAACAAATTTTTTTTTTTTTTTTTTTTTTTTTATTGAGAAATATTACAATTTGTTGCATAATGAACAGTAGTAATAGAGATGTAGTACACATTCATACAATATATACAGCCAATAATGATAAAGTCAAATTACATAAAATCGGAAATAAATAAATTCAAATATATACAAAAAAAAAACAAGAAACAAATCAAAACAACAACCTGTAGTAGAGATAAATACAAGTTGGGAAATAAATAAAAATCATACAAGCAAACTTAACTATATACAATATATACAATCAGCCAAAGGAACCCTAGACTCGGCTGCTCCCCCACAAGTGGGGGGAGAAGCCGAATCCAAGAGATCCCAGCGCCTCCCACTCAGCGCTTCACTGGTGTATGCCAGTGGAGGCCGAGCCAGAGCGGAATAGCCACAAACATACAGTACATGAGTGGAGGATCTGACCAGTGTCAGAACTCCAGATAAATGTTTAAAAACGTCGCGGGGCCACTGACGTTTCAATCTTCGAGGAGGATTGTAGGGATGGGTGAAGCTGGAAAGCGATTGAGCAAGAGGATTAGGATGATGAAGAAGGTTCTGATGGAATTTGGAGAATTTGGATGGTACCAGGTCTAAAATAAATGGAATATTAAGTTCATGGTGTAGGGTACAGTTGGTAACGTAATAAGGAGCATTAACTATTGTTCGGAGGACTTTGGATTGGAAGGATTGGATACGTTTGATGTTAGAATGTTTAGTTGTCCCCCATAGTTCAAGTCCGTAGGTCCATATAGGTTTCAGTACTGTCTTATATATTAGTAATTTGTTGTCGACTGTAAGATCAGATTTTCTGTTTAGTAATTTGTATAACCGGCCGAATCTGCGGTTGAGTTCTAACCTTTTAAGTCTCGTATGTGGGTTCCACGTCAGTCTTTTGTCTAGTAAAAAGCCAAGGTACCGGACTGTGTCTGAGGAAGGAAGCGGTATGGAATTGAATTTAACTGTTGGACAGGATTTACGTCGAAGGGTGAAGGTGACGTGTGTACATTTGCTTTCGTTCACCTTAATTCGCCAAGCCTTACACCAGTCTTCGACAAGGGAAAGGTGCCTTTGGAGATTTAGAGATGCTACTTCAGGATCGGAATTGGATGATAAAATGGCTGTGTCGTCAGCAAATGTTGCCAGAAAGGTATCGGGATCGGTAGGGATATCGGCGGTGTAGAGGATGTAGAGGACCGGTCCTAAGACGCTGCCTTGAGGAACACCGGCCTCAACAGTATAATGTTTGGAAAATTCGGAACCACAGCGAACTCGGAAGGAGCGGTTTGATAAATAGGATCGGAGGATTAGATATAAGGATTGGGGTAAATGGGTTTTGAGCTTAAAGAGCAATCCCGGGTGCCACTAAACCATAGGTGACCCCTAGATGTAAATTTTAACGGGATTTAGTATTATGTAGGTTTCTTTCTGGTTTAAACAGTCTGAAAAGGCTTAAATGCCAATATTTTAAATTTTCTTCCTCTAAAGTAACTTTAATTTTGTAAAATCGGTTGATAATAAACAGACAAATATATAAGTTGAACGAATTCAATATCAAACTAAAGGAGAAAAGAGCAAACAATATTGTTAAATGTAATTCTTGTTTTGTTTTTTAAATAGAAATAGTAACATAGATGTATAATGTAAAGCTATTATAAAAAATATTATCTAATACACAAAGTTGAAAAAGGTAATGGAGAGTGATGATAAGCGGGTAAAACTAACCGATTGTTGTTGAAAATAATATAATAGGTAGTTCAATAAAAACACACGTTTTTATCAAAACCTACAGCAATCAATTCTTTAAACAATTTCTATTATTAATTGAATTTAAAAATTCTTAAATTGATTTGTTTGTAAATGTCCAGTATTACCCGAATAAGATTTTTTTTAAAAAATACTATACGTATACTGTGTGATCTCAATATGCTCTTTAAATACTTAATACTATTATTATCTAAATAATTCCGGTTTATTTATTTTTTTGGGACTTTTTACATTAAAAGGATATTTTAAGGTCATATAAACTGAATGTGCTATGTAATGATGTAGGTTACATTCTGTTAGAAATAGTCTCATTTTTTTCTTCTAAAGTATCTTTAATTTTGTAAATTCAAAAAAAAAAAATATCCTTACCCTTATGAAAATTGATAAACGACGGGTAATTATATAAGATGAACGAATTCAATATAAAACTTATGGAGAAAAAATAAAAAATATTTTTTTTATGCAATTTTTGCGTTTTTGTTCATAAGCAAAGTAACGTAGACGGATGTATTGTAAAAAATTATAGAGAGCGATAAACCAAACTGATTGTTGCAGAAAATAATAAAAAAGATGATTTAATAAAGAAAATTTTTCTGTCGAAACTCAGTGTCATTAATTGAGACGTTAATTTCCAAAAAGTACTAAAGAACATGTTTTTCGAAATTGATATTTTGACAAATTTGTATTTTAATGGTTTAGTTTTATCAAGATCTGTCATCAGATTTTATCTAAAAAACATAAAAATCCTTCAAAAACTTATTTAAAAATTGCATTACATTCTAAAAGGTAATAAATCCACATTTCATTCTAAAATGGACTAAAAACGTTTCCTTCCAAAAGTTACTATATCCTCTGTAAGTAGATATAACCTTTCCGTTCATTTCATTCCAAAAGGTACTATATTTCCTATTATACGGCAGAAGCAATATATTACCATTTATTTACTGTTTTCTTTATTTTGTGCATTTTCGGTGGTTCATTTATTACGTCTTGAATCACCGCTATTATTTTGATCAATGATTTTAACCTAATAATCTGTGTTAAGGCTGTTTTAAACAAATTAGTTGCGTCGCTTTGGTTCTTGTAGGTTGTCAATTAAATTAATTTTTTTCATAGTATTTCTTCTTGCAGCAACATAAATTTAGTTTTAAAAAATTTCAGAAACTTGCATTTTAATAGAATAATGGTAGTTGATCCAGTAAATAGTTGGAATTAACATTCCACGAACTTCCTAAATATGAGAGAAGAACCGTCTGTGCTGAACCGCCTGATCTAACTTAATAGTAGATTTCAATGTGAAAAAAAAAGCTCAAAAGTCATTTATTTATAAATCTTTGTAGTTAAATATTGTTTACAGGTAGTTGATAATATAAATAAATTTGCTAAATTCACACAAATAGTAATACAAGTTCAAACTTCATGATTACAAACTTTCTTAGTATAGTGCCATAAATATATAAATTGTCCTATGAATATTTACTTTCTTTATGAAGAATAGATAATCAATGTAATTAACCAAACAAAGAAAGATATTTTTCGGTGGGAGAATAAGGAAATATACATAACTTAGTAATTAACAATATAAAGACGTTAGTTTGTTTGTTTGTTTATTTATTTAACGTCACTTTATGCTACTATGGCTAATCGGATGATGCTACAGTGGGAGTCCTAAATTTTGCCTATCCAGGTTTTATTAGGATAGGGATCTTTAACGAGTACCTGACATCGCACAGGCTCGGGACCACCTTTTAACGTCCCCTCCGAAGGACGGCGTAACTAAGGATTTTTTACTCCCATTAAAAAATCCTAGGACCACCTGCGGGTTTGAACCCGTGACCTTTAGCATGGGAGGCTGTTACGCTAGCCACCCAGCTACAAGTGATCCCTAAAGACGTTAGTTATCGGTAATGTTGTATTAAGAAGGTTATAGTGACTATTACCAACTTACCTCGCGTTATATTTTTCCAAAAAGTAATATATCCCTTTTAATTCTTTCTAAAAAGTACTATATTCACGTATTATTAAAAAAAGTACTATATTCATATTATATTGTTCGAAAGTCATCGGAAAAGTGCAATCATTTGAAAAAATAAGTTGATACCACGCTTAAAAATCAACTTTAGATTTTAATAAAAAAATAATCACGTAAATTGGTCCAATAATAAATAAATGACAGATTTTTGCGTTTTCTGTAAAATTGTCTAAAGTGGATATAGTACCTTTTGGAAATCAACGTCTCAATTCTTGAATTTTTTTTTATCTCTATTTAAAAACTCTTAAATTGATTTTGACAATGGTAGTAAGTGAAAGTCGTGTGTTGCGCGCACCAGATTTTTAAGATAATAATTATACTATCAAATAAAGCAATATATAAGAACGAATGAGTCAGGAGTTAAATTAATAGTTTATTATTTCATCTAGGATATTATGAGTCAATAATAAGTTTTAGCCGTTAAGATACTCTGAGGTTGGTGAAACTTTAGTAATTTCCAGTAAGCTTAAACTGGAAAGGTAATTGGAACAATCTGGAAAGCCCCTATTAATTTAAAGATCAAGTAAATTTTTGAAATGTGACATTTTAGAAAATAAATTATTCTGTCAAGTAGTATATCTCTTTTTCACAGACATAAACTTTTTACCTCGCTCAGAACCATTAATGAACAAGCGAATCGGTGGTACAGATCAGTTCTGTAGTGTAAAATACGATGTAGATTGAACCTAAATTGTAAATTACACACAGGAACACACACTCACACACAGATAAAATATATATATATATATATATATATATATATATATATATATATATATATATATATATATATATATAAAGACAATTGAGAATACTAATCTTTGGTCGTTTAAGGTGAACTGATTTATATTTATTCTCATTGATCTAAAGAAGCAAACAAACCGCATTTTATTAAAAATATTTTAACTAACACACGCATAGGTAAAATAAATTAAGGATTTTTCTCAGATAGAATGTTTACTCTTTATATCCTCGTTTAACTCAAGAAAGATTTTTAACATAATTACTTTACGCAAAGGAAAAGAAAAAGTTTAAAAAAAAAAAAATAAGCTAATTAAATAATCATGTCCAGTAAATTCAGTTATTCGAATTAAGATTTTATTTAAACGACTAATTATTAAAAAGTTTATTATATGTTTACGTTTATATAAAAAAAATTGTTACTATGCTTTAAGATTTCAAAATACATTTAAAGATAAAAATACATTTTTTAAAGAATAAATTAAATTTCTACAGAAACATGTGTTTAATTAAAAAATCTATTATATTATTATCCAAAACAATCAGTTAGTTTTATTGTATTTCATCACTCTTTATCAACTTTTACAATTTTCTGTAATAATATTTGTTCTAAAATCTTTAGCTTTCCAACGATATGTTATACATGTATATTACCGTTCTTGTGCTCAAAAACAAAAAATTGGAATTAAAAAATGTTTTCTTCTTTAGGTGGATATAGAATTCGTTCAACTTTATTTACTTTTTACTTTCATTTACTATATATAGTAAGGGGAAGTATTGCGATCGTGAAAATTTTCGAATTCCAGTTTTCAACGGAAATACACGTTTTAGGGTCCCCTGAGTCCAAATAACCAAGTCCCGCAAAAAGGTCTGTGTGTGTGTGTGTGTGTGTGTGTGTGTGTGTGTGTGTGTCTGTGTGTGTGTGGTAGCTCCCGGGCGGAAACGGTAAGTTCTATGAAACTGAAATTTCATATTTAAGACAACTATACGCCCGAGACGTGACAAAACTTTTTTCATCAAAATAATTCTACCAGAAGAGGCACTTTATACCATGCATTTTGCACCTTTTTTCGATTTTCTCAAAAACGGTTCCGACGATTTTGATTAAACTGGCTATATCGATGTAAAATTTAATGGGCTTTAATATCACGTAGGTTTTATTTAGATAAAAATGGTCTGACAGGGCTTAAAGGCCGATATTTTAAATTTTCTTCCCCTAAAGTACCTTTAATTTTGTAGATTCAATAATAATAACTAGATTATCTTGTTAACGCTGATGAAAAACTGGTAAATGTATAAATTGAATAAACTCGATACCCAACTAAAGGAGAAAACAGAAAAAATATTTTTTTAATGCAATTTTTCGTTTTTGAACATAAGAGCAGTAATATACATGTATGATATACCGTTGGAAATCTTTGATTTTAGAAAAAAAATATTATCTAATACACAAGAGCTTGTAAAAGTTAATAAAGAGTGATGAAAAGCAGATAGAACTAATTATTTTGCAATAGATTTTTTAATAAAACACATGTTTCTATATAAATTCAATTTAATTAATTCTGTAATAGTTTCACGTATTTTTATCTTTTAGTGTATTTGAAAATTCTTTCATTGAGTTTAAAAATGGTGGTAAGTGAAAGTCGTGTGTTGCCCGCACCAGATTTTTTTTTTATCGTTGATAACAAGTTTATATTGCTATTTTTTTAGTATCTACAAAATTAAAAGTACTTTAGAGGGGAAAAAAATAAACTATCTCAATGTCAGACTATCTCAATCGGAATGAAACCTACATCATATTAAAGCCCATTAAATTTTACATAGATATATAGAGTTTAATAAAGTCGTTAGAGCCGTTTTTGAGAAAATCGTAAAAAGGTATAAAGTACATCTTCCGATCAGCTGATTTTGATGAAAAAGATTTTGTAACATCTCGGGCGTATATTTGCCTTAAATACGAAATTAAAGTTTCACAGGACTTTTCGTTTTTGCCCGGGAGCTACCACACACACAGACCTTTTTGCGAGACTTGGTTATTTGGACTCAGGAGACCCATAAACGTGTATTTCCGTTGAAAACTGGAATTCGAAATTTTCCATAATCGCAATACATTCCCT
Organism: Piezodorus guildinii; assembly: GCA_023052935.1. NCBI lineage: Eukaryota > Metazoa > Arthropoda > Insecta > Hemiptera > Pentatomidae > Piezodorus > Piezodorus guildinii. Next base: position 67,288,599 of record CM041293.1, read on the forward strand.
TACTATATATTTCACATAGGTAAGTGAAAGTGAAAATAGAGCTTTATATCATTATGAATTTCAGAAAATTAATTACTTCTGAAAAATGCAAAATATTTAAAATGGGTGTTCAGAGAAAATATTTAATGAGCCTAAAATCATTGGTAGCAATCGGTGATAGTTATTGAATACGTTAATAATAGTAATTTAAATTAGCAAATCTAAAGATTCCGATACTGTAATATTAAGCTTCGCCTACACAATCCAACAACTACCGTCCATGGATATATCTTCGAAATCAGACTTTATACAATACTCCCACCTACGTCTCGGGATTTCTCTTTGACGACAATCAGCAAGTTAAGCGCATTTTAACTTTTTAAGAATTAGTTCTTTCCTAAGCTAAACATATTTACATGGCCATTTAATTTATGATAGAGGGATACTAGCTCTGCAATTCCCCATTGTGTAGTCTTCTAAATTCTTCAACGGGCTCATCGTTCTTTGAACAAAAAAAAAAATCGTAGAACCTTAGTCTCGAAAACCTTGAGGCTTAGTTCATCCTTTAAAGTCAATGACCATGTATCACAACCGAATAGAACCGACGGAAGAAACAATATTTTTATGAATTATAACCTTTAGAATCTGCCAGCTAAGTTATTTGGCAACTGAATAACATCACGCATTTCTATCCTTTAATTGCGTATTTATTTTCTCGTTATAGTTTTTCTAGTTCTCATAGCACCTGAATAATTTAGTTAATCAATATTTTAAAAAGCGTACCCTCTCTAATGGTTTTCACTACTTTCACCCAACAGTACCAAACTTTCAACGTGCCCCAAAACTGTAATTTCACTACCGAGATCTAATTTTCAACTATCGTTCAATTAATGCACTCAATTATTGAGTGCACCACATTATTAATAAAATAAAGGGCTGTCTGTAATCTAGTGGTTAGCCAAAGTTCGCGGTTCAAACCTGGCGGGCGGCTCAGGGATTTTTTATTGGGAGTTATGCCATCTTTTGTAGGTTACTAAAAACGTGATCCTGAGGCGGTTAACTAAACGTGGACAGGCAAAATTCAGGGCTCCAACTCTAGCATCGTCTGATTAACCACAGTTACATAAAGTAAAAATAAAAATATATATTATAACAAACAAGCCATGATGCTATGACTGACCTTCACCCCTGAGGGCCAATAACTTTTTCAGTAAACAAAGTAATAAAGATTCTAATCCGCAAAATAAGTTACTCGGTTATAAAACTGACTGCATATTTTTATAAATGGCCGACAATATGTACCTGAAGTTTCACAGAATAATAAAATAAATAAAATTAACAAATTATTAGTAAATTAAAAAAAAAAATAGCTATTATTTTTTTAGCTATTAGCAATTTACAGAGGAAATTGGTAGGACACTGTGAGTTGAATCCGGCCGAGACAGCATCAGTCGTTATGTTTAGTGCCCAAGTCATCTTTCATGAGGTGTAGTGTTACAGATATTTTTAAAAAGGTTTACTATTATTTTCCATACTTTTTAAGAATTTTAATAATTAAAATTCTTATAAAAAAAAATAATGTTTTAAGGAGCTTATGAGTAAATATTTCAAATATTCCGAATAAATGGCTAATACATTAATTTCATTATATTTCCGTTTTTTAGCGCTATTCCCATCATATACTGGCTAAGGTCCTATTTACGCGGTTAATATATTACTTCATCTGTAAATTTACAACATAAAAGGTATAGTATGAAACAAATCTGGTGCGGGCAACACACGACTTTCACTTATCTCCGTTTCAGAATCGATTAAAGAAGTTTCAAATACAGTAAGAGAAAATCTGGTGCGGGCAACACACGACTTTCACTTATGTCCGTTTTAGAATCGATTAAAGAAGTTTCAAATACAGTAAGAGAAAATCTGGTGCGGGCAACACACGACTTTCACTTACCTCCATTTTTTAAATCAATGAAAGAATTTTCAAATACAGTTAGAGATAAAAATGAGTGAAACTATTAAAGAACAGTATATCATACATGTATATTACTGCTCTTATGTTCAAAAACAAAAAATTGCATTAAAAAAATATTTTTTCTGTTTTCTCCTTTATTTGGGTATCGAATTCATCCAATTTATATATTTACCTGTTTTTTTTTTATCAGTAATAATAAGATCATACAGTTATTTTTATAGAATCAACAAAATTAAAGGTACTTTAGAGAAAGAAAATTTGAAATATCGGCATTTAAGCCCTGTCAGACTCTTTTAATCCGAATGAAACCTAAATGAATTAAAGCCCATTAAATTTACATCGATATAGCGATTTAATCAAAATCGTTGGAATCGTTTTGATGATGAAAAAGGTTTTGTAACGTCTCGGGCGTATATTTGTCTTAAATATGAAATTTCAGTTTCACAGGACTTACCGTTTTCGCCCGGGAGTTACCACACACACACACACACACACACACACACACACACACACACACACACACACACAGACGCACACACATACACACACACACACAGACCTTTTTGCGGGACTTGGTTATTTGGACTCAGGGGACCCTAAAACGTGTATTTCCGTTGAAAACTGGAATTCGAAAATTTTCACGATCGCAATACTTTCCCTTACTATATATAGTAAGTGAAAGTAATAAAAATGAGTGAAACTATTAAAGAATTAATTAAATTTGAATTTCTATAGAAACATGTGTTTTATTAAAAAAATAATGATACTATTATCCAAAATAATCAGTTAATTGCATCGGCTTTTCATCGCTCTCTATTAATTGTTAAAAGCTTGCATAAGAGATATTTTTTTTTCTAAAATATTTAGCTTTTCAATGGTATATTATACATGTATATTACTGTTCTTATGTTCACAAACAAAAAATTGCATTAAAAATATATGTTTTCAGTTTTTTTCCTTTAGTTGGCTACCGAATTCATTCAATTTATACATTTACCTGTTTTTCATCAGTAGTAACAAGATAATAAAGTTATTTTTATAGAATCAACAAAATCAAAGGTATTTTATAAAAAGAAAATTTAAAATATCGGCATTTAAGCCTTGTCAGACTATTTTAATCAGAATGAAACCTACTTCCACACACACACAGACCTTTTTGCGGGACTTGGTTATTTGGACTCAGGAGACCCTAAAACGTGTAATCCCGTTGAAAACTGGAATTCGAAAATTTTCACGATCGCAATACTTTCTTCCCTTACTATATATATTAAGTGAAAGTAAAAATTTATACATGTGCTATTTATTTCGATTTTCGTACAGGATATTTAAAATTGATCATTTGACTAAATAGGATTTGGTGTCAAGTCTTGACGGCCACTTGTATATAAAAAAAAAATATTGATCATGTAAGGAAGTCTTAGAATACAGAATTGAATTTACTTGAATATTTTTTAATGTTTGTAAATAGTACAACATAATTGCTTGATTTTTATTTAGGTTTAAATGTATAATGTATTTAATTTATGGCATTACAATCGAAATATTGTAGAAATAAAGTTTTTAAGATGAGGAATAGTTCCTTGATACCTAAATTATATTACATTAATGCAAACTATTTAAAAATTCAAGGAAACTTAATTTATCCTAGACTGGGAAAATAATAGATCATGGTTATGCCTATTTATAAGGTAAAGATAGAAAGAAATAATATACTGATGAATTTCCTTTTTATAATCCACACTAATATAGCTCCTAAACGATATAAATCAAATGTTTAACTTAAATATTTAACAAAAAATATTCTCTATAAAATTTTGATGGGAAACTATAAACAAATTTAGAATTCGCGCAACACCAACAGAATGGGTTTCAGGGTTGAAAAAATAGTTACTAAAAAAGAACTATATGCGTCTATTTAAAAGACACATTAAACACATAACTATGTTTTGTTGGTTTGTATATTTAACGTCACTTTATGATACTGTGGCCAATCGGACGATACTACATAGGAGTCCTAAATTTTGCCTATCCCGGTTATTATAGGGATATATAGGGATCTTTAACGAGTACCTGACATCGCAAAGGCTCCGGAACACCATTTTATGTTTCCATTGAATAACAGCATACTTTTTGTTCCTATTAAAAAATCCTAGGGCCATCTGAAGATTTGAACCCCTGACATTAATCATAAAAAGCTGTTATGCTAGCGCCACTATGCCATAGGTGACCCTCCCCTATTTTCTATGGATATTTTTTAAAGATATTAAGTGTGCGAGATAAAGCAACCTTTTACAGTTGGGCTACACTCACCCCTTTTTTAATAAAGAGTTTCTCTCCCCCTTTCTGGCTAATAAAAGAAATGAAAGAACTCTGGTACCAGGCATGTAAAATACTATGAATCTTATATATTGTTGAAAATTCAGAATAAAGGGGAAATTCATATTTAAAAAAAAAAAAAAATCTTATATCTTTATGAAAACATTGTTGAAACGTAAAATGATACGCTATAATTTATACTTATCGTTTTAGACAGTTTTTTCTTGGTACAGTTTTTTCTTGGGACAGTTTTAAAGTGGTCTTTAATATAAAGGGCATCTTTTGTATGGGAAATTTTTTTTTCGTGGCTTTTTTAACTACAGGGTTAGGTGTTAAATAAAAATTCTTCATCTTCTTCCAGTGGCGCGACAGGCTGTGTCCTGGGCCTCGCGGTGTAAACTCCTGGGAGTTTCCATTACATCCAACACTCACGTTTCACGATGAAATTTTTAGTGTAGGGTCTTCACTCCCTACGCCTAATTTTGTGAGTGGCCGCAATTGGGCTGACGAGTCTCACATACCCGGGGGAGAGGCTGTGAGTGAATCCCATTTTTACGTCCTAATAAAAGCCCCGCCGGGACTGGGATTCGAACTCACAACCATAGCATGAGGGACTAGCGCGCTATCCACTCAGCCACGGGCTCCCCGTTAAATAAAAATAATATACCTAAATATTTAGATCTTTATTCTCGACGGTTTTCGAGATTTTTAATAAAACATCTTTTTTTCCGATTTTATGATTTTTTTAATAGAAAAATTCTAAATAGTGATAATTAATGATGATTCTTTCCATAGTCCTTAGGAGTAAAAGACATGAAAAAATGATACGGTCATGATTCTTGGGATTTCATATACGATAAAACGACTTGCAGACAGATATTAACATAAATGTTTTTAAAAATCTGTTGAATTTTTATATAAATTTCATAATCATATTCATCATTTCATATCATACTGCGTATTAAATTCATTCTACAATAAGGATCGGTAATTATTGTTATTTAGAAGTCCTGAATTCATGCTCGATAATAATTTCCGATGACAAAAAAAAAAATATTACAAACATATTTAATAGGTTAAAATATAACCTATATCATCTAAGCAATTGTTTAACTTTTATCCTCCTAGGAAAACGTTTACAGCATAAACCTGCCAAGAGAGATATAGAAGAATCAAAGTTGAAATAAGCATCGAATGTTTTCCTTACCTTAGTAAAAGGATCATCTACATTAAAATATATATATATATATATATATATATATATATATATATATATATATATATATATATATATAGCTCTAAATAACGAAGTCGTTTAGCCCAAAACATAATTATTATAATATGCTTCAATACATTTTGCACAAATCAGTGGTTTACAGTTTTCAGAACTTGTTGGTCTACTTTACCCAACTCAAATGTGAGCATATGGCTGAAAGTATGGTCTATTACTTTTTGGTTAATACTAATATAGAAATCTAAATTAATTAAAAGAGAAATATTTAAAAAAAATTCTAGTGCGGGCAAAACGCAACTTTCACTTACTTGTCTGTTAAAATAATTATAAGAACTATGAAACAAACTTAAAGTAGACAAATATGGAGCGGCAACAACGACTTTCATTGAAATCTGTTGTTAAAGTCAATTTAAGAACTAATAAATGGAGTTGACAAAGGTTTAAAGAACTATATTTAGTTTGGTTACAACAAATGTTTTAGATTAACAAATATAAAATTGATATATGCAACAATTAGTTAGTTTTATTCGCTTTTAAACACTCTTCAATCCATTTTACTACTTTGAGTATAAGATAATATTTCTTCTAAAATTATTAGCTTTCCAACAGGATATTATACATTTATATTACTGTAAATATCTTAAAATAAAAATAAAAATTACATAAAAACATATGTTTGCTCTTTTCTGCTTTGTATTATTATTAAATTTATTTATTTAACGTCACTTTATGCTACTATGGCTAATCGGACGATGCTACAGTGGGAGTCCTAAATTTTGCCTATCCAGGTTTTATTAGGAAAGGGATCTTTAACGAGTACCTGACATCGTACAGGCTCGGGACCACCTTTTAACGTCCCCTCCGAAGGACGGCGTAACTAAGGATTTTTTACTCCCATTAAAAAATCCTAGGACCACTTGCGGATTTGAACCCGTGACCTTTGGCATGGGAGGCTGTTACGCTAGCCACCCAGCTACAAGTGATCCCTTATTATCAAATTTGTCCAATCTACAAAATTAAAGGTTCTTCAGAGGAAGAAAATTTAAACTATCGGAAATTAACCCCTGTGAGACTATTTCAATCAAAATAAAACCTACTTCGTTTTATTTCGTGTATTGAATTTTACATCGAAATAGCGATTTTAATCAAAATCATTTAATACTTTTTGAGAAAATCGTAAAAAGGTGCAAAATGCAGGATATAATGGGAATCTTCCGGTCAGCAGATTTTTAAGAAACCTTTAGTTCGTACAACTTTTTGTTTTCGTACTAGACTTACTATACAGACACACAGAAATTTTTTGCGGGTCTTGGTTATTTGGATTCAGGTCCCCTGTGTAAAACGTATATTTCCTTGAAAAACTGGAATTAAAAATTTTTACGTTTGCAATACTTACTACGAGTATATATTTCATATATAAGTAAGTTGATTTACAAATATAAATAATCTATCAAAATATGTTATAAACTTTAAAAAAAAGTTTTAATCCCTTTAATTAAAGTATAGTGATAAAATCGTACATTACATTATTTGGAATCGTTAATGGGAATTCAATAAACGAAACAGGGTTCAGTTTACAATAATCTCTCAATTAAATACAATTAAAAACGAAAAATAATTTTGATGATTTTTCTATTTATTTTCTTTTGCCTATTGTTTTACCCATTGCAGTAAAATAAAATAATTACAGTTAATCTAAAACGGCAATTAGCACTTGCTTTATTTGTATTGGGACCGATCTTGGTTATCTAGTTTTATTTATATACTATTAAAGATTTTCTATAATATTATAAATATATATTTCACTTAAGGCTTTGAACAACTTCGTTGAAAACGGTAAACACTCGAAAAATCTGATGAAAAATGACAAGAGAGGCGTTTCAGAGCTGGCTAGCAATTATGCTAAAAGACTGAGCTCACAAATTTTCTTGAACTGCTCGAGTTTTTCAATGTCTGCTACAGGCCATGCAGATTCGCAGCTCTTGAGCACAAAGAATCAATAAAAAGAAGTTTAAAAGCAAAAAGTCAACATTTACAAAGCACTGAAACACCAATTCAAAAGCGGAAATTCAACTTTATTAATCAACAAAAGTTGATTGTTCGGGTTTCATTTTGGAATATATTTTTTTCCTGGTTGAAATATACTCTGATAAAGTAACCAGTAAATATATCCTGATTCGGAAAATACGGCAAAGAAGTTTAAAGATTAAAATTATCCTTAATAATGTAATTATACCATTAAAGGTGTAATTAACGTGAACATGGACGGAGATGTAGATAGAAAAAAAATACAATAACAAGGAGAGGATCACAAATGTGTCCCACTGATTTTGATGAATTTTTTTTTATGTGAAACCAAACATTAAACCATTAGACTATGGTAATTTATCAGGGGCCAAAACTTCGTAAGATGATATAACACTCAGCCGCCAGGCTTTTCCCGTTTTTAGGTACCCACATTTTAGAAGCTTGGTATGCCCCAGGAGGTGCACCATACCCCAGAATAGCCTCACGGATAACAGAATTAATAATATTCCGTCACAGCCGGGATTCAAACACAGAACCCGCAGAACAGTAGACTAATGCTCTAATCACTCGATCACGCCGCTGCCTTAAAGTCATCTAAAAGTAAAAATTATTAAATACTGCCTAAAAAGTTTCTCTTGTCCCTCTCTACTTCTACAACTTTTTTTGTTGTGTACAATTTTTTCTTTATTCTTGAGAGGTCCAACGATATATTGCCATTCATATTTCTAGACAAATGTTTCAATCGTAAAAAAATTGTTTAACTTTTTTTCTGCTTTAGCTTATTTCGAAATAATTTGATTTTTCAGTAAACCATAATATTTTTCTAGCAAGAATTATTTTTTATCTATATTATATGGCAATGATTTTATCAGACAACATAGCTGATATAAACTATGTTATCACATTAAAACTTCAGAATAATTAATTCTCAAGAAAATTTCCATTGAATAGGGTAGTTGAAATTTACTATTTTAAATTAGTTACAAGGTATTTATAATGTACTTTATAAACCGAGTATAGGGATATAAAGCAGCAACAAAATAAATCAAATAAACTGAGATATTAAATTATTTAATCAGTATCAACAAGCCAAACTGCCAACGTTTCAAAACAAAGTCTCATTTTCTACACAAAACGAACTTTCTCAGCTTTGAATGTACCGCACCACCCTCGCAGCAACTTCTCAAAGCGAAAACTGTGCCGCGGCAATCTAACATTCAACTAAACGTCACTTTAGACGTGAGGGCTCTTTGTTTACCTCATTCACGATTCCTTGTTAGAAAGATATAATGGGAAGGTCTGTTTGTTCTTGTAACGTCAAAATTTCAAACAGTTCTGAAATTCTCTACATTGTCAATCAGCCTAAAAGCTCAATTCGGTACAAGAGGGTGAAAGCCTTGTAGAAGTCATTATTTCGGTTTGGGTATAGTCCTGAAATTAGAAACCCACCTTACAAAAGGTCGTGTGTTTTCAATTAATTAATCCTTTTAATTTGGTTTTCGACTTTTGACCGATTTTGTTATCAAAACTAACATTGAAGCCTTTCTAAAACGTAACCTAATCTTAACTCTCATCAGATATCACATTTAAATGGTGTGAAATGAGTAGAAGAGCTTTATCACAAAGGGCGTATATAATGGCGAGCAATATCCAGACCAGAACAGGGCCATGCACTGCTTCTTACGTTTGACGACATACAGGTTGAAAGGTTTATTTCTTAGGGGTATTTTTTAGCGTCATTTACTGCAATGACAACATCCGACTCCTAAATAAAAAAAACAAACAATGAATCGATTATTAAATCGATGTTTTTATTATCATTTCCTTAATCTTTTGTTTATCCCATCCGCAGAGGGAAGGGGTTAACTGCTTTAATTTCCTTTGGGAAGTACGTTCTGTTTCTTTGGAGTTGGTTTAGACCCTTACTCAAACAATATAATACCTCTAGAGAGAAGTATACCAAGTAATCGTGTTCTGATGTTAAATTAATGAAACAATTTTGTTTAATATTTTTCCAGACATTTCAAGGCTCCTAAAATACATAAGGTATACAAAAATTCAAAAAAATAAGATAGAATTAATTTTGTATTCTTTTTATTATTTTTAATTATCAATCCCCTTATCATTAATTCGATCAAAATACACGCAGGTGTTCTACATGATTTACAAAAAAAAAATTAATTAGTCGTTCATTTACACCTGACTGATTCCTTCATCTATTCACCGTTATAAATTCATAAATTAGTGGCTGAAAGGTAATTCTTCAGCTACAACGGCATCCCCTTAACGTCCGAGTCCTCGCTCAAACGAAAACACCGTTTTCTGCCGGTCCCTAGGATGCATTTATGTTTTTGTGATAACCAGCTTTTAAGTCCAGATTACTGAATACCGTAGCTCCATTAAGTCCCTCATGGATGTCTTCAAACCTAGTATGGGGTATTTTTAGCCTAAGCATTGTCGTTTAGTTTCCGAAAGTCAACTACGACCCAGTATCTCTCCCGTTCATCGTCATCTGTGCTTTTTCTTTTCACAGCTCTAAGACAAATGAACAATGACAATTGAGTCGTTGATTTCAAATCTCGTCCATTTAGGGAATTCACAGGGAGCGCGAAAATCTCTCATTTCTGTATTATTAAATCAACTTATTAGATTCTTTTTGCATTAAATTTAGATTTTTTTACGATATTAATAACACCATATAAAGTTATGAAATAAAATGTTTTAGTATGATTTGGTCACGAAAGTAACTGTGTAATTAATACCTTTAGAAAATAATAGCATTTCAACCGGGAAAACGTTTATATCAATGAATAAAGTTGTTAATCTCAATGAATCTTTTAACAAGGTTTTTTGTAATGCGCTTTACAACAATGCACCCTAGTTTTACTTACATTTGATATCTCTGTTGATTGATGATATATGATTAAAACAAATAATGCCTATCTCTCTTAACTGATTTATCTTCAATGTACTGATTTATTTTTTAATTAATATTCTGCCGTACACGACTAGTTTTGAACGCCGAACGATAGGTCAATAACAATGGTTTCCGACGAACTTATGTTGCGGGACGCTTCATCTAATCAGTGCTAAGCCAAGGACTCTCTAAATTCAAAATATTATAATAATTATTAATAATCATTACGTCAGCCTCAAGTGCATACAATTTCCTGAGCTCTAATTAATAAATTTCTTTATTTTATGCTGTGACCTACCAGGAAGTTCTATCCAGCCCTATATCCCAAAAGGCGCAATACTGTACATGGAGGCTAGGGAATACTTTCAGGTCGGGAAAGGGCTCGATTAGGGAGGAGCGGTAGGCCCTTTGATCTGTGAGCCTTCACTGGAGCGTAGGGCTCTGTCATCTACCTAAGGGATAGGTACCAGGGAACAGAACTTCTCTTAATCTTATTCTTCTTATCAATATGTTCATATGTTGAAGAGGAGTCTTAATAATTTGTCTGAAAATCAATCTTCAGAGTATTGTCAATGCAAACTAACTTCAATCAAGAATTGTATTAATATATATATATATATATATATATAAAAATATAATAAGTACAATTATATATATAATACTCAACGGTTAGGGAGGAAATATATCTATTTGATGTGTGCGCACAGAAAAACGAGTGAATGAACAAAATGAAAGAAGAGAAAATTTTCCAGAACGTTAAGAAGTCAAACTCTCGAAATAAAATATTAGGTGTCACGCAACGTGGTACAAAAAATAAAATTCTGATATTTATAAGAATATTCTGACATTTCAAGGAGCTATTACTGTCTATCGGTAGGATTTAGATTCACGGATCTCGGAAAAACCTTTTCATTAAATTACTTTAAGATGGTACCAAACAAAGCCACCATTATATGGCAATAAATGATGCTATAAAGGCAAAAAAAAAAAAGCTGTAAAAGAAAATTTGCAACTTTACTTTTCGCACGACGTTGTGCGATACCATTTTCTTATTTTGAGGGTTTGACTTTTTAAACTTCTGGGATTTTTTTTCATCATCCATTTGGTACCACTTTTTTTTTTTATGCACATCAAGTAATATTATATTGATATTATAGTATAATATCAAGTAATATTTGAATTTCTCTGATAAACCATGGATAAGAGAAAAACACTTAAAATTTGATTTATCTTCCTAACGTTGAGAATCGGACAAACGGTCATATAAACTTTATTGTTCTACTTAAAATAATATTTGCTATCAAAATATGACAAGACATTTATCCTGTTTATATATCCCATCTATGAAATCGGATCGGTACATTTGTGGATAAAACATTTCTGAAAGAGCAAGAGATAAAAACGGATTTGAAAATGTATAAATTTATGAACATTAATATATAAAACAATATTATAAAGAAATTTCACAATTCCCATTTGTAAATAATGATAAACAAAAGAATCAAACATCTAACTATGTCTTGCGTACAAAATATTTATGTTTTTATTTTATTTGATTCAAAGTTGAGATTATAAACTCGTGAGATTTATATATTAATTAAGGTTTTAAAAAATATATAAAAATAAATTATCTTCAAGATAATTTAATCAAAACTATTTTAATATTTAAGACATTTAATAATAAAGTATCGCCACCTTAAAATATCGAAGACTTCGATCTCACCCTACCCAGTCGTCAGTGTGGCCTGTACAAAATCTCTAAGATTTACAACTTTTCTTCATTCCCTGGTTTAGATTATGGGAAATTCTTGTGAACCGAAATAAGCAACTAAAAAAGATAAATGATAGAGGATAAAGTATACTAAAATGTTATTATTTCTTCAAGTTAATTATTAAAAATGAAAATAAAACAGACATTGCTTCTCTAGGTATGTGATATCTTTTCTTAAAAATAGGAAAAGAAAAGGCCGGATGCAATAAAAAAACAAAAGTACATAATATATAATGAAATGAAAAAGGTAATTTTTTTTACCAGAACATATATTTTTAAAAACCTTTACGAGTTATTATTTATGTTACCCTACAGTGTCCTTTAATGATATTCCGCTTGTTCTGGTTGAACAGATCCGCTATTTATGACTCCTGCTTGACAAACGACTTACATGGGATCCGCATACAAGACTGACAAGGCAAGAAACTGCACGACGATTTCGGCTACTCCAACACTTACTAGACTACAAAAGACTCATTTACATGACCATCAAAAGGCCTATCTGGACCTACGGAGTTGAGCTTTGGGGCTCTACTAAACCATCAAACCCGTATCCAATCCTTACAATCCAAAATCTTCTGCAAAATCCTTAACGCTCCTTACTTTGTCACGAATAAAATCATCCACAAAGACCTTATTGTTCCATATTTTGCTGATTTGGCCCTTACCAGATATCACATATACCATGAAAAACTCTACTTCCACTCTAATCCATTAGTTTCAATCCTAGCTTTCTCTTTAATTCCTGATAATCCTCCGAGGCGTCTGAAAAGAAGATGGCCTCGAGACCTTCTTTTTTAGACTCACTACCAAAGAGTGCTGCCAATGGGCAGTTTCTCTTCATATTTATTTCATGTGTTCTATCATTTCAGCATATTTACTTGATGTATTTATTTTACAGTTGTAAATTTCAATAAAAATATATCTAAAAAAAAATATTTATGTCAGAAAAGTATATGGAAGTTTATAGCCATAACAAATAATTTATTGTAGTTAATCGCATTTCAGTCCTTTTTTTCTTTTATTCAAAATAGAAGAAAAAAAGGACTTTTATATTCACGAGGTGTATCAGACCACTAGTTAAAACAAATACTTGCTACTGTTTTGTTTTTTAATTCTTTTGGTTTTTCCCATTTTTTTTTGTGTTACTACTGCACTCTTTATATCTGACTAATTCAACCCAAAGCGGGGCTGATTATCCTATTGGTAATTTATGATTTCTCAGTGAATGTGAAAGAAAATATTCAAAATTGGCTTCTTTGTTTTTTTAAATATTATTTTTAGAAAACATTAGCGTGTAGAAGTTCTTAAAACAAAAAATTGTATTTATGATAAGTTATTTCGACAAACAAACATGGATCATTTTAAAATTTTGAGCATCAATGACGCCCCACAAGATTTTAAGGTTATTTTAAATGACTCTTTACCATCATGACTAACATACCACAGACTCCCACTGTAGCATCGTCCGATTAGCCTCAGTAGCATAAAGTGACGTTAAATAAACAAACTAACATGATTTAACACCATATTGGTCAAAACTCAGAAATTTTATCACAATATTCGAAAAGAACAACAACGTTCTTTTACCACATCCTTAATCGTCAGAACTAACCACAAGCGTCTACCTCTTACTCTGCTTTCCACAACACGAATCTAAAGAAATTCCAAAAAACACGCTGATCATTTTTTGATAATAAATCTCAAGTTTTCTATGCAGTTATTGGAAATATAGTAATATGACATATTTAATGAATAGGATTTATAAATTAGATTTTAACAGAAACCTTTTTTTGTATTAAAAAATCTATTAAATTATTATCCACGACAATCAGTGTGTTTTATCGGCTTTTCATCGCTCTCCGTTGACTTTTACAATAGTTGTATAAGATAATATTTTTTTTTAAATCTCTAATCAACGGTATATTATACATTTATATTACTGTTTTTATGTTCAAAAACGAAAAATTGCATTAAAAAAATATTTTTTCAGTTTTCTCCTTTGGTTGTTTATTAAATTCGCTCAACTTTCATATTTAGCTGGTAATTATCATTGCTAACAAGATAATATAGTTATTTTGATATAATGTACAGAATTAAAGGTACTTTAGAGGAAGAAAAGTATATTATACATGTATATTACCGTTCTTATGTTCAAAAAGAAAAAATTGGAACTAAGAACTGTTTTCTTCTTTAGATGGATATCGAATTCGTTCAACTTTATTTACTTTTTTTTTTATCGTTGATAACACGATTATATTGTTAGTTTTTTAGTATCTACAAAATTAAAGGTACTTTAGAGGAAAACAAAAATATAATATCGGCATTTAAGCCCTGTCCGACTATTTCATTCAGAATGAAACCTATATGACATTTAAGCCCTTTAAAATTTACATCGAAATAGGGAGTTTAATCAAAATCGTTAGAGCCGTTTTTGAGAAACTCGTAAAAAGGTGCAAAATGCATGGTATAAAGTGGCTCTTCTGGTAAGTTGATTTTGTTGAAAAAAGTTTTGTAACGTCTCGGGCATATATTTGTCTGAAATATGAAATTTCAGTTTCTTGGGACTTTTCGTTTTCGCCCGGGAGTCACCACAGACACACAGACACACGCACACACACACACACACACAGACCTTTTTGCGGGACTTGGTCATTTGGACTCAGGAGACCCTAAAACGTGTATTTCCGTCGAAAACTGGAATTCGAAAGTAAAAATCATATGGGTCAAGTCCAAACTTATATAAATAGATTAATCTTAATTATTAATGCCATTAAAATATATATATTATTATTATTTAAGTCTCACCTAACTTTTAGCTTAATACGCAATAAAATTATATTTCCAATGGGCATCTTCAACAGTTAATATTGATATCCACTAAACAGGTTTCAACATATGTTAGGTTTAAGAAAACCATTCTCTTCGACTAGAACAAATTATTTATAAATGCATTTGAAGCAATTTCTGTTGTGCAGCTAAATCCACGAATAAAAACGCAGTAAAGGTTTAAAACGAAGTAAAGGTCTGACCTTACAAGATATTTTCTAATATTACACAGTAAATTTGTAAAACAAATGCCAGTCTAGAAGAGGAGCGACAGCATTTTAAAGTAACAAAATTATAACAGAAAAATAATCGAGTATTTGTTTGGTAAAATGTAAATTTTTCTTTGAATGTAACTATAATCTATTATTGTTTGTTAATTTCAGGGTTAAAGAGTTCAAATCAGTTATATCAATAATTAAATTAAATTAATGATAATTCGATATAAAACCAGTTATGAAAAACGCTGTAAATTATTATTACACAATGGCTTATTATTTTGAAATAAATTATTATTAGGATATAACTGTTTCTTTAGCTGTTAATCTTTTCGATTTTTCTGTATCTTCAATAATAACCGAGTTTTGATGGAAATACATCTATTATAATTTCTTAACTTGAATATATAAATCTTCCAATACATATAAATCTTGTTTTCCCGTTCAATGCGCTTTACTGGTTCTAAAACACCTTGCACACTTTTCTCTATCTTCAAAAATAACTGAGTTATAAGCGTATTTGTGGGTAAAATTTTAATTTTTTTCTCTCTTTTTTATGATTACAGAATAGAATAGAATAGAAAATGAACTATTATTCTGTGACATAGTCCCTTAAGAATATCATTGATGTTACAAATAAAAATAGCACTTCTGGCCAGAATACATTAAATACATTTAATTATTTACAAATTTAATTATTTACATAGGTAAAGTAGATTAACAAAAAAATATATATATACACACACACACACAAACACACACATACATACACAAATCACAAAGTAATAATAATAATAATATTGATAATAAGTACAATAGAATGAGAAAATAAAAACAACTAATTTTGTAAAAAAAAAAACAAAAAAAGAAAAACAACAGAAGAAAAATAAAGTAAGCATTTGGTCATTATTATGATTAAATTCTATCATTAAGTATCAGATTTATGATCAAAAAGCGTCTGTGAGGGATAATAGATGCTGGAAAAGAAGATATTTAAATGAGGATAAGGAAGAAGCATAACGTATATAGGAAGGAATGGAATTCCAGAATGCAGTGGAACGGGCAAGAAAAGATCGATCAAAGGCTTTAGTTCTGTGGGATGAGATATGAGGTTGGAGTGGCGCGATCTTGTTCGAAGCAAGTGGACTGAGGATTTAAGTTGATGGAGACTGTGGATATAGGAAGAATGATGGGATTTTATCGTTTGGTAAAGAAATGATCCTAGGAAAATTATACACAGGTTTTTTATGCCCTAATAATTTTTTGGCGAATTAAAAAAAAAAAAAAAATGGTCCATTGGTTTCGGAACAATGCCTCGGACGGTGAAACATAAGCTCTCATGTTTTGAGGAAGAAGATATTTTTTAAGTACAAAGGTTCATTATTGAAAATAATAAACCAAAATGGCGGTTTTAAGTGCGGATATTTTATTTTTAAAAAAATTCGCTCCTTAATAACAAGTCCTAGCGAAAAAAATGATGTGACAAAAAATATTCTCTGTTAAATTTCGCATACCGATCAAATTTTAATACAACTGTCGTCAAATGTGGAATACGAGAAACACCAACAGAGCTGGATCGTGTCAATCTGAGGGTAAAAATGAAAGCCAAATGGCATATCCATGTGAAAAATTAACTGTCAGAAAACGATAAATTAAATAAAATCTTCAAAAGAAAACCAGACTATTTTTGATCATTTATGAAAATTCATGGTCAGCTAATTGCTGATGTTCCTCAGGTACGAGGTAGTAATGATTTTACAATATAGAAACCTAATTGAAACCATTAGTCTAACTCATTTATTGAAATGTAAGCTTATAAAAAAAAATGTTACCGAATAAGGTGGAATATTGTCCTCTGAAAAAACTTTTGAAAAAAATAGGGAAATGTTAGGAATTTTGGTTGTTGCCTTATGTTTTAACATATTTGAATGAGTGGGAAAATACTTCTTAATTGTATTTTTAGTTATAAAATTTCACGTTGTGATTCGTTCCAGCTATTTGTCATGCATAAATAGATGAAAGGACCCACAGGCTCACAGTAGGGAAAAAAAGCTATTAAATGGCCAACATTTTTTAACTTTTAATCTGATTATGATAATAAACAAATATTTTTTCATTTATCCTCTATCAACGAAAGTGAAAACAAAATAAGCATACAACATTGTAATCGAAACATTTGATTTTAAATTTATTAATATTTTAATAATAATATATATATATATATATATATGAGGGTATAATATATATCAGTACTAAAATATCAATATACAATATAATCGATCAAATGTAATAGATTTGAGTTATATAGATCTAAAAATTTGGGGCATTATTTTTGAACAATTATTTTGGCTATACTCTAAAATTTGCATCATGTATTATTAGTTGTCATTTATTTGTTTTATAGGAATATTTAGAGGATAAATATTGAAAAAAATATTATTTCCTAAAAAAAAAAAAAATTTCTTTATATAATATTTTGGTATATACCTTGTATAAATAGTAGATGCAATCATATTTGCATAAAACTCTATATAGAGGGATGAGAGGTGATTTGTTTAAATTTGGATACTCCTATATAAAAAAAATGTTTTAGCACTTAAAAAATGTAAGAAAACCAGTTCGTTAAATGAATAGTTTCAAAGATGCAGAGACACAATGGGTGATTTTTTTTCTCACTCATATAAAGAATATCCCATACTGGTAATGAAATAATAAATTAAGATTTTAGCCAAATTCTGTAGGAAAATCAAAAGAGTGAGATAAAAACTACGCCAAATTAACCATTTAATTTTTTCTTCAAGCCTTAGCCTTCGTTTAAAGTCGTTTATATATGAATCTACAGTACGCCCATGATTCTTATACGGCGCACGATCGGAAACATCACCGTTTTTTAATATTAAATATTTAAAACTGAATACGATCCTATTGCCATATATTCTAAGTAAGCTTAAGCAGGAAGGATTCTTAAGACAATAGGAACCGCTGATGCCGATTTTTCTTTTCTTGATATCTTTAAATACTAAATATAAAAATAAAAATCTGGTGCGGGCAACACACGACTTTCACTTACCTCCATTTTTAAAATCAATGAAAGAATTTTCAAATTCAGTTAGAGATAAAAATACGTGAAATTATTAAGGAATTCATCAAATTGAATTTATATAAAAACATGTGTTTTATTAAAAAATCTATCATATTATTATCTTAAATAATCAGTTAGTTTTATCTTCTTTTCATCACTTTCCATTAACTTCTAAAAGCTTGTGTATGAGATGATATTTTTTCTAAAATCTTTGGCTTTCCAACGGTATATCATACATGTATATTACTGCTCTTATGTTCAAAAACGAAAAATTGCATTAAAAAAATATTTTTTCTGTTTTCTCCTTTAGTTGGGTATCGAATTTATTCAATTTATATATTTACCTGTTTTTCATCAGCGTTAACAAGATAATCTAGTTATTATTATTAAATCTACAAAATTAAAGGTACTTTAGAGGAAGAAAATTTAAAATATCGGCATTTAAGCCCTGTCAGACCATTTTTATCCAAATAAAACCTACATGATATTAAAGCCCATTAAATTTTACATCGATATAGCGAGTTTAATCAAAATCGTCGGAACCGTTTTCGAGAAAATCGAAAAAAGGTGCAAAATGTATGGTATAAAGTGCATCTTTTGGTAAGCTCATTTTGTTGAAAAAAGTTTTGTCACGTCTCGGGCGTATATTTGTCTTTAATATAAAATTTCAGTCTCATAGGACTTACCGTTTTCGCCCGGGAGTTACCACACACACACACACACACACACACACACACACAAACACAGACCTTTTGCGGGACTTGGTTATTTGGACTCAGGGGACCCTAAAACGTGTATTTCCGTTGAAAACTGGAATTCGAAAATTTTCACGATCGCAATACTTTCCCTTACTATATATAGTAAGTAAAAGTAAAAATATAAAGGGATACTAACCCTTTCAACTAGTGCGTTTTTTATCAACAGTTTAATGCTTCGTCAGTAATACTAAAAAATATATTTGATTCTTAATTTATTTTATATCTGAAATTTTGGAATCATTTGAGATTCTTTTCAATTGAGTGTAACTTCTATATGTAGATAATGACATGGCTTTGTATATCATATGAATAAAATATGCGATCGATGGACATTTAGCTTGTTTAAGTTGCAGAGTGAATGAGGATTCATTTAAATTTAAAAAAATATATTTCGCTATGTTTATTTATTTTAATATAGAAGCTTTGCTTTATTATATATTAAGATTTGTTTTCCGAATAGTTCATTTTAATACTTTGATTAATATTTTTTATTACTACACAAAAAAAAAAAATCTAATGTTCGCAACACACGACTTTTACTTACTCCGGTTGTAAGAATTGATTTAGTAATTTTTAAATACACTTTGAGCTGAAAAAATCTGGTGTGGGCAATACACAACATTGGCGTTGTTGAAATTGATTAAAGAATAGTCAAATACTGTTAGAGATAAAAATGAATGAAGCTAAAAAAGAATTAATTAAAATTAATGTCTATCAAAACATGTTTTATTAAAACATCTATTAGGGATCACTTGGAGATGGGTGGCTAGCATAACAGCATCCTATGCCAAAGGTTACGGGTTCAAACCCGCAGGTGGTTCTAGGATTTTTTAATGGGAGTAAAATATCCTTAGTTATGCCGTCCTCCGGAGGGGACGGTAAAAGGTGGTCCCGAGCCTGTGCGATGTCAGGTACTCGTTAAAAGATCCCTATCCTAATAAAACCTGGATAGGAAAAATTTAGGACTCCCACTGTAGCATCGTCCGATTAGCCATAGTAGCATAAAGTTACGTTAAACAAATAAACAAACAAAACATCTATTATCGGGTTAGTTTTATCTGCTTTTCATCACTCTTTATTAACTTTTACTAGCTAATATTTTATAAGATAATATTTTTTCTCAAATCTTTAGCTTTACAACGGTATATTATACATGAATATTCCTTTTTTTATGTTGAAAAACAAAAAATTGCATTAAAAAAAATATGTTGGCCGTTTTCTCCTTTAGTTGGATATCGAATTCGTTCACCTTGTACATTTATCTGTTTTTTTATCAATGATAACAAGTTGTGCTATGTTTTTGACCGGCTGCTTTTCTAAGGCAGCGGTAGCTTCAAAAACTAGCTTACTTACTATATTTAGTCACAATATAAAGTATATTTAATGATACCATTGGATTTCCTTTCCAAAGGTATCGTGTTTACCAATCCAATAGGTGGCATGCAGGGTAAGGTTAAAGTAAACAAGATTCAATTAATACACTACTATAATTATTAATTTACACATATCATTA
This sequence comes from Piezodorus guildinii, assembly GCA_023052935.1. Classification (NCBI taxonomy): domain Eukaryota; kingdom Metazoa; phylum Arthropoda; class Insecta; order Hemiptera; family Pentatomidae; genus Piezodorus; species Piezodorus guildinii. Next base: position 67,309,216 of record CM041293.1, read on the forward strand.
TATTCACATATTGCCTAAAACTCTGATTGAGAATAGTGAGGGACATTTTCTCTACTACCTTTGCCATACAATATTACAAATAACAATATACCTTGCAACACTTAACCGGCTGGCGAAGGTGAAATCAGTCTTAGGTTTCCTTTCTTGGCATCATCCTCCAGCTGCTCTCAGAACCCGACGGTCATCTCCTCTTCTTGTAGATGGAACCCGACTCACTCTTCCTGAGGATAAAACTTGACTATCTCTTCGGTTCTTCTCTCTCATTCTTGTCACCTCGGGTGGGCCGAGATGGGAAGTGCCCCGGTTGGCGGTATAGCCTTTGTGCTATTATTCTTATCTTTTCACCAATCTTAATATTCTTGTTGGCCGCCGCTGGGGGGAAACTACCAGAGGTTTTGGTACCGCTGAGGGGCCATACCAATGGGAAATCTAGGGGGCTAGGTAAACACCTTTTGATGTTTTGCCGACAAAGGTTCGTTATCATTAATTGTTTAATATTAAAATTATTTAATAATGAACTCCCCTCAGTATCCTCAATACATTACAGTTGATATGGTTATTTTTATAAGAATCTACAAAATTAAAGGTACTTTAGTAGAAGAATATTTAAAATATCGGCATTCAAACTCTGTCAGACTATTTCAATCAGAACAAAACCTACATAAAACTAGATCAATTAAATATTATATCGCATATAGCGAGATTAATTAAAATATCTATAGCCGTTTTTGAGAAAATCGTAATAAGGTCCAAAATGCATGATATAAGATGCTCTTCTGGCAAGCTGATTTCATAAAACATTTGGTGTAATATTTCGGGCGTATAATTGTCTTAAATACGAAATTTCAGTTTTGTACAACTGCTGGACTGGGTCATTTGGACTCAGGGGACATTAAATCTGGAATTCGAGAAATTTCACGGTCGCAACACTTTCCCTTACAATTCATTTCATATATAAGTAAGTGAAAGTAATAAAATAAGAATATTAAATACTATTTAGCTGGCTTTATCATGAACTATTGCATCATTATTCTAGAACTTAAAACTTGAGAATATAAAACCGAATAAATTTTAGTTCTAAAAGTACATAAATATATAACTCCGAATTTCCTAGTTAAATATAATCAATATATAATAGTACTATGAATTAATCCTTTGCACAAAAGAAAATTAATAATCTTTTGTTAAATAAAAGAGTGTGGTCACGACAAAAATATCTACAAAAAGTAAATATGTGGGTTGTATGGCGACTTGAATGTTAATGATGTGCTGTAATTGAGAATAGTTCTGGTCTGGCCGTAGAGCTCGTCTGGATTAAGAGGTGTCTTTGTTTTGTGTATTTTTGTGGCATTGACCTATTCTTTCAACATCAGCATTGCTAAATGTGCTATTCGTAAACAAACGAATTTGACTATTTCAAAGTAAAATAAAACAAGGTTTTGTGTACGTATCTCTCCTGATACGTATCTCATTATTCTTTAGAAATGAAACGAATCGTATCAAGAAGAATGTAGTAAGGAAATATGATCCAGAAGTTCATATCAACTTACTTGTTGACATGGTGCTCACGGTTAGTCTGTTGGTTTACTAATTTAACATCAGTTTATGCTGATCGCGAGTGCTTGACATCGCACAAGGACCATCATTTTACGTAGGTCCACCAGCCGGTTTTGAACTCGCGACCTTGTGCATCGAAGGTTTTTTTTTTTTTACTAGTCACTACACACCATAGGTGACCCAAGGAAGCTAAAGTTAATTGAACAGGTCCCCATCAAGAAGTGCTTAAGCGTGGACCGAAACGTCAGCACACCTCAAAGCAATTCTATACTCTTCGTGTATTTCATCCTTCATTACAAATCACTCTACTATTAAAAATCTAGTGTGTGAAACACACGACTTTCGCCTACCTCGACGGTTAAAATTAATTTGAAAAATATTAAATATGTATACTTCAATTTGACAAATATTTTAACTTGATTTTAATAAAAATGTTCGTTTACATAAAACCTTATTCTCTATTCGTCACTTAATATTGCCTTTAAAAACTTTTTGTATCAGTTAATATTTGTTCTAACATTTTTGCTCTTTTCAACGGTGCATGTTAAAAAAAAAAATAATAAAAATAAAATAATAAAAACATTGTTCAACTCTTTTATCCTTCATTTGATCATCAAATTGTATATTTAGCCGTCCTTCATCAATTTTATTAAGATAATGTGGCTAATCTTTTGTAATATACAAAATTAAAGGTAGTTTAAGGAAGATAATTTAAAATATCAGCATTTAAGCCCTGTCAGAGTATATCAATCATAATGAAACTTACATGATACTAAAGCCAATTAAATTTTACATCGATATATAGACTTAATCAAAATCGTTAGAGCCGTTTTTGAGAAAAAAGTGCAAAATGCACAGCATTAATGGTTCTTCTGGTTAGCTGATTTTGATGAAAAATTTGTCGGTAACATCTCGGGCGTATAGTTGTCTTATATATGAAATTTCAGTTTCATAGGACTTTTCGTTTTCGCCCTGGAGTTACACACAGACATTTTTACGGTACTTGGTCATTTGGACTCAGGAGACCCTAAAACGTATATTTCCGTTGAAAACTGGAATTCGAAAATTTTCACGGTTGCAATTCTTTCCCTTACATATATTTCATATATAGGTAAGTGAAAATAAAAATAAATTATGATTTGAACCTTTATATCTTCATCTCTGAAAACAATAATATCTGATTTTTTTTTTTTTACTTAGTCTATAGAGAGGAGGTTATAAATTTAAAGTAATAATCCTTATTATTGAATAGTAATAAGAATAAAAGACGTTTAATTAAACTTTTGAGCATGGCCATAAAAGCCTCCTGGGCGATTCAGTAAAGGAAAATAACTCCTTTATAGATGAAAATAACTGGCTTTTTTTTCCTTAGAGGGCTAATTAAGATTCGATCCTGATAGCGTACTTCATAGGAAAACTACTTAAGATAGATTGTTAATTAAAAATTCACCTTTCCTAAACCATATTAAATGGTGCAGAAGAAATGAGCTAGAAAATTGATAATTTCCATGAAACGAGCATTCGTAGAAATTTTAAAAAATATGTATTCAGAGTAACAAACGAATATCTAGAAGTCTAATTTGCAGAGAGAAATAGAAGGATTTTGTGTTGATTTGATCTTTGGGATTTGGCTATTACTGAATAAAATGTGTTGGAAGCGGTCGATACTTGAGGCATCGAAACTTCGAGTTTGTTTAGTCTTTTATTTATCTATGTTTGTATTTTTAAATAAGACTTACAATACAATAATATAGCCTGTCGTACAGAACGAAAAAAATACAATGTTGTATATATACAAATAGCGCTTCGAGACGTGACTAGTAAAAACAAATTTGTACCTATACGTCCCATTAAAGGTCACATGTTAGGTTCAGTAGAGATTTGTACTGTTTCTAAATTATCAGTCAACAGTAGAAAAATATCGCCATTTCGAGGTCGAAATTCAATAACTTTTAATCGAAATGAATTTTTTAAAAGTTTTATTTATTAGTAGGGAATGTCCTTTATGATAAGATAAACATATAATTTTTACTGGAATCATTTGGTTTCGATAGCATTTTAATTCTTGGAGACTGTATAGTGCTAAAAAAACTGCGATACAATTGGACTGTTTAAATGTGATCGATTAGTTATATTGAGCTGAAAATAAATAACAAAAAAATAAACTTTTATATCTTTTAATTAAAAAATGATCAAACAAATTAGTTAGGTTGAATCCCTTTAATATTGTACTATTTAGAAATCACTGTCTTAATTCATTGTAGGAGCAAATAAAGTTAATATTTTCTTATAATATGCATTCAAGTTATATCATAGTATTTGTTTACTTATTTAACGTCACTTTATGTTGCTGTGGCTAATCGGACGATGCTACAGTGGAGTCCTAAATTTTGCCTATCCAGGTTTAATTAGGATAGGGATCTTTAACGAGTACCTGACATCGCACAGGATCTGGACCACCTTTCAACGAATGACGGCATAACTAAGGATTTTTTACTCCCATTAAAAAATCCTAGGGCCACCTGCGGGTTTGAACCCGGGTTCTTTGGCATAGGAGGTTATGCTAACCCGTTATGCTAGCCTGCTACCACCCCATACAATCGTTTTCTTTTTTTCTTTTCTTTCTTTTGTTTCATAGTATATTATTAAGGTTTAATGTAATTGGGATTTTATTTCGTATTTGTTTGTTTGAGACTATGTAAATTATAAGCTCATAAGAACTTTCACGCATTTTATTTCTGTTTTTTTAATAATTAATTGCTCACAAATTAGATAACAAAAATAAATTAATAAATCAGTACAAGTCTGAAGAGTCACCATCTCCTAGCCCTAAATTAACAATTTTATTTCGCACTGTCTTGAAGGGTGAGATTCTCATTTAGCTCCAGCAACCCTACGTGAGAGTCACGTCTTTAATTCTAGACATCTCATTCGTTCCTGATTTCAGCCAACAGCAAAACACCTCTGTCTTTTCCAATTAAATCTAGTTGTAAATTCAAAGGGACAAGGTCATTTTACAAAAATTGAAGCAAAAGAAGTTATACGCTCCAACTTAATCCAAAAAAAAAAAAAAAAAAAAAAAGAAGATAAATATTTTAACTTGTGGGGCTCTTAGAGAAGATATTTATAACATGAATGTTTATTATGAAAAAAAATATAATTGTTTGATTTTACTTTCGGATTTCATATGAAAAGCAAAGTATTTTTTTTAAAACAACTCTAGACTAGGGTGTAAAGAATATCGTTCTCATTATCGTAAAAGATCTTATAGGGAAGCAAGGGCATAGCTTTTTGGGCACTGAAGAATAAAATTCGTTGTCTTATTTGGACAACCTATGGACTTCAAACGAGCTGTCGTGGACGAAAAGTCAAATGAGGTGGTTGGTTTAACAATTTTTTTTTATTATTTTTTTTTATTTTATTTTTAGAAATATTACAGTTTGTTACATAATGAACATTAGTAATAGTGATGTAGTACACATTCATACAATATATACAGAATAATGATGATAAAGTCAAATTACATAAAATCGGAAATAAATAAATTCAAATATATACAAGAAAATAACAAAAAAAAAAAAACAAAAAAACAACAAACAAATCAAAACAACAACCTGTAGTAGAGATAAATACAAGTTAGGAAATAAATAAAAATCATACAAGCAAACTTAACTATATACAATACATACAATCTGCTAAAGGGACCCTAGACTCGGCTGCTCCCTCCACAAGTGGGGGGAGAAGCCGAATCCAAGAGATCCCAGCGCCTCTCACCCGGCGCTTCACTGGTGTAAGCCAGCGGAGGCCGAGCTAGGACGGAATAGCCACAAACATACAGTACATGAGTGAAGGATCTGACCAGTGTCAGAACTCCAGAATAAATGTTTACAAAACGTCGCGGGGCCACTGCCGTTTCAATCTTCGAGGAGGATTGTAGGGATGGGTGGAGCTGGAGAGCGATTGAGCAAGAGGATTAGGGCGATGAAGAAGGTTCTGGTGGAATTTGGAGAATTTGGATGGTACCAGGTCTAAAATAAATGGAATATTAAGGTCGTGGTGTAGGGTACAGTTGGTAACGTAATAAGGAGCATTAACTATTGTTCGAAGGACTTTGGATTGGAAGGATTGGATACGTTTGATGTTAGAATGTTTAGTTGTCCCCCATAGTTCAAGTCGGTAAGTCTATATAGGTTTCAGTACTGTCTTATATATTAGTAATTTGTTGTCGACTGTACGATGAGATTTTCTGTCTAGTAGTTTGTATAACCGGCCGAATCTGCGGTTGAGTTCTATCCTTTTAAGTCTTGTATGTGGGTTCCACGTCAGTCTTTTGTCTAGTAAAAAGCCAAGGTACCGGACTGTGTCTGAGGAAGGAAGCGGTATGGAATTGAAACAGTTTAACTATATTGAGGGTGTATAGTTGACTGTAGAAACTATTATAGGTGGAATAGTCAGGAATCAGTCATTTTTGAAAAGTTTTTAATTTTGCCAACGTTTCGGCTCAAGCTTGTGAGCCATCATCAGGGCATTACTGAGCCATGTCCAAGCATAAACTCAATGCTCAACATAAACTGTTTATGCTTGGACATGGCTCAGTAATGCCCTGATGATGGCTCACAAGCTTGAGCTGAAACGTTGGCAAAATTAAAAACTTTTCAAAAATGACTGATTCCTGACTATTCCACCTATAAGAAACAGTTTAACAATAATTTTTTTATGGTAAAACTATTGATTTGCACCGAAAGGTATCAAGAGACGTTACCCTTGACCATACTGCAGCTATCCCAGGTAAAACGTGTGGGAGACCAGCGTATAGACTATTTTTCCACATTTTGGTCTTTTACGTACAACTCGAATACAGATACAACCTGTCCAAATCAGAAATTCTGTCAAAGCGAAATAGGCATTCTTCTTTCGGAAGAAAAGCATCATTGAAACTTTAAAGTTATCGTAGATTCAACCAGTTCTTTGAGATAATTTTCGCTTAGAACGAATGACTTCTATAGAGGAGAGAAATTTTAAAATTTTGCATACGTTAGGTCCGTAATGCATTGAGCGACGATGAGGAACACTACTATTCAATTAATTAAAAAGATTCGTTTGTTTCATTTAGTATAACTCATTCATCTATTTTATACGAATCATGTTAATACATAGCTCAAACATATTTTTATTGTTATTTATTTACTTGCAATACTTATTTTATTGCAATACTTATTCCGATTTACAAAAAAAGACCGAGGACGGATTGTAACAACTATCGTGGGATCTCTCTTCTCTCCAGTATGCTATAAAATATTCTCGTCAATACTAACTAGCCGAATCACGGAATTCGCTGGGGAAATTATCGGAGACTACCAATGTGGTTTTAGGCGGAATCGCTCGACTATTGATCAAATATTTTCCTTACGTCAAATATTAGAGAAGAAGCTGGAATACAACGGTGTAGTCCATCAACTTTATATAGATTTTAAAAAGGCTTATGATTCCATAGACCGTCAGAAGCTATATAACATCATGATTGAACAGGGAATACCTAAAAAGTTAGTAAACCTAGTAGAGATGTGTTTGTCGGAAACATTTCATAAAGTTAGAATCGGTCATAATTACTCCTAGAGATTTGAGGTGCGATCGGGTTTGAAACAGGGTGGCTCCCTTTCGCCTGTTTTGTTTAATATAGCCTTAGAATATGTCATAGAAAAGGTGATGTGTACAGAGAAAGGCTTACATATGGGTGACAAGATTCCGGTTTTGGGGTATGCCGATGATTTGGTACTGCTGGGTGAAGACACGGAAACTATACAACTAAATACAAGTGTGTTAATAAAAACCGGTAAACAAATGGGTCTCGAATTGAATACCGATAAGACGAAATGTGTGATTGGTTGCAGAGGTGGTGGCGATCTTGATGATATTGATATTTTAGGTCATACTTTTGAACACGTAGAGAAATTCAAGTATTTAGATTCAATGATAACAAGAAAAAATGAAATCCAGGAAGAGATGGGGTCCCGGTTAAAGGTGGGAAATGCGTGTTGTTGTTCAGTTGCTAAATTGCTTAGCTCGCGGCTTCTGTCTAAAAACTTAAAGGTTAGAATTTATAAAACTATTATTCTTCCAACGGTTCTTTGCGGATGCGAAGCGTGGCCGCTTACTTTGAAGGATGAACAACGGCTTAAGGTGTTCGAGAATAAGGTACTGCGTAAAATGTTTGGTCCGAAGAGAGATGAGGCCGCTGGGGAGTTTGGAAGGTTTCACAACGCGGATTTTGTACCCTGTATAATATAATTGAGTTGATAGCATCGCGGGGACTCAAATGAGCGCGTAAAGTTGTTGGGCTTAGTGAGGAACGGATTCCGAGAAAGTTGGTATTCGCTGAACCGACTGGTAGGCGTCCGAAAAGTAGGCCGAAGCGTCGATGGGAGGGTTGCATTATGGCTGATCTCGGGGGCTTGGGCTTGACCGGTGAACATTAGACGAGTCTGTGCAGGCGAAGTTTGGTGGTATCGGCAACGAATCTTCGGGTTCGGTAAGCCTATTATTATTATTATTATTATTATTTATTTACTTATTATCCTATAATATTTATTATTTTTTTCAATTAATTTTAAAAACATTCATATATGACCCCACACATTTTCTGATTGCTATTGCACGTTTGTACTTGTGCAAATTAAGATTATTTTTATAAAAACTTATTTTTTTTTTTAATTTAGATATTTTTAATTTATTTAATTTTTACGAAAATTATTAGTTATTCGGTTTTCGTAAAGATGTGAGTGGCATAACAGAGATTAGCAGGTTTTCTCACTGATAATTAAAACAACAGTAACAAATCATTTCCTTGTTTTCATTGGTTCCATCTTGGAAAACGTTTGGAACAATTATTATAATTGATAAAAATTATTAAGGCCTTACATGTTCGTAGTTTTCTCTCCGTAGTAGTGCGCCGTGTAATTTGTAGTTCTTAGAGAAGAAAAAAACAGTTCTTTATATCAAGTATTTTCTATTATAAGATAAAAAAATCCATCTTGACAAACGTCTTACATGGAATCCTCATACGAGACTGACTGAGACAAGAAACTGCCGTAGATACAGATTACCACAATACTTATTCAACAAACGTTCAAAACTTCCAATTCATTACAAAAAGCTCATTTATGTTACCATCATCAGACCCTTCTGGACATGTGGAAGCTTTGGGGCTCTACTAAACCATCTAATTCCTCTTGCATTCGATCCTTACAATTCAAAATCCTAAATGGTCTTTATTTCGTTAGGAATAAAATCACCCATAATCACCTAAATATCCCAAAGAAGATATGCCTCTTTTAATTCTAAATTCACGACCCACGCGAATCCTCTTGTACGCAACTTATCATTCCTGTCTATTCCTGACAAACCTCGAAAAGACCTGAGGCAATTGAAAAGACGGTGGCCTTAAGACCTACTTCCTAAATTAAATTATCATTGAAGGGCTACCACTTGGTAGCTCTTTACAAGACATTTACTTTTCGTATTTATTATAAGTACAGTTGTAAATATCAATAAAATGTTTAAAACACAAAACAAAAAAAAAAAAAAAACATGGAAAAATGTCACTTTTAATATATGAAAAACAATTGACATAAAAACTAAAGCATTTTTTTAAAACAACTTATTTCCTAAGCCATATCGCGTTACAATATTTATTTTTTACTGTTTATAAAAAGATTTTCGATTTACAAAATCTGCCAAAACGAGTCTTTTTTTTTTTTGCACTACAACTTTACACTTACTAATACACAAGTTATCGTCTAACATATTTTGTACCGAATATCCATTTATAGTTTATTTTGTCATTCAGTAAGATTATTTTAGCTTCTACTGTTTAACTTGAAGAAGAACGACAATGTTAAGGTAACAACATTTACTCGTTTCCTCATGTCTATTTCTGGTATGTGCTTTGTCAACTCAGCTCCATTGTACTGAAAACTCTCTTAAGGAAACTCTGGATTTCTCTTGAAATCAAGAACTTCTAATTTACCTTTGCTGTTCAAGCTGGGTTTCATACGCTCTGCTGATTTCAGTGTCTCTATCGATGAATCATATGACAGTTATATTTGTTCAAAGTTTCATTGATAAAAATAAAATGTTTCATACCTCTCAGTTAAAGATTTTATGCACTTTTTATAACTAATAAACAAAAAAATCCCAATATCTCTCTTAAAGGACGGTAAGTGGTCATGTTAAAGCTGAATTACTGATGCATTTATTGTGTTATAATTAATGACATTTTTAAACATAAGTCATTTAATCCTAAATGTACAGTAAGAAATAAATTAAAATAGTATTTACTAAACAAGAAAAAGGAAATAAAATAAAATTTAAAGGCTCGAAAAACATGTAATATTTCAGTTAAAAAATAACTTAACTTGCAGCTAGGGCTATATAAAATTATTTAAAACCAAGTTTAGTTTACATATTTTTTAGTTTAATGAACATTCTTCATGATTCGCCTCTTGTGATAAATGTTTTCTATCTTGGCAATATTGATATGTTCAGTTATACGTTTGAACACGTCAGGAAATTGAAGTATTTAGGTTGTATGATAACTACAAAAAAATGAAATTTACGAGGCAATAGTCTCAGTTTAAGGCAGGAAATGCGAATTATTATTCAGTTGCAAAATTACTTAGCTCACGGCTCCTGTCGAGAAACTTGGTGAGTAGAATTTATAGATATATCATTATCACGACGATTTTCTACGGATGTAAAACGTAATCACTTACTTTGGATGATAAGCGGCGCCTTAAGATTTTTGAGAATAAGATACTACGTAAAATATTTGGCCCAAAGAGAGACTCGGCCACTGAAAAAAGCAGTATGCGCTGAACTAACTAGTAGGCGTCATATATGTTGGCCGAGGCGTCGCACACTAGGAAACATCACCAATTTAGGTTTACAAAAGTCAAGTCAAAAGTTTGGAATTTTCCAGTGCTTCACCTTTTTATTATTAGTTCGCAAGACCCTTAATACTAATATTTCCCGGCATACCGTGTTTACAAATAAATAGTAAATGAGTGAAACATTCCTGTTCGCACAAGTGCCTAATAACCGCAAGTGGGATTATTTTTATTAGATGGCCATTTATTATGGTCAAGGTGTGTTAAGCGCAAAGTCTTTTGGCTATTATTTAACAATGATAAGACATTATATTTCCAAACTCGTTATTGAATATACATTGCAATCTTACCTGTAGAGTTAATTTAGCAATTTGTAAATGTAACACCTTAATCAATAACGAAAAACTATATAACCCCCAAGTTACCCCAAGGATTTGTTTCATCAATCCTTCTAGTCTTTAAATATTACAAAGAAAATTTGCAATTTTTTGCGTTTTGGCTGATACATAATTTTTTTCAGACAAATCACTCCGAATCAAAAGTTTTAAAATCTATATTTTGAAGAGTTTTCAAAATGATATAAAATACATCTATTAGCAGCTTTCAGCAACTCCGAGCCATAATTAGATTTTTTCCCCATATTCTGGGACTGCAAACGTAAAATGTATGAAAGTTTTTGATTTTAGAAAATAATTTTGATGTTTGACCACTGTGCGCCCGCCTATCGTGTCAAAAAATTAATTAGTTTTTATAAGGTTTCTTTTTTACTTTCACTTACTATATATAGTAAGGGGAAGTATTGCGATCGTGAAAATTTTCGAATTCCAGTTTTCAACGGAAATACACATTTTAGGGTCCCCTGAGTCCAAATAACCAAGTCCCGCAAAAAGGTCTGTGTGTGGTGTGTGTGTGTGTGTGTGTGTGTGTGTCTGTGTGTGTGTGGTAGCTCCCGGGCGGAAACAGTAAGTCCTATGAAACTGAAATTTCATATTTAAGACAACTATACGCCCGAGACGTGACAAAACTTTTTTCATCAAAATAATTCTACCAGAAGAGGCACTTTATACCATGCATTTTGCACCTTTTTTCGATTTTCTCAAAAACGGTTCCGACGATTTTGATTAAACTCGCTATATCGATGTAAAATTTAATGGGCTTTAATATCATGTAGGTTTTATTTAGATAAAAATGGTCTGACAGGGCTTAAATGCCGATATTTTAAATTGTCTTCCCCTAAAATAGCTATATTATCTTGTTAACGCTGATGAAAAACTGGTAAATATATAAATTGAATAAATTCGATACCCAACTAAAGGAGAAAACAGAAAACATATTTTTGTAATGCAATTTTTCGTTTTTGAACATAAGAGCAGTAATATACATGTATGATATACCGTTGGAAAGCTAAAGATTTTAGAAATATTATCATCTCATACACAAGCTTTTAAAAGTTAATAAAGAGTGATGAAATGAACATAACACTAACTGATTATTTTAGATAATAATATAATAGATTTTTTAATCAAACACATGTTTCTATAGAAATTTAATTTAATTAATTCCTTAATAATTTCATGTATTTTTATCTCTAACTGTATATGAAAATTCTTTCATTGATTTAAAAAATGGAGGTAAGTGAAAGTCGTGTGTTGCCCGCACCAGATTTTTTTTCTGTAATGTGGGACATTAAAGATTAAATATGGGCAGGTTTCAGAATTTCGTCCACCTAAATCGGTCATATTTTCCACTGAGCGTCGTTGGGAGGATTTGTTGTCTATAGGGCTTGTAGAATAGAATAGAAAAGAATAAATTTTATTAATGAACTATTGCAGTAAGGATCCAACTGGTCCTCTCTTACAATGAACAGGAATTGTATATACATTTATATTTTACCTTGAGTCAGGTCTTTTAAGTCAGTATTTACTATATATAGATATTCCTAGTATTAATACTATCTAATGCTTACAACATCATCAAAACAAAGTAAAGCATCCAATTTGAGATTAAAATAAAAATAAATAAACATAAAAGGAAATTTAAATCTCCATCATTCTTTTCACATAAACGTTTCTAATACTCTTATATAAAGTATGTACATTACAAATTTTAACAACACAAAATATAAAATATGTTATTTACATATATTAGTTAAGTCTTTCCAACATAATGATATATTGTTATCAAACTTAAAATTATTTCTCATTTATTATTCCTCTTATATTTTTTTAAATAGTTTCTAATGATTGATTTAAATTATTTTTTTTATTAAACATATTAAATGTTCTACGTGAACTTACTATGAATGGATTATTGAAAATCGATGTTTTATGTTTTGTATCAGTAATGTATATTTAGATGCTTTATTATTTCTGTTATGAATGTCATGTAAGAAGATCATATTTTCGTAAAGATAGCTCGGTGTTTTGGACTTTAATATTTTACATGTAATGGTTAATAAATTAACTGCTCTTGACATCATCTTCATCCAGTTTAAATGTTTGTAGTAAGGTGTGATATGTTGATCTATTGGGGTTTGCGTTATATAACGTACAGCTACATCTTGGGCTCTTTAAAGTCTATTTAATAGTTTTTCTGTGATGTCCGTATAGGCCATACTTGCATAATTCAGGTACGGCATAACCATATTACCTATTAGGATTTTTCTGATTGGTATAGAAGGCTGAAAATTTAGTTTTCTGTTGCCTTTGATTTTTGTGGGTTTATACTTAATCCGTGATCACCCCACCATTTTTCCAGTCTTTTAAAATCTTCATTCATTTTCATTGTACGGTGATCATTGGATGAATCAGTGAAGGCAAAATGACGGTATCGCCATCGAACATACTAGTTAGTCAAGCCCATTATTACTATTCATCGAAATAGCGATCTATCCTCACCCCATTCACTGAAAAGGTCCCTTTTTATTTTATTTTACTTTATTGAATAACATATTATACTGATAAAACCATCCCCTGATTAAGGTAAAGAAAAACTCGAAGTTTTGTTCCACTCAAAATTAGTTATCTCAATTTAAAAATATAATTTTTTATTGGTTTCGTTTCTTCGAACTAGACTTCAAAGGAATGCACCATTCATATATTTAAACACAGAGAAAAAAAAAAAAAGAGGAAAGAAACTCAGATTAGTGATATAGGTAGATAATAGAACAAAAGTGGAAAAACTGACATAGAGGAAAAAAAGACAACCGAAGGGAAAGAGCATTTGAAGCTTTCACGCGTCTGATACAATCCCGTTGGGAAATTTTGAGGTTTATTCTATTAGCCAAGTCAACAGGGTGTGAATATTGGGAGATAACGAAACCTAATTTGACAGCACCGTTCATCTGTAATAATAGCTGTCAATTTGCTTTCTCATCCCGGAGGAAATGAGAATTTTCTTGACTTGGAGATGATTTACACTCTCAATTACTATTGCCCACGAGACGTTGATTTTTGTACGAAAATAAACAAACTTTAATTACGACATTAAAAGTTTTTTTTACAAATGTAATGAGACATGACAAAAAAAACAAAAAAAAAAACGATTAAATGTAGATGATTCGTTCTGTAATATAAAAGGTAAATATGTACACCTATCATTAGTTGCCTAATAAAACAAACTATATTTTTAGAGCTTTGCTGGGTGGTCGCTTATCATAAACACTCTATATTATTATTTGATAATGTTTGCATTATGTTTGTGTTCTTCTATGTTAATTGTTCGTTATATGTGTCTACTTGTTTATTTATTCTATCGATAATTTTATTTTAGTATAATGAACTTTGCATAGTATTAGTTAGATTATTCTTTCTTTTGGTTCTAACTTTTAAAGAAGTGGAACATTCAGGACTAAGTGGTAAAGAAAAGAGCAGTGGACCTTATTATAATAATAATAGGCTTACCGAACCCAACGGTTCAAAGCCGATATCACCAAATTCCGCATACACAGACTCGTCCAATGTTCAACGTTTAAGCTCAAGCCACCGAGATCAGCCTTAACGCAATCCTCCCATCGACGCTTCGGCCTACCTTTTGGACGCCTACCAGTCTGGTGAGCGAATACCAACTTTCTCGGAATCCGTTCCTCACCGAGCCCAACAACTTTACTCGCCCATTTGAGTCTCCGCGATGCTATCAACTCAATTATATTTACAGGATACAATTCTGCGTTGTGCAACTTTCTAAACTCCCCAGTGGCCTCAAAAAATAACCTCCCCAGCGGGGAATCTAACCTCGGTCTTCCGCGTGACAGGCGGGTACACATACCACTAAACTACCGAGGATTTGACCTTAAGATGGGAATATTAGATTATTCGTACAGTAGAAAAAATATAACCTTATTAACGTCTTTTGAACATTTTCTCAATATAAATAAAAGTGTTTTAAAACAATTTCATTGTTTGATAGCTTTGATAATCTATTTTGAGGAATAGGCAGTCTTTATTTGTGAAACTTTATAGCTTATCTAACTAATATAACCTACTATGTAAATAAATATAGTGATTTAGTTATACCGTCCTTCGGAGGGGATGTTAAAAGGTGGTCCCGAGCCTGTGCGATGTCAAGTACTCGTTTAAGATCCTTATTTTATTTAAACCTGGATAGGAAAAATTTAGGACTCCCACTGTAGCATCGTCCGATCAGCCACAGCAGCATAAAGGAACATTAAAAAAATAAACAAACAAACTATGGTGATTAATATAAAAGAGCAGATGGGGAAGTCATGTAAACCAAATATTACATAAAATATTATAATCGTACAATATATAATAACACTCCCTTATCTCAATATAATACACACAGTAAGAAGAAGCATCCGGAAGAGGCTTGCGATATTAAAAAGTGTCCTCTGTAGAGTGATAACATAGTAAACACTGATAATATTTTGACTGGTATCCTTTGTAAAAAGGAAATGAGTCAAAAATGGTGGTTCTCTTCCATTTGAAACCTTTTCTAGGTAGTGTTCAGCATTAGAAGAGAGAAGACGTCCCTCTAGTTGCTCCACGACCAGCTAAGATTTTATAATTTCATACTATTCCATTTATATTTTAGCTCATCACATTTATCTCATGTTATTTTATTTTTTAAGTTAAAACTATAAAGTGGTTTTTCTTTTTATTAATTTTTTCTTACTTCTAAATTTTATATTTTGTATTTTTTATTTCATTAATTTATTTTATTTTCTGCTCTTTTATATATTCCTTGGGTAAATAAAATCCTATGGAGGATCTTATAGACCTAAATAGCCCTAAAACTAAACGAAAACGAGTCCGAGTTCGCCTAAAAATCGAAAATGGGCATATTGATAGCGCTGTCCCCATTAGTCCCACTTTCCTTATAATAGAAAGAACGGATGATGAATCTTTTCAAAAAGTTTCACCCTTTCTTATAAATAAATTTCTGTCAGGATTAGTAGGAGACCTAAAAAATGTAAAAAAAACTTAGAAATGGTTCTCTTCTTATTGAAACCAAAACTTCGAAACAATCAGAAAGCTTGTTAAAATGTAAGAATTTTGGAGGAAAGTTTCCTATTCGGGTAACCCCACAAACAATAATAATAGCTTTATTGGAATCATATTGACAAAAGCCTCTCCCATAGGGAGGAATTTATAGAAGTTGGCTATAGTTTGAAATAATAAAATATTGAAAAAAAGCAAATAATCCAAAGAAATACAAATACAAATAATTATAAAATACAAAACTCAAAAAAAACAAAACAAAACAGATTCCTTGAAAAATACACCAAAATCAAACACAAATTAAATATTTTTTAAAACGTTTATCCACCAGGATTTGTCCCTCGCAACCAGCCACCAGTTTTCGCCAACAGTCTGCGTCAATTCGTGATGGCACAACTGAACATTGATCGTACATTCGGGTAACCCCACATAGGTCTTTAAATTATAGTAAAGGAGTAATAAAGTGTTACGATCTCCAATTTTTGGAAATAGACGAAATTAAAAAGGAATTGTCCGCAAAAATCATTGATATAACTAGAATAAAAATTTAAAAAAATGGTGAGGAAATAATGACAAATTCATATATCGTTACCTTCCCGACCCCTCAAATTCCTGAGACATTGAACATAGGTTTTTATGCGGTCAAGGTACTCAGCTTTAATCCTTGTCCACAACGTTGTTTTAATTGTTTAGGATTTTCTCATCCTACTAATGTTTGTAAACAACAAGCAAAATGCATCCAATGCGGGGAATTAAAGCATGCTGATAACGGTCGGTGTACATTGCCTGCCAGGTGTGCCAACTGTGGCGGGAAACATAACGCACTAGATCGTACGTGCTCCATTTTTAAAATCCACAAAGAAATAAAAAGCATACAGACAATGAATAAAATTCCGTTCCATCAAGCAAAAAAAATATATTTAGAAAAAAACCCAGTTCAATTCACCAAATCATTTTCCGAAATTACAAAAAAATAATCAACCACGACTAAAGATATTGGTATTCAAACTGATTTCACATTTAATTTTGGAGAAAACATGATAATGTTAAAACTAATCCTTCATTAACCTCTAATCCCTCACCAGGAGTGACCGTCCCCCCTCCGCCTCCACCGGCCGCCCCCCTTCCGCCTCCACCGGCCGCCCCCCTTCCGCCTCCTCCGGCCACCCCCCTCTCCTTACCATCCTCCCAAGAGACCCCCTGTCCTGTTCGAGGTCGGTCTCGCTCCACGTCCAGGACTAGAACTGATCCCCTCCCCTCCTCTTCTATTCCCCCTCCTTCTCCAGTCCTCCCCTCTCCTCTGCTCCCTGTCTCTTCTGATCCGGGACCTTCCGGTATCTGTGTTTTAAACACAGAAGTAGATCCGGAAGGAGAATTTACCATCGTATATCCTAAAGAACAGGGCAACCGAAAATCTAAAAAAAATTAATGACTTACGAAACGTTCACAAATTTCGATAAAAATAACACTATCACCACTAACTTTTTCAATTTCATTGCTGGCCCGACTCGTTTATATCTATTAGAAAATATAAATCTATTTCCACAAAGAACAATATACACCAACATTACAACAATAACAGTAATCGTACAAATTTTACACTTCACTTCTCTCGAAACATCTTCTTATCAATACCTAGCATAAACATAAACATAAATAAACCGTTCGCTTCTGCACTTGTAAACAAACTTCCTGCTTTACATTCTTCTCATTATTACGTCTATAGATCTTATTTTTTTATTAATCACCGACAATCTCTTGTTTGTGTGTACGGTAGTGTTTATATTGGCCATTTGATTCTATTTTTAGCCACATATCTATTTACTGTATTTTTTATCTTCTTCCTTTCAAAAACAAATGAAACTGGTAGCTATATATTAACAATTCTTTCCGACTGTAAGTACATCCATTCCGATGACGCTGACCGATATATCAAAGTGTCTTTCAAAGGTAAATATATTCTAGTACAAAATATAACTATTACACATCTAATTTTATTTTTTCTAATATATTTTTTCGATTTTCTCTTGACATATGAAGATATATGTATTATTTCCTCTCTCATGTGTAACTGTTTAATCCTATATGCTATAAACTATTATTTTTTTTATTACTCGTCATATTTTGTTTTATTATTTTTTTCTCTTCAACTTATTATTATGGTTATATTGCCTCCTGAATTTTTAACTGTTAGTTGCCTATCAACAATTCTTTCCGACCGGAAGTGCATCCGTTTCGATGATGCTGACCAATCTATCAAATTATCTTTCAAAAGTAAATATATTCCAGCACAAAATATAATTATTACACATCTTCTTTTATCTTTTCTAATTTATTTTTTAGTCTCCTTATTAACATATGAAGATATATTTTTAATTTCCTCTCTCATGTGTTGCTTTCATTTCCATATCTTTAAATTTACCATTATCACCGCTACTTTTTTGTTTAATTCTACTTTCTCTTATCTGTTTATTTATCTAATTCTAATTACTATAAATAATTATTTTTTTAGTTACCAGTCGTATCTTGTTTTATTTAATTCTTCTTTTGCACTTCTCTTTATGTTCATATTGCCTCCTGACCTTTTAATCTCTTTCGATCATATCTCTCAAAATGGCGATACTTCAATGGAACTAAATTGGCTTAAGATCTCATTTCAATGTCTTAAAAATTTTAATTCACGATAGTGAGGCAACTGTCATTGCTCTTCAAGAGACAATTCTAAAACCAACGGACCCCTTTTCTCTAAAAAAATTCGAAATATACCGCAAAGACGGACCAAATCAGAACCATGGTCACCACGGTGTCCTCATAGCAGTGCACAAATCCGTTTACTCCGAATCGCTTCCCTGCAAGCATCGTTAAACCAAGGCACGAATGATCGTATTAGTGATAGTTGAACAACCCTCATCAATGGTCAATTCATGAGGAGGGATTCGAGGTGCCGAAGCTAAGGAAGCAAAGAGATCCCAGTCCGCTCTATGGAGCATCCATTTCGGAGTTATAAGAGTAGGTTTAACATGTTTCATTTTAATCAGCAACGGAAAATGGTCACTACCATGTAGATCGGGCAAGACGGTCCAGTCTACGTCGTTATATAGGGAAGGGGAACAGAGGGACAGATCAAGAGCTGAATATGTCCCATAGCTGGAACTTAGGAAGGTAGGGTTACCGGAGTTGAGAAGTAGGAGATTGGAAGTGTCTAGAAAGTTTTCTATTATTTTACCCCGGATATTCATATTTGGAGAACCCCAAAGAGGATTGTGTCCGTTCATGTCTCCAACAAAAAGAACAGGACGAGGTAATGGGGTATAAATATCCAAGAGTTGATTGGTGTCTATTGTAGGATCCTGTGGGAGGTATATAGTACATATGGTTAACGGAAAGTCTCGATGTACTCTAACGGCTACGGTTTGTAGCCGGGAGTTGAGAGGGATGAATCGACCATTGATGAGGGTTGTTCAACTATCACTAATACGATCATTCGTGCAGCTAAAGAATCGATACCAATGTCTTCTGACTCACCAAGAAGACCACCACGAAGAGATCGTCGAAAAGCGTACAAAAAATTCCAAAAATGTATGACATCAGAAAATCTAGTAGAATATAAGAGGCAGAGAGCTCTTTGCCGAAGAATAATCAATCTGAGCAGAAGCGAATCATGGAAAAAATATATAAGCTCCATTAATTCGTCAACGACATCAACTCAAATCTGGAAAAAAATTCGTAAGATCACTAAGTTAACAAATAACACTTTTATATAAACTTTTGTTTATTTATACACAATGAAGATAGACACATAAACTTGTTAATAATATACTATAATACAACTTTGCATTAAGAACATTTTGACCGGAGTGCTCTGGCCCTAGGATTTGGGGGGTACATATATGAAGGAATAGTGGAGGGGATGGAGGAAAGGCGGCAGAGATCAAATGGAAGGGACATATGGATCACTTAGCACCCATAATGTCAAAGTACTTCTTGTAGGGGTTCAGGTATGTGTCTTGGGCTAAAGACCCTTCGGAGGTAGAAGGCGGCATCCTTTGTAAATAGGAGGCAATGTAAATATTACTAATAACAATTACAATAATCTCTTTATAATTATAATTACAATTGTAATAGCAATTACAATAGATGAGTAAATCTCATTCCATAACTACTCTCCCCTTTAAGCACGAAGCCCCTTGAGTGCAATGTTGAATTATGTTAGTTGAAATTATCTGAATATATATTAGAAAGGCAATTGGAAATTCTGGATAGGATTAAAAGGCACAGAGCAGGAAAAAGGAACAGTTACTTTTTAACCTAAGCTTACAACAATTCTTAAAATGAAGAAGTTATACAAACAAAACAAATTCAAAATTCTAATACAACTTAACTAACAGTTATGATAAATGATATACAACAATGAATTATTTTTACTATTTGTAGAATACTGTAACAATTGTATGTATACAAGATTAGATTTTTGTAGACAATTATGTAACACATAATAGTTTCTTACCAACACATACAAATAATTAAATACGTAACTAGAAAACTGAATTGAGTAAACGCATTAAAACAAATAAATATTTAAACACTATACTACAACATGTAGATAATTTTTTTTTTTTTTTTTTTTTTTTATGCTGGAATAGGATGTTGTTAATCATGAATTGTCATTTACAATTTGTTTGATAGAAGAAGCTGTTTCCAATTTTCAGTTTTTTTAATAATAATATTCGAAAATTTAATTAAATACCTTAAATTGATTATATACAATTAAACTACTATATTTAAAACAATATTCTATTATAGTAATGCTCCAGCTATTTTTACATAAATATGATATGTTGAAATATGCCATCATTTCTGAAACGTTATTCGTGAGTACTGAATTCTACTAAATAAATTTTAACGTTACAAAAGTCTTGAACAATTATACTTATTTTCTATATTTGTTTTTATTTTCATGGTTTTATTTTATTATTATCATTATTTTTCTATTTATTATTAATTTTTTTTTTTTTTAATAATTATTCAGGTTATATTCCCACTAGTTAGATTGCTATTTTATTTACTTTAGTGTTTATGTTTATAAATACTTTTAAATATTTATTTTATAATTCATATTCAGATACTTATTATAATTTAATACATATTTCATAGCAGTTTACCAATATCGTTTTTTCCCTTATTTTCTCTCCCTTTATTTATTTTTTTTTTCATTATATATTTTTTTTTTTTTCACACCTCGACCCGCCAGATAGGTAGTAGAATTTTCATCAGGTCTAAGCATCCAGAGGCAAATTTCATCCTTGCCCTTGGGCCATCTAGAAATATTTTGAATTTTATCTTTTACTCTACTTTTTAAAATTTTGTCAATATCACCAGAGGTAACTTTCTTTTCTGTTAGTTTCGTTTTTTTCCTAAAGAAAGAATATTTTAACAACTGTTCCGGATTAACTTTAAAATTATCCTTTTTTTGATTTACTATAATAGTTGATATATCTTTTATTTTATTATTATTTAATGGCTTAATTTTTCTAACATCAATCTCACTAATACTCCTGGGTTCTTCAGGCTTTGTAAATTTCTTTATTTTTAGTTTTTGTTTTTGAAATTTACTAACATTAGACGAATTTTGTTCGAAATTCGGGCATTCAAGTGATTTATCATTTAAAATAGATTCTGTTTTACAATTAAGTTTATCTTCAGATTGGGAAATATTTAGTAAGTCTGTATTTGGGACTAAATGATTTTCAATTGTGGTTATTAAACTATTTTCTTGACAAGGTTCCATGGACTCCGTATTTTTCAAATCATTTTCAATTATAAGCTGTTTTAAACTACTGGATTCGACCACAAATAATTCTTTCTTTTCCTCAGACGGTTTTAATAAGTTTAAATCTGGTTCTCCTGTCATCGTTTTTACTATATCTTTGTGATCTATTTGATTTTTTAAAACTGTTTTTAATTCTTTAGTTATTTTATTATTTTTTAAATTCAAATCAACATCCATAGCCAAAATATCTGATTTACAATTCAATATTATATTTTCTGTTTCCGAATCTCTGATTTCTCGATTTGGTTGTTTGTCCAATTCCGTTTTATTAAAAGAATTGTTTAAAATTAGGTTAGGTTCAGCATTAAATTTAATTAGATCTGGTTGTTCCGTTTTTAGCAAAGTGTCTTCATATTTTACTCGGTTTTCTTTACTGTTAGTTTTCGCTAAAAAGGTGGGTCTTAACTTCTCTACTTCTTCAATTTGTTTTTCTAACCGTCTTATTCTGACTTCGAGAGAGTTTTTATTAGTAGGTGGCTCATACTCTGTTTTATATGTTGGTTGTCGATATGGGTTTGAATTAAAATGATTTTTATAATTATTTTGATGATTATTATATCGTTTATGATATTGTTGCTCCTGCTTGGCAGAAGTGATTTGGGGACTGTAAAAATTTTTTTGGGGACTGTAAAATTCTTTTTGGGGATTAGTAATGGTTCTTTGATGGCAATCAAAATATGAGAATGATAGGTTATCAAATAATAAGCATTCTTTTTTCCGGATGAAGTCCTCTAATTCACCAAATTCATATAAATCATCTATTTTGGTTAACAAATAATTTTTTATGTGCAAAGGCATGTTATTACAAAAATGTTTAATAATTTGGATGTCCAACTGTTTAATTAGGGGTCTAAATATAACATTTCCGTCTATTTTATATTTAACAATTATTGAAGTTCTGATTTTACCTAATCTGCGCAAAAAATCTAAAGGGTGTTCGTTTGGCTGGATATTTGATTTGAATAGTTCGGAAGTCAGTTGCTCAATTGACCTATGGTCACCAAAAGATTTTTTTAATAATTCTATTAATTGTTCCGTTGTTTTAAATTTATATGAAAACTTTATATAATCGGCATCTCCGGTTAATCTAGCTAATACTTCGTTTAGTAAAAATTTTTCATTATCATATTTAAATAAATTATCATCTGCACATGAAATTTCCTTTGATTCTCTAATAGCATTTATAAAAAATAAAAGTTCTTGGGAATTACCATTGTAATATGGTATAAAATCGTAATCAACTCTAGTTATTCGAAATGATGTTATATTAATGTTTTAAGTTAATACAATTTCAATAATCTTCAAAAATCTTAATAGCCTCTTTCTTAGGCAGTAAACAAAGACTTCAACACATTACAAACATTAAAATATATATAGAGTAACTCTTACTTCAGTGATTTCTTCTGTTGGAATAATTTCTCGTGGAGTGAAGTCCAGCGAGGCTCCGCAGGACATCTCGGATGAGCATTTTCTTATCTGAAGAAGGGTAGCAGATAATCTTCATATTTTATCTTCAATATATTCAAAATCTTCAAGGGTTCTCGTTCTGACTGCAGACTTGATCAAATTACTTCTTGATACTTGCAGTCCCTACTTCGGGCGCCAGTTAACAAATAACACTTTTATATAAACTTTTGTTTATTTATACACAATGAAGATTGGCTTAAGATCTCATTTCAATGTCTTAAAAATTTTAATTCACGATAGTGAGGCAACTGTCATTGCTCTTCAAGAGACAATTCTAAAACCAACGGACCCCTTTTCTCTAAAAAATTTCGAAATATACCGCAAAGACGGACCAAATCAGAACCATGGTCACCACGGTGTCCTCATAGCAGTGCACAAATCCGTTTACTCCGAATCGCTTCCCTGCAAGCATCGTTAAACCAAGGCACGAATGATCGTATTAGTGATAGTTGAACAACCCTCATCAATGGTCAATTCATGAGGAGGGATTCGAGGTGCCGAAGCTAAGGAAGCAAAGAGATCCCAGTCCGCTCTATGGAGCATCCATTTCGGAGTTATAAGAGTAGGTTTAACATGTTTCATTTTAATCAGCAACGGAAAATGGTCACTACCATGTAGATCGGGCAAGACGGTCCAGTCTACGTCGTTATATAGGGAAGGGGAACAGAGGGACAGATCAAGAGCTGAATATGTCCCATAGCTGGAACTTAGGAAGGTAGGGTTACCGGAGTTGAGAAGTAGGAGATTGGAAGTGTCTAGAAAGTTTTCTATTATTTTACCCCGGATATTCATATTTGGAGAACCCCAAAGAGGATTGTGTCCGTTCATGTCTCCAACAAAAAGAACAGGACGAGGTAATTGGGTATAAATATCCAAGAGTTGATTGGTGTCTATTGTAGGATCCTGTGGGAGGTATATAGTACATATGGTTAACGGAAAGTCTCGATGTACTCTAACGGCTACGGTTTGTAGCCGGGAGTTGAGAGGGATGAATTAACCATTGATGAGGGTTGTTCAACTATCACTAATACGATCATTCGTGCAGCTAAAGAATCGATACCAATGTCTTCTGACTCACCAAGAAGACCACCACGAAGAGATCGTCGAAAAGCGTACAAAAAATTCCAAAAATGTATGACATCAGAAAATCTAGTAGAATATAAGAGGCAGAGAGCTCTTTGCCGAAGAATAATCAATCTGAGCAGAAGCGAATCATGGAAAAAATATATAAGCTCCATTAATTCGTCAACGACATCAACTCAAATCTGGAAAAAAATTCGTAAGATCACTAAGTTAACAAATAACACTTTTATATAAACTTTTGTTTATTTATACACAATGAAGATAGACACATAAACTTGTTAATAATATACTATAATACAACTTTGCATTAAGAACATTTTGACCGGAGTGCTCTGGCCCTAGGATTTGGGGGATACATATATGAAGGAATATTGGAGGGGATGGAGGAAAGGCGGCAGAGATCAAATGGAAGGGACATATGGATCACTTAGCACCCATAATGTCAAAGTACTTCTTGTAGGGGTTCAGGTATGTGTCTTGGGCTAAAGACCTTTCGGAGGTAGAAGGCGGCATCCTTTGTAATAGGAGGCAATGTAAATATTACTAATAACAATTACAATAATCTCTTTATAATTATAATTACAATTGTAATAGCAATTACAATAGATGAGTAAATCTCATTCCATAACTACTAAATCCTCTTCGTCAACACGTTCACACCATCCTCATCAATGGACAACTCTCCGACGATCCTAAAATCGTCGCGGATGCTTTTGGCAATTTCTTTTCTGAAATCTACACCTCTGGCTCAAGCAATAACGATTGTGAAGTCATAGATTATGTAAATAGAAGTATACATGATGACTCCACCGATTTAATATCCCGTTCTCAAAGTGGGAACTAAAAAATACTTTGTCCTCCGTTAAAGGATCCACTCCTGGCCCCGATCTGGTCCATTATGACATGATTAAACATCTACCTAGCAATACGCTTACATGGCTGCTTAATTATTATAATCATGTTTGGTCCACGGGACAATTTCCGAATTTCTGGCGTCACTCATTTGTCATCCCTATTCCAAAAAATGAAAAAGATAAGCGTTTACTCAACAGATATCGCCCCATATTCCTCACTAGTTGTTTGAGCAAAATTATGGAGCGTATGGTAAACAAAAGACTGATGTGGACGATAGAAAACAACAATTTGCTTCAACCATTTCAATCTGGATTCCGCAAAGGCCGCTGCACAGTTGATCACCTAGTCACACTAGAAACCGAAATATAATACGCCGTTATCAATTCCCAGCAACTAATAGCCATATTCTTCGACATGATTAAAGCTTTTGATAACATTAACCATTCAGTGATCCTCAGCAAACTCTCGTCCAATGGAATACATGGTCATCTATTCCATTACATACAGGAATTCCTTCAACATCGTTTCTTTAGAATTAGGATAGGATGCGAACTGTCTGCGAACCAAGAACAGATGAAAGGAGTCCCACAAGGCTGTGTGCTTAGTCCGACTTTGTTTTGCCTCGCTATCAACGAACTGGGGCTCAACCTACCTCGAAGTGTCAAACCGATGCTGTTCGCAGATGATTTCGCCATTGCCTGCCGTTCTGGAAACGTTACTACTATACAGCACAAGCTACAAGACGCTATTAATCGCATCAACAACTGGTCACATTCCATTGATCTCGAATTCTCCTCCGAAAAAACCAGAGCTCTACATTTCAGCAGGAAAAGAAATACTCCCGCATCCCCTACACTTTACCTCGGAAATTCTCCCATTCTTTAAACAAATAGTCATAAATTTTTGGGGTTGACGTTCGATAAAAGACTATCATGGGAACCACATGTTTCAGCACTTAAATCGGCTACAACAAAAAACTTACTATATTAAGATACCTTAGCAATACTTCCTGGGGATCCGATCGCTCTACGATGTTTAAGATCTACCAACATTTAGTTTGTTCCAAATTAGATCATGCATGCTTTGTTTATGGATCGGCTCGTTTTCGTACTCTAAATAAGCTAGATACAGTGCACCATATGGGCATCAGAAACGCAACCGGGGCCTTCCGAACAAGCCCAGCTCTTAGTTTATGCGCCGAAGCAGGTATACCTCCGCTTTTATTTAGAAGAAAAAAACTAGCTGTGAACTACATATCGAAACTAATTCTCCAACCTGATCATCCTACCCATAGCTCCATATTTAAACAAAAATTCACAAATGCTTTTAGAAACAAACCTAACTCAACCCTCCCTTTCACAGAAAGAATGTCTTCCGCCATCGATTTCCTTAAAAGCTTACCCATATGCAAACCTGAACCTCTAAACCCTCCATGGCTTCACAAACCCCCCAATATTATGTTTGACTTGTCACGATTACTCAAAACCAATACCTCCCCTTCCGAATACAAAAATGAATTTACCACTCTGCTCCATACTCTTCCGGATACCTTTTTAATCTATACAGATGGATCAAAATCAGAAGAATCTACTGCCTGCTCATTCGTTACACACAACTCGACACACAAAATAAAATTACATAAACTATGTAACATTTATACTGCAGAGCTTCAAGCAATAGTTTCAGCTTTACACTACGCTATGTCAGTTCCCTCACACTCAATCACCATAGTTACCGACTCACTGAGTGCCTTAAAAGGTTTACATAGCATGTACTCTCCCCAACCTCTCGTCCTAAAGATACACCGATATATCCATATGCTCCAAGAATTAGAAAAGACAGTATGCTTTATTTGGATCCCAAGCCATGTGGGGATAGTTGGTAATGAGCTGGCAGATAGGGCCGCCAAACAGGCGCTCACCCTCCCGGGTCAAGGCGTACCTATCCTAACACCGCGAGATATGTCTCAGCCGCTCCGAAATTAAATATCGGCTGCCTGGCAGTCCATGTGGGACGAGAGTCCTGCTAGCAAACTGAAAGTCGTCAAAACAAAAGTGGGGCCTTGGTCCTCATCATGTCGCTCAAGCCGCAGGGAGGAAGTTATCCTGGCCAGATTAAGGATTGGCCACACTAACATGACCCATCTTCATCTCATTACCAAGCAGCCACCTCCTAAGTTCCCACATTGTAACAATATCCTGACTGTAGGCCACATTTTAGAAGAATGCCTTTCTTATAGGACAGGTTTAAACAAATTTGGGCTCATACCTAATATATCCTTCATACTCTCCGATAATGAAAACAACATCTCGGCGCTGTTCAGGTTTCTTAAGAAACACCTACTATTTAATAAAATATAGTCTTTTAATTTAACTTATTTTTATTTTATTTTTTTTTAATTATTTATTTATTTTTTTACTATTTTATCCAATTATTATACGTCTAGTTTATTAGTTTTGATTTATTTTTATACTTAAAGAGAACTATAGGCGTTTATGACCCCTGGGTTTTACGCCTCAAAGCCCCAAACAACAACAACAACAACAACCTTTTCTAGGTACCATAAATAAGTGTCGTTACCATAAATACATTTCGTTACCCATCCTCCCTTCGTTATATAGGCAGTATGGTAAATGTTATTTCGTAAAGATTCTTGAATCGGGAAGAGAGTTTATGTGTGCTTTTCTAGTTTCCTGTCTGCTTTAAAAGCCTTAAAGACACTTAAACGCCCTGTGAATTATTTTGCACAGCATTGCCGTATTGCGGGTTTAACAGACAATAACTGTTAGGCAGAATGATCATCCAAGTCAAAACATTAAGGGATTATAACATTTATTCCTTTTCCTATACCTTGATGGAGTTCACTTACTAGTTTGTTTTGGTCTTACAGCTAAAACTGAAACTAACATTTATTTGTTCAATTTCTGCATCACTGGGGTATTACAAATGGTTTTACTTGATTAAATAAGGGGTTAGTAACGTGTTTGGCTGGTTCGAAAAACTTTTGGTTCCTCTCACTTAACAAATTTTTAATTGATTTTATTTCCAAAACTTTATATGATTTCGATCTTTTTCTATTCCTTTTCAAATATATTCAACGCCATTTATACCAAAAAGTTGAAGATGCATGAACATCAGGTCTGACATTCAGCGCCGTAATATCATTTTGCCCAACAGTAATGCAATGTAGGTTTATCGTCTAACACTATAAACGGCGCTTAGATAAAGGAAAATAACGTTTCTTAAACTCAAAATTTTTGTTACTAAAAAAATATCTTTAGCTAATTTTCAAAATAACGCATCAAATCGTAAAATATTCATCCTTTAACCAAAATTATAATATATAAAGAGTCAAAAAATAAAAACAAAGATAACCGTTAGAGGACATGTTTTGTATTAATGTGTAAGTTCTCATGAAAACATTAGTAAAGGGTGCTGATGTTTTAGTTGGTTGTTGCAATATGGAGGTCTGTTTGTACAGTATTATTGCTAATGTAACAAATACATTTTTTTAAAATTTAATTCAAAGTTGTTATTTGATTTATATAATTATAAAATATTGTAAATTGACATGGTACATAAAAACATATTTCATGAAAAATCTGAGATAAATTTTACTGACTAAGAAATCAAAGGCGCTACGATAAAGGAAAAATGACGTCTCCTAAATACATATTTTTTGTTAATACAAATATTTCTTTAGCCAATTTTTAAAATTTAGTTTTATTTACTTCCCATATACCATAAAGCTTTGAAAGATAAAAGAGAGATTTAACCTTACAGTAACTTAGACAACCTCTGGAGAATATTTTTTAACATACAATTATAAAAAGAACCAAAAAAAAAAAAAAAAAAAAATCCGGGATCATAGATTTTTTTTTCTTTTCCTACATATTTGTAAGGATTTTAATTCATGTTTAAATAAAAACAATAATGTGGGAGAAGTTAGTTGAGGGTGCAGTCAAATTAACACACAATAAAGTAGAAAATTAATTTAATAGAGTCAACGTTTCGGGCTACATTTTAGGTCTTCTTCAGGGCGATAAAAAAAAAGATAAGAATCAGTAGTAGAATATAATATATATAAAGATGTTTTGTTTATATTGTTGTTTTGTATATATAAGGATGAAACGTTGGCTCTATTAAATTAAGTTTCCACTTAATTATGTGTTAACTTGAAATTTGACTGCACCCTCAACGAGCTTCTTTCCTTATATTCACACAGTCTGTCATTCTCACTTCACAAAAAACAATAATGTTCTGAAAGTGATTAATCGAGTCAAAACAAGATAAATATTAAATTCTGACGAGAAGACTTTTGGGTACTTGTTATTGTTATTGGGTACTTGGATCTTCCCTGTCATGTTATTATTTATTTTATTATTATAGCCTATTTGCTGGTTTTCACATTACTGCGGCAGGTGCGAATCAATAAATGGAGTTGCTTATTTATTTTTTAACCTTGATTTTTTTATTCACGCCTCTAAACTTCATAGACAACCAGCGAATGCGACGGTGTAAGTTTTGATCTTGAGGCGTTGTTAGCGTGCCGGATAAAGTAATATCCAGTGGCATCTCTTCCAGGCAGGATACCTATTTCCTATATGCCTTCGACGGATGTTGTGAAACATGTCAGTAGTGGCCATGCTTTGTATTAATGTGTAAGTTGTCATGAAACGTTAGTAGAGGGTGCTGACGTTTTAGTTGGTTGTTGCAATATGGAGGTCTGTTTGTACAGTATTATTGCTGATGTAACATAGACATTTTTTTTAAAATTTAATTTAAAGTTGTTATTTGATTTATATTATTATAAAATATCGTAAATTGATATGGTACATAAAAACATATTTCATGAAAAATCTGTGATAAATTTTACTGACTAAGAAATCAAAGGCGCTACGATAAAGGAAAAATGACGTCTCCTAAATATATTTTTTAATACAAATATTTCTTTAGCCAATTTTCAAAATTTAGTTCTATTTACTTCGCATATACCATAAAGCTTTGAAAGATAAAAGAGAGATTTAACCTTACAGTAACTTAGAGAACCACTGGAGAATATTTTCTAACAAACAACAAGAAAACAAAATCATCAAATATATTTATTTAATAAAATAAATAATTATTTATAATTTATTATAAATAATATATTTATTACGATTTTTCCATATGATAAAATTAAAAAATAAAAAAAATTTTGGTGCGCGCAACACATGACTTTCACGTACCTCGATTATTTATATCAATTCAAGAATTTTTAAACAAATTTATATGATTAATTTAATTTATATAAATTTGACTGAAAAAATTATGGACTTGACTGAAAAAAGCTATAGTTGTCTTAAATATAAAATTTCAGTTTCATAGCACTTTTACACACAAACAGATCTTTTAGCGGGACATCCTCATTTGGACTCAGGGAACCTAAAATGTGTATTTCCATTGAAAACTGGAAATAAAAAAAAATACTTTCTCTTACTATATATTTCATATATAGGTAAGTGAAAGTAAAAAGCAGTGTTCTAAAAAGAGGTATAGCGGGTCCGAACAAGTTAACTATTAGGATTAATTTTTTTTTCTCTTTATATCTATATTCACGCCTGTCAGAATGTATCTGACAATCAGCAAATGTGTTGAACAAATTGAGATCAGACATGGTAGGCATGAAGTAGGAAAATGCCCAGCAGCACCCCTTCCATGGCTTTAATTTAGTTAGCAGAGGAGGTCTCTCATCGCAGCTTCTCTTTAGCCTTCTTCTGACTCGCATTTCAGCTATAGATTAATTTAATTACGGTTTAAAATAGGAGGTTTCTATTATCTTCCAAAAAAAGTTTTTTTGGAAGATAATAGAAACCTACTATTTTAAATATATCAATTGCAATCTTCCCTTAGACCTGTTTTTATTAATTACGGTGTTTTATTTACTAATATAATCATATGATAACGTAAACTGACATGGTACATATAAAGATTTATTTTATAGCAAACTCCATGTAAACTTTACTGACTAAGAAATAAGTTAAAAGCCCCCATAAATAATAATGAGGCCCAATACTTTCGATCTCATAATTTAAAATTCATATTACGGACCTTATTCCTTCTTACTAATCAGCTTACTTTAAGTTTTCTTCATAATAACAATAATGTTTTTAAAAATTATGTTTGAATTAAATATAATGTTTTATATAGCACATTTGCTGATTGTCTGATAGCTTCGGGTAGGTGCAGGTAGAAAAATATTGTAAACATTGTAATTAAATTATAAATAATTTATATTGATGCTTTTTCATCCTTTTCCTTAAAATCATCTGCCTCTTAAGTTTTTGGAAACGCTTATGCTTTTTAGATTATTATTTTCAAAAATGAACCTTTGTTTTTTCGACAAAAAAAAAAAAAAATAAATAAAAATAATAATAAAATCCCCTACTCCAAATTTGAGGATTTCCGTTTCAAGAAAATTTAAATTTTAAGAACGATTAAAAAAATTTGTCCATGGCTTTTCTCTAAAACTACTGGACCGATTTTCATGAGCGGCACAAACATATCAGCGCATCCGAAGATGATCCTAACACTTGGACGTTGATATCCGCCGATTAGTTTTAAAATGGCAGCCGATTAAATATTGAAAAACTCAGGTATTTTTGAATACAGAAAAGAAAATAGGGTTTTTAACCAAGAAACCGTAAATAATTATAAAAAAGGAAAATAAAATTATTGTACACCTATAACTAGTTTATTTTTTAAGATAGATAAAAAAATGTATTGAGTTTTAGGATCAGGATATCGCGACGAATAAAACAAAAAGAAAAAAAAACGCCTATACATACTCTTGTAACTCTTGTTATTTTCTTAGATACAGACAATTTTTTCTACTTTCATATTCTGAGAGTTTCATAATCAGTTCACCAGTATTAATTATAAAACACTTTTCATATGTTTCATCTATATATACGCCCTTAATTCAGTTATTTTTAAAGATAAATTAATAAATACGAAAATATAATTCTTAAAATTGGTTTATAAATAATAGAGATACATTGTTTTGAAATTATTAGAAGTGATTGACCGTTTTCCTTTGAATTATTATTTGTTGTCTTTAAACAGCTATATAAACATTTATACCCTAATATACTTATTTGTAAATAATAAACCATTTCGCAATTGCAGCGATTCTGTTTATTATTTTCAATTATGAACCTTTATAATCGATCAAATAAAAATAATAATAAAAATATAGTATAATATTCACATAAACAACAGAGATAAGTGAAAGTCCGTGTCTTAAGCACACCAGATTTATTTATTTTTATTTTTTTCAGTAATAATCAATCCCCTGTCCCCTAAGTTTCAAAATACGTAGAACCCGAATAACGAATACAAAAAAAAGAAGCTGTTTGGTCGAATTATTAAATAAATAAATAATAAATTTTATAAATCATTTCAGGCCATATTCCTTTAAATTATTTATTGCTTTTCATATTAGTTATCTGTCTATAAATAGCTTCATAAACAGATACCCTAATATAGGTATTTGTATATAATAAACCATTGTGTAATAATTTTCAGCGTTTTTTAGTTTATTTTACATTTTTGCATAACATAACACAAACTACCAATTGAGATATAAAGAATTCAGAAAGAAAGAAGAAGAAGAAAAAAAAAAAAAAAAAAAAAAAAATAATATTATATATATATATATTATATATATATATATATATGGTTGAAGGGACGAATTTAATAATGGGTAACTCGGTAATTGTGTTGCGTAATTTGATTGAACATGGAGCCACTTGCTGCCGGACAGTTTGCTAATGATTATTAGTTTAAGCCTTGTAACTGCTCGTATTAATGACTTCCTTATATATCTACTCTCAAATTTATCTTAATAATACTGTTCTGAATATAAGAAGTACCTATATTCTTATAGCAGAACAGCGAAAAAAATTGTGTTTAATATGTTTGTTTGTTTATTCGCTTAACGTCACTTTTATGCTGCTATGGCTAATTGGACGATGCTACGGGGGGGATCCTAAATTTTGCATATCCAGGTTTTATTAGGATAGGGATCTTTAACGAGTACCTGACTTCGCACAGGCTGGGGAACACCTTTTAATGTCCCCTCTCAAGGACGGCATAGAATGCTGTTATACTAGCCACTACCCTATGGATGACCCCGTTTAATATGTTTTTTCTTTTCAATAATAAAGTTTTGTAATTAAAAAACAAAACAAAAAACAATCCGTCTCTCCCCAAAATTTGAGGACTTACATTTCAAGATACGCAGAACCTAAGAAATTAAAAAAAAAAAAAATCCGTTTGTATGGCGTCTACCATCCGCGGTATTTCTTAGAAACTACCATAAATACGCTTATTGAGCGGTGCAATTTCTACGAACACGACTGTATCATACATCTATACTACTACTCATATTTTAGGACGGATTTGTTGATTTTTTGATTACATGCAAATTAATTTCCCCCCTTAAAGAAATACTTAATTTCAATATATTGTACTTGAAGAAAGAATGTCCAAAAAGATAGATAATACCTTAAAACCGGCATGTGGTTTAGAAGGAGTAAGTAAAACCAAGAATGGTGACAATATTTTATTTATAAATATACAAATAAATGTGATAGTTGATAGACGGATTCTATAGTTATACATTCAACACTCGCGTGAGGAGTTGATATCCCAGATGGCAGATAAGTGAAGAAGTTCAACAAAAGGTTTCTCTATCGGCCGTTCAACCGAAAGCAGCAGATCTAAAGTTGCCGCTATAGAATTATCTACGACAGGCACATCACTTTATCTCAACAACCGATGAATAGGATGTTGTCTCCAATGGTCTGCATAAGATAGTCGCTCTGACACCAATATCCTTTTCATTGTTGCAGATCTGAAAATCTGTCCCACTCTCCATCAACAAAAAGCGATGTAGGAACGAACAGTTAAAAATTTTGACATTACAAGTCCGTCTAGGTTTCATCGTAAAATGAAGATGATGGTTTGAAACGTCTGGATCATTAATTGAGACGTCGATTTTCAAAAGGTACTGAAGGAATTTTTTTTTTCGAATTGATATTTTGGCGTATTTGTATTCTGATGTTTTTTTAAACATCTAAATCTGTTATCAGATTTTGTCTAAAAACATAAAAATCCTTTAAAAACATATTTGAAAATTGCTTTCATTTCAAAAGGTACTAAATCCACTCTCGATTTGATTCTAAAATGTATTAAAAAACAATTCCTACCAAAACGTACTATATTTCCTTACAGCAGAAGCACCTAATAATAATAATAATAGGCTTACCGAACACGGAGGTCCGATGCCGATACCACCAAACTTCGCCTGCACAGACTCGTCCAATGTTCGCCGGTCAAGCCCAAGCCCCTGAGATCAGCTTTAACGCAATCCTCCCATCGCCGCTTCGGCCTACCTTTCGGACGCCTACCAGTCGGATCAGCAAATACCAACTTTCTCGGAATCCGTTCCTCACCGAGCCCAACAATTTTACTCGCCCATTTGAGTCTCCGCGACGCTATTAATTCAATTATATTCACAGGATACAAGTTCCGCAATGCCGCGTTGTGCAACCTTCTAAACTCCCCAGTGCCCTCATCCAAGAATCAAGAAATCAAAGAAGCACCTAAACCCATAATATATTACCAATAATTTATTGTTTTCTTAATTTTTTGCATTTTTATAGTTTATTTCAGTACGTCTCGAATCACCGCCATTATTTTGATCAATAGTTTCAAACTAATAATTAGTTTTTAGGTTATTTTTGAACAATTTAGTCGCCTCGGTTCTCGTTGGCTATTTATTAAATTAATTTTTACGCGACAAAGTCTTATAAATTGATGGGTGCATGAACGAAAAAGTTGTGTCCCGTTACCATGCACGTGTGCGCATGCGCAAGAGTCAGAGTTGATCGTCAAGGAGTGGGGGTAATGTCTGTGACGCGTTAACATTTGTATATATGGTTGAAAAAATAAATTGTACTAATTCGTTCATGCATCATTATTTATTTACTACATATCATTTATTACTTATGTTTGTCCTTAACGTTGAGGTTGTCACGTTAAAGTCCCCACGGCGAGCAGCGCCGTCGCCCGAGGGTAAAACCGACTTTTTTTTAATAGTATTCCTTCTTGCAGCCACATTATTATATATAAATGTTTCAGAAACTCACCTTTTCATTGAATAATGACATTTGATTCAGCAAATGGTAGAAATTAGAATTTCCTGACCTTGCTTAATATTAAAAGAAAAGCGGTGCCTGATCTGACCTAATAGGAATTATTTTTTGAAAAAGGTAAAAAAAAAATTAAAAAAAAAATTTAAAGTTATTTATTTTACAGTCTCTATAGTTAAATCTTTTTTACACTCAGTTAATAATAATTTCTCTTCAAATATTTATTTGTAACTTAACAAAAGTGCAATAACAATCAGCAAATGTGAGGAATCATCCATGAATGCTGACACGTGAGGCATTAGGAAGGATCTGTACCCAGCAGCACGCCATCCTGACATGAATAACCATACATTATTTCAAGAGATCTCGCATTCAACACCTTTTTAATCTCCACCTCGAATTGATAGGCATGTCGTTTTTAGCTATATCTCTTATTAGTGTGTTGGTATGTCCTTGTAAGTTATTGTGAAATTGTTAATAAAGAATCCTTATATGTTCCTCCACATCATTATGTAAAGTTTTGTTAGTAACGTACCAAGGTGCATTTGTTATGAGTTGCAAAGTTTTGGATTGGAAAATATAAATATATTTGTTAAATTTACAGAAATAATAAATAAAAGTTCAAAACAAATTTCATAATTACACTGTTTCTTATTATATTGCCATAAATAAAGGTCTTTTGAATATTTGCTTTTCTTTATGAAGAATAGAAAATAAAATCTACTTAACCGACAAGGAAAGATATTTTTCATTGAGAGAAATGGGAAATGTACATAACATAGTAATTAAAATAACAAAGACGTCAGTTATGAGTATTGTTGTGTAAGGAAGGTTATGATAACTGTTATCTCGCGTTATATTCTTCTAAAAAGTACAATATCTTCTTTAATTTTTCGAAAAAGTACTATATCTATATTATATTGTTAAAAAGTCATAAGAAAAGTGAAATGATTTGAAAAAATAAATAATTAATATAATAAATAATCAACTTTAAATTTTAGATTTAAAAAAAAAAAAGAAAGAATCAAGCAGATTGTTGCAGTAATAAATAGATGACAGATTTTTTGCGTTTTCTGTAAAATTGTCTTAAGTGGATTTAATACCTTTTGGAAATCAATGTCTCAATTGGCTTCGGAATTCTAAATACATAGATTCATCTAAGTTAGATAATTCAAGTTTTTAATTATCAGAAAAAAAAAAATATAAATGTTTAATTCTTTTTAAAAATTAGTTGTATATGACAATCATTGCAATTAAAATGCTTAAGACTCGCAACGACAGCTCCTTGGTACATAAACAACAAATCCCTACATACGGAATTACAACCAATAATTGACCAACATATACGAACCCTCTATTCATTCTCCTTTTAACAGTAAACTGCACGGATACGACAATAGCCTTATAAATATGTCAATACCCGAAATGCCTGTCAGATAAAGAATGAAGAGAAGCTGGATGAGAGACTTCCCTTGGTAAATTAAAGCCTAAAAATTAGTGCTGCTGGGCACATTTCTTCGCATGTCTGCTGTTATTATATTTTTATATAGCATATTTGCTTCATGTCCGATAGTTTCTGATTGGTGCGAAAAGAGAAATACGGAGAGAAAAAAATATGTCGAGTTTTGGAAGAATTTGCTTCATTCAAATTATCTTATTTAATAATTTAAATGCGTCATATTGATGGATTTTTGTTGACCGTTGAGAAATTAGATGAGGAAGATGGTTGGGGGTGCGGTCATAAATTAGAAACACACATTTAAAATAAGTGCTATTTTAATTATGTGCCGACGTTTCGGCCTACAATGTGGACCTTCATCAGGGTTTACTCTAAGACGCTGTCTAAAGAAGACAGCGTTTCAGATAGCACTTATTTTAAATGTGTGTTTCTAATTTATGACCGCACCCCAACCATCTTCCTCATCTAAATGCGTCATAATATTTAAAACACCATTTCCTCTTTTAATTAAATAAATCAAATGTTACAATTAAGCAAGGAAGGTTAAATATATGCTGTTTTTTAATAGTCATTTCTTTGGCACATGAAGACAGGATTAGAAATAGTATTATGCATTTTAACAGTTAACTGGGCTCTGATACACTTTTAGTGTTATTACTGATTGAGTGAATAAGAAAAAAAATATAAATATTACTAAAATTCTAAAAATCATTATGAACCGATAAAATAAAATGTAAGCAATCAACTTATTAATTTTTGAAAAGTAATAATTTACAAAATTGTATTTAATATAAAGGTATTTTATTGTATAATACAAAAAGGTAAGTTTCTAAATGGATGATTTTGGCTATTTTAAAGGATACGCCATTCAATAAAAACCCTTGTGTTCGCTACCTTAAAACAATAAGAAAAAAAAAGTGATAATTTTCGTTGAAAATATTTTAAACAATACACTTATCCGATAAGTATGCGATTCCAAATTTAAAAGAACCGCCATTTTTGAATCGATTTCCAAAAAAATTATTTGATTGAAATATTACCATCAGTAACTATGTTAAGA
The DNA here is from genome assembly GCA_023052935.1 of Piezodorus guildinii. Classification (NCBI taxonomy): domain Eukaryota; kingdom Metazoa; phylum Arthropoda; class Insecta; order Hemiptera; family Pentatomidae; genus Piezodorus; species Piezodorus guildinii. The sequence goes on from CM041293.1 coordinate 67,347,067, forward strand.
CAAAAAACAAAAGCAAAAAAACTCTTTTTTATTTCCCCCCTCTTCCTGTTGCATTAATCAGTAAAAAACCCAACATCAAACATAAAGACTGTCTGTATGAGGGAGGGAGGGCTGGTTAGTCCACAAAAGGACATATTACTATTTGGACAAAGGTCGAAATATAGATTCATGGGTAGTGAGATTAGTGCAATATAATATAATGATTTAAAAAGGTATAATATATAATAAGGTATACTATTGCTATATAATGTAATTTAAGAGGTTATTTCCAGAACATTTGCTGGTTGTCGGATTATTTCTGAAAGATGTATAATATAAAAACTTAAATAAGAAACTCAAGGACGTTGCTGGAAAACATTTTATGTGCTTACATACTTATGTGTATATTTTATCAATTACACGTATAATTAAGTAACCAGTTATATTATTGTATATTTTCGCCAAAACGATAAACTGATATTTTATTGATCTATGATCTTTACTTGTATTATTTATCAAAATATAAAATGTTTTTGTATTATTATTATAGTTAATAATAATAAATGAGATCTAAGATGTTTTTTAAAAGATGACTCCAGACAAGCAAGAAAAAACTGACAAGGAAATAATTCATTATTAAATAACTGATTTTTTTTTTTCTCATTAACAAGATCATTAAAAAATCTGTTTTTAATGATCCTGACAACGATGGAAAAATAGAGTTTAATTAGAGCTTGCATCATTTTATGAAAGTCTATTATATTATGAGTCCAGTTATGTACATAGAACATCTTTTACTGTAAACCGTCGTTGAAATTCAGGACAAATTTTACTTTCGCTTTCATATGTATGAAATATATTTTAAAGGAAAGTATTGTCATTTTTAATTTTTAGTTTTTAACGGAAATACATGTTTAGGATCACTTGAGTCCAAATAAAGTCACGCGAAAAAGTTTAAGTAAGTGTATGTGTGTTTGACTAGTCTACCACAAAAACGACAAATCGTATGAAGCTGAAATTTGATTTTTAAAAGAACTCCATGCCCGAAATTGTACAACAACTTTCCATCGAAATCAGCGTACCTGAAGAGCCACTTTATACCATGCATTTTGCCCGTTTTCGCGATTTTCTCTAAAAACTGTTTAACGATTTTGATTAAACTCCTTAAATTTATTGGGATTTAATATCTTATAGGTTTCATGCTGATTGAAATGGTCTGGCAGGGTTTATTTTAAATTTTAATATTTAACTATGTCTATATTAAATTTAAAGAGACGATATTTTAAATTTTCTTATTCTGAAGTACCTTTAATATTTTAGATTAGAACCGAGCTGATGCGCTCGATGATAACAGTCATACGTTACAACGTCTCTCAGATTTTTGCTTTTTTCAGTAGGAATTCGCTTGAATTCAGTCTGGAGAACATCACTAGACCTCAGGAATACTACGGCAGTGAATATTGGAGAAATTTCGGTAAGCAAAGTTATAATTTACTTTGTACAATCACGAAAAAGTGAAAGAAGGGTCACTAATCAGCTGATTGCCGCTAGCTAGGCAAGCTCGGGCTTGCTTTTCGTTAACTTATCTTTCTTTTATCTTTAATTCTTATCTCATTATTTATATATTATTATTATTTTCTTAATCAATGAGATATTTTCATCAAGTCATGTCCTCAAAGTCTGCAAGTAAAAGATCTAGATCTGCAGGTTCTAACTCGTCTCCTACAAAACAGAGACCCCGCCGTGAACAAAATAAAAAAATAATTCCACCAGCGACCGCGTCGGCTACCTCATTAGGATCTGAACCACAGCCCAGCACATCATCACAAGGAATAACTGATGAATCCCCGTTTTTTACACCGAATCCATTTGAGATCCTCCAAAATGAAAAAGAAACCATGGAATCTTCTCCTATACCCAGGGAACCACTACCTCCACCAATATTTGTTAAAAATATTAAAAATTTTAAACTGATGTGTGCGCATTTAAACAAAGTAACTGATCCTGATAGTTATTATTGTATAAGTAGAACCAATGATACTAAAATATCTCCGACAACTGCTGAAACCTACAGAAAGATTGTAAAATATCTGACTGAGACCAAAGCTGACTTTCATACTTATCAGCTGCGCCAGGAGAGAGCATTAAGGGTCGTAATCAGAAACCTACATTCCTCAACACCCGTTGAAGCTATCAAAGAAGAACTGACAGAATTAGGATTCCAAGTGAGGCAAGTCACCAACGTTCTAAAAGATAAAAGTCCACTGCCTCTATTCTTCGTGGACTTGGAACCATCAGCAGGAGTCGAAAAAATCTATGACCTCAGTAGACTGTACTATACCCGTGTAAAAGTTGAAAAACCTTACACAAAGAGGGAAATAGTTCAGTGTCATAACTGTCAGGCATATGGTCATACCAAAAGTTATTGCCATCACATACCACGCTGTGTGAAATGCGGTGAACAGCATAAAACCGAAGAATGTACAAGATCAAGATCTACACCCGCTGTATGTGCTCTGTGCCTCAAGGACCACCCGGCTAACTACAAGGGATGTGAAATCTACAAGAAACTCAGAACCAGATACCAAAAACCTCAGGATCCGAATGAAACAGCTGTACCAACCAGAAGCAGAAGAGAACCATCTAAACTTGTAAATTCTAACGTATCATTTGCCCACTTGCTTGGAGGTGGAAACCAGAATCATGAAGTCGAGGCACTGCCGGAACAAGTTTTTCCTCAACTTTCTCAATCTATTGTACAACAATCTATCCCTCAAAGTTTACCTAATCTTCAAAAAACTCCTCAACATCAAATTTCTCATATCCCTCCACCATCAAACGTCACAGATCTTACCAGTCTAATGACATCGTTCATCTCCGAAATCAAATCTCTTGTTATGCCGCTTATATCACTCCTTACAAATCTAGTATCAAATCTAATCCCTGCCTTGAAAAATCCTTAAATGAATTCACCTAACTCCTTATCCATTCTCCTTTGGAATTGCGAATGGTGTTAGAAATCATACTGACGAACTGACAGCATTGTTGCAAGACAAAACAATCGATGTTGCACTTATAACTGAAACAAGACTAACGACTAAACAGTACTTCAAAATACCGCAATACATCACATACCGTACTGACCACCCAGACGGCAAAGCCCATGCCGGTTCTGCTATCATTGTCCACCAATCCCTCTCTCATCATTTACTCCCACTTCCCACCTATGATTTCCTACAAGCCACAGCCATAGTAATCAAGACTTTTTCCTTTCCGGTAACCCTCACATCTGCATACTGCCCTCCTAAACATTCCATTTCCAATTCCGAATTTGTATCCTTCCTGGATTCCTTAGGAAATCGTTTCATTCTGGGTGCAGACTTAAACGCCAAGCATCAGCAGTGGGGTTCCAGAACCACGAATTCTCGGGACGAAATTTGCTGTCTGCACTCAACTCCCGAAATTTTAATATCCTGCCTCCTGACTCCCCTACCTACTGGCCAACCGATCCTAACCGCAATCCTGACATCCTCGACTTCTTTATCCACAGCGGATTAGGCTCCCTCAACTTTTCTGTAACTCGCCTTGATGAACTATCCTCAGACCATAGTCCACTGATCCTAAAAGTATCTCTCACTCCAATTCCAAAACCCATTCCACCATCATTCATCCGAGGCCCTGTCAACTGGAACCTTTTCCGCCAAATCCTGACCGATAATATTGACCTCAGAGTAACCCTCAAAACCCCAGATGACCTAGATAATTCCGTCTATTCCTTTACCACCGCCATCCAACAAGCTGTCTGGACTGCCTCCTCTCCTAAACACCCCAATATAAATCCTCACCAAAATCATTTTCCACAACATATTATAGACCTCATCCATACCAAACGCCGAGCAAGATCACTATGGCAGCGCACACGACACCCAACAGATCGCCGCTCCTATAACTTCTATTGTAGACAATTGAAGAGGGAGTTGGCGACCTTCCGTTCCCAGTCCTTCAATTCCTACCTCTCTTCTCTATCAGCTCGTGATAATTCCCTGTGGAATGTCACGAAAAAGATCCTAAAATACCATCAAGTTTCCCATCCTCTCCGACGTGGTGATGACTCCTGGGCTGCGTCTGATGAAGATAAAGCCGAGGAATTCGCCACACACCTCTCCAAAGTTTTCACTCCTCACCCGGAATCCCACGCCAATCACACCGCAACAGTGCAAGACTTTCTTATGTCACCAATTCCACTTTCCCTACCTCCTAAAGCTATTAATCCCTCTGAGGTCAAATATCTTCTCCAAAAACTTACCCTCCGTAAATCTCCTGGACACGATCTCCTTACTCCCCAGATCCTCCGACAACTTCCGCAGAAAGCTATTATATTCCTTACTTATATTTACAACTGCATCCTACGCACCACCTATTTTCCTCTGTTATGGAAACATTCCACTATCATACTTTTTCTAAAACCAGGCAAACCATCCAACAACACTTCATCCTACAGGCCTATTAGTCTACTCTCCATCCTCTCAAAAATCTTCGAAAGGCTTCTTCTTAAACGTATCCTTCCCATCAGTTTGGATTCCGTCCTCAGCATTCCACAGTTCAACAGGGGCTCCGAGTTGTAGACCATATTTCCTCAGCTCTTGAATGCAAAGAGTATTGTTCTGGTGCGTTTCTGGACATTGCGCAAGCTTTTGACCGGGTATGGCCCACTGGATTACTCTTCAAGCTGAAAACCCATTTACCCCAGTCTCTATACCTCATTCTCCGATCCTATCTCTCAAACCGTTCCTTCCGCGTTCGCTGTGGTGTAGAATTTTCTAACCTTTATCCCGTTGAGGCCGGTGTTCCTCAAGGCAGCGTCTTGGGACCCGTCCTCTACATCCTTTACACTGCTGATATTCCTACACATCCTGATACCTTTCTGGCAACTTTTGCAGACGACACCGCCATCCTATCATCCAGTTCCAATCCTGAAACAGCATCCTTAAACCTGCAAAGACACCTTTCTCTTATCGAAGACTGGTGTAATGCTTGGCGCATTAAGGTGAACGAAGCCAAATGCAAACACGTAACCTTCACTCTTCGACGAAACTCCTGTCCGCCAGTTTACTTCAATTCCATTCCAATTCCTCCTTCAGATACAGTCCGGTATCTTGGCTTACTATTAGACAAAAGATTGACTTGGAACCCACATACAAGACTTAAAAGACAAGAACTCAACCGACGATTCGGACAGTTATACCGACTACTCAACAGAAAATCTGAACTTACAGTTGACAACAAATTATTAATCTACAGGACAATACTGAAGCCCATCTGGACCTACGGACTTGAACTGTGGGGGACAGCTAAACGTACTAACATCAAACGCATTCAATCCTTTCAATCCAAAGTCCTCCGTACAATAGTAAATGCTCCTTATTATGTTTCCAACTATACCTTGCACCACGACCTTAATGTTCCTTTTATTTCAGACCTGATTCCATCCAAATTTTCCAAATTCCACCAGAATCTCATTCATCATCCTAATCCTCTAGCTCAATCCCTATCCAGCCCCACCCATCCATACAACCCACCTAGAAGGTTGAAACGGCAGTGGCCTCGTGACCTCTTATAACATGTATATTGGAGTTCTAGCATTGGCTAGATTCTCCACTCACGTGCTGTATGCTTGTGAATTGTATATAGGTATGAGTGACTATTGTATATATTTTTATTGATTTTATTTTGTATATATGTATATTTTATTATTATTATTATATAAATTTATAGTTTTGTATATATCGTGTGAATGTAGTATGAATGTTGTACGTTATCACTATTAAAAATGTCCTGAATTGGACAGATTGTAATATTGCTCAATGAATAAAAAAAAAAAAAAAAAAAAAAAAAAAAAAAAAAAAAAAACAAGTATAATAATATTGGATTGTGTGTACTACATCACTATTACTACTGTTCATTATGTAACAAATTGTAATATTTCTCAATAAAAAAAAAAATATTGGATTGTAAAAAAGATTAGAACCAATTAAACATACCTTTTTTTTAACATTGATGAAAACGGCTCAATATAACAGTCAAACCAATTTGATAACCAACTAAAGGAGAAAGAAGCAAATAATTTTTTTTTTTTTTTTTTTTTTTAATCAAGAATAGTCACACAGATGTATTATATAATGTTAAAGTTGAACTTAAAAAAAAAGATATCTTATGTACAAAGCTGTAAAACGCAAAGCAGAGAGAGAATAATTTCTATTGTTAATTTATTTAATCTGAAACACTTGATTCCATCGAAACTCAATTTATCAATTTAATTTTTTTATGTTTTTTTTAGTCTAACTTTTGAAAAAGAAATTGAATTGATTTTAACATCGGAGGTAAGTGAAAGTCGTGTGTTGCGAACACCAGATATTTTTTTCTAGTATAAACTTGTATTTATGATTGATCTTTTGATCATGATTGAACAGGGAATACCTAGAAAGTTAGTAAACCTAGTAGAGATGTGTTTGTCGGAAACATTCCATAAAGTTAGAATCGGGCATAATTACTCCGAGAGATTTGAGGTGCGATCGGGTTTGAAACAGGGTGACTCCCTTTCACCTGTGTTATTTAATATAGCTTTAGAATATGTCATAGAAAAGGTGATGTGTACCGAGAAAGGCTTAAATATGGTTGAAAAGATTCCGGTTTTGGGGTATGCTGATGATCTGGTACTACTAGGTGAAGACACGGAAACCATACAACTAAATACAAGTGTGTTAATAAAAACCGGTAAAGAAATAGGACTCGAATTAATTACCGATAAGACGAAATATATGATTAGTAGCAGAAACGGTGTCGATCTTGGTGATATTGATGTATCAGGTCATACTTTTGAACACGTAGAGAAATTCAAGTATTTAGGTTCAATTATAACTAGAAAAAATGAAATCCAGGAAGAAATAAAGTCCCGATCAAAGGTGGGAAATGCGTGTTATTATTCAGTTGATAAGTTACGTAGTTCGCGTCTTCTATCTAAAAACTTAAAGAGTAGAATTTATAAAACTATTATTCTTCCAACGGTTCTTTACGGATGTGAAACGCGGCCGCTTACTTTGAAGGATGAACAACGGCTTAAGGTTTTCGAAAATAAAGTATTGCGTCAAATATTTGGTCCGAAGAGAGATGAGGCCACTGGGGAGTTTAGAAGGTTGCACAACGCGGAATTGCGGAACTTGTATCCTGTGAATATAATTGAGCTGATTGCATCGCGGAGACTCAAATGGGCGAGTAAAGTTGTTGGGCTCGATGACGAGCGAATTCCGAGAAAGTTGGTATTTGCTGGTAGGCGTCCGAAAGGTAGGCCGAAGCGGAGATGGAAGGATTGCATTAAGGCTGATCTCGGGAGCTTGGGCTTGAATGGTGAACATTGGACGAGTCTGTGTAGGCGGAATTTGGTGGTATCGGCATCGAACCTTTGGGTTCGCTAAGGCTATTATTATTATTATTATAAACTTTTATAGTAAGAGTGAAAGAGGAAATGGCGTAGAGGGTTTGCGTTTATAACCATAACAGTCTGTTAACAAAGCATTCCCGTTGTTTTGGTGGGTTTGTGTTGCTAATTTTGATTGGATTGGAAGGATTTACTTATTACATGACCATGTAGAGTGTTATTTCTGAAGCAAACTTTGAGTAGCTATTTTATGTTAATTACTTTAAGTACTTATAATAAGCCTCATGTTTAGATAGGATTTTACACCAGGAAGGCTGTCGTTTTAAAATGTGTTAATAAACTAGCTGTCGGCATCCTCGTAAGGAAGGAGGTTTTAATATTTTATTTTTTAATTTTTTTTTATAAAAAAAATATTAATCTAGCAAAAAACATTTCAACATTGTAATCTAAAAATAGAGCAAGCGCCTGAAACCTGTCAATAAACCGGACTTGATAAGGAAAAAGATTTTTAAAATATTTCTATTTTGTTATTTTTTTTTTTTTTTTTTTTGTAGTGAAGTATACAAAAATATTCTAAAAATACTTCCTAGATTGCTATATAAAAATAAAATTGAGGCTGAGGTTTTATAAAACTGTGACTTGGGGTCGCCGCATACCGCTGATGATATTGGTTGCAAACTTAATAAAAGCATTATTGGGTCGTGACCTAATTTTCCACCAAATTTTATTATACTACACTTAGTGGAAACGTCCCTTAAACAGCTGAAAACTTTTTTAAGAGAAAGTTTTTCGCCGATTTAACTAAAATCGGTTTAAGCTATAAATTATAAAATCAACATAAATTATATATATATTAATCACCTCTGTTGAGCTCCTAGAACAGGATAACAGGCGTTATAAAACTTTTCTAGGCAGAGATGGAAGGTGTGAGATTTATTGCATGAGTCCTTCACGAAATAAAAGTCAACCCACACGGATTCGAATCAGTGTCATCACTTACCTTTAACTTCTGGAGTCCGACAAACCAACGCCAAGCCTAAATAATGTGTGTCATAGAAATAATAAAATATTGGTTTATTGTAATATTATCGTTCATTCGTTCTATGTAGTCTTTAACATATTCGCTGAATTATTATCTTTATTTACGAATGAAAGTACCATGTATTGAGATACAAGGATACAAATTTGAAACAGTTCAGGGATTTGTATAACTCGGGTCGTTTGTAGATGCCGAAAATAATTCCTCCAAAGAAATAGAGAAGAGAATTTTAGCTGCTACGAGGGGTTATTATGGTCTATTAAGAATATTTAAATCTAAAGAAATTAATAAGGAAACGAAGGCCACGCTCTACAAAACCCTGATTAGGTCCATACTGACTTATGGCTGTGAATCCTGGGTGTTAAGGAAAACAGATGAACAAAAGATTGCTGTTTTCGAACGAAGAATACTGAGAAGGTTTTATGGGTCTATATGCGAAAATGGTCTTTGGAGAATAAGACACAATCGAGAGCTTTATGAAAAGTATAAAGATGTCCCAGTGGTGAGATTTATAAAGATAAGCAGGCTTCGTTGGGCTGGCCACGTTCAAAGGATGGCAGATGATTGTATCCCCAAGAGAATAATGAGCTATGCGCCGGTAGGCAAAAGGAAGAGAGGGAGACCCCGAATAATGCACTGCAGCTGGGAGCGTTAGGCTGGTGGACGATGGCCAGGAATAGAGAAGAGTGGGGAAGGTTTCTTCTGGAGGCCAGGGACCGAACTGGGCTGTAGCGCCGAGGGTGTATGTATGTATTTACGAATGAAAGTACCATTTAAGTCAATTTTCTGGTCATCACAGTATCTCAAAAACTTTTTTTCTTCTGAAAGTTTACTTTGCTGTCAAGTAAAATAAGGCTGGTTTGAAATAAAATGTCCTCTAAGTAGATGAAAAAAAAAAAAAAATCTGTACCCTATTTTACTACTGGTTAAAAATAATTAAAAAACGACACATTTGAAAAAAAACTACAAGTACACATCTTAGGCTTCTGGCTACAACTAATTAGTAATTTTCGAGCTATGCACAGTTATCACATTTTTGTCAAAAAGCTAGATATTACTTATGCTCATAGGATATTTCTTTATGAGTACATTGTAAATAAGCAGAAATAGCTAAATAGGTTTATCAATTTTTTCGCTACAAATAAAGAAAAGCAGGTTTCTTGTCAATTGTGCATAATATGCCAGATTGAAACACTAACCGAAGTTCCAAAATACAAAATAAAAAGTAAATTAAGTCCATCTTTTCAGGAGACCATTAATTTATTTCATTGCACAGCGTACATAAATTTTCATTATCATTCTTTTAGTCTAAGATCCGAACTTGGAACGATCTGCACCGAGCTGAGAATAGAATAAAACATATTTTATAACAAATTTAGTATATTAGAAAATATGTTAAGAATGGGTTGCCTAAAAAAATCCTAGACAGACTGTTTTTAATTGTTTAAAAAAATATTTTTAATTTAATGTTGCAACATCATGATAATAAGAAAACTTACCCTGACTTAAAGTATCAAAGGTATAGAAGGTGCAGCCGTTGGGTTGCCTAATCTTTTCCTGGACAAACTATCGGTTGTCAGGTAAAAGCGGGTATGTCGAATATCAGTTATCTGCACCGGCTTGATAATAAAAAAAACTTATATCAATATAAGCGTTGTTTTATTGCAAACACATTGATATAGGGTTGCCTGCAAAAAACTTAGTCCTAATCTGGGTTGCCGAATTTTAAAGATTTTAACGCGAGTGGAAATGCGTGACAAAGATATCCGAGTTAAGTATAGCGTGTAATAATAAAGGACTCAACATTGCTGCCGCACGTAATCGGACATTAAATATAAGAAAGTTTATATCCCATATATAATTACAGGACCATTTTTTACACAAATACCAAATTACAAGGTATTTCTTATTATTATTTAAAGTTTTCTTATTATCATGATGTTGCAACATTTTATTAAAAATAATTTTAAAAAAAAATTGAAAATAGTCTGTCCAGGATTTTTTTAGGCAACCCATTCTTAACATATTTCCTAATATACTAAATTTGTTATAAAATATATTTCATTCTATTATCAGCTCGGTGCAGATCGTTTCAAGTTCGGATCTTCTACTATTTGTTTTTTTTAAATGTATGGATCTAAAAACGCACTCTTGAACAGTTCAATAATAATAATAATAATTGACGCTTTAATACGAACAAATGATGTAGCAAACAAGAAGATATTTTCTTCTGAAAAAATAATTATAAATACAAATTTACGTACGCACAAATGTTAATAAAAACGCAGTTTCATACACACAAACATTCATATACAGCGTAGTACAATCCACCATGCTACTACAGCGGTGAAAGAATTTCAAATTAAAATTTCTAATATTCAATATGAATGTGGAACACGTAGCTTACGTCCAAAACCAGAAATATTTTACCCTAACCAATTTCTGGAATCTAATAATATTGGATTCCCCATTATATTTCTCCCCCTCCGTTTCTTACCTTTAATATCAAGTATTAGGGTGAATGATTCTGTTTCATGAGATATGGTATTATTCCATGGGCGGATCAAGCTCACAATTGAATGGAGGACCGAATTTCCGAATTTAAGTTTGAAGTCTATGTTGATGTGCACGCATTTATAAAAACAATAAAAATTCTATAATTTATATATGTTTAACATATTTTTACTTTTGCTTACCTATATATAAAATATATATTAAGGGAAAGTATTGCGATCGTGAAAATACTGAAATTTGAGATTTCACCAGAAATAAAAGTTTTACAATTCCCTGACCTCAAATGACCAAGTCCCGCAAAAAGGTTTGTGTGTCTGGGTATCTACGTGTGATTTTTCACCCAAATCAACTTACCAGAAGTATTACTTTATATCATGCATTTTGCTATTTTTACGATTTTCTCGAAAATAGCCTTAATGATTTTTATTAAACTCGCTATATCGATGTAATATTTTATAAGATTTAATATCATATAGGTTTTATTCTGATTGAAATAATCTGTTTAGACTACTACAATCACTTAGTTTTATCAGCTTTTGATCACTATAAATATAAAACTAAGTTATTGTTGTAGTTTGTTTTATGTTTGTTGTTTGTTTATGTTTGTTGTGTATTTATTTAGTAAATAAAGTTGGAGGATAAGAAAAAAAAAAAAAAAAAAAATGTAGTAGATAATACTATCATATAATTTTAAACTAAATACATGTTTGTATTGAAACTCGATGTAATTCTTTAATCTTTTTTATCTATAGATATAGTTTAAAGTTCTTGAATTATAGCAACGGAGGTAAATGAAAGACTTTTTTCAATTATATTTTAGTTCGTTCAAATTTAGATATTAAACCAAATATTTTTTTTTTTTTTTTTTTTAAGAATCAATCTCGGTACACTCTGTGAAATCTCAGTCCTCTGAATAATTCTAATTTGCTGCTTCGTCGATTTCTGATCCCGCTAAATAAGATTGAATTTCTTTCGTGAAGACAGACCAGCGTTCAATGTCAGTAGACCTCTAGAATGAAAATAGCTTTCATAGTTTATAAAGGTTCCGTTCGGTTATTCCTAAATAAACATCTACTGATAAATAAATAAACTACAGTAAAATTAATCAATCCTTGACTAATTATAGTAACTAAGATGTAAAATAATACAGCAATAGTTGTCGAGGATTGAGCTGCTGTGCTCGGATTTCATAAAATTTAATTAATATCTTGATTATAAAATTGTATTCGACAAAATTTCATATTTATTTAAAAAATATAATAGTTTTGAAGTAGAATTATAATATTTTATACACATTAAATACTGGTTTTTCTTATTAATTTTCATCCTCGAAGTCCTCAAAGTCTTAAAGTTGGTGTTTACCTTTAAAAAAACATCCTATGAGTTCATAGGTAATTTTTTAGAGAGGTTTTGAGGGGAGTTAAAAAAAGGGAATCGTTCCTATTAATTTCGTTTGTTTAAACTATTTAAAAAAAAAACACAAAAAAAATTCAGTTGCTAAATAACTTAGCTCTCGGCTTCTGTCTAAAAACTTAAAGGTAAGAATTTATAGAACTATTATTCTTCCGACGGTTCTTTACGGATGTGAAACGTGGCCGCTTACTTTTAAGGATGAACAACGGCTTAAGGTTTTCGAAAGTAAGGTATTGCGTAAAATATTTGGTCCAAAGAGAGATGAGGCCATTGGGGAGTTTAGAAGGTTGCACAACGCGGAATTGCAGGTTTGTACCCTGTGAATATAATTGAGTTGATATCATCGCGGAGACTCAAATGGGCGCGTAAAGTTGTTGGCCTCGATGAGGAACGGATTCCGGAAAAGTTGGTTTTCGCTGAACCGACTATTAGGCGTCCGAAAGGTAGGCCGAAGCCTCGATGGGAGGATTGCATTAAGGCTGATCTCGGGGGCTTGAGCTTGACCGGCGAACATTGGACGAGTATGTGCAGACGAAGTTTGGTGGTGTCGGCATCGAACCTTCGGGTTCGGTAAGCCTATTATTATTACTATAATAAACTATTTTTTATATTTAACCCTTCCGTTTAGCTGAAGGGAATGTCTTTTTTAAGCTCGTTTGGATAGTGATATTAAAAAAATATTGAAAGCATCAGCTGTTTAGCACAGACGTAACTCTTCTGTTTCATTAATAATAATATTAATAATGCTGGTGCGATAAAAAAAAACAGTATCCAATTTTTAAAAATCTAGAATTAGATAATTTTACTTTGAAAGATTAGCCCCATTGATATAAGTAAGCGATAGATACTTCGGTTGAGGACAAAAAAACATTTATTGAAGAAAACGTTTCAAGTGAGAATAAAAATGTGTCAATATGATCTAGAAATCATACGATACTGATTTTGCTTAAAAGATATTTTTAAAGAAACAACAAAACGTTTAAAGCAGGTAATTAATTTAGAAAATATTTAATATGTCAATTTCAAGGGGATTAGGAATATCATTTGGGCTCAGAAAATTATTCATTACTACTAATAAAAAAAAAACTAACATTTTTATATCATTGTGAAGTTGGGGATCCAGGTAACAATATTATTAGGGAGATTAATAACATATTTTAAATTGCTAAAGATTAATTTTTCAGTATTTCGATTTCAAACGAGTTAGGTAATTGTTCGGGCTCAGAAAATTATTCATTTCTACTAATAAAAAAATTTAATATTTTTATTCTATAATGTAGTTGTGGATTCAAGTAACAATATTATTAGGGAGAATAATAGCATATTTAAAATTGTTAAAGACTAATTTTTCAGTAATTTACTCATAACCATTGCAATTATACCTTGTTTGTTTTTAAAGCTTTTATTACTTAAGTGTATATTGGTAATTCTTTAGCACCTGCTATCCAGTACAATATAAAGTATTTTAATCAAATCTTTTATATTAAAATAATCTATATTATGTTATAAATCTATATTAATGGCGATATTTGTTTGCTATAATTCAACATATTCAAAAAGACTGCTGTGATAATATGGTTACCAGATAAATTATATTACGTATAAAACACTTATTTATACAATATGGTGATATTAGCTTTGACATGCTATTTAAACTTGACCCGACCCTAATTGTGAGGAGACCTTGTTGTGCTACTGAATACTTGATTCAATCAAAACATTATATCTTTAATTATAGATAATGAAGGCAGTGTAAGTCTCTAATTAGTAATAGTATTCACGGGTTACTATATGTTTAATTATATCCCTTTAACTAGAATAATATATATATATATATATATATATATATATATAGTCAAAGTCCCGTGGAGGGCTTAATTATTTATATTTCAGAAGTTATAGAAATTACATCATAAGTCGTTTTGTGGAATATATACATTAGTGCGGAAATTACATGCAACAAGTTTCTGCACCTGAAAATATTAACATAATAAAAAAAATATCAGTAGCTACTATATTAAATTCTAACATTCCGAAGTACATTGTAGTTATTTATTTATAGTATATTTATATTAAATTAAACAAAGTGTACATTGAATAAAATATTTAAGATAACTAGCTGAAAAATCTGGTGCGGGCTACACACGACTTTCACTTACCTCGACTGTTAAAATCAATTTAAAAACTGTTGAATATGCTTTAATTTGAAAATATTTTGAGTTGATTTTAATAAAACGTGTATTCATTTTCCTTAGAAAGATATGATTTAGATAAAATAATAATAATTATAGGCTTACCGAACCCGAAGGTTCGATGCCGATACCACCAAACTTCGCCTGCACAGACTCGTCCAATGTTCACCGGTCAAGCCCAAGCCCCCGAGATCAGCCTTAATGCAATCCTCCCATCGACGCTAAGGCCTACCTTTCGGACGCCTACCAGTCGGTTCAGCGAATACCAACTTTCTCGGAATCCGTTCCTCACTAAGCCCAACAACTTTACGCGCCCATTTGAGTCTCCGCGATGCTATCAACTCAATTATATTCACATGGTACAAACTCCGCAATTCCGCGTTGTGCAACCTTCTAAACTGCCCAGTGGTCTCATCTCTCTTCGGACCAAATATTTTACGCAGTACCTTATTTTCGAAAACCTTAAGCCGTTGTTCATCCTTCAAAGTAAGCGGCCACGTTTCACATCCGTAAAGAACCGTCGGAAGAATAATAGTTTTTATAAATTCTAACCTTTAAGTTTTTGGACAGAAGCCGCGAGCTAAGTAATTTAGCAACTGAAAAATAACAGGCATTTCCCACCTTTAACCGGGACTTTATTTCTTCCTGGATTTCATTTTTTCTTGTTATCATTGAACCTAAATACTTGAATTTCTCTACGTGTTCAAAAGTATGACCTGAAATATTAATATCATCAAGATCGCCACCATTTCTGCAACTAATCATATATTTCGTCTTATCGGTATTTAATTCGAGACCTATTTGTTTACCGGTTTTTATTAACACACTTGTATTTAGTTGTATAGTTTCCGTGTCTTCACCTAGCAGTACCAAATCATCGGCATACCCTTTTTTTTTAATAACAATTTTTATTGAGAAAATTTTACAATCTGTCCCAATTTGGACATTAATAGTATTGCTGAATGATATCAAACATACAATATTTACACAAGAGAAAATTACAATAAAATATATACACAATAATGAATCAATACAAAAGTCAATAATTCACTTATACCTATATACACATACACACACTCATACATACATCACATTGAGTGGAGAATCTAGCCAGTGCTAGAACTCCAATATATTTACAAAAGGTCGCGGGGCCACTGCCGTTTCAACCTTCTAGGTGGGTTGTATGGATGAGTGGAGCTGGATAGGGATTGAGCTAAAGGATTAGGATGATGAATGAGGTTCTGGTGGAATTTGGAAAATTTGGATGGAATTAGGTCTGAAATAAATGGAACATTAAGGTCGTGGTGCAAGGTATAATTGGAGACATAATAAGGAGCATTTACTATTGTACGGAGGACTTTGGATTGAAAGGATTGAATGCGTTTGATGTTAGAACGTTTAGCTGTCCCCCACAGTTCAAGTCCGTAGGTCCAGATGGGCTTCAGTATTGTCTTGTAGATTAATAATTTGTTTTCAACTGTAAGTTCAGATTGTCTGTTGAGTAGTCGGTATAACTGTCCGAATCGTCGGTTGAGTTCTTGTCTTTTAAGTCTTGTATGTGGGTTCCAAGTCAATCTTTTGTCTAACAGTAAGCCAAGATACCGGACTGTATCTGAGAGAGGAATCGGTAATGAGTTGAAATAAACTGGCGGACAGGATTTTCGTCTAAGAGTAAAGGTTATGTGTTTACATTTGGCTTCGTTCACCTTTACACGCCAGTTATTACACCAGTGTTCGATAAGGAAAAGGTGTCTCTGAAGGTTTAAGGATGCTGTTTCAGGATTGGAACTGGATGATAGGATGGCGGTGTCGTCTGCAAAAGTTGCCAGAAAGGTATCAGGATGTGTAGGAATATCAGCAGTGTAAAGGATGTAGAGGATGGGTCCCAAGACGCTGCCTTGAGGAACACCGGCCTCAACGGGATAAAGGTTAGAAAATTCTTCACCACAGCGAACTCGGAAGGAACGGTTCGAGAGATAGGATCGGAGAATGAGGTATAGGGACTGGGGTAAATGGGTTTTCAGCTTGAAGAGTAATCCAGTGTGCCATACCCGGTCAAAAGCTTGCGCAATGTCCAGAAACGCACCAGAACAATACTCTTTGCATTCAAGAGCTGAGGAAATATGGTCTACAACTCGGAGCCCCTGTTGAACTGTGGAATGCTGAGGACGGAATCCAAACTGATGGGAAGGAAGATTTTGAGATTCTAATATGGGTAGGATACGTTTAAGAAGAAGCCTTTCGAAGATTTTTGAGAGGATGGGGAGTAGACTAATAGGCCTGTAGGATGAAGTGTTGTTGGAAGGTTTACCTGGTTTTAAAAAAAGGATGATGGTGGAATGTTTCCATAACAGAGGAAAATAGGTGGTGCGGAGGATGCAGTTATAAATATAAGTAAGGAATATAATAGCTTTCTGCGGAAGTTGTCGGAGGATCTGGGGAGTAAGGAGATCATGTCCAGGAGATTTACGGAGAGTCAGTTTTTGGAGAAGATATTTGACCTCAGAGGGATATATAGCTTTAGGAGGTACGGAAAGTGGAATCGGTGACATAAGAAAGTCTTGCACTTTTGCGGTGTGATTGATGTGGGATTCCGGGTGAGGAGTGAATACTTTGGAGAGGTGTGTGGCGAATTCCTCGGCTTTATCTTCATCAGACGCAGCCCAGGACTCATCACCACGTCGGAGAGGATGGGAAACATGATGGTATTTTAGGATCTTTTTCGTGACATTCCACAGGGAATTATCACGAGCTGATAGAGAGGAGAGGTAGGAATTAAAGGACTGGGAACGAAAGTTCGCCAACTCCCTCTTCAATTGTCTACAATAGAAGTTATAGGAGCGGCGATCTGTTGGGTGTCGGGTGCGCTGCCATAATGATCTTGCTCGGCGTTTGGTGTGGATAAGGTCTATAATAGGTTGTGGAAAATGATTTTGGTCTGGATTTATATTGGAGTGTTTAGGAGAGGAAGCAGTCCAGACAGCTTGTTGGATGGCGGTGGTAAAGGAATAGACGGAATTATCTAGGTCATCTTGGGTTTTGAGGGTTACTCTGAGGTCAATATTATCGGTCAGGATTTGGCGGAAAAGGTTCCAGTTGACAGGGCCTCGGATGAATGATGGTGGAATGGGTTTTGGAATTGGAGTGAGAGATACTTTTAGGATCAGTGGACTATGGTCTGAGGATAGTTCATCAAGGCGAGTTAAAGACAAGTTGAGAGAGCCTAATCCGCTGTGGATAAAGAAGTCGAGGATGTCAGGATTGCGGTTAGGATCGGTTGGCCAGTAGGTAGGGGAGTCAGGAGGCAGGATATTAAAATTTCGGGAGTTGAGTGCAGACAGCAAATTTCGTCCCCGAGAATTCGTGGTTCTGGAACCCCACTGCTGATGCTTGGCGTTTAAGTCTGCACCCAGAATGAAACGATTTCCTAAGGAATCCAGGAAGGATACAAATTCAGAATTGGAAATGGAATGTTTAGGAGGGCAATATGCAGATGTGAGGGTTACCGGAAAGGAAAAAGTCTTGATTACTATGGATGTGGCTTGTAGGAAATCATAGGTGGGAAGTGGGAGTAAATGATGAGAGAGGGATTGGTGGACAATGATAGCAGAACCGGCATGGGCTTTACCGTCTGGGTGGTCAGTACGGTATGTCATGTATTGCGGTATTTTGAAGTACTGTTTAGTCGTTAGTCTTGTTTCAGTTATAAGTGCAACATCGATTGTTTTGTCTTGCAACAACGCTGTCAGTTCGTCAGTATGATTTCTAACACCATTCGCATTCCAAAGGAGAATGGATAAGGAGTTAGGTGAAGTCATTTAAGGATTTTTCAAGGCAGGGATTAGATTCGATACTAGATTCGTAAGGAGTGATATAAGTGGCATAACAAGAGATTTGATTTCGGAGATGAACGATGTCATTAGACTGGTAAGATCTGTGACGTTTGATGGTGGAGGGATATGAGAAATTTGATGTTGAGGAGTTTTTTGAAGATTAGGTAAACTTTGAGGGATAGATTCTTGTACAATAGATTGAGAATGTTGAGGAAAATGTTGTTCCGGCAGTGCCTCGACTTCATGATTCTGGTTACCACCTCCAAGCAAGTGGGCAAATGACACGTTAGAATTTACAAGTTTTGATGGTTCTCTTCTGCTTCTGGTTGGTACAGCTGTTTCATTCGGATCCTGAGGTTTTTGGTATCTGTTTCTGAGTTTCTTGTAGATTTCACATCCCTTGTAGTTAGCCGGGTGGTCCTTGAGGCACAGAGCACATACAGCGGGTGCTGATCTTGATCTTGTACATTCTTCTGTTTTATGCTGTTCACCGCATTTCACACAGCGTGGTATGTGATGGCAATAACTTTTGGTATGACCATATGCCTGACAGTTATGGCACTGGACTATTTCTTTCTTTGTGTAAGGTTTTTCAACTTTTACACGGGTATAGTACAGTCTGCTGAGGTCATAGATTTTTTCGACTCCTGCTGATGGTTCCAGGTCCACGAAGAATAGAGGCAGTGGACTTTTATCTTTTAGAACGTTGGTGACTTGCCTCACTTGGAATCCTAATTCTGTCAGTTCTTCTTTGATTGCTTCAACGGGTGTTGAGGAATGTAGGTTTCTGATTACGACCCTTAATGCTCTCTCTTGGCGCAGCTGATAAGTATGAAAGTCAGCTTTGGTCTCAGTCAGATATTTTACAATCTTTCTGTAGGTTTCAGCAGTAGTCGGAGATATTTTAGTATCATTGGTTCTACTTATACAATAATAACTATTAGGATCTGTTACTTTGTTTAAATGCGCACACATCAGTTTAAAATTTTTAATATTTTTAACAAATATTGGTGGAGGTAGTGGTTCTCTGGGTATAGGAGAAGATTCCATGGTTTCTTTTTCATTTTGGAGGATCTGAAATGGATTCGGTGTAAAAAAACGGAGATTCATCAGTTATTCCTTGTGATGATGTGCTGGGCTGTGGTTCAGAACCTAATGAGGTAGCTGACGCGGTCGCTGGTGGAATCATTTTTTTATTTTGTTCACGGCGGGGTCTCTGTTTTGTGGGAGACGAGTTAGAACCTGCAGATCTAGATCTTTTACTTGCAGACTTTGAGGACATGACTTGATGAAAATATCTCATTGATTAAGAAAATAATAATAATAAATAAATAATGAGATAAGAATTAAAGATAAAAGAAAGATAATTAAAAGAAAAGCAAGCCCGAGCTTGCCGAGCTAGCGGCAATCAGCTGATTAGTGACCCTTCTTTCACTTTTTCGTGATTGTACAAAGTAAATTATAACTTTGCTTACCGAAACTTCTCCAATATTCACTGCCGTAATATTCCTGAGGTCTAGTGATGTTCTCCAGACTGAATTCTAGCAAATTCCTACTGAAAAAAGCAAAAATCTGAGAGACGATGTAACGTATGACTGTTATCATCGAGCGCGACGGCATACCCTAAAACTGGAATCTTGACACCCATATTTAAGCCTTTCTTGGTACACATCACCTTTTCTATGACATATTCTAAAGCTATATTAAACAAAACAGGTGAAAGGGAGTCACCCTGTTTCAAACTCGATCGCACCTCGAATCTCTCGGAGTAATTATGACCGATTCTAACTTTATGAAATGTTTCCGACAAACACATCTGTACTAGGTTTACTAACTTTTTAGGTATCCCCTGTTCAATCATGATGTTATATATAGCTTCTGACGGTCTATGGAATCATAAGCCTTTTTAAAATCTATATAAAGTTGATGGACTACACCGTTGTATTCATGTTTCTTCTATAATATTTGACGTAAGGAAAATATTTGATCAATAGTCGAGCGATTCCTTCTAAAACCACATTGGTAGTCTCCGATAATTTCCTCAGCGTATTCCGTGATTCGGCTAATAATAAAACTAATAAAGTAAAATAATATTATAAATATTATAAGTAAAATAAAATAATATACTTAAAATAATAAAACTATATTAAATTGTTAACCAGTACTTTATTATTTATATCACAACTTTATGTATCAGATAATATTTATCTAAAATATTTATCGCTGAAGGAATTAGTCCGGGTGGCGGTCATTAAATGAAACAACTGAATAGTTTCAACTATTTTTTGTTTGCCAACGTTTCGACCCCCATTGTGGGTCATCATCAGGGCGTCTGGTAGGTGAGTGGAAACTAGCTAGTTTCCACTCACCTACCAGACGCCCTGATGATGACCCACAATGGGGGTCGAAACGTTGGCAAACAATAAAATAGTTGAAACTATTCAGTTGTTTCATTTAATGACCGCCACCCGGACTAATTCCTTCAGTAATTCTCAACGGTCAACTAATTATATCCAAAATGATAAAATATTTATCTTTTCAAAGGTATATTATAACTCTATATTACAGTTCTTATTATCAAACAACCGAAAATTTCATTTAAAATAAGTGTTTTCCGGGGTTCATCCTTTAGTTGGTCATCAAATTCGTCCAACTTTATATATTTAGCCGTACTTTATAAATGTCATTAAGATGATATGGTTAATCTTTTAAAATGTACACATTTAAAGGTACTTTAAAGGAAGAAAATTTAAAATATCGTCAGTTAAGCCCAGTCAGCCAGTATCAATTAGAATGAAACATACATTGTGTATGTTGTGTATTAAAGCCCATCATAATTAATTTAAATGGTTTTGAAAAACCCGTAAAAAGGGTGGAAAATGCATTGTATAAAGTGGCTCTTCTGGTCAGCCGATTTTGATGATAAAGTTCCTTTAACGTCTCAGTCATATAGTTGTCTTAAATATGAAATTTCAGTTACTTGCGACTTTTTGTTTTTGCGCTAGACTTACCACCACACACACAGACCTTATTTCGGGACTTGGTCATTTGGACTCAGGGGACCCTAAAACCCTAAATTTTAGTCGAAAACTGGAATCAGAAAATTTTCACGATCCCAATACTTTCCCTAAATATGTATTTCATATATAAGTATGTAAAGCGGAGGATTAGCGTGCGTTGCTTTGAACGCGCGTTGCCAAGCAACCACAGAGGACCAAAATTTGAAACCAAATTATTGCAAGTTCGAGTCTCGGTGCTAGGGGCTTAAATCTCAGCATGAATCCTCCGCCCTAACCCCCCCTCCTCTCCCCTGGCCAGATAAACCCCGTTTAGCCTTCAAAGGCGAGTTTTTAATATATATTTTTAATTCGAGTTTTAATATATATTTTTAGTTGTGATGCACTGAAAGAAATATTGTAATATATCTTCTAAATATTGATGTGAGTTAACAAATACACCTGAATATATATTTCCTTAATGATATTGTATTGTAGTATCAATGGTATTGAGACGGTTCAAATGGGAATGCAAAGTTGTTGTTAGCCTTAGTGAAGAACGAATGCCTACAAAGGTGATATGCTATCTACTGACTAGTGGGCGTCCAAGAGACAAGCCGAGGCGTAAGTAGGAGGATTTTGTTAACCCTGATCTCGAGGATTTGGGTTTAGACGATAGCCATTAGATTGAATTGTTTAGGTAGAGATTGGTGATACCGAAATCGAAATTTCGGATAAGCTATGGATGTTTTAAATGTACGAATAGAATAATCTTATAAGACAATATTTTCAATAATCCTTAACGTGGTTACTAGCGTCAGCTCTGCTCCAACCTATACGACAAGAAAACGGAAGTGCTCCTAGTTTAAAAATCGTGTGTCAATTGCCTGGAGTAATAAAGGGCAGTTGAAATGTCAAGGGCCCTTAATGCCATCACGTAAAATCCTATCACTACAATCGAATCTAAAGAGGGTCACAGACGGTCATTCCAATTAAAAAAGTGAAACCGCTAGAGTAGCTGGACTAAAGTTAACATTGCCCTCTGATAAACACTCGACTCTATTTTTCACTGAAAAGATGTTCATGATTTCGGAAACACATATTTAATAGGGGTGTAGGGGAAGGGGCGGTGTCAAAATATCAACCACTATTCTTCTTTCCTAGAAGAGACGCTGATTCAAAAGGATTAATAAAGATGATTATTAATTAATGAAAAATTAAAATAAGAATAATGAAAGAAAGCGGAAATTATTGTTATACAATGTTAATAATATAAACACAACATAAATTCATATCAATAAACTTATTAACAAAAATAAAAGAAACTTCAACTAACTGGTATTGAATTAAAGAAAACAATTGATTATCAGAACAAAATGAAGAACTGAGAAGAAATGAAATAGAAAAAAAAAAACTACTGTTCATACTAATCTACGATGATGGTTGATACTCTTGGTTGGTGGCTCACTCGCTGCACTTCCAAAAGGTCGCTGTGAAGAGGTATACTATAGGCCAGGCCCGGCTGGGTTGGCTTTACTGCCTCAATATTAAACGTAAACACACTGCACTGTGTACTAATTTAAGAATGTAGAAGAGGTCTTGCTGGGGTAAAGACTGAGCGAGGAGAGTCGTGTGTGGAACCGACGCTATATACCATATGTTATTTAAAACAACTGAAGTATTACAGTTTTATAGCTACATTTAATGTTAAAAATGATGTATTTTATTCTTTTAATTTCAGTTTAAAAAAATTGATTTTAGTTTAAAAAACAAGGGGTATGATTCGAAATAAATTAAATAATTAATTGCAAGCTCCGTCTCACCCAGATCCGCCCAAAAAAAGAATTATACCATAAATTAAATTTTTGATCAGTTTTCTATATTTATCCGGTCAAAAAGCTAGATTTTCAGACAGGAGGAATTCTTGATGCTTGCACTACTAAATCTTCATAAATGTCAGTTGGAACAAAGTAATATTAAATTACCCCTTCAAATTTAAATTCAAAGACCTGAATGAATTTAAACTGCTTCCAACTTCCTCCCTCCTCCCACAAAAAAGAAAAAGAAACTGTTCAAACCAATACTTACACGTCGTTTGAAAATTGTCGAAAATGAGTACCAAACTGAACAGGTTTTTACATACATTTTTTTATGATAAAGTAACCAATTAATTAGATATTAGAAACAATATGATTAAAATTTACGATATTGATTGTGTGAAATAAGTTACAAAAGACGGATGTGAAAAACATGACGTCCTGTTCATTTAAAATACATAATTGTGTTTACAAATATAAACGTTAATGAAATTAGTATTATAATATTTCCACTTTCTTTTCAATTAAATAAATAAATTACGCCCAGTTGCGAGTGTTTCCATGGGGCAGAAAAATCATGGTTATGGTATGATATACTTTAATATTTTTTTTTGTATTATCGATCAATGATTTGCGTTAGTGTAGTGAGAAATTGAACCAACTTTCGAATGAGTACCTATAATTTTTCACACAATTTCTTTAAAGGTTTTACGCAAAATATAAAATAATATGATCTGTTACTCTCGTCTTCCTTACTTAGTCCAGTTTCCTTGTATCACTGCGTCTATCATGAAACTTTTTAATTAGCCACATAATAGCATAATGTGACGTTCAATAAATAAACTAACAAAATTTATATTTTTTATCTTAACTGGAATCTTTACTGTTTTATCGCTAGGCAAGGAAGCGATTAGAAGATACCGTATTTCCTCTAATTTTCGGGTACCCAATGGATAATTTCTTGCATTATTCTAACGGGGTTACAATCCGTAGAATATTATACCAGTGCTCTATTCAATGGACCACCCCATCTCAACTTGAATGCGTATTTTCCGGAATCGTGGGTGAAGCCTTCTCCAGAATAACCCATGTTTTTTTAATATTCAGAAATATGTCTTACTATGTATTTGAAACCAAATGTTTTTTAGTCACCTTGAATTAATGTTTAAAAAACAACTAATAATTAACATATGTCTGGGACCCTCACACGAAATATGGATGCAATGTTCAATATGCTTATATATATTTCTCATTAATTATTTTGGCTAATACTGGTCAGGTTTGCTTTGCTTTTATGCAGTTAGGAATTCGATGGTCATTTAAATGACTACTTATAGCTTTGCATAAGACGTATAGTTCATGAGTTATGCGAAAAGCAATTTTTTTTTACTTTTTAGAAAATTAAATTAAACCACTTAGAGGGAAAATTTTGCCCAACCCAGCCTTATTGCACAACTAGACGGTAGAACGGACCTCCAGGAAAAATTTCAACCTCACAACCATAGTAATTTTTGAGATGCTGCGATGACCAGAAAATCGAGTAAAATAGCACTTTCTTTTATAAATATAGATTGTACGATGTTTAAATATAAAGTCTAGGAAAACATAAAATGGAGATAAAAAAACAAAAATTAATCAATCTTGTATGAAACAATAGCGTGGGGTAAATTCAATGAGCGGGTGAAGTGAAGGGCTATATAAACGGTCACATTAAAAACGTCCCACTGAAGATCAAAAGAGAGAAAATAAGCACTTAAAGAAAAAGAAAAAAAAACGGAATTTATACTTTTGTTTTATCATAGTGTTTAGTACGATAGAAATGATTTGTAGTTAGGTCATGTATTACATTCTAAAAAAAAAAAATTACACTTTGATCTTAAGCAATAGGTTTATATCATATCCTGCCAATGACCCTGTGGGGTTGAGTCGAAATATATGAAAAATAATAGTTTTATTAAAATACCTGATTCAAAGGAACATATTAAACTATCATGTGCAAATAATGATAAACAAAATAACAAAACATCTAAAGATGTCTTGCTGTTCAAAAGATGTAATTTTATTGAAAAAAAAAGCTGGATATTATTACATAATGGTTTATTATTTTCAAATAACTTATATTATATTATACCTCTTATAATACAATTAACTAATATATATATATAAAGCAATAAATAATTAAGATATTTATTTATTTATTGATTTGAACGTTGGACAAACTGATTTTTACTGTCACTTACCTATATATGAACGATGCCTTGCTGTTCAGAAGATGTAATTGTATTTTATTTTATTGTAAACTGAGATTATTAACGCCTAGGATTTATACATTAATTAACATTTTTAAATTGTTGAAAAAATAAATTATTTCCACTGTAGTTATAATGAAAAATATTTAAATGGGGGAGACAGATTACACTGTTGTTCAAAGGATGAGACTATAGCATATTTATAGTATAATAATAATTGAATTAATGTATTTATTATGTATAACGCTCAATATAAATAAGTGTATATATTGCTGTTGTTATATTATTAATATATACTTTTATTTTCACTTACCTATATATGAAATATTGAATAGTCTGACAGGGCTTAAATGCCGATATTTTCTTTTTCCAAAGTACCCTTAATTTTATAGATTAAACAAAATTAACCTTAACATCTTTTTTGGATTGATAAAAAGTGGCTAAATATAAATGTTGAACGAATCTAATAACTAACAAGAAAGGAGAAAACAAGAATAAAGGAGAAAAGAGCAAACATATTTTTTATTATTGAAAATGTAATTTTAGGTTTCTTGAACTTAATAACATTAATATATATGTATATATATATATATATATATATATATATATATATATATATATATATATATATATATATATATATATATATGTGTGTGTGTGTGTGTTTAATATACCGTTGGAGAGCTAAAGATTTTAGAAAAATATTTATCTTATATTCATAGTTGTAAAAGGTTAAGTAAAGTGACGAAAAAGGCATAAACCTATTACTTATTATTATACTAACAATTTAATATGTTATTTAATCTAAATCAAATGTTTCCAACAAAACTGAATACTCTTTTTATTTAAATTAACCTAAAACTTTTTTCAACTTTAATTTTATTTAATAGTTCACAGCTTGATTTTAACTGTCGAGGTAAATCGACTGTAAGTCGAATTTTTCCAATTCAAAAGCAATTTTTCCTAGGTTCTGAAATTTCCACAATTCATTTTTTTCTAATGATTATTAGAGGGGCTTATTGGCGATTTGATTCAACAAAATCAAACGAACATGTGGAATAACTAAATCAATTTTCAAGTTAATGAAACAAGACATACTATACCTGTTTTGAAGTTATTATTATTATGTGCATAAAAAGGCTTGTTTTTTCATTATCTTTTGTCCCATCACGTTATGCATGTTACTGGATAAGAATGCCTACTACGCAACAAAGCAACTTTTAATGTTATAGCATATTTCACTGGAGTATCGAGAGGGGAATTGAGCATTCAAAGACAGAAGGGCACAGGACAAGCCATACGATGATAAAATCTTAACACACTTAAATAAAATAATAGTTTAAACTTATTGAAGAAGGAAACAACTCATTCTGCATCGGACGCATGCGCCTTCTATGCCGGCCCTACTGTCAGTGTGGTCCAACTGCTCTTAGAGGTAGCGTCGCACTCTCTGCCAAAAAAACACGTAAGTCCTTACGTATGTAAAGAAATCGCTAATTTTGATGTTATAAAGGAAATTATGTAAAATTCACGATCCAGATCCCTCAGAAAGAAAAAATAAACAGTAATTTATCACCCAATCCTGAAATGAGGATTTTCCGAAATTCCGCATGTTTTCAAAATCTGACATATTACGGCCATGAAGAAATAGAATCTTTACTAAATACCCTATTTCTGGTATCTCTGATCAGTGAGGGTAAACACTTCTGAAATCGAAAATGTTTTGTTTTGGCTGGAGTCTTCAAGTGTGTATACCGTCTAAATTTAGGCACCAATGAACACATATTTATTGAAAGGATTTAAATATGTTTTCTGTTCAAATTACAGAAAATAACCACATCGAATTAAAAGCAAAAATTCAAAAAGAGAAAAAAAAAAACAGATTAAAACATGAATATCTGAGGAAAAAGTGAGATTGTTTATTCAATTTTACTTTTCACATTATACGAATAATATTTAAAAAATAATAAGGAACCAAAGCCCCTGATATACACAGTAAACTATTAGAAATAACACCGCTTAATTAAAACAAAATTTACCTAAAAAATAGTTATTAGTTCACTAAATTATTTTCAGGCAAGAAGAAGACAGATATTACAACTGCTATTTTAATTAGGCGGTTGATTTTTTTTTTTTTTTTTACTGGATTTTAGAAGATTTAAAATTTTATACTGATTTATATTTTATTAATTTTTTTTATTATACTATACGTAGTTTTATTTTCTAAAATATAAACCTAGAAAGTACGGTTTTAAATATTTCTTTTTGTTATTTTTTTATAATCCTTAATTTTAATAAACTTTCAATTCCATATAATCGTTTATTTAATGCATTTTATTAAAAACAAATTCTGGGTTTGATTGATGTTTAAAAGTAACAATTCAATGCTGCTTAATAGTATTTTATATGATTAAATTGATTCATTTGTATTTTTACACAATATCATTCTTTTGTTTTGTTTTTTTCAAAGTGAAGTTTAGTTAAGTAAATGAGAAAAGAACCTAATGCAACGTATCTCTTATTGAAAGGTTTCTTGTACAAAGTTCAATTAAAGAAACCCATTTAGTGTTGTATGGACCATTTTCGAAATTAAAAATAATCGATATACTAATGAATTTTTATCAAATTTTCACTTTAGTAATTCCAGTAAACTAAGTTGTCCCGTAACATATGCTAATAACGTGAGAGGTCATGTCGCAGGCGTTCAAAACCAATACGAAGTTACTAAGTTTAGTCGGTGAATTCTGTGAGGTATATCCTTCGGCGGAAGAAAAAGCAATAAAAAAAAATTAAAATAAAATAAATGCATGAATGGACTAAAACAAATTTAATTTATTTTATTATTACCTTTAAAAAATAAAGATAAAAATAAATTTTCTTCACGAAAACAGACCTTTATGTAAAGATTCTTTTTTTTATTTTTATTTATTATTTTTATTTTTTAATTTTTAACTTGTGACATTCTTGACGCGGCCACGATAAACAATTACCACTTTACGATTTTTGTTTTAATCATTCCTAGTTATTGATGCTATGTAAATTATTATTTAAAATCGATAATAAATTGATTTTTTATCTTAACATTTACCTACTAAAATGATGAAAAATATTTTTGATTACAACAAAAAATAAATGTTAAAAATCTCAAAGAAGCCGCACGATTATGCAGTGTTTCATTATTTTATGATGCATATTGACACTTGTTCACAAAATTTGCATTAGTACAAAATATTTCAAAAATTTTAATTTTAATTTAATCATATAAACACAAATGTTGATCGGAAAGAAGGAGCTAAGGTCGAAGTGTGCAGACTTTTAGAACCATTTCTGTATCTCTGCTAATTAAATAAATACCAGGACTACTAAATCCTAACATTAATAATAAGTTGTTTACTATACAAATTATATATTTTTTATCATTAACTAACTATTAAAATAAGTAAAACGAAGAGTATATATTTTTTTTATATAATTAAAATTAGAAAATTTCTCTTCTCGCAATTTTTTATTATTTATTGGCACAGATACACACTATAACATATTCATATATTAAAAAGTACAAGCTTCAAATTAAAAAGGACAATATGTATTAAAATTATGATGAAAATAAAGCAACCGCACTGCATTTACATATAAATCCTTTCATTGGAATTCTATTTCTTTATTTTAATCAATACAATTTTTAGATATTAAAAAACAACAGTTAAGTAAAGATTAGCCTCTTAATAGCATGGATTCGAATCAATTATTGACAATGTAATAAGGAATTCATCGTTAGCATACAATAACCTTCGTGTTATTTTGTTAATTTTTAAAATAAAATTTACCAATATCTGGATACACACATACAAAAACAAAACAATGCATGCTGTGAAATCAGAATATGAATGGAATTAAAATGAAAAATATCGATTTTTCTTTTGCTTTATTCGTCACCTCCTTTCATTAAAAAGAAATAAATTAGTTTTAAATTAAAAAAAAAAAAAAAAATATATATATATACATATATATATATATATATATATATATATATATATATATATATATATATATATGATTAAAGGGATCTGTACATAATACAAATAAAAAAAAAATTGAAAATCTTCATTGGAATTTTAGGCATATGAATGTAAATGTGTATTTATATAATTATATAGATAGATAGACTAATACACACATATTTTGTTTTAAATTTATCTCTATATTATTTTATTTAATTGTTATCAATTAATAATACTGCTTTTAACTAAGAAATAAAGTAAATAAAAAGGGGTTATTGAACTTCGAAAAAAATCTATATAATCAAAAATCAGGTCTAAGAGTACGTGCATTTCATATCCAAGTTTATTTATTAGCTTTATAACCATTTTCTTCAAATAGTAAAATACCTTAAAATTTTAACACTGTGATGTTTAGTTCGAACTTCAAACAGGAAATGCATTTATGGAATCATGTTATTTTCTAACTAAACAGCCCAAAAAAAATATACAATGCATTAGGTGGGAATTTGTTAGTTGATATCTATTGTATTTATTAAAAAAAAATGTATTGTAATCCTATAACAGTCATTATGTGAAAAAATAGATTTTAGAATATGTTTAGTCTCCTTATCCGTGTTCCAACAGCCGCATAAAAAGGAGGTTTATCAACCATAAATATAAGAACTCTTACTATATCAACCATAACTACCAAAGTAGTCGTTAAGTTTACTAACTCAAATATGTTGGCAGGTCTAGTTACTTGTTATGTGCGGTTGTAAGGGTGGTTTTAGTGGGTTGGTACATAGGAGCTCTGATATCTAATCACCGATAAATGTCCGGTTTATCCCTATATAACATCAAACTAATTAAACGAAAATGTATCTTTAGAAAGAATATCAATAATAATAATGCAGCAATAAATAATTTATGTTCTTTTATTTTTATTGGAAAAAAAGACACATGGATTAAAATTTTATCGTAGCTCATAATATAATGCTCTTGAGGCCGAACTTTAATCTCCCTATTAGAACAGCTAATTATTTATCTTTGTCTTAATCGATAATTAAACATTTTTTTAATTGAGTAACATAATGTTTATTTCAATTTATAATAAAATACACAAAACATAAATAATGCTGTACCAAAGTAGACCAGTCTCTTAAGTAATCACATAATAACATAAACATAGGATATGGACACATTAATAAATAAAAGAAAAAAATAAATACATAAAACTTCCACAATTTGAAAAAAACAACAACATCAAATGCATCTTACAGTGATATATGTTTAGTTCGTTTGGGTACATACCTCTTTGTACTATTTTTGGTATAGACTCCAAAATTTCCTATAAGAAAATTTTTGTTAATTAAACATTTAGAAAAAAATTATTTACTAATCTTGTAAATGTAATATTTTAAAATAGGTACTCTAATTTCTGATTCTTTGATTGTATGGATAATGTTCACAGATTCTTATACATTTATTTTGGATGTAATTTGTAATGTAATTTATTGTAATTTGTAATGTAATTTGTATGTAATTTTTTTGTAGTTTGATTTACACGTATAGCTAAATATTGGGCATGCGTAAGTAAGAATTGGTAGTAAACAAGCCTTATATAACAAAAATTTATTAGTTACATTTAATTAAGAGTGCCTGTTAAAATATAAATATATAGTATACAGAGCTCTGTTGGCTTTCTTACACACATCATTTGTGGGCTGTGAGGGATAGAATAAGGACTTCTCTTTGTAAATGATATTGCTCTTGTTTATATTGATTTTCCATTTATTATAAAATCTTTCATTTTTTTTTTTTTTTTTATCCAGTGGTCAGTCTGTTATTGTTTGTGTCCAGTCTGTAACTTGAAGTGTAAAATGCTTTATCATCTGCGAATGATGATTTGTATACTTTGTATGTGTTGGGCATGTCGGTAATCTATAAAGATATAAATAACTGTAGACAATAGAACCCCGTCCTGAGGAAGTCCAGCTTGGAGTGTACTTAGCGACGAGAACTAGTGGCCATGAATAACTACTTGTCTCATCCGATTAGATAAATAGTATTTTACCATGGATATTAAGTGAAATGCCAGATACTGTCGAATCCTCTTTGAACATCCAGTATACCAACACTGTGTGTTGCGTGTGACTGAATCTCTCGGTGATGAGGCCAGTCAGCTTTCCTAACTGGACTATCGTAGAATGTTGGTATCTAAATCCAAATTGTTCTTCAATAAATATCTTTATATTAGTAATAAATGAATTTATTCTCTGTAAAATATTACATACAGGTATGCCGCACCTTTTCCAATAAAGTTTCGCTGTTTCATGACAATATTCTTTAAACGTTGAGGATCAATCTGTTATTTACTCGAGATTGTTTGTAGGATAAAATGAAAACGACAAATTAAATTTTAGTTATTTAAGCCGAAATTAACTGTTCTGAAAAAACCGCCTGGCAGTATTACCGTCATTTGAATTTCCCAAACCTGGTTTGGAGTATCGATTACCAGATCCCAGCTTTTAATATATGTTACAAACCTACCTAAGAATCTAATTCAGGAAAATCCAAGAATGAAGAATTGACAACCCAAAACCGAGATTGGATTCGTAAACGTCAATCTTCATGACGTGGTTTAACTTTGAAATTCTTTTATGTGGATTTGCATAATTAGGGGACACCGCAGAGAAGATGAAGACCCTGTAAGAGAGTTACATACTTTTCTATCTACCAAGGTCAAATTCTCAGTCTTTGAATTCTCACTAGCAGCGTCGATGTCATTTTGCGCCCTGCCGACCACTCCATGCGTCCCTTTGCGATACGGAATATATCGGATACGGACGCCTTGGTGTAGACCGTAGTGGTAGCTCTCGGATGCTTAGCAGTCGCTATAGCGCAAATTAACATTTTAGAAATTCGTTTTTCACTGAGCTTAGCAACTTTATTCACCTATTAGAGTCGATATAACATTAACATGGCGATGCTATCAACTCAATTATACGGACTAGGTAAAAACTCCGTACTATCGCACTGTGTAACCTTTTAAATTTTCCAGTGATCTCATCCCTCTTTGGACCAAACTTTGACGTAATACCTTATTCACGAAAACCTACAGACGTAGTTAATCCTTCAATGCAAGCGACCACGTTTCACATCCATATAGGACCATAGGGATTAAAATAGTTTTATAAATTCTAAGCTTTAAGTTTCTTGAAAGACGCCAGGAGCTATGTAATTTCGCTACTGACACGTATTTTCCGACTTTGAACGCGACTTTATTTCCCCATGAACTTCGTATTTTCTATTTATCGTTGTATTTTATACAAAACGTTGTATTAAGTGACGAATGTTGATCTAATTATTTTGCTTTGATTTATATCCTAGAAATCGGTAGGACGAAAAAAAAATCATTTTGTGTATTAACTTTATTGCCTTATCAATATTATATTACCTAGAACTTAAGATGAGTTCTTATTAAAAATAACTTAGCCTATAGTCTGGTAGTAAGAAATAATGTCATGCAAAAGGACATCGTATGAACCATTGTGTATTGGCCGTCATTTTTTTTTCAAGTTTTTTTTTTTTTATATTTTTATATATATATTAAAAAAAATAAATAAAATAACAGTCGTATTTTGTGTTCGTGTAGATTGATTTCATAAATTTAAAAAATATTCCATTTAAATAAATATGATAAAAAATTAAATGAAAACAATATAAAAAAAAATGTTAGGTATCTAAATTTTAAGGGGTAGCTGAGCGGGTTAGTGCGCGTTGCTTTAAACGCGCGTTGCCTAGCAACAAAGAGGAACAAATAATTTGAAAACGAAGCTTTCACGAGTTCGAAACTCGATGCTGTGGGGGGCTTTTATTTCAGAATTTATCCCCCGCCCTCACCCCTCTGGCCTGTGAAAACCCCGTATAGCCTTCAAAGGCGAGGTAGGGGAGAACAAAAGAAAACTTATTTCTTTAAAATATACATAATTTTTAAAATTAACAAAATAAAAAAATCACACAAAAAAAAAAAAAAAGAAAAAAAGAAACATTCTAACAGTTTCAGAAAGCAAAAAGTTAATCATATTATACAAGTAATCTTATTTTGTAAATAGAAGGAAATTTTAAAAAAGTGGTATAGGAGTGATGAAAACTAGAAAGATTATATTTGTAAAAAACAAAAAAACAGTAGTGATATCACTTCTATTGTACATGAGTTATCTTTACAAAAAGAAAGGAACAACTTTAATCTGCATGGAGGCGAATTTCGGAATTGGACTTTGTATTTTATCTACCGAAACCACCTTGTGTTGACATATGGGACACCCGAGAGATCCATGATTCTGTATAAATATTTAAACTACCACTGTAGCAACCTTTATGGAATGCTTTTTGAAAATTTTCCAGAAAATTACTCCCAGAAGGAAAACAGAAGATCACAAGACCGTAGGTGGAGAATAAGGAAATTAGGTTACTTTTTTGTAAAAATCAAGAGGTAATATCCCGTGTCTCTACCCTGCTTCATTTCTAAAGAGCTTTGAGGACAAATACCGCTCGCGCATTTTTATCACATAAAAGCCAATCATATCATATCATATCATAGAAGCTACTATGGTTAATTGGATTATAATTATTTTTACTTCAGCTTTATATAAAAACGATACAGAGTAATTCATTTAAAATTATATTTTAACAAAGAAAACTAGTATTTGATGCAACACTACTAAATAAAAGAGAAATTAAATAATTAAGGGTAAAAAAACGACAACTAACAAAGATAAAGGGGGAGAATTATAACTTGAATCAAAAGATGTTAAAAAACATATAATATAATATAATATATATAATATAATAATAGGCTTACCGAACCCAAAGGTTCGATGCCGATACCACCAAACTTTGCCTGCACAGACTCGTCCAATGTTCACCGGTCAAGCCCAAGCCCCCGAGATCAGCCTTAATGCAATCCTCCCATCGACGCTTCGACCTACCTTTCGGACGCCTACCAGTCGGTTCAGCGAATACCAACTTTCTCGGAATCCGTTCTTCACCGAGCCCAACAACTTTACGCGTCCATTTGAGTCTCCGCGATGCTATCAACTCAATTATATTCACTGGGTACAAACTCCGCAATTCCGCGTTGTGCAACCTTCTAAACTCCCCAGTGGTCTCATCTCTCTTCGGACCAAATATTTTACGCAGTACCTTATTTTCGGAAACCTTAAGCCTTTGTTCATCCTTCAAAGTAAGCGGCCACGTTTCACATGCGTAAAGAACCGTCGGAAGAATAATAGTTTTATAAATTCTAACCTTTAAGTTTTTAGATAGAATCCCCGAACTAAGTAACTTAGCAACTGAATAATAACACGCATTTCTCACCTTTAATCGGGACTTTATTTCTTCCTGGATTTAATTTTTTCTTGTTATCATTGAACCCAAATACTTGAATTTCTCTACATGTTCAAAAGTATGCCCTGACATATCAATACCACTAAGATCGCCACCGTTTCTGCTACTTATCATATATTTCGTCTTATCGGTATTTAATTCGAGTCCTATATCTTTACCGGTTTTTATTAACAAGCTTGTATTTAGTTGTATGGTTTCCGTGTCTTCACCTAGCAGTACCAAATCATCGGCATACCCCAAAACCGGAATCTTGTCACCCATATTAAAGCCTTTCTCGGTACACATCAACTTTTCTATGACATATTCTAAAGCTATATTAAATAACACAGGTGAAAGGGAATAGAATATATATACATACATACAAAATCACAAAGTAATAGTAATAATAATAATAAGTAAATTAGAATGAGAAAATAAAAACAACTAATTTTGTAAAAATTAAAACAAACAAAAGCAAAGTAAAATAAGCATTTAATCATTATAATTATGAATTTATATCATCAATTATCAGATTTAAGATAAACAAGCGTCTGTGAGGGATAATAGATGCTGGAAAAAGATATATTTAAATGTGGATAACGAAGAAGAATGACGTATATTGGAAAGAGTGGAATTCCAGAATGCAGTGGAACGTGCAAGAAAGGATCGATCAAAGGCTTTATATCTGTGGGATGGGATTTAAGGTCGGAGTGGCGCGATTTTGTTCCAAGAAAGTGGACTGAGGATTTTAATTGAAGGAGACTGTGGATATAGGAAGGATGCTGGGATTTTATCGTTTGGTAAAGAAATGACCCAAGGAAGTAATGTCTGCGTATGGAGGGGAGGAGCCACTTCAACTTATCGTAGAGGTGAGTCACGAGGTACCAGAAACAAATCTTGAACAACAATTCATGATAAACTTCACTCTGTTCTAAAGTACCATACAGAGGCCATCGTACACCGCGCAGCCGTAGTAGAAGTAGGGAAAGATGGGTGAGGAGACAAGGATTTTACGCGTGGATTCGGGAAGAAGGTGACAAAAAAACTTTAGGGTGCTTGTGGCTTTTCGAGAATTTGGGGCAGTATGGGGTTTCCAGGATAGGGATTGGTCAAAAATAATTCCTAGGTATTTGATAATTGAAATTCATGTACCCATCATACCATTATGTTTTGTTATATATTTTTAATAGAAATTTACAACTGTATATTATAACAAGCACATATACTGATTAATGATAAAATACATGATAAAACTTGAAGAGAAACTGCCCATTGGCAGAACTCTTTAGTAGTGAGTCTAAACAAGAAGGTCTCGAGGCCATCTTCTTTTCAGACCTCTCGATGGATTATCAAGAATTGAAGAGGAAACCAGGATTGAAATTAGTAGATTAGAGTGGAAGTGGAGTTTTTCATGGAAGATGTGATATCTGGTAAGGGCCAAATCAGCAAAATATGGAACATTAAGGAGTTTGGATTGTAAGGATTGGATACAGGAAGAGTTCGATGGTTTAGTAGAGTCCCAAAGCTCAACTCCGTAGGTCAGATAGGTTTTATGATTGTCGTGTAAATGAGTCTTTTTTATCTAAGTGAAAGGCTAGAGCGTCTGTATAGTAAGTGTTGAAGGAACCGAAATCGGCGAGGAGTTTCTTCTCTTTTCAGTGTTGTATGCGGATTCCATGTTAGACGTTTGTCAAACAGGAGCTATAAATAGCGGATCTGTTCAACCGGGAAATCATTAAAGGACACTGTAGGATAGGATGTCATAAGTTTACGACGATCATATTGTTAAAAAAAAATATTATTAATCATTTTAATTACCTGAAATATACCGCAGTAGCCTACTATATATCTCATAAAGCAAGCATTCCAATTTAATTGAATATATTTGTCATAATGCGATGGATGGAATATAGATTGAATTTAATCCATTGGTTACACACGTAATTCTTTGATGTAATTATTTTCACAAAATATCTGAATCAAAGGAAAGAACATGTACATTTTAGGTTTTTCTTGAATACCCCACTATACTATAAACTGTTTACACTTCCTATATTTATATGAACATCAACACTTATTATTCCACTTTCAATAGAAAATGTTTATACATCTCTTCAAAATACGTCTTTACTATGAACGTGTGCCTTGAGATACTTGAAATAACTGGACTTAAGGTTTCAAAGTAGTCCGTATCGAAACTTCTAAACATCGAATATCGTAATGGTTTGATATTTCCTTTTCCCAGTTTTTTTTTTTTTTTTTTTTTTTTTATTTACTGAGCAATATTACAATCTGTCCAATTCAGGACATCTTTTCCCAGTTAATAAAGTATTTTAAGACGATTCAAAAGGTAATTCGACAATTGTTTGCATTTGTCGATAGTTAAGGGAAATGGATTTGAGACTTTAAAGTGGCTATAATTACGTTTTTCGAGCTGTATTTTTTATCGCTCTCGCTTATTTTAACTAATATTTACTTTTTATGTTTCATATTGATATAGGTGTTGAAAATTGTGTTTTCGGGTCCTATAATTATGTTTTTTTAGTTTTATTTATTTATCGCTCCCGCGCATTTTAACTCGAATTTACTTTTAATGTTTTTTTATATATAGAGAGATAATTAATGTGCTTTTAGGTGGTTATGATTACGTTTTTGAGCTGTATCTTTTATCGCTTATGCGTATTTCAATTCGGATTTACTTTTGATATCTTTTATTGTTATAGACGTTTGTAATTATCTTTTCGGGTCTTGTGATTACGTTTTTTAAGCTGTTTTTATTGTCGCTTGCTCTCATTTCAACTTGCATTTGCAGTGGTCTTTCTTTGTTTTTGTTTTAGGGGATTCTCATAACGTGTTTTGAACTTTATTCTTTTATGCGCTTGGGAATTTCTACAAACCGTAGGTATTATGTTATAATATGATGTAAAAATTATTTATTGTTTTTTTGCAGGATCTGATTACATTTTTGATTTGGACGTTACATCGCGATTGCGCATTCTTCTAGATCACTTTTCATTTAAGTTAAAATGTGCACTAGCTATAAATAAATGTCATAAACTCTATTAGTATTCCCGAAAACACTATAAACGATCCCTCTATCGAATATTTATGAAATAGAAAGAGTAACTTAAAATGAGTAACAAATTTGGTTCAAATAATGTTATCAGAACACCCGAAAATAGAATAAACGATTCCTCAATTAAATTATCAAATAATTGTAAGACCGAGTTAAGAAGCGGATCCTTTACAAAAGATTTAGTTGAAAAAAATTACTCAGGACGCTAGAAAAGAAATTATAACTAATCCTTTTATAAAATAATAATAATAAAAAAAACAAAAAAAAAAAACATAAACGATGTATATTCCAGCAACGTTATAATGAGAACCCAAAACAAAACAATCAATCAAAATATCAATAAAAAACATTAAAAGTAAATACGAGTTTAAATACGCATGAGCGATAATAAAA
Organism: Piezodorus guildinii; assembly: GCA_023052935.1. Taxonomy (NCBI): domain Eukaryota; kingdom Metazoa; phylum Arthropoda; class Insecta; order Hemiptera; family Pentatomidae; genus Piezodorus; species Piezodorus guildinii. Next base: position 67,385,371 of record CM041293.1, read on the forward strand.
TACAGCTCGAAAAACGTAATCATAACCACCCGAAAGCAAAATAATTAATCCCTATATCAATAAAAAACATTAAAAGTAAATGCGAGTTGAAATACGCATGAGCGATAAAACATACAGCTCGAAAAACGTAATCATAACCACCCGTAAAGTGGGATTCAATTATCCTTCTACACATTAAAAGTAATTTTGAGACGGATTTAAAAATAAGTCGATATTATTTGACATAAGTACGATATTAGTATTACATTAAAGTAATACGTTCAACGTTAGTTTATAAATTTCGAAAAGTATTCACCTGGAGACAAAGAAAAATCCTTATTTATCAAAAAAGAATCAAATTTATAACGCATTGAATTCGGCGGCATATAAATCACTTTTTCATCACCACCCAAAAACATTGTTCTTATTTTGTTATGATTGATCCTCACGAATTCCGCATGAAAATTCAACAGAAAAGAATTAAAGTCCTTTCCATGACACATTACAAGAAATTTAGTTGAATTACCGGTGAACGAATTACAGCTCATATACCTTATTGGAACCCTTCCGTCAGCAGTTTAAATTAGTATATGATAATAAAAAAACACTTTGAAATGTATATATAGTAAACATGAATAATATATCAAATACGAAATTTTACCCAGAGGTAAAGCACATATTAATTATGCTATATCATAAAATCAGCATTAAAATTTATTGCCACGTTCAAATCGCCGAAACAAAAAGCATCTATTTTTTATCCAAATACATAATATCCACTACACCTCCTCCTAAATAATCAAACCTATAAAAATTTTTAAAAACCTAAAGACGATAAATTTTAAAAAGATTGCTAGAATAAAAGATTACAAATTTCATTCTAGGTAAGAAAAATAATACTGTATGACACAAATTTATTCAAAAATGGATAATGTTAAATTCAGAACCCTCATTATTTTTCAACAAACAAGTAAAAAAAAATTATTAAGCTGAATGAAGAAATGACATGACTGAAAATGCTTTGTGATATTTATCACAAGTACATTATGATACGCTTATGGTTACATTTTTGGTATCCACTGGGTCATTGTGAAATATAAACCTGACCCTCTGACCTCTGAAACTGATGATATATAACTGTAGTATTCTGACCTTCATCGATTTCCATTAACAAATTAAAATTATATGGTCATAGCCTCAGTTTGATGAATAAATTAAAAGTAAATACTCAGGGTTGTAAAAGATCATACAAGAACGCATGAAAAAAAAAACAAAAAAAACTAGTATTTAACTACAATGTTCTGATTTTCATTGGGACTACTAATAATGTTTTTAAATAAATTTAATCAAATCGATTTGGACGAAAAACCGACCAATTTGAAAATCATCGTATTTGATTTTTCAAAATTAAATATACCAAAGAATTAGAACTTTAGTTGTTCTAGTTTTCGCGCTAATCAATTTAAGTTATCCGTATGTTAATGTTGATTATGGTGGTTTAGTTTTATTCTAAGATTTATTCCATTCGGCAATTTTTTATTTTGTTCCGAATGATAGTAGTGGGTTGTTCAGAAGAAGTGAAAGTTTTGGGTTGTTACTTTAAAGTACCCCACTATATAATGAACTGTTTACATTTGCTCTATTATTCATCTGTATGAATGTAAACAATGCAGACGTTGATTTCCAAAAAGTACTAAAGGACATTTTTACGAAATGGATATTTTGACATATTTTTATTATCAACATTTAGTTTCATCAAAATCTTTTATTTGATTATATCCATTGAACACTCACGTTCTTGGGTAATTGTTTTACACAAATGTAATTGTTTTCAAAAGGTACTAATTACACATTTACTTTCATTCTGAATCATACTAAAACATGTCATTTCATAACTTTTAGTGTTATTAATATAGTAAAAAAAAAAAATGTAGATTCTAATGTGAAAATAATAAAATAAGTTGGTTTAATAATAGAGTAATGAGAAATGTTCGCGCTTTCTGGAAAATTTCCTAAATAGGATATAGTTCCTTTTGGAAGTCTCCACTAAGATGTCAAGCGTTTTTAGTTTAATATTATTACCAATATTTTACGTATTTAAAAGGGTTCCAAAGAGCCAGGAACACAAGAAGTGACAAGTTGAGGTTGAGGTTAAAAGAAGAATTTTGATGGCAAACAGGTGCTACTTTGGCCTTCGAAGATGTTCACCTCCCGGCTCCTAGACAGGCCAACTAAGCTCCATTTATATAAGACGTTAGTTCGCCCAGTCCTGTTGTATGGATCAGAAACCTTGGCTATCAGTAAAAGAACTGAACAGGACCTACAAGTCTTTGATGAGAAAAATACTTCGACGAATTTTTGGAGGAGTTCATCTCAATGGACATTGGAGAAGGCGGACCAATAATGAACTCCATAAGGTTTTAAGGACACGATGTCGTTATGACCTTGAAGCTTGGCAGACTACGATGGGCTGGTCACGTGGCTAGAATAGAGGATGAGGCGATCCCTAAGGCTATTTTGACTGAACCTCTCCACGGCATCAGAAGAAGAGGAAGACCAAAACTTAGATGGTCGGATGGTGTGACAGCGGATGCAAGGGATATCCTGGGGGGAGGAACTGGATGACGGCTGCACAGATAGAAATAACTGGAGAGGGCTGGTGGTGGAGGCCAGGACTCGTCACCGAGTTGTAGCGCCGGATTGATGATGATGATGACTGAAAAGTACAACGGTAGCTCAAAACAATTGGAGAGGGAGAGGTTCAGCGAGGAGGACAAAGGTCGTGGAAGGTCTTCTTCCTTTGCTGACAATTTTCTGCGGACATTAGTAGAAGAAAAACCATAACAACTGTTTAAGGTGGTAAGATGAAAAAATTGTTCCTTACTCGTCAATATGAACCGCCGAGAAAAAAATACCAAGCGTTAATGAAAATATGTTGCACTCTCTATTCTTCTCATTTTATATATTAACTTACGATATCTTAATTCTGTCGTCATTGGAATGTTAAATCTAATACGTTGTTGATATTTGAACAAGTGGAATTTTCCTACGAATGCCGGCAGTCAATTTTAAATCAAACGAGCAAGTAGTCCAAACAATTTATTGATTTTTATATTTGTATTCGTATACTTCCATAAATATGAATTCCTTAATGAAACTATTTCTTCTTTACTTATATTTGTCTACGTCTAGCAGCAACAATTATTTTCTACGTTAAACTTTTTCCTACAACGTTCACTTGCTCCTTAATCTCATTTTCGTTGATTCCGTTCTCATCCAAATGGAAATAATGGAGACAATGTTAATCAATAAAATCAGGTATCATTTTTTTTTTTTTTTTTTTATTGTCGGGCAATTTAATAAGTCTGTCATAAAATATTAAAAGATATGATTAAGATCCTGTTTTATTGACGGAACACTGTTGATTCGTCTTTCTTTAAAATATTTTCTTTTGTTGAATGTTATTTCGACTTTTCCTTATTCCATTATGGAAAAAGGCACTCGGCTACACGATTAACTTTATTTACTGTTCTCGTTGTCAACGATTTTTTGATTTTGTTGAATAAAGCTGCCAAGTCAGCTAAGAGATTGAAATTTTAATCTCTGAATCGAGCAATTTCAGATTAAAACCACCTCTCGTACTTTCTATCCGATTCTATTAATTTTTATTTCTCTGACCTGGTTTTTAAGAAATTTTTAATCTTAAGATTTTAATAATTAATTAACCATGGCCGAATTTCAGATAGCTCAACTGAATTTTTGTGAAATTAATCACTGGATTATTTAATTACTTGATAATTCAATTAGACTTCATTGGTAAATTAAAATTGTTTCTGGGTATAAAAATATTTCCACATTCTTTCCATTGTAATATATACAAATTACAACGTCTATAAATAGTCTCTCTATTATCCCCTTTAAGCTGTTAGTCTGATAAAGTCTCTAATTTATATATAAATATATATAATGTTTGCTGAAAGAGCTTATTTTAAAAGAAAATACTTTTTTCAAGATTTTCTTTGCCTGAAGTATGTTTGATTTAAAAATAGCTGGAACTCGGCAAAGATGTCTCAATCATACACAGGGATGCCTACTACAAATTCAAATTCCAAGGTTACAAGAAATTGAGCTAAAAAAAAACTTCTTAAGTAAATTTCGTATCAGAACGGTTATAAGAGATGGGAAAAATAAATGTTAAACTAAATTTAAAAAAACAAGACAAAAAGTTATCTTATAATATGTTTAGAAAAATCTTGACATAATCAGAGCTATTAAAAAAATAACTAATAATATCCTTTGAATTCAAATAATTCACTTCATAATTTAAAATATAAATTTTAGTTAAAATTATAATATATTTAGCGAACCGAAGGTTCAATGCTGACAGCAAACAAATATACATATTAATAAATTTAAAATTCATTTAGTATTCTAGGAAACCTTCTTAAACAAAATATTGTATCAAAAGGTTAAATTAGAGTGAATTAATTAATATAATAATAATTTGTATAAAAATACATATTTAAAAAAAGCAAGAAAAAAGTATATATAGTAAAAAATCTAAATAAATAAAAACTTATTAATATCTTTTTATGATGATTCAAATAATATAAATATCGTTAAAAATAATGAGCTGACGGCATGGAAGAAATAAATCATAGATGAGAATATTAAAAGATCTGTCTAAATAAATTTTTGTGACGAATTCTCTTATAAATGAACTTAAGTCGTTAGAACAAATGACAATAGTATTTGAATGATAGAGTGTCAAAAATAAAATTAGAAGACGCGGATTGATTCAATATTGAGTAAAGAAATTTATGACGCAAGGAAATACTATGTCGACGATTTTTTATGTTTTAAACACTTCAATGCCATAAATTGAGATAAGTTCGCTGTACTAGGATAAACAAGCACTTACTGAGTAGTTGTGGCTCTTCAGCCAACTGGAGGCAATTTAACTTAGAGTTGTCAACAATATTGAAGCCATATTAAATTTACTTATTTGCCATATTAAATAATTGGAATTTCCAACTATTCAAAGGTTGTATTTAAACCTATTTATCCATTAAAACCATATATTTCATAAAACGATAGCTTTGATAAATTCATTAATAAAATAATTGGCTATTCTTTCAAATTATTTCTTTAATGCTATATACGCTGTTAACTTAATTTTGCTCAATTCATCCATTTCTCAGATGATAGGGTTTTAGTCACAATGCGAGAATAATAAATTATCTGAAGTTTGATTCACATGTTAAGTCAATTGAATAAATTTAAAATAGAAGGATTTAATATATTTAGCCAGTTTAAATTATTTCAAATCAATTTAATTTTAAGCTTTTATGTGCTATAAAATCAGACTCATATAAAAACAGGTTGAAGTAGATAAAGAGAGATAAGAATCTGAAGGCAAAAGGTGGGTAAGATTGCCATATTATTTTTATTTTATTCAATAAAAGAAAATAAAGTCAAGCAATATGCATATGAGTATCGAAACACGAAAAAACTGAAAGTATCGAATACACGGATATGCTCAATCTACATTTTTTTTTCAGAAAAAATGTTGAGATTTTTAACAGAAAGAAAAACCGTTTTCAATTTAATAGCTAATTTCATTCATAATAAAAAATACATTTTCTCATGAGTTAATGTTTTAGAAGGTTTCATTTTGTTTAAATAAAAAAAAAATTAGGAAAGCGAGCGCTTTTCAATCAATTGCTTGGTTTTTTCTAAAGATAGTTTTCATAAAACGGTTATTTTTACTTTTAAGGTTTCCCTTCTATTTTTTTTTAATTATTATAATGATATAATTATTGATTAATCAATCTAGACTATTCCTAATAACATATTATTCTGAAAAATATACATTTATGTTTCAAACCAGATAATAGGGTTTAGAGGAAGTTTGAAACGTTTTAATATATTTTTTTTAAATGACCAAGCATAGAGATCATCATTTAATTTTTCATGTGTGATCAATAAAAAAGAAGTTTGCATAAAATATTTGAGAAAAAATATTTCCCTGGTAAGACTAATTTTACTGTACTAAATTTATAGTCTGTTATTCCTCTAATTAATTCAGCTCGGATAAATTCTCATAGATATATTTTGATAAGTTTCGAGTTTTATAATTTTACAAAAGCAAATTATTTAATCAATTTAGTAATCAACAATATTTTATCATTATCGTAATAAAAATATAAAAAAATCTGGTGCGGGCAACACACGACTTTCACTTACCTTGATTTTTAAAATCAATGAAAGAATTTTCAAATACAGTTAGAGATAAAAATACGTGAAACTATTAAGGAATCAATCAAATTGAAATTTCTATAGAAACATGTGTTTATTAAAAAATCTATTATATTATTATCTAAAATAATCAGTTAGTTTTATCTTCTTCTCATCACTCTCTATTAACTTCTAAAAGCTTGTGTATGAGATGATATTTTTTCTAAATCTTTAGCTTTCCAACGGTATATCATTTCATGTATATTACTGCTCTTATGTTCAAAAACGAAAAATTGCATTAAAAAAATATTTTTTCTGTTTTCTCCTTTAGTTGGGTATCGAATTTATTCAATTTATATATTTCGGCATTTAAGCCCTGCCAGACCATTTTTATCCAAATAAAACCTACATGATATTAAAGCCCATTAAATTTTACATCGATAAAAAAGTTTTGTCACGTCTAGGGCGTATAGTTGTCTTAAATATGAAATTGCAGTTTCATATGACTTACCGTTTCCGAACGTGAGTTACCACACACACACACACAGACCTTTTTGCGGGACTTGGTTATTTGGACTCAGAGGACCCTAAAACGTGTATTTCCGTTGAAAACTGGAATTCGAAAATTTACACGATCGCAATACTTCCCCTTACTATATATAGTAAGGGAAAGTAAAAAATAATAGTAAAATTACCTGACTGCTGCCAATGGGCGGTTTTTCTTAAAATGTATTTTATCATAGAGAATATTTACTTGTTCTATTATGAAATACAGTTCGAAATTTCAATAACAAAAAATAAATTAATTGAACATTAATAATTAAAAGAAAGGAAAGGATAATAAAATTCATATCACAAAGGAGCTCTTTAAAGATATATTTTATAATTTAAAGATTTTTAGTTTCTTGAATAATTTATTCCTCACCTCATTCCAGACTGTCCTTCGGATCAACGTCGGACTTCGTCACAGTACTAAGATTTGTAATGTTTATTAATGCAGTATTTTTTTTCCCTAATTTTAAGGCAGTAGATCAAGATAGACTTATTTTTACAGACTTAAAGCACTTAGGCGTCTCTCACTACCAAATAGTTTAGCGCTCCTCTTATTTTAAAATTACTAAATTAAGGTGTAGCATTTATGTTTATTATAACGATATAAATATAGGTTGATACGAAATATAGACAGGAGTAGAATGGTAATTCGATAAATTAATGAAAAATATAATAATAGACTCGTTGAGAGCACTTAAGTTTTATCAGAATGTATCTAAAAATGATAGCGTTGAAGTGTCCATATGGGTTGTATCTCTGGAGTCTTACGCACGAATTTTATTAATAATTAATGTAATGAATTATTCATTATTCTGTGTCAAAATCATTTGTTAATACTAGAGATGGGCAAATACACAAATTAAAAGAACTGAATATTTTACTCGAATTGTCAGAACACTGAAGTACTGAGGCAGTATACCGGTACTCAAAATGGTAACTGTGAAGTAAGCTTTCTTCCTGACGCTTTCCTACTTTATATTTTTTCTATGCTCTCATAATTATTAATATTAAAGTGGCTCTTCTGTTGATTTATTTTCGAAATTTCTCTAACATATACGTATCTAAACTATGAAAATACAACTGTTTTCTAAAAGTGAAAGATTTTACCTCACTGTATGTTTTACATATAGATAAGTGAATGTAAAAATATACGTTACTCTTTTAAAAATATATTTTATGAAAATAATTTATTTACAATAAACGCTAAAGCTAAAACTATTATTCTTCCGACGGTTGTTGTTGTTGTTGTTTTAATTTTAAGGGCAAAAAACGGCTGATGGTTATTATCGCCCTCGCATCTTTACAAAAAACAAAAGAAAAAGAAAAAACGATTTACCAAAATGATATCAGAAAAAAAAAAAAAAAAAATTAAGAAAAGAAAACAACGAACAAAATACTAAAACAATACAGTAACATTAAAAAATAATAAAAATAAAGGTAAACAAAAATAAAATAAACGAAATTAACAATTATGATAAAAAAACAAACAAATAACTAATAATAAAAAATAAAACACAAATATGATAAAAATAATCAATAATACAAAAAAAAAAAAAAAAAGAAAATAAATTGAAAAAAAGAAAAGAAAAAAAAATGTGTATATATATATGTAAAATAAAGAATAATAATAATTTAAGTATAAAGAGATAAAATAAAATTTTAGTTTAAACTGTATGATGAAGAAGAAGAAAAAATAAAATTATATATATATATATATATATATATATATATATATATATATATATATATATATATATATATATATATACATAAAATATAAAAAAAAAAAAAAAAAAAAAAAATGTTATATTTGCTGAAATAGACGAATATTCTTTATAAACTTGATGGCACTGCTGATAGTTGCTTCATTATCGCTCAAAGCCTCAGAGACATGGCGTGGCACCCCAAATTTTTCAATTTCTCTCCTGTACCGTGGACAGTGCTCAAAAATATGACTCACCGTGAGAGTCACTTTACAGTGATTACATTGAGGTGGATCCTTCCTTGTTATAAGATACTCATGAGTTATAAGATACTCTGATATTATATGATGTTATAAGATACTCTTCCGACGGTTCTTTACGGATGTGAAACGTGGCCGCTTACTTTGAAGGATGAACAACGGCTTAAAGTTTTCGAAAATAAGGTACATTTTTTATTTTATTTTATTTTTCTCCCTGCCCTGCCTGTTAGGCAATACGAGTATTGCAGCAGTGGGATGGTAAGCATGACTGTATAACAACCCACTGCTGCTATAAAAGCGGTAACAATGTTATTTTGTGCACACAGGTCGAATCATTCTTCAGATCAGATACCGTCCTGCTCCGCTCCTCCTCCGTCCGGCGGCCTGCCTGGAACTGGGCCTTCCTCTCTCCTCCTCCGGTCCATGTGGGAAGCAGCTCCTCCTCTTCTTCCTCGCCTGCCTAGAGGTCCTTGTAGGGCGGGTCTTCTGCAAATATTGGAGTGGGCTGGCCCAATTGCGGTTTTCCGAAAATAAAATAAGGTACTGCGTAAAATATTTGGTCCGAAGAGAGATGAGGCCACTGGGGAGTTTAGAAGGTTGCACAACGCGGAATTGCGGAGTTCGTACCCTGTGAATATAATTGAGTTGATAGCATCGCGAAGACTCAAATGGGCGCGTAAAGTTGTTGGGCTCGGTGAGGAACGGATTCCGAGAAAGTTGGTACTCGCTGAACCGACTGGTAGGCGTCCGAAAGGTAGGCCGAAGCGTCGATGGGAGGATTGCATTAAGGTGGATCTCGGGGGCTTGGGCTTGACCGGCGAACATTGGACGAGTCTGTGCAGGCGAAGTTTGGTGGTATCGGCATCGAACCTTCGGGTTCGGTTAGCCTATTATTATTATTATTAAACGCTAAAGCTACTGTAAAATTCCGATAACAGCCAATTTCTGAAAATATATTCCATAACCATAATACAAGATAGAATAACAAAAATAAAAACAAATAGACAACGAAATGGCACCTGAAGGAGATCTTTTGAGATATAAAATGGGTTGGTTGGGCAATTTAGGGATTCTCTTCCATTCCCCTCTCGGTTCGACCTTAAAGGGAATACCTCTTGCCTTTAGGTTAGCCCTTATATTGAATCGAAAAGGGACAAGAACCTTATCGTTATGTCCTCACATATCTCCTATTTCGATTATTTCAAAAATCAGCATTCCCTCGAATGTTCTAAATATCTGAACTAAGTTGGCTCCATATATATTGGGTTGTAAAATAAATTAATAGCGATTTTCAATATTTCAATTAATTCCTCTCTGTATTTATAAAATCATGTTCACTTGGTCAATAATTTTTACATATACTAAAAAAAGATTATCTAAGATGCTTTTATGCATCAGTTTCAACCGAGATTCCTTATCTTAAAGCGGTATTTTGCTTGCTCAAAAAGAAAAAATTCGTTTTCGTCATTAATTGATTTTTTGTTTCCGAAAAGGAAAATCCGCTGCACAGGCAGTAAAAAAAAAAAAATTGCAGTGTGTTAAATGATGCCTTAAGACAGTGGTTTCCAAACAAAAATTTTCGTGGACCTCTTCAAATTTCAAACATAATACATCTAATTTCAAAGGAAAGGACCACCTAAATCCTAAATATTAGGTATATATTTATAGGGCTACAACGTAATCAGAAGAAAAAAATAATCAGGGTTTAGGAGTTTACTTCAATCCGCGAAACAATGAATAACTAAAATATAATGTTGAACCTGGCAGATAATCTTAGATTATTTTAATGGTGTGAAAAATCGTTTGTAAAAATATTCTTCAGAGGGGTCGTAAAATGGTGGTCCAGAGCATGTGCTAAGTCGGGTACTTGTTAAGGATACCCATCCTAATTAAACCTACATAGTAAAAATTTAGGGCTTCCATTTTAATATCGTCCGATAGCGACAGAAGCATAAAATGATTTTCAATGAACACAAATAACCTATAATTTAAATCTTATTTAAAAGTAATTTTATTCTGGGACGAGTAGTCTCCTAAGAATAACAAGAAAAGTTACAATATGCATGATAATTTTCTGGTCGTTTAAGACTTCAGTTTAATAATAAAAGATAGATTTTGAGACAATGACTAGTTATCATATATAGATTTTAAATATTACATATGTTGGGAAGATTGATACTTTAGGAGATGGAGAAATAGTTGGTGTTTGAAAGTGGATAATGATTAGGCTTTATGAATGGATATAGGCAAGTAATTCCAAAATAGGGTAGCACGAATAACAATTTTTTGAAGGAGGCAGATCTGTGGAAAGGTATATACAAGTTTATGGGTTGGGATCTAGTGGTTACTGAATGGACCGAGGAACGAATGGTAAGTATATCAAGAATATATGGAGCTTTTTTTGTGTAGCGAAATCGGAAGAGACAGACCCCTAGGATGTACTGCCGACTGAAAGAGGGATAGAGCCAATTCAACTCGGTATACCTTCTAGAAACATAGGAGCGTCTGGAGATTCCACATGTGAATCTAATGAAACAATTCATAAGTCTTTTAAGTCTGATATCCTTCCTCTAATTCCTTGACTATATCCATCTTTCCAAATACTGATAAATAAAAAAAATATTGTTCATTATCTTCTGTGATACATCTTACATATTTTGATCTTTAAGCTCATTATTTTCGAAATGTTAGAAAATGGCCAATTTTAAGGTTGTTATTGTAAACAATAGTAATAAAAATAAGCAATTACATTACATAGAATGTTGAATTTGTCCATGTACAGCTTGTGATTATCATCAAAAACCTAGTCTTCCCAAATATTTTGCGTTAAGGTAATTTAAAATTATTCCCCAATGACATCTCGCGGATAACCTAGACACGGTCTAGTTGGGAACTAGGAGAAAGCACCTATTAATATTAAAAAGAGTATTAATTTTCAAGATTTTTTTTTTACCACTTTCCTTACTATAAGGTAATAAGTTGTAAAGACAAAAGATATAAAACATATCCTTATCTCAATATTACTTTTTGTTTTGACTTGATATCTGCAAAATTACTGTTAAGTTAGACAGATTTTCCCAATACGTTTTCAGCCGCAAAGTTGACTCAAAACGGCCACAACTCTAAAATTATTTGCCAGAAAAATTTCATACATGGTTTTATATTCAAGAAATGATATAGAATACCGAGTAAAAAAAATCAAGAAAATCATAAAATTATAACGGCAAGGTCTAGATGATTTCAAAAAGATCGACCCACACACGAAAATTAAAGTACTATAAATTAGCTCATCCGAATTAAGGTTGTCAGGACTGTAAGATACAGTGTAAAACAATTCTTCACATTAAAACAGAACAACGTTTTATAGTATATTACAACAAATTATAGTTTGGATGGTTACAATACATTTAATTTCGTCAATGTATGATGTATTAGGAATAAACACGCAGGGCTATCAGTACAAAACACCTGTTGAAATATTACTTGAAATCCCTCTTCAACCACCTGTTGAGCCAGATGTCGGAGGTTGTATTTATTTTTTAAATATAACGTATATAGATTGGACGGTACATATTTAATTTTAGGTACAAATACTATCTGTTTATTTGTTTTAGTTTTAAGGCGTTAAACATAAAGGTCATAAACGCCTAGATACTTTATTTATATTTAACCTTTATCAGAAAGAATTATTAGGTAACAAGTAATTAGCAAAAAAAGATTATTAGATAAAAAAAATATATTTTTAAAATTTATATGATTACTAAATAACAACAGAACTTAAAACGGTACGATAGCATTTATATATTCCTTCCTTCTTTACTTCCTTCCAGTGGCACGACAGGCCGTGTAGGCCCTGGGCCTCGCGGTGTAAACTCCTGCAAGTTTACACTCTCGTTTCATGATACAATTTTTAGTGTAAGGTCATAACTCCCTACGACTTGACCATAACTCCCTACAAGGTCCCCTCCACCATAACTCCCTAAGGTCATAACTCCCTACGACCAGAAAACCATTGAATTAGTTTTTGATTTTCTTAAGGAGCAGTCATTATTATCAAAATTATAAAGACCATTCCTAGTCAGTTAGCATTACTAGTATTAGCTTTTTAAACTATTGTTTACATAAAAATCTTTTTTTTTCTTTCTTAATTTTTATTCCCGTGGCTGAGTGGCTAGCGCGCTAGTCTCTCATGCTACAGGTTCTGAGTTCGAATCCCAGTCCCGGCGGGGCTTTTATAAGGATAAAAAAAATTTGGATTCACTCACAACCTCTCCCCCGGGAATGTGAGACCCGTCAGCCAAAGGGTGGCCACTCACGAAATTAGTCGTAGGGAGTTTGTTTGTTTGTTTGTTTAGGTTTTAAGGCGTAAAACCCTAAGGTCATCAACGCCTAGACACTGTATGCATATTCAACCTTTATAAAAAAGAACTATTAGGTAATGGGTGATTGAGAGAAAGAAAGAAAAAATAATAAAATAAAATAAATAAATAAATAATAAATAAATAAAAAAAATAAAATAAAGAAAGAAAAAAAAGATTTTTATGTAAACAATAGTTTAAAAAGCTAATACTAGTAATGCTAACTGACTAGGAATGGTCTTTATAATTTTGATAATAATGACTGCTCCTTAAGAAAATCAAAAACTAATTCAATGGTTTTCTGGTCGTAGGGAGTTATGACCTTAGGGAGTTATGGTGGAGGGGACCTTGTAGGGAGTTATGGTCAAGTCGTAGGGAGTTATGACCTTACACTAAAAATTGTATCATGAAACGAGAGTGTAAACTTGCAGGAGTTTACACCGCGAGGCCCAGGGCCTACACGGCCTGTCGTGCCACTGGAAGGAAGTAAAGAAGGAAGGAATATATAAATGCTATCGTACCGTTTTAAGTTCTGTTGTTATTTAGTAATCATATAAATTTTAAAAAAATATTTTTTTTATCTAATAATCTTTTTTTGCTAATTACTTGTTACCTAATAATTCTTTCTGATAAAGGTTAAATATAAATAAAGTATCTAGGCGTTTATGACCTTTATGTTTAACGCCTTAAAACTAAAACAAATAAACAGATAGTATTTGTACCTAAAATTAAATATGTACCGTCCAATCTATATACGTTATATTTAAAAAATAAATACAACCTCCGACATCTGGCTCAACAGGTGGTTGAAGAGGGATTTCAAGTAATATTTCAACAGGTGTTTTGTACTGATAGCCCTGCGTGTTTATTCCTAATACATCATACATTGACGAAATTAAATGTATTGTAACCATCCAAACTATAATTTGTTGTAATATACTATAAAACGTTGTTCTGTTTTAATGTGAAGAATTGTTTTACACTGTATCTTACAGTCCTGACAACCTTAATTCGGATGAGCTAATTTATAGTACTTTAATTTTCGTGTGTGGGTCGATCTTTTTGAAATCATCTAGACCTTGCCGTTATAATTTTATGATTTTCTTGATTTTTTTTACTCGGTATTCTATATCATTTCTTGAATATAAAACCATGTATGAAATATTTTTCTGGCAAATAATTTTAGAGTTGTGGCCGTTTTGAGTCAACTTTGCGGCTGAAAACGTATTGGGAAAATCTGTCTAACTTAACAGTAATTTTGCAGATATCAAGTCAAAACAAAAAGTAATATTGAGATAAGGATATGTTTTATATCTTTTGTCTTTACAACTTATTACCTTATAGTAAGGAAAGTGGTAAAAAAAAAATCTTGAAAATTAATACTCTTTTTAATATTAATAGGTGCTTTCTCCTAGTTCCCAACTAGACCGTGTCTAGGTTATCCGCGAGATGTCATTGGGGAATAATTTTAAATTACCTTAACGCAAAATATTTGGGAAGACTAGGTTTTTGATGATAATCACAAGCTGTACATGGACAAATTCAACATTCTATGTAATGTAATTGCTTATTTTTATTACTATTGTTTACAATAACAACCTTAAAATTGGCCATTTTCTAACATTTCGAAAATAATGAGCTTAAAGATCAAAATATGTAAGATGTATCACAGAAGATAATGAACAATATTTTTTTTATTTATCAGTATTTGGAAAGATGGATATAGTCAAGGAATTAGAGGAAGGATATCAGACTTAAAAGACTTATGAATTGTTTCATTAGATTCACATGTGGAATCTCCAGACGCTCCTATGTTTCTAGAAGGTATACCGAGTTGAATTGGCTCTATCCCTCTTTCAGTCGGCAGTACATCCTAGGGGTCTGTCTCTTCCGATTTCGCTACACAAAAAAAGCTCCATATATTCTTGATATACTTACCATTCGTTCCTCGGTCCATTCAGTAACCACTAGATCCCAACCCATAAACTTGTATATACCTTTCCACAGATCTGCCTCCTTCAAAAAATTGTTATTCGTGCTACCCTATTTTGGAATTACTTGCCTATATCCATTCATAAAGCCTAATCATTATCAGCAGATATTTCAGACTAATGCAGCTATAAAACTGAAATAGTCGTTAAATAATTGCTTGAAATTGGCTTACACTTAATATACAGTTCAAGTCTAAAAAGCACGTTTAAGGGACCACCTAAACATTATTTAGTCAATAAGCTACGTTGGATCAAAATCCGATTTTAGCGAATTGGTATTTATTTCTCGTAGAACCAGCGGAATAGGTATCGACCTTTCTACTCTGTATAGAATAGTTCGGTAGACTGTAGAATAACGAGGAAGTCAAACGACAAATAAACAAACATAGGATTAGTAAATCACATGGTTAAGCGCTGTTTATTTTCATAAGTCTGTTTTGATAAACGTTAGTTACAAATTTAGATAGGATTTAAACTTATTCCATGCCTTAATCGACAACATTATATTGACTGGAGGTCTCTGTTATATTGACTGGATATTTCGATTGTATGCATGGTTAATTTAACATCATGATTTATTTCTGCATTATACAATACTTGAAAATGAGGACTGTTTACAATTACTCTGGGAGGTTTAAGGCTCGATCAGAGTTAAGACAATGTAAATCATTTCCACCTGTTTTATGTAATTTAACATTAGGAGTTGTCGTAGATGAGGTGGCACGTAATGAGGAATGTGTTGAATCTCAGTTGTAAATTCCGGTTTTTGCGTGAATCGATGATTTGGTACTGCTGGGCAAAAAGCGGAAAGTACATTAATTATTAATTAATTAATTAGGTAAAAAGATAGAACTTGAAATAAATAAGAAAGAGACGAAATATATGACGAGGAATATATCGTGTTTGAACTTATAAAAAAAATTAGGTATTTAGGTTGTATAAAGGCAGGAAATGCGTGTTATAATTCAATTGCTAAATTACTTAGCCCCCAACTTTTGTCCGGAAACTTAAAGGTCAGAATATTTACCGCCATACCGTGTTTACAAATAAATAGTAAATGAATCATTTCAGTTCACACAAGTGCCTAATAACCGATAGCGGGATTATAGTGTATTTAGAGCTAAGTATTTTTGCTTTTATTTAACTATGGACATTGCTGAGACAGGTAGGACATTATATTTCCAAACTCGTTATTGAACATACATCGCAATCACACTTGTAAAGTTAATTTAGCAATTTGTAAATGTATGCCCCTATTCAATAAAAAAAAACTATATAACCCCCAAGTTACCCAAAGGATTTGTTTCATCAACCCTCCTAGACTTTAGACATTAAAAAGAATTTTTGCGTTTTGGGTGATACATAATTTTTTTCAGACACAACATTCCGAAGCAAAAGTTTTACAATCTATAATTTCAAGAATTTCCTAAATGATATAAAATACACCTATTAGCAGGTTTTAGCAACTCCGAACCATAATTAGATTGTTTTAAATATTTTTCCTGTATTCTGGGACTTCTAACGTGAAATATAGGGAAGTTTTGAATTTTAGCAAATACATTAGATTTTTTACCATTATACGCTCGTTCAATTGTATAAAAAAATTAATTAGTTTTCATAATTTTTTCTTATAATTTTTTAAAATATTTTTTCCGTAATCTGGGACGCTAAAGGTCAAATATAAACAAGTTTTAGAATTGTGTTCACCTAATTCGGTCATATTACCCACTGTGCGCAGCTCTCTCTGGATAAATTAAATAGAAATATTCTCTGAAGAAAGCATTTATTAAATAATTAATTAGAAAAAATATTCATTGTAGATATACTCGAAATTTTTTTTTACATGCAATAATGTCTTAACATACGCAAGAAAGACCTTAGTTTTAGATCAAATCTTGACTTATTCAATTCATACATACTTTGAAAATGTTTTAGTAATTTTGAACTCCGGTGATCCGAGTGACTTTTTTTTTTTCGGCAAGATTATTGCTTCCACGGGGCTTGTATGAGTAGGCATGGACAAATATTTAGGCATGGAGCACACCTGCAAGTGAACTAAATGAAAAATCGTATTGCGAAATATTCCAATATTCTATATTGTGTTTCTTGTCCTTTGAAAATATTTGGTTTTTAGTTTCATTTCCTTACACTTTTGAAATTTAACCACTTTACTCTTTATGTTGGAGCATCCCACACAAGTTAATGACCTATGATTCGTCTTTATATAGGTTTCTACATATATGATTGCCTTTTTCAGCCATTTACTACATACATGATTTATTAGAAATTATTAATTGAAGAGGAAAAGTTTAACTAGACTAAAAAACATTTTTTCGAGATTTATCTAATGAATATATATATATATATATATATATATATAATAATATAATTATTATATATGTGTGTGTGTGTGGTGTGTGTGTGGGTGTTAAATATAATGGAATAAATAGATGATAAATAAGAAAATTCATATATACGATTTTCTCTAAAATGGCTCTAACATTATACGACTCGCTATATTGATGTAAAATTGGACGGGCTTTAATATCATATAGGTTTCCTTAAATCTAACTTAAGGAGATAACGGCAAACGTATTTTTGTTTTTATGCAATTTTTTGTTTTCGAACTTAAGAACAGTAATATACATGCATAATATACTGTTGGAATGCTAAAGATTTTAGAAGAAATATTATCTTATACATACTATTGTAATAGTTAACGGAGAGTGATGAAAGACCGATAAAATAAATTGACTTCTGTAAATAATAATATAATGGATTATTTAATAAAACACATGTTTCTATTAAAATCCAATTTAAATAATTCTTCAATAATTTATTTTTGTTTCTCAATTTGTTTAAAAATTCTTAAGTTGTTATAAATAACGGTAATAACTGAAAGTCGTATGTTGGTGGCACTAGATTTTTTTATTAACTAGTTTAGTTTGTTTTATTTTTGTTTATTGTTTTGTTAAGGAGTAATTGTTTTATATTTTGTTTATTTTTTTTTTGTAATAGAGTACTAGACTCAGGTTATGTTAGTTTTGTAATTGTATTTATGTAGTGAATTTGTGGCCCTATGATTTTTTAATGGGAATAAAAAATCCTTAGTTGTGCCGTCCTTCGGAGGGGACGTTAAAAGGTGGTCCCGAGCCTGTGCGATGTCAGGTACTCGTTAAAGTTTCCTATCCTAATAAAACCTGGATAGGCAAAATTTAGGACTCCCACTGTAGCATCGTCCGATTACCATAGTAGCATAAAGTGACGTTAAACGAATAAACAAACAAACTTGATTTCAGATACAAGACCATATGATTATTCTTCGGAGTGAAGGAAAGTAGCAACTAAGATTCCAAGAATATTTCTTGTACAGCTAAGCGTGTAGTATATAATGGTTTGTGAAAAAAAAATTGAAACTTTATTGACGGAATGCTAGAATAATATAAATATACTGAAATATGTATGAAAAGTTTAGAAATAACACGTCAATCAAATGACAAATGCCATTAAAAAAGACATTTTAGTTTGAAAAATAAATGTAAAAAAAGAGGGAAACAGTAATTGGGACTTGACTTTAATTCAGATAACAAACCTATCTAGCCACATATAACTTCGCCATTCTAGAGAATTGCTAGAAACACATTCTAGATCAATTGATTTAACATTTCAGAGAATCGTACGCGATATTTTAAAACTATACCCCAGTTAAATTTAATTTTTCTAAATTTAAGCAATACAATTAATTAGCTTAAAACTAAAGATATTGGCTTGAATAAGTTTTAACATGAGTTATTTTAGAAAATATTGACGACTTAAATGATCAGAAATATTTAAAAAATTAAACAATATTTACGTAAGTAACTAATGAATTTAATAAATTTGACGTATGATAAAAATATGTTCATTGGAAGAATGCAATATGATAACAAATAATTAGTAGGTTTCTAAATGTTCCAAAACATTTTATTACAATACAGTCAACGTTTTTGATTTGTTTGTTTGTTTGTTTATTTATTTAACGTCACTTTATGCTACTATGGCTAATCGGACGATGCTACAGTGGGAGTCCTAAATTTTGCCTATCCAGGTTTTATTAGGATAGGGATCTTTAACGAGTACCTGACATCGCACAGGCTCGGGACCACCCTTTTGGATTTAAAAACCTACTAATTATTTGTTATCATTTTGCATTCTTCCAATTTACCTATTTTTATTTTGAATTCATATATGGAGGATGATTTCAACCAAATGATGAAATTAAAAAGAACTTTTGTTGACAAATTATAAGGAATATTAAAATATAACGTGATAGAAAGTAAAGTGAGTCCTAATGATGGGGAAGGCCTCGGAAACGTTGACTCTTCAAAGTTTATTGTAATAAACTGTTATTGAACATTTAGAAACCTACTAATTATTTGTTATTATAAATTTTTTTTTAATTTATTTATTCAAAGAAATTTACAACTGTATTATTAAATACAACAAGTAAATGGGATAGAATTGTAATTAAGACACATGATTGTCCTGTGAAGAAACTACCCATTGGTAGAACTCCAATGACCAATTTATGGTAAGAGATCTCTTGGCCATCTTCTTTTAAGTCACCTCGGTGGATTGTCAGGAATAGATGTTGAGGAGAGGTTACGGATAAGCGGGTTTGAGTGGGAGGAAGTTTGGAATGGAAGGATGTGTATCTGGATCGGTCCATTCTTCAACTAATGGGATATTTAGGTCTTTATGGATAATTTTATTTGTAACAAAGTATGGAGCATTAAGGATTTTTCGAAGGATCTTGGATTGCAGGGATTGGATGCGAGAGGAATTTGATGGTTTAGTGGACCCCCATAACTCAATGCCGTAGGTCCAAATAGGCCTTATAATGGTTATATAAATGAGTTTTTTGTAGGAAATAAAAAGTTTTAAGCGTTTGTCGAGTAAGTGCTGTAGTAATATAAATTTAATGTTATAACCTTCTGTATCTAATTTCTTCAGTTGTTAGTCCAGAGTTCAATATATTTAAATTATTATTGAAATGTCTCTTATTTTTTATATTAAATTATTGATTAATAATAATTATCAAACATGCCCTCTACAACTTTTGCTTTCGTGACCTATAACTCGACACACAAAATCAAACTGTATAAGCAATGCAATATATACACAGCTGAACTACATGCAATAGCCTCTCAGCTTTACAGTTCTGTGTGAAAGTGAATCAAGATCAAATCGTTAAAATAACAGCGAAGTTATGGACTTGTATCCGATTTATCTAATATTAGCCCGCACAAACTTTCAGATAGCTGCGTTGCAAACCTGGTCAAGTAGGTAAGTTTCGTGTGGATACCGAGCCATGTGGGGATTACAGGTAACGAGCTTGCGGACCGGGCAGCGAGGCAGGCGCTCACACAGTCAGGAAGAAGAACCGTCATATTGAACCCGTCCGAACTCTCAAAAAGCAAGAAGAGGACAGATAGCAGAAAATGTAGAACGATAGCCAGTTAAGCAAATTTAAGGTTATTAAAAAAAAACAGTGAAGCCCTGGTCGAGCCGTCAAGGGCCTGACTGAGGATAGGACCCTAGCGGCTAACGCACTCTAATGTTGCAACTAGGCAGCCCGTGCCCCGGTGCCAGCATTGTGATGGAACCCTTACCATTCGGCTTATTTTTCAAAATGGCCCATATTATTCATTACACCTGAATAAAATGGGGCTGAACTCAAATATATCAAAACTACAGGGTATCGGAAAAGAATCGATTAAATTAGTTTTTATTTTCGTTATATATATATATATATGATCTTTTTTATTTATCGAATGATATTCAATCTGTCCTAATTAGTATAGTGATCAATTTGTGCAACAGTAAAAAAAAAAATCAAAATCACGACAAAATTAAAAAAAAAAATATATTTATTTAAAAAATGACCAGGAATGTTTAACATTATATTTAATTAACATTATAGTATTTGTAATTTAGATAACAATGACTGCTCCTTGAGAAAATAAAAACTAATTTAATCGATTCTTTTCCGATACCCTGTAGTTTTGATATATTTGAGTTCAGCCCCATTTTATTCAGGTGTAATGAATAATATGGGCCATTTTGAAAAATAAGCCGAATGGTAAGGGTTCCATCACAATGCTGGCACCGGGGCACGGGCTGCCTAGTTGCAACATTAGAGTGCGTTAGCCGCTAGGGTCCTATCCTCAGTCAGGCCCTTGACGGCTCGACCAGGGCTTCACTGTTTTTTTTTAATAACCTTAAATTTGCTTAACTGGCTATCGTTCTACATTTTCTGCTATCTGTCCTCTTCTTGCTTTTTGAGAGTTCGGACGGGTTCAATATGACGGTTCTTCTTCCTGACTGTGTGAGCGCCTGCCTCGCTGCCCGGTCCGCAAGCTCGTTACCTGTAATCCCCACATGGCTCGGTATCCACACGAAACTTACCTACTTGACCAGGTTTGCAACGCAGCTATCTGAAAGTTTGTGCGGGCTAATATTAGATAAATCGGATACAAGTCCATAACTTCGCTGTTATTTTAACGATTTGATCTTGATTCACTTTCACACAGAACTGTAAAGCTGAGAGGCTATTGCATGTAGTTCAGCTGTGTATATATTGCATTGCTTATACAGTTTGATTTTGTGTGTCGAGTTATAGGTCACGAAAGCAAAAGTTGTAGAGGGCATGTTTGATAATTATTATTAATCAATAATTTAATATAAAAAATAAGAGACATTTCAATAATAATTTAAATATATTGAACTCTGGACTAACAACTGAAGAAATTAGATACAGAAGGTTATAACATTAAATTTATATTACTACAGCACTTACTCGACAAACGCTTAAAACTTTTTATTTCCTACAAAAAACTCATTTATATAACCATTATAAGGCCTATTTGGACCTACGGCATTGAGTTATGGGGGTCCACTAAACCATCAAATTCCTCTCGCATCCAATCCCTGCAATCCAAGATCCTTCGAAAAATCCTTAATGCTCCATACTTTGTTACAAATAAAATTATCCATAAAGACCTAAATATCCCATTAGTTGAAGAATGGACCGATCCAGATACACATCCTTCCATTCCAAACTTCCTCCCACTCAAACCCGCTTATCCGTAACCTCTCCTCAACATCTATTCCTGACAATCCACCGAGGTGACTTAAAAGAAGATGGCCAAGAGATCTCTTACCATAAATTGGTCATTGGAGTTCTACCAATGGGTAGTTTCTTCACAGGACAATCATGTGTCTTAATTACAATTCTATCCCATTTACTTGTTGTATTTAATCAATACAGTTGTAAATTTCTTTGAATAAATAAATTTAAAAAAAATTTATAATAACAAATAATTAGTAGGTTTCTAAATGTTCAATAACAGTTTATTACAATAAACTTTGAAGAGTCAACGTTTCCGAGGCCTTCCCCATCATTAGGACTCACTTTACTTTCTATCACGTTATATTTTAATATTCCTTATAATTTGTCAACAAAAGTTCTTTTTAATTTCTTCATATGGTTGAAATCATCCTCCATATATGAATTCAAAATAAAAATAGGTAAATTGGAAGAATGCAAAATGATAACAAATAATTAGTAGGTTTTTAAATCCAAAAGGGTGGTCCCGAGCCTGTGCGATGTCAGGTACTCGTTAAAGATCCCTATCCTAATAAAACCTGGATAGGCAAAATTTAGGACTCCCACTGTAGCATCGTCCGATTAGCCATAGTAGCATAAAGTGACGTTAAATAAATAAACAAACAAACAAACAAATCAAAAACGTTGACTGTATTGTAATAAAATGTTTTGGAACATTTAGAAACCTACTAATTATTTGTTATCATATTGCATTCTTCCAATGAACATATTTTTATCATACGTCAAATTTATTAAATTCATTAGTTACTTACGTAAATATTGTTTAATTTTTTAAATATTTCTGATCATTTAAGTCTTCAATATTTTCTAAAATAACTCATGTTAAAACTTATTCAAGCCAATATCTTTAGTTTTAAGCTAATTAATTGTATTGCTTAAATTTAGAAAAATTAAATTTAACTGGGGTATAGTTTTAAAATATCGCGTACGATTCTCTGAAATGTTAAATCAATTGATCTAGAATGTGTTTCTAGCAATTCTCTAGAATGGCGAAGTTATATGTGGCTAGATAGGTTTGTTATCTGAATTAAAGTCAAGTCCCAATTACTGTTTCCCTCTTTTTTTACATTTATTTTTCAAACTAAAATGTCTTTTTTAATGGCATTTGTCATTTGATTGACGTGTTATTTCTAAACTTTTCATACATATTTCAGTATATTTATATTATTCTAGCATTCCGTCAATAAAGTTTCAATTTTTTTTTCACAAACCATTATATACTACACGCTTAGCTGTACAAGAAATATTCTTGGAATCTTAGTTGCTACTTTCCTTCACTCCGAAGAATAATCATATGGTCTTGTATCTGAAATCAAGTTTGTTTGTTTATTCGTTTAACGTCACTTTATGCTACTATGGGTAATCGGACGATGCTACAGTGGGAGTCCTAAATTTTGCCTATCCAGGTTTTATTAGGATAGGAAACTTTAACGAGTACCTGACATCGCACAGGCTCGGGACCACCTTTTAACGTCCCCTCCGAAGGACGGCACAACTAAGGATTTTTTACTCCCATTAAAAAATCATAGGGCCACAAATTCACTACATAAATACAATTACAAAACTAACATAACCTGAGTCTAGTACTCTATTACAAAAAAAAAAATAAACAAAATATAAAACAATTACTCCTTAACAAAACAATAAACAAAAATAAAACAAACTAAACTAGTTAATAAAAAAATCTGGTGCCACCAACATACGACTTTCAGTTATTACCGTTATTTATAACAACTTAAGAATTTTTAAACAAATTGAGAAACAAAAATAAATTATTGAAGAATTATTTAAATTGGATTTTAATAGAAACATGTGTTTTATTAAATAATCCATTATATTATTATTTACAGAAGTCAATTTATTTTATCGGTCTTTCATCACTCTCCGTTAACTATTACAATAGTATGTATAAGATAATATTTCTTCTAAAATCTTTAGCATTCCAACAGTATATTATGCATGTATATTACTGTTCTTAAGTTCGAAAACAAAAAATTGCATAAAAACAAAAATACGTTTGCCGTTATCTCCTTAAGTTAGATTTAAGGAAACCTATATGATATTAAAGCCCGTCCAATTTTACATCAATATAGCGAGTCGTATAATGTTAGAGCCATTTTAGAGAAAATCGTATATATGTATATATATATATATATATATATATATATATATATATATATATATATATATATATATATATATGAAGTTTTCTTATTTATCATCTATTTATTCCATTATATTTAACACCCACACACACACACACACACACACACACACACACACAGACGTTAAAAATGCCTTTAATTCAGCTCGGTGGGATTGTATCTTAAACGGATTGAAAAATATGCAAGTCCCATATTACCTCATGAAGATTATTGAGAGTTATTTTACCGACAGAATTTTAAGGTATGATACGAAAGCAGGATTAAAAAGCTACAAAGTCACAGGTGGCGTTCCTCAGGGTTCGGTTCTAGGACCACTTCTGTGGAATATAATGTATGACGGTGTGCTCAGGTTACCCCTGCCAGAAGAAACTACTACGCTTGGTTTTGCTGACGATCTGGCAATCATAGTTCGGGGGAAACTCTTGGAGGAGATATCTTATAATGGGAACAAGGCTATCTTTATGATTCGTCAATGGCTCTCAGCGGCAGGCCTTCAGCTTGCTGATCATAAAACTGAGGCAGTATTGATAACCAGTAGGAAAGTGAAGGAGACAGTCAGTTTCACCGTCGGGGAGGTCGATATCCTATCCAAGCCATCAATTAGATATCTCGGAGTGCATATTGACGCTAGAATTCGATTTGATGAACACCTGCTTAAAGTTAGTAATAGAGCAGCGAATGTGGTAAATGAATTGGCCAGAATCATGCCAAATATTGGTGGACCAAGGGGAAACCAGAGGAAGCTTCTGGCCAATGTAGCCAGTTCCACGCTTCTGTACGCAGCACCGATCTGGGCAGAATCCTGTCAAGTGCAATCATATGTCCGGAAAGTTATTAGTGTGCATCGGAGAAGTGCCCTGCGTGTCGCTCGAGCTTTTCGCACTGTGTCCTACGACGCTGTATGCGTCATCGCAGACATGCCTCCGATTGATCTTTTGGCAGATGAACGTAGAAGGATCTACCGAAGAAAACAAGAAGAGAAGGGTGCTCACTGGGCTTCTTTAGCAAAACAAGAGAGAGTTCATACACTTGATATATGGCAGAGACGCTGGAACGCTTCATCTTGTGGAAGATGGACCTACCGCCTAATTCCCGACATATCGACATGGTTATCCCGGAAACATGGAGATGTAGATTACTATCTCACTCAGCTGCTTACTGGGCATGGTTGCTTCAGAGCGTACTTAGCCCGTTTCAAAATAGAGGAAAGTTCATTGTGCCCATTTTGTGATCCCATAGAAGAAACAGTGGAACATGCATTCTTCTCTTGTTCGGGATTCGTTCGAGAAAGATCGGAGATAGACGCTAAATTTAGTACAAAAGCATCACCCGAAAATTTAGTCTCCTTGATGATGGCTAGTCAGGAGAGTTGGAGCGCTGCAGCTGATTATGCAGCACAAATCTGCAGAAAACTCAGAGTACAGGAGCAAGAAAGGAGAGGCGGTGCATCGGCCTAGCCTAAATCAGATGTCCAGTAAAGTAGCTGGCATTTAGCCCTTCTGCCCCCCCATGAAGTAATGCTTGACAGCGGTTCCGTGGGGTGGTAAAGACGAATTGGGAGGTGGTTTTTTTAGTGAGTAGGAATCTCACACTGTTGTGTAGCCTGACAGTTGCACTTCGTCTGATGAAAGATTTTTCCCCTACCCGAAAAAAAAAAAAAAAAAAAAAAAAAAAAAAAAAAAAACACACACACACACACATATATATATATATATATATATATATATATATATATATATATATATATATATATATTCATTAGATAAATCTCGAAAAAATGTTTTTTAGTCTAGTTAAACTTTTCCTCTTCAATTAATAATTTCTAATAAATCATGTATGTAGTAAATGGCTGAAAAAGGCAATCATATATGTAGAAACCTATATAAAGACGAATCATAGGTCATTAACTTGTGTGGGATGCTCCAACATAAAGAGTAAAGTGGTTAAATTTCAAAAGTGTAAGGAAATGAAACTAAAAACCAAATATTTTCAAAGGACAAGAAACACAATCCGCATGAGCGATAAGAGATATAGCTGGAAAAACGTAATCATAGCTCCCCGAAAGCACATTAATTAATCCCTATATCAATAAAAAACATTAAAAGTAATTTCGAGATAAATGCGTGGGAGCGATGACAAAATAAAACTCAAAAAACGTAATTATAGAGCCTGAAAAAACAATTATCAACCCCTGTATCAATAAAAAACATAAAAAGTAAATTTTAGTTAAAATAAGCCAGAGCGATAAAAAATACATCTCGAAAAACGTATTCATAACCACCCGAAAGCAAAATAATTAATCCCTATATCGATAAAAAACATTAAAAGTAAACTCGATGAGGAAGATGGTTGGGGGTGCGGTCATAAATTAAAACACACAATTAAAAATAAGCGTTATTTTAATTATGTGCCGACGTTTCGGCCTACAATGTGGACCTTCATCAGGGCTAAAAGAAACAAGATAACAACCAATGTAATCATAGACTTAATAATGCGTTAGGTATATAATAATAATATGACAGTAATAAATTATGGGAACATAAATAATATTAAATGTGAAATGATAATAAGATGACAATTATAAAGTATGGAAATAAGGTGACAGTTATAAAGTATGGAAATAAACAAAATTAAGATGATAGTTATAAAGTATGGAAGTAAACATAATTGAGATGATAATATTGTAATGAGAATATATAAATAGAGACTAAGTAAATGAAAAAAATGATAAAGGAAAAATATGTGAACAATTAAAATTTTAAATATTAACAATTTTGAGTTGATATATGACGGTAATATATTAAAAACATAGTTAAGAGTATAGGTAATATATAAAAAATATAGTCATTACAAAAGAGAAACAGTATGAATAAAAAATAATTTAAATTTTAAAATAATGTAATATTAAACTAATAATTATATGTCAGGATAGGTAACGGAGAAAGATATGAGTATGGAAAGGGGGAGAAAGAAATGGGCGATGAAAAAAGACCCTTATCAATAAGAAAGAAACACACTTACGTGACAACGTGAAAGCTTTGCCTACAGAAGTGATGTTTCTCAGTTTAAAAAACGCTCATTGCGTGGAACGGAAAATATGAGAACTAAAGAAACTAACTTTTAATTGTCATCTTATTATCATTTCACATTTAATATTATTTATGTTCCCATAATTTATTACTGTCATATTATTATTATATACCTAACGCATTATTAAGTCTATAATTACATTGGTTGTTATCTTGTTTCTTTTAGCCCTGATGAAGGCCCACATTGTAGGCCGAAACGTCGGCACATAATTAAAATAACGCTTATTTTTAATTGTGTGTTTTAATTTATGACCGCACCCCCAACCATCTTCCTCATCTAATTTCTCTACGGTCAACAAAACTCCATCATTATAAAAGTAAACTCGAGTTAAAATAATTGAGAGCGATAAAAAATTCAGCCCTAAAAACGTAATCATAACCATAACCATAATCATAACCCCCCATAGCACATTAATTAATTCCTATATCAATAAAAAACATTAAAAAGAAATTCGAGTTAAATTGCATGGGAACGATAAAAAAATAAACCTCAAAAAACGTGATTTATAGGACCCGAAAACTCAATTATCAATCCCTATATTAATAAAAAACATAAAAAGTAAATTGTACTTAAAATAAGCGTGAGCGATAAAAAACATAGTTGAAAAACGTAATCACAAACCCGAAAACTCAATTATCAACCTTTATGACATTAAAAAATATTAACAGTAAATTCGAGTTAAAATGCACGCGAGCGGTTACTATAAATAAAAGTTAGTTTCTTTAGTTCTCATATTTTCCGTTCCACGCAATGAGCGTTTTTTAAACTGAGTAAAAACACAGCTCGAAAAACGTAATAATAAGACCCGATAAGACAATTATCAACCCTTATGACAGTAAAAAATATGAAAAGTAAGTTCGAGTTAAAATGTATGGGAGCAATAAAAAAATAAAACGTAATTATAATACCCGAAAACTCAACTATCAACTCCTACATCAATTAAAAACATTAAAAGTAAGTGCGAGTTAACATGCACGCGAGCGATAAAAAATACAGCTCGAAAAAAGTAATTATAATACCCGAAAACACATTAATTGTTCACAAAAACTACCCCTCCCCTCTAAAAAACTCAAAATCAATAACTATCTTAAAACTAAATAGACGATAATTAATTTTTTTAAATATAGCTAGTAAAAAACATAACTTGATACCAAATATCTAAAAAACAAAAAAGATAGCGATAGAATATGCCAAAATTATTTAAAAAGTCATAATGTTAATTAAACTAATTATTTGTCAATAAATAAATAAATAAAACGGAATATTTGAGGCTAGAAGTGAAGAAAAAGGTGACATTTGACTTGGAAAAGGTAACATTTGAAATGGAAAAGGTGACATTTGACTTGAAAGGGTTACATTTGACTTGGAAAAGGTGACATTTGAAATGGAAAGGTTTACATTTGACTTGGAAAACGTTACATTTGAAATGGAAAAAGTTACATTTGACTTGGAAAAGGTTACAATTGACTTGGAAATGCTATAAACAAAATATGGGATGGGATCAGGGATAATATTAAAGAGGTCGATAATTTGTTTCTAGGGAAAATCGAAAATAAAAAGAACAAACCCTGGTTCGACGGGAATTGTCAAAATATGTGTGAAAAAAGAAAAACCGCTAAACTGAATTCCTTAAATAATCCAAGCGATAACAACGTAACTTACTTTCGGGTAGTAGAAAAAGAGACTTCAAAATTCTTAAAAAATAAGAAAAGAGAGTATCTTAAAGGCAAAATAATAGAAATAGAAAAACACAGAAGCGAAAATAATGTAAGAGAAATGTACAAAGGTATAAACAAATCGCGTAAAAGATTTGAACCGCTATTGAATGCGGTTAAAGATGCAAATAACAATATAATCGCGGATCCTTCTGAGATAATAAATAAATTTAAACAACACTTTGACGGCATATTAAATACGGAAAATAATAATCAATCTCCTCTCTCTGAATATCAGAGCGCTGAACCATGGATAGACGCACCGAGTAAAGAGGAAGTCGAAATGGCGATAGGAAAATTATAACGTTATAAGGCTGCAGGAAATGATAATATCACGAGTGAATTAATCAAGGCGTGTGGAGAATTGGGCGTTTCCAAATTACATGTTTTAGTTAAAAAGATCTGGGAAAATGAAAAAATGCCCGAAGAATGGAAAGAATCAATACTTATTCCGATTCACAAAAAAGGACCGAGGACGGATTGTAACAACTATCGTAGGATCTCTCTTCTCCCAGTATGCTATAAAATATTCTCGTCAATACTAACTAGTCGAATCACGGAATACGCTGAGGAAATTATCGGAGATTACCGATGTGGTTTTAGGCGGAATCACTCGACTATTGATCAAATATTTTCCTTACGTCAAATATTAGAGAAAAATTGGAATACAACGGTGTAGTCCATCAACTTTATATCGATTTTAAAAAGGCTTATGATTCAATAGACCGTCAGAAGCTATATAACATCATGATTGAACAGGGAATACCTAGAAAGTTAGTAAACCTAGTAGAGATGTGTTTGTCGGAAACATTCCATAAAGTTAGAATCGGTCATAATTACTCCGAGAGATTTGAGGTGCGATCGGGTTTGAAACAGGGTGACTCCCTTTCACCTGTGTTATTTAATATAGCTTTAGAATATGTCATAGAAAAGGTGATGTGTACCGAGAAAGGTTTAAATATGGGTTACAAGGTTCCGGTTTTGGGGTATGCCGATGATCTGGTACTGCTAGGTGAAGACACGGAAACCATACAGCTAAATACAAGTGTGTTAATAAAAACCGGTAAAGAAATGGGACTCGAATTAAATACCGATAAGACGAAATATATGATTAGTAGCAGAAACGCTGGCGACCTTGGTGATATATCAGGGCATACTTTTGAACACGTTGAGAAATTCAAGTATTTAGGCTCAATGATAACAAGAAAAAATGAAATCCAGGAAGAAATAAAGTCCCGGTTAAAGGTGGGAAATGCGTGTTATTATTCAGTTGCTAAGTTACTTAGTTCGCGGCTTCTATCTAAAAACTTAAAGGTTAGAATTTATAAAACTATTATTCTTCCGACGGTTCTTTACGGATGTGAAACGTGGCCGCTTACTTTGAAGGATGAACAACGGCTTAAGGTGTTCAAAAAGAAGGTACTGCGTAAATTATTTGGTCCGAAGAGAGATGAGGCCACTGGGGAGTTTAGAAAGTTGCACAACGCGGAATTGCGGGACCTGTATCCTGTGAATATAATTGACTTGATAGCATCTCGGAGACTCAAATGGGCGAGTAAAGTTGTTGTGCTCGATGAAGAGCGGATTCCGATAAAGTTGGTATTCGCTGAACCGACTGGTAGGCGTCCGAAAGGCAGGCCGAAGCGTCGATGGGAGGATTGCGTTAAGGCTGATCTCGGGGGCTTGGGCTTGAACGGTGAACATTGGACAAGTCTGTGTAGCCGGGATTTGGTGGTATCGGCATCGAACCTTCGGGTTCGCTAAGCCTATTATTATTATTATTATATAAGTATAAATTATTCCATAACTCTAGGATTTCGATAAGGGGGATTTGAATCGAAGGATACTGTGAATGTATGGATGATGTTGAGATTTAATGACTTGGTAGAAGTATGTTCCGAGTAAATATTGTCTACATATGGAAAGTAGGAGCCTCTTCATTTCGCTGTGTAAGTGGGCTACTGGCGACCTCTTCAAGGTACCGAAGATAAATCTTATAAAGGTATTTATAATCCGCTTGAGTCTGTCATCAAGTACAGTCAAGAGGCCTCCATATACCACGCAGCAATAATCTAAGTGGGGGAAAATAAGCAAGGAAACCAGCATCCTAGGGGTGGGAAGTGGGAGGAGATGACGGGAGCGATGAAAGTACTTATAGTTCCTCTGTGAATTTGAGCAATGTGGAGTTTCCAGGAAAAGTTTGGTCTATGATAGTCCCTAGGTTTTTGACAGTGGAACGGAAGGTAATTGGGTGAACATTTACAATCAGACTCGGGAAAAGAGGATTTATCGGTTTTTAAAAACCGGTTGTTTGGAGAAAATTATGAAATACGAAAAACGGTTTTTTTATAGAAAATATCGGTTTTCAATGTATGGATAACACTTAAAAATTTTGAAAATGACAAACGTAGCCAAATGTACCAGATTGATGAAAACACTGTTGCAAGCGGTTTGGATCTTAGAATCATCGGTCGGATATGATTTTAAGAAACGGTGTGTTTTGTCTATTGGATAGATTAATTTAGATTTTATATCAGTTTGTATTCTGACTTCTTTATGTACTGTTCATAGACTCAGTATTCAGTTCCATTGATCGATATATGATATAGATGATATTATACAAATTGTAAGTAGAGAACATATTTTAATATTATAAAAATATTAATTTTTTAAAATCAGGCTTTAAAAACGATTAAGCCTAGTTCGGTTGAAAGTGAGAGGGTATTTTCTATTTCGGGAAATTTTGTGAATAAACTAAGGACACAGCTAAATAGCAAATCGATAGACGTCTTTTGTTTTTTGAAATCATATTTCATTAAGCAGAAAAATAAATAGAATATTTAAATTCGAATATAATAGGTATAGTTGTTACATTAAAAAAAATGAAAAAAAATAGGTTATTAGTTATCAGTTAGAGTTCACTAAAAATAGAAATTAAGGTTATTTTCGATTTTGCTTTAAGAGAGTTATTTGGAAAGATATACATATATAAAAAATAAATACATGTAAAATGTTAATACAAATTTTCGTGTTTTTTTTTTTATTTGTTTATCCGCCTCTACCCTTGAGGGTTATTGGCGTGATCGAAATAATTATATTCTATGGTAGAATCCTACCATTTTTGTGAATTCTATTAATTTGTTAATACTTTCTTCCTCATCTTTAAGTATTTCTTTTATGTTTTTCTTTAGATTCAACCCTTTTCTTGACTGCTCATAAAGCGGGCACTCAATCAGCAAGTGTTTTACAGTTAGAGGAGAATTGTTGCATTTTTCGCAGGTTGGCGCTTCCAGGCGTCTCAAGAGGTAACCATGCGTAAATTGGCAGTGCCCAATCCTTAGCCTGCATACAACAATTTCCTCTCTCCTTGAAGATCTTGCACTAGTTCTCTATTTCTGACAGTCGGATTTAATTGTTCTCAATTTTGATATCTTTTCTCTCCAACCATCCTCCCACTATTTCAGAAGAACTTTCTTGTAGCTACTCACCCAATCCTCCATTGTGGTTTCTTTTATTTGAGTAATCTCTTCGGCTTCACCTTTTTGGCTGAATCAGCTGCTTGATCGGCTGTTTCGTTCCCAATAATTCCACAGTGGGATGGTACCCAAATCATAATAACTACTTTAGACATTATTTTTGTTTCCCACCATTCATTTATTATGTCTCTAATTTTGGCGTTAGAACATGTTGAGTTTTGCGCATGCGCGTGAGTATAGCGGTCATCTTTCAAATCGGCTCTTGGATTTCTTGGTTTTTAAGTTGGATATCACTTCAGAAAAGTCTTGAAAACATCACCAGGCTTCAGGATAACAACAACAGTGAATATTGGAGCAAACAACGGTAAGTTGGGTTACAATTTACACTGTAAAGTGAATGCTGAGTCACCTCTTCATATCAGCTGATTGCCAATAGCTAGGCAAGGCTGGTCTTGCTTAACTTTTCTTAAGTTATTTTTTTTTTCCCCACATCTGGTTATTATTTAATTATTTTCCTTACATGAAATGCGATATTATCATCAAGTAATGTCCTCCAAAGCTTCAACTAAAAGATCTAGATCTAGTGGTTCAATCCCGTCTCCTACGAAACAAAGACCTCGCCGTGATACTAATAAAAGATTACAAGCAACCCCTTCAGGTACTAATTCAGAATCTGAACCACAACCTGGCACATCGTCACAAGGGATGACTGACGAATCGCCGTTTTTCACCCCAAATCCTTTTCAGATTTTGCATAATGAAAAAGAAAACATGGAATCTACTCCTATACCCAGTGAACCACGGCCTCCTCCCATATTTGTCAAAAATATTAGAAATTTCCAGTTGTTGTGTGCGCAATTGAACAAAATTACCGAATCTACCAGCTACTACTGTATGAGTAGAATCAATGATACCAAAATATCTCCTACTACTGCCGACACATATAGAAAAATAGTGAAATATTTAACTGAAACCAAAGCAGATTTCCATACCTATCAGCTACGCCAAGAGAGAGCTTTAAGGGTTGTAATCAGAAACCTACACCCCTCGACACCAGTTGAAGCAATTAAAGAAGAACTAACGGAGATGGGCTATAAAGTGCGGCAAGTCACTAATGTCCTAAAGGATAAAATTTCTCTACCTCTCTTTTTTGTGGATTTGGAACCAGCAGAAGGAGTTGAAAAAATCTATGACCTCAATAGATTGTACTATACCAGCGTAAGAGTTGAAAAACCTTACATAAAGAAGGAGATAGTTCAGTGCCATAACTGTCAAGCATATGGTCATACTAAAAGTTATTGTCATCACATACCTCGATGCGTGAAATGCGGTGAACAGCACAAGTCTGTGGAGTGTACAAAACCAAAATCAACACCAGCTGTATGTGCTCATTGCCTCAAGGACCACCCAGCCAACTATAAAGGATGCCAAATCTATAAGGAACTGAGGACCAGGTTTCAAAAACCTCAAGTACTGGATGAAACAGCAAGACAAGTAAGAAACAGAAGAGAACCCTCAAAACTTATTGATGCCAATGTATCATTTGCCCACCTACTTGGAGGTGGGAATCAAAGTACTGAAGCCGTGGCCCTGCCGGAACTACAGAATGTACCTCAATCCATTCCACATATACCTCTTCCTCAAAATGTAACCAATCCTAAAAATCCTAATCAACCACAAATCTCTCATATCCCTCCTCCTTCAAATGCCACAGACCTTACCAGTTTGATGACATCCTTTATCTCCGAAATTAAATCCCTTGTTATGCCCCTAATATCACTCCTTACGAATCTCGTATCAAATCTCATTCCTGCCTTAAAAAAACCATAAATGACTAAACCTAATTCCTTATCCATTCTCCTTTGGAATGCGAATGGTGTTAGAACTCACACTGACGAACTTACAGCCGTACTGCAAGACAAAAACATTGATGTTGCACTCATTACTGAAACTAGACTAACCACTAAACAGTACTTCAAAATACCAGAATACATAACATACCGGACAGACCATCCAGACGGCAAAGCCCATGCCGGTACTGCTGTCATTGTCCGCCGATCCGTCACCCATCACTTACACCCACTTCCCGCCCACGATTACCTACAAGCAACTTCCATTGTACTCAAAACCTTTTCCTTTCCGCTTATCATCGCATCAGCATACTGCCCTCCTAAACATCCTATTTCCTCTGCCCAATTTGGATCCTTCCTCAACTCTTTGGGAAATCACTTCATTTTGGGTGCCGACTTAAACGCTAAGAATCAACAGTGGGGTTCTAGAACCACCAATTCTCGTGGACGGACGTTGCAGTCTGCACTCAACTCCCGACGCTTTCATCTCCTACCTCCCGATTCTCCTACCTACTGGCCGACAGATCCTAACCGTAATCCTGACATCCTCGACTTCTTCATCCACTGCGGATTAGGCTCCCTGAACTATTCCGTAACTCGCCTTGATGAACTATCCTCTGATCATAGTCCATTAATCCTAAATGTATCCATAACTCCTATTCCGAAACCTTTCCCACCGTCATTCATTAGAGGCCCTGTCAACTGGAACCTCTTCCGCGAAATCCTTACCAATGATATTGACCTCAGAGTACCTCTCAAAACCCAAACTGACCTAGATGATGCCGTATTTTCCTTTACAACCACAATTCAACAAGCTGCCTGGACTGCCTCCTCTCCCAAACAATCCCAAAGAATTCCTAACAAAAACCATTTACCACAACACCTGAAGGACCTCATCAACACCAAACGCCGAGCCAGATCATTATGGCAACGCACCCGCCACCCAGAAGATCGCCGCTCTTACAACTTTCTTTGTAGAAAATTAAAGCGGGAGTTGGCGATATTCCGTTCCCAATCCTACAATTCCTACCTCTCCTCTCTCTCGACTCGTGACAATTCCCTATGGAATGTCACGAAGAGAATTCTAAAATCCCACACCATTTCCCACCCTCTTCGGCGCTGTGATAGTTCCTGGGCTGCTTCCGACAAGGATAAAGCCGAGGAATTCGCGCAGCACCTTTCCAAAGTTTTTACTCCTCATCCTGAGCTCAATGCAACCCATACTGCAACAGTTGAAGAGTTCCTTATGTCACCAATACCACTATCCTTACCACCTAAAGCAGTTAATCCATCTGAGGTTAAATATCTTCTTAAAAAGCTTCCTCTCCGTAAATCCCCAGGATACGACCTCCTTACTCCTCAGATCTTAAGACAACTTCCTCCCAAAGCCATTACATTTCTTGCATATCTCTATAACTGTATCCTACGCACTACCTATTTCCCTCTCATATGGAAACATTCAACTATCATCCTTTTCCTAAAACCAGGCAAACCTTCCCACAGCACTTCATCTTACAGACCAATTAGCCTGCTCCCGATCCTCTCCAAAATCTTCGAAAAACTCCTATTAAAACGAATCCTAGCCAAATTTCACAATTTTCCTTCACATCAGTTTGGATTTCGTCCTCAACATTCCACGGTTCACCAAGGACTCCGAGTTGTAGACCACATTTCCTCCGCCCTTGAGTGCAAGGAGTATTGTTCGGGTGCCTTTCTGGACATAGTTCAAGCTTTTGACCGGGTGTGGCACCCGGGACTGCTCTTTAAGCTCAAAACCCATTTACCTCAATCCTTATACCTAATCCTCCGATCCTATTTATCAAACCGCTCCTTCCGAGTTCGCAGTGGTTCCGAATTTTCCAAACATTATACTGTTGAGGCCGGTGTTCCTCAAGGCAGCGTCTTAGGACCCGTCCTCTACATCCTCTACACCGCCGATATTCCTACCGATCCCGATACCTTTCTGGCAACATTTGCTGATGATACCACCATTTTGTCATCCAATTCCGATCCTGAAGTAGCATCGCTAAATCTCCAAAAGCATCTTTCCCTTGTCGAAGACTGGTGCAATGCTTGGCGCATTAAGGTGAACGAAAGCAAATGTACTCACGTCACATTCACCCTTCGACGCAAATCCTGTCCAACGGTTAATTTCAATTCCATACCGCTTCCTTCCTCTGACACAGTCCGGTATCTCGGCTTTTTACTAGACAAAAGACTGACGTGGAACCCACATACAAGACTCAA
Organism: Piezodorus guildinii; assembly: GCA_023052935.1. Taxonomy (NCBI): domain Eukaryota; kingdom Metazoa; phylum Arthropoda; class Insecta; order Hemiptera; family Pentatomidae; genus Piezodorus; species Piezodorus guildinii. Next base: position 67,422,162 of record CM041293.1, read on the forward strand.
AAGAAAAGAACTCAACCGCAGATTCGGCCAGTTATACAGACTACTAAACAGAAAATCTCATCTTACTGTTGACAACAAATTACTACTATACAAGACAGTACTGAAACCTATATGGACCTACGGACTTGAACTGTGGGGGACAGCTAAACTTTCTAACATCAAACGCATCCAATCCTTCCAATCCAAAGTCCTCCGAACAATAGTTAATGCTCCTTATTACGTTACCAACTGTACCCTACACCATGACCTTAATATTCCGTTTGTTTTAGACCTGGTACCATCCAAATTTTCCAAATTTCATCAGAACCTTAGTCATCATCCTAACCCTCTAGCGCAATCCCTTTCCAGCACCACCCATCCCTACAATCCTCCTCGAAGATTGAAACGGCAGTGGCCACGAGACCTATTGTAAACATTTAAATTGGAGTTCTGACAAAGGTCCGATCCTCCACTCATGTACGGTATGTTTGTGGCTACAGCGCTCTGACTCAGCCTCCACTGGCTCAGACCAGTGATGCGGCTGAGATAGAGGCGCTGGGATCTCTTGGATTCCGCTTTTTCCTCCACAAGTGGAGGGAAAAGCGCTTGCTGGGGTCCCTTAGCAATTGTATATATTGTATATAGTTATGATTGTGTGTAAGATGTTTATTTATTTGCCAACTTTTTATTTATCTCAATAATAGGTTTTTGTTTCGATTTGTTTTGTTTTTTATTTATTATTATTAATTTATTGTATATATATGAATTTATTTATGTTATATTTTATGTAATTTGACCATTATTATTATTTTCTGTATATATAGTATGAATGTGGTCTCTTATCAATATTATTATTGTTCATTTTGTAACAAATTGTAATATATCTCAATAAAGAAATTAAAAAAAAAAAAAAAAAGAACATGTTTGGCTGTCAATGGCTGCAAGAACACTCCACGAGTCTGTAACGATAGTCCATGTCATTTTTTCTGAGTTTCTAATCCATTTGAGAGCTCTCAGTATGGCTGTGGCTTCTCCGGAGAAGACGGAGCTCTCGCCTGGCAGACTGAACATGAGCTGTTGCTCTCTGCTGTAGACAGCACAACCAACTCTTTCTTCCATTTTGGATGCGTCAGTAAACAACATATTGAAGTCTTGATATTTTTCTGTCAGCCTGAGAAAAGAGTTTCTAATTTCTATTGGGAGTGCTTTCCTTATTTTCGCCATTGATCTATCTACATATGGTCTCATTTTTAGCCAGTAAGGCATTTTCAGTTCTGGGATGGATTTAATACTATTTATATTCATATTAATTCTGTTTAATATTTTATAAATGATATCCTTGATCCCACGGTCTCTTCCCTCTTCAGCAAACAACCAAGAAGCTAAGGGTTGATAACCATAAGCTTTTACTTTAGCGACATATTTGAGTAATAAAAATTCTCGCCGTAAATTTAAGGAAGGCTCTCCAGACTCTGCACTGATGCTTTCGATAGGTGAAGTTCTAAAAGCCCCAGTACAAATTCTCATAGCCGAGTTGTGGACAGAATCCAACATTCTTAACGATGTTTTGTTGGCCGTTCCATAGAATTGAACTCCATGATCCATTTTACTTCTTACAATGGATTTATAAATTCTTATTAGTGAGTTTTTATCAGCGCCCCAGTTTGAATTGGAAATGCATTTTAAAAGTCCGAGCCTTTTTGTGCATTCGTCCCTCAGATGTATAATATGCGGTATCCAGCTCATCTTTTTGTCAAAAAACATACCCAAATATAATTGTTTATCTACGTACTCGATCGGGGTGTTGTTTAAGAGTATCTGGGGATTATCTTTACACTTTCTTCGCTGGCAAATGTGTAAACATTTAGTTTGTACTCGCTTCGGCGGTACATATACTAAAATTTTCGTGTTATCTTTAGGTTTAGATTAAGAATAAATAAACCATAAATAGAAGGTTTATAAATTTTGGTTTATACCAGCTTGCTATCCACAGACTAACCCGATGGAAAGAACAAGCGTAAATATAAGTCCTTATTTTATACCCGGGGGAGGAATCAGGATAGTCTAGAAGCAAGATGAAGATAATGAGCTACAGTATAGAGTGTGTGAAAAGAAACATTGTGGCATAGCAGCTAATACCGTAAGGTTTAGATTAGAGTGCGAAAATTAGTGTGGCGATGGACGAGTCCAGACATACGAACCCGGACTTACGGTAAATTTTAACCGTGACATAGTGATTATTTATGATTACTAGTTTACTTTGTACCGAAATCTTGTTCAGGTATGAATTTCGATGTATAAATAATAAATTTATATGCAGTGGATGAATTAGAAAGTAAATGGGGAAACTGGCAGACTATAACATTTAAAAGATGTAGGATAATATTGAAATGCCCAGTAATAAAAATTAGCAATCAGTAAATATTTTATAATTGTTTAAATGGTAGATTCTTTGAATTGAACTTGAATTCGACTTTGAATTTATTGTTTCTAGGTCCGATTAAAAACCGTTAAATATTTTAAACAGATTTATTTCATAAGTTGAAAAAAACAAAACAATTACAACAGGAAAGATGTTTCTAAAGTCAGTGAGCTGCGATTGCATTTACACGATGCGATGCATACAACTTACCGTGAAAAATTAGACAGAGAAATTTAGGACTGAGATAATTATAAAAAAATAATAAGTATAAAAAACCTGTACTCATACAACCTGGATTCAGTACTTATAGTGATTCTTACTGTTTCACGGCCAACGGCCCTTCAAGGTGATAAGTCGATAGAATTGATACCCAAGTTTTTTTTCACAAACTTGGATATCCATTTTATAGAGACTTGGGGTATGCCACAGGAATGTCACCATACAGCAGGGCCACTCCACGACTGAGATAACATAATAAATAATTTTACCTCAGCCGAGGTTTGAATCAGGGACCTGGAGAACAGTAGGATAGTGCCCACTAAATCACCCCGCTCCTAGATAATTATAATAGCCGGTGTAAAAGTAGTCGGTATTCCAGCTATGACTATTAATTTATAACTTGTAATTATATATATGTGGCGTCAACACATGTGGTTGCCAAGGAGACATAACCTTCATGTGACTAAATATTAAACCATAAATCGGCATAGAAAAGAAGAAGACATATCAAATGATAGGTTGAAACCAGCGTTCCTAATGCAGACTAGTTTCCTGATGACGAACTCCCTTTCTTCTGCCGTGGACGAACCAACGCCACCCGTTGCTTCTCTGACTGCAATTTCATGTGTCTGAATGTTCCTCTTTCAGTACGCTTTCATTAGGATGGGGCGTGCTGTGGCGTCAACACATGTGGTTGCCAAGAAGACATAAACTTCATGGGTTTTGTGTAACAAAAAAACCTTTTGTGTTTAAAAACTGCAACTTTTTCGTACTTATTCGCTATTAGGCTCAGTAGCTGCGTTACGGGGAGTTCTATCCTGACCATTCTATTAATTATTCGTGCGCTCGCTCAAATGTGGGTTTATTAGGGGTACTCACTACGTTTGCTATAGCATATTTGTTGTGCAATTTTGCTAAATCCGTCTAGTTTCTACAGTTATTTCCTGTATAAACTCGATGGGTTTAGCAAAATAGCACAAAAAATATGCTATAGCAAACGTACTGAGTACCCCTATTATAACTTTTTCGTATTTATTCGCTATTAGACTCAGTTGCTGTGTTACGGAGGGTTCTATCCCGATTATTAAATTTATTTTAAGTGCGCTCGCTCAAGAAGAAGTTTATTTTAACTTTATCGTATTTATTGGATACTAGGCTCAGTTGGTGCGTAACCAAGGACTCGTTACAGATTATACTATTAATTTTAATTGTGCTAACTCAAGTAGAGGTTTATTTTAACATGTTCGTATCATTTGTATACTTGAAAATATCTTGACTTTTTAAAGGATTATGTTAATAGTATTATTGATTTCAGTCGTTTGCTTTAGAGTAGATTTTGTTTGAATTTTATTTAACAAATAAAAGTGGGCGTATAAAATCGTTCTGTTTAGCTGATTATTATTAAACTCCAAAATATTAACCAAAAAGATAACTTACTATCCTGATAAAAAATATTAGCGGTAACACAATAGATGAAAAGTTACAAAAAACACGAAATAAACATATATTAGACCAACTGACTAAAAAACCATTAACAAATTCACTAACTAAACCTCCCAAAACACAAATATAGAAATTAGCATAGAAAAGAAACACGAAGAAGTTAAAATAAATCAATTTTTATCCGAACGAAGTTAAAACCAATAAAACGTTTATTAGCCAAACCGAAAAACAAAATACAGAAATTGGTACTGAAATCAATCTATTCTGGAAGGAGAAATGTTAAAATTAAGTGTGATAATCATAAGAACCGTTGGTAACAGCTATTTAGGCTAGTATCGGATAAATACGAAAAAGTTATAATAAACCCATATTTGAGCATGCGCACTTAAGATAAATAGAATAATCAGGATAGAACTCCCCGTAACGCAGCAACTGAGCCTAAAAGCGAATAAATACGAAAAAGTTATAATAAACTCATATTTGAGCGAGCGCAATTAAAATTAATACTATAATCGGTAACGAACCTTTAGGAACGCAGCTACTGAGCCTAGTATCCAATAAATAAGAAAACGTTATAATAAACCCACATTTGAGAGAGCGCGATTAAAATTAATAGTATAATCGGTAACGAACTTATGGGAATGCAGCTACTTAGTCTAGTATCCAATAAATACTAAAAAGTTATAATAAACCCATATCTAAGCGAGCGCGATTAAAATTAATAGTATAATCGGTAACGAACCTTTGGGGACGCAGCTACTGAGCCTAGTATCCCATAAATACGAAAAAGTTTAAACGAACCTCTATTAATAATATTCTCACCCGCGATTCTAATACTAAAATAAAACGAACCCCCGCTAATCCGGCTATCAGCCCTTGTATAGAAAATGTCTAAAAATTAAAGTATCGGTTATACGTATTATTATAATTGTGACTTATTATATGTAAAAATGCCCCTGTGAATAGTTAAAAAACCACAAGGGTTAAGAACATAACGTATAATTAAAATAACCATAAGAACATAAAAGTATGTTAATTTGTTTTTATTATTTTATTGAAATCGAAAAAGGTTAAATTCAAAATGGAAAAGGTTGTATTTGACTTGGAAAAGGATGAATTTGAAAAGGTTGAATTTGACTTGGAAATGATATATATATATATATATATATAAAGGTAAATTAACTTAAATATCTAAATTCATATTTTACTTCAGGTGTACCCCAAAGTAGCATCTTGGGTCCAATTCTTTATACCATATATACAGCTGATATTCCTATTCATCCTTGCAATGTCCTCACTACATACGCCGATGACACACGTGTGTTATCTGTAAACAATGACCCAACTATTGCTTCCCAAACCCTTCAGTCTCACGTTGCTTCCATTGAAGAATGGTGTCAATAGTGAAGGATCAAAATAAATCCTACTAAATCCCACCAAATTACCTTTACCCTGCACCGCAAACCTATGTCTGCCTGTCCCACTATATCCTTTGGCAATATTTCACTCACCTCAGTGGAACAGATCCGATACCTTTGACTGAATCTTGACAGACGACTTACTTGGAATCCTTACACTAGAATGAAACGACAAGAACAGCTCGCAGATATCGTTAATTACAACATTTACTTGATAAACGTTCAAAACTTCCCACCTACTACACAAAAACTAATTTATATTACCATAATTAGGCCTCTTTTGGACATATGGAATTGAACTATGGGGATCCACCAAGCCATCAAATTCCTCTCGCATCCAATCCTCGCAATCCAAAATTCTGCGAAAGATCCTAAATGCCCCTTACTTTGTCACCGATAAAATAATCCATAAAGACCTGAATATCCCATTAGTTGCTGACTTAGCCCGAATTAGATATACTTCCTTTCACTCTAAATTACCACTCAACCCAAACCCACTTGTCCGCAATCTCTCATCTCCTTCTATTCCTGATCATCCCCGAGGCGGCTGAAAAGACGATGGCCTCGAGACCTCATTGTCTGAAAAATCGTTGAAGTGCTACCTCTGGGTAGAGATTCTTCTCACGCCTATCATGTCCATATCTCAATGTTCATATTTACTTGATGTATTTTTTGTGTTAATACAGTTTTAAATATCTCTATAATAAATTTAAAAAAATATATTTTACTTAGAAAATATCAAGTTGTTTGAAGACATGTTCTAACGTGGAAAAAATAATAACGCAGTATAATGCATACTAGTTTTTAGTTACTATTATTATTTAACACAAGTATTTTTTAGCAACTTAAATTCCATTTATTTCCGATTATAAAGGATTTAGAGTAAATTATATTAAAAAAGAAGAAAGATTAATAAACCTTATCCAAAATTACAACATACATATATTTACATAAAAGCTTCAACTTATTCGAACTAGGATCATCAATTTTTATCTTGTTTTCTGACTGATGAAAAATCATTTATTCATTCTCGATGATTAATAACGCTGCGAAGTAGAAATTGGAGGTACGAAGCTTTGAAGCCCTCTAAAAGAAAAAAATATAAAAAATATTGAAGATGTCATCCACTGTGAGGGGTTATCTTAAGCCCTAGGATCTTAAGATCCTCCTCCGGGAGATTTAGTGGCTGAGTCTCAGGTACGTAAGGCTATTGAAAGGAAAAAGAATTATGGGCCACACACAAAGAAATGCACACGTGAGCACGAGAAAGGAAAAATTCGGAGAACTACTGAGTTCGGAAAATGTAAGGGTTCACTATATACGATATTAATCGAAGTAGTCCAAAAGTAAAAAATTATAACACTCATAGGTTTTTAAAAATAATCGTGATCCACATTTTCAGTCAACGACTTTTTATTTAAAGTTTTCTCTGTTTATATACATATTTAAAATATCTTAGCCTTGTCAGGTTGTTTTTCAATACTCAATATATTTCATAAATGTGGCTACAAATATATATATATATATATATATATATATATATATATATATATATATATATTATTTATTTATTTATTTATATGTATTAGGTATATGACAGATTTTAAGGATCCTTGAGAATAGCCAATAGACGAAAAGTTAGGGATGGGAAAAAAAGTTATTGAGTGAAAATGAGAAATGCAAGTACTTTTAAAAACCTATGATTAAAATAATTTACTCAAAAAGTAACTACATATATAATAAGAATAATGACATTTCTACACGCAAGCATTAATATCGCACATCATTTCGAAATATTTCATTCAACTTTTAAAATATTCATCTATAATTCTAAGGTTGGTTTGGTCGGTTATTTTTTTATTGACACAAAAAATCTCGGTCTTCAGTGCCAAGACTCATTTTAAAAAATCAATTTTATATTAAACAATGAACAATCAGTAAAAACAAATAAAAACAAATAGTTAAAAACAAATAACAATAAGAGTAATCAATAATAAGAATAAATATAACAGCATTAGTCAAAAATAAATATATTTCAGGTTAAATAAACAAAAATAATAAGGTAAAGTAAGATGAACATGAATGATAATATTGGTCGGCTGATTGTAATAAGGGAATAAAAAATACTAAAAATCATTTATCATCCTACGTTTCGGCACACTTTGCAGCCCTTCAACGTCCATAAAAACAAAGATACAGTGTAGATGTTAAATAATAACACTAAATACTAAACACTAAATAATAGGAAATAAAACATTAAAAAAATTATAAGAAATAAAATATTAAATTGAGGACAATTGAAAACACGAGAACATAAAAAATAAGTAATAAAAACAAATGAGAAAATAATTGATATATCAACATATGTAAATACAAATAAAAAAAAAGGAATGTAATTAACAGAAGTATGTAAAGTAAGAGGTAAAGAACTTAAATCAGATGCCAAACCTAGTATTTTATTAATTTTTATTACAATTAAAAATTGTTCGAATGAATAATTGTATTATTAGGTTCCTTTAATTAAAATGATCCATTTTATTCAACTCATTTTGTTTTCTTATTTTTTTCTCCCTACGTTTCGGCCTTTTGCCATTTTCAAGGGATCTACAAAAAACATTTATTTTAAAACTAAAAGATAAACAACATTATTTTTTACATTCTTATAAAGCAATTTACATACCTTTTTATATTCCATCATGCACTCTATATATAATATATAAAATATATATTTTGTCATAATTTATTAAAATAGAAATAAAACTATTACAGGCTGACCAGCCCTTTCCTGGTTGTTATCATCAACTGGATTAAAGAAATGTATTCCCTCCCTTAACTATTGATATCAAAACCAATATACACACATATATTGTTTTATTTCCCCCTCCTCTAATCAGTCAAGTCCACATTTGTTTTCACAGCCAAAACTTTTTCTTTTAAAATTCTTTAATAAATTATTACCACACATAAACATATACATATGTACACATTCTAATACATTTCTTTAATCCAGTGGATGATAACAACCAGGACAGGGCTGGTCAGCCTGTAATAATTTTATTTTTATTTTATTAAATTATGACAAAATATATATTTATATATTATATATAGAGTGCATGATGGAATATAAAAAGGTATGTAAATTGCTTTATAAGAATGTAAAAAATAATGTTGTTTATCTTTTAGTTTTAAAATAAATGTTTTTTGTAGATCCCTTGAAAATGACAATAGGCCGAAACGTAGGGAGAAAAAAATAAGAAAATAAAATCAGTTGAATGAAATGGATCATTTTAATTAAAGGAACCTAATACAACTAGTATTTTATTATTCCTTTTACTTATGTTGGGATATTAATTATTTTTTATTACTTTTTTTTCTCGTGTTTTTAATTTTACTCACTTTTTAATTTTCATTTCTTTAATTTGTTATGTTTTTATCAACCGCCTACACTTTATCCTGCTTTTTAGCCCTGATGAAGACTTGCAACGTGTGTCAAAACCTTGGATAATGAATAGTTTTTTACTATTTTCTATTTTATTACGACCACCATCTAGTCTATCCATCTCATCCTTCATAATCATTTCACGGTTAAATATTAAATATTCAAAAGAAATAGGAAACCATTTGAGTTATTTAAGGGTTTACTCTGTAGGTGCTTCAGACAATGAATCTTTGGCAACAATAGACCTTTGATTACTTTAATATCATTTACAAAATAATTAACAAATCATCCACGCCAAGCATGCGTTTCATAATATGTATTGTAGAATATCTGATAAACTAAGAGGGATAAATAATAAGTTATGAAATTTCAAGTTCTACTACAAAGCAATAAGCTTCTTAGAAACTATAAAAATCTAGTGCGAGCAACACACGACTTTCACTTACTCGGTAGTTAAAATCAATTTAAATTAATTACATTAAAAAAGTAATCCTTGATATCGATTTAGCAATATCCTTGATCGCTCTTGATAGTATCAGAAGCCTGACTTACAAAAAAAAATTATTTCACTAACTTCTACGGCCATAAAATATTAACATATATTTAGATTATTTGCACCTGAAATAATGTATAATAATTAGGAAATTTATTTAGAACTAAGGAATGAAAAACATATTCTGACAATTAAACAACAAACAAATTTAAATTAAGTAATAAAATTATTAGTGAATTCTTAGCATATCTTTTTTCTATTGAATTCTTATGTAATATATGAAAAAAAAATGCTGTGTGGCTGAACGATGACAGAGGAATGTAAAATTATTTCTACATTTTTAATAATTTTATTTAATAACTACTTAATTGTTATATTAAAAAATATTTATATTCAATTTCGTTGGAAACATATGTTTAGATTAAATAATATAAAATTGTTACGTACAATATTCACTTAAGTTTGTTTATATTTCTTTTTATCAATTCATTTGATGACCTTGATCGCTTTTGAAACTGTCGGAAGCCTGATTTACAAAACAAAAAAAGATAAATAAAATAATTTCACTGACTTCATCGGTCATAAAATATTCATATATACTTAGATTAGTTGTACCTGAAACAATGTATAATTATTAGGAAATTTATCTAGAATTAAAGAATGAAAAATATAGTCTGACCATTAAACAAAAAAAAACAACAACGTACATTCAAAAATAAATATGTAAATTAAGTAATAAATTTATAATTGAATTTTAAGTATCCACTTAAGATTTCATTAGACTTCAGATCATGTATTGATCACATCCTTACAAGCGTATAGATATGTAATATAAGAAACAAATATGATGTGCGGCAGAACGATGACAGAGTAATGTAAAATGCAAAATTATTATTACATTTTTAATTCCTCTTGAGTTAATATTTTACAATACGTATTGATGACTTCGATTTTCCTTACACGATGTGAATAAACATATTGTGTAGATAATATGCTAAAAGATTACAAGATCATCGGAGTGTTTTTTTTTTCTATTCATTACTTTAGAAATAGTAATCCTGTGCCTGCGTAGAGCACATGTGCTTGGGATTAACATAACATAACATCTGCTAAATATTATTAAACTGATGGAAACCATGTCATTCGCTCTCTCGGTCGACTAGATTGCAGTAAAATGTTTTATATGTGCTGTTCAATATCTAATAACTAATCACTTGGAGTAAATAATTAATAAATCGATATTTCAGAATTTTAAGATTATATTTAATTTATTTTTTAAACTATTTCTCTTACCTCTTTTTATTAAATCTGAATAAAATAACTCATAGATATTATTACTTTCTCTTATGAATATAATGACAAAGTTTGACATTTCATATAATAAAGTTTTTACAATTAATAAATAAACAATACTAAATAATGGTTGACAGAATGTAGATATTTATGGGAGTTTAATTCGGGATGCAGTCATCAAAATACTTTAATTAGGTAAAACCTAATTTATTATCCTATGGTTTCGGCCTAAATATTGTCATTTTCCCTGGGCAATGGAAGTAGAGACATAAAAAAATGACCAACTTTGGTAATCGTTCGGGCGATTGAAGGAGACATATCAGAAAAATGACTGAATTTGTTCATTTTTGTGTTATTCCTCCTAAAGATGGCCTACAATTTTAGGCGAAACGTTGGCACAATAAGTATTTACTTAATTAGAATGTTTTGATGACTGCACCCCGAATTAACTTGTAATAAATAAATACATTTATTTTCTGACACATCCCAGGTTGGTGATTTCTCCAAGAATTTCGATTCCATAGTGACCTATCAACAAAATACGAGATGACTAGGTGGTAAATACCGACAAATACTAGAGTTAATTTATATCCTTTAAATAATGGTCTTCTTGGAATCCTCTCACATACACTTTGGACGATCCCTCTAGAGAATTTTGGCTCCTGGAATATTCATTACTTTCCAAACGACCTTCTCGCTTATCGAAAACCCTTCCTTAACTCACATTTCAATCTCCGTAACGTAATTTGATTTACTATATTTCTCAGGTGTAGATTATGAATCCTCTTGGGATATGAATTTCATGATTGACGGATACTATACATAGAATACGATGATGATATTTTTCAAGTTAGAAATGATCCTATATTTTAACAGGAAAGTATAGCTGCCTGTTGGAATTCTGCTAAAAAAAATGAAAATTCTTCTAAAGGATTAAATTAATAATGTTGGGAAAAGAGTTTTCGGTTCTCACCAATAAATTAGAGAAATCACTCTAAATAACTCTTGTTTAAAATAAAATAAACAAGCGGAGCATAAGGAAAAACGTACGAGAAAGAGAAACGCGTGCCCTTAAGCCACTAAAAATAAAACCATATATTATTTTTAACTGTTGCTCATTAAACTTCCCTGTATATCATTTTTATAATTAAAAAATTACTTAAATAATTTATTTATTAAGGTATGGATATGTATCATATACTTTGTAGAAAATTTTAAAATGTTAAAAGAGGTCACCTACAGTGCAGTAGTAAGCATAACAGCTTTCTATAAAGAAGGTCGCAGGTTCAAACCTGGTTAGTGGCCCGAAGACTTTTTATATTATTAAAAAATCCTTAGTTATTCCGTCCTTCGGAGGAGACGTAAAAAGGTGTTCTCGAATCTCTGTGATGTCAGGTGCTCGTTAAAAATTCCTTTCCTAATTAAACCTGAATAGGCGAAATTTAGGACTCCCATGTAGCATCGTGGGATTAGTCACAGCTGCATAAAATGACGTTAAATGAAAAAAAGAAACTAACTAACCTTCAGAAGGCGAAGAGCACAATCATCTATCAAAAACTTAACCTCCCAATAGCTCGAGAATACATCAACCAGAGGGATATAATAGTAATGATAATAATAATAATAAGCTTACCGAACCCGAAGGTTCGATGCCGATACCACCAAACATCGCCTGCACAGACTCGTCCAATGTTCACCGGTCAAGCCCAAGCCCCCGAGATCAGCCTTAATGCAATCTTCCCATCGACGCTTCGGCCTACCTTTCGGACGCCTACCAGTCGGTTCAGCGAATACCAACTTTTTCGAAATCCGTTCCTCACTAAGCCCAACAACTTTACGCGCCCATTTGAGTCTCCGCGATGCTATCAACTCAATTATATTCACAGGGTACAAACTCCGCAATTCCGCGTTGTGCAACCTTCTAAACTCATCTCTCTTCGGACCAAATATTTTACGCAGTACCTTATTCTCGAAAACCCTAAGCCGTTGTTCATCCTTCAAAGTAAGCGGCAACGTTTCGCATCCGTAAAGAACCATATAAGAATAATAGTTCTATAAATTCTAACCTTTAAGTTTTTAGACAGAAGCCGCGAGCTAAGTAATTTAGCAACTGAATAATAACACGCATTTCCCACCTTTAACCGGGACTTTATTTCTTCCTGGATTTCATTTTTTCTTGTTATCATTGAACCTAAATACTTGAATTTCTATGTGTTCAAAAGTATGACCTGAAATATTAATATCATCAAGATCGCCACCATTTCTGCAACTAATCATATATTTCGTCTTATCGGTATTTAATTCGAGACCTATTTGTTTACCGGTTTTTATTAACACACTTGTATTTAGTTGTATAGTTTCCGTGTCTTCACCTAGTAGTACCAAATCATCGGCATAACCCAAAACCGGAATCTTGTCACCCATATTTAAGCCTTTCTCGGTACACATCACCTTTTCTATAATATTCTTCAGGGATATAATAGTATGGTTTTTAAATATTGATATTAGTTTTCTCCGTAGCTATTTTGGGGGAGTTTTATCATTTCATTTTCCGTCCTAGAGAACTATCACTGTAAAAATTGGCTTGGAATGTAAAAATTGACACGACCGTGGCCCGGTCTAGTCGAGATAGTATTCATCTCGTGTGTACGAAATGTATTTCAACCTTCCTATTCTGTTTCGGAAAGGTTGTAAACTGTGCTCTTTGCCTTAAATTGAGTAGAAAATGAAGATAAATAACATTAGAAAAATTATAATAATATGAAGATTGACATGAAGCGACTGCCAAATATGCACTTTGATGATATATCCAGATTTGTGAGTGTGAACTTGAGAGAATACCGGCACTTCCGTCCACTATTTATACCAGCATATTTATGCGGGGCAAGTGCAAAGTGTTATTTTCAGATAGTTAGATATTTCAATCCGGAGTAGAGGCGTCACTGGGTTCGTTTGATGAGAGTTATCGCCAAGTCGTAAGTCTGTTTGTCTTGATTTATGTCCTTGTTTTCTGGGTTGCGGGGGAGAACTCTGGAACAGAGACATTTTCTATATCAGATGAAGATACCTAACACACAGCAGATATGATAACTGTCCACAAATATTAAACGTTAAATAATGATTATATTGATAAACAAAAATTGATAAAAACAAAATAATAATAAAACTTTATAGTCGACCAAAAAAAAAAAAAAAAAAAAAAAAAAAAAAAATTCCGCCGTTTTACGATGATCAACGATAATCATAAGACCTAGACGATCATCATGATATCAGCTGGTTATTTTTTAAATGGCGGCCGATTAAAAGTGATTTTATTCAATAACTCAGTTAATTTTGAAGATTAAAAAATTATTAGTGTGTTTTAATCAAAAACCGAGAATATAAAAAAGGGGAAGAAAAATAGATAGCGATTGAATTTGTTTCCATAAATACGCCCATAGCTGAGGTATTTTTGAAGTTTGAGAAAATATTTTATAGAGTTTTAGAATCAGTAAAGCGCGATAAACAAGAATAACATAAACAAAAAATTAAATCTTGCCCATATATACGCCCATAACTCGTTATTTTTGAGAGAAAAAGTTTATTAGGGTTTTATTTACCAAAAAACTGCGAATAATCATTGAAATTGGTTAAGAACTAGCAGAGGTATAGCGTTTTGAAATAAGCAGTGGTGCTATGCCATTTTCCTTTGAATTATTTATTGATTTTATTATTACTTAATTGCCTATCTACAGCTTTGTAAATAGTTATACCACATTATAGCTATTTGGAAATAATAAATCATTGTAGGTGGAAATGATCAGGAGTCAGTCTTTTTTAAATATTTTAATTTTGCCGATTTTTCAGCTCAAGCGTGTGAGACATCATCAGGGCATTACTGAGCCATGTCCAACCATAAACTGCGTTTACTGACTGCATTTACACTGCACTTACTGCGTTTACTGACTGCATTTACACTGCACTTACTGCGTTTACTGACTGCATTTACACTGCACTTACTGCGTTTACCAAGCATAACGTGAGTTTATGTTGGACATGGCTCAGTAATGACCTGATGATGGCTCACGAGCTTGAGCCGAATCATCGGCAAAATTAAAATATTTAAAAAATACTTACTCCTGATTAGTCCCACCTATGATAGTTTCTACAGTCGACTATACATCCTCAATAAATCATTGTGAGATAATTTGCATCACTGTAATTAAGGTGTGCCTTAGGAGGGTCTCCTAACAAAAAAGTCAGTCCACGATAGTAAAATAGAACCAATAATGATCCAGCCTCAGGAACAAGGAATTAGTAGCACATTGTTTCCCTTTTACAGCCACCTCACTCTGTCAAATATATGAAATTATAATGGTATTATTTGAAATTAGTATTACTTGAGTTGAAAATATATTAATACTCATTTATTTGATAGATGATGAATATAAATAATTAAATAAAAAAAAAAAAAAAAGTAAAAGGACATGGGGTTTATTCGCTTTAGAGGGAATCCCGGGCGTCACTCTTGATAGACATCTTATCTATTCCAGCCACGTCCGGAAAAGAAATAAGCTGACAAGGCGGAAGGGCTAAAAAACTCTACCTACTGCTGACGTCACCGCAGCTATCTTTGAGGCTTAAGCTATTAATGTGCAAGACCCATACGACCAAATATGCTCTAAATAAAGCGAAACATCAAAACTTCTTTAAAGGGCGAAGAGAACTATCATAAACAGCAAGAGGCACATTCATTTAAAAAAAAAAAAAAAAAAGGCTTAAGGCTTATACCACTTTTCAATGAGGTGGCAAAGCTTTCTTCTGGAGTTCTGACGAAGTCTGAAGTCATCCATATATCTTAATAATGTCGATCAATGGTTCCTCCAAATTATATATTTGTGTAAATATAGGTCAAGATACCTAAAATTGGAAAAGTGCACATAGACCACGACTGTTTGGTATAACCTTAAAAAACCTTTGGGAAAAAGAAGGTTATTTATGCTTGTGTACATATTCATAATATTGCATGTATTGTTTTGTGTAATAAAGTAGAGGTTTAGAAAAAACAACAAAAAAAACCTAACATTTATTGAATAAGCCACCCAGTTGAATGTTTTATTTGTTTGTTTATATTTAGTGAAGTAAATGGTGCATACATACATACATACATACATACATATTCGGCGCAACAACCCGTTATCGAGTCAAGGCCTCCCCTAGCAGCCTCCGCCAGACGGCTCTGTCTTGTGCTGCAGCAGTCCAGTTCCTGATGTTGAGCAGGCTCCTTGCATCCATCCCTACACCATCCAGCCATCTTGTTTTGGGTCGCCCCACTCTCCTTGCTCGGTGCACCTCTTCTGTCAGTATCTTCTTTGGAATCTCAGAATCACTCATTCGAGCCACATGGCCGGCCCATCGGAGTCGTCCTAGCTTTATAATCTTAACGACATCAGCATCCTTAAAGATGTTGTAGAGCTCCCTGTTTTTTCTTTTCCTCCAGACTTCTCCTTCTCTTACTGCTCCGAATATTCTTCTGAGCACCTGTCTTTCGAATATTAACAGCCTGTTCTCGTCCGCCTTAGTAGTTGCCCATGCCTCTGATCCATAGGTGAGCACTGGACGTACCAGGGTCTTGTAAAGATTAATTTTTGTACTGGAGGAAAGGTTTTTGCTCCTAAAATGCTTGGATAGGCCGTGGAAGCATCTGTTTGCACTATTTATTCGTCTGCTGATATCCTGAGATACATCGTTCCTGGAATTAATTTCGGATCCTAGGTATACAAAAGTCTCCACTCTGTGGAACTTAAAGGGGCCAATGTTCAGGAATGCAATATGGTCTCCACCACCACCCCCTACTCGCATATATTTAGTTTTATGCTCATTAACTGTGAGACCAAATTCTGCGGCAGCTGTTTTAAAAGCAATGAATGCCTCCTTCAATGCCTTTTCTGAAGTCGCCACGATGTCAATGTCATCGGCATAACCTAATAGCTGTACAGTCCTGTTAAAGATGGTACCTGTTGTCTGAATTTTTGATTTTCGCACAGCTACCTCTAATGCCAAATTAAATAGAAGGCAAGCAAGGGCGTCTCCTTGTCTTACTCCGCTATTGGTTCTAAATGCCTCAGAAAGATTTGACCCCACACGGACAACGCATTTTGAGTTTTCCATAGTCATCTTTACAAGTCTTATAAGTTTTCCTGGGACTTTAAGCTCTTCTAGGGCCTTGTATAGTTCTTCTCGACCGATGCTATCATATGCCGACTTGAAGTCGACGAAGAGATGGTGAGTGGTCAGCTTGTATTCCATACCCTTTTCCAGGATCATCCGTAATGTAAAGATCTGGTCGGTGGTTGAGCGGCCTCTTCTAAAACCTGATTGGTAATTTCCAAGTTCTCTCTCTGCGAATGGGACTAGTTTCTCAAACAGGACATTAGATAGCACTCTATAAGCACAAGAGAGTAACACAATTCCCCGATAGTTAGCGCATTGATTTCGGTCCCCCTTCTTGTGCAGGAGACATATTACACCATGGTCCCATTCCTGCGGCATCCTTTCTTCCATCCAGATATCCAGTATGAGCTCGAACAGTGCCTTTTCCAGCTCCTCACCTCCGTGCTTCAGTAGCTCCGCCTGGATGCCATCGATGCCAGAAGCCTTGTTGTTTTTGAGCTTACCAATGGCGTCTTCAACTTCATCTCGGTCAGGTGGTTCTAAAAGTAAATGGTGCATATCCAGGTTTAATAAGAATAGAGGTCTTTAACGCGTACCGACCATCACACAGACTCGGTTTTATCTCCTCCGAAATACAGCATAACCAAGGATTCTTTACTGCTATTAAAACATTCTTAGAACACTAACGCTTTTAACAAGTTTTAAGAATTTCTGAATTAGTTCCTCATTCCATTTTATTAACTGACCAAAACCATTATTATTATTATTTTTATAAATATCTTTTGTTTTTTTAATATTTTGAAGAAACTGCGTCCCTCTCTTCAGTAACATTAGATCCAATTTATTTTTTAAAAAACACGTTTTTCTTTGGATTTTTTACCTCAAGACAAATAAAATAAACCCTTTCTTAATCGATTCAGAAAATATTAGAAATGACTCATCACCTATCTTTCTATCTGTTTTTTTAAAATTTATTTATTTACTTTTTTTTTTTAAATAATTTAATGTCTTGTTTCATTTAACGAAGGGAGCGGCTTGGTCTAGTGGACTGAGCATTAGTCTACTGTTCTCCGGGTCCTAGGTTCGATTCTCGGCTATGCGAAATGTTATTTATTCTGTTATTAAAGCCATAGGGCAGACCCAGCCTCTATAAAGTGGTTACCCAGAAAATGGGGAAAACGTGGCGGTCGAGTGTGGTCTGGGCCTAATCACCACATTGCACGGCCGTTGACCTAGAATCAGTACAGAGAAACAGCATGAATGGGTTATAGAGGTTTTCGATTTTATTTATGACTTTTTATGCTACTGTGGCCTAAAGGACTATTTTACACTGTGAGCTCTTAATTGTGCCTATCCAAATTAATTAGTATAGGGACCTTCTAACATCGTACAGGTTTGGGCCCACCATTTTACGTTCCATCCGAAGGACGGCCAAACAAAGGACTTTTCCCTCCATTAAAAGTCCTAGAGCCATCTGCCGGGTTGGAACCAGATACCTAGGGCATAGAAGGCTATTACGCTAGCCACTAAACCACAGGTGGCCCTGCTCATTATGTTTACGATTATTACTTTTATAAAATATGTTATTTTACAGTATTTATATATTTGTGCTATGTTTAATTAAAATGATAGAAGAAGTAGAGACAGAAACAGGGCACGTTCTTAAAGGGCTTAGAAAAGGACTGGAAACTTTTTATTATTCAAGCGAAGCCCTAGGGAGCTGTCTTAAGTAGTACTGTCATGATTAAACGTATTATAACGCCACCGCAGAAGTTTTTCATTTCAGTTTCTTTTTCAAGGGTGAAATATTTTCCACGAATTTTCCAAATAAACAAATTCGCAGTGCTTTCTCTTCTACGTTTGTTTAAAGATGTCTTCTTTTGGATTTATAACATTTTGAATTGAATGAATCGGATCATCCCGAAATAAATTAGATATTTCGATAAAGCCTAATTTGGTTAATGATGAAACAGAAAGAATTAGCTTGTATATTTTTTTTATCAATTGAACATTTTAGTGTTTAATTTTTCTTTTTTATTTAATATTAATTATACCGTTTATTCATCAATAGATCTCATTCATCCGCCAAGTGTACCCCCGAATTTCAGGTACCAATTTTATTGGTGTGTTAGCCTCATACAGGTCTCCTGATGACCTTGGTCGAGCTACGCTGATGAACAGAATAAATAATATTTTTGTATAAAAAAATGTAGAACTATTCTCTTCATTAAAAAATTGTTTCATTTTCAAAAATTAATAACGACTAAAACAATAATAAATATTAAAATCAAGAGAACAATAATTTACATTCTTAAACCGGTTAGTTGTTTTTAAAAATAAAGCAATGTTTTTCGAAAATGTTGTAATTCAAATAAAAAACAAAACAAAATCTGGTGCGCTCAACACACGACTTTCACTTACCTTCGTTGTTAAAATCAATTGAAGAATTTTTAAATACATCTGGAGATAAACATAAATTCTTAAAGAATTAGTTAAATTGAATTTCAATAGAAACATTTGTTTTATTCAACAATCAATTATATTTTTACCAACAAAACAGATTAATAAACTTAACAGAATAGTAAAAATAGTTTTATCGGCTTTTCATCACTCTCCATTACCCTTTACAATTCCGAGTATCAGATTATATTTTTTCTAAAATCTTTAGCTATCCAACAGTACATTATACATCTATATTACTATTTTTGCGTTCGAAAACACAAAAATTGCATACAAATATATGTTTGCACTTTTCTCCTTTAGTTGTATATAAATTTCGCTCAACATTCATATTTAGCCGTAATTTATCTTTGCTAATAAGATGATGTACCTATTTTTTTCTAAATATACACAATTAAATGTACTTTAGAGAAAGAAATTTTTAAATATCTGCATTTAAGCCCTGTCAGACTATTTCAATCAGAATGAATCTTACATGATATGAAAGTCCATTAAATTTTACATCAATATATATATATATATATATATATATATATATATATATATATATATATATATATAATTAAATCAAAATCGTTTGAGCCGTTTTTGAGGAAATAGTAAAAAGGTACAAAATGCATGGTATAAAGTGGCTATTCTGCTCTAGCTGATGTCGATGAAAAAGTTGCTGTAACATCTCGGGCGTATAGTTATCTTAAATATGAAATTTTAGTTTCATAGGACTTTTCCTTTTTGCCCGGGAGTTACTCCACACGGACACACACACACACACACACACACACACACGGACATACACACAGGCCTTTTTTCGGGACTTGGTTATTTGGACTCAGGGGACCCTAAAACGTTTATTTCCGTCGAAAACTGGAATTCGAAAATTTTCACGGTCGCAATACTTTCCCTTACTATATATAGTAAGTGAAATTAAAAAAGGATTGAAAAAAATTAAAAAGCAAAATGAAGCACTGGGAAGCGAATTCATTGAGTTACGGAGTGACAGGATGCAGGGCGTATTCCAATTGCCTGCATGCAGAACTGAGGCCCTGAGGAATCCTTTCCACGCCGCGGTAGCGAGAGAGCTCAAAATGCTTCCGGTGGAAACCAGGTTCGCATCCTCCTTTCGCAGGGCATGCCTTCGACTCTTCTTAGACGGAGACTCGTTGAGTGCACTTAAAGCTTTCAACTCTAAGCAAAGTATTTAATTTTCCCTTTCCTAAGATCCATTTTTCTCTTCAGTATTATTATTATTTCCTCTTCCTATCTTTTCCTTCACAGTTTCCTACACACTAATCAAAATTTTTGAAAAAATTTGTTTGTTTCTGTACATAGCACTATTCTTATAAATATTATTAAAATTTTAAGATATAAGATTTTTATAAATGTAATAATAGGCACATATGTATGTGAAAAATTTATTATTTTGTCTGTAAGAAAGGGCCTTAGGCCCTAAGACTTAAAAATCTCTCTCTCAATATATATATATATATATATATATATATATATATATATATACGTTCGGGCTCATTGCTGGTAAGTCAAGCATAAACTTAGAAAAACCGAAAAACAACAATAAGAGGGGGCTGATGTAAAAACCCTAACGGTTTTTCCTTAAATATAAACTTATATCAAATATAATTCCTTAAATATTAGGGTTTTTATATTCAAATCCGCCGAAAACTCGGCAAATTTATATATTATTTACCATACCGGCTCCTTATAATTTCTTCCTATAGTAAAATATTAAATTTTTTAAATATCGCGAAAATAATAATATTTATTATATCATTTTTTGATCAAAAACTTTAAAATGTTAATCCATAAGATTCTTAAGGGCAATTACACATTAGTGTATTCGTCATACTTTAAATGAAAACATTTTCACATTTTCCCCGAAATCATATGATAAAAATCTGGTGCGGGCAACACACAACTTTCACTTACCTCCGTTTTTAAAACCGATCAAAGAATTTTCAAATACAGTTAGAGATAAAAATGAATGAAACCATTAAATAATTTTATCAGCTTTACATCACTCCTTATTAACTTTTACAATCTTGTGTATAAGATAATATTTTTTCTAAAATCTTTTGCTTTCCAACGGCATATAAAACATGTATATGACTCTTCTTATGTTCAAAAACAAAAAATTGCATTAAAAAATATTTTTCAGTTTTCTCCTTTAGTTGTTTATCAAATTTGCTCAACTTGCATATTAGCTGTTAATTATCAATGCTAACAAAATAATATAGTTGCTTTTATAGCATCTACAGAATTAAAAGTACTTTAGAAGAAGAAAATTTAAAATATCGGCATTTATGCCCTGTGATCTATTTCAATCAGAATGAAACCTACATGATATCGAAGCCCATTAAATTTTGCATCGATATAGAGAGCTTAATCAAAATCTTTAGAGCCGTTTTTGAGAAAATCGTAAAAAAGTGCAAAATGCATGGTATAAAGTACATCTTCCGGTCAGCTAATTTTGTTGAAAACGATTTTGTAACATCTCGGGAGTATAGTTGTCTTAAATATAAAATTTCTGTTTCATAGGACTGGTCGTTTTTGCCCGGGAGTTACCACACACACACAGACACATACATACACATAACACACACACACACCCACACACACATACCTTTTTCGGGACTTGGTTATTTGGACTCAGAGGACCCTAAATCGTGAATTTCCGTTGAAAACTGAAATTCAAATATTTTCACGATCGCAATACTTTCTCTTACTATATATAGTAGGGGAAATTATAAAAGGATTGAAAACTATTGAAAAACAAATTCTTTCAAATAAATAAATAACATTTATTACTATTGTTTTAGTTGTTATATAGTTGTATTATAGTTTCCTTTTTTTTTTTTTGTTACTTTTCAAAATTAATATATTATGATAGTACAATTTCTATGTGGGATTGCTCAATGAACTCACATTAGCTCACCGTATACATAAGTAGCAAGGTCTAAAATTTAATAAAAAGTGAATAAAATGAGCCCATATAATTTAGTTAGTAATGAAAAATGTTATATAATAATATTTTAATTATATTTATATAATAATATAAATAAAAAGTTAGTTGTATTTAACTATTTAAATATTCCTAATGGTGATCACCTTTAGCAAAGTAGCTAGCATTCCCAAGGTCACGGGTTCGAACCCGCTGGTGGTCTTAGGACTTTTAAATTTTTGGAGGGGACGTAAAAAGGTGGTCTCGAGCCCTGTGCGATATGAGGTACTCGTTAACGATCCTTACCATAATTAAACCTGGATAGTCAAAATTTAGGACTCCCACTGTAGCATCGTCCAATTAGCCACAGTAGCATAAAGTGATGTTAAATAAATAAACAAATATTTCAATGTTAGAAACTTATTTAATATCTTCATATTAATTTAAGTATAAGAAGTATACTAACTTAATTTTTTTATTAGTGTTTATGATTTTATTTTATTCTTGAAAATGGGAATAAAACCCAGAATCGTAGATTACAAACATTTATGAAATGGTTTTAATAAAATAAGCATAATTGGCAGTAACAAAGTACTGATTTTTTTTTTTTTTAAACATCAAGGACAATAAATAAATATGGGAAAATAACCAAATGCGACACACGGAATAAGTCTTGCCAAATAAAATGCCCTAGGAGGTGGTAGTAGTGGGGTGGAATTTCTTTATCTTTTCTCCCTTTTTTTTTTGTTTCCAGCCAACTGTAATTCATGGCCAAATTGTTTTCAGTTCTAGAGACTCTTTGGCTACTTCTTTATTGCAGTAGCTACTCACGGATCTGAGAGATAACTCAGACTAAAAGCTTTTGGGAAATACAGAACGTATCCTAGTCGTATGCAGACCGGTTCTCCATGACTGCATATTTCATATTTTTATGATATAAAAGTTGAATCATTTCAGAGCGATGTAATACAAGCTACAACGTAAAAAGACAATTAAGTATTTTTCTACTTGACACACATATAAACGTTTCAGCTTGATTACATTTGAAGAGAGCATGAAGTTTTCATTTTATTTGTAAATGGAAAAGAACAGTTAATTCATTATCTCTATGAATTTAAAATGAAATACCGTTATAATATTTTCAGGAAATGTATTTTTCCAGAATATTGTTTTCTGAATATTACTTTCTGAATTTTTCGCATAAATATTAAAACTGAATTACTAAATAGCATGAATATTTTAATATAGAGGAGACTGCATTAGAATAATCAAAGAGAATTTTAACACAAAGCGTAAATATTTCTTTTTTTTAATTTCCGTTTAGGTACACAGAGTTTAAAATTAGTTCAGCAAGTTCAAATAATAAAAAAGAAAGATAAATCGACTATTCTGTCTATAATGTGGGCTATTCAATATAAACCATAAAATATTTCTTTATTCTTGTTATAGATTATTCCGCTAACTCCTTTTAAACCACAAGACGGATTTTGATACGTTTTATACCTTCGTTTAGGTCATTGTTTTCAGAAGATTTATAAGAAAAATATTGGGTTGTGTCACATGAAATGTCCGCTTTCAAGGTAAAGGATTTTCATTAAAAATACGACATGAAAACAAGATTATTTTATTCGAAGTATTTACATTCTTTTTCTACACATTTTTCCCAACGTGACACCAACTTTTTTATCCCCGAACTGAAAAACTTTGAGCTTTGAAGTGAAACAAAATCTGAAAACGCACTTTTCACTTGATCATCATTTTCAAAAAGTTTTCCTTTGACGAAGTTGTCAAAATTCCTGAACAGGAGGTAATCTGTTGGAGACAAGTCGGGAGAATATGGTGGGTGCGGAAGAACTTCGTAGGAATGTTCTTTCATTTTTGCACGGTATGTTTTGAAACATGTATGTTCTTGCTGCCGCTCAGTGAGATCATGTATCGAGCTTTTTTACTTTCCCTATACACATTAAATGTCTGGAAACGGTAGATGCACTTGCATTTAGTTGTGCTGACAGTCCTTTAACTGTTTGGTAGGGGTTTCCTTCTACTGTATGTTTGAGGACATCGTTGTCTTTTACGGACGGAGTTCTTCCTCGGGGCAAGTTTTCCAAGTCAGTATCCCCAGCAGAAAACTTAAAAAACCAACGGCGAATGGTCCGTTCATTAACACTCCCTTACCCAAACGCCTTGCAAATATTTCTGCATGCCTTGCATATTTAAGCTGCTGAATGGCCGAGTTTAAAGTCGTACAAAAATATTTATCGAAAATCGCGTGTTTCCATGTTCATATTTGGAGGTATACTAAAAAGTGGGTAATTTATTGGGAAGCTAATGTTTATAATACAAAGGTAGAGGATTAGTAACTGTTTACCTTAAATATGTAAAATTCGGAAGAAAACAACAGAGACCTGCAAAATCCTTTATGTATTTCAGAAACTATAAAAACGGACATTTCATGTGAAACAACCCAACACATTGAAATTTAGCTTTTCTTTAAACAGGAGAAATATATTTTCGGTAATCAAGTCATCAAAATATTATTCCTGAAATATAAGTAGTAACATACGCGAATAATACCATTAGAAAGCGCAAGAATTCAGAAAAGTTAATATGCAATATAAGAAATCGTACGAGTTAATATAAAATTGTTGTAAGTCCGTAATCTTATGAACTCTCTATATCTCTCTATATATAAAATGATATCGCTGCTTTGTTTTCCGCTAACTCCTAAACCAAAGACGGATTTTGATACGGTTTTAACCATAATTTAAGGAATGGTAAAGTACATTGCAATTTAGCTTTTCTTTAAATGGAAAATCCAATTTTCTGTAACCAAGACATCAAAATATTATTCCTGAAATATAAGTAGGTAACATAGGCGAATAATACACTGTTGAAAAACGCAGGGATTCAGAAAAGTTAATATCGTACGAGTTACTATAAAATTGTTGTAAGTCCGTAAACTTATGAACTCTCTCTCTCTCTCTCTCTTTCTCTCTCTCTCTCTCTCTCTCTCTCTCTCTCTCTCTCTCTCTCTCTCTCTCTCTCTATAAATTTTTAACATAAATGATACCTAATTCACATTGCACCCGTCCGAAGCTGGGACGGGTCCGCTAGTAGTTTATAATAAAGAAATATGCATGTAGATTACTAGAGTGCAGTTATATGTATTATGAAGTATGTTTGGGGACATGCATGTGATTACTGGTGTATTATTATACTATATTATTATACTTTACCCAACCATCCATTCCCAGCCAGCCACCCCCCCTAACCACATTCTTCTGCAATTTAAATCGTCTATCCACTCCCTCGAAATAAGATCACGCCATTCTGACCTTTATATTCCTATCCATAGAATAAAAATTTTTGATCATTCCTTTCTTGTCCGCTCTACTACTCTCTGGAATTCCTTACCTACTCATATCCGCCATGCTTCATCCCTACCATCATTCAATTCTCAGCTGTTCCAGTACCTACAGTCATCCCAAACAGACGCTCAACAACAAGCCTGATATTTCAAATCAAATTTCAATTCATAAGGAAAATTTATTATTTATTCTGTATATTAAACTCAGTTAATGAATATGTTATTATGAACCATTGTAAATAAAAATTAATTATAATCCTTTGGTCTTGTTCTTAAGGGACCCTGTCCCAGAATAATAAAACAATTTCTATTCTATTCTATATAATTGGTAATAATAATAGACCTGAAGGTTCTAACACAAAATATAGCCTACGCAGATTCGTCCAACGATCACTATCTAAGCCCAAGCCACTGAGGTCAGATAACACAATCCTCCCATCGACGCCTGAGCATTCCTCTCGGACGGATGTCAGACGGATTATAGTAAATTTTTAGGAATTTGTTCTTTACTGACAGGTTATAAGTTCAGTAGTTCCTTGTTGTGTAACCATTTAAATTCCTTCATGACCTCATCTCTTTATGTATGGATTTTTTGCTTAGTCATTTAACGTTTCTTAATGCTACTGTGGTTAAAAGGGCGATGCTACAGTGGGAGTCATAAATTGTGCTATCCAGGTTAAATTAGGATTGGATTTTTTAACGAGTACCTGACACCGCAGAGAATCAGAACCACCATTTTCACTCCCTCCGAATTTGGAATAACCAAGGATTTCTTTATATAGATAATACAATACAATCTTCCTTAAAATTATTTTTAAAAAACAATATAAAAACAAAAAAGACTGGCAGTAGGTAATAGATGTTAGAATGCACTTTGGAAGGTTCTCCAGTTTAGAAATCTCCTAACTAAAGCTAAATTAATAATATAAAGGACATTCGTAGGACCTGTGGTAAAATATTTGAGCGAAATGTGGGTCTTAAGACGAATACATGAAAAAATCATTAGGGTATGGGAAATAAAGGTTTTTAGAATAATATATGTCCCAATCAATGAAACGGGACAATGGCAATGCCGGAAAAATCAATTAATAATAGAAATGTATGAGGAACCAGACAATACATGATATTCGTTAGGATCGCTAGAATATGGTGGCTTCGCCATCTAGAAAGAATGCCGGAGTATCGCCTACCAATAATACTGCTTTACCAATTGCCAGAAGGAAGGAAGAGATGATTGGAAGAGGAGAATGTCAGAGGCCGAAGTCCTACATGGGCTGTAAATCTAAAGGATTGATAGATTGTTAAATGATAATATATATGATTTTAAATTTAATTCTTCATCAGCATCCACAGGCGATGTATTTACCATATTCTGCATACTCACTAAATAAATAAAAAATCGTAGGCTTTCCTAAGAACTAAAATTTTAATCGTATAAGAACCGACTTACGCAGGTCGAATTAACTGTCATTGTTAAGCTAAATACAGTAGAGAAAAGAGTTTTTTTCTTACATATTTCCTGTATGTTAAACTAATCGCAATCAAATTTACCGATCCACAAACGTAAAAGTTAAATCCATACCCATTTCATAAAATATTAGGTATAGCAGATGAAATTAAATGCCTTCGTCCATTAAATTAAGAAAACATTAAAACAATTCTGAGACATTTCATTTCTAAACGCAATTAAAAAAAAAAAAAAATACTTTGAGCATTGTCATTCCAACAAAGTGAAATCTATCCCTCTAAAGAACCAAGAGGCCTTGTTGATTTTTCCAAACGGATACATCCAATCTCCCGAAAGCCTGTGATAGTGGAAGTCTATAATATGGTTTTCTCTTCTTTGAAATTCCAATATCTTCAATAAAGCTTGAATATCACTGACTTTTTTCGTTTAACCGATGTTCAAGTAAGCTATTGAGCACACACCCACGCACATAACACTTAGAGAAGATCGATAATTATAATTTTGAAAATTAATAAAAAATGCTTTTTAATTTCGCCTTTAATGAAAATAAATAAAAATTCCCTTTCGTAAAATTAATGTTATAAAAATTGGGTGTGTTGTGTTGTCATTTTTCTTAATGTACATAATCCCAGAATAAAGTTATTTCATTATTATTATTACTATAGACATTTCAACACCGTCTTGAAATCCTCCCACATACACTTAGTACAATCTCTATAGAGCACTTCGGCTCCTGGAACATTCATAACCAAAGACCTCTTCGTTTTTTGATACCTCTTGCTAATCTCACATTGCAATATATATTTTTTTTTTTTAATTTGTTTTATTAAGAGATAATACAATCTGCCATCTTCTGGGGCAATGAGTATTAGAGATAGAATAAATCATTCATACCATATGTACATTGTAAATAAAATTAAAGAAAAAAAAATTAATAAAGACTAAACAAATAAAAGAAAAAAAATATATACACAAAATTAAATAAGTACTATAAAGAAAATAATAATGACAATCTTGTTCACATTCATACCTATTTACAATATTTACAAACTGCCCCTGGGATCACTGAATCAAACCTCGAGATCCACTAGTGGATGTCGAGGCACAATGCCAGAAGATCCCAGCGCCTCTCATTCAGCTGCGTCACTGGTCTTTAGAGCCAACCTACGAGGAGGATTATAGGGATGTTTGGAACTGGATAGGGAGTGTGCCAACTGGATAGGAGTAAGCTTCTGATGGAAGATTATGAATTTGGAGGGGATTAGATCAAAGACAAATGGGATATTCAGGTCATGGTGTAAGGTTTTGTTGGTGACATAATATGGGGCATCTACTATTGTTCTAAGGATTTTAGACTGAAAGGATTGGATACGTTTGATATTCGAAACCTTTGCTGTTCCCCACAGTTCAAGCCGTAGGTCCAAATTGGTTTAAGAATAGTCTTGTAAATTAAGAGTTTGTTTTCCGTTGAGAGATGAGATTTTCTGTTTAGTAGTCTATATAGCTGGCCATATCGTCGATTGAGTTCTTGTCGTTTGAGTCTAGTATGGGGGTTCCATGTCAGTCTTTTGTCTAAGAGGAAACCAAGGTATTTGACTGTGTCAGAAAAGGTGAGGGAATAGAGTTAAAATGGACAAAAGGGCAGGATCTGCGTCGAAGGGTAAAGGTGACTTGCTTGCATTTTGATTTATTGACTTTGAATCTCACATTGCAATATTAGTGAGGTAATATGATCAGTTATATTTTTCGGATACATATTATGAAATGCTCTAGACATTTGAACTTAATGATTGACTTACACCATACATAGAACTCGACGATGATAATTTTCATGTTAAAAGTGGTCCTATATTCTTATAGGAAAAAATATTTGCATGTCTTTCTAAAATAAAT
Organism: Piezodorus guildinii; assembly: GCA_023052935.1. Lineage (NCBI taxonomy): Eukaryota > Metazoa > Arthropoda > Insecta > Hemiptera > Pentatomidae > Piezodorus > Piezodorus guildinii. The sequence continues at coordinate 67,451,162 of CM041293.1, forward strand.
TAAAAATCCTTTTAAAGGATTAAATTACACATTTTTCGAAAAATGGTTGTAAGTCCTCAAAACTCAATTGCTGAAATCACTCCAAATAAACCTTGTTTAAAATTAATAAAACAGATCGATAATAATAATCTATCTATCTATCTATGTGGCTCTACAACCCTTGGTGGGTCTTGGCCTCCTCAATGAGCCGCCGCTATTCTGAGCTGCCACTCTCCAGTTCCTGACTAGCAACAGGCTCCGTGCGTCCGCTGCCACTCCTAATAATAATAAGAATTTTTAAAAAATCATTTTTAATTTTACTTTAAAAAATTAATAAGTTTTGTTAAATTAATATGATAAAAATTGGGAGAGTTGTGTGGTCTAGTGAATATAGAATAGAATAGAATAGAAAAAAACCCTTTATTCTGGGACAATGTCCCTTAAGAATAACAATTTTAACAAAATAATAAATTATAACTGGCCAAAAACAATATATAACTACAATTAAGTTACACAAGAATGAAAAAAAGAAGAAAGGGTCATAGTACCATCTCTATTTACAAACTCTAGAAATAAATAAATAAGAATAAACATAAAATGTAACTTTTACATCTCATTAAAGTAAGTGCATTAGAGTAAAATTCACCTTACATAAGTTGGCAGAATAAAACATAGCTTACATTTGACTGAAGAGAAAGGAAGTATTAAAAAAGGAGGGATTTAAACGATGATAGGGAAGGAGCATGACGGATGTTTGAAGGGAGAGTATTCCATGAAGCAGTGGAACGGGCTAAAAAGGAGCAGTCATCAATTTGTTGGTTCTATGGAAAGGATTGTGGAGGCCGGAAAGACGGGATCTTGTTTCCTGGTGATGGGTTAAGGATTTAAACAACAGAAGGCTGTAGACATAGAATGGATGGTGGGAGTTTATGATTTGATAAAGGAATGATTCAAGAAAATATTGTCTTCGAAAGGTTGGAGTTAACCACCTTAACTCGTCGTAGAGGTGGGATACATGCGACCGTCTCGAGGTACTGAACACAAATCTTAGGAAACAATTTAATATATATCACTATAATAATGTTCTAAGGGTTCAAACTCCTGCTCTGGTAGAATAATTATTTATTCTGGAAACCCTGGTATAAGAAGACCCTTTTAAGCCACACCTATTCTCTAAGAACTAGTAACCTGAAAATTTGGTAAAATACGGCTGTATAACGCCTGAGCATGAACTTGGTTTAATCACCTTCATTGCACAGTTGTTGGCTAAGAAACAGTCAGAATCTCTATATGTACTGGACCAAAGATCATTCATGAATTTTTGAGGTATAGTTTTTTTTTGTTTTTTTTCAGTATTTATCATTTTTAAGTTATGTAAAAAATCTGTATTTAGAGTCAGCAATTAAATCTGAACATGAATGTGTTAAATGTGAATAATACTAATGTAACATAGGAATTTTAACAAAATAATATAAATAAATACTTACATTCGTTACCATTCAACATCTGATCAATAAATCAATACAATTTATTGCAACATCTGTTTTGTTCTCATTTTCTTATAAATTTTCAGTCTGGGGTTACTTGGAAAGGTGATATCCTGAAATATTTTATATGTATAATGCATTTAAAATGCCAATATATCTCTTATAAAACATTATAAATAACTCATTTGAATAAGCAGTACCTCCTCCATAGTTGTTCATAACTATTCCTTTTAATTAATCCCTTCATAACTAACGTACTATTATTTTTTTAATACATTTATTTGTCATTTAAATTGCATTAGAATTATTATGGTGTGTTAAAAAAATACCTGAAAATTTCATTAAAAACCATTAAAACATGGAAAAGTCCCAGTATGTTTTTTAAAGAAGTGGTACAGACTTTAGACAGCTAGTTATGTTCTTAGTGATAAAAATAACTTCTCAGCTAAAAATTAAAATAATCTATGAACGATTATGAGAATATACTATATTACTCAATGGGGTAATATTACTCTAAAAGTACTTTAAATTGTGTTACAGTTATTAAAATATTTAAATATACCCATTTTATACAAATTTAAAATAATTAATGGAAGGAATTAGTCCGGTTGGCGGTCATTAAATGAAACAACTAAATAATTTCAACTATTTAGTTGTTTCATTTAATGACCGTTGTTATATCTCTAAGCACATGTGACAGTATCGATTATCGGAACATATGTTATAAATATTATTAGAATGTGTATTGAGGTTATTCATTGTTATTAAAATGTTCAAAACAAATAGTAACGTCTTTGATTCTTAAATATTAATGACATAACATTGGCGACGAGGATGGTTGACTCACACTTCTGAACTCACGATGTCCGAACAACTTATCGGGTCGTTGGTGGCAGCTCTTCAACGGATTCAAGTCCGAGGAACTGCGGCTACAGAACAGTCCAAACACCAAGTTCACGGGATTAATTTTCAACCTTTTGATGACCATGAGGAAACGTTCCATGCCTACGTTTTGCGGCTTGAGAACTTCTTGGCTTTAAATGGACTTGATGGTGCAGATGAAGCCTCTAAAACTCGTAAGTTACAAATTTTTATAAATAGCTTAAGTCCAAAAATATTCCAGACTTTAATTTCCTTAGCGGCACCTAGGAAGCCGCAAGATCTAGCTTATGAAGAAGCAATTAAGATTTTAAAAACTTATCTGTGTCCGCAAGCCAGCAAAATAGCAGAACAACATCGATTTGTCCTTCGACATCAGGAGTCTGATGAAACAATCGGTCAATATGTTGCTAATCTGCGGCAAATTGCCAATAATTGTGACTTAACCTGTCAAAAGTGTCAGGAGTCCACAATGGAAACTCATTTTAGAGCTCAATTTGTGCGGGGGATTACTGATAATGACATCAGAGAAAAAATAATACAGCAGGGGGAAAATATGACATTCCATGATGCTGTCGATTTAGCTCTTGCTACAGAGACTGCAAAACTAGAAAGCCAACAAATGAGAAGGTCACATTTTACTGTCAATAAAGTGAGCAGGGAGAAGAAACGATCACTCTACAGAGGGTCTCCCACAGTACAGGCTAGTTTTAGGGAGAAGTTAAAACAACTTCGGGGCTGTTGTTACTGATGCGGGAAGAAGAGTCATCGCAGCGTGGATTGTAATGCTAAGAAAACAAAATGCCGAGAATGTGGGAAAATCGGACACCTGGCTCGCGTATGCCTTGGCACCGGACGGCCAGAAAAAAGTAAACAGAACCAAATAGACGTCATATCATTGACGGAGGACGACTCGGAGATAGAAGAGAATTTTGAAGTTTATAAAAGCCGAGATGTATACGAAATTCATCAGTTTCAGGGACGGCCCGAGGGTAAAATGATGCTCAATGTCATCGTCGAAGGTAAGCATCTGGAACTAAAATTAGATACCGGTGACGCCGTTACGACCATCTCGAAAAAGACTTTCGAAAGACTACTCCCTGGCAAACAACTCCAACCTACTAACATAAGACTTCGAACATTCACCAACGAAATAATTAGACCATTAGGCGTCTGTCAGGTCAAGGTTCAATGTGAAGGCAAGAGAATCACAGGTAACTTAGTTGTTATTCCCCAATTAGTGGATTCTATCATGGGAAGGGACTGGATCCGGAAACTTCGAGTCAACTTAGCAGATATCCGGGCGGTTAAAACATGTCAACCACCTGAGTTAGAGTTAAATAAATTGTTATCTTCTTATTCAGATATATTTGCTAATAAGGTGGGGAAAATCTCTCATGCCACATATACACTTAAATTAGAAGATGATGTCCGTCCAGACCGAACGCAAGATAAGGAGGGGAGAGGCAGATCTCTTATAACGTCAACGCAAGAAGAAGGAAATTCACCGAAGGCGCCAGCGTTGGATTGTACGAGGAATAAAGAATGGAATGACGAGTACCCACCATTGAGGAGATCTACGAGGCCACCGGACTGGTATCGTATGTGAGGGAGCCGATTGGCGGAGGAGGACTGTTATATCTCTAAGCACATGTGACAGTATCGATTATCGGAACATATGTTATAAATATTATTAGAATGTGTATTGAGGTTATTCATTATTACTAAAATGTTCAAAACAAATAGTACGTTCTTTGATTCTTAAATACTAATGACATAACAACCGCCACCCGGATTAATTCCTTCCAGTAATTCTCAACGGTCAACTAATTACATCCACAATGTTAAAATATTTAAATATACCCATCTCATAAAAGTATACATATAGACAAATAACATCATAAAAAAAAGATTAATCCCAAATGTGGAATTTATTAAGTTGATTGTTTCATAACATTTAACAAATGAACTTCTATAAACCAAAAAATCTGGTGCGGGCAACACACAAATTTCACTTACCCCCATTTTTAAAATCGATTAACAAATTTTCAAATACAGTTACAGATAAAAATTAGTGAAACCATCAAAGAATTAATTAAATTGAATTTCTTTAGAAACATGTGTTAATTAAAAAATATATTGTATTATTATATAAAATAATCAGTGAATTTTATCGGCTTTTCATCACTCTTTATTAACTTTTAAAAGCTTGTGTATTAGATAATTTTTTTTTCTAAAACCTTTAGCTTTCCAACGGTATGTTACACATTTATTTTAATGTTCTTGTGTTAAAAAAAGCAAAACTTGAATTAAAGAATATGTTTGCACTTTTCTCCTTTAATTGTTTATAAAATTAGCTCAGCTTGCATATTTAGCCGTTATTTATAAATGCTAATAAGATGATGTGCCTAATGTTTTTAAATATACAAAATCAAAGGTACTTTAGGGGAAGACAATTTAAAATATCGGCATTTAAGCCCTGTCAGACTATTTTAATCAGAATTAAATCTACATGAAGTTAAATCCCAATAAATTTCACATCGATATAGTGAGTTTAGTCAAAATCGTTACAGCCGTTTTTGAGAAAATCGTAAAAAGATGGAAAATACATGGTATAAAGTAGATCTTCCGGTCAGCTGATTTTGATGAAAAAGATTCTGTAACATCTCGGACTTATAGTTGTCTTAAATATGAAATTTCAGTTTCATATGACTTTTCGTTTTTGCCCCGGAGTTACCACACACACACACACACCACACACACACACACACACACACACACACACACACACACACACACACGCACACACACACATACACACACAGACCTTTTTGCGGGACTTGGTCATTTGGACTCAGGAGACCCTAAAACGTGTATTTCCGTTGAAAAACGAAATTCGAAAACTTTCACGATCGCAATTGGATTTGAATTTCCAACAAGATTGTTCTTCTGATATAGGTTTTTTTCAGTAAAATTCCTTTTTTTTTAAATTAAATTCATACTTTTTCTAACAAAATTCATAATTTTTTCATTCATTTTCATTGTTTCTTGAAACCATTTTACAAAATTAATTTAATGAGAATTTTCAATCAATAAATAAACATTTTTAATAATTAATTTTTTTGTTATTAAGATTTAACATCAGTTTATTTTACTGTGGTTAATCTGAGAGAGCATTTGAAGTCCTAAATTTTGCCTAATCATGTTTACTTAAGATAGGGATCAAATTCCTGACATTACACAGGCTCAAGTCCACCATTTGATGTCCCTCCAAAGGATGGCATAACCAAGAACTTCTTAGTCCCTTAAAAAAATCTGAGGGCCATTATCTGCTGAGTTTGAATCAGTGATCTTGGGCCTTTTATCTTTAAACACTATTTAAATCCATTATAAGTCACCTGTGGTGCAGTGGCTAGCATAACATCCTATCCACTAAGTTCAAACCTGGTAGATGGGCATTGGATACTTTTTTACGTTTTCAACTAATTTCATAATTTTTTAAATATCTTTCCTAGGACAAAATAAATAAAAAACATTCTAAGGCCATCTGCTGGTTTTAAATCGCAATCTTCAGCATAGAAGGTTGTTATGCTAGCCACTACACTCTGTTGACCCTTAATACATTCAAGGTATTAAGGTTAAGGATTTAATAAGCTTTGTAAATGAGGTTGAAAAAATTATGAATTGGGATAAAAACATATATAAATATCCAAGAACCATCTTCCGGGTTTGAGCCCTTGACCATGGACATATAAGGCTGTTATGCCAGCATCTGCACCACAGATGACCTATAATAGATTTAATATGGAATTTAGGATTTAATTAGTCCAGGGTTGCGGGTTCAAATCCGGCAGATGGCCCTTGGATATTTATTTATGTTTTATCCAAATTCATAAGTTTTTACATCTCTTACGAAAGATGAGATGAACAAGAACTCCCTTAAAAGAAGAGCGTAATTAGCGTCGTTAATTCACAGTACAACCCTTGATCTCGTTTGAAACAGTCATAAAAACAGTTGGTCAGTTTTGAAGTGGCTTTTTTATTTAAAAATTAAGTAGTGTTTTATTTATTCTTATATATACTCTGATAACAGTCCCAGCTATATATTCGCCGATTTTCAAATCCATTAAAAGTCACCTGTGGTGCAGTGGCTAGCATAACATCCTATCCAATAGGTTCAAACTTGGTAGATGGGCATTGGATACTTTTTTTATGTTTTCAACTAACTTCATAATTTTTTAAATCTCTTTTCTAGGACAAAATAAATAAAAAACATTCTAAGGCCATCTGCTGGTTTGGAATCGCGATCTTCAGCATTGAAGGTTGTTATGCTAGCCACTACACTCTGTTGACCCTTAATACATTCAAGGTATTGAGGTTAAGGATTTAATAAGCTTTGTAAATGAGGTTGAAGAAATTATGAATTTGGATAAAAACATATATAAATATCTAAGAACCATCTTCCGGTTTTGAGCCTTGGACCTTATATTGCCGTGACCTTGGACATATAAGGCTGTTATGCCAGCATCTGCACCACAGATGACCTATTATAGATTTAATATGGGATTTAGGATTTAATTAGTCCAAGGTTGCGGGTTCAAATCCGGCAGATGGTCCTTGGATATTTATTTATGTTTTATCCAAATTCATAAGTTTTTACATCTCTTACGAAAGACGAGATGAACAAGGACTTTTTACTCCCTTCGGTTTTGAGTATTTGTTGTTAAACATAGAGTGAGTCTTTATCTGCTGCCCCTTCACCAGGAACAATGGTCAGTCCAGTATGCAACGAAAATAAAAGAAGAGGTACACATTCTATTAATTCACTACCACAAAAAATCTTTTTTTTCAGATTGGTTAAACGAGGTATAGCGACCATAGATGCTGCAATGCAGTCAGGATTCAAAGCAAAAACGGCGTACTCTGTATATAAAAGTAACGATCAGATGACTACAAAGTTGTTAATTTAAAAAAATAGGTGGTATTCAGCATATAAGATTGACACCGAAAAATCTCTCTGCAATTAAGGAGTTGATTGAAGGAAATTCAGTATACAGCTAAAAATAAATCAAGGAGCCACAGCCTCAGCATTAATGTTTCCATTCCCACAATACATAGAGGAATAATTAAATAATATTACTTTAAAACGGGCGTCAAAATAACTAAACCGAATGAATTCGGCGTTCGCTATACAACAAAGAAAAGAATATGCTCTAGATTTTAAAAGGTGGATTACACAAAATCAGTCCGATAAGTTCATCGATTAGTCTGGTTTTAACTTACATTTAGAAACTAGGCAAAGTAAAAAATTAAAAAATATTTCTAATTGTGACTATTCAGACAGCACGAGAGGGCAACAAGAATCTCATCTTGGCTATTAACAAACAACAAGTTCTTTATTTTTCTGTTACAGCTTCTGCCACTACAATAGTAAAATATTATGCCATTTTTGATCGAATTGTTTCGAAAATATATAATGCTTTCCCTTAACAATAGTATTTTAGTGATGGACATGGCGCTATACATAAAACTGTATACTGTATATACAATTCATACTTCCATGTTCACCAATGTTGAACATTGCAGAATATACTTTTTTAAAAATAAAATCAATGGTAATTATTCTGATAAAAGAATTCAAAACTTGTATGAGGTAATTTCAAAACCCTCACGCCTACTGATTGTTTCTACTACGTACTATAGCAATCATATTCATTAGAAATAGATATATTTATATATTTCAGTTCTTTATATTCTTGTATATATGTATTTAAATTTTAAGAATATATAATTTTTATAGAAATTTATATTATTTTGTTCTATTCTATGCAAAACATTTACCTAGATGTGGGTTTTTAAACATTTGTAATAGACATAGATGTGGGTTATATGATTTCTTAACAACCGCACTTCCTTAACTTGAACTGAATATAAATTATATTAGTTTCAATTTTCTAATTAAAACGTATAATTTTATTATATAATTGATTAGAACTTTCTCTTCTATTTAAATTTATTTATTATTACGTTAATATATCCCTTAACGTTTCGAGGTCCATTACTGCCTCGCCCCACTTTCAGAAATATTAATAAAAAACTAAAAACAACAATTTAATATTATAATTAAATTTTTAACATATTAATATATGTTTAATGTTTTATTTATGTACAAAAAGCAATTTCAATAGAAGAGAAAGTTCTAATAGATTATATAATAAATTATTATAATTTTTATTAAATTGAGTATGTATAGTCGACTATAGAAATTATATTAGGTAGAAATAGTCGGGAGTCAGTCTTTTTTAATATTATAATTTTGCCGACGTTTCGGCTGAAGCTTGTGAGCCATCATCAGAGCACTACTGAGCTATGTCAAGCATAAACAGTTTATGCTTAACGTGGCTCAGTAGTGCCCTCATGATAGCTCACAAGTTACAGCCGAAACGTCGGCAATATTATAATATTAAAAAAGACTGACTACCGATTATTCCTACCTAAAATTTTTATTAAAGTAAAAAATCGGTTCAATTATAAAATTGACTGAATTTTGTTTTAAAATTAGACTATAAAAAGCTGTAATAATTTAGTTATTTATCGTCCTTAAACACTGTCCTATCCAATTTTGAGTAGAAATATTACAAAGCAGTGTAAACAACAATTTCGTTTAGTTTTTAACGAGGTTCAGACGTATCACTATTGCTAGTTTTTTCTTTTCTTCTAAGGTTTTATTTATTTATTTTTTTTTTTTTTTGGGAGATCCTTTAACTTTATTTACTAAAATAAATACATAAACATTCTATGTATATACAGTAATAATGGTGTATACAGTCCACGGCTCAGGCCTCGTATTGCCCGTTGGCAGTTCTTGTATGATTGTGTTAATGTATGATTTTCATACATCTTAAACAATCGAAAGTGTAATGACTAAACTGATAACCCAAACTTCTTCTACGAGAATTCTGTTTTAGATATAAGCGTGTAGGCATATAAGCTAATTTTCTAAATTTATGGTCTGCCTGTATCTAAGAATCTTTATTTGCAACCCACAGGTGCACTGCCTGCTGTTAAGAATTGAAATAGTTGTATTTTTATAACTTCGTAATATCAACAATGTGTAATTTATTTTGTATATTTGTGTCGAATGTTGTGATTCATAATGTGCAAGTATGAAAGTCAATTGTTTCATGCATATTTGATCAGCTGTTAATTGACCACAGGGCAGAGGGCTTTGTGGGATAGACGAATAGAGTCGCTCGCGTTGTGGAAAGGTTGGTTGTCGCAAAATTTCTCATATTTTTGGCATATTCGCAAATCGTACAACATCGTAGAAAATAGTCGCGGAAGAAAAGAAAAGAAGGGAAGAAATAACATCGCATAGAGAGGGAAGAAAGTCGTAGCAGGGAGAGGGAATCTCCGCTTGCACATACCTGCCTCCTCTTATCTATTGGCGTTAAGTATGTAGCTATATTTTCACCCTTTAAATCTAGTTATACAGGGCTCAAGAATACTACCAAGTGAGGAGGTCACATATCTTGGCGTAAGGTTTGAAAGAGCTTTTAACGTCACCCCTCACCTGGAATCTTTAAGGAATAGAGTGGCCCTAGCCTTGAATGGCCTTAGTCATGTAGGAGGCGCTTTCTGGGGTCTTAGGTACCCAGCTACCATGACAATATACCGAGGTGTAGTGGTGGGTATCCTAAGGTATGTGTCACCTGCATGGAGTCAGAACCTCTCGCACCGACAGAAAAGCAGATTCCCAACAATCCAGAGAACGGCTTTGCTGCGAGTCAACCGGGCATATCGAAGTGTATCCCATGAGGCGGTGCAAGTCTTAGCGAGAGGGGTACCTCTCGACCTTCTCCTGCGTGAAGACATAATGAAATATAAATTTAAAAGGGAGGGCTCAGCAGGTCAGCCGGAAGATCTTCAGCTGAGGATTAGCGAGAACCAACCCAAATAGAAAGCAATCATCCGGGAGGATATAATAGAAGAGTGGAACCGGAGGTTGGTCACCTACTTGGTAGAAATACTTCCCCACTGTCCGGTCACGACTAGAAGCAAAGTGGGTCCTCCCGGACTACTGGCTCTCACGATTCCTCACAGGGCATGGGGGGGGGGGGGTTCCGCGCAAAGCTTAATCACCATGGAATAGACATTGACCCTCGATGCCCTAGTTGCAACGTCCCGGAAACTGCTGAGCACGTCATCATGGACTGCACCGCCTTCGATTCATTAAGGGCTAAATTATCGAGGGATACAGGTCTCTACGCCCTCACTGAAAAAGATTTTCCTTGGCTGGTCAACAGGCATAACTACCCGTACTACAAAAATTTTGTGTACGGGTGGAAAACCGTTATTGGGCCAGCCAATTTCAATATCTTCCGAAGACCTGCCCTACGAGAACCTCTGGACAGGTGAGGAAGAGGAGGCGGAGCTGCTACCCACATGGACCAGAGGAGGAGAGAGGAAGGCCCAGTTCCAGACAGGCCGCCGGACGGAGGAGGATCGGAGCAGGACAGTTGCCGATCTGAAGAATGATGCGACCTGTGTGCACAGAATAACATTGCTACCGCTTTAATAGCAGCAGTGGGCTGTTATGCAGTAATGCATACCATCCCACTGTTACAATACCCGTATTGCCTACCAGGCAGGGCAGGGAGATAAATAAAATAAAATAAAAGCTATATTTTCATTTTCCTAGAAAGACTGTTGAGCTTCTCTTGCTATACATCCAACAACACTTTCACCGAGATTCAACAACAGTTTACAGGGCTCTGCGGATTGATGTCTGAATATTATTCTCTCAAGCTGACCACATGCATCGTTGATTAGGCCATCTTCCACGTCTAGTTTATTCGTTATCATAAATTTTATTCCTATTTTTAATCTTAACTTATTTGATAAACCATTTAATTCAGTTATTTGTTTCGATTGTAAAGATCGCAAAATTCGGGGTTTCTCATTTTCATTCAATTTTCCAAAAATAAAATATTTTACCACCGATATAAATTCTTGGCCATGGTGCTGAATCATTCTATTCTCATTAAATTCGGATTCATCTACATCCTTCGTGAACAATCTGATAGCCGATTTGGGGACCTTAGCTGTTCTTACTATTCTCGTATTCAGCAATTGTATATGTTGATCATTTACAGTACCGTGTGCAACATTATCAAGTACAATTATGAACCGCAATTCACCTCTCCGTCTCATAACCTTCGTGAGCTCATACAATTTATAATCGTCCTATCGAGGATTTCGGTCAATTATTGTAGAAAATTTATAGGAAGCAAATTTTTAAATTGGAGAGTTCATTACAGGTGGAAGCTGATGCAGATCAACAACTCGGAGCACGGATATTTCCCTGAATCGTTCGTTTATTCCTCTGATTTGGCTCATCCTGGTGTCTACCCTCGAAAACAAACCGCTAACGACCATTGATATTTCATCGATTATTATCAATTTAATGTGAAATAGCTTTTCCCTTAAGCTGTTGGCAACATCATTTGATAATGCAGGCATATTAACTGAGAACTGTGTGACAGGCAATGCAAAGGCAGTATGTAGTGTGACAGCATGTATTAAGAACCCAGCCTTACCTGTGGGTGCACAAAGTAGCACTACAATCTTACACTTTACACTTTCTAGGTCTTCTTAAAGATCGAGGTTTTTAAGTATAAATCTTTGACGATGTTGTGTATCTCCGCGGGCAGTGAATGTGTGGTAGGTCATATTACAATTTAAGCTCTTTATTAGCGTATCTCTGTGTGTCAAGAAAAATACGTATTTCTTTAATACGAAAATAATTAATTTTTAATTTTTAATGAGTTCAGGATATTTCTAATGAAGGCTGATGTATAAGTAACTGGTATTACAACCGGAGAGACATTCGGCAATTTGGTTGTGACTGCTTGCCTTTGAAGCTCATTGGAACTCGTATCTGTAGTAGCTGAAGGAATGAAGGTGTTAGTAGTAACAACTGGAGGTACTTCTGTTGTATTCTTACCACCTTCCAGGCGCAGTTGTAGGAACTGCGTCATTGGATAATGCAGGCATATTAACTGAGAACTGTGTGACAGAGCAATGCAGCATGTATTAAGAACCCAGCCTTATCTGTGGGTGCACACAGTAGCACTACAATCTTATCCTTTTCTGCTCCAGGCCTATTGTTGCTTCTGCATAATAAGTTATTATGCTTATATACTCGTAAGTTAAACGAATTTGATATCCAACTAAAGGAGAAAAGAACAGAAATATTTGTTTATGCAATTTTGGTGCTTTTGAACGTAAAAACGGTAATATAGATGTACAATATACCGTTCGAAAGCTGAAGATTTTAGAATAAATATATCTTACACACAAAATTGAAACGGAAAGTGATCTAAAGCCGATATAACTAACTGAAACTTTAATAAAACACATGCTATTTACACCCAATTTAATTAATTTTCATCTCTAACTGTATTTAAAAATTCTTAAATTGATATTAACAACAGAGGTAAGTGAAAGTTGTGTCTTGGGCGCAACAGATTTTTATTGTTATACTAATGCAACATATTGGATTGGAATGACATATGGTTTTCTATTTTCATAAATATGTTAACTAAACTGGGTATGATAATGTGATTGTTCCCTTGATGATATTTCATTGAACTCTAGGCAATTCCATCTACTTTGAAACATTGGCTAAGTAGCAACATCGGCCATTAGGTTCTATTATATTAATTTGACAGTGACGGATTACAGAGCATCAAGTTCCAGCAGTCAATGTACCCTCTTATTCGGTCCTGAGTATTCAAAATGGTGGGAGATTAGTACGTAATGGCACCTTTTGCATCCGATCAAGGAACTTCAGGATGACAGCGCCAGGACTTGTAGAATTGTATGCTGTATAACCGTCCTTTAGTTTTTTTTTTTATTTTATTTGTATGGTTGTATCTATTGTATGCTATAAAAAAACAACAAATTATTATATAAGTTAATACTACTAAAACTCTCTCATACTTAAACCGGGAAAGTCAAAAAAATTTAGTCTTCATAAATCACCCGGACGAAAAAACTAAAACCTCTTTTCTGGCATAATAAGGAACTGGGATATACCAAATCCTATACTTAGCTTTGAACACCTAACTTATCCTCTGGAATGTTTTTAAAGCTTTTCGTCATTTTCACCCGAAGGTGGCCTCGGGACCTACTGCCTTAAAATATTGAAGTGCTACCACGGAAAGTTCTTTCTCAAGACATTTTCATGACTTTTTTTTTCATTCCTCATATTTACTTGTGTCCTTTAATACAGTTGTAAATTACTATAAATGAATAAATAAGAAAAATATATATTTGAAGTCATTTCTGTAGTTAATGTTGATGCAATATTGTTTTAAATGAAAAAAGTCACATTTTACCTAAATAGGCGTGTTGGCTATTTTCTTAAACACGCACCATATTTGTTGGTGCATCTGGAATCAACATTTTGACGAGAGTTTTCATGTTAGAAATTTAACGGAGAATATTTACTGTTATAGGGAGCGGCGAGCTCTAGTAAGTAGAGCGTTAGGCTACTGTTCACCAGGTCCCAGGTTCAAATCCAGGCTGAGGCAGAATTATTTATTTTGTTATTTTAGCCGTGAAGCAACCCTGGCGTATGGATACTCTCCTGGGGCACACCTAGCCTCTATAAAGTAGGCAGCTAAAATTAGGGGATAAACCTGGTGGCCGAGCGTGCTATACTGAAGAAGAAGAAAATAAACTTTATTTACATTTTTACATATTGACAAAATATTTATAAATTATTTCGGATGCGACATCCTTACAATCAGCAAATGTTTGGTTCATATGGTAGTTATAATCTAATTAACTAATCTATAATTAGTGGTAAAATTAAATTGTGATTATATATGATTGTAGGAAAAATTATACAAAAACCTACAAATAAAAACAGATAACATAATTGATAATAAAAAATTAGGAATTAAAATAAACTAGCTTAAGTTAGTAACACATGTTTAGTTCTTTTATGAGTAAAGCGTTTTAGAGATGCTTTATTATAGTTACCGATTTCCTTTATTAATGGATTATTGGAGACTGGTGTTTTACTGAAGTAAGAAGCTGTTTGAGTATGGACAAAATGTTTAATTGTTGGAAGCTGTAAGTCCTGGAGCATAGATGATATTTTAGTGTAGCGGGGGTAATTGTTTATTATCCGCATTGATAGATTTTGAATTCTTTCAAGTTGTTGGTAGTTAGTCAAGCAGGTTGAGCTCCAGACTGGCGAGGCGTATGTAATTAACGGGAGAATAACTGATTTGTATATTATTAATTTGTTATGAGAGCTCAAATGGGATTTTTCGTTGAAGTATGGGAACGTTTTAAATATTAATTTTTTGGATTTATCAATTTTTCTAATGATATGGTCTGTGAATGTAAGAGATTTGTCTAATGTTATGCTTAGGTACTGTACGGATTTTGACTAAGGGATGAGAGCTGAATTTATCTTAATTTGGTGGTGTATTTGTGGGCGACGTTTAGTGAAAAGAGTTGCTTCAGATTAGGTGGGATTAATTTTCAATTTCCATTTTATGCAATATTTGTGACATTTTTTAAATTATAGTTGAAGGCGATTCACTATTGTATCGATGCGATATGATGAGGTATACAATGCTGAATCATCGGCGTATAATGAATGACCTCGTCACAAATGCATGGGCTGGTAAATCAGAAATGAACAAATTAAATAAGATTGGAGATAGGCAAGAGCCTTGAGGAAGACCCGCTGAGATAGGGAGTGTGTCGGAAGTAGATGTGCCAACTTGAATATAAAACTGTCTATTTGTTAAATAGGAGTGAATGATGTGAATCAGGTATGGTGGGAAGTTGTATGCGATTAATTTGTATATGAGCCCGGAGTGGTGGCCGAGCGTGATTTATGCCTTATCACCTCCTTTAACGGTCGTTAGTCGTGAAACAGAACGAATCTCTATAAGTACTAAACCCCAGACCCTTTATGGGTCGTAGAAGTACAGGTTTTATTTTTTTTTTCTTTCTGTTATATAACATTCGTCGCTATGACCTACTGCTTAGAAGCTATATTGGTTCGGATGAAAAAAGTAACATTTTGCCACATTGGGTGTCGGAGGTTTATTGACTAGTTGTAAAACAATCTGTGTTGGTATTGCTACTATTAAATATTTGAAGTTATTTTTCGTACTTAGCATTGATGCAATATTGTTTTAAATAAAAAAGTCACGTTTTTTTAACAGTTGGAGCTTTTTTGACACGCTCTATATCTTTTACTGGAATCATAATTTTGACGACAGTTTTATGTCAGCAATTAAGTAGAAAATATCTGCTATTATATAACTTTTTTCGCTAGGACTTCTCATTTAGGAGCTATATTACACAAAACAATCTGGTGCTCACAACACACGACTTTCTCTTACCTACGTTGTTAAAATCATTTTAAGATACAAATAAATTATTAACAAATTAATTATTACTTTCACTTACCTATATATGAAATATATAGTAAGGGAAAGTATTGCGATCGTGAAAACTATCGAATTCCAGTTTTCGACGGAACGTTTTACAAAATCGTATTCATCAAAATCAGCTAACCAGAAGAGGCACTTTATACCATGCATTTTGCACCTTTTAACGATTTACTCAAAAACTGCTCTAACGATTTTCATTAAACTCGCTATATGGATGTAAAATTTAATGGGCTTTACATCAATATATATAGTTTTAATCAAAATCGTAACAAGGTGCAAAATGCATAGTATAAAGTTGACCTTCTGGTTAGCCGATTTTGATGAAAAAGTTGCTGTAACTTCTCAGACGTATAAGTGTCTCAAATATGAAATTTCGTTTTCGTCCATCTTTTCGTTTTCGTGCTGGACTTACCACAAAAACTCGGACACACAGACACACACAGACCATTTTGCGGGACGTGTATTTCCGTTGAAAACTGGAATTCAAAAATTTTCACGATCTTAATACTTTCCTTTACTATATATTTCATATATAGGTAAGTGAAAGTTTACTAGGATTTTAGGATCATCTCTCCATGCACTAGTATTTTTGTGGCAAATTAAAAAAAAAAAAAAAAAAAAAAAAAAAAATGGTCGGGTTGTTTTGGAAAAATACCGCGGACGGCGGAAAAAACGGGTGTTTTTTAGTCGTAATTCAGATTTTAAGTATGTTGAAACGTAAGCCCTAAAATTCTGAAGGAGGGTAATGTTTTTTGGTTGATTAACAATGGTTCATTATTGAAAATATTATAATGAAAATATAAAAGAGATTCATCTGGTTTTAAACTCATTCTCAGTTGATGAAGTTGAAGAAAGGAAAGTTCATTGATTCCGTCTAAAAAAACATTTTGTGATGCAGCTACAACAATTGATGAGGTATTGATCGATTCAACATACTTGGACAAGTAAAATTTCACTTGAAAAAATTCAAGTAAAAATCCGTCCTCGGCCCTTTTTTTATAATCGGAATATATTTAATTAGATTAATTTTAATAGTATATTCATTGATCGAAAAACAAATATTGAATTTAAGCTCCAGACGATTTTACTCGTCCTCTAAACCGTATTGTACTGAAACAAAGTTCAAGGGATGACAACATATGAAAAAAAAAAACACGAAAAAACTAGATTTTTAAAAATTGGCATTGCTAGTCACTTGAAAAAGAGGCTATACTGAACGGGATTCGAATCTGATAGGAAAAATAGCACTACTGATAGACGATCCACGGGTTGTTTGTTGTTTGTCTTTCCTACTCTCTGACAGATTATATTTCCCCAACCGCATTCAGAGAAAATATTTTCTTTCTCTAGATTGTTATGTTACGGTCGATTTGATACGTTTGCAAGTTTTAACATTACTGTTACAATAGTAATCTTTGATAAAGCTTCATAATCTGTTTCTTATATATTTATTGAAAACCGATTGAATATTGAATAGAATATTTCAATTAAATATTTATAGCATTGAAAAATGTGGTCAGAGCTCTGAGGAATTAAGCGAATATAAACAGTTTCTTTGTTAACAGTTTATCTAACGTCACTTAAGCTAATATAGCTAATTGAAAAATGCCACAGTGGGCGTCCTAAATTTTGTCTATCCAGGTTTAATTAGGATCTCGCACAGACAGGGAACCACCATTTTACATCCCCTTCGAAGGACGCCATTACCAAGGATTCTTTATAAAAATCCTTTTTCCGTGTTTAAAACCTGTTACATAAGGCATAGAAGGCTGTTATGCTTGCCAGTACACAGGTGACTTCTACAAAATTAGCATTATGGCTGAAAAAGAATATTCGTTTGTTTCAGCTTATCTGATTTCACAAATTATGTTATATACTTTTAATATTAGTTACCTCTCTTCATTGTTATTAATTTTTACTTTCACTTTCTTATATGTAAAATATATAGTAAGGGAAAGTATTGCAATGGTAAAAATTTTCGTATTCCAGTTTTTAACGGAAATAGACATTTTAGAGTCCGCTGAGAGCAAGTCTGCGTCAAAAGGTCTGCGTGTGTGGTAAGTCTAGCACGAAAACGAAGTCTTAAAAAACTAAAATTTTATATTTAATGCAACTATACGCCTGAGATGTGACAGTAAGTTTTTACATTAAAATCAGCGAATCAGAAATGCCACTTTTTAGTATGCGTTTTGTACCTTTATACGACTTTCTCATCAATTTAATGGGCTTTAATATCATGTAAGTTTAATTCTGATTGAAATAGTCTAACAGAGCTTAAAGCTCAATATTTTTATTTTCTTCCTCTAAAATACCTTAAATTTTATATATTAAAAAAATATCCATATCATCATGTAAGAATTTATAAAAAACGGCTAAATATAAAAGTTGAAGGGAGAACTGATCAAAAATATTTTTAATGTAATTTTTGGTTGAAGATAGGAACAGTAATATAGATGTATAATATAATGTTAAGAAGCTAAAGATTTTTGGGAAAATATTGTCCTATACACAATGTTTTAAAATTTATTAGAGAGCGATGGAAGTGGATAAAACTAACTGATTGTTGTAAAGAAACTAAAGCATGTGTATATATAAAACTGAATATATTACTGTAAACCTTTTTGAACTCTACTTAAAAGTTCATAAATTGAGCCCACATCATATTTTTTTATTCTACTAATATATTTCAATTTTTCATAGTTATTGATTTCGTCCCTTCCTCCCAAAAAACTTTAAACTCATTTACATAGCGGAAAATAGTCAAAAGGATTTTATTTCTTACAGATTTCTTTATTACTTTAACTTTTTATTTAGTTATGATCATTCATTTTTCTTTCTTTATTTTTTCATCTTTATTATTATTTGTTTATATTTATTTTCTATTTTTTAATAGTTCTGTACAGATGTGAGGGCGATAATAACCAATAGCAGTTTTATTAAAAACTTTTTCTCTTTTTTCGTAGCCTACTAGGGGATGAATATTATAATAAGTTACCGTAAATTTCACTGTGTGATGATCCGAACTCTCAGTTCGATTTTCTTTCATAAAAATGGTTTAATTTTAAACAAATTTAACCACTGATGAGTGTTACATTCCTCTTTCCCGAAGAACATTTTTCTAGACATACAAAGAAGAAACATCTGTAAACAATTTTGTGTAGAAATTTAGAAGAGTTGATATTTCATGATATCTGTGTATATATATATATATATATATATATATATATATATATATATATATATATATATAAAGATGTACAATAATAATTAAAGACTATATTCGTAAAATTTTCTCAGAAAACAATATTGTACGATTCATAACAATAAAGTCAAATTACATAAAATATAGAAAATAAATAAATATATATATTAAACAAAATATCAACCTTTAATTGAAATAAATAAAAAGTTAACAGATAAAAGAACATTATACACACAATCATATCATATCAATATTTAAAACTTGCTAAAGGAACTTGACTGGGCTATTTCCTTCACTTGTGGTAAATATATTGAAAATTTTACTAATACTAGTGGGAAATTCAATTACAGATATCGAATTATTTTTAAACTCCATTTCTTTTCATCCAAAATTCTAATAAAGACCTGAGTTGAAAAATCTTAAAGTCAACTAAAAAAAAATTCCCTTTGGATCTATTAAAAACCCAATGTTTAGAATGTATAAATGATAATACATTCTAAACATTGAGCTTTAGGCAGTAAGGTCTCGCTGATGGTAAGTCTTGTTTCAAATGCCCCTAGAACGATTATTTTAATGGGAGAAAGAATGTTTGAATAGAAAATGCTTGGACATTTATAAGAAAATAGGAATAATTTTATTTAAAATTTATAAAAAGCTTTCATAGCATTAAAAAGCTTTAATAACAATTTTATTAATAATATTCATATATTATTTCAGGTAAGTGGCCTCAACTCCTAACAGTAGAATGGATGGGTCTTGTATCAGTAAGTCCCAACCTTCATATTTCTCATTAATAACTATATACAGCATGATTTTTGTTTATTTCTGTATGTTTACATGTTCCTAAAGAATTATGCACCGAATTTATTATATACTCTTAACTCAGACCTTTTATTAACTTTTTTTAAAATTATTTATTTATATTTTTTAATGATGAATTTCCATATAAATTAAAAGTGAAATCGAGAGATAAAAAAAATCCATATTTCCTGGCCTTATCGTTGGCAATATATAACACATCTAAAATAATGCTACATATAAAAGTAATTATATAAAGAGTGGTCATTTTAAAAATGAAAAAAATATTGTTAGAACTGACAATACTTTTTCTTGTATTTAAGTTTAAACAAAAAATGGGTGTTTTATTTAAACCAATTTGAATACCATCTTGCATGTTCCAAAAGTTTTAAAATATTGCATATAACGTTCGTAAATCATTTTAAATTGACATATTCTAGTGAGTCAATTTTTACTTTCATTTACCTAAATATGAAATATATCTATAGTAATAGAAAGTATAGAGTTGAGTGCAGATTGTAAATTCCGCCCACGAAAATTCTGGACCCCCATTGTTGGTTCTTAGCGTTCAAGTCTGCACCCAGAATGAAGTGGTTTCCTAAGGAATTCAGGAAGGATTCGAATAGAATATTGGAGATGGAAGTTTAGGAGGGCAGTACGCTGATGGGAGGGTGATCGGAAAGGAAAAAGTCTTGATTACTATGGTGGTGCACTGTAGGAAATCATAGGAGGGAACTGGGAGTAAGTGGTGGGAGAGGGACTGGTGCACAATGACAGCAGTACCGGCATGGGCTTTGCCGTCTGGGTGGTCCGGTTTGTTACTATTGAGGTATTTTGAAAAACTGTTTAGTGGTTAGTCTAGTTTCAGTAATTAGTTCTACATCTACGTTTTTTTTTTGTAATAAAGCTGTAAGTTTGTCAGTGTGATTTTTAACACCATTTGCATTCCAAAGGAGAATGGATAAGGAGTTGAGAGATGTCATTTAAGGATTTTTTAAAGAAGGGATTAAATTTGATACGAGATTAGTAAGTAGTGATATTAGCGGCATAACGATGGATTTGGAAATATATTGGTAAAAGTTAATAAAAAGTGACGAAAAGCCGAAATAATTAACTGATGATTTTAGATAATAATATAATAGATTGTTTAATAAAACACGTTGTTGTTTTTTTAAACTCAATTTACACTGAGCTGTTTGTTTCACTAAGGCCTAAATAATAATCTATGTAATGAGTGAATAGGGTTTTTTTATACTAAATATTATTATAAGTATAAACGTTTCTTCATGACATTGAATTATGTGCAGTATTTATATTCCATAAGATAGCAGGCCAATTAAAAAACGTAACAATAAATGGATGATTAGGAATTTAGCAGTACTTACTATTATTATTTTTGAGTAACTATTATTCATGGTTTTATAATTTTGATATTTTTAACTTAAAACAACTGAAATTTTTATTTGATGCCATGACCAACTACTGGTTCTGCATGAACTGAATAAATCCTCCAAACAAATGTATAGTTTTTTATTATTTTAATTTTTACTTTTGCTAGTTTGTTTTCTTTTTTCCCCTGAGGGAGGTTAGTTTTTCTTTTTCTTTTCCATTCTCACATTTCAAGTTTTTTAAGAGGCTAAAGAAGTCCCCTGAAATGTAAGAACTAAGCATCTGAAAGAAGTATTAAATCTACTTGAGGGGACAAAAAAAGACAGATTTGCGAACTACTCACTCATCTACTCAAGAACTGTTAGTATCTTAAATTACATAATATCAACGATTTCATAGGTCTCAGTGTTTAAAACAATGAAGATTTAAATTTTTCACATTTCTTTTATATTCAGTCTAGTTTTTCGGCTCAAATAAAATACCTATAAAAATATTATCACAAAATCGTTTTGATGTCATTTTTTTTTCTTAAGCAGTGATGATATCTCAAGAGATAAATTAATAAAAAAGGCACCGATATATAATGTGAATAAGAAATTTCAAATTTTCCTATTGTGAATCATAATTTGAGACAAATCTTTCAAGTTGGAATATGAAATCTACCTAGGGAAAATATATAAAATATGTTGTTACTTTTTCTTCCTGTTTAATTATATGATCAGATTTCGAGCATTTTTGTTTTTAAGATAGGTTATTTTAAAAAAAAGAAGAAAAGAGTGAAAGTAAAAAATTATATGTATTTTTTTATCTAAGGTTGGTTAATTTGTTAAGTTTGTTTGATTGTTTATTTATTTATATGCTACAGTGTGAGTCCTAAATTTTGCATATCCAGGTTTTATAAGGATAAGGGTCTTTAACGAGTACCTGACATCGAAACAGGCTAGGAACCACCTCTTAACGTTCCCTCCGAAGGACGGCATAACTAAGGATTCGTTAAGTGAATCGACATTTAATTTCATTAAAAATAAATAATAATTTTGCTGGATTATATTTTTTATTGCTGAATTCAGTCAATGAATTTCAAATTCTTAATACAGCGACCAAATCTCTATATAAATTTTTACTTTCACTTAAATATGTATGAAATATATAGTAAAGGGCGGTATTGCGAAAAGTAATATTTTCAAATCCCAGTTTTCAACAGAAATACATGTTTTTAGGTCCCTTGAGTCCAAATGACCAATTCTCGCAAAAAGGCCTCTGAATGTGTGTGTGAGTGTAGTAAGTCTAGTTTTAAACGATAATTTTTATAAAACTAAAATTTCATATTTTGAAAGCGAAAATAGCTATATTATATATTACATCAACTTTTTAAATACTTGAGCTTTGCAGTTAGCACTTTGTTACGATTTTCTCAAAAACAGCTCTACCGATATTGATAATAATAATAATAATATAATAATAATAATAATAAGCTTAACGAACCCGAAGGTGTTATCGATGCCAACACCACCAAATTTCGCCTAAACCGACTCGTCCAATGTTCACCATTCAAGCTTCCGCCTACCTTTCCGACGCCTACTAGTCGGATCAGCAAATACCAACTTTCTCGGAATCCGCTCGTCATCGAGCACAACAACTTTACTCGCCCATTTGAGTCTCCGCGATGCAATCAGCTAAATTATATTCACAGAATACAAATTCCGCAATTCCGCGTTGTGCAACCTTCTAAACTCCCCAGTGGCCTCATCTCTCTTCGGACCAAATATTTTACGCAATACCTTATTTTCGAAAACCTTAAGCCGTTGTTCACCCTTCAAAGTAAGCGGCCACGTTTCACATCCGTAAAGAACCGTTGGAAGAATAATAGTTTTATAAATTCTAACCTTTAAGTTTTTAGATAGAAGCCGCGAACTAAGTAACTTAGCAACTGAATAATAACACGCATTTCCCACCTTTAGCCGGGACTTTATTTCTTTCTGGATTTCATTTTTTCTGGTTATAATTGAACCTAAATACCTGAATTTCTCTACGTGTTCAAAATTTTGCCCTGATACATCAATATTACCAAGATCGGCCCCGTTTCTGCTACTATTCATATATTTCGTCTTATCTGTATTTAATTCGAGTCCTATTCCTTTACCGGTTTTTATTAACGCACTTGTATCCAAATCATCGGCATCCCCAAAACCGGAATCTTGTCACCTACCGATATTAATTAAGCGCTTTTTTTTTTTATTTTTTTTTTTATTTTTTTTTTTTATTTTTTATTTTTTATTTTTTTTTTTATTGAGATATATTACAATTTGTTACAAAATGAGCAATAATAATATTGATATGAGACCACATTCATACTATATAAACAGAAAATGATAATTATAGTCAAATTACATAAAATAGAAAATAAATAAATTCATATATATACAATAAAATAATAATAAATAAAAAAACAAAACAACAACCTATAATTGAGATTAATAAAAAGTTGGCAAAGAAATAAACATCATACAAACAATCATAAGTATATACAATGTATAAAACTGCTAAAGGGACCATAGCACGCGCTTTTCCCTCCACTTGTGGAGAAAAAAGCGGAATCCAAGAGATCCCAGCGCCTCTAATTCAACCGCGTCACTGGTCTGAGCCAGTGGAGGCCGAGTTAGGACGCTGTAGCCAATGAAGCTCTTTAATAAATGTAAAATTGAATGCACTTTAATATCATGTAGGTTTCATTCATACTATTAAACAATTAATTTAATTTAATTTCTTTAGAAATATGTGTTTTTAGAAAAAAATCAATTATATTATTATCTAAAATAATCAGTTAGTTTTATCGGCTTTTCATCACTCTTTATTAACTTTTAAAAGCTTGTGTATTAGATAATTTTTTTTTTATAATCTTCAGCTTTCCAACGGTATATTACGCTGTATTTTACTGTTCTTATGTTCAAAAACGAAAAATTGCATTAAAAAAATATTATTTCAGTTTTCTCCTTTAGCTGTTTTTTAAATTCGCACAACTTACATATTTACCTGTTTTTCATCAGTGGTAACAAGATAAAATAATTATTTTTATAGAATCAACAAAATTAAAGGTACTTTAGAGGAAGAAAATTTAAAATATCGGCATTTAAGCCCTGTCAGACTATTTTAATCAGAATGAAATCTATATGACGTTTAATAATACAGTGGCGCTACATTCCGATGTGAACCTTGGCCTCCCCAATGAGCCTTCGCCATGTTCAGCTGCTTTCCAATTCCGCACGTCCAGAAGGGTCCGGGCATCCTTTGCGATTGCATCTTCCCAGCGCAGCCTAGGTCTTCCTCTTCCTCTTGAGCGGTCCAGTTTTCCCACCAGCAACATCCTGGGAATTCCCTCTTCGTCCATCCTTGCCAAGTGGCCCGCCCATCTTAATCGACCACACTTAATGTAGCGTACAATATTGGTTTCCCCAAATAGTTCATATAGTTCCCGGTTGTAGAGCCTTCTCCATTGATTTCCAACTTTAATGGGTCCAAATATGCGCCGCAAAATCTTTCTTTCAAAGATCAAGAGCTCTGCTTCTTTCGAACTCGTTAAGGTCCACGCCTCGCTAGCATAAGTTAGTACTGGTCGAATAAGGGTTTTAAAAAGGCTGCACTGGATAAGGCCTTGCTGTAGAGATGTTTCCTTAATCCAAAATAACAACAGATTGCTTTTCTTAATCTTTGACCGATCTCGAGGGATATCTTGTTGGAGCTGCTGACTGTAGATCCCAGGTACGTAAATTGGTTTACGTTTTCAAACGTGAAAGATCCGATCGATTGTGGTTCCTTGATAGGGTTGTCAGTTCCCTGGCCAGCTCTCATGGACTTCATTTTGTCTTGGTTTATAGATAGCTCCATGACAGTTGCTTCTCCCACAAGTCTAAGAAAAGCTTCTTTCAAGGCGCTTAGAGATCTGGCCTCTATATCAAATCGTCCGCGTACCCAAGTATCTGTGTCATCCTGTTATAAACTGTATTAGTGGTTTCCACACCGGACCTTCTTATAACCACATTACTAAGGCAAGATTATTGACAAACAGGCCCAGAGCATCATCCTTGCATGTAGCCCTTTCTTTGTTCGAATTTCAGGTGATAAATCAAGCTGTATTCGTCATGTACACCTTACATCTACATGAGATTTTAACCTATGCAAATTTCACATCGATGTAGCGATTTTAATCAAAAATCGTCGGAACCGTTTTCGAGGAAAATCGAAAAAATCGTGCAATATGCATGGTATAAAGTGGCTACTTCTGTGTAAGCTCATTTGATGAAAAAGGTTTTGTATCGTCTCGAACTATTTTGTCTTAATATGGAAATTTCAGTTCATTGGACTTACAGTTTCCGACCGGGATATTACCAACACAACACTTAACACACACACGACAGACTTTTGCGGGAATCAGGAGACCTAAAATATGTATTTCCGTTGAAAACTGGAATTCGAAAATTTTCACGATCGCAATTTACTTTCCATATTATATATATAGTAAGTGAAATATAAAAAACCGATAATAATATATAATTTAAACGTATTGTATATAAACATAAAGTAAAAAACAGCGAAATTTATTTGTTTTTGCAGTACGTTGTTTATGGACATAAAAACTGTAATATGGATGTATAATATAACGTTGGAAAGCTAAAGATTTAAGGAAAATATTATACTCATACACGAAAACTTGTATAAAGTAACGAAAGATTGATGAAAAGGGAACAAAACTAACTGATTGTCATTTATATTATATAATAGTCATTACACATTATCTATTGAAACACAAAGTAATTAGTACTTTTACCATTTTCATTTCTAGCTGTATTTAAAAATCCTTAAATTTATTTTAACAACTGATTTAAGTGAAAGTCGTGTGTTATTGCACCAGATTTTTTTAAAGCTCATGTTTAAGCACCTTTTAGGAAGTAGGCTAGAAAGCATAAATTATAGATAAATATCGCCTAGGAAAACGCAATTAATCTACACAGCTTGGTAAATACATAATTTTTCAGAAAGAAAAAGAAAATGATGAAACCCTAAAAAATGATTATGTACATTAAACATAATATAAAAGCATGTTATCTATTCATACATTTTTAATTTTATTAAGATTGATGATTATTGTTTTTGTTTTTATTTAGCATATATATTAATTTTTTGAAGTGTTCCATGTGGTTGTAACTTTATCATTAAAATTCAGCCAGCTCGACGAATATGACTTTGGACTGGTCGAGCAAACTGGCAGTGTGAAGTTAAAGACAGTAATTATGATATTATTTTGATTAGTCCAGATTATTTCTTTATCTTGAACCAATGATTTCTTGAGGAATTTAAGACGTTTTTTCGTATCGAATCGGTTTAGGCGGGTTATAATATATTTTGAGGGCGTCGATGAAATGAATTTCGATCTTTCTGCTGTAGTTAGAATATGCACAAAATGATTTGTAAATGCTATTTCTAGTAACTATATCCCCAAGGTTCCCCTGATTAAGGTAGGGAATTCTGTCGAGCACGAAATCAAAGAATATTAGATAGGATTTAGTAGAATTCAGTTAAACTATTATAGGGATTTCAATCCGACCAGATTTCCGCCCGTATCGACTGAATCAGGATAAGCTTCACTTTTCAATTCAAGGTGAACTGTTGGTGAGTTATTCAACTATAATTGTTATCATTGTTGGAAGTTCATAAGACAAACATTATATATATATATATATATATATATATATATATATATATATATTAGACATAAAGCCAGAAATTGAAATTTAGTAGTTTAGGTAGCTAATACAATTTAACGACTATTAAAACAGTCCCATAGTAATTGTTGATTATTTGCTGAAAATAAAGCCGACAAGCGTATAGGCCTTTTCGGCCGCTGGCTACCTTAGTATCTCCATTACAAGTCGACTGGCAGGTAATGCGATTAACACTATTTGTTTTCTACCACCCTTTTTCCAAAATAAAAATTGATGTCTCATAATGTATACTAAAGTAATCAGTATTTAAATACTATTTGAAAAACAAGTAAACCGATATTATTGGTTTATTATTTTCAATAATGAACCTTTGTAACCGACCAAAAAAAATTACCCTTCTTCTAATTAATAAATAAATAATTTAATTTCTAAATAATTTTTGCTTTGGGCACTATTTCATAGATAATTAAATTGTCTACTAAATGAAAAAATAATGATTGAAATTGGTTATATATAGCTTTATAAACAGTTATAATCTAATATTGTTATTTTAAAAAAAATATATTTATTGGTATTTACAACTGTATAATAAAATACATTTAGTAAATGTGATACAAGATATGTTGACATGATTAATATGTAGTGATACTACCCATTGGCAGCTCCCCAATTGTTATTTGAAAATAATATACTATGTGTAGTAAATAATATGCAGCGTTTTTTTTTTGTTTTTTTTTTAGATTTAAGCGAGCTACAGCATCATATATGTTAGCTTTAGAGACTGTATGCAGATGAGATCTACTCCTGAAACTACCCTAAAATTTGTTTTAGAGATATTTCCCATTCATGATTTGGAGTTTAAAACTAAAGTACTAAGTAGAAATCAATTGAAATCTAGGAAGACTGAGCTAGTTACTACTCTCACGTCATCCTGGGTTTTCCTTTCTCAGATATTTCAATTATTTAAGTGGGTTTTTTTCTTATCGCCATACAATGCAAACTTGAGGCTGGATTTGATTTTCTTATTCCTCTTCTGATGTCATGTTATTCACTTTAGGAAGGTTCTGATGGGTCTGGGATTAAATATTTGTCAATTAGGTTTCATGTCTTGTAATGGAGTTAACTAGGTGAGTCGGTTTTTAGTAAGCAACCTTATAAAATTAAATACAATTATTCTTGCGTAATTAACAGATGAAAATTATGATTAAAATAATATTAAATTATTTTAGAATGCTAACAAACAAGTATTATATTTCTGTGCGATCGTGAATAAGTGGTTAAGTCAAAATCTTACATTTTACAGGTGAGCGACTTAAAGTTTTACGTAATACTAAAATAGAGTTATTAATTACAGCTTTCTTTCCACCTGAAATTTCTTCCACCAGGAATTTCTTTAACCAATTTAACACGACGTAGGAGAAGGTCTGATATAACTCGAGTTATCTAGTTTTTCACGACCGCCACTGATTTAAGTTAGGCACCATTATCATTTGACGAACCTGTCTGATGAATAGTATAATTATGAGATATATTATGATTATAACTGTTTAAATTATCCTACTAACAATACTAACATTTAGCCGAAGTAACGAACAAAAAAAAAGAAAAAAGACATTTATTGTCTCGCGCGAGGTGAACGAATGACGAACTGAACCGATGGCGTGATGCAACTTGACGTCTAACGACTCACCACAAATCATGCTTACCAAATGTAACGCATTTAAATTGCCTACTCGTTGAACTGCGCTATTATTTTGCCAACAATTGAGACGTTGATTTCCAAAAGGGAATTACACTAAACAGTGGTATAACACTAAAAACAACAAAGCTGGTCAGTATCTTCTCAAACTTCCTTTTAGCGTGATACATCCATCGACGCATACATTCCGAAACTCTGGAGATTCGTCCAAATTGTCAACCATTGATTTACTTACTTTACATAAATTTATTGACTGTCAAGCTTTAGATTTTCTTTCTTCTGATCATCACCCGGTCCTGTATGAGGTAGCGGAAAAATCTGAACAAACAACAGCTCCAATCAAATACGACTACTGTAGAGCTGACTGGAAATTGTATCAATCCTTTGTAGACTCCAAACTAACATCAATTCCCAAGTTTCATGCAACAGAAGCGATATATGACTGTATAAGGGACATGAGCGAAATAATCTCAAATGCAGCGAAAGCATCCATTCCAATGTTTACTCCTCTTCCTCCTGCACTTAGGTCGCCACCTGATCATATCTTGGATTTAATAGCTCTTCGTAATTCCTGGAAAAATAAATGGTACCGTACCAAAAATCCGAGTTACAAAATGATTGTTAACAGTCTGACTACGCAGATAAGAAATTTGATTAAAAAATGGAGATCGTCATTATGGGAAGACAAAATTCATGCGACTCATGGTGACCATCGTAAATTTCGGAAGCTCCTTCAGACTACCGTGAAAAAGCCAAGTTCAATCCGAATACATCATAGGGATCGACTAATGTCCACAGCTGAACAAGCTGATGTCATAGCTGACTATTATGACCGGGAAATCAGGAATCGTACTAAGACATCGTGCTAGTATGATTTTACTACACAAAGAGAAAATTTTATGTTTATTTCCCCGAAAAAACTGAAGTGTATTCTACGGACGAAAAAAGGAAATAAAGCCCCAGGATTAGACAATATTCAAACTATATTGCTGAAGCAATTATCAAAGAAGAGTTTGATACATCTGTGTCACTTATATAATAGTTGTATTAGGCTCAGATATTTTCCTACATCCTGGAAACACGCTATATTATTTCCATTGTTAAAGCCTGGGAAACAAGGTGATAAACCTGAACATTACCGCCCAATCAGTTTATTACCGCATATTAAAATGTATGAAAAAATAATTCTGAATCATCTCCAACAGTTTTGCCTAGAAAATTCCATCATTCCTGATCAACAAACCGGTTTTCGGCCTCTCGTTTGTACGGAACACCCGTTGGCAAAGGTTCAAAATGACGTCACTCACAACCTAAGACGTAACCATGCGACTGCGATGATTTCGATTGACTGTTCCCAAGCGTTTGACTCGGTCTCGCATTCAATAATGCTTGAGAAACTCAGAACACTGCAATGCCCGGAACAGCTGTACTCTATCCTCCGTTCTTTTCTCGATGGTCGTAATCTTACCGTATTAGTCGGCAATAGTTTCTCATAATCGGTGCGCTTAACTTGTGGGGTACCGCAAGGTGCAGTTCTTTCACCCACCTTATTCAATATCTACACCGCAGAAATAATTGGCAGGAACTATACAAATTCATCTGTCCTAGCACATGCCGATGATGTGGCGATATATAGTAATAGCACGAACCCTTCAAAAGCGCTCAAGCAAGTAGAGAAAACTTGTGAGATTATAAAGAACCAACTAAATACCTTAAATATCCAAATAAACCCATCTAAAACCGACTGCATAATATTTTCCTACCAAAAAAATAAGAAAAAACTGCCGACTAAATTTAAATAGAAAATTCACACTTCAAGATATCCAGAAACATCGTATACTTGGGTATAAAACTTGATAGGCATTTAAAATTTAACAACCATATCATTTCGAAATTATCAAAAGTTAGACAAAAAACCTATAAATTTAACCATCTCTTAAAAACTCCTAATTTAAGTTTTAGACTGAAACTACTAATTTACAAAAGCGTGATCAGACCTTCACTATTATACGGAGCACCATTACTGCTCCTTTCTTCAGATAACTCAAAAAACAAACTACAGCAATTCCAAAATGGTGTTTTAAAGAAGATTGCAAGAAGATCTACATTTGAAAAAGAAAAGGCAGAAAGGCTTCATTTACTATTTAATATTCCTAAAGTGAGTGAATTCCTAGATAAAAGAAGACATAACTTTTATAATTCCTTAGAAGTTCTTCCAAACCCAGTTTTTAGTAGGCTTAAGATTCCGCCAGCTCCTCAGAGATGGCAACATAGTGTAAGCTAGAGTTTAAGATTAGCCTAAGTCTGGAAGTGTCAAGATTGAAGTGATCCCCATCACCAAGAGGAATAGCAAATCAGTGATAGTACAAAAAACATAATCTCTAACAGTTTAATTAGCTTGTTTAATAGTATCGTAATGAAGAATTTTTGCGGTTCCTGTAAAATGTATTAGAATGGATATAGTACCTTTTGGAAATCAACATCCCAATCGCTATCATAGGATCCAGTAAAGGTTTGGCGACGGATCCGTTTTTTCGGATTGTTATCTCTAAACTACTACTAATTAAGGAGAATTTAATTTAGGTTCGGAATGAAACTCTGTAAAAATAATAAACTGCACACATGAAAACATGAAACCTGTCCACTCATTTTAATACAAAACCCTTCAGACAATAGTCAACGATCTGTACTATGTAGCCAATTCTACACCACATCACAAAATCAATATTCAATTTTCTCTAAACCACATACCGTTCTCGTTTTAAATGTTTCTTCTCAAACTTTCAGTAAATACATCCGCTTATTCCTGTCAAAAGTAAATATTGTACATAATTATAATAATTACATATCTTATTTAAAGTTATGTAAATATTATGATTAGTCCTCTTAAAAAATTGCATATTGCAATTTTTACCCCAAAAAACAACAAACAAAAAAAACATTTAGTGTTTGAAAGTAAAGTAATTGAATTTTATCACTCAGCATTATTTTAAATATTTTTAAACGCAAACTTTTTCTATTTACGACTAAAGGAATTTTCCACCATTTTTTACTATTCTGAATCATCATCTCCTTTCTATTGTATAATTATGGCATATCAAATGTCAAATTTTAAAGTTTCAACATAAACAATAAATAAAATTTGGAGTAAATTGGGATTTTCAGTCAATAAAATATTTAATTTCTCAGAAAATTTTGTTTTTAATATCAGACATCATTTTTATTAAGTGTGATATAACTGATTATATATGTATATTTGTGATATATATATATTATATATATATATATATATATATATATATATATATATATATATATAATCATTGCAGATACTTATTTATTAATAGGTAAAATATCCATCAGTGGCAATGAAATTAACAAATGGTTCAAAAATTGGCTCAATGCGGTGAAATAGAGAAAAATAAAAATTACAATCGAATATATTTTCAATTAATTTATAACTAACAATTATAAATGATTTTGTTTATTACCTTTAAACTATGTATTGGATAATTCAATATACCCTTAATTTTATTAAAAGTACTGGAAAATATTGAAAATACCCCCCAGAATATCATATTTTTCTTACCATCTGCTACTGGAAACAATTCTACTATTCTTTGAAAGAAACACTTTTGGGGACTTTATTAAATCGTGACATATTCGAAGCAACGCAGAGCTGCAATCTAATTGTCCTTAACTTGATTTTCTCCCTAGATCGTCTAATTTTGGGTAGAATTCTGTCTTTGAATATTTCCAGAACAGTATTATTCTGGGAACAATATTGGATTTTTTTTCTCGTACTATATTCATTGTGAATATTGTAAAATGATCAGCTTTGTTGGAATTGATATATTTCATTAATAATATCGTCTATTGATAGTTAGCGGTAGTAATGGAATTTCATATGTCATTATCTATCAATTGGTTGGTTAATATGTACATATGCAGAGCCGACACACGATTTTGTGTCTAAACTATGTCTTAGCGAGGTCGTTCATACGGCGACCAAGAAAATAGTGGATTAATTTATATATATATATATATATATATATATATATATATATATATATATATATATATATAGAGAGAGAGAGAGAGAGAGAGAGAGAGAGAAGAGATTATTATTACCTTAGAAAAATAAAAAAACGTAAAATATAAACCTACCAAAGTATTTTTTTCTTACATAAGATCTTTCTCCTGAAATTTATAAACACAAAAAAAAAAAAAAAAAGAATTAGCGAAATCGATTAAGCTGTTTACGGGTGATGCGATCACCAAGAGAAAACGGGATATATATATATATATATATATATATATATATATATATATATATATATATATAGAGAGAGAGAGAGAGAGAGAGAGAGAGATAGATGGGAAGATAATTATTACCTTAGAAATTGAAAGAATAAAAAAAACTACCAAAGTAACTTGTGTTTTTTTTTTCATTCATTACATTATTCTCCTGACTGTCATATACACATTTAAATAAGAATTAGCGAAATAGGTCAAGCCGTTCACACGTGATGCGATCACCAAGAAAAAAGAAGATTCATTTATACATAAGTCATTTATACATACGCATATATGTAAATTATAATCATTAGTTTATAATATAGAAGTAGATAGTGTCACTATTTGTCATAGTGTCAAAGTAGATCACATATGTTTTTAAACATTGGGTAGGTTACATGTGATCTCTGACTGTTGGCTTTTAGATAGAGTAGAAAGGGACTTTTTATTCAATTTGTAATTCTTGAAGAAAGTAGACATTAAACGCTTCTAAAATTTTTTTTCTATAATATTTCTAATATATATATATATATATATATATATATATATATATATATATAGCCACAAAAAAATAAATTATTTCATTAACTCATATCAAGGAGTTATTAAAAAGGAATGAAGTAATTTTATCATCGCCAAGAGAAGAAAGTTTGAGAAAAATAGGCGATATTTCTTAGTTGTATTTTCTTTATAAAGCAAATAAACAATAATACTTATTTAAAATGAACAAAACTTTATCGTCCGTAATTGAAATTAAGATAAGAAAAGTTGTAGCGTGAAATTATAAATATTTTTAGAAATCATTTTTTTTAAACTTATTTGGAGATGATATTAACAAGACACTGTTGACGATTTTTTATTGAATGTTAAATCCTAATTATTGCGATTATGTTAAATTGTGTTCTATTGAGTGGGGCCTGTGCATTCTTATGTTAATTAAAATGGTGGATTTTCTACTTATTTGACATGGCTCAGTAACTACTGTTGTTTATTATTAATCTAACCATTCTTATATTCAATTAATTTAATTTTTCACAAAGATGGAAATAAAGAACTGAAATGGCACGGACCCGATCAAATAAATTTAAAATTTTAGTTTTGCAATTAATAAAAATGATTAATGAGAGTATATTTGATAGCACACAATGTTACTACACCCCAAAGAATAGAGCTTGAGAAATCAGGAAAATCACTTTTTATTTTTTAAATATTTTTTTTATATGGGGTTGTAAAAAAAAAAAATGATATAAATAGTAGTGTTCATCTTACCCAGTACGTTTATAAAGAAAAATCTTGAAAATATCATGGAGTATTTTATATATTTTATTGAGATTTTCATTTTTATCATCTTTGGCATTAGCCTTTCAACTTTTCGTTTTATAGTTAATTTCAAGCTTTCTCTTTAGTGTATTGACTCTAACAGTTTTTTTTTTTTTTTTTAATTACCTGTGCTAGTGATTTTCAATGAAACCACCTCTCATAAGTTTTAAAATCTTTATTGAATTATTATAACATGATCTTCTTTTTAATTGTGTGCACTGAATACTTCTGACTTCAAATCATCCAACTGATACATGTATTACATACTTGGTTTCACAGTTATTTTATCTACAATGAGATATGAGTTTTTCCTATAAAATTATGTTCATAAGTAAACAGTGATAAGTCTAATAATGTTTTATAGGAATATTTGTAAAAGGAAATGTTTTATTTAAATAATTTAATTTCAAACTAATTTGGGGAGGAAAATAAGGGCTGACATTTTTTTTAAACCATATTTCTTCTAAAAAACTTTGTATTTTACATTATCATCACATAACCAACCTTTTGGGGAATTACACCCATCTTCAAGATCCTGGTTTTTAAATTTCTTACTACATCTGTTTATCAAAAACTTCCTTAATTTTCATTTTTAAAGGAATAATAAGAACGTCAGCACATTAACACTTGACCAAAGTGAGGCAACGCAACTTAGATCTTAGGCAAGACAACTAAGATTTTCGTCCTCAACTGTTCAGTTGATACTCCGAAGCGTTGGTTATGTGATGATAATCTAAAATAAAATGTTTTTTGTAAGAAATATAGGAAAATCAGCCCTAATTTTTCAACCTCAAATATTGCTCAATTTTTTCCGGATATTAGGATTAATAAAAAAATAACAGGCCTACCGAACCCGTAGGTTCGATGCCGATACCACCAAATTCCGCCTACACAGACTCTTCCAATGTTCACCGTTCAACCCCAAGCTCCCGAGATCAGCCTTAACGCAATCCTCCCATCGACGCTTCGGCCTACCTTTCGGACGCCTACCAGTCGGATCAGCGAACACCTACTTTCTCGAATCCGCTCCTCACCGAGCCCAACAACTTTTCGCCCATTTGAACCTCCGCATTACTATCAACTCAATTATATTCACAGGGTACAAGTTCCGCAATTCCGCGTTGTGCAACCTTTTAAATTCCCCAGTGGCCTCATCTCTCTTCGGACCAAATATTTTACGCAGTACCTTATTTTCGAAAACCTTAAGCCGTTGTTCATCCTTCAAAGTAAGCGGCCACGTTTTACATCCGTAAAGGACCGTCGAAAGAATAATAGTTTTATAAATTTCAACTTTTAGGTTTTTAGTTAAAGCTGCTAGCTAAGTGATTTAGAAACTGAATAATAATACGAATTTCCCCCCTTTAACCGAGACTTTATTTCCTCTTGGATTTCATTTTTTCTCGTTATCATCGAACCTAAATACTTGAATTTCTCTACTTGTTCAAAAGTCCTGATGAATCAATATGACCATGATCGCCACTGTTTCTGCTACTAATCACATATTTCATCTTATCGGTATTTATTTTGAGTCCTATTTCTTTACCGGTTTTTATTAACGCACTTGTATATAGTTGTATAGTTTCCGTGTCTTCACCTAGCAGTACCAAATCATCGGCAGTATCAAATCATATTTAAGACAATTATTCGCCCGAGACGTAAGAAAACATTTTTCATCAAAATGAGCTTACCAGAAGAGGCACTTTATACCATGCATTTTGTACCTTTTTTCGATTTATCGAAAACGGTTCCGACGATTTTGATTAAACTCGCTATATCGATGTATAATTTAATGGGCTTTAATACCATGTTGGTTTTATTCTGATTAAAATGGTCTGACAGGGCTTGAATGCCGATATTTTAAATTTTCTTTCCCTAAAGTACCTTTAATTTTGTAGATTCAATAAAAATAACTATATTATCTTGTTAACGCTGATAAAAAACAAGTAAATATATAAATTCGATACCCAACTAAAGGAGAAAACAGAAAAAATATTTTTTTAATGCAATTTTTCGTTTTTGAACATAAGAGCAGTAATATACATGCATGATATACCGTTGGAAAGCTAAAGATTTTAGAAAAAATATTATCTCATACACAAGCTTCTAAAGTTAATAGAGAGTGATAAAAAGCCGATAAAACTAACTGATTCTTTTATATAATAATATAATAGATTTTTTAATGAAACACATATTTCTATAGATATTTAATTTAATTTTCTTTAATAGTTTCACGTATTTTTATCTCTAACTGTATTTGAAAAATCTTTCATTGATTTTAAAAATGGAGGTAAGTGAAAGTCGTGTGTTGCCCGCACCAGATTTTTTATTTTTATTTTTGAACATAAGAATAAGTAATATAGAAGTATAATATATTGTTGAAACGCTAAGGATTATAGATTTTCATCTTATTTAAAAAGCTGTAAAACATAACCTAAAAATATGATAATAACATAAGTATGTGATTATTCTAAATAATAATTTATATTTTAGATTATTTTTTTTTATTTTGACGGCTCTAACCTTGTTAATTAAACTCGCTATATCGATGTTAACTTCGATGGTCTTGAATATCATGTAGGCTTCTTTCTGATTAAATTAGTCATTAGACATGGCATAAATGCAGATATTTCGAACTTTCATCACCTATTACTTATCAATCACCTATTATTTTGTAGATTTAAAAAAACAAAATTAAACATTAAACCTAAATGAGTAACAAGAAAAAAATCTGGTGCGGGTAACACACGACTTTCACTTACCTCTGTTTTAAATCGATTAAAGAATTTTCAATTCAGTTACAGAGATAAAAATTAGGGAAACTTAAATTAATTAATTAAATTTAATTTCTTTAGAAAAATGTGTTTTAAAAAAAAAATCAATTATATTATTATCTAAAATAATCAGTTAGTTTTATCGGCTTTTCATCACTCTCCATTAAGTTTTAAAAGCTTGTGTATTAGATAATTTTTTTTCTAAAATCTTTAGCTTTCCAACGGTATATTACACATGTATTTTACTGTTCTTATGTTCAAAAACAAAAAATATTATTTCAGTTTTCTCCTTTAGTTGTTTTTTTTAATTCGCACAACTTACATATTTACGTGTTTTTCATCTGTGGTGACAAGATAATATAGTTATTTTTATAGAATGAACAAAAATTAAAAACCATGTCAGACTATTTTAATTATAATAAAACCTACGTGACGTTTAAGCCTATTCGGAATATAAATCGTCGGAACCGTTTTCGAGAAAATCGAAAAAAGGTACAATATGCATGGTATAAAGTGGCTCTCCTGGTAAGCTCATTTTGATGAAAAAGGTTTTGTAACGCCCGAGACGTAGATTTATTTTAAATATAAAATTTTAGTTTTATAGGACTTACCACACACACACACAGACCTTTTTGCGGGACTTGGTTATTTGGACTCAGGGGACCCTAAATGTGTATTTTTGTCGAAAACTGGAATTCGAAAATTTTCACGATCGCAAAACTTTCCCTTACTATATATAGTAAGTGAAAGTAAAAATATTTGTTTAGATTTTTTTTTTAATATTTTTTAATATAAGCATAGTAATATAGATGTATAATATACCGCAGGACAGCAAAAGGTTTTCAGGAAAAATGCTTTTCTTTTGCCTCTGCCCCATTTGGATGATTTAAAAATTACACTCTATTATAATAGTTCGTATCTTCAAGGAATTTGTACAGTTTCACGGCTGACTTTTCTTTATCTTTTAAAATTTCTGTAATATTTCCTGATGAATATGATTTTCGTAGACTTGGTTCAAACAGGGAGACTCTAGTAGCACGTGTTTGACTGATTGTAACGTGTTATTACTATATTGACATGGAGCCTCCAGGCTTCTGAGGAGATAGTTATGGGTGAAGAGACAGTGTCCTTTTCGAAGTCGGCATTATATCGTTTCTTCCCTCCTAGATTTTCTTGAACTGGTGGTCCAGTTTTTGCAATATTTTTTTATTTCAAACAATTTTCACCCTCTCTCCTAGTTCTGAAAGATAGTTGATTTCAGATAGTTTATCCAGTATTTCATAGTGATTTCTGTTAGCATCTGGTATTCCCTCCTTGCCTAGCTAGGTTGGTTGCTCTATCCGCTTCTTCATCGGTAAAATTCCGCATTGGGCGAAGACTTGATTCACTCCTTTCTGTTTCGCTTCCCACCAAGTGTTTAATATTTCCCGTATTATGGAGTTAATACGGCGTGGACTGTCTATGGCTTCTACAACGCTCCTGGGGTCTGTGGGCAATGACCCAAGTTTTTACTTCGGAACTTTGTACCTAGCTGTAACTACTGTAAAATGCTATCTTACATACAAAGTTTTTAAAGGTAATAAAAAGTGACGAAAAGTTCAAAAACCCAGGTGATTGTTGAACATAACAATTTTATACTGTTATCTTATTTAATTTAAAACATAATTTTTTAAGCTTTTCTTTTCTTTTTTTCTCTAGCTGTATTTAAAAAGTTCTTAAATTTATTTTAACAACGGAGATATGTGAAAGTCGTGCGTTTTTCGCACCAGATGTTTAGAAAATGTTTAATGGTAATACAATCGGGATAGAGGATAGTGAAAAATAATGTATAATTAAAATTTTTGATAGAGCCATGTAAATTATCAACTATTTCGAATAAGATATTTATTTTATAACCTCATTCCATGAACTTTTTAGCTCTGAAAGAAGATGTTTAATCATACCTTGCAATTTCAGGGTTATATAAAATTTATGAATATTAACCTCGACTTGACGGGGACGTGAAACAATATTGTTCGGGGAATGGCTTATGACTTTTTTAATACTTTTGTTTGTCTCTTCCAACTTTTTATTCCTCTAAAATAGAGTCCCAGTGGGACCACTAGTTTCTGAACTGAAATATGTTGTCATAAAACAATTGCATTTCACAATATTTGTATATGTCTGATTTTTAGGGGAAAAAACACCCTTTTTTTAATTAATCCATTTGAAATCGTCCAATTTTCATTAATTTCCCCAACATTTTTTATTACAATGATTTTTGTCTAGTTGTTCTTTATCCTTTTATGAATAAAACACAGTGGATAATTTTTTTTTTCTGGCTAATACTTTAAGTGTTGTAGCCGTTTTACGTTGTCAGCTACAAAACATGTGTTGTGAAAATTTCTCAAAACAAAAACTGATAATAAGATAAGGATATGCTTTATATATTTTGTCCTTACAACTCATTACCTTAAAAATAAAGAAAGTGGTTAAACAAATTCTTGAAAATAAATAAAAAATGAGACTTTTAGCGTGTTTAAAGTCTATAAAAGAGAAGAGACCCACGTTTGATTATTTTTCTATTCACACTAGTAACTGCCCTCGCAGCTTGCTGTAAAAAATTTGGTCTTAAGAACATAGTTCTTTTTTTTATATGAATTTTCTAAAATGCAAAAAAACTCGTTTTTCACAAAGTTTACCCGAAAATATCTCGAAAGGGATTGAGTAAAAAATTATGAAACTAACACATATTACACAGGTATACGATTTTTATAAGTGGCATACATTTTTTGACTCAAACTGAGCTGGTTCCCTATTTATAAAATTCTCTTCGCCGTTAAAAGAACGTTTTTTTTTTTGTTTTTTTTTAAATTATCAACACCTGTAATTTTGAATATTTCAGAACGAAATAAAAATTAAAGTGGTGATGAGACTACTGAGTACAGTTTTGGACCTTATAACGTATTATCTAAGTAGCCAAGAAAAGGTTAACGAAATTCACGAACAATTAAATCTACTGAAACTTGTAGTGGGCTGTAACAAAAGATGTTATAAAAGAGTCTCACGCTTAATTGTTTTTTCTTGTATAGTCTTATCGTTGCACTATTTGCAGAATTTCGATCGTTTAAGTATTGTCCTATTCAATATAAATTTTCAAAGGACTATCTCCAAGTTCAGTAATATTTATAGTGAAATATTTCTTCAATTTTAACACAATGAGCTGTAAGGACAAAATATATAAAGCATATCCATAACTTATTGGCAGTTTTTGTTTTGACTCGATATCTGTAAAACTTCCAAAATTAGAGAGATTTTCCCAACATGTTTTCAGTCGGGAAGATGACTTAGAACGGCTGCAACACAAAAAGTATTAGCCAGAAAGGAATTTTATCCACGATTTTTGCTTTCACTTACTATATATCGTAAGGGAAAGTATTGCGATGCTGACAATTTTCGAATTCCAGTTTTCAACGGAAATACACGTTTTAAGGTCCCTTGAGTCAAAATAACCAAGTCCAGAAAAAAGGTCTGTGTGTGGTAACTCTCGGGCGGAAATGAATTTAAGTCCTATGAAGCTGAAATTTTATATTTAAGATAACCATACGCCAAGATTTTACAAAACCTTTTTCATCGAAATCGTCTAACCAGAAGACCCACTTTATACCATGCATATTGTACATTTTTAAGATTTTTTCAAAAACGGTTTCGACGATTTTGATTAAACTCGCTATATCGATGTAAAGTTAAATGGGCTTTAATATCATGTAGGTTTCGTGCTGATTAAAATAGTCTGAAAGGGCTTAAATGCCGATATTTTGAGCTTTCTTCCCCAAATCACCTAATACAATACGGAAATAAATTCTCGAAGGTATTGGATTTAGGGAAGAATAATAAGGCATTAAAATAATCTATGTTAGCTTAATATTAATTTATTATTAAAATAATTTATTTTATTCCTAATAGTACTTTTAAAAAACATTTTATTAATAAATTCTTAATTTGATTAATATGCATTATACATTTGTTTGTTTCTGATAAATTTAATTATTGATGAAGACATATTTGAATTTCTAGTGAATGATTAGCTTTAATATAAATGAATAAAAAAATATGGAACTTTGTGAATTAAAATATACCACATGTTTAAAGAGCGGTCATGAAATAAAACTGCAAGAGAAAAAAAATTAACCATTCTATCATTGATAAAAAACAGCTAAATATAAAAGGTGAAAATATTTGATAAACAACTGAAGGAGGAAAGAGGAACCATATACGTATATATATTTAATTTTCCTTTCCGAACATTAAATTAGTAATATATTTGTGTAATATGCCGTTGGAAAGATGAAGATTTTAGAACAAATGTAATGTAAAGTGACGAATAGGACATAAACTCGTGTAATTGTTGTACATAACAATTTTATATTGTTTTATTATAAAATCGAAAATATATGTTTCCAACAAAATAATGATATATTTTTTTATAATTTGTTTACTTGAACTCTAACTAATAGTTCAAAAATTGTTTTTAACTATTGATGTGAGCAAAAGTGGTATGTTGCCCACACCAAATTTTTTCAAACATCAATCGAAATAGTCTTTCCTTGTACCTCTCTCGAGTACGATATTTCATAGAAAAATAGGAATTATTGACTAAACTATAAAAGATATAAACTTAGGCTAATTGGATTAATGGAATATAAAATTGCCAAACATTTTAGTATAATGTTATTCATTTTCCATGGAAAGAATTGAGACGTTGATTTCCAAAAGGTACTAAAGGACATTTTTACGAAATTGATTTTTTTACATATTTGTATTCTCATCATTTAGTTTTATCTAAATATTCTATTTAATTTTATCTAATGAACTCTCAAGTCCATAAAAACACGATTTATAAATGCGGTCATTTTCAAAAAGTACTAATTACGCTTTTAGTTTGGTTCCAAATGATACTACCACATTTTATTTCTTTGCTTTAATATGATGTTATTAATATATTAAAAAAACAATTCTAGTTTTTAATGCAAACAGACCCAAAATTAGCTAGTTTAATAATATAGTAATGAGAAATTTTCGCGCTTTCTGTAAAATTTGCTAGAATGGATATAGTACCTTTGGAAATCAACTTTTCAATTGCTGATTGGTTCTATTTAGATGTACACGATCCAATCTCAACTCATTTAAATGGAAACATTCTTCGATTCTTTTTCTAATTAAGGGCGTAAAAACTTGCTAATAGATTCATCTACCACATATGCCCTGCAACTCTATGTTTAAACTCTAACCGTTTTTTTTTTTTTTTTTTTTTTTATTAATTAATTGATATTTACAACTGTATAGGAACAAATATAACAAGTAAATGTAAAAAAAAAGTAACAATTGGCTGAAAAGTCTTGTGAAGTAGCTACCCAGCGGTAGCACTTCAATGTTTATGTCATTAGCAGGTCTCGGGCCACCGGCTTTTCAGGCGCCTCCAAGGATTATCAGGAATAGTTGGAGATGAGAGTATATGGACAAGCGGGTTTGAGTGGGCTGGTAGTTTGGAATCAAATGAGGTATATCTAGTTCTGGCTAAGTCTGCAACTAACGGAATATTCAGGTCTTTATGGATAGTTTTATTAGTGACAAAATACGGAGCATTTAGGATCTTTTGGAGGATTTTGGATTGCAAGGATTGGATGCGGGAGGAATTTGATGGCTTGGTGGATCCCCATAGCTCAATACCATATGTCCAAATAGGTCTAATAATGGCTAAGTAAATTAATTTTTTGTAGTAGATTGGAGCTTTGAACGTTTGTCAAGTAAGTGTTGTAACAATCGGTATCTGCGAGCAGTTTCTTGTCTTTTCAGTCTGGTGTGAGGGTTTCAAGTCAGACGTTTGCCAAGGTGGAGTCCTAGGTAGCGGATTTGTTCAACAGGAATTAGTGGGATGTTACTAAAGGGACAGGAGGTCATATGTTTGCGACGAAGGGTAAACGTGATTCGATGGGATTTGGTAGGATTTATTTTAATTTTCCATTTCTGACACCATTCTTCAATGGAGTCGATGTGTGACTGAAGGTTTTGTGATGCGACAGTTGGGTCATTGTTTACTGATAACACACAAGTGTCATTAGCATACGTAAACTCTAACCGTAAAAATCAATAAACATTATTTTATCATTATTCAGTCATTATCATATAATATTTCTATCAATGAGGACTGTATGCAGACATAATTAATTTATATCTTGATTCTTGAACCATGCAAATATTGTTTGTCTTTTTTTTAAATATTTAGTGTGAATTCCTTTAGAAGTTCCAGTAAAAATCTGAAACTTGTCTAAAAAGATGAGCAGAATATTTCATTACTACTACAATTCTCCATGTAAGCTTGAATCTTCCTGTGCAACTGAATCCAGACAAAATAAAATTCCCACTGCATTGAAACTTTAATCATATCAAAATATTCCACTCAATAGACATAAAAAAGATAACTTGAGTTCATATCCTTCAGATTTGAAATAAGTTTGAAAAGTTAATATACTTCCTTAAAGACTTACTAACTTAACCAAAGGATAAATTTGGCCATTGATATGATGAAAAAGGCTATAATTGAGACGTGGATATCCAGGAGGTACTATATCCACTTTAAATTTATTATTTGGCTAATTTTCTTGATTATTTTGTTATTAAAACCTAAAGTTGATTTTTACTGTGTTAATATGTTATTATTGCAATTTTCCCGGGTTTTAACTATACAATTTAAAAATAGTACTTTTTTGAAAGAAATATCGAAACAGTATATTATAGAAGGGATATAGTGAATGTAAACAGCGATATTCGCAGTATTGGTAACAGTCGTTCTCGATACCAGTGACGCGGATGAATAGGATGCGCTGGGATCTCCTGGCATTATTCTTCGACAATCACTAGTGGGTCACAGGGTTTGATTTAATGCTGCTAGGGACAGTATGTAAATATTGTATATAGTTATAAATATGGCCAAGGTTGTTATTATTACTTTTATTTATTCATTAGTATTTTATTTTCTTCTTCTTTATACAAATTTTATTCAATTTGTATTTTTTTTAAACTATAATATGAAATGAACGATTCATTTTTTTTTTTATTTAACAACAATTTTTATTAAGTATTATTAGAATCTGTCTCAATTTAGACATCAATAATAGTGGTGAAAGATAACATACATACTACATTCATACAATATTTACACAGCTATAAAATTACAATAAAATATATATAAAATAATAAATCAATAAAATGGTAACAAAGTCTATAAATCACTCATACCTATATACACGTCACACATGCATCACATTGAGTGGAGAATCTAGCCAGTCCTAGAACTCCAATATACATACATACATATTTACAAGAGGTCGCGGGGCCACTGCCTTTTCAACCTTCTAGGTGGGTTGTATGGATGAGTGGAGCTGGATAGGGATTGTGCTAGAGGATTATGAGGTTCTGGTGGAATTTGGAAAATTTGGATGGAATTAGGTCTGAAATAAATGGAACATTAAGGTCGTAGTGCAAGGTATAGTTGGAGACATAATAAAGAGCATTTACTATTATTCGGAGGACTTTGGATCGAAAGGATTGAATGCGTTTGATGTTAGAACGTTTAGCTGTCCCCTACAGTTCAAGTCCGTAGGTCCAGATAGGCTTTAGTATTGTCTTGTATATTAATAATATGTTGTCAACTGTAAGTTCAGATTTTCTGTGA
Source organism: Piezodorus guildinii (assembly GCA_023052935.1). Taxonomy (NCBI): domain Eukaryota; kingdom Metazoa; phylum Arthropoda; class Insecta; order Hemiptera; family Pentatomidae; genus Piezodorus; species Piezodorus guildinii. The sequence continues at coordinate 67,495,903 of CM041293.1, forward strand.
AGTAGTCGGTATAACGGTCCGAATCGTCGGTGGAGTTCTTGTCTTTTAAGTCTTGTATGTGGGTTCCATGTCAATCCTTTGTCTAATAGTAACCCAAGATACCGGACTGTATCTGAATGAGGAATCGGTAATGAGTTGAAATAAACTGGCGGACAGGATTTTCGGCTAAGAGTGAATGTTACATGTTTACATTTGGCTTCATTCACCTTTATACGCATGTTATTACACCAGTGTTCGATAAGGAAAAGGTGTCTCTGCAGGTTTAAGGATGCTGTTTCAGGATTGAAACTAGATAATAGGATGGCAGTGTCGTCTGCAAATGTTGCCACAAAGGTATCAGGATGTGTTGGAGTATCAGCAATGTAAAGGATGTAGAGGACGGGTCCCAAGACGCTGCCTTGAGGAACGCCGGCCTGACCGGGCTAAAAGTTGGAAAATTCTACACCAGAGCGTACTCGGAAGGAACGGTTTGAGAGATAGGATCGTAGGATGAGGTATAGAGACTGGGGTAAATTGGTTTCCAGCTCGAAGAGTAATCCAGTGTGCCATACCCGATCAAAAGCGAATGAATTCTAATAGCTTTAATACTCATTGTCCAAGAGTGTGACAGATTGAATAGTTCAGTTTTATAGAAAATACCTACCCCATTACAGAATTATTAATAACTATTGTCTTTATTACATTAATTACTAAAAACGAATGTTTCCTTATTTTTCCTCAAAGAGATAACTATTCTGATTGGTTAGTTACATCTATTCTTTTTAAATAAATTGAATATTAAAAAGAACATTTATTCGTTTACAGCACGCACAATCATAAAAAGGTATGTTTTGAAAATTCAGAAAACGTATTACTATTATAAACTAGATGTAAGTAATATTTAATTACAGTAACTGATAGAAAAATGACTTATAAGCTTCTAAATTTGTTTTTCTCTTTGGTTAGACTAGGCATGTTTTTTTTATTCTAATAACATGTAATGCTAATTCCAATTACTTTCTATATGCAATTTTACAATTCTTTAAAAATATGAGTCACAGAAAATGTTTCTAACTAATTTATGCGGTTACAAGATTAAACACTATGAAAAAAAAATAACTTGATTAAGAACACACGTGCAAGCAATAGAATCAAAATAGCAATGATTCTAAGTGAAAATGAAAGAATTAAAAGTCACAAAATCACTAAAACAATAAATTAATGGTATGATGTTGCGAATGTTTGGTACTTCGATTGTTACTTTATTGTTACTTTTTACAAAGGCTACAGTACATTTTGTAAGGAAATATATTTAGTAGGCTTTGAAATGCATTAAAATGTGGATTTACCATTGTACCTTTTGGAAAGAATTGCAATCTTTATATGCGCTTTTAAAATATTTGTGTGTTTTTTTAGATGAAATTAGATTACGGTATTCAATCAAAATAAACCATTAGAATAAAAACATGTCAATATATCGATTTCATAAAAAAATTTCCTTTAGCACCTACTAGACATCAACGCTTCAATTGACGTGGCCATTAATATCAGGGAACGAATCAGAGTCAGAAAGGAGTAATGCGTCTAAATGGAAAAGAATCCCAGCCTTTCTATTTCCATGTTGGGGCAAACAGAGGGACAACTTTAGTCCTTTGCTATTTATTACCTTCATGGACGAAATATTAAAAATGTGTAACGAAAGCACCGCAAGAACCCTGATTAGATATAGACTTGTTGGCTATATCATCCCAAGCCATGATTTTCGAAGATGATATAGTTCTAGTAGCTAATTCACAGTAGAACTTACAAGCAGTTAATAAGTGGAGAGAAGAACTATATAGAAAGGGAATGACTATAAATATACAGAACACTAAAATCATGAAAGTAGGGCGAGACGAAATAAATGTAAATGTGACCTGCAATGGTGAATTGCTATAAACTGTTAACACATATGAGTATATGATTATTACAACCGTAAGCTATGATGGAAGGATAGGACACAAAGTTAATAGCCGAATTAAAAAGCCAACCGCGCGTACCATATCAGGCACATAATTGGTTCAAAAGAAATTACTAATACTACCAAATTAGTTCTTTATAAAACCATTTTTCTTCCCATCCAGCTGTATGGAGCAGAGCATTGGACAGGCCCAAAGCAAGTTGCCAATAGAATGACGGCTTCAGAAATGCGATTTCTGCGAAGGATAGTAGGAAAAACAAGAGGGACTGCGTCAGGAACAATGTCATCAGGGAGGAATTGAAAGTGGTGGCACTGAAGAAGATAATAGAAGAACGCCAACTGCGCTGGTTTGGGCACGTATTCAGACTCCCAGAAGATATGAGAGTGAAATGGTTCATGGAAGACAAACCAATAGGAAAGAGAATGGTAGGCTGACCCAGAACTACGTATATGCAGTACCTGGAGGGACTCGGAAGAAAGAGAGGCAAATCAGTTACCCAAATGAAAAATATGGCCATTCAAAGGGATGAGTGGAAACGATGGACTGAGGCTGATGCTCCACGCTGAAAGGCACTAAGGAGCTAGTGAAAGAAGAAGAAGAATCAAAAGGAAGCGAATGGGAGGTCCCATTTCCTGCTTTTCATTATAATCTGTAATAGTCAAGAACAAAAATGAATAAAAAAATACGTATTAGTAATAAATTTATGCTTGTAAAAATGTATTCGAATTATTAAATAGTTAATTTTTAAAGATTGACGGTTTTGTAGTGAGTTATTTTTACGAAATAACAGCTGAGTGATTTCGGTGGATTAAGATAGTTATGTGTTAAATAATTTATAAACTTAGCAGCTAGAATTTTTATAGAGGTATTTCGCATGGTATATTTTGAACGGCAGCCAGTGTCGTTTCAAAATTATTTGGTCCATCATATTCAAATGGTGAATTTACATAATAGGACTAGAAACAAATACTATCCCTTTTCTCAAAATTAGAAGTCTTGTGTTTCGGAAAGATATTTCACATAAAATAAAAAGCTTCTTTTTTTTTTTTTTTTTTTTTGTTATCGGAAATTATTTATTTATTCGAATGTATTACAGTTTGTCACAATGGATAATAATAATATTGCTAAAGGATCCCATTCATACAATATTTACAACATAAACAAAAGAAATGTCAAATTACATAAAATGAAACCAAACTAAATAAACGTATACAATAACAAAATTTGTAGATAAAATAAAAGAAGTTAACAAATAAATAAACAAAAAACAAAAAATTTGTCTCATTCATACGTATGTACATTATTTACAATAAAATAAAAAGCTTAAAGATGTATTCTTAATAAACCTTTAATCTTTATTAAATGATATAATTGATGAGTTTTAAAGAATCATTAAGTCATTATGGGTACTTAGGCACAAAAAAAACAAAAAAAAAATATTATATTATAAATCTTATATATTATTTATAACTTTCACTGTCGGTCAAAAGTTAGAGAAAACGTATGGTTTACATAAATATATCAAGAATAACCTCTATCAATACATAAATAAAATATAGGTTTCTTATTATTATTTACATTTATAAATAAATTTTATAATTAGTTGTAAGATTGGTTTGTCAATATCGTAAAGAAGAAGAAATGATTTGATTGAATGTAATTACTAATGAGACTTCTAACATTATAATAATAAATAAGAATAAACTATGTATTTTTTTTTTTGTGTGTCTGGAGCTATTATTACTTATTAGCTATAGTAATCCACTAAGAGGAATCGAGAAGATAAATTTTATTCTTAATTTGATTTCTCGACAGCAGAACTTCTGAGAAGTTTACTGCACACGTAATTTTCTCTTTTTTTTTCCATTAAAGAACGGTTAAAAAGAATTAATTTTTAGTTTTATTGCGTAGTACAACAAATAGAATACACGATGAGAAAAAAACCGAGCGACAAAGTGCCGCAAATAAATTTAAATATATTAATTAACGTAAACCATATGTCGTCTCAAACGTTTGAGCCGCCCTGTATATACCATATAATATATATTATAGAAATTTCATATTATAGATATACCTTTTAAAACCATTATGGACATATGCATCTCAAATTTTCGGAACCGCTAAAAAGACTCATATTCAAAAAATATAGACTTTTCGATCGAAAACGTTGAAACTAATAACATGCTCACCTTGGTAGGTGAGTAACAAAACTTTACATAGAGACCTACAAATACCTACTGTTCAAGACTACATTCATACTTCATACATGAGATTCCATGACAAACTTCACGGAAATTACAACACTCATGGCGACAACGGAAATGCCGGAACTCACCAGAAGAAGGCTGAAAAGAAGCTGGTTAAGGCATCTCCTTGTTTAAAACTTAGAATTTTCACGTTAGGAGGAGGTGCCGCTGGGTACTGACCTCCCTTATGCCTGACATGCCAGCTCTTACAATATATATATGTATATATACAGTGCATCTGCTTATTGTCACGGAAATGTGACAGGTGTAGATCATAATAAATAAAGATAAAAAAAAAATATATATATTGAAGATAACTATACGCCCAAGATGTTATGTTCCAGCACACTTTTCACTAAAAGCGGCTGACTGGAAGTGGTACTTTAAACCATGCATTTTGCACCTTTTTAGGACCTACTATAAAACGGCTTTAACGATTTTGATTAAACTCAATATATTGATGTAAAGTATAATGGCCTTTAATATGATGTAAGTTTCATTCTGGTTGAAAAAGTCTTTAGGGTCTTCTGAATCTAAATTGCTGAGTCCCGCAAAAAGGTCGGGGTTAGTTTCGTAAGTCGAGCTCCACTTGTGACTTAATTACTTTGCTCAGACTAAATATAGCTGGTTATTAGTTCAATTATTTTGCTTTGTTGTGAAATGCGGTCTCTCTGAGGATTAGTCTTTAAAATCCGCTGTCTTTTCTATAAGGCCTGTCCATACATCTCTGAAGAAATCCTGATAATTACGTTAGGTCCTGTATTTGTCTTCCAAATAAAACCAAATGAACTCTGTTGGAAATATGTTCGAAAAAAAAAAAAAAAAAAAAAGTGGACATTTCCAGAAAACAGCCAATCATTACTATAAATTATAATATTAAAAAAATAGGAGTTATAGTTTATTTTAAGTATTCCTTACCTTAAATAAATTATATTTCATAGTAAATCTCCAAAATATTTATTAATGTTACGAAAGAATAATATCATAAACTAATGTAGATAATAAGGCAATTAATAAAAACGTCTGATCAAATTATCAGAAACTCAGATAAATCGAATAATTCCAAGAAAAAAAAATTAAAAGTTGGCCTATTTTATCTATACTTACTTTTATATGTATTTATTTATTTTTCTCTTCATTAAGGTTTATTTATTATTATTTGTGATATATATATATCAGTGTTCTTTCAAAGCTTGTAGGCTAAACATGCTTAATTAAGACACTATTTTGTCCAAAATTGCATGATTATGAGAACAATAAATTCTCGAAACGTCGCATAGATAAAATTGTTTATTCATTGACTGAAACCTAAGAACAACACAAACTTAAATTATCAACTGTCGAGAACTGATCAAACAATATATATATATATATATATATATATATATATATATATATATATATATATATATATATATATATATATATATATATTTTTTTTTTTTATTATTTTTTTTTATTTTTTTTTATTTATTTTTTTACTGTACATATGGAATGAATGGCTTCTTATAGCACTAATAGTCATTGCCACTTCCCGCCCACGATTTCCTACAAGCCACCTCTATTATAATCAAGACATTTTCCTTTCCGCTAGTCATCGCATCAGCATACTGCTCTCCTAAAAATTCTATTTCTATTACCCAATTTGGTTCCTTCCTCAACTCATTGGAGAATCACTTTATTCTGGGTGCAGACTTGAACGCGAAGCACCAACAATGGGGTTGCAGAACCACAAATACTCGTGGACGGACATTGCAGTCTGCACTCAACTCCAGACGCCTTAATCTCCTACCTCCCGATTCCCCTACATACTGGCCAACAGATCCTAACCGTAATCCAGACATCCTCGACTTCTTCATCCACAGCGGATTAGGCTCCCTGAACTATTCCGTAACTCGCCTTGATGAACTATCCTCTGATCATAGTCCATTAATCCTAAATGTATCCATGACTCCTATTCCGAAACCTTTCCCACCGTCATTCATCAGAGGCCCCATCAACTGGAACCTCTTCCGCGAAATCCTCACCAATGATGTCGACCTCAGAGTAACTCTCAAAACCCTTTCTGACCTTGATGATGCCGTATATTCCTTTACAACCTTGATTCAACAAGCTGCCTGGACTGCCTCCTTTCCTAAACAATCCCAAATTATTTCTTACAAATGCCATTTACCACAACACCTGACGGACCTCATCAACACCAAGCGCCGAGCCAGAACATTATGACAACGCACCCGCCACCCAGAAGATCACCGCTCTTATAACTTTTATTGTAGAAAATTAAAGCGGGAGTTGGCGACCTTTCGTTCCCAATCCTACAATTCCTACCTCTCCTCTCTCTCGACTCGTGACAATTCTCTGTGGAATGTCACGAATAGAATCCTGAATACTCACACGATTTCCCATCCTCTCCTGCGCGGTGATAGTTCCTGGGCTGCTTCTGACAAGGATAAGGCCCAGGAATTTGCACAGCACCTTTCCAAAGTTTTCACTCCTCATCCTGAGTTGAATCCAAACCATACTTCAACAGTTGAACAGTTTCTTACTTCGCCAATACCACTCTCCTTACCTCCTAAAGCAGTTAATCCCTCTGAGGTCAAATATCTTCTTAAAAAGCTTCCTCTACGTAAATCCCCTGGATATGATCTCCTCACGCCTCAGATCTTAAGACAACTTCCACAGAAAGCCATTACATTCCTTACATATCTTTATAACAGTATCCTACGCACTACCTATTTTCCTCTCTTATGGAAACATTCAACTATCATCCTTTTCCTGAAACCAGGCAAACCTTCCAACAGCACGTCATCTTACAGACCTATTAGCCTACTTCCGATCTTCTCAAAAATTTTCGAAAAGCTCCTACTAAAACGAATCCTAGATAAATTTAAAAATTTTCCTTCGCATCAGTTTGGATTTCGTTCTCAACATTCCACAGTTCAGCAAGGACTCCGAGTTCTGGATCACATTTCCTCTGCCCTTGAGTGCAAGGAGTATTGTTCGGGTGCCTTTCTGGACATAGCTCAAGCTTTTGACCGGGTGTGGCACCCGGGATTGCTGTTTAAGCTCAAAACCCATTTACCTCAATCCTTATACCTAATCCTCCGATCCTATTAATCAAACCGCTCCTTCCGAGTTCGCTGTGGTTCCGAATTTTCCAAACATTATACTGTTGAGGCCGGTGTTCCTCAAGGCAGCGTCTTAGGACCCGTCCTCTACATCCTCTACTCCGCCGATATCCCTACCGATCCCGATACCTTTCTGGCAACATTTGCTGACGACACAGCCATTTTATCATCCAATTCCGATTCTGAAGTAGCATCTCTAAATCTCCAAAGGCACCTTTTCCTTGTCGAAGACTGGTGTAAGGCTTGGCGAATTAAGGTGAACGAAAGCAAATGTACACACGTCACCTTCACCCTTCGACGTAAATCCTGTCCAACAGTTAAATTCAATTCCATACCGCTTCCTTCCTCAGACACAGTCCGGTACCTTGGCTTTTTACTAGACAAAAGACTGACGTGGAACCCACATACGAGACTTAAAAGGATAGAACTCAACCGCAGATTCGGCCGGTTATACATATTACTAAACAGAAAATCTCATCTTACAGTCGACAACAAATTACTAATATATAAGACAGTACTGGAACCTATATGAACCTACGGACTTGAACTATGGGGACAACTAAACATTCTAACATCAAACGTATCCAATCCTTCCAATCCAAAGTCCTCCGAACAATAGGTAATGCTCCTTATTACGTTACCAACTGTACCCTACACCATGACCTTAATATTCCATTTATTTTAGACCTGGTACCATCCAAATTCTCCAAATTCCATCAGAACCTTCTTCATCATTCTAATCCTCTTGCTCAATCGCTTTCCAGCTTCACCCATCCCTACAATCCTCCTCGAAGATTGAAACGGCAGTGGCCCCGCGACGTTTTGTAAAGATTTATCTGGAGTTCTGACACTGGTCAGATCCTCCACTCATGTACTGTATGTTTGTGGCTATTCCGCTCTGGCTCGGCCTCCACTGGCATACACCAGTGAAGCGCTGAGTGGGAGGCGCTGGGATCTCTTGGATTCCGCTTCTCTCCCCACTTGTGGGGGGAGCAGCCGAGTCTAGGGTTCCTTTAGCTGATTGTATATATTGTATATAGTTAAGTTTGCTTGTATGATTTTTATTTATTTCCCACCTTGTATTTATCTCTACTACAGGTTGTTGTTTTGATTTGTTTCTTGTTGTTTTTTTTTTGTATATATTGAATTTATTTATTTCCGATTTTATGTAATTTGACTTTATCATTATTGGCTGTATATATTGCATGAATGTGTACAACATCTCTATTACTACTGTTCATTATGCAACAAATTGTAATATTTCTCAATAAAAAAAATAAAAAAATAATAAAAAACATAGTCATTGCCCAAAATTGTGGCAGATTGTATTATTTCTGAATAAAATAATTTAAAAAAAAACAAAAAAACTTTTTTATGTACTCTTATCTTGTTTTTATTCATTTATGGGATTTTTCAAAACATCCTTATTCACTATTTAGGTAATGAGTTGTAGAGACAAAATATACATATCATGTCCTTATGTCATAATTAGTTATTTTGTTTTTTGATTTGATACCTACAAAATTACAAGAATTAGAAAGATTTTCCCAACACGTGATTTTTGGTCGCTTAGCTTATTTACAGCTGCATGCAAAAGTATTAGCCGAAAAAAATGTATTTATGGTTTTATATTTACGAAAAAATAGAGAATAACTAATCAAAAAACCACGAAAATCGAAAAAGGCCGAGCGGCAAGGTCTGGACGATTTCAAATAGAATCCATATACATATATACCTTTTTGGAGAAAGTAACACAAATACATATAAGTTAAATATCTGTAAACGTGTTAGTCCTTCAAATATTTATATGTACAACGAATATCAATGTTCTTATTTAGTGGCACATCCTAATTTTATTTTGCCAAAATTACAACGGTACACCAGCAGAAATAATCATACCCATAATTATTCGATACGTTTTAGCCTGAGTGAGGTAAGTTTCTAATCTAATCGGTACTTTCATTTATAAATATATATATATATATATATATATATATATATATATATATATATATATATATATATATATATATATATATAAATAGCGAAGTATGAAAAAAAAGGAAATTGATGAAGCAAACCTGATATTCGCGTGGTCTTTAATGCCTTTTCGCTCCCAAAAAAAAAAAAAAAAAAAAAAAAAAAAAAATATATATATATATATATCTCGTGTCACGATGTATCTTCGCGATAAACTCTGAAATTACTGAACCTACTTTGATCAAACTTCGCTATTATCTGTTATTTGTTCCAACTTAAAAAAGATGGGATAGTTTTTATCTATTGTTATTACTATTCTAAATGGTTTAAATATACATATTTTTTTCTAAAACGTAAAACGAAATTTGTTTAACTGTGGCAACACTGGTTCTCAGTAACCTTCCCATACATTTACATATGTGATTATTAATTTAAATGTAAGTGTGTGTTGATAGTTTCTAGGCGTTCTTGATTATAAAGCATATATTCACTCCATAGTTTCCAGTTAATATAAAATACATATTAGACAGTGACGAGGATGGGATAAAATATACATTCACTCCATAGTTTCCAGTTATAAGAAAAATAATAATAACGTTTAATTATTATTAGTTTTTAAAAATAATTCAAAGTGTTAATCTTTCGTTAAAAAAACAAAACATAAAAGGACTTATTTCTGGATCCTACAAAAACACATTTTTTTCTGGACGAAGGCTTCACCCACAATCGAAAACAAATTTAATAAATGTAAATTTTTATATTTCTTGAAAATGTATACGTCTTATAATAATGGACTAGTTGTTGGCCGTTATGACTACGTGTATATGGTAAAGAAGTTGGTTGAGGGTGAAGCCAACTAGAAAACACACCATTATGAAAAAAATAAGTGTGTTTTTTATTGGTAGTTTCTTAGTTACCACATCCCCAAACAACTGCTCCATCATATGCGTTTTATAGTTATTACTCATAAAAACATTTATGCGAATTTAAATAAAGACGAAATAAGATATTCACGAGGGAAACCGCGGGTTACAGCTAATAGATAATAAAACAGTTTCAGAATTCAGATTAAAATTATATTTATCACATAAATTATATACTGATACAAGGAGTTCTATTTGAATTAACCATTTTTTCATTAAGCAAGGATATTGGATAAGTTTATGTTCTTATCGAAATTGTATTTTTCACGGTCGAACGTATAAAATAAATTGACGAATCATCGCTTCTGTTTCCTCAAGGGGCAACAAACAATGTGAGAAAAAGCAGAATCCATATCTTCTAGCGATGTTTACACATGTCTGACTCCCTGGGCACCAACGACGTTATCCTCAACCTTTTTCCGATCCAAGAATCATGTCCAACTGAGCAGAGGGCTTTCTTCCTAACGTTGAGTAAACAGACAATACAACAACACAATGTTCAGATATAAATAAAAAAAATCTTGTGCGCGCAACATACAACTCTTCACATACCTCCGCTGCTAAAATGAACTTAAAAATTTTTAAATATCATTAGTAATGAAATAAGTTAAACGAATTAATAAAATTGATTTTCAATAGAAACATGTGTTTTATTAAATAATCTCTTGTATTGTTATCTCAAACAATCAGTTAATTTTATCGGATTTTCATCAGTCTCCATTTTATTTGACAAATTTGAGTGCAAGATAATATTTAGCTTTCTAACCGTATATTATGCATATATATATATATATATATATATATATATATATATATATATATATATATATATATATATATATATATATATATATATATGATTATATTATGGTTTTATTAAAAAAAAACAACAAAAAACACCTTTCAATTGATTATCAAATTCATACACCTGGTATATTTAGCTGTTTCTTATCAATGTTGAAAACTTGAAACGGTAATTTTTTTTTTTAATCTACAAAATTGAAGATACTTTAGAGGAAGAAAATTTTATTTTTCATCATTTAAGCCCTGTAAACAGTCATAATGAAACCTAAATTATATTAAAAATCATCAAATTTACATAGATATAGCGAGTTTAATCAACATGGTTGTAGCCGTTTTTGAGAAATTCGTAAAAACGTGTAAAATGCGTGGTATACGAGTATAGTGGCGATATAAAGCTTCAAGCTAACTAATTTTCATGAAAAACGTGCTGTAACACTCAGGTATAGACGCTTTTAATATGTGAAATTTTAGTTGTATACTACTTATCGTTTTTGCGCTTGACTTGCCACACACACACACACACCTGTTTGTAGGACTTAGTTATTTGGACTCAGGGAATCCTAAAATGTGTATTTCCGTTGAAAACTGGAATTCGAAACTTTTTGAGATCACATTACTTTCCTTTAGTATATATTTTATATATAGGTAAGTGGGGCGGGGTAGCTATGCGGGCTAGCGCGCGTTGCCTAGTAACACAGAGGACCAAATAGCCTTCAAAGGCAAGGTAGGGGAGAACAAAAAAAAAAAAAAATATATATATATATATATATATATATATATATATGTATATATATATATATATATATATATATATATATATACATATTTTATATTACATATTATATATTAGAAAATATTATCTCATACACAAAGTTGTGGAAAGTGGTGTAAAGCGCATAAAACTATGTGATTGCGATTGATAATCATAAGTTAACAAATAACACATTTATATTCACTTTTGTATATTTATCTGGGGCAGACCCAGCCTCTCTAAATTGGGTACCCAAAATAATTGGGGAAAAACCTGGCCTAGAAACAGTACGAATCTCTTTTTGTACTGAGCCCAAGAACCTTCATGGGTTGTAGTGGTACAGGTTTTTATTTTTTTGTAGATTTATCTACAATGAAAATAGAAACATATAAACTTCTTAGTAATATAATATATGACAACTTTACATTATGAACATCTTGACGGGAGTGCTCTGGCCCTTTTTTTTTTCCCCCCCGAAGCTCTATGGGATTTGGGGTTGAAATCAGGGAAGGATAGTAGAAGGAATCAAGGATCTCTTGTACTGCATCAGATGCATTCTAAGAGGGGTCTGAGGATGGGAAGATTTTCGGAGTCGGGAAGCAGTTTTAAGTCAGTTCTAGTGATGGGGCTCACTAGTCTTTTTGAGTCAGTGAAATCTCTGGCCCTAGGATTTTGGGGGGTACATATATGAAGGAATAGTAGAGGGGATGGAGGAAAGGCGGCTGAGATCAAATGAAGGGATATATGGATCACTTAGTACCCATAAGGTCCAAGTACTTCCTGTATTTAATCTGTTTCAAGTAGGGGTTCAGGTATGTGCACATGTGTCTTGGGCAAAAGTCCCTTCCTTTGTAAAAGGGGAAATATAATTATTAATCATAACGATTACAATAATCGATTGATGAGTAAATCTCATTCCATATATATATAATAAATTATTTAATGAAATTCATATTTCTATGGAAACTATGTAATTCTTCAACATATTTTGTTTCTAACTTGATTTAAAAGTTCTTAAATTAATTTTAACGACGGAGGTAAGTAATAGTCTTGTTCTCGAGTGCTAATTATTAGAAATTTTTAATGTATAATATAAACAAAAAAAAAATTAGTGCAAGTCATCTTGACCTAAAATTCGAACTAAGAGATTGAGAAAACACCTTTATGCCTTGGCCAAATTTACAATAAGTTCATCACAAGGATCATCTTTTGGCAACTAGCTAAACTTTTATAGTTTATTAGACAGGTCTCTTTTTCAACTACCTTCGACTGTGATACTCTTCAAAGAATATTTAAAATTAGAACGCACCTGCAGGGTCTGGTAGATTTTATAATAGAACTAAGATCTGCCTCGTATCCTAAATTTAGAAGAAACCGAAATTAACTAGATTTTTCCTTTATGAAGTCAGTTGCAACAATTGCATATTTTTTGTTTATATATAAGAATTTGGAATCTTTGCATAAATCCAAGGATTTTTTTAAAAAAGAAATTTAAAAAAAAGTAAAGACGGTATGTTAATAAGTGAATTAAACGTATACTACTGAGAGATTTTTTTTTCATAATTGAGTATTTTAAAATTGTATTTATTTCTTCATTCATGAATTTACATGAATTGAGGGGATCACCCGTAGCAGGGTGGCTAGCATAACAGCCTCCTTTGCCAAAGGTCACGGGTTCAAACCCGCAGGTGGTCCTAGGATTTTTAATGGGAGCAAAAAATCCTTAGTTATGCCGTACTTCGGAGGGAACGTTGAAATGTAGTCCCGAGTCAGTATTATGTCAGGTACTTGTTAAAGATCCTTATCCTAATAAAACCTGGATAGGAAAAGTTTAGGACTCCTGCTGTAACATCGCCCGATTAGCCACAGCAGCATACAGAGGCGTTAAATAAATAAACAAGCATAATGATTTATTAATTAAATATTTTATAACCTTCACCATTTCCCCTTAAAGGACCCTTATCGATTAATTTCATTTGATTAATATTTTTTAAGAATCATCTTTAGCTGTGCCTAATTTCATCTGACAAAATAAGAATAATTTTTAAGTATTTTTATAATTTCTCCTTTAAGTCATATTTATATGTCAAAACTTTTACAATCTCGTATTTATCGCGTTCGAAGCCTCGAACTGTTGTGACCTCGCATTTACACGTTGTAACTTGCAACAGCGTTGCCCTGCCCCTGAAAGCATAGGTAGATAAAACCCGCCTCACGCGAAAAAAGTAGATATTCGTCCCGGCGCATTGTGGGCAATATGACCGGTTTAGGTGGACAAAATTCTGAAACTTGTCTATATTTAACGTTTGGGGTCCCAGATTACGGAAAAAAATATAAAAAATGATTAATTAGCAAGCGCACCGTGGTCAAACATCGAATTTATTTGCTAAAATCTAAATCTCCCCTATATTTTACGTTTGAAGTCCCAGATGGGAAAAACAATACAAAAACTCTAATTATGACTCGGAGTTGCTAAAATCTGCGAATAGATGTATTTTATATGGTTTAGGAAATTCTTGAAATTATAGATTGTAAAATGTTTTATTCGTAGTGTTGTGTCTGAAAAAAAAATGATGTATCACCCAAAAAGCAAAAAAATCGTGAAAATTCTTTGTAATATCTAAAGACTAGAAGGATTGGTAAAACAAATCCTACAAAAAAATCCTTGGGGTAACTTGGGGGTTATATAGTTTTTCGTTATTGAATAAGGGCGTACATTTACAAATTGCTAAATCAACTCTACAGGTGAGATTGCAATTTATATTCAATAACGATTTTGGAAATATAATGTCTTACCTTTCTTAGCAATGCCCATTGTTAGATAAAAGCAAAAAGACTTTGCTCTAAATACACCTTAAACAGAATAAATGACCATCGAATAAAAATAATCCCACTGTTGGTTATTAGGCATTTGTGTGAACAGGAATGATTCATTCATTTACTACTTATTTAGTAACACGGTATCGTGGGAAATATTAGTATTAATGGTCTTGCCAACTAATGATAAAAAGGTGAAGCACTGGAAAATTCCAAACTATTGACTTGACTTTTGTCCACCTCAATTGGTGATTTAGCCAACTGTGCGGCGTGAACGTCTTAATTCATATTGAAACCCTACACATATCCTTATTTAGTGACACCCCATAGAGCATATTAGTGTTTCTTAACATTCTCATCTCTCATATGTCCTTAATTTACCATGATTACTTTTAAATTTTACTTTTAGATCATAGAGAAAAACATAAGATTTATGACTTAAACCGAGCTAACTCCGATCCCAAGGATACTACCTCCTTTACTGTTCCAGATACATCATTATTAGACTTAAGGTTCTTAATTTAATCCTGAAGTCTAGTCACTTAACCCTGAAACACCCTGTACTCTTAGATAAAGTAAAAAAAAAATAGTGATCGATTTAAAATCGTTACTAACAAATTAAGATTAATTGATTGAAGGACTAGACATATTCCACGGTTTTACTCACGAATATTTCATTTTGTATTTATTTACGTCGATCAGTTACCTCTTCAACGATGCACAAAGAACAAAGTTATTATTTATTAATCTTATTCTATCACATTTACAATATTACAAGAGTAGAAGTAGGCATATCTATAATTAATCAATATTTTTTTGCTTTTGAGCATTTATCCCAGTTGTGTGGGCAGCTGTTCGACTGAAAAAAGGAGTGTTTTTCACAAAATTGGAGGCTGATTTATAACTGTGTTTTTCTTTTGTCTATGTTATAACAGCGAAACGTATTTTAGCTGAATAAAATAACTTAATTAACAGACGACTAATATTATTAACACTTAAATGAGCTCATCTTAACTTCCTTTTGTGTTAATTTTTTTATTTCATAACCATTCACATCTATCAACGTTTCGGGGTTGTTTCCCCATTCTCAAGACTTATTTTTTTAAAAACATTTTCTCATATATAACTCACTACTTCACTCCATAGCTTATTGCTATTCATATTCATTGGTTGGTCACATTCATGTGGACGAATAGCAGTAAGCTATGGAGTAAAGTAGTGAGTTATTTATGAGAAAATGTTTTTAAAAAAATAAGTCATTAGAATGGGGAAACAACCCCGAAACGTTAATAGATGTGAATGGCTATGAAATAAAATAAATAAACACAAAAGAAAGTTAAGGTGTGCTCATTTAAGTGTTAATATTAAGAATTAATATTAAGAAGCAGTTATAATTTTAACTTCCAGAAAAATTAAAAAAGAAAAGAAACTAATATTAATAAGTTATTATTGCGATGAACAGAAAAGGATAATAGGAACTTTCTTTTACAGCTATAGATGGGAAAATTCTTTATTTTTTTCTTTACGAAGTAAGAGTTAAGTTTAGTGTAAGACTGTAATACAATAGCGTAAAACTGCAATTCACACCTTTATTTCACTTTTCTATTCACTAAACCTCATCAAAGATTACCTCGAGGAATTCAGAATGATTAGAACCCATATTAAAGGTAGCCTGGCGTTTCTTTTTAAAGTCCTTGATTCTGAACTACGGAGTCAGTAAGTTTGCAGCTCTACAGCTTTGCATTTATAAGAGGGACTTAGTTTGTTAAAATCGTAACTTATTTTAGCCTTAACTTCCATTCTAGCACATTTTCTGTCGGAAAAAATATATAAAATGGGACAAGAGTCTAACTAGTCTAACTGCGAGTGTCACAGTGATTATCTTATTTATATTGTGGGTGTTTGTGTATAGTTACTCTTAATGTAATTAGGTAAATAGGTCAATTACAAATTAGATACTATAATAATAATAATAATAATAATAGGCTTACAGAACCCGAAGGTTCGATGCCGATACCACCAAACTCTGACTGCACAGACTTGTCCAATGTTCCTCCCAGTCGGATCTGCGAATACCAACTTTCACGGAATCCATTCCTCAGCGAGCCCAACAACTTTACTCGTCCATTTGAGTATCCGTGATGCTATCAACTCAATTATATTCACAGGATACAAGCTCCGCAATTCCGCGTTGTGCAACCTTTTAAACACCCCAGTGGCCTCATCTCTTTTCGGACCAAATATTTTTCACAGTACCTTATTTTTGAAAACCTTAAGCCGTTCAAAGTAAGCGGCCACGTTTCACATCCGTAAAGAACCGTCGGAAGAATAATAGTTTTATAAATTCTAACCTTTAAGTTTTTAGACAGAAGCCGCGAGCTAAGTAATTTAGCAACTGAATAATAACACGCATATCCCATCTTTAACCGGGACATTATTTCATCCTGGATTTCATTTTTTCTTGTTATCATTAACCTAAATACTTGATATTCTCTACGTGTTCAAAAGTATGACCTGAAATATTAATATCATCAAGATCGCCAACATTTCTGCTAATAATCATACATTTCGTCTTGTCGGTATTTAATTCGAGTCCTATTCCTTTGCCGGTTTTCATTAACACACTTGTATTTAGTTGTATGGTTTCCTTGTCTTTACCTAGCAGTACCAAATCATCGGCATACCCTAAAACCGGAATCTAATCATTCATATTAAAGCCTTTCTCGGTACACATCACCTTTTCTATGACATATTCTAGAGGTATATTAAATAAAATAGGCGAAAAGGAGTCACCATGTTTCAAACCCGATTGCACCTTAAATTTCTCGGAGTAATTATAACCGATTCTAACTTTATGGAATAATTCCGTTAAACACATCTCTACTAGGTTTACTAACTTTCTAGGTAGTCCCTGTTCAATGATGATGTTATACAGATTCTGACTGTCTATGGAATCATAAGCCTTTTTAAAATCTATATAAAGTTGATGGACTACTCCGTTGTATTCCAACTTTATCTACAATATTTGGCGTAGGAAAATATTTGATCAATAGTCGAGCGATTCCGCCTAAAACCACATTGGAAACGCCCGCTTCTCCACAGGCCTTGATTAATTCACTTGTGTTTTTATCATTTCCTGCAGCTTCATAACAGTTTAAATTTCCTATCGCCATTTCGAATTCATCTTTACTCGGAGCGTCTATCCATGGTTCAGCGCTCTGATATTCTGAGTCAGGAGATTGGTTATTTTTTTCCGTATTTAGAGTGCCCTCAAAGTGTTGTTTAATATTATTTAATATCACAGACGGATCCGCAATTATATTGCTATTTGCTTATTTAACCCCATTCAATAAAGGTTCAAATGTTTTACGCGATTTATTTATACCTTTGTACATCTCTCTTACGTTATTTTCGCTCCTGTGTTTTTTAATTTCTATTATCTTGCCTTTAAGATACTCTCTTTTCTTATTTTTTAAGAACATTGAAGTCTAATTTTTTACTACCCGAAAGTAAGCCACGATATTATCGCTTGGATTATTTAAGGAATTCAGTTCAGCGGTTTTTCTTTTTTCATATATATATGACATTTCCCATCAAACCAGGGTTTGTTCTTTTTATTTTCGATTTTCCCAAGACACAAATTACTAACCTCTTTAATATTATCTCAGATTCCATCCCATAGTTTGTTTATATCTTCGTGTTAGTCATCTAAAGATTCCAAAGCTTCGAACCTATTTTTTACTTCTATCGCGAATTGTTTTCTAATTCCGGGATAGTTCAATTTAACTAAATCAAAATTCTTGGGATGAATATAGTTCTGTGTTCTCTTTTTTGTAATTAGTTTTTGTTGAAGTTTAGCGATTACTAATTCATGATCATAACCGCATTCTGCACCACGATACGATCTCACGTTAATTATGCTACTTTGCCATCTGTTTTGTACTAAAACATGATAGATTAGATTCAGCGTTTGTCCATCCGGCGATGCCCACGTATACTTATGAATATCCTTGTTTAAACGTGGTACTTTTGATTACTAGGTTTTTCGAAATTGCAAAGTTTATTAGTCGAGTCCCATTATCATTACTATATTCGTGCAAAATTTCCTTATCGATTATAGGACGATATACTTCCTCCCTTTCAACCTTTGCGTTTGCGTCGCCTAGTATTATCTTAATGTCATTTCGCGGTAACTTATCGTAAACCGATTTTAGTTTATTATAAAAAACGCATTTTACTTCATCATAACTGTCTTCGGTGGGAGAATGAATGAATATAAACGAGATTTTAAACCAACGACCTTTAAATATAGCAACCGATATTCTCTCACTAAAGAACTGTACGTCCCGTAATGCGGAAAGAAATCTATTCCTAATCAGAAACCCGGTACCTAAACAATAATTAACGTTCCCTCCCCCCGTACCAAATAGTATACTTTCCTTCTGTTAACGAACCCTCCCCTGAAATTAGATTATGTATTATTTTTATTTATCTTTATTAAACTTTATAGCTTTTATAGCTGCAAATGAAAATTAGACGATTTTTCTTATTACTCTATTGAATTCCAAGGCTAAACAAGCCAATACTTTTGCAATGGGCGCACTATTTTAGAGCTTTTAAAATCAATAAAACAAAATACATGGATCTTGTCAAAAATAAAGAATGATATATTTTAATTCTGTGCACAGCTGGAGCACTACACGAAACCACCTTTATACCGAAGGAAATGGCTGATAATTATGAATAAATTCGATAATTTGATTTGTACAAATTTACATCTAATTTACGAATCAAATATTACAAAAATGAAAAACGTAGTAAACAGAAAAGTAATAAAATACTTTATAGAATTTAATTTAATTATAAAATTGCACTCAGAATTGTAACTGTTTTGAGTTGTTTTATTTCAAGGCCAACCCATTGTATTTCTGCTAGAAAGGGTTGATAGTCTGTTGCATGAGTTATCTTTTCTGAGATATAAGGTATGCTTAAAAACTTTGACCAAAATATACATTGAAAATAATACAAATGGCAAGAAGGATAAGATCGTTCCGTTGGTTGTCTAAAATACTAAAAATCGGTGTTGAAAATTTATTTAAATTTCCTAAAATAAACTAATAAAAAGAATATTTTACACTGTTTTTTATTATTTTTTTACCACCACCTTAACTATCTTATCCTTTATATTACTTGTATTTTTCTAATGTGTATGATAAGTTTTTAACCATTCCTAATTAATCAGATTTGGGTCTTCCTGCGTCGTGCCATGTGAAGTTCTAACACATGTTGACAAGAAAGTGAATATTCAAAGAACCTTTAATTTATTTTTATAGTATGTAATATATAGTTATAGTATGTAATATATAGTATGCAATTATGAAATTCGCTTTTACTTATATATGTAAATCCAACAAATGTATTTGTATTATTAACTACATGTAAACAATATTTACCTATAAAGACTGATAAATGAATAACTTCTATTTTGGTCTTTTACTATTTAAAAAATAAATATGGATATAAGGTTAGATCGGGCAAGGTTTCTACACATATTTAGCAAGGTCAGATAATTATAATTCCAAACATTTGCTGGATAAAATAACAATATTGTGTTAAAACGCGTGTTAGGGCGCCGTAAGGATAACAAACCCTTGCACCCTTGGACGACCTTTCCTTAAATAACCAACGCTGGAAAAACATGGTTGTCTTTAAAAATAAAATAAAAATTTGGATGTAATTTAAAATGATTCCGAATGCTTTTTTGAAACCTGATTTATTGATGAATTCATTGTTAAACATAATAAATTAATTTTAGAAAAAAGAAAAGAAACACAACTCCAAAAGAAGAAGAAAAATAATGACAAAAATTAAAACTCTTATTTAAAAATATTAAGAAAAAATTAACACTAAATTTATATTTAAAGGAAAAACAAACATAATTTTCAATTTTAGAAATAAACTATTAATATATAGAACTTACTACTTTATTTACAAGAAAAATGGAATTAAATTTCAATTATTTAAAGTATATATCAGAAAACAAATGAACGAAAATTACGTTGATAATTAAATTAAATTATATTTTTAATAATAATTAATATGAAGAAAGAGTGACATTTAATATTTACAGTTAGTATATAGTAATTTTTAGTGAGCTCATAAAGATTTATATTGAAATTAATTGCACAATAAAAAGAAAAAAGAAAATTTCCAAAATAACCTGGGTAAGTATTTGAAGAGTAGAAACTGATGCTGGTGTTGTCTTGACAATTCGTCCAGTATTTGGCGGTCCACTTCAAGATTGTTAGAAGATGGTTAGCAGGCTTCCGTCTTGGTCCGTACACGTTAACAGACAACTTGCAGCTGAAGTCCAATCCGTAGAAGGTGGTTTTTGTTGATGAATAAAAAGAATTGAGAGAAAAAACGGCCTCCCAATGGCCGATAACCGATAGTATAATCGGAAATCTAATCTAAATCGATTCGATTAATGATACGAATGCAAAGTACGGACTCACAAATTACCTGTGTAACCGACGACGATAAATGGTTTACTGACCAGTTACAACCTCTTCATATTTACAGTGTTAGTATTAGACTAAAAAGAATGTTTTTTAGAACTATATGTTTTTTAGTTTACGTTGTCTTTTGTTTTTTAGATTAATGAATTATTTTCTCCAAACTAATATAAATTAATAATACTAAAATAATTAATACTAAATTAAAAGAGTTGATATACTTCTGTTTTTTAAAAATTACAATTGAGACATTTTCTTTCGGTCTCTCATTTCAACCAATAAATGTTTTACAACAGATGAGCAGCGAAACAACGCGAGTTTCTGAAAATTTTGATACCAAATTTATACAGCTGCAAGGAGAAACACAATGAAAAAACTTAATTTAATTGAATAACGAAGCAATTATGTTGTTTAAAACGTCCTAAAATTAGGTTAAAACCATTTATTAAAATAATAGCGGTAATTCAAAACGTGTTGAATGAATAAATAAAAATGCTTAAAATTAAGAAAACAATAAATTAAAGGTGATACATTAGGGGTTCGGCGCTTCTACTGCAGAATAGGAAATATAATACCTTTTGGAAGTAAATAAAAGGAAAGGTTATCTATTTACAGAGGATATGGTACGTTTTGGAAGGAAATGAATTGTTGAATAAGTAACTTTTGGAGTAAAAAGCAATTTTAAAATACGTTTTTGAAGGATTGATATGTTTTTATATAAAATCTAATGACGTATTTAGATAAAAATAATACTAATAGTATACAAATATGTCAAAATATCAAATTTGAAAAAAATGTCCTTTAGAACATTTTGGAAATCATCGTCCTAATTGTGTGTAGGACGCATTTAGAGGTATCGGCATCAAACCTTGGGGTTCGCTATGTTTATTATTTTTATTAGTTTTAGTAGTACATGTTACTTCATTAAAGTTTTCGAAGTTCTAGTAGCCTAAGATCCGAACTTGAAACGATCTGCACCGAGCTGATAATAGAATGAAACATATTTTATAACAAATTTAGTATATAAGGAAATATGTTAAGAATGGGTTGGTTGCCTTAAAAAAACCTGGAGAGACAATTTTTAATTATTTAAAAAAATGATTTTTAATTAAATATTGCAACATAATGATAATTAGAAAACTTTTACCCTGTCCTAAAATATCGAAGGTATAGAATGTGCAGCCGTCGGGTTGCCTAATCTTTTCCTGGACAAACTATCGGTTGCCAGGTAAAGGAGGTGTGTCGATATCAGTTATCTGCACCGGCTTGATAATAGAAAAAAATATATACCACTATAAGCGTTGTTTTATTGCAAACACAGTAATATAGGGTTGCCTGCAAAAAACTTGGTCCTAATCTGGGTTGCCGAATTTTAAAGATTAAATTTTAACGCGAGTGGAAATGCGTGACAGAGAGATCAGAGTTTTTTAATTTTTATGACTTTGCCCAAAATATTTGGTTCTGTTTTGTTAAGGTTCTGTAATTTTATATGGGATATCAAACTTTCTTTTATTCAATGTCCGATTACGTGCGGCTGCAATGTTGGGTCTTTTATTATTACACGTTATACTCAACTCGGATCTCTCTGTCACGCATTTTCACTCGCGTTATAATTTAATCTTTAAAATTTGGCAACCCAGATTAGGACCAAGTTTTTTGCAAGCAACCCTATATCAATGTGTTTGCAATAAAACAACGCTTATATTTTGATAATTTTTTTTTCTATTATCCAGCCGTTGCAGATAACTGATATCGACGTACCCGCTTTTACCTGACAACCGATAGTTTGTCCAGGAAAATATTAGGCAACACAACGACTGCACATTCTATACATTTGATACTTTAAGAGAGCGTAGAAGTTTTCTTATTATCATGATGTTTCAATATTTAATTAAAAATCTTTTTTTTTTAAATAATTAAAATAGTCTGTCCAGGATTTTTTTTAGGCAACCCATTCTTAATCCATTTCCTAATATACTAAATATGTTATAAAACATGTTTCATTCTATTATCAGCCTGGTGTAGATCGTTTCAAGTTCGGATCTTCTACTATAGGTTGTTTCAGAAAATTCTTACATTGATCTCCAGGAATATTTCCCCGCCCCGGACACAGGAGGGCCTGTAAATGGGCAACCTATGTCATTTCGTCCCAATTGGATCTTTTATGACCTTGTCCTCTTGCTACTTAGGGCCCAAATGAAGCAAATTACATTTTTGCAATTTCGCCCCAGCAATATCTTCGGTTACGGCCTGGCCTAGAAGCTTTGCTCTATAGAAGACGACGGTATTAGAAAAACAATCGCCCTTGTTGAAAAACTTAATTGAATCTAATACTTTTGATAAAAAAAATTTCACTTATTGTGATGTAATGATAGTTGCCTAGATTCAAAGGGAAAGTTCTGTTTCGTAAATATGGTGCCGTTAAAGACCGAAGTTCGGAGAATGTCGAAATTCACATGGTCGCTTATGCGTATGTCTGAAATATTTACTAAATATTATTTTTAACTAACACTGGTAAATTTCAGATGCCAACTTTCACTATGGGTTGGTGGTGAATGTTAAGCATGTCGGAGATTTTTTTTTTCTCCGTAATCTTGAGCTTAACTCAAATAACCACTGGTTTCACAGCGATACCTTATTTAGGGCCTCTGTGTTTCATTGTTTCGATAAGTTTTAATACTTAAAAAATTCATCTGTAATGTTTATTTAATTTGTAATTATTTAACCATACCTATTCTTCCCCCGTGGCCTATTCTGTAGTGAGCTTCATATAGTATACTAAACAATGCCCGATAGGTAAAAATGTTAACTGTTTATTTGTTTCTCCTGGTTTTAATAGTATTAATTTCACTTCATTATTAATTTTTAAAATATCAAAACATTATAATCCAAAGATGTGTAATTATATTGCTGTTTTAACATCCTGAAAAACAACTTTTTGCCATTTTTGACAATTCATATACAAAAAAAGAACTATGTTCTCAAGATTGAAATTTTTCAGAAAGTAGGCATATGAAAACTATATATATATATAAGAAATAGGAAGAAATTATTACACAATGGTTGATTATTTCTAAATAACTTTATTAATGTATAACTGTTTATAGGCGATTAACTAATATTAAAAGCAGTAAATAATTCAAAGGAAAATGGCATATTATCACTGCTAATTTTAAAACGCATATCTCTCTACATCTCTGCTATTTTTGAACCCATTTCAATGATTATTTTTACATTTGGTTTTTATTTATTTATGAATTAGGAAAAGCGTATATCTTTTAATTCTTTTTTTCGGGTTTTACATATCTTGTGACGTAAGCACTCAAAATTTTTTGATTGATTACAAAGATTCATTATTAAAAATAATAAACTCAAAAGTATTTATGATGGAGTTTTTGTTGAACGTTGAGAAATTAGACGAGGAAGATGGTTGGGGGTGCGGTCATTAAATAGAAACGAGTGCTATATTAATTATGTGCCGACGTGTCGGCCTACATTATCACAACAACAAACAATATCACTTCTTTAGACACCGTCTTAGAGTCATGTATGTATCTTTTTTTCTTATTTATTGTGATCTCTTTTCATCGCCTATTTCTTTCTCCCTCTTTCCATATTCATATATTTTTCCGTTACATATCCTGACATATAATTGTTAGTTAAATATTACATTATTTTAGAATTTAAAATTATTTTTTTATTCATATGGTTTCTATTTTCTAATGACTATGTTCTTATATATATTACCTATGCTCTTAACTATGTTTTTAATACATTACCGTCAAATATCACTTCAAAATTGTTCACATATTGTTGTTTTGTCATTTTTTCATTTGCTTAGTCTCTCTTTATATATTATTGCAATATTATCATCTTAATTTTGTTAACTTCCATACTGTACAACTATCATCTTATTAATTATTTGTATACCTGTCATCCATACTTTATTACTATCATCTTAATTTTGTTTATTTCCATAATTTATAACTGTTATCTTATTATCATTTTACATTTTATTTTATTTATGTTCCCATATTATATTACTGTCACCATATTATTATTTTATACATAACGCATTATTTTTTTTTTTTTTAAACATAATTTATTGAAATTTACAACTGTACTCAAAAAAATACATCAAGTAAATATGATATTAGAAAAATGACATGGAAAAGACTTGTAAAAGAACTACCCAATGGTAGCACTCCTGTAACTATTCTAAACTAGAAGGTCTCGGGGCCATCTCCTTTTCAGACGCCTCGGAGGATTGTCGGGAATTGAATAGGAAGAAAGGATTGAAACTAGAGGATTAGGGTGGGAATGGAGTTTGTCATGAAAGGAATGGTATCTAGATCGGGCCAAATCAGCAACATACGGAATATTAAGGTCTTTGTGGATCAGTTTATTAGTTACAAAATAAGGAGCATTGAGGATTTTACGAAGGATTTTGGATTGTAGGGATTGGATACGGGAAGAATTTGATGGTTTAGTAGAGCCCCAAAGCTCTACTCCGTAAGTCCATATCAGCCGTATGATAGTCATGTAGATGAGCCTTTTGTAGTTAAGTGGAAGATTGGAACGTTTGTCTAGTAAATGTTGAAGTAGTCGAAAACGTCGTGCAGTTTCTTGTCGTTTCAGTCTTGTATGAGGGTTCCATGTCCGTTTGTCAAGGTGTAGTCCTAGATATCGGATCTGTTCAACCGGGACAAGAGGAGTATTATTGAAGGAGACAGCCCTACGCAGGATGTCATTGGTTTACGACGAAGGGTAAAGGTAATTTGGCTGGATTTGTTGGCATTTATTTTAATTCTCCAGTTCTGATACCATACTTCAAGGTCTCTGATGTGGGATTGGAGAGTTTGAGTTGGATCAGCATTGACTGATAACACACATGTGTCATCAGCATAGGTATTGGGTTGATGCAAAATTAATGCAGGTTTTTAGTAGGTATTGTAAATACGCCATATCTTTACTTTAACCATATATATTTAATCAAAATAATTTCCATCTGAATCAATGCACTTTTGCCAACGTTCAACAAGCTTTCTTATTCCACCAGAAAAAAAATCCGAATCCCTGGACTCAATGAAATCAAGAAAAGAATTTTCAATGTCGTCCTGGTTTTGAAAATTTTTCTCCCTCAAAAAGTTGTCCAGATGCCTGAAAAAGTGGAAGTCTGTAGGAGAGAGGTCAGGTGAATAAGGCGGATGTTGGAGAACTTCGTAGCCCAACTCGTGCAGTCGTCGAAGCGTTGGTTGTGCAACGTGTGGTCTGGCGTTATCGTGGAGCAGGATCGGCCCCTTCCGATCATCAATGCTGGGCAAAGACGTTGCAATTTTTGATTCATGCTGTCAATTTCTTGACAGTACTTGTCAGCAGTTATAGTCTCACCTCGATTGAGAAAGCTGTAGTGAATAACACCAGCATTATACCACCAAACTGTGACCATAACCTTTTTTGGGTGCAGGTTGGGCTTCGGGAAAGGTTTTGGTTGTTCATCTTTGCCCAGCCATTGGCTAGAACGCCTTCTGTTGTCGTATAAGATCCATTTTTCATCGCACGTCACAATGCGATCGAGAAATGGATCATTTTTATTGCGTGTCACAAGCATGGAGCAGATTTCAAAGCGGCGATTTTTTTGGTGGTCGTTTAATTGGTGTGGCACCCACTTGGCCAACTTTTTTACCTTACCAATTGCTTCCAAGTGGCGTACAACTGTGGATTGGTTCACACCGAGTTCCGCCGCTATTTCTCGTGTGGTTTTGGTTGGGTCTTCTTCCACTTTTGACCTCAGCTGGTCGTTGTCCAGAGCAAGATGACGGCCCCGACCTTCCTTGTCTTCGAGGTCGAAATCTCCTCTGCGAAACTTCTGGAACCAACGCTGCACCGTGCACTCATTAATATCAAATTCCAACTATCAAATTTCCTTGAAGAAAACTCTCTCCTTAGTCCTCTCCAATCCGGGTTTCGACCTGGTTATTCTACCCAATCCGCTCTCCTTAAAATAACACAAGACCTCCAAAATGCCATTGATCATCAAAAATTAACTATACTCATCCTCTTAGATTTCTCAAAGGCGTTTGACACGGTTGACCATAGTATCCTTCTTAACAAACTCCAAAATCTACCAGTATCCAACAGTGCTTTACGCTGGTTTCAATCCTTTCTCTCCGATCGTTCTCAGTATGTAGTAGTGCCAGATCAACCTCCTTCCAGTACCCTACCTCTATCCTGTGGTGTCCCTCAGGGATCGTCTCTATCTCCTACCCTATTCGCTATCTACATTAATGACCTCCCTCTCCATATCAATCACTCTAAATACCACCTCTATGCTGATGATTTCCAAATATACCTCTCCTTCCCACCTTCCGACCTATTACTAGCTACAAAAAAATTACAAGAGGACATAAATCAAATAAGCCACTGGGCTGAAGTGAATAAGTTAAAATTGAATGTTGAAAAAACAAAAGCAATTGTAATAGGATCCCCTCACCTTCTGAAAACCGTTCTTCATATTCCAACCTTGTTCCTCAATAGTTATCCTATAAAGTTCCACCCTACTGTCCGAAATCTGGGAGTAACCTTCGATCAATGTCTATCCTTCAAAAATCATATTTCAGAAATCTCTCGACGTACCCTTTCAACCTTAAAGCGACTGTATTCCCTCCGTCACCTATTTCCGCTTGAAACCCGAATACTCCTCGTTACCTCCCTAATATTCCCCCACTTCGACTATTGCTGTACGGTATATGGTGGTGTGTCTGGGGATCTCGAGGTAAAAATAAAACGCTTAATCAATTCCTTTGTTCGCTTCATCTTCGGGGTCCCTAGATACACCTCTGTATCCCAACTTTATGGAGAGCTGAAGTGGCTTAACCCTTCCAATCGTCGCAAGTATTTCCTTGCGTCATTCCTTTACCAAATTATCCAATCCCGCCGTCCATCATATATTTTTGACCTCCTACAGTTCAAATCCTCTGTCCATTCCCGTTCTACACGCTCCAGGCCTTCGGATTTATACAGTACGGCCCACATAACTGCACATTTCGACAGATCCTTTCTCATTCGATCCTCCATCCTATGGAATTCTATCCCTTCCTCCATCCGTCACTCCAATTCTCTTTCTACCTTCAAATCCCGCATATTTGATCACTTATTGCACATCCAGGCTCAATAGAATTCTAAATAAGCTTTTTATTTATTTATTTTTTTATATATATTTTTTTTTTCATCTCATTTAAATATGTATATTTTATACCATTAATTATTAACTTGTATATATTTAATTAATTTACTCTAAGACTCTAAAGCCCTTTTTTTTGTACATTTTGTATATTTGTTCTAAAGGGACATGTCCCAGAATAATAAAGAACTTATTTATTATTTATTATTATTAATAGCCCCCTGACCCCACACTTCATTAATATTACGAGCCGTTTGCGCAGCGCTGCGCCCTAATTTAAATTCGTAAAAATAAATTTGACGAAAATCACACTTTGACATTTTCGATTCAAGACCTTTGAACACACTGAACAAAACGATTTTACTAAACAAATTCATGGTGAAAGAGAGGGTATTAGATAAGGTTTGTTTTGGTATAATAATGATCAATGTTAGGACTAGCTTTGTTTACACAATTGGAATTAAGATATTGCAATAGAGGAAACCTGCATTAATTTCGCATCAGCCCGATAGAAAGGAAAGTGTTAGGATGGGAAGGGATATCAGCTGTATAAACTGTGTAAAGGATGGGTCCTAGGATACTGCCTTGAGGATAACGCATTATTAAGTCTATAATTACATTGGTTGTTATCTTGTTTCTTTTAGCCCTCATGAAGGCCCACAATATAGACCGAAACGTCGGCACATAGATAAAATAGAACTTGTTTTAAATGTTTTTTTCTAATTAATGACCGCACCCCCAACCATCTTCCTCAACCAAAAGTATTTATACGAGATTTCGTTTCTATTTCCTTTTCTTTTCTTTCGATTTGCATTCAAACAATATAATTAAAATTTCCTGATTTCAGAACACGTAATATTTTTTTCTCTATCAATAATAACCGAATTATCAGGGAATCACATCTCTTATTGATTTTGGCTGGTCAAGCCATATAAGATCATTTTTTTCTCTTTATCGCGGTGTCTTGATCTAAAAAATCTTCTATTTTTCATTATCTTCAACAATAACCTAGTTTTGGTGGAATTGCATCTATTGTAATTTGTCACTTAAATGTATTCATCTTTTTTTTTTTTCTGTTTATCGCGCTTTGTTGATTCTAAAACTCTCTACATAATTTTCTCTATCTTCAAAAATAGCTAGGCTAATAGAGTTATAGGCGTATTTATAGGTACAATTTCAATGTTTTTCTTTTCTTTTTTTCTCTTTTATATAATTATTCAGTTTTTTTTTTAGTTAAAAAAACACTAATACATTTTTTTTCATCTTCAAAACTAACTCAGTTATTGAATTAAATCACTTTTGATCGGCCGCCATTTTAATAATCACCTGCTGATATCCTCGTTGCATGCCCTATTATTTTTGTGGCAGAATAAAAAATAAAAATAAAAAATTGGTTCTACTTTTATTTCGCTGATACTTATAAGTCTGGTTTTTCATTAATTTCCGAAAAAAAAATCAAAACATTTTATTCTTTATTTGGGTGATGAGTTAAAGTGACAAAAAATATAATGGATATTCTGTTAGTTTTTGTTTTGCTTTGTTACCTTTAAAATTACAAGAATTAGAAAGATTTTCCCAACACATGTTTTCAGCCACGAAGCTGACTTTGAATGGCTACAACACTAAAAGTATTAGCCAGAAAAAAAATTGTATATACGTTTTTCTGTTTAGGAAAGGATAGATTTATGAAGATCAAAAATGTTGAGCGGCAAAGTCTGGACGATTTTGAATAGATTGACCCATATAAATCAGACTCTGAGTTCCATTCGGAAAATTCAGTAAGCTAAACCTGAATGGGGCGACAAGCCATGAAAATCGAAGGTTTGGGTGACAGGGTGAAGATGGGAGAACACCGTTTTTCAGCCGAGAATGGTAGGTCATTCCTCAAGCTTGCCTCCCGAATTCCTTCCCTCTCAGGACTTAACACACTTCTACTCTTCCACATCTACAAGAACTCTTGCGAAAGTAATTGGTGAAATATTATATAAAATGTAATAAAACAAATATTTTTTAACGATAGATGTTTGGTGCCTCTGACCTATGTTGTATATGGGACCTGAAACTGTAATATATATATAGTGCCCACAACCAACGACTTTCACTTACTTCTGTGGCTAAAATTAATTTAAAACTAATAATTAGTGTTAAAAAAACGTTTGAAGAATTATATTTAGATCTGTTAGAAAAATATGTTTTAAAATAAATAGCGAAAAAATATAAACTTGTTATCTACAATAATCAGTTTTATTCGCTTTTTATCATCCTTTATTACATTTTACAACTTTGGTTATAAGGTAATATTTTTTTTTCTAATATCATCAGCTTTTTAACAGTATATTATACAGGGTGGGTCATATTGAACTTTCTAATTTTATCTAATCTAATCTGATTAAAACAAAGCAAGATGCAATTGAATTTATTTTATTATTTGAAAGACTGTAAAATGCAGTTTCATTTTATTATTTTTTTAAAAATGATATCTTATAAATGTCTACCTCCAACACTAGTCCAATAGTCCAAACACTGACGTAGCCTTTCCTGAAGCTGATCATGGCTCTTTGAAGCATTTTCAGAGGTATAGCATTAATTTCTTCAGTGATGACAGCCTTTAGTTCATCGATGGTTCGGACGCCTGTACACCTTTTCCTAGAGATAAGCCCAAAGAAAAAAAATTGCAAGTTGTTAAATCAGGCGGCCTGAGGAGCCACCCAATGTCATAAGCATCTTGCAAAGACATAAGAGGGCCGGGAAACATTTGTCCTAGAAGTTCCATTAAACCATCTCGCACTGAAAACTGCATGTCATGGTGCATTTCCCAACCCTACCCTCCCTCCAGTGTTTGGGCAATGACCTTAGGAATTCGGCAACTTCAATATGAATCATCCTGTATTTTAAATTTCTGTCTATATTTTCAAAATAACAAAAATTACATGAAAACAAATTTTTGCTCTTTTCTCCTATATTTTATTATGAAATTCGTCTAATTTATATATTTCCTCATTTTTTTATCAATGCTAACAGAATTATATGGTTAATTTATACAAATCAACTAAATTAAAGGTACTTTAGAGAAAGAAAATTTAAACTATGAGCATTTAAGCCCTGACAGACTATTTTAATGAGAATGAAACTTACATCGTGTTAAAGCCAATTAAATATTTGACAGGTATAGCGAGTTTAATCAAAATCGTTACAGCCGTTTTTGAGAACATTATAAAAAAGGAGCAAAAAGAGTGGTTTAAATTGGCTCTTCTAGAAAGCAGATTTTCATGAAAAAGTTTCTGTAACAATTTGAGCTTATAGTGGTATTAAATTTGAAATTTCAAATTTGTTTTTGTGCTCGACTTACCACATACGGACGCGGGAAAACACACAAACACTTTTTTGCCTGACTTGGTCATCTGGACTACGGGCACACTATTTCAGTTGAATATTGGAATTCGAAAATCTTCACAACCGCAATATTTTCTCTTAATATTTATTTTATATACAAGCAAATGAAAGTAAAATGGGTATTATTTCAAATACTATCTACATAAATACGATACCTATTAAAGTAAATTATCATTGATTAGTCAAACGGAAATTACCATTAGGTCATCTTGGGAGTTATCTATCACAACTATTTTATCTATATAAAACTATTATTAATCGAATGCATAATTGTTTATTGTTATTATATTTAATTTTTATTTACTAAAATTTTAAACCAACAAGTTCATCTCTTTTTATTATTTACTGTAGGTGTCAGATTCTGATTCAACGTGGGTAAACATTTAATTTTATATATAGTCGATAGAATCCATGTTTTTCGTATTTTTAATAATACGAATCGTATGATTATGTTATAGGCATATTTTGTGCTCTTTGTATCAGGTTGTAAGATCATTCATCCATTGCGAAACATAGTAAAATCAGACAAAGCTTTATGATGTTATAAAGTATAAAAGATAATAATTTAAATTAAATATTTCATTATACAATTTTTAAGTATGCTAACTGAACCTTTGTACAATTTTTTTTTTGGAACTTTATAACACGTCATTAACGAAACTTCTAGCGTTCTGCAATTACCATTTTTGTATTACCACGACCCTGATAACTTTTTTTTACTTAAAAATGAATTTTCTATCTATAAAGGCTCACACAGAAAAAACAAAATTTTAATTAAAACAATTAAAATTTAAGGAAAGAGATTTATCTTATCGGTACGTATTATTTTTTATTTATTTCTCCGGTATTAAATATTCTCAATTCATATGAAATACTGTATTCTCGGAACTTTTAGGAACAGACATAATTCCAAAGTAAAATAAGCAGCTTACACTAAAAGGTTCCATTTTCCAAAGATTTTCTCTTGAGTACGATTTTCCGGTTTCAGGGTCGACAGCGCGTAATAAAAGCTTTGGATTTTTTTTATTAATAAATTATGTTGGGGATCTATAATCTTAAACACGAACTTATTGCTTAAATTTTATTAGTTCAACATTTTTTTTTGTATATTTATATATGGCAAGTTCTAAAATAACGTTACCTGTATAAATGTATAGTAATCTATCCTTTACTTGGAGGAAATATTTCTTAATCTTGGAAACAACGTTTCAATATGTATAAAATAGCAATGCTGAGATTAAAAAGTATAGTCTTGAAATCCATTTTTTTCATTGTAATTGTTTGCATTTTTGGTGTTTTGAATACTTGAAAAGTTATTCGTATTGAACTTCTTTTAGTTTATTATTATCAATAATGGACATTTGTAATTACGGTTTCGGACTATCGTTTCAAGATACATTGAACCCGAATAACGTATAAAAATATCCGTTTGCCCTCTGTAAGGATTGATACATAAATTAATACCACATATTTCTGTTGTTAGTGATATTCCATAGAGAATTTAATTTCCTGGGAAACGAAAAAATAATCATTAAAATCGGTTCAGAGTTATTGCAGTTGTGATAGGGCTTTTGAATAGTACAATACATTGCTTTTATATTAGTTAACTGTCCTATAAACAGTTTCACCCTAATATGTTTAATTGGAAATCATAAACGATTGTGTGATAATCTCCACATTTTTCTTTTGTTTACTTCCTGTAATTTAGAAATGTATATTCTTCCTTTTTTACCAATTATTTTGCCAATCTCTTTAATATCATCTCAGATAACTCAAATATGAAGAATGATATGTATTAATTATAATATTTTTTTCTTTTCTTTTTTAATTTTTCAGTAAGTTTTTCTTAATATTACACACTTAAATGAGCACACCTTAACTTCCTTTTGTTAATTATTTATTTTATTTCATAATTGTTTACATAATTTATCAACGTTTCGGGGTTCTTTCCCCATTCTCAAGACTTTTTTCAAAACCATTTTACATATATAATTCATTATTTCACTTGGGAACGTTTCACGATTTTTCGTGTCATCCTTCTTTTTTTTTCTTTCTTTCTTTGGATTATTTGCTTTTCTTTCAATATTTCATTATTTCTTACTATAGCCAACAACTATAAATTTCTCCCTATGGGAGAGGCTTTTGTTAATACTGATGCCAATAAAGCTATTCGTTCATTGGCAGACTGTTTCTATTATTTGTGGTCAAATTGAGAATGGGGAAAGAACCCCGAAACGTTGATAAATGATATAAACAATTATGAAATAAAATAAATAATTAACAAAAGGAAGTTAAGGTGTGCTTATTTAAGTGTGTAATAATATTTTTATTTTGTATACGAATAATACAAATTGCCTGTGATAGAAGTACTAAGAAAGGATTAACTTATCATCTCAAGTTAACTTATGTCGCGTTTAATTTATGAACATAGCTGTAAACCCCGCGGCTTTGCTCGCGATTATTACTTTGTATATATATATATATATATATGCCTTTATGGTTAGTGCAAATATAATAACTATAACTTCGCAATCGGTCAATCAGTTAATCTTTTAACTATTTTTGCGTACGATGAATAAAGTTATTATTTAGAGCCAAATTCTGATTTTATTCTGTAAAATTTGCAATAGTACTCCTGTAGAATAGGACAAATCCATAATAGCTGAAAACCTGTTAGCATTTAAACAATTTATGTTAACTGATTGAAAACATCATATTATTTAAGTTTGCAGCGTAAATATGAATTAATCCCATTCGTTAGTAAAGCTTCTAACCTAAAAATAAACTTTCGTCTATTTAGGTATTACAAACCATATCGTTATAATTTCTAATAACGAAAAGTTTTATTTTTCGTTTAAAATCAAATAACCGTTGAACACGTTTCGATTGGAACTTAAATAAAAAATCAAGCTCGGTACAAACTTCAATATAACAAAAAAAAAAAAACCTGTACCTCTACAATCCATGATGGGTCTTGGGTTCAGTACGGCCAACAGCCGTGCAAGGGGGTCATTAGAGGCCTAGATCGCGCTCAGACGCTAACTTTTTTTCCCCTAATCTTTGGGTACCCACTTTATAGAGGCTGGGTATGCCCCAGGAGGGTCTCCGGGGTCGTTCCACAGCTGAAATGACAGAACAAATAATTCTGCCTCAGGCGAGGTTCGAAATCGGGATCTAGAGAAGAACTTTCATACATATGTTATAAATTTAGTATATTTCTTAATACTGGTCAGAATGAGATGTCTTTGGTTTTATGTATTCAGAAATTTTATTATCATTCAAATGAATACTTACAATGTTTCAGGAGAAGTATAGTTTTTGAGTTATTCGGAAAGAAAAGTTGTAACAGGTTTTAGAAATATATTTTTCTCAACCACTTAAGAGGAGGACGAATCTTCCAAAACCCAGGCTTACTGCACATCTAGATGGTGAAAGGAATCTCCCCGAAAAATTTTAGCTTTACATGACTGCTGAGATACTACAATGGCCAGGAAAGCGAGAAAAATAGTACTTTCATTTATAAATATAGATTAGTAACATCCGTTATGATAGTAAGTAATAAAGTAGCCTCTATTTATCTGACTGGTGTTAAGCTGTATAACTTGGATTTGCACTAGCCTGTTTCATTTTTTTTGTTAATTTATAATTACACTTTTTCGATAAGATCATTCATAACACATACAATAGTCAGTTATTTAATGCCAGGTATTAATTTCATTAGGTAAAATTTACAATAACATACACTTAGCAGGAATGCTCAAAATTAATCAGTGTGTTTTAGTTGTTTTTTTTTTGTTTTTTTCCTATTACCTATTATTTAGAAAGTTTACCCTGGAAATGATAAATTATAATAACAATATGGTAACATATTATTGTCGTTTTTCTGTAGCTTAGCTACATTCTAAGGAGTTTCTGAATAGGTGTTTTTCTGATACATAATGTTTTGTTTTTATTTTATGGAAATGTTGGGGCACATTTCATTTTGTTAGTAGCACCTTAACCTAATTTTTTTTTTTTTGTTATAATGTCTTGTTTTAGTTTTTAAACATAACTTGTATATATAGTCACATCTCGATTTCAATCCCAGCTGTGGGAGAATAATTATTTATTTTTTTGATTACCGTCGTAGAGTGACCCTAAGATAGGTAGATATAAGCAGAGATCTCGCCTTGAAGCCAATTTTTCCTCCAATTTTCTGATTTCCAGTGAATAAGTTTCTGCTTAATTCCAGCGGGGTTCCAACTCGTAGAATATTATAAAAGTGCCCTAGTCAATGACCCAAACTATCCTTTTAGCCCTTGCATGTCGTCTTAAAACATTCTCAACATTAAAGCTCCTTATTCCAACTTGTGGGTGAAACCTTTAACTTATTTTTTTTCCTTCTTCTTCTTGGCATTGGAGCTCTCCAAGCAGTCAGTATCAGCACATGATTACTAAATATTTATAGCATGAGTAGCTAACCTTTAACTTACATAATGAGAAAACAAATTTTTTCTTTTCACAAGTTTTTAGCGGTTGTGATTTCAAGATAGTTGATTTCAAGCATCCATCTATAGGTGTCAAAAAATTAAAGGTTTTTTTAAAGAAAAAACCAATTGAAACTCCCATTCGTTTCATCATATAATGAATATAGGTTTTCTCATATTTTTTAAAGGAATATTAAACGATGGAAACTTAATATTAGTAGGGTTAGAATAATGGTTGATGAGGAATGCGATTTAAAAAAAAAAAAACAAAAAAAAACCTATTGTAGCGGAGTGGGTACTCTAACCGTCAGTTAATCGTACCACTCGCAGGCATAAATCGCGTTAGCCATTTGGCCACATAATTTGTATAATTCATATTTTTGGTTGTGAATGTTTTTGATATGTTCATTAAATTTATTTGTATATATTTTATAAAATGTGTACCAGGTGGCTAACCAAAAAGTAACCTTCCTGTAAATAAAACATCTGTTTTTTAATGTTGTTGATAAAGCTTGTATGAAGATAATAAATGTGATTTTTTTTGGTTATAAAAGTTTAAATTACTAAGTAAGAATTAGTTTTAGCGAAACACGTTAAACTATTTAGACTTATCTTATTTTAAAAAAAGCTCTTTTTAATGAATATTGCATACCTAATCTATAGACATAATTAATCAATAATACCCACAAAATATACTGTTTTAAAAAAAAACACATTGATAAAATAAAACAGAACTACACTTTGATGTATTTGTTTGCAGTCAGGCGAGTTTAATGTGATTAATAAAACAATATAATTGTGAAATTCCGTCTAATTAAGAAAAATGTTGATAGCGACTATGTTAAAAGAGGATTATACAACAGAAATGCATCTGAAATAGAAATGATTTACTCTATGTATGATAAATAAAGGAATATTATTTCATTTCAGATACCAATTTTATTCACTCTAGGTTACAATAACACACCAGTACCAAGTAGCCACATCAAAATTATTCAAATACCATAATTTTATCTTGTATATCATCTTTTATGTAAAAAGACCTTTAAATTAGAAAATTAGTCTTTATTCATCTTAATTATAGTTAACATAAACGTTAATAAACGCACTAAAGCAAGTTATTGCAACACATGATTAAACTAATGAACAGGTAATGATATTAATAGAAGGTTATAATAAAGATAATGAGCAGCTTAATGTATCACATGATATTATTACATCATCATAACTATTATGCAACTTGAATGCGTATTTTCTCGAATCGTGAGTGAAGCCTTCTCCAGAATAACTCTTTTTTTCACAAACAAGTCTTACTATGTTGATGAAACAAATTTTTTTTTAGTCCCCCTGAACTAATTTAAAAACTAATAATTTAACGTTTCTGGGACTCTACACACGAAATATGGATACAATGCTCAATATGCTTAACTATATTTCTAATAAATTATTATAAAATATCTTTGCTGATACTGGTAAGGTTTGCTTTGGTTTTATGCAGTTAGAAACTTGATTGTTATTCAAATGAGTAATTATAGTTTTTCAGAAGACGTTTAGTTTTTGAGTTATTCGAAAACCAATTTCGTTTTATAATTTTTTTTTTTTTTACCACTTAAAGGACGAATTTTCCAAAACCCAGAGCCTTATTGCACATTTAGACAGTAAGACGAACCTCTGGGGAAAAATACAGCTTCACAACCATAGCCATTTCTGAAATTGTGCTATGACCAGAAAATCGAGTGAAATGGGACTATCTTTTATAAATATAGATATACTTATTGTTTTATTGAAAGATTGCATATTCATTTAAAGAAATATACAAACAAAAATTCTAAAAAAAAAAAAAAAAAACTCATATAAGAATCATGTGAGTCACGAAAATCACATATTGCATACAAGGAGCGTACTGATAAGAGTTGGTGTAAGTTCCAGTTGCTGGAATAATATTACTTTTTTCCGGAATATATAAACTTTTTTTTATTTCTATAATACTGTGTCCGTGCCAAGGGAACGGGAATTTTGACAATACGGTTGCTTACATAGGACTTGAATTGAAGAATGTATGATATATGAGAGCTCAAAATGAAACAAAGCAGAAACCCTGTAGGTAGTAAAAGAAAGCTATAGTGCACAGTTTTACGGCAGCTGCACTGTAGAACTTTGCTAGTAACCCGATATTATTAAACTTGCACACTTCCCTGTGTACGATTCCTATCTCAGGGATTGGTATTATAGGTGTATTCAACTCAGCAGAAGTTTATAGTTGAAGTATTGATGTTGCTTTTTATTTGCATATACATATTTCTCTTAGGAAATGAGGAGCTCATTGATTTATCATTGCTTTACAAAAATATTTATTTGCAAATGAGATTGATGACAAAACTGTGCATAATGGTATATATGGGTTTGGATATTGATTAAATTGCGAGAACTCTCAGTGTAGGGGCGAATGACGCTCAGAAGGATGCGTAACGATTCTTTTTTCCCCTGCACATTTTGACTAGCTTGTGATATGATACATCCCCACACCTTAACAGAACCACCTGTGTAACACCGTTTCAGCAATTTTGCATTGTCTGTACCTCTCTCCCATTCTTCTCCATACTATTACTCTGGCATCCTAATAATACAGGATAAACCTGGATCAGTCCCTGAACATAACGCAGACCAAATCAGGCTCAGTCCAATTAGCGTGTTCCGGGCAAAATTGAAGGTGAGCTGCCCTAAACTAAGGACCTTTTGCTAGGACCCTGGAGTGCAAATTCACTTCGGCAAGTCTTCTCCTTGTGTTGCATACCCTCACGTTCACTTGGCGAGCAATTCTCAGCCGGCAAGCGGTTTCTACAGCTCTCTGTGTACGGTTCCATAACGTTTGCATCATGATGAAACGGTCATCTGCTGGCTTTGTCGTTCTGGGGCCCTCTGATCCTAGCCTCCTAGTTAGGGAGGTGTGTCTGATGATCCAAATCCTCCAGCTACCCTACAGGACCACAGGAAAGTGCTAGTGGAAGAGTGGGGGGGGGGATACCCCAGGAACGGATAGCTATCCTCTTCCAAAGTATGCCTGGGATGATTGAAACAGCCATCAGAGACAAAGGAGGAAATACCCGGTATTGAGGATTCAATTTTTTTGTTCAAATAAATTATAAAAATGTAAAGAAGTCAATTTTTTTTTTATATATATTTCGTTTTTTACTATTAATTTTTTTTTTTTTATTATGTCGTTTTTTCTTAATTTTCCTTGTGTCTTTTAAAAGCATATAGTATATACTATGCTAAGCAAAACATTGGGAAGTTAATTTTGGTTTAACAAAAAGATATTTGCAAAAATCTAGATGGGCCGTTTTTTTTTATCGCTAGTGTATACTAAAATAATTAAAAAAAATAAATAAGGGCTTTTTTTCATGCATAATAAAGTTATAATAATTATGCCAATAAAGTTATTATTATTAGAAAATTGCGTATCAAGTACACATTGCTGTTTTCAATGGTGAAATTATTTGAAAACATTGAAATTATCTTTAATTTACAAATTCAGTTTCGAATTACAATTTCCTGTTTTAGGCTACTTTAACACTTCGGAAAACGCTCAAGTCTTCCACTCAACTACAAAACACTTATCTACATGCCTATCATAAGGCTAATCTGAGCTTACAGAACTTTGGGGTCTACTGAACCATCGAATTCCTCTTGTATATTTACAATCCAAAATCCTTAATAAAATGGTCAACGCTCCCTTCTTTGTTCAGAGTAAACTGGCCATAATGATCTTAATGTTCCACACGTTGCTGATAAAAAAAAAAAAAAAAAAAAAAAAAAAAAAAAAAAAAAAGGATCTTCTTTAATTCCTGATAACCCTTCTAAGTCTCGAGTTCGAAAAGAAGAAGATCCCAAGATAAATGTCCTTGTTTAGGATATTTTTTAAACGTTCACAATGGGTAATAACTCTGCAAGTGTGTCACGTTATTATATAATATATTCCTCAAATTCTCTTGATGTGTTCAAGAATACAGTAGACATTTTAATCAATATAATACAAATAAATAAATAGTCAAAATCCTTGTTTGTGTAAAAGTGATCCGAATAACAGCTTGTTCCACTATTTTAGGAAAACTTCTGATTAAAGTTTTCGCACCTGTAATTTTTCTTTTGAACTTATCTGTAAATTATGTATAATAGGCTACTAGGAAAAATATATGAATTTTTTAAAACTGATTTTTTTAAACAACATTCCATTAAGTTTTTTTTTTGAAAACGTATCAAGTACACATTGCTGTTTTCAATGGTGAAATTATTTGAAAACATTGAAATTATCTTTAATTTACAAATTCAGTTTCGAATTACAATTTCCTGTTTTAGGCTACTTTAACACTTCGGAAAACGCTCAAGTCTTCCACTCAACTACAAAACACTTATCTACATGCCTATCATAAGGCTAATCTGAGCTTACAGAACTTTGGGGTCTACTGAACCATCGAATTCCTCTTGTATATTTACAATCCAAAATCCTTAATAAAATGG
Source organism: Piezodorus guildinii (assembly GCA_023052935.1). Classification (NCBI taxonomy): domain Eukaryota; kingdom Metazoa; phylum Arthropoda; class Insecta; order Hemiptera; family Pentatomidae; genus Piezodorus; species Piezodorus guildinii. The sequence continues at coordinate 67,536,567 of CM041293.1, forward strand.
TCAACGCTCCCTTCTTTGTTCAGAGTAAACTGGCCATAATGATCTTAATGTTCCACACGTTGCTGATAAAAAAAAAAAAAAAAAAAAAAAAAAAAAAAAAAAAAAAAAAGGATCTTCTTTAATTCCTGATAACCCTTCTAAGTCTCGAGTTCGAAAAGAAGAAGATCCCAAGATAAATGTCCTTGTTTAGGATATTTTTTAAACGTTCACAATGGGTAATAACTCTGCAAGTGTGTCACGTTATTATATAATATATTCCTCAAATTCTCTTGATGTGTTCAAGAATACAGTAGACATTTTAATCAATATAATACAAATAAATAAATAGTCAAAATCCTTGTTTGTGTAAAAGTGATCCGAATAACAGCTTGTTCCACTATTTTAGGAAAACTTCTGATTAAAGTTTTCGCACCTGTAATTTTTCTTTTGAACTTATCTGTAAATTATGTATAATAGGCTACTAGGAAAAAATATATGAATTTTTTAAAACTGATTTTTTTAAACAACATTCCATTAAGTTTTTTTTTTGAAAACGTATCAAGTACACATTGCTGTTTTCAATGGTGAAATTATTTGAAAACATTGAAATTATCTTTAATTTACAAATTCAGTTTCGAATTACAATTTCCTGTTTTAGGCTACTTTAACACTTCGGAAAACGCTCAAGTCTTCCACTCAACTACAAAACACTTATCTACATGCCTATCATAAGGCTAATCTGAGCTTACAGAACTTTGGGGTCTACTGAACCATCGAATTCCTCTTGTATATTTACAATCCAAAATCCTTAATAAAATGGTCAACGCTCCCTTCTTTGTTCAGAGTAAACTGGCCATAATGATCTTAATGTTCCACACGTTGCTGATAAAAAAAAAAAAAAAAAAAAAAAAAAAAAAAAAAAAAAAAAAAGGATCTTCTTTAATTCCTGATAACCCTTCTAAGTCTCGAGTTCGAAAAGAAGAAGATCCCAAGATAAATGTCCTTGTTTAGGATATTTTTTAAACGTTCACAATGGGTAATAACTCTGCAAGTGTGTCACGTTATTATATAATATATTCCTCAAATTCTCTTGATGTGTTCAAGAATACAGTAGACATTTTAATCAATATAATACAAATAAATAAATAGTCAAAATCCTTGTTTGTGTAAAAGTGATCCGAATAACAGCTTGTTCCACTATTTTAGGAAAACTTCTGATTAAAGTTTTCGCACCTGTAATTTTTCTTTTGAACTTATCTGTAAATTATGTATAATAGGCTACTAGGAAAAATATATGAATTTTTTAAAACTGATTTTTTTAAACAACATTCCATTAAGTTTTTTTTTTGAAAACGTGATACTGTAATAACAACCGATTTCTATTGAATGCACTTAATTCTGAACAACTGCGTGTGAAATTAAGCATTATTTATTTATTTTTGTTTGTATATATAGTTATTCTTATATGGTTATTATATGAATAGTTTGTATTTGTTATAACTCGTTGAAAAATACAAATATCCACTCTTGAAGGAGTGAGATTCATTTTTCCTAAAAAAAACATCTTCCTATTCATCATTTCATACACCCCCAGTGGACTAATTTTAGACTTCACTTCGCAGAGAATGAGTAGGGTGTATTCTTTATTCCAGACTCCTCATTAAGCCTCTATTCTGTTTCTATATTAATATAAAAGTTTATACTATAATTTATATTTGAGGCTTTAAATATTTAAAATTTTCTGTAAATATTAACTAATATAAATTTCAGCGAAGTTATCTATAATGATTTTTGACATTGCTTAAATCCCTAATTAGTTTTAATTTAAGTATCAGGTATATCACTTATATCTTGAAAAAAAATCTGGTGCGCGCAAGACAAGACTTTTATTTACCTCCATTTGTAGGATTTAAACCTCCTCCGGGATTATTATATATATTCCATACAGGAAAGTCGAGCATGCACGCTCCAGAAGACATTAGCACCACCATTTACAGAGTTTACTTCTGTGAGGCTCTCCTGGAGTTCTGCCTTCGTCTAACAGCCAGCCTGAACGGATCATCATACCGCATCAGAGCACAGCATCCGCTCTATCCAGAACTGGAAGAGACCTGAGCGAGGACCGAAGCCTTCCAGGAGGACGAGCACGAGCACGCCGCCCGCCATAAATATTAATAGGAACCTTGACCCTCTAATTATATTTTGCAATATTGTGCACAATAAAGGGTGAAGCACTTACCGGGCCCCCCAAATTGAACACCATTGTTAAAAGCAATGTTTCTAAAATATAAAATTTAAGTTTTATAAATTTTTTTTCTAGTGAGACTTACCACATATACAGAGACATGTAAAAATGAGCAGAATGTATCCTAAAAAGTAGCACTTTGAGTCAGCTAATTTCGGTGAAAATTTGGTGTAACATCTATTCTTTCCCATAGTATATATTTCATATATAGGTTGTAAAAAACTAAATAAATAAAAATATTAGTAAATCTAATATTTACGTGGCTCAATTATTCTATTATTAGAGAAATACTGAACGCTTAGTGGAAGTTGAAAAGTTTTTTTTTATAATAATAACAATTTTTATTGAGAAAATTTTACAATCTGTCCCAATTTGGACATTAATAGTATTGCTGAATGATATCAAACATACTACATTCATACAATATTTACACAACATAAAATTACAATAAAATATATACACAATAATGAATCAATACAAAAGTCAATAATTCACTTATACCTATATACACATACACACACTCATACATACATCACATTGAGTGGAGAATCTAGCCAGTGCTAGAACTCCAATATATTTACAAAAGGTCGCGGGGCCACTGCCGTTTCAACCTTCTAGGTGGGTTGTATGGATGAGTGGAGCTGGATAGGGATTGAGCTAAAGGATTAGGATGATGAATGAGGTTCTGGTGGAATTTGGAAAATTTGGATGGAATTAGGTCTGAAATAAATGGAACATTAAGGTCGTGGTGCAAGGTATAATTGGAGACATAATAAGGAGCATTTACTATTGTACGGAGGACTTTGGATTGAAAGGATTGAATGCGTTTGATGTTAGAACGTTTAGCTGTCCCCCACAGTTCAAGTCCGTAGGTCCAGATGGGCTTCAGTATTGTCTTGTAGATTAATAATTTGTTTTCAACTGTAAGTTCAGATTTTCTGTTGAGTAGTCGGTATAACTGTCCGAATCGTCGGTTGAGTTCTTGTCTTTTAAGTCTTGTATGTGGGTTCCAAGTCAATCTTTTGTCTAACAGTAAGCCAAGATACCGGACTGTATCTGAGAGAGGAATCGGTAATGAGTTGAAATAAACTGGCGGACAGGATTTTCGTCTAAGAGTAAAGGTTATGTGTTTACATTTGGCTTCGTTCACCTTTACACGCCAGCCATTACACCAGTGTTCGATAAGGAAAAGGTGTCTCTGAAGGTTTAAGGATGCTGTTTCAGGATTGGAACTGGATGATAGGATGGCGGTGTCGTCTGCAAAAGTTGCCAGAAAGGTATCAGGATGTGTAGGAATATCAGCAGTGTAAAGGATGTAGAGGATGGGTCCCAAGACGCTGCCTTGAGGAACACCGGCCTCAACGGGATAAAGGTTAGAAAATTCTTCACCACAGCGAACTCGGAAGGAACGGTTCGAGAGATAGGATCGGAGAATGAGGTATAGGGACTGGGGTAAATGGGTTTTCAGCTTGAAGAGTAATCCAGTGTGCCATACCCGGTCAAAAGCTTGCGCAATGTCCAGAAACGCACCAGAACAATACTCTTTGCATTCAAGAGCTGAGGAAATATGGTCTACAACTCGGAGCCCCTGTTGAACTGTGGAATGCTGAGGACGGAATCCAAACTGATGGGAAGGAAGATTTTGAGATTCTAATATGGGTAGGATACGTTTTAGAAGAAGCCTTTCGAAGATTTTTGAGAGGATGGGGAGTAGACTAATAGGCCTGTAGGATGAAGTGTTGTTGGAAGGTTTACCTGGTTTTAAAAAAAGGATGATGGTGGAATGTTTCCATAACAGAGGAAAATAGGTGGTGCGGAGGATGCAGTTATAAATATAAGTAAGGAATATAATAGCTTTCTGCGGAAGTTGTCGGAGGATCTGGGGAGTAAGGAGATCGTGTCCAGGAGATTTACGGAGAGTCAGTTTTTGGAGAAGATATTTGACCTCAGAGGGATTAATAGCTTTAGGAGGTAGGGAAAGTGGAATCGGTGACATAAGAAAGTCTTGCACTTTTGCGGTGTGATTGATGTGGGATTCCGGGTGAGGAGTGAATACTTTGGAGAGGTGTTTGGCGAATTCCTCGGCTTTATCTTCATCAGACGCAGCCCAGGAGTCATCACCACGTCGGAGAGGATGGGAAACATGATGGTATTTTAGGATCTTTTTCGTGACATTCCACAGGGAATTATCACGAGCTGATAGAGAGGAGAGGTAGGAATTAAAGGACTGGGAACGGAAGTTCGCCAACTCCCTCTTCAATTGTCTACAATAGAAGTTATAGGAGCGGCGATCTGTTGGGTGTCGGGTGCGCTGCCATAATGATCTTGCTCGGCGTTTGGTGTGGATAAGGTCTATAATAGGTTGTGGAAAATGATTTTGGTCTGGATTTATATTGGAGTGTTTAGGAGAGGAAGCAGTCCAGACAGCTTGTTGGATGGCGGTGGTAAAGGAATAGACGGAATTATCTAGGTCATCTTGGGTTTTGAGGGTTACTCTGAGGTCAATATTATCGGTCAGGATTTGGCGGAAAAGGTTCCAGTTGACAGGGCCTCGGATGAATGATGGTGGAATGGGTTTTGGAATTGGAGTGAGAGATACTTTTAGGATCAGTGGACTATGGTCTGAGGATAGTTCATCAAGGCGAGTTAAAGACAAGTTGAGAGAGCCTAATCCGCTGTGGATAAAGAAGTCGAGGATGTCAGGATTGCGGTTAGGATCGGTTGGCCAGTAGGTAGGGGAGTCAGGAGGCAGGATATTAAAATTTTGGGAGTTTAGTGCAGACAGCAAATTTCGTCCCCGAGAATTCGTGGTTCTGGAACCCCACTGCTGATGCTTGGCGTTTAAGTCTGCACCCAGAATGAAACGATTTCCTAAGGAATCCAGGAAGGATACAAATTCAGAATTGGAAATGGAATGTTTAGGAGGGCAATATGCAGATGTGAGGGTTACCGGAAAGGAAAAAGTCTTGATTACTATGGATGTGGCTTGTAGGAAATCATAGGTGGGAAGTGGGAGTAAATGATGAGAGAGGGATTGGTGGACAATGATAGCAGAACCGGCATGGGCTTTACCGTCTGGGTGGTCAGTACGGTATGTCATGTATTGCGGTATTTTGAAGAACTGTTTAGTCGTTAGTCTTGTTTCAGTTATAAGTGCAACATCGATTGTTTTGTCTTGCAACAACGCTGTCAGTTCGTCAGTATGATTTCTAACACCATTCGCATTCCAAAGGAGAATGGATAAGGAGTTAGGTGAAGTCATTTAAGGATTTTTCAAGGCAGGGATTAGATTCGATACTAGATTTGTAAGGAGTGATATAAGCGGCATAACAAGAGATTTGATTTCGGAGATGAACGATGTCATTAGACTGGTAAGATCTGTGACGTTTGATGGTGGAGGGATATGAGAAATTTGATGTTGAGGAGTTTTTTGAAGATTAGGTAAACTTTGAGGGATAGATTCTTGTACAATAGATTGAGAATGTTGAGGAAAATGTTGTTCCGGCAGTGCCTCGACTTCATGATTCTGGTTACCACCTCCAAGCAAGTGGGCAAATGACACGTTAGAATTTACAAGTTTTGATGGTTCTCTTCTGCTTCTGGTTGGTACAGCTGTTTCATTCGGATCCTGAGGTTTTTGGTATCTGGTTCTGAGTTTCTTGTAGATTTCACATCCCTTGTAGTTAGCCGGGTGGTCCTTGAGGCACAGAGCACATACAGCGGGTGCTGATCTTGATCTTGTACATTGTTCTGTTTTATGCTGTTCACCGCATTTCACACAGCGTGGTATGTGATGGCAATAACTTTTGGTATGACCATATGCCTGACAGTTATGGCACTGGACTATTTCTTTCTTTGTGTAAGGTTTTTCAACTTTTACACGGGTATAGTACAGTCTGCTGAGGTCATAGATTTTTTCGACTCCTGCTGATGGTTCCAAGTCCACGAAGAATAGAGGCAGTGGACTTTTATCTTTTAGAACGTTGGTGACTTGCCTCACTTGGAATCCTAATTCTGTCAGTTCTTCTTTGATTGCTTCAACGGGTGTTGAGGAATGTAGGTTTCTGATTACGACCCTTAATGCTCTCTCTTGGCGCAGCTGATAAGTATGAAAATCAGCTTTGGTCTCAGTCAGATATTTTACAATCTTTCTGTAGGTTTCAGCAGTAGTCGGAGATATTTTAGTATCATTGGTTCTACTTATACAATAATAACTATTAGGATCTGTTACTTTGTTTAAATGCGCACACATCAGTTTAAAATTTTTAATATTTTTAACAAATATTGGTGGAGGTAGTGGTTCTCTGGGTATAGGAGAAGATTCCATGGTTTCTTTTTCATTTTGGAGGATCTGAAATGGATTCGGTGTAAAAAACGGAGATTCATCAGTTATTCCTTGTGATGATGTGCTGGGCTGTGGTTCAGAACCTAATGAGGTAGCTGACGCGGTCGCTGGTGGAATCATTTTTTTATTTTGTTCACGGCGGGGTCTCTGTTTTGTGGGAGACGAGTTAGAACCTGCAGATCTAGATCTTTTACTTGCAGACTTTGAGGACATGACTTGATGAAAATATCTCATTGATTAAGAAAATAATAATAATAAATAAATAATGAGATAAGAATTAAAGATAAAAGAAAGATAATTAAAAGAAAAGCAAGCCCGAGCTTGCCGAGCTAGCGGCAATCAGCTGATCAGTGACCCTTCTTTCACTTTTTCGTGATTGTACAAAGTAAATTATAACTTTGCTTACCGAAACTTCTCCAATATTCACTGCCGTAATATTCCTTAGGTCTAGTGATGTTCTCCAGACTGAATTCTAGCGAATTCCTACTGAAAAAAGCAAAAATCTGAGAGACGATGTAACGTATGACTGTTATCATCGAGCGCATCAGCTGATCTCAAAAGTTGAAAAGTAAAGACAAAACTGTAGTTTTTTTTTCTGGGCTCTATATATTCTATATAGGTTACAAATTATAAAGTTTTTCAATGGAAGCGTGTACCTGAAGATTAGGCAAGATGTCATAATAATCGTTATTGATGAATAATTTTATAAAACCATAAATAAACGTGCTGGTTGTAATGACTGACCTTTCTCGTAGTGAATGGTTATGAATGAATGTAAATGCATTTTTTAACACGCAAATGCAATTATGTCAATTTAATTGCTTATTTATTTTTTTAGATAGTAGATAATTATTGAGATTTATCAAAATTTGTTTAAAAATAAATAACAGTAATAGTGATATGCGACCACATTCATAAAACATTTACAACAAACAATGATGAAGTCGAAATAAAAAAAAATGTAATTTCTAGTGTAGAATAAAAAACTAACTCATTATAAGTGTGTAAGGATGTGATATATGAGTGATAGAGGCATAGAGCACTGTGAACGTGAGGGAATATAAAAATAACAAAACCCTAAACATTATTTTTTTTATTTATTCCTTAAAATTACATATATATATATATATATATATATATATATATATATATCATTAATTAATTACGACAGGAACACTGGCAAACAATATTTTTTGCTAGCCTACATCTTTATCTAGCACAAACAAACTGGATGGTTTACCAACTCAAGGTTGAACTGAGATAGTAAAATGACTGTGGAGAGGTGAGTGAAGGCTTATTTTCTGAGACAAAGAGGAGACCGGCTTCGGTCTCATCCCTACTCCGTGCTGTTCACTGGCTGAGAAGTGACACCGGTAGACCTCTGGCGGGGATAACTTACCAAGTCATAATTGATCAGTTACCCAGCGGGATAAAAAGTTATTTAATTACCAAAACGACTATAAAAAAAGAGGGGTTGGCGATAGAAAGGTGAAAATTTAGGGATGTATATATTTTTAATGGAATATCGGTCAAGCCGTTTCGGAGGAGTATCGTAACTAACATTGTGACACGAGAATTTAAAATATTAGACAAAAGAAAAAACAGTAAAAAAAAAACCACAATTATAATTAATACAAAGATCATACACATAATCAAAGCTGTGTATAATATTTACCATCTGCTTAAGAAACTCCGGTCTGGGCTTTTCTATTATCTCTCCTTGCAAAGGAAACAGCAAAATTCAAGAGATCCCAGCGCCTCTCTCTCAGCCGCGTAACTGATATGAGTCAGTGGAGGCTGAGTTTGGGTTGCAAAAGCCATAAACATACAGTACATGAGTGGAGAATCTGACCAGTGTAAGAACTCCAGTATAAATGCTTATAAAGCCTCTCGTAGAGAATTGTAGGGGTGAGTGGAGCTGGATATGGATTGTGCTAGAGGATTAAGGATGTATAAGATTCTGATGGAAATTTGAAAATTTGGATGATACCAGGTCTAAATTAAATGGAATATTAAGGTTTTAGTGTAAGGAAAAGTAGGTAACATAATAAGGAGCATTAACTATTGTTCGGAGGACTTTGGGTCGAAAGGATTGGATGCGTTTAATGTTAGAATATCTAGCTGTACCCCACAGTTCAAGTTCGTAGGTCCATATAGGTAATTTGGAGGTACATATACTAAAATTGGAACAATTATTTATTAGTAGAATAAAATAAGTCGAGAGAGTCGACAAAGTTTGAAGACATTATTAATAAATATTAATATCATATAGGTTAAAAAAAAAACGAATTCAATTTTATTTAATAACACTTCTCTGTTGGTAATTGTCTAAGTATTTATTCATTAGTCAAATAAAATAACTCGATAATAATAAGTTTTTATTTAGCAACACTTCTCCGCTCCTAATTGGCTTCATCTCGATCAATATTAGCGAAATCTCACTCGTGAACTTAAAAAAAAAGTTATAAGTCAATAGCCGACCACGAGTCAGGAAATAATTGATGGTGTTAAAGGGGAGAGAATAAGATGAAGAAAGGGAGAAACAGCATCCATCAAAAGCGGTCATCACTCATAGCGACAGAATAATCCACTTCCCCGGACACCCTGTCTACTCAGAAATCAATTAGCCATATCTATCGGTAAAACAGCTATATTTTTTATCCAAGAACAGGTGGTTTCAGGTATTTCTGTCATGTTCTTATTTCTACGTTAATTTCATCCTGCCAGGTTTCGGGCGGACTGCTTTTCTGGGGCAGCGGAGCTCCAAGAATTAGATTAATTGATATATTTAATATATAACTTCACTATGTTGTCTGAAACCATTGCAGTTCCTTTCTAAAAGTGTGATGTTTACCGATCTCACTAAAGTATGCTGGAAAAAACAAAAAAAAAAAAAAAAAATGTACTTCTACAACTCATGAAGGGTCTTGGGCTCAGACCATATAGGGATTCGTACTGTTTCTAGGTAGGCCAACGGCCGTGCAATGAGGTGATTAGGCCTTGATTACTCTCAGCTGCCAGGTTTTCCCCCAATTTGGGTATTGATATAAAGAGGCTGATTCTGCCCCAGGAGGGTCTCTATACCCTAGGTTTGGCCAACAGCTGAATTAACAGAATAAATAATATTCTGTCATAGCCGGGATTCGAACCAAGGACCCGAAGAACAATAGACTAGCGCTTAATCCCCTAGACCACGCCGCTCCCTTATAGTATGCAGGAGAAGATTAAATTACTGACAGGTTTTTATGGATGTCGTTATTATTATTAAAATTAATTAATACTTATCCATTATATTTACACAATGCCTAGAAAAATGGTAAGAAATAGTCCAGGTGGCGGTCAGTAAATGAAACAACTAAATAGTTTCAACTTTTTAGTGTCTCTCTTCCAATTTCCATCCCACACCATCTGGCTCGACTCATCTATGATTGCTCTCCGACCCCGACTGAATTCTTATCGTGGTTAGCCTCTCCTATCGGATGCATCCCAATTAGGTCCCGAGAGATTTTACAACCCTCCAAAGTTTCTAAGTTAGGTACCGGCCTATCTCAACGGTATTGGGTCCTATAAATACAAAAGGTGTCAGGTATAGGAATGCCTTATCAGCACCACTAGAAGAAGGTTGGCTGTATGAGGTCAAAAAGATAAACTACTTACATGGACTTAATCAATTTTGAATTAAATTTATTTCTTAACCAGGTCTAATACCCTTGCTGCACCAGACATGCCGCACTTTCTATGACCATGGGAACCCCAAGGGTGAGAGTCCTATATTAATTGAAAATATATACCAAATCCCCCCAGTGCTCTCAATATATAACAATTTTATACTTCGTGGAATTTTAAAAATAAAATCACCAGGAATGACCTAGGGATTGTTGCATGATGCATCCATTACACTCGCACTTTGCTTCTTATCAATGCGTTAATTAGATGACCCAGCCACCGCCACGCGAGGATTATCCATCGCACATGTAGTGAAGCCAACCTTCGAATCTATTCACGGATTTGTAACAGGATTACATGGATGTGGAGGGGTGAATTAAGAGTTGATTTATGAGGAGGTTGTTATTCACAGCTCCGAGAAATTTGAGCTATCAGCTGCAGATGCACAACTGGATACTACCAGGGAAAGACGACGCCGCACTGAGAAATGCACTTTAAAAAATCTTAAATTAGAAGCGATTTATATCTTTTGCGTGCCCATTCTGAACGAAATAGATTTGTGACATATTAGATACCCTCAAATCCACCAAATTCTTATAGTATTCCTCAATAGATGAAAAATGAAAACAAACTACGAGTAATAATATAGAATAATAACATAATAATTTTTGTTATTTCTATTAAAAAATATATATATATATATAATATATATATATATATATATATATATATATATAATACTGTTCATAAGCGAGAATATGAAAGCGAATCAGAAATTTCCTTCTAACCAAAAATACTTCTTAAGTGTAAAAATTACTTTTTTTTACTCGTTTTTTGTGCTTTGGGAAAAGGTTAGCTAAATATGTAATGCATTGACTAAGATTTTCATTTCACGATCCTTGGTTCAACTTCCAGTTGTGACAAATATTTTTTTATTATAATGTTTCAGTAGTGGTTCGAACCTGAAGTGAGCGGATCCTCCTTGGGCCCGTACAAGCATTTAAAAGTGGCTTTCCTTAATTAGAAGACAATAGGGTAGATTTTAAGGATATTGGTAAAGTTACTTTCTTTCACAAGCGTTGGTATTGAAACGTACGTCATGGAGAAGTACTAAAAAGCAAACAATTCAAATTTTGTATAGCTACAGTGTTTTTTATCTTTTATTAACCTTGAAATTTTTCCGAAAAAAAATATAAACCTTTAGATCGTTGATCAAATGTTATTCAGTCAATTTCATTATTATTTATGGCTTATAATAACGATGTGTAACATAGTTAAATTTTGGTTATGATAAAATAAATCGGACTATTTTTATAATGATTTTTCAGTTTCTGATTTCATTGATTCAATCATAACCCGATTAGGAACTTAAATCATTTTTATTTCTCCTGTGTTTTAAATTTTATCATCAAAATTTCAACAGACATGCTGCCGGCTTCTTCAGTAAACCTGAGAACACGAGCGAAACTGGCAAAACGTTTGTAAAAATGACATTGGGGAGTAATAAACTTTATCAATTAAATAAAAAATCTATGAGCCGATTAAAGAAATCTGGGTGATGTTTGATCTATTTAAAATATATTAAAAAATAGCTTTAGAATAGGGGTACTCACTACGTTTGCTATAGCTGCTATTTGTGTTATTTTGCTAAACCCGTCGAGTTTCTACAGTTATTTCCTGTATAAAATTGATGGGATTAGCACAATAGCACAAATAGCATGCTATAGCAAACGTAGTGAGTACCCCTAATGTAAAACTGTATACATACAAATTATAAGCTTTTAGCTCACAAATAGTATTTAGAACATAAGAAAAGATGTATATAAATCTTTACCATCACATAATATAATAAAATAAGAATAAACTATTTCATAATTATAGATCAAATCAAAAAAAGTTAAGTTTTCTCGTTAGATAGCAATTTCCGATACTATACTGAACACATGTATTCTGATGAATTGTATAGTCTTTTATCACCAGTGACATGATATACATTTATAATTGGTCTAGGGTTTAAAATGTCATTTTTTCGTACAGTATAAAGTATGTATAATAGTAATTAAAATAACTTATAAATATTATTTTTAAGGTAATATGTTTTTCATGACCCATATAGTCAACTCAATGTCGGAAATATATCCGTAGAGTCAACCCTGATTCGTTGAGATAACAATGTCAAATGACTTTTCTTCGATGTTATTTTTAGATGCATTTGCCAGCTGCAAGTCACGCGATTCCAAATCCTGTAGCCATTTCATTTATTATTGGATCACATATTTAATTAGATTTCGTTGCATTCTGATCAATAACTGAGTTTTAGGAAACAACTTTCCTTCTAGATATTTTAGAACAGAAACATTTGAAACTATCTGCATATTTGGCGTCACAGAATGTGTTCTAGTCATGACTTTTCCCAATTATCTTTTACCAGTTGTGTTTTATATTTTCTAGCTTTAATCTGCTGACATACTATTTAATTATTCAATAATTTTTGAAGACCAAAATATCAAAGCAATACCAAGATATAAAATTAATATTAAACAAGTAGCTTGATTGAAAATCAGATATATTCTTCACCAGTGAATATTTACATATGTTGGATACCGCCTCCCCCTGATTCCGTGTCTAGGCACGTTTCTTATCACTACCGTGTGCCGCTCTACCTTACACCAGTTACTATCTGCATATGAAGCAACGTCTTTGAATTTTAAATTTATTGATTAAGAATAATGAAAATCTTAAGAGCCTTGTTCCATAATAAGGTATAAAGAAACTTTATATTTTAGCCATACTGTGACTCACAAAATCGTTGCACAGTGATTCCAAAAGAACTTTTTTGAGACAAAACCCTGATATTTAATTAAATGGTAATTTTCCTGATTGAAAATCCACAAAAAAATAAAAGAAGAATAATAATTGGTTTCAGAGATATTTTTTCTGAAATTATGAACTAAACATATATAGTTTTATTAGTAAAAAATTGACAATCATATCATTGAAAATGACACTAAAATAGATGATATATCTTAAATAGGCCGAGTTTTTACCAGAAAACGTGAGTTTGGAACCGATGTGCGATGTTTACAATTTTTATACATTAAAGTTTAAAACCCATGATCTTAAAAATAAAACGCTGGTTTTATTATTTAAAAAAAATTACATTCTCCTTAAATTTTAAAGGCTTTACGTTTCAAGATACGTAGAGACTGAATAACGTAAAAAAAAATCCACCTGTCCGGCTTTCGGGTTAATAAAAAGCAATATACCAAATTCCTGTCGTTAGATCTGTTCGATGGAGCATTCTTCTACAAAAAGGAAAAAAAAAAAAAAAAATTAAAATAGGTTTAGAAATAGCAGAGATATTGCGTTTTGAAATTAGCAATGGTGATAGGTCATTTTCCTTCGAAGTATTAATTGCTTTTGATGATAGTTAATTGCCCGTAAACAGCTATATAAACAGTTAACCATACTGACGTTATTTGGAAACAATAAACCAATGTGTAATGATTTGCAGGGGTTTTGTGTTTTGTGGTAAATTCAATTCTGGGATTCTCTTTTATCCTTTATTCTAAGTTTCTTGAAACTATTTGTTTTGTTTTTTTGTTATTGAGGATGTATAGCCGACTGTAGAAATTATTATAGGTGGAATAATCAGAAGTTTTTTGTTTTTTTTATTTTAATGTTTCCGACGTTTCGGCTCAAGCTTGTGAGCCATCGTCAAATAAAAAGACTGACTCCTGATTATTCCACCTATAATTTTTTTAAAAATTTATTTGTTGAAAATAAGAAATTTAACATAAAATTTAATTTGCTATCAGTAATTCCTTTGCAGTGAGCGAAGTTTATGTAAGTAATCACAAATTCTAGTTATTGAAAATAATAAACCAAACTTGTTTGTAATAGGCTTATTTACTATTCCATTTCATTTTATTTTTATTGAAAAAAATCAACTAACAATCTCTGATACTAGAAAACTTTAATTTTCCCTATTTTTAATAATAACCGACTTATCATGAAAACATATCTCATACAGTTAGTTTAAAAAAAAATGTGTTTGACAAATCTTGATCTCGAAAATCTTTTAATTTTTTTCATGATAAATAATTTAAAAATTTCATATTTCTTCTTTAATAATAACACAGCGTCAGGAAATTAAAATAGTAAAATTAAAGTGTTCAATAAAATTTCATTCTTTAGAGCCTTATAATTTAAGGAATGATCTATTATTAAATAAGTACAATAGCAATAATGAACACAATTTTGTTATAGAATATATAGGGATATCTTATAATATGGTACTTACAGACAGTAATTTTATCTTTTAATCATTTAGATTTTTTTCTTAGTTGTGATAAAATAAAAAATAAATACACTGAAATTGAATATTGTAAAATACAGGTCATCCTATCGAATCTCGAGAATCACCATCGCGCTGCAAGGTAATCAGGCCTTTCATTAAAAGTTGTTTTGAAGGCTTCCATTGAAAAATGGAACCGTGTTTGGACTAGACCAACCAATTCACCAAGCTTCCACAAATCCATACCATTCATCATCCCTTAAAGCTACAAGTCCATACAGACCATGCTTTGCATAATAATACCATTTTTCACAGAGCATGGCCATTTAAAACTATCTTTTATGGAATAAGGATTTCACACCAGCAAGGATAATATCCGAAGTCAAATGTTTTCTAGTAATATTATTGACAAGAATTAATCCCAACTGAAGCGGCACTGTAAATCGTTCATTTAAATTCCCTATGTGATGGTGTACTGATAAGAGCAACAATTTTATAAATGTTGTGTTGAAGATAAAACTTATGAAAAATACAGAAAAGAATGTCAATAGGCATAATTTTAATATAATTAATTATCATATTAAAATGTAAAATATTTCTGATATTTATCGACGCTAGTAAGTAAATTAATAGTGAGCTAAGATGGCAAGATGTTAAAGAAATGTGAATTTTTTCACATTTTAGAGTAATATTTGTTTATGTTTAGAAGATGGCAAAACATCTAAAATGTAATTAGTGTTTTTATAGTTTATGAGTAAACAACTCTGGCAAATTGTAAGAAGTCAAAAACCACAGAATTGCTAGCAAAATATTATAAGTTGAGTTATGACATTTTGTCAACTTCCATATCTCCGGATATTATTCCATGCAATCGTATCAGAAAAGGTGACATAACTTTGGAGTAAATTTAGTTTAAATGAAGATCGATGCGCAATTTAAATTATGTTTAAAAATCGGATAAACACGAATATAGGGGAAAAAATTAGAGCTAAAAATGCTGTCCCAGTCCGGAGTTACACTTGCCATTCCAAGTGTCGAAAAATGAAGTTGGTGCGAAACACATGCATGAGAATAGTAAATAATTATCCTCGTTACACGCGAATCACAACCATAACGGATTTACAACTCCCGTCGATTGAAAACTGTACGTACTCTTAGATATTGATATTTATTAATTATTGCTCTTAAAATCTTTTTGTCATCATGCAGGTTTCAAAGCTTTGCAGATCCTCTTTTTCAAAAGCATAATGGAATTTTTCACTTTGGAATAACAACGGGGTAAATTCAAATAATCAAAAGCTTTGATGAAGAAAGTATGGTATTGGAAAACTGTTCTGTTAAGAGCGTTTACAAAGGGAATGAGGGGTCTTTTGAAGCCTCGTCTGTTTGTTGTATTGAACTGTTTTTATCCCTTTTTATATTCTTCCTCCAATAAGGGACAGTAACAAGAGACTTGTGTACAGGCGATGATTTTGCTGGTATTGGCTCTTACCATATTGATATTACTTTTGCTTGAATTTCCACCATTCCACATATTTTGCCTATCGATAGGCACCAAAAAGTGCAATGAGTATGAGTTCCATACTTTTCGTATTCGCTATATGCTTTATGCAAAATATTGCGTATTTCTAATATCTTGATAATACTGACAGCCATTAGATAGAAGGGAAGAGAGTTGGAGTCACTTAGAACATGTAGGTTTATGCTATTATACCGATCGATAATTATTTTTATCCAGTTATTATTTGAAAGATATTATGAATTTTTACTGATTAATGCTTTTCATTGAATGTTTATTAAATTCAAGGTGGTTCCAAGAAATTTCAATATTAACGAACCTCTTCAATAGCTAAAAATCTGACATGTACCTTCCAAGTGACTTCTACTCTCTTTCCTCCTATCGGATCGCTTCTAGTAGATATAAGGCCTAATATTTCTTTTACTTTTAAAGCTAACTGTCAGAAGATCCTTTCTGCCAGGCCTGATTTATGAATCTCTCTCGTGTAAAAATCACCATCTTCTTCTTCATTCGGGTTACGCCTTCCCAAGTCTTCCTCTGGGTCTGAGACCTTTCGCCCTTGTCTCATACCCGGCAGTCGAACCTATGTTTTCGAACATCGTTCTGGAAACAAGGCCGAAGCAGCTAATTTGATGTTCTTTAACAGTATGTAAAGACGTTTTGTTGGTCTCTTCTTGTATTACCCTCCATTCTTCTTGAATATCGCATCTCCATAGCTTTAAGTTGGCTCTTATGCTTGATGGTAAGAGTCCAAGATTCATTTGAATAACTAAGAGTCAGTAAGGAAGTATTTTTATAAACTACCTATTTCGTTTTACTTTTTTTAAAACTTCTTTTATTGCCATGAATCCTTTCTCAAGTAGATTATAATATTTGCTTGAAGTTTTATTTCGTTCATTTATTTCGCCATCTAGTCGGAGTTGGTGGTTCTACAGATTCAACAAGAAGGGAAATGAAACTATAGACCCAGTTCGTTTGACAGGTAATTCAATACTTAAAGCCTATATACCACTACTTAGCCTTTCGGCTTAATCAAATTTGATCATTTGACAATTTTCTTTTAGAAAGTAAAAACCCGTGTTTTTTTTCTTAAAACATTTTTTTTTTTTTTTTTTTATGTCTCTACTATTTTTTTTCTCTTCGAACAAACGTGTTTGTTTTTTAATAGTCTCTAAAAACACAAGGATGACCTATTTCAAGGGATGTACTAGATAAGGTACAGTTTGGGTTCTTTTGGACCATAGACTTGAAATAATTATATTCCTGAACTATTTTGATCATAGGTCTTGGCAGAAAGTTTTGAATATTTTGACATATTCATTATTGATAATATAATTTATATCTATATCCTTATATAAATATATAAATATATATATATATATATATATATATATATATATATATATATCCTTATAAGAATCCTGATATCATTTAGGCCTGTTGAGCAGATATAATTATGCCATAAAAATGTATGTTTTGAAAAAATATAAAAATTTATCTCAGATATCAATATTAATTTTAATTGCGAGAAAAAAAGTCTTATTTTTTACCTCTTCGAAATCTTTTGGAACAACAAGACGAATTCAACGAAAACACAAGTAAAAATAAAATAGGGAATTCACTAATTAGGTTCTGAAGAAAAAATTCTTCTTTTTTTATTCTACCCTTTAATTTTACTTTTTTTTTTGTAAAATGATTTATTTTCCCCTATTATTTTTCAATTTATTCCGTTCTTTGAGAAGTCTTGGCTACAGAAGGGGAGTTTTCTTATTCTTCCTGTATTTCCGCCTCGATTATTGTACTGTCCATTATCCTTTGTTAACATTGTTAATTAAGTCTGCCTTGTTCTTTTAAAACTTTATTATTTCCCTTGAATAAACTAAAATTATTTTTTTCCCGAAAGTTGTTGGAAGTTATTGTTTTAGATTGGCATTACAACCAAATCTTGAATGTCAAGATCGCAAGATTTACTAAGATTTTTTATAGGTATTTATGGTTAAGTTTATGACCAACTGCATTTCTAAGGCAGAGGTAGTTGAAAAAACTGCATTTGTTATTTATTTCATCAATTCCTGGTGGGGAAAATAGAGTGTATTTATCTTAATTTTCTCTATTTTTATGACCTTGAATATGTATATATATATATATATATATATAATATATATATATATATATATATGCGTGTGTGTGAATGTGTGTGTTTATATGTATGTATGTATGTCTGTGTGTGTGTATACATGTATATACCAAATTTATATAGCCCGAATTTAAATATTTTATTGTACATTTATTTTATTCTTAGGGGACTAGTTGCTCCAGAAATAAATTTCTTTTCATTTTATTTTTTATTTGACATATAATTTAAATTGTATAATGTTTCCTACAAAGATTTGTCCAATAATTACCTTCCAAGCCTAAGCCACCGAGAACAGATCAACCTCCCACCGACGCCTCGGCCACATATCTCTCGGACGCCTACCAGTTGGTTCAACGTATACTTACTTTTTAGGAATTATTTACTTTCTGCTGTGATATGAACTCAATTGTGCTGAGTAGTAATTGTCTAATTCAACCTACTGAATTCCCAACTGCCCTCTTCTCTCTTTGCACCAATTTTTTTACGTTGTACCTTATACGCGAAAACCATAATGCGTTGTTCATCTTTCAAAGTAAGCGACCACGTTTCACAACCGAATAAAACCGTCGAGTTCATAAAAGTTTTATAATTCTAACCTTTAGGTTTCTTGCCAGAAGTCACTAGCTAAGTAATTTCACTACTGAGTAATTACATGCATTTTCCGCCTTTTATTTTATGTTCTCCTAGATTTCGTTTTTTTTCGAATTATCATATAACCTAAATACTTATATTTATCTAGGTGTTTAAACATAAATTTTTAAATGTCAATATCTCCAAGATCGTATCTGTATCAAATACTAATCATACATTTCGTTTTATCCGCATTTATTTCACACCCTATCCTTTACCGGTTTTTATTAACGTGCTTATGTAGTTTTAACCAGAAGAGCCACTTTATACCATTCATATTGCACCTTTTTATGATTTTCTTAAAAATGGCTCCAACGATTTTGAATAAACTGGCTATGTCGATGTAAAATTGGACGGATTTTGATATCATGTAGGTTTCATTCTGATTAAAATAGTCTGACAGGGCTTAATTGCCGATATTTTAATTTTCTTCTTCTAAAGTACCTTTGATTTTTTAGATTCTATAAAACTAACTATATTATTTTGTTACCACTGATGAAAAACAGATAAATATATAAATTGAATGAATTCGATACCCAACTAAAGAAAAACACTGAAATACTTTTTTTTTTTTTTTAATGCAATTGTTTATTGTTTTTGAACCTAAGAACAGTATTATACATGTGTAGTATACCGTTGGAAGCTAAAGATTTTAGAAAAATTTTTTTATAATACACAAGCTTGTAAAAGTGTGAAAAAGGGTGATGAAAAGCCGATGAACTAACTGATTATTTTAGGTGATAATATTATTAATTTTTTAATAAAAAACACGTTTCTATAGAAATTCACTTTAATTAATTCTTTAGTAGTTTTACTATTGTTTAATTGTATTTGAAAATTATTTAATCGATTTTGAAAACGGAGGTAAGTGAAAGTCGTGTGTTGCCCGCACCAGATTTTTTTTTTTAGGTTTCTTGAGGCTTGATCCATTAAGAAATTTATTCCAATTTCGTAACAGAGACGTTAGGCTTGATTTTGCTTTATTTTAGGAAAAGTTGTTCAGCAAGACAACGTTATTACCCCATAACTTTAGAAAAGACGTAATCAAATTGTGTGACAATATTGTAAATTATGTACGGAAAATTAGTAAGCATTACAATTTCAGGTGAGACAGAGTCCGCTAACTCTCGGGCTGGAGGCTATGGGGTTTGCAATGTCAGCAGTGTTTGCTTTGCCTAGTAGTACTACCGTCATCATTAGCAACTGGGTTTCTAATGAGGTCAACTCTCTGATCTCTAGGGAAGGTACATGCTACCTCTGGTACTTACCTGCTTATGGTTAAGTCAGGGATGGTAATTGTCTATGTTTACATAAGCAAGTTATCATTCAATACCTTACGTGGTTATTCGTAAAACAACTAAACCAAATTTGGTTTATTATTTTCAACAATGCACCTTTGTAATCGACCCAAACAAAAAAAAAAAAAAAAAAATTAGCCCACCTCAAAATTTGAGAGCTTACGTAACAAGATGCGTAGAATTCGAACAACGAATAAAAAAAAATGCATTTGTCTGCCGTCCACCGTACGTCATTTCTCCGAAACTGATATTACTATATATGACTATTAGTTTTAAAATGGAGGCCAAATAAAAATGGTTTTATCTAAGAACTCAGTCACTTTTGAAGATCCAGAAATAAATTATAAAATTTTATAAACTAAGAAACCGCGAATAATCATAAAAAAAGAAAAGACAAAAATTTATACCATTTTCCTTTTAATTATTTTTTTATTTCCATATTAGTCAATTGCCTTTATACAGCTGTGTAAACTGTTAAACTCTAATATAGTTATTTGAAAATTATAAATCATGTAAAATTGTGAAATAATTTTCTAGTTATCATAAAACCTAGATAGTTTTCTCAACGTGTTCAAACGTATGTCTTACGTTTTACAACTAAACATATATTTCGTCTTATCCGAATTGAATTATATAATTTTATATCGTTTCAACCACGTGGGAAACGAAATTGCCCAAACCTAGCCAGTACATAAGTACATAAATCTAATGAACGGGTTGTATATTTTTTTTTGTTTGAGAAAGACCTAACCACCTATTTATCGCATTATCTCAAAAAATGAAAATAGTTTTTAAGCTAAATATGTCTTGGGTGTTTTCCTTGCCATTTAGATATAAA
This sequence comes from Piezodorus guildinii, assembly GCA_023052935.1. Lineage (NCBI taxonomy): Eukaryota > Metazoa > Arthropoda > Insecta > Hemiptera > Pentatomidae > Piezodorus > Piezodorus guildinii. The sequence continues at coordinate 67,557,521 of CM041293.1, forward strand.
ACTTATGAAAACTATTTTTTATTCAGAGAAATATCGTCCCCTAAGAATAATTTAAAGAGAACAGAGGAAGTCAAATTTGCCTGGCTTCATTTGATACATAATCATTTCGTAAAGTAATTACAAAAAGTTACTATGAATAAAAGATACAAATAAAAACAGATAACAACAATAAATTACGTATTATCAAAGTCTAGATCTGTCACATATTTGCAGTAGATTGATTTTTGAGGAGATGGATAAATCATTGGTGTTTGTAAGACACTATTTAGAGGCAGATGGGTAACGAGTTTCAAAGTATAGTGGCATGTGATTAAGGAATTTTCAAAGGATGCTGTTCTATGAGAGGGTAGGTACTTTGGTTTTTTGGCTCGCAAGGATTTTCTTCAGGATTCGGTATATAGCCACCTTTGACCAGAATACCAGTGAAAAGGGTGTGGCTGTCGGAAGAGGCTGTACATAAATCTTATAAACCTATTCATTATATTTATATACTTATTATTTTAAAATTTGGGCAATTTCGTCCCCAAAGTGTTTAAAACAATAGGAAACTATAAAATTAAATTAGGATAAGACGAAATATTTGTTTAGTTGTAAAACGCGAGAGCATTGGTGATCATACTTCATGATATACGTTTAAAAACGTAGAAAACGGTATCTAGTTTTTACGAGAACTAGAAAACGCTGCAGTTTATAACAAAAAAGGTTTATAATTTCCAAATAACTCTGAATATAACTGTTTAAAAGCAATTATCTAAAATAGAAACTATAAATAATTCAAAGGAAAATGGTCTATAACAACCGAAATAAAAATGAGTTATAGGTGTACTTACGAGTAAAATTTTAATTCCTTTTATTTTATTTTTATAATTATTCTTGGTTCTTCTTCCAGTGGCGCGACAGGCCGTTTAGGCCCTGGGCCTCGCGGTGTCAACTCCTGCGAGTTTACTCACGTTTCACGATGAAATTTTTTTAGTGCTCTGTCATCACTCCCTACGACTAATTTTGTGAGTGGCCACCCTTTGCTGACGGGTCTCACATACCCGGGGGAGAGGTTGTGAGTGAATAAACATTTTCTTAATTCCTTATAAAAGTCCCGCCGGGACTTGGATTCGAACTCAGAATGAGTCAGTATGAGACTAGCGCGCTAGCCATTTAGCCATGGGCTCCCCTCGTTCGTGGTTACTTAGTTTAAAACCTCTAATAATTTTTTTTCTGTATGTTAATAAGTGACAGGCGGGGAATCATGAATGATGAATGATGATGAATTATGATGAATTATGATGAATGAATGATCATGAATTAGTAATCGCGAAACTTCGACAAAAACTAAATACAAAAAAGAGAACACCGAACTATATTCGTCCCGAGAATTTTGATTTAGTTAAATTGAACAACCTAGAAATTAGAAAACAATTCGCGATAGAAGTAAAAAATCGGTTCGAAGCTTTGGAATCTAACAAAGATGTAAACAAACTATGGGAAGGGATCAGGGATAATATTAAAGAGGTCGGTAATTTATGTCTTGGAAAAATCGAAAATAAAAAGAACAAACCTTGGTTCGACAGGGATTGTCAAAATATGTGCGAAAAAAGAAAAACCGCTAAACTGAATTCCTTAAATAATCCAAGCGATAATAATGTGGCTTACTTTCGGTTAGTAAAAAACGAAACTTCAAAACTCTTAAAAAATAAGAAAAGAGAGTATCTTAAAGGCAAAATAATAGAAATAGAAAAACACAGAAACGAAAATAACGTAAGAGAGATGTACAAAGGTATAAACAAATCGCGTAAAAGATTTGAACCTCTATTGAATGCGGTTAAAGATGCAAATAACAATATAATTGCGGATCCTTCTGAGATATTAAATAAATTTAAACAACACTTTGACGGCATCTTAAATACGGAAAATAATAATCAATCTCCTCTCTCTGAATATCAGAGCGCTGAACCATGGATAGACGCACCGAGTAAAGAGGAAGTCCAAATGGCGATAGGAAAATTAAAACGTTATAAGGCCGCAGGAAATGATAATATCACGAGTGAATTAATCAAGGCGTGTGGAGAAGCGGGCGTTTCCAAAATACATTTTTTAGTTAAAAAGATCTGGGAAACTGAAAAAATGCCCGAAGAATGGAAAGAATCAATACTTATTCCGATTCACAAAAAAGGACCGAGGTCGGATTGTAACAACTATCGTGGGATCTCTCTTCTCCCAGTATGCTATAAAATATTCTCGTCAATTCTAACTAGTCGAATAACGGAATACGCTGAGGAAATTATCGGAGATTACCAATGTGGTTTTAGGCGGAATCGCTCGACTATTGACCAAATATTTTCCTTACGTCAAATATTAGAGAAAAAATTGGAATACAACGGTGTAGTCCATCAACTTTATATCGATTTTAAAAAGGCTTATGATTCAATAGACCGTCAGAAGCTATATAACATCATGATTGAACAGGGAATACCTAGAAAGTTAGTAAACCTAGTAGAGATGTGTTTGTCGGAAACATTCCATAAAGTTAGAATCGGTCATAATTACTCCGAGAGATTTGAGGTGCGATCGGGTTTGAAACAGGGTGACTCCCTTTCACCTGTGTTATTTAATATAGCTTTAGAATATGTCATAGAAAAGGTGATGTGTACCGAGAAAGGCTTAAATATGGGTGACAAGATTCCGGTTTTGGGGTATGCCGATGATCTGGTACTGCTAGGTGAAGACACGGAAACCATACAACTAAATACAAGTGTGTTAATAAAAACCGGTAAAGAAATAGGACTCGAATTAAATACCGATAAGACGAAGTATATGATTAGTAGCAGAAACGGTGTCGATCTTGGTGATATTGATGTATCAGGTCATACTTTGAAACACGTAGAGAAATTCAAGTATTTAGGTTCAATTATAACTAGAAAAAATGAAATCCAGGAAGAAATAAAGTCCCGGTTAAAGGTGGGAAATGCGTGTTATTATTCAGTTGCTAAGTTACTTAGTTCGCGGCTTCTATCTAAAAACTTAAAGATTAGAATTTATAAAACTATTATTCTTCCAACGGTTCTTTACGGATGTGAAACGTGGCCGCTTACTTTAAAGGATGAACAGCGGCTTAAGGTTTTCGAAAATAAGGTATTGCGTAAAATATTTGGTCCAAAGAGAGATGAGGCCACTGGGGAGTTTAGAAGGTTGCATAACGCGGAATTGCGGAGTTTGTACCCTGTGAATATAATTGAGTTGATAGCATCGCGGAGACTCAAATGGGCGCGTAAAGTTGTTGGGCTTAGTGAGGAACGGATTACGAGAAAGTTGGTATTCGCTGAACCGACTGGTAGGCGTCCGAAAGGTAGGCCGAGGCGTCGATGGGAGGATTGCATTAAGGCTGATCTCGGGGGCTTGCGCTTGACCGGTGAACATTGGACGAGTCTATGCAAGCGAAGTTTGGTGGTATCGGCATCGAACCTTCGGGTTCGGTAAGCCTATTATTATTATTATTATGTTAATAAGTAACTCAGTTATTTAATTAAACCATCTTTATTCGGCCACCTTTTTAAAACTAATTGTCAGATATCAATGGCTAGATGTTAGGATCATCGTTAGATGAGCAAGTATTTTTGTGCCGAATTAAAAAAAAAAAAAAAAAAAAAAAAAAAAAAAAAAAAAAAAAAACGCTGCAAATTATTACACAGTGGTATATTATTTCCAAATAACAATATAATTATTTATGTAGTTGTTGATGGGCAATTAAGTAATATGAAAATCAATAAAGCAATTCATTCAAAAAATAATATCATATCACTACCGCTGATTTCAAAAGGCAATATGTCAGCTAGTTGTTACCCAATTTAAATGATCCTTCAATACTGACCGATTTTTGGGGGATGAACCAGTATTTTTGTGCCGAATTAAAAAAAAAAAAAAAAAAAATGGTCCTGTAGATTGGGAAAAAAACGGTGAACAAACGGATTTTTTGTTAATTCGTTATTAGGAATCTATCTATCTTAAAACGTAAACCCTCAAATTTTGAAAGGAGAGGTAATTTTTTTGGTCGATTACAAAGGTTCATTATTCAAAATAATAAACCAAAAAAACGAAAACCAGGAAGAAATAAAGAAATAGTAACCTCCGTTTCTCGATTTTAACGGTGGTATTTTAATGGTTTCTTTTTTTCGTAGTCAGTCTTTTTGCTTTTATTTCAGAGCTCCTGTGATTTCCGTTACAAATCTAACTTTTATCTGTTGATATTTGTAAGCCAACAAGTACTCAGTGAGAATGAGTGATACCGACAGATGCACCTCTATGCCGCAGAAGACACATTAAGGCGGTGTTTCTCCTGCCATGAAATATGTGTGTGTTTTTGTTTAGGCGTGCCAGGTCTCTCGTACTCATCTAGGCAGTTAAAAGTTAGCTGGGTTAGCCCCAGAGCACGGTTTAGCTTTTTTTAATGTATTGTCTCTTACTTCAAGGCAAAAATAATTGACACTTTATTTAAGTATTGTGTTGTCTGATCTCGGGGGCTTGGGCTTCAACTGTGATCATTGGACTAATATGTGTGCGCCAATCCTATGGTTATTATTATTCCGAAGAAATACTTGTTGTATAAAATAATCTTAAAATTCTGCGGCTTTCATATAAACTATTTCTATTTTTTGTTTAAACTCTTACTTATAAAACATATTGTAAACTTATAAAATACCTATGATGATCTAAGTGCTTGAAGAACCCAATAAATCTTTAAAAAAATAAGGAGTATATTTTTAGGTAAAACTTTTCATAGATGTCCCGAATTGGCCAAGTAAAATTGTTTGGTTGTAAAATGTTTGCCAAATTAATTGGTAGTTATTAGTTAAATAGGGTAAACGGATTTTTTTTATTCATTTTTTTTATTCCTCATTCCAGTTCTGCGTATTTTGAAACGTAAGCCTCATTTAGGAAATTTAATAAAAAATATATTTATTTATTTATTTTACGTCACATAACACAGGTGTGGCTTATAAGACAGTGGTAGCCCTTTCCACATTTAATTAGGATAGGAAACTTTAACAAGTAACTAGCATTGATGTCACACAGACTAGGGAATACCAATTATGTCCCCTCTGAAAGATGGCATAACCATATTTTTTTTTTAATACCTGTAAAAAATCCTCGACTTTCTGTCGATTTTGAACCTAATCATCCTCTTAACATATTTGTTTGACAAATTTTATAAAATACGGCATTCATATAAAACAAGCAAGGAATTCTTTATTGATTAAAAGGAAAAAAATGCATTATGGTACAATACAACATTAGAATTATGCTAAATCGCTCACGCAAAAAAGAAAGAAAGATTATTCCTTAATTAATAAGGTTACAAATAATGTATTTTTATTAAGCCATGTAATTTTACTATTTTATAAAAATAACAATTTTTTTTTTTTTTTTTCATTTTTTCTTAACTGTTTAAATTGCTAGATATAGATAGAGACTCTTAATAAATCTAGTAATAACTCTTAATTATAAATTCATTTTAGCAAAGAAAAAAAGGGAATATTGTAATTACGTTATTGGAAAATCTATTGGCGAGTCAAATATCGTCCCTAATAACCAAACTAACGGATGAGAAAATGACCAATTTTTAGGAAAGCTATAAAAACCTCTGATGATGAGCCCAAAATCAGTTGTTTTTTTTTTTTTTTTTTTTTTTTTTTAAAAGACTTTTGCTTAAGTATTTTCCCAAATTCCAGATAGGATTAGAGAATCGGCGTCTTGCCTTATGCAACAGTAGCAAAAAAAAATAAAATCGATTTTCCACATTCGTATGTTTAACATGTTAAGGACGATATTATCACACCACCATGGTTCTTGTAAAAGCATTAATTAAAGGAACAGTATAAACAGGTAATGCGTGTGGGTGAACAGGTAAAAATATAATTAAATAAAATTATTTCATATCTATAATTATATACGCCCTAGATGTTACAGCAACTTTTTCATCAAAATCAGCTAACCTGAAAAAAACACTATATATAATGCAATTTATACCTTTTTTACGACTTTCTCAAAATCGGGTCTAACGATTTTGATTGAACTCCCTGTATCGATGTATAATCTTTGCCACATTCATACTTATATACAATATTTACTGCAATATTATACAATATTTACATACATACTGCCCCTGGGAACTCCGAATCGAACCTCTGCATCCAAAAATGGATGCCGAGGAACAATCTCATTAACTTATTAAAAATAACAAAAAAAATTGCTATATAAACGAATTTGATAATCATCTAATGTAGAAAATAGCAAACACATTTTAGCTTTTTTCCGACATTTGTGAAAAAGATGTATCTTCTATACAAAGCTGTAAAAGGCAATGCAGGAAGGCGAAAAGGGCATAACTTAAGTGATTATTATTCATAATAATTTCTCTTGTTTGATTATTTACTCTGAAACACATGTTTCCATCTATTAAATTTAATTTTTTCACGTTTTTATTTCAACTCTTAACTTTATTATAGATTTTAAAAACGGGGGTATCTGAAAGTTGAGGATGGAAGCACCAAATTTTTTTTTTATAATGAAGATATAAATTCATGCCTTTTAATGTTTTACCTGATTAAAAGTAAAAAGCCTCTTTTTCAAGATTTTAGAAAATTACTTAGGGTCCCTCCAAACTTTTTAATTATACTCAGTTCCCTTTAACCAAAACCGCGTTTGCGTTAAAAGTTTAATTAGTTTGGAAGAGATGATTGGCTAAGCGAATGTCAATAGGATGGCTGTATCGGTCATCCTTTTTTCCTTCTCAGCTAGTGAATTTGAAATTTAGAGATCGATAAAGGAATATTTTTCTGAATTCGAACTGAAAACTTGAGCTCTATTAAAGCAAGTTGTATCATATATGAAATTTTAGTTCCGTACACCTATTTGTTTTCGTACTGGACACACACACACACACGCGGACCTTTTTGCGAAACTAGGTTATTTGGACTCAGGTTACCCTAATTTATTTTCGTGATCGCAATACTTTCCCTTACTGAAAGTAAAAATTAACTCTGATTTTCTTGTATATATCTTTGATCCGCCTCCACTTATAAGGGTCATTGGAGTAGTCGAAATAATTATATTCGATGGTAGAATCATATTATTTTCATGAATTATATGAATGTAGTTATACTCTCTTCCTCATCTTAAAGTATTTCTCTCATGGTTCTCTTTAGGTCGACTATTTTCCTCGATTGGTCGTAAAGCGGACACTCAATTAGCATTTGTTGCACAGTTTGGGTATTGTTGCATTTTTCGCAGGTTGTCGCTTCCAGACGTCTCAAAAGGTAGTCAAGTGTAAACCGGCAGTGCCCAATCCTTCTCCGGCATACAATAATTTCCTCTCTCTTTGAAGTTGTCGCACTCGTTCTCCATTTTTGACATTCGGATTTGATAGTTCTTAATTTGAACAGTTTATCTCCTCAACCGTCCTTTCACACTTTCAGCAGAACCTTCTTAGAGCGACTCACCCAATCCTCCATTGTGGTCTCTTTTATTTGAATAGTCTCCACAACTTTTTCCTTTCTGGCTGGATCAGCTCTTTCGTTGCCTAGAATTCCACAGTGGACCGTGTTGATTAGATGGTGTTTAGCTGTCAATGGCTGCTAGAACACTCCACGATTCTGTCAAGATAGTCAATGCCGTCTTTTCTGAGCTTATCCATTTGAGAGCTTTCAGTATGGCTGTGGCGTCTCCGGAGAATACAGAGCTCTCACCTGGCAGGCTAAACAAGATATTTCTAGTACTGGGACGGGCTTAATCTTATTTATACTCATATTAATTCTGTTTAATATATGATAAATGTTTTGTTAGAAATGTTTTTCAATTTCCTTGAGCCCACTGCCTCTTCTCTTTTCATCAAATAAACAAAGAGCAAAGGGCTGATAACTATAAACTTTTAATTTGGAGACATATTTATGTAATAAAAATGTTCACAGTAAATTCAAGGAAAGTTCTCCATACTCATCATTGATACTTTCGATGAGTGAAGTTCTAAAAGCTCCAGTACAAATTCTCATAGCCGAACTGAGAACAGAATCCAAAGTTCTCAACAAGGTTTTGTTGGCCGTTCCATAGAATTAGACTCCATGATCTATTTTACTTCTTATAAAGGATTTATGAATTCGTATGAGGGAGTTTGAATTGGAAATACATTTCAAAAAGCCCGAGCATTTTAGTGCATTCGTCCATCAGATGCTTAATATGCGGTATCCAGCTCATCTTTTTATCAAAAATCATACCTAAATATAATTGTTTGTCAACATATTCGATCAGGGTATCGTTTAAGAGTATTTGAGGATTATATTTACACCTTCTTCGTTGCAAAATTGTGAACATTTAGTTTTTGAAAAGGACAATTTAAAGCCGGTCTTAATTTACCCTATTTTATTAAGAGCTTCTTGTAACTTCCATTCTATGTACCATCAGCTTTTGTTCCGGGTTGTAATCGCTATGTCGTAAGCAAAGAGAAGACACTTGATAGGAGGTCGAATAGCGAACGTTATTCCATTAACAGCCATGAGAGGAAGTGTCGCACTCAAAAATCTTTGAGGAGTGCCACTTTCCAGGTGATAGTCTGAGGAAAATTCGTTCCTAACTCTGACACAAAATTTTCGATTAACAAAAAAATTCCTCATGTATGCTAAAATAATTCTCCAATTCCTAAATTCTCTAAGATTTTTAATTCCCCTCTTCTTTTTATCTTGTCATAGGCTTTTTCAAGATCTAAAAATATGGCAATTAAATGTTCTTTGCGTGCTATCGCCTTTTGTGCTTCCAAGCTCAATAACTGTATAAAATCAATCGTTGATTGGTGTGCTCTGGAGGCGAATTGGTTCGGGATTGTATAGAGTTTAAATTGATCTAATCATTATTTTTTTTGCATTTATGCATTTTATTTGTTATATTATATCATACATTATTCATAAAATTTGTACCAAAAGTAGGCAATTCTTTTAAATAACTACTAAACAACATAAGCATAGGATAAAATTTCTCATTTAAATGGAAGAAAAAAAAAGATCATATTTTTATACATAGATAAGTGAAAGTGATATGTTTTCCATCGAAGCTTAATGTTTTCTTTTTATTTATTTTTTTTTCGAATATAACTTTATTTTAAAGGTTTTAAGATAATTTTAAAATCGTGAGTTAAGCGGACCAGATTTTTATTTTCACTCCTAAAAATAGGCCCACAAACCAATGAAGATATATCAATACAAAATAATTATATAAGCTAATACTCCTTTCTCTTTACTGATCGGAGGCCACTGTTACGAATAATGTTCTCAACTTTCCTATCAGTTTACTCAAAACAGACTTAAGAATATATGAAGACTAGTTAAAACAATATACGAATATTACACTCTGAAAGTCTTTGCAGTTTACCTGGAGTCAGAACAAAAATGGGTTCGGAGTATTGTGTGATAAATCAAATAAGCGTCGGGTTGCTGTATAGTTCTTTTACGCAGCTAATACATCATCAAAACCCAGCACTTCAAGAGGTCGAAGATCTTAACTGCTCCTTAAGCTTTATACTTAGATTCAAGTCTAAGTAGAAGCGAATATTTATTTTTCTTCAATTAAATATGAATGATTGAATTATAATGAATTTGAAGAAATTATTTTAAAAAATTAAAACCATTATAACCAGACATTAGTAATACTTTTCTTTACTTCTTTTGATACGGTATGAGTCATCTGAATTAATTTGATAAGAAGCGGGCATTGTGAATTTATTAATTTGTGAAGTTGTTATCAAGAATGTCTGATTTTCAAGTATAATTTACTGTATATTTTTACTGGACGATTTTCAACTGTATGATAATATTATTGTCGTATCAAATATGTTAGTTTTTATAAATATAATAGGTTACACCCATACGCTAAACTGAATTCCTCTGAACCTGCTTGTTAAAATCAAATATATTTCACTCCACACTGTTCGGTTTGGAGTAATGTGAGTATGAATCGTCGTTTGTAACTCCAAGTGTTAAACAGTGGGAAACTCCCTGACGTCCAGTTCTGTTATTGTTCTGCCTACCAACTGGAGATCCCGACTAATCCGAAAGTTGTGCAAGATAAACACTTCAGTTTTACATGATGCAAATACCGCTGCTACAGGAAATGTAAATAGCTGGACGAACTAGTATATGCAATCCATAATACCTTTACTGTTACACAACAAATCGATTTGACTATGTACCCAGTAGAACTATTGTTTGTTTTGACCACATTGCAACTAATGAACCTATTAATAAATCTGTACGCTTAGCTTAAGATATTTTATTTATTGAGATATTCCTACATTAATAATTTGTAGTTTAGAAAAACAACGTCCATATCACTAACCTCAACAATTTACCTGTATAACAAAAATCACTTCTATTTTTAAAGATTTCATTTATTCCTTCAAATTAGTTGGCGTTACACATTAAATAATCATACAAAAAGCCGAAAATCTTATAAATAATTGTCTTCCTCCTATTAGGTGGGTGCGTAAAAATATAAATAAAAAAGGGCAATTAACAAATACAATTTTTTTTTAATTCTGATTAATAGAAGAAAATAAACTTAATTTACATATTGACAAAATAGTTATAAATGATTTCCGATGAGACATCCTTACAATCAGCAAAATGTTTGGTTCATTTGGTGGCTATAGTATAATTAGCCTTAATGACCAAATATGCGGTCAAATTAAATTGAGATTATATATGGTTGTAGGAAAACTTATACAAAAACCTACAAATAAAAACGGATAACATAATTGATAATATAAAATTAGAAATTAAAACAAACTAGCTTAAGTTAGCAACACATGTTTAGTTCTTTTATGAGTGTAGCGTTTCAGAGATGTTTTATTATTGTTACCAATTTCCTTTATTAATGGACTTTTGGAGACAGGTGTTTTACTGAAGTAAGAAGCTATTTGAGTATGAACAAAATGTTTAATTGTTGGAAGCTGCAAGTCCTGGAGCATAGATGATATTTTAGTGTAGCGGGAAATTGCGTATGTAATTAACGGGCGAATAACTGATTTGTATATTATTAATTTGTTATGAGAGCTCAAATGGGATTTTTCGTTGAAGTATGGAAACATTTTAAATATTAATTTTTTGGCTTTATCGATTTTTCTATTGATATGATCTGTGAAAGTAAGAGCTTTGTCTAATGTTAGGCCTAGGTACTGTACGGATTTTGACCATGGGATAGGAGCTGATTTTTTCTTGATTTGGTGGTTTATTCGTGGGTGACGTTTAGTGAAAAGAATTGCTTCAGATTTGGAGGAATTAATTTTCAATTTCCATTTTATGCAATATTTGTGAATTTTTTTTTAAATACTGTTGAAGGCGATTCACTATTGTATCAATGCGATATAATGAGGTGAACAATGCTGTGTCAACGGCGTATAATGACCTCATCACAAATGGATGGGTCGGTAGATCAGAAATGAACAAATTATAGCATTTCCAAGTCAATTGTAACCTTTTCCAAGTCAAATGTAACTTTTTCCAAGTCAAATGTTACCTTTTCCAAGTCAAATGTAACCCTTTCCATTTCAAATGTCACCTTTTCCAAGTCAAATGTAACCATTTCCATTTCAAATGTCACCTTTTCCATTTCAAATGTTACCTTTTCCAAGTCAAATGTCACCTTTTTCTTCACTTCTAGCCTTAAATATTCCGTTTTATTTATTTATTTATTGAAAAATAATTAGTTTAATTAAAATTATGACTTTTTTACTAATTTTGGCATATCATATCACCGTTTTTTTTGTTTGTTTTTTAGATATTTGATATCAAGTTCTGTTTTTTACGAACTAATATTTTAAAAATATTTTTGTTTTAAAATAGTTGTTGATTTTGAATTTTTAGAGGGGAGGGATGATTTTTGGGAATAATTAATGTGTTTTCGGGTATTATATATACGTTTTTCGAGATGTCTTTTTTATCGCTCGCGTGCATATTAACTCGCATTTACTTTTAATGTTTTTTATTGATACAGGGATTAATTAATGTGTTTTCGGGTATTATGATTACGTTTTTCGAGATGTCTTTTTTATCGCTCATGGATATTTCAACTCGTATTTACTTTTAATGTTTTTTATTGATATAGGGATTAATTAATGTGCTTTCGGGTGGTTATGATTACGTTTTTTGAGCTATATCTTTTATCGCTCATGCGTATTTCAACTTGCATTTACTTTTAATGTTTTTTCTTGATATGGGCATTAATTGTTGTGGTTTCGGGTGGTTATTATTACGTTTTTCGAACTGTATTTTTTATCGCTCATGGGTATTTCAACTCGCATTTACTTTTTATGTTTTTTATTGATATAGGGATTAATTAATGTGTTTTCGGGTATTATGATTACGTTTTTCGAGATGTCTTTTTTATCGCTCATGCGTATTTCAACTTGCATTTACTTTTAATGTTTTTTCTTGATATGGGCATTAATTGTTGTGCTTTCGGGTGGTTATTATTACGTTTTTCGAACTGTATTTTTTATCGCTCATGGGTATTTCAACTCGCATTTACTTTTTATGTTTTTTATTGATATAGGGATTAATTAATGTGTTTTCGGGTATTATGATTACGTTTTTCGAGATGTCTTTTTTATCGCTCATGGATATTTCAACTCGTATTTACATTTAATGTTTTTTATTGATATAGGAATTAATTAATGTGCTTTCGGGGGGTTATGATTACGTTTTTCGAGCTGTATTTTTTATCGCTCATGGATTTTTCAACTCGCATTTACTTTTTATGTTTTTTATTGATATAGAGATTAATTAATGTGTTTTCGGGTATTCTAATTACGTTTTTCGAGATGTCTTTTTTATCGCTCATGGATATTTCAACTCGTATTTACATTTAATGTTTTTTATTGATATAGGAATTAATTAATGTGCTTTCGGGGGGTTATGATTGCGTTTTTCGAGCTGTATTTTTTATCGCTCATGGATATTTCAACTCGTATTTACTTTTTATGTTTTTTATTGATATAGGGATTAATTATTGTGCTTTCGGGTGGTCATGATTAAGTTTTTGATTGATATTGGGATTGATTTTTTTGTTTTTAGTTCTCATTATAACGTGGCTGGAATATACATTATTTAGTTTATTTATTTATTTTTATTTAAAATTTTTATTATTTTTTTTTTATAAGAGAATCAGTTATAGTTCCTTTTTTAGCTTCCTGAGTAAGTTTTTTCAACTAAATATTTTATAATGGACTCACTTCCTCACTTGTTCTTACAATTATTTGATAATTTAATTGAGGAATCGTTTATTCTATTTTCGGGTGTTCTTATAACATTATTTGAACCTTATTTGTTACTACGCTTTTACTCATTTTAAGTTTCTGTTCCTATTTCATAAATATTTGATAGATGGATCGTTTATAGTATTTTAGGGAATACTAATAGAGTTTATGACATTTTTTTATAGCTTGTGCACATTTTAACTTAAATAAAGAGTGATCTAGAACAATGCGCAATTGCGATGTAACATGCAGTTAAAAAATTAATCAGAACGAGCAAAAACACAACAAATAATTTTTACTTCAAATTATAACATAATATCTACGGTATGTAGAAATTCCCAAGCGCATAAAAGAATAATATTCAAAACACGTAATCAGAATCCCCTAAAACAAAAACAAAGAAAGACCACTCTATCAAAATATAAAATTATATTAGCACTAAGTTTAAAGGCGGGCGCGCTATAGAATAAGCAGTCCAAAAAAAGTTTTTTCATAACCACCCAAAAACACAAGTATAGATCCCTATAACAATAAAAAGATTAGAAGTAAATGCAAGTTGAAATGCGAACAAGCGACAATAAATACAGCTCAAAAACCGTAATTACAAGACCCGCAAAGACAATTAATAACCTATATATCAATAAAAAAGATTAAAAGTAAATGCGGTAAAAAATAAAGCTCAAAAAACGTAATCATAACCCCCGAATGCACAATAATTCATCCCTATATCAATAAAAAACATTAAAGTAACTGCGAGTTGAAATACCCATGAGCGATAACAAATAAAGCTCGAAAAACGTAATCGTAACCACCCGAATGCACAATAATTAAACACTATATCAATAAAAAACATTAACAGTAAATGCAAGTTGAAACACGCATGAGCAATAAAAGATAGAGCTCAAAAAACGTAATCATAACCACCCGAAAGCACATTAATTAATTCCTATATCAATAAAAAACATTAAAAGTAAATACGAGTTGAAATATCCATGAGCGATAAAAAAGACATCTCGAAAAACGTAATCATAATACCCAAAAATACATTAATTAATCCCTATATCAATAAAAAACATAAAAAGTAAATGCGAGTTGAAATACCCATGAGCGATAAAAAATACAGTTCGAAAAACGTAATAATAACCACCCGAAACCACAACAATTAATGCCCATATAAAGAAAAAACATTAAAAGTAAATGCAAGTTGAAATACGCATGAGCGATAAAAGATATAGCTCAGAAAACGTAATCATAACCACCCGAAAGCACATTAATTAATCCCTATATCAATAAAAAACATTAAATGTAAATACGAGTTGAAATATCCATGAGCGATAAAAAAGACATCTCGAAAAACGTAATCATAATACCCGAAAATACATTAATTAATCCCTATATCAATAAAAAACATAAAAAGTAAATGCGAGTTGAAATACCCATGAGCGATAAAAAATACAGTTCGAAAAACGTAATAATAACCACCCGAAACCACAACAATTAATGCTCATATCAAGAAAAAACATTAAAAGTAAATGCAAGTTGAAATACGCATGAGCGATAAAAGATATAGCTCAAAAAAACGTAATCATAACCACCCGAAAGCACATTAATTAATCCCTATATCAATAAAAAACATTAAAAGTAAATACGAGTTGAAATATCCATGAGCGATAAAAAAGACATCTCGAAAAACGTAATCATAATACCCGAAAACACATTAATTAATCCCTGTATCAATAAAAAACATTAAAAGTAAATGCGAGTTAATATGCACGCGAGCGATAAAAAAGACATCTCGAAAAACGTATATATAATACCCGAAAACACATTAATTATTCCCAAAAATCATCCCTCCCCTCTAAAAATTCAAAATCAACAACTATTTTAAAACAAAATATTTTTTAAAATATTAGTTCGTAAAAAACAGAACTTGATATCAAATATCTAAAAAACAAACAAAAAAAACGGTGATATGATATGCCAAAATTAGTAAAAAAGTCATAATTTTAATTAAACTAATTATTTTTCAATAAATAAATAAATAAAACGGAATATTTAAGGCTAGAAGTGAAGAAAAAGGTGACATTTGACTTGGAAAAGGTAACATTTGAAATGGAAAAGGTGACATTTGAAATGGAAATGGTTACATTTGACTTGGAAAAGGTGACATTTGAAATGGAAAGGGTTACATTTGACTTGGAAAAGGTAACATTTGACTTGGAAAAAGTTACATTTGACTTGGAAATGCTATAAATAGGATTGGAGATAGGCAAGAGCCTTTAGGAAGACCTCGCTGAGATGGGGAGTGTATCGGAAGTAGATGTGCCAACTTGAATATAAAACTGTCAATTTGATAAATAGGAGTGAATGATGTGAATCAGGTATGGTGGGAAATTGTATGAGATTAATTTGTACATGAGCCCGGAGTGCCAAACGGTATCAAATGCTTCGAGGTCTAGAAGGAGCATGGCGGTATGTTTGCGTTCGTTAAAGGCCTTAGTGATAAAGTCAATAAGTCGTGCTAATTGGTTAATAGTGCAGTGGTGTTCCCTAAAACCAAATTGTTCGTCTGTTAGGAGATACTTAAGTCTGATATGCTTGTTAATTCTTTAAAGAATGAGTTTTCCAGAATTTTAGAAAGTATATTTAGGAGACTTATAAAAAACTCTGATTCTATCATTAACGAGAAATACAGAAAGGCCGAAATAAAAAACATAAATAAAATATAGTTTCATTGACTTCAATATTTACAAATATATCCTAAAGTAAATATTCTCAAACAAATTTTAAACCCTCTAATGAACAACCTCATGGACCCCTATCTATAGTATTTTCTACTCCAACATAGAACCTATTACCATAATCGTAATTACGATATCAGAGTAAGGGATGGTAATTGTGAAACTGAAATAATCAAATAACTTTTATTTTAAGTGGACATATCAAATCAGTGATTTATTAAACTACATAAGTTTCTATTCAGGGGATTACCTGTGGTATAGTGTCTAAAATAATAGCCTTATATGTCTGAGGTCGCAGGTTCAAATCTAGCAGCTGGCAATAGGAATTTTTAATAGGAGTAAAAAAAAATCTTAGTTATACCGCCCTACGCAAGTAAAAGGCTGGTACTGATTCTGTACGATTTCAGGTATTCGTTAAAGATCCATAATTCATTTGGAACTGCTACTGTAGCATCGCCAGATTAGTCACAGTAGGATATAGTGGCGTTAAATCAACAAACAACAAAGCAACGTTTTAGAGATTTTTAAAAATTATAGATATTCATTCGGTTAAGGTAGAAATGTTTCTTGTTAGGATAGCTCCATTATTGCTGCATATTTTTAAATATTTGCAGATTTTTACTACTTAAGAACTGCCGCAAACAGGCTGCTTCTGTTTTTAGTGTGCGTAAAGAGTGAGTGACGGATTCTTTTTCGGAAATTTATTTTGATATTTCTCAGTCTAAGGTAATAAATCATTGATGCTCCTTCGGGGAATAAGTGATATTGATAGTCCAGTTAGCGTTCAGCCTGAAACGGAATACCTACTCGACCTCTCTTCAAACTTTATTCCCATGTGATGAATCCAGATATAAAATAAATTCATCATTATTTGATGAAAACAATAATCAGATATTTTCCACTGGGTCACATTGACATGAGAAATATTAACGTATGCTGGCTTATCTAATTAAAATGTATTTTATAAATGATAATTTGCATTATTTGATTTGACGAAAACAATAATCAGATATTTTCAACAGGGTCACATTGACATGAGAAATGTTAACGTATGTTGGCTTATCTAATTAAAATGTATTTTCTAAATGATAATTTGCATTTTTTGATTTGATTGTACAGGAAATGTATATTTTAAGGTTGTGCTTCAAGATGACAAAACAGGAAGGTGTGGGTAAGGTGAAATATCTTGAGATTTGTTGAGAATGAATATCATACACTTTCACATACTCCCAACGTATTATAATAAATATTCAATTACCGCTTTTTCCATATTACTTTATCTTTTTTTTTTGTTAACTTTTATTTTAAATAATGTTTAGTTTTTTAAAATGGAGTTTCAACATTTTATTATTATTAATATAGCTTTATTGAGAAATAATATGTTTTGCCACATCTACATAAAAAAACAAACATCTTTTTATGATGTGTATATTACACTTGTTTGTTGTGATGTAGCTTTATCATTCAGTTTTGTTTTTTTATCTTTTTTTTCATAAAGTAATATTTCATGTCTTTATTCAAATTAATTTTTTTAATTAGCCTTCTCTCTCTCCCACTACTTTCTTGAACTCACACTAGACCTCACTTTTCGATAGTTAACTTACACTTACCTGTTTTCTCACAGTGTAATGCGCCCATTTTTTGTAAATGATTTTATAAATAATTAATTAAAAAAACAAAAACAAACCTGTACCTCTACAGACAATGAAGGGTCTTTGGCTCATTTCATATAGAGATTTGTACTTTTTCTAAACCGTTAGAATGATTAGGCCGAGATCACACTATGCTATGATGATATAATATTATTATTAGTATAATATTCCTCGCGCGGATTTCATTTCAGGATCGTATGGGGAGCGTCCCACGGGTGGCGGATGTGGAGATGGTCGGTGGAATTTCCTAGGAAGCTCCTCCCGACTAAATCCGATGGGCTAGCTGACCAACAATGAGAGCGACCCTTCAAGCTTGCTGGAGGGTATAACGTAGGTTTGAACGCCCTACTCTCATATTTAAGTTCACAAAAATAAATTTACAGTCATGGATATTCTTCCGACGGTTCTTTACGGATGTGAAACGTGGCCGCTTACTTCGAAGGATGAACAACGGCTTAAGGTTTTCGAAAATAAGGTACTGCGCAAAATATTTGGTCCGAAGAGAGAGAGGAATTTAAAAGGTTGCACAACGCGGAATCGCGGAACTTGTATCCTGTGAATATAATTGAGTTGATAGCATCGTGGAGACTCAAATGGGCGAATAAAGTTGTTTGGCTCGGTGAGAAAGTTGGTATTCGCTGATCCGACTGGTAGGCGTACGAAAGATAGGCCGAAGGGTGGATGGAAAGATTGCGTTAAGGCTGATCTCGGGGGCTTGGGGTTGAACGGTGAACAATGGACGAGTCTGTGTAGGCGCAATTTAGTGGTATCGGCATCAAACCTTAGGGTACGGTAAGCCTGTTATTATTATTTTCTTCCTCTCGGATAACTGGAACATCATCTACTTCCCGGACAAAAGTCAAGGTAAAGTAGAATTTTTACTTATTTAAAACTTTTCTCACAATTCTGGAGGTATCCAGCAGAACTGCTTTCTGCGCTAATTTTAGATTCTTTAGGTCTAGGCCAAGCTCTTCTGGTGCTTTTTAGGATTAGGCCATTCGAAGAGAGAACCATTGGAGTTTATACTTTTTCTAGGTGGTAAAGTGATTATAGTTCAAGAGCGAGTTCTTGGTATTTTCGGATTTTTTCAGCTCTAGTGCATAACAGATTAGAGTCACTTGGAACAGCAATATCGACGATTCTGGCCATTTTGTTAGTTTTATCTAACAGCAAAATATCCGTACGATTATGCAGCACTCTGTGGTTGGTGATAATTTGCTCATCCCAATAAACTTTTACATCTTTATTTTCCATAAGTTTCTCTGGGGTATACCGATAATATGGTATCTCTTCATCACCTAGCAATCCCAGAGCTCTGCATAAACTTTGGTGATATATCTTAGCAACATTATTATGTCTTGTCAAATAGTCTGTCCCAGCCAAAGCCTCACAACCATTTGTCACATGTTGAATAGACTCATGGGTCATGGAGCAAAGGCGACATTTATCTATTACCGTATTTTCCTTCGTTATATGCCTCCTGTATGCTCTTGTTGCAACAACTTGGTATTGCACAGCAAGAACAGAGCTTTGAGATTAAGTGCTGTGAATTCCTCATCTAAATCTCGCATCACGTAGATGATTTAAGATGGGCATGTCAGAAAATACTGCTTCATGGAATTTTCTTGTTTTCGACACAGATCTTCAATTGAGATAAGCCCACGACCATCTTCTGTTCTTTTTAGGTAGAGTCTACTCACAGAAGCTTTTGGGTGATGAATTTTAGCGTCCGTAAATAAAGGACAGAAATTCTTTACAGCTTCTTTCAGGAGAGCCTGTTATTATTATTATTATAAGTATAATATTACTTTACAGCCGGGATTCGAATCCAGGATCCGGAGAACAGTAGATTAGTGTTCTTTCCACTAAACCAAGTTACTGCAGAATTTATCACAAAAAATCTGGTGCGGGCAACACACGACTTTCACTTACCTCCATTTTTAAAATCAATGAAAGAATTTTCAAATACAGTTAGAGATAAAAATAAGTGAAATTATTAAGGAATTAATCAAATTGAATTTATATAGAAACATGCGTTTTATTAAAAAATCTATTATATTATTATCTTAAATAATCAGTTAGTTTTATCTTCTTTTCATCACTCTCCATTAACTTCTAAAAGCTTGTGTATGAGATGATATTTTTTTCTAAAATCTTTAGCTTTCCAACGGTATATCATACATGTATATTACTGCTCTTATGTTCAAAAACGAAAAATTGCATTAATAAAATATTTTTTCTGTTTTCTCCTTTAGTTGAGTATCGAATTTATTCAATTTATATATTTTCTTGTTTTTTATCAGCGTTAACAAGATAATTTAGTTATTATTATTGAATCTACAAAATTAAAGGTACTTTAGGGGAAGAAAATTTAAAATATCGGCATTTAAGCCCTGTCAGACCATTGTTATCCAAATAAAATCTACATGATATTAAGGCTCATTAAATTTTACATCGATATAGCGAGTTTAATTAAAATCGTCGGAACCGTTTTTGAGAAAATCGAAAAAAGGTGCAAAATGCATGGTATAAAGTGCCTTTTCTGGTAAGCTCATTTTGATGAAAAAAGTTTTGTCACGTCTCAGGCGTATATTTGTATTAAATGTGAAATTTCAGTTTCATAGGACTTACCGTTTCCGCCCGGGAGTTACCACACACACACAGACACGCACACACACACACACACAGACCTTTTTGCGGGACTTGGTCATTTGGACTCAGGGGACACTAAAAAGTGTATTTCCGTTGAAAACTGGAATTCGAAAATTTTCACTATCGCAATACTTCCCCTTACTATATATAGTAAGTGAAAGTAATAAACAGTGTTTTAAATAGTTTATGAATGTGATTGTCAATTTTGAATCCAGGCAGTCTAATTGTAACAACAGTCGTTTTGGACTGGTTTGAACCATTACGCTCAAGCCATGGTTGTTGATATTACTCTGTCCCATACCTTATTCCATAAATACGTTAATGGGCCTGTATCAAGCACACTTAGTTTTGAGATGCCTTTGAACAGAGTACCTTTTTAAGCTATTGTACGTTTATTTTACAACTTTTTTAGTGGCTACAGGGTAGTGTGGAAAATAAAAAAAGTTTAGGTGTAAGAAAATGACTATTTTATAGTTACGGTGTAACTCCTTCAGAGTCTAACGTTACAGAAAACTCCATGTTATATATCTTTCTCGTTATTTGTATCCTATAAATACATATCATTTCTTCAATAAGTATAATGATTAATTGATGAAATCGCTACAGATATTTTTCAATATAAATATGTTTAACCAAATAAATGTCCAAAAATGATTATAAACAAAAGAAGAAATGGTGCTAGCAAAACACATTCATTTAGCTACCTTCTTGAAATTAAGATTAAATTAAGTAGGAAAGGGATCACAAAAAAAATAAATAAAATCTTTTCTTCTGAACATCTCAACTGAGTTTCACGAAAAAAATATATGCAAGGGATTTTAAAAAGAAGTTTTAAATAATACCTTTTTAGGCTATGTTGAATAGGTACACCTCCAATGTTTTGATAATTTATTCCATAGGACGGTGCTAAGTAAAAGATATATATTTTTCAATTGCATAGCAAGGTGAAATTCAGAACACAATTTTTCTCCTGAAGTGATCAATCGACTTTCCCAAAAAAAGAAGTATGTTAAGGTTTTTTTAAAAGATTTTCTAAAAACATAAAAAAAGAGACAATTTTTATTTAATTCTTAGAAAAAATATGTTTGATAGGTGTTGTATTGTTACACCTACAATTTTTGATTATTTTATTTCATTTAAGGGTCCTGCAAAAAACAAAAAAAAAAAAAAAAAAAGAAAAAAAAAAAATATATATATATATATATATATATATATATATTGGGTTGATGCAAAATTAATGCAGGTTTTTAGTAGGTATTGTAAATACGCCATATCTTTACTTTAACCATATATATTTAATCAAAATAATTTCCATCTGAATCAATGCACTTTTGCCAACGTTCAACAAGCTTTCTTATTCCACCAGAAAAAAAATCCGAATCCCTGGACTCAATGAAATCACGAAAAGAATTTTCAATGTCGTCCTGGTTTTGAAAATTTTTCTCCCTCAAAAAGTTGTCCAGATGCCTGAAAAAGTGGAAGTCTGTAGGAGAGAGGTCAGGTGAATAAGGCGGATGTTGGAGAACTTCGTAGCCCAACTCGTGCAGTCGTCGAAGCGTTGGTTGTGCAACGTGTGGTCTGGCGTTATCGTGGAGCAGAATCGGCCCCTTCCGATTCATCAATGCTGGGCAAAGACGTTGCAATTTTTGAGTTCCGAGTTCCGCCGCCATTTCTCGTGTGGTTTTGGTTGGGTCTTCTTCCACTTTTGACCTCAACTGGTCGTTGTCCAGAACAAGATGACGGCCCCGACCTTCCTTGTCTTCGAGGTCGAAATCTCCTCTGCGAAACTTCTGGAACCAACGCTGCACCGTGCACTCATTAATAGCCCCCTGACCCCACACTTCATTAATATTACGAGCCGTTTGCGCAGCGCTGCGCCCTAATTTAAATTCGTAAAAATAAATTTGACGAAAATCGCACTTTGACATTTTCGATTCAAGACCTTTGAACACACTGAACAAAACGATTTTACTAAACAAATTCATGGTGAAAGGAGGGTATTAGATAAGGTTTGTTTTGGTATAATAATGATCAATGTTAGGATTAGCTTTGTTAACACAATTGGAATTAAGATATTGCAATAGAGGAAACCTGCATTAATTTTGCATCAACCCAATATATATATATATATATATATATATATATATATATATATATATATATATATATATATATATATATATATATATATATATATATATATATATATATATATATAATACATATATATGTGTATTTTTCAAGCTGATCTCAAATTTACCTAATGGTGAAAAATCATTAACAAACAATATTTTGTCAGCGATCTCGCCACCCATACTCTGAGTGTAGTGGTAACTGGTCAGGCGTAAAGGGTTGAGATAGAGCAATAGGATCATAATGACATTAGATATTACTTACATACCTGATAATATGTACCTACATATTATCTATTATACCTATCATTATATCTTCAATTGATGTAATATTTTTTTGACTTGGAGAACAATATAACACTATATGCTATATTTCTATATGAAAAATACTATATTCGTATAAGTAACTACAAGGAATATATATATATGTTCATTAGGATGAAAATCTAAAACTGTTATAGAGTTAATCATTACCGTTTAGATAGAGCATTAGGCTCGTAACGTCATTAGATATAACTTACACATTATGCACCTACATTATTTATACATTAACTGGGATGGCGCCTTTTTTGCTTGAATGGATTATTTATCATTAAGGACCTTCAAACGTGTATTGCTGTCGAAAACTCGTATTCTAAAAGTTTCACGATCTTAATACTTTTCCTTACTATATAGTTTCTACATAGGTAGTGAAAGTGAGATATAGAATTAAGTTCCCTCTGCACGTTTTGAGGGGCAACAGCTAAAGAAGTTAGTTGATGTGCTGAGCGTTCATCCTCTACCGCTAGGTCAACTCTCACTTTGTAAAGACAGAGTTTGCCCTGGGGGTGTCTCCCGACCAGATAGTCGATCCGCGATTGACATAATTCAATAAATAATTATTACACAGTTTTCGAACTCCTAATTATATTAGGAATTTCGAGATTCGGATAGAGGTTTAGATGAAAGTTTTTTTATAGATAATATTTTAGGATTGCGATAAAGGCCTAGTTTTAATTCATGTAGTGGAGCTGGAGTAAATGGTAATTGTATCCTTAAGTAGGGTTTAACAGTAGCAAACATTTTTTTTTGTTTAATATACTTAATCAAATATGCTCAAAGTAAAAAATAAAATAAAACACGTATTTAATAATAAAAGGTTATCAATGCCAAGAATGCCATTATCTCTTAATAATTCTATTTAATAATTATAAACTTAGGAACCATACATTATCACACTTTATTTTTTTTTAATATTTTTTTTTTTAAATGTACAACTGTATTTTGTAATACAAAAAGCAAATATGTTAGTAATGATAAAATACATGAAAAAAACATGAAGAAAAAATGCCCATTGGCATCACTCCACTAGGTAACTAAACTAGAAGGTCTAGAGGCCATCTTCTTTTCAGACGCCTCGGAGGATTGTCAGAAATTGAAGAGGAAGCAAGGATTGAAACTAGAGGATTAGAGTGGGAGTGGAGTTTGTCATGGAAGGAGCGATACCTGGTTCAGGCCAAATTAGCAACATATGGATGAACTTATTCGTGACAAAGTAAGGAGCGTTAAGGATTTTGGATTGTAAGGATTGGATGCGGATGGTTTGGTAGAGCCCAATACCTCTACTCCGTTAAGTCCATATCGGTCTTATGATGGTCATATAAATAAGTCTTTTGTAATTAAGTGGAAGGTTGGAGCGTCTGTCAAGTAAGTGATGTTGTAAGCGAAAGCGACGGGCAGTTTCTTGTCGTTTCAGTCTTGTGTGGGGATTCCATGTTAGACGTTTGTCAAGTAAAAGTCCAAGGTAGCGGATTTGTTCAACTGGAACAAGCGGAATATTATTAAAGGACACTGTAGGGCAGGATGTCATAGGTTTACGACGGAGGGTAAAGGTAATTTGGAGGGATTTGTTGGAATTAATTTTGATTCTCCAATTCTGACACCATATCTCAAGATCTCTGATGTGGGATTGAAGAGTTTGAGAGGCAATCATAAGATCGTTATTGACTGATAACACACAAGTGTCATCAGCATAGGTAGAAAGAAAGGTATTGGGATGGGTTGGGATATAAGCTGTATAGACTGTGTAGAGGATGGGTCCTAGGATCCTACCTTGAGGGACACAAGCAGACTGAGTAAAAAGGGATGAATAGGAACTATTGTAGTTTATTTTGAAGGATCTTTTAGAGAGGTAGGACTGGATGATGAGGTAGTATGTAGGAGGAAGGAATTTTCGGAACTTGTAAAGCAGTCCTGGGTGCTAAACTCGGTCAAAGGCCTGTTCTACGTCGAGGAAGGCTCCCGTGCAGTACAATCCGCGCTCTAATACTGAAGAGACAACATCCACCATACGATGACCAGCTGCTTTTATTTAACATTTAATGTATTTAATATACAATAGTTTTCCCCCATGAAAAAACAAAACTCGAATTTAAAGTGGCTCTTTTACCAGCTGTTTTTAATATTTAAATTATTTTTTAAATAACCTAAATTCAAAAATATGTTTTTAATACTGATCATTTAAACCTGTAATCTAAAAGTTCAGAAAGGTTACTTACTTGAGCTTCCAATTTAGCTTGAACCTCCTGAAATTTGTCATTTATTTCCCTTAACCTATCATAATAGTAAGCTATTTCCTCAATTGATATTGATGATTTGTGTTATAACTTCTCCAGTCTTGTAAGCTGGCTTTTACAAACTGCACGTTTTGATTTAAATTTATCCATCGTACCCAATATAACATCTTCTTAATAACATTTAATAATTATACACCTAGGAACCATACATTGTTACACTTTATTATTCTCACAATGCGAACAGTTGTTTTTATTTAGCATCTGTTGCATTTAATATATAATTAATCGCAAACATTTAACATTACAACACTGTCACAAAACCAGCTCGTGATGCGGAGGGAGCTGTTGGGTACATTTCCTAGCCCATGGGCTGGTGTTTCAGATTCTCTGCCGCATTGTTTATATGTATATGTACTAAACTATTAAAGCAATAATATATATTTTTATTACATTTCTTGGTGTAATTTTCTATGGTATTCTTGTTATAGTCACCTATTTTCAGAAAGATTGTCCCAACTGGGAGTTTGAAAAAAAATTATCAAACTAGCATCTATATGTATTTTTGTGGCTGTCAGGAGGTTTAAAAAAATAACATTAAAGGAATTCTCGTTTAAGGAAGATAATTGTTCGCTATCGCTATACATATTTTTTTTTACTAAACTCTATTTTCCTGCAGTTAAAATCACATATGTAACTCTAGGCCGACCGGAGTAGAACATGACAGTATGGGACGAATGACAGTTTTATATACAATGCATTCATTGACAGGTGTAAATAAAAAAATTAAAGATAAAAAATAAATATATATATATATATATATATATATATATATATATATATATATATATATATATATATATAGAATAGAATAGACTAGAATAGAAAAATGAACTTTATTCTAGGACATAGTCCCTTAAGAATAACATTGAATTTACAAATAAATATAGCTCTTCTGGCCAAAATACATAAAATAGATTGAATTATTTACAAACTTAATTATTTACATAGGTATAGTAGATTAACCAAAAAAAAATAAATAAATAAAAAATAAAATGAAAAATATATACATACACTCACACACACACACACACTCATACACAAATCACAAAGTAATGATCATAATAATAATGATAATAAGTACAATAGAATGATAAACTAAATAAAACTAATTTACAAAAAAAAAATAAAAAATATTTACATAGGTAAAGTAGATAACCAAAAATATATATAGACATGTACACATACATACATACACAAATCACAATGTAATAATCATAAAAAATATGATAATAATTACAATATCATAAGAAAATATATATACCTAAGGTTTCTCTAAAATCTTCTTTCTCACTTAGCTACAATACTTCACCTTCAAAACAGGTCTAAAATCAATTTTAATTACATGAAATATGTAGACTTATTCTAAGTGATCGAAAATTTTTTAAAATTTAATAGGAGTGTGAGAATCGATGTACACGCAACTGAGATCAGAATGTGAAAAATGAGCCTTTTACCTGTATCATAAAGATGAATCACGGATTTACGCAATTTTTCTTGTTTTGTTGGAAGGTGGAGCAGGTGGGCTTCATTCCCACCCCACTTTGTAAAAGTGTTCAGTCATAAGATTTTGTATTTTTTTCCTGTAGGTATTTTTCTCCCTTGGTTTTAACAGATATCACTCTCCAATGACCGCTTAAGATATATATCTATATGTGTTTCTTAAAAGAACACAACAAACAGTGACCAAATAATTTTGCTTTTTGGAATTTTCTAAACACTTCAAACATTGAAACAGGCCGTGGGATGATCCTACAGACCCACCTGGAGCACACCCAGCCTCTATTAAGTAGAAACCTTTTATTAATTTTATTGGGTATAAAATTCATTGATTGCTTAACATAATTGGGGAAAAAACTTGGTGGTTGAGCGTGAACTAGGCCTTGTTTCATTTTCTTTTTACTCTGCCAATGCCCTAAAAAAAGTAAAGATTTCGTGTTAAAATGAACTAAAGCTTCTTTATGGATTGTAGAGATATAGCTTGATGCTAAAATAATTAGTCTGTAATTTCAGATATGATTTTTTCTCTTTATCAGTAATTTTCACATGTAACAGTACATTAAAAGAAAATTATTGTAAGTTTGGCCTTTGCTACTTCCTATTAAATTAATAAGTCGCTGGGTGAATTACATAAAATTTCGTTTTTCTCTTTAAATAAAAAGTTTAGTAGAGACGAGCTAGACGAGAGTATTTTTTTTCTTTGTCGATCACAATGGCTCATTATTGAAAATAATAGTTTGGACAATTTATATTCAGATGTATTAACATTTGTCTCAAATGGACAATATTAAGAATGCTAAAAGGTCACATTTTTACAATATTTACAAAATAAACAATGGTAAAGTCAAATTACGTTAAATATTATATATATATATATATATATATATATATATATATATATATATATATATATATATATTTAAGGTTTTCTCTCAGCCCTATCAATGATGAGTGCCAAAGGAAGTTAAGTGAGGGTGCCATAGCAACAAACCGTCCTTGGGAGGAGAATCTGACTAGTGACTAGAATCGCAGCATAAGTATTTACAAAATGTCTCGGGGTCACTGCCGTTTAAACCTTCGAGGAGGGTCGTTTGGGTGAGTGGAACTGGATTAGGATTGTGCCACAGGATTAGAATGATGAATTTAGAAAATTTGGATAGAATCAGGTCTTAAATAAATTGAGCATTATGACCGCGGTGCAAGGTAGAGTTGGTGAAATAATAAGAAGCGTTTATCATTGTTCGAATGGCTTTGGATTGGGTACGTTTAATGTTAAGATGTATACCTGTCCCCCACAGATTGAAAATAATAAATAAAAGATCATGTAACCGCTCAAATGTCTGTGTAAAACTCCTTAAATTGAGCAAACTCTCAGTGATATCTGAATAAGTTATAAAAACTTCGTTGTCTCTAAATTTTTAAAATGTTTTCCAAATAAATACAAATTATTTGAAAGAAACCACCAATAGTATTTGAACCGTCATTGCCACTGATATCGTACATAAACGGTAAAATTACTGATCAAATAAAGTATTCGACCAAGGAAAGATAGGAGTTTATAGAGGGTGAATTATAGCTGGCCGTAATATGTTGTACCCAGACCCGGAACATAGTACTGCTTTATTGCCGGAATCAGAGTCAAAATAATGACGACTCTACCAACATCTACTATATCGCACCATCTAGAGGTGCATTAGTCTTTAGCCCCAGAGATGATATAAATTTTATATCATAATATTTTACACATATAAGAATGAGTGAATTAAGTAATCCCAAAATAGGAATATATATATATATATATATATATATATATATATTATATATATATATAAAATTAGCTAAACAAATATTCAGGGACAGGGTCCCTTAAGAACGAGAGATATGAACAATTAAGATATACAATGGGTCTAGCCAAAATACCTCAGGATCAAAATTAATTCCTATTTACAATGATATAAAAGGAAATGATAAGAAAAAAATATTAAAATACTCAATAAAATAAATGAGTAAAATATATAAATAATTTATGATAAATAAATGATTAAAACTTGAAATTAATTTAATAACTAAGTTAAATATATACAATAAATTTTCCTAATGATAAAAATATGTTTGATTTGAAATTGCAAAATGTAATTTTGTTAATTTAAAACAATACAGCTCTTACACGGTAGGTCTAGTGAGTTTTATTGTACAACATTTTTTTCAATAAATTTTTGACAAGAAAACTGACGTCAAATTTTTAATCCGAAAAGCACCAAAAGAGCAAAAGTGTATCCAATCTGTTACATTTTTGAGCGTTAAAAAAAATTTACACAATCAAAAGTACTAATCCCTAACCAAAAGACATATCTATGACTAAATCAATAAATCACTCTTAGTATTAGCTATAAAAAGTATCCATGGACGTTTTTCGAATTTAAGATAGCTGGAAGACGTTCCCGGTGCAGATCAAGGCTAACATAGACGGGCCACATCTCCAAGCAGGGACAGTGGCTGAATGCCATGAAGGTATTGGCGCGTGTGCTTGTCTAAGCATCGATTGAGGCACCCCGCGCTAAAAGCAGAAGGAGGAAGAAGATAAAGAAAAAATAAAATTAATGTTTCAGATGACATATTTCTAAAAAAATCATTATTCCCTACCGAACTTAGTTTATAGCGCTTATGTACGCATAAGCATATGCGTTGTTCGCGAATGTTGGACTAAGCACAATTAATCACTCCCAAAAAGTATTAAAATCTGTTGTTAATTTCAATTCTGATTTATTATTAAGTCTTCATTTTGTATTAAATCATTGATTACATGAGTCTGAGAAACATTCTAATTACTTAATGCAACAGCAGCTTATCATTTATTTTTCTGTCGATTTCTCATTTATCCCAAATTCATATTTACTTTATCTCCTGTGGTAAAATTAATTGTGTGTTTTGTACTATATAAAAACTTTTATAGACCTAGTTAATACTTTTTTTCTGTCAAAACACGAGAGGATTGCTGTGACTAAGTCGATTCGACATTATTATCCTGAGAAGTGGGTTAGCCGTAAATCTTAGTTAGTTTCTTCTAAACTTCCCAGTACTCCCTTCCTTGGGATGATTGCATTTTCCCCTAGGGTCACCAAGAATTTTCACTGCCAATCGAAGTTATTCCTTCGGGGAAGGGGAGAATTGAAACTCAATCAGGGGGTGCTTTGTGGGTAAAAGGCTGACGTTGGGTAAAATGTTCACGTTGCCCGCAATTTGACTTAACAGGTTTATTTGTCTATCTCACTCATTAGCCCTTTACTACTCTTAAGAAAACAAAAAAAAAAAACTAGAATGGCTAGAAGCTCAAGTCGCTCAGAGAATTCAAAGCGGGCAAGTACTTAAAGTGGTTTGGCTTGTGTTTGAAAAGCGGATCACAAAAGCGTGCCAGTGAATTTTAATGAAATGTGTCGTCTTCACGTGCATAAAATGTATTTATAGTACACAGGAGGTAAATGAGGTGAAGACATTAACCTATTCTTCGGCAAAGATAACTTCCTGGGGCTTAACTAGTCTCTATAGTTTAGGTACCCAAAATTTAGGGAAAAAGTCTCTTAGTGTCTGAGCGTGATCTCAGCCTGATCACCTCCTTGAACGGCAGTCGGCCTAGAAGCAGTACTATGGTTATCTCTATATGCATTGAAACCATGTGCCATTTAACGAACTAGACCGTATATTCGTCGTTAACACTTTCATTAAAATCGGATCAGCTTTTCTGAATTAGAGTTAAAGGAAGCGCTTTACATCAAAAGATGGATTCTGTTGTATGTGATACCTAACAAGTCGTCCAAGGATCCCTGGGGATCCGCAAGCGATGACCAGTGGGTCCGCGAGAAGTCATTTTAAAATAATTTTAAATTACTGTAACGTAAAATATTTGTGAAATCTTGGGTTTTAATAACACACAGACGAATTCAACATTCTTAGTTATAAAATTCTAACGAATAGCTGCTGATGAAGACAGATGTAACTTTGCATAAAATAATGAGCAATTTTAGATTTATTTATTCATCATCATCATCATTGGCACTACAACTCTTGAAGAGTCCGGGCCTCCTGAAGTTTGGTCCGCTAGCCTTCTCTGTTCGTTGCCACCGCTCTCCAAATGGATTTTCAAGATGGACCTGGCATCCGCTGCCACTCTCCTTGTTCCACAAATACTTTCATTTAAAACCATCCCAGGAATCTGGTCTATATGACCAGTGTATGAAAGCGGACTTGAATAACCGCTTCCTCGTCTAGGCATACTTTTGAAGAAAATTTTGGCGTATATTGCTCCACTCCTCTAATACAGATATCTTCAGCATTTCAAGGGTAGTAGGGGGTGAATCTCGTGACCGAACCTTTCTTTGAGATAATTCTAAACTTACTCAATTGGATTAAGGTCATTACTTTTTGTTGGCCAATCAATGGTGTGAATATTTGTGGTGTTTAGATATTCAGAAACACATCTTGCCTTGAGAGGACGAGCATTATCATGCATGAGCAATCACAGAGCCTATGAATGGTATAAAATGGCCAAATGGCTCAGTTTCTAACTTGCAGTACTGACTATACCGTTCTCCAGGCCTTCTACAAACTCTTTCACGGCTATCTGTACTGTTAAGGGCCACTCTCGTCTCATTAGTGAATAAAACTTTTATCTATTACTCCACAGTCTAAGATCGGTGCTCCCTTGCCAATCCTAATCTTTTTACACGTTTTTCCGCGGTGAGAAGAGTACATTTCACTGGCCTTCGTGACCTGAGGTTTGACACTCTCAGTCTTCTGATGACCGTTGACTCTGAGATTGATAACCCTCAAACACCAGCGATCAAGTTTTTAATGGAAGACCCAGTAGAATTACGCTTCCAAAGTGCTTGTATTTTAATGAAGCGGTCATTTATGGGGTTAGTAACCATAGGACGCCCTGACTTTAGTCGTCTGGAATGACTACCAGTCGCCCTATACCTTTTTATGATCCTTGAAACGCAATGATTTGCCTTCTTCATAGAGAGTGATGACTATGACCGAATCATCGTGACTTAAACGATTCATTGTGAATAAAATTAAATGTTTTAACTTGACTTAAGAGAAAAGAGGGAACAGCCTTGAGGCAAACGAAAGATAAACATGGATTGAAAGAAAATTTGATATGAATGAAACAAAATTCCAACATTTTTTGGTAAACAGTAAATAAAAATGATATGTCTAATCCATAATATCTCTCATTTAATAAATAATATTAATATAAATATATACAAAGTCTGAATTAAGGTTAAATCCAAGAAAATCTCGAGAATTATGGGTATTGCAATACTTTTATATATATATATATATATATATATATATATATATATATATATATATATATATATATATAATACTTTTTTTAAGCTGCTTTAATTAAACATATTATGGAAGAGGGTTGATTTAACTGTAAACAAAGCACACTGTACGGGTATTACACATCGACAATTATACTTATGAGTATGTAATTATTGTATTTTCAAACCTAAGACTGTTTCTAACTCAAGTTCTTTTTACTAATAAGGAATCGGGCTGTACAAACTAATTTATTGGTTGGTAAAATTTATGATCTAAACTATACTGGATTATAAAAAAAAAAAAAGACAACAAATAAAGTTACAAGAAAATGCCACTTTGTTATTTTATTTAAAATGTATATATTAGATGCGAACATGTAAAATAAATTAATCGGATTTTCCTTCTTGGTTCGGTGCCCACTGCTTTCGTAGAACACTCGACGAATCCTGAAGAACTACTTAGACAATACCTCCTCCTTTCGACCTTCATTAAATAAACTCTAAAGACAATCACGTTCTTTTTTGTCGAATGCCTTATTTATTCTTAGCTTATTCACATTTGATTTTTCGAATAATGCGTTTGGGTGAAGATTGAAAACGTCTTAGATCCCCAACGTTTGATTGTTGGTCTCCAATTATGTCTTAATAACAGCACGTTGTCGTAGTTTTAATGAGCTTTTAGTTCGTAGTTTGCGTAGTAAATGTCGAAATAGGCTAATCAGAAGTGTCGTTTCTTTTGTGTATCGTAGTCAAAGATTTTGTACCTAAAGATTTTTAGTTTCAAGATAAAACTGGAATAAAGTATAAATTAAATGTATTTACATTCCTGATAAGTTATATAATCCAAATGGTACAACTGACATATTCCAAATCTGTTTCATTTTTGAAATAATAGGGTGTAACAAACAAATGACCGATTTTCAACCAAATATTTGTATTATCATATTTTTAAAATATAAAATACAATTCATTCTAAAAGTATTGTCTATTGTTATCTACCGCCATCAGCTATCTCTCACTAAATGATTGATTCCAAGTGTGAGCTGATTGCTGAGAAGTATTTCGTAGGGACTAAACTCACAGTTCTTTTTAGACTCCCCAATTAGTCCGCGAGCCACCAATGAAAAATGCAACCCATTTTACCAAAATGTGTAGTATTGTTTTATGCAAAGCATCTACCATGGTAAAGAAAAACACGTCTGCCAACTTAAAACGGGTGGATTATAAAATGGCGCCATTCCAAAATGGAATATCACTCTTTTCTAACATAATTATGGTTACTATCATGGAAACGACTCATTCTATGAAGATAATCGTTATCAAGTAAATCATCAGTATTTAATAAGCTTTTATTTGAGCGGTAAAAGACATTTACTATTTAGTAGATGGCGGCTAACTGTATCACATACATCTGATACCTCACTCCCTCACTCCAAGCTTGCGAGTACTTGTGGACGGATTTGACTCAAATACTTTATTTAGAACCTCATCAATATCATATTAATGTTTGTCGGTTTCCTTCTTCTTTACCACTGTTGTATCACCACTGCTGACTTTTTCCAAACCCACGTCTGAGTGTTTTCAGTAATTTTTTCCCTCTTTAAAAATGCTTTAAAATTACAAGAATTTGGTAGGGGCTCTCACGTTTATTCTTTGTAAAAATAAACCAACGAAACTGATTTTTTTCCGTTTTATTTTAAAATCAAAAGGCATTAAAGAATGCTCTTAATTGTATTATATTGACAGTCCCTTTAAAATATTGAATTTCGATGGAGCGATCATTTTTATTTTTACAACCCATTATTTTAAAAAATGCAAAACAAATTTCATTGAGTCAATCGAAATGATTTTTAAATATTTAGTAAGTTTACGGTTTTTAAGCATGTTATCTTAAAAATTGATTATAAATCATATTTAAAAAAACAATTTCTGTTAAAATGAGATTACTATCTTAAACCAGCCTAATGCTAACTCTCATCTATCTCGATATAATATAGACATAACACCATTTTTAAAGTAAAACCGCTCTTAATAAGTGCCTGAACGATTCATGCACATAATGTCTTAATAAAAATATAATTAAGATTTCGTGTGCATTTTTATTGTGAGCTCAAAAATGCAATTGTTAGTTTATTTCATTGTGAATTTCAGTCACAATGAACTATTAGATTCCCTAAATTAAAGAATAAACAGCATATTTTTTCTTATTCTTTCAAAACAGGAAATTTAATCAAGGGCTACTGAGTTTAGTTTTGTAGAGTAATTATTAAAAGGAATTAGTATCGGTAGAGATGGATTCCTTTAAAGGAATACCTTCTATTCGCCTAAATATAATCCATCAAAGCATTAACCAGACCGCTGTAAACATCTGGTACCATCAACGAAATTAATTCTACGTTTATTCAAAATATAAACCAAAGGCTTGTGTATGAATTAAGGATGGTATGTTAATTAAAAATGTGTTTTTTTTTACGCTCATTCTTTTTTTTTTTTTTTTTTTTTTTTTTTTTTTTTTTTTTTTTTTTTTTTTTTTTTTTTTTTTTTTTTTTTTTTTTGCAGCTATCGGAATTGATAAATTAGAGATTTAAAAATAACAAGTTGCTTTGTTTCCTGGTTTTTAAATAAATATACAAATGTTAAAATTGTCTGGCTATTATTCCAGTGGGACAAGGCTTTATTTTTAAACGAAATTTAGATGTAAAATTAACAGAATTGAGTGGTTGTCCTTACTTAATCTCCATTTGTTTTATCTCTTTCGTATTTTTTTAAAATCCCATTCTTTGGAAGGCTATTGAAAACAACACAGAAAGAGGACATCTGTGGTGTATGGCAAGCATAACAGCCTTGTATAACTAAGATCGCGAGTTCAAACCAGACAAATGACTCTAGGACATTTTAATGTGGGTAAAAAATCCTTGGTAATGCCGTCCTTCGGGGGAACGTAAAAAGTTAGTCTTGAGCCTGCACGATGTCAGATACTCGTTAAAAATCCATTTCCCAATTAAACCTAGGAAAGTAAAATTTAGGACTCCCACTTTAGCTTTTGGATAAAGTGACGTTGAATGAATAAACAAACAATTTCAGAACACTAGTTTAACAATTTTGTTATAAAATCATAATAGTGTTTGTTTTCTGAACGAAGATGGTCATTCGCGATGACGCTATACTTTGAATGTACAAATTATGGGTGATACACATAAACTAATTTGTTGACGTTTAAAAATTAAACAACAGCGATTAACAAAATAATTCATAATATAGAATTTAAATTATTTAGGGTATAAGTTTCAAATGAAAGAGAGAGAGAGAGAAAAAAACCTCTATATTTCTGAAAATATGCTTGAATGGTGTGATGAAAAAATTCAAGATGAGTGAATCGAATGTGTATTTTATAATCTTCAACATAAATGCTATCGTAAAATTAATATATATTTTTTAAGTGTTATTAAAATTCCCAACTATTAGTGTACTTTTTTTACATAAAATGTTTTCAAATACTTAAATAAAATCATTTTTGAATAAATATATTATTTAAAAATTTAGAAAAAATGATCATAAAATCAGAAAACCTATCTGGTTGTTGTCTGACCTTCACAGCACGTTTTATACAATTATATTCTCTAAGTCTTTTGTTTTGTTATATTTATTCTTATATTGTAAAATTATCATTATATTGCTAATAGGCTAAGAATGAAAATAAGATTAATCATTTTTATTTAATTCAATACCTGATTTATAGTTTATCATTTTCAATAATAAAACTTTGTAATCGACCACGAAAAAATATTCCCTCCCTCAAAGTTTGAGGTCTTACGGTCTAAAACACATATGACCTAATTGACGAATACAAAAAATCCACCTGTCCTCTTCCCGCCGTTTGCGACATTTTTTTTCTGAAGATACTTTGATATCTGTTGATTATTTTCAAAATAGCTGTACTTGACGTTGTTGCTGGCACGTGTTTGATTGATTTATTGCTATACATATAAGTTAATTGTTTACGTAGGTATATGAATTGTGATACCGTAATATAATTATTTAGGAATAATAAACCATTTTGTAATTATTAGTGAGTTTTATATATATATATATATATATATATATATATATATATATATATATATATATATATATATATATAATATATATATTTTTTTTTTAACTCTTCCAATTATTCAATATTAAGTTTCTGTTTCATTCTTGTTTCAAAGTCATAATTTTTTATTCTATGAAATCTTATACATAATGTCACTATGCTTCTTGTTTTCACATACATATATTATTCTCTTGTTCCTTCTATAAGTATTTAAACAATGAAATACGAAAAGTATTTTAATTTGCATTATGTTGGAGATTGAAAAGTTTTGTTAGTTGCACTACTTGATTCTTGGAGCAATACATATGTTACCTAACTAAACATCCTTTTCCTTCCTCCTAGTGGCGCGACAGGCCTTGGAGTCCCAGGGCCTCGCGGTGTAATCTGAGAGATTACATTCACCTTTCTCGTTGTATTTTATAGGATAGGATCATCACTCCCTACGCCTGATTTTATGAGTGGCCATCATTCGGCTTACGGGTCTCACATACCCAGGGGAGATATTTAACTAAACATCACCATAAGTGAAAAAAAAATAATAATAATGAATAATTGTTATAGAAAACATTTTTGGTAGATTTTGAACAACCTGGGTATATATATATATATATATATATATATATATATGTAAAATCAAGAATTTTATTATGACCATAAAAATTATGGATCTTATTGGAAGTAAGCAAATAAATAGAAAGTATAGAAATAAATAGAGTCTCTGACCAGTGGATGTGTAAAATCAAGAATTTTATTATTCATGATTTCATTATCATATGTAAATATTTCAAAAAGGGAGATTATATCTCTGTTATGTAAGTTAAATGTATTAATCAAAGGACTGCTAAACAATTCTTTTTTTTTAGGTAGGTTCATTGTAAATTATGTATGTTATCCAATTGATTATTTTATGTCATACAAATTGTAATAATTAAAAGTTTATTTTAGCATCGTTTAACTCCTAATTCATTTAAATTATAAAAATAATTACATTATATATATTGATTAAATATAACGTTGAAAAGGGCAATATGTTAAATAAAATTATATTTTACAAATCACTACATTAAACTTATATTAAAAATACACACATATATTAATAAACACACTACGAATCTCTATATGTACTGGGCCCAAGACCATTCATAGGTTGTAGTGGTATAGGTTTTTTATTTTATGGGAAGTAAAATGCATCTTTTTTTTTTCTTTTTAAATCAGAAACTAAAAAATGCAGCATAATATTTTAAAATATTCAGCTGTGTTGTAGAAATTCAGCGGTGAAAAAAAAAATCTTTACATTGATGAAGATGTAAGTAATGATATGTTAAAATTATGAAATCATTATCCTCAATAAAAATACTACAATATATTAAATACCATTTAAAGTATATGATCTAGAAAATTGGCGAATTTTACATTTAAACGTTTTACTCATAAATTGAGTCACTGAGAAAGTAAATGAAATGTAATAATAATAATAATAGGCTTAGCGAACCCGAAGGTTCGATGCCGATACCACCAAATTCCGCCTACACAGACTCGTCCAATGTTCACCATTCAACACCATTCAAGCCCAAGCTCCCGAGATCGGCTTTAACGCAATCCTCCCATCTCCGCTTCGGCCTACCATTCGGATCAGCAAATACACACTTTCTCGGAATCCGCTCGTCATCGAGCCTAACAACTTAACTCGCCCATTTGAGTCTCCGCGATGCACTCAGCTCAATTATATTCACAGGATACAAGTTCCGCAATTCCGCGTTGTGCAACCTTCTAAACTCCCCAGTGGCCTCATCTCTTTTCGGACCAAATATTTTACGCAATACCTTATTTTCGAAAACCTTAAGCCGTTGTTCATCCTTCAAAGTAACCGGCCACGTTTCACATCCGTAAAGAACCGTTGGAAGAATAATAGTTTTATAAATTCTAATCTTTAAGTTTTTAGAATTGTTTTTAAATGAAATGTAACAAAGTCATAAAAAATTTAGGAAGTTTAAAAATTAAACAAAACGTTTTTATTGTATTCCATTCCGTGCTTCCTTTGCCGGACGAACAAAAGCTATTAACAAATCTAGAGTAGATTGTTTGAAACGATTTAAGATTGGGGTCAGCTTCTTCACGACATCCGTGTTTGACTAGTAGAGAATCAAATGTTCTAGTCTAAGATCCGAACTTGAAACGATCTGCACCGAGCTGATAATACAATAGAATAAAACATATTTTATAACAAATTTAGTATATTAGGAAATATGTTAAGAATGGGTTGCCTAAAAAAATCCTATTTTTAATTATTTAAAAAAAAATCATTTTTTATTAAATGTTGCAACATCATGATAATATGAAAACTTTTACCCTGACTTAAAGTATCAAAGGTATAGAATGTGCAGCCGTTGGGTTGCCTAATCTTTTCCTGGACAAACTATCTTTTGTCAGGTAAAAGCGGGTATGTCGATATCAGTTATCTGCACCGGCTTGATAATAGAAAAAAAATCATATCAATATAAGCGTTGTTTTATTGCAAACACGTTGATATAGGGTTACCTCCAAAAAACTTGGTCCTAATCTGGGTAGCCGAATATTAAAGATTAAATTTTAACGCGAATGGAAATGCGTGACAGAGAAATCCCAGTTGAGTATAGCGTGTAATAATAAAGGGCCCAACATTGCAGTCGCACGTAATCTGACATTGAATATAAGAAAGTTTGATATCCCATAAAATTACTGGACCTCAACAAATCAGAACCAAAGATTTTGGATAAAGCCATAAAACTTATCGTTTCAAAGATGCTTTGGTACACTTCTTGGCTGATTATTGGGAAAACAAAAATTTACTGTCAATGATACTAAACAAAAAAAATATGTTTAACTGTTGAACATCTGTATTACTCGTAACAAGCTCAGAAATATTGTATTAAAAAAGTCGAAGAAGTTGATTATGCATGCTACCATGAAGAGGCTGACACGAGAATTGTTTTTCACCCTCATTAAGTAACACTAGGCTCTTCGGATCTCTCTGTCACGCATTTCTACTCGCGTTAAAATTTAATCTATTTAGTTTAAATTTAATTTATTTAAAATTCTGCAACCCAGATTAGGACCAGGTTTTTTACTATATCAATGTGTTTGCAATAAAACAACGCTTATATTGATATCATTTTTTTCTATTATCAAGCCGGTGAAGATAACTGATATTGACATACCCGCTTTTACCTGACAACCGATAGTTTGTCCAGGAAAAGATTAGGCAACCCAACGGCTGCACATTCTGTACCTTTGATACTTTAAGTCAGGGTAAAAGTTTTCTTATTACCATGTTGCAACATTTAATTTAAAATCATTCTTTTAAAACTAATTAAAAATATTCTGTCCAGGATTTTTTTAGGCAACCTATTCCTAACATATTTTCTAATATATTAAATTCGTTATAAAATATGTTTCATTCTACTATCAGCACGGTGCAGATCGTTTCAAGTTCGGATCTTCTTCTAACAGTATTCTAATAAACGCCTCAGCCCATCTCTTGTATACCCGTCAGTTCAGCGCATATAACCTTTTTAAGGATTCACTGCTAATACTTCCTTAATACTAGAGGGGTATAAGCTCTGCTTTTCCGTGTCGTGTAACTTCTACAGTGGCCTCATCTTCGTTCGGATCAAAAATATTAAAACCTTATTCTCGAAAACCTTGAGGAGTAGTTGGAAGTACGTAAACACGTTCCACACCTATAGAATCGTCGCTACGCGTCGAGAGAAAAATATTTTTGCAGACATATGCAGATCTAACCTCTAAATCCATATTTAATAATGTATATAATATAATATTTATAATATATATATATATATATATATATATATATATATATATATATATGCAGATCTAACCTTTAATTCTATATTTATATTTATATATAAATTCTAGATATATATTCATTTCACCTCTTCACCAACGTCTAAAACGCATGTAGTAACGGTTTTTTATAAACGACTATTTCAGAAATTTTGGCCGATCATGAATTATAAACGTTTTGCCTTGAACTATTGACTTATACCCTTCTTGTCTGTTTGTTATGCATCGGAGGCATTTGTTTTAGAAAGAAAAAAACATGTGCGAAGTGTTTAGAAAGAGAAGTCGACCCCAGGTTTATTGTTGTAATCTCAAGTAGTAGTTGGAAAAACACAAGATCTATTTTCGGTGAGAATTGCTATTTTCAGTTATAGTTCTAATTTATCACTCCTCCCAAAATTACTAGTGTTACCCTAGTCCTTTAAAAATATTTATACATAAGTAATATCGTATAGAAAATGACTAGGGTAATTTTACTTATGAGTTTTCATCGCAGCAATAACATATTACTTTAAATTATAATTTAACCTTTGTATAAGTATAATAAGAAGCCTCATATAGACCAATTCAAATAAGAAACATTGATTTGATTTTCATAAAATTAAAAGAAGTAGGACAATTTTTTTTTAATAATAATCATAATCATGAAGTTCATAAAAATAAATGTTTATATATATATATATATATATATATAATATATATATTATATATATATATATATATATTGTTTGTTAAAGTTGGTCCCACCAAAAAATTAAAATAAATGTTCTTTCTCTAACTGAGTCCTGACTAATCTTCCTTCTTCTACATATCTATAAACATACCTTATAAAAAGTAATATATGATTTATTTATTGCTTAATACATAATTTAAAAATGACGGTGAACATTATTACAAAATACTGAGGAAAAAAAATTATTATAACAACATTTTCACCAACGTTGCTGGTCCTTATCAGGACTAAAAAAAAAAGAGATTAAGTGTTGAAGATCCCCAATAAGTCGAAACGTTAGTTAAATAAATATTTTTTTTTCTGACTATTTTTCTATAATTTTAAATTAAATAAAACTAGAGTGCTGCCAATGGGCAGTTTCTCTTCATGTGTTTCATGTATTTTATCATTACCAGCATATTTACTAGTTGTATTACAAAATACAGTTGTAAATTTCAATAAAAATATTTTTAAAAAAAGAATTAAAGAAATAAATTTTTTTTATTTCACTCCTTTATAGTTATTCTGATTGTCATCTGAACCACTCCATCTTTCATTGCAATCACACGGTCATCTTTTGATAGTTTAATAAATTAACCGATATTTTTATCGTCAGTAATTACCCAATCATAGTGGGTTTTATAATTTCGCTATAAATGTTTTAATCAGACTCCTTAAGAATTTACCAAAGCATATCATTAAAAAAAGTCCTTTCTTATTTTTAACTAATTGTAAAATATAGCGCTAAGCACATAAAATAATTTATTTCTCGTGATAACGATGATATGCAATAAATTATTTTTTTTCTTTTATTTCTAAATCCTTTATTTATTTAAACTACAAGTCCATATAACACTTATATATATATATATATATATATATATATATATATATATATATATATATATATATATATATATATCCATTGAAATCTATTACCATTTACTCATTTATAATGCCGCAAATATATATTTTTTATGTGAACTTCCATTACATTACAACGTATATTGGGAAATAACAGAAATACATTTTAATTAATTTTGAGAAAATATTTAAGAAATAATTAAGGAGTAATCGAAATGTAAATAAAGTTGTTGTTATTAATTACAGGAATAAAGTAGTTAATAAAAGGAAATGCGTACCAAAATAAAATAAATGAACCCTAAAATGTATATTTATTGACTGAATTAATTTAATAAAAAATCACATTCATTATAAATTATTATTATGAAAAATAAAGATAATTTTAATATTATATAATGAGGATCATTGAATTTTTCTTTTTCTAAAATCTTGTCGTTTTATGAAAATGTCAAAAATATAAATATATTTTAGATATATGTAAATTTTAGTTTGCTCAAATAGGAAATAATTAGGATGGATTCCATAACCATAAAATTATCCTTAAAGAAACATAGCCTGTATTTTAATTATAAAATTAATTTTACTGACTTGATGTATTTATTTCATGTTAAGATTTTATTATTATTATTTATTTGACAACAAGTAATATACAAATGCCTTTAGGCATTCATGTTAAGATAATTTATAATTATAGCTTAATATTTTAAAATAAATATTTCGTTCCTGCTATTTGTTTGTTACAAGGTGAGCTTATTATTAAGCTTTCAATATCAATAGAATGAATCATAATAAATAAAATAGGCACTGAACTATTAAGTAATTTATATCAGGAAGGGAAGGCGTGAATTTGAATACAAGCTCTCATTACCTACATAGGACAAATGTATGTCAAATTAATATACTCCAAAAATTTGGTTGTTTTAACTTCGTAATTTTTAACAAACGTTTTAAAACATTATATGTATAACGCTTATAATAAATGTAATATATAGTAAATGAATGTGGTTCTTTATTAAAAAACATAATTCATTGTGTCTGTATTGGAATTCATAAGGAAACATATTTTTGAATACATATAAAGCTCATATTTTGAAATACAAATATAACTAATCAGCAATGTTACTGAGAGAGATAAAAATAATACAGCAGAAATTTAAAATTTAAATTTGAAGTAAAATATTTAATTCCACAAATGAATGAAACCAGAATAAAAGTATCGCGAAAAATATACTTTGTAAAACTGATATAATTTTTAGGCACATAACTTACTTTTGTACAACAATATTTTTAATAGGATATATTTTTAAAATTCTTAATATGCTGTAGCAACCTTTAACAACTAATATTAATTTATTAAAACACGGAATAATCTCTTAGACGAAAATAAGTTATGAAACTAAAAAAAGAAATTATATCTTATAAAAACGCTTTTATTCAAATTAAAAACACATTAAAATATGTTTACTTCTGAATGATACATTACAAATATTATTTGAATTTGGTCTATAATAGAGATCAATTTTATAATTAATGTTCTATAGATGATAACACTGTAGCTTCTTTCAATAATGGAAAGTTTTTATTCGATTCTAAATTATTATAATTACAGCCTATGTAATTAAATTTATAATTAAGCAATTAAATATTTGAAATAAACG
This sequence comes from Piezodorus guildinii, assembly GCA_023052935.1. NCBI lineage: Eukaryota > Metazoa > Arthropoda > Insecta > Hemiptera > Pentatomidae > Piezodorus > Piezodorus guildinii. The sequence goes on from CM041293.1 coordinate 67,600,598, forward strand.
ATTGTAATGTCAAATATCTAATCAATAGGAAACACAATTTCTAAATTCGACTTTTTATATCATTTTATAAATGACACTGTTATTTTAATTTTCTTTATATATCTTATAATTCATTTCGGTGTGCTAATTCTGAAACTGTATAAAATAACCTTTGAGCGTATATATATACAAGATTTCATTTTCTCTTTATTTTATTATTTTGATTAAACAAACTTCACAGTCCGTCGTATAAATTTATTAATATCAAAAGAGGTGATTTAATTATTTACAAAACTAAGATTTAATCATTGCAATCGGTTATGAAATAGCAGAGACATAGCGTTTTAGACTTGGCAGTTTTAGGCCATTCTCTTTAAATATAAAGTAATAGTGTTGCTGCTTTGATTAATTTATCGCTATACATACAAATAAATGCATTGCCTAAACAAGTATATAAATTGTTTAATTATCTACAATAATGTGTAATAATTTGCAGTTTTTTTTTTTGTTTTTTTTTCGCAATGGTTATTTGTATGCTTTTAATGTAAAAACGCTGCAAATTATTACTCCCATATAACAATATTAAAGTATAACTGTTAATAGGGAATTAGCTAAAATGAAAAGCAATAAATAATTTTTAGAAAACCGGTATACGAGTATCACCACTGCTAATTTCAAAACGCAATATCTCTGCTACACGTAGTTCTGGACTAATTTCAAAGATTCTTTTTTCATTTTGTAGAAAATGTAATTCCCTATGGCATAGCACTAAGGACGAAAAATGTTTTGGTATTTATTAATTAGTAAAAACTTTTTACAATTATTCGTGTTTTTCTGGTTAAAAAACTTGGTTAATTTTTTTGTTACAAGTTACAAGCGTGTGTATAGGGGAAATTTCAATTATCTTTTTCCTTTCTCCCTTTTTTCTTATGTAAACACATTTTTCTCTTAAAATAACTGAGTTTAGAATAGAATATACTTTTATTGCAATCGGGGATGTCCCCATACAATAGGAGTGTGTACATTAAATATATTTTTATAAATAATTTTCTACTTTTTGGTGTAACAAACCAAAGAAAATATAAAATAATAAATATATAAAGAAAAAACAAAACAAAATAAAATAAACAATAATAATTAGCAAAAAATATATATCCATTTCTTATGACTTCAAGAACAGAACAAAATCATAATAAATAAATTGAGATACATTTTTTAAGTTAGTGATCTATCACAAAACCTCTTAAATTTAGACTTGCTCTGGTGTAAAAGTAAATTTTTTTGGTATTTTTAGAGGTTATAGTTTTGAGATAAAGTCTGAAGTTTGAAGGTGTTAACTGGGCTATAAAATAACGCTGCTTTTTTGTTAAAAAAAAGCACTATTGAATTAAATCAATTGAATTAAATCACTATTAATGGGTTGCCATTTTAATAATGACCATTTGTTGCCAACGAATAGGTGTTACGATCATCATTGTATTTTTGTAGTAAATTTTTAAAAAATTGGTCAAGTAGTTTCAGACAAATACCGCGGACGGCGAACAAACGGATTTTTTTATATTTATTATTCGGTTTCTACGTATCTTGAAGCGTAAACCCTTAAATATTGAAGGTGGGTAATTTTTTTTATTTATTTGGTCGATTAATAAGGTTCATTATTGAAAATAAAAAACCAAAATAAAGGAGATATGACTAAAATATCTTATTAAGACCAGGCTTAAAGAAAAATTCAGAACATATTTCATCAGAGTATTTGTTCGTCTGGTTTGAATGCATCTCACCTTCTCAATAATCTTCCCCCTCATTTTAAGATCAATAATATCCATAACATCAAGAAAAAACAGTCGAAAGTTCCCTATAATATAGCAGAGTGGTCTTAAATCAAAATCAACAGAGACGATTTCCTATTTCCACAATCCATTTTGTTGAAGAGGGTCATCTGATTTAATCTGAAATACTAAAAAACAATAAATGCCACACTAGCTTTTAGTCTTGTTTACAATTAACACCGAATATATTTTTTCGTAAAATAAATAGATGGTACTTTTTTCTTTTTTTAACCACCAAATTTACAAAATACTTGTCAAAATCGAACTAAAAAAATCGAGTTCATTGTTCTTTCAGAAATATTTTTTTTAAATTTCTGTAACAATTTCCTCATAAGTTTAAAATAAATTATTTAGAATACACAATACATTTACACTTGAGGTTTAAAGATAAATGATAAGAAAATATCTTAAAAATCGTTCATAGCTCATTTTTTTAATCCTGAAACACGATGAAAATTTCAGTGTCGCCACCGAATATTAATAGAAAAAAAATTCTAAGAAATCTGTAGAAGCGGCCACGTGGACCGAATATTAATGCGGACGGCTCGAAATACTTGTCTTTGCACAATCATTTACAATCTTTAGTATTACGTTCAATTTATAATTATTCTTTTTACACCTTAGGTTCTTTTATATTTTATATAATAAATTATTATGGGTTCTTTTTTACTTATTTCTTGAGTTCCCTTACCGACCATGACAAACTGTATTCGTACTAAACCCTCAGTTTTGACCGTTACTTACTCTATAATCTTGAGATTTTCTAACATAATTCTTGTCGAATTTCTAGTCTTGCTGGTTTATATTCATGTGTATTTTATGCTGGGTGTTTCAGGGTTAAGTGGCCAAACCTCAAGATTGAATAAGGGACTGCAAAGAAGAAAATCTAAGAAGGATTAGATTTTTTCGGCAAAATCTCTGGTATAAATGTTTTAGGTCTTTCAATTAAACATAAATTGGTTCCAAGCAGTGTAACCTATTACTGTCTTTGGGCCTAGAGATAATTCAGTTGAAGTCCTAAGTATAATGATTCTTTTCTATGATCCGATAGTACAATTTGAAATTAATCATGGGGAATCGATTCATGAGAGTTAAGAAGGTTAAGATGCTGAGAAACTCTAATATGCGCTGAAGGAATGTTTATAAATAAGGATGTATATGGGTTTTAAATATGAATTAAGAATCTCTAAATTAAAAATATATATCAGATATTAGTGCTATGTATTTTCAGATTTTTTTTATAGAAGATAACCAATGTATTAACGAATGAATTTATTAATACAATTTTTTTTACATAATAATTTATTTATTATAGCCTAACTAACTCATATCAATGACAATCATTTGATGTGAATACGCCTTTTGAGGTTTCGCCTAAGTATTCATTCCGTCATAAGAATTTGTTCTATGTTATAATATGTTTTTAAAAATTATTATTAAATATTTATTGAGATATATTAACATTTGTTTTAGTATGAACAATAGTAATATTGATATGAGACCACATTTATACAATATTAACAAAAAAACATAATAACGTCAAATTACATAAAAATAGAAGACAAATAAATACATATATTTACAAAAAGAAAACCATAAAAAAACAAACAAAAAAACATCCTGTAATTAAAATGAATACAAAGTTAACGAATAAATGGATATGATACACACAATCTTAACTTCATACAGTATTTACAATCTCCTAAAGCCCTCGACTGGACTTTTCCCTCATCAAATAGAATTCATGAGAACCCAGCGCCTTTCTCTAAGCCGCGTCACTGGTGTGAGGCAGTGGAGGCCGAGTATGGGCGCTGTTAGCTACACATTTTTAGGATACTTCAAGGTGTGTGCTTACTGTGCATAATAGTGTCGTTTAGCGTCTCAAAATTCAAGCAACTCCCATAAATCCATTCCCCATGAATAGATTCCAATTGTACTGTTTGATAATAAAGAAAACTAATATTTAGGACCTCAACTCAGTTATCTAGTGGCCTATGAACGCTAGTGACACTAGCTTGAAATTACTTCTTGTAGAATTTAGTGACCTACAACGTTAATTTAATAGATTTTCGTATAAATCAATTTCCGAGAAGCTATAAGCTGACAATGACTGTGCATTTCCGAATACCTCTCTATGGGGCACTATATCTGGTTTTGAGGTCCTTAATGTTTTCCTGAAGTCTGGCTACTTCACTCTGAAAAATCTTGTATCAAAATATTCTTACATTCTTTACATGCTTTATATGTATATATATATATATATATATATATATAGAGAGAGAGAGAGAGAGAGAGAGAGAGAGAGAGAGAGAGAATTTAATATTTTGAAGATTTCATTCTTCAATCATTTCATTCAAAATCTTTTTACTATTCCTCATGCTGGAATTTTATTTTTTAATTTTCTTTAAAATGATTGTGTATGAGTAGGTATTTACAAGTTTATTGATTTTAAAGTTAGTTTTTTTTGTTTCAGGTTCTTGGTCTGTCAATACATCGCAGGTAAGGGAACTTTAATTACTTAGGACTAAAATAAAAAAAAAGTAGTTACAATCAGACCTGAATTTTTGCGTCACGATGCAGACATAGATTTCGATTCAAAGTTAAAAGTACGAGCAACATATAAGAGACACTCATACCAGGTTTCGAGATGGCCTGGATAGCGTTGGGGAAATCAGAAACTTATCGCCTTTAAAAACTAATGAAATTATGAGAGTTACTTTTAATTATTGCTCCTGAGAAAATGTATTAGGTCAAGTGAATAGAATAAAACGGGCTAAATATTGGTTTTGAATAAATTTGAAATCCATGCTTTCAACTTTTTGTTTCTGATAATCGAGTAATTTGTCCAAGTATTTAATTTATAAAAAATTACTAGTTGTTGGAATGATTTTAGGAATATTTAAACGATAATAAAAATTAGAGGAAAAATCATGAATAAAGAATAGTGAAAAAATAATAGGATTAATATTCCTATAAATATGTCTATGAATAAATTTTGGTTTTACAATTTAATCTTTAAAGTTTATTGCAAACATAAGATGATATAATATTTCTCCAAATAGGTTTTAGTATGTTTCTGTATTCAATGTAGTGTCTATCTATAGAATTGGTGTATTATAAAAATAAATTCACATTTTCGTTTCATTGCAAAGATTTAAGATATTATTTTTATTTTCACGATTTAATAGGAACGTCCAAAATTAAAGCTATTCATTAATTCTGTTGTAGAGTGTTTTAAGCATTTAAGAATCGTTAAAGTTTTGTAATATTCGTAAAAGATTATCTGTTCTATCAGCAGAAATCACGGTAATTTTATTATCTGCTAATAAATTACTTTATTATCATAGTATTTTTAAAAATGATATTTTGACGTTTCGGGACATAGATCCTCTTCTTCATAACCTGAATTATTTATTAAGTTTTTATAATGAGTTAAATGTTGAAAAATAAGTTTTATAATTTAACAAATATGATTAAATAAATTTAAGTAAATTGTAAAATCATTTTTGACGCGAGAATCAGCCACATAATCTTGTATATAAATAATTTAGGAATTGATGATGAGATTTATACCCCGAATCCGATTTATTTATATTGGTTAATAAAATAACAGACGTGTACTGTAATCCACCTTATTTTAAATCAGTCTTTAAAATTATTGAAATTCAGCCGTAAAATTGAGTTATTGTCAGGTGTCTTTTAAAGCATAGTACAAAATATCACTAAACCCCTGCTCTGAATTAAAATATGCATCATAATTAAGTAAATAGTCGAAGTGAGAAAAAAATAGTAGATATCCGTTTTTAAAATATTATAAAGCGATGAAGCAAGCCTATAATCATAAACATATATTTAAGATTTGTCCTCAGTACTCCGAAGAGGTCTCATGTAACCAATTTTTACAGCTTTACTTTCCTACCCATAGAACTAAAACTGTTGATCGTTCCTTCCTTGTCCGCTCCTCTACTTTCTGGAATTCTCTACCTACTCATATCCGCCAAGCTGCTTCTCTCTCCTCATTCAAATCCCAACTTTTCCAATACCTTTTATTATCCCAAAAAGACGCTTAAAAACTGTGATACTTATATTCCTGACATAACACTTCGAAAGAAAAGTAATATTTGTTCATTGTCTTTATATAAACGCTGTTATTTTTTAATTTTGTTCAACACAATATTTTTCAGGAATTGTTTAATTTTATTTCATCATTGTATATTTTTTTGTATATATGTGTGGATATTCGTGTGTGAAATAAACACTTAAATTAATCCATCAGTGTAATTAGTAATTAATTATGTTCTTTCTGTCTGTTGGCCAGACATGTTGTATATTTGAACTGTACAATTCTGTTATTTTTAGGGGACCCAGTCCCAGAATAAAAATTATTTTCTGTTCTATTCTATATTTAGGCTCGAAAAATCTGGTTCAGATATCACATGAATTGCGCTCGTCTTGTTGTCGAAATCATGTTTTTAATAAACCTAAGATTGAAATAAGAATTATATCATCATTTATTTCAGATTAAATAATATAACACTAAGTATTATTTTTTAAAACATTCACTGTCCGGGAGTGTTTTTGGATATGAGTCAGGCCTTTGACAGAATATGGCACGATGGTTTGCTCGCTAAGTTAAAAACATTTCTTAGTCCAACATATTATTTAATTTTACATTCGTACTTAAAAGAAAGGTTTTTCCGTGTAAGAGTAGGTTCTGAGTTCTCTAATATTAAACAAATAAAAGCAGGTGTACCTCAAGGCAGCGTTTTAGGTCCAACACTTTTTAATATATATTTCTCTGACATCCCACAGCATCCAGAAACACTTATAGCAATCTTTGCTGACGATTCAGCTATCCTGACATCCAACAAAGATTCCTCTAAGGCTTCTAAGGCACTCCAAGAACATCTGAACGACATAGATTGCTGGGCAAAAACATGGAAAATAAAAATGAATTAATCAAAGAGCCTGTTCGTCACATTTTCTTTAAAACATAACTCCTACCCCTAGGTCTTTTACGATAATATTCCAATACCAGTTTCTGACACAGTACGTTATTTAGGACTTTACCTTGACAAACGACTAACATGGGCATACCACCTCAAACGAAAAAGAAAAGAACTAAATCAACGATATGGACTTCTTTCAAGGTTACTAGACAAACGTTCAAAATTATCATTGACGAACAAATTAACTATTTATAAAGTACTAATTAAACCCATTTATTTGGACTTATGGCATTGAGTATGGGGAAAAGCAAAAAAGTCAAACATCAAAATTATTCAATCATTTCAATCAAAATTACTTAGGAAAATTATAAATGCCACTTTTTACGTATCTAACGAGAAACTACATACTGACCTAGACATTCCATTCGTCATTGCAACTGCCACTGATCGATACAATAAATTTCATGACAGACTGACCCTAAATTCAAATCCGCTGACTCAAAACCTATCAACTGCCACAAACCCATGTAATCCGCCTAGAAGACTATCGAGGCGCTGGACAAGAGACCTGAAATATTGAAAGTTATTAGATTTTTTTTTTTTTATCTATTTCATGTAGTTTGTTACATCTTTTGTTAGCATATTTGCTTATTGCAAAAAAAAGCAGATAGCAAATAGAATTGTAATGCCAAAAAAACTTCTATGAATAAATAAATTAAGAAAAAAAAACATTCGACTTAAAATCTAAACCTACATTACTTAATTTTGCTTGTCGGATTTTTAATTTTTCTATTTTTTTTTTTTAGATTTCAACTGTTTAAAATACTTCTATATTACTACACTCAATTGCAAAAAAAAAAAAAAAAAAAAAAAAAAAGCTTAAAATACGTATGTACTGTTGTCTCCTCCATTTTCTTGTGCAGTTCTTTCATATTTTATATTCACCAATTTTTCAACAATGCTAAATGACATATTATATTTAATGAACTTAATTAAAGGTTTTTTAGTAAAAGAATTTTTCCAAACTGCCATTTAAAACCCTTTCACACTATTTTCATTAGAATTAAATCTACATGAAATTAAAACCTACTGCATTGTTTAATTATATAGCGAATTAGTAATGAAAATTATTAGTGCGGTTTAAAAAACAAAAAAAAAAAAACGGTAAATAGATTTAAAATGCATAGAACAAATTTTCATTTGTGGAATGTCTGTTTTGATGTGTACTTTGTTGTAACATTTAAATATAAAATCAATATTGGTTTCGTTCAAAAAGTATTGAAGATAGACTCACAAACATTTTGCTGGATTGGCGATTTGACTGAAGGGACCCTAAAACTATTATTACTGGCAAAAACACAAATTCCAAAATTTCATCAAGGTGCAGTTGAATTTTGTTATTAAACACATTGGAATATGCTTATTGAACTAAGCAAGATGTGTATGATTTTCGGAATATAAGAAACAAAGCTTGATCAATCGTAAATGAATATAAACATGAAAATTACTGTGAACCATAAATAATTACAAATTATCCATAAAACGTAAACTTTAAAAACTATTTAAAAATCCTCTTTAGGACATATTTACTGAACTCAAAGATATAAATTTTAAAAAATAAAGGTATTCTAAACCTGTTGCTTTCTTAAATTAAACAATATCAAAAAAGACAATTTCAAAATGAAATCTGTATTCTTTGGTGAACAAGTAATAACCGTGGCTATAAACACCAGAAATATTCCTTGACTATAAAACTATGAAAGGCTTTACAGTTTATGTTCAACAAGTTTTATTGTCGGCTATAAATTGTATTTTTTAATAAATGATGATTTCATAAAAATATCGGTTCGTTTAAATAAGATAGGTTTTTTTTCTTTAAACGTTATTGTTGCTTGTATTAAGGTATGTTACTTCCATTATTCTGTACAGGAAATATATAGGAAGGAAAAGTATTGCAAAGTAAAAAAGTTTGCTTTCACTTTCTCATATATTCATTTTAAAAAATCCTTAAATTGATTTTAACAACGAAAGTAAGCGAAAGTCGTTGTGTTGCGCGCACCAGATTTATTTCTGTATAATGGAAATCAGAATTAGAAAAAAAAAATTAAAACGGTTTAAAATTTTAAACGGTAATCTATACTAATATTATAAAGATGAAGAGTTTGTTTGTTTGTTTGAACGCGCTAATCTCAGAAACTACTGGTTCGAATAGAAAAATTCTTTTTGCGTTGGATAGTCCATTTATCGAGGAAGGTTATAGGCTATATAACATCACGCTGCGACCAATAGGAGCGAAGAATCAGTTGAAAATGTGAAAAAAAACGGATGAAATTAAACTTACATCACAATAATTCCGAATGATTTACATTTTAATTTTAAATTAATTCAATTTCCAGTTAAATTATTTTTTGTCGTAACAATTAATAAATAACAGGGGCCAACATATAAACACGTAGTAATCGATTTACGTCAAAATCTGGTTGCGTAGAAAATCAGCATGTTCTTCTGCCACAAGAAAATAAAACTAAAAATATCATTTACGCCGTAGTATGATTTTCGTGAAATTCTACTTTAAAATATTGGTTTGTCCAAAATTTTCGAAGAGATTTTTAAAATAAAATTTATCTTTTGTTTTTTCTACTAAAAATTAATCACAAAGGTGAAAAAAAAACCCTCCTCAAAATTCAAGATGCCAAATAATGAATAAAAAAAAATTCGTTTGTCCGCCGTTGGCGGCTTTTCTTCAAAACTACTTTACTGATGTTTTTGATACTTGGAAAAAAAATACTAGCGTATCCATCAATGATCCTGATAGTACGTGAGCCAGCAACGAAAAGTGCAACCCATTTTACCAAAATTTTTACTGTTTTATCCAAAGCATCCATCATGGTAATGCAAAAATTACACGCCTGCCAAGATAAATTCTACTCTTCAGAAGATGACATCAAAATGTACCTTTTATTGTCCTTCAGGAGTAAGAAAAATAATTTTTAGAAAAAAGGTATAATGGACCTTTCAAGCCATAGGGAAGGGTAATCGCTAACGGTTGTAACTATTTTGTAGATTAAATAAATAAATTTCAAGCTGTTCATCAATTTTAATTTTCGTCCAAATTTCTCTACCGACTTTCCGGACAACCCAATGTATTCTTTTAAAACCGTCTTAATAACGATAACAGAAATTGACACAGACGAAGTCGCGAGCAACAGCTAGTAATTTATAAAATTAACATAAGGTTAACCAAATTCCAATACTCATACTTGTATCCTTCAATTGATGTGACCAATCCCATGGTCTTATTTCTATCTTTAACAGCCCTATCTTAATTTGGGACCTTTTATGCCTTCGAGGAATGATGCGATCTCAGATGAAATACGGTCGACCTCATTTCGTACTCCGTATTTTCTTGTCTTGCACACAAATCTTAGGTACGCATCCGTAAGATAAGCTTCCATATCTTGTTTTTAGACAAGAATTCTTACTGGCATCTCAAGGGCGGCACGGAGATGGAAATAATTTTCAAAAGTGTGTTATTTTCTAAGGTATTCTAATTTTCTTAAGGTTATGTCAATAATAATATGAACCAATCGGATTTAACATGTGTTTGCAAATATTCATAGTGATAGCTTTCGCAAACATACATATGAAATATATAGAAAGGTAAAGTATTGCGATCCTGGAAATTTTGGAAGTCGAATTTTAACACGTTTTAGAAACAGTGAAATTTTTATTTTAAAAGTGCATATAGTTGATGTGTTGCAGCGCCTTTTTAAAAAAATATCAGCAAACATGTTGAGCCACTTCATTCCATGCATTCGTCTAATTTACGATTTCCTCAAAAACTGTTTTCATTTAATTCACCACATCGGTGTTAAATTTAATACACTTTAATATGATTTTGATTAACATATTTTAATAGGGCTTGTGAATGCCGATATTTTATTCCATTAAAGTATATTTAATTTTCTGGATTCAAAAAAGTTAACCATTTCATCTTTCGAGGATTGATAAAAACGGATAAATATACAAGTTGAACGAATTTGACACTAGTCTACTGTTTTTTTTTATTCTATCAACTGTGGCAGAATACTATTTATTCAGTTATTTCAGCCAAAAGACGAATCTGGGTTATGGGGACCTTCCTCGGGCAGATCCAGCCTCCATAAAGTGGGTATTCATAATTGGGGAAAACTTAGCGGCTATTAATAATTACCTTATATCACGAACGTCTAACTTGGAATCCCCATACAAGACTTAAACGACAAGAAACTGCCCGACGTTTTCGACTACTTCAACACTTACTGGACAAACGCTCCAAACTTCTACTTAATTACAAAAGACTCATTTATATAACCATCATAAGACCGATATGGACTTACGGAGTAGAGCTATGGGGCTCTACTAAACCATCGAATTCCTCTCGTATCCAATCCTTACAATCTAAAATCCTTCGGAAAATCCTCAATGCTCCTATTTTGTCACAAACACACTCATTCACAAAGACCTTAATATTCCATATGTTGCTGACTTAGCCCGAACCAGGTACCATTCCTGCCATGAAAAGTTCCATTCCCACTACAATCCATTAGTTTCAATCCTTCCTTCCTCTTTAATCCCTGATAATCCTCCGAGGCGTCTGAAAAGAAGATGGCCACGAGACCTTCTAGTTTAGAGTGTTTTTAGAATGCTGCCACTGGGTAGTGTCTCTACATGTATTTCATGACAGTTTTACATATTACCATCACATTTACTAGATGTATTTTTATTTAATACAGTTGTAAATATCAATAAATATGTTTAAAAAAAAAAAAAAAAAAAAAAAAAAAACCATATATAATGGTTTTATATGAAAAACGATACTTGGGTGGTCTGCAAAATGATACAGGATTTTAAGTTTTAAGTATATAAAGCCTATGCTGATGACATCTGCGTGTTATCAGTTCATAAAGAACCAATTATTGCCTCACATACCCTGCAAGCCCACATCAAAGACCTATAAGTATGGTATCAGAACTAGAGAATAAAAATAAATTCTAACAAATCCCATCAAATAACTTTTACCCTTTTTTTTAAACCTCTACAGTATCCTTTAATAGCACTTAACTGGTTCCTGTTGAACAGGTCCGAGACCTAGGACTCCTTCTTGACCAACGCCTTACTTGGAATTCTCACACAAGACTGAAACGACAAGAAACTGCTCGCCGTTTTAGGCTACTTCATCACTTACTAGACAAAAGGTCAAACCTTCCTTTGAACTACAAAAGGCTCATCTACACGACTATTATAAGACCAATCTGGACTTACGGAGTAGAGCTTTGGGGCTCTACTAAACCATCAAATTCTTCTCACATCCAATCCTTACAATCCAAAATCCTTCGTAAAATCCTCAAATCTCCTTACTTTGTCACGAATAAACTTATCCATAAAGACCTTAATGTTCCCTATGCTACTGATTTGGCTCGGACCAGATATCAATCCTTTCATGACAAACTCCATTCTCACTCTAACCCACTAGTTTCAATCCTTTCTTCCTCTCCAATACCTGATAATCCTCCAAGACGCCTGAAAAGGAAATTGCCCCAGGACCTTCTAGTTCAGAATATTTTTAGAGTGCTTCTAATGAGAAGCTTCTCTACATGTATATCACTGTCACTGTATTATATAACTATTACATTTACTTGACGTATTTTTTTTTGTAAATAATTTTGTTTAAAATACCAATAAAATATTTTTGAAAAAAAATATATATAAAGATAAAATATAATCCTGAAGTCCTCGTAAATTATTTACCTCATAATTGAATAAAATAGTTCTGAAATAGAACAAGAATATTGCAGTTTTTTTTCTCTTTATGAAATAACTAAGGACATTAGATTGTAGATTTCCTTATAGTAAAAAGAGCTTATTATGCTTGTCAATATGGATTTATTTGTAAAATTTGTATAATATGTAACGTTTTAATTCGTTAAATAAAAAAATAATTGATTAAATTGAATTATAATATTGTAATTCTAAATTCAGACATAAGAAACCACAAAGGTGAAGTAAGACGATAATTTATTGAAAAAATAAGATCATCAAATAATTATGTGGCTCTGATGGTGAGACTGGCCCTTAACATTTCAGACAACGTATTTTTAAGTCAATAATAATTAATAATTTCATAATAAAAGACTGTTCTAAGATTATTTTAAAAAATAGAATAATTTGATCTCCAGAGTCCTTTAAGAGAAATAATTCGGCTTAGGTTGATTAGATGCTCTTATTGATTAGCGGATTAAAAATGTCTCTTAGATCCTTCGCCACCTGGACTAGTTTTCTCCTCAATTTGAAAATGGTTTTATTAAATTAAACTTCTCAAGATAAATTAAAAAAAAATTGAAATATAAAATGATGAAAAAATATTAAAATTTTGTATATATTTTTTTAAAATAAATAAATTCTTTATTTAAATAGATTATTTAGGAACAGTTTCTTCTTTTAAACATCATTTATTTATTATTCATAATAACAATTTTCGTTTCGGGGCTTACACGCCTCATCTTCAGAATTGAGACGTTGATTTCCAAAAGGTACTATATCCATTCTAAGAAATTTTACAGGAGACGCGAAAATCACCAATTATTATATTATTAAATTACCTAATTTTATTTTTTTCGCATAAAAATCCAGAATTGTTTTTTTTAGTATATTAATAACATCATATTAAAGTTATGAAATAAGATGTTTTGGTATAATTAGAACGAAATTAAATGTGTAATTAGTTCCTTTAGAAAATAATTATATTTCTAAATTGCGTTTATAAAGGACTTGGTGTACATTAGATAAAATCAAATAGAAGATTTTGATAAAACTAAATTTTGAGAATACAAATATGTAAAAAAAACAATTTTGTAAAAAATGTCCTTTAGTACCTTTTGGAAATCAACGTCTCAATTCTTGGTCATGAACTAATTGTTATTAGTTGATGACTACAACTTTTGTTCCATAATGCCATGTAACATCCGTTTGCACGATAGCTAAAGAGGAATAAAATTTTTATAGATGATAGACTACCAGAGTTATCTATTGACGTTTAGCTACCAAACAAGATCAAGATGTAAAAAAAAAAAAGAAACAAAAAAAAACCTTATTTTCGTGTCTTCTCCCTTGTTCTGAATAAACCGTTTAGTAATGATAAGAGGGGCGGAAATAATATAATACAAGTTAGGATGATGGATGAAGGAGACCTAAGCTCCAGCCTCACGCCATTCATCATTAATAAAAAGCCTAGAATCGCTTTCTGTTAGCGTATTTTCGACTTCATTGAGAAATAGCTAATGTTAGCTATCTACCCCGATCAGTGGAAAGATATATAGTGCGGCTGTGCCAAAAAACTATCAGATGTTACAGATCTAAATCAGATTGTTGGTTCACAGAAGAAAATATGGTCGAATCAGTTCTCTATAAGCAAACAGATCTATACAATGTGGACCTATTTTGTTGATCAAATACCGCATTTAAAATTCTTTTTACTTTCACTTACTATATATAGTAAGGGAAAGTAATGCGATCGTGAAAATTTTCGAATTCCTGTTTTCAACGGAAATATATCTTTGCGTGTGTCCTTGTGTGGTAACTCCCGGGCGGAAACGAAAAGTTCTATGAAACTGAAATTTCATATTTAACTATACGTCCGAAATGTTACATAAACTTTTTAATCAAAATCGGCTAACCAGAAGAGCCACTTTATACAATGCATACTGCACCTTTTTATGGCTTTCTCAAAATCGGTTCCGACAATTTTGATTAAACTCGCTATACCGATGTGAAATTCAATTGGCTTTAATATCATGTAGGTTTCATTCTGATTAAAATAGTCTGACAGGGCATAAATGCCGATATCTTAAATTTTCTTCTTCTAAATTACCATTAATTTTGTTAATTCTATAAAAATAACAATATTATATTGTTATCACTGATCAAAAATAGATAAATATATAAATTGAATGAATTCGATACCCAACTAAAGGAAAAAATTGAAAAATTATTTAATGCAATTTTTTGTTTTTGATCGGACGAGAACCGGTGTGTTCAACGTGGTATGGCCGTTGGCCATAGGGGAGCGGCGTGGTCTAGTGGATAGAGCGCTAGTCTGCTGTGCTCAAGGTCCTGGGTTCGAATCCCGGCTGTGGCAGAATATTATTTATTCTGTTAATTCAGTCGGGGGGCGAACTTAGGGTATGGAGACCCTCCTGGGGCAGACCCAGCCTCTATAAAGTGGGTACCCAAATTAATTGGGGAAAAACCTGGCGGCTGAGCGTGATTAAGGCCTAATCACCTCATTGCACAGCCGTTGGCCTAGAAACAGTACGAATCTCTATATGTACTGAGCCCAAGACCCTTCATGGGTTGTAGTGGTACAGGTTTAGGTTTTGTTTTTGAACATAACAACAGTAATATACATCATGTATGATATACCGTTTGAAAGCTAAAGATTTTAGAAAAAAATATTATCTTATTCACAAGCTTTTAGAAGTTATTAAAGAGTGATGAAAAGCCAATAAAACTAACTGATTATTTTAGATAATAATATTATAGACTTTTTAATAAAACGCATGTTTCTAAAGAAATTCCATTTAATTAATTCTTTAATGGTTTTACTCATGTTTATCTCTTACTGTACTTGAAACAATTTTAATCGATTTTAGCAACGGAGGTAAGTGAAAGTCGTGTGTTGCCCGCAACAGATTTTTTGAAATTATATTTAAGTTCCCTCTTTTTTTGTTTATTATTTTCAATATTAACCTTTGTAATTCAAGAAGATAAAAAATATCCCCCTTCCTCTCAAAATTTGAGGTCTTACGCAAAAATATATGTAAAACCTGAATAAACAAATCAGTCTGTACGCCATTTGCCGCTTTTCTCCGCAACTAGTAAACCGATTTTTTTAAACATTAGCAAAAAAATACCAGGGCATTACGATCCGCATATAAAATACAGGCGATGATCCTTACACCTCTACGTTTATATTAGCCGATAAGTTTTTAAATTGCGGCCGATCAAAAATGTATTTAATAAATTATTCGGTTATTTTGGAAGATAGAGAGAACATCTATAGAATACTGGAATCAGGGCACTGCGAGGAACAAAAAAATAATTAAAAAAAAATGATTTTTTTTCCTTTATATATATATATATATATATATATATATATATATATATATTCGGTTATTTATATATATATATATATATATATATATATATATATATATATATATATATTATATATATATATATATATATATACCTCTATAACTTACTTTTTTTTTCTGAGGATAGAGAATGGAGAAGTTTTAGAATAAACCATGATTAGTTATTTTAATAAATAAAATTTCACAATATTAATGTGGTTGATATAGCAAAAGCTTTACGCCACTCACTCGGTCATTATTGAAGATGTAGAAAAATAAAAAGTTTTTCAGGATAAAGAAACCGCAATAAACATTTAAAAAAATAAATTAATCCTGTATGGTCAAGTCACGACTTTTAAGAGATGTAATCCCCGCAAATTTCGGTTATTGTTTAAGATAAAAAAAAAATTATTTTTTATTATTTTAATAAAAATCTGGTGCGGGCAACACACGACATTCACTTACCTCCGTTATAAAAATCGAATGAAGAATTTTCAAATACAGTTAGAGAGAAAAATTAGTGAAACTATTAAAGAATTAATTAAATTGAATTTAAATAGAAACATGTGTTTTATTGAAAAATCATTTAATTTTTTTTTCTAAATTCTTTAGCTTTCCAACGCTATATTACACATGTATATTACTGTTCTTATGTTAAAAAACAAAAAATTGCATTAAAAAAATATTATTTCAGTTTTTTTTCTTTAGCTGGGTACCGAATTCATTCAATTTATATATTTACCTGTTTTTCATCAGTGATAACAAGATAATATTGTTATTTTTATAGAAACAACAAAATTAAAGGTACTTTAGAAAAAGAAAATTTAAAATATCGGCATTCAAGCCCTGTCATATTATTTTAATCAGAATGAACCCTACATGATATTAAAGCATATTGAATTTTACATCGATATAGCGAGTTTAATAAAAATCGTCGGAACCATTTTTGAGAAAACCATAAAAATGTGCAATATGCAGGGTATTAAGTTACTAACTCGGACGTATAGTTGTCTTAAATATTAAATTTCAGTTTCATAGAACTTTTCGTTTCCGCCCGGGAGTTACCACAGACGGACACACACACACACACAGACCTTTGTGCGGGACTTGGTTATTTGGATTCAGGGAACCCTAAAATGTGTATTTCCGTTGAAAACTGGAATCGAAAATTTTCACGATAGCAATACTTTATTTTCCTTATTATATATAGTAAGTGCAAGTAAAAATTAAAAGAAAAGGAAATTGTAAAGAAGTCAAGTGTTAATACAATAGTTTTGGTTTATTATTTTCAGTAATAAACCTTTGTGATTGACAAAAGAAATAAAGAATAAAAACAAAAATTAAAAAAACGAAAAAAAAACAACTGTGGAACCCGAATAACAAAAGAAAGGATTGTCTTCCGTACGAATTCGAAATGAATGAAAAAATAAAATAATTTTGCTTTTCGATTTTAGTGCAACAAATAAAAATAAATCACATAAGTACTGTTCATAATACGTGTATTATTATATTGCCTGTAAACAGCTATATAATCTGCTATACCTTAATTAAGTTATCTGGAAATAATAAACCATTGTGCAATAATTTGTAGCAGTTTTATTATATATTACAGATACAGTTGTCCTATAAAATTAGGACTTTTTCGCCATCGGAAATAAGTTTCATTCTATAATAAACCTAACATTAAGTAAACCGTAAATAAAAAAGTAACAATATTCTTATTTAAAAATAAAAATTTGTTAAATGGAGCCTCAGAAAAAGAGGGTATTTTACTGTGACATGTATTTATACACATTATAACATCTAATATTAGTTTATGCTTGATTTATTTTAATTTTTCTATAGAAATAAGTTTAAATAAAATTACGACTTTTAAAGAGTAAGCACTGTCATTATTTTGGTCTAAGGAACTTAGGTTAAAAATTTATATACCTCCGTTAGTAACTTTGCTTTATTCATATTTTTGTTCAATTTTCTTTACCATTTGAAATTTTTTTCTAACCCAGAATTCTCTAATTAGGCTTGAATAGCCTTGTGGTTATAAATACCTCCAAGGCTAGAAGTTACGAATCCATATTTCTTTGCACGAATTAAGATAGCTCAGAGGCTAAATGAAAATGCATAGAATTAGCCCTATGCTATCTGTTAAAATATAAATAAATAATTTTATATCAATTACTATTATAGAAGAGTAATTTAAGTTATGAATATATTAATCGGAACATTCTCTTCTAATTTGTTTATATATTTATTTATCATAACATATCAAACATGATTATTACATTACGTTTCGAGGTAATATTTGAAAACATTGAATAGCACAAGAAAGGTATAAGATAAATGCTATTTTAGTATACATGATAATTGCAAGTGCACAGTAACAAAAAGTTGAGACAATGAATATGTGATAATGAAAAGATAGATTTTAACAGAATTATTATTCATAGCTATGAGCTTAATATGAATAATTATGTAATAGTAATTGACCTATATTGAGATACAATATGGAAATAAATGTAAGTAGAATTCTTATAATAAAGAGATTATAAATATTTTAAATGATAAATAGAATCTAATTTATTGATAATATGTACTTAATGTATATATAATTGCTCGAAACGTAATGTAATAATCATGTTTGATATGTTATGATAAATAAATATATAAACAAATTAGAAGAGAATGTTCCGATTAATATATTCATAAAAGAAATAAATAAAAAAAATCATCTATTAAAGTTTTTATTTACACCTTCAGCTTATAATGAAATTTACAGCAACTTAGTTTTTTATGTCACTGAAATTTTAAAACTGTTAAAAAACGTAATGAGCTAATAAAACTATGCAAACATACAGAAAAAAATCTAGTGCGGTCAAAACACGACTTTCTCTTACATCCTTTGTTTATATCAATTTAAACAATTTTCAATACATTTAGAAATAAAAATAAATGTTTAAAGAATTAATTAAATTGAAGAATATTTTAAATTTAATTACTATAAAAACATGTGTTTTATTAAAAAATCGGTTATATTATTATTTAAAACAATCAGATAGTTTTATCGGCTTTTCATCACTCTTTATAAAATTTTACAATTTTCTGTATAAAATAATATTGGTTCTTAAATCTTTAGCTTTTCAACAATAAATTATACACATATATTACCGTTCTTATGTTTAAAAAACAAAAAATTGCATAAAAAAATATTTTTGCACTTTTCTTCTTTAGTTGTTTATCAAATTCGCTCAACTTATATATTTACCAGTTTTTATCGATGATAACAAAACGATATAGTTATTTTAATAGAATCTACAAAATTAAAGGTACTTTAGAAGAAGGATATTTATAATATTGGCATTTAAGCCCTGTCAGACTATTTCAATCGGAATGAAACCTACATCATATTAAAGCCCATCAAATTTTATATCGTTATATAGAGTTTAATCAAAATCGTTAGAGTCGTTTTTGAGAAAATCGTAAAAAGTTGCAAAATGCTGATTAGCTGATTTTGATGAAAAGGTTTTGTAACATCTCGGGCGTATAGTTAGTTGCCTTAAATACGAAATTTCAGATTCACAGGACGTTTTCGCCCCACACACTGAAACACAGACCTTTTTGCGGGACTTGGTCATTTGGACTAAGGGGACCCTAAAACGTGTATTTCCGTTGAAAACTGGAATTCGAACATTTCCACGATCGCAATACTTTCTCTTACTCTATATTCCATATATAGGTAAGTGAAAGTAAAAGTATACAATTATAAAATGTGTGTTTTTTGTAACTATAAAATTTTTATAATAGTTGTCGAAACGTTGCCAAAGAATAAATAGTTGAAACTATTTAGTTGTTTCATATACTAACCGGACTAATTCCTACCAGTATAAATTTTATACTTATTTCTAGGTTTGTCCAGAGATGTTTTTATAAATTTCTTCGTTTATATAATATTACTAAATTATTTTAAAGACACGTAATAATATTATATAAAACTAAAATACTCCCTTTAATAATTTTGTTTCATTTATAGTCATTTTATTGGTAGGTTAGCTATCAGAAATGCAAAATAAAATAGTAATGCCTATTGCAAGAATTAATAGACATACCACAAAATTAAACTGAAATGCTCTTTTCTAATTCCGGCTCATACCTAGATGATACGACTCGGTTTTATATATATATATATATATATATATATAATATATATATATATATATACTTTTTTTTTTTTTTTTTTTTTTTTTTTTACAGAGTTGGAATATGCCTATAAGTGTTTTGCACTATTACACTCACACTACACTTTGCGCTATCATGAAGCCATATCTAGACAGATAGATAGATTTATTTGTTTTTGGGGAAGACCCCCTTACAAATAGAGCCTGGATACTTCAAGAAAATCCGCCACCAAAACCTATTGTATCCTAAGCAAAATCTGAAATTCAATAAACTACAACTATAGACATTTTAGAACCGTTTCGTATTCAAGTAACAAATGATTATCGATACCCTCTGGCCTTTACAAAATTGTGCTTATTTTTAGAGATGGCCCAAGCCGAAAAACCATCGAACATAAAACAACTTTCCTCACAGTTTACATAAGACACCACTGGATTAAAAACAATGCAAACGGAAATAAAACATAAACTAAAAAACAGAGGAATCAAGATAAAGGTCTCCAAAATCATAAAAGAACTAAGTAGTGCAACTCCAGATCAAATTACAGAATCCTTTTCAGATTCTAGCGATTCAACACTTTCCGGTGTTGGTTTGGCAAGACAATAAATTTTAATATTCCAAATGGAGCCAAAGTACAGTGGAATTGCAATGGTATTTTTCGCCACTATGAATACTTTCAGAAACTATTGAGCGAAGAAAATCCATTGTGTCGCTGCCTCCAGGAATCACACTTAAAAGCAGGTCAGTTATTTAATTGCAAAAATTATACTGTATACAGAAGGGACAGGCAGGGTTTTAGATAGATAGTTAGATAGATAGATAACTGTTTTTTATTTCTTTAAGCATACAACAAAAACAAATATAAAAACATTTGTAGAACTATGGTCTTTTAGACCGGTCAGCCCGGGGCCGATCTGAAAGGTTTTACAAAATTATACAATAGTCAAACAGGTCACTTACTTATTCTATTCACCTTCCAACTGTATTAACTTATAAATAAAACAACAGAAAAAAATGACAATAATCAATCATATCAATAATATTACACATTAGAGTTTTTTTTTAATAATAATTAAATTCCTTAATAAGCCTATATCTATAAGGCTATGAAATATTACAAAAATTGTATACAGACACCCAGTTATCACCATTGAGACATTTTATCACATCATCAACTTTTAAAGAACTATTTCCGAAACCATTTTTTCTAATTTCAGACAGAATCGGACATGCAGCCAGGAAATGAAATGTATTTTCTTTTTCTTTTTTATTGCACAAAGAACACATCACACTACTATTTGAATAAAATCTGTTGTAGTTGAGATAAAGAAGTTCACATCAAACTTTGAATATCCATTTAACCCCTTTAAAGTTTATTTTATTATCATCAAGGTAATGTGAATAATAATAATAATTTAAGTTTTTATATAGATACATTTTTCCGAAACTGAAGCCTTTTGTACCTATTTAAATCTGTAAGTTCCGGTTAACGATACTCTAAATTCCTGTAGGATTAAATCCCATTTTAGACAGGCAGGGTTTTTAACGTTGGTAAGAGCTGAAATTTTCTCAGAGGAGCTGATATTAGACACCCATCTCGATACCATAGCAGCGGTGATAAAAGGTACACAATCCCTGACGGTTTGTAATATATACATTAAGTTCTCGAGGGAAGACATAGAACACATTGTTGATCAGCTACCGAGGCCATATCTCCTTCTGGGAGATCTTAACGCTCACAGCTTAGTCTGGAGTTCTCCTTTGCAAGATAATGGACATAGAGAGCATAAAATCGTAAAATTTTTAGAGGATAGCAGCACAGCCACTATATTCCACTGGATCTAGAACCCACTTTTGCTCAGCTAGAAATAGCTCTTCTGCCATTGACTTGACTATTGTAGACGTTAGATTGGCACCTAAATGTACCTGGGAAACCAAAACCCACCTATATGGCAGTGATCATTTCCCTATCATTGTTAGGATCCAAGGATCATCACTGCCACATAATTTAAAGCTACATTGGAAGTATGCGGCAGCCGACTGGGAGTGCTTTCAGAAATCCTTTATCGTGAATAGCGAGAAGCTAGAGTGTAATGAAAATGACGTAGACTTTAAGGTAACAATCTTGAATAAAATAGTACTTCAAGCTGCCCACGAGAACATTCCAACTGCTTTAAAAATACAACTTAGGAGAAGAGTACCGTGGGGGAATGAGCGATGTCAAGCAGCTATTCGAGAGAAAAACCGGGCGCTAAACAAGTATAGGAGAAGCCGGAATGTAGGCGATGCCATTGAATTCAAGAGACTTAGATCAATTTCAAATAGAATTATTAAGGATAGCAAAAAGTCGTCGTGGATAGAATTCGTCTCGTCAATTAATTACGAAACTCCTACCGCCCGAATTTGGACCAAAATTAGATCGATTCGTGGAATCAGAAACAACAAAGGAATACCTGGTTTGGAAATCGAAGGGGAAATAGTCACTGATCCGACAGAAATAGCGGAAGCATTAGCAAAACAATTTTACGTATTTTCCCAGCTCCAACGGTGGAAAGAAAACAGTGGAAAGGATCGAACAGGATCAAAAACACAAAACGGTACTCATACTTACCATAATGATTACTATAACGTCCCATTCTCAATAGAAGAAATGGAAACGATGATTAAAAACAGCCGTAATAAAGGTGCACTTGGTATTGACGAGGTTTCGATTGTACAATGACATCTGGGAGACTGGGTGTATTCCTAGGCAATGGAAAACATCGATTATCACGCCTGTTCCGAAGAAAGATATTTCCATTCATCCTAAGGACTTTCGTCCTATATCGTTGCTACCATGTTTCTATAAGATACAAGAAAAAATGGCAAACACCAGGTTTGTGCATTTTTTGCAACATAATAAACTGTTGATTCCTCAACAATTTTGTTTCAGAGAACATCATTCAACGATAGATGCAATAATTTCACTGCAGTGTGAAGCCGAAAAAGCTTTCGCCCAAAAAGAACCATTGATAGCTGTTTTCCTAGACTTAGAAAAGGCATATGGCATCATGTGTAAAGGGAACTTGAAGCAAATTCTAATAAATTATGGAATTCAGGGAAACTTGTGGTCTTACATAGCCGATTTCCTCAAAGATAGAATGTTTCGAGTCAGAGTTGGATCTTCGTTGTCATCTCTTAAAAATTTGCAAAATAGCACACCTCAAGGCACATCCATAAGCGCTACGCTATTCCTCGTTGCAATAAACGATTTACCCAAGATTTTCGAAAGAGCTATTAAAGTTATATTGTTTGCCGACAATATATTGCTTTTGCTTCGTAGCAAATCACTTGAATTTATCAAGTGGCAGCTTCAGAAGGCTTTGAGAAAAGCTCAAATGTGGGCAAGAAAAAGTGGCTTTAAATTTTCTACAAACAAAACCAAAGTCATGCATCTATGCAGATTGAGAAGATGCTCTACAAACCCAACATTGAAATTAGGAACGGAAGACATACTATTAGTAGATCATCAAAAGTACCTCGGTCTCCAATTAGATAAAGGTTTGAGGTGGATTCCACATATCAAAAATCTTAAGAAGGAATGCTTGAAAAAACTCTGTCTCTTCAAGTGTCTTTCACACTCTGGTTGTGGAGCGGATAGAAGCAGCCTATTAAACGTATACAAAGCAAGATTGGCTATGGTTCTTGTGCTTTCGGCACTGCTAAAAAAAAGTATTCTGCGGATATTAGATCCCGTTCACAATGCGGCACTTTGGATATGCTCGGGTGCTTACAAAACGTCTCCGGTCTAAATTGTAAGTATAGAAATTGGTGAACCCTCCCTCGAGTCAAGAAGACCTCATACAATGGCAAAATACGGAGAAAAAATAATTTCAATTACACAACACCCATTAAAAGATGTCCTTTTTGGTGCAGAACCATTATTAAGTAATGGATTTGGAAAAAAAAAAAAGGAAATAACCTCATCCCTGAATATGGATCTAGCCACCGTTCAACAATTCCCAGAAGTCTGTGCACCAAGTTGGTGTACCCTTAAAATTCCAATCGGAGAATCTCCATATTTTTCTAAAAGGGCACTAGTTCGTCAAGAAAATCAAATAGCCTTTTTGGAACTAATAAATAACTATCCAGATCATAGATAGCATCCTTTATACGGACGCATCTAAATCGAGAGACTCTGTAGGGTTTTCGGTCATATCGGCGAATGAAGAACTTCTATACAAGCTTCCAGAAGCTTGCTCAGTCTTTACAGGAGAGGCCAGTGCCATCAAAGAAGCTCAAAGCTGTATTTTAAAGGTTCAGAGCATTATCACAAATTTGCTATTGTGTTCGATTCAAAGAGCGTCTTAAAAGGTATTCACAGCTCAAAGTTTAGGCATCCGGTAGTGATAGAAATCCTTAATATACACCGTAAAATCCTGATAGAGAATAAGGAAGTGGTGTTAATATGGGTTCCCGCACACAGTGGCATATATGGTAATGAAAAAGCCGATGCCGCGGCAAACTCTGCTCGTCGTTTAACATCACCTCAAGCAACAATGGTAAACAAAATCCCTCTGCAAGACTGGACAAGGCAGTTCAGCTCTTTACAGAAGGAAAAGTGGCAAATCGAATGGAATGCAAATTCATCTAAATTAAATGAAATAAAAAGAGATTGGGTCCTTTGGAAGACTTCCAACAGGTAGTCAAGGAGAGAAGAAGTGATCCTCCAGGCTTCGGATATGACATTGTGAGTTCTCCCACGGCTACCTTCTGCGAGGTTTAGAAGCCCCAACTTGTACGCAATGGGAAACAGTGAGTACAGTAAAACATATATTGTTAGATTGCCCAATTTTCAATAAATTAAGAATTTAACTACAAATGGAAAATACTATAAAAGAATTATTGAAAGATGATGAAAACAAAGTCAATATCCTCTTCAAGTATTTGAAAATAATTTTATATTATAACAGAGTATTAAATGTAAGTTTGAACGCCAATAACCCACAAGGCGTCATAAATAAATAAATATTTGAAAAAAAAAAAACGAACAGCAATATAGTATTCATAATTTTTTTTATTATTATTATTTTTTTTCTCCGAGGTTTTGCAATGATGTCACATCCCTGTCCTCAGTACTCCGTTTCTCCAACAATCTCTATTATTACAGTCATTCTCAGTGAGACCTCTGGCTGCCATATCCTCCTTTACATCCTCTATTCATCTTTTCCGAGGTCTTCCCTGTTTTCTCCTCTTGCGTGGGCAGTATTCAACCAATCCTCTTTCCCTTATTTTATTATTGGGGATTTTTTCTAACCGAGACACGGCACAACTTCTCCAAAAATCCATCTCCAGGGATAGTCATTTTTTTTTTGCTGGTATTTCTACACTGTCCAGGATTCACATCTATACAGCGTAGTGCCAATCAGAAAGGAGTGGAATATCTTCTTTTTCGTTTGGAGTGATACGATTTTATTCCATAACACTCCATTCAGTACCCCAACAGTCCTTTTTCCTTTAATAATCTTGTTAGATATGTCCCTATCTATTGAGGCGTGCTTGTCTATAGTAACGCCTAGATATTTGAAGGCATCGCTTTGCGGAATCGTCCAGTCCTTTAGGCAGAGAGCAGAGACAGATAAGAGGGCAGGCAAAGATTGGGTTTTTTCTTTATTCATTTCCAGACCCCCCTATGAATATATTTCTATGAGCTTTCTCATCATATATTCCATGACAAATTCATCCGATGCTATGACGACCTCGTCGTCCGCGAATTGTAAGGTGAATGGAACGTCTTCACCAACCTCTACTCCCATACCCCGGCATTTTTTTTTCTATTTTTCCATGATTTTAAGACCTGTTCTATATAGATGTTAAAAAGTATTCATAAATATACCTTAAATAATAAACACTGAATAAGTTATTAGGGTTTCTATTTATATTAGACAGTCAATAACCGTAAAAGATAAATATAAATATACCTAACTGTAAATACATGTAGTTAATATAAATAAACAAGGGCTATTCATTGATGATGAATGCACTTAGTTTGAGAACGTTAATAATATAATAATACAGCTGTTTAATATTGATTGTTTCTTTTATGGTGAATATAATATAGAATTGGTTTTCTGGTAAATTGGCTGCGCATGAAATATAGTGCTTTCTAATTGAATTATAAATAGGGCATTCTGCTATTAAATGCTGTAATGTTTCATATTGCTTCCTATTGTATTTTGTGCATATTTCGTTTGGGTTAGTGTCATATATGTTATTTTTGTAAGTAAACTTAATATTATATTTATCAGATAGGCGGGTTCGGACTATTATCTTGGTTATATTGAACAATATGTTATCTATTGTACTATTAGTTTCAGAGGGTAAACACGATGCAAATATACTATTATAATACGAACTATATGTACTTTTTTGTAAGTGTTGCAGATCAATATTGTTTTTATAAGTCGGGATTTGGCTATGGAAGTTTAGATAATTGTTTTCGTATAAAATTGATGTATGATTGTTGTTTATTTACTTAACGTCACTTTATGCTACTATGGCTTATCGGACGATGCTACAGTGGGAATCCTAAATTTTGCCTATCCAGGTTTGATTAGAATATGAATCTTTAACGAGTACCTGACATCGCACAGGCTCGGGACCGCCTTTAAACGTCCTCTCCGAAGGACTTTATAACTAAGGATTTTTTACTCCCATTAAAAAATCCTAGGACCACCTGCGGATTTGAACCCTTGACTTTTGGCATGGGGAGGTTGTTATGGTAACCACCCAGCTACATATGATCCAGTATGTATCATACCTACGAAGGAAGCCATACCTACGAAAAAGACGTATTATAAATATGTTTTCATTCTAATTTATTTAAATATTTATGGTACCATTATGGTATATTCCCGATATATTACAATAACATTTTAAACAAAATTGATGAACCAGAAAAAACACAGTACACCATGCATTTAGTACTTTTTAAGATCTTAGAAATGGCTTTAACTCGATTTTGATTTAAAATTTAATTCACTAATAACCCATATGTAACATGTATTGTTAATCCAATTAATTTCTACCTTTGTTGGTATATGTCTTTAATTTTGTGTCTTATATTTTATTGAATATGTTTGGGTATTTAATTAAGTTAATATTTAAATTTATACAGTCCACTTATTTACTTTTTGTAAATACTATTTAATTGTTACTATTTAATTATACTATTTAATTGTTAATCCAATTAATTTCTACCTTTGTTGGTATATGTCTTTAATTTTGTGTCTTATATTTTATTGAATATGTTTGGGTATTTAATTAAGTTAATATTTAAATTTATACAGTCCACTTATTTACTTTAACCGAACCACCGTGAATTTGAGTTATCATTTGGAAGTACTTACCTTCCACGGATAGCTCAGCGTAAACATAAACTGATTCTCGCAGAACTACAAAACATTCCCATTAGATTTGGCTCTTTAAAAACTACAGATACGGTTTTATACCTTTAAAATTTATTCGTACCTCAGCAGTTAAAGTTTATATAATCATAACTTTTTATCTAAAAAATCTGGTGCGGGCAACACAAGACTATCACTTACATCCGTTATTCAAATCAATTAAAGAATATTTAAATACAATTAGAGATAAAATGAATGAAACTAAAAAGAATTAATCAAATTGAATTTATATAGAAACATGTTTTTTTATTAAAAAATCTATTATATTATTATCTAAAACAATCAGTTAGTTGTATTGGCTTTTCGTCACTCTTTATTAACTTTTAAAAGCTTGTGTATATAATAATTTTTTTTTAATTTTTATCTTTTGCATTAAACAATTTTTTAGCAGTTTTCTCCTTTAGTTGGATATTGAATTCGTTCAGCTTATAAATTTACCTGTTTTTTTTTAATATCGTATTTCTTTTTTTTTTTTGTTTATAGAATCTACAAAATTAAAGACACTTTAGAAAAATATCGGCATTTGAGCCCTTTCAGACAATTCCATCCAAACTTAAACCTACATAATAAAGCCCATTAAATTTTACATCGATATAGTGAATTCCACCAAAATTGTTATGTTCGTTTTTTAGAAAATCGTAAAAAGGTGCATGTTGCATGATATAAAGTGGCTCTTCTGGTTAGCCGATTTAGATGAAAAAGTTTCTGTAACGTCTCGGGCGTATAGTTGTTTCAAATATCAAATTTAAGTTTCATAGTACCTTTCGTTTTCAAACTGGAGTTACCACACACACACACATACAGACTCAGGGGACCTTAAAACGTGTATTTCCGTTAAAAACTGGAATTCGAAAATTTTTACGCTCGCAATACTTTCCCTCACTATATATCTCATATACAGGTAAGTGAAAATAATACCTTTTCAAACATCTCAAGGTCATTTACTTCGTATCGAGAAGAGAGAAGTTTTCAAGTTAGTAAAATGTAGTAGTCAATTTTCATATGTTTCTTGTTTGAGCTTCTATTTAAATTTTTTAAATTTCCAGGTCACGTCTTAATGACACATCCCTGACTCACAGTAAATTTGTATATTTTTTTATGAGGACGGACAACTAGTAAAATGTTTGCTAATAAATTAAATATCTTTGTTGGAATTGATTTTTTTTTTTCAAATACGAATAATTTTCCTTATAAAAACATATTCAATTTAACGAAAATTATTCAGACTTTACAAAACTAAATACCGACATTCCAGCTTGATGTTTTCAAAGCGAGTTCATTACTTCTTAATGATCTAGATAATCCGTCTCGAAATGTTAGAGACGACTTCGAAGATACAAGTATGAGATTTCGTTATTCCACTTCAAATTATCTGAAGGAATTGCTTATAAGTGTTCTAATTCCTGGAAGTGGCTTATGTTACACGCAAAAGTAGTTCCATAAACAAAATTTGAAGAACCGGGGTTTTTTCTTTAAATTAAGCCAAACGGTGTATCTGTCATTATACGCTATTCAGACGATGCTGCAGATAGATTCCTAACATTTGAATATCCAGGTTTTATTATTACTGGAATCTTTAATAAGTATCCGACATCGGACTGGTACAGGATCACGATTTCACGTCTCCAGAGGCATTGCCGAATTTGAACCCACTACCTACTTTAGGCATAGGAGGCTGTTATGCTAGTCAAAAAGAAGAAATTACTTTTTTACCAATATCATGTATTTTCAGAATAGGTTTAATATTTATATTAAAAAATATAAGGTTGTTGAAAAGATTATTTCAAAATATATTTAACAGAAAAAGTGTTGTATTGGAGTTAAATTTTTGAAAACTTCAATTGAAATACCTTGGTTCTAAAACGTTATTGATGTCATTAAAATAATACACTTTTTAAGTCTAAAAGATCTAAAATACTATTTTGTAAACAAATAACGAATGTCATTTAATTATTTACGATTATCGCATATTTTTATATAACTATTTAAGATATTACGAAAATACCTGTAGAACGAGCTGGTTTCCTGCGAATAGATCATGCATTGATCATGTATTTACGCTAACGCAATAAATTAAAAAGAATAATGTCTGTAACAGAGAGATATACATGGTTTTTACAGATTTGCAGAAAGCTTATGATACGGTTCCATTGCGCAGACTTTTGAAATCCTTACAAAACATATGGATGAGAAATTACATGATTAATGGCTTCCAAAGCATTTATAATTGTGTTAGAGCGTGGATAGAACAATCCACTTCCCGATCACTAAAGGGCTCAAACAAGGGTGTTATCTATATTTACTGCTGTTCAACCTCTATGTTGAAGAGGTTGTAAAAGTATAGACGAAGAAATGTATGGGTGTGGGAGTAATGACAATCAATGTCTTTATACCCTACAATTTGCTGACGACCAGGTAAGCGAACGACAATGAAGTTGCCAACTACATGCTACGGAAGCTGTTTGAGGAGTATAGAGCATGGGGCATAGAAGTAAATAAAGAAAAAACTAAAGATATGGTATTTAATGGGAATGTACGAGCCTTATCAGTAGAAAATTAGGAATTAAAAAGGGTAAAGGGTAGAGAGGGTCTTAAATATCTTGGGACATGAATAGATGAGGATGGCAGCTCTTCCAAGGACATCATGTAAAAAACTACGAGGAAAGGCGGGTAACTGGAGTATACAATTCTGTGTTATGGAACAGGCAGGTGAATCTCCAAACCAAAAATACTTGGTAATAATGGCCATACAATTCCTTTTTGGGAAGCGTCACGCTATATGCAGGAGAAATGTGGGCGATTACCAAAATGGAAGAGACAAGGTTGCTATCATTGGAGATGGACATTTAAAGACGCTCTTGTGCCATATCTAGACTGCAGGTAGTTATCAACTAAACTATCAGGCGGAATATCCAACAAGAAAAACATTTTCTCAACAAAATAGAAATAAAAACGTTTAAATGGTTTGGAAATTTACAAACAATGACAGAGGAGCAATGGCCAAAGATGACCTTTCTATATTGAGCTATGGAAAAGTGAAAAAGAGGAAGACCCAAGAAAAGATGGTTACTGGATGTGGAGGAAGGCATGGATGGCTACCGGAGGTCTCCGAGAGGAAGAGAGCCACTTTGAGTGAAGAGAGGGTCAAAGAAGTGGCAAGGTAATTTAGGAACGGGGAACAACTGAGTTGTAAAAAACTCGTCAGTAATTTACCATACTATCGTCAGGTAGAATTATTATCGAAGGGTTTGGCTCAAGTTACGGTCCTTACTAAGCGCTGTCTCAGCTGTCAAGTAGTCGATGACTACTCAACTAACAAGGAGAGGATCCTAAATGTCTCTCATAGATTTTAGGAAATATACCAGTAATATAACCAAAGTACTTTTTGGGAATCTGAGCCTTAGAGTAGAAAAAAAGTACAAATAATTAATGAAAATACGATGGCAAACTATTTTGAACAATATACTGAGCAGGAACGTTATGATAATAATAATAGAATTGACGAACCCGAAGGTTCAAAGCCTATACCACCAAATTCCGACAACACAGACTCGTTCAATGTTCACCGTTCAAGCCCAAGCCCCCGAGATCAGCCTTAACGCAATCCTCCCATGGAGGCTTCGGCCTACCTTTCGGACGCTTACCAGTCGGTCATATCTACCATCAGCGAATACTAACTTTCTCGGAATCCGCTCCTCACCGAGCCCAACAACTTTACTCGCCCATTTGGGTCTCCGCGATGCTATCAACTCAATTATATTCACAGGATACAAGTTCTGCAAATCCGCGTCGTGCTACCTTCTAAACTCCTCTTCAGACCAAATATTTTACGCAGTACCTTATTTTCGAAAAGCTTAATTTATCCTTTAAAGTAAGCGGCTACGTTTCACATCCGTAAAGATTGTTATTATTGAACTAGAAAAAATGAAATCCAGGAGGAAATAAATTTCCGATTAAAGGTTGAAATTGCGTGTTATTATTCAGTTGCTATGTTACTCAGTTCGCGGCTTCTATCTAAAAACTTAAAGGTTAGAATTTTTAAAACTATTATTCTTCCAACGGTTCTTTACGGATATGAAACGTGGCCGCTTACTTTAAAGCATGAACAACGGCTTAAGGTTTTCGAAAATAAAGAACTGCGTAAAATATTTGTTCCGATGAGAGATGAGGTCACTCATCAGAGGGGAGTTTAGAAGGTTGCACAACGAGGAATCGCGGAACTTGTATCCTGTATAGCAGGAACGTAATAAATGTAAAATTTAATTGTGTCATCAACATATACCGAAAACATTTAATATGGCGCGCGCAATACACGATTTTCACTTACCTCCGTTGTTAATATAATGTTTGAAAAAATTAAGTTTCGATGGAGATATATTCATAGTAATGGAAATGGCATTTTCTAAGAAAAAATATGTTCCCAAAATTAAAAAGAACCGGATGTTTTAAATGATTCTGATTAAAAAAAAATATTATATATTGAAAATTAAATAAAAACATATAAAAATCAATGACAAAAATATAGAAAGTTCTATCGCATAATTAATTATAACATTAATTCCCAAAACTATGACCACTGTTGATTTGTGTCACTGTTGCTTGCCGTGAAAATTGTTTCAAGGTTGTTAACAATTTGTACTTTATTTATATAAAGAAATCAGTTTATGAGTGTTTTTTTTAAACAATTATTCCTGTATTAATTATGGTGTTAAGAATAGTTGTTAAATGTACAATTGAACATGTATTTCACAAAAATTTCAATTGATCAAACAATAGAGCTAACTCTCATGAAATCTATGAAAATGGTCCTTTGAAGTCAATGAAGTCATGAAGGTGGTCCTTTCAGACGTGGAGCAACACCAAGTGTTTTCTTCGAATGGTTAAGAGCAACGTTATACATCAGGCGTAGTGGGCGGAAGAGAGGAATTTAGTCGAGTTTCTTTTAAATCATCATACCAGCATGCTGGCGCTCAGAACAAATGAAGATTTTTCAGCCGTAAATAAAATTGTAGAATTTTTTAATATTCGCAACCTCTTTCCAGATGTACCGTAACTGCAATTTCCACAGGAATTGTAGGTAAGGAAACTATTGATTGTTATAAAGTATTTGATAAAAGAATTAATTCAAGAAAAGAAATTAAAGGTTTAAACTTGAAATATATAAAAATGACAATAAAAGATTCAACTAAATCTTTATTGGCTATGGCGCCCTCACTTAGCTTCCGCTGACTCTCACCAGTGATGCGGCTGAGAGGGAGGCGCTGGGATCCTTTGGACTCTGCTTGTCTTTCCACAAGTGGGGGACAGGCCCCGTCTGGGGTTCCCAAGCTGATTGTAATATTGTACATACGTATGAATGTGAAATGTTTTGTTTTTAGTTTATTTATTTGTTGACTTCATTTATTTGTATTTATTTTATCTACAAATTTCGTTATTGTATACGTTTATTTAGTTTGGTATCATTTTATGTAATTTGACATTTCTTTTGTTTATATTGTAAATATTGTATGAATGGGATCCTTTAGCAATATTATTATTGTTCATTGTGACAAATTGTAATACATACGAATAAAAAAAAAAAAATAAAAAATAATAAATTATATCATTTAATTATTAAGGTTGATTTTGGGCTGAAAAAAAAACAAAAAAAACACCACTTATAAAATACTTTTAGAAAATTTCTAACCAAGAAAATTAATAAATAATATGTGGTATTCTGAGTTTAAATATAAATCTCTTGATAAGAACCCTGACAATAGTATTGGTAACAAAATACAGCAAACAGTTAGAATAATTAATATATTGGTAGGGTGGATGAGAAAAATAATAAACAGAAAACCATTACAGATTTTTATAAGAGCGCTACAGATGAAAAAACAACAGATATTAATAATCAAAATATTAAAGATGCTGAAATAAATAAGAGCATAAACATCAAACAATCTTTTAAAATGCAATATATACCACATCCTACTAGTGAAATAAATAAAACATTATTAGCTTATGATTTACCCAACATCAAATTAGGCCTTTATAACAATAATAAATTACAAAAATTCCTCACCAGTACAAAAGACCCTATAAGTAATGAAGAAAAATTAAATGTTGTATACAAAATAAATTGTCTGGACTGTGAAATATGTTACATAGGGGAAACGTCCAAAAAAGTTAGTACTAGAACTAAACAGCACAAAAGTAATTGTAACAACAGTAAAAATATAAATACAACTGCTTTATCACAACATAGCATATATTTGAAACATAAGTTTGATCTCAATAGACCACAAATTTTGGAAATAGTCAAAAATAAACAAAATAGAAAAACCATAGAGGCTAATATATATATAATATATATATATATATATATATATATATATATATATATATATATATATATATATATATAGATAAAACCGTGAATTTTAAAACTGACTCAAGACATTTAAGTTACCACTGTTCTGATTTAATTAAAAAATTAAAAATATAATATAAATAATTAATAATAAATGTTTTAAAGAATTTCACAATATGAAATAACAATAACCATATACAAGTTAAAAATTGGTCTAATTCTTAATCCAGTTGCGGACAAAGATCTGAGCAATACTCTTGCTCAGATCTGATGTATTTAAATATTGACTTCGTTTTACTATTTTACCTGGCTCAATGTGTGATTAGTGAAAATGTTGTGATTACCGAATATATATAACAAGGTAACTTTATAATATTTATTTATTTATTTAACCAAGTACTATGTAACATTGTTAAATTTTTGCTTTTAATGCCTCCTTATGATTTTAAAATTTGTTATTTAATAGTTTTAAAGTTTTGTTATCAATTGACACCTAATTTATAAAATTTTTTAAACCATTCACTTCATTATAGTCATTTTTAATGTGATGATAAATTGCTTAATATAATTTTTGTAGACTTCTGAAGATGGGAGAATATCCCGAAACGTCATATTGATGAAATATAAGAATGAGTATTAGTGGAAGAATTATTCAGCCCAAAATCAACCTTTATAAATAAATAAAAAAAAATCTTTATTGAGCATAAACAGTAAAGTTATAATTAATAATACTGAAGTAGCTGTAGATACAAATCTAATTTTCCAACGCTTATACTTTTTGAGAAAGAGTAATGATGGACTTCGTCAATATTTTAACTATGAACTGGCCCCCTATCCTCTTTCACTTTTTGATAACACCGGAATGAGAAAAACAACGAAATCAACGCTATACCATATTTTTGAACAACACGTGAAACGGATTTTATTGATGTTACAGATTTTCTTTACATTATCGAAGGTTGTTTGATACTTCATAGATTAAAATGGAAATAAAGATCAAAAGTTTATGGATATTTTTGTGTTGTTCAAAAATATGGTATAGCCTTGAAAGGACCACCTTCATGACTTCATTGACTTCAAAGAACCATTTTCATAGACTTCAGGAGAGTTTTCTCTATTGTTTGATAAGTTAAAATTTTTGTGAAATACATGTACGATTGTACTTTTAACAACTATTCTTAACATCATAATTATTATATTTTATTATATATTATTATTATTATATTATTATTATTATTATATTATACACGAATATATTTTTTTCAAAGAAAACCACATAGAAACCGATTTCTTTATATAAATAACGTACAAATTGTTTAAGCAATATAAATAATTATTTCCTCCCTTTGAAAGATTTCTAATTTTGATTAATATAAAAAAATGAAAATGAAAACAAAAAAAATGATCAAAATCGGAGCTGTTTCTGAGGACTTTTGACGAAAAAGATTCACTGACGCGACTAAGCAAATAAAATTTAAAAGTAAAATGTTTCATCGTAAATCTATGACATCCTGCCCGGCGATGTCCGTTAATGATATCCCGCTTGTTCCGGTTAAACATATCCACTATTTGACAAACGCCTTACCAGGAATCCACATGCAATGAATGTTAAGCTTTGTGTTCTTAACTATAACACAAAACTATGAGTGACTCTTATTTTCAAACTCAATACATTCAATATACATGTCTTAAAGACTTATTTGGAATTTCAACCAGATACTCTTACGTGTAGTAGAATAATATCTATACTAAAAAGAGCAATGGTATAAGTTCAGTTGATTAATTAATTAGTTGCCTCCCTTATTTATTTCCTTACTAGCGTGAACCCACACCTAAAATAATAGAACCTCTTAAACTACAGGCTTTTGTCATTATTTTTTCTGATATTACTTATCTACCAGAACTATGAAACTAACCTTAGATAAAAAGTATATCAATAGACCTCTAGTAGTAGTCTAGTGTAAAAATGCTGTACACGATGCTCCATAAAAATCTCGTCCACTGTTTTGCAGTCATGGAATATTAAAGAGATGGCGGACGGTAGATGAGAAGCTGAATATATGAATATGTAACTGTTTACCTTGACTGGGTTCCGTTTCCAGAATGGAGTAACCTACTTCACCCTCAAGGTGTTCATCCCTGGGGCAAACCCGATCTAACTTATCTTGTTAGGCCACCATAAAATCAACAGAAGTTGTTATCAAAGGGCCACAGTTTCCCTATTAGTGGAGTTGAACGAGATAAAAAAAAGTTTCCTTGAAAAATAACGGGTCAAAGGAATTACATCATAGCCCCTGGTCAACTGCTTCTTTAGGAGCAAAGCACATTCCGTTGGACTTTATTTTAAGTATGTTATAAATTGGGTAGCTTATATTCATTTATTCTATTCATTTAAATAAAATTATTGTAAAAAAATATATAAAATACTTTTGGGCTATCGTTAATTATATACAAAATAAAGAAATAAGACCGGCATAAACCTAATCAGCGAGATCTGACAACATAATGATGTACACTTAGTATCGTATACTATATGTTTTAACTGGGAAAAATATTTCTCTTATGTATTTTTAATTATATAATTGTCTAATAAAGGATTTATTATAAAAAGTGGCCGCTTACTTTGAATGATAAACAACGGCTTCAGGTTTTCGAAAAATAAGGTACTGCTTAAAATGTTTGGTCCGAAGAGAGATGAGGCCACTAGGGAGTTTAGAAGGTTGCACAACGCGGAATTGCGGAACTTGTATCATGTGAATATAATTGAGTTAGTAGCATCGCGGAGACTCAAATGGGCGAGTAAAGTTGTTGGGCTCGGTGAGGAGCGGATTCCGAGAAAGTTGGTATGCGCTGATCCGACTGGTAGACCTCCGAAAGGTAGACCGAAGCGTCGATGGCTGATCTCGTGGGCTTGGGCTTGAACGGTGAACATTGGACGAGTCTGTGTAGGCGGAATTTGGTGGTATCGGCATCGAGCCTTCGGGTTCGGTAAGCCTATTATTATTATTAATAAAGGATTTGTTGTTGACCGTTAAGACTATGAAGAAGTAGGTTGGGCGCGCAGGCACCAGGAAAACACTTCAATTAGAAAAACTTATTTTATTTTAGCGTTGATGTTTTAGCATTCATTTTAAGCCTTTCTTCGCTTCCGCAGAAAGCGAAAATAAAGAGAATACAAATAGAGAGTGTTTATATAAATGTAAGACGAAACGTTAGCATGCAAATGAAATATTTTTTTCTTGTTGGTGTGTTTTCTTGGCGACTTTATGTGTAACAACTTTCCCTTCATATAATTGTTGATTTTTACAAAACATGTATTACTGCTAAAAAAAACAAAAAAAAAAAAAAAACATGCACCACCACAACCCATGAAGGGTCTTGGGCTCAGCACATATAGAGATTCGTACTGTTTCTAGGCCAACGGCCGTGCAATGAGGTGATTCACCCGAGATCACGCTCAGCCGCCAGGTTGTAACCTCTCACTAGCTGTTGTCTCGATTATCTGTTATTATTGTGCGCTCCTCATATTATCTCTCTTGAGTTTTATTTTGTTTTTCATCATTTTATTTACTTAACCATATTTGCCTCCAGATCAATAAAAGAATATTTCTATCACAATTGTACAAGACTGTTGTTCATTTTGCCCTCACCACCTCTAAAGTTGTATAGTTTTTTCTTCTTTTTTTACCTCTAAAGCTATTTTTATATCATTTGTTTAGTTATTTTTCTATCTGCATTTTTTTTTTACTCATCTAAGAATTTTGAAATGTATATTTTAAGATTCAAACGAAAAAAGGGTTAGATAAAATGCTTTGAAGATTTGAAATCTTTAAAAATAAACAAGAGGAAGTGTTGCTCTTTAGAAAAATAATAACTTTTCTTTGTACTTTGAGTGTTATTTCAGTCAATTATTAGCAGCGCACCTGATCTTACGGAAATGAAGAAAATTATTTTTGAATTTTAAATAATGATAAAACAATATTTATACCTTTTAAAAAACTGTATTTATTAAAGAGCTGATTTAATGTGATTATAATGATGAAATATTTTAATTATAAACATGGTTCGTTTATCATCAAATATAGTACTTATATGATATGTGTCATATCTTAGATTTTACACACATGTTTATTTATTAGTATGTATAGTATACTTTTACTTACTATGTATAGAAAGAGAAAGTATTACGATCGAGAAAATTTTCAAATTCCAATTTTCAATGGAAATACACGGTTTAGAGTCCCCTGAGTCCAAATAACCAAGTCCCGCAAAAAGGTCTGTGTGTGTGTGTGTCGTAACTCTCGGGCGGAAATGAAAAGTCCTATGAAACTGAAATTTTATATTTAAGACAAATATACGGGCGAGATGTTACAAAAACTTTTTCATCAAAATCGGCTAACCAGAAGACCCACTTTATACCATGCATATTGTACCTTTTTATGATTTTCTCAAAAACGGTTACGACGATTTTGATTAAACTCGCATTGTCGATGTAAAGTTATATGAGCTTTAATATCATGTGGATTTTATTCTGATTAAAATAGACTGACAGGGCTTAAATGCCGATATTTTAATAATAATATATTATTAATGAAATTTTTTGTTTTTGAACATAAGAGCAGTAATATACATGTATGATATACCGTTGGAAAGCTAAATGTCTTAGAAAAAATATTATCTAATACACAAGCTTTTAAAAGTTAAAAGAGAGTGATAAAAAACCGATAAAACTAAGCGATTATTTTAGATAATAATACAATCGAATTTTTAATAAAACACATGTTTCTATAGATATTCCATTTAATTAATTCTTTAATGGTTGAACTCATTTTTATCTCTTACTGTATTTGAAAATTCTTTAATCGATTTTAAAAACGAAGGTAAGTTAAAGTCGTGTGTTGCTCGCACCAGATTTTTTTTTTTATTCAAATCGTCAACATTAGTCCTACTTACACTGATTAGGCTAAACTCAATGAATAAGCTGTAATAATTTTTTAGGGTATTCTTTAAATGTTAGATAAGGTACCTTAAGAAAAAGTGTTATTGCTCTTTTATCATGAATAATATACATATATATTTTTCTCTGTAAAGATGAAAAAAAAAATCATTCAAGAAAACTATTAAATTATATCAATGTGATAAAATTACAGATTAAAATAAAAAAAAAATAAAAAAAAATTAAACTTATAACTATATAGCCATCAAACTTATTTCGTTTATTTTTTACAACCATTATATCATAATAACATTTGTTTCAGACTTGAATCAGCTGAAGAAATGAAACCTGACTTCTAGTAAATCACAGTAAGCAAATTAATTATTATTTTGAATAAGTGAAAATTTTATACTATAACCAGCCAATTGAACAAGATTAAGTTATATATACATCTTATAAAATATAAACCTCTAGCTATTTAAATATTTTTCTATTGTTAAAATGACTAGTTCATAGTATTTTGGAAGCGATCTCGGATTAAAAAGTACTTCCAGTTTGCATTTTTCTGTATATATATATATATTATATATATATATATATAATATATATATATATATATATATATATTATATATATATATATATATAATATATAAAGAAGCAGAGGAGGAGATAAAGGAAGAGAGGTAGAGAATGCTTTTATTATCTTTATGAAACCAAAAACCGTAATAAAATATTTTGGCTGATACATTTTAATTTAAAGACCGATATAATTTAACAACGCCTTTTATGAAGTTTTAGGTATAGTGACTTTACGGTGCCAGGCAGAAAAAGTCTAAAGATTCTCTAAAAACAAAAACAAAGTTCATCTTCCACAATCAAGAATTCTATTTGTACTTTGAGCCGTTACTCTCAACAACGCTGCTTGGTAACAAACTCCATTTAGGGGAAGATCCGCCGAGGTGTAGAGCAGTATTTTCATTACAAAAAAACAAAAGGGTTTTGTTCTCAAACAAAAGCACAAAACATTTTATTTATAAAGCCATCCATGATGACAAAAAAATAATTTTTGAATTAATAATAAACTAATGTATATTAAATTAAAAATGGTTATTTTTATGTAATAATTCTGCTACCGATGTAGAAATAAAGGAAAATCCTGTATAACTAAAACTAAAGTTAGCATTAACATAAATTTTTCTTGATTTTTATAATTCTTGATTATGTTTAATCATTTAACAATAATAAAAAATTAGGCTTACCTTATATGAAATGTTAAGATTTGCGTACATTGACCTGTAATAAGTATATATAATATAGAAATAACATCTTAGTAAAAAAATTAATCGACTAATATATTTTAAATTAATAAGTTGTTTATAAAATGGTTTCCTATTATATATTTACTCATTATATTAATGCTAACAAGAAGAAATATTTAATTATTGTATTTCTGATCTACAAAATTGCATGTATTTTTTAAAAGTAAATTTTAAAAATTAGTTCCTGTAATGCTGTTCAAATAAGGACAAAATCTACTTTAGATCTGGGGTGTTTAATTTTTTATTAATATAGTGTTTAACCGAAACCGACTCCAATTGTTACGGTTGGAATTAGGAAAAAGAATTAATTTAAATTTTAGAAAAGAAAAAAATATACCCTTATTATAAAATTATACCCTTACTATATATAGTAAGTGAAAGCAATAAAAAAAAAAAAAAAAAATACAAAGCTTTATTTCTAACGGTAACATAAAATAAATGATTCTTAAAAAAGAAAACTTATTACTACTTATATCCCAATTAGTTTTTGAGCTTGACCCCATTAGTCACAGACCATTTTACGGGTTTGATCATTTGGACTCGGATCCTAAAACACGGATTTGCGTTGAAAACTGAATTTCGAAACTTTTAGGATCATACTTTTCCTTAATATATATTTGATATGATGATCATATAATAATTTATTTTGGGACATGACCCTATAGAATAATACATGAGAGAATAAATTTGGGTTTTTGTGGCTTAGTGTAAGAATAAAAAAAAACATATTGTAAATAGTAATAAGCATATTTATCTTCAAATCCTAATTATTGAAAAAATATTTATAACAAATATAAGTCAAATTTAAAAAAATAATCATTATACACGTATGTATGTACATAGCTTCGACTAAAAAATACGATAAAAATGCTTTTTATTTTTGCTTTGAATATTATAATAACTTTTATGACTTTTTAATAAAAAATAAATTAATTTTTATAGGTAGGTTAAATCAAAATATGGTGAACCCTTGGCAATGAAGTAAAAATGAAAATGTAAACAGAAAAAAAAAAAATTCACTTACCTCCGTTGTTAAAATTAATTTAGTAATTTTTAAATACACTTAAGAGATAAAGAAAGATCAAACAATCAATTACATAAAGTTTCGATAGAAACATGTGTTTAATTAAGTAATCTATTATATATTTTTCTACAACAATCAGTTACTTTTATTGGCTTTTCATCACTTTCTTTTAACTATAAAGTGGTTCTTCTGGTTAGCTGATTGTGACAAAAAAGTTGTTGTAACATTTCGGGCTCATAGTAGTCCTAAATATGAAATTTCAGTAATTTACGACTTTTGGTTTTCGTGCTAGACATACCACACACACAGATACACAGACCTTTTTGCGGGACTTGGTCAGTTGGACTCAGGGGACCATAAAGCGTGTATTTCCGTTGGAAACTAACATTCGAAAATTTTCAAAGTCGCAATATTTTCATTACTATACATTTCATATATAGGTTAGTGAAATTTAATATTTACAGCTTCATCATAATATTGTCAAATTTCTATCACTGTTTTGAATCATTTAAAAAATTAGTAACTACCATAGGCGGAAACTTAACAATGTTTAATTAAAACCCATTTCATGATCGGGCAAACTCCGGAGCGAATAAGTTTCTCGTGGGTGTACGAAGGGCGAAAGTGCCCTTGGGACGAAAGAAAAAGCAAATGGATGGGCATCACCTCATCATCGCTGGACCAGAGAGAAATCTACTTCCAACGTGTGCTCGAGGCTTAAGGAGATAGGGATCCTTTTTTCATCCTCGGCACGGCAAGGTGGAAGATCAGTCACCCGAGTAAGAAGATAAGAAAAAAATCTGTGACCTCAGTAGCTGAAGATCGACTATTTGTTATATCTCAAGGACGACCGTAAATACGAAAATTAGTTGCTGAGAGCTCATGACATTGTTTAATTAACCTCAACCTTAGTTATATGCTACACTAATGATTATTATATATTAATAATGTTTCTTATTTTTTGTATTTGTTTATTAATTTAACGTCACTTTATGCTACTATGGCTAATCGGACGATGCTACAGTGGGAGTCCTAAATTTTGCCTATCCAGGTTTTATTAGGATAGGGATCTTTAACGAGTACCTGACATCGCACAGGCTCGGGACCACCTTTTAACGTCCCCTCCTAAGGACGGCGTAACTAAGGATTTTTTAATGGGAGTAAAAAAACCTTAGTTACGCCGTCCTAGGATCACCTGCGGGTTCGAACCCGTGACCTTTTGCATGGGAGACTGTTACGCTAACCACCCAGCTACAAGTGATCCCTCTTATTTTTTTTTTATTTATCGATTTAAAAATATATTTAAATCAAGAAGGACACCCAACTTCACAGCCAAGGAATATGGTTGATAAACCGTCTAAAATGTTATCTGAAACTCATATCTGATGAACTGTTATCAGCTTCTTTTTTACTTTCACTTACCTATAAAAAAAACCTGTACCACTACAACCCATGAAGGGTCTTGGGCTCAGTACATATAGAGATTCGTACTGTTTCTAGGCCAACGGCAGTGCAATGATGTGATTAGGCCTTGGTCGCGCTCAGCCGCCAGGTTTTTTTCCCCAATTATTTTGGGTACCCACTTTGAAGAGGCTGGAAGACCCCCAGGAGGATCTCCATACCCTAGGGTCGTCCCCAGATTGAATTAACAGAATAAATAATATTCTGCTATAGCCGGGATTCGAACCCAGGACCCGGAGCACAGCAGACTAGCGCTCTATCCACTAGACCACGCCGCTCCCTATACATGAAATGTCAGTTACCTATACATGAAATATAGAGTAAATAAACGTATTGTGATCGTGAATATTTTTCGAATTCGAGTGTTTACCGGAAATACACTTTTTAAGGTCCCCCGAGTCCAATGACCAAGTCCCGCAGAAAGGTCTATGTGCGAGTGTTCCAGTGTGTCCGTATGTGGTAAGTGTAGCGGAATAACTAGTAGTCGTCATATAAGCTCGAGGTGTTACAGCAATATTTTCAATACAATGCGCTAACAGGTAGTGCTACTTTATATTTTTCCCCTTTTCACGATTTTCACAAAAACGGCTGAAACGGTTTTGATTAAACTCTGTATACCAATGTAAAATTTAACGAGCTTTAACACCATGTGGGTATTATTCTTATTGAAATAGTCTGACAAGGCTGAAATGCCGAATTATTGAATTTTTTTATTCTAAAGTACTTTTATGAAAGAAGTTGGTTGAGGGTGCAGTCAATTTAACACACAATTAAGAGTAAACTTAATTTATTGGTGCCGACGTTTCGGCCTAAATTATAGGCTTTCTTCAGGGTGGTTGTGTGAGCTGAGAAGGCGTCAGTCAACCAAAGGCTTCTCAGCTCACACAACCACACTGAAGAAGGCCTATAATTTAGGCCGAAACGTCGGCACCAATAAATTAAGTTTACGCTTAATTGTGTGTTAAATTAACTGCACCCTCAACCAACTTCTCTCATATATACACACAGTCAACCATTGTCACTTCATAAAGTACTTTTAATTTAGTAGATTCGAAGAAGAATATCCCCTAATAAAAGGGGAAAAGAGAAAAATTAT
This sequence comes from Piezodorus guildinii, assembly GCA_023052935.1. NCBI lineage: Eukaryota > Metazoa > Arthropoda > Insecta > Hemiptera > Pentatomidae > Piezodorus > Piezodorus guildinii. Next base: position 67,644,336 of record CM041293.1, read on the forward strand.
TTTTAATGCAATTTTTTTTGTTTTTGAACATAAAAATAGTAATATATAAGTGTAATTCACCGCTGGAAAGGTATAGATGTTAGAAAAAAAATTATCTTGTTGTTGTTTTGGTTTTAAGGGAAAAAAACTGCGAGTGGTTATTATTGTCCAAAACATCTTCAGAAGACGATTAACTTACCTATGATGAGAGAAAAAAAATTATAATAAATAAATGAAAAAATAATAATAAATAAACAAATAATAAAAAAATAAAAATTGTGTGTAAAATATCAAAAATTGCGTAAAATAGCCTGAATGTGTTAAATGAGGTGATATAAACGAATGTTCTTCACCAATTGAATGACACCATCGACGGCCCGATCACTATCGCTCAATGCCTCTGAGACTTTACGTGGTACGCTACATTTTACAAATTCCCTACTATAACGAGGACACTCTTCGAAAATATGACTTACTGTGAGAGTCACTTTACACAGTTGACAGTTGAAAAAATATCTTATACGCAAAGTTATAAAAGTTAATAGAGAGTGATAATAAGTCGAAAAAATCTGGTGCGGGCAACACACGACTTTCACTTACCTCCATTTTTAAAATCGATGAAAGAATTTTGAAATACAGTTAACGATAAAAATAAGGAATTAATTAAATTAAATTTCTATAAAAACATGTGTTTCATTAAAAAATCTATTATATTATTATCTAAAATAATCAGTTAGTTTTATGTTCATTTCATCACTCTCTATTAACTTTTAAAATCTTGTGAATGGGATGATATTTTTTCTAAAATCTTTAGCTTTCCAACGGTATGTCATGCATGTATATTACTGCTCTTATGTTCAAAAACGAAAAATTGCATTAAATTTTTTTTTCTGTTTTCTCCTTTAGTTAGGTATCGAATTTATTCAATTTATATATTTACCGGTTTTTCATCAGCGTTAACAAGATAATCTAGTTATTATTATTGAATCTACAAAATTAAAGGTACTTTAGGGGAAGACAATTTAAAATATCGGCATTTAAGCCCTGTCAGACCATTTTTATCCAAATAAAACCTACATGATAATAAAGCCCATTAATTTTTACATCGATATAGCGAGTTTAATCAAAATCGTCGGAACCGTTTTCGAGAAAATCGAAAAAAGGTGCAAAATGCATGGTATAAAGTGCCTCTTCTGGTAGGCTCATTTTGATGAAAAAAGTTTTGTCACGTCTCGGGCGTATATTTGTCTTAAATGTGAAATTTCAGTTTTATAGGACTTACCGTTTCCGCCCAGGAGTTACCACACACACCTTTTTGCGGGACTTGGTTATTTGGACTCAGGGGACCCTAAAAAGTGTATTTCCGTTGAAAACTGGAATTCGAAAATGTTTACTATATATAGTAAGTGAAAGTAAAAAACTTACTGATTATCGTGGATAAGAATATAACTGGTTATTTCATAAAACACATGTTTCTATTAAATGTGAATGTAATTAATTCTTTAAGATCTTATTTTTATCTCGAACGGTATTTGAAAATTCTTAAATTGATTTTAAACAATGAGGTAAGTAAAAGCCGTGTGTTGTGCGCATCAGATTTTTTTTGATTTCGAACTGTGTTTAAAAGTTCTTAAATTGATTTAAACAACGGAGAAAAGTAAAAGCCATGTGCTGTGCGCTACAGATTTTTTAATATTCGCCTTAGGCACGTCGAGGCGGTCTCATGTATTCCATCTTAATGCAGAATCAAAATGACTCTTCCCCTAAACCCGCAGGCAATATTTCCTACACCAAACCATCAACTCCCAGCACCCTCCTATATATACAGTCTCATGCAGTTCAAACCCTCAATTCATTCACACAAAATGAGATCCCGTCTTCATAACTTTTATACCCCCTTCCACAGAACCGAAAAATATTGATGCTCCTTTCTACCCAGATTCACTAGTTTATGTAATTTCCTCCCATCAAACATCCGACATGTCTTTAAAGGAGGAGTGGTACCAGTGATTTTTTATTTTTTAATGGCAGTAAAATACGAAAGAAAATACATTTTAGAATACATATGCATTTTTGTAAATAGCCAACAAAAAAGTGATAAGAAACATGTCTTTTTGTTCTCTTTTATATAATTATTCACGGTTTTTAGGTTAAAAACAATAATGATTTTTTTCTCTCTTCAAAAATAACGTAGTTACAAGCGTATATATATGTAAGATTTTATTTATTTTCGTTTTTTCCTATTTTTTTTAGATTTGAAACCCTGTTCAATTAAAATAATATATTTTAATTATATCACCAATGCCATAGCAAACCATAATAAAATTGAGCCGTAAATGGCAGGAACAAAAGTAAATAGCGGTGTATTAATTATTATAATATCTTTCCTAATATTTAATTTATTAGTAATATTGACGGTATAAGATACTATGAGACGTAGTAATAATATATCAAACTTAATGTAGATAGATTGTGAAATTATTATGGTTGTTGTTAAATGGATTTGGCTGTAAATAATGGGATAAATAAATATTTAAAAACTAGCTGACCCGGCACACGTTCTGTTATATAAATGTTTTCTAGTGAATTTTTTAGTAGTCAAATTAAACATAACAAATGCATTGTATGTGTGTAGGGAGGGGTTCTATGTGGGAATTGAATTGAGCGCTGTAGACGATGAACACTGATAAAAACAAAAACACCAACTATTCAAATTCTCAATTCGGAGTATTTCATTTAAGTAACGGACATAATCATTGTTTGATCTCTTAAAAGTTAAATGTGAAGTATAAAAAAAAAATAAACATATATTTTATATTAAATTGTATAACAGTAAAAAATCGTTATGTACAACAATCACCAAAGCTTGCATTACCTCCAAGTACTCTGTAAATAAAGATAACAGATTTTCTAAAATCTTTAGCTTTTCATAGGTATATGACAGGGTAGGACGGGGCTAGTTGAGCAATTTTTCACTTGAACGGATATAGCTCCTCAATGATAAGTCTCAATGAGGTTTTAAGCGACTTGATGGATTCGTAATGTATCCCTTAGCAAAAGTGTGCATAGTATTTTTTTTTGTAAGAAGAAGAATTTAAGAGCCGCAGCTATATAAATCTAGGAAGTCAAGTTTGCTCAATGTACACCATAGGTGAGGTTAGTTAAGCAAGTTTATAAGGCGAGTTAAGCCCAAAGAATGTCCAAACCATGGGTTCAAGTTCGACTAAAAATAATTACTAAAATAAATACTAAAAATTTGTCACGTCTCGGGCGTATATTTGTCTTAAATGTGAAATTTCAGTTTTATAGGACTTACCGTTTCCGTCCAGGATTACCACACACACACACACAGACCTTTTTGCAGGACTTGGTTATTTGGACTCAGGGGACCCTAAAATGTGTATTTCCGTTGAAAACTGGAATTAGAAAATTTTCACGATCGCAATACTTTCCCTTACTATATGTAGAATGTGAAAGTAAAAATCATAAGAATTATACCCAGAACAACTCCACTCATCAAAAGTACAATAATTCTCTGAAAGATTAACACTTACCTGATTAAAAAACAGATAATAATTGACTAATACAGACGAAAACTTGTGATAAACGAGGTTTAAAATTTTTGGTCACAAAATAAATATAACACAGGAGCGCTTCACTCGCTGATCCAGCGGCAAGCAATCGAGTGGTGATTATCCCTCCCACGACTCTTTCTTTCCGCCATAAGATGCCAATGCGTACGGTGAATAATTTGCGAGATATTTCCATTGCCCAACATGGCCGTATGTTCAACTAGCCTCCCTCTACCCTACATCTTTATTGCTATTCTTATGGCCAGAAAAAAAAGTGCTCTTTTCTCCTTCAGATGATTCAATGATTAAATTCCTTTAAATTTAATATTTAGCCGTATTTTATCAATGCTAAATTTAAAGATATTTTAGAGGCAGAAAATATTGGCATTTTAAGCCCAGTGATACTAATTTAAGCAAAACGAAACCTTCTTCAATTAAAGTCCATAAAATTTTACTTTAAAATAGCGAGTTTGATCTAAATCCAAGCTTTTTTTGAGAACATCGTAAAAAAAAAACAAAAAAAAAAGTCCAAAATGAATGTTATAAAGTGGCTCTTCAGGACAGTCGATTTTATGAAAAAGTTAATGTAACATCTGGAGTTTATTGTTGTCTTAAATATATGATTTCAGTTTCGTAGAACATTGTTTTTGCGCATGGCTTACCAAAACCCACACACGGACACACACAGACTTTCTTGCGGGACTTGGTTAATTGGAGTCAGGTCACCCTAAAGCGTGTATTTTCACAATCGTAATAATTTCCCTCACTATACATTTTGTATATAGGTAAGTGAAAGTAAAACGACCGTGGCCATAATTATGGAATTATATAATTTTTAATTTCTTTTTGTTAGTTGGGGCAAGGTTTTCTACAATTCCTTTGAGATTTGACACAAAGAAACTAATTTTAAACATCTTATAACAGATTCTTTTAAACTTAATTAATGTTTGCCTTTTTTATTTGACGTTGGAGTTAAAGTTGTATAAAAAATAAAAAAATATTAGACTTTAAATAAAATTTCAAATTTAAATAACCCAAAGTTCCTCTAAGGTTATTTATAGTTGTGGGCAGGAGCACCCAACCAATCCTTTGAGATTTTATTTTAGAAAACTTAATTTAAATCTTCATATTTTAAACTTTAAGTCTAATTAATGTTTACCTTTTTTTTTTCTAGTGGTAATTGGGTATTTCTTAGTTTTGAAATGGGTAAAATAATATATTTTTTATTAATCCATGAACGTGTCATCAGACTTCACTGGCGGCAAGGCTATAAAATAAAATATACATCATGTAAAATAAACATTATAAGTTTTATTGATTATTTTGTTAATTTATTTTATGTCACTATATGCTACTGTGACTAATCGTATAATGCTAAATTTTTTATCCAGGTTTAATCAAGATAGGGATCTTTAACGAGTACCAGGATCGTACAAGCTAGGGGCTATTCTTTAACGTTTCACGAGGACCGCACATCGAAGGATTTTTTGCTCTCCTAAAAAATTATAGGGCCATCGAACCTTCAGTTTTAGGCGAAGAAGTCTGTTATGCTAGCTACTATACTACAGGCGTTAATAATAATAATAGGCTTAGCGAACCCGAAGGTTCGATGCCGATGCCACCGAATTCCGCCTACACAAAATCGTCCAATGTTCACCATTCAAGCCCAAGCCCCCGAGATCAGCCTTAACGCAATCCTCCCATCTACGCTTCGGCCTACCTTTCGGAAACCTACCTGTCGGATCAGCAAATACCAACTTTCTCGGAATCCGCTCGTCATCGAGCCCAACAACTCGCCCATTTGTATTCTGCATAAAATTCTGCACCACGCTACGATCTCACGTTAATTATGCTACTTTGCCAGCTGTTTTGTACTAAAACATGATCGATTTGATTCCGTGTTGGTCCATCCGGCGATGTCCACGTATACTTATGAATTTCCTTATGTTTAAACGTAGTACTTTTGATTACTAGGTTTTCGAAATGGCAAAGTTTATTAGTCGGGTCCCATTATCATTAGTATATTCGTGCAAACTTTCTTTACCGATTGTAGGACGATATACTTCTTCCCTTCCAACCTTTGCGTTCGCGTCGCCTAGTATTATCTTAATGTAATTTCGCGGTAACTTATCGTAAACCGTCTCTAGTTTATCATAAAATTCGCATTTTACTTCATCGTCACTGTCTTCGGTGGGAGAATGAATGTTTATAAACGCGATTTTAAACCAACGCCCTTGAAATTTAGCAACCGATATTCTTTCACTAAAGAACTGTACGTCCCGTAATGCGGAAAGAAATCTATTCCTAATCAGAAACCCGGTACCTAAACAATAATTAACACTCCCCCCGTACCGAATAGTATACTTTCCTTCTGTTAAAGAACCCTCCCCTGGCCAGCGAACCTCTTGTAATGCAACGATATCTAAATGGTACCCCTTAACTTCATTCGCGACCGACTTTATCCCACCTGCCGTATTTAAACTTCTAACATTCCACGTTCCTATTGTTAGATCTCTAATTTTCATCTTGCGCCATGATTCCCCTGAAGCAGTCCCCACCCGGAGACCCAAACGGGGGACTAGTTTACCTCCGGATAATGAGCGTTTTAGCTCAGAAGAATCCATGACTGTTGGTGGTATTTTGTGAACTAAAATATGTGAGTAGGGCGTTCGAACCTACGTCACACCCTCCAGCAAGCGGTCCCCCACTCTCATTCTTGGTCAGCGAGTCCATCGGACATTCGGAGGAAATTCCACAGACCATCCCCACATCCGCCACCCGTGGGACGCTCCCCATTCGCAGTAATGAGATGCGCACGAGGTTATACTACAGGCGTTACCATTTTTTATTTGTTGATTCTAATGTTGTTGTTTTTTCTTATATAGTAGGCGATCTTCACACGTTTCTATAATACATTATACGTGATTCAGTAGCCTAGTATCGAATAACCACGACAATTTTGATATAACTCTATACTTATCCGATACTTAGACTTAAAATCGTAAGTAATGGTGTGCAAGAGGGTCCCTGGGAACAGCTGACGAGCCATCTAGGTTTTAATCATAATTCGTAATTAAAATAACCATAGAAAAATTGAAATCTAAAAATGTTGAATTTAAGACGGAAAAGTTTAAATATCGTTTGGAAAAGGATGAATTTGAAATGGAATAGATTAAATTTGACTTGGAAAAGGTAGAATTCGATTTGGAAAAGATTGAATCTGACTTGAAAAAACCTTTAAATTTATTACTATTAGTCAATTATTCGAATTATTTTTCTGCTAATTCCTTGATAAATTATCTAAGATACAAGGAATGCTGAATTTTATGGATGCCAGAAATGTTTTATTATTATTGAAATTTTTATTCTTGTTTAAAGGTAGTTCAACTTTTTGATTAAATTGATTCACACCAAATTTTGGAAATATGCCTATTTGGAGGATGACAAAGAGGTAAAAATTCACTACGTGTTTATAATTAAATGATAAGCAATATTTTTCATATAAAATTTGTTTCATTACTGTCAATTGTAAATTGTGGAGAGCATTTGTTTTTGTTTTTTTATAATAATTCATAGAATTTTACTGAATTAAAATAGTTAACAAGTAATTAGCTTTAATATATAATTAATTATGTAAAACTGTTTCTCAAAGTATTATATTTTATTTACTTTAGGCAGGAAGTATTGACATGTATTTTTCTTTCAGAAAGTATTAATATAAATTTATAACTAACAAAATTCACGTGAGCTTGTTTCATTTGATTATTCGTTTTAAACCGTGTTGTATATTATTTTCGAATTCGGCACTTAAAATAATTAAATTATTTTAAATATTCTCAGGTAATTTAATTAATAAAATGGATAAAACAAACAAACAGTAATCCCTGCAAAGCTTCTTGTGATTCCATAAGTTAATCTGTTTCTAAATTATAAAAGGAAATGTATCATAACATCTCCATTTCATTTAATAATTGTTTAAATACATTTTTTTTTGGGACGAAACATCTCGGTCATCACTGAAAAATACGCGTTTTAGTCGAAATTACAATAATAAATTAAATGAATGAATGGATGAATGAATGAATAAAGCCTCTATTGCAAGGATAACATTTAAATTATAATATTTACTTTTTAGTTCTAATATAATTTATAATATAATCTAATACAATTTCTAATATAATCTAATAAAAAGTTCTAATATAATTGAAAAAAAATATAATGCTAAGTGAAAAATAATAATAATGTATATACTTGATAAATGAAAAAAAAACAACGATATTTACAAAAAATTATCACAACAGGCCTCTCCTTACGGAGGTGATGGTCTAACTTCCCCGGTGACCAAACTTATTGGGACGTGAATAAATTAAATACTACCAATTAAAAATATTAATATGGTAATATTCTACTCATATGATCACAAAAATGCATATTGAATGCTTCTGGTCATTAAATGACGGAAGCAATATTCTTCAAACATTAATAAACGGAATCGTCAGAATTCATAACCCATTTTTTTTTGCTGCATCGCCTTTTTTAATTATCGTGCATTGTTCCTTTGCATATTCCATTGGTATGTAGACACTTTCAGGTTTTAACTGAATGAAGCTAACATCTCAGTTTTGCCACGTATGTTTATTATTATGTCAATTTTATTATTCTTATAAATTCTTATTATGCGTTTTACACGTTTTTACGATTTTCTTTAAATTTTGATTAAAATCGCAATGTCGATGTTTAATGCTTTAATATCATGTTACCATATGATTGAAATAGGCGATGCAGATATTCTCCTAAAGTACTTTTAATTTTGTAGATTCGAAAAAAACTATTCATGTTGTTAGCATTAATAAAAAAACGGTTTGGTTTGGTTTTTGATATATTTATTGCAAAAAATATCTTGGGCACTGATGCCAGATACACTCATTTTAGAAAAACAACTTAAAACAAATAATATTTTTTTAAACAAAAAATTATGGTTTTAGTTGAAATATTAAATAATAAAATTAATTAAAACAAATAATAAACTATGTTTGTTTATTTATTTAACGTCACTTTATGCTACTATGGCTAATTGGACGATGCTACAGTGGGAGTCCTAAATTTTGCCTATCCAGGTTTTATTAGGATAGGGATCTTTAACGAGTACCTGACATCGCACAGGCTCGGGACCACCTTTTAACGTCCCCTCCGAAGGACGGCGTAACTAAGGATTTTTTACTCCCATTAAAAAATCCTAGGACCACCTGCGGATTTGAACCCGTGACCTTTAGCATAGGAGGCTGTTACGCTGGCCACCCAGCTACAAGTGATCCCCAAATAATAAACTAATGCAACAAATAATCTACAATAAACAGATAATAAAAACACGGTTAACACCAAATAGATAAAAAAATCTGGTGAAGGCAACACAGGACTTTAACTTACCTTCGTTTTAAAAATCGATTAAAGAATTTTCAAATACAGTTTGAGATAACAATTAGTGAACCTATTAAAGAATCAATTAAATTGAATTTTTATAGAAACATGTGTTTTGTTAAGGAATCAGTTGTATTATCAACTAAAATAATCAGTTAGTTTTATCGACTTTTTATGACTCTTTATTAATTACAAGCTTGTGTATTAGATTTTTTTTTTCAAATTCTTTAGTTTTCCAACGGTATATTACACATATATATTACTGTTCAAAAACAAAAAATAACATTAAACAAATATTATTTTAGTTTTCTTCCTTTAGTAGGATATCGAATTTATTCAGTTTATATATTTACCTGTTTTTTATTAGTGGTAACAAGATAATATAGTTATTTTTAGAGAATAAACCAAATTAAAGTTACTTTAATAATAATAATAGGCTTACCCGAAGGTTCGATGCCGATACCACCAAACTTCGAATGCACAGACTCGTCCAATGTTCACCGGTCAAGCCCAAGCCCCCGAGATCAGCATTAATGCAATCCTCCCATCGACGCTTCGGCCTACCTTTCTGACGCCTACCAGTCGGTTCAGCGAATACCAATTTTATCGGAATCCGTTCCTCCCCGAGCCCAACAAATTTACGCGCCCATTTGAGTCTCCGCGATGCTATCAACTCAATTATATTCACAGGGTAAAAACTCCGCAATTCCGCATTGTGCAACCTTCTAAACTCCCCAGTGGCCTTATCTCTCTTCGGACCAAACATTTTACGCAGTACCTTATTTTCGAAAACCTTAAGCCGTTGGTCATCCTTCAAAGTAAGCGTCCACGTTTCACATCCGTAAAGAACCATCGGAAGAATAATAGTTTTATAAATTCTAACCTTTAAGTTTTTAGGTAGAAGCCGCGAGCTAAGTAATTTAGCAACTGAATAATAACACGCATTTCCAACAGAAAAGCCACATAATATCAATTTAGCCGATTTTGATTAAAAAGTTTTTGTAACATCTCGGGCGTATAGTTGTCTGAAATATCTGAAGAAGTGTATTTCCGTTGAAAACTGAAATTCGAAAATTTTCGATCGCTATATAGTAAGTGAATGTAAAAAGAGGTATGATATACCGATGAAAAGCTAAACATTTGAGATAAAATATACTGTCATCTCTCCATTCTCTTTTACAAAGTTGTAATAGGTAATGGAGAGTGATGAAAAGCGAGAAGCTAAGTGATTATTCTGGACAATAATTTCTATCGTTAGATTATTTATCAATCGAAAATAAATGTTTCCATACAAACTCAATGTAATTCTTTAAAACAATTTCAACTCTAACTTAATTTAAAAGTTCTTAAATTGGTTTCTACAACAAAGGTAATTGAGATGTTGATTTCCAAAGGTATTAAGGACATTTTTCTTTAAATTGATATTTTGGCATATTTGTGTTCTAATGGTTTTGTTTTATTTAAAACCGTCATCAGATTTTATTTAAAAAAAAACAAAAAAAAAACTGTTTAAACCGTATTTGAAAATTTAAGTTCATTCAAAAAGTTGATAAATCCACATTTCATTGAATTTCAAAAGCTACTAATAACATTTCTTTTCAAAACGCACTATATCCTCTGTATATGAAATAAACTTTCCTTTCATTTTCTCCCAAAAAGAACTATATTTAAAGTAGACGACAATTGTGTAATATGCAAAGTCCCTGAAGACCCGCGCCATGTTCTATTCAGGCGTAGAAAAATATAGGAAGAAAATAAAAGTGTTAGTTCCACAAGAAGAAGAAGCCAGCTTTTAAAACAATTTGATAAACAAAAGGGAAATCAACTTTTTTAAGCTCACCAGATTTATAATTGCATTGGAAAAACATTGTAGTTAATGCAGATTATTATTAATAATATCTTATTGTTTTTTGTTTTTTTTTTCTTGGCTACTCATTTCTCTGTTCTAAATAAAAGGTGCCCTAGTTCAAATAGTTAATTCATGTTAAAATATAATGTATTCGCCATATTACAATTTTTTTTTGTTTACTTTCGTTTTAATTTTACCCAAGCTAGAGAAAAGAATGCTGAACAATGAAAAAATTACAAGACTTTAGGGGAAAATATAAATCTAATGTTTCCATGTTAAAACAAACATATTTTTCTTCCATCATTTTTTTTATCATAATTAACATAATTCATCAATATTAGTCGATATTCCGAAACGTCGACTAATATTGACGAATTATATCGTTAATTATGTTAATAAAGATGTTGGAAGAAAATTATGCTTGTTTTAATATGGAAAAATAAGAAGTACTTCCTCAAGTCATACTTATCAAAAAAACTAAATCGAATAGTAGCTTTACGACGTCCAAAGTAAAAATATAAAGCTGTTGGAATATAAAACAAATCATTAACGAACTAATACACATTGACCGTTTTGGTCTTTTAGTAACATCTAGTCACCTAGTAAAAAAAATCAAAGTTTCAAGTATTTCACTAATGCATACATTTTTTTGACCTGTAAAAAAAATAGTTAAGGTAAATTACACCAAAAAAACATTCTATACTATATATTTCTTTATTAAGACGCAAATATAGCTTTCGGTATCATAAAATTTCGTATTAAATTATTCTTCACTCTTTTAATCTAATATATAAATAAAAAAAAAAAAAATGTGACAGATGAATATGGCAATGACACCGAAAGCTACATTGCGTCTTGATATAAAAATATAAAGTATGGACTGTTTTTTTTTTTTTTTTTTTGTGTAACTTACCTTAATTATAATATCCAATCGCAGCCTATTTATTGCAGAAAAATAGTTTAAGGTATTTGATTTTTAAAGTATTCAAAATAGTTTTGTCGCGATGGTATAGATATATAAAGTTTCAGTTCAAAAAATACTTCAATTTTAGTGAAGAAGAATCTAAAGGAATATTAGGAAGAATACTTGATGTAATCGCTCTGTGTAATTCATTAATTTACCTATATATGAAATATACAGTGAGGAAAAGTATTGCGATCGTGAACATTTTACGGGTTTTTTTTTATTAATTAGTCCCCTAAGTCCAAAAACCAAGCCCCGCAAAAAAGTCTGTGTGTGGCAGGTCCCACCCGAAAACGAAATGGTTTACGTAACTAAAAATTTATATTTGAGACAATTATAAGCCCGAGATTTTACAACAACTTATTCATCAAAATCGGCGTACCAGAAGAGCAACTTTCACCTTTTCACGATTTTTTCCCAAACGGCTCTAACGATTTTGATTAAACTCGCTATATCAATGCAAAAATTAACGGGCTCTAATATGATGTAGGTTTAATTCTAATTGAAGTATTCCGGCAGTGCCTTAATGCCGATATTTCAAAATGCCTTCTTCTAAAGTACCTTTAATTTTGTAGTTTTTATAAAATTGGCCATGTCATCTGACTACCATTGCTTAAAAACAGGTAGATATATAAGTCGAACGAATTCTATATCCAACTAAAGGAGAAAACTGCAAAAATATTTGTTTAGTGCAATTTTTGTTTTTGAACTCAAGAACAGTAATATACATGTATAATATACCGTTTTAGGCTAAAGATTTTAGAAAAAATAATATCTTATACATACTATTGTAAAATTTAAAGCACAGTGATAAAATTGACGGGAAAGACCGATAAAACAAATTAATTGTAGTATATAATAATATAATAGATTATTTTTTTAAAACATATTTCTATTAAAATCCAATGTTAATAATTCTTTAACAATTTATTTTCGTTTCTCAATTCGTTCAAAAATTCCTAAATTGTAAGTAAGTGAAATTCCTTTGTTGCGCGCAACAGATTTTCTTTTTATTTTGTCAATTACTAAGCAGGTTAGTATGCTCTATGCGTATGACCATATGGTGCCCTTATGTATGAATGTTAAAACCATTGAATCTAGATTGCAACGATAAAAACATTTTTGTCATTTTATCGTTCTTAATTAACCTTCCAATGGCGTCATTGACACTATTACAAAGAATAAGATAATTAACTACGTTCGATTTTATTTTCTGTTAAAATATCAATTAACATTATTTTTTTAAGCCGACTGGGGGCCAAGTTTAATATTTTGTTTTAACATTTTCGAATGGAAAAAAGAAATGATTTGCTTAGAAATGCCTATTTAAGCACATGTCTGTGATTGAGAATTGGTCTTATATATTTAGTTAAGAATCATCATGTCAACTTGATTTAAATATAAATCAAGCTAATTTTCGAACTGGAACTATTATGCTTTCAGGAAACTGATACTACTAGCACTGAATAGACAATACCACTATCACAAACTGTTTGACAGATCTCTCGGCATTAGTCAAATGTGGTAGATGATATATGCAGCTGATCATTGTATTCTTTGAGACACTGATTTTCGGAAGGTACCAAGGGACATTTTTTACGAAATTGATATTTCGACATATTTTTATTCTAATAGTTTAGTTTTCTCGAAATCCGTCATCCGATTTCATTTAAACAACCTTCATTTAAAAAATAAAGATACTGCATTTCATTTAATTTCAAAGCGTGATAAAAACATTTCCTTTAAAATCGTACTGTGTCCATTGTAAAATGATAACCTTTCCTCTTATTTTCATCCAATTTGGACTGTATTTCATATCTTATTCCAGTGGCACGACAAGCCGTGTAGGTCCTGGGCCTCGTGGTGTAATCTCCTGGAAGAATACACCCACGTTTCTCGATGCATTTTGTAGGGTAGAGTTATCACTCCCTACGCCTATTTTTGCGAGTGGCCACCATTTGGCTGACGGGTCTCACATACCCGAGGAAGAGGCTGTGAGTGAATCCCCATTTAATTACATCCTTATAAAAGCCCCGCCGGGACTGGGATTCGAACTCACAACCTATAGCACGAGAGACTAGCGCACTAGCGACTCAGCCACGGTCTCCTCTGTATTTCGTTTAAGACATATAATACCGCAGAAGCACCTAACTTTCGCAATTCTTTGCCGTTTATATATTTCTATCCTTATTTTGTGAATTTTAGATTGTTCATTTAGCACGGTTTGAATCACCGCTATGATTTTGATCAATATTTGAACCTAATAATAAGTTTTAAGTAGTTTCAAACAAATTATTTTCGTTGCTTTGGTTCTCGTAAGTTCTCAATCAGATCAAGTTGTTTCATAGTATTCCTTCTTGCAGCTACATAAATTTGGTTTGAAAACTTATTGATTCAATACAAGCAAATGAGATTAATATATGGGTAAAAAACATGATAGTCATGTGGAGAAACAACCCATTGGTAGCACTCCAATATCTAATTTATGATAAGTCGTCTTTTGGACATATTTTTTAAAGGAACCGCGGTGGATTGTCAGGAATAGATGTTGAGGAGAGGTGATGGATGAGCGGGTTTGAGTGGGTTTGGAATAAAAATAAGTATATCTGTATCAGGCTAAGTATTTAACTAATGGAATATGTAGGTCTTTATGGATGATTATTAGTGTCAAAGTATGGAGCATTGAGGATTTTTCAAAGGATTTTGGAGGGATTGGTTGAGAGAGGAATTCAATGGTTAAGTGGACCCTTATAGCTCAATTCCGTTGGTCCAAATAAATGAGTTTTTATAGTAAATAGGAAGTTCGGAGCATTTTTTGAGTAAATGTTGTAGTAATCGCTATATACGAGCAGTTTCCTGTTGAGGAACATACATTTAAATAGATTAATGTAACTTTATCAATAAAGAATAGTTAAATTAACATTACCTTGCACCACGACCTTAATGTTCCTTTTATTTCAGAATTAATTCCATCCAAATTTTCCAAATTCCACCAGAATCTCATTCATCATCCTAATCCTCTAGCTCAATCCCTATCCAGCTCCACTCATCCATACAACCCCCACCTAGAAGGTTGAAACGGCAGTGGCCCCGCGACCTTTTGTAAATATATTAGAGTTCTAGCACTGGCTAGATTCTCCACTCAATGTGGTGTATGTATGAGTGTGTGTATGTGTAAATAGGTATAAGTGAATTCTTGACTTTATTGTATTGATTCATTATTGTGTATATATTTTATTGTAATTTTATGCTGTGTAAATATTGTATGAATGTAGTATGTATGATATCTTTCAGCACTACTATTGATGTCCAAATTGGGACAGATTGTAATTTTACTCAATAAAAATTGTTGAAAAAAAAAAAAAAATTAACATTCTCCGACTTTGTTCTAACGAAATAAAAAACGGAATGACATATAAAAATAATTCATCAGCATTTTTAATAAAATATTGTTTAAACGTACATTATAATATAAATAAATTTGCAAATTCAAAACATAGTGAATATAAAGTTGAACTTTATAACACTACTGTGTTCGGTGGCATACAGGGTAATAAAACAATTTATCTTAAAATATACATTTATTTATCTTTTAAAAAGTACACATAAAAACACATTATTATTATAAATAAAACATAATACAGTGAGGCATTGTTATTATCGAGAATACTGAGGTTCCGATTTACCATATAATATAACATGAAAGTACCTTTTAACATATCTGCATACTTGTTTCCTGCTTGACTCCGTCCGTGCTGGACTTCCGATTCTCTTCCCGTCCGGGCTCAGACTCCCCAGGTAAAGGGCTACCTCTCCCAAGCAGTGGAGGGGTGCAGTTTTTTGCATAGACCTTCTAATAACCCTTCCTGCTTGTCGCCCGGAAACTGCTCTATTTTATACGATTCAAAAATATTCCTTCAACTTTCAGTATTCTCGATACATAGCATTCACCTAACCTGCGAGGAAATAAAAATAAAAAACCGTATGGTTTTTGATTTTTCTTTAAGTATCAAAACATAAGCTAATACGAAAAACCTCAAGTTATAATACTGTACATCTATGAGAAACAAAAGGACATAACAAACATGACCTCCAGGAATAATTAAACATTAAAGTACAATGATAGAACTTTTCAATTCAGGTTTACATATAAAATTTATTCTTTACTCACAAAAATGTCAATCGCTAAAATTAATTATAATTCTTCACATTGAATGCGGTGCTAATGAAATCAATTTGATTTTATTTTCCTTTTAGACAATCTGTTGATACATAATGGCTAGAAACACAACATATAATTTTTATTTGATATTTTCTTATTATGCGGCAAATCATAAAAAACAACATGAATCTACTATTAGGTTTCTATTATTTTAATTTCTAATTAAAATAATAGAAACCTATTAGTTTAAAATTTTATTTCTATTAGTTTCTATCTGTTTAAAATATTTTCTTTCAAATAATTATATTACAGTAATGACACACCCTCAATATTCTCATTATGTTTAAAATTATTCTTACTCTTACGCAATGACAATCTGGTCCTATCTTATAATGCCGTAATAGTGTTAAATAAATAGTATGAATATAGGAGAGATTTAAACGTCACAATCAGAGTATACTTCAGAAATGGAATGAATCTCAGATTTCAACAAGAAAATAATAATAAAAATAGCTTAACTTTCTGATGACCGCTTAACGACAAAATTAAATTATCATTTACAACAAATATCATTTCTGACTTCGGGATTAAAGGAGGCCTACAGCTACTCCACATTCAGGGTTCTTCCCTTTACAAAACCTATTAGAAGGTAAATTATCATCTCAGAATAATAAGGAGGACTGATATCTACTCCATTTAAAGGGTAATTATTCCCTTATTACTTAAAATGACTTCACATTAGGACTATTAAAAATATATGTATTTAAAGATCCACCACTTTTTTTCTTATTAGTTTTCGGATGCTCATTGTCCTTTACATTTATTAATAGATTTGAATGAAACACGATAATAAAAACTGAGACTCATTTTTTCTTCATATAAAATAGCAACATACATAGCAACACATGTACTTTCTTATTATTGCGTGTACTATAAAATAATGTCTCTTGAATATTCACATTCTTTAGGGGGAATATTAAATGTAATCAAACAATCAGGGATGATTTTATTCTCAAGGAAAAAAAAGAAAATATACATTGTTTAGTAATTAACATAATAAAGACAATTTTTATAAGTAATGTGATAATTGAGGGTTTAGTGACTTTTACCACTGTCGCACAGTGGGCTAAATCACCAATTTAGGTGGACAAAAGTCAAGTCAAACGTTTGGAATTTTCCAGTGCTTCACCTTTTTTTTATGAGTTGGCAAGACCATCAATAATAATATTTCCCACGATACAGTGTTTACAAATAAATAGTAAATGAATGAATCATTCCTGTTCACAGAAGTGCCTAATAACCAAAAGTGGAATTATTTTTATTCCATGGTCATTTATTATGTTTAAGGTGTATTTAGAGCAAAGTCTTTTTGCTTTTATTTAGCAATGGGCATTGCTAAGACAGGTAAGACATTATAGGGGTACTCACTACGTTTGCTATATCATATTTTTTGTGCTATTGTGCTAAACCCATAAATTTTATACAGGAAATAACTGTAGAAACTCGACGGGTTTATCAAAATAACACAAATAGCATGCTATAGCAAACGTAGTGAGTACCCCTTATATTTCCAAACTCGTTTTTCAATATAAATTGCAATCTCACCTGTAGAGTTGATTTAGCAATTTATAAATGTACGCCCTTATTCAATAACGAAAAACTATATAATCCCCAAGTTACCCCAAGGATTTGTTCGTAGGATTTGTTTTACCAATCCTTCTAGTCTTTAGATCTTACAAAGAATTTTTGCGTTTTGGGTGATACATCATTTTTTTCAGTCAAATATTTTACAATCTATAATTTCAAGAATTTCCTAAACCATATAAAATACATCTATTAACAGATTTAAGCAACTCCGAGTCATAATTAGATTTTTTGTATTGTTTTTCCCGTATTCTGGGACTTCAAACGTAAAATATAGGCGAGTTTTAAATTTTAGCAAATAAATTTGATGTTTGACCACGGTGCGCTCGCTAATCGTGGCAAAAAATTAATTAGCATTTATACTTTTTTCTTATTATTTTTTAAAATATTATTTTCCGTAATCTGGGACCCCAAAGGTTAAATATAGACAAGTTTCAGAATTTTTTCCACCTAAATCGGTCATATTGCCCACTGTGCGTCGCGAATTTCACGGGTTAGATTCTTCCATATAAAGTATTATATCCCTTTCAATTGTTTCCAAAGATTATTGTATCCAAGTTTATTTCCGGAAAGTACTATATTTATATTATATAGCAAATAAATCATGGGTAAAGTGCAATCTTTTGCAAAAATAAATTATTATCATAGCAAAAAATAAACTCTTGAATTTAAAAACGAATAAAGTAAATTCGTTCACAAATAATAGAATGACAGATTTTTGCGTCACCAGAAATCCTAAAGTGGATATAGTATCTTTCGGAAATCAAAGTCTCAATTATATTTAAATTAGAAAACAATTATAAATGTCTGCGTAAGAACGAGTGATGACAAAACTTTTTGAATGTCCACTACGATTGGGTTGTAGTTCTTTAAGTTACTTGACAGCAATCTCTCTCTTATTGGCTATCATTTGTACTTGGCGACGTGCTATATCATATCCCTGCTATTTCGCACGGTTTAAGACAGGCGGTTGACTTAAAAAAGAACGGTTCTCTGTCAACACAAGAAATTTATTTTCAATTTGACTTAAGGCGTTGTACGTTACGAAGCTTAATGGAAGTTTTTTATGAAACGGCTACGTATAGAATTTGATGTGTATTTCAAATGATCACTTTTAAGAGGTATTCATAAACATTACAAACCAATTGCCGAATATAATTTAAATAAAATTAGAAAATATATTGCTTGTATTTATTTTTTGATGAAATGCATTGTAATCATAAGACAAATGTTGACATAGCCCTAAAAAAAAAAGAAAAAAAAATCTGGTGCGGGCACACACGACTTTCACTTATTTTGGTTGTAAAATCAATATAACAACTAATAAATAGAGTTCAAAAAGGTTTACAGATTGATATTTAGTTTCGTTGCAAACATATATTCTTTCTACAACAATCAGTTAATTTAATTAGCTTTCCAATGGTATATTATGCATATATATTACGGTTCTTATATTTTAAAAAACATTATTAAAAATACTGTTTCTTTTATCTCTTTCAAATTACTATTACATTCATCCAACTTAAATATTTAGCCGTCTTTTATCATAGCTGAGGACATGAAATGGTAAATTTTTTTTATCTACAAAATGGAAGATACTTCGTAAGAAGAAGATTTAAACTATCGGTATTTGAGCCCTTTCAGACTATATCAGTCCGAATGAAACCTACTACGTCATATAAAAAACCCTTACATTTTACATCGATATATCGAGTTTAATCAAAATCGTTAGAACTATTTTCGAGAAAATCGTAAAAAGGTGCTGTAACTTCTCAGGCATAGATAATTTTAACATTTGAAATTTTAGTATCATACGCCTTTTCGTTTTCATAATACACACAGGGACGAGCAGACCTGTTTTTAGGACTTTATTATTTGGACTTAGAGGATCCTAAAACGTTTATTTCCGTTGGAAACTGGAATTCGAAAATTTTCACGATCGCAATGCTTTCCCTTATTATATTTTTCACATATAGGTAAGTGGAAGTAAAAAAGAAAATGCAGGGTTCTTGTGGTTCAGAAATTGATAAGTATCAGTTTCTTTCTTGCCCAAAGATGGTACAATGATTTGATATGACCGCGATCACAACTACCAGGCGTACAAAATACACTATAAAATACAAAAGAATAAATAAATTATTACTCCTAAAACAATTTCAATAATAGATTATGTATCACATTTTTATTTAAAAATGTATAATATATGATTTTTGAGGACAAAGTTAATTGGCTGACCAGATTATTTTTTTGGGTAAGAAATATTATTCTTGTACGTAATATTTTGAGCATACGTAAGCCAGTACTGATTTTTAGTTTTCAATTTATTTTAAATTATAAATATGTTTACATTACAGTATTTTATTAATCGCTACCAAGTTAAAAATTAACGGTGGGTATTATTAACTTTAAAAAATGTTATCTGTTAGATAATCATAGAAATAGAATGATCTATAATTATCTACATCGTTCTAAAACTCAAAGTCAAACAAAAAGTCAAGAATATTTCATTATACTTTTCTTGCAGTCGTTTAATGAAATCCACTACAAAAATAAAAATAAAGATAGTTTTTTTATGACGCTTATATTTTTTGTTTTGTTCCACTATACCATAAAACAAATATTTTAAGACTCAAGACACGCCGAACATACTACTAATTATTACTTACTGATCTTGAATCCGAGTACACAAATTGAAAAACGGGAAAAATATTCCCCAGCTCAGTTTACAAAAAAAAAATAAGTCTGGAAAAAATAAACTTATTTTCAATAAGTAATCGATCCATTTAGGTAAATGTGAAGAATAATAGATACATTAATATCTTTCTTGTTCGAAAGAGTGCAATTGTTTATGATCTGTTTTCTTTTTTACTTTCAGTTACCTATATATGAAATATATAATAAGAGGAAGTATTGCGGTCGTGAAATGTTCAGTTTTCGACGGAAATACAAGTTTTAGGGTCTCCTGATTCGAAAAAAAACAAGTCGCACAAAATAGTCTGTGAGCGTGTGTGTGTGTGTCTATTTGTTAAGTACAGCACGAAAACGAAAAGAGGTACGGAACTTAAATTTCGTATTTAATACATTTATAAGCTCGATATGTTACAGAAAAGTTTTCATCGAAGTCGACGAACCAGAACAGCTACTTTATATACCATTCACTTTCCATTCGACACTAACGATTTTGATTAAACTCGACCTAACGATTTATATTAAATTTAATGAGCTTAAATAACATCTGGATTTCATTCTGATTGAAATAGTCTGGGAGACATTCTGATTAAACATCGATATTTTATTTTTTTTTATTTTTCTAAAGAATCTTTAATTTTTACCTAGTCCTGTCATAGAAAAAGTTACAAGGAAAAATATACACATTTAAAAAATAACTTTTTCAAAAACATTATTAGAAAAAAATTTATATTCATAGAAATTAAAAAAAATATATTAAAAAAATTAATTTTTAAAAACGTCCCTCTTTAGCCTTGACACAGGCATCCATTCTCCATGGCCAGTCATCAATAGCAGCACAAATCACTTCTTAAGGAAAAAGCTCAAGTGCTCGCACCAGATTGGTTTGGGCTTTCCAAGTTAGGGTGCACTCTTCAGCATGCCATTCTCTCAAGTTTGGACCACAGCCGGTAATCTAGTGGGTTGTCAGGGTTTTCTGGGGGCCAATCCGAGGCAAAGATGAACTCTGGAATGTTCTTTTGCAGTCACTTCTGAGTTGACCTGTTCTTGCAAACTGGTGCGGATTCCTGCATCAAAACCCAATGACTTCCAGCAAACATAGCATCACCTAGAAGCTTGCCGACATGTTCCAAAATATCGTCCTGATAGTTTTGAGAGTTTAAAAAATAAAATAAAAAAATCATGCTTTTTAGTACCATGAAAGCAAACTACTCACCAAACCATCACTGAGAAAGAGTGATGATATCTTTCCATTCGTCTAATGACCTACTAGACTTCTTTAGAGCTGTGTGCGTACAACGATTATTTTAGCGATTTAATTTTTCTTAGATTGTAAAAATTTTCATATCGCTGAAGAAAATTTTTCGATGAGGACCGTTGGTGGCCAAGGAGCAAATCGCACTTGATTTGTTTTAGAAAAGCCCCTGTCCTAACATTCTTCAAAATGTACCCATCCTAAGAACACTTTTATTAAAAGATAAGATAAGCCTTTATTTACACATATTTACAATTTACATAAACCTTAAATATATTTATTTTTATTTTTAAACACTTTTAATAATTGATTGATAATTAAATAAAAAGAAACAATGTTTTACCAAATATTGTATACAACTTTTTAAATAAAATTTACTAAGACCTTTTTTGATAAAATTGAAAAAAAATAAAATAAAACTTGTTTAAATAAAAATTTTGTTTGAATAAATAAAAATAAAATGATTTTTTTACTGATGTGTAGGCCAGTCCTGAAGGAGGAATAGCCATGATCGGTGACCAACCGTACCTTCTGGATTATGAGTTCGGTGTTTGTTTTGCAATTTCTTGGCATTTCGATTCCTAATATTTTCGATCTTCTATTTTCTTGTGCCAAGATGATCCTTCTTGTATTTTAATTCCATCTGACCATCTCTTGAGTTGCCCTCCTTGCTTGCGTTTCTTTCCGAAACGTGTCCATTCGGTAACTGCCTTGCTCCACCTGGGGTCCTTCATTCGCATTAAATGCCCAGCCCATTCCCATTATACATTTTTTGTACAGCCCACATCATCCCTTACCAAAGTGGCCTCTCTCAGAGTGTTATGTTTTGTTAACATTTGTCGTTAACTTTTTATTATGCGTGACAGTGATCTGACAGAGATTCCCATTTCCTAAGACATGATTGCAGTGTTAGTATGGGATTTCTTTTGATTTGAGTAGCCTCTTCTCGTACTGGATTTACCATCCTCACAGGGTGAGGACAACCCAATCAAGGTCTGTCGCATACAGATAGGGTCTCAATATTTCCATTTAAAGTGCGGTACACGAACATACGATACGGCTGATGCCAAAAAGTTTCAAATGTTGAGAATCTTTAACCAACATATTTTAACTTTATGTAACGTGACCAGAGCTATTCAGTTTACTTCATCACTCCGTTATTAACAGGAAGAAAGAAAAATACGAACTAATTTGGATTATTACCATGACATGTAGAGAAAATAATCTAATGATAATACAATGATATATATATATATATATATATATATATATATATATATATATATATATATATATATAGAGAGAGAGAGAGAGAGAGATAAGCATTAATAAAAAAAAAACTACTAAATATGCTTGATAATGAACTGAAGGAGAAATGAGCAAAAATATTTTTTATGTAATTTTTTATGATAAGAACAGTTATATGTATGTATCATACCATTGGAAAGCTAAAGATTGTAAGAAAAATATTTTCTTACACACAAAGTTTTCAAATGTAATGGATGTGATGAAAAATAGATAAAACTAATTTATTGTTGTGTAGATTAATTTTTTATAGTTTTATATTATTTTATCTAAAACATGTGTTTCTAAGAAAACTAAACATATTTATTTAAACCTTTTTGAACTCTATTTATAAGTTCTTAAATTTATTTTTACAACCGAGGTAAGTGAAAGTCGTGTGTTGGCCGCACCAGACTTTTTTTAGTTAAATTATAATGCAAATTATTTTAAATTTGTAGTAAAACATCCTATTCCCAAAGTTGAAGATTTCATTCAAGTGGATTGATATTTTTGGTTTTAAAATCCTCTGAATCCTTCGGGGATTGCCTATTCAGTAGAATGAAAAAAAAATCTGATGAATATTTGTCTATTTTATTAATGTTGTAAAGTAAGCTAAAACATAGTGTAATAAATAAAGATTAATACGAATAAAGCTCTGAAGCAAGGATTTGTTGACAAACATTATGATCCGTGTTGCCATTTTGCTTAGTGCTGTTTGACTTTTGAGGACATGAAGATGAAAGCCAGAACCTCGGTCCATAGACATCCTGTCAAGAGGAGGATAAATTGATCCCTGATGTCTCCCCAAGCTGAGTCTGGACGGGTCTTATCTATGGATCTGGGCCGATTTGTCACGGCACTTGAAACCGATAAGGAATGGATTTCTATGAAAGGCTTTGCCACATTGGCTCCAAAGTGGAATCCTTTCCATCATCCGCTTACACCCACCTAGAGAGATAGATGTAAGCTAAACTAAAATTAGATAAAACAGAATTGATTTAAAAATTCAATTTTATAAATCAAAGATATTCAAGATATTATCCGTAAAGATCGATAGGGTACGATCTAGCAAAATGTTTGATTATTGTTATGTTATTTATCTATAAAACATTTTAGCTATTATATTTTTAAGAATAGATTTCAGAGTTCAGGGTCAAGTTGATCAATTGAAATATCTCGAAAACTATTTACCGTTAATCAGTAATAAATTCTAGATACAAAGCCATCAAATAAAGAATAAGAAAAAGTCACGGAAGGGAAACTTATTATTGCACGACCTTAGAAACCCATATATTAAAATCATTTTGCATCAAAATATTTCTTCTGCAATCGTCAAATACCATACGTTTCCAGTCAGATAAGTGTTAAAATTTCATAAATGTATCGTACTTTTGATATAGATAAAGGTTCTGGGCATATTTCTGTCCTTTTTTTCATAATCTTGATGTTTCTTCAAAATTTTCTGATGGGCGTTAGTTGAGTCATAGTAGTTTTAAATGCTATAAAGATAATTACATAAATATTAAAGTATAATTTTCAACCGAAAAACTAAATCTAATCCTAAAGTTGAGATTATGAAAAGCTGATGTTTTTTTTATTCCATTTTCAATTTATTATTAAAAGAAAAATTCTTTTAGTTTTGCTGCTAAAAGACTATGAATAAAAAGTTAATTGTCTTATAAAAAAATTTGTTTTTATTTAACCTCACTTTATTCTACTGTGGCTAATCGGGTAATGCTATTGTGGGACTCCTGAATTTTGTCTATCTAGGTTTAATTAAAATAAGGATCATAAACGAGTTCCTGACATCGCACAGGATTTGGACCACCCTTTTACGTCCATTAAAAAATCCTAGGACCATCTGCGTGTTTGAACTTGGGCATAGAAGGCCGTTACACTAGCCAATATGCTACAGGGGACCCCAACAGAGAAATTATTCTTATGATATCTAGTTAAGATTGAACCCATGGCTTGGATAGACTTTCCAAGTTCACATTTTGCTCCATACACTAGATCAACGTACCCCATGGGTGTTGAAATTGAGTACAATTGACTTTCTACACTTTAACAGATTTAGCTCCAAAATTCGACTCGTTAGAAATATAATACTATGGACACTTTTGTAAAGGGATAAATTAGTAATCCATCAGTTTGCATGATAAGTCATTAAGACTTATTGTAGAGGAACTATAACCCACTCAAGTAAAAATTGCTCTTCTCGCCCCGTCCTACCTACTTGTATTTTATATTTTCTTATGCTTCATATTGCATAATCTTTTATATTGTATACTGGGCGAATTAAATATTTTAAATGGTATATTATGCATTTTTCTTTCACTAGTGCGGAGGTAACCTCGGTTTAAAACTCCCCAAGGTGATTGAAATTATTGAAAGCTCTCTTACGGTTATGTGCTTTAAAAACTATTAAATTAAATTTGTTTTCTTTGATTTTTTTGTATTCTAGACTTTGCATAGTAAAAAAAAAGAAAATAAGTTTATTATAATATGTCATTATCATCATCACCTATGGCGCTACAACTCCTGTAGCGTCAAGGCCATCTACTGCTTGGTCCACCAGTCTATGTTGTGAGCACTGCACTCAGATTGCGGATTCCAAAGAAGAACCTTTGGTATCCGCTGTTACTTGGTCGATTTATTGTAGACGAGGTATACCGCACTCTCCTTATGTCATAGTACATTATGTATGCATTACGAATAAGCATGGTATTTTATACTAATTAAAATTAGTTTAACAAACATCTCAAAAAAAATTATAATAAACTGAGTAAGCAGGAACTCAATGCAATTACATAAATATGACATTTTCTCTTATTCTTTTATTGTTTTTTTATTGTGCAAAACAAGTACTGTTTTACTATTAACATTATCCCTTAACTAACGACTTTCACATACATTGGTTGTTGTTTTGTTAATAATGTAAAACTGCTGAGTTGTTATTAATGCCAAATGTCTGCAGAAGACATATACATATACTAGATAAAAATCTATAAGATTAATATACGAGATGCAAATTTATTTTCAGTTTTCTTAAAAGAAAGGACAATATCAGATATTAGAAGGTAGTAAAAAAAAAATTGAATAGAAAAGATAAATGTGTTAGATTAGCTGATATAAAGCTTATATCAGCTCATCTAACTCATTCCTTCGTTTGTATAATAAAGGAATGTTCTTCACCAACTGAACGAACACGTCGACTCCCGATTACTCAATGCCTCAGAGACCCTTCGTTGTACGCTATATTTTACAAATTCTCTACTGCACCGCCGTCACTCTTCAAATATAATGTGAGAGTTACTTACACAGTTAACATTGAGTGAATCTCTTTGAGCCATAGGCGGCAATGTCCTATCATTGGGCGGGCGATAGCTACCTTCCTCTCGGGGCCATCTTAACATATTGGTTAGCATAACAGTATGCTTATAGCTCTATGCCAAACGCTCAAACCTGCAGGTAGCCCTGGGATTTTTGTGGTCCCGAGGCCTGTGCGTTGTCAGGTACTCGTTTAAGATCCCTAATAAGACCTGATAAGCAGAATTTAGGACTCCCACTGTAGCATCGTCGATTAGCCATAGTAGCATAAAGTGACGTTAAATGAATAAAAAACAAACTACCTCCTTAAGCCTACTGTTTCTGGATGATGAGAACCAGCAGCTGATGGTCGCTTTAACGTTTTTCAATTTGTTGTTCCACAGTATAGTCCAGCACCGAAGCTATTCGTTCATGATCTTCACTTTGATAAGCTAAAGCAAGCTCATATATATAGATGGGATAAAACAAGGCGCTAAATCTTAAAGTTTTTAGATAGAAGAAAAAATATATAAATAAAAAAAAAAATGTCTTTTCTCCTTCATGTGGTTATCAAAATCAACTGTCAATTCAAATGGTTGTATATTTAACTGTTTTCAATCAATGATAATACAATATGTTTAATTTTATTTCAAACCTACAAATCAATGTTAATTTAGAGATGGAAAATTCCATATGTCGTCATTTAAGCCCTTTCAGACTATTTTTGTCTGAATGAAATCCACATCATATTAAAACTTATTAAATTTTACATCGATTTAGGAAGTTTGATTAAAATAGTTACAGCCGTTTTTAAGAAAATCATAAAAAGGTGCAAAATGCATTAGGTAAAGCAGCTCAGCTGGCTCACCGATTTTAAAGAA
This sequence comes from Piezodorus guildinii, assembly GCA_023052935.1. Lineage (NCBI taxonomy): Eukaryota > Metazoa > Arthropoda > Insecta > Hemiptera > Pentatomidae > Piezodorus > Piezodorus guildinii. The sequence continues at coordinate 67,671,341 of CM041293.1, forward strand.
AAAGTTGCCGTAAGATCTCAGTCAAATACGCTGATTAAATATAAAATTTTAATATTATTCAACTTGTCTTGCTTATAATATGTCCTTGAGTGTTTAAAACTGCAATAATTATTTTTTTTTCTTATCAACCGATTTCATTTGCAATAAATACATACAAATTCTTAACCTATGTATATACAGTAATAACTAATATATACATTCCCCAACTTAGGCCTCGTAATGCCCAAATTAAATTACAATAATTTTTTTTTTTAATTTTTTTCATATCCACAATTAACAACATGAAATTCAATACTTATGATTTATGTTGTTAAACATCTTGTACTGTAACTGTGATACATTTTAAGATTGTGTAAAGGTGTTATGTCACCGTGTTGTTACAAAATAGTAGTTCAACAATTGAGCTGATGGGGCTCACCCATTTTTTGTGACTGCAATGATGAAGTCTTTATTTTAATTATGATTCTACTCCTGTATTTGTTTATTGAAATATCGGGAGTGCAAATGTTAAACAAAAACGAACTAAACATTTTTTTATGTTAGTGTGTGTGCTCTTATCGTGTCTTTAGCGATTAGCTAAAATTAAGTGACATTGATATTTTTTAAAACATACTTGGCCCTATTAACATAGTTTATCAGAATCCTATAAAGTTATTCACGGAGATTAATATTTTATTTTATAAGCTTTAAGACCACAATTTAATTAACCGAAACCAAAAGTAACGAAACAGAATTTTTTTTTAATATTCAATAACTGAAAACAAGCAGAATAAAGTGGTTGTCAGCAAAAGCCAGATTTATGATTATTTGAATTCAATTAGCAATACAAAATAATTTATAACCAGCTATAATTAGTGTCAGGCTGTAGTAAATCAGGCAAGATTTTTATGATTCAGGAGAAAAAAGTTAATTAATTTTTTATTTGTTGTTCAGATCGACCCGTTAATAATTGACTTTGTTTTCAAAGAAATTGTTTTCTGAATAAATCTGATTTCGAACAACAAAAAACAGAAATATCAATTAGTTTATAAAGAAATAACAATAAATAATACACAGGAAATATATATATATAATATATATATATATATATATATATATATATATATATATATTATATATATATATATATATATAATATGTATATATATGTATACATATTTGTAGTTATAGATTTACACCTTATGTATGTATATATATAAAGGTGTAGATTATTTAAGGTCAAAGTTTAAAATAAAATAAGAGGCTGATAATTATACTTTACTACTATTTTATTTTATTATAATGCACTAGGTTTCGGCTATAATGCCATTTTCTGGTGCAAGAACAAGTTTTATATATAACTACAAATATGATTTTCTTAATAATAATCAATCTCTGAAAATAGAACATTTTTTAATGTTACAAAACAACTACAATTTGTTTTATTTTAATAGATACATTTAAGAAATATAATCGTAAACTGTCTAAAAAATATTAACGTTAAATACATCAAAATTAAATTAACCATGAAATAAAACAGAATAAATAAAACAATTTCGTAAACATAGGAAAAACATTAAATGGAACAGGATAATTTAACATACGTATCAATGTCAAATGTTAAATAAAAGTTTATTTTATAGCATTGATTAACATATTATATCAACTTTGTCATCCACAAGAAGATGGGATTATAGCCGAAACGTAGCGCATAATGATTGAATAAAACAGCGGTGAAGTATAGTTATAAGCCTACAAGTTCAAACATACATTCACTATCATAATTCTTTATTTATATTTTTAGTAATGTTTAATTTATATGCATAAATTCAGATAATGATGACCTTGGTTTTTTAGGCCTAAGTCCAAACAAACAATCAAAAATTAGAAATGACAATCTATTGTTTTAGTACGGACCTAATAATCTAGAAATTTATCGCTCTAAAACACCTCCTTTACCCTACCTATTGTTTTAGTGTATATACGTTGTTTTATTTAATCATTATTTACAATATAACTCACCAGCTTAGATATAAAATTTTAATCAAAACATTAAGCGATGATGCATCTCGATGCTTAAAAAATGTAAAAGTCAGCCCCGCTTTCAAAGGTGCTATAAGTCTCACTTTAAAACGAACAATTTTAGAAATTTTTCCTCCATGGATGGCCTCGGTGAGGTGGAAATTACATTTTGCGAGAACTACCCACTTAATATCTTCTTTATGTGCAATATCCCTGACAAAGATGGGAAGCCTGCTGTTCTCAATTGCCAACCCACCATGGCTCTCCAGTCGATATTACCAGGCCACTTGCCTAGGAAAACTTATAACTCAAAATAACTTTATAATCTAGATAGTTCCGTTCTGTTTGAAGATAATCTTGTGTGATTGATGTAATGTGATAATTATCAGAACGGCACACAGTGTAATATGATCGAAGAAATCAAAGTTCATACTCCTTAAACAACTTAAAGTCGTTAAACAACTGAAACATGGAAGGGATCTTTAACAAGTATTTGACATCGCACAGGCTCAGGACCACCCTTTCTACTTTCCCACCTAAGGACGGCCTATCTAAGGGATTTTTTACTCTTATTAAAAATTCCTAGGGCAACCTACCAGGTGGAATCAGCGATCTTTGGCCTTGAAGGCCGTTATGCTAGACACTATACCACAGTTGACCCCTGTCCCCATAAGGCAACAAGATAACATCTTGTAAAAAATCAAGGATAATCCAAGTCAGAATTTTACACTTAAGCTGCTCATGGACTCTTTCGTCCAGAGTATATTTTAGGTAAGGTTAAAGATTATTTGTGTTAAACCAAAAACATTTTTAGCATAGTTTAACTCCTTACTAATTTCACTAAGAATAATTGCTAATTGTTTAACAGCCCGTTGCTTACCATTAACAGAGGTTAAACTCAATCAGTGAAATATTTCAAAAGTGGAAGTTCATGAAAAATCAAGAATAATAAAATTCCCAATTTTACATCAACACATCCCCCACACGTGGGACTCTCCTCTACACGGTAATGAGATCCACCTGCGGTTATAACATATAATTTATAACTTGATATCATTATTATTTATTAACAACGGTGCAGTTCATTAACTTTATATCGATTTTAAAAAGGCTCATGATACCATAGACCGTCAGAAGCTGTATAACATCATGATTGAACAGGGAGTACCTAGAAAGTTAGTAAACCTAGTAAAGATGTGTTTGTCGGAAAAATTCCATTAAGTTAGAATCGGTCATAATTACTCCGAGAGATTCGAGGTGCGATCGAGATTGATACAGGGTGACTCTCTTTCATCTGTTGTATTTAATATATATAGCTTTAGAATATGTCACAGAAAATGTGACGTTTACCGAGAAAGGTTTAAGTATGGGTGACAAGATTCCGGTTTTGGAGTGTACCGATGATTTTTTACTGCTAGGTGAAGACACGAAAACCATACAACTAAATACAATTGTGTTAATAAAAACTGATAAAGAAATAGGACTCAAATTAAATACTAAATACAAATTAAATTGAGACGAAATATATGATCTGTAGCAGAAACCGTGATATCGATACGATCTTGGTGATATTGATATATCAGGGCATACTTTTAAACAAGTAAAGATATTCAAGTATTTAGGTTCAATGATAACAAGAAAAAAGAAATCCAGGAAGAAATAAAGTCCCGGTTAAAAGTGGGAAATGCGTGTTATTATTCAGTTGCTAAGGCTTTTATCTAAAAACTTAAAGGTTAGAATTTATAAAACTATTATTCTTCCGACGGTTGTTGTTTATTCGCTTAACGTCACTTTATGCTACTATGGCTAATTGGAAGATGCTACAGTGGGAGTCCTAAATTTTGCTATCCAGGTTTTATTAGGATAGGGATCTTTAACGAGTACCTGACATCGCACAGGCTCGGGACCACCTTTTAATGTCCCCTCCGAAGGACGGCATGACTAAGGATTTTTTACTCCCATTAAAAAATCCTTGGACCACCTGCCAGTTTGAACCCGTGACCTTTGGCATGGGAGATTGTTATACTAACCACCCAGCTACAAGTGATCCCATAATTCAAAAGTTTTACTTGTCGTATTTATATTATATACTCTTGTGAAATTTAATAAAATATAAATAAAAAAGAGAAATATTTAGATAAAAATGTTTGTTTTGTCTTACAGCCTAGTTTTCCTGTATATTGCATTAGTGTGGATTTCGAGAAACTGTGGGCAAATACCTGATTTACTGATGTGAAGCCCTAACTTCTTAGAGTCTTAATCCCATCTTCTAAAAAATCTTACAAATGGCATAATATTAACTACATAAACCAATTTTAAATCTATATTTTTATAATCACAATATGATAAGCGATTATTATATATCGCTTATTACCATATTGTTTATGTTGGGAATAATAAATCTAAAATTTGAGCCGAAACGTTAGCACAGTGAATCAGGTTCGTTTAACAGAAGTGTTTATATGATTGCAACCCAACAAACTGTTAAAGTTGAAAAAATAACATGTTTTATAATGATTATGATACATAGAAATATTGTTATGTCTTTATATTTATCAATTAAATAAGTTGATGCACAAATTATAAAATAACGTTTCAAAATGAAATTTTTACTTTAATAGATACTCAAGTATTTCGTGAAATACATAAAATTATTTTCAGAACCAAAATCATAAAAGATTATCGTTTACGTCAAACTGAAGGCTCATTTATTTTAATTATTATTCATGTTTTTGAGTCAAGGAGTTATGTTTACGTTTTTTTCTGGGTTTTTTTTCGTAATTAATTTGAATATTATCGATTAGATTTGGTTATCAGATGACATGGAAGATAAATCATTGTGTTAACCTAACTAATTTACTTTGATTCAGTTGGATTTCATTTTTCTTAGTCAGTTTCTAAATGTCTTTTCGGTAAGTAAAAATTGTGACTTTTTTCCTTGCGTTCCAATATCTTTACCATACGCAAGAATAAAATTAAGTGCAACGATGTCGATTTCAGAAACCAGTTTTAAAACGAATTCAAAAACGTTTATCACGGGATAATTTCTGGAGAAGTGATCGGGTGTGATTCTTATTTAACAGTTAATGTTATGTAAGTAATTTTTAAATAAACAAACTTAAATTAATTAATCAACTTCAATTTTAGGTTGTAATTTCTCATCTTAATAGGTTACTTAAATTAATTTAAATTCTCTCTCTCTTTCTTTCTCTCTCTCTCTCTGTTATATATATATATATATATATATATATATATATATATCCTTCTTTTTACTTTTTTGATGAAATAATTATAAATTTGTATAACATTCGTAAATGGTTTATGGCTTATTTGCTGCTAATTAAATGAATAATTTTATAAATGTATGAAACAACCTGTTTAAAATGAATAGGGATTTTATATTTATTATCAGATACTTATTTTTTTTTTTTTTTGTTAGGATTTCAAATGTAGCAGTAATAAATAGAAAACTTTGCAGACATAAATTAATTTTTAATATTTATAATATATGAGGGATTTCATACGATTCAAATTCTAGACAGTCGTATAAGATTAAATATATCTTTAAATTGAAGTCTAATGAATTAATATTTATCATAAATGTTTCGTTTTCATCAATTCTGTAATGATTCGGCCACACAATTGAAAATATTTGTGAAAGCACACAAACTATACACGTAAATTTTAATACCTGTAAATATTTTTTTGTGTCATAAATAGAAACATGTACTCTGTTTTCAAACACAATGGACTAAAAAATTACTTTATAATTAAAAAATAAAAATAAATGGAATATAGAAAATATAGTAAGAAATAAATCATGTATATTCAGAAATAGAATTAAATTGTACTAAAAACAGTATTGCCCGTCAGAAAATTTAAGTTCTGAGTATGAAAGAAAATTGTCTTGAATGAATTCTAGGCATAGCTCAGGTTCGGCCAAAATTGCGCTGCCCCGTAGGAATACTAATACCGTTAGGAAAGGTCAAGATATCTTTCTTTAATATTGGAAAATTATTTTATCGTCATATATTAAATAAAGTTAGAGTTGAACAAATCTGGTGCGAGCAACACACGACTTTCACTTACCTACATTACTTATATCAATTCAAGAATTTTTAAACGAAAATAAATTGTTAAAAAATTATTTGAATTGGACTTTAATAGAAATATGTGTTTTATTAAATAATCTATTATATTATTATCTACGACAATCAGTTTGTTTTACTGTATTTTTATCACTTTCCGTTAACTTTTACAATAGTATGAATAAGATAATATTTTTTCTAAAGTCGTTAGCAATCCAACGGTATATTATACATGTATATTACTGATCTTAAGTTCAAAAACAAAAAATTGCATTAAAAAATTATTTTTGCAGTTTTATCGTTTAGTTGGATATCGTATTCGTTCAACTTATAAATTTACCTGTTTTTTTTTGGAATCTACAAAATTAAAGATACTTTTAAAGAAGTAATTTTGAAACATAGACATTTAAGCCCTGTCAGACTATTTCAATCAGAATGAAATGATATTAAAGCCCGTTCAATCTTATATCGACATAGCGAGTTTAATCAAATTCGTTTGAGCCGGTTTTAAGAATATTGTAAAAAAGTACAAAATGCATGGTATAAAATGACTCTTCTGGTAAGTTGAAATTAGTTAATTAAAATATATTTGGGCGTATAGTTGTCTTAAATATGAAATTTCAGTTTCGTAGGGCTTTCCGTTTACGCGCGGGAGTTACCACACACACACAAACACACATAGATCTTTTTGCGGGAATTGGTCGTTTGGACTCAGGAGACCCTAAAAGGTGTATTTCCGTTGAAAACTGGAATTCAAAAACATTCACGATCGCAATACTTTCCGTTACTATATATTTTATATATATGTAAGTGAAAGTAAAAAACTATGAAAAGAAATATATTCGGTTTCGTCAGAAAAATATGTTTTATATTAAATTATAAAACAATATAAATTGTTGCGTACAATGATTACTTTCCAACCCAAATTAGCGTTCATTGGCAGCTATTTCCAAGTTTCCATGTTTTTTCTTGCAGGATATCACTTAATTAACGTGTTGCTTTTTGCCTTGTTGTCGTATCTGAAGAGATCCCTACATTTTTTGAAGCATTTCAATGCCTGTCCGTTGTCAATTAAATTGACCATATTTTGATAGGAAGACGTCATAGAATCAATCTAATATACGTGAGACCATTTAGAGGAGATAATGTCGATTGGGGATACTTCTTAAGCATAGCACATGTGTCGGCGACGATCTGCTTAGTAAGGAAATCAAAAGCTTTTATTTAAACTACACTGAAGTACTTGACATTAAAATAGCCCTGGGAAGCTGCGATACTGGTCTGAACATTAAAAAAAATTTGTTATATATGTTATATATATATATGTTTGCTTATTAGTATCGTTTTTATCTAATAATTGAGACATTGAGTTCCAAAGAAAACACACAAAAAAAAGTAAAATATCCATTCTAGAAAATTTCAACATCTCTTATTACTACATTATTAAACCAACTTATTTGATTTTTTTTTGCATTAAAATACAGAATTATTTTTTAACAATATTAGTAACACTATATTAAAGTTGTGGAATGCAATGTTTTAGTTTGGCTGGAACGAAACTCAATGTGTAATTAGCACCTTTATACAATAATTGTAATTTTTATTGACTTGAGATTTCATTAGATTAAATCAAATAGAATATTTTGATAAATGTAAATTGATGAGTATACAAATATGTCAAAATATAAATTTCGTGAAAATTTTCCCTTAGTACCATTTGGAAATCAGAGTCTCAATTGATGAGCTACGTCATTGTCGTCTAAAAAAAAAAAAAAATTATAACAAAGAATATTTTGATAAAAGTGTATTTTGGAGGTTTTAGAATAATTATATTTCTAGGAAGATATAAAATATAGTATTTTAATAAGAATTTGGGAAAATTTGGTCCGTTGCGTTCATATATTCACATATTTCTTCATATATTTTTATTTATTATTGAAATTATTTTAATCTGAGTATTGTTTTATTCCGGTTCTTTCTTTCCCACGGCCCGCTAGGGAATACTAAATAAAAATAAATAAAAATTCAGATAATTTTTTTTTTTTAATCTGTTAGTCTAGCCTTTGTATCCAATTCCAATCATATGTATTATGGGTAACAGTGAGGAAAAAATTAATTTACTGAATCGAAGTTTAAATTTCGTATGAGTTCTAATTAAATCATCGAACAAATCTTATAACTAACATAGTATATTAACCAATTTTAAATCTAAAGTTATAAAACCACAACAGGATTATTTATTACTATATATTTGTTTAATGTATGTATACTTAAACAATAATTATTAAAAAGTAAAAATGTTTGACTGAAAAGTCAACAACATTAATCGCGTTTTAAATCGCAATGAATGATAATTTAAAGCTCATCACTTTTAAAGAAATTGAAGGTTAACAGTTTGTTCAGCTAATTAAGCGGATAAAAACGCCTAGTTTCAAAAATTGCAAGACATTTAAACACGTATTTTTATTAGCCAAGAAGAAAAAAGTACCTGCTATTAACGCTAATGCTTTCGCCATTTATGTAAAATTTTAAAATGATAAAGTCAACAGCAAAAAGACCGTGCAAGAAAGTGATTAGGCCTAAATCACGCTCGTGCATTAGGGTTTTTCTCTAATTTTTAGTACCCACTTTATATAGGTTAGGTGTGCCCCAGGAGAGTCTCCATACCCCAGGGTCGCTGAACGGCTGAAATAACAGTATACATAATTCTTCCTTAGCCGGGATTCGAATCTTGGACCCGGAGAACAGTATCCTAATGGTCAATACACTAGGCTAAGCAGCTCTCGGATTTACTATGACTTACCGAATGATTTACTGGTTAATGTAATAATAACTTATGTATTATCATACAAAAAAAAAACTTATTTTATTACCCTTGAAGTTTTGAAAAATGTATTATGAAAATTAATAATCCTACAAGCTTTATCATACTTCCGTGAGATGTAATATACCTTCAACCACCAGTATTTCCTTAATTATTTAACCAAGGAAAAATCAGAAATAGCTTGTTTCCCGTCTGTAGTTTCAGAAAAAAACAAAACAAAAAAAAAACGAAGCAACAACCTATGACAGTTCAACATATGAGACGTTGATTTCCAAAAGGTACTAAAGAACATTTTTTACGAAATTGATTTTTTGTCATATTTGTATTCTCATCATTTAGTTTTATGTAAATATTCTATTTGATGTTATCTAATGAATTCTCAAGTCCTTATAAAACGTAATTTAGAAATGCGGTCATTTTCTAAAAGTACTAATTACGCATTTATTTTCGTTCCAAATCATTCTAAAAAAAATCATTTCATAACTTTAATATGATGTTATTATTATAGTAAAAAATTCTAAATTTTAAGGCAGAAAGACCCAAATTAGCTAGTTTAATAATATAGAAATGAGAGATTTTCGCGCTTCCTGTAAAATTTCCTAGAATGGATGTACTATATCTTATACTTTTGGAAATCAACGTCCCATATTAGCATTTAATTGGTTTCTTCTAATCGGTGAAATGCAAAGAAAGAATACAGCATTGCTAAAAAAATTGGCTGATAAATCAACACTTTGAAACGTTAAATAAGAATAAAAAAATAACAAATAACATATAGGTTATACTGCTTTAAGTTTTTTAAAACTCTATTTTGTAAACATTCAACTACATATTGCAATTTATTCATACACTATTAGTTAAGGTCGATTTGGAATGTGAATAAAAAAATATTAGGTTTTCAATTATTGGCGTAATATTTACGTATTTTGTTCATAATTATTTTTAGGGATATGAAATTAGGAGAAACTATATTTTTACTATTATTAAAATTTAATACATAACTGTTGTATTCGATTTATTAAAAAAAAATAAATGGTGTAGTTTAGATATGTTGAACCTCTTTTAATTAGTTATGTTTTAAAATGGTTTAATTATCATTTTTCTCAATATTAAAAAGATGGAAGACAGTCATTGCACAAAATACAACGTATTTGTAAAATGGAATTTAATTCAACCATAAATAGTAGGAACGAATATGACACAAATGCCTAATAAGATTCACAGTTTTCGTAGTTAATCTTTCATTCTAAATAATTCAAAAATGAAAATTGAATTTTACACATTCCAGCGAATTGAATATAAATATATTAGCTATATATTTCCAGGATATAAGTAAAACACTTTAATTAATAACGTAATTCAAGAGTTCAAAATAAAATCTCATAAAGACATTTCAAAAAAAAAAAAAAAACACACACACAACAGTTAATAAAAACTATATAATCATTACAAAAAATAAAAAATAAAATAAAAAACTGTACCTCTACCACTCATGAAGGGTGTTGTGCTCAGTACATACCAAGATTGATACTGTCCTATGGCAAGATTTTTTCCAAGTTTTTGGGTACCCATTTTAAAGGGGCTAGGTCTGCCCCATGAGATTCAAGACAGATCGTCCCTCAGCTGAATTAATAGAATAAAGAATATTATGCCACAACCGAGATTCGAACCCATTGGACCAGATAACAGTATATATTCTCTCTCTCTCTATGTTTACTGTTTTATGTATTATTATAAAAAATATGGTGCGGCCAGCACAAGACTTTTGCATACCTCCGTTTTAAAAATTCGATCAAAGAATTTAAAATACAGTTAGAGATAAAAAATATTGAAACCATTAAAGAATTAATTAAATGGAATTTGTATAGAAACATGTGTTTTATTAAAAAAGCTATTATATTTATATCTAAAATAATCTGTTAGTTTTATTGGCTTTTCATCACTCTTTATTAACTTCTAAAAGCTTGTGTATAAGATAATATTTTTTCTAAAATCTTTAGCTTTCTAACGGTATATTACACATGTATATTATTGTTCTTATGTTTAAATACAAAAAGTTGCATTAAAAAAACATTATTTCAGTTTTTCCTTTAGTTGGGTATCTAATCCTTCAATTTATATATTTAGCCGTCCTTCATCAATGTAATTAAGAAGATATGGTCAATCTTTTGGAACGTACAAAATTAAAAGTAGTTTACAGGAATATTTAAAATATCAGCATTTAAGCCCTGTCAGACTATTTTAATCAGAATGAAACCTATATGATATTAAAGACTATTAATTTTTACATTGATATAGCGAGTTTAGTCACTGATTTTGCGAAAATCATAAAGAGGTGCAAAATGCATCGTATAAAGTGGCTCTTCTGGTAAGCCGATTTCGTTGAAAAAGTTTTTGTAACATTTTAAGCGTTGTCTTAAATGTGAAATTTCAGTTTCATTGGGCTTTTAGTTTCCGCCACAAACGGACACACACACACACACACACACACACACACAGACCTTTTTGCAGGACTTGGTCATTTTCACTCAGGAGACCCTAAAACGTGTATTTCTGTTGAAAACTGGAATTCGAAAATTTTCACGATCGCAATATTTCCCCTTACTATATATAGGAAGTGAAAGTAAAGAAGTGTAATATATTTATTGTTTAAAACTCTCTTTTTTTGGCACATTTATAGTGTAAAAATTATTATTTTGCATGTAAGAAAGGGCCTCAGGCCCTAAGACAATAAAAATCTAATCTCTTTATCTCTCTCTCTCTCTCTCTCTCTCTCTCTCTCTCTATATATATATATATTATATATATATATATATATATATATATATATATATATATATATGAAGTGCGTTTTAGAAGCTATCATTAAATATATTTTGGATTCTGTCCCACACCAATTCATCACTGACCAATCATCCTCCATCAACGCAATGTATTTCTATTTGGTAGTGGGACCGTTCAGATTCTCTATTAAGAAATAAGATTAGTTCTGAGAATGATTTAACTAAAGCCTTAGGGAACAGTAAAGATTGGAAAAGAAAATGGCAGAATATTTTCACCTATTTATTTTTAATTTGATAAGTAATCTAAGGCCCTAACATTTTTTTTTTCACATACCTTTTTAACCAGTAATTTCAACGACAAGGACTCCCTAAATTCTAAAAATCCAGATCATACATATTAGATACATCTTTAAATTTTTAGTAAGTTACACCGTAAGTTCATGCGAAATACCACTGCTACCAAAACTCAGTATGATGTATAATTAAAATAATAAAAAAAAAAAAAAAAAAAAAAACAGGCTCTAGGAGTTTACTTCAGCCTAAGGGACATGGAATTAATAAAATATTAATCTAATACAAGATAGGTATTTATTTAAAAAGTCTTAAAAAAACATTATTGTTTATTATCTTATGTGACAGATATGTCTGTTAAAAAGAATGTTCTTGAAATGTTAGAAAAAAACAGTCACTTTTCAGTGATCACTAGGTATTGATTATAGCATATTAGAGCTCATGTTAATTATATAAGTTAGAATGTTGAATTTGTCTATGAAGAGCATGTCTAATTCTTGTTAAAAGACAAGGCTTCACAAATATTATAAGTTGAGGTAATTTAAAATTATTTTTCAATGATATCTGGGGGACCCTTTGAATATCATCTGCGGACCGAAAGGGCTCCAAGGGCCACTAGTTTGAAACCAGCGATCTAAGGTATTATGTCGTGTATCTATAGAAATAAGTGGGTACCCAAAAATAGAGAAGAAACCTGGCGGCTGAGCGTGATCTCGGCCGTCACCTCATTGCACGGCCGTTGGCCTAGAAACAGTACGAATCTCTACATATTCTGAGCCCAAAACTCTGGGTTTTAGTGGTACAGGTTTTTTTTATCTATAGAAATAAGTATTTGTTTTAAATTGAGTTATATTAGGAGTTTAAATTATCTCTTTTGATGATTCATTAACTCGTTTTTAGATCAATACTTTATGTAGCATACATATTCTCCACTAATTATTATTCATACTGTTATTTTTAATATATTGATATCATGATAATATAAACATGAGGATTAATTAATAATAAACATAATTAAACATGAGGATTAGCTCTTATAATAACATGAATAATATCGGTGAGTTAATTTCAATATTATTTTTGTTCTTATTATTATAAATATAGATATGATTTCCAAAAAATCTTTTATCTATTATAAGAAATTTTACTGGAAGCACTAAAATCTTCTCTTCATTTATTATATTATCAATTTATATGATTATTAAAAATAAAAACTCGGAATAGTTTTTACTGTAATCATTACATCATTTTTATCTATGTGGAAGTACATGTATTATAATTAATTTAGAACAAATTTAAAAGTGAAATTAGTCTCTTTTGGAAATAATGGCATTTCTACGTCGCGATTTAATGTTAATGTATAGAAAACTGACAAATATGTCAAAATATAAACTTCGTAAAATTTCTTCTTTTAGCACGGGAGCCCGTGGCAGGTTTAGATCACCCATTAAAAATACACCTGTGATAATTTAATTATTAGTTAATTATCGTCTAAATACAGATCTTTCTGTTCCTAAGTGTCCAAACTGCGCTTTGATGTCACCAAAAATTACTCAGCTAACATACACCTGGAACGGGTCTTATTTTCTTTCATATATTTTACTGATTTTGAAGTGTAGGAAAATCAGTCCTAAGCGGTAATACACGATTAAAAAAAATCCATTTCTTTTATATATATATATAAGAAATTTGGACTATTTCCTGGTTTATTTTCGTAAGTGACCTAAATATACCACTGGCTCCTGGACCGTTTAGCACATTTTGGAAATCAACGTCCCAATTCATGTTAGCTTAATTAACTCAAGTCTGTTCCGAACCAGGTCCCCCGTTCCTTTCATGACAAACTCCATTCCCCCAGTAAATCACTAGTTACAATCATTACTTCCTCTTCAATTCCTAATAATACGGCAAGAAGTAGTTTTTCAATAAGTGTATCCTTTTTACTTTCTCTTCCCTATATACAAAATATATAATGAGCAATAGTATTTTTAAATTTAAGTTTTTACGGAAATACACGTTTTATTGTCACCGACTCCAAATGACAAAGGCCCGCAAAAAAGTGTGTGTGAGTGAGGTCAACCTAGTTCAAAAACGATAACTTGTATAAAATTGAAATTTCATATTTAAGTATCATATATGACTGAGATGTTAAAGAAAATTTTCCATTGAATCATACATCATTAGGTTGATTTGATATCATGTGTTCATCCTGATCGAAATAGTCTGCCAGGGCTTAACTGCCGATTTTTTTGTATTTTCTGCCTCGTAAGTATCTTTAATATTATAATTTTGAAAAATTAACGTTATCAGCTTGTTATGATTGATAAAAAAAACGGGTAAATATATATATAAGTTCAACGTATTCGATAATTAAGTGAAGGAGAGAAGAACAAAGATATTTTTGTATTTAATTTTTTGTGTTTTTGAACATCTAAACAGAAATATAGATGTATAATATACTGTAGGAAAGCAAAATATTTTAGAAATAATGTTTTCTTATAAAAAAAAAAAAAAAAAAAAATGTAAATGTAAATGGATAGTGATTAAAACCCAATTAAAGTAATTGATTTTTGTAATTATTAATATAATAGATTATTTAATAAATCACATGTTTCAATGAAAATTCAATGTAATTAATTTTTTTATCATTTTTCATCTCTTAACGATTCAAAAAATTATTTAATTAAATTTAACAACTTAAATTTTTTCTATATATTGCGTAAATGAATTCTTACACCACTATTACCAATGTCCCTTATCCACTAAATGTACTATTAGGGAATAAAACAAAATTATAAGACGATTTTTATCATTTATAATAATGTTCGGATAGATAGTTGTTAAAGATCTGTCACGCCGTTTTATTTTCCTATATATATATATATATATATATATATATATATATATATATATATATATATATATATATAAATATACATATACACACATAATTATATTTAAATAAATTAGTAAAATAACAATATTTGATTCTAAATATTCGCTAATAATAAATAATTAATATGTACTGCCTTTAAAATATATATATATAAATTTATATTAAAATAAATATTCTATTTTAAACATTATCATTAGTAAAATCAACCTCGGATCAAATCTTCTCCCTGAATATGATTCTGGAAAAAGCAAAGAAATACAGGATGGTTAGGCACCACCTTTTTCTGGATTTCAAGTCTGCGTATGACAACGTAACCCGACCCGAATTCTACCAGGTGCTAGAATTTGTTTACCTAGGCTCACAGGTAAACGCTCAGGACGACTTGTCCCAGGAGATCAACCGAAGAATCAGTGCAGCATATCGGAGCTATTTTGGGCTTGCAAAATACTTTAAAAGTAGGAACCTCTCAAACAAAACTAAAGTTGGCTTATATAG
This sequence comes from Piezodorus guildinii, assembly GCA_023052935.1. Taxonomy (NCBI): domain Eukaryota; kingdom Metazoa; phylum Arthropoda; class Insecta; order Hemiptera; family Pentatomidae; genus Piezodorus; species Piezodorus guildinii. The sequence goes on from CM041293.1 coordinate 67,686,719, forward strand.
GAATCTGGCCCGGTTCTTACTTATGGATCAGAAACCTGGGCCTTCACTAAAGCCAGTGAGAACATACTTCACGTGTTTGAGAGGAAAATATTAAGAAGAATTTTTGGCCCGAAGAAGGAGAAGGAGGAAGAATCAGGAACTCTCAAGGTTCTATGGCAACCAAGATATAATTAAATGGATTAAGATAGAGAGACTCCGATGGGCAGGTCACGTGGTGAGGATGAAGGAAGATGAGATTCCCAAGAAGACCTTGGTCGAGGAACTTCATGGCAAGCGGAGAGTGGGCAGGCCGAATGTGAGGTGGGTTGAATCTGTCGCAGCGGATGCAAATTCTCTCCTAGGAGTCAGAAACTGGAGAGCTGCAGCAACAGGCAGGGCCAACTGGCGGAGACTTAGAGGAGGCCTTGACCCGTTAACGGATTGTTGCACCAACTATGTATGTATGTATTAGTAAAATAAAAATATTTTATTCTAAATATCCGCCATTAATAACACAATTAAATTCTTTTGCCTCTAAAATACCTGTTTGTTTCTGTACGAATTGAACTAAATTCTCTTACGTTTGACAATGTTATAAACAACTATAAGTCACTTTTTTTTTTTTTTTTTTTTTTTTTAGTTTTAAAGCTTTAATTTCAACATGGCTACCATTTTAAACCTCTGTACAATGATATACAGAGTGCAGCAAATTGTAGCATCCTGCCTAACTCCATTTGCTTTTGTACAACCACTTAACAGAGTGCAACTTCATTTTCCTTTTTTTTCTAACCCTAGGGTAGAAGACAAATACTTTTTATCTAAAATCCTCAACACTACCCTAAGCAACGTCCTTTCTTTCTTTTTCGTATGAAACCTTTTTTTTTTTTTTATCTGAGAAATTTTCAAGGTCGCAGCCAGAGCAAATTATTACGAGATACGAATTACCTAAATTCTACTGCGAGTATAAATTAAAATTAGTTTTAACAAAAAGTTGTACAAAGTTGATATTCCCTGAACTGATTGGTAGGACTAACTAAGTCTGATCTCGGTGGCTTGGGCTTGAACGGTGATCATTGGACGGATCTGTGTTGGATTAACGGCATAGAACCTGGTGCGTTAGGCCTATTATTATTATTACAAACTAACTTATAGTTTAGCACGTTGGATCATTTTTAGTATATAACCAACAAGGTATTTTTTTTTTCTTGAAGAATAACTGAGTTATTGAATTAAAACTATTTTAATCGGCTGATATCTTGGACGATGGAAGGACAGAATTTAGTTTTTTTCTTAGTCAATTAGAAAGTTTCATTTCTAAAAATAATAAACAAAAAAACATCAAATATTTTCTTTACATTGCATATTATTTCAAAAGACCAGTACACTTAAAATACAACATTATGTGGTCCTCCGGAACGGATATGTATCGTTAATCAAATGCTTAATGTATTTTTCCTCAACTATATAAAGTATCTGATGTTTAAATTTAATTAGAATAACTTTTATTATATATTAATTTAGAATTGGTTTAATAGGCAATTCAAAAAGAAACATGACTAGCAGATAATTGCAGCTAAAAAACATGTTTTAAAAAATAAAAAAATCCCTAACGTTTATCATTAAAATGGCGTAAAAACAAGCCAATTTAGGTGATAACTTTTTCTTTTCGAATACGATACACTTCTTCACGAAATAAAAAAAAATCGAGAAACTTTCTTGCTAACCAAGTGCCATTCGATAAGGTTTCAGAAGTTTTCTTGTTCCAGAAGGGACTGAACTTTCTTACTTAATTGTCTTGAAAAAAAGCCTCATCTTTTCTTTCTAAACCTACTGAAGCGAAAGGTGATAGCGAAATTGCTAACAGAAAAGTTAAAGGTCCGTTTAACTTTGTATTTTGTTTCTTTTTTACTTTTTTTTTTTTTTTCCAATCATTTGCCCTGATTAAAATGATTTCACCATATATGAAATATTTAGTAAGGTAAAGTATTGCGATCTTGGAAATTGTCGAATTCCAGTTTTTCGATGGAAATACACGATAAGTTGTATATAATAGAAATTTCATACTTGAGCAGTGTATATGCCGGAGATAATACAGGAATTTTTCCATAAAACCAACTAACCAAAAGAGCTACTTTACACTTTGCATTTTGCCCTTTTTTTGTGTTTTTCTTGAAAACTTCTTTAACGAGTTTTATTAAACTCGCTATATCGAAGTAAAATTAATATCATGTGTTTCATTCCGATTAAAATAGTCTGAAAATGCTTAAATTCCGATAGCTTGATTTTTCTTTTCCTTTGAAGTACCGTTAATTTTGTAGATTTGAATAAATTTACCTTATCATATTGGTAGAAGCAGACACAGTGGCGATCTTAGTGATATTGATATATCAGGGCATAATTTTGAAGAAGTCTAGAAATTCAAGTACTTAGGTTCAATGATAACAAGAAAAAATAAAATCCAAGAAGAAATAAAGTACCGGTTAAAGCTCGCGGCTTTTGTCAAAAAACTTAAAGGTTAGAATTTATACGTGGCCGCTACTTTGAAGGATGAACAACGGCTTAAGGTTTTCGAAAATAAGATACTGCGTAAAATATTTGGTCCGAAGAAAGATGGGACCACTGGTGACTTTAGAAGGTTGCACGACGCAGAATTGCGGAGCTTGTACCCTGTGAATATAATTCAGTTGATAGCATCGTGGAGACTCAAATGGGCGAGTAAAGTTGTTGGGCTCGGTGAGGATCGAATTCCGAGAAAGTTGGTATTCGCTGATCCGACTGGTAGGCGACCGAAAGGTAGGCCGAAACGTCGATGGGAGGATTGCGTTCAGGCTGATCTCGGGGGCTTGGTCTTAAACGGTGATCATTGGACGAGTCTGTGCAGGCGGTGTTTTGTGGTATCGGCATCGAATCTCCGGGTTCGGTAAGCCTGTTATTATTATTATTATTATGATTATCATCATATTGTAAGCATAGATGCAAAACGTATAAATATATAAGTTGAGTAAATTCAATATCCAACGAAAGTTCCAAAGAAACTATCAAAATATTTCAATCAGAATTAAACTTAGAAATAATTTATATGGTAGAACAAACGTTTCCAGGGTCACCTAGTAACCTAATCATTTTTTTTTTTTAATATTTATTTATTGAAATTTACAACTGTAATTTATATTAAAACAAGTAAATATGCTAAAAGAAAAGTCACATGAGACAGACTTGTAGAGGAGCAACCCAATGGAAGCACTCCAGTAACTATTTTAAACAAGAAGGTCGCGAGGCCATCTTCTTTTCAGACGCCTCGGGGGATTATCAGGAATCGAAGAGGAAGCAGGGGTTGAAACTAGTGGGTTGGGGTGGGAATGGAGTTTGTCATAGAATGATTGATATCTAGTTCGGGCCTAATCAGTAACATATGGAACATTTAGGTCTTTATGGATGATTTTATTTGTGACAAAGTAAGGAGCGTTGAGGATTTTACGAAGGATTTTGGATTGTAAGGATTGGATACGGGAAGAATTCGATGGTTTAGTCGAGCCCCAAAGCTCAACTCCGTAAGTCCATATAGGCCAGATGATAGTCATGTAGAGGAGTCTTTTGTAGTTAAGTGGGAGGTTAGAGCGTTTGTCAAGCAGGAGACCTAGGTAGCGGATCTGTTCAGCCGGGACAAGCGGAATATTATTAAAGGGTACAGTAGGACAGGATGTCATTGGTTTACGACGGAGGGTAAAGGTAATTTGGTCGGATTTGTCTGAATTTATTTTCATTCTCCAATTCTGACACCATATCTGGAGGTCTCTTATGTGGGATTGTAGGTTTTGAGAGGCAATAGTTGGATCGGTATTGACTGATAACACACAAGTGTCATCAGCATACGTGGAAAGGAAAGTGTTAGGATTGGTTGGGATGTCAGCTGTATAGACGGTGAAGAGAATTGGTCTGAGGATACTGCCTTGTGGGACGCCAGCAGACTGAACAAAGAGGGATGAGTAGGAACTATTGTGATTTATTTTGAAAGATCTGTCAGTGAGATAGGACTGGATGATGAGGAAGTATGTTTGAGGGAGAAATTTTCGGAGTTTGTAAAGCAGTCCCGGATGCCAACTCGGTCAATCTAATAAAAAATAATAAATAAAACAAAAAAAAAAATAACCTCATTATACTAATAAAGGACGAAATCTACCACAAGGACAGCCCTTAGTCCTGGTCTCTCACAACTAAACCTAAGATCTCAGCATTAAGTTGGCAAACCACTCCATCTTTAACAATATGCATCTCATTCCTAACTTCCACATCATTATTTTGGTAAGGTTGGTTTAGATTAAGAAAATGAGGAAGCGCTGCTTGAGATTTGAAGCTGAGCCCCACACCGTTTCACTAAATTAAAATGGTTATTACTCTTCCCGTGTCGACAATAATTACTTGGCTCCTTTCTACACAATCACTTTTCTCACAATGTTCCCTGCTGTATCTTCAAATCTCTACGCAACTCCCTAACTTCCCCCTTTTCCAAACAATTCTTCATCGTAATTTAAGGAACGCCCCTTTCTTAAATCCACTCTCCCCATCCCGTTTTCAATTTCCGTCACTTCCTTCTCCTGATTATTTTCCATTCAAATAAGCTTTCGAAAAAAAAAAAATAATATATACTTTTTTAATTATCCTTCTTTATGGTTTGACTCGTTATTCGGATATTTTTACTTTTACTTGCCTATATATGAAATATATAGTCAGGGAAAATATTGCGATCGTGAAAATTTTCGAATTCCAGTTTTCAACGGAAATACCCATTTTAGGGTCGCTACTGAGTCTAAATAGTAAAGTCCCACAAATAGGTCTTTGTGAATGTATGTGTATGTGTGATAACTCCCACGGGTAAACGAAAAGTCTTATGAAACTTAAATTTTATATTTAAGACAACTATACGCTTAAAATGTTACAAACACTTTTTCATAAAAATCGGCTTATCAGAAGAGCCACTTTATACCATTTTGCACCTTTTTCCGATTTTCTCAAAAACGGCTATAACGATTTTGATTAAACTAGTTATATCGATGTAAAATTTAATAGTCTTTAATATCATGTAGGTTTCATTCCGATTAAAATAGTTTGACAGGGCTTAACTGTCCATATTTGAATTTTCTACCTCTTAAGCACCTTTAATTTTGTATAATTAAAAAAGATAGGCACATCATATTTTAAGCATTGATAAGTAACAGCTTAATATGTAAGTTGAACGAATGTGATAAATAACCACAAGAAAGATGTGCAAACATATATTTTTATGCAATTTTTTATTTTTTTGAGCACAAGAATAGCAATATAGATGTATAATATACCGTCGGATAGCTAAAGATTTAAAAAAAAAAATTATCTGATACACGAAATTGTAAAGGGCAATGGAGAGTGATAAAAATCTGGTAAAATTAACTGTTTCGGGTTCCCGAAAAGGGAAATTCTTGTTGACCGTCCTGCCACCTGGCGGCCTGTCAAAGAAGCAGAGTAGTGGTAGGTCTTGGCTGGATTTTAACAACGGAGGTAAGTGAAAGTCGTGTGTTGCGAGCATTTGATTTTTTAATTTGATTTATGTAAAAAAATATTCATTGTACTATATTAAGTCCGCTCAAAATGTGATATTACTAAGAAAGTTTAAAAAAAAAATGTATTTATTTATATAAACGTTGGCAAAATTAATTTTTTTTTCAAAAAATTACAGATTCCTGACTATACCACATAAAAAAAAAAAACATTAAATTTTTATTACTCAATAGAGAGCCTTCTTCAACTTCACACAGCTACAATTTGAGTGTGGTACCATTTATGTTTAAAAAAGCACAGTTTGACCGATTAACAGTTTATATGAGAGAAGTTGGTTGAGGGTGCAGTCAATTTAACACACAATTAAGCGTAAACTTAATTTATTGGTGCCGACGTTGATTAAGAGTTTATTTTGGGATTAGAAAATCATCATAACGAAGAGTACCCTTAGCAAGAAAATATTATATTTCTTTATTCATCAATTCATTAGTATATTATTATTATTATTATTGTCCGAAATCAGAACAATAAAAAGGTTCTTAATAGGTTTAATAGGTTTTTAATATATTTTTGAAGCAGAACATATATGATAAATTTATCAACTACTTCTAAGAGCTCCAACAACTTATACATTTCATAGATTTTTCTAAATACATGTTGTGTATATACATATTTTTTGTGTTATATTACAAAATCTTGTGTACAGTAAGAAAGGATTAAGAAATCAGAATTGTAATTTTTTAGATGTCATTGTCATGAAAAAAGGCTAGTTATCATGGAATAAGTTTTTGTATAATTGTATTCAATTTATTACTATTATATATTTCAATTGATCAAATACATTTGAATATGAAATTTAATTGCCAAAGGAATCCCATTTACTTTACGGTGAAACATCTGTTTTAATGAAATAATCTAAAATTAGAAATAATTGATAGCAAAATTCGTATCAAAATCTGACGAAGGTGTAGTTAGTTCCCGAAAACTAAGAATCGCGAAATCAATAAAGGTGTATAGAAACTTTAAAATAATATAATTGCAATGGATAAATAAAGGCTTAGAAGAAGCCCTTGAAAGATTACTAGTGCATCCAGCGCATATAGCAATCCTCTTTAGAATACCTCCGGGTAACAGAAGGACAAATCTGACAGCTATACATATTATATTTGTATTTGTATTTTGTTCGAAAATAAAACCAGAGGGTAAGAAAAAAAAAAAAAAAAAAAAAAAAATAAAAAAATAATAATATAAAACTATAACATAATATATCAATTAATGACGTAAATGTTACGAGGCTCTACTAAACCATCTAAATCCTCTCGCAAAAAAAATCTGGTGCGGGCAACACACGACTTTCACTTACCTCCATTTTTAAAATCAATGAAAGAATTTTCAAAAACACTTAAAGATAAAAACACGTTAAACTATTAAAGAATTAATTTAATTTAATTTATATAGAAACGTGTTTTATTAAAAAATCTATTTTATTATTTATTATCTAAAATAATTAGTTCTATCTGCTTTTCATCAATGTTTATTAACTTTTACAAGCTCTTGTGTATTAGATAAGTGTATATTACTGTTGCTATGTTCAAAATAAAAAATTTTCTCTTTAGTTGTTTTTTTAAATTCGCACAACTTAAATATTTAGCTGTTATTTATCAATGCTAACAAGATAATTTGGTTATTTTGTTATTTTTATAGAATCTAGAGAATTAAAGGTACTTTAGAAGAAGAAAATCGAATGAATGCCGATGCATTTAAGCCCTGTCAGACCATTTTAATCAGAATGAAACCTACATGACGTTTAAGCCTATTAAATTTTACATCGATATAGCGAGTTTAATCAAAATCGTAGGAACCGTTTTCGAGAAAATTGAAAAAAGGCGTAAAATGCACGGTATAAAGTGGCTCTTCTGGTAAGCTCATTTTGATGAAAAAGGTTCTGTAACGTCTCGGAAATATATTTGTCTGAAATATGAAATTTCAGTTTCATAGGACTTACCGTTTCCGCCAGGGAGTTACCACACTCCACACACACACACACACACACACACACACACACACACACACACACACACACACACATACTCCCACACACAGACCTTTTTGCGGGACTTGGTTATTTGGACTCAAGGGACCCTAAAATGTGCATTTCCGTTGAAAACTGGAATTCGATAATTTTTAAGATCGCAATACTTTCCCTTACTATATACAGTAAGTGAAATTAAAAAACAGTTTGTTCGCAGCTGTTTTGTTTTTGTCTTGAAGGCGTGATATCGATTTTAGTTTCATTTTTTACTGCAATTTTTTAATAGATTTACGAGTAAATAGGGTATAAAGCATATGACTACAAAATTGTTTTTATTAAATATAAATTTTTATTTAATTACTTATTTATAGTAATTTACAACTGTATACAACAAATACAATAAGTAAACGTGTAGGAAGAATTCATGTATAAAAAAAAAAAATATGTTTACCACAATAATTATTTTAAATTTCAAAACCCTCAATTCAATTGGAAAAAAAAAAAATACTGCGAGGTGACCAAATTTAAAAATCTTCCTTTGTAGAATATTTGTACGATTCAACTCATGCATAAATGTGCTAGATCCTCGCAGAACATCATACAAATTATTGCTGATTAATAGGCAAATTAAAGAAAATCAGATTGGGAATTCGACTATGAAATATAAGGCTAAGCCGAAGAAATTCAAAGTTGGAGTAATATACTTAAAAAGCGGAAATTGGAGAAATCATATTTAACCCCATGAGACGTATTAATAATAATGTTTTTTTTTATATTTATTCTATGATAATTCGCTTTATAAGCGTAGTGTAGAAAAATTAGAAGATGATGATGGAATAAAAAATGAATCAAAATAATAGAAATTACATATAAATTAAATAATTGTTATTAATAAAAATGAGAGAGCTTCTTGTAATAATTTAGATATCAAAGAACAAAAATAGGCACAAATACTTTCCCTTACTATATACAGTAAGTGAAATTAAAAAACAGTTTGTTCGCAGCTGTTTTGTTTTTGTCTTGAAGGCGTGATATCGATTTTAGTTTCATATTTTACTGCAATTTTTTAATAGATTTACGAGTAAATAGGGTATAAAGCATATGACTAAAAAATTGTTTTTATTAAATATAAATTTTAATTTAATTACTTATTTGTAGTAATTTACAACTGTATACAACAAATACAATAAGTAAACGTGTAGGAAGAATTCATGTATAAAAAAAAAAATTATGTTTACCACAATAATTATTTTAAATTTCAAAACCCTCAATTCAATTGGAAAAAAAAAAATACTGCGAGGTGACCAAATTTAAAAATCTTCCTTTGTAGAATATTTGTACGATTCAATTCATGCATAAATGTGCTAGATCCTCGCAGAACATCATACAAATTATTGCTGATTAATAGGCAAATTAAAGAAAATCAGATTGGGAATTCGACTATGAAATATAAGGCTAAGCCGAAGAAATTCAAAGTTGGAGTAATATACGTAAAAAGCGGAAATTGGAGAAATCATATTTAACCCCATGAGACGTATTAATAATAATGTTTTTTTTAATATTTATTCTATGATAATTCGCTTTATAAGCGTAGTGTAGAAAAATTAGAAGATGATGATGGAATAAAAAATGAATCAAAATAATAGAAATTACATATAAATTAAATAATTGTTATTAATAAAAATGAGAGAGCTTCTTGTAATAATTTAGATATCAAAGAACAAAAATAGGCACATATATAAAATTTTGTTCAAAAGTAATTTACTATTCTTGCGAAAATTATGTATATAAATGTGCAATTACACAGCAAAATATAAAATATAATAATAAATAATCGTTTCTTCCTCTTCACTTTACTGATATTTTTTCGGAAGCAGAAAAACTGTTTAGTGTTATTTTGAAATTTGATTGACAGGAAGGGATTTAAGGGACGGGATTTGAAGGGAGTGTCTGAGTGACGAATACAAGAAGGAATAAAATTCAATGAAGGCAAATATTGGATTTGGAAAGGTCTTTCCAAAGCTGCAGTTGGATTCGGTATTTACAGGTCTAAAGACCACGAAAGGGTTTTGTGGGTGTGGAACGAGGATTTTTATAGAAATATAGGCGATATGTGTCATGGATGGAGGGACTGAAGGAGTAGGAAGATGAAGCATGCCAGGAAATACTTACATTGGTAGGGAGGGTTAAGCCAATAAATTTGTTCATAGAATCGGGCGACAGAGATATGAAAAACTGGGTAACTCGAGTTATATCAAAAATGAGTTAACTCCACGTATCGCTCCCTCAGACCGTCTGCCACGTTTTGTTAAATTCGTTACACAAATTTCTTGGAGGAAGACATTCTCAAGACATTTTCATAACTTTTTATTTTCATTCTACATATTTACTTATTATATTCTTGAATACAGTTGTAAATTACTATAAATAAAGTTAAAAAAAATAATATAAAAAATTGTAAAATATTAGATATTAGTTAAAACAGCTGTTCGAATTGTGATAATAAATAAAAGAGAATCGGACTAGTCAATTAAATCATCAGATTGGACAATGGAGGAATCAGAAAATGTAGGTCAAATAAGAAAACTTTTTTTTTTAAACATATTTATTCATATCTACAACTGTATTTTTAAAAAAACACAAGTAAATGTGATAGTTATATAGAAAACTGTCATGATATACATGTGAAGCCAATACCCTGTGGCGGCACTCTAAAAATATTCTAAACTAGAAGCTCTCGCAGCTATCTTCATTCAGATGCCTCGGAGGATTATCAGGGATCGATGAGGAAGCAAGGATTGAAACTAATGGATTGTAGTGGGAATGGAGTTTGTCATAGAAGGAAAGGTACCTGGTTCGGCCTAAGTCGGCGACATCAAGAAAACTTAATATCAATTAGAAAAAAATATATTTTTTTATTCTCCTTTGTTTGTTGATTGTTTTTATTTTCACGGGGAACAACACGGGAAAACTATTACAAATTAAATAAAGCATATGTTTAATTGTAAAATATTTGATAATAATTAAAACAGTTGTTCGAATTGTAGAAATAAATAAACATTGATAATGCATAGTTCTTAACTGTGTAATTATTTATTAGCCTTAAACAGATATAATAAGGTGTCCCAGGATATCCTTAAGATGAATTGTATTATTGTTATTGAAGTGTAAAGTTGAACGTTGATCGTTTAAGTTTTTCTGATCCTCAGGGACACCTTCTGCCACCGTATAGCGGTATTCAAAGTGGGGTTATATTGAGAAACAAACAAAGAGCCTACAAGATTTAAATGGAAGTAGGCGTCAAAAGTAATTTAGTTTTAAGTTGGGAATCCTACGTCGAGAGTAGTAAAAGTAAAACAATAGTTCAAGTAACAAAAGAAGAACAAAGCTTTGGAGATTGTAGAGTTGGAAGGATGATATGAAAATTTATAATTTCTTGTATAACATGAACTGTTATTTTGCTCATTATTATTCGGCGAAGAAATGGCTTTTATTTATAAAAACACATTTATATTTTATTCTTTCTTTAGGAAGTTTAAAAAAAAAAAAAAAAAAAAGAAAGAGAAAAATTAAAAGGGTGAAACTCCTGTAATTTAAGAAGATTTAGAAGAAGTGGTTCTACAGTAATGGCCGCTGATTGGGAGCCAAAGAGTGGAGAGCCGGAGTAATTAGCCGAGCCACCTTTTATAAATAACCTGTTGCTTCTTCCCTTAGACCTTTAGGATTCGGTCTCCATTTGAGAACAAAATTTTCTCTTAGTTATATCTGGGTTTTTAAAAAAATATTTATGTTTTAAATAAAACAGCAACATTAGTGTATAACAAAGAAACGTAATTTAAAAGAATTAAATCGGATGATTTATTATTTCAGATATATGATAAATGAGGTGTGTTCGAAAAGTATACACCTTGATTATATACTGTGAACTATTCTGTTGTTGTTATTTGGGGTTTTAAGGCTCCCCAAAACCTAGGGGTCATAAATGCCTATAGTTCTCTTTAATTAAAAATAAAAAATAGAAATTAATAGGCTAAGCTTATAATAATAGTAATAATAATGAGATAAATATTAGATAAAAATAAAATAAAATTAAAATACAATATTTTATTAAATATTAGTTGACTCCTAAGAAACCTGAACGGAGAGTATGGAGGATATATTAGGTCTGAGTCCAAATTTGTTTAAACTTGTCATATAAAAAGGGCATTCTTCTAAAATATGGCTGATAGTTAGGATGTTATAGTGTTGGCACTTAGGGGGAGGTCGTTTGGTAATGAGATGAAGATGGGTCATGTTAGTGTGGCCTATCCTTAACCTAGCCAGGACAACTTCCTCTCGGCGGTTTGAGCGATATGATGAGGACCAAGGCTTTACTGGAGTATTAACGTTTTTTAGTTTGCTCGTAGGACTTTCGTCCCACATGGACTGCCAGGCATCTGATATTTCCTTTCGGAGTGGATGAGATATACTCGTGTCTCGCGGAGTTAGGATAGCTACGCCTTGACCTGGAAGGGCGAGTGCCTGTTTGGCGGCCCTGTCCACCAGCTCATTACCAACAATCCCCACATGGCTTGGGATCCAAATAAAGGTAAACTATTCTGTTTCTGCTACTCTTTAGGAAGATTAGTACAATAGGTTACAAAATAAATCAGTGTTCTGCCTGATCTGAAAAAAATCGGGTTCGTGCGACACACACCTTTCAATTACCTCCGTTGTTAAAATCAATTTAAGAATTTTAAAATACATTTAGAGATAAAAATTAATAGTTAAGAAATTTACGAATTGAATTTCAATGTAAACATGTGTTTTATTTAGTAATATATTATATATTGAGGATGTATAGTCAATTGTAGAAACTATTAAAGGTGGAATAATCAGGAGTCAGTTTTTTTTTTTTTTTAATATTTTAATTTTGCCGGCGTTTCGGCTAAAGTTTGTGAGCCATCATCAGGGCATTACTGAGCCATTTCCAAGCATAAACTCTTTATTTATGAAGTTTGTGCTTGGACCTGGCTCAATAAAGCTTGAGCCGAAACGCCGGAAAAATAAAAATATACAAAAAAAGACTGACTCCTGATTATTCCACCTATAATTATCTATTCTATTATAATATCTACAACAATCAGTTAGTTTTGTCGGCTTTTCATCATTCTCCATTAAGATTTTCAACTCCGTGTATCTTTCTCTATCCAAGGGTATATTATACATCTATATTTTTTATTTTGTATATTAAAATATTTTTTATGTTTTCTCCTTTAGTTGGGTATCAAATTTATTCAGTATATATATTTACCTGTTGTTCATCAGCGTTGACAAGATATTATAGTTATTTTTATTTAATCTACAAAATTAAAGGTAATATAGATGAAGAAACTTTAAAATATCGGCATTTAAGCCCTGCCAGACCATTTTAATCAGAAAAAAATCTATATGATATTATTAAAGCCCATCAAATTTTACATCGATATAGCGAGTTTAATCAAAATCATCGGAACCGTTTTCGAAAAAATCGAAAAAAGGTGCAAAATGCATGGTATAAAGTGCCTCTTCTGGTAAGCTCATTTTGATGAAAAAAAGTTTTGTCACGTCTCGGACGTATAATTATCTTAAATATGAAATTTCAGTTTCATAGGACTTACCGTTTCCGCCCGGGAGTTACCACACACACAAACACCACACACACACACACACACACACACACACACACACACACACACACACACACACACACACACACATACACACACAGATCTTTTTGCGGGACTTGGTTATTTGAATTCGGGGGACCCTAAAACGTGTATTTCCGTTGAAAACTGGAATTCGAAAATTTTCACGATCGCAAAACTTCCCCTTACTATATATAGTAAGTGAAAGTAAAAAAAAAAAAATAATAATAAAAATTGTTGAAGGTTATATCAACAAAACATGATGTGCTGGTACTAAAGTGTTGAGCAGTATCTTGAGATTGGCCAAACAGGGGCTTAGGAAAAGCCCTTCTTTTCCGAAGTGACTTTAGTACGGAGACAAATCTCTGGAAAATGAAGGCATTTTTTAGCGATAAAAGAAAAATAACCAAGGAAAAGATTGCCTCCAGACGCCGCTTAAAGGATAGCTTTCACCAAACGCTCTGAAAATTATACAATATATATTCCCTTACAGCTTCTATTAATTACATTACCTTGACTTATTGCATTTTTCAGCACCTACTTTAATATATATACATAGTTAAATATACATATAGTAACTAGGCGTTGATGACCTTAGGGTTTTTCACCTTGAAACAAAAAAAATCTGGTGCGTGCAACACACGACTTTCTCTTACTTACATTATTTATATCAATTCAAGAATTTTTATGGTATAAAGTAGATCTTCCGGTCAGCTGATTTTGATGAAAAAGATTCTGTAACATCTCGGACGTATAGTTGTCTTAAATATGAAATTTCAGTTTCATAGGACTTTTCGTTGTCAGGAGTTACCACACACACACAGACCTTTTTGCGGGACTTGGTCATTTTCACTCAGGTGACCCTAAAACGTGTATTTCCGTCGAAAACTGGAACTCTAAAATTTTGACGATCGCAATACTTTCCCTAACTATATATTTCATATAAAGGTAAGTGAAAGTAAAAATATGTGAAGAAAAAATATTTAAATAAAGAGAATGAAGAATACAAAGATGATATCGAACAGAAATAATACTAATAATTAAAAACATGAGAGAACAATAATTAAAATAACATAACAGGAAAATACTTACCATTTTATTGGCCTGTTAAAAAACATTTAAACTTTTGTCTGTTCTTTTGTTTTCTATTTTTTAAAATTATTGTTCTTTTCTATTTCAAATCATAAGTATTTCTATTACATATTATCTTTATATTTTTCTCTTTATATTATTTACTTATACATATTATCTCTTTTTACTGGCTTAAATAATTTTCTTTATTTAATATTGTTTCAAGAAACTGGCTATCTTAGTTAGTTTTTTTATAACCCTAAAGATGGCCTAAAATTTTGGTCGAAACGTTAGCACAATGAAATGTTTATATGAAAAAAAAAAAAAAAAAAAAAAAGTTTTTTTTTTTCATTTTATGATTTATGAATAGCTATAAATGTAAGTGATAAATAATAATTATATATCTTGCAAGAAAAAATATAGATTAAAGTGCTTTTTAAGAACTTGACTGTTTTTGTATTTTGTTCATTTATGTTTAACATCTATATGGTTTGTTTTTAATAATTAATAATTGTTTGTTTGTTATTTTACATTGTTTGAATTTGCTTCATCATTAAAAAACATTAAAAAAATATGCTTCATACCAAACAATAATATTATTCTCATTTGGATGCGATCTTTAAATTTAATATTTATACAAAATCATTTAAATAGGTGAATCAAAAAACATTTATATCAAGGTTATTATTACAACTTATTTATTCCCTAATCGGAATACGTACTTAGAATTTCAAGACATTTTCTTTGAAAAGTAAATTCTGAAACTTTAATGAGAAATTTGAATTAGCTTGAATTATTGAAATACAAAAATACAATATGTTAATTGAAAGAAATTATTCATACGATAATAGAAAATAAATTGATTGTCCGAAAATCCGGGCTATTAAAATTCTTATCACATAATTAAAATAATAAGGAGAAGATAACTATAAAAGCTATTATGCCCACCTGGGATATCGATCTAAGCTAAAGAACATGGAGAAATTGATTTTAAATCAAATGTGTTTAAATTAAAAAAAAAAAAACATTTGTATTTAAAATCTAAAGTATTGTACCATTAAAGCCTCAAAAAATCAGGATTTCTAAAGTTTTCATAATTCTAGACTTATAGTTTACAAACTTAGTTGTTTTTGTTTTTTTAATGTTTATATATCCTGTTTGATCTATTATTTATATTTTATAATCGGCATAATGTTTTTACTTTCACTTATCCATATATAAAATACATTTTAGAAATTTTTGAATTTAAGTTTTCAACGGTAAGAAACGGTTTATGGTCCCCTGAGAGCAAATGACCGAGTCCCGAAAAAAGGCCGATGTGAGTGTGAGATAATTCTAGCACAATAACTAAAATATTTAAGAAGATTATACGCTCGAAATGTTATAAAAACTTTTTCTTAAAAATAGAACCAGAAGAGCCACTTCATACTATACATTTTGCACCTCTTTTCAAAGCATTTTAATTAAACTCCTTATTATTGAAAAGCCAATAAAACTAACAGATTTTCGTAGGTAATAAAATAATAGATTATTTAATAAATCGTATGTTTCTATTGGAACTCAATGTAATTAATTCTTTAACAAGTTATTTTACTCTCTAAATGTATATTAAAAACCTTAAATTGATTTTAACGATGGAGGTATCTCATACAAATAATTGTGAAAATTAAGAGAAATTGACGAAGTGTTGTGCGAATTAGATTTTTTAATTTATTTGTAGTTAAATTTTTTTTTTCTTCAAGTGTTTTTTTTTAAATGTGTCGTTAATTCCATTTTTGTATATTTTAAAATTATATTTCTATGAATTGAAGAAAACCCTATAAAGAAAGTATGGTGTATTATTATAATCATTAATCAAATTATAATTTATATAACATTTATATCGACAAAGAACTTACTGTTGTTTCTTAGGCAACATTTTCTTAAGTATTGTATACATCATTCTCTGATTTATAAATTGAATTTTGTATGCACTACATTTATCCATGTCCATTATTCTTATTCGATACTAAACAATATATCAGAGAACGATTGTTCTTAAGATTTAATATAATTGTTAGGTTTAGTTAAAGAGAAGTTATAAATTTCCCATAATTTTTTAAGCAAATGAAAAATTTGTAATTTGTTAATGGACATTATTTTTACTAGCTACCGATAATATTATTTTTATTTACTCCGTTTTTGAATTATTATAATTTATACATTTTGGCATATTTTTGTTGTACAGATTTACTGTACTTAACCATGTTTGCAGTTGGTTAATAGTTCTGGGTGACATGTTATCAGTAACTGTTTTAAACTGATTTAAAAAAAAAAAAAATTAATCAAATGTTAAGTAATTAGAATATTGTATACTTAGGATATTTGAGCTTTACTATTTTAAATGTTCACAAGAATTTGGCAAAAATTATCCTGAGGCCAATAACTAAAAATAGAATTATAGTTATAAGTACTCCGTTTAGCCACAGCTGCATGAAATGACATTAATTAAATAAACAAGCAAACGAATTACAAGTAATTTTAGTAGAAGTTATCAAATATTCCATACATGAAATGAGGAACAATAATTTTAGGTTATGAATACTTTTCGTAGTGCTATTGGCTGAAAAGTTTTTTCCATACGTACCAATACTACCTTTGTTGTTGTTTCAAAGCTCATTTTACCTCAGTCGTTCTTATATTATTCAAATTTAAGTGCTTGTGAAGCATTGAGAACTCTATAAATTTCCATTATGTTAGTTTATTTTATTATAAATCGGTCTTTAAAAAAAAACATATTTGTTCGCTGTTGTATAGTAATTAAGTATATAAAACATTTCCCAAGTTTGTTTGTTTGTTTAGGTTTTAAGGCGTAAAACCCCAAGGTCATCAACGCCTAAGACATTTCCCAAGTAATAGCCTGAAACTTCAAAACAAATAAAAAGATTTTATAAAAAAAAAAAAAAAAAATCATTAAAAAATAAAATAGGTATTTTAGTCCACCTTGTATTAGAATAAACTTATAACACTGTTTCTTTTATATACAGGATGATAAATTTTTTTTTTTTTTAACAAAACGATAACATTTTCTATTGTCTTCTTTTACGTTAAAAAAAACAACTAAACATATATTTCTTAAGAACTCATGAATGAAAAAGCTGAGAAATTGGCTTCTTGCATCGATAGATCAAATAATACTTATTTTTAAGTGTTTTATTAAGTCGGTCCTTTTAATTTATTGAAAAAGTTGGATAGGTTAGGGTCATCAACTAAAACATAATGATGATAATAACAGGTTCAAAGCCGGTACAATTAAATACTGCCTATACATATTCATCCAATGATTACCATTGAAGCCTAAGCCCCCGAGATCAGACAACGCAGGCCTCCCATTGACGCTTCGGTCTACCAGCATGTTCGGCGAATACCAACTTTTTCGAAATTGGTTTTTCACTAAGCTCAACAACATTAATCGCCCATTTGAGTCTCAACTTAATCATACTAAAAATATATATTAAATAATACAAAATATATAAATAGAATACATAAAATATATAATACTGCATGCCAACGTTTTGGTTAAAGATTTAGGCCTTCATCAGGGTTACGAATAAACAAGATAACAACCAATAAAACAATATCAATATTAAAACAAGATAACAGAGGTAAAATGTAGAAATAAACATTTATATGAAATGAATTTTTACATGAAAATATTTAAATATTATAGTAACAAACCAAATAATAAATAACAGTTTCGAAATAAATAACTGGTATATGATATTAGTAAAATGTGGTATATAATTTGGTCCTTTTAATTATTGAGTTTGTCAGGGGATTCTCACAGAAAAGGTCCTTAATACACAAAGAGAAGATTTTTCTTTCAAACGTTTATTTATCTGATCAGTTCTCACTCTTTATAACTTGTGATAAAAAAAAATTCACGTATATTTTTTTTTTAATTAAAAAGAGGAATTAACCTTTCCGGGAGTTTTTTTTTTTTATCAAAACGCATACTTTTATGTATATATATATATATATATATATATATATATATATATATATATATATATATATATACATACATACATACATACACATACATGTATCTTTTTGTGTAAAAAAGAAGATTTGGAACAGCGGAAATGTCCTGTTTGAATATATTCTTTTGACCTCTTGAGATATTCTAATAGAAGAACCGTCGAACCCCATATCCTGCGTCTTTTCTTTAGGAACTTCAAAGAAACTTATTTTACGTGTTAGAGCATTTTCATACTTAGTATTCCTGGTGAACCTCACAAAAGTCCCTTACCAGAAGAAACTTGCGAAGGAAAATTTCTTTCATTTAAATAAATTAAAATATTAATGTACAGGGAATTTTTCGTTCAATACCTAGACTCCAAGTTATTGACTATGAAGAAAAAAAAAGGATTTTTTTCCATAGAGTGATATAGGCCTGTTATTTAGGAATGTAGGGGAAAACAATATAGTAATGGGTTTATTAATCATTAGATCATAATAAAAAAAAAACAATAATAATATACCATTGTATGACATTCTTTTGAGTTTTTATTTTCCTAATCGAGTTCGATTTTAAAATTAATAATTTCTTATTTTTTGTAAACATCATTATTATTGATACTAATTTTGTAAAATTTAAATATCCATATTTTTATTACTTTATCAATCTAATACTGGACTATTCGTTATTATTGAATTTATCAATCATCATTGCGTTTGAAATAAGTGATGTAAGAAAGTCATGACTGGGTCAATTAATTTTTTGGTAGCTCGACTATTTCGAAAAGAATATGATATTTACAAGGTAAATTCGCAAAGGTTCTGTAGGCTCAAAATATTAGATATTTCAAAAAAAAATTCTATGTCATTTAGACATGGTGGCCATTTTTGTTTCAGAAAGTAAGCGTTTTTTTCGCAATTGCAAGCAACATCAGCTTTTTTAATCATTCTATAATGACTTGCTCTAGTTGTTTTAAATAAAAAGCATTTATTTTATCACATTCTGATCAACAAATTTAGGACACAAAATATTCTATAGTAAAGATTATTTTTCATTTATGCATTTATTCAAAGTAATACAATTGTCACATAGCAGGATGTATTTCTTGATGAATTTTTAATAGCTCTGAATTACTGGTCAGTAAAAATTAAAAATTAATTTAAAAAATCAATTTTCGAAAGTCAAAAAATAAAGAAATTCAATTAATCCGTTTATAAAAATTGTGATTTTCTTTAATAAAAAGCTAAAGCTTCTCACCACTAATATTCCATATAAAATAAATACAATGTGCAGTCTAAAGAATAAGGCAAGTCATAATTAAACCATTAAAAAACTGAAAGTGCGAAAAAATACTTACTTTTTGAAATGAAAATGGTCACTATTAATTGCAAAAAATCAAAAATTAAAAACTTATATTTTTAAACACACAGAACCTTGGGTAATCAACCCTTAAAATAAATTTTTTTTCTAAGATGCTCGAGCTACCAATTTTATTTTTCTAGACCATTTGATGTGGAATGACCCAACTGTTAATTACCTACTTTACGTAAGAGATAAAAGTATTAGATGGTGCTTTATAACTACTACGTGCCTTATAATTTCTCTATGTTCTGTACTAAGTATATATTTTTTAATTATTATCTTTCTCTAAAGTAATTAATTTATTTTATTATGAAATAATACAATCTGCCACCTTCTGGGGCAATGAGTATTACAGATTTTAATTCTTTAGTAAGTATAAATTAGATTAGGCTTTGATTTTATGTTAAACTTTAAAAAAAAATCATTATACACATTGTTTGCTACAACCATATTTATTTCACATTAGGAAACTCAAGAAATGTTGTGTCTATATAATTTTGACGTAATTTATTTTTAAATATATTTTTTTTTATACTAAGAATAATACTCCTAATACTTATTAATATTGATTTGAAGGACTTCCTTCAAAAACAAGTTACTTTAGAAGTTACGAGGTGTAAGATTAAAGTCCTTGAAAATGTTCATAAGAAGGGGAAAGAGGAACTCTTAATTCAGCAGATTTGTCACTAGAGACTGGGACAATATCTGGCGGATAAAGCAACAGCAATATACATCAGTCTTAGTCGAGCTATATATTTTCAAGTCTAGGACTCACCACAAATGTCAGTTTTAAGTTATTTTACACTAAAGTTAATTAAAAAGTTGTAAAATAACTTAATATAACCTATCCATATATACATATAAAAATGATAGCATCAGGCTTCACCGATTTCGCTAAATGTTTTTTTGTACTGTCTATTTCAGTCAGGAGAAGGATCTTATGAAACGAAAAAGTTACTTTGGTAGATAGCTATTTTTTTTCTAGAATTCTAAAGTAATAACAATCTCTCCATCTCTCTCTCTCTCTCTCTCTCTCTCTCTATATATATATATATATATATATATATATATATATATATATATATATATATATATATATAATATATGTACATAAATAAATAAATGAATCGCCTTTTTCTTTAGTGATCGCATCACGCGTGAACTGCTTGACCGATTTCGCTGATACATAGTTAAGACAGGACATCGTCTGTAACACAACATTCTCTTACCTTATTTCCAGAAATAAATTGAAAAAGTTATAAATTAAATAAAATTTATATAAAAATCTGGTTCACACAACACACAAGGTTCCCTTACCTCAGTTATTAAAAGCAATTTATGTACTTTTTAAGAGTTGAGAAAATAATAATATAATTTATAATTATATAATCAGCTCTGTATAAAAGATAACAATATTTATTTAAATCTTACCTTTTTAACGATATATTATACATGCATGTTACTTATTCTTATATTGAATAAATTAAATAATATTTTTGTTCTTCTTTAGTTGAATATTGAATTCGTTTAACTTATATATTTACCGTTTTGTATTAATGGCGACAAGATGAAGTGGTCAATTTTTCCGAATCAATAAAATTAAAGGTAGTTTAGAAGATGAAATATTTAAATATCTGCATCTAAGCAATGTAAGACTATTTCAATCAGAATTAAACTTAAATGATATTAAAGACTATATAATTTGAAATCGATTACGCAAGTTTAATCAAAATCACAAAAAATGCAAAATGCATGGTAACTTCTCGAGCTGTCAATGCTTAGGTTACACATGCACACCATTTACGCGACTTGTCTATTTGGAATCTTGACTGGAGCGTTTAATTGGTTCAATATTACTTCTTTGGCTAAAAAATATTTTAAGTTCCTAGTAAATAACAAGAAATCGCAGTTAAATGAATTCAGACCGATAAATTTGAAAACGAAATTATTATTTATTAATTTTACATTTTTTTTTGTTCAATAAAAGACAAACATGCTTTGTTTAGAAGGTTATAATAAAATAATATCTTATGTATAGTTATAAATAAAGATCTATAGGATAACACATTTCAGTCTCAAAATGAATAGGGGCTAGCTAATGCTTCCATTGATTATAATCAAAACTTGTTATTTGGTAAAAAATGTTGTAGATGTTTTATTCACGATCGAAATAGCAGCTATCATAGGGCACACTGATGTAAAGTCGTAATTATATTTTTTTTTTAAACAATTAATATTTACGTAGGATGAAATAATCGGGGGTCAGTCTTTTTTTTTATTTAATATTTTAATTTTGCCGACGTTTCGGCTCAAACTTGTGAGCCATCATCAGGCTACTTTTATGAACCACAGATTTTTCATTACATAATTTTACATTTGAAATGTAGTACCAATATTGTACATATTTAGTTTGTTTTTCTTTGTTTAATTTTTGAAAACTATTAAAAAAGACAAGCTGTAATATTTATATTTAAAGGGGAAAACTGTTATGGGTTTTACATCAACCCCCTCCATACCACATATTCGATGTTTCCGGTTTTTCTCAGTTTATGCTTTACATCGCTCAGTAATAATACGTATATAAATATATATATATATATATATATATATATATATATATATATATATATATAAAACTTTTTTTTCTATATATTAAAGTCTAAAGTTTTGATTTCATACTTATCATCATCATATTCTTTATCAAATTATCATTGTCTGTATCTATAATACTTATGTACATTTTTTACTTTAGTTTACGTTTTATCATTGTCACTACATTCATATTGATATGTATATCTTTTGTTCTGATGTTTGTAGCCCTGAAGTTATACCACAAGTTCGAGCCAAAACGTCCGCAAAATTAAAATATACAAAAAAACGACTGCGATTATTTTATCACATTAATTTCAACTGTTGACCGTACTTCCTCAATATTATTATTTACTTATTTCATTTTAACATTTTTAATTTTTAAATAATTATTTACATTATTTTTTTTATTTCACCAAAGACATAAAATCTGAAAATTAATTGTTCAAGGCATAAGTTATGTCAACTATGACAGTAATGTAACATTTTAAATTATTTCTGTTTACAATAATTACAATTTATCTAATTTATTGCGTTGATCGTGTTTAACGAAAAAAAAAAAAAAAAAAAAAAAAAAATCATATTTTGCCTTTCTTTATAGACTTGAAAATGACAGAGTTTCAAGAAAGTTTACTTTCAATTATTAAGCTTCTCTAAACTCGAAATTGATTAAACACCTACTCCTATTTTGCTGCTTTTCTAAGGTATTATGAAATAACATTAACTTTTTAATAATAATAAAACTATGGATAATTTCTTAGAAGATTGATATCGAATGTAAACAGTTTATCTTCTATAACATTCATTATGTTGCTTGACATATAAAACATATTGAAAATAATCATTTAGCAGCGCGAATATTTATGAGTTATTCGTGCGGAAAATATCACTGATTTCCCTTGAGTAAGCTACTTGTTTCTGTTCTTTACTCTCAAAATCCTCTAGTAAATACTATGATTAACAAAGAAAAATATTTAAAAAAGTATCATTAATGATCATTAAAATTAATTATTACAACCTTAATTAAAGTATCAAGGATTCATTGATGGACTATGATGATTAGGAATATTAATTAAGCCATGATTACAGTTTCATGAAAAAAAAACTGTTTAATATTATTTCAAAATCAATATTTAAATTATAAACAATATTAAACTTTTGGAAATAGAAAATATAATTCAGCCTAGTGAATCTCATCTAAAATAGGTTGATGAAAAAGTAAATAAATGATCAAAATCAAAAATAAAATTTTAAGATCTTAATAGAGTCCAAAAAACATGAGCAGCTGTTATTGGATTCAGTAAATGAAACAAGGTATAATTAAGAATGAAATTTTAAATGTAAAAGTGCATTCAGAAAAGCTAATAAAAGATTTAAAGTGTTATTCATGATATTTCTATATATTATGTTTAAATATGCGGTTACATATATATTGTATACTAGCTGTAACCCGCGGCTTTGCTCGCGAATACTTTATTTTGTCATTATTTAAAGTTGCATAAATGCGTTTAATAGTAGTTACTATAAAACGCTGTGATAGAGTAGTTGTTATTTTTTTCTTACTGGTGTGTTTTTTTGGTGGCTGATACCTCAACCAACTTCTCCAGCATATAGTCAAAACGGTTAACAACTACTCAATGATTATAAGACGTATACATTTTGAACAAATATAAATATTATATTTTTGACAATTACGTTTATCAAAGTTGTTTTCATGTGAAAATATTCCCATTCGTTGGATCAATGTATATCAATCACATTTATGTTGCAAACATTACTATATACCACGATTACGTTATAGCTAAAATATATTGAGTAATTTTGGGTATGCCTACTTTTACTGGACTTACTTACCTCCGTTGTTAAAATTAATAAATAAATTTTAAACAAATTAATTATTTTCAATTTCAATAGAAACATGTGTTTTATTAAATAATTTATCATATTTTGAACAACAATAAGTTAGTTTTATCGGCTTATTATCACTCTATTACTATAATATTTATAAGATTATAAGCTTATTATAAGATTAAAGGTACTTTAGAGAAAGTAAATTTTAAGACCAGTAAGCCTATTTCAATCAGAATGAAACCTACATTATATTAAAGCCCATCAAATTTTACATCGATATAAGGGTTTAATCAAAATCGTTAGAGCCGTTTTTAAGAAAATCGTAAAAAGGTGCAAAATGCATAGGATAAAGTAGATCTTGCGGTCAGCTGATTTTGATTAAAACGATTCTGTAACATCGCGGACGTATAGTTGTCTTAAATATTAAATTTCAAGCTCATAGAACTTTTCTTTTTCGCCCGGGTGTTACCACAAGCACACACACACAGACAGACATACACACACAGACCTTTTTTGCGGGACTT
The DNA here is from genome assembly GCA_023052935.1 of Piezodorus guildinii. Classification (NCBI taxonomy): domain Eukaryota; kingdom Metazoa; phylum Arthropoda; class Insecta; order Hemiptera; family Pentatomidae; genus Piezodorus; species Piezodorus guildinii. The sequence continues at coordinate 67,711,328 of CM041293.1, forward strand.
GGTCATTTGGACCCAAAAACGTGTATTTCCGTCGAAAATTGGAATTTGAAAATTTTCACGATGGCAATACTTTCCCTTACTATATATTTCATATATAGGTAAGTGAAAGTAATAAAATGGCTACATATTAGACTATAGTTAGAATTATGGTTGATAAGGAAAGTGATTTTAAAAAAAAACTTAACCTATTACTATTTTAGCGTGTTGCTAATAATTTAACAATGTACACAGTTTCACACAAAACAAAGGTTTATTTAATACAATGTGGGTAACCTTTTTATAGATTTTTTTAATAAATAAAAATCAACCATATATTTTTATCAATTAATAAAAATTAAAAAAATCTGGTGTGGGCAACACACGACTTTCACTTACCTTCATCTTTAAAATCAATGAAAGAATTTTCAAATACAGTTAGAGATCAAAAAAAATCTGGTGCGGGCAACACACGACTTTCACTTACCTTCATTTTTAAAATCAATGAAAGAATTTTCAAATACAGTTAGAGATCAAAAAAAATCTGGTGCGGGCAACACACGACTTTCACTTACCTTCATTTTTAAAATCAATGAAAGAATTTTCAAATACAGTTAGAGATCAAAAAAAATCTGGTGCGGGCAACACACGACTTTCACTTACCTTCATTTTTAAAATCAATGAAAGAATTTTCAAATACAGTTAGAGATCAAAAAAAATCTGGTGCGGGCAACACACGACTTTCACTTACCTTCATTTTTAAAATCAATGAAAGAATTTTCAAATACAGTTAGAGATCAAAAAAAATCTGGTGCGGGCAACACACGACTTTCACTTACCTTCATTTTTAAAATCAATGAAAGAATTTTCAAATACAGTTAGAGATCAAAAAAAATCTGGTGCGGGCAACACACGACTTTCACTTACCTTCATTTTTAAAATCAATGAAAGAATTTTCAAATACAGTTAGAGATCAAAAAAAATCTGGTGCGGGCAACACACGACTTTCACTTACCTTCATTTTTAAAATCAATGAAAGAATTTTCAAATACAGTTAGAGATCAAAAAAAATCTGGTGTGGGCAACACACGACTTTCACTTACCTTCATTTTTAAAATCAATGAAAGAATTTTCAAATACAGTTAGAGATCAAAAAAAATCTGGTGCGGGCAACACACGACTTTCACTTACCTTCATTTTTAAAATCAATGAAAGAATTTTCAAATACAGTTAGAGATCAAAAAAAATCTGCTGCGGGCAACACACGACTTTCACTTACCTTCATTTTTAAAATCAATGAAAGAATTTTCAAATACAGTTAGAGATCAAAAAAAATCTGGTGCGGGCAACACACGACTTTCACTTACCTTCATTTTTAAAATCAATGAAAGAATTTTCAAATACAGTTAGAGATCAAAAAAAATCTGGTGCGGGCAACACACGACTTTCACTTACCTTCATTTTTAAAATCAATGAAAGAATTTTCAAATACAGTTAGAGATCAAAAAAAATCTGGTGCGGGCAACACACGACTTTCACTTACCTTCATTTTTAAAATCAATGAAAGAATTTTCAAATACAGTTAGAGATCAAAAAAAATCTGGTGCGGGCAACACACGACTTTCACTTACCTTCATTTTTAAAATCAATGAAAGAATTTTCAAATACAGTTAGAGATCAAAAAAAATCTGGTGCGGGCAACACACGACTTTCACTTACCTTCATTTTTAAAATCAATGAAAGAATTTTCAAATACAGTTAGAGATCAAAAAAAATCTGGTGCGGGCAACACACGACTTTCACTTACCTTCATTTTTAAAATCAATGAAAGAATTTTCAAATACAGTTAGAGATCAAAAAAAATCTGGTGCGGGCAACACACGACTTTCACTTACCTTCATTTTTAAAATCAATGAAAGAATTTTCAAATACAGTTAGAGATCAAAAAAAATCTGGTGTGGGCAACACACGACTTTCACTTACCTTCATTTTTAAAATCAATGAAAGAATTTTCAAATACAGTTAGAGATCAAAAAAAATCTGGTGCGGGCAACACACGACTTTCACTTACCTTCATTTTTAAAATCAATGAAAGAATTTTCAAATACAGTTAGAGATCAAAAAAAATCTGCTGCGGGCAACACACGACTTTCACTTACCTTCATTTTTAAAATCAATGAAAGAATTTTCAAATACAGTTAGAGATCAAAAAAAATCTGGTGCGGGCAACACACGACTTTCACTTACCTTCATTTTTAAAATCAATGAAAGAATTTTCAAATACAGTTAGAGATAAAAAAAAATCTGGTGCGGGCAACACACGACTTTCACTTACCTTCATTTTTAAAATCAATGAAAGAATTTTCAAATACAGTTAGAGATCAAAAAAAAACTGGTGCGGGCAACACACGACTTTCACTTACCTTCATTTTTAAAATCAATGAAATAATTTTCAAATACAGTTAGAGATCAAAAAAAATCTGGTGCGGGCAACGCACGACTTTCACTTACCTCGATTTTTAAAATCAATGAAAGAATTTTAAAATACAGTTAGAGATAAAAATACGTGAAACTATTAAGAAATTAATCAAATTAAATTTCTATAGAAACATGTGTTTCATTAAAAAATCTATTATATTATTATCTAAAATAATCAGTAACTTTTATGTTCATTTCATCACTCTCTATTAACTTTTAAAAGCTTCTGTATGAGATGACATTTTTTCTAAAATCCTTAGCTTTCCAACGGTATATCATACATGTATATTACTGCTCTTATGTACAAAAACGAAAAATTGCTTTAGTTGGGGCTCTTTTCTCCTTTAGTTGGGTATCGAATTTATTCAATTTATATATTTACGTGTTTTTCATCAGCGTTAACAAGATAATTTAGTTATTATTATTGAATCTATAAAATAAAAGGTACTTCAGGGAAAGAAAATTTAAAATATCGGCATTTAAGCCCTGTTAGACCATTTTTATCCAAATAAAACCTACATGATATTAAAGCCCATTAAATTTTACATCGATATAGCGAGTTTAATCAAAATCGTCGGAACTGTTTTCGATAAAATCGAAAAAAGGTGCAAAATGCATGATATAAAGTGCCTCTTCTGGTAAGCTCATTTTGATGAAAAAAGTTTTGTCACGTCTCGGACGTATAGTTGTCTTAAATATGAAATTTCAGTTTCATAGGACATACCGTTTACGCCCGGGAGTTACCACACACACACACACACACAGACCTTTTTGCGGGACTTGGTTATTTGGACTCAGGGGACCCTAAAACGTGTATTTCCGTTGAAAACTGGAATTCGAAAATTTTCACGATCGCAATACTTCCCCTTACTATATATAGTAAGTGAAAGTAAAAATATATAGTTCTGAGGAAGGTAATATTTGGTTTGCCAATGCGCCGAAAATAAATTTATAATTAGAAAAATAATGAATAATTAAACTGAAAACACTAATTGAAAACTTGGAGAAATTAAATTTATATAAAAATCATTGCTGCATGGCATTGGCAAATCAACTTTACATAACCTCTTTGGCGTCGTGTGACACCGCTGCTACACTATAATTTATCTAATCTAACTATAAATATCTTGTTTCTAATATCGAGACACATTGAAAAAATATAACAAAAACTACATTTCATTATTTTTACATCTTCATTATAGAGCGAATGAATATTTTATTCCATCCTCGACGCCAACTAATATGTATTTTATTATAACTGGAAACCATGTTACGATTACATACAAGTACCAAGTAGCCACATCTAAATTATTCAATAACATCGTTTTTTCTTTTAAACATAACCGTTGTATATCATCATAACTCTTTTGCAACTCATAACTCTTTGCAAGTCATTCAAATATGTACTTATAATTTTTCTGGAAACGTATAGTAATATGTATTTTATTATAAATGGAAACTATAATGTGAATGTATATTTTATAAATAAGAACACATAGAAACAATCAACAAACACTAATATTTGAATTAATAATCACATATGTGAAGGTATGGGAAGGTTACTTACTGGAAACCAGTGTTGCCAGAGTTAATCAAATTTTGTTTTACTTTTTACAAAAATATATTTTTCAACCATTTAGAATAGTAATAAAAACTATCCTATCATTTAAGTTGGACCAAATAACAGATACTTACGAAGTTTGATCTAGGTCGGTTCAGTAATTTCAGGGTTTATCCCGAACAAACATTGTTGTGACACGAGATTTTTATATATATATATATATATATATATATATATATATATATATATATATAGATAGATAATTAATAGGTAAAATAGTAAGTGTAATCATTGTTTAAGGGAAAACTAAATATTCACCTATTGTAAAAAAAAATATCTAACATCTAGGTAAAATTCAAACTTCTGCTAGAACGCACGAAATAACGAACACGAAAACATAAATTATTTAATACTTATATGATGAACTGGGAACTGCTAAATAGTGAGATTATAACATTGGATTGTATTGTGCATATTTTCTTGGGTTTTTTTAATTTTATTTTATTTTTTTTTTATTTTCTCTTGTTAAATATAAAGTCAAAGCTAATAATTTAGAAAAAAAAAATCAATCGATTTTTGATTGATTCAAATTTTTTGGACCATTATATAATTTATTAATTATAAAATTGATGATTATATTCCAAAGAAATTGTATTATATTCAACGTTAAGTAGTTGTTGTTTTATTAAATAATGCCTTCCTATTTCGGCTTCCGCCAAAAGGAATCTGGCAGCTTAGTACTATTGCGATCTTAATGGAATTTAAGCTCACCATTAAATAGCTAATCAATTTTAACTCAATAAAAATTCCAGGAGCAACAAACTGTCGGGTTTGAACTTTAGGAAAGGTAGGTCACTAGATTTCAGATGACCACATATATTTCTTTTTAAATTTCTATATTAGTCTATGATATATAATATATATATATATATATATATATATATATATATATATATATATATTAGTTGATCTTGAATGACCTGTTGTAATATGAAATCTCGAGTATTATATAATAAAAAAAAATATTTTTATTAGTTTTTATTGAAAAGAGAAGAAGATAAAGAACACATTAAACCTTCAAAACCGTGTGACATTTTTTTAATTTTGTTTCATTTAATATGTTTCAAAAAAGGTTTTCCTAATATACTGTTAGTAGGTTCTTATCGTATTTCTAGCCCGAGAGAGTTAAGGCACAGACACCTTAGCAACCTTGTTATGCGATGTTAGTTCGTTCCTGACGTTTTTAAATATTTTTTAACTAGAATTGATTTTTACTGCAGTGTTTTAAACTGATTTTTAAATCTGAAGGGAATATACAGATTGATTTCCTTAAGACTATTGTGCTCCAGGTTTTCTTTTCTTTTTCACGTTTTACAATTAAAGTTACAGACCCCCAGTCAAAAGACTTATCCATGTAAAAAAAAAAAAAAAATCTTATATTTAATTTATTTTGCAATATATATATATATGTGTATTCTGCAATTTAAATCTTCAGTCTGCTCCCTCCATACAAGATTTCGCCATTCTGACCTTTATATTCCTGCCCAAAGAACAAGCAAGTTTTGATCATTCCTTTCTTGTCCGCTCCACTACTCTCTGGAATTTCCTACCTACTGATATCCGTAATACTTCTTCCCTACCATCATTCAAGTCCCAGCTGTTCGAGTACCTATTGCCATCTCAAACAGATGCTCCACAAACCTGATATTTCAAATCATATATCTATTCAAAAGAAAATTTATTATTTATTGTACATTTTTCTATATGGATCAATTATTATGAATCAGTGTCAATGTTAATTTTTGTATAACATATCAGAAGTTTTTCTATTCTATATATGTAAAAATGAACCTTTGTAATCGACCAAGAAATTAATAAAATAAACCCTTAATATTTCATTGAATTGAGGTGTACTAAATGACTTTTTCTTACTGCCAGTCTATTATTCCCTGTAAAACAAAACAAAACACACAAAAGAATATCATTAGAATCAGTAATGAAATTTTCTGAATTACATAAACTTTGTTATATGCATGAGTCGGATTTCTAATTTTTATAGCATCTTCACTGTAGAAAACTACCACCTTCTACTAGAGTTTGTTGTTATTGAAGTCAAAGAACATAATTCGTGACCTAACAGCAGATTCTGAAAGTTTACTGATGACTATTGCGGAATGGATCTCTATCCAAGATGCAAGGGCAAGGAAAATCAATAAGTGTCAATGGGGGAAGCAAAAATGCGCTACACAGATGTGTCAAATCCTAAGGCAGTAAAAAATCTGCTGACAGGACAGCGAGTCTCGCCAGAATATATAATAGAATTATATTAAGTTTTGTTGAAAAAATATGTTTTAGATTGAATAATAAAACTACATACAATTTCTTTGTAAAATAATCTTAGAAGTTTATTCCCTATTCATCACTTTACATTACCTTTTAGAACTTTGTAAATAAGATTAAATTTTTTACTAAAATCTTTAGCTTCCGAAAGTTATACTATACTTATATATTACTTCTCTTTGTATATTATATATTTTTCCTATCATTAGCGATCACATTCATTACACGTGACTGGTAAACCATTTATAAATCGACATAACAGTAAATATTAAGAATCTAGAGACAACACGTTCTAAATTTGGGATTGAGAACGTTTATTTATATTTTAAACTAAGGTAAGATTAATTTGAATATAAAATATATAATATATATATATATATATCTAAAAGTCCTTAATGTCACGGCAATTTTTTCATCAAAATCAGGGCACTAGAAGGGCCACTTTATACCATGCATTTTGCACGTTTTTACAATTTATTAAATAACGGCTTTAACGATTTTGAATAATACTCGCTATGTCGATGTAAAACTTAATGGGCTTCAATATCATATAGATTTCATTCGGATTGAAATAGTCTTATAGGGCTTAAATGCTAATATTCCATGTTTAATTTTATTGATTCGGAAAAGTTGACCATTTTATCTTGTAAGCATTGATACAAAACGGGTAAATATATAAGTTAAACGAATTGAATATTTAACTCAAAGAAAAAACTGCAAAAAAAATGTTCAAATGTTTTTTAACATAAGATGTATAATATGCCGTTGGAAAGGAAAAGGTATTAGAAAAAGTATATTATTTTATACACAAAATTTTAAAATTTAATGAAGTAAGATGAACAGCCGATAAAACTGGTTGATTCAGATAATAGATTATTCGAAAAAACACATATATCTCGAAACTGAATTTAATTAATTATTTGTTTAGAGTGCTATCTACCGATTGAAGGGTAGCTTCTCTACATGTCTTGTTCCTGGCTATTTTTTTTTTTTAGCCTATTTACTAGATGTGTTGTACAATACAGTAGTAAGTATCAATAAATAATTTTAAATAAAATTTATTCTTTAACCTTTTTACATCCACTTTCAATTTCATCTCCGAAGGCCGCGCACGGTGAGAACACAGGTAGGTGTAGGTGAGGTGAAATTCGTGAGATTTTTTTAGAGTGAATTATCACAAACTTTTAACATATATATAATAAGTATTCAATTACCGAATTTTCTATATTACTTCATAATTTATTTTATTTACTTTTTATTTTAAATAACGTTTATTTTCTTATTTACGTTAAATCTATATATTATTTATCTATATATATCTATATATTCTCTCTCTCTCTCTCTCTATATATATATATATATATAAAAACCTTTCTTACTTATCTATATGTTATATTCTTTTTTACGTTTAAAAAAACATATTTTCATCATGTGTATAATACATTTGTTTGTTTTGACATAAATTTATCATTTAGTTTTTTTTATCTTTCTTTAAAAATAATATTTAATGATATCATATAATTTTTTCAACAAGTAATATTCGACATCATTATCCAAATTTTAAATAAGCCTTTAGCCTCCCCCCTCTCCCACTACTTTCGTGAACTCTTACTAGACCTCGCTTTTTGATATGTCACTTCACCCTGTTTTCTCACCGTGTTTCGCGGTCTTAACTGTATTTAAAAATCTTTAAACTGATTTGAACAACTGGGTAAGTGGAAGTCGTGTGTAGCGAGAACAATATTTTTTTTTTTTTAATTTAAACCAAATCGTCTTTCAAAGATATTACTGAAAATCCTGTTTTGAAAATAGATGTATTAAATACGCCAAATATGTTTGCATTTGCTTAAAGCTTAATAGTCAACTGTATAAGATCATAAAAATAGCATGAATAATCGAATTGTAAATAATCTGAATAAATATATTCTAATACAACTGGGAACGGGTATCATGAAGAGTTTGGATTCTATTTCCACTAGATTTTCCTTCCTTTCCAAAGCTTACAATCGAATCGGATTACAGCAATCAGGTTTAGAACTTAGGCCGCTGTGCTTTGTCTTTGTAATAGAATCGAATTCATTGGCTCTGAATGCAATACGTGACCCAATGGCCATCTTAGTTTGGATTTGAGGACGTTTTCCTATCGAATGAAATGAGTTTAATAAAATTCTTTGGTACATAACTAAAATATATAGAGAAAATCTAAGAGATGAAGAAGATTTGTCTTTAATAAGGCTGGTTTTACTTGAGATATTGCAATTTCAATTGATTAGATTCTTGGTTTTTAAAACGTTAATTATGCAAAAAAAATTTATAGTTAATATGCACCACAAAACTTTCTTACTTATCTATTTGAAAGTATACATTTGGTTATAAATGTAACAGGAAAACTTTCCGCTAAAGCTATATTTACAATAGACAAGGGGGACTATTTTTAATATTATTTCAATCACAAAATCTAACAGTAAAATTATTTATGACAGAACATTATTTGTCATTGTTCATCAACTTCTATAAGTGTATTAGCTAAATATTATTTTTTCTAATATTTCTTTCTTTCCTATGCCACACATTGAGCAAAAAATACCGATTTAGTAGTCAAAAGTCTGTATAACTCTTCATATAATTAAGATAAATTGAATAATCTTTTTTTCATTAATGAGTATGGGATATCCTTTATAAGAAAGAGTGAAAAATGTAAATGCTTTTTTAAAAATATATTCTAACTTAATACATTACTATATATCCCAGTGATATTTAATACCACATGTGCATTATTTATTTGTTTATTTTTTTCAACTAAGTACTTGTTGTTTGTTTTTAACTAAAATCACTGTTCACTGTTTAACCTAAAATTTATTTTCTTAAATGAGTGTCTGGGACTGATGACCGAGATGTTTTGTACTAATAAAAAATAACAACCAATCAAACATCTGCGTATTTTACACATTGAAATAGTCAGACAGGCTTTATATACCGAATTTCGACTCATAAATCGGAAAAAATGATAGAGCTTTAATATTGTAGGTGTTTAATACAATAAAAATCTAATCTGATCTGATATCTATATTTATTAAATAAAAATAGCGCGCGATATATGTATAAATATATTATTTTACATCTAGAATACAGCTCTTATTTCAATAACTGTGATTTAAGAGTAAGAAATATTTTTATATTTTTTTTTCCTACTGCATTCATCAACAAATTCATTTATATCTTATATTAATAAATTTGTTAAACTAAATATAATAATACTTTAATACCAAGTCCTTTAAATACACCAAACTGAAAATACTTTTAGTACTGTAATAAACTCAATTATTTATTTTATTTTCTATCTGAGATTTTACAATTTATTTATTTATTTTATAACATAAAGGCTTATCAACCACTAGGGTTATTTTAGCCCTAAGCTAATAATACAAAATACAAACTTTAAGTACAATGCAAACAAAGCCCAGATAATTTCATTTCTGAAGAGAATAAAATAAACAGACAAATAAAAATATTAAAAATAAAAAAACATGAACATGATATTTTTTTTTTTTTAATTTTGTAAAAATAAATTGATTTATACCTTTTATACCATACTGTAACCATATAAATTCTATTCGACCAAATTGTGTTAAGGTATCTATTAAAAGTGGGTCCAGCTCTGTAAATAATATCTGTTGCGTCGTGAATAAGTGGTTAAGTTAAAATCTTTCATATTGCAGGTGAGCGACTTATAGTTTTATGTAATACCAAAATAAAGTTATTGATTACAGCTTTCTTTCCACCTGAAATTTCTTCCACCAAGAAATTTCTTTAACCAATTTAACACGACGTGGGAGAAGGTCTGAGGGAGCGATACGTGAAGTTAACTCATTTTTGATGTAACTCGAGTTATCTAGTCTTTCACCAGCGCCACAGATATAAGGTTTGCTTGATCATATTATATTGTGTATCTAATTTTACAATTTAAAAGCTTGTTAAGCACACAGGTGTTAATCAAATAGAGACGATAGATTATTAATATTGTATTTTACACTAGCAAGATTAAAATTCTATTACCTTTATAAATTTTAAAAATTTGATAGTTCTGTCTGACTATTTGAATGTCAAAAACACGCTGATAGTATTAAACATCAATTGAATGTACAATATAAAATAATCAATGGAGTTAAATTAAAACAGAAACAGGTCTGCTATGTTTCAAAAAGTTTTTTTTTTTCGTATTTACAACAACAATTTTTATTCAGTAAAATTACAATCTGTCCCAATTTGGACATTAATAGTAGTGCTGAAAGATATCATACATACTACATTCATACAATATTTACACGGAATAAAATTACAATAAAATATATACACAATAATGAATCAATACAATAGTCAAGAATTCACTTATACCTATATACACATACACACACTCATACGTACATCACATTGAGTGGAGAATCTAGCCAGTGCTAGAACTCCAATGTATTTACAACAGGTCGCGGGGCCACTGCCGTTTCAACCTTCTAGGTGGGTTGTATGGATGAGTGGAGCTGGATAGGGATTGAGCTAGAGGATTAGGATGATGAAATAGGTTCTGGTGGAATTTGGAAAATTTGGATGGAATTAGGTCTGAAATAAATGGAACATTAAGGTCGTGGTGCAAGGTATAGTTGGAGACATAATAAGGAGCATTTACTATTGTACGGAGGACTTTGGATTGAAAGGATTGAATGCGTTTGATGTTAGTACGTTTAGCTGTCCCCCACAGTTCAAGTCCGTAGGTCCAAATGGGCTTCAGTATTGTCTTGTAGATTAATAATTTGTTGTCAGCTGTAAGTTCAGATTTTCTGTTGAGTAGTCGGTATAACTGTCCGAATCGTCGGTTGAGTTCTTGTCTTTTAAGTCTTGTATGTGGGTTCCAAGTCAATCTTTTGTCTAATAGTAAGCCAAGATACCGGACTGTATCTGAAGGAGGAATTGGAATGGAATTGAAGTAAACTGGCGGACAGGAGTTTCGTCGAAGAGTGAAGGTTACGTGTTTGCATTTGGCTTCGTTCACCTTAATGCGCCAAGCATTACACCAGTCTTCGATAAGAGAAAGGTGTCTTTGCAGGTTTAAGGATGCTGTTTCAGGATTGGAACTGGATGATAGGATGGCGGTGTCGTCTGCAAAAGTTGCCAGAAAGGTATCAGGATGTGTAGGAATATCAGCAGTGTAAAGGATGTAGAGGACGGGTCCCAAGACGCTGCCTTGAGGAACACCGGCCTCAACGGGATAAAGGTTAGAAAATTCTACACCACAGCGAACGCGGAAGGAACGGTTTGAGAGATAGGATCGGAGAATGAGGTATAGAGACTGGGGTAAATGGGTTTTCAGCTTGAAGAGTAATCCAGTATGCCATACCCGGTCAAAAGCTTGCGCAATGTCCAGAAACGCACCAGAACAATACTCTTTGCATTCAAGAGCTGAGGAAATATGGTCTACAACTCGGAGCCCCTGTTGAACTGTGGAATGCTGAGGACGGAATCCAAACTGATGGGAAGGAAGATTTTGAGATTCTAATATGGGTAGGATACGTTTAAGAAGAAGCCTTTCGAAGATTTTTGAGAGGATGGGGAGTAGACTAATAGGCCTGTAGGATGAAGTGTTGTTGGAAGGTTTGCCTGGTTTTAGAAAAAGAATGATAGTGGAATGTTTCCATAACAGAGGAAAATAGGTGGTGCGTAGGATGCAGTTGTAAATATAAGTAAGGAATATAACAGCTTTCTGCGGAAGTTGTCGGAGGATCTGGGGAGTAAGGAGATCGTGTCCAGGAGATTTACGGAGGGTAAGTTTTTGGAGAAGATATTTGACCTCAGAGGGATTAATAGCTTTAGGAGGTAGGGAAAGTGGAATTGGTGACATAAGAAAGTCTTGCACTGTTGCGGTGTGATTGGCGTGGGATTCCGGGTGAGGAGTGAAAACTTTGGAGAGGTGTGTGGCGAATTCCTCGGCTTTATCTTCATCAGACGCAGCCCAGGAGTCATCACAACGTCGGAGAGGATGGGAAACTTGATGGTATTTTAGGATCTTTTTCGTGATATTCCACAGGGAATTATCACGAGCTGATAGAGAGGAGAGGTAGGAATTAAAGGACTGGGAACGGAAGGTCGCCAACTCCCTCTTCAATTGTCTACAATAGAAGTTATAGGAGCGGCGATCTGTTGGGTGTCGGGTGCGCTGCCATAATGATCTTGCTCGGCGTTTGGTATGGATGAGGTCTATAATATGTTGTGGAAAATGATTTTGGTGAGGATTTATATTGGAGTGTTTAGGAGAGGAGGCAGTCCAGACAGCTTGTTGGATGGCGGTGGTAAAGGAATAGACGGAATTATCTAGGTCATCTGGGGTTTTGAGGGTTACTCTGAGGTCAATATTATCGGTTAGGATTTGGCGGAAAAGGTTCCAGTTGACAGGGCCTCGGATGAATGATGGTGGAATGGGTTTTGGAATTGGAGTGAGAGATAGTAAAAATATTTAAACCGTATTTTTTAAACTTTTGGTAATATTATCTTTAAGCTATCCATTGATCTGTAACAGAAAAAATTAAGACTTAGGAGTAAAATATAGGTAAGGGATATATCTAATATATCAGTTGTTTATCTATATTTTTTTTAAACTAATTTATAAAGTAAAAGATAATTTTGTAAATTGTTTGAAAAAATATTGGTGTTTTTAGCATGGAAAATTCAGGCCTTCTTAGCATATTGTTATTAAATAATAATCTTGTTTATGAATAAATTTACACTGAAAATCAGAATTAATTCTAAAATATCCATATTCTTTCTAAACATAAATCGAGTGTTAGCTCTTCTATCTCCTTGATAATCTTTAGTTGTTTGTCTTTTGAATTACGGAGGATTGAAAGTATATATATATATATATATATATATATATATATATATATATATATATATATTATATCTAAGTGTGTGTGTGTGTGTGTGTGTGTGTGTATATATACACGCTAAGACTTATTATCTGACCTCTGCAAGGAGTAGAGGAAGAATTGGGAAGTTGATTAGTTGATTTCCTAACTGAAGGACATTTTTTACGAAATTGATATTATGACATATTTGTATTCTCATAATTTAGTTTTATCTAAATCTTCTATTTCATTTTATCTAATGAACTCTTTAGAAACGCGATTTATTAATGATATTCCAATGGTACTAATAACGTTTTTAATTTCGATAAAAATCATACTAAAACATTTTATTCCATAACTTTAATATAGTTTTATTAATAAAGTATAAAAAAAAAAAAATAAAAATTCTAGATTTTATTGCGAAAATAATCAAATAAGTTGGTTTAACAATGAAATGAGAGATTTTTGCGCTTCCTGTAAAATGTTTTAGAATGGATAAAGTACCTTTTGGAAATCAACGTCTCAATTTTAATTGAACTAAATTCAGTTAGGTTTTACTCAATAATATCAATTGAATTAAGAAAACTGACGAAATCATTATTTATCATTAATAGCTAGGCATAGTCAAGAGACAATTATACAGTGGGCATAGTGAAGAAAATTATATAATAAATCAATAATTATTAAAATTAATTATATTTTATGAACTAATTTCCTAAGAAGGGTACTAGCAATGAAATATATTATACCTTCAAGATGGCGTTTTTATGTGGGTTAACGATTAATGCTAGTGAATCGCAATAGAATTTGCTCTTTATTTTTCTATTAGCCGATTGGTTCTATAAATAAATCAGGTAATTGTCAATTATAATGTTATTAAACCTATCGTATTATTGTATTTTTAAGTTTTTTTTAAGTATTTGATATTATTGTTTTGATTTTTATATTTTCTCCATGAATAATTAAATAATAAGGATAATATATCATGACACAAAAATAGGTTATTATAATACTCGTAATAGGCCTGCCGGTCCCAAAGGTTCGATGCCAATAGAACTATATACAGACTTCACGGATTCGTTCGATGATTAGCGTTCAAGCCCCAGCCCCCGAGATCAGATTCAACACAATCCTCCTATCGACGCTTCTGCCTACCTTCGGTTCAGCGAATACCAAATTTTTCGGAATTCGTTCTTCACCGAGCCTAACAACTTTACACGCCCATTTAAGTCTCGATTCCATCAACCCAATTATATACACAGGGTACAAGCTCCACAATACCGCGTTGCGCAACCTTCAAAACTCCCCAGTGGCATCATCTCTGTTTGGACCAAATATCTTACGCAGTACCTTATTTTCGAAATCCTTAAAACGATGTTCATCCTTCACATCCATAAAGAACCGGAGGAAGAATAATAGTTTTGAAAATTCTAAACTTTAGGTTTTCAAACAGAAGCCGCGAGCTGAATAATTTCGCATTTCCCGCCTTTAATAGGGACTTTTTTTCCTCCTGGATTTTAGTTTTTCTTGTTATCATTGAACCTAAATACTTAAATTTCTCGCCAGCGTTTCTGCTACTAATCATATACGAGTATGTCGTCTTATCGGTATTTATTTGAGCCCTATTTCTTTACCAGTTTTTATTAACGCACGTGTATTATATATATATATATATATATATATATATATATATATATATATATATATATATATATATATTTTTTTTTTTTTTTTTTTTAAATATTTATTAAGATATATTACAATTTGTTTCATAATGAACGGTTGTAATAGTAATATGAGACTAAATTCATTCAATATATACAGAAAATAATGATAAAGTCAAATTGCATACAATAGGAAATAAATAAATTCATATATATACAAAAAATAATAATAAATAAGAAAAATCAAAACAATGACCTTTAATTGAGATACATACAAAGTTGGCCAATAAATAAACATTATGAAAACAATCATCACTATATAAAATTTGCTAAAGGAACACCAGAGTGGGCTGGAGAAGCGGAATCCAAGAGATCCCAGCGCCTCTCAACCGTATCACTGGTGTGAGCCAGTAGAGGCTGAGTTTGGGCGCAATAGCCACAAACAGTAGAGTATAAGTGGACGATCCGACCAGTGTCAGAACTCTAGTATAAATGTTTACAAAACGTCGCGGGGTCACTGCCATTTTAGTCTTCGAAGAGGTTTGTAGGGATGGGTGGAGCTGGAGAGGGATTGAGCTAGAGGATTAGGATGATGAAGAAGGTTCTGATGGAATTTGGAAAATTTAGTTGTATTGTTTCCGTGTCTTCTCCTGACAGTACCAAATCATTGGCGTATCCCAGAACTGGATACCCCCTATCTTATCACCCAGATTTAAACTTTTCTCGGTACACGTAAACTTTCCTATGACAAATTCTAATGCTAAATTAAATACAACTGGGGAAAGGGAGTCGCCTTCTTTTAAATCCGATCGTACCTCAAAGCTCTCGGAGTAATTAAGACTATTTCTAACTTTATGGAATGTTTCCGACATACAAATCTCAAGGTTTATCAAATTTTTAGGTATTCCCTGTTCAATCATGATGATATAGAGCTTATGGCAGTCTGTGGAGTCCTACGCTTTTTTAAAATCAATATAATGTTGATAGACCTATTGACATTATTATATAATGAATTTATAAATAAATCACGCTTTAATTTTATATTTTATTTTTAATAATTTTAAAGTTTTCACATTTAGCAGTCTACTACAAATAAAATATTTATATGATATAAAAATAATATAATAATAAAATAATAGGTACCTTTCTTGTTTTATTAACTGGTCATTTTTAAAAAAATACAATTTAGAACCACCAAAAATGTATTAATTTTATAATAAAGCTGTACTGTTCAACAGATAATTATATGACACCCTCAGAACAGAATTTAATCTAATCATCAGTTAGAAAACCATGAAAACTGCACAACATGCTAAAAAAGATCACATAAATCGGAGCAACTTTAATTTTTAAAAATAATTAATATATTATTGATCACCAATATTTGGAATTAGGAATATTAAGAAACTATTGCGTAGTGGACATAGGGCGATTAAAAACAAATTCTAATAATTCTAAAACATCATCATAATATGGTATACAGATCTGATTAAATGCTAATTAACCATTGATAGCATTTGTTTATTAACTATTCATACATAATCTTAATTAAAGTCACAACCATTTAAATGGTATATACATACATAATTCATTTTTTATCTCAAGCTGTTTTTATTTCACATAGATAATCACGTGATAGAAGTAAGTTGATATAAGTAATGTATATATGATATAATAATAATAATGTACAGTTTAATATATTGAAAATAGCATTTATAAGATCGATATATTATAGACAAGTATCTAACAAGGTGGAAAGGCGATTCCAGGCCAATGTTAGATTTTTTTTTTTACTTTTTTGTAGCAAGTAGATCGTTTTAATTCTGTGGCGGTCGTGAAAAACTAGATAACTCCATACCTCGTTATATAAAAAATGAGTTAACTTCACGTATCGCTCCCTCAGACCTTCTCCAACGTCGTGCTAAATTGGTTAAAGGAATTTCTAGGTGGAAGAAATTTCATGTGGAAAGAAAGCTGTAATTAATAACTCTATTTTGGTATTACGTAAAACTTAAAGTCGCTCACCTGTGAAATGAAAGATTTTGACTTAACCATTTAATCACGACCACAGAATTATTCAATAATTTATTTAATCCAATAACACTAAAATCCTTCAAACTCTTTAGTATATAATAATTATTATTGTGATTACATTTCTTATAAATTAGGATATGTCCTCTTACAGATATTTTAGCGTTCAATGTTTTTATTTAGGCCTACGCTAATTTATTTAAAAACTATTATTGAATTTTAGACCTGTTAGAGTTTAAAGCTTAGACAATTCTCCTAGACAATAAAAAAAAGTAAATAGCTCACTTCCCATTTGAAATTCGTAATTTTTGTTTATTATTTTCAATAACGAACCTTTGAAATAATAATAATAATAATAATAGGCTTACCGAACCCGAAGCTTCGATACCGATACCACCAAACATCGCCTGTACAGACTCGTCCAATGTACACCGGTCAAGCCCAAGCCCTCGAGATCAGCCTTAATGCAATCCTCCCATTGACGTTTCGGCCTACCTTTCGGACGCCTGCTAGTCGGTTCAGCGAATACCAACTTTCTCGGAATCCGCTCCTCATCGAGTCCAACAACTTTACCTGCCCATTTGAGTCTCCACGACAATCTCCGCAATTCTGCATCGTGCAACCTTCTAAAGTCCCCAGTGGTTCCATCTTTCTTCGGACCAAATATTTTACGCAGTACCTTATTTTCGAAAACTTTAAGCCGTTGTTCATCCTTCAAAGTAAGCGGCCACGTTTCACATCCGTAAAGAACGGTCGGAAGAATAATAGTTTTATAAATTCTAACCTTTGAGTTTTTAGATAGAAGCCACGAGCTAAGTAATTTAGCAAATAACAAGCATTTCCCACCTTTAACCGGGACTTTATTTCTTCCTGGATTTCATTTTTTCTTGTTATTTGTTATTTGCTAAATACTTGAATTTCAACGAACTTTTGTAATCGACCAAAAATTACTCCCTCCCTCCCTTCTTCATAATTGAATAGATTACGTTTCAAGACTCGAAGAGCCCAAATAACATATAAATTAATGGCATCTGTCCGCCATGAGAATTAAAATATACCAAAAATTTAGAGATAAAGAATTAAATATTCCACAATACAAAAAAATAATCATTTAAATTGGTTCACAAATTGCAGAGGTATAAAGTTTGATATTAACATTAGTGATAGTCTATTTTCTTTGATTAATTTAGTCCTTTTTGTACTAGTTAATTACATTATAAGTAATTATTTCCATATATTATCAAGACTATAATATAACTCCTTTGTTTAATTTTTTGTTCTAAATATTCAGATTAGATTAAAAAATATTAAGAGATTATTTTTTAAACAAATGTTTCATGAACAAAACATAATATGAAATTCTTTCTACTTTCTAAGACATTTCAAATTTAAATTTCATTTTGATTCTAATTGGAATCGTAAGGAACAGGTCTCTTTGTCAACAGAAACAAAAAAAGGTTTCCTTGATATAAAATTTATTATCCTGAGATGAAACTCAAACGTATTTCTATCAACAGGCAACATGCTATGAATCTTTAATATGCTGTAAAAATTAATTGAATATATAATCATTTTTTGTACTGTCATTGTCGAATACTGCAAAACAACAAATAAGGTAAATTCGTTATTAAAATTAATTATATGTCATGAATATATTCCCTTTCTTTCTTAGAATAAAATATGTTTTCGCATAAAATAAATAATATACTTTGAGATACCAAAAATATAAGTTTTTTACAAAGCTATTTAAAAAATAAATATGATGGAAAATTAGTATTGCATTTAAAACATACAATTATTTTTCACCTTATCATACAAATAAATTATGGACATTCGGTATTTAGATCCCGTCAATATTTTTAATTAAAGCAACTGCAAAAATTAAATCAGATATCAGAAATTTATTTTGAAATATCTTTTGATACATAACATTTGTCACAATAACGTACCGTTTAGAAGGTATATTGATTTTTTTTTTTCGGTTGGCGCGACAAGCCTTGGAGGCCCTTGGCAACGCGGTATGGTTTATATTCTACACCGTGATACTCGATGACATTTTATAGGGTAGGGTCATCAATACCTACGCCTATTTTTGTGGGTAGCTATCAATTAGCTGAAACATACCCATAACGTTCCCGGGGGAGATTGTGAGTGAATCCCCATTTATTTGTATGCTTCAAAAAAGTCCTCCTGGGACTGGATTCGAACTCACAAATTTAGTGTGGCAGGCTAGCGCGCTAACTACTCAGCCACGGGCTCCCCTATATTGAATAATAAAAATCTGGTGCGCTCAAAACTTTCACTAACCACTGTTGTTAAAATCAATTTAAGAACTTTTGAATAAAATTAGAGACGAAAAAATATCACGGCTGTAGAAGAATACTATTTATTCTGTTCAATTAGTCGGGAGGCAACCCTAGGGTATGAAGACCCCCCCCTGGGGCAGGCCTAGCCTCTATAAAGTGGGTACCCAAAAAATGGGGGGAAAACCTGGCGGCTGAGCGTCATCAAGGCCTAATTACCTCATTGCACGGCAGTTGGTCTAGAAACAGTACAAATCTCTACATGTACTGAGCCCAAGACCCTCCATGGGTTGTAGTGGTACAGTTTTTTTTGTTTTTTTTTTAAGCATAAATCTTTCTCTCTCTAAAAAAAAAAAAAAAAAAAAAAAAAAAAAAGTATAATACTAAATATTTACGTTCTTTTATCCTTTATTTAGACATCAATTTCGTTCAAATTATATATTTCCCCTTTTTTCATCAATCCTAACTAGAGGATTTGGATGTTTTTTTTCGTATTTCCAAAATAAAATGTAAATTTAAATTTAAAATATGGTCATTTAATCCCTGTCAGACTATTACAATCAGACTTAAACAAATGATAATAAAGTCCCTTACATTTTACATCGATATAACAATTTTAATCAATATCGTTTGTGACGTTTTTGAGAAAATTATGAAAATGTGCAAATCATGGCATGAAGTGGCTCTTTTAATTTGCCCATTTTGTTGATAAAGTTGCTAAATAGTCTAAGATCCGAACTTGAAACGATCTGCACCGAGCTGATAATAGAATGAAACATATTTTATAACTAATTTAGTATATTAGGAAATATGTTAAGAATGGGTTGCCTAAAAAAATCCTGGACAGACTATTTTTAATTATTTAAAAAAAATGATTTTTTATTAAATGTTGCAACATCATGATAATAAGAAAACTTTTACCCTGACTTAAAGTATCAAAGGTATAGAATGTGCAGCCGTTGGGTTGCCTAATCTTTTCCTGGATGAACTATCGGTTGTCAGGTAAAAGCGGGTATGTCGATATCAGTTATCTGCACCGGCTTGATAATAGAAAAAAAATTATATCAATATAAGCGTTGTTTTATTGCAAACACATTGATATAGGGTTGCCTGCAAAAAACTTGGTCCTAATCTGGGTTGCCGAATTCTAAAGATTAACTTTTAACGCAAGTGGAAATGCGTGACAGAGAGATCCGAGTTGTGTATAACGCGTAATAATAAAGGACTCAACATTGCAGTCACACTTAATCGGACATTGAATATAAGAAAGTTTGATATACCATATAAAATTAGAGGAACATTTTTTATACAAATACCGAATACCAAATTACAGGGTAAAAGTTTTCTTATTATCATGATGTTGCATTATTCAATTAAAAATTTTTTTTTTTTAAATAATTGAAAATAGTCTGTCCAGGATTTTTCTAGGCAACCCATTCTTAACATATTTTCTAATACACTAAATTTGTTATAAAATATGTTTCATTCTATCATCAGCTCGGTGCAGATCGTTTCAAGTTCGGATCTTCTACTAATAGCATCTCAGGCATGTACGCTTTTTTTTTTTTTTTTTTTTGTAGGCGTAAACCACTTGGGTCATTTTCGCCTTAAATCACTTTTTATAAACGGATTAAACATTATAGTCTATTGTATAAGTCGGTCTGTCGTAGGAAGTCAAAAAGTTTTGCAGTTGTTTGTATGTTGTCTTGTAAAACGGTTGGTAAGTCAGTGTCAATTGCAATATGTGCTCTGTGAGTATCATAAGCCCTGCACTCTGTCAAAATGTGTCTAACAGAGATTGGGCAACCGCATGTTGGGCAGTCCGTAGGAGGTTCCCGTGCCATGAGATGTCCGTGAGTTAGTCGGGTGTGTCCAATACGCAGGCGCGCCAGGATAACCTCTTCCCTTCGCTTTTGTCGTAGGGACGAATGCCAATGGGAGATGTCCCTTCTTATTTCTCTTAATTTGTTGTCAGTAATGTCATGCCAAATCTGTCCCCACTTCGACCGAATCCGCTGCTTGATGATAGAAACATAGTCGCCAACAGGCACCCCAGTAAAGGGAATGCCATCTGAAAAAAAAAAAAAAAAAAAAAAAAAAAAAAAATGTACGCTTGTATGTACGCATGCACGCTTTAAAAATATAAAATTTCACTTTTATACAATTTATCGTTTTCGAGCTGGGCTAACCACATACGCAAACAGACCTTTTTGCGAGATCTGGTAATATATAGGTAAATAAACTTAAAAAATAATTGTTTGTATACATTTTGTAGGTATTTTGGGATTTTTTATACTCATATAGTAGCTGTTCGATGATTCTCAGATTGAAATATCAGGAATATGTCCATATCAGAAATTTTACGGTGCACGATTTTTGTTATATAACATTGGACCCTCAGAGTATTCGTTCAGGAGCTTTATTGGTTTAAATAAAACAAAATGCAAATGTGCATAGATAATTAAAAATAAATTTTGTTTGTTATTTCTTCATCCATCCGCTAACTTGATTTCTTTCTGACTAGGATAGTGGACTAAAGATTGATATAACCATGACCTATTGTTTTTTCCAGTCAGGGAGAATGTTTACAGGAACTTTTTTTTATTTTTATTTATCATACGTTTTGTTTTGTTTTTTCTGGAAGAGGGATTTGTCGTTGTAAATGAATGAAGGTGGTTAAACTTTCTAAACAAATATTTATAAAATAAAATTATTATTCATCATTAATTGCTGTAATACTATGATCGGTCGAAAAGAAAAATTGAATAGCCATAAATAGGGTGACTGGAAATTTAAAAAATAAATAAATAAATTGAACTCAGATTTAAAATAAGATGTATAGCATTTTAATTTTTTAATGATATAGTTTAGTTTACCGTAGAGAATATTAGACGAGGAAGATGGTTAGAGGTGCGGTCATCAAAAAGAAACACAAATTAAAAACTAGTATTTATTTTAATTGTGTGCCTTTAGATGTCTCCTTCAGACAACTTTCTTTTCTTTTCTTTGACTTCTTTAGCAACGTCTCAGAGTCGCGCTGATGTAGGCTGATGCCACAATGAAGGCCGAAACGTCGGCACACAATTAAAACAAGCACTACTTTTTAATGTGTGTTTCTTTCTGATGACCGCACCCTCAACCATCTCCCTCTTCTAATTTTTTAAATTGTGATATGATTAATTAGAAGTCAACCAGTATATAATCAAATCATTCAATAATAAGGAAAATATATTATGACAACAAAAAATAGAAGATATAAATATTTATTAGGCATTCAACTGATTTTAGCCGATCATCATATTTTAAAACTATTTTTTTGATATCATGTGAACAAGAATAAACAAAATGACAGAACGAAAAAATAAAAAAGTAAAATGAAAAAATTATATATTTTAGTTTTTGTTAGAATAATGAATTTTTATTTTGCTAATGTTTAATTCACTAGGTAACTACTCTTCTTTTTCTTTAAACTGTCTACGACTGTTTACAATTTTTTTTTTATTTTAGAGTATAAGGTTTTAGTGATTTAATTATAGCTCCACAAAATAATCAATGTATGTTTGAAGCCATAAACAGTATACAATTTTATTTAGAGTAACAAAAATTAACTTTATCTGATCATTTAGTCTAAATTTTATTTTAACGCCTTTCTTCTTAAAAGAAGATAACCCTTTATTTTTAAACGTTTATTTTAAATCAATTAGTTTGTTTTTCGTGCTCATGCGGTCTTATCTCTCTTAGAGAACTTTCTTAAATACAGGGTTTCTATTTGAATTTATTTATTACTAGTTTAGAAGGTTAGTTAGTACGAAATATCTGTGGCGATCGTGAATAAGTTGTTAAGTCAGAATCTTTCATTTTACAGGTGAGCGACTTTAAGTTTTACGTAATACCAAAATAGAGTCATTAATTACAGCTTTCTTTCCACCTGAAATTTCTCCCACCAAGAAATTTCTTTGACTAATTTAACACGACGTAGAAGAAGGTCTGAGGGAGCGATACATGAAGTTAAATCATTTTTGATATATCTCGAGTTATCTAGTTTTTCACCACCGCCACATATATGATAATATATAATTGTTTCAAACGAATTGAGTTAAATATTTATTATTATCATCAAACATCAGATAAGTAAAGATATATTTAAGATACCTTATAAAAACCTCTAACGGTAAAAAATACCTATTAGGCCGATAGGAAAATAATTCATGTGAATATTATTTATTCATCGTTATTCATATGTATTATTAGCAACAAAGTAACTTTTTTTTAAATATTTTTAGTATTAATAGTTTATTTATTTTTTACTAATGAGTCATATAGAAATTTGCTTCCTTTATGTACATAATAGTACAATAATAACATTTTATATGTCACTCGAGAAAATACTTAATTATAATTATCTAATTGAAGATTACACTCATTTAGTTCCAATTAGTTGGTATGTTACAAAAAATAATTAACAGCTTTTAATTTAAACTACTCATTATTTCGAAATTCTTGTCAAAATCTAATATAAAATTTAGGAAATAAAATCAATACTACGGAAACATTTCATTTAAAATTGTCGAAAATTCGTTGTTTTTTTTTAAATTTCATTTATTTATTTTTATATTTTAATGTAAGGTTAGATACAAAGAGGCAATCAAATTCATTTTTTTCTTTATTAAACCATCCATGAAGATTTTGTCGTCCTTAGCGCCAAATTTATCTGTTAATTTTAACAATTCAACTGAGGAAAAATAACAGCACTTTTTTTTTTTTTTTTGCATTTAGGTATTTTACTTTTTAGATACTTGTCAGGTTATATAATATATATATATAATATATATATATATATATATGTACAGCATATCTCTTGGCCCCGCCTGTGTAGTCGGGGTGGGCTGTAAGGTATTCATTCCTAGGGCATTTTAATGTTTCCGTAATTGGGTTGGTGTTGTAGGTTAGTATTTGGCAGAAGTTATTTTATTGTTTTATAGCAGTGGCTGAAATAGTTGGAATGTTCAAGTCGTAATGTATAACATCATTTGTTATGTAAGTCAGTGCGTCCTCTATTCTATAGCTACTGAACAGATTGTAATCTTAAGTTAAAGGCTAATTATAGAGGCTCCTTCCCACAATTCGCAGACAATATTTCCTAGGATCATTCTTTTACCAAACCATTAACATCCAGCTCCCTCCTTATATCCAAAGTCTTCTACAACTTAAATCGTCAATCCACTCTCTCGAAGAAAAATCTCGCCATTCTGACCTTAAAATTCCTACCCATAGAACAACAATTTTTGATCCTTCCTTTCTTATCCTCTCTGCTGATCTCTGGAATTTCCTACCTACTAATATCCGCCCTGCTTTCTCTGCTTTTTAAACAGATGCACAACAGCATTGACGTTTTCTATCAAATATCAGATTAACTTAATCATTTTTTTTTTATTTAGTTATGTTCAGCAAATGTATGTATCTGAATAAGTTTATTTATTTTATTCTTTTGTTTTATTGTATAGATATATTTCTTTCTTTTTTCTTTTCTTACTTTTCACACCATTTTAAATAAGAATTAATCATGATCATTTGGTCTTTTGGCCTGATACATTATATACCTTAAGTGTACATATTTGTTGTTCTTTGTTGTACGTTGTTCTTAAGGACCTCTGTCCCAGAAAAAAACTTATTTTCTATTCTATTCTATTCTTCCGATGCTTTATGGTTTAGCAGAGCCCCACAATTATATTATAAATGTCCAGAATGGTTTTAGCAGAACTTTAAAAAGAGTTAGTCTGTTGGTTAATGATAATTTAGAACATCTGTCAAGTAATATAGATAAAATATGGTATCGTCTGTTGAGTTCGATACGTTTAAATACATAAATATCGAATTTCGTCGGAAGTAGGAATTGGAGTATTATTAACATTAATGGAAGGAAAAGGCTTGTGGTTCCAGGTGAATACCACATGATCTCTTGAACTCATTCATTTTAATTTCCCACCAAGTAGCCCAATCAGAAAGAGACCTTTATCTGTATAAAGGACAGCTGTATTTTCAGCAAAAATAGTTTCACTGATAAAATTTCAACTTTGGCTAAAATACTCCGAAATTGATGAAATGAAATACCCTAAAGGGAGACTCTTGGAAGATGATTAAGTGGCCGAAAGAAAAGCAGCTTTGGGGATGTTAAGTACAGCGATGTCCTGAAAACATTTTAGAAGCTTTAGGCTTCTCATCTCGGTTTTTGGAATACTCAAGGTAACCTTATTATCAGACCCACGTTAAGCAAATTATTCTTTTGTGCCGTCAAGTGAAAAAAACTCCTTTAACATACTGAACTAAAATCACTTCTGGTGAATTACCATATAAAAAACACAACCACAAAAACATATGATTAAAATTAAGGCTACTGGAATTTAATGACCGTTTTTTTTTATGTTTTGTTTTTTATTTAGCTGAGTTTAATTACCATAGGATGTGAAAATAAATCCCTCTTTCAGATGATTTTCAGTATACTTCTCGTAAGGACTGGTCTTTCAAATAATTTTCTGTACCATTGCAATTTTATGCCTATACTTCCTGTAACTAACGGCTTCACTCTCTAATATATGTTGATTTACATATGTATGCAGTGTGTTTGTGTGCGTGTGTATATATGGACATAATTTTACTGTTAGAGTAACTATAAGACATGTAAGTCCTCTATCGGTCACTTAATTACAATTTTGCTATTATTTCAATAAACAGTTAGTTACTATTTCACCCATTTATTTATATGTAGAAAGAATTAAATTCAATTCGTTATTTTATTCTGTCAAATTTACAATTTTACGTCAATAGAAATAAGCGAATAATTACTTAATACATTGTATATTTTAGCTATTTATTCCATAATATTATATAAAGCGTTTTACATTAAAAAAAAAAAAAGTGTATTTATAAGTTCAGACGTAGTCTTAATTTTAGTAAAGCTGCAAGTTATTACAAAATGGTTTATAATTTCGAAATAACGACATTTGGGTATAACTGTTTATATAGCTGCTAATCATTTCGATGTTTCTCGATCTTCAATAATTACCGAGTTTTGGTGGAATCACATCGATCATAATTTGACTTCAATATGTAGATTAACTTTTTTTTTGTTTTGTTTATCGTGCTTTATTGGTTCCGAAACTCTATACACATGTTTTGTGTATTTAAAAAACAAACAACTGAGTTTAGGGCGTATTTATGGGTAAAATTTCAATTTTTTTTTCTTTTTGAAAATTATTCGCGTTTTTTTTTGGTTAAAAATCAGTCATACATTTTTTCTCTATCTTTGAAAATGACGGCAGAGAAACGGAATTTTTTAAATATTCGTTCTTCGTATGTTGAAACGAAAGCCCTAAAATTTAATTTTAAATTAAAAGTAATTTGTTTTTTTTCTTGGTCGATTACTTAGGTTCATTATTGAAAATAATAAACCAAAACCAATTAGGAGTTTCTATAACTGGCACACAAAACATGTATACAAACATGCTTGATGTAAGTGTTATAAACTTTGTATCTTTGGTTATGTTTGAGACATTTTTTTTCCTGATATTCAGCTAATTTTCCTTTAGTTCAGTAACATTTTCTGTATATTGTTAGGTATGGTCTCAAAAAAATATATCATGTTTTTAATTGATTTAGGCAACATTCCTTATGTATTTCTTCACAAAACTCGGTAGGAAATAAGTCTGGGTGTCGGTGTGTTAAAGAAGAACAATTAAATAGTTTAAACTTGTAAATTAACGTTGTAAACCAACATAATGGGTCATAATCATGTTCCATCTGGTATGGTTGCTAGGGTTAGACTCTTAAATAATTTCAAGACAAGACCGCCACTAATGTCCTACTGAATATCTTACCAGTTTGCTATTGATACCAATTATTTCTTTATAAATTTTAAAATTTTTACTAAATTTTAGAAGTTATAGCTTATCCTCAATTTAATTTAATATGTTGTTATTGCAGCTGACATTACATAAATGACGTAAATTACTAGAAACCAATATCTGTTCTTATTCCACTACAGTACTAATTGTTCAATAATAAAAAAAAAGTAATAATGATGCAAGATTCACACTGAATATGAAAACTAGTTGAAGGGGAAAATCTTCTTTTGAATCTTTAAAAAAAATAAAGTATTAAGTATTTAATTTGAAATGAACGCTAGGCGAAAGGCTTTATTATTACATGGCGTATTATTAATTGTAATGATTTTTGTATATAAATCGTCACTAATTCATTTAAATCGATTTGCGAAAAACATACATAATGTTCAATATTGTTTAATTAAAAATAACTTCAAACAACTGATTGATAATAACTATAATTTAAAGTATACATAAACAATACTTCGTAATTTGTCAGGAAAATTTCTGATTATGTAAATAAACGAACACGTAATTAGACAGGTATGTAGATTTTGGGATTTACTGGAATTTTTTTTTACTCATGAATTTAAGGAAAATATTGTTATTGTACATTTTTAAAGTCAATCTCTTTTCATTAAATAGTTAAGAATGCAAAATTGTTTTATTTTTGCCTTTTTACTTAGATTACAAACAATGATTTTATACCAGTAAAAGGTGAACTTTTTGTATTATTTAAAAAATACAACTTTTTGTGTAAGTTACTTGTATTGTGTCGGATCTTACTGAGATCTTACAAATAAAAAAAAATAATAATAATAATATTTTTTTTTTTAAGATGTGGAAGTTCTCATCTTTATTAAAAAATAAATAAATAAACTTTATTCACATATTTACATATTGACAAAATGTAAACATTGATTTTGGATGAGTCATCCTTACAATCGGAAAATATTTTTGTTTTTTGTAATTATAGTCCATTAGCCTAAATGACAAAAATATGGTGAAATTAAATTGAGGTTATATTTCGATTGTAGGGAAAATTATACAAAAAACCTACGTATAAAAACTACACATAAAAAATTTGAAAATACATTAATTAATTGAATATACATGAAATAATTGAAAATGCAAAAATTAATAGAAAATACATAATATAATGGAAAATTATAAAATTTAGAACTTTAGAAGATAAGAAACTAACTTAATTTAATAATACATGTTTCGTTCTTTTATGGGCATACCGTTTTAGTGAAAATTTATTGTATTTCCTTTATTAATGGGTTTTGGGAGACTGGAGTTTACTTTAGTAAGAAGCTGTTTGTGAATGGACAAGTTGTTTGATTGTAGGAAGCTCATCTGTATTAATTTTTTTTTTTATCAATAATAGTTATATTGAATCTTCTTTTGTACAACGTTTCGGGGCCTAATATATTTTGAAGAAACATTGATGTAATTTTATATTATTCCTACTTTTTTAATGATAAATATTATTAATAGATAAATTATTATTATATAATTAGGGAGAATATATATGTTTTCCTTTAAAATGTGGCTCAAAATAATTAATAAAATCTTTACAATTGTTCATTTTTATAATCAAGAAATTGATTATCTGGATAGTAATATTATAATAATAATATTATAAGTCAATTCTTGACTCCATTGACAACACAAATATTATATTCCATATTCTGAAACGCTTGGTGAGATGGTTCGGGTTGCGGTCATAATGGAATAGAAACTAGTAAAAAAACTATATATACATAGCTTTTCAATACTTTCTATTATTTTATGACTGCTACCTTAACAATCTCGTGATTCATATCTATTATTGCCTATCTTTAGGATATCTACTAATTCCAATACAAATCCTCAAGTCTTGTATAATTAGTAAAGACACTTAAATTTTACGATATACGGTTATGCACAGTAAAACCATTCCTTGTTACTTTTAGACATAGTACAACTCCTATTTTTTGTGAGACTTAACATTTTTTTCCATTTCAATAAATATTTCAGTTTATGACTGTGAATATCGAGGAAGGGAGATAGTTCGGGTATCGATAAATAAACAAACATTAAATAGTGGAAAATTTATTTAATATAAAACGTTTCGACCAATGTTGCCGATCTTCATCAGGGCTTAAAAAAAAAAAATATTAAAAAAAAAAAAAAAAAAATATATAATTATATATATAATAATAAATAATATATATATATTATATATATTATATATGTTTTTAGTCAGATTGTAGGATTAACATTTTAAGGTCTATTTAGTTTATTCCGCTTTTTCGAAGATGCTTTCTTTTAAAGTTTAACCT
This sequence comes from Piezodorus guildinii, assembly GCA_023052935.1. Lineage (NCBI taxonomy): Eukaryota > Metazoa > Arthropoda > Insecta > Hemiptera > Pentatomidae > Piezodorus > Piezodorus guildinii. Next base: position 67,740,781 of record CM041293.1, read on the forward strand.
GAATATTATAAATTATTGTCAATTTTATAATACTAGAATATATATTTATACAATAGTTGAAGATATTTTAATTATTGTTTTATTTTTACTCTTATTTGTTTTCCTACTTTGCTTTTTTTCGATGTATTTATTTGTTTATTAATCATAAATAAACTTCTGGTTTCAGTAATACTGATCCCTTTTGTTTAAATAATTTTATTTTTAAGTGAAAATAAAAAAAATGAAGAAAACGGGTACATTATGATTATAGATTTTAATAAACCATGGCATGATTTTACCAAGAACTAAGAAGAAACTATAGCTAATATTAATTCCACTTATCTAGAGATATTTCATTTAATAAGAAAAAGTATTATGATCGTGTTTTAGGGTTGCAGTTTTCACGGAAAATACACGTTTAGGGTCCTTGAGTCCAAAGTCCCGCAAAAAGGTGTGTGTGTGCGTGTGTGTCCATGTGTGATAAGTCTAGCTCGAGAACGAAAAGTAATATTATATTAAAATTTTATAGTTAGGACATTAAACTCACTATATTGATGTAAAATTTAATAGGCTTTAATATCATGTAAGTTTAGACCTGATTGAAATAGCCTGACAGGGCTTAAATGCCGATATTTTTAATTTTCTTCTTCTAAACTACTTTAATTTTGTACATTCCGAAAGATTGACCCTATCACCTTAATGACACTGATAAAGTACGGCTAAATATCAAAGTCAAGCGAATTTGATTAACAACTAAAGCAGAAAAGTGCAAACATATTTGTTTACGCAGTGTTTTTGATTTTGAACAAAAGAATAGTAATATAGATGTAAAATATACCGTTGGATAGCTAAAGATTTTTGTGGTAAGTCTAGCGCGAAAATGAAAAGTAAAATAAAACTAAAATTTTATATTTAAGACAACTATACCCCCGATTTGTTACTGCAAATTTTCCATCGAAATCAGCTGTCCAGAAGAGCCACTTAATACCATGCATTTAGAACCTTTTTTACGATTTTCACAAAAACGGCTCGAACGACTTTGATAAAACTCTCTATATCGGTGTAAAATTTAATAGACTTTAATATCATGTAGGTTTCATAAGTTCGATGTAGTCTGGCAGGGCAAAAATGCCGATATATTAATTTTTTTTTCTTAAAAGTACCTCTAATTTTGTATATTTTATGAAATTTGACTTGTATTTCTAAAAAAACAGCTAAATGCATGTTGAACGAATTTGATAATCAACTAAAGGAGAAAAGAGCAAAAGTATTTTGTATGCAATTTTCATGATTTTGAACATGAAAACAGTAACAGATGAATATTATACAGTTGGAAAGCAAAAGCTTTTAGAAACAAATATCATCTTATGCATAATATTGTAAAAGTCAATGGAGAGTGATGAAAAGACGATAAAACAAACTCTTAAAACTTACGGAAAAAATTCTTCAAATATTTATTTTCATTTTTAAATGTATTTTAAAATTCTTAAATTGTATACAAAGTGTAAGTCGTGTGTTGCGTGCAACAGATGTTTTTTGTTCTGTTATGTTTACTGCCATTTTTGGGTAGTAAAATTCCAGTGTAATTATTAGAGTAGTAATATTCTAAGGTTCCGCTATTTTCTATTGTATGGTTGTTTGTCCCGAGCCAAACTCTAAAGCACTGGTGGTAGTTTTTTCTAAATTTAGTGTCCCCGCATTTGCCGCACAACCATCGTTTGTTAACACACTCTCGCTAAATATGTCAACAGATAAGATTTATTTGAGTACGTTTTAAAGCCAGCTCGAAATATTAAACTCCATTTGATTCATGATACTTGGATAATAGTAATTTTTAAAGCTTTATTAAAGCCATCTATAATTATTAAAATCAAAATCTGGTGCGCGCAACACACGATTTTCACTTACCTCCATTATTTCTAACAATCTAAGAATTTTAATAGAAACATGTGTTTTTTTTATTATATAATCTATTATATTATTATCTGCAATAATCAGTTTGTTTCATCGGATTTTCATCACTCTCCGTTTTACAATAGTATGTATAAGTTATTATAATTTTAACATACAATAGTATGTATATTTGTTCTATAATCTTTAGCATTCTAATGGTATACTATACATTTATATTACTGTTCTTAAATTCAAAAACAAAAAATCTGGTGCGGACAACACACGACTTTCACTTACCCCCACTTGAAATCAATTGAAGAATTTTCAAATACAGTTAGGGATAAAAATGATTGAGACCATCAAAGAATTACTTAATTGTATTTCTATAGAAAAATGTGTTTTTTTTTTTTTGTTTTTTTTTAATCTATTAAACCATTTTCTAAAATAATCAGTTAGTTTTATCGGCTTTTCATCATTCTATATTAACTTTTAAAAGCTTGTGTATAAAAAAATATTTTTCTAAAATCTTTAGCTTTCCAACGGTGTATCATACATGTATATTACTCTCCTAATATTCAAAAACAAAACATTTCATTAAAAAAGTATTTATTTCAGTTTTCTCCTTTAGTTGTTTTTCTAACTCGCTCAACTTACATATTTAGCTGTTATTTATTAATGATAACAAGATAATATGGTCATTGTTTTATTATCTACAAATTAAAGGTAATTTAGAAGAAGATAATTTAAAAAATCGGCACTAAAGCCCTGTCAGAATATTTCAATCAGAATGAAACCTAAATCATATTAAAGCCTATAATTTTACATGGATATATAGAGTTTAATCAAAATCGTTATAGCCGTTTTTGAGAAAATCGTAAAAAGGTGCAAAATGCATGTTATAAAGTACATCTTCCGGTCAGCTCATTTTGATGAAAAAGTAGTCTGTAACAACTCAGGCGTACAGTTGCCTTAAATATGAAATTTCAGTTTCATAGGGCTTTTAGTTTTGCCCGGGAGTTACCACACAACACACTACACACACAGACCTTAACACACAACGGCAGCGCGCCTTGTACTGGTTCCAAAAGCAAAGGAAACCCCTCAGAACCCTCAGCTGGACACAACCGGCAAGGTCTTAGAGAAAATAATAGCCAGCAGAATACAAGAGATCACCGAAGGAGTAGAGGGCCTATCGAACAATCAATTTGGCTTCAGAAAAGCGAGATCCACGCTGGACGCAATTACCCTGGTGATTGAAACTGCCCAGAAAGCTATTGCAGGGAAGAGGTGGAGAAGAGGTGCGAAATGTTATTGTGCCGTCGTCACATTAGATGTGAGAAACGCGTTTAACACGGCAAGATGGAACTGCATTCTTAGAGCTTTGCTGAAAATGGGCGTTCCCATGTACCTCAGGAGCATTATCAGAAATTATTTCGCAGACAGGATCCTGATATGCTCAACAGAGGACGGCCCATAGACGTTCAGGGTGAATGGTAGAGTACCCCAGGGATCAGTACTGGGGCCTCTATTGTGGAATATCCTGTATGATGGAGTTCTTAGACTTAACCTGCCAGAAGGTGCCAAGATCATAGGTTTTGCTGATGATGTCGCAGTCGTAATCGAGGCGAAATATAAAGACGAAGTAGCATTGAAGGCAAATCAGAGTATCTCTCTGATCCGTGATTGGCTGACATCGGTGGGGCTCTAACTGGCAGAAAGGAAAACAGAGGCCCCTCTTATAAGTAAGCCGTAAAAGGAGAGAAGAAATAATCCTGAGAGTGGGCAGGCAAGAGATACGGTCCCAGCCCTCACTGAGATATCTTGGGGTTATACTTGATGAAAGGCTAAAATTCAAGGAGCATATCCAGAAAGTATGCATCAAAGCAGCAGGAGTGACCACAGCTCTAGTCCGATTGATGCCCAACGTAGGCGGACCTAGAAGTAGTCGGAGCCTATTAATGGCGAGCGTCGTCACATCCACTCTTTTATACGCAGCCCCAATATGGAATAATGCCCTGGACACACTTTCTTACAGGAGACCCATTGTGTCAGTTTATCGCCGAAGCGCTCTGAGGGTGATAAGTGCATTTCGCACAGTATCCTACGAAGCTGCATGTGTGGTGGCCAGGATGCCACCCATTGAACTGCTGTCGGAGGAAAGGCAACGTACGTATAAAAGTGTTGTCCACATTCCTAGAACCGAAGAGAGGAAGCAGATAGTCCAAAAGTGGCAGCGACGTTGGGATTTGGCAGCGAGCGAAAGGTGGACCCATAGGCTGGTACCTTGCATCCAACCCTGGATGGATAAAAGCCACGGGGAAGTGGACTACTACCTAACCCAAATGCTCACTGGACATGGCTGCTTCAGAGCCTACCAATTACAGTTTAAGTTGGACAATACAGCAGAATGTCCAAGATGCCCAACAATAGATGAGACAGTAGAACACGTATTCTTCTGCTGTCCTCGCTTTCAAGTAGAGAGGGAAGAATTTCAAGAAATATGCAGATCAGAAGCTACACCTGACAACATCGTCAACCTCATGCTACTTTCTCAGGAGAACTGGATGGCGGGCCAGCGTCTGGCTGCGGACGTCATCAAGAAATTGAGAATGAAAGAGAAGGAGAGGCGTGCCTAGAAATATAGGGTAAGGCGCCTAACAACGGGGCGGCACACAGCCACTCTCCTCCACGAAGTAATGCATAACGGTGGTCCCGTGGAGGGTGAGAAACAGGTGTAGGGAGGTTGGTTTTAGTAGGTAGAAATCCCACACAAGGATAGGTACGTGTCTTTTAAGATTTCCACCTACCCTCGTTAAAAAAAAAAAAAAAAAAAAAAAAAAAAAAAAAAAAAAAAAAAAAAAAAAAAAAAAAAACCGACCTTTTCGCGGGACTTCGTTTAAAAGTTAACAATTAATTTAATCAAAGGAGTCAAGTAAAAGTGCGTTTGTCGCAACACATTTCTTTTTTCACATCCACTTACCTTTGTATGAAATATATAGTAAGGGACTGTTGCGATCGTGATAATTTTCTATTTCTAGTTTTCATTTGAAATATATATTTTAGATCCACACGTGAAATGACCAAGTCCGACAAAAAGGTCTATGGGTTTAATAAGTCTAGTGTGAAAACAAAAAGTGTGATACTGAAATTTTTTATTTCAGACAATATAAAATATTTTATATTTTACAATATATTTTACTTATGTTATTTTACTATATTTATTTGAATATATTTTGCTTATATTATTTTTATTAAATATATTATTTTGACAAAATATTTTATGTTACAGCTCCTTTTTCCTAAAAATCAGCTAGCCAGAAAAGCCACTTTATACTATGCATATCGCTTTTTTTTTTTTCTGATTTTCTCAAAAACAGCTTAATAGATTTTGATTAAACTCCTAGATCAATGTAAAATTTAATGGGCTTTGATAAAATATAGGTTTTATTCTGATTGAAATAGTCTGACAGGGATTAAATGCCGATATTTGAAATTTCGTTCCTCTCTGATTGTTGTAGACTATCTAATATATAAAAATCTCGCGTCACGATGTTTGTGGTCGCACTCCTCCGAAACGGCTCGATTTGTTATGAAATTTTTCATGTATATTTGGTAGGTATGAGAATCGGCCCTAAATGTGTTTTCATACCAGTAGGTTAAAATTAACAACAAAATATGACGTTCATTCCTTAAATAAGCTCACGCAGTGAGTAAACAAAAAAAATACAAAATTAATTTTTTTTACTTATGTTTTTTTTTTTCTAAACGGAGTAAAATCTATTTAGTTTTGCCTAAAACTTTCAGTATCAATTTGTTTTTTATACAATTTTATGTGATTTGGTGAGCTGGTCAATAGTTTTAATGGTCCATATCAATACTTCGGATTTCGATAATAAACTAGTTTTGTTGTATCATTCGTAAACATATTTTTTTTGTTAATCATATGTTTCGAAAAAGACTAGTCTGATATAAGCCCAAAGTTGTGGTCTAGTGTGAAAATGGCGTGTTAATGATTCTATTTCTTTCGTTTACGCTTTAATAGCAAAAACATCTACTAGCAGTTTTGAGTTATACATATTTTATTTTGTCTGTGCGATATAATGATATTATAATGACGGCAATAAGTGCGATTAATACACAAAAAAAAATGCGATGATTAAAATTAATTAAATTTGTTGAACTTCGCACTACAATATTTAGTTAGGCTTAGAAATATGGTTATTTGGAAGCAATTTACAATATTTTACGTGAGCTTAAATTTTCCATTCTTGTTAGTTTGATAAATTGGTTAGTATTTATATTCTTTTTATTTATTTTTTTTTTTTTTAATCAATACATTATCATTATAAGACATCATAACCATTCTATTGAAAACAATGTTGTTTTTTAGTACTTTTTTTTTTAATCAGGAGTATTTAACAAAGAATAAATTTCCGGTTGCTGTAAAAAGGATCCTAGAAATATTGAACATTAAAACGATAAATCAGTATGTTTACTACTTTCTATTTTATATTTACCTATCATTACCTATATTATAAGTTTCTTTTTGAAAACTTTTACTTTTACCGGACATTAAAACTAATATTCATAACTTTAGTAAATAAAAATAATCTCTACAATCTCTAAAATAATGTTAATTTCATATGGAAATATTTGTTTACTTATTATTTTTATACAAAATCTTACATTGTATTTTGTTTCTGTTCTTAAACTCTGACAAAGACCCTCTATGTGAATCGAATTGTTGGTTAATCAATGAATAGTTTATCATTGTTTTTTGGAATCAACTCAACCACCTCCCGAAACATTTCATTCTTCATTAAAATTGCCTACTAAACTATTTAATACCCAATATGTTTAACATATTTAGTTATAATTAAATTATTACCAGTGCAGCCTTAACAGACTTATTGTGGATGGGCAACCCTTACACTTAACCGCAAGGCTTTACCCTTTTCTAGCCTTAGAGGGAATTGGATCCATTTTACTATGCGATAAAATATCCTCTCTCAACCGAACCGACACGTTCCAAGCCCAGCGTTTTGGGACCATCACTTCCACCAACTTTGCATTCGTGGGATTTAAGGTATATCATGTAAAAAAAGTAGATGGACGCTATTACTGAATTTCAAATATTTGAGGATTCAGAAAGTATAGATAAAATAAAATAAAGTTACCACTCTATATATTTTATATGTATGTAAGTAATGATAAAAATCTGGTGCTTGAAACACAAAACTTTCACTAATATCCCTTCTTGTAATCAACATATGAATGAACCATAACTGGATAAAATATTGTTTTGATAAAAATATTTCAATAATATAACGATAGAAGTTATTATCTATGACAATTATTGGGGTGAGTGAAGGTTCGATGCCGATACCACCAAACTTCGCCTGCACAGACTCGTCCAATGTTCGCCGGTCAAGCCCAAGCCCCAGAGATCCGCCTTAGTGCAATCATCCCATCGACGCTTCGGCCTACCTTTCGGACGCCTACCAGTCGGTTCAGCGAGTACCAACTTTCTCGGAATCCGTTCCTCACCGAGCCCAACAGCTTTACGCGCCCATTTGAGTCTTCGCAATGCTATCAACTCAATTATATTCACAGGGTACAAACTCCGCAATTCCGCGTTGTGCAACCTTCTAAGCTCCCCAGTGGCCTCATCTCTCTTCGGACCAAATATTTTACGCAGTACCTTATTTTCGAAAACTTTTAGCCGTTGTTCATCCTTCAATATAAGCGGCCACGTTTCACATCCGTAAAGAACCGTCGGAAGAATAATAGTTTTATAAATTCTAACCTTTAAGTTTTTGGACAGAAGCCGCGAGCTAAGTAATTTAGCAACAGAATAATAACACGCATTTCCCACCTTTAACCGAGACTTTATTTTTTTCTGGATTTCATTTTTTCTTGTTATCATTGAACCTAAATACTTGAATTTCTCTACGTGTTCAAAAGTATGCCCTGAAATATTAATATTATCAAGATCGCCACCATTTCTGCTACCAGTCATATATTTCGTCTTATCGGTAAGTTTTTTTTTATACTCAAGATATTTATCGCCATTTATTTCTCTTTCATTTTCCAATGTTATTGTTATTGTATCATTGTATTCGAAAACAAAAAATTGCCATAACAAAATATTTTTGCAATTTTATCCATTAGTTATTTATCGAATTCGCTCAGCTTGCATATTTATCCGATATTTTTCTATACTAAAAAGTTAATGTACCTATTTTTTTTTTTTTCAATCTACAACATTAAAGATAATTTAGAGGAAGAAAATTTAAAATATCGGCATTTAACCTCTGTCAAACTATTTCAATCAGAATAAAACCTACATAATATTTTCCAATTATAACTTTTATTTATTTAGAAATAATACAATCTGCCACAATCTTGGGCAATAAGTATTAGTGATATTAGAGTTCATTCATTCCTTATGTACACAAAATAAAGAAATAAAAATAAATGAATACAAAATAAATAAAATATAAAGAAGAATAAATAACCGTAAATAAAGATAAAAAGAAAATAAAAGAAATAAATAATAATAATCTTGGTCACATTCATACTTATATATACAATATTTACATACTGCCCCTGGGAACTCCGAATTAAACCCCGACGCCCACAAGTGGGTGTTGGGGCCCAAGGCTAGGAGATCCCAGCGCCAATCAGTCAGTCGCGTCACCGGTCTAATAAGCCAGTGGAGACTGAGAGAGGGCGCTAGAGCCACAGACTCTCAGGCGTGAGTGGAGAAGCTGGCCATTGCCAACACTCAGCATTGCTTAGTTATAAGAGATCTCTAGGCCACTGCCGTTTCAACCTACGAGGAGGGTTATAGGGATGGCTGGAGCTAGATAGGGATTGGGATAAAGGATTAGGGATGTGAGTTAGCCTCTGGTGGAAGTTTAGGAATTTAGATGGGATTAAATCGAGGACAAATGGGATATTCAGATCTTTGTGTAAGGTCTTGTTTGTAACATAATAGGGAGCATTGACTATTGTTCTAAGGACTTTGGACTGAAAGGATTGGATACGCCTGATGTTCGAAAATTTAGTTGTCCCCCACAGTTCGAGTCCGTAGGTCCATATCGGTTTTAGAATCGTCTTGTAAATTAATAGTTTATTAGCAACAGAAAGTTTTGATGTTCTGTTTAGTAGTCTATATAGTTGGCCGTATCGTCTGTTGAGTTCTTGTCGTTTAAGTCGAGTGTGTGGGTTCCACGTTAGTCTTTTGTCTAGTAAGAATCCCAGATACCGGACTGTGTCAGAGCAGGGAAGGGGTATGGAGTTAAAATTGACTTGTGGACAGGATCTGCGGCGAAGGGTAAAGGTGATGTGCTTACATTTGGATTCATTAATTTTGATACGCCAATTAGCGCACCAAAATTCAATCAAGGATAGATGTCTTTGTAGATAGGAAGATGCAATTTCGGGATCTGATTGGGTTGATAAAATGGCAGTATCGTCGGCAAAGGTTGCTAAGAAGGTATCAGGATCCGTAGGTATGTCAGCTGTAAATAGGAGATAGAGGACAGGACCTAGGACACTGCCTTGAGGTACACCAGCCTCGATCAGGTAACTATTGGAAAATTCTGAACCAGAGCGGACTCTGAAGGAACGGTTTGAAAGGTATGATTGTAGGATTAGATATAAGGATTGGGGTAAATGGGTTTTTAGTTTGAAAAGCAAGCCTTATATCTAATCCTACAATCATACCTTTCAAACCGTTCCTTCAGAGTCCGCTCTGGTTCAGAATTTTCCAATAGTTACCTGATCGAGGCTGGTGTACCTCAAGGCAGTGTCCTAGGTCCTGTCCTCTATCTCCTATTTACAGCTGACATACCTACGGATCCTGATACCTTCTTAGCAACCTTTGCCGACGATACTGCCATTTTATCAACCCAATCAGATCCCGAAATTGCATCTTCCTATCTACAAAGACATCTATCCTTGATTGAATTTTGGTGCGCTAATTGGCGTATCAAAATTAATGAATCCAAATGTAAGCACATCACCTTTACCCTTCGCCGCAGATCCTGTCCACAAGTCAATTTTAACTCCATACCCCTTCCCTGCTCTGACACAGTCCGGTATCTGGGATTCTTACTAGACAAAAGACTAACGTGGAACCCACACACTCGACAATCACTAATTGTTTATATGTAATAAAAACAATTATTACACACTAAAAACTGTTCATAAAGAAGAGACGATATAAAGACGTATGTTAATGAACTAGCGCAAGCGCAGAACTCTACATAATATTAAAACCCATTAAATGTTTTATCGATATAGCGAGTTTAATAAAAAGCGTTATAGCCGTTATTGAGAAAATCGTTAAAAGGTGCAAAATGCATGGTATAAAGTAGCACTTCCGCCGATTTTGGTGAAAAACTTTCTGTAATATCTGGGGCGTATAGTTTCCTTTAATATATTTCAGTTTTCTACGTCTTTTCGTTTTCGCGCTAGACCTGCCATATACGGAGACACACACACCTTTATTCGGAACTTGATTATTTCGACCCTCAAACGTGTATTTCCGTTGAAAACTGGAATTCGAAAATTTTCACGATCGCAATACTTTCCCCTACTTTATATTTCATATATAGGTAAGTGAAAGTAAAAAGTATGTTATTTACCTCCAAATTGAACTTTTATTATCTTACACTAGAATTCCAAACTTTCGTCTCACGACCCGGATTCCAGAATCTTTTGATTTATTCAAAGCATGGATATAGCCAAATGATTTTGAATACATCTTCCAGCCAAATTTGTCAGCGTGTTGATTCTGTCATATAAGTTGCATTTTAGATTTAGGGAGGACAGTAATGGTGAAGATAATTACGGCTTACTCCGACCCATCGAATTTGGATTCCCTACGTTATTGTAGTCCACTCCAACTGTTCATTCCACTTATCTCAAGGATTGCAGGGCTCCGGAATTCGGTTCGCCATTGTTAATTATCTTGGGTTTTATGGTAGCACTAAAAGGGGTGATAACGTAAATGGCAATTTCCAATAAGCATTAGTAGAACGGGACAGGGCGGTATCCCTTTCAATTTGTGAGAATTAGATTATTCGATTTAAACTGAACTCAGTGGATAAAGGCATTTCTGAACATTTCGGGGTAACAGAGAAGAATGCTTTTACTATTATTAGTAAAACCTTTGTTTCTGTAGAGGTGATAAACGGTTCCTATTTTATTCTGTTTATTGTGTATTTTAAATATCATAAGAACTGTTTCTAAATACATTTTAATGTATTAAAGTTAATTTAATTTCCATGTGAGCCTCATATTTACTTTAAAGTAAAACTACTTTTTTTTTAAATGACCCAAAACTATAAATAATTATGAACAGTATTAGTTTATAACAACTTTTCCTTTATTTTAGAAATTTACGCAAGATTTAGAGGTGATAATTAAATTTTCCATTTATTGTAGAATAACAGTTGTCAATTTTTTTTTTCAGATTTAATGATTTTATTTATCATTGAAACCCAAAATAAAACAATGAGTCATGGCCTTTCGAAGCGTTACAAAATATGTTTTATGATAATGATTTTTAATTGATGAAAATAATTAAATATAGATAAGTTCTAAATTATTTATATTCAAAAGTACTTTATTTATTTATTTTAACTGGATTCGTGCGATTCATGTTTAGAACAGGTCCGACCACTAAGTCCGATAATCCGACAACTTCCCAGTAAGAAAACTATTAAACAGGAAGGTTACCCTTGATAAGAATAAATTGATAAATTACTAAATTTTCTTAAATTGCGATTAAGTTTTTACTTTTTATTCCCCAATCTTTCATTTATTTATGGTAATATACAATTTTTTAAAATAAATTAAATAAGTAAATGTAAAGGAAGAGTACAAATCGTCAAGAAAAAACTACTATTAACAACTCTTCATTAACTATATTAAAAGATTAGGTGCCTAAGTAACCTTTTCAATCGCCTCGGATGGTTATCAGGAATATCTAAGTACAATATATTACGCACAAGTGGGTTTTGTTGGGCAGTATTAGATTGAAAAGAGGTGTATCTATTTAGAGATATTTCAGCGAAAAATAGGATCACAATGGATGAGTTTTTTTTTTTTTTTTTTTTTGTAAAAATAAGGGGGATTCGGGATTTTGCAAGGGATCATTCCCCAACTAAGCTTTTTTTGTTTTCTTCACATATCATTATTCATACCTTTCAGAAGCTATCTGATAATCAGCAAATGTGTTGTACAAATGTGAGATCAGACACGGTAGGCATGAAGAAGGAAAATGCCCATCGCACCCCTTCCTAGGCTTAATTTAGCAGAGGAGATCTATCTTCCAGCTTCTCTTTAGCATTCTTCTAAACTCATTTCAGCTATTGACATTTGTATATCATTCTATTGTCGTGTCCGTTTGCTGTGAAAACAAGAATAGATTGTTCGTATATGTTGGTCAACTGTGGGTTGCTGTAAGTTCGTATGTATGGTTGTGTTGTTAACATACCTAGGAGCTGTCGTTTGAGTCTTAAAATTTTTAATTAAATGATTTCAGTTTTTGTATGTGAGCCTTTCTCCCAAATAAACTTAAAAATATTTTAAAGTATATAATATTTATGCCCAGATCCGAACTATACTCCCCTTTACTCTATAATTATATAACCTGTATGAAATGACGCAAAAGAAAACATGACCATGGTGGTTGTCACCTAATCAGAAATAAATCTGGTGCGCGCAACACACTACTTTTGCTTATCTCCGTTGTTAAAATAAATTTTAATAGTTTTTAAATACGCTTAGAAAGAAGAGAAAAGGGGTTACTGTAGCGTGGTGGTTAGCATAACAGGCTCCTATACCAAAGGTCCCTGGTTCAAACCCGCAGGTAGCCCTATGATTTTTTAATGGGAGTAAAAAATCCTTAGTTATGCCGTCCTTCGGAGGGGACGTTAAAATGTGGTCCCGAGCCTGTGCGATGTCAGATACTCGTTAAAGATCTCTATCCTAATAAATAGGCAAAATTTAGGACTCCCACTGTAGCATCGTCCGATTAGCCATAGCAGCATTAAAAGTGGCGTTAAACTAACAAACTAACTAATAAGAGTAAATTGTAAAAGAAATAATTATTTTGAATTCCAATAGAAACATGTGTTTTATTGAATAATCTAATGACAATCAGTTAGTTTTATCGGCTTTTCATCACTTTCTATTAACTCTTAAAATATTGTGTATAAGACAATATTTTTTCTAAAATCTTTAGCTATCCAACGGTACATTATACACCAATATTACTATTCTTTTCTTCAAAAACACAAAAAATTCAATAAAAAATTAGTTTGCGCTTTTCTCATTTTCAATTCGTTCAACATGCATATTTATATATTTATCAACGCTAATAAAATAATGTACTAAATTTTTTTAAAATCTAGAAAATTAAAGGTACAGTAGAGATATTGTATAAAATTTAAAATATCGGCATTTAGGCCCTTCATATATATATATATATATATATATATATATATATAATATATATTATATATATATATATATATTTATTTATTATTTATATAGGAACAACTTTTTAGCCTATGAAAGTAGAAGTGTATTGGAATGGGAAAAATCGTAGGCGCTAAATGCCTGTAAATTCTCCACTTTGCTGATGACTAGGTCATTATTATTATATTATTACGAATTAAATTAATTTCTTATGATGAAAATGTTGTTAAAATCCTATGCGGTAGGACACCTGAAAATCGACAAATAAAAACTGATTGATTAAATAATAACGAAATTCTAGCTATAAATGTGGAAGAATAGGATAAAACCCTAACTTGACTTTTAAATATTCAGGGAAGTGGCTTTCAGATGATAATCAGATTAACAGAGGGAAAAATAAAACAAGAATTTCAATTATATATTATAGAGTAAAGGTGATCATTTCTAAACGTAAAATACACATTTCATTCATTTTTTTAAATCATTACATCACATGCCTTAGGAAAAATGACCATTTTAACAAACTTACCAAGAGAACTAGTCTTAAGGGATTTAAGAGACGTAGTTGTGAGATATATAGATTACAAGGCATTCCTAATAACGTTTGCATGGAAAAAGTCGAAGAACCGCTAAACAGTCTATTGAAACAATAAAGCTGAGGTAGTGGGGCATTTTATGAGGAATTCGAATGACCTATATCCAAAAAGAATGCTTCACCATATAAAATACCATGTGGAGGAAGAATATTTGGAATGGACACAACAGGCTATGACGGCTACAGTACTTCGGAAGGAAGATTGTCAGGACGAAAATAAATTAATTGGGAAACGATATATAACTTTATGTTGTAATAAGGTAGTTTATATATATATATAATATATATATATATATATATATATATTATATATATATATATATATATATATATATATATATAAAAACCTGTACCACTACAACCCATGAAGGGTCTTGGGCTCAGTACATATAGAGACTCGTACTGTTTCTAGGCCAACGGCAGTGCAATGAGGTGGATTAGGCCTTAATTGCGCTCAGCCGCCAGGTTTTTCCCCAATTAATTTGGGTACCTACTTTATAGAGGCTGGGTCTGCCCCAGGAGGGTCTCCATACCCTAGGGTCGCTCCCCGACTGAATTAACATAATAAATAATATTCTGCCAGAGTCGGGATTCGAACCCAGGACCCGGAGCACAGCAGACTAGCGCTCTATCCACTTGACCACGCCGCTCCCTTATAATATATATATATATATACTATTAACAATTTTTCAATTTGGAATTGTAACAATACTAAAACAGCAAAAAAAAAAACATTATGTAATATTTTAAATACGTGGAACTTCAATCTTCAAATTATGTTATTAATTATAATAATAATATTGTATCATCACGTTTTTATAACAGCATTTGGAGGTCTTGCCTCATCCTTAGGTACAACACTTGAAATATAATCACTATCTATATTTCAATCCACCCTCAACATTCTATAACTTCACTAATATATTTCAAATTCATGTAAGCATTAAGTTATCATCTCTTAAAGGATCTAAAATTTCTCTTTTAGCGAATTTCTATTATTTTTATGTGATTTACCTGAGGAGGAGGCAAGGCCACGAAACGTTTTTAAACATGATGCTATAATATTATTTTATTGTAAATAAAACATTTACAAAAATATAAGTTCCATGTACTTAAATTTAACTCTTCAAAATAGAAAATATGTTCAAAGCATTATTATCTTTTATGTGTTTTATATTTGGCACAATATTTATAATAAGAAATATTAAGCTCCTTTTTTTTTATTTTAATCTTTATTTATTTGATCAGTAGAAAAAAAAAGCAATTTTGAAACTTCCAACTCGAATAACCGAGTTTATTTAAAATAATATTTAAATTGTTTTTAAGGGTAATTTTATATTTCAATCATACATTATTTAAATTTCCAAATGACTGGTTTACGTAAGAAATAAGTGAAAATTTTAGTGAATTTGGGATTTGGATAGAGCTGGATTTTCATATAATTACTCTCATCTTTAAATTTGTTAATTTTTCCTTACGAAATTCATTCTTATTCATTAAAATGTACTTGCTACTTGACTAAGAAATCTTGGTGAATCTAAGGAAGGAAAGAAAATTACCAAAAAAATTAAAACCAGAGAAAGGTAACCTCTTAATTTAAAATAAACTGTATATATAAAACCTTATTAACACACAAAAAAAAAACAAAAAAAAAAAACTTAAAACTGCTACTTTTTAAATTCATCCCAATACTTTTACCAGCCAGGCTGAAAAATGTTTTAAATGTAACTGAATACTGAATAAGTAATGACATTCATTAGACTGAGTAAATCTCTCATAATACTTTTGAATGGAAACTAATGACTCTGTAACGGGATAAGGCTTACAGAGTGATTAGAAAATCTGGCTAGAATATACCTCTAAAATCAGTTAACTTCATGTCATAAAATACCTTTATGATTCCTATGAGGAGAAATCTAGGTTTCCATTTCATTAAAATATATCTACCTATAAGCTATCTTCCCTAAGCTATTAAATATAAACCGTTCATCAAATGCTTATTGTAAACACGATTTTTAAAGTTTAAACTCTAATCATTACATACTAACCCAACTATACAATTTCTTACGAAATTCAAACAAAAGAAAAACCTATTTATTTCATAAGCCAAAAAATATATATATGATAACCTTCTTTTAAATTGCAGACAATTGTTTTTTTTTTATTTTAACTATAGCATTTATTGTTTAATAAGAACAATATCAGGAGCAACAATACTAGTGAGCCATTCCACCAAGGTTACCGCACAAGACCCTTGTAAGAGCAGTGGTCGCATACGGTGGAGAAACTTATAGCCCTTAAAAATTAAAAATGCCCTAGTAGATAGGTTTGAAAGAGCGGTCCTTAGGAGAATCGTGGGATCCGTGTTTGAGTATGGTCAGTGGCAGCGAAACAGAAATGGAGAATTGTTCCAGCTCTACCAAGATATTAGTATCTCCTCCCAGACTAAGATATAGATAATAAAATGATTAGGATATGTGTTGACAAAGTTGCAATTTGGGTGTACAAGAATGTTCCGGACGGCTAGTTCCAGTGTGGTAGGCCGAAGGGCCGATGGTGGGATGGCGCAGGCCAGGATCTAAGAAACTCGGGATCTCCCTGAGAAGAACTACAGATCGAGCAGAATGGATGGCGACGGCTGTGCATGCCAAGAGCATCTTAATGCTTCTGTTGAGCCAGTAAAGAACAACAACAGCCAAACATATTCATTGCTTGATCTCTTAAAATTTAATTGTAAAGTAAAAAAAAAAGCAGTGCTCGCTACACACAACTTTGTCTTACTTCGGTTGTTAAATAAAATAAAAATCTATTACGTCTATACTTCGCGATAATTTGTGACGATAGCTAAGCAATTAGCCGACTAGAATGGAAACGAATGAGGAAAAAAGGAATGTTTCATTTCGGAAAAGGGTGCCACTGAACTAACATAAAAATCAAATAAAATTTGATTTTACATTTAATCCGACTCTTAAGGTAAATGCCTGTAGAACCAATCAATATTTAAAGGAAAAGTACTCCGAAGATTAAATTTCCAGAAAAGAGTTTTTTAACAAAATATCGATTTTTGGTAAGGAAGTATATACTAAAATGCTTGCTTTTCAACCTTGGCATCGGAGCTAACATTAACCAATTTTATGAACTGCGAGACTCTGAATAATCTCTTATCTGAATAATTTTAGGTAACTGAATTTGGAAAATACATAATTATGCTCTGAATTTGCGAAATATCATCCTTCACACTCTGGCTTTAAGCATTTTAGTGAACTGTAGGATAACCTATTTACTGTTTATTCATTTTTATAAACATATTTACTAGTGTTGTAACGTCTCTATTTACGTTATATAATATTTATTTAAATAAGTGCTAGCCCAGCGGAAGGGGAGTGAATAGTAACCATGTTTGACTTGAAACTTCTTTATTTTCACAAAACAACATCAGGTAATTGAAACCTAAAAGGTTACAATACAATTTTTATAATACGTTTACTGTAAACCAAAAATAAAATACTATACGTCAAAGATAAATTTACCCCTACGGGTTCAATATTCATTAATATATCAAAATAAAACTAACATAATAAACATGTATCATAAACTGAACAAGACTAAGTTACATAACCAATAACACCATCAATGTTTTTGTTACCTCCCTTAATTTAAATACTTTTTAATTAAAAGATCAGCTGATTTCATCAGAGCGAGGGTTTGTTCCAACCCTAGTTTTTGTCAGCTGTGACAGTGTACTAGGAAATACATTAAATAAATGCGATAAAAATGTAATACAATTACATGAAATACATAAAGAGCCACTACCCTTTTGCAATAACCCAAAAGGAATTCGAAATCAAAAGGTCTCTCGGCCTCTTCTTTTCAGACGTCTCGGTGGATTATTAGGAGTAAAAGAGAATGTAAGGATAGAAACTAGTGGAAATAGGAGTTTTCCATGAAGGGTTGATACCTGGTTTGGTCTAATCAGTAATATATTGTAAGTATGAGGATACTGAGGGGAGTTAGGATTGTATAATTATGGTATTAATTAAATAAATATTGATTAGCCTATGTCGGCAAAAGTACAAAGGGCGTATACTTGCCCCCTTGGATTCTCTAATAGGCCCCCCGGTTTCCCCATGGGTCTGGGATACCAGAGACCCCTGGTAGTTTCCTACAGCGGCACCTACAAGAATATTAAGGGTGGTCAAAAGATAAAAATAAGATCACAAGGGACTGTACCACCAACCGGGGTACTTCCATGTCAGCCCACCCGAGGTGACAAGAAGGAGAGAGAGAACAGAAGAGGAGTCAAGTTTTATCCTCAAGAGGAGTGAGTCGGGTTCCACTACAAGAAGAGGTGGCCGTCGGGGTTCTGAGAGCAGCTGGAGGATGATGCCGAGAAAGGGGACCTAAGACTGTTTTCACCTTCGCCAGCCGGTTAAGAGTTTCAAAGGTGTATTGTTATTTGTAATATTGTATGGCAAAGGTAGTAAAATGTCCCTCAGTATTCTCAATCAGAGTTCTAGGGAATGTGTTAATATAATTTGTGTAATTTAATAATTATAGTAATGTATTAATTGAATCTTGTTTACTTTAATCTTACCCTGCATGCCACCTATTGGATTGGTAAACACGATACCTTTGGAAAGGAGAACCAATGGTATCATTAAATATAGTTTATATATTGACTAAATATAGTAAGTAAGCTAGTTTTTGAAGCTACCGCTGCCTTAGAAAAGCAGCAGGTCAAAAACATAGCAATATTGTAGATTAGTTTATTCGGGTCAAAGTTAGAAGCATTGAGGATTTCACGAAGATTTTTTTATTGTAAGGTTTGAATAGGAGAGGGATTCCATGATTCAGTACAGCTTTTTATTTGTATTCAGTGAAATATATTCTAAAGTAGTGATACATGAACATTTTTTTTTTTTTTTTTTTTTTTTTTTTTTTTTTTTTTTTAATTGAGATTTATTACAATTTGTAACATGAACATTAGACCCAAGGTACAATAATTAATATAAACAGTAGCATGGACACAAAATGGCTACTTATATTGGATTTCACCAATAGACTACTTTTGCTATCACATTCCTAAACATATTTTCTTGTTATTCGCATGTTAAAAACAAAGAATGTAGAAATAGAAACTAGTGGCAAAGGAGTTTATCAGGGAAGGGTTGATACCTGGTTCGGAACAAATCAGTAATGTAGTATCAATGAATTTATTCGTGGTAAAGTAAGAAGCATTGAGGATTTTACGAAGATTTTGGATTGTAAGAATTTGATAGGAGAGGAATTCGATGGTTAAGTAGAGCACTTTATTTGTCTGAAGTGAAATAAACATGAGACTAAAACTGCAATGATTAATATAAAAATTAATACAACACCAAATGCCTTCTTATAGATTACATGTTTTGGATGAACGATTTGTTGGACGATGAATTTTCAGGTTAAAATACCAAAATTATCCCTTATAAAATAGAAGATACAAATAATATAAGAAATCCATAAAGAGTATTTTCTTTATAAATTGATAAAATATGCTTTAAACTCATTTTGAATTTTTGACTATTTTTTTTTTTAATTATAATAAGGATTAAGTTGAAAATAAATAATGTTGGCATAAATAATGACCCTACACATGATAGGCTTGCTTTGTGAGTTAAATTATTAAGATCCTAGCAAACATTCTCGTATTTTTTTTTTCAATTTCAAAAATGAATTACTGGTACGGAAATGGTCGATTTTACAAGTTCTTTTTTGTTTTTGCTTTTTTGTCAGGACATCCCTCTAGCGTACAGGAACAGCTTTCGATAAATTTATATTTATTATATTAACAAATAAAATAAAGGAAACCATATTTAATGGTTTTATGTTATGATTGTTACGAAATATAAAGCTTATTCTTCACATATAAAATTACTTGTGTAATAGATTTTATTTATTCGTATATATTACAATTTTTCTAAATACACAATAATAATAGTGCTACAGGATCTCATTTATACAATATCTACAATATAAACAAAAGAAACTATTTTAATATATTTTAAAATATATATTTTTATTTATAAATTTATAAAATAATATTTTAAACTAAAATATTTTAATTAGCTTCTACCTAAATTTGGCGCAGTAGATAGCGTGTTCCTCTTATTTAATATTAAACTTAATGATTGTCAAGAAGCTTAAATCTGTATTACAAGTATGAGACTGTTAATTACTTGTACCATCACAATGTATATGTTAAATAAATAAATTAGTAAAGAGGCGTAATTCATTATTCAATGCAAAAGTTGAACAATATACGTAATATTCTATTTTAATTAGAGATATGATGCATAGTTGGGAATAAGATTTGTTGTAATATTTTTACCACAAATCAAATTGAATAAAAAGTTCTTTCATTAAAGTTTTTGATTCTTTTTTCGCGGAATGCGTTCTTTCTTAATTTAAAGATAGAACGAATGCGGTAATTTAAGAGGAAGAGTCTGCTTAGTTGTGTGAACGGCGCTACGTTTATACATCATCCGCAACGCATTATAAATAAATAATGTGAATAATAAATACGCGTTTACTGAAACTTGTATGGTGATCACCTGTGGTGTAATGATTAGCCTTCTAATGCAAGGTCACTGGTTCAAACACGGCAGATATCCAACGATTTTTTATGGAGTAAAAAAGTATTGGTTATGCCGGCCTTCGGAGGGATGTAAAATGGTTACTCCGAACCTATTCGATGTCAGATACTCGTTAAAGAGCCCTATCCTATTTAACCCGCAAAGGAAAAAAATTAGGATCACCACTACAGTATCGTCCGATTAACCATAATAGCATATAAGTGAGGTTAAATGAATAAACAGCGTATTTCATAAAAAGAGAAATATATCTTAAAAATGAAAACTTTCCCCAATCTGTCCACGCCTCTTAAAATTCCTATTCGTTATGTTTACTCATTTATTCCATCGATATATTGGTAAATCGCATTATTATATTTGTGAACGTTTATTTTTATTATATTGGAATTCGACGATACAGGGGTCTGGGGCTTTTGCGGTGCCTTCAGCATGGAAAGCTCCTCTTCAGCATTAGGCGATTTACACAAAGATTGGCCGGAGTAACAGGCGCCCTGTTTTAAACTATTTTCAATTTAACGAAGGAGATGCACCGAACTGTTGCAGATTGAAGGAAATCCTATGGAGGCCCCTATCACGGCAAAGAAAGTAAGACAGTTCTTGAGGGAAAAGTCTTTCGAGGATTGGAGCTAATGCAAGTGGCTGGACGTAGGCGTTGTCCATTTCAAAGCCAGTCCATACGGTAATAGATATATGTTCGATCGAAGGATTCTTAGAGGATCAGAGTGGAACAACGCACTTAAACTGAACATGAACCACGCACCACTTCGTGGATTCCCGGGATCGAGGTGCCAGACTAATGAAGCGGTTGGACCCCTCTGCTGCAGATACGGTCGGGAATCAGAAACCCCTCCACATGTGTTAGGTAAATGCCCTCATAACATGCTTCTCGTTACCCGCCGCCACAAACGCATAAAGAAAAAGATAGCAGAACTTTTAGAAAAGAAGAAATACAACTGTTTCCAAGAGGTATTTTGCCTTGATACCGAGGAATCAACTAGATCTGTGGACATCTTGGCATTTTGTGCCACAGAAAAGGAAGCATCCTGGACCTACTATCAGATACGAAACAAATGGCAGGGAATAAGGCAACAAAATTCAAGAAAGCATTTATTCAAAATGTATTACATACCTATAAGAAAAAATTCGTGAGGAGTTTGGCGAAGGAAAATTTACAGTTTTTGGACTTTGGTTCGGAAGGAGAGGGACCATCCCAGTAGATACTGGATCATTTTTGGATAGGTATGGACTGGAAACAAAACAGTTGCAAAACATATCGGAGACCATAATCCTGGACTGACTAGGAATCCTGCATCACCAGATATATTGAGGCTAGGCTCGATTTATACATGTCAAAGTATTTCTATTTGGCAGAATCTCCCTATATTTGTTCTTTGAAAATTGTCTTCAGAATTGATACGGTATGCTGTGTACTCATAGCAACTCAGCGAAGTTGAGCAGCAGATACAAATCGGAATTTCTCTCTTCACTAGTTTCGGTTTATGTGGAAGCTTCGGCAACATACAGTCGTCGTAATAAAAATTGCATCACTCAATAAGATAAATACTGCAAAATTAAACAAAACAAAAATATAATATAAAATATTAATGAAAATTTAGCAGAAAAGACGTGGCAGGCATGGCAAGAGACCAGGACGGCGAGGGACAATAAGCTCCAGACTGTCGAGCTCTATGTTCGCAGGAAAAACTATAATATTCAGCTGACGCCAAAGAAAGAAAAAGTGTTGGCTCGTTTGAGAATTGGGAATTCTCTCTTTACTTATCAATATTTAATGGGAAAAATCCCCGACCGAGTGTATCACATGTGAGGTACCACTTACAGTTTCTCACATTATTACTGAATGTTATACATACGAAAGGGAACGACTAAAAAATTTGTCTGAAAATTACCACGAAGAACTATTCCAGGTTGAAGAACAGAACAAGAAATTAATGCTGTTTTTAAAATCAACAAACATTTTTCAAAAAAAATAAATTACGACTTGAGCTACGAATGGTAATTGTGCAAAAAGGGAGCAAATGACTCTTGTGGTTGAAAAGCCGTAATAAATAATTAAAGAAAAAAAGAAAAGCATATGCAAAATCAATGAAGAAAATTAAGAAGTGTATAGTATTTTTAAAAATTAATTAAAGTATTAATTTTCAAAACTGTGACCGTTGTTATTTGTGCCACCGCTATTTTTAGTGAAGATTCTACCACTTCATGTAAATTCGCAATGTTAAGAATCTACAGCTTCTGATAGAAAAATGATTAAGATTATACATAATGACAGACTCCATACTGTAGTTTAAAACACTTACTAAGAACTAAGAAAGATTATTTATTTAGTTTCATTATTTCATTGAGATTATGGGATAAATAAGTAGACAAAAAACAATAATTATAAATAAATCAAATTCATTACCATAATAAATATATACGCTGCAAATTATTACTCAATGGTTAATTATATCCAAATAACAATATTAGAACATAACTGTTTATAGAGCTGCAGATAGGCAATTAAGTAATATGAAAAGCTATAAGTAATTAAAAGTGAAATAGCACTAGTTCTTGACCAATTTTAATGATTCTGTTTCATTTTGTAGAAAACCTAATCCTCTATGGAAAAACACTTAGTATTTATTGTAAAATTCATACATATTTTTCTTTATATTTAAAAATAACTAATTTATAGATAACATTTCAATTTTCTTCTTTTCTTTATTTTTAAATATTTATTTGCTGTTTTTCGGTTAAACAACACTAATAATTTTTGTTCTTTATAAATAACTGAGTTGTGAGCGTAGATTCGAATTATGAATACGTTTTTAAGATTTATCCTTGCCAATGTTCTGTAAATAGCTCATATACTTGTTGTACTGTGTACAGTTGTAAATATCAATAAAATAAATTAAAAAAAAAAATAAAAAAAAGATTTATCTTTGGCACACCGAAGAGGTCTCATGTGACCCATTTATACAGTGAGTTAAAGTGGCTCCTCCCCTCAAACGCAGACAATATTTCCTAGGATCATACCTTTACCAAACCATCAACTTCCAGCTACCTCTCTATATCTACAGACCTCTGCAATGTAAATCGTCAGTCCGCTCACTCCAAACAAGATCGCACCATTCTGACCTTTATATTCCTGCCCACAGAACAACAAGTTTTGATCATTCCTTTCTTATCCGCTCTACTACTCTCTGGAAATCCCTACCTACCCATATCCGCCATGCTTCTTTCCTACCATCATTCAAGTCCCAACTGATCGAGTACCTATTGTCATCTCAAACATACGCTCCACAAGCCTGATATTTCAAATCAAATATCTATTCAAAAAGAAAATTTACTATATAGATCAATTATTATAAATCAGTTTCAATCTTAAATTTTGTTCAACATATTAGAAGTTATTTATTTATTTTACTCTTTTAGTTATTTTACTCTATTGTTTCATTATATCCTACTTTTCTTCTTAAAGCTTTGTAAATAAAAATTAATTATAGTCCTTTGATATTTTAGCCAGACACATTGTATTTATTACATAACTGTACATATTATATAATATTTTGAGATTCGTCCTCAGCACTCCGAAGAGGTCTCATGTGACCCATTTTTACGGCGAGTTAAAGTGGCTTCTTCCCCCAATCCGCAGAAAATATTTCCGAGGATCATACCTTTACCAAATGATTAACTCCCAACATCCTCCATATATTCAGTCTCCTAAAATTTAAATCTTCAGTCCGCTCACTTGAAACAAGATCCCGCCATTCCGATTTTTACTTTCCTACCCATAGAACTAAAACGTTTGATCGTTTCTTCCTTGTCCGCTCCTCTACTTTCTGGAATTCTCTACCTACTCATATCC
Source organism: Piezodorus guildinii (assembly GCA_023052935.1). Taxonomy (NCBI): domain Eukaryota; kingdom Metazoa; phylum Arthropoda; class Insecta; order Hemiptera; family Pentatomidae; genus Piezodorus; species Piezodorus guildinii. Next base: position 67,765,241 of record CM041293.1, read on the forward strand.
GCCATGCTGTCTCTCTTTCCTCATCCAAATCCCAACTTTTCCAATACCTTTTACTATCCCAAAAAGACGCTTAAAAACTGTGATATTTATATCCCTGAAATTACACTTTGAAAGAAGATATTTGTTTATTGTCTATATTTAAAAGTTGTCTATTAATTTATTTTTTTAATTCTGTTCAACACAATATTTTCTAAGAATTGTTTTTATTTTAATTAATTTAATTTTTTTTTGTCTGTGTAAATAGTAATTAATTATGTTGCTTCTGTCTATGAGCCAGACATGTATAGCTCAACTGTTCAATTCTGTTATTCTCAGGGGACCCAGTCCCAGAATAAAAAATTATTTTCTATTTCCCATATTGTTCTTAAGGGACCCAGTTCCAGAATAAAAACTATTTTTCTATTCTATTCTATTCTATATATGGGCAAGATTTGATTTTTTTTTTTTTTTTTTTTTTACTCGTTTATCGTGCTTTACTGCTTCTATACGATGTTTTCTCTACTTAAAAAAAAACTGAATTATGGGCATTTTTATGAATAAAATTTCAATATTTACTTTTCTTTTTTCTCTTTTTTAAATTATTCGCGTTTTTTTTGGTTAATAATAACTGATGCAATTTTTCTTAATCTTCAAAAAATACAGAGTTATTTTTTAAGATAAATTTTGAAGGGATATAAACATATATATATATATATATATAATATAATATATATATATATATATATATATATATATTATATATATATTTTTTTTTTGGTTGATTACAAAGGTCCATTTTTGAAAATAATAAACTAAAAGTATAAACTAAGAGTATAGGTAATGCAATTTCTATAACACGACTGCACATTCACAGATAGAAAATCATTTATCACTTAAAAAGTTATGGACATATTTCATGTAATAGTGTTACTTTGGGTTGAAATTCATGCAACACACCATTAGCCAAACAAACCAGACTCCAACAAATTGACCCAAACATTTCCATACCGGTCCCAAGATTAGCACCCTCTTACGAATGCATTTATGGAAACATAGTCAGTTATGATAGTTTACTTCCCATAAATTTACTGATGTCTTGACTAATCATTGTACTGTTAGCTTGAATAGACCTCGTAGTTAATAGAGATTCAGGGCGTATTTTAAACTTCTAGCCTTGCATCTGATTTTAAATGAACAATGGTCGCTTACTAGTTTTAAAATTATGTCAGATAATTGAAAAAAAAAATGGAGCACGCAACACACGACTTTCACTTACGTATACGTTATACGTTGTTAAAATCGATTTAGATTTTTAAAAAAAATTTAAAATCCACTTAGAGATGAAAATCAATTCTGAAAGAATTAATTACATTGAACTTCAATAGAAACAGGTGGTTTATTAAATAATCTATTATATTATTATTTATGACAATCAGTCTGTTTTATCGACTTTTTATCACTCTCCATTACCTTTAACGATTTTGTGTATAATATAGTATTTTTTCCTAAATCTTTAGCTTTCTAACGGTATACTATACGTCTATATTACTGTTTTATGTTAAAAAAAACAACACCAAAATTGTACAAAATATATGTTTGCACTTTTCAGCTTCAGTTGGATATCTTATACGTTCATATTATATATTTATGATTTTTTTATATGTACTAAATAGATGATATAGTAATTTTTATAGATTCTACAAAATTGAAATTACTTTAGAGGAAAAAAATTTAAAATATCGGAACTTAAGCTCTGTCAGACTATTTTAATCAGAATGAAACCTACATGATATTTAAGCCTATTTAATTTTATATCGATATTGGAAGTTTAATTAAAATCGATAGAGCCGTTTCTGAGAAAATCTTTAAAAAAACGTGCTAAATGCATGGTATAAAGTGGCTATTCTGGTTAGCTGATTTTGATGAAAATGTTGCTGTAACATCTCGGGCGTATAGTTGTCTTAAATATGAAATTTCAATATTAAACGACTTTTGTTTTCGTGCTAGACTTATCACACACAAACACATACACACACACACGCGCGCACACACACACACTTGGTCATTTGGACATAGGGGACCATAATACGCAGCGCTCAGATTTCCGGTGGAAACTAGAATTCGAAAATTTTTCCGATCGTAATACGTTCCCTAACGTATATATTTCATATATAGGCAAGTTAAAGTAAAAAACAAATATATTAACAAAAAAAATTAAATCAATTAAACCAGAGTTTGAACTAAAAACTGAGCCGTAATTAGAGCTTAATTTTTCTAAAATACTTGGAATTTATCTATGAGTAAAACATTAAAATGGATTAGGTTAATTTTTTATAAATTATAGTTGTTATTGTAAATACTTAAAATGTTTATAATAAAAATATTTATTAAGATAAACATACTTATTAAGTATTGGGTTGTAAAATAAGTGCGTTGCGTTTTTCAATATTTCAATTTAATCCTCTCTGTGTTGATAAAATCATTTTTACTTTGTCAATAATGTTTAAATATTTTAAAAAATGATTAGTTCATGTGCTTTACGTCTAAGTCTTAACCGGAATTTATAATTTTTAAGTGGTATATTGCTTGCTCGAAATGGAAGAGAAAAAAAAATCATTTTCGTCATTAAATGATTATTTATTTTCGAAAAGGAAAATCCGCTGCACAGACGGTTAACAAAATTTTTTATGTGTATAGTGATGATGCCTTAGAAGAAAGCACCGTCGGTAAGTGGTTTGTTCGGTTCAGAACCTTGGAAGGCGCAAAGTGCTCGGATCGTCATTCAACTGTTGATGATGACCAAATTCCAAAAATTACCTGAAAGATGGCAACACGTCATAGATCAAACTGGGCCAAATATAATTGGTTAAAAATATTTACAAAAATCTGAAGTTTTTATTGAAATTAGCAGTAAAAAACATTAGAAATTATTTTAGAACCGAATACCTAAATAGTAAAAGCGATACGGAACTAATTTAGTAATATGTAACATTTAAGTCATATTCGAAACTGGTAATAGTACTATATATAATTCCTTTTGAACCTGAGATAAGTCTCATCATTATACACTTATTTCTCCTTAAGGGGGTACCTGATTCTTCACTAAGCTAGCTTAATTCTTGCCAATTTAGATTATACACTAACCAAATCAAAATATATTTTAATATAAAAGGAGCATTCATTGATGTCTAAATATTTGTTTGTAAAAATAATGGACAGGGTTATATAGAATGTTTTTCTTTTTCTTTTTATTTTATTTTTAAGTTTCATAATATTATTTATTATTTCGAGTTTTTTGTTTTGTTTTTTTAATTAACTATGTTTCATCTAGTATTATAATAACAATAGACTAAAAATGAAAGATAGAAACAAATTTTTTTTTGTAGTAATACTAATCTCAGCAATCTAAATCTAGGACAACTTAATCCAGCAATCTGATACAGATTCGAACAGTTCAATTAAAATGCTCCAACTGGATAGAATGTAAGCTGTTCAGTCATTTCCTAGATCCTTAAAGTTCTGTTTTTCATCTGATTTATCTATATATTTCCTTTTCTTTTATATATATATATTTTTTTTTTTATTCGTATTTATTATAATTTGTCATAATAGACAATAATAATAGTGCTACAGGATCTCATTCATACAATAGGGGTACTCACTACGTTTGCTATAATATGCTATTTGTGCTATTGTGCTAAACCCATCAATTTTATACAGGAAATAACTGTATAAACTAGCCGGGTTTAGCAAAATAACACAAATAGCATGCTATAGCAAACGTAGTGAGTACCCCTAATATTTACAATATAAACAAAAAGAAAGTCAAATTACATAAAATAAAATCAAAATAAATAAACGTATACAATAACAAAATTTATAGACAAAATAAATACAAATAATTGAAGTTAACAAATAAATAAACAAAACATGTCACATTCATACCTATGTACAATATTTACAATCAGCTCGGGAACCCCGGACAGGGCTTGTCCCCCCACTTGTGGAAGGACAAGCAGAGTCCAAAAGATCCCAGCGCCTCCCTCTCAGCCGCATCACTGGTGAGAGCCAGCGGAAACTAAGTGAGGGCGCCACAGCCACAATCACACCGCACAAGAGAGGAGAATCTGACCAGTGTCAGAACTCCAGAATAGATGTTTACAATATGTCTCGGGGCCACTGCCGTTTCAACCTTCTAGGAGGGTTGTATGGATGGGTGGAGCTGGATAGGGATTGTGCTAGAGGATTAGAATGATGAATGAGGTTCTGGTGGAATTTGGAAAATTTAGATGGAATCAGGTCTGAAATAAATGGAACATTAAGGTCGTGGTGCAAGGTATAGTTGGATACATAATAAGGAGCATTTACTCTTATTCGGAGGACTTTGGATTGAAAGGATTGAATGGGTTTGATGTTAGAACGTTTAGCTGTCCCCCACAGTTCAAGTCCGTAGGTCCAGATTGGCTTCAGTATTGTCTTGTAAAGTAATAATTTGTTGTCAACTGTAAGCTTAGATTTTTTGTTTAGTAGTCTGTATAACTGTCCGAATCGTCTGTTGAGTTCTTTTCGTTTAAGTCTTGTATGTGGGTTCCATCTTTTATATTTAGGTGTTCAATTGTTCAAGCTCATCCATAACGACCTTAATATTCCCTTTGTAGCTGATTTGGTCCGAACCAGGTATCAATCCTTCCATGACAAACTCCATCCCAACTCTAACCTACTAGTTTCAGTTCTTGCTTCCTCTTCTATTCTTGACAATCCTCCGAGGCGCTTGAAAAGATGATGGCCTCGAGACCTTCTAGTTTGGATTCATAGTGGAGTGATGCCGATGGGCATTTTCTCTTCATGTATTCTACATGTATGTTATCTGACAGCTAATTTATTATAATTTACTTGATTTATTAAGTAATACAGTTGTAAATCTCAATAAATGAATATATATATATATATATATATATATATATATATATATATATATATATAATGAATCATATTTGTGATTAAGTTTTTCATTCGTGTTTGTTAATAGAAATATGCCCTGATATCAAATGTCATGGAATTATTCGAATTTGTTGAAATCTCGACAATACGCAGGATGATTTTTTTTTTTTTTTTTTCTTTGTGAAGAAAGAATCAACATGAAAGAAATCAAGGATCAAATGATTTTTAAGATTGGAGAAAGTTAGTAAGAATCTATACAAAGTGATCAATTTTGGTTTATTGAAGTTCGCTTAAGAGAGGAGTAAACTTTTTAATGATCACAAAAAAAATAAAATTGTTATTTTTTTTCTTGTGACGCTTTTATTTTGTTATTTACTGTTACACATAAAATTCAAATTTGCCGTCTAATGTTTTTTAATGAAAGAATAGGAAAATAGATATCGACGAATTAATCGGCTTGCCAATGGAGCCGTTGATTTCCAAAAAGTACTAAAAGACATTTTTTACGAAATAGATTTTTTTAAATATTTGTATCCTAAGCATTTAGTTGTATCTAAATATTCTATTTGATTTTATCTAATGAACTCTCAAGTCCTTAAAAAACGCGATTTAGAAATGCGGTCATTTTCTAAAAGTACTAATTACGCATTTATTTTCGTTTCAAACCATACTAAAAAAAGTCATTTCATAGCATTAATATAGTGTTTTTATTATATTAGAAAAACAATTCTATGTTTTAATGCCAAAAGACACAAATTAGTTGGTTTAATAATATAGTAATGAGAGATTTTTGCGCTTCCTATAAAATTTCCTAGAATGGATATAAATCAACGTCTCAATTGAAAAAACAATATATGTATTTTTATATCTAAGACAATTTATGGAAAAAATATATTAACATGCTCCCTATTTTAATACATGGGGATTTTCACAGGGCGACTGGTCATGCCTTAACAAACCCTTGATGCGTTGCTTCCTCATCAAATTATTCAACTAGCGATTGGTGTGCCTTGTTCTATTTTAAAGGCTTCTTTTCGAAATATTCTCGACTGTAATGTTATTAAAGATTGAATTATTCTAGATGGTGTTAATGAATAAAATATTTATCTAACAACATTTTAATTGTAAAATGTCAACTAAAGTAAATGCTCAATTATTGTACTTCAATAATAAATTACTTCTTAGTTAGGTCAAAGAAACCAAAACCATCACGATGTTCAAATATATATTTTATTTGAGTCAGAAATTAAATATTTGAAATCAACTAGGGTACTTAGTTTAAAATAATTTAAAAAAATTTTTTATAGAATACATTTGATTTTTTAGTCAATCATAACATTATAATTTTCTAAAACTTCAGGGAAATATGGAAACTATGACATTATTACTTTCACTTTTTCGATCACCAACTAAACGACAAAAGAGCAAAACTATTTTTTTTAATGTATCTTTTGGTAATAAGAACAGTAATATGAACGTATAATATAATGTTGGAAAGAGAAAGATTTAAGAAAAAATATTATCTGACACACAAAGTTGTAAAGGGTAATGTGAAGTGACTAATAGGGAATAAACGTATTACTGATTTACAATTCAATATATTTATATTATTTTAATCTAAATCATATATTTCCAATAAAAATTAATACACGTTTTATTACAATCAACTTAAAATATTTAAATTGAAGCACATTTAATAGCTTATAAATTGGTTATAACATTCGAGGTAAGTGAAAGTCGTGTGTTGCCCGCACCAGATTTTTTTTAATCTTAAAACACCTTTTCAATGTTTCCTTTAAAGATATTTGTGTATTTATTTTTTTGGTTAATTAGGAATATAGATATATTTTACTGAAATATAGCTGGTTTAAATATTATTAGAAAATAAAAAAAGTTCTGGTAAGCCCAACACAGGACTTTCACTGACCTCCGTTGTAAAATAAATTTAGGAAACTTTAAATAAAGACAGAATTAAAAAAAAAAAGGGTTAAAGGATTACATTGAGAATCAATGAAAACATGTATTAAATACTTATTAATCTAACACTAGATAATTACAACAATCAATTAGTTTTATCCGCTTTTCATCACCCTCCATTACTCTATCCAACTCCTTTTGTAAGATTTTTTTTTCTTTAGCATATAATAGTATATATTACACAAATATAACACTATTCTTAGGTTCCAAAAAATACCTTAACATTTTTTATTTTTTTATTAGGTCATTAAATTCATACAATTCTATGCTAACAAGATAAAAAGTTAATTTTTTTAAATCAACAAAAAAAAATTCTTTAATGTAAGAAAATTTTAACAATCGGCCTTTAAGTTTTAAAAGAATGAAATCTACGCGGTATTGAAGTCCATTTAATTTCACATAAATTCAGCCAGTTTAATCAAATTCGTTTGCGCCGTTTTTGAGAACATCGTGTATGGTGTAAATAGCTCTTTAAGTTTGCTGATTTTGTTTTAACATCTCAGATGTTTACACTTTTAAAACATGATAATTCACTTTTTTACAACTTATCGGTTAGTTTCAGTTACAACATTCACACAGACAGAGACTTCTTTTTGGAAGTTTGTCCTTTGGACTCAAGGGATCTTAAAACATGTACGCAAATACAATTGAACAATATAATCCGAAATTTTAACGATCGCAATAATTTGACAATTTATTAACAAGCTTTTTCGATTCTCGCCGAGAATTTTCAATTTTTGATGCCCTGTCCAATGTCCTTTGTCCTGTATAATTTTCTAAAGTGGACTACTACATATTAGAAATATATGTTAGGAATCGCTTTTCATAGATGCATTTTATTTTAAACCTCAGCGCAACTTGTTTAAACAATATTATATCTTTTACTGTTAATGGGTTTCTTAAATAATAAATATTTAACTAATGTCTTTTTCTGAACAATAACAATTTTTATTGAGAAAATTTTACAATCTGTCCCAATTTGGACATTAATAGTAGTGCTGAATGATATCAAACATACTACATTCATACAATATTTACACAACATGTCTTTTTCTAGACAGGTATTTCTTTATCCAGTTGTCAGTATTCAGTCGTAATTTGTCTTGACTAACACACACACACATAAACCATGTTTTTGAATTATTCAGCGAATCTAGCATCACTAATAACGAATCAGTGCTGCACGAAATATATTACAAAATATTGAGAAACGAATGAAAGGATTTATTATTATAATGAAGTCGAAATTAGGTTAAGCTAATGGATAAAAGATATTGTTGGAATCTCAATTTTTATAATAATTTACTATTGAATCTAATAAACTAAGGGATCAAACGAGAAAAGTTAAAAAGTCCAGAATTCAAGTCATCATTTGTAATAGAAAAGATTAAAGTTAAGTTATACCTATTTAAAATTCTTATTTTGTCTCTAAAAAAGTTAAACTTTGCTACGCTGATATTATGTTATAAGACGATCATTTAATATAATGTTATAAAACTTATAAAATAAAGCAACATAATTAAGAATTTCCTCGAAATCTTAATTCAAACCCTGCTTACATTGCTTTTATTTGATTTCAGCAGTAAAAACGAAAAATAATTTAAACTCAACTCCGAATATTAATGGTTTAAATTAAAAATCTGTTAATTTGGCGTTTAACCGCTTCATTTTTGTTTTAGCATGTTCCAAATTATAGGCGTAATGATTTCTTTGAATAGCCAAAGTTGATATATTAAAGGAGTGATTTATATATTTAAATAAAGTTTATATAAATCTTTGCTTTATTTATGAACTCTTCATGGTTTTTAGTAATTTGTTGCGGCTTGTTATGAAGATTATTCACTAGGCCTTTGATAAAGTAATTTCTGCAGTTGCATTTATAAATAAATAAATATGTATTGATTAGTATGTCTCTAAATGAATGATATTTTATGATCATTATTTCTTATGATTTACTAATTATAATTATTATTATTTCTTATAATTACTTATTATAATATACTACGTACATTTTGCATAACTATCTGATCTAAAATGTCTTAAAAACTAGAATATTTACTCATTTTTATTTATTTTCTTTAAAGGCTGATTTTATTGTACCCTATTACGTTATAATTGTTTGTGTTTTTATTTTATAGGTTCATCCACTGAGAAAATCAGATCTGTATAGATTTCCAGGTAAGATTGAATGTATTATTAATAAGTAATTATCAATTGAATAATTAATACTAACAATTAATAATTATAAGTAACTTACAGCAAATTTAATCAATAAATATGTATTATTTATAAGTAACTATTAATTTATAAGATAGTAAAAGAGTTTCAAGCATATTAACAAATAGATGTTTTTAGTTTTCCAACCTTACAATAAATCAAATATAAATCGTATAAAATGCAGATTTAAAATTTACATTTTAGATATATCCATTTAAATTTAATTTAAATACTCTAGAAACATTTATTTAATCAAAAACAATTTAATAAAATAGCAAAACATTCGCTGAAGTTTATGCGCCGCTTAAAATAATATTTTAACAACATTATATAAAATAACAATATATAAAATTTCAAATAAGGTCTCGCAGGAAATATTAACAGATAGATGTTTTCAGTTTTCCAATCAATCAAATATCGTGTGATAAATCGTATAAAATGCAGATTTAAAATTTACATTTACATTTGTTATTATCAGACAAAATGCCTTATAATACAATATAAACCAGGATATCTTAAAATATTATATCAATTTCATGAAGAATGTTTAGTGCCTGAACAGTACTTTCTTATGGTATAATAGTAGCATTTAGGTACAAAACCATAAATATATTATTGTAAATAATAATAAATATTTACATAGGAAACGTAAATATTATTCAATTATTAATTAATCATACATTTTATTCAAATGTATTACATATTATGCGATGTAAAACATAAACATTATCTTTGTTGGGCCTTTTCTTGATTAGACACCAAATAATATATTATAAGCTTTTTTAAGACTTTTTTATCTTATTCTTCCTTCATTACCATGAGTTTTTAATTTAAACCTTGATACATTTTTTTTTTAATATTATAAAATATTTAAATAAGTCCAACAGTTTACATTTTTATTACTAAAACAGATTTATTAATGATTTCGAAAAAATAAAGAAGGTAATTTAGATAATGAAAATCCATATATCGAATAAAACTCTTTAAAAATTCTGGTAAAAATGCTTCGCAAAATACACAAATTTCACTTACGTATTGCTGATAAATCAATTTACTAATTTTTAAATACATTTAAAGATAAAAATAAATTGTTAAAGAATTAATTAAGTTGGATTTTAACAGAAACATGTGTTTTATTAAATAATCTATTATATTTTTATCTACAACAATCAGTTAGTTACATCGGCTTTTTATCACTCTCCATTAACCTATACAAATCAACATATTAGATAATATCTTTTTCTAAAACTTTAGCTATCCAACGGTGTATTATACATCTATATTACTACTCTTGTGTTCAAAAATTGCTTAAAAAATATTTTTGCACTTTTCTCCATTAGTTGTTAATCAAATTCGCATAATCAGGAGTTATTTTTCAATGCTAACAAGATGATGTGCCTATTTTTTTTTTAAATATACAAATTTAAAGTAAACTAATTTAAATTATCGGCATTTCAGCCCTGTCAGACTATTTTGATCAGAATGAAACCTACATCTTATTGGAGCACATGAAATTTCACATCTATATATCGAGGATAATTAAAATCGTTAGAGCCGTTTTGAGAAAATCGTAAAAAATTTCAAAATACAAGGTATATAGTGGCTCTTCTGGTTAGTTAGTTAGCTGGTTTTTATAGTAAAAATGAAATAAATCACCTTTGGTTAATCGATTTTAATAAAAACGTAACAGCATCACTCCAGGTAAATGTTCAATTTATCTTTAATTTGAGTTCGACTTTTCAAGTTATACTTTAGCACTTACCAAAAGACCAGGTTTCAAAACTTAGTTATTTTGTATCTCAGGATCTTGATTCGGAATTTTCGAAACCACTATGTGTACGTACTCCTTACTACATACCACCCCTGCTATATTATGGTATATAAGCTATGGTATGTAAAAATAAAAATGTTAAGCAGAATTCTCTACATTCTAAAATCATATTTCCAATCAAATAAAGTATAAAAACGGTTTAGGAGTATGTCAAGCCTAAATGGGATTGAAAATGAATTTTTTCACACCACTTTTGTAAACACGATAACTCCATTTAGAGATGCCCTCAATCTATGTACAGTACCTCTTCGTCGATTAGTGAGGCTATGGAGAAATACAGAGGTTTAAAAATAGGAGAAATTTCAACATACCGAAATCGTGAGTGGGTTTCTGTTCACTTTTATGATATCGCTTTGCCTGGAAAAAAAAATAGCATTATACAGAATTGCAGCTCATTTGACAAATGGATATATAAATACGAACTAATAACAATATTAGGTCATTTAAATAAAATTTATAAGAAACGTTTCTTGATGGATCAAGATGCCAGGGTAACGAGGCTGTTGGACCCCTCTGCCGCAGATGCGGTCGAGAGTTAGAAATCCCTTCACATGTGTCGGGAAAATGTCCACATAACATGCTTCTCGTTACCCGCCGGCACAACCGCATAAAGAAAGAAATAGCAGAACTTTTGGAAGTGAAAAAGTATAAATGTTTTCAGGAAGTTTTTTGGCTTGATACAGATGGGTCGACAAGATTTGTGGATATCTTGGCATTTAATGCCACAAAAAAAGAAGCACTGATAGTGGACCCCACTATCAGATATGAAACAAATGAACAGGAACAAGGCAAGAGGATTCAAGAGGAGAAAGAGAACATTTATACAAAATGTATTCCATACCTCAGGGAAAAATATCGTGAGGAGTTCGGCAAAAGGGAATTTAAAGTCGTGGGACTTTGGTTCGGAAGCAGAGGGACCATCCCAGTAGCCACTGGATTATTTTTAGAGAACTATGGACTCGGAAAAAATGAGATACAAAACATGGCGGAGACCATAATCTTGGACTCACTGGAAATCCGGCATCACCATATATATTGAGGCTGGTCTGGATTTTCAGATGTCCATGATCGATTTCAAAATTAGTAAAATATTTGTATTTCCTATTTGGCAGAATCTCTCTCTATCTTTTTTCTTTAAGATTGTCTTCGGGATTGATGCGGTATGCTGTGTACTGTAGCAACTCAGCGAAGTTGAGCAGCAGATCCAAATTGGAATTTCCTCCTTTCAATAATGATCTTTCGTAATCGACCAAAAAAAAAAATACCCTCCCCTCTGAAGATACGTGGAATCCGAATAAAGAATAAAAATAATCTTGATTTAATAATATATAGGTCGCGCATAAGGAAGATAATATAAATAAAGAGAAGCGTCATGAAATCAATATAGTACGTATATAACAACAAAAAATTTAGAAAAATCGGCGAACCAACAAACAGACGTAGACAACCTGAACACTTTTTATGCAAGTGCTATTGACATTATAAATATAAAAAGTTTTTGCCATCCCCACCCTAAGATGAGAACACCTACAAGACGGCCGAAAACTGTTCAGAAAGTTAATAAAAAAAATTTAATTTCTTTTTGAATGAATAGATTTCCTTTTTTAGTTTAATGATGAAATATAATATGATATTTTTGAAAACAGGTATTTTTTAAAAATGATACTTTTAAAAATTATGACGACACTGCTAATAAGCGTTGAAAGGAATTGATATATAACATGGATATGCATGGTAGGTAACGCATTTATTAAAAATAATTTATTATGCGTTGATATTAGATGTTAAAAATGTATAAATGCCATAAAAACTTTACATTTGATTACAGAGGCTTGAAAATGGCATTTCTGTAAACTTACTTTTAAGTTTACTTAAAATTGCGTACATCTATACATTATGATTTAAGCCAAAGTAATTTAATTTACTTTTGAATCTCGTGATAAATTTATAAATAAAAAATAATTTTTATTCTTTAACATTACGTCTCCTAAGAATAATTTACAGTGATTATAAATAAACTAAAACAGATATCATCAAATAATTTTTTTTTCATACCCTCTGGTTTTATTATTACAAAATATACAATAAAAATACGATGTGTACATATGTCACAGATATTTGTCCTTCTATTACCCGAAGCTATTCTAAGGAAGTTTTCTATGCGCGCTGCATGCACTATTGACATTCCAAGGGCTTCTATGCCATTATTTATCGATTGCAAAATGGGAGGGACCATTCTTCAGTTTTATTGCAATAAAATAAGTTCAGAAATAGCCCGAACTCCTTCCCTCGGCGACAACGTCAACGGGGGTAGTGGTCCTTGCCACCTCCCAGGCTTGGGCAGTGGGGTGATATCAACAAACAATGGGTTACCACAGGCCTTCAGCCCATCAAAAAATTTGATGCGCCACCGGCTGATATACATTAAATGAGTTTATCAAAGTCTAGATTTATCACATATTTGCGGAAGTTGATTATCGAGAAGATGGATGGACAATTGAGACGTTGATTTCCAAAATGTACTAAAAAACATTTTTTACGCAACTGATATTTTTACATATTTATATTCTCCTCATTTACGGTGGCGATCTTGGTGATATTGGTGATATATCAGGGCATACTTTTGAACACCTAGAGAAATTCAAGTATTTAGGTTCAATGATAACAAGAAAAAATGAAATCTAGGAAGAAATAATGTCTCGATTAAAGGTGGGAAATGCGTGTTATTATTCAGTTACTAAGTTACTTAGTTCGCGGCTTCTATCTAAAAACTAAAAGGTTAGAATTTATAAAACTATTATTCTTCCGATGGTTCTTTAAGGATGTGAAACGTGGCTGCTTACTTTGAAGGATGAACAAAGGCTTAGGGTTTTCGAAAATAAGGTACTGCGTAAACTATTTGGTCCGAAGATAGATGAGGCCACTGGGGAGTTTAGAAGGTTGCACAACGCGGAATTGCGGAACTTTTATCCTGTGAATATAATCGAGTTGATAGCATCGCGGAGACTCAAATGGGCGCGTAAAGTTGTTGGGCTCGATGATGAGCGGATTCCGAGGAAGTTGGTATTTGCTGATCCGACTTGTTGACGTCCGAAAGGTAGGCCGAAGCGTCGATGGGAGGATTGCGTTAAGGCTGATGTCAGGGACTTGGGCTTGAACGGCGAACATTGGATGAATTTGTGTAGACAGAATTTGGTGGTATCGGCATCGAACCTTCGGGTTTCGTAAGCCTATTATTATTATTATTATATTCTCCTCATTTGGCTTTATCTAAATCGGAAATTTGATATTGTACCTAATGAACACTCAAGTCCTTTAATGAAACGATTTAAAAATGCTATTAATTTCTTTAGGTACTAATTACACATTTAGATTTGTTCCAAATCATACTAAAACGTTTCATTTCATAACTTTAATATGGTTTTATTAATATAGTAAAAAACAAATCTAGATTTTAATGCGGAAAGAATCAAATTAGCTGGTTTAATAATATATTAATTAGAGAGTTTCGCGCTTCCTGTAAAATTTGCTAAATGGATATACCTTTTGGAAATCAACGTTTTAATTGGTGTTTGAAAGTGGTTAGGGATGACATTATTACGAAGGAGCCGGGTAATGAATTTCAAAGTATGGTAGCGCGGATGATAAAGAACTTTGAAAAAGATGCTGTTCTATGAGAGGGTAGGTTTAGATCGGTAGGTTGGAATCTTGTATTTAGAGTGCGGAGTAAGGAGGTCAAAGATATATAGGAAATTTTCCTGGCTCGTATGGATCGGGATAGGAAGATGCCAAGTAGGTATTTTCTGTGGGATTCGGGATAGAGCCACCTTTGACCAGAATATCAGTGACAGAAGTGTGACTGTTTGATAGGATGTACATAAATCTCATGAGCCTTATTTATTTATCTTTTTAGCCTCATCTCGTTTACGCCATAGTCATCCACATATACTAGGCGTGCAAGTCAAAGTGGTAAGTACTAATATACAAACCTATGCATGTCTTTTTAAAAAATATGAACATTTTTATGAATACAATGTTCTGTTTTGGCGGAGTTTCACGGAATCTTTTACTTTCGCTTTAATAAATTTCTTTGATTTATCCTGTCTTCTGTATCCTCGATTCCTCTAATTCTTCTTCCACTTGTGTAAACCATTTCTGTCTAATCTTTTCTTTGAAAATAGAATTAAAAATATGCTTGCCTAGTCGACTTTAATTAATTTTAAACGAGTTAAAGTTTGAGCAAAAATTTATATTTATCTTATTGTACCAGAAAGTGTTTTTTTTAAATTAATTTTAACTAGTAATAATAATTATATTCTAAGAAATAAATGTTTGATGCTTCCACCAAACTCAAGTCTACTTTTTTTTCCCTGCTGTTTTATTCTGAAGGGACTTGTCCCAGAATAAATAAAGAATTATATTATTATTATTATTTTATTCTGATATATCAATAAAACCGATATCGCCACCGTTTCTGTCATTAATCGTGCATTTCGTCTTATCCATATATATTTTAAGCACTATCTCTCATTTAAAGTAGTATATAATTTTATTTCTTTTATCCTTGATCATTCCACATCTACCAATGAATCTGAAATTAAGTTAATAAAGTTGTCACAGAACTAGCCCCACTTTATTTAAAAACATAGTCCTTCAAGTAGGAGGGAGGTCTTGAGATGCGAGTAGACCTGCGGAGTGGCTGGTTCTCTCCAGAGCTCTCTGCTGTTTGGTCTAGGTGAACATTTGGCTGAGGATGTGCTTCGGTCGGGGCAGCTTCTTCGCTGACAGCTTGTGCTGGTCGAGGATCGTCATCTAGCTCGGGACAGTCGTCTGGTTCCAATACGTCTTCTTCATAGAATTCCGAACCTCCAGCGGGAGCGAGGTGCCGCAGATTAACCGTTGTCTCCTACCCGTCTGGTAATCGTACAAGAGCGTAATTTGGATTGGAGTCCAAGAGTTTGACTTCCTGGACGAGGGGATCATATTTACTACCCCGAACGAAGTTTCTCATTAATATTTTACCAGGGGTACTTAACCAAGAAGGTAGAGCTACCCCATATGTGCCTTTTCGCTTGTGAGAAAACATTCTCTCGTGAGGAGTAGCGTTGGTAGCTGTGCAGAGTAATGACTGAATGGATTGTAATGCTTCAGGTAACACTGTTTGCCATTGTGTTATCGGCAGGTTTTTGGAATGAAGAGCCAGAGATACCGATTTCCATATAATTCCGTTGTACCTCTCCACTTGGCCGTTTCCACGAGGATTATAAGGAGTTGTACGGCTCGTAGCTATCCCTTTGGAATGTAGATACATCTCGAGCTCTTTTGAGATGAAGGAAGTGCCTCGATCTGAGTGAATATAACCTGGATAGCCAAATATTGAGAATATCTGGCTTAATGCACCAATCACAGATTTTGATGATAAATCCTGACAGGGGATGGCAACAGGATATCTTGAATACTCGTCAATAGCTGTAAGAAGGTATTTGTACCTATTATCAGATGGCAGAGGTCCTTTAAAATTATGCTCAGCCTTTCAAACGGCGATGTTGCTTTGATGAGAGTACCTTTCGTTTTGTAAAAGCGAGGTTTTATTAATGCGCAGGTTTTACAAGCCGACGTTACTTTTCTAATTTCTTCTATGGAATACGGGATATTTTGAATTTTCAAGAAATGAGACATGCGAGCTATTCCTGGGTGACACGATGAAACGTGAAGAGATTCCAGCTTAGTTATTGAATGTGCAGTACTGCAAAATCTTGAAAATGCATCAGCTGCTAGATTTTGTTCGCCTGGACGATAAATGATATCGTAGTTGTATGCCGCCAATTCTAAACGCCATCGAGTGAATTTCTCGTTTTTGATTTTTCCCGGATGCTTAGTGTTAAATAGGTAAGAAATGGATTTTTGATCGGTGATCAGTTGAAATTTTCTGCCTACTAAACAATATTTCCACTTCCGAAGGGCTTCGATGATTGCGTATGCTTCTTTCTTCACTGCGGAATGATTTCGCTCAGTCTTAGATAAAGTTCTGGAGAAGAAAGCGACTGGTCGTTGGTTCTGTGTTAGGATTGCTGCAATAGCGACATCTGAAGCATCTGTCTCTACCCAGAATGGCACGTTCTCTTCGACATTATGAACGACCGATTTAAGAATACATGATCGAATATCATTGAAATCTTTGACAAGCCGAGAATCGAGCGGAAATTGCTTACAACTCACTAGCCTACTAATTTTGTGAGAGAATTTTGGAACCCATTTAGAATAATATGAAAACATTCCAAGTGCTCGCTGCAATGATGCCTTGTTCTTTGGGAGTGGAAAATCAATCAATGGTTTGAGTCTGTCGGGATCAGGCCGTAGGGTGTTATTTTCAAGCAGGTAACCAAGAATTTTAATGGACTTTAAATTAAATTTAGACTTTTTTTGGTTAATAGTTAAATTGTATTTCTTGCATACTTCTAAGAATTTCTTCAAGTTGCGGTAATGTTCGTTCTGATCTCTTCCACTGACTGTTATATCGTCTTTTTAAATCGATAGTACTATGTACGTTATACCTAGTTATACTGGAAGCTATTTTCTCTACCGGAGGTATAGGGTAAGCATCAAGTAATACACTTTTAATTGTCAGAGAATAATTGACAACCATCCGTTTTCTATGCGACCCATTTACAACTAAGACCTGTGCCCTACATGGAGAGTTACTTTCTTCGATTACACCTTCTCTGAGCAATTCATTTATTTGGAGTCGAATAAACTTTTCATCAGCATCAGTGTGCCTTCTTGATTTTATAGCTATAGGTTTGCAGTTTGGAGCTAAATTTTCAAACAGTGAGGCTGGTCCTACCTTGGAACATGCGAGACTACTGACACTAAGAGGAGGCCTACTTCCACCAAAGGATACTGATAAACTTGAATGCTGATTAAGAATGTCGTGACCCATTATCACATCAGCACAGCAGCCCTTTAGAACACTTAGTCGGAATCACGTTGGAATAAACATTGTTTAGCGCATGTAAGTTAACTCTACAGTACGCCTTGATGGGCACAGCCAAATTTGATGAAGCCATGGAAACAGCAGATTCTGTAGGATATAGTTTGAGGTTATGTTTAGATACAAAAGTATCGCTAATGAAGCTCTCTGTGCTTCCAGTATCTATAGCTTTTTTCAGTCAAATTCATAATTTTTTCAGTCAAATTCATAATTTTTTCAATCGAATTCATAATTTTTTCAGTCAAATTCATAATTTTTTCAGTCAAATTCATAATTTTTTCAGTCAAATTCATAATTTTTTCAATCAAATTCATAATTTTTTCAGTCAATTTCATAATTTCTTGTATCCATATTATACAGTTAATTGAATGAGGTTTTGCAATCAAGAACTTAACATTTTTATTAAATCTTGTTCTTGTTTATCCATTTAACGCCACTTTATGTTACTGTGCTTAATCCGACGGTGCAGCGGGAGTTTTAAGATTTGCCTATCCAGGTTTACTTAAGATAGGGATCTTTCATGAGTTACAATTTTTAAATCTTTTAAGGGTCACTTGTGGAGCACAAATATAGGGTGATCTGCTGGTTTTGGACTGGCGACCTTAAGCATAGAAGCCTAATTAACACCTTGTTGAATGCATTAAGGGTCACCTGTGGAGTAGTGGCAAGCATAACAGCCTCTTTTAAAGGACGAAATAACCAAGGATTTTTACTCCCTAAAAGCCAATATAGGGCCATCTGCCAGGTATGGACTCGCTATTTAGTGGATAGAAGGATGTTTTGCTAGCCACTGCACCACAGGTGAC
The DNA here is from genome assembly GCA_023052935.1 of Piezodorus guildinii. NCBI lineage: Eukaryota > Metazoa > Arthropoda > Insecta > Hemiptera > Pentatomidae > Piezodorus > Piezodorus guildinii. Next base: position 67,783,983 of record CM041293.1, read on the forward strand.
CCTCGATGCATTCAACAAGGTGTTTGAATCTGCCGGGTTTGAACCCCTGACCTTGGACATATTAGTCCTTAATACCTTTTAGAATGCATAAAGGTTCACCTGTGGAGTAGTGGCTAGCCCTAACAGCTCTCTATGATTAAGGTTCATACCTGGCAGATGGCCCTATATTTGCTTTTAGGGAGTAAAAATCCTTGGTTATTTCGTCCTTTAAAATAGGCTGTTATGCTAGCCACTACTCCACAGATGACCCTGGATGCATTCAGCAAGGTGTTAAAGATCAATACGCCCAAGGTCACGTGTTTAAACCCGGCAGATTCAAACACCTGTGGATTTTTTGAACATTGTGGGTCACCTGTGGAGTAGTGGCTAGCATAACAGCCTTCTATGCTTAAGGTCGCCAGTCCAAAACCAGCAGATCCCCCTATATTTGTGCTCCACAAGTGACCCTTAAAAGATTTGAAAATTGTAACTCATGAAAGATCGCTATCTTAAGTAAACCTGGATAGGCAAAACTTCTCCGCTGCACCGTCGGATTAAGCACAGTAACATAAAGTAACGTTTAATGGATAAACAAGAACAAGATTTAATAAAAATGTTAAGTTCTTGATAGCAAAACCTCATTAAATTGACTGTATAAAATGGGTACAAGAAATTATGAAATTGACTGAAAAAATTATGAATTTGATTGAAAAAATTATGAATTTGACTGAAAAAATTATGAATTTGACTAAAAAAATTATGAATTTGACTGAAAAAATTATGAATTCGATTGAAAAAAATTATGAATTTGACTGAAAAAATTATGAATTTGACTGAAAAAAGCTATATTAAACCATCTGCCGAAAATCCATCAATTTTTAAAGGAATTATAGATCTACCAAACTAGCAGGCGATGCAGCTGATATTTCTGATAGATTTAGAAGAGGGCGAACTGCTGCAGTCTTAGCCCAGCTACATTCATCTAAAGTATCGTCTTGGTTCTGGGTGGAAGCTGAGGTTTTCGATTTTGATCTACAAACTCTGGCAAAATGCCCCTTTTATTACAGTTCTTACAAAGAGATTCTCGAGCGGGACAAGCAAGTCGAGGATGTCTAGTGAGACCACAAAAATAACATTTTTGTGAGTTAGTTGAAGCTTTGGTTATTGAATCACATTGAGTGGATGAACATTGATCTGGAGTTTGCTGTGAGGATGTAGATGCAAGTTGAGAAGGTATCGGTTTATACGATTCAGAAAAGACTTGGGCAGACTCCAAAGCACGGGCTTTTGAAAAAGCTTCATCTAAAGTTAAATTCAGATTCTCTAATAACCTTTGCCTAATGCTTACTGAAGAAAGGCCATTAATAAATGCATCGCGAATGTACTCATCTCGATAGACATTGGCTTTTACGTCTTGAAAATTACAGTCAGCGCTGAGGGTGCGTAAACCCTGAAGAAACTGGTCTATTGATTCTTCTGAATTTTGAAATCGAGTTATTAACCTATGCCTAGAAAAAATTTCGTTCTTTGGTTTTATGTATAGAGAATCTAGGAGAGTAATAGCTTCCTGGTATGATAAAGAATCCTTAATTAATTCAAAAATAGTGTGACTCACGTGATTGTAGAAGAGACTTAACTTTTCTTCGTCCTTTGCTTTTACTGAAGTGATGAATGTATCGAATGTCTTCTTCCAGTGGATCCATTTCGAAGCACATTCAGGAGAAGTATATTCTGTGTCAAATCTCTCCGGTTTTAAATATTTATCCATTTTCTCAAAAGATAAAGGTCATTAAAGTCGATTAAATTGTTGTATAAATAAGAATAACCTTGATTTCTAAAGGCTTTAATAGACATTAATACTTAACATGTGTTTTTAAATGATAATGATATAAATAATAGGTTAGGCTAGTAAATTCCTTATCAACCAGGTACTATAATAATATTTCTCATTAGTTTAATGCTGTAAACGGAACAATTTGTCAGTTTTTTTACAGTCATATAGAATTGAGATGAATTAGCTTTACAAATATAAAGTTAATTATTTAAAAATACCATCAATCTAAATTAATGATATCAAACTAATATGTACTCTGTTTTCTGGTTATTTAGTTTTAAATTTATTTTTCGACCCCCTCAGGATGTACTTAATTTTCGTTTGTATTCTCCTCTCTTTCTCCACTCTGCCTAAAATAGTGACCTACCACTAACTCTTGTCTAATTAAACATACTCTATTAATTTAATTAATTGATAAAGGTCACTTGAGGATACACCGGAATTCATTTAATGAAGAAATAGCGGCTCGGCTAAGTAAAGCTAAATAGCGTTGTGAATAATTTCTCTAGGCTTGAATCCCCTGTATTCTAAGCTTGTGTGGGCAAAAATAATTGTGACCGAAACCTAGATTATCATGCAATTGTCAATAGTTTGATTCTCCACAAAATGTACCGTGAAAAGATTAAAAAAAATAATTAAATTAAATTACGGTTAAAAAAAAGGGGTAAAGGATTACATTCAGTTTCGATAGAAACACGTCTTTCGGCTTGAATAAATAACAATAGAAATAATTATCTAGAAACAGCTGACCCGACTGACGATGTTCTGTCCTTACTATGTCTTAACCACTTAAGTTTTTACATTACATTTTACCGCTGCATATATTAGATGAAATTTTTGTCTAGAATCATTAGCTTTTCAATGGTATATTTAATAGTTATATTAATATTCTTTTGTAATCACACCGGATCTAGTAATTACGCTAAGAACTCGGTAGCTAGTCAATGGCAACATGTATCACGCAAGTGTACCATTCCGAGGACCTCTACTACCTGGTTTGAAACTCTAAATACTTTTAATGTATTTAATTCTGATGAGGAAGAATAGTGTCAAAATACCGACATATCTACGGAATTATTGTCACTAAAACCACCACCAGTATACGTAAAATCTATTACTAATTTAAGGAAATTTTGTGACGAGCTGAAAAAATAAGCTTGCCGTAAAGAATTAACAATTAAAGCAGGAACCAATGATGTAGTTTTGCGTGGTGATTCAGATGTACATCGAAAAATCACTAGGTACTATAAGAAAAGAACGACTGAATACCAGTTATCTATAGTTAGCTTCCCTAGAATCGTCCTATCGGGTCGTTATACGTAATTTGCATCACACTCTCGGTTGTGATATGATTAAAGCTGAACTGCAGACAATGGGCGAAATAGTTCTGGGAATACTGGAAACGTATATCCCACCAATCAAAAGCACACCCAATTACCTAAATTTTTTTTAGATCTCCAACAAAGCCAAAACAATTCCCAAGTTTTCAACTTGAAATAAATGCTGAGGAACCTAAACAACAGATGAATAGCGCAATGTAGAAGATGTCAGCTTTATGAACATACTATTTCGATCTAAAGGCGAGATACGTTGGTGTGCTGGAACTTAAAAAACCTAAAGAACATCCTCCAAAATGTGCTCTATGCGAGGTGTCTCATCCACCCCCACTGGCAAGAAACATTGAATTTTATGAAGCTAATAAAAAATGGCTGAATAACCCATAATGATTCGGAATGAAGTATGTATTCACGAACCACCGCCTTAAACCCCTTCTAACTGACAAACGCAGACTATACTAACATTACCTACTTATTCCAATGTAATGGCAAACACCGATGAATAACCGGTAAGAATCGCATCATCAAACGTACCTATTAACACAGCTGATATTGCCACTAAACTCATTTCATCACTGAATTCAAAAATCGTATCTTACCACTACTAACGTTGCTCGCTTCACTTGAGCAGTAGACCATTCTAATGCTAAGTAAATTCGAGGTGTTAGACTGATTCTTAGAAATGCTAATCGGAATAAATTATATCTTAAAAATTACTAGATTTTATTCTTTTACTGACAATGACATAGGTGTAGCTTGGCTCACTGATACTCACAAGACAAAGAGAATTCAATTGCACAAACCGTCTTACGTCATCTAAAGGACTGACAATCTTTCTAACGAAGCTGAGAGGAGTACTCTTATTCTGGTAAAGTTCTATATTCAGCCATAACGTTAATGCCTCAGAAGGCAATAGGAATATTCAATGCACTTACATAGTGTTGGATATAGAGAATTTTAAAATTACTATTGTAGATGTTTACTGCCCTCCAGGTAAAACGTTGTCGATTCCAAGATCCCAATATTCTTTTGTCTAAATATTCATAGAAGGCAGAGATTTTAACGCCAAGAATCTCTCAACGCCAGGTATAGGGTAGCAGAATTACAAATTCTCGGGGTAGAACTCTTCAGAAAGCAGTCATGGGTTTACGGTGGCCTCTCTCTTCACGCCAATCACTCACGAGGGAGTTAAACTGATTCTAAGTAACCAAAAATACATGTTCCTTTTTTAATATGTTTTTTTTTTACATGTTATGAATTTGATCGAATTTTTATTTAAAAGAAAAAACAACGAACATTTAAAGGTACAAAATGAAAACTGATTTTCTAAGCGGCGTCTTAGATAAATCCATTAATGATAGATGAGAAATATGATAGGTTAGTATGTTGAAGAAAATAAATTAAATATCAATTATCTTTACATTTAGTTAATTAACTTACACCTGTGTGATAAAACGTTTTTCATAAAAATACTGGCGGTATCGATTTTGATTAAGTAATTTGATCGACTTCATATTAATTTTTTATTGTCTTATTATTTGGATGTTTACCCTTTTACAAGTATACATACTTCTTATTATGTGAAACAGGTATGCATTAGAAAAAAAAAAATTAAACACAAAATTCTCGTTTATTGCTAACAAGTATAAATTAATAAAAAAAATAACTAACGATAATATTGGAAAAAAAGATTAAACGTTATTCGTGAATTAAGACTAAAACAGAAAATGTTTCATATACATTCTTAAGTAGCATTACCCAAACATAATTTCTATGTAAATCAAACATATTCCAACACGTAACACACAAACATATATATATATATATATATATATATATATATATATATATATATATATATATATATATATATAGATGTAAATTATAATCATAATGTAGTAGTAGATAGTGTCACTCACTATTTATCATAGTGACAAAGTAGATCACATGTGTTTTTAAACACTGGGTAGGTTTCAAGCGATCTCTGACTGTTAGCTTTTAGATAAAGTAGAATATATATATAAATATATATATATATATATATATATAAATTCTGAATTATTCCCATATAAAAAACTATTATAATTTTTAATTTTGACGATCCTTTTTGAACATACGAACAAAACATTTAAATAATAATTATAATAAAAGGATTGGCGCCATCATAATAGACCATCTTTCTCTCACTTTCACAATCACTTCCTTTGTCACTCAATTTCAAAAGGGGCTCCACCGTTATAAAAATTTCCGCAAGGTTAATATTCAATCAGTACCATAATTATATTATTATAATTTTATTGCTATGTAAATATTGTATGAATGTTATCTTTCACCACTATTATTATTATTTTATTTTTTTTTATTGAGATATATTACAATTTGTTACAAAATGAACAATAATAATATCGATATGAGACCACATTCATACTATATATACAGAAAATGATAATAATAGTCAAATTACATAAAATAGATCTAAATTAATTCATATATATACAATAAAATAATAATAAATAAAAAAACAAAACAACAACCTATAATTGAGATAAATAAAAAGTTGGCAAATAAATAAACATCATACAAACAATCATAACTATATACAATATATAAAACTGCTAAAGGGACCCCAGCACGCGCTTTTCCCTCCACTTGTAGAGAAAAAAGCGGAATCCAAGAGATCCCAGCGCCTCTAATTCAGCCGCGTCACATGGTCTGAGCCAGTGCGCTGAAGCCACATACATACCGTACATGAGTGGAGGATCTGACCAGTGTCAGAACTCCAATTTACGTGTTTACAACAAGTCTCGCGGCCACTGCCGTTTCAATCTTCGAGGAGGATTGTAAGGATGGGTGGTGCTGGATAGGGATTGTGCTAGAGGGTTAGGATGATGAGTAAGGTTCTGATGAAATTTGGAGAATTTGGATGGTACCAAGTCTAAAACAAACGGAATATTAAGGTCATGGTGTAGGGTACAGTTGGTAACGTAATAAGGAGCATTAACTATTGTTCGGAGGACTTTGGATTGGAAGGATTGGATGCGTTTGATGTTAGAATGTTTAGCTGTCCCCCATAGCTCAAGTCCGTAGGTCCATATAGGTTTCAGTACTGTCTTGTATATTAGTAATTTGTTGTCAACTGTAAGATGAGATTTTCTTTTAGTAGTCTGTATAACTGGCCGAATCTGCGGTTGAGTTCTTTTCTTTTTAGTCTTGTATGTGGGTTCCACGTCAGTCTTTTGTCTAGTAAAATGCCGAGATACCGGACTGTGTCTGAAGAAGGAAGCGGTATGGAATTGAAATTAACCGTTGGACAGCATTTGCTTTCGATCACCTTAATGCGCCAAGCATTGCACCAGTCTTCGACAAGGGAAAGGTGCTTTTGGAGATTTAGCGAAGCTGCTTCAGGATCGGAATTGGATGACAAAATGGTGGTATCATCAGCAAATGTTGTCAGAAAGGTGTCGGGATCGGTAGGGATATCGGCGGTGTAGAGGATGTAGAGGACGGGTCCCAAGAAGCTGCCTTGGGGAACACCGGCCTCTACAACATAATGTTTGGAAAATTCTGAACCACAACGAACTCGGAAGGAGCGATTTGATAGATAGGATCGGAGGACTAGGTATAAGGATTGGGGTAAATGGGTTTTGAGCTTGAAGAGCTATCACGGATTCCAGACTCGGTCAAAAGCTTGAGCTATGTCCAGAAAGGCACCCGAACAATACTCCTTGCACTCAAGGGCGGAGGAAATGTGGTCCACAACTCGGAGTCCTTGCTGAACCGTGGAATGTTGAGGACGAAATCCAAACTGATGTGAAGGAAAATTTTGAAATTTGGCTAGGATTCGTTTTAGTAGGAGCTTTTCGAAAATTTTAGAGATGATCGGGAGAATGCTAATTAATAGGTCTGTAAGATGAAGTGCTGTGAGAAGGTTTGCCTGATTTTAGGAAAAGGATGATAGTTGAATATTTCCATAAGAGTGGGAAATAGGTAGTGCGTAGGATACAGTTGTAGAGATATGCAAGAAATGTAATGGCTTTGGGAGGAAGTTGTCTTAAGATCTGAGGAGTAAGGAGGTCGTGTCCTGGGGATTTACGGAGAGGAAGATTTTTAAGAAGATATTTTACCTCAGATGGGTCAACTGCTTTAGGTGGTAAGGAAAGTGGTATTGGTGACATAAGGAACTCTTCAACTGTTGCAGTATGGGTTGGATTGAGCTCAGGATGAGGAGTGAAAACTTTGGAAAGGTGCTGTGCAAATTCCTCGGCTTTATCCTTTTCGGAAGCAGCCCAGGAACTATCACAGCGCCGGAGAGAGTGGGAAATGATGTGGGATTTTAGAATTCTCTTTGTGACATTCCATAGGGAATTGTCACGAGTCGAGAGAGAGGAGAGGTAGGAATTGTATGATTGGGAACGGAATATCGCCAACTCCCGCTTTAATTTTCTACAAAAAAAGTTGTAAGAGCGGCGATCTTCTGGGTGGCGGGTGCGTTGCCATAATGATCTGGCTCGGCGTTTGGTGTTTATAAGGTCCTTCAGGTGCTGTGGTAAATGGCTTTTGTTAGGAATTCTTTGGGATTGTTTGGGAGAGGAGGCAGTCCAGGCAGCTTGTTGAATCGAGATTGTAAAGGAATATACGGCATTATCAAGGTCAGTTGGGGTTTTGAGAGGTACTCTGAGGTCAATATCATTGGTGAGGATTTCGCGGAAGAGGTTCCAGTTGACAGGGCCTCTAGTGAATGACGGTGGGATAGGTTTAGGAATAGGAGTTATGGATACATTTAGGATTAATGGACTATGCTATTATTAATGTCCAAATTAGAACAGATTGTAATATTACTCAATAAAAATTGTTGTTATAAAAAAAAAGTAATAGAAATGGTGACAGTCTTGGTGTTATAGGCACATCAGAGCATACGTTTAAAAGTAGGAAACGTCTGTTATAATTATTCAACAGCTAAACTTCGAGGCTTTTTTCAAGAAAGGTAAGGGTTAGAATCTACAAACATACTATCCCCTGAAGGTTCTTTACTGATGTGAAACGAATTCACTTACTAGGAGAGATGAACAACGCCTCACATTTTCGAGATAATATTTTTACGTAAAATCTTTGGTCCGAAGAGGGATGAGGCTTATAGAGCTTGTACTCATTGAGTACGAATTAAGTTGTGGTATCGTGGTGGCTCAAATGAATATGCTAAATTGTTTGGTTTACAGAAGAACGAATTCCATACAAATTCAAGATCTGACCTGATATGCGTCCACAAAGTATACCGAGGTGTGAGTGAAAGAATTGTGTTGATCTTGGGAATTCGGAAGGGAACGGTGGAGGTTGGATTGAATTGTGTATGCTAAGATTGGTGATAATGACATTACAATCTTCGGGTTTGCTAAACCTATTATTATCATTTTACGGATAAATAAGTACAAAGGAGATATTGCATTATCCTCTTATATCGGTTATAATTTGTCCTTCCTTGAGACTTGTAGATCAAAGAGGTTTGGAATGGCCAATATTCTTGTCCTGCAAGGATTCCGATTCAAATGCTTTTGTCCTTGATACTAAAATTTCCAATATAACACAATTTTCCTGTTAATCGCCCGTCACTTCATTACTAATCACCATATTATTAATTCATTCAACAATAAATCCTTTTCTGTTTTAACTTTAAATCATTATTCATACCTATTTATTATAAAATAAAAAAATAGCAATTTTGTCAAAATCTAATAAACATGGCGTAAAGGCATGAGGGAGAGTTTATACTACTGGACACTCCCAGCGCTTACACCACTGGCATGAAGCCAGCGTGAGTTGTTAATGGAGAAGGTCTCTCATCCAACTCCTCTTCAGACTTCTGTGGGCATTTCCTGCCATGAATGCTGTCGCCATGCTGTTGATAAGCGTCCTTGTAGTTTGTCTTTGAACCGTTTGTAGTGTGTCCGTATTTGTTCATTGACAGTTGGCATGCTAAGGTGTAAAGACGTGTTGCTGACGTAATATGGTGCTTTTTTTTCTATCGTTCTAAAAGATTCAAAGTTTGTCAATGTTAGTATTTTTGGTTTATTATTTTCAAAAAATAATGAACAAAAAATATTACAAATCATTGAAATTAGTTTAGAATTTGCAGAGATATAGCGTTTAGAAATCAGCAGTTGTGATATGCCATCATCCTTTGAATTATTGCTTTTCATATTACTTAATTGCCTTTCAACAGCTATATAAACAGTTATACCCTTATAATATTGTTATTCGGAAATAATAAACCATTGTGTACTAATTTGCAGCTTTTTTTCCTTTCTGATCCATACATCTGTGATACCTAAGTCTAAATATATTTAAGTAAGTGCATGTGTTCAATTTTTAAGTTTCATTTTAGAATTCTTTGAAAATATTGAATAAAGAAGCCTCAGTCTCTTTTTCAATGTTTTTTTTTTCGTTCATAATATGGGGGAGGGGAGAGGAGGGAGGACCCATGTCATTCTTCGGTCAGGAGTTAGGCTGAGGTAGTGTTCAGTGTTTGTCTGTGAGAAAAAATTGGATTTACAAACAAATTAAAATATGATAAGGTATAATATTTAAATCGAAATAAATATCATAGGCATAATAAAAAACACATTATCTAAGCCAAAAGCTATATAAGGGCTTTCCGGTTGAGGGCATTAAGTCCACGCTGATTCATTTAAATTAATTCAGCCCTTTAGCCTTCCTCTCGAGCCCTTTACATTAAGTATTTAAATATATTAGTTTATTTTCTCATTAGTAATGCAATCTTTAACTGTTGCGAACTTTAAAAGCAGTGAACTCAGCCGTAATCTTTAAAATTATTTCAGTTATTTACTCTGTAGGTATGGTTTAAATTGGAGAATGTTTGAATAGGCAGATAGCAGATATAGTTAAAATATTGAATAGATAATAGGTATTCATATACACAGCAGAAAATTTGTCGACATAAAAAATTTAAAGTAGCAGTATTTAATTGAGTTGACAGTGGAAGAAAAAGGCACTGTAAAAATCTAAATAAATTAAACCTGCGCATGCGCTAGTTATAGACATTCACGTTTAACATCGTTCTCTTGAGACGTCCATCTTTTTGTAGTTACTGTATGTTTTTTTTCGATTTTAAATCTACAATGAAGTAGCTGGACAGCAGTGGTTTACATTGGTGGTAATCCCACAGTGAGTACTGTTTTTATTTACAGTTTATGTTAGTGAACAGTGAAGCCGTGTATTGAGGTATTCCTTATCACACGCATACCGCCATAGGTGAAGTGCTCCCCCCCACTCATATCAGTCCTCAGTGCTTCGCCAGCTCTGAGCGGGGCACGTTCGTGTGGCTAACACAATTAAATTTAAGTCACGCAGACGTAATATATATTTTTTTTTTTTTTTTCTTTCAATTATTTCTTTTCTCTCCTCTTCTTTTACTTACTTCCCTATATCACTTATGACATAATGAGATATTTCCACCAAGTTATGTCGAGCAAAGTTAAGAAAAGGTCTCGATCTGCTGGGTCTGCACTCTCAACACCTCAGCATTCGCCACCAGCAAAGACCCGTTCTAGGCGTAATAACAAAAAAATCAGTCCTCCAGTTACTCCCACAAATGCATCTGACGAGCCACAACCAGGCACTTCATCCCAGGGGCTGTCTGAAGAATCTCCTTTCTTCACGCCCAACCCTTACCAGGTTCTACAATCTGATAAAGATGCTATGGAGTCGACACCAATACCAAGAGAACCTCGCCCTCCCCCGATATTCGTCAAAAATATAAAAAACTTTCAGTTGCTCTGCTCCCAAATAAACAAAATTGTTGATCCCGGTTGTTACACATGCCTTAGCAGGAGCTTCGATACAAAGATTTCTCCGGAAACAGCAGAAGCGTACCGAAAAATCGTTCAATATTTGACGGACACAAAAGCTGAGTTTCACACCTACCAGCTTCGACAGGAGCGCTCCTTGCGAGTCGTCATTCGAAATCTCCATCCCTCAACGCCTGCTGAAGATATTGAAGAAGAATTGACGGCCTTGGGCTTCAAAGTTCGTCAAATCACCAACGTCATAAAGGAAAATAGATCCGGAACCGATGTATCCACGAAGGTACCTCTACCCCTCTTCTTCGTTGATCTTGAACCTTCACCTGGAGTTGAAAAGATCTACGACATCCAAAAGCTCTACTATACTAAAGTCACAGTTGAAAAACCATATGTGAAAAAAGAAATTGTTCAATGCCACAACTGCCAGGCATACGGCCATACCAAGCACTACTGTCATCATTTGCCACGTTGCGTGAAATGCGGAGACCCCCACAAATCTGATGAATGCATTAAATCAAGGCAAACTCCAGCAGTGTGTGCTCTATGCCTGAAAGGACATCCGGCTAACTATAAAGGCTGTCAGGTTTACAAAAACCTAAAAACAAAATTCCAGAAACCGCAACCCACAGAATATCCCACTACTTCAAGAAGAATGACTTCAAATCACATAAACGCTAATGTGTCCTTTGCCCAACTTCTAGGAGGCGGTGAGAAAAATAAGAATTGTGAGGCCCTGCCGCCGGAGCAACCGAAACCTCAACACCCCCACCCCCAACCTCAATATTCTCTTCCTCTAATCCATTCCGAGCCCCAAAAATCCCATCAACATCAAATTCCACTCATTCCTCCTCCATCAAATGCAACAGATATCACCAGTCTCCTAACATCCTTCATCGCTGAATTTAAATCAGTCGTGACTCCTCTAATATCACTTTTAACTAATCTCGTATCCCACCTCATCACTTCTTCAAGAAATCCTTAAATGACCTCTTCCAAACCTATATCCATACTCCTTTGGAATGCGAATGGTATTCGAAATCACACTAACGAACTAACAGTCTTCTTACAAGAAAAACACATAGACATAGCCCTAGTAACAGAAACCCGACTTACCAACTCACGTCTGTTTAACATTCCCAATTACAACATTTACCGCACGGACCACCCGGACGGAACCGCACATGCTGGCACTGCTGTCATCATCCATCACTCCCTCTCCCATCACTCACACCCCTTACCCGTCCATAATTACCTACAACCTACAGCTGTAACAGTTAAAACCAAGCCCTTTCACATAACAGTTGTTGCAGCATATTCCCCTCCGAAAATTCCATTTTCAGAATCCCAATTCAATTCGTTCCTAAATTCCTTGGGACATCACTTCCTTGTGGGAGCAGATTTTAATGCAAAACACCAACAATGGGGAGCCAGAACCACAAACTCTCGTGGACGAATCCTGTTGTCTGCACTTAATTCTACTCGCAGCAATATTCTTCCTCCGGATTCTCCTACCTACTGGCCAACAGATCCCAACCGCAATCCTGACCTCCTAGATTTTTTCATCCACAAAGGTCTAGGACTACTAAATTATTCCATATCTCGCCTCGATGACCTATCTTCAGATCACAGTCCAATACTCCTTACCCTTTCAATATCGCCCATTCCTAAACCGCTCCCACCCTCATTCATCAGGGGCCCAGTTCACTGGGATCTATTCCGTCAAATCTTAACCGACAACATTGATCTCAGAGTATCCCTCAAATCCCCTGAAGAACTGGATGAAGCTGTAAATACCTTTACAACCCTAATCCAACAAGCAACCTGGACTTCATCTTCACCTCTCTCTCCCGAAAAATCCCGAAGTACAAATCCTTTACCTCAAGAACTCCTGGACCTTATCCAATTCAAGCGCCGTTCTAGGACTATCTGGCAGAGGACCAGGCATCCTGATGACAGGAAATCATACAATTATTATTGTAAATTAGTTAAAAATAGATTGACAACCTACAGATCCCAATCCTATAATTCCTATCTTTCCTCATTATCCACTTGTGACCATTCCCTCTGGAAAGCAACTAAAAAAATCCTTAAATACCATCATATCTCTCATCCTCTCCAACGTCATGATGGTTCCTGGGCCTCGTCAGATGAGACTAGAGCAGAGGAATTTGCTAAACATCTTGCAAACACATTCCACTCCTCATCCTGAAATTAATCCTCCCCATACAGCTGCAGTTGAAGAATCCCTCTCCTCGCCGATTCCTCTCTCTTTGCCTCCTAAAGCTGTCAACCCCTCTGAGGTCAAATTCCTAATCGATAAACTTAAACCTCGAAAATCTCCTGGATTTGATCTCCTCACTTCCCAAATCATTAAACAACTTCCCAAAAAGGCTATAGTATTCCTGGCCTACATATATAACTGCATCCTCCGAACAACCCATTTTCCTCTGATGTGGAAACACTCAACCATTATACTTTTCCTTAAACCGGGCAAACCTGTTAATCATACCTCATCCTATAGACCAATCAGCTTGCTCCCTATACTTTCCAAATTATTTGAGAAAATCCTTCTGAAACGCATCCTTCCGTTAATCCAACTCGACAAAATCCCATCTCACCAGTTTGGTTTCCGCTCAGGCCACTCCACTGTTCACCAAGGTCTTCGAGTTGTTGACCACATATCCTATGCCCTTGAAAGCAAGCAATATTGCACAGGTGCCTTTCTGGACATAGCACAAGCATTCGACCGGGTGTGGCACGATGGCTTGCTTTTCAAACTAAAAACCCTATTACCCCAAGCCCTATATCTAATCCTTCGATCCTACCTCTCTAACCGCTCGTTTCGAGTCCGTTGTGGTTCTGAATTCTCAAGTTGTTATCCGATAGAAGCCGGTGTTCCACAAGGTAGTGTCCTCGGTCCTATACTCTACATCTTATTCACCTCAGACATTCCCACCTTACCCGAAAACTTCCTGGCAACATTTGCCGATGATACAGCTATCCTCTCATCCCATCCAGATCCTTTACGGCATCCTCAAACCTCCAATCACATCTCGATCTGATTGAAAAGTGGTGCAATCATTGGCGCATCAAAGTCAATGAATCAAAAAGCAAGCAAGTCACCTTTACCCTTCGACGCAGATCCTGCCCTTTTGTCCATTTTAACTCTATTCCTCTCACCTTTTCTGACACAGTCAAATACCTTGGTTTCCTCTTAGACAAAAGACTGACATGGAACCCCCATACTAGACTCAAACGACAAGAACTCAATCGACGATATGGCCAGCTATATAGACTACTAAACAGAAAATCTCATCTCTCAACGGACAACAAACTCTTAATTTACAAGACTATTCTTAAACCAATTTGGACCTACGGACTTGAACTGTGGGGAACAGCAAAAGTTTCGAATATCAAACGTATCCAATCCTTTCAGTCTAAAGTCCTTAGAACAATAGTAGATGCCCCATATTATGTCACCAACAAAACCTTACACCATGACATGAATATCCCATTTGTCCTTGATCTAATCCCATCCAAATTCTCAATCTTCCATCAGAAGCTTACTCACCTTCCTAATCCCTTGGCAAACTCCCTATCTAGTTCCAAACATCCCTATAACCCTCCTCGTAGGTTGAAGCGGCAGTGGCCCAGAGATCTTTTGTAATTATGTTATTGGAGTGCTGGCAATGGCCAGCTTCTCCACTCATGCCCTGAGTGTATGTGGCTCTAGCGCCCTCGCGCAGCCTCCACTGGCACTCAAGACCAGTGACGCAGCTGAATGAGAGGCGCTGGGATCTTCTGGCATTGTGCCTCGACATCCACTAGTGGATCTCGAGGTTTGATTCAGTGATCCCAGGGGCAGTTTGTAAATATTGTAAATAGGTATGAATGTGAACAAGATTGTTATTATTATTTTCTTTATAGTACTTATTTAATTTTGTGTATATATTTTTTTCTTTTATTTGTTTAGTCTTTATTAATTTTTTTTTTTCTTTAATTTTATTTACAATGTACATATGGTATGAATGATTTATTTTATCTCTAATACTCATTGCCCCAGAAGGTGGCAGATTGTATTATCTCTTAATAAAACAAATTAAAAAAAAAAAAAAAATAAATAAATTAATAGTGCATTACATGCAAATTGAGTGTTATTTAAAAGTTCAAATAGCGCATACAAAAATTAGTCAATAAAATTAATTATAAAATAAAGTGGTAGTGTCTTAAATGATATATGGCAGATCCGCGGTGCGTCAATTAAAAACATTATTCCGTATTGCATTTTTGTATTTATATTATATTATATATTGGATTGTCCGAAAAGTTCGTAGAGTTTTTTAAACTAATATTTACCTTTCATATTTTTTCTACTGAAAATGAATGACAAAGCTAATGTTTATTTATATGCCTTTAATCCCCATGAAATTAATTATGTCTACACACTAAATTCGTCTTTATTAACGCTCTGTAGTGTAGTTTATTGCAAACTAACATGAGTGGCGATTCAGTTCATTTACGGAATATTATGTTGTTCTTTTTTAAAAAAGGGAAAAACGTAACTTCAAGAAAGATTCGTGCCGTGTATGGCATCGATTTAACTGCTGATAGCACTGTTCAGCATTGGTTTTAGCAGTTTAGATTAGGATATTTCAATTTGGAAGACCGACCCAGGGCTGGCCGGAGTTCAACTCTTGACATTGAGGATATTATGACGGTCATCGCTAACAATCCACAGATTACTGTCCGTGAGATAGCTACGGAGTTAAGAACTTGCAAAACGACCGTTTTTAATAATCTTAAAAAGGCCCGGTACGTCTGTCGTTACGACGTTTGGGTTCTCCATGAAATCAATGAAAGAAACCTTATTGATGGGATTTCATGTTGTGATTTGCTGCTGAAAAAAAAAAAAATGTGGAGGATCCATTTTTGAAACGAGTTGTTACTGGTGACGAAAAATGAATTCTCTACACCAACACTAGCCGAAAAAAATCTATGGGGTTATCTAGAACGACGTTGCTGGCAAAACCAAAGGCCGGCTTTCATCAAAGGAAGGTGATGCTCAGTATTTGGTGGGATTGGAAGGGACCTATATATTTTGAGCTCCTTCTACAAAACCAAACTATAAATACGGACTTTTACTGCTCCCAGTTAGATCAATTGAAGGCAACAATTAAAGAGAATCGGACAGAGTTGGCAAATCGAAAATGAGTGCTATTCCACCAAGACAATGCTAGGCCCCGTGTATCTTGAAGGAAGGTTTTAACTCACCCGCCGTACTCTCTTGACATTGCTCCTTCGGATCTTCATCTTTTCCGTTCCCTCGCAAATTTTCTACAAGGGAAATCCTACTCTTCAGAAGATGACTTAAAAACGGACCTTTTATTGTTCTTCAGGAGTAAGGAAAGTAGTTTTTGGAAAAAAGGGATAACGGGCCTTCCAAGCCATTGGGAAAGGGTAATCGCTTACGCTGGTGAATATTTTATAGATTTAAAAAAAAAAAATTAAGCTGTTTACCAATTTTAATTTTTCTCCAAATTTCTCTACGAACCTTCCGGACAATCAAATACTGATTTGACTCAAAATAAAGTTTTATTTTTTCTACATTTTTTGGAAGCTATAGCACACTTCTTTTTTTTAATTGAACATTGCTATCTTCCTGTGTCTGATTATTCCGCTAAAGCATATTTTTCATAGCATAGATTTAGTCTACGTTTCGGAGTTTTGTCCTCAAAAACTTTCCATTTCATAGGTTTTATTGCATAATTTATATAACTCAATCTAAGTTATTAAACTATAATTATATTGTTAAGGAAAAGATAATTCGGGGTGCATTAATCAAAACAATTAATTAAGTTTCTACTTCATTGTTTTGATGACTGCACCCCGAATTATCTTCTCAATATCTAAATACAGTCAATCATTCTCTCACCATTATAATTATATTGGCTCACTGTCTTTTACTGAAAGGTGACTCGGAGAAAAATAAACGGATGAAAATTTGTATTATCAAAATAAACAGTTATTGGAAGTTAGAATATTCGTAGATTTTTATTGTTAGTTATAAACGTTTAAATTTAGTAACCAATAATTATTTTGAGTCCACGTTTCGGGAATTTACCCATCCTTAGGACTCACTGACAGCAACCAATGGTTAGTAATATCTGTTATGTCGGTATCCATTTTCTCAAATTGTGTCTACTGTAAAATAAAAAATATCATTAAAAATTGAACACATAAAATTTGTAACTCAGCCTTAAAATATTCTTGTCCCATTATTATTTGGCTATGAAAGGTGAATTTTCAGTCTTAAATGTTTAATGACATTTTTTAAATTTTATAATGAACAAAATTTGAGATGATGGATACCTACGAAACTAATATTCAATCAAATCTATCTCTGTTTTAAACACTGTAGGTAAGTCGGTGGGATTTATAGCTTGTTTCAAATCCCACTTAAAATGCACTTACCATTTCCAAGGAGAATCACAGCAACTACTTTCAATTATTAATTACAATCAATTCTTAAATGTATAAAATATCAAAGTATATATTTAATAAGGCTTCATAATTTATCTATTTATCTGCTTGAAGTACAAATTCCGATTTATCTGTGGTTCTATTTATCTGCTTAAAATACATTTTTTTAAATTATTAGAACAAAATGATGCATTTTAATTCATTAAATGATCAAGATAAATAGATAAATGGACACATGGAATTTGTATTACCTTTTATTTATTTATTTATTTTAAAAAAAAAATTCTCTGTCGCGACAGGACCTTGGCCGCGTGGTATTGACTCCTGGGAGAATATACTCACGTTTCTCGATGAAATTTTTAGGGTAGGGTCATCACTCCTTACGCCTATTTTGGCGAGTTGCCACCAGCAGGCTGACGAGTCTCACTACCCGGGAGAGAGGCTGTGAGTCCCCATTTAATTATATTCTTATAAAAGTCCCGCTCGGACTGGGACTCGAACTCACAACTCTGGCGTGGGAGACTAGCGCGCTCGCCACCAGCTCCCCAGAGAACCTTTCTATTAAACGTAAATATTGAAAAGAAATTATTTTTATAAATGAAATTTCTATGTCTATATATATATATATATATATATATATATATATATTAGGTATAGTGTATATATAGTGTATATCATAGGCATATGCAACATATAAATATTGTATAAATGATACGGATATGAATTGTGGTTTGTCAGATACAATTACAACCTTTTAAGCAATCTGTTATCTACGCTAGAGAGAATATATAAAAAAAAAAAAAAAAAAAATTAAGTTAAAAATCTTATAAAAAATTTGGTGATGTTGACTGCTGAGATTGTTTATGAGTACGTGTGTGTGTATGTGTAATCAATAATACTTGGTTAGGTTTATACTGAAAAAAACAACTATACATACATATATTTACTGTTATACTTCAATAAACTTAATAGCATCATAAAAAACATCTCCTTGAGACAAAATGTGGAGCCAACCGAATTGAAAAAATCTAAAACCTAGTAACATAATTTGAAACCGTCACTCTTCACGAACTAATTATATCTTAAAAATCCCTTCTCGAACTAAAAGCTTCAAACTATCTTCTAATGCAGCCTATTTTTAATTATAATAATTGACAATTAATTATAATATTTATTGATGATAATTATATTATGGGCTTATGCCTTCGTAATCTAAAAGAACTAGGAGAAATAGGGGAGTAAATCAATAAATTTTGAACTTTAAAAATATTTTGTTATATAATTGAATTACTTTCAAGAAAAAAAAATTGATTAAGATGAAAGATTCCATTAGTGGTTTAATGGATGGGTGTATGTGTTTACAAAGCTTTTAGTTAAGTTAGGCTTAGATTACTTTGACAATTTTTTTTTTTTTGGAGTTGCATCTTTCACTAAATCAAACATTATCAAAAGTATCATTTAAAAGTGACATATTGTAATAAGATGGTTATATTATACGTCTATATTCTACTCATATTTCAGGAAAAATTGTAAGATGACTTTATTACTGAAAATTAAATTGTCCCTTCGAAAGACAAACTCAATTTCTAAGTATTTTATGTATAAACCTTCAGGAGAGAATACCCTAAATGATAGTGAAAACGTATCGAAAATGGTGTTCTAGTTGAAACCAAGAATCGCAGTATCATTTTATATGTATATGGAGAAGAAATATTTATTTATCAATAAAATAATTTTATATCTTAAAAACCCACCTATACCTGAATGTAAATCACCCATTCCCATAAATTTAATCCAAGATACACCACCAAGCTGGTGTATTTCTGCTATGTTTATAGGAGACTCAAGGCTATATCAACATCTGTGAAGCTACTGCTGCAGCACACCCTGGATAAAGTCGGTTTGTCGTCCTAGGGGACTTCAACGCCCGACACAGTGCATTGATGACCTGTGCGGTAGTAACAATACGATGGGTACCTATATCACCTAGACCAGGATGGCTGTCTTCCACCCCGGAGTTCACACTTAAGCATGCGGTCTGACCTGACTGGATATCCACACTTGCCCTACTCCTAACCAGGTATCTACACACTGTTACTGAGTGCCTAACGCTCCCATACGGACCGTCAAACCACCGGCCTGTGCTGTATGGCTTTGAAAGAACTCCCACAACACCACCCGCGATCATGTACCTCTTCAACAAGGCCGACTGGAAGGGATACAGAGCTAGTGTGGATGATACACTAACAAAGATCCAGTACTTAAGAACTGTTAAAGAGGTGAGAAAGGCGGTCTCGGATATCACCACCACCATCCTGGTATCAGCCAATCTTACTACCCAAGGTTCAGCCCTTAACAAAACGCCTTCAGGAAACCACCAAGTCACATTCTTGCTCTCATTGCACAGAGGAACGACCAGAAAAATATTTTCCATCGAACGCGTGACTACGGTTTGAAACCGGACATAAATGCGATGAACCCACAGATAGCCAGGCCTCATGGGTGAATGTAAGACTACCCTATAGCACGAGCAGCTCCGTAGGACTCAATTATCACTGAGACTGAAACTTCAGATATACAAGGGAGTAATACGTCCGACTATACTCTATGGTGCGCCAATGATGCGGCATCTGTCAAGTCCACCTTCAAACAATTGTAGACGTACCAGAACTTCATCCTTCGGCGGATTGTCAAAGGTACCAACCTACAGAGGGCCGAAAACCATACATCAGAAGTTAGCATAGAAGTTTTTTTTTTTTTTATTTTATTTTTTTTTTTTTTTTTTTTTTTTTTTTTTTTTTTTTTTTTTTTTTTTTTTTTTTTTTTTTTTTTTTTTTTTTTTTTTTTTTAGTCCTGTGCCAACCCATTGTTGTTGTTGTTATCACCCCACCACCCGAGCCTGGAAGATGGCAAAGATCACTACCTCTCATTGAGTTGTCGCCGAGGGAAGGAGTTCGGGCTGAACTGAACTCAATTTATTAGCAAAACTTTGAAGAACGGTCACTCCCCATTTTCTTAATTGTATACATAAAGGCATAGAAGCCCTAGAAATGATAAAGTGCATGCACCTAGAAATATCCCTTGTACAATATTTCTTATATTTCTTGTATTGTACAATATTATATACCTTTGTTTAATAGAAGGTCAAAAATCCTGTGATGTATGTATGTATATATTGTAAATTGTGTAAAATAATAAACCCAGAAGATAAGAAAAAAACAAGCTGGTATAATTATGACTGCATGATATTTCAACTTAAAGGGAACCCTGATTATTTCCGATGCTGAGATTATAAATGAAATACCTGTAAAGCTACTTGGGTTTCTTACTTTAACTGTTAAGTGAGCATGTTTCCGAATCTGGAACTCTCACAGTTGCTTTAATCTCATAGCTTGAACAGCTCATGAGATAATTTAATCTAATATTTTCATCCCAATGATTCCACGGTTGTTTCTCATGTTATACAAAATCTAAATCTGTCTTTCCGTGCTTCTTTAAACTAAAAATACATTGCATTAGATACGAAATATTTTTAGTTAATTAAGACAGGTCCCTGTAAATTTTAATTGTCTGTTAATTTAAAAGTTTTCACGACAAAATATGTCCGTAGACGGAAACAGACAAGTTCAGGCACTTTTATCTAACAATTGTTTTGAGCTATCGCGCTAGTCAACCAGGCCAAAGGTTGTGAGTTCGAATCACAGTCCCTGGAAAAGGGATATTTTCAAGCATATAATTAAATGGGCTTTAACTCTCAACCTCTCCTCCCTTCAGCCAACTGGTGACCACTCACAAAAATAGGCGTAAGGAGTAATGACCCTAATCTATAAAATATCATCGAGAACTGCGAGTGTATTTGCCCAGCAGATTACACGGTGCAGCCAAGGGTCTAAACGGCCTGTCGCGCCACCGTAAAAAAAAAAATAATAATAATAATGTTGGCAATAAAGAGCACCTCTACAAAAAAGTCATTTTTCCTTTTAACTTCTAGGAAAAGTTTTACATACAAAGACCGAAGAAAGTATTTGCACAACTTGTATTTTGCTTACATAATAAAATTAAAAATATTTATCGTATTTTTTTTTTAAATTATGCCTTCCCATTTAGACTTCCCCTTTAAGGGATCTGACAGGCCCGTACCACTCCGATTTGCAAAGTGTAGATTCTACCACTCCCGTCCGATGCAGGTGTTTAGCGAGATAGCCATGGCAGGTAATCATTTTCCTACCGGCTTCGAGATATTATCGAGATAATATTTGAATAAGATGCGAGTACACGCCTGCTCCTCCATTGTAATTTGCAAGTTCTGCTAAACCATCGGTGTAGACATTGAGCTAGGGAGGGCTGGGATAACGCTCAGTTATGGTTTCAAGTGCCAAGGATCTTAATTCCTCACGTATAGCTTCTTCCCTTTTAATTTGTCTCCTTGCCTTATCGAACACTGGTTTAATAACTGGCGTATAAAGGTGAACGAAGACTAATGTAAACATGTAACCTTCACTCTTAGACGAAAATCCTGTCCGCCAGTTTATTTCAACTCAATACTAATTCCTTCCTCAGATACAGTCCGGTATCTTGACTTACAAAAGATTGATTATTCAAAGTGATTTAATTCAATAACTCAGATATTTTTGAAGGTAAAAAAATATTTATTAGAGTTTTTTAACCGCGTATAATTATAAAAAAGAAAATAAATAAATGGAAATTTTACCCGTATTTATACGCCTATAACTCAGTTATTTTTGAAGATAAATAAAAATATATAGAGAGTTTTAGAGCCCAAATAACAAAAAAAAAATTATTTTCTCCTAATTAATAAATAAATGGAAACCAAAAAATTGAAATTAACAGCGGTGGTATACCATTTTCCTATGGGTTAGTTATTGCTTTTCATTTTAGCTAATTGCCTATTGACAGCTATATAAACAGTTATAACCTAATATAGTTATTTGGAAATAATAAACCATTGTGTAATAATTTGCAGCGTTTTTATTTTATGTTCGCTAAAGCTAACTCCTAGGTAGTGGCGTTGTATAGATTATAAAAGCGTTGAGTTCTGGTTCGGATCCCGGCTGCGTTTTATGTTGTTTATTCTGTTTTTCTCATTCACGGCCTGACCATGGAGTATGTAGACAATCTGAAGTCACAACGAGCCTCTACAAAGTGTATACCCAAAAATGAGGAAAATCTGAGGGTTCATTTTATTTTCCAATTTTTGGGAAACAATTTTTTTTGATATGTACAATGCAACCTAAATCATCAGCGATGTTGTATTTAATACGATTTGCGATATGGAAAAAATGCCGTCAATTGTTCGGCTAAACACCGATAACTTATTGAGCAAGCCAAGGGTATGTTGCGTATAAGGAAAAAACAAGCTTGATTGACATATTTATAATAACTGATGTAAGAATACCATATGTTCGGTTTTGAATTGCTTCTTTTACTTTTTATTATTTTTTTATAATTTATGATCGGATAATGCATGTATTAAGAATATCCGACTTCTAATGTTAGATATCCATATAATCTGAATCGTTACCTGACATTACGATGGATTAAGTCGGAATAAAATAAAGATATTTCGACTAGCTTTAGCTGGTTTGAAGGTTTATTTGTCTTATTAATCTCTCTAGACGAAAACATCTGCAATCTCATCATGAATACAAACAACACTAATCATTGTTACATCATGTGCTCCGTTCCCAAGGAGGGTTCCTCAATCAAAGATCTTCGTTATCTCGCGAACGCCTGATTCTAGGAACAGTTTGAAATAAATACTGGATTGGCTTATTTACCACGCTTTAGATTTTTCTGCTTTTTTAAATTTATTTTTTACGTCTTTTATTACTATAATACACTTCTGATCTGAAAAATTAATCAGCAAGGTAGATTATTTATCCAATTTGTAATATGTCAACGACTAAATCATTTGACTCTTGTAGAAACTAGCTTAGTATTGTGTTTATTATTACACTGTAGAAATGGAAGAAAAAATCATTCATTATCGGCTTATTTAAAATTATAGATAAATTCTTTATTATCCTGGGACATGTTCTATTAGAATAAAATATACAGAACGAACAAAATGTACTTTGGAATCTTAGAGTAAATTAAGTACAAATAAACATGTTAACAATTACTGATATAAAATAGACATACTTAAATGAGAAGAAAACAACAACAAAAATTAAAGCATTTTGTTCTATGAATATTAAGCCACTCTACAAAAGAAGTCTCGGATACATTTTTTAAAAATTCATTCCATTTTCTGACATTGCAACGTTTCAGCCTCTACGGCCATTTTCAAGCCTCTGTGATCAATTAAAAGTTTTTATGGCATTTATACAGCATCTAATATCAACACATAATAAATTATTTTTAATAAATGCGTTACCTACCATGCATATCCATGTTATATATCAATTCATTTCACCGCTTTATTAGCAGTGTCGTCATAATTTATCATTTTTCAAGAATACCTGTTTTCAAAAATATCATAATATATTTCATCATTAATTCAAAATTGGAAAATTTATTTATTCAAAAAGAAAAGAACTTTTTTTTATTAACTTACATAACAGTTTTCGGCCGTCTTGTAGGTGTTATGCGCGACTATCTTGGGGTGGGGATGCCAAAAGCTTTATATATTTTTATTCTGTCAATAGTACTTGCATAAAAAGTGTTCAGGTTGTCTACGTATGTTTGTTGATTCACCGATTTTTCTAAAAGTTTTGTTATATATATTGATTCAATGATCCTCCTCTTATTTATATTATCTTCCTTATGTAGGACCGACATATCATTAACATCAAAATTGTGTTTATATTTATTGCAGTTGTGACAAACCTGTAGCCAATTTTGATTTTGCTCATTTCGAGTTACAGTTTTGTCTATGTTGTTGTATTATCTTATGAAGCCATTGTGACGTTTGTCCATAATATGACTTATTTTGACAATTTTTACAATTTATTTTATAAGTGACATTTGTAATATTTTGTTTTGGTATCTTGTCTTTGGTTTTAGTATAAATACTAACTAGTAAAAACTTTTAATTGATTACAGAGGATTGAAATTGCCCTAGAAGCTGAAACGTTCGAATGTCTGAAAATTAAATAAATTTTTAAAAAATGTATCCAAGACTTCTTTTGTAGAGCGGCCTAATATTCATCGAACAAATATTCAACCAAAAGAACACTTTGGTCACAGGACAATGATGAGAAATAAAAATAAAGCTTATTTATAATTCTATTATGCCTGCATAATCATTAAATGATTAAATATCCTGTATTTGAAAGTAGAGAGAGTTGGAGTGACGGATGGACGGAAGAAAGTAATTCCATAGTATTGAGGATGAAATGAGAAAGAATCTGTACAATGGAGATGAACAGAGGATTTGAATTGTAGAAGGTCAAAACTTTATGATGGATGGCAGGATTTTATAATTTAGTAAAGGAATGACGCATGGAAATACTTGCGACGATTGGAAGGGTAAAGCCACTTCAACTCTCCATAAAATTAATGTACCGATGTGTACCTACTCCGAAGTTGAATCGAACTAAGCAATTAATTAAGCGTTTAATTTTTACCTCGAGATCCCCAAATGCACAACCGTATACCGAACTGCAATAGTCGAATTTAGGAAATATTAGAGAGGTAACGAGGAGTTTTCGGGTTTCATCCAGGAATATATGACGAAGGGGATTCAGTCGCTTTAAGATCGCAAAGGTACGACGGGAGATTTTGGAAATAAGATTATTGAAGGATCGAAGGTTACTATCAGATACCTGACGGTCGGGTGGAACTTAACAGATTACTAAATAGAAACATGGTTGGGATATGTGGAACAGTTTTCAGGAGGTGATGGGATTTTATTACAATTGCTTATGTATTTTCGACATTGAATTTTAATTTATTTTATAAAAAAGTAAGCGCGCTGCAGAAGATTATAGGAAACACTTCAGTGTTTATAGCGATAATTCCTTAACCGAACTTACTTGTAAAAATTTGGCATCAAATTTCATTCCGAGTCTGGCACCCGGGACTGCTGTACAAAATCCGTAAATTCCTTCCTCCTACATACTTCCTAATCATCCAGTCCTACCTCTCTGAAAGATCCTTCAAAATAAACCACAATAGTTCCTATTCATCTCTCTTTACCCAGTCTGCTGGGGTTCCTCAAGGCAGTATCCTAGGACCCATTCTTTACACAGTATATACAGCTGATATCCCAACCCATCCTAACACATTCCTTTCTACCTATGCCGATGACACTTGCGTGTTATCGGTTAATAACGATTCTACAATAGCCTCTCAAACTCTCCAATCCCACATCAGAGACCTTGAGGTATGGTGTCAGAATTGGAGAATTAAAATCAATTCCAATAAATCCCAACAAATTACCTTTACCCTTCGTCGAAAACCTATGACATCCTGCTCTACAGTGTCCTTTAATGATATTCCGCTTGTTCCGGTTGAACAGATCCGATATTTAGGACTCCTGCTTGACAAACGACTTACATGGAATCCGCGTACAAGACTGAAGAGACAAGAAACTGCACGAAGATTTCGGCTAATCCAACACTTACTAGACAGACGCTCTAACCTTTCACTTAACTACAAAAGACTCATTTACATGACCATCATAAGGCCTATCTGGACCTACGGAGTAGAGCTTTGGGGCTCTACTAAACCATCAAACTCCTTACAATCCAAAATCCTTCGCAAAATCCTTAACGCTCCTTACTTTGTCACGAATAAAATCATCCACAATGATCTTAATGTTCCATATGTTGCTGATTTGGCTCGTACCAGGTATCACACCTTCCATGAAAAACTCCACTCCCACTCTAATCCATTAGTTTCAATCCTTGCTTCCTCTTACACTCCTGATAATCCTCCGAGGCGTCTGAAAAGAAGATGGCCTCAAGACCTTCTTGTTTAGACTCACTACCAAAGAGTGCTGTCAATGGGCAGTTTCTCATCATGTTCATTTCATGTGTTATAACATTACAGCATATTTACTTGATGTATTTTTGTACAGTTGTAAATTTCAATAAAAAATATATTAAAAAAAATTTTCATTCTGATCGAATTTTGATGTCAATGATGTCCCTGTTTGTGATTAATTGCGACAACAAAACGAACCATTTTTATAGAGTTTGGTGAATGAATATTTTACGATAATGTAGTCCGTGGTAAATCTTAAGAGCTTGGTAGTGGGGCTCCTAGAAGACTAGGTCAAAACCTGGATTGCATCCAAAGAGGAAAAGTGTTTTATGATCTATGAGCCTATCTATTTTATTTTCTATTGTTATAAAGTCAAACAGTTGATTCAACTGCATAATGTTTACAATTAACTAAATTGGATCAAACAACTAAAAATAAACGCCAAGCATTGGCATATCGGAAGGGTATTCTGTTCCACCAAGACAAGTGTAGACCTCACATCCCATTGGTCTCTCACAGTAACTTACTTAGCATCGGATGCGATATTTTGTCCCACCCTTTCTATTCACCAGATAGAAAACTCCACGAATGGAAAAAAACACTTGGATCAGGTTTGAACAATAAACTTTTATTTATTTACGAACATGACATTATACAGATACTGGAAAGATGGGAAAAGTCTTATCAAATAACGTTAATTATTTGTAAATACAAATAAATTTTACGTCTATCATACATTAAGGTTTATTTCACTCTGAAAACCGAAAAGACTTATTAGCCAACCTAATAAAAAAAAACTATAAAGAATATAAATGGTCACTGAAAATAACGAAGTCTCTTCAGAGAAGAAAGGAAGAGGAGAAAAAAAAGAGATATGAAATTATATAAATGAGAATGATGCTGTGGCTTTGGGGGAAGTGCGGTCTGGTTTTTTCATCTCCCTGTCCTTTCCTCTTTCGAAAGCCGTGACCAAAATTTTGAAGGAGATAAATATAAGCTGTTTATATTTAAACTCTAAAAGCCTCTTTACTAGGCTTTAGAGGTACGAGAGGTAAAATTTAGCGAAAATGGATTAACGTTTCTGCATGTTTATAAATAGCTCATCAAGTTATGAACAGAGTTAATTTTAAATAAGCGAATTTAATCATTCATGATTTTTCGATTAATAGGAGATGTTACAAAGATGTACGCACTTAACTTTTATGTACTTCTAACCTCCCTTCTTGGTCACCACTGGCTTACAAGACCAGTGATGCGGCAGACTAAGAGGCGCTGGGATCTCCTGGGATTGTACCTTATGTATAGGGATTTGATTCAGAGTTTCCTTGGGCAGTATGCAAATATTGTATATATCTACGAATATGGCCAAAGTTAAATATATATATTATTTTTTTATTTCTGTTTACTTTTTAAGTATGGAATGAATAAAATATATAAAAACCCTAATAGTAATATTTTCTCTGTCTTCTAATAATAAATTATATTAATATTTCGTGAAAATAATTAATACCTCTGGACTACCAACGGTGGACCTACAATTACTAATGATAATGTAAGAGTGAATTTGTAATAAATTTCTGGTTCTTGAAATCAATTTTTAAAAAAACTTAAAATTCAAATAAGAATTAAATTAAAACATTTATTTTACATTAATTAGTATAACAATAGAAATTATTATGTACAACGACCTCATAGGTTTATGCCCTATTACGTTTTAGCTGTATATTGTACATCTATATTATGATTTTCGTTTGCGACTGTATTTTACTATCTACTGTGCTAAGCAGCAAAGATATGACCATGATTTGACTATGGATGATCAATTTCTCTTTTAAAATATAGAATCTATAAAATAATTAAGTACTAATTGTTTATGACGTTACAAGAAGCTGGGAGTTATACATAATATTTTTATTTTTTATAAACTAGCGAAAGAAAATTAATTATCAATAATTGTATATTATATATTGACGAAACGGTTTGTTTTATTTTAAGGAAATAAATCTTTAGATGTTTTAGCGAAACACTTATAGAATAATTTATATGAATTAAAAATGAACGAATTATCTAATAATTAACGCAATAATTGGAAAGAAAAATATGACAAATTAAGAAACTACAATAAACAAAACATTGTAATGACAATACAACGGTATGTTAGGAAATTCAAACAGTCATTCAAGACATTACAAAAATTATTTTAATAATATGTTTCTATATTCGCAGGGCTTGATGATGTTATATAATTTCTAAAATAGATGTCATTGCGAATTTTTTTTTTACGTAGTATGAATGAATGATACCGGTATGTGGGGAAAATGATACAAAAAATACTGGAAGGAATTAGTCCGGTGGCGGTCATTAAATGAAAAACTAAATAGTTTCAACTATTTATTGTTTGCCAACATTTTGACCCCCCCCTCAAAACTGAGTTTCCATTCTCCCACCATGTGCCCTGATGATGACCCACAAAGGGGGTCGAAACGTTGGCAAACAATAAATAGTTGAAACTATTTAGTTGTTTCATTTAATGACCGCCACCCGGACTGATTCCTTCCAGTAATTCTAAACGTACATCCACAATGATACAAATATTATTTACTATTCTAATATTTTGTTCTTTTAAACAAATAAAATTAAGACTTAAAAGGAATATATTTATTACCACTAGTTACCTTTATTTTTCTTGCAGAAAATTTAAATGTAGATAATATGTACCACAGAAAAAATAAATTATTCATATCACAACGTTATAAAAATTGTGATGAAATCCTTTTTTCGCGTTAAAATATTCTGTATCCGAAATTTAAGTTATTATCTGATTATAATTTTACTCATGAGGTGAGATGAGCGAGCTCCCTGAAATATGAAAACAATTTCTAAATTATGAATAATA
This sequence comes from Piezodorus guildinii, assembly GCA_023052935.1. Lineage (NCBI taxonomy): Eukaryota > Metazoa > Arthropoda > Insecta > Hemiptera > Pentatomidae > Piezodorus > Piezodorus guildinii. Next base: position 67,813,275 of record CM041293.1, read on the forward strand.
AATTATGAATAAATTAATGAAATGAAACTATATATCGGTGCAACATAATGAAAGGAAAAAGTGAAAATATTCAATTTATTTTATTATATTTTATGTTGTTCCAGTTTTGGGGTACGCCGATGATTTGGTACTGCTAGGTGAAGACACGGAAACCATACGACTAATACAAGTGTGTTAATAAAAACCGGTAAACAAATAGGTCTCGAATTAGATACCGATAAGACGAAATATATGATTAGTAGCAGAAATGGTGGCGATCTTGATAATACTAATATTTCAGGGCATACTTTTGAACACGTAGAGAAATTCAAGTATTTAGGTTCAATGATAACAAGAAAAAATGAAATCCAGGAAGAAATAAAGTCCCGGTTAAAGGTGGGAAATGCGTCTTATTATTCAGTTGCTAAATTACTTAGCTCGCGGCTTCTGTCTGAAAACATAAAGGTTAGAATTTATAAAACTATTATTCTTCCGACGGTTCTTTACGGATGTGAAACGTGGCCGCTTACTTTGAAAGATGAACGACGGCTTAAGGTTTTCGAAAATAAGGTACTGCGTAAAATATTTGGTCCGAAGAGAGATGAGGCCACTGAGGAGTTTAGAAGGTTGCACAACGCGGAATTGCGGAGTTTGTACCCTGTGAATATAATTGAGTTGATAGCATCGCGGAGACTCAAATGGGCGTGTAAAGTTGTTGGGCTTAGTAAGGAACGGATTCCGGGAAAGTTGGTATTCGCTGAACCGACTGGTAGGCGTCCGAAAGGTAGGCCGAAGCGTCGATGGGAGGATTGCATTAAGGCTGATCTCGGGGGCTTGGGCTTGACCGGTGAACATTGGACGAGTCTGTGCAGGCGAAGTTTGGTTGTATCGGCATCGAACCTTCGGGTTCGGTAAGCCTATATTATTATTATTATTATATTTTATGTTGAAAACTAAAGTTTGATTAAATAAATTAAAAGCTAGGCTCACTGTATCTCGAAATTTCAATTCAATTTCGAATTCAGACATCTCCTTATCCTAAAATTTTGTTCTTATTTATGTTGGTTGCATTAATTTAAATAGATGAATTAATTTATTAAAAAGGCTCGGAAATGTCTGAATTCTGCTCAATAATCGACTGACTCAAAAGTAACTTTTAAGTGTTATAAAAAGATTTTGAAACTTCGGAGAATAATGCATGCATTCTTTTAGTTCCTTATGTGTATCAGTTAAGAAAATAAAGTGAGACAATTTGAATTAATTTCGTTTAAATATTTGGCTAGTTGTACTTACAGGATTTTATTTGGTTAGCAATAAAAACATTTTTAGATGTATTGAATAAGAGAACGATAAAAAAATTTAGTTATTATTATAAATATGTCATTTTGGAAATATAGTTAGATTTAATATTACTCTATATTTATTATTAATATTAAAAGGCACCTGCTGAAGTAATTAAGTTAGATTTCCTCATTATTTGTACTAGCTACATGAGGAATAGGAAATAGATGAAAGAAATTTTTAATGAAATAATGTGATCATTGTATTTGATATTTCGACATCTCTTGTATCTGTATATTTATAATCTAGTTTTATGTGTGTATACAAACAAACTGATAGGTGTGAAATATACCCTTGGATACGTTTCTAAATATATTTAATAATTTTTATTATAATATAATAATACGTTGATTTCCAAAAGGTACTAAGGACATTTTTAACGAAATTGATTTTTTTTTCATATTTATATTCTCCTTATTTAGTTTTTTTTAAATCGAAAATTTGATTATATCTAATAAACACTCATGTCCTTTAATAACGTGATTTAGAAATGTTATTAATTTCTTAAGATACTTATTACACATTTAGGTTCATTTCAAATCATAACAGAACATTTCATTTCATAACTTTAATATGGTTTCACTGTCTGGACTGCCTCCTCTCCTAAACACCCCAATATAAATCCTCACCAAAATCATTTTCCACAACATATTATAGACCTCATCCATACCAAACGCCGAGCAAGATCATTATGGCAGCGCACCCGACACCCAACAGATCGCCGCTCCTATAACTTCTATTGTAGACAATTGAAGAGGGAGTTGGCGACCTTCCGTTCCCAGTCCTTTAATTCCTACCTCTCCTCTCTATCAGCTCGTGATAATTCCCTGTGGAATATTACGAAAAAGATCCTAAAATACCATCAAGTTTCCCATCCTCTCCGACGTGGTGATGACTCCTGGGCTGCGTCTGATGAAGATAAAGCCGAGGAATTCGCCACACACCTCTCCAAAGTTTTCACTCCTCACCCGGAATCCCACGCCAATCACACCGCAACAGTGCAAGACTTTCTTATGTCACCAATTCCACTTTCCCTACCTCCTAAAGCTATTAATCCCTCTGAGGTCAAATATCTTCTCCTAAAACTTACCCTCCGTAAATCTCCTGGACACGATCTCCTTACTCCCCAGATCCTCCGACAACTTCCGCAGAAAGCTATTATATTCCTTACTTATATTTACAACTGCATCCTACGCACCACCTATTTTCCTCTGTTATGGAAACATTCCACTATCATTCTTTTTCTAAAACCAGGCAAACCTTTCAACAACACTTCATCCTACAGGCCTATTAGTCTACTCCCCATCCTCTCAAAAATCTTCGAAAGGCTTCTTCTTAAACGTATCCTACTCATATTAGAATCTCAAAATCTTCCTTCCCATCAGTTTGGATTCCGTCCTCAGCATTCCACAGTTCAACAGGGGCTCCGAGTTGTAGACCATATTTCCTCAGCTCTTGAATGCAAAGAGTATTGTTCTGGTGCGTTTCTGGACATTGCGCAAGCTTTTGACCGGGTATGGCACACTGGATTACTCTTCAAGCTGAAAACCCATTTACCCCAGTCTCTATACCTCATTCTCCGATCCTATCTCTCAAACCGTTCCTTCCGCGTTCGCTGTGGTGTAGAATTTTCTAACCTTTATCCCGTTGAGGCCGGTGTTCCTCAAGGCAGCGTCTTGGGACCCGTCCTCTACATCCTGTACACTGCTGATATTCCTACACATCCTGATACCTTTCTGGCAACTTTTGCAGACGACACCGCCATCCTATCATCCAGTTCCAATCCTGAAACAGCATCCTTAATCCTGCAAAGACACCTTTCTCTTATCGAAGACTGGTGTAATGCTTGGCGCATTAAGGTGAACGAAGCCAAATGCAAACACGTAACCTTCACTCTTCGACGAAACTCCTGTCCGCCAGTTTACTTCAATTCCATTCCAATTCCTCCTTCAGATACAGTTCGGTATCTTGGCTTACTATTAGACAAAAGATTGACTTGGAACCCACATACAAGACTTAAAAGACAAGAACTCAACCGACGATTCGGACAGTTATACCGACTACTCAACAGAAAATCTGAACTTACAGTTGACAACAAATTATTAATCAACAGGACAATACTGAAGCCCATCTGGACCTACGGACTTGAACTGTGGGGGACAGCTAAACGTACTAACATCAAACGCATTCAATCCTTTCAATCCAAAGTCCTCCGTACAATAGTAAATGCTCCTTATTATGTTTCCAACTATACCTTGCACCACGACCTTAATGTTCCTTTTATTTCAGACCTGATTCCATCCAAATTTTCCAAATTCCATCAGAATCTCATTCATTATCCTAATCCTCTAGCTTAATCCCTATCCAGCCCTACCTATCCATACAACCCACCTAGAAGGTTGAAACGGCAGTGGCCTCGTGACCTCTTATAACATGTATATTGGAGTTCTAGCATTGGCTAGATTCTCCACTCACGTGCTGTATGCTTGTGAATTGTATATAGGTATGAGTGACTATTGTATATATTTTTATTGATTTTATTTTGTATATATGTATATTTTATTATTATTATTATATAAATTTATAGTTTTGTATATATCGTGTGAATGTAGTATGAATGTTGTACGTTATCACTATTAAAAATGTCCTGAATTGGACAGATTGTAATATTGCTCAATGAATAAAAAAAAAAAAAAAAAAAAAAAAAAAAAAAAAAAAAAAAAAAAAAAAAAAAAAAAAAATGGTTTCATTCATAACCTTTACTCTTAGACGAAAATCCTGTCCGCCAGTTTATTTCAACTCATTACCAATTCCTCTCTCAGATACAGTCCGGTATCTTGGCTTACTGTAAGACAAAAGATTGACTTGGAACCCACATACAAGACTTGAAAGACAAGAACTCAACCGACGATTCGGTCAGTTATACCGACTACTCAACAGAAAATCTGAACTTACAGTTGACAACAAATTATTAATCTACAAGACAATACTGAAACCCATCTTGACCTACGGACTTGAACTGTGGGGGACAGCTAAACGTACTAACATCAAACGCATTCAATCCTTTCAATCCAAAGTCCTCCGTACAATAGTAAATGCTCCTTATTATGTCTCCAACTATACCTTGCACCACGACCTTAATGTTCCATTTATTTCAGACCTAATTCCATCCTAATTTTCCAAATTCCACCAGAATCTCATTCATCATCCTAATCCTCTAGCTCAATCCCTATTCAGCTCCACTCATCCATACAACCCACCTAGAAGGTTGAAACGGCAGTGGCCCCGCGACCTTTTGTAAACATATTGGAATTCTAGCACTGGCTAGATTCTCCACTCAATGTGATGTATGTATGAGTGTTTGTATGTGTATATAGCTATAAGTGAATTCTTGACTTTATTGTATTGATTTATTATTGTGTATACATTTTATTATAATTTTATGTTGTGCAAATATTGTATGAATGTAGTATGTATGATATCTTTCAGCACTACTATTTATGTCCAAATTAGGACATATTGTAATTTTACTCAATAAAAATTGTTGTTAAAAATATATATATATATATATATATATATATATATATATATATATATATTGTTTCATTAATATAGTAAAGAAATAATTCTATATTTTAATGCGAAAAGAATCAAATTAGCTGGTTTAATAGTATATAATGAGAGATTTTCGCGCTTCCTGTAAAATTCCCCAGAATGGATATAGTACCTTTTGGAAATCAACGTCTCATATATGTAACCTTTTTTAATGAATAAATTTATTTTTAGGTTCTTTTTAAATAAAAATACCATACATTTTTACATGCAGCAATCCTTTTATTTCTTTTTTCTTTCTTTTACGTTTCAGCCTTTGCCATTTTCTATATATCTATATTACTATTTTTATGTCCAAAAACAAAAATAATGGATGCAAAAATAGTTTTGCTCCTTCCTTCTTTTGTTGGATCTCGAATTCGTTCAGCTTAAACACTGTTCCACTTTTTATCAATGCTAACAAGATATTATAGTTATTTTTTTATTATCTACAAAATTAAAGGTACTTTAGAGAAGGAAAATTCTAAATGTTTGAATTTAAATTTAAGCCCTGTCAGACTATTTCAATCAGAATGAAACCTACATCATATTAAAGCCCAATAAATTTTACATAGATATATAGAGTTTAATAAATATCGTTGGGGTCGTTTTTGAGAAAATTGTAAAAATATGCAAAATCCAAGGTATAAAGTAGCATCCCCAGTCAACCGATTTTGATGAAAAAGTTGCTGTAACATCTCAGACGTAAATTGTCTTAAACATGAAATTTCAGTTTTGTATGACTTTTGGTTTTTGCGCTAGACTTGCCACTCACAGACCTCAGGGGTATATCAGGTGAAAAATCGAATTCAAAAAGTTTCATGATCGCAATACATACCTTTACTATATATTTAATATATAGGTAAGTGAAATTAAAAATAAGTTAGATTTAATCTAAATTTTTTTTTCTTCAATTTTTGAGTATTCGTTAAATGAGTCCCAAAAATTAGTCACATCTGTAAAGACTGAAATAATTTACTACACTTTGGTTGAAATATCATAATTAATAATTTTATTACTACAGCCGAGTGTAGGATTCGGAGATGAGCAGTCCAGTGCTCTACAAACCGAGATACTCCGTTCCATTATTAAATGTCAACTAACTGCAATTTCTAGGATTCAATATGTAATTAAAAAGAAAATTCGAAGTTGGTACATGCATAACTAGTGCATGTAAAGCATATAACTGGATATCAATCATATCCTCATTTGTTTCTTATTGCTTATATTATTTTTAAAATCCATATTATATTAATAGAGTAAGTTTATTATTGAAAACTAGAATATCTCGGAATATAAATAGAACAAATAAAAAAATTAATTACATTTTATTCCTCAATCCTAAAATTGCTTAAAGAAGAAAATCTCTTATCACAACAGAAGCAGATGGCGATTAGTATACCATGTGTCTTGTTTTTTTTTGTTTTTTTAATCTTTATTTTTTTATCGGAATAATCTTTACTAATATCTATAATCTTTTTCAGATTTAGCCAAACTTATACTTTTGGTAAAAGTTTTCCTATTCATAACTATCTTACATAACAATCCTAAAAATGTATTTCTACTAAATTAGCTATTAACATCAGCAAAATATCTTCTAAATAAAATAAATAACAATCGTAATTTATAGGCGCAAGTCAAGATGTTACTAAATATTATGTAAACCAGCTATATTCTAACAATATATAAATTCTTCGATCAAGATAACTGAAAATGTTCTAGGGGAGCGAACACAGAATATTAATTTAAATTGAAATTAACTATTCATTAATTATTTAAATTTGTCTCCTGACTTGAATATTTCATAGGTTTATATGTGTTGAATTATATTATATTATATTCTGAATTTTAAGATAACCTATTTACTACACTTAGTAGTAATGAATTCCTTAAATAAATATTCTGTTTTCAACAATACTTTAAAATGATTAACTATGTACATAATCTAATGTATCCTTTATTTGTCTCAAATTTAGAGATGTAAATGCTTTTGTGTAATTTATTCTTTAGAATGTAGTTAGTTCATGAGGTATGTAACGTTGCTAAAATGAACCGAAAAATATGGGATATATATGCAGTATATTTTAACTTTTTTTATATTTTAACTTTTTTTTTTATATTCGTTCTAATAACGTCATTTTTATATGGATAATATGATAATTTCATTACTAGAACTATTTCAAAACTGGTTTTCAGACATAATCAATGGTTAAAAAGATGTAAAGGATTCCTTAATTAATTTTATTTTTCCAAAGAAAGATTATAGTCGGATATTATACAAAATCTTCAAATGTCATTGTTTGTTTATAAGTTATCTCACATAATTTCTCGATAGTTGATGAGTTCTCACACAATATCATCAAGAAGATTAATCAGGAGAGGGCAGGCAGATAAGAACCTTGGGCCCCAGACTCTACTGTCTGATTTAGATTCCTGGCTATTTATTGTAATTTATTAATGTTCGTACGAAAATCCTGGAGGTTGGAAATAGCATCCGTTTTTCGCAATAATTAAAAAAAGTCCTTCTAATAATGATAATAATAATATATATGTATGTATGTGTGTGTGTGTGTGTGTGTGTGTGTGTGTGTGTGTGTGTGTTTTTGTGACTTGTATGACGAAGACGGCAAAATTTTAAACAAATACATTATAATAGCAAAATATTTGACAAAGATTTCATTTAGTTAAAAGAATAAAACTTAAAACGAAAATTGGCCAGAGGTGGAATTAAATTTACTTTCAAAATTAAAAAACGGCTTACTTAAATTCATAAAAAACATAGACTTGACCATTGACGGGCGGGATTAGTAAATGGCAAAATTTTTCTATTTTCTTTTCTTTTTTTTTTTTAAATTCCGTTTTCTTTTTATTTTATTATTGCTTACTACACTCTATGTAGATTTGTACCTTATTCTTCAAATTCAATAAATATTTATATCATCATATACCATTCATGTAGTATACTATTTAAGGTATGGAATATATATATAAGATATATATATATATATATATATATATATATATATATATATATATATATATATATATATATATATATATATATATATAAATGATAATCCTAGACAAAAAAAATATATCAAAACATTTAGCTATAAATGCACATTACATCTAACCCATTTATTTATTTAGGTCAGGGGTTTATTATACTTAACAATGAAACTTTGTAATCAATTAGAGAAACAAAAATTATACTGAAACTTTAATTATTTTATTTCTTATCGAGTACACGGAATCCAAAAAATAATAAAATATCAAGCTAAGGTATCACATATAACGACATTTTTTTTTTAATTTATTAATTTACAGAATATAAGTTTCTTACCCTCCGTAAAAGGAATAAAAAAAAGGAAAAATTAATTTTCAAATGCTATTAGAGCAAACTTGAGAACCTTTTGGGAAAAATAGGTGGGAGAATTTTATACCATAGTTAGAGTATTAGAAGAAGTTAGTTGGGAACTGCATTAATTTAAACATTTCAAGTTTATTTATTGTACCGGCGTTCGGCCTTAATGTTGGACCTTCATTATGGCTATGAAAAAAAAAATAATAACCAATTTAAATTTTATTGTAGGCCAAAACGTCTGCTCAATAATCAAGCTTGCTATTTTAATTTTTTTTTTTTTGTATTTTTAATGACTGTACCACCACCCAGCATACTTATCTTAAAATCTCAGTTTTAACATATTTATTTTTACTTTCACTTACTGTATATAGTAAGGGGAAGTATTGCTATGTGAAAATTTCGAATTCCAGTTTTCAACGGAAATACAGGTTTTAGGGTCCCCTGAGTCCAAATGACCAAGTCCCGCAAAAAGGTCTGTGTATGTGTGTGTGTGTGTGTGTGTGTGTGTGTGTGTGTGTGTGTGTGTGTGTGGTGTGGTAACTCCCAGGCGGAAACGGTAAGTCCTATTAAACTGAAATTTCATATTTAAGACAACTATACGCCCGAGACGTGACAAAACTATTTTCATCAAAATGAGCTTACCAGAAGAGGCACTTTATACCATGCATTTTGCACCTTTTTTCGATTTTCTCAAAAACGGTTCCGACGATTTTGATTAAACTCGCTATATCGATGTAAAATTTAATATATTAAATTTTCTTCCCCTAAAGTATGTTTAATTTTGTAGATTCAATAATAATAACTAGATCATCTAGTTAACGCTGATAAAAAACAGGTAAATATATAAATTGAATAAATTCGATACCCAACTAAAGGAGAAAACAGAAAAAATATTTTTTTAATGCAATTTTTCGTTTTTGAACATAAGAGCAGTAATATACATGTATGATATACCGTTGGAAAGCTAAAGATTTTAGAAAAAATATCATCTCATACACAAGCTTTTAAAAGTTAATAGAGAGTGAGGAGAAGAAGATAAAACTAACTTATTATTGTAGATAATAATATAATAGATTTTTTAATAAAACACATGTTTCTATATAAATTCAATTTGACTAATTCCTTAATAGTTTCACGTATTTTTATCTCTAACTGTATTTGAAAATTCTTTCATTGATTTTAAAAATCGAGGTAAGTGAAAGTCGTGTGTTGCCCGCACCAGATTTTTACAATTATAATTAACAGCGAAGGTTTTGTAAAGGTTAGGGATTTATTTTATAATCCGCTGGTATTTTATTAAAAATACTTCCGTATGTAATGTATAAATTCACACGTACCCAATCCTATGTGTCTACTGTAACTAATATTTAGTTTATACTAGCTTAGATATTGGTAAATTATAAATACAATTCAATAAAATGACAGAAAGCATTATCTGGACAGAACGTCTTTTTTTTTCTTGTAAATAGCCGTGACGTTTTCTTTTTGATAATGTAATCAGCAAACATGTTTGTCGTCTAGTTTCAAAATCTCAGTCGAGGAATTTAACCGGATACAAGGCAAACTAATATATATTCCATTTATCGAAAATGGGCGCTTAAACGTCTATATGGGATATGTGCGGTTATCTCTTGAGTCTTATTTTTTTCAAAAGGTTTTGAGGGAATAAAAATACTTCTATGACTGTTTAATCTCAGCCTTCGTATGATTATTTCAGTCGGCATTGACGGGTCGTAGTGGACGCATCTTCCCATGCGCTTTCCGTGAATGTGTGTGTAGTAATCTGTGATCATAATCTAATCATTGTTTACTATTTGATCTCTTTTTTTTAACATGGAAGCTTAACGGCATACGTAATCTGAAGGTATGTATCTATGTAATAATTAATTATAATAGGAATCTAAGTTACAAATAATGATTGATTAATTCGTAAAACTCATTGATTATTTACTATATCAACTCATCACATTATTTAAAGTGAAAACAAATGCCTAACATTACTAAATATCAATAGCTCATAATATGAATTAATCAATGAATGTATCGATTAATAAATTAATTTAATAAACTATTAATTATTTATTTTATTTATACATGCAATCCACAACACTGGTAATATTTGCCGACGTAAAATATTGGTATTTCATAGATATTACTAATACCAGTTCATACTTGATCTATTGAGAAGACTAATAAATAGAGTGACTAATACAACTTTTTTTTAATATAAATAATAATGGAGAAAAAATTCATCAAAATACAATAATAAGTATGATTGGGGAATTTTAGATTAATTCACAAGATAGAGTTTGTTTTAAATAATTAAATAAATTTGGAATATATGTACTATAGTCATTTAATAGGATATTTAAATGGTATGGGAGATTGACACATATCAATTGCCTGCAGTCAGTCAGTAAGTGTTTTATGAAGTTAGGTACGTTACACTGTGTAGAGTAAGGTCTCGGTGTTCACTTTTAATAAAATATAAGCTAAATTATATTTTTTTAAATACTGCAGCTACTGCAAAAATGAAAATTATTCATAACTTACTTCTAATTTGTTTGACATTTAATAAGCTGAGTGTTACAAAGCCCAATACTATACAAAATATTGACCAGGAATCGAATTCGCTTAAAAAAACAGAACTTTAGTTAGACAAAACCATCTTTGTGTATGTATAATTATGATATTTTTTATTTAGTTCTAATCCCATGCATTATTAATAACATATGTTTTCACTGTATTTCCAATCCTTTATATACATCTATACAACTGAGGCGTTGATTTCCAAAAGGTACTATATCCATTCTAGGAAATTTTACAGGAAGCGCGAAAATCTCTCATTACTATATTATTAAACTAGCTAATTTGTGTGTTTTGCCTTAAAATTTAAAACAATTTTTTTACTATAATAATAACACCATATTAAAGTTATGAAATGAATTGTTTTAGAATGATTTGGAACAAAAATAAATGCGTAATTAGTACTTTAAGAAAATCACCGCATTTCTAAATCGAGTTTTTTAAGGACTTCAGAATTCATAAGATAACATCAAATAGAAGATTTAGATAAAACTAAATGATAAGTATACAAATATGTAAAAAAATCAATTTCGTAAAAAATGTCCTTTAGTACCTTTTGGAAATCAACGTCTCAATTGTTGTAGTATATGCACAAGAGCAGTTTACAATGTTTGCACTAACAATGTATGAGACCAACTGTTATCTGCCACAATGTCATGAACATCTTATATTTACATCGTTACGTTTGCATAAGAAAAAATAATTGAAAGGTATAAAATAATTTATATTATTTTAAAATTATATAGAACGAAAATAGAAAATAAATACTACATAAACATAACTGATTTAAACAGGTTTGTCCCAAGCACAAAACATTAATTTAATAATTTAAGAATAATCAACATAGAGAAACTACAATGAAATAAGATTAGAATAGACACTTATTAAATGTTTAAAAAATTCATTTTTACTAATATACAATGTATTTCTTTATATAAATATATATTTTGTAAGTAATCAAAAGAATAAGAATGTATGTATCTTTTTATTATTTTTCATATTAGTTATGTTTTTGGTTATGCATTTGTTTTTGCCTAAACACCTTACACGGCCGTTGGCCGTCAAACAATACGAATCTCAACATGTAATGAACCCTAAGACACTTAATGGGTTGTGAAGGTACAATTTGTTATTTGTTTTTTGTTTTGTTTATCAGGTTCATTTAATTCTTAATTTTTGTTGTATATCTAAATTATAGGGCAAGATTTAGATGGTTCGTGATAGATTAAATTTCTTTTAAGGCTTGTTTCAGGTTGAGTCAATTATTTGATAAATAATTCTTAAATAGAATTTTTAAAATCAAATCAAATTAATACAAAATTCTTCTCTCATTTGTTAATGGAATCTATTTACGATTCAAGGAGGATTAATTCAGAAATGTTATGAATGATGGATATTAATAATATAATATTTTTCTTCTGTCGGATATTTTTTATCATAACAAAAATGCATAATATGTTTTTTATTTATCATAAATTTCAATATTTTTTTATGAATATATTACTGTTGGTGCTTATATATTGACAATAATTAGAGAAATTATCTTTATTTAGTGTTCTTGATTCTATGTATTAAGAAATCAGCTAAAAATCAGGATCTTTTTTTTATTACTTTTAGTTAGAGCTGAAAGATGCATAGAATACAAGCAGCATGATCGGATTTACATTATTCACTGACATAAATGACCATACTTTTATCAATAACAGCCTATTTGCCTATCACCCAAAGTTGCATAACACACCATTTCATGAGAAGAAAATATATTTGTGAGCATTGCTATAATTAAATACTGGAGTACTTCATTATGCGCCTACAATCGTCAGGTCCTGGAGACATTTTCTATAACTTAATATATTGAAGAACATTAAATATCGCAAACAACTACAAAATGCATATGATGGTACATAGATACAAATACAAAAATTTCTTCTCTTATGCTATATAATTGTTTTTGTTTTTTTTGGTTTTTTTTAGAGAGTTAATTTTAATCTGCAATATTTTTTAAGAGGTAATTCCTAACCTAGTTTTACTAAAAGTTAATAATGAAAATAAAAATCATTATGAAAATGCGAATTAATGACAAGGAACTCATCTGATATAGTTGTAATGGAGAAAGCAGAGTTTTTAAGTTGCATGCACTATCAGTAAAAATAGAAATTTGTAATTTATAAAAGTATAAATAACAAATTTCGATCTTTATATACGGTGGAACATCACTGTCTGATATTGAAGGGGTTAGTGGTGATGTGGTTAGCATAACAGCCTCCTATGTCCAAGATTGTGGTCCTAGCATTTATTAAAAGAAGTGAAAAAAATCATTGGCTATGCCGTCTTTCAGAAAATACGTAAAATGGTGGTCTCGAACCTATGCGACCTAAGCAAGGCAATCGATCAAGATCGCTCTCCTAATGAAATCTGAATATAGGAGATGCTACAGTATTCCCACCGTACAATACTACAGTATTCCTATCGTCCAATTAGCCACAGTAGCTTAATAGTGAGGGTAAATGAATTAACTGAAAAATTGTATACTAACAAATACTTAAGATTACGAAATCACACCTTTAAATTTGTTTTTTTACAAAACCAAAGAGAGAAAATACTTCATGCATATTTGAACGATAGATGTATTCACACACAAAAAAAATAATAATAATTTTATGAATTAATAAAGTTTTTTATGCATTTAACTTCCCTTTATAAAGCTGTAGCTAATCAGACGATGCTACAGTGGGAGTCCTAAATTTTGCCTATCCAGGTTTTATTAGAATAAAGATCGTTAACGAGTACCTGACATCGCCCAAGATGCTACAGCAACTTTTTCTTAAAATTCAACTGACCGGAAGATCTACTTTATACTACGCAGTTTGCACATTTTTACGATTTTCTCAAGAACGGTTCTAACGATTATGATTAAACTAACTGCATTGATGTAACATTCAATAGGCTTAAATACGATGTAGATTTCGTTGTGATTTAAATAGTCTGGCAGAAGTTAAATGCCGATAGTATAAATTTTTTTCCTCTAAAGTGCCTTTGTAATTTTGTAGATTTCTATAAATTAACTATATTATCTTGTTAGTATTGATAAAAAAACAAATAATGTATAAGCTGAACGAATTCGATTTTCAATGAAAAGAGAAAAGAGCAAAAATATTTTTTCATGCAATATTTGTGTTAGTGAAAATAAAAAGATTGGTATAGATGTATAATATATCGTTAGAAAGAAAAACATTTTAGAAAAAAATATTATATTTTACACATAATTATAAAAGATAATAAAGAGTGATTAAAAACCGATAAAACTAACTGATTGTTGTGGATAATAATAAATATAATATATATATATATATATATATATATATATATATATATATAATAAAAAACATGTTTGTAATGAAACTCAGTGTGAATAATTGGAAGTCGTGTGTTGATTTTTTTACAATAAGTGAGTTCTAACAATCTTTCAGCTGTAAAAGTTTCACTCAGGTTGGCAAGATTAAAAAATGGAAAAGTTGAGAAAGAGTTTACTATAATAAGATTTATATATACTATCATAATAAGTATAATTAAAACTGTAAAAAAAGTAGAAATATAATATACCTGAGCCGATTTTTTATGTGGAGCCTGTGGAAATCAGGCTTACAAGCTACTCTACCATTACAAAGGTTGCGAGATCGAATCCAAGTCCAGAGGAGACCTTTTCAATCACATAATTAAATGCGTATGTGAGGCCCATCAGCCTGCTGTTGGCCACACATGAAAATATGCGTAGGAATTGATAACTTATCATCGAAAATCGCACTTTAGATTTAAAGAGAATCTGCCAAGAGACTAGACAACCTGTTAATCATTCAAAAGAATAATAATTACTTACCTAAAAGTATAGATACACTCTGCTTTTTATTTTACCAGTTCTTTAAAAACAAATAATAATTAATCCATCCGTAAAGTACATATTTAATAATTTAATGAGATCAACTTTTTGGTATTTTGTTTATTCATTTGTTAGTATGACTCTATCCCCTCACATTCACCATGCCCTAGTCCTATATTGTGGCTGATTGCAATGTATTCACTTACCTTATCCATTCAAGAAATTTTAAACAAATTTAGAAACGAAAATATATTGTTAAAGAATTATTTACATTGGATTTTTAATGAAACAGGTGTTTTATTAAATAAACTATTATATTATTATCAAAAATAATAAGTTAGTTTATCGGCTTTTGATCACTATCCATTAACTTCCAAAATATTGTGTATAAGATTTTTTTTTTTTAAATCTTTAGCTTTTCAACGTTATATTATACATGTATATTACTTTTCTTAAGTTAAAAAACAAAAAAATTACATAAAAAAAATTTTGTTTGCAATTATCTCCTTTGATTCAATGTCGAATCCGCTCAACTTACTTATTTATCTGTTTTTTAGCTATTCTAAACATATGATATGGTCCATTTTATAAAAATAACAAAATTAAAGGTACTTTAAAGAATAATAATTACTTACCTAAAAGTATAGATGCACTCTACTTTTTATTTTACCAGTTCATTAAAAACAAATAATAATTAATCCATCCGTAAAGTACAGATTTAATAATATAAAAATTAATTATATTTATAATGATAATATTTTGTTTCTATCATTCATTTATGCCCTCCTGCAACCAATTTTCATGTTGGTAAAATTTAAAATGCTGGTTGATTTAAATATTAGTAAAAATGCTCTCTGCAATACTATGAGTTCAACCAAGCTGAGTCATCGCTAAGATATAATTTATTAAGACGGACACCCCAACTTCAGACAAACTCCGGACTTCCTGCTTAACTTAAATAAAGTTTAATTTACCTTACTACATTTATGAGAGCGTTTATCTACTTATGCGGCGTTGACCTATCTTAAAGTAATCCTGTAAAGAACAAACATTTATATTGATTCTTAAATATTTAAACATTAAAAAAAGTAGTTCTCCAATAAATTTATTCAGTGATAAAACTGTTTATAGTAGTAACATATTATAGCATTCTCCCAATATGTTCTACTCAATTTTCCAAAGATTAATTTTCAATATTATATCAAATACCCTATTATTTTTTTTTGTTTTATTGTTTCAATAAAGGACCTTAATAATCAAAAAATAAAAAAATTACCCTATCTCTCCTCGATACTTAAGGGCTTACGTTTCAAAATACGTAAGATCCGAATAACGAATAAAAAAAATCCGTTTGTCCTTCGTTCGAGGCAATTCTCCTAAGCTACTGAGCCATTTTTTTATATTCGCCACAAAAATACTTGGTCATGCAAGGATGATTTTAACACCTAGACGTCTGTTTTTTTGGGTCTGTTCTTTAATGTCTTTTTATCCTGCTGTCGCTGATCGAACGATGCTACAGGGGAAGTCCTAAATTTTGCCTATCTAAGTTTAATTAGAATAGGGATCTTTAACGAGTGCCTGACACCGCACAGACTCGGAACTACCTTTTAAGGTCTACTCCGGAAGACGGCATGACTAAGAATTTCTTTACTCCCACTAAAAAATCCTAGGGCCACATGTGGGTTCGAACTCGGGACCTTGGGCATAAGAGGCTGTTATGCTAACCACCATGCTACATGTAACCCCACCTAGACGTTGATATCAGCTGGTTATTATTAAAATGGCGGCCGATAAAAAGTAGTTTAATTCAATGACTCAGTTATTTTTGAAGATAGAGAAAAGATTTATTATTATTTTTAACCGAAAAACCGCAAATATTAAAAAAAAAAAAGTGAAAGAAGAAAACAAATTATAAAAAATTGTAATAGATGTAATTCCACTAAAACTTGAATATTATTGAAGATAGAGAAAAATCGAAAAGATTAGCAGCTATATAAACTAAAAATAAAGTTGGAAGCTAATATTTATAAAAATAGTAGTATATTAAAATATTACAGCTCTAATCTGTCTGACAAGATCGGCCTTATGATAAGTCATGTTAATGAGCATTTTCTAGGTACATCGAAGGTTTTGAGTTACTCTTGTATGTTTTGAAGTTCTTTGTCGTGATCGTGTTTAATAAAACAATGAGATCAACTTTTTGGTATTTTGTTTATTCATTTGTTAGTATGACTCTATCCCCTCACATTCACCATGCCCTAGTCCTATATTGTGGCTGATATCAATGTATTCACTTACCTCCATTATTTATATCCATTCAAGAAATTTTAAACAAATTTAGAAACGAAAATATATTGTTAAAGAATTATTTACATTGGATTTTTAATGAAACATGTGTTTTATTAAATAAACTATTATATTAATAAATAATAAAATAATAAGTTAGTTTATCGGCTTTTGATCACTATCCATTAACTTCCAAAATATTGTGTATGAGATTTTTTTTTTAAAATCTTTAGCTTTTCAACGTTATATTATACATGTATATTACTGTTCTTAAGTTAAAAAACAAAAAATTACATTAAAAAAATATTTTTGCAATTATCTCCTTTGATTCAATATCGCATCCGCTCAACTTACTTATTTATCTTTTTTTTAGCTATTCTAAACATATGATATGGTCCATTTTATAAAAATAACAAAATTAAAGGTACTTTAGAGGAAGAAATTTTGGAATATCGGCATTTAAGCCCTGTCAGACTATTTCATTCAGAATGAAACCCAAATAAAATTAAATCTCGGGTGTATATATATCTTAAATATGAAATCTCAGTTTCACAGGACTGTTCGTTTTCGCGCTTGAGTTACCACACACACAGACCTTTTTATGTAATTTAGTCATTTGGACTCATGGGACCTTAAACGTGTATTCCTTACTATATATTCCATAATTAGGTTAGTGAAAGTAATAAAGACCTAATACTTAATTTTTTTTTTTAAATTGTGTAGTAATTTTAAAAAATATATATTCTTCTAAGGAAACAAGGCTGTAATAGGAGCATTCCTTTGAAGAATAACCACATAAGTATGTCGGTAATCAGTGAGGAGTGATGGGAACAAATATATGATGTAAACACTGACACTACAAGTGATCGATGGATGCATTGACATATTTCGTTTCATTTAAGTTTTTTCTTCGACATGTTGGCCTTCACAAAGACCGAGAATACAACAGCGACCTTCCTCCCCCATTACGGCATCGTAAACCTTATCAAAATGAAAACGTATAATGTCTACGCAAGTCGACATTCCAAAAAAACAGATTGGTCCGTTTAATATATGATTCCTTTAAAGTTTTTAAAAATACTCGATTACTCATCTTAGCTTATCTTAATTACGTCTAATATAGTATTTCTTAGCTTCAGCAACCACGGGAAACCAAAATCTACATAAAACTGGTAAGTAGCGTAGTTAAAACCTTTGTAAGATATATTGCGACATTTCAAGAATTTTTTAACCATCGCTTTTTTTAGATTCCTTCATAGCAAATCGTATTGAGATCGTCAGTCATCGGATTTTTCGTAAGATTGAATATTGTGATTGGAAGTTAAGTATATCATAGATCATTTTTATTGAAATAATGTGCATAATTTTATAATTCTTATCAATATAACTAAAATGAAGAAATCTATTGTTCATTATTTGCCTTTACATCAGGCTTTATAATTTATTTAATGTTCCTTTCCTTCTTAACTTCTATCTAACCATGGTGCATGTATTTCAAATTAATACTAAATACACACACACACACACTTATAAATATATACATATATATTTACAAAAGAAAAGCACTTCTCATATTTTTACTTTCACTTACCTATTTATGAAATACATAGTAAGGGAAAGTATTGCGATGGTGAAAATTTTGGAATGCCAGTTTTCAACAGAAATACACGTTTTAGGGTCCTCTGAGTCCATTAACCAAGTCGCACAGAAAGGTCTGTGTGTCCGCGTATGCGTGTATGTGGTAATTCTAGCGCGAAAACGATTATTTGTATAAAACTTAAATTTCATATATACAGAGCATCTATCCCTGAGACGTTCAGCAACTTTTCCGTCAAAATCGGTAAACCAGAAGAGCCACTTTATATTAAACATTTTTCACCTTTTTTACTATTTTCTCAAAAGTGGTTTTCATTAATCTCGCTATATCGATTTAAAATTAAATGGCCTCTATTATTATGTAGGTTTCATTCTGATTTAAATAGTCTCACAGAGCTTAAATGCTAATAGTTTAAATTTTCTTTCTCTAAAGTATTTTCAATTCGAAAAATTTAACCATTTCATTTTGTTAGCATTAAAAAAAACCGCTAAATATAGAAGTCTAATGAATTTTATAATACACTGAAGAAAAAGAAAGTATATTCAAATGTAATTTTTTTTTTTTACATAAAACCGTAATACATATGTATAATATACCGCTAAATATAAAGCTTAAAAATTATTTTAAAAAAAAAATATAATCATACAAAAAGTTGTAAAAGGTAATAGAGAGTGATAAAAAGCGGATAAAATCAACTGATTATTGTTGATAACAATTTTATATCCTTAAATTGTGAGATTTAAAACATATGTTTCCAACGAAACTAAATATTATTCTTAAAACCTTTTTAACTATATTTATTACTTGTTCAATTAATTTTAACAACCAAGGTAAGTGAAAGTCGTGTGTCGCCCGCACCAGATTTTTTTTTAAAGTAGGTATGATACCGATAAGCCTGTCTTGAACACAAGCGTATTGACTAATTTCTAATAAGGCTGTAACTGTGCAACTAATAGCATGTTTTCCCAAAATCGAATTATTAGTTATACAAAAATATGTAACAACTGCCTTTACCAAGAAATTAAAAATTTCCTCTATATAAAAAAAAAAAAGTGGCGAGATAGCTTATATAACTCTACTTGATTTGTGTTTGCCTTACAAAACTATGGTAACTAAATAATGGCACATGCGTTAAACTTATTACAGTTTCACAAGTGCAATTCTACCTCTTTTTTGTGATATTTTTCTTTAGCCTTTCCGATCATTTTTTTTTTTTCTATTATTATTTTCAATAATGAACCTTTGGAATCGACCAAATAAAAATTGAAATCTTGTAACTCCGCTATTTTTGAAGATAGAAAAAAAATTATTAATGTTTGTTAACCAAAAAACCGCAAATAATCATGAGAAAGAAAAAAAAGAAAAGAAAACAATTTAAATATACACAAAGCTCTGACACAGTTTCTTTCGAAAATAGAGCAAAATCTGAAGAGAGTTTTAGAATAAGTAATGCGCGATAAACACACAAAAAAAAAAAAGATGATGTATATATTGAAGGCACAAATCGGGATGTCATTCTACCAAAACTCGGTTATTATTGAAGATAATAGAAATATCCAAAAGATTTTCAATATCAAGACACCGCGATGAACAAAGAGAAAAAAAAAATCTTATATGGTCAACTTACAACTTATAAGAGATGTGATTCCCTGATAAACCGGTTATTATTGATAATAGAGAAAAAATGTAAGGTGTTCTGGAATCAGGCAATTTTATTTAGAATTGTTTTAATGAAAATAAAAAGAAAACAGAAGGAAATAGTAACGAAGTCTAGTATAAATGTTTTTGGTTTATTATTTTCAATAGTGAACCTTTGGAATGGACAAAAAAAATTACCCCCCTCCACTCCTCAAAGTTCGAGAGTTTATGTTTTGAGATACGTAGAAGCAAAAAAAAAAAAAAAAAATGAAAATAAATAAATACATTTGTCGTAATAAATAAATAAATAACAAATAAATCAATACTGATGTGTATGTGTGTATGTCGTATAGAATTAAATTTCTTACAAAATAAAAAAAGAATCATTAAAATTCGTTTAGAACTAGCAAAGATATCGCGTTTTGAATTTAACAGTGATGATATATCATTTGCTTTATATTATTTATTGATTTTCATATTAGTTAATTGCCTATTTACTTTATAAAAAATTATATCATAATATAGTTATTTGAAAATAATAAACCAATGTGTAATAATAATAGTAATAATTTGCAGCGTTTTTATTTCAGTCTGAAAGGAATTCGGTTTTTGATGGATTAAATAAATCTCAAGATATGCTCTCTTGGTGGAGAATAGATTGCTAACCGTTAGCTAACCTTGCTAACACAAATGGAGTACATAATGACCTAATGCTCAATAGCTAACTAGATCTATTATCAACCCTGATTGCTTAGTAATTATTGAAACTTGATCAACAAGTATAAATTATTAGTGATCCCTAATTGTTCTATTAATCAATCAGCTATTCCTTATAAATTAATGTATCGTCTTTATTTATGGACTATTTAAACGTCTTCAAAATAATTTCTTGGGTTGCTTTGCACTAATCCCTTACGTACTACTCGGAAAAATAAACTCTTAACAATATGTTGGTTAAATTTTGGTTGTCACTCTTACATCCTCCGTTAAAATGTTAGGTATTACTATTGACTAAATCCCATCCTGGAAAACCTTATTGCCAGGTGGCCAATTATAATCGCAAGTTTTTTGTTTTGTTTTTTTTCCTATCATCTTCTTCTGCAGTCTTAACATCAACTCCGGGATCACTTGTAGCTGGGTGGCTAGCATAACAGCATCCTATGCCCAAGGTCACGGGTTCAAACCCGCAGGTGGTCCTAAATTTTTTTAATGGAAGTAAAAAATCCTTAGTTATGCCATCCTTCGGAGGGGACGTTAAAAGGTGGTCCCGAGCCTGTGCGATGTCAAGTACTCGTCAAAGATCCATATCCTAATAAACCCTGGATAGGCAAAATTTAGGACTTCCACTGTAGCATCGTCCGATTAGCCATAGTAGCATAAAGTTACGTTAAATTAATAAACAAACATCAACTCCTTATATTCTTCCTATTTTTTATTTATTTTTATCTTACGTTGATTTCCAAAAGGTACTAAAGGATATTTTTACGAAATTGATTTTTTGTCATAATTGTATTCTCATCATTTATTTTTATGTAAATATTCTATTCGATGTTATCTAATGAATTCTCAAGTCCTTAAGAAACGTGATTTAGAAATGCGGTCATTTTCTAAAAGTACTCATTACGCATTTATTTTCCTTCCAAATCATTCTAAAAAAAAAAATCATTTCATAACTTTAATATGATGTTATTATTATAGTAAAAAAATAATTCTAAATTTTACGACAGAAAGATCCAAATTAGCTAGTTTAATAATATAGTAATGAGAGATTTTCGCGCTTCCTGTAAAATTTCCTAGAATGGATATAGTACCTTTTGGAAATCAACGTCTCAATTGTTCTTAGTGACCAATTGATGCAAATTAGAAACTGTTATCTTTTTTTGTGTTTTTTTTTTCGTGCTAATAACGTGTGCCGAAAATGTGTGGTAATTTAAATAATATTTTTCCCTTCGTCGTTGTACCATAATTTAAAATTACTAAAACCGTCCTATACCAATCTCCTACCAATACCTATTTTTCGAATCCCCAGTTCACTAAAAAAAAAAAAAAAAAACTTGATTTCGTATTTTCCGTTTACATAACTTAAATCATTCGAACACTCCGTTCTAAACCGTTTTACTTACCTCTGGAATTTCTTTTTTTGAAATGTCCGCCATTATCTTCCTTAGATTCTTTAATAGTTTTCCTCTCACTCGCTATGACTGCAGGAATATGCTAGAAAATCTTTTATTATAATTTGTTTAATCTAGACTCTAATTGTTTTATTTCTTGAATGTCGTCCACACACTTATAAACATTTTCCTATTCTTCTTTCTTTCGGTTTTATTGGTTATTAGTGATTATATATTTCGGCTGTACGATTTATTTTATTTTTGGATAATTTATTTTTATCTATTTATTTTTTGACGTTTATGTTAATTATTTTATTCTTGAAGCGATCTGATTAAATATATATATATATATATATATATATATATATATATATATATATATATATATATACTTATATTTCATTATCAATTTAGGTTACTGTATTACTGGACTCTCATAATTATTCGTTTCATCTCTTAAAACAAAATAAACTTGTATCAAACTAACATATTCATTTATAATAATAGAGTAATTGTTTACCTTAGATTATGTGTGATGGAGTTGGTTGGGGATGCGGTAATTAAAAAAAAAAAAAAACACTAAAAATATTTGTTATATTTTGAGCTGCTTGGATATCCATTAAGCGATGATGAAGGCAGATACTAAAATCGGTAGCAGTCGTGAATTAGTGGTTAAATCAGAATCTTTTATTTTACAGGTGAGCGACTTAAACTTTACGTAATACCCAAAAATGAGTGATTAACAACAGCTTTCTTTCCATCTGAAATTTCTTCCTCCAAGAAATTTCTTTAACCAATTTAACGCGACGTGCGAGACTGTCTGTGGGAGCGATACGTGGAGTTAACTCATTTTT
Organism: Piezodorus guildinii; assembly: GCA_023052935.1. Taxonomy (NCBI): domain Eukaryota; kingdom Metazoa; phylum Arthropoda; class Insecta; order Hemiptera; family Pentatomidae; genus Piezodorus; species Piezodorus guildinii. The sequence continues at coordinate 67,836,499 of CM041293.1, forward strand.
GTATAACTCGAGTTATCCAGTTTTTCACGACCGCCACAGAAATGTTATGAGAGCAGCAATAGGAGCTTTATTCTTTCCTTTTTTGTTTTATTTCTAAAATCAAACTAAAAAATTATACATTTTTTTTCTCGATTTTCCGACGAATTATTCTGCTTTGCTGTATTATTTTACTAACCTTCATCCGCCTTTTTCATTCTGGTTTGAATATATCGCAAAGGTTTATTACATTTTTTAATAATAATACAATATTTAAATATTTACTAATAGGCAAAAGATACATAAATGATTTTGGATAAGAGATCCTTACAGTCAACATTTTTATTTTTTTTTTATTTAATACTTTATTTTATTTTATTGAAGTAAAATAGCCAATAACCTATATCTCATACATGTAAATCAAAATTATTGTGTGTTTGAAGGACAAATTATACAAAAACATTGTATTGTATTTCAGTACTTGGACAAAATATTTTTAGAAAAATACTTTAGTTTGAAACTTTTCAATTTGATTTCAAACTTTTGGCTTCAAGGTCACTGAAAATATAATGTGTAAATGTAAAAAATGTACTTTTTTAAATAAAATTGAATTGATGCCGTATAACGTTTAATAGTTTTTCCTAGCACTTTATAAATCTTGTTGCCCTATCCAAGTATGTGACGGTCCCTTATAAAGGAAATGTCAACCCATTTACCCGAAGCCCTCCAAGCTATGACAGCTATTGTCAGGGCTGTGATTCATTTCTTATCCTACGCCGAGAAAAAAAACAAACAAAAAAACAGACCAATAAATTATCTGCAACGTTGTTATAGACTAAGTTTCCTGACAAACTGGATAATAAATGTCTGGTAGTTTACAAGGGAGGAAACAGGAGTATAAAAATTTTATTGGGAATATTTGTGTTTGTTTTTTTTAAATCGCCTCTAAAAATTTACTTTTGAAAACTAAATCTATAGTTTAGAAAAATATAAATTTGAAATACGATAGTAAAATGTGTCATCAATGTCTCGTGAATTAAAAACTTTTTAAAGAAGAGTGATAAAAACCAAGAAAAATAAGTTAGTAGTAGAATTTTTATTAGAAGTTCTTTTTACTTTTAAGTAAAATATCTAGTGCTCTCATCAGACAATATCCAATTATTAATGTACAACCCCTTAAGGGTCTTGGGCTCTGTACCTAAAGACATTTGTAATGTTTCTAGACCAACGGTTGTGCAATGAGGTGATTAGGCCGAGATCACACTCAGCTACCAAATTTTTTTCCCGTTTTTTGGTAAACGCATTGTACAGGTGGGGTGTTTCCCAAGAGTTTCTCAATACCCCTGGGTTAACTCACTGTTAAAACAACAGATGGAATAATATTCTGCTACCGCCAGGATTTAAACCCAGAACAGTAGACTAGTGTTTTATCCACTAAACCACGTCTTTCCCTTTATATGTAATAATATTACAATACATGAAGACCAAATCAGTGTTTCTTGCTTTTCTTATTTAAAGTCACTTTATGCTACTGTGGCTAATCGGGAGTCCTAAATTTGGCTATCCAGGTTTAATAAGGATAGGGATCTTTAAGGAATACCTGACATCGCACAGGATCGGGACGACCTTTTAACGTCCCCTCCGAAGGACGGCATAACTAAGGATTTTTTACTCCCATTAAAAAATTCTAGGGCCACCTGCGTGTTTGAGCCCATGACCATGGGCATAGAAGGCTGTTACGCTATCCACTCTGCTACATTTGATCCCACAATCACTTTTATTTATCGTCTTTTCATCACATTTCATAAACTTTTTCGAATAAGATAATATTTTTTTCTAAAATTTTAATCTTTCTAACGTTATATTATAATACTCAACTCGTCTCTTGGACTATTACTAGTCAGTTCAGGACATATGTTTCCATAATTATGAAAGTGGTCTAAGTCATAATGAAGTATATCGAGATATTTAATGAATTTCATTTGAAATAATTAAAAAATAGTTTTATATTATACCTACTAAATATTAATTTATAATTAATTTTCTCAGGCTTGACATATGGGAAGGGTTTAGCTGGTTAGGTCAATTACAGGACATTCAGTTAATTTTAAAAATGTTTTAAGTCAATTCGAGCTTTAAAAACTACATTTCGTATGAAATTCACACAAAATTTCATATCCATTCACTGAATTTTATTATAAAATAGCTTTTATGCTCCTCTGTACTGTAAATTTTCAAAGTGCTAGAACAATATGAAAAAAAAAAAAGAAATCTTGCGTTTTAAGAAACTTATTGTTTTTAGATTATCGAAAAATGCGTAAACAATTATTTTTTAAACCGAAAATTCATCTTTCGTGGAGAAATTCATAGAGAATACTTGATCAATCGAGGACCTTATAAGAAATGATTAGTGACTAAATAGAAGGCGCTACAGAGGACTAGTAGCCTGGCGCGTGTTTTGAAAAACGGCTTTAAACCAATCATTTTGTAGATAAATAATTGAAAATGTTTTATAAGTAACGTAATTCTGAATCTCTGGTGAGAAATAATTGTTTACACATTTTTCAATAATAACAAGAAATATAAGTTAAATGCGAGATTTCAGAATTTTTTTTTTTCATATTGTTCTGCCACTTCAAAAAATTCCTGTGTATAGATGAGTATAAAGGACATTTTCTGAAAAACATCGGTGATTGACACTTTTCAAAAAGGTTAAAAAAAAAATACATATTTTTGTTTTATTTCTTCCGCTAAAAATTGGCTTTTCGTTTAAGAATCATCATTAATATATTTCAAATTTTACAATAAAAAATAAACAAAAATAGGTTTTTTAAAAAATCTCAAAAGCCGTTCGAATTAAAAAGCTAAAAATTTAAGTGAATTATTTTTATTCGACAACAAATTGATCCCCCAAACAGGAGTAAAAAAGAATCGGGGGAAAATCTACCATACTAACCCGGTTATATTCTTTTTTATTAATATGAAATTTTGTGTGAATTTCATACGAAGATGTTGTTTTTACAGCTCGAATTGACTTAAAACATTTTCAAAATTAACTGAAAGCAATAAAGAGCTTTGATTTTGATTTGAAACTGTAACTTTAATGAAAAAATTCATTAACATTTAATAATTATTTTTAAAAAGTAATCTTTTTTATCATTTCGACGTTTTAAGATTCTTAAAATGATCCTAAAAAACTGGAGGAATATATGGTAATAAACACATTATATCTTTATGTTTTTCTTCCGTTACTGGTCTAATGGTAGTCGATAATGGAAGTACAGTAATATTTCCATATATTTTTGGTCTCCCTCGTTTAGGTAAAAGATCCAAAACGTTGAAATCAGAATGATCTTTTTTTTTTCTGTATAACAAGTAATACAACAAGTAAATTTGAATGAAACATAAAAAGGCATGAAACACATGTAGAGAAGCTTCCCAATGGAAGTACTCTAAAAAATATTCTAAACTAGAAGGTCCCGGGACCATCTCCTTTTCTGACGCCTCGGAGGATTGTCGGGAATTGAAGAGGAAAAAAGGATTGAAACGAAAGGATTAGGGTGGGAATGGAGTTTGTCATGGAAGGATTGATACCTCGTACGGGCCAAATCAGCAACATATGGGACATTAAGGTCTTTATGGATGAGTTTGTCGGTGACAAAGTAAGGAGCATTGAGGATTTTACGAAGGATTTTGGACTGTAGGGATTGGATAAGAGAAGAATTTGATGGTTTAGTAGAGCCACAGAGCTCAACTCCGTAAGTCCATATCGGCCTTATGCAAGTCATGTAGATGAGTCTTTTGTTGTTAATAGGAAGATTAAAACGTTTGTCTAGTAAGTGTTGAAGTAGTCGAAAACGTCGTGCAGCTTCTTGTCGTTTCAGTCTTGTATGAGGATCCCAAGCAAGGCGTTTGTCAAGGTGCAGTATATCGGATCTGTTCAACCGGGACAAGAGGAGTATTGTTGAAGGAGACAGTAGGGCAGGAAGTCATAGGTTTACGACGAAGGGTAAAGTTAATTTGGTTGGATTTGTTGAAATTAATTTTAATTCTCCAGTTCTGTACCATACTTCAAGGTCTCTGAGGTGGGATTGGAGAGTTTGAGAGGCAAAGTTGGATCAGTATTGACTGATAACATACAAGTGTCATCATCATAGGTAGAAAGGAAGGTGTTAGGATGGGTTGGGATATCAGCTGTATAAACTGTGTAAAGGATGGGTCCTAGGATACTACCTTGAAGGTACACCAGCAGACTGACTAAAAATAGATGAATATGAATTATTTTGATTGATTTTGAAGGATCTGCCAGTGAGGTAGGACTGGATAATAAGGAAGTATGTAAGGGAGAGGAATTGGCAGAGCTAGTAAAGCAATCCTGGGTGCCAGACTCGGTCAAAGGCATGTTCCACGTTAAGGAAGGCTCCCGTACAATACAAGCCACGCTCCAATGTAGACGATACAACGTCCACCACACGATGACATTGCTGGATAGTGGAGTGGGACGTTCTGAATCCAAACTGGTGATCAGGAATTATGGAATTAGTATCAAGGTTGGGATACAGGCGTTTTAGGATAGAAGTGAGATGGGTAGGTAAGAAGATGGATTTTCGGGCGGTTTCTTAGGCTTGGGTATCATTTTGACGACGGAGAATTTCCAGGAGGCAGGAAAGTATGTGGAACGAAGTACGGAATTATATATGAAAGTGAGATAGAGGATAGCTTTTCGAGGAAGTAGTTTTAAAATATGGGAAGTTATAAGATCATGCCCAGGAGCTTTGCGGGACATAATAATCTAATGACTTTTTATAGAATATTTTATAATGTTCATTTTTCAAGAATCTCATCCATTAAATTTGCAGCCATGAGACTTATTTACCTGCAATATTTTGTTTTCTTGTTCTTGTTGATTCTTCTAGTGATTTCTTTATTAATAAAATCCGGTGATTTTTATTAATAAAATTATTAAAAATGTATAGATAATATTTTAGATAATTATAAATAATTATGTTCTATTGATTTTGTTATTAATAAAATTTCGTTTTTAATAAAATCTGCTTATAATAAAATCCGGGTGCGACATTCATTTAATCGAAAATGAATGGTATAAAGTGGCTCTGTTGGTTAGCTGATTTCTTCTTCTACACTTTTCCATGAATTCATAATATTGCTCAGGGTTGTATAAGTATTTTTTAAATTTTCATTTCTATAAAACCATAAATACCATAAAAAATTCATTAGAAAGGAATGACCCGCTACCCAAAATTTGTGAGTCTACCGTTCTAATATTATTATTTGATCACTGAGCAATTATCATCCATGTCAATGCTACTTAAATGTTACGACTTTGTCCTGAATAAGCATCACTGTAGACTAATACTTTTTGCTTTTATTTTAAGTGGTTGTAATATTTGTTGTCGTGTATTCTTCGCCATTATTTATCTTAATTTTTCTGATATTTGGTGCGTAACTATCTTCATTTCTTGCCGGTTTACTTTCTTTATATTTTTCTGTCTGTATCATTTCTGGGGATTTATATTAAATACTAAATTTACAATAAGGTCTTGGTACGATTTATCTAAATATGATAATTTTCTTATTCTTTTCCTTGGAAATATCACGTTGTCGAATAACGTCTGGAGATCACATCATATTATCCGAATAATAATTAATATTAATAATAATTAATATATAATATTAATATTCGCATAATAAATACGTTTTGATTAACTTACCTGAACCTCTAACTCTTGACATAGCGATAAAATATGATATATAAATTATATGTGGCCAATAATTAGTTCCGAAGAGACCAACTAAATTATATGGTTAGATAAACCGGAACTAATAAGGCTTATTGTGTAGTTCAGAAACGCGCCCTTTCAAAGTTATGTTTATATAATATATTTAAATGTTTGACTTAAACTACTGTCATAATTAAACTAAATGAATTCCGTACTACGTTGAAATTACAACCACTATTTAAACTTTCATTTTTGCCGATATCGAAAAAATTAATTGAATAAATTTAGTTTAAACTAAGGAGGTTGAAATAAGTGATAAACTCATTTTTACTTTCACTTGTCTATATATAAAATATATAGTGAGGGAAAGTATTGTGATCGTGAAAATTTTCGAAAAGTTTTAGGGTCCCATGAGTCCAAATGTACCAAGTCACGCAAAAAGATCTGTGTGTGTGGTAGGTTCAGCGCGAAAACGAATAGTCCTAAGAAACTGAGATTTCATATTCAAGACATCTATACACCCGAGATGTTGCAACTTTTCCATCATAATCAGGGAACCAGAAGAGCCACTTAATACCATGAATTTTGCACCTTTTTATGGTTTCTCAAAAACGGCTCTAACGATTTTGATTAAACTCTATATATCGATGTAAAATTTGATGGGCTTCGATATTATGTAAGTTTGATTCTGATTAAAATAGTCTGACATGGTTTTAATGCCGATACTTTAAAATTTCTTTCTCTGAAGTACCTTTAATTTTGTAAATTTTATGAAATTGACCATAGCATCTGATTAGCATTGCTAAAAAAAACTGCTAAATATACAAGTTGAACGAATTTGATAATTAACTAAAGAAAAAAAAAAGTTTTGTATGCAATGTTCTTGTTCTTGAACTCAGAAACAGTAATACAGATGTATAATATACTTTTGGGAAACTAAAAAATTTAGAAAAATATGTTATACTCAAAATTGTGAAAGTAAATGAAAAGTGATGAAAAGTCCAAACAACTAACTGATTGTCGTAGATAATATTAGCATAGATTATATCATAAAACACATGTTTTTATTAAAACTCTAGCAACCCTGAAGAATGGTCCCTCCCATTTTGAAATTGATAAATAAAGGCATAGAAGCCCTTGAAAGATTACTAGTGCATCCAGCGCATATAGCAATCCTCCTTAGAATGCCTCCGGGTAATGGAAGGACAAAATGTGGCATCTATACATATTACATTTGTATTTGTATTTTGTTTAAAAATAAAACCAGAGGGTATAGAAAAAAAAACAAAAAAACTCTAGGTAATTATTTCTTTTATAATTTAATGTGCTCTTAAGTTGATTTTAACAACAGAAGTAAGTGAAAGTTGTGTGTTACCGCACCAGATTTATTTTTCTAATTTTGACTTAGACCACTTACATATTTATGGGCACATATTAACATTTTAGACATTTGATATAATATTTAATCATAACATTTTTACATGCCCGTTTGAGCACCCGCAATGTTACAACTTCATTTATTATAGTTAATTGCAAGCACTGTTATTCCGCGTTGTGTAGCTTTCCGGATTCTCCGTTGTCTTGTTAAACATTTAAAGTCGTTGTTAGTCCTTCAAAATAAGCGAAAATAAAAGAATAATAGACTTACTAATCTTAAAGTTACTTGTAAAAATCAGAAATATTAAACTAAGTAGTTTCATTACTGAAAAACAAAAGGCGTGTTTTCTTCTTTTAACCGTGACTTTATTTTCATCTAAATTTCGGTTTTTCTAGTTATTATAGATTCTAAATTCATAAATTTAAGTTACCTCGTCGTTATATTAAAATTTACAAATCATCAACATACCCTAGAACTGGTATTTTGCCACTAATATTTAAACACTTGTCAGTACGTATTAGTCTATCAACGGCATATCATAATGCTAAATTAAATTTTAACAGGTGAAGTGTATTGAACACTGAATTCAACTTATTTCAAACTCGAACGCACCTTAAACTGCTCTATATAATTTTTAATTTATTGAATGTTTTGGACTTGTCCACTACTAACAGGTTTACTAACTTTCTTGTTATACCCAGCTCAGTTTAAATTTTATAAAGCTTTATGTGTAACCGCTCACGCACACTTATATAAAACAATTAATGATGAGTGAAAAAAAAATCTGGTTTAAAATCTACTTGTTAAAGCAAAAGTTGGCTTAGGGTACCCCAGCATTTCTCCATAGAGTCTGAGTGAGGTTAAAATAAATTTTCAATGTTCAATCGAATAATATTGAGGATGTATAGTCGACTGCAGAAACTATTATAGGTGAATAATCATGAGTCAGTCATTTTTTTTTTTAATTTTGCCAACGTTTCGACTCAAGCTTGTGAGCCATCATCAGAGCATTACTGAGCCATGTCCAAGCATGAAATAAAGCAGTTTATGCTTAGACATGACTCAGTAATACCCTGATGATGGCTCACAAGCTTGAGCCGAAACGTTGGCAAAATTTAAAAAAAATTCAAAAAATGGCTGACTCCTGATTATTCCACCTGATCATAATAAGTTCAATCGAATAACATAACGTGATCGATTAATATCTTCAAGAACGATATTTAATATACTCAAGTAGATATTAAATATAAATTTTCCTTTATTTCCAGAAACATTGGTTGGTAAGCAATGTGCTTATTATTTGAGATGGGAAATTTATAAGAAGCTTCTTAAACTATGAACTTTTTTTAAATTCTTCAACCTTTCCAAAAAAGATTACTCAATCAAAATATTCAACCTTTCTTGGACTGTTTCAAACAAAAAACAAAAAAAACCTTTATTTCCAGAAACATTGGTTGGTAAGCAATGTTCTAATTATTTGAGATAGGAAATTTATAAGAAGAAAGAATGAACAGAAAATTTATTAAATTCATCCCATTAAAAGAAAAGCTAAACTGCAATGTATTTTACTTCTAAACCCTCAGGAAAAAATGTCTTAAATAATGGTAAAAACCGTATCAAAATCCGTCTTGTGGTTTAAAAGAAGTTCGCGGAAACCAATATCGCGTTAATATTATATATATATATATATATATATATATATATATGACATGACAACTTACCATTTATGTTAACAACATAGTTACAATTTGGCAATTTGGTGCGTAATATTGTTTCTAAATTCTTGCGTACTAAATGGAAGAATGTATAACTTGCACGACCCTGTACCTTTGCGTATTATAACCTCCCTGTTTACTAATAAAAGATATTCATAAGCTTATAGGTTTACAACAACTTTTTATTACGATTTCCTTTATTGCATGGTAACTTATATACATATTGTATATTATACGTCTATGTTACTACTTATATTTCAGAGAATAATTTTTTGATGACTTGGTTACAGTAAATTTATTTTTTCCGTTTTAAGAAAAACTAAATTGAAATGTATTTTACTTCTAAACCTTCAGGATATAATGCCCAAAATTATGGTGACCTAGGCCCAATCTTCTACACGGTGTATACAGCTGACATCCCTATCCATCCAAGCACTGTCCTCTCTACTTACGCTAATGACACTTGCGTGCTATCCGTGAATAATGATCCTATCGTTGCTTCCAAATTCCTACAGAACCATGTATCCGCCATTGCAGAATGGTGTCAAAATTGGAGAATCCAAATAAATCCCACCAAATCACCTTCACTCTCGACTTAAACCTATGACTCCTGTCCAGTTGTTTCCTTTAATCATGCCCCACTCATCACTATAGAACAAATACGATATCTTGGACTTTATCTTGACAAACGTCTTACATGGAATCCACATACAAGACTTAAACGACAAGAAACTGCTCGTAGATATCGACTATTAAAACACTTACATGACAAACGATCAAAACTCCCTCTTTACTTAAAAAAACTCATTTACACAACCATTATTAGACCTATCTGGACTTATAGCGTAGAGCTATGGGGCTCCACTAAACCATCGAATTCCTCCCGCATCCAATCCTTGCAATCCAAAATCCTTCGACAAATCCTAGACGCTCCTTACTTTGTTACCAGCAAACTCATCCATAGAGACCTGAATATCTCACTCGTTGCAGAAATTGCCTAAAAAAGATTCTACTCCTTTCATTCCAGATTACCCGCCCATACAAACCCGCTTGTCCCTATATTCTCATCGGCATCTATTCCCGATAATCTGAGGCGTCTGAAAAGACGGTGGCCTCGAGACCTGCTGACCAAATAAACACTAGAGTGCTTATTGGATAGATTATTCTCAAGACTTTTTAAAGACTGTAAATAGTTCATTTACTTGTTATACTGTGTATTTTGTGTAGCAGTTTTAAATATCAATAAAAGAATTAAAAAAAAAAAAAAAAAAAAATTAGGATGAAAACTTTATAAAAATCCGTCTTGTGGTTTCGCTTTATTTATATATAAGTGAGGAATAAAAGATGAATATGATATACGTCAGTGCACGTAAAATATAGAAATTTCTCAATTCATAAGACATTATTGATATGATTATACATATGACATTATTAGGAATTGACTTAATATTAAAAAAAAATAAGGAAAAAGAACTGTTATACCTGGAGTATATTTCAGGGGATGCTCTAAAATAGTTGTTTGCAGTCCTCTCCCTCCTCATTGGTAAAAAAGAGAAAACCTTGTTATCTTTTTCTCTTGATCCAAACAATCGAAAACCACCTGGATGAGAAAGAGGACAGCACGTTTTATTTCATATTGGATGACCGGCGATTTTTTTTTTTTTTTTTTTATTCTTATTCTTTTTTTTTCTCGCTCTCTCTCTCTTACTGAGAGAGAAAAATGGGGAAAAGGTCACCTTGAAATATATTATTTATAGCTATTTCCTTGAACTAATAAATAAAAGAGAAAATAGGGTTGTTAAATATTCGGATGAGGTGTAAATACACGATTTTTGCTAACCTCCATTGTTAAAATCAATTTAAGATTTTTTAAATAAACCTAGAGATGTAAAAAACTTGAAGAATTAATAACGTTGAGTTGTGATAGAAACCTGTTGAATATTTATTATTGTTTATTTATTTAGCGTCCCTTTATGCTGATGTGGCTAATCGGACGATGTTACAGTGGGAGCCCTAAAGTTTGCCTATCCAGGTTTAATTAGGATAGGGATCTTTAACGAGTACCTGATACTGCAAAGGCTCGGGAGCACCTATTAACGTCCCCTACGAAGAACGGCATAACTAAGGATCTTTTACTCCCATTAAAAAATCCTTGGGCTACCTGCGGGTTTGAACCCGGGACCTTGGGCATAGGAGGCAGTTATGCTAATCACCATGAAACAAGCAACCCCTAGAAACCTGTGTTTTATTAAATAATCTATTATATCATTATCTACAACAATCAGCTATTTTGGTCAAGCCGATAATGATAAATGAAAATAAAAAGCCTTCATTGTTCTCTGTTAACTTCAACGAGTAATGCGGCTGCGAGGGAAGAGCTGGGATCTCTTGGATTCTGCTTTTCTCTACAGAATCGAATAAAAAGCCTAGTCTGAGGTTTCTTTAGCAGATTATAAAATATTTTATATAGTTATAATTGTGTGTATAATGTTCATTTATTTTCTATTTTTATGTAATTTGACATTATCATCGTTTTCTGTTATTTTTCTCTAATCTACAAAATTCTAGTTACTTCAGAGAATGAAGAAGTCCTGTCAGACTATTTTAATCAGAATGAAACCTATATGATATTAAAGCCTTTTAAATTGCATATTGATATAGTAAGTTTAATCAGAATCGTTTGAGCCGTTTTTGACAAAATCATTAAAAAGTGACCATGCATGGTATAAAGTTGTTCTTCTAGTTCGCCGATTTTAATTAAAATGTTGTTGTAACACATCGGGCGTATATTTTTCCTAAATATGAAATTTCAGTTTCCAACGACTTTTTCTGCTATACTTACCACCCACGGCACACTGCTCATATACCTTAAGTGAAGTAAAAATACTTGTTACCTTGCTACGTAATACGTTTAAAAAATCTTTGTCTCAGCGATTAGGAGTTAATCTCTTTGGGAGTTTTATTTTATCGAAATAAAAAATGCTATTAGCAAGAAAACATATTTATTTTATAAAGTCTAATCATTATTATATTTAATCATCGGCAAAAATAAAAATAAAAAATTTACTTAAAAATTTTTAATTAAAAGTTAACTTGAAGTGATAATGGTTGACTGTGTGTATATATGGGAGATGGTTCAGGGTGCAGTCAATATAACTTAATTTATACGCTTAACTGTGTGTTATATTGACTGCACCCTGAACCAACTTCTCTCAAAAATAGATAAGATCATTTGTTTGTTTTTTCAATGTGGAGCAGAGATAAAGGAAAATTGTATTTTCTCATATAAAGAAAACTTTGTTCTTATGTATATATTCAAAAACTACAGATTTTTTATTTTTTTTTAACGTCGCTCATCCCAACAATGTGTGTGTTATATTGACTGCACCCTGAACCAACTTCTCTCAAAAATAGATAAGATCATTTGTTTGTTTTTTCAATGTGAAGGAGAGAAAAAGGAAAATTGTATTTTCTCATATAAAGAAAACTTTGTTCTTATGTATATATTCAAAAACTACAGATTTTTTATTTTATTTTAACGTCGCTCATCCCAACAATATCTATTCAAGATTATTTACAGAATGCAAGTACTAGAGTGTTAATTTCACCTCAAACATGGGATTTAAAAATTCTAGAATTTCCTATACTTTGTTGAAAGCGAAAACATATTGCCGATAGATCACCTATATTGCGAGGTGTGCTGACTCGGACATATGAGCTTTCGAAGTTAAATTTCAACTGTCAGTCTGTCGCACATGAGATATTAGTTAGAGTAAGAGTAACAGACTGGTTCAGGGCTTCAGAAAATAATTTTAAAATGTCTAATTTTGAAGACGATTATTCCATATTTAGTGCCCATACAATGTCATTGGTACATTTTTGTTTATTATTTTCAATGATGAACGTTTGTAATCAACCAAAAAAAAAAAAAAATATCCCCTTTCAAAATTTGAGGGCTAACGTTTCATGATAAGTGGAAGCCGAATAACGAAAAGAAGTCCGTTTATCCTAGTTAATAGTGCCTTGCGCTCGATGATAACAGTCATACGTTACTTCGTCTCTCAGATTTTTGCTTTTTTCAGTAGGAATTCGCTTGAGTTCAGTCTGGAAAACATCACTAGACCTCAGGAATACTACAGCAGTGAATATTGGAGAAATTTCGGTAAGCAAAGTTATAATTTACTTTGTACAAACACGAAAAAGTGAAAGGAGGGTCACTGATCAGCTGATTGCCGCTAGCTCGGCAAGCTCGGGCTTGCTTTTATTTTCCTTATCTTTCTTTTATTTATTTTTTTCCCTTCTTATTCTTATTCCATTATATATTTATTCCTATTTATTTTTTTTAATCAATGCGATATTTTCATCAAGTGATGTCCTCGAAAGTTACAAGTAAAAGATCTAGATCTGCAGGTTCAAACTCGTCTCCCACAAAACAGAGACCTCGCCGTGATAATAATAAAAAAATGATTCCACCAGCGACTGCTTCAGCTACCTCTTTAGGATCTGAACCACAGCCTAGCACATCATCACAAGGATTATCTGAAGAATCGCCGTTTTTTACACCGAACCCATTTCAGATCCTTCAAATTGAAAAAGAAACAATGGAATCTTCTCCTATACCAAAAGAACCATCACCTCCACCAATATTTGTTAAAAATATTAAAAACTTTCAACTACTGTGTGCGCATCTAAATAAATTAACGGATCCTAACAGTTATTATTGTATAAGTAGAACCAGTGATACTAAAATATCCCCGACTACCGCCGAAACCTACAGAAAAATAGTAAAATATCTGACGGAGACCAAAGCTGATTTTCATACATATCAGTTACGCCAGGAGAGAGCTTTAAGGGTTGTAATTAGAAACCTACACCCTTCGACACCAGCAGCAGCTATCCAAGAAGAACTGACGGAGATAGGCTATAAAGTGCGGCAAGTCACCAACGTCCTAAAAGATAAAATTCCACTGCCTCTATTCTTTGTGGACTTGGAGCCATCAGCAGGAGTCGAAAAAATTTATGACCTCAATAGATTATACTATACTAGTGTAAGAGTTGAAAAACCTTACACTAAGAAAGAAATAGTGCAGTGCCACAATTGTCAGGCATATGGTCATACTAGAAGTTATTGTCACCACATACCACGCTGTGTGAAATGCGGTGAACAACATAAGTCAGAAGAATGTACAAGACCAAGATCAACACCCGCTGTTTGTGCTCTGTGCCTCAAGGACCACCCGGCTAGCTACAAGGGATGTCAAATCTACAAGAACCTCAAAAGCAGATACCAAAAACCTCAGAATCTGGATGAAACAGCTGAACCGATCAGAAGCAGAAGACAACCTTCAAAAACAATTGATTCCAATGTTACATTTGCCCATCTACTTGGAGGTGGGAACCAGAACAAAGAGGCCGAGGCCCTGCCGGAACAACGCACACTTCAAAATCCTCAAACCGTTCCACAACCAGCTATTCCTCAAAATTTACCCAACCCTCAAAAACCTCATCCGCATCAAATTTCTCATATTCCTCCTCCATCAAATGTCTCAGACCTTACAAGTTTGATGACATCCTTCATCACTGAAATCAAATCCCTCGTTATGCCGCTAATATCACTACTTACTAATCTTGTATCAAACTTAATCCCTTCCTTAAAAAATCCTTAAATGACTTCACCTAACTCCTTATCCATTCTCCTATGGAATGCGAATGGTGTTAGAAATCATACTGACGAACTTACAGCTTTATTGCAAGACAAAAACGTTGACGTAGCACTTATTACTGAAACTAGACTAACCACTAAACAGTTCTTCAAAATACCTCAATACGTAACATACCGTACGGACCACCCAGACGGCAAAGCCCATGCCGGTACTGCTGTCATTGTGCACCAGTCCCTCTCTCATCACATACTCCCACTTCCTACCTATGATTTCCTACAAACCACTGCCATAGTAATCAAAAGTTTTTCCTTTCCGGTAACCCTTACATCAGCATATTGCCCTCCCAAACACTCCATTTCCAACACCGAATTTGTATCCTTTCTAAATTCCTTAGGAAATCATTTCATTCTGGGTGCAGACTTAAATGCCAAGCATCAACAGTGGGGTTCGAGAACCACGAATTCTCGTGGGCGAAATTTGCTGTCTGCACTCAACTCCCGTCATTTCAATCTCCTACCTCCTGATTCCCCTACCTACTGGCCAACCGATCCCAACCGTAATCCTGACATCCTTGACTTCTTCATTCACAGCGGATTAGGCTCCCTCAACTTATCTGTAACTCGACTTGATGAACTATCCTCAGACCATAGTCCACTGATCCTAAAAGTATCTCTCACTCCAATTCCAAAACCTATTCCACCGTCATTTATCCGAGGCCCTGTCAACTGGAACCTATTTCGCCAAATCCTGACCGATAATATTAACCTCAGAGCGACCCTCAAAACCCCAGAAGACCTTGACGATTCCGTCTACTCCTTCACCACCGCCATTCAGCAAGCTGTCTGGACTGCCTCCTCTCCTAAGCACTCCAATATAACTCCTCACCAAAACCATTTGCCTCAACACCTTACAGACCTAATCCATGCAAAACGCCGTGCCAGATCATTATGGCAGCGCACCCGACACCCAACAGATCGCCGCTCCTATAACTTCTATTGTAGACAATTGAAGCAGGAGTTGGCGACCTTCCGTTCCCAGTCCTTTAATTCCTACCTCTCCTCTCTGTCAGCTAGTGACAATTCCCTGTGGAATGTCACAAAAAAGATTTTAAAATCCCATCTAGTTTCCCATCCTCTCCGGCGTGGTGATGACTCCTGGGCTGCGTCTGATGAAGACAAAGCCGAGGAATTCGCCACACACCTCTCCAAAGTATTCACTCCTCATCCGGAATCCCAAAGCAATCATACCGCAGCAGTACAAGACTTCCTTTTGTCACCAATACCTCTTTCCCTACCTCCTAAAGCTATTAATCCCTCTGAGGTTAAATATCTTCTCCAGAAACTGACCCTCCGTAAATCTCCTGGACATGATCTCCTTACCCCCCAGATCCTCCGTCAACTTCCGCAGAAAGCTATTATATTCCTAACCTATATCTACAACTGCATCCTACGCACCACCTATTTTCCTCTCTTGTGGAAACATTCCACAATCATTCTCTTCCTAAAACCAGGTAAACCTTCCAGCAACACTTCATCTTACAGACCTATTAGTCTACTCCCCATCCTCTCAAAAGTCTTTGAAAAACTCCTTCTAAAACGAATCCTGCCTATATTAGAATCACAAAATCTTCCTTCCCATCAGTTTGGTTTCCGTGCTCATCATTCCACTGTTCAACAAGGACTCCGAGTTGTAGACCATATTTCCTCAGCCCTTGAATGCAAAGAGTATTGTTCTGGTGCGTTTCTGGACATAGCGCAAGCTTTTGACCGGGTATGGCACACCGGATTATTCTTCAAGCTTAAAACGCATTTACCCCAGTCTCTATACCTCATTCTACGATCCTATCTCTCAAACCGCTCCTTCCGAGTTCGCTGTGGTGTAGAATTTTCTAACTTTTATCCCATTGAGGCCGGTGTTCCTCAAGGCAGCGTCTTGGGACCCGTCCTCTACATCCTTTACACTGCTGATATTCCTAATCATCCTGACACCTTTCTGGCAACATTTGCAGATGACACCGCCATCCTATCATCCGATTCCGATCCTGAAACAGCATCCTTAATCCTGCAAAGACACCTTTGTCTTATCGAGGACTGGTGTAATGCTTGGCGTATTAAGGTTAATGAAAGCAAATGCACCCACGTCACCTTCACCCTTCGACGCAAATCCTGTCCAATGGTTCATTTCAATTCCATACCGCTTCCTTCCTCAGACACAGTCCGGTATCTTGGCTTACTACTAGACAAAAGATTGACGTGGAACCCACATACAAGACTTAAACGAAAAGAACTCAACAGACGATTCGGACAGTTATACAGACTACTAAACAGAAAATCTAAGCTTACAGTTGACAACAAATTATTACTTTACAAGACAATACTGAAACCAATCTGGACCTACGGACTTGAACTGTGGGGGACAGCTAAACGTTCTAACATCAAACGCATTCAATCCTTTCAATCCAAAGTCCTGCGAATAATAGTAAATGCTCCTTATTATGTATCCAACTATACCTTGCACCACGACCTTAATGTTCCATTTATTTCAGACCTGATTCCATCTAAATTTTCCAAATTCCACCAGAACCTCATTCATCATCCTAATCCTCTAGCACAATCCCTATCCAGCTCCACTCATCCATACAACCCTCCCAGAAGGTTGAAACGGCAGTGGCCCCGAGACATATTGTAATCTATTCTGGAGTTCTGACACTGGTCAGATTCTCCTCTCATGTGCGGTGTGATTGTGGCTCTGGCGCCCTCACTTAGCTTCCGCTGGCTCTCACCAGTGATGCGGCTGAGAGGGAGGCGCTGGAATCCTTTGGGCTCTGCTTGTCCTTCCACAAGTGGGGGGACAAGCCCCGTCCGGGGTTTCCCGAGCTGATTGTAAATATTGTACATAGGTATGAATGAGACATGTTTTGTTTATTTATTTGTTAACTTCATTTATTTGTATTTATTTTGTCTATAAATTTTGTTATTGTATACGTTTTTTTATTTTGATTTTATTTTATGTAATTTGACTTTCCTTTTGTTTATATTGTAAATATTGTATGAATGAGGTCCTGTAGCACTATTATTATTGTCTATTATGACAAATTGTAATATATACGAATAAAAAAAAAAAAAAAAAAAAAAAAAAAAAAAAAAAAAAAAAATAGTGCCTTAATAAAAGTTATGTATTTCATGGAGAAATAAATGTTCTACAAAATAAAATCATTGACATTGGTTCAGAACTAGCAGAGATATAGCATTTTGAAATTATTTATTGATTTTCATATAACTAGTTTTTTTTTTTTTTTCTTATCCTCCAACTTTATTTACAAAATAAATACACAAACATATAACTAAATTGCCCATCTACAGCTTTATATACAGTTCTACTTTAATATTGTTATCTGGAAATAATAAACCATTGTGTAATAATTTGCAGTGTTTGTTTTATAATAATGCATGTTTTCAATTTTATACCAAACTGTGTATTAATAAAAATTTAAATACTTTATACTGATGTGGCAAATCGGAAGATGCTACAGTGCGATTCCAAAATTGTTCCTATCTATATTTATTATAATAGGGATCTTTGACGAGTTTCTGACATCTAATAGGCTTGAGACCACCATTTTACATCCTCTCCAAAAGACTGGAAAAAATGGATGGATTTTTTGCTTCCATTAAAAATTCATAGGGCCATCTTCTGGGTTTGAACATGCAAACTTGGGCATAAAAGGCTGTTGTTATTGCTGGTTACAAGACCACACGTCACTTTTTAGATTGTTCGATTAAAGAAGAGCTCCATACACTTAAGATGCGTCAGAAGTAGTTAAGTTAAAATAATATAAAAATAAATCACAGTCAAAAACCCCTTAAAATCAATCTACGATACAGTAAAGGAAAATAAATGAGGCGCTGTTACATCGAAATTAGATAAAATTGAGTAAATACAAATATTAAAACTTCTTACATTAAAAATAAATACTTAGGTGTTGTAGTTGTAAGTTTTTCAATTCAGAGATTTTTGCTGAATATTTTCAATGGGTCATGACTGCTCTAATTTTTTCATTTATTTATTTTATTTTTATGTTTTCTTCAATTCCTGATAATCTTCCGATGTGTATAAAAAGAAGACGGCCTCGAGACCTTCTGATTTAGAATTTCATTTATTTTTCTTATTTACAACTGTATGAGCAACACAAGTATATGTGAAAAATTACGATTATATACTTGTGAAGACTACACATCGGTCGCACTTAATGTTTTATCTTAATCAGCAGGTCTCGAGTCCATCGCCTTTTCAGCGGTCTCGGAGGGTATTTGAATTTCCTCAGTAGCGTACTTTTAAGTAACCCAAGTCAACAATAGCGATTGACATAACCGCAGAGTGCTTCTAACTTTTGGGAGCGAGGGGGAAGGGTACAAATTGAATTAAATTGAGACTCTGCTCCGGGATGAAGGGTCCTCAATCCTTAAAATATGAAATCTAACGATTTCTTTGAAGATGAAATACTTCAAAGCTGGTAAAGTTCTGAAATTTAACTTAAATTTTCTGATTTTAGCTGAACTTTTATTAATAATCTAATTAATTTCAAAATTAAATTATGAGGAGAGAGATGGAGGAGCGGGGTAGGACTAATACTACCAAAACCTCATGGCAGCATTGCATTATAAATTTATCGAAGAACAGTAGAAATCCATTGAAGTAAAGACATTTTTTTTTTTCTTAGACGGGGTAAAATTTAAATCGAGAAACCCCTATTTATACTGCCCACGAGCCAAAGTCTTCGACTTGATGATGGCGCTAAGGAACTATAAATCCAAGCACACTACAATATCGGAAATTTTGAACTTTATATGATAGCTTACAGAAAAACAGTCAGAATATACCATTCGATTTGACCCTACACCAATGTGGTATTATGAGAAGTAAACAGGTGGATGTGGCATCTCGGTTAGCACAAATAAGAGAGAGTTATCGACTAATTAGGGTAATAGGTAATGACAGAAATGAAAAACATGCTGAAGAAATAGTGGATAGAGGTATGGTGCATCAACCCCTAGAAATTACAAAAATTAAAGAAAATGCATCCCTGCGTGTGGTAGTTAAGTCTAGCTCGAAAACGATAAACTGTATCAAACTGAAATTTTATATTTTAGATGCGTGTATATCTGAGATGTTAATGCAGAAACATTTTCATCAAAATCGACGAACCAAAAGAGACACTTTATACCATGCATTTTCCACCTTTTTAAGATTTTCTCTAAAATGGCACTCACGACTTCAGCCCATAAAGGGTGTCGGATTCAATATTTATAGAGATTCGTACTGTTCCATGGCTAACGACTCTGCAAGGAGGTGATTAGGCCTAAATCACGCTCGAACCCCAGGTTTTACTTTCACTTACCTATATCTGAAATATATATAGCATTTCCAAGTCAATTGTAACCTTTTCCAAGTCAAATGTAACTTTTTCCAAGTCAAATGTAACCTTTTCCAAGTCAAATGTAACCCTTTCCATGTCAAATGTAACCATTTCCATTTCAAATGTCACCTTTTCCATTTCAAATGTCACCTTTTCCATTTCAAATGTTACCTTTTCCAAGTCAAATGTCACCTTTTTCTTCACTTCTGTCCTTAAATATTCCGTTTTATTCATTTATTTATTGAAAAATAATTAGTTTAATTAAAATTATGACTTTTTTAATAATTTTGTCTTATCATATCACTGTTTTTTTGTTGTTTTTTTAGATATTTGATATCAAGTTCTGTTTTTTACGAACTAATATTTTAAAAATATTTAGTTTTAAAATAGTTGTTGATTTTAAATTTTTAGAGGGAAGGGATAGTTTTTTGGGAATAATTAATGTGTTTTCGGGTATTATAATTACGTTTTTCGAGATGTATTTTTTCTCGCTCGCTTGCATATAAACTCGCATTTACTTTTAATGTTTTTTATTGATATAGGGATTAATTAATGTGTTTTCGGGTGGTTATGATTACGTTTTTTGAGCTCTATCTTTTATCGCTCATGCGTATTTCAACTTGCATTTACTTTTAATGTTTTTTATATGATATGGGTATTAATTGTTGTGCATTAAGGTGGTTATGATTACGTATTTTGAGCTCTATCTTTTATCGCTCTTGCGTATTTCAACTCGCATTTACTTTTAATGTTTTTTATTGATATAGGGATTAATTAATGTGTTTTCGGGTGGTTATGATTACGTTTTTTGAGCTCTATCTTTTATCGCTCATGCGTATTTCAACTTGCATTTACTTTTAATGTTTTTTATTGATATGGGTATTAATTGTTGTGCATTAAGGTGGTTATGATTACGTATTTTGAGCTCTATCTTTTATCGCTCTTGCGTATTTCAACTCGCATTTACTTTTAATGTTTTTTATTGATATAGGTATTAATTAATGTGCTTTCGGGTGGTTATGATTACGTTTTTCGAGCTGTATTTTTTATCGCTCATGCGTATTTCAACTCGCATTTACTTTTAATGTTTTTTATTGATATAGGTATTAATTAATGTGCTTTCGGGTGGTTATGATTATGTTTTTCGAGCTGTATTTTTTATCGCTCATTCGTATTTCAACTCGCATTTACTTTTAATGTTTTTTATTGATATAGGTATTAATTAATGTGCTTTCGGGTGGTTATGATTACGTTTTTCGAGCTGTATTTTTTATCGCTCATGCGTATTTCAACTCGCATTTACTTTTAATGTTTTTTATTGATATAGGTATGAATTATTGTGCATTAAGGTGGTTATGATTACGTATTTTGAGCTCTATCTTTTATCGCTCTTGCGTATTTCAACTCGCATTTACTTTTAATGTTTTTTATTGATATAGGTATTAATTAATGTGCTTTCGGGTGGTTATGATTATGTTTTTTGAGCTCTAGCTTTTATCGCTCATGCGTATTTCAACTTGCATTTACTTTTAATGTTTTTTATTGATATAGGTATTAATTAATGTGCTTTCGGGTGGTTATGATTATGTTTTTTGAACTCTATCTTTTATCGCTCATGCGTATTTCAACTTGCATTTACTTTTAATGTTTTTTATTGATATAGGTATTAATTAATGTGCTTTCGGGTGGTTATGATTATGTTTTTTGAACTCTATCTTTTATCGCTCATGCGTATTTCAACTTGCATTTACTTTTAATGTTTTTTATTGATATGGGCATTAATTGTTGTGCTTTCGGGTGGTTATGATAACGTTTTTCGAGCTGTATTTTTTATCGCTCATGCGTATTTCAACTCGCATTTACTTTTAATGTTTTTTATTGATATGGGCATTAATTAATGTGCTTTCGGGTGGTTATGATTACGTTTTTTCGAGCTGTATTTTTTATCGCTCATTCGTATTTCAACTCGCATTTACTTTTAATGTTTTTTATTGATATAGGTATTAATTAATGTGCTTTCGGGTGGTTAAGATTATGTTTTTCGAGCTGTATTTTTTATCGCTCATGGGTATTTCATCTCGTATTTACTTTTTATGTTTTTTATTGTTATAGGGATTAATTATTGTGCTTTCGGGTGGTTATGATTAAGTTTTTGATTGATATTAGGATTGATTTTTTTGTTTTTAGTTCTCATTATAACGTTGCTGGAATATACATCATTTAGCTTTTTTATTTATTTATTTATTTTTATTTAAATTTTTTATTATTATTTTTGTATAAAAGGATCAGTTATAGTTCCTTTTTTAGCGTCCTGAGTAAGTTTTTTCAACTAAATATTTTATAATGGACTCACTTCCTCACATTTTCTTACAATTATTTGATAATATAATTGAGGAATCGCTTATTCTATTTTCGGGTGTTCTTATAACATTATTTGAACCTTATTTGTTATCGCTTTTACTCATTTTAAGTTACTGTTCCTATTTCATAAATATTTGATAGAGGGATCGTTTATAGTGTTTTGGGAAATACTAATACAGTTTATGACATTTTTTTATAGCAAGTGCACATTTCAACTTAAAAAAAGTGATCTAGAACAATGCGCAATTGCGATGTAACATCCAGTTAAAAAAAGTAATCAGATCGTGCAAAAACACAACAAATAATTTTTACTTGAAATTATAACATAATATCTACGGTAGAAATTCCCAAGCGGATAAAAGAATAATGTTCAAAACACGTAATCAGAATCCCCTAAAACAAAAACAAAGAAAGACCACTCTATCAAAATATAAAATGATATTAGCACTAAGTTTAAAGGCGGGCGCGCTATAAGCAGTCCAAAAAAAGTGTTTTCATAACAACCCAAAAACACAAGTATAGATCCCTATAACAATAAAAAGATTAAAAGTAAAAGCAAGTTGAAATGCGAACAAGCGACAATAAATACAGCTCAAAAAACGTAATTACAAGACCCGCAAAAACAATTAATAACCTATATATCAATAAAAAACATTAAAAGTAAATGCGAGTTAAAATACGCATGAGCGATAAAGGATAGAGCTCAAAAAACGTAATCATAACCACTCAAAAGCACATTAAGTAATCCCTATATATAAAAAAACAAAACATTAACAGTAAATGCAAGTTGAAATACTTGGAGCGATAAAAGATAGAGCTCAAAAAAACGTAATCATAACCACCCGAATGCACAATAATTCAGCCCTAAAAAAATAAAAAAACATTAAAAGTAACTGCGAGTTGAAATACGCATGAGCGATAAAAGATAGAGCTCAAAAAACATAATCATAACCACCCGAAAGCACATTAATTAATACCTATATCAATAAAAATCATTAAAAGTAAATGCGAGTTGAAATACGCAAGAGCGATATAAAAATACAGCTCGAAAAACGTTATCATAACCACCCGAAAGCACATTAATTAATACCTATATCAATAAAAAACATTAACAGTAAATGCAAGTTGATATAAGCATGAGCGATAAAAGATAGAGCTCAAAAAACATAATCATAACCACCCGAAAGCACATTAATTAATACCTATATCAATAAAAAACATTAACAGTAAATGCAAGTTGATATACGCATGAGCGATAAAAGATAGAGCTCAAAAAACATAATCATAACCACCCGAAAGCACATTAATTAATACCTATATCAATAAAAATCATTGAAAGTAAATGCGAGTTGAAATACGCAAGAGCGATAAAAAATACAGCTCGAAAAACGTTATCATAACCATCCGAAAGCACATTAATTAATACTTATATCAATAAAAAACATTAAAAGTAAATGCGAGTTAAAATACGCATGAGCGATAAAGGATAGAGCTCAAAAAACGTAATCATAACCACCCAAAAGCACATTAAGTAATCCCTATATATAAAAAAAACAAAACATTAACAGTAAATGCAATTGAAATACTTGGAGCGATAAAAGATAGAGCTCAAAAAACGTAATCATAACCACCCGAATGCACAATAATTCAGCCCTACATAAATAAAAAACATTAAAAGTAACTGCGAGTTGAAATACGCATGAGCGATAAAAAATACAGCTCGAAAAAACGTAATCATAACCACCCAAAAGCACAATAATTAATCCCTATATCAATAAAAAACATTAACAGTAAATGCAAGTTGATAAACGCATGAGCGATAAAAGATAGAGCTCAAAAAACATAATCATAACCACCCGAAAGCACATTAATTAATACCTATATCAATAAAAATCATTAAAAGTAAATGCGAGTTGAAATACGCAAGAGCGATAAAAAATACAGCTCGAAAAACGTTATCATAACCACCCGAAAGCACATTAATTAATACCTATATCAATAAAAAACATTAACAGTAAATGCAAGTTGATATACGCATGAGCGATAAAAGATAGAGCTCAAAAAACATAATCATAACCACCCGAAAGCACATTAATTAATACCAATATCAATAAAAAACATTAACAGTAAATGCAAGTTGATATACGCATGAGCGATAAAAGATAGAGCTCAAAAAACATAATCATAACCACCGAAAGCACATTAATTAATACCTATATCAATAAAAATCATTAAAAGTAAATGCGAGTTGAAATACGCAAGAGCGATAAAAAATACAGCTCGAAAAACGTTATCATAACCACCCGAAAGCACATTAATTAATACTTATATCAATAAAAAACATTAGAAGTAAATGCGAGTTGAAATACGCAAGAGCGATAAAAGATAGAGCTCAAAAAACATAATCATAACCACCCGAAAGCACATTAATTAATACCTATATCAATAAAAATCATTAAAAGTAAATGCGAGTTGAAATACGCAAGAGCGATAAAAAATACAGCTCGAAAAACGTTATCATAACCACCCGAAAGCACATTAATTAATACCTATATCAATAAAAAACATTAACAGTAAATGCAAGTTGATATACGCATGAGCGATAAAAGATAGAGCTCAAAAAACATAATTATAACCACCCGAAAGCACATTAATTAATACCTATATCAATAAAAAACATTAACAGTAAATGCAAGTTGATATACGCATGAGCGATAAAAGATAGAGCTCAAAAAACATAATCATAACCACCCGAAAGCACATTAATTAATACCTATATCAATAAAAATCATTAAAAGTAAATGCGAGTTGAAATACGCAAGAGCGATAAAAAATACAGCTCGAAAAACGTTATCATAACCACCCGAAAGCACATTAATTAATACCTATATCAATAAAAAACATTAACAGTAAATGCAAGTTGATATACGCATGAGCGATAAAAGATAGAGCTCAAAAAACATAATCATAACCACCCGAAAGCACATTAATTAATACCTATATCAATAAAAATCATTAAAAGTAAATGCGAGTTGAAATACGCAAGAGCGATAAAATATACAGCTCGAAAAACGTTATCATAACCACCCGAAAGCACATTAATTAATACTTATATCAATAAAAAACATTAGAAGTAAATGCGCGTTGAAATACGCAAGAGCGATAAAAGATAGAGCTCAAAAAACATAATCATAACCACCCGAAAGCACATTAATTAATACCTATATCAATAAAAAACATTAAAAGTAAATGCGAGTTAATATGCAAGCGAGCGATAAAAAATACATCTCGAAAAACGTAATTATAATACCTGAAAACACATTAATAATTCCCGAAAACTATCCCTCCCCTCTAAAAATTCAAAATCAACAACTATTTTAAAACTAAATATTTTTTTAAATATTAGTTCGTAAAAAACAGAACCTGATATCATATATCTAAAAACAAAACAAAAAACAGTGATATGATATGCCAAAATTATTAAAAAAGTCATAATTTTAATTAAACTAATTATTTTTAAATAAATAAATAAATAAAACGGAATATTTAAGGCTAGAAGTGAAGAAAAAGGTGACATTTGACTTGGAAAAGGTAACATTTGAAATGGAAAAGGTGACATTTGAAATGGAAATGGTTACATTTGACTTGGAAAGGGTTACATTTGAAATGGAAAGGGTTACATTTGACTTGGAAAAGGTTATATTTGACTTGGAAAAAGTTACATTTGACTTGGAAAAGGTTACAATTGACTTGGAAATGCTATAGTAAGGGAAAGTATTTTTACTCTATTTTGGGTATACTCTTTATAAAGGCCGGGTGCGCCCCAGGAGGATCTCCATACCTCTCGCTCGCTCCACGAATGAAATAACAGAATGAATAGTTCTGCTTTAGCCGGGATTCGAACCTGGGTCCCGGAGAACAGTAGCCGAATGCTCTTTTCACTAGGCCACGCCTCTTCTCTACGATTTTTTTTTTTTTTTTTAACTCACTTAATCTATTAAAATTCGTATTTTTTCATGCTTATTGAAACTCTGATAATGCTTAAATACTGTTATTTAAAATGTTTCTCTCTAAAGTACCTTCAATTTTATAGAATCTCAAAAATTAAAGATATCGTTTAATTAAGATTGATATAAAACACAATTTTTTTTTTTTAACACAAGAATAGTAAAGTAGAAGTATAATATACAGTTGGAAAGCTAAAGATTTTAGAAACATGTTATATTCAAATTTGTGAAAGGTAATGCAAAGTGAAGAATAGACCATAAAATTAGGTATTGTTACACAAAACAATTGTTATATTATTGAATTTAAAACTTATATTTTGATGTAACAAAGGTAGATGTAATTATTTAAACATTTTAGAACTATAGCTTTATTTAAAAGTTCTAAAATTAATTTTTACAACCGAGGGTAGTGAAAGTAGTCTGTTGCGGAGTAACGGATCTCTTACAGCTTTGGGTGATCAATAATAGGTTGAACACGCACCAATCGGTCCCGTAAATCATGTAAGATTCAGAACTGGAAGTAAATTCATGTGATTAAACTTTAAAAAAAAGTTTTACTACATAGTGTAAAAAACCCATGAACTGCTGCCTTTAGGGTAGGGGTGTTTCGAGAATATATTAATAAGTTGAAAAGAGCACGTGTCTCCCTGCTTCTTCTTAGTTTACCTCTGTCAAAACATGTATATAGAAAGAAAATTTATTAAATTAAAGAATTTGATAAATAATATTTTATGTAAATAGAGAAAATAAAATATTAGGGGTACCAAGAGGATTGCCACAAATGTCATCTATGCCTAATGCAGGTATAAAACTAAGTATAAGACCAAAAGCCATTTAAACATTCAATTTTTACTTTCACTTACTATATATAGTAAGGGGAAGTATTGCGATCGTGAAAATTTTCGAATTCCAGTTTTCAACGGAAATACACGTTTTAGGGTCCCCTGAGTCTAAATAACCAAGTCCCGCAAAAAGGTCTGTGTGTGTGTGTGTGTGTGTGTGTGGTAACTCCCGGGCGGAAACGGTAAGTCCTATGAAACTGAAATTTCATATTTAAGACAACTATACGCCCGAGACGTGACAAAAGTGTTTTAATCAAAATGAGCTTAACAGAAGAGGGAGCTTACCAGGAAAACGGTTCGAACGATTTTGATTAAACTCGCTATATCGATGTAGAATTTAATGGGCGTTAATATCATGTAGGTTTTATTCTGATTAAAATATTCTGACAGAGCTTAAATGCCGAAGAGCAGTAATATACATGTATGATATACCGTTGGAAAGCTAAAGATTTTAGAAAAAAATATTACCTCATACACAAGCTTTAAAAGTTGATTGAGAGTGATGAAACAAACATAAAACTAACTGATTATTTTAGATAATAATATAATAGATTTTTTAATAAAACACACGTTTCTGTATAAATTCAATTTAATTAATTCCTTAATAGTTTCACGTATTTTTATCTCTAACTTTTTTTGAAAATTCTTTCATTGATTTTAAAAATGGAGGTAAGTGAAAGTCGTGTGTTGCCCGCATCAGATTTTTATGCTTAGTAATAACACTAGAATATTTTATTATAATGCTGTCTAAATGTGTTTTGTAGCATTTCTTAAAAAGTATGTTGAAATTGAGAATGTAACCGTAACAGTTTATTTATATTTTTGAGTTTTGTTAAACATCTTCATAAAAAATATTTTTAAGTTTCGAATTCTAGTTTTCACCGGAGATACACGTTTCAGGTTCGCCAGAAAACGAATAGTCGTACAATACTGAAATTTCATATTCACTATACGCCCGAGGTGTTACAGCAACTTTTTCATCAAAAATCGGATAACCAGTTCCACCTTATACCATGCTCTAACGATTTTGATTAAACTCCCTATATCGATGTAAAATTTTATGGGCTTTAATATCATGTAGGTTTTACTCTGATTGATATAGGCTGACGGGGGTTCAATGCCGATATTTAAAATTTTCTTTATATAAAGTACCTTTGATTTTGTAGTATCTATAAAAATAATTATATCATTTATTTAGTACTGATAAGTATATAATTTGAACGAATACTATATTCAACTAAAATAAATACCAAAATTATTTTTGTTATGCAATTTTGGTGTTTTGAACATAAAACCAGTAATATAGAAAAACAAAAACAGCGAAATATAGAAGTTGAGCGAACTTGATAATCAACTAAAGGATAGAACGAGCAAAAATATTTTATTGTGTTTTTGAACACAAAAACAGTAATCTAGATTTATAATTTACCGTTGGAAAGCTAAAGATTTTAGAAAAATTATTTTCTTATACACAAAATTGTAAAAGGCAATATACAGTGGTGAAAATCCAATAAAACTAACTGATTTTCATAGATAATAATATAATAGATTATTTGATAAAACACAATTTTCTGTTTAATTTAATGTAAATAATTCTTCAACAATTTATTTTTGTTTCTAAATGTATTTAAAAACTTGATTGATAAAACACAATTTTCTGTTTAATTTAATGTAAATAATTCTTCAACAATTTATTTTTGTTTCTAAATGTATTTAAAAACTATTTAAAATGATTTTAACAACGGAGGTAAGTGAAAGTCCAGATTTAATTTCAAAATAAACTATCCTGCTGATCGCTTTTGAAGAAAACAGATGTTTAAAATGTCAAAAATTTTAATCTCATGATCGAATTAAGAAATAAATTTCGAAAGATTTATTTTCCGGAGTGATAAGGCTCAAGTGTTCTAGAGCACTTGGTTGTGTAATAAGATAAAAGGTGTAAATAATAATCCATAAAATGTATTCCTCTGGTGCTATAAATACTGTTATCAAACCTCCAGCAGATCAGAATGGGTGTTATCACAGACCTCGTGAATCTCCTCATGACAAAAAGTTCAAATTCCATAGAGATTATCTAGCTACTGCCGACCCAGTACAATATTAACATATTATCTGATTGAAAATAGATTTTTCAGGGCTGATTTTGATCAAGATCAATTTTGTTTTTTTGGCAAAGGAAGGAAAGTGAGATATATTCACTAATACATCATTAGACCTAGTTAATCTTTATAGTTTTTTTTTCATTGTGAATTATGTAATAGGAAAATTTCCCTCAGTTAAAAAGAGCCTTATCTCTTTTATAAATGTGTTTACTACTACTGTTAGGAAATCTGGATTTGACAGACGCCAGTTTTATATAGCGATTTAATTTATGACTTGCTAAAAATAAAAATAAAACGCAAACTCAAATAAAATGGATTGAGTTTATTTTTAATGTAATTCCTTGTTCTTATATATAAATACCTTATGTTTGTTATAAACATGTGCTCCTTTAATAAATCTTATTTTATTTTTTTCATTTTCATCCAATCTTATGATTTAGTTCTGATGGGTGATGAAGTCACGGAAACTTTTAAATTAATACGGATTGAATCAAATACAGATAAGAAGAATTATACTTTTGTAGGTGATATTGACACAACAGGATATACATTATTTTTTCGCTCAAAATTTTATTCACACCTGTAAAAAAATGGGCTAAAATCTGAGAAAACATGGCGTGGGCAGACATGAGGGAGACAGCACCCAGTGGTGCATAATCTTGACATTAAGCAGAACTATATTTTTAGGTCAGGAGGTCCCTCATCCAACTCCTTTTCATTCTACGTCGATTTATGGATAGTATGTCAGTTGTAGCCATGTTTTGCACAAGTTTGTTTACGTGTCCATCTGCTTTGTCGTGAAATCGTTTGTAAGTCGATCGAATGTGGTTTGTTGAAGTTAGAATTCGTAGGGCAGTATGAAGGGTATCGTTTCAAACATATGGTGGTGAGTTCGTTGCCAGTCTTAAAAATTGCGATTGAAAGGTTTGTATTTTTCTTATGTGTGTCTTTTTAGCAGGCCCGTATATTGGCAAGCGTAAGTCCATATTGGTTTTAATAATTAAGAGTATACATTAAGTTTCTGTCTGGTGAATAATTTAGAACGTCTATGTAGTATTGAATATAAAAGTCTTAGTCGGAAGTTTAGCGTTTTACGTTTTGTCTCGACGTGTGGGCCCCATGGCAATCTCTTGTCAAAAATACGTCCTAGGTACGTAACTGTATTGTGGTATTGGGTGATTGTCTATATAAACTGGAGGGCAGGTTCCGCGTCTAAGGATAAATAACATGTTGTGACTTGTCATGGTTAGTTTTTAACTTACATTTCTCACATCATTATAATATGTTGTCCAAGTGGTGTACAAAGGATATAAATGGAGAAATTAAAGTCTAGGTGGAGTGAGATTAAGTCGTGATTAATGCGGAGAAATGAGTGTTATGTTCGTAGCTTCTTTCAAGAAAATATTGTATTATCTATTCTGAAGGTTTGAGACAGTGTAAAACGTGAACGCTAAGTTTAAAGGATGAACAACACCCTGAAGTCTTAGAAAATAATTTACTCTAAGAAACTTTTGTTCCAAACATATGAGACTACTGAAGAATCTGAAGGTTAGACAACGCAGAATTGTGGAGCTTATATTTGATTAGTTTAACTGAAGTTTATCTATAATACTAGTGGACCCTTATATAATACTTCGCATTGGTGCAATTGAATGAGGAGTTATTTATGTTAAGAAAATGTCTGTCTGACCGATTTAGAGCTTATCGCGTTGGGAGTTTGAGTTTATCGTACTGAAACGTGTAATTAGGAAAAAAATATATTTATTTTATAACGTTTCTTCTTTATTATATTAAATCATCGGTCGAAATGAAAAACATACATCAACATTGATTAAGTTTAGTTATTTCAAAGTGAAGCACAGATGACGGAATGTTTGATTTTCCCATATATTGAAAACTTTATTGAT
This sequence comes from Piezodorus guildinii, assembly GCA_023052935.1. NCBI lineage: Eukaryota > Metazoa > Arthropoda > Insecta > Hemiptera > Pentatomidae > Piezodorus > Piezodorus guildinii. Next base: position 67,867,607 of record CM041293.1, read on the forward strand.
ATGTATGTATTAAAAAAACTATAGAAATAACAACGGTTTTTTATTTTATTCGGTTTATCACTATTTTATATTTCAAATGAACTATTTAAATTATAGTGAAGTGAGAATTGTTGACTTTGTGAGTAAGTGAGAGAAGTAACTTTGTATTGGTGCAGTCAAAATAACACACAATTAAGACATAAACTTAATTTAGGCCGAAACGTCGGCACCAGTTCATTAAGTTTATATCTTAATTGTGTGTTCTTTTGACTGCACCCTTAACTTACTTCTCTCACTTATTTAAATTATATTTAAAGAGTTAAATTAAGTTTCAATTAGAATCCCATCTAGTGAAACATCTCTATTCATGAAATAGCATTCAATTTGAAATAACTAATAATACTGTTAATTTATAGATTTATAACAACTTACCATTTATGTTAACAGCTTTGTTACAATTCGGTACGTAATATTGTTTCTAAAATCATGCGTACTAAATGGAAGAAAATAACTCGCACGATCCTGTACGACGGTGGCAACATTTGCCTATTATAACCTCCCGCTTTACTAATAACATATGTTCATAATTTTATGGGCTTACAACAACTTTATATTAACTTGTACGATTTATTTATTTGTATATTAACTTTTTTTTTGATCATGCGCTTTTCCAACAGTTTATTGTACGTCTATACTACTGCTTATATTTCAGGACTAATTTTTTGATAATTTGATTACAAAAAATTAATTTTTCTCGTTTCAAGTAAAGCGAAACTGCAATGTATTTTACTTTTAAGCCTTCAGGAAAGAATTCCTTAAATTATAATAAAAACAGTATCAAAATCCGTCAACTGGTTTAGAAGGAGTTAGCGGAAATTAAGAAACCGTGGTATCATTTTATATGTGTAGAGAAGAGATGAGGTATAGCATCGGTGCTGCTCAAGTAGTCGTTTAATGTTTTTAGGATTATTTATAAATGAATTTCCAAAAGTTATGTTCAAGAGGTGTTAGGTTTGTGTTAAGTCTGTTAGCTTGGACGGTGGACATTGAATTGATTTGTGTTGGCGAAAATGGTTGAGTCAACATAGAACATGTGACTATCATTCAACATTTTAATAAACTGTGATGTGTTGACTAGTGGATTCATTTTTACTTTCACTTACTATATATAGTAAGGGAAAGTATTGCGATCGTGACGTTAAAAAACCTTTTTCATCAAAATGAGCTTACTTTAAGCCATGCATTTTGAACCTTTTTTTGATTTTCTCGAAAACGGTTTCGACGATTTTGATTAAACTCGCTATATCGCTATGTAAAATTTAATAGTCTTAAACGTCATATAGGTATTATTCTGATTAAAATAGTCTGACAGGACTTAAATGCCGATCTTTTAATTTTCTTCTTCTAAAGTACCTTTAATTTTGTTGATTCTATAAAAATAACTTTATTATCTTGTTAACACTGATGAAAAACAGGTAAATATATAAATTCGATACCCAAATAAAGGAAAAAACTGAACAAATATTTTTTTAATGCAATTTTTTGTTTTTTAACTTAAGAACAGTAGTATACATGTATAATATCCCGTTGGAAAGCTAAAGATTTTAGAAAAAATATTATGACATACAAAAACTTTTAAAAGTTGATAGAGAGTGATGAAAACCCGATAAAACTAAGTGATTATTTTATATAATAATATAATAGTGTTATTTTTTAATAACACACCTGTTTCTATGGAAATTCCATTTAACTAAATCTTAATAGTTTCACTCATTTTTATCTCCTACTGTATTTGAAAATTCTTTAATCGATTCTAAAAACGGAGGTAAGTGAAAGTCGTGTGTTGCCCGCCCCAGAATTTTTTTTTTTTTTCATGAAGTCTAGATTGATTCTGTACAAACGTTTTTTCGACACAAAGGCTGGTAAGATTAAATACAACTTTAATTTCGGAGTTCAATATAAAAGAATTATATTGGGTTTCGAATTTGTTAATACTTTTTGTTCTTTTCTATAAAATAATTGATTTATGTTTACCACTAAAATGATACACATTCTCTTTCTCTCTCATTCTACCTCCATAAAAAAAAATTGCACTACCGTTCGCTTACTTTTTCTAGCATTTAAACATGGTTTAGTTAATAATTTTTATAATTAAAAAAAAAAAAACAGTATTCTGATCACTAAATTTTTTATTAATTTTCTTACTATTTTTTCTATTGTTATTTATTATTTTTTTCTAAATCTTTTATTTATTTATCAAATGAAATATACAACACAAAAAAAATATATCATAACGGATATACAACACAATAATTTAAATCTGTCCGATAATAATAAATAAAATAAAAATAAATTATTTTAATTCCCATCGAATCAAACGAATCACTAAAAAATTATATGAGCAAGGAAACATAATTTTTTTTCTTTAAAATATGTTCCATATAATTTTTGAAAAAAAAAAAAAAAATATGAGTAGTTTTAACAAAACCTAATATTTAATAAAAATTCACACACTAAACCAACCGTATATAGAATATATTTGTTTAAATTATAATAATTCTATCTGTTAAAATAATAAAATGTTATATGTTTTTATTTAAGTCATCAAAGAACCACTTTTAAGATTTCTGATTTTTAAGTCTTATATTATTGTACTTATTTTTACGTCATATTCTATGAAAGACTAATCTGCTTAGGACCCAATAAATTGCTCAGTTGTTAATTTCTTGTAGATCTATTTTCAAGGTTGATATTCAAAGGAAGAACTAGATTTTATTGTTTTTACTAACCATAATTTGCCCTTGTTTGTCATGTTATCTTTATTAGCAATGACATATTCCCCATGACCTATAATATCATTTCCTGATATACTCTATCCTCTTTAATTAAAATACCTCATTCATATCTTGAGTTTTTGGTGTAAACTTTACTCTGAAATATTTTTAAAGTAAGTATTTGAAGGAAAAAAGTTTTTAATCGTAAAATGTTTTTTATTTAAGAGTATTTAACCTTTCCTGAAATAATTAGTTGAGAATTATTTACAAATCATTTAATTAATACGAAAAAAAATCTTATTGTGGAATACTTTTGAGAACACTAACTTGTCAGGAAGTTGATGTTTAAGAAGACAAAAATTTTATAGGACGTGGAACATTCAGAAGGAAAAAAATAATAATAATTTGAATAAAAACAAAATCTAGTAATTTTACTTACCTATATATGAAATATATAGTAAGGGAAAGTACTGAGATCGTGAAAATTTTGACATTTCAGTTTTCAACGGAAATACACAATTTAGGGTTCGTAGAATTTAAATAACCTAGTCACACGAAAAGGCCTGAATGTGGTAAGTTAAGTATAATAACGAAAAGTGGCGCGAAACTGAAATTTTATATTTAAGACAACTCTACGCCGATTAGCTACATTATCATTAAATTCGGCGAAATAGAAGGGCCAATTTGTACCATGCATTTTGTACCTTTTTACGAATATTTCAAAAACGGCTGAATTGATTTTGATTAAAGTCACTATTATCTATATAAAATTTAATGAGCTTTATTGTCATCTAGGTCACCCCTATTTTTTTCTTCCTCTAAAGTACATATATTTCAAAAATTAACTATATCATCTTGTTACCTTTGATAAATAACAGATAAATATATAATTGGAAGGAATTTGATATCCAACTAAAGCTGAAAAGAACAAAACTATTTTTTTAGTGTAATTTTGTAATTTTTGTTTTTGAACACATGAACAGTAATGTAGATGTATAATATACCTTTGGAAAGCTAAATATTTTATAATAAAATATTATCTAATAACCTCGCGCGGACATGTTAAAGTTAAAAAGATCTGGGGAAATGAAAAAATTACCGAAAAAATAGAAAGAATCAATTCTTATTCTGATTCACAAAAAAGGCCGAGGACGGATTGTAACAACTATCGTAGGATCTCTCTTCTCCCTTAATGTTGTGAAATATTCTCTTCAATGCTTACTAGCCGAATCACAGAATACACTGAGGAAATTATCGGAGACTACCAATGTGGTTATAGGCGGAATCGCTCGACTATTGATTAAAAATTTTCCTTACGTCAAATATTGGAGAAAAAACGGTGTTGTTCATCAGCTTTATATCGATTTTAGAAAGTCTTATGATTCCATAGACCGTCAGAAGCTGTATAACATCATGATTGAACAGGGAATACCTTAATGTTAGTAAACCTAGTACAGATGTGTTTGTCGGAAACATTTCATAAAGTTAGAATCGGTCATAATTACTCGGAGAGATTTGAGGTGCGATCAGGTCTGAAACAGGGTGACTCGATCACACCTGTTTTATTTAATATAGCTTTACAATATGTCATAGAAAAGCTAACGTGTACTGGGAAAGGTTCAAATATGGATGATAAAATTCTGGTTTTGGGTTCGCCGATGATTTGGTACTATTGGGTGAAGAAATGGAAACTATACCACTAAATACAAGTGCGTTTATAAAACCCATTAAAAAAATAGGGCTCGAAATAAATACCGATAAGACTAAATATATGATTAATAGTAGAAACGGTGACGATCTTGGTGATATTGATATATCAGGACATACGTTTGAACACGTTGAGAAATTTAAGTATTTAGGTTCAATGATAACAAGAAAAAATAAAATCCAGGATGAAATAAAGTCCCGGTTAAAGGTGGAAAATGCGTGTTATTATCCAGTTGCTAAATTACTTGGCTCGCGACTTTTACTCCAGTTGCTAAATTACTTGTCTAAAAACTTAAAGGTTAGAATTTATAAAACTATTATTCTTCCGACGATCCTTTACGGATGTGAAACGTGGCCTCTTACTTTGAAGGACGAACAGCGGCTTAAGGTTTTCGAAAATAAGGTACTGCGTAAAATATTTGGTCCGAAGATAGATGAGGCCACTGGGGAGTTTAGAAGGTTGGCAACGCGGAATTGCGGAGCTTATACCCTGTGAATATAATTGAGTTGATAGCATCGAGGAGACTCAAATGGGCGAGTAAAGTTGTCGGGCAGGGTGAGGAATTGATTCCGAGAAAATTGGTATTCGCTGAACCGACTGGTAGGCGTCCGAAAGGTCGACCGAAGCGTCGATGAGTGGATTGCGTTAAGGCTGATCTTGGGGGCTTGGGCTTGAACGGTGATCATTGGACGAACCTGTGTAAGCGGAATTTGGTGGTATTGGCATCGAATCTTCGGGTCCGGTAAGCCTATTATTATTATCATTATCTTATAAATAAAGTCGTAAAAGTTTATGTAGAGTGATGAAAACACGGTTTAACTAACTGGTTCTTGCAGATAATAATGTAATAGTTGATTGAATAGAACGGATATTTCTATATAAACTTAACGTAATTAATTCTTTAACCTTTTCACATCTCTTTATTTGAAAATTCTTAAATTGATTTTAGTAACGGAGGTAAGTGAAAGTCGTTTGATGCGCGCAACAGATTACAGTTTGTTAATTTATTTTGTTAACATTTGTTCTAGAAAGTCCAATAGTGCCTTGCTATTCTTAATTACTTTATTGAATATGTATCTTTCACTGAATTTTCAACTCATATCATCAAATATAGATCATATCAGAAATAATAAAGAATACAAAAAAAAAAAAAACGCAACCATACGCTTTTATAAGCATCATTGAGGAACAATGAATTTTGGAAAATATTTGCAAACCTCTCTTCGAAATTTATTTCAATAATGACCCTACATCATAGTGGTCTTGAGGGCCTGTCATAGTGTACACAGATTGTATATCTTATGTAAAATGTTCCGGGCATTGCTGATAAGAATATAAATAGATGTGTAAATCATTAGAGATTATATGTCCCAGATTATGTCTGGTTCGAGTGGGATATTTATACACGAGGATTTAAATTTTTTTTATTTAACATAGAAAGAGAGATTATTATTATTACTAATTATTACCTAAAATAATTAATCGTATTAACTTCTCTTTGTTTATTTATTTCATAACAACCTTCTCCTGACTGTTTTGTTATAAAGGCAATAAATAAAGAATTAGCCGTGAACGGGAACCCTAAATTCAAACCCGCTGACTCAAACCCTGCCACAAACCCTTGTAACCGCGCGGAAAACTATCGAGGCGCTGGATAAGAGACTTGCTATACTAATTGTCATTTGTTTTTAAGATCTATTTTATAGTTGAGTTTCTGTATTTCTATCTATTCTTTAGCATATTTTCTTATTACGTAAGCAGATAGCAAACCTCATGTTGTCAAAACTCCTATAAATGAATAAAAATATTTCTAGATATTTACTATAAACGATGTGAGTTGTCCTTAACTGAAAGTTAATGAGTCTAAAACAAAATATAATAATAATAATAATAATAATTATAGGCTTAGCGAACCCGAAGGTTCGATGCCGATGCCACCAAATTCCGCCTACACAGACTCGTCCAATGCTCACCATTCAAGCCCAAGCTCCCGAGATCAGCCTTAACGCAATCCTCCCATCTCCGCTTCGGCCTACCTTTCGGACGCCTACCAGCCGGAACCGTTGGAAGAATAATAGTTTTATAAATTCTAATCTTTAAGTTTTTAGATAGAAGCCGCGAACTAAGTAACTTAGCAACTGAATAATAACACGCATTTCCCACCTTTAACCAGGACTTTATTTCTTCCTGGATTTCATTTTTTCTAGTTATAATTGAACCTAAATACTTGAATTTCTCTACGTGTTCAAAAGTATGACTTGATACATCAATATCACCAAGATCGACACCGTTTCTGCTACTAATCATATACTTCGTTTTATCGGTATTTAATTCGAGTCCTATTTCTTTACCGGTTTTTATTAACACACTTGTATTTAGTTGTATGGTTTCCGTGTCTTCACCTAGCAGTACCAGATCATCGGCATACCCCAAAACCGGAATCTTGTCACCCATATTTAAGCCTTTTTCGGTACACATCACCTTTTCTATGACATATTCTAAAGCTATATTAAATAACACAGGTGAAAGGGAGTCACCCTGTTTCAAACCCGATCGCACCTCAAATCTCTCGGAGTAATTATGACCGATTCTAACTTTATGAAATGTTTCCGACAAACACATCTCTACTAGGTTTACTAACTTTCTAGGTATTCCCTGTTCAATCATGATGTTATATAGCTTCTGACGGTCTATTGAATCATAAGCCTTTTTAAAAGCGATATAAAGTTGATGGACTACACCGTTGTATTCCAATTTTTTCTCTAATATTTGACGTAAGGAAAATATTTGGTCAATAGTCGAGCAATTCCGCCTAAAACCACATTGGTAATCTCCGACAATTTCCTCAGCGTATTCCGTGATTCGACTAGTTAGAATTGACGAGAATATTTTATAGCATACTGGGAGAAGAGAGATCCCACGATAGTTGTTACAATCCGACCTCGGTCCTTTTTTGTGAATCGGAATAAGTATTGATTCTTTCCATTCTTCGGGCATTTTTTCAGTTTCCCAGATCTTTTTAACTAAAAAATGTATTTTGGAAACGCCCGCTTCGCCACACTCCTATCACGAGTGAATTAATCATCATTTCCTGCGGCCTTATAACGTTTTAATTTTCCTATCGTCATTTCGACTTCCTCTTTAATCGGTGCGTCTATCCATGAAAACAAAATATACGTTAGCATAAGAAATTTTAGAAGGTCTCGAAGTTTTCTAACCAGGAATCTGTGGTCACTCAAGAACATAGTCACTTTGTTAAGATAAGAACAAGGATAATAGCAGACAACAAATGTTACTTTAGATGAAGCAAGCAGCTAAGCGGATAATTTCCAGACCGACCAAACCCCACCTATGTTGTCATCATGTCATTGGTACGTCCCGTACTTTTTTTAGGGACTTAGGCTTTCAAAGTCTAATGAAAAGTAACTTCTTATATTTGAAAGAACAGTTCTGCGTCAGCATCTGTACAATGTTTTCGTGGAAGCTGACTTTTACATAACAATATAGTCGTAGAGCTTACCTTATACAAGACATATTAACATGATATCAGACGAGAACAATTGCTTAAACGACAAATCCATGGAACAGGGCGATGAGAAAGGCCAAAAAGCTGAGGTGAGCAAATGGTAAAACTGGGGACGCTCGCAGCATGAGCTATGATCTAGATTCCATCGGCTTAAGATCGTGAAAATTTGATTTGAATTATCTATTTTAATAAGATTGAATTAACATTTACTGAGTTATGAGATCATCGCCATATCTTAATAATGACAATTGTTGTGCAGATGAAAATCTTAATAGAGGTTTCCTTTGCCGTCTAGATATGCAATTTGGCTGAGTTTGGGAAAATTCATCCTATAAATGATGAAAAACATTATCTTACTGACGCAAGTAATAATTTTACAAGACTATTTTACAATAATTAAAAGACTCTCGAATTTTAAACTTCTTTGAAGCAAAATCAATAGTTCTGCGGGCAGACAGGTTTTATTTCATATTTGAATTTTAGGTATCAAGAAACGTGAAACCACAAAGTTTGAAGGTTTATTTTATTTATTTATTTTTAGGATGCGGCGTAGTGTAGTTGATAGAGCACTAGTCTAATGTTCTCCGGGTCTTGGGTTCGAATCCCGGTTGTGACAGAATATTATTTATTCCGTTAATTCAGTCGAGGGGCAACCTTAGAGTAGGGAGACCCTTCTGGGGCAGACCCATCCTCTATAAAGTGGGTATCTAAAAAGTAGGGGAAAACCTGGTAGCTGAACCTGATCAAGGCCTAATCACCTCATTTTACAGCCGTTGGTCTAGAAACAGTATGAATCACAATATGTACTGAGCCCAAGACCCTTCATGTGTTGTAGTGGTACAGGTTTCTTTTTTCTCTCTCTTTTTTTAGTCGATAACAAAGGTTTATTTTTGAAAATAATTAACCTAAAACGAAAATTAATAAAAGTAAACTGGATTACTTTTTATGTCTAATTCTTAGAATAGCATAATTATAAAATAATTAGGTAAAGCCGCTGGTATTGACTTAAGGTGTTTAAGGATTACCCTACACTGACTTAATTGTTTACACTTGACTTGAGAGCTTATGTTATGAAGGAGAACTCGCGGTGTTAATTGTAAACATACATCACCGTTTGGGATCTCATCCGCCTCTTAATTAACTGACTTTGAGGCAATGAGCTTACATAATGTTCTGATACACATTTAAGATTTCAGACACCTCGATTATTAAATGATATGTTTTAATTATTTAACGTTGATTAATAATCCTTAGAAATGCGAAATAAAATTATGTTATAAATTTATAAACAGTTTTAAGTTATTTTTTGAGAATATATAATTACAACAGTGTGGGCGAAACAGTGTAAGCAGTATTTAGTGGTATTGGCATTATTATTATATTATTATCGGATAGCCTTAAAGTAAAATTGTATATCTCTGGTTGTCTTAGGTAAAGAACTATTGAATATTTTAAATTATTTATATTATTTCATATATGGTAACTCTAAAATATTTTGGATTAGACACTATCTAGTCTTGGGTTATTAAAATGAGATGTATTATATCTTATCTGCTAACTGGCTGTTTAACACAACTGATTTTTAAGGACACGTAGGCAGTAAGAAAACCAACAGGATAATAAATATCAATAGTTTTATATATACTAAGCATTGTAAGGTCAGTAATAATAATTTATATATATATTATAATATAACACATTTTTTTCAAACAAACAACCTGAGTATGACATAATATTTGCAATAATCAACTTCAATCATTAAATAGTATAGTGTTACTAACTTTGGTCCAATTACTTCATTTTTTTAAATTTATTTTTTATGATCACATCTTTCACTTTTGCTGAAAAGAGGCAGTAATTTTACTTTTTCAAGCGCATGCTCGAACTTTGAATCATCATGAATTTTAGTCAGGGCTGAAATATTTTTCCTCAATTCTCAAATGTCTCAATTGGCCATAAGTTCATTCAGTTTATGAACTATTAAATGATAAAATGGTATATATGTTTGTATTCGTCTTATAACTTCAAAAAATTGTTTAATATATTTTGTTTGGAAGAATTTCTGATAGAATTAACTACCGCAATAAACTGATATTTTTTCTTTGAATGAACTAATTTCAGTGACATAATGACTTCTGGGAGCGGCGTGCAGATAGAGCATTAGAATACTGTTCTCCGGATCCTGGGTTCGAATATTATAATATAATATGGGCTGTATCAGAATATTATTTATTCTGTTATTTCAGTCGGAGGGCGACAATTGAGACGTTGATTTCCAAAAGGTACTATATCCATTCTAGGAAATTTTACAGGAAGCGCGAAAATATCTCATTACTATATTATTAAACCAACTTATTTGATTCTTTTTACATTAAAATCTAGAATTGTTTTTTGCTGTATTAATCGCACTACATTAAAGTTATGGAATGTATTTTTTTTTAGAATGATTTGGAACGAAAATAAATGCGTAATTAGTACTTTTAGAAAATGTCCTCATTTCTAAATCGCGTTTTTTAAGAACTTGAGAATTCATTAGATAAAATCAAATTGAAGATTTAGATAAAACTAAATGATGAGAATACAAATATGTAAAAAAATGAATTTTGTAAAAAAGGAAATCAACGTCTCAATTTGGTATGGAGAACCTACTGGGGCAGACCCAGCGTCTATAAAGTGGGTATCGCAAATTAGGGAAAAACCTGGCTGCTGAGTGAGATCCTCATCCTAATCACCTCATTGCACGGCCTTTGGCTTAGGAACACTACGAATCTGTACATGTATTAAGCCCAAGACCCTTCATTGGTTGTAGAAATAATAATAATAATAATAAATTCTTTATTTATTCTGGGACTAATCCCTTAAGAATAATATTACTAGAAAATTAAAATAGACACTTTAGAGTCTTAGAGTATAAAAACAAACAGAAAAAAAATACAAATTACAAAAAAAATATAATAATAATAATTTAAAAAAACAACCTCAAATAAAAATATTGAAAATTAAACTATATCATAAACAAAATAAGAATATATATACAATTTTGATTACAATAATACAAATTATTTTGAGGTTAAATAATATAACAAATGCAAAATACAACATAACATAAAATAGAATAATAGTAAGTAAGGAATTAGTGAGGGATATGGGATAATTGTAAAAGGGTCGGGAATTAAGGAGTAGAATAGAGCTAATCCTAAAAATGTTAACAATTTATAAGTCGTTGTTATCTGTCAAAAAATTAAGCAATAGATATTCAAATTGATAACGTAAATTTAGACTGAGGTTTTCAAAAAAATAAAATAAAATGTAAGGAGCTAAAACATATAGGAAACAATTATTAAAATACTGAATTATGAAAGTAAATAGAAAAGTATAACAACAAAATTAAAAAGTTCTAAATAACAAAATATCATTAATACCTTTTAAGAAACTAAAAAATAATGTCTTATTTAAGCAAATAAAATAAATGTTTAACAATAAGTCTGTAACTTGAAAACAAACCTCAGGCATAGATATCTAAATCGGCCTGCTTATTAATAATCACCGCTGGACATCCATCGGCCTTACGGCACCTCACCCGACCACCACTTAACCACACATATTTCATCTTAGCAGACACCTTTTTAAGCCAGTAAGGTGCCTGTTGGCCGGCGTCATCGCCTCGCTAACGTAAATAAGGTGACTGTTATTTTCTCCCAGCCTAGGTGGCGCGTAGAAAAGGCTCTCTTTAATCTTCTTGGCCGCACCAGGTCATCCTTTACTGCTAAGGGACAGTAAGAAATACAGGGATTTTATTTTATTTATTTTATTTTTTTTTTTATGGCTTCAGGTCTTGAACGTGCTTAAACGGAAACAAGCAAGTGACAGGATCCTATTTGAGCAATCGTTAGTTAATGGAATTGAGTGTTTATATCAATAATTGAACTAACGTTATTGAGGGTGAAATTTTTATTACAATTATAACCTTAGGCAATAGGTACCAGTTCGGAGATTAAAAGTTGTAGCTATCTTAGGATTACTTTTGCATACTTTACGCAGGTTAACAATCAACTAATATATTCTAAATTTAAGTTATTTCATTGTTAAAAATAACACCGAGGATAAATGAACAGATTAGGGTAGATTTTTGTTTACAATTAATTTTTGTTTTAATAAAAAAAAAGTAAAGTAACAATAAGTAAAAATAAAGAAGAGAGCGCAACACACGACTTTCACTTACCTCCGTTATTTATATCAATTTAAGAATTTTAAAAGTAATTTAGAAACGAAAATAAATGTTTAGAGAATTATTTACATTGGATTTTAATAAAAACATGTGTTTTATTAAATAACCTATTATATTATTATCTAGGACAATCAGTTTGTTTTATCGGCTAATCATCACTCTCCATTAACCTTTAAAATTGCGAGTATTAGATATTATTTTTTCTAAATTCTTTAGCTATCCAACGGTATATTATAATTCTATATTCCTATTCTTGTGTTCAAAAACACAAAAATTGCATAAAAAAAATATGTTTGCACTTTTCTCCTTTGTTTATCAAATTCGCTCAACTTGCATATTTACCCATTATTCATCAATGCTAATAAGATGACGTTCCAATTTTTTTTTAAATCTACAAAATTTAAGGTACTTTAGAAGAAGAAAATTTAAAATATCGGCATTTAAGCCCTGTCTATATTAATCAGAATGAAACCTACATCATATTAAAGTCCTTTAAATTTTACATCTATATAGTCGGAACCGTTTTTGAAAAAATCATAAAAAGGTGCACTATGCGTGGTATAAAGTGGCTCTTCTGGTTAGCCGATTTTGATGAAAAAGCTGTTGTTACATCTCAGGCGCATAGTTGCCTTAAATATGAAATTTCAGCTTTATAGGACTTTTCGTTTCCGCCCGGGAGTTACCACACACACACACACCAAAACACACACACACACACACACACACACACAAAGACCTTTTTTCGGGACTTGGTTATTTGGACGCAGGGGACCCTAAAACGTGTATTTCCGTTGAAACTTTTCACGACCGCAATACATTCCCTTACTATATATAGTAAGTGAAAGTAATGACATAGCAATCGTCTATGAAGTACCTAGGGCACATCTAGCAGAATGTGGAACATAAAATCAACTCTCAAATCGGAATTCACAATCTTACCATTTACAAATATCCTTCAGACCTGATTAGAATTATGATGACACAGAGTATTTAAAATAAAGTATGTATTAAGTTGGTTCGAATTCTTTGAAGTATATATATACAGAAATTTATATATATATATATATATATATATATATATATATATATATATAAGGATAGATTGAAGATAATAATCTTTATTGCTTGAGTAATAAGCCATAATATAGCGTTGAAAAAAATAGATGAATATACATTTGATGACTTGATATATTTTGGTAAATAGAAATGATAGTCACAATAATTTTTAACCTTAATAATAAATAAATCTTACTACAGAATATTTAAACTGATGAAATTTAACATGATTTTGGTAAGCTATGTTTTTCTTTATTTTTTTCTTATTTAATGCTTCATTTTTTGGCAAAGGTTTAACTATAACAATTATTAGTTTAAATAATTGGCTGGAGTTGCATTTTCATGCCGTCCTATCAAATGCGATGAAACTGCAGGAAGAAATTGACGTCATTAATCTCAGATAATGTTGATTTTAGTAGGGAAGGTTCAGGACAAATGGATGTTAAAATTAAATTAATGTTCTAAAAGTGTACATTCAAATATTTAAAAAAAAAAGTAAACTAATGAAAAAGCATAATTTATTGAAAAGTAATTAGTTTAATTAAAAATATGACTTTTTAAATTAAGTATGAAAACTGATTATTTCATTATAATAATAATAAATCAAACTATATTTACAAATACCCAAAATGACAAAAGGTTTTGAATGAGACATCCTAACAAACAGGAAAATTTATTTTTATTTTTTTGAAAATTTTAAACAGTTGCCTTAATGACCTACTTATATGTAATAAAATATATATGAATGTGTGTGAGCTTGTGTGTGTGTGTATTATTTAAAACATTTCTAGAAACATTTTCCTCTATAGTATCTTAATATTTAAAATGAGATGTAAAAAAAAATGTCGAAATGAGGAAAATACGTATATTTTGTTAATGTTGAAATGCTCACAATGCTGGGATGACGGAATTCCTATTGGGTTAAAGAGCATTCCACGGTTCCGAACTACTTCTGTAAAACATTCACTTCCTTATCTTTATTCGATAGTAAAATTCCAATACCGAATTATACTTTGAGCAAAGTATCTGCCATTCCTTTCGTTCTTTGTAGGCGAACGTGTCCTTTGGGAGTAATTCCTTCACAGAAAAAGGGATTGGTAAAAATCTATTCCGATCTAGACCAACCTTCGGAGCATCCACACAGCTGAGCAACATTAACGTATATACAGCATTATGCTTTTACTAAATATATATCATTCTATTAGAATAATACCTAACCTTACACAATAATAAAAAAATATGATGCGGGCAACACATGACTGTCACTTACCCGGTCTGCTACAATCAATTTAAAACTATTGAACATAAATTTGAAAAATATTTTAAGTTGATTTTAGTAAAACGTATATTCATTTTCGGTGGAAACACCAACACCAACTAATGTGAGGTGAACACCGTATTCACTTTTAATGAGATGTAAAAGTTAAATTTTATGTTTATTCTTATTTTTCAGTTTTATAATGTGTAGGGAGATTGTCTCAGAATAAAGTTTCTTTTCTATTTATATATATATATATATATATATATATATATATATATATATATGCGTGTGTGTGTGTGTGTGTATTATTTAAAACATTACTAGAAACATTTTCCTCTATAGTATCTTAATATTTAAAATGAGATGTAAATGTAAAAAATACATATTATTTAATTAATTTAGTAATAAATAATGATTATGTATTATAATTATGAAAAATTGTTAATCAGTAATAGTTACTTTATTACTTTTTACAAATTTTTATACCATATAATATTTTTTCATAAGATTTCTCTTTCCAACGGTATATTATATGTATAAATTACTGTTCTTATTATAAAAAAAACAAGAATTACATTAAAAAATAGTATATATATTTTATCCTCTTTTTAGTCATCATAATTGTATAAAGTTCTGATTATGTGTATGATGTTAATGTGTGTATTACTTCTTTATTTCATTTATTTGTATTTATCTCAATTATAGGTTGTTGTTCTTTTTATTTTTTTTTATTTTATATAATTTGTTTGTTTGTTTATTTATTTAACGTCACTTTATGCTCCTTCTCCTTCTCCGGGGTTCTGCAATGATATCACATCCCGGTCCTCAGCACTCCGTCTCTCCAATAATTTCGATCATTACAGTCGTCCTCAGTCAGACCTCTGGCTGCCATATCCTCCATTACCTCTTCTAACCATCTTTTCCGAGGTCTTCCACGTTTTCTCCTCTTGGGTGGGCAGTATTCAATTAATCGAAGAGGCCAACGTGCTTCATCCATTCTCATAACGTGCCCATACCACATCAGCCTTCTTCTACTAATTTCTTCGAGAATGGTGAGCTCGGCCCCCACTCTTTCCCTTATTTGGTTATTGGGGATTTTCTCTAACCGAGACACGGCACAACTTCTTCTCCAAAAATCCATCTCCATGGATAATAATTTTTTTTGCTGGGATTTCTTCACCGTCCAAGACTCACATCCATATAGCGTAGTTGCAACCAAAAAGGAGTGGAATATCTTTTTTTTCGTTTGGAGTGAAACCTTCTTATTCCATAACACTCCATTTAGTATCCCGATAATCCTTTTTCCGTTAACAATCTTATTAGATATGTCCCTATCTATTGATGCGTTCTTATCTATAGTAACGCCTAGATATTTGAAGGCATCAGTTTGTGGAATCGTCCAGCCTTCCAAACAGAGAGCAGGGACAGATGAGAGAACAGGCATATATTCAGTTTTTTCCTTATTTATTTCCAGACCCCATTGAGCATATACTTCTACGAGCTTCCTCAACATATATTCCATATCAAATTCATCCGATGATATGACAACCTGGTCGTCCGCGAATTGTAAGGTGAATAGAACGTCATTACCGACCTCTATTCCCATACCCCGGCAACTTTTTTTCCATGATTTTAAGACCTGTTCTATATAGATGTTAAAAAGTATTGGCGATAGGCAACATCCTTGTTTCAAGCCCTTTGAGATTGGAAAAGGCTCTGAGAATTCCGTTCCAATCTTCACTCTCGATTTGGCTCCCATATACAAACTTTTTATAGCTTTTATCAGGCCTTTATTTATCTTTGCCAAATCTAACGACTCCCAAAGTTTCTTCAGAGGAACACTGTCATATGCTTTCTGGAGATCAATGAATGTGAGGTGAGTTTCTAGGTCGTATTCTGCTCTTTTCTGCACAAGTTGGATCAGGGTGAAAATATGATCGCAGCATGATCTACCTCGTCTGAACCCTGCCTGTTCCTCTGTCATCTGATCAAAGAACTCTTTCTCCAGCCTTTCCTTCAGGATTCGGCCATATAGCCTGCCCACACTGCTTGTTACCGTGATCCCTCTGTAATTTATACACAGGTTTTTCTTTCCTTTTTTGTAGATAGGTATAATATCTCCTATTAACCAATCTTTTGGCACTTTACCTTTCTTCATACATGATGTGTATACCTTGGCAAGATTGCCCTTGAGTTCCATTGGTCCAGCTTTTACTAATTCAATCGGCAGGTCTCCGGGACCAGGAGATCTACAATTTTTCATCCCCTTTAAGGCCCTTTCTACTTCCTCTAGAGTGACATCCTCAACTTCGTACTCACTCTGGTCGTTTTCTTGGCCATCGAGCTTATAGAGTGACCTCTCTTCTTGCAGTAATTCAGCAAAATAATCTCTCCATTTTTCAGTAGATATTAAGCGGGAGCTATTTTTGTGTCGGGATTGAGTCTTAATAGATTTCAACCTTTTCCAGGCTTCCTTCACTTTTTGGCCTTGAATGCAGCGGTCAATCATTTCACAGTTGTGATCCCAAAACTTGTCTACTGCCTCTCTTCTCTTCTTTTTTACGTCCATTTTAGCTTTTCTATAATTATTTAGAGAGATGTAGTCATTTGTAGAAAGCCATTTCTGGTATGCACATTTCTTTTTCTCAACTGCACAAGCTACCTCTTCATTCCACCAATATTTATTTGCCGATCTCTGTTCTTTCCTAGTTCCTAACGCCTCTTGGGCCGCTTCGTGACAAATTTCCTTTAAATCCTCATAGTTCAGATCTCCTTTTTCTGATTTATTTATTATTTTTCCTTGAAGTCTTCTTTTATAAAGACCACCTACGGACTCATGCTGAAGCCCCTCTATTTGGTACTCAATCTTTTTAGCCTTAGTCACATCGCAAGGTTGTTTTCTTTTTGGCGTACTAGGAAATTTAAATAATATTTTGGCCTTTACCAGAAAATGATCCGATCCGCACTCTGCACCCCTCATTACTCGCACATCCTGCGGAATCACTCGAGAGTTTCTTCTCATAAGAACATAGTCGATAATTGATTTCAGTTTCCTTTTTGGTTGCTGCCACGTATACTTATGCGTATCCTTGTGCTGGTAGAAACCATTAAGTATTGTCACATTTTGCTCTTCACATAACTCTATAAGTCGCTTACCATTTTCATTAACCGAATCTTCCCCATATCTTCCAACTACCGTGCTCCTGAGTCTATTTCCTGTTCTGCTGTTCAGGTCACCCATACATATCGTTATTTTCCTTGATGGAATAGATTCTAGAATCTGGTTCAGTTTATCAAAGAAAATATCTTTTTCAATATTTCTTGCACTTTCTGTAGGTGCATATACGCCAACAATAATTACTTCCTCACCAAACAGATTCATTTCTACGGTGATTATCCTTTCATTTATGCATTCATAATTTAATATCTGGTTTTTAAGTCTTTTGTGTACCAAAATAGACACTCCAGCGCAAGCTCTCTTATCCTTGCCGACGCCGCTATAGTAATGGACGAAACTTCCTAAGGTCTCTTCTCCTTTTCCCTTTTTCTTTGTCTCGGTTAGTACCGCAATTTCTATATTAAGCCTCTCCATATTCTGCTGCACCTCCGTTTCTTTTGTCCGGAGTCCTTGAACATTCCAAGTTCCAATTTGTTTAGTCCGTTTCCGAAGCCTTTGTCTTATCCGATTAAATCCATCCGGCTTTTTTCTGTTGCTGAGTCTGAAAGCGATTTGTTTTTTTTCCAAGGAAATGGGGTGCTGGCCCGAATCCTAAACCTCCAACCTGGAGGACCAGGGTTTTGATTTCGGGGTAACCTTCCCCTAGACAGATTGCCTTAACCCAGCTAGGAGCTCTGTCTGCCCCACCGCCTGTGTTAGCATGACCCAAGGAGTACCACGAGGAGGTACAGGTCGGAATTTAACTCCTCTTAATTTAACTTTATGCTACTATGGCTAATCGGACGATACTACAGTGGGAGTCCTAAATTTCGCCTATCCAGGTTTTATTAGGATAGGGATCTTTAACGAGTACCTGACATCGCACAGGCTCGGGACCACCTTTTAACGTCCCCTCCGAAGGACGGCTTAACTAAGGATTTTTTACTCCCATTAAAAAATCCTAGGACCACTTGCGGGTTTGAACCCGTGACCTTTAGCATGGGAGGCTGTTACGCTAGCCACCCAGCTACATATAATTTGACTTTATCATTGTATACTGTATATATTGTGTGAATAGGATCTCATATCACTATTACTAATGTTCATATAGAAACAAATTGTAATATATCTCAATATATAACTAAAATAATTTAGTCATCAAATTCATTCTTGGTCATATGAACTTGGTCAAATTGGTTGGAACTTGGTCAAATTCGTCCAACTTCATAATTTAGCCGTCCTTTATCAATTTCATTAAGATGATATGGTTAATCTTTTGGAATGTACAAGATTATAGGTAGTTTAGAGAAAGAAAATTTAAAATATCGGCATTTAACCCCTGTCAGACTATTTGAATCAAATTGAAACTGACATGATGTTTAAGTCTATTGAATTTTACACCAATATAACGAGTGTAATCAAAATCGTTCGAGCCGTTATTGATAAAATCATAAAAAGATTCAAAATCCATGTTATAAAGTGGCTCTTCTGGTTAGCCGATTTTGATGAAAACGTTTCTGTAACATCTCGGGCGTATAATTGTCCTAAATATGAAATTTCGGTTTCCTACGACTTTTGGTTTTTAGACTTACTACCACACACACTCACACAGACCTTTTTTCGGGTCATGGTCATTTGGACTCAAGGGACTTTAAAGCGAAAACTGGAATTCGAAAATTTCAACGATCGCAATACTTCCCCTTTCTATATATTTCATATATAGGTACGTTAAAATAATAAACATAGCCTTATTTGCTACGTATAATAAATTTTATTTTGACAGACCGTGTAATCGAATATGATTGCTTTTCGATATATTTTAAGTAAAAAATAAAAATGTTTATAGTTCATGGGAACCAATTAGACTGTTCTAAAGTCTATACCGCTTCAAACTTGACATGAAGCTTTACTCAGAATAGAACTAAACTACTGTTTGTAGAAAAATAAAAACACCATCCATATTTCCATGTCCTCGTTTTGAATTAAGAGGTATTCTGTATTTCACTCTAAAAATAATAAAGAGAGCTTGTACTGTTTTCGATTTCTATATTTTTCCCTCATTTTTCAGTGCATATAGTTAGCTCTCGGGTGTATAGTTGTCTTGAATATGAAATTTCAGTATCATATCACTTTTAGTTTTCGCCTAGGAGTTTACACACACACACACACACACACACACACACACACACACACACACACACACACACACACACACACACGCATCCAGACCTTTTTGTGGGACTTGGTCATTTGGACTCAGCGGACCCTAATATATTTCATATATACGTAAGTGAAAGTAATTATACATGTTCTCGATTTATAGAAGAATTTTAATTTTTCAAAATAAACTTAGGGAGCCAAAGAGCCATACTTAGGGAGCTCTGGACCGCACTTTGCCGACCACTGTGCTAAGGGATTTTAAAGGTGAGCTAGCTTCTGGTGGAAGATTGAAAACTTGGAAGAGTAAGCGATACATAGGTTATTGAGTTATATTAGCGACAAATAGGATATAGAGGTCATGATAAAATGTCTTGTTTGTAACTTAATACGGAGCATTGACAATTCTTATAATAAGACGTTCTGATAACCACAGTTCAAAACATATAAACTATTTTTCAACAATGTCTATAATGACAAATTTCTATTATCATTTGTAAGATTGACCATAAGATTTGATGAGGTTCCTAAGACACGCAACGTTTGACTTGGCGTGGCTTTTCGTGATCCCACAAAACGAAACCTTGATTTCTTGGGATGATTTATATATTCTAAATGCTCTATCCAAGGAGCCAGCTATGTTGCTAGTAAAGCATTCCTGATTTTGGTGGTTGAGATAAACACATAATTTAACATGTCAGTCTTAATGGAAGATAATGTGCCATTAATACCATCTTCTATCGTTAATTTATAATTACTCTTAGAGATGCCTAATTTAGCACAACGTAAGGCATCAGTTGTCTGGCATATATATTGTAACGGTTTAACTGTTATACAACACATAGAGGTTACACGACGGATTTAGATCCCTCATTATTGCCAAATGGAAATTAATAAAATTATTAATATAGCATTTCCAAGTCAATTGTAACCTTTTCCAAGTCAAATGTAACTTTTTCCAAGTCAAATGTAACCTTTTCCAAGTCAAATGTAACCCTTTCCATTTCAAATGTCACCTTTTCCAAGTCAAATGTAACCATTTCCATTTCAAATGTCACCTTTTCCATTTCAAATGTTACCTTTTCCAAGTCAAATGTCACCTTTTTCTTCACTTCTAGCCTTAAATATTCCGTTTTAATTATTTATTTATTGAAAAATAATTAGTTTAATTAAAATTATGACTTTTTAAATAATTTTGGCATATCATATCACTGTTTTTTTGTTTTGTTTTTAGATATTTGATATCAAATTCTTTTTTTTACGAAATAATATTTAAAAAAATATTTAGTTTTAAAATAGTTGTTGATTTTGAATTTTTAGAGGGGAGGGATGGTTTTTGGGAATAATTAATGTGTTTTCGGGTATTATAATTACGTTTATCGAGATGTCTTTTTTATCGCTCGCGTGCATATTAACTCGCATTTACTTTTAATGTTTTTGATTGATATAGGGATTCATTAATGTGTTTTCGGGTATTATAATTACGTTTTTCGAGCTGTATTTTTTATTGCTCGCGTGTAAATTAACTCGCATTTACTTTTAATGTTTTTTATTGATATAGGGATTAATTAATGTGCTTTCGGGTGGTTATGATTACGTTTTTTGAGCTCTATCTTTTATCGCTCTAGCGTATTTCAACTTGCATTTACTTTTAATGTTTTTTATTGATATGGGCATTAATTGAGACGTTGATTTCCAAAAGGTACTATATCCATTTTAGGAAATTTTACAGGAAGCGCCAAAATCTCTCGTTATCATATTATTAAACCAGCCAATTTGATTCTTTTCGCATTAAAAAATAGAATTTTTTTTCACTATATTAATAAAACCATATTAAAGTTATGAAATAAAATGTTTTAGTATGATTTAGAACTAAACTAATTGTTTAATTAGTACCTAAAGAAATTAATAGCATTTTTAAATCGCGTTATTAAAGGACTTGAGTGTTCATTAGATACAATCAAATTTAAGATTCAGATAAAACTAAATGATGAGAATACAGATATGTAAAAAAATCAATTTCGTAAAAAATGTCCTTTAGTACCTTTTGGAAATCAACGTCTCAATTGTTGTGCTTTCGGGTGGTTATGATCACGTTTTTCGAACTGTATTTTTTATTGCTCATGGGTATTTCAACTCGCATTTATTTTTAATGATCTTTTTTGATATGAGGATTGATTAATGTGCTTTCGGGTGGTTATGATTACGTTTTTCGAGCTGTATTTTTTATCGCTCATGCGTATTTCAACACGCATTTACTTTTAATGTTTTTTATTGATATAGGGATTAATTAATGTGCTTTCGGGTGGTTATGATTACGTTTTTCGAGCTGTATTTCTTATCGCTCATGGATATTTTAACTCGTATTTACTTTTTATGTATTTTATTGATTTAGGGATTAATTATTGTGCTTTCGGGTGGTCATGATTATGTTTTTGATTGATATTGGGATTGATTTTTTTTTGTTTTTAGTTCTCATTATAACGTTGCTGGAATATACATTATTTAGTTTATTTATTTATTTTTATTTAAAATTTTTATTATTATTTTTTTCATAAAAGGATCAGTTATAGTTCCTTTTTTAGCTTCTTGAGTAAGTTTTGTCAACTAAATATTTTATAATGGACTCACTTCCTCACTTGTTCTTACAATTATTTGATAATTTAATTGAGGAATCGTTTTTCTATTTTCGGGTGTTCTTACAACATTATTTGAACCTTATTTGTTATCGCTTTTACTCATTTTAAGTTACTGTTCCTATTTCATAAATATTTGATAGATGGATCGTTTATAGTGTTTTGGGGAATACTAATAGAGTTTATGACTTTTTTTTATAGCTAGTGCACATTTTAACTTAAATAAAAAGTGATCTAGAACAATGCGCGATTGCGATGTAACATCCAGTTAAAAAAAGTAATCAGAACGAGCAAAAACACAACAAATAATTTTTACTTCAAATTACAACATAATATCTACGGTATGTAGATATTCCCAAGCGCATAAAAGAATAATATTCAAAACACGTAATCAGAATCCCCTAAAACAAAAACAAAGAAAGACCACTCTATCAAAATATAAAATGATATTAGCACTAAGTTTAAAGACGCGCGCGCTATAGAATAAGCAGTCCAAAAAAAGTTTTTTCATAACCACCCAAAAACACAAGTATAGATCCCTATAACGATAAAAAGATTAGAAGTAAATGCAAGTTGAAATGCGAACAAGCGACAATAAATACAGCTCAAAAAACGTAATTACAAGACCCGCAAAGACAATTAATAACCTATATATCAATAAAAAACATTAAAAGTAAATGGGAGTTAAAATACGCATGAGCGATAAAATATATAGATCGAAAAATGTAATCATAACCACCCAAAAGCACAATAATTAATCACTATATCAATAAAAAACATTAACAGTAAATGCAAGTTGAAATACGCATGAGCGATAAAAGATAGAGCTCAAAAAACGTAATCATAACCACCCGAATGCACAATAATTCATCCCTATATCAATAAAAAACATAAAATGTGAATGCGAGTTGAAATACGCATGAGCGATAAAAAATAAAGCTTGAAAAACGTAATTACAAGACCCGCAAAGGCAATTAATAACCTATATATCAATAAAAAACATTAACAGTAGTTGAAAGTTGAATTACTTAAAGCGATAAAAGATAGAGCTCAAAAAACGTGATCATAACCACCCGAATGCATGATAATTCATCCCTATATCAATAAAAAACATTAAAAGTAAATGCGCGTTGAAATACGCATGAGCGATAAAAAATACAGCTCGAAGAACGTAATCATAACCACCCGAAAGCACATTAATTAATCCTTATATCAATAAAAATCATTAAAAATAAATGCGAATTAATATGCAAGCGAGCGATAAAAAATACAGCTCGAAAAACGTAATTATAATACCCGAAAACACATTAATTAATCCCTATATCAATAAAAAACATAAAAAGTAAATGCGAGTTGAAATACCCATGAGCAATAAAAAATACAGTTCGAAAAACGTAATCATAACTACCCGAAAGCACAACAATTAATGCCCATATCAATAAAAAACATTAAAAGTAAATGCAAGTTGAAATACGCATGAGCGATAAAAGATAGAGCTCGAAAAACGTAATCATAACCACCCGAAAGCACATTAATTAATCCCTATGTCAATAAAATACATTAAAAGTAAATGCGAGTTATTATGCACGCGAGCGATAAAAAATACAGCTCGAAAAACGTAATTATAATACCCGAAAACACATTAATGAATCCCTATATCAATAAAAAACATTAAAAGTAAATGCGAGTTAATATGCACGCGAGCGATAAAAAAGACATCTCGAAAAACGTAATTATAATACCCGAAAACACATTAATTATTCCCAAAAACCATCCCTCCCGTCTAAAAATTCAAAATCAACAACTATTTTAAATCTAAATATTTTTTTAAATATTAGTTCGTAAAAAACAGAATTTGATATCAAATATCTAAAAACAAAACAAAAAAAAAGTGATATGATATGCCAAAATTATTAAAAAAGTCATAATTTTTATTAAACTAATTATTTTTCAATAAATAAATAATTAAAACGGAATATTTAAGGCTAGAAGTGAAGAAAAAGGTGACATTTGACTTGGAAAAGGTAACATTTGAAATGGAAAAGGTGACATTTGAAATGGAAATGGTTACATTTGACTTGGAAAAGGTTACATTTGACTTGGAAAAAGTTACATTTGACTTGGAAAAGGTTACAATTGACTTGGAAATGCTATATTTAATTTTTACCTAAGATTGTGTGTAAGATGTTTATTTATTTGCCAACTTTTTATTTATCTCAATAATAGGTTTATGTTTCGATTTGTTTTGTTTTTTATTTATTATTATTATTTTATTGTATATATTTGAATTTATGTTATATTTTATGAAATTTGACCATTATTATTAATTTCTGTATATATAGTATGAATGTGGTCTCTTATCAATATTATTATTGTTCATTTTGTAACAAATTGTAATATATCTCAATAAAAAAAAAAAAAATTGTGTATGAGAAAATTTTTACCTACAACACTGAGGTAACTAACCAATTGCCTGGAAGGTGTGTGTACTGTTGTTATGTGATGATCGTGCCGTAAAATTGCATATAAACCTTTTTTTTTCATATTTTATTTAATTTTCAAATAGAAGTACATTTTTTTTTTATTGATTTTTACATTTATATTTTATATTTTTTACTTAATTCATAATATCCATCAATGTATAATTGCAGATAAAATCTACTTAGACACCATCTCGTTTAGTGCTATTACTGCTTAATCAACTACATTCTTATGATTTGAGATTGTAGGGTAACATCATATTATCAATAATGTTGATAAAAATTATCGAATTATCAATTCGATTAATCAATTATGTAGAGTAGGTTAAAGAAGGTTACAAAATGTGTTATCAAATAATGTAATGTGCAGTAATAAAAAAAGAATACTTTTTATGTTAAGCTGATCTATTTCATTTAAATATAATGACAGCAACAAGATTTTTCTTATTTTTATTTTGCGTGAGAAAATAAAACACGCTATTATGTAAACTTATTGTAACTGTGTGCCAATGTCTCGGGTGATATTTAAGGCTCGCTGTGAGTTGTGCTTGGAAAAAAAATTTGTTTTGCATTGCTAAGTTCTTGCATTGGTGATTTATTACTCTGTAGAAGTACTTAATATTGTATACAGTACTATCACATACAGATAGCTACTTAATACAAATATTATTACGATAAATTATAAGAGTCATATATTTTCCCTTGTATTTTTAATTGGTTAAATCAAGTAATATATCGCATCAAACTGTTGAAACAATATTTTTGAGGCAACGGAAATATTTTAATAAAATCTATCCCAAAGACAAAAAGAAAATTGTTATCATTAGTTTGTTTATTCACACCTGTCAATTAATGGCAACAATTAGCGAATATTTTTTTTTTCAAATTTATTTATTTAAATTTACAACTACATCATATACTACACAATACAACACAACACAAAAGGGAACGGTTTGGCCTAGTGAATAGTGCATTAAGCTACTGTTCTCCAGGTCCCAGCTTCGAATTTTGGCTAAGGCATGATAATATATTCTGTTAATTCAGCCTTGGAGTAACCCTGGCGTATAGAGACCCTCCTGGGGCACACACAGCCTCTATAAAGTGGGTACCCAAAATTGGGGGCGAAACTGGCGGCCGAGCGTGATATGGGCCTAATCATCTTCTTGTACGGTCGTTAGTTGTGAAACAGTACAAAGCTTTATATGTAGTGAACCTAAGACCCTTCATGGCTTGTAGAGATACAGGTTTTTTTTATTTATACAACAAATATATATATGCAAGGTGAAGAAATGTCGGGGAATTTCCTTGAGAAAGAACTATGAAGTGGTAGTAACTATTTTAAGGTAGTAGGTTCCTAGGATGTATTCCAAGTATCCTCTTATTACGAAAATCTTCATCTCACAAACTTCATTTCTGATCTCCCTTGAAGGCGAATAAGTCTTTCGCCTTCTACTTCACAACTCTTCAAACTAAAAAAATACATAAAACACGTACCTATTCAAATAATATTCCTAGCTAACAACAAACCTGACATGGAGGAGCCAGAAGCTATTTATTTCGATTCAAACTAACAGACGACAAAATCTGTAAGTGTGACGGTAAAAGCGAACAGACATACGACCATCTTTTATTCGATTGCAGTACACTGGACAAACATAGACACAAACTGATCTCAACAGTCCTACTTAACGGAGACCAGTGGCCGCCTTCGAAGTGTGACCTTCTTACAAAATATTTTTCAAAATTTGATGAATTTGTGGACCGGGTTGTTGTATGCAGAATTAGAGAAATAGCAACAGGCATGGTTTCTTTGTTTAGTCAATTAGTTAGTATTATTTTGTTAATTCGTCAAATGATTAATTTATCAGTTTATATTTATTAGTTTTATTTACCAGTTATTGTTATACAATTTTTTATATTCTCTAACTTAATGTTCTATAACATAATTTATATTATGTAATAAAAATACGCGTTGTACCGCAAGATGGTACGCGTAGAAATAAATGCACCCATTGCAGGGTTACTGTAATGAGGAAAACCGTAACAAACCTGATCATTCAAATCATAAAAATATTGGTTCCAGAACCTACAAAACTTCACAAAAAAAAATAATAATATTTTAACTAAATTAAATTTATTACCTGTTAAATACTCAAATGGGAAAACTGCTAATTCAGTTATCCCTACGGCTAATGTTAATAATAATAATAATAATAATTAATAGCAACATTAGCGGTGTATAGAAAACTTTGAATTCAATAGAGCCTACTTTGTCAAATCATTTTTTACAGCTACAAAAAGTAAAATAAATAAATGAACTGAAATAAAAAAAAACGACCTTCGTTTTAAAAGTCGTATTTTAACCCTTTCCTTCTCTACCGACTCCCAACAAAAAATTTCAACTTAAAGTATTAAAAAATAGTTGACCGTAGATGCAAGCATTGTAGGGAAACCTTGACCATAGCTCATATTTTTGAAGAATGTTCCTTCTACATCAGGCAGCTGAACAAAAATAGAATACCAAGCAACGTCGCAGATGCTTTAGGAAACAATGGAAAAAGGATTGATGAATTAATGTGTCTCCTCTCTCAAATGGATTTTTACAAGCTTATTTGAACTATTCTTGTTTTCTTTGGACTTAAATTATTTTATATATATATATATTTTTTTTTATATTATTTTTTTTTTCTATTATATTTTATTTTACTTATTTTTGTAATTACTTTTCTAATTATTATATTTTTCAATTAAATATTAATATATTACTATTACTTATTTATTTTTATTATTATCTATTTTATCTACTTGTTTTTTATCTTTATTTATTATTATTATTATTTTTTATTTTTTATTTTTTTTATTTATTTATTTATTCTTTTCTCTTGAACATTATCTAACATTCATTTATCTTAAGTAGAATTATACATATATTATAATATCTTTTAATGAATATCTCTTTTAATATTTTAACTTATACTATTTATCTTAACTTAATCTTCTATAAAATTAATATATATGGCATTGATGACCGCGATGTTTTGTGCCATTAAAATTTTAAAAACCAACCAACCAAATAGTTGACCGTTTGTTTGATTAATATCCAAAATGAAGACTGAAATTTTAGCTTATTAAATATACATGTAAATACAACTGTTGTACAATATGCGTTCGATTTTTTTGTTATAATTATTTTTATTTTATTTTTTATGTTGCCCTACGTTCTAATAACTTTATCCAACTCACCACTGTTTTATATTTTTACTTTCACATTAATATATATATGAAATGTACAGGAAGGGAAAGTATTTCGGTTGTGAAAATTTTTGAATTCCAGTTCTCAACGGAAATACACGGTTTATGTCCCCTGATAAGTAGGTCCTACAAAACGCCTGCGTGTGTTTGTATCCGTGTGTTGTAAGTCCAGCACAAAAACGAAAAGTCCTTTGAAACTGAAATTTCATATTTAAGGCAACCATACGCCCTAGATGTTACAGCAACTTTGTCATCAAAATGAGCTTACCAGAAGAGCCACTTTAAATGCATTTTGCACCTTTTTACGATTTTCTCGAAAACGGATATAATAATTATGATATATCGTTATAAACCTAACGGACTTAAAACCTATATTAAATATCATGCAGGTTTTATTCTGAAAGGGCTTAAAAGCCGATATTTTCTACCTCTAAAGTACCTCTAACTTTGTAATTATATAAAAATAACTATATCATCATTTTATCGTTGATAAAAATGAGGTAAATATATAAGTTGAACGAATTCGATATCGAACTAAATGAGAAAACTGCAAATATATTTTTTTAATGCATTTTTGGATTTTGAACGTAAGAATAGTAATATACCGTTGGAAAGCTAAAGATTTTAGAAAAAAAAAATCTTATTACACTAGCTTGTAAATGTTAATAAAGAGAGAAGAAAAACCAATAAAAACTATTCCTATCCTAATTAAACCTGGATAGGCAAAATCTAGGACCCCCACTGTAGCATCGTCCGATTAGCCACAGTAGCATAAAGTGACGTTAAATAAATAAACAAACCAATAAAACTAACTGATTGTTTAAGATACTAATATAATATACTTTTTAATTAAACACATGTTTCTATAGAAATTCAATTGAATTAATGCATTATTAGTTTTACTCATTTTTATCAATAACTCCATTCGAAAATTCTTTAACCGATTTTAATATCAGAGGTGAGGAAAAGTCGTGTTTTGCCCGCACCAGACTTTTATTTTTTCAAAGTGTCAAAAACGGAACCTCCTCATGGCCTTAGAAAACGATAGAACGGATCATTTGTATTTTATGTCTTCTGAATGCCAAAAAAAAGTCGTTATTTTTAACTACACTAAAAAATAAATTGATGTTCAAACTAACGTAAAAATTAACTGTTCAGGACAATAAACTGAAAAGCAGCATGTTAGAGCAGTCAGTACAGTGCCGTTAGAATTCATGAGGCAGCTTTAACACACGAGCTTTAAGTTTCCTTTAACGACAGTTGCCTGATTCCACAGTTCTGCTTCAGCGATTAAAGCTCACGCGATAGTTCCCAAACTCGTAATACCTCCCCCGTTGGACAATGTAGTCTTCATATATTCGTCAGTAAGTGGTTCTAGGAGATTGTTCCATTGTTTTCAAACCGATGGAATGTATGCAATAAATAACAAAGGTGTCATTTATCGGAATGATTAACATACATACTGCCAATCGGTTTAAAACGTAAATATATTGTAGACAGCGTTTGGTCAGTTCATGACTTCATGTTTTGTCTTTTTTGAAGTGAAAATACCCTTAGACGAGTTATGCGATTTTTCGGCAGGAGTAAAAGATTTGATTTCGTAACCATGGTAACTATATGTCTGCACATTAGGAAGTGAATTTAAAAAAAGTTATTTTAAAAATATGATATATGTTTTGTTTTTTTTAAATTCCTTGTATTTTCCAGCATAATTTGCCATATTGATTTATTTTAATGTGTTTTTTTTCTGCTTTGAAATAACTGTTTTTTTTAAACCATCTTATTCTATTAGTAGTTCGATTATCGATTCCAAAGAAAAAAATACTTAGAGCTAATTTTATATAAAAATTAGCAAACTAAAAAACAAAAATTTCAGTAAGAAAGTAATGTATGTATAATATGTTAATAAGTAGTATGTATGCATGTTTCAGAACATATATGACGTATGTAACAAAAATTACGTCCATTGATTTTTTTTTTTTTTTTTTTCAGTTGTGTCATATGATAAGAAAATATCCAGTGGCTCTATTTTCGATCAGGTAAGTAAAACTGTATCTAAAAGTTTTCCAATTCTGTCTTTCAGTTACCTATATATGAAATATGAAGTATTGCGATCGTGAAAATTTTCGAATTTCAGATTTTGATTAAGCTCACTATATCGATGTAAAATTTAATGGGCTTTCATAATATATAAGTTTCATTCTGGTTTAAATAGTCTGACATGGCTTAAATGGCGTATTTTTGTATTTTTTCCTCCTGAAGTACCTTTAATTTTGTACATCCTAAAAAATTAACAATATCATCTTAATGACATTGATGAAGGACGGCTAAATATACAAGTTGGACGAACTTGATGACCAACGAAAGGATTAAAGAGCAAAACTATTTTTTAATATTTTTTTTTATAATAAGAACAGTAATATAGACGTATGATATACCGTTGGAAAGAGAAAGATTTTATAAACAAATATTATCTGATACATATAGTCGTAAAAGGTAAAGAAAGTAACAAATAGGGAATAAGCTTATCACTGATTAACAATTTAATGAAGGTATATTATATAACCTAAATGATATGTATCTGACGAAAATGAATACACGTTTTATTAAAATTAACTTAAAATATTCTTCAAATTGAAGTATAGTTATAAGTTTTTAAATGGATTTTAACAGTCGAGGTAAGTGAAAGTCGTGTGTTGCCTGCACCAGATTTTTTTACTTCAATTTATTGACGAGTACTTGGCATATTATGAAAGTTAACTTGTTTTTATAACTATTGTGCAAAGGATAAAACTCTCACCCATTTGTTACTGCAAAAAATATACATATCAAATATCGTTTAGAAAAATAATAAGTATACTTATGTTGTCGAGTTTCCAGAAGAAAAACAACTTCTTATTACCTTCACTTACGAATATATGAAATATTTAGTAAGGGAAAGTATTGCGATCAGTGGAGGTTTTGCAAGATGCTCATTTATTTTTTAACTTTGTATTTTTTTAATTATGGTGTCATTTACTATTTTGTAATTATATGTATTTATTTGTTTTATGTTTATGTAATTTGACATTTATTTTGTTTCTATGTAAATATTGTATTAGTGTGGTTTCATATCATTATTACTATTATTCATAACAAAAACAAATTGTAATATCTCAATAAATTTATTTTTAGAAACAATTCTTTATTGAGTAATATTACAATCTGTCCAGTTTAGGACATTTTTAATAGTGATAAAGTACAACATTCATACTACATTCACACGATATATACAATACAATAAATTTATATATAATAATAATATACAATATACATATATACAAAACAAAATCAATAAAAATATATACAAAAGTCACTCATACCTATATACAATTCACAAGCATACAGCACGTGAGTGGAGAATCTAGCCAATGCTAGAACTCCAATATACATGTTATAAGAGGTCTCTAGGCCACAGCTTTTAACCTTAAAATGCCTCCGGGCAAAAGAAGGAACAAAAATTGTAAAAATGTACATAGTTATAAGAGTATAAATATGTTGTAAATAGTTGTGAAAAAATTTTGGAGGGTTAGAAAAAAAAAATCTAGGTCACTGCCGTTTCAACCTTCTAGGAGGATGGTAAGGATGTGTGGAGCTGTATAAGGATTGTCTCAATAAATAAATTAAATAAATGAAGTGTTTAGCAGCTTTTATATATTTTTCCGAGGTTGAAAACGACACTCCTTTTTTTGTAAAATTTATTAAATTAAATTTTTTTTTCTTTGTCAACATAAGGACTTTATCTAATTTTTTTATTCGTGGTGAGGTGTGACATATTAGGACCATCGAGCTTTTAATAATATATTTCCAGAATCTGAAGTCGTTTCTAGAAATATGACTTCAGTTGTACTTTTAAATAATAATTATGAGATGGATTATTCCTAGCATTAATAAGTTAGTAATAATTCTTAATATTTTGAACATATAAATAAGGTGTTTTTGTAAGTCATCAACGATAATGGATTTATATTAGGGAAGTCATGTATTTTATTATACTCTACATATAATGATAATTAAATTGGATTTTAATAAATTACGTGCTTTTGTTTTTTTCAAAAATATGAATAATCATAAACAAAGTGTTTAAGTTCAACATTAAAGGAATACTGTTACTCATCATATCTATATGTGAAATTTGTGTTATAGTTAATCTCTTTTATAAATAAATTTTGGAACGATAAATTCGATCGGTTCATTAAAAAATAATTGTCATAATTATTAAATATAAAAAGTTATAAAAAAGATTTATAATGAAGTATTGTTACTTAAGCTACAGGTGACCTCTGTAAGTAATCTGGCTAGGATCAAACTCAAAAGGGAGGTTTTCTCTTGGCCTATAGAAAGGTCAAGTACTCGCTTTATTGTAACCACAATAAAGTAGGCACTTGATGGTCTTCTGACCTAGACTCAATCTGCAGCACATATAAGAAAAAAAAATATGTACAATATTTAATTTTGTATCTTTTAGTTAAATTCTAGTAGTTTAAATAATTAGCTTTTTTAGTCTCTATGACTGCTTTGATTTGATAATTAAATTT
This sequence comes from Piezodorus guildinii, assembly GCA_023052935.1. NCBI lineage: Eukaryota > Metazoa > Arthropoda > Insecta > Hemiptera > Pentatomidae > Piezodorus > Piezodorus guildinii. The sequence continues at coordinate 67,900,398 of CM041293.1, forward strand.
TATTAGTTTTATGACTTGCTTCATGACGGTTTTATAATGAAATATCGTACACAGATATAGTTCCATCATAGCCTGCTGCTTTATAAAACAGGATAAATGTATTTTTGTTTTTTATAAAGAATTTAAGTTTGACTTCATTGGAAATAATTATTGTAAGTTTAAATATTTTTACGTTTTAAAAGTTTCATTGCTTAGTTCATAATTTTGTAAGTGGCAATATGTAACGCTCCTAATTTCAAAATGTAATGATATTTGTTAATTTACATAATATATACTATACAAGTGTAATATTCAATTGTATATATACTATATGTACGTACTGAGTAATTTTGTATTAAATGTTTTAAATTACTTGTACATTATATATACCCTCACGATTAAAAACATTTAAATGTAAGTTAAGTCCAATCACCTTTATGTTATAAGCAATAAATCCACCATATTCTGATTGTTTATAGATGTATCATATTTTAACCTTAAGCAGAAAAACATAAGAAACTACCAGCAGTAACTGCTACCGCGGAGACCCATGGGGAATGCAAGTGAGGTAGGTATACGCCTTTTGAAACTTTTGCCGACAAAGGCTTATTAATATTTGCTTGATTAATATTAAAATTATTTTATAATGAACTTACTTCCCTCAGTATCCTCGTACATAACAATATATATGTATAATATGGTTGTATTCGTTTTCACTTGCACTAGCAAAGGACATCATAAACCGATAACTAAAACATTAATTTTTCCTTTATCTTAATTTTATCAAGAGTTATAGAAGTTGGCCACTTAAACGCTACTTTACACACTGTAAAGGCACTAAGGGACAAACTATTGAGGGAATGTGGGCTCTGGGTCCTCTCAGTGAGCGATTTCCCTCAGCTGGTGTCCGAACAAAATTATGAACAATTTATATTATTTATTCACGGGTGGAAAACATTAATAGGCCCGGCAGCTTTTAACGTAGGTGGAACTGGGCGGGATCGAGGAAGACTACCTCCGAGAGATGAAGCAGGAGCTTAAGAGATGGTCATCGAGGAGAGACCAGATTAAAAAAGCTGGGAAGAGAAGAAAAACAGAAATTCAAGATTACTACTTGTAGCATTTCACTCATGGCTACCGACGCTTGTATTGCCATATGACAATGCAGGGAGACCTAATTAAATAAATACTTTACACACTGTAATTTATTTTTTTATTTTTTTAATAAATTAGCCATTTCTCGATAGGAACAGACACAAGGTCGCAGGGAAAGAGATGTATAACAGTACTGGTAATAACAAAGCTTATATATTCTGTCATTCTTTTTCAGGTCTAATTGCCTTTCATTCTGGTGTTTCCACTCCAATTGCGATTCTCCAAAATGTGTAGGCGAAATATGAGAAAGAAAATATTTTTCATTAGAAAAATGTTACATAATCGTTATACAAGCAATCAAAAAGGGCTTAAAAACAAAGACAAAGTTATGTTTAGAAAGTATTTTTAAAGCAATAAAGAGATTTGTAAGGGTTACTAAACCAAATCCTTGAAGACAAACTTACAAAGGCCGTTACTTAGTTTTAGAAGGAAGGCAGTGAGGGACAACACTTAAAGTGACAGAAAACTTTTGAAGGAAGTTGAAGAAAATAATTATTAACGATTTTCCAATACTCTTACAATAATTCCTTATTTGCTCATCACCTGCCCTTAAGAAAAAAAAAAAAGACCCGGTTTACTAATTTTTTTCTAAAACCTTTCAGTCTTTTTTTGAAGCGAATACTTGGAAAATGTAATTATACGAATAGAATCCATCTTAGGTTCTCATACTGTAACTTCGATAATAGTTAATTAAGACTAGTAAATTATTTTATAATAACAACAGTAATATAGACGTATAATATACCGTTGAAAAGAGAAATATTTTATAAAATATATTATACGATACACATTTATATAAAATATTATATGGTACAAGCAATTAACTAGCCTTATATCCTATGTTTTTCTTAAAAATTTATGACGTAGTATTTTAACCTTGTTTCGATCATGTCTTATTTTGAGTTATTCGAAACAAGAATATTATATTATAATTATAAACTTATATTATTTTCCCAAAATGTTTTATAAACAAAATAAAAAAATCCTATAGAAACCAAAACAAAAATATAAATATTGGAGGGCGGGATGGCCACGCATTCCCAGATTAACCAAGGTTTAAAAACAATAAAATATTTTGTTAGTGTTATATATTTATTTATTCGGATATACTACAGTTTGTCTCTATGGACAATAATAATATTGCTACATGATAACATTCATACAATATTTACAATGTAAACAAAAGAAAAGTCAAATTACATAAAATGAAACTAAAATTAATAAAGGTATATAATAACAAAATTTATAAATTAAATAAATACTAGGTTAACAAATAAATAAACAAAACATGAACACACTCATACCTATATACCATATTTACAATTTTTTGGGGAACCACCGTCGGAGTCCGCCTCCCTCCCCCTTCCCCCACTTGTGGAGGACAAGCAGAATCCGGAAGATCCCAGCGCCTCCCTCTTAACCGCATCACTGGTCAGAGCCAGCGGAAGCTGATTGAGGGCGCCATAGCCATAAACACACCGCACATGAGAGTAGAATCTGACCTGTGTCAGAACTCCAGAAAAGATATTTACATTATGTCTCGGGGCCACTGCCGTTTCAACATTCTAGGAGGGTTGTATGGATGAGTGGAGCTGGATAGGGATTGTGCTAGAGGATTAGGATGATGAATGAGGTTCAATAAAATAATTAAGAGTTTTATTTCATTTATTCACGGTCCTAACTCTGGTATTAATCTCCCCTCTTCACCCCTTGAATATAAGAAACCTCTGTATAAAAATAAACGTGTTTTTAAAAATTCTCCCAGAGATCAGCTGATGCGCCAGATGGTAACAGTCGCACTTAACTTCGTCTCTGAGATTTTTGATTTTTCAAAAGGATTTTCATCGATTCCAGTCTCGAAAAAGCTGCCAGCTTTTTGGACATCAACAGCAGTAAGGTTTGGAGTATTATTTCGGTAAGCAGAGTAATTTTTTTTTACCGCAAACAGTGAATGCAGAGTCAATAGGCTTGACACAAAGGGTAGCCATATTTCTTCATATCAGCTCATTGCTGGTATTGGGAATATATACTTATTACTTGTTTCTCTTTAACATTCTTATATTACTATCTTTTTTTTATATATGAAATGCGATATTTTCATCAAGTGATGTCTTCTAAAACGTCAAGTAAAAGATCAAGATCAGCAGGTTCAAATTCGTCTCCCACTAAACAAAGACCCCGTCGTGATAACAATAAGAAATTACCAACACAAGCGAACCCTTCAAGTAACAATTTGAAATCTGAACCCCAGCCTGGCCCATCATCACAGGAGATGACAGATGAATCTCCTTTTTTCACACCAAATCCATTTCAAATCCTCCATAGTGAAAAAGAAGACATGGAATCTGCCCCTACACCAAGGGAACCACCACCTCCCCCGATATTTGTCAAAAATATTAAAAATTTTCAACTTCTTTGTGCACAACTTAATAAATTAACCAACCCTGGTAGCTACTCATGTCTGAATAGAACAAATGACACTAAAATATCTCCGGATAGTGCTGAAACCTACAGGAAAGTAGTAAAATATCTGACAGACACCAAGGCCAAGTTCCATACTTATCAACTACGCCAGGAGAGAGCACTGAGGGTTGTAATAAGAAACTTGCATCCCTCGACACCAACTGAAGTTATAAAAGAAGAACTGATGGAGATGGGATATAAGGTGCGCCAAGTCACCAACGTTTTGAAAGATAAAGTTCAACTTCCAATGTTTTTTGTTGATCTAGAACCATCGACAGGAGTCGAAAAAATCTACGATCTTAAACGACTGTACTACAGCTGTGTAAGAGTTGAGAAGCCCTATATGAAGAAGGATATAGTCCAATGCCATAATTGTCAGGCATATGGCCATACTAAATCTTATTGCCACCATATACCACGCTGTGTGAAATGCGGAGAAGAGCATAGGACAGGAGAATGCACTAAACCGAAGTCATCACCTGCAGTATGTGCTCATTGCCTCAAGGACCATCCAGCCAACTACAAGGGATGCCAAATATATAAAAATCTAAAGACCAGATTTCAAAAACCTCAAGAACCAGAAACAGCAAGAATAACAAGATCTAGAAGAGAACCATCTAAATTTGTAGATTCCAGTGTCTCATTTGCCCACTTACTTGGAGGTGGGGACCAGAGTAATGAAGCCGAGGCCCTACCGAAACAACGTTTACCTCAGCATAATCCACCTATTCCACAACAAACTATTCCGCAACATTTTCCTATTCTTCAAAAAACTCCTCAACATCAAATTTCTCATATCCCTTCTTCATCAAATGTCACAGACCTTACCAGTCTCATGACATCCTTCATCTCCGAAATCAAATCCCTCGTTATGCCTCTAATATCACTCCTTACGAACCTTGTATCAAATCTCATTCCTGCCTTACAAAAACCATAAATGACCTCACCTAATTCCTTATCCATTCTCCTTTGGAATGCGAATGGTGTTAGAAATCACACTGACGAACTGACAGCGTTGTTGCAAGACAAAACAATTGACGTTGCACTTATTACTGAAACTAGACTAACCACTAAACAGCTTTTCAAAATACCGCAGTACATAACATACCGTACAGACCACCCAGACGGCAAAGCTCATGCCGGTTCTGCTATCACTGTCCACCAATCCCTCTCTCATCATTTACTTCCACTTCCTACCTATGATTTCCTGCAAGCCACAGCAATAGTAATCAAGACTTTTTCCTATCCGGTAACTATTACATCAGCATATTGCCCTCCCAAACACTCCATTTCCAGCACCGAATTTGCATCCTTCCTGGATTCCCTAGGAAATCATTTTATTCTGGGTGGAGATCTAAACGCCAAGCACCAGCAGTGGGGTTCTAGAACCACGAATTCTCGTGGAAGAAATTTGCTGACTGCTCTGAATACCCGAAATTTTAACCTCCTACCTCCTGACTCCCCTACCTACTGGCCAACAGATCCTAACCGTAATCCAGATATCCTCGACTTCTTCATCCACAGCGGATTAGGCTTCCTGAACTATTCCGTAACTCGCCTTGATGAACTATACTCTGACCATAGTCCACTGATCCTTAAAGTATCCCTAACTCCTATTCCGAAACCCATTCCACCCTCATTTATCCGAGGCCCTGTCAACTGGAACCTCTTCCGCCAAATCCTCACCGATAATATTGACCTCAGTGTGACCCTCAAAACACCGGATGACCTTGATGATTCCGTCTACTCCTTTACTACCGCCATTCAGCAAGCTGTCTGGACTGCCTCCTCTCCTAAGCACTCCAATAGAACTCCTCAGCAAAACCATTTACCTCAACACCTAGCTGACCTCATCCATGCAAAACGCCGAGCCAGATCATTATGGCAAAGAACCCGACACCCAACAGATCGCCACTCCTATAACTTTTATTGTAGGCAATTAAAGCGGGAGTTGGCGACCTTCCGTTCCCAGTCCTTTAATTCCTACCTCTCCTCTCTATCAGCTCGAGATAATTCCGTGTGGAATGTGACCAAAAAGATCCTAAAATACCACAAAGTTTCCCATCCTCTCCGGCGTGGTGATGACTCCTGGGCTACGTCTGATGAAGATAAAGCCGAGGAATTCGCCACACACCTCTCCAAAGTATTCACTCCTCACCCGGAATCCAACAGAAATCATACCACAACAGTTCAAGAATTCCTTTTCTCACCAATACCTCTTTCCCTACCTCCTAAAGCTATTAATCCATCTGAGGTGAAATATCTTCTTCAAAAACTGACCCTTCGTAAATCTCCTGGACACGATCTCCTTACCCCCCAGATCCTGCGACAACTTCCCCAGAAAGCCATTATTTTTCTTACATACATCTACAACTGCATCCTTCGCACCACCTATTTCCCTCTCTTATGGAAACATTCCACAATCATTCTATTCCTAAAACCAGGTAAACCTTCAAGTAACACTTCAACCTACAGACCTATTAGTCTACTCCCCATCCTCTCAAAAATCTTCGAAAAGCTCCTTCTAAAACGAATCCTGCCTATATTAGAATCTCGCAACCTTCCTTCCCACCAGTTTGGTTTCCGTTCTCATCATTCTACTGTTCAACAAGGACTCCGAGTTGTAGACCATATTTCCTCAGCCCTCGAATGCAAAGAGTATTGTTCTGGTGCGTTTCTGGACATAGCGCAAGCTTTTGACCGGGTATGGCACGCTGGATTACTCTTCAAGCTTAAAACGCATTTACCCCAGTCTCTCTACCTCATTCTAAGATCCTATCTCTCAAACCGCTCCTTTCAAGTACGCTGTGGTGTAGAAATTTCCAACTTTTATCCCGTTGAGGCCGGTGTTCTTCAGGAAAGCGTCCTGGGACCCGTTCTCTACATCCTTTACACCCCTGATATTCCTAATCATCCTGACACCTTTCTAGCAACATTTGCCGACGACACCGCCATCCTATCATCCAGTTCCGATCCCGAAACAGCATCCTTAATCCTGCAAAGACACCTTTGTCTTATCGAAGACTGGTGTGGTGCTTGGCGTATAAAGGTGAACGAGGCCAAATGCAAACACGTAACCTTCACTCTTCGACGAAACTCCTGTCCGCCAGTTTACTTCAATTCCATTCCTATTCCTCCTTCAGATACAGTCCGCTATCTTGGCTTACTACTAGACAAAAGACTGACGTGGAACCCACATACAAGACTTAAAAGAAAAGAACTCAATCGACGATTCGGACAGTTATACAGACTATTAAACAGAAAATCTGAACTTACGGTTGAGAACAAATTAGTAATTTATAAGACAATACTGAAGCCCATCTGGACCTACGGACTTGAACTGTGGGGGACAGCTAAACAGACTTCAATCCAAAGTCCTCCGAATAATAGTAAATGCTCCTTATTATGTATCCAACTATACCTTGCACCACGACCTTAATGTTCCATTTATTTCAGACCTAATTCCATCCAAATTTTCCAAATTCCATCAGAACCTCATTCATCATCCTAATCCTTTAGCACGATCCCTATCTAGCTCCACTCATCCATACAACCCACCTAGAAGGTTGAAACGGGAGTGGCCCCGCGATATATTGTAAATACAAATGCTGGAGTTCTGACACTGGTCAGATTCTCCTTTCAAGTGCGGTGTGATTGTGGCTATGGCGCCCTCACTTAGCTTCCGCTGGCTCTCACCAGTGATGCGGCTGAGAGGGAGGTGCTGGGATCCTTTGGGCTCTGCTTGTCCTTCCACAAGTGGGGGGACAAGCCGCGTCCGGGGTTCCCGAGCTGATTGTAAATATTGTACATAGGTATGAATGTGACATGTTTTGTTTATTTATTTGTTAACTTCATTTATTTGTATTTATTTTGTCTACTTAATTTTGTTATTGAATACGTTTACTTATTTTGATTTGATTTTATGTAATTTGACTTTCCTTTTGTTTATACTGTAAATATTGTATGAATGAGATCCTGTAGCACTATTATTATTGTCTATTATGACAAATTGTAATATATACGATTAAAAAAAAAAAAAAATTCTCCCAACCTTAAAAATGTAATCAGTCAAAAATTCCATGTAAAATATTTATAGTGAAAATCAAATGATAACCGACTTTCGTATTCTTCAATCGAAAAAAAAGGTTTATTTTGTTACGTTTACTTCTTTTATTATTGTATGTATTGAAAAAAGTTGTTTTGTTTTAACTTTAGGTTCAATTTCGGTCGAGATGTACGACCATTATTAAAAAACATAAATATTTATCTCTTTTTTAAAATTAATTGTGTAAACAATTTCCATCTGAAACTAAAATCTTCACTCAAATAATTTGTCTTTTTTCAGATCCGGATTTTCAAAAGAAATTTTTTCAGATACAAAAAATTTTAATGCAATCATAAACTGAATTAAACCCCATTACCTTTTATGAAAGTCAATAATACAGATTAACACAGATTTCATTTCGACATGAAATCTGTGTTAATCTCTATTATTATAATAGTATACCTCCAGTCTTTGGTTTAAATGTTGATTTATTAATTGAATACATTTTATTATTATTTTTAAATATTAAATATTTAGCTGTAATATTTTTTTTTTTTAACCAGTTAGATTCATATTTGGTTACTTTGAACTTTGAACATTAAAACATATCTATCAGCTTTATTACTTCCAGTCTGAACTTAATCGTTATTAATTATCGTTAAGTTTATTGAAACCGAAAATAACTTCGCTCTCTGGAATTATTTAACAATAAAACATCAAATTAGGTTAAGATAGATAAAGAATTAATTCAAACAATAGTAATTAGGAATGATATTTTTTCATTGCTTACTAACCAAACTCAAATTACTTTTCATAAATTTTTATACCTAAAGTATCCAGTTAATATCATTATAAGGTTATGTCGTGTTATAAAAGAAATATAATTTATCACAATGTCAATTTATTTAGTAACTAACGTTTAATCGACTTTGGAAACACAAATAGTACTTATTTCCTATAAGGTGTCTTTAACTTCGAAAATATCAAGCAATAAATTTGAAATGAGGTCTTGCTACAAATGTAACGTTGTTTTAAATATTACCTTGTCATTTACTTTTAAATTGTCCATTAACGGGAAACGGTGTTTGGTTGTTTGTGATCAATCATTGTTAACGACACGCATACAATATGCTGCTAAAATAAATCAAAGTCTCGGGAAATAACTTTTAAAAAAGATGTAATTAATATTTGTACAAAACTGAGGCTTTAGATCATCCATTATTTTTAGGCATATATTTATAAGAAATGTTTGTTTAATACGTCATTATGTTAGCCTATATTTTAATGAATGATGCTAAAGTCAAATATTTTTCTCAAAACCAACTCGGAAAATAAAATCTTCATATATTTTAAAAATCAAAGATGGCTCGTAAAGAATAAAGAAATGAGATATATCATAAAATAATCAAGATCGAATCATTATCATTTTTTTTCTAAATTGTATTAATTTAGGTTTTACGTGCTATTGTTAATTTTTACGAATTATCACAGTGGTAGCCCAAAAACATAAACTTTATTTCAATTTAACTATTTATTGGAAATGACGTTAAAACGAAACAAAATCCTAACTTGCTAAAGCGTCGTCAATTTTATTTTACAATTTTAGAAAAATCTTTTCGCATTAAACTGAACGAAAATTACTACGATTAATGAATTCATATATATAAAAAAAAATCAAATGAAATCAGTTGGTCAGATACTGATATTACAGCAAGAACAGATATAACTGAATCTTATCAAACTTTATATTTGGAAACGTGAGATAATACATATAGTATCATACATATTATTCAAATTTTGTTTAAATTTATTTTCGATCATAAACAAATCAACAAATTATGACTTCAAAGCTGCTTTGTCTCTTTTTTTTTATTTTTTTTTTTATAATACCTTGGGACTATGTCAACATTACCGGCAAAGATACTTTTTAAGAAAAAAAATTGTTCATCCGTAACGAAAAAATTATATAATTGTATTTGCTAAAGTTATTGCCGAAAGATAAATCTAGAATAATATACTTGACGAATAGTTAAAAAGTTTAGGCAAATTTTAACGAGTACAATAAAATGATTTTTTTATTTTTTTTTAACTCAGATGTCAATTTTGACTGCTCGTATTGAGAAAAATGGCAATTTAGTAAAACAAAATTCTATATTTGAAACGTTGATTTCCAAAAGGTACTAAAGGATATTATTTTCGAAACTAATATTTTGACATATTAGTATTCTCATCATTTAGTTTTATCAAAACCTTCTATTTGATTTTATCTAATGAACTCTCAAGTCCTTTAAAAACGCGATTTAGCAATTATTTTCTATAGATATGAATTACGTACTTAATTTCGTTTCAAATCATACTAACACATTTAAATTGCATAACTTTAAAATAGTGTTATTAATATAGTGATAAACTAATTATAGATTTTAATGCGGAAATAAACAGATAAGTTGGTTTAATAATATAGTAATGAGAGATTTTTGTGCTTCTAGTAAAATTATCTAGAATGGATATAGTACCTTTTGGAAATCAACGTTCCAATTGAGACGTTGATTTCCAAAAGGTACTAAAGGATATTATTTTCGAAACTAATATTTTGACATATTAGTATTCTCATCATTTAGTTTTATCAAAACCTTCTATTTGATTTTATCTAATGAACTCTCAAGTCCTTTAAAAACGCGATTTAGCAATTATTTTCTATAGATATGAATTACGTACTTAATTTCGTTTCAAATCATACTAACACATTTAAATTGCATAACTTTAAAATAGTGTTATTAATATAGTGATAAACTAATTATAGATTTTAATGCGGAAATAAACAGATAAGTTGGTTTAATAATATAGTAATGAGAGATTTTTGTGCTTCTAGTAAAATTATCTAGAATGGATATAGTACCTTTTGGAAATCAACGTTCCAATTGAGACGTTGATTTCCAAAAGGTACTAAAGGATATTATTTTCGAAATTAATATTTTGACATATTAGTATTCTCATCATTTAGTTTTATCAAAACCTTCTATTTGATTTTATCTAATGAACTCTCAAGTCCTTTAAAAACGCGATTTAGCAATTATTTTCTATAGATATGAATTACGTACTTAATTTCGTTTCAAATCATACTAACACATTTAAATTGCATAACTTTAAAATAGTGTTATTAATATAGTGATAAACTAATTATAGATTTTAATGCGGAAATAAACAGATAAGTTGGTTTAATAATATAGTAATGAGAGATTTTTGTGCTTCTAGTAAAATTATCTAGAATGGATATAGTACCTTTTGGAAATCAACGTCCCAATTGAGACGTTGATTTCCAAAAGGTACTAAAGGACATTTTTTACAAAATTGATTTTTTTACATATTTGTATTCTCATTACTTAAATGTATCTAAATCTCCTATTTGATTTTATCTAATGTACACCCCAGTCCTGTATAAACGCAATTTAGAAATATTGTTATTTTCTAAAGGAACTAATTACACATTTAATTTTGTTCCTAATTATACCAAAACATCTCATTTCATAACATTAATATGATGTTATTAATATACTAAAAAATCAATTCTGCATTTTAATACGAAAAGAATCAAATTAGCTAATTTAATAATATTATAATTAGTGATTTTCGCGTCTCCTGTAAAATTTCCTAGAATGGATATAGTACCTTTTGGAAATCGACGTTCCAATTCTCGATCAGATGAGAATAAATAATTAAAATGGCGGACTACAAAAAAATACAAATAAATCAATTGAATCGGGCTTTGTTTATTAGTTGTTGTTGTTTTTTTTTACTCAATGTAATTCATATTATTTAATACCCATTGAGAAGTGATTTCGAAGTATTTAACACATCATTTAATAGAAAAACAATCTAAAATAACAACTATAACAAGGAAAAAATTGGGAGGTTGTAGAAATCAAATTGAAGAAAAACAACTGCATTTTAGTATAATATTTTACATTTTAAAATAGTTACGATTCCTACATTGCGTCGTACCAAAATGATTTAAGTTTTGATGTGAGAGTATTTCCATTATTTCTAATATTACAGTTTTATATTATATTTGTTCTTTGTTTTGAATTGAGGAGCCCTGTTGTTCAAATTTTAGTATATTATTCTGCAAAATATATTGATGATTGATAATCCTTATGATAAGCTATAGATATATACTCTCAAATTTATTTAAAAATTAAACAAGATAACGTTGCTAGATATAGCTAAATATACAATATAACAAAAAGTTTTAATTTTATACATTAATATTTACTTTTTTTGTTTATATGATTTTATTATGATTGGTTAGTGTAAAAAAATTTAAATGATTATTATTGAATAATTACTAGGATAGAAATACAAATTAATTGTAATATTTCAGTTACGTGAAATCTTTATTAATAAAAATAAAAATTTAAATAAACATATATATATACACCCACACACACACACACACATTACCATGTAGTTTAAAAAAAACAACAACAACTAATTGAGGATAAAAGATTCCTTAAAAAAAACGTTAATAAGGGATGGATATGATTAAGAACCAATAAATCATTACTAAAAATGGTGTTAATTATTTATTGACAGGTACGTGAAAAATCTCATTGAATATACGTTGAAGTACTAAATATTCAAAGAAAAAACGTAAGCAATTGACAAAAATTTACCCAATATTTTTTTAAGCATCAGAATCATGTGTGTATGTGTGTGTGTGTGTGTATTATTCTATTGCAACAATGTAATTTATTTTTTTGCGTTGTTTTTTTTATAAATTAAAAATTGTTTGATGCATTTTTACTGACACTTACCTATATATGAAATACATAGTAAGGGAAAGTATTGCGATCGTGAAAATTTTTAATTTTCAACAGAAATACACTTCTTTTTTTTAAATTTCAATGTTTTTGTTGTTTGTTTTTTTATTAAATTTATGGTAAAGGCACCAACTGCTGACACTACCCCAAATCCTAACACATGCTCATTCTACCTTGAAAAGTATGATTATGACACAAGGCCACATTGTGATTAAAATATGGCGCCGAATCAGCACCACATTAATTTCCGCAAGATTCTCGCCATTTTCGAATTACTAGGTGGCATGAAACTTTTATTTTTCAAGGTGGAATGAGCATGTTTCAATAATTTGGGTAGTGCAGGCGCATTTACCCCATGTAATTTATTATGGCCAAAATCGAAGAGCTGACCAAGTAAAATTGTGTGAAAATACCTTCCTTTCTGCCATATCAGACCATATTCCAAGTCCAGCTTTAGGTGTTTCTATTTCTCAGGGCTGGTTACTCCAATGATGAGTTAATCCACACCCCTTTATCAAGGGTACGACTAAGATTTCTCAAGCACCGAGGCTGGTTCGCTTAAACGGCCTATTAGTTGAATCTGTTTGGACGATAGTCATTGGATTAAACTGTTTAGACAAAGAGTGTTTGTATCGACATCTGGGTTTGCTAAGCTCATCGTTATTTCTATTCGTATTATTATATTATTGGCTTTGATTTATTTTTATTTTCAGACGGTAATAAGCTCTAAATTGCGCCTTAACTAAGCCTCTACTCGCTAAGCCAGTGATGCGGCTGAGAGGAGGCGCTGGGATCTTGGATTCCGCTTTTTTCCTCCACGAATGGAGGGAAAAGCCCAGTCTGGGGTCCCTTAGCAGTTGTAAATATTGTATATAGTTATGTTTTTTGTATGATTTTTATTTATTTGCCAACTTTGTATTTATCTCAATTATAGGTTTTTGTTTTGTTTTTTTTATTTTGCTTTATTATATTGTACATATAAATGATTTTTTTTTCTATTTTATGTAATTTGACTTTATCGTTATTTTCTGTATATATTGTATGAATGTGGTCCTACATCTCTATTACTATTGTTCATTCTGAAACAGATTGTAATATTTCTCAATAAATAAATATTTAAAAAAAAAATAAGCTCTAAAATACCATGAAATAATTTTATCGATCAAATCCTAGTAATTAGAGTTATATTAATCTAAATATTTAAAGCCCCATTTGTAAACATCAATTACGCGACAGCTACACTTTAGAAAACCTATTCAGAGACGAATAGTCGGTCATTTCTTTCCATTTGGAATCTGGAATATAGAATAAACTTCATTTTATAAAATTTAGTTTTAATTGTTTTCACTAGTCGCGTTATGTAATACAGTTGTAAATAACAATGCGTAATAATAATAAATAAATAAATTATAATAAATGTTTTAAATACGTTAGAAGATGTATAGTATTAAAATACCACTATACTGTGTGTGTGTGTGTGTGTGTATCGTTCAGATAGGACCAATTACAGTTATATTGATCTAAGCATTGAATCCCTATTTTTCAACATTAATTTAAGGCAAAAGTCTAGGAAAAGGTTCATGTTTTATAACTTGTCAGTCATTTGTTTCAATTCAATTTTTAATAAATATGTATTTTAATAATACATATTCGCAAGTGTCAAAAAAATATTATTTAGTGAAGTAAATTTTTCTATTCTTAACTTCAATTAATATTCCTTTTAAATGTTGTTTCTGTTTCTGTAAATGCTAGAGAAATGTAATATTATATATAAGAATCTCTATACGGACGGTGATATGTCATTTATTTCCATTTGGATACTTTTATTTAGAATAAACTAATGTAATTTTCAAAATATATGCTTATAAAATAGGGGAGCGGCGTAGTCTAGCGGATAGAGCGCTAGTCTGCTGTGCTCCGGGTCCTGGGTTCAAATCCTGACCGTGGCAGAATATTATTTATTCTGTTAATTCGGTCGGGGGGCGATCCTAGGGTATGGAGACCCTCCTGGGGCAGACCCAGCCTCTATAAAGTGGGTACCCAAAATAATTGGGGAAAAACCTGGCGGCTGAGCGCGATTAAGGCCTAATCACCTCTTTGCACTGCCGTTTGCCTTGAAACAGTACGAATCTCTATATGTACTGAGCCCAAGACCCTCCATGGTTTGTAGTGGTACAGGTTTTAGGTTATGCTTATAAAATATCTAGCATTAGATCAAAAAATTATTTTAAAGATCTAAGAACAATGGTTGTAATATTTTCGCTAATAATATGCGTCACATATAGGTAAATGAATAAATAAATTTCCATTTATCTCAGTTTAATTAAGAGTTATAGAATTTTGGTCTCTTAATAATATTTTTGGTTTACTGTTTTCGAATAATGAACCTTTGTAATCGACAAAAAAAATAAAATAAATAACAAATAAAATAAAATTCTCACTCAAAGTTTGAGTGCTTAAGTTTCAAGATACATAGAATCCGAATTACGTATAAAAAAAAATCCGTTTGTCGAACGTTAAAAGATGGAAAAAACCTAAAAATGTGAACTTTTTTTTTTTTTAAACATATCTCGACTCGTTTTTAACAGACAACATCTGAAACTATGACTCTACCAAAGTTGTCATAAAAAATATATTTAGAAGTTGGCAATATTGATTGGTACAGGTATCTGATTTCAATGCCATGATAAACCCAGTATTTTACCTGTAACTATTAGCACTCAGTGCCTACGTAGCGAACAGTTTCCAATGCAATTTTTATATTTTCTTTTCCACAAACCTTTGCAGTATCACATAACTGTAGAAGTCATTAAAAAATTAATAAAGAAGGTTGTAGCTTTGTAGATCTGAATTCAAGGTTTATTTCCGATGTAATTTTATTTATCGATAGAAATATAAAGCTAGCTACACTTAGCTACGCGATGGTACTTATACTTCTCGTTAGTAAATATCATAATGTAACTACCACGAAAAAATCATTTGCTGATACCTGCTTAACGTAGAGTAAAAGCTATTTTAGTTAAAGAAGTTGATAATTTAATTATAATTGTTCTTAGCTATATATTATTTTTTGTTGTTTGTGCATTTTATAATTTGACGTATATGATAGATAAACAGCGGAATTAGCTATATCCGTGTTTCGCTGATACTTCTAACTAACAAGTGTGAACCGAATCCTCTTCCATGGAAAACAAATAACTAAGCTTACAATTTTAACCATTGGTACTCTTTCTGAAGGAGCGCAATAAAGCCAGAATAAAGAATATAATTATTACAGGACTCACAAAAGTACGAATATATCTCGCATAGCTACAAACCAACCAAGACGCTTTTAATATTATGATGATATCCTCGGCATCTTATATAAGTTGCTTAAGACCTGAACCAACAGCGAAGTATCATCTGAAAACTTTAAGCAATTTTTTAGGGTATAGCGAACTTTATTATTCGAATTATGATTTTTTAAATATTATATATATTAATTATTGAAAGGTTTCAAAACTTCATTTCCTTTATCTATATATCTCCATTCATTTAGTTTTATTAAATATTTTTTAGATTAAAACTCTGCTATATTAACTATAAAATAAACAAGCAAAGAACAAAAAAATAATAATATTAAGTCAAATTTAGGGTGGGCCAAAAATATGTGTATCGTATCATAGGGCCAAGATATTGTAAACCGCGAGATTTTTATGGGTCAAATTGAACCAATTAAATCATTGGGGGACTCAGAAATATGGTTGAATCCAAAGGGTACGTTTAATTATTTCCAACAATTCTAAGCAACAATTGTGAAATCTGCGGATTTTTTTCCCGGATTTCTAAGGTTTTGAAACAGTGGGCCACGCCAGCGGCTTTTCTATGAAATTACAAGTCCGAATTTTTTTTTAACACGGCTCAAAAATACTATCTCATCTAAAGATGATCCTAAAACCTAGACATTGATTCAAACTAATCAGCCGATTCGTTTTAATATGGCTGCCGATTAAAAATGATCATCATCATCATCATCATAATCGTTTCCTCTTCTACCGCTGTTCGGTGTGAGGATCCTGCCTGTAGAGTCTGGACCATATGTCTCTTTCCTGTGCCAACTCCATTCTCCTACTCCAGTCTATCCCACGCCTCCTGCATGCTTCCTTTACACCGTCCTCCCTGGGCCTTTTTCCCTCTGTGCGGGTCTCATACGTCTTCCTGGCACTTCTCTCCGGATCCATCCAAAGATGTCCAAACCACCTTAGTTTGTGTTCCTCTAGAATGGTCTCCGCCGGTTTGACGTCAGGTTTGCCCGTATAGTGGCGTTCCGTATCCCATCTCTCTGTGTCTTTCTCTCTATTTTTCGGAGATACCTCATTTCCATGGCCTGGATTTGGCTCGTATGTTTTGAGGTAAGAGACCAAGATTCTGAGGAGTACGATAGAATAGGAAGAAATGTCGATTTATATACGGCTAATTTGGTCTGCTTTGATACCTCTCTTCTCCCCAGAAAACCTCGCCTTACCATACAGAACATCCTCCCTGCCGCTCCAATTCTCTGGGCCACTTCTTCGACTATGTAGCCATTCTCATTGAGATGAGCTCACAGATATTTGAAATTTTCGACTTGCTCTAATCTCTGTCCTCCAGCTCTTAATATCAAAAATACTATCTCATCTAACGATGATCCTAAAACCTAGACATTGATTCAAACTAATCAGCCGATTCGTTTTAAAATGGCTGCCGATTAAAAATGATTCAATTTAATATTTAAGCTATTTTGAAGATAGAGAAGATAATTATTAGAGTTTCAGGATCCGGACACCGCGAAAAATAAAAAAAATAAAAAATTGAAATCTTGCTTATACGAGTATATAGGCTTGTAACACCTTTTTTTTTTATCGAAGATATAGAAAAGATTCTGTAGTTTTTTAGAATCAGTACATCGACCACTATTAATTATAAAACAGAGAACAAAAATTAAAATTGTATCTATATATACGGCCTTAGATAAACAATAAAACAGATAAATTAGATATAGCATAAAATTTTCTACGAAACAAAAAATGAATCATTAAAATTAGTTAAGAAATATCAGAGATATATCATTTTGAAATTAGCAGTGGTTATTGACCATTTACCTTTGGGTTATTTATTGCTTTTCATATTAGTTAATTGCACTTATAAACATTTATACCTTAATATAGTTATTTGGAAATAATAAATCATTGTGTAATAATTTGCAGCGTTTTTCATAAGCGGCGGTGTAACGGTATGGACATTATGACTATATAGTAAAATGTAAAAAAAATAATTAGTTAACAATGTCATTCCCAGAAAATTATGTTAAAAACCGAGCTGAGTTAAGAATTAACAACCTATTATATATAACTGTTATTTCCTTTCTTCATTTGTGAACTGCTACCTATCTTATTAAGAAAGTCGTTAGTGGCTAATATTCTCAAGTGCTAAACAACATTAAACATCTTAATGGCTTTTAAGAACTGAATTTTATTCTGAGTTACTTTTAAGTGCCTAAGGTGTCAGAGTGAAGTGTTAGGCCATGTCTATAATAATAGCGAATTACTTAAGAGGGTAAAGATTAGAAGTAACTTACAAGGATATGTAAAATTTTCAGCTATTGTGGGTTTTTTCAGATTTCGTTTTTATCCCTTACTAGCTGTGAACCGCAGCTTAGCTAGCGAATATTTCACTTCGTATTAATTTATGTGCGTTTATAGTAAGAGTAGTTATAATAAATATCAACTATCTGCTACTGTTTGTTATTATTTAAAGCCCGATCTAGACTTCTTCCGGTCAAATTTACAATTTTAACCACTGTAAGTTGAAGATTTTTAAACCCAGCCTTATTGCACATCTAGACACTAAGGCGAACCTCCAGGAAAAATTTTAGCTTCACAACCATAGTCATAGTCATTTTTTAGATACTGCGATGACCAGAAAATAAATTGATATATTTTATAAAGATAGACATATAGCTAATAAAAGTCCTAAATATTATTAAAATAATAGTTCTGATTATTATACTCGAATAATTCAAAAGAAATAATAATTGTTATAATTTACTTAAATTTATAAATGTATATGCTTCAAGGTTATAACGATAAAAGTTAAAAATGACTATTGAAATAAAACATGACTTATATAATAATATAGATTGATATAAATATAGTCTCCGCAACCTTCTTTACACCCTAGAGGCCTCATCTCTCTTCGGTCCTAATATTTTGCCTGTAGTACCTTATTTTCGAAAATTTTAGCCGTTGTTCGTCCTTCAAAGTAAGTGGCCACGTTTCACATCCGTAAAGAACCGTTGGAAGAATAATAGTTTTATAACTTATAACCTTTAAGTTTTTAGAAAGAAGCCGCGAGCTAAGTAATTTCGCAACTGAATAATAACACGCATTCCCCGCCTATAACCGGGACTTAATGTTCTCCTGGACTTAGTTTTTCTCGTTATCATTGAAATTTCTCTACGTATTCAAAATTATGCCCTGATATATCAATATCACTAAGATCGCCACCGTCTCTGCTACTAATCATATATTTTTTCTTATCGGTATTTATTTCGAGTCCTATTTTTTTTCCGGTTTTTATTTTATGTTTCCGTGTCTTCCCCTAAGAGTACCAAATCATCGGCGTTTCCCAGAACCGGAATTTTATCAACCAGATTTAATCCTTTCTCGGTACAGGTTATCTTTTCTTTGATATATTCTAAAGCGATTTCGTCTGCGTCAATTTCTGTTATTATGATCGCTATTAAGAAGTTTTTAAAATAATATATTTGAAAGAACTTCTGCGTAAATGACATTTTTAGTTTTATTTTAATGTAGCAGAAGAACATAATGATTTTCTCCGCAACCCGATCTTGGCGTAAATCAATTCCTACGTGTTTAAATGTTTGGCCCTGTGAATTATTAATTGTTACAGCAAAAGATAAATTATGGGGAAATTGAATTATTTTAAAAATAAAAAGTATATCATTTGAAATCATTGGGATGCGAGGTTTTTTTCCTTCTTAATTTTTCCCGTTTTTTCCCAGATTTTCCACTGATTCTTCACTCCTATTCGTCGCAGCGTGATGTTATATAGCCTATAGCCTTCCTCGGTAAATGGACTATCCAACAAAAAAAGAATTTTTCATTTCGAACCAGTAGTTTCTGAGATTAGCGCGTTCAAATAAACAAACAAACAAACAAACTCTTCAGCTTTATAATATTAGTATAGATGAGATAATTTAAACGGAAATCATTATTGAGTGAAAATTCATGACGTCTTTTAGATATTAAAAAAATAACCTGTACCTCAATTCAGTAAATATAGATATTTGTACTGTGTACCATGACGAATGGTTATGCATTGAAATAATTAGGCTTAGATCACACCTAACTAAGATAAATACTACACAAACCTATTTTACAACCCGATAGTATAAACAAGGGCTTATCGTTACTTTTTTCTATTGTCATCATGTGCCTTAGTATCAGGGATATATATCATAAATATTTTACAAAATTTTGGGCCCTTGCCTTTCTTTTGTTTCTATTTAAATGATAAAATATAATAGATTTGTTTAAGTATAAACAACTATAAGTTAAACCAGTTGGGATTTTGACTGTCGAAGTGATTATGAATTAGTGAAAATCAACGTTTGTCCGTTGTTAGTTATTAACATATTTGTATTTTTTAATTTGAGTATCTATAAATAATGTTTTATTCATTTTTCATAGTGATAAAAATTAAATATAATCATTAAATTAAATCTTTCTGAGATAAATTGTAAACATAATAGGGAAAAAAAGAGTTTTTTTTTTTTTTTACTCCTTAAGTAAAACAGTTATTTTTTTAGTATTTGGAAATTGTTATTCAATAGTTTTTGTTACGTCAAGTTTTTTCTCGATGAATATTTACAAGTCTCAAGGATTTTGGGAAGGTAGCAAAATGAGGCATCCTTATAGATAGAAGAATATGAAACACTAAATTAACTTTTAACAACAAATATTTATTTCGTAATATTCGCTTTATCGGTGTTTATGTATGGAATGATTATAGTCATCCCAACAATATTTGTTGTTGATTTTGAAAAACTGTTATTTTTATAATTTCTTGATATAAAAAATTAATGAAGTAAATTAATTTGCTAATTGATTATACTGTTAATGTGGTGCTTTCTCTTGGGATCACCTGTAGCATATTTTTGTTTTAAATCTTTACCTTAAATTTTAAAGTAATAACTTGTATTTTTGTACAATAACTAATCAAAAAACTTTCTGTAAATGAAAAATCGAGCAGTAATTGACTAAAATAATATCGACGATTTATATTCATTTATTCTCATAATTTGATCAGGAAATATTTATAGGATGTTTAGTCTGCAGTTGTGATTGAAATTGACGTGCATAAAATAATTTTATTGCTTTTTATTATAAATAGAATTAAATATTACGAAATTAATATGAATTCCAAGAACGGTTAAAAGAAATAGTACATTATTTTCCATTTCACTGGCAATTTATCATAATTTTATTACTCTCAAAAATATATTTATAAATCAAATGTCTAAAGTAATATTTACAAAAAAATATTATCTATTAAAATCAAATGGCTAGTAGTAGAAAAAACGAATCTTCGAAAAGATAATATTTACTGCTAACAGTGATAGATTTATTATCGTTAACAGTTTCTATATGGAAGAAGTGTCATCAGTTTGTTTTGTGATAAGGTCATATCTTAGGGCAGTAGTGTTGTTAGTGCCATCTTAAGGACTGTAAGTGTCCGTAAATGTTAACTGTGTATGAGAGGATCAGTAATACATTACGTAAGTAATTAATTTAATTTTAATTAGTACTTCAATATAATGAGAATTTTATTATCAAATTATTTTTTACATGTATTACTTAATTAGTTTAACCTAATATAATTTATAAGAAAACAATTTATATTACAGAACTCAATTTATTAAACATACTAAAATGTCCTTTATTAGTAATTTACAAGAATGAAAATTATTAAACAATGTTGACATTTCGAGTAATTGCGTTGATTATGAGATTCCCTTGAATAATTGTGATATTTTAAATAATATATATATTTATATATATATATATATATATATATATATATATATATATATATATATATATATATATATATATATATGATGATAAAGTAATTTTGGTTCCCGTGAACTCCTAAATCACAAGACAGATTTTGATACTGTTTTCGCCTTTATTTAAAGCATTCTCTTCTGAAGATTTATAAGTAAAATACATTGCAATTTAGCTTTTTTTTAAACGTGAAAAATAAATTTTCTGTAAAAACTCATCAAAAAATTATTTCTGAAAAATAGGAAGTAATATAGACTTATAATATACCGTTGGAAAGCGCAAGATTTTAGAAAAGTTAATAATTTTATAAAAAGAGTTAAAGTGGCTTTCCCCTCCTCCCAATTCGCAGACAATATTTCCTAGGATCATTCCATTACCGAACCATTAACACCAAGCTCCCTCCTTATATCCGCAGTTTTCTACAATTTAAATAGTCAACCCACTCCTTCGAAACAAGTACTCGCCATTTTAAGTTTATATTCCTACCCATAGAACAACTTTTGATCATTCCTTTCTTGTCTCTGGAATTCCATGCCTACTCATATCCGCCATGCTTCTTCGCTATCATCATTCAAGTCCCAACTGTTCGAATACTTCCTGTATTCCCAAACAGCAATGAAACTTTATATCAAATATCAGATTTTGAACATAAAAAAGAAATAATATTTATTGTCCATGCCTAACTTAATTTCTTAATTAATTTTAAATTTACTTCCATTCAGCAAATGTATGTATCTGAAGAAGTTTATTTATTTTATTCTTTTGTTTTCTTGTATAGATATATTTCTTTTCTTTTCTTACTTCTTACACCATCGTTAATAAGAATTAATCATGATTATTCGGTCTTTTGCCCAGATACATTGTATACCTTTATTGTACATATTTGTAGTTCTTAAGGGACTACGTCCCAGAATAAAGATTATTTTCTATTCTATTATATTCTATGCAATAGAATAAATCGTAAGAGTTAATAATAAAGTTGTAATAAGCCCATAAGCTTATAAACATAGGTTATTGTAAAGAGGGAGGTTACAATAGTCATATGTTGCCAAAGTCGTACAGGATCGTGCAAGTTGTATTCTTCCTTTTAGAAAGCAAGATTTTAGAAACAATATTACATATCGAATTGTAACCAGCTGTTAACATAAATGGTAATGGTAAATTTTTACATATCTATAAACTAACATTATAATTAATTATTTCAAATTTAATACTATTTCATGAAAACTAGTGTTTCACTGTAAACTAAATGAGATTCCTATGGAAACTTTTATAAAATTACTTTTACAATGTAATTTAAATAGTTTATTTCAAATAAAAAATAGTAATAAACCGAATAAAATAGGAACTGTTCTTATTTTTGTAGTTTTCTAATACATAAGTTTGCAATCAAGTTATCAATATATGGAAAAATTAAATTTTTCGTTATATGTGCTTCACTTTAAAGTAGCAAACAAAATATACAAATAATTTTTATTTATTCCAATCATTGAATATAATAATGAATGGACGTCATAAAAAAAACATATTTTCTAGCTAATTGCACTTTTCGTAACGATAAATTAAAGCTTCCAAAGCGATAAATTCTAAATCGGTCAAACAGAGATTTTTTAAATATTGATAACACCTCATTTAAATTGCACACGCTTTTACTAGTTTATTTATTTATTGAGAATTATTATATTAATTAACATTGTACTACAGTAGAACGGAACTAAATTGAGTTAACTAAACTCCAAATATTTCTTACGAACATCCTTTTAAATTATAATTAACGCCTTACTTGGAAACCTCACACAAGACTAAAACGACAAGAAACTACATGACGTTTTCGACTTCTTCAACACTTACTATACAAAGGTTCTAATCTTCCACTTAACTACAAAAGACTCATCTACATGATTATCATAAGGCCGATATGGACTTACGGAGTGGAGCTTTGGGGCTATACTAAACCATCGAATTCTTCCCGTATCAAATCCCTACAATCCAAAATCCTTCGTAAAATCCTCAACGCTCCTTACTTTGTCACGAACAAACTTATCCATAAAGACCTCAACGTTCCGTATGTTGCTGATTGGGCCCGATCTAGATACCATTCCTTTCATGACAAACTCCATTCCCACCCTAATCCTCTTGTTTCAATACTTTCTTCCTCTTCAATTCCTGACAATCCTCCGAGGCGTCTGAAAATAAGATGGCTTCGAAACCTTCTAGTTTAGAAAAGTTACAGGAGTGCTGCCATTGGGTAGTTCTTCTTCAAGTTCGTTTCACGCCATTTATCTTTTGTCACATTTATTTGTTGTACCTTTAAGTACAGCTGTAAATTTCAATAAACGATGTTAAAAAAAAAAATATATAATTAATAATATTGTCATTATACTTGTATTATTATTACATATGCACAAAGTTTCACTTTCCAAAAAATATTCTCTTGGATTCTTAAAACGTTCCTAAACGTTTTTGAAAACTTTAGAAGATTCTCAAAAATATTCGGATTTTTATTCACACATAAGTTGTCATGTCAAAAACAAATATTTCTAAGACAGATATGGATTAGGCGTTTTATCTTTTAAAAATTTCCGTGATAAAAATATTAATTTAATAATCACGAACTATCTTATAAAGTAAGAAATATCACAAAGTGAAACCGGGAATAGATTAACATAAACTAAACACAAAAAAATATGTAATTTTTAATTCTGAGTTAGTTCGAAATATTAGATTAAGTGAGATAATTAGAATAACAAAATATATAATTATAATTTTAAATATTTGTTAAGAAGAAAGTGTAAATACCATAAAAAATTATAGAAAAAAATCGGTGTTTTAAGTGGAAAATGGAACTTAAGTTTTCTCCGTTCTATTTTGTATTCCATTATTAAGCAAATACTCTTAAATAAAGTTAGAGGATTTAATGTTTCTCAGTCGATTTATATTATTGTCTTATGGAAGTTTCTACTATTTATTTCAACCCTCTCATTCTAGTATTTTCAATATTTTTATTTAGTGAAAGAACTTATAAGAAACTTATATAAGTACTGAACCATTTTCATAACTTAATCTACATTATGTAAGGCTTAGGCATGGAAGATTTAAATTCTAATGTTCAAATATATTTATAAATATGTTATAAATAAGCAGCAAAAATTGAAGTACGGGTGTAAATCGAAACTAATTTAAAGTGACTTTTATAGCTCTGTTTGTTTTACTTGAATTATCTTCTGTTAAGGAATTGTAAAATGTTTGTTTGGCTCAGCACCAAGAGTTTCAGTTACTGTCTTCAGTTTTTTTTCTTGTCAATAGTTTTTAAAATATTAATTATCCAAACTAAAATATAATTCGAAATACACAATATTCAGAAACTTTTTAAAGTTACACAAATAATGTCAATTCCAATGCTGGTAATTTTGAATTTATTTATAGAGATATAAAATGTTTGTCAACCCTTTTTTAGCTATCTTTAAGAAAATAACTATCTAGTACTAAGTTAAATTAAAATATATAAAATGTAGATAAAATATATAAAAACTGAATCAAAATATGAAAATGCTGAAATACAAAATGTATCTATAAAACATAGTGATAAAATCAAATTATAGATATGATTTTTTAGAATACTTGCTACATTTCTTTGATAGCTTCCCAGTTTCTAAATTCACATTTATATGTATCCTCGATAATGGCTTAGACCGAAACGTTGAACAAAATAAAAATAAAAAATTAATGTTTAGGGAAGAAATTCAGAATTAATTTTATAATTTCAAGTATATCACTTAAAACACACACACACACACACACACACACACATATATATATATATATATATATATATATATATATATATATATATATTGTATTTATTATTCATATACGATACGCTAGTCTACTGTTCCCCTGGTTTCGAATCCCGGCTGAGACAGAATATAATTCAGGCGAGGTGCGACCCAGATGGAGACCCTCCTTGGGCAGACCCAGCCCTTTTAAAGTGAGTACCCAAATTGGGGAAAAAACCAGGCGGCCGAGCGTAATCAAGGAAGGACTAATCACCTCATTTCACGGCCGTTGGCCTACAAACAGTACAAATCTCTATATGTACTGAGCCCAAGACCATTCAAGGTTTGTAGAGGTACAGGTTTTTTTTTTTTTATTTGTATTTTTTTTATTATTTTTATTTTTAATATTCGATTACAACCTTTTAGATCCTCTGATATCAGATGTAAATCAATTATCTTTCATTTAGCAACGATAATTTTCTGAACAAGAAAACATCTTAATCTATCCATCTACACCTATTTCCAGTCAGTGGATCGGCAAAAAGATCCGAAGGCCCAACCGGTCCTAACTCTGCCTCCATAAAATGAGTGCCTCAGTTCACAGGGTCGGAGGAAAAATAAGGTCGATGGAGTGTGATGGTGACCACATCAACTAGCGATAACAGTATATCAAGCAACATTACGTCCTTGCCTAGTATTGGACCATTTACTCTCCAACGACCGAACTGTGTTGGTGTTGAGATAGATCCATTTTCGTGGAACATTTTGTCTTAATTGAAGTACCACTTGTAGATACTGGGTGATTTGTGACAACTAATATATATTTTTATTTTGAAGTATATTGGTGGGTCACCTGTGGTGTAGTGGTTAGTATATCTATTATGACTAAGCTCGCGGGTTCAAACCTGGTATTTGGCTCCAAGACTTTTAAATGGGAGTAAACATTTAATGTCATCCTTCAGGAAGGGGTGGAGTAAAGAAAGTAGATAAGTAAAAATTGTATCTTGTTAAACAAAAATCTGGTGTGCGCAACAGACGACTTTGACTTACCTCCGTTGTTAAAATGAATTTAAGAATATATAAATACATTTAGAGATGAAAATAAATTGTCAAATAATCAATTACATTGAATTTCGATAGGAACATGTGTTTTATTAATTATTCAATTTTACTGTTACCTACGAAAGTCAGTTAGTTTTATTGGCTTTTCATCACTTTCCGTTAACAATTTCATATTAATGATAATATTTTTTCTAAAATCATTATTTTTCCGACGGTATATTATACGTCTGTATGTTCAAAAACACAAAAATTGCATGAAAAAATATAGTTTCTTTTTTCTTCTTTGATTGGATATCGAATTCGTTATATTTATATGTCTTTTATCAATGCCAAAAATTTAAAATGGTTATTTTTATAGAATCTACAAAATCAAAGGTACTTTAGAAAAATAAATTTAAAAATTGTGGATGTAATTAGTTGACCGTTGAGAATTAATGCAAGGAATTAGTCCGGGTGGCGGTCATTAAATGAAACAACTAAATAGTTTCAACTATTTATTGTTTGCCAACGTTTCGACCCCCTTTGTGGGTCATCATCAGGGCTAAAAAGATATAAAAGAATACAATTTCAATGACATTACATACAATATTATATAAACTATTTAGCTAGAGAATGTCGGTATTAAAATATAACAGAAGAACTGTATATGTAAAAAAAACTTAATTAAAATACAGTGACTATAGTACAATAATGAAAGTGTTATACAGGAAAAAATGTTCACTAAACAAAATTTACACAGATATCAATAATTTACATGAAATATGAAACATAAAAATATGAAGTAGAGTGGAGATACGTACCGCATGGTGGAAGAATGGAAACTAGGTATTGTTTGGTGGATGGGGGGTAGGTAGGATGGAAAATACGTTGCAAAAAAAGTTGAATTGTATTCTTTTGTATTTTTTTAGCCCTGATGATGACCAACAAAGGGGGTCGAAACGTTGGCAAACAATAAATAGTAAAAACTATATATATATATATATATATATATATATATATATATATATATATATATATATATTAGGGGAAAGTGCTAATTCATATTAGGTATATTCATATATTAATTCATATCTAGGTAAGTGAAAGTAAAAATAAAAAAACCTTTATGTTATCAAATTTAAGATTTTAAAGGAATACATATATTTTAATCCTATTTAATACTTACCAATACTTCTTAATAATCCCTTCAGAGCATTCTCTAAGCTTTTTTAATCCATTCGACATCTTCAAAAAGAGCCTCAGTTTAATAATTTGTTTCAAAGAAGAAGACAGTGTTTAGGAAATTCGGGTAATTTTAAGGCATTACTGCAAAAAAAGAGAAAATTATAGCCGCTAAATCAACTCATGAAATTATTAGATACAAAGGGAAAAGTGAACTTGACCAAAGCGCTGCGCGGCGTTGGTTTGAAAAGTTTAGTAGTGGAGATAGGACGTTGGAAAATGGGCTCCGTGAGACCAATTAATAGATATTGAAGAGGTTCTGTTAAGTCGAATCCGTCCACAAGTACTTACAACATGGCAGGGAGTGTGGTGCGTCAAAATATCTACTCTCTTTTGGGAAGGTAAAAATAGCAGATAACTGATTCGTAACGAACTTACTCCTCTGCAATCAGCTTTGCAATTTAATTCACCTCCTTTTTATCAACTAGATAGTCAGGGTGGCTGTCAGAGTCACTGTAAATGATAGCTCTTTATAATAAAATATATTTCATGAATAAAAAATAGTATGCAGGATTTAAAAAATAAAATTGTTAACTCAATCCCTTTTGCCCAAACATCAGTGATTTATCTAAAGTGTTAAAAATATTATTTTGTATTTAGAAAATTTGGATCAAGTTGAGCGATACGTACCAATTATGTTAAATTCTGTTGATGCCTTAATTCGCTAATGATACTTACTTTTATTCCAAGGAATCCAAACTTTGTTTTGCAATGTTTCAATAACAGTCTCCGAACTTCATGCCAATAGAAGAATATGAAAGAGAAAGAAAACTCTTCAGCGTCAACACCGAACTGTCGTTTACACGCATCCAGACTTGCTTTTCATTTTTCATTTCCATAGGACTCAAACCCATGCATGGTTTCAATAAACATCTGACAGAAGAAGACTTGCTGTGGATCTAAATCGCACTGGACTCTTTTGAATCTCCGTATAATATAGAAGATATAGATTTCTTCTAACAACTAATATTCAGAAGTAAAACCTAAAGTTTAGTTAACATCCTTAGAAAAAGTATAGTATTTTATATACTTATTTTAGATTCGCTATTTCATTTTATAGTGACTGATTTTTATTATTATTTTTTTTTTACTAATATTATTTATTTCTCTACAAAGGATTAAATGTTTAAGGTCTATAAATCCAGTCAAAAACTTTAAAACTTAAAATTAAACTGAAGGAATAAGAAAAAAAAATTTTAAAAATAAAAAGCAATCTGATTGATTATTTTGACAATAATAAACTCCTTTTCTTGTTTTTTAAAGAAGAGGAGGTTATTTTATTAATATAATATTTATTAATATTGCATGCTTATAAACTTTATTTCGATAGTTGCAATATTATTCTTAAAACAACTAATCAAGGTCAAAATAACACAATTAATAATTTTTTATAACAATCCTTAGAGCCGTTTTTGAGAAAATCGTAAAAAGGTGTTTAATGCATAGGATAAAGTAGGACTTCCGGTCAGCCGATTTTAGTGAAAAAGTTGCTGTTGGGTGTAAAGTAGTCCTAAATATGAAATATCAGTTCCGTACAACTAATAGTTTTTGCGCTTGACTTATCACACAGAGACCTTTTTTCGGGACTTGGTCATTTGGACTCAGAAGACACCAAAACGTGTATTTCCGTCGAAAACTGGAATTCGAAAATTTTCACGATCGCAATACTTTCCCTTACTATATATAGTAGGTGAAAGTAAAAGGAGATGCAAGTCAGATACAGTATTTAAAAAAAAAATTGCCTCTTTTTCATTTTAGGCAACCTGTTACTAAATTACAATAACGGTTATTTAAATAATATCAAAGATTGCATCATTATTGGAAAACACTTGATTTATTTACTATCTAACTTATTAACAAGAAATATTGCAAAAAAAAAAAGAAGAAAAAAAGGAGGTTATTGTTCTGGAGGCCAATAGGCTTTCATGCCTCGAAAATTTCTTAAATACATTTCTCGAATAAATCCTTTACTTCGTTACGACGCCTCTATAAACACTCACATAAGTAGGAGTCAAACAGGACCATATTCAGTTAATATCACGAAAATCACGAGAATTCATTATTTTTTAATTTTAATATTATTTTTTAGAAACCTATTTTATCATCATTAATTCTCTAATTTTGTTTCACTTATAGTTATTCAGCGAACAAGATAATTATTTGTTTAAATCGTAAATCTGATAACAATCATAAAAATGGTGAAACTTTTACATATTATGTTTTAGGACAATTAAGTATGCAAAAATAAAAATGTTATAGCTATTTTATTTGACTTCAAAACTATATATTATTCCAACAGATTCATTTTTAAAATAAAAAGCATAGATTACTTTTAGACACCAACTCACACTTCGATAATAACCAACCTTTAGAGAACTACAAATATGAAATCATATGATTTTATCTGATATAGATGAATCACTGTTTAATTTTATTAAAAAAAACGTTAAAATAACTTAGTAACAGGTTTCCTAAAATGAAAAAACCCAAAAACTTATATTGGTTTCGAATATATTTTTTTTTACCCCATCTACCATGTTTATGTTATAAGGTTGTTTTGTTTTTGTATGTTTCAAATCAAGTTTATCTCTGTAACTGTATTAAATTTTCAATAATGATGTTGGGATTATTATTCAAAGAAGCACAGGTAACATAATTTTTTATGATAGCAAAAAAGAAATGACTAGCGGGGCAACAAAATTAATTTCAGATTGTGAAGGGCGAGATACGTGTCAGAATACTAGTAGATTTTGAAGTGATTGCATTCAAATCGGTTTTGTAGATCGTTTTCGTTTTTTCCAACTGTCCACAAAAAAAAAAAAAAAAAAAAAAAAAAATCTATTCATAAGCCCCGTCTACGAAAGTGGAAAATAAGAGCTACCAAATAGTTACATTGAAGAATTCATTGATAATTCCTAAGTTGAAATATATATTCATTCGTACTTAAAATAACTTATTTTTTAATGTTTCCAGTTTTTTATATACATTAAAGAATAACTTTAATTACGTTTTGAAATATTTAAGATATAGAAACATTCTTTAAAAAATAAAAGGCAGAAGAAAAATTAAAAACTTGCCTCTCAATAATACACATATCCTTTTAAAACAAAAAAAAAATCATAATTAAAAAATATGTATTATATAAAGTTGGAGGCCACAGCCATAGCAGTTACAATACAACTTCACCATTTTTATTGGAAAATGCACAACGTTTCGGCTAAAAAGTTATCTTCAAGTGCAAAACCAACTTTTATCTTTAAGGCGTGTGGTTGATTACACCAAAAAAACTCATGTCTGAGCTTATTATTATAAATTATTATTTTATATTGGAATATTCTAGAGTATTTCTCAAGACAGATTCAATATTCAATGAGCGTAAAAAAGTCGCATTACTACCATTTAAATATATATTTACTCATAATTCTTATGCAGTATGATATATAATTTATTATTTTAGTTTATTTTTTTTTTTTTATTTTTTAGGAATCGGTGACATAAGAAAGTCTTGCACTTTTGCGGTGTGATTGATGTGGGATTCCGGGTGAGGAGTGAATACTTTGGAGAGGTGTGTGGCGAATTCCTCGGCTTTATCTTCATCAGACGCAGCCCAGGAGTCATCACCACGTCGGAGAGGATGGGAAACATGATGGTATTTTAGGATCTTTTTCGTGACATTCCACAGGGAATTATCACGAGCTGATAGAGAGGAGAGGTAGGAATTAAAGGACTGGGAACGGAAGTTCGCCAACTCCCTCTTCAATTGTCTACAATAGAAGTTATAGGAGCGGCGATCTGTTGGGTGTCGGGTGCGCTGCCATAATGATCTTGCTCGGCGTTTGGTGTGGATAAGGTCTATAATAGGTTGTGGAAAATGATTTTGGTATGGATTTATATTGGAGTGTTTAGGAGAGGAAGCAGTCCAGACAGCTTGTTGGATGGCGGTGGTAAAGGAATAGACGGAATTATCTAGGTCATCTTGGGTTTTGAGGGTTACTCTGAGGTCAATATTATCGGTCAGGATTTGGCGGAAAAGGTTCCAGTTGACAGGGCCTCGGATGAATGATGGTGGAATGGGTTTTGGAATTGGAGTGAGAGATACTTTTAGGATCAGTGGACTATGGTCTGAGGATAGTTCATCAAGGCGAGTTAAAGACAAGTTGAGAGAGCCTAATCCGCTGTGGATAAAGAAGTCGAGGATGTCAGGATTGCGGTTAGGATCGGTTGGCCAGTAGGTAGGGGAGTCTGGAGGCAGGATATTAAAATTTTGGGAGTTGAGTGCAGACAGCAAATTTCGTCCCCGAGAATTCGTGGTTCTGGAACCCCACTGCTGATGCTTGGCGTTTAAGTCTGCACCCAGAATGAAACGATTTCCTAAGGAATCCAGGAAGGATACAAATTCAGAATTGGAAATGGAATGTTTAGGAGGGCAATATGCAGATGTGAGGGTTACCGGAAAGGAAAAAGTCTTGATTACTATGGATGTGGCTTGTAGGAAATCATAGGTGGGAAGTGGGAGTAAATGATGAGAGAGGGATTGGTGGACAATGATAGCAGAACCGGCATGGGCTTACCGTCTGGGTGGTCAGTGCAACATCGATTGTTTTGTCTTGCAACAACGCTGTCAGTTCGTCAGTATGATTTCTAACACCATTCGCATTCCAAAGGAGAATGGATAAGGAGTTAGGTGAAGTCATTTATGGTTTTGGTAAGGCAGGAATGAGATTTGATACAAGGTTCGTAAGGAGTGATATTAGAGGCATAACGAGGGATTTGATTTCGGAGATGAAGGATGTCATGAGACTGGTAAGGTCTGTGACATTTGATGGAGAAGGGATATGAGAAATTTGATGTTGAGGAGTTTTTTGAAGAGTAGGTAAACTTTGAGGGATAGATTGTTGTACAATAGATTGAGAAAGTTGAGGAAAAAGTTGTTCCGGCAGTGCCTCGACTTCATGATTCTGGTTACCACCTCCAAGCAAGTGGGCAAATGACACGTTAGAATTTACAAGTTTAGATGGTTCTCTTCTGCTTCTGGTTGGTACAGCTGTTTCATTCGGATCCTGAGGTTTTTGGTATCTGGTTCTGAGTTTCTTGTAGATTTCACATCCCTTGTAGTTAGCCGGGTGGTCCTTGAGGCACAGAGCACATACAGCGGGTGCTGATCTTGATCTTGTACATTGTTCTGTTTTATGCTGTTCACCGCATTTCACACAGCGTGGTATGTGATGGCAATAACTTTTGGTATGACCATATGCCTGACAGTTATGGCACTGGACTATTTCTTTCTTTGTGTAAGGTTTTTCAACTTTTACACGGGTATAGTACAGTCTGCTGAGGTCATAGATTTTTTCGACTCCTGCTGATGGTTCCAAGTCCACGAAGAATAGAGGCAGTGGACTTTTATCTTTTAGAACGTTGGTGACTTGCCTCACTTGGAATCCTAATTCTGTCAGTTCTTCTTTGATTGCTTCAACGGGTGTTGAGGAATGTAGGTTTCTGATTACGACCCTTAATGCTCTCTCTTGGCGCAGCTGATAAGTATGAAAGTCAGCTTTGGTCTCAGTCAGATATTTTACAATCTTTCTGTAGGTTTCAGCAGTAGTCGGAGATATTTTAGTATCATTGGTTCTACTTATACAATAATAACTATTAGGATCTGTTACTTTGTTTAAATGCGCACACATCAGTTTAAAATTTTTAATATTTTTAACAAATATTGGTGGAGGTAGTGGTTCTCTGGGTATAGGAGAAGATTACATGGTTTCTTTTTCATTTTGGAGGATCTGAAATGGATTCGGTGTAAAAAACGGAGATTCATCAGTTATTCCTTGTGATGATGTGCTGGGCTGTGGTTCAGAACCTAATGAGGTAGCTGACGCGGTCGCTGGTGGAATCATTTTTTTATTTTGTTCACGGCGGTGTCTCTGTTTTGTGGGAGACGAGTTAGAACCTGCAGATCTAGATCTTTTACTTGCAGACTTTGAGGACATGACTTGATGAAAATATCTCATTGATTAAGAAAATAATAATAATAAATAAATAATGAGATAAGAATTAAAGATAAAAGAAAGATAATTAAAAGAAAAGCAAGCCCGAGCTTGCCGAGCTAGCGGCAATCAGCTGATCAGTGACCCTTCTTTCACTTTTTCGTGATTGTACAAAGTAAATTATAACTTTGCTTACCGAAACTTCTCCAATATTCACTGCCGTAATATTCCTTAGGTCTAGTGATGTTCTCCAGACTGAATTCTACCGAATTCCTACTGAAAAAAGCAAAAATCTGGAATCATGTTTCTAAAAAAACAAAATCTGGTGCGGTCAACACACGACTTTCACTTACCTCCATTTTTAAAATCAATGAAAGAATTTTCAAAAACAGTTAGAGAGAAAAATACGTGAAACTATTGAGGAATTAAATAAATTAAATTTCTATAGAAACATGTGTTTTATTAAAAAATCTATTATATTATTTTTAAAATAATCAGTTAG
This sequence comes from Piezodorus guildinii, assembly GCA_023052935.1. Taxonomy (NCBI): domain Eukaryota; kingdom Metazoa; phylum Arthropoda; class Insecta; order Hemiptera; family Pentatomidae; genus Piezodorus; species Piezodorus guildinii. Next base: position 67,934,515 of record CM041293.1, read on the forward strand.
TTTTATGTTCATTTCATCACTCTCTATTAACTTTTAAAAGCTTGTGTATGAGATAATATTTTTTCTAAAATCATTAGCTTTCCAACGGTATATATTTTTTCTATTTTCCCCTTTAGTTCGGTATCGAATTTATTCAATTCATATATTTACCTATTTTTCATCAGCGTTAACAAGATAATATAGTTACTTATTTTTATTGAATCTACAAAATTAAAGGTACTTTAGGGGAAGAAAATTGAAAATATCGACATTTAAGCCCTGTCAGACCATTTTAATCAGAATAAAACCTACATGATATTAAAGCCTATTAAATTTTATATCGATATAGCGAGTTTAATCAAAATCGTCGGAACCGTTTTCGAGAAAATCGAAAAAAGGTGCAAAATGCATGGTATAAAGTGCCTCTTCTGGTAAGCTCATTTTGATGATAAAAGTTTTTTCGGGCGTATGGTTGTCTTAAATATGAAATTTCAGTTTCATAGGACTTACCGTTTTCGCCCGGGAGTTACCACACACACACAGACCTTTTTGCGGGACTTATTTGGACTCAGGGGACCCTAAAACGTGTATATTCCGTTTAAAACTGAAATTCGAAAATTCTCACGATCGCAATACTCCCCCTTGCTATATATAGTAAGTGAAAGTAATATTATCGGAGTCGATAATAAGATGGTCTTGCGATATACTACTTCAAATAAAAACTAAAGTGAACTACCACTGGGTAGTTTCTTCACATGCCTTTACCAAGGCATATATATATATAATATATATATATATATATATATATATATATATATATATATAATGATAACAGAATTTTAGTCTCCGCTAACTCCTTAGTCCTACGGTTTTCACTATCATTTAGGGCGTTGTTTCCTAAAGGTTTATTAGTAAAATCTATTGCAAATTAGTTTTTCTAAACGGGAAAAATAAATTTTCTGTGACCAAGTTTTAAAAAAATTATTCCTGAAATATAAGTAGTAACATAGAGGTATAATATACCGTTGGAAAGCGCAAGATTTTAGAAAAGTTAATATGCAATAAAATGAGTCGGGGAATGTAATAGAAAGATGTTCTAAGCGCCTAAACTAGTGCACAAATGTTATTTATTATGTTGTGGATTAGGGAGGTTATGGATATCCATGGTGGTCGTCCATGTTACTATAGTCAAACTTCAGACAAAAATTTTATGTACGAAATCGTACTTAATTTGCTAAAATAAAGGAAAAGTTTCTATAAACTAATACTGTTAATAATTATTTCAACTTTTAAATCATTTCGCAAAAAATACTAATTCCACTGCAAACTGAATGGGACTCACGTGGAAACTCAATTAGCTTTAATACATTAAAATGTATTTAGAAAAAGTTCTAGTGAAATTTAAAATTGTAATAAACCGAATAAAATAGAAACCCTTAAACATAGCAAACAAATAAACTAAACCAATTTATGTTTCTAATGTCTGCGGATGATTAAAAATAAGAATTAAATGGACTTATGTAATAAACATAATATTTGCTTGTATACTAAGCCACTCATACGTAATAAACTTTTAATTTTAATCAAACTAAAGTTGTTTTAACATAAATTACATCACATTTAAATTGCACGCGTATGAAGCAAGGGTAAGTCCCTAGTAATAAATAAATATTTTTTACTTTCACTTTTTTTTCACACCCATATTTGAAATATATAGTAAGGGAAAGTATTGCGATCGTGAAAATTTTCGAATTCCAGTTTTCAACGGAAATACACGTTTTAGGGTCCCCTGAGTCCAAATAACCAATTCCCCAAGGAAACGAAAAGTCCTATGAAACTGAAATTTCATATTTAAGTCAAATATACGCCCGAGACGTTACAAAACCTTTTTGATCAAAATGAGCTTACCAGAAGAGCCACTTCATACCATGCATTTTGCACCTATTTTCGATTTTCTCGAAAACGGTTCAGACGATTTTGATTGAACTCGCTATATCGATGTAAAATTGTATAGGCTTTAATATCAGGTAGGTTTCATTCTGATTAGAATAGTCTGGCAGGGCTTAAATGCCGATATTTTAAATTTTCTCCTTCTAAACTACCTTTAATTTTGTTGGTTCTGTAAAAATAACTACATTATCTTGTTACTACTGATGAAAAACAGGTAAATATATAAATTGAATGAATTCGATACCCAACTAAAGAAAAAAACTAAAAAATATTTTCAATGCAATGTTTTGTTTTTTAAATTAATAACAGTAATATACAGGTATAATATAACGTCGGAAAGTGACCAAATGACCAAGTCCCACAAAATGGTCTGTGGTAACTCTTGCGCGTAAATGAAAAGTCCTATGAAACTGAAATTTCATATTTAAGACAACTATACGCCCGAGATGTTACAAAACTTTTTCATCTAAATCAGCTAACCAGAAGAGCCACTTTATACCATGCATTTTTCCCCTGATTTTCTTAAAAATGGCTCTAATGATTTTTATTAAACTCGCTATGTCGATGTAAAATATAACGGACTTTAATATCATGTAGGTTTCAATCTGTTTGAAATAGTCTGGCAGGGCTTAAATGCCGAAATATTTAAATGAAATAAATAAATATTTCAAAATTTCTTCCTTTAAAGTAGCTTTAATTTTGTAGATTGGAAAAATTAACCATATCCTATTAGAATTGCTAAAATACAGGTAAATATATAAGTTAAACGAATTCGATATCCTACTAAACTGCAAAACTGTTTTTTTAATGCAATTTTTGGTTTTTGAACTTAAGAACAGTAATATGCATGTATAATATACCGATGGGAAGCTAACGATTTTTAAAAGAATATTATCTCATACACAAGTATGTATAATACTATTGTAAAAATTAACGGAGAATGGTGAAAATCTGATAGCACAAACTGATTGTCGAAGATATATTATTTAATAAAACACAATATATTCTATTTAAATCCAATTTAAATAATTCTTCAACAATTTATTTTCGTTTATAACTTTGTTGAAGCATTCTTGAATTGATATAAATAATGGAGGTAAGTGAAGCGCACCAGATTTTTCTTTATAATTTCTGTGATAACAACTTCATATGGCTCACTTGTAACCTTTGATTAGCAACCAAAAAAACTCTATAAGTAATATTGGCCATCCTCTTTTTCGCCCTGCTGACTATAACATATTTTTAGTTTTGAAACCGTTCATAGTCATTTTTATTTTAGAAATAAGGGAACCAGTTATCTTTTATTAATCTTAATAACATAACCGTAGTTAGATTAGAAAACGGTTATTTAAAGCGAACTAATCTTCTACGGTTTTGGACACAACTGGGGAAAACAATGTTGTACGTAGACGATATTTTTTTTCTTATCCTCCAACTTTATTTACAAAATAAATACACAAACATTCTATGTATATACAGCAACAATGGTATATACAGTCCACGGCTCATATACCAGTATTGCTGTATATTGCTGAGTATTGCCCGTTGGCATTCTCAGGTTCTTAGACGATTTTCATTATAACATTTACTTTATACAGACAATATCACTCTATTGTGTGTTGTAGAAAATCATAATTTTCGAGCAAAACATGTCTTTTTTAGCATAAAATCACAGTGATAATCTCCGTTACAAATGGGTTAATAGCATAACGAGAACGTCGTGTTATTTTGCCCTTGAATTCTGTGTCGCCCTTTTAAGCATGAGAACAGAAACCGATGAACCTTATAAGATGCCTGATTAAGCAATACTCTAATCATTCCAATAGAGTTATTCAAATAGACGCGATTCATCTTCGTTGCATTTATTACTAATTTGTTACTACTTTATCTAAAATTATGTGTATGTAATGTATATATATTTAATTAGATGATATTTGATTCGATGGTCACTGTAATGATCTACTGGCCTTAATTGACACATTTACCATTTTACGTGGAAAACACGAAATTTTTATTTTTTTACAGTTCTATCAGTATCCAGAAGTTTTAATAATATATAAAATAGCACAATCAACTTCCAATAAACAATAAGTATTTTATTTAAAATCTCTTGGTGTATCGACTATTATTTACTCTTATTATTTCTTTATTTTTGCTGTATAACTATTATTCACGTAATGTTTAAAACGTGTGATGTGTCAACCAATGTTTCAGGATTTTATTGCCATTTTCGTAACTTTATGATTGCAGCAATAAAAAATATGTCATGACGCAATATGCGGAATCATTAAGCTTCAATGCCTCTTCTTCAAATAGCTTAGATATTAAATAATACGTAAATACATATTTAAGCAATCAGCTAATAATGAAGTTCTATTACATGAAATAAGATTTGTTATTTTGAATGTTGACATATACTCAACGCCGTAACAGTGTAAAGAAGTTCATTTTCTTTGTTTACTTTTCTTTTGACCGTGGGTCTCACACTCTACAACTTTAGGGGCTTTAGATTCCTTGCCTTCTTGCAATGAGGAATCCAAAGGTATCTTAGTGGAAGATTAATCGTATTACGGGTTGGCGAGAACCTCTCGACTCGACAGCACCCACGGAGTTTCTCAAGGGTCTGTACTGAGACCAATACTTTTCCTCGCTTTCACGGTTCCAGTAGTCTCTGTCAAATACTCAGGAGTAGAAGCCTATGAGGAAGATATCGCGGTATACACTTCCAGTATCAACTCTAAACACACCTCATACGAGTACAGGCTGCGGATCTGACGTTGACGGACACCATCTTAATGTCATTCCATAAGGGTAAATACAACTACTAATGACTTTCATTTTGGAAAACAAGAACCTAACATACCTGTTTCTAACTTCATTCTTTACCGAGGCGTCACACTAGACAGACATTTCCTATTCTCTATTCAGGTTCGAGAGAGGCACTTAAACTGGGCCGACTAAAGACGCATACTACCCTGATGTTGCCATCGCTGGTCTCTCTACCTTTGAAAGTTTAGATTTATAAATTAGCCCATTATCAGACCTATTTTGATTTAAGGTACGCCTTTATTTCTCCACCTTAATAAAAGTTCACTTCAGAAACTTCAGAGCTGCTAGGATATGGTTCTTCGGTGATCGTCCTCCTTGTTTCGCTCCAGAGGAGAAGGACTTCACCCATCTCCTTGGAGCTCCAGGTACCCTGAGTGCCTGAGTTCACTGGCAAGAAGTATGTCAAGTTCTTTGACCCATCACACATCCCAGGGCTGGGAGGTGGATAGGTGGAATCATTCTACTTTTTGAACGTTATACAATAGTAAAGCGAAGAAACCTAGACTGCGGAGTATAAACTAAAAAACGCCAGTGATTACAATAGTAAAACTATTTAATCCTTATATATAATAAAAAAATCAACTTTAAAACATATTTTATATATTTGAGGCATTATTCGTTAGACATTTAAAAACATTGACAAATATGGGTGATTTCAATAATAATAAAAATTTACTGTGTATATATATATATATACATATATATATTTATATTTTTGCGATCCCTAATCATAGCTTAGAGAAAATATGATGTACTATCCCAATTATTTAAATACTAATTTTTTATGTTTTTATCTTCCACGAAATTTTTATTAATAGATTAATGACTGTAGAGAATCGATTTTAACCCTTTTTAACAGTTTTCTTTATTGAGGTATTTGCATAGCTTGGGCGTCATAAGAGGCATTATATCTGTAAACAAATTTTAGGATTTAAGTGATTAAATCTATTAAAAAAAAATGTAAGTTCTTTTTTAATCAATTGAGTTATTAAAATTCGTCTTACATTTTTCATTAATAGTTACTCCTTCCAGATAATAACATACATTCAGGAGAACTATCTGTCTTAATATATATACTGAAAGTACATCTGTAGAGTGTACAAAAAAAATAAAAAGAACTTTAATCACTTATGATTTACCAAATATAAAATTAGGCATTTATAACCAAAATTAATATACAAAATAAATTGTTTGGACAGCAACAAATTATATATATATATATATAGGCAAAACCTCCAAAAAAAAATACTTCAAGAATTAAATAAAACAATAGCAATTGTAATTATAGTAAAAACTTTAATTCTACCACACAGTTTACAGAACCACAAATTTTATTATACAGAAGATTAAAAATATTATAAATAGAAAAATAATATAATCCATATGTATTAGTAATAAAATATAGACAATACAGTACATTTCAGAACAGATTCCATTCATTCAAGTTACCACTATTCAGATGTAAATTAAAAATATAGAAGATATTGGAAGTGGGTCATATTAAAACCATAATAATAATCGTATATTGTCATTCATGTTATTAAATTGGCCTAACCCCAGCTGAGGACAAAGATCTAGGGCAGTGCATTTTTAAGATTTTAACCTGCTGACGATTTTAATTAGTTGTTATTGTGTTTGTTTATTTATTTAGCGTCCCTTTATGATACTATGGCTAATTGGACGATGCTACCGTAGGAGTCCTAAATTTTGCCTAACCAGGTTTTATTAGGATAGGGATCTTTAACGTGTACCTGACTTCGCACAGGCTCGGTCCCCTCCGAAGGACGGCATAACTAAGGATTTTTTACTCCCATTAAAACATCCTAAAACCACCTGCGGGATTGAACCAGTGACCTTTGGCTTAGGAGGCTGTTATGCTAACCACCCAGCTATAAGTGATTCCGATTTCAATTAGCTCTTTTTAAAGGTAAAATGACGAAGTTAGTGAATAACAGACGGCCAAAAAAAAAGGAATTTTTCCAAAACAGGTATAATTTTAGAATTTTCATATAATGATCAACTATGTAGCATTGATGTTTTGTGAGAAACCTTTTAACAATTTACATTATAATTAGTTGTTTTTAATGGATTTTTAGAACTATGTATGCTTGTAGGATCCTGAGAATAGGTGAAATACACTGAAACGTTGTTATGAATTCCCTGTCAATAAAAAGTCTTTAGGAAGAAAATTAAAAATCAGCCCTGTTATTTTCTACCTCGGAAAAGGCTTTAACAACGTTTTATCACATATGAAAGGTGTAAGAATACCCTCTTAAATAAAGGACTTCTTGACATTTTTCTCGTTACCTTATGACAACAACCCTTGTTTCGGAAAATATGAAAATTTCTTGGAGCTTGACGTTAGACCAACTGTTATTTTTCCGTAAAGGACAGAACTCATTTCCTGTAAGGGACAGATGAGGCTGGAGCCGAGAAGGCTCTGAGATTGGATCAGTGGGTGTAATCGACAGTAACATGACAGTCGGAATGGCGGATTCTGTTAATTTAGTGCACATTAGCAGACTGATGGACAAGATGGCCCTTATTGGATCTCCAAACATCTGTACTTTTTTTTTAACTCCTTTTTTGTATAAAAGAATGTTAATAAGAATTGAGGTTATGTTGAATTCCCAGCTACCCTTGACCTTAACTTGATCTTCAAAAATGCAGATATTTGAGTAATAATCAGGTATATTAAGATGATTGAAAAAGAAATTGTTTTCAAAAAATATCACTCTCTATAAATATATATATATATTATATATATATATATATATATATATTATAAAATATATATATATTTATTTTTATATTTATATATTAGTTTTCTCCATTGCAGTATATAACAAAATACACTAAGCATACATAATTCTGTGCCAAAGTATATCAGTCTCTTAATTAACCACATGATATCATAAACATAGGATATAAACACATAATTAAATGAATGAAAAAATAAATACAAAAAAACTTCTCAATTTTAAATATAAAAAATCTGGTGGGCGCCAAACACCCCTTTTACTCCGTTAACTTTTACAATGGTATGTATAGAAAATAATGCTAGCGGATATTATTTTTTTTCAATTAGTAATTATTTCAATTATTAAACTAATAGGTCTCGAATTAAATACCGATAAGACGAAATATATGATTAGTAGCAGAAATGGTGGCGATCTTGATAATATTAATATTTCAGGGCATACTTTTGAACACGTAGAGAAATTCAAGTATTTAGGTTCAATGATAGCAAGAAAAAATGAAATCCAGGAAGAAATAAAGTCCCGGTTAAAGGTGGGAAATGCGTGTTATTATTCAGTTGCTAAATTACTTAGCTCGCGGCTTCTGTCTAAAAACTTAAAGGTTAGAATTTATAAAACTATTATTATTCCGACGGTTCTTTACGGATGTGAAACGTGGCCGCTTACTTTGAAGGATGAACAACGGCTTACGGTTTTCGAAAATAAGGTACTCCGTAAAATATTTGGTCCGAAGAGAGATGAGGGCACTGGGAAGTTTAGAAGGTTGCACCACGCGGAATTGCGGAGTTTGTACCCTGTGAATATAATTGAGTTGATAGCATCGCGTAGACTCAAATGGGCGCTTAAAGTTGTTGGGCTCGGTGAGGAACGGATTCCGAGAAAGTTGGTATTCGCTGAACCGACTGGTAGGCGTCTGAAAGGTAGGCCGAAGCGTCGATGGGAGGATTGCATTAAGGCTGATCTTGGGGGCTTGGGCTTGACCGGCGAACATTGGACGAGTCTGTGTTGGCGAAGTTTAATGGTATCGGCATAGAACCTTCGGGTTCGGTAAGCCTTTTATTATTATTAGTAATTATTTCGCTTTTAGTAATTAATCCGGCATAATATAATTGTTTAATGAATAATTTTTAATTTATAAAATTTCAACTTTTATTTTTAATTAGCTAAGATTGTTCTCCATTTAGGTATTAGCTATTCTTGTGTCAATAATTAAAAACATTTTAAGTAAATATTAAATTAGTATTTTTTGAATGTTTTATACACACCTATATACAAACTATTTTAAAAATCTAAACGTAAATGTCTATAAAAAAACTTTAGTTGCGAACATTTTTAGCATGAATATACATTTTTACGAACTATTTAGAAATGATATGAAAAAGTCATTTAAATATGAAATGATAAAACACGTTTAGTTGACAATTTTGTAAATCCAAAGCCGGGAATCCATTTTATAGGTTATCAGGTATAAGCTGATTCTCTAAGAATGCGTTTATATATAAGATCTTTTTTTTTTTTTTTTTATTATTGGAATTATTTATAAAAAATAATATAATATTTCTAAAAATATGAATAAAGCACATACAAAAGTATTGCTCATGTTCGTTTCGAGATAAAATTTATTAATTAGAAGTGCAAATTTAAAAATCAATGTGAACTTGGCACTGTCTTCTATTAGCCTCTACTTAATCATTAAACAACACTGATAAAAAATTAATTATATTAGACATTAACATAAACTCATTGGACTTTGTGTTGGTAACATTTGCTGGTATTCGGGTTCATTAATCCTATTAAATATAACATGATTCAAATAAAGTAATGTATAAAAACAGAAGGATGCACAACGCGGAATTGCGAAGCTTATAACTTGTGAGTAGAATTGAGTCAATAGCATTGCAGACACTCAAATGGACGTAAATTTGTTGGCCTTAGTGCAGAACGAATTTCTAAAAAGTTGGTATTGGCCAAACCAACCGGTACAACCGTACCAAAGACAACCGGTACCAAAGACCGAAGCGTCGATGGGAGGATTGTGTTAAGTCTGGCATTCGGGGCTTGGGCTTGATCTGTGTAGGGAGTATTTAGTAGTATCGGCATCGAACCTTCGGGTTCGGTAGGCCTCTTATTATTATAAAAACATATGAAATACTAATAAATTATAATATTGCTAATAAAAAACGAACTGAAAAGACAGCTGTCATGTTCGAGCCCAGTTCTGCTAGGATAATATTTATTCTGCTATTTCTTTCTATGAACAATAGCAAGATAAGTATTCCTTCTTGGGCAGATGGCCAGTAACATTAAGAATCCCTAAATGTATTGAACCTAAGATCCTTAATGGTTTATAAAGTACACAATTTATTTTATTTTATTTTTTAAACAGATACATTACATTGACAAGACGTAATGGTCATCAATGGTCAAGGGTAATAGATGACATAGTGGTCACATAAGTTTTTTCAGGTATAAGAGACGTCAGACCTGATTGATCCATACTATATAACTATAGCCAAATATTGATTTCTCCTAAATACTGTCTTTGATAGTTGAATTTTTTATACAAGGAAAAAAGTCTGGTTCGCGCAACACACGACTTTCGATTTCCTCCGTTTTTAAAATCTCTTTAAGAACTTTTAAATTAAGTTTGAGTTGAAAAAAGTAAAAACAATACATTAAGTTTTGATGAAAACATATGTTTAAGATTAATTAACCTAACAATAGAAAGTATCATATATTTTTTTCATCGCTATTCATTACCGTATTACAACATTGTATATAAAATGACATTTTTTTTTTCAAAATCATTATCTTTCCTACGGTATATTAATTATACATCTTTACTACTACTTTTGTGTTCGTAAAACATAAAATATAACAATATTTCTGCAGTATTTCACTTATTTGGTTATGAAATGTTTCTTCTTTGTTCTTTAACCCGTTTTTTTTTTTTTATTAATGCCAACAATTTTCGTCTATTTTTTGCAATCAATAAAATTAAATTTACTTGGAAGGAAGAAAATATAAAATACTGACATTTGATCCCTGTCAGACTATTTTAATTAGAATGAAACCTATATTATATAAAAGCCTATTAAATTTTACATCTTTATAGCAAGTTTAATTAAAATAGCTTAAAGCGTTTTTGAGAAAAAGTAAAAATGAACAGTACAAAGTAGCTCTTCAAGCCAGACGGTTTTAATGAAACAGTTGTTTTAACATCTTGGGTTTGATGTTGTCTTAAATATGAAATTTTAATTTCCTTCGACTTTTCATTTTCGTGCTAAACTTACCACATACACAAACAAAATATGTATATATATATATATATATATATATATATATATATATATATATATATAATACATATTTTGTTTGTGCATATATCTGTGGCGGTCGTGAATAAGTGGTTAAGTCAAAATCATTCATTTTACAGATGAGCGACTTAAACTTCACGTAATACCCAAAATAGAGTTGTAACATACAGCTTTCTTTCCACCTGAAATTTCTTTCACCAAGAAATTTCACTAATCAATTTTACTCGACGTGGGGGTCTCAGTGAGCGATACGTGGATTACCTCATTTTTGATATAACTCGAGTTATCCAGTTTTTCACGACCGCCACAGAAATTTTATGCTGTTATTTCATGCCAAGAATTAACAAAAAGTCTTATAATTAGATGTAAATAAAGATCATATGGAGATCTATTCAAGATAGCATGATAGAATTAGCATGTGGTAATAGGGAACACAAAGGCCTTAAGTGTGACCTATTGGTCAAGCTTAAGTAAGAAGCAAAGTACGGATTCTGAAACAGATACCTTCTTAAAAATCTGGTGCGGGCAACATACGACTTTCACTTGCCTCCATATTTAAAATCATTGAAACAATTTTCGAAAACAGTTAGGGATAAAAATACGTAAAACTATTTAGGAATTAATTAAATTGAATTTATATAGAAAAATGTGTTTCTTTTAAAAATCTATTATATTATTATCTAAAATAATCAATTAGTTTTATCTTCATTTCATCACTCTCTATTAACTTTTAAAAGCTTGTGTATGAGATAATATTTTTTCTAAAATCTTTAGCTTTCCAACGGTACATCATACATGTATATTACTGCTCTTATGTTCAAAAACGAAAAATTGCATTAAAAAAATATGTTTTCTGTTTTCTCCTTTAGTTGGGTATCGAATTGATTCAGTTTATATATTTACCTGTTTTTCATCAGCGTTAACAAGATAATTTAGCTATTATTATTGAATCTACAAAACTAAAGGTACTTTAGGAGAAGAAAATTTAAAATCTCGGTATTTAAGCCCTGTCAGACCATTTTAATCAGAATAAAACCTACATGATATTAATGCCCATTAAATTTTATATCGATATAGCGAGTTTAATCAAAATCGTCGGAACCGTTTTCGAGAAAATCGAAAAAAGGTGCAAAATGCATGGTGTAAAGTGCCTCTCCTGGTAAGTTCATTTTGATGAAAAAAGTTCTGGCACGTCTCGGGCGTATAGTTGTCTTAAATATGAAATTTCAGTTTCATAGGACTTACCGTTTCGGCCCGGGACTTACTACACACACAGACCTTTTTGCGGGACTTGGTTATTTGGACTCACGGGACCCTAAAACGTGTATTTCCGTTGAAAACTGGAATTCGAAAAATTTTCACGATCGCAATACTTCCCCTTACTATATATAGTAAGTGAAAGTAAAAATGGGCATCATTAATTTTATTGATAATTATATATTCATTATTCTAGGCGTTGGTAAAAAAGTAAGAACAAAGTGTGTCTTGAAAGCATTTCTCCTGTATGGTCCACTCTCTATCTAAAGAACGTTATCCTTGTGTTTAGCCCGACATCAATTAAAAATTACTAAACTAACTAATCTCTATTAAATGTATTCAGTGAGTGTCAAAATTATTCGGAATTCATTCTGTAATATATGTTTTACCCACTTTTTTCTTTCACTTACCTATATATGAAATATGAAGTGAGGGAAAGTATTGCGATCGTGAAAATTTTCGAATTCCAGTTTTTAACGGAAATACACGTTTTAGGGTCCCCTGAGTCTAAATGACTAAGTCCCGCAAAAAAGGTCTGTATGTTTTCGAAAATCCCTATGAAACTGAAATTTCATATTTAAGACTATAACTATAACTATATGCTCGAGATATTACAGAAAGTTTTTCATCAAAATCAGCCAACCAGAAGAGCTACTTTATACTATGCATTTTGCACCTTTTTAAGATTTTCTCAAAAAAGGCTTAATTTTTTTTATTAAACTTGCTATATCGATGTAAAATTTTATGGGCTTTAATATAAGATGTAGGTTTCATTCTGATTGAAATAGTCTCACAGAGCTTAAATGCCGATATTTTATATTTTCTTCCTTTGAAGTACCTTTAATTTTGTAGATTTGAAAATATTAGGCACATCATCTTGTTAGCACTGATGAATAAAAGCTAAATATGAAAGCTGAGGAGATATATGAAATTGGAGAAACAACTAAAAGAAAAAAGTGCAATAATATTTTTTATGCAAGTTTTGTATTTTTGAACGCAAGAATGGTAATATAGATGTATTAGATACCGTTTGATAGCTAAAGATTTTAGAAGAAATATTATCTTATACACAAAATTGTAAAAGTTAATGGAGAGTGATGAAAAGCTGTGATGAAACTAACTGATTGTTGTAGATAAAAATATGTTATATTATTTAATAAAATACCTGTTTCTATCGAAATTCAATTTGTTTGTTTGTTTGTTTTGGTTTTAAGGCGTAAAACCTTAAGGTCATCAACGCCTAGACACTATATGCATATTCAACCTTTATAAGAAAGAACTATTAGGTAATGAGTGATTGAGAGAATGAAGAGAAAAAATATTTTTATGTAAACAATAGTTTAAAAAGATAATACTAGTAATGCTAACTGACTAGGAATGGTCTTTATAATTTCGATAATAATGACTGCTCCTTAAGAAAATCAAAAACTAATTCAATGGTTTTCTCTCTATCACCCAGCACCGCTGAAATATTCGGGCTTAGTCCAATTTTATTCAGGTGTGATGAATAATAAGGGCATTCTTGAAAAATATGCCGAATGGTAAGGGTTCCATCACAGTGCTGGCATCGGGGCACCGGCTGCCTAGCAAAAAGATAAGAGTGCGTCAGCCGCGAGTGTCCTATCCTTAGCCGGGTCAACGCGACCTCCTCCCTCCGGCTGCTACGGCTACATGTAGACCAGGGTTTCACTGTTTGTCTAAATTCAATGTAATTAATTATTTAAGAATTTATTTTTTTCTCTAAACGTATTTAAAAATTCTTAAATTAATCTCAACAGCGGAGGTAAGTGTAAGTCTTGTGTTGTGCACCGGATCTTTAAGACTGGAAGGAAGATAAAAAACAGCTGAAACTTAACACACAAGAAAAATATTTTTTCTTTAAGTTTTTTACATACGTTTATGAAAGAATTAAAATTAAAACAGTCAAAAGTGTTTGCAATAATTTATCTATTTACAAAGAGAAAGCCCAAACAATAGACGAATTTCATTTTAGCCTATTAGGCATTGAATTGACTAATAAAACAATTTTTGTTGTCAAATATTATCCCATTCAAGAAATTATTGTTTCTGTTCTTCGCTTTTATTTTAAATAAAGTATTTCCTGATTTTCCTTTCAAGTTTTGACCCCAAAAGTTTAATAAAATTCAGAATCAATAATTGCTAAAGGTTCAAGAACGTTAAAAAATTATAGCGCAACCAATTCTGAATAAAGTATTTTTGTCTTCCTTACAATGAAAATTTAATTCATCCGTAATTTTTCTCCTACTTTGATTCAATGACATTTGTATCTTGTATCTCATTTACTAGATGTATATCATGATACAGTTGTAAATAGCAATAAAGTTATTCAAAAAAACAAAAAAAACCTTTGATTCTGGCTTTTCATAAATAAATTTATCGATAATTTCGTTCATGAATCCTATTTTATCAGCTTTGTTCTAAGAAAAAAAGCCCTAAGCATTATCAACTGCTTGCTTTATTTTGTTCTTTCATAATAAATCCTTTATTTAGTTTCCTCCGAATCATACATTTTCTAAAAGTGTTTGAAATGATTTATTTATTTACAAAGAGAAAGCCCAACAATAGGCGAATTTCATTTTAGCCTATTAGGCATTGAATTGACTAATAAAACAATTATTTGTTGTCAAATATTATCCAATTCAAGAAATTATTGTTTCTGTTGTTCGTTTTCATTTTAAATAAAGTATTTCCTGATTTTCCTTTCAAGTTTTGACCCCAAAAGTTTAATAAAATTCAGAATCAATAATTGCTAAAGGTTCAAGAACGTTAAAAAATTATAGCGCAACCAATTCTGAATAAAGTATTTTTGTCTTCCTTACAATGAAAATTTAATTCATCCGTAATTTTTCTCCTACTTTGATTCAATGACATTTGTATCTTGTATCTCATTTACTAGATGTATATCATGATACAGTTGTAAATAGCAATAAAGTTATTCAAAAAAACAAAAAAAACCTTTGATTCTGGCTTTTCATAAATAAATTTATCGATAATTTCGTTCATGAATCCTATTTTATCAGCTTTGTTCTAAGAAAAAAAGCCCTAAGCATTATCAACTGCTTGCTTTATTTTGTTCTTTCATAATAAATCCTTTATTTAGTTTCCTCCGAATCATACATTTTCTAAAAGTGTTTGAAATGATTTATTTATTTACAAAGAGAAAGCCCAACAATAGGCGAATTTCATTTTAGCCTATTAGGCATTGAATTGACTAATAAAACAATTATTTGTTGTCAAATATTATCCAATTCAAGAAATTATTGTTTCTGTTGTTCGTTTTCATTTTAAATAAAGTATTTCCTGATTTTCCTTTCAAGTTTTGACCCCAAAAGTTTAATAAAATTCAGAATCAATAATTGCTAAAGGTTCAAGAACGTTAAAAAATTATAGCGCAACCAATTCTGAATAAAGTATTTTTGTCTTCCTTACAATGAAAATTTAATTCATCCATAATTTTTCTCCTACTTTGATTCAATGACATTTGTATCTTGTATCTCATTTACTAGATGTATATCATGATACAGTTGTAAATAGCAATAAATTTATTCAAAAAAACAAAAAAAAAACTTTGATTCTGGCTTTTCATAAATAAATTTATCGATAATTTGGTTCATGATTCCTATTTTATCAGCTTTGTTCTAAGAAAAAAAGCCCTAAGCATTATCAACTGCTTGCTTTATTTTGCTCTTTCATAATAAATCCTTTATTTAGATTCCTCCGAATCATACATTTTCTAAAAGTGTTTGAAATGATTTATTTTTTTACAAAGAGAAAGCCCAACAATAGGCGAATTTCATTTTAGCCTATTAGGCATTGAATTGACTAATAAAACAATTATTTGTTGTCAAATATTATCCAATTCAAGAAATTATTGTTTCTGTTGTTCGTTTTCATTTTAAATAAAGTATTTCCTGATTTTCCTTTCAAGTTTTGACCCCAAAAGTTTAATAAAATTCAGAATCAATAATTGCTAAAGGTTCAAGAACGTTAAAAAATTATAGCGCAACCAATTCTGAATAAAGTATTTTTGTCTTCCTTACAATGAAAATTTAATTCATCCATAATTTTTCTCCTACTTTGATTCAATGACATTTGTATCTTGTATCTCATTTACTAGATGTATATCATGATACAGTTGTAAATAGCAATAAATTTATTCAAAAAAACAAAAAAAAAACTTTGATTCTGGCTTTTCATAAATAAATTTATCGATAATTTGGTTCATGATTCCTATTTTATCAGCTTTGTTCTAAGAAAAAAAGCCCTAAGCATTATCAACTGCTTGCTTTATTTTGCTCTTTCATAATAAATCCTTTATTTAGATTCCTCCGAATCACAAATATTCTTTAAGTGTTGTGTATTTTATAATATTAAACATATAAATTCATCCACTTTTTTTTTTTTTAAATCACAAATATTCAGCCTATTCTGCTGATATGCTTTATCTGGGCATATTTTACAATGTGTTTCTTTTCATCATATTTTTTACATACATATTTATTTTCTTAAATTATAACCGCAGCGTACAGAAACACTTGTGCTTCCTGAAGAACTGAAAAATTAAGAAATAAGCTAAAGTATGCTTAATTGTAGATTTTTTCTTATAAGATTAATAATGAGTCTTTCATTCTTAACATTAAAGTTTTTTGACGGACACATTTTCACTTCTGTGTTTTATTTATTATTTTATCTCCCCTTTGCACTCAGATTTCCACATATTCTCACTTGTTTATTTTTTAACTTTTCGACCATTTCTGTTAAACAATTATTCAAAAGCCGCTGTTCGTTATTTAACCTTTAATTTAAGACATAAAATTAGATGAAAGAGTTGTATGTTGCATAGTTAATTTTACCTTAAAGGCATGTAAAAACCATAAACACGAAATAACATATTTGCGAACCAACAGTTAGTCCTATTATAAATATATTTATAATGTTTTGTATTTTCTCATCAGGGTGAGGAACTTTATATAATTACTACAAATCATTTTATTACAACATAATAATTGTTTTGTTTTTTACAAGTGTGGCGTACATCAGCGAAAACACTGGAAGGATAGACTTACTATTCAATTGGAAACAAGTGACACATTCAGGTACTTTTTTTTTTTTTTTTTATAGATTTTTTTTATTCTGAGACAGAGTCCTTTACAATGTGTCTGGCCACAAGACCAAAGGATTATAATTAATTTTTATTCACAATGATATAAGAAGAAATGAATGGATTAAAGTATACAATAAAAGAAAAAAGTAAAATAAATAAATAACTTCTGATAGATTAATGTGTTGAAGAAAACTAAACATTGAAACTGATTCATAATAATTGATCTATCAACTTAGTAAAATATATTATAATAAATAATAAATTTAGTATAATAAATTAATTAATATAATAAATTAAATTAGTATAATAAATAATAAATTTTATTTTTTAATAGATATTAGTTTTGAAATATCAGGCTTGTTGAGCGTTTGTTTGGGATTACAGTAGGTACTGGAACAGCTAGGACATGAATGATGGTAGGGAAGAAGAATGGCGGATATGAGTAGTTAGTAAGTTCCAGACAGTAGTAGAGCGGACAAGAAAGGCATGATCAAAAGTTGTTGTTCTATGGATAGGAATATAAAGATTAGAATGGCGCGATCTTGTTTGGAGGGAGAAGACTGACGATTTAAATTCCCTATATCCAAAAACAGAAGTCTTTGGATATTATAGGGAGGGTAGGCTGAGAGTTGATGGTTTGGTAAGGATATGATCCTAGGAAATATAGTCTGCGGATAGACGGAAGGAGCCACTTAAACTCACTGCATAAATGGGTCACATGAGAGGTCTATTCGGTGTACCAAGTACAAATCTTAAAAATATGTTCATAAATCACTTTAGCCTGTCCTCGAGTACTGTCGAGAGGCAATCATATACCATGCAGTGATATTCTTGATTTTGATGAAAAAGTTTCTGTAATTTCTCGAGCGTATTAAATGTGAAATTTCAGTTTGATAGGACTTTTCGAAAACGTACAGACCTTTTTTGCGGGACTTAGTCATTTGGACTCAGGGGACCCTAAAACGTGTATTTCCGTTGAAAACTGGAATTCGAAAATAGTCAAAGTAGGGGAAAATAAGTGAGGATACAAGGAGCGTACGGGTGGATAGTGGAAGAAGATGGCGGGGAGCGATGGAAAATTTGAGGGTACTTTTTTTTCTTCGGGAGAGTATTGTTGTTTGAGTACTTTTTCATGTTTACAATGAACTTAAGCTTTAACATGTTTATAATATATGTAGTGGAAATACATAAATATATTTATTGAAATTGACAAATATACAAGAACAGCATTCAGTAAATATTAAAAAAATAATTGAATAAATGGCATGATGAAAAACCACCTATTGGTAGCCAAAATATATTTTTACTACTTACGATTCAGCCTTCTTCTCAGCTCCATTAAAATTCTCACTCCTTAATTAAAAACTAATGACCTTTTACTTCCAGTGCGATTCCCTGAGGTTGGGAATAGAGAGGGCAACTTTACCTCTTCCAATTAAAATTTTAAACCGAAAAAAATATAATAAATCATCAAAAATTATAAATGCTAAGCATAGAAAAAAAATGAAATACTTTAAAAAACTTCAATACCTTTAATAGTAAATTAAACTTCAATATTAATTTCGGCACTTTAATTGAAAATGCAATACATTTCGGCTATTACGCCACTTTTAGGAGCAAAACTATTTTTTATATGAAAGGACACAATTAATAAAATTCTTTTAATAGAATCATTCTAAATATGATTCCACAATAAAAATACATTTAAAAATCTGGTGCGGACAACACATGACATTCACTTACCTCGGCTGTTAATTTAATTTCATTTTATTCAAATTTATGTCAATTTAAGAGCTATTGAATGAACCTAAGGTGAAAAATTTTTAAGTTAATTTAAATAAAAAGTTTATTCACTTCCGTTGGAAACATATGATTTATATTAAATAATATAACAATGTTGTGGGAGCGGCGTGGTCTAGTGGATAGAGCACTAGTCTGCTGTGCTCCGGGTCCTGGGTTCGAATCCCGGCTGTGGCGGAATATTATTTATTCTGTTAATTCAGTCGGGGGGCGACCCTAGGGTATGGAGACCCTTCCTGGGGCAGACCCAGCCTCTATAAAGTGGGTACTCAAATTAATTGGGGAAAAACCTGGCGGCTGAGCGTGATTAAGGCCTAATCACCTCATTGCACAGCCGTTGGCCTAGAAACAGTACGAATCTCTATATGTACTGAGCCCAAGACCCTTCATGGGTTGTAGTGGTACAGGTTTTTTTTTTTTTTTAATATAACAATGTTAAATTGTTACGTATAATAATAAGTAATAAGTTCATGTACTATCAGTCACTTTACTTTACATTTTACAAGTTCGTACATGAGATTTTTTTTTTCTAAAATCCATAGGTTTCCAACAGTATTATTATACATCTATGTTACTGTTCTTATGTTAAAAAAAAAACAAAATTACATTGGATTTTATTTAGATATAGTGATTTCAAACAAAATAGTTTAATCAGTTTTTGGCAAAATCGTGAAACGGGAGCCGATTTTGGTAAAAAGTGTTTTCTTAATTATGAAATTTCAATTCTGTACAACTTTTGTTTTTGTGCTAGACTTACCACACACACAAGCAAACGGACAATATATATCTATATTTTTTTAAATTTTACTGTTTGTGATTATGGTTAATAATTTCTTACTTGTGTGTCCGTTTTCATTTAATAACTAAAATTGTATTTATGTAAGCTTCCTAATTTGATAAAACTATCAGTTAAGGTATTGCAAAATTTTAAAATTAGTGTTCTGAGTTTCTATTTCTAATAAAGTTTTTAAAATGTATTTAAATTTATAATTTATAATTATATAAAATTCATACCATTTAAGATTCTAAGACAATTATTAAAATGTTGAACGAATGTTAACCTAAGTTTTATAACATATCATTTTCTTCTTTTTTCAAGTATACTTCTAATTTACTATTATTCCGAATATATGATATCATAAGGTTTTTTTTTTAGGTACAAGATCAAAATTAGATAAAATTTATACAGGATGTTGTCTGTCTTGTAGTTGTATTAAAAACGCATTATTTATTCCAAAAATTACACCCATTTTTTTCATGAAATACTTTTTAAAATTCTATAGATACCTACCTACAGTTAAATATCCAGCCTGATGTTTATTGATTTTTTTTTTAATAACTGTTTGAAAACCTCACTATGAATTTTAGCTAAGTAATGAAGTATTTGAACAATTATACTTTTAACGCTTTATTAAAATGTATAGATAGATATGTAAAAATATAATATATTTGTGTGTATTACTGCATTATGAATAATCAAAGAAAACAAAGTAATTAATTATCATAATATTGCTGAAATTGAAAATATTGAAATATTCTCACATGGGTTACTTATCTATTATACATTATTTCTAAAATAATTATCACATCCTTCAATTTTATATTTGATTGTTCTCGTAATTCTCGAATAAAAAAATTTCTAAGCATCATATAATACCAGTTTATTACTATTTTTTGTAGGTTTTTTGTTCATATGCTACTTCGAAGACCCTTATAGGTGTGTTCCCACATGACTATTTCGCTACCTTGTCAAGATATTTACTTGACCTGCGCAGTTCAGATTTTAACAGAAATACACGATTTGGGTCTCCTGAGTCCAAGTGACCGAGTCCCGCAAAAACTTTAGCACGATATAGCAACGATTTTGATTAAACTCGCTATATCGATGTAAAATTTAATGGGAGCTATTATCATGTATATTTCATTCATATTGAAATACTCTAACAGGGCTTAAATGCCGATATTTAAAATTATCTTTATCTAAAGTACCTTTAATTTTGTAGGTTTCAAAACATCAAGCATATCATCTTGTCAACATTGATAAAAACGGCTAAATATGCAAGTTAAAATTATTTGATCAACAAATAAAGGAGAAAAGTGAAAACATATTTTTTTAAAAAGATTTTAGAAAAAATATCACCTAATACACGGAATTGTAAAAGTTAATGGAAAGTGATGAAAAGCCGATAAAACTAACTCATTGATCTAGATAAAAATATAATATATTATTTATTAAAACACATATATCTATTGAAATTCAATTTAATTAATTCTTTAACAATTTATTTGTATCTCTAAATGTATTTAAAAATTCTATTATTAATTTTAACAAAGCAGTTAAGTGAAAGTCGTGTGTTGTGTGTACCAGATTTTTTTTAATTACCTTCAACAGAGCTATAGATAAAATGTAAAAAGATAATAATAAATAAAACGTTTGGCGCACGGAATTTTCCCGATTTTTCTTGGGACTCTTCGAAGATCAGATTGCTAGAACAATCTGATATTAGTATGTCTAATTTAAACATTAAAAAAAAAAATTAACAATTTTAACTAGTGTTAGATTTCCACCATGTTAAATGTGAAATATGTACGTTTTATAAAAATTTGACCATCTAACTATAAGATTCAGTGGTATAACAATAATTTTTCAATGGTTTTTACATGCAGAAAAGATAACGCTTAGTTAAGGAACGTGACATTTAAGTATAAAAAGCTTCTTAACTGTGGATGACCAAGACAGTTGCCACCTTATCTAAATTTAATACACTTTCCAGAACCTATTTATAAAGGGTTGAAAAGTTTTAATCGAGTTTTCGGTCTTTTTTATCAACCTAAAAGTTTATCGGCTTGAAATAAACTCCGGGTAAGCTGAAACCAATGAAGTATGCCACAAGTTCAGGTTATAACTTCTTTAGAGCATCTTTGCTTTGGGGCCCAAGAACATGTCCAAGTAAAATAATTATATTATCAATGTAGACCGCGGCCGTATCCTATACCTACGTACTACAAAAGTTTCTGACATTATGAAAATCTGATGCGGGTAACATAAGACTTCACACCTTAACGATAACACCTCCTTGTTAAAATAGATTAAAGAATTTTCAAATACAGTTAGAGATGAAAATGAGTGAAACTAATAAAAAATTAATTAAACTGAATTTCTGTAGAAACATGTGTTTTATTATAACATTTCGTGCGGGCAACACGCGGCTTCACTTACCTCCCTTGTTAAACAATTTTCAAGTAGAGTTAGAGATAAAACTGGGTGAAACTAATAAGGAATTAATTTAATTGAATTTCTGGAGGAACAAGTGTTTTATTAAAAAATATATTATATTATTATCTAAAACAATCAGTCAGTTTTTTTTCGGTTTTACATCAACTTTATTAACTTTTATAATCTTGTGTATAAAATAATATTTTTCCTAAAATATTTAACTTTGCAACGGTATATTATACATCTATATTACTGTTCTTATGTTCAAAAATCAAGAAAAAAATAATTTTGCAGTTTCCTCTTTTAATTGGATATCAGATTTCTCCAATTTATATTTTTACCAGTTTTTTATCTATGATAACAAGTTTATATGGGTTTTTTAATAGAATATACAAAATTAAAGGTACTTTAAAAGAAGAAAATTTAAAATATCGGCAGTCCTGTCACACTATTACAATCAGAATGAAATCTTCATAATATTAAATATCATTAAATTTCACATCGATTTGCTATATCTTTTTACATTTTATCTATAGCTTTGTTGAAGGTAATTAAAAAAATCTGGTGCGGGCAACTCACGACTTTCACTTACCTCGATTTTGAAAAACATTGAAAGAATTTTCAAATACAGTTAGAGATAAAAATACGTGAAACTATTAAGGAATTAATCAAATTGAATTTATATAGAAAACATGTGTTTTATTAAAAAATCTATTATATTATTATCTAAAATAATCAGTTAGTTTTATCGTCTTCTCATAACTCTCTATTAACTTCGAAAAGCTTGTGTATGAGATGATATTTTTTCTAAAATCTTTAGCTTTCCAACGGTATATCATACATGTATATTACTGCTCTTATGTTCAAAAACGAAAACAGCTGATGCGCTCGATGATAACAGTCATACGTTACTTCGTCTCTCAGATTTTTGCTCTTTTCAGTAGGAATTCGCTTGAGTTCAGTCTGGAAAACATCACTAGACTTCAAGAAAACCACAGCAGTGAATATTGGAGAAATATCGGTAAGCAAAGTTATAATTTACTTTGTACAATCGCGAAAAGTGAAAGGAGGGTCACTGATCAGCTGATCGCCGCTAGCTCGGCAAGCTCGGGCTTGCTTTTCTTTAACTTATCTTTCTTTTATTATTCTTCCTTCTCATTCTCATTTCATTATTTATCTATTATTATTTTTTTATTTTATTTTTTTTTTTTTTATTATTTTTTTTTTTTTTTTAATAAATGAGATATTTTCATCAAGTTATGTCCTCAAAAGCTACAAGTAAAAGATCTAGATCTGCAGGTTCAAACTCTTCACCTACAAAACAGAGACCTCGCCGTGAAAATAATAAAAAAATGATTCCACCAGCGACCGCTTCAGCTACCTCTTTAGGATCTGAACCACAGCCCAGCACATCATCACAAGGAATGACTGATGAATCGCCGTTTTTTACACCGAACCCATTTCAGATCCTCCAAAATCAAAATGAAAAAGAATCCATGGAATCATCTCCTATACCCAGAGAACCACAACCTCCACCAATTTTTGTTAAAAATATTAAAAATTTTCAACTACTTTGTGCGCATTTAAACAAATTAACCGATCCTAATAGTTATTCTTGTATAAGTAGAACCAGTGATACTAAAATATCCCCGACTACCGCCGAAAGCTACAGAAAAATAGTAAAATATCTGAGTGAGACCAAAGCTGATTTTCATACCTATCAGTTGCGCCAGGAGAGAGCTTTAAGGGTTGTGATTAGAAACCTACACCCTTCGACACCAGTTACAGCTATCAAAGAAGAACTGACGGAGATAGGCTATAAAGTGAGGCAAGTCACCAATGTCCTAAAAGATAAAATTCCAATGCCTCTATTCTTCGTGGACTTGGAACCATCAGCAGGAGTTGAAAAAGTTTACGACCTCAATAGATTGTACTATACTAGTGTAAGAGTTGAGAAACCTTACACTAAGAAAGAAATAGTGCAGTGCCATAATTGTCAGGCATATGGTCATACGAGAACTTACTGCCACCACACACCACGCTGTGTGAAATGCGGTGAGCAACATAAATCAGAAGAATGCACAAGATCAAGATCAACACCCGCTGTATGTGCTCTGTGCCTGGAGGACCACCCGGCTAACTACAAGGGATGTCAAATCTACAAGAACCTCAAAAGCAGATACCAAAAACCTCAGAATCAGGATGAAACAGCTGAACCGATCAGAAGCAGAAGACAACCTTCAAAAACAATTGATTCCAATGTAACATTTGCCCATCTACTTGGAGGTGGGAACCAGAACAAAGAGGCCCTGCCGGAACAACGCATACTTCAAAATCCTGAACCCCTTCCACAACCACATATTCCTCAAAATTTAACCAACCATCAAAAACCTCATCCGAATCAAATTTCTCATATTCCTCCTCCATCAAATGTCACAGACCTTACAAGTTTGATGACATCCTTCATCACTGAAATCAAATCCCTTGTTATGCCGCTAATATCACTACTTACTAATCTCGTATCAAATTTAATCCCATCCTTAAAAAATCCTTAAATGACTACACCTAACTCCTTATCCATTCTCCTTTGGAATGCGAATGGTGTTAGAAATCACACTGACGAACTTACAGCTTTATTGCAAGACAAAAACGTTGATGTAGCACTTATTACTGAAACTAGACTAACCACTAAACAGTTCTTTAAAATACCTCAATACGTAACATACCGTACGGACCACCCAGACGGAAAAGCCCATGCCGGTACTGCTGTCATTGTGCACCAGTCCCTCTCCCACCACATACTCCCAGTCCCCTCCTATGATTTCCTACAATGCACCGCCATAGTAATCAAGACTTTTTCTTTTCCGATCACCCTCGCATCAGCGTACTGCCCTCCTAAACATTCCATTTCCAACATTCTATTCGAATCCTTCCTCAATTCCTTAGGAAACCACTTCATTCTGGGTGCAGACATGAATGCTAAGAACCAACAATGGGGTTCCAGGTCCACGAATTGTCGTGGGCGGAATTTACAGTCTGCACTCAACTCTAGACGTTTCAACCTCCTGCCTCCTGATTCCCCTACCTACTGGCCAACTGATCCTAACCGTAATCCTGACATCCTTGACTTCTTCATCCACAGCGGGTTAGGCTCCCTAAACATGTCGGTGACTCGCCTTGATGAACTGTCCTCTGACCATAGTCCATTGCTCCTTAAAGTATCCCTAATTCCTATTCCTAAACCCACCCCACCGTCATTTATCAGAGGACCAGTAAACTGGGACCTTTTTCGCCAAATCCTGACCAGTGATATTGACCTCGGAGTGAAACTCAAAACTCCAGATGACCTTGACGATGCCGTAAACTCCTTCACCATCGCTATTCAACAAGCTGTTTGGACTGCCTCCTCTCCCAAGCACTCCCAGATAAGTCATAACCAAAATCATTTACCACAACACCTCATAGACCTCATCCGCACCAAACGACGATCCAGATCCTTATGGCAACGCACCCGTCACCCCACAGATCGCCGCTCCTATAACTTTTACTGTAGACAATTAAAGAGGGAGCTGGCGACCTTCCGTTCCCAATCCTTTAGTTCCTTCCTGTCTTCTCTTTCAGCTTGTGACAATTCCCTGTGGAATGTCACCAAGAAAATCCTAAAATCCCACCATATTTCCCATCCCCTCCGTCGTAGTAATGGCTCCTGGGCTGCGTCTGATGAAGACAAAGCCGAGGAACTTGCCAAATACGTTTCCAAAGTCTTCACACCTCATCCAGAATCCCATCCAAACCACACTGCAGTGGTGGAAGAGTTCCTCCAGTCTCCAATCCCAGTTTCATTACCTCCTAAAGCAGTTAATCCCTCCGAGGTCAAATATCTTCTCCGAAAACTTGCACTCCGTAAATCTCCTGGATACGATCTCCTCACTCCTCAGATTCTCAGACAGCTTCCATCTAAAGCCGTTATATTTCTTACATATATTTACAACTCTATTCTACGCACTACTCATTTTCCTCTCTTTTGGAAACATTCCACTATAATTCTCTTCCTAAAACCAGGTAAACCTCCTAACACAACGACATCATATAGACCTATCAGCCTACTCCCAATCCTTTCAAAAATATTTGAAAAAATCCTCCTCAAACGAATATTACCTTTATTAGAATCCCACACTATTCCTTTTCATCAGTTTGGGTTCCGTTCCCAACATTCAACCGTTCAGCAAGGGCTCCGAGTCGTTGACCATATTTCCTCTGCCCTTGAGAACAGGGAGTACTGCTCGGGTGCATTTCTGGACATAACGCAAGCATTTGACCGGGTGTGGCACCCGGGATTACTCTTTAAGCTCAAAAACCATTTACCCCAATCCCTATACCTAGTCCTCCGATCCTATCTATCAAACCGCTCCTTCCGAGTTCGCTGTGGTGCAGAATATTCCAATTATTATCCAGTCGAATCCGGTGTTCCTCAGGGCAGTGTCCTTGGTCCTTTCCTCTACAATATATACACGGCTGATATTCCTGTTTGCCCTAATACCTTCCTAGCAACGTACGCTGATGACACAGCTATCCTATCCTCTCACTTAGATCCCGAAATTGCATCTATAGGCCTCCAAACGCACCTTTCTCAAATTGAAGACTGGTGTAACAACTGGAGAATCAAAGTTAATCAATCCAAAAGCAAACATGTCACCTTTACCCTTCGAAGACAATCCTGCCCTCCGGTTCTCTTTAACTCCGTTCCGCTTCCTTTCTCCGACACAGTCCGGTATCTTGGCTTCCTTCTGGACAAAAGACTAACTTGGAACCCGCATACTAGACTTAAACGACAAGAACTTAATCGACGATTTGGACAACTATACAGACTACTGAACAGAAATTCTAAATTATCTATCGAGAACAAACTGCTAATATACAAGACTGTACTGAAACCTATCTGGACCTACGGACTTGAACTGTGGGGGACAGCCAAATTTTCTAACATCAAACGCATTCAATCCTTCCAATCAAAAGTCCTCCGAACAATAGCTAATGCTCCTTATTATGTATCCAACCATACCTTACACCACGACCTAAATATTCCATTTATTTTAGACCTTATACCATTAAAATTCTCTAAATTCCATCAGAACCTTACCCATCACCCTAATCCCCTAGCTCAATCCTTATCCAGCTCCACACATCCTTACCATCCTCCTAGAAGGTTGAAACGGCAGTGGCCTCGAGACCTCTTGTAAAATGTATATTGGAGTTCTAGCATTGGCTAGATTCTCCACTCACGTGCTGTATGCTTGTGAATTGTATATAGGTATGAGTGACTTTTGTATATATTTTATTGATTTTGTTTTGTATATATGTATATTGTATGATTATTATATAAATTTATTGTTTTGTATATATTGTGTGAATGTAGTATGAATGTTGTACTTCATCACTATTAAAAATGTCCTAAATTGGACAGATTGTAATATTGCTCAATAAAGAATTATTAGAATTCAAAAATTCAAAAATATATTTTTTCTGTTTTCTCCTTTAGTTGGGTATCGAATTTATTCAATTTATATATATTTACCTGTTTTTCATCAGCATTAACAAGATAATATAGTTATTTTTATTGAATCTACAAAATTAAAGGTACTTTAGGGGAAGAAAATTTAAAATATCGGTATATAAGCCCTGTCAGGCCATTTTTATCCAAATAAAACCTACATGATATTAAAGCCCATTAAATTTTACATCGATATAGCGAGTTTGATCAAAATCATTTGAGCCGTTCTTGAGAAAATCGTAAAAAGGTACAAAATGCAAGGTATAAAATGGCCCTTCTGTATATCTGATTTTGATTAACATACTGGGCGTATAGTCGTCTTAAATATGGAATTTCAGTTTTATAGGTCTTTTTATTTTTGCGCTGGACTTACTACTCACAGACCTTTTAAACCGTGTATTTCTGTTGAAAACTGAAATTCGAATGATTTCAAGATTGCAGTACTTTCCCTTAATAAATACTTCATATAAAGGTAAGTGAAGGTAAAAAATATATATGCAGTATTTTATCCACCAGAAGTCATTATATTTAGATATCATATCTTAAATTTATGCTGAAAATGACATAGATTATTTTCTAATAAAAACTATTTTTTTTAATACATTTTTTACAATTATAAGTATCCGACTGTTTTATTTACTAGAGCGGGTTCATGATTGGTTGTTTTCCATTTTATGTGGGAAACGTTTTGCTATCATCCACATTGGCAATACGGGGTTTCCGGCCTGAACGAACAGTCATTCTTTAATTTCGCACTCCATTACTTCAATCAATCACATCTCACGTATCTTAAAGTTCTTCTTATCCTCTTCCTATTCTATTCTTCCATTCTATTTTCCGGCTTTTCTAGATAGAAATGCGTCGGACCCATTTATTTCTTCCGTCCGTAAATGAAATATATTTCTCTAACTACAAGCTGTGAAAATTTATTTGCCTACTTCCTAGAGATAATACTCATACTAACTTATGACTAAAATATATAGCCTGTGCGGATTTGAATAACTCCTAGAAAAGAGATAAAAATAACAAGTTATAGGATTCGAATCCTGATTTATAAATGTTTCTGTTATATGATTAGTACTATAAACGATGACTATCTTGGTGATATTGATACATCAGGATATGCGCTTGAACACGTAAACTTAAGGGGTGAATGACTGTACCCTTTAATAAAAACATCATTCCGAATTGCTATGTGGAATCTCCGGAAACCACAACTCGCTGCCATGGGTCTCCAAGGACTGCATCGCCTAAAAATAGCTAGGAAAAAATCAAGATGAAATAAAGATGCGTTCAAAGGTTGGAAATGCGTGTTATTATTTTGTTGCGACATTACTTAGCTCGCAACTTCTTTAAAGAATATTAAAAATTAAAATTTATAAAAACATTATTTTTCCAACGGCTCTATACAGAAGTAAAAGGTGGTCCTAAAGAATTCGGAAAAATAATAAATTATTTAAATATTAAAAAAATCCCACGGGCAGCTCTCCAAAAAATTATAATTCACCTCACCAAAATTTTCAATAGCTTCCTTATGCTATATTACTTTTCGACTTTGAGCTACAGGTAAACTAATAGGCACACTCAAACCACATAAAGGCCATGCAATGTAATTAAATTACAAATGTATCAGCTTACTGGTATTATATTTAAAATATATAAACAAGCATTAAAATATCGCCTCGAAAAACATAACAAACAAAACTATCCTGGTTGAACAACAATTCGGCTTTCGGAATTTTCACTTAACTACCTAACTAGAAAACTAGCCCGGGGAGTTGATATGATCATACAAATTATTATTTTAAAAAGACACAAGTATAACCCTCATAGATTTAGATTTGAATTTTCTCCCCAGCTTTTCATCTACGAATGAAACCAATACTATTTTTCTAGATACTATCAATAACCTCCATCATAAATAACAGATCTTTCTTTATTTCCCCAAATAACTGCAGTTCGACAAAACGATTCAAAAAGGCAGGATTACCTGAAGGATATTGCTTCAGCCCTCTGTTATTTAATTCATTTACTAATGATATCCTTAAAACCAATAACATAAAGATCGCACTATTTTCCGACGACACAAAAATAACCCTTCATTAAAACCACTAAATAAATACTTGAGTCAATGGGGTTTAAAAACAAAAACTGAAAAAACACAAGTTACAATATTTACAAAACGTATACGAAATTCCCTGCTATTCGACTGAATGACATTAACAATAGCCATTTCAAAATATGTTAAATATCCAGGAATCACCCTGGACTGTAAACTAATTTTCAAACACTATATTAACAACGAAATATATAGTGCCCGAATATTATTGTACAAAATATATTCCTACTTTAATAAACTTTCACAATTATCAGCAAAACAGAAGTTAAAATTATATAAAACTGTTTTCCGGCTTCTAATTACATATGCATACAAAACACATATAAACTAATTACAATTATTGCAAAATAGATGTCTAAAATCAATAACCATTATGTATCATGCACCTAGATAACTACCATGCACAAAGAAGTGGATAATCCAACAATTAAAGAATTTATACTCACTTTTAAAAAATATCAAGTAAATGAAGATACACTCATAAAACAAATAGGAAATATTATAATTTAGTTATCAACAGGAATGGAAAGGTAACAAAAAATGTATTATTATAAAATAAAATAAAACCTGTTTCACGGCCAACGACCGAGCAACGAGGTTATTAGGCCAAATTTTGGGTACCCACTTTATAAAGACTGAGATCTAGGAAGGTCTCTATACCTCAGAGTCGCTCCACGACTGAAATCACAGAATAAATAATTCTGCCAAAGCCGGAATTCGAATCTGGGACCCGGAGAACATGAGAGCCCAATACACCCATATTATTATAAAAATTCTAAATTACTAAACCTTATCTTACGATTTATTAATATCTAATAATTTTTATTTGGTTATTCTATATATTTTTTGGTTTATTTATTTCTATTTGGGATTTTAAAATTGTTTACCGACAGTAAAAAAAAGTTGATGTACAAAATATATTCAAGATAATAAGTTGCGTATTGTAAAGCAGTTTCTATCAATGTTTTATAATTACTACTGGTGTATTCTATACTAATGAAAATTTCATATTTTATTGAAAAAAATATAAAATGGAAAATAAAAGTGAACATTATCTTAAAAGGATGAACAACGCTCTAAGCATTTCGAGGATAAGTTTCTACTTACAATATTTAGTCTAAAGAAGAATAAGGCCACTGGGAGTTCAGCGTTTACAGATATTACACTGAATGCAAAACGAATTCCCAAAAATTTTATATGCTCTGTAACGACTAGACTGGTAGGCGTACAAGAAGATTTTGTTAAATCTGAGTATTATTTATAGTTTCTATTGTCGTTTTTTTTTTAATTATTCGTTAATATACAAAGTCCAATTAAAATTAATAATTTAACCTGAAATATAAATAGGGTTTTTTTTTTATATTCCTTTTCTTTAAAAAAATACTATATAAGTACAGTTATTAAATATTTTGAGATGAAAATAAACGCTTTAGTGAGAGAGGGATTATAAAAAGTCCATTAAAACTAAAAGAAAATTATCTTTAAAACAACTAAGAAATTCCTTTTAATATTAAAAAGCAGTAATTCAGGAAATTTTTACTAAAAGAGAAAATAAAAATATCTCCTTTAATCCTGGATTATCCAGTTCTTTGTGGATGGTAGTTATCTAGGTGCATAATGGTTATTGATTTTATACATCTATTTTGCAATAGTTCTAATTAGTTTATATATGTTTTGTAAGCATATGTAATTATAAGCCGGATAAAACAGTTTTATATAATACTAACTTGTGTTTTGCTGATATATATATATATAATTTTATTTTAGCATTTAATAAAATACTATTTTTTAGGTATACACTTTTTGATTGTTTGTTTTAGTAGCCACCATAAGAGCTTCTTGTTTAAAATTACTCATCACAATTACGAGTTATGATTATCTGTTGATGTATTATTTGTTTTACATTTATTTTTTCCACGCTTGAATTCAGTTTTTTTCATGAATCCATGTAAATCCCAGATACTTAAACATCTCGGTGTATTCGAACTTATTTTCTTCAATTACCTTTCTCTATCAACATCATATTTTTTTTTTTAAATATTAATTTAAAGATCTTATCTTTGCTCAGAGCATTTGTGTTTTATTTTAATTAAGTAATTAAAATAAAAAGGTATTTATTTTATCGAATTGCTCTACCCGCAAGGGTCGTTGGCAGTAAAAAAAGGTAATAAAATTAAACAACGATCCTATACTTCACCTATATAGTGAAGTATAGGATCGTTGTTTAATTTGTTGTTTAACTGGACGAAGACAGACCAAATACACGACACCTTCGAACTTCCGACCGTGACAGAGTTCATCTCCAACATTCTTTGATAGTCTCCGGTACTGCACGAACCTACTGTTTAACACACTGACTCCGACAGGACGGCCACAGCGCTGGCAAGACTATGTACGGACCCTCAGACTAGACTGAGAAACCATAACATGACTAACTGACTCAGAAAGACTAGTGAGCCCCATCACTAGACGTGACTCCCATTCGCTCCCATATACCGACAATTTTTGTATCCTCTCTCCCCTCTTATAATGCATGTAATGCAGAAAAAGAGATCCCATATTCCTTCCTCTATTTCCGATTTCCAACCCCAACTCTCATGAGGCTTAGTCACTTTTAAAAAAAAAGTCACTGACTGTACAAAATCACTTAGTGCAAAAAATAATTGGTACACTCTTAGGAAAATACGATTAAATCACGACGAGTCAAAACATGTAACGTTTAAAGTACGACGAAACACTTGCCCGCCATTTTTTATCGTCAACAACCAAATTCCTCAGATTAACTCGATACATTACCTAGGACTGACACTCGATCGAAGGATGACTCGGGGTCCACGTGTCAAGATGAAAAGACTCTAAACCACCGAATAAAATTACTAGTTATTACTATACTCTCTTTTATCTAAATCATCAAAAATAAAAATTAGATAAATACATACACATACCTACTTAAAGCAATATGGACTTACGCTTCACAGATTTATGGCTCAGCAAAGAAGTCTCACATACAAAAACTGCAATCATTTCAATCAAAAATTTAAGACTCATAACTGACTCCTTGGTATATAAACAACAAAACCCTACTGACTTGAAACCCTACATACTAAACAACCAACTGTTAACCAAAATATACAAACACTATACTCTCATTTTAACAGTAAACTTAACGGCACAATAAACTGATTAACAATATGTCAATAGATGAAATGCTAATCAGAATAAGGCTGATGAGAAGCTAGATGAGAGAACTCATCTGCTAAATTAAAGCCTAGGAAGGGGTGCTGCTTGGCACTTTTCTTCCCCGTGCCTACCATGTCTGATCTCACTTTTTATAGAGCACATTTGCTGATTGTCAGATAGCTTCTGACAGGTATGAATAAAGACATATGACTAGAAAAAACAAAAAAAAAAAACAACTCATATTAAAATCATTAGAGATTATTACTGAAGTTTAAACTATACATCAGTTATATTTATGTCATTTTAGCTTCTTTTTTTTTTTATTGTAAATAGGAGTACCTTAAAACACATTAAAAAAATAGAAACTGTAGAGGAATTGAGCGAAAGAACTTCGATGTACGTGTGTCATAAAGTATCTAAATAAAGAAGTTTTATTTTTTATTTTATTTTTTTTTATTTTTAGTTTTGTATTCTAGAGGCTTTGCCATAAATATTGTTGAATGGACAGAAC
This sequence comes from Piezodorus guildinii, assembly GCA_023052935.1. Taxonomy (NCBI): domain Eukaryota; kingdom Metazoa; phylum Arthropoda; class Insecta; order Hemiptera; family Pentatomidae; genus Piezodorus; species Piezodorus guildinii. The sequence goes on from CM041293.1 coordinate 67,968,109, forward strand.
AGTACTACTCGGCTCCTAAGGTCGTTTTTCTTGTGTTTATAACAGTCAGAGAAGGATCTTATGAAAGATAAAAAGAGAAAAGTTACTTTAGTAGTTAGGTTTTTTAGTTTTGTTTTTTATCTTTTTATATACATAAATATATGAATCCCTTTTTCCTTGTCATGGCATCACACGTGAACGGCTTGACCGATTTCCCTAAGTTATAGTTAAAACAGGACATCGTCTGTCGGGCCAGCTTATATATTTAAACATGAGAGAATAATCAAGTGGATATTCATACTATTTAAAATAGTAGTTAGTCACAGAATATTTACTTGCAATGGCTATTCATACTGAAAGGGGCAAAACTCCTAAACTTGAATCCGAATTCGGAAAACGAGATGAAAATATTTCCTTCAGAAATATCCTAAACAGATTTACCGAAATTTTGTTACATCTAGTTTGCAAAGACAGAAAAGTTGGTGGTAATATTCTAGAAGTCTTATTTGTCAAGAGTTGGATCGTCAATAGAAACTTTGGAAAACAGGACCCAAACGAGGTAAACATCATTTATTCATCAGTGCTTCTCTAGCCCCTAAATCTCTTTACTCTTCCTAAACTCGTCATTTCAAAAGCTACTGCACTTTTCCTTAGATCCAGATTAATAGATTTTTTTTTATTTATTAATAATGCTTATTCGGTATGAATGTCATTATTCCAAGCTTTACATGAAGTTTTTCTTTATTTCTATTCCTGTAGAGGTTTCCATAGTTTTTTTTTTTGTTTTTTTTAGAGAATATCCGGGAGTTCCCTGCCAAGCCTTGCTAAGTTAACTAAGTTTATACTTGATCAAAGTGATAGTCTAGGTCAGCAAAATCGATAAATGTTTTTTTCTAAAAGGTTCAAAGGATAATATTAAACTTTAGATTTTTTCAACTGGCTCTCTAGAGCATAAAAATAAATTTTCTTTGAATCTGTAAATGAAATAAGGCATTTTTAACTACTACTATTTAATTGAATCATTATTTACTTTTTTTTTCTTTTAGTTTATTTCTGTTTTTTTTAAATATATTATTTTATTTGAGGCCATTATACGCAATTATAAATGATATTTCTCTGATATAATATTCTTTCAAATGATAATTAATTGTTATTTAAGGATAACTAATACAAAAATATATCTCCGGACATAAACGGCCTAAGGCGGATGATAGAGGAAATAGTAGGCATTAGCAAAAAATATGGACTTAATATAAATACAGCAAAAACTAAAATTATGACAAACTCAATAAAAATACCAGTTTATGCTAACAATACTGAGATAGAATATGTAGAGGAGTACATTTACTTAGGGCAGACAATATCATTTAGAGAAAATATGAATAAGGAAATTGAAAGAAGAGTTAAGCTCGGGTGGTGCAAATATTGGTCTCTCCAAAAGATCTTCAAAAGCACTCTATCACTAGATCTTAAAACCAAAGTTCTGACCACATGTGTATATCCCACGGTTCTCTACGGGGCTCAAACCTGGGCACTTACAAGAAAACTCGACCGGAGGCTGAATACCATGCAAATGCAGCTTCTAAGAAGTTTAATGTTTATTCAGAAAAGGGAGAGAATAAAAAACGAAAATATTCTTCAGAAAGTGAACATTAAAAGTCTTAGTGTTGAGGCACATCGATTAAAATGGAGCTGGGCTGGGCACTTGGCCAGGCTGAAAGACGAAAGATGGACCAGAGCTTGCACGGAGTGGATCCCGAGAGAGGACAGCAGGCAGAGGGGGCGACCACATCGCAGGTGGAGGGACGAATTGACGCAGACTGTTGGCGAAAACTGGTGGCTGGTTGCGAGGGACAAATCCTCGTGGATAAAAGTTTTAAAAAATATTTAATTTGTGTTTGATTTTGGTGTATTTTTCAAGGAATCTGTTTTGTTTTGTTTTTTGGAGTTTTGTATTTTATAATTATTTGTATTTTATTTCTTTGGATTATTTGCTTTTTTTCAATATTTTATTATTTCTAACTATAGCCAACTTCTATAAATTCCTCCCTATGGGAGAGGCTTTTGTCAATACGATGCCAATAAAGCTATTATTATTATTATTATTATTATTATTAATACAAAAATTAATATTTGTATTGTATAACAAGTAGGAGCGAAGTGGTCTAATGTCTAATGTTCCGAGATCAAATACCGGCTGTGGCAGAATATTATTTACTCTATTATTTCAACCATAGGATGACACTGGTGTATGGAGCTTCTTAGGGCACACTTAGCTTCAATAAAATGGATACCCAAAATTAACTCATTGCACAGACGTTGACCTTGAACAATTACTAATATATATACTGAGCCCAAGACCCTTCAGGAGTTGTAAAGGAACCTTTTTTTTTCCTTATATAATAAGTAACTTTGAAATGATCTGTTGATAACTTGTTACTTTATCATCTTCAGGTATAGAATACTATTTTGGTTTATTTATTTATTTTTTGCAATTGGAAACCATTGTATTTAACCGAAAAAAACACGCTCGCTCTCAAAAATTGACTTAACACAATCATCCCATCGACGCTTCGAGCCTACCAGTCGGTTCAGCGAATACCAACTTTCTCGGAATCCGTTCCTTACCGAGCCCAACAACTTAACCCGCCCATTCGAGTCTCCGCGATGCTATCAACTCAATTATATTCATAGGGTACAAGCTCCGCAATTCCGCGGAGTATGATAATATTCCCGGATAATATGGTAACTTATTTATCCTCATAACCTTCATAAAATCATACAAAATATGATTATAGTTAATGTTAAGAGAGTTTTTAAATTTAAAAATTTGTACGAGGAAAAAAATTATTTTAAAAAAATTAGTGAACTAAGGGGGAACCATTTTTGCCCAAACCATTCATCTTGATATAATAATAATAGGCTTAGCGAACCCGAAGGTTCGATGCCGATACCACCAAATTCCGCCAACACAGACTCGTCCAATGCTCACCATTCAAGCCCAAGCTCCCGAGCTCAGCCTTAACAGCCATGTTAAAGCACTTCAAAACACAAATTACAAATTGAATGAGACTTTAGTTATTAATGGATGGAGTAAATGGAAGTACATGATATTGAAATTTTCTTCAATGTTTTACTTTAAAATAAAAAACAGAACCCGTTTTGTCTTCCAATTTATATTTCTCTTTTCTAATCATAATAATGAACAAACTTTATAAAATAAATATACTATTTTCTTGCTAAATTTATTATTCGTTATGAGGAACTTCTAATCCCAATGTGATAAGCTTTAAATTTGTCAAAAGGTGTTGTTGTTTATCCACATTCAAGGTTTACCACTGTGAAGCGGGTACAGGTCTCTAATTTCTTATAATAATAATAATAGGCTTACTGAACCCGAAGGTTCGATGCCGATACCACCAAACTTCGCCTGCACAGACTCGCCCAATGTTCACCGGTCAAGCCCAAGCTCCCGAGATCAGCCTTAATGCAATCCTCCCATCTCCGCTTCGGCCTACCTTTCGGACGCCTACCAGACAGATCAGCAAATGCCAACTTTCTCGGAATCCGCTCGTCATCGAGCCCAACAACTTTACTCGCCCATTCGAGTCTCCGCGATGCAATCAGCTCAATTATATTCACAGGATGCAAGTTCCGCAATTCCGCGTTATGCAACCTTCTAAACTCCCCAGTGGCCTCATCTCTCTTTGGACCAAATATTTTACGCAATATCATCTTAATATATAAAGTTATTTTTTGTTTAATTAAATTAAATTTAGCATTTAACATTCTCTTACAAAAAATCTTTTTATTATGGTTTATCCCACTAAATCATAATAGAGTAAGAATATTGTAGAGTTTTTATGCGATTTAATGATGGAAATTAATAACCCAACGATTAGGCCCATCATTTCATCAGATGATCGTCATCCTAAACCAATAAGTTAATTTAATCTCATGCCGATGTAGTTAAAATTGGTGGGAGTAATTAACAATTTCAAGCGAGAGAGTTTGAACACTTAAGGACTACTTCCAAAGAAACTTTAAGGTGTTAAACTCACGGCAGGGTACAAAATAATGTCTTAAAGTAATCAAGCGTATTTTGTTTTCTGGATTGTCTCTAGTTTAAAATATATATATATCATGTTGAACAAAAATATTATCTAATACACGGAACCATAAATGTGAACCATTAAAGTTTTTAAATAAACGTTAAAAAAAAATGTTGGACACTTTTTATCTCGCATCATATTTTTTTTTTCAATTTTAAAGCTGCTTGACCCTCCTTAACAAAACTCATGTGTACACTCATCCTTATTTTCATTAGTAACAACGTTTTAGCCTGTTTTAGGACTTCGTCAAGGCTAGGTTAACATCATATCAACCATTATTTAGAGGGATAGCCAAAAAATATTCCAAGAAAACCGTTGTAGTAAATAATTACTTATATATAAATGTAAATGCAGTGTAACCAGACATAACAAACAAATGGAGGAACCCATTAGGTACGGGGGGAGAAAATGGCGTTTTTGACAACTTTTTTAACCATAATATTTAAGCACAAGGCATAAGTTTAAATTTTAAAGAACTGATTAAACTGATTAATACAAGTACATTATTATTTATTAATTCATTGGAAATAGAAAGAAAACACAAGAAGAGTTAAGAATAATATTTAACGATAAAGTGAAAAAAGATTTTTCTGGTAAGTTTCATACCCGACACACTCCAAAATGTGTTTTAGTAGTTAAGAAATACTAGGGTAATTTTATTATGATTGAGGAGCCTTTGCGATATAGTATTATAGTTTTAAAAAACGGTAACGCTTGATTACTTTAATACATTATAAACCATTTCTTTATAATTAGAATTTTTACTTATTTTTTATTTTTTATTTTTTGGATCTAAACTTGATCATAGTTAATGAAGGTTGATTAGTGTAATATATAATAAAACTATGAAATTTTGAAAAACGTCTCCCTTGCAGGTGTATGGACGACTGTTGATATGACAAAATAATACGTGAGTCACTCTTGATATATTTTAAATATTAATTACATATATAATATTCTGCTAGCGGGGTCACCTGTGGTGTAGAGGATATCATAACCGTCTTCTATTTCCATAGTCGCAGAGGTTCAAACCTTGGGGGTGACCGCAGGATTTTTTAATCGGAATAAAAAGCATTGGTTATGACGACCTTAATCAGGTTTATTATTATTTGTATATTAAAACGTCTATCTAGTATCACAAATACGATAGTAGGATGATTTCAGTGTTGCTCACATAAAAAACAAATAATGTTTTACGATTTTGTCATAATTGTCTTAGGACTTAAGAAACTTAGGTTTTCTTTTGGTTCAGTTTTTGTAAGATATATATTTGGCCGTTTCTAAAATAAGTGTATTGCATTATTTCACTTTCGCACCTTACAAAGTTTCAGCCTTTAGGGCCATTTTTAAGTATCTGTAAAACAATTATATTTTTATGATATCTCTCTAAGCATTTTAATGAAAAGAAACGATCGATAAAATGATTAATTTTAATGTTAAAATGAGATGTAAAAAGTATAGAGATTTCATAAAAAAATAATTGTTTTAGCAAATGGCCCTATACGCCGAAACGTTGTCATGTGCGAAAGTAAAATAAAGCAATCAACTTCATTTGGAAACGCCCAAATATATATCTTACACATTATTAATAAAATATTTTAAACTTTCTCTTCTTTTTTTTTATTTTTATTTATTTTTACATTAGTAAAATTCACCTAGTTAGGTTCAATAATAACAAGAAAAAATTAAATCCAGGAAGGAATAAAGTCCCGGTTAAACGTGGGAAATGCGTGTTATTATTCAGTCTCTAAATTAATAAGCTCGCGGCTTCTGTCTAAAAACTTAAAGTTTAAAATTTATATAACTATTATTCTTCCGACGGTCCATTACGGATGTTAAACTTGGCCGCTTACTTTGAAGGATGAACAACGGCTCAAGGTTTTCGAAAACAAGGTACTGTGTAAAATATTTGGTCCTAAAAGGGATGAGGCCACTGGGGAGTTTAGAAGGTTGCACAACGCGGAATTGCGGTGCTTGTACCCTGTGAATATAATTGAGTTGATAGCATCGTGGAGACTCAAATGGACGAGTAAATTTGTTGGCGTCGGTGAGGAGCAGATTCCGAGAAAGTTGGTATTCGCTGATCAGACTGGTATGCCGAAGCGACGATGGGAGTATTTCGTTAAGGCTGATCTCGGGGACTTGGGCTTGAACGGTGAACATTGGACGAGTCTTTGCAGGCGGAATTTGGTGATATCGGCATCGAACCTTCGGGTTCGGTAAGCATATTATTATTATTTTTTACTTTAATAAATCCTTAATAACGTTTCTAGATCTTTAATGCCTCAGTTTCAGATTAACTAATTAAAACCAAACAACAATTTAATATTAGAATCATATTTTCAACAAAATAAATAATATTAAAAAATTATAATTCAATGATTATCCATATCATATTCTAAATTTATTTATAAAATATCTGTATTTTAATAGTACTTACAAAATGTTCCATATTGAATAAATATAGGTCATTTATATCACAATAACTTTACTTCTATACGTCACTTTCACATTACAATAATATAGTCATTATTTGGTAAAAATTTACTTTCATTATCACATATTTGCACTATTATGTGCAAGCACATATGAAGTAGACTAAAAGTGACATCTAATCTCACTCCATACCTATAGTTACTAATGTTTATACATATTAAAAATAAATATTATCTTAGAAAATATATTACATTGATATGAAATTAAATCTTTCAAAAAATGACTAAGCACTTTGTCGACTTCAAAGTAATCTTTCTTGGAATCGAAATGAGTATGCAAACGAAACCACTTACTATTAATTCGAAAATTTCTTCATATCTTCTTTAGTATTGTAGTTCTGTAAGAAACTATCGTAGTATCTCTCCTGCCATCGTTCGCTTGTGTCAACTTGTAACAAAGAATTAGAATCATATTTACTGACTAGTTCAACTGATAAGTTGCATGATTTTTAATTATAGGAAATAAGGCAATATGCGATTTCGAGTTAATCAAAAAATAAAAATAAATAATTATAATTGTGTATAAAAAATTGTTCATTGATACTTAGCCCTACTAATAACTATTAATTTCGTATCCTCACTAGACGGTTCTCTGAAATGCATTTATATGTCTTGGCATTCCTCTCTCTGTAAGTGGTTAGCGAAACAGACTGTTCAAAATATGTTTTTTCTCTAAGAAAACAAATTTATAAAATTATTCATTTTTTATAACATTTTGATGTTACACCAACTAATGTTTAAAAATAACTTTTTTTTACTAGTTCTTTTTTTTTCCTTCTAATTTTATTGGGTTGTGAAATAAGTTCGAAGCGTTATTTAGTAGTGATTTCAATTAAAACTTCGGATTCTTGTAAATATTTTTAACCAACTATATACCTCCCAGTTTTATTTGTTACATATTATCATCTTTCAAGTTATTTATTGAATTTGGTCATCATCAAAAGTTGAAGGACGACCCAAGTGTTTTGAATCTTCCAAGTCAACATTTCGGTTCTGAATCAAGCAAACCACTAAAGGACTTTGCTTTCTCCTAAGACATCATCACCGTAATCACTACAAATTTTGCTAACCGTCTTTGCAACGTATTTTCCTTTTCGGAAACATAAGATCATTAAATGACGAATTTCATTTTTTTTTCTGCTTTTCTACGGCAGCGGTAACTTCAAAACAGTAATTAATATATTTAATTTAATTATATATTATACCTTTCTCAACCATTGGATTTCCTTTCCAAAGGTTTCGTGTTTATCAATTCCAATGAGTGGCATGCAGGGGAAAATTAAATTACTAACAGATTTAAATTAGAGCAATTATTATTAAATATAACTATGACATAGATTTTAGGCTTACACTCTATTTACACTATTTCCAGACCTATGATTGAGAATACTGAGGGGTTCGTGGTTATTATCTTTGCCATACAATAAAACATTAAAAGGTTACCTTAAAAACACAGCTACCGAAGATGGTGGAATTGGTCACTACTAGTTTCGTACCCCAGCGACTCGGCTCTGCTCTCTGGTCTCCGACGGACTTCTTTTCGACCTCTGACTCTTTCGTGGCTCGACTCAACTGCTGTTCTCGATGATAGTACCCGTCTTGTCTCTCACTCCACTTCAACTGCCTCTTCTTGTGGATCGAACACCCTCGTCACTTCTATCCCCTCTTCTTTTCCAAAAAAGTCCCATATTTTGGAATTTGCCGATCTTTTATCGAGCAAAGGAAGGCAGGGCTGATATGGGAGTGCCCAGTCCAGTCTTTGTCCAGCCTAGCGGCTGGGGTCTAGAATGTTCTTGGGGTATCACGCTGTCCATGGGAAATCTCATGGGGGGGGGATGTACAATCCTTTTAACTTTTACCGACAAAGGCTTATAAACCTTTACTTGACTAATTTCAAACTTATTTAATACTGAACTTATTCCCTTAGTATTCTCAATACATAACAATGTAAACATGATTTTATAAACACAGAGATGAGTAAATTGTAATATTGAAAAACGCTACAACTTATTTTACAACCCAATATATCAGTTTTCTAATAAATTTAATTTTATATTAATATTTTATTATTTTATTTCTACAAACTGGAAGAAATTACACTATACGAACAAAGAATTAGACAGTTCCTTGCATTTTGCTGTTTTAAACCTATTGACGTTGTAAATAGGTTTTTTTTAATTGAAATTACTTTTAAATCAGAAAGAAGTTTTTCCAAACCAGGTTTCTGAGGATGGGAGAAACACTCCAAAACGTTGAGTAATGTTTTTTCAATTTAATAAAAAGTTTTATGAAAGAAATACCAAGTCAATCCCATTAATTATATTTCATTCTACATATTATTTATAATATTCGTATTTATTTTCTATGTTTCTATATTAGGGTGGGTGAGGTGGGTTACGCCCGAAAAGGACTAATTTACTATTTCAAAGGATATGCCCGATTTTCATATTTTAAGGACTGTTTTAATTTTTGTTTTTTTAATTCTAAGTTAAAGTCGCCATTCTCGTTGAAAGGATTCGTAACAATTGACATTTATTGTAACCAGGATACGGTTCAAAATGGAAGAGAACCTCCATTTTTGATTCAATTCTCCTTTTAAAAGGATACGAATCGCTATCTATAGGCCTGTGCTAATCCATTATTTTCTGATATCACCCCACCACCCAAGCCTGGGAGGTGGCAAGGATCACTACCTCTCGTTGACGTTGTCGCCGAGGGAAGGAGTTCGGACTATGTCTGAACTCAATTTATTGCCAAAACCCTGAAGAATGGTCCCTCCCATTTTGCAATGGATAAATAAAGGCTTAGAAGAAGCCCTTGAAAGATTACTAGTGCATCCAGCGCATATAGCAATCCTCTTAAGAATACCTCCGGGTAACAGAAGGACAAATCTGACAGCTATACATATTATATTTGTATTTGTATTTTGTTCGAAAATAAAACCAGAGGGTAAGAAAAAAAAAAAAAAAAAAAAAAAAAAAAAAAAAAAAAAAAAAAAAAAAAAAAAAAAAAAAAAAAAATTTCTATGTTTATAGTCAAGTCCTTATATTTAAAAAAATCAAATTTCAACACCATCAAAACACCATGCACAAACTTTATTTTCAGCTTGTAAATAGGTAGGTAAAAAAAAATATTTTTTCAACTCCTATATAATCAACTGATATTATAAGTTTTCTACTTAAATATGGATTCCTTATTTTCATTAGTAACGACGTTTCAGCCTGCTTTAGGACTTCTTCAGGGCTAAGTAAGCTTCACATCAACCATTATTTAGAGGTATAACCAAAAAATATCTTAAGGAAACCGTTGTAGTAAATAATTACTTATATATAAATGTAAATGCAGAGTAACCAGTAATAACAAACAAATGGAGGAACCCATTAGGTATGGGGGGAGAAAATGGCGTTTTTGACAACTTTTTTAACCATAATATTTAAGTACAAGGCATAAGTTTAAATTTTAAAGAACTGATTAAACTGTCTAATACAAGTACATTATTATTTATTAATTCACTGGAAATAGAAAGAAAACACACGAAGAGTTAAGAATAATATTTAACGATAAAGTGAAAAAAGACTTTGCTGGTAAGTTTCATACCCGACACACTCCAAAATGTGTTTTAGTAGTTAAAAAATACTAGGCTAACTATTTTATGATTGAGGAGCCATAAGCGCGCTATGCGATATAATATTATAGCTAAAAAAAAAAAAATTAAAAAAAAAAAAAAAAAAAATGTAACGTTTAAACCATTTCTTTATTACATTTTTTTTTTTTATCTGAACTTGATCATAGTTGATGAAGGATGATTAGTGTATCATATGTTGGAACAATCATATTTCGAAAATTGTTTTTCTTGAAGGTGTATGGACGACTGGTGATATGACAATAGTAAAAATAATCGTGAGTCAGTCTTAATATATTTTAAAATTTTAATTATTAATTAGATTAAATTATATTAATTTACAATACTGCAAGTGGGGTCATCTGTGGTGTAGTAGCTATAGAATAAAAGCCTTATATGCCGATTGTCGCGAATTAAAACCTGAGAGGTGACCGTAGGTTTTAATCGGAGTTATGAGGTCCTGAGCCTGTGTGATATTCCTAGCATGATAAGACCTAGTAAAATTATAGGTAGGTAAAATAAAATAGGTAAAATTTAGCCACAGTAGCATGAAATTTAAGTTTAAAATTAAAATGACGTTTCAATTAAAAAGAAATTTTTCCAAACCAGGTTTCCGAAGATGGGAGAAATTCACCGAAACGTTATGTTTTTTCATTTTAATACAAGTTTTATTGAAAGATATTCAAAATCAGTTCTATTATATTCATTTTTAATTCCACATGTTATTTTTAATATTCGTTTTTGTTTTCTATGTTTAAAGTTAAATCTTTATATTTAAAACAAAAAATCACATTTTTTCCCTAACATTTATTTAAAAACTTTATTTCCAGCCAAGCATGTAAATAGGTTGATGAAAATTTTATTTTTTTTTATTTTCCATAAAATCAAGCATTATTTTAAGTTTTCTACTTAAATCCACATTATGCCATATATTTAAATTTCCCAATTATTTTACTTACATTTATTTTTTATTTTATACTAATTGATTTACTTATGTACTATCAATGTCTCACTTCTGTTTTAAACTCATGGTATAATCAAAGGTTCTTGGTATCCTAAAAACATGTTTGTAACAATTTTAAAAATAGAATCAGTCTGTATTGAAACTAATCGCCTCATATATGGATGAATGGAAAGTTATTCAGACCTTGAAGCTCTACTTAATATTGTCAGTTAAAAAAACTAAGATTTATATATTTGTTTTCACAGTTTGAACCCACGTTCGCCCCATTTCTAAACTGCCGATGAAACAAACAAAGTGTTTAATATTGTATTAAATGTGAAAAGTTTAACAAAAAGAATTATGTTAGTAAATAATTTAATATAAAACATTACTTTAATTTAAAGATTTATTTTATCACTAAACAAACCTCTGATGTTAGATTAACCCTTTTAAGGTTAAACATATTTAGATACTTAGTAGTTTAAAAAAAAAAAAAAAATAGGAAAAAAATTAAAGATCATTTTAAAGATCCAAATAAAGTAAAACTTTGTGATAACAAAACTTGTGTTTGTGCGCACAGAAAGAGAAATTGAAATTGAAGATTTATATTAACGACTTAAGACTACAAAAACTATAGATTACAACTTTTTCTCTACGTCTACCCAAGCAGTCTGAACTATTGACATAAATATTTCTACTTATCTATCCTCGAAAACTATAATCGAGTAAAATCGATTGTAACTATTGAAAACTCTCTGAACATACTTTTGATTTATTATTGAATTATATAGCCTTCCTTTTATACTTTGTGTCTCAACAAGTTTGTTAGATATGTTTGTTTTAGCAAAGTTTTATTAACAACAAAGAAGTAAACTGATGTTCGACGAAATAATATTTGATTTCGAATTTCGTTTTTTTTGTTGTTGTTTTTTTAGTATAAATTTTGTTACAATCAAGCACATCATACAGAGAAATAAATATTTTCTTACGAAAATGAGTTGACCGTTAGAAAATTTAGAAAGAAGAGGCGACAGTCTAGAAAAATCATGAAACAGTCTTAACTATTTTTTTATTTTTTTTGACGATTTCGGCTACTCCAACACTTACTAGACAGACGCTCTAATCTTTCGCTTAACTACAAAAGACTCATTTACATGACCATCATAAGGCCTATCTGGACCTACGGAGTAGAGCTTTGGGGCTCTACTAAACCATCAAACTCTTCCCGTATCCAATCCTTACAATCCCAAGTCCTTCGCAAAATCCTTAACGCTCCTTACTTTGTCACGAATAAAATCATCCACAATGATCTGAATGTTCCATATGTTGCTGATTTGGCCCGTACCAGGTATCACACCTTCCATGAAAAACTCCACTCCCACTCTAATCCATCAGTTTCAATCCTTGCTTCCTCTTCCATTCCTGATAATCCTCCGAGGCGTCTGGAAAGCAGATGGCCTCGAGACCTTCTTGTTTAGACTCACTACCAAAGAGTGCTGCCAATGGGCAGTTTCTCTTCATGTTTATTTCATGTGTTATGACATTTCAGCATATTTACTTGATGTATTTTTCGTACAGTTGTAAATTTCAATAAAAATATATTGAAAAAAAAACACTATTTTTTGCGAACATTTCAGACCTTTTTGTAGATATTCACATCTTTGGAGAATACTGAGAAATTGCTATGTCTGAGCTTGACAAAGCCGCCGGAATATCTACTGATTCATTAATAAAAATAATAATCAAGCGAAATCCGTTTTAAATATTATAAAAATTCTGGATACATTACAAGAAGTATTTAAGTATATCAATGTGAAACGTGGTCGGTTACTTTGAACTGCACTTTAGGGTTTTCGAGAATGAGGTATTGCGTAAAATATTTGGTCCTAAGAGAGACGAGGCCACTGGGGAATGCAGAAGGTTGCACAACGCGGGATTGCGGTGCTTGTACCCTGTGAATATAATTGAGTTGATAGCATCGCGGAGACTCAAATGGACGAGTAAAGTTGTTTTCGTCGGTGAAGAGCGGATTCCGATTTTGTCGGTTCGTATTCGCTGATCAGACTGGTAGGCGTCCGAAAGGTAGGCCGAAGCGACGATGGAAATATTTCGTTAAGGCTCATCTCGGGGCCTTGGGCTCGAACGGTGAACATTGGACGAGTCTGTGCTTGTACCGAGTGAGAATAATTGTGTAAACAGCATCGTGCAGGCTCAAATTGGCGTGTGAAGTTGTTAGGTTCAGCGAAGAACGAATTCGAAAAAGTTGGCATGGACTGAACCAACAGCTAGGTCAAAGTTTCGATTAGAGGATTGTGTCAAGTTTGATCTCGGGAGCTTATGCTTGAGCGGTGATCATTGGACGATTCTATGGAGGCAGTATTAGGTGGCATTTGGGTTCGGTAATCCTTTTATTATTTGGTGTATTAATAGATTATTTCAAGTTTAGCCTTGTTTTTATAGCTTGAGCCAGGAAGTTTGTTAAGTATAATATGCCTTAGTATGCCCTTGAAGAAGACCTACTATGTAAGTCGAAACTTTAGGAATAAATAGCTAGGCCATTTCATTGTTTGTTTGTTTTCTAATACCATCCTAAACCATCTTTCTTTCATAGAATTATTGTATTTTTTTTTCTCCATACATTGTGTAGGGGAAGAGGCGGTGTCAGAATATTAACCACTAAGCCTTCTTCCCTAGAATAAATGCTGGTTCATAAGGATTAATAATAAATTATAATTATTAATTAATGAATAATTATAATAATATTAATCAAACAACACGGACATTATTGGTATACACTTTTAATAAAATAAACAATATAAACTCATAAAAATGTACTTATAAACAAAAAAAAATGAAAGAACTCTTAAATAAATGATATTGAATTAATTAAAGAAAAATATTAATAATTTAGAACGGCTAAAAATGAGGAATATAGAAATTAAATTAAATTAAAAAAATGTCTATACTGGTCTGTGGTGAAGGTCGGTGGTAATCTTGGTTAATGGTCGCTCGTTGCACTTCGAAAAGGTCGCTGTGGCGATGTACGTTATAGTGTAGGCCGGGCCTGGCTGGGTTGGCTTTAGTCTCAGTATTAATTAAGCTCTGCACTTTGTACTAATAAAATACTGATAGCAAATGATGTCTTGCTGGAGCAAAGAATGAGCGAGGAGAGACAGTCAAGTTTAGCGACGACGCTATCGACAATATGTTTTTTTAAAACAATTGAATTACTACTATTTTATAACTACATTTAATGTTGAAAATTATATATTATATACTTTTGGTTTCAATTTTAAACAAATTTAAAAATAAAAAATTAGATGAATTACAATTAAATAACAATACATAAATTTAATTCTAGTTGGGCTTGAACACATTGTATAACGAACTATTCGAGATTTTGCACTCAACATTCAAATACATCTGATATGCATTCGAAATTTTGGTTTCGATGAATTTATGATGTATTTATTTATGTTGAATATCAAATAGATGATCGTGAATAAATATTAATGATAAAATGGTTCGGATGACGGCCAAAAAAGGGATTAAAAAACAGTAAAAAACTATTTATTATCCAACGTTTTGACTCGAATCGCAGGTCTTCATCGGGGCTACCAGGCTACACAAATAATCGCCATTAGAAAATTACTACAATAGATGATAGAATAGAATAATACGATAGAACTATTACAATACAATTAATACAATGGAATAATTACTGCAATAGATGTAAATAATCCGACTGAACTGACTGAAAGCCCTGATGAAGACCCGCAAGGTGGGTAGAAAATTTGGGCAATAACTAGATTTTCACTGTTTCCTAATATTTCTTAACCGCCACCAGAACCATCTTATCCTTCATGTGTAATTATTTATGCCATGGATGAAAAAAAAAAAAAGAAAAGAATTACTAATTGGTAAAATTTGTAAATAGATCAGCAATAATACAGGGTTTTTTTCTACCATTTCTGAGAGAAAGAAGCAGGTGAAAGTTTTTAAGTAAAATAGTATATGAAAAAAATTGAACTTTAATTCTAAACTTAATTAAACTTTTTTTTAAATACAACTCGATTTATGATATGATTTTGAAATCCATTACTACGTTCGTGTTCATCTACCAAAATAACAATTAAATAACCGATCGGTCTTCTTTAAAAAAAAAAAAAATGAAATCTGCTAATATTAATGTCAATTATTTTTTACCTTATTAGGGCTTCTATATTTTTATATATTCCAAATAGGAAAGAAATGATTGAATATCCTATAGATGAGCAATCTATTTCAGCTAAAGTGATAAGGTCTAAATATATTAAGTGTCCACGAGGAAATAATACCTCTGGGCCAGATCTGAAGCACAGTACGGCCTTGGAACAGAAATAAAAAATCGAAGTATTTTCTAGTCGGTCTGATGCATTATTGAATTAGTATTATTATGGATGTTCTTGAACAAATATAAACAATTACTTTAAATTAAAAGGTAGTAATTAAAATTACTGACCACTTTAGTTCTGAAGTAGCTGATGAAACAATATTGACATGTTAGAACAACCACTGTTTGATTGTGAAATGTTTCAAAAAATGCTTAATGTTGCCAAATAAAATCTTGCATTTTCGATTGACGGAAGATTCTATAAAGCTTAGATAAATTGACAACTTAAAGCTTTTGTTAAATAAAGCTTTGATTAATTTTTCGTTTCTGAAGTTGATGTGTCAAAACAAACTGAATTTAATAATATTTTTATTGGTCAACTTATTTTTTTTTACCTTTAAAAATCAGTTAATAGCCGGATCAAATATTTTTATAATTTATTTTAAGTTATAATATTTCTTAATTTAGATAAAGGTTATCCTTATCATAATATAGTGTATTATTATTATCCATCTGTTATTTACATCGCGCCTATTTACAAAGCAATAAAAAAACAGATTTTACTGCAATGGTTGTTGATATATTTCAAATAAGATTAATATGGAAATGATTCGTCCGATAAGAAGTATATGTTAGTGATGATAAAGAAAGATAAAAAAATGAGATACCAAATTTTCTTATTAACTAACCTAATATATTATATTGTAATGTTTCAAAAAACCATTTATGCAATAAATACATACATTTCATGAAGGGAATAGTGATATTTTGATTTAAACATTTTATAACTATATGTGAATTAGGTATTTTTTTACATTTAACATTTCTATCCAAACTTCCTGCTCAAAAATCTATTTTAATAAGTATTTCAGATATTTTTATATATCCCTTCATTTTTAAATACCCTTTCATTTTCCTATATATAAACTTTATAAAATAACCAAGCTATATGATGACATTCTATATGAAAATGCTTAACGATTCAAATAGATTCTATAACTTAACTACAATAGATGTTAATTGCTAAATTTTTACAAAAATATTTCTGTTTCATGGAACAGTATTATTATAAGTCTTTACCATATTTAAAAGTGGTATTAATATTTTTTAAATATAAATCACTCTGGGTTATAAGAGCATAGGAAATATAAGGCAGGGAGAAAAATAAAATAAAAAAGTATTTTATCAATGCTAGGAAAAAATAATAGTTGATTTTTTGAGAGAAAAAAATGCTATATTTCAACATTATGCTGCTCAATTACCGTGGGTTGCACTATTATACATATAACTACCTTAGTCTAAATTAGATCATTTTTTTTTTTACCTTATATTGTAATTTATAAACAATTATTATTATTTGTTAAAAATGATTATATTTCTGTTTCATGGAACAGTATTATTATAAGTCTTTACCATATTTAAAAGTGGTATTAATTTTTTTAAAAATATAAATCACTCTGGTTTATAAGAGCTTAGGAAATATAAACGTGACGTAATAAAAAATAATTGTTTGGGAATTAATACAACAACTAAGGAGAAATATGAGCTTAATTTAATAAAATGTAGTTCTTTGACATAAGATGAAAAACAAGTAATCCTGAAAAATAAAAAGAAATTAATTAACTTTATTCATTTTTTAAACTATAATTATATGATAATTATTTTAAGCAAGTACGTATATATTTTATCTTTGTAATTCATAAGACATTTAAAAAAAGTTATACTAACTGCCAACAGCCAACCGAATTAAATAAATATATTTTACAAAAAATATATAAGTTCGAAATGTTTGTTTTATTTTTATTATTTTATATTGGAATTAGCTCAATTATGATCAAATACCTTAGAACAGCCAACCGAATTAAATAAATATATTTTACAAAAAATATATAAGTTCGAAATGTTTGTTTTATTTTTATTATTTTATATTGGAATTAGCTCAATTAAGATCAAATACCTTAGAATTAAAGAAATTAAACATATCCTTGGGTCATCATCACTTTCTAATCAGACTTGGAATTTTTAGAACAATTGAATTTTATTATATGTAAAATTAATTAAACACAAAAATGTTTTTATTATTATGACTACAACATATATGTTAAAAACTCCGTTATTTCAAAATTGTAGTACTTTTAATTTTTATTATAAATAAAAAATATTGGATCCCACAAATTCTCCTGTAGAAAAAAACTACTAAAACAAGTTGGTTTATTTATTTAACGTCACTTTATACTACTATGGCTAATCGGACGATGCTACAGTGGGAGTCCTAAATTTTGCCTATCCAGGTTTTATTAGGATAAGAATCTTTAACATGTTCCTGATATCGCACATGCTCGGGACCACCCTTTAACGTCCACCCCGAAGGACGGCATAACTAAGGATTTTTTACTCCCTTTAAAAAATCGTAGGAGCACCTGCTGGTTTAAATCTGTGACCTTTGGCACAGGAGGCCGTTGTGCTAACCACCCAGCTACAAATGATACTGCTACTTAAACAAGTTACTTATTGATAACAAAGAACATTGTCGATTATTTAGCATCTCAAACGAAATATACTTTAAAGATTAGTATCTTTATATGATTTATAACATTCATATTAGCATAACGTTAAAGATAATATGATATCTGTGGCGGTCGTAAAAAACTGGATAACTCGAATTATATCAAAAATGAGTTAACTCCCCGTATCGCTCGCTCCCTCAGACCGTCTACCACGTCGTGTTAAATTGGTTAAAGAAATTTCTTCCACCAGATGGAAATAAAGCTGTATGTTATAACTATTTTGGGTATTACGTAAAGTTTAAGTCGCTCACCTGTAAAATGAAGGATTTTGACTTAACCACTTATTCACGACCGCCACAGACATATACTGTAAACCAACAACACTATAAAATTCTTATGAACAATAATCGCTTAAATTTATGCCCTATTTTTCAGTTTACATATAAGATTTTGTATATAAGATAACATTTTTCTCAAATATTTAGCTTTCGAGCATTTCTTTATACATCTATATTACTATACTTATGTTGGGAGGGGTGTGGGGAGGAGGAAATTACCTAAAAAACTATGTTTGCTCTTTTCTCCTTTAGTTGGTAATCAAATTCGTTCAACTTGTATATTAAGCCGTATTTTATCACTTCCCCACTTTCCGGTCACGACTAGAAGCAAAGTGGGTCCTCCCGGACTACTGGCTCTCGCAATTCCTCACAGGGCATGGAGGGTTTCGTTTAAAGCTTAATCACCATGGAATAGACATTGACCCTCTATGCCCTAGCTGCAACATCCCGGAAACTGCTGGGCAAGTCATCATAGACTGCACCGCCTTCGATTCATTAAGGGCTAAATTATCGAGGGATACAGGCCTCTACGCCCTCACTGAAAACGATTTCCCGCGGCTGGTCAATTGGCATAACTACCCGTACTACAAAAATTTTGTGTACGGGTGGAAAACCGCTATTGGGCCAGCCCACTTCAATATTTGCCGAAGACCCGCCCTACGAGTACCTCTAGACAGGCGAGGAAGAAGAGAAGGAGCTGCTACCCACATGGATCGGAGGAGGAGAGAGGAAGGCCCAGTTCCAGGCAGGCCGCCGGACGGTGGAGGAACGAAGCAGGACGGTGGCTGATCTGAAGAATGATTCGACCTGTGTGCACAGGATAACACTGTTACCGCTTTTATATCAGCAGTGGGTTGTTATGCAGTCATGCTTACCATCCCACTGCTGCCTAACAGGTAGGGCAGGGAGAAAAATAAAATAAAAAAGTATTTTATCAATGCTAGGAAAAAATAATAGTTGATTTTTTGAGAGAAAAAAATGCTATATTTCAACATTATGCTGCTCAATTACCGTGGGTTGCACTATTATACATATAACTACCTTAGTCTAAATTAGATCATTTTTTTTTTACCTTATATTGTAATTTATAAACAATTATTATTATTTGTTAAAAATGATTATATTTCTGTTTCATGGAACAGTATTATTATAAGTCTTTACCATATTTAAAAGTGGTATTAATTTTTTTAAAAATATAAATCACTCTGGGTTATAAGAGCTTAGGAAATATAAACGTGACGTAATAAAAAATAATTGTTTGGGAATTAATACAACAACTAAGGAGAAATATGAGCTTAATTTAATAAAATGTAGTTCTTTGACATAAGATGAAAAACAAGTAATCCTGAAAAATAGAAGAAATTAATTAACTTTATTCATTTTTTAAACTATAATTATATGATAATTATTTTAAGCAAGTACGTATATATTTTATCTTTGTAATTCATAAGACATTTAAAAAAAGTTATACTAACTGCCAACAGCCAACCGAATTAAATAAATATATTTTACAAAAAATATATAAGCTCGAAATGTTTGTTTTATTTTCATCATTTTTTATTCAGGGAGAAAAATAAAATAAAAAGGTATTTTATCAATGCTAGGAAAAAAAAATAGTTGATTTTTTGAGAGAAAAAAATGCTATATTTCAACATTATGCTGCTCAATTACCGTGGGTTGCACTGTTATACATATAACTACTACCTTAGTCTAAATTAGATAATTTTTTTTTTTTGCCTTATATTGTAATTTATAAACAATTATTATTATTTGTTAAAAATTATTATTTTTATAAAAACTTATTACAATCGATATTCTAAATCAATAAACTAATGCCTCTAGATCCTTCTCTGGAATCATCTAATATGTTTCAAACATTTACATATTTATTACATTCCACTCAAAGAAAAGAAAATATGGATGGAACACCATTCCCATCGAATCCAGGATTACATTTTCGGCCAAAATCGCGACACCCCTACTGCTTATACCTTGGTTTTTTAGAAGGCACCTAGTTGCCTTCGGGATATAAAGTACTTTAGTCAACAAAAAATTCGGCATTAAAGCCCTGCCAGACTATTTTAATCAGGATGAACCTACATGGTTTTAAAGCCCAATTAATTTTACAACGATTTTCAAAAATAATTACAGCTATTCAAGAAAATCTTAAAAAGATGCAAAATGCATGATATAAAAGTAGCACTGCCAATAAGCCAATTTTGGTGTAAAGGTTGGTGTAACATCTCGGGCGTATAGTTGTCTTAAATATGTAATTTTCATTTTCATGCTAGACTTACCATACGCACAGATCTTTTCGCTCGACCTGAGTATTTCCGTTTTAAAATAGTATACGGAAATTTTCCCTTACTATAGATTTCATATGTAATTAGGTAAAAGTAGAGAATTTCAAAACCATATCATCTTTATGGTGCTATTGACAAATCAATGTTAATCAACGATTTCTAACAACGTATACGGATAGCCCGAATAACAGAAACATACAGGAAATTGCAATGATTTTCTTGCCATTTAAGGTGACTAAAAGAGTGCTGGATGAAAGAAATACTTCCTCAACGAACCAAATAATTTAACTTCTTTGTTAGTCAATAAAGAGAAGTTGTGGGTATGTCATTATTCCAAAATAAATTATATCAATCTACAGCTTAACAGGTTCGGACTAATCCAAAGTTATTTGGCTGATGATGCGAAAATTTGATAGAGAGGAGAGAAATTCGATAATCCGAATATTAGCAGAGGTCACAGGCGCAAGGAGGAAAGAGAACCTGAAACGTGCTCTGGAATAGAATGAGAAGTTCACAATTAGCCGGAGTGTACCTGGAACCTTGTCGACCGGAGTGGGTATCATCCTCCAGTGAAGGGGAATAGCCTGCGATGCGTGTTTCGCATTCTAGGCTCGTCGAACAGGAAGGCAATTCAGAGGTGTTTCATTTCAGTGACATCAAACGGTTAATTATCCTTCCTTTGTGAGGGAAATGGCATTTCAAACTTTATACCGATCATAAATGAAGCATGGAGATGCATTGAGGGGGTGGCCAACATTCAATTGAATAGCAATTAGGTCATTACACTGACGCTAATAGCTCACCTGTTGAATAAAAGATCTCTTTTGTTTATTATGAAAAGAGTATTAGCTCACTTTAATTATTTTTTATACTTCTATTGGTCTAAAAATAAATATACTGTAGTATATTATAATATTCCTGGCAATAATATTCTTTTTATGTTTAAAACCATACATATACAATAAATGGGGAGCCTGCCTACGCCAATATCTGTGAGTTCGAATCCCATTTCTAGGAGTACTTTTTCAAACATTTAACTAATTAGGGATACACACACAAAATCCACCCAAATATGTGAGACCCGTCAGCCAACTGGTGGCAACTCAAAAAAACGAGCGTAGGGAGTGATGACTCTACCCTATAGAATATTATCAGCAGTAGCGGGTTCCAAAAGATTCCACGCTGCGTTATTCGATGATATTTTATGGTGTAGAGTCATTACTCCCTACCATCACTGGCATTGGATATTACTACCAACTGCTGACGTCACCGGAGCTATCAATGAAGCTCGAGCTGCCAATTTACATATTAATTATACAAATGACTATGATCTATGGCGGGCCTCTTCTGCGTCAACTTCATATCACTTACAACCGTACCAGACCTTCATACTTCGGTGAATTTTCTTGGAAACCAACCTTCAACGGGTGAAGATCACCAACATACATCAAGAACTCTAGCTCTCAAAAGTTCAAGAATAAATCATTCGCAAATTGTTTTGATTTGATAATGGCCTGTTCCAACCTAACCCACTTTTTCATGATGTGACCCTTAAATTAAACCAAGCCTAGAATGTGACAACACTCTCTAACTTTCGTTGACGTAGTGTGACCTCATCCTTATGCCTCAATAATTTCGAATAATAGTCCCTCTCAGGAGCCTAGTGGAAAGAGCATAGATTTCGGTTCTCTGGGTCCCAGGTTCGAATCCTGGCTAAGGAAGAACTATTTATTGTTATTTCAGTTGTGGAGTGACTCTTGGGTATAGGGACCCTCCTGGGCCGCTATACAATGATTACTCAAAATTGTGGGGAAAACCTAGCGACCGGGCTTGATTTAGACCTAATCACCTCAATTTTCTTGAGTAGGGGTGTCCGCCAAGGAGATGCATTGGCCTGCCTTCTTTTTAACATCGGCTTTGAAAAGGTCATCAGAACTTCAAAATATACAGCTGGGCGGTACAATACTAAATAGAACTGTGCAGCTTCTTGGATATGCTGATGACAATGATGTAATGGGACGGTCATTTCATGCGGTCTGAAGCGTTTCTAGTCCTTACCGAAGCCGCTCAGAAAATGAGTTTGGTAATAAAATGCATGGTATCTGATGAGCAAGCAGTACAAGACGAGAAAGTAGGATTTAGAAACTACGAATTTGTATATCTCGGCTACCAGGTAAATGTGAAAAAGGATGTCTCCAAAGAAATTAGGTCCCGTATCAGCAAATCCAATAAATGTTTTTATGGCCGCCGTAATCACTTCCGTAGTCACCTGCTTTCAAGAGGAACCAGGGCACAGCTGTATAAAACCTTAATTCGCCCAGTGCTCTGAGACATGGACATAGAGCAAACCGGATGAGTCAACAATTCAAATCCACAAGAGGAAGATCCTTCGATCAATCTACAGTGGAATTATAGAAGAGCAGGAATGGCTTCGACTGTACTCTCTATTTCAGAAACCAGATATTGCAAAATTCATTCGAATACAAAGGTAAGTTGGGCTGGGCATCTGAAGAGGATGGATGAAGATTCGATCCCTAAAAAAAATTTCCCTTGAAGAAATTCATGGCCCTAACCATGATTCAAAGAAATTCATGACGAAAAGTAAGACCAAGGCTGAGCTGGCGAGATGGTGTTGAACACGATGCCCTGATGTTGCTTGGAGTGCGAAACTGGATGGTGGCTGCACAGAACCAGGACACATGGCGCAGGCTTATCCAGGAGGCCTTGACTAAGTATTGAGTTGTGCCGATGATTGATTGATTGATTGTATAACGAATTGGAGGGTGGGAGATAAAAAAAAAAACATAACCACGTTACGTATTTCAGATAAATAACAAACTATTTTTTTATAAAAATAAATCTAGTTTATCAAGTTTAAACGACCTAAGAAAGAGGTTTGAGGTGAATGATTACAAAAAAACTACCAGTGTGGATTCTATTTCTCGTAAGTTACTTCAACTTTCGTAAAGTCATTATTTTAAACGGATTGGCGCTTCACGCTCGATAAGTCGGGTACTTTGTGGGGTCAGATTCTCGTGGTAATGCTTAGGGGCGGAGGAGTTTGGGGTGTAGCCCGCTTATAACAGTAATTCCTACAATAAAAAGTTAATTTTACGTAGTTTTTTTAAAGGTACAACTTATTTAGTAGCCACTAGAGGTAACTGGATGATTTGGATGCAATAAAACTGCAATGGATGCATTTATGTAGCATCCCCTTTTAATATATTTACGCTGTATGTATAATGTACGATCCTTTTAATAATAATGTTATTAACGAATAAAAAAAAATTATAATTATAATCATATAATAAAATTAATTATAAATAGAGGTATCTAAAGTATTTCTAGTATATTTGTAGATCCAATGTTTTATCAAATCAGATATTCAGTATAAACTTACCCATTCATATTTCAGTTAGTATTATGTCTCATCCACTTAACCTCCTATTGACATTCATTGATGTGATAATATACATAGATAATAAAACGATTTATTAATAAATTTATTTCTTCTGTTGAATGGTAGTTGGTATCAGACGAGAAAATCGTAACATAACTCTATCGTAACCTTAAATATACGAAACACATTGATCTAATTATGACACAAGATCGTGATAATAAAATATACCTTTTTTATGCTCGATTAATGAAAAGATTTCTCATTAATATAGATTTTTATTCATAAATAAACATAAAAAATATATCATTGTGACGAAGTGCATTTAAATATGTACAAGTTATCTCAACAAAGTAATATTTCAAGTATAAATTGCGATTTGAAATAAATTAAATTTATTTCATGAAAATTGAAATCAATCGTTAAATTTGGATTTTAAATTATACGGTGAAAAATTAAATAATATCAATTTGTAACTGATTCAAATGTAACCTGAATGTTTGATATAATAATCAGAAATTTTTTCTGAACTAATTTTTTATTACATGCTCTTGTTAGAATGTTCAAATGGTCTCTTATCGATATATGTCTTTTACAGTTTAAATTTACCTTGTGCATCTTAATAATAAACGAGACTAATGGCATAATAATATTATAACAATTTATTACAAAAACAACAATGTATATTATTTCAATTTACTGGTGTTATTAGATTCTCGGAATGTGGTATGAGTGAATAATAGGTGTGAGCACAATTCATCTCATTGTTAAATCAATTAATTTTTATAATTAGATAAAAAATAAATCAAATGAGCAGAACATGTTTAAATAATCTATTATTTTATTAAAATCATGGATTGCGATGCATGTTAGCAGTATCTTAATCGGTCTAATCATGTTTTCGTTGAATCTCTCAGTGCATTTGAAAATACCAGACACGAACACACATAATAGGAAACAACTATTGTACATTTACGGTTAAGGAATGGTAACCTCTTCACATCAGCTGATTGCCAATAGCTCGGATTGGTTTTCTTTTCTTTAGTTATTGTTTTATTACCAACATCTAGTTATTTTCTTATTATCTTCTTCACATGAAATGCGATATTTTCACCAAGTGATGTCCTCCAAAGCATCAACTAAAAGATCTAGATCTAGTGGTTCAATCACGTCTCCCATAAAACAAAGACCCCGCCGTGATACTAATAAAAAATTAAATCAACAAGCAACCCCTTCAGGTTCTAATACAGAATCTGAACCACAGCCTGGCACATCGACACAGGGGATGACTGACGAATCTCCGTTTTTCACCCCAAATCCTTTTCAAATCCTACATAATGAAAAAGAAAACATGGAATCTGCTCCTACACCCAGTGAACCACGGCCTCCACCGATATTTGTCAAAAATATTAAAAATTTCCAGTTGTTATGTGCGCAATTAAACAAGATTACCGAATCCACCAGCTACTACTGTATGAGTAGAATCAATGACACCAAAATATCACCGACCACCGCCGAGGCATATAGAAAAATTGTGAAATACCTAACTGAAACTAAAGCGGATTTTCACACTTATCAGCTACGGCAAGAGAGAGCTCTTAGAGTTGTGATCAGAAATCTACACCCTTCAACACCAGTTGACGCTATCAAAGAAGAACTCATGGAGATGGGTTACAAAGTGCGACAAGTCACTAATGTCATAAAAGATAGAGTTCAACTGCCTCTATTCTTCGCTGACTTGGAACCATTAGCAGGAGTAGAAAAAATTTATGATCTAAAAAGACTGTATTATACAAGTGTAAGAGTCGAAAAACCTTATACAAAGAGAGAAATTGTTCAGTGTTACAATTGTCAGGCGTATGGTCATACCAGAAGTTACTGTCACCACATACCACGCTGCGTCAAATGCGGTGAACAGCACAAGTCTGTGGAATGTACAAAACCAAAGTCAACACCCGCTGTATGTGCTCATTGCCTCAAGGACCACCCGGCCAACTACAAAGGATGCCAAATCTATAAGGAGCTAAGGACCAGGTATCAAAAACCCCAAGTACTGGATGAAACAACAAGACAGGCTAGAACTAGAAGAGAACCCTCAAAAATAATCGATGCCAATGTATCATTTGCCCACTTACTTGGAGGTGGGAACCAATGTACTGAAGCCGAGGCCCTGCCGGAACTACAAAATGTACCTCAATATCCTCAATCCATTCCACAAATACCTCTTCCTCAAAACGTAATCAGTCCTAAAAATCCTCATCCACAACAAATCTCTCATATTCCCCCTCCTTCAAATGCCACAGATCTTACCAGTTTGATGACATCCTTCATTTCCGAAATCAAATCCCTTGTCATGCCCCTAATAACAATCCTCACGAATCTTGTATCAAATCTTATTCCTAACTTAAAAAATCCATAAATGACCTCACCTAACTCCTTATCTATTCTCCTATGGAATGCGAATGGTGTTAGAACTCACACTGACGAACTTACAGCCTTACTCCAAGACAAAAAAGTTGACTTTGCACTCATTACTGAAACTAGACTAACCACTAAACAGTACTTCAAAATACCTGAATACACAACATACCGGACAGACCATCCAGACGGCAAAGCCCATGCCGGTACTGCTGTCATTGTCAACCGATCCCTCTCCCATCACTTACACCCACTTCCCGCCCACGATTTCCTACAAGCCACCTCTATTATAATCAAGACCTTTTCCTTTCCGCTAGTCATCGCATCAGCATATTGCCCTCCTAAGAATTCTATTTCTATTACCCAATTTAGTTCCTTTCTCAACTCATTGGGGAATCACTTTATTCTGGGTGCAGATTTAAACGCGAAGCACCAACAATGGGGTTGCAGAACCACAAATACTCGTGGACGGACATTGCAGTCTGCACTCAACTCCAGACGCCTTAATCTCCTACCTCCCGATTCCCCTACCTACTGGCCAACAGATCCTAACCGTAATCCAGACATCCTCGACTTCTTCATCCACAGCGGATTAGGCTCCCTGAACTACTCCGTAACTCGCCTTGATGAACTATCCTCTGACCACAGTCCATTAATCCTAAATGTATCCATGACTCCTATTCCGAAACCTTTCCCACCGTCATTCATCAGAGGCCCCATCAACTGGAACCTCTTCCGCGAAATCCTCACCAATGATATCGACCTCAGAGTAACTCTCAAAACCCCTTCTGACCTTGATGATGCCGTATATTCCTTTACAACCTTGATTCAACAAGCTGCCTGGACTGCCTCCTTTCCTAAACAATCCCAAATTATTCCTTACAAATGCCATTTACCACAACACCTGACGGACCTCATCAACACTAAACGCCGAGCCAGAGCATTATGGCAACGCACCCGCCACCCAGAAGATCGCCGCTCTTATAACTTTTATTGTAGAAAATTAAAGCGGGAGTTGGCGACCTTTCGTTCCCAATCCTACAATTCCTACCTCTCCTCTCTCTCGACTCGTGACAATTCCCTGTGGAATGTCACGAAGAGAATCCTGAATACTCACACGATTTCCCATCCTCTCCTGCGCGGTGATAGTTCCTGGGCTGCTTCTGACAAGGATAAGGCCCAGGAATTTGCACAGCACCTTTCCAAAGTTTTCACTCCTCATCCTGAGTTGAATCCAAACCATACTTCAACAGTTGAACAGTTCCTTACTTCGCCAATACCACTCTCCTTACCTCCTAAAGCAGTTAATCCCTCTGAGGTCAAATATCTTCTTAAAAAGCTTCCTCTCCGTAAATCCCCTGGATATGATCTCCTCACGCCTCAGATCTTAAGACAACTTCCACAGAAAGCCATTACATTCCTTACATATCTTTATAACAGTATCCTACGCACTACCTATTTTCCTCTCTTATGGAAACATTCAACTATCATCCTTTTCCTGAAACCAGGCAAACCTTCCAACAGCACGTCATCTTACAGACCTATTAGCCTACTTCCGATCCTCTCAAAAATTTTCGAAAAGCTCCTACTAAAACGAATCCTAGATAAATTTAAAAATTTTCCTTCGCATCAGTTTGGATTTCGTTCTCAACATTCCACAGTTCAGCAAGGACTCCGAGTTGTGGATCACATTTCCTCTGCCCTTGAGTGCAAGGAGTATTGTTCGGGTGCCTATCTGGACATTGCTCAAGCTTTTGACCGGGTGTGGCACCCGGGACTGCTCTTTAAGCTCAAAACCCATTTACCTCAATCCTTATACCTAATCCTCCGATCCTATTTATCCAACCGCTCCTTCCGAGTTCGCTGTGGTTCCGAATTTTCCGAACAATATACTGTTGAGGCCGGTGTTCCTCAAGGCAGCGTCTTAGGACCCGTCCTCTACATCCTCTACACCGCCGATATCCCTACCGATCCCGATACCTTTCTGGCAACATTTGCTGACGACACAGCCATTTTATCATCCCATTCCTATCCTGAAGTAGCATCTCTAAATCACAGTCCGGTACCTTGGCTTTTTACTAGACAAAAGACTGACGTGGAACCCACACACGAGACTTAAAAGGATAGAACTCAACCGCAGATTCGGCCGGTTATACAAATTACTAAACAGAAAATCTCATCTTACAGTCGACAACAAATTACTAATATATAAGACAGTACTGAAACCTATATGGACCTACGGACTTGAACTATGGGGGACAACTAAACATTCTAACATCAAACGTATCCAATCCTTCCAATCCAAAGTCCTCCGAACAATAGTTAATGCTCCTTATTACGTTACCAACTGTACCCTACACCATGACCTTAATATTCCATTTGTTTTAGACCTGGTACCATCCAAATTCTCCTAATTCCATCAGAACCTTCTTCATCATCCTAATCCTCTTGCTCAATCGCTTTCCAGCTTCACCCATCCCTACAATCCTCCTCGAAGATTGAAACGGCAGTGGCCCCGCGACGTTTTGTAAACATTTATCTGGAGTTCTGACACTGGTCAGATCCTCCACTCATGTACTGTAAGTTTTTGGCTATTCCGCTCTGGCTCGGCCTCCACTGGCATACACCAGTGAAGCGCTGAGTGGGAGGCGCTGGGATCTCTTGGATTCCGCTTCTCCCCCCACTTGTGGGGGGAGCAGCCGAGTCTAGGGTTCCTTTGGCTGATTGTATATATTGTATATAGTTAAGTATGCTTGTATGATTTTTATTTATTTCCCAACTTGTATTTATCTCTACTACAGGTTGTTGTTTTGATTTGTTTCTTGTTGCTTTTTTTTTTGTATATATTTGAATTTATTTATTTCAGATTTTATGTAAATTGACTTTATCATTATTGGCTGTATATATTGTATGAATGTGTACTACATCTCTATTACTACTGTTCATTATGCAACAAATTGTAATATTTCTCAATAAAAAAAAAAAAAAAAAAAAAAAAAAAACAATCAGTTAGTTTTATCGACTTTTCATCACTCTGCATTAAAGTTTAAAATTCCTTGTATTAGATATATTTTTTTTTAATATTTAGCTACCCAACGGTATATTATACATCTATATTACTATTCTTGCGTTCAAACACTCAAAAATTGCATAAAAAAAATTTGTTTACACTATTCTCCTTGAGTTGTTCATCCAATTCGCACAACTTGTGTATTTAGCTGGTATATATAAATATAACAAAAATATTAAATATATTACAGATAGTAACATCTGTAATATATTTGTAATAACATGGTGTGCTTTTTTTTTTTTTAATTTACAAAATCAAAGGTACTTCAGAAAAAGAAAATTTAAAATATCGCCATGGAATCCCTCTCAGATTATTTCAATCAGAAAGAAACCTACATAATATTTAAGCCCATCAAAATTTACACCCCTACAGCCAGTTTGATCAAAATCGTTACAACTTTTTTTGATAGAATTATAAAAAGGTGCAAAGTGCAAGGTATAAAGTGGCTCTTCTAGTAAGCTAATTTTGATGAAAGAGTTACTGTAACATCTCGGGCGTATAGTTGTCTTAAATATAAAATTTCAATTTTGTAAGTATTTTCATCTTTGCGCTATACTTACCACACTCACACAGATCTTTTTTGTGAGACTTCGTCATTTGGATTCAAGGGACCCCAAAACGTGTATTTCCGGTAAAAACTGGAATTCGAAAATTTTCACGATCGCAATACATTCCTTGCAATATATTCCATATCTAGGTAAGTGAAAGTAAAAAGTTGTTGAATGAAAAATTGAATCACATTTATTTAAAAAATATATATATAGTTAACGATTAATGTCAGAGTCTTCATATGAGTTTGGTTATTCTGCAATATCTCTAGCTTTAACCTGTTGGAGTTTCCCAGTTGAGTACCGCTTTGTTAAGGGCTTTCAGGCCTGTTAGCCTGGCTTTGTAAGTAACCCTTGTATAATGGTATAGGGCTCGGTCCCTTATTGCAAAGTGGCCAACGTCTAGGGAAGACCACGAGATGGAATGGGCATTAATTGGGTTTACAGTTGAGAACGCAGTCTCAGCAATAATGACGTATCTCTGATTAACTCCGAATTTATTCATCACTTTATACTAGTAAAGAGAATTAATGGCCACTCCTTAAATACAAACGAATCTGGTGCAGGCAACACACGTCTTTCATTTACCTCTGTTTTTAAAATCAATTGAACACATTTGGACGCGGCTGAATGAGAGGCGCTGGGATCTCCTGGCATTCTGCCTCAATATCCACTAGTGGATCTCGTGATATAATTCGGTGATCCCAGGGACAGCTTGTAAATATTGTAATATGTATGAATGGGATCAAGGTTGTTATTATTATTATATATATTTTCTTCTTTTTTCAGTCTTTAGTAATTATTCTTGTGTTTTTTATTTATTTTATTAGAAGTTACTGTCACCACATACCACGCTGCGTCAAATGCGGTGAACAGCACAAGTCTGTGGAATGTACAAAACCAAAGTCAACACCCGCTGTATGTGCTCATTGCCTCAAGGACCACCCGGCCAACTACAAAGGATGCCAAATCTATAAGGAGCTAAGGACCAGGTATCAAAAACCCCAAGTACTGGATGAAACAACAAGACAGGCTAGAACTAGAAGAGAACCCTCAAAAATAATCGATGCCAATGTATCATTTGCCCACTTACTTGGAGGTGGGAACCAATGTACTGAAGCCGAGGCCCTGCCGGAACTACAAAATGTACCTCAATATCCTCAATCCATTCCACAAATACCTCTTCCTCAAAACGTAATCAGTCCTAAAAATCCTCATCCACAACAAATCTCTCATATTCCCCCTCCTTCAAATGCCACAGATCTTACCAGTTTGATGACATCCTTCATTTCCGAAATCAAATCCCTTGTCATGCCCCTAATAACAATCCTCACGAATCTTGTATCAAATCTTATTCCTAACTTAAAAAATCCATAAATGACCTCACCTAACTCCTTATCTATTCTCCTATGGAATGCGAATGGTGTTAGAACTCACACTGACGAACTTACAGCCTTACTCCAAGACAAAAAAGTTGACTTTGCACTCATTACTGAAACTAGACTAACCACTAAACAGTACTTCAAAATACCTGAATACACAACATACCGGACAGACCATCCAGACGGCAAAGCCCATGCCGGTACTGCTGTCATTGTCAACCGATCCCTCTCCCATCACTTACACCCACTTCCCGCCCACGATTTCCTACAAGCCACCTCTATTATAATCAAGACCTTTTCCTTTCCGCTAGTCATCGCATCAGCATATTGCCCTCCTAAGAATTCTATTTCTATTACCCAATTTAGTTCCTTTCTCAACTCATTGGGGAATCACTTTATTCTGGGTGCAGATTTAAACGCGAAGCACCAACAATGGGGTTGCAGAACCACAAATACTCGTGGACGGACATTGCAGTCTGCACTCAACTCCAGACGCCTTAATCTCCTACCTCCCGATTCCCCTACCTACTGGCCAACAGATCCTAACCGTAATCCAGACATCCTCGACTTCTTCATCCACAGCGGATTAGGCTCCCTGAACTACTCCGTAACTCGCCTTGATGAACTATCCTCTGACCACAGTCCATTAATCCTAAATGTATCCATGACTCCTATTCCGAAACCTTTCCCACCGTCATTCATCAGAGGCCCCATCAACTGGAACCTCTTCCGCGAAATCCTCACCAATGATATCGACCTCAGAGTAACTCTCAAAACCCCTTCTGACCTTGATGATGCCGTATATTCCTTTACAACCTTGATTCAACAAGCTGCCTGGACTGCCTCCTTTCCTAAACAATCCCAAATTATTCCTTACAAATGCCATTTACCACAACACCTGACGGACCTCATCAACACTAAACGCCGAGCCAGAGCATTATGGCAACGCACCCGCCACCCAGAAGATCGCCGCTCTTATAACTTTTATTGTAGAAAATTAAAGCGGGAGTTGGCGACCTTTCGTTCCCAATCCTACAATTCCTACCTCTCCTCTCTCTCGACTCGTGACAATTCCCTGTGGAATGTCACGAAGAGAATCCTGAATACTCACACGATTTCCCATCCTCTCCTGCGCGGTGATAGTTCCTGGGCTGCTTCTGACAAGGATAAGGCCCAGGAATTTGCACAGCACCTTTCCAAAGTTTTCACTCCTCATCCTGAGTTGAATCCAAACCATACTTCAACAGTTGAACAGTTCCTTACTTCGCCAATACCACTCTCCTTACCTCCTAAAGCAGTTAATCCCTCTGAGGTCAAATATCTTCTTAAAAAGCTTCCTCTCCGTAAATCCCCTGGATATGATCTCCTCACGCCTCAGATCTTAAGACAACTTCCACAGAAAGCCATTACATTCCTTACATATCTTTATAACAGTATCCTACGCACTACCTATTTTCCTCTCTTATGGAAACATTCAACTATCATCCTTTTCCTGAAACCAGGCAAACCTTCCAACAGCACGTCATCTTACAGACCTATTAGCCTACTTCCGATCCTCTCAAAAATTTTCGAAAAGCTCCTACTAAAACGAATCCTAGATAAATTTAAAAATTTTCCTTCGCATCAGTTTGGATTTCGTTCTCAACATTCCACAGTTCAGCAAGGACTCCGAGTTGTGGATCACATTTCCTCTGCCCTTGAGTGCAAGGAGTATTGTTCGGGTGCCTATCTGGACATTGCTCAAGCTTTTGACCGGGTGTGGCACCCGGGACTGCTCTTTAAGCTCAAAACCCATTTACCTCAATCCTTATACCTAATCCTCCGATCCTATTTATCCAACCGCTCCTTCCGAGTTCGCTGTGGTTCCGAATTTTCCGAACAATATACTGTTGAGGCCGGTGTTCCTCAAGGCAGCGTCTTAGGACCCGTCCTCTACATCCTCTACACCGCCGATATCCCTACCGATCCCGATACCTTTCTGGCAACATTTGCTGACGACACAGCCATTTTATCATCCCATTCCTATCCTGAAGTAGCATCTCTAAATCTCCAAAGGCACCTTTCCCTTGTCGAAGACTGGTGTAAGGCTTGGCGAATTAAGGTGAACGAAAGCAAATGTACACACGTCACCTTCACCCTTCGACGTAAATCCTGTCCAACAGTTAAATTCAATTCCATACCGCTTCCTTCCTCAGACACAGTCCGGTACCTTGGCTTTTTACTAGACAAAAGACTGACGTGGAACCCACACACGAGACTTAAAAGGATAGAACTCAACCGCAGATTCGGCCGGTTATACAAATTACTAAACAGAAAATCTCATCTTACAGTCGACAACAAATTACTAATATATAAGACAGTACTGAAACCTATATGGACCTACGGACTTGAACTATGGGGGACAACTAAACATTCTAACATCAAACGTATCCAATCCTTCCAATCCAAAGTCCTCCGAACAATAGTTAATGCTCCTTATTACGTTACCAACTGTACCCTACACCATGACCTTAATATTCCATTTGTTTTAGACCTGGTACCATCCAAATTCTCCTAATTCCATCAGAACCTTCTTCATCATCCTAATCCTCTTGCTCAATCGCTTTCCAGCTTCACCCATCCCTACAATCCTCCTCGAAGATTGAAACGGCAGTGGCCCCGCGACGTTTTGTAAACATTTATCTGGAGTTCTGACACTGGTCAGATCCTCCACTCATGTACTGTAAGTTTTTGGCTATTCCGCTCTGGCTCGGCCTCCACTGGCATACACCAGTGAAGCGCTGAGTGGGAGGCGCTGGGATCTCTTGGATTCCGCTTCTCCCCCCACTTGTGGGGGGAGCAGCCGAGTCTAGGGTTCCTTTGGCTGATTGTATATATTGTATATAGTTAAGTATGCTTGTATGATTTTTATTTATTTCCCAACTTGTATTTATCTCTACTACAGGTTGTTGTTTTGATTTGTTTCTTGTTGCTTTTTTTTTTGTATATATTTGAATTTATTTATTTCAGATTTTATGTAAATTGACTTTATCATTATTGGCTGTATATATTGTATGAATGTGTACTACATCTCTATTACTACTGTTCATTATGCAACAAATTGTAATATTTCTCAATAAAAAAAAAAAAAAAAAAAAAAAAAAAACAATCAGTTAGTTTTATCGACTTTTCATCACTCTGCATTAAAGTTTAAAATTCCTTGTATTAGATATATTTTTTTTTAATATTTAGCTACCCAACGGTATATTATACATCTATATTACTATTCTTGCGTTCAAACACTCAAAAATTGCATAAAAAAAATTTGTTTACACTATTCTCCTTGAGTTGTTCATCCAATTCGCACAACTTGTGTATTTAGCTGGTATATATAAATATAACAAAAATATTAAATATATTACAGATAGTAACATCTGTAATATATTTGTAATAACATGGTGTGCTTTTTTTTTTTTTAATTTACAAAATCAAAGGTACTTCAGAAAAAGAAAATTTAAAATATCGCCATGGAATCCCTCTCAGATTATTTCAATCAGAAAGAAACCTACATAATATTTAAGCCCATCAAAATTTACACCCCTACAGCCAGTTTGATCAAAATCGTTACAACTTTTTTTGATAGAATTATAAAAAGGTGCAAAGTGCAAGGTATAAAGTGGCTCTTCTAGTAAGCTAATTTTGATGAAAGAGTTACTGTAACATCTCGGGCGTATAGTTGTCTTAAATATAAAATTTCAATTTTGTAAGTATTTTCATCTTTGCGCTATACTTACCACACTCACACAGATCTTTTTTGTGAGACTTCGTCATTTGGATTCAAGGGACCCCAAAACGTGTATTTCCGGTAAAAACTGGAATTCGAAAATTTTCACGATCGCAATACATTCCTTGCAATATATTCCATATCTAGGTAAGTGAAAGTAAAAAGTTGTTGAATGAAAAATTGAATCACATTTATTTAAAAAATATATATATAGTTAACGATTAATGTCAGAGTCTTCATATGAGTTTGGTTATTCTGCAATATCTCTAGCTTTAACCTGTTGGAGTTTCCCAGTTGAGTACCGCTTTGTTAAGGGCTTTCAGGCCTGTTAGCCTGGCTTTGTAAGTAACCCTTGTATAATGGTATAGGGCTCGGTCCCTTATTGCAAAGTGGCCAACGTCTAGGGAAGACCACGAGATGGAATGGGCATTAATTGGGTTTACAGTTGAGAACGCAGTCTCAGCAATAATGACGTATCTCTGATTAACTCCGAATTTATTCATCACTTTATACTAGTAAAGAGAATTAATGGCCACTCCTTAAATACAAACGAATCTGGTGCAGGCAACACACGTCTTTCATTTACCTCTGTTTTTAAAATCAATTGAACACATTTGGACGCGGCTGAATGAGAGGCGCTGGGATCTCCTGGCATTCTGCCTCAATATCCACTAGTGGATCTCGTGATATAATTCGGTGATCCCAGGGACAGCTTGTAAATATTGTAATATGTATGAATGGGATCAAGGTTGTTATTATTATTATATATATTTTCTTCTTTTTTCAGTCTTTAGTAATTATTCTTGTGTTTTTTATTTATTTTATTTGTTATACTGTTATACTCATTGCCCCAGAAGGTGGCAGATTGTATTATCTCTTATTAAAATAAATAAACAGGTTATTTTCATGTCAAATTTATTTTTCGTATGAAGGAACATCTAATCCTAAAATGGTAAGCTTTAAATCCGTCAAAAATTGATTTTCTTTTAAATACAAATGGCACCACTTTCAAATTGTACCCCTTCGGTTTAATTAAGCCCAAACAAACTGCCTGTAGGAAGATAAAAGGTTCCTTATATAAAATATGGCACTAAGTACGTGGCAACAAGAGAAGAACCCCGACTTGGTGACACCATAAATGTTGACCTTTAACTTCAAAAAAGTGTTCCAGTTCACTTATCTGGGGTCTCTTGTATCACATGACAATGCACCAGAGGTTGAGGATGCAATCAGCTCAATTATATTCACAGGATGCAAGTTCCGCAATTCCGCGTTGTGCAACCTTCTAAACTCCCCAGTGGCCTCATCTCTCTTTGGACCAAATATTTTACGCAATACCTTATTTTCGAACACCTTAAGCCGTTGTTCATCCTTCAAAGTAAGCGGCCACGTTTCACATCCGTTAAGAACTGTTGGAAGAATAATAGTTTTATAAATTCTAATCTTTAAGTTTTTAGATAGATGCCGCGAACTAAATAACTTAGCAACTGAATAATAACACGCATTTTTCACCTTTAACCGGGACTTTATTTCTTCCTGGATTTCATTTTTTCTAGTTATAATTGAACCTAAATACTTGAATTTCTCTACGTGTTCAATTGATTTTCTTTTAAATACAAATGGCACCACTTTCAAATTGTACCCCTTCGGTTTAATTAAGCCCAAACAAACTGCCTGTAGGAAGATAAAAGGTTCCTTATATAAAATATGGCACTAAGTACGTGGCAACAAGAGAAGAACCCCGACTTGGTGACACCATAAATGTTGACCTTTAACTTCAAAAAAGTGTTCCAGTTCACTTATCTGGGGTCTCTTGTATCACATGACAATGCACCAGAGGTTGAGGATGCAATCAGCTCAATTATATTCACAGGATGCAAGTTCCGCAATTCCGCGTTGTGCAACCTTCTAAACTCCCCAGTGGCCTCATCTCTCTTTGGACCAAATATTTTACGCAATACCTTATTTTCGAACACCTTAAGCCGTTGTTCATCCTTCAAAGTAAGCGGCCACGTTTCACATCCGTTAAGAACTGTTGGAAGAATAATAGTTTTATAAATTCTAATCTTTAAGTTTTTAGATAGATGCCGCGAACTAAATAACTTAGCAACTGAATAATAACACGCATTTTTCACCTTTAACCGGGACTTTATTTCTTCCTGGATTTCATTTTTTCTAGTTATAATTGAACCTAAATACTTGAATTTCTCTACGTGTTCAATTGATTTTCTTTTAAATACAAATGGCACCACTTTCAAATTGTACCCCTTCGGTTTAATTAAGCCCAAACAAACTGCCTGTAGGAAGATAAAAGGTTCCTTATATAAAATATGGCACTAAGTACGTGGCAACAAGAGAAGAACCCCGATTTGGTGACACCATAAATGTTGACCTTTAACTTCAAAAAAGTGTTCCAGTTCACTTATCTGGGGTCTCATGTATCACATGACAATGCACCAGAGGTTGAGGTGAAAAGAAATAACTTTACATATATAGGTTTGTGAAATGATTAAATATCGTATAATTTATCTAGACAATATAGTGGGATTCAAGTCCTAATAAAGGAGCCAGTGGCATTAAGAAAGTAGTTACTATTAAAGCGATGTGCCTTACTCAAGGTATTAAAAAAAGCCATGTTAAAGAATTTCAAAACACAAATTACAAATTGAATGAGACTTTAGTTATTAATGGATGGGGTAAATGGAAGTACATGATATTGAAATTTTCTTCAATGTTTTACTTTAAAATAAAAAACAGAACCCATTTTGTCTTCCAATTTATATTTCCCTTTTCTAATTATAATAATGAACAAACTTTATGAAATAAATATACTATTTTCTTGCTAAATTTATTTTTCGTTATGAGGAACTTCTAATCCCAATGTGATAAGCTTTAAATCTGTCAAAAGGTGTTGTTGTTTATCCACATTCAAATTTACCGCTGTGAAGCTTAGCGACCCGAAGGTTCGATGCCGATACCACCATATTCCGCCTACACAGACTCGTCCAATGTTCACCATTCAAGCCCAAGCTCCCGAGATCAGCCTTAACGCAATCCTCCCATCCTCACTTCGGCCTACCTTTCGGACGCCTACCAGTCGGATCCGCAAATACCAATTTTCTCGGAATCCGCTCGTCATCGAGCCCAACAACTTCACTCGCCCATTTGAGTCTCCGCGATGCAATCATCTCAATTATATTCACAGGATAAAAGTTCCGCAATCCCTCGTTGTGCAATCTTCTAAACTCCCCAGTGGCCTCATCTCTCTTCGGACCAAATATTTTACGCAATACCTTATTTTCGAAAACCTTAAGCCGTTGTTCATCCTTCAAAGTAAGCGGCCACGTTTCACATCCGTAAAGAACCGTTGGAAGAATAATAGTTTTATAAATTCTACTCTTTAAGTTTTTAGATAGATGCCGCGAACTAAATAACTTAGCAACTGAATAATAACACGCATTTCCCACCTTTAACCGGGACTTTATTTCTTCCTGGATTTCATTTTTTCTAGTTATAATTGAACCTAAATACTTGAATTTCTCTACGTGTTCAAAAGTATGCCCTGATACATCAATATCACCAAGATCGACACCGTTTCTGCTACTAATCATATATTTCGTCTTATCGGTATTTAATTCGAGTCCTATTTCTTTACCGGTTTTTATTAAAACACTCTAATTTCTTATAATAAACAAAATTAAAACTACTTTAATGATGTAAGAATGATTGACTGTATGTAGATATTGAGACGTTAATTCGAGGTGCATTTATCAAAACACTTCAATTAAGTAAAAGTTAATTAATTCTTCTTACAGTTCGGCCTAAATTTTAGACTATCTTCAGCATTACAAAACAACAATAACCCCTGAAAAACTACAAAACCCGTGAAAATGGCCTAAAATTTAGGCCTAAATGTTGGCAGAATAAATAAGGCTTTAATTAATTGAAGTGTTTTGAAGACTGCACCCCGAATTAACTTCTCCTCAACGAAGCTACATTAGTTAAAGACATTTTGGAAATTAGGTTAAACTAAGCCCAGTCAAACTGCTTCAACGAAGATAAAAGCTTCCTTATATAAAATATAATTTTATTTTACATCGAAGTAACGAGTTAAATTAAAATCAAGGGCTTTAATCCTCCAAGAGTAAATATGTAAACTTCATGATATAAATTGATACTTCTGGTAAGCTTTAACACCACAGGATTTTAGTTTAGCTCGACTTTGTTTTAGAGGTAGATTTACCAATTAAACGCGCCCTCGTATTTGACTTTTTCCACAATCGTAGTACTTTCTCTGAGGGTACTAAATGTATTATATATAAATAGGTGGAATAATTAAATATCTTATAATTTATCCAACACACAATCGTGGGATTAAAGGTCAATAGAGGAGCTAGTGACAAATGGCATTAAATACAAAACAGTAATATTAAATAACTTTAAAACAAATTTTTCGATTTGGGTGAAACATTAATTAAAAAAAGTGATTATTTGAATAACTACATAAAATAACACAGATGACAACAACAATTTTAATTTTAAAAATATTGAATTAAATGTATTTTAACTGTCCAGAATAATTAGACAGGCTTCTTCGTGGAAAAACAATATTTAAAATATTATTCCAAGGAAATCTTAAAGAATTTATTTCAGTGAGCTTAATCATTCTGATTATTTTGGCAATCACAATAAAGGAATTTATAAATTTAATGTTCAGAAATTGTATGATTATTTATTTCATACGTTCTCTAGTCAACCATTAAATAATTAAAGTGGTTCTTAAAATTAAAATGATCGCCAAATCCATTTATAATCATGGAGTAAGCGTTGACCGTTGAGAATATATTATAAAAAAGTTGGTAGAGAGTGAGTTGAACCAGAAAAACATATTTTCTGGTATACAACACTAATAAGATAAACATATTTTATTTTATAACTTTTTGGAAGTTTTACTTAAAATTTCACACATTAAACATCTAAATTGTGAAAGAAAATAAATATATAATGATAGGAAGTTAAGGAGTACATATTTTATTGTGTTCCGACGTCACTTTTGAGGTAATTTCTTAGAGTCAACCCCGATGAAGCCCGCAATGTAGGTCGAAACGTCGGCACACAATAAAATATGTTTATCTTATTAGTTTGTTTTCCTTGATGACCGCACTCTATACCAACTTCTTCATCATAATATGTATTTATTTTTATAGGAACTTTTACTTGAGAGAATAACGAAGAAAGAGATTAGGAATTGGAATATATACTAAAAAATTGATTTTTTTTAATTATTAAAAGCTTTCTAAACTCAGAATTTTCTAATCTTAAAAATAAATCTGACAACACACAACTTCTACTTACCTCCGTTATAAAAATCGATTAAGAATTTTCAAATACAGTTAAAGATAAAAATTAGTGAAACTATTAAAGTATTAAATAAATTTAATTTCTATAGAAACATGTGTTTTAAATAAAAAATCAATTATATTATCATCTAAAATAATCAGTTAGTTTTATCGGCTTTACGGCACTCTTTATTACCTTTAAAAACTTGTGTATTAGATAAGAAATTTTTCTAAAATCTTTAGCTTTCCAACATGTATTTTACTGTTCTTATGTTCAAACACAATAAATTGCATTAAAAAAATATTATTTCAGTTTTTTCCTTTAGTTGAGTATCAAATTCATTCAATTATATATTTATCTGTTTTTTATCAGTGATAACAAGATAATATAATTATTTTAATAGAATCCACAAAATCAAAGGTACTTTAGAAGACGAAAATTGAAAATATCTGCATTTAAGCCCGGTCAGACTATTTTAATTAGAATGAAACCTACATGATATGA
Organism: Piezodorus guildinii; assembly: GCA_023052935.1. Taxonomy (NCBI): domain Eukaryota; kingdom Metazoa; phylum Arthropoda; class Insecta; order Hemiptera; family Pentatomidae; genus Piezodorus; species Piezodorus guildinii. Next base: position 68,009,202 of record CM041293.1, read on the forward strand.
AAGCCCGTTCAATTTTGCATCCATATAGTGAGTAAAGTTTAATCAAAATCGTCGGAACCGTTTTTGAGAAAATCATAAAAAGGTGCAATTTGCATGGTATAAAGTGGCTCTTCTGTTAAGCCGAATTTGATGAAAAAGTGTTTGTAACATTTTGGTCATATAGTAATCTTAAATATGAAATTTCAGTTTCATAGGGCTTTTCGTCTCCACGCGGGAGTTACCACACACAGACCTTTTTGCGGGACTTGGTTGTTTGGACTCAGGGGACTCTAAAACGTGTATTTCCGTTAAAAACTGGAATTCGGAAAATGTTCACGATCGCAATACTTTCCCTTACTATATATGGTAAGTGAAAGTAAAAATGGATTTTTCAAACATAGATTATCTACGTACAGTCTTAATTTTAGTTAAATCAGCGATTAAAAACCGTTTTTTTCTAAGCCAAACAGAATTTCTACCTTGTTCTAATTTTGGTATTTTTGATGTTTTAACGATGTAAGCTAATACTTTTTTTTTAATTATGCCAAAGTAATTTATAAATTATAAGATCAGAAGCCTAAGTGTTTGTAGCTTTTTTTTCAATAAAGAATTAAGGATAAATATTAATTCTATATCTAAATATTCTGAAAAAGAAAATGAATGTTGCTCCAAGTAATTTCGGTTTTCTAGCTTATTACAGCAGCCAACATTAAAGAGGGAGTTTCTCAATAAAAATAATTAAATCCTTTATTAAAAGTTCTTATTCTAGCTTAAACCTTTTAGTGAATTTTTTGTATAAGCTAATGCTACAATTTTTTATTATAATGTACCTGTTTTTCAAGACATTATATTAGTTTTTCCAAGGATGTTTTGTCCTGAACATTAATATTCAAGTCAAAGTAGTCCTTTATACAATATATCATTATTAATTACCCACTTAAAAGAGAGGAATATTCATAGAATTATTCTATAAGTCAGTTTGATTATTATTTTCTTTGTTTTTTTGTGGTTAACAAACTATCCATTCGAATGATTTTTATAAAATATGTTTATGAAAAAGAAAGTTCACCCATAAAGGTTTTAAATTAATATATTGAAACTGACAATAAAAATCATCTATTAGAAACAGAACGACGTTCATAAAAAAAAAAAAAAATCATTTTGTGGGAGCCTAAATAAAAAAATAGCTAAGTAACAGGTTTCTTGTTGTGGTGTACAAGAAGTACTTCATCTAGAGTACCGGAATTTTCTGAAAAAAAAAATAACTTCTTTTTTTTTTTTTATAAACTTATATGTACAGTAAAATATAGTTATTCTGCACTATTGCTAGAAAAATAAGCGTTTTCTAGCAATAAAGTTTCCGATCACTTAAAATTACCGACAATAAAGTTACCGGGATCACTTGTAGCTGGGTGGTTAGCATAACCAGCCTCCTATGCCAAAGGTCACGGGTTCGAACCCGTAGGTGGTTCTAGGATTTTTTTAATGGGAGTAAAAAATCCTTAGTTATACGTCTCGGAGGACATTAAAAGCTGGTCCCGAGCCTGTGCGATGTAAGGTACTCGTTAAAGATCCCTATCCTAATAAAACCTGGATAGGCAAAATTTAGGACTCCCACTGTAGCATCATCCGATGAGCCATGGTAGCATAAAGTGACGTTAAATAAATAAACTAACAAGTTTCCGATCAGAAAGTTCTAGAGAAAAAATAGATTCATACTAGATCAAAATTAAGGTCGCCTTGTTGATTTAATAACTTAATAATCAAACTTACCACTTACCAGCTTTGTTAAACTTGGCCCGCCAACTTACTCATAAGATTAGGATTCTCAGAATAAGAGACTTGGAACTTTATTTCCAACTTCTTCGCTGGTGGTCTATAATCCTTCTACTCTTTTAAACAAGTTTATGCTAGTTATGGACTTGAATTAAGTCCGGTCCGCACTGATCTCGGATTACTTCAATGGAGGGAAAAAATATCAAACAAGTTATGATTACATTTTCTTAATATCTTATGTGTTTGCAGACATAAGTCCGGCTTAAGTGCTCTATGTTGGTAAGGCGTAAGAGCCCTTTTGAATTTTAAGTAGGACTTCAATCTTCTTAAAACCTAACAGAAGTCGATGGTTTATGAATCTAAGTTAATTTTTGTTTGTCAAATAGCAATTATTTCATTTCTTTGACATCAAGATAAATGTATTTATAATTTATAAACACACAAATAGACATGTGTTTGTGCATTATACACTTCATAATACTTCGCTCTATTACATACGGGTCTTAGAAAAATGCATCTATCTGCGTTAGAAAAATATTCAGCAGTGGTCATGTATATATTATCATTTTCATTTTATTTTTGTATATTTTTAGTTATTTGACGAATATAAACGATTACAAATTTTCGCTCTTAAAAAGACTTTAAAAATGGTTGAACTCTTTCCTGAAATATTTGATATCCTAAGTGATATAAAAAAAAAAAATAAAAAAAAAATACTGCAAATTATAACACAATGGTTTATTATTTCCAAAAAACAATATTAGGGTACAACTGTTTATATAGCTGTTACTAGGATATTAATTAATATGAAAAGCAATAATTAAATGATAATGTCATTTAACTACCGCTTTTTTTCCAAAACACAATATTTCAGCAAGTTTTTACCGATTTCAATGATTCTTTTTTCATTTTATCGAATATTTAATTCTCTTTATACCAAATAAAATTGGTATTTATTTATTTATTGATTAGGAGAAACGGATTTTTTATTCGTTATTTGGATTCAAAGCATCTTGCTCTCGAATTTTGAGAGAGAGGGGTTAATTGTTTGTTTTGTATTTTAGTCGATTACAAGGGTTCATTATTGAAAATAACAAACAAAAAGCATTTTTACAGGACTGCGTTTTTTTCTTTTTTTTTTTTTTTTTGTTTATCGCGCTTTACTGATTCTAAAACTCTATACATACTTTTCTCTATCGTCAAAAATAACTGAGTTATGAGTATTTATGTGTAAAATTTCAATATTTTTCTTTTCTTTTTTTATCTTTTATATAATTATTCGCAGATTTCGGTAAAAAAACGCTTAATTTTTTTCCCTATTCCCTGACGTAACCCAAAAAGGTTTGAAAAATGTACTCAGTAACCAAAAATTTACTTTGACCTCAGCATAAAATCCGGAATAGCTTGTTGAATTGTATAGACAAATTTATTTATTCAATTATATTAGGTGGTTTAATAATATTCGATTTAGAAACAGTTTTATGATTAGATTTATGTTAAATATTTGTTTCGATCAGCTAGTATATTTATAAATAATACAGCATAAAAATTGTCTTCTCAGTTCTGTTTATTTATTTATTTATTTTTGGCTATACATAAATATTCTTCTGTTGCCTTGTTACAAACAGTAATAGAATGATTTTGGTACATCTTTTATACTCTTTCTTCTCTAAAATTATTATTATTAATATATATTATATTATATATTATATATATATGTATTGTGTGTGTGTGTGTGTGAAACATAAATGTGCATACATTTTTAAATGTTATTTGACTATCTGTTGCTTTGGTCTTTTCGGTGTTTTATCGTTCTTAAAATGTAATCTTATAACACCTTCTGGTCCCGGAGAAACGTCTATTATTAAACATTAAAAAAATATACAAATCTGGATTATCTTGACAAAATCATTAGTAATAGTATAATTATATATTTATTTCCTGGACCTAGGAACACTTAAAATCTATATTACGTTTCTAACAGAGAACAAACAAACGTTTATTCATATCTGTACATTTCTTTATACATATATTTCAATAATAAGTACCGCCAATTTCACTTAATATTTCTCTGGTCTATATTTTTAATATTGTAAAAAATACATTTTCTGGAAAAAAAATAAAAGCCTATGTATTCTACTCCATTGGCCCAAACGCTTAAATCCTACAAGAACCCGTACAACCCACCCCGACGACTTTTGAGGCGGTGGCCTAGAGATGCCTTGCTTTAAGGGACTTTCGGAAGTTATCATATTTGCTTGTTGCAGTTTTTTTTTTTTTTTTTGCAGATAGCAAATAACATTAAAGCTCAAACAAAAACAATTGTAAATAAATAATAATAATAATGTATTCTGCTAGAAAAATAAAATAGCTTTAGTACAAAATTTTATATTACGAAATTCTGATCTATCAACATCTATTTTCTATTATTTAAAAAAATAAATAATTACACTTTTACTCTATAACAAGGCTTTTATATATTCTACAAAATTTTATTATTAATATTTAAAAAAATCAAAACAAGCAAACAGTAATAATGAGTTAGTATAAAAATGATGTTAGGTGAACGACTCCTTATTGGCTTTATGAAATTTCATTTGTTTTTCTTTTACAATGTTCATATTTGTTTTTACTTTCTTTTAGGGGTATATTAAATTTATTGTAAGGAATATTTGTATAGTGAAAATTTCCGAATTCAGTCTCCAACGGAAATACACGGTTTTAAGGTCCCTCAGTCCAAATAACTAAGTTACGCAAATAGGTCTGTGTATTAGTGGTAAGACTAGCCCGAAAACGAACCTTAAATCTCATATTTAGAACTGCTTTACGCCCGAGATGATACAGCAACGTTTTTATCAAAATCAGTGAACCAGAAGAACCACTATGATGCATATTGCACGTTTTCACGGATTTTCAAAAACGGGTCAAACGATTTTGACCAAACTCGCTAAATCGATGTGAACTTGGACAGGCATTAATGTCATGTAGTTTTCTTTCTGATTTAAATAGTCTGACAATGCTTAAATGCATATATTTTATTTATTTTTTTCTCCAAAGTAACTTTTATTTTGTAGATTCGAAAAAATTAAACATATCAACTTATTAACGTTTAAAAAAACCCGGCTTAATATTCAAGTTAAACAAATTCGATAACCATCTAAAGGAGATAGAAAATAGCAAAATTATGTTTTTAGAAAAAAAATTTCCCCAGCATAGGAATCAGGCGTAATGAGTTTTGAAAAACTAAATATTTAAAAAAAAAAAAACGTTATTTTATATACAAGATTGTTATTATTATTTTCTTTATAGTACTTATTTAATTTTGTGTATATATTTTTTTTCTTTTATTTGTTTAGTCTTTATTAATTTTTTTTTTCTTTAATTTTATTTACAATGTACATATGGTATGAATGATTTATTTTATCTCTAATACTCATTGCCCCAGAAGGTGGCAGATTGTATTATCTCTTAATAAAACAAATAAAAAATAAAAAAATTTTATATACAAAATTGTGGAAGGTAATGTAAAGTGATGAATTGTGAATATACGGTAGTAAGGTAACGGATTTTGATACGGTTTGTAGTATCATTTAGGGCATTCTTTACTGAAGGTTTATAAGTAAAATATATTGCAATTTAGCTGTCCTTTATAATAATAATAATAATAATATTTCCGATGGACTCGCTGACCAACAATGAGAGCGGCCCCCCAGGCTTGCTGGAGGGTGTGACGTAGGTTCGAACGCCCTACTCACATATTTTAGTTCACAAAATATCGCCAAAAGCTGTCCTTTAGGAGAGAAAAATAAATTTTATGTAACCAAGTCATCATACAAATATTTCAGAATTATGAATAGTAATATAGACCGCTGGAAAGCGCAAGATTTTAGAAACGTTAATATAAAATAAAATAAGTCGTACAGATTTGTTTTTAAAAATATATTTATTGGTATTTACAACTGTATAATAAAATACATTTAGTAAATTTGATACAAGATATACTGTCATGGTTCACATGTAGGGATACCACCCATTGGCAGCTCCCCAAAGACTATGCAAAACTAAAAGATCCCGGGGCCATCTTATTTCAGACGCCTCGGAGGATTATCAGGGATTGTAGAGGAAGCAAGGATTGAAACTAGTAGGTTAGAGTGGGATGGAGTTTGTAGTGAAAGGAGTGGTACCTGGTTCGAGGCAGGTCAGCAACATAAAGAACGTTAAGGTCTTTATGGATGATTTCATTTGTGACAAAATAAGGAGCATTGAGGATTTTTCGAAGGATTGGAGACGAGAAGAATTTGATGGTTTGGTAGAGCCCAAAATCTCTACTCCGTAAGTCTATATTGGTCTTATGATAGGCATGAAGATGAGCCTTTTGTACTTCCTGAAGTAGTCGAAAACGTCGGGCAGTTTCTTGTCGTTTCAGTCTTGTATGAGGGTTCCAAGTAAGACGTTTGTCAAGGTGCAGTCCTAGATATCGGATCTGTTCAACCGGGACAAGAGGGTGTTATTAAAGGATACTGTTGGGCAGGATGTCATAGGTTTACGACGAAGGGTAAAGGTTATTTGGTGGGATCTATTGGAGTATATTTTCATTCTCCATTTCTGACGCCATAATTCAAGGTCTGTGATGTGGGATTGAAGAGTTTGGGAGGTAATAGTTGGATCAGTATTGACTGATAACACACGAGTGTCATCAGCATAGGTAGAAAGGAAAGTGTGAGGATGGGATGGGATATCAGCTGTATAAACTGTGTAAAGGATGGGTCCTAAAATACTGCCTTAAGAAACACCAGCATATTGATAAAATAGGGATGAATAGGAACTATTGTGATTTACTTTGAAGGACCTGTATTTTTCTTTTCAATTTTGTTTTTATGCCTCTACCGTTATGGGTCATTAGGAGCAGAGGTTTAACATATTCTGTGATAGAAGTTGATTATAAGTTATTGTAGAAGTTGATTATTTATTTAGAATAGTTGTATACATTTACAACACAATTTTCTATAAACGTTTAAGATATCTTTCGGGGTACTTGTCAATCTTCACACTTATATTCTCTGTATATATAACGGGATTTTGGTTTCTGCTGACTCCTTCTTACTTAAACCACTGGGCGGATTTCGATACGATTTTCACCATCACTTAGGGCATTGTTTCCTAAAGGTGTATAAGTAAAATCCATTTTGATCTAGCTTTTCTTTAAACGAGAGAAAAAAATGTTCGGTGACCAAGTCATAAAAAATTATGCCTGAAATATGTGTAGTAACATAGACGTATAACATACCGTCGGAAAGCGCAAGATTTTAGAAAAGTTAATATGCAATAAAACAAGTCGACCACTTTATTAGAAAGATGTTATTAGCTCATACACTTATTCACACATGTTACTTGTAATGTTGTGGATTAGAGAGATTATGGTGATTCTTGGTGATCCTACAGGTTATATACTTCCATGCAGTAGTCAAGATTTCAGAAAAAAAAATATTATATACTAAATCGAGCGTAAGTTGCTAAAATAAAGGAAAGGTATTATAAACTAATACTGTTAGTAATCATTTCTACTTTTAGACCATTCCACGAAAATTAGTAGTTTTACTGTAAACTAAATGGGACTCACACGGAAACTAAGTAAACGTTAAAAAAAAACAAAAAAACCTGTACCACTACAACCCATGAAGGGTCTTGGGCTCAGTACATATAGAGATTCGTACTGTTTCTAGGCCAACGGCAGTGCAATGAGGTGATTAGGCCTTAATCGCGCTCAGCCGCCAGGTTTTTCCCCAATTATTTTGGGTACCCACTTTATAGAGGCTGATTCTGCCCCGAGAGGGTCTGCATACCCTAGGGTCGTCCCCCGACTGAATCAACAGAATAAATAATATTCTGCCACAGCCGGGATTCGAACCCAGGACCCGGAGCACAGCAGACTAGCGCACTATCCACTAGACCACGCCGCTCCCTAATAAACTTTAATAAATTAAAATACAATTTCTAATAAAATTAAAAATGGTGATAAACTGTATAAAACAGGAACCGTTAAATATAACAAACAAATAAACTAAACCAATTTTTGATTTTGTGACCAATTTATGTTTCTAATTTCTGTAATATTTTCTTGTCAAGTGTACTTTTCTTTACGATTAACTCATGATCCCGAAGTAATAAACTTTTAATTGGTCAAACCGAAGTTTTTAAACATAAAGTGTACCGCATTTAAATTGCAACCATGCGAAGCAAGGGCGAGTCGCCAGTATACATATATTGTATAATAATGTATAATATAATAATACATAAATTATACAATAGCAAACAATAGGTTTTTGTGATGATAGAGTGGGAACTGCTAAAGAGGCGCTTGCTATTGACGGCCCAACCTATCTCTGGAACATGAGGGCTTATGTCTAATGCAGACAGATCATCTTGTATAACTACTCAACTATATTATCCTGGATTTGATAAGTATTGTCGTTTCTTGGAATTCTGTTATAAATGGAACATATATAAATAACTTAAAAAAACAATGTAAGAATAATAATTTTAGAAATAATTTACTAAAAATGGCTTCCAATTATATTTTTTTATTTTTATTTACATATAGTAAGGGAAAGTATTGCGATCGTGAAAATGTTCGAGAAAAAAAACTTCAACAGAAATACGCGTTTTATGTTTCCTTGAGTCCAAATAACGTATTATCAGGAAGAAAAAGAGTATACGACCTAGATGCAACTGCAACATTTATATAAAAATCAGCTAGCCAGAAGAGCCACTTTATACCATACATTTTGGACTTATTTCCGATTCCCTTCGGGCCATTAAATATTTAATTTATATAAAATATTTAAAGTATTTCTCAAAGGACTAATTTAACTACTTTAATTTCATACTGATTAATTTTTTCCAAAAGCTTGTGCTTTTAATTTTTCTTTTAGAGGGATTTGGTCTTTTAGAGTTATCTTTTGAAAACTCAAAAATTAAATTGACTTAAAAATACAAACATTTTTACACTCACAATACTTCACCTTACTGTTTATTTCATTTTATATATTTAAATGGGAGTAACAAATAGATATTACAGAGTTAAGATAGTACAACTATCTTTATTCTCATATTCTTAATTACGGACATTTATATCGATCTCACAAAAATTCCTTATCCTTTTTTTTCTGCTGTTTCAGTCAATTATCAAATACTTTTAAATTATATTTACACTATTTCCATACTATTATCAATGCTAAAAAGCAAAAATCTGGTACGCTCAACACAAGACTTCCACTTACATTTGTTGTTAAAATCAATTGAAGAACAATTGAATTACATTAGACTTGAAAATAGGTTAAATAATTTAATTGAGTTTCGATGAAAAGACTTGATTTAAATTAAATAACCTAACAGTAAAAATTATTATCTAGAATAATCACTATAGTGTGTTATGCTTTTTTCATTGTATTCTGTCAGACTATTTCAATCAGAATAAAACCTACATGACTATCATAAAAGACCGTTAAGTTTTACATCGAATTGAGTGACTTTAATCAAAATTAATGCTGTTTTTGCGAAAATCATAAAAAGGTGCAAAATGCATAGTGTAAAGTGACTCTTATGTTTCTTTTTGTTGAAAAAGTTACCTAACAACTCGTATACGCTCCTAAAACATAAAATTCAATACAACTTATCGTTTGGTTTTTGATTTATTTATTGACACAAAATATCTTGGTCATCAGTGCCAGATAAACTCATTTTCGAAAATCAATTTACAATTTACAACTTATCGTTTGCATGCTAAACTGACGCACACACAGACCGAAGTGGATAGTTTCATTGATGGGGCCACAAAACGTGTATTCATCTTGAAAACTAGAATTCGAAAATGTTTACATTCACTATATTTTCCCTTTGATCCGAAAGGTAGGCCGAAGCTTCGATGGGAGGATTGCGTTAAGGCTGATCTCGGGGGCTTAAGCTTGAACGGTGAACATTGGACGAGTCTGTGTAGGCTGAATTTGGTGGTTTTCGTCATCGAACCTTCGGGTTCGGTAAGCCTGTTATTATATTTTTCATAACTGTTTCTTTAATTCCTATATATATATGTATATATATATACACTCATAGGTTATATATCTTGTATAGACAAGTGGAAGTAAAAATTTGATACTATTGGGCTGATGCGAAATTAATGCAGGTTTCCTCTATTGCAATATCTTAATTCCAATTGTGTAAACAAAGCTAATCCTAACATTGATCATTATTATACCAAAACAAACCTTATCTAATACCCTCTCTTTCACCATGAATTTGTTTAGTAAAATCGTTTTGTTCAGTGTGTTCAAAGATCTTGAATCGAAAATGTCAAAGTGCGATTTTCGTCAAATTTATTTTTACGAATTTAAATTAGGGCGCAGCGCTGCGCAAACGGCTCGCAATATTAATGAAGTGTGGGGTCAGGGGGCTATTAATGAGTGCACGGTGCAGCGTTGGTTCCAGAAGTTTCGCAGAGGAGATTTCGACCTCGAAGACAAGGAAGGTCGGGGCCGTCATCTTGCTCTGGACAACGACCAGCTGAGGTCAAAAGTGGAAGAAGACCCAACCAAAACCACACGAAAATGGCGGCGGAACTCGGTGTGAACCAATCCACAGTTGTACGCCACTTGGAAGCAATTGGTAAGGTAAAAAAGTTGGCCAAGTGGGTGCCAGTAGTAACGCCAGACCACACGTTGCACAACCAACGCTTCGACGACTGCACGAGTTGGGCTACGAAGTTCTCCAACATCCGCCTTATTCACCTGACCTCTCTCCTACAGACTTCCACTTTTTCAGGCATCTGGACAACTTTTTGAGGGAAGAAAATTTTCAAAACCAGGACGACATTGAAAATTCTTTTCGTGATTTCATTGAGTCCAGGGATTCAGATTTTTTTTCTGGTGGAATAAGAAAGCTTGTTGAACGTTGGCAAAAGTGCATTGATTCAGATGGAAATTATTTTGATTAAATATATATGGTTAAAGTAAAGATATGGCGTATTTACAATACCTACTAAAAACCTGCATTAATTTTGCATCAACCCAATACTTAATTCTCCTTGATCTTATAGAAGTATTTTTATTTAACTATACTTCTTACGGACATTTTTAGTAGCCACAAACCATTGCTTTATCCTTTTTCTGCTGTTTTAATCAATTATCAAATTATTCCATTAATATTAAAGATCTTTGGGCTAAATTGTACAAACTCTAGACTACTGAAAATTAGTTATTTACAAAAGGAATTTTTAATTCAAATATTTAAGAGCTACTATCCGACCATTACATTTACGTAGAGATATTATTATTTCGTTTATCTTCGTTCTTATATACCACATTATCTATTATTGATTATGGGTGCCTATATTGAAAATGTTTCTAACTTAATAGAAATCGATACATTGAAAAATTATGATGAAACATAAGACAAATTTGTATTATAATGAGGTAATATTTTATATACATTGTTAAAGTAATTAATTTTCAATTTGTCATTTTGTGCTCACAACCTCGTTGGTCCGTTGAGTACTTTTCATACTTTGCATTTTAAATCGTAGGTAATACGTCTTTGAAAAAAACAATTTTTCGCCTTAAGGGAGGCCAAAAAAGCTATCGAGATAAATGGACCGTGGGTTCGATAAACAATATCTTCCTGGGGGCTAGACCCTCTTAACGTTGGATCTGACACCTGCCATCTCAGCCGGCACCCTATCTCATATCCTAATATTCCACTTATATACATACCAGTACACGAGTGTATATATATATATATATATATATATATTATATATATATTATATATATATAGAGAGAGAGAGAGAGAGAGAGAGAGAGAGTGAGATTAGATTAGATTTTTATTGTCTTAGGGTCTGAGGCCCTTTCTTACAGACAAAATAATGATTTTTTACACTTATATTTGTGCCAATTATGATTATAATTCTAGAAACATAAAACTTTTTTTTTTATAAGTAAACTTAAAATAAAACAATAATAAATTATTCAATTAAGTGAAAATAAACACAGAAGGAAGATATTAGGGAAAAATAAAGAGATAAAGTAAAATAAACCTATAAAGCCTTACGGAAAGAGGAAGAAAACACGACTTCCACCGGTAGCTGGTTGAGAGAGAGAGAGAAAGAGTACGGTGGGAGAGGTATGGCTATTCTTGTATTATGGTTAGTTGTATCTGGCTTACAATGACAAAACATAACTATTTAATTTTAATATTTACTTTCATATCACATTTAAATTTTACGTATCACATATTTTCCCATTTGTTATCAATGCTAATAACTCGAAATGATAAATTGTTTCAAATCAAAGAAAATAACTAGGTAATATAGCAAACTAATCTTAAAAAATGTGGTGCGGACAACACACATTTCACTTACCTCGACTGTTAAAATAAATTTATAAACTACTGAATATACTTCAGTTTGAAAAATATTCTAAGTTGATTTTAATAAAACATGTATTCATTTCCGATGGAAACATATGAATTAGATAAAATAATATAACTACATTAAATTGTTAATCAGTAATAAGTTTATTCCCTATTCGTTACTTTTTTATTCGTTCACAATTCGGTCACCTAATCGTCACAAAAATAAACCAAAAGCATTTATTTTCGTTACAAAAGCGCTTTTGTGACAATGCGTATAAGCGTTCAGTGATGGTGATTATGATTATGGTGGAAATAATGCTCATATTCTAGCATAAAAAATCGATTTTCAAAAATTCTGAAAATATCATTCAACTAAAACATTAGTTAATGAATAATACATTAAAGTGACACTTTATGCAGTTTAAAAGTTTCGCCAAGATTAGACTTTTCGGTTCAACACTTTATAAAAATACCTTTGTTTTTTTTTACAAGTTATAATTATCTTTTTTACCCAAACCCTAGTGGTGTGGAATAATTAGTTGTTTTTTGTTGTTGTTTTTTTTAAATTTCCTCAACCCTATCAGTAGCCTTTAGGAGATTTCTCTTCTTTCTTTCCTTTTTTTCATCTGTGTGTTTATCCATACTTTTTATACGTGAATGTATATAAGTCTGGTTAGTGTTTAATTTTTCTTTTTCTTTTTTGCACATTTGTAAATAAAAATTAATTTTATTGTTTTCTTGACCAGACATAAATATTAATATCTAATGTTCATTTTGTTGTTCTTAAGGGACATAGTCCCAGAATAAGTTTTTTATTATTATTATTATATAAACATCACATTTGCTAATTGTCTATTTTATCATAGGGCAGCTGCGATTAAAGAAATAATATTTTTATTTCTTTGCTTTTTCTTTGTTTTCCAAATCCTCTATTTTTTCTTTGCTTCCTATATTCTACGATCGATGTCTTGTGTGTCTTCGGAGGACGAGGTTTAAACTTTCCTTTTTCATACTTCTCCCTCAATTCCATTAAATTCTTAAGACGTCAAATCTACTACATGAATGTATACTAGTACAAGACGTACAACGTAAACGGATCGTACCAATAATCCATTTTTCAGGCTAATAGTTGTCAAACATTAACGACAACATTGACTGATTACATAAATTAATTAAAAATTTTGTAACACCCCTCTCATTAACTTGCATCGTTGTTGCAACGTATCTGCAAGCGTTAAGGAATTAGAAGTCTAAAAGTAAAGACTAACTTACGGCACAAATTCTCTGGAAATAATTTAGAATTTTCTAGATACCCACACAACTCATCCTCTTTATTGAGGAGGCAGTGGCCAAGAGATATACTAATTAATTAACATGCACTCCTGCGATGAGACCATCTAAGCTGACAATGAATCGGCTTATTTCTAAATTAAAGTACAATTAATTTTTACTTAATCTTGTTGTTAATTAATAATAATAGGCTTAGCGAAGCCTAAGGTTCGATGCCGATACTACCGATCTTTGCTTGTACAATTCCAACCAAGACCGAATTCCCCAAATTAACCTTACCACAAAATATCTTTTAGAAATCCATTCATCACTAGGCCTAACAACTTAAAATGTCCATTGCAACTTGCACAATGCAAAATGTGACCAATTCAGATAATCAAAATTCTGGAACTTGACCATATTTAATCTTTAAGGTCCCAGATTACGGTAAGAATTATTTTAAAAAAATCTAATTAATTTTTTGATACGATTGGCGAATGCACAGTGGTTAAAAATCAAATTTATTTGGTAAAATGTAAAAAATTTCCTATATTTAACGTTTTGAAGTTTAAAATACGGGAAAAATAATACAACAAATCTAATTATCGTCTCAGAACGGCTTAAACCTGCTGATAGATGAATTTGAAATCATTTAAGAAACTCTTCAAATATAGATCGTTAAACTTTTCATTTGTGGTATTGTGTCTGAAAAGATTGTGTATCACCCGAAACGCAACTAATCGCTAAAATGTATAGCAACATTTAAACACTAGAAGGGATTTATGAAACAAATCCTTGGTGTAAATTGAGGGTTATATAGTTTTTCGCAATTGAATCGGGGCATACATTTACAAATTGCTAAATTAACTCTACAGGTAGATTGCAATCTATATTCAATAACGGGTGTGGAAATATAATGTCTTACCGGTATCAGCAATGCCCATTGTTAAATAAAAGCAAAACGACTCCGCGCTACACAACTTGAACATAATAAATGGAACAAATTTTTCGCACATTGATTTCTTGTTAATTAATATTTTGCACGAATAGAATAAATACATGTTAGAATAAATTGAAATAAAACATTTTTAAAAAACATTAAGAATTTTTAAACACATAAACAAGTAAAATAAATACATATATAGAAAAAGATGCATACATAAAATAGATAAAAAAACAATCCATAAATAAACAAAAAATTATATACAGAGGGGATGGACAGACCGCCCCCGGACTAATTCCATCCAGTAATTCTCAACGGTCAACTAATTATATCCATTATATTATTTATTTTTATTTTTGTGTTTCCTCAATGATCACTAATACATATAAATCAAATTCCATTACAACACATTAATTGTTCCTAAAGTTTTAAACACATTATTAAGCTTGCATTGTGTATGTTTTCGTGAAAAAGTAGCGTCGAGTTACTGGTATGTAACGTGGGAAACGGTGCCGAGTGCAAAGGATTGATCAACTTTTATTAAGATTTCACACTCTCATTCTTAATACTTTTCTGTATAAAATATATATTTTTTAAATAAATTGAATTATCATCATCAAGAATAATCTACTTTAATTAGTCTAGGATAAAATAAATAGATCTGGTTCAGAACGCTAGTGATTGGGTTTGGTGTTCGGTTGAATTTCCTACCGGCCATAATGTTTCAACTCATTTGCGTTTCAGTAGTGAATATGAATCAGGGCCTCTCAACCACGTTGAATTCAAATCAGAATATTTTACCTGATCCGATGCCTATCCCCTTCCAAATGTCAACTTGAATCGCAAATAGCTCTTCCTCGAATTGTCTAGGCATGATCGTTTCGATAATATCATATGGGGACTGTGTCATGAATAACTTATGTATAATAATTCCTGTACTTAGTTAACGGTGCCACGATTGTAATTTGCATTAATCGGTCTAAACTTTTACTAGTTATACCTAGTTCTTCCATAAATAATGTTACTAAAGTTGAACTTGGTTTATATCCTTGGGTATTATTTAGATAATCCTCACCTCTATCGAACTATTTTCTTTAAACGTCATGGTAATAATCTCAATTAGTTTGTATTATTCTTTCGGCCAGTTAACATGGTTTGGGGTAATAAAGAAAACCGAATAGCTGTGGCCGCCTTAAAAATGTTGAAAAATGTAGGTTAGAGATTTTCAACACTTTGAAACCTTTGGGTATCAGCTGTATGTTCGTGTTCCACAATATAAATAGATATAATGAGACCCGATATGTATGTGACAGATCTCGATCGGGTCGTCCCCGCACAGTGAGAACAGTAAATCTAACAAAATTCAGAAGAAATCCCATTCGAAAACAACAAATTATGTTTCGGGAAATGGGAATCTTTATCAGAAGATCATTGTCTAGCATAATTAAATTGACCTTAGGATGGGTGCATTTCAAAGAATGACTGGATAAAGGCTAACCACTTCCCATATTATTCTCCACAAAATAAATTAGAGTGGATAGACACCTATGGTCTTCATCGAAAGAATTTGATTTGCGATGAGAAAATTTTTACGATTCAATAAACGTTTGACAGCTAATATGATCGTGTGTACCCACAAAGCTCCAAAGAAACGAAGAACGTAATGAGATGAGACGAAAATATCATCAACCTTTCTCAGTGATGGTTTGGTGTGGAGATTTGGCAGTGTGGATTAGAGCACCACAAAGCTTAATTTTTGTAGAAAAACACTCAAAACGAGCAGGACGAAATTTCGAAAACCTGTTTTAAAGCCTCTAAATGATACTCTTTTTACTAAAAATCAGTGGGTTTTCCAGCAGGATTCCTCTCCAACTTATAAGGCCAGGTCAACTCAGCAGTGACTGCAGAAGAGCATTCCAGAGTTCATCTCTCGTTCTGATTGGCCCTCAGAAAACCTCATCTCAACCCACTAGATTACCGCCTTTGGTCCGGACTGGAGAAGATGGCATACGACGAGTAGTTAAGCGCTTTCCTTTAGCGTTGCTGTTCAAGCAAGGTTATATTCTTTCATTATAAGCAAGGTTATATTCTTTCATTATTATTTCTGGCAACATTTTTCCTATACCACAATGTCAATCAATCGCAACCCTTATTCCGTAAAAGATTTCAAGTAAATTAAACTCAGTTTATGAAAGAGTATAATGAAAAAATAAACATATCTATCACAAACATATATCTATGTATTGCAAATTGAAAAGAGATCAGATGGTAGTTGTCCTGAGATACTTTTCTATTGTACTAGTAAGCTGTGAGATAACTTAAAGGATTAATGAATAAAACAGAGAATATTTTTATGAATCGGTGATATAATAAGAAATATTATTAATCATAAATGAATTATTTATAAATATAGCTTAAAATTTAAATTAATTCTACTAACCACAATAGTGAGACATGAAAGTGCTCAATCTATTTTCACACATTATATTTGATTCAGAAAAATCACAAGCGTTGATTGATTAAAAGCTACGGATAAATTTGAAGAAAGGATTTTGAAAACCATTCAACACTCTCCTTGTATACCACATGTGTCCCTTGAGACATTTTTTCTTCTCACCAATGCCTTGAAAGAACCACTACATGATAAAGAACGAAGAAGATAACAATTTGTTATATCATATAAATATATATATATATATAGGTGTGTGTGTGTGTGTGTATTTATATATCTTGATCAATGTGTAAATTATAGGTAAGACAAAAAATGTACATATTTAACGTGCCCTATATTTACATTTTTGTATATTTTCATGTTTTTGGTAAACATGGAGGTAAACAAAAATGTTCATTATCAATTATATAAACATTGAAATCACAAATTATATGTTTACTTTCTTGCATTAAATCATTAATGTATATGACTAGTAACGTTAAAAAAATGTTTTCTGTCGATCACTTTTATTTGATCTCGACCGACAATTTTTCAGAAAAATTAATTATCTGAAAATAGAGTCCGAAATATCAATCACCTTTATTTAAAGTGCTGCACTTAAATTTACATCCCAAGCATATGGTTACTTTAAATATAAAATTTCGGTTTCGTATATCTTTGGGTTTTCTTGTTAGACGTACAACAAACAGACCTTAACAGAAAAGCGTGTTATTATTCAGTTAAATTAGTGAGCTTGTGGCTTCCCCCAACGGTTCCATGAGGATGTGAAACGTGGTCGCTTACTTTAAAGGAAAAGCAATGCCTTAAGATTTTCGAGAATAAGGCACCGATTAAAATATTTAGTCGAAAGATAGATGAGGCGTATTATATATTATATACGACGCGTAATTATGGAGCTTGTACCCTATTATACTGAGTTGATAGTATCGCGGCGACTCAAATGGACCGACTACTAACCGGAAGAGAAATGTCCCTGAGATGTCGGTTGGAGGATTGTGTCAATTCTCATCTCAGGAATTTAGGCTTGGACGGTAGCCATTAGATTAAATCGTTCAAGCAAAGATTGCTGGTATCGAATTTTGAATTCGAATCAAGCCTATTATTATTTATAATAAATAGCAAGATTAGTAATTGTAATTTAGCTTAGCAATACGCTGATTCGTTTTCAGTTTAGATGATCTCATGATCTCATCGCAGGAGCGCATGTTAATTAATTAGTCCATCTGTTTGCTACGGCGTCTATAATCATTAGAATGGGTCCTAAGGGTTCCTAGGACATTTAAATTATTTTTCAATGGGTTTTTGTCGCAAGATAGTCTTGTGAAATATTTAGAGGCAATTTTAGCCTTCCTATCCGTTAAGGTTTGCAGACTAACTGAGCTAGGGTGTAACAACATTTTAAAGTTAATTTGCGCTCTACCGACTGTTTGCCGTCTGAGGGTTAGACCGACGCGTTGGTGGGAGGATTGTGTGAAGTCTGATCACAAGGGCTTCAATGATCATTGCACAGACTGTAGTATGTAGGCATTATTTGGTAGTATCGGCTTTAAACCCTGGGTTAAGTCTATTATAATACTTTTAAACTTTTTACTTTTACTTACCTGTATATGAAATATATAGTAAGGAAAAGTATTGCGATAATGTAAATTTTCTTCTTTTTTTTCTTTAAATCAGCTGAATCGAAGATTTACTTTATAACATGCATTTTGCACCTTTTTACAATTTTCTCAAATACGGATCTAACGATTTTGATTAAACTCCCTTCTATTGGGTTCTTTCACATGAAATGTCCGTTTTTATAGTTCCTGAAATACATAAAGGATTTTGCAGGTCTCTATTGTTTTCTCCCGAATGTTTACATATTTAAAGTAAAAAGTTACTAATCCTCTACCTTTGTATTATGAACATTAGCTTCCCAATCAATTACACACTTTTTAGTATACCTCCAAATATGAACATGGAAACACGTTATTTTCGAGTAATATTTTTGTACGAGCTTAAACTCGGCCATGCAGCAGAGTGTTAATAAACGGACCATTTGCCGTTGGTTTGCTAACTTTTCAGCTGAGGATACCGACTTGAAAAACTTGCGCCGAGGAAGACCTCCGTCCGTAATAGACAACGATTTCCTCAAACATACAATAGAAGGAAACCCCTACCAAACAGTTAACGGACTCTCAGCACAACTAAATGCAAGACAATTAAAGACATGTAAAGTGTATTGGGAAAGTAAAAAAGCTCGATACATAGGTACCTCATGATCTCACTGAGCGGCAGCAAGACCCCATGTTTCAAAACATACCGTGCAAAAATTAAAAGAACTGGGCTACGAAGTTCTTACGCACCCACCATATTCTCCCGACTTGTCTCCAACAGATAAACACCTGTTCAGGAATTTAGACTTCGTCAAAGGAAAACTTTTTCAAAATGATGATCAAGTGAAAGTGCGTTTTCAGATTTTGTTTCACTTCAAAGCTCAGAGTTTTTCAGTTCGGGGATAGAAAAGTTGGTGTCAAGTTGGAAAAAATGTGTAGATAAAGAAGGTAAATACTTCGAATAAAATTATCTTGTTTTCATATCGTATTTTTAATAAAAATCCTTTACCTTGAAAACGGACATTTCATGTGACACAACCCAATATCTATGTAAAATTTAATGGGCTTTATGGGTACGATGTAGGTTTCATTATGATTGAAATAGTCTGGGGCTTTGATGGCGATAGTTTAAATTTTCTTCCTCTAGACTACCATCAATTTTGTAGATTTTAATAAATTAGCCATATTATCTTGTTAGAATAGATAAAAACGATTAAATATGTAAGTTGAGTAAGTTCGTTATCCATCGTAGGAAAAAAAAAATTTTTTTAATACAATTTTTATGTTTTATTTCATAAAAACAGTAATATACATGTATAGTGTACCGTTGGAAAGCTAAAGATTTTAGGAAAAATATTATCTTATACGCTAAATTGTAAAAGCTAATGGAGAGTGATGAAAATCCCATAGAACTGACCGATTATCGTAGATAATAATATAATAGATTATTAAATAAAGCACATGTTTCTATGGAAACTAAATGTAATTAATTCTTTACTAATTTATTTTTATCTCTAAATATTTTTAAAAATTCTTAAATAGATTATAACATCGGAGGTAAGTGAAAGTCGTGTGTTGTGAACACCAGATTTTTTGTTTCTGTTTTCGAGTTATTATAATATCAAAACTAAAGATTGATGTTTTAGAAGTGTAATGGGCCCAAGCCCGCTCATCCATTGAAGTTTTGACCCCCATGTTTGCGAGCCTACCGAAAGTTTCAAACATTTGGTCCTTGTGATCCTGAGCTAAATTCTATTCAATTACTTTATTCTATACCCCTTGCACATAGAAACGATACTAGTAAAATATATATGATTTAAATGCAATGCGAGCTCATGTACAAACAAAAATTGCACACCACATTTTTTTCAATAGTTAAATTATATAATATTAATTCGTATCATAACCACGTTTGTTTTCTTAAACCTATTACTCAGATTGAGTTTGTTTTTGTTAACTAAATTTGTGAAGTTTTAATCACAATTCCTTCAATATATTTATTAGACAAATAAAATTACACATCTATTTAATTCCAAAATGAATCATTAGATTTCGATTTTTTTTTTTTGCCAGAAACATGTAGTCCGAATATTTTAGAATAAGAGTGAAACTTGATGCGGGTAGAGAAATGAGCCATCGGAAAGTAGGAAAAAAATATGGTATACCTTTTTCATCGGTGCACAAAATTTTTAAAACTGACTATATTCGGGCAAAAAACGAAGAGAGGTATAAAAATATATTATTTCAAAACGCGAAGTGCGAAGACGGAGCGAGCTATCAGAACTAACAACCGCAACAGATGAGCAGATAAGTGGGGAATCGAGGCTACAGCCCGTACTGTCAGAAGGAAACTTAACGAGATGGGATATAAATACAAAAAAAAGTTAAAAATTTGCACAATAAATTAAATTAATAAATTAAAAAATCTGGTGCGGGCAGCAAAAGACTTTCACTTACCTCCGTTTTTAAAATCGATTACAGAATTTTCAAATACTGTTAGAGATACAAATGAGTGAAACAAAAATATATTTGCACTTTTTCCCTTGAGTTCACTATTATAAAGAAAATTTCCGAAACAGGAAAAGCAAGAATATCTCAAAACGTTTTTCAACCGTTTAACAACCCATACTAAATGGAAAATATTTTAAAATTCTGTAAAAGATTATGATCCTGATTATAATTCTTAAAAAATTATATAATATTATTTTATGAATTCTTTAATATTTAATTTATTTCTCAGTATGGTTAACATATTTTAAAAAGTTGTATATATTTGCGGTGACACCTCTCATGATCAGATGCACCAAACACTTGATAATCCCAAACACTCTGTAAGAATTTTCTCTCAACTTTTCATTTTCCTATAGTATGGACTATTGTATTTACAGTATGTACTATTGTTTTGTAAGCATTATGTCTCTTTTCTAATTTCCAAAAATAAAAATAATGTTGAGCACTTGATCGGTGATTGGCTATTTTGGTTTTTAGTTTTTACTTTTATATATGAAATTCATAAAATAATTAATTCAACTGGCCTATGCAATGCATAACATACACAAAACATCTGGTGCGAACAACACACGACTAACCTCCGTTGTTAAAATCGATTAAATAACTTTCAAATACAGTAAGATATAAAATTGAGTGAAACCAATAAAGAATTAATTAAATTTTATTTTTATAGAATCATGCGTTTTAGTAAAAAATCTATTATATTATTATCTGCACCAAACAGTTGGTTTTATCAGCTTATCCTTACTCTTTATTAACTTTTAAAAGCTTGTGTATAAGATAATATTTTTTTCTAAAATCAAGGGTAACATAGAAATAGAAATAGAAAAAAAACTTTATTCTGGGACAAGGTCCCTTGAGAATAACAATTAGGAACAAAATAATAAATTATAACTGGCCAAAAACAATATACAACTACAATTAAATAAAACAATAATGAAAAATAGAAAAAGGGTCAGAGTACCATCTCTATTTACAATTTCAAGAAATAAATAAATAAGAATAAACATAAAATGTAACTTTTACTTCTCATTAAAGTAAGTGCATTAAAATCAAATTCACCTTACATAAGTTGGCATAATAAAAATTAGCTAACATCTGTCTGAAGAGAAAGGAAGTATTGTAAGAGGAGGTATTTAAAAGAGGATAGGGAAGGAGCATGACGGTTGTTTGAAGAGAGAGTATTCCATAAGACAGTGGAACGGGCTAAAAAGGAGCAGTCATATTTTTTGGTTCTATGGAAAGGAGTGTGGAGGTCAGACAGACGGGATCTTGTTTCCTGGTGATGGGTTGAGGATTTAAATACCAGAAGGCTGTAGACATAAAATGGATGGTGGGAGCTTATGATTTGATAAAGGAATGATCCAAGGAAATATTGTCTCCGAAAGGTTGGGGTTAACCATTTTAACTCGTTGTAGAGGTGGAATGCATGGGACCGTCTTGAGGTAACGAACACAAATCTTAAGAAGCAATTCATAATCCTTCTCAATCTGCCCTCGAGTACCTTCGAGAGGCCGCCACATGCCATACAACCATAGTCAAAGTGGGGAAAAATGAGTGATGAAACTAGGAGTTTACGGGTAGATTGTGGTAGGAGATGGCGGGATCGGTGGAATAATTTCAAGGTACTAATTGATCGACGGGAAATTTGGGCAATTTGGGGTTTCCAGGATATGTTTTGGTCGATGATGATGCCAAGATTTTTAACAGAGGAACTAAAAACAATAGGATAATCATTAAGCAAAAGCGGAGGAAGGGTGGTGATAGATCGGAGGAGGGATTTGGTACCAATAAGGATGGCCTGAGTTTTTGTAGGATTAAGCCTTAAGTTATTCAGGTTAACATACATGTATATTTACTATTCTTGTGCTCAAAAAATTGCATAAAAAATATGTTTGTACTTTTCTCCTTAAGTTGTAATTCAAATTCGCTCAACTTGCATATTTAACCATTATTTATCAATGGTAACAAGAAGATAAGCTTGTTTTTTTTTTTTTTAAATCTACGAAATTCAATTTACTTTAGAGGAAGACGACTTAAAATATCGGCATTTAAGCCCTGTCGACTTTCAATCAGAATGAAACCAACATTATATTAAAGCCCACCAAATTTTACATCTACGTGTAGGGTTTAATCAAAATCGTTAGAGCCGTATTTGAGAAAATCGTAAACAGGTGAAAAATCCATGGTATAAAGTGGCTCTTCTGGTTACCTGATTTTGATGAAAAAGTAACATCTCGGTTTAAGTTGTCTTAAATATGAAATTTCAGTTTTATAGGACTTTTTGTTTCCGCCCGGGAGTCACCGGAGAGTAACACACACACACACACACACACACACACACACACACCACACACACAGACCTTTCTGCGAGACTTGGTCATATGGACTCAGGGGACCCTAAAAAGAGTATTTCCGGTGAAAATTGGAATTAAAAAAATTTCACGATCGCAATACTTTCCCTTACTATATATTTCACATATATAGGTAAGTGGAAGTAAAAACAGAGTAAATTCTAGTACTTGGGTTAACTCCATAAGACATCATAGAACTCTTCCTCGTTATAACGATAACTTTTCGTATTAACTTGGGTACTTCTTTGTTCTGGATGACGTGTTGGGGGGACAAGTTGCTCAATTAGCCGCCTTAGCTAATAACTACAAACGACTGGAAAGGAAACACTTAGTGGCCAACTCAGTTTCGAAACTCTCAACTTCAAGTGTTTAGTTTACCTTCTGTTTCCGCTCTCACGAACGATGAGGATCAAACGCTATCAATTTACATCTTGAGGTGAAGAACTTTTCTAGGTGTAAACATGGACCATCAGGCACAAATATCAATTTCATAACCGACTCCCTTATGATAACTTACTTGAAGACAAACTTTAATTTAATTTTTAAAATAAGCATCTGCCAGTAATATTACAACTTTTCTACGATAGACAACAACTATTCCAAATAGGCGAACTGATTGAAATAGTGGAACATGGCTTTCATGCCAAATTTTTGACATTTCTACTACTAAGTTACCAGGTATATAGCTATTATATACTACCATCATAGGTATATAATAGCTATATAAGTGTTTAAACGGGAGAAACTTTCTCGTTTTAGTGCTTCGTTGAGCGACTTACGGTTTATATTAAAGAAATATCCCTAATTCTTCAAATACCAACATATAAATGATAAAAGCGATTCTTGGCTTCCTCCACCAGCAATCCCTATCTTGTGCTGCTGCGATCCACTGCCTTACTCCTATGGTCAGCTGCAACACATTCTGACCACCGCAACCTGGGACTTCCAACCTTTCTTCGTCCAAACCGTAGCTCCGTCAGGATTTCCTTCAGAATTGAATCATCAAGCATTCGTGCGAGGTGTTCTGTCCACCTTAACCTCCCTGCTTTAATAATTGCAACGTCGGGCTCGCTATAGAGGCCATCAATATTCCTACGCCATCTGCATTGTCCATCCTCACAAGTGGGCCCATAGATTTTTCTTGGGATTTTCCTTTCAAAAGTAAGGAGGTCCCTCTCCCTTGATTATCTAACTGTTCTTTAGTAAATTAAAATATTATATGTCTATGAGAATTTAAAAAATTGCTAAAATGTTATAAACACATACAGTACAAATATGCGTTTCGCCGAATTAATTTGCCTTAAACATAATTTACATGAACATATTTTATTGTTGTTTATAACGAACATAGTTTGATTGATTTTCAATATTGGCAACATTTTATTCGTATATTTCATTCTAAAATTTCTTTTAATGTTAAGGTCGGTGATATAATTTTTGTCATCAATATAACATATAAAGACTACGAGTATTTTAAGCTGAGTTTAAGACAATATATATATATATATATATATATATATATATATATATATATATATATATATATATATATATATATATATAATTGGGTTGATGCAAAATTAATGCAGGTTTTTAGTAGGTATTGTAAATACGCCATATCTTTACTTTAACCATATATATTTAATCAAAATAATTTCCATCTGAATCAATGCACTTTTGCCAACGTTCAACAAGCTTTCTTATTCCACCAGAAAAAAAATCCGAATCCCTGGACTCAATGAAATCACGAAAAGAATTTTCAATGTCGTCCTGGTTTTGAAAATTTTTCTCCCTCAAAAAGTTGTCCAGATGCCTGAAAAAGTGGAAGTCTGTAGGAGAGAGGTCAGGTGAATAAGGCGGATGTTGGAGAACTTCGTAGCCCAACTCGTGCAGTCGTCGAAGCGTTGGTTGAGCAACGTGTGGTCTGGCGTTATCGTGGAGCAGGATCGGCCCCTTCCGATTCATCAATGCTGGGCAAAGACGATGCAATTTTTGAGTTCCGAGTTCCGCCGCCATTTCTCGTGTGGTTTTGGTTGGGTCTTCTTCCACTTTTGACCTCAGCTGGTCGTTGTCCAGAGCAAGATGACGGCCCCGACCTTCCTTGTCTTCGAGGTCGAAATCTCCTCTGCGAAACTTCTGGAACCAACGCTGCACCGTGCACTCATTAATAGCCCCCTGACCCCACACTTCATTAATATTACGAGCCGTTTGCGCAGCGCTGCGCCCTAATTTAAATTCGTAAAAATAAATTTGACGAAAATCGCACTTTGACATTTTCGATTCAAGACCTTTGAACACACTGAACAAAACGATTTTACTAAACAAATTCATGGTGAAAGAGAGGGTATTAGATAAGGTTTGTTTTGGTATAATAATGATCAATGTTAGGATTAGCTTTGTTTACACAATTGGAATTAAGATATTGCAATAGAGGAAACCTGCATTAATTTTGCATCAACCCAATATATATATATATATATATATATATATATATATATGTGTGTGTGGGTGTGTGTGTGAAATATATAAATAAATTACTTACCTTAATTTTGTATGGTAAATAGCAGATTTGTAATATTTATTTGTTTAATTAGCTTTCTAGCATGCAGTTCGAACACGAAATGTATTATCTGAGAGACAAATACAATGTAACTGGATAGCAAAAGCAAAATCTTAGTCGTCGTAGACCATAGGATTTTTAGAACACAAAACAATTATTTTCATAAATATAGAATTTAATTTAATTGTAAAAGTCGGGACTTTTAAAAATCACCGCGGTACGTGGGACAAATTTTGAAAAATCGGGATGACAGCGCCGTCCAGCGGCCAAGCGGTGAAATAATTGCATAAAGAATTATTTTAGGTCTTGTCTCCTTTAGACGTTAATCAAATTTGCTCAACTTGCATATTTAGGCGTTATTTATCAATTCTAATAAGATGATGTGCCTAATTTTTTTAAATCTACAAAATTAAAGATACTTTAGAGGAAGAAAATTTAAAATATCTGCATTTAAGCCCCATCAGACTATTTCAATCAGAATGAAACCTGCATGATATTAAAGCCCATTATATTTTACGATACCAATAAAGGGAGTTTGATCAAAATCGTTAGAGCCGTTTTTGAGAAAATCGTAAAGGTGCTAAATGCATGGGGTAAAGTAGGATTTCCGGTCAGCCGATTTTAGTGAAAAAATTGCTGTAACATGTCGGGCGTATAGTAATCTTAAATATGAAATTTCAGTCCCGTACAAAAAACTAATTGTTTTTGCGCTAGACTTACCACACAGACCTTTTTTCGGGACTTGGTCATTTGGACTGGATTTCGAAAATTTTCATGATCGCAATACTTTCCCTTACTATATATAGTAAGTGAAAGTAAAAATATACTCCCCTTTTTCTTGATCATAGCAACGGCTTGACTGATTTCGCTAAAACATTGTATGTCGAGTCAGCTAGTATAGTATAAATTAGTAAATATTCCATGATAAAATAAATTTTATATAATTTATTGATTCTGGTCATTAAAATTAACATATAACTATCAAACAGATACAGACTATGATAAAATACTATAAAAGTGTAAATCTACGTCGCTTTAAGAGGCATGCAAGCTGTATTAATCTTGCCATGTACGATATTGGGACTTCATAACAATAATAATAATAATAGGAGGCTTATCGAAGGTCAATTCTTGACAACACAGCTGAATCCAAAGACTACCATCTAAGCCCAAATACTTGAGATCAGACTCGACACAAACCTCCTCCCACCTACGCCTCGATTGCCCCTTAGACTACAAGTCAGTTCAGCTCATACTAACTTTTTAGGAAGTCTTTCTTTTCGGAGTCTAACACCTTTGCATAACGTGCTTCCGAAATTCACAAAAAGTAAGCTCCGTAATTCCGCGTTATGTAACCCTTTAAATCTACAGCGAGATCAACCCTCTTAGGTCCAAAAAATTTACTGTATATTAAAAAACATTAAGGTATTTTTCATCATATAAATAATCCAGGGACTGGGTCACTTAAGAATAACAGGTATGTACATTGAAATATAAAATAATACAATATAATGTGTCTGGCCAACAGACTAATTTAAAATAGTTAGTTATTAATTACAACAATGAGATAAGAAAGAAGAAGAAATATTATACAAAACAAAAAATCTTCCGGAAACGATTGTATTGAACAAAATGAAAAATTAATAAATTGACTAACAATATATTTACATTTAAATAGTAGACACTTATTTCCTTTATTCAAAATGTAATACTTAAAATGAAATATCATAATTGTTTAGTTATGTTTTGGGTGACAGAAGGTATAGAAAAATATGGGATTTGAATGAGAATAGAGAAGCAGCAGGATAGAGAATTCCACAGGGTAATAAAGCGGATAATAAAGGATCAAAAATTTTAGTTTTGTGGGTAAGAACAAAAAGGTCAGAATGGCGTGATCTTGTTTCAAGTGGGTGAACTGAAGATTTAAATTGAAGTAGACTGTGGATGTAAGCAGAATGTTTAGAGTATAAATAAATAGTTTAGTTAAGGTAAGATCCTAGAAAATATGTCTGCGGATGGAGAAAAGGAGCCACTTTAACTCGCTGTATAAGTTGGTAACATGAGACTTTTTAGATGTAATGAAGACAAATCTTATAGAGACGTTTATGATTCACTTCAGTTTGTCCTAAAGCGTAGTCGAAAGGCTATCATATACCATACGGTCATAGTCAAAGTGGGGGAGAATAAGTAAGGATACTAGAGTAGATTACAGGAGCGATGGAAAATATTAGTCAAGTAAATTCCTGGGTTTACCATTTCTTAACATAAGCCGCAAGGTAAGTAATTTCACACCTGAGCAATAAATTCCATCTTTAACATTGATTTTATTTTCCCATGGATTATTTAGACTTTACCGAATATTTCCTATTATTTTAGAATTTGAAAACCATATGTTTTTTTTAATTTCACTTACTATATATAGTAAGGGAAAGTATTGCGATCTGAAAATTTTCGAATTCCAGTTTTCGACGGAAATACACGTTTTAGGATCTCTTGAGCCAAAAGACCAAGTCCCAAAAAAAGGCCTGTGTGTATGATAAGTCTAGCTCAAAAACCATAAGTCGTATAAAACTGAAATTTCATATTTAAGACAACTATACGCCCGAGATGTTACAGCAACTTTTTTACTAAAATCGGCTGACCGAAAGTCCTATTTTATCCGATGCATTTAACCCCTTTTTACGATTTTCTCAAAAACGGCTCTAACAATTTTGATTACATATTGATGTAAAACTTATTGAGCTTTAATATCATGTAGGTTTCATTCTGATTGAAATAGTCTGACAGGGCTTAAATCCCGATATTTTAAATTTTCTTTTACTAAACTACCTTTAATTTTGTACATTCCAAAAAATTAACCGTATCATCTTAATAGCACTGATGAAGGACGGCTAAATATCAAATTTGAGCTAATTTGATAAACAACTAAAGCAGAAAAGTGCAAACATATTATTTTATGCATTTTTTTGTTTTTGAACACAAGACTAGATATATAGATAATTTACCGTTGGATAGCTAAATATTTTAGAAAAAATATTATCTGACACACGGAATTGTAAAGGGTAATGGATAGTGACAAAACTAACAGTTTCTGGTTCCTGAAAAGAGGAATTCATGTTGACCGTGCTGCCACCTGGCGGCATGTGAAGGAAGCAGAGGCCCTAGTTGTGATCATCTTGACATTTTAGTTGGAGGTGATTACGCTAAACTGATTTTTGTAGATAAAAATATAATAGATTATTTAATAAAACTCATGTTTCTATTGAAGTTCGTATGTAAAATTCTTGAATTGATTTTAACAACGGAGGTCATTGAAAGTCGTGTGTTGCGCGCACCAGATTTTTTTCCTTTTGTTTGGATAACCGAGTTAGCAATAAATCGAATAAAGTATACCTCATGTAAATATAAATGTGAACTTTAAAGTAGCTTCATCAAACTTTCAATGAATATTTCAGTGGCAGATGTTGCTGTAGAATAAATCCCTGATTACTCCGACTGATAAGAAAAGGGGGAATCCTGTGGCCTAATCCTGGGCAACTCTCGTCTTGGGAAAGGTCCACAATCAAGATTGGATGGAACCCAAGAACCCAATTCCGATCTCATCGTGTTTTACTCTTCTTACACCAGGTTAGAATCATCTTATGCTCTATTCACAGGCACTATCATATACTACTTTTCTTGAGCAAAAAAGTCAATAGGTACTTAAGATTTTAACTTTTAATATTTCAATTTATTACTCTCTGTGTATATAAAATCGTGTTGAAAACATTTTTGACATGGTCAGTGATGTTTACAAATTCTAAATAATCTGCTCCGCGCACTCACTGCACTTACCTACGTTGTTAAAATTAATTTGAATTGTTCTTAAGAATTTTTAGATACAGTTAAAGATAAAAATAAATTTTAAAAGAATTAATTACATTGAATTTCAGTAGAAACATGCGTTTTATTGAATAATCTCTTAGATTATTATCTACGACAATCAGTTAGTTTTATCAGCTTTTAATGACTTTCCATTAACTTTAACGATTGTGTGTACAAAATAATAATTTTTCTAAAATAATTAGCTTTCAAACGGTATATCATACGTCTATATTCATTCTTATTATAAAAAAACTAAATTGTATAAAAAAAAAACACTTTTTACAGTTTTCTCCTTTAGTTGGATATCGAATTCGTTAAACTTATATATTTACCTGTTTTTTAGTAATACTGATCAGATGATATGGTAAATTTTATAAAATTTACAAAATTATAGATACTTTAGAGGAAGAAATTTTGAAATATCGGCATTTAAGCACTATCAGACTATTTCAATCAGAATGAAACCTACACGATGTTAAAGCACATTGAATTTTACATCTATATAGCGAGTCTAACCAAAATCGTTAGAGCCGTTTATGAGAAAATCCTAAAAGGTGCAAACTGCGTGGTATAAAGTTGCTCTTCTGATAAGCCGATTTTTATGAAAAAATGTTGTCTTAAATATAAAATTTCCGTTTCATACGAATTTACTTTTTCGAGTTGGAGTTACCACACACACAGACCCTTTTTAGGTACTTGGTCATTTGGACTCAGTAGATCCTAAAATATTGTATTTCCGTTGAAAACTGGGATTCGAAAATTTTCACGATCCCAATACATTCCCTCACTATACATTTCATATATAGGTAAGTGAAAGTAAAAAGGATTAGCTAAAGAGGTGCTTATATGTATCAGTTTCAACCGAGATTTCTGATCTTTAACTAGTATTTTCCTTGCTCAAAATGGAAGAGAAAAAAATGCATTTTCGTTATTTTACGACTTTTTACTATCGAAAAAGAAAATTAGCTGCAAAGATCGCTAACAAAATTGTAGTGTTTATGGCGATGATGGTTTAGGAGAAAGCATCGCCCTTAGGTGGTTTGCTCGGTTCAAACCCGGAAATTTTTACAAGAGGCAAAGCTCTCGGGTCATCCTTTAAATGTCGATGACCAAATTCAAAAACTTTCCCGATCAACATTCAAATACCTCCTCTTTCAATATTTTCTTGCTACGAAACCATATGTAAACAAATTTGAGTATGCGAATTAAAGTGAGGTGAAAAATATCTATACTGCACATATCTATACCGTGGTCGTGAAGTTGTTCATTCTTATTTATTTTATATCTCATATTACATACAGAACTTACTTTGCTTTTTTTTTTTTTTATTTAGACATTTAAAGTTAATGTAAATATTTATTATGATTACTTATCTTTTATATTTTTTAAAATGTTCTTTGTCTATTTAATTTTTTATATTTGTTATTATTAGGGGATCTCGTCCCAGGATGAAGTTCATTTTATATCTCTAGTTACACAGTCATACGCTGTATACCCATCAAATTGTCGTATGAAAACTATTTACTCAGGGTTTGGTTTTGTTTTTCTGTGAGCTTGTATTGTAGACCGGTCCATTGTTTTCTGGAACACTCTTCCATCAAAACGGATGGAGGAATGGTCGTAGCCTATGCACTTATATTATCAGTATCTTTTTGTGGCTTTTGGGTAGCTTCGACTATTTCGGAAGAGTGGAAGCTAAGTAGAAAGATGGAACTAAACACACTAGTTTCAAACGGGATTAATTAAATTTTACAGATAACACGTAGGAAAAGTTATGTGAGGGATGTTCCAATGAGGTCCGAACATCTTGCTAGAAATTAAAAGATACTGTGTGATCATGCGAAATATCAAATATAACACAGTATGGCAGCTATTTTACTATTGTGTGCGTTTTTACTATTGCTATTTTATTTTATAACAGTTCCTTATTATACCATAAACTTTGGATAAAAAACAAAAACAAAAAAACTTTGCCACTGAACACAACTTCGTCGTTATCTCCTTCTCCACTGTCGTAGACCCAGAAGCGGTACGAGTCTCATCATATCTACTGAATTCAAGACACTTTAGTTTTCTGTATATTTTTAACTAACAAACAAACATATTCGAAATAAGTGTATACTCTTCTATTCACGATTAAAAGGTAGGCGATTTTCAGTATTCCTCTTGATAAATATATTTTCATATTTAAAAAAATATCGCCTTCGAAGGGTTATTTCATATCAATTGGAAACAATTATTTCAGACTTATAAGTAGGTATTATATATTATAAGATAGATCTTTCAGTGTTTTTTTTTTAATTTTCTTATTATGTATATATATATATATATATATATATATATATATATGTGTGTGTGTGTGTGTGTGTGTGTGTGTGTATCTGAAACTGCATCTTTATAGATATTCCAAGCAGCACATTTATAGTCATCTCTTCGTATTGACAGACATGAAAGGTGGATCCATATATATTACCGAAATGTTTGTATTTCATTATAAATTACAATAAAATCATAAATAGGGAGTATTTTTGTGTTCGTCAATTTCTTTGGAAAGCGCAAATCAGTAAGAAGCAATTTGATAGCAATGTTTCTACATATATAAATTTATTTTGTATCATTGTTATATTTTTGATTTTTTCTAAAGAACAGAGTTTCTTAATAAGTTCTTTTGGCTATATCACATGATTTTAAGCATTGGGATGTACAATATCTTTATTTGTAGCCTTGTTTTCATTGTTTTAGACTTAGACGGAATCTATGAAAATTCGTTAATGAAAAGACTTTGTGTCGTTTCATTAAAGAATGAAAACATTAAGTCATAATTCAGCCTAAGATAACTCCTAGATGCCTATGTCTGTTGAAATCGGTTGTTTTCTAAAAAAAATAGAGAGGAAATTATTATTTATTCAAAAACCAAATGTTCTGTGCATTGATTTTTAATTTTTTTAAAACTGTACTTATACGACCCATGAAATGTCTTGGGTTCATCAGTACAATTAGGATTTTGTACTGTTTGTGGACCAACGGCTGGGCAATGAGGAGATCACGCTCAACCGTCAGACTCAAAATTATTATAAATATCTGTTACAGCCTAGATTCGAACCCGGGACCGGGAGAACAGTAAACTATCCACTTGTCCATAACGCTCTTTTGTTCATGCAAAAATTAAATGTTCTGTGCATTGATTTTTAACAATCAATTTAAAGTTTCCATACTTTGTTAAATAGCCATTTGAACTATGAATCAGATTTCAAGTTAAAATGAAATCATAAAGTTTTGTGGGGATTTTTAAAATAACATTTTTTTTCTGTAACCGAAATGTTTCCAATAATATATCGATGTACATACAATTTAATTGATTCTTTCAAGGTTGGAGTATTCGAATAGAGAGAATTTCAGTTTAAAATTTAAATTTAGCTAAGAAGACTGTCCTAATAGCTTTGGGACCTTCACTAAGCCATCAAGGGCCATAAGGATCAGCGTGGAAAATCTCTTTTTGTGTTTAAATTGCCTCATATAATATACTTGAGAGGTCTCGAGAGAAAAGGCTATTTTTTTTTTCTTTGAGAGAGCTGAATTATTATTAAAAAAAATAGATTTACATGTGATTAAATTTTATTGTTATAATTATAATAAAAACAATTAAATCTGCGACTCAGTGTTACCAGAACTGCATTGTCAATCAGAACTTTTTCTTCAATGCTTTTTCTATATTACTTGCGTTCTCAATCACTTTCAACAATTTTTTTATACCCGTAAGGAAGACATAATATTTGATATTTATAGAGTGGCATACATATCCTTTGGAAACTAAGATGTGAATATTTTAAAAGTTGTTTACCTTTTTTAATATAGAAATAGGAAAGGGGCAGGTTATACACTACCAGCAGTACAGGACGTTCGTGGGGGTTTTGCGGGTCTAAACGACGGACACGGTTGGAGATTTAATTACAACTGAAGATTTGATGACCCTAGTTTACTTAGCGCAATAGGCGTTGATGACCTTAGGGTTTTACGCCTTAAAACCTAAACAAACAAACAACTTAGCGCAACTTGATACCCAGGCTTCCCTCAATTGTTTGATCTTATACATAACGTGTAAGTACCGTGATAAATAAATACTTTTAATACGCTGGTTCTCAGGCTTTATTTTTGTAAATACTTTTATGTAGTGTAATACCACACATTTTGGACTAAATTATCAATTCTTCTTAATAAATTAATCGATAATATATTCCTTCAAAAACTAGCGCTATTAATGTCATTAAAAATTAATTCAAGAATTATAATAATTGTATTTCCAATTCCAATTATTTTTATTTACAATTTTATTTACATTCAGGCTTATTATAGTTAATAACTTTCAGCATGTGCATTGTTCATATTTATAAAAAAAAACTTTTTAGTTCGCTATTCCCTCCTTGGGGTCTCAATTGATGCGCTAATATAAAACGCTCTTCTAATCAATCGTTCCTGAAAATATTTTTATTCTTGAGAGGTGAACTAAAAAACAGCAACATTATTATACATCTTCGGTTCGAACTGGCTCACTATAGATAACGGTTATTTCAAGAGTTATGCTTTTTATTATTATCATAGCTTATTATATTGAGCAAATATTGCCAAAACAAAGTAAATGTTCTAGGCTTTTGACAAGTCCTTACACCTGTGTATTATTTTAAAATACTTATTACTTATAAGAAATGGCCAAATTAAAAAATTAAATAAAATAATTGTATTTATTTATAGTGAAGTGAGAATGGTTTGCTGTGTGAGTGAGTAAGAGGAAGAAGTTAGTTCAGGGTGCAGTAAAAAGAACACACAATTAGGATATAAACTTAATAAACTGGTGCCGACGTTTCGGCTTAAATCATAGGCCTTCTTCAGGCCGTTTTAATAATCATATGATAACAATGATTATTGCTTCATTGTTCTGACGCTCTCCTTCAAACGCCCTGAAGAATGCCTATGATTTAGGCCGAAACGTCGTCACCAATTTATTAAGTTTGTATCTTAATTGTGTGTTCTTTATTTATTTAGAGTTAGAAAATCTAGCAGTGTGTTTGTAAGAAACATTACATTACACTAGTTGGAACAGTGATTGAAAGTCATAATGAATAAAGTATACCATTGTCGAGGTATGATTGTTATAATGGACAAGAAAGAGTATCAGAAGGCCTCGACAATTGCGTATTCATGCAAGAAAGAGAGTTTAATCGAGATGGCATTTAATGAATTAGCAGAGAGGACTGGTTAGGACGGATTACACTCTGTGTGGTAGAAGCACGCCAGTAGTGTGGGTTAGGAGAGAATTCGCCCTGCGTGGTAGTAGCACGGCAGTAGCGAAGGTTAGGAGAGAAATCGCCCTGCGTAATAGTAGCTCGGCAGTAGCGAGGGTTAGAAGGAGAGAAGGTACAATAAGGAAGTGAAATAAAGATAGACCTCATTGTGCTACAAAGGCAGAGTTAATCTGACCTAGGGAGATACCTGTTAGGTGATCTGAAGAGCTGTGTCATCCATGTTAGTCATCCATGTCGATAATTGACAGTGAGAGCTTTGTTAGCATACTAGGGTCTTGGCCCTAGGTCAAATTACCTTGAGTGCTTTATTTATTCTCATACAACAGTTATATAGATATAAATATTTACAGTGACATTAATTATTAACAATATACAATATTATTGGATATAGCGTCTTCTTATATTTGGCCGGTAAGCATAGGGACGCCGCTAGCGCTATCTGTGAGCGAGCGTGTGTAGCATCTGCCACACCATTATATTAATAAGATTATTTAAACAAATAATACAATTTTTTTTTCTTTATATCTTTACATATTTTAAATTCCATAATGTTTCATAAAGCATAGTTTTTACTAGTCCAATATGAAGGATTAACTTGAGTGATTTTTGGCCCAAATTAATGTTTTTTTATGATAATTGCAATCGGTGACACTCGTGAAAGTTTATGAGATAAAATTTTTCTAATGTGGAGAGTGTTAAGATATTCAGCTTAAATATCTTGTTATATAGACCGTTTCGACCAATTCATTCCATTTCTCACCTGATGTTAATTAATTAATAGGCCTGACGTGATAAAGCTTTGCGTTATTAGCAGTAGTCACAACCTTAGGTACTAGCACGTTGATGTTGGATGTCAGCCTTCAAAGGTATCGCATGCCCGAAACTTTGGCAACTCCCATTGGGTCCTATCATTATCCTAACTAAGTCGAAGGGTGACTAAGTTAGAACGTTTATTACGTTAATATAGGCTGGTCAAGTTCCCATATCAGCAAGTTGGTCATTTCCTTGGAGTACAGTTCCCTTTCAGTACAATAGAGCTCAGCAACAGCAAGGATTAATGGGTGGGATCTAATCTCATCCGAGGAAGAGGATGTTCATAGCTTGATTAATCTCAATCAGATCGTCCTTATTTCTGCCCATATATTATTTATTGAACCTTATACTTTTTATTATGAATATTGGAAAGAAGAGCGAAAGAGCAATTGCTCGCAGTATCAAGCCAGTCGGTAATATGAGCCGCTGAATTGTCTGTCGTTTTTGAATATAAATACAAATATTATCAGTGTTTTTCAACCTGAAAACCGAGAGTAATTATAAAACAGAGAATCAAGAAAATAAGAAAAAAAATTACAAATAAATACTTCCATAACTCAGTTAATTGTAAAGATAGAGAAAAACTTGTATAGAGTTTTATAATCAGTAAAGTACGATAAAAAAGGAAAAAAATTGAAATCTTACCTATATATACGCTTGTAGCCCGTTATTTTTTAAGATAAAGAAAAAATTATTAGTGTTTTTCAATTAAAAAAAAAACGCGAATAATCATGAAAAAGAGAAAAATATTGAAATTTAACATATAAATACGCCCATAACTCATTTATTTTTTAAGATAGAGAAAAAATACATTAATCCATTTTAAACAAAAAACCGCGAATAATTATGAAAGAGAAATAGAAAAAATTTCAAATTGTATCCATAAATACGGCCATAACTCAGTTATTTTTTAAGATTCAGAAAAATATGTATATAGTTTAGAATCAGTAAAGCTCGATAAAAAAAATAATAAAAGATAAAAAAGTTAATCGATATATATTCAATTCACAAATTTTAATAGATGTAATTCCACCAAAACTCGCTTACTATTGAAGATGGAGAAAAATTAGCACCTTTATAAACAGTTATACCCAAATATGGTTATTTGGAAATAATAAACCATTGTGTAATAATTTGCAGCGTTTTGTAATTCTTATGAGTGTAAATCAAATAAATAATAATTGTGAATACATAAATGAACCTCATATTAGTTCGAAAGAGTACAAAATATACTGTTTATGTATGCACAAGTCAGGATCTCTTCCCTTTGTAGAGACTTCCTTCGCTATCTAAATGCGATTTCTTCCCCTCCTTGTGACTGATATTTTAATTCCTGCGACAATCCTATAATAAACTAAATAATTTTTTACTCTTGAATGACTTGAATATGGGAACAGTTTGCGACTACCAACTTGAACGGGTTACTCTCGCTATTACATATAGTTAATGAATCACACTAAGTGAAGATATTTAGATATTACATTTATCATGAGATAACGATACATCTTCTAAATATAATGATAAATTGTGCTGAGGATTTTGGGTGACTTCAAGTGTACATTCCGAGGTCTCCTTCTTCAAGTATGACACAAGCAATGTTACAACCAGAGTGATAAGTCTTGATAATCCATACGTAGATATCGCAAGGGATTGTAGGAGGGGATGAGGTGGCGGCATGGGCGATCAAAGCAAGTGCTTGCAGGTAGTGGGTACTGTGCTCTAAGTACATGTGTGTCCTTTGTCGGTACTGGCTAAGTCCTTTGTATATATAATTGATTAGTCAACATCATTCCATAACGATATGTATAATGGCGATCACTAAGCAGCTGATCGGCTCTCAATAAAACAAAAGCCTGTCTTGCCTTGCTTGCACATACTGAATTAATTAAAAAAAATTGGTGCGATCATTAAACGACTTACACTTACCTGTGTTGTTAAAATTAATTTAGGAATTTTTAATACACTTAGATATGGAAAAAAAATCAAAGACTTAATTCCGTACAGTTTCGATAGAAACATGTGTTTTATTAAATCATCTCTCCCTTATGGCGGAAGTCGAAATGGGAAGGCATAATTATTAAATAATCTATTATATTATTATTCACAACAATCAGTTAGTTTTATCGGTTTTTCATCATTCTCCATAAACTTTTACAATTCCGAGTATTAGATAATATTTTGCTAAGATCTTTAGCTGTTCAACGTATATTGATGTGTTCGAAAACTGCATAAAACATATTTTTCATTCGTTTATCAAATTCACTTAACTTGCATATTTAGCCGTTATTTATCAATACTGAAACGATGAAATGCCTATTTTTTTTAAATCCAGGAAATTAAAAGTACTTTAGAGGAAGAAAGTATAAACTATTATCGGCATTTAAAACCTGTCAGACTATTTCAATCATAACGAAACCTCCATCGTATTAAAACCTATTCAATTTTACATAGATATTGTGAGTTTAATTAAAATCGTAGGATTCGTTTTTGAGAAAATCGTAAAAAAGAGCAAAATGCATACTATAAAGTGGCACTTCAGGTTAGCCGATTTTGATGAAAATGTTGCTGTAACATTTCGGGGGTATAGTTGTCTTAGATATGAAATTTCAATTTCGTACGACATAATTTTTGCGCTAGACTTTCCACACACACACACACAGACCTTTTTCCGAGACTTCGTTATTGGACTAAGGAGATCCCAAAACGTATATTTCCGTTGAAAACTGGAATTCGAAAATGTTCACAATAGCAATACTTTGCCTTACTATATATTTCATATATAGTTAAGTGAAAGTAATAATACTATTCATGCATAACATCGACGGTCACTCAAATATGACTATACATACAGCATACTTTCAAAAATGCAATCTTGATAGTGTATTATCCAGGGCTAATCACAAAAAACACTGTTCATAAAAGTTCCTTGAAACATTAATGATGGAAGGATAGCTAAATAAATTAAAAGATTTAGTGGTATTTATTTTTTGCCGACGTTTCTGCTTAAATTTTAGTCCTAAAAAAGATAACGATCAAAGATTCCAGTTTTAAAATAAAACAAATATATAAAAAAAATTCGACCGTTTTTATAACGTTTGTGTCTAGAAAAAAGATATTTTCGTTCGAATCTTAACTAGATCTTCTATAATAAAGAGAATGTATTAATATTAAATACGTCCAAACAAATCCAAAATTATTTTAATTATATCCAATTTCAATATTCAATTAATAAAAATTTACTTTAAAAAAAAATGGATTTCGTGAATGTGGGGCTAACGCGCTAGTCTACAAATCCTAGTAAGCTGTAAGTTTGAATTCCAGTCCCACTCGGACTATTTCAAACGGATTAAAAGAATAATTAAAAAAGGATTCACTCACAGCCACCACGGTTAGGTGAGATCCGTCAGCAAAGGGTTGCTCCTAACAAAAATACTAATCTTGAATTGAATAGAGTTTTCTCCGTGAAGCGAACTACATTGCCCGGTCAAGGATATGCAAGGTCTGATGCACTGGAAAACTAGAAAAAAGTGAAATTTTATGTAAATTCAACAATGAAACAACACAATTAATGGTATAATACTTGTATATATGAAGGATTTGATGGTTCGAATGGCGATCAAAAAAGATTAGATAACAGTGACAAACTATTTAGTATCTAACGTTTCGATCCACGTTGCGGATCTCCATCAGAACTTCTCTCCTCGAACTAGGCAATTTGAATGCTCACAAAGGAAGTTTAGATTAGTTTCATCCTTAGGAAACTGGGGTTTAATATCAGTGAAGAAGTTTTTACGTTCATTTAATGACCTAGTTACAGAAGGAAGTTGATTGTGAATATATTGATATGCATTTTTTGAAGAACGTGGTGATGTGGAAATTAGGAACGATGATAAAGCAAGCTGGGGAGTTCCGCTGGTTCTGGGGGAGGTGGTCGATTTTGATCTTTGGTTTCGAATTTAGGTGCTACGGCGATGTTTAGATGGGTTTGTAACTTTTTATTTTCAATAATGAACCTTTGCTATCGACCAAAGAAAAAATAAATAAATTATCCCCCTCCCCCTTCAAAATTTGAGGGCTTTTCAAGATGCGTAGAATCCGACTAATGAATAAAATAAATCAGTTTGTCCGCCATCCGCGGCATTTCTCAGAAACTACTGGACCATTATTATTTTAATTCGCCACAAAAATACTATAGGGCATGCGACGAAATTCTTAACACATAAAGATTGATATCAACTGGTTGTTTTTAAAATGGCGGCCGATTAAAAGTCATTTAATTCAATAACTCAGTTATTTCTGAAGATAGAGAAAAAATGTATTAGTGTTTTTTAACCAAAAAAACTCGGAATAATTTAAAGAAAGAGAAAACATTGGAGTTTTATTTATAAATACGGCCATAACTCAGCCATAAACCCGAACCATTTCATCCTTCATATTTAATAATAATAATTTTTTAAAACCACAATTCGAACAGAATAATTAGTACAGATAATAGTAGTAGTATAAACAGAATGAATAAATAGTTGCGTTAGTTAGTATTAGTGGCAGTTAATTGATACAGCCTTTACTCCAACATTACCATTTGTTTCCCTTGTAATGTTATTTATTATAATATTTACATGTATTCTGAAATAATTGCACAATTGTTTAATTTAATTTTCTCAGAAGCAAACTCATTTTTTTTTGTCATACCCTCTGGCTTTATTATTTTACACAATATACAATACAAATATGATATGTACATATGTCACAGATATTTGTCCTTCTATTACCCGAAGGTATTCTAAGGAAGATTTCTATGTGCGCTGCATGCACTATTAACATTTCAAGGGCTTTATGTTGATATGTAGCAAACCCATTGGTAAATTTCCTAAGATAAACCCAATTAATATTTCTATAATTTTTGAAGAATGTGTTAAAATATAATGACAAAAAAATTATCTAGACTCAAAACATACATATAAATTTTCATATAATTGCATAAATATTACGATCACCCATAAACTTGTATATACTTACCCTCAAATCCGCCTCATTCAAAAAATCCTTTGTCATCCGTGCTATTTTGGAATTCCTTGCCTATATCTATTCATAAAGCTTTATCCTTGACCACTTTTAAACATCAGTAATTTATCCATCTCCTTAACTCTCAATCTTCCTAGCATATTTAATATCCTAAGCTATAAATGATAACTATGCACTGTTTCTAAATCCGCCTGTTATATAATTATACTTAAATCTTAGAAGGCTAGACAAATAGGATTTGTAATGTACTTTTTTGTTATTCTTAGGGGACTACTCGTCCCAAAATAAAATTTATTTTAATTCATTCATTCAAATACTTAACATGATGATTAATCCAAATTGTGTGGTACTGTACAAAATTATTTTATGAAAATAATAAAGTCTGAGAGCCAGCATAAAAAAAGTATTTATGCGAACTAAAATACATATTTTCATAATATCAAGTCCTACAAGAATATACCATAGCTGAATGACCATGACGCCTTTATTGTAAATCTGTTCGAAAAATAGTTAGCCTTGAGAGAACTTGAATAGAACGTAAATCATAGAACATATAAATCCGACGCATCTGCGATTCAAAAGTTTTTTTTTAACAG
This sequence comes from Piezodorus guildinii, assembly GCA_023052935.1. Classification (NCBI taxonomy): domain Eukaryota; kingdom Metazoa; phylum Arthropoda; class Insecta; order Hemiptera; family Pentatomidae; genus Piezodorus; species Piezodorus guildinii. The sequence goes on from CM041293.1 coordinate 68,050,643, forward strand.
TTAGATAGCCTAAAATAAACTTATATTTATAAATCACACCTTTATAATTACAATTAAAAAAAAACAATCGTAGTTTTTCATCGCCATGTTCGGGATCGATCTATAAATCTCTTTGAAAGTTAATGCTGATATTACAAACTTTTGCACGCCGGTAGTTACACTTTATGTTTAAGATCAAATGATTGAGTAAAGTCTGGGCACTGAGTAGCGGTAAGTAATCTAGGGTTTCAAATCTTTAGGTGTATGAATAACTTTAGAAGTCTCCAACCGTGTCCGACGTTTAGACCCGCTAAACCCTCATGAACGTCTAGTACTGCTGGTAGTGTATAACCTGCCCCTTTTATATCTCTATAAATAGGAAAAAAAAATAATTATTCACATATGATTTTCCAAAGGATATGTATGTCTCTCTATAAATATAAAATATTATGTATCCTGATCGTAAATAACGGTCTATGTGTATAACTAACTATAATATATATATATATATATATATATATATATATATATATATATATATATATATATTCATTTATTTATTTAGGTTTTTCTGTATTTATATTTGTGCATCTTTAGCTATACAAATACAATCTATACCTCTAAAATTCATGAAGGGTCTTTGGTTATACATATAAATGTAGTTACTATTTCTAGGCCAACGGTATTGTAAGAAGGTGTTGAGGTAGAGATCACGTTCAGCCGATATGTTTTCCTCTATTTTTTGGGTACCTACCTTATAGAGGCTGATGCCCCAGGAGGTTTCCTTCCTACCCAAGAATTTCCCCTTGCTATCTCTCTCCCTTCCTAGCTGAAATGGTAAAATATTTATTCTGAATACAGGCGGGATTTTAACCCGGTCTATTTCAGACCCACGCTCTCTGTATCTTTAGTTATATTTCAGAACGTATATGTATGCGTGTGGCCATGTTATTATTATATTTAAGAAAAAATTCCTGTCAACACTTCTTTAAATTATCAATTTCACATTGTTTTTTTTTTTACCAGCACTTTCTTAAAACGGCATTGATTTAAAATAATTTATTCAAAACAGTGTACTACTATATGTTTTTATTTTTAATATGGCCTTCGTATTTACCTAGCTTTATATAAAATGAATTAACCAAATAGGATTTGGTTTTAAATCTTAGGATCATTTGTTTAAATTAAATAAATAAAGTTTCGTACTATCCTCATTTTAAAGTATGTTATAAAGTGCTTAGAAATAGTTGAAATTTATTTCGTATATTTATAACATTCCACCGTTTTCCTTTTGGCATTTATTTAAATATTAACTAATAAAGAAATATTTTCCTTAGTTTAAAATGTCTTTGTAGGATCAGGGATAGTAATATAATATGCTGTATTATATAAGCAGAATATCATGATTGAACAGGGAATACCTAGAAAGTTAGTAAACCTAGTAGAGATGTGTTTGTCGGAAACATCCCATAAAGTTAGAATCGGTCATAATTACTCCGAGAGATTTGAGGTGCGATCGGGTTTGAAACAAGGTGACTCCCTATCGCCTGTGTTATTTAATATAGCTTTAGAATATGTCATAGAAAAGGTGATGTGTACCGAGAAAGGCTTAAATATGGGTGACAAGATTCCGGTTTTGGGGTATGCCGATGATCTGGTACTGCTGGGTGAAGACACGGAAACCATACAACTAAATACAAGTGTGTTAATAAAAACCGGTAAAGAAATAGGACTCGAATTAAATACCGATAACACGAAATATATGACTAGTAGCAGAAACGGTGTAGATCCTGGTGATATTGATGTATCAGGTCATACTTTTTAACACGTAGAGAAATTCAAGTATTTAGGTTCAATTATAACTAGAAAAAATGAAATCCAGGAAGAAATATAGTCCCGGTTAAAGGTGGGAAATGCGTGTTATTATTCAGTTGCTAAGTTACTTAGTTCGCGGCTTCTATCACAAAACTTAAAGATTAGAATTTATAAAACTATTATTCTTCCAACGGTTCTTTACGGATGTGAAACGTGGCCGCTTACTTTGAAGGATGAACAACGGCTTAAGGTTTTCGAAAATAAGGTATTGCGTAAAATATTTGGTCCAAAGAGAGATGAGGCCACTGGGGAGTTTAGAAGGTTGCACAACGCGGAACTGCGGAACTTGCATCCTGTGAATATAATTGAGCTGATTGTATCGCGGAGACTCAAATGGGCGAGTAAAGTTGTTGGGCTCGATGACGAGCGGATTCCGAGAAAGTTGGTATTTGCTGATTCGACTGGTAGGCGTCCGAAAGGTAGGCTGAAGCGGAGATGGGAGGATTGCGTTAAGGCTGATCTCGGGAGCTTGGGCTTGAATGGTGAACATTGGACGAGTCTGTGTAGGCAGAATTTGGTGGTATCGGCATCGAACCTTCGGGTTCGCTAAGCATATTATTATTATTATAAGCAGAATATATATTACTCTGTTGGGCAGCTAAAGTTATAGGCAGTTACAAAAAGCGATTTACTTACAAAAAGTACAGGTTTATTATGAATCTACTTTGCATTTCATACAGCAATGACAAATATCCTCTCATAAGTCCACTTTTTTTTCAATTATTTTCACAAATATAATAATTATAAAACAATATCTCCTACGTATATAACCACTGATATAATGGAATTCTATTTGTGAAATTCACCTTTAGTTCGAGGAAGAAAATATATATGTTAATAAGAAAAGAGTCTCTTTTTCTAGGCTATCCACTCGAATCCAATTTATAAAATGTAAATTATCTATTTGAATAGGCTCAGTAGAATAGATTTCTTCACACCAATAAAATATATTTCCTGCCTGTTGTCGGTCAAGAATTAATCTAAGTTTTAGATTAATTTTCTAGATGACCCCTACCTTCGTTATTCTCATCGCAAAGATGGTAACTATTATATCGCTAATCATCTGACATAGGATATAATCCAGGACGTATGAGAGATAAATTGTTAATGTTATCTTGAGGAAACATTCATTGTTTATAAAATGCTCAAGCCAGATATTTGCATATATATAATTCTTCTTTATTAACAACACAGTAGTAACAATTTAAAGCGGCAAAATATTGCAATTTCCAAGGCTTGATATTTCCATATTCCGAAAGAATTTCGTTAAAGCCTGTTCTTAATTTAAAAAAAAAAAAAAAATATATATATATATATATATATATATATATATATATTATTATATTTTACATAGCGCGCTCTATCGTCATTTTTTATAAGTGAAACATGTGAATTTACGTTACAACAGTTCGATTATCGCCAGTGGTACAGTTTTGATGCAAGAATATCATACAATCAGAACAAGAAAGGAAAGTTAATATGGTTCATACTAAAACGAAGCAGTTCCGGTAGTGTTCACTCGTACTTTGACAGAAAATTTCCCTCAACTCAAGTTGTCCAGGGGAAGTTAAAAATCTATTTGAAGAATATACAATAATCTTTTAATTTAAAAATATATCTTAATGGTCTTGATATAAGAGAAGAGCAGATTTTTCTGGTGTGTAGATAGCATTGGAAAAGCAGTCCTATACTTGCCATAAAATTACCTGAAATTTGTCACATTTAGCACGTCTATCGGTAGAAAACGGAGTGGGATAATTTATTGAAAAAGAACAGTTACCACTTAAGGAGGATGTGAAATACGAAAAAAATTGATAATCAACTAGTTAAGATAACAGCATAAATATTTTTCCAGAGAAATTAATTTTTGCTAAAATAACAACAGTAACATAGGTGAATAATGTATATCACTGAAAAACGAGAGATAATATTCAACAGCTGGTGAGTGGTTAAAATGGATTTGCCACTGAAAAAATAAAGTTTGTTCATTTACTGTCACTTCATGCTGCTGTGGCTAATCGGACAATGCTACATTGGAAGTCCTAAATTTTCGTATCCTGAATAAGAATCTTTAACGAGTACCTGACATCGCACAGGCTAGGAACTAACTTCTTACGTCCCCTCCAAAGGATAGCGTAACTAAGGATTTTTTAATGGGATTAAAACCACCTTTTTATGTCCCCTCCAAAGGACGGCTTAACTAAGCATTGTTTACTCCCATTAAAAAATCCTAGGTTTGAACCCGCGACTTTGTGCACAGAAAGTTTCACACTACACCTACAGCTGACCCCAATAAAATAAAGCTTCTACCAAAATAATTAACTGAAAATAAAAAATCAGTGACGAATCCATTTCACATAACCCACTAGCTTTGTGTTTGTAACCTCACTTCGCACAGAACTGTAAACAAATTGTTTATTTATTTAACGTCACTTTATGCAACTATGGCTATTCGGACGATGCTACAGTTGGAGTCCTAAATTTTGCCTAACCAGGTTTTATTAGGATAGGGATCTTTAACGAGTACCTGACATCGCACAGGCTCGGGACCACCTTTTAACGTCCCCTCCGAAGGACGGCGTAACTAAGGATTTTTTAGTCCCATTAAAAAATCCTAGGACCACCTCCGGGTTTGAACCCGTGACCTTTAGCATGAGAGGCTGTTACGCTAGCCACCCAGCTACAAGTGATCCCTGTAAACAAATTATACTTTTTATACATTTTTTGGAGAAGAACAAATAGAATGAAACTTTAACAGGCTAATTTTACTGAACTAGTAATAATTTATTTAAACAATTTTTAGCCTTAATCGTGTAAAAAAAAAGAAGCTCCATTGAATAGTTATTACTTGACTGCTCCTAGTCTTGTAATAGCTATTCAATGGGCTTCCTGCTCTGTTCCAACTCTAGCAATTCAACAGCTTCCAACATAAATAAATTTATTCCTGATTATAGTAGGAAAGAGCTAAAACTGTCAAAGAATTAAAGATAACGAATGAAATTCATATTATCGTAAAATATACGTTTTGAAATTGGTTAATGGTTTTTCACTAAGCCCCTTAGGGGATATTTAACTATAAATATTACTGAATATAAGGTAGTCCAATTTTGAAAATTCATCCATAAAAAAACATTATGTTCTCGAAATGTTTACAGCAAGTAGAGTTTGAGTAAGCTATGTACTAAAAAATAATCAAAAGTGAGTGTCTTTTCCTTTATAGACTTTTAACTAGCTAAAAGTGTGATTTTTTAGCAATTTTCGATAATTTTTCTTACCTCTTTTTCCACTTTTAAGGTAGTGAGCTGTATGGACAAAATATGTAAAGCTTATCCTTATATTATATTGCTAATTTTGTTTTTGACTGGATATCTGCAAAATTGCCCGAATTAGAGAGAATCTGGAGATCGGAGACAGAATCTTGATTCATCGCTGAATAATACGAGGCTCCAATCTTCCTGAGTCTAGTTTAGGTGCTTCCGAGCAAACCTCAAGCGCTCAACCCGGTGTTCCCTGGAGAAAAGAGGTCCAGTAGCTGAAGGATGGGAGGTCAATCCATAGTCGTTGAGTCGTCTTCTTACGGTTCGCTCTGAAATTTGCACATTTCTGAACCTCTGGAGGAGACCACGCAGACTGTTACCAGTTGATCGGCGATACCGAAGAGCATGGAGTTGCAAAAATATCTCGTCACGGTGGGAAGTTGACCTCGGACGGCCTTGTCCGACTCTTCTTGTATGCCCTCCAGTTTGACGGTGCCTATTAAGCACCCTGGACACTACGGATTGTGACCGCTGGAGCCGTTGCACAATATGGCTTTGAGAAAACCCTTCTTCACTCAAAGCAACAGCACGAATTGATTCCTCTTCGGTCAATTCTCTTTGTTGGCCATCACAACGTTCTTACTAAACTCACAAGTAAAAATTGAAGTCTCTTAAATGTTAGAAAATCTTCAATAAGATGAATCTTTGCTAACAACTAACCATTTACTGATAGGAAGAAAGAAAAGAAGAGGATTAACTGACCCTTTTCTCTATAAACGGGTGGGGATATAAACAGGTAGAGGATTAACTTGATAAGATACAACACAAAGTCCAGTCTGGGACAAAGCAATTCCTATTTTTATCTGGTATATATGCAATGCGTGAGTGATTCATTTTCCAAGACTTTGCAAATAAATATCACTAAGCGAATCATCTAGACATCTGCGGACCCCCAGGGGTCCCCCGGACCACTTGTTGGGAATCCCAGTTTTAACGGACAGTGGGGGAAGAGATCTGTTGGAAGTTTGAGGTAGAATTTACTGCTTTCCTCTGACCAATTTATAAATAGCTTGGATTGATTCATACTGGATTTTCGGTTTCATTATGTATTATTTCACTTTAAATCCCATTACTTTGTTCCTTTCCTCATTCAGGTCCAATTAACTTAGTTTCCTAGCTATTTCTTGTTAATACATATATTATTTAATCTCCTTCGATCAATGACTTTAATAAGAAACTATAAATAATTAAAAACTAGCCTAGCACCCATTGAGTTTAACACTTAACAAGTTCCGGAATTACGAACTGTAAAAGAAGCTGCTTTATGAACATTCTTACCTGAGTATTCTTAGTCGAAGAAGAAACCATCGTTGCTAATTGCTTTATTAGTTTCCTCGAGAAGCTTTCTCAGAGGCACGGGGCCAACTTCACTGGAGAATTTTATTAAAAAGTTACTCAAGAGCGAGGGAAGTTAGAGTCAAGAAACGAACAATTAACTCTTTTTCATCTTTTGTTGTGGCCCCCTAGAACTTGGGTTTTCTAAACTGAAACGACTTGAATGTTTGCCAAGTAGGGGGGGGAGGGTTAAGAGAATTGCAATTTTAAAAGCTTTGAATTATTGTATTACAAGATGTTTCTCAAGTTTCAAGATTAAAAACTATAAACATTGGTCACAATTCTCAATTTTAACAAAGAGTTTTTTTTACTAGACAATAATCATAGTTGAAAGAAAATGAAAAATAATTTTTATTTTGGGACATTTCGTCTCCTAAGAATAATATACAGCGACCAGAGGAAGTACAATTGAGACGTTGATTTCCAAAAGGTACTATATCCACTTTACAGAATTTTACAGGAAACGCAAAAATCTGTCATTTATTTATTATTGGCCTAATTTACGTGACTCTTTTTTTATTAAAATCAAAAGTTGATTTATAAAGGTGTTACCAACTCATTTTTCCAAATTATTGCACTTTTCCGATGACTTTTAAACAATATAATATGGATTTAGTACTTTTTGGAACGAAACATGGATATAGTACTTTTTGGAACGAATTAAAAGGGATATAGTACTTTTTGGAAGAATATAACGCAAGGTAAGTTGGTAACAGTCACTATAACCTTCCTGATCCAACATTGCCGATAACTAACGTCTTTATATCGTTAATTACTAAGTTATGTATATTTCCTTATTCTCCCTCTGAGAAACATCTTTCTTTGTTGGTTAATTACATTGATTATCTATTATTCATAAAGAAAGTGAATATTCAAAGGACAATATATCTATTTATGGCACTATAATAAGAAAGTATGTAATTATGAAGTTTGTTTTGAACTTTGAACTTGAACGTATTTACTATTTGTGTGAATTTAGCAAATTTAATTATATTATTAACGACGTGTATATAATATTTAACCATAGATACTGATAAATAATAACTTTTGAGCTTTTATGTTACATAAAAAAATCGACTACTAAGTTAGATCATGCACGGATTTTCTTCACATATTTAGCAAATTCGTGGAATGCTAATTCCAACTATTTGCTGCATAAAATACCATTATTCTATTAAAATGTGAGTTTCTGAAAAATTTTAAACCAAATTTATGTTGCTGCAAGAAGAAATACTATGAAAAAACTTAATTTAATTGACAACCTAAAAGAACCAAAGCGACGCAACTAAGTTGTTTCAAATAGCCTAAAAACTGATTATTAGGTTAAAACCAGTGATCAAAATAATAGCGGTGATTCAAGACGTGCTCAATGAACCAATAAAAATGCATAAAATGATTAAAACAATAAATTAATGGTGATATATTACGCGGTTAGGTGCTTCTGCGGTTTAGTAAGAAATATAGTACCTTTTGGAAGGAAATGAAATGAAAGGTTATATCTGTTTACATAGGATATAGTACCTTTTGGAACGAAACATGGATATAGTACCTTTTGAAATGAAATAAAATGTGGATTTAGTACCTTTTGGAATGAAATGAAATTTTTAAAGACTTTTTTAAAGGATTTTTATGTTTCTTGGATAAAATTTGATGACGGATTTAGATAAAACCAAACCATTAGAATACAAATATGTGAAAATATCAACTTTGAAAAAAATGTCCTTTAGTACCTTTTGGAAATCAACGTCTCAATTAGTCTTCATTTGATACAGGATTGTTTAGTCGATTAGTAAATTAATTAAAGTTAAAGGGATCACCTGTAGCATGGTGGCTAGCATAAGAGCCATGCATGCCAAAGGTTGAAATCCGGAGGTAGTCCTAGGATTTTTTATGGGGAGTAAAAACTCCATAGGTATGCCGTCCTTCGGAGGGGACGTAAAAAGTCTGTACGATGTCAGGTACTCGTTAAAGATCCCTATCCTAATTAAACCATCGCATCGCCATATTAGCGTCGTCAGATTAGCCACAGTAGCATTAAGTGACGTTAAACAAATAAAATAAAGTTCAAAAACTAAAATATACAAATAAACATAGATAACAGCATAGAATAAGTTTTTATTTTTCCATCTCCAACGTTTCGGCCCTAGACCATTTTCTATGATCCCTTAATCTTATATATTCCTGATATAGATGCAGTCTGCTTGAATTTACCAATCACTGTCTTCAGAATTGATGAAGTTAAATCACTAATTCGACCACTTATTTTAGGAATTTTCAAACTGAGACCGCAAGACTTTGAAGAAATATTATACAACAATAAAAAACACGATCCATTTTCACACTCCATAAACTATCAGCTGTTAGTTTAGAGAGAAAAAAATTTAAATGTTCTCTTAATTTTATTAGGACGCCCTTGTTAAACTTGATTCTCCTGAGCGTCTTAGAACCGAATTTCGTAAATAAACTGATACTGACCTATTATATAAACAAAATAGGGACGAACAAAATAAAATCAGACAACAATCAGAAGATGAAAAATAAACAGTAAATGAATGAAAAAATAAATTATTACCACAATGAATGAAAAGTAATTTTTATTTTGGGACATTTCGTAGAAGTTTTGTTATGTAGTATCGAAGTCAAGATTTATCACATATTTGCGGAAGATTGATTTTTGATGATGTGGATAAATAAATGGTGTCGAAAGTGGTTAGGGATGAAATTTTATAGAGGGAGATAGGTAATTTTTTTTATTTTATTTTATTTTTTTTTTTTTTTTCTTACCCTCTGGTTTATTTTCGAACAAAATACAAATACAAATGTAATATGTATAGCTGTCAGATTTGTCCTTCTGTTACCCGGAGGTATTCTAAAGAGGATTGCTATATGCGCTGGATGCACTAGTAATCTTTCAAGGGCTTCTTCTAAGCCTTTATTTATCCATTGCAAAATGGGAGGGACCATTCTTCAGGGTCGAGATAGGTAAAGAGTTCCAAAGTGTGGATATATGACTTTAAAGGAGGCAGTTCTATGAGAGGGTAGGTATAGATCTTGTGTTTAGGTTGTGCACAGATGTGCGCGAAGTAAGGTCAAAGATACATGGCGGTTCTCTGGCACGTAAGGATTGGAATAGGAAGATGCCAAGCAGGTATTTTCTTCGGGATTTGGGATAGAGCCACCTTTGACCAGAATACCAGTGAGAAACATGTGACTGGAGAGGTCGTACATAAATCGTATAAACCTATTCATTATCTTTTTAGCCTCATCTCGTTTTCACTACTGGGTTCCCCATATACTTGGGCATCCATAGTCAAAGAGGAGGAGTATGAGAGAAAACACAAAGAGATGACGGGTACTTCTAGAAAAAGACTCTCGGAAACGTAAAAGCTATTTGAGGAGAGAGAGAGAGATTTTTTGATAACTATGGAAATATGTTACTCCACGTTAAGTTTTGATCAATTATAACTCCTAGATTTTTCATAACTGATTTAAGGTTTAATGTAGGTAAAGTTCTTGGTTAGAAAATGTATATATAATGGAAAATGTGTATATGTATACAAACCTTCGTCTTACTTGGAACCCTCGTACAAGACCTAAACGACAAGTAAGTGCCTGACTACGACACATGCTTATCTTTTTGCTCGGAAGCCCGTGCACCGGTGCCAACATTGCGATGCAACGTTCTTGATTGCTCATATTTTACAAGAATGTCTATATTATTTGGCACAGCTCAAAAAAATGGGACTTATCCCGGATATATCAAGAATCCTAGGAAATAATGTGGATTCGATTACATTACTCTTTGAATTTTTTAGGAAAAGTTCTGCACTACCGAAATTTTTCTTGTTTGTTTATTAATTATTTAGTTTTATTTTATTAATTTTTTCTTTTATTATTGTTTTTTTAATGACTTTTGCTCTATTATTATTGCTGTGTTAATTTTAAACGTTTTCATATTTATTTTTTACTTTATTTCTTTCTTTTTTTTACAATCCTACTTAATTGATAACATATTCTGTGTTCAGTATTATTATTACTTTTTCTTTTTTATGATTAACAAATATATAATTATCCGTATAGGCGTTGATTACCTTAATGTTTTACGCCTCTAAGCCCTAACAAACTTACAAACAAACTGCCCGATTACTTCAACGCTTACTGAACAAACACTCAAACCTTTCTCTTAACTACAAAATCATTTACATGATTAACACTAGATTTACGGAGTAGAGCTATGGAGCTCTACTAAATCTTCGAATTCTTCTCGTGTCCATTTCTGACAATTCAAAATCCTTCGTAAAATCCTCTATGTTCATTACTTGGTCTCGAATAAAATCAATAAATACCTGAATACGTATGTTGCTAACTTGCCCAGAATCTGGTACCATTTCTTCCATGACTAACTCCATTCTCACTCCTACCCATTAGTTTCAATCCTTGCTCCGTCTTCAATTCCTGATAATCCTCTGAGGCGTCTGAAAAGAAGATGGCCGCGGGACTTCCTCATCTAAAATTCTCATTGGAGTACTGCCAATGGGTAGTGTCTCCACGTGTATATAATGTCAATTTAATATATTTCTATTTTTACTTGATGTATTTCTTAATACAGTTTTATATGTCAATAAGTATGTTGAAATAAAAATAATTTAAAAAACGCTGCAATTTTTTACAAAATAGTTTATTATTTAAAAAATAAAAACAATATTAGGGTATAACTGCTTATAAAGCTGTAGATAGACAATTAAGTAATATGAAAAGCAATAAATAATTGAAAGGAAAAAAGCAAATCACCGCTGCTAAACGCTATATTTCTTGTGGTTCTTAACCAATTTCAATGATTAATTTTTCATTTTGTAGGTTATTAAATTCTTGGTATTTATTCGTTATTCGGGCTCTACGCATCGTGAAACGTAAACCCTCATATTTTGAAGGGAAGAATTTTTTTTTTTTTTTTTTTGGGGTCAATTACAAAGGTTCATAATCGAAAATAATAAACCAGAATCATTTATACTAGACTGCGTTACTATTTCCTATTCTTTTCATTCAAATAATGCGATTTAAATTACCTGATTCAAGAACACCTTACATTTTTTTCACAATAATAATCGAGTTATAAGGGAGTCTTCATCTCTTATAAATTGTAGCTTAACCATATTAGATTTTTTTCTTCTCTTAGTTTATCAAGTTTCCTTTATCTCCAAAGTTTTTCGATTTTCTCCATCTTCAATAATAACCGGCTTTTGGTGGAATTACATCTATTTGTAATTTGTGACATAAATATATAGATTAACTTTGTTTGTTTATTTTAATTATTATTATTTTTTTCTCTCTTTATATCTTAATTTACACCTGTCAGAAGGTGTCTGACAATCAGCAAATGTGTCAGCAAATTATTATTATTAATTTTTAAAAACTAAATTTCAGCTCGATTGTTGTCTCCCATATCCTGATGATCAATATATTTCCCAAACTAATTTACATAAATGCTCTCAATAACTGTGTCTAGCTGGTGTGCTGTTACATATCTAGAACTGGGGCCTTTAAGGAACCATGCTGGAATATTGAGTAGTCCTGGAATCAGATCTAGCCTGGAATTTCTAACGACCTTAAGCGGATCGACCAAACATGTCACGCTTCTAATCATTCGTAATGAGACCGCTGGCGGGAGCTTTCCGAAGTGGAGAAGTGGAACTGAGTGGATTATAGCACTTAATCCGATCTTGCCACATGGGATTTTCGAAATGGCTTTGAGCAGAGGCAAGAGGCACCTCTGATTTAGATTAACGAAGTTTTGATACATTCAAATCTCCATATGATTTAAATTGAAGGATACATTCAATTCAGAATAATAATCAGAATTATTAAAAACACCTCGTCATGACAAACGAAAAGTACCGTATGTGAAAAAGTACATTTTAGTTTATTTTTTCAATACTGGACCTGTCTAATCAGCCAAAAAAAAATACACCCCCTCAAAAGTTTAGAGATTAGTTTCAAAATATGTAGAATAAAAAAAATCCGTTTGTCCACCGTAATAAATTTAGAGATTTATAATAATAAAGATAATGAGATTTAGCTTATACCATCTATATATATATATATATATATATATATATATATATATATATATATATATATATATAATATATATTTGACGGAATAATAAATAAGAAAAGGAAGTAGCAATACCTGATTATATCATCATCGGCACAAAAAGAGTTTTATTGTTCTTAATTAGAGTTAATAACCAGACAGCTCTCCACCAGACAAGCATTTAGAAGTTTTACTTCTTTCATTTAAGGTGATATGTTTATATCAACGGAAGTACAGTTAAATAGACGCCAAATTAAAATATTTATGTAGTTACTGACATATATAATAATATCGTATTGACTATAATATTTTGTAGATATTTCTAGTAACTTAATACTAATCAGTCAGTACCTGATACCCTATAGCAAAAAAATTGGTTTCTTAATGAAAAAATCCGTTTCTAAATCTGGAACCCTGTACATAAATTAAAAATACCACTTACTTCGTACCAGAGAATTTCCCTGTTAACAAACATTTTGCAATCTAAATTGTATCTGTCCTAAATCAGTCTCAGTTTAGACACCCGAACGGAAAATTTCTTTACTTATAGATAATTATCGTTTTATCTCTGAGAGATCCATGAGTGTCCGTGGCACACTTGAAATATGTGCTTAGGGATTTTGAACCATCGTCACAGCGTTCAGATGGTCGGTCAGCGGTCCATCGGATTCGGCCGTGAGGAGCTTTCATAAGCTATATCTATTTATTTATTCAATAAAATACCTTGGTAATTAATCGTATTGCTATTTCTCCCATAAAATTGTTGGTTTTATCAATATTATGATAGTAAAACAACCAAATCAACAAGTGGTTTAATTAAATATGCATTAGTATTTTAATTTATTTGGTGTATTATACTATGAATTCTGAGTAACAAATTAACATGTATTTTGATCAAATGGTATCCAATCACTCAAATTCCTTGAACAACTCGAGAATGTCTAGGAGCAAAGAACCACATAACTTTGTGCTCGCTGTTTCCTTAAGCTCTGTAATTTCGATTGTCGTTTGACTTACAAAGGACTGTGTCATAACTCAGCTTGCTTTTTCTTTGACACATTCTGGCACGTGTTAACTTAAAGGTAAATGTTTGAAATGATTATTTTTATATTTCAGTAACGTCTTCTTAAAATTTGTTAAACAAATTATAAATACAATTTATTTGTAAAAAACAAAAAACAAAACAGAATTTTATTACAAATTATATAATTAAGCCCTTTTACCAATTCGATTCAATTAAATAAAACTCGTAGATCAAAGAGTGATTGGAAGATCAAAGAAAACCTATAGTCGGATGGATGTAAACAAGAATCCGCACAGCTCACAACATAATAACTGACCAAATAATGAAGTGAACAAAGCCTAAGCTTCATCAAATAATAAATTAGATTGATGTTAAGGAAACAGGGCCCTTAACATATTTTAAGTGCTGCCCTCTAGCAGACATCATCATTATCAAGAGCACAACGCCATCTAGTGGCAGCCAGAGGCAAGGGACTCCCTGCCAAAAATTGCAGGTAATAGCAAGATCCGAGGCAGGTCTGCAATAGGTTCTGAGACACTAGTTGAGTAAGCACATGTGCCCCACAGTACAATAGACATTTTTTATTACCAGAAATAGTTACTTCGTGTCATGGAGGCGTAGAACATTTGGGAGCCCGCTTGCCCAAGGGCCGAGAAAGAAGAGGACAAAGGAGAAAAAGAAGAAACAACTGCCCACAGATATGTACAATATATTAAGTAGCAACTAACCCTCATTATAATCTGCAACAATAGTAGAAAATATAAACCCATTCAGTTATACAGTCCGCATCGTTTAGAAAACACCCCAACCATTATTTAACTTTATTATTATTAGTCCCTGGAACGCCCCATGCCTTCTGATAATTTTTTTTTTTTTTTTTTAGATAATAATATAATCCTTTTTTTTATTGAGAAATATTACAATTTGTTTCAGAATGAACAATAGTAATAGAGATATAGGACCACATTCATACAATATATACAGAAAATAACGTTAAAGTCAAATTACATAAAATAGAAAAAAAAATCATTTATATGTACAATAAAATATAACAAAATAAAAAAAAAATAAAAAAATAAAAATAAAAAAAAAAAACAACAACCTATAATTGAAATAAATACAAAGTTGGCAAATAAATAAAAATCATACAAACAAACATAACTATATACAATATTTACAACTGCTAAGGGGACCCCAGACTGGGCTTTTCCCTCCACTTGTGGAGGAAAAAAGCAGAATCCAAGAGATCCCAGCGCCTCTCTCTCAGCCGCATCACTGGTCTTAGCCAGTAGAGGCTGAGTTAGGGCGCAATAGCCACAAACATACAGTACATGAGTGGAGGATCTGACCAGTGTCAGAACTCCAGTATAAATGTTATAGAACGTCGCGGGGCCACTGCCGTTTCAATCTTCGTGGAGGATTGTAGGGGTGGGTGGAGCTGGTGAGGGATTGAGCTAAAGGATTAGGATGATGAAGGAGGTTCTGATGGAAATTAGAAAATTTGGATGGTACCAGATCTAAAATGAATGGAATATTGAGGTCGTGGTGTAAGGTACAGTTGGAAACATAATAGGGTGCATTAACTATTGTTCGTAGGACTTTGGATTGGAAGGATTGGATGCGTTTGATGCTGATAATAAACAATTAGTTATTTAAATTCAAATTCAAATAGAGATATATAGAAATTAAATAAATGTTTAAGTATCATTTATATCTCTCTTCACTTTCTAATTTTATATAGAAATTCAGAACTCAGGAGTGACATAAATCAACTAAATAATCTTACTGATATATTGAATTATTGGTTTATTGATTACAGGTATAGTCAATTTTGTTCTATATTATTTATTTTTAAATAAGGTATCGTCGTTTTATATTTTATTTTTCATACTTTTTATGTGTGTATAAATTTTATATTGTGTAATGCAATGCTATAAATGATTAGAAGTGTAAGCGTATACTTCAGAAATATATAATTTCGTATTCCATACAATACGAATATGAAAACCGAAAACAGAGTTTACTTTTCAATGGAAATGGAATGCCGTTGGTAGAATTAGATGTAATTCCCTTTCACAGCACGTCTAATATTAAATAAATAAATTAAATTTTTGCTAGTAAAGGCTTTTTTTATTCTTATAACTTTTTTTTCCCGGATATGTACTCAGTCTCTATAAAAATTTTTGTCGTCGATTTCTATTTCCTAAACGCTTCGTAAGATTTGATTTGTTCATAATGAAAGAAAGATAACTGACTTTATAAGCCCTGGGGTGGTTAACATGGGTCATAAATACGACCTTTTAAACTGCACATTATGTGGAATATGTGGATTTTTACTGCTTACAGGATCCATGAAAATATATTTAGTATTCCGGATAAAACTTATTATGCAGGGATTTCTCCTGTTTTTTAAAGAGAGGATATATCCTTTTGTATGCTAAATACAATATTAATTCCTATTCAATAATGTGAGCTAACTAAATTATATTGTTATAAATTGAAAATCCTATAGTGAGTCCTGCTGACATGCTTTTCAGAGTGCATTTCGAAAAGTGAATAGTGCTTGATAAAAGAAAGATGAGGTCTGATTCGGATTCAGCACTCTAAAAAACATGAGCTTCACACAAAAAAAAATCTCGGGTAGCTGAAATACTTTTTGTAAGACTGTGTTACTGGAAAAGCGTCACTCTACTCGAATCAACAGCTTGATTTTTTCACCATCATCAATCAGTGATACGAGTTAATAAAAAAAATTAACTTCGATAGTTAAAAAACCTTGAAAAGATCTACTTGTTCAAGATAAATATTTAAAATTTTGTTTACAAAAGGTTTGTTGTTAGTGGATACCTTCTCATGAATAAAAAAACAAAACAAAAAAAAATTATTACACAATGGTTTATTATTTCCAAATAACTATATTAGGGTATAACTGTTTATGTAGCTAATTAAAGGCAATAAACTAATATGAAAAGTAATAAATAATCCAAAGAAAAATGGTCAATCACTACTGCTAATTTCAAAACGATATATCTTTGCTATTTCTAACTAAACCGATTTTAATGATTCTTTTTTTCGTTTTGTAAAAAATTTAATTCTCTACAAATAAAATATTTATTTATTCATCTTCAAAAACAACTGAATTAATGGGCTATATATAGGTGAAATTTCAATTTTTTTTTCTGTTTTATAAAAAAAAAAAAAAAATTGAACATTTCGTTAGATCGCAGTTCAGAGATATTTATTATTAAAATCTATTTGAATATTTAAATTCTCAGTTATATATTGCATTAATAAATTTGATAATTTCACCACAGAGCGATAAGAAATAGATCTATCAACTAAAAAAAAAACAAGTAAGCCACATTTCATTATGGCATAATGGTGCCAGTTCTTCGTTTGATATACCCTGAAAGTGCACATATTATGAAATATACGTTTAATTTGCAACATAAGGAGTTTTAAAATTAAACATTTACGTAAAATTTGGAAACCGATTAATTTTATCTATAATAAAATTCAATTCCTTGAAAACAGAAAATAAAATTGCATTTCTTCATTCGCTCTGCTATCATTTTCTAATATTTTATTCCTATTATGTATTATATATTAATGGCCGCAATAAACGAGAATACAAAAAGTTAAACTAAGCAAATACATATTAATTTAATTACTCTCTTCAATTATATGTCTAGAACTTGATAGTAAAATTTATCATATTATATCAGGACCCCTTGTTTCTACCTATGAAAAGAAAAAAATATATATAATAAATCCTTCAATCTTAAGATATAGTTATAAAATAAAAAATAATGATATTAATGCTCCCTTCTACAGTTCATAAAACGACAGATCTTATATGATATCAATTAATAGTTTATTATATCATACCAATGCTGCACATTGAAATTTTAAATATATCTCTACTGTCTAAACTGAAGTTCGCTGATGATTTTTAGGTTTATTAACATAGACTTTAACGGTACTATAAGGTCAGATAAATGGTATAAATCCCTTGTCGTATCTCCAGCAATCAAAAGAGCCATGACCTTTCGGAACCGTTGATATTAAATAAAGTATTTATTTATCAGATGTGGATTACAAAAACATGACACTAGAGCTGGATGATTTTTTAAAAAAAATTTTTTAGTAAAAATATGGTCTAGATTGTATGAACAGGTTTTTTCTTAATAAAAAATGGACCTAAAAGTAAAATTATATTTTATTAAAAAAACAATATGGTTTGCAATACCTTCCCGAGGTCCCATTACTTTTTTAATTGCTTTGTATTAATATAGCGGTCATAAAAGGATTTCAAAATTTAAAATAGAAATAGAAAAAAAAACTTTATTCTGGGACAAAAGGTCGCTTGAGAATAACAATTATGAACAAAATAATAAATTATAACTGGCCAAAAACAATATACAACTACAATTAAATAATACAATAATGAAAAAAGGAAAAAGGGTCAAAGTACCATCTCTATTTACAATTTCAAGAAATAAATAAATAAGAATTTTTTTTTTTTTTATATTTTTTTATTGAAATTTACAACTGTATTTTGTAATACAACAAGTAAATATGTTAATAATGATAAAATACATGAAAAAAACGCGAAGAGAAAACGCCCATTGGCATCACTCCACTAAGTAACTAAACTAGAAGGTCTCGAGGCCATCTTCTTTTCAGGCGCCTCGTAGGATTGTCAGGAATTGAAGAGGAAGCAAGGATTGAAACTAGAGGATTAGAGTGGGAGTGGAGTTTGTCATGGAAGGATTGATACTTGGTTCGGGCCAAATCAGCAACATATGGGATGTTAAGGTCTTTATGGATGAGTTTATTTGTGACAAAGTAAGGAGCATTGAGGATTTTTCGAAGGATTTTGGATTGTAAGGATTGAATACGGGAAGAATTTGATGGTTTCGTAGAGCCCCAAAGCTCAACTCCGTAAGTCCAGATAGGCCTTATGATGGTGATATAGATGAGCCTTTTGTAGATAAGTGGAAGGTTGGAGCGTCTGTCCAGTAAGTGTTGTAGTAAGCGAAGGCGACGGGCAGTTTCTTGTCGTTTCAGTCGTGTATGGGGATTCCATGTTAGACGTTTGTCAAGTAGTAGTCCTAGGTAGCGGATCTGTTCAACTGGAACAAGCGGAATATTATTAAAGGAAACTGTAGGGCAGGATGTCATAGGTTTACGACGAAGGGTAAAGGTAATTTGGTGGGATTTGTTGGCATTGATTTTGATTCTCCAATTCTGACACCATATCTCAAGCTCTCTGATATGGGATTGAAGAGTTTGAGAGGCAATAGTAGGATCGTTATTGACTGATAACACACAAGTGTCATCAGCATAGGTAGAAAGGAAAGTGTTGGGATGGGTTGGGATATCAGCTGTATAGACTGTGTAGAGGATGGGTCCAAGGATACTACCTTGAGGGACACCAGCAGACTGAGTAAAAAGGGATGAATAGGAACTATTGTGGTTTATTTTGAAGGATCTTTCAGAGAGGTAAGACTGGATGATGAGGTAGTATGTAGGTGGAAGGAATTTTCGGAGCTTGTAAAGCAGTCCCGGGTGCCAAACTCGGTCAAAGGCCTGTTCTACGTCGAGGAAGGCTCCCGTGCAGTACAATCCACGCTCCAATGCTGAAGAGACAACATCCACCACACGATGACATTGTTGGATGGTGGAGTGGGATGAGCGAAATCCAAACTGGTGATCCGGGATTATCTGAAACGTCTCTAGGATAGGATAGAGTCGTTTAAGGATTAGTCTTTCCAGGATTTTACCCATAATGGGTAAAAGAGATATAGGACGGTAAGAGGAAGGGAGTTCCAGCGGCTTTTTAGGTTTAGGGATCATTTTAACAATGGCTAACTTCCAGGATTTAGGAAAATATGTGGTTCGGAGAACGGCACTGTAAATATAGGTAAGGAATAGAATGGATTTTCTGGGAAGTTGTTTTAGAATATTGGGAGTGATTAGATCGTGTCCAGGAGCTTTGCGGGAAGGTAATCTGTGGATTATGTTTGAGATTTCTGAAGGATGAAATGCTTTGGGAGGGAGGGCCAATTGGAGTGGAATATCCAGCTCTGCTTCAACGCACTCAAGGTGATGGTGATTAAATATATTAGGATGCGGATTGTAGGTTTCAAAGAGGTGCTGAGCGAATGTTTGGGATTTTTCTTCATCGGATCTGGTCCAGGATTGAGATTCATTGAGGAGAGGATGATTAAAATCTTTGAACTGAAGTAATTTCTTAGTGGTAGTCCAAAGTGATTTATCAGTCGTAGTGAGATTTTCTGTCGTATTCAGTATGTTTTGAATTTTGAATTTCCTGATTTCTGCTTTAAGTTTGTTAGTCAGAGTGGTATAAATAGTTTTGTCAGCTGGGTATCTAGTCCTATGCCACTTCGATCTAGCTCTTCGTTTTTCCCTTAATAAGATTCGAATGTGCTGTGGCAGGTTAGTCTGTTGAGTGTTATTGTTGTAGGTGTTTGTAGTGTTATCACGTATGCTGCTACCTATTGAGTCAGTAAGTTGTTCTACGGCTCTGTCAATATCTAGTTTAGTCTTTAGTGAGATTCTTAAATCCAGTTTTGTCTCCAAGTCTGTCCGAAATCCGTCCCAGTCCACTCGTCCAAGGATCAATTTAGGAGGGGTTGGCCTAGGAACAAAGCCCGAATGCAAAGAAAGCAGAACTGGACTGTGGTCGGATGAGAGGTCATTCAAGGATTTAACAGATGTATGTGAGGAGGAAAGCTGGGAGGTGACGAATATATCTAGGATATCAGGATGTTTTTTTCGGGATGTAGGCCAGTAAGTGGGATTCATGGGCGAGAGGATGGAATAGCTATTTGAAGATGAAACACGGGAGAGGATATTTCCACGGGTATTTGATGTTCGACAACCCCATCGTTGGTGTTTAGCATTATAGTCTCCTCCAGCAATAAAGCGCGGTCCGAGGGAAAGGAATAAGGAGTTGAGGCAGTTAAATGAAACGGCATTACCTGGAGGACAGTATACAGCTGCGAAAGTTACATGAGAAGGATGATTTGAAATGGATACAGAGGTCGATTGTATAGCATCAGTTGGAGTAGAAGGGACATAGGAATGTGAAATGGATTTATGAATAAGGATGCAAGAACCCGCATGGGCAGTGTTGTCTGGGTGGTCAGTTCTGTAAGTAATATAGTCTCGTATGTAAAAACGTGATCGTTGAGTGAAATGTGTTTCAGTCAGTAGTGCTATATCAATATGGTTGTCATGGAGGAATATGTCGAGTTCGTCACGGTGTTGAAGTAGGCCGTTAGCGTTCCACAAGAGGACAGCTAGGGGCTTTACACTCATCGTTGGAAATTAAATGGGATTTCAGAAAGGATTCGCGTGAGAAGGGTGATAAGAGGTTTGATAGTTTCTTGAAGGTCCAAGAGGAAGGAATTCAAGATGGAAAAAATGTCAGGAGGATTTGAATTAGGAGAGGGATGAGTATGAGATGTTGGAGGAGGATTGTTGTTTGTGGGTTGTACCCATCGAGGGGTACGAGGAAGTTCGTTCTGGGATGATAGAGGAGGCGGATTTGGTTTTGTGTGGACAATAGGACGGGGTGGAACTTGGTTTGGTTTTTCTGTTGGTAATTTGGCCTGTAAGGGCAGATGATGGGAGGGAATCGGTTGGAGCGGAACTTCAGGCTGAGGTTGGGAGTTTTGAGATCTGGGTTGGGGTTTTGGAGGCGCCTGTCGTCGAGGCTGTTGATTTTGCGAGGTGATTGTAGAGAGAGGTGTTTTGGCTTTTACCATGTTGGTTGAGGTAGTCGTCTGGTGAGTGATGTTACCTTGGCGTTGATTGAGGTCTGGGAAGTTCAAAGAGTCAGCGACAGGAGTCTGCGTATAATTCTTCTGTTCAGTGATTTTTAACTGCAGGCTATGAAATTTTTGTTTGTATAGATTTTTATAAATCGCACATCCTTTGTAGCTGGCAGGGTGTGCTTCGCCACAGAGAGCACATTTTGCCGGCTCATTTCTTGATTTCGGGCAGTTTTCAGATGTGTGCGGGCCGGCACATTTGACGCACCGGGCCTGATGGTGACAATAGGACTTGGTGTGTCCTAAATTTTGACAGTTTGTGCACTGGACTATTATTGATTTTTGTCTGGGCTGTTCAAATCGGATGACTGAGTATAAGAGCCTCGTCACCTGAAATATATCCGGGTTGTTTTGTGCTGGCTCCAAATCCACGAAAAATAGAGGAAGGGGGTATTTTTCAGAGGGGTGTAAGACGCAAGTAACGTGTCTAGCGGTATGGCCTATCTCTTCCAGGGCTCTTTTAATTGCGTCAGTGGGGGTCGTTGAGTGGAGTCCCCTTAAAACCACTCGGTATGATTTTTCCTGCCTTAGCTGGTAGCAGTGGAAGTCGTAGTTCTTGGTAGATAAATAGGTTACGAGCTTTTTGTAATTTTCTTTTGAGTTAGTATTTATCTTGATATCGCTCAGTCTGGAAAAACATCTAAAGTTTGGCTGTTCGATCAAGTTGGCGATTTCTTGACCAAACGTAATGAAATTTGATATATTATTAACGAATATGGGTGGTGGCTCCGGATCAGAAAACCCCTGGGGCTCCGGGATGACGTGTGAGTTGTTCGCTGCAACAGTATTGTTGCCGGTTGAGGTCGATGGTGCTGCCGCTGAAGACGGTGTGGTGGTAGATGTAGACGGCACCGTATGCTCATTTTTGATGGCTGCAGTGGTACTGCGTGTTTTTGGTGGGGAATTTATTTGGTTAGAAACCTGTTTGGTTTTGGCCGCTTTATTTTTTTTCTTATTCGGAGAGTCTCCAGGTCCAGGATTTAAAGCTCTTTGCCGTTTCTGACGCGGCTTCAAATATTGAGAATCTGACTCGCTAATTTCCGAGAAGGGCGTTTCCTCTGCCGAGTCGTCACAGGAAGTATTCATGTCGAGATCCATGAATAAAATTAGAAGAATTAAGAGAAAAAAAAATAAACTTTTAATATTAATTTACCTAAATAAAGAAGAAAAATCTAGCTACTATATCTATTTACAAAAATATATACATATCAATTGAAACATATTGAATAATTAAACTAAATAAATTAAACATATTGAAAAAAAAGTCTTATGGTAGAATAAAAAATGTCTTTAGAAAAATAAATAAAAAGTCTTGAGTAAAAAAAAAAAAAAAGTTAAACTTAAATATATACACAAAATGTTTATATTATTAGTCGTAGATGACAGGAGACTCGAACTAGACCTTGTAAACATGAAAAGGATTAGGACTTATCTTCTAGGAGCCTCGCTCCCCCCACTCCAGGCTGCCACCAGTCTATAATTTGCTTTAGTGAAATAAGTGCACTCACCTCAGTATTAACGATTGTTAAGTGTTCAGTGGGTTAACAATTCACCATTCACAAAGTTTGAAGGCTGAAGATTCAGTGACTTCGAGCTAATAAGGTAAAATCATGGAGCGATACGTAAGTTGAACATCAGTAGCGGCCATGACAGATAAATAAGAATAAACATAAAATGTAACTTTTACATCTCATTAAAGTAAGTGCATTAAAATCAAATTCACCTTACATAAGTTGACATAATAAAAATTAGCTAACATCTGTCTGAAGAGAAAGGAAGTATTGAAAGAGGAGGGATTTAAAAGATGATAGGGAAGCAGCATGACGGATGTTTGAAGGGAGAGTATTCCATAAGGCAGTGGAACGGGCTAAAAAGGAGCAGTCATATTTTTTGGTTCTATGGAAAGGAGTGTGGAGGTCAGACAGACGGGATCTTGTTTCCTGGTGATGGGTTGAGGATTTAAATACCAGAAGGCTGTAGACATAAAATGGATGGTGGGAGCTTGTGATTTGATAAAGAAATGATGAAGGATTGATTAAAGGAAGTATTGTCTTCGAAAGGTTGGGGTTAACCACTTTAACTCGTTGTAGAGGTGGGATACGTGGGACCGTCTCAAGGTACCGAACACAAATCTTAAGAAGCAATTCATAATCCTTCTCAATCTGCCCTCAAGCACCTTCGGGAGGCCACAACCATAGTCAAAGTGCGGAAAAATGAGTGAGGAAACTAGGAGTTTACGGGTAGATTGTGGTAGGAGAAGGCGGGATCGGTGGAATAATTTCAAGGTACTAATCGATCGACGGGAAATTTGGGGTTTCCAGGATAGGTTTTGGTCGATGGTGATGCCAAGATTTTTAACAGAGGAACTAAAAACAATAGGATGATCATTAAGCAATAGCGGAGGAAGGGTGGTGATAGATCGGAGGAGGGATTTGGAACCGATAAGGATGGCCTGAGTGTTTGTAGGATTAAGCCTCAAGTTATTCAGGTTTGCCCAGGCACTGATTCCATCTAGGTCTTCCTGAATACTGGCAAATGCTACAGATAACTCGGAGGTTGGGAAGGATAAATAGATTTGCATTACAAAAATAGTTTAAATTACAAGATAATTTTTAATTAAATGATTATTGAACATCCTTGATCACCTTTTATTCATTCATTATCTCACATAAAATTAATAAAATAACTTTAGTCGTCATAACATTCGTCACAAGGCGGCTTTGTAATAAAATATGGTTTGTGTATAACTCTTATAAATTGTAGAACATGAAGACACTATGTGGAAGGAAGCACATCACTAAACACCACCACTAACCACATACAACACTAGTAATTACCCAGTGGCCATTAAATGTATTGTTTACAATTATTTATATTATATATCAGCAATACTAATAGCTACATAATCATTATTTATTGAATTGATTATTAGTATTAAATTTATAAAGTATTAATTTATAATCTGCAATAGTTGGTTTTACTAGGTTTTCTATTTTTTTTATTTATTTATTGCAACATTTATACATTTTTCATTGTATCAGGGATAAACGTAAAAGGAAAAAGGGAAATAATTTAGCAGAAAGGAAAAGAGACAAAATATTAAATATAATTAATGAAAGCGAAAGTATATTATTAAAAAAATAAAAATATAACAACGATAAGAATAATGGCACTCAAATAATTGCTACATTAAATTGATTGAGTTTTCTGTTAATCCTATCATTACCGATATATTTAGCCAAATGGCAAAAAGTGACAAAGCCATTAAATAAATAAAAAGCATACGATTCAGCCATATTAAATATTGATGCGGCTTTGAACTCCAAAACCAACCTGGACAGTATTGTAAAAATTTTAAAGCTACCCTTTAAAAGTCACGGAACGGTTTTATCAATGAACTGATACAATATTAGTGTATGTCACAGCTACTTGATTACTGATGCCTTTATATAAATATAAATCAAAGGGTGCAAATTCCTATTTATTATATAATCACATATGTTTATTATAACTAACGTTTTCACAGTATTTCATATTTAGAGCAAGATTTACGTCAAAATCATACAATAAAATTGTTTATGCTTTATAAATACCGAAAGTTTCTATAACTCTCGGTTTCTGCAGTACATAAGAATGTTATACGATAGCACTTTAAAGTAAATCAACAATTTATCTCAGATATTTTAAGCTTCAAAACTTAAGAAGTGTATATAAACGGTACATGGTTCGAACACTGCAGGGTTTCAGCCGATAAAGCCATACTATTTAAATATTCATGGGCTAATATTACTCAATAATGTGCTAATATAATATTCAACAAGTTGAGTCATTGTGGTCATCGGTTAAACGCCGCAACAAAAAAGAAAATGGAACTGGAAGAAGCATGCTTGACTCTACTTGTGTGAGTATGTATGTATGAGGCGTCGTAACGAAGGCAAGGATTTATTCATAGAAATTTTCAAGGCAATGAAAGCATATTGGCCCCCAGATCAATAACTTTTTTTTGCAACAATATTTCTTGTTAATAAGTTAGATAGTAAATAAATCATGTGTTTTTCAATAACGATGTTTTAGCGTGTTGCTAATAATTTGACAATGTACACAGTTTCACACTAAACAAAGATTTATTTAATACAATGTGGATAACCTTTTTATAGATTCCTTTAATAATAAAAATCAACCATATGTTTTTATCAATTGATGACAATTTAAAACAATATATCGTTCTGAGGAAGGTAATAGTTGGTTTGCCAATGCGCCTAAAATAAATTTATAATTAGAAAAATAATAGTAAGAAAAATAATGATAAATAATTAAACTGAAAATACTAATTGAAAATTTGGAGAAATTAAATTTATATAAAAATCATTGCTGCATTAAATTGGAAAACCAACTGTACTTAACATCTTTGGCGTCATGTGACACCGCTGCTACAATGTAACCTTTTGTTATTATTTAACAGTTATCATACAATACTGGCACTCACTACATTTGCTATAGCATGCTATTTGTGCTATTGTGCTAAACCCATCAATTTTATACAGGAAATAACTGTAGAAACTCGACGGGTTTAGCAAAATAACAAAAATAGCAATAGCAAACGTAGTGAGAACCCCTAATATAAGAATACAATAGCACTTTAAAGTAAATCAACATTTTATCTCAGATATTTTAAACTTCAAAACTTAAGTAGTTGGTAGGTCAGTAATATATGAACAACAATTTAAAAAATGTGACTTTAGAATTAGAAATATAAGATATTATTGAGGAATAAAAAAAAATATATTAACATTATAATAAAAACAAACAGCTCTTTCATTATAAATGATAGATTGTATTAATTATTAAAGTTTTGTATTAAGTACGATTATGTTGCTAAATCGAACTGGAAATGTTTTACTTTAGTGAGATCTTTTCGACCAATTTCGGATATTTTTATAATAATAATTATATTGCAAATAACGTCTGATTAAATGATTTAATATAAACAATTATAGATTGAGACGTTGATTTCCAAAAGGTACTATATCCATCCTAGAAATTTTTACAGAAAGCCCAAATATATCTCATATTTATATTTTTAAACCAACTCATTTGATTATGATTAACTTACACATTGATTTTTTTTTTAAATAACACCTTTTTAAAGCTGTGGAATGAAACGTTTTGGTAAAAAGTAGGAACGAAACTAAATGTGCAATTAATATATTTTGAAACTAATTGCATTTCTAAATCGCGTTTTCAAAAGACTTGAGTGTTCTTTAGATATAATCAAATAGAAGATATTGATACAACTAAATGATAAGAATACAAATAAGATAAATACAAAATATCCATTTCGTAAAAAATGTCTTTTAGTACCTTTATGATAGCAACATCTCAATAGTTGAGAGAAAATATTGTAAACACTTGATAATGAAGACTAGAAAAATGGTAAGTGTGTTCGGTTCAAACTGGAGTTACGAATTTCACCACATCACCTTATTTTCGTACGATCGTTTTCTGTTAAATTTAGCTTCAAAAAGCCACAATAGTTTCACCACAACAGTGACTATTGAAAAGGAAATAAAGAATTTTGGAAAAGAAAGGAAAACTTGGCTTGTTTCGAAATTCTCATATATGATTATTCTATCACTCGAAATAATTCAATTAATATAGCAAAAATTAGATTATATAAACCTTCATAAATTTATATTCCAAAATAAATAATCATAAATTGTTAATAGAAAAAATGATGCCGAGACGTTCTATTAGCATATAGTACAAATGTTATTAATAAAATAGAATCGAAGTTACTTTAAATATATATATTTATTTTAACATAAGAACAGTAACATAGATGAATGATAACCGTTGAAAATCTCTAGATTTTTTAGAAAATGTTATCTTACACACAAAATTGTAAAAGTTAACACCTTTTTTCATTGAAACTCCATGCAATTAATTCTTTAACTTTCGTTCATCTCTATTTAAAAATTCCTTTGATTTTAAAAAAGGATCCTTTGATTTTTTTTTTTTCGCTTTTGTGTTTGATTTATCAAATACACGCTTGATCATATAAACACATAGGGACCTAAAACCTGTATTTTCGGTGAAAAGTAGAATTCGAAAATTTTCGCGATCACAATACTTTCCATTACTATATACTTCATATAAAGGTAAGTAAAACTAAAAGGAATGAATTTATTGGTCACCATGACAGTTCTTTTTTTTTTAGCTCAATACAAAATAAATCTCATTTTTATATAAATCGGCATTCTATTTTTTCTTTAATCACGGAGTTGTTTGAATTTTTCTCATAAAATAATTTTTTTTTTATATCAATTACTGTTATAGAAGAGTAATTTAGGATATGATTATATCAATTGGAACATTCTCTTCTAATTATGTTTATATATGTTTATTTATCAAAACAAGTCAATAATAATTCTTATTACGTTTCGAGGTACCCTATGCCTCATCTTCAGATTTTCAATATTATCTAAAATATAATTGAATAAATATTATAACTAATTATATATACATTAAGAACATATTGTGATCATATCAATTGGAAACGATCTCTTCTTTATTTTGTTCATATGTATTTCTTTATTCATACATGTCAAACTTTACAAACTTTTCTCAACTGAGAACACATTCAAATACACAGAACATATTGATATATGTGATAATGAAATATTAAGATTTGATGTTGTGATTCAAATATATTTTTTAATGACCTATATTGTATAAAAATATGGAAATGGATATAACATTGAATATCTGAAGATGAGGCAAGTGAAGCCTCGAAACGTTGTAAAGTTTGACATGTATGAATAAATAAATACATATGAACAAAATAAAGAAGAGATCGTTTCCAATTGATATGATCATAGTATAATATACTCTTCTATAATAGTGATTGATATAAGAACATATTATCTATAAATTAGTAACAATTTATTTATCATTTAAACTATTTACATTCTGTTTATTATTATATATATACTTACATTTATTTCCATATTGCATCTCAATATAGGTCATTTAATATTATAATTTATTCATATTAAGTTCATATATATGAATAGTAATTCTATCAAATTTTAACTTTTCACTATCACATATTAATTTTTCCTGTGCACTTGCAACTAACATGTATACTAAAATAGTCTTTATCCAATACCTTTCTTGTGCTAATCAATGTTTTCAAATAGTTTGACATGTTTTGATAAATAAACATAATTAGAAGAGAATGTTCCAATTGATATAATCATAAAATATTTTTTTTTTATAATTTAAAAAATGTATCAATTATCTAGATAACGGAGTTGTTAAATTAATTAATGTTGAATTGAGTGAACAAACAGGGTAATTTTCAATAGACAATACCCCAAGGGCAGTAAAGGCAAAGGCTATTTATCAATAGAGCCCCCTCCACAAATTCTCTAAGCATTAATTTGACATAGATTTACTGTTCAGGTAGAGATTTCCTAGTAGCTTTAAACTATAGTTCAGATTATTTAGTCTGGCATTTACAGATTGATAATTAGAATGAAGAAGGCTGATAATTGTTTGTAAAATAATTTACATCATTATTCCACAGCTCTGGACACCTCTCAATGGCGAACGATATCTTCGCAAAAGACAAATAAATTAGTCTAAATCGTTTCTTAAAAACTGTGCTCAGATTAAGATTCCCTTTTAGTAGTGAGGAAGAAAACCTTATTAAAAGTACTGTTTTGACGTGATTATTCCAAACATAAAACTTAAATATTTTAATGGGTTATTTCGATTTCCAGTTTTCAACGGAAATAGACGTTTTAGGGTCTCGTCCAAATGGCCAAGTCCTGCAAAAAGGTCGTTGTGTCTGTCTGCGTGTGTGTGTGTGGCAAGTCTAGCGCAAAAACGAAAAGTCATACGGAACTGGAATTTCATATTTAAGACAACTATACGAGATGTTACAACTTCTCTATCAAAATGGGCTAACCAGAAGAGCAACTTTTCGCAATGCATTTAGCACCTTTTTACGAGTTTCTCAAAAAGCGGTCTAACGATTTTAATTAAACTCGCTATATTGATGTGAAATTTAATGGGATTTTATATTATGTAGGTTTCATTCTGATTGAAATAGTCTGACAGGGCTTAAATATTTTAAATTCTATCGCATCTATCGATTAAATCGTGAAAAAATAGATAGCTCGAGTTATATCAAAAATGAGTTAACTCCACGTATCGCTCCCTCTCAGACCGTCTTCCACGTCGTGTTAAATTGTTTAAAGATATTTCTTCGTGGGAGAAACTTCAGATAGAAAGAAAGCTGTATGTTATGACTCTATTTTGGGTATTGCGTAAAGTTTAAGTCGATCACCTGTAAAATGAAAATTTTTGACTTAACCACTCATTCACGACCGCCACAGATATAATAAATTATTTAATAGAATTGTAACTCTGAGTAATTAATTATTTTACCTTTTTCATCTCCGTCTTTAAAAATCCATAAATTTATTCTAACCACGGAGTTAGTGAAATTAATTTGTTGGGCACACCAGATTATTATTTTAATATTTTAAAAAAATAAATCGCCTCAATGAGAGACGAAAAGTCGTACGGAACTGGAATTTCATGTTTAAGACAACTATAGGCTCGAGATGTTACAACTTCTTTATCAAAATCGGCTAACCAGAAGAGCAACTTTCCACAATGCATTTAGCACCTTTTTACGAGTTTCTCAAAAAGCGGTCTAACGATTTTAATTAAACTCGCTATATTGATGTGAAATTTAATGGGATTTTATATTATGTAGGTTTCATTCTGATTGAAATAGTCTGACAGGGCTTAAATATTTTAAATTCTATCGTATCTATCGATTAAATCGTGAAAAAATAGATAGCTCGAGTTATATCAAAAATGAGTTAACTCCACGTATCGCTCCCTCTCAGACCGTCTTCCACGTCGTGTTAAATTGTTTAAAGATATTTCTTCGTGGGAGAAACTTCAGATAGAAAGAAATCTGTATGTTATGACTCTATTTTGGGTATTGCGTAAAGTTTAAGTCGATCACCTGTAAAATGAAAATTTTTGACTTAACCACTCATTCACGACCGCCACAGATATAATAAATTATTTAATAGAATTGTAACTCTGAGTAATTAATTATTTTACCTTTTTCATCTCCGTCTTTAAAAATCCATAAATTTATTCTAACCACGGAGTTAGTGAAATTAATTTGTTGGGCACACCAGATTATTATTTTAATATTTTAAAAAAATAAATCGCCTCAATGAGAGACGAAAAGTCGTACGGAACTGGAATTTCATGTTTAAGACAACTATAGGCTCGAGATGTTACAACTTCTTTATCAAAATCGGCTAACCAGAAGAGCAACTTTCCACAATGCATTTAGCACCTTTTTACGAGTTTCTCAAAAGGCGGTATAACGATTTTAATTAAACTCGCTATATTGATGTGAAATTTAATGGGATTTTATATTATGTAGGTTTCATTCTGATTGAAATAGTCTGACAGAGCTTAAATTTTAAATTCTATCGTATTTATCGTATCTATCGATTAAATAGTGAAAAAATAGATAACTCGAGTTATATCAAAAATGAGTTAACTCCACGTATCGCTCCCTCTCAGACTGTCTTCCACGTCGTGTTAAATTGGTTAAAGAAATTTCTTCGTCGAAGAAACTTCAGATAGAAAGAAAGCTGTATGTTATGACTCTATTTTGGGTATTGCGTAAAGTTTAAGTCGATCACCTGTAAAATGAAAATTTTTGACTTAACCACTCATTCACGACCGCCACAGATATAATAAATTATTTAATAAAATTGTAGCTCTGAGTAATTAATTATTTTACCTTTTTCATCTCCAACTGTCTTTAAAAATCCATATATTTATTCTAACCACGGAGGGGAGGTTAGTGAAATTCATTTGTTGGGCACACCAGATTATTATTTAAATTTAAAAAATATAAATCGCCTCAATGAGAGACGAAAGTCGTACGGAACTGGAATTTCATGTTTAAGACAACTATAGGCTCGAGATGTTACAACTTCTTATCAAAATCGGCTAACCAGAAGAGCAACTTTCCACAATGCATTTAGCAACTTTTTACGAGTTTCTCAAAAAGCGGTCTAACGATTTTAATTAAACTCGCTATATTGATGTGAAAATTTAAAGGATTTTATATTATGTAGGTTTCATTCTGATTGAAATAGTCTGACAGAGCTTAAATTTTAAATTCTATCGTATTTATCGTATCTATCGATTAAATAGTGAAAAAAAATAGATAACTCGAGTTATATCAAAAATGAGTTAACTCCACGTATCGCTCCCTCTCAGACTGTCTTCCACGTCGTGTTAAATTGGTTTAAAGAAATTTCTTCGTCGAAGAAACTTCAGATAGAAAGAAAGCTGTATGTTATGACTCTATTTTGGGTATTGCGTAAAGTTTAAGTCGATCACCTGTAAAATGAAAATTTTTGACTTAACCACTCATTCACGACCGCCACAGATATAATAAATTATTTAATAGAATTGTAACTCTGAGTAATTAATTATTTTACCTTTTTCATCTCCAACTGTCTTTAAAAATCCATAAATTTATTCTAACCACGGAGTTAGTGAAATTAATTTGTTGGGCACACCAGATTATTATTTAATATTTTAAAAAAATAAATCGCCTCAATGAGAGACGAAAAGTCGTACGGAACTGGAATTTCATGTTTAAGACAACTATAGGCTCGAGATGTTACAACTTCTTTATCAAAATCGGCTAACCAGAAGAGCAACTTTCCACAATGCATTTAGCAACTTTTTACGAGTTTCTCAAAAAGCGGTCTAACGATTTTAATTAAACTCGCTATATTGATGTGAAATTTGATGGAATTTTATATTAGTAGGTTTCATTCTGATTGAAATAGTCTGACAGGCTTAACATTTTAAATTCTACATCGTATCTATCGATTAAATACGTGAAAAAAAAAGATAACTCGAGTTATATCAAAAATGAGTTAACTCCACGTATCGCTCCCTCTCAGACTGTCTTCCACGTCGTGTTAAATTGGTTAAAGAAATTTCTTCGTCGAAGAAACTTCAGATAGAAAGAAAGCTGTATGTTATGACTCTATTTGGGTATTGCGTAAAGTTTAAGTCGATCACCTGTAAAATGAAAATTTTTGACTTAACCACTCATTCACGACCGCCACAGATATAATAAATTATTTAATAAAATTGTAGCTCTGAGTAATTAATTATTTTACCTTTTTCATCTCCAACTGTCTTTAAAAATCCATATATTTATTCTAACCACGGAGGTTAGTGAAATTCATTTGTTGGGCACACCAGATTATTATTTAAATATTTAAAAAATATAAATCGCCTCAATGAGAGACGAAAAGTCGTACGGAACTGGAATTTCATGTTTAAGACAACTATAGGCTCGAGATGTTACAACTTCTATATCAAAATCGGCTAACCAGAAGAGCAACTTTCCACAATGCATTTAGCAACTTTTTACGAGTTTCTCAAAAAGCGGTCTAACGATTTTAATTAAACTCGCTATATTGATGTGAAATTTAAAGGGATTTTATATTTATGTAGGTTTCATTCTGATTGAAATAGTCTGACAGAGCTTAAATTTTAAATTCTATCGTATTTATCGTATCTATCGATTAAATAGTGAAAAAATAGATAACTCGAGTTATATCAAAAATGAGTTAACTCCACGTATCGCTCCCTCTCAGACTGTCTTCCACGTCGTGTTAAATTGGTTAAAGAAATTTCTTCGTCGAAGAAACTTCAGATAGAAAGAAAGCTGTATGTTATGACTCTATTTTGGGTATTGCGTAAAGTTTAAGTCGATCACCTGTAAAATGAAAATTTTTGACTTAACCACTCATTCACGACCGCCACAGATATAATAAATTATTTAATAAAATTGTAGCTCTGAGTAATTAATTATTTTACCTTTTTCATCTCCAACTGTCTTTAAAAATCCATATATTTATTCTAACCACGGAGGTTAGTGAAATTCATTTGTTGGGCACACCAGATTATTATTTAAATATTTAAAAAATATAAATCGCCTCAATGAGAGACGAAAAGTCGTACGGAACTGGAATTTCATGTTTAAGACAACTATAGGCTCGAGATGTTACAACTTCTTTATCAAAATCGGCTAACCAGAAGAGCAACTTTCCACAATGCATTTAGCAACTTTTTACGAGTTTCTCAAAAAGCGGTCTAACGATTTTAATTAAACTCGCTATATTGATGTGAAATTTAAAGGGATTTTATATTATGTAGGTTTCATTCTGATTGAAATAGTCTGACAGAGCTTAAATTTTAAATTCTATCGTATTTATCGTACCTATCGATTAAATAGTGAAAAAATAGATAACTCGAGTTATATCAAAAATGAGTTAACTCCACGTATCGCTCCCTCTCAGACTGTCTTCCACGTCGTGTTAAATTGGTTAAAGAAATTTCTTCGTCGAAGAAACTTCAGATAGAAAGAAATCTGTATGTTATGACTCTATTTTGGGTATTGCGTAAAGTTTAAGTCGATCACCTGTAAAATGAAAATTTTTGACTTAACCACTCATTCACGACCGCCACAGATATAATAAATTATTTAATAGAAATTGTAACTCTGAGTAATTAATTATTTTACCTTTTTCATCTCCAACGTCTTTAAAAATCCATAAATTTATTCTAACCACGGAGTTAGTGAAATTAATTTGTTGGGCACACCAGATTATTATTTTAAATATTTTAAAAAAATAAATCGCCTCAATGAGAGACGAAAAGTCGTAACGGAACTGGAATTTCATGTTTAAGACAACTATAGGCTCGAGATGTTACAACTTCTTTATCAAAATCGGCTAACCAGAAGAGCAACTTTCCACAATGCATTTAGCAACTTTTTACGAGTTTCTCAAAAAGCGGTCTAACGATTTTAATTAAACTCGCTATATTGATGTGAAATTTAAATGGGATTTTATATTATGTAGGTTTCATTCTGATTGAAATAGTCTGACAGGCTTAAAATTTTTAAATTCTATCGTATTTATCGTACTATCGATTAAATCGTAAAAAATAGATAACTCGAGTTATATCAAAAATGAGTTAACTCCACGTATCGCTCCCTCTCAGACTGTCTTCCACGTCGTGTTAAATTGTTAAAGAATTTCTTCGTCGAAGAAACTTCAGATAGAAAGAAATCTGTATGTTATGACTCTATTTTTGGGTATTGCGTAAAGTTTAAGTCGATCACCTGTAAAATGAAAATTTTTGACTTAACCACTCATTCACGACCGCCACAGATATAATAAATTATTTAATAGAATTGTAACTCTGAGTAATTAATTATTTTACCTTTTTCATCTCCGTCTTTAAAAATCCATAAATTTATTCTAACCACGGAGTTAGTGAAATTAATTTGTTGGGCACACCAGATTATTATTTTAATATTTTAAAAAAATAAATCGCCTCAATGAGAGACGAAAAGTCGTACGGAACTGGAATTTCATGTTTAAGACAACTATAGGCTCGAGATGTTACAACTTCTTTATCAAAATCGGCTAACCAGAAGAGCAACTTTCCACAATGCATTTAGCAACTTTTTACGAGTTTCTCAAAAAGCGGTCTAACGATTTTAATTAAACTCGCTATATTGATGTGAAATTTGATGGGAATTTTATATTATGTAGGTTTCATTCTGATTGAAATAGTCTGACAGGGCTTAAATTACGATATTTTAAATTCTATCGTATTATCGATTAAATCGTGAAAAAAATAGATAACTCGAGTTATATCAAAAATGAGTTAACTCCACGTATCGCTCCCTCTCAGACTGTCTTCCACGTCGTGTTAAATTGGTTAAAGAAATTTCTTCGTCGAAGAAACTTCAGATAGAAAGAAAGCTGTATGTTATGACTCTATTTTGGGTATTGCGTAAAGTTTAAGTCGATCACCTGTAAAATGAAAATTTTTGACTTAACCACTCATTCACGACCGCCACAGATATAATAAATTATTTAATAGAATTGTAACTCTGAGTAATTAATTATTTTACCTTTTTCATCTCCAACTGTCTTTAAAAATCCATAAATTTATTCTAACCACGGAGGTTAGTGAAATTCATTTGTTGGGCACACCAGATTATTATTTTAAATATTTTAAAAAAATATAAATCGCCTCAATGAGAGACGAAAAGTCGTACGGAACTGGAATTTCATGTTTAAGACAACTATAGGCTCGAGATGTTACAACTTCTTTATCAAAATCGGCTAACCAGAAGAGCAACTTTCCACAATGCATTTAGCAACTTTTTACGAGTTTCTCAAAAAGCGGTCTAACGATTTTAATTAAACTCGCTATATTGATGTGAAATTTAAAGGGATTTTATATTATGTAGGTTTCATTCTGATTGAAATAGTCTGACAGAGCTTAAATTTTTAAATTCTATCGTATTTATCGTATCTATCGATTAAATAGTGAAAAAATAGATAACTCGAGTTATATCAAAAATGAGTTAACTCCACGTATCGCTCCCTCTCAGACTGTCTTCCACGTCGTGTTAAATTGGTTAAAGAAATTTCTTCGTCGAAGAAACTTCAGATAGAAAGAAAGCTGTATGTTATGACTCTATTTTGGGTATTGCGTAAAGTTTAAGTCGATCACCTGTAAAATGAAAATTTTTGACTTAACCACTCATTCACGACCGCCACAGATATAATAAATTATTTAATAAAATTGTAACTCTGAGTAATTAATTATTTTACCTTTTTCATCTCCAACGTCTTTAAAAATCCATATATTTATTCTAACCACGGAGGTTAGTGAAATTCATTTGTTGGGCACACCAGATTATTATTTAAATATTTAAAAAATATAAATCGCCTCAATGAGAGACGAAAAGTCGTACGGAACTGGAATTTCATGTTTAAGACAACTATAGGCTCGAGATGTTACAACTTCTTATCAAAATCGGCTAACCAGAAGAGCAACTTTCCACAATGCATTTAGCAACTTTTTACGAGTTTCTCAAAAAGCGGTCTAACGATTTTAATTAAACTCGCTATATTGATGTGAAATTTAAAGGGATTTTATATTATGTAGGTTTCATTCTGATTGAAATAGTCTGACAGAGCTTAAATTTTAAATTCTATCGTATTTATCGTAACTATCGATTAAATAGTGAAAAAATAGATAACTCGAGTTATATCAAAAATGAGTTAACTCCACGTATCGCTCCCTCTCAGACTGTCTTCCACGTCGTGTTAAATTGGTTAAAGAAATTTCTTCGTCGAAGAAACTTCAGATAGAAAGAAAGCTGTATGTTATGACTCTATTTTGGGTATTGCGTAAAGTTTAAGTCGATCACCTGTAAAATGAAAATTTTTGACTTAACCACTCATTCACGACCGCCACAGATATAATAAATTATTTAATAAAATTGTAGCTCTGAGTAATTAATTATTTTACCTTTTTCATCTCCAACTGTCTTTAAAAATCCATATATTTATTCTAACCACGGAGGTTAGTGAAATTCATTTGTTGGGCACACCAGATTATTATTTAAATATTTAAAATATATAAATCGCCTCAATGAGAGACGAAAAGTCGTACGGAACTGGAATTTCATGTTTAAGACAACTATAGGCTCGAGATGTTACAACTTCTATATCAAAATCGGCTAACCAGAAGAGCAACTTTCCACAATGCATTTAGCAACTTTTTACGAGTTTCTCAAAAAGCGGTCTAACGATTTTAATTAAACTCGCTATATTGATGTGAAATTTAAATTTAAGGGATTTTATATTATGTAGGTTTCATTCTGATTGAAATAGTCTGACAGAGCTTAAATTTTAAATTCTATCGTATTTATCGTACCTATCGATTAAATAGTGAAAAAATAGATAACTCGAGTTATATCAAAAATGAGTTAACTCCACGTATCGCTCCCTCTCAGACTGTCTTCCACGTCGTGTTAAATTGGTTAAAGAAATTTCTTCGTCGAAAAAACTTCAGATAGAAAGAAAGCTGTATGTTATGACTCTATTTTGGGTATTGCGTAAAGTTTAAGTCGATCACCTGTAAAATGAAAATTTTTGACTTAACCACTCATTCACGACCGCCACAGATATAATAAATTATTTAATAGAATTGTAACTCTGAGTAATTAATTATTTTACCTTTTCATCTCCACTGTCTTTAAAAATCCATAAATTTATTCTAACCACGGAGTTAGTGAAATTAATTTGTTGGGCACACCAGATTATTATTTAATATTTTAAAAAATATAAATCGCCTCAATGAGAGACGAAAAGTCGTACGGAACTGGAATTTCATGTTTAAGACAACTATAGGCTCGAGATGTTACAACTTCTATTTTCAAAATCGGCTAACCAGAAGAGCAACTTTCCACAATGCATTTAGCAACTTTTTACGAGTTTCTCAAAAAGCGGTCTAACGATTTTAATTAAACTCGCTATATTGATGTGAAATTTAAAGGAATTTTATAAATTATGTAGGTTTCATTCTGATTGAAATAGTCTGACAGAGGCTTAAATTTTAAATTCTATGTATTTAAGGGATTTTATATTATGTAGGTTTCATTCTGATTGAAATAGTCTGACAGAGCTTAAATTTTAAATTCTATCGTATTTATCGTATCTATCGATTAAATAGTGAAAAAATAGATAACTCGAGTTATATCAAAAATGAGTTAACTCCACTATCGCTCCCTCTCAGACTGTCTTCCACGTCGTGTTAAATTGGTTAAAGAAATTTCTTCGTCGAAGAAACTTCAGATAGAAAGAAAGCTGTATGTTATGACTCTATTTTGGGTATTGCGTAAAGTTTAAGTCGATCACCTGTAAAATGAAAATTTTTGACTTAACCACTCATTCACGACCGCCACAGATATAATAAATTATTTAATAAAATTGTAGCTCTGAGTAATTAATTATTTTTACCTTTTTCATCTCCAACTGTCTTTAAAAATCCATATATTTATTCTAACCACGGAGGTTAGTGAAATTCATTTGTTGGGCACACCAGATTATTATTTAAATATTTAAAAATATATAAATCGCCTCAATGAGAGACGAAAAGTCGTACGGAACTGGAATTTCATGTTTAAGACAACTATAGGCTCGAGATGTTACAACTTCTATATCAAAATCGGCTAACCAGAAGAGCAACTTTCCACAATGCATTTAGCAACTTTTTACGAGTTTCTCAAAAAGCGGTCTAACGATTTTAATTAAACTCGCTATATTGATGTGAAATTTAAAGGGATTTTATATTATGTAGGTTTCATTCTGATTGAAATAGTCTGACAGAGCTTAAATTTTAAATTCTATCGTATTTATCGTACCTATCGATTAAATAGTGAAAAAATAGATAACTCGAGTTATATCAAAAATGAGTTAACTCCACGTATCGCTCCCTCTCAGACTGTCTTCCACGTCGTGTTAAATTGGTTAAAGAAATTTCTTCGTCGAAGAAACTTCAGATAGAAAGAAATCTGTATGTTATGACTCTATTTTGGGTATTGCGTAAAGTTTAAGTCGATCACCTGTAAAATGAAAATTTTTGACTTAACCACTCATTCACGACCGCCACAGATATAATAAATTATTTAATAGAATTGTAACTCTGAGTAATTAATTATTTTACCTTTTTCATCTCCGTCTTTAAAAATCCATAAATTTATTCTAACCACGGAGTTAGTGAAATTAATTTGTTGGGCACACCAGATTATTATTTTAATATTTTAAAAAAATAAATCGCCTCAATGAGAGACGAAAAGTCGTACGGAACTGGAATTTCATGTTTAAGACAACTATAGGCTCGAGATGTTACAACTTCTTTATCAAAATCGGCTAACCAGAAGAGCAACTTTCCACAATGCATTTAGCAACTTTTTACGAGTTTCTCAAAAAGCGGTCTAACGATTTTAATTAAACTCGCTATATCGATGTGAAATTTGATGGAATTTTATATTATATAGGTTTCATTCTGATTGAAATAGTCTGACAGGGCTTAAATGCCGATATTTTAAATTCTATCGTATTTATGGATTAAATCGTAAAAAAAATAGATAACTCGAGTTATATCAAAAATGAGTTAACTCCACGTATCAGTCCCTCTCAGACTGTCTTCCACGTCGTGTTAAATTGGTTAAAGAAATTTCTTCGTCGAAGAAACTTCAGATAGAAAGAAAGCTGTATGTTATGACTCTATTTTGGGTATTGCGTAAAGTTTAAGTCGATCACCTGTAAAATGAAAATTTTTGACTTAACCACCCATTCACGACCGCCACAGATATAATAAATTATTTAATAGAATTGTAACTCTGAGTAATTAATTATTTTATCTTTTTCATCTCCAACTGTCCTTTAAAAATCCATAAATTTATTCTAACCACGGAGGTTAGTGAAATTCATTTATTGCGCACAGCAGATTATTATTTAATATTTAAAAATAATCGCTCAATAGAGTCAATGAGAGACGAAAAGTCGTACGGAACTGGAATTTCATGTTTAGGACAACTATACGCCCGAGATGTTACAACTTCTTTATCAAAATCGGCTAACCAGAAGAGCAACTTTCCACAATGCATTTATCACCTTTTTGCTCTAATTATTTTAATTAAACTCGCTATATTGTTGTAAAATTTAATGGGATTTTATATAATGTAGGTTTCATTCTGATTGAAATAGTCTGACAGAGCTTAAATGCCGATATTGAAAATTTTCTTCCTCTAAAGTACCTCTAAAGTTTGATGACATTGATAAAAGACAGCTAATTATATAAGTTGGACGAATTTGATGACTAACTAATGGTTGAAAGAGCAAAAGTATTTTTTAATGAAATTTTTGTTTTGTTTTTACAATAAGAACAGTAATATAGACGTATAATATACCGATCGAAAGAGAAAAATTTTAGATCTGATACACAAAGTTGTAAAAGGGAATAACACAAAGTGACGAATAGGGAACAAACTTTTTACTGATTAACAATTTTATATAGTTATATAATTTAATCTAAATCATATCTTTCCAACGAAAATGATTACACGTTTTATTAAAATCAACTTAAAATAATTTTCAAATCGAAGTACAATTAATAGTTTTTAAATTGATTTTAACAGTCAAGGTAAATGAAAATCGTGTGTTGCCCGCACCCGATTGTTTTAGTTATTTTACTTTGAAATAGAGTAATTTTGACATAAAACTTACTTTTCTGCCTTCACTAGAACCATATATTGAATAAAATGTGTTTTTCGCGTGTAAACTTTCCGATTTTTACTTTCACTTACTATATATACACGTAGTAAGGGGAAGTATTGCGATCGTGAAAATTTTCGAATTCCAGACTTCAACGGAAATACACGTTTTAGTGTCTTCTGAGTCCAAATGACCTAGTCCCGAAAAAAGGTCTGTGTGTCTGTGTGTGGTAATTCTAGCTCAAAAACCATTAGCTTTTTTAACGTAACTGAAATTTTATATTTAAAATTACTTTACGCCTGAGATGTTACAGCAATTTTTTCACAAAAATCGGCTAACCAAAGTGCCACTTTATACCATGCATATTGCACCTTTTTATGATTTTCTCGAAAACGGTTCCGACGATATTGATTAAACTCGCTATATCGATGTAAAATTTAATTGGATTTAATATCATGTAGGTTTCATTCTGATTAAAATAGTTTGACAGGGTTTAAATGCCGATATTTTAAATTTTCTTTATCTAAAGTACTTTTAATTTTGTTGATTCTATAAAAATAAATATATTATCTTGTTACCACTGATGAAAAACAGGAAAATATATAAATTGAATGAATTTGATATCGAAATAAAGGGAAAAACTGAGATAATATTTTTTAATGCAATTTTTTTTTTTTAAACATCAGAATACTAATATACATGTGTAACATACCGTTGGAAAGCTAAACGTTTTAGAAAAGTATTATCTCATACACAAGTTTGTAAAAGTTGATAGAGACTGATAAAAAGCCGATAAAACTAAGTGATAATTTTACATAATAATATAATAGATTTTGTAATAAAACACATGTTTCCATAGAAATTCAATTTAATTAATTATTTAATAGTTTCACTAATTTTTATCTTTAACTGTATTTGAAAATTCTTAAATCGATTTTTAAAACTGAGGTAAGTGAAAGTCGTGTGTTGCCCGCACCAGATGTTTTACGCAACTTGTGGAGAGTGTTAGGCAACAGCAATATTGTACAGAGTGTAATGGTTTCATGTCTAGTTTTACCTAAAAAAATTTTTTATCAAAATTGGTCAGACACATTAAGGATCCTCTTCTAGTAAGAGATTTAGAGAAAACAGAGAGAAGAAATTAATATGCATTTTTTCCAACAAAAAAAAATTTAGAACCTAAGAAAAACAAGGAATTTTGGAATTTAAGGAAGAGAAGAATACAATTTTATAGATATTTAAAGATAATGGAAAACACGCATATTAAAAAGAAGTGTTTCAATTACGTTTCTCTAAACTGAATAAAGTTTGTAGACTGGATAAAGGCACTGAAAAAAAAATGTAAATAAAACAGAGGTTACTGAGAAAATAAAAATATATTTCTATTTTCTAAACTTGAGGAAGTTTCATTTATGTTTTTTAATTTTAAGTAAGCATTTTTCACTTTCACTTATATTTTATTCTGTTTACAAATTCATTATTATTTATAGCCGACGTTTCGAGGTTTCCAGAATGGAAACGAATCAATTTTCTATAATAATGTTAACTACATTTTTAATAAACTTGACATACAAAGTCTTGAAAATGGAGCTAAAACCCTGAAACGTCGACTATATATTATAATTATGAAGTTGTTAACAGATTAAAAAAACAAAATAGAAGAGAAAAATGCTTAATTAAATTTTTAAAAAATATGATAATAATAAAAAATAATGTAGACAGAAGATCAGAGTGAGAATAAACTGCTGGTAGGAATGATTAAAAAGAAAAACACCATTTCTTATGCTGTATTTGGTCTATAGCTGTTCAGATTCATGTTTAAAAAGAAGAAATATACATATAAATATATATATATATATATGTGTGTGTGTGTGTGTAAGACTAATCCAGTTTCCATGAAAACATGTAAATAGAATAAAGTTATAGAAGTGTTTCTTAATTTTTTATTCGTTTATTATTTTATTT
The DNA here is from genome assembly GCA_023052935.1 of Piezodorus guildinii. Classification (NCBI taxonomy): domain Eukaryota; kingdom Metazoa; phylum Arthropoda; class Insecta; order Hemiptera; family Pentatomidae; genus Piezodorus; species Piezodorus guildinii. The sequence continues at coordinate 68,093,325 of CM041293.1, forward strand.
TTTTATCTTTAACTAAGTAAGCAGTGTATTTCATTTTTTTGTTCTAGTTTATGTATGGGAACATGATAATTATTTATTTATTATATTCTTAATTCATCTCTTATATTATTAGTATTCGAAGATGTATATCGGTTTATAATATTTTTATTTTTGTCATTTGTCTTATTGTTTTCCTTTTTACTTATTATTATTCACTGTATATTTCATTTTTTTTATCTTACTCTAAGACAGTAAATATCACATTATTGTATTTTATATTATTCTATAGGGACTTGTCCCAGAATAAATACAAAAATTATTATTATTATTATATCATAATAAACATAAACAATTAAAACTTTTTTTCTTGTACTTTTTTATGTATCTATCGTTATGAACCCAATAGAAATACTGACCTAATCAGGGATTTTTTTTTAAATATCATATAATTAATTAAATAATTTTATGCCTTATAGTATTTATGCTAGGTATTTAAACTTAATTTAGTGTATGTATTGTCAAAAGTAACAAAACTTAATTTTTATCTAACTACTCCAAAAGCTAGAATAATAGAATAGAAATTTTTTTTATTATTCTGGGACAGGGTCCCTTAAGAACCATTGATATGTAAAATTAAGATATACGATGTGTCTGGCCAAAAGACCAAAGGATTATAATTAATTTTTATTTACAATGATATCAGAAAAAAAAGAGGATTAAAGTATATAAAAGAGTAAATAAAAATAAAAGAATAATATACATAACATCTTATAGATTAAAGCGTTGAATAAAATAAAACATTGAAATTGGTCCATAATAACATATTCATTAACTGAGTTTAATATAGACAATAAATAATAAATTTTCTGTATGAATTGAAATTTGATTTGAAACATCAGGCTTGTAGTTCAGTCGTTTGTTTGGGATGACAGTAGGTAATGGAACAGCTGAGACTTGAATGATGGTAGGGATGAAGCATGGCGGGTATGAGTAGTTAAGGAATTCCAGAGAGTAGTAGAGCGGACAAGAAAGGAATGATTAAAAGTTTTTGTTCTATAGATAGGAATATGAAGGTCAGAATGGCGTGATCTTGTTTCGAGGGAGTGGATTGACGATTTAAATTGCAAAAGACTGTGGATGTAGGGAGGTAGCTAGGAGTGGATGGTTTGGTAAAGGTATGACCCTAGGAAATATTGTCTGCGGATAGAGGGAAGGTGCCACTTTAACTCGCTGTATAATTGCGTCACATGAGACCTCTTCGGTCATATAGTCATTAGAAAATAATCATTATATGTTTTTTACTTTCGATTACTATATATAGTAAGGGAAAGTATTGCGATCGTGAAAATTTTCGAATTCCAGTTTTCAACGGAAATACACGTTTTAGGGTTCCCTGAGTCCAAATAACCAAGTCCCGCAAAAAGGTCTGTGTGTGTGTGGTAACTCCCGGGCGGAAACGGTTAGTCCTATGAAACTGAAATTTCATATTTAAGACAACTATACGCCCGAGACGTGACAAAACTTTTTTCATCAAAATGAGCTTACCAGAAGAGGCACTTTATCCATGCATTTTGCACCTTTTTTCGATTTTCTCGAAAACGGTTCCGACGATTTTGATTAAACTCCTATATCGATGTAAAGTTTAATGGGCTTTAATATCATGTAGGTTTTATTTGGATAAAAATGGTCTGACAGGGCTTAAATGGCGATATTTTAAATTTTCTTCCTCTAAAGTACCTTTAATTTTAAAGATTCTATAAAAATAACCATATTATCTTGTTACGATGATGAAAAACAGGTAAATATATAAATTGAATAAAATCGATACCCAACTAAAGGAGGAAACAGAAAAAATATTTTTTTAATGCAATTTTTCGTTTTTGAACATAAGAGCAGTAATTTACATGTATGATATACCGTTGGAAAGCTAAATATTTTAGAAAAAAAATCATCTCATACACAAGCTTTGAGAAGTTAATAGAGAGTGATGAGAAGAAGATAAAACTAACTGATTATTTTAGATAATAATATAATAGATTTTTTAATAAAACACATGTTTCTATATAAATTCAATTTGATTAATTCCTTAATAGTTTCACGTATTTTTATCTCTAACTGTATTTGAAAATTCTTTCATTGATTTTAAAAATCGAGGTAAGAGAAAGTCGTGTGTTGCCAGCACCAGATTTTTTTACTAAATTTGGCATATAAGATCATTTTTTTATACATTTATTTTTTTCATATATTAATTATATATACATTGATCATTTTCTAAATATATATTAATTTTTAAAAATATTTAAACATACTATGTTTCATTTCTTAGTAAAATATATCTGGTTTGTTTTGTTTTTATTATGGAATAATTAATTCATGCAATGATTAACAAAAATAAAATCAATAAAGCAGTTCCTTAAAAATTCCTTCTCTTCCTTATTATATTTTTATAATAATTCAAATTCCAATGCTCCATTTTTAGGATATTACTTCAGTATACATTTACATTCCTTTTTTAAATGACATGTATTATCCATAAAACTTTTAAAACAGAACAAATCAAATATATTCAATGTGACTTTTAATATTTGTTTGTATTTTGGAAAAGTAGATAGTACGAATAAACAACATGATAAATGATATTCTAGACTACCATAAAGCGAAGATTTTTTCACTAAACATTTAATTTTTCGATGAAAAAAAAAGAAAAAAGAAACACCATAAAACTTGTTCCGTTAAAATATGACTAGAAAACTTTAAAATTGGACTTGAAAACTAATAACTTGAAGAAAATCATAAATCGGAGTTAAAAATAAACTTTATTTCTCTATTCATATTTTCCATTCAAACATTTCAGACAATAAGCGATTGTACTATATAAAACATAAGCAGCAGAAAGAAAAATAAACTTAAAACTGAATTTGAGACACCTCACTAAAATGTCTATGACTCTTCCAAATATTCCTAATCTTGGACTTCAATCGTGATCGAATTCAGAACTTAACAAAATCAAAAAGTACGTTTAAATTTTAGCTATTAGCATTAAAACAGACTGTGATCAATATGAAAGATAGACTAATAATTATTTATCTTATTTTTCAGACAGGCCGGAGAGGTCCTTGGCTGAGGTTCGTAAACTGCTGGGAGAATAAACTCGCGTTTCTCGATGAAAATTTGTTATAAAAGTTATTTTAAAAAATCGGTGCCAGTAATCCACCACTTCCACTTACCTCCGCTATTCAGTCTAACGGAAATTATACATTAATTATATATTAGAAAAAACTAATAAACTATATATGACTTCAGTACTTCCCCTGACTAAAAATAATAGATAATAGATATGTCAATCTATAATTCATTGTTTTTCCCTGTCAGAGAGAAATTTATTTTATGGACGAAGGGGCGTTTTGATGAAGTATAGAAGGTTAAGACAGAACGAAATAAACTACTTAAAAAAATATTTTTATCATATATGTACATTCAGACGGGGAGCGGCGTGGTCTAGTGGATAGAGCACTAGTCTGCTGTGCTCCGGGTCCTGGGTTCGAATCCCGGCTGTGGCAGAATATTATTTATTTGTTAATTCAGCCGGGGGGCGACCCTAGGGTATGGAGACCCTCCTGGGGCAGACCCAGCCTCTTTAAATTGGGTACCCAAAATAATTGGGGAAAAACCTGGCGGCTGAGCGCGATTAAGGCCTATCACCTCATTGCACTGCCGTTGGCCTAGAAACAGTACGAATCTCTATATGTACTGAGCCCAAGACCCTTCATGGGTGTAGTGGTACAGGTTTTTATGTACATTCAGACATTTTCATATTGGTAACTTTATCCACTCAAACCAAATTTGCTCCTAAACGGTAGGTCCTAGCCAGAAATGTTATATAACAAGATATATTTTCCTCTAAATTTATAACATGGAAATTGTGTTCAAAATGTTGATTCAAGCAACACCAACAGAGAGATAGAGCCGGTAAAAAAGCGCTAACATTAAAAAAATTTAGAAAAACGTGCCTTTTTTTCATTTAAAACAACATGTCCGTATGTAACCTCGTATATATATATATATATTCAAGTCACAAATTATAATAGATGTAATTCCAGCAAAACTCGGTTATTATTAAAGATGGAGAAAAATCAAAAAGATTTTCGAGATCATGACAACGCGATGAACAAAAAGAAACCCAAATCTTTTATGGTCAAGTCACAACTAATAATAAATGTGATTCCTGATTACTCGGTTATTTTTTATGATAGAGAAAAAATGTAAGGTATTCTGGAATCAGGAAATGTTATTTGAATTATTTGAATGAAAATTGAAATAAATAGATAGGAAATAGTAACGAAGTCTAGTATAAATGCTTTTAGTTTATTATTTTCAATAATGAACCTTTGTAATGATAAAAAAAAAAAATTACACCTCTCTTTTTGTGCTTTGTGCTATTTCATAGAGAATTAAGTTTCATTTGTAATCAAATGAAAAAAGAATGATTGAAATTAGATCAGAACAAACAAAAATATAGCGTTTTTAAATTAGCAGCGGTGATATGCCATTTTCCTATGAATTATTTATGCTTTTCTTTTATTAGTTAATTGCCTCTAAACAGCTATATCCTAATATAGTCATTTGAAATAAATCCCTTAAAAGTTAACCAATGTAGCCAAACGTGACTTTTTACATTCGAATCGATATCTCCTATATGCTAGGTCCTAGCGACAAACGTTATATAAGAAAAAATATTCTCCACTGAATTTCTAACATAGATCTTGATTGTTAAAATTTTGATTCCATCAACACCAACAGAGATATAGCGTGTCAAACTGAAAGTGAAAAAAACATTACACAATGAAAGTTACAAACCCCCAGCCAGCAAAAAGACATATCCATTTTGAAATGAATCAAAGGATATTAAATAAATAATAAATAAAAATATAATATATATATTATATATATATATATATATATATATATATATATTATATTAAAGATCAAATAATTATCTCTAAAAGCCATAGTACGACCAGGGCCTTCCATTTAAGAGTCCAGAGCCTTGGTCACTCAGCTATCCCCCTACCTCTCCTTTATTAAAAAATATATTTTTATTTTTTATTCTTATCGTATAATTTTTCCCATTTTCACACAACCGTTTATTCATTCCGTTTCAGATATTCGATAAGAAGAAAAGGCATTCTGAGTGGAAATTGAAAAAGCTGACACCATCTCGAGGTGTCAAGGCGTTCTGTGTTTATCAACTCCAGGTATGTTTTTTGCAAAAATATTTTCTAGGTATAAAAACCCATTATTGGGATGATTGCAATATTTAATAGTTCTCTATAATGCATATAGAATTATATTCAGATATAGAGCAAGGTGTTGAATAGGAAGAATAGATGGTATAAGAATACGCCATAAAAAAAATTCATATATTTTTTTAATATTAAAATGCCAAACTGACCTTGACGATGCCGTCTATTCATTTACAACCTCGATTCAACAAGCCGCCTGGACTGCCTCCGTTCCTAAGCACTCCCAAATTAATCCTTACAAAAACCATTTACCACAACACCTCCTAGACCTAATCCACACCAAACGCCGAGCCAGAACATTATGGCAACACACCCGTCACCCAGCAGATCGCCACTCCTATAACTTTTATTGTAGACAATTAAAGCGGGAGTTGGCGATCTTCCGTTCCCAATCCTACAATTCCTACCCTCTCTCTCTCTCTCGACTCGTGACAATTCCTTGTGAATGTCACGAAGAGAATTCTAAAATCCCCCTGATATCCCATCCTCTCCGGCGTAGTGATAATTCCTGGGCTGCTTCTGACAAAGATAGGGCCCAGGAATTTGCACCACCTAACGCAATCAATCCCTCTGAGGTCAAATATCTTCTTAAAAAGCTTCCTATTCGTAAATCCCCTGGACACGATCTCCTTACTCCTCAAATCCTAGAACAACTTCCACCTAAAGCCATTACATTCCTTACATATATCTATAACTTTATCCTACGCACTACCTATTTCCCTCTGTTGTGGAACACTCGACTATCATCCCTTTCCTAAAACCAGGCAAACCATCCAACTGTACGTCATCCTACAGACCTATTAGCCTTCTTCCGATCCTCTCCAAAATCTTCGAAAAACTCCTATTAAAGCGAATCCTGGCCAAATTTCACAATTTTCCTTCACACCAGTTTGGATTCCGTCCTCAATATTCCACGGTTCAGCAAGGACTCCGAGTTGTAGAGCACATTTCCTCCGCCCTTGAGTGCAAGGGAAATATTGTTCGGATGCCTTTCTGTACATAGCTCAAGCTTTTGACCGGGTGTGGCACCCGGGACTGCTCTTTAAGCTCAAAAACCATTTACCACAATCCTTATACCTAATCCTCCGATCCTATTTATCAATCCGCTCCTTCGAGTTCGCTGTGGTTCCGAATTTTCCAAACATTATACTGTTGAGGCCAGTGTTCCTCAAGGCAGCGTCTTACCCGTCCTCTACACCCTCTACACCGCCGATATCCCTACCGATCCCAATACCTTTCTGGCAACATTTGCTGATGACACAGCCATTTTATCATCCGATTCCGATCCTGAAGTAGCATCGCTAAATCTCCAAAGGCACCTTTCCCTTGTCGAAGACTGGTGTAAGGCTTGGCGAATCAAGGTGAACGAAAGCAAATGCACACACGTCACTTTCACCCTTTGACGTAAATCCTGTCCAACAGTTAAATTCAATTCCATACCGCTTCCTTCCTCAGACACAGTCCGGTACCTTGGCTTTTTACTAGACAAAAGACTGACGTGGAACCCACATACCAGACTTAAAAGGATAGAACTCAACCGCAGATTCGGCCGGTTATACAAACTACTAAACAGAAAATCTCATCTTACAGTCGACAACAAATTACTAATATATAAGACAGTACTGAAACCTATATGGACCTACGGACTTGAACTATGGGGGACAACTAAATATTCTAACATCAAACGTATCCAATCCTTCCAATCCAAAGTCCTCCGAACAATAACTAATGCTCCTTATTACGTTACCAACTGTACCCTACACCATGACCTTAATATTCCATTTATTTTAGACCTGGTACCATCCAAATTCTCCAAATTCCATCAGAACCTTCTTCATCATCCTAATCCTCTTGCTCAATCGCTCTCCAGCTCCACCCATCCCTAGAATCATCCTCGAAGATTGAAACGGCAGTGGCCTCGCGACGTTTTGTAAACATTTATTCTGGAGTTCTGACACTGGTCAGATCCTCCACTCATGTACTGTATGTTTGTGGCTATTCCGCCCTAGCTCGGCCTCCACTGGCTTACACCAGTGAAGCGCTGAGTGAGAGGCGCTGGGATCTCTTGGATTCGGCTTCTCTCCCCACTTGTGGAGAGAGCAGCCGAGTCTAGGGTCCCTTTAGCAGATTGTATATATTGTATATAGTTAAGTTTGTTTGTATGGTTTTTATTTATTTCCCAACTTGTATTTATCTCTACTACAGGTTGTTGTTTTCATTTGTTTGTTGTTGTTTTTTTTGTTTTTTTTATTAATTGTTATTTTCTTGTATATATATGTAATTCTTAAAGAAAGTAGACTTTAGACGATTCTAAAATAGTAGTTTATTATTGATAACAATATACAAAAGTAGATACATACAAACAGAATGAACACATAAACAACTTACCTAAAATAGTAGAATTGAATAAAAAGTCCCTTTCTACTCTATCTAGAAGCTAACAGTCAGAGATCACATGAAACCTACCCAATCTTTAAAAACACATGTGATCTACTTTGTCACTATGATAAATGGCGACACTATCTACAACTAAATTATGATTATAATTTACACCTCCGTTGGTCGAAGACTCTTTTTCCGCAGGAAAAGAGTATGGTACCAGCTTAGAGCTATGGAAGAAATTGGCTGCCCTATGTCTCGTATTGCAGTCAACTTCATAAATAGATGATGAAACCCTACGTTTTATGGTAAAAGGTCCTTTCCTAACTTCATCCAACTTATCTCTATTCAATCTATTCCCATTCGAAACGTACACCAAATCTCCTTCCTGAAATTCATGTTCCTTCCTTGTTTGATCTACCCGCTTCTTATTTCTTTCAAAACTTATTCTTGAATTTTCAAATGCTTTCTGACGATCTGCACTCAAATCAGTTTCACGTTTCAATTCTTCAGGAACTATTTCGGATGTCATTCCATATAACAGATAAGCGGGTGAAAATTTAGTCGTTCCGTGAGGTGTGTTGTTGTACTCCTTGATGCAAGACTCAGCCACAGTGGTCCAAGACACCTCATCATCAGTTTCATTTTATTCGACAACGGATTCTGTTTACCAATGTTTGATTTAACCGTTCATTCAGTCCATTGGATTGTGGGTTGTCTACTGCTGTATAGAGCAGATCAATTCTCTTGTTTTGTAGGTATGTTCTGAACTTCCTTGCATTGAACGCCCCATATTGATCAACTAGCAACATTTTTATTTTGTTTCCTTCTGCCACTGGGTTGATCAGTTTGATGAAATCAGTAACACTTTGTCCACTGGAAGTACGGATCCACGCATACCTAGAAAAATGATCTACTAGTAAAAATGAATTTTTCCAAACTTCCCAATCAGCTATTGGTAATTTAATTAAACTTGAACCGTACCATTCTTTTGCATTACCATCCATAAACAACTTTAAAGCTTCTACCCTGGTGGAACCATCAAATATTTTAAATCTGATACATTCCTTCTCGAAAGAGGTTATCCAATTTAAAGCTTCTTGCTTTCCATTAAACTTACTTAAAAGAAATTTGTGTTCTATTTCACTTAAAGTTACTGCATAAGTAGTTGAAATACGGTCCTCTAATTCCTTAATACGTTTGATCAAAAAACCTCGTTGGCTGATTTTGTTTCCCCTAATGCAATATTCATAGCACTAGCTTCATTTACATTATATTCTTCTAAATAGTGATCACTAATTTTGAAGTTATCATCTTCATCTAAATATTTATTTATTAATTCCGGTTTAAAAGCAATAGCAACTTTTCTATAACCTCCTAATTTAGTGATAGAATTTTTCATACTCACAATTGTTTTACTTGCTAATAGTTCTTTGTGCAATTCCAAATCCTTTAACTGATCTGGTAAACCGTACCATACAACCTTGTCCACAGACAGAGCAGTTAACTCATATTTTGCTTCTCCTCTCTTGACAATATGGACATGAAGTTTTTTACTTGAAGCCATAGTTGAGTAGACTTTTATTCAATTTGTAATTCTTAAAGAAAGTAGACTTTAGACGATTCTAAAATAGTAGTTTATTATTGATAACAATATACAAAAGTAGATACATACAAACAGAATGAACATATAAACAACTTACCTAAAATAGTAGAATTGAATAAAAAGTCCCTTTCTACTCTATCTAGAAGCTAACAGTCAGAGATCACATGAAACCTACCCAATCTTTAAAAACACATGTGATCTACTTTGTCACTATGATAAATGGCGACACTATCTACAACTAAATTATGATTATAATTTACATATATATGAATTTATTTATTTCCGATTTTATGTAATTTGACTTTTTCATTATTTTTTATATATATTGTATGAATGTGTACTACATCACTATTACTACTGTTCATTATGTAACAAATTGTAATATTTCTCAATAAATAAAAAAAAAAAAAAAATATTAAAATGAAGATTATATATTTTCTTTTGAACTAAAAATTAGAACGAGGAAGATGGTTGGGGGTGCGGTCATAAATTAAAAACACACATTTAAAATAAGTGTTATTTTAATTATGTGGCGACGTTTCGGCCTACAATGTGGGCCTTCATCAGGGCTAAAAAAACAAGATAACAACCAATGTAATTATAGACTTAATAATGCGTTAGGTATATAATAATAATATGACAGTAATAAATTATGGGAACATAAATAATATTAAATGTAAAATGATAATAAGATGAAAATTATAAAGTATGGAAATAAGGTGACAGTTATAAAGTATGGAAATAAACAAAATTGAGATGATATATCATATGATGTTATCTTATTATCATTATACATTTAATATTATTTATGTTCCCATAATTTATTACTGTCATATTATTATTATATACCTAACGCATTATTAAGTCTATAATTACATTGGTTGTATCTTGTTTCTTTTAGCCCTGATGAAGGCCCACATTGTAGGCCGAAACGTCGGCACATAATTAAAATAACACTTATTTTAAATGTGTGATTTTAATTTATGACCGCACCCCCAACCATCTTCCTCATCTAATTTCTCAACGGTCAACAAAACTCCATCATTAAAAATTAGATCTTCTTATCTAACAAAACATCTTCGTTTCTTATCTAACAAAACCTTTTTTTATATTTATTCTCACAATAATACATTCATATCAGTTTAAGGGTTCGAAGTCAACTCTGCTTAATTTTCAAAAATGTATAACAAACTAAAAACAATAATATATATTAAAAATAAAGAATTCAATAATTTAAACACTTAAAAACAACCATGTTAAAATATACATCTATATCTATATGCTTATCACATTATAAAATTCTATTTCTTTTTTTTTTATAACATACCTTCCATATTTCCAAATATAGATCCAAAATTATTCAAATTATTTCTTGTTTTATTTGCAAAAACGTCCGTAAATGAAATTAGCCACTGTTTTTTTTATTTTTTTTTTATAACGTATTATATAATGCTTAAAAAATTTCATTATAACATATTTCATGGCTATTGCACTATTGGACTGAAATACTAACCTTTAATCTTTGTTTACTATTCTATATTCATATTTGATAACTATTTCGGTGTTTTGCAAATTATCATAGTAAATAAAAGGTAAAAATTGATATATATATCAATTTATTATGGTAATTTAAAAACACTTAAACAGTTATCAAATATGAATATAGAATAGCAAACAAAGATTTAATGTTGTATTTTAGTAGATTAAAAATTCAATCTATTAATAACATCTGGATCAGTTAATGCTGATTTTATTTTTCGAATCTAATTTATAATTAACTGTATTTTTTTATATTTTTAACAATATATATTCCTTCTTATATATTTCTATTTTTTGTTAATTTTTTTTTATAAAAGTACAAAGTAGTATATGATTCAGAAATAATTAATTAATGATTAATGAAAACAATATATTATAGGTAATTATACATAAATTATATATGAAACATTTATGTGTAGTTATATTTTTTATAGCAGGGAGCGGAGTGGTCTAGCGGATAGAGCACTAGTCTACTGTTCTCCGGGTCCTGGGTTCGAATCCCGGCTATGACAAAATATTATTTATTCTATTAATTCAGTAGGGTGGGGGGGGGGGGGGGAGGAGGACAAACTAGGGTATGAAGACCCACTTGGGGCAGACCCAGCCTCTTTAAAAGTGGGTATCCAAATTGGGGAAAAAACCTGGCGGTTGTGCGTTATCAAGGCCTGATCACCTCATTGCACGGTCATTGGCCTAGAAACAGTACGAATCTCTATATGTACTGAGCCCCCCAAAAAAGACCTTCATGGGCTGTTGAAGTAAAGGGTTTTTTATTTAATATATTTTTATAGCAATTGAATTCCACTAAAAAACTGTCCACAAATTGTTTGTCTAAACTTTGTGGTATTTGGTTGCTACATACGAAAAATTAAAAAAACAAAACATTTGTGGCTTTTCTCTGAAAGCACTATGCTTACACTTCATTTATTTGGCCGCGATGTCAGCTTATATCGATATGACTTATTCATAACTCATTAAAAAAACATATAAGTATCCTAGACATAGACGATCTTTGGAACTCTTTGACCGTTGAGATATTTAATAACATTATCTTTTTTATGAGCGATATCGAGCAAAGTGTTGAATAGGGAGAATAGATGATATAGGAACACGCCCAAAAATCATTTATATAATTTTTAAATTTTTTTTTATAAACATATTTATTGATATTTGCAACTGTATTAAATAAAAATACATCTAGTAAATGTGATGGTAATATATAAAACTGTCATGAAATACATGTAGAGACACTACCCAGTGGCAGCACTCTAAAAATATTCTAAACTAGAAGGTCCCGAGGCCATTTCCTTTTCAGGCGCCTCGGAGTATTATAGAATTGAAGAGGAAGAAAGGATTGAAACTAGTGGGTTAGAGTGAGAATGGAGTTTGTCATGAAAGGATTGATACCTGGTCTGGGCCAAATCAGTTACATGGGGAACATTAAGGTCTTTATGGATAAGTTTATTCGTGACAAAGTAAGGAGCGTTGAGGATTTTACGAAGAATTTTGGACTGTAAGGATTGGATGCGGGAAGAATTTGTTGGTTTAGTAGAGCCCCAAAGCTCTACTCCGTGAGTCCAGATCGGTCTTATAATAGTCATGTGGATGAGCCTTTTGTAGTTCAGAGGAAGGTTTGATCGTTTGTCTAGTAAGTGTTGAAGTAGCCTAAAGCGGCGATTTTAAATATTAAAATTATTGAAATGCAGAGTACATATTTTCTTATGAAATTAAAATTAGAACATTACTCATCAAACAAAACTTTTTTTTAATATTTATTCTCACAATGATACATTCATATCAGTTTAACGTATCGAAGTCAACTCTGCTTAATTTTCAAGATTCAAACTGCCAACCGATTAGAGATACTAAAATACCGTATAATGGATATATATAAAGGTGAAGGAAAAATATGGAGTACTTTATAATCACTATACTAAAGCTTCATAAAAAATTTCAAGTAATCGAACAACAATTTAATATAATGAATTTTTTTTTTATTGTTTGAGAAGGTAATTGAATTGGAAATAATGAGTGAATGTTTGCAATGGTTTTTTATATAATCATTAATGTTTGGTCCTACTGCACTCACTATTTTACTTCATATTATGACGACTATAATATTGATTAATACTCCTCCATTTCATGATTCTGTATTATGACTTTAAACGTATGCTGAAATGTTAGCGCAAATTACAACATTATGATATACCAAATGTAGATTTTTTTTTCGGACCACACACCAATTATTTTCACTTCAAATCTCGAATACTTTTCTTTTTTTCACCCATCCCTAAACTTCAATGTTCATTCTATAAAAAGGAGTTATAGAATCCTTCATAAAAACCGAAACAGTAAAAAATTCATTGTCATTCTTTGCCGTATATAAGAGCTCTAAAAATCTTTAAATATCCAAAGACCTCTGAAATAATCACAAGAGAATCGATTTCGATTCCCAATTTAATTTAAACCCTTGTTTTCTTTCCACGGCCGTAAAATCTGATCTATCACATAAATAATTTACGATTTCTTCCTGAATTACTTCAGCAATAATGTTCACTGATAGTTGTAAAACTTAATCAGCCAATTTACTTTTTAAGACTGCTAAACATTAAATTGTCAGCGGAGTGAAAATAGGTTCACATTTGAATTCAACCTTATTTTACGGTTTTTAAGTATATATTATTCAATCCAGAGAAAGGAGGATATTTATTTAAATAATGTATGCAGGCAAAATCCAGCATACCGCCTAGAAGAAAATTATACTACCTATAACTGCAAATTAAATTTTTCGTGGACGGGATCACTTGTAGCTGGGTGGCTAGCGTAACAGCCTCCCATGCCAAAGGTCACGGGTTCAATCCTGCAGGTGGTCCTAGGATTTATTAATGGGAGTAAAAAATCCTTAGTTACGCCGTCCTTCGGAGGGGACGTTAAAAGGTGGTCCCGAGCCTGTGCGATGTCAGGTACTCGTTAAAGATCCCTATCCTAATAAAACCTGGATAGGCAAAATTTAGGTCTCCCACTGCAGCATCGTTCGATTAGCCACAATAGCATAAAGTGACGTTAAATAATTAATTAAATAAATTAAATAAATAAATAAAATTTCGTGAATGATTTAAATAATATTTACTAGTATGGTATATTATTTTTTCTAATTTATTTATTTGCTCATTTGTTTACTTATTATTTCCTACCAGTAAGCACTATTCCCAATAGTGGTCATTGTCGTATTTCACCTGTACCTCTCCAAATCCAAAGGGTTCAATACAAGTATAGATTCATTTTCTTTCTATGCCAGCAGACATGCAAGGAGGTTTTTGGGTCGGGATCGCGTTAGATCTGGCTCAGCCGTCAGATTTTTTCCCAATATTTGAATACTCATTATATAAATGCTAGGTGTGCTTTAGGAGCGTCTTCCTACTACAGGTTCGCCCCACGGCTAAAAGATCCGAATAAATAATTATTCAGCCATAGTCGGGATTCAAACCTAAGTCCTGGAAAAGAGCAGCCTAGTTATATTGTATATTCACTATATCTTATTATGTTTTGGATTGATGCATGTTAGGTTTTGTACGTTTCAAAAGTGGAGCTTCAGAGGGTTTTATGTGTTCTATGTGATAATTTAATTGTTTTTAAGAAACTAGTTGCTTGACAAAATAAACCAATGAGTACAAGAAGTTCAACACGCCATAATTATTTTTCTGTTGCAAATTAGGTGCGGATATAGAAGGCAGGGTATTCTCGAGAAGAATAAAACATTGCTAATTTAAAATACGAATATTAATATTAAATTCCTATATTATTATTCATTATTAGAGTAATATTGTATCATTTATTATATAAACACCTTAGTGACACAAAGAGACACAGTGTCGGTTCGAATCCAGACCGTTTGGGCTGAAACTTATTTCGTGGTCGGACCACTAAATAAATCATGACCACCATGAGATAGCTAGAATATACTGATAGCATTCGGGATAACCTAGGAATCGGTGTGGTCTAGCGGATAGATCACTTGTCTATTATTCTGGTCTAGGGTACGAATCCTGGCTGGGGCAGTATATTTTTGTTCTGTTGTGACCCTCCGGGGGCAGACCCAGCCTCTCTATAGAGTGGGTATCTAAGATTGGGGTAAAACCTGGAGGCTGAGCGTAACCAAGGTTTAATTACCTCATTGCCTAATTAATTAATTAAGTAATAAATTACCTCGGTCGGTCTAGAAACAGGACCTTCATGGGTTGTAGAGGTAGAGGTTTATAGGACAACCAGTGCTGTTTTATGGTCTAGCTTTATTTAGGTAGAACATAAAAACCGTCTCCTACCCAAACAAAAAATGACTCAAAGAAATAATTCTTGATTACAAATCGTCCAATTTAAGTTAATTTTGGCGCTCAACATTTATGTTTTTCATAAAATTTTTATCTGTTATTCTCGATGTTTTATTTCAATCTAAACCTTAGATTAGAACAATCTAAAACTTTTAGTTTACTAGCCGAGCAATTTTATAACTGGGGAACCAGCTGAGTCTCTGTCAACAAATTTATACTGCTTGAACTGATAATATAGCTGTATCATACACAGCTTGTATCTGTATTATTTTTATAATTTTTCACTCAATCCCCTTTAGAGAACTAGATTTTTGTCATTATGGTCTCAAAATTGAAATTTTTACAGTAAGAACATTACTGACTTAGCCATTTATGAAAAAATAATCAAAGTTGAGAATCTTATCGTTTACAAACTTTTAACTTAAGTCTCATTTTTAATCAATTTTCGAGGATTATTAAACCACTTTCTTCAATATTTAGGTAATTATTTGTGAGTAAAAAAATGTAAAGCACGCCTTTATCATATTGTCAGTTTTTGTTTTGATTCGATATCTTCAAAATTATTAGAGTTAGATAGATAGACAAATGTCATCATCCCCGAAGTTTACTTAGAATGGCTACTAAACTAAAATTATTAGTCAGATTATTATACTTTATATTTATCCATTTTGGTTAATTATTTTCAAAAATAAACCTTTGTAATCGACCAAAACAAGAATTACCCCCTTCAAAATTTGAGGGCTTACGTCTCAAGATGCGTAGAATTAAAAAAAAAATCCGTTAGTCCGCCACATTTCCTCGAAACTACTGGACCATTTTTTTTTTAATTCGCCATGAAAATAACGGGCATGCAATGATGAACCTAACACCTAGACGTTGATATCAGCTGTTTTTTTTTAAAGTGGTGGCCGATAAAAAGTGATTTAATTCAATAACTCAGTTATTTTTGAAGATAGAAAAAAAATGTACGAGTGTTTACTAACCAAAAAACCGTGAATAATTATAATTAAGAGAAAAGAAAAAAAATCAAATTTAATTATAAATACACCTATAACTTAGTTATTTTTGAAGATAGAAAAAATATGTATACAATATTAGAATAAGTAAAGCGCGATAATTATAAAATAAAAAAAATTCTTATATGGTCTAGCTACAACTTATTAAAAATGTGACTCCCTCATAACTCTAAACCGTTTCTCTTAATTAATAAATACTAAAAATTATATATATATTATATATATTATTAGTTTATATATGATATAGCGTTTTGGAATTATTAGTAGTGATGTGATGATTTTCCTTTGAATTATTTGTTGCTTTTCATATTGCTCATTTGCCTGACTACAGCCTTATAAAGATTTATAGCCTAATATTGTTATTTGGAAATTATAAACCATTGTGTAATAATTTGCAGCGTTTTATTTTATTTTTTTTATCCACGGTTTCAAACTCAGGCAAATGTATAGAATAACCTGTAAAAATATCATGAAATTCAAAAATTTTAATTGACTAACGGATTATCCCATATATATAGATATACACCACAGACATGATATTATGAAAGGTTTTAAAAAGCTTAAGCTTAGATATTAATTTCAAGCCTTTGCTCGCTCCTAAAACAAACTCCTAGCCTTAAACAAAGATATGATGTCCATGTCAGTTTATTCAAATAATCTCAAAATTTCACTGGATCTTACGGAATCCCAAAGCAGGAGGTATGGTGCAGATGGAAAATACTTATCAAATTTTCACTCTTTTCAGAGCCGACGGGAAGTGTGAGGCAAGGTACGTTCTTATTCATAGAGTTGAATCTTACATGCTTTTTAGAAGGCTGTTTCTATTCCGAGTATCCTATCCAGATGAAATCATCTCAATGTTTTAGCTTTTCATCTATTTTTATTAGATATTTTTTATTGCCTTAATCTGTTACGGAAAATATTCAAATTTGTATTGTTGGATAGATAACTGTTCATAAAAATTTATATTATTATATCGCAACAAAAAATATTACAATATATTATAAAAAATATTAAGAGAACTATGGTCACTCAGACCGTCAGTCCGAAGCTCAGTGATACTACTATAACTTCATCAGACACAAAAACAATAACAATAAATAATTAATATTATATATTATGTATATATTTATTTTTTTAATTAATTGTGATTCACATTTTCACTCAATACTTTTTATTTGTCTAACGTTTCGGCTCTAGGTCATTTTCAAGGATTCCTCAATAGATATATATTTGTAGTCACATATTAAAATATCTTGAAAATGGCCTAGGACCGAAACGTTTGAAATAGTAAAATAAAAAGTTGTTTAGTGGAAATGTGGATCAAAATATGTTTTAAAAAAGAAGCTATAATTCACTCAAAAATTAAATACATATATAATAAACATTATTTATATAATAGTTAGTATTATGCATTATAGTTCCTGGACTATCACCCACGCACTGCTGCAATATTGACACTTGGACGATTTGTAATTGAACAACCAGTGTGATTAACATCACCAATTGATACAGACTGCTTGAATTTATCAATCGCTCTCTTCAGAGTTGATGAAGTCATATCATTAATTCGACCATATTTTATAGGAATTTTCTAACTGTGACAGCAATATTCTAACCAGGCAGCATACCAAGACTTAAAAAAAAAAAAATATTCAACAATAAAAAATACGCTCCATTTTCACACACCCTAAATTATCAGCTGTTATATTGACAAAGAAAGATAAAACAATTTGAAATTTGCGTTAATTTTATTAGCACACCCTTTTTATACTTGGTGTTTTTTTATTCTTTTATTGGTATTTACAACTGTACACAGTACAACAAGTAAATGAGCTATTTACAGAACATTGGCTTGGAAAAGTCTTGAGAAGAATCTACCCAGTGGTAGCACTTCAGTGTTTATTTGGTAAGCATGTCTCGAGGCCACCGTCTTTTCAGACGCCTCGGAGGATTATCGGGAATAGATACCGATGGGAGGAAATGGACAAGCGGGTTTGTATGGGCGGGTAATTTGGAATGAAAGGAGGAGTATCTTTTTTGGGCAATTTCTGCAACGAGTGGGATATTCAGGTCTCTATGGATGAGTTTGTTGGTAATAAAGTAAGGAGCGTCTAGGATTTGTCGACGGATTTTGGATTGCAAGGATTCGACGGTTTAGTGGAGCCCCATAGCTCTATGCCATAAGTCCAGATAGGTCTAATAATGGTTGTGTAAATGAGTTTTTTGAAGTATAGAGAGAGTTTTGATCGTTTGTCAAGTAAGTGTTTTAATAGTCAATTTCTACGAGCAGTTTCTTGTCGTTTAAGTCTTGTATGAGGATTCCATGTGAGACGTTTGTCAAGATGAAGTCCAAGGTATCGTATTTGTTCTACAGTGATGAGTGGGGTATGATTAAAGATACTTGTTTCTGAACGTCTTATAATCTAAATCGTCGATAAATATACACTGATTAAGAAAGATTATAAAAACAAAATGAAATCAGACAACAATCGGAAGATAAAAAATAAACAGGATTATTATTGACACAATGAATGAATTAATGAAAAGTAATTTTTATTTTGGAACATTTCATCATATAGCAACAATGTATTATGAACAGAGGAAGTCCAATTTGTCTGGCTACATTTATTACATGATAACCTAGTCAAAAAGTAAATTATGTACAGTCAAAATAAACAAAACATACAACTTCGAATGAGTTTAGTTGCACATTATTAAGTCAAGATATATTACATATTGGCGGAAGATTGTGTTTTGAGTAGATGGATAAATAAATGGTGTTTGAAAGTGTTTAGAGGTAACCCTTTAGGAAGGGAGATGGGTAAAGAGTTCCAAAGTGTGGCAGACTTTTCATTGATGATAGACTTTTCAATGGAAGCACTTCTATGGTAAATATAAATCGGTCGCTGAGATCTTGTGTTGAGGTTGTGCACGGAAGAGAACACCATCGTATATTATGACAAATTAGTGTATATAAAATATGATAATGTGAACGAAATAGTTGATGTGGTATACGTAATAAAGTATGAAATCGTATCGATTGGGAGTTGTTGTTTTTTTTATAAACTTCTTTATTTGAATCAAAACACAGACATATTACAGTGCAAGTAGAAGTCACTATCCCACTAAGGCGAGCCCGTGTGTGGGAAAGGAGTTCACCTGCGGCAATTCAATAAAAGTACAATAACAAACAGTAACAGTATACAGTATGATACAATACAATACTTAAATAATATAACATAATTTTATAAAGAAACAGTAACACACTATACAGCAAAAACACAATATATAATTCATAAGAAATATAAAATACAATTATAAAGAAACAGTAACACACTACACAGCGAAAACAATATAATACATAAGGAATATAAAATACAATTATAAAGAAAGTAACACAGTATGAAGCAGTAATTGACTAAGCTTAAAAGCTGTAAGGAATACATATATACAAGATATAAAATTAAGGCATGCAAATATAAAATTGAATTACATAATCCCTAATTTATACAAAAAACAATTATAAGAAACAGTTAAACAGTATACAGAAATAGACTGTAATTGACTAAACCAAAAGCAATAAGGAATACAAATTCATATATTCAAGATATAAAATTAAGGCAAGTAAATACAATATTGAATTACATGCTAAGCAATATAAAGATACATAACATAGTACACAGTAAGAAATTGACAAAATCAAAAGTCGATAAAGAATACATGTACTTGTATACAGGACAAATATCAGAATGAGTGACGCAGGCTTGCATTGACGACATGTCTATAGCGATGAGTAATTTGGATTCAACAATTCAGATATTTTCTCTTCACTGAGGGATTTCGTCCACATTTTAACATTGTAGTAATAATTTGAATACATTGGAGGATTTGTGTGAGAAAATTGAAAATTTGGAGGAATATTGTTGTACACAGTAGCAATAAATAACAAGTCTGGTGTGTCGTCCAGGTATGTTTTGGTCTTGGCACAACTAAGCTAAAGTAATTTTTCAGTCTTGTAGAAAAACGGTGGTCAATCTTCCCGAGTTGGGAAATAATTTTCAAAATAGTATAGACTATTTATTGCGAAACGAACATTTTGACACCCGATGTATGACTTCGTCAGAGTTATTATCTCAAAAGTTGTTGGACAAAACTGCATAGCAGTCCAAGCACAGATTTTCCGTGCTTCGGAAGGAAAACCCCTGATAATAGGCAATGTGAAATTTTTTTTTCGAAACCCCTATAAGCCAGTATTTTAACCTGGTATTTTCAAAATCATTTCCCGACACCCCACTTAGGAGATCAGATACTTAGATACAGATAAAATAGGTGATATAGTTTTATACAATTTCATCTTTGTACGATTTCACCTTGTCCTGATTAACTTTCTGACTTTATTGACGTTCTAGTAAATTAATTAATAATTTCTATTATAATCAACACATAGAAAATAAAATTAAAACATTGAAAATTAAAAGGTGATTTCCGAGAATAGAGTAAATTCAAATGCCAATGAGAACCTCATGTCCAAAGGGAAATAGGAGCAGAATAAAGCACACCAAACATGTCATTTAATGAAATATAAAATGATGAAACTTCAAGTTGCTAAAAAAATTACAAATGATTTTTTTATTAGTTAACTATTATTTAGTTTCTATATTAAAAAGTGTTCTTTTTAGTTTAGTAATCCTAGTTACCAGTAAATTGGTTCGATTCGTATCCTTTTAAAAGGAGAATAGAGTAAAAAATGGTGGTTCTCTTCCATTTTTTTTTTTTTTTTTTTTTTTTTTTTTCCTGGTTACAATAAATGTCAATTGTTAAGAATCCTTTCAACGAGAATGGCGAATTTAACTTAGAATGAAAAAACAAAAAATAAAAGAGTCCTTAAAATATGAAAATCGGGCATATCCTTTGAAATAGTAAATTAGTCCTTTTCGGGCGTTATTATTAGTTAAGTAACTATTATTATGATTTCGGGCTCTGGGTCCTCACGGAGAGCGATTTCCCTCAGCTGGTGTCCAAGCAGAATTATGGACATTTTCTAGCATTTATTCATGCTTGGAAAACTTCACTTGGTCCATCAGCTTTTAACGTAGGTGGAACAGGACGAGATCGAGGAAGTCCACCTCCGAGAGAAGAAGCAGAAGCTGAAGATATGATCATCGAGGAGAGACCAGAGTGAAAAAACTGGGAAGAAAAGAAAAAAAAAATTTCAAGATTACTACTGGTAGCACTACTGGCTACCGACACCCGTATTGTCATGTGGCAGGGTAGGGAGAAATAAATAAATAAAAAATGATTTTATTAAAAACAAAAAAAGTATGACTGACTCATAATAGGCACTGTACTTTATTGTCCTCATTATTTGTTATACTTTTTCAAAATTCAAAATTATGCTTTGCTCTAGTATGGCAGTGTGCATATTACAGTAAAATACGAATATCAATTACTTACTCGTAAAAACCGTACTTTTAGTAAAATATAATTATAATACAAGGAAAGTCGAGCTCCTTAGAAGTCACTGAAAGCTTGCCTGAAATGCTATAGTCAATTACTTATAATAATTTTTAGATAGATAATTTATCACAACTGCTGAACTATGGCATTCTTTAAATCGACAGTCCTTCAGTTTATACGGTGAAAACCACAGCGATAGTTTCATTTGGGTTGAAGATATATCCTCAAAGTTACTAAAATTTATGATTTACTAAAAAAGGAGAACAGTAAGACTTAAATTAAAAAGGTAAGATTATGAGTATTAGAACTCATGAAAAATCCTTTGTGAAATGATCAGACGCTTACCGGTTCTCCATAAAGATATATATTTATTATTTATTAATTTATTGAAATTTACAACTGTATTAGTAAATACATCAAGTAAATTGGCTCATAATATAGATAATATACATGAAAAGACATGAAGAGAATATACCCATTGGCAACACTCCACTAGGTATATCTACACTAGTAGATCTTGAGGCCATCTTCTTTTCAGACGCCTCGGAGGATTGTCAGGAATGGTAGAGGAAGCAAGGTTGAAACTAGTGGGTTAATGTGGGAGTGGAGTTTTCATGGAAGGAATGAAACCTCGTACGGGCCAAATCAGCAACATATGGGACATTAAGGTCTTTATGGATGAGTTTGTTGGTGACACAGTAGGGAGCATTGAGGATTTTTCGAAGGATTTTGGATTGTAAGGATTGAATACGGGAAGAATTTGAAAGTTTAGTAAAGCCCCAAAGCTCAACTCCGTACGTCTAGATAGGCCTCATGATAGTAATATAGATGAGCTTTTTGTAGTTCAGAGGAAGTTTTGATTGTTTGTCTAGTAAGTATTGAAGTAGCCTAAAGCGGCGATTTTAAATATTAAAATTATTGAAATGAAGAGTACATATTTTCTTATGAAATTAAAATTAGAACATTTCTCATCAAACAAAACTTTTTATTAATATTTATTCTCACAATAATACATTCATATCAGTTTAACCTATCGAAGTCAACTCTGCTTAATTTCAAGATTCAGAAGTTAGAGCGTCTGTCCATTAAGTATTGAAGTCGTTGGGCAGTTTCTTGTCGTTTAAGTCTTGTATGAGGATTCCATGTGAGACGTTTGTCAAGATGAAGTCCAAGGTATCGTATTTGATCTACAGTGATGAGTGGGGTATGATTAAAGATACTTGTTTCTGAACGTCTTATAATCTAAATCGTCGATAAACATACACTGATTAAGAAACATTATAAAAACAAAATGAAATCAGACAACAATCGGAAGATAAAAAATAAGCAGGATTATTATTAACACAATGAAATGAAATGAAATGAAATGGAAAAAAAAATTTTATTCTGGGACAGCTAGTCCCCTAAGAATAATATAAATGTACAATAAAATATTTAAATTCTGGCTATATAAATTTTAACAACATGGTATCAAATTATATAGCATATGCATGCACACTCACAGACATTTATATACCTACATATTTATACACACATTCACAAACACAAACACATATATATACATATACAAGGTCATATTACCCCAAAGAAATACAGTTATTAAAACAAAATGTAGTGAAAATTAAGATAAAAATAAAGAGGCCAAACGATAAAGTTTATAAAGGCACGGAAGATTGATGATCGAGGAGATGGATAAATAGGTGATGTTTGAAGGAGGCTAAGGATTGGCATGTACGAATCGATATGGGTAAGGAATTCCAAAATGAAGATGCACGTATGACAAAGGATCTCTTAAAGGAAGCAGTTCTGTGGGATGGAATGTGCAAGTTCGAGGGCTGGGATCTTGTGTTGATAGAGTGGACAGAGGATAGGGGGTGAACATATTGTAGATATAAATGGGTTTTTTGGTTCTAAAGGATTGGTAAAGGTAAGTTCCTAAGAAGTATTGTCGTCGGAATTTTGGGTAAAGCCACTTCAACTCCGCATACCAGGTGGAGACATGAGAGCGCCTAGGAATTCCGAAGATGAATCTAATGAAACAGTTCATCAGTCTCTTCAGCCTCATCTCAAGCGTCTCGGACAGTCCTACAAACACCAGGCAGCCATAATCGAAGTGGGGGAAGATAAGAGAGGATACTAGGAGTTGGCGGGTTTTAAGGGTATAAGTTCGCGTAATCGGAGGAACTGTTTAAGGATGGCTATGGATTTTCTAGAAACTTGGGAAATGTGATTATTCCAGGAAAGGTTTTGGTCGAGGAATACACCTAGGTTTCTAACAGACGTGTGGAAGATAATGGGTCTATGGTTGAGGTAGAGTAAAGGGTGACAGGTGAGGGAGTTGAGGAGATGTTTGGAACCAATAAGAATGGCTTTGCTTTTATCGATATTAAGCTTTAGGCCATTATTGATGGCCCATAAATTGATGCTGTCGATGTAAATGAATTAATTAATTAATGAATTAAAGAAAAGTAATTTTTATTTTGGAACATTTCATCATATAACAATAATGTATAATGAACAGAGGAAGTCCAATTTGTCTGGCTACATTTATTACATGATAACTTAGTCAAAAAGTAAATTATGTAAAGTCAAAATAAACAAAACATACAACTTCGAATGAGTTTAGTTGCACATTATTAAGTCAAGATATATTACATATTGGCGGAAGATTGTGTTTTGAGTAGATGGATAAATAAATGGTGTTTGAAAGTGTTTAGAGGTAACCCTTTAGGAAGGGAGATGGGTAAAGAGTTCCAAAGTGTGGCAGACTTTTCATTGATGATAGACTTTTCAATGGAAGCACTTCTATGGTAAATATAAATCGGTCGCTGAGATCTTGTGTTGAGGTTGTGCACGGAAGAGAACACCATCGTATATTATGACAAATTAGTGTATATAAAATATGATAATGTGAACGAAATAGTTGATGTGGTATACGTAATAAAGTATGAAATCGTATCGATTGGGAGTTGTTGTTTTTTTATAAACTTCTTTATTTGAATCAAAACACAGACATATTACAGTGCAAGTAGAAGTCACTATCCCACTAAGGCGAGCCCGTGTGTGGGAAAGGAGTTCACCTGCGGCAATTCAATAAAAGTACAATAACAAACAGTAACAGTATACAGTATGATACAATACAATACTTAAATAATATAACACAATTTTATAAAGAAACAGTAACACACTATGCAGCAAAAAAACATTATATAATTCATAAGAAATATAAAATACAATTATAAAGAAACAGTAACACACTACACAGCGAAAACAATATAATACATAAGGAATATAAAATGCAATTATTAAGAAAGTAACACAGTATGAAGCAGTAATTGACTAAGCTTAAAAGCTGTAAGGGATACATATATACAAGATATAAAATTAAGGCATGCAAATATAAAATTGAATTACATAATCCCTAATATATACAAAAAACAATTATAAGAAACAGTTAAACAGTATACAGAAATAGACTGTAATTGACTAAACCAAAAGCAATAAGGAATACAAATTCATATATTCAAGATATAAAATTAAGGCAAGTAAATACAATATTGAATTACATGCTAAGCAATATAAAGATACATAACATAGTACACAGTAAGAAATTGACAAAATCAAAAGTCTATAAAGAATACATGTACTTGTATACAGGATAAATATCAGAATGAGTGACGCAGGCTGGCATTGACGACATGTCTATAGCGATGAGTAATTTGGATTCAACAATTCAGATATTTTCTCTTCACTGAAGGATTTCGTCCACATTTTAACATTGTAGTAATAATTTGAATACATTGGAGGATTTGTGTGAGAAAATTGAAAATTTGGAGGAATATTGTTGTACACAGTAGCAATAAATAACAAGTCTGGTGTGTCGTCCAGGTATGTTTTGGTCTTGGCACAACTAAGCTAAAGTAATTTTTCAGTCTTGTAGAAAAACGGTGGTCAATCTTCCCGAGTTGGGAAATAATTTTCAAAATAGTATAGACTATTTATTGCGAAACGAACATTTTGACACCCGATGTATGACTTCGTCAGAGTTATTATCTCAAAAGTTGTTGGACAAAACTGCATAGCAGTCCAAGCACAGATTTTCCGTGCTTCGGAAGGAAAAGCCCTGATAATAGGCAATGTGAATTTTTTTTTTCGAAACCCCTACTTAATAAGCCAGTATTTTAACCTGGTATTTTCAAAATCATTTCCCGACACCCCACTTAGGAGATCAGATACTTAGATACAGATAAAATAGGTGATATAGTTTTATACAATTTCATCTTTGTACGCTTTCACCTTGTCCTGATTAACTTTCTGACTTTATTGACGTTCTAGTAAATTAATTAATAATTTCTATTATAATCAACACATAGAAAATAAAATTAAAACATTGAAAATTAAAAGGTGATTTCCGAGAATAGAGTAAATTCAAATGCCAATGAGAACCTCATGTCCAAAGGGAAATAGGAGCAGAATAAAGCACACCAAACATGTCATTTAATGAAATATAAAATGATGAAACTTCAAGTTGCTAAAAAAATTACAAATGATTTTTTTATTAGTTAACTATTATTTAGTTTCTATATTAAAAAGTGTTCTTTTTAGTTTAGTAATCCTAGTTACCAGTAAATTGGTTCGATTCGTATCCTTTTAAAAGGAGAATAGAGTAAAAAATGGTGGTTCTCTTCCATTTTTTTTTTTTTTTTTTTTTTTTTTTTTTTTTCTTATCCTCCAACTTTATTTACAAAATAAATACAAAAAACAGCCATTTTGAACCGTATCCTGGTTACAATAAATGTCAATTGTTAAGAATCCTTTCGACGAGAATGGCGAATTTAACTTAGAATGAAAAAACAAAAAATAAAAGAGTCCTTAAAATATGAAAATCGGGCATATCCTTTGAAATAGTAAATTAGTCCTTTTCGGGCGTTATTATTAGTTAAGTAACTATTATTATGATTTCGGGCTCTGGGTCCTCACGGAGAGCGATTTCCCTCAGCTGGTGTCCAAGCAGAATTATGGACATTTTCTAGCATTTATTCATGCTTGGAAAACTTCACTTGGTCCATCAGCTTTTAACGTAGGTGGAACAGGACGAGATCGAGGAAGGCCACCTCCGAGAGAAGAAGCAGAAGCTGAAGATATGGTCATCGAGGAGAGACCAGAGTGAAAAAAAAAATTTCAAGATTACTACTGGTAGCACTACTGGCTACCGACACCCGTATTGCCACGTGGCAAGGTAGGGAGAAATAAATAAATAAAAAATGATTTTATTAAAAACAAAAAAAGTATGACTGACTCATAATAGGCACTGTACTTCAATGTCCTCATTATTTGTTATACTTTTTCAAAATTCAAAATTATGCTTTGCTCTAGTATGGCAGTGTGCATATTTCAGTAAAATACGAATATCAATTACTTACTCGTAAAAACCGTACTTTTAGTAAAATATAATTATAATACAAGGAAAGTCGAGCTCCTTAGAAGCCACTGAAAGCTTGCCTGAAATGCTATAGTCAATTACTTATATAATATTTTTAGATAGATAATTTATCACAACTGCTGAACAATGGCATTCTTTAAATCGACAGTCCTTCAGTTTATACGGTGAACACCACTGCGATAGTTTCATTTGGGTTGAAGAGATATCCTCAAAGTTACTAAAATTTATGATTTACTAAAAAAGGAGAACAGTAAGACTTAAATTAAAAAGGTAAGATTATGAGTATTAGAACTCATGAAAAATCCTTTGTGAAATGATCAGACGCTTACCGGTTCTCCATAAAGATATATATATTTTTTTATTTATTAATTTATTGAAATTTACAACTTTATTAGTAAATACATCAAGTAAATTTGCTCATAATATAGATAATATACATGAAAAGACATGAAGAGAATATGCCCATTGGCAACACTCCACTAGGTAACCTACACTAGTAGGCCTTGAGGCAATCTTCTTTTCAGACGCCTCGGAGGATTGTCAGGAATGGTAGAGGAAGCAAGGTTGAAACTAGTGGGTTAATGTGGGAGTGGAGTTTTCATGGAAGGAATGAAACCTCGTGCGGGCCAAATCAGCAACATATGGGACATTAAGGTCTTTATGGATGAGTTTGTTGGTGACAAAGTAGGGAGCATTGAGGATTTTTCGAAGGATTTTGGATTGTAAGGATGAATACGGGAAGAATTTGATAGTTTAGTAAAGCCCGAAAGCTCAACTCCGTACGTCTAGATAGGCCTCATGATGGTAATATAGATGAGCTTTTTGCAGTTCAGAGGAAGGTTTGATCGTTTGTCTAGTAAGTATTAAAGTAGCCTAAAGCGGCGATTATAATATTAAAATTATTGAAATAAAGAGTACATATTTTCTTATGAAATTAAAATTAGAACATTTCTCATCAAACAAAACTTTTTTTTAATATTTATTCTCACAATAATACACTCATATCAGTTTAACGTATCGAAGTCAACTCTGCTTAATTTCAAGATTCAGAGTTAGAGCGTCTGTCCAGTAAGTATTGAAGTAAGCGAAAGCGTTGGGCAGTTTCTTGTCGTTTCAGTCTTGTGTGTGGATTCTAAGTTAGTCCTTTGTCAAGTAGGAGTCCTAGACAGCGAATCTGTTCAACCGGGACTAGCGGAATATTATTAAAGGACACTGTAGGACAGAATGTCGTAGGTTTACGACGATTGGTAAAGGTAATTTGGTGGGATTTAAGATATATTTAAGATAATAGATAATAATGTGATGTATTTTCGACTAATCGGCTGTATTTTCGACTAACTTAACCTATACCGAAATATATTATATTCAGCTAAATATTATATTAAAAAAGAAAGAAATTTTAATTGTTTTTAAATACAAATAATTACGTAATTAAAACAATTATACTTAATTAACTAACTTTATATTACTTTTTATTGTAGATATGTTCAATTGTAAAAAATTAGGCTTCCTTAAATGTGAATATTTCCCTTAGCTGATGAAGCATTATGATGCAAAAAATATACTTGAATGAAAGGCTTTTGAAATCAAAACTTTAACCATTAATATCTTCCATTCCAAAACACTCCCAGTTAAAGCAAGAATATTTTGTATCAGTTAATCTAATATATTAACGTAGACCAAAATCTCTTTGCATTTTTTATGACTTATAATTATATGCGTTTTCATTTTCTTTTTTTTTTTCATTTAAATCTATCTAAAATTCTCTTTAAAGGACATATAAGTTTCACTAATTTTAAAATTGTATTTATCTATTTACAAACTCTTAGAATAATCAGGTCATCGTTTAGGCTTGAGTTTTTATTGTAACTCTTTGCAATGAACGTATAATATTTTATGTTGAGTTTGAAAGATAAGAGAAGAATAATCTTAATACGGCGTAAAATGGTTACATTTTATTATTCATTTAAACACGTAAAGTAAAGTTAAGGGAGTAAATGATTAAGTTATGATAATAATTGTATTACTTTATATATATATATATATATATATATATATATATATATTATATAATATATATATATATTATATATATATAATTTTCATTTTTGTTTCTTGTTTGCAATAGTCCGAAATCGAGATAAATGGCAATTTGCTTATAATATTTTTTACATTTATTTATGTTAAACTAAATAAAAGTTCCTTCTTCCTTTTTAGAATTGATAATATATGAATGAACGAATGAATAAATAAATGCTTTATTTACATAATATACAAAATAGTAATAACATATATACACATTTTTTTTTTTAAATCAAAGCCCACAAGACAATGGCGTTAAGCCGTCTGTCGAGTTGCCATTTTTTTTTTTTTTTTTTCCAGTTTTGATAATAATAATTTTGATTTTTAGTAACGTTATGATCCATTTTTATTGATTAATAATAATAATTAAAATGCAAGACCAAAAAAATTTCTTATTTGAATGATTTATTTAAGTATGCTGCAAGTTTAACCCAATCTAGCCCATTTAATCTATTACCTCTTCTGGAGTTAGCTTATATTTCCCTAAGTATTTCATCCTGAACTCCTTTAAGACAGGACATATTGCCAAAAAGTGGTAGGTATCCTCTGGCACATTAAGGTTGCACATAGCACAGGTAGGTACCCTATCCCTCCTCTTTGGCAATAAAGTCCCATCAGTTCTCCTCTTGCTTTAAATATCAGTGATTTATTGTAGAGACTAAGTTTGATTGAAAATAAATTTAGTGCTTAGAAAGCTATTAATCTAATATAGGTGCTGTTATTTATACGATTTAAAATAGGCTACATATCAATCTTTTATTTATTTTTTTTGTTTATCATCCTTGAAAAACGTTTGAAATTCCGAAAGCTCAAGTTCGTTTCGGTGTGTGGAACCTTCATTCAATAACTTGTTTCAAAATAATCACTCGACCCTAAGAAATATTGATATTATACCCATAAATACGCCCATAACTCAGTTATTTTTGAAGATGCACGTTTGCGTAATGTACGTATGTTTTAGGTATAGAATTTTAGAGAATTATCGTGATAAACAGAAAAAAAAATTGATCTATGTATTCGTCACAAATTATAACAGGTGTAATTCCGCAATAACTCGGTTATTATTGAAGATAGAGAAAAATCGAAATTATTATTAACATTTATACCCTAATATAGTTTTGGTAATAATAAACCATTGTGTAATAATTTGCAGTGTACTTTTAATAATAAAATTTAACTTTTCGAAAACTTTGTGCAATACTTTACGGAATTTTTTTTGTTTTCTTATTTGTGGTTATAGTCCCAAAATCTCTGCTACTTACAATCCAAACCTCTTAGGCTTAACATTATAAATATTCCACATGGGCTAACTATTGTTAACAAACAACTTCAAACCAAATCTTGTTTGTTGTAAACTTACTGTGGAAACTGAGATATGATATATATTTTCAAAGTAATCTGAAAAAAAGCTACCCCAGTAATTGAGAACAATTGAGACGTTGATTTCCAAAAGGTACTATATCCATTCTAGGAAATTTTACAGGAAGCGCGAAAATCTCTCATTACTATATTGTTAAACTAGCTAATTTGGGTCTTTTTGCCTTAAAATTTAGAATTATTTTTTTACTATAATAATAACATCATATTAAAGTTATGAAATGAATTTTTTTAGAATGATTTGGAACGAAAATAAATGCGTAATTAGTACTTTTAGAAAATGACCGCATTTCTAAATCGCGTTTTTTAAGGACTTGAGAATTCATTAGATAACATCAAATAGAATATTTAGATAATACTAAATGATGAGAATACAAATATGTAAAAAAATCGATTTCGTAAAAAATGTCCTTTAATACCTTTTGGAAATCAACGTCTCAATTATCTAATCTTAAGAAATCCTAAATAATGGTGAATTTCTTAAATAAAGTCTTATTTTTTATTTTTTTTTATTTATTTATTTAAAGAAATTTACAACTGTATTTATACAATACATCAAGTAAATGGGATTGATATGAGATTAAGACACATGATTGTTCTGTGAAGAAACTACCCATTGGTAAAACTCCAATGTCCAATTTACGGTAAGAGATTTCTTGGCCATCAAAAGTCTAATTAAATTAAAAAAAAAAAAAAAAAATTGAAACTAAATAGAACTATGGATTTCGGTGCATTGCACGAACCTTTTTCGTGCTCTTTGCTTTACTCTTGAAACAATCAAATGCCCCTAGCATTTCATTAAGTCTCCCTTGGTAGAAGCTTCCCAAGCAAACACATTTTACCACCAAGCTTCAGTCCATTGTCTGAAGTAGATTAGGAAAAGGGCGCTTGGTTGTCTCTATCCTTTGAAACTAGGATAGGATTTAGATCACGTAGAACCTAGCCTCTATTATTACTAGACTTGACTTAGTTTGAGCAGAGCTTGATAAATTTATGAAGAGATTCACAAATAGTTTATTTCTATTCTGTTAATCCCTTCTCCCCCTTACAAGGAAAAACAACAAAGAGACCATTAATGTCATAATATCCAAGATTACTCAGACATAGTACCGATGATTTGGGACAGATCTTTTCAAGAAAAATATAATTAGACTGTACATGTTCCCCCATTCTGTACCATTTATGAATAATGTTCCACAGAAATAGAATATTTAACAGGATGGTGAAATCAATAATTTTTATGCTATGCCTTATCGTTCATATTAATATTGAAGGAAATTGCCTTAACCACAAAGAAAAATGAGTTTAGTACTTTCAATTTGTAATAATAATACTGTCATACCACATATCTACACACGCCTACCCACTTCTTTGCCTAATCCAATGCCCACCGTCCAAACCTTGTCATGAGACCAGACTTCATTGTACCACCCGGTTTAAACAATTGTCAGCACGTATGACACTATTTTTTTTTATTCTAAGTTAAAGTCGCCATCGTTGAAACATATTTAAAAATAACATAGCAGCAAGGAATGGGACCCCGTGGCTGAGTGACTAGCACGCTAGTCTCTCGCGCTAAAGGTTGTGAGTTAGAATCCCAGTTCCGACCAGGCTTTTTTAAGTATATAATTAAATGGGGATTCACTTACAGCCTCTACCCCGCGTGTGTGAGACCGGTCAGTCAAATGGTGGCCACTCACAAAAATAGGAGTAGGGAGTGATGACAATAACCTATAAAATTTCATCGATAATCGTGAGCGTATTCTCCCATGAGATTACACCACGCGGCCAAGGGCCTACACGGCCTGTCACGCTAGAGAAAAAAAATAGTAGCATAAAAAAATTAATACTATTTCTTTTTTGAAAAAAAAAGCTAAACAAATATACATACATTTTTGACAAGCTTTGAGTTCAGATAAATTTTTTTTTTTACTTATCAGTATTTTCATTGAATAAGATAGTAAAGTCCACAATGCGATTTATAAGTCCCATTACTTCACAACTAGCCGACAGTTGACGTATGGCTATAGCCAGGCTATCGGTATAAAGTATTGTTAGGGTCGAGTGGAGACAGAGGAGTCCATATGCCTTGGCCACGGCTTCGTATTTTAGAGGATAAGCCTGATAAACAAGCCGCAAGCTCCATAGCTCCCAATGTCTTTGAATCTGTCAAGAGATTAGTTCAGAAATTTAATTCATTTTTGTTAACAGCGAAGCTCTGAGATTTGCATGTTTAGGGGACTTTCTTGTACTTAATCCTGCATTTTCCTCCATGAACGTTTCTTGCTCCTTACGATGAATGTACATTACTTACATTTGATCAAAATATCTTCCCTATTTATATTTCGATGACCGATCTTATAATACCAATACCTTATGTTCTCAAAAAAGTTTTGACTTATATATGAGCACCCTATTTTTACAAGTTTAAAAATGATAATTAAGGTTTTAATTTTAATTTTATACACTAAGGTTGTGTCAAATGAAAATTGACAGAAATGTTCCTGATCTCTCAGCAATAAGTACTGTTAAACTAAATCAGTTTCCAAACGCCTTGGTAATGGAGGAGGGGGAGGGGAAGAGGATTAGAGTTGGGAGTCCATCAGCAGTTTGAAACCACAAGGCCGATTTACATGATACTTGCTACTCATGAATCTTATGGACATACAACATAAATATTCAATTTTATTTTCCTATAGAGATACATGAATTAACACCGACACGAACCCCGAGTGAGGCAGAATTATTTATTCTATTATTTCAGCCGTGGAGCTGCCCTGGTGTATGGAAACTCTCCTGGGGCACCCTCAGCCTCTATAAGGTGGGTATCCAAATTGAAAAAAAAACCTGACAGCTCAGTTCAAGGCCAAATCACTTCCTTACACGGCCGTTGTCCGTGAAACAGTACGAATCTCTCTATATATGTACTGAACCCAAGACAATTGAGACGTTGATTTCCAAAAGGTACTAAAGGACATTTTTTACGAAATTGATTTTTTTACATATTTATATTCTCCTCATTTAGTTTTATCTAAATATTAAATTTGATTGTATCTAATGAACACTCGTGTCCTTTAATAACGTGATTTAGAAATGCTTTTAATTTCTTAAGATACTTATTACACATTTAGTTTTCATTCTAAATCATAACAGAACATTTCATTTCATAACTTTAATATGGTTTTATTAATATAGTAAAGAAATAATTTTAGATTTTAATGCGAAAAGAATCAAATTAGCTGGTTTAATAATATAGTAATGAGAGATTTTCGCGCTTCCTGTAAAATTACCCAGAATGGATATAGTACCATTTGGAAATCAACGCCTCAATTTATGGGTTGATAGAGGTATAGATCATAGAGAATTATAGGTAGGAATCGATAAACTTTTACTCGTCATTTTTTACATCCATTTATTTAAATAGTCAGATAGAAAAATGTTAAATTATCGGACCATCATATTTAAAGAATAATACAATATTTGAGCCCTTGACGAGAGGTCGTGGAGGTGTGGCTAGTACGCTATTCTGCCAGGCCAAAGGTTGTGAGTTCGAATACCGTTCCTAGGTGGACTTTTTTATTCTTATATTTAAATAAAAATACATTCACAGCTTCTCTCCCCCACCATCCAACTTGTGGTAACTCACAAATATATCTTCTTCCGGTGATGCGATAGGCTGTGTAGTTTCCTAACGAGATGGATGACCTTAGAAAACTGAATCGCGCAGTCGAGGGTCTACACGTCCTGTCACACCATCCTAAGACGATATGTTTTCTTAAAAAATACAAAAATAATATCTGGCCAAGAGATTTAATAATGTTTAAAATAAAACTAACACATACATACTTGTTTTATTCCATGAGGAATAAGTTTTTCTGTTCCAAAATCTGTTCGTCCCCCAATTCGATGCAAGTTGAAATTTCCCTGTTGGAACCAACCAATTATCTTAAAGTAATAGGTGGAACCAATTTTAAAGTAAAATGGGTGAAATCAAATTTATAAACTAGCGATTCTTTTTAGTCGATATTCTGTAAGTGGCATGCTGTTGTACATTCAAGAAACGCAGGACATTTTGTAAGAATTCGTCATTTGGACTCAGAGAACCTTAAAATGATGTCAAAGATTTTTCTGTTGAAATACTTTTCTTATAATATATTCCATATGAAGGTAGATGAAATACCATCTAATGAAAATATGTGTTTTAGTGATGAATTAATATTTATCTACATGTCCATGAAAACAAACGATATTTTGACGTTTTCCCATTAACTTTCCCATTGACATTTTTTACTTTCACTTACTATATATAGTTTCGACGATTATGATTAAACTCGCTATATCAATGTAAAAACGCCCGAAAAGGACTAATTTACTGTTTGAAAGGATATGCCCGATTTTCATATTTTAAGGACTGTTTTAATTTTTTTTTTTTCATTCTAAGTTAAAGTCGCCATTCTCGTTGAAAGGATTCTTAACAATTGACTTTTGTTGTAACCAGGATACGGTTTAAAATGGAAGAAAACCTCCATTTTTGAATCGATTCTCCTTTTAAAAGGATACGAATCGAAATAAATCACCGGTAACTAGGATTACCATACTAAAAAGGACACTTTTTAATATAGAAACTCTCTTCCCGATGCAAGAAGCTGTCCGAAATACCTTAAGTCTAACTGTCTATATTAGGGTGGGTGAGGTGGGTTACGCCCGAAAAGGACTAATTTACTATTTCAAAGGATATGCCCGATTTTCATATTTTAAGGACTGTTTCAATATTTGTTTTTTTAATTCTAAGTTAAAGTCGCCATTCTCGTTGAAAGGATTCTTAACAATTGACATTTATTGTAACCAGGATACGATTAAGAGCAGTAATATACATGTATGATATACCGTTGGAAAGCTAAAGATTTTAGAAAAAATGTTTTCTCATACACAAGCTTTTAAAAGTAATAGAGAGTGATGAATTGAACATAAAACTAACTGATTATTTTAGATAATAATAGAATAGATTTTTTAATAAAACACATGTTTCTATATAAATTCAATTTAATTAATTCCTTAATAGTTTCACGTATTTTTATCTCTAACTGTTTTTGAAAATGTTTTCATTGATTCTAAAAATGGAGGTAAGTGAAAGTCGTGTGTTGCCTGCACCAGATTTTTTTCATCTCTTGTTATTTGTGTTTATCAAAGTTAATTTTGTAAATGTGCTTCTAGTAAATCAATAAAACAATCGAACTCGAAAAATATGATTAATAGAACTAGAAGACTTCTTGTTTTAGACCTGTACTAATAACTCCTTAAAGGTATGTGTGAGTATACACATTAATCTCTGATATATATTCATGTAAATATTATGTTTTCGTTATAAATTATGACTTAATATAAATTATCGTTATAAGATTTGTCAATATCGAAATCTGTAATATAACTATGTAAATTTCATCAAGTATGCTGTGTGTTCAAAACAACTCAGTGAAGTTGATCAGTTACTCCCATCGGGGATTTTTCTCTTCTGTCAAAGTATATTTTTAAAAACACGTTCACTTTATTCTTAGATAATTTATCAAGATCAGTGGTTCATGAGTAGTCTGATGCCTAGGTGGACTGCGATGGGCCATTGGGCAATTCATATATTATATATATATATATATATATATATATATATATATATATATATATATAATGTTGCTAATTGTACCAATTAAAAACCTCCGGTTGTGGACTGTATAGGCAACAAATAAAATTAAAACTTTAAATTTTGACTTTTCCCAGAAGTCTAAGGGATTTCCAGAGTTTTTACAAGCGAATTTAAGATATACTGCTTACCTAAGTCGCCTACTTCCTGACTTCTTGAACGGGCCGCTCTGGCTTGGCAGTCTCTACCAGGTGCTCAGATTTTCTTGTACAAACTTAGAAGATCCTGATTTCTTAAATTGGAGTCCGTCTATTGTGAACGCTAACCATATATCGTCACGGATCGATAAATACGACCGGGACAATATCTTAACTCACAATCACATTTGAAAAAACAAAACATATTATAAGTAACAGGTGCGCTGTATACGACTCACCCTTATTAAATTTTAATTGAAATAAATCTAAATATTATTATTTTAATTCGCGTACGCGTCAACAACTATATATATATATATATATATATATATATATATATATATATATATATATATTTATATATATATATATATATATTTTTTTTTTTTTTTTTTTTTTTTTTTTTTTTTTTTTTTTTTTTTTTATGGGATTGACTGAAAGGTTTTTGTTTCAAATTTTCGAGTGAAACCGATGTTTCATAGTACTTTTAAACTGATTTCATTGCAGTAGAATAATTCAATTAGGCATCTGAGAAACTGACTACATATATCTTAGGTGATGTATATCTCGTGTTATATTAAACCTAGAAATAGTTTCATTCGTGTCGTTTCGACTAATGATTGTCCCGGGCGGTCCAGTAACAGTAAATTGTCGGGAAATTGAAGTAATTATGTCGGAAAGGGGGAGGAGGATAGATTGCTCTGAAATTGCTGACAGTTAAGAGGAGAATCGTTGAAACAAGAAGGGATATTAGTGACCTACAGCAAACTCCTAACTACTCCTGATTTCAACCTCATCCGCGATACTCTCTCCTCTCTACAACTTCATTACTGCGCTTATTATTATTTTTTTTTTTTTTTTTTTGGAAATCTAAAATAAACTGCTTCGTTCTAAGGAGCGAAGATGAAATGGTTTTGACGAAGAACAGAATAAGAGAGGAAATCAGTAAAATAGAGACATTAAGAGTATAGTCTTGGACGCATGCATAAAAATACTACGTGTTAATTAAATATATCGTGTTATCTTGCAATGTTTATCTTGAACGTTTCTAATCCCAAATGTTCGCCAAAGTAAAAAAAGGAAAACTATTTAAAAATAAATATTGCAATTGAAGGAAAAATAAATAGTGATATTTCCATTTTTTCTCAATGACTACTAATAGTGCTTTGAGAATGATTCATCCAATATCTTCAAACATATTCCAAGTAAAATTAAATAAAAATAGAATAATAATAATGATACAAAAAAAAATATATATATAAAAAATAAAATAATGAAACAATGTCAGCTTCAAAAAAGCTTGGGGAAAAATCTGGCGGCTAAGCGTGATTTAGACCTTATTATATCTTTGCATAGACGTTGGTCGTGAAACAGTACGAATTTGAATAAGAAACGAACCCGAGACCTTCATAGGTTGTAGAGATACAGGTCTTTTTTTTTTTTTTTTTTTCAAATAATCTCTATCCATCTTTTTCCATTTTAAAATAAATGCTTATATTTTAACTAAAACCGGAAATCCCACAAACTTAATGGCAAATCTAGTCGGTCACAAGACATTTGCACTTTTATTTCCATCAGAATTCCGTTAATGTTTCTATTATACATTTCTTCTTTGTAATAATAATAATAATAATAGGCTTAGCGAACCCGAAGGTTCGATGCCGATACCACCAAATTCCGCCTACACAGACTCGTCCAATGTTCACCATTCAAGCCCAAGCCCTCGAGATCAGCCTTAACGCAATCCTCCCACCTCCGCTTCGGCCTACCTTTCGGACGCCTACCAGTCGGATCAGCAAATACCAACTTTCTCGGAATCCGCTCGTCATCGAGCCCAATAACTTTACTCGCCCATTTGAGTCTCCGCGATGCAATCAGCTCAATTATATTCACATGATGCAAGTTCCGCAATTCCGCGTTGTGCAACCTTCTAAACTCCCCAGTGGTCTCATCTCTCTTTGGACCAAATATTTTACGCAATACCTTATTTTCGAAAACCTTAAGCCGTTGTTCATCCTTCAAAGTAAGCGGCCACGTTTCACACCCGTAAAGAACCGTTGGAAGAATAATAGTTTTATAAATTCTAATCTTTAAGTTTTTAGATAGAAGCCGCGAACTAAGTAACTTAGCAACTGAATAA
Organism: Piezodorus guildinii; assembly: GCA_023052935.1. Classification (NCBI taxonomy): domain Eukaryota; kingdom Metazoa; phylum Arthropoda; class Insecta; order Hemiptera; family Pentatomidae; genus Piezodorus; species Piezodorus guildinii. The sequence continues at coordinate 68,131,809 of CM041293.1, forward strand.
TAACACGCATTTCCCACCTTTAATCGGGACTTTATTTCTTCCTGGATTTCATTTTTTCTAGTTATAATTGAACCTAAATACTTGAATTTCTCTACGTGTTCAAAAGTATGACCTGATACATCAATATCACCAAGATCGACACCGTTTCTGCTACTAATCATATACTTCGTCTTATCGGTATTTAATTCGAGTCCTATTTCTTTACCGGTTTTTATTAACACACTTGTATTTAGTTGTATGGTTTCCGTGTCTTCACCTAGCAGTACCAGATCATCGGCATACCCCAAAATCGGAATCTTGTCACCCATATTTAAGCCTTTCTCGGTACACATCACCTTTTCTATGACATATTCTAAACCTAAATTAAATAACACAGGTGAAGGGAGTCACCCTGTTTCAAACCCGATCGCGACTCAAATCTCTCGGAGTAATTATGACCGATTCTAACTTTATGGAATGTTACTACACCGTTGTATTCCAATTTTTTCTCTAATATTTGACGTAAGGAAAATATTTGGTCAATAGTCGAGTGATTCCGCCTAAAACCACATTGGTAATCTCCGATAATTTTCCTCAGCGTATTCCGTGATTCGACTAATTAGAATTGACGAGAATATTTTATAGCATACTGGGAGGAGAGAGATCCCACGATAGTTGTTACAATCCGACCTCGGTCCTTTTTTGTGAATCGGAATAAGTATTGATTCTTTCCATTTTCCTGGCATTTTTTCAGTTTCCCAGATCTTTGTAACTAAAAAATGTATTTTGGAAACGCCCGCTTCTCCACACGCCTTGATTAATTCACTCGTGATATTATCATTTCCTGCAGCCTTATAACGTTTTAATTTTCCTATCGCCATTTCGACTTCCTCTTTACTCGGTGCGTCAATCCATGGTTCAGCGCTCTGATATTCAGAGAGAGGAGATTGATTATTATTTTCCGTATTTAAGATGCCGTCAAAGTGTTGTTTAAATTTATTTAATATCTCAGAAGGATCCGCAATTATATTGTTATTTGCATCTTTAACCGCATTCAATAGAGGTTCAAATCTTTTACGCGATTTGTATATACCTTTGTACATCTCTCTTACGTTATTTTCGTTTCTGTATTTTTCTATTTCTATTATTTTGCCTCTAAGATACTCTATTTCTTCTATGTAACGAAATGAAATTCGTAATAACTTTAATCCGTATTTCTGTTCTCAGATAGCAAAATGGTTATAAGCCGCATTTTCTAGAGAGTTTTTAACATTCAGGAGTAATTAAAAGAACAGACCAGGAGGGCTTCCAAAAGATCTCCCCATTTTTCATAAACAAATTCATCTCAGGCCTATTGGAGATGTAAAAAAAGTTAAAAAATTAAGAGACGGCTCACTATTGGTAGAAGTAGCAAGAGGACAACAATCCGAAGTTATATTACAATGTAATGATTTTGGTGGGCAATTTCCTATAGAAATCGTTCCCCATAAAACCTTCAAAAAGGCGTCATTAGGTACTTTGATTTCCAATACCTCAAAATAGAAGAAATTATGCAAGAATTGGCATCAGTGATTAAAAACATTGTTAGGATCAAAATAAAAAAAGGCGAAAAAGAAATATATACTAACTCATATATAATCACATTCCCAACGCCTAACCAACTAGATCATATAAAGATCGGATATGAGAAAGTCAAGGTCCAGCCCTACATTTCAAATCCGTTACGATGCTTCCGATGTCTTGGCTTTTCTCATCCTACAGCATTATGCAAAAAAAATCCGTTTGTATACAGTGCGGGCAGGCCAAACATGGGGAAAATATAAGGTGTGGCTTGGCTCCAAAATGTGTAAATTGTGGAGGCTCACACAATGCGTTAAACCGTAATTGCCCGGAATGTCTGTTACAAAAAGAGATAAAAAATATTCAAACTTCTCTTAAAATATCATTTAACGAGGCAAAAATCATTTACAGAGAAAGAAATCGAACTTCTTCTAACATATATTTTGCAGAAGCCGTTAAGAAAAATATTAAACCTGTTAAAACAAAATAAATAGGAACTCAGGTTAATTTTCTATCTTCACCTACTGGAGAAACACTCAGAACTTCAATTGAGGGTAGTTCTCAAACGACTGAAATGCCAATTGCAAAATCCGTCAGAACAGATAATGGCATTGCCTCTATCCAGCCCTCAGTAACTCTCCCCACAAACCAACCATCTCCCATAATCTCCAATCCTTCTAAATTCTCTCCCGATAATCTATCCACTCCCGCTACACCCTCTTCTAATATTTTCCCAAATCCTGACCTGCCAGCTCCTATCACCTCTGTTAACCATCTTGTGCCAACTCCAAACCATTTGCCGGTTCGGACTAGAAGTGTAACAAGGACGGAAAGTATGCTCAAATCTTCCATTCAGCCTTCTATGGCTCAATCAATAACGCCCACAGCTTCCACCTCAACAACTTCTGAGGAAGATACCTCAGAAAACTCCGTGTCGTGTGGTGAGACAGTTGACGACCAACAGTATAAAAAAGTTATATGTAAGAACAGTAATAAGAAGAATCAATCGAAGGCTAAAGAAAACAAAAATAAACACTTAAAATAGATCCAGCTATACAAATATTTTTAATTATTGCAGTTTGATTTCGGTCTATCTAAACGTATTCTACTTCCTCTTCCTGAACTACTATGACCCTAATTCAGTGGAACTGCAATGGAGCCAAAGTACATTACAATGACTTAAAAATATTACTCCGAGACATAAACCCGGTTTATATAAGCCTCCAAGAAACTCACTTAAAACCTTCAGACATATTTACAATAAAAGGATTCGACATTTTTAGAAAGGACAATGACAGTAATCGCGCTTTTAGAGGAGTAGCTCTTGCTATTAAAAAAACTGTATATTCAAAATTTATAGAAATAGATTCACCCCTTCAAGTTGTAGCAGCTACAGTTCACTTGGGCATAAGTTTTACCCTTTGTAATATATATCTTCCTCAAGACAGTTCAATAAGGATGGAATATCTTATCCACGTACATCAACAGCTTCCTAAACCTGTTATCTATACCGGCGACTTCAACGGTGTTTATTACCACATGGTATCAAACCGATGCTTTTTGTGGATGATCTGGCAATCTTTTGCCGATCCAAATCTTTGATATGTATAAAAGAGAAGCTACAAACGTCATTTAATCGACTAAACGAGTGGTCTCAAAATTCAGGACTAACTTTTTCGGCAAATAAAACAAAATGTTTATATTTTAGTAGAAGAAAAAAGACCTACCACATCTCATGCTTAACGATGTTGCGCTACCCTACGTAAATACCTGTCGATTTATAGGATTGGAATTTGATAGACGCCTAAATTGGGAGAATCATATAAAATCTTTAAAAGACCGACGATTCGGACAGTTATACCGACTACTCAACAGAAAATCTGAACTTACAGTTGACAACAAATTATTAATCTACAAGACAATACTGAAGCCCATCTGGACCTACGGACTTGAACTGTGGGGGACAGCTAAACGTTCTAACATCAAACGCATTCAATCCTTTCAATCCAAAGTCCTCCGTACAATAGTAAATGCTCCTTATTATGTCTCCAATTATACCTTGCACCACGACCTTAATGTTCCATTTATTTCAGACCTAATTCCATCCAAATTTTCCAAATTCCACCAGAACCTCATTCATCATCCTAATCCTTTAGCTCAATCCCTATCCAGCTCCACTCATCCATACAACCCACCTAGAAGGTTGAAACGGCAGTGGCCCCGCGACCTTTTGTAAATATATTGGAGTTCTAGCACTGGCTAGATTCTCCACTCAATGTGATGTATGTATGAGTGTGTGTATGTGTATATAGGTATAAGTGAATTATTGACTTTTGTATTGATTCATTATTGTGTATATATTTTATTGTAATTTTATGTTGTGTAAATATTGTATGAATGTAGTATGTTTGATATCATTCAGCAATACTATTAATGTCCAAATTGGGACAGATTGTAAAATTTTCTCAATAAAAATTGTTATTACTAAAAAAAAAAAAAGAAAAATGTTTAAAAAAACTAAATATTTTAAAAATCTTGAATGGAACAAGTTGGGGTGCAGATCGCAACACCTTACTCAAGATATACCTGTCAGTAATATGTACAAAGATGGAGTATGGCTGTTTTGTTTTTGGTTCGGCAAGAAAGGACATTTTGACTAAACTAGATGTAGTACACCATGCAGGCATACGCATTGCTACTGGCGCTTTCAGAACCAGCCCTTCATAAAGTCTTTGCGCAGAATCTGGCTTACCACCATTATCTTACCGACGCGATAAACTACATCACCAAACTATCACAAAATCGGCGAGCAGTTTCTTGTCTTTTCATTGTTGTTTGCGGATTCCATGTAAGACAACAAATAGAAGGCCCTAATAACGGTTCAACCAGAACAATTGGGATATCATTAAAGGACACAGTAAGGAGTGTATGTATTTAGCATCTGTTTTAGTTTTAATTTTAAACATTTAGAAAAAAGGAATTTAAGGCGTTTGTTGTGTCTCTTTCGTTTCATTTTTACGTGCTGGCCCCATGTCATTCTTTTGACGAAGTTGAGTCTGAAATAAAGTAATGTGTCCGTCTCAGTGTGTTATATGTTTTAATTTGCCATGATTTAGATAAATTTTTCATACATTTTATTTACTTTGTGTACTCTTTGTTCTAAATATGTAAATGAAAACAAGTTAACTTATTTTATATAATAATAATATACGTTATATCGCAAGATGGTACTTGTACAAATAAATACACCCGTTGCAGAGTTACTGTAATTTGGAAAAGCAGAAACAGAAACGTACCATAGGCTGATGATGCAATGTTTTATTACTTGTCAGTATTTTCATGAGATAAGGTAGAAAAGTCCACAATGCGATTTATAAGCCCTATTACTTGACGACTAACCCCCAGTTGACGTATGGCTATAGCCAGGCTATCGGTATAAAGTATTGTTAGGGTCGAGTAGAGACAGAGGGGCCCATATGCCTTGGCCACGACTTCGTATTTTAGAGGATAAGCCTGATAAACAAGCCGCAAGCTCCATAGCTCCCAATGTCTTTGAATCTGTCAAGAGATTAGTTCAGAAATTAAATTGAGAGGAACGATTTTATCAGCTTTTAGAATTTGAACAAGAGAACTTTGGTTATTAGAGAATTATTTTGTCAGCCAAGCCATCCGTTGTACAATTCCTTGTGAACAATGTGAATTGTTTAACTGTATAATTGTTCGGATAAATAAATACTGATAATGACGGAAAATAGAATGAAGATATGCACGGAAATAATACCTAATAAATATTTAGAGTATAAATATATAGAACTATTGGGTTGTCCATAAAGTTCGTAGAGAAATTTGGTCAAAAATTAAAATTGATGAACAGCTTATAATTTATTTATTTAATCTACAAAATAGTTACCACCGTTAGCGATTACCCTTTCCCAACGGCTTGGAAGGTCCATTAACCCTTTTTTCTAAAAAACAATAAAAGGTCCGTTTTTACGTCATTTTCTGAAGAATAAGATTTCCCTTGTAAACATTTTTCGAGAAAACGCAAAAGATGGAAATCCAAAGGAGCAATGTCAGGTAAAACATTCCTTCTGAAGCTTAATAACTTTTGCCGAGTCCTTAAAGACACCTAGCGTTGTCTTGGTGGAATAGTACTCCTTTCCGAAATGCCAACTCTTGTGGAAGGAGCTCAAAATGTATGGATCCCTTCCAATCCCACCAAAACCACTTCTGAACTCCTTTATCAGCATTTGGATCGCTGCCATACACGAATCTTTCTAGCACTGTGGACTGCATTTTTCCTTTTTTTAAAAAAGAGCAGCATAATATGCCGAAAATGAACTGAATCGTCACTCATGGTTTGCAATAAACTACACTACTGAGCCTTAATAAAGACGAACTCAGGGTGTAAAAATGGTAAGTTCCATGAGGATTAAAGGCATATAAATAAACATTAGCTTTGAGATTCATTTTTAGTAGAAAAAATAAAAGGTAAATTTTATTTTTAAAATCTCTACGAACGTTTTGGAAAAACCCAATATAAAACATTTAAGTCCTAGATGCTAATAAGTCAGTTACTTAAAAAATTAAAAAAGCATACTAGTGATGATTTATTTAAAAAAAATTAAAATAAATGTTTTCTCTTAAATTATCATTTAAAGGTACGCATTACTTCTTGCTATAACTGGCGACTAGACGTTGTCACAACCCGTGTTGCATATTATGCAAGGAAGGGTGTTCAAATAAATAAATAAATAAATAAAGGTACGCATTCCTGGACTTTCATAATAAATATGTGAATTTGGACTTTCTAATAATTTGTGTAAGGGAGCGGTGTCGTCTTGAGAATCGAACACTGGTCCACTGATCTCCGGGTCCAGGGTTCGAATCCCGGCAGTGACAGAATAGTATTTATATATGTACTGAACCCAAGACCTTAAAAGGGCTGTTTTTTATAATTTGTATATTATTTTTATAAATTGTTATTATTTGTATTCAATATTATTGTATATTATATTTTTCCTTATATTGTAATTTTGAAGGTACGAGTTTCTGGGCTTCATATTGCAATATATGAATTTATACTTCATTATAATTTAAATATTATTTTTATAACACTTCTCGTGTTAATCACTCAGAATTCTTCAGAACATATTTTTTCATTTCCATCTGAAACATGTCATACTTACATAATAACATAATTTCTTCAAATTATTTCCAATTTTGGTTCAATTATATCCATAACATCCGTGTTATGTCAAAGATAAGAAGACAAGGACATCATAGGTAATTTTAAGTGGAACAAATGAAGAAATAAAAAAATTAAAAAACAAAATCATGTTAGTGTAAATATAGCAGATGGAAAGGAAACAAAATATTCTGTATGTATTTGGAGAGGAGAGAGTAACTTCAGAAATATTATAAACAAATAAAAATTTATTTTCTTCTTCCTCATCCACTCATCTTCGCAATGAAAATAAGTTTGAATTTCTTTATTGATTCATTTATTATTTTGCTTCTTAAAGAATTTTCCTGCATTATTGCAATGTATTTCGTACACATCTGTGTTGTTTCGTCAGACTCGATTTCTGTTTCCTTCTGATATTATTCTTTTTTTTTCCCCATCAATTTAAGGTATAATTTTAATTCTAAAATCGTAATGTAACATACCATAATAATATAAAACATAGCATATTCCATAACCCCATGAATACTGCGAAATAGTATTGTACTTTATTTTCAAATTTTACTCTATTCACAAAATTTTAAATGTATATACCTCAAGTATAATATTATAACTAAATATAATATTTAATATAAAATGTCTAGTTTAAAAGAAATAAATTTATATTTCATTTATACAGATTATATAATAGAAAGCTCACAGTATGTGATGGGAACCCAGCACATAAAAATCTGTTTCTTACGAGTTTCAATATTTTGACTAATGTTTAATTTATTTAAATTACATTCCTCATCTATAAAGACCTAAATATTCCATTTGTTGCTGATCTAGCCCGAACCAGATATCACTCCTTCCATAACAAACTCCTCTCCCACCCTAACCCGCTAGTTTCAGTCCTTGCTTCCTCTTCCATTCCTGACAATCCTCCGAGGCTCTAAAAAGAAGATGGTCTCGAGACCTTTTTTTGAAAAGTTACAGGAGAGCTGTCATTGGGTAGTTCTTCAAGTCTGTTTCACGAAATTTATCTTTTAACATATTAACTTGTTGTATTATTAAGTACAGTTGTAAATTTCAATAAATGATGTTATAAAAAAAAAAAAACATTTATACCAACAACTATTTATATTTAACAATATATATCAACTATCAATCAGACCCTTCTGCACTTATAGAAAAAAGGTGTATTGAAATCATTAAATGAACCTTACAGTCCAATCTTTACTTAAAAACATAAATATTCTTTAATTATCAGGCAATTAGGTTAATAAAACAAAAATCAACAATAAAAAATAATCAGTCTTGATCGATTATTTTAAATCGAGAGGACACATCATTTTGACTACATCATATTGGGTTGTAAAATGAGTTTGAAGCGTATTTGATTTTCTGTTCTGTAAACAACTTACGGATGGTACTCTCTCGTAAAGTATCATGGCTATACACACTGCAAATTTTGTTAACCGTCTGTGCACCGGATTTTCTTTGTTGGAAATAAAAAATCATCAAATGATGAAATTTTTTTTTTTTTTCTCTTTCTAGTTTGAGCAAGCAACTTACTACTTAATGATAAGGAATCTCGGTTAAGACTGTTGCATAAGAGCACCTCAACTGATCCTTTTTTAGATTATGTAAACATTATTAATCAAATAAATACCATTCTATAAACAGAGAGAATTAAATTGAAATATTGAAAAATAATACAAACTTATTTCACAACACAATAGTTTAATAACCTATTAATACTCGTTTATTTTTATTTGTTTGTCCATTTAGTATTTATTTTATTATTTTTCATTTATATTTCTATGTATATGGGGAGCCCGTGGCTGGGTGGTTAGCGCGCTAGCCTGCCAAGCTGAAGTTGTGAGTTCGAATTCCAGTCTGGAGGACTTTTTTCAAGCATACAAATAAATGGGGATTCACCCACAATCTCCCCCGGGTATGTGGGACCCGTCAGCTAATTGATAGCCACCGACAAAAATAGGCGTAGGGAGTGATGACCTTACCCTATTAAATGTCATCGAGTATCGCGGTATGGAATATAAACCATACCGCGCGGCCAAGGGCCTACAAGGACTGTCGCGCCAAAAAAAAAAAAAATATATATATATATTTTATGTATATATATATATATATATATATATATTATATATATATATATGTATGTATATATATTTATTTCTATGTTGAGATATCAAATTAGTTTGTAGTTCGTTGATTTTTCTATTATAAATTTTATACTGTTATCTTATAAAGTTTCTATTATTTCTTGATGTTGATTTTCATCAATTAGAAAAAGGTCTTATTAATATAGGGTTATGGGTTATAAGGAATCTCATAATGCATAAAAGCATCTTAACTAATCCTTTTTTAGAATAAATAAACATTATTGACCGAATAAACATGATTTTATAAACCCTGTTTTTTTTTACCCTGAGAGGATTAAATTGAAATATTGAAAAACGCTATGAACTTATTTTACAGCCGAATAAATATAAAGGAACCACCGCAATAAATTAATATGAAATTTATATAAATATTTAAAATTAATTTAATCTTACTAGCAGATACACCCACTTTACCATGAGTTTACAGGCAATCTTTGAACGAGTTTTTCTACACCTGGACTTATTTACACGACAGTGATCCTTTGGTACCTCACCTCCATCAAGCCTCCACCCAAGACTTTGAGACTGTGCTTAATGTCATGATGAATATGTCCGTTCAATTGGGTCAAAGATAATTTCTGCTAAGCACTTGCGGTTCACAGACAATTTAACAACACCCAATGCCCTAAAGGGTCCCAATTTAGCTACTGAAAACTAATAGACCTTATCGATTCTGTCATTGGTTGATGTAGTGTCTTTCTCAATTACCTTTATTGGTAGAAGATACACAACTTGATTAAGTATATAGCGTTCCTACATAAACAAGACCTACATTTCATTTACGTAATGTTTACTATTACGCTTCGGTATGATACTTTTTTGCGTCTTTTCTGAGAAAAGAATGATTGATTTTCAGATCAATACGGAAACAGGATGGGTCTAAAATGATTATTTTTTTGCAAATATGAAAAGAAAGAACAGTCTTCTCTAGCATAAGTTTCCTTTGGATAAATAACGATATTTATTGACACAATATTATCATTATTCTGATATTTTATCAATGTCAATCCTAATTTAATATTTTGTCATCATTTCATGGGACAATATTCGAGCCGGAATTCGTATGGGAGTTCGACTACACCCTGAAATGACTAACCTTTTTTTAAAAACAGCCTATTATTTAGTTATTTATTTTGATATGATATTGATAAACCTTTTGATTTACGTCACATTGCCACTGAACAGCCCAATATGAAAATCACTACTATTCAATCAAATACAATTTTTTATGTTAGTTGTGCATTTATATTAAAATTATTCTTTTTTAGTAGATTTTTATGTCTGTTTTTATGTCGAATTCAATATGATTCTTGGTTAAGTGATAGTTATGACTTATTTGCTTCTCTAAGTTTAAAAAAAAAAAAATGTATCTCTGCAACCAAAAGATCTAAAGCTCCGTAAGTGTTTTTAGATAAATGGTCGTGTAGTGAGGTAATTAGTCCGAGATCACACTCAGCCGCCAGGTTTTTCCCCATTTTCGGGTAGCATTTTTTGACTGGGTGTGCCCCAGGAGGGTTTCCATATCCCAGGGTCGCACTCCCGCTGAATTAACAGAATAAATAATATTCTGCCGCAGCCGAATAGAACCCGAGATTTGGAGAGCATTTGACTAATGCTCTATCCACCTTTATTCGTAAACATTTATGACTCTTGCCTTAAACATTCTCATAAGCATTCTACTTCTGTTAACACTTACAAAAGCGTTTTATAATTATAGTTAATATTAAAAACCCACTTATAAACAATTATAAAATTGTATGTCTGACTAATAAAACTACATTGTAAGCTCCACGTTAACGTTGATACGGTTGATATTTGCGGAAAAAGAAGAATAGCGAAGAATTAACGAAGTTTTAGAGATTTAAGTTCTTGAATTTTACGTTCCTTCTTTTTAAATAAATTGGACCATAATATTTTTTGAAACCGCTTTAAAATGAAAAAGATATAGAGCAAATAAATCTATATTTTATACTTTTAGGAAGCTTGATGTCCAATATTCAAAAAGTATAATTAAATTTTTTAAATATTAAAACTTTGCGTTCGCTTGAAAAATAAAGAGGTGTTTGACATTCAATTTTTTGCAGATTCCAGAGCTGTAGATACTGAAAGTTATTTTCAATAGCTGGAAAAAGCATTGTAAGTTTGAAAAGCCCAATACCCGGATCAACTGGAACAATGCGAATTTTTTTTTCAAAACGACGCCAAAATGGGCAACGGTCAGTTTTTGCAGGAGCGAAATTTACATAAGTGGGTCCCCAGGGCTGGATAAACAATTTATCGAACACGATTTTCAAAATTATTATGATTCAAGGACAGCGTATATCCTATAAGGATTGGTAAGATAAAATGCGGTTTCATTAAAATGATTTAAAGCGGTTGAACATTATTTCTTTATACGTCAAATTTCGTGTTAGTAATAAATACATTTAAAAAAGTATTTTATAATACAATATACAAAACAGGGTCAAAAACAACTAACCGGCACGGATTTTTTATTCCTCCAAATGCGCCTATCCATTCCTGTAACACAGCCCTTAAAGAAATTTAATTAGTAATAAAGCTGCTTAAATTTATATGCGGTGCGTTTATAGCCAAGCAACTACGAGGCGAAATAATTTCAGTAATAATAATTTTTGTATCGTGAAAAATTGAATCGTTCACCAGACTGACTCCTGATTTTTTTTTTCAAATTTTAAAATATATATGTAATATGGTTGTTAATTCCAATAATTTTTTTTTAAATAAATAAATAATATATATGAATGTATAGAAGAAGTGTAAACGATATATTAACTGAAGTTGATCATTGGAAATAATCATTTATATATACTAAGATCCTAATTTCGGGTTCATTATTATTTAATTAGTAAATTGAATTATTCGTTGTCAAGAAATGTCGTCATTAAAAAAATTATAAATTGTTTTTAAAAAATCAAGATTAAGATTGAACGGCATTAAGGAAAAAAAGTTATTATTTCTAAATAAAATGTGTTTTAAAATTGCATATATATCTAATTTATGCTTGTGCTTAAATGGTTAATATAGCCATTTGAAATATTCACAGATCGCCATTCACTGATTTTAAAGCACATTGACTCTTTTTTTATTTTTTTTTTTCTCTGGCACGACAGACCGTGTAGGCCCTTGGCCTCACGGTACAATCTCCTGGAGAATATACTCACGATTCACGGTGTGATTTAACAGGGTAGGTTCATCACTCCTTACGCCTATTTTTTGTGAGTTGCCACCATTTGGCTGACGGGTCTCACATACCCGGGGGAAAGGCTGTGAGTGAATCCCTACTTATTTATATCCTTATAAAAGCCCCGCCGGGACTAGGATTCGAACTCGAAACCTCTAGCATAAGAGACTAGCGCGCTAGACACTCAGCCACGGGCTCCCCCCGACTCTTTTTTCATAGGAAATTAAAAATTTTATATGGGGTCATCGTGTAGTAGTCACCACTGTTATGCTAGTCTTCTATGCCCAGGATCCCGCGTTCAAACCCGTCAAATGGTCCTTAGGATTATGTTTATGCCGTCCTTCGGATGTGATGTGAAATGGTGGTCACAAGCCTCAGCTATGACAGGCTCTTATTATAGATCTCTATCCTAATTAAACAAAATTTAGAGCTTCCACTTAAGCATTGTCCTAGTAATAAATAAACAACAACAAAAATACTACACGTTTTTTTGTTTTGTTTTTCAATACTCATACGACACTATCTGTCTGACACTTACACGTGTCACACCTAACACAAATAAATAATTGTATGCTTTATTTTCTTATTCATCCATTTCTAATGACTATATGCTAGGAAACCTTTCTAAAAATATAATTCAAAACAATAATTTATCAAAATAAAATATGTATTTTATTTCATAAGTAATAAGCGTTAGCCTATTCGATTTATTAAACATAAAGAAAATATATGAAAGAAACGCTTGTATTTAATTCTTTAATTATCTCAATTTACGAGTATATATTTTAGTCTATCACTCCGAACATAATTCCGTTATCAATACATGGTAAATTCTGTAATGTATCAATCATTTTTATATTTTTAATTTGATAGTATTTATGTGACGTATTACAGTTAAATCATAATCAGTAAAAATTAAATTATATCAGAAGTTTATTTTTAAAATAGCGTAAGTTTTAAGGGTTTCTGTAGCATTAAATTTTATAAGGGTCGTAGTAAACATATCAGAATTATGTTTTTGGATTTTTAAGGGCATTTTGAAATGGCGTTTTCAATTTCTAAAGAAGTATACCATACAATACATTTTATATGCGATAGGGAAAGTACTGAGGGTCTATGGTCGACTATTAAGATGATAATGGGATCAACTAATTAGGAGCCAGTTTAGTAAATATTGTCGAATGTTGCCGACGTTTCGGGCATCATCAGGGCAGTAATGATCCATGGGAAGCAGAAACTGGATTAACTTTTTGAGTTTATGCCTGTTATAGCACATTACTGCTCTGATGAAGGCTCACCTTGTTGAGCAGAAACTTCAACATTAAAAACTTTTGATAAAACTGCTCTTTTTTTTTATCATAGGAAAGTAAATTTATCTTGAAATACAACCAATCAATATAGTTTAATGTTTTGCGGTGGTGAGTCGAATGTTACAAATGTTACGTCATGGTTTCGCTGAATAACTTATGTAGATAGCTAATCGAAAATCTCAAGCATATATTTTTAAATAATTTATTCAGTCAGTCATTTTATAGTCAATTAAAAGACGCATTTAAAATTACTAGTTCATCCCTATCCAGATACTTGTATAATTCCAATATTTTCTGTATTCATTTGAGACCATCAAATGAGACTTATTTCAATTTCAAAATAAACTTTTTCATAACTTGGTATTATGATATACAAAAAGTAAATGTGATGGACATAGTAAACTGACACGAAATACATGAAGAGACGCCACCCATTGGCAGCACTCTAAAAATATTTTAACCTAGAAGGTCTCCGGGTCATCTTTTCTTTTCAGACGCCTCGGAGGATAATCAGGAATTGGAGAGGATGATAGGATAGAAACTAGTGGATTAGAGTGGAAATGGAGTTTTTCATGGAATGATTGATACCTGGTTCGGGCTAATTCAGTAACATATGGGATATTAAGGTCTTTATGGATGAGCGTATTCGTGACAAAGTAAGAAGCGTTAAGGATTTTGATTTGTGGGGATTGGATACGAGAAGAATTTGATGGTTTAGTAGAGCCCCATAGCTCTACTCCGTAAGTCCATATCGGTCTTATGGTGGTCATATAAATAAGTCTTTTGTAATTGAGTGGAAGGTAGGAGCGTTTGTCCAGTAAGTGTTGAAGTAGTCAAAAACGTCGGGCAGTTTCTTGTCGTTTCAGTCTTGTATGGGGATTCCAAGTCAGACGTTTGTCAAGGTGGAGTCCTAGGTATCGAATCTGTTCAACAGGGGCTAGTGGAGTGTCATTAAAGGACACTGTGGGGCAGGAAGTCATTGGTTTACGACGAAGGGTAAAGGTTATTTGGTGGGATTTGTTGGAGTTTGAGTTGGAGAACCATACTTCAAGGTCTCGAATGTGAGATTGAAGAGTGTGGGAGGCAGTAAATGGATCATTATCATTATCAAGCACAAACGTGTCATCAGCATAGGTAGAAAGAAAAGTGTTAGGATGGGTTGGGATATCAGCTGTATAGATTGTCATAACTTATTTAACTAGTGAATATTCTGCTTACTAACTCTTAATCATTTTTTAAAGTGCTGCCAATGGGTAGCTTCCCTACATGTATTCCATGTCACTTTTCAAAGTCCATCACATTTACTTGATGTATATAATACTGTCGTAATTATCAATAAATATGTTTAAAAAAACAAAAAGAAAAAAAAAGTGAGGGTGGGAGAAAGAGGATAAAAACTAGGGGTTGCAGGTCTTTTTGATACCAATTTAAAAAAACAAAAACAAAAAAAACATTTACGTGGGAGAAAAATACAAAATTTCTAGATAGGGACGCCGGAATCACCTAGCTGTATGAAATATACTTTAGGACCTATTTTCATACCTACCAAATATATATAAATTTTTTTATAAAAAGTATACATAAGAGTAAGACCACGAATACTGTGACTCGAGATTTTTATATATTCGATGTATATTTTTACCATTAAAAATTTATATTTTTCCATTGATCAATCTCACACAGTGTAGCACATCAAGTGTAGCAGATGCACTCAATTTTACTTTTCGTTAATTTTATCTACAATAATTTTCGTTCAAAATTAATTAATTAATACAATGAAAGTAGTTTAGTACGTTAAACAGATTTAACACCCCTGTCGTTAGAGAGAATAGGCAGGGATTCCCGCTAATAAAACTGAGTGTATGCTAGGAAACAGGATTAGAGTTCCCAGTCGGAATTACCGCTTCAGGGAGACCAGGGATTATCTCCCGTCACACGAGGTTCGGGATAGAGAACTATTGTCACAAGAGACACAGTTAAACTCCTCTTAACAGAACCTCTCCTGCAACGGACACCCGTTTGGAAACTGCTATTTTTAGTTTCTCTGTTTTCGAATTCTTGATCAACGACGCAACAATTCCAAATGTATTCAGATTAATAATTACCACCTGAAAAGATAAATAAACAGCATTACGGCACTGAAATAATAATTGCGTTTTTGGTTTATTATTTTCAATAATGATCGACTAATTGAGCATCACAATACCTTTGTAATCGATGAAAAAAAAAAAAATGACCCCCCTTAAAAATTTGAGGGCCTCAAGATGCGTAGAACCCGAATAACGAATAAAAAAAAAATTAGTGCTATTTCATAGGGAATTAACCAATCCACCCTCCTTTATAGACAGTTAGCTTTATAACTATTCTTGCATTGGGAACAGAGTTGCCCTTACCTAGTTACCGCTAAAAATATTTTGATTTTCATCCTTTTTAAAAAAGAATAGAATAAAAAATTGTGGTTTTCTTCCATTTTGAATCGTATCCACGTTACAAAATGTGTCAGAATTCCTTTTACAAGAAAGTTAAATTCATTTGTTGTTGTTTGTTATATCACAAATTTCATTAATGTATTTACTTTCTCAGCGGAGTCAGGCTATCTTTAATTTTTAGAAAAATTTCTTGTTTTGGGTTCGAAATTATATTTACAAGCTGGATTTTGTTGATTGAATATCATTTTGCCGATATTTCTAAATGCGAGTTGAAATCTTTGAACAACAATAGAGCAAGACCAGCTTATAAGTAATGAGAAATATTACAAAATAAAAATAACTACTATGACATCTTAGGGAAAAAATGAAATATAAAGAAATGATTTTTTCCTCTAAAAAAAAATTACATAATTAGTAGTTTTCAAATGGTTCCACGATTATATCACTATCCTCTCAGTATATCTTCTCAGATACTCTTCTGTAACATATATCTTTAAATTGTTGGGATGTATAGTTGCATAGTACATAACAAATCGTGATAATCGGTAACACTTATATTTAAAGGTTAAGGGTACTTAAATATACTGTCCGAATTTTTTTGAATTTTGCTTCAAGCTAAACAGGCCGTGTAGTACGACTTTTGGACTCGCGATGTAGTTCCTTCTGAGATCACACAGCGAAGCACTGTTACATATTAACTGAAAGTTACATATTTGAATCATTTCTTCGTATGTCTATTTTTGTGAAGCA
Source organism: Piezodorus guildinii (assembly GCA_023052935.1). Taxonomy (NCBI): domain Eukaryota; kingdom Metazoa; phylum Arthropoda; class Insecta; order Hemiptera; family Pentatomidae; genus Piezodorus; species Piezodorus guildinii. The sequence goes on from CM041293.1 coordinate 68,148,392, forward strand.
CCACCAGTTGGCTTACGGGTCTCACACATTCATTAGGTGACTGAGAGTGAATCCCATTATAATAATTTGCTTGAAAAAGTCCATGTGGGATTTGAACTGAGAACCTCTGACTTAACAGCACTTAAGTCTTACTCACAGAACTTCCTCCGCCCTAACTTATTACTAAGCAACTGAAAAACCCTAGATGCATCCAGGTTAATGATATATGCTTGGATTTTATAATAACTATTAGGTAATAAAGACTAAAATCGTACGGATTACTGAAAATAAAAGTAATAATAAATTCAGAAATATTTTTGCTTGAATTTTATTGTGTCCTCCCAAAAATAATAGCCCGTGAGCCAGCAACGAAAAATGCAACCCATTTTACCAATATTTTTATGATGTTATATGCAAAGCATCTATCATAGTAAAGCAAAAATACACGTCTGCCAATTTGAAACGGGTACATTACCTAAGAGCGGCCATTCAAAAAGGAAATATCACTCTTTTCTAACATAATTATGGTTACTGTCATGGAAACAGCTCATCCTATGGAGACAATCGTTATTAAGTAAATCATCAACTATTTAATAAGCTTGTACGTCTAATATTCAACGATATAAGCTATGACAAAAAAAAATTGTTTGCGAAAAACGAGATTTCACTTTTCTAACATAATAATTATTATTATAATTCTGACTCATTTTACCACGACTTTCCTTTTAAAATATTAATACTAGGTAATAATACGAATAAAACAACGCTTGGCCGCCACACAAAAGTGGGTGGGAAGCCGCGTCAGACGTGTTTCAAAATTGGATTTTTGTGGACAAATTCGGAGACATGTAACCATTGCCCTAACTTATTACTCAGCAACTGAAAAACCCTAGATACATCCAGGTTAATGATATAAGAGTAAATATTCAAAATTAATTGCATGGATTTTATAATAAGTATTTGGTAATAAAGAATAAAATCGTACGGATTACTGAAAATAAAAGTAATAATAAATTCAGAAATATTTTTGCTTGAATTTTGTCGTGTCCTCCCAAAAATAATAGCCCGTGAGCCAGCAACGAAAAATGCAACCCATTTTACCAATATTTTTATTATGTTATATGCAAAGCATCTATCATAGTAAAGCAAAAATACGTCTGTCAATTAGAAACGGGTAGATTACAAAATAGCGGTCATTCAAAACGGGAATATCACTGTTTTCTAACATGATTATGGTTACTATCATGGAAACGGCTCATCCTATGAAGATAATCGTTATAAAGTAAATCATCAACTATTTAATAAGCTTGTACGTCTAATATTCAACGATATAAGCTATGAAAAAAAAAAAAAATTGTTTGCGAAAAACGAGATATCACTCTTTTCTAACATAATAATTATTATTACAATTCTGACTCATTTTACCACAATTTTCCTTTTAAAATATTAATACTAGGTGATTATACGAATCAAACAACGCTTGGCCGCCACACAAAAGTGGGTGGGAAGTCGCAGGCAGACGTGTTTCAAAATTGGATTGTTGTGGACTAATTCGGAGACATGTAACCATTGCATTGACATTATGTCGGTGAGTATTATACGTACTGATTTCTATTACTACTCAAATTAAAGCTAATTTTATGCCTCGTAAAGCAGTTTATTGCCATTGTATTGCTAGGAATAGCCGTTCCTACTATATTAACCAAATGAATGATAAAAATAAGAAGTTTCTCAGTTTCCGTTTTTTGTTTTTTTTTGTAAGTACCATATCTCTATAACTGTTAGTCATGCAGAAGTATTTCAAAACTCAAATTGAAGGTTTTCTATATTAATTGTTATAACAATTATCCTCGTAAGACGAACGGTTTCCATGATAGTAGCCAATGTTATAAAAGAGTGACATCTCGGTTTCCTTAATGTTTTTTTTTGTTTTTTTAATACCTCTAAATCGTTGAATATTACACATACAAACGTCATTTACTATTCAAGTGAAAGCTTATTAAATACTTGATGATTTACTTTATAACGATTATCCTTATAGGACGAGCGTTTTCCATGATAGTAACCATAATTATGTAAGAAAAGAGTGATATCTAGTTTGTTTATTTGTTTAACGTCACTTTATGCTACTATGGCTAATTGGACGATGCTACAGTGGGAGTCCTAAATTTTGCCGATCCAGGTTTTATTATATATACATCGCACAGGCTCGGGACCACCTTTTAACGCCCCCTCCGATGGACGGCATAACTACGGATTTTTTACTCTTATTAAAAAATCCTAGGACCCGTGACCTTTGGCATAGGAGGCTGTTATGCTAACCACCTAGCTACAAGTGATCCCTACAAGTGATATCTAGTTTTCCGCTAGAATTGTTTTTTGTTATACCTCTATATCGTTGAATATTACACATACCAATGTCTTTTACCACTCAAATGAAAGCTTATTAAATACTTGATGATTTACTTTATAACGATTATCTTCATAGGATGAGTAGTTTCCATGATAGTAACCATAATTATGATAGAAAAGAGTGAAATTCCCTTTTTGAATGGCCGCCATTTTGTAATCCACCCGTTTTGAGTTTGCAAACGCGTATTTTTCGCTTTACCATGATAGATGCTTTGCATAAAGCATCCTAAAAATTTTGGTATGAGTTAATGGGTTGCAATTTTCGTATCTGGCTCACGGAATATAATGAGGTTTATATTAACAAATATATTTCAGGATCAACACTCGGACAATTTTATACTTTAATAACAATAATGAGAGTGATTATTTTTGTTTCCCCATAAAAAGGCTGATGAATTCCTCAGAACATTTGGAAAATATCCCCTACGCGAATATACCCTCTACTAAATATATTCTCTGAAAAAAAGTAAGAAAGAAACAGAATAACTGATATGACAACCCCAGGAAGATGTTTAAAATCTACAAGATAAATGATCTCTTATCTTCAAATCTATTCACAAGAGATCTATATATGTCACACCATTCATATTTTTTCCCATCCTCTTATAATATCCTTTTTTTTTTTTCAAAAAATAAACACCAAAATACATGTATTTGTCTGATGAGTGAATGCTATCCATGTTAAAAATAATGAATCAATTATAATAAGAGTTCAGCTACATCCCAGTTTTAACTATCTTTTATAAATGGAAAGTACACACAAGGAAAGGTTTCCTAATTATTTTTATTTAAAAAACGCTTCAAATTATTACTCACTGGCATATTATTTCCAAATAACTATATTAGGTTATAACAGTTTGTATAGAAGTTTCAAGGCAATTAACTACTATTACTACTACTATAAGCAATAAATAATAATAATTTCAAAACGATATATCTCTGCTATTTATAAATTGAATTAAATCATTATTTTTTCGTTTTGTATAAAATAAATAAACAAGCGTATATGTAGGCTATATATCAATTGCTCATTTTTATTTTTATTTTTTTAATTTGTCACGTTGTCCTGATCCTAAAACTCAACATTTTTTTTTCTATTTTATAAATAACTGATTTATAGGTGTTTTTTTGGGTAAAATTGCAATTTTGTTTTTTTTATTATAATTATTCACGGTTTCTTGGTTAAAAAAACACTAATAATACTTGTTCGATAATTATCAGGCCGATTTGCAAAAGAAATTCTCGGATATTTTTTAAAACAATTTATTTATTCCAGTATCGCGACGTTTCAGCCTCTAGGGCCATTTTCAAGCTTCATGCATATCCATCTCCATTATCTTTTAATACTGGAATAAATAAATTGTTTTAAAAATATCCAAGAATTTCTTTTGCAAATCGGCCTGATAATTATCGAACAAATATTAGAACAAAAGAACAATGACGACAATGATGAGAAAAACTAATAATACATTTTTTCCCTATCTTCAAAAATAACTGAGTTATTGAATTGAAACAAAATTAATCTGCCGGCATTTTGGAAATAATCGGTTGATATCAACGTCTAGGTGTTAGGATCATCGTTGGATGGGCTAGTATTTTTGTGCCGAATTTTAAAACCATCAGTCCAGTAGTTTCATAAAAAATGGATAGAATGGCGGTCAAATGGATTTTTTTTTTTTTTCGTTTTTCGGATTCTACATGTCTTGAAACGTAAGTCCTCAAATTTCTAGGGAGAAGATAATTTTTTTTATTACAATTACAAATATTCATTATTGAAAATAACAAACGAAACGTACCTAGAAAAAAATCGTGATAATTGTTCGAGCAACTGTATTTTATTTAAAATCTCTTGTCCTGGTACTAATAATAAAAACTAAGTTAAAATGACCGTGTTATCAACCGAAAAAATAAGCCATGAAAATATTCAAGTTTAATAATTGGTAATAACTATTAAAATGTTTTGTTTTATTTAAACTCCGTCAAAATAGGGATTTTCATAGTTTCTTTTTTTAAATTGTGCTCAAGTTTAAATTTTCCTATAAAAAAAAAAAAAAAAAAATGTTACCTACAACAAGTACAGAAACGTGTGCAAGGCATGTCATAAAATCATATATTTAAAGAAAATAAATATTAAGAATTACAGGAAAGCTTGACCTGGATAAACGAAAATTATGCATCGTAAAATAACTAATAAAATTATATTTTAAAACAACGTTCTAATAAATTACTATAAAATTAGTCCTTGAACCATCCCTTTACGTCCATTCCAACATTTTTCACTATTTTTTTTTTTAAAAGAATATCACTTCCTTTAATGTAGAGCTTCAAAATAAATGTGTACCTATTTATTTATTAATAGTTTAGTGATATTTAGTAAAAGTTTTGATTCTTGACTATTTTTTTCTCTTTTGAAACTTTTTACAAACATTCTTACAATAACTTATCTCAAGAGAACTTTTGCCATTACGTCGGAAAAGTAATAGTAAAAATTTTATTTTTTAAAATATGCACTTTAGTAATAAAATGTCGGTCAACATGTTTTGTCCAAAACTTATATATATTTACTTCTATATTTAAAAGAAATTGATGGAATTTAAATAAGAATTCAAAAAAAAAAAACTTTAAATTATTTATAAAACTCATGTTTATGAATATCTATACAAAAGGTTTTTTGGAATCGTATCTATTTTTATCCAATTAATTTCTAAAAATTAAGCTATAAATAAAGAAGATTCTCCCATTATTATGTAATTGATATCAGTTATTAAAAGTTTAATAAAATCTTTTTCGCGAGAACATATGTATATCAATAGGACGTTTATCGAAGCGTTGTTTGGTATAAATAATTAATAAACTTTTAATTGAAAATTCCTAGGTATTCTAATTCAGTTTAAATAATAGATTATGATCAAATTAAAACAAAGAGAAAATAAAATACTTTATCGCATATTACATTTTTACTTTCACTTACCTATATATGAAATATATAGTAAGGGAAAGTATTGCGATCGTGAAAATTTTCGAATTACAGTTTTCGACGATATACACATTTTATGGGGATAACTTGTAGCTGGGTGGTTAGCGTAACTGCCTCCTATGCAAAAGGTCACGGGTTCAAACCCGCAGGTGGTCCTAGAATTTTTTAATGGGAGTAAAAAATCCTTAGTTACGCCGTCCTTCGGATGGAATGTTAAAAGGTGGTCCCGAGCCTGTGCGATGTCAGGTACTCGTTAAAGATCCCTATCCTAATAAAACCTGGATAGGCAAAATTTAGGACTCCCACTGTAACATCGTCCGATTAGCCATAGTAGCAAAAAGTGACGTTAAATAAATAAACAATAAGCACACTTTAGGGTCCCCTGAGTCTAAATAACCAAATCCCGCGAAAAAGGTGTGTGTGTGTGGGTTGTGTGTGTGTGTGTGTGTGTGTGTGGTAACTATAGCGCAAAAACGAAATGTAGCACGGAACTGAAATTTCATATTTAAGCCTATACGCCCGAGGTGTTACAGCAACTTTTTTACTAAAATCGGCTAAAGTCCTACTTTATCCCATGCATTTAGCACCTTTTTATGATTTTCTCAAAAACGGCTCAAACGATTTTGATTAAACTCGCTATATCGATGTAAAATTTAAAGGGCTTTAATATCATGAAGGTTTCATTCTGATTGAAATAGTCTATTGGGACTTAAATCCAGATATTTCAAATTTTCTTACTCTAAAGTATCTCTAATTTTGTATATTCTATAAAAATAACCATATCAACTTCTTACCATTGATAAAAAACAGGTAAATATATAAATTGAACGTATTCGATATCCAACTAAAGGAGAAAACTGAAAAAATATTTTTTAATGCAATTGCTTCACCGCTTGGCTACTGGGTGGCGCTGTCATCGACGCTCCAAGTAGTTTTAACAAGGAGTGATAAAAAAACTTTTTAATAACAGTTTTCAACGAAAATACACTTTTAAGGGTTCCCTGAGTCCAAATGACCAAGTCCTGCAAAAAGGTCTGTGTGTGTCCAACGAAAAGTCATATGAAACTGAAATTTCATATTTAAGACAACTATACACCCGAGATGTTGCAAACCTTTTTCATCAAAATCAACTTACCAGAAGAGCCACTTTATACCATACATTTTGCACCTTTTTACAATTTTCTTAAAACGGCTCTAACGATTTTGATTAAACTCTCTATGTCGATGTAAAATTAAACAGATTTTAATATCATGTAGGTTTCATTTTCTCGGTTAACTGCCGATATTTCAAAATTTCTTCCTATAAAGTACCTTTAACTTTGTAGATTAAAAAAAAATTAACCATATCGTCTGATTAACATTACTAAAACAACAGGTAAATATATAAGTTGAACGAATTCGGAATTTAACCAAACGAGAAAACTGCAAACATATTTTTTAATGCAATTTTTTTGTTTTTGAACCTAAGAACAGTATAATATACCGTTGGAATGCTAAAGATTTGAGAAAAAATATTACCTAATGCATCCTATTGTAAAAGTTAACAGAGAGTGATGAAAAGCCGAAAAAGCAAACTGAATTTCGTAGATGATACTATAGCATATTATTTAATAAAAACACATTCTATAAATTCTATAAATATCAATTGTAAATAATTCTTTAAAAATTTATTTACGTTTCTAAATTTGTTTAAAAATTCTTAAATCGACATTAATAACAGAGGTAAGTGAAAGTCGTGTGTTGCGCGCACCAGATTTTTTAAAAATTGTTATGTTATAAAACAACCATTACTGATGCCTATCATTTTGAAATTAATGATGAACTTTACTGCAATCATTTGTAAGACATTGCATGCACCTTATATCACATGATTTTTTATATTTATAATTTATTTCACATTAAATTATAGTATGAATTTAATTGCCCACACATAATTTAAATTATAATATTCTTGTCAAATTATATCGCGCTAATTTAATGTATTTTAATATGAATACTATTTAATTCACTTCTTTTCAATGACATCTTTATATTCTGCGTGTTAGTAGATGAAGCTTAATTTTAAAAATATAAACATTTGAAACACTATGAAGATTATTATGAATTGATCAAATTTGTAGAAAATATTTTGATGACAATTGCAATTAAATAAAATTCCTTAAATATTAATCCTGAAAAATAACTTAACTGCATTTTAATTTTAATATTGGTATAATCATTATTTATGAGAATGAGGACGATTAATAGTTACTTCTTTTTTTTCAGTTTAATATAAATAAAATTCATTAAATTTTTCAGATAATAAACCTGATAAAACGTACACATATTCATCTGCTTATTATTAAGTTTAAAAATATGGAAGTTCAGTAAGCAAGTGGAGTTGGTTGTACGGAAATTTTAGACTTATTTACATTTATTGTTTTACAATCCTACTTGAATTGTGCATTTTCGCAGTTTACAAAATAGAATTTTATCAACTATTTTGATTTAAATTAATCACCAAGTAATTATTAATGAATTATCTCATTAGTCCCAATCAATTTAAAATCTTCTTTTACAAAATTTTGTGTTCTAAGGTCCTACCTCTGTGTAGTTAGGTCATGGATATGCCTCTAAAATGTTTTTAACACATGTGATTTTTACTTTAACTTATCTATAATATTACATAATAAATATATTATATATCTTATAAAAAAGATATAAAATAAACATGAGATAAACGATAAGAGGGGTGGCCGAGAAGGTTGACGCGCCGTGTAATGCTGTGCGTTGCCCGGCAACCTGATTAACAGAAGTTAGAAGTAAAGTAATGACGAGTTCGAGCCTCGGTGCCAGAAGGCTTCTATTTAATCCCCGCCCTCACCCCCTGGCCCGCGAAATCCCCGTATAGCCTAAAATGGCGAGGGTGGGAAAAAAAAATATATGATAATAGAAAGCATTATAATAATAGGTTTAGCTAACCCTAAAATTGGATACCGACACTACCAATTTTGGTAACACAATTCAATCCAATGAAAGCTGTCCCAGCCCGAAACCCTGAGATTATACTTGACTCAGAATCCTCCCACCTTACTTCTCGGCCTACTTCTTTGACGCTTGCCTATTAATTCACCAGATATTAACGTCATATGAATTCGTTCTTCACCTAGCCTTACAACTTTACATGCACTTGAGCCGCTATGATGCTATTTCATCTACACAAGAGTGGTATTTAAGGGTTAAACAAAGCTCTGTGATTTCGCTATGTTTAACCTTTAAATTTTCGAGAGGTCTCATCATTCTTCGGACTAGTTTTTTGCGGAACCTTTCTCTCGTAAACCTTGAGGCGTCGTTCATCCGATACATCAACTTAAGCGAACATAGAGGAAAAGTATTTTGATTACACATATTTTCAAATCGGAGTTTCCTTTAAAGACAGGCTGAGTATATGTAGCAATCTTTTTGCGTGAAAAAAAAAGTTAATGATTAAAAACATTCATTGATATTTTTGTTACTACAATTTTTTTGATACCTATATCAGTGATTAATTGTTAGCTTTGAATGCATGTAAAATATGTAAACAATGACATCATTTTTTCCTCTCTAAAACATAAGCATTTTAAGGAATCGTTTGCCTAGCCATCGAAATAATGAATGTTCAACAAAAAATTATATTGAGATCACCTACCAATTGACTTTGTTTGAAATAATTATAGTGGAACCGTTCGTAAACCTATGTAACTGACTTCTTGAAAAAAAATGAATAAAACACTTTGTTGTGCTTTTGGGTTCATTTCCTACTAACTGATATGGCTATAGCGCCTGGCAAAAGATCTTCAATGGGGTAGGCCAAAGTTTTGACAGCTGTCATTTTCGATGCTCAAGCTTCGTTGGACTTGACGGACGATGTTAATTCATTATTGATCTATTTCTGTCCTCAAATATTGGCCTCTTTAATATATAAAGACATCTTGTAAAATTCCTGCGGTAGTTAAGTATAAATATATATATTTTATACCTATATTTAACCTTATGTGATACTTTTAAGACTTGAATATGAACATAAATTGATTAGAAGATTTTTCCTACCAATAATTCTCGGTGAATTTTCCTATTTAAATACGCGATTGTTCGATATTATCTCGTCGAGACTGCTTTTTCTGATTTCTTAACTGCCTAAATATACCATAGGTGTCTAGTAGATAAAGCTCTAGACTGCTGTTCACTCGGTTTCTGATTCGAATCCCTTCTATTGAAAACAACTTTTAATTTTGATATTTCAGTAGTGAGGCAACCCGGGAGTGGGAAGAACCATGTAGGTGCCATACTCAACCATCTATAAAGTGGGTACCCAAAAACAAAAACCTGAAGGCTGAGTGTGATTTCGGCCTATTTACCTCCTTACACAATAGTTCGCTTAAAAATCTATTTGTGCCCTACATATGTTTTAGAGTACAGGTTTATTATGAATATCTGCTAATATTTATACTATTTGTTATTATTTCTAATCAGTTATGCATTTATAAATAAATATATTTTATGATGATTACCCCCAAACACTTTATATTTTTCTCCAACTTCAAGAACGTATGCATGAAGCTTATGAAACCATTGATGGAACAATATTTTGAAATAAAATGACCGTTAGACCGGCGATTTTGGTCCTAATTATCAGAATGAGTATTTTCTGTGTATTTATTTAAATTGTACACATAAATACGGCCATAATTCAGTTATTTTTTAAAATAGAGAAAAACATGTATAGAGTTTTAGAATCAGCAAAGTGCAAAAAAAGGAAAGAGGAAAAAAATTTAAATCTTGCCTATATATACGCTTGTAACTCCGTTATTTTCAAAGATTGAGAAATAAAATTATCAGTTTTTTTAACCTAAAAATCGCGAATAATTATTTTTAAAAAAATAATATTTAGAGTGCTTCCATTGGGAAGCTTCTCTACATGTGTTTCATGCCTTTATATATTTCATCTAATTTACTAGTTGTATTCCTGTATACAGTTATAAATTCCAATAAATAATAAAAATAAAATAAAATAAAAATAATAAAAAAAAAAAAATTAAATATTGCCATATATACGCCTGTTACTCCGTTATTTTTGAAGATTTAGTGAAAAATCTGGTGCGGGCAACACACGACTTTCACTTACCTCCGTTTTTAAAATCGATTAAAAAATTTTCAAATACAGTAAGAGATCAAAATGAGTGAAACCATTAAAGAATTAGTTAAATGAAATTTCTAAAAAACGTGTGTTTTATTAAAAAATCTATTATATTATTATCTAAAATAATCAGTTAGTTTTTGTTTATTTCATCACTCTCTATTAACTTTTAAAAGCTTGTGTATGAGATAATATTTTTTCTAAAATCTTTAGCTTTCCAACGGTATACTATACATGTATACTACTGCTTCAAACGAAAGTTTGAAAGTTCACAAACGAAAAATTACATTAAAAAATATATTTTTCAGTTTTCTCCTTTAGTTGGGTATCGAATTCATTCAATTTATATATTTACCTGTTTTTCATCAGCGTTAACAAGATAATATAGTTATTTTTATTGAATCTACAAAATTAAAGGTACTTTAGAGAAAGAAAATTTAAAATAACAGCATTTAAGCCCTGTCAGACCATTTTAATCAGAATGAAACCTACATGATATTAAAGCCCATTAAATTTTACATCGATATAGTGAGTTTAATTAAAATCGTCGGAACCGTTTTCAAGAAAATCGAAAAAAGGTGCAAAATGCATGGTATAAAATGCCTCTTCTGGTAAGCTCATTTTGATGAAAAAAGTTTTGTCACGTCTCGGGCGTATAGTTGTCTTAAATATGAAATTTCAGTTTCATAGGACTTACCGTTTTCGCCCGGAAGTTACCACACACACACACACACACACACACACACACACACAGACCTTTTTGCGGGACTTGGTTATTTGGACTCAGGGGACCCTAAAACATGTATTTCCGTTGAAAACTGGAATTCGAAAATTTTCACGATCGCAATACTTCCCCTTACTATATATAGTAAGCGAAAGTAAAAAAAAGAAGAGTGTTTTAGCTAAAAAAACGAGAGTAAAAAGGGAATTTTGCCTATACATACGCTTGTAACTCTGTTATTTTCGAAGAAAAAAAAAATTCATTAATCTTTTTAATTAAATAAACGCGAATAATTATAAAAAGAAAAAATTGAAATTTTATCCATTAATATACCCATAACTCAGTTATTTTTTGAAGATAGAGAAAAATATGTACAGAGTTTTAGAATCAGTAAACCCCATGAAAAAGAAAAAAAAAATGATCTATATATTCAATTCAAAAGTTATAATAGATTTAATTCCACTAAAACTCAGTTATGTAACATAGAGAGAAAAATCAAAAAGATTAACAGCTATATAAACAGTTATACCCTATATAGTTATTTGGAAATAAACCATCGCGTACTGATTTGCAGCGTTTTTTAATTCACATTATATTTCTTAGACTAGTCACACTAAATTGGTATGTGGTATATTTTAAGTGTAAATCTGATCTGCTTTCCTTGTAAAATTTATTACTCTGCTCTGAAAGAAACCAACCCCTATATTCTACATTACCTTACTTTTGTCAAAGGTTTCCGGCAAAGTTCCAATCTGCAGAGATGAGTCCACCTCCGATTGGATTATGTGAGCTTAATATTGTTATCCTTGCTTTTGACATTTCCAATAAAAGCTTTAGCTTTTTAAATAAGAGCACAAGTTCAATAAGCAATCATTCTTCAGGAAATGAAAGGAAAAAGGAAATGATTGATATTTCATGTACATTCTCTCTCAAGAATTTATTTTTTTAAATCATCATATAACTTTAGTTTACAGTTAGGTACTATTAAATAGTAATAAAATATTTAATAATAATAGGCTTACCGAACCCGAAGGTTCGATGCCGATACCACCAAATTCTGTCTACACAGACTCGTCCAATGTTCACCGTTCAAGCCCAAGCCCCCGAGATCAGCCTTAACGCAATCCTCCCATCGCTTCGGCCTACCTTTCGGACGTCTACCAGTCGGATCAGCGAATGCCAACTTTCTCGGAATCCGCTCCTCATCGAGCCCAACAACTTTACTCGCCCATTTGAGTCTCCGCGATGCTATCAACTCAATTATATTCACAGGATACAAGTTCCGCAATTCCGCGTTGTGAACTGAATAATAACACGCATTTCCCATCTTTAATCTGGACTTTATTTCTTCTTGGATTTCATTTTTTCTTGTTATCATTTAACCTAAATACCTGAATTTCTCTACGTGTTCAAAAGTATGCCCTGATATATCAATATCACCAAGATCGTCACCGTTTCTGCTACTAATCATATATTTCGTCTTATCAGTATTTAATTCGAGACCTATTTCTTTACCGCTTTTTATTAACACACTTGTATTTAGTTGTATGGTTTCCGCGTCTTCACCTAGCAGTACCAAATCATCGGCGTACGCCAAAACCGGAATCCTGTCACCCATATTTAGCTTTTCTCGGTACACACCACCTTTTCTATGACATATTCTAAAGCTATATTAAATAACACAGGTGAAAGGGAGTCACCCTGTTTCAAACCCGATCGCACCTCAAACCTCTCGGAGTAATTATGACCGATTCTAACTTTATGGAATGTTTCCGATTCGGCTAGTTAGTATTGATTAATCGTTGGAGCCGTTTTTAAGAAAATCGTAAAAAGGTACAAAATACATGGTATAAAGTGGCTCTTCTGGTAAACTGATTTTGGTGAAAAAGTTATTTTAACATCCCGGTTGTATAGTTAATAAAAATAAAATTTCAGTTTCATAGGACTTGCCGTTTACGCGCTGGAGTTACTACAAACACACAAACAGACCTTTTAGCGGGACTTGGTAATTTGGACTCAGAAGACCCTAAAACGTGTATTTCCGTTGAAAACTGGAATTCGAAAATTTTCACGATCGCGATACTTTTCCTTACTATATATTTCATATATACGTAAGTGAAAGTAAAAATCAAAGATAAAAATAAAAACATTTATTTCGAAGTTTAATGTAAATAACTCAAAAATAAACATGATTAAAACTGAGCAAATAGCACATTACTTATTGTGAAAATATTATAGGTTCTCTCTTCTGAGATTTGTGAAGACTAGAACTCTTGGGTCTATTTCCCAATGTTTGCGCATGCCTTCAATTTTCGGCACCACCCTATGGCAATTCGAAAGTTGACTTGAAACAGATGTCGGATTCTTTGATTTCTGATTCCGGAATGAAAAAAATTTACTATGTATGTTCTGGCTGATTTCTAAGCGGTGAGGAATAGAAAATTATGACGATGTTTCGAAATCAGGACGGTTACACGACGTGAGATTGTGGATTGAGTTTTCAATGAATAGTGCTTAAATATTTCTACAGGTGTCCCTCAAGGTTCTATCCTGGCCACACTTCAGTACTCATTATTCACATACGCCTTACTGAAAAAATAAAACATTCTACATATACCGAAGATACTCCTGTTATTACGAGAACCAAATATGCTATATCGGATATTATGACATTACAACACCACCTAGACAACATACAAAATATGGTTTAGAAATGGAGAATAAAAATTAAGCATGACTAGAAACAGCACGATACGTTTACGTGAATACAATAGCTGGTGGATCGGAAACAAATCACCCTTATCATTCCCTGCATATGTGATCATCATTATTATTCCCTATTAGCAGCTACAAAAAGACTACAAGAGGACTTAAATCGAATAAGTCAGTGGGGTGTAGTCAATAAGCTAAAACTAAATGTTGCAAAAACAAAAGCAATTATAATAGGATCCCATCACCTCCAGGAAACTGCTCCACATATCCCAAACCTGTTCCTAAATAGTAATCCAGTTAAGTTCTACCTGACTGTCAGGAATCTGGGAGTAACCTCCGACCAAACACTATCATTCAAAAATCTTATTTCTCAAATATCCCATCGTACCTTTTCAGCCTTAAAGTGACTGAATTCCCTTCGTCACATTTTCCTGTATGAAACCCGAAAACTCCTCGTTACCTCTCTATTATTTCCCTACTTAATGCTGAACGGTATATGGTGTTCCTCAAGGTTCTATCCTGGCCACACTTCAGTACTCATTATTCACATACGCCTTACTGAAAAAATAAAACATTCTACATATACCGAAGATACTCCTGTTATTACGAGAACCAAATATGCTATATCGGATATTATGACATTACAACACCACCTAGACAACATACAAAGTATGATTTAGAAATGGAGAATAAAAATTAAGCATGACTAGTCGCAGAACGATACGTTTACGTTTCCACACCGAACCTGCTCTTCAGTTTTCATATACAATCACCAAATACAACTATTAAACACAGTAACGTACTTGGAAATTATTTTGGACTTGGAGTCTACGCGTCAAGACAAAAACTAAAAGCTAATTTTTTTACTAAGATTGATCTGTTCGTTACTGGGTAGACGTTCTAAATTACCTACTAGACAGGAACCTAAGGTATGCCTTATTCATTCAAACCCATGGACATATCATAGCAATTAACGGAACGGCTAAAAAGACACAAATTCGAAAAAACACATTTTTATCTCAATTTTTACTTTTAATTACCTATATATGAAATATATAGTAAGGGAAAGTATTGCGATCGTGAAAATTTTCGAATTCCAGTTTTCAACGGAATTACACGTTTTCCTCTGAGTCCAATGTCCAAGTACCGCAAAAAGGTCTGTGTGTTTGTGTGTGTGTGTGTGTGTATGGTAACTCCCGGGCAAAAACTACAAGTCCTATGAAACTGAAATTTTATATTTAAGATAACTATACGCCCGAGATACCATGCATTTTACCTGTTTATAATTTTTTCAAAAACGGCTCTAACGATTTTCATTAAACTCCCTACATGATGAAAAATTTAATGGGTTTTAATATCATGTAGGTTTTATTCTAATTGAAACAGTCTGACAGCGCTTAAGTGCCGATATTTTGAATTTTCTTCCTCTAAAGTACCTTTAATTTTGTAGATTCCAAAAAAATAGGCACATTATCTTATTAGTATTTATAAACAACGGCTAAATATGCATGTTGAGTTTAATAAACCACTAAAGGAGAAAAGTGGAAAACTATTTTGTATGCAATTTTTGAGTTTTTGAACACAAGAATATAGTAATATAGACGTATAATATATCGTTGGATAGCTAAAGTTTTTAGAAAAACTATTATCTAATACACGGAATTGTAAAAGCTTATGGAGAGTGATAAATAAATAAAGACTTTTAGTTTAGCGCTAGACTTACCTCACACGGACTAACACACACGCACTGACCTTTTTGCGAGACTTAGTCATTTGGACTCCCTAAAACGTGTATTTCCGTTGAAAACTGGAATTCGAAAATTTTCACGATCGCAATACTTCCCCTTACTATATATTTCATATATAGGTAAGTGGAAGTAAAAAGTAGGAGTTGAATGATTGTTTTCGTTTTATTATTTTCAATAATGAACCTTTGTAATTGACCAAAAAAATGGCTCCCTCAAATTTTAGTAAACCCTATATTTTAGTTTCAATATACGTAGAACCCGAATAACGAATAAAACAAAAAACATTTGTTCGCCGTACGAATCACTAAATAAATTTGTTAAATGTTTCTTTAAATTATTTGCCTATTACATTAGTTAATTGCCTATAAACAGTTATATCCTGATACAGTTATTTGGATGTAATAAACCATTGTCTATTAATTTGCAGCGCTTTTATTATATCTCTATTCAGATAAATGCCTTTTTTAACTTTGTGTCTCTTTTATTGATTTATTAAGTCATCTAACTAACTAAATTTTATTAAGTTGACGAACATTCCAAGTAATTAAATGTTTCAAAACCGCTTGAAAATGTTGGCTATATCAACTACTTCATACTTTCCGTATCCCTAATGCTACTTTATTAAAGCAGTTTTTAAGCAGTCAAGTTTGCCCTGCGCCGACTTAAGAAGTACCTAATCAACGGAAGACTTAAGAAGCGCTATTAGATTTAAGTACAACTTTAATAATATTCTCAAGAACAACCAGACTACTACTGACATCCCACACTCCGAATTAATCAAAGGCAGTTTCAAAGCTTGTTCCGAAAGGATATAAGATCTTCTTTTATAGCCTGGTTATATATTTTTTCTTAATTTGGAAATATAAAACAGTGTATAGTTAAGATTAGTTTAATAATGTTATTACCTTATTTTCTTTCAAACCCTCCGCTGGATGTAAGATCTTTTTTTTTTTTTTTTTATTTATCTAACGAGTTTTATGTTTTTCATATATTTACAAATTTAGTTTTTAAATTTTTATTTTCCTTTTTATCCTGCTATAATGCTCCCCTCTTTTTATTTTCTCATTTCTCTAGAATACCTGAATACAATATCTGGTGGATCGGAAACAAATCACCCTTATCATTCCCTGCATATGTGGTCATTATTATTCCCTATTACCAGCAAAAATACTACAAGAGGACTTAAATCGAATAAGTCACTGGGGTGTAGTCAATAAGCTAAAACTAAATGTTGCAAAAACAAAAGCAATTGTAATAGGATCCCATCACCTCCAGGAAACTGCTCCACATATCCCAAACCTGTTCCTAAATAGTAATCCAGTTAAGTTCTACCTGACTGTCAGGAATCTGGGAGTAACCTCCGACCAAACACTATCATTCAAAAATCTTATTTCTCAAATATCCCATCGTACCTTTTCAGCTTTGAAGCGACTGAATACCCTTCGTCACATTTTCCTGTATGAAACCCGAAAACTCCTCGTTACCTCTCTATTATTTCCCCACTTCGACTAATGCTGAACGGTATATGGTGGTGTATCTGGGGATCTCGAGGTAAAAATAAAACGCTTGATTAATTGCATTGCTCGATTCATCTTCGGGGTCCCTAGGTACACCTCTGTATCCCAATTTTATGGCGAGTTTAAGTGGCTTTACCCTTCCAAGTATTTTCTTGCGTCATTCCTTTACCAAGTAATTTAATACCGCCGTCCATCATTCATTTTTGGCCTTCTAAAATTCAAATCCTCTGTCCATCCTCTTTTTACGCATTCCAGGTCTTCAGATTTATACAGTACGGTCCACCGAACTGCACATTTCGACAGATCCTTTCTCATTCGATCCTCAATCTGATGAAATTCTATCCTTCCAATGGAAATCCGTCTTAAGAAAACTTAAGATCAGTAGTTCAGAGCCCTGAGCTTCTCCACTTTCCACACATCTCCCACCTATTACTTTTGTTTACTAATATAAACTTTTTTTTCTCTTCCTCCTTATACAATATCCTATTTCCGAATAACTTGAGTTTCCCTTTCAAAACACACTTATTCCTCTTACCAAAACGATAAGTATTGCATTTGATTATTTACAGCAAGTTTTGTCTATAACTATTTTTAACCTCTAAAAATAGGATAAAAATAGGACCACCTGAATGGGAGTGTCAATATGCATTTCTATGGAGACAGGCAAGATATATATCCATTGGTGGGAATCGAACTCACACCATTTCATACCGGATCTTTATCACAACCTTCTCTACCATCACACCCTCCCTTTTAATGAAAGTGGCAACGTTTCGCATCTGTAGGTTAACGATCGAATAATCTTAAATCTACTTTTTAGAATAATGGGAAATTCGAGGGAATTTAATGGTTACGCTATAGGAAAATAATATTTTATATACATAACATTTAAAAAGATCAGATTGGTTATTGTATTTCATTTTTAGTTTCACTTACCTATATATGAAATATAGAGTAAGGGAAAGTATTGCGATCGTGAAAATTTTCAAATTCCAGTTTTCAACGGAAATACACGTTTTAGGGTCTCCCGAGTCCAAATGACCAAGTCCCACAAAAAGATCTGTGTGTGTGTCCAACGAAAAATTCTATGAAACTGAAATTTCATATTTAAGACAACTATACGCCCGATATGTTACAAAAACTTTTTAATCAAAAACAGCTTACCAGAAGAGCCACTTTGTATCATGCATTTTGCACCTTTTTACGATTTCCTTAAATGCCGATATTTCAAAATTTCTTCCTCTAAGGTACCTTATTGTGATTCAAAAAAATTACTCATATCGCCTTATTAACATTGCAAAAAAACATATAAGTTAAACGAAGTCGATACTCAACCAAACGAGAAAACTGCAAGAATATTTTTTTAATGCATTTTTTTGTTTTTGAACCTAAGAACAGTAATATACATGGATAATATACCGTTGGAATGCTAAAGATTTTAGAAAAAATATTATCTAATAAATACTATTGTTAAAGTTAATGGAGAGTGATGAAAAGCTGATAAAACAAACTGATTGTCGTAGATAATAATATAATAGATTATTTAATGAAACACATGTTTCTATTAAAATCCAATTTAAATAATTCTTTAATCATTATTTTCGTTTATAATTTTTTTTTAATTGATATAAATAATAGAGGTAAGTGACATTGTGTGTTGCGCGCACCAGATTTTTAAAATATTATTATATTTAAATACTATAATATTTAAATGTTTTTGATAAGAATAGTGTATAAATTGGAAATCATGTTAGAATTATTAACATATTAATATTAATAATGATAATAGTACTTGATGAAGCCAGAAACTCGAGACCAATTTCAATCGGATTAAGCCTCCTGCATGCTTTTGCTCAGGTCAATTCATCGAAATTTACTTGTCTAATATTAGCCACTAATGTACTGGCTAAAGCCACGTGTTTCATCGGTAAATCCATAGCCGTATAAAATTCATTGATGTATATCTACCTATGCCTCATTTTTTTCCTTTATTATAACTCTTAAAAGACCCTTAACCTCTAAATCTCATGAAGGGTACTTTCCATTGCCAGGACCGTGCAAGGAATGCTTAGCTATGAGGTATTTTCATCAAAAGTAAGCTGGATACCCCACCTTATTACTTAAACTATATAAACGACTTTATTACAACTCAAAGTTACGAGTATACGTCGTATTCTAATAAGCCGTGCCTCCATTTCTTTCTGTCCAGACAAATCCTTTTATGAAGTCTCTTAGCTTCCACCCATCTCTTTTCCGGCCAACCCTTCTTCCTTCCATGGCTTTACAGCCATTAGTCGTTCGATGTCCTCATAACATGCCCATAATAATTCAGCTTTCTTTTCTCAATGGAGTAGAGGATGTTTATGGGTTCTTCAACTTTTTCCCTGAATACGTCATTTGGAACGTGTTGTAATCTAGATACCCCTCCAGGTTCGTCTCTATTTCCTTTGAGACGATTTTTCTTGCTGAGCCAGTTGGAATGGTCCGTGTTTCTCTAATGGTGCCCACATAGTGGAGCAGCAATCATCAAGTAACGAGCAAAGAGTTCAGAATTTTTGATTTTGTTAATCTTCACGATGAGAATTCGGAATTAATGCAGCAGTTTTAAGAGATATTACATGAAATGTGAGCTATTGATCAGTGTTCTCTACTAATCAGGGCATACAATGCGGTGCTTTCTACGAATGAATGAAACTGGCCATCCTTGTTACATAGAACGGAACTGAGAGTTACTCAGATTACTGAAAATTAAGAATAATTGCGAATCGTGGACCCTGGCTTTAGTAGTCCAGTGCTCAGTTCACTGGACAACCTCGCTGTCTTTATGACAAATCTATAGCAGTATAAAAAAAAAGTTTATTGCTGGAAAAAAACAGTCATCTTCTTAGAGAAATGCTTTCAACCTTTGACAATCCCAGCCCTTGTAAAAACAGACTAAAAATGCCTGTATTGAACAAATCCTAGCCCATTAGGGAATCTTTTGTGTTACAACAAACTTCTATCGACCAGGTTACAGAACTTAAGTTGGCCCCGCTTAATGTGATTTCCAACAATTTGGGCTCCCCCGAAAGCCACTCATAATTTCGTTTTGGAGGAGCCAATCATTAGATTTTCCATTACTTTACTCTCCTCAAAGAAGAGTTTCGTATAAACTTCTAATTTACTGTCGGAATGGTCTCGCCTTTAATTTGATTATTTTCACTAACTACCATTGACCTTGCTTTCGATTGCCCAATAAAGGAACTCGAATTCAATAAACAAATGCGATTTCTAGAATCGAACTCTTGGAAAACAGAAGAAAAACAAGTTACAAATCGAGTTACTTGTTCTATTCTCAATTAATCTATGTAATTTAAGGTAGCTAATGTAATTTTTCAGGCATACAAATTTCATTTATTTTACAATAATTTCAAACTCGTTCACTAATTTTTAAGTTAATATTTATTTAATTACACAAAGTCATTTTTAGGCGCATAAGGTTCCCCCATTAATTATTAGCTTAGAGTATATATTTTTTCTATTGTATTTGGGGATATGGTTTGTTCTTCATATTAATTCATTTTTAAATCTTATGTTTTTAGAATATAAATATAGAACAATTAATAGCACGTATTTATTCATTAGTTTATATGAAACCGCAATCTGTTATTTTCCGGACAACGCAATAGAGGGTATTAGTAAAAAAATATGGGTCAATCCATTCGAAATCGTCCAGACCTTGCCGATAGCCATTTTTGGTTTTCATGATTTTTGGACCAGTTATTCTTTATCTTTTCGTGAGTATAAAACCATAAATAAAAAAAAATTCGGACCCAATACTTTTAGTGTTGCAGCCGTTTTGTCAGCTTCACGGGCGAAAACATGTGATGGAAAAACCTTTCTAATTCCTTTATTTGTTTAGAAATCGAATCAAAACAAAAATTAACCATAAGATAAAGTCATGCTTTGTATTTTTTGTCCTCGCAACTCATTGCCTAAATAGTGAAGAATTTTATTAAAAAATTCTCAAAAATGAATAAAAAACGAGATTTTTAACAAAATAAATGTACATAAAGGAAAAGAGACTCACTTTAAATTATTTTTTATTATATAGCTTAGTCTTAGTTCTACATGCTGTAAAACTTTCGATCTTAAGAACATAGTCCTTTTTTCTATGTAAATTTTCAAAATTGGCAAAAATTGACTTTTCACGTTGTTTAGACAGAAATACCTCAAAAGGGACTGAGTGAAAAATTGTGAAACTAATACAAATTATCTATCTATACGATCTTTTTAAGTGATACAAATTTGGTCGAAGCTGGTTCCGGAATTGTAAAACTCTCTTAAATGTTAAAATAACGTTTTCTTTAAAAAATATTAACTCCGGTAATTTTGCGTATTTAAGAACCAAACAAAAACTAGAATAATGGTGAGAGTATTTTATATAATTTTGGTCTTTACAACATATCACCTAAGTAGCCAAGAAAATAGTTTAAAAAAATCATGAAAAATTACATCAACTGAAACCTTTGACAAGGGAGCTTAGAAATGATTTTCATGCTTAATTATATTTCCTTATATAGCCTTATAATTGCACTACTTGTTTTAGAAATTTTGATTGTGTAAGCTATATCCTTTTTTCAATATATCTATTCAATGCAGGATTTTTTTTCAGCTTAGTAATATTTATAGTAAAATATCTCAAAAAGGACTGAGTGAAAAATGATACAACTCATACAGATTATACCTCTATATATTAAGTACAATAGAATAAAATTTAAAGGCTGAGACCCAGTTTGTTCTGGAAATATAATACATGAAATATTCCATGACTTGCCAGAGTAGCCCTCATCTCATCAACGTAGTATTGGGTTGATGCAAAATTAATGCAGGTTTCCTCTATTGCAATATCTTAATTCCAATTGTGTAAACAAAGCTAATCCTAACATTGATCATTATTATACCAAAACAAACCTTATCTAATACCCTCTCTTTCACCATGAATTTGTTTAGTAAAATCGTTTTGTTCAGTGTGTTCAAAGGTCTTGAATCGAAAATGTCAAAGTGCGATTTTCGTCAAATTTATTTTTACGAATTTAAATTAGGGCGCAGCGCTGCGCAAACGGCTCGTAATATTAATGAAGTGTGGGGTCAGGGGGCTATTAATGAGTGCACGGTGCAGCGTTGGTTCCAGAAGTTTCGCAGAGGAGATTTCGACCTCGAAGACAAGGAAGGTCGGGGCCGTCATCTTGCTCTGGACAACGACCAGCTGAGGTCAAAAGTGGAAGAAGACCCAACCAAAACCACACGAGAAATGGCGGCGGAACTCGGAACTCAAAAATTGCAACGTCTTTGCCCAGCATTGATGAATCGGAAGGGGCCGATCCTGCTCCACGATAACGCCAGACCACACGCTGCACAACCAACGCTTCGACGACTGCACGAGTTGGGCTACGAAGTTCTCCAACATCCGCCTTATTCACCTGACCTCTCTCCTACAGACTTCCACTTTTTCAGGCATCTGGACAACTTTTTGAGGGAGAAAAATTTTCAAAACCAGGACGACATTGAAAATTCTTTTCGTGATTTCATTGAGTCCAGGGATTCGGATTTTTTTTCTGGTGGAATAAGAAAGCTTGTTGAACGTTGGCAAAAGTGCATTGATTCAGATGGAAATTATTTTGATTAAATATATATGGTTAAAGTAAAGATATGGCGTATTTACAATACCTACTAAAAACCTGCATTAATTTTGCATCAACCCAATATAAGACAAACCAAATTAATACCTCTTGAACCAGTCTTAGCCACTAAATTGTATTCTATTGTACTTAATATATAGAGGTATAATGTGTAAAGATCTCGTTTTTTGTTCATTTTTGAGAATTTTTTAACAACATTCTTCACTGTTTAGGTAATGAGTTGTGTGGACAAAAAATACAAAGCATGTCCTTATCTTATTGTTAATTTTTGTTTTGATTCGATTTTTAAAAAAATAAAGGAATTAGAAAAGTTTTCCCATCACATGTTTTCGCCCTGAAGCTGACTTAAAAAGGCTGCAACATTAAAAGTATTGGCCCTAATTTTTTTTTTTTAATAATGGTTTTATATTCACGAAAGGATAGAAAATAACTGGTCAAAAAATCACGAAAATCAAAAATGTCGAGCAGCAAAATTAATGAAAATTGGACAATCTCAAATGGATTGACCCATATGTGATTTTGGACTGTTATTACTTCCAAGCAACTACTGAATTTTCAAATTTATAGGTAGTATGTATGCAGTTTTTAAAGAAAAAAAAACTGTTATTTTTAATGTCATTGTCCCAACCCTTAAGAAAACGTACATCCTTGGGTATTCAAAATTGTTATTTTAATCTTGTCATTCTTTAGTAACACTTCCTTAAAAATCATCCAAGTAGTTTCTATTTATCAAAAGTTCTTAAAATACAATTATATATATTCATTAAAAGCTACTGATAAATCAAATAACTAAAAATTGAAATAAAGGTTTTAGAAATTTTAAACACAAGATCATTAAAATACAATAACGTTTTACTATTTTATATAATAATATGCATCCCTACCTTATCCATTTAATATCACAGCATGCAACTTTGGGTTGCTCTTCGACCTGAATTCTATATCTTTATCAGATAAATTGGGTAATAAGATTGTTGCTACCCCCTATAAATAAAAATTATAATTTAATTACGACAAATTTATTGTAACAAATTACCAATCAATGAGATATATTAAATTAATATATAATTTCGAATCAGCTTTTTTTCCTAAACAACTAATTAACAGAAAAGTAATTTTTCAATTCTTGTACTTAATATCGAAGTACTCTGAGGATCTTTGGAATCCTCCTCTCTAATTTTTTTATGACAGTGTAGATTTAATAATAACCTCTTATAGTTTTTTTACAGAAAAATGTTGTTAAATATATGTATTTTAACAAGATTTATTTTGAGATTTTTTTTTTTTTTACTTCCATCATTCTCTCTACCAACCCAAAGGAATTGAGGGTTTGTACAAAGAAGCAACCACATGGATCTGTCAGGTTCGCGACCCAGCAGTGAAATTCTAAATGCTAAACCATATTTATGATCATAACTCCTCTTTTTTTGTTTCTGGATAAGAATAAATTTCTCTATATTTATTTTATTTTTTTCATTTCAACTCCTGATTCTCGAATATACACCAACTCAAAAAAGTTTCCATAAATCATGCTATTAATTTGCTGGATTATTTACTTTAAATTTAACAATTTCCTAATGTAAAAATTATTAATACTAATATTAGATTAAAACATAGCTTTATTCATTTTCATTTCATCATCAATTGAGACGTTGATTTCCAAAAAGATCCATTCTAGGAAATTTTACAGAAAGTGCCAAAATCTCTCATTACTATATTATTAAACCAGCTAAATTGATTCTTTTTGCATTAAAAAATAGTTGTTTTTTTACTATATTAATACAACCATATTAAAGTTATGAAATGAAATGTTTTAGTATCAAATTTAAGATTCAGATAAAACTAAATGAGGAGAATATAAATATGTCAAAATATCAATTTTGTAAAAAATGTCCTTTGGTACCTTTTGGAAATCAACGTCTCAATTTCAAATGAGGCAGAATGTCATTTGTTAATGATAGGTCAAAAAAGTTCCCATACACTTTAAATATTAATCCTATTGGTTGTACTGTAACCATCTTTTCAGTGTTATCTGTATAAATCTTATCACTATACTCAACTCTTAGTTCAGTATTAGGTTTACTTGTGCCTGGGAAAATGATTTTTTTTTCAAAATGCATGTTTCTCGTTATTTGAGAGACCTTATGTTTCATTACCAAATGCAGTACTTATTTCTAGGAAAATATTTCACATCTATTGAATAAGTCACATGGTACTGTACAGTATGTACTAAAAAGACATAGAGAGTTAAAATCTCTGGAGGATAAGAAACGGGAGAACCGCCAGAGGCAAGCCATCCATGCTGAATTCTTGCGAATCCTCACACAACCACAACCTCAATAGCCATCAGAATAAATAAGGACTATGGGATTCAAGTCCATTCAAAAACAGTCAGAAATATTCTAAGAAGGGAAGGATCAGTGGTCGAGTCACAAGAAGAAAGCCCTTCATCTGTAAAATAAACCCGAAGAAGCGGCTGTAATTTGTCTGGGAGTTTGTAAATGAACCTAACGATTTCTAGGAAAGGGTTATATTCTCTGACAAATCCAAATTTAATATTCTTGGGCCAAATGGTAGGTCAAAAGTGTGAAGGTAACCAACTTAAGCTTTCAAAACTAAAAATTTGACAGCAACATTCAAACTCAGAGGTGGGAGTGTCATGGTGTGGGGGTGTTTTGGAGCTTTTGGTTTTGGAAATTTAGGGTTGGACCAATATGCTTACCAGGATAATTGAAGGTACAATTTAAAAAATCCCGATTTTGGGGATTTTACTTTTTCCAATAACATAATGACCCCAAACATACTGCTAAAAAAGTAAAAAATGGTTGATCCACAATGTTCCCAATCAACTTAAAACACCTCCACAGACACCAAAGGTGAACCCTATGAACACTTATGGGATAAATTGGGACAGTGAATGAAAAACCACAACATCCAAACTAGAGAAGAGCTTGAAGCTGCCCTGCAGACAGAATGGAATGTAATTAACAATGAGGTAACAAAAAAGCTGAATCTAAGTATGACCAACAGGCTTCTTGAAATTCTAAGGGTAAATAAGGACCCACATTTTAGTATTAAAAAATATAATATTTTTTTATAGTGTATAGAAACTTTTTTTTAAACAAGTTTTTGTAATTAATGATAATTTTTTTTTTTTTCTCTGCTATTTGCTATTTGGTTTGATCTATTTATTAATGTTAAAATAAAAAATGCAATTCAAATAATACCATTAAAAATTTCTTGAATTCCTTTATTTGCATTTATCCAATTACATTTGGGTGTTTGGAAACTTTTTTGAGTGAGTGTTATTTGAGAGAAAAACCTATAACCTCTGTGAATGGAAATGTCTATAACTCCATTTTTAGCTGGAACTATATATAAAGTTATTTCTCATATCTTGAGATCACAGCAAAAGCAAAATAATTAAACTAATACGAGAATGAGCTATTAATCCAAAATATAAAGTAAACTAAGAAGAATAATTAAACTGCTATTGTGAAAGCTTCCTCAGTCATCTCAACAAATATGTATATACTGTTCATAAAATAAAATAATATATGAGTTTCTAATGTGTTTTGTTTTTTCGACATTTTTTTTAATTTAGTTTCTTTACATTGTTAACAATTATCTCACAAAATTATATATCCAATTTATTTCAGTGATTCTTTGAGAAAAGCACTTTATATTTAAGATGATTGTCGCAACAGAAGTAGCCATTACATCGTCAAAAAGTATACTACTGTTGATATTAGGAGCATTAAAAGATTCTTTCTCCCTGTGAGAATTCTAATAATTTATCTATTATTGAAAATGGCAACAAATTATATAATTATGCCATATTTTATTGTGATTTAAATGTTGTTGTTTTTTATATCATTTTTTTTTTCTCAAAAAAAGAAACTTAAGTGGTAAGATTTGGGATTGAGTAGAAACAGCTTAAATAGGGTGTTGTGCACACAGCGTAAAACACGCACTCACTATCCTCTGTACCACTACACCCCATGAAGGGTCTTGGGCTCAGTACATATAGAGATTCGTACTGTTTTAAGGCCAACGGCAGTGCAATGAGGTGATTAGGCCTTAATCACAATCAGCCGCCAGGTTTTTCCCCAATTAATTTGGGTACTTACTTTATAGAGGTTGGGTCTGCCCCAGGAGGGTCTCCATACCCTAGGGTCGCCCCCCGACTGAATTAACAGAATAAATAATATTCCGCCACAGCCGGGATTCGAAACCCAGGACCTGGAGCACATCAGACTAGCGCTCTATATACTAGACCATGCCACTCCCTATCCTACTTTTAGTAAAAATTAATCTCTTATCTACGGCTAGTAAAATTTTAAATCTTCCCATGGAAATTATATTTAGTTACCTTGAAAAAATTTGTTTTCCAATAAAATGTATAAAAGTTAACCTTTGGCTACTCTACTTTTAGTGGAAAAGTAGCAGTAACAATATTTACTGATACTTGTATGATGTTACATACCTTCCTTCAATAGGTATTCTAAAGGTCTGTTCAGAAATACAGGTTTGTGGTGGAAAAACTTTATCTGACAAGAACTAAAACATAAAACATGACTGGAAAGTTTTCTTTTTGGTTATCTACAGTTCTTACAGAAATACCAAGTTCCCCAATCTTTAATAGTTCGATACAGAAAAAGGAAAACAAAATTATGGCTGTTTCACACTTATTTTTAATAATTTAAGTTCTAGAGAAAATTGATTAATTATAACATTATATTTTATTATGAATAATTAATGGACCTCTCTAGAGTTTGATTAATTATTTTTAAATTCTATTGGGTGCTATCTTGCTCCTTAATATTTATTCTCAAAACACTTCAAATATTTGGAAAATGCATTAATTTCTATAGAACACAACATATGCCATTTTTTAAATTAAATGATCAAAAAAAAAAAAAACTTATAACAACCAAATTCTTGCAACCAGATTTTACTGGAATAGAAAAAGAAAAGAAATATATGTTATTTGTAATGAGGGAAATCTTGTACTATTATGGCAATTAAATGATTTTAAAATCCAGTGAATCGATAAAGTACATAATAAATTTTAGAGCTCTATTTGTATGGGATTTGCTCTACTTATTTCCTTGTGTTATTTAACTTTACATACAATAGACATACATAAGCATTTTTACCACAAAAAATTATCTAAATTCTTTAATAACAGGATTTCATATTTTGAAGCTCAAAGAAGTACAATATTGGTTTTAAAAAAGTTGCTACTCTCTTGGTTGGAGGAACAAACATTTTTCATACATTTCGAAAAATGTTATAGACCTTCATAAATCGAAACTGACAACAGAGATTAAAATTAATTGGGTAAGTGTTTTAATTTTCTTTTTTTTTAATTTCTTAATATTTATAACATAATTATAAACCTCAAATAGGAATTCGAATGAATAGGTTGAACATTTGTAACAAAAAAAGCTAGAAAATAATTTGTAAAACAAAGAAATATTTTTAGTTACTGAATAACAAAATATAATAGGCAGTTTGTTTGATCTAACTTGAGTCCCAAAGGCATACAAACCTTTTAAATTAGATTATTATAAGGTAACAAGTTCATTAATATACTTTGTAAGATTTAAGTAGAATATCACCAAGTAGAACCAATGCAAGTCAAATTAACTGATGATTTGGAAATAGATGCCTCATAAATCAATTACATTTCCATATGTAGAACTGACAGCCAGGATAAAAAGTTTTAACTTTAAATTGTTTACCTATTTCAGTTTTTTAGTGATGGTTTTTTGGCACATTTTAGAAGATGCTAATTTAGAAATCCAAACCAATTCATAGTAGAAAGCTTAAAATAATATTTTTTAGCATTACCAGAGCTTTAATTTGTTATGAAACAACTCAAAATATATATATTTTCCTTTTTACCCTAAACAAATTAAGATATTTTTAATTTTTAAGAAAGATTCTTGAACTATTTATATGAAGGTAAGGTCTGAGTTTCATGAAGACTTTTTATGAGTTAAAAATAAAAGATTACACATCAATTTTTAAAACATTCAATGAATATACATTGTATATTTTGTTCTCTAATCATTAAGTTTTACTTTAATTATTATATGAAGGTTCAGGTGTTCTAAATTAAGTGTAAGGAAGTTAAATGAATTCAATGTCAAAGTAAGAAAGCTGAATTAGTCGTTTAGCTTCCTTACTTCAACGAAGCAGCACTGATGAGACCTGCAACATAGGTCCAAACATAGGTTAATAAAAAGCTTTTTCTGATCTTTTTTTTTTTTTTGTCATCACCTGAACCAGCTCATCCTTTTACTTTATTAGCAATCATATTGATATTCTTATTATGTTTCTAATATGTAGCAATTTGTTGGTTTTATGTTACAGGTTTGTATGCTTACCATCACTCAATGTCGGCCAGAGAAATAAGGCAATCAGTCATGGTATGCTCTTCACACAAATAAAAATTTATGGATTAATATTATAGTAAATATCATATGAATATTTAATTTACCACATGTATTTTTCATAATATAAAGAATACACGATCAATTCAGATTTTGTCAAATTATTTCCTTTAATTATTAGCTTTGAGTTTAAAATTCACATTGATTTTTAGAAATAAATGTTAAATTAATACAATCTTTAAAATAAATTTCATTATAAATATATAATCGCCAGCTAATTATATTGTTTACTGGATTTATGTCCAAAGTTTGAAAGCTTGCTATTTCCTGCTTTCACACTAGGTATTTAAAGAAAAGTGATATCTGTGGCTTATTTTAATCTCTTTATACTATATAATAAATAATATTCTTCATCATTCTCTCAACAAATTAATCAATCTAGTATTTATTGTTTTGCATAATTGATAAATAGCAGAACTTAAAAATTATATTTCTTTAGTGCTGGATAAGTCCATATGTTTCAAAATAACACAATGAATCACTCATTGAGTGGTTGGCCAAACAGAAGTGAACAAAAATTCAATGAGCAAATGCATTTTTAATAAATTCACAAATATTTAATTAATATTGATATGAAAACAACCTTGAAATTTTGAATTTAGGTATTTGGATTTTATTTTTAATCTTTAATAAAAAAAACAGTTCAATGGTAACTGTATATAATTTAACTTTAACAGTATTTATCAATGTCTTGAATTTTATTTCTACATTTGTTTTAATTTTTAGAATAATTTAACAATTTGACTCTATTTTTCTTGATTTTAATAGAAAAAATATTTTATTTCACATTTAATTTTTGTACTTAATAATCATAAAATCATATCATATTTTAGTTAACCGAATTTCAGTGTTCAAGTGATTAATATTTTATATAACTTTATCAGATAGTTGAACTGTTAAACCACAAAATTGATTTAACTACCACTTTCCAATTCAATATAACTAATAACTTGAGGTTATGTTAAAGAGATTGTATTGTATAATGGAATTTCGCCACTGATTCCAACAAGTATTTGGTCAACTAAATAGTGAAGAAGTAAGAGGTTTGGTTTTTTGTCACTCATAAGTTGTTAATGCTCCTAGTGGTTTATTAATATTTACATTTATTTTTATTTAATTTTATTTTTCATTTGAAAAAAAAAAGTATTGTATCTTATAAATGACTGACAACTAGAGTAAAATGATATATTACTATATATGATGTTCATGATTTTGCATAATGCAACTAAGTAAATGTAAAATATTAAAAATAAGTTGATCTTGTATTATGTATGTGTATTCAATATGAGAGCAATATTCCATAACATAGAAACAGGATATTATGTTAAGGGATATTGTGCAAAAGCAATAAACAGAAAGCGCTTAATGACGGTCATAATTTTAAATTCAATTAATTTTTAATCACATTTTTCTTGTGAAAAAAGTATAATATTCCTTTAATGGAACAAAATGTAATATTACTTTTTTTTTTCTTTACAGGAGACACCATTGAGTAAAGAACAACAGAATTTGATACTTGCACAAAAGAGAGAAGAATGTATTATTGGAAACACAACTTTAACTGCAGGTATTTTATTTTAAAAAGTTGCTTATATTAACTAATTTAATTTTAAAAATGAAATATGCTTTGAATAAATGTAAAGTATTTGAATTGTTATGCACTCAATGTGTCTTTATCAAAAGTTTAAATTAATTTACATCTTACACGTTGTCATTTTCAAAAATACCTTATAAGTGGCAGGCAATCCTTCAGTTAGTTTGTTTAATAACATTACAAATTCCAGTATGTACTGAATCCAAAACCCTCAATGGATCTTTTTCAACCAAAACAGTTTTTTTTCTTCTTATTTTCCATTTATACAATTGTATGATTTAATCGATACAAATATTATCTATTTATCCACTCACTGTACCTCATGGTGGTGTGAGGGGATTGCTTGCTGAGCCTAAACCAGGCTATAAACATTCTATAAAACTAAATCTGCCTCTTCTTCTTATTTATCTTCCTCCCTGTGCCATTACTAGAATTGTGTACTCAATCTAACACTGCCTGGCATCATGGTTCCAGCAGAGTTCTGAGGCGATGTGTCTTTGAATCAGTTTTACTCTTACATGAGGAAGTCTCTCACTCAGAATAATTATCCTTGCTGAGAATACTTTGAGCCCCTGTATTGCTAATTATTCACCATTGGTTTTTTTCATATATGATTCCATATATTCACCTTAAGACCCTGTTTTCAAAAACATTGCGATTATTTTACATGCATCTTTTGATGTATTTACAAACCACAATGTATCACCTGGAAATAAAAAGATTGCTACATCATCACCACTCTGGTTTTAATGGTGTAGAGCATTATTAAACAATGCAACAGAGGGTCTGTCACCTTATCTTGACTTGTTATTGATTTCAAAAGCTCGATCACATAGATTTCCCATTGTGATTTCAGATTGCGTTCTTTTTATGGTCCAACTTATCATACAGACTAGTTTGTGTGGGATTCCATTCTTGTTATGGTGCAACTTTTATAAGTTACAAGTTTATAATCTGTAGTATTTACACCATCTGTTTTAATAACCTTTTATGAGTTTATGGTGGCCAAACATATTTTCTTGCACCAGGTTGAGAATTTGAGCCTATTCAAACCTGGCCTAAAGGGGCTAACTTTTATTCTTATGCAAATCCACAAAATAAATGTTGACCCTCTCAAAGATGACTGGTTACTTATCAGATTAATTACCTTCTATACTTATTGTAAAACAAAGTTATTAAGCCTAATGAATGCTCTACAATAACATTTTAATACTTTTTTTCTATTTTTGTAACTTCCTTTCTCTA
Organism: Piezodorus guildinii; assembly: GCA_023052935.1. Classification (NCBI taxonomy): domain Eukaryota; kingdom Metazoa; phylum Arthropoda; class Insecta; order Hemiptera; family Pentatomidae; genus Piezodorus; species Piezodorus guildinii. The sequence goes on from CM041293.1 coordinate 68,180,594, forward strand.
AAAAGCTATTAGTGCGTACTGAACACACATTAGATAAAAGAGAAAGATAGCGTATTGTTCCAACTTGTTGAATATATGAGGCTACTACTAAAAATATACCATAGATTAGTAATTGATAAATAACTGAAGTAAATGACATCGATTTTTTTTTATTCTTTAGGATATTGCCCACAAGTATGGGATAGTATTTTATGTTGGGCTGAAGCGCCACCTGGAACTCTGTCTTCCCAGCATTGTCCTAGTTATGTTGCAGGTTTCAAATCGGTAAATTGATTTACAATACTTTTTTTTAATTAAATCTATATCTCTACATTTAAAAGGTATAAATATAAATTTTAGTATCAACTAACATTCTAATTTAAATTAAGAAATTATTCAATGTTTTTAGGGTAATGCCACTAAATACTGCACAGAAAATGGAACCTGGTTTTGGTACAATGACAGTGTTGTTAATAATACGTGGACAAATTATACAGAATGTTTAAATGGGCCAACTGGAACCATTGTCACACCACCCTCCAGTGAAGGGAACCTCACACTAATACCAGTAAGCTAAATGAATATTTGTTAAGATTAATGATAAAATATTAAGAATTTCACAAATCTTTGGATGACTCGTTACAATCATTTATGTATTGTTTTTTTAGAAGTATCTTCCTACTGTAAAAGCGATCTCACAAATTGGATACAGTGTTTCCCTATTTACTCTCATTATAGCATTCATCATATTGGCAAGTTTCAAGTAGGTATAAATGTTTCAAAATTAATTTTTACTTCTTGAAATGTTTAAATAAAAATAAAAAATTTGCAATCAGTAAAATATTATACACAGCAGAAAAAAGTCATTCAATATTTATTATATTATTATAATTATATTATTATTATAACATCCATAATTTATTATATCTTTCATTAATGAAAAAATCTGGTAAGCCCAACACATGGCTTTCACTTACCTCTTTTTTAAAATCAGTTGTTAAAGAATTATAACTACATTTAGAGATGAAAATAAGTTGTTAAAAAATAAATTACTTTAAGTTTCAATAGAAACACATGTTTTATTAAATAATATATTATATTATTACCTATGACAATCAGTTAATTGTATCGGCTTTTCATCACTGTCCATTGTTCCATCATTCAACTTATATATTTATCCATTTTTTATCATTTGTAAAAAGGTGATACGGTTGTTTTTATATAATCTACAAAATTAAAGATACTTCAGAGAAAGAAAATTTACAAAATCGGCATTTAAGCCCTGTCAGAATATTTCAATCAAATGAAACCTTCATGATATTAAAGCCCATTAAAATTTACATTGATATAGGGAGTTTAAAAGGTGCAAAATGCTCGGTATAAAGTGGTCCTTCTGGTTAGCTGATTTTTATGAAAAGTTGCTGTAACGCCTCAGGTATATAGTTCTCTTAAATATGAAATTTCAGTTTCTTACGACTTTTCGTTTTTGTGCTATACTTACCACACACAAATACCTTTTTTGTGGGACTTGGTCATTTTTACATTTTTACTAAAACACGTATTTCGGTGAAAACTCAAATTCAAAACTTTTCATGGTTGCAATACTTTTCCTTAATGTATATTTCATATATAAGTGGAATTAAAAAATATTATATGTAATATAAGTTATAATAAAATACTTCTAATAATTTATCTATTGTTTAACTGTTCTTTATAATAACAAACCACTTTCTGTTTTAATGTTTGCAATTAATTGTTGCATATTAATTAAGTTGTTAATAAAATGAGAAGACTTAAAGCCCTTTCAAACTAATTAATAGTAAAACTTATGAACTTAACATGGAAGAAAAATATTAGTACAGTAATAATTATCATAATAATAAATTACTGATTTGTTATCAGTTCATGCTTTTTTCCTACTGAATAATCCCTCATTCAAATAAAATATTATAATACAAAGCCAAATGGGTTTAAAGCACTGAATTAAAAATAAAAATAAATAAATATTACAATGTGTTGTAAATTTAGAGGATTAAGATCTATCAGCCAGGACAGATTCTTAATTTTTTTTTTCAAATATGAATTCAGTTACGAGACCATAATGTATAGAAAACATAGGCCTGTAAAGAAAACTATAGCACTACTGTCATGAGTTTCCTGGAAATAATTATGATCAAACAAAAATTTGAAAATATCATGTCCATGCAAATATTCCTTCCCTCAGCCTTTAACATCTTTTATGCATATTTATTTCATGTTTCCTTAGTAATCCGATTATCCTTAAAATATACAAATAAGAATTCTTCCTTCTCATAAAATGTTCAACATATTGATAATTATTATAATTATATTTTAAATTTTATTTATGTACATGCATAACATAAATTTTGTTTCTTTCAGAAAACTGAGATGTCCTAGAAACATCTTACATATGCACTTATTCATTTCTTTTATCCTTCGAGCTGGACTTAGTCTCCTTAAAAACACTCTATTTGTTGGAGGATTAGGTCTCGCTTCTGATATTGCTGTAGCTGTTGAAGGGCAATATATACATGATGAAATGACAGTGAGTAATTCTTGAGTTATAGATAAGTCCATTTTATTTTATTTTTTTCATTACAACTCAGTATTCATCATCATATTATTATAATTCAACCATGAAAATTAAAAACACTAATAAGCCCAGTAAATAAAATTTCACATGTCACAGAGACTTGCTACAGACTCACTAACCATCTTCTTTAGATTAAATAGGCTTTTGTCTTTGGTAGATTCGATGTGTCTTGTCATTTCATTCATTTGGGTCCTGGAACAAAATCTATTTTAAACCTCGGTGTGTGACTTAAAAGATTTAATGTGCGTATTTTATCTTTAATTTATTACCTATGATACGAAAGATTCAATTAATAGATACCACAAATGACACTAACATAAACAATACAGATCATGCTTGCTGCAGTATACAGTAAGTTTTAACGCCAGCAATGTTTTCTGACTCCTTCAAAATATTGGAAAGAGGTTTTATTGCTAGAGTTTGATAGGAATTTCGGACTTTTATAAGGATGACTGTAAAAAAATGTAAAATTTTTAGTTATCTTCAAAACTTTTTTTTTTCTGTCGTGAAAATTTAGGGAATTGAAAATTTCACAGCAAAAAAATTTATTCATATAGTGTATTTCTAATATTAATGTTTTCTCAATTATTTTATAAATTGCTTTAATTATATTTAAAATTATTATTAATTTAAATTACTGTTCTATAACTTGATTTACTGATTTATAATTTTCAGTTAAATTGGAGCTGTAAACTTTTAATAAGCCTCTGGCAGTATTTCATCCTAGCTAATTACAGCTGGATACTTATGGAAGGATTATATCTACACAATCTTATTTTTCTTGCATTATTCTCAGATACAAGCGCAATCACTACATATATAATTTTAGGTTGGGGTAAGTAGTACTCCGTTTCATAAATTTAATTGATGAAATAAACAATGTCCATAAGAATCGAGGTTTTTGAAATAATCTAATCAATTTTAATATCTCAAATTTATTAATAACAATATTTTATAGTTGAAAATATGAGCAATATTTTTTATTGAAAGGGAGTGGAGTAATAGTTCAGCAGGTAAGGCCACAGAGTCCTGCTAATTTCTGAACCCAAGGTTCGAGCGCGGCAGTGGAAGGATAATTATTTATTTATAGTTTTTATTAGCCTTGAATATACTCTAAGGTAGGGAGACCCTTCGAGGGAACGCCCACCATCTATAAAATGAGTAATCAAATGTTGAGAAAAACCTAGAAGTTGAGAATGATCTCAACCAAAGAACTTCCTTGCTCAACCAGTGTCCTAGAAACTGTACAAAATGTTACTACATACTGAAACAAATATTCATGTTGCCTTTGTTTCAATTTGAAAATGTGTCTTGAAATTTAACAATGAAATAATATTATCTGACAACATCCAAATCGTTCACAAAAAAAAAAAAAATAATAATAATATTCATAGAATATAATTTAATTCATAATAATAACTTCATGTGTAAGTATATGTGTTTCTATATGCTCTGTCTAGAGCGACTCTAAAAATTAGGGAGTAATGTGGTGCCATACGCAACAAGTGCTGTTGTCTATGTTCTCACAAACAAAATTTTCTTCAAAGATAATTCACTATATTTTAATTATCATAATATGTTTTCAATAAAAAGTAAATTTCCAACTATAAAAATATATATTTTTTTTTTTAAATTGTTTTAAATTATTTCCAATTACTAATACTAAATATTTATCTAGGTTTACCATTATTGTGTGCTATACCGTGGGTGATAGTTAGAGCAACACTTGATGATCGTTTGTGCTGGACAGCTTATTCAAACCATAATTATTTTTTTTAATCAGGATTCCCATCACTATTTCCATTCTAGTAAGTAAATTTATCAGTCATTTTATTATTTTATTATTTATTATATTTATTTATTTGCAGTGAGCTCATATAGTTTGGTTTTGAAATGTACTAATTAAATGTTTTTGGAATGCTATGACTTATTTATCAATTTTTTGAAATTCATATTTGTTGTTTCTTATATCACAGTCATCGCAGTCTCAGCCATACGTGTTAATAAATATCCATCTAATGGCTGGGACTATAAATTTTGAGATCTTTAAAGAATTGTCCTGTTCAAATAATTTTAACACAAAAGGATAAATCTTAATTTTTATTCACTTTATTTGTTAAATAAAAATTTATTATGTTTCTTTTAACCATGAAATCATTTACATTGTACTTTTCTAAGCAATACTATATCTGTAATATATGCCATACTGCAATATTTTGTCCAAAATGCTCAAAAACATGAGCTGAAACTTGTTTTTTAATATTATTAAAATATAAATTATTCATTATTCATTGAAAAAAAAAAAAAAAAAACCTGAACTTAACCACTTTTAATTTATTATTTGATATGTTATGATTAATTAGAGGATATATATTTATCAAAACTCTTTTTTATTTCAGCTGAACTTTGGACTTTTTCTCAATATAGTCAGGGTTCTCCTGTTAAAACTTACTGCTTCAATATCAGAAGAAAAAAGACGTTTCAGGTACAGGTGAGATTTATTATCTTCAATTAGAGATAAAAATTGTTTTTCTCATTTAAAAATGAAATTCGTTACGACTCAATTTATTATTTAATTATATATTGCATCATTTCTTATTTGTAATGTGAAGTGGTGATTTGAACTGTCTGTATCCAATTTTTTTTTTACTTTCAATTACCTATATATGAAATATATAGTAAGGAAAAGTATTGCCATTGTGCAAATTTTCTAATTCCATTTTTTAGCAGAAATACTTGTTTTAGGGTCCCCTGAGTCCAAATAACCAAGTCCCGCAAAAAAGTCTGTGTTTGTGTGTATCCGTATGTGGTAGGTCTAGCCCAAAAACTCAATTTTGAAGAAGCTTAAATTTCATATTTAAGACAATTATAAACCCAAGATTTTTCATTAAAATCAGCTAACTAGAAGAGCCACTTTATACCATGCATTTTGCACCTTTTTATGATTTTCTCAAAAATGGCTCTAACGATTTTGATTAAACTCACTATAAGGATGTCAACTTTAAAGGGATTTAATATCATGTAGGTTTCATTCTGATTGAAATAGTCTGACAGCACTTAGATGCCGATATTTTAAATTTTCTTCCTCAAGTACCTTTAATTTTAAAGATTTCAAAAAATTAGGCCCATCATCTTATTAGTATCGATAAATAATGGCTAAATATACAAGTTAAGTGAATTTGAAAAACAACTAAAAGATAAAAGTGCAAAAATATTTTTGTGTTTTTTAGCACAAGAATAGTAATATAGATGTATAATATACCGTTGGATAGCTAAATATTTTACAAAAAATATTATCAAATATATAGAATTGTAAAGGTTAATGGAGAGTGATGAAAAGCCGATAAAACTAACTGATTGTTGTAGATAAAAATATAATAGATTATTTAATAAACACATGTTTCTATTGAAATTTAATTTAATTAATTCTTTAACTATTTATTTTTACTTCAAAAGTATTTAAAAATTCTTAAATTTATTTCAACAATGGAGGTAAGTAAAAGTCGTGTGTTGCGCCCACCAGATTTTTATTTATTATCTTAATACTTAGAGCTGAACTACAGTACACATAGTTAATTTTCAAAAAGCTAATTTGCGTTGTTTCTTTAGAGGTAATTTTAATATTTGCTGGATTAATTGTTTCTTAGTAGTGCTTTATAATTGTGTATGATAAACAGTTTATTTTAGCAAAATAAAAGTTTTAAAGGGTGTAAAGCATTGTAGTGTTGTAGGTAAAATTGATCGACTCTAATTTTTTTTTTTTAATGATGTTTAAAGCTCTTAACCAAATTAAAGCTTCAGCATTGACTAAGTTATGAAATCATCGCTAATTATTTGATAACTTCATCATTTTTTTAGTTAATTGGACACCTCCAGAACCTCTTAAATGCAGCTAAACCATACACTGAATTATTACAGTCATCATGTAATTATTTTCTTGCAATAGAAAAAACATTACCAAATCTCTTCTTAATTTTTATAATGAAGATAATAAATACAATCAAGACTATATTTATCAAATGGAAAAATGGATTTTGTCATGTTAATAAGTTTTATTATTTTAGGAGGTGGGCAAAGTCTACACTTGTCCTTATGCCCTTATTTGGTGTCCATTATGCTATATTTCTTGGAATGCAATATGGATTTGATGAGTGGGTGGAACTTATTTGGCTTCTATGCGATACTACATTTTCCAGTTTTCAGGTAAAGTTTTACTCTTCTATTAACAAAATAACTTCCTTGGATTGATTTTTGCATACATCCCTCATGCCTGCCCATGCCATGTTTCCTTAGATTTTAGCACATTTGCTGATTGTAATATTTTTTACAGGTGTAAATAAAAAGTTAAGTGACAAAAAAAAAAAATTTTGAATATAAATATGTTAATTACCTACAATCGTACAGAATAACTACTTTATTAAAGCCATATCTAAATTACATCTTTAGAACATAGACCTAGAATTTTCATTTAAAATTTCCTTTAATCTGCCTATCGGAAGCTAATCAGTTTTTTTTTTCTTTTTTGGAATATTAAACTTAGTTCGTTATTCAAAGCACGGCAGTATGACCAGTGTAGAATATTCAAATTTCATTGATACACTTATTTAGATATGAATTATTATTGAGGAGAAGTTAATTGGGGTCAATCATCTAAACAATTAATTAAGAAAAACTTAATGAAGTGTTTTGATTAACAATTAACTTCTCAAGATCTACATAGACATACAGTCGTCCATTTTACATCATTGTGAATTATTATTGTTCATATGATGCAACTAATGTAACTTACAACTAAAATAAAAACATATTAGTTGCATTGCGTTTGTTTATAATCCCATTACACAAATTTGAATGTTCTAAGCTGAAATTAAATAATGCAAGGTTGCATTAGAAAAGATCTTTGAAATATTAAATCATAGAGATAAAAATATTTTGTAAAAAGTGATCTGTTGATTATAATTGTTGAATGAAGAACTATCTTGTTCATAGTATGTATATTTCAATTCTTTTAATTTTAAAATTGTTGAACTATAATTTTCAATGCATCAATATAAGTTATTGCTTAACAACCTAAAAATATTTCTGCAATCCTTTTTACAGGGATTTTTTGTGGCAGTCCTTTACTGCTTTTTAAACGGAGAGGTTCAGGCAGAAGTTTTAAAAAGAGGTAGAAATCAACAGCAAGCATATAGCATGAGTGAAAAATCATCAATGCCGATAATGGGAATCTTTCGAAATAAAAAAAATAGAAAACGAGGTGGAAGTAAGTTTTTCCTTTTCTCTAGGATAGTAGTAAATGCTTAAAATAAACCAGCATAAAATTAGCTATAGAAACACATTTAGTTAATGTTAAATGTAGTAAAGCTTTGTGAAAGTTTCATGTATAATTAAATTTTCTTCAGGCACCTGAAATCGCTATTCATATCTTAAAGAAGGTCCAGGAATAAACTCAGGTAAGTCATTTTTATCGAGATTGAAATAACTTATAACTCTAACAAATAACATCTATTAACAATTTTCTCTAAAACTGACATTTAATCTATTTTTTTAACAACATAAATGCACGATTTAAAAAAAAAAAAAGTGATTTTATTAATAAATATAACCGATTTTATTCCTGGAACCTAAATATCTAACTTTTTTACACTGGAAAATAGACTGAATAATACAACATTAATATTATAACTAAAATATAACTAAACACACATCTCACCAGGGAAATAATTATTCAAAGGAAATCAGAAACAGCATGAACAATTATCAAGGTTTAATCTGAAATACTAAATAATATAAATCCAGCATGTCAATTATATTGTTCACTAAAACAAAAAATAAGTGCTTAGAAAACTATATTTTCAATAATCGACTATTTCTAATTATTTTTTTAAGTTCTGTGTTGTCTTTTAATTTTATCATTGAAGAATATTTACTAAATTTGCTTGCTATATGTATTCAACTTTCTTTTCTTTCCTCTCATTTTTTTTTATCCCCCTTTTGTTTTTAAGATGGTGCATGAATATTATGCTAGAAATATATTTTAGAATTAATCAACCTGCTGAAATAAACATAATTATTTCAAATTGGGCTCTTAGATATAACAAAAATTTATATAAAAAAAACCTTGCTTATATTAAATTAAAAAATATTCAAAGCTTATCAATTTCTAAAGTGATTATTGTATTAAAAGATCTCTGATCTTCTTCTTTTATTGTCTCAGTTGTTAAGTTATAGTTCTCTGAATATTAAACACAAGACAGTAATTCTTTCAGACTTCTGTTTCAGTAGTTAATATTTTTTAAAGTTTTAATAGGTCCTTATTGAGCTCTAGTTAATCAACAATCTTTGGATATTTTTTATGAAATTGATATTTTTGACATATTTGTATTCTAATAGTTTAGTTTTATCAAAACCCGTCATCCAAAGATTACTCAGGTTGTTTAAAAACACATTTGAGTGTCATTATATCCAAAAAGTACTACTTACCCATTTAATTTTGTTCCAAATCATTATGAACCATTTCCTTACATAAAGTAAAAGTAATGTTAATATTCCGAGAAAAATGACTCTTTATTGCAATGCAAACATAATCAAACAAATCGTTTTATTAATAAATTAATGAGGGATTTTCGTGTTTCCTGTAAAATTTACTAGAATAGTTAAAGTACCTTTTGGAAATCATCCCAATTGATGATAAATTAAAAAAATATTTCAATCAGGGAGTATAATGGTAAAAATTAAATCTGTGCTACACTACAACATAAACTAATACACATTATTAATTATTATTAAATACACATTTATAAGCTAACTACACATTATAAAGCAGTGAGCGGTAAAAGAGGATTATTAATAAAATCATATGTGTCAGCTGTATCTGTGACAGGTTTGATGTTGTAAGTATAACTGAGTAGTTACTTCATAAAAGAAAAAGTAGTTCTAATAAAAACAAACAAATACAAAATGGATTTTTTAAGAAGCCACTTGTGGCTAACATACACAGTTTCGAACCCATTGCCAATGAAGTATCAACCAAATTTTAATCATCACGTCATTGTACGAGTTTATCGATATATTTTATGACAAAGTATTTGGTGAAAGTATAAGATATTTTGCAAGTATAACTTATTTCATATTGGAGGGGAGACAATCATTCCTGATTATTATGAATTTGTATTTTATGTAAATAGGGAAGCCTGTGGCTGAGTGGCTAGCACGCTAACCTCTCATGCTATAGGTTGTGAGTTCGAATCCCAGTCCAGGTGGGGCTTTTATAAGTATATAATCAATTAGGGGCAGGGTGGCCAAGCTTGTTAGCGCATGTTGCTTTGAGCGCAACAGAGTGCCTAGCAACAGAGAACCGAAAAGTTGAAACAAATAATTTACGAGTTCAAGTCTCGATGCTGGGAGGATTTTATCGCATTTATCCCCAGCCCTCACCCCCCGCGCCGAGAAACCCCCGTATAGCCTTCAAAGGCGAGATATGGGTGAAAAAAAAAAAAAAAAAAAAAGTAAAAAGTATATAATCAAATGGGGATTCACTCACATCTCTCCCCAGGTATGTGAGACCTGTCAGCCAAATGGTGGCCACGAACAAAATTAGGATAGATTGGGAGTGATGACCCTTCACTACAACTACAACATCGAGAAAGGTAAGTGTGATCTCCAAGGAGATTACACCACGACATGTGATCTCCCAGGAGATTACACCACGACACCCAGTGCCTACACGGCCTGTTGCGCCACTGGAAGAATGGAATTTTATGTAAATAGATCTATTCAAACTAAAAAAAGCGAATAAATAGCTTGATTGTAAGCCATAAATATTAGATGTTTTATTTCAAAATATTTGTCATGGATGTTCTTATAGGCTAGCTTTCAAGGTAAGATGAGCAGTCAGCTGAAGGAGAATCACACTGAAAATACTTAGGAGTTTACCATACACGTTCTTTTTTAATTATGTGATTTTCCTTCCTAAATAGTAATAAATAGTGATGATATTGATACTGTAGGTTAACGACTGTCGTTATATAAAATAAAATTGTATTTTAATTTTATGATATGAGAAAGATGAAGGCTTCTGTGATTATCTTCATCAGATGGCCTTTAAATATTGTCTTCCTTAAGTTCCTTTAAAAAAGTCATAAAGCACATTTTCTAAAATATTTTGTTTGATTAATTCACCAGAGGCATGTTTACAAAACAAAATCTCATAAATTTAGGGCTTGGAGGAGTACAACAAAAATTTCCCGAAAAGTAGCTGTATTCACATTCATAACTTAAACATAATGGTGATAATTATCAGTCATAAAGCACATTTCCCAAAATATTTTGTTTGATTAATTCACCAGAGGCATGTTTACAAAATAAAATCTCAGCGCTTGGAGAAGTACTACAAAAATTTACCGAAAAGTAGCTGTATTCACATTCATAACTTAAACATAATGGTGATAATTATCAGTTCCTTGTTGTTTTTTTACCATAATCATTTATTTATTAAAGGTAAGAATTGAATTGTTATCAATTTATATACATGCATGATTCCCACCACCTGTCTGAATTTTACTTTTTTTCATTTGATCACAACCTCAACCATTATATCCTTGTTATTAACTTATTTTTTTAATATTGTTTTTAGGTACTATAGAAAGTTGTATGACCAGTTTCATATCAAGCGTTACTACTGATCCACAAAGACGAATGACTTTACAATCAAACGATGTCAATCAGGTGAGTAATAAAAATCTATATAAAACATTTTATAATTGTGAGTTATTTAGAAAATCATTGCCACTTTTTACCAACTAATGTCCCATAGGATCATTCAAAATGAACCAATAATTTTGTAATAAAATTCAAGAACAGTTATGATTTGTAAAGAGTAAACCAAAAATTATGGTGATATTAAAATATGAGTTCCAACTTTTTTGATTACTTAAGACTGTCCTAGTTTATAAATATGTGTACTAATTAATGGTCACTGAGGAACCTGTGGCTAGCTTGCAAGCTTATGAAACCAAAGGTTGTTAGTTTAAATCCCAATCCCACCGTCTCCTTCAGAGCCAGACATGTTACACTCTTAAGCTACTGTTGGCAACTCACAACAATTTGAATATATAATACTACAAGTAATACAGTACTATACCCTTTCCTATAAGTATCATCAGGAATTGTGTTGTAGTTTTTAAGATGGCTATAATGATTACTTAATCTAAATCAACAACTAAATATTACCAAAAAATAAGGGAATTACTCAAATAAAAAAAAATTCTGCTTTTTATTTCAAGTATATGTAAAATGATTTTAAAATTATCAAACATAATAAGTATAGTAACATGTACTAGTAAATTCATACAAGGCTGTGATCTAAGGAGTAATAATCTTAGTGACATCAAAATCACAAGGATTCAGTTCAAATCCAGCCTGGACGGGTTGAAATATTTTGGTGGTGGTCCTACAGAATGATTTTCAACCTTCCCACTCTTGTTAGAGTAGGTTTGTTAGAAAGCAGTTTGAGTCTAACAATGGTGGAAAAAGTTCTTTCCTTTTACTCCATTAATTACTTTAAAGATGGGAAACCCTCTTGAAAGAGGCCTAGAATCTGAATATTGGCATGAGTAATAACAGTACCATTTTCTTGAATATATTGATAATACCATGCTATTACAATTTATCCCAAAGATGCATCATCAAAAAAGTAATGAATCCAGGAATCTTCATGGATCCTAGTGTGTTTTATGTTTGCACTGATGATACTATACATTATGTCGTATATCTCTTTTATTATTCTATTTTGTTTTCATTTTATAAATGGTAGTAGTTTTAATTTATTTTACACCAAATTGGCACTAACCAGTGAACAATAATTTATATTTTGAAAAGAGAAAACAACTGTAATTCAAGAAAATGTCAAGTCATTGTGGACAGCAAAATAATAAAACTTTTATTCACTGTGATGTTGATTCTGCAAGTAATTCATAACATGAAATAACTTTTTATTTCTTAAAAAATGCATAAGTTTAAGTTTGTGTGTTTGTTTATTTATTTAACGTCACCATAAGTTTAAGTAATTTTACTTAAACATTATGTATCTCTTATCTATTATATGTCTTACATATCTTTATAATATTTTGTTTATAAATAAATTATATTTTCTTACCTCATAACATTAATTTCAACTATTATGACTATCTACCACAGTGAGACATGTCAGTGTTTCGAAAAGCAAAATAGATTTCCAGAAAGCTCTAGTTATTTTATTCTCTGAAATATATTTCATTTTCAATACTTTTTTTAAAAAAATACCCCAAAAGCTAGTAAGATTTAATTAGTTGCTGATTGCATCAGAATAACTTAAATTTTCAGCAATATAGATATTATTTGACAAATTTTAAAATGTATCATCAATCTGACTTTCAGTTTTGTGATCATGAGATTTTAAAACTATCTACATACACAATTTTTAGCTTTCTATGTTTATCAATAATATTTCTATCACTTTAATCAAACCTATTTTCTTAATATCTTTTGCCATATTGATTTTTTTTTTTTTTTTATAACATAATTTCAATAAAAGTTTATATTCTCTAATGAATGTATTCATTGCACTGTTACAGTTAAATGAATCTAAAATGGAAGCCTCTCTACTGCAAAAAGGAATGCTAAAGAATGATATGGACATAAATAATTAAGTTGTAAATAAAACTGCAGTTATCTTTAAATATATTTATAAGTGTAAACAGAGGTTTGTAAATATGAGCTTAAGTGTTATAGATGTGAAATTTCTTATGTACAAATATTTTATAAAATAGCTGCCTTTATAGATTTAATTTCATAATTGTGTTAAAAATTATAAATACATTTTATAAGCATATAATTTTTAGTTTTAAGCTAGACCTTTTATTTTTTATTCTAATGATAATATTCCAAAGAATGTTTGTAAATTAAATATATATTATATTGCTAAATAATCATACCATAATTAAATGTTTTTACTATGATAAGAAAAAAAAAAACCAAAAGGACAACAAGGTAAAGAAAGACTTTACATGACATTTATAAAGTAAATATGGTATCATAGGTAAGTTAATATAAGTTGGATATATCTTAATTTTTTAAACTTTAACCTAAGTTCCTTTAAGATAATTAATAAGTTTGTTGCTAGTCCTATTCCAAGTTTTAAGGCCTGCTCAATGACTGTGGCCCATGTTACCAACAATGTGAATATTATAGAGCAAATCTTTACCACAGTCTGACTTTGATTTAGATTAAATGTGATATGTGGTTTATTTTTTTCTGTTATCTAGAATAATAACAAATGTTTTTATTGTAGATTAAAAAAAAAAAAAAAAATGTTTAAAGTGTTCTAAATGTGAAAAAAAGCATTCCCCATTTAAAGTATTATCAATGCATCTATTACATATCCTTAATCGAACATACTTGTAATTATTAATAGTTTTATTTGTTACCAAAAATTAATAGAATCGTTGTTGTTCATATTCTGTTGATACTTCAATGTTAGTTTAAATGATGTAGTACAGTTCAATGTTAATAAAGTTATACATGTATACATCTTAGAAATAAACTATATCAAAAATATAGTTGCATTAATATTTGTCATTTTTCACCAAAACTATTTCATTTCCCTTTCAATCTGTACACAATTCGCATTCCTGTAATAAACAAAATCACAAATAACAACCTTCTGAAATTTTAGGTTTGAGCTAATCAAAGAGGAGTTCTAACACATATTTCTTTAGAATGCACCAATGAAGTTTTGATTAAATGAAATATTTTTATCAACATTACATTATCATATAGATATATAACTATGATTCTGTCCTTTTAAACATGTTTATCATCACATACTTTCTCACTGCTTTAAAATATAAAAATGAAACTATTATTGCGACAACCTATCAGGTCTTAGAAATATGGAAGACCTTCAGAATTATTGATACATTTTGCCACACACACCTTAAAAAATGGGTAGAATACAAGTAAGCTTATTTTCAAAATACATATTTTGAGGTAATGTAGACTTAATGCACAAATAAACATTATGTAATTGTTTTTATATTTAAAAAACAAAACATTGAAATTATAAAACTTTGATTGATGTAATGCTGTAGGAAAATATTTATTATTGTTTTAAAACTTGTCAGAAAAACTGATTAAATTAAATTGCAACTGTAGTTGTTTTTGGTAGAAAAAAAAGTTTTATACTTGGCCATTTATTCGTGATAATTCGTTAAATTACAAATATCGTCGAAAATAAATAAGAATTAACAGAACAAAATTCAGTTATAATTAGAAAATTATTGAATGTTATGATAATTTTCTAAGAATTTCATCTTGAACTTCTCAATGTATCATTGCGGTAGAATTCCTCCCAAATGCTTTAAATGATGCAGCTACTTCAAGTTTTCTCAGTCTAGCCAACATACAATTTCTTCTCTTCCGAAAATTATTAGAAAATATCATTTCTTTTTAAGAAAAATGGAACTAAAATAGGTATTACTATAATTAATCTTTATATCATGATACATAAACTTTATCAGTTAAATAACTTAAAATATTACTACCCTCTCATTAAGGTGACTGAGATTTATTTGAGTCTTGATCAATCTTCATAATTTCCTAATAACTATTTTGTATTAATTTATCAGTGATTATAAACTAATTTTTTCTCATTGTGAAAATTTTCTTATTTTTCTTTTTTTCATTTATCTGTACTATTATATAACTGTTGAGTAAAAAAATTCACGAGTCACTTGATATTTTCTTTTTTATTATTCTGAAGATGCTTTTTTTTTACGTACATATAAATTACATTCTCTTGATAGCTTGGATCAGGAAGTTTTTTTTTGTTTTTTGAATAATTGTAAAATGAGGCTAACTTATAAAGTTAAATACCTTACTAAATATTCAGTGAAAATCTTATTACTTTTACTTTTTTTTAATTCGTTAAGTATTATTACTGAGCTCTTGGATTATAATTACGAATGCTTTATGCTGGTTTCAAAACTTTTGATAACTGACAACTTTAGATTGCTATCATTTTTATTCATGAAAAATAATTATTAGTTTAGTTAGTTAACAAAAAAAAATGTATCCTTTATTACATTTATATTTAAATATCTTGAATTCGTCATGAGATAGCCAAGCATTTGTAGAACTTAAAATTGATTCGTTTAACGTCACTTTATGCTACTATGGCTAATCGGAAAACTTAAACTTAGAGAACTTATAAACTTAGAACTTAAAATTTGATGGTATAAGTAAAATTGGTCCAAGAACGAGATTTTAAATTTTAAGAGTATTTATTTATACGTATGAGAGGGAACACCTGTAGCAGGGTGGCCAGCATAATAGCTTCCTATGCAAAGATCACGGGTTCAAACCCACAGGTGGTCCTAGGATTTTTTAATGGCGGTAAAAAATCCTTAGTTATGCCGTCCTTCGGAGTTAAATTAAGCTGGTCCCAAGCTTGTGGGATACCAGGTACTCAAAGACCCCAGTCACAATTAAACCTGGATTGGCAAAATTTAGGACTCCCACTGTAGCATCATGCAATTAGCAACGGTAGCATAAAGTAACGTCAAATAAACAAACAAAAAAATATACGTCCGAGAGTAAAAATCTTAAGTATGAAGGCGCTGAGAGTTGAAAGAAAAGTAATTCGTTGAGTTTTAATAACTAAACTGTTTGCTGTCTTAGTTTAGTTTCTTTTTCGACAAACCCAAAGTCGCATCTTCTCCTTTTGTTAACATCTCGTCAATTATTTAAAAATAATTTTGCGGTCCGCCCATGTCTCAATTGTCTGAGACTGATAGATATACATTTAAGTTTCATCTAGCATGACAGTAATCATTCTCGTCTTCCTATTCTATCATCTCACCGGTCGCCGAGTTTCGTCATGCTCCCTTCATGTTAGTGTAAGTATGCTTGCAATTATTTTAAACGTAGTGTAGTTTATTGATTTGAAAATGGCAAATAACATAGCATTCTTATAAGTTTACATAAATTGTAAAATATTTCGATTTCGAGGTCCTAAAACATTTTACTAAACATTTTTTTTTTTAAGGGGTTAAAATCATTACCAACTTAAAATAAGGTCATCTTGCTGGTAATCTGCCCGATTATCAACTTATTCTTGCCATTATGGGTTACTTACCGAAAGAACTTTTAAGGCGACTAGAGGCATTTTAAATTAGGCTGCTTAAGGCTCGAGAAGTCTGAAGAGTAATATTTTTTAGGATATAGGCTTATCTTGGGATAAAAACTTGAATTTTGCAGAAATATTTAGTCTGTAAAGCGTTGCATCTCAACGGTTGATTCCAAAAATAACTTAATATCACTGAAGGGAAAAAAAGTATCAGCCATAGTGATATCAAAAATATCCTCATGTCATAAAAATAAACCTGGGCTCCTTGATTTATATGTTTGGTTAGTATGTTCAGATGAAGACGACTGATTGAATGTTTCAAACTATGGTGAATATTAAAAGTATTACTGATTCCGATGGTGCACCATCGGTACCTTGTTAATCAGTGGGAGATCTCTATGCTACAAATCTTGAAGTCCCGGATTACAACCTGTTTGTAGCAGAATGCACATTTATTCTGTTATATTCACCGAGGATTGACTCTTGGATCTGAAGGCCTTCTATAAAGCGGGTGAGAATGATATCGCGCCTCCATCCTTTCTTTGTGCAGCATTTGCTCTAGTAATAATAAAATTATTTATAAAATTTTCAACCCAAGGCTCTCCACCGGTACCGCTTGTAAGAACTATTAAACATCAACTTCTTCAAATCCGACTGGAATAAAAATGTTTACACAAGTTCTTCTCGTTCCAAGTACATACGTATATTGTTTGTATATAATTTCAAGCTCTAAAACGTAAAGTTTCCGACAATCTATGCATCTGAAAATCACTAATTACTAAAAATTTATTTATGCTTTTCCCTTAGATAATTGGATTAAAGTAAGTTGGATACTTGGCGATTAAGCACTTTGGATGCTCTTCAATAGAACGAGTCAAGGAAGTTTCACTAAATTTGCTTGGGAGAGAATCGCATCTTCCCTCTCCCTCAAGTAGTGTTATTGTTGTGATTTCCACTTGAATCAGCTGGTAATCATTCGATAGCCACTGTTTTGTTATTTCATTACGATTTGAGACAGAGCCTGTGGCTGGTTGATTATGTTGATTACTGATTGTTCTCACTTACGAAATAATTAAATATTATTAATACAAATTAAATGGAGCTTATTCCGTATGTGTAAAACTCAAGTGTAATCAATGGCTAAGTGGATACCGCATATGAAATCAATGAGAATTTAGAGAGTCATCATCTTTATTCGAGTGTGAACAGGTATTAAGCATAAATTCTTATTAGTTATAGAATTAAAAATCGTGTGACTACTTTAGAAGAATTTTATATCATATATCACTTTTTTACTCATCAGAATTAAAACATTTGATCGTAATTATATATATCGTAGTTGAATTGTAATTTTATTTTTCCACATTAGTTCTATGTTAACCTTTTTTTTTTTTATTCAAAAGATTAATTTTATTAATTAAATATTTTGGTGTGTCGAAAATTAGGTTATCGGTCACTTAAACAAAATCAACTTAATTCTAGTTTCATCCAAAATGTCGCTGCCCCCTCTATTTAAGCACCAAACGTTCAATTCGTTTACAAATTTAATCACTCTCGTTGTTAGTTAACATATATACAAAAATAAAAGTGATTGATTAGAGTTTTTAAAAATATATTTTTAATACTGAAATTGATTTGTATTTTGTTTTAATTTTTGTATTATAGTTTTGTTGGCTAAACTGCATGACATTAGTTCCCTAACCTTACAGCTAAGCTATGGTTGTGAGCTGATGAATCACTAATTATCATTTTGATTTTGGGTGTACAATAATGCCTTACACATTATCCATAAGACTGTTTTATGACCTCGATTAAACTATATTTTAGCCTTTGTGTTTTGTTTGTTGTGGGTGGTGGGTCTAACCTATCGGTTTGTTAGAGGGACAATATATTTAAATAATTTTTTAAATTATAAATGTATGTAAATATGTCTGGGTTATCGTTGTCAATAGCGGTCGTTTGTTCTAGTAATATGAATCGTAGCATGGAAGCCCATGCATTTTTAAGGTAATTGAAACCCTTTGAATGTTATCCTTAAATGTTTCCATTGTATTAACCATGTCTTTTCTTTTTTAGCAAAAAGGGATTTAAAGTGAAGTCTTTTGGTACAGGAGATAAAGTTAAACTTCCTGGTACTGCTGTGGATAAACCAAATGTTTATGATTTCAGTTGTACCTATGAGGAGATTTATCAGGATCTTCAGAACAAGGATAAATCATTGTATCCTTTTTTTTAAAGCCTATTAATTAATTGTTTTAGTTACATATTATTTAATTTGATTTTAACACTTGTTATGGTAGGTGTGATGTATTAATATTGTTTCAATAAATGTTTTAACCCAAAACTGTATTTCTTATTTATTCCTAAATCTATTCATTCTACAACCGCTTCTTAATTTTGTGGAAAATCTGACTTGTTGAAAATTTTTTTGTGGTTAAATATCAATATTCTTTTGGCCTATATTAAATTAATTACATTTTCAAGAAATAATATTCCTTTTTTTTTTTTTTATAATGGAAATCGAATTGCTTTAAATATGACCATCTACTTTGGATATGAGAGTGATTTACACCCTGAAGTGAAGTGATCTATAGTTAATTAACTATTTAGTTGTGAAGTATCCCTGACGCAGCATATTCTTCATAAACAGCAGGACGGGAAACAGTGTCATTTTGTTTTTCTTTATTTAATTTAGTTGAGCAATTTGTACTTAAATATAAATAGAAGTACTTAAAAATCTAAGTTATTTTAGGAAGTCAATTCATCAAATACCTAATTTGTAAATTCATAATCAATTTGAAGTCGACATCTTCATTGTGTTAAGTGAAGTAATTAGCTCCCCGAAACTACATGTTTTTTGTAATGTCAAATTGTGACATAGGAAATATAGTTCTTTGATTTCTCTTAGCTCCTGGGATTGACCTTAATTAACAATTGCAGTTAAATTAATTTTTGTTTACTTAAAAGGTTTTTTTTTTTTTTTTACTATCTTGGTAGGAATTATAAATCCATTTAAAGAAAAAAATCCTGAACTTTTCACACAGTTATACTCAAAATGGGCTGTTGCACATGCTGGATAGAAATAGAAGAATAAAAACAAGACCTGAAAGGTTTCAGGCTTCATCAGAAAAATTTGATATTGTTATAACATGTGAAGAAAGAGTGTATGATCAAGTTATTGAATGTAAGTAAAGTATTTTAATAATTAAAACTCGAGTAATTTTTATTTTGCTATTGTACTATTTTAGTAGTTTTCAGCCATTATAGTTTCCTTTATATTGGGCCATTTGTCAACACATTTTATTTATTAGTACTTTGATAATTTAATTATTTCTATGAGAAAATTCTCATTACTTTTTTGTTTTGTTTATCCCTTTAGTAGAAATTTGGACGGTTGAAAGGATAGCATTTCTGTGAAATCATTTTAAAGTTGAAATATTTCATTACTCTTTTTCATACCAAAAAATAGTTTGTTGTAAGTTGGATGGACAATGAAACTTTATCTGATTATCATTCTTATAATAAGAATTTTCTCAGTATATTTTAAATTGTGTGGTTAGCAAAATAGTTTTCTCAATATTAGTTGATTTCCTGTTGCCATATTAGGTTTAGTTAAGATACATTTCCGAGAAAAGTTTAACTAGATGTTTGAATATACTGCTTTGAAATTATACAATGCTTATTTAATATTTCTATCCAAAATGCTGGCACAATTTAAAAAAAAAAAAAAAGATTTATTTTGTCTCACTATTAATATGATAGAACATAGAGATTTATAAAATGATTTAACCTGAAAGTGTTACACATCCCATGTATATTGATTTAGGTGTATTTATTTTATTGTTAGTGGCGTTGTGGTAGGAGAAACTGCTTTTACAAATCTCTGTTTATTTTTTTTTTGCCAATGCTCTCAGCTACCTTGAGGTATTTTTCCATCTCTACCCAGATTGTGCCTTGATAAATATTTTACCACCTTAAAATAGAACCCATGAGAGGATCAAAATACTTCTCTGAAACAGTCCTTCTGGGACTCTAACCTCCATGAGTAGTGCAGCCTTACAATGTTTTGTATTAATTAGTTTTTCTTTCAGCAGTGTATATCAACTTAAGAATATATATTTCTTTGTAAAACTCAACTTTTCATAACCAATTATGTTTTTTTTTGTTTTGTTTTTTTAGATTTTGAAAATAGATCTCCTGAAGATAGTGCGAGTGTTCATATAATAAATTTTGACATTCAAGATAATCACGAGGAAGCAACAATAGGAGCTTTTCATATTTGTGAATTTATGTCATTGGTATGTTTTTACATAGTATAAAATTTATTTTTTATTGAATTCATAGGCTTATAGAAAATATGTATGCGTTGATAGATACATTTTAAAAGTTTATTCATCTGTCTTTGTGTTTTATTTTGAAATTCTTAGTCTTTCTTTTAATGTTCCTTGGTATAGGGCTTAACTAAAAAAAAATCAAGATAAGATCAACCAGTTTTGTACTGGCGGTTCCCTTCAAAAAGACTTTATGGAGCCCAATCAGTTTATTGGCAAGACTATTATAATGACAATAGGCTTAGAGAACATGAAGGTTCTCTGCTGATAAAACCAATCTTTTCCTACACAATTTAAGCTAATGATTATTGTTCAAGCCCGAATCCTCAAAATCTCTCCTGAGTGCTTATCAGTGAGTTCAGCCCATATTAACTTTTTATGAATTTATTCTTTACTCATCCTAACAGCTTTGCATGTCCATTTGACCAATGCTACAACTTCATTTTTCTAGAGGGGTACAAGCTCTGTAATTCTGTGTGTAACCTTCTAAATTATCGAGTAGTCTCACCTATATTCAGAACAAAAATTTTATGCCATATCTGATGCTTGAAAATCTTTTGGCGATAATAGCAAGGCTCTATATAAAAATTGTGTGTGTATATTATTATTATTATTATTAGTATTATATATATTTAAAAATTATGTATAAAAGAGAGTCTTGAACTTCAACGCGAGTCTTGAATTTCAACGCGGAATTGCGGAACTTGCATCCTGTGAATATAATTGAGCTGATTGCATCGCGGAGACTCAAATGGGCGAGTAAAGTTGTTGGGCTCGATGACAAGCGGATTCCGAGAAAGTGTGTATTTGCTGATCCGACTGGTAGGCGTCCGAAAGGTAGGCCGAAGCGGAGATGGGAGGATTGCGTTAAGGCTGATCTCGGGAGCTTGGGCTTGAATGGTGAACATTGGACGAGTCTGTGAAGGCAGAATTTGGTGGTATCGGCATCGAACCTTCGGGTTTGCTAAGCCTATTATTATTATTGTATAAAAGAGAGATGAGAAAATGGTGAAAAATGATGGCTCAAGAATAAATATACACTTTTTTCGACAGTGTAAAAAGCATTTAATGTTACCTTGAAATCAACTTTAGTCACTACCTTAGTAAAAGTTTTAGGAATCATGACAGCTTCTTCAAGAATGAGATTGAGAGCAACTTTCCTGAGGGCTCTATCTCTAAGCCGATGCAAGAAGAAAGTTTTGAAAAACAGAAATTGACCAGTTCAAGGAGGCCAAGAGCAGCTTCAGCTTGCCTAATTCAGGCTCTGAGCTTTAATAATGAAGAAGGAAAAATTAAAAAAGTGAAACTGTATCATCAGAAAGATGCAAAGCCAATTTCTGGGCAGCAGTAACACCACTGTTGCCGAAAACCTGTTATTCCAAGCAATAAGAATAGAAATGACACAGGCTCTAAGAGCCTACAAGAATAATAATCATGTAATTGATCATCCTAAAACCTCTTCCCTATCTGCCTCAGAGAGGAGAGAAAAAATTTCTTCTTAATTAATATTTCACAGGGATAATGAGGTATATAAAGTTTGGACATTTATTGTTTGTTTTTTTATTCATTTCACATCACTTTTAGTGGTAATATAGATAGTTAAAAAAAAATGAACATAAGGTGTTCAAGACACAGTCTTGGAAAGTAGAACATAAGGATAATAATAGATGTTCTGCAAGTGCAGATGATATAGAACTTCATTATAATATTAGAAATAGTAACATGTTATGGAGAGAAACTAACAGCTTATACTTTGAGGCATGGTGATTGATACACCTAGCAGCAACGCACATATTATCTCCAGGTGAGGAAATAATTATAATTTAAAGAATAAGAAAAAAGTATCAATGATGCCTGCTGGTTTATTCATTTAATGTCACTTTTATGCTACCGTGGCTAATCGGAAAATGCTACAGTGGGAGTCCTAAATTTTGCCAATTCAGCTTTAATTAAGATAGGGATCTTTAACGAGTACTTGACATCGCACAGGCTCTGAACCACCTTTTTACATCCCCTCTGAAGGACAGCATAACTAAGGATTTGTTACTCCCATTAAAAAATCCTAGGGCCACCTGCAGGTTAGAACCTGCGACCTTGGGCATAGATGACTGAATGACATTCAATGTATTTTAAAACCTTTGTGTTTACCAGCATGACCAGGAGTTCTTCACTATTGTCATCTTAAGTATTTTTATAAACAATAGACCTGGATCCAAGTTCAACTTTTACTGTCTCAAACTTACCTTTTGTAGTTTCTAAAAAAATTCATTAATCAACGTTGATTTTATCATTTTTCCAAAATTTATTTATATGTTTTTTAGGTTGCAACTTGTGAAGATTTGGACAATGATATGGATTCCTTAATACACACTTATGAAGAAAAAGTGCATCGAACATTATTGCATTGCGTACTTTTTTATTAAAGACTATTAATTACAAATTTTTGATGAGCATATGTATATAAATAATGCTCATTATAGGAAAACAATTATTTATGTTGAAACCGAAAGTTTGATTGTGATTTTTTTTTCTTATGTGTAATTATATTTTAAATTTATATATAAACCAGTTTAAATACTTGTTCATATTTCTATTGTTATTAATTAATTACTGTGAAAGCCTGATTTATTCGGGTAAATTTTACTATTATCTCTTTGTTTAAAAAGAATTTCTATGTGTATAAACCTAAAAAAGTATCTATATTCTATTACAAGATTAATTGAGAATAAAAATTGCAAATGTAATGCTACTTATATAAATTAATGTTGCATTTTTATAAATGGTTAACCATTCAGTTTTCTAAATCCACAGCACATATGGAAATGGACCAATCAAATCTTGTTGCAGTTGGTTATAAATTTAATTTAAAAGATTATCTGTTGACAATTTTACAGGGATAACTATTTTATTTTCTTACTTTTAAGAATGTATGTTTTTACCTCTTTTGGAGTTTATATTTTGACCAAAAAAATCTTTTAATATAATTAGCTATAAAGATTCAAAGTGAAAAAGAATAAAATGTATATTAACAAAAAATTGTTTAAATTTAAATTGGCTTTGGTGTCTTAATTTACTAGTCTGATGCTTGTCAATTACTAGAGATTCACAATTAAAAATTATTATGAAAATTGTAATAATCATCCTCTATGATTTCTGTTTCTCTTATTGGTTGAAAGGAAATTTAAGATTTAAAAAAATTTAAATGTTGATTCCCCATAATTTTTATTTTTTTAAGCATTATTTTATTAATAATATTTTACTTTTCAGTTATAAAAATTTACAATACAGATACATTATGTTTTTATTCAATAGATCAATATTTAATTTTAAACCCTGTTATGTTTATTTTTTGTTGTATTTTTGCTTTAGAAAGTATATTTATATCAACTCTATTATTTATATAAATTGTATTCATATATTTGTATTTTAATTTACACATATTATTAATTCTAACATTCATCTACCATGTCAGTAAATCCTATTCCTTAAAAAAAAATTCAGCTATTTACTAGAGAAAAAAGAGAAGTATAAGCAAAAATGAACTTTAAATGGAATCATGAATGATTCACATGACAACTTGGTACTTTAAAATGCCCGAAAATGAATACACCACAGTTAACTCCTTACCCCTAATTATGCCTGCTTGAAGGCAGCCATTAGTAAAAAAATATGCATGCAATACACAGAGTGTCTGTCTTAGAAAGGGAGCATTAAATATCCTTCATACAAACCTTACCTATGATAAAGAAAGATCTATAACTAAGTAAAGATAATATGTTTGCAAGTGAGGGGAGGTAAAAGAAAACAGACAACCAATATTTATTTTTTTCATATCCTGTAGAATTTTTTAAAAGTCATGTAGCTCCTCTTCTTAATTAGCTTATAGTAAAATAAAAAGAATAATAAGTACTATCAGGATAATAGGGCTGCACAAAACCTAAGTCAGTAAATTAAGTGTTTTCCATAAAATTGAAACATATGCTGAAAGAATTCTTACAACTTAGGTTATCAATTAACTCAACGAAATAACAAACAACTTATTTAAATTTTATTTTATCATCATATATACACTATAAAAATAAACAAATAATAAAAATAAAATTTTAATACAGGCAGATAGCTTAAAATTATGAATTTACAAAGATTTCCCAAATTATTTTTACTCGTCAAGGTATCTATACACTCTTCTTAATTTTTCTTTTTTGTTCCTTTTCTCTTTGTGATTTTTCCATGGTTTACTTCCATCAGCAGCTGCATTGGATCTGCAATAAGGAAATTTCTAATTAGAAAAGAGCCATGTAATTAACAAAATAATTTTTGAAATAAGGAGAGAGTTGATATTTATAGTATAAATCCTGAATACATGTATGTAAGGAGTATCAAAGATGTGATAAAAGATTTCAATTCTTGCAAACAATTTATATGGAAACTTGTCAGATTAAACGCAGAATACAGAATTTTTAAATTGTTTCAGATCTTAATAATACAAGAAAAAAACATACAAAAAAAAAATTGTGAAAATTTTTTAACTACTGTGAATTTACTTGAGTGTGTGTGTTATTTATTACAGTCAAAACAAATCTGTGGAAGTCACAATAGTATTCATATAAATTAATCATACTTTGACCTAAAGGATTTATAATAAATAATTAATTAAACTAATAATCTATGATTTGTAAATCTTCTCTTCTATATTATTTTTACATACTTGACATCAGCAGGTCCTACTTTCTGCACTCCCTTGTGATGAACACCTCTTGGATTTTTATTGAAAAAAGATTTGTCTAAATCATCACCAGAAACTTTTGTAACCTATAATAAAAAAAAACATTTCAACATATAAGACCATATAATTAGCTTAGTGATTTTACTAATAGAATATATGACTGAATAGAAATTACTTACCCTAACAGCGCGTGCAGCTTGTGCAGTAAGTTGGGGTGGTTTTTTATTTTTTGTTTGAATTTGTGAAACTCTTCTTGAGGTACCCCTGGAGGTGCAATGCAATATAATAACCGACCAGTAACAAAATCTTTTAAAATATAACGTGAGGCTCTTGGATTATCAGGTGACCATTTTGTGTCATAAATCCACGACAGTCTGTCCAGAAAAAGAAAAAAATTAATAAAATTTAACACTAAATAAAATAAAAAAAGAAAAAAACAGCAATTTAACTTCCACATACAAGCATAAGAATTGAGAAGCTCTTCAGATGTAGGAGGTCTATTAGGATCTTCACCTTCAAGAGGTTTTGGAATCATTATACCATATTCTGATTCTATAACACTTCTTGGAATCAGTGTAACAAGGAGTGAGGTAGGAGAAACATGATCTCTCATTTGGTCAATAGGAAGAATACCATTCAGTACCATTTCAGCTTTTGTAGAAACGAAACTTGGCATTACTAAACCAGGACAATCGCACAGCATAACATCTTTTCGTAGGTAAAGAGTCTAAAATAATAAAAAAAGAAATTATAACAGTACTACCAAAATATTCCCAGAAAAACAATTTTATTTCTCTATATAAAAAAGGATGGTTGTATAGTAAGTTACACTCTTAAGAACAATGCTTTGTTTAGTAAAAGATCTCACGAGGAAGACAAATTATAGTTTACTTTTAAAATGTAGTATCTGATATCATCAATACCTGAAAGTGCTTTGTTTTCCCTGGTGTAGCAGACACAGACACCTTTTTATCAGCTAGTAATGCATTAATGGTTGAGCTCTTCCCCACATTAGGATAGCCAACTAAACCAATAGTGACGAATCCTTTCGATTCGACACTTTGGAATTCTTTTGTAAAACTTCTGAAAAACTCTATCAACTCCTCACGTCCAAGCAGTTTGGAAGAATTCCTTTCTTTCTCTGAAATACATGAAAATATAATTAATAAAAAAATCATTCAATTACTAGGATTTTTTTGTTTTGATTTGATAATTTGAAGACAAAGAAGAGGATCATTACAGAGTAAAATTAATTTTTAGTATGCTACCACTGGGTAGTTCTTCCCAAGACATTTTTAAGCCCATAATTGTAAATTATCCCATTCACTTATAGTATTATTTTAAGTACAGTTGTAAATATCATAAAATTGTTTTAAAAAAAAATTTTTTTTTTTTAGTAACGCATATAGTATTAGGCTTAAGGATTTCATAAAAGTATGCACGGAATTCGAAACAAAATAACTGAATAACAAAATGAGACCGAACATTTTAACTCGAACTAATAAAATTGTATTTATTCTAAAAAGTTTTAATGTTTTGCTATCCCAGATAGGTAATGTACAACCTAGAGACATCTGAGTCTAAATAACCATGTATAGCAAAAATAGTCTGTCTCAAATATATTTGTGTAAGGTAAGTCTAACATAAAAAAAAAAAAAAAAAACTGAAATTGCATATTTAAGATGAGAGTATGTAATAGGGAACAGTGGTCTGGTGGTAGAGCACTTGTATACTGTTCTCCAGATCCTGGGTTCGCTTCTTGGCTGTGGCAGAATACTATTTATTCTGTTAATTCAGCCAGGGGGTGACCCTAGGGTATGGAGACCCTCCTGGGGCAGACCCAGCCTCTTTAAAGTGGGTACCCAGAATTGGGAGAAAACCTAGTGGCTGAGCATGATCAGCCTAAACACCTTATTGCATGGTCATGGGCCTAGAAATAATAAGCAATTCTAGGGTTAATTTTGGAAGAAGTTTTATCAAAGTTAAAAAAAAAAAAAATTGATTATCTACCTTTATCGTTATTTAAGTCTAGTTCTTCTAAATTGTCTTCAAGACTGCTTTCATTTTCACAGCTTTTATATGAAGAATTGTCTTCATCACTTTCTTCATCCTTTCTTAAATTTTCTTCAGGAATATCATCTGAACCATCAGAATTTTCGTCATCAGATTCAACTAATTTTTCATTTTTCTAAAAATTATTGGAACAAAGTAAAGTAATTAAAATTGTAGAAATTTTAGTATAGTATCTAAACAGAAAAAAAAAAAAAAAAAAAAAAAAAAAAAAAAAAAAAAAAAAAAAAAAAAGGGCTTCTTTACCTCAGAACTCTCACCAGCAGCTTTCTCTTCATCAGATTCCTTCAATTCCTCCAGAGCAGCATCTTTAGCAGAGAAAAATGCTATTTTGATTCCTACATCATCAAAGTACTTCGCCCATATTTTTCTTTGTTCTTCAGTCAAGAAATCTGACTTATTAAGAAGAAGAACATTAATTTTTTCAGGATCAACTTCTTTTACATATTTCTCAAGGTCTTCACAGCGAAAAAGTAAAGGGTTACGTGCATCCAAAATCTGAACTACTACATCGCTAAAATTCATATATATTCATCATGAACAATAAAACAAAAAGAAAAAAAAACACAAACCAAAAAAGTTAACAATGCATTGCTACAAACACTGATTGCATGATAATTTAGATAATGATAATTGGCTTGGCGAACCCGAAGGTTTGATGCTGATACCATCCACTGTTGCCTACTCAGATTCATCTAATGATCAACGCTAAAGCCCAAGCCCTGGCTTGATGCTTCAGCCTACCTTTCAGACGCCTACCAGTTCGTTCTGCGAATACCAAGTTTTTCGGAATTTGTTCTTCACTCAGCCCAACAACTTTACACACCCATTTAAGTCTACCTAATGCTATCAACTCAATTATATTTACAGGGTAAAAGCTCCACAATTGTGCAACCTTCTAAACTCCACAGGGGCTTCATCTCTCTTTGGACCAAATCCTCAAGAGACTCCCGAGGTCACCTCCGAAACCCATAACCCACCTCTACCTCAAGCTATGTCTAGTTATGGAAGAATTGTTAAACCGAGAAGATTAGTGGAAGAGTAAACTTTTAATAGTTAAAAGTTTGGTATTATTTTATTGAAAATTTATGTAATTTTGTATTTCAGATTGTATTTTGTGTTTAGTTTGAAAATTTGTTGAAATTTCTTGTATACTGAATTGTATTGAATTTAATTAAAAGGAGGGAGATGTAGTAACACTTGTAGGTAACAGTGTGGGACCTACAGATGTACGCTTGTTAACATAAAATTTAAAAATAAAGTTGTATCTAATAACTAAACATAATGATTAAACACAATTATAACATTTATGACATAGGGACCCAACATCTCTCATCTGTACGCTGACACCTGGGACTCCAAGCAGGAGTGCACAATTGATATTAAGCTTAATTGCTTTAGACCATACAGAACCCAAAACTATTTGCTTCTCATAAATAAATTGATTCGTTTTCAGGATCTCATTAAATGTCGATTCTCTGCTATCTAAAGTTTGTCCATTCTTAAAACGAGTTTTCTCATTGAAATCCACCTCCTGATCAACCCCCAACGATTCAACCGACCAAACACATTAAAAACTGAAGAAGGAAGGGATATTCCTAATCATTTAAGGCAAGTAGTTACTGAAGTTAAATAATGAATTCCTAAAAGTTGAAGCACCAATTGACTGAACTCTAGTGAGTAAGTAAAATTACCTTCTTTCAACAACTCTCCACAGTTGTCTCCAGAAATCTAAGTTCTTTTCATAAGGAGTAAGAGTTATTCCTTCTTCCTCCTGTAATATGGCAAGATTCCTTCTCCATTCAAGAAAACTTTCCCTTTCAGCAGTTTGTAACTCTTCAGTAGTAGTTTTTTCATCCCATTTTGGCCTTGATAATAATAATAATAATGCATCATTAAATCATAATATATAAAAAATTACTAAGCACAAATTATGCTTACAGCAAGCAAATTTATCTATTGAAGGTGGTAAGAAGATGAAATGTTCAAAATACCAGTTTATGGAAAAGCCAAATGAATGAATTATGGTTGACAATAAATCAGAATTTCTCTAATTTTTTTAATTCAAAACTTAATAGTCTAATATTTCCTTAAATTGTATTTAAAAGAATTGGGATCAATGGCAATTTATATCAAACTATTTATCAGAAATCATCTCTTCTCTAAAAGGGTTATTTTAAACATTCAAATTTTTAGCACCTCTTGACAGATACAATATTAATGACATCAAAGTTACTTTTTAAAACAATAAAATGTACAATTGAGAAAATATGAACTATTTAAATAATTTTATCATACCTTCGCGGTATTTTCAAAAGATCTTTCTTTTCAATTTTATTTTTTTCATACTTTTTTAATTCTTCTTTAGATAACAATCCAACACCAACTTTTGGATTTACAAAAGTTATATTCAATCTTTCAGCCTAAAAAGAATAATTCTAATTTTACACTCAAATCAGATGAATTTTCATTTAAATAATGAAAACAAACATTGGTTATATATAATTTACCTGAAATTCCGTTCCAGCAAGCTGTGCTGTTGAAAGAAAATCTTGAAAAGAATCTTCTTCAGTGACAGATTGAAGATTGAGACGTGCCCATTCATATCCATCATTTAACTCTGCAGTATGAAGCTATAAAGATGAATTGCTTGATTAAAAATTCAATATATTACAATTAATAGAACTTTTATCTGTGAATGTTAAGTGCCTCTTAAACTATTTCTCAGCAACAGTTATATCATGTTAATCAAATTTTGCTAATAAACTATTTACTTGAGTAAGGTAACATATATTTTATAGCACTGTTTCAGCCTGAATTTTAAGCCATCATAATGACAGAAGGCATAAATCTGCCACTTTGTATGAAACCATTGTTAACTGTTATTGACTGCCGATTAATATATAACTTACTTGTCCAAGTGTGATAAGTTTGATAACAATATTCCCAACCAACTTCTACACTAATTCATTCTACAGTCAAAAAAACTTCCATCATTATGATGTACTATGTATTATAATATATTTATGAGTGCATAAACATCTAACAGTAAAAAATAGAACAAATGAATGGAGTGATAGTCTATTGAGCCCTGCTAAACTAATCTTTAATACATCTACCCAGCTGTTCGAGTGATCATCAGTGATTTCCTTAATAAAGGGTTGAAGTAGATGCCTAAAGTTTTCCCTGGCAGATTCTAATATCAGTTGAGTGTGAGTAGTTGTATTATATTATTTAAGACTTCTCAAATATGAGTATTGAGCAATTTCATTGGCTTATTGAAATTTTATAGAACTCTAATTATAAATTTTAATCAATGCAATTGTAATTAAAATTGAAATACATTAATTAAATCTAAATAATTAAAAAAAAAATTGTTTTTGAATTCATGCAAGGTCTAAATCAAATATCAATTTGATTTGTGCATGTAGGAGTTAATTTATATTTCAAAGGAACAATCAAAGTGATCTAAACCTTCTCATTATATCAAAGATAGGATAATATCCAACTAAATAACTTAAATTTCTAGCATAAAAATAAGAAAAAAAAAAGTTAAAATAAATGACAAAAAACACTATGTCTGATTTGTTAATCATTTATTAAAAGAAAAGGAAGAAGGCCCATATCCCTATGTCAAATTATACATTTTCCATTTAAATCACAGACCAAACTTTCAAATATTTTAAGTTTTTATTCACAACCATTATCATGACATTTCCTAGACTCACTTACAAATGAATCATTGGTTCTCCTTCCTTTCTTAGAAAATCTATCTTTTATTAAGGCTCTTCCCAGGGAATCTTTCTTTTTCTTGTTCATCTTCGTTTATCATGTACAATCAATTTACAAACAGAAACAGCAAGGGTCAAAGTAGTTTTAAACTAGAAGCACGTGAGGGATAAACAAAACTTGACTGGAGATGAAGGTTTCACTAGTGTTATTAAGTTATTGATCAGCTGTTCTTGATCTCTAGGGGTTTGATAAATTGATAATGGCCGATTTAGCTTCATAATAATGTTGTATAGAAGATGTTCCATCCGAAATGTGGGGAGCATGTCAGATTAAGTAACGAAAACAGGACTGCTACAAGAATAGCCTCGGAATTCAACCACGGTCTTGTATTTAGCAGTGAACCTCTGCTAGATGAAGAATTGTTTGAAATTAGAATAGATAAGAAGGTATTGTTTACATGCTCTTCACCGCAATGTTTTAAATCTGGAAAAGCAATTTAGTTTTCAATTTTGTTTTTTTAGACCGAATCTTGGATTGGGAGCTTGGAAATAGGAGTAACAACTTGTGATCCTAACATTTTGAATATACCTGCAAGTGCTATTGAACTAAATAGTGGGACATGGGTAAGTTTTGTTAAATAAAACTTACTGCTACTCCTTTGAGAATATTTAGAAATATATTTTTATTTTATTTCATCCCTTATCATGCCAATTGTATAAATTTCATGGTAAACAAATATGCTCACTAATAATTATTCCGGTGTAAACCTCTGTATATTGTTACGTAGTATTCTTCTGAAATGATATCTCTCTAGATTTGCCCATTATGGTTCCCTTTCTGATCCTGTTCATATATAGACAATCATAAGAATTCTTCTCTTTTTATGATTGTGCTAAGGCAGAGCAGTGGAAAATTTTGAACTAGCTAAGACACTTGATGAATTATGTTCTAGAAAACAATATCATTGGCATTATTTTAATTTATTAAAAGGACTTATTAAAAAAGTATCGGGATTAATAAACACATTTTCTTGTGGTTCCTTTCTTGACAATCCGAATGATTCTCATAGTCCTAAAATCTTAAATGTTTTTTCCGTGGTTAGTTTCCTGGTACTACCTTTTCTACCATCTTTCTAAATTACATGTAGAATGTGCTAAAGTGACGCTTATTAAGATTTCATGCTGGATAATTCTGAACCATGAAAGTCAGGTTTTCGTCTTAGAGTTGAACCCTTAAATTTCTGCCAACACTGTTTATTTAAGGACTGCTTATATTACATCAGGACATTCATTGAAATCAAAACTCAATGGTTTGATGTTGATGCACTTGTCACTGTTTATACAATGCCATATCCTGACTACTTACTGTCCGAGCCCAAATTATTAAAATTTTAGCTTTAAATCATTCATTACACCTATTAAATCATTCAGTGTTTTTAGAAATTTATTACTTATCCCAACATGCCTATTTTTTGTGTCACAAGATTATCACCTCAATTATACTGATGGGGTGCATGCTCCATTGTTGAGAGTTCTGTAACCCCATTAATTCTTCAATGAACTTATACCTCAGGGTTTCCATAAGTCTTACTGTCTTAAGTAATGCCCTGACTACATCAACCACACTATGGACTGTCTCTGCCTATTGCTAAGTGAGTTACAGATGTAATAGACAAATTGTAGTATATGTTATCGATTATAATGTATCGCGCGGAGAACAGATGTTTTAATGATTGTTTTACAGGTTAGGAAAAATGTTGGTTGGATATGTTTGTAATTAAAAATAAAGATTTGGATTCAAGCAGCTTTTTCTATTTTAACTATGATTTAAAGACATTACAAATGGCGACGAGGATGGGATCCTGTTAGCAACAATCGTTGACTAAAAGTTGCAGGGGTGAGTGTTTTTTTATTTTAGTCATAGAATTCT
Source organism: Piezodorus guildinii (assembly GCA_023052935.1). NCBI lineage: Eukaryota > Metazoa > Arthropoda > Insecta > Hemiptera > Pentatomidae > Piezodorus > Piezodorus guildinii. Next base: position 68,214,139 of record CM041293.1, read on the forward strand.
AAATATGAGTGAAGGAGTGATCGTCGGACAGTTGCGGGAATTCTCCCTTTGCAACGAGTGGCAAGTGTACAAATCGCGCATAGAAAGTTTTTTTTAAGGCGAATAAACATTTTTTTAAGACCGAGGACCTAAAACGCGACACGTTTCTAAACGCAATGAGTGAAGATGCTTTCAAATTATTAACAAATTTAGCTATTCCAGGAAATCCAGAGTCTACCTCTTATAAAGAATTAGTTGTATTGTTGGATAATCATTTCTCTAAGACAGAGTCGGTGTTTGCATCACGTTACAAATTCTACAACTCCATCAGAGAGCACAATGAGACTGTTAATGAATGGATTGCCAGACTTCGTAATCTGGCTGGTAATTGTAAATTCGGCGATTACCTAGACAAAATCTTAGTCGATAGATTCGTGATTGGGATGCAAAAAAGCTCGGCTCGTGACCATTTATTTGAAGAAGACGCTGAAAAACTTACGATCGTACAGTTTTTTGGGTGTCAAAAAAGAACCTATAGTGTTTTGTTAAGGTGAATCTTCACATCATTCAAACAACTCAGTTACCGACTCGTTAGCCACAGGTATCAGTAAAAATAAAGATTTTGGTTATCGTAGTTTGTCTGGAACAGAAAGAAAAAGATGTTCTGTTTGCGGTTATACTAACCACGAATTTTCAATGTGTAAATTCAAAAATTACTCCTGCAATAAATGTTTTCAGGTGGGACACTTAGCAAAAATGTGTCCGAAATATAGCAAGTTTAATTCGTCAGGAAGACCCCAGAACCCACCTATTAATGATAGGTATAAATCATGTAAGGAAAAAACTCATTTTGTGTCAGAAGATCTTAGTGAACAATTAGAGTTTTTATATCGTATTGAGGCTACTGGAGATAAGGAATTAGGTTATCATGTTAACCTTAAGTTGAATCGAAATACTGAAATATCTTTTCATATAGACACAGGATGTCTGAGTACTATTGTACCACTATCTGTGTATAAAGAAAACTGCACACATTTGCCATTGTTGCCTACTGAAAAGACTTTCGTGTCATATTTCAATGAAAGATCTCGACCACTGGGTGCTGTAAACGTTTCCGTTGAATATATGAATTAAGAATATCAGGATATGATGTTTTATGTGGTAAACTCGACTGGGCCTCCACTACTAGGGAGATCGTGGTTTGAGCATCTTGGGTTCAAAATTGTTGGTCCTAATAGTAACAGTACAGCTCAACCACTGCTGTTCAATAGTGATTTGCCAACGGTATTGTTAGAGGAAGTGGTACAGAGTTTTCCCGAAGTTTTTACGGATCGACTAGGAAGGTTCAATAAAGGAAAAGTTAAATTGGATTTGATACCTGATGCCAAACCCAGGTTCATTAAAGCAAGACCGGTTCCTTTTGCCATACAAGCTGGTGTTAATGCAGAGATCGACCGTTTAGTTCATGATGGAATTCTGGAATCAATCGATTACAGTCCATGGGGATCACCAATCGTCCCAGTTTTAAAGAAGGATGGTTCGATCCGTATATGTGGGGATTACAAATTGACAGTGAACCCCAACCTTCTTATCGATCAACACCCACTTCCACGAGGAGAAGATCTTTTTCAAAGGGTACAAGGTTGCTCGATTTTCTCAAAACTGGATCTCTCACATGCTTATCAATAGTATGAAGTCGACGAAGAGTCACGCGACGTTCTTACAATAACAACTCAGAAGGGTTTGTTTCGTTATACTCGTTTGCCTTCTGGCATCGCTTCAGCTCCGAGTAAATTCCAGAAAGCAATGGATGCTTTGCTTTCAGGACTGGAAGGCACTTCAGTCATGATTGATGATGTATTGATAGGAGCCTGCAATGTTGAAGAGTTGCGAACTAGAGTTTTCAAAGTACTAGAAAAACTTCGAGAAGCAGGACTCACAGTGTCTATCAAGAAATGTGAGATTGGAAAAACCTCAATCGAGTATCTTGGTTTCAGAATCGATGCTCAGGGGTTACACACAACCGATGATAAAGTTCGAGCGATTTTAGAAGCCCCAATGCCAAATGATGTTAAGGAACTCCAGCGCTTTTTGGGGGTAGTAAACTTTCTGTCAAAGTTTCTACTGGATATCGCATCAATTTTATCACCACTTTACTGTTTGCTGAGAAAGGGGAACCCTTGGAATTGGAGTGTTCGATGTGCTCAAGCTTTTGATAAAATCAAGAGGCTAATTCAAGAACACCGAAATCTTGCTCATTATAATCTAGGCTACCCAATTCGATTAGCGGTGGATGGATCTGACTTTGGATTGGGTGCAGTAATATACCAGCGATATGGAGATGGATTGGTTCCTCCACTAGCATTTGCCAGTCGTACGTTGTCTCAAGCCGAGAAGTCTTACTCTCAGCTACATAAGGAGGGGGCAGCTTTGATGTTTGGAATTAATAAATTCCATAGTTACTTATACGGACGGAAGTTCATTTTGGTGAACGATAATAGGCCTCTATTATCGATTTTTGGACCAAAGCATGGTATTCCAACCTGCGCAGCAAATAGGTTGCAGCGATGGGCACTAGTTCTATCTAATTACGTGTATGATGTAGAATGGGTAAATTCTGAAAAAAATATCGCCGATTGGTTTTCTAGAGCACCACTTCCTGACTGTCCAAAATCAAATGAGCCTGACCTATGTATCAACTACATTTTTGACGCTTGTAGCGACCTTCCATTGAACTACAAGACAATATTGGCAGCAACCAAGAAGGATAGCACCCTCATGAAGATTATCACCTTTTTAAAGTTTGGCTGGCCTGACAAAGTTGAACCTAAATTTGAGCAATATTTCCGGAAAAAGGACGAGTTGTTTGTAGAAAAAGATATACTTTTATGGGGGTATCGAGTTGTTGTGCCCACTACGTTGCGACAACAGGTTCTGACGGAGCTTCACGCATCTCATATGGGGATGGTAAAAGTAAAATCCCTTGCGAGATCGTATGTGTGGTGGCCAAATTTGGATAAGGATGTCGAAGAGACCGTGCGATTTTGTCATGCGTGCAACGCTACAAAGGACAACTCCCCAAAGGCAACTCTAGTACCATGGGAATGGCCAGCTAATCCTTGGCAGCGACTTCATATAGATTATCTAGGGCCATTGCAGGGGCGATATTTCTTTGTCGTCATTGATGGTCACACAAAGTGAATCGAAGCTTTTTCCACACATTCCATGACCACAGAAACCACAATGAAGCTCTTGAGACAGGTATTTGCGCGTTTCGCCTTGCCTGAAACCATTGTTGCTGATAATTATTCTGCGTTCGACAGTGAGACGTTTACGAATTTTCTTCAGCACAATGGTGTTGACCTCAAACATGGAGCCCCATATTCACCAAAGACAAATGGGGCAGCAGAGAATTCTGTACGCTCTATTAAACGCAGTTTGAAGGCAGCTCTTGTAGATTCTTCGACTTCAGATTTGGATTTGAGTTTAAATAGATTCATGTTGGATTATCGGAACACGCCACATATTACTACTGGAGTTTCCCCCGCTCAGGCTTTGATTGGTCCTCAGCTAAGGACCAGACTTGACCTCCTACGACCTTCTGCTACATCTAGTAAGGTGCAAATGGCTCAGGAAAAGCAAGTAACTGCGTATCGTGGGTCACCTACAGTTGCTGATTCTTATCAGAAGGGAAGCTCAGTTTATGTCCGAAATTATAGGAAGTCAGAGGATAAATGGATTCCAGCATCTGTGGTTAGGTGCTTGAGACCTCGAAGGCGTCGAGTTTTCGTCCCATCTTTAAATAGACATTGGACTAGGCTTGTGGACCAGATTCATGGGCCGTCTACTTCACAAGAGTGTCTGCCGACATCTTCAACTTTTGAGGAACCTACTCAGGACACTGATGAGGGCGGCAAGGTGGAGCCAACTGAAGAGACCTCAAGCAATCAAGACATTGAGTCAGCTCACCCACAACGGATCAAAAAACCGACTGCAAGGCTGATCGAAGAAATGTGAATTAATTTAAGCGTTATGCAATTTTTTTTTTTATATTTCAATTTTGTAATTTTGTTTTATTTCATATTTATATTTTCTCATTTTTTCATTTCACGATTTTGTAATATTTTTGTTCAATTATTGTAATTATTCCATATTTTCTAAATTAGAGGGGGGAGAATGTAGTATATGTTATCGATTATAATGTATCGCGCGGAGAACAGATGTTTTAATGATTGTTTTACAGGTTAGGTAAAATGTTGGTTGGATATGTTTGTGATTAAAAATAAAGATTTGGATTCAAGCAGCTTTTTCTATTTTAACTATGATTTAAAGACATTACACTATTAAAATACCATATTACCTCTAACCATTCTTGCTTCCTCCTATTGTATTTAAATCCTAATTGAAGGGGTGTAGGTTTGTGTGGGCAGAGCAGAGCACAGGGTTACTGATCTCTTGGTAAACTTCTAGCTTTGGCAGAATTATTAATTGCTCTTTTATCTCAGAAATCACTGAGACATCTCTGTGGAAGGGATTCCGTCCTGTGTTCTACCCTCCCCCCCCCTCTATGAAGTAAGAACTCAAATATTAAGGAAATATCCTGGTGCCTTTTTCGGCCGGATCACGTTACACAGCCATGAAACAGTATGGATCCTTGCTGTAACATATTTGTATGTACTGAATTCCAAGAGCCTTCATGGGTTTATTATACACTGTTACTCAACAACCAAGTTTCTATTAAGAGCTTAAGCACCATATAGCTTGAGATTGATATTTCATTTACGATTGATTTTCTATATTCTTTGCTGAACATTAAATGAGATCACAACATTAAATGAGAAAACACTATCCATTAAATGAGTTATATTACCGGCTTTAAAAAATTACCATAATGCTAAATACCTTAATTAAAGCAATTATGGTTCCACAAATAACAAGTTGGAGGAAAAGGCATTTCTTGATATAAGCAGAAATGAAGTAATAGTGGATTAGACCTGTAGTAAAACTATTACAATAGAGGGGATAGGCAAGTTCTTCTTCTGTTTGTCATATTGAAGTACAATATGGAATTAATGTTATATATAATAGTAAAACTATAAAGTAATAGAGATGAAGTAAATTTGGTTTTTCATTGTCTGCGACAGAACTTATTTTTTTTCTTTCCTGCCCATATTTTTTGTATTAACTTAAATATTTAATCAATATCAAACTAAGCATCATTTTGCTAAATTAAGTGAATTTTAGATAAAAAACTAATCACTAAATTATACATACATCAGCATGATTGAGCCAGATTATTATTTTAGATTTTAAAAAAAAGTTATACTTATTATTATTCATCTATTACACTATTATATTATTCAGCTGGGGAGCAACCCTAGGGTACATAGACCCTCCTGGGGCAGACCCAACCTCTTTAAAATAGGTTCCCCAAATTGGGAAAAAAACCTGGTGGCTGAGTTTGATCTCGGCCTATTCACCTCATTACACGGCTGTTGGCCTAGAAACAATATGAATCTCTATATATACTGAGCCCTAAACCCCATGGGTTGTTGAGGAACAGGTTCATCTATTTCACTTGTTTTTTTATTTATCATTATTTTGTAATGAAGGATGTATTTTCTGTGTTACTTGTTTTTAATTAAGTGAGTATTGTACAGATCAAATTGTCTGTCTCTGATTGTATTTTTCATAATACTTGAGTAATATAATAATGCCGAAATTACTTTTACTTACTTGTTAAGCTTCTATGAAATTAGATTGTATTTATTATATACAAATGAACAGTAACCTCTACATTTTTTTTTTCATTAGAATTTCATTGCTTAATGTTTATTTTAATTTGGTCTTTAATTTTTCCAGATTCTCTCAGGAAAATCGGTCCTTCAGGATGGTTGCACCTTACTAGAAATGTATCCTTTAAATTTGGACAAAATCATAGAAGGAGAAACAGTTGGAGTATTGAGGTCAAAAACTGTAAGTGTTTCTTTGTTTATATGGTTTTTGCAATTGTTTTAAGTTCTTTTTTATAATATGAACTATAAATGAATACTACTAGTCTTTTAACTTACTTGAATAACTTGCTTCCAGAAAAATGGGATGTTGGTTTGATTTGCTGTATGTATATAGAATAAGCTTAGCCAACTCAAGGATTCAGTGTATTACCAACTCTAACTTAATTGAACATTTTGGAAATGCAGATTCCTATTAGATTTACCGACTTCTTTGGTATTCCCTAGAAACTCAAACCCTAATCAATAATTACCACTCTCACCATACAAGATAGTGTACTTCTCTTCCGTAGTAAACCTTGGATGCCATGATATCTAAATGGTACCCTTTAACTTCCTTTGTGATCAATTTTAAATTGTTATATTTAAACTTCTTACATTTCATGCCACTAAAACTATATCTCTAATTTTAAACTTGTGCTATGAATTGCCTGAAGTAGTCCCTACTGGGAGACCCATACCTCTGGATAATGAACGTTCTAGCTCAGGGGAATCCATGGTTGATAGTGGTATTTTTGAACTGGAAATATGTGAGTAGTGCGTTGTAACCTATTTGGAACCCTCATGCAAGCCTGAAGGGCCACTCTCATTTTTCATCCATGAGTACATCAAACTTAACTAGGCTGAACTTCTGAGGATATTCCACTGACATCTCCGTATCTGACACTCATTACAGAAGTTTTAGCAGGAAGTTTAATGATGAATTTAATACTCTTATAGGAGTATATCAATTACTTTGATTATTCAATATAATTCTTCCTTTTTTTTATTTCTATAATGTACTTGGATAATTGTTTTCAGTTTTTAGTGATACATGACACAATGTTTTCGAAATAATTTTGTAGTTTAATCAGTATTCTTTCTCTTTCATGAAATCTAGAATTTTAATTTTAGTCACTAATTTTATAATTAAAATTTTCAGTTTTAATTTTAAATTAATCATGATTTATAAAGAGCATAATTTATAAAAAAAAACAACCTTTTTTTAGGGTGACCTGGAATTCTTTTACAATGGAGTGTCACATGGTCCAGCTGCAACTAATATTCCCAGCAAAATTTTTGCTGTTGTTGTCGTGTACGGCAATGTCTCACAAATCACGATCCTTCAAAAAAACAGTATGATTATTATTTTCTATTTATATTTCTTGTTTGATTTTCTCAAATTTATTGTTCCAGTATTTAAGTTACCAGCCAGTATTTGAAGGGCCAGTGGTCGATTTAAAAATATTTCAAGGATTAGAAAGCAAGCTTATGAAATGTTTATTTACATTATTTATCTGATATAATTATATTTTACATTAAATGAACTCCATAAAGTTAATGTTCTGTTCAATTAATATTTTGTATAATTAACTTGTATATTATCATGTTTTTTTAATTGTGTCTTTAAAACTTTTTGTTTCTTTTTCCCCCCTCTGCTTCATGCGTTCATAATTGGAGTTTATTGCATTTGATTAACGATAATTCAAAACTTCAAGAAAATGAAAAATCATTTCGAGTTATGTGTAAAGAGAATCAGTTTTTTTTATAATGTTTACTTTATGTATTAAACAGAGCTATTTTCCTATCCTTCTTTCAAACTCGATAGTTAATGATACAAACTGACACCACTTGAACCATTCAATATTTTCAACATTCATGAAAATCTGCATACAGCATATAGAAAAAACACAGGCAGGAATTAATAACTCTCATTTAAGAAATCAACTTCCAAGAGTTAATGGTTAAGTATATATTTTTACTTTCACTTACTATATATAGTAAGGGAAAGTATTGTGATCTTGAAAATTTTTTAATTCCAGTTTTCAAAGGAAATACACGTTTTAGAGTCTCCTGAGTCCAAAAAACCAATTCCTGCAAAAAGGCCTGTGTGTCTGTGTGTGTGTCCGTTTGTGGTAACTCCCGGGCGGAAACAAAAAGTTCTATGAAGCTGAAAATTCATATTTAAGACAACTATATGCCTGAGATGTTACTAAAACTTTTCATCAAATCGGCTGACCAAAGAGCACTTTATACCATACATATTGCACCTTTTTATGATTTTCTCAAAAACAGTTCGGACGATTTTGATTAAACTCGCTATATCGATGTAAAATTTAATAGGCTTTAATATCATGTAGGTTTCATACTGATTAAAATAGTTTGACAATGGCTTAAATGCCGATATTTTAAATTTTCTTCTTCTAAAGTACCTTTAATATTGTTGATTCTATAAAAATAACTATATTATCTTGTTACCACTGATGAAAAACAGGAAATATATAAATTGAATGAATTTGATACCCAACTAAAGGAAAAAACTGAAATAATATTTTTTTAATGCAATTTTTTGTTTTTGAAGATAAGAACAGTAATGTACATGTGTAATATACCGTTGGAAAGCTAAAGATTTTCAGAAAAAAATATTATCTAATACACAAGCTTGTAAAAGCTAATAAACAGTGATGAAAATCCGATAAAACTAAGTGATTATTTTATATAATAACTAGCTGTAACCTGCGGCTTTGCTCACGAATACTTTATTTTGTTAAATAAAATTTAAGAATTTCCAAATACATTTAAAGACACAAATGAATTTGTTAACTAATTAATTATTTTCAATTTCAATAGAAACATGTGTTTTATTAAATAATTTATTATATTTTGAACAACAACAATCAGTTAGTTTTATAGGCTTTTCATCACTCTCTATTAATAAAACATATGTTTCTATAGAAATGCCATTTAACTAATTCTTTAATGGTTTCACTCATTTTTATCTCTTACTGTATTTGAAAATTCTTTAATCGATTCTAAAAACGGAAGTAAGTGAAAGTCGTGTGTTGCCCGCACCAGATTTTTTTATTTCATGTTTTTATTAAATTTTGTGTTTATTAGTGAATTGATTTTATTTTTTCTATATATTGTTTATCTGATTAATATTTATATTTCATGTTGATTTTATTTTGATTATCCTTTGATTCGAAAATGTTATGAAAAGTTAAGATATTTTCCAGTCCTGTAATATTATTGTTTGTTTTGTAAGTTAATGTTTATGAAAGATGATATTCTTTCTTAGGATTACTAAGAATAGAAAAAGAGATAAAAAAAATAAATTGATTTTATCTAACCCATAGTACTAAACAAGCATCTCTTTGTTTATTATCTATTATCTGTTATTGTCTCTTCATTATAATTTTGTTTCAATTTTAAATTCTTTTATAATCATATTCATTTTGAAATATTTCAGAGTTTATCAACTAAAATAATGCTTTCTTTCATAGTCCTATTTTGTAAACATCTTACATAATTTTATCTTGACTTTACTTTAGTTCTATTCAGAGAAAAGTACCAAAAAAATCTTTGTTCCTCTTCCTGATTTTTGCTCTCAAAATGTTCCCAGCTTTTAATTCTTCAGCCACATTTTGCTTGTACAGTCCAGTGTTAAGGCACTCTGCAAGGTCTAATCTAGGTGTGTAATTTTAATTGTACAAAATCGATATCTCTAGCTCCGATTTTTATACACATCCTTCTCATTAATATTAACTATATTTCTTGATCAAGGAAGATGATTTTATTAATTAGGTAGACTAACCTCCTATCTGGATATGTTTTCACATTTATTTTGGTTTAATTTTTTTTATATATTTTCTGAGCAAGAAATTTAGTATCTGAGTGTTTTTGTTGTACAGGAATTGCTTAGTGCAATTTTCTTGAAACATAAAATCAATTTAATATTGTTATGTATTAAATTTCCCTCTTCTATGTACATAGTATAAAATAAATTTCCTACATTAATTTTGAATATCTTAAGTACAAAACAAGAACAGACATTTACATATTGTAGAAACATTGAACCAGTCAGTGCATATTAAAACATATTAACTTTCTATTTAAAAATAATTTTATGATTATTTTATCTTATTTATTTTATTTTTTTATAGGAATTAATGACATTATCGATTTAGAAGATCTTGAAATAGAAGAAGTAACAATGGCTCAAAGCACTGAAGCTTCAGCCATCCTAACCCAAGAACGACCCACAGAAAGATTAAGGTTTCATGAAAGAACTGGTAGTCTTGTAAGTACTTAATTTCCTTTATTGCTTGATATTTAAGTTTTGAAATTCATATAATCCATCCTACTGTGTCACAGTCCCCTTCTAGAACTATTATCTGTCCGTTCTCTACTTATTATGTTATAAGTTTATATTTCTCTGATATTGTTTTCAAGATGTGCACTCTAAAGTTTTTTATTTTAAAAGAATTTAGATGTTTGACTTTATAAGATTCTGGAATATGTCACATTTTTTTGTGTTGATGGGATTATATTTAAATGATCTAATTTAATTATTAATTATATTATTTGAAATATTTTTTAACTCAATTCAATCAACAAATGTTTGTTCATCTTATATTCCTGTATGTGTTAAGTAATGCCTCTCTCTAATATCGTTGTATTTTATCGACATACATAATCTTTATTAAAGCGTTATTAATTTTGCTTTAGGTTTAAATTTCTGTTTGATTTAAATAAGATTATGTGTACAGGAATTCGTACTGTTTCTTGGTCAATGGCTGTACAATGATGTTAACATGCTTAAATTTCACGCAGCCATCATTTTTGGATAGTATTAATGACTTATAACCAAATTTAATTTGTACTAACCATAAAATTTAATTTAATATAATATTATTATAGGTAAAACTCTCTTGTAATGGTAGAGCTGCCGAAAGAATAAGACCATTAGACGAGTTTAATAATGCTGTTGTAATGAGTAAAAAGCCTTTAGTAGCAGATACTCTTTTTGAGGTATTATTCAATGTATTATCTATGTGTGATCTATATAATACTTTTTTATATCCACAAATTATCTCTATTTTTGTAGATCCGTATAGACGTATTAGTTGATAAGTGGTCTGGTAGTATAGAAGTTGGTGTTACTACTCATGATCCTGCTGTCATAGAATTCCCTACCACTATGACTAATATGGGTAGCGGAACTATAATGATGTCAGGATGTGGTATCCTTACTAATGGTAAAGGAACTAAGAGGGAGTACGGTGAATTCAATCTAGATGAACTGAGGGTATGTCGGAAATTTTGCAATTATCTGTTTATATGACTTTAGTCTAATTACACAAATAATTTATTTTATTGGATTTTTTTTTTTAAGGTAGGGGATAGGATAGGTATGTTGAGGAAAAGCAACGGTGATCTTCATTACTTTATAAATGGTTTAGATCAAGGTATCGCAGCATCAAGAGTACCCTCTAAAGTGTGGGGTGTAGTTGATCTTTATGGAATGACAGTTAAGGTATTTAGTAATTGATTATTTACTTATGATACTGAAATATACTGTTGAATTAAAAAATAAAATAAAATAATTATCCCATATCTTGTTAAATGTAAAATAATTTCTTGTTTTATTTTCAGGTGACAATTGTTGACCGAGATGAAAGAGAAGAACAAAATTTAATTACTAGAAGGAATACAGTTCTCCGGAAACAGTCACAACATCATTAAATGGTTATTTTCTTTATTCTTTTGAAAGTTTTAGTTTTAATAGGAAGATTACTAAAACATTTTGTCTTCTAATTCTTTTTTTCTTTACAGATATACCCGATGAAGATTCAGATGATAGGTTAATGTTCCATTCCAACTGCGGATCTCATGCTGCTGTCATTAATAACGGCAGAACTGCCCATAGACCTAAGTTAGTAAATGAGTTATCCAATCTATTTTTTTTTTTTTATTGCCAAATTTAGCTTTAATATATATAATTTATATTGATAAAAATAATGTTTTAAATTTTAAATTAGAAATGTATTTTGTTTGATAATTATAATTGGTAAGCTCTTTGACTATTGCGGTGTGGTATATGATGGCCTCTTGATTATGCTTGAGGACAGACTGAAGCGAATTATGAACATTTTTTTTTAAGATTTGTCTTCGGCACTTTAAAGGAAGTCTTATGTTTACCCACTTATACAGCAAGGTTAAAGTGGCTCCTTCCTTCCAGTTGTAGAAAATATTTCCTTGGATCTTACCTTTACCTTATCATTGACTCCCAGTATCCTCCCTACATCCACAGTCTTCTTCAACTGAAATCCTCAGTCGACTCACTTAAAACAAGATTGTGGCATTCTGACCGTTACGTTCCTACCTACAAAACAAAAACTTTTGATCGTTCCTTTATTGTCTGCTCTGCTATCCTCTGGAATCCTTTTGGAATCCATATCCACTGTTGTTTTTTTATCCTCATTCAAATCCCAACTTTTCCAAAACCTTCTGTCATTCAAAATAGATGCTCAGGAATTGTGATTTTTCAATTGTATGTATATATCAAGTAAGGATGAACAACGGCTTAAAGTTTTCGAAAATAAGGTACTGCATAAAATATTTGGTCCGAAGAGAGATGAGGCCACTGTGGAGTTTAGAAGGTTGCACAATGCGGAGTTGCGGAGTTTGTACCCTTTGAATATAATTGAGTTGATAGCATCGCGGAGACTCAAATGGGCGCGTAAAGTTGTTGGGCTCGGTGAGGAACGGAGTCCGAGAAAGTTGGTATTCGCTGAACCGACTGGCAGGCGTCCGAAAGGTAGGCCAAAGCGTCGATGGGAGGATTGCATTAAGGCTGATCTCGGGGGCTTGGGCTTGACCGGTGAACATTGGACGAGTATGTGCAGGTGAAGTTTGGTGGTATCGGCATCGAACCCTCGGGTTCGGTAAGCCTATTATTATTATTATGTATATATCAAGTTTTGAATGAATGAAAATAATTATTTACTGCCTAAATTTTAATTGTGTTTATCAATTCATTTATCTTTTCAAACACATTTATTCTTAGAAGATTTCATTTTTTGTTTTGTTCTATATTTCTTCTCTCATCATTGTATATAATAATAATAATAGGCTTAGCGAACCCGAAGGTTCGGTCCCGATACCACCAAATTCCGCCTACACAGACTCGTCCAATGCTCACCATTCAAGCCCAAGCTCCCGAGATCAGCCTTAACGCAATCCTCCCATCTCCGCTTCGGCCTACCTTTCGGACGCCTACCAGTCGGATCAGCAAATACCAACTTTCTCGGAATCCGTTCGCCATCGAGCCCAACAACTTTTTTTTTTTTTTTTTTTTTTTTTGCTGGCATGGGTTGCACCGCGACCAAACGGTCTATTGTGCGCCATAGGATTACGCAATGTTAGATTTAAAACACGAGTTTAGTGGCAGAAGCAAACTTCAGAAGGCTATTGGGATTAACAAGTTTATTGTTAGTGGGGTTTTCTAGGCGGTCTTCACCAAATAAGGTGAACCTCAACATGGCTAGCTTGTCGCAGTGGCAGACTATGTGAAATGATGTTTCATCATCTATGCCGCATAGTCTGCATAGAGGGTTGTCGGAAATACCAAGTTTAAACATATGGTAGTTAAGTTTGCAGTGTCCAGTGTAGACAGCAGTCAATGTCCTCAGGCATGTCCTACTCATACCAAGAAGACACCTCCTTCTGCTGGTACAAGGACCATCTAAGAATATGAGTGATTGTCTAGGTCCCTTATTTAGCCAAATTTGTTTGTATTTGTTTAAATAGGATTGATTGATGAACCTAAAAGCATTGCTTAGGCTGATTCCACTAAGGGGTTCTGGTGTGATGGGAATCGTTGACGAACCCTGCCTAGCCAATTCATCAGCTTTTTCGTTCCCACTGAACCCAGAATGACCAGGTACCCATTCAACGTTTACAGTGTTCTTCTCAGCAAGACAGTTTAGGGTCAGATTACATGCTTCAACGACTTTTGAGGTGGTTGTGTGATTGTTTAGGGCTCCTAGTGCTGCCTGACTATCAGTGTAGATAAAAATCTTTTTGCCACTAATGCCATCAGAGCACAAGTCAGTAGCACAGTGGAGAATAGCAAGAAGTTCAGCCTGAAAGACTGTTGTGTGTTTGCCTAGTGGAATACTGACCCCGGATTGTGGTTTGTCTTTCCTCCAGACACCAGCACCTGAGCCGCTGTCCATTAGTGAGCCATCAGTGTAGCAGTTGATACCATGTTTGGGTATGTGCTTCCTCGATTCATCAATGTTGACAGTGTAGTGAGCATTGATAAACTTCCGGATTTGTAGGTCTGAAGGCATAGCTAGGATGTTATTTTCATTGAGCCTGCTAAGTAAGTTGCAATGACCTTGGTGGGTGAACTTGTTAGAGCATTTACCTACTATGGTGAAGCGATAAATGGTTCTCAGCGCATGCGCTTCCACCTCCAAATCTAGAGGCATGATATTCAGCATTGTCTCCATCGCAGTTGTTGGAGTGGTCTTAATTGCCCCGGTTATCATGAGGCAAGCAAGCCTTTGCAGTTTGCAAAGTGTCTTATTATTGTTCCCTATCTGGGCTCTGTGCCACCATATTACGGAGGAGTAGGTGATCATTGGTCTAATGGCTGTGATGTAGAGCCAGTAGACGATTTGGGGTTTGAGTCCCCAAGCGTTATTAATTGCGCCTTTACATGCCCATAGGCATTTTAGAGCTTTTCCGGCAATATAAGAGATGTGATTGTCCCACCGCAATTTGTGGTCAAGAATGACCCCTAAATGCTTTACTTCTTTGGAGTTGGTGAGCTGTGTACCGTTAATACTAGGTAAGTTCATGTTTACCTTTCTTTTGTGTGTAAAAGTGCAAACCTTAATCTTTTGTGGATTGATGTTAAGTCCAGAGGATTCACACCAATCACAAAGAATATGTGTTGCATGTTTTAGTAGAGAGGATACTACGCATTGATATTTGCCTCCTATCAGAATTGCGATATCGTCTGCGTAGCCCTGTGTATAGAAGCCTTGGGAGTTTAGTTTCTTGATCAGTGGATCAATCACCAAGCACCAAAGTAGAGGCGATAAAACGCCACCCTGAGGGCAGCCACCATTTGGTTTGATCCTTAGCATGGTATTGGATAATTCCGATGCTAGGGTTCTGCTTTCAAGCATAACCATTATCCAGCCTCTGATGACAGGATCAATGTCGTAGTCAATCAGAGCACTAAGGATAGTGTTATAGGGAGTTCTGTCAAAGGCACCTTCAATGTCGATGAAGGTGCCCGTCATTAAATCTTTCTGTTCCATGGATATTTCAATCCTGGAAACCAGATGGTGTAGTGCTAATTCGCAAGATTTACCAGCTTGGTAAGCGAATTGGAGTGGGTGTAACGGATTGTTAAGAGATAAATGTGCTCTAATATGTCTGTCCAGAATTTTTTCCAGAGTTTTCATCAGGAACGAGGACAGGCATATAGGTCTGAATGACTTGGGGTCCGTGTAGGAACCTTTCCCTGGTTTGGGGATGTAGCAGAGTTTGGATTCTCTCCAACTGACTGGTACATATTTTAAAGCCAAGCTACCTCTGAATAGTAAGAGGAGGTGTCGTTTAATGATTGGTAGACCTTTCTGCAGTAGAGCTGGAAAGATGCCATCAATGCCAGGAGACTTGAATGGAGCAAGTGATTTGATTGCCCATTCTAGTGTATTAGAGGTAATGATACCTCTGGCCGTGTGCCAGGCATTTTTGCTGGCACGGTCAGTCGGGTAGACAACATCACAGTTGTCCAGGTTTATAACCTTACAGTTGGGAAAGTGTGATTCCGCAAGCATAAGTAGAGTTTCATATTCATTAGTTGATTGTTTGTCATGTGTCTTCAGGGTTCCAAGTGGCCCCTGGTCATGTTGTTTGGATAAGATTTTCTTAACACGGCAGGCCGCCGGTAAGTTATCTATGCCACTGCAGAAGTTCCTCCATGCATGTCGTTTTGCGTGTCTGACAGATTTGTGATACTCAGTTAGAGCAACTTTATAGGTATCCCATCTGCCAGATTTCTTTGCCGAATTGAAGAGTCTTCTGGTGAGGACTCTCAGTCTGTTAAGGCTGTCATTCCACCAAGGAGCCTTTTTGTTATTTGTGGACCTCTTTACAGGGTTGCTTTCGAGGTAGGAATGCATTAAGGCATCAGATATAGAGGAGTTGAGACATTCAAGGTTCCATGAATTATCAATCCTGGTAGGACAACTCTTGGCAGCCTCAGCTAGATTTAAAGCAAAGGAATCCCAGTTTGTTAGTCTGGGGTTTCTGTATGTTGTAGTATAGGTTTCATCATGTTTAAGATCGAACCTAATGTATTTATGATCTGAGCATGTTTCTTCGTCAACCACATGCCAGTTTGCAATGTGAGCCTTTAACGAATTAGAGGCTAAAGTTATGTCAATGATCTCGGATCTATTCTTGTTAAAGAAGGTAGGTGACCTGCCTTTATTCAGAATGATGAGATCATTTTCTATAATGTAATCTAGGATAAGCTCACCTCTTTTGTTGTTGTCCGTGCTTCCCCAGATTCTATGGTGTGCGTTGGCGTCCAGACCCGCAATGATGCAATGATTGCACCACTCCAGGGCTGTGCCAATGATGTAGGTAGGGTCTGACTCCTCGTACGGCAGGTAACCCGCTGCAACGGTCAGCTCCCTAAGTCTTGTGTTCCCTTTCGGGTTGAATTTTGCTACTGCTAGATCTCTGGAACAGAATTGCCAAAGAGGCAGCAGTTTTAGAGATTTTTTGCATAGGATGCAGGCTCTGGGATTGTTATCCGTAGAGATAATTTCAAAACCTCTCAGATTCAACCCAGAAACCCTACCATTTATTAAATAAGGTTCTTGAATAAGAATGATATCAATGTCCTTACCTTGAATGAATTGCTGTAGAACACCACACGCAGCAATGCAGTGGTGGAGATTAATCTGCAGCATCTTCATGGCACGTAGCTATTCTGGTGTGGGAGGACGTCCAGACCGCTGAGGCAGGGGTCCGCCCTTAGGATCAGCATGAGCTGGGCCCTTAGGTTTCTCCCCGCCAACAGACAGGTCGGGACGCCTCGACCTCTCATAGTCGGTGTAAGGCTTCGAGCCACCGGAGATGCAGGCGGGCACGTCCGACGGCAAGGGCTTGTCCTTAGGAGCGGTTTTAGCTGCCCCCTTGGAGGTCACCCCGCCAGCCGTCGCCACCGCATGCCTCCCCTCAGGCTTTGACGGTTTAACCCCGGAAGGGCTCGGTCCAGGCGCCGGCAATAGCGGCAGGGGTCTGCCCGCAGTCCCAGCAGAAGCTGAGACCTTCGGCTTCGCCCCACCAGCCACCGCCACCGCCGATCCGCCACCCATCCCGGAATGTTCGCCGACAACATCCATTCTAACCTCTTCAAGTATTTTTGATACCGCCTCGACTTCACCCTCATCTCGAGACGGCATTTCTGGTTCAAGAGTGGACTCTTCAAACTTCTTGGTCTTGAGAATTCTCAGAGTCACACTGTTCATGCCACAATTGAGTGACATGATCTTGACGCGAAGACTATCCACGCTCGTCTCAGGTATCTTAAAGATGGCGTAGAAGCCTTTGTCAAGTTCTTTTAGGTAATTTAGTGTCCAGGAGTGTATACTATCCACGTTGTGGTTCTGGACCCAAATTCGATTCAGAAGCTCGGCCTCGGTGAGTACCCGGCCGGGGAAGAAACCACCAACCTTAACGGTTTTGGTGAGTTCCCGCGAATCACAAGTACGAAGGGACATGCCCTCTCCCATGCTCATCGTCGGGATGGTGGCTTCAAGCCAAGTTTTAGTCGCCTCATCCTGGCAGCAAACGATGCAGCCGCCCAATTTGAAGCTGGCCCCATCGAAGGCAGGATGGTGAATTCCGAAAGGATCGAGAGCTCCCACCTTGTCAGCGATCCTTTCCTTTAGCATGTCACTCTGCTCACGAGTGAGTTGCTCATGAGGATAGCCCACAGGGACCACCGCCACCAACAAGTTCATCGCAGCAGAAGCGTAGCTCGAAGTTGTCTCCTTGGGTTTCTTGGCTACTGGGGCCGAGGTTCCCGGAGATGATCTAGGGCGTTTGCTTGGAACGCTGGTTTGAGAAGTTGCTCTTCCTTGGGGCTTCACGGGCACGACTGCAGGTTCCTTGCGAGACCCCACAGCCCCGCCCGATGGCCTAACAGGAGGCATCTTGGTGACCGGAGCATTGCCAGTTGGTTTAAGACCTGTGACCTTGGGTCTGGAGCCAGACGTGCCAGGTACAGGGCCTGCTCCAGGATGGAGGGCCGCAGCACCAGACCCAGCCTGACTCCCCCCAGGCACTGGTGTTGTCTGTTTGCCTGATGACGGAGTGGCATCAGTAGATTTTAATATGATCCTAGCAGTGGGATTGTGTCTCCTCCTTCTCCTCCTCCTCGAAGACCTAGAGGGGACCCAGGCGGAGGAGTTATCCTCCGCGGATCGACCACCCTGGTCTTGGGGTTCAGATCTGGAGTGTTTGGGCTCAAGAGCCTTGATTAATTGCGGAGTCTGGGCGTCCGTACCTGCTTTCGCAGAGGTCGCAACCAACAACTCCTGGTTGGTTTCAATGCGACAGCCCTCAATCTCACCTGTGAGGGTTTCGAGAAGGCTGCTCACACTTGATTCGTCTATAAGGTCCTCAGGCGAAATCGCCGAGGTGCGTGTTGGCACCAAGGAAGACAAGTCTTCCTTGGGAATGTTTTCAGATTCCTCATCTGAAAACGAGAGGTTTTGGTTTTTATTTAATTGAAAGGACATTTTGTTCCCACGAGTATGGGGGTGTGAAAATACTACAGGTACTACCCCCTCTCCCTGCAGCAGGCAATAAGGTACAATGGGGTGCGCCAGGTGCCCCAAGTGGGTCGATCAAAGACAGTGTATGTTTATACACCCCCTGCCATCCAGCCGCAGCTCGAGCTCCCTCCACCTAGCTTGGGTGTATGAAAGGGTGGTCGCCAAATGACCAACCCCCGCCTCTGTCGTCCGCGAGTCCCATCGGACTCCCCGGGGGGCACCACTAGGAGGTGACAGTAGGCGTTGGTAGGGATAGGGAGGACTGGAAGTTTATCACAGCAGTGGGTAGGGCACTCTAGCTTGATAACTTTCACAAAGAGTGGGGGAGACGCCCGCACCAATCTCCCTCTCTAGTCCTCCTGTTGCCCTACCCGTTTACCCCCCAGCCCAACAACTTTACTCGCCCATTTGAGTCTCCGCGATGCAATCAGCTCAATTATATTCACAGGATGCAAGTTCCGTAATTCCGCGTTATGCAACCTTCTAAACTCCCAGTGGCCTCATCTCTCTTTGGACCAAATATTTTACGCAATACTTTATTTTCGAAAACCTTAAGCCGCTGTTCATCCTTTAAAGTAAGCGGCCACGTTTCACATCCGTAAAGAACCGTTGGAAGAATAATAGTTTTATAAATTCTAATCTTTAAGTTTTTAGATAGAAGCCGCGAACTAAGTAACTTAGCAACTGAATAATAACACGCATTTCCCACCTTTAACCGGGACTTTATTTCTTCCTGGATTTCATTTTTTCTAGTTATAATTGAACCTAAATCATTGTATATATATATAATATATATATTATATATATATATATATATATATATATATATATTTTTTTATTTCTTTTTTTTTTTTTTTTTTTTCTATTGCCCAGACTAATTCAATTTCAATTCAAATTAATATGATTCAATTGTACGTAACTATTATTCTGAAGGGACCCAGTCCCAGAATAAAATTATTTTCTATTTTATTCTATTCTAATTTTTACTTTCACTTACCTATATATGAAATATATAGTATGGGAAAGTATTGTGATCATGAACATTTTCGAATTCCAGTTTTCAACAGAAATACACATTTTTGGGTCTCCTGAATCCAAATGACCAAGTTCTGCAAAAAGCTCTGTGTGTATGTGTGTGTGTAAGTCTAGCGTAAAACAAAAAGTTGTACGAAACTGAAATTTCATATTTAAGACAACTATATGCCCAGAGAATTCTAATCCTAGGAATATTATTTACTACTTAGCTTTTAATTAGATAAAACAAAAATATATCTATTTTTGACAATTTATTATGTGTTCCCATTATCCAAACCAAGATAACAAACATTTCTTTTTTTTTTTCAGTGCTCTGGATGAATTCAACAACGCTGTAGTTCTTACAAATAGGCCTTTGAAGATAAATGAAGTTTTTGAAGTTAGAATAGATAAGATGGTTACTAAATGGGCCGGTTCAATCGAAATCGGAGTTACTACTCATGCTCCGACTAAACTTGAATATCCTTCTACAATGACTAATGTGAGGTAAGAACATGTCAACTATGATAAAACTATTGTTATCTTGTGTCCTAAATAGTATTAGATGTTTTATTTGAAGCAGGTTTACTACTGCTGAATCTAATTATCTAGGGTAATATTTATTTATTATAAATGTTTACACCTTCTTTAAGTCCTCAACTACCAAGAGAAGTTTGTAATTCCTTAATGTTGAATGTATTTTTTATCTCATATTTTTTAGCATGTATTGTGCCAAAATAGTGTGAGATACTACCTGCTGTTCAAGTAGATCTTCCATAAAGTGCCCAGGTGGTACCTCATACTACTCAACTTCGAAAGGGAAAACATATTGTACACAGCACAGTACTGCTTGGCAATGACTGTTTTCTATTGGTCTGCTCAGGCACCAAACTAATGTCTGACAAACTTTTTATTAGAAAGCAACAATAGTAATGATTCTACTATTCTAGGCGTTGCGAATCACCGTGTGATCATTGACAATACTTTTATTTAATTTATTTTTAATTCTAATTATTAATCTAAAGTAGAATTATCAATTGTGGTTCTCATTGCTTTTAAGAGGAATGAAGATACATCTTTATAAAACCTTAATTCACCCTGTCCTCTGCTATGGCTCTGAGACATTGACATTGAGCAAATCGGATGAGTTGGCAATTCAAATCCATGAGAGCAGAATCCTTCGATCAATCTATGGTGGAATAATGAAAGAGCAGAAATGGCGTCAAAGGACAAATCAGGAACTTTACTCTCTATTTTAGGAACCAGATATTGAAAAATTCATTCGAATAAAAAGTTTAATGTGGGCTGGGCATCTGGCGAGGATGGATAAAGATTCAATCCCAAAAAATGTTTTCCTTGAAGAAATTCATGGATTGAGACAAAAAGGAAGACCGAAGATGCGCTGGCGGGATGATGTTACACGTGATGCCCAGATGCGAAACTGGATGGTGGCTGCACAAAACCAGGACACATGGCGCAGGCTTATCCAGGAGGCCTAGACTCAGCAAGGAGTTGTTGTGCCGATGATTGATTGATTGGTTCTCATTGAAACATGTCACAGAATATAATTCATAAACCCAAAATTTCCCTCAATATGGCTACGAGAATAAATACAGGTAAATGGAGTTAAAAAATTCCACAATGACATCGCACAGGCTTGGGACCATCTTTTAACGTCCCCTCCAAAGAACGGCATAACTAAGGATTTTTTACTCCCATTAAAAAAATCCTAGGACCACCTGCGGGTTTGAACCCTTGACCTTTGAAGTTTTTTGTTTTATTTTTTTACTTCTAAAATGTTTTCAGTTTAACTTAAGTGGAATATCTATCATAAGTGGCCATGAAAAAAGTCTAGTAAAATGGTGTTGCTAGTAGGATAAATATAACTAATTGTTAGTAAGTTATAATAATAATAAAGTAAGTTTTTTTTTTGTTTTTTTTCTAGGTCTGGTACGTGGATAATGACTGGTAATGGAGTCATGCACAATGGAACTTCGGTGATTGATGATTATGGACAGAATTTAGATAAATTGCAGGTAAAATTTAGGGATATACCATAAGTTTTTTAATAACTGATATCATATCTCTAGAATACTTTAATATATCTATTATAATATTACATTAATTAATATGATAAACTATACATTTTTTTTAACACTGTATTTATAATGGAATTGTAGGCTGGAGATAGAGTTGGTGTAGTGATTCGTGAAGGAGGTGCTTTGCATTTCCTGGTCAATGGTGAAGACCAAGGCGAAGCGGGGACTGGCCTACCAGGAAATCTTTATGCTGTTATAGATTTATATGGTCAAGCTACACAGGCAACTATTGTTTCCCACTGTCCATCTTGCTCCCCTACAACTCCTACACCTACTGCAAATTCACCATTCTTTCCGTAAGTTGATTAAATTATTATTTATTCTATTATTTTTATTTACCAAATTTTTGACAAGCTTTAAAAATATTTTAAAAAGTCAGTGCAAGTTGCTCAATTTGTTTTTTTTTCTTTAAAATACATTTTTTTTTTTTGACATAGTCAACTGGGGTATTCATCATAGAAAGATCATTCAGAAAATTAGTTAATGAACTTTTTATTACAAAGATCGGCTATTTGACCCAAATGTGGTTTATTATCAGGACTGGTACAGTTTACCCCAGAACTGACTTCAAGGCTATCTTAAGAGATCGTTTTAGTGTGGATATAGTGTTATTTAGTGAGAAACGTGAGATTTAGTTTTTAGAGAGATTTAGTGTTATTTAGTGAGAGAGAGAAGTGTTATTTAGTCTCCAAGCACATTTTGAATTAAAGCTTAAATTAAGACAAAATTTCATTTCATTTTTATTTTCACTAAGTATTTTACTCCCATTAAAAAATCCAAGGACCACTTGCGGGTTTGAACCCTTGGCCTTTGGTATAGGAGGCTGTTATGCTAGCCACCCAGCTACAAGTGATCCGAGGATATAATTAGTAATATTCATTGTTTGTCAGTACTTCAGTTATAATAGTTATTTATAGTGTTTAATTTTAATATAATTATTACTGTATATATAGTAACCAAATTGTTTGTTATTATTATTATTTTTTAGGGAAATACATTTTCATAGTGTACATGGAAGAAATGCAAGAATTACTAATGGTGGTAAAACTGCATCTCGCCCTAGGGCACTTGTTGAGTTTAATGATGCCATAGTTATTACGAATAGACCTTTAAGACCAGGAGAAATGTTTTCAGTTGTTGTTGAAAGAATTGTTGACAGATGGTCTGGATCAATTGAAGCAGGTATTTTTATATATTTTTAAAGCACAGTTGGCTAATAAGGAGTATTGTACACTTTTTTGTGAACAATTTTGATTTATATTTATAACTTTTTTTAAAATATTTGAATAGAATGTCAGTATAAATCAGAATCAGTTAATGTTCCAGAATATTACCTGCTAAATCACAAAACTAAAGATTTTTTTTTTTTATCAATTTACATAACACTCTGACTGTTATAAAGTGCACATCTTAAATATTTTACATGCATTCTACCTGAAGGCATCTGTTTCTTGAATCTTGTTTCTAACTAAGTAGCTACTTGCTGTCTCTTGTTGGCATGGGTTGTTAGGAATTACATTTTATTAAATAAAATAGATATACAGGTGTGGTGACAAAAAAGCATTTGTGCAAGTGTAAGATAAAGTAATAATTGGAATTTTATTATATTTATTCTTTTAAAAAATTGTTTACTATTACCCAACTCTCATCTAACCTCATCCCAAAAACAACAAGCTAGTTGGTATATAGATTTGTTAAGGATTACTATGTTTCCTCATGTGTAAGTGAAATTAGTGGCAAGCATTTGATGAAACCCCTACTATTCTTGATGTTTCTTGAACTTCGGGATAGTTAAGGCTAGTAATAATAATAATAATAATGATAGGCTTAGCGAACCCGAAGGTTCGATGCCGATACCACCAAATTCCGCCTACACAGACTCGTCCAATGTTCACCATTCAAGCCCAAGCTCCCGAGATCGGCCTTAACGCAATGCTCCCATCTCCGCTTCGGCCTACCTTTCGGAAGCCAACCAGTCGAATCAGCACATACACACTTTCTCGGAATCTGCTCGTCATCGAGCCTAACAACTTTACTCGCCCATTTGAGTCTCCACGATGCAATCAGCTCAATTATATTCACAGGATACAATTCCGCGTTGTGCAACCTTCTAAACTCCCCAGTGGCCTCATCTCTCTTCGGACCAAATATTTTACGCAATACCTTATTTTCGAAAACCTTAAGCCGTTGTTCATCCCTCAAAATAAGCGGCCACGTTTCACATCCGTAAAGAACCGTTGGAACAGTAATAGTTTTATAAATTCTAATCTTTAAGTTTTTAGATAGAAGCCGCGAACTAAGTAACTTAGCAACTGAATAATAACACACATTTCCCACCTTTAACCGGGACTTTATTTCTTCCTGGATTAAGGCTAGTAAAAGTTAAATAAATTAGGCAAAATCCCTTATATTTTATCTTTTTCGTTATAGGAGTTACTGCCATAAAACCAGATGAACTGGAGCTACCTGGTACCATGACTGATATTGACCATGACACGTGGATGTTATCTGGTACTTTTATTTAATTTTATTGTTTTAAAAAAAATCTTATTGACACTGTTCTCAACGCTATTTTTATTCACATTTTCTGGAAATCAGGTTTCGCTGTAATGAAAGATGGCATACCCTTGAAGCATGGATATCCATTAAATCTCGATAAAATAAAAACTGGTAGTATAATTGGACTTAAACGCCATGAAGATTCATCTCTGCATTATTATTTGGATGGTGTAGATCAGGGGGAAGCTTGTACAGGGCTTCCGACCTTAGTTTATCCAGTCATCGATTTGTATGGACAATGTGCCCAGGTATATAACTGTTTTTATATAAATGATTAACTTTTTTTTTCATGTTTTAAAAATTTGTTTCTATGGGAAGTGGATGTCACACATAACTATTAAAGTACTAGCTGTGACCCACAGCTTTGCTCGCGAATATTGCATTTGTATTAATTTATGTGCGTTTATGGTAAGAGTAGCTATAATAAATATCAACTATCAACTCTTTGTTATTATTTAAAGCCCGATCTAGACTTCATCCTGTTAAATTTACAATAGCGAACCAGTAGAAGTAGTTATACCCATAATCACTTAATATGTAAAAATAATCGTCACAAACCGTTGACAACCTAAATGTTAATTAATGATATTCGTCGTTGAAAACTTACATCTGAATCACTCGTGTTTTTTAGAATTCAGAAATAATGATCTATTATGTTTTTGAAATTAATAGTTTTTTATCCAGTTGAAATAATTTCTAAAAAATAAATAACAATTGAATATATTTTCATAGGAACCTACACACGAAACAGATACAAACGCACTATGCTTAAGCGGTTCGGTCACCTGTATGTAGTGGCCAGCTTGATGCCCCTAAGATTTTTTAACGGGAGTAAAAATAACTGGTGGATAAGTGGTCCTATCTGATATCCCTATATCCGATGACATTGAAATATATGCTTTAAATATTTGTTTTACTTTAATATTAATTTTAATGAATTGGGTTTCTATCTAAATAGTTTGTCTTAATATTAGAAGAATTATTAATACTAATAAAATATGAATGCTAAAAAGGTCAATTCGTGGATGCCAAATGAAATCTTACCAAAATGTAAATATTTTTTAACTGTTTTCTGGGATTTTCACTAGTATTTTCTAAATAATAAGGAATATATAACTGTTTTTATTTAAGATAAATTTATATTTTTTAGGTTTCTATTGTCAGTAATGTTGAACCTACATTGGAAATGGATGACTTAAGTGTTCAACAGGCAGAAAGTCATGTACAGTCAGAATCAACAGTTCTTCCTACTTCTCAACCTTTGCACAAGTAATTGATTTTGAATTTACATTTGTTGCTAATGGTTAAAAAAAAAAATCTAAATTAATCCTTTTATGAAAACTTAAAACCTGTTTAAGTGAGAACTAAAAAAAAAAAAAAAAGAGATCATTTACTTAGAACAAACTTTTGATTGAGCATGGTGTCTTAGTTTCATGTATTTAAGTTTAAATGTTATTTTTATCAATTTTTTGAACAGCTATGATTATTGTTTCATATTTCATTGGTTCGTTCATGATAATAAGCCTTACAGAGATTAATGCACATTTATACATTTCTTATAAAAGTAAAGAAAACGTTTTTACTTAAAACTGAAATATGGTTTTATATTAAACTTCATCATTAATAAAACAATGGTTAATACCATTGTAAATAATCTTTTTTTAAATTTGTTTCAATCCTTTCTATAAGATTTGTATAGTATTTCTTCTTTTTAATCTAAAATCAAATTAATTTTGTTTTGTGTTAGATGGCATGAAACCTGTGGCAAAGGAATACGTTTAACAGAAAATTTGATCAGCCGGCCAGGAGAAATACCATGTTCTGGGATTGCATTGAGTGCAGTAATGTTATCTCCTGGTGAGCTGTGGGAGGTCTCTCTGGAAGGTTTTCTTCCTCAGTGGGCTTCTTCTTTATATTTTGGAGTCACCCAGTTCTCACCATCTGAACCTCTACCCCATTCCATAAGCTCAATTAAACAATCTACATGGTATATCCATGGTAAGTATTAGTAATTTTTTCATTTAAGTGAGAATTATGGAAAATCTGTTACAATTCGATTGGCAGTTAAGCCCTTTCAGTTTTTCAGGGTGAAATAAAAATCAATTTATTATAGACATGAAATTTATTTTAATCTACAATGTATTAACCATTATTTAATATGACTTTTCCCAGCTTTTCACTATCTGCATGATGGTTACATGATACATGATTCATTGAATGTCAAGAGTTTACTTTTTTAAACCTGATACAAGTGGTTTTTGATGTCCTCTTCCTTTTGGAATTTCTTTCCATTCATGGAATTCTACGGAGATCAGAATAATTGGTAGTCACTTGGAGCTAGGTCTGGTGAATAGGGAGGGTGGGACAAAAGGACGACCCTTCCAAGGCTCAATAATTTATTGCGAGTGACCAATGAGTTGTGGGGCCTAGTGTTGTCTTGCTGTAACACACACACCCTTTGGATTTGCCAGTTCTAGGCATTTATTTTTAATTGATTGATCCAATTTTGTCAATTCTGAGCATTATAGAGTTGAATCAGTTGTTTGTTCTGTTGGAAATAGCTCATATAAAATAACACCCTTGAAATCCCACCATATGGAAAGCATTATATTCTTTATATGCAATCTGGGTTTTGACTTTCTTCTAGGAGCCTCACTACTAGGCCCCAAGATTTTCTACGGACTAAATTTTCGTAAAATATCCATTTTTTATCTCCTATTTCAAAAATGGGTCATTTTTTTGCCGTTTCTGAAGTGGATCACAAACAGAAATTCGTGTTGTCAAGTTGACTTTGGTAAGACAAATACCCCAAACACTAAGTCTGGAAACTTAGACGAGCTTATGAAAATGGTTTTGTACACTTGTCTGGAATACATTTAGGGGCATAGCACTCTCTCCCACTGATTAGGTGGGATTTTTATCAACAATGGCCTTAACATTGTTCATTTAAATTACATGTAGGCGACCAGACTGTTAAGCATAATAACCTGAATGAAATTGGGCAAACTAATTTTGACAGGTGCATTCCGTCAAGGCATCATCTCCTAAATACTGCAAATGTTTGTATGAGCTTCTGCAGCTCGCTGATAGGGATTAATTCATCAGATAAGAAGTGTATCATAGTGACTTAAAAATGAACAGCGAAACCCGTAGATACTTATTTGCCAACCTAATTTAAGTGAATAGCCAAACATAGCCCATAAAGCCTTTGTATTTACCTCAATTTGGTGCTGGCTGCAAGTTGTTAACTTCTTCAGACAGAATTATAATATAATTATAATGTAGCATTACTAATTATTTGTTTCCTTTACTTATAAGTTTATATTAAGTTTTTATTTATTTGGTGGTCTAGTGGATAGAGTACTAGTCTACTGTTTTCCGGGTCCTGGATTTGAACTCCGGCTGAGGCAGAATTATTTCTGAGCCCATGAAGTGACCCTGAGGTATGGAGACCCTCCTGGGGCACACCCAGCCTCTATAAGGTGGGTACCCAAGATTGGGGGGGGGAACCTGGTCGCTGAGTGTGATCAATGTATAATTAGCTCCTTACATGGCCGTTGGCTCTGAAACAGTACGAATCTCTATATGTACTGAACCCAGGACCCTTCTTGGAGTGTAGAGTTACAGGTTATTTATTTAAAAACATTTTTTAGGCAAAAGTAATTATTGTTTTTATTCTGTACATTAGAATAATTTTAGAAAATCCCTCCCTTTACCTAAATGCCACATTTTTCTGGGACAGTGTTGTCCTTGTTGCTGAAAATATTTTTTTCATGGGGACTTTCCTATTTCTAACTTTCCGATTTGTATATTGGATATGAAAGATTAAATTTAATGAAATGTATACTACTGTATTGCAAATTTTATGATTTATTTGTATATTTGTTTTACAGGAAGTGATTTTTATTATTGTGGAGATATTGTCAAGTCTCACTATTGTTGTTCCCTCGATTGGCTACGACCTGGAAATCGTATTGGTGTTAAAAGATGTGTGGATTCTTCATTACACTTTTATATAGATGGTCATGACCAGGGAATAGCAGCAACAAATATTCCTAAGGTAAAATATAGCATTATAATGTTTCATTTTTGTGAGAATTCTCTTATTTTAAAAAGTATAGATTAGTAAAAATAACTTCCAGTATTCTAATCTTTATTATAAGCGATAATAATGTGGCTTATTTTCGGTTAGTAAAGAATGAAACTTCAAAACTCTTAAAAAATAAGAAAAGAGAGTATCTTAAAGGCAAAATAATAGAAATAGAAAAACACAGAAACGAAAACAACGTAAGAGAGATGTACAAAGGTATAAACAAATCGCGTAAAAGATTTGAACCTCTATTGAATGCGGTTAAAGATGCAAATAACAATATAATTGCGGATCCTTCTGAGATATTAAATAAATTTAAACAACACTTTGACGGCATCTTAAATGCGGAAAATAATAATCAATCTCCTCTCTCTGAATATCAGAGCGCTGAACCATGGATAGACGCACCGAGTAAAGAGGAAGTCGAAATGGCGATAGGAAAATTAAAACGTTATAAGGCCGCAGGAAATGATAATATCACGAGTGAATTAATTAAGGCGTGTGGAGAAGCGGGCGTTTCCAAAATACATTTTTTAGTTAAAAAGATCTGGGAAACCGAAAAAATGCCCGAAGAATGGAAAGAATCAATACTTATTCCGATTCACAATAAAGGACCGAGGTCGGATTGTAACAACTATCGAGGGATCTCCCTTCTCCCAGTATGCTATAAAATATTCTCGTCAATTCTAACTAGTCGAATCACGGAATACGCTGAGGAAATTATCGGAGATTACCAATGTGGTTTTAGGCGGAATCGCTCGACTATTCACCAAATATTTTCCTTACGTCAAATATTAGAGAAAAAATTGGAATACAACCGTGTAGTCCATCAACTTTGTATCGATTTTAAAAAGGCTTATGATTCAATACACGGTCAGAAGCTATATAACATCATGATTGAACAGGGAATACCTAGAAAGTTAGTAAACCTAGTAGAGATGTGTTTGTCGGAAACATTCCATAAAGTTAGAATCGGTCATAATTACTCCGAGAGATTTGAGGTGCGATCGGGTTTGAAACAGGGTGACTCCCTTTCACCTGTGTTATTTAATATAGCTTTAGAATATGTCATAGAAAAGGTGATGTGTACCGAGAAAGGCTTAAATATGGGTGACAAGATTCCGGTTTTGGGGTATGCCGATGATCTGGTACTGCTAGGTGAAGACACGGAAACCATACAACTAAATACAAGTGTGTTAATAAAAACCGGTAAAGAAATAGGACTCGAATTAAATACCGATAAGACGAAGTATATGATTAGTAGCAGAAACGGTGTCGATCTTGGTGATATTGATGTATCAGGTCATACTTTTGAACACGTAGAGAAATTCAAGTATTTAGGTTCAATTATAACTAGAAAAAATGAAATCCAGGAAGAAATAAAGTCCCGGTTAAAGGTGGGAAATGCGTGTTATTATTCAGTTGCTAAGTTACTTAGTTCGCGGCTTCTATCTAAAAACTTAAAGATTAGAATTTATAAAACTATTATTCTTCCAACGGTTCTTTACGGATGTGAAACGTGGCCGCTTACTTTAAAGGATGAACAACAGCTTAAAGTTTTCGAAAATAAGGTATTGCGTAAAATATTTGGTCCAAAGAGAGATGAGGCCACTGGGGAGTTTAGAAGGTTGCACAACGCGGAATTGCGGAACTTGCATCCTGTGAATATAATTGAGCTGATTGCATCGCGGAGACTCAAATGGGCGAGTAAAGTTGTTGGGCTCAATGACAAGCGGATTCCGAGAAAGTTGGTATTTGCTGATCCAACTGGTAGGCGTCCGAAAGGTAGGCCGAAGCGGAGATGGGAGGATTGCGTTAAGGCTGATCTCGGGAGCTTGGGCTTGAATGGTGAGCATTGGACGAGTCTGTGTAGGCGGAATTTGGTGGGATCGGCATCGAACCTTCGGGTTCGCTAAGCCTATTATTATTATTATTCTAATCTTTATTATCTTCTGTTGACATTATTATATTTTCTCGTTGCTCTGAATAACGTCATTTGTAAGCATGAATTGAATGTGTGAATGGAATTCAGGAACAGGTTTGAATCTGGATCCGTGCTGATGGGCAAGCTCTTCAGTGGTTCTCATGCTGTCTCAATTTCTGGTAGTGGTACTTTTCCTGAGGCTCAACACATCCTGGCTGGATCATATTTGGATTTGAGCAAAATTTTGAGAATGAAATTGGGGACATTCTTTGTCCATAGAACCAATCAGCATTTTCGTATGACCAGAATAACGTCCAACTCATTCTCAAATGCGAGACGAAGGAACGAAGTGGATGTAAATACATGATGTACTTGTTAGCATTGTGAGTCATTTGCTCTGCGTGTGTTAAATACTAATTGACGCTCTTGTCCCCTTTCCAATAGTTGTTGATTTCGTTCTAATCGTGCCTCTTGTGATTGAAATTTACGCAATTGCAACATGCAAGCAAATTTATATTTTTTGACTGTTCTTCCTGCTCTACTATTTCCCATGTTTGTTGCTTTATTTGTACTGTGTACCTAAAGGGTCCCCTTGTGTCTTGTTTATTATTCACTGTAATACACTCACAAACAGACAAAATTTTTGTTCTTACTGATGAAAAAAAGTGTACCGATAATCTATTTGTTCTTTTAGTATTATACCAATCTTTACTTGAATTAAAGTTCGATGAGGCGGACACAGATGGTGCTATGTCCGCCTCATCAAACTTTAATTTAAAAACTCATCAAGTCATTCAAAAACATAAATAATTTTGCTCTGTTTGAAATATATGCGGCGATTAAATTATTTGGATATTGTTCATACAAAAATACTAAAATCACGATTAAAAATGCAAGGGTGACGGAAGGCGAGTGGAAATTAGGGGTTTTAGGAGGTGATGTTTGGTGCCAAATCAATCAAAAAAACAAATTTTGTGAAAATAAATTATAGATTGGGGCACCTGAATCACCTAGGGTTATGATATATACTTTAAGACCTATTCTCAAACCTATCAAATGTACTTATAAAATTTAATAAAAATTGGTCAAACTTTGAAGGAATGTGACCAAAAACACTATGAAACGTGATTTTAATATATAATTATATAATATAAAATTAGATTATACCTGTTACAATATTTTTACTGTATATAATTCAAGTTTTCAGAGGAAATACACGTTTTAGTGTCCCCTGAATCTAAATGACCAAGTCCCGCAAATAGGTCTATGTGTGTGTGGTAGGCAAGTTTAGTTCAAAAACAACAAGAAGCATAAAACTGAAATTTCATGTATGCATGCCTCAGATGTTACGGTCGCTTTTTCACAAAATTGGCCCATCGTTATAGCCACTTTATACTATGCATTTTGCACCTTTTTACAATTTACTCAAAAATGGCTTTAACGATTTTGATTAAGCTCATTATATCAATGTAAAATTTAATATCATATAGGTTTCATTCTGATATTTTAGTCTGACAGGGCTTTAAATGCAATTTGTTTTGTTTTTTATGCCTACATTAAAATGTTTTATAATGTCTATAAAAGTTTCATGTGGAAATGAAATGTTTTAACTCTATTTCCTTAAGTAACAATTTTTTATTTGTGAAGATACTACAATTTTGTTTAACGAAAATTTAAAAAAATTAGTATATTAATCATATCCATGAGTAATCAGCAAAACATATTTAAGTACCCATCAGGCATATTATATGTTAATAGTTAGTTTAGAGATTTGTTAATTGCTTTTCTTGCCTTTTGTTTTCTTTTATGTTACCAGTGCAGTTGTGTTCTTCAACCTTCATCAGCTCAAGACTTTAAATAATGTAATATTTTACACCAGTACATGTTTTCTTATATTTTATTTTTAATCTGACTCTTCTTTCTTTTTTTTTCTGCCTTAACCTTTCTGGAACTGTTACTTTCAATTTGAAATATGGAAGGAATTATGGAGCTCAGCTCTCAAAAATATTACTGTTTTGCTAGATAACAAAAAAAAAAATACAATTCCAATTAAATTAAATAGACCTGTTTGATTGTGTTTTATTTAAAACAATGTGGAAACACCATAGTAATTTAAAATATAAGAAATACAAATGTATTATCACTGCAATTATCTTATTAGAATCTGTTGTAATAATGTTAAATGATTTTTCTATGATTCACTTGTTCTTTTCTATGTATATATTTTTATTAGTTTTAATTGGTTTGATGATGTCATTTTTTTTTTTATTTTACTTTGTCAAAGGAGTTAATTATTTACTTGCCAACCCTAATTTGATCGGTATATCCACTTCTTATTTCTGTATTAAACTAATTACCTATCAAATTACTTTTGTAGTTTATAAATTTTGTGCATGATCTTTTTTTTCTTACTTCATGGAAGAAGTTTTTTTGTGTCTTTTTGTACTCTTTATGAAGTTCATTTAAGGTTTATTAATTTATTTATTTTAAGATTTTATCTGAACCATCAATTACCTTCTACAATAATTTTTTTTTTCATACCCGCTACTAATGGTCAAAGGTCATGTATGACCTTTGTTTCTATTTTTTAATTATTATATATTTATTAATTTTAGCCTCCTATTATCAATGTTTTAGTATCAAATAATTTTTTTTCAGAAAATCTTTGGTGTAGTAGAGCTTTATGGTTCAACGTCAAGTCTCAAACTGATTAGTAAAGGTTTCATTCCTCTAAACGGAGATGCTCCTTTGGCTGAGATTGAATCATCTCAGTGTGATAAACATACGTAAGGAATTTAATTTAATGTTTATTATTTTTGTTTTCATTATATTTATAATCTAGTTGTTAAGACAAAATCCAAGTAAACAGAATTTAATTATTGCTTCTTACCTCTTCCTTTGCTTTAATGGAATAGGTTGTTTAAATTGTAATAATTAATTCTATCCCTTCCTTAAAAAACACATTATGTACAACTTAATTGTTTTCCTTGGCCCATATATTTTTATCAGTGTGGTATGTCACATCATAGAACAAACAGAAAGAAAAATAGCGCCCTGAAGAAGGCCTGTAATTTAGGCTGAAACGGCACCAGTTTATTAAGTTTAATCTTAATTGTTTGTTCTTTTGACTGCACCCTGAACTAACTTCTCTCACTTACACAGTCAACCATAATCACTTTACTAGTAAGAAAAATATGTGTTTAGATTAAATTTAGCATGCATAAAAATGAGATTTCAGGAACAGAAAGGTTTTACTCAACATCAAGCTATATTTTGAAATCCCATTTTGTATGTCTGATTCTGAGATGTGTGGAAATACTGAAATCAGATTTCATGTTAAACTTTAAAAATCTGCCTTTTTAGCTGTTTTTAAAAACATTTTATAGATAACACTTAATGTTATTGCATAATTGCTCTTACATATATTTTATTTTCACTTTAGTGACGAAGATTACGAAACTGTTAAGAGAACTGAGGATATGGATAAAAGTATAGAAGATGGAGAACTTCTCTCTGAAATACACGATTTAGAAGTAAGATACTACTTTCAAATCATTATTAATTTTTTATTTCTATTTATTTTTATAACTCTTATATAAATTATTAATTATTAAATTGGTTATTTGTGCATTTGATGTAATCAGGGATATTGTAACCCAATAATGTAACTACTAACTAGTTAATGGGGAAGTTTTTATTTTAGAAGATGCATAAATTAGGCAAAACATTAACATATTAGTTATAAGCTTCATTAAAGAGATTTAATTCTAAAACATCTCATATATTGCCTGTTCAATTTTATTAATACATTTATTTTGTTCTCCAATTTTTTTTTTTAGATTGCTCCTCTTTTGTTTCATGATTGTCATGGGCGAAACGTACAAATATCTGAAAGTCGTCTGGCTGCAAAAAGGGTATCAAGTTATAATCAAGGTCTTGTTTTGTGCACAAGAACAGTTCCACGCGGGACATTATTTCAGGTTGAAATAATTTTCTTCTTTATATTATACAAAGTATATTTTTAGTTTAAATAACTAATTTTATATGATTATTGCAGATTAAAATTGAATCGTTAAATCCTCGATGGGTTTCTTCATTAAGTATTGGAATGACGACTGAATCTGTTGTTGGTTACACTTTACCAGTAACAGCTCTTGGACTCAAGAAAGATACCTGGGTCATCAGTGGAGACACTGTTTTTCACAATGGTCACAAGGTGAATGATTATCATCTTTAATTTTTTAAAGAGAAATTTAAATTTTAATGCTACTTATTTTAAAAATGTTAAAAGGAAAATTTTTCAAGATTCTGTAATTGTTTGGTAATAATTCTGAAAGAGGAGGTTCTTTAATAACAGGCTGTCAACTTTATGTCAATTATCGATATGAAAAGCCTTCACTTTTTTTCTGCAACTTAAAAAAATAATTGTTTTTTTTTAGGTCAAGTCCAGGTATGGTGCGAATTTAGACAGTCTTTCTGCTGGAAAAACTCTTGGAATTATGGTAGATGAAGAAAACCAATTGAGGTTGTTTATTAATGGCATTGATCAAGGTGTAGCTGCGACTAATATCCCTATTGCTACCAGCTTACCGTTAGTGGATCTGTATGGAATGTGTGATCAGGTATAGAATTTATTTTTGTCTGGTAATATATAATTAAAAAAAATAAAAAACTATTTTCGGAACCTCATAACAATGCTAAAATATTCATAGTCCCTTAAATATTAAATTCCAGTTGCTGGACCAAAGGTAAATTTAATATTTGTTTCAGTTTTATCTTGGAGTAAGAAGTTTTGTCTTAGATAGATTTTGTCCTTTAATTAATCATATATCTTAGACTAGTGTAGTCCAGAACTAGTTTAATACGCTTTAGTCCTCAACTGAGGTAATGTTAATTAATTAAAAAAAGCTTAGTTTAGAACTACAATTATTTCCTGGTTTAGGAAGGCCTTGTTTATCCTGTAAGAAATTTTTAAGGAGAGTAATGGTTAACGGATTTCTAGAGAGTTGCTCAGATGATAAAGAGGCTAGAGGGAATGGTTTTAAATTTTAAGCTATTAAGGAGTTTTTTTATCCAGATTTTTTTTAAACTTCACAAATTCAACAAACATTTACCAGAAAATTTTTAATGAGTGAAAATTAAGGATTTATTTTAGAATATAGTAAAATGAAAATAATTACCGATCTGTATTTCTAATTTCTCAAAGACAAACTAACCTTTTTTGAATTAAGTTCACTTTTATTTCCTCCTATTTTTTTGTTAACTTTCCAATATTTTTATGAAATGTGCCTTTTGGGTCTCTAATGAACATTTTACAGTAAAAAAATTACTTTAGTATCACTGTTGCATGCTAGATGCTACCATTTTACCAAATCTCTTCCACTATAAAAAGGTTTAAGAGATTTATAAAAAGGTCCCGCCTTTAGCCAGGACTTAATTTCCTCCTTTATTTCATTTTTTCTTGTTATCTTTTATCCTAAATACTTACATTTCTCTACGTGCTCAAGTGTATATCCTGATATATCAATATCACCAAGATCGTCACTGTTTCTTCTACTAATGATGTATTTCATCTTATCGGTATTTATTTTGAGCCTTATTTCTTTACCGGTTTTTATTAATGCACTTGTATTTAGTTGTATAGTTTCTGTGTCTTCATCCAGCAGTACCAAATCATCAGTGTATCCCAGAACCTGAATTTTATCACCCCTATTTAAACCTTTCTCAGTGCATGTCACCTTTTCTATGACGTATTATAAATGTAAATGAAATAAAACAGGTGAAAGAGAGTCACCTTGTTTCAAACCCGATCGTACCTCAAACCTCTCGGAGTAACTATGACCGATTCTAACTTTATGGAATGTTTCTGACAAACACATCTCTACAAGGTTTACTAACTTCCTAGGTATTTCCTGTTCATTCATGATGTCAGCTTCTGGCAGTCTATGGAATCATAAGGTTTTTTAAAATTGATATAAAGTTGATGGACTACACCGTTATATTCCAACTTTTTCTTTAATATTTGATCTAAGAAAAATATTTGATCAATAGTCGAACGATTCTGCCTAAAACTAAAACCACATCGGTAGTCACCAATAATTTCCTCAGTGTATTCTGTGATTTGTCTAGTTAGTATTGTGGAGAATATTTTATAACATACTGGGAGCAGAGAAATCCCACGATAGTTGTTACAATCCATCCTTGGCCTTTTTTTGTGAATTGGAATAATAGTATATAGATAGCTACTATAAAATACTTTTTTTTCCTGTAAATAGTAGTATTTCCTATAAAGTTTTTTATTTTAGGTATGTATTATTGGCGAAAGTGGAAGTTGGCCTGAAAGTCCAATTGAAGACCACGTATGGGCTGAAACTAGGGAGAAAGGGAATCTTGAAGTCAGAGAAAAACCTGGAGCCTTACGGTCGAAATCAGATAAAATGAATGAAAACATTCAGTGTAGCAGTCACACATCCCCTAGTGCTAATGCTGCTAATACATTGCTTTTAGAAGTAAGAGATCAATTTCTTATTGTATCTGTTTAAATCTTTGTAGTTTGTTTTATTAATTGTTAATCTTTTTTCTGATGCAGTTATAGCAGAAAATTAATTATCAGTCATGTTCTATGTTTCTTGTGATGAGTTTCTTCAACAATATTATATCTAAATTTTAATTGATTTGTTCTTTTTGCAGAAGCGAAGCTTGAATGAGAGTTTTAAATCACCAACTGTTGCTGTAAGGTCTCTTGGTAGTAGCTTGGCGGTAACGCCTATATCTCCTGTTTCCTTTAAGCAACCGACATGTGAATATCTATCTGCGTGTCTTCGGCTTAAAACATCATTAGGCCTTCCAAGTATTTATATTATTTAAAATAAAAATAAAGTGTTTTATCATATTATTCAGTGAATTAATGTGATTTTTTTGTTTTTTTAGGTGGATATTTTAGAAAAGAAGTTATGTGCTTTTGCTGCGGGTGTTGTTCTACTCTTAGGTTAGGGAAACCAGACATCCCCCAAGGCTGGACCATTCTACCATTAAGAAGGAGAGGTGAATCACAGGTAAGACTTAAACACTTATAATAATAAATTTGTCATATTTTATTGACAAGTAAACTATTAGATTCTGTATTTATATTGTATACAATATGAAACATTGCATTAGATTATTTAGAGAGCAATTTATGATGAACTTCTTTAGCATCTAGTTTCTGTTTAAAATACTGGACATGTTATAGAGCTAATAGATTTTTGGTTGGTGTACCACTAGGTTCCTTCTTATGATTTCTAACATATTTAATGGCATCTGCTCTTTGTTTTTATTACTATGTATTGGCCGCTACTTACCGTGACTCCGAAACTGTATTACTTAATGTATAAATTTCGGTTCTTATTTTATAAAACTATTTGATTTCTTTTCCTAAGGTATCATGTTTATAAAATTGATGATTGGGATCAGATGGAATAAAGTAATTAACTTAAAATCTATAAAACAGCATATTTTACACATATTATTACACATAAAAATACACAGTGAGGCATTTTTCATTATCGAGAATACTGAGCTTTATTCATATTTACCCCATAATATAACATGAAAAATGTACTTTTGGACATAACAGCAAAATTTTCCCCGGCTTCCTCTGTCCGTGGCTGGACTTCCGCTTCGACTCGTGCCTGGGCTAGGACTCTTCCAAGTAGAGGCCTATCCCTGCTCTAGGAGTGGAGGACTGTATTGTTTGCATAGCCTTTCTAAGAACCTTCCTGGCAGTAGCCCGGAAACTGTTCTGTTTTATACTATTCAAAATAATTTCTTTACCTCCCAGTATTCTCGATACATAGCAATTTTTTATTTACAGCTGAATAATGTTATAAATTTCTTCCATTACATAGTATTATTCTTCAGACATTCCAGTCTCACCTGAAGAATTGAACTCCCACTTTCTATCTTCGTCCTCGTACAATTCATCATCACCATCTTCCCTGCATCTCTCAGTTCCATCCTTCAACTCTGAAAACTTCTTTTTCTCTGACATCTCACCAACTGACGTAATCACCTCAATTATGAAATCTCGCACAAACTCCATTGGCTTTGACAGAATCCCTGTTAAACTACTAAAACTTTGTCTCCCAGAAATTTTACCAGTGCTCCTTTTTATCTGCAATTTTTCCCTGCAAAATTCAGTATTTCCTACCTCTTGGAAAAAAGCCATAATCCATCCCATTAACAAAAATCCAAATCCTACAACAACTAAAGACTTCAACCCGATCTCCATCTTATCTAATCTCTCTAAACCTTTAGAAAGACTAGTCCAATCCCAAATGTCAAAATTCCTTAAAGAATCCAAATCAATCAATCCTTCCCAATCCGGTTTCCGATCTGGTTTCTCCACTCAATCTGCTCTTACTAAAATCACTCAAGACATATACACTGCAATGGACAACAAACAGCTGACAGTTCTAATTCTCCTTGACTTTTCTAAAGCGTTTGATTCTTTGAACCATTCTATCCTTTATTCCAAACTAAAATCTCTCTCCTTTTCCTACAGCTCTATTCTCTGGTTCCAGTCTTTTCTTTCTGACCGTACCCAAGCAGTTAAAATTCCCAAAAAACCTTTATCTTCTTTTCTTACCATTGCTTCAGGGGTTGCCCCCAGGGTTCAAGTGTTTCTCCTATCCCTTTTTAATACCTTTATAAATGATCTTCCTAATTCAATCCTCCACTGCTCCTACCACCTATATGCCGATGACGTTCAGATTTACCTATTCTTTCCTCCCTTTGAGTTATTAGCCGTGTTTACGGGTATTCAAGAAGACCTGGACAGGATCTGCTATTGGGCGAATCAGAACGAACTAAGGTTAAACACCGGGAAAACTCAGGCAATCATTATTGGATCCAATTCCCTCCTTTCATCCATTCCCTCTCTTCCTACCTTATTTCTGAAAGCCCATCCCATCACATTCAGTTCCTCGGTAAAAATTTAGGCATCCATATTGACCAAACCTTATCCTGGAAACCACATGTGGCCCAAATCTTCCGAAGGTCAATCAGTACTCTTAAACTATTCCATCGTTCCCGCCATGTTCTCCCTTATTCCTCTCGCAAGCTCCTTGTGTCCTCTCTAATTTTCCCTCAGTTTGATTATGGATGTATGGTATATGATGGCCTCTCGATGATGCTAGAGAAACGATTAAAGTTAATTATGAACTGTTTTTCAAGATTTGTCTTTGGCACATCGAGGCGGTCTCATGTATCCCATCTTTATACCGAATCAAAATGGCTCTTTCCTCTTACCCGTAGGCAATATTTCCTTGGATCTTTCCTATACCAAACCATCAATTCACAACACCCTCCATATATCTACAATCTCCTACAGTTCAAACCCTCAATTCACCTACTAGAGACTAGATCCCGTTTATCCAACCTTTATATCACTTCCCACAGAACAAAAAAATACAAATGCTCCTTTCTGGACCGTTCTACTAGTTTCTGGAATTCCCTTCCATCAAACATCCGTCATGCTCCTCCCCTTTCTACATTTAAATTCCTTCTTTTCCAGCACCTTCTAACATCCCAAATTGACACTGCCTGACGTATATTTTAAATATGAAATATATTTTTATATAATTTTTTTCCTTTGGTTCAATCTTTACAGTATTTGTTTAGTTTTTTATATTGTTATTTTTGTTAATAGAAGATTTCATTTCTTATATTTGTATTTTTTATTTTTTTTTATGTTTTATCTTTCATTAATTCTTAGTCTGATATAGATCCTTTATTATTTCAGAGTTAATGTTATTTTAAGAATACTAAGTACTAGTACAATGTTACTAATTATTTTTGTTTTATTTAATTTTTTTTGTTTCTTTTTTTATTTGGATTCTGTTATCAACTCATATATTTCTCATTTTTTTCCAACATAAATTAGCTTCTGAAGATTGTTTTTATTTTATTTATTTTGTGATGTATACAAATTCATCAATTATTGTAAATAGTAGTTAATCATATTCATCTTGTCTGTTGGCCAGACATATTGTATATTTAAACTGTACAAACCTGTTATTCTAAAGGGACCCAGTCCCAGAATAAAAATTATTTTCTATCTATCTATTAATATACCATATCATTGTTTCATTGAATATCAGTCCAAATTATTTTCAAGCAGAAAATAGTTTTAGCTTGATTAGCAGTAAACTTTTATTGATGTAGTAATGTTACAGTAATCTACAATGAGAGTTATTCTACTGAACTTTTCAATTGAAGGTTTCCACTAAACTGAGCTATTTTGTTTTTTCCTTTTAGCTAACAGATACATGGCATGTTGCTTATTTTACTACCCATGTTGGAAATGTTAGGAGAATACTAGATCTCGGTGAGGTTATCCTCCCAGGTAATGTGATTTCCTTTTATAAACAACTGTCATCAGTGTAATATAATTTATGAACTCTCACATTTTTTAATTTTTTTTCAAGATGAATTTAATTATTTGGGAGATATTCAGAGGAGAGTTGATAGAAAAATGGATGATTCTGTTTCTACCAAACTAACACTCTCTCCTTCATTGGGTAGTCCAAGTTTTTTACATAAACATCAGTAAGTACATTTTATTTCTCCAAACATCAGATAGTTATATCAAGTACTTACCTAGTTTTAGCTGATAAAAAAGTCATTAAACTTCTTTGTAGGTAATCTATTTTTGTTGTATTGAAATTGTTAATGTAAAAAATATTTATGTATGTATAAACTTTTACAAATATGTTGATAACATACATTTTTTTTATTTTAATTGGATGAATGGATAATTATTATAAGTAATATTAGTGAGGATTGAATATTGTAATGTAATAATCTAAGATTAATTGTATTATGTTATAAAAGCTATATTAATATAATCTATATTAATATAGATACCATTCGCTAGTTGATACCATTAGGATTAAATTTAAAAAAATCTTTGGAAAAAAAAATGTTGTTTCTAATTTCTTACATTATTTATAATGATTTAGCTCCGGCTTCTATCTAAAAACTTAAAGGTTAGAATTTATAAAACTATTATTCTTCGGCGGTTCTTTACGGATGTGAAACGTGGCCGCTTACTTTGAAGGATGAACAACGGCTTAAGGTTTTCGAAAATAAGGTACTGTGTAAAATATTTGGTCCGAAGAGAGATGAGGCCACTGGGGAGCTTAGAAGGTTGCACAACGGGGAATTGTGGAGCTTGTATCCTGTGAATATAATTAAGTTGATAGCATCGCGGATACTCAAATGGGTGAGTAAAGTTGTTAGGCTCGGTAAAGAATGGATTCCGAGAAAGTTGGTATTCACTGATCTGACTGGTAGGCGTTCGAAAGGCAGGCCGAAACTGTCGATGGGAGGATTGCGTTAAGGCTGATCTCGGGGGCTTGGGCTTGAACGGTGAACATTGGACGAGTCTGTGTAGGCAGAATTTAGTGGTATCTGGACAAGTCTGTGTAGGCAGAATTTAGTGGTATCGCCATTGAACCTTTGGGTTCAGTAAGCCTATTATTATTATTATTTGTAATGAACAAATGAACAAAAAAATATCTTTATTCCCGGACAAGGTCCCTTAAGAATAACATAAATTTACAAGTAAAATAAGAATTATAACTGGCCAAAGAATACAAAAAAAAAATTAATGACTTCATTATACTATTCCTAATAACCATAATAAATTGAGTAATATTTTGAGGTAGAAAATATAGAAAGCTAGCATGTAGAAAGCATAGAAAGCTTTCCAAAAAAAAGTTTTTTGAAAAGCGGATGTTATGAGAAAATTTAAAACCAGGATCTTGAAGATGGGTGTATACTCGAAACATTGGTCATGTGAATTTAATATAAAATAAAAAGTTTATAAAAAAAAATAGAAGAATATCAGCCCTAAGTTTTCTGCCTCAAAACTAATGGCAATAATGATTACCATAAACACATAAAATTATTTTTAAATGCTCAAAAGAGAGAGAGAGAGAAAAAAAATAGTACAATAATATCTTAATGTAATATAAAATTAACAAAACTAAAAACAATAGAATGAATAAAAATAAAAATGAAAATCAACTTTACTACCATTGATTTTAAAAATTGTAGGCATTTTTCACCTCACTTTAATCACTATACTCAAATTGATTAATATCTGGTTGGGATGCAAGAATTTGTTGAAAAAGGAGAGATTTGAATGAAGATTGGTATGAAGCATGAAGAATGTTTGATTGGAGGGTATTCCAGTTTAATCAATTATTTTAGTTTACTTCGTAATAGTGTGCAACATGATCAAGTGGATAGAGCACTAGTACTCCTGGTTCCAGTTTCGAATCCTGACAAAATAAGTGTTTATTTAATTAAGAATAATTATTTTTGCAGAATATTATTTCTGTTATTTCAGCCGTGGGGATACCTTGGGGTGTGAAGACCTTCCTGGGGCACTCCCAGCCTTTATAAAGTTGGTAACCAATAATCAGGGGAAAAACTTGGTAGCTGAGCATGATCTTGGCCTAATTAACTCCTTGCAGTACTATTGGCCTACGAATCGCTATGTATACTGAACCCAAGGCTCTTCATGGGTCATAGAAGAGTACCAGTTTAACTATGTAATATTTTTAAACTGGGAATTTTTTTATAAAATAAATGAGAAATGAGTTATGTACTAAAAATGAGATAAAACCTACTATCATATTGTATCACTTTTAAAATCAAGTAAATCATCATTTAAAGTAATAATTTTATATTATTTTAGGTATGTTGATCCAAAAACCAAAGAACAGCTATTAGCTTATGCTGCTGTCGAAGTGCTTGTCCGCCCAGGTTCTTACAAAATCGCTTCAGAAACTGAATGGGTAACAAAGGAGAGAAATTCTACATCTCTCTCTGCATTACTTCTTCGTCTTGATTCACCCTCTTGAAACTGCTTGAAAATTCATAAGTGCAAGCTTTGAAATGGTGCTTAATTGTAATGCTAAGAACTAAAACTTTTTTAGTTTTAAAAACTTTTTTTATGTATGTTTGTCGTGTTTTAAATTATTATATTTTTAATTATGTTTCTCAAATATTTGGTTCAGTATGTTATAAGTTAATCACACATTTTTCTTTTTAAATACATTATTTATAAAATAGTGCTATTGTGGGTCTGATATCAAATTGGAAATTCTGGCCTTAAATTTGTATTATTTTTTCATGGATAGTTGTCTCGGATCAGATTGATTTCATTTGATGATACTCTTATTGTTATCAGTGTTAATAACATTCCTGTATCCATTACATTTTTATGTTATTTTTTAACAAGGGTATTAGTTATTTTATGAATGGTTCTGGCAATTGATGCATTTTATTTTTTATTGATATACAAAATTTAGAATATCTATTTCTTTATCACATTTTTCTTAACAATAAACTAGCATATATCATAACATTAAGTATAGTTTTTCTGAAGTTTTTGATTGATTTTTTATTATTTACTTTTTTTAATTATCAGCAATAGTTAAATGATTTTTGTAAGTACTTATTTGATAGAAACTAATTAGTTTAGATAAATTAATAAAATTTACATTTGGTATCATATTAATTTTCTTTATATTTCATAGTCTTAGACAAGTACGCAGCAATTAGATTATGTTTTACATATTAATTACTCTAGGATATGGTTATCGAATAGCACTTACCCAAAGAGATAAGTAGTATATTACTTGAGAATCGCGAGGGTCATCTGTACATAAAAATGCAATGTTTGATGACCATTGAAAGAAACCAGAATTTTTTTCATACCTTTTTTTTTAATTTCATTTATCTATTTTTTGTTATTTAAAAGTAATTCCAATAATTAATTTCATTATTTTAAAGAAGTCAACAAATTACTGAATTTATTATTTTTTGTAATTTCTTTTTTCTTTAACAACTTGAATTTATAAATCTTTTTTTTTTTTTTTCAGTTTGTATATAATGTTGACCTATATTTTGCTCAGCCAAAGCTTTGTGCATTTATTTCAAAAATGGAAAGCTAAATGATACTAAAATTATATAGATACCAATACATTTAATGTGACAATATTGCTGTTGTAGATAGTTTCTTCATTGCTTAAACTTGACTCTAATTTTCATTTTGATTTTTCATGAAGTCAAATTTAATGAGAGACTTTCTTTACCAAAAATTTCATACATACAACAAAGTAACGTTTTGAGTCTGCTTTTAAAGTTTTTTAAATTATACTTACAGTTCTTTGAAATTGATATCTTTTAAGCGCTTTGTATGTTCTATTTCATTTTTGCCATGCCGCTTTTGATTTTGAGTAGTTCTTAATCTCCCAAAGAATATTTGTATTTTATAGCTGTTAAGAAAATTTAGAATGCAGAATTAGATGTTTTAATATTAATAGTACTTTTGAAATGTAGATTTTTTTTCTTTTATTATTATTATTATTTATTCTTATTATTTTTTTTTTTTGTAGCTTTACTATTAATTTTCAATAGGGGCTGAAACAACCCCTAGCCATGTCAAAATCAAAATATTGCATGAGTAAGGCAATTTAATTTGTTTTACTTTGAAAGAGACCATCATTTTTCTTCTTTTTATTAATTAACAGAAGTATGTTAAAATACAATAGGAAAAAATTAAGCTATTAACTAGTTTAAAAAATTCAATTATGTTCTA
Source organism: Piezodorus guildinii (assembly GCA_023052935.1). Lineage (NCBI taxonomy): Eukaryota > Metazoa > Arthropoda > Insecta > Hemiptera > Pentatomidae > Piezodorus > Piezodorus guildinii. Next base: position 68,259,106 of record CM041293.1, read on the forward strand.
TATTTCTTTAATATTTAATTAAAGATTCGTAACAGTTATTCAATTATTTTACATAATTGAATAACTTCATATTCTTATAAAATGTAATAGTTTTTATTTTCTATAACTAAGACATCACATCATTTTCATTGCTTAAATTTTCCATATACTGTGTTTTTAATATTCCCAAGCGCTTAATGATCCACAAGTGTGATCACTGGAATGGATCAGTAATTGAATATTTTAATTGTTTAAATTATAAACGAATGCACTGTCAGCGGTGTTATTGTCGCTCAGGAGCCGACATATTAAATTTAAACCATCTGATTAACTATTATTTTTTAAGTTTTATTAATTATTAACTTATTGTTGTATATTTATCAATGTTCTAAGTTTTCTAGTCACTTTTATTGTTTTGTCCATGTCTTTTTTTTATTACTTGTTTTTTCCATTATCACCATTTTCATTTAATTAATTTAAGTATAGTTTTCAAACAGTATATTATTGTCCTCCTTGAATGCCAATGGTGAAAAAGGCATTATATTTTATTTCAGTTTTATTTCTCATTATTTTCTAAATTATAACTAGTTTCAAATCAGCTTAATCCATTTAATTTCACAAAATATTTCGATCATTAAAAAAAAAAGATACTGATAAATAGTCATAGTTGTTATTAGCTGCACAACGTGCAGAATACCAACAGTAAAAGTTTTAATTTGGTTTTAGCAGATAAATATTAATTTTATTTCTTAAAACACATATATCTTAATCAAATGTAACAATATTGCTATTTCACATTTCACTATAGTTGTTACAAGTCTATATAAATAGAGGTAAAGTAATGACTGTTTTGAGAATGTTAATGAATTTCAATTCCTGGGACAAATATATTTTGTAAAATAGTGGGAGTTTATTTTATTTAACACATTATTTAATTAATTAATGATTTAATGTCACCAGCAATATAAATTGTGCAATTTTAAAATTTAGTCTAATATTTCAAATATTTTTTTAGTTTTTTTTTTTTTTTTTTAAACAAAAAGAATCTCTTTTAAAAAAGAAATAAATGACGTATCAATTTACTGTCAAGAGGAGAAAGGAATAATGCTTATTTCATCACCTTTCCCCAGCAAACATTTATTTGCTGGATGAAAAATTATTTTACTGATCAGGTGAAAATTTATATTTTATGATAGGGACCATTGTTTGTATTTAGTAATAAGTGTTTAACACTAATTTCTTATTTAATACAAATTTATAATTTTTTAAGTTAAACATAAGGCGATTTATAAAATTGTTTTAGTTTTATATCTCAAATACTTTTACAAAAATATGCGTCTGTGATTGTATAAAAGAAATATATATGTATAAATAATAAGCAAATTTAAATTATGTAGGTTAGAATCCTTAGCAAAAGCCTTTTAGAATGTGTACTCGGTCTGAGACTTCACAAAAAAAAAAAAATTTCCAACAAAGATATTATATGGTTATTTATTATTTTCTTCATAGTTTAAAAAAAATACTTTATTACAATGTATTTTTCTTTTTTAATTTTTTATTTAAAAAATGTCTTGTAAATATTGTGTTCAATGTTTTCCTTGTGGCAATGATAAAGAGTTACAACGATCTCTTTGTACAAAGAAAGTTAGTTTTCATACATCTTCTCTTTATCCAGCCAATCGTGTATCCTTTTTTGTAATTATTGTATTTAAGTATTTATATTTGTAAACATGATGTAAATAAACCATATTTCAGTTTATTTTTGTATTTAAGTTAAATCCCTGTAATGTACACTATATTGCCCAATGTTATAAAATAAATTTAAGATTTGATAGTCAGGTGAAAATTGAAAATTAAAAATGCTGCAAATTATTACACAATGGTTTATTACTTCCATATAACTATGCTAGGGTATAACTTTTTATATGGCTGTTAATAGGCAATTAACTAATGTGATAAGCAATAAAGAATTCAAAGGAAAATGGAATATCACCACTGCTAATTTCAAAAAACTATATCTCTCCTAGTTCTGAACCAACTTCAATTATGATTTTTTTCATTTTGTAGGGATATATAGATTGGCTTTTTTTTTTTCTCTCTCTAATGATTTAAAATACACTAATAATTTTTTTTCTATTTTTAAAAATAACCTAATTAATTATACATGTATTTATGGGTAAAATTTCAATTTTTTTCTTTTTATTTTTCTCATTTTTTCTAATTATTTGCGTTTTTTAGGTTAAAAACACTAAAAAATTTGTTCTCTATCTTCGAAAATAACGGAGTTATAAGGGAGGGTATTGGAGATATTTAATTCTTTTCCCCTTTTCCTTTAGTTTTCGAGAAATACTGCGGACGGCGGACAAAATGATTTTTATTATTCGTTTTTCGGGTTCTAGGTATTAGAATAAACCCTCAAATTTTAATGGGGAGGGCAATTTTTTTTTTTTTTTTGTTCCATTACAAAGGTTTATTATTGTAAATAATAAACCAAAAACATCAAAAAAGAACTATTGAATATGTTACAACCACAAACATATTTATAATGATGGAAGAATTGTTGATTATAAGATAGTGGATAGATTATAAGAAGAACTTTGTTCTGCATGCTCTCATTAAAACACTTAAATTAAATAACCTTTATTTATTGTGCCTATGTTTATGTGGCTCAAATTTAAGTCCATCTTAACAATGATTGTTGTGACATCCTTCCCTCAATAGCCCTGAAGATGACCTGAAATTTGGGCTGAAACGTAGGCACAATAAATAAACATATGTAAATTAGTGGATTGACTTACTTACATTAAATAGTTGTTAATATGTTTCTTCATTTCTACCAAAAAATTTACCATCTTAACTTTTATGTTGATGGTAGCTCAATTAATTTATACCTAAATTCATTATATTTATGAAATTGTGGAGCAATAAGAATAATAAAAATCTCGTGCGGGTAACACACGACTTTCATATACATTTATGTTGCTGTTCTTATGTTTAAAGAACCAAAAATTACATTAAAAGATATTTCTGCTCTTTCCTCCTTTAGTTGATTATCAAATTCGTTCAGCTTTTGTATTTATCCACTTTTTATGAATCCTAATAAAATGATATAACTAATTATTCTCAATCTGTAAAATTGAAGGTACTATAGAGTCAAAAAAATTAAAATATGGTCACAAAAGTTTCGATATTCTAAGAACAAATAACCTTTGAATATTGATGTAAAATCATGGGCTAACTATATTGAGTGGTCATTCAAGAAAGAGAATAAATGAAACTGTTTAGATTTTGGCTGATTTCTGGGTCATAAATAAAAAGATTCAAGTCTTGACTAGAGCCCACTGGACCAATAAAATATGAAATGTTCAAAAAGAATACTATAATTGACTCAAATAAATATTATATCAAAAAAGCAAAGAGACTTAATCGTTGAAAGCGATTTTTTTCCTTTGGCCAAATTTTGAAATGTTTTTTTATGTGGAAATTTCAGCTGTTATCAATATAAAAGGGGATGCTCCAGAATGCTTGGAATGGATACTTAACAAAATTTCTGAGTTTGTTTTTTATTATAATTGAGTCATTTTACAATTATTCATTATTAGACGGATAATTTAAAAAAATATTAAAGTTCAAATGCCTCAATGTTTGATAATACATATTTTCATTGTCATTTCACTGAAAATATTTACCTGGCACTTCTTTTACATTGGTTAATTGAGACGATAATTTTCAATAGGTTCTTTTTCCATTTTGAGAAATTTGGCTGAAAGCTACAAAATACTGAATCAATTCATTTGATTATTTTTTTTATTTAAATCTAAAATATTTTTGTGACTATGTTGATGTACATATATTTGTTTACGTTATGAAAATAAATGTTCTTATTCTCTGGAATGAAATCAAAATTTTTATTTAGTACCTTTTGTAAAGAACTGCATTTTTCAAAGCCATTTCTAAAGGCCTTATATTTTAGTTAAAATCGGCAGCGGATTTCGATAGAACTGATTGATTAGAACAGAAATATGTCAAAATATCAATTTGATAACAAATGTTCTTTAGTACCTTTTGAAAATCAGTGTCTGGATAGTAATCCAAGAAATAATTCATAAGCTAAGTTCTATTTCAACCAAAGTGGGAAGATATCACATCTAAGGAAACAGTGTGTTTCATTTCATTTTTCTTAAATGATTAGATCAGTTGACTAAATAAATAACCACATAACAAATGCTTGAAAATATCATAGTAAAAACAATGTGAATGTATTTTTCTCAGCTGTATTTGAAAAATAGAGTTGGTGTTTAGCATATGTAGATGTAATAACAACAACTTTATTACTAAGCAAGATATTAATAAAATAAATTTTTGAAATACCTATATATATTTTTATTTGGTACAATACCATAACAAGGATTAAAGTTTAATGAATTAAAAAAATATATTTGTTTAAGCATCAAATTTAATGAGTTAAAAATATTCCTACCTGTATTGCAAGATATAATAAATTTATAAAACATTGAATGGAAATATCATATTTTTTACATTGATAAAAAAAAACCTTAGCCATCTGATTTTCATGTGTATTAAATAAATTTACTAGACTTCTTTATAAGCTATCACATCTCCATAAAAGCAGAGCAAGACCTCAATTGAAATGAATAGGATACTTTCATGTGTAGTTCCAAAGGTAATATATTATTTTATATATTAGTTAATCCTAAATTTCAGTGATCCTATTTTTATAGAGGGTTTGAATGCAAACGCTACTAATTCTCAAATTATTCAAAGATCTATAATGGTTATTATGATTTGAACTAAATAATCAATATTTAAAAATTGTTCATAAAATTTTTTTAGCAATCAATGTATCTTAATTACTCTCAGCATCTTCAGAGGACTGATTTCAACTATACTAATGATGAATTAAATATTCTCTATGTTAAAAAAAATATATTTTTAAGAGATTGTGAAAAGCTGTCTTTGGTCGAGAAAGGTCAGCTTCTTAATTCAAAAATGTATACTAAAAAATGTGAGACAATATAAAAGAAACAAAATTATTAAATTTCTGCTTGATTTGAAACCCAGGCTAATCATTTAGCAACTGAATCTGCCAACCAACTGCAATCTGTTTTGAATGGATTTGGAGGTGTGTAGCACAGTAAAGGTTATCACCAATCTCTAAAAATTCAAATTTAGAGAAATAAACATAGGTTGAAATCAATGAAAAGAGGTATTTCTATTTACCACAGGAGGAGACAGTTAAGCACAAAAAGGTTACCCCTTTCAAATGTGTAAACTACCAAGGAATTCAATCTTTAAACTGAAAATGAGAATTTTATGAGATGAGGATCAGAACTAGGAAATCTCAGGAAACAGCTATAGAAACGCCAAGCTTGTAACAATTTTCTGCCAAGACTCTTGCTGCAATGGCCTCATGAAGAATAGAAGAAATTACAATGTGTGGAACAAGAAATTACACGATCATCAATCAACACATTTTTGGAAATATTTTCAAGTGTCTTTCTTATTTAAGTGCATAGGAATTTAAAATATTGGCGAGCATGAGAAGTTCATAAACTTAGAAAGTTGGTAGATTAGATAAGTTATATGATAATTGAAATTATTTTAATTGCTATTTTATTTTGAACTTAAAAACTGATATTTTAAATGATGCAAAGAGATAATATGGAATTATAAGAAATAATATTTTATTATTTCCTGTAATTGAATAAATTTCTATTAAATAAATCTTAATCTATAGATTTTCACAAGGAGATATGCCAAGGATATAAGATTTGGCCATGAAGTACGATCTAAAATGCTTGAAGGCGTTGACATATTAGCCGATGCTGTCGCAGTTACAATGGGACCAAAGGTTTGTCATTAATAAACAACATTTTTTGGAATTTTGTTTATAAGTCCCAATAATTTACTCATTTTAAAATATTGGAATTAATAAAACCATAATTTAAATGAAATAATAAAGCATTATTGAAAGTGAAATGGTTACATTCTGGCATCATTTTACTCTTTTTGAAAAATAAACTTTAGTTAAATAAATTTCTTGTTCAAGGACTCCACAAAATGTGACAAATTTTAATGAAAGATTTTCTTGATCAACTTCTAAATTTAAACTATGTTTATTCTCTTTATTCTTAAGTTAAATCTTTTATCTTTTATTTTAAGCATTGTAGCAAGGTGGTTAAAGCCTTTTTTAATATATTTCAGTATATTTATTACACCTTTGATATTCTCATATTGTCTATCACTTATGGACCAAGAACAAGCATAAGTCTCTTCCAGGTTCAAGTGGTTTTTGCTCGATAGTGGGATTTCTTTTTAATTATTTTATTTTATTTTATTTTTTTTTTTAACTTTAAATCTTTATTCACACCTGTAAATAATACAATGAACAATCAGTGAATGTGCGGTCAATTTTAAGAAACATGGCGTGATAGGCATGAGGGAGAGCAGCACCCAGCGGTACCTACTCCTGGCATGAAATTTAATTATTTTTAATCTACAGATTTACTTTAAAACAAAAATAATGTTTTAAGAATCTAAGGTACTATGGAGTGAATAATTTCCCTAAAATTGACAAACTTGTTTACGTTTTCTCCAGTAATAAAACAAGCATGGGACAAGTGAAAAAGGGCAGTAGCCTTTAATTCAGTGGAATATTCTTTATTTAATATGAGTGCAATAATGGAGTAATAATTATTTGTTTGTACATATTCTTTTTATTTTTTTGTTAAGCTTGAGTTTTGTTTGTTATGCAAAACTTCTGTTCAATTTTGAGGATTATAGAGACGAAGTTCATAAATAATCGTAAACACTGTCATTATTTAGATTTACATATTATACAGCATAGCATAAAAATATATATGCTCGTAACATTTGTATTATTAAATAAATAGCACATTCAAAATGAATATTTAAGGTAATAATATTTTTAATGAAATTTTCAAGGGAAGGAACGTGATTATTGACCAGCCATGGGGATCACCAAAGATAACTAAAGATGGTGTGACAGTTGCGAAAGGTGTTGAACTTAAGGAAAAGTTTCAAAACATAGGTGCTAAGATAGTTCAAGCTGTTGCTAACAACACCAACAAAAAAGCTGGAGATGGAACTACAACAGCAACTGTATGCAAAAAGTATTTTTCAATTTACATGAATATTGTTTTAAAATGATGTTTTAATATCCTATTTAATTTTTTTATTAAGGTTAATATAACATTCAGGTTATTTCCCACATTCTTGAAGATCAAGCAGGATATTTGTTCTAACAAGTCCCTACCTGAATGAAAAAATTGACTGCAAAAAATCTGCCAGATCTCAAAAAAAAAAAAAAAAAATAAGCGGTGATGGAAAAGACCTATTATTATTTCTCAGATGTGTTTAATGTCAGAATGTTTTACATCATATAAATGATGAGCTTGATCTCAACCAAATCACCTCCTTCCACAAATTTAAACCTAGAAGTAGTGTGGTTCCTTGTCATATATATTGTAGATCCTCATTTTATTGCTACTATCTTCCTTGTACTGATTGGCCTTCTCCCTCTTCGAGCTCCAAGGTTGTAATGGACTGGACCCAAAACTGTCTTGCAGCAAGAGATAAACTCTTTGAACCATAGAAAGTTGGTTTCACTCACTGATTGAGGAAACTCTTCCTCAGTGATGACGAACATTCCTAAGGCTCTCATTTGTTTGGCTCTTAGGGGATCAAATACAGTACACGGAACACTGCAAATGGGGCATTGTGAATTGACATCCATGGTAAAACTATGAAGTTAAGATTGAAATCCTCCATGCCCTGTTTAGCATTGCTACATTCAATAGTTCAGAAGGAAACATTTTTCTTTAATACAGGATTTCACAGTGGGGAAATATTTTCAAAGAGTACTCCTTTTTGGTGTATTAATCCACTGTTGGCTCCATTCCTCAATAGTGTCCAACCAATTCTTCATTTCCATTTAGGGGATTCTTCTACAATCCTCACTCAGAGATTTTCCGGTAGTCCTGCAAGGCCTTCCTTTCTGCAAACGTTTTTGCAGGAAGAGGTTGAGAGGTACTGCCACCTCTAAGACCTGCACTGCTTCATGGGATGTTGCCCTGGTAATGGGCAGCAGAGCCATTCTCTGGGTCGTATCCAATATTTTTCTCTGGAATTGTGTGAGGTCCCAATACCAGGAGGTGGAGGGATATCTCAAGATAACAAGTATAACTCATTCATAAGTCGTTTAATCGCTGGATATCTGAGACTCCAAAAGGCTCCCTGACACGTTTGAGCCCATTCATGGCTTGGGGCTAAATGATCCAAGTGAAGTAATAGGTCAAGCCTTTTCAAGGTTATCACCTCACTTTGATGTATTCTTCGACCCTCAATACACTCAATTGGGTTAAGTATTTATAGAGATTCAAACTCTTTCACTGCCAACGACCAAGCAAGGAGGTGATTGGTTCTAGATTACTCTCAGCCTCCAGGTTTTTCCCCGCAATTTCAGGTACCCATTTTATAGGGGCTGGGTGTGCCTTAAGAGGATCTCTATACCCCAGCATCACTCCATGGCTGAAATAACAGAATAAATAATTCTTCAACAGTCAGGGTTCGAACCCAGGACCCGAAGAACAGTAGACTAGTACTCTATCCATTAGATCACACCACAACAACATAAACAAATAAATTCATAAAATTTGGTTATGTAGAGAGGATTCAGTAATTATCAATTCAAAATAAAATAATATTAATAGACCTTGCTCAACATCTTTTCCCTTTACCTGAAGGCCTCAAGAGGTGTGTCGAGCTGGCACAGGTGAATGCCCAACGTTTAGACCTTGCAACCTCCAAAGTTTTATTTTATAGAATTAGGAGAACCTTGAAAAATCTTAATGTCTTGGTCTTCAGGGGGCTACACTGCTCTCTCTCCACCATTAGAATACTTTTTTTTCTGGGAAGAAAGTAGAAAAGGAAAATTTGAAGCATTATAAAGTAGAGCAATCCGTGGGATAGAGAATTGAGATCATCATGAAAAAAAGACAAGGATGTAAAGAAAAATGAGATGCCTGATGGAAGCTGAAGCACTCAATTTCAGCAGGGATACCAAATATGAAGAGGATAGCCGACTGGAAGTCTGCAAAGAACCCCCTCAATAACCACCGAGATTCCTAGCCATGAGGGATCATTGAATACACATATCATGTCCTTTTTCTGTAAATTGCAATGGCAAACATTAGTAATTTCTTATTAAACTTAACTCCTCAGTATTCTCAATAACATTCATAAGAATAAGTAAATAATTATTTGTAAATATAATAAAATTAATGCAAAGTTTGTTAATTGTTTCAATAATATTCCTTAACATGCCATTTGGTACAATAGTGAATTGGTAAACACAATACCTGTGAAAAAGAATTTCTAGTATGTCCAGTAATAGCTGATCCATTAATCCAATAGATCCAAAATAAATTAAAAAGAATGAAATATATAATACATGCAGATTTTGGAGCTCCTCTGTCTTGGGCAAAATATAACCGTACAGAATATTTTTTAGAATTTTTCAGTTAAATTAAATTACTAATAAAGTGGGCCTTATAAAATGTGTACTGTCGTTTATAAATATTTATTAACATCAAAATTATACTATTCTTTTCTGCTTCAAATGAATGACAAAGATTTTTTTTCTTTAGGTTTTAGCTAGAGCCATCGCTAAAGAAGGTTTTGAAAGGATAAGTAGAGGAGCAAATCCTATAGAAATTAGGAAAGGTATTTATTTGATCATATTTGAAAGTTGAATTAACATTTACTTATAGCTTTTATAGTTACCAATAAAAGAAACTGCTACAGATTTTCATTTGGTTTCATTGAAATTGAAAATGATAAATTATTCTATACAAATAAATATGCTCAATTACTCCTTGAAATTAGTCCATTAATGGGACATTTAAGAAATAAATATTTGAAAGATCTAAAACATAAAAGATATTGAGGTGATGATGATTACTTGGTAGATTTAAAAATTAACAATAAATTTTGGAGGAGAGAAGAATTGAATACGTTATTTGAAGTACAAATATTGAGTATCATTATTTAAAGAAAATAAGTATAAGGCCTAAAACAATCTTGAAATTGAATGTGGTATTATTTCGTTATATAAGCAAGGTCAACAAATAGCATATTCCTATGAAGTTTTAACCCACTTGGTTGTAGTTATATAGTTTTTAAAAATTAGTTTATTATAAAAAAAAAAATATATAGAGTGGTTGGTATATATGAAGGGTGAATTCTACTGGGCAACACTGAATATTTTAAGAAGTAAGACATTGATCTTCAAGAGCTAAAAATTTGATAATATTATTACATTATATGCTGGGCATAAAACAACCAAATGTATTTGGACAGCATTACTATTACATGAAACACTCCTCTTTTTAAAATACATAATTTTCTCTCGATTTAAAAACACTTGGCCAAATATCTAAATTATTTATTGTAACAATATTAAACACTCAGAATAAAATAAAAACAATTACCATTATAGGGGTAATGATTGCTGTTGAAGAGGCAAAAAAATATCTCAAAAATTTGTCCAAGACTGTTACTACTCCAGAAGAAATAGCTCAGGTAGCAACAATATCAGCCAATGGTGCAGAAGATATTGGAAAACTCATATCAAGAGCAGTTGAGAAGGTTATTATTGAACGATTATTATCTAATACTAGATAATTTATAATTTTATCCTTGCAAATTGTAGTTGGTAGAATTACAAATGACAATAGATAGACCATTCTTTAAAAGTTTACTTTCATTGTTAGGTAAATAGTAAGAAATATAATTTTTATGGCATTTTAACCATCAATCGGTCAGTAGTTATATCATGATAACCCAGTACAGAGATTCGGAAACTGACTGATGATGATTACAAATCTGTTTGAAACTCTTACAAACATCAAATAAGCCAAATATACAAAAACAAAGCCTTTATAACAAATTAAAATGACTTATGGTTTCATACATCAGAGTATAGTCCAGGTGGGCTGTCAAGATAACCAATGAAAAAGGCATAAGTATTTATTGTTTTTGAGGTTCATCAAGCCATGATTTTTGCATAATACAATAATGGAAACTAAAATAGCTATTTCATCAAGTTAATGACCACAATATGTTTTTTTTAATGTCTGTTGATTCATATTACCATAAAACTGTCAATAGGTAGGAAAAGATGGAGTAATCACTGTTAAGGAGGGAAAAACTTTAGAAGATGAGTTAGAAGTTATCGAAGGAATGAAATTAGATAAAGGATACATTTCTGCTTATTTCATCAACACCACTAAAGGTATATTTTTTTTAAATGCTACAAATAGCTCTTAATGATTTTGAGGAAAATTTTATTTTGATAAAAAAATTTCTTAACATACAAATCGTTATTTAAGGTGCTAAAGTTGAATATGAAGATCTCTTGGTTCTTGTAACTGAAAAAAAGCTTTCAGCAATAAATCATGTCCTTCCTGTTTTGGAATTAGTAAACAAAAAGAAAAAGCCATTACTAATAATTGCTGAAGATTTAGAGGGTGAAGCATTATCCCTAATTGTAGTGAACAGGTAAAAAATTAAATTGGATCTAATTAATATACTTATTCTAGAAGAAAAGTTTAGCGTTAAATCGTTCCTTTCTTTAAAATGTATTTGCATTCTTGAAATCATAAAGTGAAGTATACATTTGTTGCAATACTGAATAAAATATTAAGTATGTTACAGGTTGAAAATAGGATTGAATGTGGTTGCTATTCGTGCTCCTGGTTTCGGAGAACAGAAAAAAGCGATATTGAAAGATATTGCGGTAGCTACAGGTATCATTAAAAGGCACAATGAGTAGTGAATCACACAGAAATTAGATCAATATTTTTATATACTATTTTTTTTTTCATAGGAGCAACAGTTTTTGGAGATGAACTTGGCAACAGGATTGAGGATTGTCAAGAGCGTCACTTAGGTGGTTTGGGTGAAGTCATAATTACTAAGGAAGAATCACTCTTACTGAGAGTAATTATTCTCTTTATAATTTAAAATTCATAGACAGGGAAAATGTGTAGATAATTTTAAGATCAGCTCTAAATACAGAAGGTCTAAGGAAAGAAGATATAATTAGAAAATATTCTTCCTTCAAATAACAAAAGGTTCAAGATCAATACTTTCCATTCAGAAGCTCTTTCGTTAAAGTTTGGTTATAAATACATTTTAATTTTATTATTTATTTATATTACAAATGACCCTCAAGACTTGATAACAAATCCTATTTGGTCAGTGAACAATTTAAAAGAGATGCATGTAGAAGTACAGAGTTATTGGCAGCATTGATTAAAATTAAAGTTTACAATTTGTATTTTTTTTTAAGAACAGCTCTATCCTTTTTATATTCACTAATACATTTTAATGAATTGATTATAAACACATGATTTGGGCATAAACACATTTTAATGATAGAATGTGCTAAAAATAAACATTTCTTCCTTAATTTATTTTTATTTTAAAGAAAAATGATGATGGTATTTAGCTTTCTAAAAATATTTATATAAATGAAAAAAAAAATTGAAAATAACTAAATAAGTAAGTGAAGGCAATAGTTCTATAGGCTTTCTATAAATAATTTGTATAAATAAAAAAAAGGTTTGAAATCACCAAAAATTGACAGGTAATAGGTCACATTTTTTTTTTTTTAATTTTGTTTCTATATCTTTAAAAAGATTAAACTTTTTATATTGGATAATTTGGTCATATAAAAAAATATAAATATAAAATGATGTTATTTATATGTATTCAGGGAGCGGTGTGGTCTAGTAGATAGAGTACTAACTAGTCTACTTTTCTCCGGGTCCTGGGTTTGAATCCTGTCTGTAGCAGAGTATTATTTATTCTGTTATTTCGGTCAGGGGGTGACCCTAGGACATGGAGACCCTCCAGGGTCAGACCCAGTCTCTAGAAAGTGGGTACCCGAATTAATGGGGAAGAAAACTGGCAGCTGAGTGTGATCTCGGCCCAATCACCTCATTGCACAGCCATTAGCCTAGAAACAGTACGAATCTCTATTTGTACTTAGCCCAAGACCCTTCGTGGGTTGTAGTGGCACAGGTTTTTTTAAATTTATTCATAATTGTTATATACATACATAAAAATGATAGCATTATTGCAGTATGAAATTAATAAAATTATTATTTCTGTATAGTATAATTAATTTTTAACAAACTTGAAAATTACTCAAGATATCACAAATGTAAAATTAAATAAAAATCAATTGTTTAACTAACGTTTTCTTATCTATAAAATCATATTTTTCAATGAAAAATGATTTTCTTTTCACATTGGTTAGATGGTTAATATTTCTAATCTAAAAATTATCAACATGTTTATTTAAAGGGTAAAGGAGACCGAGAAGAAATTGCTGGAAGAGTAGCTGAAATCAAGCAAACTTTAAGTACCACCAATAGTGATTTTGAAAAGGATAAGCTACAAGACCGACTTGGACGACTAACTGCAGGGGTTGCAGTACTCAAAGTTGGAGGATGTAGTGAAGTATAATATTTATACAATTAATATATGGTTACTATTCTTACTTGTAAAATAGAGGGGTTATATTAAATTAACTTCAACATTTATCAAAGTCATTCATTCACTTATTTTAAAATTATATTTTTAAAAGCTCTTATCAAGAAATATATAAGAACTTGTTTTATTTAATAACACTCAGCTAAGCCAAATAAAATTCAAGAGTTAGTTTTCTAAAACCGAATGTTCAAAGTCATATGAAATGTTATGAAAAAGTACTAGAAAAATTAACCAAGTTGGAGAATTTCAAAGATTTTACCAGAAGCTTTAGAATATATTCGTATAGAATATCTTCCTTTTCTATAAATTGACGGTGTTGTTGGTTTGTCTTTATTAAGCTCTTTGATTAATTTAATGCTATAAATATAAGTTAATATAATTATTTGGAAAAAAAAAAGTATTATATAAGGTTTTGCATCTTGGCATCTCAGCTGAAATATATTTTACTTTGATTGAGCTTATTAAAAAAACAAAACAAAGGTAGATATAAAGGATATTTTTTAGTAATTTTAAAAATTTGTAATATTCTTTTAAGAAGAGTTTTATTTCTACCTGCTCTGATATGGAGTCAGTAAGTGAATATTGAATGACTAATAACACATATGTTGTCATCTACATAAAATTGCAATTAACTAACCATTGGTTGATTTCAACAATTCAATTCAAGACTTACATTTGGTTGTTAGTTCTATTATCTAGTTCTCTTTATGCTGATAATTTATATTTAATTTTTGGAACTAATTTTAGTTATTTGGAAGTTTAAAAGAAAGAAATATGATAAAGTTTTAATTGATGTTTTATATTCTATTAAAAGGTTGAAGTCAATGAGAAAAAAGATCGAGTAACTGATGCATTGAATGCAACACGTGCTGCAATTGAGGAGGGTATTGTTCCAGGGGGAGGTATTGCCTTACTTCGATGCATTTCTGCAGTCGAAGAAATACAACCAGCAAATCAAGACCAAAAGACTGGTAAATGAAAATAAAATATAATTGCTTATTTATTAATAGACATTATTAGCATTTCATTCAACTGGCTTTATGCTAAACAATGAAAAAAGACAGGAAACATAATAAAAAATATAAATAAAGGTAGCCACTGATTTGTATTTTTTGTTTAAAAGGAATAGAAATTGTAGCCAGAGCATTACGAGTTCCGTGCATGGTAATTGCGAAGAATGCAGGAGCTGATGAATCAGTTGTTGTAAATAAGGTAGTTTAAAATTCTTTAAACTTATTTTAAACTATGCTATTTCTAATCTAATCAATATAATATATATATATACATACTCATATCTCTTCAACAAAGAGCAATATCTCCTTAAGTATGAGCTTTTTATATCTTACCTTTCCCAATACAATACAATGCAATAATTTCAATGTGTTTCCTAGGAAAGTCTATTCATTTTCTATGTTATTTTTTCCTACTATTTTGAATGCACTAATATGTTAAATATTTTAAAATATTATATAACTTAGCACTAATTCAGTTCAATTTTAGGTACTTGAAGCATCAGAAGAAACTGGTTATGATGCTAAGGAAGATGATTATGTCAACATGATGGAGAAAGGTATCATTGATCCAACAAAGGTAAATTGAAGTGAAATATTTTTATGAATTAAAAAAAAAAAAATTATCTGGTGGGAAAGCTAAAAAACTCAGAAAGAGGCCTGACCTATTAAATAGGTTATTCCTGACTCTCAGGAATAACCTATTTTGGCAGTTCTTGAGAATCAGTAGTCTGATTACATAGCCTGCAGGAAAACTACTAAACAAAAGGCATGATTTTCAGCTCCTTTCCTAATATCTAAGAGTGCCGAATGAAAGGAAAAAGTCCTATAAACCAAAGCAGAATAATTCACACTAGAAGGAGCAACTAGTGTCTTGAGGAAAGATGAGACTGGCTCGTATACATCAAGATTAAAAAGCAGAACTAAATATGAACATGATCACCATTTATTATCAACAAGGTTCGACAAATCAACCGTTGAACTTTATGATTTATTAAGGAGTGGTATACAGCGTCCCAACTTAAATAGGCAAAACTTCAAGACAATGTAGGAGACCAAAAAAAAAGTAAAGCAGTCCTTCAGTGATTTTGTAAAAAATCACAAAAAAAGAAACAAATCAAGTTTCATCTATTTAAAGCAGATATATTTCAAGATATAGCCCTCAGGCAGCAATACTAGCATTACATCTATCATTGATTTAATTAATTACAGGGCTAGACATTGTTCTGGTGATATTTGGAATCCTAATTGCTCTCTTGAAATGATTGGAATTGAATAAACTACCTATCCCCAAACCAAGAAATCCATATCAGGTGATCAGAGTGGCCCAGGATACTATTCCTCTATGTAAAATCTATCTTTACAGCATCAGAGCTAGCACGTCCACTAATGGAAAATGTATTGAAGAAATGGAAAGAAACTTGGAACAACAGCTATCCAAGTAAGCTCAAAGCGATTAAGAAAGAGGTAAAACCTTGGAAAACCTCAAGTCGCACTGACCGTAGAGAAGAGGTGGTCCTGGCCCGCCTGAGAATCGGACACTCACGGCTAACGCATGGGCACATAATATCAAAAGAATTGCCCCCAAGATGCAAGCATTGTAGGGAAACCTTGACCATAGCTCATATTTTTGAAGAATGTTCCTTCTACATCAGGCAGCTGAACAAAAATAAAATACCAAGCAACGTCGCAGATGCTTTCGGAAACAATGGAAAAAGGATTGATGAATTAATGTGTCTCCTCTCTCAAATGGATTTTTACAAGCTTATTTGAACTACTCTTGTTTTCTTTGGACTTAAATTATTTTTATATATATATATATATATATATATATATATATATATATATATATATATATATATTTTTTTTTTTTTTTTTATTTATTTATTTTATTTTTTTTTTTTTTTATTTATTCTTTTTTTTTCTATTATATTTTATTTTACTTATTTTTGTAATTACTTTTCTAATTATTATATTTATTACCTTATTTTTCAATTAAATATTAATGTATTACTATTACTTATTTATTTTTATTATTATCTATTTTATCTACTTGTTTTTTATCTTTATTTATTATTATTATTTTTTTATTTTATTTATTTATTTTTTTTTTTATTTATTTATTATTTTTTTTTCATTTATTTATTTCTTTTTTCTTGAATATTATCTAACATTCATTTATCTCAAGTAGAATTATACATACATTATAATATCTTTTAATGAATATCTCTTTTAATTTTTTAACTTATACTATTTGTCTTAACTTTATTTATTAATTTTATCTTCTATAAAATGAATATATCTGGCACTGATGACCGCGATGTTTTGTGCCATTAAAATTTTAAAAACCACCACCATCTATCTTTACAGCTCTGCTAGAATCAATAGGACAATAGGTTCCATCGAGTAGGAACCACATTTCGATCCACTTCTGGAAGGGTATATCTTCACAATGATTAGAAAAATGTCCTTTAACAATGTGTAAATGTAATTAGATTCAATATTTTAGGTAAGAAATAAGGACTGGCAAGCAATCTATGTTCCAAACCAAACATGCATAGCGAATTCACAGTGAAACTTGTTCAACTTAATAAATAGCTCTGGGATTCTCATGGCCCATACATGATAATCTCTTTGGTTAACTATTTCTCCTATAGTAAATGTAGCTATATCACTCCATATTATTCTTCATAGAAATAGATTATAATCGAAAATTATTTCAACAAACCAATAACTAAGATTCAGACATAGTGAAGGTCATTGATCAATTAATCAATGAAATGTAGATTTTTTTGTATCTTACTGATTTTTGTAATTATATTAAATGTTTTTGTTTCTTCAGGTAGTAAGAACTGCTCTCATCGATGCTGCTGGAGTTGCTTCTCTCTTAACTACAGCCGAAGCAGTGTTAGCTAACATTCCATCAAAGGATAAAGGCCCAGGACTGGGAGGAGGTGGCGGCGGTATGCCGATGGATCTAGGAGAAATGTAACTTTGCCGGTACTGCTTGTCTCATCATAAATTGCAAAATGTGATGATAGAATAAATGATCAAGATTGATACTATCTTAGGTAGCTTTTAAGCAATGATGGTGTATTTTATGGGTTCATTTAATAAAATGATGTAATCAAATCCAAAAATTCAATTCAATTCACTCCAATAGCACTATTATTAATTTATTTTCAGTAATTGTGATTAAATTTTGTCAAGCTAAGAACCATAAATAATTTCTAGTAATAAAATATTCATTGTTTTATTATAAGACAGCAGGGAAAGCTTTCAAAGCAATTTTGTTTCCTTATTAAATATTTAGGTTTGTTCATTACAATGGTTCCCAACAAGTAGTCTGCAAGATATCATTGGAAATTTTTTTTAATCTACCAAAAGGCTTTGGCTTGTAAGAATTGCTCACACATTGCACAGATACATTACATTGTTGGGCTAATAATAAATACCTTACTACACTGTATTTCTAAATTTTAGGAATTCGCTGTGAACAATGAATTAACAGATTATAGTTGGTTCATAGAGCCTGAGTTTAGCAAATACTAACTTGGATTATCTTTGACAATTTATTTCAATGCATAGGTAATATATCCTTTTAGGAAATGCTCATAACATTTTTTATTGAATCAATTTACTTGCTTATTTTTTCATTGAAACCTAAATTTGGTTTTTATTATGATAATATCATTACTTTTTATGTTATGAAAGATGTTTTGGAATGAAATTAATTTTTTTGTTTTTGAACTTAAGAACAGTAATATACATGTATAATATACCGTTGGAATGCTAAAGATTTTATAAAAAATATTATCTTATACATACTATTGTAAAAGTTAATGGAGGGTGATGAAAAATCGATAAAACTAACTGATAGTCATAAATAATAATATAATGGAATATTTAATAAAACACATGTTTCTATTGAAATCCAATGTAAATAATTCTTTAACAATTTATTTTTGTTTCTAAATTTGTTTAAAAATTCTTAAATTGATATAAATAACAGAGCTAAGTGAAAGTTGTGTGTTGTGCGCACCAGATTTTTTTTTCTTAGTATTTTTATCATTGTGAAATAACAAAACTGCAGTTACCGTAAATGGAATATATATTTTAAGATTTCATTTCTTTTATAGTCATAAATTTGGTAAAAAGATTGTAGTAAAGGAAAAATTAATTACCTTGCTAAAGTGGTTTGTAGCATATTTTTTCATTTCAACCTAAAATACATTAGCGAGATATTTGACTTTTAATTTTTAAAATAATTAGCAAAACTACTCTATAGCAGCTTAAGACACTATAACCAATCCTAAAATATAGACAAATGACTAATGTTTATGTGCCAATGACTTTTATCCTCAACATTAACAAATGAAACAGACTGAATTTCTGATAATATATAATACAACGGAAGCATTGTTGTAGTAATAAAGATGGACATAGGGGAAAAAGAATGAGGTAGTGTCTTTCCTTTAGAAATAAACTTGTTGGACTTTTTAATAATTTAAAAATAAAATGACAAATTTAATATTAATGGATTGGTACCCATGGAGTTTTTAAAATCAGGGCATTGTTTTTAATATTTTGCAAGATCTTGAAGATAGGAGAAGAGTCCCAAAATGTTGATTATTGATTTTTATAATAGATTTTTTGAAGTATAATATAAAGTGTATTTTTCTATCCCTGTATTATATATAATCGATTATTGTTATTGTTGACATATTGTCTCTCTCTCAAAACACACAACAGTGCTAATATGATTCTATTTTATCTAATAAAATAGTTGTTTATAATTAGAATTTTTATTCAAGAACACAACAAATTTTGGCGATGAGGTGAACGTGAAGTGACGATTGGGTTGTGCCTACTTGTTCAGGTAACCTATCTTTACATATTTCTTAATTTCGACATTTCCTGCCTGCATAAAAATGTATAATATACAGTTTGAGTCAAGTATTCAAAAACACAACACCCTGTTTGAATGAATTTCTTTTACATGAAAATTTTCAACAGAAATTTCCTAGTGAATTTAGTATAAAAGATAAAGATCGGGGAGAAATGCTTAGATATTAAACAAAAAATATTTATATAATTACACATAAAAATATAACTAAACAAAATGTTGAGTATAAATAGTATATTACATATGTACAAATACAATTAAGAATTATATTTTCTTAGAAAGCATCATACCTTCAACAATACTATTGAATTTCCTGGAACAAATAAAAGTCAAATTATTGAACCATCAGAACAAGTAAATAATATTATGTTGAAAGTTTTCTACTTACTTGGAGTTAATAGGTTCTCCTGGAATGTAAAATGGATTACATACCACATCAGCATATGCAGCATGCAAATTTCTGAACATCTGTAAAAATAAAATATGGGAATATAAACAATTCTGGAAAGAAAATAATGAAATCAAAATAACAATATCAACATGATTTAAATTCCTACATATTTCTATTTACTCCACTTTGTTAAAATGATAAAAAACATAACAGAGAATACATTTTATTATGTGAAGATATTTGAGCACAGTTAAACCTAAAAAAAGATGGATGACAATGATTTAGCTTATTTTGCACCTAAAATATTGAAACAACCAACTTCTATAAAAAAGAAGACATATTGGGTTTAAAAAACTAACCCATAGCAAAGGTGTGTCCACTAATGAAGTAAGGTAAACAAGTGTTCATATTATAGAATTAATATGTTCATGGATGTATCAAAACTGATTTAATAATTCATATAAATGAATCTTATTAATATTAATTTGTACTAAATTTATACAAATAACATTTTTAGATGAAAAAGCTATTAAGAAAATTTATATTTACAGAACATACATTAAAATGCATGTAAGTTGATTATGTTCAAATTTAAAACTTTCAGCCAAAGTGCACTGAGGAAGCTAGGATAGTCATTGAAGAAGACATACTAAAATAAGCAGACTTTTAATTTGTTTGTTTATTTATTTAACGTCACTTTATGCTACTATGGCTAATTGGACGATGCTACAGTGGGAGTCTTAAATTTTGCCTATCCAGGTTTTATTAGGATAGGGATCTATAGTGAGTAGCTGACATTGCACAGGCTTGGGACCACCTTTTAACATCCTCTCCGAAGAATGGCATAACTAAGGATTTTTTACTCCCACTTTGCGGGGCAGACTTTTAAGACAATTGTGAGTCCATGTTTTAGCACATCCTAGGGCTTACAAAAACCGTTGAGTATTTTATTATTTAATCTATTTTTAACTATCCAGAAGTTGCCTACATCCCTAAAAAAAAGACCCAATATCTTTATTGATTTATTCATTACTTTCCAAATACCCTCCACCCAATCTACAGTCAAGTCCTTAAATGAACTTTCTTCAGAACACAGTCTGGTCCTACTTCTCATGCATTCAAATCATATTCTTAAACCCACTTCTCCTTCACTGAATAATCAATGTGTCAACAGGAACAATTTTCGTTATGATATAGAGAACAGTTTGGACTTAAAAATTTCATTAAAAACTAAGGAACAAATAAACTTCGCTATTAAACAATTTAGATCAATAGAAAATGCCATAACCAACAACACATCTCACCATAAACATCGGACTTCTCATGACAAAAAGTTGCCAAATCATATTCGCCTTTTACTAATTGAAAATGCCAGGTAAGAGTGAAATTGCATCGAATGAGATATCCATCAGAAAAAACTCATTTCAGTGAACTGACTAACAGACTCAAAACAGAAATAAGGAAATTCAAAACTTTCAGTACTTTACTAAAAACCTAACAACTTCAGACAAATCATTACAGACCACAACTGTAAAACTACTGAAGTACAAAACCTTTAGCCATCTACTCCTCACTTTTAAATTCCAGATCTGGACAAGATCTGATGAATAAAAACCTCAAATCTTTGGTGAACATCTTTCCGAAACGTTCAATCCTCATTCCGATATCATTAGCACCATCCATAAAGATCATGCTGAAGCAGAACTATTGGGTTGTGTCATATGAAATGTACGTTTTCAAGGTAAAGGATTTGTATTAAAAAATAAGATATGAAAACAAGATAATTTTATTCGAAGTATTTACCTTCTTTTTCTACACATTTTTCCCAACGTGACACCAACTTTTTTATCCCCGAACTGAAAAACTCTGAGCCTTGAAGTGAAACAAAATCTGAAGTTGTCTAAATTCCTGAAAAGGTGGAAATCTGTTGGAGACAAGTCGGGAGAATATGGTGGGTGCGGAAGAACTTCGTAGCCCAGTTCTTTTCAATTTTTGCATGGTATGTTTTGAAACATGGGGTCTTGCTGCCGCTCAGTGAGACCATGAGGTACCCATGTATCGAGCTTTTTTATTTTCCCAATACACTTTAAATGTCTGGAAACGGTAGATGCACTTGCATTTAGTTGTGCTGAGAGTCCTTTAACTGTTTGGTAGGGGTTTCCTTCTACTGTATGTTTGAGGACATCATTGTCTATTACTCTAGGCAAGTTTTCCAAGTCGGTATCCCCAGCTGAAAACTTCGCAAACCAACGGCGAATGGTCCGTTCATTACCACTCCATGCCTTGCAAATATTTCTAGCGGCCTCAGCTGCTGAATGGCCGAGTTTAAACTCGTACAAAAATATTACTCGAAAATCACATGTTTCCATGTTCATATTTGGAGGTATGCTAAAAAGTGGATTATTGATTGGGAAGCTAATGTTTATAATACAAGGGTAGAAGATTAGTAACTGTTTACTTCAAATATGTAAACATTCGGAAGAAAACAACAGAGACCTGCAAAATCCTTAATGTATTTCAGAAACTATAAAAACGGACATTTCATGTGAAACAACCCAATAACTGTTCCCCTCCAAATGTCTCCTCCTCCTAAAGCCTTCCACCCATCAGAAATCATAACATCCTTAATAAATTACCCCATAAAAAAGCTCCAGGCCACAATCTGATCACAACCCACATGGTTGGGATGAGTGACGTTAAAACGAAATAAAAGAAAGATGGGCTAACTTAGACTCAATCCCGTTTCGAAAAGACCTGGTCTTGAGTACTTAACATTAAAATAAAAAAATAGGTAATATTAAATAAAAAGATAAAATTGAAAGGAAACAAAATAAATAAAAGTTTAATAAAAAAATGAGGAAAATTTACAGTAAAATAAAAATCATTTGATTTATAACAATAATTAAAAATTCTTTGATTAACCAAACTGTAAAAAAAATAAGTTAAAAAAATGGGGTTATTGTGTTAGTACTATTATAAAATTATTACAAAAAAATGAACAAATATAATGAGAAAAAATATCAAGGATAGTTATCTGACCATAAATTCTTCGGTTCCGCACGACGGGTAGGTGCCTCTGGAAGGATGGTGATTTTTAAGAAGACGAGAAGAAGTCCTGATCAAAAAAATGGTTTGAAGGCGCCAATCGAGAAAAGCATGCTCTCAGCTTAGAAGTGCAATCGGTACTGGCTTGAGGGCAAGGGGGACACTGTTATCTGTCTAATTCCTACACTATTGAATAGAAACACTGGAAGACGTGAACTAACAAAAAATAAAAATATTTTCCTCATTCAAAAAAAACTATTTTTAATTTAATTTAATTTTTAAATTCTAAACAAAATATACAGGTAAAAAAAAATATAATGTTCAGGCTCAAACACACATCCTAAAACAGCTTCCTCAAAAGGCCATTCTTTTCCTCACATACATCTACAATGCCCCACTCCATTCCACCTATTTTCCTGACATTTGGAAACTTTATATAATCAAAATAATTCCCAATCCCAAAAAGCCACCTGAAAACCCATCCGGTTACTGTTTTATCCCCCTTTTGCATATTATGGACATAATTCTCGAATAACTTCTCGTAAAGCGTTTATACCCAATCATAGATTTAAATCATGTGATTCCAGACCACCAGTTCGGATTTCGTTCATCCCATTCAACTATTCAGCAGTGTCATCGTGTGGTAGATATTATATCCTCCACATTGGAGCGCATAATGTACTGCACTGGAGCCTTTCTTAACGTGGAACAGGCTTTTGATAGAGTTGTCATCCAGGCCTGCTTTACAAACTCTGTCAATTCCACTCCCTGACATATTTTCTAATAATGCATTCCTACCTTACAGATAGAACCTTTAAAGTTAGTCATAATCTCTCCTACTCTTCAGTATTCACCCAGTAAGCCAGTGTACTGCTTTTATCTCCAAAAATGAGTCATTTAATATTAATAGTAAACAATAAGAGTGTTACAAAAAACAAAACAACCTTTTTCTAATTATTAAACAGATGCTGTTGGTGTAGAGCAGGTCAGAAGTACATATTCTGAATATTAATCTAAAAAATATTGAACATTAAAACATTGACCTTAGTTTGTATACTTACTGCTCTGATTTCATTATCTCTTAAAGAGCTGTGGTTAGCATCAATAATTATTACAATCTTTATTTTAGTATTGGTAACATAACCAAATCATATTTTAGTGAAGGTAAACATGATCTTGCTTAAAACAAAACACACAATCATTAATATTTAATAAAAAGCTATAATACTAGGAATGCTTCCTAAAATTAGATGATATAGGCGTAGGGAGTGATGACCCTACCCTAAAACATTTCATTGAGAAACGTGGTGAGTATATTCTCCAAGGCGGCCTACACGGCCTGTCGCGCCAGAAAAGAAAGAAAAATATGGTATATCACCAACTTCACTCTAATAAAAAATCAATTAGCAAGTATTTAAAATATCAACTACAATTAAAATATGTCATAGAACATACAAATGTTATAAAAAAAAAACTAAATGCTGAGACAATAAATGTGAAACAATTATTCAGCTGTGAGTAAAAATACTATTAGTAATAAACACTAGTTTTAATATATTTTGTTCACACTCTTTATTTATAAAAATAATTTAATAATACAACAGAAGAAGAGAGATATGATTAGTAAATAAAATATAACAAATTTAAGATAAGCAGGAATACTATTTTATCAAAAAGGATACATCTTATGTTCTTCTGTAGCATAGAGTAGCCCTAAATAAAGTTCTCTGGTATCATTTACAGTTTTTTACCGAAGTATTTAACTTCTCTTCGATAATGTCTAAGGAGGTGTGAATTTTATAATGAAAATCAAGTTCCTTCTCATATTCTAAACAAGTAATGTATTTTGGAGCATTCTACAAAGTAATAAATCCATTATAGAAAAATATTAGACATGTTACTAACTAATTATAATTTTTTTTAAAATGTTAAACCTCTTTTCCAATGAGAGAAATGCATACAGCCATGTTCAGTTTTAAAAGATTGTAAACAGGGTCATGAAGATAAACCAAAACTTGACATTTAAACAATGTAACAATAAGTAACCTCCTCCAACGAATCGTTAATGAACGAAGCAATTAATATTCCAAGGAAGTAAGAGCAGAAGTTTCTGACTAGCAGTCTTAGAGATAACGTTTTAGACTTGTGAAAGATTTGTGTGAAATATTGTTAAAAATAATTGATAAATAAAAAGAATACCGATCCAATTCTCCACTCTATTAAAAATCTTTCCAATTTCCCAATGTTTCTGCGAAATTGCCTACTTCAGATAACATAAACTTCTAAAAGGACATAAAATATCCTATCTTATTCATCAACTATATTTAACCCTCACCTTAAATAAATATTTAATATTTTTTTTAAATTTCAAGTTCAAAGTGTTTATCAAACTAAAAATGAGAAAAAAACTAGCCTTCAAGGTTTCAGCTCACTGTATCCCTAATTTCTAGTTTTGTTTTTAATACATTTTGTCTTTTAGGTCTGGGGCTATTGATAGCATATTTGAACATTTTCTTTATCCGATCCGTGAAGTATTAGTTTCAATTGAACTATGTATAGCAGTTCTCTTTCAAATTAAATTATTTTGGCACAAGGTACTAAATATTTTTTCAATTCACCTTTTTATTTAATTTTCAAATATTAAAATGAATTTGTCCCAATTTAACTAAACGTACTTGTACACATATTTTTTAGAATCTTGAAAAATTTGGTATCTTATGGATGATAGAATAGTTCCACTTTTTTTTGTAAGCACATGCTGTTTCCCCTCTGAGAAAATATGATTAGCTATAACAGTAGCAGTGCTAGCAGCTGTTCTAGGCTTCAGAGCAATGCTGACCACTAAGCAGGGAGGTATTCTTTAATCTAGATAATCTTTCAAGTATCATCATTCAGTAACCCAATTTGTCGATGAGAGCCCAAACTATATATATTAATATTTATTCTTACTTCTATTGGCACTATAAAGATCTTTGCTGCTGTGGTCTCCCTATTGCTCATCATCACTCCATGACCTGTCCTGAATCGGGGCAATCACAATTGTCTTCTTAATTCACTCAGGTTCAAAGACCATGACATATCTGTCGAAATCCAGATTTTATGGCTGCTTGAGGTCACAGGTGCACAAAGAACTATATTTTTTTCTCAGAGGACTTAATGATAAGGGGCTAAGTATCCATATATAATATTTTGGAGAGGGGGAGAGGGCATATCATAATTTCATTATATTTTAATTCACAAAAATTGTTATCTGGATATGCAAAATTTAGGAATCCCACAGCAGCATCCCCCGATTTACCACAGTAACATAAAATGACATTAAATGAGTAAGCAAAATAAGGATGGGCTAATTACCAAATTGAAAGCAATCACCTGATTTGTTTAACATAATTTTAATATGTCATCCAATAAAGAGGGAAACAAAAAATGTAAAAAAAAATTAAAATACAATATAAAAGGTCTAATTAGACTAATTTATTTCATAGCATCAATTTACAAGATTTAAAGTAATTTAAATAGTAGAAAAGAGCAACATTTATTTTAAATCTCAAAAATACTAAATATGAACACACAATTATGTATACTACACTACTATGTAAAAGTTGATTTACTAAGAATATTTTAGCAGTCAAAAACAATAATTATATAACTTCTTTAATCATTATATAAATATATGAAAAAAGCACAAATAGAAGATTTTTCACACAAGCCTGATCAAGAAATAGAATAGAATGTCATATCAAATCCTTACCTTAAAAATATATTAATGAAGAATTAGGATTGATAACTATCAAAGATTTCTGATAATAGTACATAATGATAATGTATAGTACATAGAATGATTAAAATTCATAGATATAAAAACCATTTTCTCCATATCATTTCCCTAATCAACACAAATTAGGAGGTATCCAGCATCGAAATGGTTCATCATCTGAATTTGATGAGTCAATCACAATGAAGATAAATTTATTTAACAAGGCACCTATTTTTAGAAGGAATCACCCCTATATTTTATTTAATATATTGCAACAATTTCAAGAGGCATACTTATACTAAATAAAAAGTTTACCTAAAAGCTATCGCTATTTATGTAAGAATATTATATAAAACATATATTCAATTAGGACCCATACATACCAAATAGACAGACTAGACCTTGAAAAGGTAATAAATAATAAAAAAATATCACATTTAACTTTAAAGCATTACATAAAAATTAACACAAAACATTGTGGTTTAAATACTGCAATCCAATAAATTATTACCACTCTTGAGAGAATAAAATAATCATTTTGGTAAAAATGCTCCTTTTCAGGACAATTCAATATACGAAGACTATTATTAATATCACACATCATTTTCATAATTATCAGTACTTAGTAAGCATAATAAATCTAGATCCTTTTTGGTGATTAGTAAATTTATCTCCATCATTATTTATGCCACAAATCTCCCTTCCAACAAAATACAATTGAAATAACATCAATCCACTGACTTATTCCGAAACCTATGGAACATCTAAATCAGTAGAGAATCGGAGCATAGGCTATGGCCGAAGTAAGGGTTCGTCTGCAGGATCGTTGGGCTGGTTTCGCTGAACCTGTACATCATCTTTGCCCCTAAGACATCCCTGAAATGATATATCCTTAATTTTTGAACAAAAATTAGAAAAAATAATCTTTACTATTAAAATAAAATACCATCAAATGCTGTAATGGGTTCCTCCAAAATTCATGATGAGGTACTTGCTCCCAACCTTTTGCACCTTCAGAATACCTTTTATAAAGGATGCCACAGACAAAGTAAGCAACTATAATTACTAATATTACAAGCAACCACCTGGAATGAAAACGATGAACAAAATAAATACATATTTTAAAAGTTATATTTATAAGTTTTACTCAGACACTAAGATTAATTTTGAAATGCTTTATTTATTTATAGACAAAAGGATTTTATTGAGGAGTTAATTTGGGGTGCAGTCATCAAAACACTTAATTAATTAAAAACTTAATTTACTATGCCTATTTATGGCACCCCAAATTAACTTCTCCCTAACATAATAAACATGCAGTCAACAATTCTTATATCAAAAGGATTTTAATTCATTTTTCAGAAAGTGGGAAAATATAAACTTAAATCAAAAACTATCTAAGAATGCCATGGATTCAATAAGAAACAGCATTGCATATTCAGAGATAAAAAGGAAGAACAATGAACTTAACAATATTATGAAGGATGAGATAATTTCTGTGGCAATCATATCATTCTACATATTTAACACAAGGTCAACTAGCTAATCTTCAATATAATATATTATGCATTATATCTATTAAATAAAATAAGTGAGAGTAACTGCTGAATGGTAACTTATATTATTGATAGATTATTTAAAATTAATGGAACCAATCTTTAATTCTTCATATTTAAAACAGACAATATTTAATTTATAAAAAATACATAATAATCCTTATTAATAAGTTTATTATTAGAGAAGTTAGTAGGGGGATCGGTTATCAAGCAATTTACTCTTAATAAGTGAACTTATACAGAATAAGAGCTGTAATACAACTTCACCACTTTCTATTAAACAATGCACAACCTTTCGGCTATTATGCCATATTCAGGTGCAAAAACAATTTTTTATCAGAAAGTACACAATTATCATTTCCTTAATGTAACCATTATCAGAAAATAAAACATTTACTCAATAAATAAAGTAAGAACTGTTTAATTATAGTCAATTAATTACATAAAATATAAATTTCAATAATAAAATTTTATAAAATTATAATCCATGATTAGATTAACGTTAAGTTCTTAAAAAAACAAAACAACTTTGTAAAATAAAATAAACAAATCTAACAGAAAAGAAAAAAGAACAGTAAATGGAACAATTAGATACAACCATGTTAACCAATGTTAATGCCTTTATTATTAAAAAGATAAAAGTTTATTTCATAAATACGAAAACAAAATATTAATTTAATTTAAAAAATATGCAAAATACCTTAAGGTGTGTAGACAATTTCACCAAAAAGCCTCATGTCTTAAATGAATATCAGAAAGAGAGGAGTTGATAAAATTAAAATTAAAAATAATAGAACCAATTATGAATTTACATAAAATATCCATTTAAAAGTGATATTTTGATTTATGATATAATTTTATAATAACTATTGCATGTATATTGCTTCTAATATTTAACTTTCACTTACCTATATATGGAATATATAGCAAGGGAAAGTATTGCGACCGTAAAA
The DNA here is from genome assembly GCA_023052935.1 of Piezodorus guildinii. Lineage (NCBI taxonomy): Eukaryota > Metazoa > Arthropoda > Insecta > Hemiptera > Pentatomidae > Piezodorus > Piezodorus guildinii. The sequence continues at coordinate 68,288,305 of CM041293.1, forward strand.
TTTTATAATTCGAGTTTTCTTCCAAAACACACATTTTAGAGTCTCCTGAGTCCAAATCACCAAGTCCCGTAAAAATGTTTTTGTGTGTGTGTATACGTAGTAAGTCTAGCACAAAAACAAAAAGTCGTACTAAACTGAAATTTTATATTTAAGATAACTCTAGGCTCGAGATGTTACAACAATATTTCAGCTGACCGGAACTGCTACTTTATACCATGCATTTTGCACCTCTTTACAATATTTTCAAAAACAGCTCTTGCGATTTTGATAAAACTCGCTTTATCAATATAAAATTTAACGAGCTTTAATATCATGTGCATTGGTTCAGATTGAAATAGTCCATAAATGCCGAATTTTTTTATTTTCTTCCTCTAAAGTACCATTAATTTTATAGATTAAAAAAAAAACTAACCATATAATTTTATTAGCATGGGTAAAAAACATGTAAATATAAAGGTTCAACAAATTTAATAACCAACTAAATGAAAAAAAGAGCAAATTTTTTTTGTATGCAATTTTTTGCATTGTTTTTAGTTTATTATCATTTCTATAAATATTTATGTCTAAAAATCTTATGTGGTAATCAGCTTCTTCTTCATGGACGAATTTGAGGTTAGATGTTGAATTGAGTGTATATAAAAAAATTATATATGTGTTTGTGATCAATTAAAGTTAAAATTACATCAATATACTTAATAATAAAAGGTAATAGTTAGTTATATTGTTCTATTGCAGTATACAGAATTTATACATAATTATTCCCTCCAAATTGACTCTCATAGAACCACCCATAGAAATACCCTTAATCATTTTGTTATATTTATCTCTATATGAAAAATAACAATTTCCACTACAACTCTTTATGCCCTCTAAATAAGTTTTTTATACTTGATTGCTGTACAAGATTTTATGTGTTTCCCATTTATATATATTAATTTAACAATGTTTTCTTTATTTCATTGTTTTTTTAAGAATTTAACATTAATTAATTATAGATTATCTAATATATAAAAATCTTGTGTCACAGTGTTTGTGGTCTTACTCCTCCAAAATGGCTCAACCGATTTTTACGAAATTCTGTACATTCATTTGGTGGGATCAGTCGTAATCCCTCACATAAATTGGGTGTCCCCTATGCAACATTTTTTTTTTGTTTTACACATAAATGTTGTTTTGTATTTGTATTTTAATTAAGCATAAAAAATACTTATAACCCCTAATTTTTACTCTCTTACAATTTAAATTTGGTTTGTATTGCAAAAATCTGGTGTGGGCAACACGTGACTTTCACTTACCTCGGCTGTTAAAATCAATTTAAGAGCTATTTAAAAAAAACTTAAGGCTAAAAAAAGTATGAAGTTAATGTAAATAAAAGTTTATGCCGATTTGTTTGAAACATGATTTAGAATAAATAATATAAAATTGTTACGTATAATAATGAGTAATAAGTTTAAGCCCTATTCATCACTTTACATTAACTTATAATTTTAATTATAATTTATCGGTGGTCAAGATCTATGTTCCATTCCTTTTTCTGCCATAGGTCCCAACCCCACACACTTGCAATACATTCGTTATTTTTTATCTAACAACCAAAATATTCACTAGAAATGATTTATATGGCAGAACAATGTTTGCCTTGTCGGATAATAATTTTATAAGATTTTACATTTAACATTTATATTTTATATAATTAATTGATTATAATCAAACAATTTATTTTTTTATTTTATATATTTTTAAATGCTTTATTTTCTTATAGTGGTTATATTAAGGAGATGATAATTGTGTACTTTCAGCTAAAAAATTGTTTTGTACCTGAAGATGGCATAATAGCCACAACGTGCATTGTTTAATACAATGTGGAGAAGTAATATTACAGCCTCCAATCCTATATTGAATCTTGATCTTCAAATTATAATCAACATTTAAGTAAACTTATTATCTTGGCGCCCAGAGGCTTCGGAAGAGCTGATTCAATGACAAAGCTAGGATAATCTCTTATCAAGCTGCCCTGATGAAGGCCTAAAATTCAGGAATAAACATTGCATTGGTAAACCACTATAATAAGTGTGCTTAAATAATGTGTAATAAAAATTAAATAAGTGATTTCTTTGATAATTGCACCCCAAACCAATTTTTCCAATAATTTATTGAATGGTCAACAATTACTTCATTCTAATACATTTATTAGTGTGAATAAACAGTGCAGCGACTTACGTGAGGAAAGCTGACTTTCTTGCAGGGGCACAAACCGATGTTTTCAAATGAAACAGTGCAAAACATCCTCCATTTAACGGATCAAGTAAATCGATATTAATCTTTACAAAAAAAAAGAATAATTAACTAATTTAAAGCAGAAAGGTTGTTTAATTGTTTAGATATCGTTTTATGATTTTCCTTACCTCATCAGCGATTTCATTGCAAGAGATAACAATTAAAGTTTTCCAGGTACTATTATTACAAGTTGAACTCTCATTTATCTTATCTCCTCCAGAATAAGTTAAAAGCATCTGATGATCTATTAAAAAAAACAAAAGGAAGCAATATGTAAGTCAAGCCATGAATTAGTCATTAATAATATACTTTATGTATAAATCATCAAACAATAAGAATAAATTAAATTTAAAAGTATAACTTAATACAATACAAGCAAATCTCCTAATATACATGGATGACACAATACGATTCCAAATAATTAAAAAAAAAAAATTTTTAAGTTTCCATTAGGTTTTTTAAATCTCTTCATCACAAAATTATAAAAGGCATTAGAATCATAAAAATTAATACTTCAGAAAGTGGATTTTAATAAAATTATTCATTTAGTTCTTAAAATGTGACATTGATTCGGGTTGGTGTACTGTGCAGGCATTTAGATTTTTTAAAGGTAAAACATAATAATACCACTGCTAATAGTCAACGAACCTTTAAGAGTCCTGGCCTAGGGTAATTAGACTAGATAAATAACAGAGTTTAAGTTAAAACACTAAGGATTACAACAAAGTGTACAATTCAAAACTGGACAATTGGAGCTTGAATCTATCTCATTGATTCAGTTTTAATATTATTTAAAGTTTTGCAATCATTATTGTAATTTTTAACTAACCCAACTTATTTGAAATACTAACCTCCTATGCCAATTATATCAGTCTCATTATAACGTCCTAAAACAGTAGTTGTACTGTTAGCTATGAGAGTGCGAGTAACACTTGCATTTGGATGTTTGCCTTTAGAAAAATCAGAACAGATTGATACAACATAGGAATATCGATCACTGCTGCTAACAAACCTATACAATTAAACATTAATTAATACAATTATTTAAGAAATAATTGCTATTTGAAGGATGGCACTATACAAACTCACTTAGATCCTTTAAGCAATGATATACTATTCAATAGGTTGCTTTTCTGGGTGTCTTTAGGGTTTTGCAAAATGCAATCTTCACCAGAAACTTCATATTTGATACCGAAGTACAAGATAAGCAAAAAGAAAGGGAGTATTTTTTGAGACCAATCCATGACACACAATACTTAAATATATTTAATTGCAGGATGATAAAGAGACGAAAATAAAATTTAACAATTCTAAGAGCTAGATAGACCCATTCGTAATCCAAATAAAATTAACATTTTGGTTCCTGCAAAAGTTTACAATCTTGTTAATATTCGCAGATCATTCCAAAGAGCAACACTTTGGTAGAGGAATTATAGGTAAAACGAAGCACATATTTAATATTGTTATTTTTTCCTTTTAACAGAAAATATGCTAAAGTACTTTGGGTTTGACTAATGTTTTTAAATTGTATGAATGAATACTAATTTTTTTTAATGATTAAATACTGCTTAGACATGAATGTGACAGATCTTGTAAATCTGGTGGAATAAAACTTGGTGATTAAATGTTGATGGTAAATTACTGTTCCGATAAGGCAATAGAGGTCATGATTTTTCTGACAAATAGCTAGTAATTTGTTTTAGAGGAAGGTCTAGGAAATGGGTAACATATACTTTTAGGTATCGTTTCTTCATATAGTCTTCGCCAATCTGTTATTATCATACTTTGCTCTTCCACATTTTGTTCCTATACCTCAGGAGTTTTAAGGTACTCCTCTACTAATCGCTTTCTTTCTTTTCTCTCTTCGTCTGAGAGTCGGTCTTTGTATTTCATGAGTTGCAGAAGTCATTGGTGGCGAAGGCTAGGTTAGGAGATGTTGCAGTCTTCCAAGTTCTTGAATGAGTAACAAACAATTAATGCAGATTTTGTAATAGACTATTTTCTCGCATGGAATATTACTTCATTATCGGGTAGGAAAGCGTTCCACGATAAGCGGATATGGGGAAGATCAGTGGAATTTTCTCGGAAGTTTCATCCAGCTAAGTCCGATGGGCATGCTGACCAACTATAAGAGCGGTACTGACAACTTTTCCCCAGTGGCCTCACCTCTCTTTGGACAAAATATTGTGCGTAGTACCTTATTCTCGGTATTGTTAAGTTATCTTAAAGTATTGTTCATCCTTCAAAGTAGCGACCACGTTTCACATCAGTATAGAACCGTTGTAAATATAATAATTTTAACCTTTCCTCGCCTTGCCCTTAGACAAATATATGCCCATTAATCAGATGACTGTAGGCTCCATATCTATCATACTATGGAACGCAAACGGACTTAATCAACATAGGACAGAACTAGACATATATTTACACGAGAAACGAATTGACATAGCACTAATCACTGAAACACATTTTACACCAAAATCCAAATTTTACATTCATGATTACAAAATCTATAGAACTGACCATCCAGACAATACTTCACACGAAGGCACTGCTATTCTCATCAGATCAACACTAAAACACCATCCTTTGCAATTACCCATATCACCTGACATACAAGCTACAGCCATTTCACTATTCTCTGAACATCACAGCATTACTCTTGCTGCTGTTTATTGCCCTCCGAGATATGTCCTGACTTCCACGATGTTTAGTAACTTCTTCAAACGTCTCGGCAGATGCTTTGTCGCAGGTGGCGATTATAATGCTAAAGACCCGTCTTGGGGATCTAGACTATCAGCCCCAAGAGGAAGAAATCTCAGGTATGTCCTTCACGAACTTTCATTAGACACCATATCACCACACTCACCTACTTACTGGCCAACATCTAGACATAAGACACCAGATTTACTTGATTTTTTCATAACTAAAGGACTCCGCACTACACCTCACACAATAAGTACGAGCACAGATCTTTGCTCTGATCATTCTCTTTTGCATTTAGAACTATTTGAAGAACCACTTGTAGCTAAGAAACACATATCTCTCACCAAAGGCATAATGGATTGGGATGCGTTCAGGAACTGTCTAAATACTGCTCTCTCCATTCCTTTGGCTATTAAAAATGAAGAAGAGCTTGAGGATGCTGTAGAATGCTTCACACAGAAGCTACAAGACGCTGCATGGTCCTCATCAATTCCCAGACGAAGAAAACATGAAAAGCTACCAATTTATCCACAGTACATAAGGGATTTGATCAGAGCAAAAAGAAGAGCCCGGAAAATATAGCAGACAGACCGACTTCCATCAGACAAACAAATTTACAACCGACTCAACAACGAACTCAAACGACAAATTGCAAAATTTAAAAGAACAACTTATGATAACTACATTAGTAACCTTTCGACTGACGATGGGAGCTTGTGGAGGCATACTAAAAACCTTACTAAGCATCGGGAAGTGCCGGCACCCCTCCGAAAAGAAGATGGTTCCTGGGCCATGGCTGACGGAGAAAAATCCGAACTGTTCGCCGAATATCTATCTTCTATCTTTACAACACACACAGAATTCAACAACATCGAACATGATAAAATTGTACTTAAAACTCTGGATGAACCCTTACAACTGACATTACCTCCTCCTTCCTTCACACCTGCTCAAGTCGCTGAACAAATCAGAAAGTTACCTAAAAAGAAAGCCCCTGGACACGACTTAATTAACGCTGAGGTACTCCAGCAAATGCCCAGGAAAGCTCTAGTGTTTCTGACTTCAATCTATAACGCGATACTGAGGACAACCAAATTCCCGCTTCAATGGAAATACTCACATATTACAATGATTCACAAGACCAACAAGGAAAAAAATACTCCTTCATCATACCGACCAATAAGCTTACTTCCGCTATGCTCCAAAATTTTCGAACATCTACTACATAAATCTTCCGAGAATAAACGCCGAATTTTCTCAGCCATAGTTGAGTCTATCCTGACATACGCTTCAGAAACATGGACAATGAACTCCCGTTTGTATTCGAGGGTGCAAGCGGTGGAGATGGATTTCTGGAGAAGGTGTATACGGGTCACCAGGCTGGACAAAGTTAGGAATGAAGTTATTCGCCAGAGGATGGAGGTGGGTACATCGGTGAATGAAAGGATCGGGGCACGCCGCCTAAGATGGTATGGACATGTTAAAAGAATGAATGAGGAATGTTGGCCCAATAGAATCCTGGATTGGGTTCCGCCAGGAAGGAGAGGGCGTGGACGACCCAGAAGCAGGTGGATTGAAGGAGTCCAAGAAGAAATGGCTGACCGAGGCCTGCAAGAAGATGATTGGTTGGACCGAAGCGCTTGGAACTCTGCACTGACTGGTGGAGGCAACCCTAGATGGAACGCCTATAAAGTAAGTACTACATAAAAGATTTCTTGATGTACTAACTAACAACGACATCGTACCAGATCATCAATTATTTATTATTTACACTCATGACATACCTTACAGCCCTAATATTCTAACAGCGACTTATGCCGACGACACAGCGATCTTAACAAAACATAAAATTGCAACCCACGCCTCAGAGATCCTACAACAACATCTAGTAAAATTACATGTTCAAACTCTGGAAAATCCGATTGAATAATGACAAATCACACCATATCACCTTCACTCTTCGACATGACACGAGTCCTCCCGTTTTCTTAGACAACACACAAATTCCACAGACGGACACTACATTATCTTGGTTTGACGTTTGACAGAAGAATGACTTGGGGCCCGCATATTAACAAAAAAAAGAAAACCCTTAACCAAAGACTGAGACTTCTTTAGTCACTCTTTTCAAAACACTCGAAACTAAAACTTCGACAGAAATTAAACACCTATACTTACCTTCTGAAACCTATTTGGACTTACGCATCACAGATATATGGGACAGCTAAAAAGACTCACATTAACAAACTTCAAATTTTTCAAGCTAAAACGTTTAGAACAATTACAAAAGCACCGTGGTACGTTAGCAGCATAACTTTACATACTGACCTTAAGATGCCAACTGTCAATGAGCACATACGGACACACTACAAACGTTTCCACGACAAACTACAAGGTTACCCTAACACACTAATCAATGACATGGCCACAACACTCATGCCAGGAAATGCCTACAGAAGGCTGAAGAGGAGTTGGATGAGAGACCTTCTCCCTTAGTAACTCACACTAATTTCATGCCAGGAGTAGGTACCGCTGGGTGCTGCTCTCCCTCATGCCTATCACGCCATGTTTCTTAAAATTGACCGCACATTCACTGATTGTTCATTGTATTATTTACAGGAGTGAATAAAGATTTAAAATTAAAAAGAAAAAAAAAAACCTTTCCTCGCGCGATCTCTTTACCGCGTATTGGAGCTTCCAACGGTTGTGGGAATGTTCGGTGAATTTCCACGGAAGTTCCACCCCGGTAAGTCAAATGTAGTCGTTAACCATTTATGAGAGCGTCCCTCCAGGATTGGTGGAGGGTGTGCCGTAGGGTCTCACGCTCTGCTCACATATTTATTCTTTTACCAAAAACTGTGATGAAGAAGTTAAACGCGAATTTTATGACAAACTAGAGTCGTTTACGATAAATTACCCCAAAATAACATACAAATAATACTAGGGAATTCAAACGCAAAGGTGGGCAGGAAAGAAGTATACCGACCTGGAATCGGTAAAGAAAGTTTGCACGAATATATTTAAGTTAACGGAACCAGAGTAATAAATTTCGAAAAATCTAATAATCAAAAGTACTACTTCAATAAAATCTTTAATTAATCGGACTTTGAAAATAACTGAAACCTCCTTCTTTCCTTAAATGTCTAATATCCTATTATATTGGGACATTAATTCCCAATCCCTATAGGCGCACTTTGACGAATTCCTGAACTATTTTTTTTTTTCACAGTTTCTAACATATTACTGTATCCGAAACCTAGTTGAACTTTTTTATCCCTACTCTGTCTATATCCATTTCTAACTATGTTTTGAATACATCACGATCGGGCAAATAAAACTGGAGGAGGCGTCTATCGTTTTGTTGATGATAGTTTGAGGATAAAACCCTCCTAAAATCTTTCTTTTCCGGACACTTCTCATATTGAATAACTTCCTGGATATTGTCTTAAATACCTTCACTCTTCTATATTTCTGCGTATATCGCCCTCCTTAGGTCTGATTTGATTCCACCTACGAATCCTCCCTGTTTACCTACATTCCTATTATAACCACGTGACAGTAACCTTTGATCTCATCATAAATCATACTTGACAATCTTTCTTCATTCCTTTGACCTATTCATTTTTCCCATTTCAACCCATCTATCACACACATGGTATACAATAATTGTTGGTAGATATTATAAGTTCTTTCTACACTATTTTCACCAAATAAACTAAGGATTATTCAAGGATGATTTCCGTATTTCAGTTGCCAATTCAATGTAAAGGAAAGGTCAATGAAGTAACTAAAAAGAATGTTTTCCCACATTTAAATGCAGACAAAGAAATTGTGGGAACAAAAAGTCAGTAACCCGCCTCTAGACTTGAACCTACCGAATAGAGTCTGTGTAAAATAATTTAAATAATACCAGATTCGGTACAAAAGTTGGATTATTTGAGAATAAACTAGCCTTATAACTAAAAGGTGTAATCCGTTAAAAACTCGTATTAAATTTTTTTCAGGATCGCAATACTTTTTCTATCTATATTTGTTGATGTAAAATATACCTAATATTGAAGTACGATATACCGCAGAAGCGCTAAAGATATAATACATTTTCAATATGCCACTGTCTCTTCTTTAGTAGAGATTAATTTCTATGCCAAGTATGGCTGTTAGACGTATTGTATGATAAGCACACACACCTTACAGCCATACAATTTGAAGAAGAAATGGGCATAACTATTTTTTTATGTAATTTTTATATCGAACACAAGAAATTATCCAACTTCATTTCTCATTTTCGATTTCTCTCATAATGTATATTCGAGATTTTTTATTACTGCTAACAATGAGAGAGCGCTAGTTATTTCAAATAAACCAAATTGAGTGTAGAGGAAGCCAAAATAAAAAAAATCGGCCCTTAATCCATTTTATACTGTTCTAAGGCGGATAATTATAATGTTTTGATGTAATATGCTAAAAAAAAAAAAAAAAATTAAAAATATCTGTGGTTCTAATGAGGAAGAGAGCGGGCAGATACCATAATTTAGTACTTTAGCCGTAATTTTTAACTTTTTAACTAAATCTACAATTTCATAATCTAGTAAAGGAACCAAGATATTGTTGTGTGTTTATATTGTTCACTCACAGAAAAATAATTAGAATAAAATGTATTTGGGGTCACCTATGCATATTGGTTAGTACAACAGCCTTCTATGTCAGGCTCAAAGGTTTTCCTGATTTTTTAAGGGGAGTCAAAAATCCTTAGTTATGCTGTCCTTCGGAGAGGACGTAAAAAGGTTATCCTACGTCAGGTACTCGTAAAAGATTCCTATCCTAATCAAACCCGGATAGGCAAGATTTAGGACTCGCACTGTAGCATCGTCCGATTAGCCACAGTAGCATAAAGTGACATTACATAAATAAACAATCGAACAGAATGAAACGTATTTTTTAAACATTATTTTGATTATTAAACTTTATTGAAAACCAATTAAACTATAATGAGTAATTGTATTCACCAGATCTGGAATGGTGACCATGCAGGTACCTCCAATTTAATATGAAGATGGTTAAGATTCCGTTGGAATCGATTACTTCTTGCCCTTAGCCCTTCACTCCGACTATACCACGCTAAAGTAATGTCTATAAATTATCCTGTGTTATAAAGTTATGTGAAATTTAATATTTTACCTAGCATGCTTAAGAAACTCGAAAATATTATTTTGAGCTTTTATATAATTTTTTTTTTTTTTTACACAAGGATTTGATGCAGCACCAAATGTCTACCCATTTCTTGATGAGTCCTTTATTTGACATTCAATGAACTGAGTCCTATAAAGTTTCAATAAAATCGGTCAGTTCATACTTTAGAACAAGCCAGATGGAAATAAAAAAATCTGGTGTGGGTACCACACGTCTTTCACTAACCTTCGTTGTTAAAATCGATTAAATAATTTTTATACAGTTTTAGCTAAAAATGAATGAAACTAATAAAGAATTAATTAAATTGAATTTCTTTAGAAACATTTGTTTTATTTTAAAAAAATCTATTATATAAGTGGCTCTTCTGGTAAGCTGATTTTGATGAAAAAGTTTTGTCACATCTCGGGCGTATAAGTTGTCTCCAATATGAAATTTCAGTTTCATAGGACTTTTCGTGTTCGAGCTGGAGTAAACACACACACACACATACATCATTTTGCGGAACTTGGTCATTTGGACTCAGGGGACCCTAAAACTTGTATTTTCGTTGAAAACTCAAATTAGAAAATTTTCACAATCGCAACACTTTCTCTTACTATATAATTCATACATAGGTAAGTGAAAGTAAAAACAACGACGTCAAAGAAGCTGAACATCATACTTTAATAAATTTTTTTTTTTTCCTCAGAAACCGTTAAGACTATATGTATATATATCTCAAAATCTTTTCTATCTAAATCTATAGAGTTTCTCTGTCAGAAATTATTTCAAGGTTTTCGGAATTTTATGAAATTCTTTGAACAGGTGTTCCTCATATCCAAGATGGCTGCTCTACAGAAATTATTACCCAAAAGACATTTCTGTGCATTTAGAGAACATGATATGCTAATTTATGTTTCTCTTGATAAGTTGGTCTTTCTTATCAGTGCAAAGTCAGGAAAACAAAAAACGTCCTCCGATTGTATCCTTTAAGTCCGATCTGATGTCAGGTTCATTTCTGGAATCGAATTTTGTTTGTAGTTCCACAATATTATTTGTAAATGCAGCACTAAATTAAAATAGTGAAAATAAATAAGGTAAAACTACATAAAATATAATTACTTTTTAACTTCAAATTCAACATATGTTAATCAAATCTAAGATGGCCATATTTATAGATAGGTAGTTCCAAATTATATGTCCTAAAAATTAATTTTGATCCGTTATTATGGTTGTTTTTCTAAAATTCCTAAATGAACATTGAAAGTTCAGTAGTTTCATCTTCAGGAGATGAGTTTAACTACTAACAAGGTATTTAAGGAACTAAAATTGGAAAACGAAGAGCTCAAACATTTGCTGTTGAAATTGATGTCGAAATACAAAACATCAGAAATTAAAAGGAACGTGTTGTTAAAAAGGAATGCTATGTTGATTACCGATAACAAGAATCTGCACATACAGTAATCATTATTTTACTGGTTGACTGTGTTACATGTGATTGATAAATTAATATTGTGTCAAATCTATGATAAAAAAAAGTTATAGGATGAAATTGTTAAAATATTCTTATAATTATAGAATAACTAAGATTATAGTTAAAGTTTAACCTACTACAACCCTTGCTACTTATTTTTAGGCTCCTAGATACGACGAAAAAAAAAATCATATCAGAGAAAGCAGTTGCGACTTATCAAGAAGCTGTAAAACTTTTAAAAAATGAGTTAAAGGAGTTGAAGGTAATACATTAAAATTATATTGAATTATTTGATAAAAATGATTTTTAACGCTTATAATGTTAATAATATTAATAATAAAAAATGTGTTACCTATTACGTTTTGTCTTCAGAACGAAGGTGGTATAAAAGAGATTATATCTAATTATTCATTTTTGTGCTAACCAATGTTTCCATGGTTCATCGGCTGGTTATCCATAGGTCCTCCATTGTAGTATCCTTCCCACCGACTCACTCTGGTTCAAGGACAATGACGGATCGGTCTAAATCCACGGATTATGGCTGTTGGGGGTTAGCATTATGGAACATTTTACAAACTAATCTCATTAGCGAACAGCAGGCGATTATTAAAATGATTAAATGAGAAAATAGTAGAATAGCAGTACGGCTTTAGACTTACACATCTTATCATGTACTGAGATTTCACCTCCGATAAAATGTTTTAAGACAGAAAAATGGTGAAGATATCAGATAGTTTAATGTACTCTCCTCCTTTAAAGTATTCGTCGATTTCAAGTATGACTATGATACAATTGACTGAGATAATGTGTACAAATGCCTTAATTATTTAGGTAGTTTCAGACAGTAGGTATCTCGAGACAATCGACACTCCGTCTATTCACTTTGCCTTAGGTCTTTCCACTCATCTTTTCCTGTTCAGTTAATCTAACTTGAGTATTTTGGGGATTCTAGTGTCTTCTATTCGAGATATTATACAGCCTTTTAATCTTATTGTACTTTACTAATATAAAAATGTCTTTTTGAAAACTCATAAAGTTCCCGGTTATTTTTTTGGTAGCAACAGGTTGGGGAATCCATAGGTTATCCTAGAATCTTAGAATCCTTTATTCAAATCATTTAGATTTTCTTGGTATGTCTTGTTAGTATCTTAAGATCAATTTCTGTCTCCCAACATAAGGCCTTCCTCGTCAATATTTTGAAAACAAAAAAACATTGGTCAGAAGTATTGTTTTCTTCTTCATATTTCTTGGGCTAAGGTATAAAGCTAGATAGATAAACAATACAATTTGCTGGAACTTGGACGATTCCATTTTCAGAAATAATTCTTGAGGCTATGTTTTGGCAAGAGGTTCCGCATATGTTTTGACTTTTCCTCACATGTCTTATCTAAAGGCACAAAGTCTTTCTTGAGAGCGTGTACTTATCGAAGTCTTGAGATTAAAGTCATTTGCGGTTGGAATAAAAGTTGGAAAATTTAGTCCGGAAATTTCGATCCTTTTAGATCTTACGGCTATTTCATCTGCTTGGTTGGATAAGAGGCAGGTATGGGCATTTAATTCACCATTTGCAAAGATTTTTTTTGTTTGTTTCCGCCATGATTATTCTAAAACAGAAAATTGAATATAAGATTGTCACAAATCATCCATTCATTAAATAAAACAGGAAACAATGTTTTCACTAGATAGTGTAAGTGCGATAACTTTCAGCGCGTAATAAGTTTTTTTAGTTACGAATTTATCTTCGGTAGAACTTAAATATTTCAAACTAGTAAAATTAGAGACCATTTCCTATTATTCTTGGAGTGAAGCGAGTTCTAGCTCAAGTTAGTCCAGTTAAATGTTAATGTTGAACATATATACTAAGGGTCATGGCACACATTGCCGGCTGCCGGGTAAACAGCTATTCGGCAGAACTGGTTGTTAATACCCTCTGACACACGTAGTGCCCGGCTACCGGCTATTTAGGGTCATAACACACATAGTCGGTTGCCGGCCAACCGTTTTATAATCCTAAGCTTATCAGTCGGCCAACCGGTTGTGGTGTAGAGACATGGATATAGTATAACTATATAGAGATATAGTTGTAGGTTGCACACAAACCCGGCTACCGTCTAGCCCGTTTATAATACCCACTACAGTCGGGTAGCGATCGGATTAAGCCGAGTAGTGAGCGGAGAAGGCATATTTCCCTATCTGGCCAACTATTAGTAGACGGCAGCTGGGCAGTACGTCTGCCAGGAGGGTATTATCAAACGCCCCAGTACAATATCCGTTTACCTGGCAGCCGGCTATTGTGCAAAGGCCCTTATAGTTGCCGAGATATTGAAAAGTTCCTTCTCTGGTCGCTACCCGGCTGTACCCGTTCGCTACTCGGTTGTAGTGGAAATTATAAGCCGGCTAGCGGCACCCGGGTGTGTGTGCCAGCTCCAACTATATCCCTATATCAACGACCGGTTGCCGCTAGTAAGCCTTGGATTATTAACAAGTTTTCCGGCAACTGGCTGTGTTTGTCATGGCCCTAATGGTTTCCGCTATAAATCATATCACCCAACAAAGAGAAGATCATTACTTACTTGTGTATCTGTGCACTAATGCTTAAGTACCCAAAGTTGATTAGCTTCTCTAAAAAAATCTCGAAGTTGTTAAGTTAATCTGTAGTTTATTTAATTCCTCTGAACCTATTTGCCGCTTTAATATTTTAAAGTTAAATTAATGTTATTACGTTAATCTGTTGTCTTAAATCTAAATTAAATTGTAGATAGAAATGTTATATTTTCCAATATCCTTTATCTTTTTTAATTAATTTATTTTACTTTTAGGCTGACACATCAAGTAAATGTGATAAAATTGAATCTAAGTCAAGACCTCAATCTGTCGTTAGTAGCAAAATGGAAAACGAGAAACAGACCCACCAAAAAGAAGAGAGTGAACCGTATTTCGAAGTCAGCGATGAGAGTGTACGCGAAGGAGGATCTTTGAGCCTCAAATCCTATCCCTAGTCCATCGCAGTCTGCCACTGGAACATATCTTAGTGATGATGTAACAGAAGTTCAAAGTCCATCAAGTGATTCCCAAAAAGACGATTACGTGATGTGCTCTGAAGTAGAGGCGTATTATCAGCAAATGCCTTACAAAAAAGTAGAAATCAATAGTGGTGAATTTGAAAATGAAGTAACCAAGTAAGCTTATGTCTTTAGTCATTTCTTGCCCTTCGACAATATTAGCTTAACAACACAGCATATCATGCATATGCTACTAATATAAATCCTCAAATGAAACTTACTTTATTTTCTGCACGGCATTCTTCTTCTGATCGTCCTGGAACCAGACGTATAGCTAGCAAATAATATCAAACATTATGTAATTATCATTTATTTTATGATATGTGAACTAACATTGATCGTATTTCGAACTATTTAATCCTATCGTGGTTCCCTGAGTCATTTAATGAGTGTGTTTTTCAAATGATAGCATTTTAAGAAGGCGTAAATATGTCGGACAAATTCAGAATTTCAGTTTTTAATGGTAAATTTAGTTTTTGAAGTTGGTCGTTGTAAGCTGTAAGAATTAGTATAAGGTAAAATAATGAGATTGGATAGAAGTATAGGTAAAAATCATAGAACCACACCTCCCGGGGAGGCTGGAACATTGTGAGGGACAATGGTTGGTAAATAAAATAAAATAAAAAGTATTTTAAACGGGTAACGAATATATATTTTATTATTATATACGAATTTCCATTCAATTTTTTTTCATATTGCTAAGTACTGCCTACATCTTCAGCAGAATATTTAAGGTAGATTTAGTATTATTATCAATTCACTAGAAAACCGTTGTTCTTGATGGTAGTCACACGAAAACACGATCCAGAACATTGATATTTGTAATAGGCTATGTGTATTTTTTTTTTTTTACCAAGATTATTTGTTTGATTAAGTTTGTATGTAGTTTTGAATGTTTTTAATAAATTTTGAATTATTACAATTTTTTACGTAAATATTTATGGTATCTTATCCTTTATACAATCAATTTTTTTAGTTCTTTTCTGATGTTAACATATAATTCATTGCCGTCTTTTTTGAGGTCGTTTATTACCTAGATTATCGAATAATCAGAAGTAGATTTTAGTTCTGCAAGATGGCATGCATGCTGCAAAACTTTTCATAATTTAGCGGGTTCGTAGAAAACTAGGATTTTGATAATAGGTGCTCTTTACGTAGAAAGAATGTTTTCCCAATAAGTACTGGCCGAGGATGACGATGCGATTTCTTGTAGAATTAAAATATTAAAAGTGGAGTGAGTGTTATCGTACTGTGTGTACCTGATATGTGAATTATTTCATGGCAAGTGGAAAACTTGTAATATCAGAAAGGCCATAATGAATATAGAAGAGACTACTAGATTTTATATAATATATAGATGTTTGTCGTTAAAAACTCCGTTAGAAGTAGGATCACACTCAGCATTGGTTCCTTGGTTAATTTCATCTTATAATTTGCAGGCAGATGTTTTGGATTGTCATTTCGACAGGTCTCAGTAGAAGTAAGACCGTTTGGGTCTGGAATGTTTGTTGTGTATTTCTAGAAACAAGGATAGGCAAGCAGATTTCTATTTGATAGGATATGACTATCCTCTGGAGGAAAATCAAATGATGTGGGTACAATGGTGTTAAATTTCCTAATCGGGTCACTCCAGTACCATAAGAGCTTAAGCTCTCTAACAAATTTTTTCAGTTTATTAATAATGCCAATCTCTATCCAGCTCCACCCACCACAACGATCCTTCTCCAAGATTAAACGACAGTGGCCCCAGGACATTTTGTAAATTTTTATACTGGACTTATAGTCCAGATTCTCCTCTCAAGTGCTGTATTCCTCCGGCTCGCATAGTGACGCTGAGAGAAAGAGAGGCACTGGGTTTCTCGAATTCTGCCTTTACCTCCACAAGTGGGGTGACAAGCTACACCCGGGTTCCTTCAGCAGACATTAATTAAATATTGTGTATAGGTATAAGTGTGTATAAGATGATTTTGATTTGTTAACTTTTTATTTATTTTATTATATTTATATATATAGGTTATATTATAGTTATATTGTTATTATTATGTAATCTTTTCTAATTTTACATTACTTTTGTTTTTCTGTAAATATTGTATAAATGTGATCTCGTAGCTTAATACTATTGTTTATATCGAAACCGATCTCCTCAGAATACTTAAAAAGACCCACTGGAAGACATCTGGCTTTCAATTAAAAATATCTACCAGGTTTCTAAAGTTGATTTATGAATAAACCGCAGTATGAAGAAATGTTGCTTTCATTCAACTATTTATGTTTTCCCAAGTTCTCAACAATACCTTCATTTTATGTTGCTAGTAAGTGTATTCATGTAGAGGTAATGTAATGTAAGTTAATTTGGAGATGGAAAACCGGACTATTTAAAGAAGGCGCATTTAATAGTATATGCAAAATTATGATTGTACTGTTTTAACAAATGAATGCATTGTCTAGATTTAAGAGCCTTCATAGCATCAGATTTATTTTTTGTTTCAATCTTGTAAATAGTACATACAAAATATTCTAATTACAAAAGATTTTGATATTTGAATTTGAATACAATTTACAGAAATAAAACGGAATCATTAGCATCCAGTGACATCAAAAATGAAGAAAAAGAAGACCCATTTGCTCACAAAAGGGACAGATTGTGGGCTCAAATAAAGGAACTGAGGGAAATGACTAAAGTAACAGATGAAGAACTACAAACTAGGAGGTTTGCTGTAGCGGTACGATTTTTTATTTGTATTTGCACAATCCTTTAGAGATTTAGTCAATATATAAAACCGCTCAAAAAAATAGGAGCGATATTAAATAACTATTTTTGGAGTGATATTTAATAAATCAACTTTAATTTTTGGTTTGTTTTTTTCAATAATGAACCTTTGTAATAAAAAAAAAAAAAAATACTACCCATCCTCCTCTCCCCCCAAAAAAAGAGAAAAAAAGAGCTTACGTTAAATAAAAATAATCCGTTTGTCCACCGTCCGCGAAAACTACTGGACCAATTTTTTTTATATTCGGCGCAAATATATAAAGGCAAACAACAATGATCCTAACACTTAGGAGTTGATATCAGTCGATTAAAAATTATTTAATTCAATAACTCAGTTATTTTTAAAGATTAAGAAAAATGTTAGAGTTTTCTAACCAAGAAACCGCGAATAATTATTAAAAAAATAAAATAAAATTGAAATTTAATCCATGAATACACCCATGACTCTGCTATTTTTTAGGATGAAGAAAAAATTGTATTGCGTTGTAGGTAATGAACTTATATGTATAGCAATTCGTTAATTGAAGAACTTGAGAAAGACGAACTAGTTGCATTGTCAATTTATATTATAGGAAAATTACCAATCACGGTTGTTAAGTTCAAACCACTATATCTCCGCTATTTCTTAAACGATTTCATTAATTCCTTTTTGTAGGAAATTTAATTCTCTATTGAATAGAAATAATGGTTGGTATTCTTCTTCTTAATTTCGTAAGGTGGAGAGGCCTTTTAATTTTATTCCTTATTTGGATTCTACTTAAACTTGAGACGTAAAATATTGGGTTGTTCCACATGAAATGTCCGTATTTATAGTTTCTGAAATACATAAAGGATTTTGCAAGTCTCTGTTGTTTTCTTCCGAATGTTTACATTTTTAAAGTAAACAGTTACTAATCCTTTACCTTTGTATTATAAACATTAGCTTCCCAATCAATTACCCACTTTTTAGTATACCTCCAAATATGCACATGATCTCACTGAGCGGCAGCAAGACCCCATGTTTCAAAACATACCGTGCAAAAATTGAAAGAACTGGGCTACGAAGTTCTTCCTCACCCACCATATTCTCCCGACTTGTCTCCAACAGATTATCACCTAGCGCGCTAACTACAAAACATATGGCTTCTAAATACATAGTTATTTAATTATAAGTCATAATTGTATTATTTTTAATACTAATTTGTATTATTGTTTTAGGCGAAAGCTGAAATGATACAAAATGTTCATAAAGAGATAAAAAGAATGCAAACTCTGATAACATTAGCGAAATAAAGCGTTGCAAATGAAACCATGTTATTTATTATTTAATTACTACTCTATTGTTAATTAATATAGTACTTTGAACGTGCCTGGAAAATGAGGCAAATATAATATACGATTTTCCTTATTAGCTTCCTGGAAAATAGAGGATTTTCCTACAATCAGGTTATTCACAATGTATCGAATGCGGTGGATCAACGACCTTATTGTCAGTTACAAAAATAGCATTTTGTATGAAGTGAAAAAATGGACAAATAAAGCAGTTAGTTTATTATTAAATACTCCTTTGGTACAGCAGAGAGAATTAAAAGCACAATACGAACAACTTCCTAAGGAAGCCACGTATTCTCTTGAAAGAATATGAATTGAAGTTGTTTGTCAGTATGGCAAAAACTCTAATGCCTACCTTGAAATAATGCATCACTGTATTAATAAAATTAAACGCTAGCGATTTTCCCATGTTATTTATATTTCCTCCTGTTTTGTAATTGAACGCGATAATTGTTGACGTAATACGCAAGAATTTAAACCAGCTATTAAAATTCTCTGTAGCTGATGAATACGTTTTACTTAAATGTTAACTTTTTTCAGTATTTAGGTACCTTCTATCTGATTATACGCATTATCGTATGAGTGTATTACTAATACAGCTCGTGGAAATATATTTGTTTTTACCTACCAGTTGGGCGGTTTTATATTATTATGTCTGTCCAGTACAAAGAGCTTGTTGTTTGGACAAAAGCCTAATACTCGAGCTGGTGTTTCTGACGCAGCCATATTTAGAAGGGGACAACAGCTCCAATAAACATTATAGTTAGTTCATTCTGAACAAATTAAGTCCTTACCAGACCCTTATAAAATAGAAAATGGTCTTATTTTAAAATAATGCATCGCTTCCAACAAGCATAACAACAATGTTTAACATATTTCAAGTTAGATATTGTCTAATATTCCTGACAGTTATGCTGGTTACAAATTACTCCGTTGATTTATTTCAAATTAAACTGACATAGGTCCTCGTTTTTTCTATTTACATTCACTCAAAAACGTTTCCATACAGCATGCTATATAGGGCTAGCATGCTATATTTAGTTTCAACTTAACAATTTCCTAATGACTGCCTTTCCACTGTTATCTATATAAATGTAATCTCTATCTCAACTCTTAGTTTCAGTGTGCGCGTTTCTCGTGATTTGAGAGAGCTTATGGTTTGTTACCAAATGCAGGGTTTATCTTTTAAAAATGCACAACTATTGAATAAGCCACGTGCTACTGTACAGTGTGTACTAAACAGATATAGAAGACAAAAATATCTGGGGGATAGACCACGTACTGGAAGTCCTAGGACCCTGCAGAACCACCACAGTCAAGCCATCCTTGCTGAATTCCACGCAAATCCTCAAACTACCGCAACCTCAATGTCCATCAGAATAAATAGGGACTAAGGGATTTACGTCCACCCAGAAACAGTCAAAAATATTCTAAGAAGGGAGGGATATAGTGGTCGTGTCGCAAGAACAAAGCCCTTCAGTGAGATAAACTGGAAGAAGTGGCTGTAATTTTCCAGATAATTGGTAAATAAATCCATCAATTTTTCTCTGACGAATCCAAATTTAATATTTTTGGGATGGAAAGAAGGTCAAAAGATGCAAATTTCTTTAATTCCTTTATTTCCATTTATCCAATTATTTTAAGGTGTATAGAAACTTTTTTGAGTGAGCGTACATCATTGGAGACACACACCCTTTAACACTACGTGCGTGTACATTATTGATGAGCCAATTTTATAGGATATATCTATATATGCTTTTACACTTCTGTCAAGACATTTTTATTGTTTCTATCTATTAAATTAATCACTAGGAATTTATTGGTGCTGCAGAAATAACTTTATTATACCATTATAAGAGTATCGTAGATCATACTTCTTAAGTATAGCGAAAATACTGTTATTGGGTTCAAATTAGTATCCTGCAATAGTTTTATTTCGTATTCGACCCGATCCACCAAAAAATAAAATATGTAAATAGCAAGTATTTTCCATTGGTGCGATAGACTGTAGACTGGTTTTGACCGCGCGATTCCCGATGATAAACCATAAGAGTCATTACTCTTTTGTATATTTCAGTAAAACGAAATACAATTTTAATTGTATTTGTATATTAAAATTACGTGTTTAACAATGATTCCTTAAAGCACGCAATAATCTATCCAACGACTAGATCTACCCATCAATACTCTTGCAGTAGTTAAACAAACGGTCATTTCGAGAACAGCAGGTACCATTCGAAAAAAAATAAATATAACATAATTAGAGCCTAACCCTTGACTCATTGAGTCTGGGTAGGTGAATATTCCCAGTGAAAGCTGAGGAAGTGTGAAATTCTAAAATAATAATAATAATAATACAAATACAGCCCACAACCAGTAATTGGTAGTAAAGCTGTATTGGGGCCTGGCAAGCATAACTGATCATGATAGTATCCTCCAATAGTAGGTTCCACTCCAGAGGTTATATTTCGATAATTTAGGATAATTAATATAAGAAATCGGATAACCATTATGTTCGTATAGAAACTGGTCTAAAATCAATAGAAACAGATGTTCTATAAAGAATGATTCGCTGGTACCGAAAGGTAGACTTAATGAAAGAGGATCGGTTACCGAAAATATGTCTAAACATTTTAAAAAAATATTCCTTGAACCAGAGGGTCAATGTGAGATACAATTGGTATAGGCAACTTACTAATAAATTGTTTATTATAGATGCGGCTGACATATTAAATATCAAAAGTAAAGCCTTATTTGAAAGGGAGTTAAATAACGCTGTTGAAAAATTCAATAATCATAATCTTTCTCTAGATATTCAGGCTATTTTACACTCAAAGTTTAATCCTAATTTTAGGAAAATTAGTAGCTTAAATATGGGGGAATATTATTTGAAAATAAAGGGACCTATGAGGAAACATAGATTGATCAGTCAACTAAGACTATGTCAACCCAATGAACTGAAAGTTACCAGTTACGGATTCCAAAATGGTTATTCAGATAGTAGCGTTGAATGCCCTATTTGTAATTCAGGCGAGCCGGAAGATCTAAATCATTTTTTGTTGCAATGCCCTGTTTACTCCCCGTCCAGAAATAAGTACTTGAGGACATATATTGAAAATATTTCTGACAATGACCTCATAGTACAACTTTTGTTGCAAATAGAAAGTAAAAAGAAATTTGAAAATTTATTTTATTATGTAACAGAATGTTTAAAGCTAAGAAATTTGTATCTGTCTATTCAAGAATAATTTAACAATACTAAAATAACAATAATTGAATTTGTTAAACTATTTATGATTATTTTATTTGTTTAATATTTATAAAGTTAAAATGTATTTTGCCTTTTATTATGTATTTGTTTTTGAAGCGTATTTTGTTTAGTACAGTCGTAATAGATTTCTTTGATTTATGTTTGACTGTTTTGTACAACTCAACTCCATTTGTATGGGCTAGCCTGAAAACAAATAAAGAGATTTATAATTATTATTTATTTATATTTATATAAGAAATCAGAAGGCACTATTCCAACTTCCTCGTAGACTTCAAAGCATAATTTTCCTAAACCTTGGTAGTGTAATAAAAAAAATTCTTTTTTTTTTATAGTAACAACGCTAACGATGGATTTTCAGTTATACTTTGTTGATAAGTTGTTGGAAATACTGAGTAACTAGGAAACATTGCGTTATTGGAATATCCTATGCGTAACGTATTAGGGTGTGGACTTGAAAAATGTGCATGAAACCATTGTTCACCCTGACATTTAACAGTTCGTCTATTATTAATGAAGCCTTTGTCTCATCAAAAACCCGATAGATGGCACAGCTGTAGACCACATCCATTCAGAGCAAATGATGAATTATTCATCGGCTCACATGACAAAAAGTTATTGTTTTCGGAATTCCTTTCACTGTCGTTAGTTTATACTTCAAAGCAGCCAAAAATTACACGTTACTTGTAGAAATTGTTTTAGTTTTGTAATCATTAACGGGGCAGATTTTTACTTTCACAAAATTTTCGAATTCCAGTTTTCAACGGAAATACACATTTTAGGGTCCCCTGATTCCAAATAACCAAGTCCCGCAAAAAGGTCTGTGGGTGTGTATGTGGTAATTCCCGGGCGGAAACAGTAAGTCCTATGAAACTGAAATTTCATATTTAAGACAAATATACGCCCGACACGTGACAAAACATTTTTCATCAAAATCAGCTTACCAGAAGAGGCACTTTATACCATGCATTTTGCACCTTTTTTCGATTTTCTCGAAAACGGTTCCGACGATTTTGGTTAAATTCTTTATATGGATGTAAAATTTAATGGGCTTTAATATCATGTAGGTTTTATTCTGATTAAAATGGTCTGACGGGGCTTAAATGCCGATATTTTAAATTTTCTTTCTCTAAAGTACCTTTAATTTTGTAGATTCAATAAAAATAACTATATTACCTTGTTAACGCTGATTAAAAACAGGTAAATATATAAATTGAATAAATTTGATACCCAACTAAAGGAGAAAACAGAAAAAATATTTTTGTAATGCAATTTTTCGTTTTTGAACATAAGAGCAGTAATATACATGTATGATATACCGTTGGAAAGCTAAAGATTTTAGAAAAAATATTATCTCATACACAAGCTTTTAAAAGTTAATAGAGAGTGATGAAATGAACATAAAACTAACTGATTATTTTAGATAATAATATAATAGATTTTTTAATAAAACACATGTTTCTATATAAATTCAATTTAATTAATTCCTTAATAGTTTCACGTATTTTTATCTCTAACTGTTCTTGAAAATTTCTTTCATTGATTTTAAAAATTGAGGTAAGTGAAAGTCGTGTGTTGCCCGCACCAGATTTTTTTTATTTGTCAAATGTTTTGCGATAGCTAAGAGGTTCAATTCAATATTACACTGGTTTATTGCCCTGGGGTATTTTAATCGATTTACATTCCAGAAAGTTCTTTCATTCATATTTTAGTATAATCCTAGTTCATTCTTAGTTTAATATAAACATTTTTGATTGAGTGTTCATCATTGGAGACACACACCTTTAACACTACGTATGTCATTAAACATTATTGATGTGTCCAGTTTTATAAGACACACCTATATATATGCATTTACTCTTCTTTCAATACATTTTTATTGTTTCTATCTATTAAATTAATCGCTGGGAATTTACTAGTGCTGCAGAAATAACTTTATTGTACCATTGTAAGAGCATCGTTGGAGATTATACTTCTTAATAATAGAAAAATACTCTTATTGGGATCAAAACCGTATCCGACAATAGTAGGTTTCACTCCAAAAGTTTTATTTCGTATTCGACGCGATCCATCAAAAAATAAAATATGTAAGATAGCAAGTATTTTCCATTGGTGCGATAGACTGTAGACTGGCTTTTACCGCGCCATTCCCGATGATAAACCGTAAGAGTCATTATAATTTTGTATATTTCAGTAAAACGAAATACAATTTTAATTGTATTTGTATATTAAAATTACGTGTTTAACAATGATTCCTTAAAGCACGCAATAATCTATCCAACGACTGGATCTACCCATGAATACTCTTGCAGTAGTTAAACAAACGGTCCCTTTCGAGAACAGCAGGTACTGTTCGAAAAAAATTAAATATAACATAATTAGAGCCTAAACCTTGACTCATTGAGTCCGGGTAGGTGAATATTCCCAGTGAAAGCTGAGGAAGTGTGAAATTCTAAAATAATAATAATACAAATACAGCCCTCAACCAGTAATTGGTTGTAAAGCTGTATTGGGGCTGGCAAGCATAACTGATCATACGATTGCCGCATAACAAGCCTGATATTTTGGCTAATGTTAAAGGGAAAGAAGATCTTCGAGATAGGTGCCATCGGATGACAAACTTCACAAGTTAGTAGAACAAAAGTTCGAAATATCAAGATCTGGATGAAGTGTTATGCAATTACTCAAGCTGGACAAAGTGAGAGTGCTGTCGTTGATCATCTCGACAAATGGCTTGATCTCAGAGATGACTGTAAACTCAATAAAGGACCTGGATAGGAGTATCGTTAGAAAAGTAATAAACATTAAGGATTAACTCTCACAAGCCTCTGCCTTGACTAAGATCCGGGTAGGTACTAATGCCAGCGAATGCTGAAGAAAAAAAAGTAATAACAGGTCTAACGGACCCGAATGTTTGATGCTATACTACTAAATACTGCCTACAAAGGTTCGTCCAATAATCACCGTTTAAGCCCTAGCCCCCGAGATCAGACTTGACACAATCCTCCCATCGACGTCTCAGCCTACCTTCGGACTCCTACAGGTCGGTTCAGCGAATACCACCTTTTTCGGAATTCGTTCTTCACTAAGCCTTTACACGCTCATTGGAGCATCCGCGATCCTATCAACTTAATAACACCAACAGGGTGCAAGCTTCGCAATTAAGCGTTGTGCAACCTTCTTAATTCCCCGGTGGCCTTATCTATCTTTGAGCCATATATTTTAAGCAGTACCTTATTTTCGAAAGAATAATAGGTTTATTAATTCTAGCCTTTAAGTTTCTTGACAGAAGTCTCAGCAATAATAAAAAATAACACTCATTTTCCGTCTTTAACCGCGACTTTATTTTCTCCAGGATTTCATTTTTTCTAGTTATCATTGAACCTAAATACTTCTATTCTATTCTTGAACCTAAAGATCTCTACTTGTCCAAACGTAATTTCTGATATTCTTAGGCAACCATTTTTCAGTCATTTAATAATTATATATTTTCAATAAGCTCTAAATTCCTTGATAACGTAATAAAATAATAATATATCTTATTTTATCTAGTATGAGTGACATCTATGTGGATATGTATATATATTTATTTATATATATATATATATATATATATATATATATATATATATATATATATATATATATAAATAAACATTATGGCGGAATTGTGTACTTTTTTTTTTTTCTTTCTTTTTTTTTCCTTGCTCTTATCTTTAAATTGAAAAGACTCAGAGCTGAGGCTGATTTTTTAATTTTCTTTTTCTCGTTTTTTTTATTTAATTCTCTATTTTTATTTTTATTTTTGTTTCTATCTTTTATTGTTTGTTTTTTCAACTTAATATAATTATTTTTTTAGCAGTATATTTATGATGAATTGTTTAAAGTTTTATTTCTTTTTTAGTTAGATTATGATATTTGTGAGTTATATATCTTTTTCTTTTTGTTTCATTATATAAATTAAGCTGGTATGTAGTACATTACCAATTAGTTTTAATTTCAATTATTATTATTATTATTTCAATTATTGTAGTGTAATGTATTTTTTTTTGTATTATTTACCACCTGTAATTGGGCCTAGGCATGTTGGTGGATGATGTAAAATAAAATTAAAATTAAATTAAAAATATATCAGTATCGACAAGATCGTTACCGTTTCTGCTACTAATCATATACTTCGTCTCATCCGTATTTAAGATTATGTTTTCACGAAGGCTAATTTTTTTAATTGTCCTTTCATATAGCTAATTTTCTAATCTGACCATATATTTAAGTCAGGAATAATATTTACGTTTTCTGTTACAAATAAATCCTTTAAGGAAAACATATATAAAGTTTTGTCATACTTGGGAAAAGTTTAAGATTTATTTTTTTCATGTGAGAAAATACCCTGAGAAGACCTTTAGAAAGACCGCAGAAATCAATCACGCGGAGCTCTGAAAACACACATATTTATATCGCGAACTTCCTTGATCATTCATATTCATCATGATAAGGATACTAGACTGTTTATCGTTAATCAAGAGTTTAATGGGAGTCTTTTATGATAACTAGGGAATTCCATTTAATCTATTAAACGATATTTATTACATGATCAGTTTTGAATTTATTTTATAAATATCTAGTGGACATTCCCCTGATTTGCACGAATGCAATTCGAATGAGGTGTCATTTATGTTTTCATAAAAGCAGCTCTTTCGAACCGATTTAGAGGTTATCGCTTTGTGGGAGTATTAGTTCATCGTAACGAAATGTGCAATTCGCAAGAAAATATATTTATTTTATAACGTCCATAGGTCAATCCATTCGAAATCGTCCAGACCCTCCGCTCGACATTTTTGATTTTCGTAATTTTTTGACCAGTTATTCTCTATTTTTTCGTGGATATAAAACCACTAATACAATTTTTTTCAGACCAATACTTTTAGTATTGCAACCGTTTTAAGTCAGCTCCGCGGGCAAAAACATATGATGGGAAAATCTTTCTAATTCTAATTCCTCTAAAATCTTTGTAATTTTTTAGATATTAAATCAAAACAATAATTAACAATAAGGATATACCTATATGATTTGCTTAAGTGATATATATTTTTTCTTTAAGACTAAACTAGTTCCGGACTTATAAAATTCTCTTAACTGTTAAGAAAACCTTTTCTTTAGAAAATATTAACTCCGGTAATTTTGTTTATTAAAGAACCGTAAAAAAACTAGAATGATGATGGAGTATTTTATATAACTTTGGCCTTTACAACACATTGCCTAAGTAGTCAAGAAAATGGTTTAAAAAAATCACGACAAATTACATAAACTGAAACCTTTGGCCCGCTAAGACAAGGGAGGTTAGAAAGGATTTTCACGCATTATTATTTTTCCTTATATAGCATTACCATTGCACTACTTGTTTTAGAAGTTTTGATCGTTTAAGCTATATCCTCTTTTCAATATAAATTTTTAAAGAAGGATTATTTTCCAGCTCAGTAATATATATAGTAAAATATCTCAAAAAAGACTGAGTGAAATATCATGAAAGTATTACACATTATACCTCTATATAATAAGTACGATAGAATAAAATTTATTGGTTGAGACCCGGTTTGTTTTTTAAATATAATACATCAAATATTATTTACACTTGTCAGAGTGGCTTTCATCTCATCAACCGACAATAAGAAAAAACAAATTATTAACACTAAAACCAGTAGAGTCCCAGCCACTAAATTTTATTCTATCGTACTTATTATATAGAGGTATAACATGTAATAGTTTCATGATTTTTCACTCAGTCCTTTTTGAGATATTTTACTATATATATTACTGAGCTGGAAAATAATCCTTCTTTAAAAATTTATATTGAAAAGAGGATATAGCTTAAACGATCAAAACTTCTAAAACAAGTAGTGTAATGGTAATGCTATATAAGGAAAAATAATAATGCGTGAAAATCCTTTCTAACCTCCCTTGTCTTAGCGGGCCAAAGGTTTCAGTTTATGTAATTTGTCGTGATTTTTTTAAACCATTTTCTTGGCTACTTAAGCGATGTGTTGTAAAGATCAAAATTATATAAAATACTCTCATCATCATTCTAGTTTTTTTTTTGGTTCTTTAATAAACAAAATTACCGGAGTTATTTTTTTCTAAAGAAGACTTTATTTTAACAGTTAAAAGAATTTTATATCTCCGGAACCAGTCATATTTTTGAAGAGTGCCCTCGTTATATTAGGGAATTTGTAAAATGTTGCGTACCACGTAAAGTCTCGGAGGCATTGAGCGATAGTGATCGGGCCGTCGACAGTATTATTCAATTGGTGAAGAACATTCGTTTATATCACCTCATTTAACACATTCAGGCTATTTTACGCAATTTTTGATATTTTACTGACAATTTTTATTTATTTATTTTATTTTTTTACTATTTGTTTATTTTTCTATTTATTTTATTTTATTTATTTATTTATTTTATTTTTTTATCTTCATCATAGATAAGTTAATCGTCTCCTGAAGATGTTTTGGGCTATAATAACCACTCGCAGTTTTTTGCCCTTAAAACCAAAACAACAACAACAACTCCGGAACCAGCTTAGTCTTTGATTATCCATTTATTTTACAGTGAAAGATCTGTTTTTATGATATAATCTAAAAGTTTAAAAAATTAATAATAATGTTGGTTTATAGATTTATAACAACTAGCCATCCATTATAACAAGTTAGCTATATAATTTGTTACGTAATATTGGCTCTAAAATCTTGCGTACTGAATAGAAGAACACGATTTGCACGATTCTGGTCGACTGTGACAACAATTAACTATCATAACCTCCCTCTTTACCAATAATGTAACTTTATGAACTTACAACAACTTTATTTTAACTTGTACGATTTATTTTTATTGAATATAAACTTTTCTAAAATCTTGCGCTTTCCAATGGTATATTATACGTATATATTACTACTTATATTTCAGGAATAATGGTTTGATGACTTGGTTACAGAAAATATATTTTTCCCGTATAAAGAAAAGTTAAGTTGCGTTGTATTTTACTTTTAAACCTTCAGTAAAGAGTGCCCTAAATGACAGTTAAAACCGTATCAAAATCCATCCAATTGTTTCGAAAGAGTTCGCGGAAACCAAGAATTGTTGTCTCTGTATAGCTAGATGATATTGTTTAAACTGATTTTTTTATAATGGATTTGCCAACAATTATAATTGATTTTGTTTGATATAAAATTCAAAAGGAAATTTCATTTTAAGTGGAATGAAAAGAGAATTTTTAAAATGGGTCATCTAAGAAAGCGTGAAAGTTTCACGTTGATGAAGCCCGAATTTTCTGTGGTTTGTTGTTTGTGGTGTAATGAGACCCTGCCGGAAGAATCTAGCATACCGTCAGATCCGCAATGTCTAATCTAGCGGAATCATCTTTTGTTGCAATCTGGTTTAATTGGAACAAACATTAACTTTTTATTAATGCTCAGGACTACAATATCATCCTTACGTGACTTCATGAGTGTTTTTTGTAAAGGCAATATGGATGTTTATTTTTAAATTTAGTTTTACCAGTAGCAATGTGCTCTCATTAAATAACAACCTCTTCTACAATAGGGATATTAAAATGTTATTAAACAGTAAATAGGAATAATGTAGTTTAGAGTATAGAGCGAATTTACTGTACCCCAGGTCACGGGTTCCGATCCCGGTTGAGGCCGAATGATTATTTATTCTGCTATTTTAATCCTGGGGTATGGAGACACTCCTGGGCCGCTCCCAGCTTCTATAAAGTGGGTACCCGATAGTAAAATAAGTACTTTTTTTATTTTTTTTATTAGAGGTTAAAAAAAGTACTTGTTACAAATGAGAGGCTTTATCGAAATATTGGAATTCATCTTGTTTTTTTCCAGAGTTAATTGCCCGAGATTTAATTATTTCTTTTGTAGGCGCTGAAGAAAATGAAGACTAACCTGCTAATTTTATATTCCAAAAGTACAAAATAATCAACAATCATCAGGAACGGATTTGGTTTTCTACCACTTAAATGCCAAAGGCCAGAGTGGGTCAACTGTAATGTAGTGGCTAGCATTACAGTCTTCTATGCCCAAAGTAGTAGATTAAAACCCGGCAGATGCCCCTAAGAATAATAATTCCTTGATTATGCCTTTCTTTGTTGTTTAAATTGGTGGAGCCGATGTTGTGCGATGTCAACTACTCGTTAAAGATCCTTATCTTTATAAAACGTGGATAGGCATAATTTAGAACTCCCACTGTAACATCGTCCGATTAGTCACACTAGCAAAAAAAGAGACGTTAAATGAATAAACCAACATGCCAATAAATAGCATGACAGATAATATTAATCTCTAACCGTTATTATACCCAAAATAATATTTTTATATACTTAACTAGGTTATTATTTATAATCATGTTTGTTTTATTGGGATTATTTAAATATTTAAAATACGAAATATGATTTCACCTTTTTGCTATTCATCAAAATTCGCTGCCTCAGATGTGTTGTCTGATCCAAGTCTATAAATGCGTACATCTTTATTTTTTCAATAATTTTGATTTTTCACCAAAATAGTATACTTTTTCACTTTGACGAAAGTAATCAAGGGAGGATAAAGTTAAAGGTTTTATTCATTTCAAAACCCTTTTTTACCGAAATTCTGGTTTTGAAAAGGTTTTAACTTTTTTTTTTATTGATGAGTATTGACGATACTTCTCTTTCTTGAGGCATTTATACATGATTTTATACTTTTTCTTATCAATGTATAGTAAGGAAAAGTATTTCGATTGTGGACATTTTTTAAGTCGTGTTTTCACCGGAAATACACGGTTTCGGGTCTTTGAGTCCAAATGGTCAAGTCCCGCAAAAATGTCTGTCTGTTTATGTGGTCAGTCTAGCTCGAAAACGATATGTTGTAGTAAAATACTGAAATTTCATGTTTTAGGAGAGTGTATGCACAGGATGATGTTACGGAAACTTATTCAACAAAATCGGCAAACCAAAAAAGCCTTTTTATACCATAAATTTTACACCTGTTAACGATTTTCTCACTCAACGGCTCCAACGATTTTGATAAACTTTCTATATCAATGTAAAATTGAGTTATTTTTAATATCATGTAGGTTTCTCTCTAATTGAGATAGTCTGACGTAAATGTCGATTTTTTGTATTTTCCTTCTCTAAAGTACTTTTAATTTTGTAGATGCCAAAAAGCTAACTATATAATTTTATCAGCATGGATTAAAAAACGGTAAATATAAAAGTTGAACTTTGATAACCTAATAAAAGAGAAAATATCAAAAATATTTTTTAATGAAATGTTTGTTTTTTCGAACATAACGACAGTAATATAGATGAATAACATACAGTTGGAAAGCTAATTATTATAATAATAATATTATCTTATACACAAAGTTGTAAAAGATAATGGAGAGTGGTGAAGAGAGGATAAAACTATCTGATAGTTATAGATAATAATATAATAGATTATTTAATGAAATAAATGTTTCTATTGAAATTCAATGTGATCAACTTTTTTCATCACTAATTTTATTTAAAAGTTCTTAAATTGATTTTAACAACGGAGGTAAGTGAAATTTATGTGTTTTACACACCAGATTTTATTAATTATCATACTCTTGTCCAAGTTATTGTGATATCTGGACCAGTACTGTTTTTAATAGAATTTTCCAATTCCGAGTAATTGTATTGCTTTAATTTAAATTTGAAAATAAGTCTAGTAATAGATTTAAATAGAGAATGGTCTCACATCAACCAAGACTAAATTACGCTTAAATAAGACCAGCATGGAGGCTTATTCAGAAACAGCTCTGTTAGTGATGGTGTTGCAGAGAAGTTCACTAACTGTTTAAAACGCTCCTGCTTATCGATTCAAGTTACCATCAAGCACATTTGTATAAACGTTTCAAAATTTTATTTTAGCACAGTGATTGAAGAAGTTACCTCATTTTTAAAAAAAATATTTCGGCTTTTCAAATTATTGGAGTGGTTGATGCCCTCCTAGTCGCTTGAGACGTTCTTGAGTGGTATTAATTTTGAAAGGGATTAAGGTGCTGAAGTGTCATCGTAGAATTCTCAGGAGCAGAGCATCAGTTCAAACCCGAAGTCGTTGGGATGAACTTAATCTCTTGGCAGACCCACAGAATAAATCTAGATCTTCTCACCCTGGATAAAATAGGTTGCTAACCTGTTGAATAAGACGTTCTTCTTACCCTAGTTGGATAAGTTACATAAGGATTTGTGAATCCATATAATGATGATTTGAAAGTGGCAAGTACGTATCTTGTCGGCGTAATACTGCGAAATGGCAAGTGACTTGTAAAATACATAGATCATTCAATAGCAACCAACAATTAAAAAAAAAGTGGTGCTGAATAAAATCATCCCATTTTTTTTTACTAAACATCTACATTGTTTCCAGTGAAATCATTAGCTTTTTGTTTTAAGATCTATATAGATAGTGGCTAAATACTAATAAATAAATCAAAAAGCATTTTCAAAGTAATTTGTCCAACGAAATTTGTCATTTAAGTTGTTGGTCCAGTCTTTAGTAAAAAAAACAAACAAAGAAACACAAACTTAAAAATATGATTTAAAGTATGATTATAAACACATTCATCCATTATTGGGTCTAAAATGGGAAATTGCCAATCTATACTTCACAATCTAAAATTGAGTATTATTGGGTTGTAAAATAAGTTTATAGCGTTTTTAAATATATCAATTTAATCCTCTCTGTGTTTATAAAATCATGGTTACTTGGTCAATAATGTTTACATATTTTAAAAAAGGATTTTTTTTTTAAAGTATTTATTGATATTTACAACTGTATTAAATAAAAATACATCTAGTAAATGTGATGGTAATATACAAAACTGTCATGAAAAACATGTAGAGACACTACCCAATGGCAGCACTCTAAAAAATATTTTAAACTAGAAGGTCCCGGGGCCATTTCCTTTTCAGGCGCCTCGGAGGATTATCCGGAATTGAAGAGGAAGAAAGGATTGATATTAGTGGGTTAGAGTGAGAATGGAGTTTGTCATGAAAGGATTGATACCTGGTCCGGGCCAAATCAGTAACATACGGAACATTAAGGTCTTTATGTATAAGTTTATTCGTGACAAAGTAAGGAGCGTTGAGGATTTAAAAAAGGATTAGTTAGAAATTCGTATATATTCTTATACTTTTATGCGTCAGTTTCAACCTTATCCTTTGCTTGCTCAAAATAGGAGAGAACATTTTTTTTTTGTCATTTAATGATTTTTTGTTTCCGAAAAAGAAAATCCCCAACATAGTCAGTTAACAAAATTTTTAGTGTATATGGCGATGATGGATTAGGAGATAAAACCGTCGGTATGCGGTTGGTTGGGAACCGGAAATTTTGACTTGGAAGACGCAAAGCGCTCGCATTAGAGTCTAGCACGGTACTTGAAAACAGTATCGCTTTTGTTAACACAACACAAATCTCTCTTACAAAATTATTAAATAATAAATCTATTGTTGATGGAACAAGGATAAAAAAAAAACACTAATTAAATTTTAAAAAGTCTTAATAGGCTGCTTTCTAAGCACTGACTGTTTAATAAAAATATAAAAAAATTATCGGTCTTCCTCCACTAAAAAATGGATGTAAAAAATATATTTTTAGCTTAAAACCAATTGCACTGATACTTGATTAACCTCATTCATTCCAATATATATTATGATTTTGCTGTAGTAAATTTTAAAAAAATAAAATAAAAAAATAAAATAAAATCATTGATGTACTCATTTAAATAAAGGATTTAAACATTTTGAAATAAATAGTAACTTGAGCTTTGTTAGATAAAGACTTATGAAATTGGTCCTTGATGTTTATAATTTTAATTCATCATAATTATTATTTGTCTGATATAAATGCTGCTCTTTTAGCCATGGGGCAAGCTGGATTCTAGTGTTTAGCCTGTATATGATACCTATAATATAAGTAATTAAAAACTTGAGAAATTAGATTTTAAAAACCTTTAAAGAGCTTGAACCCGATGAGCCCGTTGTGGGTTGTTGAGTTATGGATCATTTCCAGACCAAGTACCAAGTTTTGTCTACTCAGCTAATAATGCTGCTATAAATATTTTCTGCCGTGATTCCAGTACTATCTGCAAATCTAGTGAATATTGCATCCGTGGTCTGTAAAGCAGGATTCCTTAAACTGATAAATTATTATTTTTCCATTCTTAACTGTCTTGTTATTAATATAATACTTTTGAAAGAAGAATTTTTACAGGTTAAAATAAAACTATCAACGAATAGTTAACAAATAACACTTTTATTTAAACTTTGTATATTTATTCACTATGGAAACAGAAACATAAACTTCTTAATGATATAACATATTACACCTTTACAGTAATAAAATTTTGACCGGAGTGCCCTGGCCCTAGGATTTGGGGGGTACATATATGAAGGAATAGTGGAGGGGATGGAGGAAAGGCGGCAGAGATCAAATGGAGGGACATATGGATCACTTAGCACCTATAATGTCAAAGTACTTCTTGTAGGGGTTCAGGTATGTGTTTTGGGCTAAAGACCCTTCGGAGGTAGAAGGCGGCATCCTTTGTAATAGGAGGCAATATAAATATTACTAATAACAATTAAAATAATATCTTTATAATTATAATTACTATTGTAATAGCAATTACAATAGATGAGTAAATCTCATTCCATAACTACTCTCCCCTTTAAGCACGAAGCCCCTTGAGTGCAATGTTGAATTATGTTAGTTGAAATTATTTGAATATGTATTAGAAAGGCTATTGGAAATTCTGGATAGGAAGGCTCAGAGCAGGAAAAAGGAACAATTACTTTTTAACCTATGCTTACAACAATTCTTAAAATTAAGAAGTTATACAAACAAAACAAATTCAAAATTCTAATACAACTTAATTACAATTATGATAAATTGACAACAGTGAATTATTTTTACTATTTGTAGAATACTGTAACAATTGTATGTATAGAAGGTTAGATTTTTTGTAGACAATTATATAACATAATAGGTTCTTACCAACACATACAAATAATTAAATACGTAAATAGAAAACTGAATTGAGTAAAGGCATTAAAACAAATAAATATTTAAACACTGTACTACAACATGAAGATTATTTTTTTGTTATGCTGAAAATTATTTTAATTTTAATTATTTGTTAATCATGAATTATCATTTACAATTTGTTTGATAGAAGGAGCTGTTTCCAATTTTCAGTTTTTTTAAAATAATATTCGAAAATTTAATTAAATACCTTAAATTGATTATATACAATTAAACTACTATATTTAAAACAATATTCTATAATAGTAATGCTCCAGCTGTATTTTTACATAAATATGATATGTTGAAATATACCATCATTTCTGAAACTTTATTCGTGAGTACTGAATTCTACTAAATAAATTTTAACGTTACAAAAGTCTTGAACAATTATACTTATTTTCTATATTTGTTTTTATTTTCATGGTTTTATTTTATTATTATCATTATTTTTCTATTTATTATTAATTTTTTTTTTTAATAATTATTCAGGTTATATTCCCACTAGTTAGATTGCTATTTTATTTACTTTAGTGTTTATGTTTATAAATACTTTTAAATATTTATTTTATAATTCATATTCAGATACTTATTATAATTTAATACATATTTCATAGCAGTTTACCAATATCGTTTTTTCTCTTATTTTCTCTCCCTTTTTTTTTTTTTTTTTTTTTTTTCATTATATATTTTTTTTTTTCGCACCTCGACCCGCCAGATAGGTAGTAGAATTTTCATCAGGTCTAAGCATCCAGAGGCAAATTTCATCCTTGCCCTTGGGCCATCTAGAAATATTTTGAATTTCATCTTTTACTCTACTTTTTAAAATTTTGTCAATATCAGCAGAGGTAACTTTCTTTTCTGTTAGTTTCGTTTTTTTCCTAAAGAAAGAATATTTTAACAACTGTTCCGGATTAACTTTAAAATTATCCTTTTTTTGATTTACTATAATAGTTGATATTTCTTTTATTTTATTATTATTTAATGGCTTAATTTTTTTAACATCAATCTCACTAATACTCCCGGGTTCCTCAGGCTTTGTAAATTTCTTTATTTTTAGTTTTTGTTTTTGAAATTTACTAACATTAGACGAATTTTGTTCGAAATTCGGGCATTCAAGTGATTTATCATTTAAAATAGATTCTGTTTTACAATTAAGTTTATCTTCAGATTGGGAAATATTTAGTAAGTCTGTATTTGGGACTAAATGATTTTCAATTGTGGTTATTGAACTATTTTCTTGACAAGATTCCATGGACTCCGTATTTTTCAAATCATTTTCAATTATAAGCTGTTTTAAACTACTGGATTCGACCACAGATAATTCTTTCTTTTCCTCAGACGGTTTTAATAAGTTTAAATCTGGTTCTCCTGTCATCGTTTTTACTATATCTTTGTGATCTATTTGATTTTTTAAAACTGTTTTTAATTCTTTAGTTATTTTATTATTTTTTAAATTCAAATCAACATCCACAGCCAAAATATCTGATTTACAATTCAATATTATATTTTCTTTTTCCGAATCTCTGATTTCTCTATTTGGTTGTTTTTCAAATTCCGTTTTATTAAAAGGATTGTTTATAATTAGGTTAGTTTCAGCATTAAATTTAATGGTATCCTTTGCACTATTTTCCTCTACCTTACTGTTTTCCTCGATTACTTTATTTAGATCTGGTAAACAAGATTTTTGATTAATGGCATTTTTAATTAGTTTCGGTTGTTCTTCCGTTTTTAACCAAGTGTTTTCAAATGTTTTACGGTTTTCTTTACTTTTTGTTTTCGGTAAAAAGGTGGGTCTTAACTTATTTATTTCTTCGATTCGTTTTTCCAACTGTCTTATTCTTACTTCGAGAGAGTTTTTATTAGTAGGTGGCTCATACTCTGTTTCATATGTTGGTTGTCGATATGGGTTTGAAATAAAATGATTTTTGTAATTATTTTGATGATTATGATATCTTTTATAGTATTGTTGCTCCTGCCTGGCACAAGTGATTTGGGGACTGTAAAATTCGTTTTGGGGATTAGTAAAGGTTCTTTGATAGCAATCAAAATATGAAAATGATGGGTTATCAAATAATAAGTATTCTTTTTTCCGGATGAAGTCCTCTAATTCACCAAATTCATTTAAATCATCTATTTTGGTTAACAAATAATTTTTTATGTGCAAAGGCATGTTATTATAAAAATGTTTAATAATTTGGATGTCCAACTGTTTAATTAGAGGTCTAAATATAACATTTCCGTCTAGTTTATATTTAACAATTATCGAAGTTCTGATTTTACCTAGTCTGCGCAAAAAATCTAAAGGCTGTTCGTTTGGCTGGATATTTGATTTGAATAGTTCGGAAGTCAGTTGGTCAACTGACCTGTGGTCACCAAAAGATTTTTTTAATAACTCTATTAATTGTTCCGTTGTTTTAAATTTATATGAAAATTTTATATATTCGGCATCTCCGGTTAATCTAGCTAATACTTCGTTTAGTAAAAATTGTTCATTATCATATTTAAATAAATTTTCATCTGCACATGCGATTTCCTTTGATTCTCTAATAGCATTTATAAAAAATAAAAGTTCTTGGGAATTACCATTGTAATATGGAATAAAATCGTAATCAACTTTAGTTATTCGAAATGATGTCATATTAATGTTTTAAGTCAATACAATTTCAGTAATCTTCAAAAAATCTTAATAGCCTCTTTCTTAGGCAGTAAACAAAGACTTCAACACATTACAAACATTAAAATATATATAGAGTAACTCTTACTTCAGTGATTTCTTCTGTTGGAATAATTTCTCGTGGGGTGAAGTCCAGCGAGGCTCCGCAGGACATCTCGGATGAGCATTTTCTTGTCTGAAGAAGGGTAGCATATGATCTTCATAATTATCTTCAAATAGTCTTCCAAATATTCAAAATCTTCCAGGGTTCTTGGTCTGACTGCAGAGTTGATCAAATTACTTCTTGATACTTGCAGTCCCTACTTCGGGCGCCAGTTAACAAATAACACTTTTATTTAAACTTTGTATATTTATTCACTATGGAAACAGAAACATAAACTTCTTAATGATATAACATATTACACCTTTACAGTAATAAAATTTTGACCGGAGTGCCCTGGCCCTAGGATTTGGGGGGTACATATATGAAGGAATAGTGGAGGGGATGGAGGAAAGGCGGCAGAGATCAAATGGAGGGACATATGGATCACTTAGCACCTATAATGTCAAAGTACTTCTTGTAGGGGTTCAGGTATGTGTTTTGGGCTAAAGACCCTTCGGAGGTAGAAGGCGGCATCCTTTGTAATAGGAGGCAATATAAATATTACTAATAACAATTAAAATAATATCTTTATAATTATAATTACTATTGTAATAGCAATTACAATAGATGAGTAAATCTCATTCCATAACTGAATAATTTAGCTGGAAAATTAAAAAGCGGCGCTCGGGTCGTCTTTCAACTTTTGATGATGACTAAATTCGAGCATTGTTCATACAATCTGAAATATAACAACATGCAATAGATCAAAATGACTCATATATAATTTATTAAAAATATATACAAGAAACTGAAGTTTTTATTAAAATCTCCTGTAAAAAACACTTCGAACTTAATTTAGAACCCAGTAACTCAAAAGTTCGGTTTCGAATGAATATCTCGTAACTGTTGGGTTTGTGCATATCCTGGAATATAACGAACCTTCTAAATTTTTTCATAACTTACTATAATGGAAATTTTCACAATTTTAAAATTTTTACCCATATCAAGACGGAAAGAAGTGACAACTGACGTATGGTTCAGATACCTGAGTGATTACCAAGAATTCAGAACGGAAACTACCATCATGGGAAAGAAGAGCTCTTCGCGGGATGTATGGTGCAGTTTGCGAAGATGCCTAGAGGAGAATTAGTAACAACAAAGAGCTGCGCCGAATGTATGGCAAAACAGATTTAGGCTCCATCTTGAGAGAGAACAAGATCCGATGCCTGAGCCATGTAGCACGTTTGTCCAGGGAATCTATTCCCTAACACCTTCTCGAGGTAGACTTAATGGTAGGCTTGGTACAGAAAACCACGTCTAAGGTGCTGGGCGAAGTGGAGGACGTTCTAAAAAGATGAATATAAGAAGGGGAAATGGTATTTTATGCTTGGATACTGAATAGTAAGTAACAGGCTTTGATGAATAAATGGCCTTAGCAATCGTCATCCATATTCGACTAGTTGATTTCAGTTGTAAAAGAGAAACCGAACATCCCTTCCTTATTTTCCTTAGTTCTGTTGGAAAGGCGTATTATCGGATGTCTCCCAGTAGAGAGTTGATCCACACTGGAAATTAGCATTTTCCCACGATTAAAACTTAGGAGAGAGGCGGTTTCTTCCCATCTTCATCATTAACTGGACTTCTTATACTAATACCTTATACTAAAAAAAAAACATATTTTAATAATTTCATCTTATTAAAAAAGTCGCTATTACAAAAAAAAACGCTCCAAATAATTGCGCAATGGTTCATTATTTCCAAATGACTATATTAGGGTTAATTCATTTTTGGTACTCATAAATTCGTGCGGCGGGCAGACAGATTTTTTTAAGATTCGTTATTCGCGTTCCATGTTTCTTGAAATGTGATAGCTGAAATTTTGAAAAGGTACATTGATTTTTTTTTTTTTATTACACAAATTCATTGTTGAAAATTATAAACCAAAAGCGTTTATACTAGAAATTCATTGAAATATTTCAAATAAAATCTCTTGATTCCGCTTTTTAATGATCACTTTTAATTTTTTTCTCTATCTCCAATAACAACCAAGTTAAATAAAAAAAAAAATTCTGATTCCGCTTTCTGAAGAACACTGTTAATTTATCTCTATCTTTAATAATAACCAAGTTATGGGATGGTGATCTGGTAAATCGTGTTTTGACCATATAAGATTCATTGTTTTTCTTTGTTAATTGCGGTGTCTTGATCTCGAAAATCTTTTCCTTTTATCTATACATTCATTTTGTTCGATTAAAAAGGTACTTTATTAAAAATAATAAACAAAAATAGACACTTTAACCTAAATTCAGGAGTATTACGGATTATAATTTCCGTATTGTTTAAGAGTATTGTGATGAAGATAGCAGCCTAGGTTAAAGGAAGGTAATAGTCACAAAGAATTTGAAGGTCTTTTGGTTGCATCAATGTTTTCTACAAATGCTCTCAGTACTTTCATTGACCATCACTAGAAAACAAAACCGGAGAGCACTTAACACAGTCATGCTTGGGAAAATCATCATGTAATTGCTGAAGAAAGAGAAAATGGTTTTAATGATCAAACTTTATGTGGGTAAATTATAACCTCCTTTCACACAAACAGTAAGAATTTTGATTTAAATGTATGTTTGCGTCTCAGTTCTACTATTCCTACAATCAAATATTCATAGATTATTATGGAAAACTAAAAAAAAACATCTCCAATAAATGCAATCTTTAACTGAAATCCGGTAAAGATTTAAGTGATTTTAAAGCAGATGTATAGAAAACCGCTCAGCTGGAATGCGATCCAAAGTAGAATTTTTCGATTAAACTCGAAAATATTTTTTTACATCTTCTTGTGAGCTGTAAAACACTTGTTTAGGTCATGGTTCCTCTACCTGAAAACAGGATACCGATAAAGTGCCTCCTGGGAAACGATAAGACATTATAATCCCACAACTAAAACTTTAAAAAAGTCAGTAAAATTGTATTATATAAAATAATATCATTCATTTTTACAATTTTTTTAACGTAAGCTCAAATAATTTGGATCAAACTCTTGTATACTGCTATGTAATTAAATATTATTTTATATCAGAGCATCTTATTCTCATTGGAGTAGTCTGACAGGACTTTTATGCCACATTTTCAAAACACTTCTTTAAAATAAGTTTGATTATATTTACTTTTAGTAAATTAACTTGTCCTTGTTAGTAGTGATGAAAAATAAACTTTAGAAGAATTGACTAAATGAGAAATATTTTTTTCTTACTAAGAGTAAATAATAATAAAACTGTAAATATTTTGTTAAAAAAATTATTCGACACAAAAATCTTTGAAGATAAAGGACGTTGCTGCTGTGCCTGCTGCTGCTGGAGTGCCTCAAGGTAGTATCTTAGGTCCTATCCTCTACTCCCTTTATACAGCTGACATTCCACTCCATCCTCGCACTG
The DNA here is from genome assembly GCA_023052935.1 of Piezodorus guildinii. Lineage (NCBI taxonomy): Eukaryota > Metazoa > Arthropoda > Insecta > Hemiptera > Pentatomidae > Piezodorus > Piezodorus guildinii. Next base: position 68,329,624 of record CM041293.1, read on the forward strand.
TCCTCAATACTTATACTGATGACACGTGTGTCTTATCCGTCCATAATGATCCAACTACTGCATCCCAAACCCTTCAGTCCAACATCACAGTCATTGAAGAATGGTGTCAGAATTGGAGGATTAAAATAAATCCCAACGAAGCCGACCAAATCATCTTTACCCTTCGTCACAAACAGATGACTTCCTGCCCCCCAGTATCGTTTAATAACATCACCCTTACTCCTGTAGTACAAATCCGATATCTAGGTCTCCATTTTGACAAGCGTCTTACTTAAAATCCTCACACAAGACTGAGACAACAAGAAACAGCTCAAAGATATCGATTACTACAACACTTAATAGACAATCGTTCAAAACTTCCAGTATATTACAAAAAACTCATTTACATCACTATTATCATTTACATATCATTTATATCATTTACATCACCTATTTGGACATATGGAATCGAGCTTTGGGACTCTACGAAACCATCTAATTCCTCCCGCATCCAATCCTTACAATCCAAACTCTTTCGCAAAATCCTTAAGGTCCCTTATTTCTTCACAAATACACTCCTTCATAATGACCTAAACATTCCATTTTTTGCAAACATAGCTCTTGATAGATATTCCTCTTTTCATTCTAAACTTCCTGCCCACACAAACCCTCTTATCTTTAATTTATCTTCCTTAGATACCCCTGATAATCCTCCGAGGCGACTGAAAAGCGACAGAACTACTGCCTTAAAATAGTTAATGAAGTGCAACCACTGGGTAGTTCTTTCTCGAGACATTTTTACGACTTTTCACTCTACATATTTACTCATCGTGTTCTTTAATACAGTTGTAAATTACTATAAATTAAAAAACAAAACTTATTACTTTACATATACTTTACATAGTAGAGGATAAGAAAAAGTTTTGTGATGATATACATACCCGATTTTATTATTTATTATATATTAAAAATGGAAAGATAATAGATAAACCAATTGTTACATGACATATCACAGAGCAGTATTGTTAATTTTAAAAAATGTGAATGAAAATTGCGACGATCTGGTGGTCTTACAATTAGTGGTTTCTGCCTATTAAATTGAAATCAGCAAAGCATTGAGGTTATTAGCACGGAAGCCGCCAGTTATGCGTCTCGATAATGACTCTTTGGTTGCGGAAGTGCCAAATAGACGGAGTGCAAAGCGCTAAATTCGTGTATATACATAGTGTACATAGTATATATATATATATATATATATATATATATATATATATATATATATATATATATATATATATATACATATATATATAATTTTTTTTTTTTAACGAATTTTCAATATGATTAACAAAAACAAAAAAAAAATACATATTTATATATATATATATATATCTTTGTTATTCTGGGACATAGGTTTCTTAACAAGTAGATAGCGTGTAAATTTAATGGATTCGGAGCTCTGTGAGCTCATATTGCAATTGACACTGAGTTACCAACCGTTTAAAGACAACATACAGACAACTGCAAAACTTTTTTACTTCCTACATTTTTATTTTAAGACTATAATATTTAATCCTTATATAGTATCTTTTAATAATGTTCTACTCATCCCCGTCGAAATGATGTGATACAAAGGATTCCATCTTGACAAGCGCTTTAACATGGAATCTTATAACATGGCTTAAACTGCAAGAAACTACAGATACCGATTACTACAACACAACTTGGAAACGCTGCGAACGTATATCACCTTCTATGTATTAGCATCATCAGGCCTATTTAGACATATGAAACTCATCCGTGAGTCTATACAAAAATGAAATTTCTCTCGAATATAATCCTTTCACTTCTAAATCGAAAAAATTTCAATGCTTCCAGGATATTTCATTAGTTTTAATTTTTTTCTAATTTGGCTTCTAAATAGATATACATCCGTATTCCTTTAAGTAAGGCTTAACGTAACAAAGCTTTCGACGAATCTATCGACATTTTCACATATAGCAATTCATAATCCATGATTTAAATAAAGAAAAATACAATAATATTTTTTAAAATCGTCAATATGAAAACTGAGAATTTTTACTTTATAAATACTTATATAACCTTGTTAATTGGATTAATTGTTTTTAATTGTGTTAATGTTTGTTAATTGGCCTTGCTTATTTGCTATTCCTCTGAAAATTTATTATAAATAAATGAATAAAAATCTATTGAAGTATAAATTTTGTATCTTTTGCATGCTTTTAATACAAACTCCAGACCTAACAAAACCCACTTGTCTATAAGCTTTCTTTCGATGTTTCAAATAATACACTGAGGAGACACAAAAGATGAACTTGGGACCTCTTAACATAAAATTGTCATCGAACTGTTACCAATAGATTGTTTCCTCAACATCTACAGACAAATGTAGTTATGCCTCTTATACAATTAATATATTTTTTTAAAAAAATAGTAGGCTCTAGTGGAGAACTGTTCTTTGAGGGATTCAGTTTAAAAGAATAGCGAAGCATCAACCATTAAAACACATACCTTCTTCTTCACCGTACCTTGATTGATACTAGATTTGAATTAAGCATATTAAAGCCCATGAATTCCTCCATAATATCCATTGTTTAGATTTCTAAAGATTCCTGCACACTCTGTAAGAGATTACAACCTCGGTAAGGTTCAGGGCAATGTAATTTTACAGACCATATTCTGCTAAACACTGAATACTACACTACTCTATCCGACGAAGCCTTCTGACTCAGTTCTGAATCTTGTCCATCCTCCGCAGTGAAAGGAGAAGACGAAGATACCCCGGGAGTAGATGCCTGCTGAAGAAGCACCTCCAGGTTACCATCGATCGTGGACCTGCTGAGGACCACTAGGACAAGTTTGTTGTGATGGCTCTCTCCTTGGTAGTGGGGACCTGCATTGCGTGGTGGGGATACTACTGCCACCAGTCTTCGGTGTTTCTTTAAAGTGTTAGGTGGTCAGTGTTGTCTGTCTTTCTCTGGAATACGGTACGAGGTAATTTTATTTAATATATTTTATATAAAAATAATTTAAAAAAATAAATAATAAATCACCTCCATTTATCCTATCATTACCATGACATATTATCATCCACAATTATTCTAAATTAACTTTTATCATTTTTTTTTTTTTTAAACGGTGCTCTGTCAAATTAAATTTCACTTTTGAATTAAATTTTCTTTTGTAGATGAACTCCAATATAAATAATACCTTGTATCAATTATAACATTTCATAATTTTTGAGGTAATTCTCAAGCTATTAACAAAAGGTAAAATTTTATTTTCGAATGGTACTAAGTATATTTAGTATCGCTAAATATGTATAGAAATATACAATTTATTGCTTAATCAGAAGCGCAATATTTATGAATATTTAATAAATGTACTCAATAAAAAGATTATTTTCAAACAAAAAAACATTTTCTGATTCTTTAGAAATTGTAATTAAACACGTTTAAAGATATAGTGGGAAACCATTGCCAACCTTGAAGATTTTTTTATGCAAGAGATATGTCTTTTGCAATCTCTCTAGCAGTTCGCGCCAAATTCTTAGTAAGAACCGGAGAACCCTTGCAGTTTTGATCTTTGCATTGAAAATACTATAAACTATTGAAAATTAGGGGTTAGATTAAAATATAAATTAAATTATGTTTTATTTTTTTGACAGTAGAATATATTTTGACTTTTCATTTTGACTTAGATGTTCATGAGAATGTTAGGCATCTTTCAAGTAACATGTTTTTGTTAATAATAGTTTTTTTTTTGTTTTATTTCTCATCGTCCATTTATTTTTCAAACTAAACATATAAAATAATATATGTACATACATAAAACTTGATAGTATTTCCTTCTTTTGCCCTAGGGCATGTTAAGGTGAATAATACATAAAAATGCACTGTGGGTGCCTTTTACATTTTGCCTTTTGCTTTTTACGTTTTATGAAATCCGAAATGCTTTAATAATAGAGTAATTACGCAGTTACTTATTTTTTTTAGAAACGTTAAAAAAATAGTGAGTATATAATAATATGTACTCACTATGTTTCTGAAGTATTTTTATTAAATAAAAAATATATATTACTTTACATTGAATTAATATTGGAAAAATCTTATGTCAAAGCAAGAATTTTGAATTTCCTACCACTCCTTGGAAAGTAAAATATTGTAATCTGGTCTAGTCTTGTTTTAGTTTTGAGGGCAAAAAATTGCAAGAGGTTATTATTGCCCAAAACATTAACGATTAACCGATGATGATGAAAAAAAAAAAAAAAAAAAAAAAAAAGAACTGGACGAAATCAATAAGAATAAAACAGAACAATAGGGACAATAAAAATTATGATTTGATAACTGCGAACACGATGATTAGCAACAAAAGGTTAAAAAAAAATTAAATAAATAAATAAAAAGTGTGGGTAAAATATCAAAAAGTGCGTAAAATAGCCTGAATGTGTTAAACGAGGTGATATAAACAAATGTTCTTCACAAATTCCCTAGTATAACGATTACACTCTTCAAAAATATGACACTGTGAGAGTCACTTTACACAGTTGACATCGAGGTGGATCCCTTCGTGCCATGAGGTGCTCATGAGTGAAACGGCAGTGTCCTACACTCAGGCGGGCGATAACTACCTCATCACGCCTGCACTTTCTTGATGATGAGACCCAGCAGCTGATGGTCGGTTTGACATTTTTCAATTTTCTGTTTTCAAGAGCAGTTCAAGACTGTTGCCATTCGTCTATGATCTTCGCGTTCCAAGTTTCAAGAAAGACTCCAAGTCTTTCTTGAAACTCATATTCGGTCCTTGGTCTATCTAAGTTAACGTGAACTATTCATAGAAACATATTAAGTGCATCCTCGAGGGAAATGTAAGAAAAAATAGGAAAATTTATTTGCTTACTCAGTATAAAATAGGGAGCACTATTCTCAAACACTATATTATTTAAGTTATCGTTATCGGTCTTGCTATGCTATCTTCAGGTAATTGATAATTTTTTTTAGATTAGTAAAAAAGTATACGATTATTTTTATAATCATGAGTAAGATAATTACAGATTTCAGTCTTTGTGTATGTCTGTGACACGATTGTCTAATGCAGTGAAAATAATGAAAAGAACCAGGTTCTATGAGTTTACTTCAACCCGCAAAGCATTGAATAACTAAAATTCTAAGGAGGTCACCTATAGCATAGTGGCCAGCATTACAGCTTTATATGCCAAAGGTCGCGGGTTCAAACCTGCAGGTGGCCCTAAGATTTTTTAATGTGAATAAAAACTCCTTAGTTACACCGTCCTTCAATGGTCCCGAGCCTGTGCATTCGTTTCCGATGGTCCCTTTCCTAATAAAACCTGGATAGGCCAAATTTATGACTCCCACTATAGCATCGTCCTTTAGTACTATAAAGTGACGTTAAATGAATAAACTTAAATCCTAAAAACTAAGATATGTATTTATTAAATCAAAAATAAATAAAATATTTTTCATAATCTTTTGCGATAAATTTGTTTTATAAGCTCATTAATTACGAAATAAAAGAAAACAAGCAATTTTAAGACTGATTGTGCAGTAGTAGTCCCTTGTCAGTGATCATTAGCAATCGAGACGTTTATTTCCAAAAGGTACTATATCCGTTCGAGTAAATTTTATTAAGCGCCAAACTCTCTCATTACTATATTATTAAACCAAATTATTTTTTTACTATATTAATAACACTATATTAAAGTTATGGAATGAAATGTTTTAGTATGATTTGGATCGAAACTAAATGCGTAATTAGTACCTTTAGAAGATAACTGCATTTCTAAATCGCGTTTTCAAAGAACTTGAGAGTTCATTACATGAAATCAAAAAGGAGATTAGATAAAACTAAATGATGAAAAAACAAATATGTCAAATGAGCAATTTCGTAAACAATGTCCTTTAGTACCTTTTGGAAATCAACGCTTCAATTATGTCATATTGAATGTTTAATTTGTCTGTGTAGAGCATTTCTAATTTTTTTTTTTTTAAACCAAGATAATTAACGTTAAGGTAATTATTTCCTAATGACATCTAACGGCCCCCCTAAATAATGTCTGTGGACCCCTAGGGGTCCGCGAACCACTTGTTCGAAGTCACTGGTCTAATGCTTCGACAGATTTTATTTATTTTTGAAAAAAAAATATATTTTTCCGTTAGCCTTCTTATATAATCCCTTTCACTTTTCTTTAGCATCTCGAATAACTCAAATGCTATATGTCTACCTGAATTTTCTTAAATATCTACATGCTTAAGGAATTTTCGTGGAATGAATTGCCAAAGTGCTTCATGAGTGTTAATGACTGATGTTGATTGAAAAGATTTATAGACTTATTTTTTTTTTAATTTATTATTTATTGCGATTTACAACTGTATTAGTTAGTACATCAAGTAACTTAGCTGTCAGATAAAATACATGAAGAGAAAATTCCCATTGGCAGCACTCCACTAGGTAATATAAGCTAGAAGCTCTCATGGCCATCTTCTTTTCAGATGCCTCGGAGGATTGTCGGGAATCGAAGAGAAAGCAAGGATCGAAACTAGTGGGTTAGAGTGGGAGTGGAGTTTGCCATGGAAGGGTTGATACCTGGCCGGGCCAAATCAGCTACATACCCATATCCCAATATTAAAGGTCTTTATGGACGAGTTTATTCGTGATAAAGTAAGGAGCATTGAGGATTGTTTTTGGGCTGTAAAGATTGAATACAGGCAGAATTTGACAGTTTAGTAGAGCCCCTAATCTCAATTCCGTAAGTCCAGATAGTTCTTTTGATGGCGATGTAGATGATCCTTTTGTAATTAAGTGAAAGGTTAGACCGTCTGTCCCGTAAGTGTTGAAGTAACCGATATCGGCGGGCTGTTTCTTGTTCAGTCTTGGGTACGGATTCCAACTTAAACGTTTGTCAAGTAGGAGTCCTAAATAGCGAATCTTCTCAACCGAGACAAGAACAATATTATTAAAGGACACTGTAGGGCAGGATGTCATAGGTTTACGACGAAAGGTAAAGGTAATTTGGTGGGATTGGTTGGAAATGATTTTATTTCTCCAATTCTGACAACATAAATCAAGGTCTCTGATGTGGGATGGAAGCGTTTGAGAGCCAGTATAGGTTTATTTAAAAATAAAAAACAACAACAATTAATCATCGCATTGTAATATTGGAGAAGATCGAACAAACAATTCACGTAAATAATCTCATAATCTCTTTTTAGTTTAGAGTTACAGAACTGAGAGGACTTGAAAAATGTATGCATACAACCAGCATAGGAGAAATCTTTTTTTTTTTTTTTTTCAACGTGAAATTGCCTCTTTCAATGAAGAATCATCCAGATAAGTTGATTAAATCAAATCCACGAGAAGCTGCTCTAGAAATTACGGGAAAAACTTTCAGTTAGCAAATCAACCGTTGACTACTTTGCTGCTTCAAGGAGGCGAAATAACAGAGAAAATGGATTCGTAATGGGTTGAAAGATCGAGAACTAAATATATTATTATAAAGTATTTTTACTTTGAAAATTTCTGTAACTTCTTTAATATCAACCTTTTAAGGAATATTCGTCGAATGGATCGCCGACTTATTTAATGATTGCTAAGCATTGAATGATTTGAAATTTGCACTTCAAGGCATGATTGCTGATAATCTGAAATAAAAATAAACTCTACTAAATTAGGTTTGTTATTCTTTGGTGAATATTTATCACATGTTGGTTAAATTTGTACATACTAAAAGAAAAACAGGTTTATTGAAATAATATTAAACACAGATAAATGAAAAACAGTGGAATGCCCGGTATTGTTTATAAACTTTTGGTCCTTCAATAATTGAGACGTTGATTTCCAAAAGGTACTAAAGGACATTTTTTACGAAACTGATTTTTTTACATATTTGTAATCTCATCACTTTTTGTAATCTAAATCTTCTATTCTATTTTATCTAATGAGCTCTCAAGTCCTTAAAAAAGGCGATTTAGAAATTCGGCCATTTTCTAAAAGTACCAATTACGCATTTACTTTCGTTCTAATTCATACTAAAAAATTTCATTCTAAAACTTTAATATGATGTTATTAATATAGTAAAAATACAATTCTAGATTTTAATGCGAAAAGACCGAAATTAGGTAGTTTAATAATATAGTAATGAGAGATTTTCGCGCGTCCTGTAAAATTTCCTAGAATGGATATAGTACCTTTTGGAAATCAACGCCTCAATTGAGACGTTGATTGCCAAAAGAATCTATAGGACACTTTTTACGAAATTCATATTTTGAAATATTTTTATTCCCATCATTTATTTAGTTTTATCAAATCTTCTATTTGATTTTATCTAATGAACACTCAAGTCCTTTAAAAATGCTATTTAGAAATGCAATTATTTTCGATAAGTGGGGTCCTTTGTAGCATATTGGCTTGCATAGCAGCCTTCTATGCCCAAGGTTAAGATCAAAAGATTTTTTAATTGCAGTAAAAAATCCTTAGTTATCCCGTCCTTCGGAGGGAACGTAAAAAGGTGGTCCCGAGCCTGTGCGATGTCAGGTACTCGTTAATGATCACTATCCTAATTAAATCTGGATGGAAAAATTTTAGAATTCCCATTGTAGCATCGTCCGGTTCGTCACAGTAGCATAAAGTGACGTTAAATAAATAAAAGAAAACAAACAATTTTCTAAAAGTACTAATTACACATTATTTTCGTTCCTAATAATACTAAAACATTTCATTCCATAAACTTAAAATAGTGTTATTAATATTGAAAAAATTGTTCATTTTAATGCTATAATAATCAAATAAGTTTGTTTAATAATGTATTAATAAGTATTTTCGCACTTCCTATAAAATTTTCTAGAAGGGATGTAGTACCTTTTGGATATCAACGTCTCAATTGGTTCCATTGGTTTCAAATTAATCTTAATCTTCGCTTAAATGTTCTAAATCCTTCATTTCCGCCTGAAGCCTATCGTGAGTTGCTTTATCACTCCCGGCCTCAAGTATTGCTTCCGCACTATTTCTTCGTTTTAGTCTTATCATAATTATTTTTTGACGCATATATTTTAGTTGTGAAGCAACACAACTTAGAGTATTTCATTAAATTAAGGATTTTTTACTTCCTCTACTGCTTTAGTAATACGATGATAATTTTTTTCCATATATTATCCCTATAAAAGTTAACTATAAAGTTAAAAAAATATAAAAAGAAGTTATTAATTTTTTTAATCAAATTCTGAACGCAATAATTGAGACGTTGATTTACAAAAAGTACTAAAGGACATTTTTTACAAAATTGATTTTTTTACATATTTGTATTCTCATCAATTAGTTATATCTTAATTTTCTATTTGATTTTATCTAATGAACACCCAAACCCTTTATAAACGCAATTTAGAAATATAATTATTTTCTAAAGGAAATAATTACACATTTAATTTCGTTCCAAATTATACCAAAACATCTCATTTCATATCTTTAATATGGTGTTATTAATATACCAAAAAAACAATTCTGGATTTTAATGAGAAAAGAATCAAATTAGCTAATTTAATAATATAATAATTAGTGATTTTCGCGCCTCCTGTAAAATTTCCTAGAATGGATATAGTACCTTTTGGAAATCAACGTCTCAATTGTTATTCATAATTTACGGAAATCGTCATGAAATAAGATAATTGAAGATAAATAAAAATAAGATCTATATGTTTTCCCCAGTTTTATTAAGATTATATAATAGAACTATATATGTATATACATACACAAATACACACACACATATGAATATATATTTTTTCGAATAGATTGGGATTCATGGAATAAATAACAACGTTAAATTGATAATTATTGTGTACTGTTTATATAACAATTAATATTAATTAGACTTAGTATTTTTTTATTTGTTTTCTAAGCGCCATGTGAGTTGGGGGTTGGAAACTGGAAATAGAGTAAGGAATATGGGATCTCTTTTATATTTTTATGATAACTTCATTTATTTTGAAAAAGTTTATAAAAAGAATCGATTTGGGAGTAGAGAAAACATACATTTTTTTTTTATTTTTTTTTTTTATTTATTTGATAAACTACTGAAGTCTGAACCACCACTTAATGATTAAAGTGCAGCCATTATTTTCGGAGGACATTTTTGAGAAGTTACGGTTTGATGCAATATTAAATGTTTGAGTAAATCAATAAAAATATAATTAATATTTCTTTTTAAGTTGTATTAATAAATTAATTCCATTTAAAAATAAATTAAGTCAGCATGCAAGAATTTAAGTATAAAGTTATAATCCAAACGTATTAAAATATAAGCTAAGTCTAATTATTATTAATTAGTATATAAACAGTTAACTATAATTATAAATTTAAAGTTCTTTTAAAAATATTATAAAATTTGTTTTTCTAATTCTTTCCATCATAGATATGACCAGTTCTTTTTTAATGATAATGACAATTGTAGTCATATATTTTTACATAGTGAATATTTTTTTTTTTTTTACCGACAGTTTTTTGTTGGTATTTTGAAAAAAAAAATAATCCATTATTTTTGTTCATAATCCTAGCAAAATGGTGGCACATCTGGGCTTCCGACTGCTAAAAAAATTTCGATGGAAACTGGTAATATGAAGGCAATGAAATATAATTATTATGTTTATGTCCTACTATCTTATGCTTTGTGTTCGGTGTTTTTATGTGATCATATTATCATCCCAAAATCAGTAAGTTCTAAGTAATCTTCTATAATAACTGGAATATAATGAATTTTTATTATTTTAATTTTAACTTGACTTCAAACTCCTCCGATATGGAAAGTAAAAGGGGCCTAAGGTATAATAAAGGGGTATTCTGTCCGGAGGGAGTGGTGTTCCAGTGAAGAGGGTGGTCTGGAATTCCTAATGCAGTTCCAGCCCTCTTGTGGTTGGCTCCTCTTTGGAATAACCAAGCATTTTCCAGATAACACCTCTCGGAATGGAGAGGAGAAAAAAATAGTAGTAAAAGAGGAAAGTAGACTGTTATTGCAACTATTATGTTTCATCCAAGAATACAGTTTACTGAAATAATAAAAAAAAAAATTATATCAACACACGCTTATAAAATCTGATGGACTAACAGCTTGATAGTAATGACTCACTTATTTTAATGTTTTTAATCCCTTAAAATATAAAATAATCTACAAATGTTCTAAAGTTACTCCTCTCCCTCAACTCTACAAAAATTAAATAAATAAATAACAATAATAATTTTTAAAAAAATAAGCGAAAATACTTAAATATTTTTATTTAATTTTCTTCATAAAGTAAAACTGATACAGGGTTGTGAACATTCATTAAAAACTATAAAAAAAATAAATAAAAAAAACGATAATGGACATATGAGTAGGCAAGTTTTTTTATTATATATAAAAAAAAATAAACAATTTCCTCTTTATATGGCGCTATTTTATATGTTACCATAGTCGTTATTATTTTTCGTTTTAAGCATTATGAGATCATATTAAAATGTTTTCATTCAACAGCTATGTATTGTTGTAATATTTTTCACTGTTTCTGGAAATAGTACGTTGAGAATTATTGTAAAAAAAAATTTAAGATAAAAGCTTATCCATTTTAACTACATACCGTCCAAGCAAATAATTCATAATTGAAAATTTTAAATACCCATAAATATTTTGGATTAGCGTATATGAAATTCTGCCTATTGAAATTTAAATTTCAAAAATGGCAAATGATACTATTCAGTTTCTGCCTATTAGTACTGTATACCAGCTCCGGTTACCCGGGTTTATCAGACCCGTCAGCCAACTGGTAGCCACTGACAAAAACAGGCGTAGGGAGTGATTAGAGAGTAGGGTCTACTCTATAAAATATCGAGAAACGCGAGTGTGTTCTCCTAGCCGATTACACCGCGCGGCCAAGGGCCTAAACGGCCTGTCGCACCACCGAAAAAAAAAAAGTATACCAAGTATTGTATACCAACCTTAAAACGTCAAGGTTCTTAAGTTTAACAATGTCTCACAAAATTGTTACCGTATCTGGTAAGTATATTGATAAAACCGAAACTTAAATTAAATATTCATAAAAGATATTTCCCAAGTATGATACTGACATTTTTTCACTAAAATCAATTGACCAGTTATGCCATTTCATTTCTCATCAAATTCATCATGAAATTAATTGGGCTTTAACATCATGCAGATTTCATTCCCATTGGAATTGTCAGACAGGCTAAAGTTTTAGAAAATTATAATGCAAAGTGCCTTTCTACAGCAATTCCAAAATGGCGTTTTAAAGAAGATTGCAAGAAAAACTACATTTGAAAAAGAAAAGGCAGAAAGGCTTCATTTACTATTTAATATTCCTAAAGTGAGTGAATTCCTAGATAAAAGAAGACATAACTTTTATAATTCCTTAGAAGTCCTTCCAAACCCGGTTTTTAGTAGGCTTAAGATTCCGCCAGCTCCTCAGAGGTGGCAACATAGTATAAGCTAGAGTTTAAGATTAGCCTAAGTCTGGAAGTGTCAAGACTGAAGTGATCCCCATCACCAAGAGGAATAGAAAATCAGTGATAGCACAAAAACATAATCTCTAACAGAAATATCCTTAAAATGTATAAAAAAAAAAAAGTTCCTTTATTTAAAAGTAGTAAACCATTTCTCATTGATAGTAGCGATAAAAAATGTAAATATAACCTATAAAAGAATTTTATAATTGATTAAAGAGGGGTATCACTATGGTTTGAAAAATATTTTACGAATATAGTTGTAATATAGTGATAATACTGGAAGGAATTAGTCCGGGTGGCGGTCATTAAATGAAACAACTAAATAGTTTCAACTATTTTATTGTTTGCCAACGTTTCGACCCCCTTTGTGTAAATGTGGTATTTAAACGTAAGATTTTACATGTTGTTAGTTCGTGTTGTCGTATCTTGAGTTGAGGATTTTTGGCATTGGATCCTTAAGTGAAAGTAAGTTATTAAATATTTAATTACAGAATCATAAATATATATGGGTGTCTTCGGATTTCACATCTCAGAAGTGCCACACCCTTGACTCGAACTTTCTACTTGAGAGAGATAATACAGTCTATCCCCGTATGCGTCTTCATTTTACATCGATTTCTTTTGGATGCGATTCAATTTTTTTTCCTTCCCCGTTTGATGTAATGAATTAGAGAAGATGGGCTACTTATTTTCTGTGTCTAATAAATAAACTTAACTTCAATAAAAAATTAAATTTGTTCATTTAACACAAAGCGGAGTGTCAAAATCTTACGTATTGATATGTAATTATTCGGAAAAAATACTAAAAAATGAAATTAAATACAAATATCAAAAAGAAAATATGGAAGTTAAAAATATATCATAGAGAATTGAATAAGATATACCTTGGTCAAATGGATGAGAAATAATGAAACAAAAAAAATGCAAGTTATTACACAATGGTTCATTATTTCCAAATAACAAATAAGAATTTTGATATTTATTTATTTATCTTCAAAAATAACTGAGTTAAGGGAGTATATATAGGTGAAATTTCAATTTTTTTTTTTCTGTTATATTATTAGTACTGATTCTAAAACTCTTAAAATCTTAAAAAATAACAGAATTATAGGCGAATTCATGGGTAAATTTTAATTTTCTTTTTTAATAATTCTATTCTATAATTATTGGCATTTTCTTGGTTAAAAAACGTCTAATACATTTTTCTCCATCTTCAAAAAAAATTTAATTAAATCATATTTAATCGGCCGCTATTTTAAAACTAATCTGCAGATATCAACGTTTAGGTGTTAAGATCATCATTGGGTGTGCTATTATTTTTGTGCCAAGTTTAAACAAAATAGGTCCTACAATTTCGGAGAAAAGCCGCGGACGGCGGACAAACGGATTTTTGAGGGGGGCTAATTGTTTTGTTTTTTTATGTCGATTACAAAGGTCCATTATTGAAAATAATAAACCACAAATCTGATGGGTGCAACATCCGATTTCCACTTTCCTTCGTTGTCAAAATCGATCGAAGAACATTTAAATATGTGCTCAGATGGCAAAATGGTATAAGTCACTTTTTCTAGAATTAATATTTATTTTTACTTTCTTGACTGTCATTCGTTTATAATTAGAAGGTGTCATAATACCATACGTGTTATTCTTTTAGTTTATGACTAAACAACTCTACCATCATCAAATAAACGAACGACCTTTTAAACACAAACATATGAATACTCTCATTTCTAGAAAAATTTAATAACTTTGTCCATCTGGGCACAGAAATATACTTGGAGTTGAAAAAAATATTGGAAGAATTCGTCAAAGTGGGCAGGTAAGGACTGGGCATTGACATGACAGGCGATTAGGACATTAGGCATACAGGAAAGGAAGTGGGGAAATAAACAGAAGGGAAGACGCTATAGCCACAAGACGATAAATTAAAACTGGATATAAATTGATTAATGTAAATGAAAAAATAAAAATAACTTTTGAGAGAAACGATTTAAACAAAAAAAAACAACATAAAATATTAAATCTATCAAAGCAAAAAACAAAGTAAACTTATAAGAAACAAAATAGTTGAATTGAGATTCCAGAGGAGGTAAAGATTATTAGAAGTCGAGACCTTTTTCAGTATGTTAACCGTAAGTAGACTGGTGTTTATGAGTCATCCGAAGACGTCTAGATCTTGAGATTTATCAATAAAGATAACAGGATGTCCATCTTCCTTCCTGCAATGCACCCTGCTGGCGGCGAACCATACATATTCATTTTTTTTTCCAATCACTTTATAAAGGTGCTTATCCATAGGAGACATTTCTTCGCTAAGATAAATCCGGTGAGTATCGTACTCTTGCCACCCAATATCCCGCGTCGAGAAGTCTCTCTTAACTTTCCTGTTTCTTATTAGCTCGTCCCGCATCGATTGTCTTACAAACCGAGCGATGACAGAAGGAGGCCGGTGGTCGTCTTTCTTCGGCCTGCGCCGCTCCACAACGTCAAGATCCTCTGGACAGATTTTAATCCCTAGACCCGCGGCTACACTGGTCATTAGGGTCGCTGGTGTTTCCCCGGGCGCACTGGGATCCCACGAATTTCGACCGACCTGCAGAGTAATCCCTGTTCGGCCTTATTAAGGCGGACCTCTAATTCGCTCATTCGTGATTTGAGGATTTTATTTTCGCTTGTGACCTCTTCTAAATGTTTAGCCTGACCCTCAAGATGCTTCTCCATTTTCGTGAGACGGTCATTCAGCTCAAAACTCATCCCACCATATTTTTCAAGAGACGAATTAATACTTTTGATTTCATCGTTAACTTCAGTTCTTAATAGATTCACCGCAGCCAGAATATCCGCTGCCGACGGTTCGGCGATCTTAGTTGGACTCCTCGGCGGTCGTATTTTTTTAACAGGTTTTCTTTTGAGATTTAATTTGCTCTATTTCCTCATGACGTAGGTTGTAGCACTTACCGTGATAAATTACGCGACATTTGCTACAACCCAAACTAACCTTATCGTCCCTTTATAATCACACACTCACAGATAGTGCACTGAACCATTTTGCTACTGAGAGAAAAAAAAAAAAAAAAAAAAAAAAATATATATATATATATATATTTATAATATAATATAATCTATATATGTATATTTACAGAAATAAATATAATGTTTACAAACAGTAGCGATGTTTACGCACTATAAATTGTTATCAGACTTGAAAATCCTTTGGAAGGTAATGGATTAACTGCGCTCTACTAACGGTGTCCAGTGAGTTTCAAACTTTAATAGAACGTGTTCTGTACTATTAATATATTTTAATGAGCACTGAAGATGGGGAAAATCTCCGAACCGTAGACTATAAATAATAAGGAAGAATTAAGAACCAATTATTTATCATTAATATATATTTATTCCAAATAATTAATTTCATTACTTTTAATTATAGAATTATAAATATATGTAGAGATGTGGTAGGATATTACATGCTATGCCACCCTCTCGTCTCAAACGCCACACTTGTAAACTACACTTGTAACTAATATTATGAATCATATATCATTTATTTATGACTACTATTTCCCATCCGTACAGTTATTATCACTTATGACCAAATAATTGTATTTGTGCACTTGAATTAAATGGATTCTAGTCGGTGTGGTATGTATGGAGCTCCTGGTTGAGTGTTTGTCTTATATGGTGAGATGGGCTTGCCTACCTCCCCTGTTATTCAAATCAACATATTGATTGCTTCCACTTATTGCCTCATTACTATTCATTACCGCACCTCCAAGGGCTTCATCAACAAAGTCAGGTGGGTAAACGCATGTGCTTTGGAAATTAAGCTGAACGACTAAAGAATTACATTCAACATATGAAGTGAAAAATCAAATGAATATACTTTTAAAATACTTAGTGATAGATATATATTGTATTTCTTGTTATAATCTATGATGGAGCGGCGTGTTCTAGTAGATAGAGCACTAGTATACTGTTCTCCGGGCCCTGAGTTCGAATCCCGGCTGTGGCAAAATATTATTTATTGTGTTAATTCAGTCGAGAGGGGGGGGAACCCTCTGGGTAGACCCAGCCTCTTTAAAGTGGGTACCCAAAAAAATTGGGGGAAAACCTGGCAGCTGAGCTTGAACAAGGCTAATTACCTCATTGCACGGCCATTGGCCTAGAAATAGTACGAATCTTAATATGTGACTGAGCCCAAGACCCTTATGGTTGTGTAATAAAATTCTTTCATATAACACATTTACTGACTTTGATTCAAAGCTAACAAAACATTTTTTTATCCATGCTATATGATGATATGGTTGATTTTTTTTCAATTTACAAACTTAAAGGTCCTTTGTATAAATATATAATGTAATTTAAAATATCATCATTTAGGCCATGTCAGACCATTTCAATCAGAATGAAACCTACATCATATAAAACCAATTACATTTTACATTGATATAATTGGTCCCTCTAGTCAGTTGATTTTAATAAAGAAGTTGCAGTAACATTCCAGGTGCATATGACATTTTAGTTTAGTACGACTTTTTGTGCTTGACTTACCACAGATATACACACACTAAGACCATTTCGTACGACATGGACCTTAAACCGTGCGTTTCCCACAAAAACGCAAATTCTAAAGTTTTCACGATTTATTTATTTTTTTTTTTTTTGCTATATGCTATTTCCAATTTCCAGCTTTTTTTTTCGAGCAATCTAAAATTAATTAATTGTTTTTTAATTATCTACGGAAATAGAAAATCAATACATATGGAAGATTAAAAAAATGTGACTCAGTTCAATTAAGTGCACTTGGTGACACACTTATAAGCCGCGAAATCCTCCTCTGAAATTGTCGGTTCACTGTTGATTAACTATTTAGAGATTCGCTACTTAGGGCAATTGCTTTATATGCTCATTTCAAATGCTGTGATGCCATCAAGCAAGTTATACTAACACAAGACAACTGATTTTACTGAGAAAGATCTATTAAGTCTACGCTCTTTAGAAAAACAAACTTATGATAATCTTTTATTCACTTGTTAGATCTGATATGTCTTCTGACAGCAGAATAGGACAGATGAAATCGATTCAGAAGTTTTGAGTTTCGATATCGCAGAAGTTATATTAATATCTATTGCTTCTCGTTTTCAACCTTGTAATCAGGCATGACATTGTCAAAGTACAATAACATAACGAAAACTGGTTTACATTCTTTATAAATATTATTGCAATCCTTAACTGATGTCTGTCTGTAAAGCATTTGTCTTGTGACCTTTGTGATTAATGAAGTGCCCTGGACGAGGTGATCGCAGTATGCCGAAACGACGGTATCACGTGCTTGCATACTTGCGTGACCTCTGGAAAGGTCGTGATGGTTTGTAAATCTGTTTCGAAAGAATTGTTTTGTACATTGATTTATTTAACATTCACCGACGAGGATTTGGTTTTTTTTGGACACTGTACTTAAGGTAATAAAATCTTTTTGCATTCCCTAAATCATTCTGTTCTTGGGGTAAGTATAACTAATAGCCCATGCAGCTGCTCCAGACCTCCTCACCAGCTGGCAACCATTTCTCTCTATATAATGCTTGCGCGAAGGAAATATCAAGTCACCGATGATCTAAATTATTCAGCTCTGAGCTAGTCCTTTATCAAAGCTTCAGGCAGCCAAATAAGTGCATATAATTTTCTACATCTTATTCGTTACTCCCTGATAACTTATTCTCATGACGCAAATTTTTCCAGTCTTTCTCCAGGATTTCTCTTAATCGGTTCAGGGCATATTAACTTTTTAGAAATTCGTTATTTACAGGCCCTAACAACCTTATCCGCCCATTTGAGCTATCTCGATTCTAACCCTCATTATACTTTGAGGCAAACTCCGCAATTTCGCGTTGCTAAATCTAAAGATCGGTCTACGCAAGAAAAGGACTAACTTTACTATTTGGAAGGATATTGACTTATTTATAAAGATAGCCCGCCAACAGGTGAGTTGTCAAATAACAGGTGGTCATATTACGGTAACTAAATTAAGAAGAATAAAACAATTACTTCATTTATAAACAAAATCAAAATATAAGAAAATACAGTAACAATAAAGTAATAAAGATCAATAAAACGATTACTTCATTCATAAATAACAGAGAATATCAAAACACAATAAAAAAATAAAGAAAATAATTCAATTTCTTCATTTACAAACAAAAAGAAAATATAATAAAATATAAGTTACTGAATAATTAATCATAAAACAATTATTTCATACATACAAATAGAAAATAATCATTTATAAAGAGAATAGCAATAGTAATAAATCAAAAATAAATAAAAAAATAGAAAGACGAAACAAAAACCAAAGCAGAAAATATACAGCTTTCTCTGCGAGAGGTTGCGACTTCAAACCTGCAGGTGGCGCAAGGATTTTTAATTGGAGTAAAAATCCTTAGCTATACGGTCCTTCGGAGAGGGCGTAAAAAGGTGTCCCGAGCCTGTGCGATGTCAGGCACTCGTTAAAAATCCCTCTCCTAATAGAACCTCAGATAGGCAAAATTTAGGACTCCCACTGTAGCTTCGTCCGATTAGCCATAGTAACATAAATTGACGTTTAATGAATAAACAAATAAGAAAACATACAACAAATATGTGAAATACAAAGAAAAAACAAATGCCCGATTAATATTTTTAAGGCTAAATAAATTAAAATTGAATTTTCGTTGAACATTCAATAAACCACGGGATCGAACTGATGATTCTGTACAGAAATCACGAAAATCATGGCTTACTTAAAACCCTGCACCCTATTTACGAAATCCATTAAGACTTACCCTTATCTTTCTACCTACACTTACTCAAAAAAGTTTCCATACACCCAGAAGTAAATTCTTAGTTTTGAAAGCTGAGGTGATTTCCCCCACACTTTTGACCTTCCATTGGGCCCAAAAATATTGAATTTGGATTCCTAATTTTTTACTATTTCTGGGTGGCTTGAATCCCATTGTACTATTTATTATGATGGCCATTGAGGTGTCGGTAGTGTGAGGATTGCATGGACTTCAGCTAGGATGGCTCGCTCCTGGCGATTCTCCAGTCTCCTGTCTTCCTCCACGTGGTCTATCCTCCAAAGATTTTAACTCTGTATTTTTTTTTTTAGTACATACTGGACAGTATCATGCGACTTATTCAACAGATACGTAATTTTGTTCATAGATAAGCCCTGCGAACCATGAGCTCTCTCAAATCACGAGAAACGCGCATATTGAAAAGAAATCAGTTTCAGCCCAAGCAAAGTTAATACTGAAGTAACATTTGATTATCGAGAAAAGATTTATACATATAACACTGGAAAGACGGTCATAGTACAACAAATAGGATTAATATTGAATGTGTATGGAAAATGTTTTGACCTACCTTCAACAAATGACATTCTGCCTCGTTTTAAATGAACGATGAAATGAAAATAAATAAATATATTTATAAATATAAAATAAATAAAGCTTACTACAGATCCATGAACCCCAGATTCAAATGTAGTCATGACATATTACTAACTGAAACTTATATTTTCAACTAATTCGGCCACTAAGAAAGAGGCAATGTATTCATTCTATCTTATTCCTCTTAAGTGGTGTTAACCAGGGATTCATTTCTGTAGATGGTTTGTAACAGTTACTTGGAAGGAGTATGAAGATGTAAATTAGAAGCAGGTCTACATTCTCCTTTCTACGTTGGAGAGCGGAAGTGAAGCCATAAATCCACCGCTACCTCGCGCCTTCCGGCCGCTATTCGACAATCGATTGCTCCAATTTCGACATATCGCCGCCAGATAGCACCAGCCACGGCCCCTTCGTGATTTGTGCTTCCTTTGTCCCTTCTGGTTGCCATTATTTGGTGATATGCTAGGCTTTCGTGCTTTCGACTGGTTATTTTAATTTAAATCCTTTCAACTATTTTATTATTTAGAGACATTTTTACTATTATTCTAGGCATGACTTGAAGAAGAACCGGATTTAGCAATAGCAATTTTTTTTTTTTTTTTTTTTTTTTTTTTTTATAAGCGATTTGTGTTGGGAGAGAAAGACAAGTGCATTGAAGCAAAACATGATTGTTATTTACTAACTATTTTTAGTAGTATTTATTTGACGTTAACCATGATTTTAATTAGTGGTTATTTGGGAAGAGGGAGGCATTTCCCCCTTTCCTCTAAAAAAAAAAAAAATGTTGGTATTTCAGAGTGAAGGATTTGACTTACCATTAATTAATTTTATTTATGGAAGACTTCAAACAAAGCCTTCAGTCTCTCAACGTTTTGGCTATTCTTCAGCCATCGTCAATAAATTAAATATCAATTTTCTTAAGTATGTATTTATCAAGTCTATATTAGACGGTCAAAGTGAGATGGACCATCTCTCGTATTCATCAATGACAGTTCAATTCTATTCACGTATGTAGGAGAAAAGATCAATAATCTCTTGAAGTCATGCTTTTCATCCATAAAAACATTTTGTACATACTATAAATGTATATATGATTTATTTAGAATTTATTTGTTAAATTCTATTTAGAAAATCGATTAATTACTTATTTTGTCATTATTTAATTTCTTCTTCAAACCATGTATTTCCATTTTAATGCAATTATAGTTATTTATTTTGTATGTCTGATATGAACTCATGATTCGTAAAAAATACTCTCCCACAACTATCACGTGAGTTCAGTCATGAATGAATGTTAAAGAATTAAAAATAAATAAAAAAATATTAAAGAAATAAAAACGAATAAATAATGAACGATTTGTTTACTGATGTCTTTCTATTTCCGATGCCTCAATAAACAAATAGACTCATGTTCATTATTATTGGTCTTCAATTCATAATGCTATTTAGAAAATGATTCTCAATTTCCCCTAATAGAGAATAATAGAGTCATAGTACTGTTTTTATAAATTTCTAAAAACATACAAAATTAAAAATAATTTCTTATCAGATGACAACAAAAATATAAAAAAAATAATCTTCCTGTCAGATGAACTTAAATTTATGCAATAACTATCCAAACTTTACATTTAACAATTTAAAAATAAATTTACAAATAACTACTTCTGGAACTTTGGCAAAGTAAGTTATATACTTATAGAGCTTGTGGTTTAATTTTATGTCGTTTTCAGTACAAACAGTAATATTTGTTTACACATTATCAACAAGAAACACGCTATTTATTATAAGTGGTACTTATTGTAGATAAATTTAATATTTTTGTGCTGGATACAATTTAGTTTTAAGATTTTTCAAATTATGGCATCTTAATTGAAAATACTGAGAGCGAATATGCACTCTCAGCAAGTGCAATCAAACCCTCCTCGGTACTTATTTCATCTCTTTTCCTGGGTATTTATATTTCTTGCATCGAGTTCATTGTTCCTTTCTGAGTGTGGGAAACTAGACATCAAGAATCCTCCATAACATAATAACTTGACTGTTGAATTAAAAATAAATTAAAGAAACAAAAACAAAAAAAAAACAAAAAAAAAACAGAACAAAACAAATATGGATACTAGCCAAAATTAAGGACTCACACACAGCATTAAGTGACGTTAAATGAATAAATAAACACACTGTAAAAAATATTGAAAAGTTGTTTATTGTTTTAAAGTTTCTTAATACTACTGTGGCAAATCGGATGATGCTACACTGGGGTCCTACATTTTGCCCATTCAGGTATTATTAGGGTAGGGATCTTTAACGAGTACCTGTCATCGCACCATTTTAAGTCTCCTCCGCGGGACAGTATAACCAAGGATTTTAAAATAACATTAAACAATATTAAGGTTACTTGACAGGTTTGAATCCGTGACCTTGGGTATAGGAGGCGGTTATGCTAACCACTACACCACAGGTAATAAAGACTAACCCTATACTGAAAATTAGATCTGTGTATATAATGAGGGAAAATTCAATTGACGACCACCCGAACAAACATAACCATCTTGATTATATATATATATATATATATATATATATATATATATTATATATATATATATATATATATATATATATATATATATATTTAAAACCTTTACCACTCTACAAGCCATGAAAGGTCTAGGAATTTGTACTGTTTTTAAGCTAATGAGGTGAATAGGCCTTGATCACGCTCAACCGCCAGGTTTTTTTTTTCCCCTATTTGGGTATACCCACTTTAAAGAGGCTAGGTCTACCCCGGGAGGGTCTCCATACCCTAAGGTTGCCCCCTGGCTGAACTAACAGAATAAATAATATTCTGTCATAGCCGCGATTCGAACCCAGGATCCGGAGAATATATATATGTTCTTTTCTTATTTTCTAAAAATTAATTTTTTCTAACCATTCTTTGGTTACTGTACTTTTGATACATAACTAGTTTATCTAATATTAGTTCAATGATTCCATTAAGGTTGTAGCGCACATTTATGTTTTAGTTAAGATGTTATGTATGTGATACGATTAATTCCTACTCCTGGAGAATAAACAAACACATTTGTCAGAGAAATTTAATCATCTTTCATCCAGAGGCTCTACATACAACGATGTTAAATAAAGTTTAATGGGAGACCTCTTGGAACAAATCACAATTACTGTGCCTCAGGAGTGCCTTTATGTTTCTACTTAACCCTGTTATTACACACGTGTATTCAATTTCAGAGAATACCTCCCCGCATTTTTCCTTAAAAAAGTTCTATTTTATTCTTATTAAATTCGTGTATTGTTATTAAGTTTCATTTTCTAACTCTTTTCCTAGGCTTTCCTGTTTATTTTTCCAATATTATTAATTGTTTATTTTTTATTACAGTTAATAGTGAGCATGTGTTATTTATTAAATCATATAAATAATGGATTCTGATAATAAAAATAATTTTATTTTTATCTTATTATTATCTTATTTATGAAATACCATAAAATATTTGTTAATAGTATGATTATAATATGCCATAAGATTATTTTTTTCTTGAAACAATCATTTCAGAGTTAGAATAGTTATTGTATGTTCACTTCCATTGGCAATGTTCCAATCTAACAATTATGCCAAACTATTTATTTTCCTATTCCATTATTAATTATAGTTCTATCTAAAAATAGTTGAAACGATATCTAGTACAAGTGACTAATCCTAATCCTTTAAGTTTTTTTAGTTACATGATTAAATGTTTTGAACGGTTGTGTTGTAGCTGTTGCTCTGAGTAGATTTTAATTTAGGGTTTAATTAGATTATTTCAACTCTGATTTGATATCATAATTTTATTTTTATAAACTTTCAAAGAACCTTATTTAAAATTAAATGTTAATTTTTTATTAGCTTAATTATCAGTATAATTTATTTCAAGAATTGTTCAATTTATATATGATTTAAATTATTATGGTCTGGAAAGCAATCGTGGCAACACTGATAGGTATACCCCCACTCTTTTACAGGCTCAATTAGATCTTTCCAAGTTTAATCTCTTAGTGTGCGCTTAACGTAAATAATTATTTTCCTTTCTATATTTTAACTTCTAAAAGTGCTTCATATTAGTCTTTTAATAATTTTTCGTTTGTATAGATAACTTCTTTATTGTTTGAATAGTGTTTTGTGTTGATTAATTATCTTTAGTTTAATACCAATATTCACTCAATACATCATGACAGATATTCAGGTATTATATTTTTTTTAATATGGATTTTTCTTTTCATCATACTAAATAGTTTATAAATAAGGATATTGTTAAGAGAATATTTCAATATTCATATTTAATTTTTTAAAGAGAATTTAAAAGAGAATCTTCTATATAATATATAAAGATTAATAGAAATAAAAGATGAAACATTATTACTTCTTTTTCCAGAATAGTAATTATTAACTTTTATTTTTTTCAAATAGACAATTTTCATATTGAAAATAATAAGAGTTCTTAAATATTTTATTGATATTAATTATATGGAATATTCTTATCTTTATCAGTTTAGTTTTTAACTATTTTGAAACTTATAATGTCTAGCTTACTGATTAAAAATTATACAGTGTTTAAATAGATTTAAATGGTGGTAGTTATAATGATTTTTTTGTTTATTTTTATTCAATTCTATCTGAATGCCTTCGTTTTGTAATAATTCATTGTGATAAGTAAATTATATTTGGATCAACTACCTTAAATAAAGTCAATTATAATAATAAATCGGAAGTAAAAGCGTTAAAATGACTGCGAGAATATGTAAGGAGACATTGTTTTGAAGCCAGTACCCAGTAATTAGATTAGTTGTACCTCAAACATCATTACAGCTAGTTGTTCCTGCTTACATAGCTGACACGGCCTTCTTAATATTTCCTTCTTAATATATCAAGATATTGTTATTTAAACTTATTTCGTTTGTTATTATAATATTGGATATATATTATATTATATTATAATATTGGATATTATTTCGTTTATTATTATAATATTGGATTATAATATACTGTACATATATACATGTATATATACCCACACACACATTCATACATACAGATGTATGTTTAGGTATGTATACAGTTATTAATATTTATAATTGTAAAATCGATTTTTGGATTTTACTTATCTATTGAAAACATCAAATTTTGAAGTGATATTAATTTGTTGATTAAATTTACATTTTAATTTATTGGGTTAATAACACCGGTGTGTTATTAATTTAATTATTTAATTAAAACTTTAGTTAATTGAATTATTTTACTGAATTTAATACAGACCATTAAAAAAAATTAAGAATATTTAAAATGAAAGTCAACTTAGATTTACAACTTTTTCGCCAAAGTATTCAGCTTATGTTATTTACTCTCACACTATTATTTCAAGGACAACCGTATATCTATGTTTGATAAAACACTTACATACAGCTTCGTGCGCTGCCAATATATTTAGTTGAATTATTTTACTAGAACATAGCTTAATTTATTTCTTAAATGCTAAAATACATTTCTTAGTACATTTTACTTTGAATATTAAATTAATTTACCGGCTTCTCAAAATGATTATCAGTAATTGATTGTGCGAGATGAATTTTGGTATCAAGGTAGCATTTATGTATATTATAAATGGAGGCGGAATTCTCTGGCATTATGTGACTCACTGGTCGACAACCTGAATTCATCCTACACTATGCAGATTAACTGCTTCCAGACATATTCCCTTATCGGTAGTGGTTATATATAAACATGCTGAGATACGATATATCTTCATACAAATTAAGTGAAACCTGTGACTCATAACTCATCATTAATTCTCAAACTTCCCACGAATTTGGCGCTGAGGTTCCTTATTAGAAAAGTAAAGCTGTTCCATAACAGTGTAGGTTATTTATGAGTCGCTATCGGTAGAACTACCCTTATCAACATTATTAATTTATGAAGCCTTTCGAAGAATTAATTGGGTAATAATGAGGTCCTATGTGCTTATTATGCCTTTCACAAAGTCTAATATGGATTTCTTTTCGACTATGCTGAAACTTTTAATTTCTCTAGAATAAAAAACGAATATTATTTATTACTGGAAAATATACTTATATTTTAAATTAGAATAAGGTATGTATCAGGAGTTCAATCCCTGATTTCTCATAGTGCTGCGATACGTCTGAAAAGAAGTTGGCCGCAAGACCTAATGGTTAAGGTATTACCTACTTGATTGCTGCCAATTGGTAGTTTCTCTACACGGTTTATTTCATGTATTTTATCCTATAACGTATTTATTTGTTGTATTATTAAATACTGTTGTAAATTTCTGTAAATAATAATAATGTTAAAAAATCTATAATGAACATGTTTTGTGTACTCATTTCTAATGTATTAGGCTAAATTTTTATTATCATATTGTATATATATATATATATATATATATATATATATATATATATATATATATATATATATATATATATACTGGTAGGCCAGCGCGTAAAGAAAAATGGTTCTTAGGCTCAGAAAATATTGAAGTAGTACAGCAGTACAAATATCTAGGGATCACTATTACGCCTACTCTTTCAATGACAAAACACCTCGAAGAAAAACTGAATAAAGCTAAGGTGGGTTTGAATTTGATTTGGGGCCAGTTTATGGAAAACAAAGACATAGTTCTTTCAAAAAAGTTGGAGATATTTAATTCCATTAGTAGGGCAGTTATGTGCTATGGAGCACAAGTCTGGGGTGGGGTTAGTCATGATGCCGTGGAAAAACTACAAAGATTTTTTCTTAAAAAACTATTTAAATTGCCAAAATATACTCCCACTCATTTTCTTCATTTTGAAACAACAATAGATCCAATATTTATGTTCACCCTAAAGATGCATTTCGATTATATTATTAAAATTTTGAATTTACCACCACATAGATATCCAAAGATATTATTATTACATATAATTAAGAAAAAAATAGCATGGTTCAAAAACATACTTTATCTGAAAGAATCGCATGGATTAAATTTTAACTTAAATCTATTTAACTGTGATGATATTAAGTTATGGAAAAATAGTCTAGCAGCATTAAGGGTTCAAATGCAAAAAGATATTTATACTAAAAATATTATTAAAGTTAAAAATTCTAAAACTTCTCCCTTTTATCCACATTTAACCACAGTAAATTACATTACTGACAAATGTTCACTGGAGGTGATTAGATGGGTAATTAAAATCAGAGCTGATGTATTAAACCTGAATTACAAACATTTCATGAAAACAAATAATAAATGTAGTTTGTGCAATACAAATGAAACAGAAGATCTTTTTCACTTTTTGGCTGCCTGTCCGATACTTACTGAGTTCAGAAAAAAATATTTTAATTCTAAAAATTTAACCTGGGATCAAATTTTAGAGTTGATAAATGGAAAAGATTGGTTGGCGTTAGTTAATTTCTCCAGATCGGCTTTTTCTTATAGAATGTTACTAACGAGAGAATTTAACTATTAGTGAATTTGTTAAGTTAAATATAACTAATTGTGAATTCGACTATTTGTGAATTAATTTTACTACATAAATAACATGGGAAGTGTTTGTTTCTTATTTTGTTATTGATTATTTTTATTGATAGATTAAGGATTAATTTTGTTAATAAACGCAGACTCCACGGACGGTCAACAGACCATGTAGTGTGTCTGATTTTTATTATTGTATTTCGTAATTTGTAATTTGTTTATTTATTTTTTTATTTGCTTATTGGCTATTTGATGTAATTTTGAAAAATAAAAACAGACTTTTCTATCTATCTATCTATCTATACTACAAACTTTCACAGTTTGAGATACAGAAAATCCGAAATGTTGTTATATGGTCCGTTTTTGACTGAAATAAAGCTCCACATATTGTTCCATCTTATACAGCCTAGCATGGCCAAATTATAGCTCATTAGATCAAAGCGCTTAAGTACATAGGGAAAATAAGTATCAGATATACAAAAACGCATGATAATCCTTCTCTCCCTCTGAAGATCTTTGATGCAGATGAAAATTCGATATTTTTTATATACTGCTGAAAAAATTCTGAAAAATAAAATAAAATCCTTGCAGCCTTTATTAGGTTAAGATTTTTAAGACCATTTTCGGACAGACTTTGGTTTAGTCGCATCTTTTTCGAAATTCGAAACTCGTTACTAGAGTTTCTCAAGCATTGTATGTGTATCTCCTATGAAAATGCTTTGAAACTTACTTTCCGAATAGGGACGCCTTTTAAATAGACAAGTCCATTCTAGTCGGTTTAACTTGTTTAGAATAAAGTTTTACTGATCAGCAGTTCGTTCTAGGCTGAATAGTTGATACCTGAGCCATAGATAACATCTAGATAATGGTTAAAAAAATGAGAACTAAAATCTTTCCAGATACTTGCCAACATAATAATTATCTTCGTTATTGGACCAGGGCGTGTCTTATCTCCGATTAGTTTAACTGCTTACTCAGCTTTAGGACGATTTAATTCGATATGGCCTTAGTTCACGAAATGATATCTTGCTTTACTCATTTTGTTTCCAGAAATATTTGATTAAATTAATTGACATTTCTTGAATCTTTAGCCTATCGAAAAACATTGTCATCGATCAGCTTGATTGTGAAGAAGCGAATGTGTATTGGTAAGTTTTTATTTTTTCAAAGAGTTAGTCTTTATGCAGAATCTTTACAAATAATTTAATTTCAGGATAAATGACAGTCAAGTAAATTATTAAGTCCTAGTGACTCACCCGTTTAAAGTTGGTGTCATTTATGCTTAAAATGTACAGTTTAACTATTTAAGGGTTCATAACTTTGGGATTATGAGTTCATCGTAACGAAAATTGCACTTATAATGTTATTTTTTTTAACAACGTCTATTCACTATTATATTTAATTACAGGCAGAAATTAGCAAAATAAATTTGTTCGGTTTATTTGTTTGTTATGTTAAGCTATTAATTTTGTATTCGATATATTACTATTTTCATTTCAAATGAACTGTTTAAAATACATTTTAAAAGGTTAAGTAAGTTTCCATCAGTCCCAGTTAGTTTACAGGGTAACATCTATTTTCATCGAATAATCTAAAAGTAGAAATAAGTAATAACAATGTTGGTTTCTTACGATTCGGTACGTGGTATTTGTTTGTTTATTTATTTAATGTCACTTTATGCTACTGTGGCTAATCGGACGATGCCACAGTGGGAGTCCTAAATTGTGCCTGTCCACGTTTTATAAAGATATACGAGTACCTGACACACAGGCTCGGGACCACCTTTTAACGTCCCCTCCGAAGGACGGCATAACTAAGGATTTTTTACTCCCATTAAAAAATCCTAGGACCACTTGCGGGTTTGAACCCTTGACCTTTAGCATATGAGTCTCTTATAGGT
The DNA here is from genome assembly GCA_023052935.1 of Piezodorus guildinii. NCBI lineage: Eukaryota > Metazoa > Arthropoda > Insecta > Hemiptera > Pentatomidae > Piezodorus > Piezodorus guildinii. The sequence goes on from CM041293.1 coordinate 68,358,975, forward strand.
AGCCACCCAGCAACATGTAATCCCACATTGTATTTGTACTAAAATCTTGAGTGCAATATTGAACAATATAACTTGTATGTTACTGTAGGGTGGCAACGCTAAATCACCATCAGCTTTCTCATTACAACATTACAAATGATAAATGTTCATAAAAACATTTTTGTACTTCTTTTATTGCATATTAAATTTTCTAAAATCCTTTCCTTTCCAACAGTATATTATACGCCTATATTACTACTCTTATTTCAGAAATGATTTTCTGATAAATTGATTACAGAAAATTTAATTTTACCTTCTGGAGAAAAAAAGAATTACAATTTATTTTACTTATAAACCTTCAGGAAAGAATTATAGTGAAAACCGTATGAAAATCCGTCTAGTGGTTTAGGAGTTAGTGGAAACCAAATATCATGACATCACTTTATATAGAGAAAGATTTCTGATACCGATTGGGTCAAGAAAATCGTATTACTAAATGCTTAAACAAATTCCATAAATGTTTTTTAAAAAAAATAAATTTTTATAAATAATTGCGAAATAAAATCTACTAAAACTCGTTTCATCTATGCATAATAAAATGATCTTTAATAGCTGTTGGTTTCTTATCATACCTATTGAAATAGACTGACAGAAGTTTAATACCGATTTTTCAATAATTTATTAAAAAAACTTTTAATTAATTTATTGAATATAACTAACATCACTTATCTTTAATAGCGATGGATGAATGAGATGATTAAAAAATGTAAGAATTTGCCGATTCTCTTCTAAATACGAGTTTGTAAAATATAATAATTTGTGTTATGAAAACGAAAGAGAAACATTTAAAGGAGTGATTATTTAAAAATAGATTATTAAAGATTTGAAATGAATTTTAAATTAAAGGTATTGTCTTAAAATAACGGTGAATTATCAGTCTAGGATCTCTCAGTTGAAGGAATTAAAAGGGAAATAAATTTAGCTTTAGGTGCAGTTTACATTCCGCCCTCATTCTGTTTACTGCTGAACTTCAGTAATCATTTAAAAGGGAATCTCTCTCATCACAGTTACCTTTTAATTCAGGAACCTTTTCGCAAATTAAATGTTACTTTAATCAGCTTTTGAAATGTAACTGGAATAGTTTTGCAATAGCGTAATATAAATTATTGTCACATCAATTTTAAAAGACATTTAAGATGTGAATATTCTGGTGGCATAAAAACTATTTATTAATATTGTATGTATTTATCTAACACAATGTAGATGTTTACAATATACTGAAAAGCTTCAATAGCACGTCTAAGGTGTAGTTCGTAAGTAGAGCAGGATGATGCAATGTGTTTTAACTTTCTAATCCTCACCGAAATATTTTCAAAATTAAAAATTATAAAACTTGGGTTTTTTTTTGTATCTGTTTATGTAAGGAATCATCATATTTTTCCGCATTTTGTTTTCTATATTCAATTCAAAGAGTCTCAGACCTTCGTAAAAGGATTTATTTATTTTTTAATTAACCTTTTTCTAATTATATTTATATGTGAACCACTGTAATAAATAAATTATTGCCTATAATCAATAAATCAATAATGTATTTTTAACCATTTAAATTTTGTTTTATTTTTTACGGATAAATCAATAAATAGAAAAAAAAAAAATGTACCTCTACAACCTATGAAGGGTCTTGGGGTCAGTACAGATAGAGATTCGTATTGCCAACGCCCGTTCAATGAGGTAATTAAGCCTTTTGATCACGCTCAGCCACCAGGTTGTTTCCCCAATTTTGGGTACCCACTTTAAAGAGGCTGGGTGTCCATACATTAGGGTCCCCCCCAGGCCGAATTAACAGAATAAATAATATTCTGCCACAGCCTTGATTCGAACCTAGGACCCGAAGAACAGTAGACTCGTGCTCTATTGAAAAGAATAAAAGTTGCGTGGTCCCTAGTTGGCTGTAACGAGAAAAAAAAAAAAAAAAAAATATATATATATATATATATATATATATATATATATATATATATATATATATATATATACACACGTTATTAAACATCAAGTGTTTGATGTATTACTGAAAAAAAAAAGAAAGAAATATAAATTGCTTATTTGGCATTCAATATTTACTATTTAGCTTATTTATTCGTTAAATATTTTATCACTGTATAAAATACATCCTCAAATCCTGCCAGGTACTAATAAATCATCTCTAACATTTCTTCAACTTTCCCATCTCTCCAAAAGAATTGCTTTTCCTTACGAATACAAAACAAGGCTATCCCATACTATCCTAACAGTCCCGAAACCCGTTTTAATCTAAACTGACGGATCAAAGTAGCATACCTCTAAGCCTTTCTGATTTTTTACCTCTATAATTCGACTCAAAAAAGAAAAGATGATTTATTTATATGTTTTTGAATGAATTTATCCTGCTTTAAAATCTCCACTCCATCACCTTTATGTTGATTATTTTCAATGAGAACCTTTGTAATATACCGAAACAAAAAATAATATAATCCCTCTGCCCCCAACCGAAATTTTATGCTATCTGTTTTTACTGCTATACCATAGAAAATTTAATTTCCTACAAAAAAAAAAAAAAATAATAAAATAAATTAAAAAAAAATACAAAAAAAAATAACAACATTGAAATTGGTTCAGAAATAGCAGATATATAGCTTTTTGAAACAGCAGTGGTGATAGACCAATTTTCTTTGATTAATGTATTGCTTGTTATATTGGATAATTGCTTGTAAACAGCTGTTAGTGCTAATAGTTATGCCCTTATATAGTTTTTCTTATTTTAAATAATTAATAAACCATTTTGTAATTATTTGCAGCGTTGTTTCCCCAAGTATAAAATATTGCTAATAAAATAAGGTTGAAAACTTAGTCGGGCATTCTTGGTACAGGCAAAAGAAAGTTGTTTACGCAGCCTTCTCTCTTCCTGCAATTGTCATGGCATTATGAATGACCGTGTTGCACAATAGCATTATGCCAGTTGCTGAACCGATTCTTAACATGTATATTGTTTATTGTTCATGGGGTTAGTAGGTTTTTGCTCTTTAACTTCCGTAATATCAGATAATCATATACTAGGTCATCGGGTGTTAAGACAATTTTACTATTATTACTACAATTTTACTGTTAAGAAAATTTCTTTCCTTCAAGAATATTCAACACTGGTTAAAAAAGTATTGTCACAACCAAATTTTTTTTTTGTTTCATTTTGAAAAATCAGAAATTAATTTATCTTCCCTCTCTCTCTCTCTCTCTCTCTCTCTCTCTCTCTCTCTCTCTCTCTCTCTCTCTCTCTCTCTCTCTATCTATCTATCTATCTATCTATCTATCTATCTATCTATCTATATCTATATATATATATATATATATATATATATATTATATATATATATATATATATATACATATATATATATATATATATATATATATATATAATTATTTAGGTTTCCACGAACTCCTTCTAAACCACTGGAGGGATTTTGATACGGTTTTTACTATCATTTAGTACATTGTTTCCTGAATGTTTAAAAGTAAAATACATTGAAATTTAGCTTTTCTTCTAAGAGAAAAAATAAATTTTCTGTAACCAAGTCATCAAAAAATTATTCCTGAAATATAAGTAGTAATATAGACGTATATTATCCCGTTGGAAAGCGAAAGATTTTAGAAAAGTTAATATGCAATAAAAGGCATTGTACAAGATAATATAAAGTTGTTGTAGGCTCATAAACTTATGAAAATATGTTATTTGAGGAGGAAGGTTATAATAGTTAAATGTGGCAACCGTGCTAGCTATAATCTTCTAATCAGTAAGCAAGATTTTATAACAAATATGACGTACCAAATTGTAACTAAGTTGTTAGCATAAATTGTAAATTGTTATACCTCTACAAACTTAATTATTTCAAATTTAATAATATTTCATGAAAACTGATGTTTCACCGTAATCTAAATGGAATTCCTTTGAAAACTAAATTTAAGAGCATTTGTAATATTGTCAATGAAGATCAAATTACCTTTACCCATCTCATGATATTCACTCACTAACAAGAACATGTCGAGCTTGGAATTCGAATATTTGTTTCTGGAATATTGATTTCATAGTTATGAAGATCCCTTGAATAACAAAATGCAATTATTTGAGTTTAGTTTATGGTTTATAACTTATTTTTGTCTATGTTTTCTAATTTAATTTTCCTTTTTACTGTTTTATAATGCGTGAAAAGTAGTTAGGAAATATGTACAGTGTTGTATACATATATACTTTTTAGATTTATATATATTCATTTCCGGGTTACCTTAGCATAACTGAGTGAGGGAGTCATATGTGGTCTTGAAGCCTTTCTTTGGAATGGCTGGAGGTGGCATCAGGAAATGGAATTTTTGGCGCCTTCTCCAGTTGGCACTATGCCTCCAGGACTCTGTTATTATTAAGGGCTATTATTCTTTATTAACGCTTATCTGAACTCTTCTACCTATATGCCAAATGTTATTTCGGTTTATAATCAGACCGCCATTGTATTTTTAATAAGGTGATAGAACTATTCATCTTAGCTGGAAATATTAAGTACTCGCGTTAGACTGGTTGGTCAGCTCCTATAAACTAAAACAATTTTTATCATAAATTTAAATTATAAATCATGGATGCAAGATATTGTTTATAGCTGTTGTTTTTGTAAAAGTAAAGAAGAAGAAAACAATTGGAAAATGTTCTGCTTTTAATATCCTCAGGAAAATATATAATATTGGAGAAATTGATTTATTTACGGAAAACAAAATAATAGAAATTTTAAATTAAAAGTGTTGGATCACATTATTTATACTTATGAAATGTGTTTTAAACAGCAGAGAACTTTTAATTAAAGAATTTAACGATAGTTAGGTTAGATAAACCATATTAATAACGAAAAAATGTTAAGATGATAATAGTAAACATCTCAGTGCAAATAATAAGTTGGAAATTAATTATTACTGAGAATCGTGTTTAATTAAAAATCTGCATGTTAATTGCCTATATTTTGTGACATCTGCGGTGGCTTGGTTAATTGTTTGCGTATCTATTACTTATGTACGTATAAATATTAAACCAAAAAAGTTTTTTACCTCGCCTATGGTGGCTATTTTTTTTAGTTTTTTTCGGGCCAGAGGGTGAGGGCGGGAGATAAATGCTGAGATAAAAGCCCTCCCAGAACCGAGACTCGAACTCGTTATTTTTTGGGTTCAAATTATGGTCCTCTGTGGTTGCAACGCAACGCACGTTCAGAGCAACTAAGGATTTTTTACTCCCGTTAAATACTAGTGCCATTTGCCTGGTTTGAAGAAGGTTGTTATGTACTTCTTCTACACCACATGTGACCTCTCTCCCCGTTTTTATCAATTTTTAAATTTAAAATCAATATTTTATGAGAGAAAAAATACCAATTTTTTTTTTTTTTTTCATATCCCCTCATTAAAAATACTTGAGTTAGAATTGGTATATTTATACAAAGATATGATTTGTAGTTTTCCTTTTACTGCAATGTTAGATGTTGCATTTTAAGGAGGAAAAATATCTGTTTCAGTTCTTATATATATAAAACATAAAAAACAAAAAAACAACACCTGTACCTCTGCAATCCATGAAGGGTAGGATCTTGGTTTCAGTACATAAAGAGTTTTTCACTCTTTCATGTCCAACGGTCGAGCAAAGAGGTTATTAGGTCTTGATCATGCTCAGATATTTTTCTCAATTTTGGGTACATACTTTATAGAGGCTGGGTGTGCCTCAGAAGGGTCTCTCTACGGCTGAAATAATAGTGTACATAAATCATCCTCAGACGGAATTCGAACCCGGGACCTTGAGAACAGTAGACAGTATTCTACCCACTAGACCACGCCGCTCCCTCTTATACTTTCATAAATATAAATATAAATTTAAATATAAATATATATATATATTTATATATAATCTATACGTTTGAAATAGTAGGGGAGAGCCCATCTAAATGCAGAGGGTATATCTAAGGGGAATGTTTTTTGCTTTTACTTTGTGAAAGGTGGAGAACAAGTGGAAACATTTACCAAATGGGCACATTTTCTGAGCCTCTTACCCTCCTTAGGCCATTTAATCCTCTAACTACTCTACCTAATTCAACTTATTATATTTATGAAAATTCCTTTAATAAATATTTTCCATCATAGCCTATAAAGTATAATAAAGTTTCCAGTTAGACCAAACAATAAAATAAAACATGATGGTTTTTATATTTTCTCTTTCAAACCAAACGGGAGGGTCGTAAATTTATTAATTTTACTGAGTTTATAAATGATAACTGTTCATTGTCAATTAATTATTATTTTCAGAAAGTATAATTGAAAGAATGTTTATATCTTAAAATGATCAATGATTTCTTGGCCAGTTAATGACGTAAATTAGAATCATTTTACTTATTATATCTTTAAATGTATTATAAATTTTCAAAAAATCTTTTTATATAAGTCGATCGAAAATAAAAATAATCATCTTAATAAAAAAGTCCATAGAAATCGCTGAATCCATCCCGTTAGTTCGTATCACCATTCCTCAACGATCCTTTTAGGGCCTATAAAAATAAAAAAAAACTGGCTTCGCAACTTTCTTTGTTAGTACAGTTATGAATTCTTAGCCTGTTGGCCAATACAACTCATAGTAGTCATTCTAGGATTATGAATTTTGTATTACAATTTGATGCCGTAGCATTTCACTATCTTTCGAATATACAGTAAACCTTGCTTCTACGCATAAACTAAAATTTAGTGATATAGTATAAAAGAGTTTGTGAACATGAGATGGGAAATGGGAGTTTATATTCAAGAGGCAATAGATTGTGGTCCCCCTAGCATAGCTTTAGAAGTTATGGTTTTTATTTTATTTTTTGCTTCTGTTGGAGAGATTGCGTGGGCGGAAGAATAGCATGATATAAGAGAATGTTTCGATGGAGAATATGGGCTGGATAGATTTAATTTCAACTTTGTCAACGATAAGAAAAATGTGAATTACATGGAATGGACATTTTTAGTGTTACAGTTTTTCAAAATACATAAAAAAAAAATATTCTTTATTCATGATCAGAGTAGGGAAATTTAAAAGGCTAAATAAAACTACTGTTTTAGCTTTTAGCATATTTTCGTTTTCTAGGAAGAATCATGATATATCAGACCTTTTCTCGCTTATAGCTTAATTTCGTGAAAAAAAAAAAAAAAATCAGTGTGCGTATAATTCTCGTTCGAACTAATAATTAATTCATGAATAAATATATATAATATTTCTAAAAATCGTAAAAGGTAAAAAAATCGTATTCTTAAATATGACCCAAAATAAACCTATGAATTTTTTTTTCCCTATTCGTTCGCCAAGAGTTGCTTTACAAATTTTTGTCATGAAATAAATGGTGACTTTTCATTCAATTCTTAAGGATAATTATATATCGGAAGAAGTCTCTCAGAAACCAGAATGGCAGTAAGAGAGAAAATATTACATACTTTCAAGGATAATAATGATAGGCATGTCGAACCCTAAGATTCGATGCCGATACCTCTAAACACTGCCTACACGGATTCGTCCACTGATCACCATTTAAGCCCAGGAACCCGAGATCAGCCTCAACACAATCCTCCCATCGATGCTTCGGTCTACCTTACGGACGCCCACCAGTCGGATCAGCGAATACTAGCTTTCTCGGGATCCGTTCCTAACTTAGCTCAACAACTTTACTCGCCCATTTTAGTCTCCGAGATGCTATCAACTTAATATTCACTGAGTACAAGCTCCGCAATTCGCGTTGTGGAACCTTCTAATTTTGGCCCAAATTTTTTACGCAGTGCATTGTTTTCGAAAACCTTAAGACGTTGTTCATCCTTCAAAGTAAGCGGCCACGTTTCACATACGTAAAGAATCGTCGGAATAATAATAATAGTTTTATAAATTCTAACCTTTAAGTTAATTGACAGAAGCCGAGAGCTAAGTAATTACGCAACTGAAAAATACACGCATTTTCCGCCTTTAAGATAGATTTTATTTCCTCTTTTCAATTTTTCTTGTTATCATTCAACCTAAATACTTAAATTTCTCTTCGTGTACAAAAGTATGTCCTGATATATCAATATCACCAAGATCGTCACCGCTTCTGCTACTAATCTTATATCATTCGTTTTTCGACTTTCAAGTATAATCTATTAAAAATCATTTAATTAAATATAATTGAGTCTCTTAGTTGCAACATATTATTTTCCTATTCATAAAGTTGGTACAAACTTATTTACACTCTAGATTCCATAAGAAAATCAAAGTTGACCAAATTTCCCGTTTTTCGGCTATTAATTTTCAATGTTAACCACCGAAATATCACCAGTTATATTTGTGCGTACTCTTCCATTCACCAATCTCGATAAGTCTCCTAAAGATCAATTTCAACAAATCCTCCCATCTATATTTTGGTCAACTCTGTAAACATTGCTCAAACAAATTAAAATTAAGTTTGTAGTTCCTCCTGGAGATTCACGTCTAAGTTCAGTGTTCGTAGGGTAGGGTATTTACTCGTCGGCTGAGCATTAATTATCCTTTTAATTATACGTTCGTCGTTTAACGAAAACCTTTCACGCACTGTTCATTCACTGTGATGTTGTTTATAATAGTAATAGGTTCAGCGAACCCGAAGATTCAACGGCGATACTACCAAACAATTCAATTCGAGCAACACCGTCCAAGCCTAAGTCCAAGAAATTCGACTCAACACAATCCTCCCACAGTAGGATGCGCGCCTTCACTTCTCATGGGACTCATTTTTCGCAGAGCCTAACTTTATTCATACTAGAGGGGTATAAGCTCTGTAATTCTGTATTGTATAGCCTTCAAAATTGTAAGTCAAGTATTATTAGAGCGTTTTACCTCAGTCATGGATTCCTCTTAAGTGAAACGCTATAATGCTGTTTACCTCTACCTCTGCAGTACACGCAATGTTTAGTAAGCCTCTCTCAATTATCCAGTTTACACATTCTTTTTCGGTTCCAATAATGTGTACAAAGAAACTAGTATGCCTCAGTTGTTCTCCACTTAAAGCTCACGTTTCTAATGTATAAAGTAGTGAGTACAACAAACAAGGTACCGTTTAAAAAAAATTGTATTGAGAGTAAGCGAATCTGCTATAAAATGTTGTACCATTAAATTAATAAAATATCAGAGTTTTTAATAAAATTAGTCTGTTATCTAGGAAAAAAGAATGTAAACATATGATTTAATTTTTCATCTTGACATTTCAGGATAATTCATAATATTTTATAGCAAATTTTTCTTCTTGTTTCCATTCTATGAGACAGTAGACGGACAGTAGTTTACTGTGTGATTATTTTTATTGGTTTTATAAAAGTTATTCAAAAGATCCTCTGACTTACCAATCCGAAGCAATGTCTGTGTTATTTTTTATTTACTATTTATGACTTTTATAAGTCTGTATAAGTTAATCATTATTGTGCGATTATCTTCTTTTTGCTTTTGAACAAAACACCAAGATTTATCTAGGAATATTTTGAGTACTACGTAGGTGTATTAAATCTTCTTCATGTGTATCAATATAAATGAATGTAATTAATAAGTCGTTCACATTCATTCGACGATTTAGCCCTGGTCCGCCTGATTATCAGACATTTTTACGGTGATATATTTAAGTAAATTAACAACCATCAAATCGATAGTTTTTAAAACTGTTGGACATTGCCTATATTACCTTAGGTTTATTTTTCCCTTTTTATGAACAAATATATTGGAATCCGTTGAGATTTTACTGATTATAAACATTGCTATTGGAATATTCTGGTGAAATAGCAGCGATCTGTGCTTATTCTTCCCTCGGGAATATCTGGGAACTGTAAAAGGTGAAGGAGTCTCTAAGGAGACCAAGTAGAGGCCAATAAAATGATAGTAAAAGGTTTCATCGATTGTAAAAATATTTTCCTTCTTCAGCAAGAAGTTTATGTTGGCTATCAGTATTTCCCGACGGAGTTTTATCAGCTGACAGATAGCCGTACTTCCTGACACAAACTAGCTTCATAGCTTTCTTTCCCTTTCTAAGCACGTACGTCTCGAATTTCGCACACGTTTTCGTTCGTTCGTTAACAGGTCTATCGCACACTCTTAGATAAAGGGTAGATAAAAGTTACTTTTTAGACGTAATTATCACCTTAATGGAATAAAAGATCGTTCTGATACGTTTTTTAATATTTTCATAATTTAATATATATTCATGGATCTCAACTACGTATTGACAATATTTACTATAAGTATGAATTAATAAATGGCCTTATAGACTGCTCTGTGGTTCCAAGATTCGAATCACGGCTGAGGAAGTATATTATTTATTCTGTTATTTCAGCCTTTATAAAGTGGGTACCATGATTTAGGCCTAGTCACCTCCTTGAATGGTCGAATCTCAATATGCACTCTCTCAATATGTAATCCTTAATGGGTTGTAGAGGTACAGGTATTTTTTATGAACTAATAAACCAATTTTAACAGACGGCACCATTTAGAATGAGTAATATTTAAAAAAAAAATATATTTTGCTACCTAAATCTTGTATAACAGTTTCATAAAATAAATAAACAATTTTACAAAAATACGATTTTGAAGAGCGATTTATATGGACAAAACTGCATTATATACCAAAAACTAAAGTAATGAGTAGATGGCAAAGGCAAAAAAAATGGTTCTTTTGTCGATTTTATCCGTTTAATCAGTACTGAAAAGTTTTTTATTTTATTACTCACCCTGGACTATAAACTACTTTTCAAACGTCACGTAGACATTAATTATTATAGAGTAAATTATAGAGTAAATTATTATATAAAATGTACCCCCATACTTTAATAAACATTCAAAATTAACACCAAAAAACAAACTAATTTTATATAAATCTGTTATCAGACCTATAATTACATATGCATGCCCAGCCTGGAGTCTTACCAGCAAAACACATATTATAAAATTGCAAGTACTACAAAATAGATGCCTAAGAATAATTAATAATTATCCACCATTCACAAAAATAACTACCATGCACAAACATCTGGACATGCCTACAATACAAGAATTTATACACCAACAAACACAATCATTTTTCTCAAAATACCAACTGACAGACGATACCCTTATAAAACAAATTGGTAATTATACTAAACTATCAACCCTAAATATAGACTAAAGAGAACTAAACATATACTGTTATAAAATTCTAAACTACTCAATTCCATCATATGATTTTAATAACTATAATTTTGTTTAATTATTTATTTTTTTGTTATTGTTTAGTTTCTCTTTTTTTTGTTTTCTTTTCTTAGTTGGGTTTTTTAAATTTTTACCACAATAAAAAAATTGATGTACAAAATACATTTTTAGCAAATAAGTAGCACATTGTAATGGATTTCCAATCAATGCTTTTAAAACTGTGCAGATGTATTCTATACAAATAAAGATTGATATTGTTGTAAAAAAAAAAAAAAAAAAAAATTCAAATGAAATAATATATTAATTCATTTAACTATAAAAAATATGAATGACAGACTGTGTGACTATGCTATTTGACTTGATATTTCAGCTTTCTTATAAAAAAATTCTAATATAAGCTATCTTACTCCAAATCTTTCTATTAACTTGTACGACTTATTTTATCATATATTAATTTTTCCAAAATCTTGTGCTTTCCAACGATATATTATACGTCTTTATCACTACTCCTAATTCAGGAATAATTTTTTGATGAAGTGGTTACAGAAAGCTTGATTTTCCCATTCAAAGGAAAACGTAATTGCAAATTATTTTACTAACAAATCTTCAGGAAAGAATATTTTATAGAAAAACCCGCATTAAAATCCGTATGTGGTTTAAAAGGAATGCGTCAATAATCGCGATATCATTTTATATATACAGAGAAGAGAAGCTAAACACCATTATTTTGTACATAATAATTTCTGCTGGGTCGAAAAAACTACCAAAACGGAGGCTGGAAATTCACTGATAGCGGATGAAATAACATATGTTTATTAAAACACCTTTGTCGTTAGTTCGACACCGAATTTCTGATCCCGCCCTCCCTTATTATCGCCGAAGGTTTTCGACCCGTCACCCTGCTATACATTATGCGGGCGCCAGTGATTATAACTGAATAACGATGAGGCAATAAAGAAAGACGGATCGCTCGCCAGGCGGCTCATATTGAACTTGTATCTTTATCTACTTGCTCAGTAATATTGATAGTGCGCGAGTATTCCTAGGTTATTGATCAGTTTGCGAATACGTTCATGGAACGAAGCCATCTATCATTTACTAGAAAAAAAGTGTTGATATACTTCATTGGAATATGAAGACTAGACTACTAATTAACAAATTATAATATAATCATTTACATTTTTTGAACTACGCCAGAAATAATTAAAAAAATCTGTTGCGCACGAAACACGACTTTCACTTAACTCTGTTGTTAAAATAAATTTAAGAATTATTAGATACAGTTAGAGAAGAAATAATTTTAAAGAATTAATTAAATTGATTTTCAAAAGAAACATGTATTTTATTAAAAAATCTGGTGCGGGCAACACACGACTTTCGCTTACCTCCGTTTTTAGAATCGATTAAAGAATTTTCAAAAACAGTAGGAAATAAAAATTAGTGAAACCATTAAAGAATTGGTTAAATGGAATTTCTATAGAAACATGTGTTTTATTAAAAAATCTACTAAATTATTATCTAAAATAATCAGTTAGGTTTACCGGCTCTTCATCACTGTTTATTAACTTTTACAAGCTTGTGTAATAGATAATAAAATGTTTTCCTAAAATCTTCAGCATTCAAACGGTTCATTACACATGTATATTACTGCTCTTATGTTCAAAAACAAAAAATTGCATTAAAAAATATTTTTTCAGTTTTCTCCTTTAGTTAGATATCGAATTAGTTCAAGATATCTATTTATTTGTTTTTAATCAGTGGTAACAAGATAATATAGTTATTTTTATAGAATCAATACAATTAAAGGTACTTTAGAGAAAGACAATTTAAAATATCGGCATTTAAGCCCTTTCAGACTATTTTAATCAGAATGAAACCTACAGATATTAAAGCCTATTGAATTTTACATCGATATAGCAAGTTTAATCAAAATCTTCGGAACCGTTTTCGAGTAAATCGAAAAAAGGTGCAAAATGCATGGTATAAAGTGGATCTTCTGGTAAGCTCATTTTGATGAAAAGGTTTTGTAACGTCTCGGGGGTATATTTGTCTGAAATATGAAATTTCAGTTTTATAGGACTTACCGTTTCCGCCCGGGAGATACCACACACACTGACCTTTTTGCGGGACTTTGTTATTTGGACTCAGGGGACCCTAAAATGTGTATTTCCGTTGAAAACTGGAATTCGAAAATTTTCACGATCGCAATACTTTCCCTTACTATAACATATAGTAAGTGAAAGTAAAAACGTATTATATTATTATCTAAAACATACGATTAGATTTATTGGCCTTTTATCACTCTCCATTAAATTTTACAATCTTATGTTTAAGATAATATTTTTTCTTAAATCTTTAGCTTTCCAGCGGTATATTATCCATTTATATTACTGTTTTTATGTTCAAAAACAAAACAAAAAAATATATTTTTGCGCTTTTCTCCTTTTGTTGTTTAAAAAATTCGCTCAAGTCATTTATTTACCCGTTTTTTATCAATTAAAAGAAGATGATGTGGATGATTTCTTCGAATCTACAAAATTAAAGGTACTCCAGATGAAGAATATTTAAATAATCGGCATTTAGGTCCTGCTATACTATTTAAATCAGAATATAACTTATATGATATTGAAGCCAATTAAATTTTACATCGATATAGCGAGTTTAATCAAAATCTTTAGAGCCGAAAAATGCATGGTATAAAGTGGCTCTTCTGGTAGGCCGTTTATGATGAAAAAGTTGCTGTAACATCCGAGACATATACACTCCTAAAATATGAAATGTGGAAAAGGTTGTATTCGATGTGAAAAAGGTTCAATCTGAATTGTAAAAGGTTGAATTTTACTTGGAGATGCTATCGTATATATACTCAACTAACCCATACGTGCTGTAAATATATTAGCTGAATTAACAATATAAATGAAATAAGGTTAATCGCTCTACTAAGACTAGCAGGCGAAAAATTACAGTACAAAATGTAGTACCGATGTTCGCTATAATATTGAACATTGTTTTAATATTGTGTCCAGTTTTAAATCCAGTCAGAAGATTCTATTTATTTAAGTTTGTTATGGAAAATTTTAATTTAGAAGACATATTAACAATTACCAACTATAAGAAGTTGAACGATATATTTTTGTTTACAATAGAAGCTTTAAAGATAAGAAGTTTTGTTACGAACTATTAGTACAAAATTTATAGGCATTTGTTATGTCATTACTTTTTGTTTTTATGAAACTGTTATCAAGGTATGTATTATTTAAAACTTTTTTTTTCTGTTTTCTTTAATATTATTATTTTTTTAAAGAGTCTTTGTTTATTATTTAATCAATTGTTCATTTTTATTCTTAGTTATTTTGTTGATTGTTATTTATTTTTACTTTCACTTACTATATATAGTAAGAGGAAGTATTGCGATCGTGAAAATTTTCGAATTCCAGTTTTCAACGGAAATACACGTTTTAGGGTCCCCTGAGACCAAATAACCAAGTCCCGCAAAAAGGTCTGTGTGTGTGTGTGTGTGTGTGTGTGTGTGAGTGTGGTAACTCCCGGGCGGAAACGGTAAGTCCTATGAAACTGAAATTTCATATTTAAGACAACTATACGCCCGAGACGTGACAAAACTTTTTTCATCAAAATGAGCTTATCAGAAGAGGCACTTTATACCATGCATTTTGCACCTTTTTTCGATTTTCTCGAAAACGGTTCCGACGATTTTGATTAAACTCGCTATAACGATGTAGAATTTAATGGGCTTTAATATCATGTAGGTTTTATTCTGATTAAAATGGTCTGACAGGCCTTAAATGCCGATATTTTAAATTTTCTTCCCCTAAAGTACCTTTAATTTTGTAGATTCAATATTAATAACTAGATTATCTTGTTAACGCTGATGAAAAACAGGTAAATATATAAATTGAATAAATTCGATACCCAACTAAAGGAGAAAATTGAAAAAATGTTTTTTTAATGCAATTTTTCGTTTTTGAACATAAGAGCAGTAATATACATGTATGATATACCGTTGGAAAGCTAAAGATTTTAGAAAAAATATCATCTCATACACAATCAATTGATACAAGTGATTATTTTAGATAATAAGGTAATCCATTTTTAATAAAACTTATGTTTTTATAGAAATTCCATTTAATTAATTGTTTAATGATTTCACTCATTTTTATATCTAACTGTATTTGAAAATTCTTTAATTTATTCTAAAAATGGAGGTAAGTGAAAGTCGTTGTGTTGCTCGCACCAGATTTTTTCTTATAATGTTGTTTTTAAAGTAGTTAGATCAATTCTTATTTCAATATTTATAATATTTCCTTATTAAATGTAAAAAATGATTTTGTCTTAATGAAATTGAGGCCAAACTTCTCGCTAAAAGATGTAAATATTAAAAGCAATAAAACATTATTATTATTATTATATTAACTGAATTGGCTTTCAACTACTAAGGATGTTATACTGATATATTCTTTTCACTAATAAGATCTCCTAAAAAATATTATGAGGAATGTAGCACCAATTATTAAACTTTTTTTCCTGGAAGCTTATTGCTGTGATGATTGAAGTTTTGTCGCCGGTTGCCTGGAAGATAAGTCAGGTTCCACCACGTTCCTCGGTAATTGTCCCGAATCAGGAAGGCTATCATTGGGGACGAATCACGAATTATATGGGACCAACTGGGGTCTTCCGATGGCGTCCTTCATCGCCGTATTATATTTTCCATCTTTATTCTTTTTACGAAGCCAATCATCTTTCAATTTCAAGCTAAATATTAGTATCGAATAATTAAATATTCCATTATTGTTTTTACTTTCATTTACCTATATATGAAATAAATAGTAAGGGAAAGTATTGCGATCGTAAAAACTTTCGAATTCCAGTTTTCAACTGAAATACACGTTTTAGGGTACTCTGAGTCCAAATGAAAGGTCCTGCAAAATGGTCTGTGTGTGTGGTAACTCCCATGCATAAACGAAAAGTCCTATGAAACTGAAATTTCATATTTAAGACAACTATACACCCGAGAAGTTACAGAAACTTTTTTTTATCAAAATTAACTAACCAAAAGAGCCACTTTACACTGTGCACCTATTTACGATTTTCTCAAAAACGACTCTTAACGATTTTGATTAAACTCGCTATGGCGATGTAAAATTGGACGGACTTTAATATAATGTAGGTTTATTCTGATTGAAATAGTCTGACAGGTCTTAAATGCCGATATTTTGAAATTTTTTTCTCTAAAGTACCTTTAATTTTGTAGTTTTTTTTAATTTACCATATCATCTGATTAGCATTGCTAAAAAAACAGGTAAATATATAAGTTCGACGCTTTCGATATCCAATCAAAGGAGAAAACTGAAAACATATTTTTTTAATGCAAATTTTTGATTTTGAACATAAGAACAGGTAGTATACATGTATAATATACTGTTGGAATGCTAAAGATTTTAGAAAAAATATTATTTATTACACAAGCTTGTAAAAGTTAATAAAGATTGATGGAAAGCCTATAAAACTAACTGATTATTTCAGATATAATAAATTTTTTAATAAAGCACATGTTTCTATAGAAATTCAATTTAATTAATTCTTTATTATTTTCAATCATTTTTATCTCTGACTGTATTTGAAAAATCTTTAATAGATTTTAATAACGGCGGTAAGTGAAAATCGTGTGTTGCCCGCACCAGATTTTTTATCTTCAATTCGTTGATCAGGTTGCTGTGTAGCGATGTGTACTTATCAATAAAGTTAAAATCGGTCTTAATATTCCGAAATATTTGAGGCACGATCGGGTTGGAAACACGGTGACTCCGTCACCTGTTTTATTTAATTTGGCAATAGAATATGTCAGAGGAAAGATGAAGCGAACCGAAGATCTAGGAGGTAATATGCCGGTTCTAAGTTACTCCGATGATTTGATACTGCTTGGCGAAGAAGCGGAGACTATACGACTAAACGCAATTAATTCTTAAAGAAGGTTAATTAAGTTATCAATGAGAGTCCTTTGAGGGAGAATGTTGAAAGTTATAAAATATTTAATAAATAAACCCTTATGCTAGTTAATTACTACAACATATAATGTTGAGAAAAAATAACATAAACTTATTTTCTAAAAACAAGGGCCTCACCTGTGATGCACGTCGCCCCACGGAACAGTCAAGTGTGAACCACCGGTGATTCATGCCGGCGTGAACGTGTTAAAATAGGCACAGAGAAAGGGCTTGAAATAAATACGGAAAATACGAAACATATAATTAGTAATCGAAACGGTGACTTTCTGGATTATATTGCTATATCAGGTCATAAGTTTGGTCACATAAAGAAATTTAAGTGTGTTCAACAAAATCCAGGAGGATATAGATAATAAACTCTATCAACATGGTGTCAGCATCGAACCTTCAGTTTTGGTAAACCTATCAATATTAAATCCGATATCTGTTTAAATTGTTCTTGCCTTCTTTTTAATGAAATGTTGTATTAAAAATGTCTTCTACGTCCAATTAGGCGCTGCAGTTCAAATTTTGTACTCGTTTAATCATATTTGTTAATTTTAAAATTTCAATCGTATATAGATCTACGTGTATGTTCTAAACTTCCACTGGTTTAGTTCTTTGAATCTTCCATTCATATTTTAAGAATTATTTTTGGCTATTTATAATTTTATTATTTCTTATATTAATATTTCATTGAAGTTACTTTTCAAAAAGGTTTAAATGATCTTTTAATCTTTGTAATGTGCTTTACTGGTTTTGGGATATTCGGGCTGACCCTTAATATTCCAGGTGTTTAAGATGCCCATTTAAAGAACTTGAAATTCTTAATTATCTTTATGAAATAATTGTTTACATATGTCAATAATAGTACTTTTTATATAAAAAAATCTGGTGCGGGCAACACACGACTTTCACTTACCTCCATTTTTAAAATCAATGAAAGAATTTTCAAATACAGTTAGAGATAAAATTACGTGAAATTATTAAGGAATTAATCAAATTGAATTTATATTGAAACATGTGTTTTATTAAAAAATCAATTATATTATTATCTTAAATAATCAGTAAGTTTTATCTTCTTTTCATCACTCTCCAATAACTTTTAAAAGCTTGTGTATGAGATGATATTTTTTCTAAAATCTTTAGCTTTCCAACGGTATATCATACATGTATATTACTGCTCTTATGTTCAAAAACGAAAAATTGCATTAAAAAAATATTTTTTCTGTTTTCTCCTTTAGTTGGGTATCGAATTTATTCAATTTATATATTTACCAGTTTTTCATCAGCGTTAACAAGATAATTTAGTTATTATTATTGAATCTACAAAATTAAAGGTACTTTAGGGGAAGAAAATTTAAAATATCGGCATTTAAGCGCTGTCAAACAATTTTTATCTAAATAAAACCTACATGATATTAAAGCCTATTAAATTTTACATCGATATAGCGAGTTTAATCAAAATCGTCGGAACCGTTTTCGAGAAAATCGAAAAAAGGTGCAAAATGCATAGTTTAAAGTGCCTCTTCTGGTAGCTTCATTTTGATGAAAAAAGTTTTATCACGTCTCGGTCGTATAGTTGTCTTAAATATGAAATTTCAGTTTCATAGGACTTACCGTTTCCGCCCGGGAGTTACCACACACACACACACACACACACACAGACACACACACACACACAGACCTTTTTGCGGGACTTGGTTATTTGGACTCAGGGGACCCTAAAACGTGTATTTCTGTTGAAAACTGGAATTCGAAAATTTTCACGATCGCAATACTTCCCCTCACTATATATAGTAAGTGAAAGTAAAAATACATGGATAATCTAATTTTCATTAAAAAAATATATACTGTAAGATCTTTTTTATTAATACCTAATCTGTCCTTTCGAACGCCTTCCTGGACTGTGAAACACAATAGAGCTCACGCAGTCAAGGTTTCCTGACCTAACAAAAACAGTTGATGAATGAAACGACGTTTTGATTACCTGTTTACTATACAATAATGCCGTCTCAATTGAATTACTTTTTAAGAATTGATGTTAGTAAACTACAGAACCATGCAATTAACATTATTTATCAACCGTAAAAAGGAAAAGACGAGATAAAAATACTTTTCCCTTCCATTGTGGACTCTTTAAGAGCTCCATTCCTGTTAGGGTCAACAAACGAATTCCTCAAGTGCTCTTCCAATTTACTTTGAGTTTATTATAACATTATAATGGAATAGAAATTATTATAATCATTGGCTTTCCTCTGATGGAGGAAAGGGGAAAATACTTTCTCTTTCATCATGAAAATCATGAAAAATAAGTAACTAATTGATAACCTATCCTGTTTCCCTTACTTTTAATTATTGAGGTCATTAAAACATCTCAGCATACCTCAAAAAACTCATGAATAAAAAAATAAATTAAAAAGTTTCTTTCTACCCCCAAAAAAGAACTTATTCAAGACCCCTTCCTCGTTAAATAAGTAAAAAATCAAAACAAATTATTTATGAAATAAGTATACTGTGCTATCTACACTTTAAATACTATACTTTATGAATTATTTAATAAAGAGAAAATGAATAGGACTATTTATGTTACTTTACTTAAAATAATTATTTATTTATTAATTATTCTTATTACTCATCACATATATTCATCATAATCAGTGTACTAATCAATTAATTTTAATTGTTCATTATGATATATTCAAAAATATAATTTTAGAAAATTTAATATTAATTTATTTCGACTTAACAATTCATAAATAAAAAATGAAATGAAAGTAAATTTTATTCTGGGGCTTTTGCCCTCTTAATAATAAGAAAATTTATGCTAATCTTACAACGTAACTACTAATATATATTTATTTATAGTAGATCATCGGGTTTTAATTAAACTGGATTATGATTATTAGCATTTGGCTTCAATTTTCTCTTGATTACTAATTTAATTTGCAGCGGCGTGGTCTAGTGGATAGTACATTAAACTACTGATTTCCGGGCCCTGAGTTAGAACCCTAACTGTGGCAGAGAATTTTTTTTTTCTGTCATTTCAGTGTTGATGTGACCCATATTAGGGGAGATCCTTTTAGGGTAGGACTTCCAGCCTCTACAAATTGAGGATAAACTCTGGCCGCTGAGCGTGATTGTGTAGATAGGCATGTGTTTGTGTTTATGTGTAATATGAATGAAATTGGTCCAAAACATTATAGACGAAGTTATATTATTATTTATTTATATATCTTATTTACAGACGAATATATATTTAAAAAAATATTATTCACAATGAGTATTGCCCACAATCTCACACGAAAAAAAAAAATATATATTCTCTAATGGATATGCCCGATTCAATAAGCTTAAATTTTATGTAACCCGTCCTAAAAAAGGAGATTTACTGAAAAATTAGTTTTTTATATTCTTTGAAATACATATTCTTTTTATTTCAGTAAAATAATATATTAACTAAATATTTATAAATGATTTTAATTGGAAATTTTATTTGTTATTATGTGAATTGCAAATCAACAGTGACAAATCAAATATCACCTTCACCTCCGACACGACAGCTGCGCTTCAGTTTACATAAACAACTATCCGATTAACCAACTAACACCGTTCATTACTTTGGACTAATTTTCGACAGAGGATGACATGGGGCCTCACATGACTTTCAACAATCGACAAAGACTTATATATGCCTTGCTGCACAAATGATTCGCTAGGTGAAGACCGGAAACTATACCACTAAATACAAGTGCGTTAATAAAAACCGATAAAAAAATAGGCTCGAAATACTGATAAGAGGAAATATATGATTGTAGCAGAAGCTGAGTATGTATCAGACTTACTTTTGAACACGTAGCAGAAATAATGAAAGGAGGAAATAAGTCCCGGTTAAAGAAGGGAAATGCATGTTATATTCAGTTGCTAAATTATTAGCTCGCGACTTCTGTCTAAAGGTTAGTATTTATAAAACTATTATTATTCGACGGTTCTTTACGGATGTGAAACGTGACCGCTTACTTTGAAGGATGAACAACGTCTTATTGTTTTCAAAAATAATTTACTGCGTAAAATATTTGGTTTAAAGAAAGTTGAGGCCACTGGAGAGTCTAGAAGGTTGCACAACGCGGAATTGCGGAACTTGTACCCTTTGAATATAATTGAGGTGTTAACGTCGCGGAGACTCAAATGGACGTGTGGTTTCGCTGAACCGACCGGTAGGCGTCCGAAAGGTAGGTCGAGGCGTCGATGGGTGGATTGTGTTAAGTCTCACCTCAGGGGTTGGGCTTGAACTGTGATAATTGGGCGAGTCTGTGTAGGCGGAATTTGGTGTTATCGGCATCGAACTTTCGGGTATCGGTAGGCCTAATACTATTATTATTATTAATTGGAGAAAAAAAATGGAATAATTTCTTTCGTTGTTTATCACCATAATCATTTAAAGCTTCTTGAAATTAAGTAAATTCCAAAGAGAACCGTATCTAGAAATTGCAATGATGCTCCGTATATTTAATGCAGTCTCTCCCGAGTCCCTGGCTATGAATTCCTAGGACCCTAAGGATGTTTTGCCAAGTAGGTTGCAACGAGGTCCACTTATCCCTCTGGAGGATAACCGAATAGCCGCATGAATAAGAATTGGAGGCCTGGCTTAGAAAACCGAAATGAAGGTTGTACTGAATAATGTATGGCTATAAATAAGCATTTTACAACCATCGACCTCCGATAGACACTGTTGTTATAGTATTGAATGTTAATAAATAAATATTGAATCAAACCTTTTATATAAGATAATAAAAAAAAATTATTATTAATACATATTCTCATAGCAAAATCGTCTTCTTTCTTTTTCTTTCTTAATATCAACGCTATTATGTTATCGGTAATTTATAACAGATTATTTTAATATTTTTTCAATTTTCATATACTTTCACTTACATTTAGAAGTAAATCTACTTCCTATTGAAATCATATATTTTAAGTTTCTTGAAATCTAAAAGTAGAAAAAATTAATTTAAACAATTACTTAAGTTGGTTTTTTCCTATTTTCTAACTTGAGGAAGTTTCATTATGTTTTTAAAATTAATAAAGCATTTTTCTTTTCTATTTATATTTTATTCTGTTAACTTCATAGTTATAAATAGTGAACATTTCGGGGTTTGGCCTCATTTTCAAGACTTAATTTATGTATCATATTTATTAAAAACGATTTGTTTATTTATTTAACGTCACTTTATGCTACTGTGTCTACTTCATTCTTCGGTTAAGCACCGGCGAAATTCTAATAAGAATGTTATTTTTATGATTCTAAAAGTATAAATACATTATTCAAACTATATCTAGAATTTTTTTTAGAGTGGATTCGACGCCTTAAACTAATTTGTATGACGATTGGATTTGTCTAGTTTTAGCGCCTTTGGCCTGAAACATTTAGCTTGATACTTGTGCAGAGACGTTCACTGCTAATGAAATTCAGGGTTTGTAATCAAGCACGAATTAGGAAACGCCTAACCAGCTGACTACTGAAACGTGATATCTTTCCCTCTTTCTAAGGAACAATGAACAAAGGAGTATCCGACAAGACCAGGAACATGGCCCGTAACGGAAATTACGCAGGAGAACCTGATCGGAATATTAGGCGCCTTTGTTTCTAAGCAACGTACCCTCACTGTAGTTTTATGTAAAAAAGCTTGATAATCTGAAATGATGACTACCGCAAGGCACCTGTAACGAACTGTTTCAAAGGCTGAGAGAAAAAGATGAAGACCGCAATCGTAAATTCGCAAAGGATTGTCACATCTTAAGAATAAGCAATGAAGGCAGAACGGCCAAGGCTCGTAAAAAGTCTGCAACGCAGCGAAACGATGATCGTTGTTGTTTATAAATGGCTGGATCATTCGGGAAGAATGTTATACAAACAAAAAGCATTGACTCATCAGAGAAGGATTGCTTTGTCGAAGGAATACAAACGAAAGTTCGGTTCGTTAACCAACATTAGAGGTCATCAGGCTAGCTGAAGAATTGAGTCAGCAATTTTTTAAAGACTGCACCCCCAATACTTCTCTATCTGATAGAATTTCGGTTCTGTCCAGTCACTTTCAAACGTCATCAAGCTATTTGATAATAAATTATTTTTTGTAGTTTCTCAAGTAGTTTCAAGATTGAAGATGTTACATTATTACATCTGTAATAAGACAAACGGAAAAACATATCCCTACCTGTTTAAAGCAAACCATGAACATTCAACAAATTGATTGCCTTCATGCAAGAAAGATAATGTATCTGAGTAAGGACTCACCAATTCTATTTTGATATTAATAAACGATCTAGTATATTTTTAAAATAAGAACTTTTTAAAAAAAACTTTAAAATATTGCTCGGTTTCGGCTTTTCAGCCAGATTCATTTCATAATTCTAGTACTTTTTTCATTGATCCGATTTGCAAATCCTGTATTAATTTTATAAGAGAAATGCTGCATGCAATTCTTTGAAATAAATATTATTTAATTATTTCTAAGAGGATAAACGGGGAGACAAATCAGTATCAGTTTAGATAACTTGAAAAATAAACATAGAGTTTCTCATAAACCTAAAATGTATTATTTTATTTATTAATTACATTAATAAATGAAGAAAATTGCATTGTAAATCTACCGTTCCTTGTCCATATTTTTTTTTTAAATATCTTTTTCATATATTTTCCATTGTCCTGAAAGAGTTTTTTTTAATACATTTTCTGGCATTCAGAACTCAAGAATGGAACTGTACCTCGGGCAGTATTTTATTAAATGATTGACAGTTATGGGCTGTCTCGAAATGGGATGCATTCTACAACAAATGTATTTATTAAGTGATTAATATAATAAATAATTGATTATTTACAAAATTAGTGAGAAAGTTATAGCAGAATCTTAGTTTATGTTTCAATATAATATTTAAGAATAACTGGGATAAGGCCGATAAGTGAGCGTGAAAAATTAAAGTAAAACATAAGTGATTCGAAGCATGTAATAAAAAACCTGAGATGTTTCTAAATTAATAGCAGTCGTCGGTCGCGATGGAATGTCATTTAATCAATACAGAGACCTTCGGCTTTGAAAGTTAAACTTTGAAATACTTTGCTAGCGAAATAACACGTGGTTCAATCATGTTTTAATTTTTAATTCATATAATTTTTAGTAGCAATTCTGTAAAAATCAGTAACAAGGTAATATATTATATTATTAATATTTATGTTCACCTATTAGGTTAACTGTTAGGTAGTAACTACACGGTGATTTATTATTTAATAAAGGATTGTTAATCAATTGATGTTTAGTTAACTTTCTAAACTATATATATATATATATATATATATATATATTATATATATATATATTATATAATATTTATTATTTTTTACTGTTTCTTATTCATATTGATAAATCTATAGTTTTGACATTGGATAAACTTCTTCCGATTTCAAGATTAAATGTATTGAATTTTTTACATAATATATATTTAATACATAACAAATTTACTAAGAATATTATTTTTGTCATCCGAGAAAAAGCTAAAGATAAAGTGAGCTTGCAAAAAGTAAGAGCATTGCATTGTTCTAGGACAGTGACCGGAAGAGTGCTGTCCAAAAAAACTGCATACTGGTTTGGAACTGTCGGAAGCTAAAAAAAAAGCTGTTATCGTAGAAACTTAAGATTTTCTAAATCTGAATTGTATAAATAATTCTTAGAACCATCAATTCTAGACAAAAATTACATCAGTTATTGATTTTCAGGAGTATAATTATGGATCAATATGGCGAAGAGGAAAATTTATATATATTATGCAAATCTAAATATACGAATAATAATATATTTTCTAGTAGCTTATTTATTTAATGTAGCTGATCAGACGGTGTTACAGTGGGATTTATAAATAGTGCCCAATCATTTTTAATTAGGATTAGGATCTTTAACATCTGACATCGCACAGGCTGGGGACTATCTTTTTACGTGCTCTCCGAAGGACGGCATGACTAAACTGCTGATTCGAACTGCCGATCATAGGTATAGAAGGATATTACTACGCCACTACACAACTGGTGACCATTATCATATTCCTTTCCCTCACTCATGGCATACATTGTTTTTAAAGAAACTGGTAAGCGTTTATTTCATGTACATTTTTTTAAGTACACATTACTGGTAGAAACGTGTAAAGTTGGTTAGCCTTGATATGGAAAAAATTACCAAGACATGTATTTTCTTTGATAAAATCTTGCTTATCTAAGTTTCCAAATCTGTTCAGTATCGCGGCTACTGTATACTCTGCCCCGTGTTCCAAACTTGCAGCGTATTATCGTCCAGAATTTTTAACTTTTTACAATAAAATAATGCTAGATAAATAATAAGTTAAGTCTATAATAATTGAATAATTTTACAAATAATAGTAAATGAATAAACTGTCCTTGGAACGGTTACTCTTGGCATAGAGAAAACGTTACACGTCTAAAGGAAGTAAATGTTAGACATTTTGGATATTGTATTTTTAAAGCCAAAGAACTTTCAGATACACTTTTCCTTTTAATTGTTATTGTTTACTTCATAAAGCTGAAAAAATCATTGTGGTATAAAATATCAATCACCTTCTTCAGTTGTTCATAAATTGATAGTGTTTTCTCAAATATATTTTTAAAAATTACAAGCATTAGAATGAATCGATTACAAGAAATATAGATAAAGAGTAAAAATGCATGAAATTACATAAAGTAAATTAAGCTGCTTTACTTTTTTATATGTAATAAAACTTAATTATTACCATAAAGTTAAGGTTCCTCGTTCCTAAAATTTAATTTAGAGATAATGATTGTCCTGTTGTGATGATCCTTCTAGAGCTTTCGACACTGTTTTAAAAAAAATGTTCTTTTAACACTTGGATAAAAATTAAAATGTAAAATTAATTATAATGATGATTGTATAAATATATTTAAAGTAAAATCCGTTTTTTGCTTCTAACATGAGTATGTCTCTTATTAATGAAGAGCATAATTTATATTGATTTTCTGTCTAGTTAAGCCTTAATTTGATGTTTATTTTATTATTGTTTGTAGTTTAAAACTGTTTAAGGAAGGATGCAAAATTAATCAACGTTCATGTATTTGATATTATTAACATTTTTAACTAATATTAAATAATTTTGAAGTGTTTATCTTTTAATTTATTGCTCCTATTTACTGATACAGTGTTGTTATTTTTTTAATTATTGAGTGTAAATATTGCACATTTTCTGATCAATTATTTAAGCCTGTTTAAGTTATGACACAAAAAATGGAACAAGCTCCAGAATAAAAAAAAGTGTTTTGAGTGCTTTTATTCTTCGTAAATTATACTGAAATTGTTGAATGATACACTTAATACTGAGAGAATCGAACTTGGTACAAAATAAAGGAATTTTTAACCTGAAGATTCATTCAGATTCTGATTGGTTCAAAATAATTAATTAAAAGTTTTAACAGGCCTCTAATGCTATAAGTTTTAAAGGTAATTCCACGAATCGGATATTGCCAGATCCATTGAAGACTGCAACTTCTTAAAAGTTACGACTGCGAGCAGAAAGAGAAGTTGGACCAATTAAAGAAGGCCTTGTCCAACAATTATCAAAATGGTTCTGACTCACCTGACTCTTAATTGCCACCAGGCTCAACTTTTGTTGTGGTTTGATTATAAAAATAGAAATTCCTCCCTTTGTTACCCTTTGTGAGATTTTTTTTTGTTTCCTCTCTTTTACTCTCAACGACTTTAAGATGCCTTGAAAAGATTAAGATTGGGAAAACCCCTTCTAATTTGCCTAAGCAATGAGTTAAAAACAAAGTTAACTTTTAAATCTTCTGTAAGATTTACACAGTATTTCCTTTATATAAATGTTATTCTACAGCACAAAGTAGGATTGATAGACACGTGATTTACTCAAATTTAAAAAAACAAAAACAAATCTGTACCTCTACAATGCATGAAGGGTCCTGGACCCTGTACCTATATAGAGGATTCGTATTGTTTCTCGGCCAACTACCGTGCAATAAGGTAATTAGGCCTTGGTTACTCGCAGCCGCTAGGTTTTTCCCATTTTTGGGTATCCTTTTTATAGAGGCTGGTTTTGACAAGGATCTTCATACCCTAGGGTTGCCCTCCGGCTGAAATAACAGAATAATTAATGTTCTGCCTTAGACGGCATTCGAACCCAGGACCCAAAGAACAGTAGACTAGTGCTCTATCAATTAGACCACGCCGCTCCCTCCAAGGTTATAACGGAGATTTTCTAAATTACACCTCAGACTGAACCTAAACGTAAATCAAGGGTGTGTGAGGAATTTATTTTAGGGGAGACATATTGGTTAAATTTAATTAAGACGGTCCAACGCTGACGAGGGGTTGAAGGAGAGCCCATAGCTGTGTGGTTTGCATGCTAGTCTCCCACGTCAAAGGTTGTGAGTCCGAATCCTAGTCCAGGGAGAACTTTTTCAAGCATATTTAAATGAGGATTTACTCACAGCGTTTTTCCCGGGTAAGTGTGATCTGTCAGCCAACTTGTGGCTACTCACAAAAATAGGCATAGGGAGTGATGAACCTACCCTATAACTTCCATCGAGATTCACAAGTGTATTATCCTAGAAGATAATACACAGCCTATCGTGCCATTGGAAGTACTGTCGATGATTTTCACACTTTTGGGGCTAAGATTTTTAAGAAAATAATATTGCTAAGAATATTTCGTCCATAAAGAAATTAATTCATAGTAGCATTTAGGATGTTACGCAGAGTTTACTTGTTGAACTTACACCTTGTTATCATAATTGAATTATCACCGCGATGGAAGAATTGGGCATGTAATATTGCTTATCACAGTAAGACACAATTCATTAAAGTTAATAACCAATGAGATAACAAGTAGGCGTTCGAGGGGTATTCCGCGACTGGGGTGGGAGTGTTGTGCTAAGTCTGATGTTGAGAATTTGAGGTTAGATGGGGTCAATGTATGGATTGCGAAGATGCCACTTAGAAGTATCGTCGTCGAAACTTAGGGCTTGCGAAACTTAACCTATTATTCATTTGAACAGTCTAGAAGTTAAAAAAGGAACACGATAAATAGGTCTTTTAGAGATTTTAAGCGACGGGACTGAGAGAGAGGCGATGGGATCTCTCGTATCCTGCTTTTCTCAACAACTGAGAAGACAAGCCCAGTCCAGACTTCTCCAGTAGATATAAATATGATAGTGAGTTCATTTATTTGTTAACTTTGAACTTATTTTGTTCAATTAACTGGTTTGTATGCAATTTGACTTTACCATTGTTAATTTTGTATGAAAGTGATCTTATTACTATTAGTATTGTCCAGTTGTGACAAATTGTTGAGATTTTAAGCTATTTTCTCTCAATCTCAAACGTCTTAAATGTTGCGTGTACCTTTACAGAATCTTCAAGTTGATGTAAATTGAGTTTGTTTGAGAGGAGTTTCTTTAAGGAGGCTTAACTTTTCCCCCTCAAAATCTGCGTTTTTAAAGGTTTCTCTGACGAAATTTTATTCAAATTGGGTTGCAAATTTGTATGTGTTCGAGTTGATGTAAAAGTGTTTTTATTGATGTAAATGTTTTCCTCGTGGCGATTTTGGTGATATTGATGTATCAGGGTATACTTTTGAACACGTAGAGAAATTCAAGTATTTAGGTTCAATTATAACTAGAAAAAATGAAATCCAGGAAGAAATAAAGTCCCGGTTAAAGGTGGGAAATGCGTGTTATTATTCAGTTGCTAAGTTACTTAGTTCGCGGCTTATATCTAAAAACTTAAAGGTTAGAATTTATAAAACTATTATTCTTCCAATGGTTCTTTACGGATGTGAAACGTGGCCGCTTACTTTGAAGGATGAACAACGGCTTAAGGTCTTCGAAAATAAGGTATTGCTTAAAATATTTGGTCCGAAGAGAGATGAGGCCACTGGGGAGTTTAGAAGGTTGCACAACGCGGAATCGCGGAACTTGTATCCTGTAAATATAACTGAGCTGATTGCATCACGGAGACTCAAATGGGCGAGTAAAGTTGTAGGGCTCGATGACGAGCGGATTCCGAGAAAGTTGGTATTTGCTGATCCGACTGGTAGGCGTCCGAAAGGTAGGCCGAAGCGTAGATGGGAGGATTGCGTTAAGGCTGATCTCGGGAGCTTGGGCTTGATTGGTGAACATTGGACGAGTCTGTGTAGGTAGAATTTGGTGGTATCGGTATCGAACCTTCGGGTTCGCTAAGCCTATTATTATTATAAATGTTTTCCTCTCTTATTTGCCTTTTGATATTTTTAATTTTTTTTTTCATTTGGAAAATCAATTTTTATTAATATAATACTTCATTTTTTTTAAAATATTTTATATATGAATCCTAAAATGACAATCACTACTGAATGAGGAGTATCAAAATTTTCCCAGATCAGACCTATGATAAGAACTCAGAAGTTCTCTTTCACTTCGGTGTGACCATCGTATGTGTCTGTCTCACTCCATTGATTTTGTTTTTTTCATTTTCCTCCCACGCACTTCCTTTGTTAACGGCTTGTCTCTCTTCATTGTCGATTTTCTTTGTGAGAGCCGACCGACCTTAATGCCGGCCTCGTTGGGGTTAACACTGCTTACAAGGGTGGTATTTTTTCTGGAATATTATTGTACGTAGTATTGAATGTCTTTTGATTTTTTATAACAAAAACATTTTTATTACTCCAAATGATCATTTCTCTGTCATTCTGTATTAGAATATATATTATTATTATTTATTACTATGGGCTGCTTATGTTCTACAAAATAAATAAATAAAAGGCTTTGCAAATCCGACGGTAACAACCAGGGTTTTTTTATTTTACTGAATTTTATAAAATGAAGATTTGATTGCAATAAAACCATATTATCTTCCTCTGATAGTCTGGTAACTATGAAAAAATACGATATTTACTTGGATTTTTAAAAGTTATATTGGAAACCCCAAAAATGAAATAGTAGCGTTCTGCTACTATGCGTGAGAAAAACATCCACAATTAAAGCATGATTTTTAAATTACATATTTATTGATATTTACAACTGTATGAAGAATACATCTAGTATATGTGATATAAATACAAAACAACAACATAGGGAACATGTAGGTCTTTGTGGATGAGTTTATTCGTGACAAAGTAAGGAGCGTTGAGGATTTTACGAAGGATTTTGACAGAATACGAGAGGAATTCGATGGTTTGGTAGAACCCATAGCTAAATTCAGTAAGTCCAGATAGGTCTCGTAATAGTCATGTAGATGAGCCTTTTGTAGTTAAGAGGACTGTTTGTCTAGTAAGTATTGAAGTATTCGAAAATGGCAAGCGGAGCATGATTTTAAAAACATAACGAAACATTTCACTGTTGGTTCCATCTAAAGTGGATTTAGTAACCAAATCATCCATATACATATCTAATAAGAAATTTTAGAGGATTTTCAGTATTAATTACCTTTAATAGTTTAGGAGTGATCGTTTTCTGCATAACGGACAATAATCAATGTAAAAGCTTGTGAATTCGGTACATAAATTTTCTCGCACTCCATATATGTCATATATTTATCTGAAAACTATCTTCGGTGGTCGGTATTTATAGTTATATTCTATAAGAATGGTTTTTAAAACAAGAGCCGAAATGATATCCTTAAATTGTAAACCAGGGAAATAGTTTAGACATGCTCAATTTGTAATAGTGGGGAGCCCGTGGCTGAGTGGTTAGCGCGCTAGCCTGCGACGCTGAAGTTGTGAGTTCGATTCCCAGTCCCAGGAAGACTTTTTTCAAGCATACAAATAAATGGGGATTCACTCACAATCTCCCCCCAGGTATGTGGGACCCGTCAGCTAATTGATAGCCACCCACAAAAATAGGCGTAGGGAGTGATGACCCTACCCTATAAAATGTCATCGAGTATCGCGGTGTGGAATATAAACCATACCGCACCGCCAAGGGCCTCCAAGGCCTGTCGCGCTAATCGAAAAAAAAAATGTAGTAGTGAGGATGATGAAAATATAACTCATCTATTAGACAGTAGGTCTTTTAATTATTTTGGGAAAAAGTATTTTAGAGAGAGTATTTTGACCGAAAAGAAAATAATAGACATTTAAATGTAAATAATTGGAACTCATTGTATAGATTTATGAAATATGCTCTAAACTATTGAGATTTTTTAATTAAAGAATTCAATTATAATAAATCAATAAACAGAGAATATGTTGTCACAGATAAGTTATATTTATATTTTGTTTATCCTATATGGTAAACAAAGATTATCCCACTATCTTTTGACAATAGGGTAGATTTTTTATTTATTTTTTTGTTTTGTTATTGTAAGTTTTTTATTTTGTTTTTTAATAATATATATATATATATATATATATATATATATATATATATATATATATATATATAAATAACCCAACTTCCTGGTAGACGGAAATCCATACCAATATTTTGTGCTCTCTAGACACTGTAAAGTAACATATAAAATTTAATAAAACACGTTTATCGATCCATCTATCTAGTTATATTCAAAGTTATATTGCGACAGAAATAACAAGTATTTCCTATTTATTTCTATAAGCTATACTATTTTTTCCCCTTATTTTTGTAGGTATTGTTATTATTTGATTCTGAAATGTCAATAGATCATTATTGCCTCTTATGTTTATGTTATGTTTCGAAAATCTCAGTCTAACATCTAATTTATCATATATCTATTATTCATCTCAGTTCAAGATATCAAAGTCAAGCAAGAAATCATATTCGTTTTTGTTTCTAACTAAAATATATCTAAAAGCTAATAAAAAGGAAAGGAGCTATGTAATTTCCGTTTTATTCAGAAGTTATTTCTGTACCAGCATT
Source organism: Piezodorus guildinii (assembly GCA_023052935.1). Taxonomy (NCBI): domain Eukaryota; kingdom Metazoa; phylum Arthropoda; class Insecta; order Hemiptera; family Pentatomidae; genus Piezodorus; species Piezodorus guildinii. The sequence goes on from CM041293.1 coordinate 68,391,118, forward strand.
TACTAGCATTATATTTATTTGTTAGTTTTCACGTTTGAATTTACTACGCAATAGTTTTTTTCTTGTTTCTGTCATAAATGTTATTTTTCTGTACATTCATTCCGTCATGTTTCTCTCTGTGTAAATGGTTGTTTAATCATCCATTTCTTTTGAAGTTCTGAACGGAAAAAGAAACTTTCTTCAGCACGTACTCTTGGAACTTCCGTAATTAGTACTAATTAGAACATGTTACTTTGCTTCTCGATGTCACCGCTAGCTGGCACTACTGCGGAGCGTTGCAGTTTATTGACACCAATATCGCATTCCTTTTTCCACACGCTACGGAATTTCTACCATTTAGTTAATTAGTGCACTAAAGATGACTCATGTTTTGTAATATGGTATTTCAAATAAATACGCACACATTTTAAAAGTGTTTTTACCATTTTTTAATTTCAAGAATGTGGTTTATGTGGTTGTATACTCTGAACTGCATATGCAAAATGAAATTCCAGTTAGGAAACCTTAAGGAATTCTCTTTCATTGCATACAGCAATATATTCTTTCTGTATTTTCTTCATTACTTATTATGATTTTACATTTACTGTTATTAAACATGGAATAAATCATCTCAGCTATGTTTATCTGCTTCATATTTAAAAAAAAAAACATGTACGGTTTACTCTAATCATTATCAATATAAGAAAACACGTTCAAAGTTTTAAATATTTAAACTTGATCTATACTTTACCCCATATCTTTAATTCAAGATCTATAACTTCAGGCATAAAATTTTATCCGCTTACGTCCCTAACTAATTAAAACTAATAAAAAGGAAAGGAGATATATAATTTTCGTTTTATTCGAAATTATTTCTCTACCATGATTGCCAAATCATTACTTAACGAATTATTAATTATCAATAAATTTTGTCTTAATAATTTGATGCCCGAACTCTTAACCACTGAACTATCTTATATCCTTAACGTTCAACAATAACTCCATTATTTTAAACTTTAAAGTTTAGGCACAGTTGAAGTAATTTGGCGTGTTACTGATTCTCTATAATATCCCTTTTCTTTCCTTAATTATCAAATAATTAATTTTATTTACAGTCCATAATGTTTTTGCACAAACAATAAATACAGCTTTGTTAGTTTTCACTTGGAATGAATTGCAATATTAAAGTAAGCGTATTATTACGGGATATACATTGTTTCATATCCTGTCTACTTGATTATATTACATAAAGGTCAGGGTTAATGGGGGTGTTATATTGTATGAGCATGTGTTAATGTTCTTGCTCTACAGTTAAAAAAAACAAAAAAACAAGTGTATAGGGAAAAATGAACTATATTATTAGTATGTAGCTGTCTTCATAATTCATGTTTGAGTTAGAGACTTTTTTTTTATTTTTAATATAAAAACTTACTTGTAGCATGGGCTTTTTTTCAATTTAATAGTAATATATCCAAATTAAATCTTAAATATTTTGATTTAAGTAGTTGTATTACTCATTAATGTCGTTAAAATGATTCAGTAATGAAGAGGTATTTATTTTTTGCATTGTATGAATTTGTGTCCTTCCATGATTTTCTTAGTGATTAGAGATTGGACAAATAATAATAAAAAAAAAAAATAATAATCCACCATGGATTTCTCTTCAAAATATTCTTTTCCTTCGATGTTTCTTTATCTCAGAATATATAAATTTAATGGACCCTTTGTCTAATCTTCTTAGCCTTTGAATTTCAGACAAGCAATTATTTTATAATGAGGCGTAGTCCAGATACTTTCTCTGCTTTTACTGATAATTTTTGTATCTGAAAATATGAAATAATATAATCCCTAAATAAAAAAAATAAAGTAATCTTTAAAACATTACTCTTTGGTTCTTTATTGACATGTAGGGGGAAAAAATATTATGAGTACTTCGAGAAAAGTCTGAGATAAAAGACTCTTAAAAGGAAAGCTTGATTGGGAAAATCATTAATGAAAATAATGATACAAAAAAAAAATCAGGATTCTCTGCAATTATTATCTGTATTCTTGAATGCCTTGCTGGCCGAAAAGATTAAGGCGTTACCTTAGCTATCTCGAGTTGAATGGCGTCTTTTCTGGGTGTCTTGTAATTAATTTCGTGGCGACTTCGGGAGATGAATATCGGTCTCTAGTTGGAATAAGTTTGCATGCTTTAGGATAATCTATCTAGTTTGCATTAGTTTGGATTGGTATGATTGGTATTGTTGGTATGAAAAAGAAACATATTTAGCATCAAATATTTTTATATCCCACAAAATGGAAGAGGTCTCGGACGCACTACAGAGGATCTTCCTCGATGGCACTACAACCCTCGAAGAGTCAGGAACGCCTGCAACATAGTCCGCCATTCTTCCCTGTCCTGTGCGGCTGCTTTCCTATTGCGGAGGTCTAAGGGTTCGAACGTCGGCTGCTACACCATCAGCACACCGAAGTCGGGGTATGCCAACTCTTCTTGATCCGTAGATCTTCTCATCCAGAAGCTTCCTAGGTACTTCAACAGGCCGCATCCTGGCGATGTGCCCAGCCCATCTGAGCAGCTTGATACTAATGAATTTTATAACATCAGCTTCACCATGTAGCTCTCTGATTTCCGCGTTAGTGCACTGTCTCTATTCACCGTTAACACATACTGCCCCAAAGATCCTTCTCAGGATACGTCTCTCAAAGCAGAGTAGAGTTTGCGCCCTAATACTCGTATTAGCTCTTGTTTTAGCTTCCATTGACTTTGACTGCCTAAGACGCAGTCAAGCCCTGGGACATGTCATATTTACTTTTGTGGATTTATCACCGTTAGTTTATAGTTACCATATATTAGTTTATTTTTCAATGTTATAATTTTTCTCTAAAAACTGTTTAATTAAGATAGGTTTAAAAAAAATCTGGTGCGCTCAACACACAACTTTTATTTACCTCCTTAAGCGAAGTCCTTACCAATTTAAGGACTTTTAAATAAAGTTTAAGTTGAGAAAAAGTTAAATAATTAGATTGTGTTTCGTTTGGTATTTTGGGATTAGAACAAAATAAATTATTATATACAATAATCATTTAAGTTTATGCCCTTTTCGTATTTCTACATTGTTTTCCAACTTTTTATAAAATATAACAATTTTTCTAAAATCCTTAGCTTTCCAACTGTGTTTTATACATCTATATCACTATTATTATTTTAAAAAACAAAACAAAAAAACCTAAAGTAAGTTTGCACTTATCTCCATTATTTTAGTATTGAATTCCTCCATTTTTTTTAGCCGATTATTTATTTATATCATAAGTTTATTTATTATATTTAGTTTATTAAATATTTTATCATATTTAGCCGTTTTTTATCAATGGTAATAAATAGTAAATTTTTTCGAATCTACAAAATTGATGATACCTTAGAGAAAGAAAATTTAAAATTCGGCATTTAAACCCAGTTACCTACATCACATTAAATCCTATCGATTAATAGTACTAACTCTTTAGTAATAGTAGTAGTATCTTTTTAGGATACCGTGTTTAGTAAGTTACCTGTTTTTCCTGTATTGGCCTGTTACATGGCCAATTGTCGGCCTGAAATCAGGATGTGATTTCAATCGCATAAAAATCAATTATAATATAATTCAATCGTAATAATAATAAAAATTAAGAGGATGCTCACATTTATTTGGGATTCGCCTGTTTTATATTACTAATACAACTTTAAATCATGTGTCACCTTTCCTGAAGCATAATTAAGTATACAGAGGACTTTACAGAAATTCTTTGAAGATGCTCTGTCTGACAGACTGTGAGTAAGTTCTTTATAAAAGCTGTGGCTGGTTACAAAGGGCTGTAGGCAACGCTCTACTGCGCACCTCGGGTTAAGAACGTCTCTGGGTGTGGTCCATAGATTTTTTTCTCTTTTATAATGTGAAGGTAATGCTACTCTGATGCATGTTCTACAATACCGTCATCAGCATTATGTTGTCTTCAATTGCGGGCAACCGTCCTAATTGTACTCAGTTGGTTTATTGTTCTTAGAGTTATATCAATAGCAGGGAGCTGTTTGATAGCATAAGAAAATAAAGTATCCTAACATAACGAATAACTATTGCCTATACGTACAGAACCTAATCACATTTGCTGTAATCTCCCTGTATTTCCCGTTCTTTAGCACAGATAGTATAATATATATATGTATATATATATATATATATATATATATATATATATATATATATATATATATATACACATATATTACTGTTTCTTAATATGAGTAATTTGCAAGCAACATATACGTTAATAATGCAGGTCAATATGATACCTACTAAAAAATTCTTGTGCGCGCAACACACATTTTTCCCGGATGTCCCTTATTATTTCCCTTAATTTTTTGTCAGTAGTGTCATGCCAAATCTGTCCCCACTTCGACCGAATCCGCTGCTTGATGATAAAAACATAGTCGCCAACTTTACAGAAATTCTTTGAAGATGCTCTGTCTGACAGACTGTGAGTAAGTTCTTTATAAAAGCTGTGGCTGGTTACAAAGGGCTGTAGGCAACGCTCTACTGCGCACCTCGGGTTAAGAACGTCTCAGGGTGTGGTCCATAGATTTTTTTCTCTTTTATAATGTGAAGGTAATGCTACTCTGATGCATGTTCTACAATACCGTCATCAGCATTATGTTGTCTTCAATTGCGGGCAACCGTCCTAATTGTACTCAGTTGGTTTATTGTTCTTAGAGTTATATCAATAGCAGGGAGCTGTTTGATAGCATAAGAAAATAAAGTATCCTAACATAACGAATAACTATTGCCTATACGTACAGAACCTAATCACATTTGCTGTAATCTCCCTGTATTTCCCGTTCTTTAGCACAGATAGTATAATATATATATGTATATATATATATATATATATATATATATATATATATATATATATATACATATATTACTGTTTCTTAATATGAGTAATTTGCAAGCAACATATACGTTAATAATGCAGGTCAATATGATACCTACTAAAAAATTCTTGTGCGCGCAACACACATTTTTCCCGGATGTCCCTTATTATTTCCCTTAATTTTTTGTCAGTAGTGTCATGCCAAATCTGTCCCCACTTCGACCGAATCCGCTGCTTGATGATAAAAACATAGTCGCCAACAGGCACCCCAGTAAAGAGAATGCCATCTGTTATTGCTTCTTTGGCTGCACGATCTGCGAGTTCATTGCCAACTATACCGCAGTGGCTCGGTACCCAGACGAAAAAAACTGAATTATTGGAAACTATTGTGGACTTCAATGATAATAGAATATTTTGAATAAGGGAGTCGGTAGAGAAAAGGCGCTTCAAGCTGAGCAGAGCCGATAAGGAGTATGTGCAAATAATCCTGGTTGTTTTAGTAGGGTAAATAACATTTAATCTTTTATAAATTCCAACTAGTTCTGCGGTATAGTTGCTACAGAGTGGAGAAAGGGAAAATAGATGTTGTCTGCCCTCACACACGACCGATGCTCCCACACCTAAGGAACTCTTAGAGCCATCAGTATATACGTAATCAGCAACACCGAGTCTATCTTGTAGTCTTTGGAATTCCTGCTTATATATGTAAGGATATATGTTTTGTTTGAGTAATTTGGTAAGGGAAAGACAGATATTCGGAGAGGGAAATTGCCAAGGATAAATTGGAGATGTTTCTATTGTAAGGAAAGAAGGAAATTCGAGGTAAAGCTCGACCAGAAATTTAGAAATGCGGACTATAAAGGATGGTCTTTTGGATAAGGAGATCTGTTGTGGGGTGAGAAATTGTCTATTTGGGAATAAATGAAGGAGAGGATGGTTAGGAGTGGACAGGATTTTAGCAGCAAGGATCAGGTCAAGTTGTTGCCTTCGTAGTGCAAGTGGAGGTTCACCAGCTTCAGCACACAAGCTAATAGAAGGGCTGGAACGGAAAGCACCAATAGCTATTCGAAGACCGGTGTTTTGTATTGGATCGAGTAGTTTTAGAGTTCGACTTGAGGCAGAGTTAAAAGCACTGCAACCATAATCTAACTTTGGCCTTATGAGAGTTCTAAACAGAGTTATCATGCTTCTACGATCAGCACCCCAACTTGTGTTACTAACCATCTTTGAAGAGATTGAGAGAACGGAGATTAGCTTTTAGTTGCTTCAGATGTGGAGACCAGCCAAGTGTGCGATCGAAGGTCACACCCAGGTATTTGACTGTATTAGAAAGAGTGAGTGGTTGGTTGGCTATCTTTAGGTAAATGAAAGTGAAAAGTATAGGGCTGCACACACATTAAGCTACACTTTTACAATATTCATTATTTGTAATTGATATGTCAATCAAGTTTATTAAAAGTTAGTTCATTCTTGTCATCACAAGGAAATGACATCACTATAATACCACTTGTGACATCAGAGGACTGGTTCAATGCCATCTTCGGTCATGGCTGTCACGCAGGACATTTATTGTTGTGTAATGTGTATGTTGATTCCTTTACTCTTGAGTTATTATTAAAAATTGGAAATTTATTATTCCATTAACTGTTAATACTAATAGGTGAAGGAATAATGTCTGTATTATTATATTTTATTTTATTTATACAAGCAACCCACAACAATGGTGACGTTTGCCGACGTAAAAGATTGCTAATTCAAATATATTACTAATAACAGTTCATAGTTAGATAGATTGAGAAGGAAAATGTATGAAAAGTAATATAGCGTATGGAGAAGGCTAATAAATGGACTGACAAACATAATTTAATTGGAATAAAAATAATACATAGGAAAAACATTCAAGATAATAAGTATAAATTATTCATGATAAAATAAGAATTAGTATAATTGGGGAGCTTAAGATTACTTCATATAATTTATTTATTTTTAAATGAGTAACTAAATTTGGAATATATGTTCTTTTGTCGTTTAATAAAGTATTTAAATGATACGGAATGTTGGCACCTTTCAGTTGCCTACAGTCTGCCAGTAAGTGTTTTACGGTGATAGGTACGTTACACTGTGTTGGGTAAGGTCTTGGTGTTCTAGTCAGTAAATGTTGGTGCGTTAGTCGTGAGTGTCCTATTCTTAGTCTCGTCAATAATACTTCTTCTCTTCTGTTATTCTGAATAGATGATTTTCACGGAAATACTGTTTCTTTTATTCTCCTAAGTTTTTTGTCCCTTTTTTTGGTCCAATTAAAAAATAGAAAAATTAAGATTATTACATTCATCTGCGATGATTTAATATATATATATATATATATATATATATATATATATATATATAAAACAAACCTTGGTTTCAGTTTAGGATTTTACTTACTTTTATATATACGCTAATCATCTATGTAAGGTTTTTATATTTATTTACCAACTAGGCTTGAAGATGGAACAATAAAAGATGGAATTTATATTACATTCTTAAGGTTGTATTGCAATAAATAATTATTTAATAAAAGGAATATAATTACTAAATAGAAAATTAAACGTAGGTAGAGTATTAAAAATAAGTACTAATGCTTGCTCGGTTTCGGTATTAGAATTCCGACATTAAAACTTCTGGTTAATGACTCGATAAACAATAATGTAATTCTTAAATGAAAATTGTATAGGTATATTTAATTGTTAACAGAGAAGGTGGTAAGTGTTTAACCGTAGTATACACCATGATAAAAGGAGTTGATAATGTGAAGGTAAAAAAAGCCGTTAGGAGCATGAACCATGAAGGCCGATCTCAGGCATATCAACTTAGTTTCGTCTCACTTCTACTGTAACCTCATATAAGGCCTAAATTATAATATTTTTTAATAACAGTATTTATTGAAATCTCCTTTCTGTTGCTATTATCTGCTAGATAAATATTTGAATATATACAATAATAAGGCTTAGTAATTAGCTACATAACAAACATATCCTAACATGAGCTAATTGTTTATGTTTTACTTCTTTTTTGTTTAATGCCTACTTTATTGTACTTACAGTATTTCTGAACTAAATGTGGATAATTCTGTAGTCCGTTAATCGTTAACAATTATTTAAAAAAAAAATTATAAAAGTAATTATTATAGTATAAATTTTGTTGTTAATTTTTTTAAAATATTCTCTTAATTCAATCATTATTTAACATATTTATTTATGTTGTTTTTCTATTATTGAATTTATAAAATTGTGGGCAATTAGAGAAATAGGAAAAGGAAAGTTGAACAACGCAGAGTTGCAGAGCTTGCATCCTTGTAGTATAATTAAAGTGATTGATAGCATCAAGGTGGGTAATGGACATGTAAAGCTGTTGGGCTTACTAACCGACGAATATCTAAAAAGTTAATTAGCGCTTAGCCGACAGGTTTGCGTCGGAGAGGTAAGACCGAGGCGTAGGTGGCAGGATTGGGTTTTGTCTGATCTCGGGTGCTTGGGATTCGACGGTGATCATTGGATCGACAGTTTTAGACACGGACTGGTGATATCGGCATCGAAGTTTCGTGTTTCCTAAGCCTATAATTATTGATATTTTTACTCAGAATTAGCTATTGGAAAATTACGTTTACTTTTACAACTAGAATGAATATAATACAATTATTTTTAAATTTGATTGAATAATTTCATTGATTTTAGAATAAATTGTCCATTTTTTATATTCTATGTTACATTTACCACCTTTATTTATAGATCATTTTCTTTTTACAGGAGCGATTTTTGGATTTATTAACTAATCGGGGCAGTGAAATGGACTAACTTCAATAATTCCTGGTGGTAAGTATTTATTTATAATTTCGTAATTTTTTTATTTTTAAATATTTATTGAGATATATTACAATTCATTTCTAAATGAACATTAGTAATAGTGATATAAGACCACATTCACACAATATATACAGAAAACAATGATAAAGTCAAATTACATAAAATATAATATATATATATATATATATATATATATATATATATATATATATATATATATATATACAAAAAAAACAACCTATAATTGAGATAAATATAAATAAATGAAATAAAGAAGTAAGAAATACATTAACATCATACACACAATCATAACTATATACAATTTCGTAATTAGTTCTAAGTTGTAATTTCGGACTATTGTTAGAGAATAAGTAGGTAATAATTTAGCGATTTATATTAAGCGTATAGATTCAAATTGTAAAAACTCAAAATCAGCTCTGAAGGCTATAAATATATATTATATTGAAAAAAGTAAAGACATTGGAGAGGATTGGTGGTAGAATTGGATTTATAAGGCTATCTGGGCACTGTGGTGTTACAGAAAATGAGCTTGCTGATACCAACTAGCTGTCAAAGAGGGATGTTTGTTTCGTGTACATTAACAGAAATCTTGGTTTGGATCGAGGGACAATAACAGCGTGGTAGCAGCAGACCAATTATTTAATGTAAAATAAATTTTTCGAAACAATATTTATTTATGAACATACAGGCTCTACAACCACTAGACTTATTTTTGCCTTTAATTCAAAATACAAAAAAGTTAGTAAAATAAGCAAACTACAAACAAAGTTTAGAATAATAATTAACTTGCAAGAGAGAGAAAAAAAAGAAGAAATACAAATATTAGATAATCTAAAACATCAATTTTTTTTTCTTTTCTAATTTTGTAAAATAATTGAGTGTTTCTTATGAAGAAAGAAAATTTGGAATTAACATAAACAAAAAGAACTCTTCGAAAAATGTAAAAAAAAAATCAACGGAAGAAATAAAAAATCACCCCTAATATTTTGTACCTTAGAAAATACTCTATTTTTTTCGGATACTAGGAATAAATAAAAAAAAAATTAGTAAATAAATAAATTGAGCGGTTGAATGAATAATAATATATAGACTTAACCCGAAAAACATATTAGGTTCAGCCCGAGACGTAGAAAATATTGTCGTATATAAGCAAAGTTATTTTAAAAATAATAGATTTGGGACCGATTCTGAAGCAATTTATACATTGTATATAAGTGTCTATTGATACTCCTTGCGTGATAATTAAAGTATACAAAAAAAAAAAAAAAGAAGAAAATTAATGAAAAAATGCGTTCTCAGGATTAACTTTAAATTCCGTTTTCAGATAGTATGCAGATTGACTGTTATGAGGGATTGGCCGCAAAAGGCAGTTTGTGAGGAAGGGCCGTATCCCTCCCGCGGTCCCAAGGTAAACAATGGCTCTGCAGAACCGATTAACAGATTAGTTTAAATCCTTAGCGTTAGCATAATCCCTGTAGGGATTTATCCCTTTTGGCAGGCAGCGGTTGTGTCTTTATTATAGCTTTATTTTGCAAAATCGTTGTTGATGTGTCGACCACCCGTTATATAACAATAATAATCGTCGGTAATTCCATTAAACAATTTAGAAGTAAATTATTTTTACTGTATTGATTCAATAAATACAACTTTCAGTTTCCCCTATAAACAAGTTTACTCTTATTACAACAGATAATTATTAGCTTATTGCATTATGGAAATTTAGCTCAGAAATGGCCGATAATACTGCAAAAGGGCGTTCTCACTACATCATCAGATCTCAAATTAAACCAGAGCATCCTATATATATATCGGCAGGGTGGAGAAGAAGTCCTAGAATATATAAACTAAAAGAAAAAGTAATACCTTCTGTTGAAGGATCTTCCTTGAACAACAGCAAATGTAACAACAAAAAATGTCAATGGGTTTTAATTGGGAGGCTTCTGCATTTCGAGTCCTCCATCTTGTGACCCTGTCAAGCTTGGTATAAATAGAAAAGGAACAGAGTTTTGCATAGTTTGTTGTATGTTTTATTTAACGTCACTTTATGCTACTGCGGCTAATCGGCAATGCTACAGTGGGAATCCTAAATTTTGTCTATCCAGGTTTAATTAGGATAGGGATCTTTAAAGAGTACCTGACATCGCACAGGCTCGGAACCCCCTTTTTACGTCCCCTCCTAAGGACGGCGTAACTAAGTATTTTTTACTCCCATTAAAAAATTCTTTGACCACCTGCGGGTTTGAACCCGTGACCTTTGGCATAGAAGGCTGTTATGCTAGCCACCCTGCTGCAGGTGATCCCGTTTTGCACAGTATTATGATCAAAAGAATGAGTGAGTGAGAGAAGCACCGAAAAGGCTGAGCAAGGGGGAGTGACAAGCCAGGGGTAAGGTACAGATTAAAGTAAATGTTGAAGCTCAATATTCATTAGTAAAACCATAATAGCAAAAACCGAGACACTTATCTATTTTTCCATTTTTAAAATATCTCATTTTACATTGTATTTCAAGTTCATTAAAACTTAAACATTGTCAATACGTTTATTATAAAATCAAAATATACAATCCACTCAAAATTCATGAACTATCCATGATCTATGGGCAATATTCATAAGGAACAAATTAAATGAATAGCCGGGATCACAAAACACCTTCGAACTAGGGGTGAGCATAATCGAATGATCGGACTTCGATCATTTAAATAATCGAATGATATCATAATCGAATGACCGAGTGATTAGTATGCATTGTGAGAGACGATATACCACAATTCCCGTCTCTATAATGGCTGAGCTGACTGAGCTCGATCATCCCTCGATTATCGTTAAACAATTCACTTCGAATGATCATTCGCTTCTCCAAACTGATTAATCCGATAATCGATAAACTCGAATGATTGGAATAATCGAATGATCCGATAATCGTCATTCGATTATGCCCACCCCTACTTCGAACACTGTTAGTGGCTAAATTCGGCAGAGAAGGAGATGCCCTTTTCCAAGTCAGCTGGGAGCAATCAAGATTGACTCACTGCTATCTAATTACGAAGACATACTCTCAAGAAGACATTGAGGTGATGTTTAACATCAATAAATGCTACAGTAGCTAATCGGACGATGCTATAGTAGGAGTCCTAAAGTTTTTCTATCCAGGTTTAGTGGGGATCCTCATCCTCTCTTTAACGAGATTCATTCTTTAACGAGTACTTGTTATCGCACTGGCTCAAGACCACTTTTTTACGGTTCCTCCGAAGGACGGCACATCTGAGAATTTTTTATTCCCATTATATAATTTTAGGGCTATCTGTCAGGTTGAAATCAGCGGCCTAGGGCGTAGAAGGATATTATGCTAGTCAATACACCATAGGTGACCCCCATAGAAATTGAGGTGCGATATTACCATGACATAACTCTACACCAATCAGCTATTTAAGTTTTTCCATAAAAAATACTTAACATTTTTTTATGGAACCAGTGTTATGGAACTAATAAAATAATAGCCTTTTTTAAATTATTTTTTATTAATAAAGCGAGTAATAAATCATATTATAAAAAGGAAACTCTATCTCTATAACCCATGAATGAGTCTTGGGCACTGTGTATATAGGAGATTCTTACTGTTTCTAGGCCAACGGCCGTGCAATTAGGTGATTAGGCCTTGATCACGCTCAGCCTCTTGACTTTTTTTCCTCAATTGGGTGTCCATACCCTAGGGCCGTTCTGCGGCTGAATTCACAGAATAAATACTATTCTATCATTGTCAGGATTCGTACCCAGAACCGGAGAACAGTAGACTAGTGCTCTATCCACTAAGCCACGCAGCTCCCTAAATAATATTATAAATTTTAAAATTAAAATTGTTTTCTTCTTAATAGTCGGAACTAAGCGTCTGTTAATAACCATCTAAAAAACAAATATTTGGTCTGATTTAACTGAAGCTAAGTAATCTTTTTTTTAATGCTTTCCGATGAAGGCCTGATATTTATACTAAAACGTCAGCCACAAATATAATACTTCTATTTAAGAGTGCTTTATTTGTGTTAAATAATTTATAATTAGCTTGTGTTGTTGGTCGTCCTTTCATAATAGTTTTGGTAAGTCTCGGGTGTTAAATGTTTGACAAAGTCTTATTTATTGTACACTTTTATTTATTGTATTGCGTCAGCTTGTCTGTATATATTTAAAGAAGGACTATTGCCTATAAGACATAAATTATCATTCGATTTAAATTATTATATGAAAAAAAAATAAACGATCTCAATGTTTTGTAACCCGTTTTATTTATTGCGGATTAAGGATTATAAAGAATTATTTTAAAAGTCCATTAGTTTTTATAATATATGTTTCCTGCGGAGTTTTCCCTACTCTGCCAAGTTGATATATAGGTAGACCTGATGAAGTTTCAAGCCTTGATGGAAACGCTATCTATAGTGTATTCCTGTGAGTAACCAGTTCAGCTCGTTATCATACCTAAAAGGAGTTTATTAATTACATTTTTTATTACAAATGTGGACCATAAAGACCCTTTTTAATAGCCGTGAATTATCTGGAAATTGGCATTGCAGAGGTTTTTACTAACTTTTCTTTATTTTATAACTGAATAATTATGTAAAGTAGAAATACACTGTTATAGAATAAGATATATATATTTTATGTAAATATATCAAACAATCTCTTTTAATGATGCATAAACAGTTATGGCTAGATCATATTACCAGCTAATATTAACCTTTTAAATGTTGAATCAAAATTATTAATAATTTTCCTTACTATATATTTCATATATAGGTAAGTAAAAATAAAAAGGAGTGAATATAACATAATTTGATTTGCAACTAAAGGTAAAGTAGCAGAAATATTTTCCTGGGTTAATTGCTTACTCGTTTTCCGCAAATAATAATAGTAATATAAACGTATGAGATAACGTTGGAGCTATATTTTTAAAAAAATCTTTAATTAACATTCTTACATACAAAGTTGTAAAAGGTATTGCTGAGTGACAAAAAGGACATAAAGTTATTGTTGCAGATTATGCATTAATTTCAATTGTTATATTATTTAATATAAAATAAATGTTTTGAAACAATATTTATAAATTTATGAACATAGAGGCTAGGGTCATTTTAGCCGTTGATTCAAAATACAAAGTACAATGATTTTAGTAAAATAAATAAACTACAAGAAAAGTTTAGATAATTAAATTGCAAAAGAAGAAAAATACAAATATTAGAAAATCCAAAACATCAACTTTTTTCTTTTTTGTTAACTTTTCTTTAAGATTTAAATTTCTTTTATGAAGGAAGGCGAATTTATTATAAAATAGACATTGCGACAGTACTGCGATGGAAACAGGAGTCGTCCAAAACATTAGTGTTCCTTCGAAACAATAAAATTCTAATTTCAATTACAACTTTATTAAAAACTTTCAAGAAGCAGAGTATGTAAAAGGCATAAATATCATTTAAAAAATCTTATTCTATATCAATATTTTTTTTTAAACAACTTGAAATTGAATGATTTCATTCGGTATTATCATTACTGATGTTTTAGAACATCCTATTAAGCCCGCATGGAGGAGAATAGATGTTAGTAGGGAAGCAATAGATATTATAGAATACTACTTCACTAATCACATTTAAAATTAATTACGGTTCTTATTGACAAGTAAAGCTTCTCTATTTCAATCTATCTACATTTTCATCTACTGAAGAGAGGGAAAAAAAAATGTGGAAGAGGATTAAAATGCAATCTGACTGGGTAATGCGATTCTCTCGTTCCATCCCCTAGAGGAAATCGGTAAGATTGATTTTAAATCAGTGAGCTGGTAAGGTCTGGAGTGTGTGCCCTCCAGCCGCAATTCAATTACTGCTTTGATCGCGGAATGGAAGACTTTCGATAAGCGGGCCTGGGTGCACTTAAGTGGCTACAGTCTCGTCGACTTCTTCAGTATCTTACAGCTGTCACATGCCGCAACCGCATGGTTTAATTAAATTCTATTCTCCTAGTTCGATTAAATAATAATAATACTGGTAGGCTCAATTAGGAGTATTGCGGATGCACCGTGGAAAAATGAGTAGCAGAAGAATTTAGATGTTTCTAATTGGGTGCTAAAGGAAGATATAAAGTGAGAAGTAGTCGAGAAGATAGTATTGAGTTGGCCGGATAATAATGTAGGATTACAGTCATTATAAAAAAATATACACCTGTTTTTGTTTTATTATTTTTAATAATGAACCACTGTAATAAACAAAAAAACAATATATACCCCCTTCAAAATTCGAGAGCCTACGTTTATCCGAATAACGAATACAAAAAATCCGTTTTTTCCACCGTCTGCTGTACGTTTCATAGAGAATTAAAGTTTCTACAAAATAAAAAAATAATAATTGAAATTAGTAAAGATTTTAGCCATTTTCCTTTGAATTATTTATTACTTTTCATATTACTCAATTGCTTAGCTACAGCCTTATAAACAGTTATATCCTAATAATGTTAATTGTAACTAATAATAATAAACCATTGTGTAATAGTTTGCAGCGTTTTTATTAATCAAATAGTCTCTATTACTTTCAATATATTTATTCTAAAGTTTTGACAGCTTTACCATGCCCTCTGAATAAAATTTGGAATCTTTATAATTTATAAATTCAGAACAATCATTTTCTAAGGCTCTTTGAGCAATAAATTTTTGTGCTGCTTCTCCTTTGTCGAGCAACTCTAAAAAATGTATGCTGTTATGGTAGAATATCCACATTTTATCACAAGAAACCATTCCGGGCTGAATTGGATCGTTGTTGTTTCGGCATAGATGTAAGGAAACTGATAGTTTCACAATTTAGATTAACTCTCTGTGATATTAATGTCTCGGTTTCAACTCCATCTTTAGCAGATTTTTTTTCAATTTCAATTGTAAATCAAACCTGGTCAATCATCACTAGAATAGGTTAACTCAGCCTCTATTAAGTGGGTACACTTAATTAAATACATAATCCACAGCGGTGAAGCATGATTTTCTCTTAAATATTGTAATTTCTTGTACAGTCCACAGTCTACGCCCTAAAGACCGTTCAATAAGGACTAAAAAAACCCAAAACACTTGATGGGTTGCATGCATGATTTTGATACGGAGTAAGGATTTATTAGCTCATCATGATTTTGATACGGAGTAAGGATTTATTAGCTCATAAAATAAATTAAAATTACCATTTTATATATATATATATAAAGGGATGAATAGGAATAATTGTTTTCTTAATTATATTTTAATCTTGCTATGAATATCAGACACTACGAATAATAAATAGAGTTTATAATGAATCATATTTTTTGAACTCCGGCTTCAGTAATGGTAAGGTCGGGAGTAGAGGGGGGAAAGAGGAGAGTAAAAAAAAAAAAAAAAAAAAAAAACCTGGTCAGGGCCTTTTTAACACCTGTTACATGAGTTAGAATCGGAATCGCCCAGGGGTTGATTCTGTATTCTCGATTAAAAATCTATGCTCTCCCTATTTTACGTGCTAAAAGCACTTACCAGAGGCCTCTCTGGTTACGATGGTCGTTTTATTTTATTCTAGGTAAATGTTCCAACAAATCAGTGTTATCCTTTATGGGCCATTTTTTTGAGGATAGGGTTGCTCTCATTTCTTCTGAGGCATTAATACTTATTGATATATTTTTTTTTAAAACTATATTTATTACTCCCTAAGCGATAGTTTTTCTAAGTTATTCAATAAAAACAAAAACAAAAAAAACTTGTACTCTATAATCTATGGAAGGGGGTTCTTCGGTTCAGAACTTATTCTTAATAATAACTAGACACCGGATTTCTATCTTTTGGCGCATAACATTTGCTTACTCGAAACAGAGGAGTAATAATAATAATAATAGGCTTAGCGAACCCGAAGGTTCGATGCCGATACCACCAAATTCCGCCTACACAGACTCGCCCAATGCTCACCATTCAAGCCCAAGCTCCCGAGATCAGCCTCAACGCAATCCTCCCATCTCCGCTTCGGCCTACCTTTCGGACGCCTACCAGTCGGATCAGCAAATACCAACTTTCTCGGAATCCGCTCGTCATCGAGCCCAACAACTTTGCTCGCCCATTTGAGTCTCCGCGATGAAGAGGACTAAAAAAACCCAATAAGGACAAAAAAAACCAGACAGAGGAGTGGAATTTAAAATTTTTACCCTTGCTCGCAGCTCAGGATTAGAATAAATGAATTAGAATAAAAAAGATTGAAAATATTAAATATTTTCCTAATGCTGTTCTTAATAGCTTGAGATGGGAAAGAAAAAATGCAAAAAATAAATCCTCTGAGAACATACAATATTGCTTAATAATACAGTTTTAGTAATTTCATGAACAATAGTAATAATGCTTTAAGACTATATTCATACAGTATGTACAGAAAATCAAAGGGAAAGTAAAATCACATGAATATATGAAACGAATAAAAAAAATAAAATAAAAAAATATATATATAAAACAACAAAAATAACATATAAATAAAATAGTTTACAATAATAAAAAAAATGGACATCTTCCTCATAATCCTCATACCTGTATACCATATTTACATTCTGTGGAGCAGGCTTGTTCCCTTATCAGTGAAGGAAAAAGCAGAATCTGAGGGATCCTAGCGCCTTACTTTCAGCCGCGTCATTGATGAGAACCCGTGGAAGTTTAGCATAACTAAAAAGAGAGAGATTTAGGTCGAATTTTAATAGTATTGGCATTCTATATAATGCCTATTTATTTTTAATGTGTTTTTTATAAATGAATCAATTGAATGAATGAAAGTAGTTTTGTAAATTAACGCACTGATAAAATCTAGACTTTAAGTTATAAAACATTTTCTGTTAAGCATAACTAGTAAGCATTCTGTTTGTTCATTTATTTATCATTTGAATAATAATTAGAAGTGTTATTGCATTTTTAAATTTTCTTTGATGAGATTTTGTTTCATAAATTGATCTTTGTTTGAAGAAATAATTAAAATAATAATTGAGTTTCAGAGACAAGCCAACCCTTCTTGGTCTCAAGGCCCAATCTTACAGGCCTTCTGTAACCGATTGATACAGACCTTGAGAGGCCCGAGTAATTAACTTGATTAATTAATTGAAACACTGATTGCTTTTAATTCGTTTATCATAAAAATTAAATTTTTAAAAAAAATTATAATATGTATATTACTGATTGAAGGATTTATCGACAAAGCGTCGATTGTCACTGGTGGGTAATATTCATTAAGATAAACTAGTAAATTTCCTTATTTGCCAAGGAACATATTCCCAACCTTGTCATTTTCATTATCATTTCCACCATTCATTTTCGAACTCTGATTTAGTAAAAATTTGTTGAGAAAATCTATTTTTAGGATGAAACGTTTAAGAGTTGTGAAGTCCCACATCGGTGAAATAATCTAACGGTAAAAACAATAATTCATAATTCTGTGACGTTAGTTGGTTATTTATTTAATGCCACTTTATGCTGCTTTGGTTGATCGAACGATACTGGATTGGGAGTCCTAAATTTTGACTATCCAGGTTTGATTAGGATAAGGAGCTTTAATTAAGTATCTGACATCACACAGGCTCGGACCATCATTTTACGTCCCTCCGAAGGACGCCTTTACCAATGCCAATAATTCTTTAGTTTTTTGGTCGTTCAGCCCTTCTATTTATTGGTACAAAACATCTTGACCGTTTAGTCAGCCAGGTGTATTTATATTTGGATCTAATTAATATACGGAGAAAAATGAAATAAATACAATGGTAATATCATTCAATAATTTTTTTGAAAACGTTTTTATTGATATTTTCAACTGAATTAAGAAAAAAAAAATACATCAAGGAAATTATACAAACAATGTCATGATATACATATAGAGATGCTTTCCATTGGAAGTACTCTAAAAATATTTAAAAACTTATTCTTAAAACTGGTTCCGGGGCCATCTCCTTTTCATGCGCCTCAGAGGATTATCAGGAATTGAAGAATAAGAAATGATTGAAACTAGTGGGCTAGAGAGAGAATGGAGTCTGTCATGAAAGGATTGATACCTGCTCCGGGCCAAATCAGTAACATAGGGAAAAATAAGGTCTTTATGGATAAGTTTTTTCGTGACAATTTAAGGAGCGTTGAGGATTTTACGAAGGATTTTGGTTTGTAAGGATTGGATGCGGGAAGAATTCGATGGTTTAAATGAGCCACAAAGCTCTACTCCGTAAGTCCAGATTGGCCTTATCATAGTCATATAGATGAGCCTTTTATAGTTAAGAGGAAGGTTTGACCGTTTGTCTAGTTAGTTTTGATTTAGCCTAAAACGGCGATAAAACCTTACGACCTCTGCATTCGCATTTTCTTAGCAAACTTTAGACACTAATAATAATAATGTGTTTTATTGATTAAATTTTCATACATAAATTTACTGTACATATATATATTATATATATATATATATATATAATATATATATATATTGCACACTAAGCATAGAATTTAGTCCATCAGCAGAATAGCGCGCCTTAACAAAAAATTCTTTACAAATATTGTATAAACAATAATAATAACATCAAACTAACTGAACATTTTTTTTCCCCTTTCTTTAAATATTGAACTCTGATATAAGTATATATATATTTATATATATACATATATATATATATATATATATATATATATATATATCCTTATATATGTTTATATATATTTATATATAAAAATATATATATTTCCAGGCTCTTTATTGATAGTGTTACCCAATTTTCACTGTTTAGATACTTTTTGTATTGCTGTTTGGACAATACTGCCCCGCCAAGCCAACGCATCCTTATTTCTATATCCTCTATGTCTATATTATTACATAGACTACAATAACAGTAACTTTAGACACTACAATTAACTTATAAATTACATGTTAAATTGCAATACCTGTTAGAAAGAAGCTGGATGAGAGAACTCCTTTGCTAAATTAAAGCCCATGTTCTGCTTCTGAACTTTTCTCCAGCACATTTACTGATAGGCTAATTTCATTTGACTGGTGTGAATCAAGAATTAAGAAGAAAAATAATTAGATAGAAGGACCACTGTATTGATCTTTTCTGTATAATTTTCGATGGCAACAAAGGTATTGCTTACTACTTATTTTCAGCTGAGTGTTCAGACGTAGGGTAAGCATTCTTCGAAAATATATATTTTAAAGATTGCTCTACAACTTTGGAAACCTTGGGGTTATAAACGAGATTTATTTCTTCTTTTTTGGTATTAACTAGATACGTTATTCGAATTAAAAGTTTTGTAAAGTTAAAAGGAATAATCCTGATTTTTCTTTAACTATATTTAAATAATGCTTTAAAAAGGCTGAGGTTTCAATTAAAGTTTGTGGAAGGTTTCATAATGTTTTAATACCAACAACTTCGGATTGTATTATTCCTGGTTTCCAAAATTTCACTTCACATGCATGTTTTCATTCCCTTTAAATGTGAAATATATTTGTGAAAATGCCGCTATTGTGTTTCAATCAAACTTTTCTAATTAAATCTTAGCTAAATGCGCTGGTTATATTCATGCTAACTCAGCAAGCTACCAGAGGCTCACCGAACTGAACTCAGACGATAAGGGGTTAATCCCCTCTCCATTTACCTTCGCATTACAACCCTGTAAGCATCAAATAATTTAATAACACAACATTAAATTTAGTGGTTTATATATAAAAACTTTTTTTTAAATATTTATTTATTGAGAAATATTACAATCTGTTTCAGAATGAACAATAGTAATAGAGATATAGGACCACATTCATACAATATAATATATAAAAACTAATCGCCTTTTCTCGCGGTCATCGCATTACACGTGAACGGCTTGACCGATTTCCCTAATTCTTTTTTACTTTCACTTACTATATATAGTAAGGGGAAGTATTGCGATCGTGAAAATTTTCGAATTCGAGTTTTCAACGGAAATACACATTTTAGGGTCCCCTGAGTCCAAATAACCAAGTCCCGCAAAAAGGTCTGTGTGTGTGTGTGTGGTAACTCCCGGGCGGAAACGGTAAGTCCTATGAAACTGAAATTTCATATTTAAGACAACTATACGACCGAGACGTGACAAAACTTTTTTCATCAAAATGAGCTTACCAGAAGAGGCACTTTATACCATGCATTTTGCACCTTTTTTCAATTTTCTCGAAAACGGTTCCGACGATTTTTATGAAACTCGCTATATCGATGTAAAATTTGATGGGCTTTAATATCATGTAGGTTTTATTTGGATAATAATGGTCTGACAGGGCTTAAATGCCGATATTTTAAATTTTCTTCCCCTAAAGTACCTTTAATTTTGTAGATTCAATAATAATAACTAGATTATCTTGTTAACGCTGATGAAAAACAGGTAAATATATAAATTGAATAAATTCGATACCCAACTAATGGAGAAAACAGAAAAAATATTTTTTTAATGCAATTTTTCGTTTTTGAACATAAGAGCAGTAATATACATGTATGATATACCGTTGGAAAGCTAAAGATTTTAGAAAAAATGTCATCTCATACACAAGCTTTTAAAAGTTAATAGAGAGTGATGAAAAGAAGATAAAACTAACTGATTATTTTAGATAATAATATAATATATTTTTTAATAAAACACATGTTTCTATATAAATTCAATTTGATTAATTCCTTAATAGTTTCACGTATTTTTTTTTTTATCTTTAACTGTATTTGAAAATTCTTTCATTGATTTTAAAAATGGAGGTAAGTGAAAGTCGTGTGTTGCCCGCACCAGATTTTTTATTATGTTTATATCCCTCAGGAGAAGGATCTCGTGAAAGGAAAAAAGAGAAAAGTCACTTTGGTAAATAGTTTTTTTTTTCTTTTTTCATAATTTTGCGCGGTAACAATAATCTCTATATCTTTATATAGAAAATTGAAGTTAGGAGAAGGATCTTATTTAAGATTAACAAAGAAAAGTTACTTAAGGCAATAGGTTTTTTTTTTTTTTTTTAAATATTTTAAGTCAATAATAATCTATCTATATATGTGTATAAATGAATCGACTTATCCTTGGTCATCGCAACACACGTGAGCGGCTTGACCGATTTAACTAAATTATAGTTAAGACAGGACATTGTCTGTCGGGTCAACTAGTAGTTCATAAAAATATCTGATTGTGCGTCTGTGTGGTAAGTCTAGCTCAGAAACGATACGTTGTGTTAAACTTAAATTCCACATTTTAAGAGCGTAAATGCCTAAGACGTTATGGCATTTGTAAAACAAAATCAGTGAACCCGAAGAGCCACTTTATACTCTTCTTTTTATATCATTAAACTCGCTACATCGACGTAAATTTTAAAGGGCTTTATTACCATCTAGTTTCACTCTGATTAAATAGTCCAACAAGGACTTAATGCCGATATTTTGAATATCCTTCCTTGTCCTGTTTTGCTAAACATAGGTGACACTAGCGACTGTAAAATTTGTATTTCTCTCGAGCGGTATCTAGCGCCACTTTTGGTGACTAGGTGCTCTAAGCTTTGTTCCCCTTTTTAAGGGTGCCCTGCATTACGAGAGAACAGGTTGTTGAAAATTCGTGAGATTTGGTGATAGTGAATTATCACACACAATCTCAACGTATAAATATTCAACTACCGTATATTCTATAAAACTTCATCATTTATTACTTTCACTTACTATATATAGTAAGGGGAAGTATTGCGATCGTGAAAATTTTCGAATTCCAGTTTTCAACGGAAATACACGTTTTAGGGTCCCCTGAGTCCAAATAACCAAGTCCCGCAAAAAGGTCTGTGTGTGTGTGTGTGTGTGTGTGTGTGTGTCTGTGTGTGTGTGTGTGTGTGTGGTAACTCCCGGGCGGAAACGGTAAGTCCTATGAAACTGAAATTTCATATTTAAGACAACTATACGCCCGAGACGGGACAAAACTTTTTTCATCAAAATGAGCTTACCAGAAGAGGCACTTTATACCATGCATTTTGCACCTTTTTTCGATTTTCTCAAAAACGGTTCCGACGATTTTGATTAAAATCGCTATATCGATGTAAAATTGATTGGGCTTTAATATCATGTAGGTTTTATTTGGATAAAAATGGTCTGACGGGGCTTAAATGCCGATATTTTAAATTTTCTTTCCCTAAAGTACCTTTAATTTTGTAGATTCAATAATAAAAACTAGATTATCTTGTTAACGCTGATGAAAAACAGGTAAATATATAAATTGAATGAATTCGATAATCAACTAAAGGAGAAAAGAGAAAAAATATATTTTTAATGAAATTTTTCGTTTTTGAACATTAGAGCAGTAATATACATGTATGATATACCGTTGGAAAGCTCAAGATTTTAGAAAAAAATATCATCTCATACACAAGCTTTTAGAAGTTAATAGAGAGTGATGAGAAGAAGATAAAACTAACTGATTATTTTAGATAATAATATAATAGATTTTTTAATAAAACACATGTTTATATATAAATTCAATTTGATTAATTCCTTAATAGTTTCACGTATTTTTATCTCTAACTGTATTTGAAAATTCTTTCATTGATTTTAAAAATCGAGGTAAGTGAAAGTCGTGTGTTGCCCGCACCAGATTTTTTTTATCTCTAACTGTATTTGAAAATTCTTTCATTGATTTTAAAAATCGAGGTAAGTGAAAGTCGTGTGTTGCCCGCACCAGATTTTTTTTTTTATAAATTTATAATAAAACACGGAGTTAAATGCCTACTCATCATTCCTAATCCTAATCCTAATCAAAACTCAATGTAGTTCTTTAACTTTTTTTCTGTTCTTTCTCCATTTAAATAGATTTTAGCAATTCTTTTTTTAAAATATAATTTTACATTATTTTTCAGACGACCCAATAAAAAGCAATGAAGTGAACTTTAATTTGGTTAGGAACCTCGACTTAGTGCGTAAACTCATTTATTGGGTGAATGACCCACTAATACGGTAGCTAGATTAGTTGTGCGGTGAAGTTCAGTAATTCTTACTTCAAAACTCAGTCACGTTTCTAGCTTGTTATAGTCGTTTGCTACTTTTGAAGAACTCATTGAAAGAGTGGAAAATCATATTAACCTAATTATGATTAATTAATCATTAATTCTTCATTTTTATTAAAAGTCGCTTCTTGTGATAATCCCTTAATAGTTGAATATGAAATATTATTCTAAAAGGATTCGAATCATGCTCTAATGTCATTGTTTTTTTTAATATATATAATTATTCAGCTCTTCCGCTAAAATAATAAAATAAATAATCAAAAACTGTTTTAATTTATTTGCAATTGTTTTTCGCCAATTGGTATTTGCCACCTGATAAAAAAAAAAAAAAATGTTAACTGCCGAAAAGTAGGTTAATTCAAGGCAACTCTAGGCCACCGCCTCAAATGTCATGGGGGTGGGTTGTACGTTTGTTTGTTTGTTTTGGTTTTAAGGCGTAAAACCCTTACGTCATCAACGCCTAGCTACTATATGTATATTTAACCTTACATAAATAATTGAAAAAAAAGATTATAATATAAACAATAATTAAAAATTAATTAATTAAAAAACTGACAAGGAATGTATATCATTACATTTAATTAATATTGTAGTCTTTATAATTTAGATAACAATGATTGCTTCTTTAGAAAATCAAAAAATAATTTAATGGTTTCCTCTCTATTACCCAATACTGTTGAAATATTTAGGTTTAGTCCAATTTTATTCAGGTGTAATAATATGGGCATTCCTGAAAAATATGCCGAATGGTAAGGGTTCTATCACAATGCTGGCACCGGGGCACGGGCTGCCTGGTAAAAAGATGCGAATGCGTTAACCGCGAATGTCCTATCCTCAGCCGGGTCAGTTCGACCTCCTCCCTGCGGCTGCTACGGCTAGATGTGGACCAGGGTTTCACTGTTTTTTTTATATTCTTCAGTTTGCTTAACTGGCTATCGTCCCACATTTTCTGCCATCGGTCCTCTTCTTGCTTTTTGAGCAGTTCATTGAGTTCAGACGGGGTCAAGATGGCTGTTCCTCTCTCTGGCAGTGTGAGCGCCTGCCTCGCTGCCCGGTCCGAAAGCTCGTTACCGGTAATTCCCACGTGGCTCGGTACCCACACGAAGCTTACCGACTTCCCCAGCTTTCGCAACACAGCTTTATGGGAGTGAGTGCGGACTAGTATGGGTAATCGGTGGGTTGTACGGGTTGGTGTTGGATTCAAGTGGTGGTTGGAACGATGGCTACATGTTGTAAGTCAGTCTGTCGTGAATTTTTTTATAATTTTCTGTTTCTGTGTCTGAAACTGTGAGTATGTCCAAAGTCCTCGTGAAGGAATTCTTTGGTGTCATAAAACGGTAATTTTTGTGCAGTTACATCTCTAAAAAAATATGGAGAATACAAAAAAAAAAAATTTCAGCTATTTCTTACCATCTCAAAATGCATTAATTGGAAAAGTTTTGTATAGAATTGATTGGATTTTCTCTTAATTTAACCCAGAGAATATAGAAGAGTTTTTAAACTATTATGTAATATGTAATTTGTGCTACATAGCTAGTATACATATACTATATATGTAGTAAAGTTCAATACACTGAACATTCCGTTATAATTTATCTTAAATTTAATTAAAGATTTATTAAAAGAGACTGTTTTATTGCACTAACCCTTACTTAAAGGTTTTTAAAACTTATGCGCACTTCCAAAATCTCCTAATTAACCTCCACGTACTTCTATAGTTTCATTTACAATTAATCTACTACTTCCATTATTTCATCGGTTAATTTAGTTTCTAAGGAACCTACCTTTTCAAAAGTTGGCTTTGACCGAAACTCATTTTAGTGGAGCTTGTTGAATAAAGAAAAAAAAAAAAAAAAAGGAACGAAAGCTTTAAATTAGTGTGCAAACTGAAGGGTACTGTTAATAGCATACGTGATGAAAGGGACGTAATTAAAAAAAATCTAAAGGAATTTTTTTAAAAATAGGAATTTTTCTTTCCCTAAAGTACCTTTAATTTTGTAGATTCAATAATAAAAACTAGATTATCTTGTTAACGCTGATGAAAAACAGGTAAATATATAAATTGAATGAATTCGATAATCAACTAAAGGAGAAAAGAGAAAAAAATATATTTTTAATGAAATTTTTCGTTTTTGAACATTAGAGCAGTAATATACATGTATGATATACCGTTGGAAAGCTCAAGATTTTAGAAAAAAATATCATCTCATACACAAGCTTTTAGAAGTTAATAGAGAGTGATGAGAAGAAGATAAAACTAACTGATTATTTTAGATAATAATATAATAGATTTTTTAATAAAACACATGTTTATATATAAATTCAATTTGATTAATTCCTTAATAGTTTCACGTATTTTTATCTCTAACTGTATTTGAAAATTCTTTCATTGATTTTAAAAATCGAGGTAAGTGAAAGTCGTGTGTTGCCCGCACCAGATTTTTTTTTATCTCTAACTGTATTTGAAAATTCTTTCATTGATTTTAAAAATCGAGGTAAGTGAAAGTCGTGTGTTGCCCGCACCAGATTTTTTTTTTTATAAATTTATAATAAAAACACGGAGTTAAATGCCTACTCATCATTCCTAATCCTAATCCTAATCAAAACTCAATGTAGTTCTTTAACTTTTTTTCTGTTCTTTCTCCATTTAAATAGATTTTAGCAATTCTTTTTTTAAAATATAATTTTACATTATTTTTCAGACGACCCAATAAAAAGCAATGAAGTGAACTTTAATTTGGTTAGGAACCTCGACTTAGTGCGTAAACTCATTTATTGGGTGAATGACCCACTAATACGGTAGCTAGATTAGTTGTGCGGTGAAGTTCAGTAATTCTTACTTCAAAACTCAGTCACGTTTCTAGCTTGTTATAGTCGTTTGCTACTTTTGAAGAACTCATTGAAAGAGTGGAAAATCATATTAACCTAATTATGATTAATTAATCATTAATTCTTCATTTTTATTAAAAGTCGCTTCTTGTGATAATCCCTTAATAGTTGAATATGAAATATTATTCTAAAAGGATTCGAATCATGCTCTAATGTCATTGTTTTTTTTAATATATATAATTATTCAGCTCTTCCGCTAAAATAATAAAATAAATAATCAAAAACTGTTTTAATTTATTTGCAATTGTTTTTCGCCAATTGGTATTTGCCACCTGATAAAAAAAAAAAAAATGTTAACTGCCGAAAAGTAGGTTAATTCAAGGCAACTCTAGGCCACCGCCTCAAATGTCATGGGGGTGGGTTGTACGTTTGTTTGTTTGTTTTGGTTTTAAGGCGTAAAACCCTTACGTCATCAACGCCTAGCTACTATATGTATATTTAACCTTACATAAATAATTGAAAAAAAAGATTATAATATAAACAATAATTAAAAATTAATTAATTAAAAAACTGACAAGGAATGTATATCATTACATTTAATTAATATTGTAGTCTTTATAATTTAGATAACAATGATTGCTTCTTTAGAAAATCAAAAAATAATTTAATGGTTTCCTCTCTATTACCCAATACTGTTGAAATATTTAGGTTTAGTCCAATTTTATTCAGGTGTAATAATATGGGCATTCCTGAAAAATATGCCGAATGGTAAGGGTTCTATCACAATGCTGGCACCGGGGCACGGGCTGCCTGGTAAAAAGATGCGAATGCGTTAACCGCGAATGTCCTATCCTCAGCCGGGTCAGTTCGACCTCCTCCCTGCGGCTGCTACGGCTAGATGTGGACCAGGGTTTCACTGTTTTTTTTATATTCTTCAGTTTGCTTAACTGGCTATCGTCCCACATTTTCTGCCATCGGTCCTCTTCTTGCTTTTTGAGCAGTTCATTGAGTTCAGACGGGGTCAAGATGGCTGTTCCTCTCTCTGGCAGTGTGAGCGCCTGCCTCGCTGCCCGGTCCGAAAGCTCGTTACCGGTAATTCCCACGTGGCTCGGTACCCACACGAAGCTTACCGACTTCCCCAGCTTTCGCAACACAGCTTTATGGGAGTGAGTGCGGACTAGTATGGGTAATCGGTGGGTTGTACGGGTTGGTGTTGGATTCAAGTGGTGGTTGGAACGATGGCTACATGTTGTAAGTCAGTCTGTCGTGAATTTTTTATAATTTTCTGTTTCTGTGTCTGAAACTGTGAGTATGTCCAAAGTCCTCGTGAAGGAATTCTTTGGTGTCATAAAACGGTAATTTTTGTGCAGTTACATCTCTAAAAAAATATGGAGAATACAAAAAAAAAAAATTTCAGCTATTTCTTACCATCTCAAAATGCATTAATTGGAAAAGTTTTGTATAGAATTGATTGGATTTTCTCTTAATTTAACCCAGAGAATATAGAAGAGTTTTTAAACTATTATGTAATATGTAATTTGTGCTACATAGCTAGTATACATATACTATATATGTAGTAAAGTTCAATACACTGAACATTCCGTTATAATTTATCTTAAATTTAATTAAAGATTTATTAAAAGAGACTGTTTTATTGCACTAACCCTTACTTAAAGGTTTTTAAAACTTATGCGCACTTCCAAAATCTCCTAATTAACCTCCACGTACTTCTATAGTTTCATTTACAATTAATCTACTACTTCCATTATTTCATCGGTTAATTTAGTTTCTAAGGAACCTACCTTTTCAAAAGTTGGCTTTGACCGAAACTCATTTTAGTGGAGCTTGTTGAATAAAGAAAAAAAAAAAAAAAAGGAACGAAAGCTTTAAATTAGTGTGCAAACTGAAGGGTACTGTTAATAGCATACGTGATGAAAGGGACGTAATTAAAAAAAATCTAAAGGAATTTTTTTAAAAATAGGAATTTTTCTTTCCCTAAAGTACCTTTAATTTTGTAGATTCAATAATAAAAACTAGATTATCTTGTTAACGCTGATGAAAAACAGGTAAATATATAAATTGAATGAATTCGATAATCAACTAAAGGAGAAAAGAGAAAAAATATATTTTTAATGAAATTTTTCGTTTTTGAACATTAGAGCAGTAATATACATGTATGATATACCGTTGGAAAGCTCAAGATTTTAGAAAAAAATATCATCTCATACACAAGCTTTTAGAAGTTAATAGAGAGTGATGAGAAGAAGATAAAACTAACTGATTATTTTAGATAATAATATAATAGATTTTTTAATAAAACACATGTTTATATATAAATTCAATTTGATTAATTCCTTAATAGTTTCACGTATTTTTATCTCTAACTGTATTTGAAAATTCTTTCATTGATTTTAAAAATCGAGGTAAGTGAAAGTCGTGTGTTGCCCGCACCAGATTTTTTTTATCTCTAACTGTATTTGAAAATTCTTTCATTGATTTTAAAAATCGAGGTAAGTGAAAGTCGTGTGTTGCCCGCACCAGATTTTTTTTTTTATAAATTTATAATAAAACACGGAGTTAAATGCCTACTCATCATTCCTAATCCTAATCCTAATCAAAACTCAATGTAGTTCTTTAACTTTTTTTCTGTTCTTTCTCCATTTAAATAGATTTTAGCAATTCTTTTTTTAAAATATAATTTTACATTATTTTTCAGACGACCCAATAAAAAGCAATGAAGTGAACTTTAATTTGGTTAGGAACCTCGACTTAGTGCGTAAACTCATTTATTGGGTGAATGACCCACTAATACGGTAGCTAGATTAGTTGTGCGGTGAAGTTCAGTAATTCTTACTTCAAAACTCAGTCACGTTTCTAGCTTGTTATAGTCGTTTGCTACTTTTGAAGAACTCATTGAAAGAGTGGAAAATCATATTAACCTAATTATGATTAATTAATCATTAATTCTTCATTTTTATTAAAAGTCGCTTCTTGTGATAATCCCTTAATAGTTGAATATGAAATATTATTCTAAAAGGATTCGAATCATGCTCTAATGTCATTGTTTTTTTTAATATATATAATTATTCAGCTCTTCCGCTAAAATAATAAAATAAATAATCAAAAACTGTTTTAATTTATTTGCAATTGTTTTTCGCCAATTGG
Source organism: Piezodorus guildinii (assembly GCA_023052935.1). Taxonomy (NCBI): domain Eukaryota; kingdom Metazoa; phylum Arthropoda; class Insecta; order Hemiptera; family Pentatomidae; genus Piezodorus; species Piezodorus guildinii. The sequence continues at coordinate 68,420,885 of CM041293.1, forward strand.
TATTTGCCACCTGATAAAAAAAAAAAAAATGTTAACTGCCGAAAAGTAGGTTAATTCAAGGCAACTCTAGGCCACCGCCTCAAATGTCATGGGGGTGGGTTGTACGTTTGTTTGTTTGTTTTGGTTTTAAGGCGTAAAACCCTTACGTCATCAACGCCTAGCTACTATATGTATATTTAACCTTACATAAATAATTGAAAAAAAAGATTATAATATAAACAATAATTAAAAATTAATTAATTAAAAAACTGACAAGGAATGTATATCATTACATTTAATTAATATTGTAGTCTTTATAATTTAGATAACAATGATTGCTTCTTTAGAAAATCAAAAAATAATTTAATGGTTTCCTCTCTATTACCCAATACTGTTGAAATATTTAGGTTTAGTCCAATTTTATTCAGGTGTAATAATATGGGCATTCCTGAAAAATATGCCGAATGGTAAGGGTTCTATCACAATGCTGGCACCGGGGCACGGGCTGCCTGGTAAAAAGATGCGAATGCGTTAACCGCGAATGTCCTATCCTCAGCCGGGTCAGTTCGACCTCCTCCCTGCGGCTGCTACGGCTAGATGTGGACCAGGGTTTCACTGTTTTTTTTATATTCTTCAGTTTGCTTAACTGGCTATCGTCCCACATTTTCTGCCATCGGTCCTCTTCTTGCTTTTTGAGCAGTTCATTGAGTTCAGACGGGGTCAAGATGGCTGTTCCTCTCTCTGGCAGTGTGAGCGCCTGCCTCGCTGCCCGGTCCGAAAGCTCGTTACCGGTAATTCCCACGTGGCTCGGTACCCACACGAAGCTTACCGACTTCCCCAGCTTTCGCAACACAGCTTTATGGGAGTGAGTGCGGACTAGTATGGGTAATCGGTGGGTTGTACGGGTTGGTGTTGGATTCAAGTGGTGGTTGGAACGATGGCTACATGTTGTAAGTCAGTCTGTCGTGAATTTTTTTATAATTTTCTGTTTCTGTGTCTGAAACTGTGAGTATGTCCAAAGTCCTCGTGAAGGAATTCTTTGGTGTCATAAAACGGTAATTTTTGTGCAGTTACATCTCTAAAAAAATATGGAGAATACAAAAAAAAAAAATTTCAGCTATTTCTTACCATCTCAAAATGCATTAATTGGAAAAGTTTTGTATAGAATTGATTGGATTTTCTCTTAATTTAACCCAGAGAATATAGAAGAGTTTTTAAACTATTATGTAATATGTAATTTGTGCTACATAGCTAGTATACATATACTATATATGTAGTAAAGTTCAATACACTGAACATTCCGTTATAATTTATCTTAAATTTAATTAAAGATTTATTAAAAGAGACTGTTTTATTGCACTAACCCTTACTTAAAGGTTTTTAAAACTTATGCGCACTTCCAAAATCTCCTAATTAACCTCCACGTACTTCTATAGTTTCATTTACAATTAATCTACTACTTCCATTATTTCATCGGTTAATTTAGTTTCTAAGGAACCTACCTTTTCAAAAGTTGGCTTTGACCGAAACTCATTTTAGTGGAGCTTGTTGAATAAAGAAAAAAAAAAAAAAAAAAGGAACGAAAGCTTTAAATTAGTGTGCAAACTGAAGGGTACTGTTAATAGCATACGTGATGAAAGGGACGTAATTAAAAAAAATCTAAAGGAATTTTTTTAAAAATAGGAATTTTTCTTTCCCTAAAGTACCTTTAATTTTGTAGATTCAATAATAAAAACTAGATTATCTTGTTAACGCTGATGAAAAACAGGTAAATATATAAATTGAATGAATTCGATAATCAACTAAAGGAGAAAGAGAAAAAAATATATTTTTAATGAAATTTTTCGTTTTTGAACATTAGAGCAGTAATATACATGTATGATATACCGTTGGAAAGCTCAAGATTTTAGAAAAAAATATCATCTCATACACAAGCTTTTAGAAGTTAATAGAGAGTGATGAGAAGAAGATAAAACTAACTGATTATTTTAGATAATAATATAATAGATTTTTTAATAAAACACATGTTTATATATAAATTCAATTTGATTAATTCCTTAATAGTTTCACGTATTTTTATCTCTAACTGTATTTGAAAATTCTTTCATTGATTTTAAAAATCGAGGTAAGTGAAAGTCGTGTGTTGCCCGCACCAGATTTTTTTTATCTCTAACTGTATTTGAAAATTCTTTCATTGATTTTAAAAATCGAGGTAAGTGAAAGTCGTGTGTTGCCCGCACCAGATTTTTTTTTTTATAAATTTATAATAAAACACGGAGTTAAATGCCTACTCATCATTCCTAATCCTAATCCTAATCAAAACTCAATGTAGTTCTTTAACTTTTTTTCTGTTCTTTCTCCATTTAAATAGATTTTAGCAATTCTTTTTTTAAAATATAATTTTACATTATTTTTCAGACGACCCAATAAAAAGCAATGAAGTGAACTTTAATTGGTTAGGAACCTCGACTTAGTGCGTAAACTCATTTATTGGGTGAATGACCCACTAATACGGTAGCTAGATTAGTTGTGCGGTGAAGTTCAGTAATTCTTACTTCAAAACTCAGTCACGTTTCTAGCTTGTTATAGTCGTTTGCTACTTTTGAAGAACTCATTGAAAGAGTGGAAAATCATATTAACCTAATTATGATTAATTAATCATTAATTCTTCATTTTTATTAAAAGTCGCTTCTTGTGATAATCCCTTAATAGTTGAATATGAAATATTATTCTAAAAGGATTCGAATCATGCTCTAATGTCATTGTTTTTTTTAATATATATAATTATTCAGCTCTTCCGCTAAAATAATAAAATAAATAATCAAAAACTTTTTTAATTTATTTGCAATTGTTTTTCGCCAATTGGTATTTGCCACCTGATAAAAAAAAAAAAAATGTTAACTGCCGAAAAGTAGGTTAATTCAAGGCAACTCTAGGCCACCGCCTCAAATGTCATGGGGGTGGGTTGTACGTTTGTTTGTTTGTTTTGGTTTTAAGGCGTAAAACCCTTACGTCATCAACGCCTAGCTACTATATGTATATTTAACCTTACATAAATAATTGAAAAAAAAGATTATAATATAAACAATAATTAAAAATTAATTAATTAAAAAACTGACAAGGAATGTATATCATTACATTTAATTAATATTGTAGTCTTTATAATTTAGATAACAATGATTGCTTCTTTAGAAAATCAAAAAATAATTTAATGGTTTCCTCTCTATTACCCAATACTGTTGAAATATTTAGGTTTAGTCCAATTTTATTCAGGTGTAATAATATGGGCATTCCTGAAAAATATGCCGAATGGTAAGGGTTCTATCACAATGCTGGCACCGGGGCACGGGCTGCCTGGTAAAAAGATGCGAATGCGTTAACCGCGAATGTCCTATCCTCAGCCGGGTCAGTTCGACCTCCTCCCTGCGGCTGCTACGGCTAGATGTGGACCAGGGTTTCACTGTTTTTTTTATATTCTTCAGTTTGCTTAACTGGCTATCGTCCCACATTTTCTGCCATCGGTCCTCTTCTTGCTTTTTGAGCAGTTCATTGAGTTCAGACGGGGTCAAGATGGCTGTTCCTCTCTCTGGCAGTGTGAGCGCCTGCCTCGCTGCCCGGTCCGAAAGCTCGTTACCGGTAATTCCCACGTGGCTCGGTACCCACACGAAGCTTACCGACTTCCCCAGCTTTCGCAACACAGCTTTATGGGAGTGAGTGCGGACTAGTATGGGTAATCGGTGGGTTGTACGGGTTGGTGTTGGATTCAAGTGGTGGTTGGAACGATGGCTACATGTTGTAAGTCAGTCTGTCGTGAATTTTTTTATAATTTTCTGTTTCTGTGTCTGAAACTGTGAGTATGTCCAAAGTCCTCGTGAAGGAATTCTTTGGTGTCATAAAACGGTAATTTTTGTGCAGTTACATCTCTAAAAAAATATGGAGAATACAAAAAAAAAAAATTTCAGCTATTTCTTACCATCTCAAAATGCATTAATTGGAAAAGTTTTGTATAGAATTGATTGGATTTTCTCTTAATTTAACCCAGAGAATATAGAAGAGTTTTTAAACTATTATGTAATATGTAATTTGTGCTACATAGCTAGTATACATATACTATATATGTAGTAAAGTTCAATACACTGAACATTCCGTTATAATTTATCTTAAATTTAATTAAAGATTTATTAAAAGAGACTGTTTTATTGCACTAACCCTTACTTAAAGGTTTTTAAAACTTATGCGCACTTCCAAAATCTCCTAATTAACCTCCACGTACTTCTATAGTTTCATTTACAATTAATCTACTACTTCCATTATTTCATCGGTTAATTTAGTTTCTAAGGAACCTACCTTTTCAAAAGTTGGCTTTGACCGAAACTCATTTTAGTGGAGCTTGTTGAATAAAGAAAAAAAAAAAAAAAAAAGGAACGAAAGCTTTAAATTAGTGTGCAAACTGAAGGGTACTGTTAATAGCATACGTGATGAAAGGGACGTAATTAAAAAAAATCTAAAGGAATTTTTAACAAAATTGTTGACTTTAGTCTTTTGAAGGTGTTAACCCGGTATTTGATGACACTTTAGTGGTTATAAATAACATTACGGATTACAGCTTCTCAGTTAAAAAATGAATCTTGAGTATACAACAGAATTTTACTTATAGCTCTAAATAATTATACTATCATAATGATAATAAAACGATTTAAAAATAAAATAATGATTAATTTAAAATTAGGTGCGAGCGATATTTCAGTTACAAAGAATTGTGTCGTTGTGGACGTGTAGCCTCATTCGTCTCCTTTCGGAAACAGAGGTAGTCTTGAAGGAGTTATAAGATGTAATAGAACTTTATAAATAATGTAAATAAACGCTTTATGTGTTATAGAGTTTTATGTCGGTACGTTTTATTTTATTTTATTTGTTTATAGAATTTAGTAAAATGTTATTTGGTAGAGACTCGTCGCATTGAATGGATGAACAGGGAAATAAAAGTTAGGCTGATAAATGACCGAGAAAAACGAAAATAATAATTAGATTGAAGGTGAGACCTAGGAGGGCAAAATTCTTAAAAACATTTGTGTTGGTGAGGAGTGTACGATGTGAGAAGTGAGGTTATATTGTACATTCTGTGAGCTAAAAGGTTAAGAGATTTGTCACTGCTTTTTTAAAGCTGTTTTTTTATTCTTTGTATATCATTTTCCTGTTAACATTGTTTCATAATTCAGTGAGAAATCCATCGGAACCTTTTATCAGCTGATGTTAGTCATATCAGTTGTTTTTGTGTTTGGTTTTATCCTTTTTTTTAAAATTACTTCCGAATGATTTTATTATTGCTATGATTGGAAAATTGTACTCTCAAAAGGATTTCTATTGATAATGAATAAATAATAGGTGTAAAGATAAAGCTTACTATTCTTAATTTCAGTTATTTACTTTTCTTAAGTTCTGGGAGATTCAGCGGCCGGATACATGGTAACAATTATTAGCATCGCTGATGGTATCTTCGTCGAACCTTTGCTTATCATTATCACTACAGTCCGATTTCACAATAGTGTAAGTGTGTTAGGGCGTTGGATGGCTGAGGGTTAAGGTGCGTTGCCCAGGAAACCAGATGACCAGAACCTTAGAAAAGAATAATTACGAGTTTGCGTCTCGGTGCGGGGAGGCTTTTAACTGAGCATTGATCTTCCGCCGTTCCCCTTCCCCCAGGGCCGAAAAATCCCCGTATAGCCAACAAAGGGTGAACAAAAAAAAAAAAGTTTGTTTATTGATTCCTTTAACGTCCTTTTATGCTACTGTGGTTGATCGGACAATAATATAGGAGGAATCTCATTAAATTTTAAATTTCCCTACTAAATTTTCCCAATCCAGGTTTAATTAGTATAGTGATCTTTTACGAGTACCTGATATCGCACAGATTCGGGACCATCTTTTTATGGACACTCCGAAGAACGGCATAATTAAATATTTTTTTACTCCCATTAAAAATCCTGGGGCCATTTGCCAGGTTTGAACCCACGACCTTGGACTTAGAAGGCTGTTATGCTAGCCTCTACATCACAGGTGGTCCTCTATATGTGATGGTAAAAGACTATATATCGTAGATATTAATATTCTACTACCGCTTAATTTGCCTGTATTGCACCTCAGAACTCTGTTTACGGTTATGATTTATTTGTTTGAAGTATGAAATGGTTGCTTACCCAAACAAGCCGGGAAGATTATACGCCCTATTTAATGATATTACGCTCCAGAAATCATTAATTACAGTTGGGATGGATGAGGCGAGGTAGGAGCTATGCTGCGGTGTTGATTGCACGGGGAGGAAATTGACCTAATAAATTGAAGGCACTCGAACCGATTGAATACTATTATTCAAGCTTACTTTAGCCCGCAAGTTTCCGTTTAATGATTTCACGTTTTACTTACTACGGCTGTTTAACCTTTTTCCGAAAACTTCTGTAAGTAAGATAATAGTAGTTTATTAATAACAATTTTGCTAATATATAGCTTTATCTTTTATGAGAAAATTCTTAATTATTTTTAAAAATTTTGTTTGTTTGAATTACTCTAGTGGTTGAAGGGCCTTAATTTCTATATATAAAAAAAAAAAATACAATAAATTATGCTCTGCCCAGCCGTCGTTTTGACTATTATACACAACTATTTTAAATTACAGAATATAATAGAATCCTGATTATCCTAACTTAGATATAAGGGATATTATTTAAACAAATAACCCATAAAATCAAAACACAGTAATAAAATTAATTTATTTTTTTTAAAGTTAACTACAACACTAACTACACTACACTGCTAATGTTCACCTGTGGTATAGTGGCTGGCATAACAGCCTTCTACGACCAAGGTCATCAGGAATTCTCCCATATTTAGCATCGCCCGACTAAAGTGCAGCAGCATAAAGTGACGTTAGATGAATATGTTATTTCGACTGGTGTTAGTAAATTTAATTACCAAAACTTTTTGAGAAACGCAAGTTGGGATACATGTATGACAATATATTTCTTTTGACCTTAATGTTATTTTATTAAATTGAAATTTTAACTGTAAAATTACAGTAATAATGATAATTATTATTATTAAAAGTATAATTATACGTAAATAAGTGGATATAAGTATAAGCGGACTTGTGCGGGGCGAGATTTAGGATTTAAAATAGAAAGGAATTATATCTTTCCAGCTAAGCAAGTAGCAACTGGGATAGAAGTCTTAATGTATGATTTTATTGTTTAAAAAGTAGAGGGAGTAAACATTTTTCGATGGATTTTGAATTGCTACAGTAGCATGCGGGAAGGGATTCGATGATTAGAATTCATTATTAAGGGTTAGTTATAATAATAGGTTATTTGTATCTGGGACAAGCCCCTTTAGATAATACAGATTACTATGTTATTCCTAAAAATTGAATATTTAGGTAGCTAAAATTTTCACTATCAAAGAAATATGAGTAAAACTATTTTCCAAAAATGCGCTTACTTACATTAGACCTATACATATTTGTTTGACATACTATGAAAATACCCATAATTATAAAAATTATTATTTTTTCAATAATTACCTACCTCTTCATCAATTATAATTTTAATAAATATTTAATTTCTATACATTTATCATAGAGTTTGTATGGATTTTTCAATTATTCTGAACCTCAAATTTTTACGACCGTCACTTTTTTCAGCTTCTCGAAATTAAGAAGATTGTGTCGTGCAGAAGAATTGCGAAAGATGCCATGTAACACCTTATATTGCAGAGGCAACTCCTACATGCCAACACAGACAGATAGTTATATCAACAATGAGATAACGAAACGGGCGATGATACATGAAGAAATATTGTTGGCAACCTGTCACATGTACATTATTAACATAATGCAGAAAATTTAATTTTTATGCTTCACGTCACAATACACGGTTCTCCTTGATTCTCCCCGCTGGCGAAGTAATGTATTGCCTTGGAAACTAGTATGACCTCATCCATAGGTTTGTCGGGAACGATAAATGCTATGATCTATTCATTCTTAAGAAATTATGCAATGGTGTACTGATAATCCTAAGAGGGATATTTAAATTGCAATGGAAATTTTGATAGAAGTAGGCGATAAAAAGAATATTTTTTTATTATACTTTAGTGTTTATCTCAAAAATGAAAATATTTTTTAATTTACCTTTTTTGTTATTATTATTTTTTTTTATATTAGTTTGTGTTCCGTAACCTAACTTTTTAAAAAATTATGTTTTATAAAATTGACCATATAGGATTTGGTTTCAAATCTTGAAGGTCACTTGTGTAATAAATAAATAAAAATACTGTGGCAGGGTGTTTGTGGTCGCACGTCTCGACTGATTTCAATGAAAATTTTTATATATATTCAGTAGGTATGAGAATAGGTCGTAAAGTGTATTTAATACCGCTAGGTTAGTCAGGTTCCCCTATTCAGAAACTTTTAAAAAAAATTATTCACAAATTTATTTTGGTTTTTGTTATTTATTTAGCAAAAAAAAAAAAAAAGCTCTAACCTCATTATACATATATTTTACATTCGCACAATTCAAATATTTTATACAAACAATTTCTAAATAATTTAACCATCGTTTGTATTTCAAATAGAATGAAATTATTCGGGTTTTTTAATATGAAATTACGCTACATCCACCTCATCGAACGCTTATGCGCAGATAAATGATTCATGAGAAGGGTAGTGCCATTTTGATATTTCATTCTGAATTTGTTATGTTTGACAACGCAGTGAGTGCGAAATTTTCTACTATTTATTTTAATGTATAATAAATATTTTTGTTTTTTATGATTGTTTGGTTGTTCGTTTATTCATTTAACGTCACTTTTTGTTAATACAACGCAGTACAGTTGAGCTAAGTCATGTCTTGTAACCAACCTTCGTGTGAAGATTTGCATTTTATTATGTCTCAACTTAATGAGACTAACGAACGTTGCAATCTAGGTTTATGATTAATTACTTTTATTAATGAATACTTACTTTGAATCAGGGTAGCAATTAAGTTTCTCTGATTAGAAACTTATGCAGGATAAGTGGAGTAGCGTTTAAGGACTCATCATAAGTCCGTAACTTCGGCAATAAAATCATTGCAATATAATGAATAGCATAAAAGAAAAATGAATTATGAGTGAATAACCAAGTTTTTATATTACGTTAAGAAACACAACGTTACCTGCGTTCAATTATCGAGGATCATGAAAATGTATTCTAACAATAGGTATTAACTATTATTAGAGGGAGTATCTCAGGCGTAGTGTCTAACATCGCAGCCGTCTTTCGCGTGTTCGAATCTGGCAGATGGGTCTAGGATTCCTAAAAAGGGAAAACAATTCTTAGTTATCCGTTCTTCGGAGGGGACGTAAAATGGTGCCCTTGAGCCAGTGCAATAACAGTTACTCATTAAACATCTTTATCCTAATTAAACCTGGATAGCCCAAATTTAGGACTGCTACTGTAGTATCGCCCATTAGCTACAATATCATAAAGTGACCTTAAATGAATAAACAAAATATTATTAGCTAAAAACTTTATAATTTTATCATTTAAAATATACCTTATAAATATTATTTTTTACATAAAAAATTGAGTAATCAAAATAATATAGGATTTTGGGTAAACCTTTTTTCAAACGGATAAAAAAACTGTAACTTTTTGTAGGAAGTTTTAATTTATTTATTATTTCATTATATTCGCAACTGGCTTGCTGCGCATCTAGCGAGTGTAATATATTATGATTTTCTTGATCAGAGTCCTGAAAATAAATATTTTAAGTAATTAAAATAATAATTATTTGAGTAGATACCTCAGCCATCTTCTTTTAATTCTTGTTTTGTTGGCCTGATGAAGAAAGAGAAGAAACTAATTGATTTGAGTGGTTATGTATCGATGAATGAAACCTGTTATATTTGTCGTGAACTAAGAATTTATTGTTGCGATCATGTATCATGTGATTCGAAACAGGCTGCGGAAAAATGTTCATGTTTTCTAGAGCATGTTCAGATACCTTTGATTTGAATGGTATAAATTAGTCGCTTGCTTTGTAAATTTAGTAAACATCTGTCCTTGTCTTGTTCCTATAATTTAATTTTTATGTTCCATGTTAGTCTTTAATACAAATAATAGTCAGTAGGTTTGAATCTACTGCATTGTAGTTGATTTTCGTCGCTGCACTTGTATTTTTCCGCAAAGAAAAACTCATGCGGCTCGAGTTATAGACATTGCTTTAAATTCTCCATTTTTCAGACCACTTTTCCAGATCAAAGATATGATTTGTTTATTTATTTAACGTCACTTTATGCTACTATGGCTAATCGGACGATGCTACAGTGGGAGTCCTAAATTTTGCCTATCCAGGTTTTATTAGGATAGAGATCTTTAACGAGTACCTGACATCGCACAGGCTCAGGACCACTTTTTAACGTCCCCTCCGAAGGACGGCGTAACTAAGGATTTTTTACTCCCATTAAAAAATCCCAGGACCACCTGCGGGTTTGAACCCGTGACCTTTAGCATGGGAGGCTGTTACGCTAGCCACCCAGCTACAAGTGTATATCCCTCAAAGATATGATTTTGCAAGGAAATAGAAGCTATAGTCGAATCTTCATGAGTAGAAACAATTTTTTTTTTTTTTATATATTTAAGGTTACTTTATGCTACTGTGGCTAATCGGACGATGTGGGAGTACTAAATATTACCGGGAGGGATCTTTAGCGAGTACCTGATATCGCACAGGCTCGGGAGCATCTTTTTACGTTCCCTCCGAAGGACTGCATAACCAAGGATTTTTTACTCCCAAAAATACTAGAAGGCTGTCATTCTAGCCACTATGCTACAGTTGACCCCACATTTTTTTTTTTTTTTTTTTAATGTGGATATTCGTTATACATTATAACGTATAACGAATATCCACATGATCATTAAAAAAAAAAAAAAAAAAATCAATTTTGGTTGTTAAAAAAAAAAGGTTGAAAAATGAATGTTATTAGGGTTTTATTTCAAGTTATTTCAAATGCTCATACAAAAGTTTTAAAAAATATTTATTGATAGGTAAAATAATATATATAATTATAAATTATTTTAGATGGAATAACATGAAAGCGGCCTGCGATCAATCTGGAAAACTGTCGGTGAATATAAGAAAAGCTTGGTGGGAAACCTTTTTTTAATGTGGATATTCGTTATACGTTATAATGATCATTAAAAAAAAAAAAAAAAAAAATCAATTTTGGTTGTTAAAAAAAAAAAGGTTGAAAAATGAATGTTATTAGGGTTTTATTTCAAGTTATTTCAAATGCTCATACAAAAGTTTAAAAAATATTTATTGATAGGTAAAATAATATATATAATTATAAATTATTTTAGATGGAATAACATGAAAGCGGCCTGCGATCAATCTGGAAAACTGTCGGTGAATATAAGAAAAGCTTGGTGGGAAAGCTTTTTTTAATGTGGATATTCGTTATACGTTATAATGATCATTAAAAAAAAAAAAAAAAAATCAATTTTGGTTGTTAAAAAAAAAAGGTTGAAAAATGAATGTTATTAGGGTTTTATTTCAAGTTATTTCAAATGCTCATACAAAAGTTTAAAAAATATTTATTGATAGGTAAAATAATATATATAATTATAAATTATTTTAGATGGAATAACATGAAAGCGGCCTACGATCAATCTGGAAAACTGTCGGTGAATATAAGAAAAGCTTTCCCACCTCAGTTGGGTTTCCTACCTTTAAGACAGATTGAGATGGATGGTCTCAGCTTGCTTGCTCTTGATCGAATATGACATTCTCCGAATGAATCTGGAGAAAAAGTCAACTTTTTCTTTGTATGATTTATATCTAAAATTTTAATACGCTATTTTATGTGTTTCAAATACAAAATTTTCTATCCTGTGGAAAAACCGTTGTTGTATTGGATATACAAAATCTTCTTGTTGGGAATTGATAGTCCTTTTTACGTCTAAGATAAGTTTATAAAAACCTTGTACTACACGGAGGGTCCTTAATAAAATATCGTACTTATTGTTTGTAGTCATGAAGTGATTCCATTTTTGTCTTTTGCTATCTATATTTCTTCATTGTTTCTTTTAGTATTATTTTCTTTATAGCATACTTTCCACCCCTTGCAACATTTACTCTTCTTCTATTTTCTTGTCATCTGTGTTTCGTTTATTTTTTCACATTTATTACCTAGCACTATACTATTTTTTGTTGTTGTAGTTTTCAACTTAATGTTTCCTAAGGATGCACGCCAGCTTCAACATTTTATTTTCTTCTCTTTTATTGATTCACGATAGTTGAATGAATGAATGAATATTTGCTTCGGGGTAACCCCCATACAAATAGAGCTGGCTACATAACAAATATATTTATTTTTTTTTAAACATATTTATTGATATTTACAACTGTGTTAAATAAAAATACATCTAGTAAATGTGATGGTAATATGTAAAACTGTCATGAAAAACATGTAGAGACACTACCCAGTGGCAGCACTCTAAAAACACTCTAAACTAGAAGGTCCCGTGGCCATCTTCTTTTCAGACGCCTCGGAGGATTATCAGGGATTGAAGAGGAAGCAAGGATTGAAACTAATGGATTGTAGTGGGAATGGAGCTTTTCATGGAAGGAATGGTACCTGGTTCGGGCTAAGTCAGCAACATATGGAATATTAAGGTCTTTATGAATGAGTGTGTTTGTGACAAAATAAGGAGCATTCAGGATTTTCCGAAGGATTTTGGATTGTAAGGATTGGATACGAGGGGAATTCGATGGTTTAGTAGAGTACCATAGCTCTACTCCGTAAGTCCATATCGGTCTTATGATGGTCATAAAAATGAGTCTTTTGTAATTAAGTGGAAGTTTGGAGCGTTTGTTTTTGTTGTGAAGTCTTGTATGGGGATTCCAAGTTAGACGTTTGTCTAGGTGGAGTCCTAGGTATCGAATCTGTTCAACAGGGGCTAGTGGAGTGTCATTAAAGGATACTGTAGGGCAGGAAGTCATTGGTTTACGACGAAGGGTAAAGGTTATCTGGTGGGATTTGTTAGAATTAATTTCAATCCTCCAATTCTGGCACCATACTTCAAGGTCTCGGATGTGGGATTGAAGAGTGTGAGATTCAGTAACTGGATCATTATCTACTGATAGCACACACGTGTCATCAGCATAGGTAGAAAGGAATGTGTTAGGATGGGTGGGGATATCAGCTGTATAGACTGTATAAAGAACGGGTCCTAGGATGCTGCCTTGAGGAACACCAGCAGATTGAGAAAACAGGGGAGGAATAGGAACTATTGTGATTTATTTTGAAAGATCTATCAGCGAGGTAGGACTGGATAATAAGAAAATAGGTAGGAGGGAGGAATAGACGGAGCTTGTAAAGCAATCCAGGGTGCCAGACACATAACAAATATAGAATAAAAAACATACTTCAATAAAAGAGTTAGCAAGACACTAATTCACTACGTTATCAGCTCTAGGTACATTGAATTACAATAAAACTTATAACAAAATAACTCAAATACAATATATGAATAATATAATAGTTTACAATATAATAAACATATAAGTATATTTTTTTACATAATTTGGCGAAACACGATAAATAATATGATACAGTTAACAAACATGTTTATTTATTTATTATAAATGATCTGATTTGGCAAAATTGCCTGGCATAATAATAAATATTTTTTAATTCATCAATATCATCGGTGGTAAACATGGCGATAAAATTTGTAATGTTCATATTTAAGGCCCTAGGGATGTAATGGGTTCGGTACGGTGCGTATATGGGACATCGAATGAAAATGTGGAATAAGTCCCCTCTTTCGTTGAGGTATTCACAATAGTTCTGTTATATTCCTGCAAATCCAAAAAAGTAATTTTAGCAAATCAAACAAACTTACTAGGGCGATATATTTCGTGGAATAATATAAGAAGATCCATGCTCTGGTAAAAGAATAATCCAGTGTAATTTATAAATAAATTAATTTATTTATAGATTACTGGCAGTTCTTGAATTTCTACTTCATTCTGCGGTATTTATTTATTTAAATAATTAGAAACTGGGATCACTTGTAGCTGGGTGGTTAGCATAACAGCCTCCTATGCCAAAGGTCACGGGTTCAAACCCGCAGGTGGTTTTAGGATTTTTTATTGGGAGTAAAAAATCCTTAGTTATGCCGTCCTTCGGAGGGGACGTTAAAAGGTAGTCCCGAGCCTGTGCGATGTCAGGTACTCGTCAAAGATCCCTATCCTAATAAAACCTGGATAGGCAAAATTTAGGACTCCCACTGTAGCATCAACCGATTAGCCATAGTAGCATAAATTGATGTTAAATAAATAAACAAACAAATAATTAGAAGATTTCCAACATTTGTTCATTACCATCCAATATGTTGATGAATGGATCCCGACCGATAACATGGGATGATTTAATGTATGTATTATTTAGGAGTAGGGTGTAATTTAAATTGTATTCAATTTTATTTATATGAAATAATTATATTAACTTATGTAAAAATAATTTGTAAAATATTTATTTTAGTGAAAATAATACAAAACTGAAATGTATTGAATAAGGCTTATTGTTTATTAAGAATTACAGGTATCAAGTAGATTCCCTGGCATGAGCACCTACAGCGGGAGTCCTGAATTTTGCCTATTCAGGTTTAATTAGGATAGGGATCTTTAACGAGTACCTGACATTGCACAGGCTCGGTCGTCTTCGAAAGAAGGCATAACTTAGGACTTTTTATTCCCATTAAAAAATCCTTGGGCCACCTGCGGGTTTGAACCCGGGACCTTAGACATAGGAGGCTCTTATGCTAACCACCATGCTACTGGTAACCCTGGGATTCAATACACTAACTTTGTTACTATATTTAATTCAGTAATTTTTCACCAACAAAGGAGTTTCATATATTATTTTTCCAAATTAATTTTTTAACATCATCATAATGTAAAATTGAAATATTATCACGTAAATTTATAGCGATGCTTGTGAATCGATAATAAAATTGAAGATTATTACTCACAAACTTCAAGAACAGTTTAGTTCCGAATCAGTTATAGTTCGAATCGGTTAATCCAGCTGTTTAACCTTCTGCATTAGTTCCAAGTAAAATCGAGACCTTGTTGAATTGATTTTCAACGCTCCGTAAAAGAAACGATTTTAAAAGGGAATCTTAAACATAGTTTTAAAAGATTTTATAAAAAATATACTAAATTTACAACTGTATTAATCAATACATCAGGTAAATTTGAGTAAAATAGTAAACAATGGTAGAGAAACTACACATTGGCAACAGTTCTCATGGTAAGCCTTATTCTGAGTAATGAATTCTTTGATAATCTTTTGTCTGTATCTGGTTGCAAGTTAAGGTTCTGAATTTTATTTGATAACCGCTTGATTCAATCCGTTTTATTCCAAATATGTGATTCCTTAAACGCATTACTTTTTCTAAAGAACGTCTATAAATTTCAGACAGCAGATACTAAATTTTCAGTCTGTAGTAGGTTTTTTTTTATAATGAATTGGTCAAACGATCAATTTTTTTTTTGTATCCCAGATATAGCGGGTTAGGATTTTAGCCTAATAAATGCTGATTATGGATAAATGGCAGGTGAATTGACAAAAAAATTTGAGGAAATAAAATACACTAAAGACAGTTTTTTGCTAGAAATTATGAGTCCAGGAACCAGAGAGGAAGTCTTATTGACAAGGCTGAATAGGACACTCACGACTAACCTACCATTATTTACTGACTAGAACACCTGAACCTTACTGTGCACAATGTAATAACGTAGATATGTACACTATAAAACACTTATTGACAGAATATAGGCAATTAATAGGTGTCAACCTCTCATATCATTGAAATACCTTATTAAATTACAGTAATACATACATATCATATTTATTTTATCATTTATAACCAATTAAATTATTCAAATTGATCTAAAGATCCTTAATCCCATTTTATATTATTATTTTGATTAACTTATTCTTATTAATGTTTTTTTAAATTATCTTTTTCTTCTATGTTTTATATATCAAAATTAAATTATGTTTGTCACTCCATTTATTATTCTACTCCATATATGAAATATTAACTGTTACTAGTAATATCATTGGAATAATTACTACTACTACTGTCGGAACATATCACCAATGTGGTGGATTACCTGTATTAATAAGAGAAATAAATAACCTTTTCAATGAAAGTGTACGTGTAAACACAATATAATTATTCAATGTAAATTTTTGAGAAATACTCGCGTAACCTACGTCCTTGAATCTGAGTGTAATGAACGGAAAATTGAAAAGGATTTTTTTAATACATACTTAAATTTTTTAATGCATTCTACCTCATTAAAAAGTGGCTTACTCGTAAAACGGAAAAATCCTGACACCAGAAGGCAATAACATTTTGTTATTGTATACGTTTATTTATTTTGATTTCATTTTATGTAATTTGACCTTCCTTTTGTTTATATTGTATGAATGTGATCCTGTAGCAATATTATTATTGTTTATTATGACAAATTGTAATATATACGAATAAATAAAAGTTTAAAAAGAAGGCAATGAAACCTTTCATCGAAGACTTTGTAACATTTATACGACGAACTCTATTGGTTTCTGTACCTTCTGTAGGATTCATTTTGAATTTATTTTTTTTAAATTTATTGGATTAGGCATAGTAGTAAAAATAATAATAATTAATTGTGTTAGTTTTGAACTCTTTCGTGGTTGAGAAATATAAATAAGAGACATTATTTGGATGTTGTCATCGCGTCATTTTCCTCAAGTTTCAGTGGTAAGTGCAACATCCTGTCTCAACTGTCTAGGATTACCCGGTGATGTAACGTGTGGCGAAAGCCGTCAACAGTTAAGGTGTCGTGCTCATGTGGATTTTATTTATTTCCTTCGAAGTGGTGTTACTCCTTTCGTTTTTTTTTTTTTTAATTCACTATAACCGCTGGTAAAAGTTGGTTTGGGCGAAGCGTCGATGGGATAATTGTATTAAATCTGATCTGGGAGGATTGGGCTTGAACGGTGATCTGTGTAGGCAACTTGTGGTGCTAAAGGCATTGAACCTTGGGGATCGGTTTCTATATTTATCTTATTCTTAGCCTTACAGTTCAGCCTAATGAATATCGTCCAATCCCAAATCCGACGCAACAAAATCCTCCCACCTTTTGGATAACTACTGCGATTTCATTTCCACTAGAGACCCCTCTGTAAGCTCTCATAGATTGGATTACTAGTTTTTCTGGGCAATAAACAGTTAAGTTATTATCCCTTAGTTGATTTTATTGTTTAATTATTAAAAGTTACTTGGCAGATACAGTTAATTATCTTTTATTATGAATTCAACTTAATTTTAGTTAATTTCTTAGGGTGTTCCTCAAAAATTATTGACTTGTAATTATATTTTGATGAATAATCGCGTTTTCTTTAGTAGTTCAATTAAGCTCTCTACAGTTTTTGTCGAATCTGTTAGCGCTGCATCCATTCTACGGGTACTGTTATGATTCTAGAATACTGGTTGCAATGTTCTGCGCTCTTCTATTAGATGTTTTACCGATAAGGGGATGTTACAGTTTCGGTTGTTCAGTTGTTGCTCTGTATTATTAAATATTTATGAGTTAAATTGGTATGTCCTATCCCCATTCTTGTCATAATAACTTCTTTTCTGTTTCCTCCGTTTTGTTGTTTGTTTAATATTTCGTAATTTGTTCGTTAGAGGAATTTCCTCCCACACAGACTTCCAGTTTTGCTGAACTCTGGCTTTGAAGTGTGTAAGCTCTGTGTTTCCGCGTTGTGTAGACTTAAAACAAATTAGTAAAAATTGGCTTCATCCCTCATTAGACCAAAACTGAACATTTAAAAAAAGATTACCAATCCTTCGACGAGAATACTAATGCATTAAACGATAAATTAACACATCAGCTGTGATTCATGGGTCTATTGCTGATAGCAATGATTCATTAGCTTTATCGTCTGGAAGATAAGGAATCTATGTCTTTAACAACGATTAATACAGACATTTGTATTTCTATCTTACCTTAAAAATAATAATAATAAATAACAAAATAAATATTAGCACTTTTGATCAAGAAATAGTTTTCTACCGATTATTTTTTGTAATATATCGTTGCATATTATGTCTTTGCATAGCATGTTTCTTCGTTTATTGAATGACTAATGTTAAAAAGAAACTTCTAAAACATCCTCAAATTTGTCACGTGTTACACTTTTAAATATACAAGAACAAAGAATAAACGATATAATTTAAACTAAATTTCAGTAATAATTTTTTAAATCCTTAAATTTTTTAAAAGTTATTCTAACTGAACTCTAGGTGATAATCAATTGCATTCGACCAAAATCTTTAAGAAAAGGTTGTCAGAAACATTCAAAGCAAATCGTTTATTGTTTTTCCTGAATTAAAATAGGCTACATAGTTTAAGTATTTAATACCACGATTATTGCATTATTCATATTTTCTTTTCATATTATAGTTAAACAAGAGAAAACCATATTTTATTTTATTACATCCAGTTACTCTGTGTTTTTCGTTTAAGCTTAATAGTATTTAATGGGCAAAATTAATCACTGCAGGCGTATCGTAAGCCTGCTGAATTATCCTTTTAATCGAGTAGTTAACTTGCGTGAAATTAAAATGTCTGATGACGAATATATTGTTAACGAATTTCAAGTGGGTAGACTATAGTTTATACAATCGAAAAAATAAATTATGTTTCTAAAATATTTTATTACTTTCACTTACCATATATATAAATATATAGTAAGTGAAATTATTGAGATCTTTAAAATTTACTAATCCGAGTTTTCACCGGAAATAACCGTTTTAGGTTCCAAAGGACTAAGATCCGCAAAAAAGTGTTTGCTTACGCGTGTTTGTATGTGTGTGTCCGTTTTCAAAAATTATATGTTTTATAAAACAGAAATTTCATATTTTAGAAGTGTATATATCCGAGCTATTGCAGGAACTACATCATTAAAATCGGCCAACCATATGAGCAAATTTATATCATGAATTTTTCACTTCTGACAGGACTGTAATGCCGATTTTGGAAATTTTCTTCCTCTAAAGTACCTTTGATTTTGCATATTCGAAAAAATTAAACATATCATCTTATTAGCTTTGGCAAAAAACGGCTATACAATGTGAACAGATTTTATATCTAGATGAAGGAGGTTTTTTTTTATGAGTCACATAATCGTAATATAGTTGTGTAATATACCGTTGGAAAGCTAATTATTTTTATAAAATTTTTATTTTATGTACAAAGTTGTTGAAGGTAGTGTAAATTGACGAATAAGGCATAAACTTATTTGATCGTTGTATATAATTTTATACTGTTATATTATTTCATATAAAATATATGTTTCTAACGAAACTGATTGTAATTCCTTAAATTTTTAATTCAATAGTTCTTGAATTGATTTTAATAACCGAGCTAACTGAATGTCGTGTTTTGCGCGCACTAATTTTTAAAAGTGGAAACTGACGCAATATATGAACAATTAAATTTTCAACAATATATCTATTAGTAACGGGGATAGTTTTATCATCTTTATTTTTAATGGAATTTGGACTTAAGTTCGGAACATATAAAATTTATGTATCTTTTTGTATTTATTTATTTAAAGAAATTCAATACAACAAGTAAATCGGATTAATATATTATTAAAATACATGATGGTGCTGTGAACGAACTACCCATTGGTTGCAACTAACTACCTAATTTATGGCAGAAGGTCCATCTTATTTTAAGGCGCCTCGGTGGATTATCAGGAATCGATATGGAGGAGAGGTCGCGGATAAAGGGGTTTGAGTGAGCAGAGAGTTTGGAATGAAAAGAAATATATCTAAATCGGGCTAAGTCTTTAACTATTTAGGTCTTTATGAATGATATAACAGTAACAGAGTAAGGAGCATAATAATTTATAATAATATAATTTATAATATTTTTATCAACAACAATCAGTTAGTTTTATCGGCTTTTCACCACTCTCCATTAACCTTTAAAATTAAAAATTAGATAATCTTTTTTCTAAAATCTTTAGCTATCCAACGGTATATCATACATCTATATTACTGTTCTTTTGTTCCAAAACAGACACATTGCATAAAAAAAAATATATTTTCATTTTTCTCCTTTAGTTGTTATTCAAAGTCGCTCAACTTGCATATTTACCCATTATTTATCAATGCTGATAATACGATGTTCCAAATATCGGCATTTAAGCCCTGTCAGACTATTTTAATCAGAATGAAACCTACATGATATTAAAGCCCATCAAATTTTACACCGATATAGTTAGTTTAATCAAAATCGTTTTTGAGTAAATCGTAAAAAGGTGCATAATGCGTGGTATAAAGTGGTTCTTCTGGTTAGCTGATTTTGATGAAAAAGATTCTGTAACATCTCGGGCGTATAGTTGTCTTAAATATGAAATTTCAGTTTCATAGGATTTTTTGTTTTCGCTCGGGAGTGACCACACACACACAGATTTTTTTTTGCGGGACTTGGTTATTTTGATTCAGGAGACCCTAAAACGTGTATTTCCGTTGAAAATTGGAATTTGAAAATTTTCACGATCGCAATACTTTCCCTTACTATATGTTTCATATATAGGTAAGTGAAAGTAAAACTAACAATTACATAAACTGGAAAACGTGGAGCATTCCTCTTAATTGTAATAGTACATTAAAGCCCAATTCCAAGGGATCTACTATGCCCGCGCCCAGTTTTTTTTATTTTTTTTATGGCACTAGGTGAAAAGGAGAGTACATAGAGCTTTTAAACTCCCTTTAGTAAATAACTGCCATATCCTTCAAAATACGACGTAATATGCTTAAGCTAACGTGTAATGCCCGCTGTGAGGTGTTAGGAGACGAACGGAAATGTTACATAAGTGATCCGATCTGTTTACTATTATGTCGGACATTGGGTCGTAAACCTTCTCTCCACCATTGAAGAGAGGGACCGTAAAAACTAATGACCTGGAATACTGACACACCTTCCAGTCTCGACCCCAATCATTTAATATGATTTAGGAGAAAGTCTATAGTCTGGGCTCACTAATCGATTGTACAGTCCAATTTTTAGGGCCGATTCCGTTTACCCTTAAAGGTTTTTTCTTTTCTCCCCATCCAACTTGATTTAAAATTAATCTCATACTTACTCTGCATTAATTTTTTACTCCGGAAGCAATCCTAACCCAGTTTGAGACCCCCTCTTTTACCTTATACATTTAATCTTCATGAAATAAATCTTTAGGAACTTTAGGTTTTCCTTGGATTCAGTTTAATTTTCAACTAACAGTTAATCTTAAACCGTTTTAATTGCGTCTGCTGATGAAACATTTTCTTAACTAGTAAGGTTATCATTATGTTATTTTCGTACTTTTCTAACAAGGTTCTTATTTTTTAAATTACATTTTTGGTTTTGAGTGAATTATAATTATAATTTTTTTCGGTGAAACATATTTACATTTGGTATGAAAATCTTAAATGTTAATTTTATACTTTAAACTTGAGAAACCTACGGGAAATCTGCTTTAATGTATTCCAATATCTTAAAAAATGTGTTAGTTTGAAAAAAAAAAGCTGTAAATTATTGCACAATGGTTAATTATTTCCAAATAACTATATTAAGTTATAGCATTTTATATAGCTCTTTTCAGGCAATTAACTAATATGAAAAGCAATAAATTAATCAAAGGAAAATGGCTATCACCACAGCTCATTTCAAAACGCAATATCTCTGTTATTTCTCGACCGATTTCAATGATTCTATTTTTGTTTTTTAGAAATTTAATTATTCGTACTGCAGACAGATTGATTATTTTTTATACTGTTATTTGGCTCTGCGTACAACGTGATCCATCAAATTTTAAGGGGTTGTTTTTTTTTATTGGTCGATTATGAAAGTTTATAATTGATTATAATAAACCAATATTTATGTAACTAATACAAATTCATGTACTATTCGCTATGTAATATATTTTCTTTGTTTTTAGCACATTTTACTCTATTAACTTTGGAAACGAAATAACGATCTTAAAAAAGATTATTCTAGAGATAAAACAGATTTTACTTGTATTATTAATTTTTTAGTAGTAATAATTGGATACTGAAATAATAATTAAATTATTCTGGCTCGTTTTTAATAAATGTAATACTTTTCTAAATATATTTATATGTAAATAAATTAATGTTACATACGAACTAATAATCAATGTTTTAGACGAATAAATCAAATGTATCAATAAATTCAGATAGAAAAACGTATGACGATATTGATTTACTTATAATTAGTTATGAGAGAAGTTGGTTGAGGGTGCAGTCAATTTAACACACAATTAAGCGTAAACTTAATTTATTGGTGCCGACGTTTCGGCCTAAATTATAGGCCTTCTTCAGAGCTATAAGAAAAAAAAGAAAAAAAAAAAGATAACAACCAGCAGTGGAATACAATATATAAAGATGATAAGAAAAATAAATTGTACTAAAGATTACAAACAAAGTGAAAAAGTAGTAATGACAATTGATAAATGTAATGTGACATGGTTAATGGTAAAGGTCCAGGTTCTTCATAGAAAATAAAATTATTTTCGATGTTATACTTTATTTCCTTTGTCAGCGGCATACAAGCATACGGCAAAGAAAAACATTCTACCATAACACTAAAATTAATTAAATAATAATCAGTTTTAAAAATAAAAAAAAAAGGAAATAATATCAAATAATCTTCAAAGTAAAGTTAACAGAGGATGGTTACCGCTGGATATATTAAATATATATGACGAAAAATTAAATAGAAATATCCTTAAACTGCTCCTGGTTGCTTCTCTGCTAACTCGGTACTTCCATCCATCTATTCGGTACGAGACTTTCTACGGGAATGGCTTAGATCGCGGAATCCCCCTATCTCATCTGTACTTATCCTAGGCAGCGACACTGTACGTTTACATATATAGGCTCAAGTTTAAGACACCGGGCGGACGAAACCGAGCGGGAAAATTAAAAACTTGTTACAGTAATAATTTTTTAAATACATTATTTTTTTAATTTTAAATACATTTATCAATTGTCATTACTACTTTTTCACTTTGTTTGTAATCTTCAGTACAATTTATTTTTCTTACCATCTTTATATATTGTATTCCACTGCTGGTTGTTATCTTTGTTTTTTGTTTTTCTTATAGCCCTGAAGAAGGCCTATAATTTAGGCCGAAACGTCGGCACCAATAAATTAAGTTTATACTTGATTGTGTGTTAAATTGACTGCACCCTCAACCAACTTCTCTCATATATATACATAGTCAACCATTGTCACTTAATAATTAGTTATATTTACTTTAAATATGTGACACTGACGTGAGTTAATTTATTTTTTAAAAGCATTTTTAAAGTGTACGTTGTTCTGTATATAATATACATCAGAAGAAATCAAATGTATCAATAAATTCCGATCTAAAAAAGAATGACGTTATATATTTACTTATGCGTATATTTATTTACTTTAAATTTATGGCCCTGACGTGAGTTTATTTATTTTTTTAAAAGGATTTTTAAAGGGTACATTGTGCTATAATATGGGGCGAAATGAAATCGTTTTGTAATTGAGTGTGTAAACTGTTTGTCCCATATTGAAAAAAAAAAAAAAAAAAAGAGCTACATCAGCAGCAATACGTGATCAAATTGTGGCCGAGAGCAGACACAACGACCGTATCCAATTTAAATTAACAGATTCGATGACAGACTCTCTTCGTTACGGTTTTCGTTTCTTTCTTTTTTTATTTGGTTTCATTTTCCTTTTTACTTCTTCTTCTACAAGAAATTTTATGGAAACGGTAAACGCGAGCGTGATCCCTCAGAAGTAAGGCACGCCCTACAAAAAGCTGTATTCTCATCAAGGAAATAGTGACGTTGCTACAAGCTATCCTCCCTTTACTG
Source organism: Piezodorus guildinii (assembly GCA_023052935.1). Classification (NCBI taxonomy): domain Eukaryota; kingdom Metazoa; phylum Arthropoda; class Insecta; order Hemiptera; family Pentatomidae; genus Piezodorus; species Piezodorus guildinii. The sequence goes on from CM041293.1 coordinate 68,444,898, forward strand.
TTTTAGTATGATTTGGTTTAATTAATTATAATAAAATTAATAATATATATGAGAATGAATGAATAAAGCCTTTATTGCGAGGATAACATTTGAAATTATAATATTTACTTTTAGTTCTAAAATAATTTCTAATATAATCTAATAAAAAGTTCTCATATAATTGAAAAAAAAAATATAATGCTAAGTGAAAAAATAATAATGCATATACTTGTTAAATGAAAAAAACAAAAACAAAACTATATAATTAATGTTCCTTAGTTGCTTAAGATATTTACAATATGTTATCCTTACAGGCCTCTCCTTACGGAGGCGATGGTCTAACTTCCCCGGTGACCAAACCTATTGGGAAGTGAATAATATATATATATGGACCGTAAAAACGGTCTATTATATTCTTTTTTGCTAAAAATAGCTAATTAAATACTGTGCGTAAGTTTTCACTTGCCTGAGCTTATGATCTTGTTAAAACCCATTATTATGACAAGTTTTATTATGTTATATCAGTTGTAATATAAATAAAATCAAACACATACTATAACATGGCTAAAAAATCAAGTTAGGTGAATGGGGCTACAAATATTCAGGTAACGCTTATGAGCCCGACTGCGACAGTATTAAATCATTCAATAAACAAATAAATCTTTATTTATTTTGTTATATAAGCCTTGAATGGGTCCTAAGTATGGAAAACCCTTCCGAGGCACACTACCCTCTATGGAGAGAGAACCTAGAAAAATCTTGAAGGAATTGATCAGACATTGGTTAAAAAACATTAAATTGTGTCAATTATTTGAATATTGTTGAATTGTTTTGTTTTTTTTTACTTTCACATACCTATATATGAAATATATAGTAAGGGAAAGTATTGCGAAATTGAAAATTTTCGAATTCTAGTTTTCAACAAAAATACACATTTTAGGGTCCCCTGAGTCTAAATGACCAAGTCCCGCAAAACGTTCTGTGTGTGTGTGTGTGTGTGTGTGTGTGTGTGTGTGTGTGTGTGATAAGTCTAACGCAAAAAAAAAAAAAATAAATAAAAAGTTGTACAAACTGAAATTTCATGTTTAAGACAACTATACTCCGGAGATGTTACAGCAGCTTTTTCATCATAATCGGCTAGCCAGAAGAGCCTCTTTATACCAAGTATTTTGCATCTTTTTACGTTTTTCTCAAAAACATTAGAGCCGTTTTTATCAAACTATATTGATATAAAATTAAATGCCGATATTTTAAATTTTCTTTCTCTAAAGTACCTTTAACTTTGTACATTTTAAAAGATTAACCATATCATCTTAATGACATTGATTAAGGACGGATAGATATAAAAGTTTGACGAATCTAATGACTAACGAAAAGATATAAGAAATAACCGTTGGAAAAAGAAATATTGATTTTAACAGTGGGGATAAGTGAAAGTCGTGTGTTGCCCACTCCAGATTTTTTAATTTAAATCAATAATTTGAATAATGAATTGAATTGTTATAGGTGGATTAATCAGGAATCAGTCATTTTTTTGAAAATTTTTAATTTCCAAAAAATGACTGATTCCTGATTATTCCACCTATAACAGTTTCTGCAGTCGACTTTACACCCTCAATGAATTGAATTGTTTTTACTATTGTAAATAATTCAAATATTCATTAGAATTGGGTTTCATTAAAAAATTTGAGTATTGAATCAAACTGTTTTTATGCTAAAATTGTTAGTTATGTTTTTTTAAAAATAATCGTAAGCAATGGTTTTATTCAAGGATTCGAAAAGAAACATGCTAAGAAAAAGACTTTCCCTAAATTAAAATAAAGAGCTGAAGGTCTAGGCGTACCAATCAACCACATTTTTATTGCAAAATCTTTACTGCAGTATATATAAAATAATAAACTACATACATACATAATGCTTAGTAGACCAGTCGCTTACTTAACAACATAAAACACATAAATATCAGATATAATTTATCATTAATTTTGATGAGTTATATATTTGGAAACACATTGCTTACTAAGCTTGGTAATATACTCTACCAAGGACGGGTTAACCACGAACGGCGTATAACATTCGGTAAGTGGTTTTGCATGGACTGTAGGTAAAAATATATTGTTGAAGAATACTAAAGTTAGAAATCATTGAGAATAGGATAGGGAGCCCATTAAAAATTGAACAAAAAAAAATCGATTCCAAGACTTTCCATCTATAGATTCAGCGGTTTTATAATTGGGTTCAAAGGATCAATTAGATGAAGATGAAAGAAGACATTTCTTTTAATATAATACTGAGGCACTTTTCACCCTAAGTCCTTTTGTCGAATCTCTGAGGACCTTTTAGCGCAGCCTTTTAACAAGACGCACGTGTCTAGATTAAGAAAAGTCTGGACGTTACGTGCTTTTATTTGGAAGGTCTGATTATGCTTTGATTTTCGTAAACAAATAAATTAAAAAAATATTTTCAGAAGAAAGTGAAAATATACTATGACAGGTTACTGATGGTTGGACACTTAATATTCCTGATTGATAAAGTCAACGCAGGTTTCGTTTGATTTTTATCTTATAAATAATTGTGGCCTAATATTCTTTATAATATTTTTCTTAAATATTTCTTTATACCTGGTATAAATATACTTGCACTTAAATCATATTGAACATTAAATTTTATAAATTTATTATCTAAAATCTAGAATTGTTTGTTTGTTTATTTATTTAACGTCACTTTATGCTACTGTGGCTAATCGGATGATGCTACAGTGGGAGTCCTAAATTTTGCCTATCCAGATTTTATTAGGATAGGGATCTTTAACGAGTACCTGACATCGCATAGGCTCGGGACCACTTTTTAACGTCCCCTACGAAGGACGGCATAACTAAGGATTTTTTACTTACATTAAAAAGATCTTAGGACCACCTGCGGGTTTGAACCCGTGACCTTTGGCATAGAAAGCTGTTGACATATATTTATTCTAATCCAATGGTTCCCAACAATCTTTTGGACCCCTTCATCATTACTATGGCAAAAGGACACCCTAAATTGACCCGTGACCTTTAGCTTAGGAGGCTGTTATGCTAGCCACTCTGCCACAGGTGATCCCACTAGAATTCGTTTTATTGTTTATTATATTCAAAACTTTATTTTTACGTTTAAAGAAAAAACTTTTGGTATTATTTGGAATAGCAATTAAAGGAGTAATAAGTGACTTTTTCCAGGATACCACGAGGTTCGAATTCGGATGTCAGGATAATTATTCATTCAATAATTAGGTTAATACATAATCGTGGGTTCATCTAAGGTGTAGTAGCTAGCATGATAGCCTTCTGTGCCCAAGGTCGCTGGCTCAAACGTAGCAGCTGGCCCAAGATTTTTTTAATAGGAGTAATAAATTCTTAATTTCTCTTCGGAGGGGACGTAAGAAGCTGGTCCCGAATCTGTGCTATGTCAGGTACTCGTTAAAGATCCCCATCTTAATAAAACCTGTGTAGGCAAAATTTAAGCCTCCAACTGTAACATCGTCCGTTTAGCCTTAGTAGTATAAAGTGACGTTAAATAAATAAACCAACAAACATAATCGACGTCTAAATTATATACTTTTTAGAAAAAAAATATTAATTTTACTACCTGCTTGTAGTGATGCTTGCTCAGATTTTTTTTTTGTTATTTCGTAAAGTTTTATGGTGCATAGATTTGACTGTACATGAATTAAATATAGAATTTCAAATATAAGACTCTCTTCAGTTATGAGAGAATATTGAATGAAGTTTCCTTTATTTAGTAGCTGATATGGGGAGCAACAAGAGGGCCCGTGGGTAGTCAATATTCCCGGGGGTAGGAGCTTGGAGATTGAGGAGTGCCCTTAACCTATTATTGTTATGGTTGACTGTTCCACTCCAAGCGGATGGACAAACACTTTAGCTCTATTGCTTGCCCACTTCCAAGAGTCGGCATCCTCTCTAACAAGGCGGATCTCGGAATTAGATCGCTTGGTGTATTCTCAATCGATGTTCACCCGATCGGAAATGTCTCGCTCAACTTGTTTCCCAGTCTTGTACTAGTACAATGGTTAGGTCAATATCATTGCTGAGCTGAGAGAGTATTCAATAACCTCTGGAGGAGGGAAATGGCTCTATTATTCTGATGTTATATCTTTATTAATTTTATTATTTAGTAGGAATGTTTCGGACCAAGCTTTTAAAGTAAATCTTCTTCTTCCAGTGGCGCGACAGGCCGTGTAGGCCCTGGGCCTCGCGGTGTAAACTCCTGCGAGTTTACACTCACGTTTCACGATGCAATTTTTAGTGTAGGGTCATCACTCCCTACGACTAATTTTGTGAGTGGCCACCCTTTGGCTGACGGGTCTCACATACCCGGGGGAGAGGTTGTGAGTGAATCCACATTTTACATCCTTTATAAAAGCCCCGCCGGGACTGGGATTCGAACTCAGGATCTGTAGCATGAGAGACTAGCGCGCTAGCCACTCAGCCACGGGCTCCCCAACCTTTAAAGTAAAACCATGTTAAAATAAGTTTTAAAATTTATCTTCTGCTACTCCACTGTATCCTTTAATAACACCCCACTCATTCATGTTGAACAAATCCAATAATAAGGACTCCATTTAGACAAACGTCTTACTTGAAATCCTCATACAATACTTAAACAACAAGAAACTGCTCATATATACCGATTAATACTACACTTAATTGACAAACGTTCAAAACTTCCACACAAAAAGCTTATTTGCCAAATGTTGCCATTATCATGCTCCTCTGGACATATGGAATCGAGCATTGCGGCTCTACTAAACCATCTAATTGGTCCTGCATCCAATCCTTCGTAAAATTCTAATTTTTCCTTACTTCGTCACAAATAAAATCATCCATAATGACCTTGACACGTTCACGCCGGAGTGACCCACAGGTGGATCACATTTGACCATCTGTGAGTCACAACTTCACTATTCCGTGGGATGGAGTTCATTTGAAGCCTGGAACTTTTGTGATCTCGCATTAAACATGTTCGAACTTCATAACATGCCTCACGCGAAAAAAAACGTCGTTATTCGCCCCGGCGTGAACGTGTTAATATTCCATTTGTCGCAGACCTATCTCGAAATAAATTCACCCGTATTCCCTACCCTTTAAATCCCCTTGTTCGTAACCTATCGGCTCCACATATTCCTGAAAACTCTGAGACGATTAAAAAAAAAGATGGTCTCTGGATCTACTGACTTATAAGAACATTGAAGTGCTATCACTGGGTAGTTTCTTCACAAGTTTATTTCTCGCCCATAATTATAATTCTGCATTTTTACTAGTTGGAGGTTAGAGAAGGTTACTATATTTTCTTGGGCGATTAACAGCAAGGCCAATATGCCCTTTTATTAATTTTCTTCTTACGTAATTTTGATATTTATAAATGTTTTAGCATTAGGGGACGTTAATTTCTTATTTTTCTTTGTTATTTTAATTCTATTTTGTCTTCTTTCATATTTCACATGTTATTTGTTTACTCAACTTACAGAATTTATATGTTAAAAATAAAATTGTCTTACAAACTAGCATTTGTTTTGACAGTATTTTGGGAATATAACTTTCTTTTTTTCATTATTGTGATCCTTTTTTTATTTATTTTTAATGCAATATTCGCTTCTATATTGCATTTTTTTAACTTTCACTTACCTTTTTTTTAAAATTAATAGTTGGTCGTTTGTTAGTTTATTTAACGTCACTTTATGCTACTATGGTTAATCGGACGATTGAATTGCTAGTTGTATTTGCTGTATACAGTTATAAAAAAAATCAATGCAATATATATAATATCTATCTCAAATAGCTTATCATGATGGCATATTTTAAAGTATTAACATCGACACAAGGTTTTCGAGAATTAGGTTTTAATGAAATGAAATGAAATGAAATGAAAAGAAATTTTATTCTGGGACAGCTAGTCCCTAAGAATAATATAAATGTACAATATAAGATTTTACTTCTGGCTATGTACAATTTATCAGATTATATACAGCAGTTTATGGATTACATATTATGATATATATGGATCTGCATATATATAGATATATACAAGCACACACACACACACACATATACACAAATATATACAAGCACAAAGTCATATTAGAACCGTAAATAAATCCAAATAATAAAATATATTAAAACAAAACCAAAAAAATAAAATAAAGAAAATTGAGATAAAAATAAAGAGGCCAGATAGCTAAGTTTATAAAGGCACGGCAGATTGATGTTCGAGGAGATGGATAAATAGGTGATGTTTGAAGGAAGTTAAGGACTGGCATGTACGAATCGACATGGGCAAGGAATTCCAAAATGAGGATGCACGTATGACGAAAGATCTCTTAAAGGAAGCAGTTCTGTGGGATGGAATGAGCAGGTTCAAGGGTTGGGATCTTGTGTTGATGGAGTGGACAGAGGAGAGTGGGGTAAACAAATTGTAAATATAGAGGGGTTTTTTGGTTCTGAAGGATTGGTAGAGGTAAGTTCCTAGGAAGTATTGCCGTCGGAATTTAGGGTAAAGCCACTTCAACTCGGCATACCAGGCTGAGACATGAGAGCGCCGAGGGATTCCGAAGATGAATCTAATAAAACAGTTCATCAATCTCTTCAGTCTCATCTCAAGCATCTCGGACAGTCCGCCAAACACCAGGCAGCCATAATCGAAGTGGGGGAAGATGAGAGAGGAAACTAGGAGCTGGCGGGTTTTAAGGGGTATTAAATCACGTAATTTGAGGAACTGTTTAAGAATGGCTATGGATTTTCTAGAAATTTGCGAAATGTGATTATTCCAGGATAGGTTTTGGTCGAGGAATAAGCCAAGGTTTCTAACGGACGTTTGGAAGATGATAGGTCTATGATTAAGGTAGAGTAAGGGGTGGCAGGAGAGGGAGTTGAGCAGATGTTTGGAACCGATGAGGATAGCTTTCGTTTTATCAACATTAAGTTTTAGTCCATTCTTGATGGCCCATAAATTGATACTGTCAATGTCTTCTTGTAATTTTTTACGTATAACTTTTGGTCCAAAGATGGATGATGCCACTGGAGACTTTAGAAGGTTACACAACGCGGAGCTACAGAACTTTTACCTCTCTAGTATAAATGAATTTGTTAAGAGCAGTAGAAGCAGGGTAGGATTAATAAAGAGTCGCAGGCGTCAAAGAAGTAGACCGAGAAATAGGTGAGGAGGTTGTGTTAAGCGGAATCTCGGGGATTTGGGTTTGGACGGAGGTCACTGGATGTAACTTTGTAGGCAAAGATTGATGGTTTCTTCATAGAACCTTTGGGTTCGCTAAGCGTATTATTATCTTTAACAGCCATTAGTGACGAGGAGAAAGAGCCGCCGGGATTTCTGGATTCCTTTCTGCCTTGTTATACAAAAGAGGATCGGATGCACTGGTGGTCAAACTTACTCACTATATTAACTGTTTTTTTCTTTGGCGCAAGTTGTTACTTATTTTTACAATTTCTTTATCATTTCTATTATTTTAGCATAGTTATTGTGGTCTTAATATCCTTTTTAAATAAATAATGAGAAAAATATATTTAAATGAATATGGTCTCAAGAAGTCAAGATCCCATTTTATCTTATTAAGTTGATGTCGGTCATACAATTTCATTCGTTTAGAGGCGGCTTGATTTATATGTATTGATTTTAATTTTCCTGTAGGAATTTCGATACCAAGCGTGGTTTAGGTGGAAGAATATTTTTTATGTTGAAAAGAAAAACAAATTGCTCAATGTCTTAGTTGCTATTTAATACTTTAAAAATTTTGAAATAGTTAAATATTTTACGAACAGGTACCTTCAGAACTGATTTATAAATAAACTAAACTAAAATATTACTTAAAATATAAAAAATGTTTAAAGAATACAATTGCTGAAAAGAAAGAAGAGGGAAACAATTTACCGAGTAATTATTAATTAGTAATAAGGTTCCCTACAAAATGTTTTCTTGGACTCCTTCATCCAAATTGATAGGAGCTCTAGATTTTAAAAATTCGTGTATATGTGCATATATAAAATATAAGAAAGCAATACTACTGGTACTCGAGAGAGATTAGCTACCCATAAACGAACAAAAGATTCTTCATGTCCCAGAACTTAGAATATTCTTGACCTTAGGCTTTAAAAATCGCGCTGAACTAATCAAACTATATATACATAGTCTTTGTTTAATAAAATTCAGATTACATCATAAATCGCGCAGAAAATAATCATTAAAAGAGTTCTATAACACTTTCAAAGGTACACTTTATCCGCGATTAAGTTACGCAAGCGATACTGTACGAGAGCCTAATTGGATCAAGTATACTGGCAGTAATCTGACCTGATTTAGACTCCATTGATCTAACTATGATTTCCATTTATATTTTGTTGTTATAAAGATAAACCGTATCCGTATGAATAGCTGAGTCGAACATGAAGGTGTGGGCCCGCACCTTGACGCCCACGGGTTGCACAAATTTAAATTGATGGAGTTGTTCCTTGAAGGACAGGAGGAAAGTTGTGAACAATTTATCTTTATAATCACGTCCTAGAACAGCATACAAATGTACTAATATTTATGTGTTCTTGTTTATAGTATTAAGTTCAAATGTCTAATATGCATGTTCTGAATGGATGCTAATTGAATCTTTAGTACTTTAATCAAGCAGTCCATTTTTTTATTTTGTTGTACGGATAATCACGCAGGATTTTGGTTTAAAAGAAAAAAAGGAAATAATAATCATAACTGTTTTTATTGCCTTCTATAGAATGGACAAAGTCTAAAAACTTTTATTCTAATTCAATTTGTCTTTTTTTTTTTTTTTTTTAATTAAATAAAAAGTTGTCACCTAAGTAGTGATTTAGGGATCTAAAAAAAGGTAATCATTTTTTAGTCGAAAAGTCTGGAGAATAGGGTGGATGTGGCAGTTATATATCTAAGCTCCAACAGTTTTGTGACGTCATACGTCATGTGACCGGATGTTAACTTGTTTGTTGCATTGTTTTACTATGACATAAAAAAAATTATAATTTTTCTTTTGCTAATAAGTTACGAAATAAATATTATTATATGATCAAGGATCAATAAAATGAAAAGGTATTTGTTTGACTGTTACTGCTTCAGTTATGTCATATAGTCATATTTTGTTTTAGATGAAATTATATGTTATGGTTTTTATTTACTCATGTTCTTTATAACACGGAATATTATCTTTCAGGTTGAGGGTATGCTCAGCAGAACCATGTAACGGATCCTTACAAGTGCCTGGCATCACACCAGACCTTCAGCTCCTGGCTTGAATTTCACAATCTTCACTGACTCGGTGAGTTTGTTCTTAAGCAGCATGTCAGTTTTATGTTTTTTCTTATTCGTTGCGGTTTTTTGACATATACATGGCTTCTATGATTTACATTACCTTAAAGGTATCATTTATGTTTTAAAGGCTATTACTTTAGAGAAATGTGTTTATATTATTATGCTGCAAAATTATTTAGCTCACGGCTTCTGTCAAGAAATTTGTATGTTAGAATTTATAAAACAATATAATGCCGATGGTTCAATATAGATAAGAATTGTGGAGCTTGTACCCTGTCAGTATAATTTAATTTATAGCATTGCGGCGACTCAAATGAGCGTGTAAACTTGTAGGAATCAGAGAGGAACGAATTCCAAAAAAGTTAGTATGCGCTGAACCGACTGGTAGCAGGGATATCGGTGGGAGGATTGTGTTTCGAATCTAAGTAGGCAACATTTAGTAGTATCGGCATCGATTTATTATTTTAATAAAGGAATTTTCATAAAATATCAACTTCCTCAAATCAAATATTTTCATCAAAACACAATACAAAGGACTAAGATCAATGATCGGGTGTTGAATATGATAGCGCGTAAGTTAAAATAAAATCTTCAGAAACAATCTCTTCTTTTTAATATTGTTTATTTATTCACTAATTCAACAATTTACGTTTCGAGGCTTATTCGCCTCATCTTCAGAATTACTGAGCAGCAACTAATAACAATTTAATGTTATATTACATTTCAACAATTAACAATAATAAAAATCACAATTAAATAATTCTCCATCACACTATAACAAATTTTATCAGTATTTTATTATTACTTACAGAAATCCATATCTTTCAATATTAGTCAAATTATTTAAAATATTCTTATTTATGTAAATAATGATTATTTGTTAAACTTGAATTGGCTATTAACTATTACATTATCATAATTTTCAAATGTATCCATACCCTTTTTAAAATGTACACCATCAGGCAAGGAGTATACTAAAGATTGAACTTCATTCCCACTCCCCAACCTTCATACTAATGCATATATATATATATATATATATATATATATATATATATATATATATATATATATATATATATATATATATACATACATATTAACATCAAATATTAATAACAAAACATTACTTATGGTTAGAGGTTGTAAATATTATCTATTATTAGTTAAAATAAAAATATTTGTTCAATCTACCTTATACGCCTAGTAGTCCCACTATCTTCTATTATTATAAATAGATGTTAGAATTAATCTATCAATCTATAATACTACTTTTATACATTCTCGGTCGTCTGTTTATGTAGAGATCACCTGTGGTGTACTAGCTAGCATGAAAGCCTTCTATGATTAAGTTCGGGTAGATAGCTGCCCTATGTTTTTTTTTAAAGGGAGAAAAAAACCTTTACGTCGTCCGTCGGAGGGGAAGTATAATGGTGACCCCGAGCCTGAGCGTTGTCAGGTACTCGTGAAAGATCCCTGTCCTAATTAAACCTGAATAGGAACAATTTTAAACTCCTACCTTATTGCAGCATCGCCCGACTACCTGCAGTAGAATAAAGTGAGAAATGAACAAAGGAACTTTTTATGGTTTTATTAAGAAGTTTTATAGTCACTTCTAGTGGATATGTAAGTCTTTATTTTATTAGGAATCGTGTTAATTCTTATTCAGGAATGAATATCACTCTTCTTTTACAAATATAAAATAATTTAGGTCATATTTTCTAGTAGCAGATTGTTGTCAAAGTTTATGGTACTCATCCCCTCTACTCACCCCACGAATGATAAATTATTCGTTTCATTTGAAACTTGGAATAAGCCATAGAGTCCCCGCTCTAATTTGTAGCACGCCGTTCCAATTTACAGCAGAATTACCATTGTCCTCACAAGACCGATCTCAAATCCCATTTATCATCTGTCGAGATCATAAAGACCCCTTGGATAATAGCTTCATAGTGTTGTAGCAATCCTTTCGACTTGGCAACCTATATTAGGGAATTGTCAAACCTCTACCATGGTTATATTTCAATTTATAATTCTAATTTATAATTATTCCAATTGTATAGAACATTTAAGAGTAATAGTTCATACGTGTTAATACACTAAGGATTATTAGAAATAAAAAACATATCAATCTAAATTAAAGATTTTGATGTTTAAATTAGTATATTAATGTCCTAATCGACACCGAACATTAGTTTTAGACATTACGTTAGTTTTCCTTAGTTCTAGCATTTAGTTTATTTTTTCTAGTAATTATGTCAGGGATTACATTTTAAATAAATTATAACATTTTTTTTTTTAAATTTATAAGCCATTTTTAGTACATGTACATATTTTTGTGAGCTTACAAATTATGGTAAGAATGGAACATGCTAGTAGAGTGATCGCCCACTTAAGTAAAGTTTAAGTTATCTGAATTTAAAATATTATGAAATTATTATTAATTTGATATTTTATGTTTAATAGAAGATACTTTTATACGACTGCACTTGTTAAATAGTTAATTATTTACTTTTCGCTTTCTCGAGTTTAACTTAAGACGTAAAGTTTTAATATCAGTTATTAATTGCAAATCTTAGTCAGCATGAAATGTGTATTTTATTGAGCAATGCTGAGTCGGGTTTGAGAAAACGACCAGGATTAATTGATTGGAGAAAGCAGTGTCTTTGAGATGACTCTTGTGAAGAAGCATTGCCATTAGCTTGTAAAAAAAAAAAGAAGGAAGGAATCAACAAACATCTAAGATTTGTAGATTTTAGTTATTGAAAGTTTTTTTCATTTATTATTCAGTTCATTAAACCTTGGTAATAAGTTCTGATTCTTACGTAAATGGTTTTCATTTAAAGTCTGGTCTGCCCATGATTTCTTCGTTCGATAATCAACACTAACTGAACCTTATTCTATGGTTTCTGGATTTGTATCACAATTATTACTATGTAAAGTTTGAAAATCTTCGGGGAGTTTTTCTCTGGTAACGATAACTTTGCTGGTCAATACAGCTGTCCTTATTTAATCCTAGTTCGTTGATAATTTAAAATATCAGAATAATGCTTATTAAACATTTTATTTAAAGAACATTTCGAAAAGAAAAAATATTTAAAAAAAAGAAAGTTTGTTTTGGTGGTTTAGTTTGGCATCTAGGACTGCTTTACCGACCCTGTCAATCCCACTTTCCACACATTTCTTAATAAACTGCCTATGCCTATATCTCCTACTTATTAGTATTCAATCAGTCAGCTGGTGTACCTCAAGGTAGTATCTTAGGTACAATCCTATTCACGATGTATAATGCAGATACTCCTATCCATCCTAGAATTTCCCTTACTACTACTTAATCGATGACACAAGTGTGCTATGTGTGAAAAACGATCCCTTTGCTGCATCCAAAATTCTACGGAAACATAATCAGGCATTGAATAATGACGTCGAGACTAAAGAATAAAAAAAATCCTAATAAATCCCATCAAATCATCTTTACGTCTTAAATCTATGACTTCTTGTCCCACAGTATCCTTTAATAATACCCCACTCATCCTTTTAGAACAAACACGATACCTTGGACACTATCTTGACAAACGAAAAGATAACAAACTGGCTCGTAGGTACCAATTACTTACATATTTATTTATTTCTTCAACCTATCTATATTTCTTTTTCTATCCGTACAAAAAATCTGAAGATGAAACTAAAAATTCCACTCTAGTATTATTATTATCTAAAAAAACATATTTTTAATAAATTAATTTAGACAATTTTGATAATATTTAATAATAGTAAATCTTCAATTTGAGAGGAAACCTCAGTTTTTCGCAGGGCGATTTTCCTGTTGCTCAAAATTCTAAAAATTCATTACACAATTGAAACTTTAAAGATATAGATAACGAATTGAAAAATTACATTTATTACAAAATTAAAAACAAAAAACTAAGATACTAATCTACAAATCCTTAATTTGTATTTACTTATTGAAAATCAAGGAGCTATCTATTCTTGTTCATAAAAAAAAAAAAATAATAAAATAAAATAAAAAAGTTATTATAAAACGAACATAAAAAAGGTGATTGATTTGTTATTTTTTCAATATTTGGTAATGGGTTAATATTAATAAATTAATGAATGTTGAATTAATGAAGTAGGTAATTCAAAAACTACACTTTCAAAAAATATACGCAGAACAAAAAACAAAAGTAAACAAGAAAGTAAGTAATAAGTTATGAGAACTGTGGGCTTGGAATTGATGTATTGATTTTACATTATATTTTTTTAAAACAATGTTTTCTACACGTCAGTAGATCTCTTGATTGATTACTTTTTAAAACATATTTTCTAATAATATTAAGTTAAGATGAACATTACATAAAGATTCTCTTGATTTTCAGGAGCAAAAGTTCGCTTTTGAATTGGTTTTCTATTTGGAATGGTTCATGATTTTGGTTTTGTTATTATTTATTGATCAAGAAAATAAAAAGAAACCTAGAAAAAAACTATTTATATGTTTGTATATTGATCAAGCTTTATAGAACGTTACACTGTTAGTGCTTGCATGCGATAGTTTATATATGAGCAAAAGCGATAAAATAAGTGACAGGTACAGTCTTTCGCTCTACTCATTTCCCACTTGAATGGGATCCATTTTCACATCACATTGTCATTACGGCTGTATGTTTCCGCTTGAGAAACCTTTCTTAGAAATATTACGTGTTCTGGGGTCACGGAACGCAAAAATCTAATTAGCCAGCAAGAAACACTAATTGGCCCGCGATGCAATCCTTTGCGATTTTTGCACTTAGTGCGAGATCGATCCCGCTGATGAAAAAGATGAGAGAGATTTCTTCTTTTCTATTTCTTTTTTTTTTTTTTTTTCTAAAAGGCGCGGCCGTCCCACTTTCTCCCAATAGCTTGTTCCTTTCTCACTTTTTATCACAGGCCCAAGGTCGTAAGTTTTTCGACGTTGGGTCTCCAAAGCCGTAAAATGCCGTTTTACCCCGAAATTTAAAAATGTCTGTAGCTATTCGGTCATTTTCTAGAAGGTCTAGTCATGAGCATGCTAATAAAATCTGTTATATCGCTTACCTCGTTATTTTTAGGACACAAAACGTACTTTGAAAAACATAAACGAAGCCAAGGAGTTATGTAAAGAGTATCAGAGATGAAAATATAGAGTATTGGAGAATATGTTGAATGAAACTAAAAACTACTTTTAGAACTCGAATCGAATTCTGAGACAGGCTGTTAAAATATGATTTAAGTCGCAAATGTCGCAAAAATACGGCAATCAATAACTGCAGAGGAGTTAAATTGAAGGTATCAACCAAGTTTCCTACAAGCTTTATGACGCGTGATAAGGAAATATTTTTGTTAATGATCATAACCTCCAAATTTGGAATTTAGAGAGCATTTTCGACTTGAAATTTGATGCTCTGCAACTTTAATTTTACAATTTTTTTTTCGATTTGAATAATTGTCCTAAAATTACTGCTGTCTGACAGTGACCGATTGGGATTTTTCAACTAAGAATAAGTTGGAAATATTTCCCTATTTGCGATAAATTATTGGGGCGATAACACTGGATAAAGGAGGTTTAGATAAAGAAATATAACGCTCTTCCGTTTTGGAAAGAAACGAATATTCTGTAGAGGACACCGTTTTGCAGTTATTGCTGCAAATAAGTCCGAAAAGATGAGTACTCTTATTAAAATTATTAAAAGTCCAGCTCTGACGGAATTAATTCTGATAAATTTTGGCTCTAATTCACTGTACTGAAAATAAAAATAGTAAATTGTACAAAAATAATTACTCCAACCTAAAACAATTTTTTTTTCTATAAAATCCAAGCCGTAATTTTCTATTTATTTTTTTCACTTCAATTAAAGCAACTTATTGGGCCAGCTCAGTTGTTACAGAAGTTGGTTTTAGTGTGGGATACACTACGTCATTGAGATTTACACCTTGTAAAAGACTAAAAAAAATAATCCAATCATATAAATATGTTATTCTTTTATTGTACGATAAATATCTGAGCAATGAAACGTATTTTAAGTCTCTAGGGAGCTGCATGGCTTATTGGACATGGGAACTGTGTACTGTTCTCCACACTCCCGGTTTGAATCCCGAAGTGCAACTTCCTAGGACATACCAGCATCTATAAAGTGGGTACCATAAATTGGAGGTTAGGAGGAGGAGAATAGTGACTGAGTGTTATTTCGAACTAATCACCTCATAGCATGGCCACTTTCCTAGACAAAATGTATAGGAAATAATCTAAACATTTAATGAACCCGTGATCCTTCATAAGTTGTAGAGGTTTTTTTTTCCCCTCTTTTTTTGGTCTATGCATGTTGATAATAACAATAATAATTAATTACTTTACTCTTTGTTATTTTATTTGTTTAGTGAAAGGATGTATCACATCTCAGAATATAGAATATATACATTACGAGAAATTATTAGGGTACGGTCTCATTGAAAATTTCCTAATGAAAGTCAGACCTATCTAAAGTGTAGAAATTCAAAAAGGAATCTCATTAAAAGTGGATGACGTTGATATAGTGGAAATTAGTTTGGATGATGGTTTTGAAATGGGCGGAATTCTGAATTAAAACTTAGTTTCCTCTTTTGAAAATGATTAATCCTTATGATGTTTTGATATCTCTCTCTCTCTCTCTCTCTCTCTCTCTCTCTGATTAAATTCATAGCAAAATCCAGGAAAGGAAGATGTTTGGAACATAAAAGAAAACTTGAAAGATTGAAAAATATCTGGCTTGTAGGAACTTTTTCGCAAGAATGTGTCTTTAATTAATGAAAACAATTTGTTTTGTGTTATTCTATATTTCATTTCAAAGCTTAATAGCTTTAAATATTTATAATGAGTTTTATGTTTTAAATTGTTTTATATCATAAATTTGAAATTATTATTGCCTAACTTGGCATAGAAATGAAGAGTAAAAAAAAAATATATATATCTATAATATTAAACATTATTGTATAAAATCACATATCAAACCAGGGTAGTCAAATACCATAGTCTAAGAAAGCACAAAACCGCGCTATTTTCATACTTTTTTTTATTATATCAAATTGGTTTATCTTTAACAATTTAATTTAAACTAATTTATTGGACATTTTACAATATAAACTATAAAGGCATTTAAATAGTTGCTTATTTGTTGTATACAGGGTGTCTCATTAGTTATATTGTGGGAGCAGATAATAGACTTTAATTATAACAAAAAACATCTTACGACTCTTAGTTCGATTGTCAACAGTTAAGAATAATAATAATAATAATAGGCTTACCGAACCCGAAGGTTCGATGCCGATACCACCAAACTTCGCCTGCACAGACTCGTCCAATGTTCACCGGTCAAGCCCAAGCCCCCGAGATCAGCCTTAATGCAATCCTCCCATCGACGCTTCGGCCTACCTTTCGGACGCCTACCAGTCGGTTCAGCGAATACCAACTTTCTCGGAATCCGTTCCTTACTAAGCCCAACAACTTTACGCGCCCATTTGAGTCTCCGCGATGCTATCAACTCAATTATATTCACAGGGTACAAACTCCGCAATTCCGCGTTGTGCAACCTTCTAAACTCCCCAGTGGCCTCATCTCTCTTCGGACCAAATATTTTACGCAGCACCTTATTCTCGAAAACCTTAAGCCGTTGTTCATCCTTCAAAGTAAGCGGCCACGTTTCGCATCCGTAAAGAACCGTTGGAAGAATAATAGTTTTATAAGTTCTAACCTTTAAGTTTTTAGACAGAAGCCGCGAGCTAAGCAATTTAGCAACCGAATAATAACACGCATTTCCCACCTTTAACCGGGACTTTATTTCTTCCTGGATTTCATTTTTTCTTGTTATCATTGAACCTAAATACTTGAATTTCTCTACGTGTTCAAAAGTATGACCTGAAATATTAATATCATCAAGATCGCCACCATTTCTGCAACTAATCATATATTTCGTCTTATCGGTATTTAATTCGAGACCTATTTGTTTACCGGTTTTTATTAACACACTTGTATTTAGTTGTAAAGTTTCTGTGTCTTCACCTAGTAGTACCAAATCATCGGCATACCCCAAAACCGGAATCTTGTCACCCATATGTAAGCCTTTCTCAGTACTCATCACCTTTTCTATAACATATTCTAAGGCTATATTAAACAAAACAGGTGAAAGGGAGTCACCCTGTTTCAAACCCGATCGCACCTCAAATCTCTCGGAGTAATTATGACCGATTCTAACTTTATGAAATGTTTCCGACAAACACATCTCAACTAGGTTTACTAACTTTTTAGGTATCCCCTGTTCAATCATGATGTAATATAGCTTCTGACGGTCTATGGAATCATAAGCCTTTTTAAAATCTATATAAAGTTGATGGACTACACCGTTGTATTCCAGTTTCTTCTCTAATATTTGACGTAAGGAAAATATTTGATCAATAGTCGAGCGATTCCGCCTAAAACCACATTGGTAGTCTCCGATAATTTCCTCAGCGTATTCCGTGATTCGGCTAGTTAGTATTGACGAGAATATTTTATAGCATACTGGGAGAAGAGAGATCCCACGATAGTTGTTACAATCCGTCCTCGGTCCTTTTTTGTGAATCGGAATAAGTATTGATTCTTTCCATTCTTCGGGTATTTTTTCATTTTCCCAGATCTTTTTAACTAAAACATGTAATTTGGAAACGCCCGCTTCTCCACACGCTTTGATTAATTCACTCGTGATATTATCATTTCCTGCAGCTTTATACCGTTTTAATTTTCCTATCGCCATTTCAACTTCCTCTTTACTCGGTGCGTCTACCCATGGTTCAGCGCTCTGGTATTCAGAGGGAGGAGATTGATTATTATTTTCCGTATTTAGAATGCCGTCAAAGTGTTGTTTAAATGTATTTAATATCTCAGTCGGATCCGCAATTATGTTGTTATTCGCATCTTTAACCCCATTCAATACAGGTTCAAATCTTTTACGCGATTTGTTTATACCTTTGTACATCTCTCTTACGTTATTTTCGCTTCTGTGTTTTTCTATTTCTATTATTTTGCCTTTAAGATACCCTCTTTTCTTATTTTTTAAGAATTTTGAAGTTTCGTTTTTTACTAACCGAAAGTAAGCCACATTATTATCGCTTGGATTATTTAAGGAATTCAGTTTAGCGGTTTTTCTTTTTTCACACATATTTTGACAATCCCTGTCGAACCAAGGTTTGTTCTTTTCATTTTCGATTTTCCCAAGACATAAGTTACCGACCTCTTTAATATTATCCCTGATCCCTTCCCACAATTTGTTTACATCTTCGTTTTCCTCGTCTGAAGATTCCAAAGCATCGAACCTATTTTTTACTTCTATCGCGAATTGTTTTCTAATTTCGGGGTTGTTCAATTTAACATCAAAATTCTCGGGATGAATATAGTTCGGTGTTCTCTTTTTTGTATTTAGTTTTTGTCGAAGTTTCGCGATTACTAATTCATGATCAGATCCGCATTCTGCACCACGATACGATCTCACGTTAATTATGCTACTTTGCCATCTGTTTTGTACTAAAATATGATCTATTTGATTACGAGTATGTCCATCCGGCGATGTCCACGTATACTTATGAATGTCCTTATGTTTAAACGTAGTACTTTTGATTATTAGGTTTTTCGAAATGGCAAAGTTTATTAGTCGGGTCCCATTATCATTACTATATTCGTGCAAACTTTCTTTACCGATTGTAGGACGATATACTTCTTCCCTTCCAACCTTTGCGTTTGCGTCACCTAGTATAATTTTAATGTAATTTCGCGGTAACTTATCGTAAACCGATTCTAGTTTATCATAAAATTCGCATTTTACTTCATCATCACTATCTTCGGTGGGAGAGTGAATGTTTATAAACGCGATTTTATACCAACGACCCTGAAATATAGCAACCGATATTCTTTCACTAAAGAACTGTACATCCCGTAATGCGGAAAGAAATTTATTCCTAATCAGAAACCCGGTACCTAAACAATAATTAACGCTCCCCCCGTACCAAATAGTATACTTTCCTTCTGTTAACGAACCCTCCCCTGGCCAGCGAACCTCTTGTAATGCAACGATATCTAAATGGTACCCCTTAACTTCATTCGCGACCGACTTTAACCCACCTGCCGTATTTAAACTTCTAACGTTCCACGTCCCTATTGTTAGATCTCTACTTTTCATCTTGCGCCTAGATTCCTCTGAAGCAGTCCCCACCCGGAGACCCGAACGGGGGACTAGTTTGCTTCCGGATAATGGGCGTTTTACCTCAGAGGAATCCATGACTGTTTGTGGTATTTTGTGAACTAAAATATGTGAGTAGGGCGTTCGAACCTACGTCACACCCTCCAGCAAGCCTGGAGGGCCGCTCTCATTGTTGGTCAGCGAGTCCATCGGACTTAGCCGGGAGGAGCTTCCGAGGAAATTCCACCGACCATCCCCACATCCGCCACCCGTGGGACGCTCCCCATACGCGGTAATGAGATCCGCGAGAGGCAACAGTTAAGAAGGAAAATTAAAATTTGAATTATTTGTGTTATCCATGGTTTTTATCAGAAAAACTCAAATATATCTACTAAATGTTCATAGACAGAAAAGTATGTAGCACCAAATAAATGAAAACGAAATTTCCCTAAAGGTTAAGTAGTCAAACCCTACAAAAAGTACTTCCTGGCATCCTTTCTCTTCCAAGTTCTCCGATCTCAACGTCCATCGTACATCCACTCCCGCAACACTCGTTCACGGTCTCCAGACCTGTATATAACGCCTCATCGAACAGCAGCTTTCGACAGATCTTTCCTTATCCGATCCTCGTCCATATAAAATTCTATTCCTTCTTATATCCGTCATTCCAATACTCTTCCACTCTTCTCATTTAAAGCAAAATTTATTTATTTATTAAATATGAATTTATTTTTATTTTGTTATTCTAGTCTAATTTGTTTTGTTTGTTTTTCTAAATTATTATAAGAAGCTACCTATGAATTTATAACTATTATTCATTTTCTTTGTCATTTCTGTTGCTTTTTATTTATATATATATAAATTAAAATCGAAAACATTAAAATCGAAAGTAGGCGAATTAGAGGTTCGCTTAAATAAGGCTGAACAGGGCCTACTGTGCAGGTCACTGGAAATCAGAGGCGTGCCGGTCCGTGCGGGCGAAACCCCTGCGGCTCTGGTAACCAATGTAGCGGCGGCCCTCGGAATTAAAATTAAAATGGAAGACCTGGACACGATTGAACGACGAAGGCAGAGAAAGGATGACCCGCGACCGCCTCCCGTCATCGCT
This sequence comes from Piezodorus guildinii, assembly GCA_023052935.1. NCBI lineage: Eukaryota > Metazoa > Arthropoda > Insecta > Hemiptera > Pentatomidae > Piezodorus > Piezodorus guildinii. The sequence continues at coordinate 68,465,517 of CM041293.1, forward strand.
CGGTTCGTCAGACAGACCATAAGGGATGAGCTGATTAACAGTAGGAAGATGAAGAGAGACTTCTCTACGAGAGATATAGGTTGGCAGGAGAATGACTGCCACCGGATATACCTCAGCGAGGAGATGACCCCTACCAACAGGCACCTCTATTGGCTCGCTCGTCAGAAGAAGTCAGCTGGTAAGCTGAAGTATGTGTGGTTCGCGGGCGGTAGGGTGCGCTGCCGTAAGGGCGACGGCCAACCTGTCATCTATATTGACCATTCTCAAGACCTCGATGTTTTTGGCTGACACCTGTGCTCTCGTCTACTGACTAGCTCCATTCCTAATTTTGCCTACGATTCTTCTCTTCAATGTTTTATCGCGATATCATTATCTTATTATTTCTTAATTTTCATTTTAATCACAAAGTCAAAAGTTTATTTAATTTTTATTAAGGATATTTATGCTTTTATCAAAGTTATTTTTAATTTTAACGAAGTTATTTCCGTTTTCATCAAAGTTATTTTTATTCTATTAGTACTAAAGTTATTTTTATTTCTATTTAAGGTGCTTTATTTTTTGTCAAAGTATATTTTATTTCTATCAAAGGCCATTTTATTTTCATCAAAGATTCTTTGTTTTGTTTTCTCTTTCAAAGTCTATTTTACATTTATCAAAACTTATCTTATTTTTATCACAGATAGTTATTCAGCTACTATATTTTTTATCAAAGTTTCTCTCATGCTATTCTTACGAAACTTAATGTTATTTTTGTATAAGATGTTTGTATATTTTGTCATATTTCATTTTTACTTTTATCAAAAACTATTTTGTTTTATTTATATCAAAGTTTATTTCATTTCCATAAAAAATTATATTATTTTTATCAAAGTATATTCTTTGGTTATCACAGATATTTATAATGTCATCAAAGTTATTTTCATTCTTATGAACATTGTTTCTTATACAATTTTTATTATAGTTATCTTCATTTTTATTATATATATATTTGTATTCTTTTTGGAAATTTACATTGTATATGTCAGGCTCACTATATTTTATTTAAATACTATTATTTAGGTGTATGTGTACGAGTATATGTGTATGTGTATATTTATGTGTGTATGTATGTATATATAGTTTCGTTGGCATTTATCTTTCAGATATTTTTAAATTCATTATTGTTCATCAATATCATCATTCATTATCTTAGCTACATCGTTTTCCTATTGTCTGTATTCTTTCTCCCTCCATCCCTATGTCTAGTATCCTAAACGTCTGTCATGTGAATTCCCAATCCTTGCCGGCTCATTATGACGAATTCCTCCATTATTTTACCCGCAATGTTTATCATATCATCGCAGTCTCCGAAACCTGGTTGAAAACCTATATCCCCTCCACCGCTGTCTCTCTACCTGAATATTCCTTTATACGTCATGACCGAATAGGCCGTACAGGCGGAGGCGTCGGTCTTTACATCCATAATAGCCTAAAATCTCGCATATTAGAAGTCTCAACCCCATCCGACCAACCACATATTGAATTCCTTTTTTTGGAAATTACATGCAACACCCATCCTATCCTAATCGCAGTTGTGTACCGCCCTCCTCTCGTTCCTTTTGACGCTCCATTCGAAACAACCCTCTACAATTATATTCCTCTCTACAATAATATCATAATTTCCGGCGACCTTAATACCAATATCCTTTCCGATTCCAATGACAAACAGTACCTAGAAAATCTTCTCTTTTCTCTCAACCTTTATCTTGTTCCTTTTTCCCCGACACATCATACACGATGTTCTGACACTTGGTTAGATGTTCATATTATTGATTCTGCGCAGAACCTTCTCTCCCAATCTCAATTGCCAGTCCCATTTCTATCCTCCCATGACTTAATCCAGATATCATATAATATCCCTACACCAGAAATCCTTCCAAAAATCATAACTTTCCGTAACATTAATTCCCTCACTCGTGAAGACATCCTACCCGACCTTGAAAGCATGGAATGGGACGATATATATTCATGTTCCTCCATTGACGCCATGGTCGACATCCTCACTTTCAACCTGACCACCCTCCTTGACAAACATGCTCCCCTAAAAACCCGTACCTTCCGTCGCAGACCTGCTCCATGGATGTGTCAAGAAATAAGAGAACTACAAAGAAAACGTGAGGCTGCCCGTAGGCGCTTCAGACGTACAAGGCAAGCAGAGGACTATGAAGCGTTCAAGGCCCTCCGAAACTTGACACAAACAACAGTAAGGCGAGCGAAGTCCAACTATTTTCAAGAAGCCCTGTCCTCCGCTCCTGATCCTAAATCCAGATGGCAACTTCTTCGTAAACTCTCTCTCTGTAAATCCTTTACCTGTTCAGTCTTCCCGGTATCACCCAATGAACTAAATTCATACTTCTTACCCGGCTCCTCCAACATTTCACCAGCCTTCTCTCCTAACTTATCCCTTTCATCATCATTCAATTCCGACAACTTTTATTTCTCCTACATTTCACCAACAGACCTCATATCTTCCATAATGAAATCCCGTGCTAATTCCTTAGGTTTCGATGGAATTCCGGTAAAATTGCTAAAATTATGCCTTCCAGAAATCCTGCCAGTCCTTCTTTTCATCTACAATTTTTCCCTCCAAAATTCAGTTTTCCCTGCTTCCTGGAAACAAGCTTTGGTCCATCCTATAAACAAAATCTCTAACCCATCTTCCCCTAAAGACTACCGACCTATATCCATCCTATCGAACCTTTCTAAACCTCTTTAACGGATTGTACAATCCCAGGTATCCAGTTTTCTTGAAAAAACCAACAAACTTAATCCTTACCAATCCGGCTTCCGACCTGGCTACTCCACGCAATCCGCTCTGACCAAAATCACAAACGATATTTATACCGCTATAGATGAAAAAAGATTAACTGTCCTTATACTTTTAGATTTTACCAAAGCCTTTGATTCCCTCAACCATTCGATCCTTTTCTCTAAATTAAAATCATTATCCTTTTCCAACAGTTCAGTTCGATGGTTTCAATCCTTTCTTTCCAACCGCACTCAAGCGGTTGTCATTCCTAATCAACCCCTATCTGATTTCCTTGACCTAACCTCAGGCGTTGCCCAAGGCTCGAGTATTTCACCCCTTCTGTTCAATACTTACATCAATAACCTTCCCAATTCAATCCACCGCTGTTCCTACCACCTATATGCTGACGACCTCCAAATCTATTTATCCTTCCCACCCTCCGAGTTATCTGTAGCATTTGCCAGTATTCAGGAGGACCTAGATGGAATCAGTGCCTGGGCAAACCTGAATAACTTGATTCTTAATCCTACAAAAACTCAGGCCATCCTTATTGGTTCCAAATCCCTCCTCCGATCTATCACCACCCTTCCTCCGCTATTGCTTAATGATCATCCTATTGTTTTTAGTTCCTCTGTTAAAAACCTTGGCATCATCATCGACCAAAACCTATCCTGGAAACCCCAAATTGCCCAAATTTCCCGTCGATCAATTAGTACCTTGAAATTATTCCACCGATCCCGACATCTCCTACCACAATCTACCCGTAAACTCCTAGTTTCATCACTCATTTTTCCCCACTTTGACTATGGTTGTGTGGCATGTGGCGGCCTCTCGAAGGTGCTCGAGGGCAGATTGAGAAGGATTATGAATTGCTTCTTAAGATTTGTGTTCGGTACCTCGAGACGGTCCCATGTATCCCACCTCTACAACCAGTTAAAGTGGTTAACCCCAACCTTTCGAAGACAATATTTCCTTGGATCATTCCTTTATCAAATCATGAACTCCCACCATCCATTTTATGTCTACAGCCTTCTGGTATTTAAATCCTCAACCCATCGCCAGGAAACAAGATCCCGTCTGTCTGACCTCCACACTCCTTTCCATAGAACCAAAAAATATGACTGCTCATTTTTAGCCCGTTCCACTGCCTTATGGAATACTCTCCCTTCAAACATCCGTCAGGCTCCTTCCCTATCATCTTTTAAATCCCTCCTCTTTCAATACTTCCTTTCTCTTCAGACAGATGTTAGCTAATTTTTTTTATGCCAACTTATGTAAGGTAAATTTGATTTTAATGCACTTACTTTAATGAGATGTAAAAGTTACATTTTATGTTTATTCTTATTTATTTATTTCTTTAAACTGTAAATAAAGATGGTACTCTGACCCTTTTTTCATTTTTTCATTATTGTATTATTTAATTGTAGTTGTACATTGTTTTTGGCCAGTTATAATTTATTATTTTGTTCATAATTGTTATTCTCAAGGGACCTTGTCCCAGAATAAAGTTTTTTTTTCTATTCTATTCTATCCTATTCTATATATATATATATATATAATATATATATATATATATATATATATATATAATATAATATATATATATATATAAGCTCAGTCATTAGTCATTTTTTATTTCATTAGGAACTCTCTTATCCGGATGGATAAGAGAATTTACCAAAAATTCATTTGGTAAGTCACTCCATGCCTCTGATGTTCTTAATAGTGTAAATTTTTAAACAAGAGTTAGATGAAAAAGAAATATATGATAATGTAATTGTTTTTAGCCAATTTAGTAACCAAAGGAATTTATTGACACAAAAATAAAGAGATTTTCATGAAATATGACCAATATCGAATGATATGGATTATTTGATTCTGAAGATGAGGCAAATGGACCACGAAACGTCGTAAATGTATTATTGATGAATTAATCAATAATATTTAAAAGGAATAGATGGTTCCAGAGAATTTATTTTAATATGATTAGACATTTATAAGACTCATATTAAGCACACATTTTCTTTTTGGTAATCTTTTTTTTCCTTTTTTTTTTTTGTTATTATTATTTTTTTTTCGCATCCTTGATTGGCCAATGAGTAATTGATGAGTGAATTCCATTTTAAATCTACTGAAATGAAGAATTTTTTTTGAGATCTGGGAAATTTAAAATATAATGATAAAAGAGAAATAGCTGCTTGATAGAGAGAGAAGAGAATTTACCAAAAATTCATTTGGTAAAGTCACTCTATGTCTGATGTTCTTAATAGTGTACATTTTTAAACAAGCAATAGATCTAGTATTCCAAAAAATATAATTTTCTCCATGGCCTTCCGAGAAATTTTTTATTTTTTCATTTGGTACCACTTACCTTTCTGTGCTTGCACACTAAGATTTGCTTTCCCTCCCTAACCGTTGAGAATCGTAATATTGGTCATATGAACATTTTTGTTGCTCTTGTAGTCTCCCGTATCGGTTCCTAGAATGTGAATAGACATTTATAAGATATCCTGTTTAATTGTTGTTAATGAAAGTATTATGAAAAAGAATCAGCACCAACAAACCCGACCTATAATATTTTTTGTAAAATAAGCGATTGTAAACCTGTCAACGATATACATTAATCACCTCTTTAATGCCCAGGCTTTCCATTTTTTTTACGAACCTCCCAAAGCTCAGGGGTGTCGTCCTACACAAGAATCAATCAGTCCACGTGTTTAAGGGAAAAAAATATTATTTCCTCCATATCTGTATGCCTGTCATATAACCTGATATTTTCTGTATACTCTCATCGATGAACTCGGAGATCTTTATTTAAAAAAATCTGGTGCTGGCAACACACGACTTTCACCTACCTTCGATTTTGAAATCGATTCAAGAATTTCCAAGTACAGTAAGAGATCAAAATTAGTAAAACCATTACTGAATTAATTAAATGGAATTTCTATAGAAACACGTGTTTTATTAAAAAATCTATTATATTATTACCTAAAAGAATCAGTTAGTTTTATCGGCTTTTCATTACTCTATATTAACAGTTAAAAGCTTGTGTATAAGATAATATTTTTTCTAAAATATTTAGCTTTCAAACGGTGTATCATATATGTATATTACTGTTATTTTGTTCAAAAACATAAATTTATATTAAAAGAATATTTTTTCAGTTTTCTTTAAGTTGTTTTTAAAATAGGAACAACTTAGAGGAAACAACTTTAAAATATCGGCATTTAAGCCCTGTCAGATTATTTTTATCAGAATGAAACCTACATGATATTAAAGCCTATTAAATTTTACATTGATATAGCGAGTTCAATCAAAATCGTCGGAACCGTTTCGAAAAAAGGTGCGGAATACATGTTTGTGGCTTTTCTGGTAAGCTCATTTTGATGAAAAAGGTTTTGTATCGTCTCGGGCGTATATTTGTCTTAAATATGAAATTTCAGTTTCATTGGACTTTTCCTTTCCGCCCGGGAGTTACCACACACGGACAAACACGCACACAAACACATTATAAAAGCATGGAAAAGCTCAATTCGAGATTCGAGGAGGGAAGAAGTTGTTATTGCGCGGTTGAGGATAGGCCACTTACGCCTCACTCATGGCTATTTAATAAAAACGGAAACCCCTCCACAATGCACCATCTGCAATGTTCAACTTACTATCGCACACCTATTAGTTGACTGCCCCCAGTACACCACTTCCTTTCAAAATCTTGGTATTGAAAGAAGGCTAGACACGTTATTAGGAGATGATTCCTCAACGTTAACAAAACTAATAGAGTTACTGACAAATAACGGGTTGTTTTACAAAATTTGAGCAACAAAAAAAAAAAATAATAAAAAGGAGAAATACAATAGATAACCATTTTAACCATTCATAGGGGACAAATACACCAAATTTGAAGCTAAGCACCCAGCACAGGAATAAAACAGGACACCCTCTTTTGGAAAACTGCTTTCAGAAAATCAAGATTTGAAGAAGTGGACTAAGAACTGGACATGGAGCTCCAGGAGTTCACGCCAGGTTACCGGATGAGACACTGAACCTCTAATAATAACATGTAAGAAGCCTGTGTCACTAAATATATTGTAACAACATGCCTCTGACCCTAATACATTTTGTAACAACATGCCTCTGACACTAAAACATATTGTAACAACTTGCCAATGATCAAAACACAATATAACCTCCACTGTTATCAAAACAAATGTTAAAACAGCACACATATAACCTTGGCTGTTGAGTGTCCGTAAAATATATAACCTAACCTAACCACACACACACACAGACATTTTTGCGGGACTTGGCTATTTGGACTCAGGGGGCCCTAAAACGTGTATTTCCGTTGAAAACTGGAATTCGAAAATTTTCACGATCGCAATACTTTCCCTTACTATGTATAGTAAATGAAAGTAATAGTACTAGAATTCAAATAAAAAACAAATAAATAAATGGTTTAGTTTTATATTAAATGTTTATGTTAATCTCTCGAATATATATTCTGATATATTCGTAGAAAATACAAATATAATCCTCTCACTATAAATCTGATAGATCATACTATTTTTTTTTTTCACTCCTAACAATCTTTCTTTTTAATGGATAAGTGTTTCCATCCTTATCAGGAGTCTTTCTCTGAAAGATTTTATAAATTTTAATGTTTAGCGAAAGTTGGATAAACCGTGGTTTTGTGCCTTGAATCTATCAAAAGACATCGTTAAAAATCTCTGTAGACTCACATCTATCCATGGTGTGCACAATGTATTCCGACAGTGCCTAGGAGTTATATCTCTTTTAAATTCGATAATTGTAAAAATAAAAAGAATCTCTCCAGCGCATACTGATTATACTGATCTAGGAATGTATAATAACCAAAGGGGAAATAATCTAGATTTTTTAAATATTTACCATGTTTATTGACACCGAAAATACCCGACGAAATCATAAGTATAAGTCTGTTCTTGACCTCAATTAAAAAATATATCTAGAAATAAAGCCTTAAACATTAGCAATGCTATTTTTTCATGTAAGTGAAAATCCGAAGCCTCTACACAGTAACACATAAAACATACAAATAATTTTAAATAGATGAGTTTTAGATTGTGACTTTTATTGTGCAATTAATATAAATTTGATTTTTGAAAAAGGAGCTAAAACTCTATAAATTTAGTCTATGTTGTAACTTAGTTTTTGCAGCTGAGTCCATAAAGGTGCATAGTGCAACGTCAGCGGATCTCGCTAACTTCGTGATTGCTATAGTAACTTTTTAGATTTTTCATGATCTGAACCACCATAATTAAATTGTTTTATTCTCGTATAATGGTTGTAGAAAATTTAAGTTTGATGTTAATTAATTGAAGTGAAAAACCATACCAAATTCTTTCCCGATTGTGGCAATGAACCGTCTCTTAGATGATACAGTAGCTAGTTAAACTCTTTGGGAAATGTAGCAGATATAGTGGATGATCCAATTGAAGTTGGAAGATTAGGTCCCGTGAAGTTTTATACCCTTGCGAATGCCCTCTTTCCAAGTAGTGTAACAAAAAAAATAAATAAAAAAAAACACATATCTTCAAAATTTTAGAAAATTCGTTTTACAATCGCGTTGCATCAAATGATTAATAAATTTTACTTACAACTGATACAAATATTAAAATTTATTTTAGTCCATCTTTATTCCTCGATTGCAGTACCTTTGTTGTTGGTTGGTTTAATAAAAAGGAAACATGCTAAAGAGATTCAGTTATCTGTGGATTTTATTTCTTATAATGTTACGATGTGTACAAACAGCTTTCTTGTGTGTGGTCATATTAACACTGAAGGTTAATATAAACTAATTAAGTAGAAACTACCATCGTAAACTTGAAAACCTAAGTTTAAAACAAACATAAATTTAATAATTTACATCCTTAGAAGTACTAATCATATCAAATTAACTTTTTATATAATAAAATGTTTGTATTTTGATTTATAATGATAAAAATAACGAGCCTCGGAGTTCGACTGAGAACAACATTCAGCCCTTTTTCCAAGGAAAACCCAATTATTGAATACAAATATAAGACCACCCGAAGCTTTTCTACGCGCTATTGCTTTGATTCTTTGAGGTTAAACCAAGTTCACAGGTCAACTTTTAATGATCCTTGAAACTCAGTATTATTATCAACTATTTTGGTAAATGTTTTTGTTTAGCAGAGTTTTTATATGCGTTGACGAATGTCCAGTCTTTCTATTCGACTAATATGATCAAAATCAATACTCTGACTTAGGAAAATGGCATTTTTGAAGTTGTACTTCAGTTCCCTAAATTCCGATATGATTTTAGAACATTGGACAAGCTTGAAGGATGGACATTTTCGGAGGTCTTAATACCCGATTTTTCCCTCTTCTCCTCTATTTATTAGACGGTAAATATATACCTAGTCCTGCCATAACAAGGATACAAATTATGAAATATATAAAAATTTAAACAGAAAAATTAACTTTTTTAAAACGTTACTATAAAATGAAATGTATATCGATAGAGACTAAAATAAATGACTCAAAATGCCCCCTTTGCCTTGGAAAAGTCCTTTAATCTCCGAGGCCAGTCATGAATAGCAGCACGCAGCACTTCTTGAAAATAGAGCTCAACTGCTCGGAACAGAGATTGTTTGAGCTTTCCAAATTAGGGTGTGTTCTATGACATGCCATCCTCTTCAAAGCCGGTGATATAGTAGGTTGAGATCAGGGTTTTATGAGGGCCAATCCGAAGTAGAGATGAACGCTGGATTGTTCTTTTGCAGCCTCTGCTGAGTTGACCTGGACTTGCGAGCTGAAGGAAGAGGAATTCTGCTGGAAAACCCAATGACTTCTAGCAAACAAAGTATCATTCATCACCATTTAGAGTCTTGACAACGGGTTTCAAAATATTATTCTGATAGTTTTGAGCGTTTTTTAACGTAAATGGGGTTTGGTGGTGCCATCAAAGTAAACTCCTCACTGAGAAAGGGTGATGATATATTTCCACTTTTCTAATGATTTCCTTTGTTTTTATAGAACTCTGTGCATACACACAATCATTCTGGTGATTAATTTTTTCTTGTATTGCAAAACATTTCTCATCGCTAACAAAATCTTTCGATGAAGACCATTGGTGAAACGGCTAAGGAGCATTTCGCATCTATCCTTTCTAATTTGTTTTAGGAATGTGGTCAGACTTTGTCCTGTCATCCTCCGAAGTGCACCCTTCGTAAGAACATTTTTTATTGTGCGAGACAGTGATCTGACAGAGATTTCCATTTTCCGAGAAATGATTTGTTGATTTCGTAAGGAATTTCTTCCGGTTTGAGCAGGCACTGCTCTGACAGGATTTGCCGTTCTCTAAGTGTGAGGACGAACCGGTCGAAGTCTATCACATACAGATAGGGTCTCATTATTTCCATTGATAGTGCGGTACGCGAACGAATTTGATGTCCAACTAAACTAAAGGAGAAAAAAGAGCAAAAATATTTATTTAATGTAATTTTTAGTTTTTTGGACACAAAAACAGCTAAAGATTTTATAAAAAATATATATATATATATATATATATATATATATATATATATATATATATTATCTTATATACAAAATTGTAAAAGCCAAGTGAAACAAATGACATGAACTTATTACTGAATATTATAGGTAACAATTTAATATTGTTATATTATTTAATCTATATTGATAATTAAATAAATAAATTGAATACAATTTTAATTAAAATTAACTTTAAGCATTTTTCAACTTAAAGTTTATTTAATATTTTTAGAATTTATTTTAACAGCATAGGGGAAGTGAAATTCGATTGTTGCCAGCATTAGATTTTCTGTTTTTTTTTGGAGGTTAGGGACGCCTTTAAGTTCCTAGATAATTAGCTATTAAACTACAGGAATACTTTAGTGTATTGTCCGATGTAGGATTCTATTCTCAAGATAGTCATCTCTTACTAACATTAAAACCCTTCCGCTACTGTCTTTAATATCTTTACATAAACGTAGGGAAATAGGATATGGTCCGTCTATGGGAACTCTCCCATGAAGTTGTTGGAACAGGATATCGACTCCAACTATCCTCGAGGGACCGTTCTTCCCTGGTATGGTGAACTACATAAGCGCTACCTAGGACCGATCTCGAAAGTTATGAGAAAGGTTACCCTAATTATTGTTGTTAACTACAAGATAATTAGCGGTTAAATGGACCGGAACAGCCGCTTGTACAAAGCATCGGTATTTAGTGAACAGGTGCAGTTTAATTTAATGTGTGCTCATATAAAGGAACAAGCCATGACGGCAGAACGATCTAAATCATATTGAATAGGTCTATTCACAGATAATAATTTTTTTCGGTGTTAAAAGAGTGTAAAATGTCTATAATAAATCTATTTTCTGTATCAATATTTCAATTCCCTATGAACAATTTTAAGAGAGTTTTTTTATGAGTTCCATATGTTTAAACTTTAAGAGGTCTTTTTTAATGAGCTTCCACTGTTGAACTATTCGTTGCATATTACGTTCTCGAGAAGTCTTTTGAAACTACATACAATTTTTTTTTTGTGCTGAAATTCAACTTTTTTTCTATTATTATTTATCTTCCATGGTCTGACCAATCACTAATCTCTTGGACTTTGTTATCTTTAAGAATTATCTAATTTTTTACAATTCTTTTTACGAAACCTGCGTTTTACCTATCCGTATGTATTAAATCTATTTATACCATTTAGGGAAGAGCCAAGTCTAAGGATCATGGTTGTTCAGGGTTGGAGACCTCAGGTGGACCTTCCGGAGACCATTTGATATTGAAAAGAAAATATTTCCATTTAAATTACATGAGGTACACGGAATCATAGCTTAGACTGTTATTTTTGTGTTGCCTCCAGTAGTCTGAAGGGACCACTTCGGCAAGAATCAGGTCCAAGGATCATGGCAGTTGAGGATTGAAAGAGAATTCGGGTGGACCTTCTAGAGACTATTTGATATTGAACACAAAGAAGATTCCCAATTGAATTACATGAGGTACACGGAGTCATCCCTTGATCCGGTCTTTGTGAGTTCCCTACAGTAGGCTGAAGGGCCTGCATACTCTAGAGGACGGGTAATAAAATGTGTTATTGATTCGCGGTTATTTTTAATTATTCTTGTCTATTGAATTAGGATGGAGGAGGATCTCTGAGGAGACCAAGGTCCTGCAAGAACCATAACGCCGTAGATAGGATAAAATTAGGTCCTACTTCTTTCTTGGTCAATTTTTACTAACGATTCAACTGTCCCCCCATCATTGCGAATTCTTCTCCTTCTATTTTTTTTTTTTTTATATTCTGTATGTTATGTCGTAGTACTTTTTTTTTTGCTAATTGTCTAAATTGAGCCTTAGGTTGAGTTTTGTTTTTCCTGAAACTCTACTTCTTACCCGAATCATAACAAACTGCATTCTACCCATTAGTTTTTTTGTTTTTTTTTTACTATCGTAGAAATAATTAGCGAAAATGATAAATTAATGGGATTATACACGCTCTAGTCCTTTGGATTTATGCACTAAAGCCCACCGAAATGCAAATTTCGACAGATCTTTTCTCATTCGATCCTCAATCGTATGGAATTCTATTGTTCCATCCATCCGTCACTTTAATTCTCTTTCTACCTCCAAATCTCCCATATTTAATCATTTGATGATGATCCAGTCACAATAGAATTGTTAATAAGCTTTTTTTTTCTTCTCCTTATTTTATATTTATATTTTATATCAGTAATTATTAACTTATTTATGTGCATTTAATTTAATTTTAGACTCTAAGCCACATTATGTACATTCTGTATATGTTATTCTAAAGGGACAAGTCCCAGGATAATAAAGAAATTATTTTTTTAACTCCCATTACAGGTTATGAATGCGTTTGAAATTAGTACTGAAGTCAGAAGAGACAACATTTGAAATGTTAGGTAACAAGCAAAGAAAATATACGATGTATAAAGTATGCACTACCCATGTCATAGTCTGTCTCTAACCTTTATTGAAATAAATAGGTCTATCTCCAGTCTTTGAGGCTGTCTGTTTGTGTTAGTCTACTAGAGTCTGTTGTCAAAGACGGCAGAACCCTGTATAAGTTCAATTGTAATTAGAGTCAATCTTAGTGGTGACGACAAACAGCAGCTACCTCTCTCTTTCTCAGGAATTCACTTTGCCTCTGATCTTTCCTTCTGTAAAAGATTTATTTTATGTGTTTCAATTTCATTAGGGTATTCTTGGAATAACTGAGTGTTGGACTACTTTTGAAAAAAACTTTAATAAATAAATTATGACTACTTAATTATTTCTCGAAATGTCTACTCTACTTAAAAAATTTTCTGTTGAAACAATCATATACGAGTACATCTCCTCTCTCTCGCTCTCTCTCTCTCTCTCTCTCTCTCCTTCTTATATATATATATATATATATATATATATATATATATATATATATATATATATATAAAATGATAACATTTTGGTTTCCGCTAGCTCCTTCTAAACCACAAGACGGATTTTGATACGGTTTTCATTATCATTTATGGTATTCTTTTCTAAAGGTTTATAAGTAAAACGGGAAGGTTTTTTTTTTTTAACGGGAAAATAATTTTTCTGTAACCAAGTCATAAAAAAATTATTCTTAAAATATTAGTAGTAACATAGGGGTATAATATAAAGTTTTTGTAAGCCCATAAACTTATGTATGAACATGTTATTGGGAAAGAGGGAGGTTATCACCGCACAGTGGTTCCAAGCGCACTTTTTCGGGACAAAAGTCTGCACTGGTCGATCTATTTAAGATATATCAGCCACATTAACGTTGTTTTGTTGCTTAGTAAATTTCACTTTCAATGGTGATATTGGCATATATTTATGTCATAAAATATATATGTTTTTTCCCGATAATTTCAGAGAAATGTCCCTGTAACTAATTATTCTTATATATATCTTCATACATCTACATTTCCTGCATTTAACTTTGTTTGCAATCATTATTAAATAATTTTAAGAAAACTTTGGGTTTCATATAACGACTTGATGATTTTTTAAGAATTTTCAATAAATCTCATAAAATTTAAAATTATTTTAAATAGCTCAGTATATACAAAACATAACGAAGTACAAGTTGCTTTAAAAATTCTAGTTTTGTTTCTAGTTTTTACGAACAACATTAAAAATTGATTTTTACGCTTTTGGCAAAGAAGAACGCATTGTTAGCCATAGAAATTTTTTCAATGAAAAGACCAGAAAAAAATTTACAAATAAAATTATTTTAAAGTCTAACTTTTCTTTTTTTTTTTTTAAACCATAATGAAGTACTGCCCCTAAGCGAGATATAATTATAAACAAGTTTGTGTAGGGTATTTTTATAATTTATTTTCCTTAAATTTATTGTAATGTATGTAAACATACACATATTGTAATGTATACACTTTAAATGATAGAATAGCATTTCAGATTATATAGAATCTATATAAATAATAACAGAAGTTCTACTGCGAAACACAATGGGTTTGTCACTGGTAGACACCGCTGCATCCCTAGTATTGCTTGCCAGTTAAACCACGCGACATTCTTTTGCGTTTTAAAGTAGAACATCTGTTATTTATTATTTTTATAGATTATTTCTAATCTGAAATGCTATTTTAACATTTAAATTGTATAAATTACTATATGTATATTTGATACAATAAATTTAAGGAAAGTACATAACAAAAATACCCTACACAAACGTATCTATAATTATATCTCGCTTCGGGGCAGCACTTCATTATGGCTTATGATTTGGAATGAATAATTAGTTACAGGGACATTCGTTATATGAAACCCAAAGTTTTCTTAAACTTATTTAAAAATTATTGCAAATAAAGTTAAATGCAGAAAATATAGACATATATAAGAATAATTAGTTACAGAGACATTTCTCTAAAATTATCGGGAAAAACCTATACATTTTATGATATTAAAATGAGCTAAAAATATGCCAATTACACCATTGAAAGTGAATTTACTAAGGAACAAAACAACGTTAATATGGCTGATATATCTTAAATAGACCAGTGCAGACTTTTGTCTCGAAACAGTGCATTTGGAACCACTGTGCACCGTCGTGCAAGTTATAATCTTCCATTTATAACTAATTTTGTTTGATCAATTAATGTGTGATATTCTATGATTATAAGGTAAGAAATGAAGTTGGCTCTTTGTTTGATAACATAACGGTTCAACAAAAAGGTCTAATTTCTATTTTTCAATTCAAATCAATCATTTAAAAAAGGTCACCATTACAATAAATTAAAATTTCCGGGAAACGCTCTTGCTTCGAAATGTATGTAATATTATTGAAATATTTTTTAGTAAATTCACTGTCTATAAATAATTTCTGCTTAGTATTTCAGTGATTCAAAATTATTAATAAATTTAAAACATTTTTAATTACAATTTTTAGGTTATGACAAACGATTTGAAAAGTGCCCTTAGACAATTATGATATTTCTCAAAATTATATCTACACTTTATGGCCGACGAAACATTTTTTATTCACATTATAATAAATGAAAAAAAAATCACTTTTGGGCGAAATGAATTAAATAAACTGTTTTAGTGAATAAGTGGACTAGCTCTGCAATTAAGAAACAAACAAATAATGATTTTCAAGCTCCTTTGGAACTTGGATATTTTTTTTTTATATTTATAAAATCAAGCTTTTTTACTGTTTACTGAAGGAAAACATGTCATTGATGTCAAAGTAAAAATATATCAAGATATTCTATTCAATAGTCAAAGAATTTGGTTGATATTATATTAAAAAAAAAAACACAACATGTTTCATAACCTGGAATATAAAAATGTAATTCAAACATAACGACTGTTAAAATTATAAATCTTATTTGCATACTTTTTTATATTCTTTCTAAAAATGTTTTTTTCTAATTACTTTTCTTTCTAATTTTCAGGTATGTTATCATTTAGGTCTTCTATTTCATTGCTATTTCTTTTTGGTGTAAGGTAAGATTGAATATTATTTAGAAATTAAGTTTTTATTATTATTATTTTCAATTATAATGAGATTTTCTTAGTGAGAAAACATACTTTTCATAGTAAATATATCTGTATTTATACATATATAATATATATATATATATATATATATATATATATATATATATATATATATATTTTGTGTGTGTGTGTGTGTGTGTGTGTGTGTGTTATTACGTATAATAAATAATTAATATTTTCTTTGTGATCCCAGTGAAGTCAATCAATTTATATATTTTTCATGTTGTGTACCACCATAATTAAATGGTCTATTCTCTATTTTATAGTGTAAATGATTAATTAGTAATAAATTGGGAATAAACTTTAGCGAAGTTAAGGGCTAACACTGTTATGATTAATATTAAAGCAGTTTTAATGGCCAGCGTTGAGATAAGCCAGAGCACAAAACCCGATTGACCCACAAAGCCACTTGTTCGACACGTGCGCATCCCGCCTACCTGTGTCAAATATTAATAGCATGCCATCAGACTTATTCCCGAATTCTCAGTAAAACCTTGAATAAATATCAAACTGGATATCATAGGAAAATAATCGAGCCGCAGTCAATGAACCTATTAATTATAGAAGCCGACGTTTTAACCTTAACATGTGGTCATCATTAGAGAAAGTTGATTTGGATATTCAGTTATTGGTATTAAGCTCAGAATGAGTAACGGATTTGTATCTTGAGGCGATATTTCTCCCTTTTTTATTTATTTTTTTTTTTTTAAGAACTAACATTTAGCTAGACCAATTATCAATATCAATAATTTAGGCCACTATTACTTAGATCTTGTACTGATAAATGTTTAAATCTAGGGAATACGCGTAAACTATACGACTAAGTATAAGCAAATAAATAGGGTAAAAAGAAATGTATGATTAGTAATAGGAACAGTGGAGATCTTGGTGATAACGCGTGTTATTATTCAGTCTCGAAATTAGAGAATAGAAGCTCACGGCTTCTATCTAAAAACTTAAAAGAATTTATAAAACTATTATTCGTCCGACGGTTCTTTACTGGTGTGAAACGTAAGCGATGGATGAACAACACCTTAAGGTTTTGAGAAAAAGGCTCTAAACTATTTAATCCAAAGAAATATGAGGCCAATGGGGAATTCAGAAGATTACACAACGTGGTATTGCGGAGCTTGTATCCTGTCAGTGTAATTGAGTTGAAAGCATCGCGATGCCTCTAATGAGCGTGTAAAGTTGTTGGACACAGTAAGGAAGAAATTCCTAAAACCGACTGGTAGGTGTCCGAGTAGAACGAAGCGTCGATAGGATTACGTTAAATCTGAAGGCTTGGGCTTGAACGGTGATCATTGGACGAATCTATGTAGGAAGTATTCATGGAATGGACCAAGCCTTCGGGTTGGGTAATTATTATTATTAATTAATGTATACCGAAAAGGAATTATATTTTTAAAAGAAAAAGTGTAAATTTGTTACAAATATAGCAGTTCTGATGATGGAAATTGTCCGTTGAGATACTGAAGTCTTTGTTTGGAGTCTTCATAAATAAAGCTGAATAGGAAGTCAAATCCTTTGCTTTGAAATTCGTTTTATTTAGAGGAAAAAGATAAATGTCCCCCTCTTCCAAAATAACCACTGATTTAAAGGATTAGAATAATATATTATTATTAGGTATACCTCGTGTGGCTATACGTAAAAAATATTTATTTTTAAATATTTTATATTTTAGAATTTATATATATATATATATATATATATATATTCTTAAATTTAAATTTGTTCATTCTTAAGAGTTATATACAGTGGGTTGTTTAAAACTATGTTGTAGAGCTTATTTTGTTTTATAAGGAATTGTGTCAGGTGCAGGGTGCCTGTTATTCTTCAAACTGATTAGAATAAAAACATATATTTTACTAAATATATCATTAACAGATTTATTATGTATTAGTGTCAAGTATAAATTATGGACAAAGCCAACTTGTATATACATATATTTTTAATTTTTTTTTGTACTATTTAATGACTTTGGTAGTATGTTTCTTTATTTTTTCATCTTTATTTTAAATATTATAATTAAATACTAATTTTTCTGAATTAAAAACAAAAGTTTTATTATATTTTTATATTTCTTTTAGTATTTTATATTTTATACTGTATATTTTCCTTCCTTTGTGCTCAACGATCCAGCAATCTTAACTTTTAATAATTTCACAAGAAGCAGCTGGTGGCTCCCGAGCAGGCAGCAACTCACTTAAACATGAGACCCTTTAAATTTACTGTTAGCATTTTGAAGCTGGGTCACGTATAAAGCTTGCGCCGTCTTCTAAATAGTTCTCTTTAAATTTTATTTATGACTACAAGATTAGGAAGATGTACAGATGCGTTTGTTTGCTAAATTTAATTGAGTTTTAGTTTACACATATTCAAGTAAATGCATGTATATATTATGGTTTACTAAGAATAGATAATTAATTCAGAACAATTTTTATTGAGATAAATAACAGTTTAATTTCAATATGAACCATAATACTAAAAAAAAAGAAAAAATCTGGTGCGGGTAACACACGACTTTTACTTACCTAGGTTGTTAAAACCAATTTAAGAACTATTAAACAAAGTTAATTAAACTAATAACTAAGCTAAAAAAACTTCAAATAATTATATTATTTTAGTCGAAAACATTTGTTTAAGTTTGAAAAAATATAACAATATAAAATACTTAAGTACAATAATTTATGTTTATCCCCTATTCGCCACTTAACATAAACTTAGACAAATTTGTGTACAACATAATATCTTTCTTAAACCATCTTCTTTTCTACAGGATATTATACATCTATATTACAACAAAAAAAATGTTATGTTGACAAAAAAACATATACAAATTTTACTTTCACTTACTATATATAGTAAGGGGAAGTATTGCGATCGTGAAAATTTTCGAATTCCAGTTTTCAACGGAAATACACGTTTTAGGGTCCCCTGAGTCCAAATAACCAAGTCCCGCAAAAAGGTCTGTGTGTGTGTGGTAACTCCCGGGCGGAAACGGTAAGTCCTTTGAAACTGAAATTTCATATTTAAGACAACTATACGCCCGAGACATGACAAAACTTTTTTCATCTAAATGAGCTTACCAGAAGAGGCACTTTATACCATGCATTTTGCACCTTTTTTCGATTTTCTCAAAAACGGTTCCGACGATTTTGATTAAACTCGCTATATCGATGTAAAATTTAATGGGCTTTAATATCATGTAGGTTTTATTTAGATAAAAATGGTTTGACAGGGCTTAAATGCCGATATTTTAAATTTTCTTCCCCTAAAGTACCTTTAATTTTGTAGATTCAATAATAATAACTAGATTATCTTGTTAACGCTGATGAAAAACTGGTAAATATATAAATTGAATAAATTCGATACCCAACTAAAGGAGAAAACAGAAAAAATATTTTTTTAATGCAATTTTTCGTTTTTTAACATAAGAGCAGTAATATACATGTATGATATACCGTTGGAAAGCTAAAGATTTTAGAAAAATTATCATCTCATACACAAGCTTTTAAAAGTTAATAGAGAATAATGAGACGAACATAAAACTAACTGATTATTTTAGATAATAAAATAAAAGATTTTTTAATAAAACACATGTTTCTATATAAATTAAATTTATTTAATTATTTGATAGTTTCACGTATTTTTAGCTCTTACTCTATTTGAAAATTCTTTCATTCACTTTACAAATTGATGTAAGTGAAAGTCGTGTGTTGCCCGCACCAGATTTTTTTGTGATGAATCAGTTATCAATTTTGTTTAACTTATATATTTACCTGTTTTTTATCGTACGATGCTACAGTGGAAGTCCTAAATTTTGCACAACTTGGATATGGATTATATCCATAAATAGGATATGGATCTTTAGCCTTACATCGCACAGGCTCGGGACTACCTTTTTATGTCCCCTTAGAAGGACAGCATAACTAAGAAATTTTTACTCCCATTAATAAATCCTAGGGCCAGCTGCAAGTTTTGAGCCAGCGACCTTGGGCATAGAAGGCTATCATCCTAGCCATTACATCGTAGATGAACCCACGATTATGTGATAACCTAATTATTGTATAAATAAAAATCCTGACACATCCGAATTCAAACCTTCTGGTATCCTGGTGACTAGTTTCCTCTGGAATAAACTAGTGATTCTATGAAGTAGTAATATTAAAGTTTGATTTTTTACTTTCTTTTTGAACACTGAAATTAGGACACAGGAGTAAATTTTTAAAACATATTTAATTCACATAACGTATATTACGATATTTAAAGTATAAAACAATTAAATAGTAGTAATAATAGCTGTTAACTAGGTCTATTTAGTTGTATCTTTAGCCAATACAAGAATTTAATAAAAATTGATAGTGTGCTGAATTATTTATTCAGAATATAAATTTTGAATATGTTTAATTTTTAAATCAATCTCCTAGATCAAAATTTTTTTACTGAACGTTACGCAACTATTGTTTATTCGCTAATCTAGATTTTTTTATGCTCAATTCTACTTTTCACATAAATTACACTATCTCATAAATAAAATATTACTGAATTGATTTCATAATAACTTGAAAATTATGTGCTATAAATCAGTTAGGCGCCTAATTAAATAACAAATTGTAATGGTAATTGTACTCTTTCTTGATGTAAAAATGATATATTGATCTTATATATTATTATTAGGTGTTGAAGGGTTCTAATTATAATAACATAAGCAATTCCGATTTTTTTTCATTTGTATAAGGAATTATATTTGTGTCCATACCTACGTATTCTTGGATTAAATAATCTTTGTTTCGACAAGAGGTATTAATGGAATCAAACTACGGGTGCGCGATTGAGAGGTTGATTTTTAAATGATTCTAAAAAACATTTTTTATGAAATTGATTTTTTTACATATTTTTAATCTCATCATTTAGTTTTATCTCATTCTTCTATTAGATTTTGTCTAATGAAGTCCTTTAAAATTTCTAAAGGTACTAATTACGCATGTATTTTCTTATTAAATCGTTTTCAAAACATTTCATTTTATAACTTTAATATCGTATTATTAATATAGTAAAAAAACAATTCTAGATTTTAATGCAAAACTAATCAAATTAGCTGGTTTCATAATATAGTAATGAGAGATTTTCAAGCTTCCTGTAAAATATCTTAGAATGGTTATAATACCTTTAGGTACTCAACGTCTCAATTTTCGAACGCAAAAATGATACTATGCATGCTCAAATAGGTTTAGGTGGTCAACGATTTTTGTTGTAACAAATCTGTTACGGATTAATCCACGCGAAATAGTCTAGACTAAGTTTCTATTAAAGAACAGTGTTCTCATGATCGTAATATTTAAGAAAATTAGAAATAATGACTTAGGTGTATAGGATAAAACAATTTTTCAATATTTAATTAATGTTTTGTGAAGGCAAACAAATTAAAGATTTGATATCTGCAAAATTAGAAGAATTGGAGACAATTTTCCAATATATGTTTGTAGCCTCAAAGCTGACAAGGGCTGCAAAACTAAAAGAATTCATGATAAATTTACTCAGTTTTGAATTGAGACGTTGAGTTCCTACTATATCCATTCTAGGAAATTTTATAGGAAGCGCGAAAATCTATCATTGCTATATTATTTTTGCCTACGCTGTATGGTTGCCGTCCTTTCCTAAGGCTCCGGTGAATCCAAAATCTTTCCCGACGCCTGGCTCTAAGCAAGTAAATCTGATATAGTTTTTTCGTAGTGACATACAACTTCATTAATTCCAGAAAGGTATAATCTTTATAATTTCGCGTTGTGTAGCCTTCTAAAATCTCAAGTGGCCTTCTAACATCTCTGTTTGATCCAAACATTTTACATAAAACCTAATTTTCGAAATTCTTAAGGCGTTATCCATTCTCCGAAGTAACCAGTCAGGTTTCAAATCCAAGCAGAACCGGGAAATCAATAAATTGGTATATGGTAACCTTTAATTTTTTTGACAAAAGCCTTTAACTGCGAATTTTTTACCCCATGTCCTAAATACCTTAATTTATCCACATGTTCAAACGTTGGTATATTGGTATAACCTAACAATATCACAGAGACAATAACCTTTTCTACTAATAAAACATTTCGTCTCATCCGTATTTATTTTAAGCCCTGTCTCTTTGCCCTGTTTTATTAATGTACTTGTGTTTACTTTTATAGTTTCCGCGTCTTCACTCAACTATCTCTATAATAAAATAATGGTAAAAATTTAACAATCCAGATTTAGACATTTTTCGGTATGTGAATAACGTCAATAAAAGTTAATTATTAAATAAAAATCATGCATGTTTACACTGAAAACGTCAGCACCAATGCTGGATTGCGCGGAAATGATTTGAAGAAAATAAAATTATATTCTCTTTATTACTGGATATGTCAGAATAACTTTATTTTCGTCATCGACATTCTGTCAGATTTTAATCCATCATCGAATCTATGAAATCCTCAAGGGAAATTCGTTATTTTAGATATTATAAATGCTGACTTTTCCTTTTAGGCAAAATATAAAATATTTATATAATGAATAAATGCGTTTAATTCTTTATTTAAAAAGCTTCTAAAATTACACTTAGTTTTTGTTTGTTTTTAGAGCTTACAAGAGAGAGTATCCGTAAAAACTAAAAATTCTATTCTTAAAAAGAACTCTTTTTATTATTTATTATTTTTTTAAAATTTAGTTAAAGCATGTCATGATATAATTTCGATAATAATGACTGCTCCTTAAGAAAATCAAAAACTAATTCAATGGTTTTCTCTCTATCACCCAGCACCGCTGAAATATTCGGGCTTAGTCCAATTTTATTCAGGTGTGATGAAGAATGCCCTTATTATTCATCACACCTGAATAAAATTGGACTAAGCCCGAATATTTCAGCGGTGCTGGGTGATAGAGAAAAAACCATTGAATTAGTTTTTGATTTTCTTAAGGAACAGTCATTATTATCGAAATTATAAAGACCAATCTTAGTCAGTTAGCATTACTAGTATTAGCTTTTTAAACTATTGTTTACATAAAAATATTTTTTCTTTCTTTATTTTTTTTTAAATTTATTTATTTATTTTTTTTTTTATTATTATTTTTTTTTCCCTTTCTTTCTCTTAAACACTCATTACCTAATAGTTCTTTCTTATAAAGGTTGAATATGCATATAGTGTCTAGGCGTTGATGACCTTAGGGTTTTACGCCTTAAAACCCAAACAAACAGCATGTCATGATTAGTGAATATAAACAATTAGTCACAGATATTTATAAAGGAAATAAGTAAATATTAAATGACAAATTAAGGGATGAAAGTATAAATAAATTTAAACTCGTCAATCTATAGCTTGAGATGTGAAGGCAATTAATTTTATTTGGGAAAGCGAGGCATTTTAGTACTGTTTACAAAGGCCTTATCATGTAACAATGAACGTCACAGTATCTGACGGAAAACCACATCAAGAAACCTTCCTCGATGTGGATATACATAAGCTATAAATAATATTAGATCCATAACAAGCAAATCAAGGTGGTAAAATATAGCTGGTAAAATACCAAAATGGCTATATACACCGTATTTACAATTATTATTTTCAAATTATAACACTATCTTTTATTTCAATATGTTTAAACTCATATTTATTACACATCATTAACGTTTTGAGGTCTTGTCTCCTCGTCTTCAGAATATGGTATCAACAACTAAAAACAATAACACAGCATCAATATCAAGTTTACATTGAACTATATCATTTAAACAACAACTATATCAAACATTTATATTTATATCTTAAATCTAATTTTAAAATTATATGTACTTTATATTTGATTTCATACCTTCCATATTTGAGACATTCATATAGTTAGTCATAATTTTTTTTACTTGTTTTTTACAATGGTCAATCTGAGTTTAAATATATAGATGTAGAAGAGAGTGTTCTAATTTGAATGTAATAATAAATTTATTCACTTCGTGGTAAGTTATTTTAAATTATAGTTATTTACAATTGATTTCGTGGCTTGTTGTAGAAATGTTTTGAAAGTTTGTTTTAATTAAGATTATGTAAAGTGATTGCTGGTCCTACGTCAAATCCTGCAACTAACAAATAGTTAAACACTTTACAAAGAAGTTTAAGTTTCGTCACGTACCTATCATATTATTAATTTTAGAAATTCAGATATCGACAGTTAGTTTTGTTTTTCGATCGACTGCTTTGTTCATAATAATCATATTATAAAAACTAAATATTGAAATATCTTATGTATTTAAATGTGTGACCATAGAAAATAATAGCTATAATGTTAATAGATATATTAAATTAAAAAAAAAATAAATAAGTGACGCTTTTTAATATGAATGACAATTGTGAATAACAAGTAAAAAAAATATGTGACCTACTGTTGTCTTGGGGTTACCTGTAGCATCGTGGTTAGCATTAACACCTCCTATGCCCAAGGTCCTGGGATCAAACCCGTAGGTGGCCCTAGGATTTTATAATGGGATTAAAAAATCCTTAGTTATGCCGTCCTTCGAAGGGGACGTTAAAAGGTGGTCTCGAACCTGTGAGATAACAGGTACTCGTTAAAGATCCCTATCCTAATTATACCTGGATAGGCAAAATTTAGGACTCCCACTGTTGCATCGTCCGATTAGCCAGAGCAACATAAAGGGACGTTAAATAAATAAACAATAAAAAATATATTGATGTCTCGAATATGTAAAGTTTTTAATACGATATTCTGAAGAAGAGGTGATAAGACCTCGAAATGTAAATTATGTATAATTGATGTGACATTAAATATATTAATGTAGAAGAGAGTGTTCTAAATATAATATTAAAAATAAAGTATTCTGCTAATAAAACAAAATTATCTTTTTATAGTTTACGTTGTAACATATGGAAATATAATCAAGTAACGGAATACCTTGAGTATGACAATGATATTTCCTTGAAATCCAAAACGCTACTGTAAGTAGAAACTGATACAGCTTTTGTTTCGACTCTTGCCTTAGGTGCGGATAATCACCTTACCACGTGTTTCTCCACTTGTACTCTTCAGTACATACTTTAAATATGATACCATAGTATTTCGGAAAACAAAAAAATTATAAAGATTATACAGTTAACACTCGTGTGCCGCCCAGCCTACCCAACACCATTCTTAAACACATGTTGCATTTTCTCAAAGGGACAATTACTCTGAGAATCCTTTTCACCCGAGTCATTGCCAGAGCCTCGCACGCCATTGAAATTGCCAGCCCCGGCCAGTGTAGGAGCGAGGTATCTAGCGTGAATCCTGTCCCAGTGTGAGAGAGGAAGTGTGCCTTCCGATGCGTAACTCCCTGTTTTTTCCATCTTCCTCAGGCGGTAATAGAGTCTAAGTATCCTAAGCCAAGTCAAGTGGGACAGACATTTAGATGGGTGCAGCCTTCGATGGGAGTTGGCAGGTCAATTGGATTACTCAGTGATACGCCATGGAATCCATCAGGTACGTTCAATAGGTTGGCTATTTGGGATATATCTCTTTTCATCTGTATGTAAATGTTTACTTAAAATCATTATCACTTTTATTTTAGTTGCGTATTGTGTTGGATTTGCAATTATCCCGTTAATTAGTATCGTTAACTACTTCCGTTGAACACCGCATTTTGGAAACTACCTTCTCTCCAGCGATCTCAGGTGCCATTTTTTCCTAACTATGTACACTTATTTTTTCGTTATTTCTTTTAAAGCATATGTCCGTTATCCTATTTTTATAATTACAATTTTTCAAAGCTTTCAAATTTATTATCATGTATAATAAATTAGATAAAAATACAAAAAAAAAAAAAAAAGAAAATTGGTCTAATTAAAGGAGTTTTACATTAAGGTCCCGACCTCCACTGAAAAGTGTCCTTGGGAATTTTTTTTTATCCTTTTGATCTGATTAAAGCATCAATAATTGTTAGTCTGACTAACGCATCAATAATAAAGTCTGACTATTTCTTTTATTATTGATCCAAACTTTTTCGAAAAGGATAATTAAAATAATTCTTTTATTTGTATTGGGGGAGTGAGTGGATCCCGTACATTTAAATTCGGTCATATAAGCTTAATGTTGAAATAATTTACTATATTAAGTTTTATTTTAATATAAATATAATTCGGGGGGCGGGATGGCCGAGCGTGTTAGCGCGCGTTGCTGTGAGTACGCGTTGCCTAGCAACAGATAACCAAAAAAGTTAAAACCAAATAATTACGAGTTCGACTCTCGTGCTGGGGGATTTTATCTCGGCATATATCCCCGCCCTCACCCCCTGGCCCGAGAGAACCCCCGTATAGCCCTCAAAGGCGAGGTAGGGGTAGATAAAAAAAAAAAATAAATAAATAAAAAAATGTGCATTATTATATTGAAATCATACAGTTAATATTACTTATAAGGGTTGATCTTTGTTACATCTAAATTATAAACTGATATAAATTTATTTGTTTACTTAACAGAGTAACAAGTTTTTTTTTCAATAATATCTCCAAAACACTCGTGACATCAAGCCGGACCCCGTCTTCAACGTAATTTCGAATTAAAATTTCTTAAAAAACATACTATTTCTTCCAAAGTTACTCAGTCCAAAATGCATAGAATACGAAGAACTAAAGGTTCTAATGAAGAATATAAAAAATGATTTCTTCTTATAAAATCACTGATCGCGGACTATCGACCTAAGACAAGGAAAGTTACGTATATTATTAATTAGGAGTCATAATCAGGAATCTTTTCATAGGATTAATTTGATGGAGTTACTAATTGAATGCAAACAATTTGATGCAAACAAAAAACAATGGACAAGCAGTCCAGAATAAAAGTTAAACAAGATGAAGAACAACACCAAGACACCCTAATGAAATTAATAAAAATTGGTAAATCCATAAAAATGGTACTATTATAATATGAAATTCATAAGGATGGTACTATCACCGAATATGAATTATTTGACCTCGCAGTTGACACTTGAGGATAGAAGCGGATATACGTCTTGAATTATTATAATTATGTAATGCCTTATTCCATTTTAACTGTTCATTTTATATAAATTATTGTCATTTCATATAATTTAAAGGAGCTTTAAAGGTTCTCATTCGTTACGAATACAGTATAAAATGACAATTTTTTTTTTTTTTTTTATTGAGAAATATTACAGTTTGTTACATAATGAACAGTAGTAATAGAGATGTAGTACACATTCATACAATATATACAGAATAATGATGATAAAGTCAAATTACATAAAATCGGAAATAAATAAATTCAAATATATACAAGAAAATAACAATTAATAAAAACAAAAAAAACAACAAACAAATCAAAACAACAACCTGTAGTAGAGATAAATACAAGAAAATGACAATAAACTTATTATTTATACTGTTTTCCTCAGTAAATTATGAGCTAGTTAAAATACCCTATAAAATAAAGTATACTTGGTGCTTTAGCTTTACGGTTGTGTCGTGAAGTCTAATTATAGGTGTAAATGTTATGTAAACAGCGTAACGGTAAAATCGTGCTTGCTCTCAGCAAAGAATAATAATTACAAAGAAGTTGTTTTTTCTATTCGACTAAAGTTATAAAATTATTATTCATTCAAGGTTCAGGCATTCAAGGCTGTGTATGTCTCATCTCTCAGGAATTTTTTTCTAATGTAAAATAATACCGGAAGCTGGATGGTGGTCCTATCATGTTCCTTCCGCTATTTACTATAATTTGAGGTATTATGTTTTCGAATACCAGCTAGTGGTATTTAGAATAGTATAGCATACCTTATTGTTAAATAATTACAACGATTCTTTCAAGTTTAATTGATATCTTAACTACCTCCTAATCGAGAGGTCTTTTACCGTCGAGCATTGTCAGGTACTCACCATCTTATAGAGCCTACCCCAAAGAACTATTCAGTGATAGCTGCCTTCTCTTTCTCATATCTATCCCTCTCTTGTTAAAGGCCTCCTCCTTCTTTCCAGATTTTTCAGGGTCTTCTTTGTGGCCGTCTGCTCTCCACTTTAACCTCACGAGTAGCTCTGGCAATTGAGACGTTGATTTCCAAAAGGTACTATATACATTCTGGGGAATTTTACAGGAAGCGCGAAAATCTCTCATTACTATATTATTAAACCAGCTAATTTGATTCTTTTCGCATTAAAATCTAGAAATAAAATGTTCTGTTATGATTTAGAATGAAACTAAATGTGTAATAAGTATCTTAAGAAATTAATAGCATTTCTAAATCAAGTTATTAAAGGACATGAGTGTTCATTAGATACAATCAAATTTAAGATTCAGATAAAACTAAATGAGGAGAATATAAATATGTAAAAAAATCAATTTCGTAAAAAATGTCCTTTAGTACCTTTTGGAAATCAACGTCTCAATTGTCTTCATCCATTCGCGAGATGTGTCCTAACCACTTCTGGGGGTACGGATTTTACGCAAGTAGCGCATTTCCATACTTTGGATTTGGCTTTTATGTTTGGTAGTGGGGGTCCAAGACTCACTTCCATATGTTAGAATAGGGAGAAATATTGTTTTGAAGACTACCTCCCTAATAGGCTGTGAGACTTCCCTCTTGTCTAGAAAGTCTTTCCTGAGGGAGTAAAAGCACGCACCTTCCAGACGTTTTCAATTTATCTACACCTTTTTTTATTCTTCTGTCTTTATTGAAGTAAGCCCTCAGGTGTCTTGAAGTCCGTCACCTGTTCTAAAGGGGTTCCATTTAGCCAATACGTCAGTAATAAGTTCCTGCGGTCACTCCTTTTTTCCGATCCTTATAAATTTGTTTTTAGAAATATTTATTTCCATATTTATATCTTGAGCTCCACTTGAAGATCTTCAGGTTAAACTGAAGGTTGCGACGATTGTTTCCTAAAACCACCATGTCGTCGGCGAACGCAACTAAGTAATGGCCACTCTGGAGGTTTCTGTATCCGAGGTGATATAACTAAATGATATCAACTGTTCGTATTTTAATAATATTACTCTTGAAGCACCGTTCGTTTTTATTATTTTTTATTAAGATTTTCAAGTTTCATTTTGGTAAGAACAAAGAAAGAATGAATGACATGATCAGATTTATCAATGATAATTACCTTTTTTTTTAAATGTAGCTGGGTGGCTAGCAAAACAGCCTCCTATGCCAAAGATTACGGGTTCAAACCCGCGGGTGATCCTAGAATTTTTTAATAGGAGTAAAAAATCCTTAGTCATGCCGTCCTTCGGAGTGGACGTAAAAAGGTGGCCTGGAGCCTTAGCGATGTCAGGTACTCGTTAAAGATCCCGATTCTAACAAACCTGGATATGCTAAATTTAGGGCTCCTACTGTAGCATCGTCCGATTATCCACAGTAGTATAAAGTGACGTTAAATAAACAAACAAACCTTTTTTTTGTTAAAAACCTATGTTAATGTATCCATAAAATACTGATGTATTTACCTTGAAATTAAAAAAAAAAAATGTAGTACTCTAAAAGTGGTATTTCAACGCCCACGGGTGTACACGAGCGGGATTACTCTCACCAGTAAGGTCGCTTATGCTTTAACACCATCCTTCTATTAATTGCCAAGCTCGCCTAAAGTTCTTTTCATTCTTTATTTTCTTTATATTTTTAATTTTTCCAAACAAAACAAAACATTATTTTAAAATCCATATTATGTAAAGTTCAGTAATTCCTCGTAAGGGTGAACCCATTCGTGCTCCTTAACCCTGACTTTACAAACTCCGAGTTGGTCTAAGGTTACTTTCCGGATTAGGATATTATTATTTCATTTTTATTTTTTTTATCACGATAAATAATAATATTATTATTATTATTTGAAGACTAGCTGACCCGACAGACAATGTCCTGCCTTAACTATCATATCGCTATATGGCTATGGCAGTAAGGACCTGCTAGATAATATATTTGAATTTGTATCTACAAAAATAAAGAGATAATGGATAGCTGTAACATAAGATATTGTATATCGAATTATTTTTACCAACATGTAACTCACATAATAATTTGTCAGAACTTTTATTCCCCCATCAACTTTTTAGTACACTCATTTCTGGTGATTGCATTTGGTGATTCACCGAACTAAATAGCTAATTTAATCTATTTAAAATTTAAACTAAAAATAAAATTAACGACCATATTAACTTTTCTTATTTTCCGTGCAACTTTATTAACGTTTTCTTCCATAAAAACCTTCTCCTGACATCAACAAATATAAAAAAAATAGCGAAATTAATCCGTTCAGGCCTCATTTAGTAAAGATCTATATATATGAAGTAAAATTTATTAAGAGTGACTTATAAAACATGAAAAAATAGGGTACTCTAGTCCTGCTTTGGTTTTACTCTTTTTGAAATTTCGTATTGAGGCACACAAGAAATTAGTTGATGGGGCATCTTAAAATCCTGTAACATAAATTAACGAATTCTCTTATTTAGAGGATTCTTCTGCCTTAAATTTTCATGAGATCTGACTTGACAGAATCTCCGAATACATTTTAATTGAGTTCCAAATAATATGTTCTCCTTGAGTTTTATTTATTTCTTTATTTATTTTTTATTTGCATCTAATATATATGTACATTAAATACACTCGCTATTCGGAGGTGAGGATCAAATAGATGGGGACTAATCAGGCAGAAACTCTTCAGTAAGTTAAGGATGTTATATTACTTATGTTTTTTTGTTTTTTTTAAATAATGTTTCAAAGGTTGTTTAATAAAATAAAGGTTCAATTCAAACATTGCCAGCTGAAAAAATAATTTCTCTGGTAATACTGGAAAAAGAAAGTCCCATAGCTGCCATAATAATGTATAATGTGGATGATCTGGGAAAAAAAAAGAAGTTTTGTTAAAATATAAATTATTCAGGGTTCAAAGTTTCAAATGAGTTTCTCGTTTTGTCTGTGGGATGGAGGAAAAAAAAATCCCTAAATGTTGGACCAGGCAGTCGTTGAAGTTGCAGAGCTGCCGGCAGAAGCCAATCCCGGGATTGGAGATGGGATTACTAAACAAGTTATGAATGCTATGGGGACGCCTTCGCAGACCAAGACATCGCCTGCTGGGTAATTTAAAATCTAATCTCGTGGAATTGGGTATTGCGGAACAGATTAGAGCAGAGTATGTTTGGGATTGAGTGGCACCCTACCTTCCTCTAGGAATGCTTTCTTATTTATCATTCCAACAGGGTATTCAGAAAAAAAATACATAAAATATCTAAAACGTTGAGTGAATATTTCTTTAGCCACGCACTATTGTTCCAGCATTAGTAGTGTTTGGATTTGTTTATTTGTTTAACGTCACTTTATGCTACTATGGCTAATCGGACGATGCTACAGTGGGAGTCCTAAATTTTGCCTATCCAGGTTTTATTAGGATAGGGATCTTTAACGAGTACCTGACATCGCACAGGCTCGGGACCACCTTTTAACGTCCCTACGAAGGACGGCGTAACTAAGGATTGTTTACTCCGATTAAAAAATCCTAGGACCATCTGTGGGTTTGAACCCGTAACCTTTAACATGGGAGGCTGATCCCAGATAGTGATCCCAGTAGTGTTTGGATATAATCCCAGCAGGGATTTACTTGTGGTCTCTAGTGTTGTTTATGCTAACTACTTCAGTTTGACGAAATTTTTTGTTCTATGTTATGTCCCTTGCAAATTAAATTTAAGGAAATATGGTGTTGCGTAATTTAAATTACGCATTAATTACGCAATAAAATGGTGCTAATTAAAGCGGTATTCTTACAAACATCTACGTAGACTGATATCCCTGGTGGTATACAGCTGTATATATAGCTATAGGGGTATATAGCTGTGTAGATTAGCATGCATTGCTGTGAACGTGCCCAGCAACCACAGGTGACGAGTAACAGATTAAAATAATGACAAACTTATAATTATTTTTATTTTTTTATTTTTTATTTATGGAGCAATATTACAATCTGTCCAATTCAGGACATTTTTAATAGTGATAACGTACAACATTCATGATAAATTCACACAATATATACAAAACTATAAATTTATATAATAATAATAATAAAATATACATATATACAAAATAAAATCAAAAAAATATATACAATAGTCACTCATACCTATATCTTATAATTAAAAACTCTGCAAATTATCCCACGATGGTTTATCCTAATAACGATATTAGGTTATAACTGTGTATAAAGCTGTAGATAGGAAATTAAGTAACATGAAAATCAATAAATAATTCAAAGGAAAATATCATAGTGATAACCGAGTTATCAGAGAGTCAAATCTCTTATGAGTTATAGCTTGACTATAAAAGATTTTTTTTTCTTTTCTTTGTTCATCGCATTGTCTTGATCTCAAAAGTCTTTAAGATTTTTCTCCATCTACAGTAATAACCGATTTTTGTTGGAATACATCTATTATAATTTGTGACTTGAGTATACCAACCAACTTTTCTTTTTCTTTTTTATTTTTTTTAATATCGCACTTTACTGATTCTAAAACTCTATACATATTTTTCTCTCTCTTCAAAAATAGCTGAGTTTGAAGTATTATGGATAAAATTCCAATATTTTTTCTCTTTTTTATAATTTTTCGCGGATCTTTGGTTAAAAAACACTTATAAATGTTTTATCTATCTTCAAAAATAACTAAGTTATGGGTTTATTTATGGATGAAATTTCAATGTTTTCAAAGTTTATGTTTTTCTTGTTTATCGCACATTAAAGATTCTACTTCTCTATACACATTTTTCTCTATTTTAAAAAACAACTGAGCCAGGTGCGTATTTATGGATAAAATTTAATTTTTTTTTTTTGTTCTATTACAAAGGTCCATTATTGAAAATATCTAATATCTAATAATAATAGCTTTAGTGGTATCATTTTACGGCTTTCTTTTTTTCAGTTGTTGTACACTTTTACGTAAACAAACCATCTTTTGTGAAAATAAAATAAATCCATCGATATTAAATTAAATTAGAGTCTCTGGTAATTTTATTGCATCTCAATATTTCGCGGTTTCTAGACACCCACGACCAATTGGTTCCTCTTGTAAAAACTTCTCTGCATCTCTTGAATTGGCATATTGAGTTTCTCTTTTTATCTAATGGAATCCAATTTGTATATACTTGATCCACCAATCATTTTTCATACGTGCAATTTGTCCCGCCCATCTCCATCCAAGTTGTGCTTTTTCTTCCAGGTTTCTAATTTAAAAAGTTTTCTTCAGATATATATTATTGATCTTATTTTCGAAACTCTGAAGACGAAAATCAAATCAAGCCTTAAATATTTCGATAAAATCGAATTTTATAGTCAATATTTAAAACAAATTTTTTTATTAATATAAATCAGTTTATTTAGCTGGGAATACTCTAGAAATCGTTGTTTGGCGGCACCCAGGCCTATCTCATGACACTACTGATAATGAGCAGTTCAAGATTAAATATTATTTAAAAAAAAGAAGTATATTTTGAACTATGAAATTTAATACTACCTATAACTGATAAAAACTGGTAAACATTTGAAACCGAAAAAATATAAAAGTCTGTATGTTAAATCATAAAAATGTAATAGTAAAATTGCTAACGAATTTTTCATAAATTTGAAGAATCGATTCAGTTATGTATTTAATTTTGTTCTTTTACTTATTTGTATATGAAATATTTAATGAAAAGTATTGCGATCATGGAAATCTCAAGGTCATTCGGTACAAATAACCAAGTCGCATAATGGTCTCTGTCTAGCTCATAGATGAAAAGTCGCACGAAAGTGAAGTTAAATATTTGGGATGGTTATATGTCAGGAATGTTAGAATTATTTTTTTTCAACATAATCAGTTCCTTCTTCATACCTTAGATTTTAAAAATTATAAGTATTGTATTTTTCAAGTATTTAACGATTTTGGTTAATTTTGTGATCGAAATGTATAGTTATATGGTCTTCAATATCAGGTATGGTTTAATGTCAAACTTTTGATGTTTTTTTCCTCTGGATCGTACCTAAACATTTGGCATTATTTGTTTTTGCCATTTTTACATTTGTTAATTGAGACGTTGATTTCCAAAAGGTACTAAATCCATTCTAGGAAATTTTACAGGAAGCGCGAAAATCTCTCATTACTATATTATTAAACTAGCTAATTTGGGTCTTTTTGCCTTTAAATTTAGAATTAGTTTTTTAATATAATAATAACATCATATTAAAGTTATGAAATGATTTTTTTAGAATGATTTGGAACTATAATAAATGCGTAATTAGTACTTTTAGAAAATGACCGCATTTCTAAATCGCGTTTTTTAAGGACTTGAGAATTCATTAGATAACATCAAATTGAATATTTATATACAACTAAATGATGAGAATACAAATATGTAAAAAAATAAATTTCGTAAAACATGTCCTTTAGTACCTTTTGGAAATCAACGACTCAATTGCTTGTTGCACTATAAAAGATAAGAAAAAAATGTACCTTAATTTTGTATACTTAAAAAAATTAATTGTCTCCCAATGGTTTTAGTTAAACTATATCAGTATAAACAATGAAAGATTTTTTTTACCTATTGGCACATTTTATCAGGTTAATAATAATAACAGGCTTAGTGGTGGTACTACTAAATGTTACCTCCACTGATTCGTCCAATCATCACCGTTTAAGCGCAAGCCCCTGAAATCAGACTTGATACAATCCTCCCATCAACGCTTCGTCCTACCTCATGGAAACCTACCAGTCGATTCAGATCCTGACAACTTTATAAGCCCATTTGATTTGCCGCGATGCTATGAACTCAATTATTCCGTCAGGTTAATTATAGAAGCTCCGTAATTCTGGATTGTGTAACCTTTTAATTTCCTTAGTTGCCTGATCTTTCTTTGGACCAAATATTTTACGTAGCAAGTTAATCGAGAAAATTCTAAGGTGTTGTTTTCCTTCAAATTATGCGACTCTTAATTTTTATCACTTTTTACCCTCTATTTTTTTTTAGTACCCTTAAAAAATTCATTTAATATGTTTACTGGAACTATTTTTTATTAATAAAAAAAAAATAATATCCTCTGGTTTCCTACGTGCCATATTTATAAAATGATTTCAATAGATCCTTGATTATAAGGCATCAGTAATACGACTTTGTCGCCCTCACCAAACAAAAAGGCCCTTTTCTCATCCCTTCCCTCAATAGGAACTACCACTTGAATTATATTTATTTCTTGCATTTACTTAATTTAAATTGTTGTTGCTAAGAAGTAATATGATCAAATTTTAGCTTTAAAATATTATAATCCTTTGAAGATATCATATGATTTTTACAAACATAAAAACGAAAAATAGTATTTAGAATTTTTCTTCGCAAACTATCTAAATAATATTAATTTATATTTTAAGATATGATCCTTTAGTAATTTTAAATATCAAATTGCTAGCGGACGGTTAAATTAAGTCAATAAAGTATACCTCAGTTATTTTATTTGCCCTCTAGGGGTGGTGGTATCTATAAAGTTTAAACTTTTTTTATTTTTATTTTATAAAACTTTACCAGAGGAATGTAACGAGAGAAAGTTTTAAGCCGTTGAAGTTCAAGGAATTTGTTGACCTTTCAGTATTAAGTTGAGAAATTTGTTTGTAATAGACCCAGGATGTTTTATGAAAGTTTTTGATTTACGGTTAAAGTTAAAGCGATAATGCATTCTAGAATTTAAACATTTCTTCCCTCTTTTCTCTTTTTCTAAGGCCTATTATTCAAACAGTTGTCAGGTTTATTTCAATATTTATTTTATTCGCTTCACTCTAACCCATTTTGTGAAAATGTCAATTCCTACCATAATCAGTTTGTTTACTATGCTCCCGAGATCAGCCTTAACGCAATCCTCCCATCTTTGCTTCGGCCTACCAGTCGGCAATACCAAATACCAACTTTCTCGGAATCCACTCGTCATCGAGCCCAACAACTTTACTCGCCCATTTGAGTCTCCGCGATGCAATCAGCTCAATTATATTCACAGGATACAAGTTCCGCAATTCCGCGTTGTGCAACCTTCTAAACTCCCCAGTGGCCTCATCTCTCTTAGGACCAAATATTTTACGCAGTACCTTATTTTCGAAAACCTTAAGCCGTTGTTCATCCTTCAAAGTAAGCGGCCACGTTTCCCATCCGTAAAGAACCGTTGGAAGAATAATAATTTTATAAATTCTAACCTTTAAGTTTTTAGATAGAGCCGCGAACTAAGTAACTTAGCAACTGGATAATAACACGCATTTTCCACCTTTAACCGGGACTTTATTTCTTCCTGGATTTCATTTTTTCTAATTATAATTGAACCTAAATATCTGAATTTCTCTACGTGTTCAAAAGTATGCCCTGATATATCAATATCACCAAGATCGACACCGTTTCTGCTACTAGTCATATATTTCGTCTTATCGGTATTTAATTCGAGTCCTATTTCTTTACCGGTTTTTATTAACGCACTTGTATTTAGTTGTATGGTTTCCGTGTCTTCACCTAACAGTACCAGATCATCGGCATACCCCAAAACCGGAATCTTGTCACCCATATTTAAGCCTTTCTCGGTACATATCACCTTTTCGATGACATATTCTAAAGCTATATTACATAACACACGTGATAGGGAGTCACCTTGTTTCAAACCCGATCGCACCTCAAATCTCTCGGAGTAATTAAAATGGGAAAAATGATAAAACGATATAATGATAGATCCACCATATTCAAGTATTTACATGTTAGAGTTTAATTTGTTTTTGAACAGGAAAATGAACAGGTTTTATTTTATTTTTGTATTTCCTTAAATCCCTGGAAATGTAGCGATGTTCTGGATGAGCTATATAGTTATATATCCTCTAAAACCACTTCAAAAATTAAAGATAATAAAAATGTAATTTCATTATAATATTCTCATACGATCTATAAAACTGGTCAAAAATTGTTTGTAAAGAAATAAGTTTATTAAATTGTTGTGTTAAAGGAACCCAATGCAGCACACTTTTATAAATGAATGAATATAGTTTTTTTCTCTTTCTCTCTCTCCAGTCTTCCTTTAAGTCCAATGAGTTAAACGTTTTAGTGTAGGGTTTATTTTCCTACAAATTATAATACACACACACACACACAAACACACACACACACACACACACACACACACACATATATATATATATATATATATATATATATATATATATATATATATATATATATATATATATATATACTTTTTAAATTTCGGTCTGTTTTTCGTTTTGCTGGCTACCCAACTTATAATATTGAAAATTTTTACAGTGAAATAATATTTCAATAATAATATTAAAAAAAGAAAAATATAAATAATTTAATGGTAAGATAAGAGTTTAATATGAAAGCATATTTTGGACAAAATATGTGAATAATATTTTGTAATTTAGTTATTTTCTCCACTTCTATCAGACGTGATGGTAGATTATTATTATTTGTTTACCAAGCATAATTAATTTAATTACCCATAAATATGCTAGTAATTGTATGGGAACTTTGTAATGGCCAGTTTAAAAGAGTGTTCCTTGAAATTCTCATCATTTGTATAATCGTAATTGTTCTCATCTTTCTTTTCTGTTTTCATTAGTCTTATTGTTTCCAACTACTTTCTTTCCCCCTGTATCTTGTTTATTCATTATAAAGAAACTGAAGATCTGTGGATAATTCCTTTTAATATTCTACACCAAATGAATACTTAACATTACTTTCTCTTAGGGAAGGAAACAGTAGGTAATTTAGTGGGGGAAAAATCTGGTGCGCGCTACACACGACTTTCACTTATCTCTGTTGTTAAAATCAATTTAAGAATTTTTAAATGCATTTCAAGATACAAATAAATTGTTAAAGAATTAATTACTTTGAATTTCAAAAGAAACATGTGTTTTATTAAATAATCTATTATGTTTTTATCACCAACAATCAGTTAGTTTTATCGGCTTTTCATCACACTCCATTAACAATTAAAATTCCATGTATTAAATAATATTTTATCTAAAATCTTTAGCTTTCCAGCGGTATATTATACATATATATGAATGAATGAATAACTTTATTTGGTATCCCCTTTAAGCTTTCGGGGTAATCCCCATACAAATAGAGCTGGCTACATAAAAAGTATATTATACAAAATATACTTCAATAAAGAGTTAGCAAGATACTAATTCATTACATTATAAGCTATAGGTACAATAAACAATGATAAATTACAATAAAACCTATTACAAAATAACTCAAAGACAATATATGAATGATATAACATTTTTCAATACAATAAATACATAAATATATTATTTTTCATAATACGTCGAGACATGATAAATAATCTAATAAAGTTAACAAATACGTTTATTCATTAATTATAAATGATCTGATTGGCAACATTGCCTGGCATAATAATAAATATTTTTTAATTCATCAATATCATTGGTGGTAAAAAGGGTGATAAAATTTGTACTGTTCATATTTAAGGCCCTAAGGATGTAATGGGTTCGGTACGGTGCGTATATGGGGCATCGAATGAAAATATGAATAAGTCCTCTCTTTCGTTTAGATTACATAGCATGCAGTTCTCCTTGGGTTTGAAATGGTAATATATATTGTTAAATGTTAATTTGATATTGTAGTTTCCAGAAAGTCTTAGTTGTGCAAATATTTTTATGACAGGGAACGGTGCGTTTACATAAGCCTCAAGTATGTCTATTGTTATGAATGGATGGATAGAGTGGGTTGTATTTACCAGGGGTGATTAACTTTTGTTTATCTATTGTCTCCATATGATTTGTAAACAGTATCATTGTTTTGTGCATCTCTAACTGAAAAATAGCTTGGTTTTCTATTTCTAATATAGAATGTTTGTTTATTCGTTTTAATATACAGTATAATTGGTGAAACCAGTTGTATTTTTGTTCTTTATTTGTTGGCTTATGCATTTTTTGTAGTGTATTGAAGCATATTTTTGGGAGTCGGTTATCACTATTATACATATATATTACTATTCTTGTGTTAAAACAAAAAAAAAAAAAGGGCATGTTTGCACTTTTCTCCTTTAGTTGTCTATCAAATTGGCTGAACGTGCATATTTACCCGTTATTTATCAATGCTAATAAGATGATATCCCAATTTTTTTAAATCTACAAAATTAAAGGTACTTTAGAGGAAGAAAATTTAAAATATCGGCATTAATATTTCAGACTATTTCAATCAGAATTAAACCTACATGATATTAAAGCCTATCAAATTTTACATCGATATATAGAGTTTAATAAAAATCGTTAGAGCCGTTTTTGAGAAAATCGTAAAAAGGTTGCAATATGCATGGTTTAAAGTAGATCTTCCGGCCAACTGATTTTTATGAAAAAGTTGCTGTAACATCTCGGGCGTATAGTTGTCTTAAATATAAAATTTCAGTTTCATAGGAATTTTTCCTTTTCACCCGGGAGTTACCACACACGGACACACAGACCTTTTTTCGGGACTTTATTGGACTCAGGGGACCCTAAAACGTGTATTTCCCGAAAACTGGAATTCGAAAATTTTCACGATGGCAATACTTTCCCTTACTATATATTTCATATATAGGTAAGTGAAAGTAAAAAAGGTATAGTTTTGTGGTATATGTTCAAGTGGAGAAAAGTAAAGAAATATTTTGGAACGATTATGCTGCATTAAATATTCAAATTTTTCTCTATATATATTTGTTTTCATTGATTAGTTACTTTGTATAAAATGAATATAAGGATTTGTGTGAACCAAAATATGGCCATTGTAGAAAATAAAAAATTATCTTTTATTAAATTATATCATTGTCGACTGAAATGAGTGTTTTTCAAGCAAAAGGTTTAAAAAAGTAATACGAAAATGCAATCAATGATTCAGAAATATTAAAACTTAAGGTTTCGAATTGCTAAATTATTTATTTTTATTTTAACAATTTTTATTAAGTATTATTACAATCTGTCTCAAGAAATTATTTTTAGTTGATAGTAAGCACTTAATTTATTTTTTTTAAATAGCGCAAAACTACATATTATATAATTTCAGTATTATTTCTCTTTTTTTTTCTGCTTATCATTTTATTAAATCACTTGAACTTTCAATTACATGCTTTAGTATCCTTGTTGATTTTTAAAATTTTATATACCTCGATAAAGGTTAAGTTATTATTCTTTCATTAAAGCTTACTTTTTCTACCACTATATTGAATATTTAGTTCATTAAAAAAATAAATAAAATAATAATATTTGTTTTATGTTTAGAAGACCAAAAGGTAAAACCAAGCTTCCATATCATTCCTACCCCAGGTAGCACAGTCTACCCTTTGAAATCATATCTACATCACAACTCTTATCAGATCTTAAACCCCTGTTTTATTTCGGGTTGCCACATTTTATTACTCTTTCCCCATATGATATATGTCCTACCTGAATAAGGTGCAGGTCTTTCTGTTGGTTTAAAAATAATTTTCCTTTTCCTCAGTAGAATAAGTTTGTTATAAAATATAAGTGAGAAAGTAAATAAACATATTTATTATTTAAATTTAAATAAACTCTTATGTATACTATTCCTATATTATATTATAACTATTCCTTCATCGCATAAGTTCAATTTGAATGTAGTGTTATTTATGTGTAATGAGAAAGCACTGTCCAATTCCGATTTTATCGCTTTGGGATTATCAGTTTGTAACAGCAGAAGAGATGATAGAAAGTTTATAGCTTTATAACAAATTTATTTTAAAGTATAAGACTTGTTTTGTTGTATATTCACTTTTCTAAAACATTGTTCTTTTGAAAGGTGTATTATAAGTCTACATTACTACTACTCATATTTCAATCAAAAGATTGTTTGATGCTTTGATTATAGAAAATTCAATTTACCCTTCTAAATTAAAACTTATTTGCAATGTATTGTACTTATAAATCTTCAGTAAAGAACGCCTTAAATGATGGAAAAAACCGTATAAAAATCCGTCTTGTGGTTTAGGAGGAATTAGCAGAAAACAAGAATAGCGAATTTTATAAATATACTGGCAATCACGGGCTTAATTTAAATGTAGTGGCATTTATGTTAGAAAACATTCAGTTTAACCTACCTGAGTTTATCATTTTGTAATGATGAGTTCACCGTAACAAAAATTGCTCTTAGCAAGAAATTATTGTGTTTATTTTATAATGTCCATTATTCTATTTTTTTTTATTTATGTAAGGTCACTTTATGCTACTGAGCCTAATCGGACGATGTTACAACGGGAGTCCTACATTTTACCTATCCTGGTTTAATTAGGACAGGGATCTTATAGAAGTACTGGCATCGCACAGGCTCCGACCACCTTTTTACGTCCCTTCCGAAAGACGGTATAACTAGGGTTTTTTACTAACATTAGAAATATATGTATATATATATACATATAGAAATATATACATATTTCATGTTTCAATGGTCATTTATTGTGTTATAATTTTACTCATTCAGAAGGAAGAAAGAAGTTCTCATCTTTTCACAAGCTCATTATATCCATAAAAATTACGAATAAGACAAAATGGAAGAAAACGGTTGAAGGTATCTATGAGTCGTCGAATAGATAAGAAAGAACTTCATTTTAAAACAATTCATATTGTCGAAAAGGCTTTTTTACTAAAATAAATAGATCCATTAAACGTCCTGAAATATATATTCCAGTGTTTTTCCCAAATATATAAAAAAAACATTAGTCAACCTATCTCTCATCCATATAAAATAAATTCATTTATTGATATATGCTAATTTTTCTCTCTTTTATATTTTAAAGTCTATTTTGTTTATGCAAAGGTACACAATAGTAATGAAAAGTTTGCAAAAATTAAGTTCATCACTTTTAAGACATTATACAACTAGACCTTTTATTTTCTTAACTGAGTTTTACTACATTTAATTTTATGAAAATTATGTACAGTAATCATACAATATGTTGCATTAAAAAATATACCGGCTTTTCTTGGAGGATCGTTATCGCTTGAAAAATGAAAGGAAGTAGGTCAAGTTGCTCGCTCCAGCGACGTCCTCTGTCAAAAGGGTTCTTCTCCAGATGGCATAACTACTATTGCACTTCTACGCAGCAGTCACATGTCCATGTTTTTAATGTTATTATTTTCTTACTAAAAATGTATTTATGTACCAACTATTTTTGTGTTGGAGTATGGTCGAAGAACAATAGAAAAAAAAAACGAAAAAAATCAAACTGGCTATCAGTAGGATAACAAGATTTTTTTCTTATCCCCAGAAGAGACAGAATTGTGAGCTGACTTCGGACTTTATATTGATTATTCTCCTGACGGCCTCTTCTGCTGCATTACATGCATTTCAAGAGGATTCTGATAAACCAGACGGGAAGGGAATATTTGTCATTATGTTAATAGCTTCTAGTGATGGCCCATCCTAGTTGTTTGAGTCAGTAAGTTAGTTTTACCCACTCTGGCCAAGGGTATGTAAAAATTTCTGCCAGCGTAGTGGTCGTTCTGTCGGTGTTAGTGTATTAAATAATGAGCTTATACAGTATTAGAGGCAATAAAAAAAATTGATGTCTTAGTGATATAAAGTCTGTCACAGTCAGGAGTTCCAGAGTGGTGTAAGTCAGTTTTTGTTCTTTGCAGTGACATATGCCGTACAATACGGCTCAGTCAGCATCCCATTCGGTAGCTGTTATAACTACTTTGCAGTTTTAGATGATATATTTTATTGAAATTGATAATTAATATATGTATTTCACTGAAAAACTATATGTCCCTTAATATGGAAAAAATAAATACTTAATCAAAAACCGCGTGCATAAACAGTACCCGCTCCCTCTGTACCAAACAGTACTTAATGGCCATTAAACCTCTTGTAATGCCACGATATCTAAATGGTACTTCTTAACTTCATTCTTGACTCATTTTTAGCCACTTTCTGTATTTAAAAATTTAATGTTCCTCGTCTCTGTTGCTAGATCTGTAATTTTAATTCTATGCTATGATTTCCCTTAAGCAGTCTCAACCGAAAACCCGAACGGAATATATATTTTTAGGTTTACCTCCGGATAATGTCTTAATAAAATTTATTATAACTAATCTATTTCATAAAAATTAGGTAACTAAAATTTAAAATTTGCATCTTACTGCACAAACCCCTATCTTAAATATTTAACTACATCAAGTAAAACTTGCTTCTTAGTTGCTATTTTTTCTATTCTATCTATACTTTCACTCGAGAAATTAGATTGAGAGTACTCCTATTGTTGTACAAAGTTGGTTTTTGGAAAATCCTAATGTTTTTGTTATTTTTCTAATGATTTATAGTTTTAGACAATACTAAATACGTTAGATTAACTTATGTTTTGGTATACAACACTCCAGCATTTATACACAAGTAACATAAATGTTTATGACCTCTTTAACTGTTATCAATGTAGTGTTGAGATAACAAGCAGACTGATTTCCCGTTTTTCTGGGTTCTTGACCTGCCTCAGAATAAGACTGTTGACTTCCGATATTGTTAATGGTTAAGGAAATGAGGGAGAGAGGCGCAAACTCCAAAAAAAAAAAAAATAATAATAAAAATATTAATGAACCAAAAGGCGTGAAAATAAATTCTGTGAACTTCATTTTTAATCACGGCCCATCTATTCTCTTTTCCTTATTAAGGAATTCTGGAAACTGATTATGAGTTTTAATTATGTGGAAAATTAAGTTATTCTCATGGTTCGTTATCCATAAATAAACCGATTTTTTTTTTAATTACTAACTGTGGCATTTTATTGTAATTACTTTGATATCAACATAAATTAATTGTTTGTTTGTGTCATTGTAGCCCTTGGACATCTTTTTCCTGTTTCATTTAGCTATCAATCATAATAATCATGAAGTTATCGGTAAGATGATTAAGGAGCGGTCATTTTTCCAGGCATATAATGCATAAAAAAAGTTAACAATGAATCAAGAGATATTGGATATTCACCAGAAATATTCTCAAATATTATTATTATAATATTTAACATTATATTTGGTCATGAAAAATTCATATTCATTTATTTATTTTATATAAATAATTTTAAGGGGCGGTATGGCCTAGTGGATAAAGTACTGTACTGCGGGACCCACGTTCGCTTCGTGTCTTCCAAGACATAATTTCCGGATCTGAACCGAGCAAACCACTTACAGACGGTGCTTTTTTCTGAGGTATCATCGTCATACATACTACATATTTTGTTAACCGTCGGTGCAGCGGATTTTTCTTTCCGGAAATAAAAAATCATCAAAAGCCGATTTTTTTTTTTATTCCATTTTGAGCCAACAAAATATCACTTAAAGATAAAAAATCTTGGTTAAAACTGATGCACAAAAGCCCCTGAACTACGTGTAATACATTTTTAGAATATGTAAATATTATTGTCTAAGTAAACATGATTTTATATACAAGGAGAGAATATAAGAAAAACCTGCACGATTCTAACCTCACCTAAAGATCTTAATTCATAAAAAAAAAAAACCTCCCTGGTGTAAAAAATGGTTGTAATAAGGCCAATTTGGGTCAATGAGTTGAATCATTTCTGACAGATTATATCCTTCATTAATGGAGGTAATTGAGTACGTTAGGGATTCTATAATGGTTTTTGCCTTTAAAATACTTATATTGCAAGTTTTTAGTAGTTAAGCGTTACAAAGCTCATTTAAAAAAGTTACCCGTACAACTAAAGTGCGTAGTACATGTATATGATACGGGTTCGGGAGAGAAATTCTGATGAAGTTTATAAATCAAGGATTAAAAATTAAAATGTTTGCATACGTTTATTTATAGAATTATTTAAAAATATTTTAAATATATGAGTGTTTTCCCATATAAAGGCGAGAAAATGTAAACAGCAGCTTTTGTATTTACATTTTGACTTGATTATATGATATTGTGTGAATTTCTTTTGGATTTCTCTCAAATCACTCATTCATTTACAGTTTTGTTAACTTTATATTTTTTTTTATCTGTCTTACTTCTCTTGTTTCTGAACTTTAAACTATCGTATAAGTGAAAAAATAATTTAACGTCTGAAACTTTTATTAAAAGTATTATAATG
The DNA here is from genome assembly GCA_023052935.1 of Piezodorus guildinii. Lineage (NCBI taxonomy): Eukaryota > Metazoa > Arthropoda > Insecta > Hemiptera > Pentatomidae > Piezodorus > Piezodorus guildinii. The sequence goes on from CM041293.1 coordinate 68,510,511, forward strand.
TAAAATGAGTAAAAAATGAGAAAAAAGGAAAAAAATAAATGTTTAATATTAAAAAAAAATATCATTTAAAATCTGGAAACAGTGAAGAATTATGTCATTCAAGAAATTCTCTGCAGTTAAAACACTAAGTAGTGTATGATCTAAAGTTTTCAATAGCTACTCATTATATTATTATAACCATAATTTTCTTTTGATATTTATTTTTTTACTATACCAAGCGCTTAAAATTTATAAGGATCAAATTCAATCCATTAAAAATAAATATGAAATATGCTCCCATTCATTTTTTGCTTTATTACTTATTTTTCCTCCCGGATTCATATTTAATGTATATTTTTTTGAAGGCTTAAAACTTCAAATTTAATATTGCTGTAGAACTGCTAAGCTAATTTTTTTTGAAACTTAATAAAACAAAAATTAAGCAAATATTGATTTAGTTTTTGGTGAATAGGTTTAGTTAAAATTAAAAGAATTATAATATTTTATATATTTTTAAAACAATATTATATATTACCGATATTATTTAGGGGTCACCTGTGGTACAGTGGCTAGCATAATAGTCTTCTATGCCCAGTGTCAGGGAGGGTTCGAATCTGGCAAATAGGGCTAGGATTTTTTAATGGTACTAAACAAACCTCAGCTATGCCGTTCTCTCAAGGGATTGCAAAAAGGTGGTCCCGAGCATTTGCAATGTAAGAGATCCTATACTAATTTAACCTGGCTAAGCAAAATGTTGGACTCCCATTGTATCATTGTCCGATTAGACACGTGTATAAAGTGACATTATATGAATAAAGAAACAAACTGATATATATTTTAAAATGTGTTGCGTAGTTCAGTGTTGGTAAAAAAATAATTAAAAACCAAGGTTTGTCACTTGGAAATGCAACAGCTTTGACTCTTGGATATAATATTCGTTTTGTTTTTTTATGATAGCAGTTTCATTTTTTACTTTTTGTCTCTCGTTGATATAAAACAAGAGATATGAGGCACTAACTCTTGTAAACTTCAATTTGTAGTTATTTTAGAATTATGCGCAGTTATAAATATGCTCTCATGGCAGTGATAAATTAACATATCTCTCATTAAACTGTTAACGCGAAAAATAAACTATCTCTCCAAAGTAATATTTCCTAGTATTTCTATTCCAGGGACATATGTAGATATTTATGGTGATCAATTCTGGAATTGTCCCCTGAGTTCGGTAAACATTTCCAAGGACAGGATACCAGTTCAACGTTCTACTGCGTCAGTAGTCTATGAGTTATGGACCTGTATGGAATAATACCTGATAAATGATAAATAAAAATGATGATTAATTTAGGCTTATTGGATATAGATATTTTTTGAAGCGAATTTTCGTTATCCGTTGACCATTATTATTTTATATTCACTATACATACGATATATAGGGTAAAGGCACCGATTGCTGACACTACCCCAATTACTGACACATGCTCATTCTACCTTGAAAAATAAGAGTTTCAGACCACCTATTAATTAGAAATTGGCGCCAAATCAAAGCTACAGTCAGTCATTTTGATAGAATTCAGAATAAAGAGAATAGATGTTGGCCTAATAGAAATATTTTGAATAGCAAGGCTCGGTCAAAAAATAAGAGACAAATTTTTTTAAGAACCACAAGATATTTCTTAAAATGTCAGTAATTGGTGCAGTTACACTAGCAAAGGAAACTATTGCAATCGTGATAATTTTCGAATGTGAGTTTTCAACGGAAATACAGGTTTTAGGATTCCCTGGGTCAAACTGATCAAATCCCGCAAAAAAGTTTGCGTTTCTGTGGTAAATCTCAAAAATGAATTGTAGTACAAAACTGAAATTACTTATTTAAGATGATTATATGACATGGCTCGGATATGGCTGCGGTTTTTTAAACTAATTTGGCTCACCAGAAGTGTCAGTTTTTACTACTTACACCTTTTACGATTTTCTCATAAACGGAGCCAACGATTTCGACATTAACTCGCTGTGTTAGCGTAAAATTAAACGTGATACAGGTTTTATCCTCATGGGAATAGTTGTAAGTTACAATTCGTAACAAGGCTTAAATTCCAAGATTTTACAATTTCTTTTTTAAAAGCTTCCTTTAATTTTATTGGTTCAAATTTCGAAATAACAAACATTTTTAATTGTTGAAACTTTTAAGAAAAGAGTGAATAATTTGAGAATCAAATACTGCAGATAAAAGGATAGCTTTTTTTCATATTAAAATATGTGTCTGGTAATAGGACACCTTTGATGTAGTGGTTAACGTAACGTCCTTCTAGGCCCAAGGTCACGGTTTAATTGACATTTTGCACAGTTGGAATTGTTAAGAAAAGAACGAATATAAAAAAAAACATGAGAATCAAATAAAGCAGATAAAAGGATAACTTTTTTTGCATATTAAAATATGTGTCTAATAATAATAACGTCCTTCTTTGTCCAAAGTCACGGTTTCAACCCTGGTAGCTGGTCCTAGCATTTTTTAGAGGGAGAAAAAAAATTGGTTATGCCATCCCTCGACACAAAAAAGTTGGCCCTAGCCTATGGGATGCCAGGTACTCGTTAAAGAGCTCTATCCTAATTAAACTTTAATAGGCAAAATTTAGGACTCCCACTATAGCATCGTCCGATGGATTCGTCGAACCCAGCCTATAAGCTCGCATCTGGTCAATAACCTTCATCAAATGTTTAAGATCTTTAAGCATTGCCGTTTATGACCACATGATTGTGTGAACAGCATCTTGCTTTTAGGTTATTCCTAGATGTTTACATGGCAATTAGATTCATTAAAAACTCTTAATACCAAAAGTAATAGTTTGGTACAAATTTAAACCAATAAAAATTATTTCTATTAGCAAAGAATTAGAAAGTTGTTTAAATTAAAAAAAAAGTTCTTGTAATTTTTTGTTTTCGTTGAGGATTTTTTTAATTTTTTTTTTATTATGTTAGGAAAAACAAAGAGCAGCCTAACTCACCTGACTCATCCCTCAACACAGGAGTGCCTCGTAACAGGAAACTATTAAATCACTACTTACTCCCAACCATCTAAACCACTTTGGCATGATATGATATCTCCTTAGTCAATGTTTCCTTCCATTCCTTTGTTGGCCTACCAGTTTAATATTTTAAAATAAGTAAGGTAAGTTACTCAAAGAGATAGTCCGTACTTTATGTATTTCTTTATTGAGGTATTTTACACAGCCTTCGGCGTCACAAGCGCAATGATCATCTGAAAATTTAGAAAAAAAAAATTCAGTTGATGAATAGAGGAAAACAACATATATATATATATATATATATATATATATATATATATATATATATATATATATATATATATATATTTTTTTTTTTTTTTTTTTTTAAGATGTAAATAAGCAAATCTATATAGTCTGAAACAAAAGTAAACTAATGAAACACCAAATTAGAATGAGGCAATATATCAAAATAATACTCTGGAATAATAAAGCACATAATTTAAGAGAGTGGTATATTTATGTGTGTGTGTGTGTGTATGTAGAAAAAGGCTATGTAAATAAGGCTGGAGTGGGGATAACTACTTAGGGATGACAAAATTATCCCTTAGTACAGTTAGATACTCATAGCATACGGACATGATGGTGTCCTGCCCATTTGTGTAAGCAATGTTTGATTTGTTTACTTTTAACTCGCCATACATTTATGAATAAAAATATTTTAAGCACAACCGCCTTCCTATGTATAAAATTATTTTAATTATATTGCAAAAAAAATGAATTCGTTAATGTTGTTGTTGTTGTTACTACTTTTAAGGGCTTGTTAAAGAGCTTGTCGTTGTTGTTTTAATTTTAAGGGCAAAAAACTGCTGATGGTTATTATCGCCCTCACATTTTTACAAAAATACAAAATAAAAGGAAAAACGATTTACGATAATGATAACAGAAAAAAAAAATTAAGAAAAGAAAACAACGAACAAAATACTAAAAAATGCAAATAAAATAAACGAAATTAACGATAATAACAAATAAAACACGAATATAATAAACATAATCAAGAATCAAAAAAAAAAAAAAAAAAAAAAAAAAAAAAAAAAAAAAAAAAAAAAATATATATATATAATATATATATATATATATATATATATATACATATAAAGTAAAATAAAATAAAGAATAATAATAATTTAAGTATGAATAAATAAAATTGAATTTTAGTTTAAACTTAATGATGAAGAAGAAGAAAAAATAAATAAATAAAATTATATATATATAATACAAAAAGAATAAAAAAATGTATGTTATATTTGCTGAAACAGACGAATATTCTTTATAAACTTGATGGCACTGCTGATAGTTGCTTCATTATCGCTCAAAGCCTCAGAGACGATGGCGTGGTACCCCACATTTTTCAACTTTGGTACAACCACGATGAGTCACTTTCAGTGATTACATTGAGGCGGATTTTTCCTTGTAATAAGATACTCATGTGTGAGGCGGCAGTGCCCTATCCTCAGGCGGGTGATAGAATTAGTTAATTATTATGTTTTTTAGAATTCAAATTTGACAAGCAAGCTATAGCTCGTAAACAATTTTTATTAAGATGATTAAAATAATTATGAAGGTAACAATTTTCAGTATTTTGTGTGACTTTTTGTTATATTTTTTTTTCCTAATGGAAACCAATAGAAATGTTTAAGAAAATTAACTAATGGGTATGTCGCTAAGAATTACAAAAATACCTTGATAAAGGGATAAATAGGACTGTCTCTGTGTAAACTACTTTAATTGAAGTTTAAATAATAGTCTATTTATTGCGAAATTCTATAATACCTAAATGGAATTCAGACCATTGGTTTGTTGTTTATTAATAATAATTTTTATTTTCACTATCGTTTATATGAAGGAAACATGTAGTAAGAGAGAGCATTGCGATTGAGAAAAATATTTTTATGCGAGGTTACATGGAAATATAAATTGTATGCCCTCTCTAAAGTTTCCAAATGTTCATTAAATAATTGATTATTTCGCGTTATTATTCGTAGTAAGATATAGCACAATATGATAATATCTCAGCCTAAATCAGATATCTGGAAATAATACAGATATAGCTGTGATAGTGAGAAAGAAGTGAATAGAGAGTGACGAAAACCGATAACTTACGTTCTTAATAGATAGTTTATACTTGATAATTTATTGAAAACAGACATTTCCATGCAAAGGGAATTCCAACGTTAAATATTTATTAAAAATATGTAAGTTTGTGTAAATTGTAATTAGTAATTAAATATTTAATTCAATTTTTTAAATGAAAGTTTTTTGGTCCACAAATTACATTTTTAAAATTATTTATTTAGTGATAATACATCCTAAAAACAAAATCAAAATGTCAAGTAAAGTTATTTGGCACCTGGCTTTTGCTTCTTTTTTTCTTTTATTGTTCTTATGTATTCAATTTTACTTTTTTTTTAATATTCTTATCAAGCGCCTTCAAATTATCTTGTTTGAATGAAGCCTTCATTAAGACGTGGTCGAAACGTTAGATAATTACTAGTTTTTCATATAGTTAGAGCACCTCTGTACACAGTTGACCATTCGGTCTAATTAAAATAATTATGTTATTTTTGTAGAATTCGTTTGTTTCAGAAAAAAATATAATTTCATTTATTTTTTGTTTAATTAATTGTTTAGGTGTATATAATTTTACTTAAGTTTTAATTTTTTTTATGATAAAAAAATGGAAATTCTGAAAGATATTGCATGTCTTAGAAAAAGATTTTTTTTTTCTTTTTTTGAAATATTCAGAACTTGAAACGAGATATAAGCTGCCTTGGGACAAATACTCCTGACATTAATAATTAATAATTAGTCCTGTATCAGTTAAGCATTTACTAGCTGTAAAAAATAAATCTTGTAGCATTTTCTTATGAGTTTTAAGAAAAAATATAAAATATTAGTAATAATATATGTATTCTACGATTAGATATACTTTACCAGATTTAGACATGAATAAATTATGTTTTTGTAATTTATCTTTTTTATAACGATACATTATCAACTCTTACAAAAAAAAAAAAAAAACCAAAAAACCTATTTTTCAAGTAAGTTGATATTTTTCTTAAGAACAATTTAAATTGTTTTTGATATATTGTCTTTTTTTCCTGTATAATACCTTTATCGGACACTTGTAAATACCCTATTTGTAAGCCTTATAATTTTATATTAATTACATTCATTAACGTGTCGTTTAGCATTGCAAATGAAGGTGAAAGATCAGGTGTTGCATATGATCATAACTCTTACCAGGAATATATGTTTCTATTATAAGTCTTAATTAATAATTTGGTCACATAAATAATCATTTTAAGTAAAACAGATAATTTATTATAAAAATATTATCAGTTGCACCCACTATTTTATTCCACTGATATTTTACTACAAATTAAAAGTGCGTTATTTAGGTTAGACAGTAATGGCTTATTTTATGAGTAATTTTCCTCAGCTTGATTGAATATTACTAGTAAATCTTTTCCGTCCCAATAATAAACACTTTTCGCTATTACGTTAATATGTGAATACTGTGGATGACCGTGTTTAAACGAAATAAAAAAAAAAATCAGGTTTGCTTTAACTTATTTTACTAACAAATATTGAACTAAAATTAACAAGAAAAAACACGAATTAAACAACGGATTAGAATATATAAGGCAAGTTTTCAGGATAGGTTCTTGTGAGTCCGAATTTCAGATAATGAAACTGTGTTATATTTACCTGTTACATTCTTCTCTCTGTTTCTGAATTGATATATGAATAAAGTTTTTTTTCGCTTTTTAAATGACAAAAATACATTAAATCCTCATAAAAAAATTATTAAGTTTAACAATAACGTTTTTTCCCCCTCACAATCACCACCTTTTTCGACTTAAGCATGTTAGAATATTTTATCTAAAATCATATTTTATATAGAGTCTATATTTTAATTATTCCTAATAGGAATTGTTGGATAGAATACTAGCCTAATGTTCTCCGGCTCCTAGGTTCGTTCATTTATTCTGTTATTTCAACCTGGAATGACCTTATGGTTACGGAGACCCTCCTGGGGCACACCCAGCCTCTATAAAGCGGTTACCTATGATTGGAGAAAAACCTGGTCATTGTGCGTGATATCGGCCTAATCACTTTCTTGCTCGGCCGTTGGTCTAGAAACTGTACGATTCTCTATTAGTACTAAACCCAATAGTACAAAGTACTCTTAATCCGTCATTGGTTTTATAGAGATAGTTATTATATTTTTTTTCAACAAGTGAATATATTTCTACTTTAATTACGTGAATGATTTTTTATTGCCCATAAAACCATTTTTTCCCAAATAACAATGAGCTCTTTTTTTAATAAACAAAATCTAACACACTTTATACAAAGCAAATTTGGATATGAGGCATTTAAACTCTGTTAGAAATTTTTAGTGAGGAAACACCTTGCTATACAACTATGATATTAGTATCGTATATAATTTATTTATAAATAAATAGAATATATAGAAAAAAAATCTGTAATGGGACGATCTTTCTCATATTCACCTTTAGTAGATAGGCTTACTTAAACAAGCGTTTTTTCAACTTCCATTATTATACAAGGATTATTTTAATATATTGTTAGAAAAATAATGTAAACATTCAAACAAAAATCTTCAGTTAGATAAATGCATTTACTTCGTAATTAATAGAATACAGTGTTTCACAAAACCGGTTCCTATAACCAAAAGCATAGTGTTGATTTATTAAAAATGGAATATCACGTAGAATTTAATAAAGAATAAAGAGTCTCGTAAACAAGAAGGACCTGAGAATTAAGCTGATGGGTCGGAAGAGAAAAACTCCAGATAGGTTGGCTATACATCAAGTTATATGGAGCAGATTGAAGCTAAAGCAACTTAATATATTTTTTTTCATTACAGAACCTTCTCATATTTTCAATTTTTTTTTCTTCCTTTTTTGGTAGTTTATTCGACTTCCCACCATTCTTCCTAATTTTTTTTTTTTTTTTTACTCCGATGGATTCATGGTCCGAAAAAGATTTATGGGGAAAGTGCTACGAATATTTGATTATACAGGTTATACAGGGGAAGTCTGAGTCAGTTTGTGTACTTGATTGAAATTTTTTATTCCTCAACTTTTTCACTCAATGATGAGTAACACAAAAAAATCAACGTACTTTTTTTATTTTAACAACGTATTTTTTATTTTATAACTGCAATAAGTAAATTATGAAATGTAGCTAAAATTATTAAATATATGAATAATCTTCCGGGATTACATACTTTTCTGAACCGGAATGATATATGAAAGATGAAATGGTTTGAATCGTAGTAAAAAAAATGTTATTCCTAATCTTTAAATTTATTTTTTTTTTTTTTTTGAATTTACAACTGTATAATAGAATACCACGAGTAAATTTGACTAAAATATAAAAAGGCATGAAACACATATAGAGAAGTTTCCCAATGGAAGCACTCTAAAAATATTCTAAGCTAGAAGGTCTCGGGGCCATCTCCGTTTTCAGATGCCTCGGAGGATTGTCTGGAATTGAAGAAGAAGAAAGGATTGAAACTAGAGGAATAGAGTGGGAATAGAGTTTGTCATAAAAGGAATGACATCTAGATCGGGCCAAATCAGCAACATACGGAACATTAAGGTCTTTATGGATGATTTTATTCGTGACAAATTAATGAAAATTGAGGATATTACCAAGGATTTTGATTTAGTAGAGCCTCAAAGCTCTACTCAGTAAGTCCATATCAGCCTTATGTTAGTCTTGTTGATGAGTCTTTTGTAATTAAGTAGAAGATGTTTAAATTTTAATAACGTATTTGTTTTTAATCGAGGGAGCTACTTTATTGGTTGAATATTATTATTTTCGAAACGACTTTTGAGGTTCAATATTTCTCAGTAGAATAAACTTTTATTTTGGACTGGTGTGGTCCAGTAGATAGGACATTCGACTATCATTATCCGGTTCCTCAGTTTGAATAAAATGTTTGATTTTAAGTTCTATTTGAGAACAAAATATTTGATTGTAAACTATCACACAATGATTAATTGTTTTTCTTAATTTTAATTTATATATCTGTTTATTGACTCGTACGTATTTACTAACTTACGTGATATATTAATTAATCGAATAAAAATTATCACTGTTAATTTCAATACGCTACCTGTCTGCTGTTTCTATTCAGGTCAATGATTTTGTTTGTAGGGAATTTAATTCTCAAATTCGTAAAATCATAAGACGGTTATTTTTTTTTTTTTTTATTCGTTATTTGGGTTCTAGTTATCCTGAAATAATGATACGTCAAGTTTCGATGGTGTGAAGGGAGATTTTTTTTTTTATAAAAAAGTTTATTATTTAAAATAATAAACCAAAATATGTTAGTAATGATTTCTTAACTACAAACTTTCAAAATTAACCATATTTATATTGACCACAAAGTGGAATACAAAATTTAAAATTTATGAATATTGTATTTGTTTTTTGGAAGAGAGTGGAATGAGGAGCTTATGTCACCATATAGGAATGCTGTTAATTTTAATGTTTTTTTTAGGTTCAAAAAATTAAATATATTTATATTTAATATTTTAATAGATTTAAGCATTCTTGTAAGAATTTTAAAGGGAGATCAATCAAACAATAAAGTAACAATTTAGTTGTTCGGAATTAGGATATTTTTTTCTGCAAAATTATAATTCATTCTGTAAGACCGGCTTAAATATAATATCTATAATGCCCTTACTAAGCCTACTAGGTATATTTTATTTACGATTTCTGTGCTCAATAGTATTTCACCTTCTATTCTGCCAGGTTTTATACCTATGTAAATTAATCATAACTGAAAATCACAAAAAAAAAAAAAAAAAAAAGATCTTATATAGAAATATATATATATATATATATATATATTATATATATATTGGAAATTGGAAATACTTTTATACTTTGGGTGGCTATATTTATGATAGCCATTTTAAAGTACTGGCGGATGCAGCTGAATATAAAACATATTTAAATATTATATTTCTTCAACCTTTTCCCTTACGTCGATCTTCCTCCCTGATGCACTTCTGGAATGTTATTTAATACATTCACAGAAAAGGTCACTGCACTCATAATCCAGAAGGTGACTGCAACCGTTTTTCTAGAAAATTTCCTAGGTAGGAATTCAAATGATATTGATATTTTCCATATTCCATATTTTATATATATATATATATTTTTTTTTTTTTTTTTTTATTATATACAAGTGACCGTCAAGACTTGACACCAAATCCTATATGGTCAATATGTGTTTGCTACAGTTTAATAAAAACTTAGGTTATGGACCAAAAAAAAAAAAAATAAAAAAAAGTATCAATAAATTAAGTTGATAGAGAATAATATAAAAGAATGTAAATGAGAGAGGAAGGTAACTCAAAAGAGATAGAAAAAATAAAATAATAACACTATTATCATTAAAATAAATTCTGTGAATTGATTTTTTTTTTCTATAGTTTGCACTGAGCGTTAATAAAGAACTGCTTGATCATCAAAATTTTTTTTTTATCTAACTGTTGTAAAAACATCGCCTCTGTTTCTAGGGGAACCATCGCTTCTCTTTCCTTCCCATATTTCCTGCATCGGAATAGAATGTGGCGCGGGTCTTCAGGGACTTTGCATGTTAAGCAATTGCCATCATTTTCTATTTTCATTAAATTTAGATATTTTTTTGTGCAGCCATGGTTAGTCCGTAGTCTTACAAGTTGGGCAATTTCTTTTCTATCGATTTGTTGGATCTTTGAGAACCATGGTATCAGGCTGACGGTTGGCTGTGTTTGATAATAGTCCTTCCCTTTGAATTGTGACTCCCAGTCATATTTATCCTGCCATTCCTGGACCGTTTCTTTCAGCAGACATTTTAAAAGGTCTTGGAGAGGTACTTTCGCATTTTCTTTTGTAGTTTGTTTTTTGCCGGCAGCTCTATCTGCCGCTTCATTTCCTGACAGCCCTACATGGCTCGGTATCCATTGGAAGCAATAACTGTTGCTACTGGTTTTTATATTCCGGATAATATCTAGGGCTATGTATGATGTTATTTTGTTTTTGTATACATGTTTCAATAATTTGCACGAGGAAGCCGAGTCTGTGAATATGACTACATTGGCGTTAGAGTATTCGCTTTGACAGTAGAAAATTGCTTTGAGAATGGCATACAGTTCAGCACTAAGAATACTAAATTTAGAAGGTAGAGCGACCGAAATTGTAAATTCTTTGACTAAATCAAAAACAGCTATTGAAGTTTGGTGGGAGGATTTGGAAGCATCCGTGAAGATTTGAACATGGTCTGGGTAATCGTTTACTATTGTGTTCAAAGCCAATTGTTTTAATATGGTTGGGTTATATGACGATTTCCTTCCGTGGGTGGTAGGTAATTTGGGATTGCTATTGATTTGTAGCATTTTAATGGGAAGCGGCGTGTTGCAATCTAAGGGACGTTTAGTAGTTAGTGTTGCCTGAAGTAGGGGTTGCATTTCTGTTATGAGACTTTTCATGTGGGGGCAATAAATGTTATTAGAGGTTATTGCTTTCCTTACCGGGTGCCTTTGATCAGAAAAACTTTTTATAATGTACTTCTTGGTGAGCCAGGCTCTCCTCAAGGGTAGGGGCATCTCTCCTGCTTCATTCAGCAGTGCATTTAAAGGAGTAGTTTTAAAAGCCCCAATGCTATATTTTTTTTATGATATTTCATATTTTCACGGTGTAGTCCATCAACTCTATATCGATTTTAAAAAGGCTTATGATTCACAAGTGAATTAATCAAGGCGTGTGGAGAAGCGGGCGTTTCCAAAATACACTTTTTAGTTAAAAAGATCTGGGAAACTGAAAAAATGCCCGAAGAATGGAAAGAATCAATACTTATTCCGATTCACAAAGAAGGACCGAGGTCGGATTGTAACAACTATCGTGGGATCTCTCTTCTCCCAGTATGCTATAAAATATTCTCGTCAATTCTAACTAGTCGAATCACGGAATACGCTGAGGAAATTATCGGAGATTACCAATGTGGTTTTAGGCGGAATCGCTCGACTATTGACCAAATATTTTCCTTACGTCAAATATTAGAGAAAAAATTGGAATACAACGGTGTAGTCCATCAACTTTATATCGATTTTAAAAAGGCTTATGATTCAATAGACCGTCAGAAGCTATATAACATCATGATTGAACAGGGAATACCTAGAAAGTTAGTAAACCTAGTAGAGATGTGTTTGTCGGAAACATTTCATAAAGTTAGAATCGGTCATAATTACTCCGAGAGATTTGAGGTGCGATCGGGTTTGAAACAGGGTGACTCCCTTTCACCTGTGTTATTTAATATAGCTTTAGAATATGTCATGGAAAAGGTGAGGTATACCGAGAAAGGCTTAAATATGGGTGACAAGATTCCGGTTTTGGGACATGCCGATGATCTGGTACTGCTAGGTGAAGACTCGGAAACCATACAACTAAATACAGGTGTGTTAATAAAAACCGGTAAACAAATACGTCTCGAATTAAATACCGATAAGACAAAATATATGATTAGTAGCAGAAATGGTGGCGATCTTGATGAAATTAATATTTCAGGGCATACTTTTGAACACGTAGAGAAATCCAAGTATTTAGGTTCAATGATAACAAGAAAAAATGAAATCCAGGAAGAAATAAAGTCCCGGTTAAAGGTGGGGAATGCGTTATTATTCAGTTGCTAAATTACTTAGCTCGCGGCTTCTGTCTAAAAACTTAAAGGTTAGAATTTATAAAACTATTATTCTTCAAACGGTTCTTTACGGATGTGAAACGTGGCCACTTACTTTGAAGGATGAACAACGGCCTAAGGTTTTCGAAAATAAGGTACTGCGTAAAATATTTGGCCCGAAGAGAGATGAGGCCTCTGGGCAGTTTAGAAGGTTGCACAACGCGGAGTTACGGAGTTTGTACCCTGTGAATATAATTGAGTTGATAGCATCGCGGAGACTCAAATGGGCGCGTAAAGTTGTTGGGCTCGACGAGGAACGGATTCCGAGAAAGTTGGTATTCGCTAACCGACTGGCAGGCGTCCGAAAGGTAGGCTGAAGCGTCGATGGGAGGATTGCATTAAGGCTGATCTCGGGGGCTTGGGCTTGACCGGTGAACATTGGACGAGTATGTGCAGGCGAAGTTTGTTGGTATCGGCATCGATCCTTCGGGTTCGGTAAGCCTATTATTATTATTATTATTATTGTTGATATTTTCAAATGATATTGAAATGATTTATACGCATTTATTTAGGCAAAGAACGATAATTGTAGACGAACGATCGGTTTTGAATTATTTTTGAAGTACATGTTTAATTATCCAAAATGTTATTATCCTGGAAACATAGTAATGTTTAGTCTTAACGTAATGAATAGATTGTATAGTATTTTTTATTATGTGAGATGGAATCGTTACAGGGTGGAAGAAAAAAATGAGATAAGTCCTTGTTAGTTACACAATAATAATTCATATATAGTAAATGTTAATTTGTAACTAAACAAAAAGTATAACTATTTTTCCTGGATTATTGAGCATTAAAATAATTAATTAACAAATCAAATACATAAATTTTATATGTCTAAATCAAACTCATTAATATTTAAGAATAAACTCCTTTATTATTTTTATTTACAAAAGTGGTCACAAGTCTAAGATTTTATACGTGTGGTATTTCACCAATTACATGTTACTCATAAATAACATGTCCAAGTGGTGTTAATAGTAATAATAGCCTAAGTTAGTTATTAAAGAGTAGATAAAATCTTTAAAAAACAAAATATAAATGGCAGTTTTATCTTATTTCATAGTTGTTTACCATGAGTTCACGTGAATATGTACACTAAAATGTTACAAACTTTGAAATTTAGTAGCCAAATAATAAAAGAAAAAAGTACTTTTATTAAAATAACCTTCTCTGGACATGTTTAATACAATATCAGTGTAACTTATAACTTACAAACATAGTAAAATTTGTATAATTTGACTGCTTCAATATATTTGAATTAAAATAGAATTTACTTGTCCTATTTTTTTTTATTAAATTATTAATTTACAAAAATAATAAAACTTTTTCTCCAACGTTTGGTGTTCATCAGTGCCACACTAAAAAAATATATGTTTTTTTTTGCGGTGGCGCGACAGGCCGTGCAGGCCCTGGGCCTCGCGGTGAAATCTCCTGGGAGTTCACACTCGCGTTTCACGATGCAATTTATAGTGTAGGGTCATCACTCCCTACGCCTAATTTTGTGAGTGGCCACCATTTGGCTGACGGGTCTCACATACACGGGAGAGAGGCTGCGAGTGAATTATAATACATCCTTATAAAAGCCCCGCCGGGGCTGGGATTCGAACTCGCAACCTGTAGCATGAGAGACTAGCCACTCAGCCACGGGCTCCGAAAAAAAAGAAAAAAAAAAGTATATATACTATTTTAAAATTACTAAATGAACGTTAGATTTGACTAATAATAATTTAAAATAAATAAGCAATCACTATAAAACTTGTATATTTTATATTTAGTGATTGTTATTTTATTTAAAACTAGCTGTTGCCCGCGACTTCGTCTGCGTCAATTTCTGTTATTATGATCACTATTAAGAAATTTCTAAAAGAATATATTTTAAAGTACTTCTCCGAAAATTATATTTTTAGTTTTGTTTTCTTGTGGCAGAAGAACATACTGATTTTCTCCGCAACCCGATCTTGACAATGTGACATATAGTTGGCCGTGTGAAAAGCAGTCTTGACGTAAATCGATTCCGACGTGTTTAAATGTTTGCCCCTGTGATTTCTTAATTGTTACGGCAAAAGATAAATTAACGGGAAATTGAATTTTTTTATAATTAAAAGATAAATCATTGGGATGCGAGGTTAATTTCCTCCGTTTTACCCCATTTTCTACTGATTCTTTACCGTCATTGGTCGCAGCGTGATATCATATAGCCTAAAGCCTTCCTCGATAAATTAACTAACACAAATAGATTTTTTCTTTTCGAACCAGTAGTTTCTGAGATTAGTGCGTTCAAACAAACTCTTCAGTTTTATAATATCAGTATAGATTATTATTAGTGAAACTAAACATATATTTGTTTTTAATGTGGCTCTAATTATGTATGATAATTATTATTAATTAATAATTTATTAGAAAGAAAAATAAGAGACTGTTCAATGATTATTTAAATTAAAAATATTATATAGGTATGACTACATATTTACTGAATATAACGGATAAGCTACCAAACTGGTGGTCAAGGGCAACATGAAAATAGGTGTACTCCATCAGCCTGGTCTTAATGAAACGCAAATATTTAGGTTTCAATTTGTTGTTTTTGCCAGTTTAGACTAATTAAAATTTATAATGAACCATTGTTTAATATGCGATCACGACTTTCTATATTAATCGTTCTCTCTGGCCTAGTTTTACTTACGACAGCCCGGCCTCCTGACGTACAGGTTATTTAGTGTGGGAAGTTGTGGCTCCAAACCAAATTAACCAGGGGACACGTCGGAAACCCGAGGAGCAAGCCACGTGTACACAAGAGCAACTATTTCAAGCTGTTCGGCTCAACTTCTGCAAACATGAATATTGATTGGCTGATTAAAGCTAACGGTTGATAATGGACTCCCGTATCGCACGTGGCCAGGTACAGGAATAAACGCGTCTTTGGTTCTTAAAGGACATACTCGTGTAAAAGTTAAATCGGTAAATAATTGGCCCACGAAAGCATAACAACATAAAGAAAAACAGCACATGGAATCCATTTTCATATAATGATAAGGAAGTTTAATTACTAAAATTAAAGTTTTCCCTGACGTAGCATATTAACCGAAACCCACATTATAGAGGCTGGATGTGCCCAGGAGGGTATTGTTTTATTTTTATTATTATAATATATTTTATTGTTTTTTACAACTGTATATACAAATACAATAAGTAAAATGGCTGAATGACAATAACAGGCATGAATAGACATGTAAAGAATCTACCCAGTGGTAGTACTTAAAAAGTTTATTTCATGAGCAGGTCTCGAGGCCACCGTCTTTTCAGGCGCCTCGGAGGATTACCGGGAATAGATGTAGATGAGAGGTTACGGATAAGCGGATTTGAGTGGGCAGGTAGTTTGGAATTAAAGGAGGTGTATCTATCGCAGGCCAAGTCTGCAACCAGTGGGATATTTAGGTCTCTATGGATGAGTTTATTTGTTACAAAGTAAGGACCTTGCACCACGACCTTAATGTTCCATTTATTTCAGACCTAATTCCATCCAAATTATGCAAATTCCACCAGAACCTCATTCATCATCCTAATCCTCTAGCTCAATCCCTATCCAGCAGTTTCTTGTCGTTTCAGTCTAGTGTGAGGATTCAAAGTAAGGCGCTTGTCTAGATGAAGTCCAAGTTAGCGGATCTGTTCAACGGGGATTAATGAAATGTTGCCAAAGGATACAGTAGGACAGGTATTCATAGGCTTGCGGCGAAGGGTAAAGGTAATTTGATAGGATTTATTGGGATCGATTTTAATTCCCCAGTTATGACACCATTCTTCAATGGATTGGATGTGAGACTGTAGGAATTGTGATGCAACCGTTGGGTCACTACTGATGGATAACACACATGTGTCATCAGCGTAAGTAGTGAGAGGAGGGTATTTTAACTTCAGAGTTGATTCAAGCTGATTATGTAATTTTCTGATAATAAATAGAACTGAAAAATAATTTTCTGCAACAACTCGGCACGAATTATCCAGAAGTTGGAAGGCGAATTAGCAGCACTCTCGCCAAACTTTGTTCTCTACATTCCATCATGAATTAAATATGCTATAAATAATTTTCATTGCTGTCTGTGATTTTTAAAAAGCATACAATACTTTCTTAATTAGAAAAAAAAATTGTAACCGTAAAGAAAGACTTTTTTTTGCAATTCTATTATTTTAGCTCAACTTTATTAAGAGATAGTTTGATTTTTTTTTTAAATATGTGTAAAATTTGCTGCCTACACTGTGGCAACCTTTTTTAGTCAGTGATAAAGATCAAATGTTTTCATAGATATTTATTGATATAAGTTATGGGAGATTACAATTGGTTAGTTTGTTTATTTATTTAACGTCACTTTATGCTACTATGGCTAATCGGACGATGCTATAGTGGAATTCCTAAATTAAAATAATTAAATTATTACAATTGGTTATACTTACGTTTAAAAATATTAATTTCGTTCGTTTATATTGTTTGTCCTTTTATCATTTATTAAACAACGTGTGTTTTAATTGCATTACAGAGAATAAAATCACGTTTGAACAACATTACTTATATTACCTATAAATGAATATATTCATTTAAGTGTATAATAGGGCGTGATAATACAACTATTTATCGTCCTAAAAAATACCCTTCCTACCTACCTACCTAAGTGTATAAATAATTTTTAAAGACCCTCTATTTTTTGTCACTTCTGTGGCCTTCTTCGGTTCAGATAAACTGACATTTGATGAACATTAACGGGTTTTTTTTGAGCTTGGTAATAACATAAAGATGGGAATAGATTTATCTAAAAATTTGTGATTTTTCTTTATTTTTATAGAGCTTACTGCAGAAAAAAAATCCTAAAAAAGCTAATATACGCTGAACCGAACGGTTATCGTCCAAGAGGCGTATGTGTGAGAATGGAGCTAAGGCTAATCTAGGTGGTTATTGGTTAGAATTGTTTAGGAAAATACTAGTGGTATCGGTATGGAATTTTTGAGTTAAATTATCCTTCTATTTATTTTTTTATTTTTTATTCGTGTAAGATATAAAAAAAAATAAAAAAAAGGAAGAGTAAAATATATAATGTAGCTTTAATTATTAAAATTTAATATTCTAGAATTGCTTACTCATATAAAACAGAATGATATATGAAGTATAAAGTGGTTCGGGTGGTGGTCAAAAGAGATTAGAAATTAGAGAAAAACTCACTGCTTTCTAATCTATTAATATACTATAATCGAATTGTTCTCGTCTCCAATCCTTACAATCCAAAATCCTTAACGCTCCTTACTATGTCACGAATAAAGTCATCCATAAAGACCTTCATGTTCCATTTGTTACTGAATTATCCTGAACCAGGCATCAATCATTCCACGAAAGCTCGATTTCCACTCTAACCCACTTGTTTCTATTCTATGATCCTCTTCGATTTCTAATAATCCTCCGAGGTGTCTGAAAAGAAGATGGCCAAGAGACCTTCTAGTTTAGAATATTTTTAAACTGCTGCCAATGGGTATCGTCTTTTAGTGTATTTCACATCAGTTTACTATTCCCATGACATTCACTTGATGTGAATAATACAGTTGCTTATATCAATAAAAATAAAAATAAAATAAATAATCATCTGACTAGTACGTATCGTATCCAAACCTAAATATAAGATAAGGTGAAGAATTAAGAATACGACTCTATTTGTAGAAATTGATATTCGGTAATTATATTGGTGCTCATTGCGTCATTTACTTTTTTGTAACTCTTTAATTGGGCCCAACGTTGACTTTGTATATGTATATGTTGACTTTACCTGGTGAATGGTTTAATTCTTTTAGTAGCTCCTCAACGCCTTTAATCAGAAACACGGCAGACAGCCAACTAGATGGAGGTCGTCTTCTTAGAAACATTGGAGCCTGCAAGGTATATGTTGGTGAATGGGAGAGAATGTAGGAGAAAAAATACGAACTGAAATCGTTTTAAAAGAGCTCCGTCAGCCAGCAAAAGACAAAAGGTTACCGACTCTACAGATTCCAATCGAAAAAATAACAAAATAATATTAGTTAATAATAATATTTTTTTTAGTAAGATTTACATATTTTAGCTAGAGGTTTGGCTTCTATTTTATTTCAAACAAAATCATTTTTACTTTCAATAATGAAAAGTTATAAATATTAAAATAAAAATTGAACTGACTACTTTAGAAACAATATTATAGGGAAAAATAAGTAAATATTTACGAAATTACTAATAATACAAATCATGATTTAATAATAAGGAATGACACTATGATAAAAATAAAAAAAACACATAAAAAAAATTTAAGTAAGACATGATATAATAACGATTCTATGTAACTAAAAAGTAATGACATAACAAACGCCTATAACTCTTCTAGTAATTGTACGTAACACAAAACTTCTTATCTCCAAAGTTTCTATTAAAGCAATATTAAAAAAAAAAAAAAAAAAAATCGTATTTTAGGATAAAGTCCTCTCAAACAGAGCTGGCTGACAGTAGACAAAAGTAGCCGTTTGAACTCCAATGGTCCCAGTCGAAGAAATAACTTAAAAGAATATTGGTTGATCAGGTAAACGACCGAAAATGGGGGAAGCAGTCAGTGGAAAGATAAAATTATATCTGATTTAAAACAAATGCTTCGATTATGAAAAGATATATGTTCCATTTTAGATTACAATTGAAAAGGTTTTAAGGTTCTAAGAACTTTTTTCTTAAGGTGTTTCCTAACTTTTTTTGCTTCAAATTCTTGTGGTTAAATATATTTAGTGTTAAGATATTGGGTTATTGCTATCCTCAAGGCCTAATAAATCTCAGTTTGATGCTACCGTCTAAGTTATCTTCATTATCAGTAAATTCAGGAGAAATATTGTAGCGTATAGTTAATATCATGTTTAGTTTTTTTACATTCACTTACGTATTTATAAAATATATAGTTAGAGAAAGTATTGTGATATTGAAAATTTTCGAATTCGATTTCACTGGAAATACACGTTTTAGAATTAAAAAAACAAAAACATTTAGAACATGAGAGTAATATAGATGCATAATATGTAGTTGTAAAGCTAAACAATTTAGAAAAAAATGTTATATTATACACAATGTTGTAGAATGTAATCGAGAGTGATGAAAAGAGGATAAAACTAACTGATTGTTGTACCTGAAAACAATTATATTGTTATGTAGTGTTTTGCCACCGTACTATAGCCGGTTTTTATAGTTATGTTAAATAATGGATTTTTTAATGATTTTAACGAATCAAAAAATTAATATAGCAATGCTTAATGTTGGCTGACATTGCTGATAGTTTCAACATTTCGTGAAGTAGTTCAACTTTTACCCTTAGAATTAATTTTAAAGTTTGTAAATGTATGCTCCTGTTCAATAACAAAAACTATATAACCCCTAAGTTACCCCAAGGATTTGTTTCATCAATCCTTCTAGTCTTTAAATGTTGCAAAGCATTTTTCCGCGTTGGGTGATACATAATTATTTTCATACACATCACTCCGAATCAAAAGTTTTACAATCTATAATTTAAAGAGTTTCCTAAATGATTAAAATACATCTATTAGCAGGTTTAAGCCACTCCGGGCCATAATTAGCCTTTTTTTTTAATTATTTTTCCATATTCTGAGACTTCAAACATAAAATGTAGGGAAGTTTTAGATTTTTTTTTTTAAAACATATTTATTGATATTTACAACTGTATAATTATATACAACAAGTAAATGTGATGAATATAGTAATCTGACATGAAATACATGAAGAGATGCCACCCATCGGCAGCACTCTAAAAATATTTTAAACCAGAAGGTCTTAGGGCCATCTTCTTTTTAGACGCCTCGGAGGATTATCAGGAATCGAAGAGGATGATTAGGATAGAAACTAGTGGATTAGAGTGGAAAATGGAGTTTTTCATGAATGATTGATATCTGGTTCGGGCTAATTCAGTAACATATGGGATATTAAGGTCTTTATGGATGAGCTTATTCGTGACAAAGTAAGGAGCGTTAAGGATTTACGAAGGATTTGATTGTAAGGATTTAGATACGAGAAGAATTTGATGGTTTGGTAAGCACCATAGCTCTACTCCAAGTTTTTAGATTAAGTACAGTTGTAAATTTCAATAAATGATGTTAAAAAAAAAAAAAAAAAGTTTTAGATTTAAGCAAATAAATTTGATGTTTGACCAATGTGCGCTCAGCCAATCGTGTCAATAAATTAATTAGTTTTTATAATGTTGCTTATAAGTTTTTTAATATTTTTTTCCGTACCCTGGGACCCCAAAGGTTAAATATGACAAGTTTCAGAATTTCGTCCACCTAAATCGGTTTTATTTTCATTGTGCGCCGATCAATGGAATAAAAACTATAAAATAGTCTAAACTATTCATTGTTATGGCAAAGTTTCGACCCGATTGTGTTTCTTCATGAGGGATATTTAAGGAAAAACGTCTCGAAAGAGATTTTTCATTGCTTTTCTTTTTGTTGAAATCATTACCTCTTGAATACCTATTTACTTATAAAAATTCTTAAAGATAATTTAGTTGGAATAATCAGATAAACTATACCCTGAGCAAATATTAAATATTCATTAAAAACGTTTGAACACTTAAATTAAAAATAATTCATAAACCATGGTACTAATTTGCCAAACCAATATAACACAAGTGCGCGAATTTCCATTTTACAAGGACCTAATTAGAAGGGACTTAATATCTAGGCTATGGATACAACTTAAGCCATTAATAAACTTAAACCCCGCTTAACAAAGTTGGCTAACTTGGAATATAAAGCACTGTATCCGCTAATCACGGTGGCTTGTTGCCCTGATTAAGTTAAAGTGTCCTAATAACTCTGGAGTGATGGAATTATACAGACATACTCTCGGAACCTAATTTTGTTCGAAGGGACTAAAAATGTTTAACTTTTAGAACGTTGAATTCGCAAATCAGAATTTTCTTTTATTCAAAAATAGGTCAAAAAGAAATATTCTCTCGTTTTGTTGTTTTAAATTAAGTAAAAAAAAAAAGAAAAGAGGAATCACAACCGTAACGATTTTAATTAAGTTTTTTAAATACACGATATATTTTAGGATAAATGAAAAAACATTATACTCTCATAATAGAAAATTGAAAATAGATGATGAGTGTTTGCTAATACACATATTAATTGATCTTAACTTTTCGCATGAACTTAATTTTTTTTTTCAAATTCGTGAACCAAGTCATTTGGTTTTTTTGCGTTCCAAAGAAAATTTAATGTTATTTTAATCCCTGTTCATAAGCGATTATGTTATTTGAAATTGTAATTCATCAAATAATATTATTATCATATATATAAAATATATTATATATTTTATATATATTAATAGCCAACTTCTCAAAATTGGTTTTGCAGCGATTATAATGCTCTACTATGATCAAAAACCATATCAACCATCAATATTTGACTAGCAATAAATATATATTATTTTAAATAAAAAGATTCAATTTTCAGCCTAGTACTGTGTCAATTAAAGTTTAGAAATTTTAAATCATTCTGATGACTCTCAAGAATTTTTAAAGTGAATAAGAATCTTTGGTAATACCTTCCTTCCGGAGGTTACTTCTAATGTCGATCTTGAGCCAGTGCGATATCAAGTTATTCGCTAAAGATAAAAATAACTAAATCCGGCATTCGGCATATTTTTCAAGAATGCCCTACTCATCCCACCTGAATAAAATTGGACTAAGCCCGAATATTTCAGCGGTGCTGGGTGATAGAGAGGAAACCATTGAATTAGTTTTTGATTTTCTTAAGGAGCAGTCATTATTATGGAAATTATAAAGACCATTCCTAGTCAGTTAGCATTACTAGCATTATCTTTTTTATTTATCTTTTTAAACTATTGTTTACATAATAATCAGTTTTTTTTTTGTTTTTTTTTTTTTTTCCTTAATTAACTCCAATTAACCATAAACCTAGTAGTTCTTTTCTTATAAAGGTTGAATATGCGTATAGTTGTCTAAAGGCGTTGTTGACCCTTCGGGTTTTACCCCCTAAAACCAAAACAAACAAACTAAATCCGGATAGGCAAAATTACGAATTCCCACATTAATAAATAAATTAACAAAAATGAAGTACCGCTTAAAACATATATTTATTTAGATTATGTGGATCATTTAGAATTGTTTTAGATATTACTGGTTCGTAATCAATACTTACGTGTAAATATATTTTTTAGTATATTTAAAATGTATCGCAATATGGCGTTTTGCCAAAATTAATCGTTCTTCTGTCTTATTTATATTTACTTTTTAGGCATAAAGCGTCTCAGAATTCATTTTTATTTTCTATATTTTTATGATAGGGAGCGGCGTGGTCTTGTGGATGGAGCACCAGTCACCTACCTGGGTTCGAATCCCGGCTATGACAGAATATTATTTATTCTGTTAAGTCAGCTGGGGGCGACTCTAGGATATGGAGACCCTCCTGGGGTAGACCTGACCTCTTTGAAGTGGGTACCCAAATTGGGGGAAACACTTGGGCTAAGCGTGATCAAGGCGTAATCACCTTATTGACCCTAAAACAGTACGAATCTCTATATGTGCTGTGCCCAAGACCCTTCATGGGTTGCAGTGGTACATTTTTTTTTAAATTTTATTTTATTTTTTAAATTTTTATTTCTGTGATAAAAAAACTGTAGATTACTTATATAAGTCTGTGAATTTACGTTTTGTTATTTATATAACTCACTTCTATGACTTCATCAATCGAAGATCTTTCCGATTTTGTGAGAAATCACAGTACGTGAGGGAAACGCTAACTACAGATTGACGCACTTGCCTCGACAAGAGATAGCGGTTGTGTATTGTGCACCTAGAAAGGTCATGCCCTTTTCAGTGATAGCTGGCAGATGTTCACAGATAATGGTGATGGCCGAGATATTTTTACAAAAGGTCCGTAGAGAAATCATGACGATTGGACCGATCATTACAAAGTGATTGCGGTTTTTGGGAGAAATTTCGTATGGCTCGTATAATTTAGTGTGTGTTGTGTGTATGGAGCAGGTGTGCGAAGTCTTAGAATCCAACTTCAGTGCTTAATATTTAACATTTAGTATACATTACCCAACATTTTTCTTTTCTTATCTAATTGTTTTCTTCTGAAGTAAAACGGCTCTCCGAACACGAAGGTTCCGATTAAGGCTGTAAACACCGCCTACGGTAAAGGTCGGTGTTTTATCTCGCCTGATCCCCCGACCTTAATCAGTTGGTTTAGTGTTAATTAATGAAAGCCATGGCAGGGAGCCAATTGTCCTAAATTTGAAGATGGTTGCGTACTGTTGCAAGGTGTAATAAAAAGGTATAATAAAAACTTTTTCTTAATTATAAATACTCCAACCAGATCGAATTGTTATCTGTTACGACCTTTTTCATTAAAGTATTATATTAAAAAGACCAATAAAAACAATAGTAAATCCAGTTAATGGTAAGTTTATGGCTTTCGCTTGACCTGTCAATATCTGTAATATGACCACCTGTCAACTATCTTCGTAGTATAACCACCTGTTAATGGACAATTCAGTTGGTGTGCTTTCTTCATAAATAAATCTACTGTGGTATAAACTTGTCTTTCCTTTAGAAGGAAATGTCTCTCAATTGACAATGTCTCGATTTAGTGTACAAGACAATATTTTTTCTAAACTCTTTTGCTTTCTAACGGTATATTATACATTTATATTAATACTCTTATGCTCAAAAACAAAAATAAATTCTTACAAATATTGTTTTTCTCTTTTCATCTTAAGTTGGAAATATATTTCGTCCAGCTCATATATTTACTCGTTTTTTTAATCAAAACTAACAAGATATATTTTTTTTTTTTTTTGGTGGAGGTACGATGTGCCCATGAGTCATGAACTACTGAATCTAGAGTCTCAAAGAGACTTAGAACTCTCAAGAAAATAATAATAATAATAATAGCCTTACCGAACCCGAAGGTTCGATGCCGATACCACCAAACTTCGCCTGCACAGACTCGTCCAATGTTCACCGGTCAAGCCCAAGCCCCCGAGATCAGCCTTAATGCAATCCTCCCATCGACGCTTCGGCCTACCTTTCGGACGCCTACCAGTCGGTTCAGCGAATACCAACTTTCTCGTAATCCGTTCCTCACTAAGCCCGACAACTTTACGCGCCCATTTGAGTCTCCGCGATGCTATCAACTCAATTATACTCACTGGGTACAAACTCCGCAATTCCGCGTTGTGCAACCTTCTAAACTCCCCAGTGGCCTCATCCCTCTTCGGACCAATTATTTTACGCAGTACCTTATTCTCGAAAACCTTAAGCCATTGTTCATCCTTCAAAGTAAGCGGCCACGTTTCGCATCCGTAAAGAACTGTTGGAAGAATAATAGTTTTATAAATTCTAACATTTTAGTTTTTAGACAGAAGCCGCGAGCTAAGTAATTTAGCAACTGAATAATAACACGCATTTCCCACCTTTAACCGGACTTTATTTCTTCCTGGATTTCATTTTTTCTTGTTATCATCGAACCTAAATACTTGAATTTTTCTACTTGTTCAAAAGTGTGACCTGAAATATTAATATCATCAAGATCGCCACCATTTCTGCAACTAATCATATATTTCGTCTTATCGGTATTTAATTCGAGACCTATTTGTTTACCGGTTTTTATTAACACACTTGTATTTAGTTGTGGTATATGGTTTCCGTGTCTTCACCTAGTAGTACCAAAGCATCGGCATACCCCAAAACCGGAATCTTGTCATAAGAAAACGATTTTTTAATTTTTTGAATCTACAAAATTAAAGCCTGACATTTAAGCCCTGCCGTTTTAATCAGAATAAAACCAACATGGCATGAAAGCTCGTTAAATATTACATCGATTCAGCGTTTTTGAGAAAAATCATTAAAAACTGTACAAAATGCATAGTACAAACTATCACATTCGGTCAGCCATTGCGCTGGAATAGTTGTATTGAATATGAAATTTCATTTTCGTACGACTTTTTGTTTTCATGTTAAACTTACTACACTCACATGGACCCCGACCTTTTTGCCGGACCTTTGTACTTGGTCATTTGGACTCAGGGGACCCTAAAACGTGTAATTCGGTTGAAAACGAAAATTGAACTAAATGATTTTTACTTTCCCTTACTATATATTTAATAAATAGCCATATATAGAACTATCTCCAGCTTCAATATTTCCAGCCCAGAGACCTATCTGGCATATACAGCCAACATCAAGAAAATAAGATCATTGAGCCAGTTAAGAATTTCGAGCCCAGAACGTACCACACTTTATGGAAAAACCAAAATGTTCATCTTCAAAGCACAAGAAACCTGCACTTTCTGTGATCAGTTTATCTTGAACAGCCTGTTTCATGTCCTACTCTACTGTGAAAAGCTCATGAAAGACAGAGAAAGATATTTACAACCATTTTTATCAGGATCCAGTGATGACCAAAAAATTCTTCAAATAGACAATATGAAAAACTGAACAAAATTTTCTGGTTCACTAAGTCAGCATGTAATACCTTAATTTGAAATTAATTTGTACAAGTTAATGTATTTCAGAACCGAATAAATTCATTGTTATTCAATTTTAATGTTCTAGTTTTATAATGATAGGTTTTTATTATTGTACATTGAATGTAATTTAATTTACAAATTTTTTAATTTCGGTTTAATTTATATAATAGTTATTTTATGATTTGTAGATTATAATCTCAATAAATTTATTTTATATATTATAAATATTATTATTATATTATTATTTATATATTTATATGAATTATTATATATATAGTTATGTTGTGTGTGTTTGCACGGAAGTAAACAATTTTCATTTTTTTTTTGAGTCAGGTTAAATATTAGTTTTGTTGTTAGAGGAATTATTAGACAGTCACATGGTCAACACACCTTTTTCCTAAGCGATTGATATTCAGAACAAATTGCTATATGCTAAGGAAAAGTTGCTATATGCTGAATGTGGAGTCCTGTCGTTATACAAGGGCTGGCAATTAATTTTATATTTATTAGCTAATACAATATATCAATGTGAAAAGGCACGTGAGGTAGAAGGAGGTTTTCCTTCACGCATTAAGAAGCAAATGGGCGCATGTAGAGCTTTCCCCGGTTTTTCTATTTACCTGCAACATCATGAAAAACTTATAAGCCGGAAGAACACTATGTGCAGCCTACATTACCATTTTACGTGAACGCTGCACGCCTCATGAGTTTTTTTTTTATTTTCCCGTTTGACATTAGCATGACTCGGAAGTAGCCCGCCGGTTTTTATTTCAAATTCTTTCACATTGTTTATTTATGTCTACCAGTCATATTCGATCATATAAAATATAATATTGTATTTTAAATCATTTAATGGCTATAATCTATTTAAAAATAGCTTCCTAAAACGTTTAATATACCCATACAGTTAACCTGTAAATATTTTGATAATACCTTTTAAATAATAGGCTCATCGAATCTGAAGGTTCAATGCACATACCACTAAATAAATGTTGCCTTGTCCGTGTCATAGCCCTCGCTCGATATCAGACCTAATCAATTGAGACGTTGAGTTCCAAAAGGTACTATTTACACTCTGGAAAACTTTACAGGAAGCGCAAAAATATCTCATTACTAGATTATTAATGTAAAAAAAGGCAATTTGGACATTTTAATAGGTATTAGTCGAAGTGATTAATTATATGCATCAACGGCTAATAAACCAAAAGAACAAAATCTGCGGGATTTCGTATCCATTATTCATGGATAATTTAAAGAATAATTAAATTGTATTTTATTGAAATATATAATTTTTTTAAGTGGTTGAATATTACTGAATTTAATTGATTTTTTAAAATGTTTTCCCCTAAAATTCACAAAACTCATATCAACTACACATGTCTTCCCTACCATTTCCAAGCATCGAATATAAAAACTGGCACTTTTTGAGAAAGTATGATAAAGGAATTAAAACTAATTAATATTATATATTTAAAATTGGTCTAATTCGACATTTTATTCTAGGTATTTACGGGAATTCTAAAGGGGATGGAGTTTTGACAATTTTCCACAAGCCATATCGTCCGCAATGCAAGATTTTTTCATATTCGATAGCTTGAAATAGTAGGACGATATATGTTTCATACTTAATGAAATGAAGATAAGATTTGGAATTTGAATCACAAGTTTTCTGCTTACGTCCTCTAAAAGTGTTTCTTTTGAATTTGATCTCGATTTTTTTCAGCAGTATTTACAAAAGGTTTTTATATTTGGTATAGAAAATTTAATTTTCTACAAGATTTTTTATTATGCATTTCACCTTAAATTGCATTCACATATATTAGTGCAGTTTACAGTGAAATACGTATTTTTTGCCATTATGTCAGATTTTAGCCTCCTTGTATCTCAAAAGCTATTCTAATTAGTAACAACTATTAAAAAACACTAATAACTATTGAAAATAGCTACTTTAATTGCAGTAAATGTAATGTTATTTAAAATTGCTTATGGCAATGTTTTGGCAATGCACTAGTCTGCTGTGCTCCGGGTCCTGGGTTCGAATCCCGGCTGTGGCGGAATATTATTTATTCTGTTAATTCAGTCGGGGGGCGACCCTAGGGTATGGAGACCCTCCTGGGGCCGACCCAGCCTCTATAAAGTGGGTACCCAAATTAATTGGAGAAAAACCTGGCGGCTGAGCGTGATTAAGGCCTAATCACCTCATTGCACTGACGTTGGCCTAGAAACAGTACGAATCTCTATATGTACTGAGCCCAAGACCCTTCATGGGTTGTAGTGGTACAGGTTTTTTTTTTTTTTTTTTTGTATGGCAATGTTTATCATAAAATGCACTGGAAGTGAGTTAATTAGGAAAAACTGAAAACAAGTGCTATTTGCAGCGTTTTTTTTAAGATTGGGGAAAACGCACAATTTCTGGGAGTGTGACATCGACATCATTTTTAAAGAGGGAATCAGTAAATACAGTCATACCTAAAAATAAAAATTTCCCCACCATTTTCCAGCCAAAATCCTATTTCTACTAGGCCATAGATAAATTTATTTCATTCTTTTCGCATTAAAATCTAGAATTTGTATTTACTATATTAATAAAATTATATTAAAGTTATGAAATAAAAGTTTTAGTAGGATTAAGAACTAAACTAAATGTGTAATTATTAACTTTAGAAAATAATTGCATTTCTAAATTGCGTTTTATAAGGACGTGAGTGTTCATTAGATAAAATCAAATAAAAGATTTACATAAAACTAAATGATGAGAATACAAATATGTAAACAAATCAATTTTGTAAAAAATGTCTTTTAATAATTTTTGGAAATCAACGTCTTAATTCTTCCACGACGCGTTGGCCTATATCTTGGCACATCTCAGTCGCCGCAAGCTGTCAACTCGATAAAACTGAGAGGGTACAAATAGCTCCGTAATGGCGTGATGTGTGAGCTTCCCCAGCAGCCTAATATCTCTTTGAGCTAAATATTTTACGTATCGCTTAATTCTTGAAAATCATTAGTTGTCGTTCATCCTACTCATTAAGCGACCACGTTTTACATCCGTATAAAACCGTCGATAACACGCATTTTCCGCGACTTTATTTCCTCCTAGATTTCGTTTTTTTTTTGTAATCATAGAACCTAAATATATGAAATATCTATACCATTATTGAAATGCTTTATATATATATTAATGAACATTTTTCCTTTTATAATACATCTTTTCTAATTTAGTTGATTTTATTTTCAGGTATGTATCTGTTATATTCCAATTAGTTTCTGAATCAGATGGGTGAGTCTTCATTTATTTTTTTATCATGTAATATGCTTTTATCTCTTATATGAGAAGCCTTTATTATATTCAATTCTAATATTCTGCTTTAACATTATAACTGATTAGCTGAGGAAACGTGCTCTATTCATTTTGTTTTTTTGTCTAACTAATATATGAACTATTTATAAATCATTAACGGAATGTAAGATTTTCAAGTAATCTAAAAATCATTCCGTCTTCTACATATTTTTTCATTTATCAAAATCATAAATTACTAGAGTCGACTAGAATGAACGCCCTTGGTGTAGGCTAAAACGAATTTCTCTCGATTGCCAAAAGCAATCAGCATGCAGAACCGCAACTGCCTATACAAAGAATCGTTCAACAAGTTAGCTTTAATAGAGTTTCTTTTTTTTTTTTTTTAATAAAAAAAGTTATTGTTTCTGAAATTAAAATTACGCGTTTGTGCTCGAAGTGGGATTTATTTTAAAGTTGAGATACAGAAAGTTGGTATAGTTTTTAGTGTAAAAAAAACTAATATAGTAATTTTTTCAACAAAACTTACTGATGTTGAATAAATATTTCTGCCCAATGAAATCCTTTATACTTTGTGTTCCAGCTAAATATAAAAATTAACGTTGATTTGATTCCCAAGAATGCTTCTTTTTATTTTTCCTTTCTAAACCATTCAAAAAAGTATCGTCATGTACATGTATGTATGTAAGATTCAGATTTATCATAATTAATGTAGTAACATTAAATTAAATATATTTATTAACTTACGCATAGGAAAAGTACGCTTTGAAAGATGCATGTATAGAAAATTTGCTTATTAAGGAATTTGCTTAGAAAACATTTATTAAAACTTTTATTTAATAAAACACAAGACTCACATCATAAGAATAATAATTCTGTTATTTTTAAGCTAAGTGGATAAAGACAATACCAATAAAGGAATTATTTTTTTTTAGTTTGAAGCACTTGATTATTTATTTTTCTTCGACACGGAGCAATTTCGCCCTAAAAATTGTTCTTTTCCGGTGAAAACTCTAATTTGATTTTCAAATTCAAAAAAACTCTCGAAACTTTTACGATGGAAATACTTTTCATTACCATTTATTTATACACTGTCGGTCAAAAGTTTGAGAATGAATACCTAAATAAAATATAGGTGTCTTATTATTAAAAACCAATTTGTTAATTAGGTGTATGAAAGACCTGTGACTATCGTAAATAACAAGAAATAATTTTATTAAATTAATTATTACTGAGACTTCTAACGTGATAAATAAGAATAAACAATGTGATTACTGTGTCTACAGCTTTAATCACAGTCTAGTAATCCCGTTAGAGAAATTAGTCAAATAAATTTTATTCTTAGTTTGATTTATTGATTTCTCGACTGTTAAAGTTGTAAGAAGATCACGGCACTGATAATTTCCGCTTTTTTTTTTTTTTTTTATTATTATAGAACGGTTATGAATGAATTTTCCGTTGGATTCCGTAGTGCAACCCACATAATACACAGAGATAAAATCCAAGCTCCTACCAAGTTTCAGTGGTAAGTGCCACACTACAAATAAAAATCAGATTAATTGATAAAATTGGTCTCAAACTTTTGTTCGAACAGAGTGAGTAAAAATATTGTAGTATATGAAGGAGGAATAAAAAACTCCTGAGGCTATGGGACGCAATATATAATGATAATAGTAGGCGGTAGCATATAAATCTGCTATGCAAAAAAAGGATAGGAATAGCAAAGGACAGAAGATATAAAATGAAAAAGATCGGGTATATATAAGATGGATGACGGGATTGAATAACTTGGTAAGATAAAGATGTCAGAAAATACTGGCGTTGGTAGGAATGATAGATTCTTTTCAACCTTCCTTAAGTCGAGGAAATGAAGGTTCTATTTCTTTGACACCAAGAATTGATTCAAAGTTAAATTGAACAAAAAAATCTTTCGTATTTTAGGTCATTTGAAGCACATATACTTGAAACAGAATTATTCGAATTTTATCATGATCTCTATATTTTTCTTTAAAAAATATGGTGTACAGACCCAACAATTTTCGCTTACCTCATTTAAAAAATAAAACATTAAAAACATTGAGTTGCATGAAAACATTAAATTTTTGAATGATATAACAATATGAATCATATTATCTTCAATACTTAGGCTTATACACTTCTCACCATTTTCTATTATCTTAAGGACTTTATATATTATATGTCTTTTTTTTTTTAACGTGTGCTTTCCTACGATATATTGCACATTTATAATTTAATTCATATTTCATATTTTTTTTTTAATTTTAAAAATACATTTCTATTTCCATTATTTCTTTTTATCTCTTCCACTTACCTATTATGAAATCTATAGTAAGAGAGAAGTAAATTTTCAGATTCCAATTTTCTACGGAAATACACGTCACCCTGGTTTAAATTTAAGGTATCCTGAGTTTAAATAACCAAGTCCTGCAAAATGGTATTTGGTGTGTGTCCATGTGTAGTTACTATAACACGAGGACGAAAATTCGAACGAAACTGAAATTTCATATTTTAAGACAACTAAAAGCCTGAGACTGAATATTACATGAACTTTTTTATTAAAATTGGCTGACCGAGAGGGCTGCTTTATAACATGCATTTTGTACCTTTTTTACGATTTTCTCAAAAAAACCTCTAACGAT
The DNA here is from genome assembly GCA_023052935.1 of Piezodorus guildinii. Lineage (NCBI taxonomy): Eukaryota > Metazoa > Arthropoda > Insecta > Hemiptera > Pentatomidae > Piezodorus > Piezodorus guildinii. The sequence continues at coordinate 68,542,837 of CM041293.1, forward strand.
TTTGATTAAATTTCCTTAATCGATATAAAATTTATTGGGCTTTAATATCATGCAGGTGTTTTTTTTTTTTGTTTTTGTTTTTTTTTTGTGATTGAAATAGTCTGACAGATCCTAAATGGCGATATTTTGAATTTCATTCCTCTAAAGTACCTTGAAATTGATAGATTATGAATATTATATATCATCTAGGATTCATAAAAAATGGCTAAAAATTAAAGTTGAACGAATTCGATAAACAACTAAACGAGAAAAGAGCAAAAACATTTTTTAATGTAACATAGATTTAAATACCGTAAGAAAGTTAAATTTTATAATTTTTTTTTATCTTATATATAAAGTTGTAAAAGGTAAAGTAAAGTGACAAATAGGAAATAAACTGATTACTGATAAATGCGTAGGTTTTTTGTATAATTTTTCCTACAACCGCAATATAACCTCAATTTAATTTCACATACGTTTGTCATTTAGGCTAATGTACTATAAATACAAAAAAATATTTTCTGATTGTAAGGATGACTCATCAGAATCATTGTTAACATTTTGTCAATATGTAAATATGGAATAAAGTTTATTTATTATTATTATATTAATGATAATTATACATAACAATTGAGACGTTGATTTCCAAAAGGTACTATGCCCACTCTAGGAAATTTTACAAGAAGCGCGAAAATTTGTCATTACCTATATTATACGCAATTTAATTATTTTTGCATTAAGATCTAAAAAGAAAAAAAAAATATTATACTAACACCATATTAAAGTTTGAAATGAAATGTTTTAGTGTGATTTGGAACGAAACTAAATGTGTAATTAATACCATTAGAAAACAATTGAATTTCTGAATCGCGTTTATAGAAGACTTGCGAATCCATTAGATAAAATCAAATAGAATATTTAGATGAACTAAATGATGAGAATACAGATAAGTAAAAAATAAATTTAGAACTCGACCTATCAATTTCATATTATCTTATCTAAAGCATAAGTTTCCAACGAAACAGAATTAACTTTTTATTTAAATTAGCTTAGATTTTTTTTTACACTTTAAGTTTATTTAATAGTTCTTCAATTAGTTTTAGCAGCCGATGTATAAGTGCAAGTCGTTTGTTGTCCGCATCAGATTTTCATTACTGAAACTTATAAAATGCTCTCTATACTTCTATAAGAAAGATTAAATAAAACTCTGGTTTTTCTCTTTTTCATTCTGCAAAGATAAATTTTAAGGAGTTATATCTTTTCATAGTAACTTTTGTAGGTCACCAATATTTCAATTAATACATCATGGGGCTCACATTCTAGGTAGTTTTGGCATTACTACTAAAACTTAAACCAACGTTTATTTTTCTAGGACTATTCTAGGAAAAACCGAATCAATAAAAAATATCTATGAAGCATAATAAATTATTCCGGAAAGTATAAAAACATGAAATCTACGTATCACTTCCTACTCTTGTAAAAAAAATCTATACATTTTCGCTGAAAGGTCTCCTCTTAAAATTGGCACATTATATCAGTTTATAATGTGAAAGTGTTGATGGTTGTTGAGTGCTTTTTCTTCTACCTCGATTGCCCGTAATAGTGCATTGTTCAGGCCAGGCCATTTATAGTTAAGTGGGGGCTAGTAGAAAATGCTCTGGCTACATGTCTAGCCAACATCTATACACGCTCTATTTCCATTTATTTTTTCTGCAGTTACGATATTACCTTGTACGAAATAATCTAATTTAAAATTTCTGGTGCGCCCAACGCACAATCCGTTGTTAAAATCAATTAAAGAACTGTTAAATAAAGTTAGATATGAAAAAATCTGTTGCGCGCAACACACGACTTTCACTTATCCCCATTGTTAAAAGCATTTTAAATAGTTTTTAATAATTTTTGAATATATTTAGAGATAAAAATAAATTGCTTTCCAACGGTATATTATAAATCTATTTAAAAAATATTTTTGGTCATTTCTCCTTCAGTTGGATATCGTATTAGTTCAAATTATGTTTTTTATCAGTAATAAATAGATATTTTTATAGATTCTACAAAATTTAGGCAACTTTAGAGGAATATAATTTAAAATATCGATATTTAAGCCACATCAGAATATTTCAAACAGAATGAAAGTTACATTATATATTTTTTTCTTTTCTTTTTTTTCTGGCACGACAGGCCGTGTAGGCCCTTGGCCTCGTGGTGTAATCTCTTGGGAGAATATACTCACGATTCACGATGAGATTTTGTAGGGTAGGGTCATCAAGCCTTACGCCTATTTTTCTGAGTAGCCACCAGTTGGCTGACGGGTCTCACATAGCCGGGGAGAGGCTGTGAATGAATCCCCATTTATTTATATCCTTATAAATGCCCCACTGATTCGAACCAGAGCCTCTAGCAAGAGAGACTAGCGCGCTAGCCGCTCAGCCATGGGCTTCCCATTATATTTAATACCACTAAATTCTACGTCAATATTCCAAATTTATTCAAAATCTTAAGAGCCGTTTTTTGGGAAGGTCGTAAAAAATTGAAAAATACTTGGTATAAAGTGGCACTTTCGGTCAACTAATTTTAATGAAAAAGTTGTAACACCTCGGGCATATATTTGTCTTGAAATTTCAGTTTCGTACGACTTTGTGTGTCTGTGCTTTATTTATCACACACGGAACACAGAACTTTTTGTGAGACTTGGTCATTTGGACTTATAGGACCCTAAAACGTGCATTTCCGTCGAAAAATGGATTATGAAAATTTTCACGATCGCAATACTTTCCCTTACTATATATGAAATATATAGGTAAATGGAAGTAAAAAAGGTAAAGAATTGCGATTTCGTTAGAACATATTGTTTTATTAAATAACGTATTATATTATTATCTACAATAATTACTTAACGTTTTTTATCACTTTTCATTACTTATTTCAACTTTGTGTATAAGATAATATTTTTTCTAAAATCTTCGGCTTTCAAAGGTATATTATACATTTTTATTACTGTCCTTGTGTTCAAAATCTAAAAAAAATTACAACCCTCCTTTAGTTGGTAATAAAATTCATTCAACTTATATATTTACCCCTTGCACTGGACTACTATTATCCGGGTCCTTTGTTCGAATCCCAGCTGTGGCAGAATACTATTTATTCTAAAAAAAATAAAGTTACGTAAATACACACAAGATTATATTCATTTATAATTATAGAATTATACCGATATTGAATTTACGTATATAAGGTCATGGTGTGTTATTCAGTTGATCAATTATTTCTATGATTGCCAACTGATAAATGAGTTTTTTTAGTTCTGTTTATCTACATGATCTATTGAACCCGCCATCATTTAGAAAAATCTTAAGATAAAAACTACTTCCTTTCGTATACGTCAAGATTGTATTGTGCCACTTTCTTATTTAAATTGGAGGTGAGCAAAATTGAAGGATTGTTGCAAATAGTTTAATTAATTAATTAATTTTGTTATTTGACTTATTTTTATTGAAGAGATAACCTGTCCCTCTAAGCATTGAGAAAGACGTTCACATAACATAGATAACTTAATATTATTTAACCCGGAAAACTATGTAATGTTTTCATTTGACATCGGTTGCGTATTGAGAGAGATTTGCTGTTTTCTATTAAAAACAAATAAGCTATACTTAAACTACATTCAGATTTTTTTCTTTTAATTCATCTCATTTTGTAAATATCGAGAAATAAAACCGCTGCGAATTATTACAGAATTGTTTATTATTTTCAAATAATTATATTAGAGTATAACAATTTATACTGCTGTTTTTTTAGTATTTATAAATTAAATAATGGCGAACAGACGTTTTTTTAAATTTTTTATTCGGGTTCAGCTTATCTTGAAACATAAGACCTGACATTTTGGATGGTAAGGGTAATTCTTTTTCTCTTTTTTGGCAGTTTAAAAATGTTCGTTTCTAAATAATAACCAAAGCATTTACATTCTTTACTATTTCCTTTTAATTTCTTTGTAATAATTCTAATAAAAATTCCTGATTCTAGCACTTTTAATTTTTTCTACATCTTCAAAAATAACAAAGATAAACTGATCCTAAAACTTTATACATATATTTCTTTATCTACAAAAAGTACTGAGTTATATTAAGACTTCAAATTTTGAGGAGGGATTATTTTTTTTATTAATTACAAAGATTCATTATTGAAAATAATACACGAAAAAATGAATACCTATCTTTCGGATAATAGGGGTACTCACTACGTTTGCTATAGCATGCTATCTGTGCTATTGTGCTAAACCCATCAATTTTATGCAGAAAATAACTGTCGAAACTCGACGGGTTTAGCAAAATAACACAAATTAGCATGCTATAGCAAACGTAGTGAGTACCCTTATAAATTCAAAACATGTCTTGATATAATTTGTATTTACTAATATACATTAAATAAATAGTTAATTTATAATAATTATGGTATTTTTAATGAGTTTACTTACGGTGTATCATATATGTATAATTAATATTTGTGGAATTGTTAATTACTACATATTATATTACAATAAATCATAAAATATGGTCAATGGTATTATTTATTTATATTTTATTACAGGTTTTTTACACCAAAATATTACAAACATATTAATCTTTTACTCTATTTTATTACCTAAAAACATCAACATTAATTATTGTATGAATTAAGCAAACTTCCAATAAAAAAATTCCTCGTGGTTTACTTAACGAAAACACATGCAAATAAAAACATTAAAGAATAAAAAATAAAATAACCTGTGCCACTACAACCCATGAAGGGTCTTGGGCTCAGTACATATAGAGATTCGTACTGTTTCTAGGCCAACGGCCGTGCAATGAGGTGATTCGGCCGAGATCATGCTCAGCCCCCAGGTTTTTTTCCCATTTTTGGGTAGCCACTTTATAGAGGCTGGGTCTGCCCCAGGAGGGTCCCCATACCCTAAGGTCGCCCCCCGGCTGAAATAATAGAATAAATAATATTCTATCATAACCGAGATTCGAACCGGAAGAAATAAAAACATATCTTTATTTAAATATTTTACAACTTGTTAAGGTAACTTTATTTCTCGATTAATTTCTGAAAGTATTCTTATATTTTAAGGAATTCGGAAAAAAAAATTTAATAAAATCTAACATAAATATTTCACTGAATATTACCTTTGACCTTTTTGGAAGCAAAGTTATTCATCATCATAATGTTTTATTCTTAAAATATTATAAAAGAAAGTTTTTTCCCCTACTAATTTGTTAAGTGTCCATTTTCATAATACACTCAGGAGAGGTATAAAATTATTTCCAAAAATCATCAAAGATTACATTTTGTAGTTGCAAGGGCGTTGTAAAAAACTACTTTGTAAAGCATTAAAAGAACCCTGTTCAATGGAGGTTTCCAGGAATCCCTTGTTATAACTGGAGTATGACTAATATAATTAATAAATAATTTTTCATATAATGGATGTAATAAGTTGAAAGAAGGAATTAGGAATTATTTAATTGTTTATTTCATTGACAGTCACCTGGACTAATTCCTTCCGGTAATTTTATTAAATTTTAGAGTTCTTATGAAAAAAATAAATAAAAATTCTAAAAAGTGTATCTCTGGTAAAAACGAACTCGAAAATTTTCATATCGCAATACTTTCTCTAAATATACATTTCGTATATACGTAAGTATAAGTAAAAAAAAAAAAAAACGGAACATGATATTACGTATACGCTACAATATTTCATCTGAATTCAGGTAATTAAGACGAAGGCATGCATCAATCTGAGATTTCTTAGATTCTGTGGATAAAAATAACTCAATACTACATATTTACCCAACAAGAATTTAAAGCAAAAACGTTGCATATTATTACACAATGGTTTATTATTTCCAATTAACTATATCTGAATATCGTGAATAAGTGGTTAAGTCAAAATCTTTTATTTTACAGGTGAGCGACTTAAAGTTTTACGTAATACCAAAAAGGAGTTATTAATTACAGCTTTCTTTCCACCTAAAATTTCTTCCACCAAGAAATTTCTTTAACCAATTTAACACGACGTAGGAGGTCTGAGGGAGCGAGTTAACTCATTTTATATAACTCGAGTTATCTAGTTTTTCACGACCGCCACAGTTATAAGGGTATAAATATTTATAAAGCTGTAAATAAGAAATTACAATTATGAAAAGCAATTAATAATTCAAAGAAAAAAAGTTTATCACCACTGTAAATTTCCGTATCTTTTCTATTTCGATGATTAATTTTTTTTTTGTAGGATATTTAATTTTTCGTCGGATAGCACCAACAACAGACATTTTTAGTATTTATTTATTACTTCGTACGGCGGAAAAACTGATTTTTTTTTATATTCGTTATGTGTGATACTTACACCGTATCTTGAAATGTGGGCCCTTAAATTTTGTGGAGGAGTGAATTTTTTTTGGCCAAAGGTTTATTATTGAAAAAAATAAACCAAAAGCATCTATAATAGACTTGTTTAATATTTCTTTTTCTTTTCATTGAAATAATTCAAATAATGTATTCTGATTCCAGAACATTTTTTCTCTATCAATAACAATTTAGAGGGAACTACTTTTCATCTAATTTGTGACTTAAAAATACAGATCATAAATTTTTTGTTTTGTTTTTGGTTATTGCAGTTTACTGGTTCTAAACGTTTTTTTTCTTTATTTTCTAAAATATCTGAGTTATGTGGCGTTGTGACGAGTTATTGTTTTGATTTTGCCTGTCGGGGTTTTATTTGTAATGGTTCGAATGGTGATTATATGACTACTACATTAAAAAGCTGCAATTATTACTTGTACAATAAGCATCATACATTAGGGGTACTCACTACGTTTGCTATAGCATATTTTTTGTGATATTTTGCTTAACCCATCGAGTTTCTACAGAAAATAACTGTAGAAACTCGACGGGTTTAGCAAAATAGCACAAAAAACATACTATAGGAAACGTAGTGAGTACCCTTATTATATTATACATTTTGTTTGAAATTTTTTCCATAAATAAGCTCATGACTCAGTTATTTGTGAAGATAACGAAAAAGATTATTAATGTTTTTAAACAAAAAAACAACGAATATTTTTTTTTTAATTGAAATTTTTCCCATAAATACGCTCATCAGTTATTTTATCTTTTATCTTTATCTTTTATTTTATTAGTTATCAGTTATTTGTGAAGATAACGAAAGAAATTATTAATGGTTTTAACCAAAAAAAAAAACAAATAATTAGAACAAAGCAGAAAGGAAAAAATTGAAATTCAATCTATAAATATGTCCATAACTCAGTTATTTTTGAAGATAGAGTAAAATATGTATAGAGTTTTAGAATCAATAAAACAAAAAAAAAAAATTGGTAAAAGCAACACACGACTTTCACTTACCTCCGGTCTTAAAATAGATTATAGAATTTTCAAGTACAGTAAGAGATAACAATGAGTGAAAACATTAAAGAATTAATTAAATGGAATTTCTATAGAAACATGTGTTTTATTAAAAAATCTATTATATTATTATCTAAAATAATCAGTTAGTTTTATCGGTTTTTCATCACTTTAACACTAATAACAGCTAAATATGTAAGTTGTGTGAATTTGAAAAACAACAAGGAGAAAACTGAAAAAATATTGTAATGCAATTTTTTGTTTTTGAACATAAAAGCAGTAATACACATGTATGATATACCGTTTGAAAGCTAAAGATTTTCGAAAAAATATTATCTTATACACATGCTTTTAAAAGTTAATAGAAATAGAAAGTGATGAAAAGCCAATAAAACTAACTGATTATTTTAGATAATAATATAATAGATGTTTTAATAAAAAACATGTTTCTATAGAAATTCCATTTAATTAATTCTTTAATGTTTTCACTCATTTTTATCTCTTACTGTACTTGAAAATTCTATAATCTATTTTAAGACCGGAGGTAAGTGAAAGTCGTGTGTTGCTTTTACCAATTTTTTTTTTTTGTTTTATTGATTCTAAAACTCTATACATATTTTACTCTATCTTCAAAAATAACTGAGTTATGGACATATTTATAGATTGAATTTCAATTTTTTCCTTTCTGCTTTGTTCTAATTATTCGTGTTTTTTTTTTTTTTTTTGTTTAAAAACATTAATAATCTTTTTCGTTATCTTCAGGAATAACTGAGTTATGGGCGTATTTATGGGTAAAATTTCAATATTTAAAAAAATTATTCGATGTTTTTTGGTTTAAGAACATTAATAATTTTTTTTCGCTATCTCCACAAATTACTGAGTTATGAGCGTATGTTAATAAAAAAAAATATGATAAAATTATTCGATGTTTTTTGGTTTAAATAATAATAATAAACCAAAAATTTAACTACTACATTGAAATATCATTTATACAATTCTGAGTGCATTTATTTGATAGACTTAGCTAGAATTTGATAGATCTGGAACAAGCTAAATAATCCTATAAAAGTGTTAATTCCTCATTTTAAGAATTATTAATTTCAAGCAGCATATAAATTAACTCTTGCCATTAAAGTAAATTCTGCTGAAATTGATATTTATGTTTGCAATAATAATCAGCTGAAACAGCTGAACTAGAATCAACAGCGCCACTGTTTGGGGGCGGTGATTAGTGACAGTGGCAGGCAGAGGACCCGTGGTAAATCGATGTAACTTGGTTACACCAGCTGTCTGAGGCTGTCAACTCAAAGCTAGGTCACACGTGTAATCAGCACTAATTATAGCAGAGATTTAAAGTTACCTTATTTAGTGAAAGCTACTAACGCCACAAATTTAATTAAGTTTTGTATTACTAAACCATCCCACCGCATCAAAACCTAAAAATAAACAAAAAAATCCTTAATGTTAACCTCCCATTAGTTGTAGACTAGCCCAACACAGATATTCTTCCTTCAATCTTTACTACCAGCCTACTCTACTCAAACTCACTGTTTCGTAACCTCTCACACTTATATATTCCTGTTAATCCTCCGATGTGACTGTAAAGATGATGGCCATGGGACCTACTAACATAACATACCTTATACCACACGTCAAAATAATTAAGTTTTGTATTACTAAACCATCCAACCGCATCAAAACCTAAAAATAAACAAAAAAATCCTTAATGTTAACCTCCCATTAGTTGTAGACTTGCCCAACACAAATATTCTTCCTTCAATCTTTACTACCAGCCTACTCTACTCAAACTCACTTGTTCGTAACCTCTCACACTTATATATTCCTGTTAATCCTCCGATGTGACTGTAAAGATGATGGCCATGGGACCTACTAACATAACATACCTTATACCACACGTCAAAATAATTAAGTTTTGTATTACTAAACCATCCAACCGCATCAAAACCTAAAAATAAACAAAAAAATCCTTAATGTCAACCTCCCATTAGTTGTAGACTTGCCCAACACAGATATTCTTCCTTCAATCGTTACTACCAGCCTACTCTACTCAAACTCACTTGTTCGTAACCTCTCACACTTATATATTCCTGTTAATCCTCCACACGTCAAAATAATTAAGTTTTGTATTACTGAACCATCCAACCGCATCAAAACCTACAAAAAAAAAAACAATGTAAACCTCCCATTAGTTTTAGACTAGCCCAACACACATATTCTTTCTTCAATCTTTTCTACCAGCCTACTCTACTCAAACTCACTTGTTCGTATGGTTTTGCAACGTCTCAGGCGTATATTATTATATATATACATGTATGTAAAATTTATGAGCTTACAAATTTTTATTAAATTGTAAGAATTCTTTTATTGCATATTTACTTTTCTTAATTCCTGACTTTCCAACGGTATACTATACGCCTATATTACTACTTATATTTCTGGAATACATTTTTGATTACTTGGTTACAGAAAAATCTTTTTTCCCGTTTAAAGGAAAGCTAAATTGCAATGTGTGATACTGATAAACTGTTTAGGGCATTATCTACTGAAAGTTTTAAGATTGATGTTGAAAACCGTATCAAAATCCGTCTGGTGGTTTGAAAGGATATAGCGGAAACTAAAATTGCGTTATCATTTTATATATTTAGAGAGATAGAGAGTTCATACTTATGTAATGTTTCTACAATACTTATGTAAACTTTTACAGACTTACAACAACTTTATATTAAATCGTACGATTTCTTACTTTGCATTATTTACTTTTGTAAAATCTTAGGCTTTCCAACGGTATATTATACGCCTATGTTACTACTTATATTTCTGGAATAAATGTTTGATGAACTGATTACAGAAAATTTATTTTTCCCGTTTAAAGTAAAACAAAATTGCAATGTATGTTACTTATAAAATCGATGCTGAAAACCGTATCAAAATCCGTCAAGTGGTTTTGAAAGAGATAGCGAAACCAAAATCGCGTTATCATCATATATATATATAATGAAATTACAAAAATATTTAAATGTTCCCTGAGGCCAAATAAAGGATCTACTATTGTTCAAATAAGTCAAACATATTACGAAACGAAAATTCGTACAAGAGTGAAATTACTTTTTTATATCAGTATATTCTTAGAGTTGGAATTTTCTCTGAAAGGATTCATACGGTTTTGATTAAAATCTTTATATGGTAGTGTAGTCTAATGGTCTTTAATATCAGGTAGGTTTTTTCCTTATTGGAATAGCCAGAAGGCCCTCGTATGCTAAATTCTCAAAATTGTTTCCTCTGAAGTAACTTCAATTTAAAATAAATTATTGTATTCCATTGTCAGTTATATTAAAAATGTATATTTATAAACTATGAAGAATCTAAAAATGAAATAAAGGAGAAATATTTTGCCTTTTTAATATTTAAAAAAAAAAAAAATGTTACAAATATACAAGAGTAATACACGTATCCTAACTGAAAATTTTTACAGCGTGATATATCATCTATATTTATAGAAGAAAGCTAACATTCAATTTTTTGTGCTCATCGTAGTATCACAAAAATGGCAATGGCTAGATTTTCAGTGAATTTGGGAAAATTTTTCCGCGTGTTTAGAAAAAAAATAAAACATATATTTAGAAATTAAAAATATATAGAATTTTTAATTATATATCTATATATAATGGAATAAGGTATTGCAATCGTGAAAATTTTCGAATTCCAGTTTTCAATGGAAATACACATTTTAGGGTCCCTGAGTCCAAATAACCAAGTCCCGCAAAAAGGTGTGTGTGTGTGTGTGTAACTCCCGGGCGGAAACGGTATATTATAAACCTAATAGGTTAGGAACGTTGTTATTCTATAGTTTTTGAATAATAATACCAATCAAGTTTATTTATATGGGAGAATTAAATTTTCCGTGGTCTCTGCTACACTTTAATAAAAAAATAAACTTAACCGCTCGCACTTTTCTTTACGGTAAACTAAAACTCCTAAAGATCAACTCTAAAACGGTGAGGAGAGAGAGCTTATTAAACATAAAAAACATTTCATTAAATTGTCCCCTGGTTTTATATTTTGAATACATATTAGGAACAAAATAGCTTTCTAAAAAAAAAAATAAAATAAATAAATACAGGGCTAAAAAAGAAGACTAATTTTTAATAATAACAATAATGCGTTTATTTTATCAAAGGGTTAATCGGCGAAATATTTGAGAAGTAAAAAAAATAAATATAAAAAAGTAAACATGTATATTCAGAGTAAAAATCAACACCGTTGCTGAACAGAGGTTATTTTTTGTTTCCTACAAAATTTAATTATTTTTATCAACTCATGGTTTTCACGATTTTTTTTTTAGAGAAAAGCAAACTCTTGGGGGAAAATAATTTTCTCTGGGTAAAGTACTGCAGTGACGTAGCCAGAAGATAGGACTGCAGCCAAACACACCCACGTCTTCCAGGTAACAGCAACATGGCTACCGCTGTTTATCTAGGGACCATTCTGCGGAATTGAGGAAATATCTTACCTCCAATCCAGATAGGGATTTAGCTGCTGTTGCTAACTACCCTCGAGAAACGGAAATTTCAATTAGTTTAAATAACTTTTTAATTCTGCATTATTTAAAATTAAATCTCTATAAGAAATCTGTTGCGCTTGACAAGAGACTTTACTAGTTAACATCGATTTTCGAATTTTTAAGGAAAATTATAGTCGAAAGAAGAATTATATTGTTTCAATGGGAACATCTATTATTTTAGATTAAAAATATAACGATAGAAATCTTTATCTACAGCTATCACTTAGTTGTATCAGCTTTTATCAATCTACAGTACATTCTATTCTTTCATAATACATATTTATCAATTTTTTTAACTATGCTAACATTCATAAATGGTTAATTATTTTAAGCCAAGATTACAAAAGGTATTTTGGAAGAAGAATTTTCGTAAATTTGGCTTTATAGCCCACACAGACTATTCCAATGAGGATAAAACCTATCTGAAATCAAAATCCATTTAATTATACATCAATATACCTAGTTATAAGGCCGTTTAAAAGAGTTGATCCGACTTGGAAAATTAGGAAATCGGGCCAAATTTATCAACAGGTCTAAGTGCGACCTCTGGATTATTGGGATGCTGCTTTTTCCGCTTTAACGATTATCACGCGCTTTACTTCTGTAATATTCTATTGCAATGATGTTATTTAATTTTTTAGTTTTGTTTTTCATGAATCGTAAATCATTTGATGCAATTTATTTTAATCATAGTGGCTCACCCCTACATATTTCCTATTAATGCGTTCCTACCTTACTGGCAGAACCTTTAAGGTAAACCACAACTTTTCCTACTTATCCACATTTTCCCTATCTGCTGGAGTGCCTCAAGGTAGTATCTTAGGTCCTATCCTCTATTCCCTTTATACAGCTGACATTCCACTCCATCCTCGCACTGTCCTCAATACTTATGCTGATGACACGTGTGTCTTATCCGTCCATAATGATCCAACTACTGCATCCCAAACCCTTCAGTCCCATCAAAGCCATTGAAGAATGGTGTCAAAATTGGAGGATTAAAATGAATCCCACAAATCACCTTTACTCTTCGTCGCAAACCGATGACTTCCTGCCCCTCATTATCCTTTAATAACATTACCCTTACTTCTGTAGAACAAATCCGATACCTAGGTCTCCATCTTGAGAAGCGCCTTACTTGGAATCCTCATACAAGACTGAAACGACAAGAAACTGCTCGAAGATATCGATTACTACAACACTTACTAGACAAACGTTCAAAACTTCCAGTACATTACAAACGACTCATCTACATCACAATTATCAGACCTATTTGGACATATGGAATCGAGCTTTGGGGCTCTACGAAACCATCTAATTCCTCCCGCATCCAGTCCTGTAATCCAAAATCAAAATCCTTACAATCCAAAATCCTGAAATCTGCCTTATTTTGTCACACATCAACTCCTCCATAATGACCTAAACATCCCATTTGTTGCAGACGTAGCCCGTGATAGATACTCCTCTTTCCATTCTAAACTCCCAGCCCATACAAACCCACTTGTCCGTAATTTATCTTCCTCAGATATCCCTGATAACCCTCCAAGGCGACTGAAAAGAAGGTGGCTTCGGGACCTACTGTATTAAAATAGTTAGTGAATTGCTACCACTGGGTGGTTCTTTCTCAAGACATTTTCATGACTTTTTATATTCATTCTACATATTTACTTATTATATTCTTTAGTACAGTTGTAAATTACTATAAATAAATTAAAAAAAAAAAAAAAAATCATAGTGGATATAGTTAGTTGACCGTTGAGAATTACTGAGTTTCCTTTCGCCCACCATCTGATGATGACCCACAATGGGGGTCGAAACGTTGGCAAGCAATATTCGAAACTATTTATTTGTTTAATTTACTGACCACCACCCAGACTAATTCTTTCTAGAAATTTATTTTAATGTTTCAATATTTAAAAAAAAAATCTAATTATGTAATTTATTATGGCTAAAATCGATATTAATACTAGATTAAATTGTATGAAAATCCCTCCCTTTCTGCTGGTCCGATTTTTTAGGCCCGACCAGAGCCACTTATATTTTTATCTTCATTTAATGTTTTTATTTAATTTCCGAAAAGGAAAATCTGCCGTACAGACGGTTAACAAAATTTGCAGTGTGTATTGCTATAACGAGGAGAAAGCACTGTCCGTAAGTGGTTGCTAGTTGTTCGGAATTTCTGACTTGGTAGGCCCAAAGCTCTCGGGTCGTCCTTCCACCATTTATGATGACTAAATTCAAGCAATCACAATAGATCAAAAATATTTACAAGAATCTGAGGTTTTTATAAACACTTGAAAGAAACGCAACGAAATTATTTTACAACCCAATATATTCCTAAAACAGGTGTTTTGAACATGAAATTTCAGTTCCGTACGACTTATTGTTTTTTGCAGGATTAGATTTAAAACTCAAACTCGAAAATGTTCACAAGTTTTGAGTACAGTTATTTCGGTGAGATGGATGTTCGTTTCGGCACGTAAATTAATTATTAATCTTTTCTAATTAGTTCCTATTTAGTTTTACTTCACCTAATAGTAGAAGGTTTTCGAACCTTAGAAATTATCCGCTCCTCTGGAAATCCGAAATTCTAAGTTTCTGTAATCTTACTCAATAAGTAATTTTCAAATATATTTATTTAGTAATATTATATCTTGTTTCATAGGAAAAAAAACAAAATAAAATAAAATATACGATACTCTGCCTGAAAAAGTGATCCGAATTTTAATAATTTAATATATAAGTTATAATAATTTAAAGATAATCGTTCACATCTCTAAATAGAAAAAGATAGTTTCATTATTTTCAAGTATATTTTGACAATAGCGTATTCTTTTAACTTCGTAAAATAAATTGTACCCATCTCTGTAAATAGTTTATAACCACGGTGCCTCTAACCTTTGTAAGTTGTACATAGCACCTAAAACTGTAATCAAATAAATAACTTCGTAAATGTAAAATTAATTGAATACAAATTCTCAAATTTGTTTCTTACCTAAGAATACAAAAAAATACGTAATTTAAGGATTTTATATACTTATTTATTAATATTTCTCCAATTAAAAAAATAACCATCGTAAACGTTAGTGGTTGAGAAAGAAT
Organism: Piezodorus guildinii; assembly: GCA_023052935.1. Taxonomy (NCBI): domain Eukaryota; kingdom Metazoa; phylum Arthropoda; class Insecta; order Hemiptera; family Pentatomidae; genus Piezodorus; species Piezodorus guildinii. The sequence goes on from CM041293.1 coordinate 68,557,901, forward strand.
TAAAAATCACAAAGTTTAATCCATATAATTTTAAATGAAACCGTGTCACTTAAAAACGAAAGAAAAGACAAACGAAGTTGATATGATCGATTAATAATTTCGACACATACTATAGTATAATCATTTTATAATATAATAACAATAATTTGAGCCATTTTTATCACAACGTATATTTTTTATTAGTTATTTGTCTTTGGGGAAATTTCCCATACAAATACAGTTGGTCATTTTTGTTTTTAATACAAAGTAACACATTATGCTGAAAAATTTGTGTAACAGTGATAATTATTGCAAAAATTATAATAAAAGATTTGTACAAATGTTTATAGAATTTGAACATTAATAATTTTAAAAAATGTCAAGTATATATTTATATAAATATATATTTATGTTTACACACACACATGCATATATATATATGCATGTGTGTGTGTAACAGTTCTGTGCTTCTGCTATAGATTTTAAAATGAAAATAAACATAAACAAGTATTTTCTGACAATAATAAGGCATATATACACATAAGTAGTAAGTAGTAAGAGTATTCATAACAACGTATACTAACTACTAAAATATGATCATAGCTCCGCTCAAAAAAAAATTAATTGTATAAAATTATCGCTCGCTCTCACTGAATCAAATTAAATCTTCCTCTGCGAGGTGAAAAGCAAATCCAGGAGAAAGTGGATTGAGTTTGCCATTGTTGAACCCGCATTGTTCCATCCTCAGTTTCGCAGTGAGGGGAGCAAACAGGAGTAACCTCAAGTCATTTGAACTGCTAATGAACGTTTCCACAAATTTGGTCAGAGCGTACCAGTATAATTGTAAACATTTTGGTAAATTATATACAAACCTATATCTGGCTTGTTTATAATTATTATATTTTTTTTTGTTTTGTTTGTTATTAATGATTTTATTTGCACCTGTAAAATGTTTACAATAAGCAAATGGGTTTTTATAAACAAGGAGACATGGCATGGTTAGGCATGAGGGAGACAGCACCCAGTGGTGCATCCTCCTGACATTCAAACAGGAGCTATTATTTTAGGCTAGGAGGTCCCTCACCCAACTCCTTTTCAGTCTACGCCGAACTATGTCAGGGATGTCAGTTGTAGCCATATTTTGAACAAATTGGTTAGTGGGTTCATATAGTTGGTCGAAAAATCTTTTGTACGGCATTCGAATGTGGTTTGTTGTAGTCGGAATGCGTAAGTCGGTATGAAGAGTATCGTTTGAAACATAAAGTGGTGAGTTCGTTGTCAGTCTTAAAAATTTGGATTGAAAGGTTTGTATTTTTTGAATGTGTGTCTTTTTAGCAGGTCCGTAAATTTGGCATGCGTAAGTCCATATAGGTTTTAATAAATAAGTATATACGTTAAGCTTCTGTCTTATGCGTAATTTAGAGTGTTTATGTAGTATCGAATATAATAATCTGAGTCGAAAAATTATTATACTTATATATTTTATAAATATATATGAGTATATATTTTTCTTTTCTATGAGTATAGATTTATAGAATAAGGCTTCGAAAAGGAGAGAAATACAACATAACCAATGTACCCAAAACTTATGACAGTTGAAAAATCTACATTGGAAAGTTAAACTTTACATCATTGTTAAAACATAAATGCTATTTTAGAGTTTTCAAAAAATATATACAATATTCTAAACTTTAATACTACTTATATGGCACATACGATCAGTTATGTGGAATACTTTACCGAATGAAATTCTCATTGGGCGTGCGGGGAATCCTCTTGTTTTTGTTTTAACACTTCATTTTTACTTTCAAAAACAGTTCTTCATTTTCTTTAGATCTAATTTTTTTTTTTTAAACCAACTATGTCTGTAACGTAAATGACATGCTTACACCAGTTTTAAATTTTTAATAACTTTTTTTTTTTAACTTTCATTATAAACATATATTTCGTATCTAATAGAAACCTATACCTTTATAATCCATGAAAGGTCTTGGGTTTAGTTGTTATAGAGATTCGTACTGTTAAACGACCAACAGCCGAGCAAGGAGGTGTTTAGGCCGAGATCACGCTCAGCCGCCAGGTCCCCCTCCAATCGTTGGGTACCTACTTTACAGGGACAGGGTAAGTCTCAGGAGGGTCTCGTCAGCTGAAGTAACAGAAATAATTCTGCCTCACCCGAGGTTCGAACCCGGAACCCGGAGAACAGTGGACATGTGCTCCAAGAAAAGACCACATCGCTCCCTAGTTGTTACTTATAGACGTAATAGGAATAGATATAATCAACATATATGAAATGATATTAAGAATCAAGTCTTTTAAATAACTATTTTAACAATTGCAACAATTTTAAAATTAAATAATACAAAACATTATTGCTGTTCCACGCCCGAAAAGGACTAATTTACTATTTCAAAGGATATGCCCGATTTTCATATTTTAAGGACTGTTTTAATTTTAGTTTTTTATTCTAAGATAAAGTTGTCATTCTCATTGAAAGGATTCTTAACAATTGACATTTATTCTAACCAGGATACGGTTCAAAATAGAAGAGAAGCACCATTTTTGACTCGATTCTCCTTTTAAAGGGATACGAATCGAAATATATAACTGGTAACTAGGATTACCACACTAAAAAGGACATTTTTCAATATCGAAACTCTCTTCTCGATGCAAGAATCGGTCAGAAATAACTTAAGTCTAACTGTCTATATTATGGTGGGTGAGGTGGGTTACGCCCGTAAAGGACTAATTTACTATTTCAAAGGATATGCCCGATTTTCATATTCCCTCTCTTATCCAGCACCTTACAGCATCTTACACTTCAATTATGGATATTTTTCTTTAATTTTTTTTTTTTTTTTTTAAGAAAAGTGAAACTTTTATATTATTACTCGAGTGTTTCTTAAACTTTGTATTTTTATAGGTGGAATAGTCAGGAATCAGTCATTTTTGAAAAGTTTTTAATTTTGCCAACGTTTCGGCTCAAGCTTGTGAGCCATCATCAGGGCTACAAACATCAGAACAAAAGAGATACATATTAATATGATAATGAAAATTTTCTTCTGAATGTAGTGACAATGATAACATTTGAAATAAAACAGAAAATATACCAACATACTTAAATATTATAGATACAAATAATGATAATATGATACATAATCTGATGATGATAAGCATAACAAATTTTACAGAACTTTAGACTTTAATATAAAAGTAAAAAAACATATATATATATAAACGTACCATTACTGAGCCATGTCTAAGCATAAACTGAGGAAAACCATAAACATAGGTAGTATGGGGAGGGGTTCGTGTAAAAACCCTGAAGGTTTTCCCCTCTAAGTGTAAATACTACAGCTTATCTTTGTTTTTAAAAAGTTTTACAAAATTATATAATGGAAAAAACAAAATAATATATCCGTATGTACAATAAGGTTGAACATTTTTAACAGAAAATTATAAACACTAGAATCTGAGGTATTTAAAAGATCATGAGGTATATAATAAAAAACAAAATAAAATAAATAAATAACAAAAACAAGAACCAGAGGTGTTGTAAACAAAAAGATAAATATACAGTAAATAAATAAAATATACATTACACAAGCAATTTGTACAATAAAGTGATAAAGTTATAATTTAAGGAGACGGAAGATGTTAGCATACGAGGGAGAAATTATCTCTTTGTCAGTTTTATGATTTACGGGAACTCGATCTTTTTCCATATGGATATATATAGCTTCGGAGAGGAGTCGCTTTTTGTAGTTAGGTACGGTGGCTAGGATTTCAGGATTATCAAAATCAAAATGATGGTCAAGGGATATAGCGTGTTCGGATAATTTTGAGGAAAATGGGTTACGGGTAGATATTGTGTATTTGTGCTGATAAATTCTTTTTTTGAGATAGTTTTTGGTCTCGCCTATGTAACATGAATTACAATTTGGGGAAGAGCAGGGAATACGATAAACTAAATTTGATTTTTGTAGGAAAGGGATGGGATCTTTTAGTTTTGAATATAGATTCTTTAATTTGTATTTTTATTACGAAGCGAATTATGGAAAATTAAAGACTTCTGGATCTGAATTAGTGTCATAATCTGTGGAATATAACATCAAAATCTAATACCATAGGAAAAGGGGAAAATCCTCTTTGAGAGGAGGGGGATAGGACGGGGAAAAATACCTCTTTGAGGAAAAAAGGGGGAGGGGTGTATTTAAGTGCTTCCACCTGAACTATATTATGAACAACACTTTACAGCGTTCTGAAGCAATTTGGAATACCCCGAACCGCAATATAAAAATCTTTTCAGCAGACAATAGGGGAATGTTCGATAGCCAATAAAGGTATATATAACAATATAGATACAAGAAAGACAAGAAAAAAAAAACCCAATCAAGTAACGGATGGGGTTTGATAGAATCTCTAGTGTCGTTGGTTCACAAAGGGCAGGAAGTGATGGCCCCGCATCCCAGCCGGAAGTCTTACAGCATCTTACTGGCTTCCTTGATATATACCTCAGTGCTTCTTTATATATTCCTATGTTACGCCAGAATTTATTCATAACGTCATATGCTCATGTATCTATGTAGCTTAGTTGTAAGAAGTGATAAGTGGAACTGTTGATTTCCTTAGGATTATTATATCATGTCGTCAACTTTTTCCATTGGCTAAAAAAACATAGACTACTGAATTTCTGATTCAAAACCTTCTAAATAAACTTATACCGCAATTAAAGCTCCTATATATAAATGCGGTTTAAGGATACCCCGACGATGAGGCACTGCTCGGTGAAGACGAGAGAACTATACAGGTAAATAGAAACACGTTTATGAAAAAAAGAAAGGAGATAGGGCTTCAAAAAAATACATAAAACGAAATATATGTTTAATTATAAAAATGTTGGCAATCTTGTTAATATTAAAAATTAGGGCATACGTTTGAACAAGTAAAAAAATTTAAGTATGAATGTTCAATGATAAATTCAAAAAAACGAAGTACAGGAGGAAATAAAGTCGCGGTTAAAGGCGGAAAATGCGTGTTATTCAGTTGCGAAATTACTTAGCTCGCCGCTTCTAACAAGAAATATTAAGGTTAAAATTTATAAAACTATTATTCTTCGGTGGTATACGGATGTAACTTTGAAAGATGAATAACGCCTTATGGTTTTCGAGAGTAAGGTACTGCGTAAAATATTTGTTCCAAAGAGAGATGTCCTTTCCTGTCGCTGGCGTCCCTGGGTGATGTTAAGTTATTGGGCTTAGTGAATAACGAATTCCGAAAATGTTGGTATGCGCTGAACTGATGGTGAGATCGAAGGTAGCGAAGCGTTGATGGAGATTGTTTAGGTCTGATCAATGATGAATTTTATTGACACATTTTGGGGTGTCACATCGAATTATTGGTTGCTAACTATTTATAATGTTTTACGATATTAATATGGCTGAACCGTGCTTCTGTGAATATTCCATTATTTGAGATTTACATTAAGTGTACAGTAGGGTATCACTACGTTGCTATAGATTTTTGCTATTGTGCTAAACCTAATTTTATACAGAATACTGTAGAAACTCGACGTTTAGCAAATACACAAATGCTGCTATACAAACGTAGTGATACCCCTATTGTATTATACATTTTTTATTTTCTCCATATCGTCATTACTCAGTTATTGAAGATAACGAAGAATTATTATGTTTTAACAAAAAAAAAAAATTTATGAAAATTGTACGGTTTCAAATGGATTGACCCACATATGTGATTCTATAAATTAAAAGTTTCCCAGTGTTCTTTAACTATGTTAACGATTAGTAAATTATACTTGTTGAGCCATGAATTTTGTTTTATTTTTATTTTGGTTTCAATTACATAACATGAAATATTAACATGGATGTGAATATGGTAGCAAGTTATGTAAGCTGTGGACAATTAACAGGGAAGGAGTGGACAATTATCTGGCGAAAAGAGAACGGCCTGTTCTAGATTCTAATTATGCAGAGTGCTGAATTTATAGCGGCATTTTTGTCGGAAAATTACTGTGCTTTCTTTCCACTCAACAAAGTAGTCCCAGTTGTCGGTATTGCCCTGGGCAGCAGCATTTTTTAAACTTAAACTTTATGAAACTCATTGTTCGGAGTGGTATTTCCAGTTTGTAATGCTGGTACTACATTTTTTTTTTTTTAAATTTAAATAACTAAATATTCTAAAAATGTTTAGGTGATTCTTTCTTGATTAGAACTGAAAATGTTTGTATCAATAATGGATGCCAAAAATATGTTAATACACATAAGAAATGAAAAATATAAGTATAAAAGGTATAGGAAATTACACAGCAGAACATGGATTCAATAAAAATTAGAAGATAAAAAAAAAATTAATATTTCCCGAACACCTATTACTTACAAACCAGCCAACGTTTTGCTATTAAGACTTAACTAGTATAGAAGAAGAAAATATGATGTAAGAACTGTATTGAAAACATACCCCAGATTAATATTCCAAAAAGGCTGCAAATTATTATAAATGGGTATATCATTTCCAAATTACTATATTAGGGTATAACTGTTAATATAGCTGTTTATTGGCTATTAACTAATATGAAAAGCAATAAATAGTTCAAAGGAAAATGGCATATCACCAGTGCTAATTTTAAAACGCTATATCTCTGCTAGATTTAATCAATTTTAATGATTTTTTTTTCTCATATTGTAGGAAATTTAATCTAATCTAAATAAATTAAATCTAAAATAACTGAGTCATTGAAGTAAATAAATTTTAATCGGCGACCATGTTAAAAATTAAAAAAAAATGTCTAGATGTTAGGATCATCGTTGCTTGCCCTAGGTATAGACGGCAGACAAACAGATTTTTGTTTATTCTTTATTTCAACGCGTCTTGAAACGTATTCTCAAATTGAGGGTTATTTTTTTTTTTTTTTTTTTTTTTTTTTTTTTTTTTTTTTTTTTTTTTTTTTTTTTTTTTTTTTTTTTTAGATTAGAAAGGTTGATTATTGAAAATAATGAACCAAAAATGACTCAATTGGAGATCAAATATTATCTAATACATCAAAACATACAACTGTTTGTACATGGGCTTTACTAATGTATATTTAACACTTAACAGTATTTGTGGAGATGTCTTGCTGTGATTTAGTATTACTTGATAATGTCTTCTACGGCCTGGAATATGTCACAGTCCTGATTGGTTGGTGCATTCCATAATCTATTTGTATTCTTATCCATGACATATAGAGTCATAAAACCATGTGAGCTATAGTATTTCAAGAAATAGAAAATTTGTGCGGTTCTTTTATTTAGCGAATTGATGTTTTAGCTAAATACAACACATTTTTTGCTTTTCAATATCATGTTTAAAACAAACCAAATTAAAATATTAAATAAATTAAATTTAAATATTCAATAATAATTAAAATATTTAAAAACTAGACAATTTTTTTTTGTTACAAAGCACTGTTTGACCTGAAGCATTAGGTATAGGAATACATTATTAAGTACAATAAGAAATTTTTTATTATTTTAAAACGTCTAATCATTATTTAATTTAATTATGGAAACACAAACTGGTGAATAAATCGAAATTTATTCAGTTTATTTGTTTGTTAGTATTTTAAATAAAATCATACATGAAAATATGGTATTTAATATAATATTTTTTTTTAAATAATACGTTCTGTATGGAAAACTATAACTTGTGCGATACAGAATCACCATAATCTTCCTCATTACAACATTAAAAATAACATATTTTCATAAGTTAATGAACTACAACTACATAACAATTTTGCAATAATAACATACATAACTAACAAACTAGGAACAATCTAGTAATCTTGTAATTTCCAACGACATATTATACGTTTATAATGCAACTTATATTTCTGGAAAGCTTTGTGTTTTCTTGTATACCTAAAATTTAATTTTCCCTCCTAAATAAAAATTTAATTATAAATGTATTTTACTAATAAAAATTCAGAAAATAATGCTCTAAATTATAAAGAACATCGTATCAAAGTCTGTAGCGTAATTTAAAAGTGTCGGAGGTAAATTGGGTCAACCCTTTTTTTGAGCCTTTTTTATATTTTTTTCATAAAATGTGCAATGTCTGAAGTGACAGGCAGAAAAAATAAAACAGTAAAAATTTTTAGTGTTATGAATATGAAATGACATTAATATAAGGAAAAAAGTTGTGACAGATGCTGAAACAATTAAGATAAAAAGGAGTTTTGAAATGAAAGAGACATCTTCAGAGTGCTATAAATAAAATAGAAAAAATAACGCCATGCTACAGGAAGGTAGAAAAGTTTACAGTCCCCTAACGGAAGGGAAATAAGAAAATTCATGTATATATATTTTTTATTCGTATTTCTTCAAAAGAAAATGTCTAGGACTTCCAAGATACTTCGTCACAGCTGTCGCCGAAAAGTTTCTTCTCTGTACAACTTAAATAAGTAGCTGTTTATTAAACCGAATACATTAAAGATGAGACGAAAGAAGTTGTTAAAAAATAGAAATAAAAAAAAGGGGGGGGGTTGATTCGGAACTTTTTTAATATCAACACCGAAAGTTTAATCCGTGCTTTGAAGTTCCGGGAAGCTAATCCATTTAAAATGTAATCAGTTAAAATAGCAGAGTTGATTTTGGCAGAATAAATATAATTCCTCTTTTGATGTGATCGTCATTTTGCCGATGAGGATAAGCTGTATAAAAGGCTTAGTAACATTTAATTATTCATCAAATAGATAGCTTTTCATTCTTGATTAATTCAAATATCCGATTTATATATACTATTTCCATTATTTTTTACATGAGGGAAACCTTCAAACAAAAGCCCTGTATGAGGAAAGTTCATTTTATGATTGAAAAGCAGATGTGTTTTCCATTATTCTTCATATTAGGTATAAAATATTTATGAGTATTCTTCCCGAAATCAGTAAGACAAAAAAAAAAGTCTAAACAATCTGCAGCAAAATACATTAAAAACAAAAAAATGATTGGTGCGATTTTCCTTTTTATTTTACTTTTCTATGTCACTAATTTTGTCTTGTAAGGTTAACTTTGTTATAATAACAAGCAAAATTATTTTATCTTTAATTTGGTTCTGAAGGTTTATGTTTTTGAGGTTGTTGTGATGTATTTGGTATATTGGAATAAAAAATATTTTCAGATGAAAAAAAAAGTAGCGACGAGGTCTTGTCTATAGATCACTAATCTACTGTTCTTCGGGTCCTGCCTTCGAATCCTGGCTATAACAGATTATTATTTATTCTGTTAATTCAGCCGGAGGGTGACTCTAGGGTGTGGAGATCCTCCTGGAGCTTTTCTAAAGAGGGTACCCAAATTCGTAATCAAAATCTGGCGGCTGAACGTGATCAAAGCCTAATCACCTCATCGCAAGGCTGTTGGCTTAGAAAGAGTACGCATCTCTTTTTTTTTTTTTTTTTGTGCTGGAAAAAGTTAATATCTAAAAGCTTTTTTTTTTTTTAATTTAACTCGGTGAATTTTTTTTATGTTAGACACTTGCCAAAATGAAGTCCTAATAACATGATCCCTTTAACAGGGACAAGCGGGATATCATTAAAGGATACTGTAGAGCAAAATGTCGTAGGTTTTCGTCAAAGGGTAAAACTTTTGGGAGGAATATTTTGGAATTTATTTTATTTTTTTGTAATTCTGGCTCAATACTTTAGCGTCTCTGATGTATTTGCTCGGACGTTTTCATTTTTCTCAGTACTAAGTTGAGATAAAAAAAAAGACACTGAATTGACTTTGAAAAGTTGCAGAATTCGTCCAGGGTAAAGTTAAATTTTCCTTGAAAACAAAAATACATTAATTAAAATATAACAACACAACTATAGCACTATGGATGTTTGTTGACTGTTTTATTATAGTAAATGTTTTATTCAAGAATAAAACATTTAAAAGATTATAAGTCTTGACTTTAAGTCTATGTATTTGGACAAGTTGGTTTTGTAGTATATATACAATGTATATATGTTGATTAATTTAAGATAAACCGAACTGAATTGTTATGATATATTTCATTGATGTATAAAAAGAAAATAATCATGGAAATTAAATGTTGTAATTAAATGAATTTTTAGGGGAGCCCGGGACTGAATGGCTAGCGCGCTAGTCTCTTATTCTAAAGGTTGTGAGTTCGAATCCTAGTCCCGGCGGGGCTTTTATAAGGATATAATAAATGGGGATTCACTCATAGCCTCTCCCCGAGTATATGAGACCCGTCAGCCAAATGTTGACACTCACAAAAATAGGCGTAAGGAGTGATGACCTACCCTGTAAAATCTCATCGAGAATCATGTGTATATTCTCCCAGGAGATTACAACAAGGCCCGTCGCGCCAGAGAGAAAAAAAATAAATAAATTTCACATAAGACATAAAAAAAGTCTTCTTCAATTTGTAAAAGGTGATACTTGTCTTGGGAAGATTGATCTTGTTTTGTTTATTCATTTAACGTCACTTTATATTCGAACGGTATTACAGTGGGAGTCTTACCTATCCAGGTTGCCTATCCTACCTGACATCGCATTGGCTTTCAGGAAAAAATGCTAGGGCCACAAGCCATGTTTAAACCCGCGACCTTGGGCATAGAAGGCTGTTATGTTAGCCACTGCACCACACGCCACTCCTTGCAAAGATTGAATCTAGATGTGCATTGGTTAGAATTGTTTTAAAAAAGTTTAATTTGGTCTAAAACATTATTAAGTGGGAATTTTCTTGGAAAGGTTGTATTTGATTTAAAAGAAGTTGAATATTGAGGGAAAGAAGAAGCTCGGTTATCTGGTTCGCTTCCTGGAGTTAAATAATATTATAAAAACTCCAAAATTATATGACATGGATAATAAAATGAAAATAAAAGAAAAAATAAATAGTTTGGATAATTATTAAATTGAACAAGGCCTAAAATAGTAACATACAGAATACTAATTATTAAAATTGGGATTTAAACAGATCTATTGATGGAAGATAAACCTTCAGACGAATTCTCATGTTCATTTTAACGATAATCGGTTTTAACAAATCTCTTGGGGTAACTTTTCATTAGTCTTAGTTTTCCCTTAGGCGTAGTTGATTTATTCTTAAAGAACTAACAATAGCCATTTATCAACTCCAATTTTCGTTTTCCCGAATTTGCTCGGGAATGAAATTAAACGGTAACCCTGCCTTATCCAAGCCCTGAAAAATCTATTTCCATTTTTTTCGTGCTATTCATCATTAATAATAAGGAGAAGGGTAGTTGTGTGTGAGGGAGACATAAATTATTAAAACTTTACGAATTCGTTTTAACAAAAGAATACTAAGGGGATAATTAATCTTTCTCCATTGGAGCATTAGGGTTCAAGTTGGGAGGGTGAGGAGAAGGAGGGAAAGTGGAAATTAAAAGCGGATTGCCCATTTCTCTCCGCACGATTAAGCTCACCCCATTCATCCAGCTCATGAAGTCTAGAGGCAAGGCTAACTAAACTACTTGTTTTATTTTAATCGCTCTTATTTTTTAAGATTAAAATAATTTTATACATTACTAATATAATTAATATGAAATATACATAATTTGGTATTCTTTTTTAAATATTTCTTTATTCCAGATCGACTGCGTAAGCCGTACATAGATTTTAAAATAAAATAATTATCATTATATCTGGTAAAAATTTAAAAAGTAGGGCTATTGTCTCATACAAAAGACACCCCTATACATAATAGATTTACAATTATTCTTTCGAATTTATTGATGAAATTAAATTGATAACAGAACGAAAAAAAAATTAAATTAGAGAAGAAAGAAAACTAATGAATGTATAAAATAACAATAAGTGTGATGAAGAAATATAAAGTGTGAAATCAAATAGATTTTATTCTAAAAAATAATAATAAAGTAAAAAAAAAGATAAAAAATAAATTAAAATAAAACAAAAATAATAATATAAATTTCATGAAGCTAAATAAGAATATTCACAATAGAATGTCTTCCAGAAGTCTGGGTTTGAGCCTGCGTGATTAAGTTGGAACTCCTATATTTTAGGCTACTGCATCTTTCACTGGAGTGGTATTTGTTGAAGCGGTTTGTGGATAAACGATTTGTAGCTCGCGGTGTAGTTGACTATTTCTTATAAACCACGGGGCAACTACGGATATTCTTAATATTTTGTTTTGGAATGTTTGTAATTTTTTTTCTTTTCGTTGAGGAAGCTGCGCCCCACACTTCTAAATCATACATGAGTAGTTGCCTTTGAATAGTTTTATAAATAAGAACCGCTGTTTCTGGTTTAAGATTCGATTTAATTTGTTTTTTATGAATTAATTAAATAAGGCTACGCGAAGATTTCGTGGAGATTCTGTGCCAATATACTCATATTGATCTCATAGGAAAAGAGAATACTAGGATAGAAACTGGTGGGTTGGAGTGTGAATGGAGTTTGTCATCGATTAAAAATTATAAATTTACTCCTTAACGAAAAACTAGAACTTTTCTTTTGTGTTAGAGAACTATAAATACCTCTGGATTTTTATAATAAATACTACAGAAGGAATATCTAAATTTTTACAACAACAACTTTACGCGACCATTTGAGTCTCCGCGATGCTATCAACTCAATTATATTCACAGGGTACAAACTCCGCAATTCCGCGTTGTGCAACCTTCTAAACTCCCCAGTGGCCTCATCTCTTTTCGGACCAAATATTTTACGCAGTAACTTATTTTCGAAAGCCTTAAGCAGTTGTTCATCCTTTAAAGTAAGCGGCCACGTTTCACATCCTTAAATAACCGTCGGAAGAATAATAGTTTTATAAATTCTAACCTTTAAGTTTTTAGATAGAAGACGCGAGCTAAGTAACTTAGCAACTGAATAATAACAGGCATTTCTCTCCTTTAACCGGGACTTTATTTCTTCCTGGATTTCATTTTTTCTTGTTATCATTGAACCCAAATACCGGAATTTCTCTACGTGTTCAAAAGTATGACCTGAAATATTAATATCATCAAGATCGCCACCATTTCTGCAACTAATCATATATTTCGTCTTATCGGTATTTAATTCGAGTCCTATTTGATTACCGGTTTTTATTAACAGACTTGTATTTAGTTGTATAGTTTCCGTGTTTTCACCTAGTAGTACTAAATCATCGGCATACCCCAAAACCGGAATCTTGTCACCCATATTTAAGCCTTTCTCGGTACACATCCCCTTAACAGAACAACGTAAACAAAACAGGTGAAAGGGAGTCACCCTGTTTCAAACCCGATCGCACCTCAAATCTCTCGGAGTAATTATGACCGATTCTAACTTTATGAAATGTTTCCGACATACACATCTCTACTGGGTTTACTAACTTTCTAGGTATTCCCTGTTCAATCATGATGTTATATAGCTTCTGACGGTCTATGGAATCATAAGCCTTTTTAAAAATATATAAAGTTGATGGACTACACCGTTGTATTCCAGCTTCTTCTCTAATATTTGACGTAAGGAAAATATTTGATCAATAGTCGAGCGATTCCGCCTAAAACCACATTGGTAGTCTCCGATAATTTCCTCAGCGTATTCCGTGATTCGGCTAGTTAGTATTGACGAGAATATTTTATAGCATACTGGGAGAAGAGAGATCCCACGATAGTTGTTACAATCCGTCCTCGGTACTTTTTTGTGAATCGGAATAAGTATTGATTCTTTCAATTCTTCGGGTATTTTTTCATTTTCCCAGATCTTTTTAACGAAAACATGTAATTTGAAAACGCCCGCTTCAAATGTCATATTAGCAAAAATATATATATATATATATATTATCAGTCTGCTGTTTATCTGTGACAGGCTGTGTTACTTTCCATGCTCGCTAATTTTTGTTATCAGGGTGGTGGCGCTTGGAACCGTTTCGTGACTACCGATGCAAACCAGGACACTATAATTTCTAACAATTCTTTTCCTTCCGGATGCCAGATTACGAATATAATTTTTATTTGAGACAAATTTATTTCCTTACTTGTTAGAGTCATTTGGAATGATAGAATTAAATGAAATATATATATATATATATATATATATATATATATATATATATATATATATATATATATATATATATATATATATATATATATTGTTTGATCAGTTCTCGACTGTTGATAATTTAAGTTTGTGTTGTTCTTAGGTTTCAGTCAATGAATAAATAATTTTATCTATGCGACGTTTCGAGAATTTATTGTTCTCATAATCATGCAATTTTGGACAAAATAGTGTCTTAATTAGGCATGTTTAGCCTACAAGCTTTGAAAGAACACTATATATATAAAGAACACTATATATATTATATAGATTATTCTGTATAATTACTTCAAAAATGATGTAACTACCATATATCCCTAACAAGTGGTCCGCGGGTATCGATATAGCGAGTTTAATCGGCATTTAAGCCCTGTCAGACTATTTCAATCAGAATGAAACCTGTATGATATTAAAGCCCAATAAATTTTACATCAATATAGCGAGTTTAATCAAAATCGTTTAAGCCGTTTTTGAGAAAATCGTAAAAAGATGCAAAATGCATGGGGTAAAGTGGCTCTTCTGGTTAGCCCATTTTGATGAAAACGTTTTAGTGACATCTTGAGCATATATTTGTCTTATATATATATATATATATATGAAATTTTAGTTTTATCGGAAGTTTTTGTTTTCGCGCTGGACTTCACACACAGACAGACTTTTTTGCGGGACTTGGTCATTTGTACTCAGGAGATCCTAAAACGTGCATTTCCGTTGAAAACTGGAATTCGAAAATTGTTATAATCGCAATATCTTCCCTTACTATATATTTCATACAGTAAAAACTATTCAGACACCTGTATATATATATATATATATATATATATATATGTGAATTTACTGTCCTCAGATTCATGCCAATTTTAAGGGAGTAGATCTAAGTAGGAAATTATTTTGAGACAACTTGAAAAACATATAGTATTAGAACAAACAGATAAAAATGATCATATTTGGCAATCGCTGATCAATATTATGATTATAAAATAACAACATTTATTTTTTATTTTAAGAAAGACCTCTTTGACCTTTAGGAATTTCCTTTGGAAAAGAAATAATAGAAAGCCTCATTATTATTTAATATTTATATAAACACAATCAACTTTCTATTTTAATCGGATAATAATTAATTACGTGTTTTGTGTGACTTAGTGTTTGTTTTAATGGCACAACAGGGTTTGTTTTAGAATAGTCAAATTATACATTATCAAAAATATCATCATTTTTAACTAATAATCTATTAATTGTGAAGTTCTTAAAATACAGTGGGTATATTTATTAGAACAAAATAAATTAAAAGAAATCAATCGTAAAATTGACTTTATATTTTTATAATTAAACTGTATTCTTAAACTATATTCTTAAACTGTATTCCTCTAAAGTACCTTACATTTTGTAGGTTTCTTAAAATCCCAGGAACATCATCTTGTTAGCACTGCTAAATAACAGCTAAATATATAAGTTGAGCGAATTTGATAAACAACTAAAGGAGAAAAGTGCTGAAACATTTTGTAATGAAGTTTTTGTATTTTTGAACACAAGAATAGTAATATAGATGTATAATATACCGTTGGATATCTAAAGATTTTAGAAAAAATATCAATCAATCAAAAAATACACGAAATTGTAAAAGTTGATAAAACTAACTGATTATTGTAGATACAAATATAATAGATTATTTAATAAAACTCATATTTCTATCGAAACATAATTAATTAATTTGATATATTTTCATCTTTAATTGTATTTAAAAATTCTTTAATTCGTTTTAACAACGGAGGTAAGTAAAAGTCAGATGAGGAAGATGGTCGGGGGTGCGGTCATTAGAAAGAAACACACATCAAAACGTAGATGATCATAAGATGACAGTTATATAACTTACAACTGTCATCTTATTATCATTTTACATTTAATTTTATATTTGTTTCCATATCATATTACTGCCACCATATTATTATACTTAAGAACAGTAATATACATGCATAATATACCGTTGGAATGCAAAAGGCTTTAGAAAAAATATTATCTTATACATACTATATTAAAAATTAACGGAGAGTGATAAAAACAGCGATAAAACAAACTGATTGTTGTAGATAATAATATAATAGATTATTTAATAAAACACATGTATCTATTTAAATTATTCTATGCAATGTTTCTATTTTTTTAAACATATTTATTGATATTTACAACTGTATTAAATAAAAATACATCAAGTAAATGTGATGGTAATATACAAAACTGTCATGAAAATCATGTAGAGACACTACCCAGTGGCAGCACTCTAAAAATATTTTAAACTAGAAGGTCCCGGGGCCATTTCCTTTTCAGGCGCCTCGGAGTATTATCCGGAATCGAAGAGGAAGAAAGGATTGAAACTAGTGGGTTAGAGTGAGATTGGAGTTTGTCATGAAAGGATTGATACCTGGTCCGGGCCAAATCAGTAACATAGGGAACATTAAGGTCTTTATGGATAAGTTTATTCGTGACAAAGTAAGGAGCGTTGTGGATTTTACGAAGGATTTTGGATTGTAAGGATTGGATGCGGGAATAATTTAATGGTTTAGTAGAGCCCCAAAGCTCTACTCCGTAAGTCCAGATTGGTCTTATAATAGTCATGTAGATGAGCCTTTTGTAGTTCAGAGGAAGATTTGATCGTTTGTCTAGTAAGTGTTGAAGTAGCCTAAAGCGGCGAGCAGTTTCTTGTCGTTTTAGTCGTGTATGTGGATTCCAAGTTAGGCGTTTGTCAAGAAGAAGTCCTAGGTATCGGATCTGTTCAACAGGAACTAGTTGAGTGTTATTAAAGGATACTTTAGGGCAGGAGGTCAAAGGTTGACGGCGAAGGGTAAAGGTTATTTGATGGGATTTGTTGGAATTTATTTTTATTCTCAAGTTCTGACACCATACTTCTAGGTCTTTGATGTGGGCTTGAAGGGTATTTGAAGCAACAAATGGATCTTTATGAACTGATAACACGCAGGTGTCATCAGCATAGGTAGAAAGGAAAGTGTTAGGATGGGTTGGGATATTAGCTGTATATACCGTGTATAGAATGGGTTGTTTCTATTTAAATCCAATTTAAACAAATCATCAACAAATTATTTTCGTTCATAAATTTGTTTAAAAATTCTTGAATTGTGATAAATAATGAAGGTAAGTGAAAGTCGTGTGTTGCGCATTCGGATTTTTCTTTTTTTTTTTTTTTTGTGCAGAACATAGCGTTATATGTAGTAGAAACAATTTACAGACCTGATGTGTTGCTAATTAAAAACAAATGATATTTATTAAACCTCTAATAACCCTTTAATATCACTAATAAGCGTTTTCTAGTCTATTATTAAGAGAGTTCATGGCTGGAAGAGCACGTGTAGCTTATTCAAGTTAAAACTCATTTTGTCTCTAAAATGAACAGTATAAACTTTATTGTATTGTCATTGTTTTATCGCGAGTTGGCTCAAAGCTCAGACCCTTTATTGCAGTAAACAGAATCCCCTCCACAATATGTTTTCATTAGCGGTGGGCATTCTCTCTCTAGGATCTTTGTGGGCTTCGTTGTAAGTAGCCGAGAATAAAGCCCTTGTGGGACTGACCTTGCAAAGTCCCACCAGTTCAACAAGGACAATCCATTACTGATACAATAAACCTCTCCCAATGAAGGGTCACTGTCGCCATGGAATTCCTTTTTCCTCTTGTTTGGAATTATATTTAGTGCCTTTCTTTGTGTTTTTAAAATAAGTATTAATAATAATTATAATAAAAATAACAAACCCCGATGCAGATTCCACCAATTTTCGCCAACAAAAATCCATCCAATGACCTCAAGATCAGACTTGTGATCAAACTCAATCCTAGGTCTACCGCTTGCTTAAGTGAATATTGCGCTATTGGTAATTTCTTTTTCACTAAGTCCAACAAAGCCACCATGTATGCATAGCACCTCTGAAATGCACCATGTATGCATTACACCTGAATAAAATTGGACTAAACTCAAATATTTCCACAGTAATAGGTAATAGGGAGGAAACTATTAAATTAATTATTTGATTTTCATAAGGAACAATCATCGTTATCTAAATTATAAAAACTATAATCTTAATTAACTATTAAGTTATTCATTCCTAGTCAGTTTTTAATTAATACATTTTTCCTTGACTTTAAGTTTTTCTCTTAAGTACTATTATTATTTCTATTTTTTTTAACTACTGTTCACATAATAATCATTTCTTTTTTTTCTCAATTACTTATCACCTAATAGTTCCTTCTTAACAAATTTAAATATACATATAGTATATAGGCGTTGATGACGTTAGGGTTTTACGCCTTAAAACTAAAACAAACAAACCTCTGAAATGCTCAACAAAGCTGTGGGTTTTTTCAACTCCTATCTCGTCTTTGAAGGCTATAAGGAGGTTTCTCGGACCAGAGGGAGGTGAGGACGGAGAATTAACGCCGAGTTAAAAACACCCGGCACCGAAACGAGAACTCGTAATTATTTTATTCCAATTTTCTGATTATTTAGTTGCTGAGAAACGCGCGCCAAACCGTCCGGTCACAAAATCTCTCAACAATGCCTGCGTTGAGAATCATTTTAAATCCTTTTTTAAACCCCAAATTTATCTTTAAACATAATTCTTATTCTTGAAAATTCTAGAACGCCTTTGATTCAATAATATTAAGAAAATAATAGTTTTATAAATTATAATGTTTAATGTCTTGACAAAAGCCGTTCGTTAACGTTTTAAATGTGACACAAGATTTTAAATGGATATTATAAATAACTAGCTGTTGCCCGCGACTTCGTCTGGGTCATTTTCTGTTATTATGATCGCTGTAAGGAAGCTTTTAAAATAATGTATTTTGAAGTACTTCTGCGTAAATTATATTTTTCGTTTTATTTTCTTGTCGCAGAAGAACATACTGATCATCTCCCCAACCCGATCTTGACGTAAATTTATTAATTGTTACAGCAAAAGATAAATTAACGGGAAATTGAATTATTTGAAAATTAAAAGGTAAATCATTTGGAATCATTGGGATGCGAGGTTAATTTTCCTCGTTTTTCCACTGATTCTTTACTCATATTGGTTGTAGCGTGATGTTATATAGCCTAAAGCCTTCCTCGAGAAATGGTCTATCCAAACACAAAAAAAAAAAAAAAAATTCAATTCAACTAGTAGCTTATGAGATTAACGCGTTCAAACAAACAAACAAACTTTTCAGCTATATAATATTAGTATAGATTTAAAAATTGCCAATAAGGAAGTTAATTGTTTTCATGAAAAATATAACAAAAAAATCATATGTAAGACTACCAATGGGGATAAGGTTTTTTTTTTAAATAAACAGAAGCTCTACATTTCAGAAGCAGTTCACAATAAATCTGATGTGTTGCTGACTTTCAAAAATTGATGTTTAATATATCACTAATCTCAAAGTTTAATCCCAATTTTAGGAAAATTAGTAGCTTGAATATGGGGGAATATTATTTGAAAATAAAGGGACCAATGAGAAAACATAGATTGATCAGTCAACTAAGACTATGTCAACCTAATAAACTAAAAGTGACCTGTTACGGATTCCAAAATGGTTATTTAGATAGCAGCGTTGAATGACCTGTTTGTAATTCAGGCGAACCAGAAGATCTAAATCATTTTTGTTGCAATACCATGTTTACTCCGCATCTAGAAATAAATACTTGAAAATATGTCAGACAATGACCTCATAGTAGACCTTTTTTTGCGGATAGAAAATAAAAAGAAATTTGAAAATTTATTTTATTATGTTACAGAGTGTTTAAAACTAAGAAATTTGTATTTGTCTATTCAAGAATAATTTAAATTACCAAAATAACAATAATTGAATTTGTTATAGAATTTATGATTATTTTATTTTGTTCAATATTTCTACAGTTACATTATATATTATATTATATATTTTATTATGTATTAATTTTAGTTATGGAAGCTTATTTTGTTTCGTACAGTAGTTCTTTGATTTATGTTTAACTGTTTTGTAAAACTCAACTCCATTTGTATGGGCTAGCCCGAAAACAAATAAAGAGATTTGTTTATATCACTAATAATAGACTTTTTTAGCATATATAAAATTTAATATTTGTCCAACATAAAATATAAATAGTGGATGTAATTAGTTGACCGTTGAGAATTACTGGAAGGAATTAGTCCGGGTGGCGGTCATTAAATGAAACAACTAAATAGTTTCAACTATTTTATTGTTTGCCAACGTTTCGACCCCCTTTGTGGGTCATCATCAGGGCTAAAAAGATACAAAAGAATATAATTTCAATGACATTACATACAATATTATATAACCTATTTAGCTAGAGAACGTCGGTATTGAAAAAATAACAGAAGAACTGTATATGTAAAAAAAAATACAATGACCATATTACAATAATGAAAGTGTTATACAGAAAAAATAAAAATGTTCACTAAACAAAATTTACACAGGTATCAATAATTTACATGAAATATGAAATATAAAAATATGAAGTAGAGTGGAGATACGTACCGCATGGTGGGAGAATGGAAACTAGGTACTGTTTTGGTAGATGGGGGGTAGGTAGGATGGAAAATACGTAGGAAAAGGTGGAATGGAAAATACGTACTGATTTATGGACAGGGCCTGACAACAATGACTAAAATTCTTAATACTACCATACAAAGAATCAATGAAATTTAACTTATGATTATAATAATGATACAGGATAAAAAATTATGATTTACTTCTTGAAATATCACCTATATAATAGTAAGAGCAGTGATGGAAGATGTATATGGAGAAAAACTGACTGTACCTCCCAACTTAATCATCCCTAATTCTGTTTTAGGTATCCAAAGATAACAGGGTGGAAAAAATAATAATGGAACATTGTAAAATACATTAATTGACAAATCTTACAGGTTGATAAAAAAAATTAAATAAACATAAATACAAGTTGGAATAAATTGAATAGTGAAGACATTTAGAAAATTTTAAATACATAAACAAAACAAAATAAATACATATATAGAATTATATGGATACCTAAAATAGATTTAAAAATATTAATAAAAACCAACAAACAATAATAATGAAAAACAAAACAATATATATGGTGGGATAGACAGAGAAAATATGCTACTTAATAGAGTTTAATATGTGGCTATATGTGGAGGAAATGCATTGTTTATCGGTTTTGTGGTTAACAGGATTGGATTGGAGGTGGATGTGGACGGATTCAGCGATTAGTCTTTTCTTATGGTTTGGAACATAATCTAAAATGGAGCAGTCGTCAAAGTTAAAGGAATGATTGAAATGTATGGAGTGTTCAGAAAGTTTTGAGGCTAGAGGGTTTCGAGAGGATACGGAGAGTTTATGTTGCGATATTCTGGTTTTTAAGTAATTTTTGGTTTCTCCTACATAGGATACATCACAATCTGTACATGAAATTTTATAAACAATATTGGAACGATATATAGGAGTGATCGGGTCTTTTGTATTGGTAAAAAGGTGAGAAAGCTTGTTCTGGGTCTTTAGTCCTAGTTTCAAGGAAGGTAAGGAAAATTTAAGGATTTTTTTTATATTTTCAGAAAGGTGCGGAATGTAAGGTAGGGATCTATATAAAAATATCATGGGTAAATCATGGTCGGGAATTGTAGGGGAAGTAACGGTGGTTTTTGTGTTATAAGAATCTATAAGGTTTTTAATTACTTTTTTTGGGAAGCTGTTTAAGGTTAGTATTTTTTTAATACGTTCGATATTATTAGGATGGTACTTTGGATCAGACAAGGATAGGCAACGGTGGGCGAGATTCTTGGCAACATTTAATTTCTGATGATATGGGTGTTGGGAGAAGAAGTTGAGCAGTCTACCGGAATAGGTGGATTTGGTGTACCAGTCAGTTGAAATAGAACCGTCGGTATTTCTAGTGATAAGTAAGTCTAAAAAGGGAATTGTCAAGTTGTTTTCTCTTTCTACGGTAAAACGGAGGCGTGGATCATAAGAATTAAATGATTTTAGGATATCGGGGATTTTGTCTGGGTTTATTATAAGGAAGAGGTCGTCCACGTACTTTTTAATAAATATAATTTCATTTTTATAGGTTGCGGTTATAGAGTCGAGTAAGTCATTTAGTACGATATTAGAGAGGTCAGGAGCGAGACAGTTACCCATTGCAAGTCCCGAGATCTGATTGTAAAATTTGTTTTGAAAAGTGAGATATCCGGTTTTACAACAAAGTTTTAGTGATTCTAAATATGAAAGAAGATTGAGTGTGGTGTGGGGTTCAATGATGTTCCAGTGTTTTTCTACTAGTTGGATAACTTTATCAATGGGGATATTGGTAAATAGGCTTTCGGCGTCAAAGGATGTTAGAATGTAGTTGGGGGGAATATGCAATGATAGTAACTGTTCTCGGAGGTAAAGGGAATTGTTAATGTCATAGGGGTTAGTTCGGCTAAGTATTTTAAGTGAAGGTAGAAGGAATTTACTAAGTTTCGAGGAAGGTGCGTTGATGTTTGAAATGATGGGACGGAGTGGATTGCCGGGTTTGTGAATTTTGGGAAGGCCATATAAACGCGGGGGTAAGGAGTTGTACGAGATCAAGTTTCTGTACGTGGTTAGGTTGATGAATTTATTACTAAATGACTTACTCGACTCTATAACCGCAACCTATAAAAATGAAATTATATTTATTAAAAAGTACGTGGACGACCTCTTCCTTATAATAAACCCAGACAAAATCCCCGATATCCTAAAATCATTTAATTCTTATGATCCACGCCTCCGTTTTACCGTAGAAAGAGAAAACAACTTGACAATTCCCTTTTTAGACTTACTTATCACTAGAAATACCGACGGTTCTATTTCAACTGACTGGTACACCAAATCCACCTATTCCGGTAGACTGCTCAACTTCTTCTCCCAACACCCATATCATCAGAAATTAAATGTTGCCAAGAATCTCGCCCACCGTTGCCTATCCTTGTCTGATCCAAAGTACCATCCTAATAATATCGAACGTATTAAAAAAATACTAACCTTAAACAGCTTCCCAAAAAAAGTAATTAAAAACCTTATAGATTCTTATAACACAAAAACCACCGTTACTTCCCCTACAATTCCCGACCATGATTTACCCATGATATTTTTATATAGATCCCTACCTTACATTCCGCACCTTTCTGAAAATATAAAAAAAATCCTTAAATTTTCCTTACCTTCCTTGAAACTAGGACTAAAGACCCAGAACAAGCTTTCTCACCTTTTTACCAATACAAAAGACCCGATCACTCCTATATATCGTTCCAATATTGTTTATAAAATTTCATGTACAGATTGTGATGTATCCTATGTAGGAGAAACCAAAAATTACTTAAAAACCAGAATATCGCAACATAAACTCTCCGTATCCTCTCGAAACCCTCTAGCCTCAAAACTTTCTGAACACTCCATACATTTCAATCATTCCTTTAACTTTGACGACTGCTCCATTTTAGATTATGTTCCAAACCATAAGAAAAGACTAATCGCTGAATCCGTCCACATCCACCTCCAATCCAATCCTGTTAACCACAAAACCGATAAACAATGCATTTCCTCCACATATAGCCACATATTAAACTCTATTAAGTAGCATATTTTCTCTGTCTATCCCACCATATATATTGTTTTGTTTTTCATTATTATTGTTTGTTGGTTTTTATTAATATTTTTAAATCTATTTTAGGTATCCATATAATTCTATATATGTATTTATTTTGTTTTGTTTATGTATTTAAAATTTTCTAAATGTCTTCACTATTCAATTTATTCCAACTTGTATTTATGTTTATTTAATTTTTTTTATCAACCTGTAAGATTTGTCAATTAATGTATTTTACAATGTTCCATTATTATTTTTTCCACCCTGTTATCTTTGGATACCTAAAACAGAATTAGGGATGATTAAGTTGGGAGGTACAGTCAGTTTTTCTCCATATACATCTTCCATCACTGCTCTTACTATTATATAGGTGATATTTCAAGAAGTAAATCATAATTTTTTATCCTGTATCATTATTATAATCATAAGTTAAATTTCATTGATTCTTTGTATGGTAGTATTAAGAATTTTAGTCATTGTTGTCAGGCCCTGTCCATAAATCAGTACGTATTTTCCATTCCACCTTTTCCTACGTATTTTCCATCCTACCTACCCCCCATCTACCAAAACAGTACCTAGTTTCCATTCTCCCACCATGCGGTACGTATCTCCACTCTACTTCATATTTTTATATTTCATATTTCATGTAAATTATTGATACCTGTGTAAATTTTGTTTAGTGAACATTTTTATTTTTTCTGTATAACACTTTCATTATTGTAATATGGTCATTGTATTTTTTTTACATATACAGTTCTTCTGTTATTTTTTCAATACCGACGTTCTCTAGCTAAATAGGTTATATAATATTGTATGTAATGTCATTGAAATTATATTCTTTTGTATCTTTTTAGCCCTGATGATGACCCACAAAGGGGGTCGAAACGTTGGCAAACAATAAAATAGTTGAAACTATTTAGTTGTTTCATTTAATGACCGCCACCCGGACTAATTCCTTCCAGTAAAATATAAATAGTATTAATAAAAAAATTGATACTTGCTATAAAACACCCTCCGCCCTCTTCTCTTCCCGGCTTTATTCTGAACTCATAAATAAAAGTTGCTTGGGCCTTTTGATATACTTTAGGCGTATTCCCTGCATGTTACATTTTTATGACTCGAGAACCTAAAGGTTAATGTTGCTATCATTCGGGAAAGTGCGAATACAAGTCACATTTATGCGTCGAGGGTAGTAAAACTGGTCCGCCAACGTGATTTCATTCTACTTAATGCGTTTGGTTGTAGCAATAAAAGATGTATACTTATCTATTCAATATAGTACAAGAAGAGAACCGTCCTCACAACCTCTGTATTTTATGAATATTTTAGTTGAGTATATTTTAATAAATGAAAAATCAGCTTTTGTCTTTGTTTTGTTTGGTTTTTGGGCGTAAAACAGCTTGGGAATCAACGCCTTGGTCCCGAATTTTTATCTTGTTTCAACCTTTTGGCCTAAGTTGCAGGCTTTCATGTGTCTAGTGTAAAATGTCTAGAAAGATAGTTACCGAGAGACTGGCAAATTTCGTACTCATGCATTCTTATGATCGCATTCTCCAATCTTCATATATTAAACATATCTACGAACTATATAAATAAATCATCTAAATCGTACAGATCACACATATTTACAAAATCTGAATGCAGGCAGCGGGTCTAAGGAGTAAAATTTGGTGGGACAAACAAAAATTATGGAAATATATGATAAAAACCAAAATAAATATAAAGAGTTGTAGGCCAGAGATTATTTTCACATCTAAAAATGTACTTAATTTTCAAATTAGTATGCCTATCGACAGTGTTTATAAAAAATAACTGATATTTTCGACCATCTCGAGTTCCTCCTCTCCCTTTACCCTCCCCCAATTTTCAACCCACTTGGGCCTCCCTAATAAAAAATCCTGCCACCACCTTTATCCATACAATAACAATATCGCACATATTAGATGACCATTGTACCCAACAAGAAATTTGAATGTTCTTAAGTATGGTGGATGAAAACGGCTTCTATGAGATCTAATCATTTACCAAATGGAAAAAGGTAGTAAACTAATGAAAAAAAATTATGTTGTTAGTCGCAGTTACTCTTTACCATATCCATAAATGAATAAATAAAACCGTTTTTTTAAATGAGTAGTTTATGTTATATAAATTACTATTGTTAACATGTTTTGCTAACCCTGGGAAAAAGTATCAGCATGAATTACCGGGCTTTAATATAGAAAAAAAACAAAGTTTCGTAATGAATAAACTTTTAAAAAAATGATTATCCTGTGTAAATTTTTGGGCCTTATTAAATTCTATACATGAGGTTTCATTTAATAATAATAATAGGCTGCGTTGTTTTTATTTATTGAATCAAAGGGTAATGCCGAGTTAATATGGGAAATATTACCACGAGGAGTTTTTATTCGTACTTTTGTGATCGATTTGGCGTCGAATAAAAATCATTCTTCTAATGTTTTAGTTCTTAAACTCAAACTTTGTTCGAGATTAAAAAAATAAAATAAAATAAATAAAAACTCTGATTTTATTATTTAATCATTTTTTTTTTTCAAGAATCTTAGGGGTTATCAAGAATCTTTAGAGACCGACTGTTTTAGTAGAAGAAAACAATTTTTTTTTCGCCTTTTAAAAGGTGTCATTTGTTGATTTTTGTCAGAAGGGGTACTCACTACGTTTGCTATAGCATGCTATTTGTGTTATTTTGCTAAACCCGTCGAGTTTCTACAATTATTTCCTGTATAAAATTGATGGGTTTAGCACAATAGCGCAAATAGCATGCTATAGCAAACGTAGTGAGTACCCTTAGAAATGTCTTTTAAAATCTTCTATACTCAGTAGTTTTCCAATTTATTGAAGTGGTGGAACAGTATGAAAAAAATGAAGAACTCATTTTCCCATGAAATCTTGCATTTAAACAAACTTATGTACTCGCTACGGCGGTACATATACCAAAATTGGAACGATACAGAGAAGATTAGCATGGCGCCTGCGCAAGGAAGACACGCAAAATCGTGAAGCGTTCCACATTTTACCCTTCGTCGCAAACCGATGACTTCCTGCCCCACTGTATCTTTCTTTTAATAATACCCCACTCATACCTGTTGAACGAATCCGTTACCTAGGACTCTATCATACATGGAATCCCCATACGCGACTTAAACGACAAAAAACTGACCGTAGAATACCGATTACTACAACACTTACTAGACAAACAGTCAAAACTTCCAATTTATTACAAAAATCTCATTTATGTAACCATCATCAGACCCATCTGGACATATGGAATCGAGCTTTGGGGCTCTACTAAACCATCTAATTCCTCTCGCATTCAATCCAAAATCCTTCGCAATATCCTAAATGCTCCTTATTTCGTTACGAATAAAATCATCCATAATGACCTAAATATCCCATTTGTCGCAGAACTTGCCCGAAACAGATATGCCTCTTTTCATTCCGAACTCCCAACCCACACGAATCCTCTTGTAAGTAACTTATCATTAACATCTATTCCTGACAAACCTCCGAGGCGATTAAAAAGATGGCCTCGAGACCTACTTTAATTAAATTGACATTGAAGTGCTACCGCTGGGTAGTTTCTTCACAAGACATTATCACGCTCATAATAGGTAATTAGCCCATTTACTTGTTGTATATATTATATGTACAGTTGTAAATATCAGTAAAATATTTTAAAAAAACAAAAAAAAAACTAATATTTTATTGATTATTGAAGAATGCGTGGACAATATATAGTCCTAATAAACTCTATCCACCATTTTTATGATTTTTTAATAATCGTGTTCTTATATACTCGTATATATTACATTCCCTCACTCTTCTTGCATAGTCTTAACAATTATTATATTAGCCTATTTAGTAGGTATTAAGTTTTTCGTCTATTGGTATATCTGACAGTAATTTTCTAGTCATAACTTCAAAATAGTCATGCAATACTTTTTGAATTGCATAATAATATTAGGAGGTTTAATATTTATTTCCATTGAAGAACTTAATTCATTTACTTTTTCTTTAGGCCTAATTAATTGTTTCCTCGAAAGTTCAGAAGTCTTGAAAGGAACTTGGAAGCAACTACAAAAGGGTTTAAGTAAACTCGATTTACATGAACAACCCCCTCATCCCAGCAATTTATATTGCATCGCGTAGGCTGAGTCTCAGCTCTCTCACAGTAGTTCATAAAGCCCTCCATTAATAAAACTGATCTCGCCCATAATAAACTTTTTCCTTGAGTTACTCTAGCCTAACTATGAGTTATAATCCTGATTACACCTTATAATGCAAGAGATCTTTTGGGTTTCAGATTCTGAGACGAGGAGTGGGAAGAAAGACGTGAAACTTATGGTTCGATAACTTAAGTTTAACTTAACTTAAGTAATATTAGGGTTGTATTTGTCCCCGATTGCATTTAAAAAGACTTTAAAATTCAGAACTTGATCTTTTTGTGTTAAGTTGGTCCCACGAACCTAAACATTTGTGATGGTACCAGTATGTACCTCATGCACCAACATAAACGAAAGAAGTTTCTAAGAAGACATGGAAAGTATGTCAGTTGTTAACTAGCCTATAAGGAGTTGTAAAAGTAGAATAAAAGGCAATAAAACTCAAAAATTTGGAATAGCCTTAATATTTTTGTGACAACACCACAACCATGCTCAGAAAAGATATAAAATTTAATCCATGTCATTTATTCAGATTTAAACTTCGTTAAACTACGATTTTTTGTCGTTTTCGTACTTTAAATAATATGCGAATTCCCACATGAAATTTCTGCAATTATTTTATAAATATGTTACCCTTGCAAACAATGCCTAATAATATTTTATGAGAATTTTAAATAGTACTCTTACCATTTTTTGAACTTTTAAAGTTTCTTAAACGTGCTGCTGTGACTTGTTTCTTCACAAGCCGTTTATGTTTTATTTATTTATCACACCGTTAAAGATAAGTTAGAACTTTTATGGACATTCAAAAAGGTCTTAAATAACACTCAGAACATGAAAAAATGAATATTGGTATACAAATGTTTTCATACGTTAAGTATCAGGGAAGGCACAAGTTACATAATTATATGAAACCAACAATTCATGTTACAAGTAATCAGGAAATAATTTAAAGTCAATAATCAATAATAATACTTAAAATAGTTAAATTTAAAATTAAATAAATTTTAACAGAAACTGCGGATAACTTCATTAAACTTTTAGGCTTAAAAAAAAAACTAATCAAACAAAAAAAATAATCATAGGGTAACTTATTTGAATGATCAGTCTGATACTTATCTTAAGTTCGCGGTTTGATTAAGACTATTGCAGGATAATTATTAATTATTAGCCATGGGTTTACATAACCCTCAGCAAAGTAGGCAACCAAATATACGATGGAAATATGGGAGAAAATGCTAATAAAAGTAATATTTAGTCTTAATTTGACATTTTGTTTTTTACAAACAGCAATTAAATTTTAACAAAGCCCTACCCGACCTTTATTTATTTTTTTTCCTTAAAAGGACCGAAAAAAAGGAACATCTAAAGTTCAGTAGATCATAGTCAAGTGGTGAGAACGAACATTGAGTGTCACGACTTAGAGGAAAGTAGAAATGAGAAAACTAAGCATCGGAAGATCAGAAAAACTTTCTATCAGATTAGAAAATAAAAGGTGACTTTATCGATATTATTATATGTATTTGTGTTTCAAATTAAATAATAAACAAACATTCAGTTATTCGGGATTAAATAGGGCAGATTGATATATTATTTAAATATAGCTGAAAACGACTAACTAGATCAGTAGTTTCTAACATAAATTTTTCGCGACTCCTTACTCCAATCCTTTCAATAACAAGGACCCCTTAAATCCTAAATATTTAATATGCATTTAAATTTTTAGTGGGCTACGGCGATCAAGTATGTTTCACAGAGAATACTACTCCTACCAAAACTATGTATGCCAAAAATGACCAAGTAGGGGAAATGGGAATGAAGAAAAAAGGAATTTACTTCAATCCACGAAACATTGAATTACTAAAATATTTTTATTATTATTATTTATTGAAATTTAGAACTTTATTAGTTAATACATCAAGTAAATTAGCTAACAGAGAAAATACATGAAAAAGACATGAAGAGCACTCCACTAGGTAAACTAAACTAGAAGGTCTCGAGGTCATCTTCTTTTCAGACGCCTCGGAGAATCGTCAGGAATGGAAGGGGGAGCAACTAGTGGGTTAGATTGGAAGTTGAGTTTGTCATGGAAGGATCGATACATGGTTTGGGCCAAATTATATATGAAATTCAGGTCTTTATCGATGAGTTTATTCGTTTGTTTGTTTATTTATTTAACGTCACTTTATGCTACTACGGCTAATCGGACGATGCTACAGTGGGAGTCCTAAGTTTTGCCTATCCAGGTTTTATTAGGATAGGGATCTTTAACGAGTACCTGACATCGCACAGGCTCGGACCACCTTTTAACGTCCCCTCCGAAGGACGGCGTAACTAAGGATTTTTTACTCCCATTAAAAAATCCTAGGACCACCTGTGGGATTGAACCCGTGACCTTTAGCATGGGAGGCTGTTACGCTAGCTACCCAGCTACAAGTGATCCCAAGAGTTTATTCGTGACAAAGTAAGAAACACTGAGGTACTAAAATCTAAAACTAATTTAAGATAGCTATTTATTCAGATAGTCATAAAGAAGTAAAATATGATTCATTACCTTATGAGATACATCTGTCTTAAAGCTCATCGTTTTCGAAATGTTAGAAAATGGACAATTTTGGGGTTCTGGCTTTGCATTATTTGTCACTCAGTGAACACTAGCAATAATATCACTTAATAAGTTGAATCTGTCTGTGTGTAGCACCTGTTGGGAACCACCTGAACAAGATATTACCTAAATCCTCAAAAAAAACATACTTCCAAAGTTGATTTATGAATTGAGAGATTTATGTTATATATTGTAACAAAAAATTCGTTAAATGCTTTTTCAATAGCTTATATGTTTTTAGAGTTAGATGAGTTGGGTTGGAATAGTTAAACTATTTCGTCCCAATTTTCTATCCGTTATCGCTTTGTGCACCCATGCTAAAAAAAAATTAATGAAAGAAAAAACTAATGTTATTCAGTAAAAATTACTTTTATGCTGTGGAATTCAATGAAACCCTGTGATCAGTTACGATTCGAGCTTAAGAGTTACAAATTAAATACTTTCTTTTCTCGTCATCTTATGATAGATGTATTTCAAATAACCTTTTTTATAGCAAATGTTCTTTTTGCTATCATTTACCTATATATGAAATATAGAAAGGGAAATTATGAACTTCGAATTTGAGTTTTTCAGGTTTTAGGGTCCCCTGGCCCTTCCAACTCGCAAATCATGCAATAAGGTTCGCGTTAGTGGTAAGTCTTGCTAAAATACGATAAGTCGTACGGAACTGAAATTTCTCTATCCTGATTTTTTTTTTTTATTTTTATGATTAAAAAATCTAAAAATTAACTAAACCAACGTGAATAGTAATGTGAAAATTAAGTTTTTACAAAATTAAAATATCCTGAACAAGATCCTGGAGAGTTCTATATTTTCAAATTATATTTTAATTAAGATATTTTAATATACTTACATATAATATTTGAGGAATGTTCATTTTGATAAGACAACACTTATATATGTTCGATTTTCAAGGACTTTTTCATTTCATATTCATTTATAGATTAATTTTAGCTAGTTTACAGATGTTTTGGTAAGATAAGTAAATAAGTTACGAAGTATTCTTCTGTTATTTGACAGGTTCATTAATTTGTTAATTAATAGATTGTCATTTTATGCTTTTGTGCTATAATGGTAGCCCTAAATTTTGCCCATTCAGTTTTAATTAGAGATCTTAACGAGTACTTAAGACATCGCACAGGCTCGGGACCACGTTTTTACGTCTCCTTCAAAGACATAACCAAGGAATCATTATTCCTATTAAAAATTTCTAGGAGTACGTGCCATGTTTGAACCTGCAACCTTGTGCATTGATGGCAGTTACGATAGCCACTACACCACGGATGACCTCCCAGGACAAATAGTATAACTTTCAATCTCAAATGAATTCTTAAATAGGCGTAAATCTCTGTTTTAATAGAGTACTTGATTGTAGCTTTAAATCTCAATAGTTTTAATCACACAGTGACCTTAGAAATCGTTCGTTCTGCTTTTGCTTTCCTGACGACTGTTCCAGAACAACCTTTATTAACCAGAGTGGTATTTTCACTGATGTGAGTTAAGCGAAAGTAGGATTTCGTTCCCACCTAGCAACATTCCGACCCGATGTGTGACGAGCGTTTAGGAGAACTGTGTTTTATAAATGGCATTCAAGATGATTAAAAAATCTGAAGATTGTTTGCAGGTTTTGAGGATTTTTTACTTGTATTAAAAAATCCTATGGCCACCTGCGGGTTTGAATCCGGGAAATTTGCCATAGGAGGCTCTTATGCTAACTACCATGCTACAGGTAACGTCTGAAACTCAATTTAATTAATTATTTATTTTCATCTCTTAATGAATTTAAAAATTCTTAAACAGATATTAACAACGGAGGTAAATGAAAGTTATGTGCTGTGCGCACCACATCTTTTTATGTCTTAAGTGAAATTTATTCAATTACATTATTTAATTTTCATATTATTTTTTATACATCAATGAAATATTCTTTCACAATGCAGTTCGGTTTATCTTAAATTAATTAACATATATACTACAAAACCAACGTCTCCAAATACATACAATTAAGAGAATAAAACATTTGCTATTATGAAACAGTCAACTAATATTCATAGTGCTAAAGTTGTGTTTTTATATTTTTATTAATGTCTTTTTGTTTTCTATGAACATTTAACTTTACTCAGGACTTACGTACCATTTTTTCAAAAGAAATTCAAGTCCTTACACAAGGGATTCAACCATTTTTTTTCTCAATACGATGTACATCACTACAGGGACCAGATGAAGATTTTTAAATATTTTCTTTTCTGCTTGACTCAGTCGCTTTTTATAGATTGGCGAGAAAATAAATATACCAATATTCTCGGATATTCGCCCAAAATTGAGTGCAGTTTGGAAAGAGATTCCTAATACAGAGCTTAGGGGTTGGAAGTTCTTTTCGCATTTGGCCCTTCCCCCCCCCCCCATCAGAGGGATAATACCAGAGGATTTTTTGCTGCTGAGTGGGTAGCCCTGCTCCCTCATGGTCAATTTTTCCTTATTACATCCCTAGGGGTTCCTTCTCAGCCCTTTATTGGACGTTTTGGATAGATCATTTATAATAAGAGAAATTAGTGATATCGAGAAAGATACTGAACAATAACCATGTTTTCAGAACAGGATAGGATGTTACATGAAAAAACAAACTATAGATAACTTACAGGGAGCAACACGATTGTCAAAATAAAAAAAACACTATCTGGTTATAACCTGTATGCAGAGATTTTGTTTATAATCTCTCTCTATATAAAGTGATGTCACGATATTTGGTTTCCGTTAACTCCTCATGAACCACGGTTTTCAGTATCATTTAGGGACTGAAGGTTTATAATAATAATAATAATAATAGGCTTACCGAACCCGAAGGTTCGATGCCGATACCACCAAACTTCGCCTGCACAGACTCGTCCAATGTTCACCGGTCAAGCCCAAGTCCCCGAGATCAGCCTGAATGCAATCCTCCCATCGACGCTTCGGCCTACCCTTCGGACGCCTACCAGTCGGTTCAGCGAATACCAACTTTCTCGGAATCCGTTCCTCACTAAGCCCAAATACTTTACGCGCCCATTTGAGTCTCCGCGATGCTATCAACTCAATTATATTCACAGGGTACAAACTCCGCAATTCCGCGTTGTGCAACCTTCTAAACTCCCCAGTGGTCTCATCTCTCTTCGGACCAAATATTTTACGCAGTACCTTATTCTCGAAAACCTTAAGCCGTTGTTCATCCTTCAAAGTAAGCGCCCACGTTTCGCATCCGTAAAGAACCGTTGGAAGAATAATAGTTTTATAAATTCTAACCTTTAAGTTTTTAGACAGAAGCCGCGAGCTAAGTAATTTAGCAACTGAATAATAACACGCATTTCCCACCTTTAACCGGGACTTTATTTCTTCCTGGATTTCATTTTTTCTTGTTATCATTGACCCTAAATACTTGAATTTCTCTACGTGTTCAAAAGTATGACCTGAAATATTAATATCGTCAAGATCGCTACCATTTCTGCAACTAATCATATATTTCGTCTTATCGGTATTTAATTCGAGACCTATCTCTTTACCGGTTTTTATTAACACACTTGTATTTAGTTGTATAGTTTCCGTGTCTTCACCTAGCAGTACCAAATCATCGGCATACCCCAAAACCGAAATCTTGTCACCCATATTTAAGCCTTTCTCGGTACACATCACCTTTTCTATGACATATTCTAAAGCTATATTAAATAACACAGGTGAAAGGGAGTCACCCTGTTTCAAACCCGATCGCACCTCAAATCTCTCGGAGTAATTATGACCGATTCTAACTTTATGAAATGATTCCGACAAACACATCTCTACTAGGTTTACTAACTTTTTAGGTATCCCCTGTTCAATCATGATGTTATAAAGCTTCTGACGGTCTATTGAATCATAAGCCTTTTTAAAGTCTATATAAAGTTGATGGACTACACCGTTGTATTCCAGCTTCTTCTCTAATATTTGACGTAAGGAAAATATTTGATCAATAGTCGAGCGATTCCGCCTAAAACCACATTGGTAGTCTCCGATAATTTCCTCAGCGTATTCCGTGATTCGGCTAGTTAGTATTGACGAGAATATAAGAAATTTTATAAGTAAATATAAGAAGAAATATAAGTATATATAAGAAATATAAAGAAATATAAGAAGGTTTATAAGTAAAATAAATTTCAATTTAAACGAGAAAAAAAAATTTTCTGCAACCTCATCATGAAAACATTATTCTTGAAATATAAGTAATTACATAGACCGTTGGAAAAGGAAAGCATATTTTCTATCTAATTGCACTTTTCGTTACGGCAAACTATATCTCCCAAAGCGATAAACTCTAAATCCGTCAGACAGAGATTATTTAAATATAGATGACACCTCATTCTAATTTCAGACGTGCAAAGCATGGACGATATAATAGTACCGCTATAAAATATAATAGTACTGCTATAAAATATAATCTTAATTGTACTTTAATATTTTATCATTTCCTTTTAAACCATATGAATGAACTTACACTGTGAGGTGTTAAATCTGTGGCGGTCGTGAATAAGTGGTTAAGTCAAAATCTTTCATTTTACAGGTGAGCGACTTAAACTTTACTTAAATGCCCAAAATTGAGTTATAACATACAGGTTACTTTCCATCTGAAATTTCTACCACCAAGAAATTTCTTTAACCAATTTAACACGACGTTGGAGACGGTATGAGGGAGCGATACGTGGAGTTAACTCATTTTTGATATAACTTGAGTTATCCAGTTTTTCACGACCGCAACAGAAAAATATTCTCTGTTTGATTATTAAATATAAAATTAATTATCAGCAACGAGAATCGGTTAGAGACTATTTAAACTTTTTGAATTTATTTATAAATGTTTAATTGAAGAAATTCAGATGTTCAGAGTTTTGAATATAATATATTTATTTCAATTGAATAAAACAAATGTCACCTGTGGTGTAGTGGCTAGAATAATAGCTCTAGGTCGCGGGTTCAAATCAGCAGGTGGCCCTTGAGTTTTTTAACGAGGATAAACAATTCTTAGTTATGCCGTCTTTAGGAGGAGGAGTACAAAGGTTGTTCCCAGCCTGTGCAATGTCAGATACTCGTTCGAGATTTTAATTAATCCTAGATAGGCAAAATTTAGGCAACTTTAGCATAATTAAATTAATAAACAAACAAATAAAACTTTTTTTCCAAAATTAGTGAACGGTAAATTATGATCAGAACTATAGAAAAGCCATAGCAGAAATTTCGTCAATGGAAGGGGTAGGCTGGCTGATAATTAAAGTTAATTTTTCTAAAGCCTATATATATATATATATATATATATATATATATATATATAATATATATATATATATATATATATATATTTTACATCTTTTACAAATTATTCTAATGCTTATACTGCTATTAGCGGTAGATTACTTTTTATTATTTATTAGATTACTGGAGATCTTTACGTTTTCACAATCCAAACGTTTAATAATTGGTATAAGCTGCTATTCATATTTATAAAAATCTGGTGCATGCAACACTAGCCGTTCACTTACCTTGGTAATTAAAATCATTTTAAGAATTATGAAGCAAAGCTTAACTTGAACAAAGTTATATTCAGTTTCGTTAGAAACATATGCTTTAAATTATTTTTTTAAATTATACAAATAAATGAAAACACGATCATAACTATATTTACAATCATATGGAAAACCCTGGACTGGGCTTGTCCTACCACTCGTGGAGGTAAAAGCAAAGTACGAGGGATGCGCTAAGTGGGGATGACTTAGCGGTATTGGTGGTGAGAGCCATTACTTTTTTTTTTTTTGTTTTACTTAATTATTACTTTACCTTACAATATATTTTATATATAGGTAAATGAAAATAAAAATATTGTTAAAACTGAGCTTCTAAGTTCAATATCACACAACATATATATGTACATATATTACACAACAACTTTATGCCGAAGCAAGTTTCTAATATTATTTTAAAAAAATAAATTATTTATTTATTCTGGGACATATCTCTATAGAGTGATATTACAAAATAATAAAAAAAAGAACTTCAGTGTCTTAGAGTTGAAAAAAAATAATAATAATAATAATAAAGAATATTGAACAATTTTAATAAATAAAGGTAGCTTCTAATGATGATATAGAAAATTAATAACAAAACTAGACCAAAATTAAATATATGAGCATATTTATACAAATCCTAATTACAAATGTTAATTAATTGAGATTTACAATATTGGTGTATAAAAACGAAATAATATAGTTATAATAATATGCATATGCAACACACACAAAAAAAAAAAAAAAAAAAAAAATATATATATATATATATATATATATATTATCGTATAATAAATTTATCGTTCCTATATCCTTTTTTTTTTTTTACTAAATTTGCGGAAATTCGCATATCTATTACGGAACTTGGTAATCGAACAGAAAGGAAGTGATTGGATAGACGGGATTTGAATGTCGAAAGAGAATCAGAGTGACGAATTTTAATTGTAATAATGTTATAATAATTAAGATATAAATGCTTTATTATGAGAAAAATTGATTAGGTTGGTGCAAGATGGTGCTGGCAGAGGGAGGTATAATCACAGTGGATCTAGATTGGCGACAAACTTAAATGGAAGTGGTTTTCCGTAATTAGGTTGAGACTACTTCTGCTCTGGTTCTTGGGTTCAAATAAGGAATGAAATTCTCTTTTTCTACCTCTATTTTTTTTTCAACCTTCTTTCATTCTAAAGAGATTGAGAGAGTTGCTAAAGGAGATACTGCACTACGGGCGAAATTCTATTATCAGTTAGTAAGCTGTTTTCAAGAATATTTTCTTCGTGGAAAAAAAAAAATCCTGCCTCAGAATTTTCTTATTTAATTTACCTGAAATATTTGTTTCTTCATTAGTAAGTTTTCGAATCATCCTCGTTAATTTCATTCTTTTTTTCCTTTTCTTTTTTTGTCCATGCTCAGCACATTTTTTAACGAATATTTGGATATATAAGAAAGAACAGAGCATTGTGTATACATTAACACTTCTTAATTATAGGAACCCTTATTTAACAAAAAATATAATTTGGGAAAATATACGAGAAAAAACTAATAAGAAACAAAAATGTCTTCAAAATTTCAGATTTATATTTTAAAAGAAATAACCTGAAATTAGGCAGTATAAAAAAATATCATCCAAATATATTTTAAAGATTAAGATTTTAACATTTGAAATGGCTATGTATACTAAATTAAAAAAAAATCAGTTTAAATTTCTGCACGACAGTATATTTTCAATGAATAGACGGGCTGTGGAATGGTCTATATCAAACCTAAAATATATTAATAGTTCTGCTTTATAATGATTATTATTTTTGTTAGTTTTTATGAACAATAAAATTCATCTGTTTGCTTCGGTCATTAAATATATCGAGGAGAAGTTAGTTCCGGATGCAATCAAATAAACACTCAATTAGGTGGAAACTTAATTTATTTGTGCCTGTTTCGACCTAAATTTTAGACCTTCATCATGACGACTTATTCACGGTTATTAAATATATTGATTTAAAATATGTAAAAATTCTTAAATACAATTAATTATAATATTTGAAAACACATAGCAAAAAATAGGTTCGTCGCTAAAGTCATATTTTCTCTAAAATAAATGATTATAACGGAGGGAACCTCTAAATAATGATCATAAAAGGCTTAGCGATCGATGCCGATAACACAGAATGATGCCTACAAAGAGTCGTCCAATGACCACCATCCAAGCCCAAGCACCCGAGACCAGATGAAACAAACAGCAGAAACATTGAAATTATGTAAGATTTACTCGAAAAACTATTTTTTGACTATCTCCTCTTC
Source organism: Piezodorus guildinii (assembly GCA_023052935.1). Taxonomy (NCBI): domain Eukaryota; kingdom Metazoa; phylum Arthropoda; class Insecta; order Hemiptera; family Pentatomidae; genus Piezodorus; species Piezodorus guildinii. The sequence continues at coordinate 68,596,243 of CM041293.1, forward strand.
ACAACGAAAACCAGACAATTATTTCGATGAGATAAGGGATAAAAACTAAATTCCCGAAGGGTGCTGCTATCTCATGTCTCAGAAACACACTAAAGTGTCGTTTCATTTAGCCTTAACACAATCCTCCCACCGACGCCTCGGCCAACCTCTCAGAAACATAGTCGGTTAAACAAACGCGGAATATGTTCTACACTGAGCCTAACGACTTAACATGCCCATTGAGTCACCGCTAAGCTATTGATTATACCCACGGTATAAGGTCCGTAAGTCTGCGTTTTGTATACTTTTAAATGAATAGCTAACCAACCACTAAACCAATAAAAAACAAAAACAAAATAAAAATAAATCTTTAAAAAAAATTCACATGAATATATAAAAGGCACTTCTACCCCTTCCTGCTGATCGTTTAATAAAATAAAATAATATTATTTCTTTAAGAAAATACTACCAAAACGTAAAGCCAAATATTTAATATACTATTTATTATTCATAGATATAGTATATATAATATACTATATATTATTGATGAATATTAGAATCAGCTACATTCGGGATAGTAAGTATTAAGATGATTATATTTACCATATTATATATAATAAGGTGAATATTATAGGTGGAATAGTCAGGAATCAGTCATTTTTTGAAAAGTTTCTAATTTTGCCAACGTTTCGGCCCAAGCTTGTGAGCCATCATCAGGGCATTACTGAGCCATTTCCAAGCATAAACTCTTGTTTAAATAACTATTACTATTACAATAACAAGAGATTACTGATAAGATTACTGATAAGACGAAGTATATGATTAGTAGCAGAAACGGTGTCGATCTTGGTGATATTGATATATCAGGTCATACTTTTGAACACGTAGAGAAATTCAAGTATTTAGGTTCAATTATAACTAGAAACAATGAAATCCAGGAAGAAATAAAGTCCCGGTTAAAGGTGGGAAATGCGTGTTATTATTCAGTTGCTAAGTTACTTAGTTCGCGGCTTTTATCTAAAAACTTAAAGATTAGAATTTATAAAACTATTATTCTTCCAACGGTTCTTTACGGATGTGAAACGTGGCCGCTTACTCTAAAGGATGAACAACGGCTTAAGGTTTTCGAAAATAAGGTATTGCGTAAAATATTTGGTCCAAAGAGAGATGAGGCCACTGGGGAGTTTAGAAGGTTGCATAACGCGGAATTGCGGAACTTGCATCCTGTGAATATAATTGAGCTGATTGCATCGCGGAGACTCAAATGGGCGAGTAAAGTTGTTGGGCTCGATGACGAGCGGATTCCGAGAAAGTTGGTATTTGCTGATCCGACTGGTAGGCGTCCGAAAGGTAGGCCGAAGCGTAGATGGGAGGATTGCTTTAAGGCTGATCTCGGGAGCTTGGGCTTGAATGGTGAGCATTGGACGAGTCTGTGTAGGCGGAATTTGGTGGTATCGGCATCGAACCTTCGGGTTCGCTAAGCCTATTATTATTATTATTATTATTTCAAAAAATGACTGATTCCTGACTATTCCACCTATAATAGTTTCAACAGTCGACTATACATCCTCAATATAAATCAAAATAAGGTGAATAGTAAGTATTTCAAAGTATTTATATAAAACGTAGTTGTATTCATGAGAGGTTTATATCTGACGTAGATAGTATTTAATCATCCTTCCATTTCTTAAAATAAACCATAATCCACATGATATTTGTCACACAAAACATGCATGAAATATTGGGGTTCACGGTCACATTTTATATTACATTATTTATTTGTACCTTATTCAAACACGGGGGTTCAGTTATTATTACAGCCTTCAATTAAATTAAAAACCTTTGGTTTCCCGCTTGTTTTCCTCCTTTTGAATCCGGCTATTTTAAAAAAGTGTGTATGATTGCTACTGCGATTGAAAAAAATTACTGATTGGTATGTTAATACCCATATATCCATGGAACACCCTGAGCATCTTGTAAAGCCCTTCGGTTGTAATATGCTGAAAAGGTGGTAGGAAAACAGGAGTTAGAAGGGAAACTCTTTGCATGAAAAATGGCACCTCTTAACAAACCCACTAGCCATACCTTCTGCTGCTCGTTCCTCATCTGTTCTTTATTGTTGTTCCTCATGAATTTAAGATACCTTACTATTTTAATACGTTGTTATTATTATCATTAATACGTCCTCTTAATATTTTTAGTTTTACTTACTTTAATAAATATAATAATATCAAATACAGATATAAAATAATTTCAGAGTTAACTTGCCAGGCTTCAGTATTGAATTAAGAATATCAAAACAAGATTAAAAACGTCCTCAGCAAATGCGTAGTTATGGAGAAGAGTCGAAAATGTTATTCAAGACTTATTTATTAGCTTCTAGGTACCCAGGAATTGGCCAAATCTTTGAAATAATAGTTTTAGGTCATTGAATTCTTCAAGAATTTTTCCTAAGCACCTGAACTCCCCATCCTTAGACTCGGAAATAACTACTTTGAGGTCCTAAATATCAGTTTTTCCTATTTAGACATATAAGTTCAATTCTTATTTATAAGTGCAATAAGACTTATTAAGGTTGATTTCGGGCTGAATAAATTCTTCCATAAATACTCAATTTTTTTTTTTTATTTCATCAGTATGACGTTTCGGGATATTCTCCCATCTTCAGAAGTCTTGTTATACATTCAGAACTCACAGCATTTTCACTAATACACACATTCAGCTAGGTAAATTAGTAAAAATGAAGTCAATATTTAAAAACATCAGATCTGAGCAAGAGTATAGTACAATAAGACTTTTCTTAGTCGTCTAGAAAAGAAACTTTGATACTAGATGAAGTTAAGATGAAAGATGAAAAATGAAGGAGAAACATCTGCAAATTATAAATGAATTATTATTTTTAATAATAATAGTTTACTGAAGATACTATATTATATATTATACATAAGGATATTTCATCGAAACTTAATGTTCCATAATCTTTATTAACCTTAAATTGCTTTAATTTGGTTATCATGAGATGCAAATATTGTTGCAGTTATGAAGATGCCCTAAACTTTGGTATTAAGAAAGCTATTAGGAGGTGTTTACATTTTTTTATTATTGTATATTCTGTGATCTGCTAAGTGGTCTCCACAATATTCCTAATTTGCATTTATGACTCCTAAGTGATTGTAAATTTCTGATGAAATAACAAATAGATCTTTGATAAAACGTCTTAAGAATTTCTGCCGGAAAATCTTATGCTCTAGTAAGCCAAGAAATTGAAATAAGAAATTAATTACTTTCTTAATCTCGATCGGTAGCCCTGACATCGGATGGGCTTGACGGGAACCCAATGAAAAAGATTCTAAAAATACTGTCCGACCATTCGATAAATATTTCCCTTAGAGATATTAAGGCCTTCTTAGAATTAAATAATATCTATTTTCAAAGCCAAATTGAGCTGAAAATAATTAAAAAGTTATTAAATTTTAAAAGTTTCACAAAGAATGGATTTAATTTACTGAAATAACGTTCAGTATTTTCCCCTATCTTCAAAAATATTTAATTTCACTGAATCAATAAAGTGATTAATGTTTCAAGGGTAGCTGAAAGGAGATACAAGTATTATAAATTTTCTTTTTGTACTTGTCAGATTAAATAAATCATTATTCATTACATACAATAAACACTATCATTAAAAAGTTAATCTGTAAAGAGAAGACAGCATAAACAGTACCATGGATTTTTTTTTAATCCAAATAAATCCAAATCTTCTGCTTAAGCTTGTTGGGAAAGTAGCAAATGTCATACTCCAACGTCATTGGAAAGACATATGTCCCATGTGAAAAAATCCTTTATTCATATCAGCTACCATTATTTTAATTTGTTAATTACTTTTACTTTTACTTGCTTATATATGAAATCTAAGGGAAAGTATTGCGATCGTGAAAATTTTCGAATTCGAGTTTTTACCGGGAATAGACGTTTTAGAGTCCCCTTAGCGCAAATCACCAGGTCCCGAAAAAAAGGTCTGTGTGTGGTAAATCTAGCGCAAAAACGAAAAGTCGTAAGAAACTGAAATTTTATATTTAAGACAGCTATACTCCTTAGATGTTACAGCAACTTTTTCATCAAAATCAGCTGACCAGAAGAAGCACTTTATACCATGCATTTTGCATCTTTTTACAATTTTCTCAAAAACAGCTCTAACTAGCTGTATCGATGTAAAATTTAACGGGCTTTAATATAATGTAGGTTTTATTTTGATTGAAATAGTCTCACAGGGCTTAAATGCCGATATTTTAAATTCTCTTCCTCTGAAGTATCTTTAATTTAGTAGATTTTATAAAAATAACCATATCATCTTGTTAACATTGATTAAAAAACAAATAAGTACCTCCACCTGATGTTTCTATTGAAACCGAATTTAAATAATTCTTCAAAGATTTATTTCGTCTTTAAATTTATTTAAAAAATGTTGAATTAATCTTAAACACGGAGGTAAGTGAAATTAGTGCGATTTTTATTATTAGTGACTTTATCTGTAGGTTAAATAAAAATGTCTATATGCGAATGTGACATTCTATAATTTCCTTCTATTAATTTAACTTTATGAATATAAATTTTAAAAAATTCATTTATTTATTTTTTTATATATTTTTTAAAATTTATTTATTTATTTTTTTTAATTTTATTATTTTTTTTCTATTATATTTTATTTTACTTATTTTTGTAATTACTTTTCTAATTATTATGTTTATTACTTTATTTTTCATTTAAATATTAATGTATTACTATTACTTATTTATTTTTATTATTATCTATTTTATCTACTTGTTTTTTATCTTTATTTATTATTATTATTATTTTTTATTTTATGTATTTTAATTTATTTATTTATTCTTTTCTCTTGAATATTATCTATCATTCATTTATCTCAAGTAGAATTATACTTATATTATAATATCTTTTAATGAATATCTCTTTTAATATTTTAACTTATACTATTTATCTTAAATTAATCTTCTATAAAATGAATATATCTGGCACTGATGACCGCGATGTTTTGTGCCATTAAAATTTAAAAACCAACCAACCAACTTTATGAATAATCTCTCTATCTTATTTAGTATTTTCTTATGCTCTTCTTTTTGTTCATCTTCATTTTAACTTGTTTTTTGCTATCTCGGCGGTCTTGTGGTTAAAGCGCTAGTTTAATGTCCTCCGGGTCCTGAGTTCGAATCCCGGTTATGACAGAATATATTTATTCTGTTAATTCAGCCGACCCTAGGGTATGGAGACTCTCATAGGGTAGACCCAGCCTCTTTAAAGTTGGTACCCAAATTGGGGGAAATACCGGGCGGCTGAGCGTGATAAAGCTCATTGTCCTTCCGTTGGACTAAAAAACAGTACAGAGCCTAAGACCCTTAATGGGCTGTAGAGGTACATTTTTTTTTTTTTTGTTTTGGTTGATAACTCATTGGTTGTTATAGTTAAAATTCAACAGGTGCCTCTGGAAACATTTTTAGCTAGTAACGAGCGAATACCTAAAATTTTGGTAAGTATTGAGCAGATTAGAGATGCCTGTGGAGTATAAATGGGAGAGGATTTCGTTAAAGCTAAAGTAATCTATTTTGACTTGGATATCGGTCAGAGAATGGCACTCTGTAGGCAGTGAGTAATGTTAGTAGCTCATTACTTATTTCCATATACTATTATATATATATATATATATATATATATATATATATATATATATATATATACCAAAAGTAGATTAACTTTTTTGTTTTTAACGCCATTTACCACTCCAACCATGACATGCACGGAATTATCCAATATATAATCAATCAATTCTGACTGAATTAAGCTGGTCGATATTCATGGACTTGCTACAAAACTAAGTTCGTTATGTTGCTAAGACAGCAACGTCTTGACTCATATGGCAACAGAAGTTTCTGAAGAAATACTTAATTCAGACATAGTTAAGGTTGCTACGAAGTTATTGAGGTTTGCAACCAAGTCGCTACTAACTACTACTTCTACGTATAATCAAAAGGCTGATTACTGCTCACTTTAATTAAAAAATTCTCATTAACGAGACTGAATAAAAGACACTTGAGAACCTGACTGATGGTTCTATTACGTCTGTAATGTGGAAAGCTACAGAAACGTGTATTCTAATTTGTTTAACGTTTTCACAATGTGACAACCCTACTGCAGGCACAGAATAATAATATCCTATTAGAAGACGTCCTCTCCACTTGCTGGTGGAAGTTGTTTCAAAGTGGTCTCAGCGAATATTATAACCCACCTGAGAATTCGCTGAATCATGCATCTTTGCCTATAACGAATTGCGTCTCTATAAATGTCTGCATATACGCTCTGACCGCTACTATGTACTTCTTGACTTGCAAATCATAATGGTTGTAATTTTTTTTGTAATGCAAGATTTCAATAGTAAGACTTTCCTATAACAAATTTTTTAATGAAGAAATAAAAATTACTTAACATAAAACTAACAAGGAGATCATCCTACAAGTGTCTCATCGAGTTTGATGATTTTGTTTTAGGTAAAACTAGACATTAAATCATTAGAATCTGTAAAATATTAGCGGTCAACGCACTCCAGCCATCGTGTAATAAAATTGGAAATGTTTTTTAATATATCTGGTTCTAATATAAGTAATCTCGTCAAAACAGTACTTTTAATGGGGTTTCTTAAAAACTGTAAGAAAAAAAAAATGATTAAGATTCCTTTTTAGGAGTGAGGAACACAGTGTTTAAGAAACTTTATTAACAGTACTGAGTCACGCCACCATGAGGCCATAGTGCACCTGCAGATCACACCATATTCCTTGAATCTTATTCAGCAGTCCTATTAACCTTTATATACCCTGTCCCTTCTCCCAGGGACCACTCACTCTCTTCAAGTCCTCGCAGTAATTACGGTACGTAATCTATGTCAGATCTAGTATAGCCATATTGTTATTATCAAGATTGTCATTATTGTCTTTTAAAGTGTTATTATCGATATTTTGTAACTTTTGAATAAATAAAATATTTTTTTTTTCAATAACGAGCACGAACACCAAAATTGGCGCCTAAATAGGGACTGCATATTTTTATCGCAGTTTTAAGAACCGAGTTTCCGCAGATCCGAACTTTTTCCGCAAATCCAGAATTAGGACTACCGCCTAGGATTCCTCACCTGTGAAGACTCAAGATTTTGGCTTACCTACCGAGGACTACCAACTTCGAGATCTTCAGATTCTGGACGAGTTCACTCACCCCGAGCATCTCGCAACGCAGGCAAAGTCTCTTATCTGCACTCAACCTTGGCCGGACTTCACTGTCGTCAGGTATCCAGCTCAAGGACAGATCTTCACACCCCGTCGAAGATTATTTTGACAGCGTACTCAATTTTTGTAAGTTAATTTCCTTTACTATTGTAATTTTATGTCTGATGATTATTTAAATTCTTTAATCCTGCGAGTAAATAATTTAATATTAACTACAAATATGGCAAGCTTTCAAATTAAATCGGCAGACTACGATCATATCCCTAATTTTAATGGAAATCCACACAATCTGTTAAAATTCGTGACAGTTTGTAGACAAGTTTACCAAATCGTGTGTAAACCGGACAACTCGTTTAAGGAACTAAACGAACAAAGATTATTAAGTAAACTTTTAGCAAAACTTACGGATGAAGCTGATTATATAAATACAACGTGCGAATTTAGTCGTGTTGAAGAATTACTAAATTATCTCGAAAGAACCTTCAGAGACAGCCGCTCAATTGAACAATTATCGCATGAATTATTTAATAACAAAATACATCATAAGGAACACCCTCTTGATTTCCTTCAAAGAATTGATAAGATCCGCACTTTAATAATTTCTAAACATCGGATAGAAAACACACCAAATAGAGAAACAATTATTAGCGCATTAGAGAAAAGTATTCTTTATTTTTTTTACACTAACATGCCCCTTCACATAAGAACATATCTTATGACTAAAGCAGAAAAGTTAAGAACATTAGATGATTTGAGAAATTTAATTCAGAATGAGAACCATCTACTCTTCGATGACCTCATAAATTCGGGAAATATGAGAAGACCCGGAGAACATGATTACAAAAGAGGCTTCGACCATAAGAAAAAGTTCGATAAAAAACATCACAAACGATTTAATAATTGGCAAAATCCCAATAACCCGTATAACCCACATAATCAAAGACAAGAGCATCAATATCGACAACAAGAACCTCCACAAGACTACCGGCAGAATAATAATAATAATAATAATTATTACCAACAATGGCCCCGTCAAGAACAACAAAGGTATTTCAACGGTTCAGGTCGATACCGGAATCAAAATTATAATAATAATAAGAAAGATGAAAATCCAACTGTATCCATGAGAACAGTTAGCGCATTCGGGAATAAACCGAAACAGCCTAATTTCCAAATTCAGCAAGAAGACCCGAAAGACCAAGAAATCAGAGAATTAAGAGAGAAATTAGAAAAATTAGATCCAAATAATTCTTTTTTAGAGAAAGGCCCGCCAGACAATCAAAACACATAAAAGAAGAGAATAAAAGCCAACTGCCTTATGTTAAAGACCACGCGAATCGTAAATGGCTTATTGATACCGGATCTTGGAAGAATTATATAAGACCAGACATTGTACCACCAGATGTTGAAAGAGAAAAAGAAAATTTTACAATAAAAACAGCAACCGGAGAAGAACTTGGCACGGAATCTATTTCAGTTTATTGCAGAAATAATTTTCTTAAAAACCCCGAAAAAATAAAATTTTATCTATTTAATTTCAGTCCCAATTACGAAATACTACTAGGAAATGAGACAATGAGGGAAATGAAATTTAATATCGATTTCGAAACCAACAAAATAAAAACTCGCTATACAGAGTTTGATTTTATTATGGAAGACGAAGTTTTAAAATTAGTTTTGAAAGAAGGCGAAAATCAGATAAAAGTAGAACAAAATAAAAATCTATATTTTATTGACTATGAAGATGATAAGATTAAAATTAAACCTGGCATCTATGATCAAAATATAATAATCGACAGTAAAGTTAACGAAACCATATATTTACCTTTATACTATTTGCAAAAAGAAGAAGTAGAATTAACAGATTCTAATAAAAAAGGAAACCATGAAATAATAAAACAAATCCCCCAACTAATCAGAACCGACCATATACCTCCTCAAGAAAAATCAAATTTAATTAAATTATTATCGAAATATCCATCAGTATTTAAGACTGAAAATGATCCCCTTTCAGCCACTGATTTATTGGAGCATAAGATTAAAACAAAAACCGAAGACCCGATATATTCGAAAAATTACAGATATCCCCACCAATTCAAAGAAAATATTAAGGAAGAAATTAAAAAGATGTTAGAATCCAAAATAATAAGACCCAGCAATTCCCCTTACAATTCTCCCGTTTGGATTGTCCCGAAAAAGCCAGACGCATCAGGAAAAAGAAAAATACGAATGGTGATTGATTACAGGAAATTAAATCGAGAAACAACCCCGGATAAATTCCCCATTCCTAATATTGAAGACCTTTTAGGCAAATTAGGAAAAGCGACGATATTTACAGCAATGGACCTTTGCTCAGGCTTCCATCAAATAAAAGTCGAAGAAAGTTCTATCCCAAAAACAGCATTTTCTACAGATCAAGGCCACTTTGAATTCCTTCGCATGCCATTTGGACTCAGTAATGCCCCAGCAACGTTTCAAAGAGCCATGAATATCATTTTTTCAGATTCTATTAACGTTTTAGTCTATATGGACGATATTATAATTTTTTCTGAAAATTACAAAGATCATTGGAAACATTTAGAAGAAACTCTTAAAAAGTTAGAAAAACATAACTTAAAGATTCAGCTCGATAAGACAGAATTTTGCAAGAAAGAATTGTTATTCCTCGGACATATTATCAGCGAACGCGGCATAGAACCTAATCCAGAAAAGATAAAAGCAGTAAAAGATTTTAAACTCCCTAAAAATGAAAAAGAAATTAAAAGCTTTTTAGGATTAACTGGTTTCTATAGGAAAATGATACCAAATTACGCAAAGATAGCTTCCCCATTAACGAGATGTCTTCGAAAAGATCAAAAAGAAATCAAACCAGAGTTATATGAAAACGCTTTTGAGAAATTGAAACAACTTGTATGTAGTAGCCCCATTTTGCAAATTCCAGATTTCAATCAGGACTTTTTCTTAACAACTGACGCAAGTAATTTCGCCATTGGTGCAGTATTAGCACAGAAGAAAGATGGAAAAGAACTCCCTGTATGTTTTGCATCCAGAACACTTAATAAAGCAGAACAAAATTACTCAACAACGGAAAAGGAATGTTTAGCCATTATTTGGGCTTGCAATCATTTTCGACCCTACTTATACGGTAGAAAATTTTTCATATATTCAGATCACAAACCTTTAGAATATTTAAGAACGTGTAAAACACAGAACGCCAGATTAATTAGATGGAAATTATTGTTAGAAGATTTCGAATATGACATAAAATACATTGAAGGAAAGGCTAATAAAGTCGCCGATCATTTATCCCGTTACCCTATTGAAGAAAGGAAATTAAAAGAACCAGAATTTGATATTTTTCATACAGAAAATTCTCCTAATAACTATTCACAAGAAATCGTAGATTTATTACAAGAAATGGGAATAGAAGAAACCCAAGAAGAAGCTAACAATGAAAACTTAGAAGGAATTAATAATGATGAAAACATAGAAGAAAATAATAATGGTGAACACCAAGAAATAATTCAAGATGACATATCTTCTTTAGCAACGCAGCACTCCACAGAATCCTCCGATAACAGAATCTTAATAGTTGATGATAAATCTAGACCAGTAAATGTTGAGAAAAATCAAATAATAATAAAAAAGGGACACGCGAAAATTCAACGCGAAACAATATTCAATAATAAGCAAAGAACAACAATTGAATTTACTTGGCCTTATCATGAAAAAGATTTTGAAATAGAAGAAAAACTTTTAGAAATCTTAAGACCAAATATAACTTACGGCATATACTGCTCACCCATATCAGATTCTATAGAAAGTGAAAATAATTGGTATAATGCATTATTTAATAAAGTTGCATCACTCATTAGAGAAAAATTTCCCACAAATAGAATTAAAAGATATTATAAACTATTGCCAGATGTAAAGAACACGGAAGACCAGAAATTACTTATCCTTGATTATCATATCGCCAAGACATGCCACAGAGGTATAAATGAAACATATTTAGTTTTGAAAACCAAATTTTATTGGCCCAATATGAAAGATCATATCACAGAAATTATAAACAAATGTGACACATGTGGAAAAGGCAAATACGATAGAAGACCTATAAAACAAAAATTTAAAATTACTCCCACACCTGAGAAACCCTTTACAGATTTAATGATTGATACCTTACACATGAGTAATTATTACATTTATTTAATAGTAGATACTTTTTCCAAAAGAATATTTTCTTATTACGCAACGAGTTATAATGCCATAGAAAGCATGAAAGTATTGAAAAAATATTTAGCATATTTTCCAAAACCCCAAAAAATATCATGTGACAACGGAAGAGAATTCGACAATAACTTGTTTAAAGATTTTCTAAACTACTTAAATATTGAATTACATTATACTACCCCCAATCACCCTAACTCTCTTGGATTGCTTAATCGAGCAAGCTCTTCGTTATTAGAAATTTTAAGACTTATAAACATAGAAAACAAAGATGATAAAGAGGAAGATAAGTTAGAGCAAGCAACGACAGCATATAATAATTCCCTTAATCAAGATCTTAAAATGACCCCTAACGAAATAACTTTCGGTATCACTAATGAAACTTATAATGAATCCCCGGAAATAAAAGAATATCTTGTTCATGAGTACCATCGGAAAATGAAGCAGCTTTTCGAAATAACTAAGAAAGGTATAGAACAAAATAAAGAGAGAAAAATAGGCAAGTTAAATGAAAATAGAGAAGACATAGAAATCCCGGAAGATGTGTATATAAAGAGACAACAGAAAAAGAAAATAGATCCTAAATACGAAAAAGGAAAGTATGTTGATAAAAGATTTCAAAATAGAAATAAAGGTAGAAAGAAAAAACTCCACCCTGATCAAGTCAAACGACCGAAAAAGGTCACTAAGAAAAAGAAATCAAATAATAATAATAATAAACCTAGTACAAGTCAAAAAAACCCAGAAATAACTGATGAAGATATTGAGAATGTCATAAAAGAAATAGAAACGTCTAATGTTACAGGAGTCAGCCAAGATGACTTTGAGTTCGACGACGAATTGTTTCAAGTATCTTCTGATCGCAGCGCTTACGGTTCAGATACAGACCCTGCTAATACAAGATTTATCTGACGGACCAGGAGCATCCATCGTACAAATTAATCCATCTTTTATAATTGAAGATTGGTACACATTTTTACATTATAAGAATCTTACAAATTTAACAAGAGAAATTCAAACCCTTAAGATTAGCATTGACGTATTAACAATTAGTAATGAATATAAAACTTTGCATAATATTATTGAACAAAAATATAACAAGATATTAGAAAAAATTAATCATATTGTAAATATAAATCGGAATAACCGATCAAAAAGAGGTTTAATTAACGGACTAGGCAATGCTATTAGTTGGCTCACCGGCAATATGGACGCCGATGACAAAGAAAAGTATGATAATATTTTAAATAAAATCGAGAGAAATATGTATCACATAGAGCATAATGAAAATGTTAGATTAGGATTAAATAAAGAATTAACATCTAAACTTAATAAAGAAATAATTGTTTTAAATAAATATAAGGATAGTATAGAAAAAATAAATAATTTTACAGATTTAGCTCTTACTAAGTTAATGTATCATGATTTATTAGCCGTATTAGATTTAGTAGAAAATCAATTAAATGATATAGAATTTTCCTTAGAACAATGTAAATTAGGAATTACCCATCCAAGCATATTAACGACTAGAGAACTAGAACAATTAAACATACCGTTCGGAGAACCAATCACAGAAAATGTAGAATTAAACTGGTTACTTAGCTCCACATTTTGTTCCCTATCAGATACAGGATTAATTTATTATTTTATTAAAATCCCTTTGAAATCATTGCCAAAAACAACTTATTATGCTATGTCATATCCAGTTACAAGGAATAATAAAGTCATTACTCTAAAGATTAAAGAACAACTAATCATTAGATTTAAAAATTCGTTTTACAATGGAAATTGTATTAAATTCAATAATCATCATTACTGTAAAGACATGATAGAGATTAAGGACAAATGTATTTTAGAATTATGTAAGAATATAGAATTAAATGATTGTAAAGCTGTAGAAATAAGAACAAACCCTATAATCAAACTTATACCCACATTACACCAATATTTAACCTTTAATATTAGCAATGTAACAACTAGTGTAACAAACACACAAATGTATCATCTACCATCTACTAGCCTCCTTAATCTTAATGAAAAAGAGAAATTTGTAAATATAAATGTACCACTTTCTTATGTTGACAATGTAAATATTCCTTTTATTTCCTATCATTCTGTTAATAATAAAACTATTGTATCAACAAATTTTACTTTTGAGGAATTACAACAAATAGACTTAAGTAATATAGAAATAGAAGAATTAGAACCTTATGATATAACTGTATCCCAATTTATTTCTTATATATTTTATGTAATATGTTTATATCTTTTATGCTATAATCTTTATCGTCAGTATTGTAAACTGGAATTACTGTGTTCTAATCCTTCAAATGATAATCCAAGTACCCATCCTCAACCACCTGAATGTTTTGATGGCAGAGCCAGAGCTTGGTTTCAATATTTACAGAATAGACAAACCGTCCCAAATCCTTAAATTTAGAGTTCAGTGGGCTTCACTCTCATAAGGACGGAGGAGTCACGCCACCATGAGGCCATAGTGCACCTGCAGATCACACCATATTCCTTGAATCTTATTCAGCAGTCCTATTAACCTTTATATACCCTGTCCCTTCTCCCAGGGACCACTCACTCTCTTCAAGTCCTCGCAGTAATTACGGTACGTAATCTATGTCAGATCTAGTATAGCCATATTGTTATTATCAAGATTGTCATTATTGTCTTTTAAAGTGTTATTATCGATATTTTGTAACTTTTGAATAAATAAAATATTTTTTTTTTCAATAACGAGCACGAACACCAAAATTCTGTTTTGAAGAGATTACTTATATTTTTAGGATTATTACCAAGCATAAAAAAATACGTTTACTCCGGCGCGTACCAGCAGTGGCTCGCACTAGTCTGTCTTATTACTTATAAGGGTAAAAAAACAAACAAAAAAATAAAACGTTTTAAGTGCCTTTCGATTTATACTTACTGGTAGAAATCTAAGCTTAGTATGAAAAAACCGCACGTATTACTCAAATTTCAAAATAAGCACTAACTAGACTGTTAGCAAACGTACGACTCGTATACAGGTCGGAACAAGCATTAATCGATGAAACATGGCATAAATTCGAGCGGTGCCCCACAGAGCCGACAGTGAAAATCGGGACAGCGGCTTGAACGTGTTAAATATTTGAAAGGGTTATTTTTTATTATTCCCCTTTGAAATGAGGAAATTTTGACTCAAACTTATTTTTCTACCTTCACTAGAACCTGAGATATTAAATAAAATGTGTTTTTCGCGCGTTAATTTTCCGAATTTTTAACTAGACTCCTGGGGCGCCTTGGCCCCTAATAATTGGCAGAATCTGGTGTTTGAATGTGTATTTTCCCCCAAAAAATTAATTTAAAAACGTGAGACATATTTGGGATCATCCCCTTGTAAGTTCTTTCGATTTTTTTTTATTTATATCTTCAATTATTACACATTAATGAAGATAACTCATTTACAATAATTGATTCGAGCCAAATTAACATAAACGGATTTATAGTAATTATAGAAATGTAGATTACATTGCCTAGATATGTAATATACTTACTTTTCTTAAGCTGTTCCTTATTTTTCTTTATCCCCTTATTTTTTGGCTGTGATCTCAGGTCGTTTCATTTATCATGCGGAGGAATTTTCTTTCTATTTTCCGGATCCTGATTTCTTGGATCCCGGCCAGAGACTAAGTTCTACAATTCTGTATCTGAATGGATTTTATTATGTCATTGACCAACCTGCTTTAAAAGCTATATTTGTGCGCTTGTTTACCTAGTTTAGTAACTTATAAGAAATGGTTGCGCTATTTCACCTGAAATAGAAAAAAGTTTCATAATACAAGGCTTACATCATCATATTGTCATAATATGTGTATAGATATATCTATGCAACGCCATGCGATACCACCAATAGCTTTCTACAAACTTCCATCGACCACACTCAAAGTTTACATTCCCCAGATGAGCTAGCTCTAATATCACTTTTCCACTTACGTTTCGGTCTACTAGAAATTTACCTTTCCGCTCTACACTAATCAGAATTCAGAAAAACCTTTTATTTCTTTGAAGTAAAATACAACTTTAGATGTTATAACTGCAACTTTAATAGGTTCTATACTCAGCAGTTCCGCATTTCATTTTTTCTTTTAGTTCTATGATTACGAGTTATTTTCTTGGAATAAATATTCTATGATGACATTTACAATTATTATAAAAACTGAGGATGATAATTTCGTATAATGTATATTTTTTTAAAAAAATAAGTCAGGAAATAGTACGTGTATAATTTAGAACTATAAATAACAATTAAGAATTTTGGAAGAAATTAATCAGCAATAATACCTACCTATAATAGAAATAACAAGTTTTTATGTGGCTTTGACCATGCCTTTATTTTTTCTTGAATTTTCTAAATATCGTCAGGAGTTCATAAAGAGTATACTGGAAATTTTAGATTTGATTATCAACGAAATTATTTAAATTTATTTCAGGTATAACACCGGATTTCACCTTCTTTGACTGCTTCTAAGAAAATTTTAAAGTTGTCTCTTTAGGTGTAAAAAAGTGTTTAATATTGAAATATTTCATTATGTAAATATTTTCATCTCTGTTAATATTTTGTAGGGGTTTTAAAGTATTTTTGGTATAATATTTAGGACTTCGATATAGTTCTTTTAAAAATGTTCTAAAGCCTCTGATTTAACATTTTATAAAAAAATTGAGTAGTAGATAGAATATGGGAGTGGCGTGGGTCTGTTTTTTGGGTCCTGGGTTCGAATCAGGCTGTAACAGAATATCATTTATTCTGTTAACTCAGTCGGTGGCGACCCAAGGGCATACAGACGCTACTGGAACAAACCCAGCCTCTGAAAAGTGGGTACCCGAAAAAATTGCGGGAAAATCTGGCGGCTGAGCGTGATCAAGGCCTAATTACCTCATTGCACGGCCGTTGGCCGAAACAGTACGAATATCTATATGTACTGTGCCCAAGACCCTTCATGGGTTGTAGCAGTACAGGTATTTTTTTGCAGTAGATAGAAGCTTTAAATTTTATGTTTAGCATTTAGCTGCTTGTAAATTACAAAAGGTGTGTTTAACCTTTGATTTATTACAATTGGAGACAAATCTTCATATTGTGCGAAACATTCCCACATGGCTAGTATTTTCTTTATCAATATATATATATATATATATATATATATATATATATATATATATATATATATATATACTGATATATTGTTGAATATATATAATGTTGCCAACACAGACACGTCCTATGACCACTGTCCAAGCCCGCGCCCCCAAAATCAGACCAAAGAAAAAAAACAAAAAAATTAACCTTACATAAACTTTATACATATATATATATATATATATTGATAAAAAAATATTCTTAAAAGGATAGTATCGATCATTTGAAATGAATCGTTGTACAAATAAACATCAACAGATGCCTCCGTTCTGACTTGTTTTACGAAGTTCTCTCGAGGGTAAACTTCATTAAAATTCTTTACAGAACCGAAAACGTCCCTCTGTGGCCAGAAGGGGTGACGTGCCGTTTCAATATTTTAGGAAGCTACTTTACGGCTACGCTGCAAAGTTTCTCGCTGGAATTTTCTTTTCAAGCACGTAAAAAGTAACTTAGTAAAGAGGACTTGGCCCTTTACTGTAGTTTCATATTGGGAACGATTATGCTGGACATGTGGTAAGTTTACTTATTAAAAATAAGAGGTAGTAATGTTTACTTAATTGTATAGATTTTTTATCCGCATAGTATATTCTTATGCCAAACAATTTATTATAATTGTTACATAAGACATTTTTCTATTGTTACTGCTCTATAGTTACATACTTAAAACAATGTTTTTTTAAAAAACTAAAATTCATTTCTAAATACTATTATAATGATTTTACTTTCTTAATTATCTAATTGGCTATAAATGTTGTTCTTATAGCACAGATGTTCACTTGAGCACTTAGCACGAAATATCTATATATATTTAATACTTCCCTGATGTTTTATTTTATTTCTGTCATTATTATTATCATAATCATTATCATATTCTAATAAAATAGAAACCTTGGAGCAATACAATCCATGTAGGGTCTCGGGTTCAGTGCATGTAGAGATTCGTACTGTTTCTAGGCCAACGACTGAGCCATGAGGTGATTAGGCCTTGGTCAACCTCAGCCGCCAAGTTTTTTCCCCAATTTCGGGTACCCACTTTAAAGAGGCTGTGTCTGCCCTAGAGACTGAAGATTCAACACAAAATTAATATTTCTAGAATTTAAAGTTCTGAATATTAGGTAGTTGTTTGTCGAATGTTCGTGTCTCCATATTTTCAATAATGGACTTTTACCGGAACTAAAATGTAATTACATTACAAGAAGTAATAAATTAACTAATTTTGATTTGCCATTTATTTAAACATTTTCCTATAAAAAAAATCTTATAATGTTGTCATTAGATTTATTTTTTATAATAAAATTAGTTTTGGAAAATTTTGCAGTTTGGCCGCTTTCAAGCAGATTTTTCTCGTTTTCTGGCGTTCTAGTGGTTTTTAAATTATTTTTTTCTCCATAATGTTGGGTTATATGTCTGTTGTATAGAGTGTGCTTAATAATTATTTCAATATAGATTAACACATAAATTTCTATATATATATCCAAACCTTTTGTTTTTAGAAATAATTATATTAATTTTTGTAATTATTTATTTTTTCCAAAAAAAGTAATTGATAGTGATAAGAATTTTTTTTTTTTTTTTTTTTTTTTTTTATTGAGAAATATTACAATTTGTTACATAATGAACAGTAGTAATAGTGATGTAATAAACATTCATACAATATATACAGACAATTATGATAAAGTCAAGTTACATAAAATCGGAAATAAACAAATTCAAATATATACAAAAAAATAACAATTAATAAAAACAAAAAACAACAAACAAATCAAAGCAACAACCTGTAGTAGAGATAAATACAATTTGGAAAAAATAAATAAAAATCATACAAGCAAACTTAACTATATACAATCTGCTAATGGGACCCTAGACTCGGCTGCTCCCTCCACAAGTGGGGGGGAGAAGCCGAATCCAAGAGATCCCAGCGCATCACTGGTGTAAGCCAGTGGAGGCCAGTGATAAGAATTAAAAATTTATTTTTCAATTTCTTCTAATATAAATGCAGTTCTTTCACTTCTACTCATAAATATAAATCTACACAACTTCTGCCTTCAAGGACAAGTTCACCTTACTGAAGACAGGTTGTACAAGGGATTTGCACATGAAAAATAATAATAATGGTACATACAATTTGTAACATTTTTTATGAATTTGTAATCTTTAGTATGGCGAATAAACTATTGTCTATTGTTTTCATGGAAACCTTAACACAGAACATGAATAAGATTCGAATTTGCTCACAATATAGAGTTCGCTAAGCCTATTATAACTATCATTATAATTATTTTCTTTAATTTAATTATTTTATAGTATATAATTGGCCTGCATAGGTCAAGGAGTAAATAACATAAAAACTAATAATACTCATTTTAATTAAATACTTAGAGATATATTAAGTATTTCATTTAAATTAATATAACTCCCAAAAGTTAAGTTTGCCCGTAGGATAGTGATGCTAATATGTTTAAAACGAACGTTTTGATGTTTACCATTTGGTAATTCATGTGGCCCGAATTGCCACTCCGTACCTTGCCAATCTCACGATTTGTACCTGTTACCCCTAACACGGGTAACCTCGTCAATATCCCACAGAATCAGAGGTGAGTACCTCTTTACGACCTCATTAATAGCAAGTTGCTCCCTCACGCCTACTAAAACTCAAGTACTGCACTTTAAAACTTTATAATTCAAGCTCCATATTATAACTTCGCCCCTCTAACTGATAATGTATGGAAAAGGATAAGCAAGGGTATAAGATGTTGTCTTGAAAAGGAACCAATTATGTAACTTAGGAATCTTTAGGGTACTTGGTAATGTAACTTTATCATTGTTTAAAAGAAATATTAGCATTCTTCGCAACTTTCTATCCTCGAAGTAGAATACTTTTAATGCACTTTCTTTTACGATGCTGTTGAGGTAAGGTATTATTATGTTATGACTTTCGAACAACCGTTTGATACCCTTTAACAGATATTAAGGAAAGTTGTAGTTTCCCATTACATAGTTTCTGGTTACATCAAATCAACTAATCTCGAAAGATCGTGTTATCGAAATAAAACTTTCTTGTTGGTTGGTTTTAGAAATCGAATGCAAAATTGTCTATAGAAAAATATCTGGTGCGATCAACACACGACTTTTACTTACTACGACTGTTCAAATAAATATAAAAACTATCAACTATACTTCAATTTGAAAAATATTTTAAGTTGATTTTTATAATACGTGTATTCATTTTCATTGTAAATATTTAATTTATATTAAATAATATAACATTATTAAATTGTTAATCAGTAATAAGTTTATTCCCTATTCTTAACTTTATATAACCTTTTCCAACTTTTTGTTTCAGACAACACTTTTTTTCTAAAATCTTTCTCTTTCGAACGGTATTGTTTACGTCTATATTACTGTTCTTATTATCAAACGAACAAAAATTCCATACAAAAATAGTTATACTCATTATCTTTTCGTTGGCCATTGAATTCGTCCAACATGTATATTTAGCCGTCCTTCATCAATTTTATTAAGATGATATGGTTAATCTTTTGGAATATAAAACAAAAAATTGCATAAAAAAAGTTTCATCCTTTAGTTGTTTTTCAAATTCACACAACTTACATATTAAGCAGTTATTTATCAATGCTAACAAGATAATATGGTTATTTTTACAGAATCTACAAAATTAAAAGTAGTTCAGAGAAAAAAATTTTTAGCTCTGTCAGACTATTTCAATCAGAAAGAAACCTACATCATATTAAAACCCATTAAATTTTACATCAATATAGCGAGTTAAATCAAAATCGTTGCAGCCGAGAAAATCGTGAAAAGGTGCAAAATGTAATATGGTTAGCCGATTTTGATAAGTAAAAAAAAGAAGTCAAGCATTATCTATTAAATTCGGTCATATTTCCTCTAAAACATATTATACTTATTAGTACATACTTTTTTTTTTTTTTTTTTTATTGAGATATATTACAATTTGTTACAAAATGAAATTACATAAAATAGAACATAAATAAATTCATATATATATATATATATATATATATATATATATATATATATATACAATAAAATAATAATAATAAATAAAAAACAAAAAAAATCGAAACAAAAACATATTATTAAGATAAATAAAAAGTTGGCAAATAAATAAACATCTTACACACAATCAAAACTATATACAATTGCTAAAGGGACCCCAGCAAGCGCTTTTCCCTCCACTTGTGGAGGAAAAAGCGGAATCCAAGAAATCCCAGCGCCTCTATCTCAGCCGCATCACTGGTCTGAGCCAGTGGAGGCTGAGTTAGGGCGCTGTAGCCTCAAACATACCGTACTTGGTGCATACTAAATTCGCAAAATAGGATTGTATTTAATAACAACTTATATGTAACCTTTATGAAACTTTTTAATGCATTAATTAATATTTATCGTTTCACTTCAGGTGATCCAACCTAATAAGGCAATATAACTCTTAATTAAACAAATTAATTAGCTAAGAATATATTATTTTTTTATGATGACCTAACCTATGAAAAACCAATCTTATCTAAAATGTACTGCTATTGTAAATATAAAAAAACTACTAAGTAAAATAATGCATTATTTCTGATTTGATTTTTCGGCTGTTCATTGGAGAAAAATGAAAAAATATATCTTAGTTCTAGTTAGATTAGTATTAATTATATGAATTAAATTTTCTTATTTAATATCTTTATATTCAATATTATTATGGATATATAATATTTTATTATAGTCTAAATCGTCAGCTATGAAAATAAGGTTTTAGGTTTTTTAAATTATTTTTTCAATACGTTTTATAAAACAATAGTTTAAAACTATACAGAAACCATAATTATTTTAATAAATCTGTAAAATTGATAGTGTGGCTAGTAACCTGTTCTCCAAGCTGGATCTATTTTTTCATTTATTTTTATTGAATTATTTAAGGTTTGAAATTAGGACTAATTGTAGTTAAAATATATTTTAGAACATTTCATATTGAGACATATTGTATTTTTTTTTAATATGAAAAACAGTAATGAGGAGACCACATCTGTAATTACACAATATTACACTCTCCAATATTATAGGATTTAATAATATGTAAAATATGGGACAATCTAGCAATTCCCTTTTAGAGTAGAATAATGTGGGAAAAGTTCTGATTAAAAGGATTTGAAGCCATGTATAGACTTTGCTGAATCTAGGCTTCTTGTTTATCCATATAATTTTAACCAGGAGGAAAAAACAGTTTGGGTTTTAAAGTTCTAAAACCCAATTAAATATTTAATTCTAATTATTTTCAATATGGCTTATTTAGATTATTTGAAACTACTCTGAGTTGCTTCACCAATCTATCAAGATATTCAGGTGCTAAGTAGTCGAATCTGTATGATTAATTAGTTCGTATTAAGAATATTTTTAAAAGCTTATATTAGCACACACAAAAATATTTATTTATAAAATTGATTTCAAATAATTGTGAATGAAATAGTGAAATGAAATGAAATGAAATGAAAATAGCCTTTAGTTATGCACTAATATTACAATTTCAAAAGGTAACAAAACAAAATAAAACAATTTCTTTTTTTTTCTTTTTTTGCATTATAATTTATACAAAACTTTTTGCTATCTTGCATAGGCCTTCCCTTAGGGGTAATAGTCTTTAACACTTCCCTGGGTGACTAGCCCTAATGGGAAGCGGGATTTCTGACCTCTAACCATTTTTCTTTCCACACATCTCTGTCCCTAGCTGTTCTCCACCAGAGAGGTCCTGCCAGAAGCCTAAATGGATCTATCCATTTCTTCATTTGTCGGCCTCTCATCCTTTTCTGGTCATATGGAGTCCATTCGGTGACTATTTTTGACCATCTATTGTCGATGCATCGCAGAAGATGTCCAGCCCATTTCCATTTGCCTTTTCTTATTTGCGAGAGTGTGTCTTTGAGCCCTGTTTCTTCCTTTATCTTCTTGCATCTGATTTTATCCATTTTTTTAACTTTCAAAATGCTTCTTTCGATGCCATTTTGCCACACCATGATCTTCCTCTCTTGGGCTTTTGTCAATGACCATGTTTGGGAGCCATAGGTCACCACTGGCATAATATATGAATGAAATAGTAATGAATTGTAATTAAGTGAAACTTATGTGCTGCGCCACACCATATTTGACATTCACATACCTATGTCTGAAATATATAGTAAGGGAAAGTATTGAGATTGTGAAAATTTTTGAATTCAAGTTTTCACCTGAAATACACGGTTTAGGATCCCTTGAGTTCGTATGCGGTAGGTCAAGCGCAAAAACTAAAAGTTGTACGAAACTGGAATTTCATATTTAAAATAACTATACGCCCGAGATGTTACAGCAACTTTTTCATCAAAATCAGCTACCAGGAGAACCATTTTATACCATGCATTTAGGACCTTTTTAAGATTTTCTCAAAAATGGCTCTAACGATTTTGATTAAACTCGCTATATCGATGTAAAATTTAACGGGCTTTAGTATCATACAGGTTTAATTCCGAATGAAATAGTCTGACAGGGCTTAAATAAGGATATTTTCTTCCTCTAGAGTACCTTTAATTTTGTATATTTAAAAAAAAATAGGCACTTCATCTTGTTAGTATTGATA
The DNA here is from genome assembly GCA_023052935.1 of Piezodorus guildinii. Taxonomy (NCBI): domain Eukaryota; kingdom Metazoa; phylum Arthropoda; class Insecta; order Hemiptera; family Pentatomidae; genus Piezodorus; species Piezodorus guildinii. The sequence goes on from CM041293.1 coordinate 68,619,551, forward strand.
AATAACTGCTAAATTTGATAAACAACTAAAGGAGATAAGTGCAAACATATTTTTTATGCTATTTTTGTGTTTTTGAACACAAGAACATTATAGATGTATAGTGTACCTTTGAATAGCTAAAGGTTTTAGGAAACATATTATCTAATACACGCAATTGTATAAGTTAATGGCGAGTGATTAAAAGCCTACGAAACTAACTAATTCTTGTAGATAAAAATATAATAGATTATTTAATAAAACACATGTTTCTATTCAAATTCAATTTAATTAATTTTTCAACAATTTATTTTTATTTCTAAATGTATTTAAAAATGCTTATAGAGGTAATTGAAAGTCGTGTATTGCGCGCATCATATTTTTAATAAAAAACGTGTTTCTATAGAAATTCAATTTAATTACTTCTTTATTGGTTTCACTTATTTTTATCGTTAACTGTATTTGAAAACTCATTAATCGATTTTTAACAACGGCAGTAAGTGAAAGTCGTGTGTTGCCCGCATCAGGTTTTTTATTTCAGCAATGTATTTAGCATCCCCTTACCATCGAAGTTCTGGCTTCATACTTCTGTATATAATTGTACTTTGTATAAAATATAATAAAACTTAATATTTCTTATAAACTCATATTAAATATAAATAATCAACCTCTACTTGTATGAAAATGACGTTGAATTACAAAAGACCACTCGAATCTCTCACTACACATGTGAATCAGATTGAATAATAGAAGAAGAATGGATGCCAACTAAAATAGCTGCCGATAGGCAGCAAGGGCACTCGGATAGGCGTCAAGGAGTTTGATTTTTATCATGTCACACCCAGGCTTTGTCATAGATCTAGCAATACCCTGTTTTATTTCTCTTGTCTAACCCGGCAAATGTCATTTTCCTATTATGAAAAACATAAGACCATATTGAATATAATGTAACATATGAGGATAAAGGTTATTAGAGATCTTAGCTAATATAAAGTTATATTAACTTAAACAGGTAAAATTTTAAATATTTTTTATTATTTACGGAAAGAATAACTTTTAAAATAATATATATATATATATATATATATATATATATATATATATATATATATATATCACTGTTCTATTGTGAATTCAATAGGTAGAAAAAAATATGCTAATCAGCTAGCATAACGGTAACAACGATATATTTATTTTTTATTAGATTTTTACTTTATATATCATTAATCTATTCTAATTTTAATATTAATCTAGAACCTGTTTTATACACCTTATTTTTTATGTTGCAGGTGATGTAACGACGAAAGTAATGTGGGAGGTTGACCTGGGTCCGGAACTGGACCTAGAAGATATCACTGACACTTCTTCTCTTAGCCCCCGAGCTCCGCTAGTGAGTCCGGAAGATTCGGGGGCCGAAGACTTCGCCGAAAAAGGCACAAAATCTACTCAGACCGAAGAAAGGTTCGAAATCTCCCTCAAGGAAGAGATTGTTATGACAGTTGTCGTCAAGAAGGGAGAAGTGAGAATCGAAGAAGCCAAAGTAAAAAAAGAATCGAGCGATTCCGGCAAGGAATCCGACAGCGAAAGCTCTGAAGAAAAACCAGTCGAAGAGGACGGCATATTCGAAGATTGTGAAGATTTCGAAGGGAGGACAGAATTCAATTGGAGTTGTCTGGACACAATAGAAGAAGAAGAGGAAGAGGAGGATTCGGGTAATGACTCCGACTTAGAGAAGTCTGAACTCGAGCAATTCGAACAATTGGAGCAAATGTGTGAAGAGGAAGAACACGAATATCTCGATCAGTTTGAAGAACAAAACGAAGAAGAAAAAGAAGAAGAGGATACAGTCGAAGAGCCTAGAATACGAAGCTATCATGATTACAAAAGGCTAGTTGGAGAAACGAAAAGAATCGGGGAATACAGAAATCAAGTCGTTCTCGAAAAGGGAGAGAAGGGAGCCAAGATAAAACCAGCGGAAAATTCAAATACGGGCGGGAAAGTGGAGGGATCGATAGAGGAAAAGCTGCGCGGAGAGTGGCCTCTGGAGATCAATAGGCCAGTCTCCGACGGGGGCCACATGAAGCACGAACCGGAGTCCAAGCCGAAATCCGCTCTCAAGAGAGCTTCGTCCAAGAAAAGAAAGAAATACAAGGTACAGTTTGACGAATCCCTGAACAAATTCTTCGAGGCCGATTACGTTATTCTCATCCGGGAGGAATGCGGGGGCGGTGAGTGCGACTGTGGAGGAGGCGACTATTGCTATGCCGACCAAGAAGATGAGGAGGAAGAGGAGCTGAGGAGCTTGGACCTGGCACCTTTTGATCCTCCCGTGGAATTCGTCGACCAGCTCACCCTCAGCCCTCCCGATGGCTACAAGGACTACTGCATCCATCCCTTCTCAGGTATCTTTATTTAAAAGCATATTTTCAAACTTAAAAAAAATATATATATATCATATATCCATTAATGATAATATTATAGAGCAGCATGTTGTAAGTTTTTGAATTACCCAGAATGCCTTTAAAAGAGGTTTCAAAACCTGAACAAAACAATACATTCTTCTCTGTAGTCATTCTATTTATATATATTTTTATTTCAATATCTTGAAAAATAATGCAATCCACAATTTTGTAAATAATCAAGATTTTTCGGCCTTTAAATATGGGGCAATGTTTGTTTTATTTGATTGGAAATTCAATACTAAACCTCAGGTTTATTTTCATAAATAAATATATTAAGTATACCTCAAATAAATAAGCTTTATAGGGTTTTTAAAAGCTAAAAGTAGCCATATCCAAATGTCCCGTGTAGTAGGAGTACGTTTGTCTGTAGATGAGCTACAAATATAATTAAAATATTATAATCATTCGGTATTTCTTTCGTTCGTAAAAAATAATAATTGATCTTTAATTTATTTAATTTTTATTGATTTAAGATTTATAATTTTAAATCTATATCTGAAAAATAGATATTTGTTTTTATGTTATTACTTAAAGAAAAAAAAAACCTCAATAAAGCTATAAATAATTCTGATATTTTTAAAATTTATATCTGTACAATATTTTACAGAAAAAAATGGATTTACGATATTTTTTTATATATTTTTATTACGGGAAGTAATAATAATATGTTACATACAGGAAATAGGAATTCTTTCGTGTATGGCTTCTCCTTCTTAAATCCCGAATATAAACAAACACTACTACGGCCTTCTATGAATGAGAGGGGTGAGCGAGATATCTGGCATGCGCAAAACATTGAAATATAACTGGAAATGTTTATATATTTATTTTAATTGCAAAAATAAAATGTATGTGTATATATTGTTTTAAATAAATATTTATTTATTATTAATTGCTAAATACCAACTAACCGATAGATTTTTGTTAAGCTATGTAAAAAAGTACTATGAAAAATACATAAAAATTGTTGCAAAACAGAAGTTTGAGTGTGTGAAATTATTATTTTATCTCCTAGGTAATACCGTTTTATTTCATTTAGTATACAATACTTTATCATTTTTATTGTCTTAGACAGAATAAAAACTAAAAAACGTATTATTGTATAAATTTATCCAAATTAAAAAAAAATACGACCGTTAACTAACAATTATATTAACTCTTAATTAATTAATTTAATTAACAATTAAAAATGCCGGTAAGTTTTTGTAGCTACTAGTTGTGCACGATAAAAAAAAAATATATATATATATATGGTCAATTCATTAATTAATCTCAAATAAATATTTATGTAGAATTTTTAAAAGCTTTTTAATTCTTCTTTTCTCTCTCTCTCTCTCTCTCTCTCTCTCTCTCTCTCTCTATATATATATATATATATATATATATATATATATATATATATATATATATTTGATATATATATATATATATATATATATATTTGATATATATATATATATATATATATATATATATATATATATATATAGAGAGAGAGAGAGAGAGAGAGAGTGAGAGAAGAAGAATTAAAAAGCTTTTAAAAATTCTACATAAATATTTATTTGAGATTAATTAAAGAATTGACAATAATGTCGATTTTAAGCGTACCAGCTGATGAAAGTAGGCGGTTAGAGAGGGGTGAGGCTCAGTGAATTCGCGGTAAAACTTGTCCGGAATTAATTAATCAAGAAGGGCGGTAGATTATTCACGAAGTTTAGTTCAATCAGTTTTAAGAGGATAGAAGTTAATCATGAATCTACGCTAATCGAAATCTAATTTTATTTATATAAATAATAGGCGAAAATATATTTTTTTTTTTAATATTCAAGATAATAAAAAATATTACAATTTATTTTTTATTTTATTTTATTTTTTACTTTCTATGGAACAGGAATTAAAAGAGAGATACACTTTATTAAATAAGCAATGATGCCCAACATAACTGGGTTGTTACACACAGCTTACTTTTCTTTTCCTTATTAGACTATTACAAATCTTTATATACCAAACATATAATAAACGATAGATTAATTTTTTTTTTCAATTTAAAATTTATTTAATTATTTTTATCATTTTATTCTTTTTTTCTCTTTTTTCCTTGTCTCGCTTATCTATTCAAATACATCCATATATATGTATATAAAAAATATATAAATTAATAATGATCATAATAATTATCACATGAAAACGTATAACAATCATCAGCAACTATATGACACTCTGCTTCAATATCAAATCTTCAGCATATATAATAAAAATAACAAAAAAAAAAAAAAAAAGATAAAATAACAATAATAATACTAACAAAATAGAATTTAAAATTAAAAGAATAAAATTTAAATAAAAATATAAAAACAAAGAAGTATGAGCGTTCCGAACTTCAAATATTTCAGAACAAAATTTTTATTTTTATTCTTAGTTTGTTTTGCACCTTCGTTATAATTTTGTATTTACCTGTTTCATAAAAAATTCATTGGAAAATATCTCATAAATTTCCTTAAAAATCACTAACGCAGTCCGAAGAATATTTTATGTATAAAAAATACATTTAATTATTTTTATATATTGATTACGTTGCTGGCGAAATCTTCCAACAATCAAATGTTTCATCTGACGGCTTCATAATATCGTATGAAATAGTCTCTTGCGATTTAATCTATTATTCTCTTTCGTTAATTATAAATTGGTATAATGATATGTTATAAATAAGATGATACGTTTATGTTCTCAATCTTTTGTTTTTATTTTTATTTTAGGCATTATAACATGTTGTTAACGCTAGAACTGCCCCGAAACTTCGTTATTGTTTCAAAAACTTTGGAAGTCCCTCCTGTGAAAAAACTGGTGAACAGCCTGCGGGTTATTGGAAAAAAGAGGCGAAAATATTAACATTAAGAAATATTATTAAAAAATCCATAATATATTGATATTATGAATTAGTATTTTTTTTTAATAGTACTTTAGTCCTTTTGAGTCTTCTCCAAGAGCTTACTTACTTCACTCAAGCTATGAACCCTCCAAATGGCCCCTAATCATATAATGATAGCCTTATTAACACTCTGACAGAAAATAAAGACTTCAATAATATAAAAAATGCTGGACACCATACGTAAAAAAATCTGACGAGAAGACGTGTTGCTGGGTACTGTCCTTCCTCATTCCTGACATGTTATTATTTTGTTTATTATTCTATCCCATTTGCTGATTGTCACAATAGTGCTGACAGGTGCAAATCAATAAATAAAGTGAAAAAAATAGTACTTAGTAGAAAAAATTTAAATAAATATATTATTTTTATAGTTTATTTTTATATTATTGATTTTTTGACTCTAGAATATAATTTTACGTCTATAATGAAGGGTTTAAATATGCTAAAGTTATAAGAAAAAAGATTTTTTAGTATCAAACAACTAAAACCCATTATGCTATATTATTTTCAATAGGAGTAGGTTTATTTAGTTGGTGGTACAGAGTTCTGAAGTATTTGTAGTATCTGTTTCAGATAAACATTTTTTTTTTTTCGTTTCGAAAAATATTTTGAATGTGAACTGTTTTAATTGAAAATCGCCTTCAATATTAAAAAAATAGCCAATATTGAATCAATTAATATACAATATTGAACCGGATTAAAAATCTTCATATCTTTCCCTTCTATTAGTTGAAGTCTAATGAATTTCATTTCTTCGAATTCGTATTAATTAAATAGAAGTACACTGTATAAATTAAAATTAATTTAGTTTTTTTCTTTTCAGTTATAATTTCTAATTCATTAACCCATCATGTTCTTCTGGAATATTAAAACTGGATTTTAATTGAAGCTAACTGGTTCTTAGGCTTTTGAAGGAAAATTAAATTGTGTTTTATGGACAATGGAATTTTACTTAGAATTACTTGAATTTGACTCAATCCAATGTTAATATACTTAATTAATGTTTATTAACTAATTTTATTTTATACCCCAAGATAGTGAGGTCAAAATCCAGTCTAATTTCAAACAGCTCATAGCTTGTAAAAGCTATTATAAATTTCAAAACCACCCAAACTTACAGCTATAATAACTCAAAGCACCATAAGTTAGACATGCTTAATTTTAATTTTCGTTAGAAAGTATTTCGCGATGATGAACAGTAACAATTGTAAAAAAATAAAAAAAAAATACATCTTACCTAACTATTTAGCCAACCGGTATTTATTAATTAGAAGAACCGGTTTTCTTTAATCATTATTCGGGTTCTAACGCATCTTGAAACGGAAGCACTCAAATTTTGAAGGAGTGTATTTTTAATTTTTTTTGATCGATTAAAAAGGTTTATTATTTTCAATAATAAACCAAAAGCATTTTTACGAGAATGCATTACTATTTCCTATTGTTTTCTTTTCTTTCGATTTTCATTTAAATAATTCAAGTAAAAGTTTACATACACCTTACATTTTTTTCCCATCATAAATAATAACCGAGTTATCAGGGAGTCACATCTCTTATAAGTTGTAGCTTGACCATATGAGATGATTTTTTTTTTTTCTCTTTGTTCATCGCGTTATTTTGATCTCAAAAGTCTTCGATTATTCTCCATCTTCAATAATTACCGATTTTGATGTAATTGCATCTATTACAAGCGACTTAATCATAATAAATTAACACAATAATGCATATTGTTAAATTATACAGTCATGGTTTTAATTATAAATTTTAGTTTGGCAGAGAATTTCAAGAACGCAAAGCAGTAGGGTGTTGCGGGCTGTAGCATCTTCCTATTTCACTTTGTGTTCACTTTAACCAAATTTCATTCCTCTCATATTCTATTGAACAAATTATTAATTCTTCATTTATAAATAAAACGGAATTTTTATTTCGATCCCTTGAAGTAAAACCTTTATCCGCTTCTATTTATTTACTTATTATTAAGTATAATACATAAAAAAATTCGGAATAAGTGTTTTTTTTTTCCAAAACCTTTTATCTTAATTTAATTTTACACATTTATTGATATCCGTCAAATATTCGGTCATATAACAAAAAAAAATGATATATGAAGTTATAAGACATAAAATTAAAACGAGATATACTTTTATAATTCCTTGATTCGTGGGTTAAACTACACAATGATAAAAGCAAATCTAATATAATTTTAAAATAATTCAGATATTAAATTACATACTCTTGTTTTTAATGATTGTTATGTAATTACTAAGAATATGTTTTAAACAACTTTTAAAATATATTGTTGTAGAAGTAATTGTCAGTCATTCTGTTCATATTTAATATATATATATATATATTAGTCGTATGAATATAGCATACATCTTCATTTTCGACCATTAACAAAACTCACAAAACAATGTAGAAAAGTAGTAAATAAGGGACTTACAAAAAAAAGTACCCATGATCATACTTTATATTATATATGTAATATAAAAAAATATTTCATATCCTTAAAAATATGATGGTGCTAGTTTGTAAATTAAATAGTAAATATTCATCAATAAAGCACTTCAGAATAATTTTGTTATGTATGGCTTTAGGAGAAGCTTCGCCCTTTTGAATAATATTAAAAAGCAATGAGGCTATCAATCATAAATATATAAAAAGGGATCATCGGCGCGTGGTAAACTGTAGGCGGCATAACTTTTTTAATGCTTCGACTTTGTAAACAAATTATTTATAATATTATAATTATAATTATTATTAAATTTTTACTACTGGTTTATCTTTAGTTTCTATTTCTGTATACATTTTTACCTTGCTTAAAATATAATATAAAACTTTTATATTATGTTTGTTATATAAGATATTATGCACATTAAATCATGATTGAAATAGATAAAAATACAGTAAAAATATTTGTTTTATTACAGCAAAAATCATAAATAAATAATTAATTTTTTAGGAGGTAGGGTGTACCCCTGTGCCATGAACTTAGATTATGATAAACAACAAATTAATAAATTTATTTAATTCAGTTAAAAAAAAAAGGAAGAAAAGTTATAGTGATTAGCATTTTCACGGATTTTTACAGAATGATTTTTTATTTAAACTATTTATTTAAAAACACTTATTTTGTCCGTCAGTATAGCTTTGAGTTCAACTAATACTTCGGTCAGCAGAGTGGGAGAGACGGATTTTTCATTTGTTATTTGAGATCTGCCTATTTTCTTAAAAAGTACAACCTCACAATTTGAGAGGAGGAAGATTATTTTTCATTTTTATCTTCATCTATCACAATGGTTCATCATTGAAAATAATAAAACAAACTATGTTTGTTATATCTTTACTAACTTTATTTCGATTCTGATTTTTTTTAAAGTATTGTTATGGCTGATAACTTTTTTTTTTTAAATAACCATGCTGAAGGTTCTAATTGAGGTGTAGTTTCCACGTTATGAAAAAACTAAAAAAAAAAAAAAAATATTTGATAATATTATGAGCTATAATACATAATAAAACGTGCTTAAGATTTATTTTTGAATAAAATAGTAATGACTAGTTCCGTATATCAGCATCATAATCGGACTTGTAGTTTTTTAATGTCAAATATCGAAAAGAAAAAATTCCGAATTGTTAGTCAGTAGGGATTTTATTGGTATGATATTTTTTGCTTCTTTACATCTTCAAGCGTAAAACCTCAAGTTCATTGGCTGCTTTACATTCTTTTTTTTTCTTTTTTTTTTTTTTTCTTGATCACGCTCAGCCACCAGGTTTTTTCTTCATTTATTTTTGGGTACCCACATTATGGAGGCTATGTCTGCCCCAGGAGATTAGACTTAATAAAATAATTACTACCCTGACGGTTCTATACGGATGTGAAACATCCTTACTTTGAAGGATAACCAACTTATTAAGGTTTTCAAGAGTTAGATTTTACGTAAAATGTTTGTTAAGGTTAAACATTGAGAAATAACCGAGTTATACCCTGTAATTATAATTGAGTTGATATCTTCGCGGCAATTCGAATGGGCGTGTATAGTTATTAGGCAAGGTAAAGAACGAATTCCGTAAAAGTTAGTCTGCACTGAACCAAATGTTGGGTTGGCTAAGGCGTCGCACAGTGTGGTATTTTGTTCGAAAACCGGAATAAAACTATTTTGGCTCATTTCACGTTTCTGATGAGCAGTGAATGAACACATACTTTTAAGGATATTAGGAATTTAAAAAATCTCTATATTAAAAAAAAATATATATACATATATATTGCTGTGTTTTTGACCGGCTGCTTTTCTAAGGCAGCGTTAGCTTCAAAAACTAGCTTACTTACTATATTTAGTCAATATATAAACTATATTTAATGATACCATTGGATCTCCTTTCCAAAGGTATCGTGTGTCCCCAGTAGGTGGCATGCAGGGTAAGATTAAAGTAAACAAGATTCAATTAATACGTTATTATAATTATTAACTTACATATATAAATTATATTAATACATTGCCTAGCACATTGATTGAGAATACTGAGGGACATTTTCACTACTACGTTTGCCATACAATATTACAAATAACGAGATACCTTTAAAACACTGTCGGCTAGCGAAGATGGAATCATCTTAAGACGTCCTTTCTCTGCTTCATCCTCCAGCTGCTCTCAGAACCCCGACGGCCATCTCCTCGTCTTGTAGATGGAACCCGACTCACTCTTCTTGAGGATAAAACTTGACTCCTCTTTCGAATCTTCTCTCCATCGTCGTCACCTCGGGCGGGACTGATATGGAAAGTACAGCTTTTGTCCACCCTTGTAGCTGTGGTACAGATACCAGGCGTACCGCGTGGGCAGCCCAAGCCCACGGACAATCCAAGGGGGTTTGGGAAATGCCTTTTGATGTTTTGCCGACAAAGGCTTTTTTAATATTTAATTATTTAATATTAAAATTATTTAATAATGAACTCCCCTCAGTATCCTCAATAAATTACAATATATATATATTGTTATGCTTTTGACCGGCTGCTTTCTAAGACAGCGCTAACTTCAAAAACTAGCTAACTTCATAACTATATCTAATGAAAACATTGGATTTCCTTTCCAAAGGGTTCGTCTTTACCAATCCTCAGTAGTTGGCATGCAGGGTAAGATTAAATTAGACATGTTTTATTAACATGACATTGTTATTTAAAACAACTTAACACATATACAATATAATTAAACTGTGCCTGAGAATACTGAGGGACATTATAGTTACACTTGCCATACAATATTACAAAAAGAAATACCTTTACAACACTTTGTCGGCTGGCGAATGTGGAATCTCATGCGCCCCTTCTAGGCTTCATCTTCCAGCTGCTCTCTCCGACCCCCGACGGACATCGCATCTTCTTGAGAATGGAACTCGACTTCTCGTGGCTGGATTAAGAATCCCCTCGTCTTGAGGATAGAACTTTTTCGAATGTTCTCCTCATCGTCGTCACCTCGGGCGGGGCTAATATGGGAAGTGCCCCAAGCCGGGGGTCCTTTGTCCTAAGGTCTAGAAACTTTCCCAAGGTATCGCTGGGGGCCCCCATGGATTCAGGTAAACGCCTTTTGTTCTTTTGTCGACAAAGGCTTATTAACATTTATTTAATTAATATAATAGTTATCTAATAAAGAATTTCCATCGCTCAGTATCCTCAATACATCACAATATATATATATATATATATATATATATATATATATATATATATATATATATATATATATATAAATGGTTAAACTAAACTTATTATACTAGCTTACATTTAAATACAAAATAAATTTAAGACGAGTCGGTGGGAGGATTTTGTTGAGATCATTGAACGAATCTGTGTAAGCAACGTTAGGTGTTATCGGCCTCGAACATTCATGCTCACTAAGCTTATTATTGTTATTACTTATTCCATTAGAAAATGTTATTATTGAATTGTTTCTTCTGAATACGCCGAAGAATATAATGCAGTGAGCTATAAAATATGTATATTACTCCACAGTTTCAGTTTAACTAGAGTGAATTAGCTGACTAAGAAATAAATTTTCCAACAATTTACAAAATAATATAAGATCTAACATAACGGCATCGTTTACTTCAGGCCCTGAATAGATTATCTTAGGCGGCGAAGCGAGGGAGTCAATTGAAATGACCCGTCTAATAATCAAAATATTCAAATGCAGTTAATTAAAAAGTAAATTAAATCTTTTATTCAATTGTTTTCTCTAATTGTTTTATGAATATTGGCCAGAGCAGTGGGAGTGAAAGAGGCGGCGAGGAAAGAAAGAGAAGTACTGGTACAATAGACATCAATGCTACCCAGGCTCTATTCAATTATCCTTTAGAATCGCAGCGCGTTCCAAAATAACTTTTGTTTTTGAAACTACAGCTCAGATTTAATTCGCAGCATTGGCTGAAGGATTAATCCGATAACAAACAAAGAACACCTAGTACGAAAAATCAAAAGAGAAATTCAATTGCTTTTCTTATTTTCCTTATAGGCTTTGTCTTTGTTAAACTTAGGTTATTTAAAGCCGGAGGAACATAATAGGCGAATCCTCGTTGAATAATCGGGTTTGACATACTTTCTTTACTTTAGAAGAAAATGTGCTAAAAGACAGAAGACATGAAGAAAACATGTAGAGCAACCACTCATTTTCAGCACCCTAGTTGATATTATGAACAGGTCTCCCCGTCATTTTCTTTTCAGATGCTTATCAGGAATCTAAGAAGAAGCAAGGATTGGTAGTGGGTTAGAGTTGAAATTGAGTTTGTCATAGAAGGAGTGGTATTTGGTTCGTGTCAAATCAGCTACATATGGAACTTTAAGATCACTGTGGATGAGTTTATCCGTGACAATATGAGAAGCATTGAGGATATTGAATTGGAGAAGAATTTGATGGTTTAGTATAGCTCTAAAATTCAACTAAGCGAGTCCAAATTGGCCTTACGATAGTCATTCAACTGATCCACTTGTTGTTAAGTAGAAGATTAAAACGTTGATTTAGTTGCTGAAAACGGTTTTCCTTGGCAAGATGAAGTCCTGGGTATCAGATTCGTTCAACTGGGAAAAGCGGAGTGTTATTAAAGAGTGTATTAGGACTGAAATTCATACGTTTACGAAGAAGGATAAAGATCATTTGATGGTATTTGTTAGACATTATGTTAATCGTTCGATTATGTCCAATCAGTATAGATAGAAAGGAAAGTGTTAGTAAGGGTCTTGATAACAGCTGTATAGACTGTATAAAGAATGGATACAAGGATACCACCTTCAAGAAGTCCAGAAGACTTAGCCTAGTAAAAATTATAAATTGGAATAAATTAAAGTTAAAAACAATATAATATGCTAATTATATCTTATGATGGTTCATTAAGTTATTGTTTCTTTTCAAACAAGTAAGAATAACAATTATTCGAGGTTTCTTGAGTTTCCATCTATGTTGTTTAAATACTCAGCATATTTCTTAATACATTGTTAGATATAATAATAATAATGAGAAGAAGAAGCAACCGACCCCGATGGTTCGATGCCAACACTACCAAATACCGCCGACACAGACTCGTCCAATGATCACAATCCCAAGTTCCCGAAATCAGACATCATATAATCCTCCCATGGACGCTTCGGCCTACCTTTCTGGCGTCTACCAGTCGGTTCAATGAATACGACCTTTTTCGGAATGCGTTCCTCACCGAGCCCAACAACTTCACACGCACATTTGGGTCTCCGCGTTGTCATCAACTCAATTATACTCACTGAGTACAAGCTCCGCAATTCCGCGTTTTGCAACCTTATGAATTCTCTAATGGTCTCATCTCTCTTTAGACCAAATATTTTACGCAGTACTTTGTTTTCGAAAATCTTAAGGCGTTGTTCATCTTTCTAAATAAGCGGCCACGTTCCATAAAGAACCGTCGGAAGAATAATAGTTTTTTAAACTCTAACTTTTAAGTTTTTAGATAGAAGTCGATATCTAAGTAATTACGCAACTGAAACATAACAAGTATTTCCCGCCTTTAACCGGAACTTATGGCTCTTATTTTTTCATGTTATCATTGAACTTAAATACTTAAATTTCTCTACGTGTTCAAACGTATGTTCTTATAAATCAATATCACCAAGATCTCCCCTACACTTACTACTAATCATATATTTCGTCTTATCCGTATTTATTTCAAACCTTATCTCTTTACTGGGATGTTGTAAGATATAATATAAATAAATATATTTAAACATTTAGATTTGGTCACTCGGAGTTTGGATTAGTCCTCAACTAGTTCAACTACTCGCAACTTATCACTTGGTGTAAAGTAGTTTTGGGACCCGGTAGGCCCATGGTTAAATTACTTTACTTTGAGGCTAAACTAGAACCAGCAATACTTTGTCTTAATCCGTAATAGTTAACTCTTGGAGTAGTCCAGGACTTAAACTTGCCGTGCCTACTCCAAGACGTTTAGATTCGGAGTTAACTAGGCTCTTGATTTATTTTATTCTGCACTCTACTTGATTCTAGTGTAGTCCTTGAATAACTATTGTTCTAGACTTAGACCAAGTGCAAACGTTGCAATATAATCATCAAGAAAAATTTTAATACTCTTTTATTTAATGATGTTGCGTTTCATGATCTTAAATCAAAATTAAATTCATGCATATTTAATTTTTTTCTTTTAGTGATTTTCTTGAATAGAATTATTGAATAAAAGAATTTAGTTTTTCATTTCACAAATCTTCAATAAGAGTTATCAGGCTAAAAAATCTGTTGCACCCAACACTCGACTTTCACTTACTTCAGTTGTTAAAATCAATTTAAGAATTTTTAAATACATTGAGAGATGAATATAAATTGTTAAAGAGTCAATTAAATTACATTTCTATTGAAACATGTATTTTATTAAATAATCCATTATATTTTTACTAATAAAAATCAGTTAGTTTCATCGGCTTTTCGCCAATCTTCATTACCTTTAACACTCCGTGTAATATTTTTTTCTAACATCATTAGCTATTCAACGGTTTATTATACATCTATATTGCTATTCTTGTGTTCAAAAACACAAAAATTGCATTAACAAATATTTTTGTTTTTTCTCTTTAGCTGTTTATTAAATTAACTCAACTTTCATATTTAGCCGTTATTTATCAATGCTAATAACGAGTATACAAACTTTAAGATACTTTAGAGGAAGACATTTTTTTTTTAAATTTATTTATTGAAATTAACAACTGTATGTTTTCATAAAACAAGTAAATATGCTACAAAGATGAAGCACATTGAAAATAAAACATGACGAGAAACTGCCCATTGGCAGCACTCTAGTAGTAATCTAAACAAGAAGGTCTCGAAGCCATCTTCTTTTCAGACGCCTCGGCGGATTGTCAGGAATTGAAGTGGAAGCAAGGATTGAAACTAGTGGATGAGAGTGGGAGTGGGATTTTTCATGGAAGGAGTGATAATTGGTATAGGCCAAATCAGCAACATATGGAACATTAAGCTCTTTGTAGATGATTTTATTGGTGACAATGTAAGGAGCGTTAAGGATTTTGTGAAAAAAGAAAATTTAAATATGGGCATTTAAGCTCTGTCGGACTATTTAAATCAGAATGAAACCTATATCATATTAAAGCCCATTAAATCTTACATCCATTTACCGAGTTTATTCAAAATCGTTAGAGCCGTTTTTTGTGAAAACGGAAAGTAAAAATGTGACTGGATTTTTTAATTATTTTTTTTTCTTATCTCATTTTATTGTTGAAAAACTCCCAAAAAACAATTTTGCAAAAACAAATCAGTGCAACAGAACAGGCCTTATCCGAACTTACCTTTGAGGCATTTCAAGTTTGGCAAAATGTGACTGAATTTTTATATTGAAATTACATATCTGTACTATATTTTTAACTGCATGGGAACTTGGCATTTCAACCGCCACGATTCCGACTTATTTATGCAAATCTCGACAGTAAAAATAGTAAAACAAAACTAATAGCACAACAACATCGGCAATAGAAAAACTTCATGTCTTACGCAACTGTTTCAGGAAGTATTAAGGACGCATAGATCTGATCAACAGCATGGATAATTCTAGGAGACTAAACTTCTTTTGTTTTTTTCTCAATTAGTTGTTCATTTTTTTTATGTAATAACTTTTATTATAAAAAATATCTTTTCACACAATTTATTAATCTATTGGCGGGATTATATTGATTTAAAGTTTATTTTCGAAATAAATAATAAAAGTCTTAGCGAACCTAAAGGTTCGAAGCCGAAGCCACTAAATGTTTCCTACACAGATTCATTCAATAACTCTTTAAGCCTTAACCCCTGAGATCGACTTAAGGCAATTCTCCCATCAACGCCTCGGTCTACCTTTAGGTCACCAACAAGTCGGTTAAGTGTTTAGAAAAAAAAAACACATACTTGTTCTGAAGTTAAATATTAATGTCAAAAAGTAAAAATCTTAAAGAGTTAAAAACAAAACAAAGAAAAAATTAGTTCTTGTAAAACAACGTGAAAAAATTACAATGAAGAACAGAAAAAGACACTTCAGCATATTAAAAAATAAAAATTAATTTTATTTCAATTTAATAATAAAAAATGTTTGTAGATATAAATTTTCATTTTTATCAAACAAAAAAATATATATTAGAATAAAATAAGAAAAAAATCTTCATACTATTAAATGTACATTTTTGGATTTCTGGAAAACAGAATAAAAAAATATATCTGATTTTAATGTTTCATTTATTTATTTAACACCACTTTATGCTATTGTAGCTAATCGGACGATGCTACAGTGAGAGTCCTACATTTTGCCTCTCCAGGTTTAATTAGGATATGGATTTTAAACGAGTACCTGACATCGCACAGGCTCGGGACCACCTTTTTACGTCCCCTCCAAAGGACGGTATAACTAAGGATTTTAATGTTTTATTTCGGTGAATAAATCATCTTACTAGAATAGTAACGATTGAGGACTTATGTGATTGCGACTTTTTTCAATATAACGAAATTATAGACTCTTCTTAAGATTTATATTGATTCCTAATTTATTTAAAAGGATGCTTTAGAAGAATAAATTAGGTTTATTTTTTAAGAATTATTTAATGAAATGGTTTATGCCGTCTTAGAAGTTTAAACTAAACTAAGTTCCCTTTGACGTAATAATGCAGCTAACCAAATATACTTAGGACTCACCTCCGTTGAAAGGTGTTGGCTCCTATGTGAAACAGAATTCCATAGTCTATTGTCTAAGCTTAGACAATAGACTTGGACTATTTAACTAACTCAGGCGGTTAACTCTAAAGCCTAGGCAGCGACTGAATATTAAACAGTTATGAACTTAGCTATTTTAGATCTAATAGGTAGGTGTCTTAATAACGAAAAAAGCTATTTTAGATATAATAGGTTTCTAAATAATAATGTCCATCGATTTAATGAATCCTCCTATTTTAATGAATAGGCCGCTCAACATTATTTTATTCTCTTTTTTTTGCTAATCCGAAACCGTAGATTAAAAAAAAATCCTAATAAATTTTGGCAGTCACTTGATTTCAACTCCGCGGCTGAAAAAATGTGTTGGAAAAACCTCTCTAACTCTAGTAATTTTGAAGTTATCAATTCGTAACAAAAAACTAACAACATATGGGTGTGTTTACAGTTTTTCGTCCTCACAATACATTACCTTAATAAAGAAGAAAGTTCCTTAAACAATTCTCTAAAATTAATAAAAAACGTGACTTTAAACCTGTCAAAACTTTCAAAGAAGAGGCCTAGCTTTGATTATTTTTACTTTCACTTACTATATATAGTAAGGAAAGTATTGCGATCGAGAAATTTTCGAATTCCAGTTATCAAGGCATTACTGAGCCATGTCCAAGCATAAACTGGAGTGTTAAAAAACTTTTCAAAAAATGACTGATTCCTGACTATTCCACCTATAACAGTTTCTACAGTCGACTATACATCTTCAATATAAAACATATATATTTATATTTGCATATATAATACAATATATATATTTTACATCTATAGCAATAGCTCAAGTGATATAAATTGAGTGACTGAGACTCAGCTGTTTCATGAAATTCTCGTGGCTTTTAAAAAAAATATATTTGATTTTTCCCACTTCTATACTAATCAAAAACTATAACAAAGCTAAAATTATCAATGCTTTCAGTCCTAACAAAAAAAATTACCTAAATAGTGAGGAAATACTGTTTAAAAATTCATGAATTGTTTGCACAAAACCAAACTATTATTGCGCTATATAAAGGAGAGTCGGAAAGAAGTCTCACGTTTATTTTTTCCGTTGTATAGTCCTATGCATTTTTCGATCTTGTAAGTATTATTAATATAGATTTTCAAAAATTTTTGTTAATTAATAGTTTAGCAATATTTGTAGCGTAATATCTCAACATGGACTGGTTAAAAATTATGAGACTTATACATATTACATTTCTATATGATAAGTACATCATGTAAAAATTTTGTAGCTCTCTAGCTCCTATTATTTAGCCAACATGTTTTAGTTTTTTTCAACTGTAAATGTTTCAGAAGCTTCTAGTGGATTTCATCCAAATAATGAAGTTGATATGAACACGGCAGTTAAGCGTTATCTTAGCCAGAACACCTCGCACGACCGTTTGCTTAAAAACGCTACGGTCTTACCAAGTACTGAACTCAAGACCAAAAAAAAATATGCAAACTGGAGTATACTAAATGTGCATTGAGTTTTATAAAAACAGGTTGATTTCCCTGAATCAGCTAATCAATGCTTTATTTTATTTATTTATATATATTTTTTTTTTAGTACGATTTATATACAGGGTTTAATTTCTTTACACAACATAACTGTAGAGTTACCTTTTTTTTCTCCCCTACCTGGCAACCGAGACTATGAATGCTGTTGGGTCGCTGCTAATACTTCTTTATTCTTCTCATGTGACCAATAATGAAACTTAGTTTGATTTATTAAAAATGAAAAAAATATTACTAAAGATTGTTGCAATTAATTGTTGTTTTAAGTCTCTCATTTCAAACGGAAGGCTTATATTTAGCAAGTTTGACACAAAAGCTTAAATTTTGTAAATACAACCATTGGAAATACAATCCAAGAGCATATTAAGTCTGTTTTATTTGCCTAAATCTAAATAATAAAATATCCTATTACACTCTCAAATGCGACATTTCCTCTGCTGAATGGCACCAATTTTTCCTTTATAGCATTTCTAGAAAGGGAAACATGTGAAAATATCATTGGCTTGTATCACATGAAATGTCCGTTTTCAAGGTAAAGGAGTTTTATTAAAAATGCGATATGAAAACAAGATAATTTTATTCGAAGTATTTACCTTCTTTTTCTGCACATTTTTCCCAACTTGACACCATCTTTTTTATCCCCGAAATGAAAAAAATTGAGCTTTGAAGTGAAACAAAATCTGAAAACGCACTTTTCACTTGATCACCATTTTCAACAAGTTTTCCTTTGACGAAGTTTTCTAAATTTCTAAACAGCTGGTAATCTGTTGGAGACAAGTCGGGAGAATATGGCGGGTGCGGAAGAACTTCGGAGTCCAGTTCTTTCAATTTTTGCATGGTATGTTTTGAAACATGGGGTCTTGCTGCCTCAGTGAGATCATGAGGTACCCATGTATCGAGCTTTTTTACTTTCCCAATACACTTTAAATGTCTGGAAACGGTAGATGCACTTGCATTTAGTTGTGCTGAGAGTCCTTTAACTGTTTGGTAGGCGTTTTCTTCAACTGTATGTTTAAGGACATCGTTGTCTATTACGGAGGTCTTCCTCGGGACAAGTTTTCCAAGTCGGTATCGCCAGCTGAAAACTTAGCAAACCAACGGCGAATGGTCCGTTCATTAACACTCCCTTCCCCAAACGCCTTGCAAATATTTCTAGCGGCCTCAACTGCTGAATGGCCGAGTTTAAACTCGTACAAAAATATTACTCGAAAATCGCGTGTTTCCATGTTCATATCTGGAGGTATACTAAAAAGTGGGTAATTGATTGGGAAGCTAATATTTATAATACAAAGGTAGATGATTAGTAACTGTTTACTTTAAATATGTAAACATTCGGAAGAAAACAACAGAGACCTGCCAAATCCTTTATGTATTTCAGAAACTATAAAAACGGACATTTCATGTGAAACAGACCAATATCAAAAGCATCTTTTATTTTTTTTTTATTCCTAATGCTGTGCATGAAGATTATTTTAAAATAACATTTCAGGAGTAAACATTTATTTGTTTTTTTCAAGAATTATGGTTGGGAAATTAATATATTTCGCTGATTAGTTTAATTATGCATGGGTTGGACTTGTATATATCGCGAGCTGTTAATGTTAAAGCTACGTTTATTCTGTTTTAAATGCTTGAATACTTAAAATGGAATATTTAAATATAATATTTATGTATCTAGACCAAAGGAGAAGAGAAAGGTTTAACCGCATCTCGTGAAACCTCTTAACTTAGTAGCTTTCATCTGCAACTTCAGCCTCTTTAATGTCTTCATCCCCAACCCCCTTCAAATAGACTTTAGCTTTTAAACTTACTCGACCATAATTAAAAACGGCCCCTTATCCTCATCTCCTTTAAAAGAAATGTTTAACAAAGGGAGCTTAATGTTATTAAAACTCGCCTTTGAAACGCAACATTATGGCTTTTATTCCACTCAGATTCAGGACAATTATCAATTTCTGTTTTGTTGGGGTTCTTTCACGCTTATTATCTTGTGAGTGGTAACGGTTTGTCGACGCTTTTCAAGTAGAGTTTACTCAAATATTTAGCTAAACCTTTTATTACTTTCACTTACTTATGTATGAAATGTAAAGTATTGCGATCGTGAAAATTTAAGAATTCCAGTTTTCGACAGAAATACACGTTTTAGGGTCCCCTGAGTCCAAATGACCTATTCCCGAAATAAGGTCTGTGTGAGTATATCCGTGTGTGGTAAGTCTAGCGCAAAAACGAAAAGTCGTGCGAAACTGAAATTTCATATTTAAGACCGAGATACTACAGCAACTTTTTCATCAAAATCAGCTAACCAGAAGAGCCACTTTATACCATGCATTTTCCACCTATTTACGATTTTCTCAAAAACTGCTTTAACGATTTTTATTAAACTCGCTATATTGATGTAACATTTAATAGGATTTAATATCTTGCAGGTTTCATTCTGATTGAAATAGTCTGACTGGGCTTAAATGCAGATATTTTAAATGTTCTTCCTCTAAAGTAACTTTCATTTTTATAAAAATAACCATACCATCTTGCTGGCATAAGTCTAACGATTTCGATATCCAACTAAAGGAGAAAACTGAAGAAATATATTTTTAATGCAATTTTTTTGTTTTTGAACGTCAGAACAGTAATATACATGTATAATATATCGTTGGAAAGCTGAAGATTTTAGAAAAAGATTTATGTTATACAGAAACTTGTAAAAGTTAATAAAGAGTTAATAAATGATTATTTTGGGTAATAATATAAAAGATTTTTTAATAAAACACATATTTCTGTAGCAATTCAATTTAATTTATTCTTTAATAGTTTCATTAATTTTTATCTCCAACTTTATTTGATAATTCTTCAATTTGATTTTAAAAACGAGGTTAAGTGAAAGTCTTTATTTTTGGGTAATCTTTATTTTCTCCTAGTGATCAGTGTCTTCTTGAACATTCTGCAAAAAAAAAAAAAAAAAAAAAATTAAAAATATACATGCTACGGTTTGTCCTATGCAGTGCAGTAGTCAGCAGTTGCTCTCAATATCCTGGTTTTTGCTTCCAGCCGGCTTAAGGGTCAAGTACCCACTTTACTTGGGAGCCCGGGAGTTAAAAGTGAGTTCCTTATCCTCTCAACTTCTCTCCACCCCTTCTTATGCGAACACTACACCAAAATAAATATATACCTTCTTTATTTCAGGTTTGTTTTGTTTTTGTTATATCTAATATCTTACAACTGTATTAAATAATGGAACTAGTAAATATGTATCAGGACAAAATAGAGTCAAACAAAAAAAAAATACCGATTAGTAGTACCTCAGTAACAGAACTAAATTAAATGGTTTCGAGGACATCTGCTTTTTAGATAGATCAGAGGATTATCAGGATTGGACCTGGAAAGTAAAAGAATGTTTGAATAAAATAGTTTTGAGTTGGTATGAAGTTTGTCTTGAAAATATAAGTACTTGGTTTGTGATATATATATTTTTTTCAGTTGTTATTACTAACTGATAAGGGAAACCGTGGCTGAGTGGCTAGTGCGCTAGTCTTCCACACTAAAGGTTGTGAGTTCGAATCCCATTCCCGAAGTAACGTTTTCAATCATTTAATAAATGGGGATTCACTTACAGCCTCCCCCCGGGTATGTGAGACCCCTCAGACAACTGGTGGTCACTTACAAAATTGGGCGTAAGGAGTAATAACCCTACCCTATAAAATACATCGAGAAACGTGAGTGTAATCTCTCAAAAAGAGGTCTAGGGACTTCACGGTCTTTCGCGCCACTGGAATAATTAGTAACTGAAGAAAATGAAGTATACAATACGTTCAACAAATAATTCAGCTCTATCCTCTAGAATATATATAATAAGGTAATAATGATTTTCAAGATGGATAATTTATCCAAAAGATTCTGTTTACTCCTCAGAATGTCTTTTAGTAAATAAATTATTCCCGCATGCCTTATGAATTTGCTGTTTTTATGATTCACAAGTTTATCAACGCTGTGGGTGTACGACTATGTTAGAACATATTGAATGAAAGAAGTTTAATTCGCAATTTACAAAGTATTTTTAAAAATTTTCAAATCATCTACTAACTTGGGTCACCTATGGTGTAGTGGCTAACAGCTAGCATAACATCCTTCTATGCCCTGGGTGGCTGATTCAACCTGTGCAAATGACCCTAGAAGTTTTTAATGGGGTAAAAATACATGGTTATATCCTTCTTTCTTCTTCTTCCAGTCAGACAGGCCGAGTAGGCCCTGGGCCTCGCGGTATAAACTCCTGCAAGTTTGCACTCACGTTTCATGATGCAGTTTTTAGTGTAGGGTCATCACTCCCTACGCCTAAATTTGTGAGTGGCCACCCTTTGGCTGACGGGTCTCACACCCGGGGGAGAGGTTGTGAGTGAATCCACATTTTTCTGTATCCTTATAAAAGCCCCGCCGGGACTGGGATTCGAACTCAGAACCTGTAGCATGAGAGACTAGCGCGCTAGCCACCCAGCCACGGGCTCCCCGTTATATCCTTCTGACAGGACGTAAAATGGTGGTCTAGATCCTGTGTAATGTCAGGTACTAGTTTTAGGACTCTTAGTATATTAGCCACAATAGTATAAAAGTGATATCATTCGGATAACCAAACATTTATAAACTGATTGACACGTGACAGCGATATTCTTTATTAATCCTATCATTTTTAATTCCTATTAGGATGACTACGGGAGGGGCTTGGTCTAGTGGATAGAGCACTAGGCTACTGTTTTCTAGGCCCCGGGTTCGAATCCCGGCAATCGCAGGATATTATTTATTCTTTTATTTCAGCTGTTTATCGATCCAGAAGCATGGAGACCACCTGGAGCACACCCAGTCTTTATAAAGTGGGTACCCAAAAGAGTGGGAAACCTTGTGACTGAGTGTGATCTCGGCTTAATCTTAACCTTCATGGGTTGTAAAGGAACAGGGTTTTTTATTTTTTATCAGGCTAACTACATTGTCTTGTCTGTCTTTCTGTTTTGCTTTCTGAGCTGGATCAGAAAAAGCGTATTCCTCAGATCTGAATCATCAACTTAACTCAAGTTTTAAGCTATTTATTGTAAAAGATAATTCGGTTTAGATTTGTCCAACTGCTGATTTGGAAAAAACCGAAGGAAACAACCGCAATATCTAAATCTGCTTTGGTTTGAAATAACTCCTGTGCCTTGAAATAGAACCTTGCCTACCACAATATTGCCGGCGACGTAGAATTGGGCCCAAGTTGATGAAATATTCGAAGGGGACAGGCGATTGTGCTGGAAATGCTCGACAGTGGCTGCCGGGAAAGCTGATAAGGATGTTTCCTGGCTATTGTCAATGGCACCTGGTATCGGCCCGCGGTTGTCCTTTCAGCATCGACAATTCCGCAGGCATCTTTTTCCATTACCTCGGCGTATGTCGGCCACTGATAAGACCGTTGGGAAGACTCTGTGTAAGGAAAGATGGAACATCAAAGTTCAATCCAAAAGCTAAGATTTTCAACAGTCAAGTTTAATGCACTATGTTACATACAGACATCATTATCATTAGTAGCTGTTAAGTATGTTAAAAAATATGTCAAATAGCAGTTGTTTTTTTTCATAATGTAATCCTAAGATTGATTACAGCTGAAGCATAGTTCATTTCCTTTAACGAACATTCATATTATTCAATGAAAACGGATTAAGTAAAAACATTTTTTATTTCTAACTTCTGAGAATAATCGTAAGTGGATCATGCATATTGTCCAACTTCTGGACCCATATCACTGCTATAATTGAAAACTGTTCCATCAAAAACAGATCTACTCAGTGAAAGTTTCAAATCCAGTATTAGTGTAATTGTTTTTTAGGATGACTGTCAATCATGAAAAAGTACATATTCAAGAAGGGGCTGCTTCCGATTCTTTTTTTCTGCAGTTTCTTTCATACGTCTCTCCTTTTCATAGCAGAACAGTTTATCGTTCTTGGTGCCAATTATTCAAATAATAATAATAATAATAATAATAGGCTTACCGAACCCGAAGGTTCGATGCCGATACCACCAAACTTCGCCTGCATAGACTCGTCCAATGTTCACCGGTCAAGCCCAAGCCCCCGAGATCAGCCTTAATGCAATCCTCCCATCGACGCTTCGGCCTACCTTTCGGACGCCTACCAGTCGGTTCAGCGAATACCAACTTTCTCGGAATCCGTTCCTCACTAAGCCCAACAACTTTACGCGCCCATTTGAGTCTCCGCGATGCTATCAACTCAATTATATTCACAGGGTACAAACTTCGCAATTCCGCGTTATGCAACCTTCTAAACTCCCCAGTGGCCTCATCTCTCTTTGGACCAAATATTTTACGCAATACCTTATTTTCGAAAACCTTAAGCCGCTGTTCATCCTTTAAAGTAAGCGGCCACGTTTCACATCCGTAAAGAACCGTTGGAAGAATAATAGTTTTATAAATTCTAATCTTTAAGTTTTTAGATAGAAGCCGCGAACTAAGTAACTTAGCAACTGAATAATAACACGCATTTCCCACCTTTAACCGAGACTTTATTTCTTCCTGTATTTCATTTTTTCTAGTTATAATTGCACCTAAATACTTGAATTTCTCTACGTGTTCCAAAGTATGGCCTGATACATCAATATCACCAAGATCGACACCGTTTCTGCTACTGATCATATACTTCGTCTTATCGGTATTTAATTCGAGTCCTATTTCTTTACCGGTTTTTATTAACACACTTGTATTTAGTTGTATGGTTTCCGTGTCTTCACCTAGCAGTACCAGATCATCGGCATACCCCAAAACCGGAATCTTGTCACCCATATTTAAGCCTTTCTCGGTACACATCACCTTTTCTATGACATATTCTAAAGATATATTAAATTCCAATTATTCAAAGCAGAATGAAAATGTCTAACAATTTTGAGAAAGCCTAGAGTTTTAAAGTGTTAGGAAACTTTAAGTCAAATGGCGTCTCCTCGCAAGAGTTTGACGTGGTGACCGATCAATTCGAGGTCGCTAAGGCGACAGCCTCTTAGCACTTTCGGCTTCTAAATGCTCTTTGTTGCATATCTATACATCGCTATTGAGTTTCATAATTATGATTGTTTAATTTTCGTCATGTTAGGAATGTTTTTTTTATTTTTCACCCAACCCTGACCGAAAGATAATAGTGATATGGACAAGAACGTGTTGCATGGTACTAACAACTTTTAACTTAAACCAAGTTACTGAATAAAAGGACAGAGACTAGTGATTCCGAAATCCCTAACTGATACATTCTTTTGAGATGAGTAACTAGTGATATGGCGGTCTAACGGACAACCGTGCTGTGCTATGGATTGCTTTTTAAAAGTTTTGTGTTATCTTGGTGAAGATAAAACATATCCAGAGTACAAAACTTTTAGTTGATTGTGACTATCACTATAAGGTTATATTTGATTTATCCGGGTAAGAAAACTAAAAGCTCGAAGTGAAGTGTTTTACATGCTAACTGAATAAATACGAGCTTTTAGTTTTATTACCCGTACCTGTTTGTTAAAAGATTGTGTTAAAAAAAAATTACCAGATAAATCAAATATAACCTTATAATGATAGTCACAATCAACTAAAAGTTTTGTACTGTGGATATTTTTTATCCAAACAGGAACACATGCTTTCATCTAACGGATTCTCACACTTCAAAGAATAAATTTATGAAAATTGTTTATTAGACGGGCTAAAATATCCCTTTTCAATGTTAATTAGGATACATAACGTTACTTTTTTCGTTATAAAAAAATAAAAATAAAAATCAAACATAAGAAAATGGATTATGTATGTCTGCATTTCCCAAAATACGCAATACATTCACGTAGTCATGCTATAAAAACAATTCACCGGTTGTACATTATCCATCTCGTGTCGTTCATTGAAAATTTAGTTTGGAGAACGAGATTAAGCAGGCTATTATCTCCGTGCAATTCCGAACCTGATGGTAGGTTTTACGACCAATTACCAGACTCCATTAATAGCATGGATTACAGAATGTTTGGAGTCATATCTCAGTGGAAATGGTGGATATTGAGGGGAAGTGGGATGAGAGAGAATGGATATGGTTTTAAAGAGTTGAGTTGAACCAAATCACTGAATTGAGTTTTCATTTACATTAAAATAACATAAAATATTTTTAAATGATTCCTTATATTTAATATTCGAATTACATCCTTAATTTTTTTTTATATCCACACACGTCGCTCATCCCTTGAAAATAAGCGAACTTAATAACAGTTGGTATAAATTGCATGGAGATCGATATCCATTTGTATCTATTAGTAACTTGAATTTTTAAAAAGCTTACTTCAAGAGATCCCTTGGTCAGCTTCTTTCAAGCCTTCTTATGTGGACATTTGCTGGCATATTAGTCGTGGACATGTTTTGTATGAGTTTGTTAGTATGCCCGTGAAAATCTTCATGAATTTTATGTATGAAGTTAGAATGTGATCTTGTACCATGGGTATGTGTGAAATGGGTCTGTGTAAAACTCTGTGTGTTGTTTTGTTATCGACATACCTGAGTGAACGAGTGATTAGTATTCAATTTTTTTATTAAAAGTCTGAATTTTTTATCTGAGTCTATTTTCCTATTCCATAAATTTGTGAGGAGTATGCTCATATGGGTTTTAGTAGGTATGAGTATTTAATTCATTCAGTCAAACATATTTTTAAATTATAGCTCATTACCATCGTATTATTCCAGACCATTAATTTGGTTTCCGAACATCTATCCAGGAATACCATCGTGTGGCGGATGTTATTAGAATCCGCGCTCCGCATTAGAGCGCGGATTCTACTGCAAGAGGGCCTTTGAAAGAGTCTGGCACACAGGATTGCTTTACAAACTCCAAAAATTTCTCCCTCCTACATAATTTCTTATTATCCAGCCATGCCTCACAAACAGATCCTTCATAATAAATCACAATAGTTCCTTCTCCTCCTCTTTTTCTCAATCTGCTGGCGTTTCCCAAGGCAGCATCCTGGGACCTATTTTTGCTGCCATTGGGTAGTGTCTTCAGTTCATGTATTTCATGTCACTTTACCGTCTATCTATCACATTTACTTGATGTATTGTAATACAGTTGTAAATATCATCATCATCACCATCATGATCATTCCCCCTTCTACCGCTGTTCGGTGTGAGGGTATAGAGTCAGGTCCAGTTGTCTCTCTCCTGCACCAACTCTGCTCTCTTGTCCCAATGTTTTCCGCGTTTCCTGTATGCCTCATTTACACTGTCCTCCCAGGAGATGCGAGACCTTACTCTGGGTCTTTTTCCTTCCGTGCGAGTCTCGTAGGTCTTTCTGGCACTTCTGTATGGATCCATCCTAAGAAGATGTCCAAACCACCTTAGGTTTTGCTCCTCCAGTATGGTCTCTGCTGGTTTGAAATCGAGATTAGACCGTTTGGTGACGTTCCTTATTCTATCTCTTCTCGTCTTCCTCTCTATTTTTCGTAGATACCTCATTTCCATCGCTTGTATCTGACTCCTGTGTTTTGTGGTGAGGGTCCACGATTCTGAGAAGTTCGATAAAATAGGGAGGAATGTCGATTTATAGACTGCTAGCTTGGTCCGCTTTGTCACTTCTCTTCTCCCTAGGAAACCTCGTCTGACCATACAGAACATCTTGCCTGCTGCTCCAATTCTTTGGGTCACTTCCTCTTCTATGTAGCTGCTCTCATTGAGATGAGCTCTCAGATATTCAAAACTGTTGTAAATATCAATAAATATATTTAAGGTAAAAAAAAATTATAGTTATGTTAGAAATTTCAACATAGTAGTGAAATTGACAAGGGCTAGTTTTTGAAATTGACTCAAGAAAAAAAAAATAAAATATTAATTATATGAAAGAGGGTCGGTCTTGAAACGAAAAATTAATTTGTTAAGAAATATGCGAGGAAGGAAAAAGCATAAAAAGAATTCTGTTTATGTTCATGTTAAATTTTTATAATTAACCTCAAGTACAGCAATTCTCAGATCGAAACGCCTTTTATTAATTATCCCATTAAAACGAATCTTAAATCTTATTTTAAATTCTCTCTTGTCTCCAGTTAAAATGCTCCTACAATCAATTCTACACTAAATACATCCACCCACGCTTGTATTGATTTTATAAGATTCCTGAAAAAGCGACCCTTTGTAAACTACATAGATTTCTTTACTTGGCGTCTAGAGGAGATATCGGTTCCCTGAAGGACAGTGAAAAGCCAGTCGGAGAGTAAAGAAAGGATAAAGTACTAAGAGAGAGAGAGAAAAGGTTTCAATCTAAAGAAGGGTCTCTGGTGCCAGACCCGATCGAACGCTTGAGCTACATCTTGAAATACAAACCAGCATCTAGAGGAATTTTCACTTATTCTGTTTTGTAATGTCAATTCAAATATTTATATATTTTTTCTTATTGGATAATATTTTCTTTTTCTTTTTACTTTCACTTACTATATATAGTAAGGGGGAGTATTGCGATCGTGAAAATTTTCGAATTCGTGTGTGTGGTAACTCCCGGGCGGAAACGGTAAGTCCTATGAAACTGAAATTTCATATTTAAGACAACTATACGCCCGAGACGTGACAAAACGTTTTTCATCAAAATCAGCTTACCAGAAGAGGCACTTTATACCATGCATTTTCTCGAAAACGGTTCCGACGATTTTGATTAAACTCGCTATATCGATGTAAAAATTAATGGGTTTTAGTATCATGTAGGTTTTATTTGGATAAAAATGGTCTAACAAGGCTTAAATGCCGAAATGTATAAATTGAATAAATTCGATACCCAACTAATGGAGAAAACAGAAAAAATATTTTTTTAATGCAATTTTTCGTTTTTGAACAAAAGAGCAGTAATATACATGTATGATATACCGTTGGAAAGCTAAAGATTTTAGAAAAAATATCATCTCATACACAAGCTTTTAGAAGTTAATAGAGAGTGATGAGGAGAAGATAAAACTAACTGATTATTTTAGATAATAATATAATAGATTTTTTAATAAAACACATGTTTCTATAGAAATTCAATTTGATTAATTCCTTAATAGTTTCACGTATTTTTATTTCTAACTGTATTTGAAAATTCTTTCATTGATTTTAAAAATCGAGGTAAGTGAAAGTCGTGTGTTGCCCGCACCAGATTTTTTTTGTTATTTTTCCTATCGTTAAGTTTTGTAGTCTTTGACAATCTATATCGACACCGAAATAGAAGAAGCTTATTAGTTTCATTTAGACATGAATATATATATATTTATTTATTTATTTTTTTATATATTTTTTTTCTGTCTTTTTAAGAAGATTTCTAATCATTCATTCGGTGAAAAGTTGTATTTAACCGAAAGAAAGCTTAGAAAACCGGCAAAATACCAGCTTAGTGGATTAAGTTTTTGAAGACCCCTGATTAATTAGAGAGAAAAAATTGTTTAATAAAGTAGATGAAATTAATTACCGTTTGTTAAAGCGGTCTTAAAAAGATTCTTTTTTTCAAGCTGCGGATGAGCTCTTTTAAGTAGCCGAATTGAAAAGGGTTTGCAATTTATCATCTTTAATCCTTGAATTATCTAATCTACTTTTTTTCCTTTATTATTCTTATATTAATATATATTATATATATTTTATAGTATATATATATATTTAATTCTATATATATATATAAAATAAATGATAAGCATAAGATGTGAATTTTGAACTCTTGTTGCAGAATGGAATATTATGCAAAATGATTTTTAAAAGAAAACATGGTGCGCGCAATACATATTTCACTTTCACTTACCTTCGTTATTTATATTAATTTGAGAATTTTAAACAAATTTAGAAATAAAATAAATTGTTATAGAATTATTTACATTGGATTTTAATAGTAAATGTTTATAAATAATCTATTAAATTGTTATCTACTACAATCAGTTAGTTTATCGGCTTTTCGTCACTCTCCGTTAATTTTTACAATAGTATGTATATGATTATATTTTTTCTAAAATCTTAAGCTTTCCAACGGTAAATTATACATGTACATTTCTGTTCTTAATTCAAAACAAAAAATTGTATTAAACAAATATTTTTGCAGTTATCTCCCTTAGTTGGATATCGAATTCGTTCAACTTGTGTTTTACCTGTTTTTTAGCAATACTTATAAGATGATATGGTCGATTTCATCAACACTAAACAATTAAAGGTACTTTAAAGGAAGAAATTTTGAAATATGGGCATTTAAACCCTGTCAGACTATTTCAATCAGAATGAAACTACTTGATATTGAAGCATTTTACATTTTATCATTACAATTTTACATAATACATTTTTATAATTTTACATCGATATACGAGTGTAATCAAAATCATTAGAGCCGTTTTTGAGAAAATCGAAAAAAGGTGCAAAATGCATGGTATAAAGTGGCTCTTCTGGTAAGCTCATTTTGATGAAAAAGGTTTTGTAACGTCTCAGGCGTATATTTGTCTTAAATATGAAATTTCAGTTTAATAGGACTTACCGTTTCCGTCCGGGAGTTACCCAAAACACACACACACAGATCTTTTTTGCGGGTCTTGGTTATTTTGACTCAGGGGATCCTAAAACGCGTATTTCCGTTGAATACGGGAATTCGGAAATTTTCACGATCGCAATACTTTCCCTTACTATATATAGTAAGTAAAATTTTAAATTTAATAAAAAATAAAAAAATTTAAATAAAAATAAAAAATTAAATTATCTTCGTTCCTTAAATCATATTAAGAACTTTTAAATAATGTTAAAGATGAAATAAAGGTTAAAATTGCATTGTAATAAATAATCTATTATATTATTATTTACAAGAGTAAAAAAAAGTTTCGATAATTAAACATAACCACCGTTTAACATGTGAAGATTCAGTTTTATAATACTTATCGTTTTCGATCTAGACTGACCATTCTCACACACATTTTAGTGGAACTTGGTCATTGGGACTCAGGGGGTCTTAAAACGTGTATTTCCTTTAGAAAACTCGAAGATTCATATGATCGAAATGCTTTCCCCTACTTTATATTTCGTAAATACGTAAGTGAAACTAACAGATGTTTTGTATTTCCATAAGCACAATTTTAATTAATATAACATCTAATGAGAGAGTAATAAAAAGTTAAAACAATGGGCTTTAAATGTTCCTAAAAATACTTTTCTATATTCCTTAATACTTTTCTGATTTCTATATTTATTCTTTTTTGCTAAAATTATAACAAGCATTATTTGATATTTTTTTTATTCGCACTCTTTTTTCCTGAAGGGTTATAAAGGTTCATTATTAATGGCTTAAGCGGTTGAGTCACTGAATTTCTCTGTATTTTTTGTAAACATCCCACCCGATAATTCTTTCAACAGGCTCTTTTTATTTCTTCTGTAAATATCTATGTTGACAACTCGAGGAGGATATTTTTCTTCCACTCCAATTTTCTTGAAGGTCCACACGTGTGCTGCCACCTTAATTGGATATTGTTGACAAAAATGCCGAGTTCGCTCTCCAGGAAACTGTGGGAGTATTTTTAGACGCGATAATGTGTGTCCATATCAGTTGTGAGGTAAGGACTACTTAAAAATATGGACGTTAGTTTTGAAGGATGTAAAAGAGATTAAAGCCTTCGAGCATGAGGTATTTTGCAGGATTTACAGTATGAAGAAGATCCGAATGCTTAGTAAACCTATGCTTAGTTGGGAAAATCCCTTCTAAGCTGATATTTTGGATCTGGTCTAGGATTGAATTGTATAGGCAGCTATTGTTGGTGTTAGCGTGTGGTTTGGCATTTTATTTATCAAATTTATCTAATTATACATATATATATATATATATATATATATATAATATAATATATAATAATAATAATAATAATAATAGGCTTAGCGAACCCGAAGGTTCGATGCCGATACCACCAAAGTCCGCCTACACAGACTCGTCCAATGTTCACCATTCAAGCCCAAGCCCCCGAAATCAGCCTTAACGCAATCCTCCCATCTACGCTTCGGCCTACCTTTCGGACGCCTACCAGTCGGATCAGCAAATACCAACTTTCTCGGAATCCGCTCGTCATTGAGACCAACAACTTTACTCGCCCATTTGAGTTTCCGCGTTGTAATCAGCTCAATTATATTCACAGGATACAAGTTCCGCAATTCCGCGTTGTGCAACCTTCTAAACTCCCAGTGGTCTCATCTCTCTTCGGACCAAATATTTTACGCAATACCTTATTTTCGAAAACCTTAAGGCGTTGTTCATCCTTCAAAGTAAGCGACCACGTTTCACGAACCGTTGGAAGAATAATAGTTTTATAAATTCTAACCTTTAAGTTTTTAGATAGAAGCCGCGAACTAAGTAACTTAGCAACTGAATAATAACACGCATTTTACAGAGTGTATAGAAATAAGAGTGTTATATTACAGACCTCTGTGGTTTCAAGACGTGGTATCACACGCTAGAGGGGTCATTGCCTTGAGATACCAAAGAAAAAGTTTCTTACGTGAAATATATTTTTTGAATATTATTATATTTTTTTGGTTATAATAAAAAACACTTTAATTTCAATTATAAGTCGACATAATGATGATTATAAATATTTAAAAAAAAATTAAAACTTATATCAACTTACAGAAATATCTTTTTCACAAGTTATTATCAAGTGCTTTATAAAAACAAATAAAATATATATTTGTAAAAAATCGTTATATGGCTCATAAAAGACTTACTGTTTGATATAGATTTTTTTAAGTTTAATTCATTATAATTAGTTTAATATATGTTCATCGAAATTACTATTTTATTTTTAAATGGTTTCCTTCGATAAACACAAAGAAGGATAGTTTATTAACTAATATTTAAATATTTCTTGTTTATTATATTATATAAGACACAAAACAGGTAAAGTATGTTGTATGTTTACGCCAATTATATCATTTTTCCATTTTTTATTTTTACGTCGTAACTTCATTCCAACTTTTTCTATAATACTTTTTATTTTTATGTGAATCAGGAAAAAAACGTGTTTTTTTACCGTTGGAACGAGTTGATGAAAGTGTGATTATTATTGTGTTTACCTAACCAGTTTTAGCTTTTACTTTTTGCCTTATACCAGATTTACTTATTATACGAAATACTCATTTATTTATTTACATAAATCACCAATTTATCAATTAGGGAAGAAATTAATCTCAAGAAACAAATCAGTGAATCCGTGAATTACCAGGCACAGTGTAAGGAGATCCTGAGGACGACGTCACTGGCCCCAACATTACATTTACATAAATCATCAAATAGATAAAATTGAACAAATTAAAACGAAAAACTAAATAGGGACGATAGGATAAGTACAAAAAGATATTTCAAGATGATTAAATCGACCTAAACTGCCTTTCTATAATCTTCATCTATAATCTAATTTGATCGAGTCTATATTTTAATTAAATATTCGAAAACATTTTGGAATTATTTTTGAATATTTTTCTAGACAAATCCCGTGTTTTAGTGTTGTTTCGCTCGAATTTCATGTGATTGTCTGCAGTTAAATATTAACTGACGAAAATAGTGCATTTCTCCATCATATTGGCATTTGTCATCTTGTAGTATTTTAAAGGCTGTTAACAATACTTGCTTGCCCGTATTAAATTCGAAATAATAGCTCAGTGCTATTATTTATATACATATATATCTATATATCTAATATATATATATATATATATATATATATATATATATATATATATATATATAAGTTTCTGTTGTTCTCAGGTTTCAGTCAATGAATAAACAATTTTATCTATGCAACGTTTCGAAAATTTATTGTTCTCATAATCATGCCTTAACAATGGGAAAACAAAAAAACAGAACATTAATATTATTATACAATAATTAATATATGATGTTATTGTTAGAGATATAGAAAAGAATACATTGAACAATGAATAATCAGACATTAGGTACATAGATATTTTAAATTAGGATTTACATTAAAGATATTATTATAAAATTACTTACAATTTTGAGAACAACAGAAACTTAAATTATCAACAGTCGAGAACTGATCAAACAATATATATATATATATATATATGGTGCCTTATTTGAAAGAGAATTAAATAACGCTGTTGAAAAATTCAATAATCATAATCTTTCCCTAGATATTCAGGCTATTTTGCATTCAAAGTTTAATCCTAATTTTAGGAAAATTAGTAGCTTAAATATGGGGGAATATTATTTGAACTTAAAGGGGCCTATGAGGAAACATAGATTGATCAGTCAACTAAGACTATGTCAACCCAATAAACTGAAAGTTACCAGTTACGGATTCCAAAATAGTTATTCAGATAATAGCGTTGAATGCCCTATTTGTAATTCAGGTGAACCAGAAGATTTAAATCATTTTTTGTTGCAATGCCCTGTTTACTCCCCGTCCAGAAATAAGTACTTGAGGACGTATATTGGAAATATGTCTGACAATGATCTCATAGTACAACTTTTGTTGCAAATAGAAAATAAAAAGCAATTTGAAAATTTATTTTATTATGTAATAGAGTGTTTAAAGCTAAGAAATTTGTATCTGTCTATTCAAGAATAATTTAAGCACATTACTAAAATACCAATAATTGAATTTGTTAAACTATTTATGATTGATTTATTTGTTTAATATTTATACAGTTACAATTTATTTTGCCTTTTATTATGTATTTGTTTAATATTTATATAGTTACAATTTATTTTGCCTTTTATTATGTATTTGTTTTTGGAGCGTATTTTGTTTAGTACAGTTGTAATAGATTTCTTTGATTTATGTTTATCTGTTTTGTACAACTCAACTCCATTTGTATGGGCTAGCCCGAAAACAAATAAAGAGATTTATTATTTATATTATTATTTATATATATATATATATATATTGTCATCATTCAGTGTTATCAAAATCTTCTATTTTGTATTATTATAATTAACTCTCCAGTTATTTTAAATCTCGATTTAGAATCGCAATTCTTTTCTAAAGGTACTTTCTCGTTTTGTTTCGTTCTAAATCATAAAATTTTTTTATGATTTAGAACGAAACAAAATTAATATCGTAAAAAATTAAATTCTAGTTTTTAATGCGAAAAGAATAAAATTGGCTGGTTTAATATTATAGTAATGAGAGATTTTCGCGCTTACTGTAATACTTCCTACAATAGATATAGTGCATTTTGGAAATCAACGTCTCAGTTGCTCCTTCGACCCTTTTTATTTTCAAATTATCTGCATTTTTTTAAACACTTTTACAACATATTTATAAAAAGTACATAATAAACTTATGATCTGTCGCAGAAGAAGCTATAGTGAAGAGGAGTAAAATAAATAGACATTGCTAACTCCTCGGGGTACACCTGTCTTCTTAAACCACCTGAGCTCTTTCTCCCCTTTAGTCCTTGTCGGAACACCAACTTTGTCAAAAGTCGAGTAATATTTAACTTATGATTAATGTATTTTAACGTCCAGGATGTCATTCTATAAATTATTCCGTTGTCGTTCTGCTTTTTAACCAGATATTAATAGTATCATTTCAAGAATCTGTTTTTAATCTGCCATATTTTCGTGAATACAATGTTTATACAATTGTATACAATTACAATTACAATTACAATATACAATTGTATTAGTACATTCGAGAATAATGAAGATTTCGAGAAATGATAATATTATTACACAGTGGTTTATTATTTCCGAATAACAATATTAGGGTATAACTGTTTATATGGCTGTTGATAGATAATTAATTAATATGAAAAGCACTAATTCAAAGCATCATATCATAACACTACCACTGATTTAGATATAGCTCTTTTCATTCCTAATTTCTTGCCTACACAAAACCGCTTATTCGTAACCTCTCCTCCATATCTATTCCTGACAATCCATCAAAGCAACTTCAAAGGAGATGGCAAAAGAACCTCCTACCATAAAATAGACATTGGCAAAAAACTCGTTTTTCGCAATGTGTACGCGAAAATATCTCAAAAGGGCTTAAGTAAAATTTTATGAAACTGATGAATTTGATGATTGGGACTAGGCTTATTTCTGAATAATATAATTTTCTTCACTGTTAAAATAGCGTTTACTTTAATAATTATTAGCTTTGTTGAGGCGAAAGTCTGCAGTTGGAACTACCACATACCATACAGTGGACTTAAGTATGTTCAACATGAAATACCTCAAAGGTAGTGTAAGTTCTGAGAGGCCTGTACAGCTGTTGCATTAATTAATTAATTTTATTTATTTATTTTAATGTGTTCCTTGATTGTTAAAAAATAAAAGAG
Organism: Piezodorus guildinii; assembly: GCA_023052935.1. Classification (NCBI taxonomy): domain Eukaryota; kingdom Metazoa; phylum Arthropoda; class Insecta; order Hemiptera; family Pentatomidae; genus Piezodorus; species Piezodorus guildinii. The sequence continues at coordinate 68,655,990 of CM041293.1, forward strand.
ATAAGAAAAAGAAAACATTAACTTCGCTAATTTTGCATGTTTCAGAACGATACAAAATCTAGGATGATGAAGAGAGTTCTGTATTCAGTTTTGGTCCTTAAAACACATTACCTAAGTAGCCAAAAAAAAAAAAATGTTTCACAAAAAATTCACTAAAATTTACATCAACGGAAACTTTTAGCGCGCTATAAGGAAGATTAGAAATGAGTCTCAGTTTTTTTTTTCTTTCTTGTATAATCTTATCGTTGCTCTACTTTTTGTAGAAAATCGATCGTTTAAGTATTGCCTTTTTTTTTAATATAAATTTTCAAAGAAGGGTTATTTCCAAGCTCAGTAACATTTATAGTGAAATATCTCAAAACAGACTTGGTAAAAAATGATGGAACTCATACATATTATACATCTGTATAAGTGTTGGATAAACATTAGTGGGTGAGACACAGTTTGTTTTCAAAATATGACATTACACATTACTGCCAAGCAAGAGTTTCCAATGAGTCGTATTAACCTACTCGAAGCCAAACCAAATCAATAACACTAGAACCAGTTGAATCTCAGCCACTAAATTTTATCTTAAAGTACTTACCTGTATATTGAAAAATGTAAAGTTATAATTTACAAACTTATGTTTTATGCGTTCTTTAAAAAAATAAAATAAGAAAAAAAACTTTATTCCTAGTTCTCTTCAGAGGATATGCCACTAAAACTGACAAACTAGTTAGTTGTTCCTTATTGAGAAGTTTCCCTTAATGATTCATTTAACCTTATTTTATCCTTACTGTAATCTAGCAATGCTTATTTTTAAATATATTTTTAAAATTGATATATCAATCATTCTCAATCAGGAACAATGATAATATTGATAATAGAGTTCATTCACATGTTTAGCGAAAGCATCTTTAAAATTGAATGACAGGAAAAAATATATTCCAACTCAAACTTATGTAGGATGTGATCAAAATTATGAAACATAGAGATAATTCCCAGAGTTCCATTCGTTTCGTCATTCGCAAGAAAGATTGACTTAAGGTGTAGTTATTCACAGAAGCCTACTTACAAATAAGCCAGATTAATTTTGTGATCAATTTTTTATCAATACAGTATCCTTTGACAATATTCCTGTTGAACAGATGAGATACCTTGGCCTTCATTTTGATAAACTTTTAACTTGGAATCCTCTTATACTACTAAAATGGCGAGAAACTCCTGGCCGTTTTAGGTTACTTCAAAATTTACTACTAGACAAACGCTTAAGGCTCATACACTACTAAATTATTTTATTTAATTTTTTTTGTTCGCCACTACCTCGCCTTTAGGGCAATAAGGGGGTTTCTTGGGCCAGAGGGTGAGGGAAGGAGATAAATTATTTGGTTTCAAGTTTATCTGTGGTTAGACAACGCAGGTTCAAAGCGACTCCCGCTGACTTACTCAGCCCCCTCTCTCCCAGACCTCAGTACATTGAATCACCATAAGATGTAATGAACATAGTATATTCTTTTAAACATTATTTTTTCCTATTCATATATTTTTACTCGGTCTACAGGTGTTCCTGGAGGCAGTATCCTAGGACCCATTCTTAACACAGCCTACACAGCTGATATCCCAACCCCTACTAACATTTTCTATTCTAACTATGCGATTAAAGTAAACTCTTACAAATCTCACCAAATAACGTTATGCCTTCGCCGTAAACCTGTGACTTTTATCCTTAAATTATCCTTTAATAACACTTTCCCGGTTGAACCAATCCGATACCTACTTCATCTTGACAAGGAACTACTCGCCGTTTTCGGCTACTAGACCAATGTTCTTATCTTAACAACAAGCAGCTTATTTACATGACTATCCTGAGAACATACTGGACTCGCAGAGTTAAGCTTTATATAATGATATGACTAATTAGTAAACCATAAAATTCTTCTGCGATGTTTACAATCCAAAATCCTTCGTAAAATCTTTAATGATCCTTGTTTCACCAATCAACTCATCCACAATTATCTTAATGTTGCATATGTTGCTGATCTGGCCCGAATCAGATACTTCTTCCATGGCAAACTCCATTAATACTGTAACCCACTAATTTCTATCCTATCATCCCCTTAGATCCCTGATAATCCTCCGAGGTTCCTGAAAAGAAGATTGCCTTCTCGTTTAGTATATTTTGTGAGTGCTACCAATGGGTATATTATCTAAACGTCTGGTTCATGTCTCTTGTCTTTTAGCAAATTTATTAGTTGTGTTATCTAATAAAGTTAAAAATAACATTAATAAAAATAAATAAAAAAACTTAGCAGCCATGTACTCTAAAATAAATCCTATTATGATCCAGTATTCCTTACAGGAGTTGAAAAATCCTTAGCAAGAGCGGTGTTCGTAAATGCTTGAGAATTCCATGGCTGCCTCGTTACAAATTTCCAGAGCTTGGAGTGGAAGTAGGAGCCTGTTGCCAAGGAAGAATTTATTGTGCCTGAGGTCCCACAGCTGGGCCGCTTCTATGCATACCATTATAGACTTCCACTCCAGGGGAACTATAATGTTTATGAGAATCATTCATAGTAATCATCCTCAAGTTTATTGATATTTTTATGTCCCAATTATAGTTCAGATGATTTTAAATTAATATTCAGGAAATATCGTAAGTATTAGGAATTCTTAATAGATCGTAAATCATCCAATGGTTCTTTTATTATTCTAACAGGGTTAATATACCGGGTGAAAGTATTTTTAAAACATTTATAGTTCAATATACCGAAATTACTCTTTCATGGACTGTAAATTTGAACTTCAGTCATCCTAAATTGGTCGCAATCAAATCTAGTTTTGTGAAACTTACGTTGAATTATTTCTAAAAAGTGGAAATGTTTTTGTTAATGGTTGTATATACGATAAATATTAGAAAAAAATCTGGTGCGAGCAACACACGACTTTCACTTACCTCCATTTTTAGAATAAATTAAAGAATTTTCAAATACAGTTAGATATAAAAATGAGTGAAATCATTAAACAATTAATTAAATGGAATTTCTATAAAAACATAAGTTTTATTAAAAATTGATTACCTTATTATCTAAAATAATCACTTGTATCAATTGTTTGTGTATGAGATGATAATTTTTCTAAATTCTTTAGCTTTCCAATGGTATATCATACATGTATATTACTGCTCTTATGTTCAAAAATGAAAAATTGCATTAAAAAAATATTTTTTCTGTTTTCTCCTTTAGTTGGGTATCGAATTTATTCAATTTATATATTTACCTGTTTTTCATCAGCGTTAACAAGATAATCTAGAAATTATTATTGAATCTACAAAATTAAAGGTACTTTAGGGGAAGAAAATTTAAAATATCGGCATTTAAGCCCTGTCAGACCATTTTTATCTTGATAAAACCTACATGATATTAAAGCCCATTAAATTTTACATCGATATAGCGAGTTTAATCAAAATCGTCGGAACCGTTTTTGAGAAAATCGAAAAAAGGTGAAAAATGCATGATATAAAGTGCCTCTTCTGGTAGGCTCATTTTGATGAAAAAAGTTTTGTCACGTCTCGGGCGTATAGTTGTCTTAAATATGAAATTTCAGTTTCATAGGACTTACCGTTTCCACCCGGGAGTTACCACACACACACACACACACACACCTTTTTGCGGGACTTGGTTATTTGGACTCAGGGGACCCTAAAACGTGTATTTCCGTTGAAAATTGGAATTAGAAAATTTTCACGATCGCAATACTACCCTTTACTATATATAGTAAGTGAAAGTAAAAAATGAAAATACGTGTCTATCATTGTCATTGAATGATTTGTGTGTACACCGCAGTGCTCTAAAAACCATTATTTTTTTGGTGAACGATTAATACCAATCTTCAGAAAATGTACTATAACTTAAATGAGAAGCTTATTTTATTTTTTAAATTCACATCATGCAAGCCATAAAACGCTAATGGTACATGAGTGTTTAGAAGTTTAGAAAATAACGCATATAGATCATTTTAATATCACACCATAAATTTAACTGCCTCATAAATAATCCATTTCTCATTATGAATGTTTTTAGGTAATTTTAGATTCTATTAAAAAAAATCTAGCATTATTTTCCGAACTTCGTGAGATTGATTTAAAATTAGTTCTTTACAGCTCCCGTATGTAAGGATGATTATTGGTGGTTATTAATCCTCCTTATCCACTTAATCTAGATAATTTGTGAATGGGGAGTCAGTCGTTTTGGGCCCAGTAATGCCCTGATGATGGCTCACAAGAATGAGCCGAAACGTCCGCAAAATTATAAAATAAAAAAAAAGATTGCCCTCGATTATTTCTGCCTATTATAATTTTAACTGTCGACTATAGATCCCCAATATAGATAATTAATAACCAAAAAACAACAAAAGGATTGCAAGAAATAAACATCAATTAGGTCTTCAGGAACTAGAATGATACTGGTTTCGTGCTTGAAATCATGTACCAGAAATACGGGACACCTGTGTATAGTGGCTAACATAATAGCCTTTTTTACAGTAGGTCGTTTAATTCCTAGGGATTTTTTAGGGTAAAAATCCTTGGTTAAAAGCTGTCGTTCGAAGAGGAATTAAAAAATTTAGATCATGATCCAGATTAAACCTAGACAGACAAAATAGAGGACTCACAATACAGCATCGTCCGATTATCTATATATACTAGCATTAGGTGACGTTTAATGAAGAAACTGGCAAGCAACAGAAATATATTGCAACGAGCGACTCACCCTTGCTTCGCACAGGTGCAATTTTAATGTGGTGTCATTTATTTTTAAAAAACTTCAGTTTGACCAATTAAAAGTTTATTATATTACTTGGGGATTATGAGTTCATCGTAACGAAAAGTGTTCTTAGCCAAAACATATTATGTTTATTTATAACACCTATTAATTATATTAATATTTAATCATCGGCAGAAATTAGAAACATAACTTGGTCATAAATTGGTTTAGTTTATTTTTTTATTATATTTAACGGTTCCTATTTTATTTGGCTTATTACCATTTTAAATTTCATAAGAACTTTTCTAAATACATTGTAATGTGTTAAAGTTAATTTAGATTTCCTGTGAGTCCCATTTAGTTTATATTAAAACTACTATTTGTTGAGAAATGATCTAAAAGTAGAAATAATTATTAACATTATCAGTTTATAACAATTTTTCCTTTATTTTAGCATCTTACGGCTTGGTACAATATGTTTTTTCTAAAATCTTGACTACTGAATGGAAGAACATAACCTGTATGGTCACCATGAATCACCATATCCTCCCTAATCCACAACATCACAAATAACATTTGTTCATAAGTTTATGCGCTTATATCATCTTTCTATTAAATTGCTTTCCAACGGTATAATATACATCTATGTTACTACTTATATTTCAGAAATAATTAATTTCACTTGCCACAGACAATTTATTTTTACCGTTTAAAGCAAAGCTAAATTACAATAGATTTTACTTATAATCCTTCAGGAAACAATGCCCTAAACGATAGTGAAACCGTACCTAAATCCGTCCAGTGATTTTGGAGTTAGAGGAAACCAAAATCCCGCTATCATATTATACATACAGAGATATTAAAAAAAAAAAAAATGCTAATAATGATCTGAAGAACAGCGTAAATACGTTATTTAATGTTTGAAGTTTGTTTGGCAACTATGCTCACCATTACACGTTGTTAGGCTCAACGAAGATCAAATGCCTAAAAAGTTAATATGCCCTGAACTGACTGGCAGGCATAGAATCGAGATGTAGGCCAAAGCGTCGGTGGGAGGATTGTGTAAAGTCTGATCTCGGGGGCTTGGGCTTGGACGGTGATCATTGGACGAATCTGTGTAGGCATCATTTGTTACTATCAGCATCAAGCCTTCGAAATAACTCAGCCAATTATTATTATGTTAAAAGTTTAGTTGAGTAAAGAAAAATTATTTTATTTATTCCCACTTCTGGTTAAAGTTTATTTTTTAATTATTCATGAATTGCAGTACTATAGTGCTAAAAATTATTATTTCAAGACAACGGGTATATAAAAAATACAAAGCCATGTATCGGAAAGGGATATAACCTTGTAAATATTTCGGAAGGAGCTTGCATTGGTATTCTGAATAGAAGTGGAAGCATCCTTCACTGGTCAGAAAGAGTAGGAAACCGTTTTAATATTTTATGAAGCTGCTTTTCGGGTCTCTGCCTCACCAGCCTGTTGGAGGTCGGAGGATGAGTGTTTGAATTCCAAAACGGTCCTCTATCTTAGTTAATGGCTATACTGTTTGCTATTACGGTTATTCATCAGAATATTAACAATAAGATTGTACGTTCAGTTGTGATTTTCCTAAAATTAAGTTCCTCCGATTTTTTTTTTTTTAACAATTTAGCTGGTTTCCGGAAAAGATTGCTGGATTAGAGTTTGATTTTTTTTTTTTAATGATTCATACTTGTTTTAATCAATCAAAATAGTCTCGGTCACTTTCAATAAATTTCTGCCAACATGTAGGCTGGTTTATGAAATTAACAATTTGGAATCGTTAGAATTTAATTCTGAAAATATATTTCTGTCCAGCTATTATATCGTAGAAGATCCACTTTTCATCAAAAGTAACAATACTGGACGGAAATAGAACCTTGGAAAAGAATTTCGGCAAAGAAGTGCAAATTTTAAAACGCAGATTTTTTCGATGGAGTATGAATATGGGACTCTACTATACCATCGAATTCCTCTCGTATTCAATCCTTACAATCCAAAATCCTTTGTAAACTCCTCAATGCACAATGCTATTTTGCCACAAATAAACTCATCCATAAAGACCTTAGTGTTTAGTGTGTGTTGTTACTGATTTGGCCTGGACTAGGTATAAATCCTTAGATGAAAAACTCCGTCTGATTCTTAATAATCCTACGAGGCGTCTAAAAAGAAGATGGCCCCGAGATCTTCTAGTTTCGAGTGCTTCCAATGCGTAGTGTCTCTACAAGTATTTCTTGTCAGTTTGCTATATTTCCATCACATTTACTCGATGTATTTTTAATACGGTTGTAAATATCAATAAATGTGTTTAAATAAAAATTTAAAAAAAGGAATTTTTCGACGGGCGTTTAATGAGAGAGGAATCCTACTGTCGAGTTTCTTCACCTTTTATTCTTCAGCATTCTCCAAGCTCTATAATATTATTTATTAAGGTTGATTTTGGACTGAATAATTCTTCCATTAATACTCATTTTTTTATTTCATCAGTATGACGTTTCGGGATATTCTCCCATCTTCAGAAGTCTACAAAATTATATTAAGCAATTACCATCACATTAAAAATTACTATAATGAAGTGAATGGTTTAAAAATTTTTTATAAATTAGGTGTGAATTGATAACAAGATTTTAAAACTATTAAAATCACAAGGAGGCATTAAAAGAAAAAATTTAACAATGTTACATAGTACTTAGTTAAATAAATATTATAAAGTTACCTTGTTATATATTCAGTAATCCCAACATTTTCACTAATCACACCTTGAGCTAGGTAAAATAGTTAAATGAAGTCAATATTTAAATACATCAGATCTGAGCAATACTCTCAACTGGATTGAGGATTAGACCAATTTTTAACTTGGTTATTATTATTTCATATTGCGAAATTTTTTAGAAACATTTATTATTAATTATTTATATTATATTTTTAATTTTTTAATTAAATCAGAATAGTGGTAACTTAAATGTCTTGAGTCAGTTTTAAAATTCACGGTTTTATCTATATTTTTATTGATATATATATGGTTTTTCTATTTTGTTTATTTTTGACAATTTCCAAAATTTGTGGTCTATTGAGATCAAACTTATGTTTTAAATGTATGCTATTCAGTCCAAAATTAACCTTAATAATTAAATGAGCTCTTCCTTGTTTAGAATATATTGATATAATATTATTTATTTTTTTCAAAATTTAATTAAATCTTATCGACGTCTCGGGATTTTGCCCCCATTTTCAAGACGGCTATGCCTATTCTTTCTATCCATATTAATGACTTACTGCAAAATGTCCATTAGATGCCTATTGGCTCGCTGTTATAGGCATCGCAGCCAATAGACATGTAGCAGTAAGCTATTAAAAACAATTTATATATGAATAGAAAGAATAAACATAACACTTTTGAAAATAGGAGAAAAACACCGAAACGTCGATAAGATGTAATTAAATTTTGGAAACAATAAATAATATTATGAAACTTGGTGAATGCTTTTTTGAATACAAAAAAGTCAAACATAGATTTCTATATCTATATTCAAATATTAATTTGTTATTTATTTTGTATTAATAAGTTTGAAAGGAAAAGGTTAAAAGCTATCTAGACATTAGGCATGCTATTTCTGAATGGAGAATACAGTTTTAATTAGTTTTGAAATGATAAATTAATTATTTTTAATTTGCATCAGCTAAATACTCATTAACAGTTACAATATTTTTTCAATACGCTTATTTACTTTACCTTGTGGAGTATATACCAACGTTAAATCAATACCGAAGTATTCGACATTTCGAAGCTTGGACCTTCTAAATACGTTCAAACTGTTACAAAACTAATATCTGGGTTTGCCAGTTCAGAGTTCAAGGAGGTCTGGTTATCCGAGGTGCGGCTTTTGTAGTATGACTCACAGCACGTAGTAGAGTCACAGTGCGTAAAGTTCTTTTAGGTCTTTTCACGACTTGCCTTAAATCATCTTGAAATTGTTTTAGTGCGTAATTCGTTATAAGGAATGTTTATTTTAGTAGTTCCTTAACGATAACATTTAATATTATTTCATGGCGTCTAGGCATTGCACAATTCATAAATCTGTTTTACAGGTCATGAAGTTTGAGCTCAATATTATTTTAATTTTAAATTCACTTATTTTTCTTTATGATCATTAAAAAATAAATTGTATTATTGTTAATGAAATTAAAAACTGAATTTATATATACAAAAAAAGTAAAGTAAAGGATAAGTAATATACAAATAAAAATTAATAATATAAAAACGCGGAAAAATATCAATATAAACAGATCTGCATGATAGACATTTGGCTAATTCGGAATTGAGAAGAGATTTTTCCAAATCGTTATAATATCAAGGAGCAGCTTACTATTGAAAAAAAAAACATTTTGGAATATAAGGATGTTTATTTATATTCAAAATTTATAATGCACACTTAATAAAAATATGTTTTGTGGTTTCGTTTGTCATTTTTTTTATGAAAACAGAAAACCCTTGGCGGAAGACGATTTTATCGGCCGGATGAGGTAGCAGGACTAAGCGTTTTTCGCGAATGCGTTGAGTGACTTACATGATGCAATAATATGATCTGACATATAAATTACCTTTTAAAATATTATATTTCGATTTTTTATGTATATTAACATCCTGGAGACAATGGGCGATGTAAATATACATATGTAATCAAATGGGCGAGTAAAGTTGTTGGGCTCGGTGAGGAACGGGATTCCGAGAAAGTTGGTATTCGGTGATCCAACTGGTAAGCGTCCGAAAGGTAGGCCGAAACGTCGATGGGAGGATTGCGTTAAGGTAGATCTCGGGGGCTTGGGCTTGAACGGTGAACATTGGACGAGTCGGTGTAGGCGGTATCGGCATCGGACATTCGGGTTCGGTAAGCCTATTATTATCATGTATATTTACATCATTGAAACTATACTTAAAAGAATAATTATGTATATAAGATACTATATTTACAATAACTTAACCTAATAAAATTATCTTACATATAAATTATATTTTAAAAGCGTTATATTTGGATTGTTTATCTACATTTGAATGTTTAAAATTAAGCATTTATATCTTTAAAGCTTACAAGAATAACTATCTATACATTAATTTTTTTAAGAAAGGATAGTGCGATCCAATGGATTGGAGATGAAGGAAACATGAATATACAGCGACTGTGGACTCTCATTCGCCACTCGTAATTATTACACGAAAAGCCGTGGCAACTGAGAGTCGCCTCTCGTCTGCAAAGTGTTAAATCATCATTCATCGATGGAACGAGCACAGTTCAAAAATGTGTTTTTGTCAGTAAGAACACTAAAAAGTCATGAAGTTTTACAAAGAAGCCCTAAATGTGTTTGTCGTAACACATGTATCTATTGGTTTGAGCTGTTATTTATTAGAGGTATTCAAAAATCCTTTTATTTATTTAACGTTACTGGTAGTCGTCCGAAGGTAGGACGAAGCGTTGAAGAGGGGATTGTGTTGTCTGATCCCGAGGGCTTGAAAGGTAATCGTTGGACAAAGCTGTGTAAGCAGTATTTAGAGGTATCGGTAATGAACCTTCGGGTTCGATGGAATTATTATTATTAACTCGTAAAAATTGATGAAAATCTCAACTCAGCTTATTTGTATTTTCAGATAATAAGAAAAGATCGATAAATAAACTTATCCGGGGTGTTTTAATAGTTTAATTTCAAGGAGAGAGCATAGAGATTATCCACATTTTGGCAAGTAGGGCGCTTTCCAGATGCTTAGACATCCTGGAAGCGTCATAATAGAAATTTCATTGGACAATGAAGAGGAAGGGGGCATTTTGCCCACTGGGGGCTGAGACATAATGGCACCCAAGTTCATTGTTGACTTAGCAGATAATATCCTGTGAGCAGTAAACAATAGGGCATTAAGGTCGCTGCTCACTCAGTCATGACATCTTGGCACTGAGTGCCAGGATAGCAGAACAGGATGATCAATAGATGCTGTCTGATTTAAGTGATTCCATCAAGTTATATGATTTTATAGTTACTTTAAAAGTCTTATATACATATATTGTTTTTAATTAATTGTTTTATTTTTTTATCTTCATACTTCTTTATGCACACCTGTCAGAAACTATCTGACAGCAAGAAAGTGTGTTGTAGAAACTTCAGCAGACATAAAAGCGCACAGACATAGGGAAGGAAAGTGGCCTGAAACCAAGTAATCTAGAAAAAAAAGTCCCATCAAAATTTGAGGTCTTACTTTTCGTGATACTTGGAATCTAAAAAACGAATAAAAAAAATCCATCCGCCAAATTTGTGAATTACAAAAAAATTTCTTACAAAAAGAAATACAAAGGATTAGTTGAGATCTGTTTAGAAATATCGAAGATATTGAACTTAACAGTGGTGATTAGCCATTTTCGTGAAACATGAATCGACAGTGTTGCTAGTTGGTCTTTTTTAAGCTTTATAATTAATTTATTACTATACATATAATATATATGAAACGAAAGGTACTCTCATCAAATCAACGACCCCTTTTGAAAGGCTGAGCATAAATTTTAAAGGACCCTGCCATCTGATACTCGGTACAAGTACCTTCTTAAAGTAATTGACGGGCGTTCAAGATACCCTTTTGCCATTCCCAGTCAGGATTTATCATCAAAAACTGTGATTGGTGCTTGATTTTCAATATTTGGCTATCTAAGTTATATTCATTCAGATTGAGGCATTTCTTACGCATTCTTAAAACCTTATGGAAAACGGTATCTCTAGCTCTTCATTCGAAAAACTTGCCGATAACACAAAGGCAAACCCTGTTACCTGAAGCTTTACAATCCATTTGGTCATTACTTTGCACTGCTACTAACGCTACTCCTCACGAGAGAATGTTCTTTCATGAGCAAAAAGACACATTGGGGTAGCTCTACCCTTTAGGTTAAGTACCCTCGGTAAAATATTAATGTGAAACTTCGTTCGGAGGAGTAAATATGATCACCCTGTTCAAGAAGTCGAACTCTTGGAGTCCAATCCAATTACGCTCTAGTACGATTGCCAGACAGGAAGGAGACAACTGTTAATCTGCGGTACCTCTCTCCCGCTGGAGGTTTGGAATCCTATCAAGAAGACCTATTGCAAACCTGACGATCGCCCCGAGCCAGAGGACGATCCTCGTCCTGCACAAGCCGTCAGTGAAAGAACTGCCCCTACCGGAGCACAGCCTGAGCCAGCTGATCACCTAGAGCTAGGAGAAGACAGCTGTCGAGAGGACCAGCCACTCGAGGTGTCTAGTGGTGTCAGGTCTACTCGCATCATAAGACCTTCCTCCAACTCGAAGTACTATATTTATAAATAAAGCGGAGGAGTGTGATGGAGAGGTTTGATACAGAATATACTTCAAAATGGATCCATTGGAAGAAGACGTTGGACACATCACTTCAGTAAAAGCAAAGAACAAAGAAAAGTCTCCTTTACATGTGATTTAATCTATTTTTAAATTAGTTAAGGATTCTTTATCATACCAGGAAGCTATTACTCTCCTAGATTCTCTTTACATAAAACCAAAGAGCGAAATCTTTTCGTGGCATAGGTTAGTGAATCGGATTTAAAAATTCAAACGAATCTAAAGACCATTTCCTACCGGGCTTACGCAACCTCAGCGCTGACTGTAATTTTCGAAACGTAGAAGCCAATGTTTACGAAGATGAGTACATTCGCGATGCATTTATTAATAGCCTTTGCAAATCAAGGTTATTCTTTTTTATACAACATTGGCACAGCTATATAATTGTTATTCCATAGTATAATTATTCGGATTAATAAACTTTTTTTAAATAATTTACAAAGTTTTTTATTTACTCAATGTTGTCTAATAGGGTTGAATATATAACATGAAAAATATTGATACCCTCTTTCATAAATTCACTCTGTTGAAAGCTATGAAAAATTTATTAACACCTTCAGCTCAGGCATTAAACTTCGTTTTGCTCTTGAAAAATTTATTTATTCGAAGTAGCTAAAGTGCTTCGATAGCTTAAGTACTTTCATCATCAAGTTTTGTCGTGAAAGGGAGTGGTTACTTCCACTGCGTTAACTCCCTAAGGTCACGGGTTTCCTTGCCAAGAAACTGCGACTTATGTCGTTTAGAAGGGACCCTTCTACCATTTATATATGTGCTTTGTTGGGGTCAAGGTTGAATAATATATTTATCAAGAAGATAAAATATTTATTTTTCACACTGAATAATATTTATTTATGCTATATAATATTTATAAAAATAACATTACCTTTTGGTAAGTTTTGACTACTTTTGTATATTGTAAAACAACAAACTTCCATCATTAAAAGTCTGAATTAAACAATAATAAGTTGAAACATAAAAGTACTTTATAAACATTCCGAAAAGGTATTTTGGTATATTATTTTATTTATTTATTTATGTTTTTATAAATTCTTTATTTATTCTGGGACTAGTCCCTTCAGAATAATGTTACAGACAAATTAAATTGAACCTTCAGTATCTTAGAGTAAAAAAAAATATAAATAAATAAAATAAACAAAAAACAACAGAAATAACAAAGAAAATGAATAATAATAATAAATTAACTGGTAACTTCTAATAATAATGATTTAGAAAAACAAATAAATCAAACTAGACAAAAAATAAAATAAAATATTTACATATTCATATATACAGGGCTTATTAAAATAAATTTACAATGTTTATGAAAAGTGTAACATAAAATACGTATATGTTTAAATAAGATGCATAATAAGATATAGTAAATAATTTTTTACTGATTTTTATTGAACTTTGCTAAGTAATTGGGGTTATTTGAGAATTGGATTGCCAAAAACTGTTTGAACAAACGGGATTTGATGGTCGAAAGAGTATTAGATTGACGGATATGAGAAGGAATAGAATTCCATAAGGACGAGGATCGGATAAGGAAAGATCTGTCAAAAGCTGCGGTTCAATGAGGCGTTATATACTGGTCCGAAGGTCGCTAACGAGTGTTGCAGATTTGGACAGAGGATTTAAATGAAAATATATCCGAGATGTAAGATGGACGTTGAGATCGGAGAACTTGGTAAAGAAAGGATGCCAGGAGGTACTTAAAACGGTAGGAAGGATAAAGCCACTTTAACTCATCGTAGAATCGGGTTACAGAGGTGTCCCTGGATATCCCAAAGATGAAACGTATCAGGCACTTATATAATCTTTTAAGTTCAGCTTCAAGATCTCCAGAGACACCCCCATACATCGTACAACAATAGTCAAAGTGGGGGAATAGGATGGAAATTGTGCGTCGGGAAGTTTCAGAAACATGGATTTTCCAGGAAAGAGATTAATCGACAGTTACTCCTACGTTTTTGACGGTTTGATGGAACTTTATAGGTTGATTATTTAAAAATAGTATTAGGATTAGGGAAAGGGTTTTAAAGAGTGGGTTGGAACCTATTACTATCACTCTCAGCATTTAACTTTAGCTTGGTGTCAGCTGCCCAACAACTAATTCTGTTTAAATCTTCCTGAAACTTTTCTGTTGCTAGTAATAGATCCGACGGAGGGAAGGATAGATAAATTTGGAGGTCATCTGCATACATATGGTATTGGGAGTGATGGATATAGAAGGGAAGGTTGTTTACGTATATAGCAAAGAGGGTAAGAGATAGTGATGATCCCAAGGGAACACCACATGACAATGGCAAAGGTCTGGAAGGAGGTGGGCCTGGAACTACCACATACTGTGAGCGATCGGAGAGGAAAGACTTGAACCAGTGCAGAGTACTATTGGATAAAGGAAGGTTTCGTAGTTTGGTGAGGAGGATTGTATGGTCTACTGTATCAAATGCCTTTGTAAAATCTGGCAAGACAAGAGTAGTAAGTTTTTGGTGTTCTATTGCAAATTGTAGGTCGTGAGTTATTTTGAATAATGAACCTTAGTCATTTATCAAAAAATCTATTCTCTTCAAAATTCGATGACTCTCATTCTTCATGCTGTTTGCGTCATTTCCCCCCAACTACTGAATAATTTGTTTACAAATTTCCTTAAAACTCAACGGTGCATCCGCCGAAATCAGCCGATAAGTTTCAAAATGGGGTCCAATTAATGTTTGATGTCAATAACTTAGTTATTTTTGAAGATGGGTAAAAATATATAGGATTAGTAGAAGAGAGTTTTTTTTTAAGAGAATTCGATGTTCGGTAGAAAATAAATTCTCTACAAAACAAAAAAAAATAATCATAGTTATAGTTCTGGAGATAGTGGAGATAAAGCGTTTTGATATTAGAAGTAGTTATTGCCAATTTTCAACGATTATAAATTGATAATCTAACTGGTTCGTCTCTCTCTCTCTCTCTATATATATATATATATAATATATATAATATATATATATATATATATATATATATATATATATATATATATATATATATATATATATACCATTCCATATTTTGTGCATATCTAAGCTTATGTATTTTAGCTCCCACCATTAAACTTTTTTCTTGACAAAAGTCTTAACTATTGACCTACACACCTATACCTTTCTTTACCATGGAAAAATTTACAAAAAAAGAAGAATATATGTAATTTACTACAAACAAACAAAATTATTGGTCATCTTTATCAGTGTACAAAAACTTATTACTAGAACTACTTATTTAATAGAAGTTATCTAGAACTTTTTTTTTCCATCGCAGGCCATTAAACAAAAATCCTGGTAGTATTTTATCAATTAAAGTGTACTAAAGTAATTGTCGTTAATTGGGGCTGTCTCGAGTTAAATTCTGTTTATATTAAACGTGGGCGATCAAATGTAATTGGTTCCTTTTGTTCCTTTACTGTCTATAATTACATTTACAATAACAATGACTGTAATGAACATTTGCTGTTGATTTAAATTATGCTAGCATATTATTATACCGTAAAAAACATTGTGTAAAAATAATATATTGAATTGCCTAAGGGTAAAATTAATTTTGTTTGGTTAAAATGTTAAATTTCAATTCATGTTTATTATATTGTATATAACATATTTACTGATGTGTCAGATAGTTCGTGTGAAGGTAAAAAACAAATATTAGTGTAAATTATTTATTGTGCAATCAGCGTTTCGACCAATATTTAAACAATCGGAAGGATCTGCTCTTGGAACTTGGACGTATTTAGAATTGAATCGTATGTATGATGATTTATGCAATATTTGATATAATTAAAAAACTGGAAGCCTAAAACAGAATAAATAAAATTACACTGCTTTGAATTATATCAAAATATAACCTGTTATCAACATTATCACCCTCCATTTAATATACATTCGGTCCACTACTCAAACATTTATATTTAATACTGATTAAATACATACAAGTACATTAAAATTATTCTAGACAAAGTGATGTAAACCTGTTTTTTTCTTAGTATTATCAGAAGTCTATTTTTGGATGTTAAGAATTCGAGACATTTCTACTGATACGTGAGCTGTCTAGTTGATTTTCAAAGTGACAAATATGAAAATCGTGTTATTTCACTTGACAGTGTGAAGTCATAAGGAATATTTTATTCTTGTTTTATTCATAGCTGAAAAATAGTTAAACAAACGTGAAAATGAAGCCTGAAAAGAATTTTCAATAGATGATAAAAGATCAATGGGGTTAGGTATTTTCTGTAATAATGAAATATATCATTCAATAATTCGTTTAGATTTCCCCGATATTGAATGTATCGCGTAAAAACTACATGATAATTATTGACAAACGTTTATGTTTAAATATTAGATTCAGTTAAAATAATATCTTTTATTATTTGCTGTTTTGATTATGATTTGATTACTCCAAACCTGAAGGTAACTTTATACAACTTTTTACATGGTACGTAATGACATGATGGTTTACTTACCAAGTAAACATTTTTTAGGCGCTTAAGATAAGTGCCTCCTTAATTACTTATAGCACAATAATCAATCATAAGATTTTTAGTTTTTCCCAGATATTTAGTTCGTACCACACACACACTATATTATTTATAGTGGATGTAATTAGTTGACCGTTGATAATTACTAGAAGGAATTAGTCCGGGTGGCGGTCATTAAATGAAACAACTAAATAGTTTCAACTATTTTATTGTTTGCCAACGTTTCGACCCCCTTTGTGGGTCATCATCAGGGCGCATGGTGGGAGAATGGAAACTAGGTCTTGACCAAAAAAAACCAAATAAAAAAAAAAATCTAAAAGTATTTATCCTTGTAAATTAAGTAGGTTTTTATATTAATATGTAGATATTTATCCTTGTATATTATGTTGGTTTTTTGTTGTGATTTTTCTTACTGTTAGATAACAAAATTGCCATAGGCAGACGAAATTATATGAATGTCACTGATTTAAAATGTTTAATTTATCCCAACATTTAAAATAATCTTACAAAATTGTAAATTTAAAATTTTTGCACAAAAATATTCTTCTTCTATTGCTAATTGTGCACTTGCATAACGCTTTTTGTTAAATGTGATTTTTGAATAAAAATTATTGATGTAAATTTATTTTATAATTAGGCATTTTAATTTAATTAAAATTTAAAATAATCTTACAAAACTGTAAATTTAAAATTTTTGAAGAAAAATATTCTTCTTCTATTTCTAATTATGCGCTTGCATAAAGCTTTTGTTAGATGGGATTTTGAATGAAAAATATTGATGTTAATTTATTTTATAATTATATATTTTATAATTAGGCATTTTAATTTATCCTAAAATTTAAATTTATCTTACAAAACTGTAAATTTAAAATTTTTGAAGAAAAATATTCTTCTTCTATTTCTAATTATGCGCTTGCATAAAGCTTTTGTTAGATGGGATTTTGAATAAAAAATATTGATGTTAATTTATTTTATAATTATATATTTTATAATTAGGCATTTTAATTTATCCTAAAATTTAAATTTATCTTACAAAACTGTAAATTATAAAAATATTCTTCTATTGCTGATTAGGCACTTGGATAATGCCTTTTGCTAAATTTTTTTTTTTTTTTTTTTTTTTTTTTTTTTTTTTTTTTTTTTTTTTATTCGTATATATTACAATTTGTCATAATAGACAATAATAATAGTGCTACAGGATCTCATTCATACAATATTTACAATATAAACAAAAGGAAAGTCAAATTACATAAAATAAAATCAAAATAAGTAAACGTATACAATAACAAAATGTATTTAAATGAAAATTATTGATGTAAATTTATTTTATAATTATATATATTTTATAATAAAGAAAATGGCCCCGAGACCTTCTAGTTTAGAATATTTTTAGAGTGCTTCCAATAGGAAGCTTCTCGACACGTATATCATGTCATTGCATTATATAACTATCACATTTGCTTGATGTATTTTTTTTGTTTAATAGTTGCAAATACCAATCAAATATTTTTTAAAATATATATTTTATAATTAGGCATTTTAATTTATACTGGTGTTTTATACATAAGAAATATCTATATGAAGAAATAATAGACAAATAAATAAAATACACCCACATGGGGTATGAGACCTTGTTATACTTAGGACGAACTCAACAAATTCTAGACACGAAAGGGTCTCCATTTACGTCACCTCATCCTCTTTCGGGTGAAGCACTTTATATGGTGCTTTATTCTTCAAGATCTTAACTTGATCCCTCCTTCTGCCTCAGAGGGCCCATCTTTCACTACAACCCTGCTTAAAGGCATTGTGTTCAAAGCCATCTTTTCTCTTTCCCCCTTATACACCCGTGTGAGGGAGTACCCGTACATCTGTGAGAATACAGTAAAGTTATTTCTTCTTTATTAAATTTCTAAACTCAATATAATACATTCCTTTAAAATTCCTAACATATTTTTTGATGAAACAGGAGTACGAATTCAAAAGTAGTCAACTGAGATAAAAATCAAACTTTTACAATAATTCTTATTAAATATTTAATGGATGACAGTAAAATGAATATGAAAGATAGGATGGTTCAATTGTTATTATTGTTTTTTATTTATATTTTATATTTTAATGTTTTATTTTGTTAGTATTATTATATTTTACTTTGTTATTTTAATTATATATGCTAGAGATTCGATATTAAAGCGGAGTGTAATATGGCTGATGATAATTGATGAATCTTATTAATATATTTGATTTTTTTTTTATATATACTTATACATATATATACATATTTAAATTGTTATGAGAAATAAGCGAGAAAAAAGAAGCCAAAAAGAGAAAAAAAAATAATAAAAGGAGTTAAATAATTTTTAAAATATGTTAAAAGAAAAGAAAGAAAAAGTTAAAGGAAAAAAAAAATTGTTTGATCTATTTCATTTTTTTGTTCATTGTATGTTAAGATTTATATTATATTATTACTAAAAATTGTCCAATATGGAAAAAAAATTAGACTGTGTGAATAGCAACCCAATCAAGTTGGACAGCATCGCTTGTTTGTTTAATTATCTCTCTGTTATTAAAAGTTTTATTATTATTTATTAACCATGTTATTCCGCCGAAAAAAATCTTTCATTTATGTAACAATGTAACATAAACGAAAGATTTCTTTTGACATGATATAGGAAAAATATATTTTACTTTGTCTCAACTAAGTTTAGGCAGCTAGTAATGGGTAATGTGTAACCATAAAATAATAGTGCCATATTTTATAATATAATCGGAAATAGGGAATTAATAATTGTTAAATTCTAAAAATTAAAGAAAAGCACTATATTTAGTTGAACGATACAACTTTTTTTACATTCACATAACTATCTCGACCTAGTAACAGAAAATATTCCACTCGTAAAAATTGTTGGATCTCTTTTTCCGAAGGAAATAAACGCTTTATGGTCCTTAATTCGAAATAACATAAGTCTGTATTTTTGTGTCTGGGAGTGCATCGTGGTATATAGCTGAAAAATGAAAATTCATAGTATACTGACATTTGATTTTTAAGACAGGGAAATGCTGAGTATGTTGCACTAATTTTTTAGCCACTTTAAATTATGAATTTTAAACTTGTTTACCAGTTTCTGAAGATTTTTGTTTAACTGGTTGAAGAATTAAATATATTCTTTAATAAAATAGTGGTTTTCATCAATTTATATTTTGGTTTAAATCCGACTGTGTTACTGCGACCCTAATTATGTCATAAAAATTAGGAGTGATTTCACAATCAAATAAGTTTTCTTATTGTGGATTTTTAAAAGTTTTTCCACTGATGATACCTCCAAACAACATCTTTTATGATTTTCACTACCAACTGACTATACTTCCTTCGTTCAATGGAGTAAGGTTTAATTGGAATTTGAAAGAAGAGGCGGTTTGGGTGGCGGTCATAAGAAAATAGTAAAAAATCATTCATCCAACGTTTTGACCTATGTTGCGGGTCTTCGTCGGGATTTTTTAGAAGAGAGAAGTCCTGATGAATAAGATGGGTCGAAACGTTGGATCATAAATAATTTTTAACTATTTCCAATTATTTTATGACCACCACCCGAACCATCTTATCTTCCAAATTCTAATTACCTTAAATTCTAATCAACATCACTCCATTGTAAGGAAGGAAGTATAGTTAGTTGGTCGTGAAAATTATAAAAGATGTTGGCTAGAGGTGTCATCAGTGAAAAACATAAAAAAATCAACCAATAAGTAAAGCTTATTTTAATGTAAAACCACTCCAATCTTTTATTCCAGATTTAAGGGTGGCTTTAACACAGTCAGTTTTGACTAAAATCTTAATTGTTAAAAGGCATTATTTTATATATACTTAAAAATATTATATTAAATTCTTCAACGAGTTAAACCAAAGTCAACGGTTAAAACATTAGAGAGGGTTTGGTACATAAGGCCTTACTTTGACGTTAATAAAATCTCATTTAATGTTACCAGGCAACTCCTGTATCTCAAAGTCTCTAGTGAGCAATGAGATGGAGACTTTATTTTATCCTATTCTATAAACTCTTCTTACTTCTACTACATCTTCATGCCGTTATTCTTCCTTAAGTTTTGGTTCTGTATGTATATTAAATTCAGGCCAGTATATAACACCTTTTGTGTAATTCAAAAATAGATGCAGCGTAAAGTTAACTTCCGATTGTTTAATCTTCATATTGTTTAATATTTTTTAAATTAAAAAATCTTTCTCATTGTTTAAAGTGTTGGCGGCTTAAGGCGGAGTTTTGCTACAATAAGGAATCAATTAATGAATTAATCAATTAAATCAATTAATTCATCTAAGTTGATTATAAATATAAAAATATGACAGACTGCTTTTCAGCATCCAGGCTCTCTGTAAACTACATTGTAGTTATTTTAAACGGTTACTTTAAACAAGTTAGAACTTCCAAGGACTTCACTACTAACGCTTGAATGTTTATCGAAGTTCTACTCATTCTGTTAAACAAATTGATATAAAAAGTATTACAGCTATTAAGTGATAAATCCAGGAATTTTGTAATTTTCTCGGTAAAGCAACCTCAGCTCGGTAGTAACATCGAGTTTCAGTTAATGCAGCTAATATTGGTAGTTGGGGCGGTGAAGAGGCTATATAAAGTTTGAATTAAAAGGCTACCGAGCTTGATAGTTAAACTGCTACAACTTTGGTCATTACTGGACAACTTGAAGCTAAACCGCTTTCGATAAACTGCAGACGGTTCTACCTCCAGCCGTAAAGCGCGTAGTAGTACCTGCCTCACAGATTATCTGTTAACAGTCCATTTGGTGGACCATTAATCTCTAGAGTTATTCCCGACGATTAATAATTTAATTGTAACTTTATCAGACTAACGTAATCGCTGTTTCCAAAATACGTGTAGGTTACTTAATAATAATCGTGTAGAGCAGTGGTTTCCAACTAGTGGTCCGCGGACCCCTAGGGGTCCAAAAACGATGTCTAGGTGGTCCACGAGATGTCATTGGAAAATTGTATTAAATTAACTTAATAAAAAATATTTGTGAAAACTAAGCTTGTAAAAAAAACCACTCACCGATTTCACGGACAAATTGAATTGCAATGTTTATTGTTAAATTGTTTTTCTGTCCATGATGAAACGACTCGATTGCCCTGACAGTCAGTGAAAAGTTCGACTCTTTGATTTCTGGTCTCAGACATGTTTAAATAACTTTAAATAACACAAGGTCACACAAGGATTTTTAATCTTTAGTTATACCGTCCCCCGTAGAGGGGTTTTAGTCGCGAGCCTGTGCGATGTCATGTACTCTTTCAATATACCTATCCCAATTAAAAATGGACAGGCTAAATTTAGGACTCTCACTAATGCATAATCCGGTCAGTGACATAGACACACAGGAAAAAAACAAACGTAACAATATTTTAATACACGAAAACTAGACAAATAATTATTTTATTTCTATATAATATATTTTTAATTTTTTATATTGTTTTTCATTTTTAAACTCGTTATTTTCCTCGGGATCTGTGCTAGAATACGATTTAAATTTCAAGTTTAAGACAACTATACCCTCACACAAGACTGAAACGACAAGAAACTGCTCGAAGGTATCGATTACTACAACACTTACTAGGCAAACGTTCAAAATTTCCAGTATATTACAAAAGATTCATTTACATCACTATTATCAGACCTATTTGGACATATGGAATCGAACTTTGGGGCTCTACAAAACCATCTAATTCCTCCCGCATCCAGTCCTTACAATCCAAAATTCTGAATGCCCCTTATTTTGTTACAAATCAACTCATTCATAATGACCTTAAGAACCCATTTTTTGCAGACATAGCCCGTGATAGATACTCCTCTTTTCATTCTAAACTCCCTGCCCATAGAAAACCCACTTGTCCGTAATTTATATTACTTAGACCTACTTATACCTGATAATCCTCCAAGGCAACTGAAAAGAAGGTGGCCTCGGGACCTACTGAGTTAAAATAGTTAGTGAAGTGCTACCACTGGGTAGTTCTTTCTCAACACATTTTCATGACTTTTTTTTTCATTCCACATATTTACTTATTGTGTTCTTATATATAGTTGTAAATTACTATAAATAAATAAAAAATAAGACAACTATACGCTCTTACTAAAATCGGTTGACCGGAAGTTGTACTTTGTACTATGCATTTTGAATTTGTTTACGATTTTCTCTAAAATGGTTCAAATGATTTTGATGAAATTCGCTATATAGATTTAAAATTTAATGAGATTAAATTTGATATAGGTCTCATTTTGATTGAAATAGTCTGACAGGGCTTAAATGACAATATTATTATTTTTTTTTTTTTTTTAAGTACTTTTAATATTGTACATTCGAAAAGATTAACCATATCATCTGATTAGAATTGATAAAGAATTGCTAAAAATAAAACTTGAACTAATTGAATAACAAACTATAGGAGAAAAGAGCAAAAACATTTTTTAATACAATTTTTGTGTTTTTGAGCATACGAACAGTAATATAGATGCATAATGTACCGTTGGAAGGCTAAAGATTTTAGAAAAAAATATTATTTTCTACTCCAAATCGTAAAGGTTAATGGAGAGTGATGAAACGCTGATAAACTGATTGTCGTAGATAATACAGTAAACCCTCTTTTTAACGAACACCCGCCACAGTCTTGTGTCAACTGTGGTACAGTTCACATCGCGGTGTGAGTTCTTTGAAGTTTTCGGTACCTTTGATAGTGTGACAACTGTAATCCCTTGAGAAGCCGCGCCGGCAGCGGATGCTATCCAGCAACAGATAAGCTTCTATCCATCATTTCTATTACAATTTTTTTGTTTATTCAAATTCTTATTTTACTTAATTTTTATTTACTTATTATTATTATCACTAAACTAGCTTTAAGATTGTTATTTAAATTCGTCTAATTTTCTTTTATTTGTTGAACAATGGATTATTTCTTACTTTTTGTATGTTATATCTAATTATTTGTCTATTATCCATAGATTTATTTTTATTAATTATTTTACTGTTTCTTTTCATTACTTCATCTTTCTATCAACCTAAGTTAAGTTCCGTTTATTTCTTTTTTTTTTTTAGTACCAAGGTAGTTGTTAGTTGCTTCTTATTAAATTAGTTTTTAAGATTAATTTTGTATTTATTAGTTTTCTAATTAATCTATTTTTCATATTTTTATACCAATTATATCTTATCTAGTTTATTGTTTTTCTAACTCTGTCTAGTTTTTCGTATATTTTAATTTATACTTCGGATTCGTTGTCTTTTATTTACTTATATAAGTTAGTTGTTGGTTTAGTGTTGTTGTTGTTCATTGCTTTTCTCCTACATCTAACGGTTTCATTTTCGTTCCTTAAGCTACGTTCATCTATATCTTTTATTTAGTTAATTATCCACAATGCCAGATCTACCAGATAAAATGCAAAAAAACATTGACCATAAACCCTCTTTGATATCAATATCGGACTCCTCACATATAAATATTCACAACTCTTTCACTTTAACAAACGAAAGGTTTCTCTCTATCTCAATGATAGACGGCTCATTTAATAAAATTTCGCCCTTCTTTATAGCTAAAGCTATTTATGGTGTAGCAGGAGAGGTCAAAAACATAAAAAAGATGAGAGACGGTACACTATTAGTAGAAGTTTACAATAGTTCACAGGGTGATAAACTATTGAGGTCCGACAATTTGGGTAAGCAATTCAAAATTAAGGTAGAGCCCCATGCTAAACTGAACGAGTGCAGAGGTATCATTAATTGTTTCGATCTCCGCCACCTTCAAACCGACGAAATCGCTAGGGAACTAGAGGAGCAAAACGTGAAACATGTTAAAAGGTTTACTTATAGAAATGGAGACATTGTTAAACAAACCCACAACTATCTGTTAACGTTTAAATGCCCAAATCTCCCAAAAGACGTCAAAATAGGTTATTATAATGTTCCAATAAAGCCCTACATACCGAACCCACTCCGCTGTACTATCTGTCTCAAATTTGGACACCATAAAAGTTATCATGAACGCGAGGATCGCACGGTTTCTCCCATTTGTAGTAACTGTGGCCAACCAGAACACAGCGTTTCCTCTAAAGACTGTAAAAATCCAACGAAATGTGTTAACTGCAATAATGACCACAACAGTTTTGACAAAAATTGTCCAGTTTTTGTCATAGAAAAGGGCATTAAAACTGTCCAAGTTACAGAAAAAATTCCATACTATGTAGCCAGGAAAAAATATTTAGAAAATTCACCTCAACATCTAATGCATTTCAGACAAACATTCGCTCAAAAGACTAAAAACATTCGGGACAAAGCAATAAATACGTGTACTGTCGCCATACAGACGGAGGATTTTCCACCATTGAATCGGTCTCAAAAATCTGACAAGGTTAGCACTCCTAGTGGGTCGAAAGAAGTAGTACCTTTATCTGATTCTGTCCCATCGCCGATTAGAGTCTCCTCCCACTTAGTTACTGCGTGCAGACCCAGTACGTCCTCTGATACTACACCATATTCAGAAACAAACCTTGTCAATCATGATTCCACCCCTTCTGGATCAAGCCAAATTTCAGAAGCTATTACCGCAGCACCGAAAAGAGGTAGGCCAAAAAAGAAAAAAGACAAAAGATCTTGCAGTCCAGATAATTAACCGATAGACGCTATGATTTTCTACAACATTAGTAAATTTTTGCACATTCATTATATAATAAGACCATTAAGTAAAACTTATCTAAATTTTATATTAACTATAATTCTATTAACTATTATATTTTCAAGTTTATTTACAACTTACATGTTTTATTCTTCTTTCTTAACAAAACGAATAATCTTAACCATTTATCGTACCACTTGTCTGACCAGTTTACTTGTATTTCATTTATTAAAAATAATTAAACCTCAGCTAGATAGAAAAAACTCTTTAACAGCTAACTCGCTTATCAAACGATCACTGATCCATTTATAACTTATCTATGTCTAACTCAAAATTAATCCAGTGGAACTGTAATGGACTCCTAACTCATCTCGCTGACCTACAGCTTTTGATACAGAACTACCAGCCCGCACTCATTTGCTTACAGGAAACTCACTTAAAACCCAGCGATAGACTCACA
This sequence comes from Piezodorus guildinii, assembly GCA_023052935.1. NCBI lineage: Eukaryota > Metazoa > Arthropoda > Insecta > Hemiptera > Pentatomidae > Piezodorus > Piezodorus guildinii. The sequence goes on from CM041293.1 coordinate 68,681,799, forward strand.
CTCAGGGGCTTTGAACTCTGTCGTCTGGACAACACGAGCGGTTCTAGGGCCTGTGGAGGTGTATTGACAATGGTATCCCAGCGATTACTTTTTGAACCAATCGCACTACAGACTTCCTTACAAGCTGTTGCTATCCGGATTAAAGGTGATACTCCATTTACTGTTTGCAATGTTTACTTACCACAGCAAATACCTGTAACATCAGAGCAATTGGAATCACTATGTTCTCAACTCCCTAGACCACTCCTACTGTTAGGTGATCTTAATGCCCATAATACCATTTGGGGTTCAGAACGAAACGATCGAAGAGGACTGCAAATTGGAAACTTACTTGACGCCTACAACTTACATGTTCTGAATAGCGGTGAATCGACTTACTTAAGCTCATCCTACGGCACCTTCTCCTCTATCGACGTCACTTTTTGCTCAAGTAGTTTGCTGTCAGACACCTATTGGAATGTAATAACTGATCAATACTCTAGTGACCATTTTCCGATTTTAATTAATACTAAAGAGCGACTTCCCTACATTAGCAAGAGATCAATCTGGATTCATGAAAAAGCAAATTGGCAACAGTTCACGGAAAATGTTAACTTCTCCGATCTTCCATCCGATTTTGAAGAGTGCTGCACATTAATAACCTCAAACATTCGGGAAGCTGCAGAGTGTTCTATCCCCAAAACATCATCTACACCCAAAAGGCAACCTGTACCATGGTTTAACACCGCCTGTAAAGAAGCTATACAGCAAAAGAGAAAATCATACAGGACATTCAAAAGAAATATGACTTTACAAAATTTTATTAACTATAAAAAAGCCAAAGCCATGTGTAAAAGAGTAATATGCTACCACAAAACAACATCTTGGCAACAGTATGTTTCTTCTATAAACTCAAATACGCCTACTTCAGTAGTCTGGAAGAAAATTAGAGCTGTAGAAGGTAAACGATCGTTTCAACCGATTTATTTAAATGTTGGAGGAAACGTTGTTTGTGATGAAGAGATAGTAGCAAATGAGTTAGCAATTTTTTTCTCAAGGTACGGAGCCGAAAATGAAGAAAATCCACCCTTCTCCAATCAGGAATCAACCAGAAACCTACTTGACTTTACATCACAAAATCAAGAAACCTATAATATGCCTTTCAATAGGAGAGAACTCAAAGTAACTCTCACTGAATTAAAAGGTAAGTCACCTGGACCTGACGATGTGACCTATGAAATGATTAAAAACCTACCTGTTCAATCATTAAATATTATCCTTGACTTCTACAACAAGATATGGACAAGTGGCACTATCCCTATCCAGTGGAAAGATTCGATAATTATCCCAGTACTGAAAGCTGGTAAACCTAAAAATGACATGACCAGCTACCGACCGATTTCCCTAACTAACTGCTTGTGTAAAATCTTAGAAAGGATGGTAAATAAACGCCTTATATGGATATTAGAGGAAATAAACGCACAAGACAACTTACAATGTGGTTTCCGCAAGAAACGTTCCACAATCGACAATCTAGTACGTATAACTACGGAAATCCAAGATGCGTTTGTCAACAAGGAACATTCAGTAGGAATATTCTTTGACTTAAAAAACGCCTTTGATACCGTCCGACAGTATAATATTCTTCAGCAGCTACATCAATGGGGAGTGAGAGGAAATCTCGCCAACTTTATCAAAGGCTTCCTCGGAAGAAGGTCCTACAGGGTAATGATTGGCGGAACCACATCTGTCAAAAAATATGTTAGTAATGGTGTACCCCAAGGCTCTGTATTGAGTACTACCTTGTTCTCCATCGCAATAAGAAGAATCACTGACTGCTTAACACCTAACGTCACCGGCTACTTATTCGCTGATGATTTTGCTATTCTTAGTAAATCACACGATCTTCAAAACATCAAGGTGAGTCTCCAAAATACAGTGGATAAACTAGCTTTATGGTCCCAAACAACAGCGTTTAAGTTCTCCGTAGGTAAAACGTGTTGTGTGCATTTTAGTCGTCATAGAAATCCGGGCATACCACCGCAAGTCAATTTAAATAATATTTCCCTGGCCTACAAAAATCATGTTCGGTTTTTAGGACTATACCTCGATAGTAAACTAACCTGGTCTGTCCATATAGAACAACTTCACTCTAAGACCGTGAATAGATTAAAAATCCTGAAAAAATTGGGAAACACCAGATGGGGATCAGACAGGAAAACAATGCTTCGTATACATGAGACATTAATAATTAGTAAAATGGATCACGGTTGCTTCATCTATGCCTCTTCTACTTGTAATAAAATAAATAAATTAGATACAGTTCACCATGCCGGTATACGTCTTTCAACCGGAGCTTTTAGAACTAGCCCAGTAAATAGTCTTTGCGTGGAAGCAGGAATTCTACCTCTTTCTTATCGTCGCCAAAAGCTAGCTGCTAAATATATAACTAAAATCTATACACAACCTGACAACCCTGTCTACAGTTCTTTATTTCTACAGGAAAACGCTGACAAATATGGACGATTGAAAAACTCATCCCGACCCCTCTGGTACAGAATGAGATGGGTGGTCTCCGAATTGGTGCAGCATCCATTTATAAAACCGGAGAAAAAGCTACCACCATGGACACTCTCACCTCCTAACGTTAACTGTGAAATGTTGAAAGTTTCCAAAGTAAAAACATGTTCTCCACAAGAAATCTCTCAAACTTTCCTAACTGAACTTCGCAAACAACATTACAACAAAGTCATCTATACTGATGGTTCAAAAACTAACGAGTCTACTGCGTGTGCAGTGCTAGACGGTGACAAATTCTACAAGTACAAACTGAATAGGAATTGTAGCGTTTTCACCGCTGAGTTGACGGCTATCCAAAAATCTATCCTTCTAGCCTTATCATCTCCAGGGGAATCAATAATTGTTTGCTCAGACTCACTTAGTGCTCTCAGAGCTATTTCAAACCTGTTTTCTAAAAATCCCATTGTTCAAGAGGTCCACTATAGAATCAAGCAGCTAGAAGACTCTTCTAGAAGAATAATTTTTTTTTGGGTTCCCAGTCATTCTGGAATATTCGGAAACGAGCAAGTTGACAAAGCAGCAGCAGAGACTCATTCGTTAGAAGAAATAACGCCCTCCTATGTCCCACCATCAGAGTTATTTAAACCATTAAAAGCAAAAATATTATATGAATGGCAGCAGACCTGGGAAATATTAGCAAATAACAAGCTTAAAGACATCAAACCCACTGTCAACTCCTGGGCTACATCTTCCAGAACATGCCGGCGGGAGGAGGTAGTCATCACCCGCCTGAGGATAGGGCACTGCCGCCTCACACATGAGTATCTTATTACAAGGAAGGATCCACCTCAATGTAATCACTGTAAAGTGACTGTCACGGTGAGTCATATTTTTGAGCACTGTCCACGGTACAGGAGAGAAATTGAAAAATTTGGGGTGCCACGCCATGTCTCTGAGGCTTTGAGCGATAATGAAGCAACTATCAGCAGTGCCATCAAGTTTATAAAGAATATTCGTCTATTTCAGCAAATATAACATTATTTTTTTTATTTTTTATTTTATTTTATTTTTTTTAATTTTATGTACATATATATATATATATATATATATATATATATTTTATTTTTCTTCTTCTTCATCATACAGTTTAAACTAAAATTTTATTTTATCTCTTTATACTTAAATTATTATTATTCTTTATTTTACATATATATATATATATATATATATATATATATATATATATATATATATATATATATATATACATTTTTTTTTTCTTTTCTTTTTTTCAATTTAATTATTATTATTTTTTCTTTTGTATTATTGATTATTTTTATCATATTTGTGTTTTATTTTTTATTATTAGTTATCTGTTTGTTTTTTTATCATAATTGTTAATTTCGTTTATTTTATTTTTGTTTACCTTTATTTTTATTATTTTTTTAATGTTACTGTATTGTTTTAGTATTTTGTTCGTTGTTTTCTTTTCTTAATTTTTTTTTTTCTTTTTTTTTTTCTGTTATCATTTTGGTAAATCGTTTTTTTCTTTTTCTTTTGTTTTTTGTAAAGAGCGAGGGCGATAATAACCATCAGCAGTTTTTTGCCCATAAAATTAAAACAACAACAACAACAACGAACACCCGTTTATAACGAACTATCGTTGCGGTCCCTTGAAAAATTAATAGAAAATTATGCTTTCTCTTCGTTTATAACGAAATATTCTCTTATAACGAATTAACGAACCACTTTTGTGGACCTCAGAATTGAATTTGTTCGGTTATTACGAAAAATAAAGAAGAAAAAAGTTACGATACGTCTTGATTCCCAGTTATTTCAACTTTACATGAATTTCTGTGTTTTTCGCATTGTAAGTTCCTTTTTAAGTTTTGTATTTTTAATGATGGTTTATGTTAATCTTAAAGTATTTTGTAAAATGTGAAATAAGATAGATATATGTACATAGTGCATAGTTTTAACTGCTTTTTTAGTTTCTAAATAAACACGTGCCTGAAAGCGAATGCTGTATTGAAAATATTTCTTTTTAACCACCTGAATTTATACCAAGTCATATAATATACATACAATATATTTTTCGGATATAACGAATTCTTTTATAACGAACAGAGAATTTTTTGGTCCCTTGAATTTCGTTAAAACGAGGATTTACTGTAATATAATAGATAATTAAATAAAACACGTGTTTCTATTGAAACTCAATGTAATTAATTCTTTAAAAATTTATTTTCCTCTCGAACTGTATTTAAAAATTTTTAAATTAATTTTAACAACGGTGGTAAGCGAAAGTCGTGTGTTGTGTGCACCATATTTTATTTATGTTTTGGGTTTTTTGATAAACAACCTGTTTAGCTTCTTTTATTAATGTTCAAACCAATTAGTTTTAAAAAATCACAATACAATTAAATACACCTCTGCAGGATGTTACTTCAAGTTGCGCATACTGGTTAGGAAACAATGGCGGTAACTTAGCATTGGAACAGCTCCCATTACCATCAGAGCAATTAAAAGTCCATTAGTACCAAGTCTTTAGTTTGGGCTTTGCTTCACAATTGCTATAGCTTACATTTCACTGCTCACCGTTATAACTTATTTATTCATAGCGCAATGATTTATAGAATAGAATAGAATAATTGTTGATTATCTTAATTATTATGTTATAAAATATTCATCATATAATTATTATGTTCTAAAATATTCCACTATGTTATAAAATGTTCTCGTCAATAATAACTAGCCGAATCACGGAATACGGTGAGGAAATTATCGGAGACTACCAATGTGGTTTTAGGAGGAATCGCTCGATTATTGATCAAATATTTTCCTTACGTAAAAGATTAGAGAAAAAGTTGGAATATAACAGTGTAGTCCATCAACTAATTATCGATTTTAAAAAGGCTTATGATTTCATAGACCGTCAGAAGCTGTATTAGATCATGATAGAACAGGGAATACCTAGAAAGTTAGTAAACCTTCTAGAGATGTGTTTGTCGGAAACATTCCATAAAGCTAGAATCGGTCATAATTACTCCAAGAGATTTGAGGTGCGATCGGCTTTGAAACAGTGTGACTCCCTTTCACCTGCTTTATTTAATATAGCTTTAGAATATGTCATAGAAAAGGTGACGTATATCGAGAAATGTTTAAATATGGGTGATGAAATTCCGGTTTTGGGATACGCCGATGATTTGGTACTGCAAGGTAAAGACACGGAAACTATAGAACTAAATACAAGTGAGTTAATAAAAACCGGTAAAGAAATAGGAGTCGAAATAAATACCGATGAGAAAAATTATATGATTAGTAGCAGAAATGGTGGCGATCTTGATGATATTGATATATCAGGGAATTATTTTGAACACGAAGAGAATTTAAGTATTTAGGTCCAATGATAACAAGAAAAAATTAAATCCAGGAGGAAATAAAGTCCCGGTCAAAGGCATGTTAAGGAATGCGTGTTAATATTCAGCTGCTAAATTACTTAGCTTCTGTCTAAAAACATAAAGGTTAGAATTTATAAAACTATTATTCTTTCGACTGTGCTTTACGGATGTGAAACGTGGCCGCTTACTTTGAAGGATGAACAACGGCTTGAGGTTTTCGAAAGTAATGTACTGTGTAAAATACGTGGTCCGAAGATAGATCAGGCCACTGGGGAGTTTAGAAGGTTCCACAACGCCGAATTGCGGAGATTGTACCCTGTGAATATAATTGAGTTAATAGCATCGCGGAGACTCGAATGGACTAGTGAAGTTTTTGGGCTCTGTGGGAAACAGATTCCGGGAAAGTTGGTATTCGCTGAACCAACTGTTAGGCATCCGAAAGGTAGTCCGAAACGTCGATGAGAGGATTGCGTAAGGGCTGATCTTGGGGGTTTGGGCTTGAACGGTGATCATTGGGCGATTCTGTGTAGGCGGAATTTGCGGTGGTATCGGCATTCAACCTTCGGGTTCGGTAGGCCTGTTATTATTATATTAATAATATACCCTAGGGTATGGAGACACTCCTGGGGCAGACCCAGCCTCTCTAAAGTGGGTTCCCAAAATTGGAGAAAAACCTGAGCATCATCTCGGCCTAATCACCACAGTACACGGCCGTTGGCCTAGAAACACTTCTAGCTTTATTTGAATAGGCATTACCTTAAATACAAATAAATAAAAACTAAAAAAAAAAAAAAATTAGATGATAGTCATGAACTTGTTTTTTTAAACTCAATAAAGTATAGCAATAGAACTAGACTAGAGAGCTGGAGTAATCAGTTGGTGATTTATATTCCTCTAAAAGTTCTTTTTTTTTTTTTTTCATTTTAACGGAAACTTTTATCATTTATGCCATTGGGGAGTGATGGCTATCGCTGCCCGGGGCCACTTGTTCCCTGTCAAATTGATTCGCGCTCTCTTCTCTATTTGGAAATTTATTGCCGGCTGGTGGGAAGGGGTTTGTTTCAGTTGGCACATGACCAAATTATCGGGCCACCTCCGGCTATTGCAACTTTACTAGCTTGTTTTTCCTTTTATGAAGTCAGCGTGGATCGATGCTCCCCGTGTCTGGTGGAGTGTATTATTTAGCCTTTTTCTCTCGGTTACCTACTATCATGAAATAATAAAAATATGGATACGAATTTTAAAGTGCAATGAAAGGAACTCTCAATTTTTTTTTTCTATGACGCTTGTTGTTCAACAATTGTTTGTAACCGATTTGTAATGTGGTAATGTAGGGTTTTAGTTTCAAATAACTTTAAACCATTTGAACCCAAAAAGTAAAATAGGTTATCAAAGTTAATTTGTCCAACAATATCTTTTTACAAGTAATTTAATTAACACAATGATTATCTTCTCCTAACAAACACCTTAAATGATTGATTAAAAAAAACATATAGTCTTGAGGTTACAACGTTGTTACCTCCCAATGCTCCAGCAAAAGTGAATAATTCACTTTTGCACATGTATATATATATATATATATATATATATATATATAATATATATATATATATATATATATATATATACACACTTATATGTAGAGCGAGGCTATTACATAAATTTTAAAAAAATTATAGAATAAATAACTAACCCTTCCTTAGCCTGGTTTGAACCTTATTGTTCTTAAGGAAAAAAAGAATATTAATAAATATATATATATATATATAATTTTCATAAACTATATAACGCCCAACAAATTTTTCGTCGGATCCCTTTCCCTTTCAGCAAAATTTAAAATCATATGACATTTTTACATTGAAAATATATACATGCATACATATATATCTATATATCTATATATATATATATATATATATATATATATATATATATATATATATATATATATATATATATATTTCTAAATATCTATAATATTGAAACAGTTAGCTGGTTATATCAGCTTTATATATTTTAATCCCAATTTCTAGCGAACGCGCAAACAATGAGCCTGCACCAACATTTTTTTAGGTGATTCAAAAAACAAATAAATACTGTTTTCTTAGTAACTTTTTTTTAGATACAATATCCAATTTCCTTTATACCAACTTAATACCGTTGAATCGCAAATTATACGATTGGTTTGATAACTGCACTAATGCGAAACTTCCTACTAAAGCAATATGAAACCTAATCGCTGCTGATTATTGCCACACATTCAGAATTCCAAATGTCTGTCATTAGTAATGACAAAATGAATGTTACTTGGGATGTAACAATTAGCAGTTAAACTACTTAGGGAAGTAAGGCTTTACCGCAATTTACAATAGTTAGTGCTTTTGATTTAAATTGTGTTTTTAAATTTTCTTATCAAAATCTGAATCACAAAAGTTCAATTGTAGTCTTTAATTGTAGTTTTGTATTGTCGCTATGCACACATCAGTTTAAGAGTACCCGAACTATTATAAAAAATAAGAATTTTCGAGAACATTTCGTTTACATAATTTTTTAAGTGTAAAAATATTTTATATTTTTTGTAAATAGTAGATAAACTTTACATCTTCCTGCAAATACGGTCTTCATATATATATATATATATATATATATATATATATATATATATATATATATATATAAATCAACTATATATATAGTTGGTTTTTCAGAATAGGAAGAATTTTTATTTATCAAATGTACAATGGACATAATATAATAGAAAGTTGTTCTTTAAAATTACAAATTTAAAATTGTTTCAATTTATATAAATAAAGCATTTTACATTAATCAGGGGAAAAAATAAAAAAATAAATCCCCACAGTTAAAGAAAAGTTAAGATAAAACTTAAATTAATGAATGTAAAGTAATAGATAAAGATGAACATGATAAAGAGAGAAATGCTTTATTCATTTGACAATGCTGCCCAAATACATCGGGTTGCTTACTTAACACAGCATAATTTATTAATCCTTTGGACATATTTCACATACATTTTTAATTTTTTTTTTCCTATTCTAATACAAATTTATAATATTTACAATTTGTTTTTCCTCTTTTAGCTAATAACTAAGCTATTAACTAACAAACTTAAATTAATAAACATTAAGTTCCAAAACTGTACTGCTAAAATTCAATTACAACAGCATTAAAAACAAATAAAAAATAAGACAAACTTAAAGTTGCAGAACGAATTATTTTCGGCATAACTAACTATTGTGCTTTTATGCCCGTGTGGGTTATTGTGGCTGGAGTTGAAGAAATTGGTTGTTGGTCCCAGAACATATTTTTGAATTCGGAGAATATTTAAAACCTCATGCATGTGTATTATTGGGATTCGTCTCGGAAAAGAGCCTATCAGTCCCATAGATTTAATTTGTACAAATTGAACCTTTAACTAATTAGAGGCAGAGATATTTGACCAAATCGGGCATGCAAAGAACAGGTCCTATATAATAATTAAGTTATAAATCAGCATCATTTTAGCCAATATATTAAGTTCAATTAATAGAATTTTTAAAAAAGCCAGAGAACACTAAGTAATAGGGAAAAGGAATTAAAATTGGATAAATAATTTTAAATCTAATTCAATTTTTAGGTACTTACTTAAATTAACAATGATTTTGTATAAAATAATTAATGGAGATAGAATCGACATTTTGTCTTCCTGATTTGAAATTTATTTCTCTACTTCACTTCACTTCTAAATTCACCTAAAATTGAACCTCTCTTCCATGATTAATATTATGATTATTTTTGAGAAAAAAAAAATCAAGCTGTTAAACCCCAATATATGTCTTTCGATTTCTTTAAGGTTTAACCATTGCAAAAACTAACCCACTCGCCCTCAAATCCACAGATATTGGGGTATTCCGTTCCGATGTTCATGAATAAAGCATTTCAGCTTCCTGAATATTAATGATTAAAATCCTTAATTTATTGCCTTTTACTACTGATTTAAACATTGATTAATGACCCATTCCTAACGAATTTTAAATCATGGTCTCACTAAAATTTCATAAGATTCTGATAGTCCCGCATTCAAACAATCTTAAGAGATTCGCGTTTTAGCTCTTTCATTTTTTCGGATTCTACAGAGTTGTATTACCATTTTTTTTTTCTCCTAATGTTCGCTCCAACGGAATATCGTTACTATTTTAATGCTGCAGAAATTTTTTATTTGTTATACTAATTCAATAATCATACGCGAAGCCAGATATTTCTTAACCGACAGGTTCTTGCGTCATTTCTCTTGCTTCTTTTCATCCGCGGGTAATCTTTCTCAGCAAGGATAAATCCGTCTACAAGATAATTCATATCAAATTTACCAACAAGAGAGATAGTTCGGTTGGGTATTCAAGAAATTTATAAGGCAGAAATAAGGAATGCTCCCATATATTCAAGATGATATTACAGGAAGACAGCAACCTGAAATAAAAACAGAAAATGACTACCCCAAAAACTTTGTAATCTCCCACGTAAACATCTCCCACACACTTTTATTATTTTTCTTTTTTGTCATATATCTTTTTCTTGGCTGAAGCTCATGAACAAGATCATTCCGTAATTAATATAATAACTTCAGTAACCAGGAATAATAATAACAATAATAATTAGCTTAGCGAACCTGAACGTTTGATGTCGGCACAACCAAATGTTGCCCACACAGATTTTGGCAATGGTCATCATCCAAGCCTCAGCCCCAGAGATCAGACTTGAGACAATCCTCCCATTGACGCCTTGGGTAACCTCTCGGACGCCTACCACTCAGTTTAGTGCAAATTAGCTTATTTTAGTAATGTTTTATCGCTATTACTTTATCGAGAACCTGCGAATTATTTTTTTTTAAAAATGTATGTATATATATATATATATATATATATATATATAATGTTGTTGCAATACCCTGTAAAGAACAACTTATAAAAGAAGTGCTGTAAGTAATGAAAGAGTGTATTCAGAAAAATATAAATATCCATGGGTGGTGAATAGTCTTTTTTAAATTTCTTGAAAAATTATTTTCTGTTGAAAATTCCTCAATAGCCATTCATACATTAAATTATTACGTTAATTGAAATGGGATACTTTGAAAATTTAAAATGCTCTAAAGTATTTACTAGAAATTTTAAGGACTTTTTAACCTGTTTAGCATATAATTTTGGTGATTGGTCTGTGATGCTGATAGGTATTGGCTATCGTAACAGCCGCATTTTATTACCAATGTAGCGGGTTCACACATGACAGATGGCTCTTGATTTTTTTAATGAGAGTAAAATATCCTTGGTTATATCTTTTTTCAGAGGGAGCGTGAAATAGTGGTCTTGTGACTGTGCGATGTCAGGTACTCGTTAAAGATCCCTATCCTGCCGATAACACTAAATACTGCCGTCATAGATTCGTTCAAAGATCACCGATCAAACCCAAACCCCCGATATCAGACTTAACAATATCCTCCTACGGACGCATCGGTCTGCCTTTCGAACGCCTACCGGTCGGTTCATTGAATACCGATTTTTTCGGAATTCGTTCTTCAATGAGGCCAACAACTTTACACGCCCACTTGATTTTTCGCGATGCTGTCAACTCAATTATACTCCCAGGTCAAAAGCTCCGCAATTCCGCGTTGTACAAACATCTAAATTCTCATCTCAACTCTCATAGGACCAAATATTTTACGCAGTATTTATTTTTGAAACTTGAGACGTTGTTCATCCTTTACAGTATGCGCCACGTTTCACATCGTAAAGTCTTATAACTTTGGGTATAACTTTCCACTTTATTTTAAACATTTTAAAAAAAAACATTAAGCACGAGCTATATTAGGTTGGAAATATCAGATAAGAATTCTCAATTTTCCTTTCACATTTTAAAAGAAACTTGTTTGTTTTTCTTTAATTAAATCCTGTAAATTGTAACTGATGAATATGGTGCTTGAAAAGCCGAAAGTTTATACCTTAAAGTTATAGATTAGAGCAGCGAGCTAAGTGGTTTCGCAACTGAATAATAGTGGGACAGGGATAGGATAGGTAAACAAATTTATAAATCCCACTGTAGAATCGATTAGCCACTGTAGCATAAAGTGTCGATTTAATGAATAAACAAACTTCTGCTTTAAAAGTATTACAAAAAGTCTGTTTAAGTATTGGTTGTAAAATAAGTTTGTTGCATTTTGTATTGGTGTTTTCAATAAAAACTTCAGATTTTGTGTAAATTTGTATCAATTATATATGACCCATTTTGACCTATTACGTGTTGACATGATCTATATGATATTGACATGCATGTATTTTCTATCTTCTTTTTTTTTCTCTAGTCATTTTTTACTTTCACTTACTATATATAGCAAGGGAAGTATTGCGATCGTGAAAATTTTCGAATTCCAGTTTTCAACGGAAATACACGTTTAGGGTCCCCTGAGTCCCAATAAACCAAGTCCCGCAAAAGGTCTGGTGTTGTGTGTGTGTGTGTGTGGTAAATCCCGGGCGTAAACGGTTAGTCCTATGAAACTGAAATTTCATATTTAAGACACTATACCCCGAGACGTGACAAAACTTTTTTCATCAAATGAGCTTACCAGAAGAGGCACTTTATACTATGCATTTTGCACCTTTTTCGATTTTCTCGAAAACGGTTCCGACGATTTTGATTAAACTCGCTATATCGATGTAAAATTAATGGCTTTATATCATGTAGTTTTATTTGGATAAAAATGGTCTGACAGGGCTTAAATGCGATATTTTAAATTTCTTCCTCTAAAGTACTTAATTTTGTAGATTCATAATAATAACTAGATCGTCTTGTTAACGCTGATGAAAAACAGGTAAATATATAAATTAAATAAATTCGATACCCAACTAAAGGAGAAAACAGAAAAAATATTTTTTTAAATGCATTTTTCGTTTTTGAACATAAGAGCATATTATACATGTATGATATACCGTTGGAAAGCTAAAGATTTAGAAAAATATCATCTCATACACAAGCTTTAGATTAATAGAGAGTGATGAAAGAATAAAACTAACTGATTATTTTAGATAATAAAAATAAAAGATTTTTTAATAAAACACATGTTTCTATATAAATTAAATTTATTTAATTCTTTAATAGTTTCACGTATTTTAACTCTAACTCTATTTGAAAATTCTTTCATTGATTTTTCAAATTGATGTAAGTGAAAGTCGTGTGTTGCCCGCACCAGATTTTTTCATTTTATGTTGATGAAGTAGGTGAATCACGGGGCTTAATTTGTATTGATTTTTACTTGTAGATTATCAGTTAACCTTCATTATTATTCTTATTGCGATGGAGTAGATAATAAAGATATTTTTAACCTCCTAACAATCTGCAACGAGAGAAACTTTATTAAATGGCCGCAGTAGATTTAAATACTCAACTACATTGCGCAACCGTGACTCATCCAGCGTGCTGGAAAAAAAACAAAACAATAATAATGAACAAGGTAAAGCTGGAGAGGTGCAGAAGTGGGACACCAAGGTCGCCCAACCTGTTTTACTGTTACCCATCGACCCAATGGAGGCTAGCAGGATACCATCGCGTCTCTACAAGATTGTTGTTATAAGAATATAGGGAGTGTATGAGCAGGTGCACAACTTATGTAATATTTAGATCCCTTAGGGCGCGTTTATACTGCACGTGTTGTGGAAGCTGAAGCGGTAAAGGGTTCCTAGAATTATATAGAATAACCAGTCTCCCAAGTATAAACGAGCCCTAAAGGTCCGATTGTGAACTAAACCCCGAGCTAAACTATAAGTGAAGAGGCAGGTGAAAATTCGTGAAAGCTAGTACTTATAAGAGTTCACGAAAGTAGTAGGAGATATGGAACGCATATATTTTTTTATAAAGGCGGATAATGACATCAAATATCTCATAAATTAGACTAGAATATCATTAATTATTATTTTTACTTTCACTTACCCTACATGAAATATATAGTAAGGAAGTATTGCGTTCGTGAAATTTTTCGAATTCCAGTTTTCAACGAAAATACAAGTTTTAGTGTTCCCTAAGTCTAAATAACCAAGTCCCACAAAAAGGTATGTGGGAACTACATAGTAAGTCTAGCTCAAAAACTATAAGCTGTATATAACTGCAATTTTATATTTTAAGAGTGTCTATACCTGAGATTTTACAACCACTTTTTCATCAAAAAGAGCCATTCTATCCCTTCTATGCATTGTGCACGTTTTTACGAATCTCTCAAAGACGGCTATAACGATTTTGATTAAACTATCGATGTAAAATTTAATGGGCTTTAATATGATGTAGGTTTTATTCGGATTGAAATAGTCTGACAGGTCTTAAATGCTGACATTTTAAATTTTATTCTTCTAAAGTACTTTTTTTTATTTTTTTTTTATTCATATTTTATTGAATTTCACAACTGTATTAACATAAATACAATAAGTAAAACTATTGAATTAGAATAAAGGGCGTGAAAGGCTTGTGAAGAAACTACCCAGCGGTAGAACTTCGATGTTTATTTAAGTGAGTAGATCCCGAGGCCATCTTCTTTTCAATCGCCTCGGAGGGTTGTCAGGAATATGTGAGGTTGAAAGGTTGCGGACAAGAGGGTTTATATGGGCTGGGAGTTTGGAATTAAAAGTGGTATATCTGGTACGAGAAAGGTCTGCAACAAATGGGATATTAAGGTCGTTATGGATGATTTTTTTGTGACGAAATAAGGAGCATTTAGGATTTTGCGAAGGAATTTGGATTGTAAGGATTGGATGCGGGAGAAATTAGATGGCTTAGTAGAGCCCCAAAGCTCGATTCCATATGTCCAGATGGGTCTGATGACGGTAACATAAATGAGCTTTTTGTAATGAATTAGAAGTTTTGTACGTTTGTCGAGTAAGTGTTGTAGTAATCGGTATCTACGGGCAGTCTTTTGTCGTTTTAGTCTCGTGTGAGGATTCCATGTAAGACGTTTGTCAAGATGGAGTCCTAGGAATCGGATTTGTTCAACAGGTATGAGTGGGGTATTATTAAAGGATACAGTGGGGCAGGAGGGCATCGGTTTGCTACGAAGGGTAAAGGTAATTTGGTGGGATTTATCAGGATTTATTTTAATCCTCCAGTTCTGACACCATTTCTCAATTGCTGTTATGTTTTTTTTATTTGTTTTTTTTTAGATTTAAAAAAACAAAATAGGCATATTATCTTGTTAGTATTGATAAACGACGGCAAAATATAAAAGTTGAGCAAATTTTGATACACGAATAAAGGAGAAAAGTGCAAACATATTTTTTAATGTGATTTTTTAAACATGAGAACAGCAACATGGATGTATAATATACCGTTGAAAACCTAAAGAATTTAGAAAAAATATTATCTCATATACAAAATTGTAAACGTTTACGAATAGTGATAATAGGCCGATAATAGTAAATAATAATAGCGCCCTAAGTGAAACTACTTGTAAGTCGTATTTGTTTCTTATATCTGATATACCCTCAGAGATCGCTTGTTACGAAAATTTAATAACTTTCATTATTTAATAATTGTAATGTAACCACAAAGCCTGACAAACGTGGATGGTCGTTTGAGATCGTCATTCTTTCCTGACATATTTCTCTATGCAGAACTCCATCAAAATCAAAATCTACGATCTGTAAAGGGGGTCACACAACTCCAACCACTGCACGTCAAATGGAACAGCCGCGAGTGTGAAATCCTGCGGGGAGTGGTTTCAATAGTGAGAGGAGATGGAATTACATCGGCTTCCGAATCCACCATTCTATGTCAAACTCCAATAATTCTAACCTATCTTGATTGTGAAATACTGATAGTGTAAAACATTCATCATCAAATTATGGTTTATTATTCTCAATACTGAACCTTTGTAATAGATTTTTAAAAATCCTTCCTCAAAGTTTGAGGTTAATCGTTTCAAGATACGTAGAACCCGAATAACGAATAAGGAAACACTGAAAATCATTGCACAATGGTTTATTTATTTTTTTTTTTTTTAAGATTTTTATTTTTCAATATTTTTTTTTTTTTACAAATGGCCACATGCCTCAAACTTTATACAGGTTGTGGTAATGCACCGATTACATATTACATTTACGTTATATTTACAGTTGGGATTAGTGGTAATTATAGCCTATGTTACTTTTGAACAGTAGGAAAAATCCGAAAACAAAAACCTACACACAAAAAAAAAAGAAAGAATTTAAGTAATAACAAAATTATTACAGTTAAACAAAAAACAATTAAAACATAACATATTATATTTAAAAAATAAAATAAAATAAAAATAACTCAGTGGAAACGTAACAATACAAATACATATTTCGGTTATATGCTAATATATTATTTCTTTTTTACTTTCACTTACTGTATATAGTAATAATAATAATAATAATAATAATAGGCTTACCGAACCCGAAGGTTCGATGCCGATACCACCAAACTTAGCCTGCATAGTCTCGTCCAATGTTCACCGGTCAAGCCCAAGCCCCCGAGATCAGCCTTAATGCAATCCTCCCATCGACGCTTCGGCCTACCTTTCGGACGCCTACCAGTCGGTTCAGCGAATACCAACTTTCTCGGAATCCGTTCCTCACTAAGCCCAACAACTTTACGCGCCCATTTGAGTCTCCGCGATGCTATCAACTCAATTATATTCACAGGGTACAAACTCCGCAATTCCGCGTTATGCAACCTTCTAAACTCCCCAGTGGCCTCATCTCTCTTTGGACCAAATATTTTACGCAATACCTTATTTTCGAAAACCTTAAGCCGCTGTTCATCCTTTAAAGTAAGCGGCCACGTTTCACATCCGTAAAGAACCGTTGGAAGAATAATAGTTTTATAAATTCTAATCTTTAAGTTTTTAGATAGAAGCCGCGAACTAAGTAACTTAGCAACTGAATAATAACACGAATTTCCCACCTTTAACCGGGACTTTATTTCTTCCTGGATTTCATTTTTTCTAGTTATAATTGAACCTAAATACTTGAATTTCTCTACGTGTTCCAAAGTATGACCTGATACATCAATATCACCAAGATCGACACCGTTTCTGCTACTGATCATATACTTCGTCTTATCGGTATTTAATTCAAGTCCTATTTCTTTACCGGTTTTTATTAACACACTTGTATTTAGTTGTATGGTTTCCGTGTCTTCACCTAGCAGTACCAGATCATCGGCATACCCCAAAACCGGAATCTTGTCACCCATATTTAAGCCTTTCTCGGTACACATCACCTTTTCCATGACATATTCTAAAGCTATATTAAATAACACAGGTGAAAGGGAGTCACCCTGTTTCAAACCCGATCGCACCTCAAATCTCTCGGAGTAATTATGACCGATTCTAACTTTATGGAATGTTTCCGACAAACACATCTCTACTAGGTTTACTAACTTTCTAGGTATTCCCTCTTCAATCATGATGTTATATAGCTTCTGACGGTCTATTGAATCATAAGCCTTTTTAAAATCGATATAAAGTTGATGGACTACACCGTTGTATTCCAATTTTTTCTCTAATATTTGACGTAAGGAAAATATTTGGTCAATAGTCGAGCGATTCCGCCTAAAACCACATTGGTAATCTCCGATAATTTCCTCAGCGTATTCCGTGATTCGACTAGTTAGAATTGACGAGAATATTTTATAGCATACTGGGAGAAGAGAGATCCCACGATAGTTGTTACAATCCGACCTCGGTCCTTTTTTGTGAATCGGAATAAGTATTGATTCTTTCCATTCTTCGGGCATTTTTTCAGTTTCCCAGATCTTTTTAACTAAAAAATGTATTTTGGAAACGCCCGCTTCTCCACACGCCTTGATTAATTCACTCGTGATATTATCATTTCCTGCGGCCTTATAACGTTTTAATTTTCCTATCGCCATTTCGACTTCCTCTTTACTCGGTGCGTCTATCCATGGTTCAGCGCTCTGATATTCAGAGAGAGGAGATTGATTATTATTTTCCGTATTTAAGATGCCGTCAAAGTGTTGTTTAAATTTATTTAATATCTCAGAAGGATCCGCAATTATATTGTTATTTGCATCTTTAACCGCATTCAATAGAGGTTCAAATCTTTTACGCGATTTGTTTATACCTTTGTACATCTCTCTTACGTTATTTTCGTTTCTGTGTTTTTCTATTTCTATTATTTTGCCTTTAAGATACTCTCGTTTCTTATTTTTTAAGAGTTTTGAAGTTTCGTTTTTTACTAACCGAAAGTAAGCCACATTATTATCGCATGGATTATTTAAGGAATTCAGTTTAGCGGTTTTTCTTTTTTCGCACATATTTTGACAATCCCTGTCGAACCAGGGTTTGTTCTTTTTATTTTCGATTTTTCCAAGACATAAATTACCGACCTCTTTAATATTATCCCTGATCCCTTCCCATAGTTTGTTTACATCTTTGTGTTCCTCGTCTGAAGATTCCAAAGCTTCGAACCGATTTTTTACTTCTATCGCGAATTGTTTTCTAATTTCGAGGTTGTTCAATTTAACTAAATCAAAATTCTCGGGACGAATATAGTTCGGTGTTCTCTTTTTTGTATTTAGTTTTTGTCGAAGTTTCGCGATTACTAATTCATGATCAGAACCGCATTCTGCACCCCGATACGATCTCACGTTAATTATGCTACTTTGCCATCTGTTTTGTATTAAAACATGATCGATTTGATTCCGTGTTTGTCCATCCGGTGATGTCCACGTATACTTATGAATATCCTTACGTTTAAATGTAGTGCTTTTGATTACTAGGTTTTTCGAAATGGCAAAGTTTATTAGTCGGGTCCCATTATCATTACTATATTCGTGCAAACTTTCTTTACCGATTGTAGGACGATATACTTCTTCCCTTCCAACCTTTGCGTTCGCGTCGCCTAGTATTATCTTAATGTAATTTCGCGGTAACTTATCGTAAACCGACTCTAGTTTATCATAAAATTCGCATTTTACTTCATCATCACTGTCTTCGGTGGGAGAATGAATGTTTATAAACGCGATTTTAAACCAACGCCCTTGAAATATAGCAACCGATATTCTTTCACTAAAGAACTGTACGTCCCGTAATGCGGAAAGAAATCTATTCCTAATCAGAAACCCGGTACCTAGACAATAATTAACGCTCCCCCCGTACCAAATAGTATACTTTCCTTCTGTTAACGAACCCTCCCCTGGCCAGCGAACCTCTTGTAATGCAACGATATCTAAATGGTACCCCTTAACTTCATTCGCGACCGACTTTAACCCACCTGCCGTATTTAAACTTCTAACGTTCCACGTCCCTATTGTTAGATCTCTAATTTTCATCTTGCGCCATGATTCCCCTGAAGCAGTCCCCACCCGGAGACCCGAACGGGGGACTAGTTTACCTCCGGATAATGAGCGTTTTACCTCAGAGGAATCCATGACTTTTGGTGATATTTTGTGAACTAAAATATGTGAGTAGGGCGTTCGAACCTACGTCACACCCTCCAGCAAGCCTGGGGGGCCGCTCTCATTGTTGGTCAGCGAGTCCATCGGACTTAGCCGGGAGGAGCTTCCGAGGAAATTCCACCGACCATTCCCACATCCGCCACCCGTGGGACGCTCCCCATACGCGGTAATGAGATCCGCGCGAGGTACTGTATATAGTAAGGGGAAGTATTGCGATCGTGAAAATTTTGGAATTCCAGTTTTCAACGGAAATACCCGTTTTAGGGTCCCCTGAGTCCAAATAACCAAGTCCCGCAAAAAGGTCTGTGTGTGTGTGTGTGGTAACTCCCGGCCGGAAACGGTAAGTCCTATGAAACTGAAATTCCATATTTAAGACAACTATACGCCCGAGACGTGACAAAACTTTTTTCATCAAAATGAGCTTACCAGAAGAGGCACTTTATACCACGCATTTTGCACCTTTTTTCGATTTTCTCGAAAACGGTTCCGACGATTTTGATTAAACTCGCTATATCGATGTAAAATGAGCTTTAATATCATGTAGGTTTTATTTGGATAAAAATGGTCTGACAGGGCTTAAATGCCAATATTTTAAATTTTCCTCCTCTAAAGTACCTTTAATTTTGTTGATTCTATAAAAATAACTATAATAAGTTGAACGAATTCCATATCTAACTAAAGTAGAAAACTGAAAAAATATATTTTTAATACAATTTTTTTGTTTTTGGTCATAAGAACAGTAAGATACATGTATGATATACCGTTTGAAAGCTAAAGATTTTAGAAAATATATTATCGCATACACAAGCTTTTAAAAGTTAATAGAGAGTGATGAAAAGCCGATAAAACTAACTGATTATTTTAGATAAAAATATAATAGATTTTTTAATAAAACACATGTTTCAACAGAAATTCCATTTTTACTAATTTTTTAATGGTTTCACTCATATTTGAAAATTCTCTAATCTATTTTAAAAACGGAGGTAAGTGAAAGTCGTCTGTTGCCCGCACCAGATTTTTTTTTTTTTTTGGTCGATTACAAAGGTTCATTATTGTAAATAATAAACCAAAAATACATCCTTTTGCTCCTCTTCTGATGGTGAGACGGGTTATCTGTTGGGGTTAGGTAGGGGAGCAGAGTTAGGGAAATACATTTAGCCAAGTACAAAGCTCCAGTGGAGAGAGGTTGATTTTGCCACTCAGCCGTGTCTTCCTTTGACTCGGGAGTTCTTCAAGTTGCTATTTCAAGTGCCGTTTGTAGCCGAGCTCCGGATTCCGATTCCTTGCATTCTCGCGATTCACCTTTGTGGAAAGATATGCTTATGTTTACTGTTTTGCTTGTTCCCATTTTTGTTTTTGTTCCATTTCTTTATATATCATGATTTTATTCCCTTAAAAAATAATATGGCAGCATTCCGAAAATTGAGACATTGATTTATAAAAGGAACTATCTCCACTTTAGGACCTTATTTATTCATATTTTTTTTATTATTGAACCAATTTACTTGATTATATTTACTTTAAATTGCGATCGCAAAATTTTCAAACTCGTGTTTTCTCCGGAAATACACGTTTTAGGGTCTCCTGATTTCAAATGAACAAGTACCGCAAAATGGTCAGTGTGTGGTAAGTCTCCACACCCGAGATGTTATACCAACTTTCCAAGAAGTCCTTTTCCACTGCCAATTATTTATTTTCAGACGATTATAGATTATAATTACAAGGCCTACTCATCTTATTGTACGGTCGTTGGTCTAGAAACAGTACGAATTTCTGTATGTACTGAGCCCAAGATCCTTCATGGGTTGTAGTGGTACTGGTTTTTTTTTTTTTTTTTAATACACACACACATATATACATATATATATATATATATATATATATATATATATATATATATATATATATATACTAAAAGTTTATAACTATTAACTTCCATCAAAAAAAAAAAAAAAAAAGTCCAATATCCTATATCAGATAATCCAGGGAGTGGGCAAGACAGGGCGCGATATTGGAAATAGATACTGCCCCGATCCAGAGGCAGGCTTGGGATAAGGATGGCAATTACTTATCCAATGGAACACTCTTTTTCGATTTCCTCGGAGGATTTCTTCAGTTCCAATAGTTACCACTTAGTGCCAATTCCCGAGAAACGCTATTTCTGCTTCAGAACTATTCTTCCACACTTATTCGAAGGAATAGACGTACAATATTACACGTTGGATTCATTATCTTTTTAATGAATGCAAAAAAAAAAAATGTTTTGGGTGTTTTAAGTTCGGTTAAAGTAGATAACTCATACTCCCCGAAATGCCTCCTTAATTTATTTTTCACCCGTATTGTTGATAAATCTATTTAACATCTTTTCGCTAATATGGAAGTGTCGAATTCAAAAAGCTATTCTTCGCAGCAGCTTCGCTGTTGCTAAAAACGATGCATACCGACCAATGACACAATCATATAATGAAAAATGTGATGCGCGCAATACATGGCTCACATACCTCTGTTGTTCAAATAAATTTAAGAAATTTTAAATAAGGTTGTTGAAAAAAGTTAAATAACAACATTGAGCTTCGATGGAAACGTAATTCGGAATAAACAATAGAAATAATTATCTACAACAATCAGTTTTATCTGCTTTTTATCATTCTTCATTGCATTATACAACTTTAGGAGATAATATTTTTTTTCTAATTTTGTTAGCTTTCCAACGGTATATTATACATATTACTGGTATTCTGGTCAAAGGTAAATCTATTCCGAATCACGAAGAAAATACCTAGTTGGAATCTTTCCATTCCAATCCTTGCGAACCGAAAACCTTCCTATATATTTGGTCCCCTTACTCCGGACTCTTCTGTGAACACCCTAAATACAAGATCCCAACTAACCGATCTATACCTACCCCTACCTAGAACATCATCCTATGAAAGGGCTTTCATCATCCGTGCTACATTATTTTGGAACTCTTTAACCATCTCCCTCCGAACAGTGTTATCCCTAACCACATTCAAACACAAATTATTTAACCACCTCCTCAAAGATCAATCTTTCGCACATATGTGATAAATCTAGACTTTGATAATACTTAACTAAACTCATTTGATGTTATCTATTTTGTTTTGTTTTTGTATCTTTTATTCATATTATCAACCTTATATAATGTAATTGACTAAATAATTATATATCAAATGAAGCCAGACAAATTGGACTTTTTCTATTCACTGTATATTTTTCTTAAGGGACGAAATATTCGAGAATAAAAATTATTTTTCATTTTATTAATATTCTTATATTCTGAAATTTTTATTTTCCTGTTTTTATCAATGCTTACAAGATAAAATGGTCATTTTTTCGAATCTACAAAATTGAAGATAGTTTAAAAGAAGAAAATTTAAAATATTCGCATTTAAGCCCTGTCTTACTGTAAGTTTCAATCAAAATGAAACCCACGTGATATTAAAGCCATTTCAAACTGATACTGCGGGTTTAATACAAATTGTTAAATTGTGTTTAAAGTTTATGAGAAAAACGTAAAAATATACACAATGCTTGGTATAAATTTGCTGTTCTGGTTAACCGATTTTGTTGAAGATGTTGCTGTACCTCAGGCATATACCCCTCTAAAATATGAAATTTGAGTTTTATACAAGTTATCGTTTTGAAGCTATGATTTTAACATGCACACCCACAGACTTTTTTGCGTGACTTTGGTCATTTGCAAAGTAAGAAATCTTATAAAAATTTAAATTGATGAGGAAATTGAAAAATGGCTTCCCGCAATACTCTTGACCTGAGACAAGTCAAGAATAAGCTTCTCTACATATGCACGAATGGATCAAGCGAGATCGTCCTTGTTTTTCCAAAAGTAAGCCCTATAACTGAAAATAATCTTTTTTTTTTTTTTTTTTTTTTTTTTTTTTTTTTTTTTTTTTTTTTTTTTTTTTTTTTTTTTTTTTTTTTCTTACCCTCTGGTTTTATTTTCGAACAAAATACAAATACAAATATAATATGTATAGCTGTCAGATTTGTCCTTCTGTTACCCGGAGGTATTCTAAAGAGGATTGCTATATGCGCTGGATGCACTAGTAATCTTTCAAGGGCTTCTTCTAAGCCTTTATTTATCCATTGCAAAATGGGAGGGACCATTCTTCAGGGTTTTGGCAATAAATTGAGTTCAGACATAGTCCGAACTCCTTCCCTCGGCGACAACGTCAACGAGAGGTAGTGATCCTTGCCACCTCCCAGGCTTGGGTGGTGGGGTGATATCAGAAAATAATGG
This sequence comes from Piezodorus guildinii, assembly GCA_023052935.1. Classification (NCBI taxonomy): domain Eukaryota; kingdom Metazoa; phylum Arthropoda; class Insecta; order Hemiptera; family Pentatomidae; genus Piezodorus; species Piezodorus guildinii. The sequence continues at coordinate 68,705,451 of CM041293.1, forward strand.
ATTAGCACAGGCCTTCAGCCCATCAAAAAATTTAATGTGCCTCCGGCTGATATATTCAGGCACTGTTGGCAATACTAATTCTTGATGAAGGATATGGTTTCTGGCCCTTTGTAAGTTGGTACCTCTGACAATCCGCCGAAGGATGGAGTTCTGGAACGTCTGTAATTGTTTGAGAGTGGACTTAAACAGATGCCGCATCAAGGGCGCACCATAGAGCATAGTCGGACGTATTATAGCCTTGTAGATCTGTAGTTTCAGCCTCAGTGAGAGCTGAGGTGACGTGAGTAGATGATTAAGTCTATAGCTCTTTCTCCTGGCCAGTTTGAGTCGTTCCCGGACGTGACTAGATAAGGTGAGGTGCCTATCTAGAGTGACGCCCAGGTAGAGGATTGAATTAGAGACTGGCAGTGTTTCTCCGTTCACTTTAAAATCAGTGGGCAAAGCGCTCTTCCCCTTCTGGAACGACATGACAATAGCATCTGTCTTCTTCGGGTTCACCCTAATGCCAATCTCCTTCAGCTCATCTACAATAGTGGTCGATGCTCCTTGTGCCAGGGTGAGAGCCCTTTTCGGTCTCATACTAGAAGCATAGATGCCAATGTCATCGGCGTAGGCTGCTACCAGTGCCATCGGGTGCTTCATTGAGATCACTTTTGCTGTAAAGATCACAAACAATAGTGGTCCCAATACAGAACCTTGAGGAACCCCACAAATGGTGTCCTTTGAAGTTGACAATTTATCGCCTACCCTTACGACGAAGGATCTCCCGCTTAAGTAGCTTCTGATCAATCGGCATAATGAAGCTGAAAAACGATAGTCTTCCAACTGGCGAAGCAGTAACTCGTGGGATACACAATCAAACGCCTGTGTGCAGCCGTGGCTTCATTGTTCTTCGTCATACGCTCTATGGTGTGCCTTTGAAGTTTCACTAAATGATGATCGCAGGCTACGCCTCGTGAGAACCCGGTCTGTTCTGGTGGAATGATGGACTCCTCACTGCAGTGCTCTAGCAGATGGTGATAATCTTTTACATAATTTCTTTATATATATCCATTTCAGGTAATAAATACGCTTTATTCAAAAGCTTTCTTTTTTATTTTTGATGCATTAATCCTGATCATTTCGACGAATATTATTGTAGCATAAGTGCTTTCTTTACTATCACACTCATCACCTGATATAATTTCTAAATCGGTTATCCTGCCCCAAATGTGATAAACTCCCTGATCTTTAAATCAAAGATGAAAATCTATTTGTTTTGTTTTATAATTTATTTGTTGTTACTACTTTGATATTTTATTTGATATAATAATTATTTGATTTGTGGTTTTAATTTATTTTTTTCTTTTCTTTTTGCAGGTGAGTTGGCTGTTTCTTATTTCTTCAGTTCATATGTTTACATTTTTGTAAGTACCAACTTAATTTATTACATGTTTAAACATAACATGGATTTTCGTCGGTTTGTTTATCATATTAAATATTCTCTCTTCTTCATGTTTTCTCTCTCTAAGGTACAGTAAAATAGTTGTTAACAATTACACAAATTCGATTAGTTTTTGGTTTGTCAAATGAGGAATAAATATAAATTTTCTCAAAAATATTGTGCTAAGCTTTTGTAATATTTATTTTATTCTAATTCCAACCCCCAATTCGGTTGTCAGTTTTTTTGTTTGGTTTCTAAGGAGTAAAACCATAAGGTCATCAACGTTTGGGTATAATATGTATATTCAACCTTTACTAGGAAGGTACTTACTTACTATTAAAAAAAAATGATAATAATAAATAAATAAATTTTTAAAAATAAAAGAAATGTAGATATGATTACAAAATAACAACAGTACCTACAACGGTAAATGAGAAAAAATTATAATAACAAATAAAAAAAAACCTGTATCTCTATTACCCATGAAGGGTCTTGGGCTAAGTACATGTAGAGATTCGTAGTGTTTCCAACAGCTGTGCAATAAGGTGGTTAGGACTTATTCACGCTCAGCCGCCTGGTTTTTTCCCCAATTCGGGTACCCACTTTAGACAGGCTGGGTCTGCCCCTGGATAGTCTCTATATCTAGTCGCCCCCGGCTGAATTAGCAGAATAACTAATAACTTCATAATAATATAAAATCAAAAACTAATAAAATCGAGTTCTCTTTTTTACCTAGTACTCTTGATATATCCGGGTTCACTACCACTTTATCCACGTAGAAAGAAAAATATGACCATTTTACTCCCAGTTCGGTTGGTGTTATAATTCGTTTTCCTGGTTTTCCAAAGGTTTAGCGGACAATATATATTTCCTGGACAATATTATACCTAGGGATCAAATTTTACCGACATTTGACTTTTGCAGGTCACTTTAAAAAAAACTAAATAATGTTAGAAACAAGTCGTACAGACTAGCCCATCTCCTCACCTCGCCACACTTAAGTTTGCGACTGAAAACCATTATTTACAGCAGCTTCATCCGGCCAGCTCAGAATAACTAATACTGTTAAACCCGGTAATCAAACCCAGGACCCGGAGAACAGTCTAATGCTCTATCCACTAGACTACGCCGCTACCAAAATAACAGATAATGAAAAACTTAATAAATTACTCGGAATTTATTTCTTAGGATATTAGGATATTTTAATTAAGATAATATACGTTATAATTAAGATAAGGATAGTTGTTTTTTTGAGAAAATCAAAAACTAATAAAATCGAGTTCTCTTTTTTACCTGGTACTCTTGATATATCCGGGTTCACTACCATTTTATCCACGTAGAAAAAAAAATATGACCATTTTATTCCCAGTTCGGTTGGTGTTAGAATTCGTTTTCCTGGTTTTCCAAAGGTTTAGCGCAGCTTTAGAGATACAAACCCTTGTATAAGCTAGCCGACAAAAGATTGGCTATATCACAGGCAGTGCGGAAGTAATATTAAATCTTCTGGGGGAATATTGAAAGAGAAATACTATCATATTCTATTTCTCAGAGCAGCAGTGAATGAAAAATCCTCTTGTAGAGGTGATATAGGTATAAAGAAATTCAGGAAGTGTTCCACAAATCCAAGAATATTAAAAAGCTTCAAGAGGAGACGAGGGAAAGAACTTAAGAAGAAAAAAAAAATAAAGAAAAAAAGGCTGGGCTATCTCAAGAAACAAGAGACCTTCTTCATCACAATTTATTTTTTATGCTAATTATTTGATGACTTGAGGCAATTAATTTTCTGATGATAATGGCGTTGATAAAACGTCACTTATCTTTAGAAATTTCATTTTTAAAAATTAAATTATCCATAATACGATCATAAGGAACCATAATAATGTACGTGTAAAATTCAGCCTTCACGGATTTTATTTCTCATTATTCTCAGAAATGACACACTACTAATTAGTTATTAATTAATTACCATCAATTAAAACGATTGTAGATTTCAATTAAGATAATGGTGAATTACTCCGTGAATAAAGGAATCTGCATTATTCGTAACGAGATAAATCACTTATCGGGCGGTAATTCCACGATCCTCACTAATTGGCCAACAGGTTGCAGCGTAATTATAAACGATAGCACTTCCATGGAAAGTTCAATCGTGGAATTGCTTTAGTTGGTTTAGACTTCTGAATATCCTCGAGCAATAAAGTTTTAATGATGTTATGGTAATAGCTCGGAACGTTAAATACAAAAGAAAATTTGTTAGGTAAAAACGGGTAAAAAAAAGTTTTGAATTTTCAATCATTTTTTTTAATTGTTTTTTTTTTATCGCAAAAATAATAGTATCCGTCTTATTCAAAGGCAATAATTATTTGAATGCTGTGAGTAGATTCATACCATGTTTACAGAATGAAAATTGAAACAAGTTTTTTCCAAACAATTGTTATTTAGTAATATTATTATACACTAATTCTCAATGAGGACAACAGTAATAGTGCCAATATTAATTACGCTTCTCTGAAAATTTATATGTAAAAATGAATAAATATATTTAAAAAAAAAATAATAATAAAAAAACACAGGCTCGAAATTTCTACTAGTAGTATAACAAGACTGTATAAGTAAAAAACGCGGCAAATTATTACACGATGGTTAATTATTTCCCAATAACTATATGGTATAGCTATTTATAGCTACTAATCTTTATTATTTTTCTTCCCCAAAAAAAAAAATAAATAAATTACCTAAACAGTTTACGATAGAAAATGTGAAGAAATCCTTTTCCAGGACAATATTATACCTAGGGATCAAATTTGACCGACACTTGACTTTTGCAGGTCACTTTAGAAAAAAACTAAATAATATTAGAAACAAGCCGTACAGACTAGCCAATCTCCTTACTTCGCCACACTGAAGTTTGCGACTGAAAATCATTATTTACAGCAACTTCATTCGGCCGGATCTGCTGTACGGTGCTCCTATGTTTCCTCATATCACACAGCACACAGCGAAGAAATTGCAGCAATTCCAAAATGGGGTGGTCAAAAAAATATGCAGAAGCACTTCACTCAGGAAGGAAAAAACTCTCATGCCCATAAAATTTTGAACATCCCAACTATACAAGAATTTATTAAGCGACGTCAGGTCAAGTTTTTTGAAACTACAAAAGAAATTGCTAATCCGCTAGTTTCTAGCTTAATACCTCCACCAGCCCCAAAACGGTGGCAAAATGCTGTTGTGTCTGATTAAGTTATTATAGAATAAGATAGGCTTAAGAGGTAATTTTAAGGACACCTAACAGCCAGAAGCGAGCCCCGTCGCAGATATACTTAATTATGAAAATCATTTTAAAGCTTTTAAGAACTCCGCAATTCCTTAAAATGTATGCAAGTTACAGAAAAAGGAATAATTCAGTAACGAAAACGAAAAATTAAGAATTTTAAATTAAGGGGATAAGGAAAAAACTATTTCTCAATATCTTCAGTAATAGCTATTCCACGAGTTTTGATGGAATTATATCTATTATAATTTGTGACTTATTTTTGATTTGTGAATGTACTGAATAACTTTTTTTTTTATGTTTATTTCTTTTTTATAATTATTCGCGGTTTTTGGTTAAAAAATACCAAATAACTTTTTATTATTTTATTATTATATAACAATAAATCAAAAAGAAATTAAGCATGAGGCTCCTTTGTAACATTCCTTCTTATAGCGCATTAAAATTTTCAGGCCAGATGTAAATTCCGTGAATTATTTTAACGAATTTCTCGGCTACTTAGATAATATATTGTAAGGACCTTTATGCGTAGGTTTTTTATATAATTTTTCCTACAATCGCAATGTAACCTCAATTTCATTTCACCATATGTTTGCCATTTAGGCTAATGTACTATAATCACAAAAAAACAAAAATATTTTCTGATTGTAAGGATGACTCATCCAAAATCATTGTTAACATTTTGTCAAAATGTAAATATGTGAATAAAGTTTATTTTTATTTTATTTTATTTTTTTTATTGTAAGGACCAAAATTTTGACATTACTCTCAACATCATTCCAATTTAAGATCTGTTCTAAAATATGAGAAAATTAATGGTTTATTAATTTTGAAGAAAATCTCTTATTAACAGCGAAGAACATTTTATAACTTAGAAACCAGGTGTGTCTCAGTCTCTTAACTTATACTACTTATCATATAGATGTGTTATCTGTATAAGTTTCATAATTTTTTACTTGGTCCGTTTATTTGCGTGTAAATATCGCCATAACTAAATTTAACAATGAAAGCTAAAATATTAAAACATTTAATAATAAAACCAAAGCGCACTTACAATTATACCAGGAACCTAACCGAATTCTCTAAAATTTGTCACACCAGAAATAAAAAAATTGATTTTTTTTTTCATCCCCTCCACGATACACGGATCTAATATTGTAATCCTATTAATATTTTTTATGCCTCTAAAAATATTTAAACGAAAATTGGAGCATATCGGACTTATAAACATGATGTGATAGGTTGTTTCTTTCCTTCTTGTATTGCACATTTTATGCTCGTTTCAAGGATTTAAAAATTATATTTATATTGAATTGATGAGTCTTGTCAACGTGATAGTTATTGAGAGCTACCTAACGGACCCTGGGTTTTATTAATTTTTGAGACTTATTAATGTTAAGATCGAGAAAGGCTTAAATATGGGTGACAAGATTCCGGTCTTGGGGTATGCCGATGATTTGGTACTGCTAGGTGAAGACACGGAAACCATACAACTAAATACAAGTGTGTTAATAAAAACCGGTAAACAAATAGGTCTCGAATGAAATACCGATAAGACGAAATATATGATTAGTAGCCGAAATGGTGGCGATCTTGATAATATTAATATTTCAGGGCATACTTTTGAACACGTAGAGAAATTCAAGTATTTAGGTTCAATGATAACAAGAAAAATGAAATACAGGAAGAAATAAAGTCCCGGTTAAAGGTGGGAAATGCGTTATATTATTCAGTTGCTAAATTACTTAGCTCGCGGCTTCTGTCTAAAAACTTAAAGGTTAGAATTTATAAAACTATTATTCTTCCGACGGCTCTTTACGGATGTGAAACGTGGCCGCTTACTTTGAAGGATGACCAACGGCTTAAGGTTTTCGAAAATAAGGCACTGCGTAAAATATTTGGTCCGAAGAGAGATGAGGCATCTGGGGAGTTAGAAGGTTGCACAACGCGGAATTGCGGAGTTTGTACCCTGTGAATATAATTGAGTTGATAGCATCGTGTAGACTCAAATGGGCGCGTAAAGTTGTTGGGCTCGGTGAGGAACGGATTCCGAGAAAGTTGGTATTCGCTGAACCGACTGGTAGGCGTCCGAAAGGTAGGCCGAAGCGTCGATGGTAGGATTGCATTAAGGCGGATATCGGGGGCTTGGGCTTGACCAGCGAACATTGGACGAGTCCGTGCAGGCGAAGTTTGGTGGTATCGGCATCGAACCTTCGGGTTCGGTAAGCCTATTATTATTATTATTATTAATGTTAAGAGTATTTTATTATTTAATAATATTATTGATTATTAAATAATATTAAGATTATTTTAACATTGTTCATTAATTCATCAAAAATAAATAAAAATATAAGGTTATCAAAATGTCTATCTTCAGTGCTATATGTAGCTATATGAGAATGAAAAGCTACTTGAGAATTCTGGCAAGGGTGGAGGCATCCCTCACTGCTCTGGAAAAGGGCTGGGAACAGTTTCAATATTTTATGAAGCTACTTTTCGGTTCACTGCACTTGACCGTTCCCTTATTTTATTCCTCTTTTGGGGATCGTTAAAAATAATTGCTGTTTGTTAAATTTTTTATCTTCCGGCGTTATAAATCAAAGATGACTAAGCATAGCAAAGCTAATTTTTGATTTGAGATGGTCTATAATCACTCCGGATATAAAGACAAAAGAACAAAAAAAAAAAAAAACTAAACATTTATGTTGGCACACTGTCGAAAATTGAAATTTCCGATATATGGTCATCCATCCGCTTACTATTTAGAGATATTTAAATTACCTATTTTAGTTTTCTTGGATAACAATTATTTGTTAGAGTTCGCTTACTATTTAGAGATATTTAAATTACCTATTTTAGTTTTCTTGGATAACAATTATTTGTTAGAGTTCAAGCTCCCTGCAGCTTGCTCCTTAACATGCGGGAAAGTGGAGGGTCATGCACTCCACGGAAGACTGGCTACGAACAAATACAGGAAACGGATACAGGAGTCATTAGTTTTGCATCTCTGTTCTCTTTGGATTTCCAAACTAATTAGATATTGATAAAAACCGATTAATTTATATAATTTATCTGTTTGAGTAGATTTTCCTACCAATTTACCCTTTAGAGAATTCTAGATTTTTTGCGTTAATCTTGAGACAGTATTATATTAGGAATAATTTAGAATATCTGATGAAGTTTACAATTGAGATCCATCTATGATGGTATTCCAACTGCTCAGTAAAACTTTGAAATATCTAATGGGAACTGTTATTCCGAAGTACATTATATCAATATATTCCTATCAACGGAAGATCTAGGATAATATTAGAGGTAGATTGGGGCTGATTAATTTCTTCCAAATACTTATTTTTTTTATTAAATCACCAATTCAACGTTTCGGGATCTCACTCCCATCATCAGGACTCTGGTTTTTACTATTTTGAAACTCATCTGTTTATCCCAAACATTGTCACTGATACAAAAATTAAAAGTCAAATCAATAAAAATATTCTGTAAGTGAAAAATCATATCTGAACAGGGTATTGCTTAGATTTTTGTCCTCAACACAGTTGAGATGATGGGAGTGAGATCCCGAAACGTTGAATTGGTGATTTAATAAAAAATTAAGTACATGGAAGAAATTAATCAGCCCCAATATCTACCTCTAATATTATATTTTATATGCCTATGGAATAACCAAAACGGAATTGGAAAGAGTTTGCTTGTCAGTTTTACATGCAAAGAGAACTTCTGAAGAAATTGTGAAGGAATAGAATGTTATTTTCTGGGGCTGATTCGGGGTTGGAAACATTTTTCATTTTCTAATTTTAAATAGCTCATAATGTAAAATAAAATAGAATTTTTGGTATTTGGTTTATTATTTTCAATAATGAACCTTTGTAATCGACCAAAAAAATAACAAAATACCCTTTCCCCTCTCAAAATTTGAGGGATTACGTTTCAAGAAACTTGAAAAGGAAAAGAGGTCGAATAACGTTTAAAAATCCGCAGGTTCTCATTAAACAAAAAATCTGGTGCGCTTCAATTACCTCCATTATTTATATCAATTCAAGAATTTTCAAACAAATTTATATACGAAAATAAATTGTTAAAGAATTATTTAAGTAAAAACATATGTTTTATTAAATTATCTATTCTATTATTATTTACGACAATCAGTTTGTTTTATACGACAATTTTTTGTTGTTATTTTGTTTGTTTTGGCATTTCATCACTCTCCGTTAACTTTTACAATAGCATGTGAAAATTATATTTTTTCTAAAATGTTTAGCGTTCCAACCGTATATTTTGCATGTATATTATTGTTCTTAAGTACAAAAAATAAAAATTGCATTTAAAAAATATGTTTGCAGTTTTCTACATTAGTTGGATATCTAATTCGTTCAACTTCTACATGTATCTGTTTTTTAGCAATGCTAATCAGATAATATGGTAAATTTCATAAAATCTACAAAATTAAAGATACTTTAGGGGAAGAAATTTTAAAATATCGGCATTTAAGGCCTGTCAGACTATTTCAATCAGAATGAAATATCATTTTAAAGCCCATTAAATTTTACATCAATATACTTATAGAGTTTAATCAAAATCGTGGAGCCGTTTTTGAGGAAATCGTATAAAGGTGCTAAATGCATGGTATAAAGTGGCTCTTTTGGTTAGCTGATTTTGATTTAAAAAAAAAAAAGTTTTTGTAACATCTCGGGCGTATAATTGTCTTAAATATTAAATTTCAGTTTCATAGGACTTTTCGTTTACGCGCGGAAGTTACCACACAGGGGTGAGTCCGAATTGAGTCCCGTTTGGCAAAAAGATTCCTAATTGAGTCCCAGAGTCGGTTTTACAGAATCCTAGTTGAGTCCCGCCAGGTACCTGAAAAAGGTGCTAGGTATATGGTACGGCTTATCAGTATCAGAAGGCAAAAAGACAGCTTGAATAGTTCGGAGACATATAAAAATAATCAAGAAACGTTTGAAAAATCATTAAAAAATAAATAAAAGGCAAATATATTTTAACGATATGTTTCATAAAAGAAGATATTTTTGCGTACTTCAGGCCAAGGTACGCATGAAAGGAAGGAAACAAGACATATTAAAAGACAAGATTTCTCGGTATTTTAAATATTGTAATGAGAAATTCATGCGTTCAATTGAAAATACACACATGTACATATTTGGCTAAGAATTAAAATAAAAAATACTTTGTAATAGTTTTTATATATAAACTAAGAAATTGAATACAAAATACTGTAGCAAAAATTAAAAAAAATAAAGATACATAACGAAAAACAAAGTACATTCACTTGCGACAGAACGCGATTCTAACGTATTTCGATTATTTTATTAAATTGTGGTTTTTCCTAATGGCCAAGTACATTTAGATCCATTTTGTAGATGTTCTATTCTTCACATTTTTTAGATTACTTAACAGAAGAAGAAGTTATATAATTTTTTTTTTTTTTTTTTAGGAACCCCTTTGGTATTTTTTAATATTCTAAACTGAACTTGTTGTGTTATAATAATAGGCATACCGAACCCGAAGGTTCGATGCCGATACCACCAAATTCCGCCTACACAGATTCGTCCAATGTTCACCGTTCAAGCCCAAGCCCCGAGATCAGCCTTAACGCAATCCTCCCATCGACGATTCGGCCTACTTTTCGGACACCTACCAATCGGATCAGCGAATACCAACTTTCTCGGAATCCGTTCCTCACCGAGCCCAACAACCGTACTCGCTCATTTGAGTCTCCGCGATGCTATCAACTCGAACTTGTTGTTTTACCTGGCAATAATCAAATGCATGGGTAAGATGGCTTTCCGGGATTCGATGTGCTATTTTTGGCCAAAAAGTAATGTCATGATACCGGTATTACAAGGAATACGTACATTTTATTTCGTTTATGCTAATACGAAACAGATTAAATTCGATTGAGGAGAAATTAATAAAAGAAAACGTTACAGACAATAGCTCATCATACTTTATTTTATAGAATTAGAGATCATTGATATTGATACTTATACAGAACAGACATTGATCTCCATTTTTGTATAATTTACATGAAGCACAAATATATCTCATTCATTAACGTTAATAAAGTTATTAAACCTAGAAAATATATTTTTCTTTTGTTAAATTAGTAAGACCATTCTTATCTTATAGAAGGAAAGGTTTAAGTATAATTTGGAATAAAATTAAACGTGTACTTAATACTTTTTCGAAATAATTGCTTTTCTCAAACGCTTTTTAAAATATGTAAAAATATCAATTTTGAAAACATGATTTTAATGGTCTATTTAATACATAGTAGTTCCGTAGTACATAGTATACGAAAGTTAAAAAACAATTTTATTTTGCTCGAAAAATATTTAAATAAACTACCACTTAATTCGTATTTTTAATCAGTGTCCTACAAAACCTTTATGTTCAAAATATATTGTAAGTTGAATAAATATGAATTAAATGGATTAATAAAATTAAACAAAAAATTTTTACCTGATTTTTATTCATTCTTGTCTATTTCTATATGAATAATATTAGTCACTTAAATAGAATGTTCGGAGAATAATCATCGCATTTTGAAATAACAATAATTATGTCTATAGTTTGATAAATATTAATTATGGATGTGTGTGTGTGTGTGTGTGTATGTCTATAAAATATATATATATATATATATATATATATATATATAAACAATTATAGACAATATAGTCAATAAATAAACAATTGTATTTATGCAACGATTTGACAATTTATTGTTCATGCGATTCGAAATAAAATTGTGTCCTACATAGATATATGTGTATACTATAAACTTAGAAAAACAAGTTAGTATTAATATAATATACACATGTGTCTATGTAAGACGAGAATGAAATGAAAATGAGATCAATGAATTCTCGAAACGTTGCATAAATAAAATTGTTTATTTATCGACTGAAACCTAAAATTTTTATTTAATGAAATAAAAATATATCTTTTTAAATACAGTTTACGATGAGCTTTTTAATAATTATCAACTAATGGTGACTGATATTGGTAAACGTTATATTTAATACCGTTGTAAGGTGAAACATAAATCATTGATATTTAAATATAAAATCACAGTACATTTCGTTACTTCCTAAAAATTTATTTTTATCTGATGAAACATTATTTAATCTATCACTGTGTTATTTGGCTGTAATTTAATTCAAAATTGATTAGGTCCATGTACGTAGTTTTTCTTGTCGGCAGAAATCTTTTATAACATAAAATTCACTAACTGGAATTAGCAATGCAGCTAAGTTAGCTGAGCTAACATCCCGGTGGCGCTGATAAAGAGCTTCTATACCTGACACCTTTTACAGGTATGGGACCCTACCCCTAGAGGTAGGCGGGACTCAATTCGGAATATTTGGAGGGTCATAAAATATCACGGGACGCAATTCGGTTGCGTCCACCACACAGACCTTTTTGCGGGACTTGGTTATGTGGACTCAGGGGACTCTAAAAGCTGTATTTCAGAAAACTGGAATTCGAAAATTTTCACTATCGCAATACTTTCCCTTATTATATATTTCATGTATAGGTAAGTGAAAGTAAAAAAGGATAATTGAAATCGTTTAAGAAATAAAAGAGATATGGCGTTTTGAAATTTGTAGTGGTAATAGGCCATTTTCCTTTGATTAGTGTATTACATTTCATATTAGTTAATCGCCTGTAAACAGCTATATAAACTGTTATACCCTAATATGGTTACTTTTAAATAATAAACCATTGTGCAGTATTTGCAACGTATTTTTAATTGATATCGACATTCACTTTACTTTTATTTTTATCTCAGTTTGCAATTATATTTTAAATTTCAAACTTTAAATATGTACATTCCATTTATCTTCACACAAATTGCATTTTAATTGCCCAATTAACTCTTTCTCAAAAATAAAGTTGACATCTGGTGTCATACTTTCTCCTGACTTACACCTGTTGGCATTGTGTCAAGGTAGCGCTACCTAGCGGAAGATAGCGACACTCACTTATCTTATGAGTTCAGTGTGAAGTTACGAGATAGCGCTTGCTGTCAGTCTATTCTCTTATCAAACTATAACAATGGAGTCTTTTGTTTTGACAAAATTCTTGGACAAAATCGAATGTTTAGCGCATTTTTTATTTTTAAATTAACCTGAAATTCTACCTTATCTGCTTTAAAAAAAAAAAAAAAGTTTTTATAATGCTGTTGTCTTTTAAATGCTATAACAACAGTTATCCAACTTAATTTATAGTTTCCTGAGAATTTTTTTTTTCCTTCAACAATATTTTATTTTTACAAACAAAATTTTATATATTTAAATAATCAATTGGAGTAAGAGGATGTGGGCTAATAATATTGTAAATGATAAAGGTACAGTAATCAGAATAACTTATTTTGTTATTGTGTGCTAGAATATTGACTTAACATGTAATCATTCTTTGAGAATATAAAAGATAAAATAAAAATAATAATTATTAAATAAATGAACCAATTTTTTTATGAGTAAAAATTTGTAAAAATTAATATATCTTTTTAGCAGAGCATCCTCAATATTGAATGCCTAAAAATTATCCCAGAAAAGTTGTCACACAGTATAAAATAAGTTTCATTTAATCATATGTTTTATTCAATGATCAGACATTTCTTTCCTCAATCAAACTAGTTTATTTTCTCACCAAGATTTTAGGAATTATGTATTTCTCATGCTCTTTTCAACATTTTGATTTTTTATTAGTTAAATTATTTCAAAATATAAAAACCAAATTACAGATGTGTTTCCTAAAATCACAAAAAAAAAAAAATTAAATACAAAATAATCATCTGAGACATTAATACTTCCCTTAATTTACTGTCAAAATAATTTTTTTTTTATAGACTATGACTCGAAAAAAAAAAAAAAAATGATAATCAATCACACATAGTAAAAAATAAATAACCTATCAGAATTTTAAGAATTAAAAAAAAAAAAAAAAAAAACCTGTACCACTACAACCCATGGAGGGTCTTGGACTCAGTACATATAGAGATTCCTACTGTTACTAGGCCAACGGCCATGCAAAGAGGTGATTAGGCCGAGATCAGTCTCAGCTGTTAGGTTTTTTCCCCAATTTGGATACAAACTTTATAGAGGCTGGGTCTACCCCAGGAGGGTCTCCATACCCTAGGGTCTCCCCCTGACTGAAATAACAGAATAAATAATACTCCGCCACAGCCGGGATTCGAACCCAGGACCCGGAGCACAGTAGCCTAGTGCTCTATCCACAAGACCATGCCGCACATAAGAATTTTTAAAACAGTATTTAATTTTTTTTAAAACAGCCAATGGTTAGAGGCTGATTAGAAAAATAATAAAATATTTACATTCATTTTGAGCTAATATACAAGCTGACTAAAAAAAATATAAAAAAAACTAAAATGCAAAATACCTCAAGTCGGTTGAAATAAAAACAAGATTACTAATCATTGAAAGAATTGTGTGATATTATGTATTTCTTTAGAAAATTGAAAATTTTAAAATATTAAATTTTCTCTAATTTATTAATTTTAATTAGGGATAAATAGTAGCAAGGAGCTAGGAGGTAAATACTAAATGCATCCATGGCTGAAGCGTTTCTGCAAGTAACAGTACCAATCCACCAGCATTTTCCAAAAAATATAATGAAATTGATTTCTTTTTGAACTTAATAGTGTTTTGTAAAAGCAGCAACAGTATGTATCACAGAATGATCATACGATATTCACTTTTTTGTTTATCATAAACATCGCTGTGTCTTTAAGGTATCATCAAGCTTTATTACTCGAAAGTTGAAATAATTTGTTCACGATCCTTCAGGAAAACTGTCTTAATCGATTGAAACGTGTTGCGAAACCTGTTTTTTAAATATATTTATTGACATTTACAACTATATTAAATAAATTTATCATGAATATGATGCATATATATATATATATATATATATATATATATATATTAATATATATATATAGTGAATTTGATAGATGTATATTACAATTTTAGGATGCATTCCAATAATTATTTTAAATTAGAAGGTCTCCTAGCCATCATTTTTGTCTTGGAAGTCTATCAGGAATCAAAGAGGAAGGAAGGATTGAAACTAGTGGGTCAAAGCAGAATGGAATTTTTCATGGAAAGAATGGTACCTTGTTTGTGCCAAATCAGCTACATGCCGGACTTTAAGATTAGTATGGATGAATTTATCCATGACAAAATAGGGATTTTATGATGGTTTTTTGATTGTGAGGATTGGATTTTTAATTTTCAATTCTGAAAAATATTTGTTTTAGACAGATTTACAAATTCTAATTCATCAAAAATTTGAATGACATGCATTTACTTATTTAATCACATGAGGTATAAATCGATATCATAATTATTGAATTAGGGTAAAAATTAAATTATATGTGATAGTAATAAAAATGATGGAATAAGAGTTTGTAAGTATTTGTATTTACCTTACATATAAGTGAGTATAAAAAACAAATAATATAAAGTGAATATTGTAAAAACAAAAGATAATTTAAGATATGTGATTTACTGCATCAATTTTGATATACATTAAGTACAATGATGATTTATGAGAACATTAGGGAAAAACAGAGTTACTTTAGATATTCATCAATCATTTGAATATTCTTCACTTTTGGCAGCGCTATAATTGTTTACTTCAATATTTCTAGTTTCCTAATGATGACTGGAAATCCCTCCTGTGAGACCCATTTGTCATATTTCCCTCATAACCGATGCAGACATGATGGAGAGCTAAACTATTATTCTTCATCCTTCACAGGAAAAAAAAGAAAGATATTGAATAAAACTACAAATAACTAAAATCCCTTTAGTGCACATTTTTCTTATTTGAGAATTTTTTTAAATCATTTGAAAGTGTCAATATTTTGCTAAGCCGAGCAGTGAGATTTATTGGCTCTTCTGCAGATGTTGATAGTTCACTTAATTCAAACTTTTTTTTTAGTTCTTAAAACTAAAATTGAAAAAAAAGAAAAAAAGGATTGAGAAATGTTTAAGAAATTAAAAAGCTAATTGAAATTAATTTTTGATAGAAGAAATATTGACTGTAGATACTCCAAAAAAAAATAATAAGATATAAGAATATTACAAATGATAATAATAATTTATTTAGTCCCCATTTTGGCCTAAATTTTAGAGTATCTTTAGTGTGATTCACAGATCTAATTCAACAATGATTAGATTGTTAGATGGATTTTCTTGGATTAGATCCGGCACCTAGAAGATATGGCAGATCCCACAATATCAGGCAATGATGGCCGAAATGTTTGCACAATGAATATGTCTTCTTATTTGGAGTGTTTTAATGTTTAATGGCTATATCCCCAACCAAAATCTATGATGATTAAATTAATTGTCTTTATTGATCCTTTAAAGTACTTCTTTAAACTAAAAGAATTGGAGTTATTGACAAAAACTGTGTTTTTTTTTTTTTTGTTTTTTTTTCTATTTCTTTTTATTTCTTAGTGTGATTATTTAACTATAAACATTATGGCTCAGCATATTTATATAGCTAAATAGGGCAGAGGAAAACAATGCTCGTTCATTGTTACATTATTGTTTTTCTTCCATTTGTTTTTGTTCTTAACTGAAAGATTGTTTTAATCCTGCTCCAATGGTATTTCAATATCTAATATACTATTGTAATTCAAAAGTAATTTGTGATCTTATCTGGATTCCCATTAGGAACTAATTAAAATGAATTATAAGAGTGCATCAGAATGTAAATTTGGGGATGAAGAGTATTTTGTTGTTTCGAATTGTTTCGAACAAAATCACTTACTAAAAATCTTAAAATTAAAACATTTCATGGTATTGGTTCAGGTCATCAGTGAAAATGTAAACAAACAGACAAGATAGATGGTCTGTATGTTTGATGAAGTCTTCTGATTTATCAGAAGCTGTTTAAACTGTGCTTCTGTAGTGTTTACCATCATGGTGTACAGTACATACTAATGCTCGGATAATAAATGCATCCAGTACATGGCTGTGAGAGGTTTTGTAATATGATTGCCTTCCTTATTCGGCCATTACTAAAACATGCTCAGGAAAGCACTACAATTAATCATTGTTATCTAAATTATAAAGACAATAATCTTAATTAACTATTAAGTTATACATTCCTAGTCAGTTTTTAATTGATACTTTTTTTTGTTTTTCCTTGACTTTAAGTTGTTTTGTTTTTGTTGTTTGTTTTTTATTCTAAGTATTGTTATTATTATTATTTTTAACTACTGTTTACATAATAACCATTTCTTTTTTTTCCCAATTACTTATTACCTAATAGTCCTTTCTTATAAAAGTTAAATATACATATAGTATCTAGGCGTTGATGATCTTAGGGTTTTACGCCTTAAAACCAAAACAAACAAACTACAGTTAACATTTTCCCACCCTTAAAATAAAATAATCATTAAATTAGTAATATTGTCAGAGAATATAATAATATTGACACTATTAAGAAAAACACACTAATAATATAAACATATTTATTGTGTGCTGACATTTCAGCCTACATTGTGCGCTTACATTAGGGTTGACTAAGTGCGATTATCTCAAAATTTGCTTTGACTTGATTTTTGAGATAACTCACAAAGTGCCTTGATTTAGCTTTTCCCCTCTATGTCAATTCTCGAAGTTATTATGAGGAGCTATTGCATTAATTGAAATTACAGAAACATTTATAATTAAAATTTAATTTAATAAGCAACTTTATAATATATTACCCAATCATTCAAAGCAATAAGAGTTTATGAAATCACACTCAGCTAAGAAAAGAAGAAAATTGACCATTATACTTATATAAAATAAAAATTAAAATATTTTTAATATCAATACTCTTAATTTGTTTTCACGACTTTGATAGAAAAAAATAATTATAAGGGAGAAATCAGTCTGAGTGGTGGTCAGTAAAAAGAAACAATTAAATAGTTTTAACTATGTATTGTCTGACAACGTTTTGACCTTCAATGTGGGTAATCGTCAGGGATTAAAAGATACAAAAGGAATACAGTAAGTTTGTTTGTTTATTTATTTAACATCCCTTTATGCTACTGTGGCTAATTGGGTGAAGAATACTCTAAGTGTACAGCAACATATATATGTGAAAAAAACAATATAAGAGATTATAGAAATACAAAAAGGTATATGAATTATAATTTAGCTACAGCTGACACACTATTAAAAGAGATATGCTTTTACTTAGTAGATGTATGCACTCTGAAAAGTATTATAGGATAATTGCATTATAACTTGAAGCATGAAGATTTTTTTATTTTGTTTGTTGAACCTTTTTGAGATTATTATGCATTATGCTACATTACATATTATTATATGCATCTTATTTTACATTTGATGTGGATAAGCAAAGATATCATACTCTTCGTCTAAGATCTCGTTATTAAATTGAAAAAGTAAGTGTTTCAGTTTCAATAATTAATTTAAAAAGTAATTTTAAGATATTAAAAAAGTATTGACCAATGCACGAAGAACAATTATGAAAAATAAATAAATAATACGAAATTTTCATTAAAATAAGATGGAGATATGATACGAATTTAGAAATACTTTTCTAATTGGTTCTTACCCTGAGCTGACAAAAAAACACGCCAGTGGGCGAGATATAAATAATAAGTAAATGAGACCAATCAATTTCGTTGTTTACTGATTTCTAATGAGTAGAATTTCAGGATGTCAGTTAAATAAATGAGGCCATAAATTGTTTAGCATATCATAATATCTAGGAAAAATCTGGTGCCCGCAACATTCGACTTTCACTCACCTCTATTGTTAATATCAATTTAAGAACTTTTAAATGGAGATGAAAAAAGTTTAAGGATTCACATTGAGTTTCGATGATAATTTTATTTTACATTAAATAAGAAAACAATAGAAAATTATCTACAAGTACAACAATCACTTAATATTATCTGCCTTTTAATAATTCCATTTCCTTTTACAACTTAGTGTATCAGATAATTTTTTTTTTTTTTTAGTTTCCAATTTTCCAAAGGTAAAGTATACATCTATATTACTATTCTCATGTGTGTTATGAAAAAAAAAAGTTTAGTGTTTTCTCCTTCAGTAGGCTACTGCATCGTTGAAAATTTGAAATTTTAGCTCTTAAGCCATGTCACAGTATTTCACTCATAATAAAACATTCATGACGGTCCAAACTAGTAGAGGAATGCAAAAACAATCTAAATATGCTTTCCCTGCTAAATAAAGTCCGGGTATATTGGGTGCCTGGTCACTCAGGCATCTTAGGGAATGAGAGGGCTGATAGCCTCGCGAGGAGGGGTTCTGCCCAGCTACCCCCCACACCTGAACCTGTGTGTGGAATTAGCCTCAGCAAAGCCAAAGGACTGATTAAGGCTGCTGCTGATAATAGATCCAGGCAATACTGGAGGGATACCGACAAGCAGCATCACTCCAAGATGTTTCTGGATGGACCCTGCAAAGAGAGAAGTCATATTCTACTCTCTATGGACAGGAGAACCCTAAGGAGGGTAACAGGACTATATACTGGACACTGTCAACTTAATAAGCATCTCCACAATATGGGTTTGGTGGCCTCACCGACTTGCAGATTCTGCAAGAAGGAGGATGAAACTGCATTTCATTTGATATGCAGTTGCCCAGAGATTGCTAGGACACGGTTTTACCATTTTGGTGTCGACCATATCCCTGATCCCAAGTTGCGTGAACTGATTAACCCCCACAGGTTAGTCAGATTCACCAAGGCGCTAGCCCTGTATTAACAGTATATTGGACGGCGCACAATAAGCCTAAATTGGCTGCAGTGCATTGGATTAGCCGGCAAAAAAAAAAAAAAAAAAAAAAAAAAAAACATTCATGAAATTTAACCCCATTTAATTATGCATAAACTTAGTAAGTTTAATAAAAAAATTGTTGGAGCTGTGTATGGGTAAATCATAAAAAAAAAAAGATGCAAAACGCATGTAATAATGAGGCATCCGATTAGCCTTCCTCCGATTAGCCACAGTTGCATAAAGTGACGTGAAATGAACAAACAAGAGGCATTTATGGCCATTTAATATTGATGAGAAATTTGTTTTTACATCGATGGCATTTACATGTCATAAATGTGAAATTTCAATTTCATGAGACTTTTCGTTTTTGAGGACCTACTACACACACTCGGACCTTTTTAGGAGAATTGGTCATTTGGGTTCAAAAGATCCTAAAACGTGTACCACCGTTGAAAACTGGATTGGATTTACCTTTAATTTTGTTTTAGTTAGTCAATTAACATATCATTGTTGAGGAGTGTTTTCAAATCATTTTATTAAGATGGTTGGATAAACAATTAAAACAAAAAAAAATATGCGAAGTTTACGAAATAGAGAATGTTAGAGAAAACTTGCATTCCAAGTAATATACTATACTGATTTTCTATTAGTTGATTCTATGCGTGATAGTTTAACAAATACTGTAGTTCGCAATGCGACTTCCGGTTATTTCTGAGATGAATGAGTGGAATGTGTCCATGTGTCCATTGTTGTCTGCTGGGCACAATTGCTAGGAGCGGGGAGCGGGTTCGATGATTGAATGGTATTACAGGAAGCCACGTGCCCAGGCTCCATATTATATTGTGCGTAATTTAAAACGTTAAAAACATCTCAAATCGACATACCTATCAAGCTTTCTGGTTGTGAAGCATAAGACTCCTTTTTTTAAACGCGTTATATTAACCTAAAGAAAACTTATAACAGTACACAAAGAAACCTCTTGCCCCTCCTCTCAACTTCAGATCTAAAATACTTGAACAACAATCAAATGTTTATTTTTTTAAATTATATGATAGCTTCTCGTCACCAAACGAAGTTTGTCCTTCATTTCTTTTTCTCTCTTATCTCCTTTATTTTGTAGATTTCAAAGAAATACAAAACAATGGCAAAAAACAAATAACGCAAGCAGTCACTTTTCGTTGCGCGGAGTACCTCTGAGTTGAGAATACGTCACACCTCTTTAACTTTTAAGTATTTAATGAACTTATACTATTTTTTTAAACATTTATTTATATATATTTTTTATTATAATGATATTTAAACTGTATTACCAAAAAAAAAAATTAAGTAAATGTGATCAATTATTATCATAATGGCTTGAATCAGGTATGTGAAGAAACTACCAGTGGTAGTACTTCAGTATTTATTTAAACCTGTAGGTCTCAAGGCGATTGTCTTTTCAGCCGGCTTAGTGAATTATCAGGAATAGAAGGAGATAAAGGATGTGGTCAAGTTAGTTTGGGTGGATTGGTAGTTTGGAGTGAAAGAAGGTATCCACTTCGGGTTAAATCTGCAACTAATATGACATTCAGGTCTTTATGGATTATTTTATTGGTGACAAAGTAAGGAAAATTTGGGATTTTTTGGGGGATTTTGGATTGTAAGGATTGGATGCGAGAGGAATTTGATTGCACGTTTTTTTTTTTGTTTTGTTTTTTACTTGGTAGATTCCCATATTTCAATTCCATATGTCCAAATGGTAATATAAATTAGTGTTTTGCAGTAGGTCGGAAGGTTTTGAGCGTTTATCAAGTAAATGTTGTAATAAACGATATCTGCGAGCTGTTTCTTGTCGTTTCAGTCTACTGTGAGGATTCTAAGAGTCCAAGGGACCGGATCTGTTCAATTGAGGTAAGTGGAATATTGCTAAAGAATATAGTGGGACAGGCAGACATAGGTTTGCGAAGAAGAGTAAAGGTAATTTGGTGGGATTTAGTAGGATTGATTTTGATCCTCCTATTTTGACAACATTCTTCAATGGAAGCGATGTGAAACTGAAGGGTTTGGGAAACAACAGTCGGGTCATTATTTACGGATAACACTCAAGTGTCAAGTAGTGAGGACAGTGCTAAGATGAGTAGGAATATCAGCTGTATATATGGTGTAAAGGATTAGGCCCAAGATACTACCTTGAGGTACACCGACTGACTCAGAAGATAAAATATGGATACAAAGGAAAGGTCATAGTTTACTTTGACTTAAACATTAATAAAACTTTCTTCATATGAAAAACTTGTATGTTTGTGGGGTTATATGAGGTGTATTGGCTAGCATAACACCTTTTTATGGCCAAGGCCGCAGGTTCAAACCTGGCAGGTGGCTCTGGGAATGTTTTTAATTGAAGTAATAATCCGTAGGTATGCCGACTTTCAGAGGGAACGTAAAAAAGTGAGATTTCAGGTACTCGTTAATGATCCCTATCCTGATGAAACCTGAATAGGATAAATTTAAGACTTAGCTGTTCGCGGGTTTGGAAAATTGACCTTTTCTTGGAGGAGTGCACTGAAGTTTTCCAAAATGGTCCGAAAAATCTGCATTTTTTAGATATTTTATTAACGGTAGGGACTTCTGAGACCCTCTCTCTGATTTTATACATTTACCACATAAATAAAGTTCACAATAAATAATATTTTACATTTCAGATTTTTCTTTACTTCTATTAATATGGATGTAACTTATAGAGCTGCAGTCGCCAGAAAGATTTATTTATTTATCTTCGCATATATTGTCTATTTTGGCTTAGATTCAGAGAGCAAATATCTGAATCGTCATCATATTTTCTGCTTGAACGTTTTTGACAAATGACGATGTTTACTCTGACTCTCGCTAATAAATAAAAATACGCGCCAAACTAGGTTTTGAAATATTATCACCGTGATAAATAAACATAGATATAGCAGAGAGAATGACAAAATGCAATGTGTCCAAACTTTTTTCTCCAAACTCCTACTCCCTCGTATCGCCTTCGTGTTGACTGCTTCGCCCACACTCCCGCTGATTCAGAAGACCTTCGAACAAAGCTTTCCTCAGAAGGCTTTCATTAGAGATAACTGCCAAAGACCCCTGTTCAAAGTTTTAGAAGGAAAACAGTTAATTTTAATTAACACTGCTACAAATTTATTAAACTAATAATTTTTTTTCTTTGTTTGTTAGCGAAGTTACTGTGTTTATTGAGGAATCGTTCTCTATTCTTGGCCTGAAGTCTCAAACACCTGTTGATGTTTCATATATTCAGGGATTAGCTGGAGATAAGATCTTGTTGACAAAAGATATAACATAGCTTAACTAATATGGAGAGATGTAATATAGTCAATTGAATAGTGCGAGATTTACAATACAATAAAATCTAGCCTTCTTTATTCTATTTATGCAAAACGGTTATTCTATTTGTTTTTTTGTTTTTTCTTATACTGGAATGACATAAGACTTTATCTGCTCGAATTTATCAGGGGTGATATTTAACACTTAATTTTTTATCCTTCATTTTTTGGTGGATTTTTCTGTAATTGTTAAAATTATTTTATTTTCATTATTAACTTTTTGCCTATATAAGAAATATATAGTAAGGAAAGGGATCACTTGTAGCTGGGTGGCTAGCGTAACAGCCTCCCATGCTAAGGTCACGGGTTCAAACCCGCAGGTGGCCTAGGATTTTTTAATGGGAGTAAAAAATCCTTAGTTACGCCGTCCTTCGGAGGGGACGTTAAAAGGTGGTCCCGAGCCTGTGCGATGCCAGGTACTCGTTAAAGATCCCTATCCTAATAAAACCTGGATAGACAAAATTTAGGACTCCCACTGTAGCATCGTCCGATTATCCATAGTAGCATAAAGTGACGTTAAATAAATAAATAAATATAGTAAGGAAAAGTAATGGGATCGTGAAGAAATTTGACTTCGAGCTTTCACCGAAAATACAAACACGTTTTATATTTTATAAAGTATGTGTGTCAGTCTAGCTCAAAAACTATAAGTTTTTTAAACCGAAATTTCATATCTAAGGACAGGGCTTACAGATATTTTAAATTTTCTTATACTAAACCATCTATAATTTTGTAGATTCGAAAAAATTAAACATAGTTAGAATTAATTAAAACGAGAAAATACCTAAGTTGAACGAATTCGGTAACTAACTGAATGAGAAAAGAGCGAAAATATGTTTTTAGATCATTTTTTTTTTTTAACATAGTGATGTAGATATATATGGATATAGCTAAATATTTGATAAAAAGGTAATACAGAGTGATGAAAACCGTTTAATTGTCTGATTGTCATAAATAATAACTTCTATTGTTAGATTACCTCGTCCGAAACAAATGTCTCCATCGAAGCTCAATGTAATTATATACCTTTCTTTCATTCTAACTTTATTTAAAAGTTTTTAAATTGATCTTAACACCTTTGTTAACAATTATTGAATATATTAAAAATTATTGAAAGTCGTGTGTTAACTGTGTGAGAACCATTTTCATTTCTTTTTTTTTTTTACTTTAGCTCGATATATTGGTCTTCTATGAATCATATGAATACATCGCTGTTTGGTCGCCAAAATTTAACTATTTTAATTATAAGAAAGCCTAGTATGTGCTTTTTTATAATTAATCAATCCCTATTCTTAACGCGTCAATAGAAAAAATTCCTTCTCGAAAGTGAAAAGAGAATGTTTTGCCTTGATTTGCGTTAAAATTCTAGGGTGGGAGATGAGGCATACCGTCTAGCAAATAGCCTTCGATGGAAGCCATTACAATACAATAGTCGTCTTCCTACGTAACCATTGTTCAACTTGATGAGTTTATGGTCCCTTTTCATCTTCCTATAATGGGACATTAAAAACGCATATGCAGCATCAATTTAAAAATATAATTGCCTCTAAACAGCGATTATGAATTTATCAGTTCAATGTACTTATTAAATTCTCTACTCTATCGTTAATATGTAATATTCAATGAAATACAACGTTCGTCAAAGGGAATATGAAATGGAGTTTTCAATTAAAACAAAACTTTTGCAACGTTAATTTTCAAGAAGTACTGATATATATTCCATCTAAAAAACACAGACCTCTTAAAAACGTGTTTAAAATTCCATTGTTTTTTCCAAACACCTAATCTATACTAATATTTTAAGGCTGAGAAGTTTGTTTGAACGCCCTAATCCCAGAAACGTTTGAATTGACAAATTATTTTTGTGTTGCATAGTTCATTTATCGAGGAAGAGTGAATAATCAGTGTAAGATCTGGAAAAACGGGGATAATTAACCTCGCATCCCAATGATTACAAATGAATTATCTTTTAATTTTAAAATAATTCAATTTCCCATTAATTTATCTAACAATTGATAAATCACAGGGGCGAACATTTAAACACGTAGGAATCCGATTGACGTCAATATCGGGTTGTTGAGAAAATCAGTATGTTCTTCTGCCACAAAAAAACTAAAACTAAAAATGTCATTTACGCAGAAGTACTTTAAAATATATTCTTTTAAAAACTTCTTAATACCGATTATAATAATAGAAATTGACGCAGACGAAGTCGCGGGCAACAGCTAGTTATAAGTATACAGCTAAAATTGGTATTCCAAATCATACTTAAACGTTTTCTTCAATCACGTTCAAATATGCTAATAATACAGTACTTAAATACCGTCCCTTGGAACCCCGAATCGAAGTCTGAGGATTAGCGAGTGTTAAGGAATAATGTTAGGAGATCCCAGCGGCTCTCACTGAGCCAGTGGAGACTGTGTGAGGGTGCTAGAGCCACATACTCCGAGGACATGATTGGAGAAGCTGGCAATTTTTCTTCTTTGTAATAATTTATTTTATTTTTGTTTTCTCAGTACATATGTGATGAATGATTTCTTGCAGTACTCATTGCCCAATAGCATGGCAGATTGATTATTTCTGAATAAATCGGTTTAAAATAAAGAATTAATACAGTAAAAAAACAATTTTAGGTTATAATGTTAAATGGACACAAATTGAATGCTCTGATAATAAACCAACGAGAAAGTTTCCTAATGCTTTAATTCCATGTAGGGTTTCTTCTGATTGAAATACTACGACAGGGCTTAAATGTCAAATTTTTAAAATTTGTCCCTCTGAAATATCTTTTATTTTGTTGGTTTGGAACAATTAAAAATTTCTCGACGTTAACATTGATATGTTTTATCTACTATGTTTTTCTATAAGGAATTAGTCCGGGTGGCGGTCGGTGAATGAAGCAATTAAGTATTTCAATAGTTTCTTTTTTGGCAACGTTTCGACCCCCACTGTGGGCCATCATCAGGGTGTGTTGTAGTCGAATGGAAACTCAGATTACATTCGCCTACAACTATGTTTTGGTTAAATATGAAAAATTATTAAGAATTCAGTAAGAATGTGAAAACAAATTAAAGGAAAAAAGAGCAAACATTTTCTTCTAGGCTAATTTTTGTTTGTTTATTTATTTAACGTCACATTATGCTACTTTGGCTAATCGGGCGATGCTACCTATCCAGGTTTAATTAGGATAGGGATCATTAACGAGTAACTGACATCACACAGGCTTTTTTCGTCCGTCTTATTTATATTTCCCGCAAATAAGAGTAGTATTATAGAAAAAAATATCGAGAAAAAAGGTTAGCAAATATACAATATCATATAAGGTAATGGAGCGTGATAAAAATCTAATAAAATTAAGTCATTGTTTTTTTTTATAATAATTTCTATAGTTATTCCATCAAAACATCTTTCAACTCAGACATCATTTAAAAATTCTTGAAATGATTGTAACAATCAAGGTAAGTTAAAGTCGTCAGTGACCAGAATTTTTCAACACTATTTTATTTTAATACTTATATATTTTAGCAACTTTTAACTATATGAAATGTCATTGCTCATGTCCAAATGGATTTATTTTTGTATAATCCTTTCCAGTAATGCGGTATCTAGGGTTAAATAACATTAGACCGATTTATCCCTAAAAAAAAATTTTTAATATATTATGTTTGTTAATTATAGGTGCAATAATCAGGAGTCAGTCTTTTTCTAAATATTTTAATTTTGCCGACGTTTCGGCTCAAGCTTATGAGCCATCATCAGGGCATAACTGAGCCATGTCTAAGCATAAACTCATTTATGCAGCAGTTTATGCTTGGACGTGGTTCAGTAATGCCCTGATGATGGCTCACAAGCTTGAGCCGAAACTTCGAAAAAAAAAAAAAAAAACTTACTTAGAAAAAGATTGACTCCTGATTATTCCACCTATAATAGTTTTTACAGTCGACTATACATCCTCAAGATTATTTTTTTAAATAAAACAATCATACATTAATAGAAGGAATTAGTCCGGGTAAAATCATACATTAATATCTTACCTAAAAGAAAAAAGTTAATTCTATTAATAATAATATCATAAACAATGAAGATTATTTCTTTACAAAATGATTTTATTACATCAGTAGCTCAATGCTATAATAAAAGTGAATTACTCACTTTTGCATGCACACACAAATTATTCGTTATGAGATGACATGGCTCATTTCCATCTCCTTACGTAATGCGATAGCCATAATGACGATGTTTCCATAAGAGATAGCCTTGAATATTCCTCCACTAAGGTGCGATGACCGATGCCCCAAACCGTGCTTGCCAGAGGGAGAATCTGTTTTATTTAAGCCGTCAACTCAAGCGAGAGTTTATCTCCAGGCAAACTCCCTTAGGTATATAGATAGTCTTCTCTGCACTTCGGGGACCTTACAAGATATACGTTATTTCTACTCTATTTCCTACTGTCGCTTCAACATCTTCATGCTTCGTTGAAGAATCCAAAAGATACAGATGACCTCAATATCAGCGGCGGGATCTTTTATTGTCTAGGTCTTACCTATATCATGTGTGTATATCATCAAAAAGTTTATTTTCTAAATGATGAACGGTTTAGTCATCTGTTCAAATAAAAAATATTCTAGATACATACGAGTTTCTTGATTGGCGCAAACAGACCAGGTAATTCAGAAATATCAGAGGTCTGGGACATTAACTTTATTTTATAAAATATGTTTTTGACAACCGAGAAATGAATCGAATGAATGTGTACTAGGGCTTGTAGGCATAAATGGAAAGCGAAATGGCTGATAGAGTAACATAGAAGATCTCTTTAAGGTGATGGAAGAACCCTTCTTACATCAAGGTATCATGGAGGGCCGCTAAAAAAAAAAATGCCGCCGAGTACAAGAAACTGCAAGAGATAAGCGATAGAATTCCTCCCAGTAAACTCAAATTAATAAAGAAGGTGTTAATTGACACTCCTGTAGTCGCAACCAATAGTATCCTGGTCTCAAGTTCGAATCCCGGTTGTGGCTAATTATTTATTCTGTTATTTCAGCCTTGGGACGAGGTATGGAGACCTTCCTGCACCAGTACCCAGCCACTATAAAGTGGGTATCCGAAAATAGGGAAACCCTGGCGGATATGTGCGATCTCGGCCGTTGGCCTAGAAACATTACAAATCTCTATATGTACTGAGCCCAAGGCCTTCAGATGTTGTAGTTTTAGACTCAACATCCAAAGAGAGGAAGTGATCCATACCTAGAAAAAATAAAATAAATATATATATATATATATATATTATATATATATATATATATATATATATATATATATTATACATACATACATATATCATGAATGACACCATACAGACAGAAGTGAGCCCCGTCCCTGATTAATCAATCAATCATCAGAAGCATTTTTAAAATTTTAAGTACTACTCCACAATTCTTTAAAATTGATACAAAAAAACAAAAAAAAAAAAAAACAAAGAATAAATAAGAAATAAAATGGAAAACCAAGAATTATACCTCATGGCGATCAGTATGAAATAAATCATTAAAAAAACTGTTGCACCAAAAACGTTGAGCTGTATTTTCCAGACAATTTCAAATGGCTTGCCTTTATATATTTTCAATTAACAAGCAAGAGAATTATTAATTTTTTAGCACATTTTTGTTTCGATAAAAAGCCAATTCGTTATTTATTTATTATGCGAAACTTCATAAATAAATAAAGCTTTAATACCGTTTAAAGCTTTAAATACACACATTCTATATTAAATATTCAGGTTTATAGATAGGATTTTAAAACGTACGATTCCATTTGTCAGTAATGTTTATAAAATATGAATTACGTAGAAATGTTCCGGGAATATGTTTTACTTTTGACTTTTATATTCAATCCTATTTTGAAAGTTTAATGAAGATACTGTAAGATGTTTTTTTCATGGCTTATGCATACTAATTTTCTTTTTCGTGTTTAGAAATTCCGTACTAATAGAAACAAGTAAATAGAACGAGAGAGAAAGAGAAAAGGAAGAGACATGATGCAAACTATATGCAAAATGATGTGGAGATACAGTAGCCGCACTAAGCTCATGCCTACACAACAGCAAAAATAAATGACCACATGGCTTGTTTTTTGTCTATTTGCGCCCACACTTCATAGTATAAAAAAAATTAAATAAAGTAAAATCTACCCGCCGTTTTCTTTGCCAATTATGTTTTGTTTGTTATGTCTTTTTTTTACCGTTAAAAAAAAATAACTCATGTTGCTTCTGTATCCATTTTTATAATCAAACAATGTTTTGTTGTATTTTTTATAACCACGAACAAAAAATCTGATGCGCACAACTCGCAACTTTTGCTTACCTTCATAGTTGAAATCAATTTAATAATTTTTAGAGATAAAAATAAATTTTAAAATAATTAATTAAATTGGATTTCAATAGAAACATGTGATTTACTAAATAATCTATTATATTTTTATCTACAACAATCAGTTATTTTTATCGGCTTTTATCACTCTCCATTAAGCTTTACCATTCCCCGTGTATTAGATATATGTTCAAAACCTCAAAATTTGTATTAAAAAATATGTTTGCACTTTTCTCCTTTAGTTGTTTATCGAATTCGCTCAATTTGCATATTTAGTCGTTATTTGTCAATTCTAATAAGATAACGTGCCTAATTTTTTTAAATATACAAAATTTAAGATAATTTAGAGAAAGAAAATTAAAAATATCTGCATTTAAGTCCTGTCCAACCATTGGAATCAGAATGAAACCTACATGATAAGATCAAAGCCCTATAAATTTTACCTCGATAATCTAGCCAGTTTATTCAAAATCGTTAGAGCCGTTTTTGAGATAATCGTAAAAAGGTGACAATTGTATGGTGTAAAGTGACTCTTTTGGGTAGCTGAGTTTGATGAAAAGGTTGCTGTAACATCACAGGCTTATAGTTGTCTTAAATATGAGATTTCAGTTTACGGATTTTAGTTTTTGCACTAGACTTACCACACGCACGCATACAGACCTTTTTGCGGGACTTGGTCATTTCGAACTCAGGGAACCCTAAAACGTGTATTTCCGTTGAAAACTGGAATTCGAAAATTTTCACGATCAATACTTTCCCCTACTATATATTTCATATAAATCTATATAAAGTAAAATATCTGGAATTTCGGTCTTTTATACGTGTCGAAAATAAATCGTCTAATATTAATACCTCAATACTTCAACGTTTATTTATAAAGTCTACGGCTATACAAGCATTTCATCCTATTGAGTTCGTTAAGGGTCTGCTGCGTCATTTTTCACTACAGTACTGCTAAAAATTAATATACTGTATTTGGAAAAACAGGAGTCAACCTACGAATGTTGTAACTATGCACTAAAGCCGTTTTCTGCTACTTTGATGTTTCTTAGCATTAGCTTCACAGGTGCGGATTTAGATTTGAAAGTAAAAAGAAAGACTTATAAAACCGTATTCATCCATTATTTTCGGGACTATCTAATGGAAAAAAAAGACTCATTTTAGATAGGCCGATATAGTTTTGGTCGATTTAATGGTTCTCTTGAATTTCTCTTCATTTTTGTGAGACTCTTTATTTTATCAAAACTTACGCTAGAACCGAGAACCTAATTATTAAACATATGATTACTTTATCTGTTCGATTGAGCTGTACTATGGCATCCCTTCTTTGTCGTAACACTCTCTACAGATGGAATTCGTATCATACCCAAAACCGCAGACTTACATCTGTTCAAATAACTAGTACGGAAAATCCAACTCTATCAATCTTCTTATTCAACATCATAATTTTTATAATATATTTACGAATGCATACATTTAATTTATTTTATCGATAAATGTAATAAAAAAAAATACACACGACTTTTACTTACCTCTGTTGTTAAAATCAATTTAAAATGTTCTTAAGGATTTTTTAAATACTCGTGGAGATAATAAAAATCTGGTGCGGGCAACACACGACTTTCACTTACCTTCATTTTTAAAATCAATGAAAGAATTTTCACAAAACAGTTAGAGATAAAAATACGTAAAACTATTAAGGAATTAATTAAATTGAATTTATATAGAAACATGTGTTTTATTAAAAAATATATTATATTATTATCTAAAATAATCAGTTAGTTTTATGTTCATTTCATCACTCCCTATTAACTTTTAAAAGCTTGTGTATACATCATGCATGTATATTACTGCTCTTATGTTCAAAAACGAAAAATTGCATTAAAAAAAATATTTTTTCTGTTTTTTCCTTTAGTTGGGTATCGAATTTATTTAATTTATATCTTTACCTGTTTTTCATCAGCGTTAACAAGATAATATAGTTATTTTTATTGAATCTAGAAAATTAAAGGTACTTTAGGGGAAGAAAATTTAAAATATCGGTATTTAAGTCCTGTCAGACCATTTTAATCAGAATAAAACCTACATGATATTATATTATGTTATATATTATATTCGTTCAAATTATATATTTATCCCTTTTTTATCAACGCTAAATAGATGATGCATTTTTTTTATACATTCTACAAAATTAAAGGTAGTTTAGAGGAAGAAAATTTAAAATATCGGCATTTAAGCCCTGTCAGCCTGTTTCAATCAGAATGAATACTACATGATATTAAAGTCCATTAAATTTTACATCGATATAGGGAGTTAAATGAAAATCGTTAGAGCCATTTTTTAGAAGATCGTAATGAGGTGCTAAACGCGTGGTATAAAGTTGCTCTTCTGGTTAGCTAATTTTGACGAAAAAGGTGCCGTAACGTCTCGTGCGTATAGTTCTCTTAAATATGAAATTTTTGTGTTGTACTTTTCGATTTCGTGTATGACTTACCACACACACACAGACCTTTTTCTGGGACTTGGGAAGTTGCACTCATGGGACCCGTGATACGTGATTTTCCAGTGAAAAACGAAATTCAAAAATTTTTACGACCGCAATACTTTCCCTTACTATATATTTCATATATAGGTAAGTGAAAGTAATTAATAGGACACTACAATAGCATGCCTATAATTACGCAAATACGCATTAATGTATAATAATATAATAAATGTACTAAATATTTAACTATTATTTTTAATAAGTATTTATGAATTAATAAATGGCATCATGCTTATAGTGGTTTTTATAACATCTAATAAATATAACTGACTTTTGTTAGAATGTTACGTTATTGTTACGGGCTACGGGGTGTGAGAAATGAACTACTCCAGTTTACAAATTACAGATGTTTATTAATACAGAAAACACAAATACAAAGGGATTACTAACCACTATATTAACAATAATAATGGAATTACCAGCTTACTACTAAACAGTATACATATAAAATCAGGTATTCCTAACAATTAAACTACTTACGTAAATTTATACAATATGCTAGATTTATTCTAAAACTTACAACTATAAGTTATATATAAACTACAGTCTTCTAATTTCCCACCGACCGGTTATCACAATACTGACACACAGTTTCACTACACTGTCACACTGTCACGAACGGATCACTGTCACTGTTCACTGATACATCACAGATGCTTGTTGAGCCGGATTAGGACTCACTGACCCAGGCTCAGGGAACCGCTATTTGTACCACCGCCGAATCTTCTAGACGCGGGCGCAGGTAAGGCGGTGGGCCTTTCCAGGCACTTCGAGGACTGTCCAGGTCCAGAAGTCTCTAGCCTCATCTAGGCCCCTCCAGGCGTGGTCCACCCGTCATTGTCTTGACCGTAGCACTACCCCCTCCTTAGACGTGCTCTGCCCCAGAGCACAGATTGCAGAAGCTGAGCGATGCTGATCTTCCTCCGATGTAGGTGTTTTGTCCTTCCAGGGGTTGAACGTGCATACCATTATGATGACTCCAGAGTTGGCGAACGTCTCTTCTACAATGTTCCTGACAATCCTCCACTCCAGGCCATCGTATCCACAACCCAACTTCGGGATGGCGAGCTTGGTGACACGCAGTTCCAGAAGCTTTCTCCGCAGGTCGCCAAGACTCCGGCGCAGTGTGTCGTATGTCGGCTTCTGCTCTGATGAACTCTTGGTAACCAAGTAAAACAGGTGCCGGCCTTCATGCTCTTGATGGAGAGTCTTCCCAACTCTTGGTCCCTGGCGTTCCAGCTCTTCAATTCCAGCGAACTTCTTCCTGAAGACCGTCGCAATCCCCCGGGAATCCCTCAGATGTTCGGCGACACAATGTGCTAGAGCATAGTCTACCGGTAACGAGAATATGTCTCTGTAAACTGTCTGCGTTACCCTACGGGAGTCTGGCGCCTTAGGATGGGGAGTTAGGTCCTTGTCGGTGAGGTTCCTCACTTGCTGTTCCTCTGCCAGTTGTGTGTCCTGCCAACCGTCGGTAACGACCGTAGTCCGCAACACTGTTGCTTGCTTTTCTTCTTGTCGAGAACAATGCTTGCATTCTCCATCACAGGGTCTCCTTGAGAGCGCATCCGCATTCCGGTGACTCGTTCCAGAACGATGAGCAGATTCGAAGTCATATTCCTGAAGGCGCTCGATCCACCGTGCAACTTGTCCCTCCGGTGACTTGAATCGCAGCAGCCACATTAGAGCTGCGTGGTCCGTTCTCAGTAGAAATCTTCTTCCATACAGGTATTTATGAAAGTGCTCTATGGACTTAACCACTGCCAGAAGCTCTTTCCTTGTGACACAGTAGTTGCGTTCTGGAGCTGACAGTGCTTTGCTGAAGTACCCAATAACCTTTTCTTCCCCGTCTTGGAGTTGGGAAAGGACGCTACCAATAGCAGTGTTGCTGGCATCTGTGTCAAGAATGAACTTGCCCTCGGGACGTGGATAGCTTAGAATAGGCGCACTACTCAATTTCTTCTTTAACTCCTCAAATGAAGCCTGACACTCGCGATCCCAAAGGAAAGTCCGTTTTTCCTCAGTGAGCCTGGTAAGAGGTTTTGCGATGTTGGCGAATCCTTTCACGTACCTCCTGTAGTAGGTGCAGAGTCCGAGGAAACTTCTTACTTGGTGCTTATCTCGAGGTGCTGGCCAATTGGTGATCGCTGTAATCTTCTCTGGGTCAACAGCAACTCCGTTGTCTGATACAACATGCCCCAGGTAGTTGACTTGCCTTCGGAAGAGATTGCACTTCTTCGGGTTCAGTTTTAGATTAGCTGCACGCAGCCGTTCGAAGACCCGCTCCAGATTCTCCAGATGGTGAGTGAAGGATTTTCCCAGTACAATGATGTCGTCCAAGTAAACCAGGCATATCTCCCAAGAAAGGCCTCTTAAGACGCTTTCCATCAGCCTCTCGAACGTTGCAGGTGCATTGCAAAGCCCGAATGGCATTACCGTAAATTGCCAGAGACCAGTGCCGATTGAAAATGCCGTCTTCTCCTTATCTTCCGGTGCCAATCCAACCTGCCAATATCCACTGCGGAGATCCAAGGTAGAAAATAGTTTGCAACCCTCTAGTGTGTCCAGCGTGTCGTCAATCCTTGGGAGTGGGTAACTGTCCTTCTTCGTGGCGTTGTTCAAAAGACGGTAATCTACGCAGAATCTTGTCGTCCCATCTTTCTTTTTCACCAGTACGACAGGAGACATCCATGGGCTACTCGAGGGCTCGATGACACCATCATTCGCCATATCCTTAATAATCTCCTCGGCATCCTTTCGTTTAGCTAGCGGCAGCCTCCTCGGGATCTGTCGGATGGGCTTGGTATCCCCGGTGTCAATTTTGTGCTGGACGATGTTCGTTCTACCCCGTGGTCCTGAGCTGATCTCGAAAATGTCCTGCCATCGGGTAATCAATCTCTTCACGATTTCGCTCTGTTCAGGTGAAAGTTCTCTGCATGATTCCTCCACGAATCCTTTTAATTCTTCGGGTAGTCCTCGTTGCTCGGTGGGGTTGCGTTGTAGCTGTCGGACTACTGAGGTAGCGGCCGTACATTCTCCGACTGGTGTTCCTCTCTTTAGTGTCACCGGGAAGCTGTTCAGATTCATCAGTCGGATTGGGGTGGTATGTCCGACCTTGATGAGAGACCTTGCAACCAGAACACCGCGTCCGACTTCCTGCTCCTCGTGCTTCCCAGGTTCAAGTAGAAGACATTGACC
Source organism: Piezodorus guildinii (assembly GCA_023052935.1). Taxonomy (NCBI): domain Eukaryota; kingdom Metazoa; phylum Arthropoda; class Insecta; order Hemiptera; family Pentatomidae; genus Piezodorus; species Piezodorus guildinii. The sequence continues at coordinate 68,740,451 of CM041293.1, forward strand.
CTCCGGTAGTCGTCCATTGATCGTCCCATGCGTCAGAATTTGACTCCGAGCAGGTAAAGTGGTGTCTTCTAGTAGGAGTACTCGTGCATAGAGGTCCTTTCCCTGCCGAAGGATGACCTCTTCGTCTCCCAGCGTCATCACACCTCTCGACATGTCCAGCTTGATCCCGTATTTGATCATCAAGTCCATGCCGAAGATGACTTCCTCGTCTATTTTCGCCACGAGAACGCGGTGCTCTAGACGTTGGCCCCCGATGAAGAAAGTGGCAACTGTCTCCCCGTAGACCTCGGCTGGCTGTCCTGTGGCTGTCCGTAACGCCCAAGTGGTAGGTGATATCTTCTTAGCGTTAACTGCCTTCGGGTTCAGTATTGTCATGGTTGCGCCGGTATCCAGCAGAAAACTTCGCAGCTGCCCGTTCACCATTCCATCCACATAAAAACTATTTGTCTTGCTCCCTATTGTCGCGATTCTCACGGCGACCCTGGGGCCTTCGATGCTACGGGTTGACAGTTGCCCCTTCCCATCAACCCTCCTTAGTTTTCCTGTGGCTTTTTCCGGCTTCCTGGTAGGACACTTGCTTCTGGGGTGTCCAAGTTGACCGCAGCTCCAACAGCGTATCTCATTTTTGCGTGTCCTGAGGGCTTCCAAAACCTTTGCTACTATGTCCTCGATGGTGGGGGCCGCGTTAGGCTCCGCTTCTGCCGCTCGAACTCGTGCATGTCCACGGACTGACTGCCTGACAGCCTCGAATTCCATGGCCTGCGACAATGCATCGCCCAAAGTTTTAGGGCGTGCGAGTTTCACTGCCTGTTGGGTTTCCGGGTCTCGAAGTCCATCCAGGAATTTGTCGATAGCCAAGCTCTCGTAGACGTCGCCGGTGACTGTTGGGTAGGCATTCCTCACTAGCCGGGCGATATCTGCTTCAAATTCCTGCAGCGTCTCGTTGGTCCTCTGGACCCTGTCCTTTAACTGGGAACGGTATAGTTGGTCCATGTGGCGATGGCCGAAACGCATCTCCAGTCTTTTCATCAGCTCCCCGTAGTTGCACCGCTCCGACATGGGCATCCCCTGTAGCACTCCTAAGGCGTCTCCACGCAAGGCTAGGCACAACGCTGATGCTTGCGTCTCCTTTGACCACCCGTGGATCGAAGCCGCTGTCTCGAAGAGAGTCATGTAGTCCTCCCACGGCGTCTTCCCGTCGAACAATGGGATGGTGTTGTGCGTTGGTGGCATCCCAGCATTGGCGGAGGGAATGGTGTTGTGAGGGCTTCTCTCAGAGGGTTGGTCGGTGTCGATTGTCGGTGGGTTGCTCATACGTTCTTCTAGAGCTTCTATTCTTACCCTAAGTTCATTTTCTACTGAATCGACTTTTTCTCCTAATCTAGATTCTACATCAGCTAACTTATCATCTACACTTTCCATTAACTTAGTTTCTAAATTGCCCAACTTAGCCTCCAATGTATTTTTAACAGTACTTAATTCATTACCTAACTTCTTTTCTACATTACCTAACTCATTTTTAACAGTACTTAACTCATTACCTAACTCATTTTTAACAGTACTTAACTCATTACCTAACTCATTTTTAACAGTACTTAACTCATTACCTAACTCATTTTTAACAGTACTTAATTCAGTTTTAAAAGTTGCAGACAACTTACTGAAGTCATTTTCAAACGTAATCTCGTCTGGATTTTCCCCTGAATCAACAAAAAATTGGCGCAAGCGTTGTTGCAGTACCGATTTCGTTCCGGAAGTATCCAGATCTCGTTCTTCTAACTCCCGTCTTAAGTCTGCAACTTTTAAATCATTCAGTCTAACACTCTGAGAAGTCATTTTTCACACAGTAGCCCAATAATTACAAAAACAAGAAAACCAAAATTATAACCATTTACAATGATCCCACTTCTGACACCAAATTGTTACGGGCTACGGGGTGTGAGAAATGAACTACTCCAGTTTACAAATTACAGATGTTTATTAATACAGAAAACACAAATACAAAGGGATTACTAACCACTATATTAACAATATAATGGAATTACCAGCTTACTACTAAACAGTATACATATAAAATCAGGTATTCCTAACAATTAAACTACTTACGTAAATTTATACAATATGCTAGATTTATTCTAAAACTTACAACTATAAGTTATATATAAACTACAGTCTTCTAATTTCCCACCGACCGGTTATCACAATACTGACACACAGTTTCACTACACTGTCACACTGTCACGAACGGATCACTGTCACTGTTCACTGATACATCACAGATGCTTGTTGAGCCGGATTAGGACTCACTGACCCAGGCTCAGGGAACCGCTATTTGTACCACCGCCGAATCTTCTAGACGCGGGCGCAGGTAAGGCGGTGGGCCTTTCCAGGCACTTCGAGGACTGTCCAGGTCCAGAAGTCTCTAGCCTCATCTAGGCCCCTCCAGGCGTGGTCCACCCGTCATTGTCTTGACCGTAGCATTATATTAATGTATATTGAAAACATAATTTTTTAACCTGAGTTAACGCTGAATTTAATGTAAAATTCTCTTCTCAAAGGGGTGAAATCATAGTTTTTCCAGAGAAGGGGAGATCGTTAAATTCCGGCCCCCTTCTTTTTGTTTAATAATAGAAAAATTAACAGATTAATACAATTATTTTTATTTATATGTCAGAAAATAAATACACAAACATTTATTTTCTGTTTCAATTAAGTGTCAAAACTAGTGTAATTCAGGAATAGATATGTTTACATTAGCCAAAAATAAAATTTAGTTTAAAAATCCGAAGCATATTCTAGGCTTAAACTATTGTGTAGGATTGGATTCGAATTGGACAGGGTTATGGAATTTGCTAAGTATGATTGGAAGGCAAGAAGGAAAATTAAAGTTATTTCTAACATGAAAGATATCTGATCTGTTTTTAATTTAAAAGTCATTTATATAATTTCATAAAATAAATAAATTATTACTGAGGTCATCGTACCTATAATTTCCAATTACTAGGATCAGCCCGCTGTTAGTATTTTCAGTACTTAATGAGGAAGTTCCTCCGAAACCTTAAGTAATGGAAGGCAGTTACCGCAGTAACAAGCGCAGTGTTAATCAAGCAAACTAGATCCGTTATGCTGTGCTCTCATTTGCGGAGCATGGGATACGGTTACTCTTCTTGATCATTTGCAAATTAGTTACCTAAGTAACCCGCTTTTGGCTGCGTTTGCCTCAAGCCTTTTCATTTAAATTTAAGGCAATATCCAACCGAAACCTTAATGAGATTTGCCTGAAGAATAGTACAGAGGTAGTACTTGAAATAAATACGAAAAGACAATACATATAGTTATAGAATGAGACTTAACTTATAAATAATATATAGTAATTATTAATAACTTCCTTTTCTATACCTGAGGGTGTCACCCATAAACCTAGAAAGGACAGACCAAGTACCGACAAAGAACACATACCTGTACTTAGGACACAGAACCCAACATCTGGAAGCACTTCCTTTATGGTGCCGCCTTCCTCATCCCCTCTACAAAACCTTGCTATATATACCTTTTGATCCTCAAAACTCATCACTCTAGTTGTAACATTTACTTGTGTCACACTCATAGAAGGAGACCTCGGAATGTGCACTTGTAGTCACCCTAACTCCTCAGCACAGTTTATTGTATTCTGAATATATTTGTATTCTGATAATAAAAGCAGTATTTTAATATCTTCACTGTGTGTGATTCATTAACTGGCGCCCGAGACAGGCACTGCAAGCATCAAATTAGATTTTGAATGCCTTCGCAGTTTCCGAGAGGACGAAGATACTTCTGAAGAAGGATCTACAAGAAGATAGACACCAAGTAAGAAGATCATCTCGCACCCTCCTTCAGTCAAGACAATACTCACCCGAGATGTCCTGCTGAACCTCACTGGACTTCACTGCTCAACAGGTATCCAGGAGGAATGTTAAGAACTAACGCAGTAAGATTTTAAAATTATTTATTTTATATGTTTGTTTATGTGCTGTTTAATTGTGATAACATTTAAAATGTATGACATTTTATTAATACTAATATAAGCTGTATAAAAATAACATCAAATTTTTTTATAATCAGATTATGATTGTTACTGAGCATAATTTAAGTAAAATTTAAATTATAGTAGACATAAGTAAGATTTTAATATCTAAAAAAAATAAAAAATATGGAATCGTTACTTTTTCGAAACTCAGACTTTGAGCATATACCTATGCCGTACTTTGATGGTAAACCGCATACTTTGTTTAATTTCATAAATAACGTAAAAGAAATTAAAGACACTTTTTGTGCAGAAAATAATCCATTTAGAATCGTTAATGAATTCAGGATATGTAAGATGGCCAAATGTCACCTTCCTAAAACAGTCGCGCATGAAATTAAGTTTTATGATTTAAACAATATTGACGATCTGTTAAATATTCTAATACGTAAATTTAAAGATCATAACCCAACCGAGACAAATTTTAATAAACCTTTTCCTCCAGAACATTTGTTGTCCAATGACGCTGACGAACAGCCAAAGGTAAAATCCGGAATTCCAAATAATAAATTTGAACAATTACCTAAAATTAATATTCAAGAAAAGAAAATAGCCTTTGAAACATTACCGCTAAAACCAGATTTAAACTTATTAAAACCGGCTGATGTAAATAAAAAATTATTTGTGGTCGAATCCAGTAGTTTAAAACAGTTTATAATGAAAAATACGGAGTCCATGAAAGAAGGAGACCTCGAACTAATGAATTATTAATAAATCGAACTATATGATTATTAGTAGAAATGGTGACGATCTTGGTGATATTGATATTTCAAGATATACTTTTAAACGCGTAAAGGAATTAAATTATTTATGTTTTATGATGTCGGTGATCATTTGACGAATCTATGTAGGCAACATTTGGTGGTATCGGATTGAGTCTTTTGGTTCGCTTAGCCTATTATTATTCAACCGACATCTACATAAGAGTATAAAATTGGAGAGTAAAGTAATATTCAAAGAATAAACAATAGCCATTTTGGTTTATTATTTTCATTAATGAACCTTTGTAAAAGAACAAAAAAAAAATTACACCTCTTCAAATTTGAGTGCTTACGTTTCAAGATGCGTAGTACGAATAATAGAAATCCCGCCGCACAGTGGGCAAAATCACCAATTTAGGTAGACAAAAGTCAAGTCAAAAGTTTGAAATTTCTGAGTGCTTGACCTGTTTATTATTCGTTGGCAAGACCCTTAATACTAATATTTCCCACCACACCGTGTTTACAAATAAATAGTAAATGAGTGAATCATTCCTGTTCACACTAGTGCCCAATAACCGGCAGTGGGATTATCTTTATTCGATGGTCATTTATTGTGTTCATGGTGTATTTAGAGCAAAGTCTTTTTGCTTTTATTCAACAATGGACATTGCTGAAACAGGTAAGACATTATATTTCCAAACTCGTTATTGAATATACATTGCAATCTCATCTGTAGAGTTAATCTAGCAATTTGTGGATGTATGCCCCTATTCAATAACAAAAAATTATGTAACCCCAAGTTATCCCAAGGATTTGTTTGTAGGATTTGTTCATAAATCCTTCTAGTCTTTAAATATTACAAAGACTTTTTGCGATTTTTTCGTTTTGGGCGATACGTCCGAATCAAAAGTTTTACAATCTATTATTTGAAGAATTTCCTAGATGATATAAAATACATCTATTAACAGGTTTCAGCAACTCCGACCCATAATTAGATTTTTAGTATTATTTTTCCCGTATTCTGGGACTTCAAACGTAAAATGTAGGGGAGTTTTATATTTTAGCAAATAAATTTGATGTTTGCCACTGTACGCTCGCCAATCGTGTTAAAAAAATTAATTAGTTTTTATATATTTTTTTCATATTTGTTTCCGTATTCTGGGAAAGGTTGAATATTGACAAGTTTCAGAATTTTTTCCACCTAAATCAGTCATATTTTCCACTTTGCGCCGTCAGCACTCATTAAAGAAATCACACTTTATAAAAAAACATATTATATTTGTGATACTTATTTTTTATCAGGACAAATATGTAAAGATAATAATCGGTATTGTCCTGATGTAACCTAAACTTTAGTTCGAAACATCAGTATACAAATATAAAAAATTAATTTGTTAAATGACTTATTTAATGACTGCATCCCTAAAAAACTTCACATATATATATATATATACTTTTTGTTAAGATTGTTTATGTTAATCCTCATTGCATATATCAGCTAATTTAATGAGTGTTAATTGAGTTATTAGTAAAGAAAGTTGTACCTTATACTCTGAAAATCGTTTATTATTATTTTAAACATTAAATTAAGAAATCTCAAAAAGCATACAAGACCATGCTTTAAAAGAGGAAAATGTTTACTTTTCCTCCTCGTGTTTCCAGTTCATCGAATGCCTTCTTCTTCTGGTATTCGCCGAGTACAAATTTGTCAGAGCTCAGTCAACCGACAAGTTGATGTCATTCGGATGTTCAGGAACTGGCACGTGTTCGACTATTTTTTTTTAAAGTAGTTTAACGGTGAGGAATAATCTTGTGCATCCAAGGGTAAAGAGCTTGATGGAACCAGATGATGTTTTGATACAGTGATGTTGACCGCTGAATACGTTTCCATATTTATTCCAAAAAAATAATTTGTTTTATTTTAAAATGGCTGAAATCATTCAAATCAGAGTACACAGCCCTTCAACAATCGAAACATCGAGCCCGCATTTCAAAACCAAAATTTATTGTCTATTAATTATTCATAAATTAATTATTTGCTTATTTTTTAACATCACTTTACGCTACTGTGGCTAATCGGAGGATGATACAGTGGGAATCTAATTTTTTTCTATCCAGATTGAATTAGGATAGGAATCATTAATGAGTACATTGCATCGCAAAGGCTCGGGACAACCTTTTTAAGACTTCGTAACTAAGGATTGTTTACTCCCATTGAAAAATCCTAGGGTCACCTGTAACCATAGAAGGCTGTTATGCCATCCACTAAACCACAGGTGACCCCATAAAATTAATTAGTATTTACTTATTGTTAGTCAGTTGTATTGCATAGGCGTAGAGTAATAATTTCAAATGCGCACTGAAAAATTAATAAGTCAATGTATTTTCTTTCGAACTTTATTAACTTGGGTGAAATACCTGTGCTATAAATTTACTTATAATGTTCTATAAAACGTGCTTTGAAGTCAATAAACCTTATCTAAAATGCTAACATATTGAATTCCAGACAACAAACACACGTAATATACACCACCGTTTTAGTATTGATCAGATTAATAACGTTTTGTTTTACTTTTCTGTTTAAGAAAGATAACGTTTTAATTTTATCTCATTTTCAGAATCCTCTTAGTTCTATCTATTAATATAATTAAGACAATATACCGTGAACTGTTTTTATATAAAATAAATAAAAAATCTGTACCTCTAGAACCCATGAACCGTCTTGGGCTCAGTACATAATTAGATATTTGTACTGTTTCTAGCCCAAACGCTGTGCAATGAGGTAACTAGGCCGAGATCACACTCAGCCGCTTGGTTTTCCTCATTTTTCGGGTACCCACTTTATAGAGGTGTGGCTACCCCAGGAGGATCTCCATACCCTAGGGACGTAAGGGTCGATTTTGGAAATAAATAAACATATAATAACATATGTAGCGATCCTTAATAAGTAGTTAGTAGTAAGTCTAATTAAGTATACTGAAATTTATTTTATAAAACTGAAAAATAATTTTTTTACTTTAAATAATATGTGAAGTTAATTAATAAAGAACAGGTCTCGAGAAATTATCTCGAAGGGTCATTCCAAATACAAGAGTAAATAAAAAATTTGTTGTTTCTTAATTCCACCTAAATTTTTATAAATATAAAACAATGTCGTAGCACTCATTGTGATTTTTTTTAATGGGAGTACAAAATCTTAGTTATGCGGTCCTTCGGAGCAGACCTTAAAAGGTGGTTTCGAGCCTGTGCGATGTCAGGTACTCGTTAAAGATCCATATCCTAATTAAACTTGGATAGGAAAAATTTAGAACTCCCACTATAGCATCGTCCGATTAGCCACAGTACCATAAAGGGACGTTAAATAAATAAACAAACAAACTTTGGAAACTGTGAGAAGGGGTGCAAATGACCCAGGTAGTGGAGACGAGCCCGGATAAATTAATAAAATAATGATGAAATCTAGAAAAAAAAATGTTATTAAAGAAAAAAAATTAATTTCAAAAAATACATAAACGTTCAGTCATAGTTTAGATCATAATCTATGATTGTCTGTTTTTATGATCTGTCTGTATTTACGTCGAAAAAATGACCTTTTATTAACTTGCCGTTTTCATGTATTTTCTAGCGCTATTTTCAGAATAAGCTATAAGATATTTCTTTAAAATTAATACCCTCCAATCACTGTCATTTGCAGAAATTAAAAACACAAGTGTTGAACATTAAGGACGCCAGAGGCAGCTGGAATAATACTGTGTTTCTGTAAGCTGCCACTTCAAAATGTCAAGGCACCCCAACTGCATAACGCCCTATTTTCGGAGACTATAAAGTTTCAAATGCGGTTTATTTAATTTTTAATCCTAACAAATAAAAAAAAGGTTAAAACGAATTAAGATAATTAAATAATCATATAACTTCATTTAGTTATGTAATTAACATTTAGTTTAGTTAAATTTTGAAATCAATGACGCTCTTGGTTAAATGTATAATGTTACAAAATAAACTTTAAAACGGTTCTATAAACTATTATACAATGATTTATTATTTCCTTATAATCATATTATGGCATTATATTTTATCATATTGTATAGCTGTGTAAATACAGACGAACCAGCTATATCTTAATCACGACTACTAAGTTGAAAATACAATATTTCCACTGATTTTTAAATGCTTAATGTTTTAATGCATGCAGGCAAGTTAATAAAAGATCATTTTTTTTAACGTAACAATTCAAAATGTACAATCATGGATTATGGTGTAAACTATGACTGAACATTTATTTATTTTTTGTGAATTTGATGAAATTAAATTTTTTCTTTAATAAATTTATTTTTGTCTCATTGAATAGTCAGATTTTTTTTTTTTTTTGATACAATATTGTTTGTTTATTTATTTAACGGCCCTTTATACTGCTGTGGCTGATCGGACGTTGCTACAGTGAGAATCCTAAATTTTGCCTATCCATGTATAATTAGGATAGGGATCTTTAACGAGTTTCTGACATCGCGCAGGCTCGGTACCACCTTTTGACGTACCCTCCGAAGGACTGCATAACTAAGGATTTTTTATTCCTATTAAAAAATCCTAGAACCACCTGCGGATTTGAACCCGTGACTTTTGGCATGGAAGGCTGTTATGCTAACCACCATGCTACAGGTGATCCCTCTGTAATAAAGGCTTTCTTCCAAAAAAACGCTATGCCCAAAAACTGAAGATTGAGTTATTAATGGTCTTAATTAAGTGTTATTTTTCATTTAATTAAATAGTAGAGGTATATATTTTAAAAAATTGGCCGTTTCTCTGCTCTTTTTCTTATCTCGTAAGATCAAAAATTAACTCATACAAATTTAAAAATTCTCAAGATTTATTTATTTTAATCATTTTTTTATTTTTTGTCGATGGGTTGTACCTCAGCTGTTTTTCTGAACTGAAAGATTTCGCCTCAAGCCCATTGCGTTAATCACGACCCTGAACTATATTATTGCTATGCTCAGGAATGGGAAACCACCTCGACCTGTATGGATCTTTTCTGGACATATCTACAGTCTTCTTAAGACCTTTTAAGGAGTTTAACGTTGTTAATGGACTAAAGTGGTAGATTCGTGCGATTCACTTTAATAAAGACTATAAAATGCTTAAAAAATACATTTTTGTTAAAATAAATTAATATTACTTTCACTTACTTATATAAGAAATGTACAGTAAGGAAACTATTGCGGTCGTAAAAATATTCGAATTTTTTTTTTCAACAGAAATACACGTTTTAGGGTCCTCTGAGACCAAAATACCAAGTCCCGCAAAATGGTATCCGCGTGTGTTGTCTAACTAGAAATCGATAAGTTGTATGAAACAGGAATGTCATATTTTAGAAACGTATAAGCTTCAATTACAACGTTTTCAAAAAAATTGGCGAAACAGAAGAATCACTTTACACTATTCAGTTTCAAAATTTTACGATTTTTATTTAAAAAAAGCTCTAACTATTTTGACCAAACACGCTATATTTGTGTTAAATTTAATGGGTTCATTCCTGTTAAAATAGTCTTACAGGGCTTCTTTTTTTTTTCTTTAAAAAAATTTAATTTTATTGATATTTACAGCTGTATAATGAAATTATAGCTACTTCATTTTTTATAAATTTTATATTCTCAATAATTTTATTCGTTTTTATATGTAGGATTTTTGTATATTTTTTCCTACAACTGTACATAATTTCAGTTTCAATTTATTACATAAAAGTAGCCTTAGGCTAATGAATTATAATTACCAAAAAACAGAAATACATTTTGTTGATTGTAAGGATTGTATCATCCAAAATCATTTGTAATTATCTTGTCATTTGGGAAATATGTAAATAAAGTTTATTTTCTTCTTATTCTATTATATGTGATACAAGATATACTGCCATGATTCACATGTAGAGATACTACCCATTGGCAGCTCTCCAGAAACTATACTAAACTAGTATGTCACGGGACCATCTTATTTTCAGACGCTTCGGAGGATTATCAGGGATTGTCGAGGAAGCAAGGATTGAAACTAATGGGTAAGAGTGGGAATAGAGTTTTCCAAGAAAGTAATGGTAACTGGTTCAGTTCTGTTAACATATGAAACTTTATGGATGAGTTTATTTGTGATAAACTAAGGATCAGTGAGATTTTACGAAGGATTTTGGACATTAAGGGTCGCATAAGAGCTTAAATGCCAATCTTTTAAATTTTGTTCCTTTAAAATATCTTTAATTTTGTAGATTCGAAAAAATTAAACCATCTCATCTTTCTAGCTAGCATTGATTAAAAAAAAAAAAACAAAAAAAAAACGGGTAAATAAACACAAGTTGAACGAATTCGATATGCAAATAAAGGACAAAAAATATTTTTTTCACGATCATAAGCATAGTAATACAGATGTATAATGTACCGCTGAAATGCTAAAAAATTAAAAAAAAAATTATCTCATACACGTAGCTGTGAAACAGTAATGCTTAAAGACGAAAAGGGCATAAACATAAGTGATTATTGTTGTTAATAATTTCTATTGTTAAATTATTTTATCTGAAACACATGTTTCCATTGAAACTTAATACTAGTCTTCAACCCTTTTTCAAATCTAACTTTATTGAAAAGTTCTTTAATCGATTTCAACTACCAAGGTAAGTGAATGTCGTGAAAGTTGCGGGCACCAGATTTTTTGTCTTATATTTTAATAACACATTATAACAGACTTAAAAACAGTCAACTTATCTGTATTTGGTTCAATAAAAATAACTATATTATCTTGTTAACTCTGATGAAAACCAGGTAAGTATATAAACTGAATGAATTCGATACCCGACTAAAGGAAAAACTGAAATAATATTTTTTTAATGCAATTTTTTGTTTTTGAACAGAAAAACAGTAATATACATGTGTAATATATTGTTGGAAAGCTAAAAAAAATTGAAAAAAATATTATCTGATACACAAGCTTGTAAAAGTTTATAAAGAGCGATGAAAAGCCGATAAAACTAACTGATTATTTTAGATGATAATATAATCGTTTTTTTTAATAAAACACATGTTTCTATAGAAATTCAATTTAATTAATTATGTAATAGTTTCACTAATTTTTATTTCTAACTGTATTTGGAATTTCTTTAATCGATTTTTACAACGAAGGTAAGCAAAAGTCGTGTGTTGCGCGCACCAGAATTTTCGTCTTACATTTTAATAACACATTATAGCCGACTTAAAAACAGTTAACTTATCTGTATTTGTTTCTTGTCGGAGTTTCTGTATTTGTGTCTTGTCGGAGTTTTCACAATGATTGTAGATTGGGTATCTTATATTTATCAAACTAATTTTCTCCTCTCCTTCAGGGGATTTTTGGTCTTTTCTGTAAGAATCGACCCATAACGATAAAGCGTAATCTCTTCTAGAAGTTGGCATACGAACTCTTAAAATGCTTATTGTCGGCACGGTATTTTTTTCCAGAAGACTATAAAGGAATGGTGGGGATGAGGTAACTGTAACGCATAGCCACCTGTTGACAGTTCATTCTGAGGCACCGTGGATGTAGTATCGTATCGCTCGGTCTCTAGTCAGGTACCGTAAATATATTTTATTATTAATTTTTGTGTAAATATTTAATATTTATCGTCAGTTATAAACATAAAATAATAATTATCTTTTTAATAAAAAAAAATACATAGATTATTTCGGTGCAGTAAATATGACACTAAGATATGACAAACATTTGACTATAATACATACAAATTTTTCTTACACCTGTTGCAATCAATAAATATATATTGCGATAAGATTATTAAAAAATATTGTAATAATGACAATTCTTCAGGGAAAACTGTAACAACGTCAGTTCACATACACATATTATTATTACTTTTACTAATTGATTATTTATAATTAGAGTTTTCCAAGGGTCGTGATTCATTTACACTCATATTTGAATAAATTAATTTTTCTCTGATTTTAGAGTTGTTTTGATTCATTTTCTTATCGACTGTTTCTTTTTATATATTTTTTAATCTAATAATTTGGTTACTACTTATAATACAGTTGCAATGTTTTTATTTATTTTTTAATATTAATAGAAAAAGATCTATGAATATGTTTACCATTTGTTTAATTTTATTGGAATGCGGTTCTTATGAATTTTTTTAAAATTAAATTTTATTATTAATTGTCCAGAATTATTTTGTATTAACTTTTGCAGTTTTCTTGAATGGTGGTATAGTTAATTCAATTTTTTTTTTATTTACCTGCCTCAAAATAATTAATTTTTTTTTATAAATTGTATACTTTGGGTAGTTTAATTATTTTTTTTACAAATTACATATATCAAATATTCATATATAAATTGTAGAAGCAGAAAATAAATTTTTTTTAAAAAAATGATGAAAATTAATGGAAATTTACGATAACGTAGAGCTTTTAATTTTGTACTTCAGGAAACATCTACGCATCAGTTGATAGGTTAAACATTTTTTATTTAAAGAATATGTTAAATATTACGAACGTTTAAAAAAATCTTAACCCTTAGGAAAATTTTTATTCCACATAAAAATGGCGTTGCAGCATTTGAAATGAAAATACCCGTGATTTGCCTTGTAAATGAGAATATTAACAGTACTCCCATATTTAACTTGTTGTTTTACAAGGTTTTTTATTACAAAAAGGCGTGTAGGAAAATTATTTCGATAAACTTCATTAGTTTTAATTATTACTTTTAATTGAATCTTATCATTCTTTCCCTTCAATTCAGTACATTTTTACTTTCACTTACCTATATATGAAATAAATAGTAAGGGAAAGTATTGCGGTCGTGAAAATTTTCGAATTCCAGTTTTCAACGGAAATACACGTTTTAGGGTTCCCTGAGTCTAAATAACCAAGTCCCGCAAAAAGGTGTGTGTGTGTGGTAACTCCCGGGAAAAAACAATCAGTCATATAAAACTGAAGTTTCATATTTAGGAGAACTATACGCCCGAGATGTTACAGAATTTTTTTCATCAAAATCAGCTGACCGGAAGATCTACTTTATACCATGCCTTTTGCACCTTTTTATTATTTTCTCACAAACGGCTCTAACGATTTTGATTAAACTCTATACATCGATGTAAAATTTGATGTGCTTTAATATGATGTAGATTCTGATTGAAATAGTCTGACAGGGCTTAAATGCCGATATTTAAAATTGTCTTCCACTAAAGTACCTTTAATTCTGTAGGTTCTATAAATATAACTATATTATCTTGTAACCATTGATAATTAATAGATAAATATGCAAGTTGAACGAATTAGATAAACAACTAAAGGAGGAAACTGAAAAAATATATTTTTAATGCAATTTTTCTTTCTTGAACTTCGGACGTAATAATCTAGAAATTTATAGCCCTTAATTACCTTACCTATTTACATGTTTTTGAACATAAGAATAACAATATAGACGTATAATATAACATTGGAAAGAGAAAGATTTTAGAAAAAATATTATCTTATACACAAGCTTGTAAAAGTTAATAAAGATTGACAAAAAGCCGATAAAACTGACTGATTATTTTAGATATAGATTATTTTAACACATGTTTTATTAAATATTAATTTTTATGTTTTATTAAATTTTAATTCAATTTAATTTATTCTTTAATGTTTTCACTCAATTTTATCTCTAACTTTATTTGAAAATTCTTTAATCGATTTTAAAAACAGAGGTAAGTGAAAGTCGTGTGTTGCCCGCACTAGATTTTGACTAATGACCCTTGATGTTAATAATATTCAAGTTTTCTTAGACTATCTTAGTGCATAGATAAAAAAGAATTCCGTCAAAGTACATTTCATTATGCGACGAAAACTTATGTAATCAAAATCTGTGCTGATTGACTTTAGCAAAAGCATTATAATTTCTTTTAGTATGTCACAAATTTTTTTTTCATTTAATTCTTCTTTAATATCTAAATAATATATGAAATAAATATTAATTATAATTTTTAATGCGTAAATAATTTTTTTATTTGGTTTTCTATTAGCTTGATAACGTGTTATTCTTCATTCCATGAAAATAAAATTTCATTATCACTTTCTGATCAAGTGAAAAATAAAATTGTGATTTTTTAATTATGAAAAGCATACTCCTTCCCTATCTCGCTATTTCTTAAAAAAAAAAAATACCCTAGAACGATTTCTATTATCTCTTATAAATTGTTGTGATCATTTGACTGTGATTAGACAGCAGCTATTTAAGGATTATGATTTTTAATGAGTGGATCGGCGTTGCCTAACGGATAGAGCATTAGGCTACTGTTCACGAGTACCAGGTTCAAGTTCGGGCTGAGGCAGAATTACTTATTCTATTATTTCAGCGGTGGAGCAACCCTGGGGTATAGGGACCCCCCTAGGGCACACCCTGCCTCTATAAACTGGGTAACGAAAATTGGTGAAAAAACCTGGCGGCCGACCGTGATTTAGGCTTAAAGGGCTGTTTAGACGACCCAATCACCCCTGAAAAATTGGCCAGGTAGCTTGAGAAATCGTGTTCATACCCTTGATAATTAGTTCATAACCCCGAAAAATTGAAATGTCTAAACAGGAGCAGTGGTTCTGGTTGGGCCTTTAAAATTGGATTAGCAGAAAGGAAAGGATTTTCAAACAATTTAATTTGGTTAGCTCTTCTATTTTGGTCAAAATAAATTATATAATTTGAATTTTAAAAAAATATAGAGGCTAATATCTATCTGGAAATAATAAACAATTGTGTAATAATTTGCCGCGTTTTTTACTTCAAGTCAAGTGAAGTAAATACTCAAGCACTATAATAATGTGTGACCAAGTGATAAAATATATAAAATCACACAAAAAAAATGCATTGTTATTTTACTAATTAATTGTAAAATATCATTGGAATACTTATATCCATAATTGAGACCCTTCAAGTTACCATTTTTATGCAAACTGCAGTATATGTATATTAAAAAATGTGCCATTAAACAAGAAATAGAGAC
Organism: Piezodorus guildinii; assembly: GCA_023052935.1. Lineage (NCBI taxonomy): Eukaryota > Metazoa > Arthropoda > Insecta > Hemiptera > Pentatomidae > Piezodorus > Piezodorus guildinii. The sequence continues at coordinate 68,756,217 of CM041293.1, forward strand.
AGTTTCAATGTCAAAAATAGCTTAAGTCGGTATTACCAACACCTCAACTGATATATTACGATCAATAATATTATGAATATGTGTTTATAATTAATATTCATAAATTTAAAATAAAGTGAATCGTTCCTAATTGATCGATTACATCGTGCTGTTGTTCGGTTAACGGAATTCCTTGCGGATCATTCGCTGTTCTCACGCGCGTGGAGTGTAAGCATTAACGAAACTGAAGCAGACTCAATGCACATAAACCGTTTAATACTTACAAGGCTTCTAAATTGTTCATGTAACTCACAGGGGTTTAAGTGGGATGGCTCTCCTAAATCTACAATGGATCTTAACACACCCAAATTGTCCTTGACGTCGTTATTTCTTGTTTCCTTTTCCAAACATGAAGACTCAATTTATGTCGAGTATAAAATAAATAAGTAAAACCACGCATTTTATTTTATATTTTAAATACATTGAAGACTATTAATGAGAAGAATAAAACTGTTGAACCACCGGAACTATTCCTTCACAGTAAAACCATCATATGAACCAGAAACCGTGTCTTGTACGCCGGTATAGCACGTTGTTATACGAAGCTAAATATTGTTAGAGGAAATTTTATTTTGTTGCATATATTTTATATGGTATATTTATACTTATATAGCTTTTTTCGATCAAATTTTATAATTTTATTTTATAATTTCAGTAAAATTCATAATTTTTTTCAGTCAAATTCATAATTTTTTCAGTCAAATTCATAATTTTTTCAGTCAAATTCATAATTTTTTCAATCAAATTCATAATTTTTTTCAGTCAATTTCATAATTTCTTGTATTTCTTTATACAGTCAATTTAATGAGGTTTTGCTACCAAGAACATAACATTTTTATTAAATCTTATTGTTGTTTATCCATTTAACGTCACTTTATGTTACTGTGCTTAATCCGACGGTGCAGCGGGAGTCTTAAGTTTTGCCTATCCAGGTTTACTTATGACCGGGATCTTTTACGAGTTCTACTTTTTAAATCTTTTAAGAGTCACCTGTGGCGCACAAATTTAGGGCGATCTGCTGGTTTTGGACTTCCGACCTTAAGCATAGAAGGTTGTTATGCTAGCCACTACTCCACAGGTGACCCTCAATGCATTCAACAGGGTGTTTGAATCTGCCGGGTTTGAACCCGTGACCTTGGACATAATAGTCCTTAACACCTTTTAGAATCCATAAAGGTTCACCTGTGGAGCAGTGGCTAGCATAACAGCCTTCTATGCTTAAGGTCGGAAGTCCAAAACCAGCAGAATGCCCTGAATTTGTGCGCCACAGGTGACTCTTAAAAAATGTAAAAAGTAGAACTCGTAAAAGATCCGTCTTAAGTAAACCTTAATAGGCAAAACTTAAGACTTCCGCTGCACCGTCGGATTAAGCACAGTAACATAAAGTGACGTTAAATGGATAAACAACAATGTTTAATAAAAATGTTATCTTCTTGGTAGCAAAACCTCATTAAATTGACTGTATAAAGAAGTACAAGAAATTATGAAATTGACTGAAAAAATCATGAATTTGATTGAAAAAATTATGAATTAGACTGAAAAAATTATGAATTTGACTGAAAAAATTATGAATTTGACTGAAAAAATTATGAATTCGATTGAAAAAATTATGAATTTGACTGAAAAAATTATGAATTTGACTGAAAAAAGCTATATAACCTTTAACCCTTAACATTTCTCTCGAATATTTTAAATTTGTTTATGATAAGAGTATTGTGTGTTATACTATAATACAAATGGCAATCAGTTGCTCGTTGAACTATTTTTATGTACAATGAATAAAGTTATTATTTATTGAGAGCCATATTTATATTCTGCTAACCTCACGGTAGCTTAACATTAGAAGTAGTCATACCCATAATAACTAAAAACATTGTATATTGTTAGCAATATGTGAATCCTAACCCTTCCAACTCAATAACCCACATTTATTAGAATTAAAAAATAAGTTCTATTATGTTATTAAAATGAATTGTTTTTTATCCGCTAAAATTATTATTTTTTTTTTTTTTAAATCATACGAACAATATTTACTATGTTTAGTAAGGGAAAGTATTGCGATCGTGAAAATTTTCGAATTCCAGTTATCAACGGAAATACACGTTCTAGGGTCCCCTGAGTCCAAATAACCAAGTCCCGCAAAATGGTATCTGTGTGTGTGTGTGTGTTTGTTGTGTGTGTGTGTGTGTGTGTGGTAACTCCCGAGCGGAAACGGTAAGTCCTATGAAACTGAAATTTCATATTTAAGACAAATATACGCCCGAGACGTTACAAACCCTTTTTCATCAAAATGGGCTTACCAGAAACGCCACTTTATACCATGCATTTTGCACCTTTTATCGATTTTCTCAAAAATGGTTCCGGAAATTTTGGTTAAATTCGCTATATCAATGTAAAATTTAATAGGCTTTAACATCATGCAGGTGTCATTCTGATTAAAATAGTTGGACATGGCTTAAATGCCGATATTTTAAATTTTCTTCCTTTAAAGTACTTTTAATATGGTAGATTCTGTAAAAATAACTATATTATCTTGTTAGCATTGATAAATAACTGCTAAATATGTAATTTGTGTGAATTTGAAAAATAACTAAAGGAGGAAACTGAAAAAATATTTTTTTAATGTAAATTTTGTTTTTGAACATAACAACAAAGATTTTAGAAGAAATATTTTCTTACACACAAGCTTTTAAAAGTTAATAGAGAGTGATGAAAAGCTGATAAAACTAACTGATTATTTTGTTCTGATTAGATAATAATATAATAGATTTTTAAATATAACACACGTTTCTATAGAAATTCCATTTAATTAATTCTTTGGTGGTTTCACTCTTTTTTATCTTTTACTCTACTTGAAAATTCTTTAATCGATTTTAAAAACGGAGGTGAGTGAAAGTCGTGTGTTGCCCGCACCATATTTTTTTATAACTAACGCTAAACCCAATAGGCTAAAAAGTTAATATCTTTCCTTATACACGTCAGATTCAGATGATTTTTTTAACCTGTACCACCACAACCCGTGAAGGATCTTCGGCTCAGTACATATTGAGATTAGCACTGTTTCTATGCCAAGGTCCTTGCAATGAGGTGATTAGGCCGAGTTCACACTCAGCCGTTAGGTTTTCCCTCCCTTAATTCGGATACCCACTTTCTGGGGGTTGCGTCTACCCCAGGAGCTTGAAGATTCCATATCCCGTATATACTACGAAATTCTTAATTATTTAAAATGTTTCAAATAACATAAATTTCCAAAACATATATTACATTTCTACTAGAGTGTCTTCAATGAAGCCTTGGAAGCTACGCATTGATTGTAGGATATCGAACTCGGCTGTGCTTTGTGAATACAAATAGGTTGCTGAAGAAACCGTTCCCCCCATTAAATTCAAAGTTATGCCAAAAAAAAACACTTTCCTACCTATACCTCAAGCCTCAATAAAGCAATTGCAATTTTATTTTAATATTATTTTTATTTTTTTATTTTCAAATATACATTAATTTCAATGGTTGTAATGGATACTTATAGCTATTCAAAATATAGTTTAAGTTTGATTAAATCATACATGCAGAATCGTTAATTCAATCTCTCGAATGTTTTGTTTCTCATGCATGGGTGTCCATGGCCTAATCATGGACAGTCAAGGTTTTTTACATACGCTGTAAGAAAGCATTTAATATAACAAAGATATATCAAAGTAATTAAAATATTGCCTTTAAAAATCACTCTTGTAAGTCTTAAAGATTTTTCTAGAGTTCAGTAAGTAAATATATATACATAAGTTTGTAGCCGTTTCGAGGATTTGTTGTTCACATATTCATGTCATAAAGGTGAAAAAACTGAGTATTTGAAATATATACAATAATCAATATATTATATTACCACTACAAACGATCAGAATAGACTGCAGATATACTGTGAATCAATTAATTAATTAGAAATAAAATATCACAATGGCAATGAAAATAAAATTAACACTTGTTCTAATGTTAGCTATAATTAAAAAAAATATTTGTATATTACCAAATGCCGTAACAATGCTAGACAAATTACGAGGCATGTTTTTAAAGTAAGTACCGTTTCGGAATTAAAAAAGACGTGCAAAGATATCGCAATAATTTTATTTTTACATGAAAGCCTGTACCTTAATCTACTTTTCCACATAATTTCCATGATTTTTGAGGCACTTGTCATGACGCAGCACCAGTTTTTGAATACCCTCCTCAAAAAATTCTGCCGCCTGACTTGTTGACCACTTCATCACAAATGTTTTGACTTCGTTATCTCTTGCGTGCAACACAGAACAAAAGACGTGGCAAGTTGAGTTTTGCTGCATGACAATGCCCGTCTACATGTGGCTAATCAGACCAAAGATATCATCAAATCATTTAAATGGGAAACTCATCATCCTCCATACAGCCTGATCTGGCGCCCAGCGACTACCATTTGTTCCTGCACTTGAAGAAACACCTGGGCGGTCGGCGTCTTCAAGACGATAACGAAGTCAAAACATTTGCGATGCAGTGGTTAACAAGTCAGGCGGCAGAATATTTTGAGGAGGGTATTAAAAAACTGGTGCCGCGTTATGACAAGTGCCTCAAAATTGATGGAAATTATGTAGAAAAAGTAGATTAAGGTACAGGCTTTCATGTAAAAATAAAATTATTGCGATATCTTTATTTTTATTCCAAAACGGTACTTGCTTAAAAACATGCCTCGTATTATGTATATAAATAGGTGACTGTTAAAATCTTTAAAAGAACTCTAATTAAAGATATTAGGATGATCAAGGAAGCGGCAAGGTAGGGTTTTATCGAATAACACGGTCTGATAAGTGAATTGTGAATATTTTATCATTGTGTATGTAATGTTATTGTAGATAATGAATCCTTAAACATATCTTTGTATTTGCTGAATGAAGTTCGAGATCATTATACTGCTGCATCATCAACGGTTGGGAACAAACATCTGTCTCTATATATGTGTATATATATATATTTCTATGTTATATGTACGAATGTTTTCTAAAGATAGACATACCCATAAAAAAAACATAACAACAAAACGTAAAGGCTAAGTTATTTTCGAAATTACATCTTACGTAAAAAGGGAAACGGTCATTGGATACATGCTATGGTGTTTGCAACATCGTTTGATTTCACTAAAGTAAAGATCCTGGTTTCTAATCCAAACTCAACTATAGTCTGTTAAGGTTTTCTTTTTTTTCTTTTTTTTTCTTCCTTCTAGTTTCTTCATTGACGAATACACTCGTTGAGATGTTAATCATCGTGACAGTCAGTGAATGAGATGCGTGTCAAGCATGTAAAAGAGCACTTCGCGACTCTATTCTGCAAGATAAGAAAAGAAGATACCTTATTTCTCAAGCCTGTGTCATGGCTCACGCATCTCGTTGCTATTCTTAATAAACGTGTGGCCATATCTTCATTCACACGCCCTGGTTACCGATAAAACGGATGCAGATTTCGTTGAGGCAGCAACCGAGCTTCTCGGTGGGGAAATTCATCTGATTGAATATTCTACAGTCGATTTAATCATATGAGCCATGAAAATCAGAGCGACATAAGCAAAACCATAAGTATATGATTTGAAGATATTGTCAAAAAAAAAATCTGGTGCAGGCAACACACGACTTTCACTCACCTCCGTTTTTAGAATCGATTAAAGAATTTTCAAATACGGTAAGAGATAAAATGAGTGGAACCATTAAGGAATTAATTAAATGGAATTTCTGTAGAAACATGTGTTTTATTAAAAATCTGTTATGTTATTATCTGAACTAATCATTTAGTTTTATCGGTTTTTCATCACTCTCTAATAACTTTTAAAAGCTTGTGTATGAGATAATATTTTTTCTAAAATCTCAAGCTTTCCAACGGTATATCATACATGTATTGGGTTGATGCAAAATTAATGCAGGTTTCCTCTATTGCAATATCTTAATTCCAATTGTGTAAACAAAGCTAATCCTAACATTGATCATTATTATACCAAAACAAACCTTATCTAATACCCTCTCTTTCACCATGAATTTGTTTAGTAAAATCGTTTTGTTCAGTGTGTTCAAAGGTCTTGAATCGAAAATGTCAAAGTGGGATTGTCGTCAAATTTATTTTTACGAATTTAAATTAGGGCGCAGCGCTGCGCAAACGGCTCGTAATATTAATAGTGTGGGGTCAGAGGGCTATTAATGAGTGCACGGTGCAGCGTTGGTTCCAGAAGTTTCGCAGAGGAGATTTCGACCTCGAAAACAAGGAAGGTCGGGGCCGTCATCTTGCTCTGGACAACGACCAGCTGAGGTCAAAAGTGGAAGAAGACCCAACCAAAACCACACGAGAAATGGCGGCGGAACTCGGAACTCAAAAATTGCAACGTCTTTGCCCAGCATTGATGAATCGGAAGGGGCCGATCCTGCTTCACGATAACGCCAGACCACACGTTGCACAACCAACGCTTCGATGACTGCACGAGTTGGGCTACGAAGTTCTCCAACATCCGCCTTATTCACCTGACCTCTCTCCTACAGACTTCCACTTTTTCAGGCATCTGGACAACTTTTTGAGGGAGAAAAATTTTCAAAACCAGGACGACATTGAAAATTCTTTTCGTGATTTCATTGAGTCCAGGGATTCGGAATTTTTTTCTGGTGGAATAAGAAAGCTTGTTGAACGTTGGCAAAAGTGCATTGATTCAGATGGAAATTATTTTGATTAAATATATATGGTTAAAGTAAAGATATGGCGTATTTACAATACCTACTAAAAACCTGCATTAATTTTGCATCAACCCAATATATTACTGTTCTTATGATCAAAAACAAAAAATTACATTAATTTTGTTTTTCTGTTTTCTCCTTTAGTTGTTTTTTAAATTCGCACAACTTACACATTTACCTGTCTCTCGTCAGATAATATAGTTATTTTTATAGAATCAACAAAATTAAAGGTACTTTAGAGGAAGAAAATTTAAAATATCGGCATTTAATCCCTGTCAGACTATTTTTATCAGAATGAAACCTACATGACGTATAAGCATATTAAATTTTACATCGATATAGGGAGTTAAATCAAAATCTTCGGAACCGTTTTCGATAAAATCGAAAAAAGATGCAAAATGCATGATATAAAGTGGCTCTTCTGGTAAGCTCATTTTGATGAAAAATGTTTTGTAACGGGCGTATATTTGTCTTAAATATGAAATTTCAGTGTCATAGGACTTTTCGTTTCCGCCCGGGAGTTACCACACACACACCACACACACACGCCTTTTGCGGGACTTCGTTATTTGGACTCAGGGGACCCTGAAATGTTTATTTTCGTGAAAACTGGAATTCGAAAAATTTCACGATCGCAATACTTTCCCTTATTACATATAGTAAGTAAAAGTTATAAAGTAGATCATATAGTCATGATCATTCAAAAAAAGGTTTTCACAGACAGTTATCTATTTACTATAACAATGTTGCCTTCATCGAGAATCTTTTTCGTATTTAGATGGTTTATTACTCTGTTAATTACATTATGTACGCAAATAAACATATAAAATTATAAGGACTCTTGACTGAGCTCCTCGGTAGTGTAATTAATTTAACTGAATAAGTTTTTAAGATGATAATTATTGACTTTTAACTCACTTTAATTATTTTAAAAATGTTGGTCCTCCCTACGTAGGTACATAACTAGATCTTAACTACATGTTAAAACATGATTATTTTGTTCCATTGTCTTTCATTCGAATTCAAACTCTCCCCTCGAAATCAATAATAAATAAATCAATATCAAATAGTATGAATAATGAGAGAAAAATTGGAACATATATATTAATAATTTTATATTCGGAAAATAAAAAAATTACCCGAAAATATTTTTGCTGTTTTCTCATTTAGTTGTTTATCATCCTCACACGAGACTAAACGATAAGAAACTGCCCGTAGATACCGATTACTACAACACTTACTCGACAAACGTTCAAAACTTCTAATTCATTACAAAAAGCTCATTTATGTTACCGTCATCAGACCTAGTTGGACATATGGAATCGAGAGCTTTGGGGCTCTACTAAGTCATCTAATTCCTTCTGCATCCAATCCTTACAATCCAAAATCCTTCGCAAAACCCTAAATGCTCCTTATTTTGTCACAAATAAAATCATCCATAACGAAATTAATATCCCATTTGTTGCAGACCTTTCTCGTACCAGATATACCACTTTTAATTTCAAACTCCCAACCCATACAAGCCCTCTTGTCCGCAACCTATCAACCTCACATATTCCTGACAACCTTTCGAGACGATTGAAAAGAAGATGGCCTCGGGACCTACTTACTTAGACATCGAAGTTCTACCACTGAGTAGTTTCTTCATAAGACTTATCACGCCCTTTAATGCAATTTAAAACTTTTACTTGTTGTATTTATGTATATACAGTTGTAAAAATCAATAAAATATAAATTAAAGAAAAAAAAATTGTTTATCAAACTCTTTCATCTTGCATACTCAGCCGTTTTTTATCAATGATAATAAAATGTGATGGAAACTTTTTTTGAACCTATAAAATTAAGGATACTTTAAAGGAAGAATATTCGAAAATACAGTATTTAATCTCTGTCAGACTATTTCAATCAGAAAAAAAAAACATTAAAGTTCAATAAATATTAGATCTATATAGCGCTTTTAATCAACATCTTTATAGTCGTTTTCGATAAAATGTGGAAAATGCATGGCATTAAGTGGATGTTCTGGTTCGCCGATTTTAGTGAAAAAGTTGCTGTAACATATTAGGCATATACAGTTTTAAGATATGAAATTTCAGTTTTATTCACCTAATCTTATTCTAGCTAGACTTACCCCCACACACAGAGAGACCATTTTTCGGCAGTTGGTCATTTTCACGATCGCAATACTTTATGTTGTTATATATTTCATATAAAGGTAAGTTAAAGTAAAAATAACAACATATATTTACCCATGACATTGTTAGTTAACACGAGCAATACAACTTCACATGTGTAGAACTGAAAAAAATATATTTTACGATCTGAAGACCGAAACTATGTAACCTCAGTTGGGCTGGAAGAATACACCTTCCTGTCTTGTTTTTTTCTTAACGGACATCCTTTAGCAGGGATAGCCGTGACCACAAGACTATCGAGTAATGGAGGCTCTGACCACTCCAACATGTAATTTATTTAAAGCTTCCGGATCATCTGAGAAACCTTTCACTCTCAAGTTGTTAAATCCTGGCGTAAGTGATGCTGAAGAATGTTGGCGAATCTGTGTTTTACGTAATATTTACGGAGGTAGGGTGAATTCCCTGTCATGGTCGCCTTATTCCTGTGATAAGCAATATTTCGTGTGAAGAATGACTATTTTATCTAGGAAGTACTGCATGGGCGTAGCCAAGATTTTCGTTAGGGGTGGGACGGCAGGTAGGTTGAAAATATAAGTTGTTTTTTTTTTTTTCAAACCCTACCAATATCCATTTAAAATTACACTAGCCACTACACCACAAATAACCAACAAATTATGATACCTAACAAAAAAATCTTGGTAAGGAACCTACTCAAGAGCTAAAAATCTAATTCATAGCTTTTAAATAACTCCTACTTTCTACCCACATACCTAATCACTCCCAGTACAAACGAAGTCTTACGCGATTAAGACCAAACTCGTCCTTTGATTTTCTTGAAATGCGCCTCAGATTTCCTTTGAAGCGAGAAAAAAGTGGAGAGTAAACGTGAAGGAATTCGTAAATTTCCATCCAAGATATTTTTCCTTTTAATGATCCCATTAAATGAAATGTTTCATCGATAGTTAGTTTGTCTCGACTAAATGCCTTGTTCGATTTTCTTAAAATTTGAAAGAATTTTTCTTCTAAAAATTTCAAATGATATGATTTTTCATTTTCCATAAACTATTATTTTATTGATTTTTTCGCATCAGTGCAGATCTTGAAGGTAAATTGAAATCAGATAATTATAATAATTGTGAGAACATCAAATTATTTTGTTAACTAATGGCATTGAACAATTTTATAATGTGTGAATTTTCCTTGATATGTGTGGCTCAAATACTTTCTAATTCTTACGATATATATATGTGTGTGTGTGTGTTTTTGTTGTTTTTTTACTCTATGTAGCTGACCGTGAAATAAATATGATGGATGAGATAGTTTGAGTGGCGGTCATATAATAATAGAAAATTATAAAAAACTTTTTATTATCCAAAGTTTCGACTCACGTTGCAGGTCTTCATCAGGGCTTCTCTCCGGTAAGTACGGAAGGTGAATCATATACAAAGTCGGATAGTAAATATGTAGCTTTTTTTACAATTTTCTATTATTTCATAACCATCACTACCCGAACCATCTTATCCTTCGTATTCATTTTACGGGCAACCATTTGATATTCAGCAAAAAAAATCTTGAGGATTCGAAATTTTCTGAGGCATGGAATAGGGTATATACATATGAAAAATAAGAATTAAAAAATCTGGTGCGCGCAACACACGACTTTCACTTACCTCTGTTATTAATATCAATTTAAGAATTTTTAAACAAATTTAGAAACGAAAATAAATTGTGAAAGAATTACTCACATTTGACTTTTATAGAAAGATGTGTTTTATTAAATAATATGTTATAATAAAATCCGCGAAATTCAGTAATTTTCTTTCGGCTTTTCATCACTACCAGTCAGAACTACTTGGAGCGTCCGGCGATGACAGCCCCATCATGTGGCCAAGCAGTGAAACAATTGCAAAAAAAAATATTTTTTCAGTTTCCTCCTTTAGTTGGACATCGAATTCGTTCAACTGTTTTTTATCAATGGTAATAAGATGATAGGTTTATTTTTACAGAATATACAAAATTTAAGGTAATTTAGAAGAAGATAATTTAAAATATCTGCATTTAAGCCCCATCCGACTTTTTAAATCAGAATGAAAACTACATGATATTAAAGCCCATTAAAATTTACATCGATATAGCGAGTTTAAACAAAATCGTTAAAGCCGTTTTTGAGAAAATCGTAAAAATGTGCTAAATGCTTCGGATAAACTAGGAATTTAACTAGGTCAGCCGATTTTAGTGAAAAAGTTTCTGTAACATCTCGGGCGTATATTCGTCTTAAATATGAAATTTCAGTTCCGTACAACTTGTCGTTTTTGAGCTAGAGTTAACACACACACCGACTTTTTTGCGGGACTTGGTTATTTGGACTCAGGTTTTCGAAAATAAGGTACTGCGCAAAATATTTGGTCCGAAGAGAGATGAGGGCACTGAGGAGTTTAGAAGGTTGCACAACGCGGAATTGCGGAACTTATATCCTGTGAATATAATTGAGTTGATAGCGTCGCGGAGAATCAAATGGGCGAGTAAAATTGTTGGGCTCGGTGAGGAACGGATTCCGAGAAAGTTGGTATTCGCTGAACCGACTGGTAGGCGTCCAAAAGGTAGACCGAAGCGTCGATGGGAGGATTGCGTTAAAGCTGATCTTGGGGGCTTGGGCTTGAACGGAGAACATTGGACGAGTCTGTTTAAACGGAATATGGTGGTATCTATACCTTCGGGTTCGGTAAGCCTATTATTATTATTATTATTATTTTAAGTAGTTTTTTAATTTTTTTTTTCTATTCCCCGGAAACTTATCTGTAATTGCTTTATGATATTTCTGGTTATTATTTCATTTACAACTTTTTTATATTTATGTCAATTGTTTACTGTTTTATTGTTGTTACCAATTTTTTAATGTTTTATTTTGAAACATGTGAAGAAATTACGTTGTTTTGAAACGTAATAATTCATTAAAATGAAAGTCAGGAGAAAACGCATTTTCCACAGATGTTTCCTCGGCAGAAATGAATCCTTGAAGTTAATCATTTCCTCTTAAGCCACGATATGAAACAATATTACTCATATGATTTCACTATAAATTGCATTGTATTTACTGTCGACCATTATACAATCTTTTGTTTACAGAAAATACATAACTTTTCATAGAATTCGTGTCATCCGTTTGTTTCTGGAACGAGCCAAATACTAATAGAAATAACCTAGAAGCAGAATGAGAATAACAAGTAAGGAATAATAAAATCATAAAAAGAGTAATTAAAAGTATTGCGATCATGAAAATTTTGGAATTCCAGTTTTCGACGGAAATATACGTTTTAGGGTCTCCTGAGTCTAAATGACATTGTCCCGAAAAAATGTCTGTCTGTGTGTGAGTTAAATTTAGCGTAAAAAAGAAAAATCGTACGAAAATGAAATTTTTATTTTAAGACAACTAAACGCCTGGGATATTTCAGCATCTTTTTCACTAAATTCAGCTCACCAGAAGAGCCACTTTATACAAATAATCCTTATTTATACAAATAAGCCACTTTATACAAGGACCTAACTTTTTTTTTTTTTAATTTAATTTTTTTTATATATATATAGACTGAATATAGACGTATAATGTACTGTTGGAAAGAGAAAGATATTTGAAAAAAATATTATCTGATACACAAAGTTGTAAAACGTTATATAAAGTGACGAATAAGGAAAAAGCTTATTACTGATTAACAGTTTAATATTGTTATATTATTTAATCTAAATAATATGTTTCCAACGAAAATGTATATCGTTTCATTAAAATCAACTTAAAATATTTTTCAAATTGAAATATATTTAATAGGTTTTAAATTGATTTTAACAGTCGAGGTAAGTAAAAGTCGTGTGCTGCCCGCACCAGATTTTTTAAAAATCTTTGTAAAATTGAAATTTAATTATTGTAAACTCTTATAAGCTATATTTAATCGATTTTTTTCTGTACCACCTTATTTTCACCCTCTATAAAAATCGAAACCACTCATTAACTACTCAGCGCCAATAGATGTGATTTTTGTAAACCTTCCAGGCGTTTCCTTTTTTTTTTTTTTTTTTTTTTTTATTCTACCACTTTTCAAGAGTAACTGGGGAGACTATTTCCTTTCTTTAGTTGAGTGATTTTATTGTTAATGGCTACAAGTGATTTATGTGAATAATTTGATATAGATTTTTTTTTATCAATGAGGAATGAAATATAAAAATATATATATAATAAACTTTTTCTTGATATATAATTCTCTGATATGCTACGTCTTTTTTTTTTTTTTTTTTTTTTTTTTTGTCACTCTCTAAAATGTAACGAGCACCCATTCTGTTGGTGTTACTCAGATGCAAAATTAGTCGAGTGTTTTTTTAGTCCGATGGAGAATAATGTTTGCTATATAACATTTGTCACTAGGACCTACAGTTTTTGTGCTATTTGATATATGATTTGAATGGTTAAAGTCACGTTTTGCCTAAAACTTTTATGTGACGGGACCTCTTTGGAAAGCTTTACTTCTATTGGTGCTGCTCAAGGCAAACAATTTTAGACCATTTCCGTATCACAAATTTAATGGAGAATTTGTTTTCTTATTTTTCTTCTTCATCTTATTCATGGTTACACATATTAACTATTACTTATTAATATTTATGGCTAGCTGTTATAATTATTCCTTAATGGAATATGCACTTTCTATACATGAATTTTTTTCCTATCAGTGTTCAACAATAAATACCAAAAACTATTATATTTTGCAAGTAGTATGTTTTAAAATATTTTAATGATATGCCTTCATGATATATGCTAAAATGTGAATGTAAACAATAGATTCAATTTAGCCCTTATTGATTAGTATTCTATGTCCAAAGACCAATCCAATATATTTAGACAGCACTGATATATTTTGTTTAAATAATCCATTTTTCTTATGTATTTATGAAATATACAGTAAAGGATAGTATTGCGATCTTGAAAATTTTCGAATTCAAGTATTAAACGGATGTACACATTTTACAGTTCCTGAGTCCAAAAGACCAAGTCCCGCAAACAGGTATGTGTATGTAGTAAGTTTAGCTCGAAAACGATAAGTTTATAAAGTTGAAATTACATATTTTATGAGCGTACATGTCTGAGATGTTACATCAAATTTTTCATCGAAATCAACTAACAAAAAGAGTCATTTTATCCATAAATTTTGCACTTGTTTTCGATTTTCTCAAAAACGGCTCCAAAGATTTTGACTATACTATAGGGGTACTCACTACGTTTGCTATAGCATGCTATTTGTGCTATTGTGCTAAACCCATCAATTTTATACAGGAAATAACTATAGAAACTCGACGGGTTTAGCAAAATAACACAAATAGCATGCTATAGCAAACGTAGTGAGTACTCCTTAAATTGATCTAAAATTTATAATATCATGTAATATCAGGATTTCATCCTGAGTGAAATAGCCTGACTGTCCTAAAATGCCAATTTTTTTTAATTATCTGCTTCTAAAGTTCCTTTAATTTTCTAGATTCAGAAAAATTAACCAAATAATTTTATTTCATTTACTTTTTCTTTTCCTTGTTTAAAATTTAATTTAATCGTTTTTCTCACTCATATTATCTACGAACTTTATAAAACCAATTTTATGCTCTCTCTTTAACTTAATCTAATCTGTTATACTAATCAGGTCCGATATTATAAACTTTCTCATTTTATATCAGTTTCAGTTTATTTTCGAATAAATAGAGCATTTAATTATGATAACATTCTACTATAATGCACTATAAAGAATTATAGAGAATTTCGTCTTTGTGTACTTGAACACTATCTGTATTAACTAAAAATTGAATATAAATTGACACATATTCCTTGTTTTCCTCATTATAATTTATTTATGTTTTTAATATATCAACGGATCGATCGATTGTTCAATCGATAATTTAAACTTTGTGTTCGAACCCCGTAAAATTATTTACATGACGTGGAGTGTGGGTGTAGGGAACATTCCAGATTGATTAGTTTCCCGGATGGAGTATATTAGAAATTCTCGCCGAATATTGCCACGAGTTTTCCGTTGGGAAACTCATTAATAAAGCATTAGCGAATATTTTGATAAATTATGGCCTTCGGATAAGTTATATCCTGTTGAGTAGTCTAGGGTTATTTCCCTGAAATCATAAATTGTGCCGAACTTATAACTTATGGCCAAAACATTGATACAAACAAACTCTCCCATAAGTTACTCGTAATTTTAAGTTGAGTACTTTTTAACTGTAATTATCTGGTTTTCTGTTGTATATAGCAAGGGAAAGTATTGCCGGAAAAAACACACTTTAGGGTTCCCTGTGTCAAAACTCCCTCAAAATGATCTCTGTGTGTGTATACATGGTAAGTCTAGTTCAAAAACGATAAATTTTATAAAACTAAAATTTAATATTTTAGAAACGTATATGCCTGAGATGTTATAGCAACTTTTTAAATAAAATCAGCGAACGAATAACCACTTTAAACCATGCATTTTGCACAATTTTATCAAAAACTGCTTAAACGGTTTTGATCAAACTAGCTATATTGGAGTAATTTTTTTTTTATTTATTTTATTTATTTTTTTTATTCGTATATATTACAATTTGTCATAATAGACAATAATAATAGTGCTACAAGATCTCATTCGTACAATATTTACAATATAAACAAAAGGAAAGTCAAATTACATAAAATTTTTTTTTTTTTTTTTTTTTTTTTTTTTATTCGTATATATTACAATTTGTCATAATAGACAATAATAATAGTGCTACAGGATCTCATTCATACAATATTTACAATATAAACAAAAGGAAAGTCAAATTACATAAAATAAAATCAAAATAAATAAACGTATACAATAACAAAATTTATAGACAAAATAAATGAAGTTAACAAATAAATAAACAAAACATGTCACATTCATACCTATGTACAATATTTACAATCAGCTCGGGAACCCCAGACGGGGCTTGTCCCCCCACTTGTGGAAGGACAAGCAGAGTCAAAAGGATCCCAGCGCCTCCCTCTCAGCCGCATCACTGGTGAGAGACAGCGGAAGCTAAGTGAGGGCGCCACAGCCACAATCACACCGCACATGAGAGGAGAATCTGACCAGTGTCAGAACTCCAGAATAGATGTTTACAATATGTCTCGGGGCCACTGCCGTTTCAACCTTCTAGGAGGGTTGTATGGATGAGTGGAGCTGGATAGGGATTGTGCTAGAGGATTAGGATGATGAATGAGGTTCTGGTGGAATTTGGAAAATTTAGATGGAATCAGGTCTGAAATAAATGGAACATTAAGGTCGTGGTGTAAGGTATAGTTGGAGACATAATAAGGAGCATTTACTATTGTTCGGAGGACTTTGGATTGAAAGGATTGAATGCGTTTGATGTTAGAACGTTTGGCTGTTCCCCATAGTTCAAGTCCGTAGGTCCACATTGGTTTCAGTATTGTCTTGTAAAGTAATAATTTGTTGTCAACTGTAAGCTTAGATTTTCTGTTTAGTAGTCTGTATAACTGTCCGAATCGTCTGTTGAGTTCTTTTCGTTTAAGTCTTGTATGTGGGTTCCAGGTCAATCTTTTGTCTAGTAGTAAGCCAAGATACCGGACTGTGTCTGAGGAAGGAAGCGGTATGGAATTGAAATGAACCATTGGACAGGATTTGCGTCGAAGGGTGAAGGTGACGTGGGTGCATTTGCTTTCATTAACCTTAATACGCCAAGCATTACACCAGTCCTCGATAAGACAAAGGTGTCTTTGCAGGATTAAGGATGCTATTTCAGGATCGGAATTGGATGATAGGATGGCGGTGTCATCTGCAAATGTTGCCAGAAAGGTGTCAGGATGAATAGGAATATCAGCAGTGTAAAGGATGTAGAGGACGGGTCCCAAGACGCTGCCTTGAGGAACACCGGCCTCAATGGGATAAAAGTTAGAAAATTCTACACCACAGCGAACTCGGAAGGAGCGGTTTGAGAGATAGGATCGTAGAATGAGGTATAGAGACTGGGGTAAATGCGTTTTAAGCTTGAAGAGTAATCCGGTGTGCCATACCCGGTCAAAAGCTTGCGCTATGTCCAGAAACGCACCAGAACAATACTCTTTGCATTCAAGGGCTGAGGAAATATGGTCTACAACTCGGAGTCCTTGTTGAACAGTAGAATGATGAGCACGGAAACCAAACTGATGGGAAGGAAGATTTTGTGATTCAAATATAGGCAGGATTCGTTTTAGAAGGAGTTTTTCAAAGACTTTTGAGAGGATGGGGAGTAGACTAATAGGTCTGTAGGATGAAGTGTTACTGGAAGGTTTACCTGGTTTTAGGAATAGAAAGATTGTGGAATGTTTCCATAAGAGAGGAAAATAGGTGGTGCGAAGGATGCAGTTGTAGATGTATGTAAGAAAAATAATGGCTTTCTGGGGAAGTTGTCGCAGGATCTGGAGGGTAAGGAGATCGTGTCCAGGAGATTTACGAAGGGTCAGTTTTTGAAGAAGATATTTCACCTCAGATGGATTAATAGCTTTAGGAGGTAGGGAAAGAGGTATTGGTGAGGAAAGGAATTCTTGAACTGTTGTGGTATGATTTCTGTTGGATTCCGGGTGAGGAGTGAATACTTTGGAGAGGTGTGTGGCGAATTCCTCGGCTTTATCTTCATCAGACGCAGCCCAGGAGTCATCACCACGCCGGAGAGGATGGGAAACTTTGTGGTATTTTAGGATCTTTTTGGTCACATTCCACAGGGAATTATCTCGAGCTGATAGAGAGGAGAGGTAGGAATTAAAGGACTGAGAACGGAAGGTCGCCAACTCCCGCTTTAATTGCCTACAATAAAAGTTATAGGAGCGGCGATCTGTTGGGTGTCGGGTTCTTTGCCATAATGATCTGGCTCGGCGTTTTGCATGGATGAGGTCAGCTAGGTGTTGAGGTAAATGGTTTTGCTGAGGAGTTCTATTGGAGTGCTTAGGAGAGGAGGCAGTCCAGACAGCTTGCTGAATGGCGGTAGTAAAGGAGTAGACGGAATCATCAAGGTCATCCGGTGTTTTGAGGGTCACACTGAGGTCAATATGATCGGTAAGGATTTGGCGGAAGAGGTTCCAGTTGACAGGGCCTCGGATAAATGAAGGTGGAATGGGTTTCGGAATAGGAGTTAGGGATACTTTAAGGATCAGTGGACTATGGTCAGAGGATAGTTCATCAAGGCGAGTTACGGAATAGTTGAGGGAGCCTAATCCGCTGTGAATGAAGAAGTCAAGGATGTCAGGATCACGGTTGGGATCGGTTGGCCAGTAGGTAGGGGAATCAGGAGGCAGGAGATTGAAATGACGGGAGTTGAGTGCAGACAGCAAATTTCGTCCACGAGAATTCGTGGTTCTCGAACCCCACTGTTGATGCTTGGCATTTAAGTCTGCACCCAGAATGAAATGATTTCCTAAGGAATTTAGAAAGGATACCAATTCGGTGTTGGAAATGGAATGTTTGGGAGGGCAATATGCTGATGTAAGGGTTACCGGAAAGGAAAAAGTTTTGATTACTATGGCTGTGGTTTGTAGGAAATCATAGGTAGGAAGTGGGAGTAAGTGATGAGAGAGGGACTGGTGCACAATGACAGCAGTACCGGCATGGGCTTTGCCGTCTGGGTGGTCCGTACGGTATGTTACGTATTGAGGTATTTTAAAGTACTGTTTAGTGGTTAGTCTAGTTTCAGTAATAAGTGCTACGTCAACGGTTTTGTCTTGCAATAAAGCTGTAAGTTCGTCAGTATGATTTCTAACACCATTCGCATTCCATAGGAGAATGGATAAGGAGTTAGGTGAAGTCATTTAAGGATTTTTTAAGGAAGGGATTAAGTTTGATACAAGATTAGTAAGTAGTGATATTAGCGGCATAACGAGGGATTTGATTTCAGTGATGAAGGATGTCATCAAACTTGTAAGGTCTGAGACATTTGATGGAGGAGGAATATGAGAAATTTGATGCGGATGAGGTTTTTGAGGGTTGGGTAAATTTTGAGGAATAGTTGGTTGTGGAACGGTTTGAGGATTTTGAAGTGTGCGTTGTTCCGGCAGGGCCTCGGCCTCTTTGTTCTGGTTCCCACCTCCAAGTAGATGGGCAAATGTTACATTGGAATCAATTGTTTTTGAAGGTTGTCTTCTGCTTCTGATCGGTTCAGCTGTTTCATCCAGATTCTGAGGTTTTTGGTATCTGCTTTTGAGGTTCTTGTAGACTTGACATCCCTTGTAGCTAGCCGGGTGGTCCTTGAGGCACAGAGCACAAACAGCGGGTGTTGATCTTGGTCTTGTACATTCTTCTGACTTATGTTGTTCACCGCATTTCACACAGCGTGGTATGTGGTGACAATAACTTCTGGTATGGCCATATGCCTGACAATTGTGGCACTGAACTATTTCTTTCTTAGTGTAAGGTTTTTCAACTCTTACGCTAGTATAGTATAATCTATTGAGGTCATAAATTTTTTCAACTCCTGCTGATGGTTCCAAGTCCACAAAGAATAGAGGCAGAGGAATTTTATCTTTTAGGACGTTGGTGACTTGTCGCACTTTATAGCCTATCTCCGTCAGTTCTTCTTGGATAGCTGCTGCTGGTGTCGAAGGGTGTAGGTTTCTAATTACAACCCTTAAAGCTCTCTCCTGGCGTGACTGATATGTATGAAAATCAGCTTTGGTCTCCGTCAGATATTTTACTATTTTTCTGTAGGTTTCGGCGGTAGTCGGGGATATTTTAGTATCACTGGTTCTACTTATACAATAATAACTGTTAGGATCGGTTAATTTGTTTAGATGCGCACACAGAAGTTGAAAGTTTTTAATATTTTTAACAAATATTGGTGGAGGTTGTGGTTCTTTTGGTATAGGAGAAGATTCCATTGTTTCTTTTTCAATTTGAAGGATCTGAAATGGGTTCGGTGTAAAAAACGGCGATTCTTCAGTTAATCCTTGTGATGATGTGCTAGGCTGTGGTTCAGATCCTAAAGAGGTAGCTGAAGCAGTCGCTGGTGGAATCATTTTTTTATTATTATCACGGCGAGGTCTCTGTTTTGTGGGAGACGAGTTTGAGCCTGCAGATCTAGATCTTTTACTTGTAACTTTCGAGGACATCACTTGGTGAAAATATCTCATTGATTAAAAAAAATAAATAGAAATAAATATATAATGGAATAAGAATAAGAAGGGAAAAAAAATAAATAAAAGAAAGATAAGGAAAAGAAAAGCAAGCCCGAGCTTGCCGAGCTAGCGGCAATCAGCTGATCAGTGACCCTCCTTTCACTTTTTCGTGATTGTACAAAGTAAATTATAACTTTGCTTACCGAAATTTCTCCAATATTCATTGCGTTAGTATTCCTGAGGTCTAGTGATGTTTTCCAGATTGAACTCAAGCGAATTCCTACTGAAAAAAGCAAAAATCTGAGAGACGAAGTAACGTATGACTGTTATCATCGAGCGCATCAGCTGATTTTGAATTACATAAAATAAAATCAAAATAAATAAACGTATACAATAACAAAATTTATAGACAAAATAAATGAAGTTAACAAATAAATAAACAAAACATGTCACATTCATACCTATGTACAATATTTACAATCAGCTCGGGAACCCCGGACGGGGCTTGTCCCCCACTTGTGGAAGGACAAGCAGAGTCCAAAGGATCCCAGCGCCTCCCTCTCAGCCCCATCACTGGTGAGAGCCAGCGGAAGCTAAGTGAGGGCGCCACGGCCACAATCACACCGCACATGAGAGGAGAATCTGACCAGTGTCAGAACTCCAGAATAGATGTTTACAATATATCTCGGGGCCACTGCCGTTTCAACCTTCTAGGAGGGTTGTATGGATGAGTGGAGCTGGATAGGGATTGTGCTAGAGGATTAGGATGATGAATGAGGTTCTGGTGGAATTTGGAAAATTTAGATGGAATCAGATCTGAAATAAATGGAACATTAAGATCGTGGTGTAAGGTATAGTTGGAGACATAATAAGGAGCATTTACTATTGTTCGGAGGACTTTGGATTGAAAGGATTGAATGCGTTTGATGTTAGAACGTTTAGCTGTTCCCCACAGCTCAAGTCCGTAGGTCCAGATTGGCTTCAGTATTGTCTTGTAAAGTAATAATTTGTTGTCAACTGTAAGCTTAGATTTTCTGTTTAGTAGTCTGTATAACTGTCCGATGTTGAGTTCTTTTCGTTTAAGTCTTGTATGTGGGTTCCACGTCAATCTTTTGTCTATTAGTAAGCCAAGATAAACCGGACTGTGTCTGAGGAAGGAAGCGGTATGGAATTGAAATGAACCATTGAACAGGATTTGCGTCGAAGGGTGAAGGTGACGTGGTGCATTATATTGGAGTAATATTTAATTTTCTTTAGTATCATGTACTTTTCATTCTGATTGAAATAGTCTTACCGCGCTTAACAGCCGATATTTTTAATTTTGTTTCTCTTTATTACCTTTCTTAGCGTTTATACAAATCGGGTAAATATGCTAGTTGAACGGATTTGATAACCAACTCAAGGAAAAAAGAGCAGAAATATTTGTGTAGGTAATTTTTTCTGGGCATAGGAATAGTAATATGAATTTATAATGTACCGTTGGAAAGCTAGCGATTTTAGAACCATATATACAAATTTATATATGGTAATGTAGGGTGTTGAAAAGAGCATATACTTAAGTTATTATTGTATATAATAATTTCTATTGTCAGATTACTTAATCTGTAACACATGTTTCCACCAAAGCTCAATGTAATTCGTTAACCTTTTGGCAACTCTAACTTTATTTAGGAGTACTTATTTAGATTTTAAAAACGGAGGTAAGTGAAAGCCGTAAGCTGTACGAACCAGGTTTTTAACTAATACCTTTGAGCAGTTGTTAAAAGCTGCTTAGATTGGGGAGTTGAAAGTACTTCTCTTCTAAATACTAAGTAGTCAAAAATGCAGGAAGTTACTTACTTAATGTAACTCCTTACTTTCACTGCTAATTAAGATATCATAGAAATATACACAAAGCACTATGATATTTAGAAATATGTCAACATTTTTCATGGTCGCCCTTCTCATTTTTCACTAAAAAAGTTTCAAGTTCAAGTTCATGTATTTTAAGTCATCCCGACCCCTATCCGCAACCATGCTTTGAATTCAATGTCCTAGACTAATTTTCATCAAAAGATATTTACAACTAATAAGCCAATATCGAGGGTTCAAGTATATTTTTAACCGTTAAATTAAAAATAAGATAAGGATTGAAAACTTTGTGTATTATTACACAATTTTTTATTACCACCAGTTGTATTAAAAAAAAAAATTACATTCATATAAAAAATATTAGGTAACATTTAATTTGAGCCTTATTTTACCGCAAAATATTTCCTTAAATCTGAAAATCACCTTAGTTATTTTTGAAGCTAGAGAAAAAATTCATTAGTGTTTTTTAACTAAATAAAAACGCGAATAATTATAAAAAAGAGAAAAAAGAAAAGAAAAAACATTAAAATTTTACGCATAACTAAGTTATTTTTGAGGATAGAGAAAAACATGTATAGAATTTTAGAATCAGTAAAGCACGATAAACAAAAACAAAAAAACAAGTTGATCTATACTATATATTCAAGTCACAATTATAATAGATGTAATTCTACTAAAACTCGGTTATTAGAAATAGAAAAAAAAATCTAAAAGATTATCAGCTATAAACATATATATATCCTAATATAGTTAGTTGGAAATAATATATCATCTTTTAATAATTTGCAGCGTTTTTATTGTTGGATTAGTATTTAATTATCTTTTTATTTAAAAAATAATAAATTAAAAAGCATAGGTGGATTATCCCCTACTTAATATTTATTCAACAGTGTTTTACGATTGAATACATCGTGTATTATTATTTATTACTTAAATACATCTACCCCAAAGGGCATTTAATTAATGGCAGTTCATATCTTAATTATTTAAAATGCTATCAACAAGCCAATGATGTATGAAATAGAAATTTTTCAATAATTTAAATTAACTCAGGCGAGAAAGATTAATGCAATGTTTTTTTTAAAGGGAATAATCTTTTTATTAGCATAATGATGTAATTTGAAAGCTTGAAGGGAGATTGCCTGTTTGGTTATGGACTGGTCTACTAATGGCGTATTGATTTTCCATCAATAATCTTCAGTACCGACACGGGATGAGAAATTACCAAATCACTTGGCACCCAGTTCATTTTGCAATATTATTATTAGTTTCATGCATAATAGAATAACCCATTTCATCATCAATACTTCTAGAAGAATAATTCATAAAATAATAATTAATAACAAAAGTTAAACTAGAAAATGTAAAAGCAAGTTGAATGATTTATTTCCATTACCTATATATGAAATATATAGTAAGAGAAAGTATTGCGATCGTGAAAATTTTCGAATTCTACACGTTTTAGGGTCCCCTGAGTCCAAATGACCAAGTCTCCCAAAATGTTCTGTGCGCGTGTATAACGATGTAACGATAATTTGTATAAAACTGAATTTCTATATCTTTGAAGAGTATATGTCTGCAATACAACAACTTTTTCAACAAAAACGGCTAACCAGAAGAGCCACTTTATACAATTATCCATTTTGTTGATTTCTACGATTTCCTCAAAAAATGCTCAAAAAATTTTATTATACTCGCTAAATCAATGTAAAATTTAATGGAATTCAATACCTTTTTGGTTTAATTCTGATTGAAGCAGTCTGACAAGGCTTACATGCCAATATTCTTCATCTAAAGCATCTTTAATTTTGTAGATTTAAATAAATTAACCATTTCATCTGGTTATCATTGATAACTAGCGAGTTAATATTCAAGTTGAACGAATTTGATAACAAACTTAAGGAAAAAAAGAGCAGAAATATTTTTGTAGGTAATTTTTTCCGAACATTAGAATAGTAATATGGATTTGTAATAACGGAATGTACCGTTGGAAAGTTAAAGATTTTAGAAACAAAAAATTATCTTATATACAAAGTTATAATGGTAATAGAGTGATGAAAATGGCATATACTTAAGTAATTATTGTAAATAATAATTTCTATTGTTAGATTATTTAATCTTTAATAAATGTTTCTATCAAAGTTCAATGTAATCCTTTAACTTTTTTTTCAATTCTAACTATGTACGCGCTAGTCTCTCATGCTAGAGGTTCTAAGTTCGAATCCCAGTCCCGGCGGGGCTTTTATAATGATACAATTAAATGGGGATTCAATCACAGCCTTTCCCCCGGGTATGTGAGGCCTGTCAGCCAAATGTTGGCCACTCACAAAAACAGGCGTAGGGAGTGAATGACCCTACCTTGTAAAATCTCATCGTGAATAGTGAGTATATTCTCTCAGGAGGTTGTACCACGAGGCCAAGCGCTTACACGGCCTGTCGCGCCAGATGGAAAAAAAAACTTTTTCTAATGTTCTTAAATTGATTTAAAAAACGGAGGTAATTGAAAGTCGTGAGTTGCATGCACCTGATTTTAAATTAATATCTCAGAGCTGTTATTGAAAGCTGCTTAGATTGGAGAATTAAATATTCTCTTCTAAATATCAAACAGTCAAATAGAAAAATTGATATGAGCAAACATATTTTTGTGCGTTTATGTGGCAAGTTTAGCTAGAAAACGAGTTTATACAAGTTTATACAAAACTGATTTTATTTTATTTTAGAAGCTTTATGCCTCAATGATACAGCAACTTTTAAAATAATCAGCTAACAAGAAAGCACTTATACTATAATGCTTGCTGATTTTACGATTGTCTCAAAAAGGCTCTAAGATTTGATTATAATTTTCGATGTGAATTTATGAGATTTCTAATATCATGTAGGTTTCATTCTGATTGAAATACTCTGACAATCTCAAATGCTGAATTTTTTAATTATCTTCCTCTAAAGTTCCTTTAATTTTCTTCTTTTTTTTTTCATAAACAACAATTTTTATCAATAATCGAAATACGCAAGATGTTACAGACTTAAAGTAATGCTTACTTTCACGGCTCTTTAAATGATATTCTAGAAATATACAAGCACTTTGTTATTTAGCAATATGTTACTATTAAGTTCAAGTTCGATTATTTTAAGGTCTCCAATCCCTGTTCCCAATCATGCTTTGTATCTAATGTCTAGGGTAATTCTCGCTCATAGATTATTTTAGTGATGACAGTCGTGTATTTCGAGCACCACATTTTTTAATTTGTAAATAGCAAATATATATCACCAATGTTATTAATTAATGTTTATCATGCACGTTACGAATATCTGATGAATTGATAGTTTAGTCATTACTGAATAAAAGTTGTTTCATTCGTCTGTACTTAGGTCGAGAGATATACCCTGAAAACTTGATCTCGAGTCATTTAATTGTTTGGTTTTTCTGATGACATGCGAATATCATAAAATTGGGTCGCCGAGCAGAACAGAAAATACTAAAAACAGAACAAACGGTAACCTAACAATGGAAAGTACTTAAAAGTAGGTATCTTCACAGGGTCTCTCCTATGGGAACAGTGTTACCCAATGATACGCATGTTCCTCGACTTTCCGTTATAGGAAATATTCTTCCCATCAAAGGTTTTTCTAGTGTGTAAGATATAATTAATAAAATAATATGGGGTTATAACTACTTAGAAAATGTATATTTAATTTTTTTTTTTTATACAGGACAAAATTCGTCAAATAAGTAATAAGGAGGATTTGTTAAATTAGACGTAGCTATTGAATAATTTCTGAAGACTCACTTAGGCTATAGTCTTTCATCGTGGAACC
Source organism: Piezodorus guildinii (assembly GCA_023052935.1). NCBI lineage: Eukaryota > Metazoa > Arthropoda > Insecta > Hemiptera > Pentatomidae > Piezodorus > Piezodorus guildinii. The sequence goes on from CM041293.1 coordinate 68,781,932, forward strand.
ACATTATAATATACCTTCCATTTTAAAATATTAATCTCTCTTGTCCCGGTTGAACAGATCTGATACCTAGGACTGCACCTGGACAAACGTCTTACTTGGAATCCTCATACAAGACTAAAAGACAAGAAACTGCCCGACGTTTTCGACTACTTCAACACTTACTAGACAAACACTCTAACCTTCCACTTAAGTACAAAAGACTCATCTATATGACTATTATCAGACCGATATGGACTTACGGAGTAGAAATTTGGGGCTCTACTAAACCATCAAATTCTTCCCGTCTCCAATCCTTGCAATCAAAAATCCTTGAAAAATCCTCAACGCTCCTTATTTTGTCACAAAAAACTCATCCATAAAGACCTTAACGTTCCCTATGTTGCTGACTTGGCATGAACCAGGTACCACTCCTTTCATGACAAACTCCATTCCCAATCTAATCCACTTGTTTCAATCCTTGCTTCCTCTACAATCCCTGATAATCCTCCGAGGTGTCTGAAAAGAAGATGGCCCCGAGACCTTCTAGTTTAACATAGTCTTTGGAGAGCTGCCAATGGGTAGTATCCCCAAATGTGAATCTATGACATTTGTATCTTGTATCTCATTTACTAGATGTATATAATTATACAGTTGTAAATAAAATAAATCTATTTTTTTTAAAAATATTAATCTAAATTATAATTAAAAAAATGGCTTACTTAACCTGAAGACATTTGTTTCATACCTATAATCAGTATATGTAATAATCAGTTAGTTTTAACGGCTTTTCTCTCCATTAAATTTTACAATTTAAATTTCACAAATAAACTCATCCATAAAGACCTTAACGTTCCCTATGTTGCTGACTTGGCGTGAACCAGGTACCACTCCTTTCATGACAAACTCCATTCCCACTCTAATCCACTTGTTTCAATCCTTGCTTCCTCTTTTTTGTGTATAAGATAATATTTATTCTAAAATCTTTAGCTTTCCAGCGGTATATTATACATCTATGTCAAAGATCTAATATTCAAAAACACAAAAATCACATTAAAAATGTTGTTTTGATCTTTCTCCTTGAGATGAATTCAGAATTCGTTCAACTTATAGATATACTGTTTTTTTTATCAATACTAACAAATTGACATGGTCAATTTTTCCGAGTGTACAAAATTAAAGGTACGTAAGAGTAAGAAATTAAAAAAAAATCGCTATTTAAGCAGTCAATTCAACCAGAATGAAACTTATTCTATAATAAAAAAAAATGCCTCACTTAACCTGAAGACACCTGGTTGATACCTCCAAAACTCAACATACTCTAGGTCTTATCACAATCCTGCCACGTAAGGGATGTATTGAATTTTGAATTTACACTTTGATTCAAAGAATATTAATTGTCTGCATTAATTTAGCTTTGAAAACTTAAAATAGCTTTTTACAACTTTAAAAGCCTAAAAAACGGGGGTCACCCACCCATAACAGCTTTCTATGCCAAAGATCGCGGGTTCAAACCTGCGGGTGTTCGTAAGATTTTTTAATGGGAGTAAAAAATCCTTAGTTATGCCGTCCTTCGGAGGAGACGTTAAAAGGTGGTCCCAAGCCTGTGCGATGACGGGTACTCCTTAAAGATCCCTATCCTAATAAAACCTGGATAGGCAAAATTTAGGTCTCCAACTGTAGCATTATCCGATTAGCCATAGTAGCATAAAGTGATGTTAAATGAATAAACAAACAAAACCTAAAAAATGGGTAAACAGCTAGAATAGTTAGGAAGATTAGAGGATTGTAAATTTATGAAGCATTTATATTTTCTGATGAAGTTGGTTGAAGTTGAGGACACCTAGAAAACACAAGCTTATTTTATTTATGTGCTAGTATTTTGGCCTTCATTGGGGGTAAGAATAACAAGATAACAACCAAATACAATTAAAAGAAAAATTAATAATAAGTAGGCTACAGTAATACGATGATAGTAATAAAATATGGAAACAAACATTAATGTAAAATAATAATATTGGTATGAAAATATTTGATGAAGACTATTATGAGGAACTATCCAAATAATTAAAGTTTAGAAAAAAACAATTTTGCAAACAATTAAAGTTTTAAAGAAGAACAATTTTGAAGTAATATTTGATGGTTTCTTTTTACTTCAAAATTTTGTATGACGGTTTCTTTCTTATTACTTCAAAGTTGACCTTGTATAAAACTTCAATTGTTTTGAAAAAAAAACATTATCTAAACTTTAATTATTTGATTTGCTTCTCATTATAGTCTTCAATTATGTTCATTCTAATATTATCATTTTACATTAAAGTTTGTTTCCATATTTTATTACTGTTATGCTATAACTGTACCCAACTTATTATTATTATTTTTTAAAATAATCTTTATTGCAATATATAATATAATACAGAAAACATAAATAATGCTGTACCAAAGCACACCAGTCTCTTAAGTAATCACATAACAAAATACACATAGGATGTAGACTCATTAATAAATAAAAGAAAAATAAATATAAAAAACTTTCATTTTCACTTTCATCTTTGAATTTTATTGGTTATTAACTTGTTTTTCTTAGCCCTGATGAAGGACCGAAATGTAGGCCGAATATAGTCTCAATGGTCAACAAAAACTCCATCATCATTGATAGTTTCTTTATTGCTTTTTATATATAACAACACAATTTAGAGAATTTGTATGTTTTATAAGCAGATGTAGTATAAACTTGATTTGTCACTGATAAGGATTCCTTCTGAAACAAGACAAAAGAAAATTAATCTAATTGTAGTGAGTTTAGAGGAAAAAAATCAAACATTTATTTCAGCTGATTACTTTTTTTCCAATTTTAATGATAATTAAACTATTAAAAAAATGATTTCAATCTTTAGATCGTGACATGTGCAAAGTTTTCATTAAAAATGAGAAGATTTGTTTTATTTCTTCCCTTTAAATAAACAATCGCTCATGTTCTTTTCAACTAAATTTTCATGATCAGTTTGGTCTTTATTGTATACACAAAAAGTAATTTACTTGTCAAGTACTAAATTATTATTATTATTATTAAATATCCCACACAATGCCATCCTTTAAACAAAAATCTTCTCTATTATTTCTTAAGTGCACATTTTGGTCACTATTCATGAGGATATCACAAAATTATTTAAACTAGCTTAAGCTCCAGAGGCTTGGCTTAAGGGCGTCCTCAAAGAAGAGGGTTACATTAAATATTCCAGAGGTGGCCAGCATTTCCTCTTCATCTTGGCTCTCGACCAGGTTCCATTACGTACCATTCACTTCATAATTACTTTTTCACCTTCAAGAAACTAAGGGTTAGTTTGCCATAAATGGCGACTTCTTCTGGTTTCTACCATCGCTGAATCAATAGCCTTTTATCTTTTAAGTGCATTTATGAGTAATTTTATTAAAAAACGTATTAAATTGAAATGTGATATAACATTCAACTACTATAAACTGTGTCTAATGGTCTATAATTATTTATAAATTTAAAAGTAATATAAACCTTGGAGATGACTTTCAAAAAAACTATTCAATTTACAAAACTATTGAAATTAAAAATATTTTGAAAACTACTATACTGACCGTGGTGCATCTAATTATTTACTAAAGAGAATTTTATAGATTTAAGTAAAAACCGATTTAAAAAAAAATACAATAATTCTCTACTCTTATAAAATGTTTTTGTTTAGCTTTAAGTGATATTAGAATTATAATTTTATTTTTTGTATAGTCATATTTTATTTTTGGATAGCAGGTAGTTTGTTTGTTTATTTATTTAACGTCAGTTTATACTACTGTGGCTACTGTGAGAGTCCTACATTTTTGCTTTCTCGGTTTAATTAGGACAGGGATCTTTAACCAGTTTCTGACAATGCATAGGTTTGGGACCACCTTTTTACATCCATCCAAAGGACGGCATAACTAAGGATTTTTAACTCCCATTAAATAATCCTAAGTCCACCTGTGGGTTTGAACCCGTGAGGACATTGGGCATAGAAGGCTGTTATGCTAATCACTATGGCGATCCCACAGGTAGTTTTAAATAATAAATCAAATATTTAAAAAAAATCTTGTAATTGAAAATTAATAAAATTTTAAATAAAACAACAATCTTGTTTCTTATGTGTAACAGAATTATGAAATAAAAATTTCCTGTCATTCAGTTCCTCCTCTATTCATCATTTTATTTATTTATTTTAAATAGCTTAATTTAATTTAGGAATCAAATGCAAGAAATTACCTTCAGAAGAGAAAATTAATTTCCAAAATGTGAAAATAAAGTTTTGAAAAGGTTATTATTTTCTTCATAAATTAAATTATTAGTTATTAAAATATCATATCCGTTTTGAAACAAAATCTAAACAACGTTGAATATGAAACGACTCTGGGAGATGAAGACTGTTCTGGAGAAAAAACCAGTAGACAAGCATCCTGAGAAGTAAATTAATGGAAAATTGGTATGAGTGGCACAATCATAGTGAATGGAAAGTCAATGCTGTCTGTGTGCCAACGGACATGTTCCTGGTGTTAAGAGGCAGAAAAATCAAAAATTAAAAAATCAACAAGTGTTTGGCATAAAGTTATCTATTACTCTCAATGCTTAATTTTTTTTAATGGACTAAAATTGTTAAGGAAAGTAATTTAAAAAATTGTTAAACAATAGTAGGAATTTAAAACAATAAAATTTAAACTTCCTTATTTGTAGCTCTTCAAAATCAGTTCAATTTAAATATAAAATCTGGTATATAACATGTGTTGGTCTGTAATATAAAAAAAGAGTTGTTTTAAAATGGATATAAAGCTGGTAAAGATAAAATCTTTTATGTTCTTGTAGGTTCTTATGGCTTATTGTAGTTTTTTAAGTTCTCCTTCCCATCCTTATTTTCCATATTTAGTTATACAGTTGTATACATACGATTATTATTTGTTACTACAAAACATGTCTTAGTCAAAATTGATAAAAAGCTCTGAAAAATATATCAAACTTATTACTTTTATTTATATTTTTCAGATGAAAATACAGAAACAGAAAGTAAAGAAGAATGGAAAGATGAGCTCCCTGTTCCCAAAGTTGAAGACGGAACTACACAAACCACGCCAACTAATGAAGAAGAAGATGAGATTGCGAATAATGACTCAGCATCACACTCTCAGGGTATAATAACTATTTATATACAAAAGTACTCTATTGAAATTTTATTTATAATTAAAATTTAAAAAAAGTCTCTTAATTTTTTTGTTTGTTGAGAGGAGAAGACGTATTTTAAAAATTATTTAATAGAATAATTTTTTAAGGAAGAAGTGAAAATTTAAAAAATTTAAGGAAGGATCAGTTTCGGTTTGGTTAAAGAAAAAAAAGGCTCCCTCACGCAAAAGTTTGTCTAAGAACATCAGTTCTTTGTGACAAATTTCTTTCTTTCAAAATATTTCCCAGGATTAAAATGCTCACTATTTTATACATAGACTATTTAATTTAATTCTCGTTCTCAGGGAACTTTTAGCTATCCCATAAAACTATGCTGTAAAATGTTTAAATTTTTTTAAAAATAACATATAAAATAATAACAGATGTAATATATAAATAATATGCCCATAGGAAACAATTCTAACTAGTTATTGTAGGAGAAGTTAGTTTAGGGTGCAGTCAAAAGAACACTCTTTTGACTGCACCCTAAACTAACTTTTCCCACTTACTGATGCAGTGGACCATTCTCACTTCACTAACTAGTTATTATTTACATAATAGAATTAAAAATAAAATAAATTATATCTATCAATGTTTCCTTAATAGGTTTAAGATATAATTTTTAGAAATCATAGAAACTTTTTGTGATTTTTCATTGTAATAATAAAACTTTATACTTAGTATCATTTATGTTTTCTCATAAATCACTGATTTATTATCTTTTTCTTTTTTAGAATCTGGTGAAAAGAAAGAAAGATATATAGTAGAAACAATAACAATGACAACAGTCACAGAAAGACGGATTATAAGAGAGAGTGAAACTGATGATGAAGCTGGAGCACAAGCAAGAAGCAACAACCCTAGGGACAAAGAGATGACTCTAACATTCAAACTCGGGTCCAATTCTCTTAAACCGAATTCAGCTCTACGTCAACTGTTTCCTAGGATAGCATCACCCCCTCCTGACAAATCTCCTGACTCTGATGACGATTCTCTGCAAAGTAATCTCATCAAACGGACAATTGAAAGGAATACTCTTCGTAGAAGTCTTGTAAGGTATCCTGATTTAAGAAAACGGAACCAAGCCAAAAAGAATGAAAATAGTCTAGTCGAAAGAATAAAGAAATTAACTTGCGATATTGATGAAGAAGAAAGAAGTTCTCCGACAGGTGAAGAATCCAAAGAAGAAAAAGTACCTGCATATAGGAAAATTACAGATATATTTATAAGAAGTAAAGACCATCCTCTACAACCACCAGCATCTGTAGAGCACCAATATCCTTATTATCAACCTTATAACCCCCAGACCTTGGTAATGGATTGCACAAACCAAGGATTACTACAGAAGCTAGAAAACAATTTTTATCGAGTTTGGCACCTTTAGCTGCCTGTGTTAGTGGTGAAGCAGGGAATAGAGACTCCACCAGTACAGCTGACACTGAATATTCATTAAACGATATTGATGACGTTTTGAAGAATGATCAGAAACCGCAACCAGATATCGTAGTTGGCACACCAGGAAATGAAAGTGATGAGTTAGCTCTTTTTGTTCAGCAAGACGCATCAAGGATAGAAAGATTGCGGAAACGTTATAGTTCAGGGTCTGATGATGAACATGATGATTATGGTTTTAATCGTCGGCCATCCGTCCGTGGAATAAAACCAAGGTTCGGATCGACTACAGAAATTCTCCAACAAATGCAGAGTCAAATTACACCACCTTTACCTACAGGAAGCCATATATCATGGCCATATTATGCAGAAAATGGCTATAGGTATGATGAACCTCCAAGATACTCTCCAAATGTGATATTACAACAGGGACAAAGTGTGCGTCTGCCTTACCAGCCTGGGCCAGTACAAGTTCACCTAGTCCCACAAAGACAAGTTGTTGTAAGAGGAACACAAACAATATCTACTTACTATCAGATACCGCGGTATCCTAGAGGTCCACTTGTGTATTATCCTAATCCTAGATCGCCTATTTGTGGATCCCCTACTAAAATGAAATTAGAGAGAGGGGTACCGGAAGGTGCAAGCGCATCTCCTCATCAAGAAATGGTACTTCCTCCTCCTCCTCCACCTCAAGGCAATGCACCAGTAGATACTATGATGTACGCAATGAATGTCTGACATCAGTGCAGCTACTATTATCAGTAGCTTAAACAACCGAAGAACTTCTAATAGAATATTTTTAAAAATTTGGGGCTGTATGGAATTCAGTTTTCAACCACAAAACTTTGTAATAACCTTACAAATGTTAATAATTGTTTAATAGAGGACAACATATCAAAGTACTCTCTAGGAGAGATAATGGATTTATACATAACAAAATAAATGCATTACTTTAATCTATTTTAGATAAATCTTGTCGAGGAAATGAAATGACCTTATGTAAATGATTTTAAGTGATGTTGTTATTGTAATTTGTAGTGTATTATTCACTACAAAACTAAATTTTCATTTTCAATAACAAGTGAACTTCATACTGTACATAGCTATGAAGCTTGTTTTATAGAGATTTTGCTAGTAATAAAATAATGCTTGGTCAAAGTGTTGATTTAAATCATGTATATCAGTCTTATAGTGTTCAATTATACTCTTAATGTTGTTGTTAAAACATTACTGATATATTTTCACAGTCCATTACAAATCTGCCAGTAATCCTGATTCTGAAAAAAATATTCAGCCTTATGTTGATAAAACTAGTGGTAATTAGTATGCCATATATAATGCCATTGGTGTTGTGATATTTATTATATAAATGTCTAATGCTCGGGACAGAATGATTTGAAAAATAAAAAGCTTTAACACTTTATTCAAAAGACATTTTTCTGAATTGTTGTTGATAATGAGTTCAGATTAGGTTTTGTATGAAGAATATTTTGATTCAAAATATATTTGTAATTTGAAAAGCTAAAATACTTCCAGATAACTCATATTGCTAGTGAGAGAAATTCAAAACTGTAAATATTTATAAATCTGTCATACTTTGCTGTAAAGAAAAAGATAATTTATATCAAACATTGAAAAGAAATATTTTTCAACCAATATTAGAAAAGAATGTGACAAATTACATTTCATTTGTTCTTTCTTATTTATATTTCACTGTTCAAAAAATTTTATTTCTTACTTATAAAATGTTTTATGCATTATTTGTTGTTAAAGATAAGGAAAATAAGTGAACTTTGTTAAAACACTTCACTTGTATTTAAATTATATGGTGAATAATATTTAAAAAAATCATTGAACTATTTCTTTGATTATTATTTCATTATTTTTTTATCTAAACAAAATAAACCTGTAATAATTACTGTTATGAATTTATAGGAAGGATTACATAAATGGTACTTCAATGTGAGAAAAAATTAAGTTTGAGCTTATTTGTGTTTTAAATATTTTTTATGTTCATGCTTTACAGCATGAAGACAATATGTATTTATAACAAATATATTCAACCCTAGAATGCTAATGTTACATGTTTATACAAATATTTAGCAAATGAAAAAATTAAAAGAAAGTTTATTCCATCTAAAGTACAAAAATTTTTCCAATATTAACGTTTTTTTAGATGTATATATATATTATAGTATGGTCAAATTCAAGGTATTTCGTTACTCAAAATAAAAAAATTTATTAATGTTAGATCTTATAATATTTTTAGATTGTAGCCCTGTGTTTTTTTTATATATCTATCTTTAAATCCTGATGATAATATATTTTTTTATATTAGATTTATAACTATCAAGATATTATTTAATTGTTTGTTGTAATTTTCCAAATTTGAGTAATAATAGCAAACCATTGTGATGGATTTAAACATGATTGTTTTAATACTAATTTTAACATTGTTATATTTAAAATATTCCGTATATCTTACATGAATATATATATATATATATATATATATATATATATATATATATATATATATATTTTTTTTTTTTTGTAAGTACTTGTAATTAGCTGTATGAATACAGATAGTGCTTAATTGAAACAGACCTCAGCAGTGGCCTTCAAGCTAAGTTTGTGTGACCATTAACGTTTATTATATTTAGCTTTTAATGATGGGCTTTGTTATGATGATAGTTACTATGTTACAGCAATAATGTGGCTTTTTAAAAAAAAAAATTATAATAATTAAATTAGCTTTACTACCTCTCATTACAAAATACTTGTTTTGTTGTTATTTTAAATAGTTTGTATATACTAGACTGTAGAGAGTTTTCGGACCAAGCAACTAGTTTTTTAACCAGTGTCCAATGGGCCTAAAATTTCATTACCATTTAATTCTGCCAAAGTTGATAATAAACCCGTTTATATTTAATTTTGATCCCTCCAAAGTTTGAATAATCCAAAATACTTTGAAAAAAAAAAAAATTCAAGTAGATTATATTTTAGCCATTGTTGGTTTTTTAAACTTTTTATAGTAAATATTAAAAGTTAACTATGTGTACATATGAGGCACATGTAAAGTATATTGAACAAATTTGTAAATAATTGTTAATTTTTAAATAAATGGTGCCAAAGAAGTTGTTTTTTAAAAATTATTTATTATATTCGTTTTCAAAGACTAATAGTCGTTTTTATGATATTTAATAATGGTTGATGTTCTCTTTGCAAAAATAAAAAAAATTGTAATGTAAAAATTATTCATAATGTTGTATAATACATATAAATATATCTTTCTGATGTTTTTCTATTGTAGAGAAAGTATTTTTAATTATGTAGGTCTAAACCAAAGTTTTTGATTACCTAATGTAACAAAACTATAAAATAGTGAATAAATAAATTTTATTAACAAAGTAACAAATATAGGCCTAATGTTAATATATTCATGGTTATGAACCTATGTGGATATATATGTATAAGATTAAATATAAATATGTATGTAAAAAATTTTCTTGTAAAATAATAGAATGTAATAAAAAAATTTTAAAAAACGGAAAAATATATGATTTAAATGACTGTTGTAAACATAAATTTCATAACTTTTAGATCTTATATTAATTGAGTGAAACACAAAAGTATTTATGTCTCATTTAAAATTTATTCTAATTTGTTTTTATCATTTTATTATTTACTTTTTTCTCATTCAAGAAAGAACTTGATTAGAATCGATTTCTTATAATTACATTAGACTTGTGATAAGAAAATTATGTCTTGTTTTATGATAATTATTATCTTAAGAGTTTGTATATTATACCCAATAAAGGATTATATGAAAGAGTTGATAAAAGAAATGTTTTTTTTTATTTTCATGAAAAAAAAAATTTTTTATTCACTGAAATCACATAAGACATTTTCCAAATGTTTATTTTTCTTTAATAACCTACTTACTACTAATCATCTGTTTTTCTCAGCGAGATTTATGTATAACAGTCCTCTTATAAAGCATGAGTGTGCTTTAAGCAAATCGCTGTACCCATGAATGTTTTAGTATTTAATACCTTCCAATTTTATCCAGTTATATCAAAATTCGGATTGTGTCTAATGTTCATATAATGCCAAAGATATTTTAGATTTGAGATCTAATCAAGCTAATTTGGAAGTAGGTAAGATAATGACTAATTATTAATTTCCTCCTAATTCTTGTAGTTTTTCAAATTATGGTCATCAATCCAGGTTATTTAACTTGGGTAATGCTTAAAAGTAAATCGTTTTAATTTCAAAATTTAGAAAATTTAAGTAGCCTCTCATTATTTATAACTGTATTCCCTAAAACTTTAAAAGCGGTGTCCGACAGTTTTTCTAATCATTGCATTTTGGAATAAGTTTATTCTTCATGAATTATGTTACTTTCTTCAGTTGGTATTTTATAGGTTTGAATTATAGAGTTTTTTCCTTACCATTTATACAATTTATTTTAATAGTAAATAACCTATTTTTGAAAATATGCTTTATCTAAAATATTTCTTTACTTTTAATAACCTCACTAATTTTTCTAACCTTTCTTTGAAATATCAAAAACTGTTAGAATATGTTACAATTTAATTAATACAATGTTTTAAAAAGTAAAAAGGACATTTATTTACATAAATATCTAGCTGACTCGACAGACGATGTCCTGTCTGAACTCTGTCTTAGTGAAATCGGTCAAGCCGTTCACTCGTGATGCGATGACCAAGGAAAAAGGGGGATTCATTTTTATAAATGTAGATAATGGGGTTACCTTAGGAAATAAAAAAACATACCTACTCACCCAAGTAATGTATATCTTTTTTTCTTTTATAAGACCCTTCTCCTGACTAATATAAATATAAAATAAAATAAAAAATTATACAAATCGGTCTAGCCATTCTTATATATTAAGATAGAGCAATTATTATTACCTTTAAAATATTAAAAAAAAAAAAAAAATTAAAATAAAAATTATCAACCAAAGTAACTTTTATCTTTTCTTCTTTCATAAGATCCTTCTCCTGACTAATATAAAAATAACAAAAAAAGAGTTAGAGAAATCGGTCAAGCCGTTCATGCGTGATGCTATGACCAAGGGAAAAAGTGATTCATTTTTATATATATAGATATACTATTCATAATACTAAGTTTAAGATCATAAATAATATGGAATAAAATACTTTTCCATCTGTGTTACGTGAAGAGTTCAATGAATATTATTAAACATGAATTCTGAGAGAAAAATATTGACAATTCAGCTTGCTAAATTCCCACTAATTTTCTTTTTTTCTAATAATTTCCGTACCTTTTACCATTTAAGATAATTAGACATAGATAAATAAATAAATTCTGACAGATGGCAATTTAGATCAAATTACGAAGGACGGGGTTGATCAGGTAATAATCAATAAATACGCCTCAAAATAGTAAAGCTATTTATTATGAGTCAAAATTTTAATCAAGGTTTTGTGCGTATTTAACATGGATAAAAAACTAAATAAAAGATAGTTTATATATACACAGAGAATGTAACAATAATTTCTGCTGGGTTTGCAAAGACACATGAGAACAAGCCTTATCGTGATGGAAAACTATGCCTTTGCGATTAGCCAATACTGGCCGCTTTTGCTCAACCGCTGTTTTTAATAAAGATTTATGTATTAACCGGTTTCGTAGAGTGAGGGTTGTCTGTGACCAATGCTTGAATTTGGACATCATCAACAGCTGAAGGAAGACCCTAGCACTTTGCGCCTTCCAAGTAAAAATTTCCAGTTCTGAACCGAGGAAAACCCATATGGATCTTGTTTTCTCCTTAGGCATCATCGCCATACACACTGCAAATTTTGTTAACTGTCTGTACAGTGGATTTCCCTTTTATTATAAAGAATTAATAGCAATTCATTTGTGATGATGAAAACAAAGAATAAGAATGAAACAGTGAAGAAGACAATACAACTTTACAACACTTGAAGGTAAATACATTGGTATAAATTTTAAAAATATTTTTTTTTTTTTTTAATTTATTTTTGGAATTAACAACTGTATAATGGAATACAACAAGTAAATTTGAGAAAAATATATAAAGGCATGAAACACATGTAGAGAAGCTTCCTAGTGGAAGCACTCTAAAAATATTCTTGACTAGAAGGTCTCGGGACCATCTCCTTTTCAGACGCCTGTCTGGAATTGAAGAAAAAAAAAGGATTGAAACTAGAGGATTAGGGTGGAAATGGAGTTTGTCATGAAAGGAATGGTATCTAGATCGGGCCAAATCAGCAACATACGGAATATTAAGGTCTTTATAGATCAGTTTATTAGTTACAAAGTAAGGAGCATTGAGGATTTTATGAAGGATTTTGGATTGTAGGGATTGGATACACGAAGAATTTGATGGTTTAGTAGAGCCCTGATGATTTACTCCATATAGGCCGCATGATAGTCATGTAGATGAGCCTTTTGTAGTTAAGTGGAAGATTAGAACATCTGTCTAGTAAGTGTTGAAGTAGTCGAAAATGTCATGCAATTTCTTGTCATTTCAGTCTTGTATGAGGGTTCCAAGTAAGGCGTTTGTCAAGGTGCAGTCCTAGAGATCTGATCTGTTCAACCAGGACAAGAGGAGTATCATTGAAGGAGACAGTAGGGCAGGATGTCATTGGTTTATGACGAAGGGTAAAGGTAATTTGGTTGGATTTTTTGGCATTTATTTTAATTCTCCAGTTCTGACACCATACTTCAAGGTCTCTGATGTGGGATTGGAGAGTTTGAGAGACAATAGTTGGATCAGCATTTACTGATAACACACATGTGTCATCAGCATAGGTAGAAAGAAAAGAGTTAGGATGGGATGGGATATCAGCTGTATAAACTGTTCAAAATAGGGATCACTTGTAGCTGGGTGGCTAGCGTAACAGCCTCCCATGCTAAAGGTCACAGGTTCAAACCCGCAGGTGGTTCTAGGATTTTTTAATGGGAGTAAAAAATCGTTAGTTACGCCGTCCTTCGGAGGGGACATTAAAAGGTGGTCCCGAGCCTGTGCGATGTCAGGTACTCGTTAATGATCCCTATCCTAATAAAACCTGGATAGGCAAAATTAAGGACTCCCACTGTAGCATCATCCGATTAGCCATAGTAGCATAAAGTGACGTTAAATAAATAAACAAACTGTTCAAAGGATGGGTCCTAGGATACTGCCTTGAGTAACACCAGCAAACTGACTAAAAATGGATGAATATGAATTATTATGATTTACTTTGAAGGATCTGCCTGTGAGGTAGGACTGGATGATAAGGAAGTATGTAGGGGAAAGGAATTTGCGGAGTTTGTAAAGCAATTCTGGGTGCCAGACACGGTCAAAGGCCTGTTCTACATCGAGGAAGGCTCCCGTGCAATACAAGCACTCCAATGTAGACGAGACAACATCTACCACACGATGACATTGCTGGATAGTGGAGTGGGAAGTTCTGAATCCAAACTGGTGATCAGGAATTATGGAGTTAGTATCTAGGATGGGATATAGACGTTTCAGCATAAGCTTCTCCAAGATTTTGCCCATGATTGGTAAAAGTGAGATGGGACGGTAAGAAGATGGATTTTCTGACGGTTTTTGAGGTTTGGGTATCATTTTGACATTGGATAATTTCCAGGAAGCAGGAAAGTATGAGGAACAGAGTACGGAATTATATATGTAAGTGAAATATAGGATAGCTTTTCGAGGAAGTAGTTTTAAAATACGGGAAGTTATAAGATCATGCCCAGGAGCTTTGCGGGATGGTAAACTTTGAATGATGTTAGATATTTCTGACAGATGGAAGGCTTTAGGAGGAAGGACCATTTGGAGTGGGATATCTAGTTCATCTTCTATAAACTTAATGTGACCGGGATGATGGATATCTGGATGTGGATTAAAGGTTCGAAAAAGCTGCTGACTGAATATCTGGGCCTTCTCTTTATCAGATCTTGTCCAGATATGGGATTCAGTTAGGTGTGGATGATTACAGTCTTTGAACTTCAGTAGCTTTTTTATCGTCACCCATCATGATCTGTCTGTAATAGTAAGTTTTTCACAGAAGTTGAGTAAGTATTGAATTTTAATTTTTCTGACTTCTGATTTTAGTCTGTTAGTCAGTTTATTATAATAAGTTTTGTCTGACGGATATCTAGTCCTATGCCTCTTCGATCTTGCCCTGCGTTTTTCCCTTAATAAGATTCAAATGTGCTGTGGCAGGGTAGTCTCCTGTGAGTTAGTATTATTAATGGATGTAGTGTTGTCGAGTATGCTACTGCTAATTGAGTCAGTCAGAAGAAAAAAAAAAATAACACATACACACACACATATATATTTAAAATAATATAAATTAGAGTAAAATATGATCAGGAAAATATTGTGGAGTATGTTATGGTTTTCATCATTTATTAAAGAGGTTTTTAAATGAGGGAAGTTCAGTTTTAACCAAGTGTTTTGAGGTGAGTGTACACATTACCTGAGAACTTAAGTAGGGCATAGAAAATCCTTTCCTCAAAAAGCAATTCCATTGTCAAATTTCTATTGATCGAAACAAGCAAAATTTTTCACTGGGACATTATTAACTAAGCCAAGTGCTAAACTCATTACTCCAATAATTCTGTTTGGGGTATTTTCTTTGAAAATAAGACTTTTGCCCACAGTTCTGAAGATCAGCTGGGTAGGAGTGCATTTTTAATCCATAGAAGTAAGAGGTAAATATGGATAAAAAGTTTTGGTTGTCTACAGCTCTTTCTAATTAGAGTAATAATAATAATAATATACGTGTGTGTGTGTGTGTGTGTGTGAGTAAATTAAGTTAGTTTTAAAGGAATATAGGAAAATTGAATAAATAAATGAATATTCTTCAATAAAAAATATATATTTATTACTTTTTTTAATTGTAAAAATTTAAGATATTTCCTTTTGTATTATAATGCATAATTAATTTTTAAAAAATCTTCCAAATTCAAAATTATAATTTTGAATAGAACAACAATTAAGTCAATTCAGTTAAATTCAACAATTAAGTCAATTTAATGACAAAAAACAACACCCACACCTTTTCTTTAACTAAGCCCTGATTTAAAGATATATTGACTTCTTCATCAGCCTATATGTTTATTTGTGGAATAACATTTTGAGTTGACATTGGAACTGGTAATAACATTTTTTCCAGAATTATCTTGTCATTATTCAGCTGAAAAAAACAAAATTATATTCAAGTTTTATACGATTATTATAGCAAAAGAGAAAAACAACAAAACAAAACAATTTTTTTAAATAAAAGTGACAACTGTTTGCATTTCAATAGGTATTAATGCTATCTACTCATTAATGAAAATACTATCTTCAACAAAAACTTAATTCCTATTTATCTTTCTAAGGCGATATATAAATACATTTTCTTTTTTTTTAATAAGCATTCTTTAATTAGCGATACTAGTTTTTATGCATCAAGAGAATTACTTTTGTACTCTGTCCTAAAAAAAAATTTAAATGCAAACCTGTTGGAATAATATCTATTGTCTTTTAAAAAACAATTTTTTAAAATAATTTCCTAAATTTAGCAAATCCTAGTTAATACTTCTATTGATAAGACCTCTTATAAGCCACAGAAGAATGAAAAATTATTCATAGAGTCTATAATAATTCAATATCCTTTCAGTCAAATGGTTTATTTAAAAACTTTTGATGATTTATATAAAAAGTTTTAAAATGCTGTTCTCAAAAATTAGTAAAGATAATTTATTAATAGTGTATTTTTTATATTTATATAAAAATAAACCAATTATTTTTTGACTTTCATTGATCTATATGAAATATATAATGAGAGAAAGTATTTGTTTGTATTTATTTTCACTCTACTTAAGTTATTTATTTAAACGAGAAAAAAAAAAATGTTATGGCATAATTAGCCAATAAAGTAATCTCAATTTCAGGATTACAATTGTGAGACTCATCTAGATTTATGCTAAACAGTTAACACGGGAGTTTCATTTTTCACTTTGTAATAATGACATTTTATAATAAATGAAAACTATTTATTTGCTAGTTATATCAGTTTTCATATACATTTTTACATTTTGATTTGGACATAGGCTGTGGGGATCAGAAGGCTCTCTTGTCCCTAATAAAAACGTTGGGAACAAATAAAAATGATATATACAAAATCGGTATTAAGTATAAGGAAAAATAAAATGGTTAGGGACTGTTTTTACATTTAAGCATGTAATTAATTTTAAGATTGAAACATAGGTAGACAGGGTTATGAAAAAATAAATTACATTTTCGATCAACTTGGTCCCACCTAACTATTTTAAACCTATCTCCTCCCTTCTCCTGACAAAAATTCAGCATTTGCTTTTCATATTCAGGTTTTCCTCCATTTTTTACAAGAGAACAAGCTTATGGGATGATGTGGATTTGATCTAGAAAAAAAAACTTCAGGGGCCCTTAAAGTTAAAACATTTAATTGAATAATGTTCAAATCCCTTTTCCTAAATTAAGTATAAAAACTATGACTAAGAAAAATAAATTTACTCTCCCTCTTTTATTTCTTTCTTGATGAAAATTGATAAGATAAAAAAATTGTGAGTCCTTATCAAATGGGTTCTATTGAATGATGGATTATTCAACATTAATTCATTAATTTACCATAAGTTCAAAATGTCAACTCTACATCAAGCTAAATAGGTTAAAAAATTTTGAAGAGGTCTTGAAGAAATATAACAAGTAAAAAAGAATAAGGTGAAAAATAAATAACCAAATAACACTGGGTAATAAAAGTGACAACTGTTTGCATTTCAATAGGTATTAATGCTATCTACTCATTAATGAAAATACTATCTTCAACAAAAACTTAATTCCTATTTATCTTTCTAAGGCGATATATAAATACATTTTCTTTGTTTTTTAATAAGCATTCTTTAATTAGCGATACTAGTTTTTATGCATCAAGAGAATTACTTTTGTACTCTGTCCTAAAAAAAAATTTAAATGCAAACCTGTTGGAATAATATCTATTGTCTTTTTATTGAGTCAAAATTAATCCTATAAATAGACATAAAAATATTATAAACTGAGAGATAAAACATCTTAGGAGTACAGTGGTAGGCATTGTTTTATACACATTGTGTAGGCATTGCATAGTTGAGTGTAAACTAGGATTTAATGGACTTTTACCAAATCAGTTCATGACTACAAAAATGAAATATAGATTAAATACTATATTTCAAGTCTGTTTATTTATTTAATGTCACTTTATGCTACTAAGGCTAATCAGACGATGCTATAGTGCGAGTCCTAAATTTTGCCTATCCAGGTTTTATTAGGATAGGGATCTTTAACGAGTACCTGACACCACCTTTTAAAGGACTACATACCTAAGGATTTTTTTATACCCATTAAAAAATCCTAGGACCACCTGCGGATTTGGTGACCTTTGGCATAGGAGGATGTTATGCTAGCCACCCAGCTACAAGTGATCCCACTATATTTCAAATTTAAAGAACTACTGGTAGAACTTTTTAAGATAATATTTAAGATGATTCATTAGTATTTAATATTTTAAGAGATTCATTAGGTACAGAAAATATTAAATCAATTAGAAAAGAAACTCTATTGACCAATGTTATAATTTATTCTGCTCCTAATATTAACTGACCAGAATCAAAACTTTCATAAGTTAACACTTCATTTTAATAGCGGTTCATAGACAACTAGTTATCATGATATATAAAAAATAAAATATAGTATAAATGAATCTGATTGTCTCTGACATAATAATTATTTTTCAATAATATTATTCTTACAGATTTTTTTTATTTTTTTATCTGAGGCCGTTAATGACAATAAAATACACAACATTAATTTATTTTGTACAATTTACCTAACTGGCATCATTTTTTCTTATTAAGGTTCCCTGATTTTGGACCTAAAAGGTTTATGCTAAGGATAAAAAATAAACAGTTCCTTTAATCAATTCACATGATAAGTTTATTAAATATTGTTTATAAAATTACTATTACACCATGATTACAGGCCGATCTAGTATTTCACCTTATAATAGCACAAGCGAATTCAGTTTTTTATTTTGGAACGAAATCAAATACTTTAAAGTTAATGAAATTCAGTTGTTTTTTATAAAATCCTAAAATCATCTTAATTTAGTTTATTCTGAAGTAATAATGAACGTAAAATATTAAAATTTAGGTATGTTCCTTTCGACTTATCAGCACGGCATTTAACCAAGGGTAGCTTGATAATAATCTATTAAAGTTGTATTAATTTAAATTTATCTATTCTTCTTATTCATTAAAGTGAATGAGTGAAAATTAATTATTTTATTAAATGGAATGAATAGTAATAATAAAGTCTTCAAATATTTTTGAACTATCAGTGGTTAGGTTGCTGATTTGACTTTTCAGTAGGAAAGAAAGCTAATTTGACTGTATTTTGAAATGACTTTCTTATTCGTGGTTCACCATTTTGAAAAATCTCTCTCTTATGAATTTGAATTAATATTCTTAAAACTGATGAAGCACTGCTCTCAGTAATCATTTCTGCCTTCTACCAAACATCTTAACAATGCATTACTGAAATGCTACTTTATTTAAATATGAATGTGATGTTTAATAATGGATAATTTCGTGTACCTAATAATTGATCCATTTCTAATAAGTATGTCTTAGTACATTAAAATTAAAGTAATGATTTTTCGATCATAAAATATGTAATAACCTAAATTATTATGTTTACTTCCACAAATGTATGAGAATTTGACAATGCCAGGATTTTATTTTTAATTTAGTTTTTGCTTTTTATTTACCTACATCATTATATTAAATAGTGATACCCATTGATAGAAGGTATAGTAAATGCTGATTAATAATTAACCTATTATTTTTCAAAAAGGAATGTTATTCAAAGATGGATTCAATATAAAGAAATACTATTTATATTGGTAAAAAAATAGTGGTGGCTTAAAAAGAAATTATAGTAATGAACAAATATATTTGAAAAGTGAGTAATGATGATACATAATATTTTATGCTGTGATAATACATAATGTTTCTTTCCATTTTTTTTTTTACATATTACTGAATCAAAAAATGCTACTTTATTTAATTTAATTAAAGGAACTCGTGTTAAAAAAAAAACAAGAAAAAAAAAACTAAATCAGTGCAGCTGAATCATTCATAATTATATTTCTATAGAGGCACTCTTGCACTCGATATCAGTGCACTTAAAATTTAAATGGATATTTTACAATTTGAGCTTCATATAATTAAAATTAACCAAAAACATAGTAGTGATTAAAAAGGATTGGTCAAAGCCTTAAAATAAAAACTGTTAGCATTATTTGTTATGCTTATGGAGTAGAAATATACTTTAAATACATACCAAAGAATAAACAATCAGTGTTATTCTTGCTTTTTAATCTTAATCAAAATACAAACCAAGGAAAAAGGAATTCTCTTAATATACTATGTTTCTGGAAACCCATGATGTCTAATTAAAACAAATATTTTCCTTTGGAATTATCAAATGCCAAAATGAGATGGGTTTCAGATAATTTATAATTAATGTATAGGTATTAGCAGATTATGAAAATAGTCCTTTACTGCTCCAATGGAAAGCATAATTTAAATTATAAGTGCACAGTGTATAATTTCTTTTTTTTTTTCCTCTGGCGCGACAGCCCGTGTAGGCCCTTGGCTGCGTGGTATAGACTCCTGGGAGAATATATTCACGTTTCTCAATGAAATGTTTAAGGTAGGGTCATCACTCCTTACGCCTATTTTGCGAGTTGCCACCAGTAGGCTGACGAGTCTCACATAAGAGGCTGTGAGTGAATCCCCATTTAATTATATTTTTATAAAAGTCCCGCTGGGACTGGGATTCGAACTCACAACTCTGGCGTGAGAGACTCGCATGCTAGCCACTCAGCCACCGGCTCCCCTAATTTCTTTTAATTAAGTAAAAATTATAATAAATGATTTAATCAAGTAATGTTATTCAATTAAAATGACAATACAATGAATCTTGAGCATTGCTTATTTTAGCATTAATATATAAAACTCAGAGGGCCAGTCAATAATCTTAGTTAAAGACTGAAACAGTGTCTATAGCTCTTCCTAATTTGAATATATAGGTAATATGTATTTAAATTGAAAAAATAAATTAATTTTCTTGAATAAAAAGAATATTTATTTCCTCTGACATTATAATACATTGATAGTTTAAAATCAAGATCCCAGATACAACATTAAACAATTAGAAATTTATGTGAATTATTTGATAATAAACTATCAAACTCTGAAAATATTTCTAAATGATAAAAGAAAACTATTATTTGAAAGGTTTTGAACTAACAAAGTTATGGTAATAGAAATGTTTGCATTTTAATCAATTATTTTTTGATTAATCTAATGTTAACAATTAAAGTGAGAAAAAGTTAAAAATTAACCATCGACGTTCATGATGTAAATAAAACTGTAATGTCATATTGTTTTAATGACGAATGGGTACATAATAATAATAATTACCAGTTACAAATGAAAGAACATGTTAGGAAATATGATTTTAAACATGTGAGTACAAATACATTTAAACATGTAAATACATCATAGGAAAGGAATAAATCAAAACACTCACATTAATAATTTATTACAAAATATTAATAAAAAGGTAGTATTTTGGAATACAGAAAAATTAAAATACATTATACATATATTCCTTAAAGGACACATTCACATAAAATGATTACTGTAGACGGATTTTGTTTTCTTTTACTTTGTCACAATTTACAAATATAAAGTGTTGATTAACAAGATTATAGAATATCCTTTAACATTTATTTTTTGTACAAAAATATATACATTATAGTCATTTCCCTTAGTCAACACGGAAGTCCATAAAACCTTTTATACTTTCATTTGAAGTTTTGTTGAGAGCTTCTATTAATATTTCACCTTGTCTGAAATAAAAATAATGATTAAATTAAAAATGTATACTTATTTAAAAAATAAGGCCTAACTTATTCTTAAAAATAATTTAGAGTATATTAATAACCAAACACATAAACACTAGTCTATTAGAGAAAATTGGTACCATTGTAACTAGAATGTCATCACATGATATAACATTTTAAGGTTATAGTTATACTTGAGAAAATAAATTACCTCGTTATATTTATGTTTTTTAGAAAAGTAAGTATAATTGTATTTGTGTTAAAATTTTATGGGTGACAACCGATGACCAGAAATGTACTGTGTAATTCTATTTATGGCATTTAATTTAATTTTTTCAAAACATACCTACCAAGGCTCATGATTTAAACTAATAATTATTTGGTATATATACAGCTTTTTTAGTTAATGATTTATGATTATGATAATGTTGAACTTGTCAAAATCATATTGAAAGTAGAATAATTTAAATTTATGACTGAAAGATTACGTTGTGGTTATTACATGATGTAGAAAGAGTTCCACCCACAATGCCTAGAAGTTTGACATCTATGGAGAATAAGAGATTCCGCAGTCGTGGAGATGCTGCTCTGACTGGGGTATTCATTAATTTTTAAGTTATTAATCATTATAGCATTTAAATGTAGAAAGGCGTTTGGATCAATAATGCAATATGTCACAATTTGTAATTTAACTAATATTAGGATCAAAAAGCAAACATTTGTTTCTGTATATTTTATTCTGTGTTATTTTGTTTTATACGATTGTGCAAAAATGAATCAAAGCTGATACAAAAGTTTAAGCAAGAATCCATATATAAAATCAAAATACATATGGTCAAATGAAAAAGAAAGATTCAAGAAATACTTACGATGTTACTTTTAAATTAACTTTTAATTCTGAGGGTACATCAATATCAAGCTGCATCTAAAAAAAAAAATTAAATAAATAAATTATTATGAGTCTTTCATGAGGTTTATTATTCAAAAACTATTGAATTCTTTAGAGTTTTTGTTCTAATTAACACATTTCAAATGAGTTTATATAAAGTAAAGTTTTACTAATCCTGTACACTTTGTCTAATAACATTTTTTTTTTTAAATTAAAAAATTTTTTTTATCCATTTATATTTTATTACTTATCCTTCCTCTTACAATATATATAATATATTCTCATAAAATGGAGTTTATCCTCTCATCTGTTTTTTTTTATTAAAGTTATGGGCGATAAAGATTATCTGTGATAATTTTTCTTTTTTCAGTCTTCAAAGCCTTTATTTTTTTTTTTTTATCAACTTTCTTCTGCAATGATTTGCTAGGCATGCAGTAGCTTTATCAGGGTTCTAAATAAGAATTGAAGACACAATCAAAACCAGAAAATGACTGAAGACTCCAATGGTATAGTCAGTGGGAGCATAAAGGAGTTTTTCATTTTCTTTTATTATATAAAAATATTATGAATTCTGTTCAGTATAAAAATGAAACCAACTGGTGATACTATGGAATACTGTTGGTTTACCAATAATGTTTCACCATTTGAACTTTTTTTTTTTATATGAGAAATGTTATACGATAAAATAATTTTTATTTACAAAATATCGGAGTGATGGTAATAAAATAAATATTTATTTCAACAGTGAATGCTTTCAATGACATATTTATAGGAGTCATAAATAAAAAAAATTAAACTATATCATAAGAGTAACTGTTATCTCTAGCAACTTTATTAACATTATAAAAGTTTCATTAGAGGTTTCCTCTCTTCATGAGGTTTCAATCTCTTCAACAAGCGGAAATCAACATTACATAATAATGTCAATTATATCAATATTTATACCAATTAATGTAATATTGAACATAAATATAAATATAGGGGTCACCTACAGCATACTGACTAGCATAACACCTTTCCATGCCAAAGGTCTTAGGCTCAACCCCCCTGCAGATGGCCCTAGGATTTTTTAATGGGATTAAAAAATCTTTAGTTATGCCGTCCTTCGGAGTGGTCCTAAGCCTGAGCAATGTCAAATACTCATTAAAGATCCTTATCTTAATAAAAGACATAGTAGCATATAGTGACATTAGATGAATAAATAAACAAACAAAATGAAAATTAAATAATAATCCTGTTTTCTTGTCAGAGAAGATTATGCAACATTTGAATTAATTTTATTAATTTTAAAAATCCTCAAAAAATGAGTTATAAGTTTAAAAATAATATTTCAAAGAAAAAGATGTAAATAAACACAAGGGAAACAACAAGAAATAGTTCAAATCAATACAAAACATCCATACCTTTCCTTCAACTGAGCCTTGATTTGCTGATATATTGACAACTTCTTCATCAGCCTGAATGTTTAGCTGTTTAAAACTAGGAATAACATTTTTCTCCAGAGTTATCTCATCATTATTCAGCTGAAAAACAGAATTATATTTAAGATTCATGCAATTATTTTATCAAAAGAAACAACAATCATGTCTCACACTCTCTCTCTCATTTAGGGCATTTTTTCCTGAAGGTTTATAAGTAAAATACATTGCAATTCAGCTTTTCTTTAAATGGGAAAAATAAATTTTCTGGAATCAAGTCGTCAAAACATTATTCCTGAAATACAAGTAACATAGTTGGAAGCCTATAAACTAATGAACATATGTTATTGGTAAAGAGGGAAGTTATAATAGTTAAATGTATAGGATCATGCAAGTTATATTCTTTTATTTAGTACGCAAGATTTTAGAAACAATATTTAGTACCGAATTGTAACTAAATTGTTAACATAAATGGTAATTTGTTATAAATCTAAAACTAACATTATTAGTAATTATTTAAAATTTAACACTATTTCATGAAAACAGATGTTTCACTGTAAACTAAATGGGATTCCTAAGTAAACTTAATTTTTCCTAATCAAGTTTTCTTTTTATGGGAAAATTAAATTTTTCTGTACTTTACTTTAAAATAACAAACAAATAAATTTGAATAATTTTGATGTACGATTTTCATTTTTGTGACGGCTAAATATGATAATGAATAGAAGTAAAATAAACACACTTTTCGATACGATAATCTAAAACTACTTAAGTGATTAACTCATAAATTGGTAAGACAGAGATTTTTCCTGTTTAACTCTTAAACCACAAGATATAATTTATAGCATTCTTTCCTGAATTATATATATATAAATATAATATATATATATATATATATATATATATATATATATATATATATATATATATATTATATATATATATATATATATATATTGATTTATAAGTAAAATATATTGCAATTAAATCTTTCTTTAGAAGGGAATATTATCAAGGCATCAAACATTTTTTTCTGAAACATGAGTAGTAGTATAGACGAATAATATACCTTCGTAAAGGGAAAGGTTTTAGAAATGTTAATATCAACAAAGAAGTCGTACACATTAATAGAAAATTTTCATAAGCCTATAAACTTATGAATGTCTCATCTTCTATAATGAATGATGATCCCTATGTGATATATTCTAAATTGTTCAAACAGTGCTTTTTTTAAACATAAATGACACTACATTTAAATTGTACCCGTGTAAAGCAGGGATGGGTCATTAGTTTCTCATATTTTCCTAAAATTAAGGAGATATGGAGGGCTGGTTTATCACACAATCCAGTCCTATGAACTATGAATTGAACTTTAACTTAAACAAAAAGTAAACTAATGAAAGAGTTTCATACAATATTTACATTCAAAAAGTTGTTTTTTGAATTCATTATTTATTAATTAAATGTTTGTTTATCAGGTTCTTGATTTTTTTATGAAACCTGATTTGAATTATCAGAAATATAAGTAGAATTACAGAATTAATAATTTAGCAATAAACAGCTCTACTGCATGTTTTGGAAGGATTTACACCAAGATAGATTGCATCAGACCATAGCAATCCATCTTCACAATAAAATATAGTCATTAAAGTTTAGTTGTCAGAGTGTGTAGTGGTCTAAAATCAAGAAAATTTGGTGTATTAAAAGTGAAATAAACAATCACAGAAGTTTGCTAAATACTATAATAGAGCACTGAAGGAGAAACAGCCAAAATAGGAACAGATACACCAAATTTCGACCACATGTCGCAGTGTTAGTAAAAATATTTGAAAACACTTAAATATCATCAATATCCTGGGTTGTATAATAAGTTTGTAGCATTTTTCAATATTTCAATTTTCAAGATTCCTCACCTTCAAGTGTTATTTTGCCAGCTCAAAATATAAGAGAAAAAATTTCATTTTATTCATTTAATGATTTTTTATTTTCGAAAAGGAAAATACACTACACATACAGTTCACTAAATTTGCAGTGTGTGTGGGGGGGGGGAGGGAGGGGAGGATAATATGAAAAACCATTGTTATATCAAAAAAAGTTATGCTGTGCATTTGGTGGGATTGGAAAGGTATCCTTTATTTTGAGCTCCTCCCTCCAACCAAACCATTATTTTTGCAATATACAGTGCCCAAAATATGGTTTTTTCCAAAGAAAAATAAATAAATATACTGTACCCAATTAGAACAATTAAGGGCAGTGGTTAAGCAACAGCATCCAGCATTGGCTAATTGCAGAGGAATAGTTTTCCATCACAATAATGCCTGTTCTCACGTGTCTTTGTAGACCTGGCAGAAATTATTGGAGTTTGGCTAGGATGTGATCCTCTACTGACCCTATTCAGACCTTACCCTAACAGATATTTACTTATTTCAAACTATCTTAACAGGAAACACTTTAATTAGCTCGAGGACTGCAAAATGCATATCGAGGGGTTCATTGGGCAAAACTCTGAGAAGTTCTGAGAGGATGGAATTAAAAAATTACCTGAAAGAAGGCAACATGTAAAAGATAAAAATAGGTCATATTTAATTGATCAAAAATATTTATAAGAATCTTAAATTTTTATTGAAATCACCAGTAAAAAATGATATGAACTTATTTTACAACCCAATACCTGTGAGCAGCACTTACATTCTTAAGAAGATAATAAAGGAAATATTTATGAATTTCAGAATTTTTTCTTTAATCATATACCTTCATAGTAACTGGAGATGCTAAAAATGGAATTTTTTCAGAGGATTTTAAAGATATTCCCAGATTACATACAAGTCCAGCTTGTTCAGCAGCACCATATGCTAAAACTTCATCAGGAGGTATGGAACAGAGTGTCTCGCAGTCAAAAAATGAGCTGACATGGGAACGAATTTTTGGTATCTTGAGACATCCTCCACATAAAATAATCTATAACATTTACAACACAATACTGATTAAATTCACTTTCCAGTATTTATATAAAGAATCTATAATGGTTGAGATATCATTGACAGTAAATGTAATTAATTACATGGAGTAATTGTGAAGAAGTGAGGTAAAGAAAGAAAATAAGCGTAAAACTATTTTTGAGGTGTGTCAATGTTTCAAAATTAACTTAGACCTTCATCCAAGCTTTAAAAAAAATATATCTCAATTATTATGGGATTTGAACTTAAGTTCTATGGTTCAAAGTTGAAAATTAAACAAATACACTGTAGATATAGTCTAAAAACCACATTTTTTTGTCCGATTAGGCATAGTAGCATAAAGTGATGTTAAATAAATAAATAAACAAACAAACCACATTTTTAATATTAAGGCAAGGTCACTACTGTAAATAAATTAATTACAAAAATAATTTAGGGAACTTGTACCTTAGAAATATCTGATGCTTGTAAGTTTGCTGCTTCCAATGCTTTGTGAATAGGCTGAGAAAATGCAGGAAGAAGTGGACTGAGAAGAGAATTCAAGCGAGCTACAGAAACACTAACATTAAAATCCACTCCTTCACAAGCAGATTCAATAAAACGGGAACACATGGGTACAGTAGAAAGTGTGTGCAGCATAGATTGAGCAGCAACTCGGAATTTCCACATAGATTTACGACTCTCTGTCGGGTTTAAATAGTACTTCCTGAAATTTTAATTATTTTAAATCAATAATCAAAACATTATGGCACACTGAAAAAAGTAGAAACATAAGGATCTAATTGTGGATATAATTAGTTGACCGTTGAGAATTACTTTGAAGGAATTAGTCCGGGTGGCGGTTATTAAATGAAACAACTAAATAGTTTCAACTATTTTATTGTTTGCCAACTTTCGACCCCCTATGATGACCCACAAAGGGTGTTGAAAAGGTTGGCAAACAATAATATAGTTGAAACTATTTAGTTGTTTCATTTAATGACCGCCACCCGGACTAATTCCTTCCAACAAGGATCTAATATTTCTAGTTAGGAACAAAAAAATTAAAATAAATCAAAATGTATGTTGAAGTCAATTCTGATATCTTGATTTAACAACCTGGCAAATTCTTCTACAAGATGATCCCTTAATGCAGTAACCATTGCTTGCCCTCCAGTTTGACTTTGAAAAGAACTGAGTATGGAATATAACCCAGACTCAACTTTAATAACTGATGCCTCACAACTAATACCTCCCAAACGATACACCAAAACATTCCTGAAATAAAGCAGAAATATTATAATTAATTCTTAATTTTCGTATCATGAAACTTTTTATAAAAAATGACAACAATAGATACCACAATATGTATTTGGTACATAACATCATAAACCTAATCACTTATCAAAAACTATATAGGTGACAAAAGAAATAATGATAAACCTACATTTCTTGGGGTACTTTTTCAAAACCAATGTGGTAAGCAAGAAGTGCTGCAGGTGCTTCATTAATGATTTGTAATACTTTCCATCCAGCTTCTTCGGCTGCCTCTTTTAAGATTACCCTTGTTTCATCATTCCAAGAATGAGGAGCACAAATGACACAACTAAGATTCTTCTCACCACAAGCACCAACACCAATATCTATATAAAAAACAAAATAAGTATAATAGAACAGACAGACAAACAAGACTTTATCAATAAAAAAAGCAAGGTAATTAAATAGCATAAGAATGTTTCAATTCAAGAAAGCACCAATAAGAAGCAGAGGAAATCCCAAAAGCCTTCCAAATCTCCTGATACTTAAGGTATTATAAAGAAGTAAGATGACTTGTGATTCGTTGTAAAAGTCTAAAAGAGTCTTCATACTATAGTTACCATGCTAAATAAGAGGCCCACAAGCACCTACACTCCAAAGTAAACTTTTGTTATGCCATATAATTTACAATGTAGCTCTAAGGTGATGAAAGGCCATTGAATAAAACTAGCATCAAGTTATGCATTCTGAACAATCTGATATATTTTATGATAACGAATACATAATGAAAAACAAATGACCTATAGGTATTATGATTATACTAATTTACTAATGAGTATCTTAATAATTATACATGAATGGTTTTCGTGCAACATCAGAGCAATTTAAGTAGCATTTCTAATTATTCATTCACATAAACATAGTCTGACTCAAGTTTACAGTTAATTTAATATGTGCATGTGCATATGCCGTGTAAAGGGGCATAGTTCTTATCAGCATTGGCTATGGTCCTTAACTTGGGGTGGTGCACCAACAATCAAAGCTAACTATTAATACAATAAATAGCTTTTGGCTTTCGTCAATTATTTACAAATCCAAAACAATTTCCTTTTATTACTAAAATTTATTTGAAAGTAACCTGTCGAAAGATCATACTGGCAGTAATGACAAACCATATTAATTCATAAACTAAGCTGAGGCTCACTTAAAAACTTCTCTCAATTTTAAGGAATTCAAGGGAACAATCAATAGAAACAAATTTTGTAAACTAACATAGTATTCTGATAATTTTTAAGAGAATTATAAATAAAGGTAATAGCATAATATGGAAATTGATTAGAATTTTTATAAATAAGAGTGCTTCATAAACCTAAAAAAAATACTAAATTAGTTACTTTTATAGAAAACAAGAATAACAGCTCAACATAAATTTCTATCACTAATGTCAATATAATATTATTTGAAACATATTGGTGAATCGAGTTTTCTACCCATCACTAGTCACTATTCTTTAGTGAAGTTTTCAACATCACCAACATGCCAAAATGTTAGGATACTTTTGACATAAAGATAATGACGTTTTATAACTTACTGTACAATTTCTTAAAAATAAGAACAGCAACTTGCACTGGTGTGTACAATAATGGTTTCTGATCTGTTTCGGATATAGTATATGTAATTCCATTCTCTTTGCTGATTGGGACAGAGCTCTGTTCAATACACTGTTCTAAATCTTCAAGAGTCAAAGCAGTATCTAGTAGCTTCTTGTTATTGCTAACAGTACAAAATGCCTTAGAAAATGAAACTGATGTAGGACCAACAACCTGAAAATATTAAAAAGATTCAGGAAAATATGATAGAAACTTTATTATATAAATAATACATTTTAATGCAGTATCTTATAATGATTCATTAAAAAAAAAAAAAAAAAAAAAAAAAAAAAAATATAATATATATATATATATATATTATATATATATGTAAATATACGTAATTAAATACTATAATTATACCTTTTCTTCATGACTAAGGGTTACAACTGTCGGAGTTACCCTGTCACCTGCTTCATTTGCCAAGACTTCAACTTTTCTCTCCTCCTGTAACATTTTTTTAAGAACTATTACTTTTTTCTCTTTTATATACACTATCAAGAAATAAACTCTTTTCTAAGAATAATTAACCTTTTAAATATAAATAAAACAAGTTACCATTAAGTTAATATACACAACTGTTAGATTTCTTATTTAGTATTATTTTTTATCTTATCCCCAAAGTACATCAATTTTCGGAAACAATCAAAAAGTTAACAGTACACTCCTCAAAAAAAATTAAAACGGTTAAAGCTTCATTTACACATTATTTTTTTAAGGGCTAATTGTTTTGTTTTTTTAAATGGTTGTACATTTTATTACACAATAATAATAATTACAAGGTAAGGAGAAAAATCAGGTTAATCACGCTCGACATAAGCAGGAGTTAAAGAGGAAAGGGCTAATCCTTCCTTACCTACTCTAAAAATTATTGGAACACAAATTAATACAAATAAAATTATGTATAACGTAAGAGGTGTGTAAGATAATATTACTTCTGTCTAATAAAGCTTTTCAACCATGGCTTTAGTTACAGCTGATGGAGGAACGAATAGAGACCACAATACCTCATTTTTCTAACATTGAGCTGTCAAAGAAAAATTCAATAATTTCTGTTTTTATAGAAATTCCTTTCTAAAACTTCAATGAGCCACAGCCAAAATCAAATTCCTGATAGATTTGTTTCAACTCCTCCTTACTTGGGTGTTAAATAAATTTGGGTCAATAAAAATGAGCTCTTTTAACTAATATCTCAAAGTAGGCTTTCGCTTGCGAATGAATTTCTGGCTATTTCATGATCCCAAGTTGAAGTTTTTATGTTTGTTGGTGTTCTTGAAGTCAAATGAACCTCTCGTGATATTTTTACCACAATGTGACAAAAACAAGCCGTTGATAACTAGGGGTGGAGTATTTACAACCTTGATCACAGCCAGCAAAAGCATACTAAGAATGAACCTATCTAAATAAATACCAAGTGTAACCATTAATTAAAACTTTTGTCTCCATTCTTTACCAACATCAACATTGATATCCGGGATCACCAGTAGCAGGATGGCTAGCATAACAGCCTCCTATGCCAAAGGTCACGGGTTCAAACCTGCAGGTGGTCCTAGGATTTTTTAATGGGAGTAAAAAATCCTTAGTTATGCCGTCCTTCGGAGAAGGTTAAAAGGTGGTCCCGTGTCTGTGCGATGTCAGGTACTCATTAAAGATCCCTATCCTAATAAAACCCGGATAGGCAAAATTTAGGACTCTCACTGTAGCATCCTCTGATTAGCCATAGTAGCATACAGTGACATTAAATAAATAAACAAACATTGATATCTGTATAAAATATAATTATTTATGAAAACAACATGACCTAGGAATTTGAATAGTAAAACCATATCAAGTAAAGCACAGGATGTTCAAGTAAAAAGAAAATATTCTGATAAGAAAAGAATTCTGAGTGGATTTAAACAAAAATAGAAATAAGATTTAATTTTACATTAGTGATTAGCAATATAATAGTAAAAAGTAGTAGTAGTACATCACAAAAAAATAGTTTGTATCACTTAAAGTTTATAAAAATATGCTAACCTTAAATATTGCAATACTGGCTGTGGAATTTCCAACATAAAGTCCAAATGTATTAGCCATCTTAAATAAAAGTCGTGTCAATAGGATAAATATTGATGCGTAAAATATACAAAATCTTTTCCCGAGATCTTTATTCGCACTGACAATTTGTTAAGTTTGAGTCTAAATAGATAGCTTAACTTTAACAGAAAAGTTTATGATTTTCATCTTCTCAACACCGCAACCACATGAGAAGGAAAAGAAGGTTTCACTTGTTTACCTTGGAGGTTTCACTTGTTTACCTTATAAACATAGTGTTACCTTCCCTCATTGCAGATACATGTGGTTAGCTATGAGAGAGTTCATGATTGGAATTGTTGATGTTTACTCATACTTTGGATAATATTTTAATTCCTACTATTCTTTATTGTGTTTTGGTTACTGTTCTGTGAGCTATTACTGAAAATAGCTTAGTTTCATGCTACTTTTAATACTTCAAAAAAGTTTTTATGACTGATAATAGTGATGAGAGTAATTTCTTTGTGCCTAGCTTTATTAGAAGTAAATTTGAAGGTCTTTTATTGCCTGGACAAAAGTTAGAAGAGATTTTTGACCAAATAGGTGGTTTGGTTTCAGAAGGTCTTGATGAAATTGGGCCGGATGAAACAGTTTGGGGTTCGAAAACCATGACCTTACATAAAAAGAAACCACAAACACTAGATATGTTTTTTAATAAAGTAGTTAAGAAAGAAATTTCTGATGGAGACTCAAACTGTTCTGTAAACAGTAATGATGATTCAGTAGAAGAGTCTAATAAATTGACAAAGTTTAAGAACAGTCCAGATAGTGCCCAAAAAATATCTGAGAAGGGGAGTAAAGATGTTTTGACAAGAGAAAAGAACATAGCAGTTACACCTACCTCTAAAGTGAAAACTAAGATAAACAAATCTAAACAACACTCTGTATCCTCAGATGACGAATCATTAGAAAAACATGCTAGTTCTTCCATACACTCCTTGGACTTGTTTGCTGAAGAACCTCAGAAAAGTTCAGATCACCATGACAAAACCAATTCTGTTAATTCCTTGTCGGAAGAGGAAATTATTCCATCATCACAAGACCAACAAAGTTTCAGTAGGATTAGCTTAGGTAATTTATCTGCTGATAGAAGTTCTATCAAATCCTCACAGATATCAAAAGTTTCAAAACAAAGTTCATCCAAAAAAACAGTTACACAAAATACTAGCATAGATAAAGAAATATCATCATCATCATCATCGTCCTCATCAGAAGAAGAAGATAATGAACAGCCTGCTTTGTCCAAGTTGGATTCAATAAAAAATAAAGTAAAGTGTTTATTTTCTTATCAATTTTAGTTATATTTGGTTATAATTAACACATATTCTTAAAATCTAATCTATCAAGAATGAAAACTGTTTCTATTTAGTTTTTATTAT
The DNA here is from genome assembly GCA_023052935.1 of Piezodorus guildinii. Lineage (NCBI taxonomy): Eukaryota > Metazoa > Arthropoda > Insecta > Hemiptera > Pentatomidae > Piezodorus > Piezodorus guildinii. Next base: position 68,815,100 of record CM041293.1, read on the forward strand.
TTTATTTATGTTTATTTTTAGATGAAAAATATTAAAGAGGTTTTCTCTGGTATTGAAAATCACACAGAAAAATTTAGTTTTGAAGATTTGACAGAAGATGATGAAATCTATATTCTGCAATGTCCTAATGAGGTTTGCTTACCATAAATTCATATTTGATTGTGTATACTTAAAAATCTACATTTGTTCACCTTAAAGTACTTTGGTTTAATTGTCTTCAACTATGCAATGTTGTTTATTGCTATACCAAATTATGAAGTAATTTGATATAGCAATAAACCATATTTAAGTGTGCAAGAGTTTCTTTGGACTGATAAACAGTTAAATTAAGATCATAAACAGATCTGTTTTTTTAATTTATGTATTCTCATATAAGATATTTGCCGGAAGAGTAATTTTGGTTGTTGCAATAATTTTGATATTTTTATTTTTTTTTAGGTTGATTGCAAAAAGTTAAAAGGAGTTGAGCTAACGTTAGAAGGAAATTCAGTCGTTTCTGTTGACGAAGAAAGTAATTATGATTGTTTTTCAATGAAAGAAAATACAAAGCGCTTTTTGTATGTTGCTCTTCCAGATTCCAAAGAACAGGGAATGAAATTAGGTATAAAACTTTAATATGAGACACTATTGCTTAATCAATCAATAAAAAGATTATCCTATTTCAATTTAAAAAAAAAAGTAAAATTTTGTGATCTTTGAATGATATAAATAAGAAGTCTAATTGTATTTGAATAGCAAGTTTGTGTAATTTATTTTAATCTACATTTATTTACTTTGTTTGATGATTACAACCTAATAGATCCCTCACATAACTTTCATTTACTAATTGACACATCATTATTATTTAATATTGGACATACTATTATTTAATATAAATATTATATTATCATAAAATAAAAATTTTACACTTCAATCTAGAAGTAGGAATGTAGAAATTTGCGTAAATAATATATCATGAGTCTGTGCATTAGCAGTGTACTCTTTTTAAGTACTTGTTTTGAGAATAAAAATTGATTTATTATCTATAAATGAAGAGGAACTTATATTATGGTTAAATGTATTACATTAAAAAAAAAGTTTTATACTTTGCTCTTGTTTTTCTGCTTTTGTATTAATTGATTCTATGTAATTTTTTTAAGGTGTTTTTCGATTGGCTGGCAATATTATTTTATCTGAAAATCTTGGTATTCCTTATACCAAACCCATTGAAGGTATTGTACAAAATTTTCCTTTTCTTTTCTTTTTAACATTTCTTACTGTGATACAGAACTATATTTCTTATTATTTGTTACTACAAAGTAATTCTATGTAGTGGATTTTAAACTAGTTTCTCATCCACCACTTCAACATCATACTCTATCCGGTTACAGCATAATTGAATGATGTCATTATAATTTTTAATGTATTTAGAATTTTGATTTAATAACTTTTTGTCTTATATTTAGATGATACTCTAGGCAATGTGACATCAGAACTTTACAATAATTCCCTAATCAAGGAATCCACTGCCCAGCATGTTCGAGAAAAGAAAAAGAAGCATAGGAAAACTGATGGTAATGGCTCTTTAGTTATGGCATGCACCAAGCTTAAATACTAATTTATTTAGAACTATTTTTATTAGGAATATTTTTAATTATGTTTAAAAAAAAAAAAATTGAAAATAAAATTCTGTCCTAATGAAGGCCCACAATGTAGCCTGAAATTTTGGCGCACAAATAAAATAAATTTTGTCTTATTGGTGACCGCACCCCAACCAACTTCTCCATAAAATATTCCCAACGGTCAACTAAAACTACATCATTATGAAATAATATTGTAATTGATTTTCGTAACTAATTTAAAGGTTTCCTTTGTATCAATTCTGAATACCGAATAACTTCATTGATTTTAAACATTTATCGTAAACATTTTATTAAGAATGTTTTCAAGGGAAAAGTGTGCATTTTTAATTCTGTTTTTACTCTTAATTTTAGTTAGTATTCTAATCAGAATCAAATCATGATGTCAAATATTCATTATTTCTTTTTTTATATATCAAAATTACTTTGTTTCTTAAAAAGAAATTTACAGGTTTAATTAAATCCATGAAAAGTTCTTGTTTTGGCCTATCAAAATTTTAAGTACTATTTATTATTATTATTATTTATTTATTTATTTATTTTTGCAGGCTGTGATATTGACTCCAAATTTTCAGAATTTGAAGATAGTCAAATTATTCCTAACACTCAGGATCAGGGTATGATTGATTAATTATGATTTTATTATTTTTTAAAAATTAAAAATATTTTCTTTTCTTATTAAACAATGTATTTTTATCCTTGAAACTATAATAAACCGTTTATATATTTATAAAATTGATATATGCACTATTTAAATGAGACACGTGCCTAAAATATAACCGTTACTGGTTACTGATAAAGACAGATCTTTAGTTGCCATATTATTTATGGTTCGTACAGAAACAACAAAATCTGTGATTCCTTCATTGATTCTCCTTTCATTATTACTGCTTTGATCTCCTTCTCAGTTTCTTAGAGGAATATTAAACAGAAATCATCTTACTCTTAAAACAACTGTCTTAAATTTTCAATATTTGAATTACTTTTATTTATTATGTTTGTTCTATACCCTATAGATTTTAGATATTTTTTGTACACAAGTAATTTTAAAGTTATAATTTAGTGGTAAATAAGTTTCACTTTAGAGTTAATATATATTCTTTTATTATACAGGAACACCTTTGAAAATAAAAAAGAAGAAAAGGAGCATGGAAGGTACAAACTAATAGGACAGTAAATTATATTTATCTTGTTTTCTTAAATTCAATGTATGTATATGTTTAATAAATATGAATGTATATTATCATTTTACAGATACAAATTTAAACTCAAGCTCTTCAGATTTGAGTCGAGTTCGAATTCCAGAAACTGATTGTGAAGATTCCCAAATTATTCCAGACACTCAGGATCAGGGTATAGTGATTAATAAAATATACAATATATTATTTTTTCTACTAGGGCCCGATTGCACCAACAGCCTATGTTAAAGTTAACTTTTGCTGTTAACTAACCCGGGGTAAAAGCTAATCTTGATTAAAGTTTTTGTCCAGTTGCACCAACCAATTTTTAATCCGAGTTAGTTAACATGGGTTAGCGCGGGACGTCATCATATTCGTGACGTATTTAACAACTCCTAACCCTCTAGACAGTTAGGTTATAATGAAATGATTCTTTTACTCTGCCGATTAATATATATTAATACCATAATGGATATAATTAGTTCATCATTGAGAATTAATAATGAAATATTTTAAGATCTATTGAATATCAAGGAAGCTGGATTCTATTGTGAAACCAGACAGACAATGAGTATCTAAATGAAATAAAAACTATAGTATATGAAATGTTATTAGATGTATTCGAAAAAAATAATAAATTCAATCTGGTACAATGAAATTAAAAATGAACCCTTGACAAAAAACCTTAACGTTAATAACAATAAATTGATCAATACTTACAATAAACCAAAAATTGATGACAATATAAACAATAAAATAGTAAAACCTAAACAAAAAAACTATAACAGATCTTTACCAGAATGAAAATAATAAAAAAAACAATTGTAGGTAATATTAATAATGCGATAAATATAGAGATGATAAGAGGAAGAAATAGAAATATATACCATTATCAAAAAATGCAATTCATACCTCATCTATCCAAAAAAAGTAAGAGAACACTTGTTGAATTTAATTCACCACAGACAAAATTCGGACTATATAACCATAATAAACTAAGTAATCATTAATCAAACATTAAAGATTTTACCACACAAAAACTGAATGTTATTTATAAAATAAATTGTATAGATTGTGATAAGATATACATAGGAGAAACCTCTAAAAAGATCACAACTAGAGTCAAACAACACAGTAATAATTGCTAAAATAGTAAAAATATAAACACTACAGTATTTGCACAACACAGTATTCAGCTTAATCACAATTTTGATTTTGAAAAACCTACAATTTTGGATATAGAAAAACAATATAATCTATATATAAACAAAAACATAAAATATACCATAAATTATAAAACTGATTCAAAGCACCTCTCACAAGCAGTTCTTGCTACAATTGGGAAATTAAAATTGTGAACCTTACCTTAGTGACCTATATTTAATAATAAATCAATGTTTACTTTCTACAGTGAATTGGATGACCCTAATTCATTAGGGGCCAAAGAATATGTCAATTAAATGGGTATTTTTTCCTTGGTGTTAATTTAAAAAACAAAACAATTTTATGACATAAATTATTGACAAAATTTTAATCAAAAATGGACAATTTTTTAAATTTTAAATGACTTTCGGGTAAATATAATTTTTTTGTAACATTGTTATGTATATTTTTAGTAATGTTTTTAATTAATATTTAAAAAAGATATTTTATAATGTTAATTGATCATTTTTTGATGTATTTTAGTGAGTCCAGATGATGGGGAAGGCCCTCGAAACGTTGGCTCGTTTTAAAGTTAATTGTAATAAACTGTTTTTGGAAGATTTAGAATTCTACAAATTATTTATTAACATTTTGTATTCTTCCAATTAACTTATTTTTATTATTAATCAATTTAATGAATTAGAGGGGAAAAAATATCTAAATAAAATACAAAAAATCAAACTTTATTGATAAATATAAACAAGTAAATTACCACTTGACAACAAAAGAGGGAAAGGTTAATTGATTTAATAACACACATTGCAATTTATACGAAATTATGTCATTTCCTTTCATCATCAAAAATTTGTGTCGACAAGTGCTCTGCGAATAGCTATATCACTGTCACATATAATTTCTGATGGTTTGTTTGTTTATTTATTTAACGTCACTTTATGCTACTATGGCTAATCGGACGCTGCTACAGTGGGAGTCCTAAATTTTGCCTATCCAGGTTTTATTAGGATAGGGATCTTTAACGAGTACCTGACATCGCACAGGGTCGGGACCACCTTTTAACGTCCTCTCCGAAGGACGGCGTAACTAAGGATTTTTTACTCCCATTAAAAAATATTAGGACCACCTACGGGTTTGAACCCGTGACCTTTAGCATGGAAGGCTGTTACGCTAGCCACCCAGCTGCAAGTGATCCCTAATTTCTGATGGTAAAACAACATCAGGAAAGTAATCTTCTGGTTCTGGCACTTTGTAGATGTCCTGGGTTTCTATTGCAATGCTGTGGAGGACAGCTACAGCTACAATAATATTTATTGCTTTTTTTTGGATCCATTCGAATTTCATTGGCAAGGCAAGGAAATCTTCTTTTTATAACACCAAACTCTCAATGACGTTCCTTGTTTTGATGTGTGCACCATTATATTTTTTTTTTTCAGCAGCATTTGTTGGGTTTAAAATTGGTGTCAGTAAATATGTTTTGCAGCCATCTCACTCACAATGCACTTGAATTGAAAATCCAACTGTCATGCACAGAGTCAGGATTTTCAAGTTTGCATCGCACACTGCTTGTATATTTAATGAAAACCACCCTTTTCGATTTCGAAATAGTTTTTTATTAGCTCCACTTAGAGACTGGATTTGAATATGAGTGCAGTCAATCGCTACTACTAGTAGCATAATACCTCATGGTGAAGTAGGATATGATGCAAAATCATTAATATTAAAAATGTCAATGATATTGAGCACTGTTTCTTTTTGAAATCTATACCTTCTTATGAATTCCACATCATCCTAAATTTCAAAGGTATTCCTCCTTACTTTGTAAAGCTTGTTCCTAGGAAGTATATTTATCAGTTTTATTATATCTTCATCTGATGTTGAATATTTATCTGAAGAGATTATGTTCATTTTTCTTCGGTGTATTAGGATAAATATCACGAAAATATTCAGAAAAAAACAAACTGAAAATGACACAAACAATGTTTCAAATCTAAAGTAACAGTAGAGAAGGTAACATTGACATTGGATAATCGAGGTAGGAAGGTGAATTAACTTAACGCCATCACTTAACATAGAGTTAGGGCTAACCATGATCGGTGCAACGGAATTTCTGCTAACGGTGATTTACTTATCCAGATTAGTAAAGTTAAAGTTAACCACAGGTCGGTGCAACTTGGCCTTAAGGATTTAACTTTTTAGATTATAAAAACGTGTTAATTAATTTGAATTTCTTGTATTTATTCTGTTTGATTTATATCCTATAGATTTTAAATATTTTTTTTTGTACACAACTAATTTTAAAGTTATAATTTAGTGGTAAATAAGTTTCATCTTAGAGTTAATATATATTCTTTTATTATACAGGAACACCTTTGAAAATAAAAAAGAAGAAAAGGAGCATGGAAGGTATGAACTATTATTGGACAGTAAATTATATTTATCTTGTTTTCTTAAATTCAATGTATGTATATGTTTAATAAATATGAATGTATATTATCATTTTACAGATACAAATTTAAACTCAAGCTCTTCAGACTTGAGTCGAGTTCAAATTCCAAAAACTGATTGGAAAGATTCCCAAATTATTCCAGACTCTCAGGATCAGGGTATAGTGATTAATAAAATATACAATATATTATTTTTTCTACTTAAGGATTTGACTTTTTAGATTATAAAAACGTGTTAATTAATTTGAATTTCTTGTATTTATTCTGTTTGATTTATATCCTATAGATTTTAAATAGTTTTTTTTGTACACAACTAATTTTAAAGTTATAATTTAGTGGTAAATAAGTTTCATCTTAGAGTTAATATATGTATATATTGTTTTATGATACAGGAACACCTTTGAAAATAAAAAAGAAGAAAAGGAGCATGGAAGGTATGAACTATTATTGGACAGTAAATTATATTTATCTTGTTTTCTTAAATTCAATGTATGTATATGTTTAATAAATATGAATGTATATTATCATTTTACAGATACAAATTTAAACTCAAGCTCTTCAGACTTGAGTCGAGTTCAAATTCCAAAAACTGATTGGGAAGATTCCCAAATTATTCCAGACACTCAGGATCAGGGTATAGTGATTAATAAAATATACAATATATTATTTTTTCTACTTAAGGATTTACTCTTTTACTTTTTAGATTATAAACACGTTTTAATGTGTATATAACAACTTTTTGTTATGGTTTAAATTTACCCTTTAGTTTTTTAATTTGCTATTAAAAATAATGTGTAATGATGTATTCTTCTTCCTCGGCGCACAAGCCATTTCTTGGTCAAGGCCTCATGTATCATCCTCAATGTTTTCCTTATCCTGTGCAGCAACCACCACTGCTACCTCTATGGTTTTCCTTGCCATAGCTCATATGAGCTTGAGATATATGACCAGCCCATCTTCGCTTTCCCACTGGAATGACATGGCCATCATTTGGTCCTTTGAACAGCTCATACAGCTCTTGCTGTTATCTACATCTCTATATATCTGTGATCTACATACCTGCCCTATGCAGACTCCCCTTTAAATCGATCACAAAATCTTTCTCTCATGGATCAAGCTAGCTCATCTAAATTGGACATAGTCCAGGTCTCTGAACTATATGTTGACACTGGCCAAATGAAGATTTTATACATAACCATTTTATTTGACATGTTCATTATTCTGCTCTTGAGAATGTGCCTTAGTCTGAAGAAGCAGCAATTGTTTTTACTAAATCTCTCTTGATCTCAGTGACATGTTATTTGAAGTGTTAACATTACAGCCAAGACACATTAGCTCCTTGACGCGTTCAAAGGTTTGTGGACCTATTCTTATAGCATTTCCTGGTATCACTTCCTGTCCCTTAGCATGTACTTGGTTTTGATAGCATTAATGACCAGGCCCAACCTCTCTGCAGCATGCCCCAATGCCTGGAAGTCTATCTGAAAATCATTAAGAATTTATCTACAGTATTCAGTTCATCTGCATAATCTGCTGGGAGCTGGACGGACCTATTGAAGAAAGTGCCATTTGTTTCAATGCCTAATTCCCTCACAGCTTTTTAAAGATCCAGATTAAACAGCAGGCATACCAGAGCATCAACCTAGTTTAATGATTTATAAAAAAAATTAAAAAGTAATGTTTGATATTATTATCTGGATTTATTAAAAATTATCATTTTCTATGTTTTGCTGCTATCGTGAGAACTATCTTTCACTTGCTTGTCCCTATCATTGTGTGGCCTTTAAATTTAAATAACTTGTTATAATATATTTACAAAAAATTAATATATGCATTTATTAATTAACAAAATTATTTAATTTTTATGACTAATTAAGATGTATTTAATTAATTATTCATGTTATAATATTTTAAATTTATCATTTATTATTTTCAGAAGCATCTTTTAAGGTCAAGAAAAACAGAAGGAGCAAGAAGGTAGGAATATAAAAATTGACACAAAATTTATTTTTAAAAAATATTGTTATTTAAGATATGTTATCAACAAATTCCGATCAGAAATCAACGATAGTTTTATATTCTTGCTACATTTTTTTTTATATCATATCAAGTCCCACCTGATTAATTGAATTCAGAAGACATATTCAAAATATTTTACTATTGTTTGTTCTTAGCAGGTGTACATTTGTTTGCTACTCAGACCTTGTAATAGCATAATGTTTCTTCCAATTCCCATCAGATTCCTTTTATTTAGATAAGCTTATCTTTACAATTAATATCATTCAATCTCTATTTATATCTTTAAAACTATACCTCAGGTATATGAGGAACAGGATAGATAGGTGATTGGTTTAAAACAATAATTGGAAAAACAAATAGTTTCACAGACATAATAATTCCATTGTTATAACAACTAAAGCAGACAAATAAAATATCCAAGAACTTGTCCTGGAGTTAACGAGCTTCATTACTACAATGAGATGATGATAGATGTAATTATTGTTCTTCCAACAGTCTCATTTTAAAAAGCATTGGTGTGCTTAAAATTTTGGCTTTGACCTTCAAAATTTGAAATAGGCATGGAACGAAGTTCTGCTTTATATTTATTTTCTATTTATTCTTTGTTAATGTAAGATTTGCAATAATCATACTGAAAGTTGTATTAATAAAACAAATATTAAAAAAAGAATTTTGTTATTATAGTTAGAAATAAAAAAATAAAATCTAACCTATCATATACAGTGAGTGTCAAAAGTATTCGATTTCGTATTTCTTTTCTTTAATTAGTATATTTCACTACTATTAATTTGTATAATTCTTTTTTACTCCCAAATCTTTAAAAGAGACTCCCATAAAGGAAAATCACTCAACAGATAACCGAAAAGTTTATTTTTTTTTAAAATAACCGATTAATAATGTAAAATTACAAGATCGTTCAGTGTCAAAAGTATTCGGAAATCGCAATATCCCAGTTGTTTAATGGTTTCAAATTTTAATATTTTCACCAATCTTCGACATAATTTTATGCTCTAAGCAATTCTCCTCTCTCATGTAATATATACCCAACCATTAAAAGATTTTTTTCAAACATAAGGCCCTAAAATAAAAACGCAACGATCGTACAACGCCCTCGAATAATTTTTAACACGTTCACACGTTAACACTAAAGAGGAATAGTTGAAATGTTGAAAAAAATTTATGAGAATATATGGATGGCTATGTGCAGTGTAGATAATATAATAATAAAATATAAAAGCAAAAAAGTAAGCGCCCAAAAAATATTAAATGTTAAATCTAAAAGACTGATTATTCATCAAATATAAAAACAATACCTCAAATGAGTAAACCTTAGCTTATTTATGAATTTTTCAGAACTTCTGGATACACAATAAGTGTTTCAACTGTTCACTGCGTTCTAAAAAAATTTTACGAAAAAGAAAACATGGTACAAGAAGTACGTAAAACATCTATCAGCAGGCAAGGAAATGAGAGAATAGGCTGAATGTTTGTAATATTTTTAAAGAGAAGGTTGGTGAATTAAAATGTTTACAGATGACTCCCATACTAAAATACATGGTTCTTATTAAAAGATCATGGTTTAGAGGAAACCAAATAAAGAATTTAGAATGCCATAGTAAAACACCTTGAGCGGTCAGTGATAGTTACGTGTGTTTTTCTTTGAAAAAGTTTGATAACATTGGATTCATGGACAGAATTATTGATAGGTTTGTGTATTTTTTAAGCATGAAAAGCCAGAATTAAAAGTAGAAGAAAAATTAGGAATAAATCAAATTATTAACATGCCCGCGACCATGACTCTGGACATATATACGTTATCTATTCATATTTAGTTGCTGCAAAATTTTCAAAAAGTTCTCGAAATGCCTCTTCTATTATTTCTTTCAAATTTAATTAACTATTTTTGGGTCTTAATAAAAAGGAAAATCAGGAAATACCATATTCAAAATAAAAATGGCCTCAAGAAACAGCAAGTGCTTGAGTGGAATAATATTTCACACCAAACAATCAATTAATTAGTAAGATTAATTCCTAGGTGGCTAAAATCTATAATTATACAAAAGTTTTTACCAACAGGATGTTTATTTATGATCGCTGCACTAATATAACAAGGAAACCACGAAATTCCGAATACTTTTGACACCATTAACATACACTACTTTTAATTTTTTCGTAAATAAACGTTCAAAACGTTAAAAGTAAAATGATTATTGTCGTAATTTTTGGTTTTAGGTATTGTATACCTTCCTCCTAACATTATAAAGTGGGTAAGAACTCTTTAAAAACATAAAAAATAAGTAAACAACAAGTGAATTACAGAATAATAGTGAATTCCTAATACTTTTGACACTCACTGTAGCTATTATTATACCACAGTAACTAATTCAGTACATTTTATCTTTTAAAGAAGTAAGTAGTTAGATGCTTATGTTTTAAATCAAACTTTTTTGTTTTTCTTTTGTTATAGATATCACTCAAGATAAAACAACTGATGGTGAATTTTTTAGTGAAAATGTTACTGATGTATTGAATAATCTTGCTTCTAAGAAAAAGAAAAGGAAGCATTTCAGTTTGGAAAGTAAGTTAACTACATGAATATTTAAGCTATCTTGTTATGGTATTATATTTTGTATCCTCAAAATATATACATTCAAATAGTATGAATTGAGAATGGCTCAAAAAGTAAGATTTTAAAAGATTTAATTGGGATTCAAACTTAAAATGTAATATAGGCAATCTGATTTCTTATATGTAAATATGTACACATTAACATAATATTCTATTTTTTTAAACATCACTACTCCTCATGAATATAATAACGTTTTTTTGTGTAGGTAGTGAAATAACAGATTGCGAATCAGACTTTGATAAGTTTTTAAACATAAAAACCGAACTGGGAGAGCCTCAAGTCGTTTCTGATTTCCAAGGTATGTATTCTGTATTACATTATAACTTTTGTATTTAGCTATTTAAAATTTGTTAACTTTTACATCAACACCCATTATGTTGCTTAAAACATTATATTAGTACATTTTAATAGTTTTCCACTGGTAAAGCGGTATAAATAATAAAGTAGAATTCTATTGATTTCCATTATTTCCTTAATTTACTCTTATTTAATATACAATTAATAAATGCTCAATTTTCCTAATATTGAAACTGAGACAGAGATAGAAATGGCCTTAGTTAAGAGTGACTGGAGGATAACTTATTAACAGTTTCAATACAGTGAATTGTTAACTCAACTGAACCAGCTCCACAAAAAACGTTAAGGCCCTAAGACTTAAATAATGATCAAACATGTCTAAAAAACTATATTTTCTCAATTATCAATTCCAGTAATTTGCCTACTTCTAAAACTTAACTTTACCTCATTTTTAAACTCAATTTATTTCAGCTCTAAATTAGAACATTTTAAAATAATTCCATTATACTGGCTGAAATAAATAAAACAAAATGATGCTGCATTTCTAGATAATTTTTTTAAATCAACTTGATGTTTAAATGGGTTATGTGAGATCGTAATGAATTATGAATTTTAGAAACATGAATATTTCTTATTTCATTATGAATCTTTCATAGTGCAAAATCTGGTTCTTTGTAGTTTTAATGTTTGATATCCTTTTATTTTATTTTTTTCCAGATACACCTTCAAAATCAAAAAAGAGGAGTAGAAAAGATATAGAAGGTAAATTAAAGATTAATGATAAACTTGTGTATACATGTAATAACAGTTTGTTCTTAATTGTTCTTATACATAGCCCTACTGTTCGTTGATTTTTTATTAGTTTTCTTGTTAAATTAAAATTTTTTTTGTTTGAGTTCTTGCAGTTTTCTTCTTTGCATTTTCTTTAGATTCAGTAATGTTATGTGAAATCGCAATTAAGAAAAAGAAGAATTCTGGAAGAAGAAAAGTTAATAGTGCTATCTTAACTAAATGAAAAAACAAAAAAATTAAGATGGTATACTGAATATTAATGTCTAAAAAATTTTACTGAATAAATTTAATATTCTTCTCTGACGTGACAGACCGTGTAAGCCCTTGGCTGTGTGGTGTGATCTCCTGGGAGAATATACTCACGATTCTCGATGAAATTTTATAGGGTAGGGTCATCACTCTGTATGCCTATTTTTGTAAGAGGCCACCATTTGGCTGACGGGTCTCACATACCCAGAGGAGAGGCTGTAAGGAATCCCCATTTAATTATATCCTTATAAAAGTCCTGCTGGGACTGGGATTCGAACTCACAACCTTTAGCGTGAGACACTAGCCACTCAGCCAGAGGCTTCCCTTAATAATAAATTTAATCATTAATTGTAAATTAAATAATGTTTTCCTAGAAAAGAGGAAATAATCGGTTATTGGAAGAATTTTTTTTTCCTGATTTTTTTCTTTTGGTTCATTAATAATAATTTTTGTAAATTAGAAACAATCTCATTTTTATTGATTGCTTTTATTAAATTACCAATATTGTGACTGGAAAAGAGACTACAGAATATCATTAGATGTATATAACCTGAGGTGCATTTGATTACATAGGTTTGGCGAAATAATAGAAAAAATAAGAAAGATAAGGTTATCACAATTATTAATCTGACAGTTTATTTATTTAATCTTCAATAAACTAATAAGCAACACTATTGTTTAAATAAACAATGGCATACAGTAAAAATACATTGTGATGTTTCTTTATTGTTTTAAATTAATAAATTATTTATTTTAGATTTGAGTTTTATAATCTTATTGTCGAACATAGTGCATTGGCAGTTTAAAAAAAAGTAATTGTGTTCTGAAAATAGTTTGAAGAATATCATTTATTTAAAATCAAATTTATTATGAAATTACTTTATTATTCCATTTGGTGATATCAATAAAATTTGTTTCCTTAGTACAAAGGTGTATTGGTTCTGCCAACACTCAGTACTAAGCGGTATGTCTGTTGGTACATTCTTCTCCGATTACATGTTAACTATGCTGCAAATAACTTTCTTGCTTCCTAACTACCAAAGATAGAGAGTATTTAATTTTTTTTTTTTAAATAAATACTTTGTCCTCGCTAAATTGAAAATTTCTTCTCTTAATTTGTTTTATAAATTAGGAATATGTTCATCCTTATGTCTTTAGTTAACTATGACAATGAACATTAAATTATATTTGAGGGACTGAGATGTTATCTACTACTATTGATTTGATTAAATTTTCTGTGATTGTAAATGTTTGTAATTAAATGTCATATATCAAGTTTATTAAATTCTATCTCCCAATTTGATTGACATATGGGTAAACTTATTTTTTCAATGTCGCCTTATATTGTATCAATTTTATGTGATTGATTTTTTTGATTGGAACACTACACATGCAATATCATCCAATCCCTAACTTTATAAATATTTTTTTGGCTAAATTACTTATATCATCTTTTATGTAAAAGAATATGAATATCATTACATAATATATTAAGGTCCTTTTTCTTAAATTAAATTATTAATTAAAAATCAAAAAAATCTAGTGATATATGTTCTGGTTATAATCTCTATATATATAAAATGATAACGCAGTTTTGGTTTCCGCTAACTCCTTCTAAACACAAGACGGATTTTGATATGGTTTTCACCATCATTAAGGGCATTCTTTCCTGAAGGTTTGCAAGTAAAATACATTGCAATTTAGCTTTTCTTTAAACAGGAAAAGTAAGTTTTCTGTAACCTAGTCATCAAAAAATTATTCCTGACACATAATATAAGTAGTAATATAGACATATAATATACTGTTGGAAAGCGCAAGATTTTGGGAAAGTTAATAGAAAGATGTTATAAGCGCATAAACTTATGAACAAATGTTATTTGCAATGTTGTGGATTAGGGAGGTTATGGTGATCATTCAGGTTATATACTTTCCTTCCATACAGTAGTCAAATTTTTAGAAAAAAATATCATGTACCAAATTGTACGTTAGTTGCTAAAATAAAGGTAAAGTTGTTATAAACTAATGCTGTTAATAATTATTTCTTTTTTTAGATCATTTCACAAAAAAATAGTGGTTTCACTGTAAACTAAATTGGGCTCCCATGAAAACTAAATTAACTTTAAAACCTTGAAATACCGCTGGGGGTCCTAGGATTTTTTAATAGGAGTAAAAAATCCTTAGTTACGCTGTCCTTCGGATGGGATGTTAAAAGGTGGTCCCGAGCCTGTGTGATGTCAGATACTCGTTAAAGATCCCTATCCTATTAAAACCTGGATAGGTAAAATTTAGAACTCCCACTGTAGCATCGTCCGATTAGCCATAGTAGCATAAAGTGATGTTAAATAAATAAACAAACAAACAAACCTTGAAATATATTTAGATAAAGTTCTTATGAAATCTAAAATTGAAATAAACTGAATAAAGTAGGAACCGTTAAACATAACAAACAAATAAACTAAACCAATTTTTGATTTTTTGACCAATTCATATTTCTAATTTCTTCTGATGATTTATTACTATAATGAATGTGATGTTATATAATAAACATAATATTTTCTTGCTAAGTACACTTTTCGTTACGATAAACTAAAACTACCAAAGTAATAAACTTTTAATTGGTCAAACTGAAGATTTTTAGACATAAATTACACCACATTTAAATTGCTCCCGTGCGAAGCAAGCGAGAGTTGCTAGCTAGTTGTATATAAATAAGTAAGCAAAACTGCATATTTTAAGAATATTAATGATATTTAACATAATGTTTCTTAAAAATTTTAGTGTCTTATTTGTTGAATTTTTCGTTTTACTATATTTCTAATTAAAGATTTTAACCTTTAATCTTAGATTCAGAAGAATTTTCTAATGAAGAGATCCCAAGGAAAAAAAAGAAAAAGAAACATAGTGAGTATAGTTAATTTATCATTTGATTCTTGTAATATTCCGAATACCTGCTTAATAATCATGAGTTTTAGTTAAATTTTATTTATTTGATATTCTCTTATTTAGGGAGGAGGCTAAGTGTTATTTTTGACCAATATATCTATCGAGTATGTTTTAATATTGCATATATCTTAATATTTATAAATTAAAAAAAAAAAAACATTTGGCCCACTTACTAGAAGAAAATGAATTTGCAAAAATATTATGAAGCTCAGTAACGTTGGGTAACTTCAATTCAGATATAATGATTGTTCTTTTTTATATTTACAAATTTGTAAGTCTCCATATTTCTTGTGTCCTTTGCTCTCCAATGGACGCATCTTTTTTCTGACCAAGTAATTCACAACACCTTATTTTTTAATACCATGAACAGTACCCACCATAACAATAATTGAAATAGTAATACAGTTGAAGCCATTAATACCCGATTATAAGAGAGATCATAAATGTTGAGCTAGTGGGTAAACATGAGGAGTAGATTCAGATTTTGATTATCAGACAGTGTTAAGTTTCATCCAGTAAATTTAGCATTTTATCATTGGTATTAACCCAATCTTGTGATTTATTTTCAGTTAAAAATTGTGGTATAAACTCAATTCTAATAAATTAAAATAAAAAAAACTTGGCAAACTACTCCAAGTAAAAATAATATTGTTCTTAACATTCTTTTTTGTCATTGTAAATTAAAAATAAATAACTTGATTTTCATTCAACTTATTTATTTTTAATCCAGGTTATTCAGAAAGTCAAGATACACTGTGAACTTTGAAAGAAGATTGAAACAACCCAATTACATCTCCTAATTTACTGGCAAAATTAGTACTAATTTTTTATCATCTCTATAGGTTTTTTTCTTTTTTTTTTTTTTTTTTAATCATTAATTTGATTTTATAGGTAATCATTTTGCCATTATAAATATTTTTACATTTCACCAATGTACTCGAAACTAATGAAATTTTTCTTTAAAAAGTACCTTGTTCTTATTTGTTTTTGCTCAGAATGGTAATTTTAGTTAATGAACTATTATTGTATAAATTGTATTATATTTTAAAATATAATTGTAAATAAATCATTTTATTAAGATATTTCTTCTTTATTATTCCCATCGCTCTTTGAAGTGTCTTTTTCCTTAAATAAGGCTGAAGGTAATCAGAAGTAAAGATGATGTCCTCATTAATTCATTATTTGTTAAAAATTGTCAGCCAGTGAAAAAGTGTGCTTAGTATTGTCAAATTAGAAGAAATGGGGAAAGGCAAAGAGTAAATGTTGGAAGGAGTATTATAAAATTGTTGAGGAAAAGCGATGACTTAGCCCAAGAAATATACTTTCATTTTTTTTTTCTCAGTGAAAAAAGCTTTGAAAATTTCAAACCAACTAACAGGAATCAATTGCTAATAATGCATTTCGTAAGATGACGGTAATTTATTTAATAGTTGAATTATGTGGTTGCATAACTTGATCTTATTGAGTTAAATGTTTTGTAATCAACAACCAACTATATTTGTTAATTCCAAATTATGATTTGAGGTGGAATTTATAGAAAGTTTGCCATCAAAATATTTGCTCTGATTAAAAAAATGGCATATATTTCAAATATGACATGGATATGAATTCGAAATAACATATCAGTCTTTCAATTTTATCCCCAATATTTTTTTCTATGCTTTGCTGATTGCTTTGAAAAAAAATTAATATAAAAATTATTTTAATTTATATAGCTGTAAAATTTTGTTTTGTTAAAATTATCTTGTATATTCATTCTCTGCTTTTAGTGAGGGTCATTTTTCGTAGATATAAGCTTTTGTTCCTCAAGCTTTAGTCAATGTATTGTCTTTGTTGATGAACAATATTGTTGTTAATTGTATTTTCTGCAATTTTCGTTCCATCCTTATTTGATTATTATTATAAACATATATGATATATGATTATAAAGAACCATTTTATGAAAAACCTAGGCATAATAAGTGTTCAGTTCTTACTATTTTCCTTAAATTATTCTTTGAGAGAGTAGAGCATGCCATCCATCTGATGAACACTCAGCTAATCAATGAAATAGAGAATGATTTGCGTGATAAATCCTGCAAATCTTAGTTTTAATTATCTTCAGAGTTTCAAACGGTTACGTTACCATATAATTATTTTGTCAAGAATTTTTTTTCTGATTAATTATGGCTAAATGGTACCTTCCTGATCTACCATAAAGATCTCATGCAGGGGACTTTGTGAGGTTTACTTTGACTCCTTTATTCAAGAATTCTGATGGGATTCCAAATCTATGAATTTATTATTCCACGTTTTCAGGATATCAGACAGGATACGAGATTTGAATAATGATACTTGAAAATCAGCTGATTCTTTCATTGCCATTCTTCTCAAGGAGCAATCCTGTGATCTGAAGAGGAGATGAGTGCCAATAAGTAGAACCATTAGAGCTATTTGGAACTAGTTTTTAAGAAAACATAGTATAAAGGTGGAGCTAATATTTAATGTTAGCATTCATCAAAATCCCTAGTTCATATAAGTTAGAGATGTAGAGACAGTTTTTTTTAAATATATTTTTATTGAAGTTTACAACTGTACAAAAAATACATCAAGTAAATATGCTGAAATGTTATAAAACATGAAGAGAAACTGCCCATTGGCAGCACTCTTTGGTAGTAAGTCTAAACAAGGAGGTCTCGAGGCCATCTTCTTTTCAGACACATTAACATCTTTGGAGGATTATCAGAAATAGAAGAAGAAGCCAGGATTGAAACTAATGGATTAGAGTGGGAGTGGAGTTTTTCGTGAAATTTGTGATACCTGGTATGGACGTTTTTTTTTTTTACAGTAGGTAACTAACTAACCCATTCTAACTGCAGAGGGTAGGTAGATATTCATTCCTGGGACTGCCAAAAAAATTAATTTTAATATGTCCAGGACTGATTTAATGTGGTGCTATATGATGACTTTGAGATCACTAAGGACACTGAGCCTTAGCTTACTCAACATCAGGAATTCTGCATGCTATGTGTTGACTAGGGATTTTGTGGAATGTTAATATAACTTATTAGTATAAGCAGCTTACAGAAATATCCAAAATGGCGGCCAGAGTTAATGTCTCTGGGAACAAAGTTCAACTCTGTCCACCAATTTTAGCCTACCATCAAGGTTGATTACATCACACAGCAAGGATAGGAATTCTTTCTGTGAATTGAAATTTATTTTGTGGTGGTCTCACAAAATGAATCTCGTCCTCCACACTCTGGTTAGAATATATGAGTTACTTGTTAGATAACCTGTTCTGCATGTCTCAAATAGTGTAGGAAAGAACGTTAGATAACGAGATAAAGTTAGATCCAGCAACAGTATAATTGACAGAACACAAAATGATTCTGTTATCTGGTGGGTGATTGATATGTCAACTGTGACAGATGAATGAATCACAGTTATCGCTCCTGAAATTCACTTTTGGAGAACATAAAGGATTTAAACCTGATCAATTGGTCCATGCCATTGAGCATAAAAGGGACTGATAGCGAAAATAGTGGGTGGAAGCTTTTTCTTGGAATGGAAAAATATAAGGAAGTAAACTACGAAACAAGCCCTTTACCCGATATTTCAAACACATGGCAAATACGAATGAAATTATTGACGGATTCGCAATTTTTCATCAAGTAGATTTTCTGATTTCATGAGCTCTAGATTAGAAATCCTATTACAGTTATTTATCTTTGAATAGCTGAGAATAAATATTATTGAAAATTTAACGCAAAACCTCATTAAAAATATAAGAAAACATCATCAGAGATATCGGTTCTCGATCAGTTCAATAATGGTGGCCGATCAATCAAGCTTTGATTAAAAAATTTGTCCTGTCCATTTTTCTTCGTTTGCAAGCAATCAACTATAACAACAGTTACAATTTCATAAACAGCTAATTACTTAAACATTAAATTCACTAGAATTAGTTGTTTGCTATTTGTTATGTACTGTTTTCAGTGTAACGTTCTTGAACGTCCAAAGAGGTTCCATGTTTTCGTTTAAAGGTTATATTTATAGAAGTGATTTTTTGAGTTTGTAGTATTTTATTTTCAGTGAAGAAATGGATCTTTCTAAGGTCAAGAATAACGAGAAACTAGAACTTTGTACTTGGTATTTCCGTGGTAAGTTTTATCTGGAGGTCACTTATATAGATATTACAAATGATATTTACCTTTGTTTCAGTAGTTGGAATAAAAGTTTTGTTTATACCTGACTCAATTTAATTTCTTAATAATGCCAAATAAAAATAATACAAATAGCTTGATACTGATTATGCAATTAGGGAACTTATTTATCTATTTGTTTGTGGACTAAATTTCTTTGTTATATCTGGAACTATTAGCATTTAAAACAAATATTAGTTCTGTTTCTTTACTAAAACTTAGTTTTAAACTTTCAAATAATCTTTTGTTTTTGTAAATTTCATTTCTACCAAATAATCTTTATATTTTTCCTTTACTAGATATTTTTAAATGTAAATCACTACCAAATTTTTAGTTTTGATGAAGACAATTTTTTATGGACTTATTAAAGTTATAGAAGGTTTGTAATTTAACCAATTTTTTATTATTTTGTCCTAAGGCTGGGTGCAGGTTGGATTTTCTATTAATTTTTTATTGCTTAAGAAGAAATATTCAACCCAAATATAATAATCATTTTGAAATAATTTGGACATATGTATTTTAAAAAATTGTATTTGATTTGTTATTACCTAAAGCATTGTGCGTAGTTAAAAGAGTTTTTATAAATGATGACGTTAAAGTTTAAACTTTTTTTTAGCTGGATTTTTTGGTCTTCCTATTGTTTGGTTTGTTAATGCAGTTTGGTTCTTTAATGAAGCTTTTAGGAAACCAGCTTATGAAGAACAACGTGCAATTAAACGATGTAAGTTATTTAAAAATTATTTTTTTATTTTTTATGGAATTTTTTCCTTTGTTTAGATATCATTATATATTCTAAGAATTCTTTATCATCTCTGGTAGTAAGTTTCATTATTTCTTTCTGATTATTTTGTCCAATGTAACCCTTAGCGCATACAATGGTAACTCCTTTGTAGAGCAAATCAGATCCATTATAGTTCTTTAGATCAGGTAAGGAAGGAGCCTCAATAACATTGGAAAACTGGCTTTAGGAAAACTATTGGGTTGTCTGAAAAATATACATAATTTAGGTTTATATATATATATATATATATATATATATATATATATATATATATATATATATATATGATAATGATTACTTCCATTTATGAAATATATAATAAGGGAAAATATTGTGTACATGAATATTATATAATATGAGTTTTCACTGGTAATACTTGTCTTGGGATTCCCTGAGTCGAAATAAAATAACCAAGTAAGTAATAAAATCCTGCAAAAAAGTATGTGTGTATGTGGTAAGTTTTGGTCAAAAACGACCAGTTTTACAAAACTGAAATATCATATTTTAGAAGCTTTTATGCCTGCGATGCTACAGCAACTTTTTCAATTAAATTCTCTGACTTAAAGAGCCACTTTATATCATGCATTTTGCATCTTTTCACGGTTTTCTCAAAAACAGCTCTAATGATTTTTATAAAATTAACTATATCAATGTAAAATTTAATGGGCTTTAATATTATGTCAATTTCATTTTGATTCAAATAGTCTCACAGGGCTTCAATGCTGATATTTAAATTTTTTGTCCTCTAAATTATATTTAATTTTGTAGATTCGAAAAAATTAACCATATCACCTTGTAAGCAATAATAAAAAACTGGTAAACATACAAGTTGAACAAATTTGATTGCTATCTAAAGGAGAAATGAGCAAAAATATGTGTTTAGGTTTTTTTTTTTTTTTTTTTTTTTTTTTTTTTTTTTTTTTTTTTTTTTTTTTTTTTTTTTTTTTTTTTTTACGTAACAACAGTAATCAATTATTATCTTATTTACAAAGTTGTATATGGTAATGGATAGAAAAAAACTAAGTAGTTATTGTGAATAATAATATATTAGATTATTTAATAAAACATATTTCTATCAGAATAATGCTATTAATCATTAGCCTTGTTTTCATCTTTATTTAAAATGAAAATGAAATCTTTATTTCATCTTTTTTAACTTTATTTAAAAGTGCTTAAATTGATTTTCACAATAGAGATATGTGAAAGTCATGTGTTGCTCAATCAATTAAAATAATCTTCAGTATTTCAATACATTTCTGCTGTGTTGGCAGCTTATCTCTACCCTTTTAATATAAATTTTGAACTTTAAAATTTATAATTTTCAAAGGCCCTTTGATCAATAATACTTTTATTTTGTAAAAAGTGGTCTAGGTATATAAAAAAAAAGGTATTTAGTTGTCAGGAGGTCCGAAGAGTATGGCAGCCCCTCATAGCCAAGTTTCTACAATTTCCATGACATTACACGTGAGACATGGCTGAGCCTTGTCATGCAACAGAATGTGCCTCTTCCGTTTGACCAAAGATGTCTTCATTAAGCCTATATAAATAAAATATATAAATATAAATTCAATTATTTCAAAGTACGTATATGTTAATATTAAAAAAAAAAAATATATAGTTCAAAAGACCTTTTGATCAATCCTATCTAGTAGCAATGTATTTGTAATGTAATTGGGTACAATTTGACTTCCTGTCTGAGAAACTCGCATTAAACTGATGGAAGCAAGTTGCCCTGCAACCAGATGACTGAACTTACAATAAAATAATTATGAGTTTGTCTCTTGTTACCTGGGGGCTTTTAATTCAGCATTCCCTCTTCCCTCTTTCTCTGACCTAAGTCTTATTACACAATGGGAAAACAAAATTACTTTCTTTCCAACCCAATATTTATGATTTATTTTAAGTCTGGAAATTCCTTTTGACTTTAGTTAGCCTATTGACAAATATGTTTATTGTGTTCCAAGATATTGATCTAATTTTTAAAACGGTAAATAAGAATGAATAATGCACATAATCATTATATACACTTGCTACATACTGCATGTGAAGCTATATAACTCAATTGGCCTCTTCTAATTATTTTAATAATTTTGGCAAAAAAGGGATGAATTCAGCTATTGTTGTTGTCCTTTATAAATAATATATATACATATAAAGGTATGTTTTATAAATCAGTGCGAATCATTGAATCTTGAAGTTATATAGAAAATATTGCTGAAATTCCAGTTTTAATCTTTTAATTTAAAAAATATGTAACTTTTATTAATACTAATTAATTAATTTTCAATTTTATCCTTTTCAGATGTAATTTTTTCTGGGATCGGAGCGCTTATATGGAGTATAGTCATTGGAACTTGGGTATACATATTTCAAACTTATCGAGTAGCCTTTGGAGAATTTGGAGATTCAATTTCATTTGTAATACCTACTGGAGTACCATGAATTTTAAGTTTCTTTCACCATTTAATTTATAACAAAGTGATAACTTATTAAGCGATATTGCTTCATTTTTTTTGTAATTTAAATTGTAATTAGGTACATTTTTTTATTTTTATAATGTTAGATTAAAAGGAGAAGAAAGTGGTTAGCTTAGTTAACATTTTTAAACAATTTAATTATCTATTAAAATTGAATTCATCTGATAACTTATTCTCATTTTGTTGTAATTCAAAATTTAATATTGAAAAAGAAAACCAAGTTTTATATTACTCTGAAATGTCCTTCAATCTTTAAAGTAAAAGTGTTATTACTTCATTCATATTGTTTGGGAAAATGTTGTAATACAAAATTAAACTATTCTTAAACAATTATTTCAAATAAAATAAACAATGAAGTTTAAATAAAATATTTATAGAATGAACCTTTCATAAAAAGATTTTTGTTTTTTCTTAAAACCTTATCAAATTCTTTAAAAAAAAAAAAAAAAATAAATATAACAACTTTCTACTTTTTTATGAAACTTTATGGTAAAGATCATTTTTTGGTCTCCAATTTTAATAATTGATATAGAAAACAGATGTAGTAAAGAAAATTTGAATGTATTATTAATAATGAACATCTTATTATTTTCAGCTTTATTGATTTCTGTATGTGATAGTAGTATAATAAATTATCGCAGATTTCATAATAAGCAGTAAATTAAATTAATATGTATTTAAATAACATTTGAGTAAATAAATAGTATTTGTGTTATATTACTCAATTTATGAATTTATATTTATGAATTTATTAAGATTTCATCAACCTTTACTTCTAAGTAAATAAGAGTTCTAATAACATTCTGGCTAGTTCTTAGTGTAACTTTTCAAAAAATAGTTAAACCTAATTGAAGTAATTTAAACATATATTTTTCCAATAAAGCACCACAGATTATTTATATTAATTAATAAAAATATTTGGAAAAAACTATTTAGTTGTTTCATTTACTGACCCGGAATAATTTCTTTCAGTAATTCTCTAACGGTCAACTAATTATATCCTCTGTAATATATTTTTCATCTATAACTGAGCTCCTACAGATAAAATGCCAGACGATATTTCTTTGAATTCATTCACTTATCTGACATTCAAATGAAGAGTGGCATAATTCACCATGCATCTATACCTCTTCGAATATACAAAAAGAAACTGTTAGAAAAAAGGTAATATTTTAAATTAAAATACATCAGAATGTTTATTGTATAAACCAGAAGTTCATGGAAGTATAAAAAATTTTGTGTACATATATTTAAAAATTTTTTTCATTATTAACTACAATTTGTAGTCATTCCATTGTTTTTTTAAGTACTCTACAGCCCGCTTGTATATTGTTGAAGTCCTATTTTTTTGTGATTTGTTACTGGAGAGGAATACTACTATTTCAAAAAACTGTATACTGATTTCCCTACAAACTGTCACAATGATAGTTTCATATCTCTATTCTAGTCTGACCAACTTTTGAATTATGACATCATAGTTTCAGATGTCTGACACTGAATATGGAAGCCTTCGTATTTGCAACATTCAACAACAACGTGTATGGGATTCTCAATAGAATCTGCCATTCACTAATTTCCTTTTGTTTGGTTCATCCTACTACATTATCAAATTGCATTTGCTTTTGCTATCAGACCATTCATTTCCTTTATTGGATTTATTATTAGCACTATAGATCTTATGTTATTTATTAAAAATGACTATATTTTACCAGTATATATTTTTTTAAAGATTAGCACAGAGGTTGCATTGCTTAAAATCAGAATTTTTTTTTTTATATCCCATTACATAATTTTTAAAATAATTTATTTATAGAAGTTGTTTAATGTAAATTTAATTATATTTTATTAATTAGCTAATATTATAACAAGTGTCCTTAATTAATTCATTTTATTCTCTGTGAAGGCCTATTTTACTAATTTTAAGACCTATGATTCTTTTCTTCTTCACTCAGTTCAGGAATATAGGAAGGAAAGTTTGAGTTACTAAGCTACTTTTGTGTGGAACAAGTTAGTGGAGTATTTAGTCTTGTATTTATTATGAGATGTATAATTAAACCTTGGCATTATTAATGAGTTTTGATTCTTTATTTTGTTTTTGTTAATTAGTTTGTTCACACAAGGGAATATATATCTATCTATATGGCAATACAAGTGAAGGAGGGTCTCCAATACTTTTCTGGGAAATTCTTCCATCCTTGTGACTAAGCCTTCCCAATTTTAATAATATCCACATCTCCTTAAAGTTAATAAAGCTCCTTATTACTCTTAATCCTTCATCCATCTCAATCTGTTATTGAGCCAACTATTCAGTTTAAGATTTTCTTTAAAAAATTAACAGGCAGTTTTAATTGTATGTTGAGATGGTCCAGATTTGAGATGCCTAGATAAGAACAGGGCGTATTTGAGTCTTTTATATGACCAGTTTAGTGACCCTGCTATTAAATATGCAGCATGAATAATTTTCAGAGTTACAAAAGGAAATAAATATATTTAATAAATTAAAAACAAATTGTGATTTATTATTATATTACAAGATATATTTTCAATTATTCTAAATATGTATGGCAATTAATACAAATATTACAATAATGTAATTTATATGACTACATATTATATACACATCATAGAAAAAAAGTTTTGAAAAAAATTTATTATCCAAGATTTATTACCTAATATTCAATTTTATTTAATCGATTCACTTTTTTAAAGTCACAAATTTATTAAACAGTCACTTTCCTCGAACCAAAGTTGTCTTAAGTTGATTTATTCTTCTTGCTTCTATTAGCTGACTTTCATTGGCTCAAAGCCTCCTTTCAGGTCATCTTCTGATGCTAAAACAATAAAAAATTAATACTTGTTAATGTTTAATATAATAATATTTACATATAACATTTCTTGGTTAGTATTTTGTTATCTATATAAACGATTGGTCGCTATATTGAATAGTTTTTAATTGTTTGCAAAGAAGTAAGTATATGGTGATTTTCATATTCTGAATGTCAAAGTACTATTTTATTTATAATTTTATTGAAATTATCCTAAGTGAGATGTAGAAAAAAAAAAAAAAAATGTAATCCCAGTGAATATATATTAAAATATTTTAACTGTAGTAGCTATGGTATTTAAAAAAACAATTTTACCTGGCTTGATACTGAAATAATTTTGTACGTTATTCCTAGTCTGTTCTGGTCTAACTCTGAGTTATGTTGAATAAATTATTTATTATCTAGAATATGTTTAAAGAGGCAAAAAAAAAAAAAAAAAGAAAAGAAAAAGTTATTACTATGCTTCTTCAACTTTAGGGAATAGAACTTTTTACAGAGATCAGATGATCAATGAATTGAAAAATTGGGTTCAGTCCACTTTAATGATAATAGATCATTCACACTTAGTGTAGAAGAACTGTAGTTGAGATCGCTAGGAATGATCTCACTCAAAACATATCTTGTTTCCTTTTTCTACATCCATATCATATATTAATAAAAAAGCTTTACCTAGCTGGTGGGTATTTTCTTGAAATCATTTTAGCTCCAAGTTTGAAAAATCCTAATAATCCTTAATTGCTTTGTGTGAGTTCACAAAAAAAAAAAAATTATCTAGCCCATTCAGAATTTTCGTGTTCCCAAAAACATCACTAATTTTTCATTCACGATTAAATATTAATTCAATATATTACTTTAGTTATTTATATATGAAATATATAGTAAGGGAGAGTAATTTGATTGTGAATATTTTTGAATTATATATTTTTTTTAAATACCTATGGAACACTCTTATTACTTACACCTCTGTTATGATAGCACAGTACTCATATAATATACCGTACTGCTCAAATCTCTTAATTATTTAGATTTTAATACTTAAAATTTAAGTTTGACTATCTGTTAATTTCTAGTCATTTAAAACATTTTCTGTCTTATTAAAAATTATATTAACTGCAAATTTATATTTATATATCTTAAGTGTAATATTTATTCTTTAAAATGAACATTTGCTATTTGCCATTTTGTCTCATCCAATAATTTTCCTAAGATTATTTATTCATAGACATTCATATTTGAAATAAATATGTTAATGGATCTAGCAGAAATAAGGTTTTCCTATATTCTTAAAATCAATGTTTTGCTTTTTTTAAAGAGTAGTTTTAACTATACTCAAAATACGTTAGGAGAATAAAAAAAACATTTATTCAAATTATAAACAGATTCGTTTTCTTTTTGAGAAATATTCAAGATCTGCTCAGAATTATATCCTAAATCCGATTAATAATTAACATTAATGCCATACACTAAATCATTGTCTACATATTGTCTATCAAGATTATGAGATTATTTTAATACTTTGTCCCAAAAAAATTATACCTGGAGGAAGAAAATCATTATTCAAATGAAAATATCTTGTCGAAACAGAACATTCGACCAAGTCTTCTGCTTGACAAGTTCTGCTTCTCTGGTTGAACTTGGTGGTAGCACCACACCAAAAGTGTGATTTCAGAAGTCTGAAAAAAAATTCATTATTTATAATTTTCTTACAAATTAAAAAAAATATTGCGTAGGTATTCAAGATTAAGTTCAAGTTCAGATTGGGAATAGTAAAATTTTATAACAATATTAATATATTTTAGTAAAAAATAGACCTCTGGATAAACAAGTTTTTGAAAAAATCCTCATTTCAGCGCAATTGATTTTGCTACCTTAAATTTAAAATGAAATATTCCAGTTGGGTTTTTCTCTCTACTATTGAGCTAATTAACATATTTTAACATTTCTTTTAGACATGCTGATGTATGATGTATATATGATGTATTAATTTCTGTTT
Organism: Piezodorus guildinii; assembly: GCA_023052935.1. Classification (NCBI taxonomy): domain Eukaryota; kingdom Metazoa; phylum Arthropoda; class Insecta; order Hemiptera; family Pentatomidae; genus Piezodorus; species Piezodorus guildinii. The sequence continues at coordinate 68,842,691 of CM041293.1, forward strand.
AATTTTATTATTAACTTTTATCTTTTATTAATTTAGAAAATTGATTAAAATATTGTATCTAAAATATTTTTTCTTTGGCTTTGTGTATTTACTGTTCTAATATGCCTAATGTTTTAAGTAAATGATAAGAATAATGGAGAATGGTTGGGTTCCTCAATTGTTTTTCCAAGTGGAAGATAACTCTCAGGTAGGACATGTCTTCCATGATATAGCTAGACATACCAGTGGTACAAACACCATTGGATTGATTCACCCTAAAAGTAAATAAATGAATCTCTGGTAGAATTTCAAACAAATGAATGAGTATGAAAAATATTGCTAAGAGTATTTAGTGGCTAAGGATAAAGCAGGCTATTTCTTTTTTGAAGGATGAAGGGTGGAGCAGCTAAGAAGAAACACTTGTATTGAAACAGATTTCATTAGTTATTCCAAAGTGCTAAACTATTCTTAAAACTCAGGTAGAAAATAATCTGGGGGCGGACAGAAAGATAATGCAATTGTTTCCTGGGTTCCTTAAGGAAAGGCAGTTAGGAAAAACCAAATACTTTAGGCTATTTCAATATTTTTCTTTCTTTGACCACTACCTGGACTATTTTCCTTCTGAATCTCCCAATGGTCAACTATAGGTATCAATTGCATTCTTAGGATGTTCAAATATTTTATAACTACTGCTGAAATGACCTAATTATTTTTTAAAAGGAAATTCTCATGAAAATAAGTTGTAACTGTACTTACGGTCCATTAATTTCTCCTTGTGAGCATATGAAAAATCCTTTGCAGTCATTATGCATATCTGCATAAAAACCACCCTTAACCTTTCCTTCACAGTCGAAATTCGGGTCGGGTGAGAGAGATGGAGAGGTAGTTAAAGAGGATGGAGTGGTCGATGTTGTGGAATCCGTTCGAGGACGGTTTCTGGATCTTCTCTGGGGTGTTGGGCGTGGACTGGAACTCGCGGGATGATAATCGTCTTCTTGATACTGAGTCCACGAAGACTTGGTTGCCTGTGGTTGAGCCAAAGTCTTTACTGGTGGCTTTCTTTCGGTTTCTGTGAACGCAGTCGTCGTTTCGTAATTAAACTTGAAGGTCCTTCTTAAACTAGTCGTTGCTCTGGGTTGTTCCCTCCCCTGTCTAGATGTTTTTCTGTATTCTAACGTCGTGAAGTCATCATCTATGGCTTCCGAAACTGGCTTTGACTCATGAAGCGGTTCACTGGTTCTTCTACTTCCTCCCAAATTGAATTTTTCTGTGTCAATCTTTTGTCTAATCACTTTTCTTCGGTTAGACCTCGGCGCTTCAGTACTTGTCGACTGTTGCGTTCTTCTCTGCTGAGCTCTTCTCGTCGGTGGAGGAGTGGATACCCTTCTAAATTCACCATTACTAGGCGTTTGCCGTTTTTTTCTAATTTTCGACTCGACGTCTTTTACGTTTGTTTCGAATGTGTAATTTAAATCCATATCTTTTCGCATATCGTCGAATTGTTTTTTCCATTCGTTCAACTTTCTTACACCTTCTTGAAGTCCTCCTGTTTTAGTTGTTTCTCGTTGATCTTTGACTTTTTCAACAAGTTTGTTTCCAATATTTGCTATTACTCCTCCAGAATTTTCTAGTTTTTCCATTTCACTTTCTTCTTTCTTAAACAAAGTTGACATTTTTTCTTTAACTCTATCATCTATATCAATCGATCCTAATAGGTTTTGAAGGAATTCTTCTCTCGCGTCTAATTTCTTTTCAACAGTATAATATTTATCGAACTGCCTTTCAGGTTTTTGCGTTTGGGTATCATTTTCAGAAGTCCTTTTCTGCCTTATTTTTTGAACATCGGCAAAAAACGAATCGTGGACTTCGTGAATATCGTCTTGATAATCTTCGTATCCCGTCGGATATTCAACAGTTGTATTACCTTTTGAAGTTTTTACACTTGTAGAAGTGCTTGTAGATGTGACAACCGAAATAGTGCCCTGGGCTTCGGGAAGTTTTCTAGCATGGAAGTACTGAAAGTTGTAAGGCCTTGTGGAATCGTAACTATGGCCGAAGCTTGTGTCACCGCTATGGAAATGATGGTAATTCGATCTTTCTGTAGTAGGTGTGAAAAAGTATGGTCTTTCCTGTTGTTGTAAATTCAACGATCCGAAACTTTGTGAATCGGAATTGTAATTATGAGGTTTGAAATTGGAGCTCGTGCGTTGAGTAGTGTAAGCCGTGTATGGTTTCGGAGTCGATTTTGTGGGAGAGAATGCATTGTTTATCACTCTTGGAGGAGCGGGTTTGACCTTGGAATTTTGTAAACCTTGATTGAAGGCATTATGGAGGGCCAAAAGAGCTGCTATCGAATCCTGGCTGGGGGTTTGGTATTTCGTCGGCCTAGGAGTAGTGGTAGTGGTTGTGGTGGTTGTCGTAGTAGGCTTAGGGGTTGTAGTTGTCGTTGTGGTGGTTGTTGTCGATGTGGCGAATGTCGTCGCCTCTTCGCTCTCTTCGTAATCTTCATCCGTACTGCAATCTTCACATTCGAATTCATTTTCAGGTTGAATTCTGAAATTATAAATAGATTTTAGTAAATGCAGTACATAAAGAACATAAAACATAAAGAATGAATGATAGATACTATTTAAAAAAATTGAAACTAACCCAAGGTTGGCATTATTGCCATAGAGTTCTAAGTTGAGGCCGAAGAAGTCTTCGGATTTGGAGCAGTCGACTTCATCGATCCTTTCACAGACTCTAGTCTCCTGGTCGAAAACGGTGCCATTGAGACACAGGAATTTAATATCGGTAACTTCACCTGCAAGTAAAAAAGTTTTGGTATTATTATTGCATCGAAACATGATCAAATCACAATTTAAGACTTGAAAGGTAATCTTATAGACTTATTTCTTAACGTATTTGCAAGAACTAGCAACACAGAGAATTTAATTCATCGGTACAAAAATAATGATTAACCAATTATTCCTTTCACTTCCTTATATATGGAGTATATAGTAAGGGAATGTATTGCGACTGTGGAAATTTTCGAATTCGAGTTTTCACTGGAAATACACGTTTTAAGGTTTTCTGAGTCCAAATGACTAAGTCCCGCAAAAAGGTCTGTGTGTGTGGTAAGTCTAACACAAAAAGGAAAATTCATAAAAAGAATGAAATTTCGTATTTAGGAAAACTATACGCCCGAGATGTTCCAGCTACTTTTTCACTAAAATTGGCTGACCGGAAGTTGTACTTTATAATATGCATTTTGCACCTTTTTACGATTTTCTAAAAAACAACTTTAACGATTTTGATGGATGTAAAATTTAATGAGCTTTAATTTGATGTATGTTTCATTCTGATTGAAATAGTCTGATAGAACTTTAATGCCGATAATTTAAATTTTCTTCCTGTAAAATAACTTTAATTTTGTATATTTAAAGAAAGTAAGCATATCACCATGTTAGTGATTAATATTGATTACTTGACGCATTTATTAATAACGGCTAAATATGCAAGTTGAAGGAGTTTGATAAACAACTGAAGGAGAAAAGTGCAAACATATTTTTCTATGCAATTTTAATGTTAAGGACAGTTATATAGATGTATAATATAATGTTAAAAAGCTAAATATTTTAGAAAAAAAAATATTAACTAATACACGGAATCGTAAATGTTAGTGGAGAATGATGAAAAGGCGATAAAACTAACTGATTTTTGTAGATAAAAATTTGACGGATTATTTAATAAAACACAAGTTTCTATTCAAACTTCATGTAATTGATTCTTTGATGTTTTTTCATCTCTAAGTGTATTTAAAAATTCTTAAAATAATTTTAACAACGGAGTTAAGTAAAATCGTCTGTTGCGTTCACCAGATTTGTAGAATACGTTAAGGATTTTTGTTTATACTGAATAAGGTGAACAGACTTAATTTAATGATTTTATTTCTTCAAGAGTGAATGATAGGTAGTGAGGAAGTGACAGTCAAAATGAAATATTTGCTTTCTCTTAAAAATTAAACATTTTGAAGATGTAAAATTAACTGACAGTTTTTTATGTAATTTGATTAGAAAATTACCTTTTTGGCCAATGGTACAAACATGGAACATCTGACATCCTGTTTCCACGTCTGCATAATAACCACCTATGACCTTCTTGTCGCATGAGAAGTTCGTTTCTGGAAGGTTATCGAAATCCAGGTACTGAAAAAAAATTAAATGCAAGAGGTAATTAATAAAATTTCAATGATTTCAAATAATTTACATTACAAATAAGAGACAAATGATTTATTAAATAAATAAATAAGCATTATGCGGCACAAATATAGCACACTTCATCCATCAACATCAGACAATTATAAAAACATTATTTTTTTGCATTATTAATTTATCAACAATTATAATTTGTATTATTAAAAATTATTTCAAACGTTAATCCAACTTATTTAACAATGCCTAATCAAACTTATTTGTGGTTATTTAATATATATTACACTCCACATTTCTATACAAAAAAAAAAAAACTTTATTCGAACCGATTTAGAACATTCAAAGGAACCTTTAGTCAATTTTTTATTCCATTCAAATGTATGAATATGTTACAGGTTTGACGTAGATTTTTTTTTTTCGAAATTACTTTGAACACTATTATGTCCTTTATAATAGGGGTACTCACTACGTTTGCTATAGCATGCTATTTGTGCTATTGTGCTAAACCCTTCAATTTTTTACAGGAAATAACTGTAGAAACTCGACGGGTTTAGCAAAATAACACAAATAGCATGCTATAGCAAACGTAATGAGTACCCCTAATATTTGTAAATCGGATAAATAGCTGATAATGTATGGGGTGTATTTACTCCCTCATTTCTACGTCGGTGATGTTTCAGATAGGAGAAACTCTGGAAGAGCTATGGTTACAAAATCCATGAGCAATTTTTCAATCTGACGAGAAACCTATTAAAGGATAATGTGAGTTTCAGTCCTACCAGTTTTGGGGGCGCAGTTGAAATATTTACGCACTGGGAGTCTGGCGAATTACCTTTTCATTACTGGAGTACAAAAATTAAGACTAATAGCAACCGAGACTTGACCAATATTTAGATGGCTTTCAATATATATGTTTCTGATAAGCGATAGAATTTTCATGCATTATTTCTTACATAAATGTCTTAGAGTCATCAAAAATACCCACAAGCAATGTTGATATTTAAAATATTCTTTGTATACAAAAGTAGTCATTTTGTAATTGAATTAAATAATGAAATTACATAGCAATTTACAGTAATTCAATTACTGAAATAAATAATTACGCTTTGCAAAAATTTATAATGGGATTTGTATTGATATTATAAGAAACACATAAATACAATGTAATATAACTTTTACAAATAGATTATATTTCATGTGATTATAATATTGTTTAAAACATTATGAAACAGACAGTTTTAAAATAACTAAAAGAGAGAGAAAGGCTTATATGGATTAGTGAAAATAGTTGAAATACTCAGTTTCTGTGATCAATTTTTTAATTTAATTGATTTCAAAAACGTTTCTTTTCGCCTGCAATATATATATATATATATATATATATATATATATATATATATATATATATATAAATATTTTCCTCAGAATGCTTTTCAAGTTTTTGTTAATAAATAAATTTGGTTTGACTTTAATTCTAAGTGAGATAAGCCCAGTAGGAAAAAATAGTTAAGGGATCGAATAATCTATATTTATAAAAGAAAGTACCATTTCATTCACTTTTCTGGTCATCTTAAAAACAACTGTGGTTCTGAAAGTGAAATTTTTAATGTAAGTTTGTCTTATTGCACAGATGTACAAAAGGCTTGGTTGTAAAAAATATATTTTTTTTCTAAAATCATTAAAACAATTTGGTTTCGAATAACCCAAAAACTATATAACTCCTGATAAACCATTAGTACTCATTAGAAAGCTAATCAAACTAATAACCCTTTGAAATAAAAATAATCTTAATCTGACCATTAATCGCAAATATACTAAATTTATTACAAAATTCTTTAAGCACTTTGTGCTTCGTATCTATATTTCTTCAATCCAAACCACCAGTGACTTTGAAAAAAAAATCCATGTTTCATTTACAGGCTTTCAAGGAAACTCGTTCAATTTTTATTCGATTTTAAAATGTTTTTAAGCGATTAAAAAACATTTCGCCCATGGAAAATTGAATCACTTATTTTTGGAACATAAAAATAGTGTTTTTACTTTCACTTACCTATATATGAAATATATACTAAGGGAAAGTATTGCATCGTGAAAATTTTCGAATTCCACTTTTCGAAGGAATTCCTGAGTCCAAGTGACCAAGTCCCGAAAAAAGGTCTATGAGTGTGTTAGTGCCCGTGTGCGATATGTACAGCGCGAAAACGAAAAGTCGTACGAAACTGAAATTTCATATTTAAGACAACTATACGCTCGAGATGTTACAGCAACTTTTTCATCAAAATCAGCTAACCAGAAGAGCCACTTTACACCATGCATATTGCACCTTTTTATGATTTTCTCAAAAACAGTTCCGACGATTTTGATTAAACTCGCTATATCGATGTAAAATTTAATGGGCTTTAATATCATGTAGGTTTCACTCTGATTGAAATAGTCTGACATGGACCTTTAATGTTGTACATTCCAAAAGAATAACCATATAATCTTAAGGACATTATGAAGGACGGCTAAATATACATGTTGGACGAATTTGACCAACTAAAGGATAAAAGAGCAAACTTTTTTTTCATGTATTTTTTTTTTTTTTATAATCAGAACAGTAATATGGACCTGTAATACACCGTTGAAAAGAAAACGATTTATGTTTCTAATTCCTGCCTATGATTAAATATAAGAAAATAAACATAATATTTTCTTGCTAAGTGCACTTTTGTTTCGATGAACTCATTATCCCAAAGTGATAAACTTTTAATTAGTCAAACTGAAGTTATTTAAGGATAAATGTCATCAATTTAAATTACAACCGCACTAGGCAAAGGCGAGGCACTAGTATTAGATATTTAAAATTCAAAGCTAAGACAATGTCAATAATAAATATGGTTTAAAAAAAAAAAAAAAAAGCTCATAAAAACATCATAAGCCAGATGTACTGTCTCTTCGGATTCGTCAAGTCTATTTTGAACCTCCTCTTTTTTGCTGTTTATGTAAAACATGAAGTGACATTTTACAACTACGTGAGCGCATAAAAAAAAAACAACGGAATTTTTATATCTGCAATCTGCATTGGCTATGGAGGAACGCGAAAGTACATCTGCCAACCGAAGGAAGAAGAAGTAGAATGTTAGATAACCGTTGAGAAAGGGACTCGGTTTATCTTGTCAATGAAGCTCACTGGGGAACCTTAGCCAACGAGAAATAAGAAGTACATCAAGATTAGTTCCTGATAGCATCTACCGTAAGATGAAGCTGAGGATTGAGGATAATTGTGGGAAAATGGTGGAATATTCTCTCTTCAACTTAAAAAATAAAATTATCGTTTTTTAAAATCAATCATTTTTTTTTTTCTAAATATTATTATTGCTTTCAAGTGGGTAAGGTAAGTACCAATATATGAAATGTATAGTAAGGGAGGGTATTACGATAGTGGAAATTCTTTAATTCTAGTTTTCAACGTTTTAGGGTCCGCTGAGTCCAAATGACCAACTCGCGCGAAAAGGTACGCACACAGACCTAGCACAAAAACGCACAAGATGTTATTTAAAAATTTTCATTAAAATCGTCTAACTAGAATAGCCACTTTTTACCATGCATTTCCACCTTTTTACGATTTTCTCGATTTCGATATCCAACTAAACGAGAAAACTGAAAAAATATTTTTTTAATGCAATTTTTTTTTATTTTGAACATAAGAACAGTATTATAAAGGTACAATATACTGTTGGAAAGCTAAAGATTTTAGAAAAAATATAATGAAGAGTGATGAAAAGGCGATAAAACTAACTGATTATAGGATCACTTGTAGCTGGGTGGCTAGCGTAACAGCCTCCCATGCTAAAGGTCACGGGTTCAAACCCACAGGTGGTCCTAGGATTTTTTAATGGGAGTAAAATATCCTTAGCTACGCCGTCCTTCAGAGGGGACGTTACAAGGTGGTCCCGAGCCTGTGCGATGTCAGGTACTCGTTAAAGATCCCTATCCTAATAAAACCTGGATAGGCAAAATTTAGGACTCCCACTGTAGCATCGTCCGATTAGCCATAGTAGCATAAAGTGACGTTAAATAAATAAACAAACAAACTAACTGATTATTTTAGATGATAATATTATAGATTTTTTAATAAAACAAATGTTTATACAGAAATTAAATTTAATTAATTTTTTAATAGTTTCACTCGTTTTATCTCTAACTGTATTTGAAAATTCTCTAATGGATTTTAAAAACGGAGTTAAGTGAAAGTCGTGTGTTGCCCGCACCAGATTTTTTCTAAATATTATAATTACTTTCAAGTGGGTAAGGTAAGTACCTATTTATGATAAATATAGCAAGGGATAATTCCAGTTTTCAACGAAAATTTAAAAAAAAAGTTTAAGGGTCTCCTGAGTCCAAATAACCAAGTCGCGCGAAAAGGTCTGCGTGTGGTAAGTCTAGTCTAGAAAAGTCGTTAGAAACTGAAATTACATATTTAAGGCAACTATACAACCAAGAAGTAATGGAAAATTTTTCTCTAAAATTGGCTTACCGGAAGAGCTGTTTTATATTGAATTTTGCACCGTTTTACGATTCCCTCAAAAACGCGTCTAACTATTTCAATTATACTCACCAAATCTATGTAAAATTTAACGGACTTTAATGCCATCTATAGGTTTCATCCTAATTGGAATAGTCTAACAGGACTTACAGAGCGATATTTTGAATTGTTTTCCTTCAAAAGTATCTTATATTGTGTACAGTACAGAAGATTAACTATATTATCTTATTAGCATTGATATAGAACAGCTAAATATATAATTTGGACGAATTTGATGAAAAAATTAAGGAGAAAAGAGCAAACATATTTTTAAAGTATTTTTTTTTATATATAACGATAGTAATATAGATTTATAATATGCCCTTGGAATGCTAAAAATTTTAGAAATTTTTTAACTTACTTACAAAGTTGTGGAATGTAACGTGATTTGACAAATAGGGGATACACTTCGTTGATTTTTGTACATACAATTTTTATACTGTTACATTATTTAATATAAAACATATGTTTCCATCTAAACTGGATGTAATTCTTTAAGCTTGTTTGAGCTCTAACTTAATTAAAAAGTTCTTATATCTCAACCAACCGATGTATGTGAAAGTCGTGTGTTTGCCCTAACCAAAATTTTTACTGTTTGGCGAAATTTCGACTATGTGGCCGGCCTTTGTCAGGGAATAAAATTCCTAGAGGCCCAATCACGCAAAAATAAGTCACAAGACTGAAAGAATTAAAGAAAATAATTATATCAAAAATTATTTTTTTTATTTTGAAATATTTTGTTAAAAATGTTTTTAAAATACCTTTAAACTAGTCCCCAATGATTCAATATAAACCAAAAGTCACATTTTCAACTATTTAAAAAGCAATAAAACAAAAAAACCTATTAAAAAAGCTCGGCCAATAAACCATGCTATACTATTTTATTTCAATTTTCTTAATCACCATAGTATGTTATAATAATATTTTCTAATAATTTTCTATTATCTGATGTTTTATTTTTAGGAATTAAAAGGGTTTTTTTTTAATGCTTTAATATTCTTGCTAATAAAATATTTGTGTTTAATTTTGTGGCAACTCTTCACCCGAGGCGACAAAAAACTACGCTGTGGTAGTGACAAAAACTACGCTAAAGAAAAAAAGAAAAAATAAATAAAAATAATAATAAATAAAATAAAACAAATTTTTTCGTCCGATTAGTCTTAGTAGCATAAAGTGGCGATAAATAAAAATAAACAAACTACGCTGTGCTACTAAAAGTCACTCAATATTCATTCAACTGGGCCAAAACGTCAGCATACATAAATAGTAAGTATATCTATTATGGTGTATTCTATTGATGATCTCACTCTAACCATCATATAGTCTCAAGTATATATCCGTTATTATTATTATTATTTTATGCATACTTATTAACAACTGTTTTTAAAGTTGAGTTCATTTGGGTTGAGTAAAAACTAAAATCTAATGCGCGCAACACACGACTTTCACTTACCTCCCTTGTTAAAATCAATATAAGAATTTTCCATTCACTTTTAAAATTTTGTGTAGATAATACTTTTTTTAAAATCTTTAACTTTACAACGGTATATCATACATCTATATTACAGCCGTGTGATGCTCTCACCAGATTTTTTATTTCGGCAAAGAAGTGTAGCACAAACTTTATAACACTGTTAATGTGTATGACACCAAACTTTCAAGCTTCTTTACCTTTCCTATTGCTTCGAGATGGTCATTGAAGGTCGATTTGCTAAAATTACACAACTGTTAAACAGTGCACGCATTAATGGTGCACTCTCTCGCCCTTGATTTATGTTTCTGCCCGTCTGGCCCAGTTCGGGGGCGAGTTTAAACTCGTAAAACAAAATTGTAGCAATATTTCCCGCTGACGTGTTAGTAAAAACAGAATTATTTCAAATCAGCGAAATTCTAAAGGAGGTGAACAAATATTGTTTGGAAGAGGATTGTTAAGTGTCAACATTCGTACAAATAAATAATCCTGTAAACGTAAACAGCTTTAATATTTTAAAATAAAACTCAAAATCCTGTATTATTTCCCGGCAAATTTACATTTTCAACTTCCTGTTTAGAGGTTTTTTTGTATTTTTTAAATTCTTGATTTTAAGGTCAACAAAAAGTATATATACAATAATGTCACTGAATATGTGTTTTGTTGGAGAGTCAACCTGTATCAACTTTAATGATATTAATGTTTTGTCGACTATCTTTTTTATTACTCTGAGGCCCTTAAATTAATCCAAATTATGACACATATTGTTACAACTGTATTTTATTTTTTTTTACGTTTTTACAAGATATGTATATATATATATATATATATATATATATATATATATATATATATATATATATATATGTACACACATGTACATATATATGTACTATATTATAATATATGTTATATGTCATACATAACTTATAATATATGTTTTATGTAACATTATATTATATTATATGTTACATTTTATGTTATAATTAAAAAAAAAAAAATAAAAATAAAAATAAACTTTATTCACATATTTACATTTGGACAAAATGTTAACAATGATTTTGGATGAGTCATCCTTACAATCAGAAAATATTTTTGTTTTTTTGTGATTATAGTACATTAGCCTAATGGCAAACATATGGTGAAAAATTGAGGTTACTTTGCGATTGTAGGAAAAATTATACAAAAAACCTACGCATAAAAACTACACATAAAATAATTGAGAATACATAAAATATTTAAAGATACATGAAATAATTGAAAATACATAAAATAATTGAAAATACATGAAATAATTGAAAATACATAAATTAATAGAAAATACATAATATGATTGAAGATTATAAAATTTATAACATAAGAAAGTAAGTTAATTTAATAATACATGTTTTGTTCTCTTATGAGTATATCGTTTTAGTGAAAATTTATTGTAATTACCGATTTCTTTTATTAATGGGTTTTTAGAGACTGGAGTTTTACTGAAGTAAGAAGCTGTTTGTGAATGGACAAGTTGTTTGATTGTAGGAAGCTGCAAGTCTTGGAGCATTGATGATATTTTCGTGTATCGGGGGAAATTATTAATTATCCGCATTGACAAGTTTTGAATTCTCTCGAGTTTATGGAAGTTAGTCGAGCAGGATGAGCTCCAGACTGGAGAGGCATATGTGATTAACGGGCGAATGACTGATTTATATATTGTTAATTTGTTTTGAGTACTCAAACGGGATTTTCTATTAAAGTAAGGAAACATTTTGTATATTATTTTTTTCGCCTTGTCAATTTTTCTGTTGATGTGGTCGGTGAAAGTAAGTGATTTGTCTAAAGTAAGGCCTAAGTACTGTACAGATTTTGACCATGGGATGAGAGCTGAATTTAACTTAATTTGGTGGTTTATTTTTGAGCGACGTTTAGTGAACAGGATTGCTTCAGATTTGGTGGGATTAATTTTCAATTTCCATTTGTTGCAATACTTGTTAAATTGTTTAAAGTATTGTTGTAAGCGATTTACTACAGTATCAATACGATATGATGAAGTATACAATGCAGTGTCATCGGCGTATAAAGACCTCGTCACAAATGGGTTGGTCGGTAGGTCGGAAATGAACAAATTAAAAAGAATTGGAGATAAGCAAGAGCCTTGGGGAAGACCCACCGAGATAGGGAGAGTATCGGAAGTAGATTTGCCAACTTGAATATAAAACTGTCTATTTGATAAATATGAGTGAATAATGTGAATCAGGTATGGCGGAAAATTATATGAGATTAATTTGTATATGAGTCCGGAGTGCCACACAGTATCAAATGCTTTTTCTAGGTCCAGAAGGAGCATACCGGTATGTTTGCGTTCGTTAAAGGCTTTAGTGATGAAGTCAGTGAGTCGTGCCAATTGGTCAACGGTGGAGTGATGTTCCCTAAAACCAAATTGTTCATCTATTAGTAAATTATTTAGTCTAATATGCTTGTTAATTCGTTTGAGTATTAGTTTTTCTAGAATTTTGGATAGTATATTTAGTAGACTTATAGGTCTGTAGTTCGAAACATTACTATCTTCACCCGAGGCGACAAAAAACTACGCTGTGGTAGTGACAAAAACTACGCTAAAGAAAAAAAGAAAAAATAAATAAAAATAATAATAAATAAAATAAAACAAATTTTTTCGTCCGATTAGTCTTAGTAGCATAAAGTGGCGATAAATAAAAATAAACAAACTACGCTGTGCTACTAAAAGTCACTCAATATTCATTCAACTGGGCCAAAACGTCAGCATACATAAATAGTAAGTATATCTATTATGGTGTATTCTATTGATGATCTCACTCTAACCATCATATAGTCTCAAGTATATATCCGTTATTATTATTATTATTTTATGCATACTTATTAACAACTGTTTTTAAAGTTGAGTTCATTTGGGTTGAGTAAAAACTAAAATCTAATGCGCGCAACACACGACTTTCACTTACCTCCCTTGTTAAAATCAATATAAGAATTTTCCATTCACTTTTAAAATTTTGTGTAGATAATACTTTTTTTAAAATCTTTAACTTTACAACGGTATATCATACATCTATATTACAGCCGTGTGATGCTCTCACCAGATTTTTTATTTCGGCAAAGAAGTGTAGCACAAACTTTATAACACTGTTAATGTGTATGACACCAAACTTTCAAGCTTCTTTACCTTTCCTATTGCTTCGAGATGGTCATTGAAGGTCGATTTGCTAAAATTACACAACTGTTAAACAGTGCACGCATTAATGGTGCACTCTCTCGCCCTTGATTTATGTTTCTGCCCGTCTGGCCCAGTTCGGGGGCGAGTTTAAACTCGTAAAACAAAATTGTAGCAATATTTCCCGCTGACGTGTTAGTAAAAACAGAATTATTTCAAATCAGCGAAATTCTAAAGGAGGTGAACAAATATTGTTTGGAAGAGGATTGTTAAGTGTCAACATTCGTACAAATAAATAATCCTGTAAACGTAAACAGCTTTAATATTTTAAAATAAAACTCAAAATCCTGTATTATTTCCCGGCAAATTTACATTTTCAACTTCCTGTTTAGAGGTTTTTTTGTATTTTTTAAATTCTTGATTTTAAGGTCAACAAAAAGTATATATACAATAATGTCACTGAATATGTGTTTTGTTGGAGAGTCAACCTGTATCAACTTTAATGATATTAATGTTTTGTCGACTATCTTTTTTATTACTCTGAGGCCCTTAAATTAATCCAAATTATGACACATATTGTTACAACTGTATTTTATTTTTTTTTACGTTTTTACAAGATATGTATATATATATATATATATATATATATATATGTACACACATGTACATATATATGTACTATATTATAATATATGTTATATGTCATATATAACTTATAATATATGTTTTATGTAACATTATATTATATTATATGTTACATTTTATGTTATAATTATATTATATGCTATATAGAACATATTTTATGATATTGATATGGTAACAGTTTTATATTATAAAGGAATGATCTATCATTTTGGATAACATTATTACTTTCACTTACTATATATAGTAAGGGGAAGTATTGCGATCGTGAAAATTTTCGAATTCCAGTTTTCAACGGAAATACACGTTTTAGGGTCCCCTGAGTCCAAATAACCAGGTCCCGCAAAAAGGTCTGTGTGTGTGTGTGTGGTAACTCCCGGGAGGAAACAGTAAGTCCTATGAAACTGAAATTTCATATTTAAGACAACTATATGCCCGAGACGTGTCAAAACTTTTTTCATCAAAATGAGCTTACCAGAAGAGCCACTTTATAACATGCATTTTGCACCTTTTTTCGATTTTCTCGAAAACGGTTCCGACGATTTTGATTAAACTCGCTATATCGATGTTAAATTTAATGTGCTTTAATATCATTTAGATTTCATTCGGATAAAAATGGTCTGACAGGGCTTAAATGCCGATATTTTAAATTTTTTTTCTCTAAAGTACCTTTAATTTTGTTGATTCTAAAAAAATAACTTTATTATCTTGTTACCACTGATGAAAAACAGCTAAATATGCAAGTTGAGCGAATTTAAAAAGCAACCAAAGGAGAAAACTGAAAAAATATTTTGTTAATGCAATTTTTTGTTTTTGAACATAAGAGCAGTAATATACATGTATGATATACCGTTGGAAAGCTAAAGATTTTAGAAAAAATATCATCTCATACACAAGCTTTTAGAAGTTAATAGAGAGTGATGAGAAGAAGATGAAACTAACTGATTATTTTAGATAATAATATAATAGATTTTTTAATAAAACACATGTTTCTATATAAATTAAATTTAATTAATTCTTTAATAGTTTCGCGTATTTTTATCTTTAACTGTATTTGAAAATTCTTTCATTGATTTTAAAAATGGAGGTAAGTGAAAGTCGTGTGTTGCCCGCACCAGATTTTTTTTTTGCCTTAATGGGTTTTAGGTTTACTGTAAATTTTCCAGGAAGCGATTTGTAGATCGTTTGTAAATCGTCTAGTGCAACAATTTATTAATCGTACTAAAATCTGAAGTTTCTTATTAACAGTCAGGATTAATTTGCTCTTTGAATATAATATAAAAGGAAGTAAGAAATTAAATAGGAAATATAATAGTATGAAAATAAATGAAAACTTACTCCTGGTTTTGATGCTGTTATCCGGTCCCAGTGTATCACAACACCATACAACAAAACTGAAACACGCAACAAGTTCTAATTATAAATATATAAGTATTAGTTCATAAAAACTATAAAGGATTAATTACGTAATGTATTAATATCGTCGCTAATTTAATTATCCCATTATATTATTATTGTGGATTTCTTTCTATTATTCAGAAGAAAGATATCAAAATATGAGACGTTAAGGTATTATATCTCTTCTTGGATATTTTATAAAATAATCATTAAAAATTTCTTTTTTTTTATTCTTCAAAGTATTAAAAAATCTAGGACCATTACTTACTCTTACCTTTACATATATGAAATATTTAGTGTGGGAAAGTATTGAGATCGTCAAAATTTTCGAATCCGACGTTTTAGGGTCAGTTGATTACAAATGACCAAGAACCGCAAAATGCTGTGTATGTGGACAGCCTAACTCGAGAACGATAAGTTGTATATAATCAATACTTCATATTTTAGTTATATACAACGGAATATTTTATATTATCATCTTTTGAGGTACTGCGGGAAAAACGACATTTGAAAATCGAAAGTAACCATTTTACTCTCGTTTTTACTTTTGTTTACATATATATGAAAGATATAGTGGGAAAGTATTATAAATATAAAGTATAATTAAAATTAAAATTATAAAGTAGTATTTTCGAATTACAGTTTTCAGCGAAAACCACACTTTTTAGGGTCCCCTGAGTCCAAATAACCAAGTCGTACGAACAGTCATATGAAACTGAAATTTCATATTCAAGGCAATTATAAGCCCGGGATGTTACAGAAACTTTTTCATCAAAACAAGCTGACCGAAAGATCTATTTTATACGAAGCATTTTGGACCTTTTTACGATTTTCTCAAAAACGGCACAGACGATTTTGATTAAACTCTATATATGGATGCAAAATTTGACGAGCTTTAATATGATGTAGGTTTTATTCTGATTAGAATAGTCTGACAGGGCTTAAATGCCGATATTTTAAATTTTCTTCTTCTAAAGTACCTTTAATTTTGTAGATTTCAAAAAAATGGGAACATCATCTTATTACTTCAGGTAGTAAATCATATCGGGTAAATATGAATATATAAGTTGAGCGAATTTGATAAACAACTAAAGGAGAAAAGTGCAAACATATTTTTTAATGCATTTTTTTTGTGTTTTTGAACACGAGAATAGTAGTATAGAATATTAGAAAAATATTATGTCATACACGGAATTTTAAGATTAATGGAGGGTGGTGAAAAGCCGGTAAATCTAACTGATTGTTTTGTTGTAGATAAAAATATAATAGATTATTTAATAAAACACATGTTTCTATTGAAATTCAAAATAATTAATTCTTTAACAATTTTTTTGTATCTGTAAATTTATTTCAAAATTCTTAAATTTATTTTAACAACGGAGGTATGTGAAAGTCGTGTGTTGCGCGCACAAGATTTTTGTTGTAGATAATTTTAAATTCTGTACCAATAACTAAGTTGTAAATATAAGAAATACCTGATTTTTATTAAATATCTTGCCAAGTATGTTCGATTTTCCTCAGTGGCTTTCTTTCATGACATTTAATATTAGTCAAAACAAAGCTGAAGTACCATATTCGAAAAATGATGAATTCATTTACGAATGAATTACCCATTTTCTTCTTAATCTAATACGATCTATTTTAGTAAAATAACTCAACTATCTTTTTAGTCTTAATAGTAGTAAACACCTGTAACTGGTATCTATTAACAATTATCTTCAGCTTCATTAAGCATTATATAAATATTTATATATATTTCCATCACAAATAGATTTTTACAAAAATATGAACAAATTTGAAACGTCATTCAAGGCTTATGTTAGTATTATATAACTGAGCTCCAGGAGATAAAATGTCAGACAGAGATATTTCCTCGAATACGTTTAGGAATCTGACATATTCGAAGGAAGAGTGGCATTTTATGAATTAGCATGTTTGTTTGTGAGTATATAAACTTATGTAATTATTTTCTACATATATATATAATATATATATATATATATATATATATATATATATATATATATATATTAATATAAATTATAAATATTAACATAAACCATCATCTTTTATTAAACTGAGTCCACATTAACTGGTCTAAATCCGTTAAATACTTAGGCATAACTTTAGACAAATCGTTAACATATACTGAACATATCAATAAAAAATCCGAAAAAATAAAAAAATGTATTTATAAAATGTTCCCATATTTTAATAAAAAATCCAGTTTAAGCACTCAGAACAAACTACTACTATATAAAACAGTCATACGTGCCAGATCTGATATGCGTCTGGAGCACGACTTGCAATACCAATTATAAAAAAATAGAAACAATACAAAATACATGTATGCGAATCATCAATAACTATCCACGATATACTAAAATTTAAAAAATGCTCTCTGAACTAAATCTTCCAACATTAAAACAGTAACCAAAAACTACACAGTAACCAAAAACTATTTTGATAAAACCACAACTTCTGAAAACCCATTAAAACTAGAAATTGGTAATTACAACAAAACATCACTAAAGCGCTACACGGACAAAAGAACCAAACACGTACTTTTAAATTAATATTGTATTTTATATTGTGTAGGTTTTTTTTTCGTGTTACTTTTCCTACTATCTTAAACAAAATATTGTATGATAATTAGTAAATTCAAAGGATGATTGAAACTCTGTTATCATGAAAAAAGGTCCACTGAAATCATGAAACCAAACATGATTGTATTGAGTGTACATTGCAAATATTAGTAAATAAATAAAGTTTCTTCTTCTTCTTCTAATATAAATAATCAATTATATACATAATTATATATACAAGCTAAGGTGAGGTGAGTGCACCACCTAAACATTAAGTAATACAAGGACTTACTTGAATTATTTATTTATTAAATAATACTTTTTACTTTCACTTACCTATACATAAAATATATAGTAAGGAAAAGTATTGCGATCGTGAAAATTTTCGAATTCCAGTTTTCAACTGAAATACACTTTTTAGGATCCCCTGAGCCCAAATGACCAAATCCCGCAAAAAGGTCCGTGTATGTGTGTGTGGTAACTCCCGGACGAAAATGAAAAGTCCTATGAAACAGAAATTTCATATTTAGGACAACTATACGCCCGAGATGTTACAAAAACTTTGTCAACAAAATCAGCTAACCAGAAGAGGCACTTTATGCCGTGCATTTTGCACCTTTTCACTATTTTCTTAAAACCGGCTAAAACGATTTTGATTAAATGCTCTATATCAATGTAAAATTAAATGGGCTTTAACATCATGTAGATTTTATTGTGTTTGAAATAGTTCGACAAGGCTTAAATGCCGATATTTTAAATTTTCATTCTAGAAAGCATCTTTAATTTTGTAGATTCTATAAAAATAACCATTTACCACGAATAAAAAACAGGTGAATATATGTGTATAAGTTGAACGAATTTAATATCCAACTAAAGGAGGAAAATGAAAAAATATTTTTTTAATGCAATTTTTTGTTTTTAAAAATAAGAAGAGTAATATACATGTACAATATACCGTTGGAAAAATAAATATTTTAGAAAAAATATTATCTTATACACAAGCTTGTAAAATTTAATACATAGAAATAAAAAATCGACAAAATTAACTGATTATTTTAGATAATAATATAATAGGTTTTTGAATAAAAGACATGTTTATATAGAAATTCAATTTAATTAATGCTTTGATGTTTTAACTCATTTTTATATCTAACTGTATTTGAAAATTATATAATCGATTTTTAAATTGGAGGTAAGAGAAAGTCGTGAGTTGCCGCCACCAAATTTTTAAAATTACTCAAACCTCCCTATTTTCTATGAATTTTTTGCGTGTCAACTATTTAAAATTCCGATTATATAAAAATACAAATTTTAAAATTCCTTTCTAAATAAAGCAACAGCTTCATGAGAATAATTTTATATAGTTGATACTATAATAAAAAGTAAGGACAATCGATTTAGCCTAGCAAATCTGACAAATAATGTATTGATATGTATAGATCATTCATATAAAATATAGTTGAAATTGTGTATCTTATATATTATATATATATATATATATATATATATATATATATATATATATATATATAAATCATGACACATAATAAGAACATGCTGAATATTATAAATTAATATGAAGAAGATATATATATATATATATATATATATATATATATATATATATATATATATATATATATATATATCTTCTATATATATATATGCAAAGGGACAAAACATGACTTTTATATAAACATGAACATGGAAATAAAAATTAAGAAAAAATAAATAAGTTATATATTATTAAAATACACACAGCTTTATCCAGCCAAATATATATTTTTGAAGCCAGTACGTCGTATATTTTTTAACTTATTTAAGAAGGACGATGTTTAAGGATGATTACCATTGTTTTTGAGCAGAAGTGGATGGTTTCGGATGGTTAAACCACCTACTCTAAAATCGAGATTTTAAGCTCCAACCTAACAGACTTTTCGAACTTTGTTTGGGTCTGCTGTGCGGTTCTATTTATTTTTTCTTATTTTATGCAATTATTGCTTAATTGAAGGCAAATTTAGAAGTGAATAGGTTAAGATAATTTTTTATTATTTGAAAAACTAGTGGTCCGTCCCTGCTCCACACGGATGCTATTTAATGGTGGAGTAAATTATGTTTAAAAAATCACTGTTGGACATTCATTGTAAGGAAAAATGCACTCAGCCGGAAAATAGGTTTATTTTATAAATTATATTCATTATTATATTTAATCATTTTTAGAAATAAGATACACAAATTGGTCAATTAATCAAAATTGGTTAACTTTATTTGTTTGTTATTTTAAAGTAAAACACATATTACAGAAATTTTTATTTTTCCATCTAAAAAAAAAACTTGATAGCAATGTACGGTATTTGCTTATAAATAAAAATAATAGTAATATACCTATATTTTATTTAGGTATATAGAGGTTATTCATGATTTATTAATGTAAACCATAGGTAGTCTCTAGCTTTATTACCAGAATAAATTTTCAAGAATAAATAAATAACAACTGTTCTTATTTTTTTTGTTATATTACTGTTTTACATTTCAAAAGAACTATTTAAAATATATTTTATTAGTTTAATTTAGTTTCCTTAGGAGGCCTATTCAGTTTACCAACAGTGAAAAATCTGTTTTAAAACAATAATCAAAAAGTAACAATATAAGTAAGAGTAACAACTTTCTATTTATTTTAACAGCTCGCAGTATATTTTTTATATTATATATTTTTTGCATGCATTTCGTACATTTCTTCTAAAATTTTGCGTATTATATTGAAGAATATAACTTGTGCAATATTGTACGGTGGTTTATTTATTTAACGTCACTTTATGCTACTATGGCTAATCGGACGATGCTACAGTGGGAGTCCTAAATTTTGCCTATCCATGTTTTATTAGGGATCTTTAACGAGTACCTGACATCGCACAGGCTCGGGACCACCTTTTAACGTCCCCTCCGAAGGACGGCATAACTAAGGATTTTTTACTCCCATTAAAAAATCCTAGGACCACCTGCGGGTTTGAACCCGTGACCTATGGCATAAGAGGCTGTTACGCTAGCCACCCAGCTACAAGTGATCTCTTGTACGGTGGTAACACTGATAACTCACCATAACCACCCTCATTACGACATTACAAATAACATATATTCATTTCTATATTCAAGTTTATGGGTATATAACAACTTTCTGTTAACTTGTAGGAATTATTTTATTGCATATTAACGGTTCTAAAACGATGTTCTATCCAACGGTATATTATACGTCTATATCATTGCTCATATTTTAGGAATAATTTCTTTATGATTCGATTAAAAAAAATCCTATTTTTTCCCTAAAGAAAACTTTAATTGCAATGTATTTAACTTATAAACATTTAGGAAAGAATGTACTAGATGATGGTGAAAACCGTATCAACATCCGCGGTTTATATATTATATTGTATTTTATTATATATATATATATATATATATATATATATATATATATATATATATATATAATCTATCGCACTCATGGGAATGAGGAATAAAACATTATTAGAATAAATAGTTTAGATTTTTCGAAATTCATTTCTTTTTGTCCTTTATTTATTTAACGTGACTTTATGCTACTATGGCTAATCGGACGATGCTACAGTGGGAGTCCTAAATTTTGCCTATCTAGGTTTTATTAGGATAAGGATCTTTAACGAGTATCTGACATCGCACAGGCTCGGAACCACCTTTTAACATCCCCTCCGAAGGACGGCATAACTTAGGATTTTTACTCCCATTAAAAATTCCCAGGACCACCTACGGGTTTGAACCCGTGACCTTTGGCATAGGAGGCTGTTATACTAACCACCCAGCTACAAGTGATCCCCGAAATTCATTTCTTGAACTCAACTGTGATTATTTTAGTCTTTATTAGTTATTAATATTAATCATTAATTATTTTTTCGGAACGCATTATTTTGATTATGATACCAAATTACAATGATCATAATAAACACAGATTCTTTATCCAACACAGAGGTTTATCTGAAATCCATAGTAAATGTCTAACAAGTGGGTTTTCGTAGGCAGGCATTTAACATTAAAAGAGGTCTAATCTCTTTTGTGTTGTTGGGATATGAGGTGTTTATGGATTATTTTATTTTGACATAAGGTGAGAAAATGTAGTTCTGCAGAGCTTTGTATTGTAAATATTGGTTGCAATAGTTATGTAAAGGTTTAGAAGAGCCCCTATTGAATAAATATTCAAGAAAATATGATTTTAATATTGGCATGCCTATGAAAATATTGAAAGTATATAAGATTTATTTAGTGTTCTAAAAGCTATAGATATCATGTGTCCACCCCATCCACGAATCCACTATATCTTAAGCATCGTAAAAAATATCTTAAATCGGAACGACGGTATATTTTCTATGTTGGTTCAAATTAGATTATCTGGAAAATACAAATATTACCACAATATATAAATATTTATCACAATAAAGATGAACAGCGTGATACTAGTAATTAATTCTCAAAACGAATGAAAAATGCACAATACAAGGAAGAAAGAAAGAAACACCACCATATCATGCCTAAATGTCCGATATAGAATAGAAAAGAATAGAAAAATAAATTATTCTGGGACTGGGGGGTCCGTTAAGAATAACAGGTATGTACATAAAAATATAAAATAATACAATATAAAATGTCTCGTCAACAAACAAAATTAACATAGTTAGTTATTATTTACAATAATGAGATAAGAAAGAAGAAAAAGATTATACAAAAAAATTTTCCGGAAACGATTGTATTAAACGAAATGTAAAATAAATAAATTGACACACATTAGGGGTACTCACTACGTTTGCTATAGCATGCTATTTGTGTTATTTTGCTAAACCCGTCAAGTTTCTACAGTTATTTCCTGTATAAAATTGATGGGTTTAGCACAATAGCACAAATAGCATTCTATAGCAAACGTAGTGAGTACCCCTAATATATGCATTTAAACAGTAGACACTTCTTTTCTTCATTCAAAATTTAATACCTAGAATTAAACAAAATATCATAATTGTTGAGCGTCAGTGGGGGTGACAGGAGGTGTAGGAAAAAGTTGAATTTGAACGAGGATAGAGAAGCAGCATGGCGGATACGTGTAGGTAGAGAATCCCAGAGTGGCGTAGAGGGGATAATAAAGAAACGTCCAAAAGTTTTAGTTTTGTAGTGAGGAACGTAAAGGTCCGAATGACTTGATCTTGTTTGAAGAGAGTGGACTGAGGATTTAGATTTAGGTCCATCCTAAGCTATACTCCAATTTACATTTAAATATGACATATATATTAATAATCATTGATAAATAACGGGAAAATATATGTTGAACGAATTAGATAAACAATTAAAGGAGGTAATAGCAAAAAACTATTTTTTTTAATAAGATTTTTATATTTATGAACATAAGAAAGGTAATATTTTTATATATATATATATATATATATATATTGTTTTTTTTAAAAACGTATTTTGTTAAATAATCTATTATATTATTATTTACAACAATCAGTTGGTTTTATCGCCTTTCTCTCCATCTACTTTTACAATTTTGTGTATAACACAACTATTTTTTTCTAAAAATGTTAGTTTCCCAATGGTATGTTTTATATATAATATATATATATATATATATAAAAATATTACCTTTCTTATGTTCATAAATATAAAAATCTTATTAAAAAAAATAGTTTTTTGCTATTACCTCCTTTAATTGTTTATCTAATTCGTTCAACATATATTTTCCCGTTATTTATCAATGATAATTAGACGATATGGCTGATGTTTTTCGAATCTACAATATTAAGAGTACTTGAGCCCTGTTAAACTATTTCAAACAGAATAAAACCTATATAAGTTATTAAAGCTAATTATATTTTACATTGATATAGCGAGTTTAATTAAAATTGTTTTAGCCGTTTTTGAGAAAATCGTAAAAAGGTTGAAAGTGCATTGTATAAAGTGGTTCTTCTGGTTGGCTGATTTTGATGTAATATCTCCTGTATATACACTTCTAAAATATGAAGTTTCAGTTTTATAACGTGTCTTTTTCGAGCTAGACATTTGTGTAGGACTTTTTGGTATATTTGATGTAGTTAAGTGAAAGTAAAATAACAACGGGTTATTTGATGTTATTCTTTTGTTATTTTGAGATTAGACTTATTTACAGTTACGTTCTTAGGAGAGGATGGCATACTAATTGAAAAATGCCTCGACCGGGATGCCTCATTATGCTTAGATGACCTACCTCACCTTTCATTAGACACGTTCAGTTTCACCTTGGGCAGAGGTTATGGTCATAGCGACCTATTGAACTCCCGCTTGCTGAAGAACGGTCTCATACCCGGCATCTTCCTCGAAGAATGTGAAGGTGACTCGGCGTTATCTCGTCCGGAACAGAGGCCCAGATCAATGTCTTTCTGTTTCCAGAGATAGCGAAGCCTCCTGACCTCGTTCGCCGTTTCCGCTGCTAAGGTTATAGGTCGCCTTACGTAACCCTGCGTGGGAATCTACCTTCACTCTTAAAGAACTGCGGGTGTCGAACGTCTTCGGCTTTCCTTGCTCTTTCTTTCGCCCTGCTTCGATTTCTAATTGACTCAGCATAAAGGCCGGTTTCTACTTATTCTTCTTTCGAACTCGAGGATGATGTATGAATCCTTGAGAAGAGGAAGGCGGGATCGTCCGTAGAAGCTCGTGGGGTTTCCTTATTGGCTGTGACCTGTTGCCCTTCTCTCAGCTGGAGTCCATAGTGCTAGCTAGATCCACCCGCTTTATAGCTTGTCCCGTAATCACTGGCATACATCTGATGAATATCTTTTGTAACGACCAACATCGTTACGAGAAGGGCATTAGTTACGTTAATGCCTTAAAAGAACGTTTTCTCAGATATTGATTCCGCCAATTATCTGCTATCCATTAGTCATTCTGCTTACACTTTTTCGAAATTGAAATTTACAACACACACATCCACCAATTTTGCTGTTACGATCACAAGCAGCACTCTCAATGGTAATGTTAACTGAAGCATGCCTAAGTACTGTGAACCAGCGAAGAAAGTTTAATATCAAGGTCAATGTAAGAAAATCAATGTTCTTTTAATCTTTTAAACCCAGAAAGGCAAAAAGAAAGTTCCATTCCATTGCAGCCTAATGGATAATTAAATTAGGTTTCGAACAATTCAGTTTATATGGACCTTCAATTTGATAAATGACTTTTTCGTCATTTTTTGGCAAACAAATAAAAATAGGGAAACCGCGTTTCTTTGTTTGCTTTCTCTAAAAAATGTAAAACTCGGAGGTAATCACCGCCTATGATTTTACTTTGTTGTGGTAAAATTAAGTAAAAAGTAAAATTTGTTGCGCGTAACATACATCTTTCACTTAAATCGGCTGTTAAAATTAATTAAAGAACTATTAAATAAACTTAAAGTTTTAAGTTAATTTAAATAAAAAATGTTATTTCATTGGAAACTTATGATTTAGATTACATTATATAAAACTTTATGAAATTGTTACGAATAATAATCAGTAATAAGTGTATGCATTATATTCTTCACTTTATATTATATTCTAAAACTTTGGATATAACATAATATTTTTTCTAAACTTTTTTAGCTTTCCGAAGGTATATAAGGTACATCCATATTACTGTTTTTATGTTCAAAAACACTAAAATTGCATGAAAATATTTTTCCTTCTCTAGTTATAAAGTAATAAAGTAAAGAAAAAGTACTAATGATGATCATTAATAATTTAAGTATAAAAGAGAGAAAAATAGTTATATTTATTGTATAGAAAATGTAATATACTGTCTTCTCTCTTCTTCTTCTTTTCTATAGTATATAAAATAGTGTTAAGGTTTTTGGTTTTTGCGAACTCCTTCTAAACCACGCGACAGATTTTGATACAGTTTTTACTATCATTTTGGACATTCTTTCCTGAAGTTGTTTAAGTAAAATACATTGAAATTAAATTTTTCTTCTGATGGGAATGTTAAATTTTCTGTGATCAAGTCATTAAAAAATGTTTTCTCAAATATAAGTAGCAGTATAGACATATATAACACCTTTGGAAAGCGCAAAATTTTAGAAAAAATAATATTCAACAAAAGACGTAGTAAATGTTAATAAAAACGTTAATATTTATAATATAGCTATGAACATCTCTTCTTCTGTAATGAGCTGATGATCTCAATGCGGTAAACCTTAAATCGGTCAAACAGTGCTTTCTTAAACATGAATGACACACTTAAATTGCCTCGTGCAAAGAACAGAAGGGGTCACTGGTTGTACGATAATCTAAGCAAACATAAAAAAGGGAAAAAAATATAATTAATCTAGTTAAAATCACCGAGGTAATTAACTTATTTTATTAATAAAATGGAAAAAATATATTTTGATCTGGTGAGCTCGAAAGGGCAATTAAAAAATTAAATGAACTGTACAATAAAAATGAAATAAATCTATACTGCAACTTAACAAGCTTTTTCTGTACGTTGATTTGAAATTCGGACAATGGTGAAATGAGGATAATCGGGTAAAAGGTGTTGAAAGGATATTTTAGGATGAAGGAAATTTTCACCTGTTGCTCGTCCTTCATAATTTGAAGACAGGGGCGTACAATGATGGTTGAAGAAAAGACTTCGAAATGATCATAAATTTTATACCCAAGAGGTACAAATAAAAAAAAAAGTTAAACTAAGAGTATAAAAAATTAACATCCTAAACCATTCCAATGCCATCCTGATGCCACTGATAACTCAATAGTTGGCCCAGCGATCGCTATCAACGGTGACTGTTAAGGAAGTAAATTAAAAATGATTATACAAATTTGAAATCCAAAATAAAATAAAAAAGGAGAATAAACTATAATTGAAATGAAATAAAATCAAAATACCGAACACTGGTGTATATGCAAAGTAGATAAATACATTTTAGAAGCATGAGCTATAGTGAAGATAGGAGTGAGTGTATTTAATGAATCTGAACCCAAATGCAAATAATGCTTCATTGTTAATGGAAATTCTGCATACATTTTGAGTTGGTACTACTGTACTGGTAATGTTGGCCATATTGCTTAGCTCAAAGGCTAATTGAAGGGAAAAAAAAGTATTGATACTTCTAACTCCATATATGTTTTATCGAGAGAATGAAGTTGCAATACGTGCATGCATGCATCAAGCGCTGTAATTAGTTCAGTTCAAAGAGACAGTACAATGATTTATATATGCTTAGCTCGGTCATAAAAGAATGGCGCAACTATTTTCACGAATGTTTTAAAGTCAAAGTTAAAATGTCTTAAATCATGATGGTCGTAAAACCCTTTCAATAAAGTCGAAAAAGGAACCTTAATACAGAAAAAGAAATTACGACAAATTTAATTAAATTTACAGTCACCAATTATTAGGAAAATATATTCAAAACATGACAATTTCTTCTATATATTGCAATCTCCAGCTATGATATTTTGTTTCGACCTCAATGAAAAAGGTGAAAGCCGATCTCCTCCACGAAATTTTAGAAATACCAAAAATTACAGATTACATTAGGCAACGCCATGTTAAATTTTTTGATTCTTTAAAAACATTAACTAACCCACTATTCAACACGATGACTCCAGCACCGGCTCCAGTCCGATTTCAAAACACCACATAAATAAATGTTAGTTTTGATTAGGACTTTAGTTAGAAATAAGTTAGTTAAGTTAGTCATAAGTCTTTCATGAACACAAAAAATGGGTGAGCCCCATCAGCTCTAATCTAATTTCAATTGACTACTATTTTGTAAACAACACAGTAACATAACACCCTTACACAATCTTAAAATGTAACATAGTTACAGTACAAGATGTTTAACTACATAAATTATTAATTAAATTTCATATTGTTAATTGGGGATCTGGAAAAAAAAAAAAAAAATTTGTAATACAGATAATGCTTCCCAATAGCAAAAAAAAAAAAAATAGCTTCTGTTGTTGTATATTATTTTTATTTTTTAATTATTATCATACTGACGTTTCTAACTAATTTGATACTCGTAGACTGTCTTGCTTTTCTAGATACCGTATCTGTAATTCTCCTTCGGTGGTTTTTTGGTGCTTCACATTCTTTATCACTCTGTACCAAAGAATTTTTTGCTTGTATAATAGTTCTTAAGCAACAGTCTTAATTAGTAAAGTTTTTGAGCTAAAATGAGAAGGAAGAGTACATTAATATTATTGTAATCCACGGTTGCTCTAATAGTGTGCACTCAATTAATAATAATAGGCCTACCGAACCCAATATCACTAAATACTGCCAACACAGATACGTCTACTGATCATCGTCCAAGCCCAAGCACCCGATATCATACCTAACAGAGTTTCCTATCAACACTTCGGCATACCTTTCGGGCGCCTACCAGTCGTTTCAGGCCTTCACCTGGTATTCACCTAAATGCACTCAATCAGCAAATATTATTAAGTCTTTTGGTGATTATTACATATTTCACAGTTAAATGCTTCTTGGTGTCTTAAAAGGTAGCGATGTATTAACAGGTAGTGTCCAGTCCTAAGTCCGCTGGTTGTCATGACTACCACACAACAGCTCCCCTTGACCGCCTCTGGCAGCCTTAGCCACTGATGACGTGCTGGCGTTGTCATGGCTACTGGCTAGAGTCGGTTCTACTATACTATTAATGTTGGGCAAAATATGATTTGGCGTGTCTAACAGCGAGCGATCAGTATTTGTTTCATTATTGATGCTACCACTTAGTTCTGAATTAAAATTTATTAAAGTAGCATCCTTGTCATAATTTTGGGGCTCAGGAATATCAATTTCATTTTCACATTCTGGACAGTCAGTAGAGATATGCCCTGGCTGCTTACAAATAAAACAGGTGACTATGTTTTCACCGAAAAATATTCGGTAAGGTACATTTTCATGTAGCAAGGAGGTTGGCAGTTTGGTGAGGTCTTCAGGAGGGATGTAGACCTGTCTTCGGAAGCTTAGGACATGAGCCAACCGTGGGTCTTGGTACCCGGCCCTGAGAAAATGCATAGGCGATACTAAACTTAACCCTAGTTTTTTCAATTCATTTTCTATAATATCATGGGGTATAGAAGGGCAAGCATTAGAAATTATAATACGTTTCGCAGGATTGATCAGCCGTTTAATGTGAATTTCTTTATCGTTAATTACTACTGATTTGTGGTTTCTAAGAATATTATCTACTGACTCTTTGTTACTAAAGTGAATGCAGAACCTGGAATTGGAAATTCTTGATGTGTAACGGATAAATTTTGGGTCAATCAGGGATGCGATTTTGATTACGTACTCTTTCAGTTTGATACCCGGAACAGTGTGTAATTATTATAGCGTTTTCTCGCTTAGAGAACTGTTCTGATGCGGTGGCTTTGGCATAGCTGATTTCTGTAGGTTTGAGGTAAGGTGTTACTTTATTGTTTGTTTGCCGGTTTTCCATCTCTTTTTGACTATTGCTGGTTGTTTTCGTGACATTAGGGTTAATTGTGGACATAATGAGGTTAGATGACATCGCTACAGAGCCAAATGCTCTGAGCACCTATAATAAGTGTATATTCGCACTATTTACTCATCAATATACCAATTCTCACTCTCGTGATGGGACACGAGGCTTTAAATTGTCCAAATTGCTCAAAATAATGTCTATTTTTTCAAGAAAAACCACTTATAAATTAATAAAACTGTAAGACTGACCTGAAGTGCGTCTGCTCCACATGGGTCCCTAACAGCTGTCTCCCTTTGGTTTGTTTGTTTATTTATTTAACGTCACTTTATGCTACTATGGCTAATCGGACGATGCTACAGTGGGAGTCCTAAATTTTGCCTATCCAGGTTTTATTAGGATAGGGATCTTTAACGAGTACCTGACATCGCACAGGCTCGGGACCACCTTTTAGCGTCCCCTCCGAAGGACGGCATAACTAAGGATTTTTTACTCCCATTAAAAAATCCTAGAACCACCTGCGGGTTTGAACCCGTGACCTTTAGCATGGGAGGCTGTTACGCTAACCACCCAGCTACAAGTGATCCCCTTTGGTTTAAATGGTCTAACGGCTTAAATGATGATTTTTATAAAGTTTCTTCCTTTATTCATTTATTTATGACGCCTCTATTCTTGTGAGTCATTGGCGTTCAAACTTACATTTTATACTCTGTTATAATATAAAATTTTTTTCAAATACTTGAAGAGGATATTGACTTTGTTTTCATCATATTTAAATAATTCTTTTAGAGTACTTTCCATTTGTAGTTCAATGCTTAATTTATTGAAAATTGGACAATCTAACAATATATGTTTTATTGTCCTCACTGTGTCACATTGCGTACAAGTGGAAGAACTCACTATGTCCTATCCGCAGCCTGCAGATCACTTCCTCTCTCCTTTACTTCCTGTTGGAGGTCTCCCAACGGGCACAATCTTTTTTTATTTAATTTAATTTAGATAAATTTGCGTTCCATTCGATTTGCCACTTTTCCTTCTGTAAAGAGCTGAACTGCCTTGTCCAGTCTTGCAGAGGGATTTTGTTGACCATCGTTGCTTGAGGTGATGTTAAACGACGAGCAGAGTTTGCCGCGGCAACGGCTTTTTCACTGCCATATATGCCACTGTGTGCGAGAACCCATATTAACACCACTTACTTTTTTATTCTCTATCAGGATTTCACGGTGTATATTATGGATTTCTGCCACTATTGGATGCCTAATCTTTGAGCTGTGAATAGCTTTTAAGACGCTCTTTGAGTCGGACACAATGGCAAATTTTTGATAATGCTCTAAACCTTTAATATACAACAGAGCTTCTTTGATGGCATTGGCCTCTCCTGTGAAGACTGATAAATTAGTGCCTTTAATTTTGTTAAGATTTGAGAAATATATATATCTATACAAAGTTTGTGTAAAGTTATGTAAAGTGACGAATAGAGCATTTACTTAAGTGAAAATAACGATTATATATTGTTATGTCATTTATTCTTAATCATATTTTTCTAACAAAACTCGATATAACTTTTTTTTAATCTAACTTTATTTAATAGTTCTTAAATCGACTTTCATAACCGAGATAAGTAAAAGTTGTGAGATGCCCGCAACAGATTTTTTTATTATTTAAATTATTCTATTTGAATAATTTATATGGATTGTAATTCCTTGCACTTGGTTGTCTCCTCTGAGGAGAAATTTCATTTTATTGGAGATTATGTAGACTACGTACAAGAACACCGCACTTTTTTTGTAATGTATTATTATTATTATTATGCATATTTTCCAGTAGTTTTATGTAAAAAAAATAACAGAAAAAACATATTAAATTATGATAAAAAATATCACGATGCATGATAAATATATGCGAAGTGCACCTTATTTAATCATTTGAGCAATATGTAGAACTGGTTGGACATTCAGATTCCATTTAATTTTAAACCCGCAAACATTAATCTATTGTTCATATTAGGAATTGCTTCAGAATTTATGACATTTTAGAAAATTATAAAAAAAAACTTTTATTTGTTGTGAGTTCTTCAATGACAACTGATACATATAAAGCACATTTCATTACAATACATTACTCGTCCCTTAAGTTATACTCATATTATCACGTCTAGTAATGTACGCTTTCGCGAAAAAGTAGCGTGCGAAACGGTGCCGACTGCAAAGGGTTAAATTCGCCAAAGAACTCACCTACAAGGGATCAAGAGTTTATTCTCAAACACTTCAAGACTTCAATCTACCATCAAAGTAAGCGACAATACTCTGATCCACACCATTGCTGTTTATTTTTTTTTTTTTAATTTGCATAGTTACGTGACAGCGCGAAAGTAAGTGTTAAAAACAGCAGAGTTGCCTCAAAACAGCATTCCAGAGAACCGAAGCCAGTTTGGCTCGTCGGATCAAGTCTACACGACTCTGGAACCCTGTTGCACCTCATTGTGAAACAGTAGGTGTTTTTAGAAGCACGAATCTATCCCTAAACCTGTTACTTTAACGATTTTAATCCAGGTGGGTGACCTGTCACGTCTTAAAAGGTAGAATATTTGTCGGTTTGATTCGTATTCAATAAATTTTTGGAGTATAACGTTCCGATTCATGAAATATGTGCATTTTAAAGTTCAATCTAATATTCCGTTAGAGAAAAATTTAGATTGGTTACACGTGTTTTTAATCGTTTTTTTTTTCTACTTTTAGTCGCATTTTTACTTTTATTTACTTATGTATGAAATATATAGAAAGGGAAAGTATTGCGATCGGGCAATTTTTTTTAATTTTAGAACTGAAATACGAGTTTTAGGGTCCCCTGAGTCCAAATGACGAAGTCCGGCAAAAAGTTCCTTGTGTGTGGTCTAAGTCTAGACAAAACTGAAATTTCATATTTGAAACAACCATACGCCCGAGATGTTACAGCAACATTTTTATCAAATTCGGCTGCACGGAAGATCTACTTCATACTATTAATTTTGGACGTTTTTACGGTTTTATCAAAAACGATTTTGATTAAACTCCGTACTTGGATGTAATACTTAATCGGCTTTAAATTAAAGTAGGTTTCATACTGACTGAAATAATCTGACAAGGAATTAAATGCCGATATTTTATTATTTATTGTAGATTTAGAAAAATTAGACACGTCATCTTGTTAGAATTGATAAATAACGGCTAAATATGCTCGTTGAGCGTAATTGATAAACAGCTAAAGGAGGAAAGTGCAAAAATAGTTTTTTATGCAATTTATGGGTTTTTGAAAGTCGTGAGGCGCGCACCGGATTTTTACTTCATATAGTGTCACAAATAACGTTTAAATATTTATGGAAGCATTAAAAATATTGATAGGATTAAAATATTATATCTGTGGAAAGCGTGGAGATAAAAAAAATGTATATTTTCATTGCTGGGGTGGTAAATTACAGAGATTTTAGCTTCTATTAGTAAACTAAATAATTTTATTACATTTTAACACTTAATATTTCATTCAAGGAGCAAACCATAAAAAAAAAAATCTGGTGAGGTCACACACGACTTTTCCATACCTCGGTAGTGAAACTCAATTTAATAGCTATTAAATTAAGTACTGTAAAAACTAATTATATTCAGTATCTTTGAAATAAACATCCATTAGATTTAATAATATGAAAATAATCACTAAAGTTTATGTCCTGTTTATGTCACATAAGCACATACAACCTTCCCCAACTATGTATATTATAACACTTTTTATAAAATCTTTAGCTTTCCAATGGTATATGTTATATGTATATTACTA
The DNA here is from genome assembly GCA_023052935.1 of Piezodorus guildinii. Lineage (NCBI taxonomy): Eukaryota > Metazoa > Arthropoda > Insecta > Hemiptera > Pentatomidae > Piezodorus > Piezodorus guildinii. The sequence continues at coordinate 68,875,981 of CM041293.1, forward strand.
TTCTTATGTTCTAACAAAAATATATTTTTGCTCCTTTCTTCTTTATTCAGTTATCTAATACGTTCAACTCTTATATTTAGCCATTGTTTTTACTAATAACCATGATATGGATAGTTTTAAAGAATATATAAAATTATAAGTACTTAAGAAGAAAAATAAATACAAATTTTGCATTTAAGTCAGAATGACATTGAAGTGCTACTGCTGAGTAGCTTCTTCACAAGAGTTTATCAAGCCAATTGTAACTTTTTTTCACGTTTAATTGTTTTATTTTTTTTTATACAGTTGTTAATATCATTAAACAAAAAAAAGGCACAATGAAACCTACATGATATTAATATTGGACCCAGTGAAGAACGAATTCTGAAATATTAATGTGCCTTAAACCGACTATTGGGCCTCCGAGAGGTAGGCCGAAGTGTCGATGGGAGGTTAGTGTTAAGTCTGATCTCGGGGTCTTTGGCTGGATCATTGGATGAATATGTGTAGGTAACATATGTATCTTTAGATTATTATTGTTATTATTATTTCAAAAATGACTGTGCATAGATGAATTAGTAATAGGCTCTATTCCTAAAGTTTTTCCCCTAAAAAACAAATATGAAATTGTGATATAAGTTACATACATATGACATGCTGAAACATTGAACATCTTGCTTTTTAGGGATGATTATGGTTGTCAGGATTGTTTAGTTATAAAAAAAAAACTAATGGAGCATTTTTTTTTTTTTTTTTTTTTTTTTTTTTTTTTTTTTTTTTTTCTTAGCCTATTTTTTTTTTCTAAGCTTGCAATGCTGTAATTTCTTTCTGCAATGTGCATTTTAAGATTGCAACTCTTTAAGTATCTGGAGAGTAATAACATTATGAATAATGATTCAGGTGAGGGCTCACTTCTGTTTGATGGAGCTAAATGAATAGATTAAATGAATGAATGGCTAAACATTAATTTATTAAATATTTATACATATTAAACGCTGATATATAATTGCATGTTGCCTATGTGAATAGTAAACTATTGATCAAGACTAAATCAATTATCTTTTTAAGTCCAAGAACAGAATTTGGTCTGGAGGGCAAGAACGATTTTGTGCCTTCTCTTCCATCCTTAAAGTAAATGAAAAACACAATCAAAGATTTTAGTGAATGGGTACCGAGTAATTAAGTATTGACTAAGATATGTCCATGAATTGAGGTTTAATTATTTCATCACGACGCTTTCGAATCTTTGAAAGTTGTTTAAAATTTGAAAGGATGATTTCGCAAAATAGGAAAGCATTTTGCCTATATCGGAAACTTGTGCTGTTGTGAATTTTGATTTGAATAATGAAGAGTATTGTTTTTTTTTCGAGGATCGAAACGTCCAGTTAAATATGCTCATATTAAGACAACATACAAGTGAAACAAAATATATAATTTACATACAAACTCAGCATTTACGATAATGTTGCAATTTTATTTTTCCCTACTAATCATACAGAATAAGTGTTTAATGTACTTAACAGTTGTATTTTTGTCAATGCTGTTGAAAATATTTATAAAGAATATATAAAAATAATTTATAGTGTGTACTGATCAGTAATTTAAGATAAAAATATATTTCCAATTTCCAAACATTATTTAAATTCTGCATATATTCTATCCGGATTTATCACTTATTACTTCACTACTAGTATAATATAATAATAATTTTTCAATATTAATTTACCTTTGGTCTATGTCCCTGAAGAATAACAATTTTGTGCAGTAAATAGAAATGGCCGAAAATAAAATTGGCCGAGAGACCAATAAAATTAATTTTTAAATTCAAATGTTTAAAAAAAGAAAAAAAAAATATATATATACATTACAAATATAATTATTATTATATATAATAATATTATATATTATATATAATTATTATATATATATACATATACAAAAGATATAGATTATAAACAAAAAACAAATGGAAATAAAGGAGAAAATCTCTTAAAAGATACAGGAGTTAGAGACATTTAAAATAAATGATTTGGTTAAATAAATGATTATGTCTTTATTATGAAATTTGACACTTGATGTGCCTTTGCTTGGGATGCCAGAAGGTGTTGGTAAAGAAGAATTTGAATGAGAGAAGGGAAGAAGCATGGTGAATATGAGTAGGTAGGGAATTTATCAGGGAATATAAATATATATTTTTCAAAAATACGTTTATCCTATTAAGAGTTTTTATTATAAGAAACTTTTAAAATATAAAGTTGTACGATGATCATCCTTTAATTTATTAACCAAACCAAAGAGCGAAGAATCAGTGGAAAATTTGGGAAAAACAGGGAAAATTAACCTCGCATCCCATGATTCCAAATGATTTACCTTTTAATTTTAAAAGAATTTAATTTTCCGTTATTTTTTGCCATAAAGTTAATAAATCACAAGGGCAAACATTTAAACGCGTAGGGAATTGATTACATTAAAATTACATCAAGACTGCTTTTCACACGTCTACAATATGTCGCGTTGTCAAGTTCGGTTTGGATAAATCAGTATGTTCTGCTAAAAAACAAAACTAAAAAATAGATTTAGCAGAAGTACTTTAAAATATCTTCTAAAATTCTTAATCGCGATGATAATAATGAAATTGCGCGACGAAGTCGAGAAACTATGTAAGCTATCGAAAACTATAATTTAACGCTAATAATAATAAGGGATTTAAGTGATTAAGAGAAGCAGTTCGTGCATGACGGATCTCGGGAGAGATAGAACTCCTAAGAGAGGCAGCTTTGGGCAGAAAGGACTTGTCAAACGCAGCAGTGCGCCAAGGAAGAGGGTAGAGGTCAGAAAGACGGATTTGGTAGAACGAGACTGGATTGAAGATTTAAATTGAAAGGTTTGGAGGATAAAGATGGGGCGCTGAGCTCTGATAACCGGATAGAGGAAGGAAGCTAGTGAATACTGACGCCTGTAATTAGGATAGAACCACCTTAACTCGGCATAATACTAGGTTATATGCGTGTCTCTGATGAAAGACCGATTTACACCACACAACTGTAGTCAATGTAGAGGAACATCAGGGAGGAAACAAGGATTTTAGACGACGGAATTCTTTAAGGGTGACTATGGTTCGGCCGGAAATTTGGGAGATGGCGGTTTCCAGGAGAGAGTTAGGTCTAAAGTGATTCTAAGATTCTTGCATTGCCGCAATCGTGTATTTTGTGTACAACAATTTATTACACACATAGATAAGTGAAAGTAATATATTTATCCCTTACAATGGTGGATTATTGCATTAAAATGACCAGCTGTCGGGAGGTTCACACACCGTTGCAATTAAAAGCTGTAAAATATGTCGACAGAGGGGCACACGACCTCGATATCCAGCTAATAGAAAGGCACTCAATGAGGGCTAATTCAGCTGTACCCAGTTGCACGCTTGCTTTTCCTTTCATTTAGGTTATAGTAGTGACCCAGTTATATAATGCCCAGCGAGGAAACTTCAACGAGCGTTCCAAAAAAGAAAATAAAAAAAACAAACGAGACGGTTTGGTCATTCCCTGCCGCCCTAGATCGGAGACACGCCTATATCAGTTTTGAAAAAGTTCTTTAAAACACCAGGTCTGGCTTTTATCTCGAGTGCATTTTTCGAAAGGACGTTTGCCTAACGATGGTCAGCGAACGTCCTTGCCGAGTGAGTGCACGACCTGCCCTAATTAAATCCAACCGGTTTCTCTACCTCTCTTGTGCTCTTGTATTTTTACCGAGCGAGTTACACCATACAAAGTTTTTTTTGTTTTTTGGATACAGAAATATTACAATATGGTTAAACTAATTCCAAAAAGGCAAGAGAGGGGTTTGCTTCTTTCCTCATGAAAAAATATTCAGCCTGTATCATTATAAAAACACCAAGAGCGGACCTCGAAGGGAAGATAAAGTTTTCAACTCCTAACTCCAATTGATTCGATCATTCTACAGGTTATTAATGCATTATAGCTAGTGAAAGAAGGTCGAGATACTTTCGTTCTGACCCAAAATCAGTACATATTAAACCGCCTTGGCTGGATTCGAACTGTTGCTTTTTGACAAGATGTTGCAATGGTTATGTATTATGAATTATATATCAAGGTGTCTCGCAAATCAGCTCAAAGAGATTCCCTGACTTTTCCATATTGTAAGTCTTTTACCTGTCCTAATCTCGGTGAAAATAGGCAAAACAAAGAATAATTATAATTAATATGGTATAATAATTAAAAATATATATATAATGATTAATTACTTTACGATAAGATTCAACTATATCTATCCGACACCAGCTGAAATTGTAGTTGTTTAAGTTGACTTACCAATGAATTATGATGAACTTAGATACTGCTGTTAGTAATAATCAATACATACAAATCTGACAACAAATTTATTTACAAACAATATATCAATATAAACTTTAAGAGCTTTTATTTAATGTTTGAATTTCTGCAGCCAAATCTTCAGCTTTCTGAAGAGTTTCTTGGAGCAATTTTGCTTTTATTTATTTATTTTTTTGCCTCTAATTCCTTCACCTGAACGTTGACTTTTCTTCTCCACTTCCCTCCTGTCCGTCCGACACGATGGTTTAAAACTCGCTTTATGATATTTGCAACATCACAAGAAATAGGCATATTGGAACTTTTGTCTGAGTCAAGAAGAAACGATGTTATCTACTGATCATTTTCTCTGACCAAAGAACAAATTTCCTGACTTTTCTCTGAATTTTTCATGTTTTTAAAATCCCTGACTTTTCCCGGTTTTCCCGATATTCCCTGTTGCTGGACATCCAGTATATATATATACATAAATTAATGTTGCGATTTTTGGTTTACGGTCATGAACTCCTAAACCACGCGACGGATTTTGAGACGGTTTTCACTATCATTTAGTGAATTCTTTCCTAAAGGTTTGCAAGTAAAATACATTACAACGAGGTTTTTATTTAGTAGGGAAAATTTAATTTTCCTTGATAAGCTTGTCAAAAAATTATTCCTGAAATAAGGTAGTAAGATAGACGTATTGTTCGGAGGACTTTGGATTGGAAGGATTGGATGCGTTTGATGTTAAAATATTTAGCTCCCCCACAAGCATTAGTAAATAACGGTTAAATATGCTAGTAATAAGGTTAGCATATTTATGTATGAATCAAGTATGTGTTTATATACAATACCTAGCAAACTTATTTCGAAAGGATAGAGCTTTATGTGGTGAGATTATAAATTAAAGGTGGGTGTAAATGAAATGGTTAAGTACATAAAATATCATCGTATTTGTGTCTAACTGTGGCGGAAAATACACAATAATTATTTTTCTCTTACACAAATCAAGTCTAGAATCTGACAGCCCTCCTTAGAACAACATATTCCCGTACTTTTTTTTTTATAACCGTTGTTGAAAAATAATGTCTTTATTAAATTAAAAAGAAACAAGCTATGTTCTTAAACTTATTTGTCACTAGCCAATTAGATATTCACTATTTTTTTTGGGCCTTGTATAGCTTCCGCCAACGTTTAATACGCCTACAGTTTTGTCTTGTCATAGAAATAGTTAACAATTAAGACTCCACAGTTGGTGGCTAAAATCTGTTCTGAGAAGAAAAAAGGTTGTATAACCTTTGTCGAAGTGAGAATATGAATTTATTAGATTATAAAGTTACTATATATGCTGTAAAACTCGTTATTTTTCATTAGCCCATTAGATATTCGCATTTTTTTTAGTATTACAAATGCAGATATTTCTAGAGAATTCTGGGGTGAAACACCAAATTATTGGGCATTGTAATATTACGCCAAGACTGTTGACAGTACGAAAAAAAGAATAAACTTAGACCACCATTATTTTTTAACCACGAATCGATTTCTTTGTTCAAATTTTAATTTTGATTTACAGGGTGACGCAGAGACATCTTTTTTTAGTTTTATTTATATATTTATTTTTTTTTTTAAAACCTTTAATATCATCAAAGGTATAGCTGCATAAACTTAAATTATGATAATAAAGTTAAATTGTGATGATAAGATGATTAACTAATTTTGGTTTATCAAATTAGTTGTAGTAATTTCTTTAAAAAAAGGCATTTTCCATGGACGGTCATTTTAATAAGATATCTTAGGTGGAAATTTTTATTTTAAAAAATACTGATGATGGACTATGATAGTATAAACTAAGAAGATCAGCTTAACCAAAAAAATATGGAGAAATTTCAGATATTGGTCCTATGTCCACCGAACGCGTAGACTCGTCCGACTGTGCGCTATGATCGAATCTGAGGAGACACAAGGTTGTTGTAGCTACTTCTTGTATAACCGTTGTCGAAAAAAAAAATGCGACTTTATTAAATTGCTATGGTACTAGCTATGCTTCAGAATTTATAATTACTCATTTATCCTGTAAATATTCACTTCTTTTTTTTTTTTCGGAGAGGGAGGGGACCTCACAGCATTCCTGCGAACTTATATTATGTCTAATATTTTAGTCTTGCTATAGAATGAGTTGACACTTATGCGCAACCATGCAGATGCAGATATTTCTTGATAGCGCAGTTTGGTGCAGTGGAAATATTGGTTGTACTTGAGTATAGATTCTGAGGCAAAACAAGATTGTTTTTTTATTTAAAGCAACCTCTAATATATATTTCGCTTTTCGAATTCGGAATATAAAGTAGTTGTAGTATGTGGAATGTTTATCCAGGAGATACGTTATTGGATTATTAGGTATTGTTATTACTCACTTTATCAATTGTTCCTAGAAATATAATTATTGTTTTTTACTTGTGGTTGACCGAATTATTATTCGAATATCTCACTTTCAAATTTTCAATTCAATAAGACAAGAATTTACTCTTTGATTTGCTTGATGCTTATAATAAATCAATTAATCAGGAATCGGTCCAGCTTGATTCATTAAAGGCACTGCCAGGTCTGTAAACCGGAAGGTCGACCCAATTAAGCCATTGGGAGGAGAGTAGACAAGCTCGTAGAGGAAAGCACTCCGTCGTTAAATGACGCTGTAATGGCTTCTAGAAGCTCTTCTAGAGAGTGGCGAGTGAAAACTGCTCCAATTTTGTCATTGTTAGCTCCTGATGATCCTTACCTGAGAAAACTAATCAGCTCCGATTGTCCGCAAATATATGGAGCGGGCAAGTAGTGCAGTAGTCCATGAGATGTAGGTTGAGCGATGCATCTTTCGCCGGTGATTGACAGGGTATTCAACTGATTATCTGGTGATGTATGCTATTCGCAAAGTTCCGCTTCGGTGCTCTAGTATTTCGACTTTCCTTTTGTAGTAACGTTGAAGACTGTGAGATCCTCTATCGACATAATGTCTACAAATACATCAGTTCCAAAATGCTATCTAATCTACTCCATTATTCGTATTGGTTTGTCCGGAAAATAATGCAGGGTTTTTATTTGAAAAAGAAAAAAATGAATGATTTACAGCTGTTTAATTCAATGAAAATAGTATCCCATTCTATCGATATATAGTGGCGCGACAGGCCGTGTAGGCCCTGGGCCTCCTATTGTAAACTTCTGAGAGATCACACTTACGTTTCTCGATGCATTTTGTAGGGTAGGTTATCACTCCCTACGCCTAATTCTGAGAGAGGCCACCATCTGGCTGACGGGTCTCACAAACCCGGGGGAAATGCTATGAATGAATCCGCATTTAATTACATCCTTATATATATATAAGTACTTCCTGGCATCCTTTCTCTTCCAAGTTCTCCGATCTCAACGTCCATCGTACATCTCTGATATACTTTCATTTAAATCCTCCATCCACTCCCGCAACACTCGTTCACGGTCTTCAGACCTGTATATAACGCCTCATCGAACCGCAGCTTTCGACAGATCTTTCCTTATCCGATCCTCGTCCATATGGAATTCTATTCCTTCTTATATCCGTCATTCCAATACTCTCCCTACCTTCAAATCCCGTTTATTCAAACACTTCCTGTCTATCCAATTTTCAAATGACCTCAAGTGATTTGCGAATTTCAATAAAAATCGGCAGAGAGGAACGATTATTTATCACATTTTATTTTATATATTAAAGATTTATGAATTTTATTTTATGCATAATTTATTTTGCAATGTATATATGAAGATATTTTTTTATTCTTGTCTAATTTGTTTTTTTTTGTTTTTCTAAATTATCATAAGAAGCTACCTATGAATTTATAACTATTATTTATTTTCTTTGTCATTTCTGTTGCTTTTTATTTATTTTATTATATATATATATATTTTTTTTTACTCTAAGACATTGAAGCTCTAATTTAATTTGTCTGTAACATTATTACGAAGGGACTTGTCCCAGAATAAATAAAGAATTTATTATTATTATTATTATTATTATATATATATATATATATATATATATATATATATATATATATATATATATATATATATATATATATATATACAGCATATATAAAACTTATACATTTACCCTTTTTGTTAACAATGCTAACAAGATAATATAGTCATTATTACTTTCACTTACCTATATTGGAAAGTATTGCGATCCTGAAAATTTTCTAATTCCATTTTTCGACGGAAATACACGTTTTAGGATCCCCTGAGTCCAAATAACCAAGTCCCGCAAAAAGGTCTATGCATGTGAGTCCTATGAAACTGAAATTTCTCATTTGAGATAAATATGCGTCCGAGATATTACATAATCTTCTTCATCAAAATCAGCTGACCAGAAGATCTATATTATACCATGCATTTTGCATCTTTTTACGATTGTCTCAAATACAGCTATAACGATTTTGATTAAACTCACTATATGGACGTAAAATTTGATGGGCTTTAATATCATGTAAGTTTCATTCTGATTGAAATAGCATGACTGGGCTTAAATGCCGATATTTTCTTCCCCTAATGTACCTTTAATTCTGTAGATTCTATTAAAATAACTATATAATCTTTTTAGCATTGATAATTAACAGCTAAATACGCAAGTTGAGCGAATTTGATAAATAGCTAAAGGAGAAAACTGAAAAAATAATTTTTTAATACAATTTTTTGTATTTGAACACGGGCGTAATAATCTAGAAATTTATCGCCCTAAAACACCTTCCCTTCCTACCTGTATTTGAACATAAAACAGTAATATACATAAAATATACAGTTGGAAAGCTAAAGATTTTAGAAAATATATTATATAATACACAAGCTTGTAAAAGTTAATAAAGATTGATGAAAATCCGATAAAACTAACTGATTATTTTAGATAATAAAATAATAGATTTTTTAATAAAACATATGTTTCTATAGAAATTCAATTTAATTAATTCTTTAATGGTTTAACTCATTTTTATCTCTAACTGTATTTGAATTTTTTTAAATTGATTTTAAAAACGGAGGTAAGTGAAAGTCGTGTCTTCCCCGCACCAGATTTTTTACTAATCTACAAAATTTAAGTTACTTTAGAGGAAGAAAGTTTAAAATATCGGCATTTAAGATCTAACAGACTGTTTCAATAATAATAAAATCGCCATTACATTAAATCCCATGAAATTTACATTGATTTAACAAGTTTAATTAAAATCGTTAGAGCCGTTTTTGTGTGGTATAAAGCAGTACTTACGTTTGGACGATTTTGGTGAAAAATTGATGTTACAACTCAAGCACATGAGCTTTTAAAATGTGAAATTTCAGTTTTATACAATTTATCATTTTTTAGCTAGACTTACCACCTATACAGATACCTTTTTTTTGGGAATTGATTATTTGGACTCATGGGGCCTTAAAACGTGTATTTACCAAGTAAACTAGTATTTGAAATTTTTACGAACATAATACTTTCCCTAATTATATATTAAATATATAAGTATGGGAAATAAAAATAAAAATTTGCTTTTATTACTCGAAATCCGAAAATATTAAATTATTAACGAATGCAAAATGTTTAAATTGTTATTAATTAACTTTGTATAATCATGTTATGAAGTTATGTATCTCTTTAACTTATTATTTATTCTTTAAAAATAAAAAATACTTCAATCCTGGTTTGTACTATTTTTACTCTATGTCCCTGTATGCTCTAATTCCCATAAAAAGTCATTCTTTATTTTTATTACTTATATTTAAAATGAGTTGAGTTAAGTTTTCCATGCCATTTGAATTCTGCTTCATTGCTGATAACTTACCATGAAGCCTCTTTTCTACTATTTGTTTATTATTGTATTTGTTGATTACCATATTCCCTCTAATGATGGATTAGTTCCCATTATTAAGTAGATTCGAAGAGTTTTATAGATGGCTTACCTTTAAATGAACACAATTCTCTTTGACCAGGCCGTATTATTAGATTATTGAAATTCAAGAATATATTTTTGAACTACCACACATTTCCTCCAATAATTGGGGCTAAAGTTTTATAATCTACAATCTTCATTAATAACATTCGGAAATTTTCCTGCATTTTATTTAAATATTTAACATTATTATTTTTAGATAGGCATGTAATAAACAAGTTATAATTAAAAAAAAAAGTGATAATTTTCTAATGTAAGACAAAATGTGGAAGATCAAATCATGCCCTATGTTTGATCACCTCATTATGAATTTTCGTCATCGATTTATATTGTTTTTATGGAAATTGTTCACTTTTTTCTTTCCCCGACAATATTACGTCACTTTCAAAAGTTAAGTTTTTAAATAATTGTTTTGTATAAGCCAAGAATACTTTATATTGTTGAAAGCATCGATTTTTGAATATGTTTTTTTATTATTCTCGTTATTACGCCCATTTTGTCCTGGTAGGAATACGTAAATGAATCCATTTATTTAGTTTAATTAATATATAATTAAGGAGAGAAGGAAAAAAAATTAATATATAAATAATATTTATAATTCAATCATATTTTAAATACGTGATTCCAAAAGCTTTAACATTTAGCAATTGAGACTTTGATTTCCAAAAGGGACTATATCCATTCTAGGAAATTTCACAGGGAGCGCGAAAATCTCTCATTACTTTATTATAAAAGTTTTCGATTTCTAGTTTTCGATAGAAATACACGTTTTGGACCCCTGGGTCCAAATGACTAAGTCCCGAAAAAAAGGTGTGTGTGTGGTAAGTCTAGCGCGAAAACGAAAGGACGTACAAAACTTAAATTTCATATTTAAGAAAAATATTCACCCGAGATGTTACAGCAACTTTTTCATTAAAATTGTCTGATCGGAAGTGCTACTTTATACCGTGGATTTTGCACCTTTTTATGATTTTTTAAAAGAAGGCTCGAACGATTTTGATTAAATTCGCTATATAGATGTAAAATTTAATGGGATTTTATATCGTTAGGTTTCATTTTAATTGAAATAGTCTGACAGAGTTTAAATGCCGATATTTTAAATTGGCTTCCTCTAAAGTACCATTTATTTGTAATTTAAAAAAATTAGGCATACTATCTTGTTAGCATTGATAAATAACAGCTCAATATGCAAGTTGAGTGAATTTGATAAACAACTAAAGGAGAAAAGTGCAAACTTATTTTTTAATGCTAATACTAAGTTTTTTACTTTCACTTACTATATATAGTAAGGAAAGTATTGCGATCGTGAAAATTTTCGAATTCCAGTTTTCAACGGAAATACACGTTTTAGGGTCCCCTGAGTCCAAATAACCAAGTCCCGCAAAAAGGTCTGTGTGTGTGTGTGTGTGTGTTGTGTATGTGTGTGTGTGTGTGTGGTAACTCCCGGGTGGAAACGGTAAGTCCTATGAAACTGAAATTTCATATTTAAGACAACTATACGCCCGAGACGTGACAAAACTTTTTTCATCAAAATGAGCTTACCAGAAGAGGCACTTTATACCATGCATTTTGCACCTTTTTTCGATTTTCTCAAAAACGGTTCCGACGATTTTGATTAAACTCGCTATATCGATGTAAAATTAAATGGGCTTTAATATCATGTAGGTTTTATTTGGATAAAAATGGTTTGACAGGGCTTAAATGCCGATATTTTAAATTTTCTTCCTCTAAAGTACCTTTAATTTTTTAGATTCAATAATAATAACTAGATTATCTTGTTAGCGCTGATGAAAAACAGGTAAATATATAAATTGAATAAATTCGATACCCAACTAAAGGAGAAAACAGAAAAAATATTATTTTTAAATGAAATTTTTTTCGTTTTTTGGAAACACTTTTAGGTCGCAGTCAATAACCCACATGTGATGATATACGTTGGTATAGCTAAGATTTTTAGACGAAAAATACACCCTATAAACAAATTTTTAGACAGCTATAGAGAGTGAATTTACAAAAGATCTAAAACCTAACTGATTATTTTTTAGATTAAAATTATAGATTTTGTTAATCTATAAAACTAAATGGTTTAATATAAATTCTATTTGGATAAAATTCTTACAGTTAATCACGATTTTTATCTCTTAAACTTTTATTTGATAAATTCTATTCATTGTTTTAAAAATCAGGTAAGTGAAATGTGAATTGTACCCCAAAAACAGATTTTTTTAGAATGTATAGAGGTATATACAATATACCGTTGGATAGCTAAAGATTTTAGAAAAATATTACCTAATACATAACTTTTAAAGTTAATAGAGAGTGATGAGAAAGCAGATAAAACTAACTGATCGTTGTAGGATAAAAATATAATAGATTATTTAATAAAACACATGTTTCCATTGAAATTCAACCTGATTAATTCTTTAACGATTTATTTTTAACTCTAAATGTATATAAAAATTCTTGAACTGATTTTAACAACGGAAGGAAGTGAAAGTCGTGTGTTGCGCCCACCAGTTTTTTATTATTATAAATGTTAATTATAACATTATTAACGTTAGTTTCTAATCCTGAAAATCGGATTTTAAAGAAGATATTAATTTTGAATTTAGGCATGAAAATTAATAGTTCAATTATTGGTTTAGATGAAGGATTAGGTGAGATATGGTGTTCCCGAAAAAATAATACTTTTTTCGGACTCCTGTTAACATTTGTTATTTAATGATAATGTTTAATCATTCATGTAATAAACCATTTATAATTCTATCCTAACAATGACAAAGCGATTTCATTCGCAATAAAACCGTGACCGTTGTGTCCATGGAGCCAGTCAACAAGAACAATGCTGAGTGAAAATATTTATTTTTACGAAAAAACCAACGTAAATATTTGTTTAGAGCTGTTGAAAATGATTTACTAGGAAAATAAATGTAATGTTTTGTACAAAGCAAAAAAAAATATCTGCAAAACCTATTACATTAATAGGTTAATAGTTTGTTTGTTTATTTATTTAACGTCACTTTATGCTACTAGGGCTAATCGGACGATGCTACAGTGGGAGTTTTGGACATCAATAGTAGTGCTGAAATATATCATACATACTACATTCATACAATATTTGCACGGCATAAAATTACAATAAAATGTATACACAATAATGAATCAATACAATAAAGTCAAGAATTCACTTATACCTATATACACATACACACACTCATACATACATCACATTGAGTGGAGAATCTAGTCAGGTGCTAGAACTCCAATATATTTACAAAAGGTCGCGGGGCCAATGCCGTTTCAACCTTCTAGGTGGGTTGTATGGATGAGTGGAGCTGGATAGAGATTGAGCTAGAGGATTAGGATGATGAATGAGGTTCTGGTGGAATTCGGAAAATGTGGATGGAATTAGGTCTGAAATAAATGGCACATTAAGGTCGTGGTGCAAGGTATAGTTGGAGACATAATAAGGAGCATTTACTATTGTACGGAGGACTTTAGATTGAAAGGATTGAATTTGATGTTAGTACCTTTTTATATTAAAATCGAAATTTTTAATTTACAATAATTTTTATGGATCGTTCCAAATAAGTGGGGAGCCCGTGGCTGAGTGGCTAGCGCGTTAGTCTCTCATGCTACAGGTTCTGAGTTCAAATCCCAGTCCCGGCGGGGCTTTTATAAGGATGTAAAAAAAAAAAATGGGGATTCACTCACAACCTCTCACCCGTAAGCCAAAGGGTTGCCACTCACAAAATTAGTCGTAGGGAGTGATGACCCTAAACTAAAAATAGCATCGCGAAACGTGAGTGTAAACTCGCAGGAGTTAACACCGCGAGGCCCAGGGCCTACATGGCCTGTCGCGCCACTGAAAGAAAAAAGAAGAAGTTCCAAGTAAGTGCTTTCTTTTAAACATTAGCTTTTACTATAATTTTAGGTTGTGTTAATTTAATTTAAAAAAAAAAAAAAAAAACTGCCCCTACAACCCATGAAGGGTCTTGGATACAGTACTTATAGAGATTCGTACTGTTTCCCGGCCAACGACAGTGCAAGGAGGTGATTAGGCACGTTTGGCCGCCAGATTTTTACCCCAATTTCTGGTCCAATTAAAAAAAAAAATCTACATTAGTAAGTTAGGATATTAATTCAATGCATACAATTTTAAAAATAAATATAAATATTTTCAATTCTATATCACCCAAATCAAGTTCAACCCTTTACATATCTGTGGCGGTCGTGAATTAAGTGGTTAAGTCAAAATCTTTCATTTTACAGGTGAGCGACTTAAAGTTTTACATGATACCAAAATAGAGTTAGTAATTACAGCTTTCCACGTGAAATTTCTTCCACCAAGAAATTTCTTTAACCAATTTAACACGACGTAGGAGAAGGTATGAAGGAGCGATACGTGAAGTTAACTCATTTTGGATATAACTCGAGTTATCTAGTGTTTCACGACTGCCACAGATATTTAATTTAACATCTTTTGATTTCGATAAACTAATAAAAAGTCATGTTTTTTTTATAGTTAAATAATCATAATTTATTTTAATGGTTATTATCAATTATTTTTTTAACCAATGTAGCTAGTTTACTGTTCTCAGAAGCCCTTTTACGTAAAACTACTCATAATTTTATAACAAAATATCAATTTTTTTTTTTTCAATTTTTTTCGGCTGCAATTTAGTTATAGGAGTTTCCTTAATTATAGATTTATTTTAAATGTTTCTTATTTATTCGATACTGTGTTCAGTAGCTGGGTCACCAGGAGTTAGCATACTGATTGTACTATTAATTTAAGATTCCTCGAATGGTATAGATAAATTTAAAGTTTTTTATAAAAGTTTGAATTTGAAACTGTTGTAGTTGTAAAAGGTTGAATATGATTTAGAAATGTTATATGTATGAATCGATAGCCTTTTATTGAAAGTGCGTAATACATGTAAGAAATTTTTATATTTTTATATTGATGCCTTAAAGAACTGGATCAAGTCGTATGAAATATAGG
The DNA here is from genome assembly GCA_023052935.1 of Piezodorus guildinii. NCBI lineage: Eukaryota > Metazoa > Arthropoda > Insecta > Hemiptera > Pentatomidae > Piezodorus > Piezodorus guildinii. The sequence goes on from CM041293.1 coordinate 68,891,250, forward strand.
TAAACAAAATTAAGATGAATATTAAAAAAAAAAAAATGTTTTGAATCAAGATGTGAAGGAATGATCAGAAAAGACAAAGTTCAACTATTATTATCATTAATGATTTCTATTTATAAAAAAAAATAGCAATATTATTTAAAACATGCTATTTTATTGTGATTATACTGATACAGCAAGTTAATTTTTTAAATAATAGAGTTCGTTACTTAAATTAATTTATTTCGTGACTCCTTAATATTGCTTAAAGCGAAAAAAAGGTCAATAAGAAATCCTCTTTAAATTATAATAATAATAATATTTCATTAAAGAACGAAACTTATTGTTATTATTACTTGATGCAAAAGTAAAATTCTCTTTTCTGTGAAGGCCGAAAAAATGTCTACTCTTTTCATCATCATGGAACATATTTTTGAAGATTGCTCATCTCTGGTCTTGTGAAATACCCAAGTAGGTATCTAACACTCTGATAAATCGAAAATATATTCTGATATATCCGACTATATTTGAATATATTAGAGTATAATGATTACTCACAGTCCATTATTTCCTTAGGATTATTGGATTTGTATTTCCAACTTCTTGAATTGGTTTAGAATGATGTTAATAATGTTTTTTTATCTAGATATATATTTTTTATTTGTCTGAATACTTTCAAAATAGTTTTGAAAAGTTATAATATAATATATAAAGGGGTAGGAAACAATTAAAATTACTGGAGTGTAATAGAGCAGTTAATCATAAATAATGTTCCTATTTTTCAGCATATTAGGTTCTATTGGTAACACTGTTGAATTTTTTATTCTTTTTTAGGATGGTCAAACTATATTAGACTTCTGTATTTATGATATAAAAACTTTTTTTTTCGCCTTAAATATCGAAACTAAGAATGAATTTATACTCGAAAATTTCAAAAAATCATTCAAAAAGTCACTTGAAGATTTTCAAACACATAGTAGTAAAATGCATTTCTTGTTGTATTATTCAACTGAGCAATCTATTAATGTAAAGAAAGCTTATGTGAGTACAAGTTAAAAAATCTGGTGCGGGCAACATACGACTTTCACTTACCTCCGTTTTTAGAATCAATTAAATAATTTTCAAATACAGTAAGAGATAAAAATGAGTGAAAACATTAAAGAATTAGTCAAATGGAATTTCTATAGAAGCATGTGTTTTTATTAAAAAATCAATTATATTATTATCTAAAATAATCACTTAGTTTTATCGGCTTTTCATCACTCTCTATTGACTTTTAAAATCTTGTGTATGAGATAATATTTTTTTCTAAAATCGTAAGCTTTCCAACGGTATATTATACATGTATATTACTGTTCTTAAGTTAAAAAACAAAAAATTGCATTAAAAAAATATTTGTTCAGTTTTTTTCGTTTAGTTGGGTATCGAATTCATTCAATTTATATATTTACCTGTTTTTCATCAGTGGTACCAAGATAATGAAGTTATTTTAATAGAATCGACAAAATTAAAGGTACTTTAGAGGAAGACAATTTAAAATATCGGCATTTAAGCTTTGTCAGACTATTTTAATCAGTATGAAACTTACATGATATTAAACCCTAGGATGATCTTTAGGATGATATTAAAGGTGCAAAAAATACAAAAGAGAACGGGACATTAAACAAGAAGAAGAAGCTGAATTTTTAAACAACTTGGACAAAGTGAATATAAAAAAGATAGAACTGTTCTTTAAAAAAAATACAAATTGTAAACTTTAATTCTAATCAATGCTGCCAATAACTCTATACTTGTACATGCATCTCTTTTAAATTGTTCACTGACCAAATAGGATTTGTTATCAAGTCTTGAGGGTCATTTGTAATATAAATAAATAATCAAAGCCTATTGAATTTTACATCGATATAACGAGTTTTAACAAAATCGTTGGAACCGTTTTTGAGAAAATCGTAAAAAGGTGCAAAATGCATGAAATAAAGTGGCTCTTCTAGTAAGCTGATTTTGATGAAAAAGATTTTGTAACATCTCGGGCGTATAGTTGTCTTAAATATGAAATTTCAGCTTCATAGGACTTGTCGTTTTCGCCCGAGAGTTACCACACACACACAAACACACACAGACACACACGCGCGCACACACACAGACACACATACACACTCACAGACCTTTTTGCGACTTGGTTATTTGGACTCAGGGGACCCTAAAACGTGTATTTCCGTTGAGAACTGGAATTCGAAAATTTTCACGATCGCAATATTGCCTTTCCCTTACTATATATATTATATATATATATATATATATATATATATATATAGTAAGTGAAAGTAAAATTAATAAAAAACAAGAAAAATATTCGAGATGTTTTTAAAAAACCTGGTGCGGGAAACACACGACTACCATTTACCTAATAGGCTTTAATATCATGTAGGTTTCATTTTGTATGTAAAGTCTGACAGGGCTAAAATGACGATATTTAAAATTTTCTTCCTACCTTTAATTTAGTTGATTAAAAAAAATAATCTTTTCTTCTTTTTTAGCATTGATAAGAAGCGGCTAAATATAAAAGTTTAATGAATTTGGTAGTCAACTTAAGGATAAAAGAGCATATATATTCTTTTAAACTTTTTTTAATTTTTTTTTTTTTTTTTTAATTTTGGAAACCTAAAGATTTTAGAAAAAATATTATCTTAGATACAAGGTTGTAAAGGGTAATGTAATGTGACGAATAGGACATAAACGTAGTAAGGATTATTATACGTAATTAATTCATATTGTTGTATTATTTAATTTAAATTATCAGTTTCCAACGATAATGAATAACCTTTTTATTTAAATTATCTTTAAACTTTCTTCAGCTCTATGTTTGTTTAATAGTACTTAAATTGTTTTAACAGCCGAGGTAAGTGAAAGTCGTTTGTTGCCCTCACCAGATTTTTTATTTATAAAATACAATAACAAGAATTTTCGATTCAATATTGTATAACAAGAGATTATGCAACGAAATCTGCTCCAAAGTGAGCGGTCAACCACCAAGGAAAACTGGTTGAACCCCGTTCTACTGCCGGAGTTGGTGTCAAGACAAATGTTATGTTCCAATGAGTTATTGGAGCAATGGGAGACTTTATCTGAAAGCTACAACAAAAAAAAAAAAAAATTGTTCAAGAAATCTGGGTCTGTGTCAACAGCCACTGGGTAAGGTCAGTTTCTAGACAATGATTCTTGATAATAATAATAATTTATTGTATAACCAATGCATATCGAGAATCTATTTATATTTTAACTATTTTATGAGATGAAATTTTCTCTCGTTACAAAAGACTATCTTATTTAGAATTGTTTGTTTATTTATTTAATGTCACTTTATACTGCTGTGGCTAATAGGACGATGCTACTGTGGGAGTCCTAAATTTTGCCTATCCAGTTTTAATAAGGAATCTTTAACGAGTGCCTGACATCGCACATGCTCGGGACCATCTTTTAAAGTCATTAAAATATTGTAGGGCCATCTGCGGGTTTGAACCTATGATCTCGGGCTTAGAAGGCTGTTATGCTAGCCACTACGCTACAAGTGACCCCTTATTTAGAATTGTGAATAACTGACTTATTTTAAAAACAAACTTTGTTCTCAATTATACTACTCAGATAATTTTTAGTATTCCTCAAGCTTTAACGTTTTGGATCCCTTTATTTTTACCCATATTGTTTATTTCGTCCAATACTTAAGAACAATTATTTCTGATTATCTTCTGCTAAATTCTAGATAAAAGTTTTAGTATTTAATAGGACGTTGAAAGGCTCATTTTTTTTACTTGCAGTCTGATATCTTATAAATGGTATGGACATGATGAAATAATTTCAGTATTACCTATTTCAACACTGAGAAATTTTATTCCTGAGAAAATTTTAAATAATTAAAATGGCACCTATTCATACAACTTAAATGAAAAATAATTAAAACAGCTTATGATCATAACTTTTTTTAAGGAAGATTTTATAAAATAGAATAAAAATAATAATAAAAACAATATTAGAATAGAATTAAAAACTATTTAAAATATTACAATAGAATTGAAAACTATTTAATATGTGGATCACTTGTAGCTGAGAGGTTAGCATAACAGCCTCATATGCCGAAGATTACGGGTTCAAATCCGCTGGCGGTCCGTAGGATTTTTTAATCGGAGTAAAAAATCCTTAATTATGCCGTCATTCGGAGGGGACGTTAGAAGGTGGTTCCGAACCTGTGCGATATCAGGTACTCGTTAATGATCCCTATCCTAATAAAACCTGAATAGGCAAAATTTAGGATTCCCAATGTAGCATCGTCCGATTAGCCATAGTAGCATAAAGTGACGTTAAATAAATAAACAAACAAACTATTTAATATGACAAAACAATCGATCTTCAACAAACATATTTTATTTTGATGAGTAAAAAAAAAAAAAAAAAGTATTTCATAGTGCATTTTTAAAAAGCTTTTCTTTTTATTTATCTCAACTTTTTATTTATCTCAATAATAGGTTTTTGTTTCGATTTGTTTTGTTTTTTTATTTATTATTATTATTTTAGTGTAAAATTGTAATATATCTCAATAAAAAAAAAAAAAATAAATAAAAAAACTAAATTAAAATAAAGAAGCTTTCTATTTGACTTGTAGTCTGATATCTTATAAATTATATGAACATGATAAAATAATTTTAGTATTACCTATTTCAACACTTAAAAATTTATTCCTTAGAAAATTGTTAATAATTAAAATGGCGCCTATTCATAAATCTTAATTGAAAAATAATTAAACCAGCCTTTTTATAACTTGTTTCAAGGGAGGTTTTCTAAAATGAAATAATAATTAAAACAATATTACAATAGAATTGAAAACTATTTAATATGAAAACAAAACCGCTCTTAAACAAACATATTTTATTTTGCGAGTATAAATTCTAGGTTTTAGGATTTCATGTATTAATTGAAAAGGTTATTTGACTTGTATTATGATATCTTAGAAATGATAAAATACTTTCAGTATTTCCTATTTCAACACTAATAAAATTTATATCTGATATCAATTTTAAAATAGCGCCATTGCATAGAACTTAAATTAAAAAAAAGAAATGCTCAATAAGCTTATGCTCGTAGCTAAAGCTTTTTTAAGCTCAAATAAAATTTAAATTTTTTATTTTTTTTATTTAGCCAAATATCAATTTCAGATTAGAGGTTTAGTACTTCTTAAATCATCGAAAGACTTATTTATTTACAAGCAGTCTATATATCTACATATCTTAGAAATAACATGAACATAATAAAAATAATTTCAGTATTCCCTATTTCAACACTGAGAAAAATTATTACTGAGGTGCATTTTTAAAATGCCATTGTTTCATAAAATTTTAATTAAAAAAAGTATATTAAAGAAATGGCCAATGTTATACGAAAGTGATATTTAACTTTTTTTAATAACTAAACACAACTGTTTAACATTGTATCCAAACGAGCTTTTAGTAAGATACTTTAGGTAAACTTAGATATTATTATTGTATTATCATAATAATTAAAATTAAAGAATATTTGGGGCCATCGAATAATGTTACACTAACCAATATAAATTTAATCGTAACCAAAATAAAACATCAAAAAAGCAATAAATCAAAAAATGTTTGTCTAGATATCATTTGAGACGTTGATTTCAAAAACGTAGTTAAAGAATTTTTTTAATTTTATCGAAATCCCACAACCGATTACATCAAAAAAGCGTTAAGCTTTTTTGAGCTCTTTAAAAGGCGATTCAGATTTTTTTTTTTAATTTTAACATATTTATTGATATTTACTGAAATACAATTATTTTCAAAAGGTTTTAGTAACACATTTAATTAAGTATATATGTATATATTTATAAAATTTTGAAAATAAATATATTATATGAGACGCCGGATTAAATCCGTCTTTGACGGGCTTATTTTTGGTTAGTTAATGAATATTTATAAGAATAGAATATGAATAACATGAAGAAAAGTAAGTCTCAACTCAAATTAACTTTTATTTCCAGCCATATTTTAAATTGATCTGCTGGAATAGTAATGTCAATTTTTAAGAAATCTACATAAAGAGAATAATAAAAAATGAATAAGGGACTAAAAAGCAAATAAACAAAATATAAAAGGAGAATGTTTACTGATTCCACTTCACAGTTCCAAATACATACTAAATTTTGTGAACATATTCTAGACCATATTAATGTAATCACCGCATTAAATCCCTTTTTCTGATCTAGATTAAGGGATTTTTGAAATAGTCTTTTTCTTGAAATTCCCCATTCTTCTGAACGGGACAGATCTCACGTAAATAATATGATTAAGAAACCCTTAATAATACCTTACGCAATCGAACAATATATGGGCAAAAAGAGAAATTTTTAGGAAGAAAAAAAAAATGAACTGGTTTCCGAACGTGACCAAAATAAATGAATTACAGGTGAACACTTAGGTGTGAAAGCTGAATGGTATGGCCTATTTCTGAATCCACAGGACTACCGAAGTGTATAGTTTTTCTTTGACTAAAAAGTATTTTTTCGGGCTGAAACTTGGTAAAAATTAAATTAGCAATTGCGATAATAATTAAAGGCTTACCGAACCGAAGGTTCAATACCGATACCACAAGGTGCTGCCTACACAGATTCGTCCAATGACCACCGTTCAAGCTCAAGCCATTCTTCAGTAAGCGACCACGTTTCACGTACATAAGAACCTAGGAATAATAGTTTTATAAAATCTAACATTAAAGTTTTTTTATAGAAACCTCGAGTAAAGTGATTTCGCTACTGAAAAATGACACGCGTTTCCCGCCCTTTAATCGCGTCTTTATTTCCTTCTGGATTTCGTTTTTTCTTGTTATCCGCGAACCTATATATTTAAATTTTTCTACGTGCTCAAACGAATGTCCTGTTATATCAATATCACCAAGGTAGTCACCGTTTTCTACTGCTTATCATATATTTCGTCTTATTCGTATTTATTTCAAGCACTCTTTACCGGGTTTTATTAACGCACTTGTATTTAGTTTTATAGTTCCCACTTCTTCGCGCAGAAGTACCAAATCATCGGCGTATCCCAGAACCGGAATTTTACCACCCAGATTTAAATCTTTCTTGGTGCACGTCACCTTTTCTCTGACATACTCTTAAACAGAATTAATTAAACAGATGAATGGGAGTCACCTGGTTTCAAACATCTCGGAGTAATTATGACTGATTTTACTTTATGGAATATATCCGACAATCACGTGATTTGGATACATTTAAATTAAGCTGGTGAGATTTTTCAAAAACAAAGAATGTTATATCATTTCGGGGATAAAACGGTAAGGTTATCTGTATATTATTCTGCGGTCACTGTTATTTGCTAATTTCACATGTTCATATTTATAAAACTTTATTATAAAACCATTATAAATTAAGTTATTATAAAAAATTCTCAACAAGATGTAATAATTTGCTATTTTGCCGATTGTAAAATATATGTAGTAATGATGCTTACATGAACAGGTAAAGGATGTTATTGTAACAGACCAATATTATTTTTCGTTTCAGCCTCTTTGGGATACTTCGAATGAATAATCTCTGCGTTGCATTTTGTTTTGTGCCTAATATTTTTTTTTTCTTTCTAGTGATTTTATTCTTTTTACTTTCACTTATCTATAAATGAAATATATATTAAGGGGAAGTATTGCGATCGTGAATATTTTCGAATTCCACTTTTTAACGAAAATAAACGTATTAGGGATCACTGAGTCTAAATAACCAAGTTAGGCTCGTCATTTTAGCTCTGAAAATCGTGTTCACGGGAATGTTTTGATTTTTGACTCTACATGTGTTTTTTTGGGTCGCTAAACACGAATCTGAAGTTTTCAGGCAAAAATTGCCAAATACTTTTTCACACTTTGCTATTTTGCCTTTGTTGTTTTTTTACTTTATCTCGAAAAAAAGGGTTTTTGGACAAAACTTACCAAGTACAAAATTAAAGTTAACAAAATTGTCTACATTTTTTATTCGTAAAGTTGTATTGTAGGATCGGTCTATAATAGTGGCCATTACGCCAATAGAGCGCGTTAAAAAATTGGCAAAATTTTTGGAGGGTGGAAAATCCACGATTTTCTCGGAAACGATCCATGTTTCAACACGATTGTCATTAATGATTTTTGAAGAATAAATGTGTTTGTACATGGTAGAAGTGGTACAAGTCTAAAGCGAGGGAATATCGAAATGAGGTGCGCTTACAAAAGCGAAGGTCCTGGGATGAGTTCATCGTTCAAGAATCCTCAAAAAACCCTTGGGGTATTCCTTATAGAGTAGCCTTGGGAAAGCTTACTCCACTGCAGACTTTGGCAGCCCTCAAGTATGGAGCTGTGCAAGCAACCACTCTTGAAGAAGCGACCAACATTTTCATTGAGGCGACCTACCCCAAAGATGATCCATCTCAGGACAACGAAGAGGAAGCTTTTGTAAGACGTACCACGATATACCCGCCTGGTACAGACTTGTACCCACCATGGGACATAAATGATCTACGTATTGCCGTGGATAAACAGAAAAATGGTCGAGCTCCAGGACTTGATGCTATAGATGCGGCGATTTTGAAGAATAGTATCCCTTACATTGAGAAAAGATTGTTAGAAATCTTCAATAGTTGTCTGGATAAGGGTACTTTCCAAGAAAATGGAAAACCGCTGATCTGAGACTCCTCTACAAGGGGGGAGAAAGGGATAAACAGCTTCCCAAGTCATATAGACCCATTTGTCTCCTCCCTGTAATGAGCAAAGTCCTGGAGAACCTCATTTTAACCAGTCTGAGACCCGGTTTTTGAAAGAGCAAGTCATCCACGGCAATACGGCTCTACAAAGGGAAAGGGGACCGCTGATGCACTGCTGAGGGTCCGCGCAGATGTTGAGCAGAGGGAGGAACGATATGTCATGTTGTTGCTCTTTGACATTTCCTCTGCCTTCGACAGCGTCTGGTGGCCTCGCGTACTTCAGCAGCTGCAAAAGTACGAAGCACCCAGCAACTTGTATGCCCTCGTTGCCAACTACCTCAAGGACAGGAGTGTAAAAGTACGAGGTTGCTTTTATGAAACAGAAGCATCCATAGAGCGAGGGTGTCCTCAAGGATCTGTTCTCGGTCCTGCTCTATGGAAACTTGTTTTTGACGAGTTGCTGGGTCTACTTGAACAAGAGCGGTTCCCTGCCACAGCTTATGTGGACGATCTGGCCGTCTTGGTGGCCGCAACAGCAGAGCCAGATTAAAAGAAGAGGCCGAAACATGCGCTAACCTCATAAAAGAATGGTGTGAGAGGAACAAGCTAAAGATGGCCTCGGCAAAAACACAGGCAATCTTTTTAAAAGGCAAGACCAGATGGGCAAACCCTATAACTCTCTGCATTAACAGAGATCGAATACGTCCAAGTGAAGAAGTAACTTATCTAGGTATAAGATTTGGGAGAAATTTCAACATGACACCTCATTTGGACTACATGGGAAATAGAGTGGCCTTCGCCTTAAATGGCCTTAGTCGTGTGGGAGGCGCTTTCTGGGCCTCAGGTACCCAGCTACATTGGCCATATATAAGGGTGTGATTTTGGGTATCCTGAGGTACGCGTCTCCTGCATGGTACATGAACCTCTTACAACGCCTAAAAAGCAGGTTAGCGACAATTCAACGAAAAGCTCTGCTGCGGGTCACTAGGGCGTACCGAACTGTATCGCATGAGGCGGTGCAAGTCCTCGCAGGAGGAGTGCCTCTTGACCTAGTTCTGGAGGAGGATGGATTGAGGCACACGTTTAAGAGGGAAGGCTCAGCAGGCCTGCCAGATTATCTAAAAATGAAAATTACGAGGAACCCAGAAAATGGAAAACCGTTCTCCGGGAGGACACTATAGAAAAGTGGAATCGACGGTGGGTGACATCTCAAAAGGGCGCTACCTTAAGGAAATACTTTCCCACCGTCCAGTCTCGTTTAGATGCAAAATGGGTCCTTCCGGACTACTGGGTTACGCAATTTCTCACAGGGCATGGGGGTTTTCGAGCTAAACTCTCAGGCTTTGGGATAGATATCGATCCCTTATGCCCTAGCTGTGGAGTACTCGAGTCGGCTTAGCGTATCCTGTCAACTTGCACCGCCTTTGAACCCCAACGGATCAGACTTCTGAGGAAAACTGGACTCTACGTCTTATCAGACAACGAATTTCCTCAGCTGGTAACTAAAAGAAACTACCCGTACTACAAAGAGTTTGTATACGGGTGGAAAACAGCCGTGGGCCAAGACCATTTTAGGATCGGGAGAAGACCAGCGGGAAGAGTAGAAGGCAGAGAAGGTGCTCCTTAAGAGTAAAAAATAGAAGACAGACAATCTTCAAGAATACTGTTGGCAACGTCAACTTCTTGCTATAACTGGCGACTAGACGTTGTCACAACCCGTGTTGCATATTATGCAAGGAAGGGTGTTCAAATAAATAAATAAATAAATGGTAGAAGTGGTATGTAAAAATTATATTCCAGAAGCGTAAGTATGTGTTAAGAATAGCTTTGTCGCGGAACCTGAACTTTTTTTTAATAATTAATTTTGCTCTAGGGTCGGTTATAACGTTTCTAGTATGTGTAATTTTATATATTTTTCAGATATATAGATTACATGTATTTTTCAGTTGCTATTAGGTTGTTTCACATGGAATGTCTGTTTTTATAGTTTCTGAAATACATAAAGGATTTTGCAGGTCTCTGTTGCTTTCTTCCGAATGTTTACAGATTTAAAGTAAACGGTTACTAATCCTCTACCTTTGTATTATAAACATTATAAAAAAAAACAATCAATTACCCACTTTTTAGTATACCTCCAAATATGAGTAATATTCCTGTTTTTTTCAGTTAGGGGTTAAAAAATTTGGTGTCACGTTGTAAAAAATGTGTAGAAAAAGAAGGTAAATACTTCGAATAAAACTATCTTGTTTTCATATCGTATTTTTAATAAAAATCCTTTACCTTGAAAACGGACATTTCATGTGACACGACCGATAATATTATCGAATCGCGTACTTTTTTGAAGTTTCGGAATAAATCAAACATTTATTTATTAATTTCGATTTTTTCCAATAATATTTATTAGGGCCCTATCATCCTAAACTAAAGATTATCTGTAATGTTGACTTATCTTATCAATTTATGAAACTGTTATAAATATAAATTATGTTCGTTAAAATATTATGAAAATACAACTAATAACAGCAAACATTTTTGAAACTATTAAAATAATTTTTGGTTTCACTTAGTTTGGGCGTATGTATTTTAATATATGTTTTAAATTTTATTACATTATCGTATAACACTATATTTATAATAATGTTAATATTGAATAAATATTTAGAGAAAATTTTATGTATGTATAAAATTATATTTGTACATAGTAATTTTTATGTAGCAATTTCTATGATTTATTTGTATTGAAATATTTCATAAAGATGCACATTATATGGCGATTTTTGTTTTTGTAATATATTGTAAAAAATAGGTTCTTTATTCTAATATGCAAAACTTTAGTAACCAATATAAGTAAAATTTATTGATTCACTTTTGAAAGATTTGAAGAATTAATAAATAATTAAAAAGCCCATAATACTTTAAAATTGTTCACGAAAGAAGAGGATAAGAAATAAATTAAATATTTCGTATTTAACATGTATAGTTTAAAATATAAAAGAATAGTAGATTACAGCTCATTTTTTACTTGAATTATTCTGTTACTTATTTAGTAAAGGTTATTTATGTAATTTTAAGTGATATTTGATTGGATTGGAGAAAAAGATATATAAAACTGATACAAGAGAGTTAATATAAAAAAAAAAAAATATAAAAAAAGAGAATATCTCTTATGAAAATATAAATAAATAAGTATTTCAGAATTATATTACGTTCCTTACACATTTTTGTTTTTTGTTATTTTATCTCATTTGCTGATTGTCACATTACTATTAGCAGGAATGAAATAAACAAAGTGAACAAATAAAATTCTGACCAAGATTATTGGTCTACTAATAGGCACCATGTTATCAATTGTTTCATAAGAATATATGTTTAATGCGCATGAGTATAGCGGTCATCTTTCAAGTCGGCTCTTGGATTTCTTGCTTTTTCAGTTGGATATCACTTCAGAACAGTCTTGAAAACATCACCAGGCTTCAGGATAACAACAACAGTAAATATTGGAGCAAACAACGGTAAGTTGGACTACAATTTGCACCGTAAAGTGAATGCTGAGTCACCTCTTCATATCAGCTGATTGCCAATAGCTAGGCAAGGCTGGTCTTGCTTAACTTTTCTTAAGTTATTATTTTTTCCCCCAACATCTGGTTATTATTTAATTATTTTCCTTACATGAAATGCGATATTATCATCAAGTAATGTCCTCCAAAGCTTCAACTAAAAGATCTAGATCTAGTGGTTCAATCCCGTCTCCTACGAAACAAAGACCTCGCCGTGATACTAATAAAAGATTACAAGCAACCCCTTCGGGTACTAATTCAGAATCTGAATCACAACCTGGCACATCGTCACAAGGGATGACTGACGAATCACCGTTTTTCACCCCAAATCCTTTTCAGATTTTACATATCGAAAAAGAAAACATGGAATCTGCTCCTATACCTAGTGAACCACGACCCCCTCCAATATTTGTCAAAAATATTAAAAATTTCCAGTTGTTGTGTACACAATTGAACAAAATTACCGATTCTACCAGCTACTACTGTATGAGTAGAATTAATGACACCAAAATATCTCCTACTACTGCCGAGACATATAGAAAAATAGTGAAATATCTAACTGATACCAAAGCGGATTTCCATACCTATCAGCTACGCCAAGAGAGAGCTTTAAGGGTTGTAATCAGAAACTTACACCCCTCGACACCAGTTGAAGCTATTAAAGAAGAATTAACGGAGATAGGCTATAAAGTGCGGCAAGTCACTAATGTCCTAAAGGACAAAATTCCACTACCTCTCTTTTTCGTGGACTTGGAGCCATCGGAAGGAGTTGAACAAATCTATGACCTCAATAGATTGTACTATACCAGCGTAAGAGTTGAAAAACCTTACATAAAAAAGGAGATAGTTCAGTGCCATAACTGTCAAGCATATGGTCATACTAAAAGCTATTGTCATCACATACCTCGATGCGTGAAATGCGGTGAACAGCACAAGTCTGTGGAGTGTACAAAACCAAAATCAACACCAGCTGTATGTGCTCATTGCCTCAAGGACCACCCAGCCAACTATAAAGGATGCCAAATTTATAAGGAACTGAGGACCAGGTTTCAAAAACCTCAAGTACTGGATGAAACAGCAAGACAAGTAAGAAACAGAAGAGAACCCTCAAAACTTATTGATGCCAATGTATCATTTGCCCACCTACTTGGAGGTGGGAATCAAAGTACTGAAGCCGTGGCCCTGCCGGAACTACAGAATGTACCTCAATCCATTCCACATATACCTCTTCCTCAAAATGTAACCAATCCTAAAAATCCTAATCAACCACAAATCTCTCATATCCCTCCTCCTTCAAATGCCACAGATCCTTAACCAGTTTGATGACATCCTTTATCTCCGAAATTAAATCCCTTGTTATGCCCCTAATATCACTCCTTACGAATCTCGTATCAAATCTCATTCCTGCCTTAAAAAAACCATAAATGACCTCACCTAATTCCTTATCCATTCTCCTTTGGAATGCGAATGGTGTTAGAACTCACACTGACGAACTTACAGCCTTACTGCAAGACAAAAACATTGATGTTGCACTCATTACTGAAACTAGACTAACCACTAAACAGTACTTTAAAATACCAGGATACACGACATACCGGACAGACCATCCAGACGGCAAAGCCCATGCCGGTACTGCTGTCATAGTCCGCCGATCCCTCACCCATCACTTACACCCAATTTCCGCCCACGATTATCTACAAGCAACTTCCATTGTTATCAAAACCTTTTCCTTTCCGCTTATCATCGCATCAGCATACTGCCCTCCTAAACATCCCATTTCCTCTGCCCAATTTGAATCCTTCCTCAACTACTTGGGTAATCACTTTATTTTGGGTGCAGACTTAAACGCTAAGAACCAACAGTGGGGTTCTAGAACCACCAATTCTCGTGGACGGACATTGCAGTCTGCACTCAACTCCCGACGCTTTCATCTCCTACCTCCCGATTCTCCTACCTACTGGCCAACAGATCCTAACCGTAATCCTGACATCCTCGACTTCTTCATCCACAGCGGATTAGGCTCTCTTAATTTTTCCATAGCTCGCCTTGATGAACTATCCTCTGATCATAGTCCATTGATTCTAAATGTATCCATAACACCTATTCCTAAACCTATCCCACCGTCATTCATTAGAGGCCCTGTCAACTGGAACCTCTTCCGCGAAATCCTCACTAATGATATTGACCTCAGAGTGATTCTCAAAACCCCAAATGACCTTGACGACGCCGTATATTCCTTTACAACCGCTATTCAACAAGCCGCCTGGACTGCCTCCTCTCCCAAACAATCCCAAATAATTCCTTATAAAAGCCATTTACCACAACACCTGACAGACCTCATCTACAGCAAACGCCGAGCCAGAACATTATGGCAACGCACCCGCCACCCAGAGGATCGCCGCTCCTATAACTTTTTTTGTAGAAAATTAAAGCGGGAGTTGGCGATCTTCCGATCCCAATCCTACAATACCTACCTCTCCTCTCTCTCGACTCGTGACAATTCCCTGTGGAATGTCACGAAGAGAATCCTAAAATCCCCCCTGATATCCCATCCTCTCCGGCGTAGTGATAATTCCTGGGCTGCTTCTGACAAAGATAGGGCCCAGGAATTTGCACTACACCTTTCCAAGGTATTCACTCCTCATTCTGATCTCAATCCAACCCATACCGCAATAGTTGAAGAGTTCCTTACGTCACCGATACCAATTTCCTTACCACCTAAAGCAATCAATCCCTCTGAGGTCAAATATCTGCTTCAAAAGCTTCCTCTCCGTAAATCCCCTGGATACGATCTCCTTACTCCTCAAATCCTAAGACAACTTCCACCTAAAGCCATTACATTCCTTACATATATCTATAACTGTATCCTACGCACTACCTATTTCCCTCTGTTGTGGAAACACTCGATTATCATCCTTTTCTTAAAACCAGGCAAACCATCACACTGTACGTCATCCTACAGACCTATTAGCCTTCTTCCGATCCTCTCCAAAATCTTCGAAAAACTCCTATTAAAACGAATCCTAGCCAAATTTCACAATTTTCCTTCACACCAGTTTGGATTCCGTCCTCAACATTCCACGGTTCAGCAAGGACTCCGAGTTGTAGACCACATTTCCTCCGCCCTTGAGTGCAAGGAGTATTGTTCGGGTGCCTTTCTGGACATATCTCAAGCTTTTGACCGGGTGTGGCACCCGGGACTGCTCTTTAAGCTCAAAACCCATTTACCTCAATCCTTATACCTAATCCTCCGATCCTATTTATCCAACCGCTCCTTCCGAGTTCGCTGTGGTTCCGAATTTTCCGAACAATATACTGTTGAGGCCGGTGTTCCTCAAGGCAGCGTCTTAGGACCCGTCCTCTACATCCTCTTCACCGCCGATATCCCTACCGATCCCAATACCTTTCTGGCAACATTTGCTGATGACACAGCCATTTTATCATCCAATTCCGATCCTGAAGCAGCATCGCTAAATCTCCAAAAGCACCTTTCCCTTGTCGAAGACTGGTGCAATGCTTGGCGCATTAAGGTGAACGAAAGCAAATGCACTCACGTCACATTCACCCTTCGACGCAAATCCTGTCCAACGGTTAATTTCAATTCCATACCTCTTCCTTCCTCAGACACAGTCCGGTATCTCGGCTTTTTACTAGACAAAAGACTGACGTGGAACCCACATACAAGACTAAAAAGAAAAGAACTCAACCGCAGATTCGGCCAGTTATACAGACTACTAAACAGAAAATCTCATCTTACAGTTGACAACAAATTACTAATATACAAGACAGTACTGAAACCTATATGGACCTACGGACTTGAACTGTGGGGAACAGCTAAACATTCTAACATCAAACGCATCCAATCCTTCCAATCCAAAGTCCTCCGAACAATAGTTAATGCTCCTTATTACGTTACCAACTGTACCCTACACCATGACCTTAATATTCCGTTTGTTTTAGACCTGGTACCATCCAAATTTTCCAAATTTCATCAGAACCTTAGTCATCATCCTAACCCTCTAGCGCAATCCCTATCCAGCACCACCCATCCCTACAATCCTCCTCGAAGATTGAAACGGCAGTGGCCACGAGACCTATTGTAAACATTTAAACTGGAGTTCTGACAATGGTCAGATCCTCCACTCATGTACGGTATGTTTGTGGCTACAGCGCCCTAACTCAGCCTCCACTGGCTCAGACCAGTGATGCGGCTGAGATAGAGGCGCTGGGATCTCTTGGGTTCCGTTTTTTCCTCCACAAGTGGAGGGAAAAGCGCTTGCTGGGGTCCCTTTAGCAATTGTATACATTGTATATAGTTATGATTGTGTGTAAGATGTTTATTTATTTGCCAACTTTTTATTTAACTCAATAATAGGTTTTTGTTTCGATTTGTTTTGTTTTTATTTATTATTATTATTTTATTGTATAGATATGAATTTATTTATGTTCTATTTTATGTAATTTGACCATTATTATTATTTTCTGTATATATAGTATGAATGTGGTCTCTTATCAATATTATTATTGTTCATTTTGTAACAAATTGTAATATATCTCAATAAAAAAAAAATATATACGAGAATACATAATTATTATAAAACGTGGTACATACCGAAAATCAAATGCGTCCAGTACATTTCTCAATAGGGGCCTCCTGGCTGTTCCATGACCTGCAATTAAAAACAACTTTCAATAACTTGTTTTCTTTCGTAATACCTTACGTGACACTAAACTTGTAATCATATATAGAAATTATTCCTTTTATAGTTATTAACCTAGTTATGAAATTGGTCCCATCATTTTGAGGAATGCCTGTCTTCAAATCTTCCAGGAAGACTTCGGATTTCCATTATTTTTCGCATGAATTTTATTAGGCTATAATTAAATACCTTTGAGGATTTCAATCAGTAAATACTTATTTTATACATCTATATAAAACATGCTTTTCACTTAAATTTTCTTTAATTAAATCCTTATACCCGAAAGATTATCTGTTACTTCCGTATACGTTACTTCCTCGTAACAGATCTAGTGATTAACATCGGACCCTCTCGAATCTCTGTGTAAGTTATGCTGAAAATATTTCACAGATCATAAACATCAGTATTTCACGCTTTCGAAATACGTACAGAATCAGTAATATTAATGTAGGAACAGTTATTTCGTATAGGATAGAATTAAATGACATGGCATTAATAAATAACTAAAAAGTACAAAGATATTTTTTTAACCGTGGCTTATTAATCCTATTAATACCTGTTATCGTAGTAATATGGTATTTTGTTCTGAATATTTTTTTTTTTATAATGTAAATAGAACATAGTCTTCAGGAACTCCCAAAAATGAACGGGACCAGCAAGTTTTTTTATGTAACTTAATACTGATTACATAAAACCTATATGATTACTTAAGGTGAGTATGCTTATGTTGATGTCCAAAAATGCATTTTTTAATTTGAAAAATCTATATTATTAATTAGATATTATAATTAGTTCACATCTTTATAACCACTTGGAGTGATTCAGATACATTTTTAAACAGGTTTGGCTTTCTAAAGCACAGTGTTAATAACATAAAAATTACTAATCATAGATGTTATCGATTTTTATTAATTTGTAAATAAGATTGTTAGTAAGATCAAAGTTACTACAAAATCAAGGTTTGTTAATCTTTTAAAATAATCCTCTTTTACCGAAAAAATCCTTTAATTTTCAAAACGACCGACTGCATTAATAATAAAGTAAAAATACATTATAAAAAAAATCTTTAGAATTAAAAAAAATAATTTAAATATTTCTCAAACTGGCTCCTCATAGAGAGAAAATTCAGTTTCAGATAAGTAGGTTTTACTAATAGCTTTTTTGTGGAACGAATTTCTCCTAGTACATTTTTTTTCTCTCTCACTTTTTTTTTTTTTTTTTTGAAGTATTTGGCGACTACTTTCTATACGTGTTACGCCCTATACTCTCCCAGACGCGCCACCCACTATTGAATGACAGATATTGCTAACGTTGGTGCTTTCTGGTTGTGTAACACTTCTATAGCTCACACCGTCACCGTAGCTTATACTAAGGAGGGTGTCTTTGGGAGGTGAAAAGCAGACTAAGTCCGATGCCTTTGACTATCAACGAATAGAATTTTATTATTATCTTATTTTTCATTTGACAAAGCGTTACAATAAGTTATATATGTTAACCACTACATGACGCTTATTACCATTTCCATGATTTAATTAGATTTTGATCGAAAAAATATTCAACATAAAAGCAAAACTATAAAGAAAACAATACTTTAAATGCATAATTTATATAGATATCAGAAAGGTAATTAAATACTCTTACAAAAAAAACACAGTCGATTTGGAAAATCTTTACAAACCATGAATACAAGTAATATTCTATATCACTGTAGTATCAGTGAATGTAACTTAAAGTTTTAATTTTATAGCGAATTTTCTATATTATTACTCGAAGGACTGTTGAATTCTCTAAAAGTTAATACTAATCTGATCAGAATTAGCAATGAAACGGCCAATGTTATCGGCATATTTTAATAAATAATCTGCTAATTTATGTGACCATAGGAACATCGCATAAATAAATCGTAAATAAATAAATCACATGGTCATATAAATCTATCACTTTATATATTTACTTTTTTTTACTATCAATCAGGACACACCAACAAACACCATCTTAATTAAAAGAAAAATAATATTAGTCCCAATACAGCTAATAATTGTTGTATTTTATGTAGTTCTTAAATATAAGTCTTCAGGTAAAGTTTGAAACAAAAAAAAATACTTGGGATCCAAATTGCTAAATCTGTAAAAAGGGAAAAGTGATTATTATATCAATATATTCTAAACCACGGAAGATCTCATTTAATTATTAAGGTTGATTTTGGGCTGAATAAATTCTTGCATAAATACTCAATTTTTTATTTTATCAGTATGACGTTTCGGGATATTCTCCCATCTTCAGAAGTCTACAAAGTATATTAAGCAATTACTATTACATTACAAATTACTATACTGAAGTGAATGGTTTAAAAAAAGTTATAAATTAGGTGTATATTGATAACAAAATTTGGAACTATTAAATAACAAATTTAAAATCAGAAGGAGGCATTAAAAGCAAAAATTAACAATGTTACATAGTACTTGGCATACAAATTGCTAAATCTGTAAAAAGGGAAAAGTAAAGTGAACACATGAGACATTTTAAATTCAATTGTTTCGGTTATTTTCGAGTACTGCGTGTTAAAGGTTGGAATAGCTTCTTTCAAAGTTTCAGATCCAAATGGTTCCAAGTTAATAATACCTGGAAGCAGTGTTTGGTCCTATCCAAGATACTTCGAGCTTAAATACCGATATTTTAAATTTTCTTCTTCTAAAGTATCTTTGATTTTATAGATTCGAAAAGACTTACCTTATCAATCCTTAGTTATGCCGTCCTTGGGAGGGGACGTTAAAAGGTGATCACGAGCCTGTGCGATGTCAGGTACTCGTTAAAAATCCCTAATAAAACCTGGGATAGGCAAAATTTAGGACTCCCACTGTAGCATCGTCCGATTAGCCATAGTAGCATAAAATGACGTTAAATAAATAAACAAATAAACTTACCATAACATTATGTAAGCATCGATAAGAAACAGCTAAATATACAAGTTGAACGAATTTGATAATGAACTAAAGATGAAATGAGCAAAAATGATTGTAAATGTAATTTTACAAGACTTAAAGGACAAGAAACTGCTCGTAGATACCGATTACTACAACACCTACTTGACAAACGTTCAAAACTTCCACTTTATTACTATAAGCTCATATATGTTACCATCAACAGGCCCATCTGGACATATGGAATCGAGCTTTGGGGCTCTACTAAACCATCTAATTCCTCCTGCATCCAATCCTTACAATCCAAAATCCTTCGCAAAATCCTGAATGGTCCTTACTTCGTCACAAATAAAATCATCCATAACGACCTTAATATCCATCCCATTTGTTGCAGACCTTTTTCGTACCTGATATACCACTTTCAATTCCAAACTCCCAACCCACATAAACCCTCTTGCCCGCAGCCTATCAACCTCACATATTCCTGATAACCTTCCGAGGCGATTGAAAAGAAGATGGCCTCGGGATCTATTTACTTAAATAGACATTGCAGTTCTACCACTGGGTAGTTTCTTCACAAGTCTTTTCACGCCGTTTATTATAATTTAACACTTGTTGTATTTATGTTATATACAGTTGTAAAATGTAATGGGGAGTGATATTTATTGAAATTTATGAAATATTAATTTATTTATGACGCCTCTACCCCTGTTGGTCATTGGCGTATATACTTATATATTGTACTCAATTTAAGTATAGACTTCTTTTCAAATATTTAAAGAGGACAGTGACATTGTTTTCATCATATTTAAGAATGCGAAACTAACTGATTGTTGTAGGTAAAAATTTCATACTATTTATTCTAAAACATGTGTTTCCAACAAATAATTTTTTTGTCCAGCTTAACTTCAAAATTTTTTAATTTAAGTTTGTCGACTGAATCTTAAATGATACATTTTATGACCTCTTAAATTGACTCATTTTACTCTGTTTTATCTTTCCATACTTATTCACATTATCTATCCTGAACCGTTTAAATGTAGCTAAAATAGCAGTTTAATATATTTTTAATTGGAGAAAAAAGCTGGCTTGATCTCGCCTTAAAGCAACTTGAACAACAACAACGGTTGGCCTTGAAGTGTTACATCCAAATAACATAAGTTCTGAGTCCAAGACTTTTTAAGCTAATGAGTTTTATCTTTAAGTGTATCGTCCTCTTTTATTTGTTTGTTTATTTATTTAAAGTTACTTTATGCTACGATGGCTAATCGGACAATGCTACAGTGGGAGTACTACATTTTGCCTATCCAGGTTTTATTAGGATAGGGATCTTTAACGAGTACCTGACATCGTACAGGCTCGCGAACACCTTTTAACGTCCCCTCCGAAGAACGGCATAACTAAGGATTTTTTACTCCCATTAAAAAATCCTAGGACCATCTGTGGGTTTGAACCCGTGACCTTTGGCATAGGAGGTTATGGTAGCCACCCATCTACAAGTGATTCCAATTATTACTTTCCTGTAGTTATTGTTTGCTTGTTTTAGTATATAAAAATCGACGATCATTCGCATTATTCAACATCTCTAGAATTTCATTATGTAATAGTTCAATTTTTAACCAAATCATGGCACCTCAAACTTAGTATTGCACCGATATTAAAAGATTTATTTTTTATTTTTTGTGGTGTATAATATATATGACAGAAAACAACAAAATAATAGCAAGATAAATATTTGAAAGTTTAATAGAATAAAATTGAAAAATAAAACTTTTCTTTTTATTGAGAAATATTACAATTTGTTGCATAATGAACAGTAGTAATAGAGATGTAGTACACATTCATACAATATATACAGCCAATAATGATAAAGTCAATTTACATAAAATCGGAAATAAATAAATTCAAATATATACAAAAAAAAAGCAACAAGAAACAAATCAAAACAACAACCTGTAGTAGAGATAAATACAAGTTGGGAAATAAATAAAAATCATACAAGCATACTTAACTATATACAATATATACAATCAGCCAAAGGAACCCTAGACTTGGCTGCTCCCCCCACTTGTGGAAAGAAGCGGAATCCAAGAGATCCCAGCGCCTCCCACTCAGCGCTTCACTGGTGTATGCCAGTGGAGGCCGAGCCAGAGCGGAATAGCCACAAACATACAGTACATGAGTGGAGGATCTGACCAGTGTCAGAACTCCAGATAAATGTTTACAAAACGTCGCGGGGCCACTGCCGTTTCAATCTTCGAGGAGGATTGTAGGGATGGGTGAAGCTGGAAAGCGATTGAGCAAGAGGATTAGGCCAAACCACGTTAATTATAAAATTTTTATAAGTATCAAATAGTTTTATAATATTTTATAATGAAGAGATGAAAGGTGATACGATTAGTAAGAAAATCATTACCTTATGAAGTATAGGAAGATCAACAGAAATAGGACGATTACCATGAAATTAATTATAAACAAGGAAGTTTAAGATAAAAATAAATAATTTAGCTGTGTTAGTAATAAATATATTGATACATAAGGACATACGTACGTATAGGTACCATGTGAGTATAATTGAGTTGATAGCATCGCAGAGAATCAAATGGGCGTAAAAAGTTGTTATGATCAGTAAAGAACGAACTCCGAAAAATTTGGTATGCGTAGAACCGATTGTTAGGCATCTGAGAGGTAGGCCGAAGCGTATTCGGGAGGATTATGTTAAATCTGATCCCCGAGGTTTGTGCATGAATCTCTTTAGGCAGCATTTGGTGGTAATAATAATAATAATAATAGGCTTAGCGAACCCGAAGGTTCGATGCCGATACCACCAAATTCCGCCTACAGAGACTCGTCCAATGCCCACCATTCAAGCCCAAGCTCCCGAGATCAACCTTAACGCAATCCTCCCATCTTCGCTTCGGCCTACCTTTCGGACGCCTACCAGTCGGATCAGCAAATACCAACTTTCTCGGAATCCGCTCGTCATCGAGCCCAACAACTTTACTCGCCCATTTGAGTCTCCGCGATGCAATCAGCTCAATTATATTCACAGGATGCAAGTTCCGCAATTCCGCGTTATTCAACCTTCTAAACTCCCCAGTGGCCTCATCTCTCTTTGGACCAAATATTTTACGCAATACCTTATTTTCGAAAACCTTAAGCCGTTGTTCATCCTTCAAAGTAAGCGGCCACGTTTCACATCCGTAAAGAACCGTTGGAAGAATAATTTTTTTTTTTTTTTTTTTTATTGAGAAATATTACAATTTGTTGCATAATGAACAGTAGTAATAGAGATGTAGTACACATTCATACAATATATACAGCCAATAATGATAAAGTCAATTTACATAAAATCGGAAATAAATAAATTCAAATATATACAGAAAAAAAGCAACAAGAAACAAATCAAAACAACAACCTGTAGTAGAGATCAATACAAGTTGGGAAATAAATAAAAATTATACAAGCATACTTAACTATATACAATATATACAATCAGCCAAAGGAACCCTAGACTCGGCTGCTCCCCCCACAAGTGGGGGGAGAAGCGGAATCCAAGAGATCCCAGCGCCTCCCACTCAGCGCTTCACTGGTGTATGCCAGTGGAGGCCGAGCCAGAGCGGAATAGCCACAAACATACAGTACATGAGTGGAGGATCTGACCAGTGTCAGAACTCCAGATAAATGTTTACAAAACGTCGCGGGGCCACTGCCGTTTCAATCTTCGAGGAGGATTGTAGGGATGGGTGAAGCTGGAAAGCGATTGAGCAAGAGGATTAGGATGATGAAGAAGGTTCTGATGGAATTTGGAGAATTTGGATGGTACCAGATCTAAAATAAATGGAATATTAAGGTCATGGTGTAGGGTACAGTTGGTAACGTAATAAGGAGCATTAACTATTGTTCGGAGGACTTTGGATTGGAAGGATTGGATACGTTTAATGTTAGAATGTTTAGTTGTCCCCCATAGTTCAAGTCCGTAGGTCCATATAGGTTTCAGTACTGTCTTATATATTAGTAATTTGTTGTCGACTGTAAGATGAGATTTTCTGTTTAATAATTTGTATAACCGGCCGAATCTGCGGTTGAGTTCTATCCTTTTAAGTCTCGTATGTGGGTTCCACGTCAGTCTTTTGTCTAGTAAAAAGCCAAGGTACCGGACTGTGTCTGAGGAAGGAAGCGGTATGGAATTGAATTTAACTGTTGGACAGGATTTACGTCGAAGGGTGAAGGTGACGTGTGTACATTTGCTTTCGTTCACCTTAATTCGCCAAGCCTTACACCAGTCTTCGACAAGGGAAAGGTGCCTTTGGAGATTTAGAGATGCTACTTCAGGATCGGAATTGGATGATAAAATGGCTGTGTCGTCAGCAAATGTTGCCAGAAAGGTATCGGGATCGGTAGGGATATCGGCGGTGTAGAGGATGTAGAGGACGGGTCCTAAGACGCTGCCTTGAGGAACACCGGCCTCAACAGTATAATGTTTGGAAAATTCGGAACCACAGCGAACTCGGAAGGAGCGGTTTGATAAATAGGATCGGAGGATTAGGTATAAGGATTGAGGTAAATGGGTTTTGAGCTTAAAGAGCAATCCCGGGTGCCACACCCGGTCAAAAGCTTGAGCTATGTCCAGAAAGGCACCCGAACAATACTCCTTGCACTCAAGGGCAGAGGAAATGTGATCCACAACTCGGAGTCCTTGCTGAACTGTGGAATGTTGAGAACGAAATCCAAACTGATGCGAAGGAAAATTTTTAAATTTATCTAGGATTCGTTTTAGTAGGAGCTTTTCGAAAATTTTTGAGAGGATCGGAAGTAGGCTAATAGGTCTGTAAGATGACGTGCTGTTGGAAGGTTTGCCTGGTTTCAGGAAAAGGATGATAGTTGAATGTTTCCATAAGAGAGGAAAATAGGTAGTGCGTAGGATACTGTTATAAAGATATGTAAGGAATGTAATGGCTTTCTGTGGAAGTTGTCTTAAGATCTGTGGCGTGAGGAGATCATATCCAGGGGATTTACGGAGAGGAAGCTTTTTAAGAAGATATTTGACCTCAGAGGGATTAACTGCTTTAGGAGGTAAGGAGAGTGGTATTGGCGAAGTAAGGAACTGTTCAACTGTTGAAGTATGGTTTGGATTCAACTCAGGATGAGGAGTGAAAACTTTGGAAAGGTGCTGTGAGAATTCCTGGGCCTTATCCTTGTCAGAAGCAGCCCAGGAACTATCACCGCGCAGGAGAGGATGGGAAATCGTGTGAGTATTCAGGATTCTCTTCGTGACATTCCACAGGGAATTGTCACGAGTCGAGAGAGAGGAGAGGTAGGAATTGTAGGATTGGGAACGAAAGGTCGCCAACTCCCGCTTTAATTTTCTACAATAAAAGTTATAAGAGCGGCGATCTTCTGGGTGGCGGGTGCGTTGCCATAATGCTCTGGCTCGGCGTTTGGTGTTGATGAGGTCTGTCAGGTGTTGTGGTAAATGGCATTTGTAAGGAATAATTTGGGATTGTTTAGGAAAGGAGGCAGTCCAGGCAGCTTGTTGAATCAAGGTTGTAAAGGAATATACGGCATCATCAAGGTCAGAAGGGGTTTTGAGAGTTACTCTGAGGTCGATATCATTGGTGAGGATTTCGCGGAAGAGGTTCCAGTTGATGGGGCCTCTGATGAATGACGGTGGGAAAGGTTTCGGAATAGGAGTCATGGATACATTTAGGATTAATGGACTATGATCAGATGATAGTTCATCAAGGCGAGTTACGGAATAGTTCAGGGAGCCTAATCCGCTGTGGATGAAGAAGTCGAGGATGTCTGGATTACGGTTAGGATCTGTTGGCCAGTAGGTAGGGGAATCGGGAGGTAGGAGATTAAGGCGTCTGGAGTTGAGTGCAGACTGCAATGTCCGTCCACGAGTATTTGTGGTTCTGCAACCCCATTGTTGGTGCTTCGCGTTTAAGTCTGCACCCAGAATAAAGTGATTCCCCAATGAGTTGAGAAAGGAACCAAATTGGGTAATAGAAATAGAATTTTTAGGAGGGCAATATGCTGATGCGATGACTAGCGGAAAGGAAAAGGTCTTGATTGTAATAGAGGTGGCTTGTAGGAAATCGTGGGCGGGAAGTGGGGAAAAATAAAACTAAAGTAATAATTAACCGAATAAAATGGGAACCGTTGTTATTTCTGTTAGAGACTAACCGTCACGAAAGAGTTAGAATTGAATATCCCTTAAGTCTCTTTTTTTTTCTCTTCTCTCTCTCTCTCTCTCTCTCTCTCTCTATATATATATATATATATATATATATATATATATACTTCGAGCAAAACGAGGCCTAAGCCGTGGTATGTATATATTAGTTATTACTGTATATACACATAGGTTAAGTATGTAAGTATGTATTTATTGTAAATAAAGTCGGAGGATAAGAAAATTTAAATTACACCTGCGTGAAATAGGGGAGACTCACTAATCTCAATATAAAGGAATTAGGCAAGCGATTTTACGACGGTGAAGTTAGCACATGATATGCGTATCTTCAACAAAGATGTTTGGTCATCGACACCTCAAAATCTTTTCAAAGAAGACAAAATAAAATAAAAGGACATAAATGGAAGAGGAACCTTGAGAAAGATCAGGCCAAGATGACTGGTCACTGATCTATAATAGCTATCTCACTATCTTCGGACGACCTCGCCTCCTTCAATGCTACAAGGACTGAAGAAGAGCCTCAGACCAATAAGAGAACAAGGGAAGAGAGTATTCAATAAGGGGTTGCTGACAGAACGAATCGGACGTGATAACCTACGGGCCAGCTCCTTCGGCGGCGACTGATGGTACTGCATACAATGGGATACTTTCCATAGGATTCCATCTGATAGGGAGTGCTTGGAAAGCAATTGCGATTCTGAATCAGGTTGAGAGAAGGTGCTGTGTTTTTTTTTCACTTAATTTATTGATTTGTACCTGTTAGCAGTATTGTGACAACCAGCAAATAGGATAAAATAATAACATGTCAGGCTTGAGGAATGACAGTACCCAGCAACACGTCTTCTCGACAGGTTTTTTTTTTATGTATGGTTTCCAGCACTTTTTAAATTATTGTAGTCTTTATTTTATGTTATAGTGTTAAAAAGGCTATCATTATATGATTAGGGGCCATTTGGGGGGTTCATAGCTTGATTGAAGTAAGCGAGCTCTTGGAGAAGGCTCAAAAGAGGCTGGATAAGATTATTCAACCCTCTGAGATTATTTGCTAATTTCTAAATTATTTGAGAGTTGAAACATATTTGGCCTTATTAATGTTATAAAATTAGTTGACTTCGTAAGCTCTTCCGGTTTTAGGGTAAGCCGATGGTTTGGTACTGTTGGATGAAGACGCAGATACTATAAATGTAAATATAAGTACTTTAATAAAATCAGGTAAAGAAACAGGGGTTGAAGTAAATATATAAGACAAAATATGTGGTTAGTAATAGAAGTGGTGATATTCATGTATCAGGATACACGTTGGAACATTTGGATAAACTTAGGTATTAAAGATCTTTTTGTAGAGAAATTTGAAGGTGGGAATATACAAAACTATTATTCTTCCGATGGTTCTATGCGGATTTTAAACGTGATCGCTAACTTTAAAGTCCAGAATAAGGTACTACGTGAAATATTTGATACAAAGAGAGATGAAGCCACTGCCAAATTCAGAAGGTTACACAACGTGAAATTACGAAGCTTGTATCCAGTCAATATATTTGAGTTTATAGCATCTTTTATAAGCATAATTAATATGTGCTCAACACAATGGTAAGCGTCCTAGAGGTAGGCTAAAGTGTCAATGGAAGTATTGTGTCGTTTGATCTGGGGAGTCAATCTTACCATACTTGTTTGTTTTACCGTTTCTGAAAATTTCGAAAATCGTACATATCGAAAAATATATAAAACAAAAGATTTATTTTTAAAAGAAAAATGAAAGAAACCCACAAGATTTTATATAACGAAGTTCAAGATGATTTATTTAATCTAAATTCAAACGAGTTTAAAAAAATAAAATTCTTATTTACTTCAATTTAATAATACGGAAGATATTTTCAATAAACAAAACAACTTACTCTTCCAGATTAGATTTAACACAAACTTCCAATAGGTTCTCGACCTATCTCTCGGACGCTTAGCAGTCGTTTCAGCGCAAACTAAATTTTTCAAAATATATTCTTCAATTAGCCATATATATAGGCATATATATATATATATATATATATATATATATATATATATATATGTGTGTGTGTGTGTGTGTGTGTGTGTGTGTGTGTGTGTGTGTGTGCTTAAGGTTTTTGAATGACAATCAAGACACTCAAGAAAAAAAAAAAAAAAATATATATATATATATATATATATATATATATATATATATATATATATATATATATATTTATTATTTCTTTTATATTTACACTGGGGATCCCGTGGCTGGGTGGCTAGTGCGCTAGTTTCTCATGCTACAGGTTGCGAGTTCGAATCCCAGTCCCGGCGGGGTTTTATGATGATGTAATTAAATGGGGATTCACTCGCAGCCTCTTCCCCGGGTATGTGAGACCCGTCAGCCAAATGGTGGCCACTCACAAAATTAGGCGTAGGGAGTGATTACCCTACGCTACGAATTTCATCGTGAAACGCGAGTGTAATCTCTCAGGAGATCACACCGCGAGGCCAGGGCCTTCACGGCCTGTCGCGCCACTGAAAAAAAAGAAAAGATATATATATATATATATATATATATATATATATATATATATATATATATATATATATATACACTCACTCCATACAGCAAATGCTAGCAAATGTGCTAGTTTAACATTAATTTTTAATTTTATAATCGTATAAATCAGTCTTTCTGAATGTGTTACGTTGTGAAAAAACACTTATGCACTTACAACTCGTAAAAGAAATTTTTATTACATGAGAAAATACAAATTTTTTGTAGCACTGATAAAAATAATATTTGCACATTGATGATAAAGTCAAGTAACAGAAAAATATATTTGTTACATATGAATATATAAAACAAAAAAAGAAAAGATTTTTTAACTATCTGTGAGATCGAAGATACAAGTAAAAACGTTTTGGTTTAATTACTATTAAAGGATTTTTTATGTAAAAATTGTATATCACCCTTGCTGTTGCACGAATTATTTCGGTTCACATAATTCCATTCTGCCTTTTGAGAGATCTTTACCCTGTCCAGATCCAGAGTCAGAGTTTATTTATTTATTTATTTTTTTAACTGTACTGGCTAATTATACAGTTTGAACCAATTTAATTTAAATTATTTTGATAATTATTAGGATTTCATAGAGACTTGAGCACTTGCGCTGACAAAATTTGAAGTGATATAAGTTTAAAAAAAAAAAAAAAATTGTCGATTTATAGTTATCCTATAGAAAGTAAATTTTACGTCTTATCAAAGTTTCAGTGAATACGATGCCGAGCAGTGAAAACTTGTGATGTTAAAAAAAAAAATGTTTTGTATAAAGAATGAGACGAGTCGGGTGGCGTTTATAAAAGATTGGAAAATAGTAAGCAACCATTTTATAGGTTAATAAATAGTTTTTGTTTTATACTATTTTCATATCTTTTATGAACGCCGCCCAAATCGCCTCATCCTTCAGGCTTAACGCACGGTCAACTATTCAATCTTTAATATGGAGTAGAATTTTATTTATGAATAATATAAAACAGTCGACACAAAAAATAAATAAAAAGTATATAATTATAAATAATAATTTTAAAAATACATTTGATATTTACCAGTATATTTCCTGGTTACACGATTAATGATTATTTAGTACAGCAACTGACGAGTACTAGTATAAATATTAATATTTTTCTTTTGGTCAAAGGAACGTAATCCCTTTTCACCCCTCATTGAATATGTGAATATGCGATTGGTTTAAATGACATGAACAAGTTATAAAACATAATGAAATGAATTACTTTTTACACTAAAAAGTAAAATAACAATAAAACTCCATTTACTTCCTGAAGAGATATTAACAATAATTCTTCAACCTGATAAGTTATTTTAATGATTCGTTTATAATGACTAAGTTTACAAAAAAAAAAATAAATAAAATAAAAAAAAAAATAAATTCGGACATTTAAAAATCTTAATTAATCATGGGACCTGAAATATCCTGGATATAAAATTCATTTACATATTGTTTCCGTCTCGAAACAGAAGTTACTGTAGCGGTCAAGAAACCTAGGAGATATCTCAATATTAATGTTGTGAAACTCCAGTATATTTTATTATCAAATTTCATTATGTTTAATTTAATACTCAGTTGCTTAAATGAAAATTATCTTTTCTATTTTATCCAACAGTTAAGGGATAGTATTAGATGGAAATATTGTTAAAGCTTTCTAGTTTTAGAAGAAAATCGAGCATAATTCGTAGAGAAATTTTCATTTATGAGACGTCTAATCAAATAAGGAAGTTTTTCAGAAACAAGAAAATTCAATTGAGGAATTCGTATAAAAATTATTCCTTTTGCCTTGTAGAAAAAAGTTTTTTTTTTTCAGTTTATACCTATTTTCTATATTATTTTAGCACAAATATAAAAAAAATTAGATGTACATCAGCGCCTTTCCGATTTTCTCTATACAAGAAATTTATCGGAAATGCGTTAATGTCGCTTGTTTGTATATTAAATAAGTTTCAGTACAAAAAGATAAAATAAAAATATTTGTTTTATATTCGATCGAATTCTTATAAGAGTATGTCTATCTGTATATTTAATAGACAATGAGACATTATCTATTTGTAAAGAGAAACTATTACCGTAATGAATTGTGACACTATCACGAAAACACAACTTTGTTGTGATAAATCCATTGGTTAGTGCTAAAATATGATCGATATGATACAATAATTTACATTGTTATCGTCTTAAGTGAAATTGATTTCGGATAAGATACAGTTGTTACGAAGACGATAATGTTGCAATAATTATTAGTAATTTTAACAAATAAACGTACTAAAGATCAAAATAACTCTTTTTTATATATAACATTATCCTGATTTTTCAAAAGCATCACTATATAAATTTTTGGATGGTAATATAATTTTCTTTTCATGAAAATTTTCTATTTAAAAGTGCCTAATCACTTACTATTTCATATGCTTCTTTGCTTTTAACCCTTTTTCTGTGTTGTTGCAACATTGTATTATTGAAGTTAAATAATGTCAATAGAGCAGCTGGCCCAGTATGTTATATTATATATATATATATATATATATGCATTAAGGTCTTGAGGTTCAGTGGATAAATAAACAATTGTCTTTGGACAACGTTTCGAGAATTTATCGGTCTCATATTCATGACAAATTAAATAATTTGGAAAATCTCTCCACACCCCTCGCACTGTGCGCCATTCCTAACTTTCTTTAGTTCAGCGTTCTTTTGAAGATATTAATTCCCGCAGAGGTCTATAGTAAGAAAGATACTATATCGTTTCGTATAATCGTATAATGTAAGTGACTTTGCAATCATTTCTTTTGAATATATTTATAAAGTTATCGTAATTTTAAATTCTAATTAAGACTGCTATTTAATTTTGACAGAACGTAATGTAATCAAATAAATATTGTGCGGGAATTTTTAATATTCTGTTTTGTTTTTTCACTGTTAAGACATGAATATGAAAACATGTATTCTCTAAATGTATTCTAACACAATTAGCGGGTATAGAATATATAATTTTTACTATGCCTCATCCCTTTATGTTTTTATGTTCTTTGGAGTAGCAGTGATTTTATACTATTAAATCAATTTGTTTAAATTATTTAAATTGTTTCTAATCAACATACACTGTGCGAATGTTTATTTATGCTTAAGAGACAAGAAAACGTTTATATTTATGTGAATAAAATTGGAGGCTGATTTCTATTTCACCACCCTTTTATTGAAAATAATCGCACTACGTTTGTGGCACGGCATTGTAGCCGATTATTCTCAATAAAAGAGTGATGAAGGAGACATCAGCCTCAAATTTTATTCATAGAAATTGACCTTCGCCTAAAGAATCTACACCTTATAGTTAATATTTACCATAATTTTATCAAACAGATCCATGCTATCATGCCTATTCCTCCCAGTTACAAAAATACTAGTTTAAAAGTTCTCAAGTTGTACAGAAGTACTTATTGTTATTATTTATTTTAAAAAGTATTGTTGCAACTTTTATTAAAATGTAATATGGATTATAGTTTTCAATTAATTTTTGGTTTTAAACTGGTTATTACATTGCTATTATTCCTTCAATAATGGTAATCAACGACTACTGTTAATTGCTAATTCAATTAATAAAGTACCAATATTTTTTTATTTTATTTTTTGCAATTTTTGTTTCATTGAACATAAAAATATTGAACATAAATTGGGTATGGCGGGGCTAGTTGAGCAATTTTTCACTCGAGTGGATATAGCTCCTCAATGATAAGTCCCAATGAGTTTTTAAGCGACTTGATGGATTCGTAATATATCCCTTAGCAAAAGTGTCATTGTAATTTTTTTTGTAAGAAGTAGAATTTAAGAGCTGCAGCTATTTAAATCCAGGAAGTCAAGTTTGCTCAATGTATCCCATAGGTGAATTAAGGTGAGCAAGGGTATGGGGTATGTTGAGCACTAAGAATGTCTAACCAAACCATGGGTTCAATTTCGACTAAAGTAAAATATGTGTTTAACAATCAGCTCTTTGTTTATCGTATTTTAGTGACAGAACGGCAAAATTTAAAGTAATTTTCTTTGAATAGTTAACCAAAACAAGAATAAATAAAGACATTAACGTATCTTAGGATTAACTTCAATATTAGATTCAGTCTTTTTATTTAAAATTCAGACTTAAATGTTTATAGTATTACTTATATAGCTTTTATCTTAAAAAATATTAATTAGATCTTTGGAACTTAATGATCATTGTCACTGTTGCAATTAAGAACATCTTTTAGTCTTCCTCTAGTAAGTCCGCATCCTAACAAAAAATATAACATTCATTATTTAAGTTGTTTGAGTCGCGAGTAAGTTGAGTGAGATCAGCAACTATAGCTCAACTAATCCCAACCCAGAATTTTAAAACAAAAGCGAGGTTATAAAAAAATCATAAGAATTACACCCAGAACAACTCTACATATCATAACTACAATAATTCTCTGAAAGATTATCACTTACCTGATTAAAAACAGATAAAAATTGACTAATTCAGACGAAAACTTGTGATGAAAGACCTTTTTCCTTTTTGGTCACAAAATAAAAAAAACACAAAAGCGCTTCACTCGCTCATCCAGCCGCCACTAGCGATCGCGTGGTGATTATCCCTCCCACGACTCTTTCTTTCCGCCATAAGATGCCTATGCTTATGGTGAATAGTTTGCGAGATATTTCAATTGCCCAACTTGCCCCTATGCTCAACTAGCCCCGCTCTTCCCTAATATAGATGTATAATATACGTTGGAAAGTAAGATTTTAGAAAAAATATTAACTTATGTACAAAATGGTAAAGTTAACGATAAGTGAAAAAAAAAAAACCCAATAAAACAAACTAATTGTCGTAGATAATAATATAATTCATTATTCAATAAAACACACATTTCTATTGAAACTCAATTTAATTATTTCTTTAACCATTTATTTTCATCTCTAAATGTATTTTAAAATTCTTAAAATAATTTTAACAACGGAGGTAAGTGAAAGTTTTTTTTTTTTATAATATTCATAATACTATTTCTTTTTAATCATTTATTGAAATTTACAACTGTATTAGTTAATACGTCAAGTAAATAGCTAACAGATATACATGAAAAAGACATGAAGGGTAAATGCCCATTGGCACTACTCACTGAGTAATCTAAACTAGAAGGTCTCGAGGCCATCTCCTTTTCAGACGCCTCGGAGGATTGTCGGGAACGGAAGAGGAAGCAAAGATTGAAACAAGTGGGTTTAGTACAAATTTAAAGTTATAGAATGAAATATTTTAGATGATTTGGAAAGAAACAATGTTTGTAATCACTACCTTTAGAAAATAATTGCATTTTTAAATCGATTTTTACAGGACATGAGTGTTCAGTAGATAAAATTAATTTAATAGAAGATTTTGATAAAACTAAATGATAGAAATACAAATATGTCAAAATATCAATTTCCAATGACCTTTATTACCTTTTGGAAATCAACGTCTCAATTGTTTATTTATTGAATAAACCTCGAGAAAAAAATAACCTTGAAAAAACGTAAATTATCAACTAACAACTATGTGTATATATATATATTATATATATATGTTAATTATATATATATATATATATATATATATATATATATATAAAATAGAAACAGAAATAGAAATAGAAAATAATCTTTATTCTGGGACATAGTCCCTTAAGAACAACAAATATGTACAATTAAAGTATACAGTGTGTCTGGCCAAAAGACCAAATGATCATGAATAATTCTTATTTACAATGGTGTAAGAAGTTATAAAATTAAAAAAAAAAAAAAAAAAAGAATATATCTATAAATAAAACAAAAGAGTAAAATAAATAAACTTCTTCAGATGCATACTTTTGCTGAACAAAACTAAATTTAAAAAGATTAATAAATTAAATAAGGTATGATCAATAAATAATATTTCCTTTTTACATTCAAAATCTGATTTTTGATATAAAACCTCATTGCTGTTGAGCGTCTGTTTGGGAATACAGGAGGTATTGGAACAGTTGGGACTTGAATGATGATAGAGATGAAGCATGGCGGATATGAGTAGGTAGGGAATTCCAGAGATTTGCTGAGCGGACAAGAAAGGAATGATCAAAAGTTGTTGTTCTATGGGTAGGAATGTAAAGGTCAGAATGGCGGGACCTTGTTTCGAGGGACTGGATTGACGATTTAAATTGTAGAAGACGGTGGATATAAGGAGGGTGGATATAAGTGTTAATGGATTTGGTAAAGGAATGATCCTAGGAAATATTGTCTACAATTGGAGGGAGGAGCTACTTTAACTCGCCGTATAAATGGGTTACATGAGACCGCTTCGGAGTGTTGAGGACAAATATATATATATATATATATATATATATATATATATATATAATAAAATATATATATATTTAATCTGTGTGTGTAATAAAATATTGTTCCTCCTAAATAACAAAAAGTATTTGCTACAATATCTATATAAGCACAATGGAACGTTGTTAAGGATGTAGCAGCCCATATTGAAACTTGATATAGAGGTATACTTCCTCCACTACATGGTTTGGCTCCTTATAAGTACATTCTATTCCATGTTGTTCATGTAAACATACAGAGAGCTCATTGATTCTATGCATGCTAACATCAATAATAGAAAGTAATTTGCTGTCAGAAAAGACTTGCATATCGTTCAGTTAAAGGCACACGACTACTACACGAAGTTTCAATATTAACCGAAGCTAACATCACCAATAACCCTTAAGGAGTGTGTATAGATAAAGTACAAACGTTTATGCATTCCGTTCATAAAGTTATTTCCTTGTTTTTTTATAATGAACTTATTACTATTTTTTTAATATTCACTGAAATCAATATTAAAAAAATCTTTTAGTGTTAATATTTACATTTTCACTGCCACTTACCTACATAAAATTTGATAATAAATCATTTTCCCCACAATATTCAACGTTTGACTAACTTTATGCTTGAGCAAACGTACTCTTATCCGTTATCGGACTAGAAATTTTACAAACCAATGGGCGTTGATGACCGAGCAGTTTTGCCCCATTAAAGTGAATCAAACAAACAAACTGTTTTCCTTATAAAAGTTGAGCGTAAAGAACCAAGGAACTGTTTTCTTTTAAATTGACCAGATTAAAAATGTGCTTTTAGAACCCAGTAAAAATGTTAATCTTAATAGAAATTAAGGATCGTTTCTTAAATTTATCGAAATACCCCTTTAAAAAAAAAAAATAAATAAGGATTGTCCTGAAAATAATGCAGGATGTTGATTTTGTCAAGTCTCTTCAAAGATATAATATTCTTGTGTGGATAAATGGAACTTTAACTTCATTCAATTCACTCACTTTTCTGGCCATCAATTATCTTAAAAAAGGCCTGTGGTCCTGTAGCTGAATATTTTACTGAATGCTCGTCTTACCTTCTAGATGTGCAATAAACTGGGTTCGGGAATATGCGTTCTCTAATTTGTTGAAAAATAAATAAATTTCTAAAACTTTCATAAATCTTATTTTTAAAATAACTCAAAAACTTAGCATCACCTAAAAAATTGTACGTTCTCATTTGAAATTTGATCATCTTTCAAATGAGCATATAGTAAGAGGAAGTATTGAATGCAAATTAGAATTTTGCATGTATTTACGATTTTCTCAAAAACAGTTCAAAAGGTTTGAATTAAACTTGCTCTATCAATGTAAAATTTAATGGACATTCTGACTTCATTGAAATGGTCTGACAGGAGTTAAATGACGATATTATAAAGTTTCTTCCTTTAATTTTGTAGATTGGAAAATTTAAATACATTAAAAATAGGTAAATATTCAAGTCGAACGAATTTGATGACAAACTAAAGGATAAGATGCTAAGTAAAGTTACACATTGTATTTTATATTATATGGTATAATGTATTTTATATTATTATGACGTTGTATTGTATGGATGTGGCAATATTTAGCATTCAAATACATTTATGTTAAAATTAATTGGATATCATTCGAAAGAATTAGTTAGTGTTTACTTTTATCTTTCACACTCAAAAATATTAATTTTTATTTACTGAATTATAAAAAAGACCAAAACTGAACTAAGCTTAATCGAGAAAAACAAATGACTTTTACAATAAGCATCTGACATCCATAACCATTTACTGTATGTGTTTCAAGACATTACTTAAATATAATTCAGTCAGTTGAATTTACCATCTAAGTGTTTGTTTGACGGTTATTCCATTGCAGATCGTATTTTGCAAATAAATGATATTAAAATAGAGACGAATAAAAAAGTTAATTTGTTGTCAACATTTTTTTTTTAATGACGGATTTTCTAAATATCAATGAATATTATAAAAATTTGTTGGAAACAATCACGGACTTAAGTTCGGTCGCCGATATACACATACATAAAAGAAAATATATTTAATCCATTCGATCATAAAAATTGTGTCACCAATTTTTATGTTGTGTCAAGGATCTAATTAAACATATAAAATGATAAAATGGCATAATTCAAATAACCTTTTCTTTATTTTATACCATTCTGCGTCTGTCTTCTCAAGCCGGTCATTAGCGACACAAGTAGCTTTTACTTCAAAACTCAATTAACTTTTAGTTTATTTATATTAATTAATTATTGCGATATATACACATTAAACGTCCATTTATTTGGTGATGGCTGTGTCCAACAGTGCATTTATGTTGTAGTTGTGGTAAAATAAAATATGTTATCATTGAAAGTTAATTAAAAATACAATGAAATAAAAACTTCTTTTATTGTATTTTTAATTAATATATATGTAAGAAATGATATAATTAGATTCGTAATTAAACTTTCTACTTTTAATTTATGACTATTTACCGTACTAATATTATTACGTTTTTTTACCATTATACAATCCATTATATTTACGATTACTGATAAAATAATAATTTCAATAAAAAAAATAAAAAAAATTAAAGTTGTCACATATGAAAACATTTATTTAATTATTATAATCATGAACTATTAAAAAAAATATTATCGCAATGATCATCTGTAACTCATATATATATATATATATATATATATATATATAAGATATAAGATGCACAGTGTCACATACATATATATATATATATATATATATATATATATATATATATATATATATATATATATATATGTATGTGACACTGTGCATCTTCAAAATATTGTCTCTTTTTTTCATATTTACGTAATTATAATTTATGTATAATGTAAGTATAATGATTTATCAGCTCGAATCTGTTATCAGTTATAGCTTCATCAGAACGTATATCAAAAATGTACAAGGTCGAATGGCTAAAAGGAAACAAAATGTAACTATCTGTTCATTTTAATAATGGTTTCGAATCAATTTAAAAGTAAGAAATAATTAGTAACGTCATGAGAATCTTGTTTGAGAAATGAAACTGATGATGAGGCAAGGCCTCGAAACTTCTTTGTATTCAATTTTAGTTATTTTATTATCATCGATAAATATTTAAATAAAGAAGAGTTCTGTAGGTTATATTTAAAAAAAAAAATACCGTTTTCCCTAATTTTGGTGTCGCCCTGGGGCCTGGGAGGACCTTATTATATCACACAGCCCAAATATGAAATGACATAATAAATAATTATTCTACAGCACGGAATCCGTAGAATAATACTCCAGTGGCCTAAATTTGAGCTACACTCCTAAAATCAGGTTAGGATATGAATAAATTGTTAATTGATTTTGATAATTGTTAAATTAATTATTAATTCAAATTGTATACCGATTTTGCAGTTGTATTGAAATTATACTAAATCTTCCCTAAGATTTTAACTTAAGATATTTTGTTCCTATCAACAGCTACAATACTTTAACACTTCCAACAAATTAAGGAAAGAATTGATTCTTTACAGATAATATTTATTAAAAATCTCATTGCAATGCAATATCTTGAAATCGTTAAAAAGAGATCTGGCGCACGCAGCACATATAGCCGTTACTTATCAATGTATTTATTAAAATCTACAAAACTAAAGATAGTTCCGAGGGGAAAATTTAAACCTTCTGCATTTAAGCCCTGTCAGTTTATTTCAATCAGAATCAAACTTACATCATATCAAACTTTAAATCGATTTAGCGAGTTTAATTAAAATCGAACTAGTCATTTTTGAGGATATCGAAAACAAGTGCAAAATGCCTGGTATAAAGTGGCTTTTCTGGTTTCCCGATTTTATTGAAAACGTGGCTGTAACATCTTAAGCATATATGCTTCTCAAATATGGAATTTCAGTTTTATACACATATCGTTTTCTTACTAGACTGACCATAAGCACACACATAGAACTTTTTCGGGGACAGTATTTTCGGTAAAAACCCGATTCAAAAATTTTCACGATCCCTTGAAAAATATTTCATATACAGATAAGTGGAAGTAAAAAGAATGACCGCTAACAAAATCAAGTTAGAATTGTATAGAACAATTATAACTTTTATCATTATTATTTTTGTTGGAAGGGATTAGTAAGGGTGGCGGTCAGTAAATGAAACAACTAAATAGTTGAAACTATTTAGTTGTTTCATTTGCAGACCGCCACCTTCCTAATTCCTTCTAGTAATTATCAAAACTGTCAATTAATTATTATTTTTACATTAAAAAAATATTTGTTTTCAGTACCAAGGTGATTAAAAAGAAGGTTGCCTCGGGACCTACCACCTTAAAATAGTGAAGTGCTACCACTGGGTAGTTCTTTCTCAAGGCTATTTCATGACTTTTTTTTTCATTCTATATATTTACTCATTGTGTTCTTTAATACAGTTGTAGATTACTATAAATAAATACAAATTTTATATTAAATACATTATTTTATTTAAATCCTGGAGATGGTGCTGACTGAATTTTAAATCGCGAATAGATTTATTTAAAAAAATTATAAAACGGAATCATCATTGCAGTTAACTAGTAATGGAATAAACACGTACTTGATTTTTTTAAATAATCAATAACAGCTGAATACAAACTGCTCCACGATTTACAATTAGTAATGGTTTAGCGACTATGTACAAATGAGCTGCAAACTTACCATAGCCGTGATTACGCAGCCACTATTATCTTCCCATGAGTTCCGCCTATTGAATCCTCAAGTTGAAGCTTTGTCGGTTCCGGCGCACATCCTAGCTGTGATTTCACAAGAGTCAATCACAAGTGAAAACCTCCAATTTGTTTTTTTTTTCCAGTCGGTAGGCGCCGATCCTGGATCACTGAGACACTCCCACGAACTGAGCAACGCCAGCAGTGGTCGCCCGACAAAGACTGGTAAGGGTATTAGCACTATGAAGAAATAACGCAGCCTTAGCGAAAGTAGAGTGGTCCAGCAAAGTGAAAGTCCTCAACATATAATAGCTAGGCCGATTTGAACGTGGAGGCATTTTGGCGACCATTATCGAACCAAAAATCATAACGCAACTATGGAATTCTCTGTAACGTGACCTAATAATGGACTGGTTTCTACAAGTGTTGGGGTGACAAACAGGTGGTACAAAGTATCCTGTCCTGTATATGGGATAAAATAATATTTTATTGAATTTTTACTGTATAAAATATATTTAAAAAACAAAACAAAAAAAAACGTAGTATGGGAAAGTATTGCGATCGTGAAAATTTTGTAATTCCAGTTTTCAACAGAAATACTCATTTTAGGGTCCTCTGTGTCCAAATAACCAAGTCCCGAGAAAAGGTCTGTGTTTCCGTATGCTAGGTCTCACACGAAAATGAGAAGTTGCACGAAACTGAAATTCCATACTTAAGACAACTATACGCCCAAGGTATTACATCAACTTTTTCATCAAAATCGGCTTATCAGAAGATCGACATTATAACATACCTTCATCACCTTTATACGACTTTCTAATGAATGGCTGCAACGATTATGATATAACTCTCTGTATCAATGTAAAATTTAGAGAGCTTTAACATCATGTAGGTTTCATTCTTATTGTAATAGTCTGACAGGGCTTAAATTCTGATATCTTAAATTTTCTTCCTCTAAAGTACCTTTAATTTTGTATATTCTATA
The DNA here is from genome assembly GCA_023052935.1 of Piezodorus guildinii. Lineage (NCBI taxonomy): Eukaryota > Metazoa > Arthropoda > Insecta > Hemiptera > Pentatomidae > Piezodorus > Piezodorus guildinii. The sequence continues at coordinate 68,931,962 of CM041293.1, forward strand.
AAAATAACTATTTCATATTTTTAGCACTGATAAAAAACGGTTAAATATATAATTGTAAGGAATAAGATATAAAACTAAAGGAGAAAATAGCAAATTATTGTGTAATGCTATTTTTGTTTTATTGAACACAAAATAGTAATATAGATGTACGTGTACAGCATACCATTGGGAAAGCTGAAGATCTAATAAAAATATTAATTTAAACCCATTGTAAATGTTAACGAAGAGTGAAAAAAACAACTAAATTATCGTAGATATAATATAATTAATTATTTAATAAAACAGATGTTTCTATTGAAACTCAATTTAATTATTTCTTTACAAATTTATTTTAATCTTTTAATGTATTTAAAAATTCTAAAATTGATTTTAACAACGGATGTAATTGAAAGTCGTGTGTTGCGCGTACCACATTTTTATAACGGTATATACAATAAACACAAGTAAAATGTCTAAATTACAATTATGGCCGTGAAATAACCTTTTGAACTACTTAGTGATAGCACAAATAATTATTTTAGGTAACATTTTTATTTTTATTTAACTAGCAGGTCACGAGGCTTTTCAGGTTTTCTGACACCTAGAAGGATTATAAGGAATATATGAGAATGAAAGGTTGTGGACAAGTGAGTTGGAGTGGGCTAGTAGTTTAGGATTAAAGGGAGAGTATCTATTAAAGTTAGTCTCAACAAGTGGTAGTAACAAGTATTCAGGTCTCTTTGGATAAGTTTATTAGTAACAAAATAAGGAGCATTGACGTTTTTTCGTAGATTTCGTGTTGCAATTTGGATAGAGGACCCCCATTGCTAATTTGATAGGTCAAAATAGGTCTTATAATGGTTATATAAAAGATGTTTTTGGAGTAAATAGGTTTGGTTAGCTTATTTTTTGGAAATAGTAAATAAGAGTTTTGATCGTTTGTCTAGTGAAAGGGTTCCAAGTAAGACGCTTGTTAAGATAGAGTCTAATGTGTTCAATTAGTGGAATGTTGATAAAGATGCAGTGGGACAAGTAGTCATAGATTTGTGACTAAGGGTAAAAGTAATTTGATAGTATTTATTTGGATTGATTTAAATTAATAAATCTCCATTTTGACACCATTCTTCAATGGATTCGATGTGGGACTGAAATATTTGTGATGTAACAGTTGGTTCATCATTTACGGATTACACACATAATTATAAAATAATATAAAAAATATATATACAGGATACCCAAGTTCAATACCTTCATCATTCATCAATGATGGTGATATATTTGTGTGTGTGTGTAAATATCATTTAGTTGTTCATATGTATCGCTCAGTATAGTTATAGTAATATAGTAAGTAAGTTATAGTAATATAGTAAGTTATAGTACTAATGACCTTCGGGTTCTAGGTTTGACTCTATCTCAGACAGAATCATTATTTATCGTCTGGTGACTCAGGAGTAGGGAGACCCTCCTGGGGCACATCCATACCAAATAAAGTGGCTACACAAAAATCGGGGAAAAACCTGTTGTTGATCTCCTGTTAAATTAGAAACAGTACGAATCTAAATATACTGAGGTCACTTATGGTTTAGTGGCTAGCGTAACAGCCATCTATGCCAAGGTCGCAGGCTCAAACCTGGCAGGTGGGTTATCCTTAATTATGCCCACTTTCGGAAGGGACTAAAATCGTTCAAAATCCATATCATAACTAAACCTGGATACGAAATATTTAAGGCTCCGGCTGTAGCATATTCCGATTAGCCACAGGAGCATAAAGTGACGTCAAATGAATTAAAAAAACAAATTTAACTGTACAGCACCCAAAACCCTTTAAGGATTATAAAGGTACAGGTATTTATTTGTATTTTTGTTTAGATTTTGATATATTTATTGAATATTAATATATATGGTATATATACATATAAAAAAAATATCTATATCTAATAAATAAAAAAATACCTGTACCTCTATAATCTAAAATATATATATATATATATATATATATCAAAACTGTCCATGTAAATAAACACACGTATACGTAAAAGAAGTGCTTAAATGATTGTTTATACTGACAGTTGACTAAATAAATGATTATTCGCCAACTCCTTAAAAAAAATCGTTTTTGTTTGTCCTTCATGTAATTTGTTTTGTTAATATACTGCCATGTAGAGCTTTACTTCCAAAATATTCAACGAGGAAAAACTTATGGGATAAACTAATATTCAAATCTACTTTCAATAGGATATAAATGAAGAAAAGTTAAATGTTATAATAATATTACAAGATAATACACCATTTTAGTTCTAAATTTACGACAAGAACAATTAATTGCGTAAAAAAGAATAATTCTCCAAATGAATTTAAGTATTTCACGGTAAAGTAGTTAATGTTGGAATATATTTGATGTTTATACTGATAGTTGACTGAATAAGTGATTATTCGCCAACTCATTTAAAAAAAAAATCTTTTTTGTTTGTGTCTATGTTATTTGTTTTGTTAATATACTGCCTTATTACTTAAAATAATCGAGGAGAATTGTCTATTTTTTTTATTTTTATTTTTCCTTCATTTTTTTTTTTTAATAAAGAATAAAAAAGACTTAATTCTCCATTTATTCTGGGTTAGAGAGTTGTTTTTTTTTCTACAGATTTAAGTTTTATTATAATTGAATATTAGTATAGAAACAGGTAAATAAATATATACATGTACAGAACCAGAAAACTTCAGATTTCGCATATTTACATTTTTTCCCCATAAAACGTTTGTTCCGTAAAATAACCCATATTTTTTACAGAAGACTCTATCAAGTTTATATACTAGTATTAGAGCATAATTACCACAAATGGGTTTTGTGTGATATCTTCCTACGACCATATATTTTTAAAGATCCCTTCTATAATTCAAGTTAACTTTTAGTTTTAAGTAAGATAATTTTTAATTTATATAACTTATGTTAAAACTCTTTAGTAGTTCGTAAAATGAGTGACTATTCTCCATATTTCTTCGTTCGTTCTTATTTATTTCCAGGCCCGTTTAACATTTTTTTATTACTTCTTATTTTCCTCTAAGAAAGAGCAAAAATCAACAAATAATTTGTAATTTTTGAGTGGGAAATTATTACAATAATTTTTTTCAACACCACAAGAAGCTTGGAATGTATTATCGAATATGTAGAATGTATAATTATGTACTGCATGTTTTGTTTTTTTTCGTTTTAACAAGTCTGATATCAAGGAACGAGACATATGTTCTGAAATAAGTTTCAAAGTTTCAGACTCAAGATGAGTGATTAATCAAAGCTGGAGCAAAAGCAGAAGTGTTATACAAGGAATTTATATGTGGAGTTCGAGGTGGTCTAATTTTGGTATGCAACATCGCACAACATATTCTGTTGACGTCATTGGTCCTTTTAATCATCATTCGTATAGATGTGTTACTAGTCTTTTGAGATGAAAAAACAATAAATGAATAAAAACTACTTACCTTTTTTGGGACATACCAGGAAATTAATAGAAAAAAAGCACTGGGTTTTTCAATATGCATGATGCGAATAAGAGCTTTTGTTTTGCAATTAATTAAAATTATATAAAATCGGAATGTAGAAATAAATAATTAATTCAATTATTTATTTATATCCACTGATTTTATTAACACGAACATTAAGAATATCTGTGGCGGTCGTGAATAAGTGGTTAAGTCAAAATCTTTTATTTTACAGGTGAGCGACTTAAACTTTACGTAATACCCAAAATAGAGTAATAACATCTTTCTTTCCACCTGAACTTTCTTCCAGCAAGAAATTTCTTAAACCAATTTAACATGACGTGGGAGACGTTCTGAGGGAGCTATACGTGGAGCTAACTCATTTTTGATATAACTCGAGCTATTCAGTTTTTCACGACCGCCACTGATGTATAATAGCTTTTATTTTCTGCATTGTATTAGGGTGTTCTATAAGTTTCGTTCTTTTTTTTTTTTTTTTAATGCGAAATCAATAGGCAGTGTTTTATTTTTGACGTTAACTGACTGAACTATAAATAAAGCCATCTGCTCTATAAACTTTTATCTTTATTAGGAAACCTCATTATGCCTTCTTTTCAAAATTGTTGAGCTTTCATAAAAAATATTCAACCAGGAAAAACTTATGGGATAAACTAATATTCCAATCTACTTTCAAAGCTAAATGTAATAATAATTATTACTAGATAATACACAATTTTAGTTCTAAATTCAAGGCAAGAACAATTAATTGCGTAAAAAAGGTAAATCACCAAATAGGTTTTAGTAATTTCACATTTGAAGTAGTTAATGTTGGAATATATTTGATGTTTATTCTGGTAGTTGACTATAGTAATTTATTCGCCTACTTATTAAAAAAAATTGTTTTTTTTTGTTTCCATGTTATTTGTTTTGTTAATATACTGCCTTATTTACTTAAAATAATCGAGGAGAATTTAGTATTTCGTATTTCATAAACAATAAAAAAAAATACATAATTCTCCATTCGTGTATGGGTCATAGAGTATTTTTTTTTTTGCATGGTTTTAAGTTTCATTATGATTGAATATAACAGTATAGTAACGTAAAATTCTATATATGCACTTATTTATGCCAAAAATATACTCTAAAATATATAAATAAAAAAAAAGATAGAGGTGGGTATATACATCTTTAAGAGAGTCTTTAAATAAGTTTCTGAACTCTATTATTATTTTTCCATCCATTCATTTTATTATTTATGTAAATTATTCGAAAACGGCATGGCTTAAATACAAATTAAGATATTCATAGTTTTATCAGTTATCTAAATGAATATAAAATGTGTAAAATATATTTACATATACCAGATAACCTTGGTGACTAAGGAAAAAAAGAATTATGTACTGTTATGTATAAATTTGTAAGCGGAACTGAAAGACATGATTTTTCTCTAACCACTTCAGAAAAACCGTGAAATCGGTTATATTTTTCATGTAATTGATGCTATTTATATTGCTGAATACGATTTATTTTATTATTTATTTAAAGTTTTCTAGGAAGCAATTTACACCAACACTTTTTCATGTTTCCTTAATGTTATAACATTAAGTTCATCAGTGGATGAATACGTAATTTTAAAATTGTCGTTGAAGTTTATACTGCTATATTATAAAAATGGTTGTGGAATCTTTGTCATCACTTTTAAATAATTAATTTGATGGTATTAAATTGGCATTAATCTGTGAGTTTGTATACGGCATGTAATTATTTTACCTTTCTTCATCTCTAATTTAATTTAAAAGTTTTTAAATTCAACAAAGGAGATGAGTCGACGTCGTGTGTTGCTCTCACCAGATTTTTTTAAGTATTTTTAAAGTCATTATTACAAATTATTTAAAAAACAAAACAATATTAAGCATAATATTGTTAAACGAAATGAAGCATTTATAACGGCTATATAACCTATTCCTCACACAGTAGGTGTGCATATTCGCTATAATATTTATATATATATATATATATATATATATATATATTATATTTCATTTGTATATATTGATAACGAAATCAATTAAAATAATTTTATTTATAGTTTTTTTCATTAACTTATTGTTTAAATTGTAAATTTTATTTGCTTTATCATTCCAAAAAGTTAATTTATTTCAATATAAAATAATAACAGACTTGAAAATGTATGTGTTTAATGCTAATAATTACTAATTAAAACATTAGTTTTGTTACTCAAGATATTATGTTATTAGATATGTATATAAATTAGTCCACATATTCAGACAAATGTATGGAGCTATATTTCACTGGAAGAGAAATTAATTTATGCGTTTTAAGATTTAGGTTGTAGGTATTAAACAGTCTTTTTTTCACTTAAATTATTATAAATTGTCAAAATTATTAATTCTTTATAAATAATTTTACTATATTTCAACAATGAATAAGTCTGGCGGATGATCACTCATAACCCTAAAACGAAGGTAAGGTGTTACTTATTATAATGTAATCAATTAATTCACAAATTCAAAGATAAAACTACATAGCTATAAAGTGTATGTTATAGGTTGTTGTTTTTTCATTTATTATTATTTTTTTGTATATTTATGAATTTATTTATTTTCTATTTTATATAACTTGACTTTATCATTATTTTCTGTATATATTGTATGAATGTAGTCTCACATCACTAATGCGGATTTTGAAACAAATCGTAATGTTTCTCAACAAATATTTAAAAAACAAAACAAATAATGTGTATTAATATTAAATATCTACATTGTAAAGATAATTATTATTATATTTTAATTATTTAATCACTATCAAGCTAAATATAAAAAGATAGATTTTAAAAATCTCTAGGCACTAATAAATGTACCTGATATGTGTTATAAATCAAGTGGAGAAATAAATTAGAGTTTTTATGACTTTTATTTTAAGAAAATAACTCAATGAAATTTGTTTGAAAACTTCTTTTTCAGTATGTCAGTATTATTTTATAGACACCACGAGGTTATGAAATTCGAATGTTTACTATTCGAATGTTTACTATTATAATAAATTTCAAAATTTTCTAAATTTTTTTAAATGAGCATAATTTGTTTCATATGACCACTGTTAATTTATTACAGAACACCTTATTAATAGATTAAATTTTGTACTTAGATAGTATGCAGTATGTAAATTACAGCCATAATGTTGATTGCTACATATTTTTAAACAATAATGAACAGAATATTGGATTTTAGGATATTCTGTTTCGTTTTTTAAACTAAATTTTAAAAATGTCTTTGATAGGAACATGGTAATACTTTTTAAGTTATATGAAGGGATTATGAATCAACGCATGATTGTGTAAAATAACTTTCAAAATAAACAAGCGACAGTAAAATAACTTTTAAAAAATTACCATACACAAAAACAAACACACACACACACACACACATACATATATATATATATATATATATATATATATATATATATATATACATATATATATATATATATATATATATATATATATAAATATATGTATGTAGTAAAAAAATATATATATTAAATAAAATATAAACACATTAATTTAAAAAAAATTATATATATTTAAATTTTTAATCACTTACTGAATCTGATTTGTGACAAATACACATTTATTGCTTCTTCCAGGGTTCTCCAGAAAATTGTAAATAAGTGTGAGTGTGTTCATGTTTTGATCATTTATTTGTTTACTTCATATTTATTTTATTTTATTTATACATTCCTTTATTATTATAACACCGTAGATACTGTAGGAATGTTATCTTATAGCACTTTAATTATTGTCCGTTGAGACAAATTGTAATGTATCTAAATAAATATTAAAAAATAAGTCATGAAATAATGGTTTTATTTAAATAAAAGATGTCTATATATAATGTTACATCATTTCGGAAATATATGATATTTCTATCACTAAGTATACTCTGCATATTTTTGGATTTAGAAGATCGCATAAAAGAATGTTTGTATCGATTGCAATACCGAAAAATACCGAAAAATAAAATGACCGAAAAATACCGAAGGAGATTTTTTGCAACCAATACGTTTGAGAATACGTATATAATTTAAATATATTTTAATGTGCTGAATTATAATTATGGACGTGAAAAAGACTTGTGAAGAAACTACCTCGGGGCAGCACTTCAATGCTTATTTAAGTTAGTTGGTCTCGAGGCCATATTCTTTTCAATAGCCTCGGAGTGTTATCAGGGATATGTGGTAATGATAGGTTGCGGATAAGGGGATTTGTGTGGGTAGGGAGTTCGGAATTCAATGTAGTATATCTAATTTAGACAGTTCTGCGACAAATATTAAGGCTATTATGAATGATTTTATTGGTGACCGAATAAGGAGCATCTAGAACTATGCGAAGAATTTTGGATTGTAAGGATTGGATGCAGGAGAAATTAGATGATTTAGTAGAGCCCCAAAACGTGATTCAATTTGTCCAGATGTATAGAATGGTAACATAAATGAGCTTTTTGTAATAGAGTAGAAGTTTTGAACATTTGTGAAGTAAGTGTTGCAGCAACCGGTATCTACGAGCAGTTTCTTGTTGTTTAAGTCTAATGTTTATCAATGTTGCAAAAAACCAATACATTTATGAGAGCATCCAGTTTTGGGCTGGAGGATATTCTTTTGAATAAAGGTTAAAGCGATAGTGTATCGAGGTTCGTTTCAAAGTAAACGAAAATAATAAGGTGCGAGCAGAGACCCATCATAAACTTCTGTCACCAAATAAGTTTTATATCGAATTACAAAAACATTCCAGAAGCAGGAGGATAAAAGACCTATGCCTCCGCATGTTGGACATTAACTAGTACATGTAGTACCTTACCAAAGGTTAGACAGGAGAAATTACGATCCAGTACACCAATGAAGTCTGGAGGACGCAGATATGGACAAATGCTGAGATGTGAGAGACGAGACTTCAAAGCCCATTGGGATATCAGTATGGATGGGACAGGTATGTATTGTAGAATGCGTAGGTTACTATCTCGGGATGGTCCTAGATAAAAGGATTAATGGCTAGATCCGATGGATCGATGGATTAGAAGCGGATGCGAGGTTCATCTTAAGAATCAGAAAACGGGAGGAAGTTGCTGGAGATCTTGGCTCTTCAACAGTTCAACGCCTAGGTTGATGATGATGATGATGGTGATAGCAGTCATTAGTAATTCATATTGTATACTCTGCATATTATGCAAATAACATTACATAATTTTAGTTGATTAAGGCTTTTAACAAAAGTTAACAAGAGTTACGATTAACAAAAGTAAATCGATAATATTTTATAGGAATTCAACTTTCAGCCAAATACCATTAGATAGGAATAGTTGATCCATTCGTCCGGATTTAATTATGTGACATTTCATATATATGCAAACATTTTAATATTTTTATGCGCTTCATAGTATATATAAAAAATCACACTAAGCATAAAAGTGATACTGATATTCTTCTGTAAATGTTTCCAAAAGTTTTAACTTAGGAATATTAATTTTTATATGGATGATTTTGTTAGAGATATATTCTCGTTTTTCGCGTTGCGGTATGGTATATCTGACGCGCCTGCCGGCATGGATATATATATATTTTTAAATTATGACTTATTTACGAATAGATCTAAATTCCAAGATAACTTGAAGTAATTCCTCTTAACGTGACTTTTCAGTTTTTCAATTTGATCCATTTCAAAAAGTTTTCCTACTCCGGTGGACACATCAGATGGGCCATGCCGCAAAAAAATATACAGAATCCAAGTTACACGAAACAAATTTTGTGAATTCTCGGACAAATTTTATGTACCAGACACATATAGAATAGTATAAAATCTATTTATTATATGGATACTCTATAACAACTCTTTTTTCAAAATATCATGATAACATTGATTTAAAAATATATTTATAATAAATGATTCAAACAACAGAAATCGCTTTACTAATGATGATGTTCAATCTAATTGCATTCAATATTCAATCTGATGCAAATTAATTATATTATTTTATAAGACTATTAGTTATAATATTATTAATAGCTTTACATTAAGTTTTTAATATGAATTTGAAATAAAGTATCTTCAGTTATTAATGTTTTCTAGGTTACAAATGTACCTAATTTTTATTCTTCGTTGATGACCCATAAAATAAAAAATCTCACCCCGACCTCTCTCAGTGAATAAAGGTGATAACTACATTGATATAAGTTTTAACACGGGACCGAATTATTTAATTGTGAACGGATATAATTCTTTATAAGAAATTAAAAACAAGACAGAAATCTAGTAAAAAAAAAAAATGCGTCTGCTGACTTTCCAATTTTTTTATATATATTTAATTTTTTCATTATCATCTTTATTTACTTGAAAATAATTTATCTTGTTCCTATCTTTTCAATTGCTATTTAAAATAGATTTATAAATATATAACATCCTAAAATGTTTATAAATATATATTATACAGTATTTTCGCTGATAATAATAATATTAAACTAAGCTTAAACTAACGCTTTGACTAGCGACCTCTAAAATTTAGATCAAACCTTACGGGTACGAAATACCTTGATCCATTTTCTTGAATAGAGGGTGGAGTCTTTGGATAGCAAGATCAAAGATCAGAGGTTAAGATAGGAATTCGTAGTCATTCTTTTCAATGTTTGATTGAGTTTTTCGTCATCGTTTATTTTTCTAAACAAATTATTATCAATAATATTCAACTATTTCAGACGAAAGGTCTTAAAAGAAATATTATCATTAATTTTACTCTCACACAGGACTGAAACAACAAGAAACTGCTCAAAGATACCGATTACTGCAACGCTTACTAGACAAACGTTCAAAACTTCCAGTATATTACAAAAGACTCATTTACATTACTATTATCAGACCTAGTTGGACATATAGAATCGAGCTTTGGGGCTCTACTAAATCATCTAATTCCTCCCGCATCCAATCCTTATTCCTGAATGCCCCTTATTTTGTCACAAATCAACTCCTCCATAATGACCTAAATATCCCATTTGTCGCAAAAAGATACACCTCTTTTCATTCTAAACTCCCTGCCCACACAAACCCAGTTGTCCGTAATCTATCTTGCTTAGATATCCCTGATAACCCTCCGAGGCGATTGAAAAGGTGTCCTCGGGACCTACTACCTTAAAATAGTTAGTGAAGTGCTACTACTGACTGAGTAGTTCTTTCTCAAGACATTTTCATAACTTTTCTTAATTTTGCATATTTACTCATTGTGTTGTTTATACAGTTGTAAATAACATTAAATAAATAATAAAAAATCATTAACTTTTTTTTTCAAATGTTCGATGGTTAATAAAACAGAAAAATAGCAGCATTTCACTTCTAAAAACCGAATAACCAAAGGTATTTCCGACAGGAAGGATTTAACATCTGAATATAACAGATAGAGATTGATCCGTGACCATAAAATTACAAAAGATGAATCAATCATCCTCAGAGAGTTATATAAATAGGAAGTGTTTATTTTATTGATGTTATTTAAGTTGGAACAGGAACTAAAAATGTATTGATTTGATTACAAACATTTACATTCATATAACTTTTTTTGTATTAAAAGAACTATTAGATTGCATATGACGATAATGCGGTAAATATGAATATTGTTTGAATTACGTAATAGCTAATCAACTCTTTTTAAGAAAGATATTTAATATTATAATATAAAAATCTGGTGCGGGAATCACACGACTTTCACTTACTATCGTTGTTAAATTTGATGAAAGAATTTTCAAATACAGTTAAAGATAAAAATGAGTGAAGCTAATTAAGTATTAATTAAATTGAATTTCTATAGAAACATGTGTTTTATTAAAAAAATAAATTATATTATTATCTGAAATATAATAAAGTCAGTTTTATCGGATTTTCTTCCCCCTTTATTAACTTTTACAAGATAGCGTATAAGATAATATTTTTTGTTGCTTCCAGTAATTCTCAACGGCCAACTAATTACATCCACAATGATAATATTTTTTCTAAAATCTTAAGCTTTCTAACGGTATATTGCACATGTATATTACTGTTCTTATGTTCAAAAACGAAAAATTGCATAAAAAAAATATGTTTGCAGTATTCTCCTTTAGTTAGAGATCGAATCCTTTAAACTTTCAACTTTGCTGTTTATGACAAAATATTCTTATTTTTTTAGTATCTACAAAAATAATGATACTTTAGAAAAAGAAAATTTAAATATCGGCATTTAAGCCTTGTCAGACTATTTAAATCAAAATGAAACCTACATCATATTAAAGCCCATCAAATTTTACATCGATATATAGAGTTTAATCAAAATCGAACGAGTTCTTTTTGAGAAAATAGTAAAATGGTGCAAAATGCATGGTATAAAGTACATCTTTCGGTCAGCTGATTTTTATGAAAAAGTTTCTGTAACATCTCAGGCGTATAGTTGCCTTAAATATGAAATTTCAGTTTCATATGACTTTTTGTTTTTGCCCTGGAGTTACTACACACGCACACACACACAGACACAGACACACACAAGCAGACCTTTTTGCGGGACTTGCTTATTTGGACTCAGGGGACCCTAAAACGTGTATTTCCGTTAAAAACTAGAATTCGAAACTTTTCATGATCGCAATACTTTCCCTTACTATATATTTCATAAATAGGTAAGTGAAAGTAAAAATAGTGAATTGTATTATATTTATTAAATTCTAAGTTGTTAGAATTATTAAATTCTAATTTATAAGAATTATTAAATTCTAACTTATTAGAGTTATTAAATTCTAACTTATTAGAATTATTAAATTCTAACTTATTAGAATTATTAAATTCTAACTTATTAGAATTATTAAATTCTAACTTATTAGAATTATTAAATTCTAACTTATTAGAATTATTAAATTCTAAATATATTAGAATTATGGTTATTCTGATTATTCTAAAAAAATATAAATAAGATGCTTATTCTGTTTATAGGCAATTAACTAATATGAAATGAATTAAAAGTGGAATATTACCGCTGCTAATATCAAAATACTGTATCTCTAGTTATGAACTAATTTCAATGATTCCTTTTTCAATTTGTAGGAATAGATGGATAACTTTTTACTTTCACTTACTATATATAGTAAGGGAAAGTATTGCGATCGTGAAAATTTTCGAATTCCAGTTTTCAACGGAAATACACATTTTAGGGTCCCCTGAGTCCAAATAACCAAGTCCCCCAAAAAGGTATGTGTGTGTGTGTGTGTGTGTGTGTGTGTGGTAACTTCCGGGCGGAAACGGTAAGTCCTATGAAACTGAAATTTCATATTTAAGACAAATATACGCCCGAGACGTGACAAAACCTTTTTCATCAAAATGAGCCACTTTATACTATGCATTTTGCACTTTTTTTCGATTCCGAAAACGGTTCCGACGATTTTGATTAAACTCGCTATATCGATGTAAAATGAAATGGACTTTAATATCATGTAAGTTTCATTCTGATAAAAATAGTCTGACAGGGCTTAAACGCCGATATTTTAAAATTTCTTCTTCTAAAGAACCTTAAATTGGGTATATTTTATAAAAATAACCATATTATCTAATTAGCATTGATAAATAACAGGTAAATATGCAAGTTGAGCAAAAAAGCAACTAAAGGAGAAAACTGAAAAAAAAAAAAAATTTTCAATGCAATTTTTCGTTTTTGAACATAAGAAGAGTAATATAAATGTGTAATATACCGTTGGAAAGCTAAAGATTTTAGAAAAAATATTATCTAATACACAAGAGCTTTTAAAAGTTAATAGAGAGTGATAAAAAGCCGATAAAATTAAGTGGTTTTTTTAGATAATAATATAATAGATTTTTTAATAAAACACTTGTTTCTATAGAAATTCCATTTAATTAATTCTTTAATAGTTGCACCTATTTTTATCACTGTCTTTGAAAATTCTTTCATTGATTTTAAAAATTGAGGTAAGTGAAAGTCTTATGGTCCCCGCACCAAATTTTTCTTCTCTATCTTTAAAAAATAACAGAGTTAGGGGTGTATTTATTGATAAAATTTCAATTGTTTTATTTTCTTTTTTCTCTATTTTATAATTATTCTATTTTAAAAATAACTAGCGGATATCAACGTCTTGGTGTTAGGATCATCTTTGCATGACCTAAAACCTATTTTAGTAATATTTTTGTGGAGAATTGGTCAAATCAAAAAAATTGGCCAGTAGTTTCGGAGAAATGATGCAAACGGCGGACCAACGGATTTATTCGTTGTTCGGATTCTGCGTATCTTAAAACGTAAGCCCTGAAATTTTGAGGGGTTATTTTTATTTTTTCAAAAGTAAAACATTTTTTTTTTTTTACTTAGTTCGCGGCTTCTATCTAAAAACTTAAAGGTTAGAATTTATAAAACTATTTTTCTTCCAACGGTTCTTTACGGATGTGAAACGTGGCCGCTTACTTTAAAGGATGAACAACGGCTTAAGGTTTTCGAAAATAAGGCATTACGTAAAATATTTGGTCCGAAGAGAGATGAGGCCACTGGGGAGTTTAGAAGGTTGCACAACGCGGAATTACGGAACTTGTATCCTGTGAATATAATTGAGCTGATTGCATCGCGGAGACTCAAATGGGCGAGTAAAGTTGTTGGGCTTGATGACGAGCGGATTCCGAGAAAGTTGGTATTTGCTGATCCGACTGGTAGGCGTCCGAAAGGTAGGCCGAAGCGTAGATGGGAGGATTGCGTTAAGGCTGATCTCGGGAGCTTGGGCTTGAATGGTGAACATTGGACGAGTCTGTGTAGGCGGAATTTGGTGGTATCGGCATCGAACCTTCGGGTTCGCTAAGCCTATTGTTATTATTATTATTTTTATTTTAATGATTACAAAGGTTCATTATTGAAAATAATAAACCGAAATACTGATCAATGATTGAAATAGCCTAGTCGATTTGTATTCTTTCCATGAGAAAGAATACCCTTTTCTGTTTAAGGGTGAACGGCAATATATATTTTTGCTAGTTTTTAATTTCTTAAATTGTCATATACTTTGTACGATTTATAGATACGCGGTATTGGTTTGTAAACTGAAATCGAAGTAGGGAAATCGATAAAAAAAAATTGTACACAGAGTTTTTTTTTTTTACATATTAAATATATTTTAAGAAATTAGCAATATGGTAAGATGGTAGATGTCGAACAAACCGTAAATAGGAGAACTGTTCTAGGTTCCATCGTGAGGATTTTAGTTTTTTTTTTTTTTTTGATAGCTTTTGGTTTTATTTTTTTAAAGCAATATAGTCCTAGTGCAGGAATAATAAAATGTAATAAAATAAAGCCTATTAAACATTCAAATGCTATAATTATTCAGATACTAAAGAGACTAACCCAGAGTCTTTATGCATTATTCAAAACTTGGGTCTCGGTAATTGAGACTGACCCCTCAATTTCTTCGAAGGCGGGAGTGTGGGATCATAAAGATGCTAATTTGAAGCCACCAGTGGTTTAATTAAAATTATACGTCGTGACTTATTTATCCAGCTATTACTTTCACTTTTCATTTTTTTTTTTTTTTTTTTTTTTTTTTTTTTTTTATACCTGATAATAGTAATTTGAATGAGGAATGTCAGGTTCAACATTAAATTGAACCGCGAAATCGCAAATAGCTATTGCCGCCGCACAGTGGGCAATATGACCAATTTAGGTGGACGAAATTCTGAAACTTGTCTATAATTAACTTTTGGGGTCCCAGATTACGGAAAAAAGTATTAAAAAAATTATAAAAACTAATTAATTTTTTGACACTATAAACGAGCGCACCTTGGTCAAACATCAAATTTATTTGCTAAAATCTAAAACTCACCTATATTTTACGTTTGAAGTCCCAGAATACGAGAAAAACAATACAAAAAACCTAATTATGACTCGGAGTTGTTAAAATCTGCTAATAAATGTATTTTATATGGTTTAGCGAATTCTTGAAATTATAGATTGTAAAATTTTTGATTCGTAGTGTTGTGTTTGAAAAAATGATGTATCACCCAAAACGCAAAAATCGCAAAAATTCTTTGTAATATCTAAAGTCTAGAAGGATTGGTAAAACAAATCCTTGGGGTAACTTGGGGGTTATATAGTTTTTCGTTATTGAATAAGAGCGTACATTTACAAATTGCTAAATAAACTCTACAGGTGAGATTGCAATTTATATTCAATAACGAGTTTGGAAATATAATGTCTTACCTGTCTTAGCAATGTCCATGGTTAAATAAAAGCAAAAAGACTTCATCAATAAATGTCCATCGAATAAAAATAATCCCATTGTTGGTTATTAGACAATTGTGTGAACAGAAATGATTCATTCATTTACTATTTATTTCTAAACACGGTATCGTGGGATTAATGGTCTTGCCAACTAATAATAAAAAGGTGAAGCACTAGAAAATTCCAAACTTCTGTCCACCTAAATTGCTGATTTAGCCCACTCTTCGATGTTCAAAGCTATTCTTCAAATTACTGGAAGGAATTAGTCCGGGTGGCGGTCATTAAATGAAACAACTAAATAGTTTCAACTATTTTATTGTTTGCCAACGTTTCGACCCCCTTTGTGGGTCATCATCAGGGCGCATGGTGGGAGAATGGAAACTCTCCATGGGTTTCCATTCTCCCACCATGCGCCCTGATGATGACCCACAAAGGGGGTCGAAACGTTGGCAAACAATAAAATAGTTGAAACTATTTAGTTGTTTCATTTAATGACCGCCACCCGGACTAATTCCTTCCAGTAATTCTCAACGGTCAACTAATTACATCCACAATATTCTTCAAATTATTTATACACTGTGCGCAATATAGTAAATATTTTTCTCACTCTTGGAGGTAAGAAAGTAATTACATTTTTACACCTTTTATTCTTATAAAGTATTATTTGTGCCATCGAGGTAAATGATATTAAAATTTTAAATAAGTAATTAACGTAGAAGACAGTTGGAATATATTTTTAGTTATAATCTTAACACGTTCACGTAGGCGTGTACCAACGGTGGCCTATCACTAGTCTGTCTTATAAGAAGGCACGTACCACAGGTATTACAATACCCATGTTATCTATTATTTATAAGGGCAAAATAATAAAAAATAAAACATTTCACTGTCTTACGAGTTATAATCACTGATCTGATCAGAAATCTGAACTTAGGAAGGAAAAAAAACACACGAATTACACAAATTTCAAAATAAGCACTAACTAGACTGCAAGCAAACGTACAACTCGTACACAGGTCTGAACTGGCAATAATCGATGAAAAGTTGCATTTTGAGCGCCACCCCACAGAGCAGACATTAAAAATCGGCATGTTAAACATAAAGACGTGTTGGTGTACATTCTCTTCTTTACTTTTTAAGTAAAGAGAGGGATTGAGTTACTAATCTCTTGGTTTTGAGTTCTAACCGTATTTGAGAGAATAATTATTTCTTTTCTTGTCCAATTCGGGGGTCTGAAGAACCTACCGAGCCTTTGAAAGGTGTGTACCTCAAATTTTGGTAGTGCATAATGTTTGTCAGATCACCCAAGCATTACGGATCCTTACAACGTCCTAAAACAAACGAGCATTCCGGATTCTAGTGGTAAAGGTTGTTTTGTATCCCCCCACCACCCCCAAATTATCTTTACTGCCTCTATGACTATGCTAATTATTCACCATTCTGTAATAAAATGATAACTGCGTTAAAAAATAATTTAAAAAAACTATTTATTAAAACATTCATTGGAACATTTAAATATTTAATGACCAACGTTAACTTAAATAGATAGCTATAATATTTAGTTGTTAAAATATAGAAATAAAAATATTTGTATATGGTGAAATATTTTTCTTTTTTACGTTGTTTACAGTCCATCATAGTTGTACCTGGACTATTTATAATCCATTAAATCGTAATGAATAATAATTTTGTATGTGGCATTTTTTAAAATATTATTTTCGGTATTTATTTATTTTTTTCTTGACCTCTTTAGCCAATGAACCAATTAGGATCGAACTTTATGGGTATGAAGAGGTATCAGATACAATTTATTTATTATTTATTATAAATGTTTACAGTCAAAGAGTCTCTTAGTATTATAGTCCATCCTCAGTGTTGTTGTGTACTATTCGTAACGATTTATATCTAAGCGTAATCAGCAGTATCTTTCTCTTGTTCATATTAATTTCCATAGTTATTCTTTTTTCGAAAGTAAAAAATAAATTCATCGTGGCTAAACTTTATAACATTTTCATATAATTTCATGAATTTGGGTAGTATAAGAAGAAGAAGAAGAAGAAAAATAAATTTTATTCTGGGACTTCTGTCCCCTAAGAATAACAAAAAAAGTACAAGAGTGAGTATTAAGTCTGGCTTAAAAATAAAAACATTACAAAAACAAACTTAAGGTTATACTTATATTATATATAAACATAGTAAATACTGTTGCTTGAACGACATATGACTACTACTTGCATTATTTATAGTGTAGTAAATACAACGACAATAGAACATTCATGTATGACTATATAATACTGAAAACATGTGCATACAGAGATACTATGATTGAACCTCACAGTAATATCGTAAAATCGTAGAAAAAAAAGTTTTTGTTAACTTGAAATATGACTATTATTTTTAATTTTTTATACAATTATTCGGAAGACTGATTACTGAGGAGATGATGGATAATTTGTTTTTAAATGAGGTTAAGGAAGAAGCTTTGCGTATAGAGGTAGGTATGGAATTCCAAAGAGAGGTGGCACGCAAACTAAAAGATTTTTTAAAGAATGATGTTCGATGAGAGGGCAAATAGAGGTTAGTGGGTTGGGATCTTGTGTTAAACGAATGTACTGAAGAACAAGGGATGAGTAGGTCAAGAACGTAGGATGGACTTAGGGTTTTAAAAGTGCGGAATAGGAATACTCCCAGGAAATACTGTCGGCGAGAAACGGAATTGAGCCACTTCAACTCGGCATACCTGTCGGCGACGCTGGAGCGTCTGGGGACTCCGAAGATGAATCTAATAAAACATTTCATTAGCCTTTCCAATCTCAAGTCCACCAGACAATCCACCAAAAACTAAGCAGCCATAGTCAAAGTGGGGGAAGACGAGAGAAGAAACAAGGAGTATATTTAAAAGAACTTTTTGTAGAAGTAATTCTATTTTATTTATTTAATCCTCCACTCTTCTACCGCCAACGGTGTGAGCATTTTTTTTTTTTATAAATATCTCACCTGTGTCAATCTTCCTTTCCTTTTCCATTCCAGACCCCTTCTGTCAAAGGCCTTCCTCGGTCTTCCTCTCGGTCTTAGACCTTCCACCCTTGTCTCATATACAGCCTTTGCTACTAGATTTTCTGCCATTCTGGAAACATGGCCGAGCCATCTCAGTTGGTGCTCTTCAATAATATCCAAAGCAGGCCTAAGTCCCAGGTCTGACCTTATTGTTACGTTTCTCACTCGGTCTTCTCTGGTCTTCCCCGTCATTTCCATCGCTTTTAGTTTGCTCTTGTGATTTTTGTTTAGAGTCCAAGATTCACTTGAATATGAGAGAATCTTGTAAGAAAGTGTTTTTATAGACTATGTTTTTTGACACTTATTTTTTCCCGATGAATCCTATCTTGAGGGAACTAAAACATCTGCTGGCAGCTTTTTTTCTTTGATTTATTTCGACATCTATCCAGCAATGTTCATTAAGGTGAGCACCGAGATATTTAAAGTCCCGCACTTGCTCTAACATTGTGTTATTTAGTCTTACGACTCGATCCCCCTCCTCGCATTCTTTTGAAATTAAATTAATAGGTACATATGTATGTTATAACATCACGCTGCTACGTATAATAGCTTTCAAACCGATCATTATTAAATATATTCAAATGTTTTTACCAATATTTATTGGTGTATTATCTACTTCTATATATATATATTGTTCGAGACTATGATTTTATTTTATGCATGTTCTGATAAAGTAGAATTTGTCAGAATAGGATTCGCGATCAGTCATTTGTTTCTATCTAATAGCGGAAATCTGCATACCACGGATTAAGTTCGTTTTCTTCCAATAACAATTCGATATTCCTTAATCGGATATGGGCAAATACAAATTATTAATTAAATTAATAAATTAATTGTTTTTCAATTTTAATAAAGTTAAATAAGTACCTACCAGAAAAATAGAGTAATAATCCTATAATTAAAACAATTATTGTACCCCACTCCTTCTAAAAAAGCTTAAAATATTTGAAATAATTGTTTTATCTGATACTTTCGGCTTAAGTTTAATTTACCAGCTCCTTTATCTCATAAAAATAGTGAGAATGTGATAATTCGCATGACTTCTTTTCGTTTCTTCGGGTCATTTTTTAAATTTAGACATTCGTCATAATTACAGTTATACTATTGGAAAATGTTCATGAGCATTTATAACTAATGCATTGGAATTATATTTTTGTATCCGAGTTAAACCTTAAAAGGAGGGGGATCCCAAATGTATGTTTTTGGGGGATTTTTTTTTTTTTGGAGGGCGGGGAGTAAAACTAATGGGTTTATTTAGTTTTACTCCCCCCCCTCGCCAAAAAAAAATCTCCTAAAAAAACACACATTTGGGATCCCCTCCTTTTAAGGTTTAATTCGGATAACTCTAACTCTACGGACTTTAAAGTCATTTTAATAAGTTTTCTTAAAAACTTTGTTCCTACTCCTAAAAAGGAATCTTAATCTGAGCACAGTTTTTAAGAAACCTTATCAAAAGTACTGTTTTGACTTGATTATTTATATGTTTAGAGTTATCACCAAGCATAAAATTTAAATATTTTAATGGCTTATTTTTTTTTTTAATGGGCAGTTTTTACACTAAACATATTTTTCTACCTTCTAGAACCAGAGGAATTAATTAAATTGTGTTTTTCGCGCGCAAACTTTCCAATTTTTCACGCAACTCCTCGGGAACGTTGGTTCCTAATATTTTGCAGTGGTCTAATGGTTTAATGTCTAATTATGCGGAAAAAAAATCATCAAAATCGGTGGGACACATTTGGAATCCCCTCCTTGTTAAGATAGAAGACGCGGTTTGGTTTAGTAAATAGAAGGGCAATTATTATTATTATTTTATTATTATATATTATCTGTCATTTCAGCTGTGACGCAGCTTCACGGCACGTCCAGCATCTATAAAAGGGATACCCTACAATTTGGGAAAAAGTTGTCCATGAAATAGTACAAATATCTATATACATTAAACTCAATACTTTTATGCGCTGGAGAGCAACTGCTTAAAAAACAAAATCTATTTAGCAGAATTTCTTGGAGGGATATGTATCCAGTCGGTCATTTTTTTTTCCTATCCCCAGATGATACAGTGTTGTGGTATGGATTTATGTTACTATTACTCTTTTGATAGTCTCTTCTGCTGCATTGCATGCAATTTAAGAGAGTTCTGATTAACAAGACTGGAAGGGAATAACTGTCAAGTATATTTGAATTACTCAATACTTGTGTTTATCCAGTAAGTTAGAAACGGTAATTTTATTTTGAATTATCTCAATAAAAACGTGTTGCTTACACACGAGGTGAGAGGTGTGGAGGCAGAGAAATATGACTCAGCAAACCATTGACAATATCAGGTATTTTAATCACTGACTATAAACTACAGCAAATTTGCAGTCGGTCCGGACAAGGGACATTAGGCAAATATGTGAGTAAATTATTTATGATTGACATTATTTGCATAGAGGAAGCCGGGAGGTGCGTTAAGGCAATCGGTATTCTAAGGACGCACTCGTTCATTAATGCTTCGATCATTGGCTTAGATCCGCATGGAGACTATGTTCTACAGGGCACTGAATCGTCTTACTTTATCATTTAATCTTGTACAACGGACTTATAAGAATTTTTGTTTTTATTCTTCAAGGTAAATATTTAATTTTAACTTCTATACACACAAAGTGTCGAAAAAAACCTGAGATCATCGGAAAAAAACAGTATAACATAAACCCGACTACGGACATAACCTTATACTGTAATATCATTTTTAAACGTAAATTTTATTTATAACACACCGATGATCCGTAGTAGATATTTGGTTACAATTCGTCCCAAATCATACATAAAATTAATTTTGCATATATATATTTTTTTCTGATCTCCTTTATTATTAAAAAACTCCAAAACAAAGAAAGCAATGTTACAAAAAAAATTAGTGCAACAGTACAGGCCTTATCCGAACTTACGCTACCTTTGAGGCATTTCAAGTTTGGCATTCTTAAGTCCACTGCATGTGGTGGTTCAGATTTGTTCATATAATTTTTTTTAAACAAACTTTTTTTTGTTTTAACGTATTGAAGTTACGAGAACTAATATTTTCATAAGTTTGACTTAGAAATAACCCACTTCCCACATAAAATTTACGTTTAAAAATGGTATTACAGTATAAGGTTATGTTCGTAGTCGGGTTTATGTTATGAAATAACACGAAAATTCGAATTCTTAATATAGACAAATGTTATATAATAATTATATAAATATATAAGTTGTCTACGGGTCTTTAGGTCCTGTCAATAAATAAGCAATTTTGTTGAGGCTCCGTTCCGAGAATGAAATGTTCTCATATTCATGCCAAACTGAGACAAAATAGTATCTTACATGGGCCTGTATGGATACTACAAACTTTCGAAGAACACTGAAATTTGTAGTGTATACACACAGGTCTATCTAAGACTCGTTGATAACTGAAATTATGGCCAGTCGAAAACTAACAAAAATACTATGTTTTTTTTTTATTTATGAAAGGATAAGGAATAAATGTTAAACAAAACATTAAAATCAAAAATGTTGTAAGATGGATAGGCAAAGTTTTATATACAGGAGAAAAAACCTTTTTATATTAGAAATATATTAAGTTCCAAAAAGTTAATAATTATTAAACTAAATCACAAAATATACATTATTTCCTCAGACATGTGACAAAACGTTTTGAGAAATTGGCCAATTAACAGATAAAAATATAACCATAACAACTTCATTTCTAATAAAAATCTGTGTATCTGAAACGTTGTTTTCCATAGAACATTTATTTACTTGAGTATTAAAGAACTATGTAACATAATATTAAGGTTAATTGTATTTGATCATATTTAATGTTAAAGGTACCGTGAACCGTTGAATATATTGAAGAGTTCGTGATGATGAAAAAGCCCCGGAGATGCAGTGAACATTCTGAAATGTAATGATTAATTCATTGAAATAATAAAAATCAGCAATTATATAACAGACTCCTATTCGCTCTCTACTCCGAAAATTCCTATCCTCAGACACCTCTTAAAATGCATCAAATGCAGTAAAAGAGGTCCCAGATTCCTTCCTATATATTTCCTATACTCAACCCCAAATCCCATGGGGCTTAGAAAAAATAAATAAAAGTTATACAAAACCGCCATTATCACAGGTCATGGATCATGAGAGGAAAAAGATGGAGACTAGTACGTGATTCGAATTCGTGTTGCCAGAAGGCAAGGGAGGGATGGAGTGATGTGATTAGTTGAGCTGTCAGTGGGTTGAAGATCAGGATTAGAAGATATTATGGGTATCGATTTATTTGTATATATTCGATACATTGAAATATTTTAGAGAAATGAAGGACCAAAACCTTAATTCAACATTGGACTATTAAACAATAATTACAAAAACTTAATAAGGAAATAGACATTGATAAATTGGTGACTTTTTTCGTCTAAACCAAAGCTTTAAGCGGTTGGTTCTAGCGAAAAATGACATATAACGAAAATATTTTTTACCGAAATTCTGACCGTAAAGCTGTAGTAAAATTTTCGATTCGAGCAACACCGATAGAACTAGATAATGTCAAAAAGGCTCCAACACTTAAAAAAATTAAACATAAACTTTTTTCATCCGAACCAATATGAATTCTAAACGGTAGCCAGAAATTTTATACAACAAAAATAATTTTTCAATAAATTTTTAATTCAATAAAAAACGGAAAATACCATTAAATTTTTGATCCGAGCATCTGAGTGCGTCACACGTGTTACATTTTCGGGTATGAAAAAACCGTTACTCAATAAAATGTGTGTAACCCCAACACAAAAGACAATTCCATGTCCAAAACTAGCTTTTAACCATTTTAATTTTTTTTTGTTCATAGCTTTAAGTGGATTTTACTCATTTTCACAAGGAAGTGTCATGGCTACCATCCGTTCCTCCTGATCATTTCAAAACAATCCTTGATGAATGGTTTCATAATACTAGGATTGCCATCGATAACGAAGGCAATTATCGGCACCCTTGACTGAAAATGTACTACGTTATTACCTCCTAACCTTAGCTAATCTCTCCCTTTCCAATAAAGACAAGGTCCGCTTCTTATGATTGGACAAGTGTCTTACTCCAGGAAAAAAACAAAGAAAAAAAAAAAACTCAATTATTCTTTTCTATTAACTTGAATATTAAATAACATCCAAGTAAAAAGGCGATTGGATTCATCGTGGTATGCAGAAAGAAAAAATTATGACGAATTTCGTGATATTTTCCAGAGAAAAAGAATACAATGGCAACGATATTGAAATAGATAAGCTAGGGAGGGTTCTCTGTAATCCTGTACTAATTTAAGCACAAAAAACATCGTGTCTGGTGGAAGTCTAGCATCTCGCTGATGTCGAATACATGGGTATGGCATTATGAGGTTCTGGCAAGAATTAAGAGAGCATTAAAGGAAATTCTGGCAAAAATTGTGCAAGACAGTAAAATTGTGGGTCTTGAGATAAATCAAACTAAAACCAAATAATTTGTAGGATCAAGCCATGAGGCAAGAAGTAGAAATCAAGATTTTAAGTGGTATGGCTATATATTCGAAGCATTTGATCGCTTACCGAACCTTGACACTGAGATGTGGGTGAATGATGAGATTATGCCCTGCCGACGAAGCAGTGAAATACCTTGGAGTTCACCTCGATCGCCGCCTCACTTGGAACCACCACATTAACATCAAACTAACCCAGACCTATGCAAGACTGGCAATGCTGTACCCGATCCTCAATAGAAAATCAAATCTCAAACCCGAAACAACAATTCTTCTTTATAAAACTATATTAAGGCCACTACTTATGTATGGTTGTGAAGTGTGGGGAGCTGCTTCCTCAACAAAAAGAAAAAATTACAAGTATTCCAAAACAAAATATTAAGAATAGCCGTAGATGCTCCATGGTTCATCAGGAATAGTCAACTACACCGCGAGCTACATGTAGAATACATCGAAGATTTTATCAAAAACCGTTTCAGAAAATACCACTCCCAGCTACCAGCAGTTAGAGGTGCAGTGGCATACAACATAGGAGTTCCAACTTCATCTCGCAGGCTCAAACCCAGGCTTCTACAAGACATTTTATAAATATTATTATTTCCTTTTATAAGCCTCATATTATTTAATCTTGTTGGTTTATTTTTATTTTATTTTATTTTTATATATATATTTTTTTATTTTATTTATTATTATTATTTTTTTTTATTTCTTTATTATATATATATATATATATATATATTATATATATATATAATTATTATTTATTTTTTTATTTTATTTTATTTTATTTTATTTTATTTATTTATTTTTTTTTTATTTATTTATTTTTTTTTTTATTTTAAAGACAAATCAATTTTACTTTTATAATTTATATTCTTGCAGCGAACTTCATATTATTTTGTATATTCATTACTTTTCTTTTTTTTTTTTTTTTTTTTTCTCTTTAATTTGTATTTTATTCATTCGTTCTGTTATTAATTTAATTCATTATTCCATTTTCATGAATAATTATAAATGTATTATCGTTACGAGTGTCTTGTGTATGAGACTATACCCCAACTTTTTCTATTGTCACCAGTTGTAACTATTCTTTTTATGTTAAAAAAACCATGTATGGCTCACGCAGCCGATCTGGAAATAAAGAAATTAAAATAGAAAGAAATGAGATTATGAAAAGAAAAGTGTGTGTCAACAAAGCTTATTATGTTCTCTCATGGTTGATTAAATCGATCCTATCAAAACGCACAAGACACAAACTATATAAGACCCTCATTAGGCCCGTCGGGTGCTATGACCAAAGAAGTGGACGATTAAAGTAGCCGACCAGCGAGCACTTAAAATATTCCAAAATATAGTTATTAATCGAATTTTCGGTCTTATAAACGAACAAAGCATATTGCGTATTAGGAGTAACCAAGAATTAGATGATCTGATGCAGGATGAAGATATTCTAAGGTTTATTAAATCTAGAAGAATTAAATAGCAAGGATCTATCAAGCGAATGCCAGATGAAAGAATACCCAAAAAATTTCGACGCCAAACGTTTACAGGAAAAAGAAAGAGGGAACGACCACCTAAATTCTGAATTGAGGGCGTAGAAGAGGACCTTTCTAAAACTGGAATGACCAACTGGGGGAGGCGGGCAATGGACAAATAAGAATGGCGAAGTGTTGTTGCAGAGGGCAAAGTTCATCTTGCACTGTAGAACCGTAGAAGAATAAGAAAAATGGAGAGGGTTATGGGGATGGTTGGCGCAAGATAGGGATCTTGGCAAAGGATTAGCAATGTGATTAAGATTTTCAGTTAGCATTAATAATCAATTTAATCAATATCACTAAAAAAAAAAGGCAAATTATTATTTTTGTGGCCTCTGTATGTGTTAATAAAACTACCTGATTTCATAAAAGATTCTAAGAAGGAAATTCATTCCCAAGATTGAATTGTTCCAACCTTGTTATCAGTAAGAAAGGTGAAATCAGCAATTCCTATCCCACGGATAGTCAATATACTTGTTAGGAACCATTATTTGGTGTGAGAAAAGAAGTGGCTATTACTCTGTTTTTTTTTTAATGGTTCCTTCTATCGTCCAATGAAATGCCAAAACACACCATTATATGTACAATAACTATGATAGTACAAGTGATAAGATATACGATAGAGAAACCGTTCGTTAACTACGTTTCTAATAACTCTCGAAACAGGGTCATGGAGCCATTTTCATTGCAGGAACCTATGGAGGATAATAGATGTTACGACCCCGATGTTTTGTATGAGTATGGCTCCATTTGGGTATTGAGAAACAATTAATGTTTATGTTTATGTTTAATCAAAGTAGTAAAGATTAACATAAAATATGATGGATTTTGATTATCGCTTACCGATATAACAAGTTATTTTACTGACATCACGATTACATCCCTAAAAACACAGAGAGACAATGGCTCTAAGCTTGTCTCTTCTTATTAAAATCAAGTGGACAAGAAATATAAAATGTACTTATCGGACAGCAAAATCAAGCGATTGAGTTTGCTTGGTAAGCACTGTTTCTAAGAAAATTATTTTTAAAAAAAGAAGTGGAAATTTATATATCGCTTTTTTCTGTTGCATAACTTACCACTAAGTACTAATTGTTGGAAAACGTATTACAATTTAATCATGTTAGATATTTCTACTTTTTTTTTTCTCTACGGAGTTCAAAGCAACTGCTAACATTCAAGTTACGCCAGTGAGTAAGATTGATACTACACTTTATTGAAAACTCTTTGATTAGAGCTGTTGGAACCGCTAGATTGACCGAATGTGACCAATAGAATTTCTATTTCTATCCGTCAAAGCTTAACTATCTCAAGTCCAAGTTTTGTGTTTTCCATTTCATTATATGCTCCATAATTTACTATTTTACCAGTGTAAAGTATAGGAAATTTTCCTTTCACACACAAAGATCAGCCAGCATTTATACAAAGGAATTTAATGCGATTTGAAACTTCTTTTTACTTTTCTTCTTTCAAAGATATGGAAATGTGATAAAGATTACTTGTAAATCACAGTTCATCAGTTATAGTCTTGTCTTATAAACCCGCATTGATCAGTAAAAAATAAATCTCTTGAAAGAATGACCATTTAATAAAATTAATTTTTGAGGGAATTAGTCCGGGTGGCGGTCAGTGAAAGAAAAACAATTAAATAGTTTTTAACTATTTATTGTCTGCCAACGTTTTGACCCCCATTGTTGGTCACTATGATTATTGTTAGCTCGCCCCTACAATTGCCCTGATGATGACCCACAATGCGCGTCAATACGTGGACAGACAGAGAAAGAAAATATAGTTTAAAAATATATAATTGTTTCTCTTTCACTGATCGCCACCCGGTCTAATTTTCTCCTTAATCGGTAAACAGTCAACTATTAATTTTTATTAAATTAATTTATACATGAATAATTAATAAATAAGATAAGGAAGTGCAAGTTTACAATATAGGCTAGAAAAACAGTCACAATCATGGTGCTATTCTTTAAAGTTTTAAATGTTGGAATAGACAACATTTCAAGACAACTCTTATTGATAAACTTTTAGGATTAAAAATGTTACTTTCAGATAAGAGTGTGTGAACATTATCTATACAACGAAAGAATGAAAACAACTAAGAAAAATTTTTAATAAATCGAATATTAATTTTAAGAAATATGTTATAACAACTAATAACATTAAACTGATTTATTCGAAACCTACGACGCACAGTTTTCCAAATTTCTAATGTTTCCTTTAATATAATATTTTCATTTGAATCTTTTGAAGCAAGATATAGGATTCAATTTCTTCATTCATCAAATTCTCGATCTTCGATAATTGCTACTGGACCTGGACTTGTAATTAAACATTCTAGTTATTTTTCCCTTTTGCAATCGTGTGAAATCGGGGTCAGTGAATGCAATTTACATTTACATACATTAATTCCTAATAAGGTTTTAATTAATTATTTTCTTATAAATATTCGAATTTAGTGGTTCAATCCTTAATGGAAAAGAAACTAGTTTTGATAAATTTCCATTACCAGTACATCTATAGTCTATTGCCAATGAACTCGGTGTAGTCTAATATTGAAGTGAAAATAAACTAGCATAATCCGACGTAGCATTTGAAGGTATTTAAAAATCTTTGGTTATGCCGACCTTCGAAAGGTCCGTAAAATGGAGGAGCCGAGTCTGTGTGATGTCAGTTACTTCTTATCTTAATTAAAAATGGCTTCAGTATGTCTCCTTGACTGGGAAAAACAACAAATCATGGATATGCCTATCTATAATTTGATGTTTTTCCCAACCAAGAAGAAATTTAGCTATCGGGCGGATTGTTGTATAGAAGATAAATAATTGATCCACACACAAAATTTATTTATAATCATTAATGTCCATTAAGAAATTGTTAACATTATTAACTATTTTAACTCAAAAAAAAAATATATATATCCCCTAAAAGGTAGATCTTGGCGATAAACAAAAATGCCTATGAAACTGTAATTTCATATTTAAGACAACTATACGCCCAAGATGTTACAGCAACTTGTTCTTCAAAATCGGCTGACCGTAAGATATACTTTAAACCATGCAGTTTGCACCTTTTTACGATTTTCTCAAATACGACTCTAACTATTTTGATTAAACTTGCTGTATCGACGTAAAATTTAATGGGATTTAGAATAGTATAGGTTTCATTCTAATTGAAATAGCCAGACTTCCAACTCATTACAAAAAGCTCATTTATGTTACCGTCATCAGACCCATCTGGACATATGGAATCGAGAGCTTTGGGGCTCCACTAAGCCATCTAATTCCTCCCGCATCCAATCCTTACAATCCTAAATGCTCCTGATTTCGTCACAAATAAAATCCTCCACAACGACCTTAATATCCTATTTGTTGCAGACCTTTCTCGTACCAGATATACCACTTTTAATTCCAAATTCCCAACCCATATAAACCCTCTTGTCCGCAACCTATCAACCTCACTTATTCCTGACAACCCTCCAAGGCGATTGAAAAGAAGATGGCCTCGGGATCTACATACTTAAATAAACATCAAAGTACTACCGCTGGGTAGTTTCTTCACAAGCCTTCTACACCCTTTATTATAATTCAACAATTTTACTTATTGTATTTATTTATGTTAATATACAGTTGTAAAATTCAATAAAATATATTTTTTAAATATATATATATATATATATATATATATATATATAAATATATATACATATATAAAACCTTTTAGATTTTATTAGATAGCACATGGTTTGCAACAGTTCATTTTAAGGGTGTTAGTTAGTATTAGTAGAATATGTTTCTTTCTATTAAGTTTCATTTTAAATTACAAAAAAATATTCTTCATAAAAGAGAAAACCGCATATTATACTAGGAAAGTAGAAAATGATCTGAAGAAGGATACAACCAAAATTACACAAAATAATATAAAGATATGATAAAATCTAATTATATACACTGTTTTATTATAAAGATATAAAATAGTGATTAAAAATAACTTTGATATCAATCACTGAAGTGACCACATATTCAGATAAGCACGATAAACGTCTTGGTATTGATATGTAAGTGTTGATAACAGAAATTAATAATATCAACCTTGAATGAGCGAATGAATGGTGACTGAGACGTGAAAGGAAAGGGAAAAGCTGGTGCTCACACAACTCCGGATCTCGACATCCTTCCGCGTTACTTTTATCTCAGTCTTTCTCTTTTCTCATGGGACGAATATCCTACCACTTACGTCTACACAATTAAAATTATTTTCATAATTTCACTACAGCTGGAACCCATATTATCATTAAAATGGGCGAATTCGGATACTAAATAAACATAATCTATCACCATGGATACCATTTTCTTAACTGACTGTATAAAATATTATAGGTGGAATAATCAGGAGTCGGTCTTTTTCTAAATATTTTTAATTTTGCCGACGTTTCGGCTCAAGCTTGTGAGCCGTCATCAGGGCATTGCTGAGCCATGTGCGAGCATAAACTGGCCGAAACGTCGGCAAAATTAAAAATATTTAGAAAAAGACTGACTCCTGATTATTCCACGTATAACATTTTCTTAACAACGCAAGGCAAAAGACCCAAATGAAGGGATCATGGAGCTGCGAAAATAAGGGGATGTACCAGATCGTCACAAGAAATTAAAAATGCATTAAACGCCTTTTAAAATGTCTTCTGGAAATATCAATTACTAGGAGCAGATTTTAAAATGAATGTTTATATTATGAGAGAGTTATTACAACCCGATTCGTCGTTTGATACGACCTATGGTTTACATTCATAAGTCATGACTAACCTCTATGAATACCTAAATATAATATAGGTATCTTATTAATATTTGAATTCATAAAAAATTTGCTAATTTGGTGCAAGAAAGGTTTGTTAGTATCATAAATAACAAGAAATAATTTGATTAAATCTAATTATTACTGAGACTTCTAAAACGAGAAAAATAAATAAGGATGAACAATGTGATTTTTGTGTTGGAGCTTTATTGTCAGTCTAGTGATCTCCTACGGGAAATAGAGAAGATACACTTTATTCTTAGTTTGATTTATTGATTTCTCGACCGCCAAAGTTGTGAGAAGCCCACTGTACTGTAATTTTCGATTTTTCTATACAGAACGGTTAAAAAGAATGGATCGTCCGTTGAATTGCGTAGTGCCATCCCACATAATACACGAAGAGAAGAAATCCGATCGATAAAGTTCCACACAACAAAAAAATTGAAATAGATAATTGATGTAAACTAGAAGTTGTCTCTTGTTTTGACCGGCAGTGTATGTTTCTTTTAGGCATCAAAATACCATAAAAGCTGGAGTAAATTTTAAATGACATTTCATCACGCTACAATGCACATGTGATGAAATATCATTTAGTTTCGGGATACTCATTTCTACAGTCCTTACAATTTGAGGGAAGAGTCAAAAATGTCTTGACAACACAAATATCACATTTTTCCTCCATCATCGTGTTTCTTTAATTTCAAATTCATATTTGAACTCTATCAAAAGGTCACATTAGCGTTAAATGTTATAACTAATTAATTTAATTAAAATAGTTAATTAAAAAAGAGACTCAAAAGGGCGCGTAAAGTTGTTGGGCTTAGTGAGGAACGGATTCCGAGAAAGTTGGTATTCGCTGAACCGGCTGGTAGGCGTCCGAAAGGTAGGCCGAAGCGTCGATGAGAGGATTGCATTAAGGCTGATCTCGAGAGCTTGGGTTTCACCGGTGAACATTGGACGAGTCTGTGCAGGCGAGGTTTGGTGGTATCGGCATCGAACCTTCGGATTCGGTAAGCCTATTATTATTATTATTATTATTAATTAAAACATAATTTTTTACATGTTAATTTTTACTTTCACTTACCTATATATGAAATATATAGAATAGGAAAGTATTAGGATCGTGAATATTTTCGAATTCAAATACTCGTTTTAGGATCTCCTAAGCCTAAAGACCAAGTCCCGGAAAAAAAAAATCTGTGTATATTTTGGGCAACTCTAGCTCAAAAAAAATAAGATATAAAAAACTGAAATTTCATATTTCATGAGTTTTTATATAGGTAAGTGAAAGTAAAAAATCTGGTGCGGACAACACACGATTAAAGAATTTCTAAATACAGTTAGAGATAAAAACGAGTGAAACCATTAAGGAATTAATTAAATTGAATTAATATAGAAACATATGTTTTATTAATAACTCTATTATATTATTATCTAGTTTTATCGGCTTTTCATCACTCTCCATTACCCTTTACGATTCCGTGTATCAGATAATATTTTTTCAAAAATCTTTATCTTTCCAACGGTATATTATACATCTATATTACTGTTCTTCTTTTCAAAAACAAAAAATTGCATTACAAACATATTTTTTCATTTTTCTCCTTTAGTTGTTTTTCAAATTCTCTCAACTTGCATATTTAGTTGATATTTATCAATGCTAACAAGATAATATGGTTATTTTTATAGAATCTACGAAATAAAAGGTACTTTAGAGGAAGAGAATTTAAAATATCGGCATTTAAGCCCTGTCAGACTATTTCAATCAGAATGAAACCTACATGATGTTAAAGTCCATTAAATTTTAGATCGATATAGCCAGTTTAATCAAAATCGTTAGAGCCGTTTTTGAGAAAATCGTAAAAAAGTGCAAAATGCTTGGTATAATGTGGCTCTTCTGGGAAGCTGCTTTTGAGGAAAAATTTTTATAACATCACGGGCGTATAGTTGTCTTAAATATGAAATTTTAGTTTCATAGTACTTCGAATTCCGTACTATGCTAACGTATATATCATTGATTGAACTGAAGTGTTTACAGATAACTATCACGTTACATAAGCAGCTTGGGATAAAATGAAACAACTAAGTTAAGGCCTTGCAGCATTGGATAAAGTAGTGAATAATTACCCCGGCAAAATTAGGCAACCATCTTACTCCAGAGCTTTATCCCGTCTAATTTAAGAGCATTACGTAAGGTCGCTATTAGGTTTGACCCGTAAAGATGTAGGTGGGGTACCTAAACCCGTATAGGCCACTGGACAAACAACTTCCACAAGAATTATGGTCCTGCCTTGATATTATTGCAAGATGTTGGAAAGGAAACTAGGATCAGTTGCGTATGAGTTCGAGATAGCTGTATCAGCACAAATAAGTTATTGCAATTATATCAAATCGTAATTGTGACTAATCAGTCTAGGTTATACCAGTCTTGAAAATGTCAGGAATCGGTAACGAGTTCGTAAGTAGCAGAAAATTACGTTCCAATGAGTTGCCATGAGATCGAATCAATGTTTTCTGACATTGTTTATATTGACAACAATACGGTGGAGCTTGTGTGTCAAATGTAACTCAGTTAGTTCAAACTACGAATTAATAATTACGTTAACGATTGTAAGTAACAATTCTATGTGAAAATTTGTTTGTATCAAGGTAACGGTTTGCATTTGTAGAGGAACGCTCTTAGTTAATCAGGCAACCCATTGAGGGATCAAGCCTGCGAAAGTAAAAGTAAGTACATATATGTATGTGTGTGTGTATATATATATATATATATATATATATATATATATTATATATATATATATATAAATCTATCATATATTGAATTAATTACATGTTAAATAACCTACAACTGTACAACACAAAATCTTTAAACAATTAAACATATGTTCATAAATATGAAATAATTATTTACATCTCCCCCTGCAGTCACTTTTTCACTAGAATAAAGTGACAACTTGTTGCTGTCAAATAAATTTGATGTTATTTTCTTTTTTTCGCAATCAACTTCAAATATTGGTGATGAGATCCTCTTAAAAATCTTGAATGGGCCCACTCTAACTCTATCCAAATTTCTTCTATTCATTTTATTTTCGTTCTTTACATAGACTAGGTCTCCTATTTTGAATTCGCAATCGCTTCTGTTTTTATCAATTCTGATTTTATTCATGTCAAAGCTCTTCCAAAGGAATATTTTTGAAACACAGATTCCCCTCATCATCAAAATATTCATTTTTTATGTTAGAAACTAACCTAACGCCTACCTTTCGGTATCTACCAATTGGTCTAATTGCTCAAACAGCATTTTCGATAACTGCTTAGGTTAATAATATCGCATGTTTCCTGAAATCTTGATATTCTTCTGGTAAAATATACCATGGCAATTTATCTTCGGAAAGTCTGGCCAACTGATATTCATCGGAATCCCTTTTTTCTTTAAATTCATACAATTTTGAGTCCATTTTTTAAGTTATGTTATGTAATTTAATTTGTAAGTTGGTTTTAAATAGTTTCATTGCACCTGAAGATGGTATTGTAGCCGAAACGTAGTGCAATTATTTTCAATAAAAGAGTGGTGAAGTAGAAATCAGACTCCAATTTTATTCATAGAAATTGACCTTAACCTAAAATAATTTACACCTTATATGTTTTAAATAGAGTTTGTTACACCAAAGAATAATTTAAATTACATGTTTATAATTGTACAACACAAAATCTTTAAACAATTAAAGAATTGAACATATTTTTTAAAAATATGAAATAATTATTTACACATTTACTATTTTTTAATGGTTCATCTTATTTTTAATTGTTCATATTTTAATAAAATGTTATAAAAAAGTGCCAATTCGTGCCATCACCATAACAATTAATCTAATTGCATTATTACAGACGATTTTCAAATTTAATTTATTAATATTATTATACAAAAGAATCTCTTTTCTTTGTAATAAATATAAAGAACTCCACATTGTGAAGACAATTTATAGAAAACCGTTATACAGAAATAAATAGAAAAATTGTTCTTTAGGAACTTCATTGATAAAATAACTTTTTTTTGCCCCTTGTAGTCTAGTTTCTAAACATGAATTGGATTTTTTTGCATCACAGCATATTATTTCGACAAAACATTCTTTCTAAAGAATACCAATCGACAATGCGTTCTTCCCTACAAGACATATTAATTATTGTTTTACATAACCATTAACACCGTAATCGCAGATGGAACAGTAAAGTGAAAAAGTACTGGATAAGATGAAATCACTCATTTTCGGATATTTTTACACTATTGCTGCATCCTCTAATCATGTAAAATTTAGAAATAAATTAAGAAAACACCACCGTACTATGAGTCTATCAAATCTCTGACCCATGAAATAAGAAATATTGTATTTTTCTTGTATGAAAGAGAAAACTAGCAGGTGAAAAGTTTTAATTTTCTTCTAATGTTTGAATTTCAAATCAGTCAATCATGTATAATTTATTTTTTTATTAACTGTTACATAGTGAAAATATAATTATTGATAATAATTATTAAAAATAAAAAAATGTATCACTATCATATTATTTTTTCTTTCTTTCTTTTCCACAATAATGAGGCAACAAATTAAGTTAACATTTTTGTCATTATATTATTAGAATTTTATTTTGTTATAACAGTTATAATAATGTAATTGATAAAATGACTACGTAAATAAAATACACAAGGAAAATTATTTAAGTTTAAAATTTACAATATTTAAAATTGATACACGAATACGTAGATATTTATTAAATTTAGCGTAGTAAAAATAATAAGAAGAGATATATAATAATAACATTTTTGTTATTTTCATAGTATTAATTTTGAAATTATTTTAAATGAAAATCATTAGACTCTGGTTTATTGTTTCTAAATTTTAAAAAGGAAAAAAAATGTATTTAAATCGAATATGTTTCTATGTTGGTTCGTATATCATTATTGCTAAAAAAAAAAAAAAATTCATATTATATTATAAATACTATTAAATAGCTTATGAAATCGTTCCGAAAGTGATCTAATTATATTAGAAATACATTCAATTTTAAATTTTACAGTAAATATTAGAAATGCATCTGTTGTATGATGTGTGTTGATGAATGTACAACATTCACACAGGATTTTTGTATGATAAAAATTAATACCATATTTATAGAATAAAAAAAAAAAATCTAAATCCTTACATTGATTTCGGTGTGGTAAATTTTTCGAAGGAAAATATTAAGATACGTGGCAAAAACTCTTACTCTCATCTTCTTATTCGGGTGCTTAATCATACCTGTAACAAAACAATTAATTTATTTAATATGCAATATTAATTTACGTGAGAATGGTTGACAGTGTGTTTATATGGGAGAAGTTAGTTAAGGGTGCAGTCAAATAAACACACAATTAATTATAAACTTAATTAAGTTTATACTTAATTGCTCGGTTATTTGACTGCACCCTCAACTAACTGCTCTCAAATATTAATTTACTTTAATATACTGGTTTATTCATTCCAGAATTTATTGATTAATTTATATAAACACATTTAATTTTAATTAAGATTATCTATTGATAATTTACTTTTTTTAATGAGGTAATAATCAATATTGATTGTTTTAATTAACTTTAAATAAAAACTGGAAGGAATTAGTCCGGGTGGCGGTCATTAAATGAAACAACTAAATAGTTTCAACTATTTATTGTTTTCCAACGTTTCGACCCCCTTTGTGGGTCATCATCAGGGTTAAAAAGATACAAAAGAATACAATTTAAATGGCATTACATACTACATTATATAACCTATTGAGCTAGAGAACGTCGGTTTTAAAATATAACAGAAGAACTATATATGTAAAAAAAAAAAACTTAATTAAAATACAATGACTATAGTATAATAATGAAAATTTTATACAGAAAAAAATGTTTCCAAACAAAATTTACACAGGTATCAATAATTTACATGAAATATGAAACATAAACATATGAAGTAGAGTGGAGCTACGTACCGCATGGTGGGAGAATGGAAACTAGGTACTGTTTGGTAGATGGGGGTAGGTAGGATGGAAAATACCTAGGAAAAAAAGTAGAATGGAAATTCATTTCATTTAATGACCGCCACCCGGACTAATTCCTTCCAGTAATTCTCAACGGTCAATTAATTACATCCACAATGATTTAAATTAAAACATTCAAATTAATTTAGTCCCTCGGAGGTATAGGAAACTTTGCTATATTTCAGTATCGTTTAGAGATTAATTAATTAGTTATTAAATTAGTTAATCTATCTAAGCACTCTGATCAAGTGTTTTTCACCAATTCAATTGGACTCAACTTCGTCAAAAAAAAAAAAGAAGATTTATCCAAGAAATGAATTACGTAGAAACGTGTAAGAAACCTTGATTGACCACAGGTAGTGTATTTTATCTCTGTTGCAGCGAGGTACTGATACAAAATATATTAACTAAAAAACTTAATTGAATTATTACTTTGAAATATTTTACGAATTTCAATAGTACTCATTTGTAATTTAGGATCAAGTCTATTAATTTTATTAAAAGATTAAGTCTTGGTTTTCAAATATTCATAACACTATCCCACATAATTGTTTTTTCTATTTCAAAATTGCTTATGATTATACATATTCCAAAACTGTAGTAAGGGAGAAAAGCCAAAACGCTAAAAGCACATACAGTGTATCTTGTGCGTTTCACACCTTAAATTATCACGTACTAAGTATATACGAAATATTTCTTTGTGTATTGTATGTTTTGTAAGACAAATAAATGAAGGCTTTGAAATAAAATAAAAATACTGTAAGATTTTAGATATATATGATCTATGTAAATGAATATTTAATGATCAATAACAAGACAATGGTTGTGATGAAATTATTGAACAAATTTTCCGAAAAACTAGTACTATAAAACCTAATTTGTTTTTAGTTTTAAAATTTCTAGAATTACCCTATTGTTTATTGATAGAAAAAATATGACGTTTTTGTTCATTCGCCTATCGAAATGTGTCCATTACAAACGCTATGAATATTTTTCGACAAAAATCCTATATATGTTTGTTTTCAATTATCGTGGTAATTTCTTTCTAAATAAAAGATCAATATAATACGCTTCAATTAATGTTAATGGATTACTCAATTTGGTATTCGTTGATCGCCGAACTGAAAGCAATTTAAAATTTTGAAATTCTAGATGTACACAATATACATTACAAGCAATATTGATTAAATTTGGTTCTTTTTTAGTCGTAATAACAAGTCATAAAGAAATCAAGTGCTATAAAGTAGTTCATACAATTCTACATTTAAAATAGGGTTAGGTTAGGGTATTGGATTAGGGTATTGATATAATAAATAGGGTATTGGGTGATGGTTTAGGGTATAGTATATACTCGTATTATAACATAATATGTATTATAACATAATATTTACCATATTATGGTCTATCATTATTATGATTTAATTAAAAAAATATTGTTCCTAAAATCTCCATAATAATACATAGAAATAAATAAAGCTTTAGTTGCTTTGGTAATAAATATTTTTCCATTATTTTTGGTCTTTATGGCCATGACTCAAATTATCTTATCCTTCATATTAATAAAAAACAATCCTAATTACTTAACAATTTTTAATTATAATTGAAATATTTGTTTGTCTTATTTAAAATTCAACAATTAAATTTAAGGTATTTTAGTTAGTTTTTTAATGATTTTTTTCGAGATTCACAACAAAATTGGATAAAAGGCACGTAAATAAGCTTTTGAATAAAAAACATTTAAAGAAACTGTTCATTAGCATTACTACAGTAGGTAATCTAAACCAGAAGGTCTCGATCTCATCTTCTTTTCAGACGCCTCGGTGGATAACTAAGAATAAAAGAGGAAGCAAGGATGGAAGATTGACATAGAAGGAACAGTACCTTGTTCGGCGCAAATAAGAAACAAATAGAAAATTAAGGTCTTTGTGGATAAGTTTATTCGTGAAAAGTAAGGGGCGTTGAGGATTTCATAAAGGATTTTGGATTATGATAATTGGGTACGGGAAAATTCGATAGTTTATTACAGCACTAAAACGAAGCTCCGTACGGCAAGATAGACCTTATGATAGTCATTTAGATAAGCCTTTTGTAGTTAAGTGGAAAGTTAGTGTGTCTATCTAGAAAGAGTTGAAGTAGCTAAAAGTGGCGTGCAGTTTCTTGTTTCAGTCTTTTGTGCGAATTTCATGTTACACGTTTGTAAAGCCTGTTCTTCAGATAGCGGATCTGTTCAACGGTTACAAGCGGTATATTAAGAAATTAACAACCATAATTATTAATTGGTAATATACTAACAACAAATTATTATTTCGTAATCAATATTCAGTGCATAAAATAGAAATATATTAATATTTAGAGTGAAACTTAAAAAACACAAAACGTTATTGCAATAATTATTGTTTTTTACATTTTTCTCATTTAATTGTTGTTGATTTATCAAAATATGGCAAATTAATAAAATACATTTGTCAATAGATCGATGTCAATAAAGTTATTATTTTTTAATTGCCCTAGATTTATTTAATTCATTTTTCATTATTCTTAGCATAAAGCCAGATCAATAAACTGAGAAATATATATTTATGAATAATTTTTAACAAATAAGCACTCTTAAAAAGTAATTTCACTCGTAAAAAATACCACATATATACCTACTATTACATAATTATACGAATAATATAAGATTATTTGGAGAATAAAACAAACGAAAAAATAAAATTAATGACAAGCACAGCGATGAGGAATTCTGGTCGTTCTTGAGATAGTCAATATGTTTTATACATTTCTTAAGTCTGTATTAAATTTGGTAAAAATAAGATTGTAGATGCAGGCCAATGGTCAAGTTTGAGTGGAACGTTTTTATTAAAGTGAATCCCTCTTTGTCATATATGCAATCATTAAGTATGTGTTTAAAATTGGGAGTCTGTATACCTTCGTCGCTGTCTGTATACGGGCTAATATAAATTAAAAAGTTTTAAGAAAGATTTAGCATTTCAGTGTTACGTAAGAAATTATTTATTTATTTAAAGTCACTTTATGGTATTGTGGCTAATTGGACGATGGTACAGTGGGAGTGCTAAATTTTGCCTATCCAGGTTTAAATCAGGATAGGGATCTTTAATATTCTCTCTCAAAGACAGCATCAAAAGATTTAATGGTTTAATGCAGGTTTAATTATGAAAGAGATCTTTAACGAGTACCAGACTCGGAGTCACCTTTTTTACGTCTCCTCTCAAGGACGGTATAACTGGGAATTTTGCCTTCCATTAAAATATCCTAGAGCACCTGCAGGTTTATGTATATATATAAAAGAACAATTAATTTATATAGTCTGAATAATGGTCTTATTTAAATTGACTTAAAAGATTTTGTGTTATAGAAAAGTTCTGTAATTTTGATAGCTTTCCCCAGTAATGAAGCTAAAATTTCTTCCTGCGTCTACTTTTTGATATGTGATTTTCAGGACCAATAATAATGCACTTTTCAAAGCAAAACAAAGTCAACCATTTCTTTTTACTTTCTTTTAGTGTTGTCTATAGATGTCACATATGTTAATCTAATGAAATATTTATTTGACATTTGTCTTTCTCAAATTTCGTAAAAAATTATTCATTTGAATTTTTAAGTAAATTAAGACAAAATATTTTGTAGACAAAAGGATATGCTTCGGTAAATAAATAATACTTTCAATATATATTGGGTTGTGTTACATGAAATATCCGTTTTCAAGGTAAAAGATTTTTATTAAAAATAGGATATGAAAACAAGACAATTTTATTCGAAGTATTTACCTTCTTTTTCTACAAATTCTTCCCAATGTGGCACTAACTTTTTATCTCCGAACTGAAAAACTCTGAGCTTTGAAGTGAAGCATAATCTGAAAACGCACTTTTCACTTGACCATCATTTTCAAAAAGTTTTCCTTTGACGAAGTTGTCTAAATTCCTGAATAGGTGGTAATCTGTTGGAGACAAGTCGGGAGAATGTGGTGGGTGCGGAAGAGCTTCGTACCCCAGTTCTTTCAATTTTTGCACGGTATGTTTTGAAACATGGGGGTCTTGCTGCCGCTCAGTGAGATCATGAGGTACCCATGTATCGAGATTTTTTACTTTCCCAATACACTTTAAATGTCTTGAAACGGTAGATGCACTTGCATTTAGTTGTGCTGAGAGTCCTTTAACTGTTCAGTATGGGTTTCCTTCTACTGTATGTTTGAGGACATCGTTGTCTATTACGGACGGGGGTCTTCCTCGGGGCAAGTTTTCCAAGTCGGTATCCCCAGTAAAAAACTTAGCAAACCAACGGCGTATGGACCGTTCATTAACAC
Organism: Piezodorus guildinii; assembly: GCA_023052935.1. Classification (NCBI taxonomy): domain Eukaryota; kingdom Metazoa; phylum Arthropoda; class Insecta; order Hemiptera; family Pentatomidae; genus Piezodorus; species Piezodorus guildinii. The sequence continues at coordinate 68,972,999 of CM041293.1, forward strand.
TCCCTTCCCCAAACGCCTGGCAAATATTTCTAGCGGCCTCAGCTTATGAATAGCCGAGTTTAAACTCGTACAAAAAGATTACTCGAAAATCGTGTGTTTTCATGTTCATATTTAGATGTATACTAAAAAGTGGGTAATTGATTGGGAAGCTAATGTTTATAATACAAAGGTAGAGTATTAGTAACTATTTACTTTAAATATGTACCTGAGACCTGCAAAATCCTTTATGTATTTCAGAAACTATAAAAACGGACATTTCATGTGAAACAACCCAATATATATATATATATATATATATATATATATATATATATATATATATATATATATATATATATATATATTACTTATTACTTATTAGATTTTCCTGTAGATGTCCATAGGTTTTGAAGTTATTACATTAGAATTCTCTAAAGCTCGCTTGTGGAGATTATGAAATCCTTTGATGGGTGTATCAAACTGCAAAATGAACATTATCAAGTGTTTCCTAATAATAATGACACTAGCTTTTTGGATACTGACAACATAATTAAACGTATCATTTGATTGCCAATGACTATAATATCTGCAAGTTTGCACATATGGCAATAAGAGATTTACAAATGCCACATACCCGTGGTTCGGTAATGTCCCTAATTCGGAAGGAGAGACTATTCCGGGTAGTTTTTATTGCGTTTAATCTTCCAATTATAGAGATGATAAGATTTAACGTTTTGCCATATGGTGTGGCAGTTAGAATTTAAATTACATAAACATTATATATTGCTAAAGTTTAACTAACAAATTAGTATTGTAGTGTTGAAAAAATAAATTAAGATTGAAAATAATACTTCCGTACTGACAAGATAGGATTTGTTATCAAGGGTCATTTGTAACATAAATGAATAAATAAAATAAATAAATACTTCCGTAATTATAAATTTCTGAGACACTGGGATTCAATTTATTATAAACCGTAATTTATTATATTTAAATAAGAAACTCTAAAAGACCTTGTGTTATTTGTTCATATTATGTAGTTAGTCATTCTTTTGTGCGTTCAAACTAATAATTTTATATTTTATTTAATATATATATTATATATATATATATATATATATATATATATAAGTAGTATGCGATGTATTAAACCATACAACAATAGAATGATTCGAACTTGTTATATTATAATGTTTTAATGAAAGTCAATCGTGTTATAGGTCTATACAATTTTTTTTAAATTGTAAATAAATAAAGTGTGAGGAATTTTTGTAAGTTTCTTAATGTTTTTACATATTTTTTATGACTGTTTTTATAGAGGTTTATGTTTTAACATTATTGAGCAAAGAAACCACATCAAAAGATATTGATTTTTTTTTTTTTTTTTTTTGCATGATCTGTTTTTATGGTAGGTTTGCATAGACCTACTTATTACCCGATTGATTTTCATTAAAAAATTACAAACGTACTACATATATACACGTTACTACATAAATATTACCGATTAGTTTTGTTCAGTTATACATTTTTTTTTTAATATGAGTTAATTTCGTTGATCTTTAATCTGTTAATTGCACATTGTTCATTTTAATTTTTGTCTCATTTTGACAAAAAAAAAAAAAAAATAAGTGGACTAGATTTTGTTTGTATAAAGCACCTTAACATTTTTTTATTAATATCTCTCCGTATATAATTGACTTTTATATCATAATTAATTATGTTAAATATTTAAATTTAAGATTTAATTTTGTATACCCGAATTCTATAAACTAATATAATAAAAAATATAGCTTAATTTTATAGTCAAATATAAAAAAGGAAAACTCAATCACATAATAATTCATTTTCGGTTCATCTTACTAAAGTTTAACTTACAAATTAGTAAAGTAGCGTTGAATAAAAATTAAGATCAAATAGAATAATGCTTATGTAATGGTATGTTATTGAGATACGGAGGCTCAAAGGATGCTGAATCACGTTTTATAACATTAATTCCTACCTGATACCGCCTCAGAATCCTCAGTATGTTTTTTAAATTGCATGGAAAACGGTTGTAACATATTCCGTACATCGCCCGCTCACTTGTTTATTTATTCATCTAACACTATTTCATTGGTGACAACATCATAATTGAGACGATGCTACAGTGGCACTTCTAAGTTTTTCTTATCCTAGTTTAATCAGATGGGGATCTTTAACGAGTAATTGAGATCGAACAGGCTCGAGATCACCTTTTTACGTCCTCTCCGAAGGACGGCATAACTAAAGATTTTTCACTACTATTAAAAAATTCTAGAGCGATCTGCCAGGTTTGAACCCACGCACTTCTGCATAGAACGCTATTGAACCAAGACTACAACACAGTTGACCGACCCAACGCTCACTTTTAGTGCAACGCTTGTAATAATTTTATAATCATATATTTTCTTGTACCTCTCGTTAAATTAAAGTTTTCAATCAGCTATATATTCCCTTTGAAGCCAAAATAAGAAATAAAATCTCAACGAAAAAATGTTTCAGGTTTCAAACCTATACTAACAAAGCCCATGTTGTGCCGACCATCAAGGCTGTTTTAGCATTATTTATTTTATTAGGAAAAGTGATTAATTTTGGTTTATTATTTTCAATTCCAAAAAATAACCTCAATAAAAATTTGAAGGCTTACGTTTGAAGAAACGTAGAACCCGAAGAATGAATAAAAAATTTAAAAAATACGTTTCTCCGCTGTCCGTTGTATTTCTCCGAAACTACAACACCATTTTTTCGAAATTCCCCAAAAAATACTAGGGCATACAACAATGATCTCAATTATCAGCTGGTTATTTCTAAAAAGTAATTTAATTCAATGAATCAGTTATTTTTGAAGGTAGAGAAAAAAAATTATTAGTGTTTTTTAACCAAAAAAAAAACGCGAATAATTAAAAGATAGAAAAGAAAAAAAATTGAGATTTTACCCATTAAAACGTCCATAACTGAGTTATTTTTGAAGATGGAGAAAAAATATGTAGAATTTTAGAATCAGTAAAACACGATAAATAGAAGACAAAAAAAAAAAAAAAAAAAAAAAAAAAAAAGGTGACCTATATATGTAAGTCAATAATTATAGTAGATGTAATTGTACCAAAACTCAGTTATTTTTAAAGATAAAGCAAAATCAAAAATATTATCAGCTATAAACAACTATATTAACAGTTATACCTTAATATAGTAATTTACTAATAATAAATTGCAGTTTTTTCCTTTTAACACTTTCGATTTTTACATGTGTCAATTTTTAAATAGTAAGACTATGTTAGTTGGTCATAAAGCTTTTGCTTTGTGTTAACAATCTTACCTTACTTAGGTTTGTTCTTTTATAGTATGATATAGTCTATTGAATTAACTCTCTTGAAATATATTCAAAATTTCTTTTATTGTATGTGTTCTACCTTATATTAAATATTAAAAAATTAACATGTTTCTATATGTATCTCTATCATTAAATAAAGTAAACAACGACATTAAATATAGTTTAAAATAAATAAATACAATTAGGAATTTCATAAATAATTATTTATGTAAAAAAATGGTGAATTTAGAATTGATCAACAGAAAAAAAATATTACTCTCTACCAAAAAGGCATGGCACACTCAATGAACCACACCATTGCTACTTGTAAATAAAGGTACGCTTACTGAAAGGTTTAATAAAAAACACATTAAAATTTTGAGAAGTATAATAATAAGAACAGGCAGACATTTTGCTCAATATTATTTGCAAAGAGGTACGTTGGCCATTATCTTTTCATAAAAATGGGAGGATTTTTTGGGATGGGAGCGGAAGCATAGATTGAGTTCCCATTGGGCTTGCAACGGAAGAATCTGGTCCGAGAAAAATAAGTATTAAGGTTTAAAAAAAAAAAAAAAAAAAAACCTATTCCACAAGAAACAATGAAGGGTCTTCGGTTCAGTAAGGAGCTGATATCACGCTTATCCGCTAGTTTTTACCTTCGTTTTGGAAAGATCTTTGCAAAGGCTGGATGGGGACCAAAAACTTATTCAGACTCCAGATTAGGATGAGTCGATTCGATCGAACATCTCTATAAGTCCAAATATGCAATATTACAGTTATGTTAAGAATATTTTTCATGAATAAAATATTTGGAACTTTATCATCTTTTTTTTTTTATTTTTTATTTTATTTATACATAAATAAATCTTTATTTACGTTTCGAAGAAATTTTCGTCTCATCTTCAGATTATCAAATTAAAATAAAAAACAATTTAATATCATAATCAAATCTAGAACAAAACATTATCTAAAATTTGTAATTCAACTTAGAATATCTAAAAAAAAATGTTTCTAAGCTTTGTTTCTAAAATTTGCTTCTAATCTATCTGCATTTCAATTGTACTTACACATTTTTTCTATATTGCACAAATATAGGTCATTTATATCATAATCACTTTACTTCTAAATATCACTTATATAATAATAATTTCGTCAATTATTGGTAAAATTTTCTTTTACTATCGCATAACTTGAATTGTTAAACATTTGCACTAGTATGTACATGCAATTATGAAGTAGACTGAAGGTGACCTCTAATCTCACTGCATTCCTATACTTGTTAATGTTTATACATATCAACAACATATATTATTCAGGATAGAGATTAATAAATAATTTGTTTACATAATTCAATTTATTTATTATATCCGCATAACAAAAAATATATTTTGTAATTGTAATTTTTCAATTTATTAGTTATACAAATTGAATCAAGTATTTTTCTATTTTTAGTTTTTTGTTCTGTGTTAAGAACTTGCACGTTTTCAAAATCGAAATCGTGTTTATAAGCTATACTATGCTATATATATTATTTTTTCAATTAATTGGTAGCTTGTATCATTGGTCAAAGAAGTGAAGATTATTGTTCTCTCCACTCATATGTAAGAAATTCGTTAAACGTTTGACACGATGAAGTCGCAAGTTCCGGACCTGTTTAAAGACATGTCGCACATGCTCATCCAAAACCATACATTCGGAGAAATGTGAAACTTATTTATAGCAAAATGGATGTAAAGAAAAAATAATTCAATGCAAGTCACAAGGTGCAGAGAAAGTGTTTCTGGGTTTAGTGGAGAAAGTGAATTTTTAACCTTCTTCTGGGATGTCTCGAAAATCGTTTTATTCAAATCCTTCTGGACTATGTTCATTGTTTCTTAGACGATTGGGCCGTGGACATTGCTATGAATAAGTTCATAAGACTCGATGTTTGTATTAAAATTATAAAACGTTTTAAATTGATTTTGATAAGATGAGTCCTTTAAAGTTTAATTAATTAAGTGGTTTAAATTTAGGATTTAAAATTTATTATAGAGCTCACATCCTAAGTAGTTTCAGTTTATGCAAAGTAATAGACGCTTTTATAAATAAATAACTATATATATATATATATATATATATATATATATATATATATATATATATATGTATAACTTGCAAATCACAGTAAATTTATCCAACTTGCGGTGGCGCAATTCATATCAGGAAAAGGAAATGGTCAACTAAAATATTAAAATAACAAATTTATTTCCTAAAAATAGTAGGTTGAGCGCAAGGAGAGGTCAAAGACTGATTTTTTTTTTCTTATTAAGCCATGGTTATGTTGACGAATTCTTCATTTATGTTAAATACTCGCCTTATGCTGTTGAAGACCACACTTATCCCGTGGAAATAATCTTTAACAGCCAATCGGGCAGCGTAGCGCTGACAAGAGTTTTTGCCCCTATACGCGGCCATCTAGCGATATGGGTGAACCATCGACTTCGACGGCCATGATAATGGAAGAGGCTAGAGGCGAGAAGCGCCCGTCAAGTGGAGCTGATGAAGCGGGATTTGTCCAAGTTTCAAAGAAAAATTCCCAAAAACTGAGGACAGTCGCCGGGCCTCCACCGACACCTGTCTCTAACCAGTTTGCGCCAATTGCTCCCACTCAGTCAGGCAATGATCAGCCCAAGAAGAGGTTACCGCCACCAGTAATAATCAGGCCACCACTGTCGCAACCCATTCTCAGAGCGACTCTCTTGGAAATGAAGATCACAAAGTTTACTACAAATACCTCGGCAAAGGAGACGAGGTTATACTTGGATAATGATGCCGATCACTATGCCGTGGTAAAACTATTCCGTCGTGATGATAAGGTGCAATTCCACACCTATGCACCTCGCGGCACCAAGAGGACAAAGAAGTTTGTGGTTCATGGCTTCGATGTTGACAGTGATTTAAATATGTTCGCCACTGAAGTGAAACAAAGGCTGCCAGGATTCGTGATGGCCAAGCGCCTGACCAAACGACAAGGAGAAGTAACCTACCCGATTGAAGCCATCTTGCTCATCACTGAGCCTACGGTAAAAATCGAAAATGTACAGGCTCTTCGCCATGTGAACCAGGTTAGATTTAGGGTAACCCCCTTTAAAGAAGATAAATGCCCAGCACAGTGTCGAAACTGCTTAGAGTTTGGGCACACCATGAAATACTGCGGGAGGACAGTAAAATGCCCCCGGTGCGCCCAAACTCATGAAGAAAGAAGCTGCCCACGACTTGCACCAATCAAATGTGCCAACTGTAGTGGAGCCCATCATGCCTCCTCAAAAGAGTGTCCCCGCCGGCAAGAACTGATCCAGATGAGAAAGGACAATTATAAATGTAGCAGCCCCTTCAAGTAAGACAAGTAGGCTAGTCAACCCTAACTTGGCTTTCACTGAACTACTTGGCGGACCCGCCGGGCAGCAACAGCAGCAGCAGCAGCTACAGAGAACATCCCCAACATCGCATCATGAAGAAGCTGAACCAATGACAGCACCCGCTCACTCCTCAACACCGCAATTCACATTAAATACACAAGCACATCCAAGCAATGCTCTATTCAACGCCCAATTCGCAGAGATGATGGCAACTGTTCGAGAAATGATGAAGATGCTGACGAAGATCATCGCTAAGCATTATGACTGAGCACTTAGTTATTTCCTATAATATTCGAGGCCTACTACTGAAGAAGGCTGAAATAGAACTCCTCCTGCAGCAGCACCGGCCATCGGTGGTGGCGCTGACCGACACTATACTACCCACCTCTGCTTCACTGTATTTTCAGGGGTATATTGCATACCGGGAGGCTTGTCAACCCGGGGCTAACGAGGCCGTAGTGATTCTGGTTCGAGGAGATATCCCATCGAGGTTGGTACCCAACCCAGTAGCTTCTACAGAGGGTACTCATATAGTCACAGTAGATGTTCGATTAAAACAACGTTTTACTTTCTGTTGTGTCTATAGGAGACCCAAGGCTATATTAACATCTATGAAGCTATTGCTGCAGCACGCCCAGGATAAGAGTCGGTTTGTCATCTTAGGGGACTTCAACGCCCGGCACACTGCCTGGCTGTGCGGTAGCAACAATCCGATGGGTACCTATATCACCAAGACCAGGATGGCTGTCTTCCACCCCGGAGTGCACACCTTTAGGCATGCGGCCCGACCTGACTGGACATCCACACTTGACCTACTCCTGACCAGGGACCTTCACACTGTTACTGAGTGCCTAGCGCTCCCATACGGACCGTCGGACCACCGGCCTGTGCTATATGCCTTTGAGGGAACTCCAGCAACACCACCCGCGAGCAAGTTCCTCTTCCACAAGGCCGACTGGAAAGGATATAGGGCTAGTGTGGATGATACCCTACCAAAGATACAGTACTTAAGAACTGTTAAAGAGGTTTCAGAAGGCGATCTCGGATATCACCACCACCGTCCATGTATCAGCCAATCTTACCATACCAAGGTTTAGTCCTCAGCCAAACGCCTTCAGGAAACCACCGAGCCACATTCTTGCTCTCATTGCACAAAGGAACAACCTGAGGAATATTTTCCACCGAACTTGTGACTACGGCTTGAAACCGGCCATCAATGCGATGACCCGGCAGATAGCCAGCCTCATGCGTGAATGGAAGACTTTCCTATGGCACAGCAACTCCGTAGGACTCATGATGATCATCGTCAGTTCTGGAGACTTGTGAGGTCACACGTCACTAAGAGGAAGAGTGTACACCTTACATCAGGTGGCACCCTATTATCCCCTGAGGAACAGGCTGAACTCTTGGCCGATTCTTATAAGGCGAGGGAAGATGATCGGCTGTTAAATGCTCCCACACTACCTGCGGGAAGACCAACGTCCCCTAATGAAAAGAGGATATTCTCCACCTTCGGACAGCTTGAGTCCTTGAGTGTAGCCTGCGATCATATTTAGTGAAACTTCAAAGGCACACCATAGAGCGTATGACGAAGAACAATGAAACCACGGCGTTCATCTCGCTGGACTGCACACAGGCGTTTGATTGTGTATCCCACGAGTTACTGCTTCGCCAGTTGGAAGACTATCGTTTTCCAGCTTCATTATGCCGATTGATCAGAAGCTACTTAAGCGGGAGATCCTTCGTCGTAAGGGTAGGCGATAAATTGTCAACTTCAAAGGACACCATTTGTGGGGTTCCTCAAGGTTCTGTATTGGGACCACTATTGTTTGTGATCTTTACAGCAAAAGTTATCTCAATGAAGCACCCAATGGCACTGGTAGCAGCCTACGCCGATGACATTGGCATCTATGCTTCTAGTATGAGACCGAAAAGGGCTCTCACCCTGGCACAAGGAGCATCGACCACTATTGTAGATGAGCTGAAGGAGATTGGCATTAGGGTGAACCCGAAGAAGACAGATGCTATTGTCATGTCGTTCCAGAAGGGGAAGAGCGCTTTGCCCACTGATTTTAAAGTGAACGGAGAAACACTGCCAGTCTCTAATTCAATCCTCTACCTGGGCGTCACTCTAGATAGGCACCTCACCTTATCTAGTCACGTACGGGAACGACTCAAACTGGCCAGGAGAAAGAGCTATAGACTTAATCATCTACTCACGTCACCTCAGCTCTCACTGAGGCTGAAACTACAGATCTACAAGGCTATAATACGTCCGACTATGCTCTATGGTGCGCCCTTGATGCGACATCTGTTTAAGTCCACTCTCAAACAATTACAGACGTTCCAGAACTCCATCCTTCGGCGGATTGTCAGAGGTACCAACTTACAGAGGGCCAGAAACCATATCCTTCATCAGGAATTAGTATTGCCAACAGTGCCTGAATATATCAGCCGGAGGCACATTAAATCTTTTGATGGGCTGAAGGCCTGTGCTAATCCATTATTTTCTGATATCACCCCACCACCCAAGCCTGGGAGGTGGCAAGGATCACTATCTCTCGTTGACGTTGTCGCCGAGGGAAGGAGTTCGGACTATGTCTGAACTCAATTTATTGCCAAAACCCTGAAGAATGGTCCCTCCCATTTTGCAATGGATAAATAAAGGCTTAGAAGAAGCCCTTGAAAGATTACTAGTGCATCCAGCGCATATAGCAATCCTCTTTAGAATACCTCCGGGTAACAGAAGGACAAATCTGACAGCTATACATATTATATTTGTATTTGTATTTTGTTCGAAAATAAAACCAGAGGGTAAGAAAAAAAAAAAAAAAAAAAAAAAAAAAAAAAAAAAATAGAATTATTTGTTTTATGATTAATATTTCTTCCTTTTTTGACATTTTTGAAAGCTTTTTAGTAATTTCGGGAAATCCCAAACTCTTAATGTTCACAAGAACAGCATTACTTAATCTGGCGTAGAAACTTTTAACAATTAGTTTATGTTAATATTTAAAGTGTAATGTAATAGTATTTAAAAACTTAAATTTAAAAGAACTTTTCCTAAAAAAATTAAAACTTCATCAACCGATCGTAAACAATTGTCAGTGATTATGATATAGTTTTGATATTTTTGACCAAATCCATGAATGAAGAATATATCATTGGACAAGAATCAAGTAAATCCAGTCCACATTTGTTATAAATAAATCCTTTCTATATATCCCTATTCGAAAGATGGAAATGTGATGTGATTGTTATTAAAAAAAATCAGGTGCGCGCAACACACGGCTATACTTACCTTCGTTGTAAAAATCAATTTAAGAATTTTTTTTTTTTACTATAAACAATTCTTTATTGAACAATATTACAATCTGTCCAATTTAGGACATTTTTAATAGGGATAAAGTACAACATTCATACTGCATTCACACGATATATACAAAAGAATAAATTTATATAATAATAATACAATATAAATAAATACAAAACAAAATCAATAAAAATATATACAAAAGTCACTCATAGAATACAATACAATTCACAAGCATACAGCACGTGAGTGGAGAATCTAGCCAATGCTAGAACTCCAATATACATTTTACAAGAGGTCTCGAGGCCACTGCCGTTTCAACCTTCTAGGAGGATGGTTAGGATGTGTGGAGCTAGATAAGGATTGAGCTAGGGGATTAGGGTGATGGATAAGGTTCTGATGGAATTTAGAGAATTTTAATGGTATAAGGTCTAAAATAAATGGAATATTTAGGTCGCGGTGTAAGGTATGGTTGGATACATAATAAGGAGCATTAACTATTGTTCGGAGGACTTTTGATTGGAAGGATTGAATGCGTTTGATGTTAGAAAATTTGGCTGTCCCCCACAGTTCAAGTCCGTAGGTCCAGATAGGTTTCAGTACTGTCTTGTATATTAGCAGTTTGTTCTCGATAGATAATTTAGAATTTCTGTTCAGTAGTCTGTATAATTGTCCAAATCGTCGATTAAGTTCTTGTCGTTTAAGTCTAGTATGCGGGTTCCAAGTTAGTATTTTGTCCAGAAGGAAGCCAAGATACCGGACTGTGTCGGAGAAAGGAAGCGGAACGGAGTTAAAGAGAACTGGAGGGCAGGATTGTCTTCGAAGGGTAAAGGTGACATGTCTGCATTTGGATTGATTGACTTTGATCCTCCAGTTGTTACACCAGTCTTCAATTTGAGAAAGGTGTGTTTGGAGGCCTGTAGATGCAATTTTGGGATCTAAGAGAGAATTTAAGAATTAAATACAAATACAAATAAATTGTAAAAGAATTAATTAAATTAAATTTCAATAAAAACCCTGTGATTTATTAAATAATCTATTATATTTTTATCTACAACAATCAGTTATTTTTATCGGCTTTTCATCACTCTTCATTAACCTTTGAAATTTCGTGTATTAGATAATTATTTTTTCTAAAATCTTTAGCTATCCATCAGTATATTATACATCTATATTAATATTCTTGTGTTCAAAAACATAAAAACTGCATAAAAAACTTTTTTGCACTTTTCTCTTATAGTTTTTCGTTTTCAGCTGATACCCCAACTCATTCTAACACCTTCCTTTCTACCTATCCTGATGAAACTTGTTTGTTATCAGTCAATAATGATCCTACTATTGCCTCTCAAACTCTTCAGTCCCACATCAGAGAACTTGAAGTATGATGTCAGAATTGGAGAATCAAAATCAATTCCAATAAATCCCACCAAATTACCTTTACCCTTCGTCGTAAACCTACGACATCCTGCCCAACCCTGCCCTAGTGTCCTTTAATAATATTCCGCTAGTCCCGGTTGAACAGATTCGCTATCTAGGACTCCTACTTTACAAACGACTAACTTGGAATCCGCACACAAGACTGAAACGACAAGAAACTACCCAACGCTTTCGCTTACTTCAACACTTACTGGACAGACGCACTAACCTTCCACTTAACTACAAAAGACTCATCTATATTACCATCATAAGGCCTATCTGGACGTACGGAGTTAAGCTTTGCGGCTCTACTAAATCATCAAATTCTTCCCGTATTCATTCCTTACAATCCAAAATCCTCTATGCTCCTTACTTTGTCACCATCAAACTCATCCATAAAGACCTTGATGTCCCAATGTTGCTGATTTTCACGACAAACTCCACTCCCACATTAACCCACTAGTTTCAATCCTTGCTTCATCTTCCATTCCTGACAATCCTCCGAGGCGTCTGAAAAGATGATGGCCTCGAGACCTTCTAGTGTAAATCACCTAGTGGAGTGCTGCCAATGGGCATATTCACTTCATGTCTTTTCATGTATATGATCTATGTTATGAGCCAATTTACTTGATGTATTTACGAATACAGTTGTAAATTTCAATAAATTAATTTTTAAAAAAAAGTTTTTCGTTTTCGCCCGGGAATTACCACATACAGGACCTTTTTCCGGGCTTTGGTCATTTGGACCCAGGGGACCCTAAAACGTGTATTTCCATTGAAAACTGGAATTTAAACATTTTCACGATCGCAATACTTTCCCTTACTATATATTTCATATAGTAAGGTTGGTGAAAGTAATGCAGTTATACATATATTTTTTTTTTTTTTTTTTAGAAGCCAGTTAAATTGAAAGATACCTACTTCTAATTCATTACCAGTTAGGCTTGTTTGTACGTCCGGTCTTCCGGATTCCCATGCTTCAACAGCCGTATGCTGAATCTAAGCATGATTTAGCCAGCATATGCATGCTGCTTGGATAATGTTTGTTTTAGCTTGTGGTTTGTGGTGTTCAGTAATTCTTAATATTGTTGTGTGGTTTGTGGTATGTATTTCTTTAGACCTGGCGACTTTTAAAAGATGCTTTCTAGTTTTGATCACAATCTGTATGGGATAGGGTTTTGTTGGAGGCATGGAACCCACCAGGTTTTACTAACCACTTTCTATCTAATATTTATTCGTTCGTTCATCTCTCTACCTATTTATCAATACATAGACAAATAGAACTGCTATCGTGTTATAGATAAACACTGCAAATAAACAAAACAGCTAATAAATAACTTTTAAGCAATAAAATTATCATCAAATTAATGCCATGTATTATTTATGTTCAGGAAACTTTTACAAGTAAAATACGGATCTAAGTTTCAAAGAAAACCGTTTGAAAACATTTATTTTTTCTAGAGAATCACGTATATTTAAAAATATGTAGAAACTTTTAATCAATTAAAAACCCTAATTTTTTTTTAACAATTATGAATAATTTTTTTTGGATAAGAATATAAAAACAGTTACTTTTTAATTATTTTACTTTGTTTTTTTCTAAATTATGTTGAGTGATACTTTAGGCCAAAAATGTATTAAGCTATTTCCATATTTAGTTGTTCGGAATTCGAATGTAAGGCCTATAACTAATTTTACATTGAATTTTATTTTGTTTTGAATCTAATACGGAATGATGAAAAGAATGATTTTAAAACCAATAATTTGTGATAATTGGTTATCTTTTAAGTGCCCAATGTGACTATTATAAGGTACTAATTTGTTCAATTTTTGTATCATTGACGAATAAAGTAAAATATAAAATTTATGAAGTAAAATAATAATTTTAGTCTAATGTATTAAAAAAATAAGTACCAAAGTAAAATAAGAATATTTATGTTTCATGCTTGGGTCGGTACATTCATAGCTTGTACCAGAAGTAATAAGTTTTTTTTCTAACAGTCATGCATAATTTTACGATCTAGATTAAGCTATTTCCATATTTAGTTGTTCGGAATTCGAATGTAAGGCCTATAACTAATTTTACATTGAATTTTATTTTGTTTTGAATCTAATACGGAATGATGAAAAGAATGATTTAAAAACCAATAATTTGTGATAATTGGTTATCTTTTTAGTGTCCAATGTGACTATTATAAGGAAATAATTTGTTCAATTTTTGTATCAATGACGAATAAAGTGTTTATAAAGTAAAATATAAAATTTATGAAGTAAAATAATACTTTTAGTCTAACGCATTAGAAAAATTAGAACCAAAGTAAAATAAGAATATTTATGTTTCACGCTTGGGTCGGTACATTCATAGCTTGTACCAGAAGTAATAAGTTTTTTTTCTAACAGTCATGCATAATTTTACGATCAACCAAGCACAATCCTTTTAAAAAGATTCATACCATGAGATATAATATTTTTTATTTCTTTACAAAAGTAAATAATAAAAAAAAAAATTGATGATTAAATTTATAAAACACATAAATTCTTTTGTTTTAGATAGACTTTGATTTGAAAAAAGATTTATAGACATGTAGCCGAATGATATGTTATTTACGTGTAGGTGATTGTTTAGTAATTTTTAGGATTAAGATTAATTTGTATGCAAATTCTTTCTGGTTGAATTTATATTTTCAATCACTTCTATAAGAATTGGGTTTATATTATTAAGATAAGATTTATTTATATTGGAAAAAAATACAATGCCCATATTTCTCGAATCATTTCAACAAGAAAATTCTAATAAATGAAAATAATACAGTTATTTATTTTTTTTCAAGTGCATAAAATATTCATTAATTCTTTTCATACACGTAGACTATTTATTATTTTTTTAAATAGGTTAGTACCATTTATTTATTACTGTATGCTACTCGGCTAATCCTACGATGATATAATGGTAGTCCTGAATTTCGCCTCTCCAAGTTTAATTAGGTATGAGGTTTATATAAAAAATAGAGTTTTTAAACGAGTTCTTGACATAGCACAGACTCGGGGCCACTATTTTACGTCCACTTCCACGGACGGCATAACCAAGTTTTTTTTTTCTCTTTTTAAAAAATCCTGGGACATCTTCTGGATTTGATAACGCGACTTTAGGAATAGGAGGCTATTATGCTAGCTACTACATCCCCAGGTGTTCCCTATGGTTCAGAAAACGGATCCTTAGCTCCTCCAATGAAATTTACCTATTCGACCTCAATAGTTATTGCTTTGGATATTCACTCCATTAAATAATTTCATTATTGTTGAATTTCAATGAAATATTATAACTGCTTTGACAAAATAGATACTTATGTGAACATAACTGTATTGAGTCAAGTTGTTGAAATACTGCAAATACCTAACCTAATCAGTTTTTTTTTTTTAGATATTCGCCATTTGTATGGTTTACTACTCAGCTAATACAGTTGTTTATTATAATATTATTAATTAGAAACAAATATATCAGATGTCAGCTACCTCAATTTATGGTACTATAATTATTAATAGTAATAAATTAATTATTTAATGAAATATTAATAAGGAGAATTTATAGTAAAAATTGTATTGATAAAATTTGTAATTATTTTATTATCGGATCTGCGTAAATATGCCCTCGATGACAGATGATATAACATAACATAAAAATAAGAATTAATTTGTTGTTGAACCAATTCACATGATTCTGTTTGTTGCAAAATCTACAATAAAAGTATATATTAGAATTCAAATATGCCAAAATATGATTTCTGTAAAAAAAATCTAGTACATTTTCGAAATCAGCTTTTTAATACTAAACACAGTGTTAATAAGCATTTAGTTATTAATGCTCGCAAAAAGAGATCAGAAAATATAAATTTCTAAGTGATGTTAAGTTTTCTTCATAATACTCTGTAGTATATAAACTGGTATTTTTCGTGCTTCTTGGAATGAATCCTCGACGTTTTGCTATTGCTAGAGCTTCGTCCACTTTAGCATAATCTATTTTCCATTAATTGGGTAATGTTGATAAACATAACTGAATATTTTAAAATGTGAATTTTGAACAATTCTTAACTTTTTTATGTGTAAAATAATTAAAAAATACCTCTTTAAATGATATATTTAATACTTTTTATTTTCACTTACCTTTATAAATATGTAGTTAGGGAAAGTATTGATCGTGAAAATTCGAATTCAGTTTCGACGAAATACGTTTGGTCTCCTGAGCCTAGGGCCAATTCGAAATGATCTGTGTGTGTGTGTGTGTGCGCGCGTGTGTGGCGTGTGTGTGGTAAGTCTAGCGCCAAAACGATAAGTTGTACGAACTGAAATTTCATATTTAAGACAACAATACGCCCGAGATGTTATAGCAACTATTTCATCAAAATCGACTAACCAGAAGAGCCACTTTATACAGTGTATTTTGCACCTTTTTACGATTTTTCAAAACGGCTCAAACGATTTTGATTAAATTCGCTATATTGATGTAAAATTTAATGGGCTTAATATCATGTAGATTTCATTCCGATTGAAATAGTTCCGAAAGGGCTTAAATGACGATATTTCATGATGACGATATATATACCAAAAGATTAACCATATCATCTTAATGACATTCATAAAGAACGCCTAAATATACAAGTTGGACGAATATAATCATCAACTAAAGGATAAAAGAGCAAAATTATTTTTTAACGTAATTTTTGGCTTAGTTGGTATTCGCTGAACCGACTGGTAGGCGTCCGAAAGGTAGGCCGAAGCGTCGATGGGAGGATTGCGTTAAGGGTGATCTCAGGGGCTTGGGCTTGAACGGTGAACATTGGACGAGTCTGTGTAGACGGAATTTGATGGTATCGGCATCGAACCTTCGGGTTCGCTAAGCCTATTATTATTATTAATTTTTGGCTTACTGATAAAAATTACAGTAATATAGACATATAATATACCGTTGGAAAGAGAAAGATTTTAGAAAAAATATTATCTGATACACAGAGTTGTAGAAGGTAATGTAAAGTGACGAATAGTTAATAAACTTACTACTGATTAACAATTTAATATATGTTTCCAACGAAAATGGATACACGTTTAATTGAAATCAACTTCAAATAATTTTAAATTGAAGAATATTTAATAGTTTTTAAATTGATTATAAAAATCGAAGGTAAGTGAAAGTCGTGTGTTGCCCGTACCAGCTTTTTTAAGATTACGTTCTCACGAGGTGTTTTAAAAAAATTTAGTCTTAGAGATAATATTTAGTGCCTTAAAATATCAAGATTAATTGAATTAAACTATTCCCTTTATTTTATTTTGAGAAAAGAAATTACAATACTCATGTTTTTTATATTTTATGCTATTACATAAAATAATTTAAAAATAAAAGTAAAAATAGTACTATTACTATTAATTTATTATTAATAAATTTATTCGCTCTGCTACGTCCCAAACCGGCTTCAGTACGCGACCTTCATACTGGATTTACATTGAGAAAAAAAAAAGTATAATGATCCCCACATCATGTATTCATTATCATCTTTTTATTTTGGGTTTCAATTTTTCTTTTCCATGCTTTCTATTTTTCACCGAGCTACTTTCCATAAGGCCAATGCTATGCGTGCAACGAAAGTACTGCAGTACCTCTAACAATGTGGAACCGAATGTTCTATTGATTTTTACATTTACACATTCACAGAATGAGAAAGGGGTCTGTGATAGATAATGGATCTCTTGCATCCCGAAATTCTCAAACTAAAATTTCCTTAAAACTGAGGTAGACAAAGAATGGGTTCAAAAAAAAGGTTTCTCAAATTTCAGTTAATTTACTCAATCTAGATTTTCTTGCATCCTAAATAATGGTTTTAGAAAATGTCGTCTTGTCTTTGCATCTTTTACTTATACCGAATTGGTCTCATACCACGACCCCCTTCTCCTCCTAAATTCATATAGCCATATTCAGCTCTTCCCGGACTGAAGGCATCACTCACTTAACTGCTGCTGGAATCATTTTCAAGGTTATAAATCGTAATATATCGCGCAAAACTGCATAATAATATTAATGATAAGCTTACCGAACCCGAAAAATCGATGCTGATATCACTAAATGTTCCTGTCGCAGACTTGTCCAATGATGATTCAAGCCCGAGATCAGACTTAAAACAATCCTCCCGTCGATTCTTCGGCCTAACTCTTGAACGCCTACTGGTTGGTTCAACGCACACGATCTTTCTAGGAATTCTTTCTTTACTTATCCCAACAACTTCACACCCCCATTTAAGTCGCCGAAATGCTATAAAATCGATATACCGACAGGATACAAGCTCCGCCATTCCGCGTTTTGAAACTTCCTTACAGCAAGCGACCATGTTTCAAATCCGCATACAACAATGGGGGGTAGTAACAGCACATGCATTTGTTATAATTTTTTTGTTAGTTATACCAATTATAATTGGAGGAGCTGGAACTGGTTGAACAGTTTATCCTCCTTTATCAAGAAATTTATCCCATAGAGGTGCATCAGTAGACTTAGCAATCTTTTCACTTCATTTAGCAGGAGTTTCATCAATTTTAGGAGCCGTAAATTTTATTTCAACCATTATTAATATACGACCTGCAGGTATAATTCCTGAACGAATTCCTTTATTTGTTTGATCTGTTGGAATTACAGCACTTTTATTATTATTATCACTTCCAGTATTAGCTGGGGCTATTACAATATTATTAACAGACCGTAATTTTAATACATCATTCTTTGACCCTTCAGGAGGTGGAGATCCTATTTTTAGGAACTGGATACAATTTTTAAATTGATGATCGAATTTTGACTAGAATTTTTTCAGTCTGTCAAGTTTTTTTTTTTTTAATTTTTATGCTCCGCATATATTAGTGTTCTAACGACCTATGCAGTTAATTTATGTTCCGCATATTTTCTTTTAATTAATCCTAAATTTTAAAATATTGCATATACTAAAGCAATTAAATTATTTTTTTAGAAAACCAGGATGTCTTTTACAATAATGGTGTTTTTTTGTGTGAAATAAATGGGTATTAATAGAAAAAAACAGTTGAGATTCTTCCAATAAAGGTCTATATAATACCGTGGCCAACGTTTCGGCCCAAGCTTGTAAGCCGTTATCAGAGCTCAAACCAGAGATAGCAAAGATACATAAACACTAGTGTAGATACTTATTAAAGTATAACATAAATTATTTATTTCGTTCTATATAAATGTATGTGTGGATGCGTGTGTTAACTTTATGTATTCTTCTTCTTCGGGATGCCTACCTGTTTTAACGATTATAATGGCTCATAAGCTTGAGCCAAAACGGGGTTGAATATATAGCCTTTTTGACTGAATCCGTTCTACTTTCTATGATTTTGTAGAATGGATGATATTCCTCAGGCATATGAGGTTTGTTTGCATAAATTTTCTTATTTACTACAGATATTCAAGGAAGAAAAAAAAAATTGAATCATTATTTTTCTTCTGTCAAGATTAATGATTGTCACTATTGAAAAGAGTTCCTTTTGTGATATCTCACTAGTTTCCTCTTTCTCGACATCAAAGGCGATGGTACATATGCCATCTGCGGAAGACATTCCATCAACGGTGGCTCATGATCTTGACAGGGTGCGAACGGAATCGAAAATTGGCACCCATGGAAGACTCCCATGACTAAATGGTGATGCTCGTCAGCGGCCACGTCTGCGGAAGGCCTTTGGAAAGTGGTTATATCACTGCCGCAACGAAAGACTCTTGGCTTTGCATAACCCGGCGATATAATTCGGTTCCGCTGACCAATCTGGACTAACCAAGGCCGCCACTTGCATTCCTAAAGTAGTCTCGTAAACAGGGCTTTTTGACTGCTCCTTGGATTTCTCTGCCAAGAACGTTTCGTCTCTTCCTTCAAATTTATTGGCAGACGGATTTAAACGGATTTGCATGTTAATAGTAAGAATAAGCTTTATTTATGGTGGCTATAAAGAGTAATATGAAATAAAAGCAATCGATGTAGCAACCTGTTTATAACAACTTTTTTTGAACACCAACAACTGGAGAAGAGCCAAGTATTTTTTCTAAACCGCCTCAAACAGCATATTTAATAAACCTGTTTTCAATTCAATTGTAGCTAACGTATATCAAGAATTGTCTAAGTCTGGGTGGTAAAATTTTGGTTCTAAGGTATGCAGATGATTTGTTACTGCTAGGCGAAGGCACTTAAATACAAAAATTTGGGATGAAGTTAATTCAAAGCACAGAATTGAGTGTTTTTATTAATACACGTGGAATGAACTTTTCCCCAATACTTAGTGAACTATTCTTATTAAATATACAAATACGTTAAAGAAATCCGATAAAGTTATAGATTTTGGAATAGCAATAGGAACTGTGATGAGCTCGGTGATATAGATATATAAGGATGTACGTTTGAAGACGGAGAGAAATTTAAGTATTTAGGCTCTGAGATAGAAAGAAAAAATCCAGGTGGATAAGGTAGTTGCGGTCAAAGAACTTACTTATCTCATGGCTTATGTCAAGAAATTTTAAGGTTAGAATTAAAAAAAAAAAACTATCATGTTCTATATGGATGTGAAACGTGGTCGCTTACTTTGTAAGGACGTACAAAACCTTGAGGTTTTCGAGAATAAGGTACATGGAATAAGATGTTAGTTAACATGTTACATAAAATGGTTGGTCCAAAGAGCGATGAGGCAACTGAGGAGTTTATAAATGTAAACAACGGGGAATTAAGGAGCTTATACCTTATTAGTATAAATGAGTTGATAGCATCGCGGTGATTTAAATGGACGTGTAAAGTTGTTGGGGTCAGTTATGAACGTATTTAGAAAAATTTAGTATACACTGCTAGCTTATAGGTATAGCTTATACCTTATAAGTATAAATGAGTTGATAGCATCGCGGTGATTTAAATGGACGTGTAAAGTTGTTGGGGTCAGTTATGAACGTATTTAGAAAAATTTAGTATACACTGAACCGACCGTTAAGCGTATGAAAGGTTGGGCGAAGCGTCGATGGGAGAATTAATTCGTCTCATCCCGGAGGTTTGGTCATGGACGGAGGTCATTGTACGAATCTGTAAGAACATCTGTATCGGCAACTATCCCTCGGGTTCGCTAGGCCTATTATTATTATTATTTTTATTATTAAACCTTCAAAAATTTATATTTTTATGTTTTCTAGGCTCGATACTTTAGTATTCAATTTGAATAACTTTGTTCAGCAAGGCTTCGCTGACGTGCTGTTTCGAGATTGCCCATCCATGGTTCCTCTTTACCTTGGTTTCACTTTCTCAGAATGCACCGAAGTACCGGTAATTCTCGTAAATACTCAGTAATCATTACAGAACTGACTAGAGTACGTTACGGATCAAGCTACTAAACTAAGGACAGAATCCATTTCTTTTAGGACCTACGAGTATGATCGTGTGTTGAATAGGATTACTTAGTTTTTGTCACTATAAAAAATTTAATTTTAATAATCGCCGTAGTTTCCATTTTTTTTTTAATTTAATAGACGTTATTTGTAATTTTGCGGAACAAAAATGTATTATGCATCATTCGTGTGTTAATCACTGATCATGTTTATCATTAAAAAAAAAAAAATTCTTGCGATCTATCATAATTTTCTTTTCATTTTGATTTGTTGGCGAGGAGCTCTAGAGCTCTAATTTTCCCCTTACTATTTATGTTACGATTATAGTCATTGGCTGCATGACCATGACCATGACAAGGTTTCAGTCATGGTTTAAACCCTGACTGAGACAAGTGACTGGTAATTTGCTTTTATCTGATTATGTTTATTATTTTCCATATGTTTGCGTAGAAGCATAAGCGCTCTTAACACGTATAGTTATTTTATATTATTATATTTTTTTTATTAAGAACTTTACGTAAAAATAATTACAAATACAGATCTTTTTACTTCACATCGCTATGATCTTTTTGTATTATCGTTATGTTAATCCTGTAACATCAGTAGTAAACATAGACTTTCTAAGATGATTTATTAATTATTGTAACTTCCTCTCTGAATTGTTTGGAGATGTTCATTCATTTGTAAACATTATTATATTTTATTTATAAATTTTTTATTACATTTTTATTTAATTGTTATTATTTTTTGCAACTTTTATTTATTTAATATTTTTTTCGATTGTTTTGTTTAATATTATTTATTGTTATATGATTTATTTTGTTTATTTGTATTGACTTATTATATTTCTGTATATGTAAATGTGGTCTCTATCATATTATTGTTCATTTGTAACAATTGATATATCATAAATATTAAAAAAAAAAAATTGGTTTTAAGTTAGTTTCTGTAAATACTGTATAATGTGGTACAAAGCATATGTCTTTATAGAACAATTGTAATATATTGAATAAAATTCTTTAAAAAAAATTATTAAAATAAGTTTTCTCCCTTTAGAGAAACTTTTTTTGGTAATGATTCTTAAATTTAAATAATAATACTGAATTGTAATGAAAAATAAATAATAATTATAAATAAACTATCAGGAACTGCGTTAAATGATTATATTTCATAATACTTCATAAAATGAAGATAGTATAAATTTGTTGTTCTGCGATAATTACATGTAAATGGAACATCAGGTATTGTAAGGAGCCTCTCTAACATAGTTGGGGATTAATTCTTCTAAAATCAAGAAAAAAAATCTGAAAATTATTACACCATAGTTTTTATATAGTTTATACAGCTGTATAAATACAATTAACTCATATGAAAAGCAATAAATAATTCAATGAAAAAAATGGTCAATCAACACTACTAATTTCAAAACGACATATCTCTGCTATTTATAAACCGATTTTAATGATTCTTTTCCATTTTTGTAGAAAATAAATAAACAGGACATTTAATTTTGTTTTCCTTTTTTTTTTGTATATTGTTTTATTTTTGGTGTATTTATCCTAAATTTCGATATAATTTTTCCATATCTTTAAAAATATCTGAGTTAGACTCGTATTTATTGGTGAAATGTTTCATTTTTTTAAAAACAATAATTCGCAGTTTTTTAAATTAAAAAAAACCTTTTTTTTGTTTAAATTTTTTCTCATCTTCAAAAATAACTATGTTATTGAATTGAATCATATTTAATCTGTAGATTCGGAGAAAAGCAGCGGACGGCGGACAAACGGATTTATTTTTTTTCGTTGTTGTTGTTGTTTGGTTTTAAGGGCAAAAAACTGCGAGTGGTTATTATTGCCCAAAACATCTTCGACGATTAACTTATCTATGATGAAGAGAGAAAAAAAAAAAAAAATAAATAAAATAATTATAAAAAAATAAATAAATAAATAAATAAATAAAAATAAAAAAATAATAATAATAATAAATAAATAAAAAATAATTAATTTTTTTTTTCGTTATTCGGATATAATGTATCTTAAAACGTAAGCCCTAAAATTTTAAGGGGATGGTATTTTTTTTTGTTTTGTTTTTGTTCGATTACAAAGGTTCATTACTGATAATAATAAACCAAAATTATTTAGTTGAAAAGAATAACGTTAAATAATAATAATATAAAAGCCAGTGGCTAAGTGGCAAGCGCAATAGTTCACTAAACCAAAGGTCATGAGTTCGGCTCATAGCCACAACTGGAGTTTTTCTACTGCATAAGTAAAAGGATAGTCACCCACAACCGCCCTATGAGGCCCGTCAGCCAACTGGAGGCCAATAATTTCTATTGTTAGATTATTTAATCAAAAACACATGCTTCTTTTGAAACTCAATTAAATTCTTTAACTTTTTTTGAAGTATAAATTTATTTAAAAGTTTTTATAAATTTATTTTATCGACGAAGGTAAGTGAAAGTCGTGCGAGCAACATCTTTTTAAACAATTGTTTTGTTTTTTTAAGATATATCTTTTAATTATTAGCAAATAATAATATTTTTTCTTTCTACATTAGATATACATAAATACTCAAAAATGATAATTTGTATTAGAATTTAAAGTTTTATTGGCACAGGAATTAATAAATTTAAGAAATCTATGACCCATAGTCATTGTTGATTTTATAATGTTCCATGAGTGTGTTGTAAATTGACTATTGTAAGAAATATGGACGAGCAACATCAGTATTGTGCCTTCGGAGCCATCAATAACAGTTTATTGTTGTCAAACTTTTTGAGTAGAATCGAAGGAAATCTAAATTATTTGAATATAGATTTTAAATGCCACATGGTAGAAATGCGCTCTTATTATTTTAATTAGTAATGTTTTGTTACAGTTAATAATATTAACGTTATGTTTCTTGGTTTTGATATGAAACCACTCGAATGCTCTCTTTCCTCAAAATTCGACAAACACTTGGAAAGCAATTTCAATATTGTAGATTTAAGAAAATAACAATTTGAATAGCTTAAAATATACGGGTTATGAAAGAAAATAAGAAGAATGGACATACGTTCATAATATAAAATATTAAAAGTTCTGTTGAATTTACCTTAACTTTACTTAGGTCAAGTTAGAATTTCAAAATCCAATTCAGGATTAAATATTCCTGGATTGGATTTTAAAATTAAAACAAATTAAATCACGTTTTTACAATAAATTTATAAAAAAAATTAAGATTTTTCTGCAAAACACATTTCTTCCGTTCTCGTCAAATAAATAATTTTTAAATAATTTTATTTTATATATTTTATTTTTGCTTTCTTGTAATTTTATAATTAATCTGAACCTTGGAATAGGAGAAATATTGGATTTATACATTGAATTATTTTAAGATTATTATCCCCTTTAGCTCATAGTTGTAATCTTTTGAGAAGTATATTACTTTATCTGGAATTATATAATAAATAAAATAATTGTAAATCACACAACGAATTTGGATATTATTTTTAAGAAGTGAAGTTTTGGTTGATCCATTTAATGCTCTGCTTCGCCCAGAGCAAGACAAATATATTTTATAATTTTTTTTTTTTTTTAGTGTTATATCTATTTAATCTATAATCAGTTAGGATAATTGTAAATAAAACGAGGGATTAGAAGAAAACATGATGATCGATCAAAACCTATTTTCAACGGGTGTATTATTGTCAAATATGAGCTTAGTTTTCAAATCTGAAAATTAATTTTTCAATTTTTTTTTTTTTAGCTCCCGAATAAATTCTTTAATTCTCATTGTATGAATTATTTGTAGAGAGGGAAAGTAATGGAGAAATCAAGTTAAAATAAGTTTATAATAGTTTATTTGCTAAATGCAGATATTGTTTCAGTTAAAGAACATTATATTTCTTTATCTAACAAGGTACTATAAATCTTTATAAAAAATTAATTGAACGCATTCCTTGTAAAAGTATGTTCGGAATTATCTGTCACGTGCTACCGCAGGAATTCCTCAAGGTTCAGCCCTATGATCTTTACTGTTCTCTATCGCGATGCCTTCATCTAACAATAACTTTATATTTGCAAACAAAAATACTTTTCCCTGATAAGATAAAATAAGTAAGCAGATAGCTGTTGCGAATATTTAAAAAAATAAAATAAAATAAAATTGAGTACTATAGCTTCTTGGATTGAAAAATAAAGACATAAATCTTCAGATAAAATGGCTTAAGAATGTATTTATCTTAGTAAATTAGATCTTTTGTGTAAAGCTTTACAAATGATACACTCTACAAGATCATAATATTCATTTATCTTATAGATATTAAATTAAAAATGAAAAAAAAAAATGGTGCGGTCAACACATGACTTTCACTTACCTCGGTTGATAAAATCATCTTACGAACTATGAAATGAAGCTAGAGTTAGAAAAAGTTTAAAGAATTATGTTCAATAATGTTCGACACTTTACATTACTTTCACAACTTTGTATATAATCCTTTTTTCTCAATAATTTCTCCTTAAGTTGGTTATAGACTTCTTTGAACTTGTATAATTAGCCGTTTTTTATTAATGCCCAAAAGATGATATGTTCAATTTTTTGGAATCTATAAAATTAAAAATACTTTAGAATACGAAAATTCAAAACTCGCCATTTAAGTCATATTGAATCCCATTAAATTTTATACTCATATAGAGGGCTTAATCAAAATCATTAGAGCCGTTTTTTGAGAAAATCGAAAAAAGATAAATTTGCATGCTATAAAGTGGGTCTTCTAGTTTTGAGAAAAATGTTGGTGTAACGTTTCGGGCGTATTGTTGTCTTAAATATATAATTTTAGGTTCTTGACTATTTCGACTCTAAAACAGGTATTTTCGTTGAAAAGTGGAATTCAAAAATGTTCAAGTTTGCAATACTTTCCTTTGCTGTGTATTTCACATATAGTGATAGGAAGTGAAAATAAAAAAATATATTAAATAGTCAATGGAACAATTTTACTTTTAATCATATTGTTCCAATCTCAGTTATTATTATTTAAAAAAAAATTGGTTCCTAAGATGCGGTTTAAATTAAGTGCATGAATTATTAATCTAAATAAAACAACAATTAGTTTGAATAAACTGAAAGAAAGCGAAAATACGTTTGGGTTTAGCTAATTTTCTAATTTCCAGTAGTGATCACAGCTAAGAGGCATGAAGTAATTTTCAATAATAAGCAGTTAGCAAGTTGACAATGAAGCCAGCAGTAATTTCACCCTCCATTGACCATGACAATATCGACTACAATCGGGAAAATTCCTACTTTTTTCCTGTTTTCTTTCTTTTAAATGCTTAAAGTATTTACAATAATAAAGATATCTGTAATATATAATACATATTTTATCATTTTCTTATTCAATGCAATAGTTTTTAAGTACTTGTTACTTTCACTTATCTAATTATGAACTAAATCTTGAAAATTTCAGTTTTTAATGGTGATGTACATCTCAGGATCCTTATAATCCAAACGACGTATTTTCGCAACGAAATATTGTTTGTTGATGAGGTAAGTCTTGCTCAAAAACAAATAGTCGTACGAAGCTAATATTTTAAATTTAAGACCTTAGATATTAATTTTTCTACAAAATACTTTTCACCAAAAATAACCAGAAGAGCCACTTTGTGCTCTATATTTTCTTCCTTTTTACGATTTTGATTAAACCCGCAATACAGACATTAAATTTAATGGGCTTTAATTTCATGAGATTTTATCATCGTCAAAATATTCCAGCAGAGCTTAATAGCCGATTTTGTTTTATGTCTACCTCTAAAGTGCTCTTTTAAACAAAATAATTAACTACTTCTTGCCTTTTGAATTCATAAAAATAGATAAATATGAAATATCAAAGGATTTCATAATATACTGAAATAGAAAAACAGCAGAAATATTTTGCTGGTTAAATCATAATTCATATTATTATATTATTTAATCTAATTGTAAAATAAATGTTTAATCTAAAATAAATCGAAGATCAATGTAACCCTTTTCATCAAATTTTACTTTGATTAAGATTTCTATAATTTTAATAATTAAAAATGATTTAAGTGAAATTCATGTGTTATCCTCATTAGATTATTCTAATACTCATCGAGGTTGAAAAAAAAAATAATTTAAACACATTTTTTTTTTTGTTTCAAATATTTTAATGAATTAATCTAATGAAAAAGATGAGTTAAACACACAACTTTCACTACACTCCTTTTTAAAATAAATTTTTAGAGGTTTTAATAAAGCTAAAGTAAAAATAAATATAAATGAATGCGTTGATTTTCGATAAAAACATTTATTTTAGACTTTACAACATCAAATAAAGTAAAATTAAAAATGTGAGAGCGATGTTTAGTTTTCCATAGGTATATGGTACACTTACAATATATTATTATTTTTTTCAGGGAAAAATTAATCAGGACGAATTGTTCTAATTTAAATGATAATAAAATTCTCATATATTGAATTTTTACACATTTTTTATTAATGCTGAATACGAGAAAAGGTGATTTTTTAATTAAAACTAGATTAATGATACTTATAAGGAAGGCATTTTTTTTTAAATATAAATTTAATTTAAGCACAATTTTTCAATAAGGCAAAATTGGCTCTTTGAAGTAAGTAGATCGTGTATTACAATTTAAAAACTCACATTAGGAAATTTTCAAATTGTTATATTAGAAAAATTAAAATAATGATTTCGTAAAATATAAGATAAATAGCTTATAATAAGCAAAATACGTGAGTGTGAATAAAATAAAAAATCTCTAATAACAAATAATTATCTTAATTTCTTTATCATTACTTATTGAAATAATTAACCACATTAACTTACAATTAAATAATTGTTATGATAATAATTGTAATTGCAATAAACCATAAAAAGCGTTAATACGACGAACTTAATGAAATATTCTTAATTTTTATAGACCCAGAAAAAATTTAATTATTTACACACATTACAAAGTTGAGTTTACAGTTTATGTTCATTAACGATTATGATTGAAACACCTCGTCATGTGCAAATATTAACAAATAGAATCATAAAGCACAGAAATAATAAGAAAATAAACTATTATAAATTAGCACTGCGTTAGTTAATAACAATTTAAAATATTTATTCAATAAATTTATTTTTTTACATTACGAATCAATAATATTTAAAAAACAAAACTAAAAATAAATAGATATCAGTGAGTCATAATAGATATCATAGAGTAATATCTTACAATGCATTTTATGGGTAAAAGAGCTATAATTACTTACATACTACTTTTCATTACTAATAAAAAGGTTTAAAAAAAAACATGGTTGAAAACAATAATTGACCAAGAAAATAATTTTTCAAATATGAATTTGGATATTGATATCGAATAATGTGTTTACATGATTCATTATTCTTTTAAAATGTATTATAAATTACTTAATTATTGCAATAAAATATTATAAAAATGTGCATAACTATGTAGTTTATAAAACTAGATTATGTCCATGCCCTCAATATTTGCTCATACGATGACAAACCAGTCTGCTTTTTAGGTAAGATGGTTATATAAAATTAGAAACTGGTGACAACCATTATATTATAAAGTTATATAACAGTTAAAGAATGATATTTCTGATTTAAAAAAAAAAATAAAAAAAATAACATAATAGACCCCCAAATTCTTTCTAATTATTAATAATGATTAGTTTTCAAAGGAAGTTTGTTGATTTTCAGAAAACATTTTTTTTTTTAAACCTCCATCTTAAGCTGATAGATATATTGATTGAAATAGTATCGAAATATCATCCCAGTTAAATATTGATTTACTTACTTTGCGACAAAAAATAAAATAAAAATAAAACTTTTCGAATGACTAAGAATGCACATGTGAAATAATATCACTCCGGTTCCAACCCAGAATCCATCATCGATGACAACATACAAATCATTCTTAGACGTTTGCGTGTTTCTTTTCCTTTCAGGGACAACCTTATTAAAAATGATACCGAATAAGTAATTAATAGAATTGGTTTTTACTTTCACTTAAAATTATAAAATATATAGTAAGGGAAAGTGAAAATTTTCGAAATAGATTTTTTAACTGAAATACTTGAATTGAAGTCCCCTAAGTCTAAAATACCAAGTCCCTCAATAAAGTCTCTGTGTATGTAGTCGGTCAAGCTAGGTAACGATTGTGTTAAGTTGTATAAAACTCAAATTTCATATTTTAGAAGCGTATATGCCTGAGATGTTATATCAACTTTTTAAACAAAATCGGTAAACCACTTTATACCATACATTTTGAACTTTTTTACGATTTTTCAGAAAAAAGATTTTGATTAAACTCACTATTTCGATGTACAATATGAGCTTTAATACCATGTAGGTTTCATAATGATTAAAATAGTCTGACAGGGCTTAATGCCGAATTTTCAATTTTCTTCTTCCGAAGTACCTTACATTTTGTAGGTTCCAAAAAATTAACCTTATCATCTGGTTAACAATTATTAAAAACAACTAAATATACCAGTTGAACGAATTTGATAACCTAGTAAAGGAGAAAAAAAAAAAGATACATTTTTTATGTAAACTTTTGTTTTCCAAAAATACCAACAGTAATATTGACGTAGTACTGTAGTGCTGAAAAGCTAAAGAAATGTTTTTTTTTTGTTTTTTTTATTATTTATTGTAATTTACAACTGTATTAAAGAACACAATAAGTAAATATGAGGAATGAAAAAAAAAAAAAAAAATGTCATGAAAATGTCTTGAGAAAGAACTACCCAGTGGTAGCACTTCACTAACTATTTTAACTCAGTAGGTCCCGAGGCCACCTTCTTTTCAGTCGCCTTGGAGGATTATCTGGAATATCTAAGGAAGATAAATTACGAACAAGAGGATTTGTATGGGCAGGGAGTTTAGAATGAAAAGAGGAGTATATATCACGGGCTATGTCTGCAACAAATGGGATGTTAAGGTCATTATGAATGAGTTGATTTGTAACAAAATAAGGAGCATTCAGGATTTTTCGAAGGATTTTGGATTGTAAGGACTGGATGCGGGAGGAATTAGATGGTTTCGTAGAGCCCCAAAGCTCGATTCCATACGTCCAAATAGGTCTGATAATGGTGATGTAAATGAGTCTTTTGTAATATACTGGAAGTTTTGAACGTTTGTCTAGTAAGTGTTGTAGTAATCGATATCTTCGAGCAGTTTCTTGTCGTTTTAGTCTTGTGTGAGGATTCCAAGTAAGGCGCTTGTCAAGACGGAGACCTAGGTATCGGATTTGCTCAACAGGAGTAAGGGTAATGTTATTAAAGGATACTGGGGGGCAGGAACTCATCGGTTTGCGACGAAGGGTACTAAAGAAATGTAGAGTGATGAAAAACAGATAGAAATAAATTATAGCGGTAGATGATTATATATTGGTTACTTAATGAAACACGCGTTTCTATGAAAATTCAATCTAATTCTTTAATTTTTTTTATCTTTGATTTTATATAAAAGTTCGTAGCAACGGAAGTAAGTGAAAGTCGTGTGATGTGCGTACCAGTTTTCTATAAATTCGTTGCATTTTTTAAAGTTTTATATTTTTCTCAAGTCTTCAGACGAAGACTATCAAAGTTTGATTAAATGTCTACTAAGTAAAAATTTTTTTTTCTTTGCAGACTGTCTACTAAATAATTTTTTTAAATAATATATAACAAGAATCAAAATGAATCTAAAATAGTTTTGAAAATCATCAGTATCACTGGTTTTAAGAAGATTTTAACATTTAATATTATTGAGATACCACTTTTCCCTATTAAAATTATTATTTTAATTTTGGCCTTATATATGATAGATAAAATATAAAAGACTAAATAATTGCCAAGTAAATAACGTTTCTTGAACTCTAAGAATACTATATTTTTTTTTTAAAATAACGATCTCAGTTTTCAATTAAAAATTATTTTAATTGAACATTTTAATTTTAACTTGTTTGTTTTTAAATTATTTTCACAATAATAATAATAATAACTTTTTTGGAACCAGTATTAACAAAAGATTCTCCATTCTCCATAAGGAGGAATTTATAGTAGTTGGCTGTAGTAAGAAATAATTAGATAAATAATTACAATATTGAAGAACAGAAAATAATCCAAAGAAAGAAAAGAACGCAAATAATTATGTATATAAAAAATTCAACAACTAAACAGAGTCCTTAGAGAAATACCCGAAAAGGCATTAAATGATTAATTATTAATTAAAATAATTTAAATTAATAATTAAAAGCTGTTTTAACAAGACGTTAAATAATTACAAATAGCTACTTAAGACAGGAAAAGTAATCGTTTGAAGTGCCGTTGATTGAACTTTCTAGAAAAAAAAAATTACTGAGTTACTTTTTACAAAAATACCATTATAATATACGTATATTCTACACCTCAATCAATAATTGTTTTACAGAAATTTAAGAAAATAAAATCTCAATGTTCGAATAATGATTCAAAATAAAAATGCGGATAAATTACTTTAATTATTTAAGATATTAAATATTAATTAGCGAGAAGAGGATTTTTCCTGATAGGTATTAAATTTTATTGAATTTGAAGAGGCGTTTTTCTGGAAATTTTTGAAATCCATCTAACCGCATAAATATACAAATGTAAATGAGATTGTTAAAATTTATCAGCATCATTTGATAATCAGATTGCCATCTAAGATTACCTTCAAAGGTTTATTCTGGTGATTTTTTTTTCTTTGAAAGTTTGGAAAAAGTATAACTCACCTTTAACTTTTTTCCTAATTGGCATCACTTGGCAGTATTCCAATTTTCATATTGTCTGGAGCACTGAAAAAAAAACACAAATTATTCCAAACAATCCTTTTAAATAATTAATTAAATTACAATTTTCTCATATAAAAATATTATATATTTAATAATGTAATAATAAATATTTCGCTGTGACCTTACTGACAGTCTTAGTCACCTAATAACCAGGCCTTGTTATATCATACTATTAATAATTCAAAACGGATACATTAAAAGATAAAACTTTAATAATTAAGAAATGAACAAAAAAAAATTAAATATTTTGCTTATGATTATATTATATATTATATTAATTGATATAAAATAAATATTTTGCTTTTCACAATCCATCAAGAGTTTGTGAGTTTTTTTTTTGTCAATTATGCAATTGAAAAAACTATAAATAAAATGCCGAATTGTCAAGAATTGAGTCCTAACAAAGGTTATTAATATCAATATATTATATTATTAATTTATTGAGAAATATTACAATCTGTTTCAGAATGAACAATAGTAATAGTGATATAAGACCACATTCATACAATATATACAAAAAATAAAGATAAAGTCAAATTACATAAAATAGAGAAAAAAATTACATAAAATAGAAAAAAAAATTAATATCAAAGAAATAAGCCTATTGTGCATTTATTAAACTTTTGATGCTACTGTCTACGCTAGGTCTAAATTTTTATCAGAAATAAATTCCACGATTGTAGATTATTTCGTGGAAAATACCAAAGAGAGCATGAGAAAATACAAATAGAGGATTCCAAATGTGTCTCGCCGGTTTTGATGATTTTTTTTTAGGTAGAACTAGACATTAAAAGATTATCATCTGCAAAATATTAGAGACCTACTCTCCACAGGTGTCGAAAAAAGTTTGTGCGTGAAAAACGCATTTTATTTAACATTTCTGTTTCTAGTAAAAGTGATTTTCGTGTCAAAGTTAACCTTTTCAAAACAAAATAATGAAAAAAAAATGAGCCATTAATATATTTATGTTTTTTGCTAGGTAATAAAAAAAAAAAAATATGAATAATCTCGTTGAAACAGTACTTTTAATAATTTTTCCTAAATACTGTGCCCAGATTAAAATTCCTCACTCCTAAAAAAAGGTT
The DNA here is from genome assembly GCA_023052935.1 of Piezodorus guildinii. Taxonomy (NCBI): domain Eukaryota; kingdom Metazoa; phylum Arthropoda; class Insecta; order Hemiptera; family Pentatomidae; genus Piezodorus; species Piezodorus guildinii. The sequence goes on from CM041293.1 coordinate 69,005,747, forward strand.
ATTACAGTTCTATTTTATAGTTTATGTAGTTTTATAACTTATCATAAAACTTAAAAGTTTTAATGGCTTATTTCTCTTTGAAAAAGGGTAATTTTGACACTAAAATTATTTTTCTACCATCACTAGAACCATAAATATTTTAACTATTATACTTATTTTCTACACCTCAATCAATAACAGCAAGAACTATATATTTATTGTTTTACCAAACTTTAAGAAAATAAAACCTCAATGTTGGAATAATGAGTCAATATAAAAATGCGAAATAAATTACTATGTTAAAATTGTGTCTGAATTAGGAGGAAGAGGATTTTTTAAGAATAATGAAAAAAGAGGACTAAAAATATGAATAATCTCTTTAAAACACTACATTCAAGATTTTTTACTCCTTAAACAAATATTATTACAATATAAGGTGTAGATTCTTTTAGATGAAGGTCAGTTTCTATAAATAAAATTGGAGGCTGATTTCTACTTCACCACTCTTTTATTGAAAATAATTGCACTACGTTTCGGCTACAATGCCATCTTCAGGTGCAATTGAACTAATTTGATCTAAAAGTACAAAATATTGTCAAAATCACAAATAATCATTTTACAATTTATCATGAAATTATATAAACTATGTATGATAAAAAAATAAATAAAACAAATAATATATATAGATGCATATACATACAGTTAAAATTATTAATAATCCATGAGATTAACGTTAAAATTCTATCAAAATAATTTAAATTAAAAAAAAAATTATAATATAACATGACCAGTGAAAATCATTCCACTATACAAATTATATATAAACATAATCAGTTGATGTACCATGCTCATCATTGCACAAATCTAATAATATATTAATATATTAATTAGAATATTAATAATTATGAAACCAATAACTGATTAATTTTTAAAATGCACCATTACCTAATGTGAGTAGATGCTTTCAAGCCAAAGCCTCATGTCTAAATCAGATGTCCATTTTATCATACATTTTAACATAGTTTATATAATTTCATGATAAATTGTAAGATGATTATTTGTGATTTTGACTATATTTTGTACTTTTAGATCAAATTAGATGGTGAAGATGGTTGGGGGTGCGGTCATAAATTAGAAACACACATTTAAAATAAGTGCTATTTTAATTATGTGCCGACGTTTCGGTCTACAATGTGGGCCTTCATCAGGGTTGATTCTTAAGACACTTCTTTAGACACTGGTAGATGGCATTGTAGCCGAAACGTAGTGCAATTATTACAATTTTATTTTATATCTTTACATAATTGTATAACCTATCACAAATCTTAAATATTTTAATGGCTTATTTATTAAATTAATTAGCTTTAAAATAGGGTAATTTTGGCACCAAAATTATTTTCTACCTTCACTAGAACCAGAAATATTTTTAAAAAATGTATATTTTGCGCAGAAACACTTTTTGTTTTTTTTATGCGACTCCTGGGGAGCATTGGCACCTAATATTTCGCAGATGTCAATCGTTTAACATCTTGTTTGACCTAGAAGAAAATTGGAAAATCGTCCAAATCGGTGTATGTTTGAGGACTCCCAAATGAGTACATTTAGGATCCTCTACTAGTAAGTGTCAGATCCGATTTAAATTAACTCATAACTAATATCTAATACATTCCTTTTTTTTTTTTTGGAGATAAAAAGATTATACCTGAATAGCCTTTTTGTACGATTTCGGATAACATACAATGATATAACAATGATTTGTTCCAATAGAAGGAAATCTTTTGCGGTCCGAACAAAAAAAGTGTTCAAAACTACATTGAACTTCAGTTATCAATTCGACATAGGATGAATGACGGCTAGATCTAGTGAAAGCGACATCCGCAATATTTTTCCCATAATGGTCTTGAGGAAAAAGCTTCAATAGTTCACTCATTATGTTCTCACATTACGACAATGTCGTGAGAACCGTTTCATATATTCCATCGTTAACTGGACCGTGAGATAAGACAAATCATTTGGTTTCGTGTGCAACGTTTTGGACGTTGTATAGATAAAATCTAACGAAAATATCAGTTAGTAGTAACTGAGAAATAAGAACGTAGAGAGAGAAATTCCGATTTGGATTTGCTGCTCAACTTCGCTGAGTTGCTATGCGCACACAGCATACCGCATCAATCCTGATGACAATTTTTTAAGGTATAAAATAGAGGGAGATTCTGCCAAAAAGAAACACATGGACATATCGATGGGCCTCTTGGACAAATCGAGCCTAGCCTCAATATATTGTATATGGTTATTAATAATTAATTTATCCAAAATATACATAACGGATATTATGTATGTGCACTAAACTTCAAGTTTAAAATACAATACTATATTTCGGTTACATACGTACACTAGACCGAAGGATGACTTGGGGCCCACCCGTCAAGATGAAAAGAAAAACTCTCAACCAGTGACTGAAAGTACTATATAGTCTCTTTATCCAAATCTTCAAAATTAAAAAATAGATAACAACTAAATACTAATACATACTTACTTAAATCCATATGGACTTACGCCTCAAAGATTTATGGTTCAGCAAAAAAGACTGACATACAAAAACTGCAATCCGTTCAATCAAAAAATTTAAGACTCATAACGACAGCTCTTTGTTACGTAAATAACAAAACTCTACATACGGACTTACAACAACCAACAGTTTACGAACTCTATATTTTAGCAACCATGCAACTAAATACAAGTGTGTTAGTAAAAACCTGTAAACAAATAGGTCTCGAATTAAATACCGATAAGACGAAATATATGATTAGTAGAAGAAACGGTATCGATCTTGGTGATATTGATGTATCAGGGCATACTTTTGAACACGTAGAGAAATTCAAGTATTTAGATTCAATTATAACTACACAAAATGAAATCAAGGAAGAAATAAAGTCCCGGTTAAAGGTGGGAAATGCATGTTTTTATTCAGGTGCTAAGTTACTTAGTTCGCGGCTTCTATCTAAAAACTTAAACATTAGAATTTATAAAACTATTATTCTTCCGACGGTCCTTTACGGATGTAAAAACGTGGCCGCTTACTTAGAAGGATGAACAACGACTTAAGGTTTTCGAAAATAAGGCACTACGTAAAATATTTGGTCCGAAGAGAGATGAGGCCACTGGAGAGTTTAGAAGGTTGCACAACGCAGAATTGCGGAGTTCGTACCATGTGAATATAATTGAGTTGATAGCATCGCGGAGACTCAAATGGGCGCGTAAAGTTGTTGGGCTCGGTGAGGAACGGATTTCGAGAAAGTTGGTATTCGCTGGTCCTACTGGTAGGCTCCCAAAAGGTAGGCTGAAGCGTCGATGGATTGCATTAAGGCTAGAAGATTCGCCTTGACCGGCGAACATTGGACGAGTCTGTGCAGGCGAAGTTTGGTGGTATCGGCATCGAACCTTCGGGTTCGGTAAGTCTATTGTTATTATTATTATTATTATATTTTAGCATAGAAACTTACACGGACACGACAACAGACAAATAACGGATATGTCATCATCTCAAATTCCTGTTAGGAGAAGACTGAACAGGAGATGGATGAGAGACCTTCTCTCCTAAATTAAAGCCTTGGAAGGGGTGCTCCTGGGCACTTACCTTCTCCATGCCCATTATGAGCGTTGCTTTTGTTTCTATAGCACATTTGCTTATTGTCACTTAATGCGTTTGACAGGTGCGAATAATACATATGAAGATAAAAATTTTAAAAAAATATTTAGGTTGTATTTACATCTAATATATAAAAATATCGGGTCACGGTGTATGTGGTCATAATCCTCCGATACGACTCGACCGATTCTTATAAAATTTTATATTTATATTTGATAAGTATGAGAATAGGTCATAATTTATTTTTCATAATCTGCGGTAAGATGGCAAAATGGTATAAGTCACTTTTTTAAGAATTAAATTTGTTGTACTTTCTGGAGTGTTATTCGTCTATGTGTAGAATGAAGCGTAATGTCATAATTGTTTCCCTTTCAATTGATGAGTAACCAACATTACCTCGTACAAATAAACGAACCATCTTCAAAACATAAACCGGTGGACACTCAAGTATGAGAAAATCTCTTAGTTATAAAAAAAGTGACTTATAACATTTTGCCATCTTAGCACAAAAATGATTTTGGTATTCCTATCCAGATTTTTTGCATAAACTATCGGTACAAAAAAATATATATCCCCAAATATTCATCCCCCTTCTCTCAACCTTGCTTTTTTAATCGCAATTATAGTATTTTTATATGAGCATTGTGATTGTAAAAAAAAATTAGTTCCAGTTTTGAACGGAAATACACGTTTTAGGGTTTCTTAAGTTCAAATAACCAAGTCTCCAACTAAAAACCTTTTGTGTGTGTGTGTGTGTGTGGTAAGTCCAGTACGAAAACGATAAGTCGAACGAAACTGAAATTTCATATTTAAGACAGCAACACACCTTTGATGTTACATTAATATTTTCTAAGATCTCTACTTTATAACATGAATTTTGGACATTTTTACGATTTTTTCAAAAACAGCCAAGATTTTAATTTTTCTTCTAATTGTTTTAATCGATGGTCATCGTTTACAGCGCTTCATTTATCTTCCTGCTATAGCTCCCATTGTTACATATTTATACCAAGCGCATTTTTTTTTATTCGATTAGCAAAATATTCACTAGAGATAAGTTACAGCGTCTCTTGGTTCTAGGGGAGCCCGTGGCTGACTGGCTAGCGTGCTAGTCTCTCATGCTAATAGTTGTGAATTCGAATCCCAGTCCCGGCGGGGCTTTTATAAGGATGTAATTAAATGGGGATTCATTCACAACCTCTCCCCCGGGTATGTGAGACCCGTCAGCCAAATGGTGGCCACTCACAAAATTAGGCGTAGGGAGTGATGACCCTACATTACAAAATGCATGACGAAACGTGAGTGTAATCTCCTAGGAGATTACACCGCGAGGCCCAGGGCCTACACGGCCTGTCGTGCCACAGAGGGGGATTCTGGGTGAAATTTTAAATTATACTTAAAGCATTTAATTATTAAACTGAACAAAAAATATATATTTATGTTTATATCATATTTCACTCTAAAATGAGGAACACTACTAATATGTTAACAAAAACTTTTCTTTTTTTTCTTTCTATGATTTTATGATACGTATTAGGGTGAGGTACAATTATAGAATCTTTGCATGCACATGTGTCTATTATTTTAAAGTAATGCATGAATGTACTTTTGTATTTGTATTTACTACTTTATAAATAATGCAAGTAGTAGTTGTATGTCGTTCAATTAATCGTATTTACTACTTTTATAAATAATATAAGTATAATCTTAAGTTTGTTTTTGTAAGTTTTTATTTTTATGCCAGACACAAGACTCAGTTATTGTAATTTTATTTATTGGAGGCGAAAGGTCCCAGAATATTTTTTTTTTCTTTTATATATATATATATATATATATATATATATATATATATATATATATATATAGATATATATAATATATATATATATATATATATATATATATAAAAAGTCATCTTCTTTCTTATTATTTCATATTAATTAATTCAATAGAAATGTGATGCTATTTATATATCAAACTTGCAGTATGTCAGACTTAATTTATTAGATTTTTTTGTTTTAATTTATAAATCTACATAGTTAAGAAAAAACAAACAAGAAAGCTGGGATCCAATCAATCTTAAAAATAGTAGCATAATGCGCCTTACACGTAAAAAAAAAAAAAAAATTTATTATTGATTTAGGCGATAACACTATACAGTCCTGAGAAATAGTGGGCATTTGGTGTACATGGGATATGCCTTAAAGAAAATCTACTTTATTCTATAAGTTTCATATTTAGTAATATATATTTTAAAAGTATTTCTATTTCTATTAGTACTAATAATAAAGAATGTACAAAATATAAGTTTATTTGGTTTTTTTGAAACGGTACTAAAACTAACGATTAGTTTATATATTAAACGCCACTTCGCTGCTCATGCTTTTAATTTGTTCATATTAGTAAACCGTTTTATTAAAATAATATTATATCTCACCTAGTAAATACATGTGTAGAAACAAACATAATAGTTCAAATTGAAAATAAAAGGAATCAAATAACGTTAAAAAACGGTGAGGCTTTTAACTTCGATAGCTCTAATGGACGATTTATATAAATCCGTTTTGTTAAGTGTATAATATTTTTTTAAATCAATTAATATTACACATATCATTCTCTGAAGAATGGAAGTGTAATCAAACTTTGATACGAACTCATTTTAGGATTTTTGTTTTTTTATTAGCCAAATAGTTATAAATAAACTGCATCTTTATAGTTTAGCAAGCTAATAATGTAGACAAATTTATCTTCGTTTCATTTCATAAAATTCTTGGCCATCACTTCTTTTATTCATTTCTAACACAGATTCGAATACTTACAAGTATGATATGTGGCAGGCATATTAATTAGGGTCTATGAAGTTAAATTAGTTAATATCGTGGTCAGAAAAGAAATTAAAATTAACCATTTACAGATTTCATGGTTTTCGTTGAAGACGAATTGCATCTAGAATCTCAGACTAAAATAAAAATCCATCCTACCTGCGATTTTTCCTGACCATTACCATTCGACATTCAAATAAAATATGCAATAATAATAAACTATTTATTATTAATAATAAACTATTGTATATTAATTTTTAACGCTCTAATGCTGTGGAAACGTTGCACAGATTGAGTTATTTTAAGACAAGAAATAAGTTTTATTATCACCCTTAATACATCGGGTTAACGTTGTAATATGCACAATTAGTGTCAAGTGAATGTAGATTATATATATATTTTTTAAATATTTTTTTATGTATAGTAGCTATAGTAACAAAGAAATAAAATAACTACTATTGAGGAAGGAAAATATTTTCTCTATCTTCTTGTAGATACTTTTTTTTTTTTTTTTTATATGAAAAGAAGGATGAGAAAGTCCTCTACATTCACACATTTCTTTTGTACGCTGTCTCACAAAAGGCAAGCATTGCTTCCTGATGGGAATCTTCATTTTACTTCCAATGCGCTCAATGATACTATGGTCCAAAAAAAATAAATTAACTTAATACTTAATGTAAACGTTTAATTATAACCCATGCGTATATGTAGTAGAGTTTATGATTTTAAGAAATAGCATTACTAAAACAAAATTTGGAATAATTAAATTTAAAAATTATTAAAGATGTGATATTTTCAAGAGCACCCTATTTATGTGAAAAACTTTTATGAAAATTCAGGGAATAATTCCGAGAAGACATTTTAATGTAATTTTTTTAATAACTAAGTCCGCGATAAAAAAATATTGCATATTACTTAATTACATTCTATATGTTCATATTTTTATCCAATCAAACCTAGAAAAGGTTTCAATAATGAATGAAATAAAATTCGCTAAAAGTTTTGATTTTTTTACTAACGGTAATTATTCAAAATTTCATGTTACCATTGTACTGAAATATGCTAGACAGTTGTTATCAAAAACCCTTTATTATAAAATTCATTCTCTTTAATCAGTATTTCAGAATAAAAAACAAAGAAGCCAAATCTACAATCACTGCCATTTATTACATAAAAATATACTAACTTTTGTATAATTTCATCACAAAGCTCGTTTGCTGCAATATTGTGCTATAATAGGAAAATCATGTTTTTTAGTTAATGCTAAATCGAATGATTGTGATGTAGTCTTAATTAATTAAAAGAGAATGATTTATCAATTAAAAAAAAAAAATTGAAAACAGAATAGATGAAAAGAAATAGAGATTTGAACTGTTTCTAGGGCAGCGGCCGTGTGATGCGGTGATTAGGCCTTGATCACGCTAAGCCTCCAGGTTTTTCTCCCAATTTTCGAGTACCCACTTTGAAGATGCTGGGTCTGCCCCAGGAGGGTCTCCATACCCTACGACCCCCCCCCCTCTCCCCCGCTGAATTAACAAAATAAATAATATTCTGTCATAGCCGGGATTCGAATCCAGGACTCAGATAACAGTAGACAAGTCTCTATATACTTGACCGCTCCTCGTTTATGAATAAAAGTTTTAGGAAATGAATATAGTAATGAAAACTTATGAAGGATGACTATTTATTTAACCTAAGTTTCAACCTACCTTGGTTGAAGAAATAAATCTGACTAGCTGATACTACTGATAATATTACTGAGAAAGTATTGAATTTCTAAAACCCCATCTTCTAAGATCCAATACTAACAAAAGTTTTATAAACAAGATCTGTTTTAGTAACTGTGGTAAGTCTCTCTCGGAAGCGTCAAGTCTTATGAAACTGTAATTTCATATTTTAGAAATTTATGTTCCTGAGATGTCACAGCAACCATTTACTCATACAGACGAACCAGAAAAGATACTTTACACCATTCCTTTTTCACCTTTTTACATTTTCTTACAACGGATCGAACGATTTCGATTTAAAAAAAAGTATTTATTAATGTTTACAACCTTATAATAAAATACATTTAGTAAATGCGAAACAAGAGTATACTGTCATGATTCACATGTTAAGATACTACCCATAGGCAGCTCTCCAAAAGTTTAATTGAAATCGCTATACCTATTAAAATTTAAACTGTGTATCTCTACAACCAATGAAGGGTCTCGGGTTCAATACATATTCTTACTTTTTTACAGTAAACGGCAGCGTAAAGAGTTAATTAGGACTAGATTACGCTCAGCCCCCAGGTTTTTTCCTCAATTTTGGGTACACACTTTATTAAAGCTGGGTGCCCCAGGTCTGCTCCACGGCTGAAGTAACAGAATAAATAATCCTGCCTTAGCCGTGGTTTGAACTCGAGATCCAAAGAACAATTGACTAGTGCTTTATCTAGACCACGCCGCTCCTATTTAAATTTAATATCATTAAGCCCTGTCATACTACATTTAATCAGAATGAAACCGACATGATAATAGGCTTTGACATCTTGTATATATGTATGTAATATCATGTAGGTTTCAATCTGATTGAATATTGTTTGACAGGACTTAAGTGCCGATCTTTTAAATTTTCTTCCTCTAGAGTACCTTTAATTTGGTTGATTTGAAAAATTAACTATTTTATATAATAATTGATAAAAAAAAAAAAAAAAAAAAAAAATCCGGGTAAATACGCAGTATTAAAGAATTTGATAATCAACTGAAGGAAAAAAACTGACGAAATATTGGCTTAATAAGTTTTTTCAACCTAAGAATAGTATGTAATATAGATGTGAAATATAAAACTGGAAAGCAAAATATTACAGATAAAATTTCATATTATATACGGTTTTTTATAGATAAATTAGAAGATTATTAACATTTTTTTAACGCTAAGTTAATTTAAAACTTCTTTATTTGATTTTAACAACGGAAGCAAGTGAAATTGTCGTGTAAGCTCGCTATATTTTCTAGTTGTAAAAAAAAATGACATCCAGGACATGCTTAAGAAATATCCAATCAATAAGTTGTTATATATATTTTCTGTACGACGGCAATATATCCTTGGTTATTAACTATTCCAAACTTTAAAAAATATAAAACCTCCCTACATAACTGAGCTCCTCACCTTCAGCTTTGATATCCATTCGGTAAATATTAGAACCCAATCAATCAACAGTTATACCCCATCACATAGAACTGAATCCTTTACAAATCGTTTCTCGTTTGTTCCCCATCCTTCTGGAATTCTCTGCCTATCTCTATCCGAAAAGCCACCTCTCTTTCTTCCTTCAAACATCAACTCTTCCACTGCCTACTAGTATCTCAATCTTCCGTTCCATTGTAAAATATGTATACCTATATTTTATATACGCAGTATTAAAGAATTTGATAAACAACTGAAGGAAAAAACTGACGAAGTATTGGCTTAATTAGTTTTTTCAACCTAAGAATAGTATGTAATATAGATGTGAAATGTAAAACTGGAAAGCAAAATATTACAGATAAAATTTGAAATTATATAAGGTTTTTTGTTCTTTTTCCTCTCCCCGACTTGCTTTTGTTGGTAATAGAGTTATAAATAGATAAATTGGAAGGTTATTAAAATTTTATTAAATATTAGAACCCAATCAATCAATAGTTATACTCCATCACATAGAACTGAATCCTTTACAAATCGTTTCTCGTTGTTCCCCATCCTTCTGGAATTCTCTGCCTATCTCTATCCGTAAAGCCACCTCTCTTCCTTCAAACGTCAACTCTTCCACTGCCTACTAATATCTCAATCTTCCGTTCCATTGTAAAATATAGTATGTATAGTATAAATTTACATAGATTTATAGATATAATGAATATTTGATCTTTTATATGTGTATATATATATATATATATATATATATATATATATATATATATATATATATATAATATTAATTATTTTTTTAAGTAACTAGACCATACAGATTTCTTTTGTTCTTTGTTCATTATTCTAAGGGGACTTGATGACAGAATAAAATTCATTTTCATTTCATTTTTCATGTTATATATTCATCAGGTGAGAATTCTTTCCTTTTCACGATTCACAAAATAATTAAGCTTATTAAGAAAAAATGAACATAAATATTTTATACCGGTAAATATACTTGACAACTCATTGATTGGTGGTGGGGTGGTTAAAACGATAGTCTACTGTTACTACTCTTTACTACTCTGGGTCCTGGGTTAGAATCCCGGTTATGATAAAATATTATTTATTCTGTTAATTCAACCAGAGGGTGACCCTAGGGTACCCTCCTGGGCATGACTCAGCCTCTTTAAAGTGAGTACCCAAATTGGGGACAATAATCGATGGCTGAGCGTGATCAAAGCCTAATCATCTCATTGCACGACCGTTGGCCTAGAAAAAGTACGAATCTCTATATGTATTAACCAAGACCCTTCATAGGATGTAGAGATACAGATTTAAAAAAAAAAAAAAAATATATATATAATATATAATATACGGTAATAAGTTGACCGTTGAAATTACTGGAAGGAATTAGTCCGGGTGGCGGTCATTAAATGAAACAACTAAATAGTTTCAACTATTTATTGTTTGCCAACGTTTCGACCCCCTTTGTGGGTCATCATCAAGGCGCATGGTGGGAGAATGGAAACTCTTGAAAAAAAAAAAAGTGCTTGGATGGGAAAAAAAAATGAAGAATGGAAAAAAAGAAAAATGGAAAAAAAAAGTATTTTCATTCTCCCACCATGCGCCTTGATGATGACCTACAAAGGGGGTCGAAACGTTGGCAAACAATAAATAGTTGAAACTATTTAGTTGTTTCATTTAATGACCGCCACCCGGACTAATTCCTTCCAGAAAAAAAAAAAAAAAAAAAAAAAAAAAAAAAAAAAAAAAAAAAAAAAATAAATATATATATATATATATGATTGGTCATTGCTTAAGCATGTGCTAGTTGTAATTTTTTTTCAAATAAAAAAATATAGTGCTTAAATTATTGCGGATGGCGAGTGAGAATGCGAAAGCTACAAAGTGTCTTAAAAAGATAATTTAAAAATGGACAGCCTCAGGGTGTTCAACTCTACTTAAAAGGAAAACATATTCACATGTGTATACTTAGATACAAATAAATGAGACATCCAATTAATCACAACAATAATGCATTTGAACCATGTATTTTTTTCACTTCGCCATTTCAGATGTTTCATCATCCTTTGCCCCTTAATTATCCACAGACGTACTCGGATCCAATTTTATTCGTTACGATCTGAAGGGGTATCACAGGAGCTGGAGCTGGACAAAAAAAAAAGCCATTACCAGATGTGTGATGGCTCATTAGCGGGACAAAGACGAGGAATAAAGGAGAATAAGAGGCGTGGCAAGGGACTCAGATCAACCGTGGAGGAGTTTGTCACTCGCGTATTGTTTCACATCTTCTCATGTTCGGGAATCATCTTGCCACACCGGTTCCAGTAATGAAAAAATATCTCTGTCACATTTCACTGAGGCGTACCTATAGGTAGTTTTTTTATTTTTATAATTTTTTTTTTTTAGTTTTTGTTTCGGGCGACATGAAAATAGGAGTTCTTCGGTTATTAGATAACACATCCCCTAAGCACTTGAAGCTGCAACACCGTGACAAGATACTCAACGAGTTTAAATTGTCAAAAAGAATTTCTGACAGTCTGATGGTCGTTAGCAAATCTTATTAAACAATAGGCGTAGCCTTCGTCCAATGTAGTTGTCTTTTCGAAACCACATTTGATTTTAAAAATGTAACGGTTCTGGATGTAGAAAAAAAAACAAAGATAAGAGACAGATTCTCAAAATTATGTACATCGTTAGGACCGAGCACACTATAAATTCGCTTAATGATTGCACAAAACTGATTAAAACGTAGAATAATATTTTAAACAACTTAGGAAAAATTAGTTAAGGGAGAAAAAAAAAACTTGATTTGGTTGGGTTATTTATTGTTAATAGTTTTTACTGTCATTTATTAATTCGCACCTGTCAGCATTATTGTGACAACAATATAGTTATTTTTAATATAAATTTTTTTGAGATTGCTTTATAAAATAATTTGGGTTGTTGTTTTTATTATGCATTTTTTGAGACGTTTTATTTTTAATAGACAAACTATAATTTATTTATAAGTTATTTTTAAATTTAGTTTTTAATACGTTGGGCTTCGGTCGCCAGTACTTGGGAGGGGAGTTCTTGGAGGTTTAGAGTTCCTTGTAGTTAGCCTGAGTGGTGAGGCGATGCTCAATAATTGTTTTATAAGATGTGTTTATTATATCTTGCTGTAAATAGTTGTATTAAGAGCAGTATAAAAAAATGTGACCAATATTTATATATACTTTTAGTTTTGATAAGGATCCTACGTTTCTGTCGAAACGTCAATAAACCAAATTAAGAAAGAGAAATAATTGTATATATATATATATATATATATATATATATATATATATATATATATATATATATATATGTGTGTGTGTGTGTGTGTGTGTGTTGTTAGTTCTCGACTGTTTATAATTTAAGTAATTTCCGGGTCTTGATACCAGATCAGACACTTCGACCAATCAGACAGTCTAACCTTATTTCAAAAAAACGTGACATACATTCAAATTCCATTCACCAAATTTATAAATTTTGAAAAAAAAAAAAAAAAAGCTTTAAACAAAATATGAAAATAGAATAATATAAAAATTGGGCCACAAACAAAAAATCAATACAGTAATTAGGAAAATCCCTCATTATCTCTCTGAACCATTCCTAGCATCTTTATTTTTCAATGTTATTTCCAAGTTTGTAGTATCCACACAGTAAATATGCAACAATTCCGTTTATTTGAATTTATAATGTTAACAAAAACAAAACCAAATATGTAAACTTTAATGCAGATGTCTATTTAATACTTATTGATGTAATGTATTTATGTTTTTAATATTTATTAGGTTTAAAAGACTTTTCACGATGACTATTCAGAGCATAACCATTTTAGGTAGCTCTTTATTTCCATTTTGAAAAGGTTTGATTTTTGAAAGTATTTTCGAAATAGATTGTTAATATATTTTGTTTCATAACCCCTCCTCTCCCTTACTTGGAGAAGGCTCCCTTTCGAATCGATCCTGGGCATGTAGAATGTCCTAAGAAATATCGGGAGGAAAGGCCCAAGGGTATTTGTGATCCATCGGCTCTTATGCCATTTGGTGATTGATGCAACCATTCCAGTTGGGCAACGCCATGCAAGCCTGCGTCACGCAGTTTTATTAGGCGTAAGCATGGCGAATGATTTTGACGAAACCGCAGGTTCTGATAACTTTCGAACGAACGACAATACGATAAATAATCAGTCATTATGTACCAAAATTAACAGTGGCATCTCGTAGCCTAGTAGAACTAGTAGGTTTTTCTCTCTGATGTATTCATTATATAAATATTGCAGACTTTTTAAAATTAAAGATATAATCGAGATTATATATATAAATGAAATTAAAGATATAATCCATTATAAGAGAAGAACCCGTCTTGGTTTGAGCGCATATCAAAGATCCAGCCTAAGCCAACGGCTGCGAAAGAAGGTGATTAAGCCGTGATCGTCGTCTCCTACGATGTTTACTACACACACACCTTTTTTTTTATGACTGGGTCATTTGGACTCTGAGGACCCTACACTAAAGGGCACAACACACGACTATCATACTAACCTACGATATGTATATCCATTAAAAAAAAATTAAACAAAAGATACGAAATAAATTGTTAAAGAATTATTTACATTGGTTTATAAAAACATGTGTTTTATTAAATAATATATAATATTATTATGTACGAAAATTAGTTTGTTTTATCGGCTATTCATCACTCTCCGTTACCTTTTATGAAAAGTATGTATAAGATTATTATCTTATACAATATTTTGTTTCTAAAATCTTTAGCATTCCAACAGTATATTACTGTTCTTAAGTTCAAAAAAGAAAAAAAAATATTTTGCAGTTTTCTCCTTTAGTTGGATTCAAATTCGTTGAACTTATATATTTAACTGTTTTTTATCAATGCTAATCAGGTAATATGGTTATTTTTATAGAATTACAAAATTAAAGGTACTATAGAAGAAGAAATTTTGAAATATCGGCATTTATGGCCTGTCAGACTATTTCAATCAGAATGAAACCTACATGATGTTAAAGCCCGTATAATTATACATATCGATATTTCAAGTATAATAAAAATCGTTAGAGACGTTTTTGAGAAAATTTTAAATAGGTGCAAAATGGATAAAAAAGGTACCAAACACACACACACACACCCGCAGACTCACAGACACACAGACCTTTTTGTGGGACTCAGGAGACCCTAAATCGTGTATTTCTGTCGAAAGCTGGAATTCGAAAATTTTCAGGATCGCAATAGTTTCTCTTACTATATATTTCGGGTATAGGTAAGTGAAATTAAAAAATATTTCTGATTAATAGTTCAAGGTTGTTGATCTTTACTTTTCTATTAAAAATCATAGGTCATATTAATTGTATTTCTTAGAGGTTTATTCTATGTCTATTTATTCACCTGAAGAGGATGAATTGAAATGATCCATAAGCAAATCAATGGAACAATTAAAAAAACAAAACATGATACATAAATTTATGATATAATTTGTGCTATAAAGGTGATGAGGCGTAGCTTAAAGGTAATTATATTATAGACATCAATAATTATGCATAGTTTTTTCATATTATTTTTCTTTCGATGCCAAATTCAGTAGACTTGTATAAATATATCGTCTTATTCACAAAATATAACTTTCATTATATAAACGATTCATATTCCTAAACTAGCGATTTGGTCTAGCATAGCACATTAGAAATTTAAACAAACATTATTAATTTATCACTTTGGAATTACGAGTTCATCGTTATGAAAATTGCACTTATCAAGAAAAAATATTTTTTTTTTACGTCAATTAATTTTTAAATATAATCATATGCAGAAATCAGAAACATAAAGTTGTCATAATCGATTCCTATTATATTGGTTTTATTACATTTTTATATTTCAATTGATCTTTTTGCAAATAAATTTTAAAACTTTAACATAGTTTCCAAGAAAATCCCATTTAGTTTAGAGTTCAACATCTGTTTTCATGAATGATCAAAAAGCAGAAATAATTAATAACAATGTTAGTTTATATATTCATGACATCTTTCCATTTATTTTAACAAGTTATGTACGATTCAGTAGTGCTATGTTTTCTTAAAATTTAGTACTGTATAGAACATACACGATACTGAACGGGAGCAGCACTGAATTACCATAACCTCCCTCATTACAATAATACAAACAACTTACGTTCATAAGTTCAAGAGCTTATAACAACTTATTACTTACTTGAAGAGCATATTAAATATTAACTTTTTTAAATCTTGCGCTTTCCAACGGTATATCATACTTCTATATTACTACTTATATTTTAGAAATAATTTTTTTGCTAGAATGATTCCAGAAAATTTAATTTTTCATAAAAAACAAACACAACTTGACTGCAATGTATTTTACTTAAAAACCTTCAGGAAGGAATGTCCTAAATTATAGTAAAAACCCGTTAAAAGTGCCTCCATTGGGTTATTAGGAGTTCGAGGAATTCAAGAATCACGATATCATTTTACTTTCACTTACCTATGAAATATGAATGGAATATATAGTAAGGGAGAGTATTGCGATCGTGAAAATTTTCGAATTCCAGTTTTCAACGAAAATACGCGTTTTATGGTCCCTTTAGTCCAAATGACCAAGTCCCGCAAAATGGTCTGTGTGTGTGTCGGCGTGTGGTTAGTCCAGCTCGAAAATGAAAAGTACTAAGTATCTGAAATTTCATATTTAAGACAATTATACGCCCGAGATGTTACAGCAACTTTTTCATCAAAATCAGCTAACCAGAAGAGCCACTTTATACTATGCATTTTGCGATTTTCCTATTTACGATTTTCTCAAAAACGGCTTTAATGTTTATATATAAACTCCCTATATCGATGTATAATTTGACAGGCTTTAATATCATGTAGGTTTCATTCTAATTAAAATAGTCTGATAGGGCTTAAATGCCGATATTTTAAATGTTCTTCCTTTAAAGTACCTTTAATTTTGTAGATTCTATAATCAAAACCATATCACCTTGTTAGCATTGATAAAAAACAGGTAAATATATAAGTTAAACTGATTCGATATCCAAATGCAGGAAAAAAACTGAAAAAAAATATTTTTTTTTTTTTGCAGTTTTATGTTTTCGAACATAAGAACAGTAATATACAAGTATTATATACCGTTGGAATGCTAAATATTTTAGAAAAAATATAATCTTGTACACAAGCCTGTAAAAGTTAATAAAGAGTGCTGAAAAGCCGATAAAGCTAACTGATTATTATAGATAATGATACCAATAATAGATTATTTAATAAAACACATGTTTCTACAGAAATTCAATTTGATTAATTCTGTAATAGTTTCACTCATTTTTTATCAGTAGCTGTATTTGAAAATTCTTTAATCGATTTTAAAAACGGAGGAGAGTGAAAGTCGTGTGTTGCCCGCACCAGATTTTTAGATTTATAGAGAAGAGAAGACATAAAAATTTCAGTGTACCCATGATTTATATGATAATGGTTGAAGGTTTATTTATATTCTCATATTTTAAATTCATTCTACTAGTTTCTTTCGGTCAAAAAAGATAAATATACTGTCTATCTTACCGGAATCAAAAATATTTCTAAAAATAAAAACAGCTATTTCGTAAGTGCGGTATAGCAGATAGGTAGGCAGCGGAGTGTGGCAAGCGGTATCCCCGATAGAAGCGTGTGTAGAAAGTAAATTTTCAACCAGCACCGATGCATTTACATAACACTATTACTTTTCTTCTTAATTTATTCCATTCTATTTCGCTTCTCGACGTAATCTAACAAGGTGTTTCATATTCGATACAAGCACCCTGCTCATTAAAGATATTTCATAATGAGTCGTTTTTGATTGTCTCAGATTGGAGAAGTTGAACAGGAGCATTGGTAACCTGAAACTTACCTTTCTTATTTCCTAATGTGCAAGTGACGGCTGACCTTGCATTCTAAATACAAGGTTAAAAAGCAATAGGTAGTTTTTGGGATTATGATTATTTATTATGACTTTCAATTAAATATATAGTAGCGACTGTGTAAATTTTTGAATTCCAGTTTTCAACGAAAATACACGTTTTAGGATTCCCTTAGTCTAAATGACCTTATTGCTCAAAAATATGTCTATTTGTAGTAAGTCTAGCGCGAAATAGAAAATTCTCACGAAACTATAATTTCATATTTAAGACAACTTATAAGCCCGGGATGTCCGACAGCTACTTTCGGCGAACCAGAAGAGGCACTTAGCCTCATATCATTCACTCTGCCCCTTTTTACCATTTTCTCAAAAATAACTTGAACTCTGTATATCGATGAAAAATTAACGGGCATTAATAATGTATAGATTTTTTTTTCTGGTTAAAATAGTCTTACAGGGCTTAAATGCCGATATTTTAAATCTTCTTCCCTTAAAGTATCTTTCATTTTGTAAATTTGAAAAAAGTTAACTATATCATCTTGAAAGGATTAATAAATAACAGATAAATATTTGAATTGAACTAATTTTAAACCTAACTTAGGAATAAAAGAGACAAAACAATTTTCTTTTATGTGGTTTTTGTGTTTTAGAAAAAAAAAGTGACTTTTTTAAGTAATAACGTAAAATTTAATGGAGAAGAATGAAAAACTTATAAAACTAACCGATTGTCTCAGATAATAATATAATAGATAATTTAAGAAAACACGTGTTTTTTTAAAAACTAAATTCAATGAATTCTTAAACCTTTTAGTTTTAATCTCTAACAGTATTTAAGAATCCTTAAATTGATTTTGACAACGGACGTAAGTAAAAGTCGTGTTGTGCTTTTATGTTTGATTTTTTACTCCCATTTCTATTGATATTGAACTAGTTGTATTATACCACGGCTATCCTTGTTATTATTTCAATATGTGTATATGTGTTGATATACGTAAATTAGGTATGATTTTATCGTATAAGTAACTAACTATAACACTTATAACTTTCATTCTGATTCAAAAAATCTGGCTCGGCTTAAATGCCGATATTTAAATTTTTCTCCCCTAAACCTTTAAGTTTGTATATTCGAAAAAAACTAATTAGTTGAACGAATTCGGTATCCAACGAAATGAGAAAGAGAAAAAGTCTAAATATTTTATGAAATATGTTTGTTTTTGAAAAAGCTAACGATTTTAGAAAAATATATCATATTTTACAAAAAAAAAATGGTAAAAGTTAATCGAGAATACATAAAATTTACTAATTGTTGTAGATAGTAGTTTTTAAAAAGTTAATAAATGAATGAATGAGTATATGTGTGTGTGCATATATAAGTTATAATTAGACGTATAAGGGTATATATATATATTATAATCATCTCGTTATAATTAGCCTTATATAGAGATAACATTTCTGTAAAATTTCAGGTACATAGTTGTCTCAAATGTGAAATTTTAGTTTCATACGACTTCTCGTTTTTGGCTAGACTTACCACACCCATAGACATTTTTGCGAAACTTGGTTATATGACTCAAAGGACCCTAAAACGTGTATTTCCGTTGAAAACTGAAATTCGAAACTTTTTACGATCGCAATACTTTCCCTTACTATATAGTTCATATATCTAAGTTATATGAAATATAAAGTTTCGAAAGATCGTAAGATCGTAAAAAGTTTCGAATTCCAGTTTTCAACGGAATAAAAAATATTCTTTAATAATTAATAATAAAAATATATTTTAAAGTAAATTAATAAATATAGTATTCAAAATATGAAGTTTTAGAACGTGCATTAACTGTTTTATTCAAAAATTTTCTGATTAAAACAAATGTCATTAAAAAAAAAATTGAAATACCTCCCATTATATGTTCTAACCTTCTATTTATTCGCAAAATTAAAATAAAAAATATGGAATATATACAGAAAAACAAGGATATTTGACTACCCGAAGGTATTATCATACGTCACACATAATTCAGGAACTGCTTTACAGATTCAAAACAATAAGAGTACGTGGCAGTTATCTAGGAAAAAGTTCAGTTTTAAACTAATCAGATCGTTTTTTCGTATTTTAGAATTAGTGTCATTTGAATTTTTTTTTTTATTTTGAATTTTTTGTTAACAATTATTTAATATATGATAGAGAAGCTACCCAGCGGCAGCTACCAAGCACTCTTTTGAAATTTTAAATATTTTTTTTTGTTGAAACGCCACAGTAAACTGGAACTATAGTATAATGGTTAATAGTAGATGCTTTAGTCGTAGACTTAATTCAATTATAAAGAGACACTGAGGACAATGACTGATGAAAGGTGTCAGGAAGAGGAAGCTGGGCTGGACGAATGCCAACGCAACGCGAGGTTCACATGTCATAGTAAACTTTTTACAAGAAAATGAGGGAAAAAATGTCGCATTCCTAGTACAAAACATTGAGATATCTTTTGAACATTTGTGTATGATGTCACCTAATCATTTTTTTGTAAGTAGTAGGGTATCCATGGTAAGGTTGGGACATTTTTGAATTCATAACCCATATATTTTACTTTCACTTAGCTATTATGAAATATATAGTAAGGGAAATTATTGCGATCTTGAAATTTTTCCAACAAAAAGGTCTGTGTGTGTGGTAATTTTAGCACGAAATCGAAAAGTCATATAAAACTAAAATTTCATATTTAAGAAAACTAACTATACACCCGAGATTTTACACCACATTTTCACAAAAATCGGCTGGCCGAAAGTTCTACTTTATACTATGCATTTTGCACCTTATTACTATTTTCTCAAAAATGACTCAAACGATTTCGATTAAATCGCTACGTAGATGAAATTAATTAATAGGCTTAAGTATCATGTAGGTTGCACTCTAATTGAAAAAGTCTGACAAGGCTTAAATGCTGATATTTTAAGGGAGAGGTTGGTTCAGAGTGCAGTCAATAGAACACTCAATTAAGCATAAATTTAATTTATCGGTGCCGACGTTTCGGCCTAAATTATAGGCCTTCTTCAGAGTGCAATCACCCTAAGTAATTATCTTTAAATTAAGAATAATTAAATAAAATCAATCAAAATAAATAAATTAAAATAAGATTTATTACTTAATTACCCCATTGTTGTGACGCCCGCTCAGCTCATTCAATCACCCTGAAGAAGGCCTAAAATTTAGGCCGAAACGTCAGCACCAATAAATTAAGTTGATACTTAATTGTGTGTTCTATTGACTGCGCCCTGAACCATCTTCTCCCATATATACAAACAGTCAACCATAGTCACTTCATGCTGATATTTTAAATTTTATTCCTCTGATGTACAATTGATTTCGTAGATTTAAAAAATTTCGTAGATAAAAAAAAGGTATGAAATAAAATGTAAAGTAATAGAATTCCAAATCATAGTTAGGATATAGATGTAAATTTTATTTAGTTTTTTTTAAATATTTTAGTTTAATGTATGCTTAATTTGTATGCTATATTATTGTTTTTATTTTGGATAGCAATATTTTGAAGATGAAGCAAAATACTTCGACTCATCAATGTTAATATATAAATAATGGGATAATAAATATGATGTTTTAGAAGAGAATAGTTCGAATTTAAACATAATAAGAAATTTATACTTATCGTGTGTAGTGATTTTAATATAATATTGTTATATCATTTAAATCCGAGCCGTACATTTCTAACAAAACTTTTTATTTAAATTAACTTAAAACATTTTTTACTTTAAGGTTAATAGTTCATAAATTGATTTTAACAGCCAAGGTAAGTGAAAGTCGTGTGTTGCCCTTCCTAGATTTTTTTATTTTGTATTTTATCTTCTTGAAATACAATTGTTATGTCAAGGTATACATTAATCTAAAAATACATACCAAAATTTTAGCCCCAGGACCAGTTAGCCCATTCCCAGGTGCAAATTATTAAAAAAAGGAAAAACGTCACAACCCACCCCAGGGGCGGTCTCTCTACATGGGTTCGGTTGTTGTAGAAATTACAATTTGGCCGAAAATTTGGAGTCTTTGAGTCACTTATTTAAAAATTATAATTTAAGAGATACAGTCATTGTTATGATCTCTTTGCTCTGAAGAAACGCTAGTTTACAGAATTAGTTAACAGAATAAATAAAGTTTTACTTAAATAATAATATAAATAATCATAAAATCGTAATAGTATAATTTAAACTAAAATTTAATAGTATTTTTGTGATAAACAATCCCAGCTATGCAATAATATCAAATGTGCCTATTCCAAGAGTATAACAGTTTACAATGAAAAAAGACATCTTTTTTGTACAATACCTAATAGATATTTTTTGTACAGTTTGAATGGTACTTATATTCAACTAAAGGTAATTTGGGCGTTGGAGTGATATATAGTAGTAAAGTAGTATAATTATTTTATATCCTGGATTCTTTATTGGTATAGAAAAAATCCAAATTATATCTCGTATATTAGAGGGCTAATAAAAACATATACATTTGATTAAATACCAGTCATCTTCACCTATTATTTCACGGCTTGTGTGATTAAGTTATTGTTTTAAAATTAAGAGATAGTGTTTTAAATTGTAGTTTTATTATTATTTTTTTTATATTTAGTTACATAATAAATTATCAATCATTTTATCTTCCTTCAACTAATTCGCCTTGAAAAGATAATAATCATCGAAGCTTACCGTCTACAAATCAATTCTAGGTACACAATACAATTTATAATGTTGTAATAAATACTTAAAATATTTACAAAAACTAAGATTTTTGTGGGGGGAGCCCGTGGCTGAGTGGCTAGCGCGCTAGTCTCTCATGCTACAGGTTCTGAGTTCGAATCCCAGTCCCGGCGGGGCTTTTATAAGAATGTAAAAGAATGGGGATTCACTCACAACCTCTCCCCCGGGTATGTGAGACCCGTCAGCCAAAGGGTGGCCACTCACAAAATTAGATGACCCTACACTAAAAATAGCATCGTGAAACGTGAGTTTACACCGGGAGGCCCAGGGCCTAACCGGCCTGTCCCGCCACTGAAAAAAACAAGATTTTTGTGGTGTGCAAAAAAATATGTATAATATGAAAAAAGGAATTGTTTATTCCATCAAAGTCCATTAACAACTAAAAATTTTCTTCTTTTTAAAAAATAATATTCCAATCTTACTAAAGCTATTGACGAGTTTTCAATGGTAGAAACGCATCGGGGGGAAAACAAACCTAAAAATGATTTTCGTTTTTAATAAATATCTCGCCTTATATTATTGGTTTACATAATTCATTAAAAAAATAAATCTGCCTTTAATCAATTTATAGAACTTTATTTAAATGTTCACTAGCCTTTTGATTTATTATGAATTAATTGATGAAAATAAAACAAATGGATAGGCTCTTAGGGACGTTTTTGATATCAGTTAAAAATGTATTAAACTGTTTTATATTTTTAGGTCATATTGTTAATTTTTGATACCTAATAGTAATTTTAAAAAACAATAAATTTTTAATTGTGTGTATAAAATAATATTTGTTAATAATTTTGTTCTGATTCATTCAATTGTTTTTAGATAGTACTAAAGTGGAAGGAACTCCGAAACGATGATTATTATTTTTATAAGAATAAGTTATTTGGAAGAATAATAACAAACTTATATTTTTTTGCCCTTGTTATTACTAAAATTCTTCTGATTTAAAATAATTAGTTAAATATCTTCGTTTGTAGGCACGTTCCTATAACATCTTAGTGAAATGTCGGTAATAATCATAGCAAACTGAATTGACTTCTGATCTCTTGAGCGTAACAAAATAATTACATTACTATTCTTTAATATTGCAATAACTTTAGAGATATTAATAAAACAATTGCTGAAGAAGTAATTTGATCGATTACCTGAATTGTAACTAATAACATCGGGTATTCCGAACTACGTACTTATAATCTTGGCTATTCATTTTTGACATCTCTATTGTAGCCGGTGCCTAGTACTTCAAGTTCGTTAGGAATTTTTAATTATATTATTTCATCGGTGGAAATACAAAGCGTATGATTTTGTATTTATCCTTCTTTAGATTACATATATTAACAGTTTTTTCAATAAAACAAAAACATACAAAATATCACATACGAAAAAATAGTCTACTTATGTATTGTATTTTATAAATAAGTTATTATATTAAACCAATAAGTTAATAAATAAGAAAAATATATAAAATGTAAGAGATGTATTAACTTTTGGGAAACAAGGTCTAAAGATATTAAAAATAAGAAATTTTCAGCTTTCGCAAAGCACCCAATTAAAAGTAACAATTTTGATTTTAATAATCAAGAAGTTATAGATATGGTAGAATATGGTAAAAACATAAAGTTATTAAAACTATATATATATATATATATATATATATATATATATATATATATAGCTTTTTTCAGTCAAATTCATAATTTTTTCAGTCAAATTCATAATTTTTTCAATCGAATTCATAATTTTTTCAGTCAAATTCATAATTTTTTCAGTCAAATTCATAATTTTTTCAGTCAAATTCATAATTTTTTCAATCAAATTCATAATTTTTTCAGTCAATTTCATAATTTCTTGTACCCATTTTATACAGTCAATTTAATGAGGTTTTGCAATCAAGAACTTAACATTTTTATTAAATGTTGTTATTGTTCATCCATTTAACGTCACTTTATGTTACTGTGCTTAATCCGACGGTGCCGCGGGAGTCTTGAGATTTGCCTATCCAGGTTTACTTAAGATAGGGATCTTTTACGAGTTACACTTTTTAAATCTTTTAAGGGTCACTTGTGGAGCACAAATATAGGGCGATCTGCTGGTTTTGGACTTGCGACCTTAAGCATAGAAGGATGTTATGCAAGCCACTACTCCACAGGTGACCCTCAATGTTCCAAAAATCCACAGGTGTTTGAATCTTCCGGTTTTGACCACGTGACCTTGGGCATATTGATATTTAACACCTTGCTGAATGCATCCAGGGTCACCTGTGGAGTAGTGGCTAGCATAAGAGGCCCCTTTTAAAGGACGAAATAACCAAGGATTTTTAATCTCTAAAAGCAGATATAGGGCCATCTGCTGATTTTGAACTTGCGACCTTAATCATAGAGAGCTGTTATGGCTAGCCACTACTCCACAGGTGAACCTTTATGCATTCTAAAAGGTGTTAAGGAGGACTAATATGTCCAAGGTCAGAGGTTCAAACCCGGCAGAGTCAAACACCTTGTTGAATGCATCGAGGGTCACCTGTGGTGCAGTGGCTAGCATAACATCCTTCTATCCACTAAATAGCGAGACCATACCTGGCAGATGGCCCTATATTGGCTTTTAGGGAGTAAAAATTCTTGGTTGCTTGGTCCTTTAAAAGATGCTGTTATGCTAGCCACTACTCCACAGGTGACCCTGGATGCATTCAGCAAGGTGTTAAAGATCAATATGCCCAAGGTCACGTGTTTAAACCCGGCAGATTCAAACACCTGTGGATTTTTGGAACATTGAGGGTCACCTGTAAAGTAGTGGCTAGCATAACAGCCTTATATGCTCAAGGTCGCAAGTCCTAGTAGATAGAAGGATGTATGCTAGCCACTGCACCACAGGTGACCCTCGATGCATTCAACAAGGTGTTTGAATCTGCCGGGTTTGAACACCTGACCTTGGACATATTAGTCCTTAACACCTTTTAGAATGCATAAAGGTTCACCTGTGGAGTAGTGGCTAGCCATAACAGCTCTCTATGATTAAGGTCGCAAGTTCAAAACCAGCAGATGGCCCTATATCTGCTTTTAGAGATTAAAAATCCTTGGTTATTTCGTCCTTTAAAAGGGGCCTCTTATGCTAGCCACTACTCCACAGGTGACCCTGGATGCATTCAGCAAGGTGTTAAATATCAATATGCCCAAGGTCACGTGGTCAAAACCGGAAGATTCAAACACCTGTGGATTTTTGGAACATTGAGGGTCACCTGTGGAGTAGTGGCTTGCATAACATCCTTCTATGCTTAAGGTCGCAAGTCCAAAACCAGCAGATCGCCCTATATTTGTGCTCCACAAGTGACCCTTAAAAGATTTAAAAAGTGTAACTCGTAAAAGATCCCTATCTTAAGTAAACCTGGATAGGCAAATCTCAAGACTCCCGCGGCACCGTCGGATTAAGCACAGTAACATAAAGTGACGTTAAATGGATGAACAATAACAACATTTAATAAAAATGTTAAGTTCTTGATTGCAAAACCTCATTAAATTGACTGTATAAAATGGGTACAAGAAATTATGAAATTGACTGAAAAAATTATGAATTTGATTGAAAAAATTATGAATTTGACTGAAAAAATTATGAATTTGACTGAAAAAATTATGAATTTGACTGAAAAAATTATGAATTCGATTGAAAAAATTATGAATTTGACTGAAAAAATTATGAATTTGAATGAAAAAAGCTATATATATATATATATCAATAATAAAATGTTTATAATTATGAAACTTAAGTAAGAGGTATTGGAAATAACTTAACATGTATAAATTAAATAAAAATAAATTTGTTTGTTTATTTATTTATTTAACGGAACTTTATGCTACTATGGTTAATCAGACATTTTGTAACTTTTTACAACTTTCTCAAAAACGGCTCTACCGATTTTGATTAAACTAGTTATATCAATGTAAAATTTAATGTGCTTTAATATCATGTAGGTTTCAATCCAATAGAAATAGTCAGAGAGATCTAAATTGACGGTATTTTAAATTTTCCCCCTCCAAAGTACCTTTAATTTTTTTAAGTTCCGAAACCTTAAAAATATAGTGTTATTAGCATTTATAAAAACCGAATTAATGTTCAAGTTGGACGAATTCGATTCCTAACTAAAGGAGGAAAGAGTAAATATATTTTTTAGATTATTTTATTATATTTTTTTAAACAAAAGAATAGTAATATAGATTTATAATATACAAGTGGAAAGCCAAAGATTTTGAGAAAAAAAAAAACATGGTATATCCCAAAGTTGTTAAGGATAATAAGGCATAAACTTAAATAATTGTTGTACATAAAAATTCTATACGGTTGTAATATTTAATCTAAAACAATATCTTTTCATCGAAGGTGAATGTAATTTTTTGGGCTTTATTAAAACTCTAACTTAATCTAAAGGATCTTAAATTGACTTTAACAGCCGAGGTAAATCAAAGTCGTGTGTTGCGTGCACCAGATTTTTTAAATCTGTTTTGTATGCATGTTAAAATAATTATAATCCTCTCTTATAATCCTTTTAACTTAATGGGACACCTTACGTTCATAGTGACTTATTGTAACGCTCCTACTTTGTTTAAATTATTTTCATGCTCCTATTACTAGATCTTTAATTTTCTTCTTGCAGCATGATTCCCCTGAAGCAGTCCTCACTCGAAGACCCGAACGGGGGACTAGTTTACCTCCGGATAATAAGCGTTTTTCCTTAATGGAATCCATGGCTATAGAGGCTTTAGTGGTTATAGAAACTTAAAGGTTAGAATTTATAATATTATTATTTCTCGACGGTTCTATTACGATGTAAAACATGGTCGCCTTATTAACGAAAACGTCTTAAAGTTTTCGTTAATCAGATTCTACATAAACTATTTGGCTACTGGGGACTTTAGAAGGTTACACAACGCTTGTATACTGTCACTATAATTGAGTTGATAGCATAGTGAATGGGGGTATAAAGAGTTTGGGTCAGTGAGAAACGAGTTCTGAAAACTTGGTATTCGCTGATCCTAGAGGTAGGCCAAAGCGTCGATGGGAGGATTGGGTTTAGTCTGATCTCGGGGGCTTGGGCTTGAACGATAATGATTGGATGCATCTGTGTTGGCAAAATTTGTTGGTATCGGCATCGATCGTGTTAGCTAAGCCTATTATTATATAAACTGCCCTTGAGTGTGACATTGTAATGATACAATGCAGTATCCATATCCAGAGGGACGAATTTCGGTCAAGTAAGCTTAGTACGAAATTACTTAGTTAATTAATTACAGGGTTAATGAATAAATCGTGAGTGGGTTTCTTAATTTACTTCATCGTTTGAATAGAATTAGTGATGATTCGACGCGCTTGTTTTTATTTGTTCCCATCAGTGGGAGCGTGCGCCTACGAAACCTCGATTTCATGCCCAGCGACCGTCCCTCCTTCAACCTTGTACTATTACGGCAATGATTACATTCTTCAACAATACCACTAAGGAAATACTCGAATTGTGCTTCCATCCAGAAAACATTTTTATTCATAATGCTTGTCACGGTATCGGCAGCCTATTGTGGGGTATTTTGGAATCATTGAAAATTTCCCACATAATTTATCAGGCATAGTGCAAGAAAAAAAGGAAAATAAAAACATAATCGATTGGTGACTGAAAATATCTTATAAATACGTAGTATCCACGCATACAAGTATTTTCCATCGACATCATCACCAAGTTAAAAAAAAAAAAATATTAGTATCAGTATTTGAAACCACTAATGAAAAATCTGAATCTATGTTTTAAGAAATTTATTACTTACCTGAAATTTAAAATCAATTTAAGAACTTTTAATTACTCTCCATTTGCTTATTCAACTTCGTGTATTATATGACATTTTTAAAAATAAAATCTTTAGCTTTCCAACGGTATGTTATACAACTATGCTACTATTCTTATGTTAGAAAAAAGAAAATTACCTAAAAATAAAAAATGTTGATATTTTCATCCTGAGTTGGCTAGCAAATTCTTTTATCTTCTATATATTTTACCGTTTTTTATGAATGATAAAATTCTTTGGGCATAAGATAACACTTTTTTCTAAAATCTTTAGCTTTTTAAATGAGGAAGATGGTTGGGGGTGCGGTCATAAATTAGAAACACACATTTAAAATAAGTGCTATTTTAATTATGTGCCGACGTTTCGGCCTACAATGTGGGCCTTCATCAGGGTTGACTCTGAGACGCTGTCTAAAGGAGTCCTTTAGCTCCTCAAAGACTCCTTTAGCTTTTTAACGGTATTTTATACGTCTATGTTACTGTTCTAATATTAAAAAATCCAAAAATTACATTAACAAAACAGTTTTGCTCCTTTCTAGTTTAGCTGGTTGTCAAATTCGTTCAATTTTCATATTTAGCCATTTTTTATCAATCATAAAAAGATGGTATTGTTTTTTGTTTTTTTTCTACTGAAATTAATGGTGACTCAAAGGAAGAAAATTAATATAAATTAAAATATTGGTATTTAAACTCTGTAAGGCTATTTTAATCAGAATAAAACCTACATGATATTAAAGCACATTAGATTTTACATTGATACAGCGAGTTTAATCAAATCGTTGGAGACATTCTTAAAAACGTTGTAAAAAGGTCCTAAGTGCATGGCATAAAGTAGAATTTCCAGTCACCAGATATTTGTGAAAAAAAAATGATTTGAAACTACTAATGAATAATCTTAATCCATTGTTTTACATCAATTTCAAAATCAATTCAATAACTTTTTATTATTCTCCATTACCTCATAGAACTTTGTGTATAAGATGACGTTTAAAAAAAAAAAAAAATTAGCTTTCCAGCGGTATTTTATGCACCTATATTACTATTATTATGTTAGAAAAAAACTTGCTATTTTTATCTTCAGCTGGCTACCAAATTTTTTTACCTTTTATATTTCACAGTTTTTTTTATTAATGATATAATTCTAGCCTGATGGAAAGGTTATCTTTTTAGAATCTACAAAAGTAAAGGTATTTTAGTGAAAGAGAAATTAAAATATCGTCATTTAAGCCCTGTCATACTATTCCAAACCGAATGCAGTATGCGTGATATTTAAACTCATCAAAGTTAACATTGATAAAGCTAGTTTAATTTAAATTGTACTGAGAAAATTTTAAAAGGTGCAAAATGCATGGTATAAAGTGGTTCTTCTCAGGTGTATATGCTTCTAAA
Organism: Piezodorus guildinii; assembly: GCA_023052935.1. Taxonomy (NCBI): domain Eukaryota; kingdom Metazoa; phylum Arthropoda; class Insecta; order Hemiptera; family Pentatomidae; genus Piezodorus; species Piezodorus guildinii. Next base: position 69,035,277 of record CM041293.1, read on the forward strand.
ATATGAGATTTCTTATTCTTAGCTTATCGCTTTTGAGATAGACTTAACACAAAGACAGACTTTGTTGCCTGACATGATTATTTCGAATCCGGGGACTTAAAACTTATATTTCCGGTGAAAACTAGAATATCAAAATTTTGTATTAAATTACAAATAGGTATCTACTTAAATGGTAAAGGTAACTATAATATATTAAAGTTTGCTTTTAGTCAATGAGTTACTATTTGAAATATGCTCAATGAATAAAGTTATTATTTAGTGATAGGCTAAATCTTCGTTTTACTTTTTAAACATCCTTTGCAACTTAAAGTGGATTTTGTCTACATGTAGGAATATTGTGGTATCTGAGGTGAGTAAATGTGCTTGTTTATTAATGCTTTTAAATGATCTCTAAGATAATTAGATATACTTGTTTTTGATATTTTATTTAATTTTTCGAAAATATAAAAAATAAAACCATACGAGATTAAAAGAGAAAAATTAACAATAAGTAATCATTGTGAATTTATAACAATAATGTTTTTGCAGTTTCAAATAGAGGATAGTTAAAAAAAATAAAACCAGTTTGATTTTAATTTAAGCCTGATTCGTAATACAACAACTAAACAAATATATAGGTACGTAATGTGCATATTATAAAATTACATAAACACTGAAATGAAATTTTTGGTATCTGTGAACCACAATGAAAACGGTTTTTTTAATATTAAACCACATAGACTAAAATATTAATGTAAATTCATTTAAATAATACAGTCAGTGTCAGTATTTTTTTATTAGAAGTATAGAGAGCTTAACATGACAAAAAATATGAACCATAACAATCTCCCAGAATCTGAAGATAAAATATCCCAGAATATCTGTTTGTATATTTATTTATTGTATACTTCTTAAGAATTATTTATTTATTATGTCCTACAGTAATATTAATTATAATTATTATTACATACAGCAAACATTGAAAATTATAATCACAATTACTGTAAAACAATAACAATACTAATAAGCAAATCTGATTAAAAAAAAAATTCTTATTTTAAGCTATGTTTTGTACGATTTAAAAAAAAAATGTTTACTGTCTGTAATTTTAAAATTCATTTACTGAAAATCCCTCTAAAAAATCTCTGTATTTCGAAGAGGTTGAAAAATGTATTTTTTTAACACTTATATTTTGATCATATGTATAATATAAAGCTGCTTATTTTTATTTAGTTATATTTTAAACAAATCAACTTTCTTCGATAATAGTATTCGAGAAAGTTTTTCCACTCACAATAGGTCACTAATAAAATTTCTTTTTATATTTTTAGCAGAATAGTGACATTTTAATCAAATAAAACGTTTCAATAAATATTATAAAAATCGAATGAAATGATAACACATTATTATTTACTTATAAATAAATTAGTCAACTATTTTAAAATAATACAAAATTCAGAATGTGAAGTTTCAACTTATTTATGTATTTCTTTTCTAAAAAAATAATAACAATTTGTTCTAATATGTACATGATATATTCTCACCAATTAATCCTTTTCTGATATAATAAATGATGTTATCAGTCATTAAAAATAACGTTTCGAAAATTATCTAATATGGCGTTAAAAAAATACATTTTTTAAAATTGTGGATGTAATTAGTTGACCGTTGAGAATTAATGCAAGGAATTAGTTCGGGTGGCGGTCATTAAATGAAACAACTAAATAGTTTCAACTATTTAGTTGTTTCATTTAATGACCGCCACACGGACTAATTCCTTGCATTAATCATTTTTTTAAATTATCCATTTTTATCTTGATAGTGGTTTTAAAATTTTGATGCTCTTTTTCAAATCTACTCTACATTATTCATCAAATACAGTTAAAATGTTAATTAATAAATAAATTAAAAATTTTCCTAGTTCGATTTTCGAGACTGTGCATTACAGAAAATTTGCCAACTAATGAAGGTAAGGAATGATGATACAATTTGCATTCAAAAGTAATTTATTTTATGTTCGTGCTGAAACAAACAAAAATGTTCTATTGTGATTTTAGATGAATAAATAATTTAAATCAACACTTTAGATCACACTGAAGTTTTGTATATGCATCAGAATTACGATAGAATGTATTGTGCAATAAATATACACAAGGAAATGACGTACGAATAAGAGGTAAATAAGAATAATGTTCTCAAAACTGTATTTGTTATATGTTATGAATCCAATCGACTACACATCTTAGAGATTAAGAATAGTTGTGTAGTTCTAAGAAAAGTAACTAGTTTTCCTTGCAGTTTTCCATTAACTCCGACTATTTTACTTTTACCTATACGCAGATGGAATATATATGTAGTAAGGGAAAGTAGTGCGATCTTGAAAATTTTGATTTTGATTAAATTCGCTATATCGATGTTAAATTTAATGGGCTTTATTGTCATATAGGTTTCAGTCTGATAGAGATTGTCTGACAGGGCTAAAATACCATACCATAACATTAGAATTGATGAAAAAACGGGTAAATCCATAAGAGGGAGGAATTTGACTTACAATTAAAAGGAGAGAAGAGCGAAAAAATTTTTTGATAAGAATATCATCTTGTTAGCATTGAAAAAAAAAACCCCGGTAAATATAAAAAAAACGCTTGAACGAATTCGATATACAACTAAAGGAGAAAAAGCAAAAATTTTTGTATGCGACACTTGTGTTTTTGAACATAGGTAGGTAAGTATTTTATTGTCAATTAAAGTTACATAAAACTTATAGTTAAACAGTTATAGAATAGAATAGAATAGAATAGAAATAGAATAGAAATTGATTTTTATTCTGGGACTGTGTCCCTTGAGAATAACATATTTGTACAGTTTACAATAAACAGTATGTCTGGCCAACAGACAAAATGAACATAATTAACTAATGTTTACAATTATGGGTAAATATATACGTAAAATGTAAAAATAAAATGAATAAAAATTAAAATAAAAAAATATCTTCAGAAAATAGTTGTTTGGACAAAATGAAAAATAAATGAGTTTGAATGGATAATAAAAACAAGAAAAATAAAAGTTTACATTATTTTGTTACTTGGTATTTTAAGAATAACATAAGCTTTGAAATAATAAAGTAACTTAAACTGGACAAGAAATAGTGAAAAATAAACCAATTAAACATAAATAAAAATAATATACTACAATGATACAAAACGAAGTCTTCTTTCACATAACAGGCATAATAATCACAATATAAACAATTTAAAAAGAAAATAAAAAAAAAAATGTAAAAAAAAAAAAATAATAATAAAATAAATCTTCCAGATAAAATAGTTGAAAAAATAGTTCGATACTTGTGGAAAAAAATAAAAATATTGAATACAATCCTACTAAAAAATTTAACATTGTCAAGCAGCGTCATTTTGGGATGCTAGAAGGTACTGGAAGAGAAGGTGTTTGAATGTGGAGAGGGATCGAGCATGGCGGATGTTTAATGGGAGGGAATTCCAGAGACTAGTAGAACGGGCCAGAAAGGAGCATTCATATTTTTTTGTTCTGTGGGAAGGGATATAAAGGTTGGACATACGGGATCTAGTCTCTAGTGGATGAATTGAGGGTTTGAACTGCAGGAGATTATAGATATAGGAAGGATGTTGGGAGTTGATAGTTTGGTATAGAAAAGATCCAAGGAAGTATTGCCTACGGGTGTGGGGAAAAAGCCAATTTGATTCGGTATAAAGATGGGATACATGAGACCGCCTCGACGTGCCATAAACGAATCTTAAAGAACTGTTCATGATCTGCTTCAACCTCTTCTCTAGCATCATCGAGAGGCCACCATATACCGCACATCCATAATCAAATTGAGGGAAAATTAAAGAGGATACAAGGAGCTTACGGGTGGACTGTGGGAGAACATGACGGGAACGATGGAATAATTTGAGGGAGCTTATTGACCTTCGGGAAATTTGGGCCACATGTGGTTTCCAGGATAAGGTTTGGTCAAAATGGATGCCTAAATTTTTCACAGAGGAGCTGAAAGTGATAGGATGGTCATTTAGAAATAGGGTAGGAAGAGAAGGAATAGATGTGAGGAGGGAATCGGATCCAATAATGATAGCCTGAGTTTTCGCAGCGTTTAAAGTTAAATCATTCTGATTTGCCCAATGACAAATCCTGCCCAGGTCTTCTTGAATACTAGTAAACGCTGCTGATAACTCAGTTGGAGGAAAAGTTAGATAAATCTGAAAGTCATCAGCATATAGGTGGTAGGAGCAGTGATGGATTGAATTGGGAAGATCGTTTATAAAGGCATTGAATAGGATAGGAGAAATACTTGAACCCTGGGCCACCCCTGAGGAAAGGGTAAGAAAAGAAGATAAAGGTTGGTTAGGAATGTGGACTGCTTGGGTTCGGTCAGAAAGAAATGACTGGAGCCAAAGAATAGAGCTGTAAGAGAAGGAAAGAGATTTTAGTTTGGAGTAAAGGATGGAATGGTTCAGAGAATCAAACGCTTTAGAAAAGTCAAGGAGTATTAGTACTGTTAGCTGTTTGTTGTCCATTGCAGTGTGTATGTCATTGGTGATTTTAGCAAGAGCAGATTGAGTGGAGAAACCAGGTCGGAAACCGGATTGGAGAGGATTGATTGATTTTGATTCTTCGAGGAATTTTGAAATTTGAGATTGTACTAATCTTTCTAGAGGTTTAGAAAGATTGGATAAGATGGAGATCGGGCGGAAGTCTTTAGGAGTTGTAGGATTGGGATTTTTCTTAATGGGATGGACAATGGTTTTTTTCCAAGAGATGGGGAATACAGAATTTTGGAGGGAAAAATTATAAATGAAAAGGAGCACTGGTAAAATTTCTGGGAGACATAGTTTTAGTAGTTTAACTGGGATTCCGTCAAAGCCTATGGAGTTTGTGCGGGATTTCATAACTGAAGTTATTATGTCAGTTGGTGAGATGTCAGAGAAATAGAAGTTTTCGGAGTTAAAAGATGGAGCTGAAGGATGCTGGGAAGATAGTGATGGCAAATTGCAAGAGGACGCAGATAGAAAGTAGGAATTTAATTCATCAGGTGATACTTGAATATCTGAAGTGGTAGTGGATTTACAGAGGGAGAGTTTTCGAAGGAGTTGCCATTGAGACTTAGGATCAGGAACTGAGGAAAGGGTTTCGTGAAAATAATTGGATTTCGCTTGTCTGACTCTTGATTGTGTCAAGTTACGGAGTACCCTGTACGCTTGGTAGTCATCCTCTAGTCTTGTGCGTCTGTAGCGTCTTCGGGCAGCCTCACGTCTCTTTTGAAGATCTTTTATTTCTTGACACAACCATGGAGCAGGACGGCGGCGAAAGGTGCAGGTTTTGAGAGGCGCATGGGTATCTAGTATCCTGAGTAGATTTGAGGTGAGGATATCTACCATAGAGTCAATGGAAGAGGAGGAGTAAATTTCTTCCCATTTCAAGGACTCAAGATCTGGTAGAATGGTTTCACGAGAGAAGGTGTCAAGGTTACGGAATGTTATGGTTTTAGGAAGGATTGCTGGAGTTTGAATGTTGTAAGATATTTGGATTAAATCGTGGGATGACAAGAATGGAACCGGCAACTGGGAGGAGGAAAGAAGGTTCTCTGCTGTATCTATAATGTAAACGTCCAACCAGGTGTCAGTCCGTCGGGTATGATGGGTGGCAGAAAAGGGAACAATGAACAGATTGAGGGAGAAGAAGAGATTTTCTAAGTAAAGTCTGTCGTTGGAATGTGAAAGGAAGTTGGTATTAAGGTCACCGGAAATTATTATGTTAGTGTAAAGAGGAACGTATTTGTACAGAGTTGATTCAAGGGATTCTTCGAATGGTACCAAAGGAGGGCGGTAGGCTACAACATATAGGAGAGGATTTTCTTTGAGGAGAACTTCAATAGATAGGAATTCGACATGTGGGTGCTCAGTTCGGGATGAAAATTCAAGGATTCGAAATCTAAGGCTATTGTGGACATAAAGCCCGACGCCTCCACCAGTACGGCAGATGCGGTCGTGACGGATAAAGGAATAGTCCGGAAAGAGAAACAGAAGAAGAAGGGATGTAGGGTTTTAACCATGTCTCGGAAACGGCAACAATATGGTAGAAATTTTGGGTGAAATATTGAAGGAATTCGTCGAAGTGAGCGGCTAAGGATTGGGCGTTAACGTGACAGGTAGTTAGGATACTAGACATGCTGGAGGTGGGATGGGAAATGAACAAGGATTAGAGGGGAGACGCTGTACATATAAAAATATAATTAAGTCAATTTCAAGTGAAAGAAAGAAAACAAGATATATATATGTACACATAAACAGGCTCACAAACACAAATGCATAAGCACATACGCGCTCATATACATACATACATATCATAAAGAAAATCATAAACCATCTCCGAGGTAAAGCGTTGAATTTAAGAGAACTTATATGAATAAAAATCCCTAATATATGTAAAAAATGCGATAAAAATATAATAATGAATGTATTCCTAAAACCATTAACCGTTGTTATATTCCGATTGATACTAGCCAGATGACGGGGATCCTGATGTCAGCCGAATACTTCTAAATCTTGCACCTGGTCTATGTAGATGACAGGGTGTCCGTCTTCTTTCCTACAACGGACTCTTCCGCCAGTGAACCAAACATATTTCAGTTTTCCAGCAGTCTTCCTTTGCCGGGCGAGCCAATAGAGGTGCCTGTTAGCGGGGGTCATTTCCTCGCTCAGATATATCCGGTGGCAGTCATTCGCCTGCCAGCCGATATCCCTCGTGGTTAAATCCCTCTTAATCTTCCGACTTCTAATTAACTCGTCCCGAGTGGTCTGCCTGACAAATCGAGCGATGACAGGGGGTGGTCGAGGGTCATCTTTTTTCTGTCTACGACGCTCCACTACGTCTAGATCCTCCATATTGATTTTGATGCCCAGGCCTGCCGCTATATTGCTCACCAGAGCCGCGGGGGTTTCCCCGGGTCGGACTGGTATGCCCCTAATTTCTAATGATTTCGACAAAAGGCCCTGTTCAGCCCTATTCAGCCGTATCTCCAGTTCGCCCACTCGGCACTTTAATGCTTTATTTTCGCTAGCTAGGTCTTCTAAATAATTCGATTGGCCCTCTAGATGGTTTTCAATTTTACTGAGCCTCTCGTTAAGCTCAAAGCTCAGTTCTCCGTATTTTTCGAGTGATGATTTTATGTCTTTAATTTCTTGATTTACTTGGGCGCCATGTCTATTTACTGCCGAAAGTATATCTGATGGAGATGGTTCCTTAGCTTGATGTTGGATGCTCTTTATATTAGTGGGTGATATAGGATTTTCGGTGACTGTACCAGACTTTTTTCCTTGAACACACTTAGGGCACAGCCATGACTTTTTATGAGTCTTGAGCGCTTCAATATCTTTTTCCGATAGGTTACAGCACTTGCCATGAAAAATAACACGGCACTCGCTGCAGCCAACACTTTTCTTCTCCTCTCTGGTGATGGCACCATCGCAAATCGAGCACTGAACCATTTTTATAATTGATAAATAAATATGACTTACTCGTAGAGGTGTTTGTCAATAAAGGCCTGATGTTGACGTCCTTTAATACTCTAACGTCTTAGGGATTAGCACTCTGACTGCCGGCTGCTTTCGAATAAACCCGGACTTTACAACTAATTATGTCTTTGTTTTTGCTGTTTAATTAGCTTCCGTGAACGAGATAAATGCGGGTTCCACTATTTACTTTAAATATTTTGAGAAAAAAATAAAATGAGTTAAGAAGAATAAGTTATAGAAGAGATAAGAAGAAAAGAACACAGGAGCGGTGTTGACACGTTGCCGTCTATGGCCAGACTGTTATAATGGTGTTTCAAGCAGGATGGGCTTTTTCACACTCTACATGTAAGCAATTATTAGAATACTAATTTATAATTTAACAAATAAGAAAAATAATAGAGGAAAACATAAAATTGGAACGTATAATATACCGTTAGAAAGCTTAAGATTTAAAGACAAACATTATCTTAGACACAAAATTGTAAAAGTTAATGAACAGCGATGAAAATACTATAAAACTAACTGATTGTGGTAAATAATAGTAAAATATATTATTTAATGCAACACATGTTTGTATTGAAACTCAACGTAATTAATTTGTTTACCTTTTCATTTCCAACTTAATTTGATTTTAACAACGGAGATAGATGAAAGTCTTGTGTTGTGCGCACCAGATTTTCATTAATTTATTTTCTTGATACAGGCAATCCACAACAACGGTGACGTTTGTCGACGCACAGTATTGCAAAAATATTTCAAAGATATCACCAATGATAGTTCATGCATAGTTGAGTTATGGAGAATGTTAGTAAATGGAATTACTAATACAATTTAATTTGGATACAAATAATACCGGAGAAAAAATAATATTTTTTTTATTTTTTTATTTGTTAATCCGCCTCTACCCTTGAGGGTCATTGGCGCGATCGAAATAATTATATTCTAGGGTAGAATCCTATCATTTTCGTGAATTATATTAATTTGTTAATACTTTCTTCCTCATCTTTAAGTATTTCTTTCATGTCTTTCTTTAGATTCAACCCTTTTCTTGACTGCTCATAAAGCGGGCACTCAATCAGCAAGTGTTCTACAGTTAGAGGAGAATTGTTGCATTTTTCGCAGGTTGGCGCTTCCAGGCGTCTCAAGAGGTAACCATGCGTAAATTGGCAGTGCCCAATTCTTAGTCTGCATACAACAATTTCCTCTCTCCTTGAAGATCTTGCACTAGTTCTCCATTTCTGACAGTCGGATTTAATTGTTCTCAACTTTGATATCTTTTCTCTCCAACCATCCTCCCACTCTTTCAGAAGAACTTTCTTGTAGCTACTCACCCAATCCTCCATTGTGGTTTATTTTATTTGAGTAATCTCTTCGGCTTCACCTTTTCTGGCTGAATCAGCTGCTTGATCGGCTCTTTCGTTCCCAATAATTCCACAGTGAGATGGTACCCAAATCATAATCACTACTTTAGACATTATTTTTGTTTCCCACCATTCATTTATTATGTCTCTAATTATGGCGTTAGAAGATGTTTGGCTGTCAATGGCTGTAAGAACACTTCACGAGTCTGTAACGATAGTCCATGTCATTTTTTCTGAGCTTCTAATCCATTTGAGAGCTCTCAGTATGGCTGTGGCTTCTCCGGAGAAGACGGAGCTCTCGCCTGGCAGACTGAACATGAGCTGTTGCTCTCTGCTGTAGACAGCACAACCAACTCTGTCTTCCATTTTGGATGCGTCAGTAAACAACATATCGAAGTCTTGATATTTTTCTGTCAGCCTGAGAAAAGAGTTTCTAATTTCTATTGGGAGTGCTTTCCTTATTTTCGCCATTGATCTATCTATATATGGTCTCATTTTTAGCCAGTAAGGCATTTTCAGTTCTGGAATGGATTTAATACTATTTATATTCATATCAATTCTGTTCAATATTTTATAAATGATATCCTTGATCCCACCATCTCTTCCCTCTTCAGCAAACAACCAAGAAGCTAAGGAAATAATATTTAAAATTAATAAGAATAAATAATTCATAACAATAAAATGTATAGTTTTTGAGCTTTCAAATGATTCATATTAGTTAATTTGTTTAAAATAATTAAATGGAATCTATGTATTTTTGTTATATAAATGTCGTATAATAATATGGTAAGTTGACACCTATCAATTGCTTGTAGTCTGTGACTAAGTCTTTTGCAGGTCTTGCAGATATATCGACTTTTCAGATTGCATAATATCGAAAGGAAAACTAAAAACCAATGGTTACTTTCTTTGCGGTTCCGATTTTGCAGCTCTATGTGCGTTCCGTCTTGTGCAACGTATTTTCATTTCGTAACCGATGCAGGCCGAAACGAAATTCTTATGGTCCATATCGATTAAGGGATTTGTATTTTGATGAATATATCCTACATAGTTATAGTTATTATAACCTCTTACAATCATCGTAATTTATAATTTCAGAAATTTAAAATTTATATGTGAAAAACTCTTGAATTGTTACCTTCTTTCATCCAACGATATTACAGTATTATTTAATATCCTTAACTTTCAGAAGTAAGTTTTTGGTTTATTAATTTCAATAATTAATAATACATTTGTAATCGAACAAAAAAAAATAAAATAAAAATACCCACTTTAAAAATTTGATGGCTTACGTTTCAAGAAGCCCGAATGACGAATAAAAAAAAAAATCCGTTTGTCTAATGATTAAATACATAAATACTTATTTCTTCTAGTGCTATTTCATAGAAAATTAAATTTTCTATAAAACAAAAAAAAAAAATCATCGGAATGGGTTAAGAACTAACGGAGATATAGCATTTTAAAATTAGCATTGCTGATATATAGCATTTCCAAGTCAAATTCAACCTGTTCCAAGTCAAATTCAACCTTTTCCATTTCAAATTCAACCTTTTCCAAGTCAAATTCAACCTTTTTCGATTTCACTAAAATAATAAAAACAAATTAACATAATTTTATGTGTTTATGGTTATTTTAATTATACATTATGTTTTTAACCCTTGTGGCTTGTTAACTATTCCCAGGGGCCTTTTTACATATAATAAGTCACAAATATAATAATAAGTATAACCGATACTATAATTTTCATACATTTTCTATACAAGGGCTGGCAGTCGGATTAGCGGGGGTTCGTTTTATTTTAGTATTAGAATCGCGGGCGAGAATATTATTAATAGAGATTGGTTTAAACTTTTTCGTATTTATTGGATACTAGGCTTAGTAGCTGTATTCCCAAAGGTTCGTTACCGATTATACTATTAATTTTAATCGCGCTCGCTTAAATATGGGTTTATTATAACTTTTTCGTATTTATTGGATACTAGGATCAGTAGCTGCTAGTATCAGTAGTATCTAATAAATACGAAAAAATTATAATAAATCCATAATTGAGCGAGCGCGATTAAAATTAATATTATAATCGGTAACGAACCTTTGGGAACGCAGGTACTGAGCCTAGTATCTAATAAATACGAAAAAGTTATAATAAACCCATATTTGAGCGTGCGCGATTAAAATTAATAGTATAATCGGTAACGAACCTTTGGGAACGCAGCTACTGATCCTAGTATCCAATAAATACGAAAAAGTTATAATAAACCCATATTTGAGCGAGCGCGATTAAAATTAAGAACAGTAGAAATACAATGTTTGAATAAATTTATTATCCTGTTTATCCTATATGATATCCCTGTATAATGCAGTTTGTTTTTGTTTTAATTCAATGATCTTTCTCCAATGACCACATATGACAATACGAAGAAACGGTCTGTAGCTTTTGCTTTATTCACTTAACTATGATTGCCAATAAATTTTAAAATAGTTTGTTCAAAGAACTTGCATGATTCCAGGTTATCCCTTTGTGATTTTTAAGAATAAAGATATACCAAGAGAGCTTGCGTAATTTTATATTAAGTTTATAGCTCGGGACAAACGTGACCATTCCAATTATTATGTTCTATTTTTCGTTAAATTTAGTTTCTTTGTTTAATATTTTCGTTCTTCGATTCCGAACAGCTAGAACAAAATAAGCAAAATGACCGTCATTACATACATATATTAAATAAACTAAATTCTATTAATATATTTTCCTATAAAATTAAAAAATGGCATAATTGCTAATAAAACTGACAACTAATTTTGTCTAGAAACCCTACTAGGTTCAATAAGTTGAAGAGTTCAATTATTATTAAACAATCAACGTGCATTTTATTTATTAATTGCACTACCAGTGCATATAGATATTACATTTATATATTACAATATTTATAATTCTTGGGAATTAATAGAAAGCTTAATAGAAACCTCCTCTAATCCTTGAAAGATATTTGATTAATTGATTATGAAATCATTTATAGCGTTTTCGATTTACTGCAAAAACATATGTTTATTCTTTTACATTTTTGTTTAAAATTTATTTTCGGTGAAAGACTTGTTCTATATTTTGGCCCTTTGTCTCTGTATTTTATACTTGATAATGAGATCTCAATTTATTTCCGTCTATGATTTCTTGATTATTAACTTCATGTAAGGAAGAAAAGCCATGTATTACACAAACTCATCATGCGTATAAATAATAATTAGAAAACTAAAAAAAAAAAAAAAAAAAAAAAAATGAAAAGGTTTATTAATTTTTAATACCCCAAATCATTATTTGTCGTGAGATCCTGAAAACATTATTCAATGTATACGTTTTTTTTCTTATCGAATATATGTTAAATTATTTTAAAGAATAATTGTAAACATTTTTGTTTAATCAGATTTTTTTTTTTACTTTTAATTTTTATCCAGATAGTTATTATTCAAACAAACTTCCTTTGTTTAGTTTTGAAAAAAAAAAAAAAATAATATATAATATATATATATATATATATATATATATATATATATATATATATATATATATATGTCAGTTACATTACTTCTGCATTTCTAATAAATGTCTATAAACAAAAATATTTGTTTTGCAATCTACATGCCTATTATTGAATATCTTCATTTTCAATGTATCAAGAAGGAAAACGTTATAACATATTTATTTTAGTTTTAATAATTTTAATTTGTTCATCCTATTAATCTTATTCATTTAACTTTATTTGTTTATTCACTTGACATTACTTTATGCTTCTGTGGTAAATCGGACGATGCTACAGTGGGAGTCATAAATTTTACGCACCTTCCGAAGGACGGTATAACTTGGGATTTTCATTCCTATTGAAAAATTGCTGGGTCAAATGTCGGATGTGAACCCGCAACCTTTGGCATATGCTAGCCACTACACCTCAGGTGACCCCCAAATATATCAACCGAGTCAATCTGCCTAACTTCGCTTGTATTGTAAATGTATGATTTTCAAGAACTGCGAAATTACGTTTTGACCAACATCGCAGGTCTTTATCATAGCTAAATAGAAACTAGACAAATGCAAACGTATGGTTAAAGAAATATATGTGTGAAGAATATTTGCATTAATATATTTCTCTATTTGTAATGTTGCCTTGCATCTTCTCTCTCTCTTATGTCCTGGTCACTAATTGAAATAAAGGTTAATAAACAGTATTTTTTTAATCTGAGGAACTTAAAAAAAAATTAATAAGAATAAACCTATTTAATACACCAATAAACTGTTTGGAAATGAAATTTTGGTTTAAATGAGTATGATGATAATCAAACCCATCTTTATCAATTGAGTCCCATCTCCAAATTAAAATAAAAGAGATCGCTTTAGAACATATGGAGATTCGTACTTTTTCTAGATTAACGGTCGTATAATGAGGTATTTAGGGTAAGATCATGCTTTTTCTTACTTTTGGTCAGACTTTTGGTTATCCACTTTATCGAAGCATGGTTGTACCCAAGAAGGGTCTCTATATTCCAGGGTCTGAAATAACCACATAAATAATTATTTTCCATAGTGAGAATTCGAACTTGGAACCCAGAATACTTTAGATCACACTATATGTACTAGATCACACCACTTCCATATCATAGTTACTGATTAGAAATTTTAAAACAAAAAAATTTACCTCTACATATAGAGATTCGTACTATTTCACGGCCAGCGACCGTGTAAGGAGATGGTTAGTCCTTGATCACGCTCAGTTTTGGGTACCCACTTTATGGAGGCTAGGTGTGTTCCAGGAGGGTCTCTATACCCCAGAGACCCTCCATGGCGAAAATAACATAATAAATAATTCTGCCTCAGCCGGGTACACTAGTGATACCACAGTACACTACGGTTCTCTCCCTATACCACGCCGTCCTTCAAGAAATTAAAATGAAGAATTAATTAATTAATAATAGGCTTAGCGAACCCGAAGGTTCCGAACTCCGGACTCGTCCAATGTTCACCATTCAAGCCACGATTAAGTAAATTTAAAAAATAAATAATTATATTGATTTCTTCTTCAAGTGATTAATTAATCGGATTTCTTCAGCTGCTATGGTGTTATAACATAAAGGAAATACCATTACTACCGATGCGTTTCAGGTATTCGTAAACTTTGCCTGATCCTCAATATGCATAGATTTCGATCCACATCTCGATTATTTAACGATTCTTATCGCCGAGTCAATGGACTCTAGATTCGTGATACAATTACTTATAATTGTAAAGTATCGTTACATAAGCACAAATAGCATGTTAATCAATCAGCTAAAAATGCTAATTAGTGCTTTCATGCGATGAGGGAATAATTGGAAGAGGTTCATGGAAGAAAGCTCGGCACCGGATGTTCGACTCCTACACATCCTGCACGATCGGAATCCAAGCCACTTTTATTTTTACTCCATCCCATTAAGCAGGCTAGAAAGATGCATAAACATGTCGGTTGGTCGGTGGTGTTGTCCCAAGATAAGATCACTGACAAGATAGCTCTTTTGTTTACAAGGGTTATTTATATATTTTTTTTTTTTTGTGGTCTAAGTATACTAGTGAATGTGAGGTAGGTAGTCGTATTCTATAAGAAATCACGTAACACAAAGAAAACCTTAAGAAAGTATTTTAAATAACTTAAAATGATTAAGAAAAATATTGCAACCTATGTATATTATACATTTCCGAAAAATTAATAAAAATCGGGTGCAAAATACCCTTGTGGTTGCAAAGCACTAGTGAATATATAAATAATAAAAAATAAAATAAAATAAATAAAAATATGAGTTACGAAACGGGTTGGAAAAGTATTCAACCTTTTTCAAATGGTTGCAGGAGTATAATATTTTAATTTAATGTTTGTGAGTCCACCTATACTCCATAGGGCCATTGGTGTCTACAAAATAAACTATACTCCTTTGATGTTTATAAAGTCCATCAGTAGAAATGTTATTTATCCTCGTCACGAAGTATTTCTTGTATATTTATTTTGGTTTATGATTTTCGTCATTGTGGATATAATTAGTTGACCGTTGAGAATTACTGAAGGAATTAGTCCGGGTGGCGGTCATTAAATGAAACAACTGAATAGTTTCAACTATTTTATTGTTTGCCAACGTTTCGACCCCATTGTGGGTCATCATCAGGGCGTCTGGTAGGTGAGTGGAAACCACCTACCAGGTGTTTATGATTTTCGTTAATGACCCTTTGTAATCGACAATCGATTTTTATAAAAAAATTATATCAGTTAGAATCGTAAATGTAAAAATATGTTTCTATACTATCCATAATATTTCATATACAACTCTCTTTCTCAAGATATTACCGTCCGATTAGCCACATCTTTATAAAGGGACGTTAAATAAATAAACAAACAAACAATAAGTTTCCTATAAAAAATAAAGAAAAGAAAGAACGGCGGTATAAGAAAACAAATATCCATTATAATTAATCATCACGCGGTGTTTAGCATAACAGCCTCCTATACTAAAGGTCCCGGAGTTCAAACCCACAGGTAACGGGAGTAAAAAATCCTTAGTTAGGCTGTCCTTTGGAGGGGACGTTAAAAGGTGGTCCCGAGCCGAGCCGGTGCGATGTCAGGTATTCGCTAAACATCCCTATCCTAATAAAACCTAGATATGCAGAATTTAGGGATGCTACTGTAGCACCGTCCGATTAGCCACAGCTGTATAAAGGGACGTTAAATGAATGAACAAACAAACAACAAGTTTCCTAAAAGAAAAGAAAGAAAAGAAAAAACGGCGGTATAAGAAAAAAAAGCCATCATAATTTTTCATACATAGATCAATCTTCTAAAACAGAGAATAATTCGAATTATAATGCCAATCCCGTAGTCAATCATTTTTTTTTTTAAATTACAAAATATTTACTATTGTTTTTGAAAATAACATTCGTTATTAATAACGTTGTAGAAACGTCAAATCAATCGATTTTCATAAACAATTTATATCAGTTAAAGTCGTGTAAATGTAAAAATATGTTTCTATACTATCCATAATATTTCACAAACGACTTACTTACTCAAGGATATCTTCAGTGAAATGCATCATAGTACAAAATAAAATTGAGTTTTAATTATAGAATAATATATGTGCAATCCTAACAAAATCACATGTATGGTTCATTCAGTATACAAAGAAATAATGATCAATAAATATAAAGTAATATGAAACTGTTTCAACGAATTTATTTGATGAATATACATTAGAAATTATTTTTTTTTAAATTTGTTTATTGAGATATATTACAATTTGTTTCTATATGAACATTAGTAATAGTGATATAAGATCCCATTCACACAATATATACTGTATACAATGATAAAGTCAAATTAACTAAAATATAATATATATACAAAATAAGAAAACAAACAACAACCTATAATTGAGGTAAATACACATAAATGATATATATATATAGAATTAAATAATAATAAATATTAAAAACAAATCAAAACATTAACCTATATTTGAGATAAATAAAAATTTGCAAATAAACAAACATAACACAATAAGCTCCATTTGTGGAGGAAAAAGTAGAATCCAAGAGATCCTAGACACTCCCTCTCGGCCTCACTCAGTGGAGGAGAAATTATTAAAACCAAAATTTAACATATTCAAGTATTTTTCAATTCATATTTTAATTACTTATATACAACCTTATATTGATTTAAATGATTCATACATCAAATCGAAAAATACAGTCCATCTGCTACGATACATTTATATTTTTCAAAATACAATTTAGTGTTGGTACAAGTAGGTGGCTTTTGTTGCGTATGCTATGGTCAGCTATATATTTTCATCATAACTATAATATTATATTTTTAAATTGTTACACGACACAATTCAAGCTAACTTAAGGTCGAAATCAAATCCGTGGCTTCATGGTTCATAACCCTAGAGTCCTTGTCGTTACACAATTAAAAAAAAGAACAGCCTACATTTCGTTCTGTAATGATATTTCATACTAACAGCTAGAATTTCAAAGGCTACTTTCGAAACATCTGGCCTTAAATAGTTTCATTGTAGTAAGTGGCTTTATATATTAATTATTTGTTCTAATCCCTTAATAATAAAAATCCATCCAATAAATTTCGTAGCTCTGAATATTTTATGCTTTATGCTTTTCACTTGTTTAAAAGAAAAATGAGTTATTTATGACTTTCAGTTTAAGCTTTAGTAATACTAGAATATTTAAAGGTGAACGAAAACAAGTGCTCACACGTCACATTCACTCTTCGACGCAAATCCTGTCCAACGGTTTATTTAAATTCCCTACCGCTTCCTTCCTCTGACACAGTCCGGTATCTTGGCTTTTTACTAGACAAAAGACTGACGTGGAACCCACACACAAGACTTAAAAGAAAAGAACTTAACCGCAGATTCGGCCAGTTATACAGACTACTAAATAGAAAATCTCATCTTACAGTTGACAACAAATTACTAATTTACAAGACAGTACTGAAACCAATATGGACCTACGGACTTGAACTGTGGGGGACAGCTAAACATTCTAACATCAAACGCATCCAATCCTTCCAATCCAAAGTTCTCCGAACAATAGTTAATGCTCCTTATTACGTTACCAACTCTACCCTACACCACGACCTTAAAATTCCATTTATTTTAGACCTGGTACCATCCAAATTTTCCAAATTTCATCAGAACCTTAGTCATCATCCTAACCCTCTAGCACAATCCCTATCCAGTACCACCCATCCCTATAATCCTCCTCGAAGATTGAAACGGCAGTGGCCGCGAGACGTATTGTAAACGTTTAAATTGGAGTTCTGACACTGGTCAGATCCTCCACTCATGTAATGTATGTTTGTGGCTATTACGCCCTAGTTCGGCCTCCACTGATTCACACCAGTGACGCGGCTGAGAGCGAGGGTCTAGGATCTTTTGGATTCCGCTTTTTCCTCCACAAGTGGGGGGAAAAGCCCAGTCTGGGGTCCCTCTATAGCACTTGTATATTTTGTATATAGTTATGTTTGTTTGAATGATGTTTGTTTATCTGCAAACTTTTATTTATCTCAATTATAGGTTAATGTTTTGTTTTGTTTTGTTTTTATATTTATTATTATTTAATTCTATATATATCATTTATTTGTATTTATCTCAGTTATAGGTTGTTGTTTGTTTTCTTATTTTGTATATATATTATATTTTATTTGTTTGACTTTATCATTGTATATATTGTGTGAATGGGATCATATATCACTATTACTAATGTTCATATAGAAACAAATTGTAATATATCTCAATAAAATAAAAAAAAAAAAAAAAAAAAGAATATTTAAACTTGTCTTTAATCTTATATCTTATCCTTTGCCACGAAGATATAAGTTTTGTGGCCTAAGGTTTGACAGGTTTTATAATATGTCCGTTGTACTTTTAAGATTAACCGATTGAGAATTGTGTTCCGTAATTGATCTGTTGGGCGCCCTACTGATGCACGCAAGCTTAGACTCAATACATTCAATGGTCAACATCCACTGATTATGGAGATTTATATTCCACAGTATACATTGTTTCGGAAAAGCACAAATCAAACCTCGAGCCAGTTATATACAACATTTGGTTGTCAACTCCCGCTACATGATGACCCACAAACGGGTTCGAAATGTTGACAGACAAAAAATTTTTAATAATATTCTATTGTTTCTTTCACTGACCGCCACCCGGACTAATTCCTTCCTATAATTCTCAATGGTCAACTAATTACATCCATTATGTACAAATAATGGAAATAGTGGAAAACAGGCGTAACCTGAACATTCCCCCAAAAAACTAAAACTTTTCTGAATCGTTCAGTGACTAACCTTATCTAGTTAACTGTTAAAAAGTCTTAAAGGGAGAATCAGAAGAAAACTCATTATTTACAAATAAATCTAAAACTATTGAAAATTTATTTATCGCAAACATTATTCTGAACAAGACTTCTTGAAGTGAAAACTTCTTTAGCCGCGTTAAGCGATTTTCGGCGATTTACCGTTCACGTTACTAACATGCGCAGCGGTCTGTGGATACCGGTCTACTAGAGATAGGATGTCGAAATCAATTTCCGTGATCGTTATCGATACCGATGTAATATCGGCACAAATATATCGATATTTTTCAATATCGTTATTTCAGGATTTAATTGAATAAAAATCAGTTGCAAATGAAATGAATAAAGACATGGTAGATAAACTATGTTTTGGAACATACAATTTCCTGTATACAAAGCTAATATCATGAATATATTAACTCTCTTGAAACTAAAATATCGATATTTGTAAATATTATTAATACATTACTTCACATGAAAATGTTTAGACACACGAAGCGAAATCATTATGATCTTATTGTAAATATTTAAATCGTAGTGAAACGAAATTAAAAAGAATAGGTTGATAATTTTAGAATAGAAATTAGGCATTTAAAAATAAATTTATTAAGTTTAAATTATACATATTTTAACTAAGCACAACGTATATTCTATTACTAACCAATCTTTTCTTTTTTTTTTTGTTTGGAAGAAAAAGTAAGTTTATCTCTGCATTGCCTATTTATCAGTGTTACACACCGACATACATTAAAAAATATGTCTGGAATAAAGATTATTTTTGAACTAATAGAACTCAGTCTGGAAGTTTATGTACGAGTATTTGATTGTTAACTTTAATTGTTAATGGAACTCAGGAAAAATATCTAATATTAGCTAAGAAATACTATATTTTAAAATTTCCTTATTTTTTTTAAACCACATTTTTAAATATATTGATTTTTTCATTAAATTAAATATAAGAAATAAAGGAGGGAAAAAAATAGTTGTAAGCCATTTGGGACAAGAGGAAAAATTATGCCATATCCTAATCAACAAACAAATTAACAATAACGGTTGAAGATACCTGTAACGCGGTGGTTAGCATAACAGCCTCCTATGCTAAAGGTCCCGGAGTTCAAACCCGCAGGTGGCCCTTGGATTTTTTAACGGGAGTAAAAAATTCTTAGTTAGGCCGTCCTTTGGAGGGAACGTTAAAAGGTGGTCCCGAGCCTGAGCGATGTCAGGTATTCGCTAAACATCCCTACCCCATAAAACCTAGATATGCAGAATTTAGGAATCCTACTGTAGCACCGTCCGATTAGCCACAGCTGTATAAAGGGACGTTAAATGAATAAACAAACAAACAATAAGTTTCCTAAAGAAAAGAAAAAACCGCGGTATAAGAAAAAAAATATCCATTATATTTTTTCATACATAGATCAATTTTCTAAAACAGAGAACGATTCGAATTATAATGCCAATTCCGTAGTCCATCATTTTTTTTTTTTTTTAATTACAAAATATTTACTATTGTTTTTGAAAATAACATTCTCTGGACTGTCAAGCTCCTTAAAAAAATGCGGTAATGAGTACTTAATTAGAATTAATTAAGATCAATCCCAACTGGGTAAAATCGACATCACTACTCTATGGTCAAGGAGACCTCCCTAAAGAAAGAACAGAAGCAGAGACCTGTATAATCAGAAGAGAGGTTAAATTATGTCGGGTGCAAGTCAGTCACGACTGGGCAAGGACAGCAGCTCAGATCCACTTTCGCTATCTTGCGGCCCCAAGCACATAAATCTATTTTTAACTCAATATAATTACGAAATGATTAGTTGTTAGGATTAACTGCATAACGTAACATGCCATCTGGTAAAGGAAGTTTCGTAGGTGTAATTGGACGATTCGATTCAGGCTTGCAATTTCCATCGACGAAATGTGAGGGCTAGATATATATTTACGAGGCGATGAAGTTATATTTCTTAAAATAAATGCTTTGAAGGTCACTCTGTAAATAATCATGATTACCACCAGGGAGTGTACTATACGATAAAATAAAATAATAAGACAAAAATAATCTTATGAAGGCATGAAGGTAAAGGTTGTACCTTTCTATTAAAGAAAAATAATTGGGTGTAAAATACAAAAAAAATAATAAAAAATGACCTTTCGAATACTCAATAATTCCTTTAAAGCATCATATAAGCTTCTTCAATCCTATTAGAATAAAAAAAAAAAAAAAAAAAAAAAAAAAAAAACGGCAGTTGAGTTATTTATTTTAGGGAAGAAACTTAAGTGCCCTACGAAATTCTCGTAATTGTAAGAAGTTACTGGGAAAAAAAAATTCATAGGCGTTGAAACAACACGTGATATTATACAATATAAAGGGAAATTTTTGCTTTAACAGCTAACTAATGGTGTTGGTAAGAAAAATTTAGGAGTGGAGAAACAATGTTGGAACAGAATAAGGACTCCGGGCGACCATTAATGGACTCTAATGAGGTTCAGTTACAAGTATTTACTGGCAAAATCCGAATAACCGTGAGAAATGGCATGGTCGCGGTCAAACTGACTGAAAAAAAAAAAAATCATCCATGTTTTGCATTTTTTCAAATTTATAAGGCGTTATTCATCACGAATAGGTTCCTGAAAGATGCTCTAGGAATTATGAAGAACAACTGGAAACATTGCACGCGAAGTGGTTAGACTTGTTTGATTAACCGAAAAGGAGTTTTATTTCAAGAAGATAATGCTCGAGCTCACACTTTCCGTCCAACTAAAGCGAATTTTAATTAGTTTCATGAGTTCGAAATTCTACGTCATCCACTATATAATAGTCCAGGCCTTGTCTATTTTCTTCAAGGGAATATTTTCTTTGAAATTAAATGAATGAGAAACCCAACTTTCGAGTTTTTTGTCATTCGAGACACCTTGAGTTGGTCATCTGCAGTCGATTTACTTACATTAAGTTTTCCTGCTAGTTCTAGAATGGTTTTTCTGGAACATTCTTCCAAAGTTTGCCAAACACTGTAATTAACAGAAGAGGTCCTTATTTTTCTTGAAAGGTTGTGTGTATGTTTCGAAATTTTAAACCGGTGCACTCGCCAATACGTTTCGGCCGAGTTTATACTCGTAAAGTAAAATTATATGAAAACCACGCAAAGACTTAAATCTTTGAATTAACTATTTTCCTGTAACGAAATGCTAATGACGGAACCAAAAATTAAAAAAAAAAAAAAATTGAAATATCAAGTTTTGTAATTTATACAAATGAATAATAAATCAATCGTCAACAGTTTAATATATAAAGGTGTATTTAAACAAAAGTCTAAAATCCATCTAGATTTTCTGGATAGCTTAATATGTAAAATATCACAAATGAAATATAAAATAATTTCATTTATTCTTATATTGTTAAATACTTGTTAAATGCATTGTATTATTGCATTGTAATAATTATTCTCATAATTGTATTGATATTATAACGGTGTAAGCTAAAGAATATCAACTATGAGATGCGGTTGGTAATTGAATCGCTTCCAAGATGTCAAGGATACTAAACCGGGTTTTTGACATTTAAAAGTCTTACTTTCAAAGGATTCTCCCCCGCACGATTGGTTTTAGTGTTCGTTCATATAACAACAAAATGATACATTTTGGTTCTATTTTTGTTTCATTATATTTAATCATGAACCTTTGTAATGAAAAACAAAACAAAAATAGTTGTGGGATATAAATTCAATTCAGAACAAAAAAGAATCTTTAAAATCAGTGGAGAAATAGCGAAGGTATAGCGTTTTGAATTTAAGAGTAATGATTTGTCTATCTGAAACTCTTTGTCCAATTTATTGCTATACATATAAATTCATTGCCTCAATAGTTATGTAAATTTGTATACCGTAACATAATTATTAGGTAAAAATAAACCACGGTATAATAATTTGCAGCATTTTTTTTAACCTTGTTTCTATTTTTTTTTTTTTTCTTAAAAAGGGAATAATAAAAAATAAATAATTAGTTAACTTTTAAATATAAACATAAGGAAATTTTTAAAGGAATTATTGAATATTTTTTGTTTAAAAAAGTATCTATTGGTATAAGAGAATCTTATAAAAAATATAAATACATTTTTAAGATTTGTTGGATGTAAGATGGTAATTCCATATCGTGATGTTTCTCTAGATAATTTAATGTTTAGATCAAATCTGATAACACTAGAATCCAGGCGACCTAAATTGACCTACTATTCTTATATAAAATTATTCAGGGCTTAATTAATTGTTCTGACTTATTAGAACATATTTACTTCCATGTCCCGATAATGACTACCAGATCATGCCCACTTTTTTCTACTGCTGTAACAACTACTAATTATCTTTATCGTTCTCCTATTAATAGACTTCACCGGCAGGGAAATAAAATATGTTATGCTCATTGATTTCTTTAATGTTAATTAATCAAACATAAAAAAAAACAGTTACCCATCATTTTAGAATTATTCTTGTTAAAATAGTATAATTATTGTTAAAATTGTATTACCATATATTTCTGTTTCTTAGTACTCACAGAATTCGTATTATTTTATTTTATTTTTTTTTTTAAGTGTTGTTCACCGAAAAAAATAATAATTATTAGACTAGTTTGATTAGATGTGTTTATTCTAGTTTCTTATCGCATGTATCCTATTTTTCAAAGCTTATTTATTGCCTTTTCTTAATATTTCTGTACTGTTTGTGATATTGAATTTGTTTAAAATAGTCCAAGTGATGGTTACACATATATTTTTATAAAGCTCTTCACTACTGAGGAGATTTTAGCTTTGTCAACCAGTTTAAAAGAAAACTTCAAAACGTCGCAAAAACTTACGCAACTTCAGGATGTCATTAAATTTTCAGATTTCCTCTTCAGTTGGGTTCTCTTCACCATCTTCCGCGGGATGCCATTCAAGAATAACGGAAGTCCTGGGTATACCGAATGTAGAACAGCATTAACGTTATAAGACGTTCGGGGAATTGTAACTGTTTTGGATTACGCTATATAAATTATAATTGTAAATTAAATTATTGTGCTTACTTTTTCCAGCATAAACTTATTGTTTAGTAGTGACCTTATTGTATTAAGGGAGAAGAATTATCAATTTATTGATCCGAAATTTCGTTTTTTTTTTTTCTTTTCCTTTTAAGATTAAAAATATGATATAATTTCATTTTATTAATTTAATTATGAATATTGAATATATTGAATATGAATATTTCTTTAAAAAAGGAAAACTATTACGATCGTGAATATTTTCGAATTCCACTTTTCAACGGATAAACAAGTTAAACTGAGACCAAATAACTAATTCGACCGAAAAAGTATTTGTGTTCGTGTGTGGTAAGTAACAAAGTGATAAGCACAAAAAAGATTAGTCGTACAAAACTGAAATTTCCTATTTAAGACAAAAATACACCCGAGATGTTGCATCGAAATCGGCAGACTGTAATAGCTAATTTATACCTTGCACTTAAGATTTTCTCAATAAACTCGCTAAACCAGTGTAAATTTTTTTTAGGCTTTTAATATCATGCGGGAAGGTTTTATATCATTCTGATTAAAATAGTTTAACTGGACTTAAATTTCGCTACTCTAAATTTTCTTTCTGTAAAGTAGCTTTAATTTTGTAAATTTTGAAAAATAATAATATAATATAATAATAATAGGCTTACCGAACCCGAAGGCTCGATGCCGATACCACCAAACTTCGCCTGCACAGACTCGTCCAATGCTCACCGGTCAAGCCCAAGCCCCCGAGATCAGCCCTAACGCAATCCTCCCATCGACGCTTCGGCCTACCTTTCGGACGCCTACCAGTCGGTTCAGCGAATACCAACTTTCTCGGAATCCGTTCCTCACTAAGCCCAACAACTTTACGCGCCCATTTGAGTCTCCGCGATGCTATCAACTCAATTATATTCACATGGTACAAACTCCGCAATTCCGCGTTGTGCAACCTTCTAAACTTCTAAACTCCCCAGTGGCCTCATCTCTCTTCGGACCAAATATTTTACGCAGTACCTTATTCTCGAAAACCTTAAGCCGTCGTTCATCCTTCAAAGTAAGCGGCCTCGTTTCGCATCCGTAAAGAACCGTCGGAAGAATAATAGTTTTATAAATTCTAACCTTTAAGTTTTTAGATAGAAGCCGCGAACTAAGTAACTTAGCAACTGAATAATAACAAGCATTTCCCACCTTTAACCGGGACTTTAATTCTTCCTGGATTTCATTTTTTCTTGTTATCATTGAACCTAAATACTTGAATTTCTCTGCGTGTTCAAAAGTATGCCCTGATATATTAATATCACCAAAATCGCCCCCGTTTCTGCTACTAATCATATATTTCGTCTTATCGGTATTTATTTCGAGTCCTATTTCTTTACCGGTTTTTATTAACGCGCTTGTATTTAGCTGTATGGTTTCCGTGTCTTCGCCTAGCAGTACCAAATCATCGGCAAACCCCAAAACCGGAATCTTGTCACTCATATTTAAGCCTTTCTTGGTACACATCACCTTTTCTATAACATATTCTAAGGCTATATTAAACAAAACAGGTGATAGGGAGTCACCCTGTTTCAAACCCGATCGCACCTCAAATCTCTCGGAGTAATTATGACCGATTCTAACTTTATTTTAGATTTATTAAGAATGAATTTAATAACCGACTGAAGGAGGAAAGAGAACAAATATTTTTAAAGTAAATATCTTTTCTTACTATAATAGTAATATAGGTATGTAATATAAGGTCGGCAAGCTAAAAAATTAAGAAAAAATGTTATGTTATAAATATTATGTTATGTTAATTATGTTATAAGTTGTGAAAGGTAATGTAAAATGGCGGATAGGGCATAAACATAATTAATTATTGAACATAACAATTTTATATCGATATATCATTTATTCGAAAACATATTTTCCCAACAAAAACGAATATAATCCTTTAAACTTTTTTTTTTAAAAATCATACTTTAGTTAAGAGTTCTTAAATTGATTTCCATAACTGTCAAAGACGTGTTACCCGCACCAGAATTTTTTAATGTGTATTAAGAATATGTTACCAGATATTTACCATATTAACTAACATATAATCACCTGTCTTACACATTACATCCATGTAATTATTTCGTCATTTGGCATAAAACTGATAAATATTTCTCGTTGATTACCATTAATTTTTAATAATATGTCTTTAGTTCGATATAAGAATCAAAGACAATTTTTATTTTCTATTTTCATAAACATTCGGGAATCTTGTACGCCCCTATTCAGTCTAATAGTACTAATATTCACAACTAATCCGATTTATATAATTTAATGTTATATAATTTATATACGACTATGGGAGTGTGTTTTGTTCAAAATTTGAGGCATTGATTTTCAAAACGTACATTTTTTACCAAATTGATTTGATATATCTGTATTCTTGCAATTTAGTTTGTCGAAATTCGTTTTTCAATACATCTAAAAACAAACAAAGGTCAAGTACACTTTTGAAGATTGTGTTTTTCTCAAACGTTTCTAATTGTAAGTTCATATTCAATTTCATGTCAGGCCAAAATAGAATTCCTCTATTAGGTAAAAAAAATGTTATGGTATATATGGTTCAACACTCTATATTCTTGATTGTGAAAAAGTTCGTTTGATCAAGGTAAAATAATTTTATCAAAAATGTAAATTTTAATGCAAAAGAATTAAATAAGCTGCTTTGATAATAAATCAATAAGTGATTCGAGTGTCTCCTGTAAAATTTTCTAAAAAGAATATATGACTTTTTGGATGCCAGCATCTCAATAACTGTTAACTTTTACTTTTTATGTATTAAAATTATTTCAATTTTAGTTAATATACATATTTATATTTCTGACACACTTATTCTTTGTTGGTTGACGGACTAGAAAATTTTAAAAAAATATCAATAATAATTTATGAGAATAATATAATCCATATTAATCTTTTTTTAATTTTAGAATATTAAACTTTTAATTAAATATTAATATTTAATAATTAATTACTTAAATTTTGAATATTAAATATTTGTATTCTTATATATTTTTTTAAATTGTCTACAATCTTAGTTGTTTACTTATATCAGAATATTATTTCCATTTGTCCTGTATATATGGAATCTAAGATATTATATGGTATGTATGGTGGAACACTCTATATTTTTTATTGTGAAACAATTCGTTAGATAAAGGCTGCATGTGCATTAGGTCCGATGATATCAGATCAGCTCTCGACAAGAAAAACAGTCGGAACAAGGCACTGACCGTAGTCCACGCAAAAACAGTCGGAACAAGGCACTGAGCGTAGTCCACGCAAAAACAGTCGGAAGAAGACACTGACCGTAGTCCACGCAAAAACAGTCGGAACAAGGCACTGAACGTAGTCCACGCAAAAACAGTCGGAACAAGACACTGAAACGTAGTACACGCAAAAACAGTCGGAACAAGGCACTGAACGTAGTACACGCAAAAAACAGTCGGAACAAGACACTGAACGTAGTCCACGCAAAAACAGTCGGAACAAGACACTGAACGTAGTCCACGCAAAAACAGTCGTAACAAGGCACTGAACGTAGTCCACGTAAAAACAGTCGGAACAAGACACTGAACGTAGTACACGCAAAAACAGTCGGAACAAGGCACTGAACGAAAGTACACGCAAAAAGCAGTCGGAACAAGGCACTGAACGTAGTCCACGCAAAAACAGTCGGAACAAGACACTGAACGATAGTACACGCAAAAACAGTCGAAACAAGGCACTGAACGTATACACGCAAAAACAGTCGGAACAAGGCTCTGAACGTAGTCCACGCAAAAACAGTCGGAACAAGGCACTGAAGTAGTCCACGCAAAAACAGTCGGAACAAGGCACTGAACGTAGTCCACGCAAAAACAGTCGAACAAGGCACTGAACGTAGTCCACGCAAAAAACAGTCGGAACAAGGCACTGAACGTAGTCCACGCAAAAACAGTCGGAACAAGGCACTGAACGTAGTCCACGCAAAACAGTCGGAACAAGGCACTGAACGTAGTCCACGCAAAAACACCTATCTTTTCATTTATCCTAATTAAATTTTTTTTGTAAATTTTAGTGTTTTTTTGTTACAATATAATCGTCAAAATATATTTCCTTAAATATGATTTGTACTTAGATAAATAGTATGTGGTTGAAAAGCGGATGATTTTAGAAACAAATAACATGTTATTAATAAAGTCGATCAAGTTAATGTGAAGTATAATTATGAAGTGAATTATAATTTATGAAATAACCTAATTATAATTTAATAACATCATTATATGGGTATATTATTATAAACCATATAATGATGTTATTAAATTATAATTAGGTTATTCATAAAAAAATATTCTTTCCATAATCTCCAGAAAAAAGGAATTCACTTAATGCAACTGTGGCTAATCAGACGATGATACGGTGGGCGTCCTGAATTTCGCCTATCCAGGTTTAATTAGAATAGGATCTTAAACGAGTACCACAGTACAGGCTAGGGACCAACTTTTTACGTCCCCTCCGAAGGACGGCATAACTAAGGATTAGTTAGTCCATTAAAAAAATCCTTAGGCCACCTGCAGGACTGAATCCGCAAACTTGGGCTTAGAAGGCTGTTATGCTAGTCACTGAGCCACATGTGACCCAAAATTAAACTTGTTAAATGTGTTCCAAATAGTTGGTGCGGAGCAGTAAATTTTAATATTTTTTCTCGAATTTTTACTAATAGATATACATTGTGAATTTCTGATTTATCAAACTTAATCCCACAAACGGTTACTATTGTTTGTATTAATATATTTCTCTATTTTTTTATATTAATATATTTTAGGAATAAAGCGCTAAAATTTCTTTTTCTGTGATTAGTTGTCGGGAGTAATGGGAAGCTATAGTTAATGCGTATATTGCAGCTAAAAACATGTTTTTATTCTGATTTAATCATATATCAGTAGAATTTAGATATCTCATCTCATCGGAATCGATGTAGGCACTTCGTGGTAAACAGTTTGGTCAGTAGGAAGTAATCGGATATGATCTGATCGGAATTAATGCAGGTGCAGCCTAATTTTGAAAGAAAGGTTTCTGATCAAAATTCATTAAAGCTGATCTCTCAAATATAGAACAAAACGATACCCATTATATTCTTCCAAGTAGCTGGTCTTTTTTATTATTATTTATTTACCTTTTCAATATAAAACATAATTTAATCTGTTTATTGGTTACGCCTAATAGGAAATAAGTACTCTTGAGAAATCGTTTTTTAAACATCCCATCGCCCAGGGTCATCATTATAAGGTTACCCGAGAGTTACAAGTTCCGATCTTTCGCAACTTGTACTTTCCACAATTAGTCTTGAAGAGTTCCACTACAACATAACAGGAGATCTATCAAAGAGTAGAGGAAAACACGTACCAGGAACACATTGTGAAATACCTTTCACATTGGTGAACCCACCTACGTAACTGGTAATCAAGAGGGTTCAACAAGGCCACTAGAAGCCGAACGGGAGCTGGTGCAAGAAACGCATTCGAACGCTACTGTGCGAGATAGACGATGTCAACAAATGTCAGAGAAAATCTTTTTCTCATAGGCAATATTCAAACATTTTTCTCGGAAAGCTTTAATTTGTAATAGTCATTAATAATTTTATTTTCACTAACCTATAAATGAAATATATAGTAAGGGAAAGTATTGCGATCCTGAAAATATTCGAATTTCAGTTTTAAACAGTAATACACGGGTCTCCTAAGTCTAAATGACAAAGTCCCGCAAAAAGCTCTGTGTGTGTGTGTGTGTCCGTGTGTAGTAACTACCGCGCGTAAACGAAAAGTCCTATGAAACTGAAATTTCATATTTAAGACAACTGTAGGCTCGAGGTGTCACGTAATCTTTTTCTTCAAAATACGCTGAGCGGAAAATCTACTTTCAACCATGCAGATTTTCTCAAAATACGGCTCGAACGTTTTTCTTAAACTCTATATAACGATGTAAAATTTAATAGGCTTTGAACTAGGTTTCATTCAGATTGAAATAGTCTGACAGGGCTTAAATGCCGATATTTTAAATTTTCTTCTTGTAAAGTACCTTTAATTTTATAAATTTAAAAAAATTAGGCACATCAACTTGTCAGTATTGATACATAACAGCTAAATATGAAAGTGGAGCGAATTTGATAAACACGGAAACAGGGCCCTTAACATATTCTAAGTGCTGCCATCTAGCGGACAGCATCATTATCAAGGTACACCATCAAGTGGCAGCCAGAGACAACGGACTCCCTGCCAAAAATTGCAGGCAATGGCGAGGTAAGTGAAAGTCACACCAGATTTTTTAATTACATATTTCACGATCTAATAGATTTTTCATTGTGGGCTCTATGTCGGTTCCAAAAATAAATAACCATGGCAACTCCTTTCAAGGATTCTTGTGGTAATTTAGTGGATTTAGAACTCCTCATAAGGACCACGAAGCCGTATAAGGATAAATGGAGTAGGCATTTGAATACTGAAGTTGCGGTTCGACCCAGGAGACCAAGGTTATGTTGAAGGTATCCGAACTAATTTAAAGCTACAGCCAATATTACGCAACTAACAACGAATGGATCCTAAAAGTGTCTCAATGATTTTGATGATTTTTTTAAAGAAGAACTAGACGTACCATTGGACTCGGGAAAATATTAGGAGTGAACGTTCCTCAGGAGTCGCGTAAAAAATCAGAGAGTTCGTCGCACGAAAAACTCATTTCATTTAATATATCTGGTTGTCGAGAAGGTAGAAAAATAAGTTTGGTGTCAAAATTATCCTATTTTAATGCGGAATAATTAAAAAATAATGAGTCATTGAAATATTTAAGTTTTATGCTTAGTAATAACCCTAAAATTTAAATTATCTCGCTAAAACAGTACTTTCCTAAAACTCAGATTAAGATTCCTGATAAAGTGAGGAATACACTCTTGTTGGTGCCTAATATTTTGCAGAGTATAATGGTTTAATGTATAGTTTTACCTCAAAAAAATAAATCATCAAAATCGTCTTAAATCATTTAGTATCCTCTCCTAGTAAATATATTTAAATTTAAATAAAATTTTGCATACCTGGTCATCTCGAGCCTTCTAAAATGGCTCATAACATGTTCGGTTGTCTTGTAGTTCTATACTAAAACTTTTCACAGATATAATACATTATGATGGCTGGTGCTGTAAAAAATATGAGGAGTAGTAATGGCGGTAGAAAAATCTACTGATAGGGATTATGATAATAAAAATTTAAGTTCATTTATTTTTAACAATTAAAACTGGTTTGTTCATAATATCTAAGATTGTTTAGGATTTAATGAAGAAAATATCTCCCACAATGATGATTTCAGTGAAAAATGAAAGACTGTGTTTTAATACAAAACTTTAATTCAGCGCATTGGTTGAAACTTTTGAAAAATTGGTTGAAATGTGAACACGGGATCGGTAAAAAGATGCAACTATTATTAAATTGCAATTATGAGCCACAAGTGGAAGAATGGAAAATCGGTGGTCCTAGGATTTTTTAATGGGAGATAAATCCTTAGTTATGCCGTTCTTCGGAGGGGGCGTTAAAAGGTGGTCTCCAGCATGTGCAATGTATTGTCAGGTACTCGTTAAAGATCCCTATCCTAATAAAACCTTGATAGGCAAAATTTAAGACTCCCACTGTAGCATCCTCCGATTAGCCATAGTAGTATATAGTGACGTTAAATAAACAAACAAACACAATCATAACTGTATACAATGGTATCTAATGTAAAATTCATGCATCCACATTTTATCTGCACAACAATAAATCTATGTAATCTCATATTCTTTTTTCTTTTCACAGACTACAAATCATCCATATTCCTAAAGCTGGTTTTCCCAGTCTCCAATTTTTATGCTAACATTTATTTCGCTTATATTTATATCTTTGGCCTCCGTGGTCTTCCTTTCCACTTTTTTTTCCTCTTGTAAAGATGCTATGCATCTGAAGGTCAAATCGGCCAAATGTCTTGGCCATGATTTTTTTTTCATATTTGGTTTTTTGAATCAGTTTAAAATATTTTAATGACGAGAGGATCCGCTGATGATTATTTATTATATGTGAAAAAATATTATTTTGTTATTTTACTATTTAGATATTTTTAAATCATATTTATAAAGCCAATTAACTATTGAACTAGCTGATGGTGCGTCATTATTAAAAATATTTAGTGAGCGCAACGCACGACTTTCACTTCCACAAGATTCACATTAAATTTAATTTAAATTCAGATTGAATTCACATCAATTTAAAGTTTTTTTAGATGAAAAAGGTAAAATCATTATAACTTTGAGTTTACATTTTACAACTTTGAGTTATATATCATCTATACTAATATTATAAAGCTGGAGAGTTTGTTTGTATGTTTGTTTGTTTGTTTGAACGCGCTAATCTCAGAAACTACTGGTTCAAATTGAAAAATTCTTTTTGTGTTGGATAGTCCATTTATCGAGGAAGGCTATAGGCTATATAACATCACGCTGCGACCAATAGGACCGAAGAATCAGTGGAAAATATGAGAAAAAATAGGGAAAATTGACCTCGAATCCCAACGATTCCAAACGATTTACCTTTTAATTTTAAAATAATTAAATTTCCCGTTAATTTATCTTTTGCCATAACAATTAATAAATCACATGGGCAAGCATTTAAACACGTAGGAATCGATTTTTGTCAAGATCGGGTCGCGGAGAAAATCAGTATGTTCTTCTGCCACAAGAAAATAAAACCAAAAATATTATTTAAGCAGAAATACTTTAAAATATTGGGTCGTCCGAAAAGTTGGTAGAGTAACTATATTTACACACTGAATTCGTCTTTATGAAGGATCAGTAGAGTAGTTTATTGAGTGACGATTCAGTTCATTTTCGAAATAATATGCTGTTTTCTTTTAAAAGAGGGAAAAACGTAGCCCAAACTGCAAGAATGATTCGTTCCGAGTATGGCAGCGATTCAATTGCTGATAGCACGGTTCAGAAGTGGTTTTCGCGGTTTAGGTCAGGACATTTCAGTTTGGAAGACCAGCCCCGGGGGACGTCATAACGAACCTTTTATTGTTCTTAAGGAGGAACGACAGTGATTTTTGGAGAAAAGGGATAATGGAACTTTCATGGAGATAGAGTAATCGCTGACTGTGGTAACTATTTTGTAGATTAAATAAATAAATTTTAAGCTATTCAATTTTAATTATTGTCCAAATTTCTCTACGAACTTTTCGGACAACCCAACATAATCTTTTAAAAACGTCTTAATAGCTTTCATAATAACTGAAATTGACGCAGACGAAGATGCGCGCAACAGCTAGTAAGTCTATATTACTATTCTTATGTCCAAAAGCTAAAAATTATATACAAAAATATGTTTTCTCTTTACTCCTTTAGTTAGATGTCAAATTCGTTCAAATTACATTTTTCCTTTCTTTTTATAAATGCTGACAAGATGATATATTTAATCTTTTCGAACCTACAAAATTAAAGATACATTATAGGAAGAAATTTAACAAAAAATCGGCATTTAAGTCTTATCGGACTATTTCAATTAGAATCAAATCATTTTTGATAAAATCGTAAAAATGTGCCAAACGCATGGTATAAAGTAGCACTCTCAGTCAGCCGATTTTAGTAAAAAAAAAAAGTTGCAGTAACATCTCACATACCCTTTTAAAATGTGAATTTTCAGTTTTGTAGAACTTTTCGTTTTAGTGCTAGACTTACCACACGCACACACACACGAACCTTTTCGCGTTACTTGGTTATTTGTACTCATCGTACCTTAAAACATGTATTTCCATTGAAAACAAGAATTCGAAATTTTTCACACTTTCCCTTACTATATATGTTATATATGCCAGTGAAAGCAAAAATAAGGTAATTCACAATTTCAGATTATTTTAATATCACAAAAATTAAATAAAATTCAACTTCCGTTATACGATATGGACATTTAAGACTCAACTGAACCTCTAATAAACATGAATAATTCTAAATAAAATAACGAGAAGACTAATAAATGAATTCTCATTTTCTCATATTATATTGAGCTTATTTATTTAGTGTAGTTAAAGTTAATGATTATTAGCACAAATAAAACAATAACAATAAAATCCAGTTGAAAAAATGAAATCTCGAGGAAGAATGCAAAAGTGTAGGAAAAACAATAAAATTTCTGTGGGTCCCGTCTCACTTGGGCATAGGAAGAAACGAGGGTGCTGACCGAGCGGCTAATTATGCAAGGATGGGTTCTGGAAGAGAAGTGACACGTGTCAATAAGACAACTGCATCGGACTGGCGAAAATACGTCAAGAAAAGGATTTATACTTCATGGGCTACCGAGTGGAGCAGAACGAAAGAAAAATTAGGAAAAATTAAAGAGACTCCAGGTGCGGAATCGACACCAGGCTGGAAATAGAACTCGGTAACAGTGAAACGTGTGTTCAGAAATGTCTAAAGTTTAAAAAAAAAATCAAAGTCTTTAATCTCATTTAGATTATAATGTCCTTTGACAATACATTTACCATTATTGTGTTATAAATGATATTTTGTTAAAAACAAATTTAATTAATAATTATTTATTATTAATATTAATAATAATAAAAAAAAATATCTTTAAATAAATCAGCCCATAGCAAATTCCTAAATTATTCAAATCATGCCAAATAAGTTTAAACAGAAAGAATTATTGTTTACATATTTCAATCGAGTTTCCAGATTCTGAATCGTCAATTAGTTTTCCCTAAGGAATTTTATTGATACCTCTTTGTCTTCACAGACTAATTCTGTTTTAAATTTTCCGCTTGTAGATTTCTATTGTATAAGTGTTCATTCTGCCTAGCCATGTGGTCCCAGGTCTCCCACACTCTCCGTTGCCAACTACATTGGCATTCATTGTTGTGCTCAAGCGGATGGGCAACGGTGAAGGATGCCACGCCCACATTAATCCCTTGTCTTCGCATTCTTCCGAAATACTTTTAAAAAATTATAAAAAAAAATAATAGCCACTGAAGTTTGGTGTGGTGTAGTGGGATAGAGTTTTGATTACTCCTATCCGGGTCCCGGGTTCGTACCTCGGCATCTCGTTCATGGGACGATCCTGGGCTTAAGAGATCTATGCAGCCTCTATAAAATGGGTACCCAAAATTAAGGGGGAATACCTGACGGCTGAGCGTAATCTAGGTCTAACCTTTTTTTACAGCTGTTAGGTCTGACGACAGCTGTTAGGTCAGCTGTACAGTACGAATCTCTACATGTACTTAACTTAAGACCCTTTGTGGATAGCTGAGTTGTAGATTTTACTTTCACTAACCTATATGTGAAATATGTAGTAGGGGAAAGTATTACGATCGTGAAAATGTTCCAATTCGAGTTTCACTGGATGTTTAAGGGCCCATGAGTCCTAAACCAAGTCCCGCAAAAAGTTCTGTTTGGATGTGTGTGGTAAGTTTAGAGAAAAGTACGAAAATGAAAGTTCAAATTTAAGACAAATATTCACCCTACTTGTTACTGTATCTTTTTCATCAATATCGGCAAACCGGAAAATCCACTTCATACTATGCATTTGCACTTTTCTTACGATTTTTTCAAAAACGGCTTCAATGATTTTGATTAAACTCCCTATACCGGTGTAAAATTTAATAGGCTTTAATATAATGTAAAGTTCGTTCCATGCGAAATACATTGATAAAGCTTAAATACCAATTTTTTAAATCTTATTCTTCTAAAGTACCTTTAATTATGTTGCTTCCAAAAAAATAACCACATCATCTCCTAGCAGTAATAAAAACACAGCTAAATATACAAGTTGAACTAATTCAATAACAAATAAAGTATAAAACAGCAAACACTTTTTTTTTTTTTGTGGATGTAATTAGTTGACCGTTGAGAATTACTGGAAGGAATTAGTCCGGGTGGCGGTCATTAAATGAAACAACTAAATAGTTTCAACTATTTATTGTTTGCCAACGTTTCGATCCCCTTTGTGGGTCATCATCAGGGCGCATGGTGGGAGAATGGAAACTGTTTTTTGTTGTCATTGATAAACGATTCTTTTATTATCTTTCCAAGAAAGCTATTTCTAAATAGATTATTATAAAATATTAACTTCTGATCGCGCATGCGAGTTTTTGGTTTCCGTTTCTTTTATTGTTGTTATTAATGGAATTATATATTATAAGAAACTGATGATTTTTCTACCAGCAACTTTCTTTCCAATTTAACCCTGAAATGTAGAACATACTTATTCTCAGCCCTACTCCATTTGATAAGGAGTTAATTTCGAATATTCTATCAGATTTCGGATCACGAATCTTTATTCTTATAATATGTAAGTCTTTATTAATTTATTTATAAAATATATAAGTCAGTTTTTTATTTAAAATTACAAAAATTATTAATAAAAACGCTATATTACAACTTACAAAAATGTACATGTATCAGTTTCCATTCTCCCACCATGCGCCCTGATGATGACCCACAAAGGGGGTCGAAATGTTGGCAAACAATAAATAGTTGAAACTATTTAGTTGTTTCATTTAATGACCGCCACCCGGACTAATTCCTTCCAGTAACTTTTTTTTTTTTGTATTTATTTCCCGAACATAAAAATAGTAATGTACTAGCATAATATACCGTTGGAAAGATTTAGATTTTAGAAAAAAATGTAATCTTCTATACAAATTTGCATAATGTAATGTAACGTGGTATAAAGGTGATAAAACTAAGTTAATTGTTGTAGTAATAATTTATATTGTTAGGTTATTTAATCTAAAATTAATATTTCTGTTGAGACTCCCAATAATTTTTTATACATTGTTTTTGTAATTTATTTACCAGCTCTTAAATTGATTATAACAACGGAGGTTAATGAAATTTGTGTATTGTGCGCACCAGATTTTTCTGTTCTGAATTAGGGTTTTTCTATTTCGCGTATTTATGATAATTAATCCTCAAGGAATTTCTAATATTCTTCAAACTGTGTCATGCTTAATGATTCTCGATTGTTTTTCTTTTTAAATTGACCTAAACGTCTACATATGCCTGATCTCGTTTTCCCAAGTCAGATATATCGATTAATGTTAAGTATTCTTTTTTAAAAAGATTCAAAACTTATCAATATTATCTATGGGTTTAAAAAATATTATTTTTTTTTTTTTATAAAAGGACAACTGCTTTTGATAATGTCCATAATTGCACTTATCACTCCTACCTAAACCTATGCATTCGCATTTTACATATGGAATAATAATTATTTAATAAAATTTTTAAGCACACATTCAATATAAAAGTATTTATGAATTTAAATAAATAACGAAATCGTCATTCTAAAGTGTATAGACCATAGCCTATTAAAAACCACATAACAGTGCCTATAACCTGGGATTTACTTACAGTTCTCGCATTGAAATCATAATTCGAAAATTGAAATTTTAGTTTTAAAAAATTAAATTCGTTAAACGAGTTGAATAATTAATAATTATAACTTTATACCATGATTGTAATATTATTGTAGTATTTATATACTTATTTCAACGATACCTCATATTGAGATAACAAAGTTTTAGTTATATTACATATTTAGCACTAATTTTTCATTAGATAGATAGGAAATCTCATTTATTTATAAAATTTTGTTTTATACTGTAATGAATTATAGAGAATAAAACATGTTTAAAAATAATCTTTTTTTTTTTTTTATTTGTATAATTTACGGCTATTATATAAATATAAAAAATCTGGCGGGGTTGCACGTAATTGTTGAATCAATTTAAGAACTTTTTACAACTCTCAGTTTATTCTTAACTTCCAATTCAAAATTTCCGGTTCTGAACCGAACAAACAACGGGCGGTGCTTTCCCCTAAAACATCACTAAACAAATTGCAAATTTTGATAACCGTCTATCTATGGGATTTCTTTTTCATTAATTTTTAGAAACAATTCTTTATTGAACAATATTACAATCTGTCCAATTGAGGACATTTTTAATTGGTATAAAGTACAACATTCATACTGCATTCACACGATATATACAAAACAATAAATTTATATAATAATAATAATAATACAATATAAATATATACAAAACAAAATCAATAAAAATATATACGAAAGTCACTCATACCTACATACAATTCACAAGCATACAGCACGTGAGTGAGAATCTAGCCAATGCTAGAACTCCAATATACATTTTACAAGAGGTCTCGAGGCCACTGCCGTTCCAACCTTCTAGTAGGATGGTAAGGATGTGTGGAGCTGGATAAGGATTGAGCTAGGGGATTAGGGTGATGGATAAGGTTCTGATGGAATTCAGAGAATTTTAATGGTATAAGGTCTAAAATAAATGGAATATTTAGGTCGCGGTGTAAGGTATGGTTGGATACATAATACTATTGTTCGGAGGACTTTTGATTGGAAGGATTGAATGCGTTTGATGTTAGAAAATTTGGCTGTCCCCCACAGTTCAAGTCCGTAGGTCCAGATAGGTTTCAGTACTGTCTTGTATATTAGCAGTTTGTTCTCGATAGATAATTTAGAATTTCTGTTCAGTAGTCTGTATAATTGTCCAAATCGTCGATTAAGTTCTTGTCGTTTAAGTCTAGTATGCGGGTTCCAAGTTAGTCTTTTGTCCAGAAGGAAGCCAAGATACCGGACTGTGTCGGAGAAAGGAAGCGGAACGGAGTTAAATAGAACTGGAGGGCAGGATTGTCTTCGAAGGGTAAAGGTGAAATGTCTGCATTTGGATTGATTGACTTTGATTCTCCAGTTTTTAAACCAGTCTTCAATTTGAGAAAGGTGCGTTTGGAGGCCTGTAGATGCAATTTCGGGATCTAAGTGAGTTCTAATAAAAAAAATTGTGCAATTTCGGGGATCTAATAAAAAAAAAAAAAAAATCGATAAATGAATGAGAGTAATTATTTTATCTTTCATTTTGAGCAAAATACCACTTACAGATAAGGAATCTAGGTTGAAACTGATGCACAAAAGCACCTTAATTAAACCTTTTTTGGAATATGGTTGCATTATTTACTAAGTAAACATGATATTATTAACACATAGATTAAATTGAAATATTGTAAATAACGCTAGAACTTATTTTACAACCCGATAAGTTTTTTCTACTCTCTAAAGTTGCCAGTTGGGATTTACAGATACTACACGTTTTACACGATATAGCTCTCAGTTGGTTGGTTGCTCAGATCGAAAGTTTTTCCGACAGTTTCTTTATTCAAAATTTAATGTAAAGTAATTAAAAAAAAAAAAAGGTTGGCCACTTGGACCTACCATTTAATAGCTATATCGTTTTCAATTGAAAAAAAAAAACAAAAAAAAAACAGCAATACAGATATAGCAAGTTTGATCAGAATCGTTATAGCCGTTTTTGAGACATAACTGCAAAAGGTTTATCTACATGACTATCATAAGACCAATCTGGATTTACGGAGTAGAGCTGTGAGGGTCTACTAAACCATCGAAATCCTCTCGTATCCAATTTTTACAATCAAAAATCCTCAATACTCTTACTTCGTCACGAATAAACTTATCCATAAAGACCTTTATGTTCCATATGTTACTGATTTGGCCCGAACCAGGTATCATTCATTCTATGAAAAACTCCATTCCCACTCTAATCCACTGGTTTCCATTCTTTCTTCCTCTTGTATTCCTGATAATCTTCCTAGGCGTCTGAAAAGAAGATGGCCCCGAGACCTACTAGTTTTGAATATTTTTAGAGTGCTGCCAATGGCTGGTGTCTCTACATGTATTTCATGTCAGTCTACCATATGTCCGTCACACTTACTTGATGTATTTTTATAAAGTTGTAAATATCAATACATATGTTTAAAAAATAATAATAAAAAATAATTTGAGCTGAACGTATATCAATGCTGACAAGATGATATGGTTGGTTGCTCAGATCGAATGTTTTTCCGACAGTTTCTTTATCCAAAATGTAATGTAAAGTAATTAAAAAAAAAAAAGGTTGGACACTAGGACCTACCATTTAATAGCTATATCGTTTTTAATTGAAAAAAACAACATAGACATAGCAAGTTTGATCAGAATCGTAATAGCCGTTTTTGAGACATAAAAATATGCAAAATGCATGATATACAGTGGCTCTTCTGGATCGCCGGTATTGTTGAAAATGTTGCTGTATTATTCCAGGCATATACGACCCTTAAATTTAAAATGTCAGTTTTATACCACTTAACGATTTTGAGCTAGACTGAAACATACCCACATACAAAACAACAAACAATAATTCCCTGCCGTATTATCCCCTACTTAACCCCGACAGCATACCTATCCACTTCCACACCTCAATAAGAAACCTAGGAGTCATTATTGATCAGGACCTATCTTGGAATAATCATATTTCTCAAATCTAGAAAATCCATAGCTAGTCTAAAACAATTTCTAAGATTTCGTGATCCTATCTCACCTAAAACCAGTATGCTACGCGTCTCTTCTCTCATTTTCCAGCATTTAGACTACGGTTTCCTCGTATATGGCGGGCTGTCTGAGAAATTCGATATGAGACTCAAAAGACTTATGAATTGTTTCATTAGATTCACATGTGCAATCCCCCAGACGCTCTCATGTTTCTAGAAGGTATACCGAGTTGAATTGGCTCTATCCCTCTTTCCGTCG
Organism: Piezodorus guildinii; assembly: GCA_023052935.1. Classification (NCBI taxonomy): domain Eukaryota; kingdom Metazoa; phylum Arthropoda; class Insecta; order Hemiptera; family Pentatomidae; genus Piezodorus; species Piezodorus guildinii. The sequence continues at coordinate 69,075,775 of CM041293.1, forward strand.
GCAGTACCTCCTTGGTGTCTGTCTCTTCCGATTTTTCAATACAAAAAAATCTCCTTATATTCTTGATATGCTTACCACTTGTTCCTCTGTCCATTCAGTAAACACTAGATCCCAACCTATAAATTTGTATATACCTTCTCACCGATCTGCTTCCTTCAAAAAATCCTTTATTATTCGTGGTACCCTATTTTGGAATTCCTTGCCTGTGTCCATTCGTAAATCCTTATCATTATCCACTTTCAAACATCACAGTATCAATCTTCCCAACATATGAAATATTTAAAGCTATGGATGATAACTATTCTTTGTCATAAAATCCGTCTTTTTATTGTTAAACTGAACTCTTAAATCAGACAATTATAATTTATATTGCACTTTTCTTGTTATTCTCAGGAGACCACTCGTCCCATAGTGAAATTCATTTCTTTTCAAATCATAATTTTGCGGGACTTGGACTCATGGGATCCTAAAACGTGTATTTTCAGTGAAAACTTGAACTCAAAAATTTTCAGGATCGCCATACTTTCCCTTACTATATATTCGATGTATAGGTAAGTGTGGAAATAAAAAACAAATAAAGATACGAAGAAAAAAAAATACTGAAAACAATTGTCGAAGTAGTAATTTATTTGTTTACAAATTATAATCGTTTCTGTGGGAGAGTCGATGTAATCCATGGATTATCTTTCCACGGCATTCAAGCGACTAACGAGGATTCCCAAGTAATTTCGAGGCTGCTTATTCGAAAAATTAGTTTCGATGTTTGTTTCCGAAGACCAGCTGCATCGTTACGTCTTCCATCTTCGTCGAGGAAATAGTTATCTTCTGCGAGGAGAGTACGTTACGAATTATGATGGACGAGGCATTTCGTGGAATGAAAAAAAAAAAAAAAAAACTTTCACACGAAAGTTATGCGTTCCTTTGAACCACAAAAAAAAAATTACTTTACACTTTCTCAACACGATTAATGGTTTATGGAACCAAACGCATGTACTGACATTAATAAATTTTACAATTATAAATATTTTTCCTGAAGCTGAATTTAATATTTAGCGAAGAAGGGATTTAATATTTAGCAGTTTATTCCATTAATAATTTATAAAATCCACTGATTATACGGGGCACTATGTGTAACTTGTTAGGGTACGTTGCACTTCTATTAAATCCATAAACAATCCCATAAACAATAACTTTAAAAAGAAATTCGTAGGGATTCATAAAAATAAAGTAATATGAACTTAATTCTTCTCCTTCTCCTTCTGTTATTTATTTTTAATAAGCATCTTTATTTTTTTTCTTTGTTTTTTTCTCACTGTCATAAAATTATTTTTCTGAGCTCAGAAGACTTCTTGTATGGCGCTTTGGTGATTATTCTTATGAAAACCTCTTCTATTACATTAGAATTGACGAATATATTCCGAAAATATAAATTATTATCAGAATAAATAGAAAGAAAATCATCTTAGAAACTCCCATCCCATCCTAACACTTCCCTTTATATCTACGCTGATGACACTTGTGTGTTCTCAGTCAATACTGAACCAACTATTGCCTCTCAAACTCTGTAATCCCATATCAGAGACCTATAAGTATGGTTTCAGAACTGGAGAATTAAAATAAATGCCAACAAATCCAACCAAATTACTTTTACCCTTCGTCGTAAACATATGACATCCTGCCCTACTGTCTCCTTCAATAATACTCCTCTTGTCCCAGTTCAACAGATCCGATATCTAAGACTGCACCTTTACAAACGTCTCACTTGGAACCTTCATACAAGACTTAAACGACAAGAAACTGCTCGACGTTTTCGACTACTTCAACACTTACTAGACAAACGTTATAATCTTCCACTTAACTACAAAAGACTCATCCACATGACTATCATAAGGCCGATATGGACTTACGGAGTAGAGCTTTGGGACTATACTAAACCATCGAATTCTTCCCGTATTCGATCCCTACAATCCAAAATTCTTCGTCAAATCCTCAATGCTCCTTACTTTGTCACGAATACCCTAATCCATAAAGACCTTAATGTTCCGTATGTTGCTGATTTGGCCCGATCTATATACCATTCCCACCCTAATCCTCTAGTTTCAATCCTTTCTTCCTCCTCAATTCCTGACAATCCTCCGAGGCGTTTGAAAAGGAGATGGCCCCGAGACCTAGTTTAGAACATTTTTTGAATGCTTCCATTGGGAAGCTTCTCTGCATGTGTTTCATGCCTTTTTACATTTCATTCCAATTTACTTGTTGTATTCGAACGCCTTGTACAAACCCAACTATCATATTTCCTTGAAGAAAACTCTCTCCTTAGTCCTCTCCAATCCGGGTTTCGACCTGGTTATTCTACCCAATCCGCTCTCCTTAAAATAACACAAGACCTCCAAAATGCCATTGATCATCAAAAATTAACTATACTCATCCTCTTAGATTTCTCAAAGGCGTTTGACACGGTTGACCATAGTATCCTTCTTAACAAACTCCAAAATCTACCAGTATCCAACAGTGCTTTACGCTGGTTTCAATCCTTTCTCTCCGATCGTTCTCAGTATGTAGTAGTGCCAGATCAACCTCCTTCCAGTACCCTACCTCTATCCTGTGGTGTCCCTCAGGGATCGTCTCTATCTCCTACCCTATTCGCTATCTACATTAATGACCTCCCTCTCCATATCAATCACTCTAAATACCACCTCTATGCTGATGATTTCCAAATATACCTCTCCTTCCCACCTTCCGACCTATTACTAGCTACAAAAAAATTACAAGAGGACATAAATCAAATAAGCCACTGGGCTGAAGTGAATAAGTTAAAATTAAATGTTGAAAAAACAAAAGCAATTGTAATAGGATCCCCTCACCTTCTGAAAACCGTTCCTCATATTCCAACCTTGTTTCTCAATAGTAATCCTATAAAGTTCCACCCTACTGTCCGAAATCTGGGAGTAACCTTCGATCAATGTCTATCCTTCAAAAATCATATTTCAGAAATCTCTCGACGTACCCTTTCAACCTTAAAGCGACTGTATTCCCTCCGTCACCTATTTCCGCTTGAAACCCGAATACTCCTCGTTACCTCCCTAATATTCCCCCACTTCGACTATTGCTGTACGGTATATGGTGGTGTGTCTGGGGATCTCGAGGTAAAAATAAAACGCTTAATCAATTCCTTTGTTCGCTTCATCTTCGGGGTCCCTAGATACACCTCTGTATCCCAACTTTATGGAGAGTTGAAGTGGCTTAACCCTTCCAATCGTCGCAACTATTTTCTTGCGTCATTCCTTTACCAAATTATCCAATCCCGCCGTCCATCATATATTTTTGACCTCCTACAGTTCAAATCCTCTGTCCATTCCCGTTCTACACGCTCCAGGCCTTCGGATTTATACAGTACGGCCCACAGAACTGCACATTTCGACAGATCCTTTCTCATTCGATCCTCCATCCTATGGAATTCTATCCCTTCCTCCATCCGTCACTCCAATTCTCTTTCTACCTTCAAATCCCGCATATTTGATCACTTATTGCACATCCAGGCTCAATAGAATTCTAAATAAGCTTTTTATTTATTTATTTTTTTATATATATATTTTTTTTTCATCTCATTTAAATATGTATATTTTATACCATTAATTATTAACTTGTTTATATTTAATTAATTTACTCTAAGACTCTAAAGCCCTTTTTTTTGTACATTTTGTATATTTGTTCTAAAGGGACATGTCCCAGAATAATAAAGAACTTATTTATTTATTTATTTATTTATTCCATTATACAGTTGTAAATTCCAATAAATAAATTTTTAGAAACATAACCTTATGCAATATATATATATATATATATATATAATATATATATATAAAGATATTTGTCACACTCAGTATCAGTTGAGTTTTTTCAACTTCAAAAAATGAATTTTAGTATAGATTTTGATTTATGTACAGCATTACAGTATGTTAAAAAATTATACATAGTTACAAATTAAACACAACACATAGATAAACAAAATGTTACCAACTGGAAGATTGGCAGAAGGTTTTCGGACTTTTTTTTAATCATCTGTATTTTAAATAAACGAGCATATACATTTTTAAGGGGAATTATTTTTTTTTCTTTTAGTAGATAAAAAGATCTCTTTATTGAGAATGATACATTAAAATTTAAAAAAAAATATATTTAAATAATATCGTACTTATTAAAATTATTGTTGCACTGTATTGCCCGATGCTCGACCTGAAACTTATCGGATAAAGGTAGAAGCTTTCTTAAAATATTTAATTATTGACTCTTACATTTATTTTTTATACCATTCAATAAATGTATTGGCATCAACTTCAAGTGTCGTTGAAGTAAAATACAAATATTTATAAACAAATTTTAATTTTAATCAAATTCGGATCAGAACACTATGTCGAGCTCACTAATTTGACAGCAATTTTATTTAGTCAATTTCATCCTTTTATTAACAACTTCCAAAAAAGAAGTGGGAAAATTAAAAAATTGACAAATTGCAGAATTTTAGAATCTTTTCTCTGTAAAGGTTAATTTTTCAAAGCATATTCCATACCTCTTTACAAATATTAATAAAAAATGTTTCAGAACCACAAAACGTATAATTAGTTTTGAATATTAAATAATTGAACATGTGCTAAACATGAAGTATAGGATAATTCGGATGGCGGTTAAAAATATCTTATAATATATTAAAAAGATATATATTAACCAACGTTTCGACCTACGTTGCGGGCTTCTTCAGGGCTTACATGCCTGAGTCAAGAAACAACTACCAAATAAAAGATTTTTTTTTAAGTAACCTAATCGATTAACATATTTTGATAATTATGTTACTAAGCTTGCTGATATTAACTCCATATATGCCAGAACACAATGCATTAGTAAGAAACGAAGTTTTTTTAGTTAATACCAATTTTATTTAAATATACTTTTATGCGTTGAAATGGAAACAGGGTGTGATTAATATCAATAAATTAAGGAAAAGAGAATAAATCCTGAGTCTTAAAAGACATATAAGTTGTAATTGTTTAAAAGTTTTTGTTGTCATTATCTTTATCAAAGCTGTTACTTAAAATGATAGCAGTAGAATCATTAAAATGCTTTTACTAGGAATAGAAAATGACATGAATATATATACATATTATTTTTTTTTTTGTTAGAAGGTGGTTAAACTTTCGTTCCTAGCATAAGAAGGGATTTTCTACATGTTTTCTTCGTCCATACAGTTACATAAATCTCATACAGTCGAAAACCGCTTTTTGTAATCTGGTCTACGCCTTACATAAGTGAACTTTCAAAGAGAGTCAGGCAGAGAAAAGGTCGCTCTTGAACATGAAACATTAGAGGAAAATGGAAACAGAGGTATTGCCTTAGTATAAGTATTTCTGGCAAACTATATTTAATGACTTGTCATTATGAAATCATACACAATATCATGAAATATCAGGTAAAAGTCGGAAAAAAAAAAATATAAAAAAAATAATATATATATATATATATATATATATATATATATATGTGTGTGTGTGTGTGTGTGTGTGTGTGTGTGTGTGTGTGTGTGTTGTGTAGAAATATTAGCTAGAATAGTTTCAAAATGATAAAGGAATCTCACTCAACACTTCAATCATTAAACATTTTAAAAATTATAGACCGGAATGAGGTTCATTTACCTCCATTATTCAAATCAATTTATGAATCTTTAAAAAAAGTAACATAAAAGATAATTACATTGAGTTTCAGTGCAACAATTAGTTAGTTTATCTGGTTTTCACCACTTCCCATTACCTTTTACAACTTTTTGTATATGATAATATTTTTTCTAAAAGTTTTAGCTTTCCAACAATATCTTAAACATATATATTACTGTTCTTATGATCGAAAACCCACTTAATTTAAAAAATATAATATTAGATTCTACGATCTAGCACGTAGGACCTATATTGGTTTGAATGAAAAAAAGTTACTAACGTAATAATGTCTAAATCTACTTCATCATCTATCATACAATCTAGATTCAATATCATAATCATCTGGCGCTACAACTCGTCACCGAGTCTGAACCGCCTCCAGTAGCCTCCGCCAGTTGGCTCTATCTTGCGCAGCATTTCTCCAGTCGCTTACGCCGAGTAAGGTCCTAGAATCTTCTGTGACAGCAGCACCCATTCACTTCAGGTTAGGCCTCCCCACTCTTCTTCCACCAATAATTTCTTCGGAGAGGATCTTCTTGGGGATCGAAATATCCTCCATTCTTATTACATGGCCTGCCCATCTAAGTCTCCCAACCTTGGCAACATATGGGCTATTGAGGAGGTTGTAAAGTTCTTGGTTAGTGCGTCTTCTCCATGCTTCACCTATTTTTATGGGCCCATAGATCTTTCGCAGGATCGTCCTCTCAAATATCTGAAGCCTTTTCTCATCAGCTTTTGTTATGGCCCAAGCTTCTGAACCATATAACAACACTGGTCGCACTAAAGTTTTGTAAAGGATTATTTTGGTTTACTTTGAGATGAATTTACTGCCAAACTGCTTCTTCAGACTGAAGTAGCACCTATTAGCAGCATTAATTTTCCTTCAAATTTCTTACGAAATATCACTTTGCTCGTTGATTTCGGTTTCCAAGTAGACGAAGCTCTCAACGCATTTGAACTTGAACTGGCCCAAATCTACTTAGATTATTGACGATAAATTTTATTTGTAGATTGTTTATTTTTTTCTTCCCTTCCAGAAAAGCAGAAAAATAAAGAGAGACATATCAACGACTGTTTATTCCAGTCAAGGATAAATACTTAAGCCACATTTCTTATTTAAAATGTATACTACCTATGTATTTGAGGTATAGTTTTTTATGTTTTATCTAAATTAAAAAGTTGTATGATTAAATTTTATTCTGGATTTTTAATTACTGTACTAACAAGGAGAGAATCCCAAACGTGTCTCACCGATTTCTATGAAATCTTTTCAGGTAAAACTAGACATTAAATCATTAGAATCTGCAAAATATAAGCGGCCAACGCTCCCCAGGAGGATCGAAAAATTTGTGTGCGAAATACACATTTTACTTCATATATCTGGTTCTAGTGAAGGTAGGAAAATACGTATGGTGTCATAATTGCCTTATTTAAAAGCAGAATAACTATATAAAACTGTATTTCTCACTCCTAAAAAGGGTTTTTAATCGGAGCACAGTTAAAAAAACTTATTAAAACTACTCTATTGATAAGATAATTTATATTTTTAGGGTAATTACCAAGCATAAAACTTAACTATTTTAATGGATATTTTTTTAATTATTTCGTTTTAAAATAGAGTAATTTTGACGCCAATCTTGTTTTTCGACCCTCATTTAAACCAAAGATATGTTTTTTGCATGCAAACTTTCCAGTTATTTTACTTGAACTAAAAATTACACTAACTAAATTTACTACTTGAACTAAAAATATTTACTACTTGAACTAAAAATATTTACTACTTGAACTAAAAATATTTACTACTTGAACTAAAAATATTATTAATATTATAAAATATTAAAAAAATATTAAAAATATTATAAAATATAATTATAAATTAAAAATTATAATATAAAAAAATATTTAAAATATTATAGAATATTATTAAAATATTAATATAAAAAAATATTATAAAATATTACTACTACTACATGAACTAAAAATATAAATTATCTTATCAAAACAGTAGTTTTAATAAGGTTTCTCAACTGTGCTCCGATTAAAAACCCTTTTTAGGAGTGAGAAATACAGTTTTATATAGTTATTCTGCTTTTATTATTTTACTTCATTCCGTGGGAACGTTGAAACCTTATATTTTGCAGAATATGATGGTTTCAAGCAAAGTTTATTTTTAAATTAAAAAACTTCATCAAAATCAGTGAGACATTTGGGATTCGCTCCTGGTAAGATGTTGATCTAAATGTAATGTTAAGAGTCACTAAGTTGGAACCGTACCATGGGAGCAATAAGGTAAACTGCTTTCTTACAGCGTTATCAGACCTTGAAAGGAAAAGGTCAGTTGTGAATCCGGTATCGGATTTTTAGGGTGAATGCATCACCTTTTGTCCTTGAATGCGCATGGAAGATAAAGGCTGAACTGGTTTTGTTTTTTTAATTTATTGCTTCATATAAATAAAAAAAAAAAAAATGAGAGGAGAATCTTCGTCCGAGCAAGGAAAGTATTCTCGGAGAAAAAGAAAAATCGGGAAATCCATGACCTCTCCAAGGACACGGATTTTTAAAGGTCAAAAGTCTAAAACGAGCAGGTCAGGCCACGAGATAAGATGACGGGGAAATCTCGGGGAAATTGGATAGCAATAGTGAGATCTTTCATCCATCGAAAAAAATAGGGAGTTTAACGACAGTTTCCACAGAAACGTTTTTAAAGTCAGTTGAACGTACCTGATTGGATGGATGCTGCAAATGATAGACAAGGACTTTAAAAAATCTAACAATACAAATTATTCTTACAGCAATCACTTAGTTTCATCCAATCATTATGTGTTACCTAATTACATCTTTTCGTACGAGATACAGTATTTTTTTCTAAAATCATTAACATTCCAACGGTATATTATACATCTGTATTACTAATATTATGTTTAAAACAAAAATCTTAAAAAATATGTTAGTTATCAAATTAGTTTAACTTGTATATTTATGCGTTTTTGATTAATGATGAAATGAATAATTTTTCTTTTTTTTTTTATTAAAATTTGTTTTGATACTTTAAAATATCAGTATCTAAACACTGTTAGACTATTTCAATGGAAAATAGTAAAAACTACATAATATTAAAACCCATTAAATTTTACACCTATATAGCGAGTTTAATCAAAATCGTTTGAGCCGTTTTTGAGAAAATCGTAAAAAGGTCCAAAATTCTTGGTATAAAATAGATCTTTCGGTCAACTGATTTTGAAATTTTTGAATTTGCCATTTTTGATATAAATGAAAAAATGTCTAAAATGTACAAATTAGCCCTTCAGGCATATAATTTTTTTTTTCCGTTGGCGTGACAGGCCGTGTAGGCTCTTGGCCACGCGGTGTAATACACTCGCTTTTCTCGATGAAATTTTATAGGGTAAGGTCTTCACTCCTAACGTTTATTTTTGTGAGTGGCCACCAGTTGAGTGACGCGTCTCGCATACCCGGGAAGAGGCTGTGAGTGAAAAAAAAATTAAATGCTTGAAAAAGTCCCTCCGAGAGTGGAATTCGAACTCACAACCTTTAGCGTAGGAGACTAGCACTCAAGCGGCTCCCCTATAGGCATATAAGTACACTACTAAAAAATAAAACTCGAACTAAAAACGTTGTAAGCTCGAATTTGAACATTTCTCGATTACAATACTTTCCCTTACTATATATTTCATATATAGGTAAGTAGAAGTAATATTGATAGTATTATAGTGTAAAGTTGCACGAATTTCTTTCTATCTAAAAAGAAGTTACAGTAAATATTTAAAATTAAAAATTATTACCGAAACCCTATCTTGTCTTTCTAGCAACCAATTTTATTTCATTAATTGCCTGAACCAGAGATGTTTTAAAGAACGAATATATCATAACTTTTGGTAATTTTCCTCACTCAAAAGAAATTAAAAATATATCCATTTAGGTTTTGATTTTAGTTTACAATTATTTACCTATGACATACAATTGAGACGTTGATTTCCAAAAGGTACTATATCCATTCTATGAAATTTACAGGAGGCGCGAAAATCACTAATTACTATATTATTAAACCAGCTAGTTTGATTATTTTAACATTAAAACCCAGAATTATTTTTTTAGTATATTATTAACATCAAATTAAAGTTATGAAATGAGATGTTTTGGTATAATTTGGAACGAGATTAAATGAGTAATTAGTTCCTTTAGAAAATAATTATATTTCTAAATTGCGTTTGTAAAGAACTTGGTTGTTCATTAGATAAAATCAAACAGAAGATTTAGATACATTTAAGTGGTGATAATACAAAAATGAAAAAAAAAATCAATTTTGTAAAAAATGTCCTTTATTACCTTTTGGAAATCAACGTCTCAATTGCTCTTGAAAATTAGAAATGTGTGTGATAGTTAAGATATTGACTATTAGGAAATATTATAAAAATAAAGTACACGAGATGAAAATTTAAAAAATAAAAATATAGATCTCAGGAAAGAAATATGGGGGCGTTTTAAACAATTAATAATAAAGAAACAGACAGTTCTATGATCCTTAGTTGTTTTTTGCTGAAATAGGATGTAATCGCGTGAACAAAACTGCATCGTCCTACCTTAAACATTTAAATTTATTTGAGACATAATTAAAATTATGTAGCAAAATCACCAATCCGTAAATAACATGGAACAGAATATTATGATTGATTTAACTTCATGTAGATCAAGACGATGAAATATTTTAAAATTCTTTCCCTAATACTACATGAGATATTAAGTTTTTGATAATATCTTAAGAGTCATAATATGAAATTATTATATTGGCCTCTGGTTTGGATCTCGCGGGACTATTCCCAGTAGAACAAGGAGCCTTCTAGAAGAACTCAGTGTTGGTAATAGTGAATTGTCCATGATGGCCGAGAATATAATATTGGACTCCCTGGGGATTATTCATCATCACCTCTATGGATATTAGTTGGGTTAAGATTTTTCCTTACAAGACTTATATTTATGTTTTTCTTTATTCGTCTTATCTTTTTTTTATTAAATTTTGTCATTGAGTCTGTTAGTCCTTTAGGTGTGCACTTTCAAATGTGTTTCTTTTTGTTTTTTTTATGCTTGTATTTTGCTTAGGATTATAGACTATATTACATATTATAAGATATAACATAGAAATCAGTTGATAAAGAAAGTGATTGTATTGTAAATTTATAACTTTTCAAGTCAATATCACATGTCTTCAAGATTGATAAGTACGCTGTGTATGATAGCAACCCAATACAGTTGGGCAGCACGGTTTTGTTTTATTGTAATTTTGATAAAATAAAGCATTTCTCTCTTCTCTCCACAAGATACTATATGAAATTTGTCATAAAAACTACAGTAACTTAATTCTTATACTTATAATCAGGAGTGTATATTTTTTTTAATGATCCTTTATTTAAAATTCTAATTATAATATACTTTGTATTACATAATGCTTTTATAAAAGCTTCAAACAAACGAAGTTATGTCCTTAAATTTTCTCTATTAAAAAATCCTTAATATCATGAGAATATAAGAACTGTTTTCCAGACCATAAAATATTAATCCTTCATTATTTTTATTAATAAAATGCTTGAATCAAGTAATCTGATATTTGAATGTGTATAGTGATTTCAATATTTGAAATTAACATTACAAAGAATTAGTTTTCATTTATCTTTCTCTTTCTAATTAGAAATCTTCTATCTTTGGAGAATGCACATAATTTTAAGTCATCGAAATAACATTTAATTTTAAGTGAAATAACAATTTTTATTAACCTTATATTCGTAGTAGTTTCTTAAACTTAAGTTAAAACCGAAATTCCTCTACAATCCCTATTATGTCAGTATCACTACAAAATTGATTTTTTCGAACTGAAAAATGAATTTAAAGTGCTAGGATGAAGCACGGAAGTGTATTTTTTTTTTTTTTATTATTTTTTTTTTTATCGAATTTGAAATCCGATTTTTACCCTCTAAAAGTTGGACACCTGAACCTTCAATGAGCTTATGGAAAGCAAGCATAAGAATTGTACAATCTCTTCATTTATTTTTTTCTTTTAAGAAAATAAACTAGCATAAATTTCTTTTTTTTTTTATTAAAAATGACTATTACGTAATATAATAGATCAATGAATAATACAAAAAATAAATAACAAACCCATTAAACAGTTTGTACATTTTTAATCATTAAGTCGTAAATAGATTATCGGTAAATTTGTTTATTGATAAGAATAAAATAGAATTTAAAAAATACAATATTTGGTCTAAAAATTGTATTCAAATGATTATAAGTAATTTTTTCTAGAAATGGGAGTTTTTCAAATTGCGGAGTATCATCAGTGAATGTTTAAAAAATTGTTCGTTTATTTGTACAAAATAATGTTGTTTAGTCATAAACTAAAAGAGAAACACTTATGACATTTTCCCACCTTCTAAACGCAAATGAATGACGCATCAAAATGTGAAATAAATCTCATTTGTAGAAAAACTGCCTCCTAGCATTCTGTCATGTGAGCACAGAAATAGTTTATTTTAAAAATAGAAAAACATCAAATAAATAATAATCGAATTTCAAGGTAATCAAAAACTAGCTCAAAACAGAGAACATAAGGTAGAAACTAGCATCGTTGTTTTAGGGATCACGGAGAGATGTAAAACAAGTAATTTATGCAGCTATAATACTAGCTTTAAGCTATAAACAAATAGATCAAAACAAATCGGTAAATATCGTTGTTGCTAATTCTGAATTATAATCAGATTTATAGAACGAAGATATGGCGGCGGTACAAGAATCAAAGCTTCTTTGACATAAAAGGGTGCTTTTGAAAGTCTTAAGAAGTTGAAGAACATAGACATTCAAGCTTTAAAGGAGGCAGGAAGTAATTAAGTATATAAATCTCAGCACTATTCCAAGGAGAAACGAACTAATACCTTGCTGACTATTCCTTGACGATTTCGGTTGTACGGGTGAATCTATTATCTGTTCAAAATAATAGTTGTATAATAATTAATTTTGTTGTCAAAAAATAGTAGTTATTACGACTTTCACATACGTTAAAATCAATTTAAAAACTATTAAATATACTTTAATTTGAAAAAATATTTTAAATAGATTTTAATAAAACGTGGATTCATTTTTGTTGGATACGTATGGCATAGATTAAATCATATAACTATATTAAATTGTTAAGCAGTAATAAGTTTATCCCCTATTCGCCACTTTATATTACCTTTTACATCTTTATGTATCAGATGAATTTTTTTCTGAAATCTTTCTCTTTCCAACGGTATATTATACCTCCATATTACTGTTAAAAAAAATAATTTTGCTCTTTTATTCTTTAGTTGGTCATCAAATCCGTCCAACGTATATTTAACTGTCCTTCCCCAATGTCATTAAGATGATATGGTTAATCATTTTGAATGTACAAAATTAAAGGTACTTTAGAGGAAGAAAATATAAAATATCGGCATTTATGCCCTTTCAGAATATTTCAATCAGAATGAAACCTGCATGATATTAAAGCCCATTAAATTCTACATCAATATAGCGAGTTTAATCGAAATCGTTAGAGTCGTCTTTGAGATAATCGTAAGAAGGTGCAAAAGTGGCTCTTCTGGTTAGAAGAAAAAGTTGCTGTAACATCTCGGACGTATGGTTGTATTAAATATGAAATTTCATTTTCTTACGACATTCCGTTTTTTCGATAAACTTTCTACACACGGACACACAGAGATCTTTTTTTGGGACTTGGTCATTCGGACTCATGAGCCCCTAAACCGTTTCATATATAGGTAAGCGAAACTAAAAATAGTATTTATCACTTTCACTTACTTATATATGTGTGTGTGTGTGTGTGTGTGTGTGTGTTGTATGTATATATATATAAAATAAGAAAGGATTACGATAGTGAATATTTTGGAATAAGAGTCCTCTTTGTCCAAATATTCAATAGCTCAGTAAAACATGTCATTTGTCCTTTCACTTATCTATATATGAAATATATAGTAAGGGAAAGTATTGCGATCGCGAAAAAAGGTGTGTGTGTGTGTGTATTATTATAAAAATCGAATGTGTGTGTGATAAACTCCCGGGCGAAAACGAAAAGTCCTTTGAAACTGAAATTTCATATTTAAGACAAATATACGCCTGAGACGTTGCAAAACCTTTTTCATTAAAATCAGTTTACTAGAAGAGCCACTTTATACTATGCAAGCATCTTTTTACTATTTTCTCGAAAACAGCTCTAATGATTTTGATTGCTTTATCGATGTAAAATTTAATCGGCTTTAATATCATATAGGTTTAATTTCAATTGAAATAGTCTGATGGAGCTTAAATGCCGATGTTTTAAAATTTCTTCCTTTAAACTACCTTTAATTTTGTAGATTCTACAAAAATAATCATACCATCTTGTTACCATTGATAAAAAACAGGTAAATATATCAGTTGAACGAATTCGATATCCAACTAAAGGAAAAACTGAAAAAATATTTTTTTAACGCATTTTTTTTTATTTTGAACATATGAATAGTAATATACATGTATAATATACCGTTGGAAAGCTAAATATTTTAGAAAAAATATTATTTAATACAAAAAATTGTAAAAGTTAATGGAGAGTGATAAAAAAACGACAAAACTAACTGATTTCCGTAGATAATGATATAATAGAATATTTAATAATACTAAACTTCAAGACTGCGCTTCGAAACCGGGATTCAAATTTTCTTCTTCTAAAACAGTTTTCTCACACTTTTGCCGTAAAACGAGCTGCAATTGGACACTACAAATTATTCTTAATAATCATCTTATCAAACATGTTTCCTCATTTTCCTATCTAGGCATATTATTCGATAACAAACTAACATGGAAACCCCACATAGATTTCCTTTTGTCTAAATTAAACAAAAAACAAAATCTACTAATGAAGCTGTCTCACACTAATATTAAAAGTGATAGGACAACACTCCTCATGATATATCGGACATTAATTCGGCCAATTCTCGACTACGGATCTCCCCTTTATGGCTGTGCCTCTCCTACCTTACTAAACAAACTGAATGCATTTCATCATTCCATGGTACGGTTAGCGACAGGAGCATTCAGAACTAGCCCAACGGCAAGTTGTGATGCGGAAGAGTGGTCACAACCTTTACGAAGAGCTTACGATGCTCTTCAAGCTTCGGTTAGACTAAAGGTAACTCCAGGATTGGAGGGCATCAGTCCTGTGTCTCCCGCCCACCCTCCTCAGCACTTTGGCTCGATAATTCTTGATCCTTACAGTAAAGTAGAGATAGTCCACCCACACCCTCTTCCACCTTGGCATCAATCTTCATCAAAATTTAACTTCTCACTGGTTAACCTATCCAAAAATCATAGACAGCCTTATATAACACGTAATTACTTCACAGAATACACCGCGAATTATGACAAAAATCAGTTAATATTCACAGACGGGTCAAAAACTGAAAATGGTGTGGGTTGTGCTGTAGTAATTGGCACAGAAATTATTCGAGACTCGTTACCAAATATTTTTACAATCTACTCAGCAGAGTTGTTTGCAATAAACTTGGCGTTAGAGTCGATGTTATGTTTAAATAACTGTGATGAATTTTTAATATGTTCAGACTCCCTATCGGCCCTCAATAGCATCAGTAAAAATAAAATAAATAACAATTACATCTTATTAAAAATTTTTACTCTTATTGAAACCATAAGAAAAAACAAAACTGTTAATTTCAAGTAGATCCCAGGGCACGCAGGCATAGAGGGGAATGATATAGCGGATAACGCTGCTAAAGAGGCCTGTACCCTCTTTCCATTCCCTTGCCCGACTTCAAGTCAAAAATAAGAAAGTTAACTAAGGACTCTTGGGACTGGAATTGGCAGGAAGTAAATGAAAGCAAATTGGTCAAGTCAATTAGAACACACTCGACGCCCTGGAACCTCATCTCAGGCCAAAGAAGGGATCAATTAGTGTTCACAAGACTGAGGATAGGGCACACAAGGCTCACGCACAGTCATTTATTGGAAGGCACAACTCCACACATATGTGAACACTGTAAGGTAAAAGTCACAGCAAAACACATAATGGAGAAGTGCAACAGATACCAACAAGAAAGAATGGAATCGACGGGGTCGAGCTACGACAACAACTAGAAAGGACACGAAGTTCCACAATATAGTTGTAGAATTCATCAAAAAGATTAATTTATACAAAAAATTGTAATTAATACAACGAACGGTAACTCTAAACTAATGTTGTGGTACACGGCACCTAAATGTAAAATAAATAAATAATGTTTTTATTGAAATTCGATTTAATTAATTTAATTTAATTAATTTAAACAATTTATCTTTAGCTCTGAATGTATTTAAAAATTCTTAAATTGATTTTAACAACCGAGGTAAGTGAAAGTCGTGTGTTGCGCGCACCAGATTTTTAATCACAGTTACATTAATTAAAAGGAATTATTACAATTTATATTAACCCTGATATTATTAGTATGAATGATAATACAAAATTCAAAGAGTTGCTTTCATCATTGGTGATACATAGAGGGAAGAGGAATGGTGACATGTTACCCGTCAAAGTGGTTCAGACCTGAACAAACCTGTTAGTGAACTTTCTCACTCTTAATCGAGATGGAAATTGAATGAGTTACTAATGCATTCACTTATATATATATGTATATATATATATATATATATATATATATATATATATATATATATATATATATATATATTGTTTGACTTGTTCTCGACTGTTGATAATTTAAGTTTTCTACTGTTCTTAGGTTTCAGGCAATTGCGTATCAACAGCGATATAAACAGTTATACCCTAATATTGTTATTTGGAAATAATAAACCATTGTGTATTAATTTGCAGCGTTTATTTTTGTTTTTTTTTTATCACTAAGATTGAGAAAAAGATAATTAATTCTCAAAATATACAGAATTAAAGGTATCAAGAGATCCTTTTGTTGAGCAGATATGTAACAACATTAAATACCTGACTGCAGTTTCTTTTATTTTCGCTGTTATTACTATTTTTTTTAAAGCTACTCTATCAATGCAATCGTTATTCAAGATTATTATATTAAATTATAAACATTATTATATTTTAAAGTTAGTATATTTATAAATTATAATTATACTAAATTTAAAATATTTTATGTCTCAAATTACTAATATATTATATCATAAGTAAACATTTCATATTGTATGTATTGATTTAATACATGAATCTTTAACGAAATGCTGATCATTAAAATAAAAAGAATTACTAAATACAAATCGTTATATATTGGTTACAAACAAAAGTGAATATTAAACAGCATAAGGTTATTACTATTAAATATTCAAAATACACAATAATAATCCAATATATGGTATTACAATTTAATAATGAAACAACAATGTATAATTGTTTATCATCTCTTATATTTGTCATGAGTCAAACATGAGCCCCATACTCCAATTTATATGAATTACTTAACGGTGTACTCAATATAACCCAATTCTCCTTTTGTTTATTCGTTTTTATTTGTATAATCATAAATAATATATAAAATAAAATATAAATAAATATCCAGCGTTTTCATAAGAAAAAGACCAACATATGTGCTTGATACACGCATAGTAACAATTGTTGCCGAATGAAAAAATAGAACATTTCCGAGAAGGTTATGAAGGTTAAAACTCAAATTAAGAAAATAGTAGTCGCACACAGTTGTGCAAAAAATAAATTTAATATTTCGAAAATTTCAAGGAACTATTACTCTTCTTTCGGAAGGTTTTAACTTTTCCCAGATCTCAGAAAAAAATCTTCATCTAAACAGCTTCAAAATTATGGAAAAAGAAGCTACCTTCGTTTGTCAATAAAGGATGCCTAGGGGGATAGAATAAAAAAAAAGAAAATTTCTTCTTCGTATGTGTCTTACAAATATCTAGTCATACTGTGCGAGCCGATACACTTAAGAGAAGCAAAAAAGTTGATATGACCCATAGTCCGATTGTCAACGGTCGTGGAGTATACCGTTACTAAATTGGCTTGGATTTAGAAGTAAAAACCTTTTCGGGTTAATAAGATCTTTCTCAACATTAACTCTGTGTGCTATTGTGCTATTTACAGACAATTGGCTTGAAAAGAATCTACACAACTTTAGCACTTCAATGTTTATTTATTCATCAGGTCTCGAGGGCACCGCCTTTTAAGACGCCTCGGAGGATTATCGGCAATAGAAGTTGATGAGAGGATACGGACAAGCGGGTTTTTATGGGCGTGTAATTTGGAATGAAAGGAGGAGTATCTTTTTTGGGCAATTTCTGCAACTAGTAGGATATTCAGGTCTGTATGGATGAGTTTATTTGTAACAAAATAAGGAGCAACGAAGATTTGTCGAAGGATTTTGGATTACAAGGATTGGATGCGGGAGGAATTCGATGGTTTAGTGTACCCCCATAGCTCAACATGAACTCAAATTCTAAATATTTACGGAAACATAAAACACACACTAGTTGATAATTGAGGCGTTGATTTCCAAAAGGTACTATATCCATTCTGGAGAATTTAACAGGACGCGCGAAAATCTCTCTAATCTATATTATTAAACCAGCTAATTTGATTCTTTTCGCATTAAAATCCAGAATTATTTCTTAACTATATTAATAAAACCATATTAAAGTTATGAAATGAAATGTTCTGTTATGATTTAGAATGAAACTAAATATATAATAAGTATCTTAAGAAATTAATAGCATTTCTAAATCACGTTATTAAAGGACATGAGTGTTCATCAGATACAATCAAATTTAAGATTTAGATAAAACTAAATGAGGAGATTATAATTATGTAAAAAAATCAATTTCGTAACAAATGTCCTTTAGTACCTTTTGGAAATCAACGTCTCAATTGATGATCACGAGATATATGTGGCAATAAATATATATATATTATATATATATATATATATATATATATATATATATATATATATATATATATATATATATATATATATATATGGTCATGTTAAACCATAAAATATTTTTAACCCAAATTTATTTTATATACTTCATAAACTTTTGTTCGTATTTTGTTTTTATACTAAATAGAAATTATAAATATCGTTAAACAAACCTCGCAATATTGTATTGTAAAATAGCATATCAAAACATACCATTTTTCGTCGGATATTTGATAATTTTAATTATGATTCTAATTAATAATTATTTAAAAATTTGTTATTACTCTTATAGGATCGTTCCTTCAATTATTTTCATTTAAAGTCACATAATTCAAAAAAGAGATTTTTAAAAGACCTAAACAATATCTTTTAGAGAAAATTCTACAACATGCGGAGAGAAATTTAATTTTGTAATGTTAGTGAACTGCAATAAATAATTCAACCTCTCATGTATATTATATTTATATATATATATATATATATATATATATATATATATATATATATATATATATTATTTTTTTTTAATTTGAGAATGTTTAATATTATTAATAATAATATTATAAATAATTCTTTTGAAAAATTTTCTTGTCATCAATAGCTCTTTTTCAAGCTCTTTTGATGCAGATATCAATAGATATGTAATAGATCAATCAATAGATTTACCAAAACTTTTAAAAAAACTCGTTTTAATGATTAGAAAAAGAACTCAACTTAAAATTATATTATATCTGTGGCGGTCGTGAAAAACTAGATAACTCGAGTTATATCAAAAATGAGTTACCTTCACGTAACGGTCCCTCAGACCTTCTCCTACATCGTGTTAAATTGGTTAAAGAAATTTCTTGGTGGAAGAAATTTTAGGTTTAAAGAAAGCTGTAATTAATAACTCTATTTTGGTATTACGTAAAACTTTAAGTCGCTCACCTGTAAAATGAAATATTTTGACTTAACCACTTATTCACGACCGCCACAGATATAAAATCTATTATTTCGAGGTTAAATTCAGTTAGGTAATGCTTATTAGGTAGAGATTAATTTTTTTCGTTGCTAAATGATTACTTTCCTCAAAAGGCAAAATATAAAATAAATCATGAGGAACTATGCTTTTAGTAATAAACATCGTAAGTTCATATCGCACCTAATATAAATAAATTCCATGAGCCACAACCACAGGATTTGTAAGATTTTTATTACGATAGTAGTATCAATTCTTTCTAGACAATGACCATAGATTAAAGATTTCCATTTAAGGTTTCTATTGATAGGGATATCACATGAGGCGTTTATAATGATGATTTAAAAGTCATTAGGATTTACAACATACTATACAGTTGATAATTTCATTTTTTTTTTCTATCTTTATGCACAAAAAATAAATTAATACAGAAAAAAAATAAAATAAAACTCGCTATGAAGCAGTATTGTCAATATCAGATCAATAGTTTGAATTGAACTGCTTAAGAAGCATAATCAAGATAACAGAAGATGTTCCGAAACAATGATCACAGAGATTCAGAATTAGCCTAGTGTTTTAAAAAAGCAGTTTAGGTTTCCAAAGTAGCAGAGTTGAATAATGTTGGGCAACTACGATATAGGTAAGTCAAATTCGAACCAATATCTCGTAAGTTAGGTCACCTTAAATCAATACCTCATTTATTTCAATTGCCAAATAATTTATCTATTGTAATAAAAGAAATAAAATGTAATAATTAAAATGTATATAATAATGTGTAGCACAATGACAATAATTATAAGCTTGTTCGGTAAAAAAGAAATAAAGAATTAAAATATTTTTTACTGTATTGAGAAATTCGAGATGCTAATTTGAAACAAATAAACACCCAAATGATTTGTCTATTTGTAATAATTCCAATAAATATTGGATATTGATTACAAACAAAAGTGAATATTAAACAGCATAAGGTTATTACTATTAAATATTCAAAATACACAATAATAATCCAATATATGGTATTACAATTTAATAATGAAACAACAATGTATAATTGTTTATCATCTCTTATATTTGTCATGAGTCAAACATGATAGCCCCATACTCCAATTTATATGAATTACCTAACGGTGTACTCAATATAACCCAATTCTCCTTTTGTTTATTCGTTTTTATTTGTATAATCATAAATAATATATAAAATAAAATATAAATAAATATCCAGCGTTTTCATAAGAAAAAGACCAACATATCTGCTTGATACACGCATAGTAACAATTGTTGCCGAATGAAAAAATAGAACATTTACGAGAAGGTTATGAAGGTTAAAACTCAAATTAAGAAAATAGTAGTCGCACTCGGTTGTGCAAAAAATAAAATTTAATATTTCGAAAATTTCAAGGAACTATTACTCTTCTTTCGGAAGGTTTTAACTTTTCCCAGATCTCAGAAAAAATTCTTCATCTAAACAGCTTCAAAATGATGGAAAAAGAAGCTACCTTCGTTTGTCAATAAAGGATGCCTAGGGGGCTAGAATAAAAAAAAAGAAAATTTCTCCTTTGTATGTGTCTTACAAATATCTAGTCATACTGTGCGAGTCATACTCGCTATGAAGCAGTATTGTCAATATCAGATCAATAGTTTGGATTGAACTGCTTAAGAAGCATAATCAAGATAACAGAAGATGTTCCGAAACAATGATCACAGAGATTCAGAATTAGCCTAGTGTTTTAAAAAAGCAGTTTAGGTTTCCAAAGTAGCAGAGTTGAATAATGTTGGGCAACTACGATATAGGTAAGTCAAATTCGAACCAATATCTCGTAAGTTAGGTCACCTTAAATCAATACCTCATTTATTTCAATTGCCAAATAATTTATCTATTGTAATAAAAGAAATAAAATGTAATAATTAAAATGTATATAATAATGTGTAGCACAATGACAATAATTATAAGCTTGTTCGGTAAAAAAGAAATAAAGAATTAAAATATTTTTTACTGTATTGAGAAATTCGAGATGCTAATTTGAAACAAATAGACACCCAAATGATTTGTCTATTTGTAATAATTCCAATAAATGCATATATATTGTCAATTATTTGTTATTATTTAAGCTGAAAGCTGGCTTTTAAGATATCATTTCAATATATTTAAATTTCTATTATTTAATATTCCCTTTCCTGCAGAAGTTCGGAGTAGGCTTCCGACTAAGGTCCTTTAGTTCGGAGCTCGAGGAACTGTGCCGAACCCTAAGAGGAGCTTCTTGGAGAACATCGGGGTGGATATTAGGGACGTTGCGAAGACAGCAGGAAATATAATATTGGACTATCTAGGTATCATCCACTATCACATGCACGGTGACTGGTAAGATAGAGGCATGTGTACATGTATGTATTTTCAATATGTTAAGATAATTATGCAAAGCTTTTTGTTGTTATTTTTAAAAGAGTTTTTTATGCATAGAAACAAAAAGATAAAACTAAAGATGTGCGTGCACTCAATAGATTTATCAGTTCATCGTACTCTTTTAAAGCAGGCAATGCGGGGGAAGTCAAACCCGACAGTAATTGATAGTACTTAGCACATACAGCGTTTATCAATACCTTAGCTTTCGTTTATCTTACTTCAGCTGTACCTCCTGTTACCTTCATAGGCTCAAAATAATTTTCCATATGCTATTTGTATGATTGAAGTGTCTGTTTCTCTTCATCGAAGGTTTCAAAGTTTATCGAACCAAAGTAATCTGTGAGGACCGGCTGATGTTGAGAGATGTGGTAAGGTTGTAGTAATTGTGCCAATACTTGGGATTGAAAATAGAGTGTTTTCATGATTTCTTGGTTTTGAGCAAGTAACAGCTCATTTTGGTTGACTGCTGGTTTGCTTGATTTTGACATTCTGGATTCCTTATCGAACTTGCTGTTGTTATTGAAACTTGTTCCTGATCTTAAAACATGGTCATCCTCGTCGCCATTTATTTCTTGGGTATTTCCAAATTTTAAAATATTTACAATTCATAAATAACTTGATCAGTTAACAATCACAAAAGTTTTTCTATATGGAACAAATATGAAAATTGAATAATATTAAAAAGATTTTTTTTTTTATCACTCAACATTTTGTTTTATCGATCAACATACTATATTACACTTACATGCGCGGAATAGCTACTATTCTTGAAGTTGTAGTTCGTTAGCTGGAGGATAAATAAAAATAAGCATTTATATTTGTAATCGTAAATGAATTAAACCTATTCAATTTTTTTTTTTTTATTTGATGCGTAAGAACATAATACATAAGACTGCGACAAGAACATAATACCTTTATTCAGTCGTCCAGATGCATTTGCTAAGAAAAAGACATTAGCATGCTGCGTTGCATTTTTGTATCACATTTTAAGTTCATGACAAGGAAGTTACATTGCCATCATATTCTAGTTAGCTCGAGGGAAAGTATGGAAGGCGTGCTGAGAATATAATCAAAAGAAAAATAATGATTCAAGCTATCGTGTTTCAAAAATAAATTATAACTATCACTTGTACACGATTGCTATCTATTTCACTATCACTCTTGAATGTGATGTATCGCTAAGGCGTGGATAGTTAAAAAGCAATTATCTGTTAAAAAAAAAAAACGTTAAAGAAATCTATAATTTTTCACAATTCTAGAAAAAATTACGAAGAAGGCGTTAACCACTAGGGTCAATTTCGTAACTGAGTTATTGAATTAAAACATTTTTAATCGGGCTCCATTATGAAACTAATCTCTGGTATCAATGTCGAAGTTGGAGGATGATCGTTGGATGCTCAATTATTTTCGTGCTAAATTTTGAAAAAAATCGGTCCAGTAGTTTCGGAGAACGGTTGAAGCCATGGACGAAGGACAGGCGCATTTTTTTGGTATTGTTGATTAGGATTTAAAGTATTTTGAAAAGCAAGGCCCCATTTTTTTTTTTTTTTCATAGTAGATAACAAAGGTTTGCCTTAATTTTTGGGTGCCCATATTATAAGATTTGGGTAGGTTTTCCTACTCCCAGTTCCTCCAACGTATGAGGTAAAATAATAAATAATTATGCTGCTATAACGAAGGTACAAAACTGAGACCCGGAGAACTGAAATTTAGTTCTCTAAAAGTACGAGTTCTTACAGGATATATTTTTCTTAACAATATAATTACAACAAAATAAAATCTGTTAAGCGCATTATGCCACTTATACTGACCACTGTTTGAAACAAATGTTCACAAAAATGCATCCTGTTTTAATAAAAATATTTATTCCAGCTTCGTCATGAAATTCATAATTATTTCTTCACTCTACATTATATTAATCAACGTTGTTTTTTCTTTTTTGCAAGATCTTCAGGTTTCAATTGATATTTTACGACTCTGGTTTCCGAAAGACATTAACCAGTGAAATTATTTATTCTTTATTTATGTTTTTCTAATTGTCAATATCCTCCAACCATCCCTATAATCCTACTCGTAAGTTGAAACGGCAGTGGCTTAGAGACTTCTTATAACTAAGCAGTGCTGAGTGTTGGCAATGGCCAGATTCTCCACTCATGCCTGAGAGTCTGTGGCTCTAGCCCCCTCTCTCAGTCTCTACTGGCTTATTAGACCGGTGACGCAACTGACTGAGAGGCGCTGGGATCTCCGGACACACAGTTGTGGGCGTCGGAGTTTGATTCGGAGTTCCCAGGGGAAGTTTGTAAATATTGTATATATGTATGAATGTGACCAAGATTATTATTATTTATTTATTTTTATCTTCATTTAGGTTTATTTATTCTTCTTTGTAATTTTTTTTTTATTTTGTATTTTTTTTCTTTATTTTGTATTTTTTTTCTTTATTTAGTATACTCATTGACCAAGATTGTGGCAGATATCAGTAAGGAGATGTTTAATAATGGCTTATAATTGAAATCAAGGATACATTACAGAATATGGGCTTGTGGGTAGTTGAATGATTTGTAATTTACTGAGCTAATGGACCATGTTGGATTTTTTTTTTTTTTTTTTGTAAGATAAAGGCTCGGCCAAACTTTGTGGAGTGGAAAGGCGAGAAAAGAAAAGACGAATTTTCTAGTCGAATCCGAATGACGTCATTAAATAGGAATCCCATTAGAATTGCCAAAGGGGGCCACACTCAGCGGAGAGGAAAGGCAATTGTCGGTCGATTCCGATAGCGAGTGTAGGGGACAGGATTCGAAAGACGAATTGCCTTTCCTCGGCTTTCCCAAGGCCAAGTATGTATTATCTTATAATGCCCGTATGTCGAATCTGGCAGCTTGGCGGTTTCACAAGAAAATCGAACCGTTGATCCAGAAATATTTCGGATCTTAAAAATGTTGAGTTCTCATTGGTTGTATGGTACTAGTATTTAATTTTTTTAATTTTATTTTTTATAGAAGTATTATTAACAGTGTTGCATTATTATGGATAAAATACAGATCTTTTCAAGAGATTTTTCAATATTTAACTTATTTTTTAATGGTTATCAATATAAGTACAGTTTAAAAAGATTGTGATATTTTCTATCTCCTATATAATGATGCAGAGAATCACTCCTAGTTATTTTAAAGAAAGATGAATTCAATATTATCCTTTCAGGTTTCGGATGGATCATTGTGGCTATAATTAAGCCAAAGTATAATATTAATGCGTACGAAACTGTTTTAGTTCTTTACAGTAACACGCAAGAATTATAAAAGTTCTATAAGCGGGTTGTTCATTCAAATACAAATTTCATGAAATATATTCGTACTAAACGTTTAATGCTGTAATACATTTGTAAAATTAAATAATTTAAGGTTTTAAAAGATCTGATGCTCGATACAACGATTTTCACTTATTCTCTGCCATTAAATTCAATTAAAGAAGTTAATTAATATGAAAAAAGGTCAAAGAATTATAAAAATGTTTCGATAAAACATGCCTTTCATCAGATAATCTATTATTTACTATCTGCAACTATCAGCTAGTTTTATTCACGTTTTTATCACTTTACCTTACCTTTTACAACTTGTGTATAAGATAATATTTTTTCTAAACTCTTGTGCTTTCCAATGGTATATTTTACATCTATGTTACTGTTCTTAATGCTAAAAAATAATATACAAATAGGTTTACTCTTTTCTCCTTTAGCTGGTTGTCAAATTCATTCAACTTTTATATTAACCCATTATTTACCATAGTATATAAAATTCAATGAACACATTTTAAAGTTTTTTTAACGAGATGGACAATTAAATACGTTTCAGTATAACTCTGGGAAGGAAGACAAACTTAAGGTTGTTTCTTGCTAATTTATCTGCAACCTCATGGTCTTTGACCTCATCCTTTCACGACGTCCGCATTAGAGTGAGTTTATTTCGTTCCTTCAGTTGTTTGATGGCATCGTCTGTTTCAGGATAACCTCGACGTAATCGTGAAAGAATACAATGTCTTTAAAGTCTTCTTTAAATCATCTTAGGTAGAATTATTGAAATTATAGATCTTCTTAAGAATTTTTTATTCTAAAAAACAACTTACTCCATCAATGGTGGAAGAAGTTCTGTATTATTATATTATTCAACAGTTTATAATATAATTTTTAATATCACTTACCTGCATGGTTTTCGACGTAAATGCACGTTTTATTATTCCCCGAATCCAAATAAATGTATCAAACGTCAAAGTCCTGATATATCAATATCAACAAAATCGTCACCGTTTCTGCTACTGATTATATATATCGTATTATCCGTATTTATTTCTAGCTTCTAAACCATTTTTACGTAATGGTATTTAGTTGTATAGTTTCTGTATCTTCGCTTAGCGGTAACAGTTCATCGGTGTACAAAATCATTCCCCCAGAACTGAAATTTTATCACCCAGATTTTAGCTTTTATCAGTACTCGTTAACTTTTTTATGACATGATCTAATGCTGAATTATTTAAAGCAGCTGAAAAGGAGTAACCCTATTTCAAACCCGATCGTAACTCAACTAAATTCGTACATAACTGAAAATTCAAATTTAATGAAACAGTAGATAAGATATATATATATATATATATATATATATATATATATACGTTTGTTTTTTTTTAGATGTGCTGAAGTTACTTAATTCAGTTTCTCGACGGCAATATCTCAAAGGAGTATACCTATTCCGTAATTAAAACGAAAAAACACCCTAAATAGTGAGCCTATTAATTTCTTGTTCCTCTGTTACTTTTTTAACACAAATTTCCACGTCATTGAAATCTATATTTCTTCTCACAGAATATTTTCCTAAAAAAACATCCTTTTTTGCTTCTAGATGTTGGAATTACATACCTAACCTTATACGCAAAGAACCATCTTTATTATTCCTCTATCTTCCGAATATATGTAAACACCAAGTAAGAATAATGCTGGTGTTCTAATTCAGTTCTATTCTATAAACCACGGTAAATATTTGAACATAAACATTTTTTTTATCTATAGTTTCATGATTTTAATCAGTATAAAAGTAACTGAATATACACACATGTTTGTTTATTTTGTTTTCTTTTTTAGTTCGTCTCATGTCCTACGTTTACTATTAAGCCATGTAAGTACAACTTTAATTTGTTTAGTTAGTGCCATTATGTACACCACACTTATAGGACAGAAAGTCCGAGAATAAAATTTAATTATTTTCTTTATATACCTGGAAATGTTTTTTTAAATTTTTCATCAAAATAAAGTAATTAGAGTAGCCACTTTATACTATAAATTTCGCACCTTTTTACTATTTTCTTAAGAACGGCTCCACCAATTTTTATATTACTTGACCGAAGTAAAATCAGAGAGAAATTTCATGTAGGCTTTATCCTCATTTCAATGCTTCAAATCAGATTAGATGCTAATTGGAACATTTAAAAAAGCACATACTACCTTCCATTCATCATCTAATCACTTTCTTTCATTAGTCCTTTAACATTTTTTCATCCTAGTCAACGTTTCGGGGTTGTTTCCCCATTTTCAAGACTTATTCCTTGCTACAACATTTTTCATCCTTCACTACATCTCATAGCCACTACTACTTGTCTATATTGGCTCACTGTTAGATGCTAAATTTTCAAAATGTCTTCCCTTAAAATACCTTAGATGTTTTTTATTTAAAATAATAAAGCATTCATTGTCGAGTAGATTGAGAATATTAGGAAAATGTGAAATAATATGATAATCAACTAAAGGGGAAAATTTTTTTCAAGATTAATTTTGTTTACTTGCAAATAAGTATAGTGTATAATATATAATAATGGTGTATAATATTTCTTTGATAAGGTAAATATTATAGAAACAAATGTTATATAACATAGAGTCGTGTAGAAGGTATAACTATTTCTATTATATCTTTTAATCTCAAATGAATGTTTCCATACATACAAACTTTTAAAAGATGTTTTGTTTTTACTTTTATATGAAATATATAGTAAATGAAAGTATTGCGATCGTGAAATTTTTCTAATTCCAGTTTTCAACGGAAATTCACGTTTTAGGGTCCCCTGAGTCTAAATGAACAAGTGGCGCAAACAGATCTGTGTGTGTACAGCAAGTATGGCAACGAGTGAAAGTGAACGATAGATTGTACGTAATTTTCATATTTTAAATGCTTTCATGCCTAAAATGTAACATGAACTTTTTCATCGAAATCAGAGAACCAGAAGAGCCACTTCTTATCATGGAGTTTGCATTTTTTTACGATTTTTAGTAAAGGTTCTAACGGTTTTTAATGAACCCGATAAATCGATGTAAAATGCAATATCATGTATGTTTCATTCTGATTGTAAGATTCTGATAAAGCTTCAATTTTTCTCATCTAAAGTACCTTTAATTCTGTAGATTCGACAAAAATTTACCGTATCGTCCCAACCATTTCCAAGTATCGAATATAAAAATTGACACTTTTCAAGAGAGCAATATACAGGAAGTAAAACGAAGTAATGTATTTAAAATTGATATGTAGTAATGCATTTTTGAGAATTTTAAAGGGTTAGAATAACGAGATTTATAATATTTTATAGTTGGAAATGGTTGGGACGATGTCATCGCGTTAGCATTGATAAAAACGGCTAAATATACAATTTGAACGATTTTGATAACAAACTAAAGGAGACAAGAGCAAACATATTTTTTTAGGTATTTTATTTTTCCGAACGTAAGAATAGTAATAAAGATATATAATAAATATAACTTTGAAAAGCTAAAGATTATTAAAAAAATGTCCTTTTATTATACAAAGCTGTGGAAGACAATTTAAAGTGTTAAAGCTTATACCCTAGCTTAGGTGATTGTAATTCATAACAATTTTAACAAACAATATTTAGTGAAAGTCGTGTGTTGCACGCACTAGATTTTTATTCTGAAGGTGGTCTCGGGAGTGAAGCGCTACCACTGGGCATTTCTTCCTTAAGACATTTTCTTCATCCAACACATTTACTCATTGTATTTGTATAATACAGTCGTGATTTATTATTTAAAAAAATACTGTACCTCTGAAAACCTAGTTGGGTTAAAAAGATCTTGTACTTTTAGGTGAAGGTCAAATTTCTATGAATAAAATTGGAGGCTGATGTCTACTTCACCACTATTTTATTGAAAAAATTCGCACTACGTTTCGGCTACAATGCCATCTTCAGGTGCAGTGGAACAATTTAGATCTAAAAGTACAAAATATTACACCAATATCATCCACAAACTAAATATATAATAATAGGATGTTTATTAATGATACCTTTCATTCATCATGTTTTTAATTTTTTTTTAAATTTGATTTCATTTTTAAATAATTAGCTATTTTTATTGTAACACCCTTCCCGCTCCCCCTCTCCCTTCATAGACATCTGATTTAGACATGAGGCTTTGACTGGAAAGCAGCTACTCACATCAAGTAATGGTGCATTTTTAAAATTAATCAGTTATTGTTTTCATAATTATTAATTAAATTTAATCATTTTAATTAGATTTGTGCAATGAAGAGCATGGTACATCGACTGATTCTCTTTATATATAGTTTGCATAGTGGAATGATTTTCATTGTTCTGTTTTGTCATGTTTAGTTATAATTTTCAATGTTATGATAGAATTTTAAGAATGTTAACTAACGTTTAACATCTCATAAATATTAATTATTTTGACTGTATATATAAACATGTTGTGTTGTGTGTTTTGTGAATGTGTGTATATATGTATGTGTATGTGTGGTGTGTATATAAAATATAATTATATATTAATATAATATATATATATAATATATAATATAATATAATTATTTATGGTTTGTATATGTTTATATATAAATTTTATTTATTCTTTTATAAATACATTTTAACATAGTTATATAATTTCATGACAAATTTTAAGACGATTATTTGTGAATTTGACAATATTTTGTACTTTTAGATCCAAATTAATCCATTGCACCTGAAGATGGCATTGTAGCGAAACGTAGTGCGAAATTTTACAATAAAATAGTGGTGAAGTAGACATCAGCTCCAAGTTTTTCCTAGATCTTGTATTTCTTAAACGTGAACTGAAATATAAACACACAATTGTTGATAGTTTATGATCATGAGATACATGCAGCAATGAGAGATATACAATATATGGTCATCTTAAACCAGAAAAGATTTTTAAATCAAATTTATTTTATATACTTCATAAACTTTTTTGTCGTTTTTGATACTAATCCGGGTCCTGGGAATAGTAGACTAGTGCTTTCTTCAATAAACCTTCATTGTAAATTACTATAAATACATTTTAAAAACTATTTTTTCTGATGCTATTTTATTTAGATACTCTTATTTTTTTAAAGAAATTATATTATTGAAGGTCGTGTTGTGCACCGTTTTTTTTTCTTCTTAATTACCACTATATTTTCCTTATCACTGTGTATAATGAACCCCGGAGTTCGATGATGTTAACACCAGAAATTCTCACATACATACTTTCCTTCTTTCCGGACATAGACGTTTTAAAATCCTTTCCTTAAGTTTTTGGTCGAATTCTAGAACGACCATCCGTCGGCTAATCAATGATTACCCTTTTGATTCGCTGGAATTTGAATTCTTTTCATAGGCCGCGATACTATCATCTCAATTATATTTATCGGATGCTCGTAACGCATTTCGTCGTAAAGCTATTCAGAGATAAAAGGAACAAAAAAACAGAGCTATTAAAAGAACTCTTTGTATCTTTTCCAGAGCAGATGGCTTATCTCAAACACGCCGAATCCAGCCCCATACCTTACCTTACTTAACTGAGCCATCAATATACCGTCTCACAGCAGAAACGTCAGGAAGACATTCGCGTCGACATTGAGGAACAATTTCACTTCTTTACTTCATTCAGCAGCATTGATTTATTTTCCCTTTCAAATATCACTGATGATTGCGTTGCACTCGTGTAGTTACATGTAATAAAATATTTACTGCCAGAGACGTGCGAATAAGGCGCGTAATCTAAATTGAGCAATGGTGGAAGAGATCTGCCGGCGTGGTACTCAGGTGTGCAAATGAGTAATGCCATGTATGTGTAAATTTTCGGCAGTCATTTTCAAGGTACTTACTATTCAAATTTGAAAGCTGTCAGAAACGTTTTTATCTTCTTAACGTTTTAGAATTACGAAGTGTTGAAAAGATTCTCTGTTTGAAGTTACCGGTGTTTTTTGTGTTAGTCATAATCATCCCAACTGTAAGTAAGAATCTTTTTATTTTTTTGAATTTTTAAAAAATGTAAATCTATATTTATAAATTAAAGTACCAATTCCTTATTTCTAGTCTTTGGAGTATCTCAAAAATCACTATGGTTATGAAGCTGAAATTTTATTGTAGGTTCGCCTAACTTATATGTGCAATAAAGCTGTTTTTAGAAAAATTCGTCCTCTAAGTAAAAAAATGTTTCCAACACCTAAAATGTTATTCAAATAACCTAAAAACTATTTGTACTCCTTTCAAAGAAAACTATTATCTCAGCTGTTATATGCTTATCTCAGCTGGTATTCTGCCATGAATATATAATAGGCTTACCGAACTCGAAGGTTCTATGCCGATACCAAACATAGTCCGTCTACAAAGACTCGTCCAATGTTCACCGTACAAGCCCAAGCCCCCGAGATCAGCCTTAACGCAATCCTCCCATTGACGCTTCGGTTTAACCTTTCGGACGCCTACCAGTCGGATCAGCAAATACCAACTTTCTCGGAATCCGTTCCTCGTCGAGCCCAACAATTTTACTCGCCATTTGAGTCTCCGCGACGCTATCAATGCAATTATATTCACAGGATACAAGTTCCGCAATTCCGCGTTGTGCAACCTTCTAAAACTCCCCAGTGGCTCACCTCTCTTCGGACCAAATATTTTGCGCAGTACCTTATTTTCGAAAACCTTAAGCCGTTGTTCATCCTTTAAAGTAAGCGGCCACGTTTCACATCCGTAAAGAACCGTTGGAAGAATAATAGTTTTATAAATTCTAATCTTAAGTTTTTAGATAGAAGCCGTGAGCTAAGTAACTTAGCAACTGAATAATAATTCGCGTTTCCCACCTGTAGCCGGGACTTTATTTCTTCCTGGATTCATTTTTTCTTGTTATCATTGAACCTAAATACCTGAATTTCTCAACGTGTTCAAAAGTATGCCCTGATATATCAATATCACCAAGATCGCCACCGTTTCTGTTACTAATCATATATTTCGTCTTATCGGTATTTAATTCGAGTTCTATTTCTTTACCGGTTTTTATTAATACACTTGTATTTAGTTGTATGGTTTCTGCTTCATGCTTCACCTAGCAGTACCAAATCATCGGCATACCCCAAAACCGGAATTTTGTCACCCATATTCAAGCCTTTCTCGGTACACATCACCTTTTCTATGACATATTCTAAAGTTATATTAAACAAAACAGGTGAAAGGGAGTCACCTTGTTTCAAACCCGATCGCACCTCAAATCTCTCGGAGTAATTATGACCGATTATAACTTTATGAAATGTTTCCGACAAACACATCTCTACTAGGTTTACTAACTTTACTAACTTTCTAGGTATATATATATATATATATATATTATATATATATATATATATATATAAACTTATAAAAAAAATTAAATAAAAACAACTTCACCTCTACAACCCATAAAAGGTCCTGGGCTCAGTACATATTCGTACTGTTAAGTCGTGCATTGAGGTGATCACCGGGATAACACTCAGCCACCATGTTTTCAACAATTACAAGAAAAACCTGAAACCTGTTTTACTTATTTTAATTAACAGAAGCGAATCACTTTTACAATGCTAACAACTACTTTTGAGTAGATTTTTAGTAGTTAACTATTCAAAATTAACTGAGAACCCTTTTATAAAATAAGAGATTCATTTATGGTATTTTAGTATCTCATACCTGGTTCATTTCTTACTATAAACTTGGAAAAACGGACAAATATTAATCTTTGTCACTCAAGGATTCCGAAAAAAAAATTTTTTTTTGAGTCTCTCAAAAATTAGTTACCAATGAAATATTTAATGTTTCCAGATATGACATAAAGCAAAATGAAGAAAATATTACATTAATTCTAATAATATTTTTCAAAAATATTCTAAAAAAGGCTTCATAAATAAAGTAAATTAATAAAAGATCCCTCAATATATACAATTATATTAATTAATGACAAGAAAATATGGCACATAGCCTGTTTTGCTGATTTTAATTTGAAAGCTGCCAATCACTTTTACAATGCTAAAAAGTTTCTCTTTTGGATAAATTTTAAAAAGGTTATTATTCAAAAATAGGATCCTTTTAAAAAATTGAGAAATTAGAGTTTAGTTTATACCATTTACTGAAAATTAAGAAAGAAATTAATTTTGGGGAGAAACCTCCCAACTCTATTTCTTTACGATAGCCTAAAAAAAAGTTACAAAGATCACTGTTTTAATATTCGAAGATTCTAATAAAAATTCTCTCAAATATCATTTAACAGTGAAACGGTCAGTTTCGACAGATTACATCAGGGCAAACAAATAAAAAGAATTGTAATAACTTTTTTCAAATAAACAAAATGCTCAATAAATAAGTATTATTCCAAGATACCTCAAAATATACTCCTTTAACCGTTCTTATATGTGTTTAAATTTTTAATGTGCTCTATCTGGTTTTCATTTATTATATTGCCTATTTCTTTCAATTTCTAGTGCTAGAAGCTCTTAGTTTTTCTGACATTTGTAAGATTATTTTAGAATCTCTTAACAATATTATATCAAATTCAACAAGAAGATAGTTTGAAATAAACAAATGAAATAGTCTGAACTATTTATTGCTTTTACAACGTTTTAAACCACATCGTTACGTCATCAACTGTGCTAAAAAGAAAGATACAAGGGTATAAGAGCAGATGTAACAACCGTTTTAAGATAAACATAAAACACATTTTATTACTATTTTTCTATGTCCATCTTTAAGGGTTTTCTTACATATTACGATTTTTGATTTGACAGAGTAATAAATTGTTAAGACTATTTCCAATTTTATTTATTGACTGCTTATTTTTAATACTTTATTTATTGAATAACATATTTATGATTATACTAGAAGGAATCAGTCCGGGTTGCGGTCAGTGAATGAAACAATTAACTGAGAGTTTCCATTCGCCTACAATACGCCCTGATGATGGCCAACAACGGGGGTCGAAACGTCAGAAAATAAATGGTTGAAACTACTTAGTTGTTTTATTCAGTGACCGCCACGCAGAATAATTCCTTCTACTAGTATTTCATATTAAATATTAGTTATCTACTATATAAATTTAAGAAATTTGTGCTATATATATATATATATATATAATATATTCTTAACCACTTCCCAGTAGGTTTGGTCACCGGAGAAGTTAGACCATCACCTCCGTAAGGAGAGACATGTAGGGATAACATATTGTAAGCAATTAAGGAACATTAGATATATAGTTTGTTCATTTATTAAGTATTTAAATTATTATTATTTTCCAATTATATTAGAACTGAAATTAAATATTGTAATTTAAATGTTATTCTAACAAGTAAAGGTTGCTTGTTAGACGTTCTATTTATTTCCGAAATCAGCAATTTATAAGAAACTATCCCACTTATTTTGCTACATCTTATGGTTCGTTTAAAACCATTAATATTTGATATATTTTTAACGTTCATCTAGTAGATAGGTAATATGTGTTCTTGTATTTATATGTTTATAATAACTATTGGGGGTTATTTTATACTATTATATGTTCTTTTTCTCAATGCAATATGTTCTGAAAACCAATTTTTATTTTCTATATTACAGGGAAAAGATCCCAAATCGTTGAACAGTCTAATATTAATCATTAATTAAAGGTTCATATTCTTCAGTCTCTAATAATGATCTTATATACGAAAAATATATTATCTAACTACAGTATATTTTATAGATAGGTATTTAGAAAAATAAAAACTTCATCTTGCAACTATTTTCCCTTAGAAAAATCAGATGTGACATAATAGCCTGTACCTCTTCAACTTATTGGGTTAAGTACATAGAGAGATTCGTACTGTTCCACGACCAACAGCCGTGTAACGAAGTGTTAGGCCTTGATCACACTCAGCCGGCAGATTTTTCCCAAATTTTTTTGGGGATTCACCCAGAGCTTCTCCCCGGGTATGTGAGACCCGTCAGTCAAATGGTGGCCACTCACAAAAATAGGCGTAGGAATGATGACCATACCCTAAAACAATTATATGGAGTAACGCGTTTGGATTCTCCCAGCATATTACACCGCGAGGCCAAGGGCCTACAGGGTCTGTCGCGCCACCAAACAAATGATCGAACAAGATGATATTTAATCAAAAATATTTCCCGTATTTGGCATTATTGTTATTAAAAATATACAATACCTTTAAATATTTAATATGAAACTATCTAACAAAATCCATTTTAAAAATAAATACTCAATATTAATACACCACTCTATTCTTTATTCTTAATAAAGAATCTATGCATAAACAAATATTTCAAAAATATGTTATTAAGGATATTTTCGTATTCAAATTATCAACATCGAAATTCTACGCTGGGTAGTTTCTTCTCAAGCCTTTCACGCCCTTTATTCTAATTAAAGTTTTACTTATTGTATTTATGTTAATACAGTTGTAAAATTCAATAAAATATGAATAAAAAAAAAAAAAATTATCGAAATACATTCATAAAAATTGTATTATCAATCATCCGATTTCTTTTGCAATTTCTTTGACCACTAACAGTCATCAGGAATCATGAAGAAAATATAAAATTTACAAGATATAATTATAGTAAATATAAAATATATACTTTAAACCTTACATATATGTTGAACGGTATATATACAATGATGTGGCAATTCTTGGTTTTCGCTAACTTCTAAACCGTGCGACGGATTTTTTTACGATTTTCTTTATCGTTTAGAGAAAATATTTCTTGAACGTATATAAGTAAAATACATTGCGTATAATATGCCGTTAGTAAGCTCAAGATTTTACTTCAGTTAAATGTGCAACAAACGAAGTCGTACGCGTTAGTAGAAAGTTGTTTTAAGCCCATAAACTTATGAACATCTATTCTTCTCCTGTAAACTTATGATCTTTTTGAAGAACAATACTCATAATCATTCAAACAATGATTTTTTTAAACATAAATGACACCAATTGCATCCGTGCGAAGCAGTGGCGCTTCACTAGTTATATAATAAATTATTGATTAATGGGTACAGGATAGCAAAAAAGTTAATGGAAAAATAAAAAGAAAATTCTTAAAGAGAAGTTTGGTGTAATTTAAATCGCACAACAAGGTATGTTGGTTGCAAAAAAAAAAAAAAACATTTAACTCTACAACACATAAAGAGTATAAATGCATATATGCATTTGTACTGTTTATTGAACAGGCTATGATATTAGGTGATTAAGCCGAGATTACGGTCATCCTTCAGGTCTTTCCCTCAATTTTCAGGTAGCCACGTTATAGAGGCTAGCTGTGCCCCAGAAGGGTTCCTTTACGGTTAAAATATATTAATAAATAATTCTACTACTCCGGGATTTGAACCCAGGACTCGGAGAACACTAGACGGGCGCTATATTCGCAGCACTTGGTACTAATACTTTCATTATTCTAAAATATTGACAACCACAGAAAGAATAATCAGGGTTAGTCTAGACGTTTTATTATATTTTTCCCAGAAGTAATAAACGTGAAAGCCAAAAATTCACTCTTTTTCATTCATTTACGTCTCTTTAGTATGTTTTTTTTTTTTTTTTTTTTTGTAGCCCTGATGATGACTCACAAGCATGGACCGAAACGTTTACAAAAATATAAAAATTTAGGGTAAATCTCGACTATTCTCTCTTTGTCGTTAGTACACTTACGCAGTAGACCAAAACGCATTTAGTCTCTATATGAGTGTTGTGGTTTCTTACAGGCTGAATATACATTCTCCCTGACACATGGATTTATTTTATGTTTCTAGATCAGTCTGTTCGACTTGAGGAAGATTTACTTATTTATTCATATCAAAACAGCAAAATTTTTTCTTCTATATCATTTTTATTTTCATTGTATTAGATTTATTTAATTTTTTCTAAACAAAAAAATACTAAGTTAAACGAAAGTATGATAATAACAAAATATTAAAATTTTCTTCTTCTTCTTCCAGTGGCGCGACAGGCCGTGTAGGCCCTGGGCCTCGCGGTGTAAACTCCTGCGAGTTTACACTCACGTTTCATGATGCAATTTTTAGTATAGGGTCATCACTCCCTACGACTAATTTTGTGAGTGGCCACCCTTTGGCTGACGGGTCTCACATACCCGGGGGAGAGGTTGTGAGTGAATCCACATTTTTTACATCCTTATAAAAGCCCCGCCGGGACTGGGATTCGAACTCAGAACCTGTAGTAAGAGATACTAGCGCGCTAGTCACTCAGCCACGGGCTCCCCCCTTAAAATTTCAATCTCTCAAAATATCTTCTACTATTGAGAGCATAACAACCTAACTATTTATCATACTAGTATTTAGCCTTTCCAAAAACGATTTTAGCATATAAGATAATTAATTACATGGACTATTACTCATGCGAAAATATTTTTTTACCATCCTGTGGGTCTGTTTACTTGATTTCCTTAAGGAAGACAGTGCAAGCTTGTTCTTCACGCTTTTTAAGCAAATGTTATAATCACTGGGTACATCTAGTTAGTGCAAGCCAAAATTATAGTGAAACACGCTTTCAATGAATTAACTGAGAACTGAAGCTTCTGGAACAATCCTGGAAACATGAATATTCGAAATGGCTCTATGTTAATGAAGGATGAATAAACAAATGTGGTACCTCAATTTTGAGATTTCAACTATTCTTCTTATGGATTCTACTAATGAGAGTTAGCTCATTATAATTATAATCATAGTACTAACTTTTGTGCATTTCTAATAATAATTATTGCTACTATGTAATCTCTATTGTCCGAAAAAAATTATTATTAATATTAATATTATTATTAATATATTACTTAATCTAATAGGATCTAATTCTAATAGGTGTATTATTAATTAAATATTCATATCTTTTAGTCCCTAATAATGATCTTATAAACGAAAAATATATTATCTAATTCACAGAAATACTGTATAATAATAATTATTATGATGGTATCCAATTCTAGTGTATTTACGTGTTGTTTATTTTTTTGATATTTTTCATCCACAATTATTTTTCTTATTTTTTAAAATTCATTTACTTTATTATCATTTTTTTTTAATTTTAGGATGTTTTTGCATATTTTTCCTACTATTCTCACTACCTTCTTATACCTGTTCAAATAGTACCTGACCAAAATTATATTGTTGATTTTAAGGTACTAAGTCCCCATTGGAATAAAATCAGATATGACATAATAACATTTACCTTTTCAACCCATGAACCCATAGTTAAGCACATATAGAGATTCTTACTGTTTCACGACCAACAGGCTTGTAAGAAAGTTTTAGGAATTGATCACGCTTAGCAGCCAGATTTTTGAGTACCTGCTTTATAGAGGCTGGGTGTGCCCCAAGAGGGTTTCCATACCTCAGTCGCTACGCGGCTGATATACCAGAATAAATAATTCTGCCTCAGCCGGGGTTCGTATCCAGAACTCGGAGAACAGGAGACAAGTCTGAATAGTAGAATGGTCTGCACCAGTGTGATATGTCATATATGTTATATTATGATATAAGAACTATATCTGATCTTAATGAAAAATAAATATATATATTTATTATTTATTTATTTTTTTTTTTGGAGGGGAGGGCTCTTGCAGAAACACATACAACCTTGAGGTCACCCAACCTTTCGTTGCAGCGAAACATGACGTCTCGATGGTGTAGCAGCAGACCACCCATATTCTCTACCAAGTCACCTAGGATTAATTCACTGTCCTTCATCACTGCACACTCTGTTTCAAGAACATTAGCACAAATCAGTCTAGATCCACGGATATTGGTTATCTATGGGCTCAGCACGAGATAGGATATTTTAGCTCTTGAATCAGGCCCATGGCAATTGAGAAGAAGACAGCAAGAAGCACCTAATGTGGGATTAGGTTGGCCTTATCACACGAAAGTTCGGTCGATGTAAGTTGCCTCCATTAAGCTGACGAGTCTCACATAGGGGGGAGATAATTTCCAATAAATAAAAAGTGACTCATCCGTGCACCTATCCACATATTACTGGCCATATATACATGATAGATTGTCAATAATACACACATACACGCGTATATATATATATATATATATATATATATAATATATATATATATATATATTATTTGCATTGTGTATAGTTTCTGAGCTAAAACTTTTCCTAAAAAATATTTATTTAATTACTCTAAACCTTGTTGAAACATATTAAAAAGATTTAATTACTTCTAATTATTGTAAGTTAACCATTTGACATTTTATAAAAGATGTC
This sequence comes from Piezodorus guildinii, assembly GCA_023052935.1. Classification (NCBI taxonomy): domain Eukaryota; kingdom Metazoa; phylum Arthropoda; class Insecta; order Hemiptera; family Pentatomidae; genus Piezodorus; species Piezodorus guildinii. The sequence goes on from CM041293.1 coordinate 69,115,398, forward strand.
GGTTAATGTTAAGCCATAAAGCTTTCTAGTCGTGTCTGGAACCTACAGGAAAATAGACTTCGTTACTGAGAAACTGAAAGTGCCATAAATACGCATCTCCACTCTAACATTTACTTAGTGTAATTAACCGTACGGTAAATATGTAATGAAATAACCGCAATTCAAATGCATTATGAAAAAACAATTTTAAGTTAGCTTAGGCTAAGCAAAACTGGATTAAGTGTTTATATGCAACTATAATATTTAATATCCAAATTTGAATTTTATTCGTAATTTTCAGTTCAAAAATAACAATACATACTTACTAAGAATTAAGAAGAAATAATTATATTTATAGTTATTGTGTATTATTATTGGAGAAACGTCTGATATTAAGGGAGTTCATTGTGTGATTAACTAGCTTATTTTTTATCCGACTTTTGGATTATATTTCCGAAATTGTACGTTTGGAAGCAAAGCATTAATGTTATATTTGCATTATAGGTGTAATTTTCTTGTTTTTATTTTATACCATAATTAAAAAAAAAAACAACACTTTTTTGCGATGCATTAATAGTGTAAAAAACAATACTTTTTGTAGGTTCGTGAATCATCTCTTTATTATACTATAGTTAACATAAATTAATAAAAGTATTACTTAATTTATCATCTTTTTTTAAATATGAATTTCATTAATAACCTTTCCTTCGAAAAGTATAAACCGCCAAATATCACCTGCATGAAATATTATTATATTTAATTGTATCCATTATTTCTGAAGAAATGTTTTAGGAAGTTGTTGATAAAATATACTTTGCATAATTGACTTGCTTAAATTCTATTAAACTTTCCTAGATCTTTTTTTCAAAACCTTTATGTTATAATACTGTAAAAAATAATAATAATGAATAACCATAATATTAAATTAAAAATATATAAGTTTTTGGTAAGGCATTAACAAACGGTCCACCAGAATTGTATACATTAATGTTCTGTTTTTTAAGTATTATTTTTTTTTGTATGAGCATATATATTCATCATTACTCACTATTTAGTTTTGATTTCAAAATAAAACCCATTTGACGCTATAATTTTTTTTTCTCTTTTTTGGATTCAAAAACAATTTTAGGGAGTCAGCTGTGGTGTATTAGCTTAACAGGCTACGTCACGGGTTCAAATCTGGCAGATAGCCTTGGGAGTTTTTAATCCTTAATCATGCCGTCCTTCGGATGATACGTAAAAAGGTGGTCGCACACATGTGTGATATCAGGTAATCGTTAAACATCTTTATGCTAATTAAACCTGGATAAGTAAAATTTAGAACTCCACTATAATATCGTCCTATTAGCCACATCAGCATAAAGGGGCGTTCAATGAATAAACAAACAGAGTAATTTTTATTTTATTTTCCTTAATTAACTTAACTGTTTCGTTATGTTCTTTACATACACTAAAAAAAAAAATCGTTTTACACTCTTTCATCATCTTATTAATTTATTTTATTTTATTTTTATTGGCACAGGCAATCCACAACAATTTTGAAGTTAGCCGACGTAAAATATTGCTTAAAATATAGTACTAATAACAGTTCATAGTTGTATGGATAAGGTAAATAAATGGAGGGAAAAACATAATTTAATTTTCATATAAATAATACAGAAGAAAATAATAAGAATAAAATATCAACATGTATAATTGATATTGATGTGCTCTAGATCGATTCATATAATTTAATTTGGTTTAAATGATTAAATAAATTTGTAATATGTGTACTATCGTCATTTAATACGGTAATTAAAAGGCATCTTAGTAATTTCTTATGTATTCAATCAAAATGATTAAAGACAATAAATAGATTTTTTTTTACTATTTTATTTATATATTTTCAGAGATTAATAAATTGAATAATAAATAAATGTTAATAATTTAAGGTAAAGGTCAAGATTTAATATAAATTTGGAGGCTTTTTTCTGCACCTGAAGATTGCACATAATAGCCGAAACGGTAGATTGTTTAAAATAAAATTTTGATAGTTTTATATAAAATAAAAATCACTTTCTGATGTCGACATTTACTCAATGAGAAGTCCAAAAGAGAATGATCTGTAAATGTCAACGTAACTCATACAAGATTTTTTTTTATATTGTTGATTGTCAACAGTGCAGATGCAATGAGGGATGCATTATTCGTTGGCATTGAACAATATATGTAACAATGAAAACATGTCTTACTAATCTTAAAAAAAAAAAAGTTATATATGGTACATACTTGTATAACTGCATCACTCCATAACATACACGACGGCTTTTTACACTACACTGAAGTGAAAGTCGACTGGCTGGAGCGGAGTGGAGAGGGAGGGCGGAGGAGGGATACCCGTCCCGTTATGAAGAACTTCCGCAGCGAACGGTTCCATCGGGTAGTCCCGGGTACCGTTCTCCCGGATCATCAGCTGTACACGTTACGCAGGCCTTCAAAGTGTTCTTTTGAGTTCGCTCCGGGATGCCGAAGCTAGGGAACTAGGCGAAAAGGATTGCGGAGTACCTAAGGTAATAGTTCGTGAGCCAGCAACGAAAAATACAATCCATTTTACCAAAAGTTTTATGTTTAATGCAAAGCATCTATCATAGTAAAGCAAACAAATCAAGTTTGCCAATTTAAAACGGGTGGAATTTCAAAATGGCGACCATTTAAAAAGGAAATATCACACTTTTCTAACATAATTATGGTTATATCTTGTAAATGGCTCGTGCTATGAAGATAATCGTTATAAAGTAAATCATCAAGTATTTAATAAGCTTTCATTTGAGTGGTAAAAGACGTTAGTCTATCTAATATTCAACGATATATAGGTATTACAAAACAACTTTTTTTTTTGTTGCGAAAAACGAGATATCACTCTTTTATAACATTATTATTATTATAATTCTGACTCATTTGACTACAATTTTCCTTTTGGCCTCATTATACTAAACGATAATACGAATCAAACGACGCGAGTCTGCCACACAAAAGCGGGAGGGAATCGCGCGGACGTTTTCAAAATTGGATTTTTAGGGACAAATTCTGACCCATGTAATCATTGAACTGACATTAGACGGTCAGTGAGTATTAGACCTACGGATTTCTATTACTACTTAAATTAAAGCTAATTTTATACCTGGTAAAGTAGTTTATTACTATTATATTGTAAAGAACAGCCCTTTCCATGATATCGACCACATTAAGGACAAAAATAGCAAGTTTCTCGGTTTCCGTTTTTATGTAAGAACGATATCTCTATAAATATTAGTCATCCAGACGTGTTTAACAACTCAAATTATAAGTGATTTAATTTTCTATACTAAAAATGTAGGTAAAATGTGTTGCATTTTTCGTTTCTGAGTCACGGAATATAATGGGAGGCAAGGATCGCCAAAAAGCAATATGGTCTTTTAACCCTGAAGAACTATAAGAAATGTGACAGTGGTTCCCAACAAAAATTTTCTTCGTCTAATCATTTCAATGGCAAATAACCCCTAAATCCTAATTAACGCCCAATTTATATTAAATATGAAGTAAATCAGTCTGTCTCAGTGTAATAAACCTTACTTAAAGTATACACAGCACAGTCTACTCATTAAATAATGAAAGTAAACCATTTTGAGCTACCCTCATAAAAAAATTCAATATCTAGTGGAATCAGTAACCAAGGAATAAAAACAATCGATTGTTTTTAGAGGACTTTGGTGTATTCAAAAGTTTAACAGCCAAATACTGGGCTTTTTCAGATTTACCACATACACACGTGAAAAAAATATAAAAAAATCTGGTGCGGGCAACACACGACTTTCACTTACCTCCATTTTTAAAATCAATGATAGAATTTCCAAATATAGTTAGAGATTAAAATACGTGAAACTATTAAATAATTAATTAAATTGAATTCATATAGAAACATGTGTTTTATTAAAAAATAGATTATATTATTATTTAAAAAATCAGTTTTATCTGCTCTTCATCACTCTTTATTACCTTTTACAAGATTCTGCATTAGATAATATTTTTTCTAAAATGTTTAGCTTTCCAACGCTATATTATAAGTATATATTACTATTGCTATGTTGAAAATAAAAAAATTGCATTAAACAAATATTTTTTCAGTTTTCTCCTTTAGTTAGATACCGAATTCGTTCAACTTATATATTTATGTGTTTATCATCGGTGGTAACAAGATAATATAGTTATTTTTATAGAATCTACAAAATTAAAGGTACTTTAGAGGAAGGAAATCTAAAATATCGGAATTTAAGCCCTGTCAGACCATTTTAATCAGAATGAAAACTGTATGGCGTTTAATTCTATTAAAGTTAACATCGATATAGCCAGTTTAATCAAAATCGTTGGAACTGTTTTCAAGAAAATAGAAAAAAGATGCAAAATGCATGGTAAAAAGTGGCTCTTCTGGTAAGCTCATTTTGATGAAAAAGGTTTTGTAAGTCTCAGACGTATATTTGTCTTAAATATGAAATTTCAGTTTCATAGGACTTACCGTTTCCGCCCAGGAGTTACCACACACACACAAACAGACCTTTTTGCGGGACTTGGTTATTTAGACTCAGGGGACCCTAAAATGTGTATTTCCGTTGAAAACTGGAATTCGAAAATTTTCACGATCGCAATTATTTCCCTTACTATATATAGTAAGTGAAAGTAATAAAATAAAAATATCAGATCTTTTACGTAACATACGACGATAATACACATGACAAGTTTGTTATCAAATACAATTTTATCCCGTTCGATCTAAGGTGTAAAACATACATATTTACTATGGTGAGAGTACTTGCGGACTAAGTCAATAAAAATTTTCTTCAAAAATTACAATTTTTTTTTTATTACCTAAGCACTATTTAGCAGTATATGTTGGATTCAACTAATAGTTGGATACAAAAACTAGTAAGAATGGTTGTTTCTATATCACATTCATGTATCATGCAATACCAGGTTAATGAGATCCAAAATATGAAAATGCATAAATTCGACTAAATATATGATTAATAATGAATCATAAAATTTCAATAATGCAAGCTGGGCCCGAAAACGCGGCAATCCATAATCAATAAATACGGTTTAAGTAAAAACAAATTATTTCAACATGATATATCAATATAGATTTTATTGCTGTGTACTATTTAAACTAAGACTAAATTAATTTTAAATCATCAAACAGCCCCATGAATTTTTTTTTATTAAATAATTAATATTAATACTGAACATTATGTAAAGCGCAAAATCAGAAACAAATAACACCGAAATTTATCAGGTTTATAGTTTTATCCATGTGATGGTAAGGAAAATATTAGGTTGTTGGGTTTTACTGATTATTTGAATAAAAACTTCAGATTCTTCTTATATCAATTATATATGACCCATTTCTATCCATTATATTTTCCTTCTTTCAAGTACTTTTTTTTAAATTTTGTCATCATTAACAGTTGGAGAACGACTCGAGCGCTTTGCATCTTCCAAGTCAAAATTTCTGGTTCTGAACCGAGCCAACAACTTATAGACAGTAATTTATCCTAAGCATCACCGCCATACACACTGCGAAATTTGTCTAACCGTTTGTGCAGTAATTTTCCTTTTCGGAATTAGACCATTATTAAATGACGAAAATGATTTTTTTGTTTGATAAATATTAGGCCGTTTTACCAAAGAATTCTTGGATATATTTTTTTAAACAATTTATTTAATTTTCAGTCATCGCAAAGTTTCAGCCTCTAGGGCCATTCTCAAGCTTCATGCATATCCATGTTGCATATCATTTCATTTCACCGCTTTTCAGCAACGTCGTCATAATTTTTAAAATTTCATTTTTCAAAAAACTCAACAGTTTTCGGCCGTCTTATAGGTGTTCTCGTGCGCCGTATAATATAAGACGGCCGTATAACGTCGTCTATAAGACGGCCGAAAACTGTTGAGTTTTTTGAAAAATGAAATTTTAAAAATTACGACGACGCTGCTGAAAAGTGGTGAAATGAAATGATATGTAACATGGATATGCATGAAGCTTAAGAATGGCCCTGAAGGCTGAAACGTTGCGATGACTGGAAATTAAATAAATTGTTTAAAAAAATAAATCCAAGAATTCTTTTGTAAAACGGTCTAATATTTAGCAAACAAATATTCAAACAAAAGAACAATTACGACAATGATGAGAAAAAAATGTTTTTGTTTTTTTTCTCTTCCATTTTAAGCAAGCAAAATACGACATAAAGATAAAGGAATCGGCTGAAACTGATGCATACAAAAGCACCTTAACTAATCCTTTTTACTTTCACTTACCTATATATGAAGTACCTATAAAATGATCGTGCAAATTTTCGAATTATAATTTTCAACGGAAATACACGTTTCAAGGTACCGAATTGAAATTTCATATTTAAGAGCGTCTATGCCAGACATATTACAGCAACTTTTCCATCAAAATTGGCCGACCAGAAGAGCCACTTTATACTATGCATTTTGCACCTTTTTACGATTTTCTCAAAAACAGCTCGAATGATTTTGATTAAACTCTCTATATCGATGTAAAATTTGATAAGATTTAATATGATTTAGGTTTTATTCTGATTTAAATAGTCTGACAGGGCTTAAATACCGATATTTTAAATTATCTATAATAGTGGGTCTAAAATAATATATATATATATTATATATATATATATATATATATATATATATATATATATATATATATATATATAATTATATTTTTTCAACTAAAGTACCTTTAATTTTATAGATCTTAATAAAATAGGCACATCAACTTGTCAGCATTGATAAATAACAGCTAAATATGAAAGTTGAGCAAATTTGATAAATAACTAAAGGAGAAAAGTTCAAAAATATGTTAAGGAAACATTACCCTTAACATATTTTAAGTGCTACCCTCTAGCAGACAGCATCATTATCAAAAGAGCACGACGTCATCTAGTGGCCGCCAGAGGCAAGAGACTCCCTGCCAAAAATTGCAGGCAATGGCGAGTAAGTGAAAGCTGTGTGTTGTCCGCACCAGATTTTTAGAATATGTAAACATTATTGACCAAGTAAAAATGATTTTACAAACAGACACACACTTATTTTAAAATAAAGATTACAAACCCAATAGAAAATAAAGATTCAATTTCAACCCTGTAAGACATTACAAAGGAAGTATTTATGACGTTTTAACAAATAAATTCAGTTTTTTTTTTTTTTTGAATGGTCGATTACATTTCAAAATGTATACATATACCATATACATATACAATATCTGCAATAGACTAGTTAGAAAAAAATAAAATTATAGAAGACCAAGCCAAGTTAAAGTTTTATATATAAACTTTATAGTTAATTTTTATTGAATAATTATATAATAATAACAATGACAAAGTTTAACGAACCATGAGGTTCAATGTCGACTACAGCAATAAGTAGATACGTTCTTCAACTGCATCCAATGCTACAACTTTTCTAGTTTAAACCAAACTTACCACTTTTTTTTATGTTGGAATCTTCATTAATGCTATATTTGTTCCTATTTTGCAAACATTAGACCCACAAGACTCAATACTTGATGAGTTACGTCTAGGATAAATGATGAATGCTCAAAACGAAAAATAAAAGGTAAGAAAGAGTGTGGGCATACGATTTATTTCTATATCTTATACCTAGTTCACAAGTCTTTTAAAATTGCTTCAGTAACATTTATTATTGCTAATGTTACTAATTATTACTATTTTAAAAATCATTAGAAATCTGTGTAAGTGTTAGCTGTTAAAAGCATGATGAAAAAATGAAAGAATTACATCGTGTTGGTTTCATCTGTTTCTCCTTTAAACTGTTTCTTTAGTTTAAATTTTTCTAAAATCATTATATTTTCAAATTGAGATTTCAGAAAAAAATGAAAAGCACTGTATTACCGCCTTTTGGTTATCAAAGATTTATTTACTGGCCATCGTATCAAATATACATAAAAAAAAAAATTATATAAGACATAATTATATAATTTTCTTGAAAAAAAGTATTGATACATGTACTTTTTTTCTAGAATATTGTATAGTTTTACTAACATGCATGAAAATAAAATGAGAGCTATCTAGTACTCATCTTTTTATCATATTTTAAACATTTTTAGATGAAAAATGGAAGAAATTATATGTTTTCTTAAAATATCCTTTTTAACTTTAATGTATTCTATGAATTTGTTGATATAATTGAATGTTCTTTTATGTATAAATATGTTTTTTGCCAATAATTTGTTATTATAACTGATTTTACTATCATTTAGTTATTATACTATTTTCCTAATCCTAAGGAATCTACGCAAAGCTCAGATTTTAAAAGCATGATAAAAAAATAATACCTCATATTGAAATAATTTCTATGGCTCTTTTCATTTTGTTAACATTTCCTATTAATATTCTAAAAGTTGCTTACCACTGTGTTAGAAACATAATTAAAAATGTTAATATACCTTTAGGCCAAATACTTTTTGTTTTTGTCTTTTTGTAATTTTTAGTTATTATCAAAAGACTTAGATAAGTTTATTCCTATTCTGTAACTCTTATCAATACTAATTCAATCTGGTGTTATTTTTATTTATTTATTTTATTTTTTTTCATTATTATTATATTTTTAGACCCACTAATTACAGATAATTCCTCAGTATACATTTCATATATTGGAGCGGCGTGGTCTAATGGATAGAGCTCTAGTCTCTTGTCCGGGTTCCGGGTTCGAATTTATTCTGTTAATTCAGTAGAGGGACGACGCCAGGGTATGGGGACCCTCCTGTGCCACGCCCAGCCTCTATAAAGTGGATACCCAAAAAAAAAGGGAAAAATCCTAGCGGCTGAGCGTGATCAAGACCTTATCTCTTCATTGCACTGCCGTTGGCCTAAAAGCAGTATGAATCTCAATATGTACTAAGCCCAAGAACATTCATGGGTTGTAGTAGTTTAATATATATATATATATATATATATATATATATATATATATATATATATATAATAATAATATATAATAATAATAAATTCTTTATTTATTCTGGGACAAGTCCCTTCAGAATAATGTTACAGACAAATCAAATTGGAACTTCAGTATCTTAGAGTAATAAAAAAAAAATAATAATAATAATAAAATAAACAAAAAACAACAGAAATAACAAAGAGAATGAATAATAGTAATAAATTAACTGGTAGCTTCTAATAATAATAATTTAAAAAAACAAATAAAACAAACTAGACAAAAAATAAAATATTTACATATTCATATATACAGGGCTAATTAAAATAAATTTACAATGCTTGTGAAAATTGTAACATAAAATACATTAATGTTTGAATACAATGCATAATAATATATTATAAATAACCATTTTCTTATGCTCTATTTGCTGATTTTTATTGAACTTTGCTGATTATGTGGGATTATTTGAGAATTGGATCGACAAAAAGTGTTTGAACAAACGCGATTTGAAGGCCGGAAGAGTATTGGAGTGACGGATATGAGAAGGAATAGAATTCCATAAGGACGAGGATCGGATAAGGAAAGATCTGTCGAAAGCTGCGGTTCGATGAGGCGTTACATACAGGTCCGAAGGTCGCGAACGAGTGTTGCAGGTGTGGACGGAGGATTTAAATGAAAATATATCTGAGATGTAAGATGGACGTTGAGATCGGAGAACTTGGTAAAGGAAGGATGCCAGGAGGTACTTAGAACGGTATGAAGGATAAAGCCACTTTAACTCATCGTAGAATCGGGTTACAGAGGTGTCCCTGGATATCCCAAAGATGAAACGTATCAGGCAGTTGAATAATCTTTTTAGTTTAGCTTCAAGATCTCCAGAGACACCCGCATACACCGCACAACAGTAGTCAAAGTGGGGGAATATTAATGAGCAAACCGAGAGCTTACGGGTTTCAAATGGAAAAAGGTGACGGTGATAATTAAGGAGTTTTAGGATGGAAATTGTGCGTCGGGAAATTTCGGAAACATGGATTTTCCAGGAAAGAGATTGATCGACAGTTACTCCAAGGTTTTTGACGGTTTGATGGAACTTTATAGGTTGATTATTTAAAAATAGAGTTGGGATTAGGGAAAGCGTTTTAAGGAGTGGATTGGAACCTATTACTATCGCTTTAGTTTTCTCAGCGTTTAACTTTAGCTTTTTGTCAGCTGCCCAACAACTAATTCTGTTTAAATCTTCCTGAAGCTTTTCTGTTGCTAGTAATAGGTCCGACGGAGGAAAGGATAAATAAATTTGGAGGTCATCCGCATACATATGGAATTGTGAGTGATGGATATAAAAGGGAAGGTCGTTTACGTAGATAGCAAAGAGGGTAGGAGATAGTGATGATCCCTGGGGAACACCACATGACAATGGCAAAGGTCTAGAAGGAGGTTGGCCTGGAACTACCACATACTGTGAGCGATCGGAGAGGAAAGACTTGAACCAGTGCAGAGCGCTATTGGATAAAGGAAGGTTTCTTAGTTTGGTGAGGAGGATTGTATGGTCTACTGTGTCAAATGCCTTGGTAAAATCTAGCAAGACAAGAATGGTAAGTTTTTGGTGTTCTATTGCATATTGTAGGTCGTGAGTTATTTTTAGGAGAGCGGATTGCGTTGAGTGACCAGGTCGGAAGCCGGATTGGAGAGGATTAATAAGGGAACGTTCTTCCAGGAAATTCGATAATTGCTTTTGTACAATACGTTCTAGTGGTTTGGAAAGATTAGAAAGAAGGGAAATAGGGCGAAAGTCAGAAGGTGTTGTAGGATTTGGGATCTTATTAAGTGGTCTAACTAAAGCGGTTTTCCAAGAAGCAGGGAATATTGAGTTTTGCAAGGAAAAATTGTAAATATGATACAAAACTGGTATAAGGACTGGAAGACAGGATTTTATTAGTTTAACTGGAATGTTGTCAGGTCCGTAATCGTTTGTGTGGGATTTAAGAATGGCTGTTAATAATTCGTCATAGGAAATATGGGTAAAGAAGAAACTTTCAGGATTAAAACTGTGGTGTTCAATATCGGTAGTGGATGATGGGTCAGGAGATAAGGATACGAAATGCTTGTTGAGATCATTTGGTGGTACAGGAATGGAATAGCAGTTATTGGATTCTGGAAGAGATAATTTTCGGAGGATTTTCCATTTGGATTTAGGATCTGGAGCATTGGACAAGGCGCTGTGGATATAGAGGGATTTCGCACGTCGCACTGCGTCCTGGGTTCTGTTCCGAAGTTGCTTAAAACTGGCATAGTCATCTGGAAAGCGAGTGCGGCGGAATTTACGTCTAGCTGCTTCTCTTCTTTTCATCAGATCCTTTAGTTCAGGGGTCAGCCAAGGAGCAGTGGGACGGCGTAAGGTTCGGGTTTTAAGAGGAGCATGGGTGTCAAGTATGGTTTTTAAGTTTGAAGTGAGAATGGATATCATTGGGTTGATTGAATTGTGGGAGTATATAGTATCCCAATGGAGTTTTTCGAGATCAGTTTGAAGGGATTCGTAGGAAAGGAGGTCCAAACTACGATAGGTGACTACTTTAGGAGTGAAGGATTTTATAGGTAGGTTGTATGAAATCTCTATGAGATCATGTGATGAAAGAAACGGTACCGGGTGCTGAGAGGATGAAAGGACCTTTACAGATGAATCAGTTATGTGAAGATCCAGCCAGGAGTCGGATAGGTGCGTATGATGGGTAGGGAGGTATGGAACTAGATAAAGATTTAGGGAAAACAGTAGGTTTACCAGGAAGGATTTATCGTGAGATTCAGAGATCATATTAGCATTGAAATCTCCGGAGATGATGATGTTGGAGTACTTGGAGACGAATTGGACTAGGGAGGATTCAAAAAGGGTATCGAATGGGACTTGAGGAGGTCGATAAACAATGGCATACAGAAGAGGAGATGAAGGAGTAGAGATTTCCACAAACAGGTATTCGATGTGAGGATGATCAGGAGAAGGGGATTCGAGAAGGATTTTGGCCTTGAGACTGTCGTGTATATACAGCCCCACCCCACCACCCCTACGATCAGATCTGTCATGGCGAAGAAAGGAGTAATTGGTGAGGGATACATGGGAGGAAGGAATAAAAGGTTTTAACCAGGTTTCAGATACTGCTATGATGTGGTAAAAATTGTCGAGAAAATAATTTTGAAATTCATCATAGTGGGCAATCAGGGATTGTGCATTAATGTGACATGATGTGAGAATGTTAGTCATGACTGTAGAGGTGGGAATGAGAATAACTGTGAAAGGGTTGGAAGTCAGGAGGTAGGTTATTGCAATTTCTTAAGGTATACATCATTTCACGATCATACATAGTGTAGGCATACAGCAAAACATGATAAAAAATAAAGCAAAGAAAAATTGATAATTTTAAAAGATAATATAAATTTATACTAAACCTTTTAGAAAACAAACAAAATACTGGCATATGAGACATATTCATAACAATTATGAAAATAATAGAAAAATAAATATGGTATAGCAATAAGAAGAGTGTGGATATAAAAATATTCCGAGGAAAATTTGATTTTAAAAGAAAATGTAATTTTAGACTATACCTTTTCGAAGAAAAAAATAAATAATAGTAATATATACAGACAGTCATTACATATAGATAATGGTTATAAAGATAGAAAGTAAATAGCATGTAGTAATGAGAAAAATGTGGATATAAAATAAAAATATCCCAAAGAAAATTTGATAATTTTAAAAGAAAATATAAATTTAGGCTTAGTTTTAGGAAAAATAGAAAATAAATAAATAAAATAAAATAAATACAGACAGATAGATCATATAGATAAAGATTATAAAGTGAAAAAAAAGTAGATAACATATTCAAGTTGCAATAATGTGGATATAAAATAGAAATATTCCACAGAAAAATTGATAACTTGAGAGGTAAATATAAGTATAGGCTAAGTGATTTAGAAAAATAAAATAAAATATAGATGCTGATAATAAAGATTAAACAAAAAGTAAATAGAATATTACAATAAGAAGGTGAATATAAAATAAAAATATACCAAAGAAAATTAGATAATTTAAAAAGAAAATATAAATTTGGACTATGTTTTAGGAGAAAAAATAAAAAATAAAATATATATAGAAATATATATATATATATAGGTAAGTTACAGTAAAAATGCAAAAACTAATTTTGAATGAGAAAAATGTTATTAAAAAATATGTTTAAGTTAAAATTCCAATTTCTTTTTAGTCAAATGTAGTCCTTTAATCAGGGAGAATTTTTCTTTTTCTCTTAAATATATGTTTAACCTAAATATCTTCAGTTGTATTTTCTTATTTTATAAATAATAAGCCTAGTCATTTTGTATGCCGGCGAAGGATGAATGCTATCTAATTTGAAAATCATGCCACCCACAATGAACCAGATCATTAAGCACAATGTTTACATCATCTATAATCATTACATCAATGTCAATGTTAACGGTTTGTTATTACATAATGCAGTATATTGTATACATGGGGCTTCTGCTACGCCCTGTAACCAATATCATTAGTCAAGGATAATTAATTTCCAGTCCACTGCACTGGGTCAGGAGGACCGATTTTGACCAATATGTTTTTGAAAATATATCTTTATATTTAGGATCATGAATCTGTGTTATAATTTATAATTTAATAATCAAAAATATGCACAGCTTGAACATACCGCCGTTTTTAAAATTAATTTAAAAACTTTTGTTGAAGATTTGAAAAAAAAAATTTAAAGAATCTCTAGCTTCCATGTGTTTCAGATTAAATAATCTAAATTGGGAGGCTTAAATTTGACTTATCCCGGGTTAATTAGGATTTAGGATAGGGATGGGTAACTGACATCGCACTGGATCTGAACCACTTTTGTACTTTCCCTTCGAAGGAGGACATTATTAAGGATTTTTCACTCCCATTACATAATCCTAAGGCCCTCTGCCAGGTTTGAATCAGCGACTTTGGTCCTAGAAAGCTGTTATGCTAGCTACTAAAATACAGCCAGTAATAGTCATTTTAAATCCACAATAATCACTTAGGTGTATGCCCTTTTCATTTTTTTACATTCACTTCCACAACATTCTACATGAGATAATATTTTTTCTCAAATCTTTAAGTTCCCAAGAGCATATTATTCACTTATATAAATGTTCTTATGTTCGAAGAAGAAAATTACTAAAAAAAAAAGAAAAAAGTTTGCTCTTTTTTCCTTAAGTTATCAAATTCATTTAACTTGTATGTTTACCTGATTTTATTACTATTATTGCTAACTAGATGATATGGTTAATCTTTACGAATCTCCAAAATTAAATACACTTTAGAGGGAAAATACTGAAATTTAAGCTCTGTTAGACTCAATCAATATAAAATTTGCATGATATTTAATGTGTTTTTTAAATTTTTTTGTTTCGTTTTGTTTACGATATTTTACCATTTATGCTATCTCACTGTTTGAAATAAAAGACTTATTAGCTAATCACAATTATTTTCGTAAAAAGGCGTAGTTTTATCGCTTGTGGGAATAGCAATGCCATTCCTCTTTCAGAGATGGTTGTTTTAATGATGGAAGAATTCTTCACAACCCATTCCTTAATCAAGTATTTTTTCGACATGAAGTATGAATACAAACATAGATAAATCGTTTAATTTGTATTTATTGTCCAATAGTCCAATAAAATTGTAAAAGAGGACAACAGGGATCTCGTAGCTCGGGGTTCCGTAGACTGATTAGAAATTTTATCCATATTGTATAATATCCATCCATATACACGCCACAATTTTACTTTAATTTTCTTTTCGGTAAATATTGTTTAAATGATGCTCAATTGAATATTAATAATGTCCTCACTTAGGCAGTACGTAATACAAAATAAATAAAAAAAAAGATTAAAACGTTTTTGTGAATCGGTCATTACCAGTATAATTTTTATTTTTGTTTAGTCAAAGGCAGCATCGTGAGTAATTCTGTAAAAGGCACTGGCTGATGTAATTTTAACATAGTATAATACCTTCTAATATATTTTTATAAAATATTCAATAGTATTAATAATTCTTTAAAAGATAGTTTAAACAAATATATAAAAACGTGTAACATGTAATTCTGATGATAATCATAGAAATATATAAAATGAGCACATATAACGTTAAATAGAAAAAAATGTTAATAAAAATGCAATAAAAAAAAATGTTTAATACTGAATATTATCTAATAAAATATGTAATAATAAATTATACCAATAACTGTGATGAACTGGAGAATCACTGAATAAAATGGAGTAAGGGTCTGTCTGACCTAGTGGCTTCGTGGGCCTGATGCCTGATGTAATGTACCTTATTAAATATAACTCATTTCTTATAATTTGTATTTTTTTTTCATGATATATAATAATGTATTAGTATTTATTTTCTGAATATATTTTTTATATACATTTGTGGCATTTTTATGTTAGCTTTAGCTGAAATGTTTAAATCTGTATGAAGGAATTTTTTAATTAAGTCTTTTCCCCAATTATTACTTTCTTCGTGGTTCCTATTTTTTTATAGTGAACTTATTGCATTAAACATATCTTAATGCATTTTAAAAGTGGGATATGTAGTATTTGTAATATTTTATTTACATAATAATCACAATTTGTAAAATTAATAAATTAAATGCAGTTACAATCTAGGTTGATTTTTTTTCCTAACTACTTTATGTCAGGAAGTTTTAAAAACAAACCTATTTCAATTTGATTTTTCATTTCAACCTACTAATTGTCTGATAGCTTAAATATGGTATCAAAATTTGAAAAAAAAATCAAAGGGGCATATTTTTTTTTTTTTTTTATATCGACTTCAGAAAACACAATAACATGACAGCTGAATTCATCTAACTATAACTGAATATGACTTCGGTAATTATATTCATTGGAACGTGAAATTCTTTAAAAATGTCGTAAACAACGACTAACAAGGAGCTGATAATTTCTGTAAACGATAACATTATATAAAACGTTAAGGACCAGTTACAGTCGGTGAACATTATAATCACCCTTAACAAATGCTGGATTCCAGTGTCTTTCTGTTGACAGACAAGAATCTCATAATTACTCATTGGTTTGGAAATATTTCTGTCTGACTGTCTCAAAACAATCTATATTTAAAATCTGTCAAACTATAGTACTTTAAGTACTAATATTATATGTAGTGTTGTTACAATAATGCCGTTGTGTTATTTCAAGTCTTATATTACCAGTGTGTTATTAGTGTTAAAATAACACGATATTAGAATATAAATACGGTGTGAACAGAGAAGAACGTGCACCATTAATTTTATATAAACTCACATAAAAAAAATTAAAATATACACTCGTATATATATATATATATATATTGCTATGTTTTCGACCGACTGCTTTTCTAAGGCAGCGGTACTTTCAAAAACTAGCTTATTTGATATATTTAATGTATGTATAAATCAGTATTACTGAAACCATTGAATTTCGTTTCCAAAGGTATCGTGTTTACCTAGACAAGTAGGTGGCATGCAGGGTAAGATTAAATTAGACAAGTTTTACTTACTAAATGACATTATTATTTAAATGAGCTTAAAAATATACACAATGTCTGAGAATACTGAGGGATATTATAGTTAAAATTGCCATACAATATTACAACCAAAGAAAATACCTTTAAAACACTTAGTCGGCTGGCGAAGGTGGAATCAGTTTTAGGCGCCCCTTCTAGGCTTCATGCTCCAGCTACTATCTGACCCCCGACGGGAACATCTCTTCTTGTAGACGGAACTGGACTTCTTGAGGAAAGAACCCGACTTCTCTCTCGCCGGACTTCAACTGACTCTTCTTGTGGATGGATCACCCTCGTCACTTCTCTCCCCTCTTCTTTTCCAAAAAAGTCCCATATTTAGGAATTTGCCGATCTCTTGTCGGACAAACTAAAGCGGGGCTGATATGGGAAGTGCCCAGTCCAGTCTTTGTCCAGCCTAGTAGCTGGGTTCTAGAAAGTTCTTAGGGTATCACAGGCTGCCCATGGGAAATATCATGGAGGGAGGAAGAGGGGGTTAGGTACAAGCCTTTTAACTTTTGCCGACAAAGGCTTATAAACATTTACTTGATTAATTTCAAACTTATTTAATAATGAACTCCCCTCAGTATCCTCAATACACAACTATATTATATATATATATATATATATATATATATATATATATATATATATATATATATATATAATAAATATATTGGGTTATAAAATAAGTCTGTAGCGTTTTTTACTGGTGATTTAAATAGATACAATAGATAATTTCAATAATACTATAGATTCTTGTAAATAGTTTTAATCAATTATACATGTCTCCTGTGGTTATTATAAAGTAAGGGTTGAGACCAATGTTTGGATTTGGTCGACATCAACAAACGCTTTGCGTCTTCCGAGTCAAAATGTTCGGTTCTGAACCGAGCAAACCACTTACGGACGCGTTTTTTTCTATTAAAGTATCATTACCAAACACACGGCTATTTTTTTTAACCGTCTGTTCAGCGGATTTTTCTTTTCGGGAATGAAAAATCATTAAATAACGAAAATGAATTTTTTTTGACGTGACAACGTCTTATAATTCATTTTGCTGGGTGGCATGTTAGGAAAAGTGTAGCGTTACGGAAGTGGGTAGTTGGTGAGGGTAAGTAGTATTGTAGTAGTGAGGGAATGACATCATGAGAGTCAGGAGTCATGTAGGCAAAAGTGTAGCGTTACGAAGATGGTAGTGGTGGGGGAAGGGTGTCTTAGGTCATCGTCAAATTGTAATAAAACACACGTTTCTATAGAAACTTAATTTAATTAATTCTTTATTAGTTTCACTCATTTGTATCTCTAACTGTACATCATCGTATCATCGTCCGATTATGAATAGAATATTAGAAATAAAGTCCATCCAGTACTTGGGGTTTTTGATACCTGGTCCTTAGCTCCTTATAGATTTGGCATCCTTTGTAGTTGGCCGGGTGGTCCTTGAGGCAATGAGCACATACAGACTGTATTAGAGTAGACTGATTAGAAATATTTTCCATATTGTATAATATCCATCCATATACACGCCACAATTTTACTTTAATTTTCTTTTCGGTAAATATTTTTTGAATGATGCTCAATTGAATATTAATAATGTCCTCACTTAGGCAGTACGTAATACAAAATAAATTAAAAAAAAAGATTAAAACGTTTTTGTGAATCGGTCATTACCAGTATAATTTTTATTTTTGTTTAGTCAAATGCAGCATCGTGAGTAATTCTGTAAAAGGCACTGGCTGATGTAATTTTAACATAGTATAATACCTTCTAATATATTTTTATAAAATATTCAATAGTATTAATAATTCTTTAAAAGATAGTTTAAACAAATATATAAAAAACGTGTAACATGTAATTCTGATGATAATCATAGAAATATATAAAATGAGCACATATGACGTTAAATTGAAAAAAAAATGTTAATAAAAATGTAATAAAAAAAATGTTTAATACTGAATATTACCTAATATAATATGTAATAATAAATTATACCAATACCTGTGATGAACTGGACAATCACTGAATAAAATGGAGTAAGCGTCTGTCTGATCTAGTGGCTTCGTGGGCCTGATGTAATGTACCTTATTAAATATAACTCATTTCTTATAATTTGTATTTTTTTTCATGATATATAATAATGTATTAGTATTTATTTTCTGAATATAAAGTCTTAGCATTAAGTATACGTGTATAAGTAATATGTATAATGATGCAAAAATAAATGTCTGTATTAAATGTGTTAATTGGTTTATTATTTGATACAAGTACATAAAATTTGATAGTTGCGTTAAGTATTAAGTAGTAAGCGTCAAGTTGTCACGTCAAGCGTGAAACTCACACACCGGTTTTTTTATCTTCTATTTTGAGCAAGCAAAATACCACTTAATGATAAGGAATCTCTGTTGAAACTGATGTATAAAAGTAACAATACTAATTGACCAAGTAAACATGATGTTATAAACATAAAGAGGATTAAATTGAAATATTGGAAAACGCTACCGACTTATTTTATAATCCAATAAATGTATATAACACACAGGTAAATACCTCTACAACTTCTGAAGAAATTTAAGCTTAGTACTTAAAGAGATTCGGACTTTTTCACAGCTAAAGACTGTGTAATGTGGTGATAAGGCTTAGACCATGCTCAGCCGCTAGGTTATTCTCCAATTTTCGAGTATCCACTTTATAGAGGCTGAATGTGCCCCATGTGTGTCTTCTTACCCCAAGGGAGCTCCACATATAAAATAGCAGAATAAATGATTGTAACGCAGCCGGGGTTCGAATATTTCCATATGAAATATGTATATCCTCAATTTTAAAAAAATTCTATGATAAGATACTCCTTTATCACAATTTTTTTTTCTCGAAATTAAAACGAATTCGACAAGTTGTTTAGTTAAGTCAACAAATTGTTAAAGGTCTATATTGCTATTCAGAAATTGTAATTGAATCTGGTTAAAAAATATATTTTTATTAGCACTTATTTATATAATAAAATTTTTCTACAGATAGATTTATAAGTATATGTTCTTCAAGTTGAATATTACAGATATATAACTAGTTTTTGTATATAATATAAAATTTCCCTAATATAGAGGATACTTAGTTTAGACATTACTTTTTGTGAAAATTTCACTATTATAGTAAATACATTTCTAGTATTTCACTAGCGGTAAATGTTATTAATGTGATAAAAACTTTAAAAAATTCCGGTGCTTGCAACACCCGACTTTCAGTTACCTGAAATTTTATTTTTCCAAAAATGAATCCTAAAATGAAAGTTCATGTGTTACTTTGCCACCATAGCACATAGCTAAACATAGAAAGAAAAAAAAATCTTAATTATTATAGAAACATGTCTTGTATTAAATAATCTATTAAATTAATATCTACGACAATTATTACGATGGTTTTCGCATTAGAAGTACTACACAGACACACATACACACACACAAACATTCCTTTTTGTGGGACTTCGTAATTTGGACTCGAGGGGCCCTAAAACGTGTATTTCGTTTGAAAACTGTAATTAAAAAATTTTCGCGATCGCAATACTTTCACTTACTATATATCTAATGTATAGGAAAGTGAAAGTAAATAGGTTTCTTTTTGATCAATTAAAACAATATAAAAATTTATTCAAGATAAAAGTGCTCTCTCAGGAACACTCTTGCGATGATATCAAAGTCATTAAAATGATTTCTAATCACAAATATAATATATATATATATATATATATATATATATATATATATATATATATATATATATATATATATATATTATTTTATTTTTTAACGTCAAATTATTTAAGTAGATACATGATTATATCAATAAACAGTCAATTAAAATTAATTATATTATACTTGATAATAAGGCATTGATAATTTTAAACAATCTAATAATGATACAGTATAATCTTTGTTGTTTATTTAAGTGTTTTAAAGAACTTTTAATTAAGTGTAATTTTTTTAATATATATCAATTAAAGTTTATTTATAATACCAAACTCCCCTAGTATAGAGGATACTTAGTTTAGACATTACATTGCTGGTTAATATCACGAATATATCAAATTCAAATTTTAGTAATTCATTTTAAAAGAAAATATAACTGAGTCAGAGTATTCAAATAATCAATCCAAGCCGGATATAGATTTGAAAGTATCAGTCTGATACTTGTCACTGATACTGACCAATAACGGTTATGCGGTCAAATTACTCCCAGTTACATAAGATATACATATATGTTAATTACGCCTTAAAATTTTATCTTATGCAAAATATTTTATTGAAAAAATAACTCATATTTCATAGACAAAATTTTAAAATTTTGCAAAAATAAAATCTTCTTATTATTATAAGAAGACTTTACGTTACCTGTTGGTAACATAAATAAGATAAAAGTAGATCTTGTAAAAATATTATAATTTAGATGTAGGTTTATGATGAGGAGAAAAATACGAAGCATAATAATGAGATATGGATAAGAAGATCATTATTAGAGTATATGAACAAATCTGGTGCGGGCAACACACGGCATTCACTTATCTCCGTTTTTAAAATTAAGTTTATATATTTTCGTCTTTTTTAATACACCTTAAACATTTATAATTATGTTCTTATGTTATACATGTTCTGAAAAAATATCTAAAAAATATGGTTTTTATTTTTTTCTTCAGTTGATTATATAATTTTTTTTTAACTTGTATATTCAGAAGTTTTTTTAACAATACTAACAAGATAAAATGATTAATTTTATTGAAATCTACAAAATTAAAGACACTTTAAAGTAAGAAAATAAACGTTTTATTAAAATCAACTTTAAATATTCTTCAAATTAAAGTATAGTTAATAGTTTTTAAATGATTTTTACAGTCGAGGTAAGTTAAAGTTGAGTTGCTCACAGCAGATTTTTTTTTTTTTTTTTTTTAGTAAAACGATAATCAGAAAATGTGGATCACCTGGATGGTGAGTACGGTATCAGCAAATGGAATTATGAGAAGTGATATTTTATAATTAGCTGGATTTAGATAATTAGCTAATTGATGCCTTTATGTACTCAACTCATCGTTGGCTTTGTCTTAATTTTAGCCAAAGAACCTATCTCGAGTTTCTCATCATATCGATAATAACAGCCAACATTGGACTTAACTAATACGAATTCTAGGACTTAACAGATGTCATCACTTTTTCCTGCTAGAGCTCGTTGAGACTTGGAAGACAAAAAATTAAAATTTTTTTTAATTTTTGGGCTTATGTCCTGTGCTGCATACTGAATTATACTTATTGTGCACTACCCATTATCCTGTTAATAAACCTTAATATTCTTTGTGAATCTGACCAAAATATAAGGATTGATCAGTTCACAAAACTAAGATCTGAAATGTGATACCAATTAAAAAAATCTGGTGCGCACAACACACGACTTTCATTTACCTCCGTTGTTAAAATCAATTTCATAATTTTCAAATACATTTAAAGACACAAATAAATGTTTAACGAATTAATTATTTTTAATCAACAACAATAAGTTAGTTTTTTATCGGCTTTTCATCACTCTCCATTAACCTTTGAAATTCCGTGTGTTAGATTATACTTTTTCTAAAATTGCATAAGAAAATATGTCTGCACTTTTCTTCTTTAAAAATATCTAAAACATATGGTTTTTATTTTTGTCTTCAGTTAATTATAAAATAATTTTTCACTTGTATATTTAGAAGTTTTTTTTAACAATACAAACAAGATAAAATGATTAATTTTATTGAAATCTACAAAATTAAAGACACTTTAAAGTAATAAAATTAAACATCGACATTTAAGACAATATTAAACAAAATATTAAATGATACAAAGAAATAAGCCCTTCCAGACTGTTTCAATCAGAATGAAACCTACATGACATTATAAATAAATATTAAACTCCCTTAAATTTAACATGGATGTAGCGAGCTAAATCAGAATCGTTACTGCCGTTTTTTTTGTTGTTTTTTTGAGAAAAACGCGCAGAATAGAAGGTATAAAGTGGCTCTTTTGGTTCCCCGATTTCGATGAAAAAATTACTGCTAAATCTCAGTTATATAAGTTTTAAAACTATGAAATTTTCAATTCCTAAAAAAATCGTTTTTTTTTTAGCTGGACTCACCAGAAACACACAACTGTTGGCAGGACTTAGTCATTTGGACTCAAGGGTCCCTAAAACGTGTATTTCAAATGAAAACTGGAATTCGAAAATTTTCACGATCGCAATACTTTATCCTACTTTATATTTCATACATATGTATGTGAAAGTAAAAATTAGAAGAATGTTAACAAATTACTTAGAGGAATATTAGAAGCTTTAATATTGTTATTTATTCTCAATGTTCTTACTTTGTTATTCATAAAGTCATCCAAAGGGACGTGAACATCCCATTAGCTACAGACAAAGCCCGAAAGAGATACACCTCCATTAATTCCTAACTACCTGCCTATACAAACCCGCTTGTCCGTAACCTCTCATCTGTTCCCGATAATTCCTCCAAGGTGCCTGAAAAGACGTTGGTCTCGAGACCTGCTAAAAAATAAATTTTGAATAGCTACCACTGAGTAGATGCTTCACAAGACTTTTTCATGCCAATCATTTCTCTAACCACATTTACTTATTGTATTTATGTATAGTTGTAAATATCAATAAAGCATTTTAAAAATACCAACATAACTGTGGAATTTACAGAAGGAAAAAATATAAATTTTAAATGATGAAGTAAAAACTGTATTGTATAATGTGGCCGGGATGTAGAGGAAGATGTAAAGGGAAATAGAAAGTAAGGGGTTTGTACCGAATTTAAGGAAAAGGATAAAAGTATGAGTTAGTTGAGTGTGCAGTCATCGCATCACTTCAATTAAGTAACTTTAATTTATTATGCTCTGAGTCACACCAGTGACGCGGCTGAGAGCGAGGGTCTAGGATCTCTTGGGTTCCGCTTTTTTCCTCCACAAGTAGATGGAAAAGCCCAGTCTGGGGTCCCTATAGCACTTGTATATTTTGTATATAGTTATGTTTGTTTGAATGATGTTTGTTTATTTGCAAACTTTTATTTATCTCAATTATTTGTTAATGTTTTGATTTGTTTTGTTTTTATATTTATTATTATTTAATTCTATAATAGGCTTGACACAAAGGGTAGCCATATTTCCTCATATCAGCTGATTGCTGGTATTGGGAATATATACTTATTACTTGTTTCCCTTTAACATTCTCATATTACTATCTTTTTTTTATATATGAAATGCGATATTTTCATCAAGTGATGTCTTCTAAAACGGCAAGTAAAAGATCAAGATCAGCAGGTTCAAATTCGTCTCCCACTAAACAAAGACCCCGTCGTGATAACAATAAGAAGTTACCGACACAAGCGAACCCTTCAAGTAACACTTTGAAATCTGAACCCCAGCCTGGCCCATCATCACAGGAGATGACAGATGAATCTCCTTTTTTCACACCGAATCCATTTCAAATCCTCCATAGTGAAAAAGAAGACATGGAATCTGCCCCTACACCAAGGGAACCACCACCTCCCCCGATATTTGTCAAAAATATTAAAAATTTTCAACTTCTTTGTGCACAACTTAATAAATTAACCAACCCTGGTAGCTACTCATGTCTGAATAGAACAAATGACACTAAAATATCTCCGGATAGTGCTGAAACCTACAGGAAAGTAGTAAAATATCTAACAGACACCAAGGCCGAGTTCCATACTTATCAGCTACGCCAGGAGAGAGCACTGAGGGTTGTAATAAGAAACTTGCATCCCTCGACACCAACTGAAGTTATTAAAGAAGAACTGATGGAGATGGGATATAAGGTGCGCCAAGTCACCAACGTTTTGAAAGATAAAGTTCAACTTCCAATGTTTTTTGTTGATCTAGAACCATCGACAGGAGTGGAAAAAATCTATGATCTTAAACGACTGTACTACAGCTGTGTAAGAGTAGAGAAGCCCTACATGAAGAAGGATATAGTCCAATGCCATAATTGTCAGGCATATGGCCATACTAAATCTTATTGCCACCATATACCACGCTGTGTGAAATGCGGAGAAGAGCATAGGACAGGAGAATGCACTAAACCGAAGTCATCACCCGCAGTATGTGCTCATTGCCTCAAGGACCATCCAGCCAACTACAAGGGATGCCAAATATATAAAAATCTAAAGACCAGATTTCAAAAACCTCAAGAACCAGAAACAGCAAGAATAACAAGATCTAGAAGAGAACCATCTAAATTTGTAGATTCCAATGTCTCATTTGCCCACTTACTTGGAGGTGGGGACCAGAGTAATGAAGCCGAGGCCCTGCCGAAACAACGTTTACCTCAGCATAATCCACCTATTCCACAACAAACTATTCCACAAAATTTTCCTATTCTTCAAAAAACTCCTCAACATCAAATTTCCCATATCCCTTCTCCATCAAATGTCACAGACCTTACCAGTCTCATGACATCCTTCATCTCCGAAATCAAATCCCTTGTTATGCCTCTAATATCACTCCTTACGAACCTTGTATCAAATCTCATTCCTGCCTTACAAAAACCATAAATGACCTCATCTAATTCCTTATCCATTCTCCTTTGGAATGCGAATGGTGTTAGAAATCACACTGACGAACTGACAGCGTTGTTGGAAGACAAAATAATTGACGTTGCACTTATTACTGAAACTAGACTAACCACTAAACAGCTTTTCAAAATACCGCAGTACATAACATACCGTACAGACCACCCAGACGGCAAAGCTCATGCCGGTTCTGCTATCATTGTCCACCAATCCCTCTCTCATCATTTACTTCCACTTCCTACCTATGATTTCCTGCAAGCCACAGCAATAGTAATCAAGACTTTTTCCTATCCGGTAACTATTACATCAGCATATTGCCCTCCCAAACACTCCATTTCCAACACCGAATTTGCATCCTTCCTGGATTCCTTAGGAAATCATTTTATTCTGGGTGGAGATCTAAACGCCAAGCACCAGCAGTGGGGTTCTAGAACCACGAATTCTCGTGGAAGAAATTTGCTGACTGCTCTGAATTCCCGAAATTTTAACCTCATACCTCCTGACTCCCCTACCTACTGGCCAACAGATCCTAACCGTAATCCAGATATCCTCGACTTCTTCATCCACAGCGGATTAGGCTCCCTGAACTATTCCGTAACTCGACTTGATGAACTATCCTCAGACCATAGTCCACTGATCCTAAAAGTATCTCTCACTCCAATTCCAAAACCTATCCCACCGTCATTTATCCGAGGCCCTGTCAACTGGAACCTATTTCGCCAAATCCTGACCGATAATATTAACCTCAGAGCGACCCTCAAAACCCCAGAAGACCTTGACGATTCCGTCTACTCCTTCACCACCGCCATTCAGCAAGCTGTCTGGACTGCCTCCTCTCCTAAGCACTCCAATATAACTCCTATCAAAAACCATTTGCCGCAACACCTTACAGACCTAATCCATGCAAAACGCCGTGCCAGATCATTATGGCAGCGCACCCGACACCCAACAGATCGCCGCTCCTATAACTTCTATTGTAGACAATTGAAGCAGGAGTTGGCGACCTTCCGTTCCCAGTCCTTTAATTCCTACCTCTCCTCTCTGTCAGCTAGTGATAATTCCTTGTGGAATGTCACGAAGAAGATTTTAAAATCCCATCAAGTTTCCCATCCTCTCCGGCGTGGTGATGACTCCTGGGCTGCGTCTGATGAAGATAAAGCCGAGGAATTCGCCACACACCTCTCCAAAGTATTCACTCCTCACCCGGAATCCCAAAGCAATCATACCGCAGCAGTACAAGACTTCCTTTTGTCACCAATACCTCTTTCCCTACCTCCTAAAGCTATTAATCCCTCTGAGGTTAAATATCTTCTCCAGAAACTGACCCTCCGTAAATCTCCTGGACATGATCTCCTTACCCCCCAGATCCTCCGTCAACTTCCGCAGAAAGCTATTATATTCCTTACCTATATCTACAACTGCATCCTACGCACCACCTATTTTCCTCTCTTGTGGAAACATTCCACAATCATTCTCTTCCTAAAACCAGGTAAACCTTCCAGCAACACTTCATCCTACAGACCTATTAGTCTACTCCCCATCCTCTCAAAAGTGTTTGAAAAACTCCTTCTAAAACGAATCCTGCCTATATTAGAATCACAAAATCTTCCTTCCCATCAGTTTGGTTTCCGTGCTCATCATTCCACTGTTCAACAAGGACTCCGAGTTGTAGACCATATTTCCTCAGCCCTTGAATGCAAAGAGTATTGTTCTGGTGCGTTTCTGGACATAGCGCAAGCTTTTGACCGGGTATGGCACACCGGATTACTCTTCAAGCTTAAAACGCATTTACCCCAGTCTCTATACCTCATTCTACGATCCTATCTCTCAAACCGCTCCTTCCGAGTTCGCTGTGGTGTAGAATTTTCTAACTTTTATCCCATTGAGGCCGGTGTTCCTCAAGGCAGCGTCTTGGGACCCGTCCTCTACATCCTTTACACTGCTGATATTCCTAATCATCCTGACACCTTTCTGGCAACATTTGCAGATGACACCGCCATCCTATCATCCAATTCCGATCCTGAAATAGCATCCTTAATCCTGCAAAGACACCTTTGTCTTATCGAAGACTGGTGTAATGCTTGGCGTATTAAGGTTAATGAAAGCAAATGCACCCACGTCACCTTCACCCTTCGACGCCAATCCTGTCCAATGGTTCATTTCAATTCCATACCGCTTCCTTCCTCAGACACAGTCCGGTATCTTGGCTTACTACTAGACAAAAGATTGACGTGGAACCCACATACAAGACTTAAACGAAAAGAACTCAACAGACGATTCGGACAGTTATACAGACTACTAAACAGAAAATCTAAGCTTACAGTTGACAACAAATTGTTGCTTTACAAGACAATACTGAAGCCAATGTGGACCTA
The DNA here is from genome assembly GCA_023052935.1 of Piezodorus guildinii. Taxonomy (NCBI): domain Eukaryota; kingdom Metazoa; phylum Arthropoda; class Insecta; order Hemiptera; family Pentatomidae; genus Piezodorus; species Piezodorus guildinii. The sequence continues at coordinate 69,142,951 of CM041293.1, forward strand.
CGGACTTGAACTGTGGGGAACAGCCAAACGTTCTAACATCAAACGCATTCAATCCTTTCAATCCAAAGTCCTCCGAACAATAGTAAATGCTCCTTATTATGTCTCCAATTATACCTTACACCACGACCTTAATGTTCCATTTATTTCAGACCTGATTCCATCTAAATTTTCCAAATTCCACCAGAACCTCATTCATCATCCTAATCCTCTAGCACAATCCCTATCCAGCTCCACTCATCCATACGACCCTCCTAGAAGGTTGAAACGGCAGTGGCCCCGAGACATATTGTAAACACCTATTCTGGAGTTCTGACACTGGTCAGATTCTCCTCTCATGTGCGGTGTGATTGTGGCTGTGGCGCCCTTACTTAGCTTCCGCTGGCTCTCACCAGTGATGCGGCTGAGAGGGAGGCGCTGGGATCCTTTGGACTCTGCTTGTCCTTCCACAAGTGGGGGGACAAGCCCCGTCTGGGGTTCCCGAGCTGATTGTAAATATTGTACATAGGTATGAATGTGACATGTTTTGTTTATTTATTTGTTAACTTCATTTATTTGTATTTATTTTGTCTATAAATTTTGTTATTGTATACGTTTATTTATTTTTATTTTATTTTATGTAATTTGACTTTCCTTTTGTTTATATTGTAAATATTGTATGAGTGAGATCCTGTAGCACTATTATTATTGTCTATTATGACAAATTGTAATATATACGAATAAAAAAAAAAAAAAAAAAAAAAAAAAAAAAAAAAAAAATAATTTTCAAATACATTTAAAGAAACAAATAAATGTTTAACCAATTAATTATTTTTAATCAACAACAATAAGTTAGTTTTATCGGTTTTTCATCACTCTCCATTAACCTTTGAAATTCCTTGTGTTAGATTATACTTTTTCTAAAATTGCATAAAAAAATATGTCTGCACTTTTCTCTTTTAAAAATATCTAAAAAATATGGTTTTTATTTTTTTTTTCAGTTGATTATAATATTTTTTTAAACTTGTATATTTAGAAGTTTTTTTAACCATACTAACAAGATAAAATGATTAATTTTATTGAAATCTACAAAAATATAGACACTTTAAAGTAAGAAAATTAAACATCAGCATTTAAGACGATATTAAACAAAATATTAAATGATATAGACAAATAAGCCCTTCCAGACTGTTTCAATCAGAATGAAACCTACATGATATTATAAATAAATATTAAACTCCCTTAAATTTAACATGGATGTAGCACAGGCTAAATCAAAATCTTTAATGCTTTTTTTTTTTTTTTTTTTTGAGAAAATAGTAAAACAGCGCAGTATAGAAGATATAAAGTGGCTCCAATGGTTCCCCAATTTTCGATGAAAAAATTACTGCTACATCTCAGTTACGTGTATATACGTTTCAAAACTATGAGATTTGTAATTCCTAAAAAAATAGTTCTTTCTGAGCTGGACTCACCAAACATACAACTGTTAGCAGGACTTGGTCATTTGGACTCAGGGGTCCCTAAAACGTGTAGTTCCAATGAAAACTGGAATTCGAAAATTTTCACGATCGCAATACTTTATGCTACTTTATATTTCATACATATGTATGTGAAAGTAAAAATTAGAATAATAATAACAAATTACATAGAGGAATATTAAAAGCTTTAATATTGTTATTTATTCTCAATGTTCTTACTTTGTTATTCATAAAGTCATCCAAAGGGACGTGAACATCCCATTAGCTACAGACAAAGCCCGAAATAGATACACCTCCATTAATTCCTAATTACCTGCCTATACAAACCCGCTTGTCCGTAACCTCTCATCTATTCCCGATAATTCCTCCAAGGTGCCTGAAAAGATGGTGGCCTCGAGAGCTGTTAAAAAAATAAATTTTGAATAGCTACCACTGAGTAGATGCTTCACAAGCCTTTTTCATGTCAATCATTTCTCTGACCACATTTACTTATTATATTTATGTATAGTTGTAAATATAAACAAAGCATTTTAAAAAAAACCAACATAACTGTGGAATTTACAGAAGGAAAAAATATCAATTTTAAATGATGAAGAAAAAATGTATTGTACAATGTGGTCGGGATGTAGAAGATGCAAAAGAAAATAGAACGTAAGGGGTTTGTACCGAATTTAAGGAAAAGGTTAAATCTATGAGTTAGCTGAGTGTGCAGTCATCGGATCACTTCAAGTAACTTTAATTTATTATGCTCTGAGTCACACCAGTGACGCGGCTGAGAGCGAGGGTCTAGGATCTCTTGGATTCCGCTTTTTCCTCCACAAGTAGAGGGAAAAGCCCAGTCTGGAGTCCTTATAGCACTTGTATATTTTGTATATAGTTATGTTTGTTTGAATGATGTTTGTTTATTTGCAAACTTTTATTTATCTCAATTATAGGTTAATGTTTTGATTTGTTTTGTTTTTATATTTATTATTATTTAATTATATATATACCATTTATTTGTATTTATCTCAATTATAGGTTGTTGTTTGTTTTCTTATTTTGTTTTAAAATATATTATATTTATTTAATTTGACTTTATCATTGTATACTGTATATATTGTGTGAATGGGATCTTATACCACTATTACTAATGTTCATATAGAAACAAAGTGTAATATATCTCAATAAGAAAAAAATAAAAAAATTATTATGCTTACGTTTCAGCCCACATTTTTGTCCATGTTTAGGACGGTCGGGTGAAGGATGTGACATCTTATTGTTTATTGCTGATTTTATTCTTCCATAATTGAAAAGAAGAGAAATTTTTTAATAAACTAATGAGCGGTATAGTCCATGAAAGTAAAAATTGGAAAAATCTGGAGAGCTAAACACAGAAATTTAATTTGTTAAAAAAAAAATTAAATAACGAAAGAGTAAAAAAAAAAATTGTAAATATTAGAAATTTAGTATTAGATATTTGTCTCCATATGACCATAAGGGATTGTTAAGTATTCTTTGTTGTTTCAGCAACCCGATGTATTTGGGCAACATTGCCAAAAAGGGAAATGAAGCATTTCTCTTTATAAAAAATGATATAAAAACTTGATTTCATTTTTTAAGTATTTATAACAATAAAATACGAGTCAGTCTCTACTAGCAGTCACGATACGTTCGTATTTCTAGTAAAATTTTACGAAAAACCTTAAACTTTCTAACGGTGTGTTATACATATAATTTTCCCTGTTTCTGGAGAAAAGAAAAGAAAACAAAAATAATTGTATAAATATGTCTGCATTTTTCATCTTCATCAGTTTTGCAAAGTATTAATCCTTTTTTGTTTGAATGATTTTACTTACAAGAGATAGTGAATCATCAAAACTAAACAAAGGTTGCTGTAACATCTAGGGTAAACATCTATACTAAACAATAATCTCAGCTTCATACGACGTTTTGTTTTTTACTAGACTAACCTAATAGACCAAGTTCCGATACTTGTTTTTCAGGGCTCCCTGGACAATATAAAAACGTGTCGGACGAAAACTCGATTTAGAAAATGTTTACGATTGTAATACTTTCCCTTACTGTATATTTTAAACACCTGAAAGCAATTTCTTTTCAATTAAAGTGAAAGCATAAAGGATGTCATATTCAAAAGCGCTGCAAATTATTACACAATGGTTTATTATTTCTAAATAACTAGATATACAATTTTATATAGTTGTTTACACGAAATCACCTAATATGAAAATCGATTAATTTTTTTTAGTTGTTAATAAATAGCGGTGTACTAATTCTAAAACTCTCCAGATTTTTTTTTAGTTATAAGCGTACAAGTATATATGGCTTAAAGATTTAATTTTTTGTTTATATTTTCTTATTTTTGTTTTCTTCGTCGCTGTGTCCTAATCCTAAAACATTTTTTCAATATCTTCATAAATATCTGATGGGCGTATTTATAGGTAAAATTATTTTTTATAATTAATCGGTGTTTCCTGATTTACGATTCATTTTTTTCTCTCTCTCTCTCTTCATAATTAAGTTATTGAATTAAATCACTTTTAACCGACCACCATTTTAAAACTGACTGGCTGATATCAAGTTTCAGGTGTTAGGATCATCGACGGATATTCGTGCCGAATGTAAAAAAGTTGGTCCAGTAGTTTCGTAGAAAATCCTATTTTTAGACAGATTTTTTTAGTTTCCGTTAGTTTGATCATTTAACGTCACTTTATGCTGCTATGGCTAAACGGACGATGCTACAGCGGGAGTCCTAAATTTTGCCTATCCAGGTTTATTTCGGATAGGGATCTTTAACGTGTACTATTCATCGTATAGGCTCAGTACCACCTTTTTACGTCCGATCTGAAGGACGGCATAACTAAGGATTTTTTACTTCCATTAAACAACCCTACGGTATCATGCCAGTTTTGAACCCGTGACCTGGGGCATGGAGGAATGTTATGCCCACTACCCACTAGGAACGTCATTATTTTTTTTTTTTCAATTTGTTGTTAGTGTTCTACTTATCTTGAGGCGTATAAGACCTTCGATTTTGAGAAGGGGAGGAGCTAATTTTTTTTTCGGTCGTTTTAAAATAAAAAATTTAGTTGACTATTCCCCTATTAGTAACAAAATAAATTATTTCATATGATTTATAAATTAAGCGTTAAGATTGTGAAATGTAATAGCTCCTACCCTATCACGGTGAGAATAGGATCTAGCCTAAGTAAACAAAGATATTACCCAACGAAAAATTTATGGTTAAGCACACCTTAGTGACAGTGACGTCTAGTTTCGCGATTCTTTAAACAGGGATCGACAGGTCACGAATTTTTTTTTTCTCGAGCACAGCTCTCAGCTAGGATTACGTACCATCACCGTTCTTGTATTCCCACGTCGTTGGAACCATTTATTACCAGTTTCGTATCCACATTATGCACGAGAATGGTTTGGGTAATGTCATAAATCACTCTGAGACTTTATTACAGGCCGAGGAGAAACATGAAATTTCAAATTAAGCAAAATAACATTAACTGCAAAAGCTTTCTAATGGTAAATCTCTTTCAATGGCAAGGAAAGGTTAAAAATTATTACAATAATGAAGCTTTTGTAATCTACCAAAAAATATAATAAAAAATTATCTTCCCTTCAGAATTTAAAAAAATACGTCACTTAAACCGATTAATGAATATTAAAAAACCGTCGGTCCGCGTTTTTCGACCTTTTTTTAATCGAAATTAGGCACAAAAATAAGATGATCCTAACAATTTGAAATTGGTAACAGCCGATTAGTTTTGAACTGGCGGATTCGTTTTAAAACTCAGTTATTTTTTAAGTAAAATATTAATTTTTTTTATCAAGTTTTCTAATAAGGGAAGCGGCGTGATCTAGTAGATAGAGCACTAGTCTACTATTCTCCGCGTCCTGGGTTCGAATCCTGTTTAAGACAGAATATTATTAATTCTGTTAATTCAGCCGGGGGGTGACCCTAGGGCATAGAGACCCTAATGGGATAGACCCAGCCTCTTAAAAGTGGGTACACTAATTGGGGGAAAACCTGGTGGCTGAGCGTAATCAAGGCCTAATCATCCATTTTACTGGCGTTGGCCTAGAAACAGTACGAATCTCTATATGTACTGAATCCAAGACCCTTCATGGGTTGTAGTGGTACATGCTATTCGATACAGAATTTAATTTCCTTCAACAAAAAAACAACATTGAAATCTGTTTTAACAAATAGCAGCAATATAGCGTTTTGAAATAATCAATGGTGATACGCCATTTTCCTTTGACTAATGTACCTACATATTGCTTTTCACATTACTTAATTACCTGTAAACATCTATTTATTTATTTGTATAACAGATGGCCCTTAAGATTTGATATCAAATCCGTACCCAATATGAACAAGAACTATTGACAGCACTTACCTGACCTAAATTTTAAAATTTGTATATTTTTTAAACAACATATTCATCTTCTTGACACTCACTGTGTCCACGTTTTTAAAAAAATGCAGTCTCTTCCTCCTCCGGTGTTAAGTCGCGTCTCCCTCATATTTTTTGCATCTGAAAACCAATGCCGAGGGTCTTCTGGCTGTCTGCAATATTTTTCCTATTATCCATTTTTTTTCCCTATTGCCAAATCTTACGATTTTATGATATTTTTCGTGTAAGTTGCTTATCCGAAACATCTATTTAAACTGTTCCTAATATAGTTATCAATATAGAATAAAGTATTTAATAATCTGCAGCGTTTTTTTTTTTAATTGAAATTAATTTTAAAATTAGTTACTATGATACCTATTTACAAATTTGCTCCTTTTATTGCTTTATACAAACTCAAGGACAAATATATACATCAATAATATTAATGCTGTATAATATAATATTCAATAAATACTGATATATATATATTTTTATGTAAATATCAATTAGTTTCGATGTATTATTTGTCAAGCATACCCTGCATTTTATTTATATTTACCAGTTTCTCGAGAACGGCAGTAAACGATTATGATTTAATTCTCACAACAAAGTATAATTAAATGAACTTTAATATCGTGTAGGTTTAATTACTCATTGAAATCGAATGACTAGTATAAAAACCTAATATAGAAATTTTCTGTTTTTTTTTTAATAATCGACACCACTATTTATTTAATTATTTTCAATGCAACCCCATACCTATATATTTTTATTTAACCTTAAATTAAAGATCAGCAGTTATTTATTTTTTATTTTTTAAAGATTTTATACAGGAGTTATCTATCAACAAAATTATATCCATATTTTGTTTAATAGAAATTATTTGTATTAGGATTAAGACTCAAGAAGTTTTAAAATTATAATGAAATGAAATGTTTTGTAAAAAGTAGACTTTGTAATATTTAAACTTTTATCATAATTTTGATAGCCTGGCATAGAAAACACAATCTAAAATTTAAATATTGTAAGATAACAATAGGTACCTAAGCAGTAGAAAAAATATTTAAAAAAAAAAATAATATATATATATATATATATATTTTTTTTATTTTCCCAAAGTGTGAAAAAAGATGAGGTAAGCGCAACACACGACTTTTACTAACCTCCGTTGTTAAAATCAATTTCATAATTTTTAAATACAGTTAGAGATTAAAATAAACTTTTAGGAATTTATCACTTTGAGTTTCAATAGAACAATGTGTTTGTATTAAATAATCTATTAAATTAATATATACGACAATTAGTGCGACAGTTTTCGTGCTAGACGTACGACACAGGCACACACGCACTCACAGACACACACACAAACTGGCCTTTTGAAGGGACTAGGTCATTTGGACTTTTAGGGGATCCTAAAACGTGTTCACGGTCGCAATACTTTCCATTATTATACATTTCATACATTGGTAAGTGAAAGTAAAACTTCATAGAAATTAATCTATACATTTATAAATATATTTATTTGGGTTATAGTTTTCTAATTTTTTTTTTCTTTTTTTCAAAAATGAATCCTAAAATGAAAGGTCATGTGTTACTTTGCAACCATGGCACATAGCTGACACCATAAAAAAAAAAAAAATCGTAAATACAAAATTTATTAATACAAAGACATTGTATAAAAAAATCATATATGCTTTCGTTAATATCTTTTTCAGTCGCAGCATCTTAAAAAATGTAAATTAAAAGAAAAACAATACAATGTATTTATTTGCTTATATCAAACTGAAATTTTTTTGTAGTAGCATAAAATATCATAGATATATTGTATAAAAAGAATGTTATTCGTAGTAGTAATGCAATAATCGTAACGTAAACTCCTAAAACTATACCAAAATTAAAAAAAAAAAAAAAGTTCTAATTTACTCATGGATAAAATATTAAAAATCAATGTTGCTGGTACAATTGATTAAATAAAAAATAATTTGTTGATTAAAGAATCTATATGTACTACTAACAAAATAATTATGTAAAATAAATTGTTGATTTAGCCGAATAAACAACACTGCATTACAATTCACAAAACCCATATTTCAAAACACTTACATCATTATTCGCGATATTTATTTAATTATTAACTTATTCCTTGAATGGAAGGTCATTAATCAATTAATTAAGGCAGCGGTGATGTCTAGATCTAAGCCCTACAGAACTGAAGCGTCCAAACCTGTTTCTCTTTTTTTTTACATTCTCATTTTGACATCTCTAGCCATATGCCGTAATATGGAATTAATATTTTTAAACAATATAATTTAATGATGATTCTTTCATTTACTTTACATTAAAAAGGAGTTAATACGAAACGTGAGTATTGGTATTTAAAAATGAAGAGAAAAAAAACAGGTCGGATTCCGGGGCATGGTCAGTACTCTTAACTGGTTTACTTTCTTGCATGGCTTTATTGCAAGGTTAAGAAAGAGATTTTTTTTTTGACACCTTGATACTAAAGATCCAGACTGCATTTTTAATCCATTTTTTATGATGATCTAATAATTAAATCAAGTTTCCTGTGGCACGACAGTCTGTGTATGCCCTTGGCCTTGGGATTTATTCTCCTTGTAGCCCACATCGTGTATACTCCCTATGCCTATATTAAATTAAATCAATAACATGGTAAAACTATATAAAAATAAAAATTTAATTTTATAATCCAGCGCCGTCCACTTCAAACGCCACACCACTTTCTTCTATTATCAACCATTCCGCTTCAGTCAACATTGAAAACCAGCCTCACGGATTTTCTGATCCTGAGCCACCTCCTATCTATGTATCCAATATTAGTAATTTTATATCGTTTGGTGATGAAATCGCCGCTCTCATCGGACAACCGAACTTTGAATGTTTCTCCCGAATAAACGATATCAAAATTAATACAACCACAAAAGAAAATTATAAAAAACTAGTAAGTTACTTGAGCTAAAAAAACTACGATTTTCACTGTTATCAGTTGAAACAAGAGAAGTCATATCGAGTGGTTTTACGCGGGCTCCACTCATCTACTCCCACTGACGCAATCAAAAGAGGTCTGGAAGAAATTGGTCATCACGCACGGAACATTTCTTCTGTGACACACCCCAGAGAAAAATATCCCTTGCCATTATTTTTTGTAGATCTCGAACCAGCCGGTAATAATCCGGAAATATTTCAGGTGAGAAGGCTGGTGTACTCATCTGTCCGTTTTGAAGAGCCTAGGCAAAGAACTACTATAGTCCAGTGCACCAAATGCCAAACCTTTGGACACACAAAATCTTATTGTTACCACCCGGCTAGGTGTGTTAAGTGTGCCGGACCACATGCCTCTGACACTTGCCAGAAATCTCAGACTGAACCAGCAAAATGTGTTCTTTGCGGGGAAGGCCACCCGGCTAGCTATAGGGGTTGTGTCGTTTACAAAAGCTTTCTTCGCCAGAGATCACAAAATTCATCAGTACAAAGAGTGGATCAGAAGATTCGTCCTCAGGTACCAGAGATGAATAATTTATCTGATTTTCCTGAAATTCAGAAACCTGCCAATAGGATCGCTCCACAGCAGCCTGCCACACCTGCAACCAGAATTCCTACTGATGAAACCAGGAAATCTCTCTCCGAAGTCACCACTCCAAGGAAGCAACCAACTACTAGTCAGGCGCCTCCAAACTCCCAATTCAAGCCTCCGGTCTCCCGTCCTAAACCACCAGCTTCCCGTCAACCGATTCCACCCCATAATCTACCTTTACAGGTGAAACTCCCTCCTGAGAACACTAAAAAAATTCCTGAACGTCCTTATGATCCACCGAATCACCCAACGCCCCAACTTCCATTATCTCAGCGGACTGAACAGATTCGTACTCCACGGCGAGTTCAGCCCCCAGCCAACAATCCTGAACCAATAAATTATCCACCCCATGTATCTTATCCACATCCGTATCCAAACCAAGATCCTTCCAATATATACTCCATCCTTGAGTCCTTTCTCTCTGATCTTAGAGATACCATCAAACCACTAATCACCCTTCTCACCAGAGTCCTTTCTCAAGTCCCATTCAATCTCCAACGATGAGTGTAAAGCCCCTAGCGATTATCTTGTGGAATGCTAATGGCCTGCATAACCATCGTGACGAACTGGACTTATTTCTACATGACAACCACATTGACATAGCACTACTTACTGAAACTCACTTCACACAACGATCAAATTTTTACATACGTGACTACATCACATATAGATCTGACCATCCCGACAACACTTCCCATGCTGGATCATGTATCCTTATTCATAAATCTTTATCCCATTCCTTGATTCCTTCTACTCCAACTGATGCCATCCAATCAACCTCGGTAATCATTTCAACACGTCCTTTCCATCTTACACTCTCAGCTGTATACTGTCCTCCTGGTAACTCCCTTTCCTCTAATAAACTTGAAACCCTCTTCCGATCCTTAGGACCGCGCTTCATTGCTGGAGGAGACTATAACGCCAAACACCAACGATGGGGTTGCCGGACATCCAACTCCCGTGGTAATGTCCTTTCTCGAGTCTCTACCTCCAATTGCTATACTATCCTTTCTCCTACGAGCCCAACATATTGGCCAACATCCCTCAAAAAACGTCCTGATATCCTTGATATATTTGTTTCCTCTCAGATATCTTCCTCCCAATCCACAATAAAATCCCTAAATGACCTGTCATCTGATCATAGCCCAGTTTTGCTTTCCTTGCACTCGAGCCTTGTTCCTAAACCCACCATTCCCTCTCTGATTACAGGACGAGTGGACTGGGACGGATTCAGATGTGACTTGGAAACCAAACTGAACTTACAGATCCCACTTAAGACTAAACATGATATTGATAAAGCCGTTGACCATCTGACTGACTCAATTAGCAATAGCATACTTGACAACACTTCAACCATTACTACTACTAACTCACAGGAGACTACCTTGCCACAGCACATTCGAATCTTATTAAGGGAAAAACGCAGGGCAAGATCGAAGTGGCATAGGACTAGATATCCATCAGACAAAACTTATTACAATAAACTGACTAACAGACTAAAATCAGAAATCAGAAAAATAAAAATTCAAAACTTACTTAACTTCACCGAAAAACTTACTACTACAGACAGATCATTATGGATGACAACAAAAAAGCTACTAAAGTTCAAAAACTGTAATCATCCACTCCTAACTGATTCCCGTATCTGGACAAGATCTGATGACGAGAAGGCCCAGATATTCGGTCAGCACCTTTTTAGAACCTTTAATCCACATCCAGATATCCTTAATCCCGGGCACACTAAGTTTATAGAAGATGAATTAGATATCCCACTCCAAATGGTCCTTCCTCCTAAAGCGTTCCATCCTTCGGAAATATCTAACATCATTCAGAGTTTACCATCCCGCAAAGCTCCTGGGCATGATCTTATAACTTCCCATATTTTAAAACTACTTCCTCGAAAAGCTATCCTATATCTCACTTACATATACAATTCCGTACTCCGTTCCACATACTTTCCTGCTTCCTGGAAATTATCCATTGTCAAAATGATACCCAAACCTAAGAAACCGCCAGAAAATCCATCTTCTTACCGTCCCATCTCACTTTTACCAATCATGGGAAAAATCTTAGAAAAGCTTATACTGAAACGCCTGTATCCCATCCTTGATACTAATTCCATAATTCCTCATCATCAATTTGGATTCAGAACGTCCCACTCCACTATCCTGCAATGTAATCGTGTGGTGGACGTTGTATCGTCTACATTGGAGCGCGGCATGTATTGTACGGGAGCCTTCCTCGACGTGGAACAGGCCTTTGACCGAGTCTGGCACCCAGGGTTGCTTTACAAGCTCCGCAAATTCCTCCCCCCAACATACTTCCTTATTATCCAGTCCTACCTCACTGACAGATCCTTCAAAGTCAATCATAATAATTCCTATTCATCCATTTTTAGTCAGTTTGCTGGTGTTCCTCAAGGCAGTATCCTAGGACCCATTCTTTACACAGTTTATACAGCTGATATCCCTTCCCATCCTAACACTTTCCTTTCTACCTATGCTGATGACACTTGTGTGTTATCAGTCAATACTGATCCAACTATTGCCTCTCAAACTCTCCAATCCCACCTCAGAGACCTTGAGGTATGGTGTCAGAACTGGAGAATTAAAATTAATGCCAACAAATCCAACCAAATTACCTTTACCCTTCGTCGTAAACCTATGACATCCTGCCCTACTGTCTCCTTCAATAATACTCCTCTTGTTCCGGTTGAACAGATCCGATATCTAGGACTGCACCTTGACAAACGCCTTACTTGGAACCCTCACACAAGACTGAAACGACAGGAAACTGCACGACGTTTTCGACTTCTTCAACACTTACTAGACAAACGTTCTAATCTTCCACTTAACTACAAAAGACTCATCTACATGACTATCATAAGGCCGATATGGACTTACGGAGTGGAGCTTTGGGGCTCTACTAAACCATCGAATTCTTCCCGTATCCAATCCCTACAATCCAAAATCCTTCGTAAAATCCTAAATGCTCCTTATTTTGTCACGAACAAACTTATCCATAAAGACCTCAACGTTCCGTATGTTGCTGATTTGGCCCGATCTAGATACCATTCCTTTCATGAAAAACTCCATTCCCACCCTAATCCTCTTGTTTCAATACTTTCTTCCTCCTCAATTCCTGACAATCCTCCGAGGCGTCTGAAAAGAAGATGGCCTCGAGAACTTCTAGTGTAGAAAAGTTACAGGAGTGCTGCCATTGGGTAGTTCTTCTTCAAGTTTGTATCACGCCATTTAACTTTTGTCACATTTACTTGTTGTACCTTGAAGTACAGTTGCAAATTTCAATAAATGATGTTAAAAAAAAAAAAAAAAAAAAAAAAAAATTTTATACATTTACTGGATTGAATTTCTTCATATGATTATTAATAGCTTGATTATACCACATTTATTTTGGGATTGTGTTTTATCGTTATTTATATTATCTTCATAAGTTTGATTAAATAAAACTATTGTTTTACGAGCTGTTGTGCTTCCCAGTTTTCTTTTCATAGAAAGCCGCTTAAATAAAGAGAAATAATGTAGTTAAAAGAAAAAGCATTAAAAATGGTCGAAACTATACATTTCATACTTGGCTGCTCAATGAAAAATATATGAAAGAACATTAAATAAAGTTGGGAGAAAAAAAATTACAAATTCTTTATTCTTCTAAGTATATTAATTATTTAAATTTTTGACTTTTGCTTTATTGCAAGTTTTTTTAAGTTTTTTATATTTATTTCTTACCTTTTTTCCGTTTCTTTTACATTCATACCTTATTTAATTTATTTCTTTTTTTGTTATAGAGAATTAACAAATATATAAGCATCCGTTGGGCGTTGATAATCTTGATGTTTTATCAAGCCCTTACATACATCCATACTAAGTTGTGAATGGCAATCACATTAGACTGCCTTATGACAAAATGTTCAGCCAGCAGTTCTAGGTGGGGACTAAAATTCTCTAATATACAATAAAGAACAGGTGGCAGAAGGTCATGTGAGAAGACTGCACTGCTACGAATCTGTTAACGCTTATACGAAATTTATAATTGTACTTGAACGAATTTAGGTGCTTTGCTGCCGAGGATTTGTTTTACTTGTCTTTCGTTGATAATATAGTTCGATCGGAATTTCTTATTTTTAGGGAAATATCTCTGTAAGTTCAAGCCTTTCCTTTTAACCAGCATCTCTGCAGTATAATACAGAACATATTCTTTTTTACCACACACACGAGGGTATGTGTGTGTGTGTTTGTTTATATATATATATATATATATATATATATATATATATATATTATATATATATATATATATATATATATGTATGTATGTATGTATGTATACATTTTTTTAAATTTATTTATCTATTGTTTTTTTTCTTGACCCTTGACCGCGAAGTGTAATCTCCCGGGAGAATGTACTCACCACGTTTCTTTATGAGAGAGGCCGTGAGTGAATCCATATTTAGTTATATGCTTATAAATGTCCCGCCGGAAATTGGAATTCTAAGTCACAACCTTTAGCGTGCGTGACTAGATCTCACGGGATCTCCTCTATAAATATTATATATATATATATATATATATATATATATATATATATATATATAACACACTCACACACACACACACACACACACACACTCACATAAATATATTTATACATAGTGGGTTTGTCCAAGGGATAATTTCACACTTTGTCGATGTGTATCGAGGTGTGCTGATTTCACAGGACTTAAAGACAGGTTTACTTTTTTTTTAATAGTGTCACAATGATTAGGTATAAATGGACCAATCGTTAGAATTTATAAAGAAAGTAAAAATAAATAGTAAATTAGAGGTAATAATCACTTTACAATCGCAAAAAAAAAAAAAAAATGAGAAATGCTTTATTCATTAGCAATGCCGCCCAAATACATCAGGATGCTTACATTACACGGTATCCTTTTCGTATCCTAATTGTGTTTATTGCCCATTTTTTTTTTTTTTTTTTTTTTTTTTTACTTTCTTCATAAATTCTATCCATTCATTTATCTATTCATTGGATATTAAAACCATGAGGCGAGATTCCTTCCATATGTAGGTTCGGTGTTTGATGCAAGTTAACAACTGAGTAAAATACATAATAGTACTTGGTGATGTATCAATGGCTTGAGGGAAGAGTATTCTTGGTTATATGTTGATTTTATCTGTTATCTTCCCATAAATTCTGCTATCACCCAAACGGCGACTGGCCTTACACGAGATAGCATTTACCGAATTCCCTTAACATCGTCAACGAATTGACAACTAGGGCAGGAGGGCGTGGAGTGAGCGACCTCAGACTCTCTAAGGTCGAGGATCAACTGGTCAAGCCAAGGTTGTCTTAGAATTTATGTGCGACTCAAACAAAAGATAAAGAAAATCAATCTAACCTTGCCTCTCTCAAAACTGATCGCTAAAACCTGACAAGATCGTTAGTTGAGCGGAGCTTTGTTTGCTGAAACGAGCTTATAAAATACAATTGTTTAAAAGAAAGTTAGAAATATAGGTGTGCCAAGGAAAATAAGTTTGCGCATGTTTGCAGTAATAGGTCAAACTAGTAGATAGAGTGTGATACAATTAATCCAGGGCCATCTTGATCTGACTCTCATGTTGCCTGAAAATATGATTGAAATCGGGTTAACAGTTCATAATAAGCAGATGTCTCTTGAATTTCGTAAAGAGAGTAAAAATTCCTCGGTTATGCTGTCCTTCGGTGAGGGTATAAAATGGTAGTATCGAGTCTGAGCTAACTGTGTCAGTCACTTTTTAAAGACCTCTTTCCTAATTAAACCTAGATAGGGGAGTCACCTGTTGCATAGTTGTGAGCATAACAACTTTCTATACCCAAGGTAACAGGTTCAAACCTGCAGGGGGTACTAGGATTTTTTAATGGGAGTAAAAAATCCCTTATTTATGCTGTCCTTCGGAGGTGCCATAAAAAGGTAGTCCGGAGCCTGTGCGATGTCTGGTACTCGTTAAAGATCCTAATTAAAATTGGATAGGCAAAATTTAGGACTCCAATGTAGTATCTTCCGAATAACCTCAGTGGCATACATTTTTGTTATATGAATAAAAAAAACGAACAAACCTCGATAGGGCAAAATTTATGAATCCCTCTGAAGAATCGTCCGATCTGCCACAACAGCAGACAAGTGACATTAAATGCATCAATCAATTAAGTTTTTTTTTTGGGCACTCCAACCTCGTCTTTGTTGGCTATACAGAGTTTTCTCGGGCTAGGGGACACGGGCAGGGATTTATGCTGAGTTAACCCCTGACATCGAAACGCGAACTGATTATTTTCTTCCAATATTTTGGTTATTTGGTTTCCTAGGCAACCCACGTTTACATCAAAGCGTGCTCTGACCGTCTCAGACACCCAGAATAAATAACCTCTTTTTTTTTTTTTTTTTTTTTTTTTTTTTTTTTTTTTTTTTTTTTTTTTTTTTCCCCTTCCTCGCCATTTCTGGCATACGGGGTTTGGAAGCAGTAGGGTAGTGCGCTGGGAATGCGCATGCTACTGCCCCATTATACTCTGTTTTGTTCTCTTTTATTTCTTTATTTATTTATATTAAACTGTGGTGCAGCCCGGTGCACGGATGTGCACCTTAGAGCTGCACCTTAGCCGCTACTGCGCACTGCCAGTAAAGCGCTGCCCAGAAAAGCGCACCTTTCTGATGGGGTTGCACCTTATTTTAAAGACCGGCCATCCTGAGCCTTTTCATCCGTCCGGATACCGTCCACTTCTCCTGGTGAGCTGCATCCGTCCAGACCTCTCCATCCATCTGGCTCTTTCCAGTAGCCGTCACGTCACACCGGTCCGCCGCCGCATCCGTCCGGATTCGTCAGGCCAGACTTCCTGGCTTCAGATGTCATCTTCTTCTTCGCCTTCTTCGTTGGGCTCTCCGGCCGGTTGGGCTCTTCCAAGGGTGAAGTGTGAAGGACCCACCAATTCCTTCCACGCGTAGACAAACTCCCTGAAGGAGGGGTAGTTCTCCTCCACAAGCAGGCGTGGAAGGTCCGGCTCGGAGAGCGTGTAGAGTCCGGTCTTTCTCATTAAGGAGGCGCGGTGTCGCTCCATGGCAGTGCAGGACAACACCACGTGCTCTGCGGTCTCAGGGACTCCGCATGTAGGGCACCGGGGATCGATATCCTTACCGTGGTCATGCAGCTTTCCCCGGAACTCTCCATGTCCTGTTAGTATCTGCGAGACCCAGTAATCCGGGAGGATCCACTTGGCCTCTAGTCTTGATCGGACGGTGGGGAAGAACTTTCTCATCGTGGAGCCCTTCTGGCTTGCCACCCACCGTCCGTTCCACTCTTCTATTAGTTCCTCCCGAAGTATTTCCTTCCATTTATTTGGGGTATCGCCGATTCTTCCTCGGAGTCCCTCCGGAAGCGCTTCTAGCCCCTGCCTCTTGCAGTCGTACCTAAGTGCGTCTTCTTTGAAAATGAGATCCAGGGGCATCGCTCCGGCCAGTACCTGCACTGCCTCGTGCGACACCGTTCGGTATGCCTTCGTGACCCTCAGCAGAGCCAGTCTCTGAATGGTGGCCAGTCTTCTCTTCTGTCCTTGGGTGAGGTTCCGACTCCACGCGGGGGATGCGTACCTCAGGATACCCAGCACCACTCCTCTGTAGATGGTCATCGTGGCTGGGTACCTGAGGCCCCAGAAAGCACCCCCTATTCTGCTTAATCCATTGATCGACAGGGTCACCCTATTCTGTAGGTATGCTAGGTGAGGGGTGATGTCGAAGCCTCTTCTTATCTTCACTCCTAAGTACGTCACCTCCTCACCCAGCCTCACTCTGCTTCTTCCGATGTTCAGGATTATAGGGTGAGCCCTGTCCGTGGAGCCTCTGATGAGCACAGCCTGGGTCTTGGCAGCGGCCATGCTCATCTTCCTCTTCTCACACCAAGTTGCGACGAGGCTGGCGCACCTCTCCGCTTCTGTCTTCACCCTGGCTCTGCTGTTCTGGGCCACGATAACTGCTAAGTCGTCTACGTAGGCCGTGGCAAGGAAACCAGCTTCTTCTAGTTCCCCCAGCAACTGGTCGAACACCAAATTCCAAAGGGCCGGGCCTAGAACTGAACCCTGAGGGCACCCTCTCTCTATAACCCTCTCTACCTCGTAGCAACCACCTCTGATCTTTACTCTCCTGCTGCTGAGGTAGCTGCTCACGAGGCAGTACAAGTTGCTGGGGGTATCCAATTCCTGTAGCCGCTGGAGTACGCTGGGCCACCACACGCTGTCGAAGGCGGAGGATATGTCAAACAGGACCAACATGACATACCTCTCCGCACTCCCCTCTACATCCCCTCGCACTCTCAGCAGCCAGAATAAATAACCAAAGAATATAAGAATATAGAATAAATAACCAGAATAAATAACCAAAGAAATCAGGTGAATATTAGTTTCTATATTGGCCGGAACATCGATCTGATTACAGGCCGAAATAAATCTACTATATTTGTTCCCCGTAAAAATTAACCGAATATTTTAAGGGTTAAAGATGTATACATGTATTTATAAATAAAGGAATAGTAATTGAAATCAACGATAAAGGCTACTAGTCGAAATTGAAGGTTTTAAATCTTAATTTACGTCTTCCTCGCCGTATAAATGGGTTTATATTATTTAAATGTTTTTAATTTGTCAGTAGATTAAAATATTTTATTAAAATTAAAACGTGTATATAAAGCTTGTTAAATCCTACTTAGTTTGACAAAGAACGTTACCTTTATTTTAGAGATATCTAAATATGGGTTATGTTGAAAATATTTAATATTTTAGTCATTTATTAGTTAAAATAAAGAACATAAATATTATTATTGTAAGCGTTTCATTACTGAAATAAAAATATAATTTATATTTTATAAGTTTAACTATTGTGTGATGCATATCATAATGTTCAAACAATCCTCTTAAAAGCTAAAACTACTATATATTGTCGTTTACTCTTCAAAAGATTTTTTTTAGTTTGAAAAAACAAAACAAAGAAATTTTGGATAATAATAATAAAATATCGATTAGCATTCTTTTATTTATTGTTAAGAATAATTTATATATCATGAAAACTTAGTATTTAACTCATACCTAGTATCTTAACTGGGGAATAATATTTCTACAGCACAAATTCATGAAAAGAATCACTATTTTAAGTGTATAAACTTCATTTATTTTCTATTATTAATCTTTAATTTAGAATGAAAATTCATTAAATTATACGTCATCCTTCTAGTTATCTCACCTTTTTTTTATTCACCTACTATTCACTATACTTTTATCGGCTATTCATGGGTCTATCGTACTTGTAAATAATAGCATTCATAAACAATATTTATATACGAACTTTTAGAATTATTGAATAACGAATCGGAACATACAAAAATTATGAGAGCACCAGAGGATTTAGAAGGTTAGACAACGCGGAATTGCAGAACTAGTACCCCTTCGGTATAGTAGAGATCTTGTTAATGCGGGACGTGTTAATATGTTAGCCTCATTAAAGATCGAATACCCAAACAGTTCATATGAGCTGAACCAGGTGGTAGGCGTCTTTTTTTTATCTTTTTTTTTTTTTTTAATTGTTTTATTTAGAAATAATACAATCTGCCACAATCTTGAGCAATGAGCATTAGTGCTATAAGAAGCCATTCATTCTATATGTACAGTAAATAAAAATATATATATTACAAATAATAATAAATAAACCTAAACGAAGAGAAAAAGAAATAAATAATGATAACCTTAATCACATTCATACATATATATATAATACATATAACATATAACTGTTCTTAAGTTAAAAAACGGAAAATTGTATTTTAAAAATATTTTTGCAGTTATCCTCTTTAGTTGGTGATCGAATTCGATCAACTTATATATTTACCTGTTTTTTTAGATTTAATAATCAGATGATATGATGAATTTCAAAAAATACAAAATTAAAGGTACTTTAGAGGAAGACATTTTTAAATATCGGCATTTAAGCCCTTTCAGGCTATTTTAATCAGAATGAAACCACAGAAGCGTCCAACGATGACAGCACCATCCAGTGGCCAAGCAATGAAGCAATTGCATTAAAAAAATATTATTTCAGTTTTCTCCTTTAGTTGGATATCTATTTCGTTCAACTTTATATATATATATATATATATATATATATATATATATATATATATATATATATATATATATCTGTGTTTTATCAATTGTAATAAGATTATATAGTTATTTTTATAGAATATACAAAATTAAAGGTACTTTAGAGGAAGACAATTTAACATATCTGCATTTAAGCCCCATCAAACTATATTAATCAGAATAAAACCTACATCGTATTAAAGTCCATTTAATTTAACATAAATATAGCAAGTTTAATCAAAATCGTTTGAGCTGTTTTTGAGAAAATCGTAAAAATGTGCTATATGCATGTGATAAAGTAGGACTTCCGGTCAGCCAATTTTAGTGAAAATTTTGCTGTAACATCTCGTACAGTAGTCTTAAATATGAAATTTCAGTTCCGTACGACTTTTTGTTTTCGTTAGTTACCACACACGGACACACAGATTCACAGACCTTTTTGCGGAGCTTGGTTATTTGGACTCAGGGGACCGTAAAACGTGTATTTCCGTTTAAAACTGGAATTAGAAAATGTTCACGATCGGAATAATTTCCCTTACTATATATAGTAAGTGAAAGTAATAAAATAAAAATATCAGATCTTTTACGTAACATACGACGATAATTACACATGATAAGTTTGTTATCAAATACAATTTTATCCCGTTCGATCTAAGGTGGCAAACATACATATTTACTATGGTGAGAGTACTTGCTGACTACGTCAATAAAAAGTTTCTTAAAAAATTACAATTGTTTATATTAACTAGGCACTATTTAGCAGTATATGTTGGATTCAACTAATAGTTGGATACAAAAACTAGTAAGAATGGTTTTTTCTATATCACATTCATGTATCATGCAATACCACCAGGTTAATGAGATCCAAAATATGAAAATGCATGAATTCGACTAAATATAAGATTAATAATGAATCATAAAATTTCAATAATGCAAACTGGACGCCGAAACGCGGTAATCCATAATCAATAAATACGGTGAAGTAAAAACAAATTATTTCAACAATATATATCAATATAGATTTTATTGCTGTGTACTATTTAAACTAAGACTAAATTAATTTTAAATCATCAAACAGCCCCATGAATACTTTTTTTATTAAATAAATAATATTAATATTGAACATTACGATTTTCCTCTCTTAGGAGAAGATATAATATAGTTTTTTATTACACAAGGGTATCTCATAAATGTCATATTGTGAGAAAGGACAATATTCCTTAAGGGAAACAAACATTTTTATATGACCCATAGCCTGATTCTCAATGGTTATGATTTGTGTGTTTTTCTGTTATCCATGGTTTTCATTTTAAAAAACTCAAATATATTCACTTCATGGATACCCACAGAAAAACAGTTGGTATTAAATAAAAGGAACGAAAAAGCCAAACCCCAAAATAATAATGTAACTGTTGCACTACGTCATGCAAAAAATTAAATTTCAATATTTCTAAAAATATTTCATCATTTCGAGGAGATATTGCTCTTCTATCGTTAGGTTTTGAAAGCAGAAAAATCAGATTTTGGGATTTTTGCTGTTATCCGTGGTCTTCATTGAACAGCAAAAATTACAAAATTTGATTCTTCTACTTAACCATTGATAATCGGACTATGGGTCATATGACTTTTTTGTTTCTTTTTCGTTTTTAACTATATTGTTAGTATCAGCTCTAACAATGTGAGAAACCTATTAAACACAAATTTTATTTTTGGTCCTTTTTTTAATTTATTTTATTTATTTATTTATTATTATTATTATTATTATTTTGCCTCCTCACTTCCTTGATTGGCTTATGAAGTTAGATTTGTTTTTCTCCATTTTAAAGCTAATTAAATGAAGAAGTTTGAGTGATATCCGGAAAATATAAAACTTTACGATAGAAGATTAGCATCCCATAGAAATGTCCGATTGAAATGTCAAACATTAAATTTTAATGCTTAAGGTTTCGTCATTGAAAACCAAGCACATCTCTACCACCACCTACAACTTTCTTTTCAACCATATAAAAATTTAACTTATTTTTGACATTTTTTTTCATTTATACCAATAATAGAACATTGAACATTGCAAAACGATCTCATGTTTCCTTACGATGATATGATCAATAACATCATCATTATTAAAAAATACGGTTCATATATTGGATTGAGATTTATTCATTTTTAATTTTATGCTTATCGCTTATTTTAAGCTTGCTGGTTAATTATGTTTTTTAGTCACAATCGCATGAGAATTTACTCGTATGTTAATTGTGATGGTTCATATCAACGATAAAAAATGTTAAACAATGAGATTAAATCTGGCAGTTGCCCGGATCAGTCATATTTCATGGAGTTTGAAGAAATATTTAATATTTGGAAAATCGCTGTATATTACCCCTTCATTATATCAACCATTAACCATTAATTTTATCAAAAACATTTATATGATCATTTTTTGAAAAAAATTTTAAAGTATTTTTATTTTGTATAGAATATTTTTTTTCTGTAAAGATAAAACTTTTTGAGATATTAACAAAAAATAGAAATATTTTATTGTTTTTCGATTCTTCTCCTTCTCCCACCAAAACCCAAACGCGGAAAACTGGGACTTTTTACCACTTAATAAGAGAAGGGTACCGAACAATTTCTGACAGGTTTCACATTTTTTTTTTAATAAGTTCGAGTTTTTCATGTTTTTTTTCCTTATTTTACTGTACTATTTATTGTCTTGCACATATTTAGTGAGCTGTTGTTGTGAACATAGGTATTTAAGAATAAAATAAAATTATATTGACTGAATTACCATAATTAAAATTCTTGATCTTAATACGAAAGGAAAAAATAAATTGGCCAATTATAATAAATGAAAGAGATTTTCGCGCTTCATGTAAAATTTCTAAGAATGAATATAGCAAATATATTTTGGCAAAAAAAAAAGAGTCCCCAATTGTGACCACATCATTCAGAAATATAAATAAGAAAGGAATTTTTTTAAAAAATAAATTGTACTTAGAATTAATATAAAAAATATTATTCACAGTCTTAAAGCCAAAATATAGCTTTATATTTATTGATCGACCCTCAATTAATATTAAACAATTTATTACATCCTTAATGAATTTCATCAATCAGAAAATGGCATACGGAATTTCACTTTA
Organism: Piezodorus guildinii; assembly: GCA_023052935.1. Classification (NCBI taxonomy): domain Eukaryota; kingdom Metazoa; phylum Arthropoda; class Insecta; order Hemiptera; family Pentatomidae; genus Piezodorus; species Piezodorus guildinii. The sequence continues at coordinate 69,165,722 of CM041293.1, forward strand.
TTTGTTGTATGTGGTAGATTGATAAGCTGGTTTTGAAAAAAAAAAAAAAATCGGACATATTTTACGAAATTCTATTTTTAAATATTTATTAGAATATCATTAGAATAACTTAGTTTCTATTATTCGAAGGTCGTGATCCGATTTTGTCTAAAAAACGCGTTTGAAAATAGCGGTAATTTCCAAATGGCACTAATTGTAACTAAATTATTTAGTTTCAATCCAAATCAAACTAAAACATTTCCTTTCATAATGTTAAAATAAAATTATTGATATATTAGGGAAAAAAAAGTTGTAGATTTTAATGGAAAACGAATGAAGCTTGTTAACGAATAACAAACTAATTTGTCTTGTTTTTCTAATTTTTTACATTTTTTTTTTTTTTTTTTTTTTTTTGTGTTTCCTTTAATAATTCCTAGAATAGATAAAGCACTTATTGGAAGTTGTCTCAATTGTTTTTTTTAGGCGACGTTGCCTAGCAACTAGCAGGCGATCTTCTTTTTTTAATCAGCTGTTGTTAATAATGCAACTTAGATTCATTACATTACCAGATTTAAACGAGTTGTTATCCAAATCAGACCACTTTTTTAAATCTGTTTCATTTATTATTTAATTAGCATATATTTATTCTGCCTTTTCCTACATGCATTTTTGTGCATGTAAAAGTGTTCCATCTTTTTGAGTGAATTATCCCTAAATGTTTCTTCACAGTAAAAAAGAAAAGACTCAGTAATTCAATATGTTGCATTTAGTGAAGTAAAAAAATGAAGAGATTAAAAATTAAATAAACTGACATTTATAGCAAACTGTGCTACTGATTGCAAATAAGATATTAATATCCGCTTATTCTATCTGAAACTTCGAGTGCTTGCATCGAAGATAACACTTGCTATACCGCGTAGAAAGCAGGTCTTACTTGCGTAACTTGAATCCGTGTCTATGAAATCATAATAGAATTGCTGAGAAACAGATGATGTGGGACAAAAATGCTCTGACTTCCTTAGATGTTATATGAAATGTTTTATTAAATTAAAAAAACACACTCAACGCAGATAACTTATTTATTAAGTTATTTAATTGGCTGTGAATACTCTTCCAAAAGATAAAGAGAGATAATAATAACCATTTAAAGATAAAAATAAATTGTTAAAGAATCAATTACAATAATAAATTTTAATGAATTTTTCTGAAGATGAGGCAGTACATACCTCGAAACGTTATGTCCTATTAATGAAATGATTTATTAATGTGATAATAATTAAATTATATTCGATAATACGCCTTTTATATCTCATTTAAATTTAGTTTATCTTGACTTAGAAATTGTATATGCAGTGAAATTATTATAATATGATGCAAAATACGCCACCAAAAATAATGTAGCAATTAACTAAAATTTAATTTATTCAATATTTAATGCAATCATTCAAAATTTCATGTTATTAAAAAACAAGGGTACCAAAGGATGGGTAGCAGTTAAAGAGTTTAAGCTCCCAAGGGAAACATATAATATTTAAAGAAGAAAAACTGTAAAAGTGTATATGTATATAAATAAATTCCATTATTATAAATTAAGGTAATTATGAATAAAATGTGAGATTTCACGGCCCAGATTATTTCGTTTGTCGGAATAATTTAAATATATCTTTATGAATGAAATTTTATTATGGAAATCTTTTATTTTATATATAAATGTCTAAGTAATTTAATTTTGTAAATAAATATGGAAGATTAGAAGAAAAAATAATTCATATATGCGTTTGATTTTTTATTCATTTAACGCCACTTAGATTTAACTGAGGCTAATCGGACGATGGGATGGTGGGAGTCTTAAATTTTGCCGATTCATTTTAAATTAGAATAGGGATCTTTAACAAGTGAAATCGTACAGGCTCAAGACCACCTTTTTATGTTTCTCCACAGGACAGCATAACTAAAGATTTTTTACCCTCCTTCAAAAGTCCTACGGCCACCGGCCGGATTTGGACCCGCGACATTGGGCAAAGTAGGCTACGTACTAAACGTACAAAACTCAAGTGACCCCTCATCTATGCTTGATTACGAATTATCATAAAAATATTTTAAAATTAAATAATACTATCATAATGAATTTTAATTAAAAAAATGTTTTGAAAGATTTATAACAAAATAAAATAAAAATCATAATGTTTAATTATAATATAAATACATTAAAACTAGGCGGTAGTATAAAGAATACGATATGGTAATTTTGACAATCTAAAATTTTAATGAGTCTAATATTAACAATATGAGAAATAAATCAAAAGTAATTAAACATCATAATTTTTTTTTACATCATAATTTCCATCTTCCTCACCAATTATGAGTCGGTTTATATTATTCAAATATTTTTAATATCCATGTAGATTTTGTTGACTAATAATACAAATGAAACGTTTATAACTGTTGTTACAATAAATTTAAAGAAATTATTGTTTAAATAAACATATTGAATACATTTTCACGAATTAAATTAAGTTTCGTCAGAAACATGTGTTTTAGACTAAATAACAATAGAAATTACCATCTATAATAATTACCAAAGTTTTTGCCCTTATCGTCTTTCTGAATATCCTCTTACACTTTTTTTATGTATATAAATATATATATTATATATATATATATATATATATATATATAATATATATATATATATATATATACCGTTGAAATGATAAATATTTTAGAAAATAAATGTTATCTTATCCAAACAAGTGTAAGAGGAAATTCAGAAAGACGATAAGGGCATAAACTTCAGTGATTATTAGAGATGGTAATTTCTATTGTTAGATTATTTAATGTAAAACATATGTTTCTATCGAAACTTAATTTAATATTATATATATATATATATATATATATATATATATATATATATATATATACTATTCTTCCGTTCTAAGATTTTTGGTTTCCGCCAACTCCTAAAGCACTGGACGGATTTTGATACGGTTTTTACTATTATTTAGTGCATTATTTTCTGAAGGTTTATAATTTAAAAAAAAGAAAGCGTACAAGTTAATATAAAGTCTTAAAAAAATAAATAAATAAGGAAATTATGTAAATAAAAGGGAAAAGAGCCATAAAAGATAATCAAAATTAAGATATCCACAAATCGTCTAATCGATTGGTATTTTAAATTTTTAAAAGCAATATATTTATTTTGTTTTCCTTTTCTTAAAAAATTGCTATATTATATATTGTAAAGGTAAAATGTTCCTTCCAAAAGAAACCTGGAAGAATAACTTAGAGGGTTTTAAAAAAATGAAAAGAAATTGTTCCTCTTTAACCTGTTCATTTATTTTTTAAATATGTCCTTTAAGATTTGAAACCAAATCTTATTTGGCCAATACATTTATGGTACAAATACAAATTTAGATTAAATGATAAAAATAAATAAAATGAAAATAATAAGGAAATGATGTAAAAAAGCCATACAAGTTAATCAAAATTAAAAGTTTAAATTCTGTGAATTCTTCATAGTTTCTCTTAGAATTGTTTGACACTCAAGAGCTTTTATAAAACATACCTTCTTCTTTAACCAATGAAGGATGCATATACTGATTCATACAGTTTCTAGGCCTTGCCTGGAGCTAATAAGGCCGAGATCGCACTTGTATTTTCAGGTTTTCCCCAAAGAGAGAAGCTGGATGTGCCACAGGATCTTTCTACTCGAAAGTGCAAATGGCTGAAATAACAGAATAAATAGTTGCTCTGCCATCGCCGGGGTTCGAACCCTGTAATATAAACGGTATAATATATTCTTGGAAAGTGCAATATTTAACAAAAGTTAACATGTAATAAAATAAACCGTAAAAGTTAATATAAAGTTGTTTTTATGGGCATATGTTATTGGTAAAGAGGGAGGTTAATGATAGTTCAATGCTGCTCCCGTCTTACAGTATCTTACAAGTTATATTCTTTCATTCAGTACGCAGGATTTGAGAAACAGTATAACGTACTAAATTTTAACTTATTTTTTTAAATAAATAGTAAATTGTTATTAATCTATCTGCTAGCATTGTAATTTATTAATTCAACTTATAAATTGTTTCATAAAAACAGACCTTTCCCTGTAAAATAAATGGGATTCCCATGGATACTAAATTGAATCTTTAAAATGTATTTTTAAATGATTTATTTGAAATATAAAATAGTAATAAACCTGATGGGTTAGAAATCATTGTTATTTCTACAGATTTTGAAAACATACATTACAATCAAGTTTTCCCTACATAAGAAATTAAATTTTCGGTTATCTATGCTTTAATTTAAAAAATAAATAAACTGAACTAACTTTGATTTATGCTTTTCATTTCTGCCGATGATTAAATACAGTAAAGAATAGACGTTATATAATATACATATTTTCTTGCTAATTACAATTTTCGTAACGATGAACTAAAACTTCTAGCGCGGTCAGAGCTTTCTTAAAGATATATGATACCGGATTTAAATTGCACCCAGGCTAGTCCACTAGTTACTATTATAAAAGTATGCGGTTGAACACAATTTCCTTGTGATAAAAATAACAACTAGAAATCTGACTCCAGACCTATACTGTTACACATATACAATCGAGGAATTTAAATCTAGATAGAGGTTTAACATGACTTTTTGAAAGGGCGATAAAAGATATAGACTTATTAAGTAGGCCAAGGTTAAACTCAAGGGCGAAAAATCTAAGGAAATTATTGTACTACGAAGAAGAAAATAATTTTTATACCAAGTTAAATATTAAATATACTCTTGCAGTAATTTGTAATGAATTTCCATTGTAATCATACCAAAAGTTTGCTAGACGCAACGTACGACTTTCATTTACCTCCGTTGTTAAAATATTTTTTTTATATATAAATTTATTTATTCGCATATATTACATTTTGTCACAATGGACAATAATAATATTGCTAAAGGATCATATTCATACCACATTTACAATATAAACAAAAGGAAAGACAAATTACATAAAATTAATGATGAAAGTTGTTGAAACTAATAAATAAAACTTACTGCAATTTTTTATAAAAGGTGGAAAAAAATTGAAATTTCTTATTAATTGTCACCATAACGTACTGTATGGAGATATTCTTACTAAGCTTGTTTCTTCACAAAAAAATATGAATAATAAATACTTTTATTCTTCGAATTATCCCCTTGACAAAAATGGCGCCCAATCGGCCAGTCGTCCAGTCGTCGCCACTGTGAATCAGAGTCGGAGTGTACAACTATTTCCCAAAAAATAAAATAATAATAAATAAACTAGAGAGAGTAGAAAAGAAATCTTAATTGATTAGGATATCCCTAAATCATTTAATCGATTTGTATTTTAAATTTTCAAAAGCAATATGTTTATTTTGTTTTCCTTTTCTTAAAAAAATTGAAATATTATATATTCTAGGGGTAGAATGTTTCCTACAAAAAGAACCTGGAAGAAGAGCCTATAATGCTATAAAAAAATAAAGAAATTGTACCTCTTTAACCTGTTTATTTATTTTTTAAACATTTGAAACCAATACATAAAACTTTTCATTTTTTAAACTTTTTGGCCAATACATTTATGATAGAATACAATACAAATTTAGATTAAATAATAAAAATAAATAAAGGAAAAAAAAGGAAATGATGTAAATAAGATAGGAAAGAGGTTTAAAAGATAATACAAAAAATATAAATTCTGTGAATTCTTCATAACTTCTCTTAGAATCGTTTAACACTCAAAAGCTTTCGTTTATCAAACTTTTGTAAAAATATGGCTTTTTTTTTAACCTATGAAGGATGCATATGCTGATCCATACCCTTTCTTGGTCAACATACGTGTCATCATGAAACTAATGAGGCCGACACGATTTGTATTCCAGGTTTTTCCCAAAATTTACAGGGGCTGGGTGTGCCACAGGAGGATCTCTCAACTCGAGGGTCGCAAATAGCTGAAATAGCGGAAGTAATAGTTACTCTGCCACTGGCGAGGTTTGAACCCTATAATATATAATTTATAGTATACTGTTGGAAAGTGCAATGTTTTAGAAAAGTTAACATTCAATAAAATAAATCGTAAAAGATAATATGAAGTTGCTGTAAGCCCATAGACTTATGAACATATGCTATTGGTAAAGAGGGAGGTTATGATAGTTAATGCTGGCAACGTCGTTCAGGATCGTGAAAGTTATATTCTTCTATTTAGTATGCAAGATTTTAAATACAATATTACGTACCCAATTGTAACTGAATTTTTAGCGAAAATGGTAAATTCTTTTTTTTTAAATCTATAAACTATTATAAAAATGTTAATTAATAAAATAACCAACAAATAAACTGAGCCAATTTTTATTTACGTTTTCCATTTTTGCTAATGATTAAATATAATAATGAATAGAGGTTATGAAATAAACATATTTTCTTGCTAATTGCACTTCTTACGATGAACTAAAACTCCCAAAGTTACAAACTCTAAATCGGTCAGACAGAGATTTTTTAAACAAAAATGACACCTCAAATTGCACCCGTGCCAAGCTACTAGTTAATAAAAACTCCTTACAATATAATAGTGATCATGTCAGTAATGGTATTGTGTAGGCAGCGATTAGTGATTATCGGCATCGAACCTTTGGGTCCGTCTAATCTTTTATTTATATCTAGAAGGTCATAGAAGGGGAAACTACTTCATATATGGGAATGGTACCTGTTTCCATTGTAGCGGTAACTGGATAGCGTAGCGGTTACTTATCGTATTTCATTTAGTAAGAAACAGTAAGGAGCTGTGACAGCAAGGACTGGGCGGGACAAGTGAAGCCTCGCCCTGCCCCAGTTACGGGCACCCACGCCCCTCGGCTAACCCTTTTAACTTTCATTATTGTGAAATATCAGGCTCCTGGTTCTAATGCGAACCATACGCGAGCAGTTTCCTAGGGATCTATTTTTAAACACTATTATGCTTTTTCATGGCCGGATTCAGCCGAGAATGGATCCCTTATGGCAGTAGTCCCCAACTAGTGGCCTGCAGACGATGTCCAGCAGGGAGTTCACGAGATGTCATTCGCAAATAATTATTAATTAATTTAATGTATAATATTTGTGAAGTCTTGGCTTTTAATAAGGATCACACGTTCTGCATGGATAATAATTGCTTATGCTTAATGACTGGTAAATTTGCTACTGTTGCTCAAGCACAACCTTGTTATTAGACATTTGTTAACATTCCGAGCTTAAGGAACAGATTATCGCAGAAGATAAAGAACAATATTTGATTTCTTTATGAATATTTGAATATAAATCTTTTTGTTAAGGTTTTTAATTTTAGGCTATTTTTATTCACTTAAGGTTATTTTATGCTGCTGTGACTAATCCGATGATATTAAGGTGGAAGTTCTAAATTTTTGTCTGTTCAGGTTTTATAAGGATGGGTATGGTAAACGAGTACCTCATTTAGCAAAGGCTCCGGATTCTAGAATCATCTGCCATGTTTAACATCATTTTTAAGTTATTAATTTTTTTACTGGTTGAAGTAAGCTCCTAGAGCCTAGTTATTTTTTCTTCATTTTTATTTCCCCAACTAGGCAATGTCTGGATTACAGAGTTTCGGTAGAGGTATTTCGCATGCAGTGTACGTAAAACGTTGTACCTTATTAAAAATCTAATTTTAGGATTTAAGGGGTCCTTGCCATGGAAATGATTGTATGAAGGGATCCGCAAAAAGATTTTGTTGGGAACCATTGCCTTAAGGCATTGTTTTTACTGGGGTCAGCTGTGGTGTAGTGAGTAGTATAGCCAGCCTTCTACTCGATTATTCAGAAGTAACAGAAAACATTTGTCTGTTGTTTATTTATTTAAGCTCACTTTATGCTACTATGGCTAATCGGACTACAGTGGGAGTCCTAAATTTTGCCTATCCAGGTTTTATTAGGATAGGGATCTTTAACGAGTACCTGACATCTCACAGACTTGGGACCACCTTTTAACGTCTTCTCCGAAGGATGGCATAACTAAGGATTTTTTACTCCCATTAAAAAATCCTAGGACCACCTTTGGGTTTAAACCCGTGACCTTTGGCATAGGAGGCTGTTATGCTAACCACCCAGCTACAAGTGATCCCCCAACAGAAAACATTTAAAATTAAATACAATAATAAAACCCATAATGATATGAAATGGGGAAATGAATCCATATGTGTAGTATATAAGAAATAAAATGCGACCTATTAGTTCTGGATTTTTTTAATTAAATGATATTTTTTTAAATCTAAATGATAATACTTGGTAAATCATTAAATTACCGAGTTTTATTTATCGCTAAACTATTTATTCTAATTAACGAATTACATAATGAAATAAATTGGGTATACTCAAATTCTTATTTTCATTTACCTATGTGAAATATATGGTGAGGGAAAGTAAATTTTTTGTTTTGTTTTTTTATTTAATGCCACTTAATGATACTCTAGCTAATTGGACGATGCTACAGTGAGAGTCTTAAATTAAGTTGCATTATGATAGAGATCTTTAAAGAGTACCTGACATCGCACAGATTCAGGAGCACCTCTTTACGTTCCCTCCGAAGGATGGCATAACTAGGGATTTTTCACTCCCATTAGAAAATCCAAGGACCACCTGCAGGTTTGAACCCGTGACCTTGGCATAGAAGGCTGTTATACTAGCCTACTATGGTACACTTGACTCCAGGGAAAATATTGTAATCGTGAAAATTTTTTAATTCGAGTTTTCACCGTTTTAGGGTCTGCTAAGCCCAGATAACTCAATAAGGGTCTGTGTTTTGTAAGTTTCGCACGAAAATGAAAAGTCGCACGTAACTGAAATTTCATATTTAACAATTCTATGCGTGGAATGTTACACCAACTTCTTCACAAAATCTATAAACAAGAATTTCCACTTCATATATTGCATATCGTGTACACAGCTTACTGAAAAATAGTTCTAACGATGGTGATTAATCCCTGTGTATTAATAGGTTTCATTTTGATTGACATTGTCTAACATAGATAAAATGCTGATCTTTTAAATTTTCTTCCTCTTAAGTTCCTTAAAATTTTTAGATTAAAAAAACGAAATATTTCATGTAGATAGCATTAATCAAAAAAGGTTAATATACAAGATGAAATAATTTTAGAACAAACTAAAGGGAAAAAAACCTAACAAAGCTATTTTTTTGTTGTTTTTTTTTCTAAACAGAAAAATAGTAACAGAGACGTTTAATATATCTTTGGAAAGCTAACGATTTTAGAAAGCATGTTCTAGTTCTAACAGTCAAACTAGTAAAAGTTAATATTTAATGACAAAATCTCATAAAGGTTAGTGATTAATTGCTAGTTGATGATAATAATTTCTATTGATATATTATTTAATATAGAATAAATATTTCCATCGTATAATTAATTCTTTTTGCAACATTAATTTACTAAAAAAAAAAATCTAATATTTTTTAACAAGTAAGGTAAGTGAAACTCGTATGTTGCGTGTACTAGATATTTTTTAGAAAGATACTTTTTTTTATTATATTTAATTTGCAGTATTATAAGACAAATATTAAAATAATTTAATATACCAAGAAGTAACCAGCCTAGTTGGCTCAGGGTTTTTGAAATCAAGGATTAACTTATTGTCTGATTGCGAAGCAACATCCTATCATGCCTTTTTACAAACAAACTATTCGATATCGACGTCATCAAAAGCTTCCTAAATAAGCATATGTTTCTATTGTCAGCAAGGTCTGTTATTTATTATACTCCTTTTAAATTTTATTTTCAACGACTTTGTTAATTTAATATAAGCAGCCAGGTTTCACATCCATAATAAACAATTCATAACATAATAAATATAATATTAGTACATAACAATTATAAATTTATTTCATTAATAACTTAATTTTTTTAACATTTTTTCCTAACATGGTAACAACGCATAAGAATTGTTTATTTGATTCCGTATGGTGCACAAACCTTAATGAACTTTTGAATTTAAATGGTTACGTATTTAAGGAAGCTTTAATTTAAAAAATTTGAATATACATTATTTTTACAATGAAACATTTAAGATAAAATTATAAGGAAACTTCTAATACAAGGCTCATCTGAAATGAAAATTTTGATACTACATTGTGGTTTATTATTTTTAATAATAACCTTTGTAATCGAAAAAATGTTCTCTCCCCTCTAAATATGAGTTCTTACGTAGAACCCGAATAACGAATAAAACAAATCCGCCTGTCCGCCGTATGCCCCTTGCCGTTGGCGGCTTTTTCCCCAAACTGGACCATATTTTTCTTGATGATCCTAACTTCTGGACGTTGATATCAACCAATTACTTTCAAAATTGAGACCGATTAAAAAAAATTTAATTCAATAACTCATTGAGGAATGGTGTCAGAACTGGAGGATTAAAATAAATCCTAACAAATCCCACTAAATTACCTTTACCCTTCGTCGCAAACCGATGACTTCCTGCCCCACTGTATCCTTTAATAATACCCCACTCATACCTGTTAAACAAATCCATTACCTAGGACTGCATCTTGGCAAACGTCCTACATGGAATTCCCATACGCGACTTAAACGACAAGAAACTGCCCGTAGATACCGATTACTACTACACTTATTCGACAAACGTTCAAAACTTCCAATTTATTACAAAAAGCTCATTTATGTTACCATCATCAGACCCACCTGGACATATGGGATCGAGCTTTGGGGCTCTACTAAACCATCTAATTCCTCTCGCATTCAATCCTTACAATCCAAAATCCTTCGCAAAGTCCTAAATGCTCCTTATTTCGTTACGAATAAAATCATCCATAATGACTTAAATATCCCATTTGTCGCAGAACTATCCCGAAACATATATGCCTCTTTTCATTCCAAACTCCCAACCCACAAGAATCCTCTTTTATACAACTTATCATTCCCACCTATTCCTGACAATCCTCCGAGGCGATTGAAAAGACGATGGTCTCGAGACCTACTTTAATTAAATTGACATTGAAGTGCTACCACTGGGTAGTTTCTTCACAAGACATTATCACGCCCATAAGTGGAAATTGGCCCATTTACTTGTTGTATATATTATATGTAGGGGAGCCCGTGGCTGAGTTGCTAGCGCGCTAGTCTCTCATGCTACAGGTTCTGAGTTCGAATCCAAGTCCCGGCGGGGCTTTTATAAGGATTTAAAAGAATGTGGATTGTCTCACAACCTCTCCCCGGGTATGTGAGACCCGTCAGCCAAAGGGTGGCCACTCACAAAATCAGTCGTAGGGAGTGATGACCCTGCACTAAAAAAATTGCATCGTGAAACGTGAGTGTAAACTCTTGCGAGTTTACACCGCGGGGCCCAGGGTCTACACGGCCTGTCGCGCCACTGGAAGAAGAAGAAGAAGAATATATTGTATGTACAGTTGTAAATATCAATGAAATATTTAAAAAAATTCAATAACGCAGTCACTTTTGAAGTAAGAGAATTTGTTTTTATATTTTTCTAATTAAGAAACCGCAATTAAATACAAAAACGAAAAAATTAACAAATTAAATCCTCATTATTTTTTGAAGATTGAAGTCTTGAAAACTAAATGGAAAGGCCAAGGATTGTAAATGGAAACTTTTATAATCCATTGAGTAGTATTGTAAATGACAGAAATATGATTCGAGCACCAGATTTTTAAAAATGAAAATCTAGATTGATTGACATGTTTATTCTTTTTACAAGTCATTTTACTAATACCTACTATTCTAATCAGATCTCCCAACTATGCATAATTACTAAATTATGAGCTATGATATGAGGCGAGCTTACTTATTAAGCCACTATCCATAGGTAAAATTGTTACTATATTAAAAAACTTAAATGGAAATTTAATAATATCAATACGTCGAAAGGATTATAATAATTAGTTTTTAATATATTAAACTGAAATTTATTTATAAGTTTGTCCTATGACCATCTGAAATTCGATAAACATTTTTTAATCAATCAACAATTATAGTAATAATAAGCTCCGTAAAAATATATATGGATCAATACATTCAAAATCGTCCTTGGCGCTCAACATTTATGATTTTCATTAATTATTTTTCCAACAATTCTCTATCCTTTCCTGAACACTTCACTCTGAAAGGAAAAAAACTCTCAATGCCCATAAAATTTGGAACATCCCAACTGTACAAGAATTTATTAAACGACGTCAGGTCAAGTTTTGAAACCACAACACAAATTGCTAATCCTCTACTTTCTAGCTTAATACCACCACCAGCCCAAAAACGGTGGAAAAATGCTGTTGTATCTGATTAAGTTATTATAGAATGAGACAGGCTTAAGAGGTAGTTTTAAGGACACCTAACAGCCAGAAGCGAGCGCCGTCGCAGAAATACTTCATTTTGAAAATCATTTTAAAACTTTTAACGATTCCGCAATTCCTTAAAATGTATGCAAGTTACAGAAAAAGGAATAATTCAGTAACAAAAAAAAAGAAATTAAGAATTTTAAATTAAGGGGATATGAAAAAAATCCTTTCCTGAATATAACAGAGTAGATAAAATATTTTTCTGACAAATACTTTTAGTGTTGCAGCCGTTTTAAGTCAGCTTTGCGGCCGAAAACGTGTTGAAAATTCATACACAGAGAAGGACTTCGATGTCCTCAAGATCGAAATTTTCACAGCAAGTAGGACTATGACTACTCTATGTAAGAAAAATAATCTGAGTAAAAAAATAAGGTGAGTCTCTTTTCATTTCCATACTTAAAGCTCTTTAAAATTCTCGTTTTTTATTAATTTTAGAAACAGATTTAAACCATTTTCTTCACTATTCAGGTAATGAGTTGTTGGGATATAAATCATATTATTGTTAGTTTTTGTTTTGATTTTATATCTACGAAATTACCAGAAATAGATATTTTTCCAACACTTGTTTTCGGCCGCGAAGCTGACTTAATACGGCTGCTGCAACACTTAAAAGTGTTTGTCAGAAAAATATTTCATCTACACTTTTTTGTTCAGGAAAAGATAAAGAACAACTGATACAAATTCATAAAAATAAATAAATTTTTGTGAGGGAAAATTGGATTTCAAATGGATTGGCCCACATATTTATTGAAATTTATTTTGAATTTCAAGTAAATACGCTAAAAGGCGAAAATTAAGGTATAGAGAAACTACCCACTGGGAGCACTCCAGTAGATATTCAAAACCAAAACGTCTCACGTTTTCTTTTCAAACGCCTTGTAAGATTATCAGGAATCGAAGAGGAAGTAAGAATTACAATTAATAATTTAGAGAGGGATTTGAGTTTTCCAGGGAAGTGTGCCTGGTTCAGGCCAAATAACTAAGCTTACTAAAAAGAAAAATTAAATTACAAATAAAATAAGATTTTATTTTGCATTGGACGTGTTTTATAACTTTTAATCATTCAGACACAGCTTATATTTTTGTTTAAAGTCAAATTCTAATCAGAAAAGCTAATCAGAAACATGTTATTATTTAAATAGTTAATGAAAGCAAAGTTTGGCTAATATTTTCAAGACTTTGAAAGGAAATACAGGTTTGTTTTTTGTTTTTTTTTTTAATCTAAACCTAATAAACTCAATGGATATTCGTGTAGTCAATAAATAATATTTTTTCCCCTCAATCATCAAGATAATTTTTATTTTCATTTTCAAATCAGTCGTTTGGTTCAAAAATTCAATTTTTAGTTATCTTACGTCACGCTTGACCTATAGGAATTCCCGATTGGTTATGGGGCTCAAAATTCTTTCATCTTCTTGAAAGTCATCAAACCAATGCATTCTGGCTTTTCAGGAGCATGTCGTGTTACACCCAGATGTAGAGTTACATAATTTTTCTTTTTTTCTTTTCTTTTTGTTTTTTTTACTATTTTCTAACATCCACTAATTATTATTACCATTCCTGAACAAAAAATTGCAGCCAATAATTAAATAAAATAAATAGTATGTCGCTACTATTTTAAAACATTCGTGTAGGATTAAAATGAGCTCTCCCAAACATTTATCTAACTAGCTGTGCTCCATAGTTTAACACAGGTTAATAATAATAATAATAGGCTTACCGAACCCGAAGGTTCGATGCCGACACCACCAAATTTCGCCTACACAGACTCGTCTAATGTTCACCGCTCAAGCCCAACCAAGCCTCCGAGATCAGCCTTAACGCAATCCTCCCATCGACGCTTCGACCTACCTTTCGGACGCCTACCAGACGGATCAGCGAATAACATCTCGGAATCCGTTCCTCACCGAGCCCAACAACTTTACTCGCCCATTTGAGTCTCCGCGATGCTATCAAATCAATTATATTCACAGGGTACAAACTCCGCAATTCCGCGTTGTGCAACCTTCTAAACTCTCCAGTGGGCCTCATTTCTCTTCGGACCAAATATTTTACGCAATAATTTATTTTCGAAAACCTTAAGCCGTTGTTTATCCTTCAAAGTTAGCGGCCAAGTTTTACACCCCTAAAGAACTGTCGGAAGAATAATAGTTTTATTAATACTAACCTTAGACAGAAAACGCGAGCTAAATAATTTAGCAACTGAATAATAACACGCGATTCCCGCCTTTAACCGGGACTTTATTTCTTCCTGGATTTCATTTTTTCTTGTTATCATTGAAGCTAAGTACTTGAATTTCTGTAAAAAGTGCAATTAGCAAGAAAATATGTTTATTTCATAACCTATATTCATTATTATATTTAATCATTAGCAAAAATTAAAAATATAATCAAAATTGGCTCAGTTTATTTGTTTGTTATTTTAAAGTGTAGCATACTCGTAGATAACAGAAAACTATAATGCAAGGTATGTTTCCAAAGACTTAGAAATAGCAATGTTAATTAAATAATTATTAAAAAGTTATTAATTATATAATTAACATTTCTATAATAGTTTATAGATTTACAATAATTTACCATTTTCGCTAACAATTTAGTTACAATTGGGTACGTAATATTGTATCTAAAATCTTGCATACTAAAAAGAAGAATATAACATTCACGATCCTCAACGACGTGGGCAGCATTAACTATCATAACCTCCCTCTTTACCAATAGCATATGTTCATATGTTATGTCTTTGGGCTTACATCAACTTCATATTATCTTTTACGATTTAGTTGTATGGTTTCCCTGTATTCACCAAGCAATACCAAATCATCGGCATTTTAACACAGGTTAAATTAATGTTAATTAAAAAAAGTCAATTAAATTATAACATATATTTTTTAAATTTATATTATTTTAAATTTATGATAAATTAATCAATTTATTTTTAAATTATAACATATATTTTTTTAGGGGTTACCTGTAGCAGGGTGGTTTGCATAACAGCTTCCTATGTCAAAGGTCCTGGGTTCAAACCCGCAGGTAGCCCTAGGATCTTAGGACAGCAGCATAAAGGGACGATAAATAAATAAACAAACAACGTATATTTTTAAAGTTTATTTGGTACAAATTTTTTTTTTAAATCATGACGACCATTAAATGTATAAACGACAAAAAAAATTACTTGAGTTCAATTTTTCGCGCATATTTAATCATTAACCTCCCATATCATTTACAAATTATATTTTCGTACTTTACCTTTGTACGTTTTTTTTTTTTTTTATCAAAATGCTCCCACGAAATGAAATTTTTATTACAACACTTAAAAATGAATGCGGATTAGATTATAATTAAAACTTATTAGAACAATTTATTTCTATCAATAATCAATAATACACTAAATAAAGAATAAGCCTATTTCATATATCTTCAAAAATGAGGCACTTGGAACTATATATATATATATAATATATATATATATATATATATATATATTATATATATATATATATATATTAAAAATTTCGTGTCACAATGTTTGTTCGCGATAAACAATGAAATTTCTGAACCGACTTTGATCAAACTTCGTAAGTATCTGTTATTTGGTCCCACTTAAATGATAGGATAGTTTTCATTACTATTCTAAATGGTTGAAAAATATATTTTTCTAAAACGTAAAACAAAATTTGTTCAACTGTGGCGACACTAATTCCCAGTAACCTTCCCATATCTTCACACATGTGATTATTAATTCAAATATAAGTGTCTGTTGATTGTTTCTATGCGTTCTTATTTACAAAATATGCATTCACATTACAGTCTCCAGTTATAATAAAATACATATTAGTTGGCGACGAGGATGGGATAAAATATACATTTACTCCAGAGTTTCCAGTTATAATAAAATAAATATACGTTTTCAGAAAAATTATAAGTACTCATTTGAATGACTTGCAATGAGTTATGAGTTGCAAAGGAGTCATGATGATATAGAACGGTTATGTTTAAAAGATAAAAAGATGTTATTGAATAATTTGGATGTGGCTACTTGGTACTGGTATGGTAACATTGAGTAAATAAAATTGATATATGACATGAAATAATAATCTTTTATTTATCATAAACAGAGTAGTTCATTGCTATTCACCTGTATTTCTTTTATATAACCTCATTCAACATGGTCACTATCGACATCTTTTGGAATTTGGAACTGATTCATTTCAAGTCCATATTTTTCCAAAAATGCTCTCCTAGGTAATGGGATGATCCCTCTTCTTCCGAACCAAAGCTCACGAAACTTTTCTTGCAGGTGGGGAATACAAATGTATAAATGTTTTTTTATCTCTTCTTGGATTCTGTTTTCTTGTTCCCCATCATTATATCGATATCTGATTGTGGGATATACTTTAAGTGCTCCCTTTTATGTGGCACTAAATGCTAAGATGTCCCCCAAATCTTCTCGACTCATCGCTATCCACGCAAAACACTTCTTGAAAGCATTTACAGTTTTTCCTCTCTAAATGTTCGGCTATTTCCAGTTTACGTGGCTCTGCCGGCGGGTAACGAGAAACATGTTATGTGGACATTTACCCAACACGTCGGCGGCAGAGTGATCCAACAGCTTTATTTACTTGGCAACTCGATCCTGGGACTTCACGAAGTGGTGCGTAGTTTACGTTGGAATTTAATGCATTGATCCATTCAGATCCTGTTTCTCCAAGCATAAACCTATTTACGCTTGGGCTGGTTAATTTAACATTCTTAACTAGTGGTATACATTTTTTTTTCCGCTCAAATAAATGGTAACGGAAATCTTCCAGGAATAAATGCCATGTTTCCATGCTTTTGTTAAATATAATACTCACGTTTACTTGATGTGTTTGGTAAAACAGTTGTACATTTAAAAAGATAATTACTTCGGCAATAACCAAAAGATAAAATGCTTTATTGTTTGTATTCGACACTGCTTGATGGCGGACTGAGCGAAAATATTTTAGGATTAGGAAATAATATTTTCAATTTTTTTTAATCAGAAAAGAATAAGCAAAAATGGTGACCTAAAAAAGCTGAGGAAGTCAAGTAGACCTTTTTTACAGAACGATGGAAAATCATCGTGATTATGCTGAGAAAACAACGTGTAATGTCAACAAAAAAAAAACCTGAAGCAAATCATACTCGGTCCCATCCGGGTATTTTTGTCATTTTCCACGGTTTTGAAAAAAGTTGGGTTACCGACACTAAAATTTGTGCAAGTAATTTATTTCAAATAAAGATTTCTACAAATAAAAAAATAAATACAAAAAATTTAACGAAAATAAACTTAGAAAAATAAAAATAAAATAACCATAATAAATCAATAAATAAAACATTAAAAAATAATGGTAATAGTAATTTTAAAAAAAAAAAATGGGGTTGAACTGTATAATATAATAATTTAGAAAAGATGGATGAGTTATATTTTCTCAAATAAATTAATATTCTTTATCAACTGGATGGTTGTTTATAGTTTCTTCATTGTCGCTCAATGCCTCAGAGACATGTCATGGTTTTTTGGACATTTATCAATTTCTCTCCTGAACCGTGGACAGTCTTCAAAAATATTATTTACTGAGATACTCACTTAACAGTGATAGGACACTATTATTTATTAACTTTTTTCAATTAAAACTTGAAATGACAGATAAATGGACTTAATTATTAATTGTAAATAAAAGTTATATGATATTAATAAAACAAACAAAAAAGCTGGTCTTAAAATGCCAGAAGTAATAAAATTTATGTCTTTCTGTCAGAAATACAATTAAAAGTAAAAAATATTATCTTTCTTTTTCAGTAAATAGTACTTCACAGAAGGTAATGACAATGTGCCAAAACACGTTATTCAATGTTAATTAACAACATTTATAGTTATTTTTTGATTATTTTACAATTTTTAAGAATTTCGTTCATTTTGAGAATCATTTGACTTTTTTTTAAATACATTTAAAGATTGAGGTTTAGATCTTTAAGGGAAAAAAAAATTCTTAAAAAAAAAGAATAATAAAATTGATATAATATTTGAAATTATGTCTGTTTTTCATTTGGACCATGATATTATAAAAATCTTATATTGCTAAATACAAATAGTACATTTTTGTATATGGGCCATTCTCAGCAAAACGTACAATCGGGTGCGTCTTCCTTGAAAATTTCAAAAGTTGAGTTTTTGGTCCATGTTTTTTTGTGTCTCCCCTCCCCCATATATGAAATATGATCTGATGTAGCACTCAGCAGAGCTTGATTAGGTGTTATTATCCATTAATAATTAATTAATTGATTAAAATTATTAATTATTCCAAAAATCATAAAGTGAGCTAATGACGATCTAGTGGTGAGCCTATGATTTTTAGAATGATCTCCCAAAGGTTTTTGAACAAATAAGCATAGTCCTCGCCTCTTTCATCTGTTAAATATTGTTTTTAATTTGCTTATATATACGATCAGCACCCAAGCGAGTATGATAAAGAGTGAACCAGAACATTTCTTCATACCAGAGCAGTAGGTTTAAAGGGAAATAAAAAAACAAACACCCATTTCATCATTGGCGCACCTTCTGAGTGGTGCACTAATTACAGGGGCGTCAATGACGAATCGAAGGTTTTCCAAAAAGTTTTCTCTCCAAAACAAAGTATCAAAACAATAAAGAGTGTATGTATGATCGCAATGAACCAAACCAGTTAAATCTTTCCAGCTCCTTGACTGGTTACCACGTTGAAGTTGGCAAAGTCTGGTCTGGACGGGGTGAACCACTGATGTCTCGGACATTTATTCAAATTTTTCATACAGAAATAATTCATTTATCTGAAGTTATGAATGTGTACCAAGTAGACCAGAAAAATATCTACCAAAAAAAAAAAAAAAAAAGTTGGAAAATAACCAGTTTTAGTACGAGGGAAATCATTTGGACAGCGTCAGTACGTTTCCTTGAGAATGGCCCATATAGTAATATATCATTGATAGTGAGAATATTGATAATTGAGAAATTCTTTAAAGAATATTTATATAAAAACCAAAGTAAACAAGAAAGTAGTAAGAACACTGCAAAGATATAAACAAACAGTGGCTAATGCTGTCTTCACTTTGGTAATAAGCCTTATGTTGATTTATTCTTAATTTTGAGAAAAAAAAAATGCTGTTTGAATGAGGAAGAAGCACAGATAATCTTTAAAAGATATAGCTTGTGTGATTACAAGTATATAGTGTTCTATATACTTGTAATAACAAAAGCTTAAATAATGGTGTATATAAGCATGCCTGCACATGATTATTTTACTTAGTAAATATTGACAAAAATATGTATTAAATCAGGTAATTTAGCTAAGAATATGGTCATGCCAATGATAATTGATGAACTATTATTCTGAATGGTGATAGGGTGAAAAAGGTACAATACGATAAGGATAAAAAAAAAATGCGAAAAAAACCTGTACCGTTACAGCCCCTCAAGGATTCTTGTTTCAGTACATGGTAAGGACGTGCTGTTTCAAAGCCAACAGTTGTTTAAGGAGCTTGAAGTATCTCCATTCCAGGCTCAATCCATGGCTGATATGATATAACAGAAGAAATAATTATCCCTCACAGCCAGATTTGAACCTGGGACTTAATGATGAGAAGCATAAATCCCATCTCACTCAGCGACTCTACATAGGCACTTATTTTATAGCACGTATTTAAATAAAAATTTACTGTGTTTAGTTAATACTTTATTCAATAAAAGCGCAATTAACATAATTACAACCAGTAGATAGTAAATTTTATTATAAAGGTTATATAACATGATAAATAAATAGCTATTTACAAAATGTATAGTTTTGTTTAGTTATGAGAGATTTAAAACCTTTTCCCTCTCACTTTAAGCACAAAAATATGTAAGTAATAAGTAATATACATCTTACATACATGCATAAATGACCTGCTTAGCAATTACATAATTGAATATAGAGAGTAATCCTAGAAGAGATACTTGTAACTAGTGGAGAACCTAAAAAGTAAAAATGATAATTAAAGATTTTTTAAAAATTATACCAATAAAAAAAAATCTAACAATTTAGGAAAATATTAACAAATATATTATGATCTTAAGTAAAACTGATATTGTGTACTTAATATCTATTATAAACCATTTAATTATTTTTCAAAAGAAAAAAAAAAATTTGTTTCATACGATTCTTTATTAAATAAGTTTATGTTATATTTTACTAACAGATAACTGTTTTAATGTCCATAATTCAAAATCACATGTGAAGTAAATACTAGCTGCTCTAAAATATTAAAAAGGGATGAAAAGAAAAAAAAAAAAAAAAAAAAAAAAAAATATATATATGTAATACCAGACAACTACATGACGTTAAAAGCTATAAATTCATACTATTAGATTATTATAAATAACACAATCACTTGTTTGATACATGTTTTGATTGAATCTGGATACAATATAATATTTGTTAGTGTAATGTTGGTCATATTGAAAATTTGGAAGCTGTCTATGAAATGTGTTATTATTATTTTAAAAAATTAAAAACTATATATAAAACTTAGTGAAGTAAACAGGGAAGATTAATAAAATAAAATTACAGTTACCTTTTGTATTTGAAAAAATATATAATACTAAAAAAATATTTCTTTACTAGTTCAAAAGTTATTTAAACAATAATTGATACAACCACATACTGCAAAATTAAAGATTAACACTTTTTTTATTATTTAAAAACCTATCATTTATGTATGCAATTTAATTTTAAGTTATATTTTAAAACAAATATGTTGTATGGAATTTAATTAATATTAAAAACTTTCAAAATTACATGAGAACAGAATTTTTTTAAAATAGGTAACAAAATTATTATTGTTATATACATGCTAAATTTCTAAATAAGATCAACTATTATAATTAGTCTACTAAAATAAATATTTCTGATCCAATGAACTAAAATTAATTTATGCACTTTCTTGAAAATGTTGGCGTTTCTTCATTTAGAAATATATAGAGTGGTCTATATATAATAAAGACCTATATATATGGTCTTTATTAAGAAAAAAACATCAAAAGTAACAAATATAGATTTAAAAAATAGTTATTTTATTATAACTAAAACCAAATTAAAATTTTTACTCAGAATACATTTAAAAAGTGTATTCTATGTTCTTATATTTCTACTTGTAAATAGGATGCCCTCATTGAAAGAAGAGAGGGCATGAATGACATATTTATAATTCACAGTTCAATTATCACACAAGTGGTAATTTTGATTATGAATTTGCTATAGTAAAAAAACACCAGCGTCAGAGTTCAAGTTATAGTTTTATGGTAACTAAATTAAAATTTTTTAATTAAACAATTATCAATATTAATTATAAGTTTTAAAAATTACCTGCAATTATAACATTTCTAGAACAACCTTCCCAAGTGGTTGCTTTTCTTTGATCAATTCCATAGCTTTATTGACTTCTTTGAGAGGGAAGGTTGCATTTATGATGGGAGATATGAGACCTTGTTCTTTCATATCAAGAGCATCATCGACTGCTTTCCTGCATAATAATAATATTTATTGTGCTTTAAATAAAAATTTAATACTTCCATACTCAAAAAAATAGTTTCAAAAGTCAAAAACAAATGAATTTAAAAATTCAACCAATCAAGAACAAAGCCTTCTGAAGCTGCAGCTGCACATTTCGTACTTACAATAAGTACAAAATTTAAGAAGGTAAGTCATTCTAAAGTCCTTGTAAATTATAGGAATAACCATTCAGTCATCTAAACATGAATATAAATACCTCTACATTTTTTATGATGAGCCCATGAAAGGAAAATTAAGACAGTAAATACAGGGTGTTTCATAAAGAATATTTGGGTTTTTTGAATGCACATACTTATTTAAATTTAACACTTATGAATATGAAAGTTTACACACATATTTATGAACACCTTAGATTACAGATGTTCAATATGTCTATAGATGTGCTAAATAAAACGTAAGCAGCAGTTATGATAGGCAGGGGAAGACACCACTTAACTCTTTTAGTGCCGGAAAAAAACTAGTGCCTTTGTGAAAATAACCAACCGAATTTCACAAATAGGTAACAATTTAGAATAAAACTTATAAAAACCAAACTACAAATGATATTTACATGATTAAAAATGCTACACATTCGGGACGAAATAGAGAATAAAGCAATGATAATGATTCTCCTATATCAATTGAAAATAATATGAATAACTGAACTGTGGTAAATGATGAACTGAGTGGCAAACGAACTCTCAGTTCCATAGACAGTTCGACTTTGGACCTGAAAGAGTGTCCATTTTATCGCTCCAGCCTTAACAGAGTCACAGCACACTCCGGTATAGAATGTGTAAAATGTCAGACCCAAACAGATTTACAAATTCTTTTTCAACGAAATTTGATTATTTACAATCAAATTAGACCATTTATAAATTTATTTAGAGATAAAGTTGTCTCGCAATGCAAAAAAAAAAGGGCTATGCGCACCATGATACATCGTTGTTTGCACTTTTGACAAGTGTGGCAAAAGACGATATATCCTCGTCCGGCAATAAAAGAGTTAATGTTAAATATATAATTGCTTAAAAATATATAGTTCATTATTATCATTCTTTTAAAATAAACAAGTAAACCTATCTTTCCAATGATGAGTAAAATCATATTAAATAAAAATATTTCTTTACCTGTAGATAGCAAAATTATGCTTTCTATAACTTGTGAGTGAGACTCCAGATAGATTGAAGCATGGTAATGCAAGTAGCTCCGAAATCCTTACACGTGGTAACTCAGAAAGTGTGTAACCAGCAATAATTATATGACCTTCATGGCTAATGCTGAAAAATTTATATTATCCAATTAACATGAAAAATATAAAATTAGAAACCTATAAATAATAACATAATATAAAAAACCAACTAACATAAAAATGTCAACAAATGAAAACTAATTAAAATAGTTAAGCCAATACAGTTCAAACTAACAGAAATTAAAAAAAAACAATAAAAAAAAAACACAACAATATATATTAATTTCAATGAATAAAATATTTAATTATTATTAAAAACAAAAGAACTGCTTTTGGGGAATTATAAAATTAATTATTTCCATTGCTGACCTTCTTTCATTTTAATGATTCTCTTATAGGTCATTAAAATCAAAGAAACGTTTTGGAAGAATTCCTTTGGACCTTATGACAAGTAGACCTTATGACACATTATTAAAATAAGTTATATAATTATAATGGAGCAGCGTGGCCTAGTGGATAGAGCACTAGTCTACTGTTCTCCGAGTCCTAGGTTCGAGTCCCGGCTATGACATTATTTATTCAGTTAATTCAGCTGAGGGTATGGACCCTAGCGACAATAGGGTATGGAGCATAGCTATCTCTTTAAAGTGGGTAATCAAATTGGGGAAAAAGCCTGGCAGCTCAGCATGATCAAGGCCTAATCACCTCATTGCATGGCCATTGGCTTAGAAACAGTACGAATCTCTATATACGTACCGAGCCCAAGACCCTTCAAAATGATGTAGTGGTACAGGAATAATATAATTATAACTAAGTGAAAATTAATTATTTATAATATTAAATATATAAAATGATTAAGGATGAGACCTATGAACTTTAAAGCCCATTACTTCTCTGAATGTTGTGTTACTTCAGTCTGTAACTATACCTTACGATAGATTTTAAGCACTAAAACCTAATATCAAATGAATTAATGAACTTGAATTTTACTTCTTTTATTTTTTAGTTCTAGACTTTGTACCACATTAGGAAAATTAGTACTTTCAAGTGCCTGTGCTTCCTATTTCCACAGTAATATTTATATCCTTCCTCACATCCACTTCAGGAAGGGAAGGGGAGGTTTCTTGGATGGTGCTGAAGCAATGCAAGTGGTCACTTTGTCCTGACCATACTGCATCAGTCCATCTTACTGACACATATGACTTTTTTCCCACACGGAAGCCCATTTGACAGACCTATGAACCTTTTACCATTCCTAGTCTTGTATTCAATGTTTATTTTTACACTTCCCAGGTTGTCTATTGTTATCCCAAGATATTTTAAGACAGTACTTTGTGGGATCATCCAGTCTTCCACAACAAATAGCTGAGACAGATGAGTTGCATGGCATATATTCAGTTAGCTCTATGGTTGTTTCTAAACCCCACTGTAAGTATGCCTCAGTTAGTTTCTCCATCATATATTTCATATCATAGACATCTGATGATAAGACTACCAAATAATTGGCGAACTGAAGGCATGATGTACATCATCACTGACCATAACCCCGATTCTTTGACACTTTTTTTATTTCTCAAACTTAGGGCTTCTTCCATACAGATATTAAAAAGTGTTTGAGAGAGGCAACATCCTTGCTTTAGACCTTTAGTGACTGAGAATGGCTCGATAAATTTCCTTCCTATCTTTATCCTTGATTTAGAACCTATATTTAAGCTCTTTGTGGCTTTAATAAAACCTATACTTATCTGAGACTAATAAGTAATTTAGTGAATTTTACTGTATCCAAAAAAAAAAATCGGGTGCGAGGAACATATGACTTTCACTTATCTCCATATTTATAATCAATTTAAGAATTTTTAAATATATTTAGAGATGAAAAAGAATTGTTAAAAAATTAATTAAATTGAGTTTTAATACAAACATGAGTTTTCTTAAATATCTAATTTTATTGGATTTTCATGACTTTTCATTAACTTTTACCATTATGTGTATAATATAATACTTCTTCTAAAATTTTTAGCTTTCCAACTTTTATTATACATCTATATTACTCTTTTTATGTTCAAAAACACAAAAATTGCATGAAAAAAAGAAAAGTTTGATCTTTACTTCATTTAGTTGGATATTAAATTAGCTTAACTAAAATATTAATCCATTTTTGATCTATGCTAACAATATGATGAGGTTAATTTATTCAAATCTACAAAATTAAAGGTACTTTGTAGGAAGAAAATTTAAACTATCAGTATTCAAGCCCTGTCATACTATTTAAATCTGAATGAAACCTACATCATATTAAAGACCATCAAATTTTACATCAATATGGTGAGTTTAATTAAAATTGTTTGAGCTGTTTTTGAGAAAATCATAAAAAGGTACAAAATGCATAGTATAAAGTAGATCTTCCTATCAGCCAATTTTAAAGAAAAAGTTGCTGTAACATCTCGGGCTTATAGTTGTTTAAAATATGAAATTTCAATTTCGTACAACTTTTTGTTTTCCTGTTTGACTTACCACAAAAACACGGACACACTGACCTTTTTGCGGGACTAGGTTATTTGGACTAAGGGGATCCTAAAACGTGAATTTCCCTTGAAAACTGGAATTTGAAAATTTTCAAAATCACAATACTTTCCCTTACTATATATTTCATTTATATATAGGTAAGTGAAAGTAAAAAATCATAAAAATTCAAATGTGAATACATACTAGGACATCCAACAACTAAAATCTTTAGAAGATTTAAAAGGAAACGAATAATAGTGAATAGTCAACACTTTCATAATTAAAAAAAATATATATATTGAATTTGATTCTTTAAAGTAAAATTAGTTCAAATGGAATATAAACCACCCCTTTTATTATTGTTGTTTTATGAAAAACTTGACTGATCTCTGATGATATATTTTTTATCAGTCAACCATCATTGAACATTATTAATTCATTCAACATAATCTTACAATTAAATTATTTTAGGGAACAGGTCAGACTGTTTTCTTATCAATTAATTCCTCAATACCTAAAAGAGTTTCCATACTTCATGTTTCCAAGTAAGTAAAAAAAAAATCTATTACATTTCTATATGAAATACCCAGTTCGATTAAGTTCATTAATTTTTGAACAATACGAGTATATTTTCTGATATTTATTAAAGCATTTATCATCAACAACTTAACATTGTATCAACAGAAACGGGAATGTTTCAAGGCCATGCCTCATCCTCGGTATTAAGACTAAAATTACATATAAATTACATCAAAATCAACATAGATCCTTTTGAAGATAAAATTATAATAAACAAATATTCAGAGTCTTTAGGATCATGGATATTATAAATAACAATAGTTTTAAAATAATTTCATAGTGGAAATAGTCCTATACACTGAGAAGACATAACAAATATTTCAAAATTTGATGAAATCATGTACACAACATGATTAAAAAAAACAATGTATGAATATTTAAATTTAAATGTATTAATTAAATGGCGCGACAGACTGTGTAAGCCCTGGGCCTCGCGGTGTAAACTCCTGCGAGTTTACACTCACGAATACAATATATCAGTAATTTTAAATTAGTTGTTACCCTGAGGATGAGTAATGGCCTAGAAAATTTGGAAATAATTTCAAATTGTTGAAGATTAATTAATGATTTAAACAAATTTGAACAGATACTGTTATAAAATTATTTAATGAAAAAAATTTAATCTTGAACACCAAATATATGACTTGGTTGGATAATGAATGACACACTGAATTGTAATCTACAGAAGAACAGAAACCATTGAAAAAACAAAAAAAAAAAATAATAATAATACAATTTGATTAAGAGCGTTTAAACAGGTAGCCAATGATTCAGCTGTCTTTTTGTTGAGCTCTCTTTGGTATAAACAATAATAAAAATAACATGTTAAAAAGCAAAATGTTATAAGTATTTTAAAGATTTAATCACCTTCATTATAATCATAATTAATTTCATTAATTAGTCATAATAAATACTAAATTAAAAGCAACTATTTTAACAAGTTAATTATCAAAGAATAGTTAATTTAAATATAAATCTCTCTTGCTACTACTACTACATATATCAACAATTAATGGTACTTATTTAAGGAAAAGTTTGAAAATGAACAATTGATTGATTACATAACTTACCATTTCATACAAGTACGCAATACATCTCCTCCTAAAGTATCGTAAATTACATTCAGTCCTACATCCTTTGTCAGTTCTTTTACATCATGAAGAATTTCTTTTTCACTAAATGATGTAGCCATCCAAGCGCCTCTTTTTCTGAGGGTTGAAGTTTCTTCATCAGACATGCATACCGCAATTACCTTTGAAAAATCAAAATTGTGAATATCATGACCATAATTAAGGCAGCAAATATTATTTTAAATATATTTAACATAATGTTTATGATGTTTTTAAGACTGCCAATTGCAAACCTATAATATGGATTCCCCAAATTATTCAGTAAAGGACACAGAGGCCATTTTTCAAGACATACTTAACTTAACCGCAATTACCTTTGAAAAATCAAAACCGTGAATATCATGATCATAATTAAGGAACAAATATTATTTTAAATATATTTAATATAATGTTTATGATGTTTTTTAAGACTACCAATTGCAAAGCTATAATATGGATCCCACAAATTATTCAGTAAAGGACACAGAGGCCATTTTCCAAGATATACTTAACTTAACCGCAATAACCTTTGAAAAGTCAAAATCGTGAATATCATGACCATAATTAAGGCAGTAAATATTATTTTAAATATATTTAACATAATGTTTATGATGTTTTTAAGACTGCCAATTGCAAACCTATAATATGGATTCCCCAAATTATTCAGTAAAGGACACCGAGGCCATTTTGCAAGGACATACTTAACTTATGACTTTTCATTTTTCAGTAAGAGATGCCACACACAAAACAGGCTACAAGTGAGACTAGTTTATTCAGACTTAAGAGACTCTAAAACGTAGAATTCAGTTTTTAAAAAAATGGACTATGGAAACAAATCAATCCATCCTAAACATTGTAATTTATACTGTACAAGGTTTTTTTTTTTTTTTTTTTTTTTTTTTTTTGTGTTACTTTTCATACTATCTTAAACAAAATATTGTATTATCATTAGCTAATTTGAACAATGATTTAAACTCTGTAATCATAAAAGGATAACTGAGATCACAAAACAAAACATTTTTGTATCTATATGTTGTAGATATTGTACATAAATAAATATTCTTATTAAATAAATTATATTAGCCCATCTACATCAAAACTGATTTAGTTGGTGAAGCTAACAGCTATGAATATTTGGAAAATTTGTGTAATATTTATGTAATTCCATTATATTTTACTGCTCTACATGTTGCAGCTTGTAAATATTAAAAAAAAAAAAAAAATCAATGTATTCCAAGAATAAAAATTAAAGAAATAGCAATAAAAAATAAACATTAAAAAAAAGCAATCCACAAACATGTTTAAGGATGTATATATGATGTGTGTTAATATGTATAATATAATCGGTAATAATAATATGTAAATTAATATAGTGGATATAATTAATCGACCATTGAGAATTACTAAAAGGAATTGGTCCGGGTGGCGGTCGGTGAATGAAACAATTGAGTAGTTTCAAAAGTTTATTTTTTGCCAACGTTTCGACCCCCATTGTGGGTCATCATCAGGGCTAAAAAGATACATTTAAAAAAGATTAGATATACTTTTTTAAAAACTATTGCGCTAGAGAATGTCAATATTATAACATAAAAGGAACTAGATGTGTAAAGAAATCAATTAATTAAATTACAATGACATAATAATTACAATTACAAAGGTATAATAATGAGAGGGCTATACAGAGCAGATAATGACTAAAGATAATGTACAAATATATAAGAAAAATTACATGAAATAAAAAACATTGAACAAATAGAGCACAGTGGAGATACGTACCGTGTTGTAGGCGAATGAAAACTAGGTACAATTTGGTAGTATGGAATATAGGCAGGTAGATACAAAAGGTTGGGAAAAATGGAAAATACGTACCCCATTGTCAGACCCTGTCTAATTCCTTTTAAGTTATAATATTGACATTCTCTAGCGCAATAGTTTTTAAAATAGTATATTTGATCTTATTTTAAATGTATCTTTTTAGCCCTAATGATGACCCACAATGGGGGTTGAAACGTTGGCAAAAAATAAACTTTTAAAACTACTCAATTTCACTCACCGACACCCGCCACCCACCCAGACCAATTCCTTTTAGTAAAATAATATACTATAAAATATGTGTGTGTAATAAGTTAATATTCCGTCAATTGTGAGGATCTAATAGCAAAACACGCATGTCATTTAAACTTAATCCATAAAATAATATCATTACAACTATAAACAACAAAGAAAAAGTTTTGATTTAGAATTAATTATTAAAAAATTATGAACTTTTTCTATAGTTTGATCATAAGTAGAAAGATTTAGTAAAGTTGTCTCAAATCCCAGTTTATAAAAATAGATGCTTATTAGTAGATACAGTTGATGAATCAAGAAAAATATTAATTATGTAAAGGTATACATTCTTCATAAATTCAGTAAAATGAATCAGAAAATATGACCAAAGCTCAAGGCTACCTTACTAAATTGTATTCTCCTGTTATTATAATTAATAAAAAAATACTTCACAATTGACTTGTTTGTCATTCTTGGAATAACCCATCGGTAGTTTAACTATTAGTAAACATAAAATTTAATTACTTTAGCTTTATAAACATTAGCAGCAAGATCTAAAGCAGCATAACCATGAGCAGCTGCCATTGTAACAAGAACAGTTTGCTTTTCCGACAAATGTCCTCTGTGTACAAGTCCCAACATAGCAGTTCCAAAGGAATCTGGAAGTGCAGCTGCTAGTTTGAAATCTAGTCCACCAGGCAGAATCCATGCATCCTGTCAAAAACAATAATTATAAAAGTATAAATATAATTTTTCTAATTTTTTAAAACAATTTGTATCAATAATTTAAGACCAGTACATTGTTAACTAACCATTTTCAATCAATTAATTTCAAAGACATAAAATTATTAACTATAAGAATTAACTATATGTAGGAAACTTTTCTCTGCTTACCTTTTCATCAACAATACATTCTTCTGCAAAGCCACCAAGAGCACTTTTACTCAGAGCAACAACTTTATCACCTTTAGCTATTTCCATACAATCTTGCGTTTCAAGTACTGAACCACTGACTTCATAGCCTGGGACAATAGGAAGGGGGAAATTGCCTGGATTAGCTCCTTGGGTCAAAAGATAATCAGAAGAATTAATAGAACAGGCATGGACCTTAATTCTTACCTGGAAATAACAATGTGTATCATTAAAAATTGTATATTCAAAGTAAATGTAAATTACTAATAACGTTAAGAATAAAAAGTTTTGATGAGAAGGTAGAATTTTAAGTCCACATTTCATAGATTTAAGTGGGCTTGAATTTATATAATTCAAACAATAGCCTTATGATAAGTAAATATGTCATACATTTGATTAAATCAAATAGTGATTAGACAAGTGAATCGTTTAAATTTATCACTTGCTCTCTACCGCTTAAGCAATGGCATTTTACAGAGCTTGATCGATTTGTCTCACTCTCAAAGTAGCAATTTTCTCAACATATAAAATTAATTATATATAGTAAGCAAAAGTATCAATCAAAGGATAGTGTTACTCAAACAAAGTTCACCAGAGCTTTTCACAAAAATTATATATAGATTACCTCTCCTCTCTTAAGTTTTCTCTGCTTAATTTCTTCTATTTCTAAAGGCTCATTTAAATTCTTTAAGACTGCAGCTTTATAATTAGATGCAAATCGCCTATTTATATTATTTTCGAAACTCTTAGTCACATGACCATTAAACAGGGATATAAATCTTTTAAATGCCATTTTTCTTGGTAATATTGGTAATATAGGGTAAATTTGTATATATCAGGGAGGCGAGAAAGTTAATTTCATTTTAATTTGTCTTCCATGGACTTTCAAACTCCGGCAGGAGGTTCCAGTATTGTTATATTTCAGTTTTCTTAGCAGTACAAGGAGGTATGTTACAATGAGCTACTCGCAGAAGTTACAATAATAATAATTGCCGTATTTTTAGAGACAATACTTGCCTTAAACCTGGATTATTTAGACAATAGCGCTGTGGTAGCTCAGTTGTTTTGTGCACTACCATCTTAACTCTGCCTTATTTAGACATTTGATGAACATTAGATTACAGCCCATTATTTCTCCCTCTCTCTCTGACTTTCTCTTATATTTTAATTTTTTTTTTTCAAGGTATCATAATTTCCAAATAAGGCTGCGAGTCACTAATAATTAATATAAATAATTTTAAAATAATCAAAATTATCTCAAATGATCGCTAGCAGCTTCTAAACATATATCACGCTCAGTTAAAATCATGTCCCGCCCACTGTGTCATTGTCAAATAAACTGTCTCTTGGCAAACATTTTTTAAGTCCGACTATACCACGTTTTTATTATTATGAGTTCCCTCGCCGCATAGACATCGGGAAAATCATGCGCAGTACATTTTTTCATTCCAACGGTTTCCGAACTGAACGAAAAAATAAAAAAAAAATCTTGCACATGCTTTTGACAGATCTCTGAAAAGAATATGCGATGAGAGAAGAACCAATGATTATTTTAAATATTTATCAATATACTTTAAATTCGTCTCAAAGCAGAGTAAATTCTGGGTAATTAAATTTTTAAAATTCTAGCTAAAGTTGTATTCTGAAATGCATTTTGAAAAAGAAAATGTATAATAATCAAATGACTTCAATATGACTTTTAGACTGTGATTCAGAATCTCAGCCTCAGCCGAACTTTTTATAAAATATAATTAAAAGGGAATTTTCTCACAGCCATCTCTCGGCTTTTCTGAGACTTGTCAGCCAACCGGTTATTATTCACAAAAATAGGGTAGCAGACCTCACGCTCAGCCAAGGGTCTACCCAGCCTATTACGGATATCATAGTTTTGAAAAATAAGTTTTATTTATTAATATTATTTATAATAATAATAGGCTTACCGAATCCGAAGGTTCGATGCCGATACCACCAAACTTCGCCTGCACAGACTCGTCCAATGTTCACCGGTCAAGCCCAACCCCCCGAGATCAGCCTTAATGCAATCCTCCCATCGACGCTTCGGCCTACCTTTCGGACGCCTACCAGTCGGTTCAACGAATACCAACTTTCTCGGAATCACTTCCTCACTAAGCCCAACAACTTTACGCGCCCATTTGAGTCTCCGCGATGCTATCAACTTAATTACATTCACAGGGTACAAACTCCGCAATTCCGCGTTGTGCAACCTTCTAAACTCACCAGTGGCCTCATCTCTCTTCGGGCCAAATATTTTACGCAGTACCTTATTCTCGAAAACCTTAAGCCGTTGTTCATCTTTCAAAGTAAGCGGCCACGTTTCGCATCCGTAAAGAACCGTTGGAAGAATAATAGTTTTATAAATTCTAACCTTTAAGTTTTTAGACAGAAGCCGTGACCTAAGTACTTTAGCAACTGAATAATAACACGCATTTCCCACCTTTAACCGGGACTTTATTTCTTCCTGGATTTCATTTTTTCTTGGTATCATTGAACCTAAATACTTGAATTTCTCTACGTGTTCAAAAGTATGACCTATTAATATTATTATCTTTAATAATATTATATATATATATTTTTTATTTAACATAAACAAGATTAGCCCTAAACTCTCCAATTAAAATTTATATTAATTTATTTTGTTGATATTTTATTTTCTTTGATTTTTCTTGAGAGATCACTTTAACTAGCGCATCACAGAAATATCGGAACGTTTTTTTCAAGTGATAGATTGATAAGCAAGCATTATGATACAGCAACCCTGTGAATTTTGGCAGCGATGCATGTCTATTTATTGGACAAGTTTTTGCTTACTAAGTCGGCACTCCAAGCAGGAGAATTTTACGAAGCCAAACTTCATTTCTATAATAATTTCAATTATTGTTTTTATTGAAAATAAAAAAGGACTGATTTAAACAATTTAAAACTCTACAGGTAATTTATAGGAACTACATATAATAATTTTCTTAATTCTAAATATCGCCTTAAAATTGAAATTAAGATTTCGGCATTAAAAGCTTCATTAACTACTAAAATATTGTCTTTCAAAACGTAATTGCTCTTATAACAGTTCCTATTTTATAACGATTTTCGAAGTTAATATTGTTCTGACTTCGACTTTCCTTTTGTTTATATTGTAAATATTGTATGAACGTAATCCTCTAGCAATATTATTATTGTCCATTGTGAAAAATTGTAATATATGCGAATAAATAAATATATTTTTTGAACATTGTTCTACGAAAATTGTAGTCACTTTTGTTGACGCGATATTTTTTGCTATTAATACATGAAAAATAACAAAGGTAAACGTTTTCCGTGAAAAATTATTGTTAAATAAATAAAGAATACAAATTAAAATATTTGCAAATGCACTTGCGACTACCGTTGTTATATCACAGATAAGAAAGTAGCAGTATGGTTTTGTTCTAAAAATATTTTAATAAAATCGTAGACTTTCGGTGTTATTCAAATTGCACAACTTATGTTATATGTTGCATGATGTGTTTGAATCATTTATAAAAAAACAAACCTATAAAAAAATGGGATCACTTGTAGCTGGGTGGCTAGCGTAACAGCCTCCCATGCTAAAGGTCACGGGTTCAAACCCGCAGGTGGTCCTAGGATTTTTTAATGGGAGTAAAAAATCCTTAGTTACGCCGTCCTTCGGAGGGGACGTTAAAAGGTGGTCCCGAGCCTGTGCGATGTCAGGTACTCGTTAAAGATCCCTATCCTAATTAAACCTGGATAGGCAAAATTTAGGACTCCCACTGTAGCATCGTCCGATTAGCCATAGTAGCATAAAGTGACGTTAAATAAATAAACAAACAAACAACAACAAACCTATAATCAAGTATCATCAAACAGACTACGGATAGAAAAAAAAAAAAATTATCTATGCAAATAGTCTGGCTTCGATTTACCATTTCTGATTCAAGAATTCATGAAAGACCTCCTAGAGAGATATAACACACCTCCCACATTTAGTTCGTAATAAATTCACTGATCATGAATATTTATTCGAATTGAATTCCCAACGATAACACAAAAGGAATTTTATGCTGAAAAAAAATATTACCTTCAGGTAGATAATTTGGGTAGAAATTTCCCTAATTCACTATTTAGAAATATCAATTGCAAAGCTTTATGTTTTTGCCGACTTTCTCACGGATGAGTTTAGACTCGTGACTGAAGTAAAGAAAAATGCCGGCGTGCTTTTTCTGTCCTTCCTCTGAAGGATATGAACATCCCTGAACTTAATAGAGAAAGAAACGCGGAGATATATTACATTACTCCATTTCATAATTTACTCAACAAAAGTTTTAAGTAAAGATAAACTTTACTTACGGGATAATCTTCACACACACAAGTATATATATATATATATATACAATAGAATAGAATAGAATAGAAGAATAGACATTTTTTATTAAAATTTAACATCATATATTAATTATTGTACAATAATATTAATGTTCTTTAATGTTTTTTGTTTTTCTATTCTTAAGACATGATTATGAGAACAATAAATTGTCGAAACGTCGCATAGATAAAATTGTTTGTTACCTGAGAACAACAGGAATTTATATATATATATATATATATATATTTTTTTTTTTTTTTTTTTTTTTTTTAACATTAAAAATTATATATATCTTCTAAATTTTGTCTTATGAGAAAATGAAATCTTATTTTAACAAGATGAAATTAAAAGCAAATTAAAATTTGGGCGGTAAACAGTGATCTTCATTCATTCAACGTAGATTTCTAGATAGAATTGACATATCACATTTGCTGATCGTCTATTTGGTATGACAGAAGGTATAGGAAAAGTTGGGATATATATAAATCATTCTCAATAACTTCTCAGATAAATATTTCCCCTATTTACTTTAAAGATTAAGGGATATGAAAGAATTGAATACTAGACTGTAATGAAAGGTTACGATCGAATTTTCGATTTTTTTTTTTTTTTCTGAAGTGTTGTCTGTAAATTCGCAGAAAAAATACTTCTAACAATCGTATTAATTGTTGACAAACATTTAGTTGTAAATCTAGCAATTTTTATCTGAAGCCAAGCTTCTTTGTTAATTAACACTTTCTGAAACAATTATTTGCAATTCTTTAGTTACTGGAGGACCAAGAACAGTGCAATTATTACCTAATAATTATATTATCATATAGAGGTCACCTGTGGTGTAATGGCTAGCATAAAAGCCTTCTATAACCAAGGTCGCTGGTTCAAACCCGGCATATGGCCCTCGGACTTTTTAAAAGGAAGTAAAAATACTTGGTTAGAGCATCCATCGAAAGGGAACGTAAAATGGTTGATCTGTTTTTTTCAGATCCGGAAAATTTACAACCTAACGATAAAATAGTATTAGGTGGTTTAAATTTCCGTATATTCTTAAAAAATATTAACATTGAATTTTCTTTATAATGTTCTGCGACACTTTCCTATTTTTAGAATTCGCCTTTTCTCTCTTGGAAAATTTTCTCTTCTATTATCTGGTACCATTTATTTTGAATATATATTTTTTTTTTTCAAATAGTCAAAGAGATAAAGAAAGACGAACCAGCTGCACTATCAATTTATATTTAAGGAAAATAAGGCAATCACGACTGTTAAGTTCAAACTCAATATCTCCGCTAATTCTTTACTAAAGTTAATTTATATATTTTTTTGTTCTTATTATTTTGTTTGTTATAAATTGGTTTTCTATTGCTATAACCAGAAGGAAAAATGATGATAATAATAATAATAATAAATAAATAACATTGGTATTCCTTAATTCGCACGGTGGACTGACTCAGCTTTTTGTTTACCCAATGTTGGGATTTTGAGTGTAGTACCTTTAATTTTATAGATTTAGAAGAATTATCCATATCAATTTACCAAAAGCATTTATACTAGACTTTGCTACTATTCCTTTTCTTTTCATTCGATTTTCAAATAATTCAAATAAAATTTCCTGATACTAGAACAACTTACATTTTTCTCTACCGTCAATAACCGAGTTTTGGTAGAATTACATCTATTCTTATTTGTGATTCTAATATATAGATCTTACTGATTCTAAAACTCTATACATAATATTTCTGTATCTTAAAAAATAACTGAGTTATGGGCTTAATTATGGGTACCATTTCAATTTATTTCTTTTTTTCTAATTATTCGCGATTTATTTTTTAAAAAAACATTTAAAACATTTTTCTCTAATAAAATAATGGAGTTACAAGCCTAGGCCGAATGAAATATATATTGACTTCATTAGACACCGTCTCAGAGTCAACCATGATGAAGGCCCACAATCTAAGCCGAAACGTCGGCACATAATTAAAATAGCACTATGTTTTAATGTATGTTTCTCTCTAACTACCGCACCCCCCAACTATCTTCCTCATCAATATGAAATAAATAGTAAGGGAAAGTATTGCGATCGTGAAAATTTACGAATCCCAGTTTTCAACGGAAATGCCCGTTTTAGGGTCCTCTGAGTCCAAACAATCAAGTCCAAAAAAGTTCTGTGTGTAAACTTAAATTTCATATTTAAGACAACTATACGCCTGAGGTGTTACAGAAACTTTTTCATCAAAATCAGCTAACCAGAAAGGCCACTTTATACCATCCATTTTGCACCTTTTTACGATTTTATCAAAAACAGCTTTAACGATTTTTATTAAACTCTATATATCGATGTTAAATTTGATGCGCTTTAATATGATGTAGGTTTTATTCTAATTGAAATAGTTTAGACAGAGCTTAAATGTCGATATTTTAAATTTTCTTCCTCTAAAGTATCTTTAATTTTGTAGATTCGAAAACATTAACCATATCGTCTGATTATAATTCCTAAAAAAAATGGTAAATATATAAGTTGCTCGAATTCGATATTAAACTAATTGAGAAAACTGGAAAAAGAATTTTTTAATGCAATTTTTTTTCTTTGAACAGTAATATACTTGTATAATATACCGTTGGAAAGCTAAAAGTTTTAGAAAAAATATTATCTTATACATACTATTGCAAAAATTAACGTAGAGTGGTGATAAGCCGATAAAACAAACTGATTTTCGTATATAATAGTACAATGGATTATTTACTGTTTCTATTAAAATCCAATGTAAATAATTTTTTAAGTATTTATTTTCGTTTTGAATTTGTTAAAAATTCTTTAATTGATGTAAATGACGGGTGTAAGCGAAAGTCGTGTGTTGCGCGCTTCAGATTTTTTTATACGTTATTTTGGTTATACGTATCTTGAAACGTAAGTTTTTTTTTTTTGGTCGATTCAAAGTTTCAATACTGAAAGTAATAAACCAAAAGAAATTTTTTTCATCGCCACTATTTTTAATCTTTACAGATCTAACTCAACTTAATACCTTTCTATAGTTGATAGAACCGTTCCTTACACGGTCATAATTGCTTTATAAACAAAGCAATAGCTCTCAGTAAATGAAATTTTAAGACGCCATTGAAAATTGCTGGCTGTGACCAATTAGCTTTAACCCTCAGCTCATCTCGCGCCCTTGGCATTTACTACCCTTCACTCATTCATCCGCCTCCAGAATATAACAGATTATAATAGCGTGACCCATCTTCATTTAAAAAAGCTCTGAACATTTGTAGGAAAGGTCACGTACATGCCAAGGGACAGCTAGCCAATTAAACGAGAGTATTTATCATTAATTTTTTTTTTCTCCTCTGAGGGGAGGACATTACCATTAGAATTTATGATGATGTTTATTACTTTAAATTAACTTGTATAAAGGTCAGTGAATCATAAAATGACTAAAAAACATTCATGTAAACGTTATAATTTAAGCTCTTTTACAAACACAGTTAAATTAATAAAAAATAAAATTCAAGAGTCCCCAAATCAAGTAACAATTCAAAAACGCTGCAAATTATCACACAATGGTTTATTATTTCCAAATAAAAATATTAGGGTATAACTGTTTATATAACTGTTGATAGGCAATTAAGTAATATGAAAAGCACTAATTCAAAGCATCATATCATAACACTGCCTCTGATTTCAAAACGCAATATCTAAGCGGGTTGTTAACCAAATGCGATGATTCTTTTTTCATTTGGTCCAAAATTTAATTCTCTATCAAATGACAATTTACTTTTTATCGCGCTTTACTGATTCTAAAACTCTATACACACTTTTCTCTATTCTCAAAAATAACTGAGTTATAAGCGTATTTATGTGAACAATTTTATTTTTTGGTTTATTTTATTTTCTTTTATATATAATTATTCCCGGTTTTCTGGTTAAAAAACAATAATTAATTTATTTCTATCTTCGAAAATAACGTAGTTACAAGCGTATATATAGGCGAGAATTTTTTTTTTTCCTTATTGTTATTTTATTTTTTTTTAATTTTTGTTTATCCCGATTTACTGATTCTAATACTCTATACATACTTTTCTCTATCGTCAAAAATAACTGAGTTATGAGCGTATTTATGTGTAAAATTTCAATTTTTTTTCTTTTCTTTTTTCACGTTTATAAAATTATTCGCGGTTTTTTGGTTTAAAAACACAAATAAATTTGTTTTATATTTTCAAAAATAACCGAGTTATTGAATAAAATCCTTTTAATCGGCCGCCATTTTAAGACTAACCAGCTGATATAAGCGTCTAGGTGTTAGGATCATCCTTGAATGGACTAGTATTTTTGCGACGAATTTAAAAAAAAATGGTCAGGTAGTTTCGGAGATATGTCGCGGACGGCGGACAAAGGGATTTTTTTTATTCGTTATTCGGATTCTACGCATCTTGAAACGTTAGCTCTCAAATTTAGAGCAGGGGTAATTTTTTTTTTCTTTTTTTTTTTTTGGTCGATAACAAAGGTTGATTATTGAGAATAATAAACCAAAAGGAATGGTTATCTTCATCCAATAAGCACCTTCTTTTTCTTAATAAGTTAAGGATTTCTATACCTTAGAAATAACATAAGTACTCATTAAAATTTAATACTTCATATTAAACTATCTCACGTTGAAGAGGGAAATACTTACGTTGTGATTTTTTTTTTGTTGAATGAAATAAAAACCTGTCCAATGGGTAAAATTTGTGTAACATAAATATTTTTTATTCATTCAACGTAAAAATCGGACCATTCTCATCGATTCCAAGAACCTTGTAAATTCGCTTCCATATTATCCACTCCTTTACCTCAATAGCATACCTATCCACTTCCACACCTCTGTAAGAAATCTTGGAGTTATTATTGATCAGAACCTATCTTGGAGTAATCATATTTCTCAAATCACCCGAAACTCCATCGCTATCCTAAAACAATTTCTAAGATTTTGTGACTCTATCCCACCTAAAACCTGTATGCTGCTCGTTTCTTCGCTCATTTTCTCCCAGTTTGACTACGGTTGCCTCGTATATGGCGGACTGTCTGAGAAATTCGATATGAGACTCAAAAGACTTATGAATTGTTTTATTAGATTCACATGTGCAATCCCCCAGACGCTCTTATGTTTCTAGAAGGTATACCGAGTTGAATTGGCTCTATCCCTCTTTCCGTCGGCAGTACCTCCTTGGTGTCTGTCTCTTCCGATTTTTCCATACAAAAAAACCTCCTTATATTCTTGATATGCTTACCACTTGTTCCTCTGTCCATTTAGTAAACACTAGATCCCAACCTATAAACTTGTATATACCTTCTCACAGATCTGCTTCCTTCAAAAAATCCTTTATTATTCGTGCTACCCTATTTTGGAATTCCTTGCCTGTATCCATTCGTAAATCCTTATCATTATCCACTTTTAAACACCAACTATTTCTCCATCTCCTAACGCATCAATCTTCCCAACATATGTAATATTTAAAAGCTATAGATGATAACTATTCA
The DNA here is from genome assembly GCA_023052935.1 of Piezodorus guildinii. Lineage (NCBI taxonomy): Eukaryota > Metazoa > Arthropoda > Insecta > Hemiptera > Pentatomidae > Piezodorus > Piezodorus guildinii. The sequence continues at coordinate 69,205,902 of CM041293.1, forward strand.
CTGTCACAGAACCTGTCTTTAATTGTTAAACTAAGGTCTTAAACGACCAGACAATTATTATTTATATTGTGCTTTTCTTGTTATTCTTAGGGGACTACTCGTCCCAGAATAAAATTACTTTTCTTTTTTCATTTCATTTCATTTTCAATAAAATCAACATACCAGGCACTAGAGGGTAAAAAAAAGGTAAGAAGAGTCGAAGAGATTTCCGATGGACAAACGAGTAAAGCAGGGAAATAGCCAGACTGTTCATCATCAGCAAGAGCAGTTCGACAATGGAACATGAGAACTGGCTTACTGGCAGAAGTAATGGTCTAGGCCTTTGACATAGCCCTCATTGCTTACTCTATAGCTCACCTCCAGCCCGAAAAATCCACATAACTTGCACAGACGAGGAGCTACTAATAAATGAGTTCTCCTACCATAGAACTGAGATCAGCGGGAATGGAAAAGTTCAACAAGAAATATCTCAAAGGATAGGAAAAGCTAATTTTTATTTTGCGGCTCGCCTGAAGCTGCCCTTGGCCCTCTCAACTGTCCTTTCCCAATCATTTCGGTCAGTCTGCTGGATACCCCTACCATCCTCAAGTCCTCGTCTACGGAGTCCTTCCACCTTTCCTTCGGTCTTCCATGTGGTCTGAATCCATCCGGGGTCCTATAATATAATTCCCTTGAATTCGCTCAATATGAGAAACTCGGAGATCCTGGAAAACGTCGTAGATCTCTTTGTTCTTTCTTAAGCGATATGTAACATTATCTCTAACTGGCCTTTGATACGCCTCAACATAGGTCAGTAGAGGTCGGATGGTTGTTTTGTATATAATCATTTTAGTACTCCTACTTAAAAGCTTACTTCGGAGAAAACTTCTTAGAGCGAAATATCCTTTGATAGCCCCCATTACTCGATTGCGAATTTCTTCTTTTTCCTCTATCGATCCATTAGTAAAACACTAGTAGGAAAGAGAGAGGTCAATAAAGAAGCCAAGCATCATATATTTAAGGCCATATATATACCTTTTCTACTATATATATATTTTTTTTCACTTAATATTTTATTTACACCTGTAAAAAAAAATTACAATCAGCAAATGTGCTAAAATCTAAGTAAACATGGCGTGGTCAGGCATGAGGGAGACAGCACCCAGTGGTGCATCCTCCTGACATTAAGCAGAGCTATATTTTTAGGTCAGAAGGTCCCTCATCCAACTCCTTTTCAGCCTACGCCGAGTTATGGATGGTATGTCGGTTATAGCCATGTTTTGCACAAGTTTGTTTATGTGCCCATTTAGTTTATCGTGAAATCGTTTGTAAGTCGATCGAATGTGGTTTGTTATAGTAGGAATACGTAAGTCAGTATGAAGGGTATCGTTTGAAACATATAGTGGTGAGTTCGTTACCAGTCTTATAAATTGTGATTGAAATGTTTGTATTTTTCGTATGTGTGTTTTTTTAGCAGGTCCGTATATTTGGCAAGCGTAAGTCCATATTGGTTTTAATAAATAAGTGTATACGTTAAGTTTCTGTTTGATAGGTAATTTAGAATGTCTATGAAGTATCGAATACAATAGTCTCAGTCGAAAATTTAGTTTTACGTTTAGTTTTGACGTGTGGGCCCCATGTCAAACTTTTGTCAAAAATAAGTCCTAAGTACGTTACTGTGTTTGATTGTGGTATCTGGTGGTTGTCTATGTAAACTGGAGGGCTGGTTCCATGTCTAAGTGTAAATGTAACATGTAGTGATTTGTGGTGGTTAATCTTTAATTTCCATTTCCTACACCAGTTTTGTACATTGTCTAAGTGATGTTGTAAAGTCGTACTGGCATGTGTAGGGTCTGTGTTTTTAGTAATAATTGCAGTGTCGTCGGCATATGTCGCAGTTAGGATGTTTTCGTTTGTCGGTAAGTCATTGTTCTACTGTATGGAGCAGAAAGCTGAGCACTCAAGGACAACAGATAGAGCCGTATATCAGCAGCAAAAATAAAATACTTGTTAGTACCAATAAAATAAGGCTTTTAAACTCTCAAACACTTGTTTAATTCTCAAATTTATATGTATTTAGACAGTGTTTGAAGAAAACACCTATAGTTTCGATCCACAAGACACCTAAAAGTAATCTCCACTTTGAAATAATTGTTTTATATTGAGAGTAAATTTCAGACAATATTGTGCTTATCTGTCATGTGACCTTTATGAAAGCGAACGTTCAATGTGAGTAATCATTAACGTAATAAAACTCCACGTGATTGGTACATAATAAAATGCTATCATCAGTATCATAGATTTTATTAATCAAGATGCTAAAATTATCTATTTAATCAAAGCTATTACAAATAAAGATTTAGTAAATCTGACAATCCATTGCATTGAAACAGTTCCGATCTTATCACTATAAATCTAAGTTTGTCTTAATCCTTCGATTCAACGATAACGTAAAACGGTTGTGAAATAAATGCTGTTGACTAAGAGTTGAAACATTCCAGTGACGTTAGTAAACATCTATCTTTATATAGAAGAGAAATCTTCACTTAAGAAAAAAGTAGCTATTCCTGTTGAGGAAATATAAGAAATAAAAAGCCGTTTCATTATTGCCAATTTTATCTCAACCCTTTGAATTCGAGTATAAATTTAATTTTACAGCTATAATAATTTCATTTTTACAGTTGCTTTTTTTCTTATAATCTAAAGAAAAAATAGTTGTCAAACAATTAGGTATTTTCTATGCTGTCTATGAAACTGGTATACTTACTCATTAATTATTATTATTAAGTAAAAAAATTGTGTTAGTATAAAATTATAATCATCAGTCAGTCAGGTTAAAAGATTGAATTTACCAAAAAAATAGTAAATTATTACGAATATAAAATAAATAATCTATTAATTTTTCTCCTAGCAAATTATCATTTTCTTACCTATTACCCCTTTAATTGTTAATTAAAACAATTTTCGATCTAATATATAACGCTACTCCATAATATTTATTTTCTCAAACTCATTTACTAACCTCCTTTCTGCATTGAATTAAGGTGGATGAGCAGAAAGAGCATCTAATGTTTAATATATATATATATATATATATATATATATATATATATATATATATATATATATATATATATATATACTAGAATTCACTAAACATTGTAAATGTTAAGTATAACTCAATAATGTTATATATGATAATGATAAACGGTATTTTCGTTTTCTCTTTTTTTATTTAATAAAATCTTAAACACTTATAAAGACTAAGAAAACATCCATTGTTTTTATCTTAATTGAAATTTTATACCTCTTCTTTGAATTGTTTTATGGTTGATTCAACCGACGTTTTTAATGTTAATTTGATTGATTCCTAAAGAACTTTTAAGCTAAGCATCAAAGAAGTCCAAATTCATAGATATCTTGCACTATCTTTCATGGGGAATTGAACGTGCCTTGGCTCTAAATTTAGGCGGAAGCTATCCAAGTTTAGATAGGGATACAATCTTAAATATTTGTTAAAACCTCTCTCAATTGAATCTAATTACATTCCTTCTTAATAGCTGTTCTGAATTTTTCAAGTCGACTCCATAATGTTGAGAAAACATGAACTATTAAATGAAAAATTAAAATTGTATTGAGTAAGTATGTATGGCCACATAATCTAAGAAATTGACTATGGTGTTAAGTTGTTATTTTCATTTTGAGGACAATTTTAATTAAATAATATGGTTGATCTTCCGGAGGGTGTTGTGGAAAGTGAATGTTAAACGGAAGTAAAAAAAAAATAGTATTTTATTAAAACTCGAATGTTGATAATTGGTGGATTGATAGCTTCTCCTCATCTCCTCTGGACAGAGGAAGTTTCTTGAGTTATTTTCGTATCAGTAATGAAATATAAAGAAAAATTTTACGAACAAACGTTCAAGAACATAATTATTGTCTCGAGTCATTAACTTTAGCCTCTACCGCTAGGGGTCGTTGAGACTTTCCCAAACCGCAGTCACTAGTCATACCGCGACCATTGGCATAGAAGGTTGTTATGCTAGCCACTGCAAAACCGGTGACCTTTGATAGATTTATGTAATAATTCCTTATTAATTTTGCTAAAAACATATGAGATATATCCAAGAGCCATCTGCTGGTTTTGAACCCGCGACCTTTGGCATAGAAGGCTGTCATGCTAGCCACTGCAAAACTGGTGACCTTTGATAGATTTATGTAATAATTCCTTATTAATTTGATTAAAAACATAAAATATATATCCAAGAGCCATCTGCCGGGTTTGAACTCGCGGCCTTTGGCATAGAAGGCTGTTATGCTAGCCACTGCAAAACCGGTGACCTTTGATAGATTTATGTAATAATTTGGGTCAAAACATAAAAGATATATCCGAGAGACATCTGCCGGTTTGAACCCGCGACCTTTGACATAGTAGGCTGTTATGCTAGCCACTGCAAAACTGGTGTCCTTTGATAGATTTATTTAATAATTCCCTATAAATTTGGTTAAAAATATAAAAGAAATATCCAAGGGCCATCTGTCGGTTTTGAACCCGCGACCATTGGCATAGAAGGTTGTTATGCTAGCCACTGCAAAACCGGTGACCTTTGATAGATTTATGTAATAATTCCTTATTAATTTTGCTAAAAACATATGAGATATATCCAAGAGCCATCTGCTGGTTTTGAACCCGCGACCTTTGGCATAGAAGGCTGTCATGCTAGCCACTGCAAAACTGGTGACCTTTGATAGATTTATGTAATAATTCCTTATTAATTTGATTAAAAACATAAAAGATATATCCGAGAGACATCTGCCGGGTTTGAACCCGCGACCTTTGACATAGTAGGCTGTTATGCTAGCCACTGCAAAACTGGTGTCCTTTGATAGATTTATTTAATAATTCCCTATAAATTTGGTTAAAAATATAAAAGAAATATCCAAGGGCCATCTGTCGCTTTTGAACCCGCGACCATTGGCATAGAAGGTTGTTATGCTAGCCAATGCAAAACCGGTGACCTTTGATAGATTTATGTAATAATTCCTTATTAATTTGATTAAAAACATAAAATATATATCCAAGAGCCATTTGCCGGATTTGAACTCGCGGCCTTTGGCATAGAAGGCTGTTATGCTAGCCACTGCAAAACCGGTGACCTTTGATAGATTTATGTAATAATTTGGGTCAAAACATAAAAGATATATCCGAGAGACATCTGCCGGGTTTGAACCCGCGACCTTTGACATAGTAGGCTGTTATGCTAGCCACTGCAAAACTGGTGTCCTTTGATAGATTTATTTAATAATTCCCTATAAATTTGGTTAAAAATATAAAAGAAATATCCAAGGGCCATCTGTCGGTTTTGAACCCGCGACCATTGGCATAGAAGGTTGTTATGCTAGCCAATGCAAAACCGGTGACCTTTGATAGATTTATGTAATAATTCCTTATTAATTTGGCTAAAAACATATGAGATATATCCAAGAGCCATTTGCCGGATTTGAACCCACGACCTTTGACATAGAAGGCTGTCATGCTAGCCACTGCAAAACTAGTGACCTTTGATAGATTTATTTAATAATTTTGTATAAATTTGGTTAAAAATATAAAAGAAATATCAAAGGGCCATCTGTCGGGTTCGAACCCACGACCCTTTGGCATAGAATAGTAACATAAAGTAAATGTTAAATGAACAAAAAATAACAAGATTTAATAAAAACATTAAGTTTTGGATAACAAAACCTCATTAAACTAACTGTATAGAATGGAATTGATTCAACAAATATGAATTTAATTAAAAAAATTATGAATTTTAATGGTAAATTATGTATTTGACTGAAAAAATTATGAATTTGACTGAAAAATATGAATTCGACTAAAAAAGCTATAAATAGAGAGATGACGTGTGTTAAGAAAAATCACTTATATATCCAACCAGGTTGGCCTCTCTCTCATGCCTTCAGACTTGGTCCCTTTCATAAAAATCCTTCGTAGGCCCTTGTATGCATCGACAAGAGCTCTCTTGAACCGGTTTCCGACCTAGCCAGATAGCCGACCTTGTAGCAGTTGCACTAGTGAGGCTGACCTTGACCATTGTTCCATAATATTTTTATGGTCGTTCATTGACTCGGTCGCATAAGGAGGCTGTGGAAGAGCTATAAAACACGCATGACATTTGTTGGAGCCCGGGAAGATGGGACTCCTCCTCGAGTTCTCCCCCGCATTGGAAAGTGAATGTTAAACGGAAGTAAAAAAAAAAAATAGTATTTTATTAAAACTCGAATGTTGATAATTGGTGGATTGATAGCTTCTCCTCATCTCCTCTGGACAGAGGAAGTTTCTTGAGTTATTTTCGTATCAGTAATGAAATATAAAGAAAAATTTTACGAACAAACGTTCAAGAACATAATTATTGTCTCGAGTCATTAACTTTAGCCTCTACCGCTAGGGGTCGTTGAGACTTTCCCAAACCGCAGTCACTAGTCATACCGCGACCATTGGCATAGAAGGTTGTTATGCTAGCCACTGCAAAACCGGTGACCTTTGATAGATTTATGTAATAATTCCTTATTAATTTTGCTAAAAACATATGAGATATATCCAAGAGCCATCTGCTGGTTTTGAACCCGCGACCTTTGGCATAGAAGGCTGTCATGCTAGCCACTGCAAAACTGGTGACCTTTGATAGATTTATGTAATAATTCCTTATTAATTTGATTAAAAACATAAAATATATATCCAAGAGCCATTTGCCGGATTTGAACTCGCGGCCTTTGGCATAGAAGGCTGTTATGCTAGCCACTGCAAAACCGGTGACCTTTGATAGATTTATGTAATAATTTGGGTCAAAACATAAAAGATATATCCGAGAGACATCTGCCGGGTTTGAACCCGCGACCTTTGACATAGTAGGCTGTTATGCTAGCCACTGCAAAACTGGTGTCCTTTGATAGATTTATTTAATAATTCCCTATAAATTTGGTTAAAAATATAAAAGAAATATCCAAGGGCCATCTGTCGGTTTTGAACCCGCGACCATTGGCATAGAAGGTTGTTATGCTAGCCACTGCAAAACCGGTGACCTTTGATAGATTTATGTAATAATTCCTTATTAATTTTGCTAAAAACATATGAGATATATCCAAGAGCCATCTGCTGGTTTTGAACCCGCGACCTTTGGCATAGAAGGCTGTCATGCTAGCCACTGCAAAACTGGTGACCTTTGATAGATTTATGTAATAATTCCTTATTAATTTGATTAAAAACATAAAATATATATCCAAGAGCCATCTGCCGGGTTTGAACTCGCGGCCTTTGGCATAGAAGGCTGTTATGCTAGCCACTGCAAAACCGGTGACCTTTGATAGATTTATATAATAATTTGGGTCAAAACATAAAAGATATATCCGAGAGACATCTGCCGGGTTTGAACCCGCGACCTTTGACATAGTAGGCTGTTATGCTAGCCACTGCAAAACTGGTGTCCTTTGATAGATTTATTTAATAATTCCCTATAAATTTGGTTAAAAATATAAAAGAAATATCCAAGGGCCATCTGTCGGTTTTGAACCCGCGACCATTGGCATAGAAGGTTGTTATGCTAGCCAATGCAAAACCGGTGACCTTTGATAGATTTATGTAATAATTCCTTATTAATTTGGCTAAAAACATATGAGATATATCCAAGAGCCATTTGCCGGATTTGAACCCACGACCTTTGACATAGAAGGCTGTCATGCTAGCCACTGCAAAACTAGTGACCTTTGATAGATTTATTTAATAATTTTGTATAAATTTGGTTAAAAATATAAAAGAAATATCAAAGGGCCATCTGTCGGGTTCGAACCCACGACCCTTTGGCATAGAATAGTAACATAAAGTAAATGTTAAATGAACAAAAAATAACAAGATTTAATAAAAACATTAAGTTTTGGATAACAAAACCTCATTAAACTAACTGTATAGAATGGAATTGATTCAACAAATATGAATTTAATTAAAAAAATTATGAATTTTAATGGTAAATTATGTATTTGACTGAAAAAATTATGAATTTGACTGAAAAATATGAATTCGACTAAAAAAGCTATAAATAGAGAGATGACGTGTGTTAAGAAAAATCACTTATATATCCAACCAGGTTGGCCTCTCTCTCATGCCTTCAGACTTGGTCCCTTTCATAAAAATCCTTCGTAGGCCCTTGTATGCATCGACAAGAGCTCTCTTGAACCGGTTTCCGACCTAGCCAGATAGCCGACCTTGTAGCAGTTGCACTAGTGAGGCTGACCTTGACCATTGTTCCATAATATTTTTATGGTCGTTCATTGACTCGGTCGCATAAGGAGGCTGTGGAAGAGCTATAAAACACGCATGACATTTGTTGGAGCCCGGGAAGATGGGACTCCTCCTCGAGTTCTCCCCCGCATTGGAAAGGGAGATGGCGAGGTCATCCATGGCATCCCATTACGGAATGCCATGTTCCATTTCGTAATAGTCCTTGTCGGCTCTTCCTTTCCCTCAAGGATCCCCCTCTCCGGTCAGTGTTCCGCGTCCAAAAACGTATTAGCGTCCTTATCTGATTTTAAACTAGCACTTGTACACGTCTCGAATTATAGGATGTACTCCAGGAAGCATCGAAATCTCAGCGTTGTTTGGTTTGCAATTCGAGGGTGTGAAATTTCGGGGTTTGCATATTCGCTGCAAATGACTATGTCCTTTGTATGTATAATGATATTCTACCTTAGAGAATTAAGGTTGCTCAGTAGGTCTTGTTTACAACGGAGAACCGACTTGAACACCGTAGCGACCTTGCGCGAAGAAAAAATAAAGAAAGAAAAGTGAATCTTCTTTTGGAACCTTCTGTTACCTAGGAATAACAGTAAAGTACAAAAACTGAGTCTTGTGCCTGGCATATCAATAAAAACGTTAGAAAAAAAACTTAAGGTTATACTTAAGTAAAATAGTAAATACGATAACTTGTATGACATACAACTACTACTTACATTATTTATAAAGTAGTGAAAACAACGATAATTGTATATGTATATATATATATATATATATATATATATATATATATATATATATATATATATATATATATATATATATATATATATATAATAAATAAACAATTTCATTTTTGCAACGTTTCGAGAATTTTGAGAACACTAGGTGTTCTTTCAAAATTTGTGGTCTGCACATATGTCTATTTAAGACACTATTTTGTCTAAAATTGCATGATTATGAGAACAATAAATTCCCGAAACGTTGCAAAAATAAAATTATTTATTTATTGACTGAAACCTAAGAACAGTAGAAAACTTAAATTATCAACAGTCTAGAACTGATCAAACAAGATATATATAATATTATATATATATATATATACATATATATATATATATATATATATATATATATATATATATATATATATATATACATTTTTATATAAGTGTAAAACTGGGTGTGCTAAAGAACACGGTATTTAAAGAATTGCTCACTTGTGCTTTTGCGTGTTTTCGTTGAAATACGATATCTTGTTGAAAGATGAATATGTTTCTAAATTAACCTTTGTTGATACTTGATTTAGTGATGTGATTAGTCTGGTTTAATAGTTTTCTTTTCTTGCTGAATTTTTTGGGAAATTTTAACATTCTATACTACATCAACTTCCCTACTGATGAATAACGATATCTTAATGAAAGAAGAATATGATTTTAAGTTGCAAAATAACTTATAGAAAATGCTAACCCCTGACAGTTCTGAGTTTCAGTTAAATATTAAAGAACCATACTGTTTATTGTCCGACCGCTGGCAAGGTGGTAATTGACCGAGATCATGATCAACCATTTGTTATTCAATCGTTTTTGGTTGGAAACCCAAAATGTAGAGACTAGATGAGCCGCAGAAGGCGTCGATCCACCGTTGATTTAGCAGAATAAGAAATTATCCGGTAATAGTTGGGTCAAACGTGTGATTTATCAATCCTATTCCCATTCTAGCAATACCTACTTCGTTCCACTTTTAAATATATTTGTAACTTCATTAACCTATATATCATATACACCACTGTGAACCAGTTAATAGAAAAATTAAAAGAGTATGATATTACTCTGTATCTAGCATTTGTTGACTTCACTAAAGCTTTTGACAGCCTCAAGCATGACAGTATATTTTCAGCTTTGAAACACATAGGCGTGGCAGAAAAATACATTTCTATAATTACTGAACTATACAGTGATAACATCGCCTATGTTGAAACAGATATTAAAGGACCTATGGCAACCCAAAGGAATTAATATCAACGGAAACAAATTAAATCATCTAAATTTTGCAGACGACATAGTGTTGATATCAAGTACCCAGGACGAGTTAATAGAAATGCTGAAAGACTTGGAGAGAGTGTGTGGTCAGGTTGGTCTTGTGATGAATTTATCCAAAACTAAAATAATGACAAATTCAGAAAATATATCCAAAATAGAAAATGCTCTCGCAAAAATAGAATTAGTCAAAGACATTACTTACCTAGGACAGACCATTTCATTCGATGACCGCCTTTCCAAAATTCAAAAACGGATTGCCTCTTGCTGGAAAAAATTTTGGGTCTTCAAGAACTTAATGAAAAGCTTCACCGAAAGTAAATGGAAAAGGTTAGTATTCAATACCTGCATTCTCCCAACTTTGACTTATGGTAGCCAGACATGGTCTCTCACTAAATCCCAGGAAAGAAGAATTAACGTTTGGCAAAGAAGAATGGAGAGGAGTATGACAAATGTGAATTTAAAGCATAAAGGAAAAAATACGCCTCTGAGAGAGACCACTTTGGTGAGGGATGCTGTGGGTTGTATAAGGAAGCTGAAATGGAAATGGGCTGGCCATTTAATGCGAATAAAAGACCCCAGGTGGAGACCTCTCGGAAAGCAACGTAAGCAAGGAGGGCAACTCAAAAGATGGTCGGACGAAATTAAGAAACAAGAAGGAATATCTTGGCATAGGAAAACAGAAGACCGAATTAAAATGCCAAGGTATTGAAAAACCAGCGGCGAACTCATAACCCAGAAGGTATGGCTGGTCACCGATCAAGACTATTCCTCCTTCAGGAGAGGCCTACACATTAGTAGAAAACCATTTTATTTTTATTTATCTAAAGATAAAAATTTTTATTTAATCAAGTTTTTTTTTGCAATTTTAATAAAAAAGATGTTAGTAAATTTTATTTAAATAGTTGTATACAATATTTGGTCACATTGTTTTCTTTTTACTTACATCAATTATTAAAAGTGTTTTTAAAATAAAAATAAATATATATAAACTTTATGTACCAACAAAAATTGTAAATATATGTAAATAAAGGCTTATCTTATCTTATCTTATCTTATATCATATATAAAGTAAGGAAATGTTTTGCGATCGTGAAAATATTTAAATTCTAGTTTTCAAGGAAAATATTTCAACGAATATTTCAGATAAAACGAAATGCCCTACGAAACTGAAACTTCGTAATTAAGACAACTTTACGCCCGATATGTTACACCAACTTTTTTACTATTCGGGGAACCGATATTGCTACTTTATACCATGCATTTTGCATCTTTTCACGATTTTCTGAAAAAGATTTTAAATATTTTGATCGAACTCTCTGTATCGTTGTTAACATAAAATAATGCTTACCTATATATGAAATAATAGTTACCCACTTGTGGAGGGAGAGGCCCAGTCTGGGGTCCCCATAGCAGTTTGTATATATTGTATATAGTTAAGTTTGTTTGTATGATGTTTATTTATTTCCCAACTTTGTATTTATCTCTACTACATGTTGTTTTTTATTTGTTTGTTGTTTCTTTTTGGTGTTATTAGTTGTTATTGTTTTGTATATATTTCAATTTATTCATTTCCGATTTTATGTAATTTGACTTTATCATTATTTTCTGTACATATTGTATGAATGTGTATCACATCACTATTACTACTGTTCATTATGAAACAAATTGTAATAAATCTCAATAAATAAATAAATAAGTAAAATTGAAAAAAATTCTGACTGTATGTTTTCTTATGCTATCGAAAGCTACCACAAATATATCATTATTTTTTATGTCTCTCAATAACAAAATATTTGCAATAATTTCGATTTTTCCATTTTACAAAGTCTGTTTTTAAAGCGCATAACATTTCCTACTAAATTATAAATAGACTAGACTTTTTTTTTGAACAGCCAGGTACTGAATTCAAGGTTGATAGTAGTTTATCTACCGTATTTGTAAATCGCAAATACGGAGATCAAAAAATGTTAAGTCATCGAAGCGAATAGGCTGAAACTGAAAAATAAAGAAAACGCTGAAAATTACTTCACAATGGTTTGTCATTTCCAAATAACTATATTAGTGTGTTACTGTTTATGTAGCTGTTAATAACTGATAATCTTTTCGATTTTTTTTTTCTATTTTGAATAATGGGGGAATTACATCAATTATAATTTGTGACCTGAATATATATCAATCAACATTTTTTTTTTCTGTTTATCGTGCTTTACTGAATCTGAAACTAAATACATATATGTCTCTGTCTTTAAAAATAATTGAGTTATGTGCGGATTTATGAGTAAACGTTCAATTTTTTCTTTTCTTTTTTCTCTTTTTTTAAAAATAATTATTCAAATAATTATAATTATATAAAATATATTTTTGTGCAAAGTTTTTTTATTCGTTGTTTTAATTTTAACAGCAAAAAAACTTCTTTTTCGCCCTCACTTCTTTGCAAAAAAAAAAATAAAAACAATACAAAAAGAAAAACGATTTACCAAAATAAAGATAACAGAAAAAAATGAAGTAAAGATAATAATAAATAAATTAAATTTTAGAATTATAACATAGATAAATTTGAAATATTTATTACAAAACAAAAAAAATTTGACATAAAATTTAATTTGCCATCTGCATTTCTTTTGCAATAAGCAAATTTGTGGACTGCTGAAGCAGCGGCTCATCATAGCAGAGTTCGTTAAGTGATCAGCATATCTCTTGGCCACCGCCTGCGTAGTCGTCGGGGTGGGCTGTAAGGATTCGTAGAGCATTTTAATGTTTCTGTAAGAGGGTTGGTGTTGTATGTTAGTCTTTGGTGGAAGTTATTGTATTGTTCTGTAGCAGTGGCTGAAATAGTCGGAATGTTTAAGTCGTTATGTATAACGTCATTTGTTACGTAGAACGGTGCGTCCACTATTTTGCGCAGCACTTTCGACTGAAAGGACTGTATTCTTTGGATACTTGTTGGTTTGGCAGAGCCCCACAGTTCTATCCCGTATGTCCAGATTGGTTTTAGCAAAACTTTGTAAAGAGTTAGTTTGTTGGTTAATGATAATTTAGAGCGTCTGTCAAGTAATCTAGATAAAAGACCGTATCGTCTGTTGAGTTCTTTGCGTTTTTGTCGAATGTGGGTACTCCAGGTCAGTCTTTTGTCCAAGTGAATACCTAAATATCGAATTTCGTCGGAAGGCGGAATAGGAATATTATTAAAGTTAATGGGAGGAGAAGGTTTGTGGTTCAGGGTGAACACTACATGAGCACTCTTGGACTCGTTCATCTTTATTTTCCATCTAGAAGCCCAAGCAGAAATTTCATCAAGGTGGTTTTGGAGGGATATTGCCGCTTGTAAAGGATCCTTATCTGAACAAAGAACAGCTGTATCATCAGCAAAAGTAGCCAAAAGAGTCCTATTGTGCTGGGGAAGATCTGACATATAAATGTTAAACAATATTGGTCCTAAAACACTGCCCTGAGGTACACCTGCCTTAATTTGCTGAATGTCTGAGAGTTCGGTCCCGACTTTGACAGAAAAATGTCTATCCGAAAGGTATGAAAGGAATATTAAATAGAACGTAGGTGGAAGTAAAATTTTCAGTTTGCAAAGCAATCCTTCGTGCCAAACCTTGTCGAAAGCCTGACTAATGTCAAGGAAAACACCTGGACAATATTTTTTTGACTCTAGTGAATTTGAAATGAAATCAACTAAACGATGAGATTGTTGTATAGTGGAATGATGTTTTTTAAAGCCGAACTGATGATTGGGTATAAACTTTAATATTTCAAGAGAATCTAAACGGTGAAGAAGTATTTTTTCGAATAATTTTGAGAACGAAGGAAGAAGGCTGATCGGGCGATAGGAATTTAAACAGTCTGAGGATTTATTTGGTTTTAGCACCATGATAACTTCTGAATATTTCCACAAGACTGGAAAATACGTGATTTTGAAAATTGAATTATAAATATTGGTTAAAAAAAGGATTGCTTTCCATGGTAAATTTTTAATAATGAAATTCGTAATTAAGTCAAACCCTGGAGCTTTATTGTTCGGCAAGCTCTTAATAATATCACGAACTTCGTACGGATGAATTGCTTTTGGAGGTAATGTCATTGGTAAGGGCACGTTAAGGTAATACTATCAACGAAGCCAGTAAAACTGAACCTCTGAAACCCCCACCGATTTATGTAAAATCAGTCAGTAACTTCAGAATGCTTTGTGACGAACTTACCAAAGAAGTAGGATCTAACGGATTTACATTGAAATCCGGAGCGAACAATGTTGTTATCATGTCTGAAAATTCTGATGGTTACAGGCGGATATCTAGGTATCTGAAAGAAAAAAATGCAGAGTTTCATACATATCAGCTCCCTGAGGATCGACCTTTTCGCGTTGTTATAAGAAACTTACATCACACTATAGGATGTGATTTAATTAAAACGGAATTAGAAGACCTGGACTATCGTGTATTTGGTGTCCATAATATCCTTCATCCAAAGACAAAGACCCCATTACCCTTATTTTTTGTTGATTTAGAGAAAAACAATAAGAGTTCCGAAATCTTCTCGCTACAATTTTTGTATCATACAAAAATTAAAGTTGAGGAACCCAGAAAAAGAAATGAAATTGCTCAATGCAAAAGGTGTCAATCTTATGGCCACACGAAAACGTATTGTAATTTAAAACCACGATGCGTCAAGTGCGCTGGACCTCATCTTACATCTAGTTGCAAAAAACCCCAAGACCAACCGCCTAAATGTGTGCTTTGTGAAGACGCTCACCCAGCTAATTATAGAGGATGCAGTGTGCACAAGCAATTGAAAAAACTTAGGCAGGGCCCAGCAAGACGTCTCTACTTTTATGGAGGACAGGAAACGAACCAGAGCTCAGTAGAAGAAAAAGAAGAAGCCATAACCTTCGTCCAGAGAAACAGATCAGTAAGTAATTTTGAGCCACCGCCACAATTACTAACTGACTGTGTTCAGGTTGCTACGCAACCAACATACTCACAAACCATGACCAGGACACCTAATGACGTTGTACCAATACCTAACCTCACAGCCCAAAATGTACCAGATGTGACGACACAACTTACTGACTTTATAAACGAATTTAAAAATCTTGTTACGCCCCTGATAAAGTTACTTACTTCGCTGTTGCAGCATGTCCTTCCGACCCTTATTAAATGAGAGGACTGAAAGTAATTCTTTGGAATGCCAACGGTGTCCTATCCCGTAAGAACGAACTCGAAATTTTTCTTAGCGACAATGACATAGACGTGGCCCTACTAACTGAGACTCACTTGACAAAATGTAAACCGTTTCATTTACCTTCTTATATTACCTACAGGACTGACCATCCTTCAAATACAGCCAAGGGAGGTACCCTCATTCTTATTAAGAGTTCAATCAGTCACCACTTTAATGCTTCTGAGGGCTTCGAGGATTTTCAGTGTACATCAATAATTGTTGATGTACTCAATTTCAATTTGAACATTGCAGCTCTATATTGTCCCCCTCGTGGAAATTTGTCTATTCAAACGTTTGAGCACTTGTTACATTCTTTGGGTAACAGATTTTTATGTGGTGGGGATTATAATGCCAAGAACCAGGTATGGGGTAGCAGGATGACAAACACCAGGGGCAGAGCCCTACACAATGCAATTCTTGCTAAGCGATGTAAATTCCTATCTCCGCCCTCACCGACATATTGGCCTATGGATGTTAATAGGGTGCCTGACATCTTGGATTTCTTCATCACTAAGGGATTTAATTTGCACCACTGTAACATCACTGACCTGACTGACTTATCTTCTGATCACTCCCCCCTTCTTTTAACTATAGATTCTAAACCGCTAATTAAAACTCCGCGACCAACATTAACGCCTGGGAAAATTGATTGGTGTAATTTTAGATTATGCATTGAAAATTCATTGTCGCTTAATACTGATATACGGACACCAGATGATTTAGACGATGCAGTATATCACCTAACGCGAACCATTCAAAAGTCCGCCTGGGATTCTAATCTGCCCAAGAAAACGACAGACAGACACCAACAAAATTATCTCCCTCCAGGTGTTCGTCACCTTGTTATCCTGAAAAGAAAAGCTAGAAAATTATGGCAACAGACTCGTTACCCATCGGACAGACATAATTTTAATAAACTAACTCGTCAGCTTAAAGAGGAAATAAGACGTTCAAAAACTGAAAACTTTAATAACTTCTTGAAACGTACATCGACTGGTGAGAAACCATTATGGAATTTGACCAAACGGATACTCCAACATCACGAAGTTTCTCATCCGCTTCGATATCCTGACGGTTCTTGGGCAAAATCAGACGCACAAAAAGCTCAATTGTTTGCTAACCATCTCAGTGGGACTTTTAAAACTCATGATGATATTAATGACAGACTATGTACAACTCTTGTTCAATCCCACCTTAACGTGCCCTTACCAACATAGATAAATAATGAAAAAAAATATTAAATAAAGAATCATGAAAAAACAAATAACAATAATAATAGTAATAATAAATAAAAGATAAAATAAAATATGAATATAACAAATAATACTAAAATAAAATAATGTAAGGAAAAATAAATAAAATAAAATAAAGAATAATAATAATTTAAAAATTAAATTAAATTATAAGTTAAACTGTTAAAGTAAAAAAAAAAAAAAAAGGAGATAAGTTATATTTGCTGAATGAAACGAATATTCATTATAAATTTAATGGTACTGTTAATAAGCTTCTCACTGTCGCTCAAAGCCTCCGAGACCTGGCTTGGTACGCCACATTTTTTAATTTCTCTCCTGTACCGTGAACATTCCTCATCGTTACAGTCACTTTACAGTGATTTTATTGAGGCAGATTTGTTCTTGGGATGAGACTCTCATGTGTGAGGCGGCAGTGCCCTATCCTCAGGCGGGTGATAACTACCTCCTTACGCCGGTATTTTCTTGAAGATGTGGAGCTGACATTGGGTTTGATGTCTTTAAGTTTGTTATTTCTCAATAGATTTCAGGTCTTCTGCTTTTTATATTTGTTATTCTGGTTCTACATATCTTGAAACACAAGCCCTCAAATTTTGAGGGAGAGTAATTTCCACTTTTTTTTTTTTTTGTCGATTAGAAAGGTTCATTATTGAAAAAAATAAACCAAAATATGGTCTAAATAAGTTATTAATATTCCCAAAATGGACAGAGGCAAATTTGTGAAAATCGTACTCTGTACTTTAACTGCTTGATTATTTGAGTTCAGTATTCCTACTTTTTTTAAATTATTTGTCCACCTCTATATCTTGTGTTGCAAATGGGTAATTTCTTCAAAAGATTTTATCAAGCACGTTATCATATTGTTCAAATTTCCATGTTGTATTTTTATGTACAGTTGTAAATATCAATAAAAATATATATTTTTTTTTAATACAGATTTTGGTTACAATGATATATAAATCTTTCCTATTATTCATTCGATAATGTTCTTCATTCGTGATAACTTTATGCCATTGAGTATTACCACAGGATGTTCACAGCTGCCAAAGTTACTAAATACTTTTTCACGCTCATGTAAATTAAGTTGCTCTAACAATCCTAGTAAATTTAATTACATGTTTAATACTCTTGGTAAGACACAGAAATAGAGGTATTGAACCCTGACAGTACAATTATATGTTAAATTAGAGTGATTGTAAGACTGTTACTAGTCATTATTTACATCTCAAGTGTTTGCTGAACGTACTGTTTAGTGTGTAATTGAGGACGTTTTATTGATTGTTTTATTGAAGCTATTAAAAACATAATAAAACGAGACTGTTTTAATTTACTGAATCATTTAATGCCGGTGGTAATTGTGTGAATGTCGAAACTATCACATTAAATAAAGCTGCTATTAATTTTATCTCTTACGAAATAGAAAACATTTAAATAGGATGTTAATTATATGCCTCTATTTCACCTAATAAAAGACAAGGATATCAATGGCTAGTTTTATGGGGTTTTTTCTTTATGATATAGTTAAAATATGTATGTGTAAATTATAGGTATGCTAAATAGGGGTATAATTAATTTAAATAAAATGTATACATATATGAAACCTGACTATGTTAGAGAAAATATAAACGAAAGCTACTCTTAGTTATTTGTTGATAAATTATTTAAATTCGTTAATTTTAGTGTTAATATTATTTCTAAAATCCTTTTTGTTTTTCGGGTTTCATCTTTTTTTTAATCTCTCAATCAGCAATCAGTCAGTATTTATCCAGTTTATATTTTGGATATACTGTTTTCGAAATTAATTACAGCAATTTCCACTGAATAATTTAATTTAATTTTTTAGTTACGGCAGTCCGAAACTATTTTATAACAATGAAAAGAAAATCTGATACGCACAACACACGGCTTTCAGTTACCACAACTGTTAAAATTAATTTTAAAACTATTTACTATACTTTAATTGAACAAATATTTTAAGTTGATTTTAATAAAACGTGTATTCATTTTTGTTGGAGACATATGATTTAGATTAAATAATGTAACTATATTAAATTGTTAATCATTAATATGTTTATTCGTCCTTATTTATTATTCTCTATTCGTCACTTCATATTACCTTTTACAACTTTGTGTATCAGATAATATTTTTTCCAAAATCTTTCTCTTTCCAACCGTATATTATACGTCTATATTACTGTTCTTAATGTAAAAAAACAAAAAATTACATTAAAAAAAAATTGTTTTGCTCTTCTATCCTTTCGTTGGTCATAAAATTCGTCCAACTTGTATATTTGATGAGGAAGATGGTTGGGGGGTACGGTCATAAATTAGAAACACACATTTAAAATAAGTGTTATTTTAATTATGTGCCGACGTTTCGGCCTACAATGTGGGCCTTCATCAGGGCTAAAAGAAACAAGATAACAACCAATGAAATTATAGACTTAATAATGCGTTAGGTATATAATAATAATATGACAGTAATAAATTATGGGAATATAAATAAAATTAAATGTAAAATGATAATAAGATGACAATTATAAAGTATGGAAATAAGGTGACAGTTATAAAGTATGGAAATAAACAAAATTAAGATGATAGTTATAAAGTATGGAAGTAAACATAATTGAGATGATAATATTGTAATGAGAATATATAAAGAGAGACTAAGCAAATGAAAAAAATGACAAAGGAAAATATGTGAACAATTAAAATTTTAAATATTAACAATTTTGAAGTGATATATGACGGTAATATATTAAAAACATAGTTAAGAGTATAGGTAATATATAAAAAAGAACATAGTTACTACAAAAGAGAAAACAGTATGAATAAAAAATAATTTTAAATTTTAAAATAATGTAATATTAAACTAATAATTATATGTCAGGATATGTAACGGAGAAAGATATGAGTATGGAAAGAGGGAGAAAGAAATGGGGGATGAAAAAAGATCCTTATCAATAAGAAAAAAGATACATACTTGAATTTGACCTGAAGACGCTGCCTAAAGGAGTGATGTTTCCCAGTTTAAAAAACGCTCATAGCGTGGAACGGAAAATATGAGAACTAGAATGTCCGTTAGGACTTTTCCAAGAAGCTAAGTTGTGTTTACTGATTCGATTGTTAAAAAATAGCCAAAAGTTATTACTTGAGAGTACTTGAGTTATTACTTATGAGTATTTGATAAAATTGTAAGAAATAGTGACAAGGTAAAGATTAAAAGATATTAAGTAATAACGGATGACGATGATAAATGACGATTAGGTAATAACGAATACTTGTATATTTAGCCGTCTGGTATATTTAGATAAAATGGTTAATCTTTTGGAATATTCAAAATTAAAGGTAGTTTTGAATGAAATCTACATAATATTAAAGCCCATTGAATTTTACATCCATATAGTGAGTTTAATCAAAATCGTTAGAGCCGTTTTTGAGAAAATCGGAAAAAGGTGCAAAATGATAAAATATATTAAGTGGCCCTTCTGGTTTGCCGATTTTCATGAAAAAGTTGCTGTAATATATAATAATAATAATAATAATAGGCTTACCGAACCCGAAGGTTCGATGCCGATACCACCAAACTTCGCCTGCACAGACTCGTCCAATGTTCACCGGTCAAGCCCAAGCCCCGAGATCAGCCTTAATGCAATCCTCCCATCGACGCTTCGGCCTACCTTTCGGACGCCTACCAGTCGGTTCAGCGAATACCAACTTTCTCGGAATCCGTTCCTCACTAAGCCCAACAACTTTACGCGCCCATTTGAGTCTCCGCGATGCTATCAACTCAATTATATTCACAGGGTACAAACTCCGCAATTCCGCGTTGTGCAACCTTCTAAACTCCCCAGTGGCCTCATCTCTCTTCGGACCAAATATTTTACGCAGCACCTTATTCTCGAAAACCTTAAGCCGTTGTTCATCCTTCAAAGTAAGCGGCCACGTTTCGCATCCGTAAAGAACCGTTGGAAGAATAATAGTTTTATAAGTTCTAACCTTTAAGTTTTTAGACAGAAGCCGCGAGCTAAGCAATTTAGCAACCGAATAATAACACGCATTTCCCACCTTTAACCGGGACTTTATTTCTTCCTGGATTTCATTTTTTCTTGTTATCATTGAACCTAAATACTTGAATTTCTCTACGTGTTCAAAAGTATGACCTGAAATATTAATATCATCAAGATCACCACCATTTCTGCAACTAATCATATATTTCGTCTTATCGGTATTTAATTCGAGACCTATTTGTTTACCGGTTTTTATTAACACACTTGTATTTAGTTGTATAGTTTCTGTGTCTTCACCTAGTAGTACCAAATCATCGGCATACCCCAAAACCGGAATCTTGTCACCCATATGTAAGCCTTTCTCGGTACTCATCACCTTTTCTATAACATATTCTAAGGCTATATTAAACAAAACAGGTGAAAGGGAGTCACCCTGTTTCAAACCCGATCGCACCTCAAATCTCTCGGAGTAATTATGACCGATTCTAACTTTATGAAATGTTTCCGACAAACACATCTCTACTAGGTTTACTAACTTTTTAGGTATCCCCTGTTCAATCATGATGTTATATAGCTTCTGACGGTCTATGGAATCATAAGCCTTTTTAAAATCTATATAAAGTTGATGGACTACTCCGTTGTATTCCAGTTTCTTCTCTAATATTTGACGTAAGGAAAATATTTGATCAATAGTCGAGCGATTCCGCCTAAAACCACATTGGTAGTCTCCGATAATTTCCTCAGCGTATTCCGTGATTCGGCTAGTTAGTATTGACGAGAATATTTTATAGCATACTGGGAGAAGAGAGATCCCACGATAGTTGTTACAATCCGTCCTCGGTCCTTTTTTGTGAATCGGAATAAGTATTGATTCTTTCCATTCTTCGGGTATTTTTTCATTTTCCCAGATCTTTTTAACTAAAACATGTAATTTGGAAACGCCCGCTTCTCCACACGCTTTGATTAATTCACTCGTGATATTATCATTTCCTGCAGCTTTATACCGTTTTAATTTTCCTATCGCCATTTCAACTTCCTCTTTACTCGGTGCGTCTACCCATGGTTCAGCGCTCTGGTAGTCAGAGGGAGGAGATTGATTATTATTTTCCGTATTTAGAATGCCGTCAAAGTGTTGTTTAAATGTATTTAATATCTCAGTCGGATCCGCAATTATGTTGTTATTCGCATCTTTAACCCCATTCAATAGAGGTTCAAATCTTTTACGCGATTTGTTTATACCTTTGAACATCTCTCTTACGTTATTTTCGCTTCTGTGTTTTTCTATTTCTATTATTTTGCCTTTAAGATACTCCCTTTTCTTATTTTTTAAGAATTTTGAAGTTTCGTTTTTTACTAACCGAAAGTAAGCCACATTATTATCGCTTGGATTATTTAAGGAATTCAGTTTAGCGGTTTTTCTTTTTTCACACATATTTTGACAATCCCTGTCGAACCAAGGTTTGTTCTTTTTATTTTCGATTTTCCCAAGACATAAGTTACCGACCTCTTTAATATTATCCCTGATCCCTTCCCACAATTTGTTTACATCTTCGTTTTTCTCGTCTGAAGATTCCAAAGCATCGAACCTATTTTTTACTTCTATCGCGAATTGTTTTCTAATTTCGGGGTTGTTCAATTTAACAACATCAAAATTCTCGGGATGAATATAGTTCGGTGTTCTCTTTTTTGTATTTAGTTTTTGTCGAAGTTTCGCGATTACTAATTCATGATCAGATCCGCATTCTGCACCACGATACGATCTCACGTTAATTATGCTACTTTGCCATCTGTTTTGTACTAAAATATGATCTATTTGATTACGAGTATGTCCATCCGGCGATGTCCACGTATACTTATGAATGTCCTTATGTTTAAACGTAGTACTAAATGTACTACTGTAATATATATGAATATAAATTATATAGGGGTAAGAAATATGAAATTTCATTTTCGTACACCTTTTTCGTTTTTGTGCTGGACATACCACTGACACACACACACACACACACAGGCCTTTTTGCGGGACTTGGTTATTTCGACTCAGGAGACCCGAAACGTGTATTTCCGTTGAAAACACGAATTCGAAAATTTTCATGACCGCAATACTCTTCCTTACTATATATTTCATATATAGGTAAGTGAAAGTGAAAATGATTTAATTCATACCTATTTTCATTCAAAATTTCTTCAATTGATTTTAACAACAGATGAAGTGAAAGGCATGTGTTGCAAGCATCAATTTCTTTTTTTAAATGGCCGATGAAATAACCTTTCCTTGTTTAATATCGCAATCATAATAAAATGTCACGGCATATGGCCAGGCAATGTCTAAGACGTTGATGCCCTCATAGACCGTTAAAAAGAGTTAGTGATCGTAATAAAGAAATGACTTAGAGGACAGAGGTCGGCATATTTTCTTGATTGTTTTTTCCATTTCTGTTGCTCATCAGCTTCAAGAAGGACAAAGTTAATAACATCTGTAATTGCAGTCATGTGCTGGACATTATTTTTGACATTCTCCTGTACATTTGTTCACAGGTCCGCAATAATAATACATATGTTGGAATGTAGCATAATGATTGAAATTTGCTTCGAAAACATTTTTAGTAAACGACCAAAGGTTCCTAAATAAATAAATACCACAACCGTTAGCTATGACATTCTAAACAAGGTCGGCGCGCAGTGGTTCCAAACGCACTTTTTCGGAACAAAATTCTGCACTAGTTCTATTTAAGATATATCAGCCACTTTTACAACTTTTTTTTTTCTTAGTGAATTGACTATCAATGTTATGATTGGCATTTTTTCATCTCATTATATAGTTTTTTGTCGATAGTTTCAGGATAATGTCTCTGTAACTAATTAGTATATACTGTAACTAACTATATATCTATATTTCTTGCATTTAACTTTGTTCACAATCGTTATTAGATATGTTTAAGAAACTTTTGGGTTTCATATAACGACTTAATGATTTTTTAAGAATTTTCAAAAAATGTCATATAAAATTAAAATTATTTTAAATAACTCAATACATACACAACATAATCAAATGTTAGTTTTGTTTCTACTTTTTACTGACAAAATTTCAAAAGCGTAAATTGATTTTTACGCTTTTGGTAAAGAAGAACGCATGTTGGCTATAGAAATTTCTTCAATGGAAAGACCAGGAAAAATTGACATATAAAATTATTTTTATGTCTAACCTAATTTTTCCAAATGATAAACCATAATGAAGTACTGCCCCGAAGCGAGATACAATTATAAATGTATTTTTGTAGGGTATTTCTGTTATTTATTTTCCTTGAATTTAATACATAGAATTTTCCTACTGTAATGTATAGAATTTAAATAATAAACTAACATTTCAGATTAGATATAATCAGTATAAAAAATAAATAAAGAGAAATCTGCTCGAAAACACAATACAACGTCGAGAAACGAACCTGGTGTGTAATGCCACGGTACAGAAATGTGTATCAGTTTTCGTTTTCTAAAATTCTTCCTCAGTTACCAAATAATCTTTAGTACCTTAAAAATTCGCTTTAAAAAGTACCTGTGATTAGTTTATAGTTGTAATCGAATTTAACCCTGTCAAGCTCCGTTTTCATAAATATTCATAGCTATGATGACATAAACTACCATCAAATTATATTCATTAATTGAATTAATATTCTCATATTAAAATCATTTAGTTATCAGAGATTAATTTACTGTTTAATTAATAATCGCTAATTAATTAATAATGCGTAAAATAATTCCAGATATTTTTACAGCTCTTTCAAGTTACCAAAATTATTTGGTAGCTGAGAAAAATGTTTCTGAAGAAGGATTTGTCGCTGGTAGATACCCCTGCATTTTTGGTATTCCATGCCAGTTTCATCATTGTTTTGCGTTTTGGAGCAGAACTTCTGTTATTTATATAAATTCTATCTAATCTGTAATGCTAGTTTATAATTTAAAACGTAAAAATTACAATATGTATATATGATACAATTAATTTAAGGAAAATAAATAACAAAAGTACCATACACATATTTATAATTATATCAGTATGGCACTAATTATGGCAGTACTTCATGATAGTTTATCATTTGGAAACATTTTTACATCAAAATAATTTTATATTTCAAATTTTTCTGGTCTTTCCGTCGAAGAAATCTCTATAGCAGACACACAGAACTTTTTTTCGGGACTTGGTCATTTGGTCTGAGGAGACCCTAAAACGTGTATTTCCGTTGAAAACTGGAATTCGAAAATTTTCACGGTCGCAATAGTTTTCCCTTACTATATATTTCATATATAGATATGTGAAAGTAACAGGTATTCATTAACGGATCCAGGTCCTTAGCGTCGTATGATGATTTGTGGCCGTTACAAGTTGGAACCGTTTGTGTGCGGAACTGTTACTTCACATTACTGGAAGTGTTCCAAAATTATACAGGAAACCCCTACTTTCCATTTTTCTCTGACGAACTTCAATTGCAATAATTTATTACCTTCGAATAATATAACTGACACTTTTAGTAATAAATAATACAATAATACTGAAATTTTATTCTTGAGTCTTGATAGTTCAGTGAACAGTAGGCCGAGCATACGATGCTCCCTATTGTGATATATTTAATCATAAATATATTCTATAATCACCTTTGTGCTATTTCATATTTATTTATATCTCTTCCAAAAAAAAACAGTTTATGAATTTAATACGAGTACTTTTAGATAATTTATTATTATTTTGTCAATATTTTCTACTTTCAGAGCCTCTTATCATAAAGTAATAGAACTTTTGAACATTTTTTCGTTCATACCATTTGTAAAGTTTTACATAAAATCTAGGAAATGCGAAGTACTTTACTTGTAGTAATCCACAGCTACTTCACCAAGTTAAATAAAAGTCCACAGCCACAATCAAATAGTATATTAAAGGCGAAATTGGATACCGTTTCATAACATAACGAATTTATACAATAAAAAATTACGTTGGCTGAAAGAACATATTAAATAATACAGCCCATTCATTGTTAATTATTGAATATTTTGGGTTGTTAAATACTTATTTTCAACTAAAGTTTTTCAATGAAGACCAACATTTTATACAACATATATTTTTTATAATAATAATATTTTATGTAACAAATTAAATATATAGATGATTTACACAAGGTTGAGCAAAAAAAAAAATGTTAACATGAAGACAAAACACTAAACCATTTAAAAATGTAATCAGTTTTTGATTAAAATAATTTATCAGTTAATATTGTTTTTCCACCTTTTCTGTTCCCCTATATCACAAAATAGAATTTCTGAATATTCTTTCTTCCATGAACTACGTTACGTTTTACAAGGAGATCTTAAACATAAACAATTACTTCGCCAATTGAAGCAAAAAACAATAGACCAATTAACATATAGCAAGATTTTATATAATATAAGTTCCTGAAAAACAGCCAATTAATTGTCAATTATTAAATATTTTGTGATGTTAAATACTTTATTTTGATTATTAATTAAAGCATTTTTAATAAGACCTTAGATTAGGTAAGTGTTGTAATTAAGGGTATTTCTTAAAATAAAAAATGAATCCTTTAGCAAGTTTATTTCGAAATATACACGAAATAACCAGTAATCGGTAAAGTTTTTAAAAATTAGAACATGTATGGTAGTATACAGGATTTTGATTATCAAATTAATTTTTGTTGTTAATACTTCTGTAGTTTTCTGTAGGGAAGTTGTTACTGTGTCCACGATTTCATGGCACTATCTCTATTGCGCTGGACTCTAATAAACACTTTAGTTTAGTCTGATTTACCAATAACGGGTCATTTATTTTTTTAAAGAAGTTTTAGATATAGTGAAATTAGGTTTTTATTAACGGTTACAGGTCCAACCGTAACGGTATATGAGCTGTAGCTTTGTAGCCGATACAACTCGGAACAGTTTGTGCCTGGAACTGTTCATTTAAATTAATGTAACTGCTCAAAGATTATACAATAAACACAGATTTCCTATTTTCCTCTGACGAACTTCAATACAATGCTCTAAATTATAATGAAATAGAATAGGCTATTAATTGTCAACTCTTAAATATTTTGAGATTTTAAATACTTTATTTTTATCATAAATTAAAGCTTTTCTAATAAGATATTACATTATATAAATGTACAATTATTAGCAAGTTTACTTTGATAAATGTATTAGTAAAAACATTTTAAGAATTAAATGATTTTGTCATTATTTTTTATTAACTACCTATATAAGAAATGAAAAATAAAATAAACAATCTTTCTTCTATTGACTACGTAAAATTACTCACCGAGTACTTTTTCTATATAAACTATTACTTCTCCAAGTTGAGTAAAAAAAAAACAGTCAAATAAGAGTTATATATTTATTTATTGGAATTTACAACTGTATAACAAGTAATACAACAAGTAAATTTGAATGAAACATAAAAAAGGCATGAAACACATGTAGAGAAGCTTCCCAATGGAAGAACTCTAAAAATATTCTAAACTAGAAGGTCCCGGGGCCATCTCCTTTTCAGACGCCTCGGAGGATTGTAAGGAATTGAAGAGGAAGAAAGGATTGAAACGAAAGGATTAGGGTGGGAATGGAGTTTGTCATGGAAGGATTGATACCTCGTACGGGCCAAATCAGCAACGTATGGGACATTAAGGTCTTTATGGATGAGTTGGTTGGTGACAAAGTAAGGAGCATTGAGGATTTTACGAAGGATTTTGGACTGAAGGGATTGGATACGAGAAGATTCGATGGTTTAGTAGAGCCCCAGAGCTCAATTCCGTAAGTCCATATTGGTCTTATGATAGTCATGTAGATGAGTCTTTTGTAGTTAAGTGGAAGATTAGAACGTTTGTCTAGTAAGTGTTGAAGTAGTCGAAAACGTCGTGCAGCTTCTTGTCGTTTCAGTCTTGTATGAGGATTCCAAGTGAGGCGTTTGTCAAGGTGAAGTCCTAGATATCGGATCTGTTCAACCGGGACAAAAGGAGTATTATTGAAGGAGACAGTAGGGCAGGAAGTCATAGGTTTACGACGAAGGGTAAATGTAATTTGGTTGGATTTGTTGGAATTTATTTTAATTCTCCAGTTCTGACACGATATCAAATAAGAGTAAATTTTATACAATGATAAAAAAAAAAGAAAATTATGAAATAAAATAGTCCATCATTTGTAAATTTGAAATAATTTGTAAGTCTAAAGTATTTGAAATAAGACTCAAATCCATTAAATTTAATTTCGTCCCAACCATTTCCAACTATCGAATATGAAAAATATCGTTTTTCAGACTAAATACTTTGCTCTTGCATGGCGGAGGATACTGCTTGTCTCAATCAGACGACATAAAAAAATGTATTTCCGGTGAAAACTAGAATTCGAAACTTTCCAATATACCAATACACCCCCTTGCCATTTATATGATATATTGAGATAAAAAAATAAATAAAAAATATGCGAGACACCAATTTAAAAAATAAATAATTTGATTGTCAAAGGTGTTTGATAGGAGTGATACATTCGTTCCCTTCACTGATCTGAATACGAAAGCTGTGGTCTCTAACAAGCGTTGGAAAGCTGGTTCAGCACAATCGAAGCCTTAAGGGAAGTCTAAAAGAATGTGTTTTCCGTTTGGAGTGGTGCAATCACTCCTGGCCAAATGACCACAATGTCTGTGCTAATAGCGTCCATCCACTTCTTTCTAAGGAGTACATCAATCATGTGCCTTGTCTTCCGCCGAAAGGGAGTTCCGCATTTCTAAATCTCGCTGGAGTTTTGGTCAAACATTCATTAAGGATGGGAGAAATGCGCGGTACCTAGCTATTAACTGATTATTAAGAATTAATTTAATTTGCATTATACCGAATAGTCAATTGTTCACAGTCTGAGAAAAGAAACTTTTCGACAGACGGCTTGCTGCCATTGTCTATATATGCTTTTAATTATAAAAAAAAAACAAAAAGGAGCATCTTGGACGGTGGCCTAGAAACGATTTTTAACATAGTATAAACAATTAATTACAACGCAACATTTCGGTTCATTTATAGCTGTTTATAGGCAATTAACTAATATGAAAATCAATAAATAATTCAAAAGAAAATGGAATATCACCTGATTTCAAAGTTTTGATCGCTTGGATGGTAAAGAAGGTTAGTTAACTTAATTCTTTACAAATTGCTTTATTTATGCAAGGTCTGAACCTTTCAGTCGACTAAACATGATTATAATATTTGAATGAATGAATAAAGCCTTTATTGCAAGCATAACATTTAAATTATAATATTTACTTTTAGTTCTAATATAACTGAAAAAAAAATATAATGCTAAGTGAAAACAAATAATAATGTATATACTTTATAATGAAAAAAACAACTATATAATTAATGTTCCTTAATTGATTTAGATATTTACAAAATATTACCCCTACAGGCTGTTTTTTTATTTTTTATTTTTTTCTGGTCTTTGTACGATTTCGTAATTCAATGAAGTGAAAACTGCATGACAAGACAGAAGAGAGATTTTTTATTTTATAATTGATTCAAGATTTAATAATACATATTAATTTAGTGATACGGCCATTCCAGCATAAAATTTAATAAAATATTTGATAATTTTAATAACAATAAAAATATTATAATATTTAAGTATCCCTAATTGGGTAAAAAAGACTAAAAAAATTGTATTATGCTGGAATGGTTGTATCACCTAATTAATATGTATTATTAAATTTTGAATCAAATATAAAATAAAAAAGCCTTCTTCTGTCTTGTCATGCAGTTTTGTCTTCATTGAATTAAGAAATCGTACGAAGAACAAAAAAAACAAAAAACAAAAGAATTATTTGACAGTTCCTCTTATTCGAAATACATCAATGATTTTTTTTCTACTAATACGCAGGATGATGTAGATTTTCGAAGATAATTTCGAAGACAAAGTCTCTACACCTTCATTTCAAGCACTGCAATTAAGGTGCAGTGATTTTTACAATTATATTATAAATATTTAAATTACGTGCCTTAATAAGAAAATAGGTAGAATAAAATGATAAAATAAATTCTAAAAAGTCTTAAGATATTAAATAAAAACATTGATTAAATAAATCATATTTTTCGCTATTACCTAACATTGCCCTCACTTCTGTAGAACAAATCCGATACCTAGGTCTCCATCTTCAAAAGCGCCTTACTTGGAATCCTCACACAAGACTGAAATGGCAAGAAACTGCTCGAAGATATCGATTACTACAACACTTACTAGACAAACGTTCAAAACTTCCAGTATATTACAAAAGACTCATCTACATCACAATTATCAGACCTATTTGGACATATGGAATCGAACTTTGGGCCTCTACGAAACCATCTAATTTCCCTCGCATCCAATCCAACAACAATCCAAAATCCTTCGCAAAATTCTTAATGCTCCTTATTTTATCACAAATCAACTCCTCCATAATGACCTAAACATCCCATTTGTAGCAGACATAGTCCGTGATAGATACTCCTCTTTCCATTCTAAACTCTTTAACTATACAAAGCCACTTGTCCGCAATTTATCTTCCTCAGATATCCCTGATAACCCTCCAAGGCGACTGAAAAGACCACTGGGTAGTTCTTTCTCAAGACATTTTCATGACTTTTTATTTTCATTCTACATATTTACTTATTGTATTCTTTAGTACAGTTGTAAATTACTATAAATAAAAAAAAAGTTCAAAAAACTCATAAACGTTTAAGACACATGCTTCATAATTGATTTGAGCACCAATATAAGCTTTTTATTTTAAAGTTAATATGAAGTAATTCTTATACTGACCAATTGATTAAGTAAATATGACAATTTTAAAAAGTAATACATTTCTAACTAACGATTAATACTAAATTCATGAGTTTACTAACAACGTTCCATTCCGGCATTAGGTTTTTGTTTAAAATTAAATATGGAGTGATCTTACAAATATTTTCTTGTGCAGATTAGTTTAGGTAATAAATTCAACAATCTTCAATAGTAATAAAGTTCTAATAAATAACCGAACGAAAAATTCTGAAGTTTTCTTGATAAGTGTATAGATAGTTCCAATTCAAGGAATGTTAGAAATAGTTTTAAAAAATAACCAATCTTCTGATAAATAATATCTGATGTTACAATGTAAAAGACCCCAATTACATTTCGTCATTTCAGAACTTTTCTATGATTATAGTCATCATTCTTGTGTAATAAGAGCGATTACGATATTTGCCAATCTATATGGACTTCGGATAAACTAAACCAAAACTCAATCGATTAACATTTCGAATAAGGCTAGGCTATTGTTTAGCAGTTTTGAAAATTTCCATTAAATTACTTTTTCTATTAGCGGTGTCAAAATATTCTAGAGCACTTTATATCAAGGTCGTCTATTCATAATAATATCTGAATGGGGTTTTAATGAACGAGACGGTTCATCATTCTTTTTTAAAGAATTGTTAAGAGTAAACAGTTAGTTTGCTTATTTCTTTGACGTCACTTTATGCTACTATGGCTAATTGAACGATGCTACAGTGGGAGTCCTAAATTTTGCCTATCCAGGTTTTATTAGGATAGGAATCTTTAACGAGTACGTTACTTCGCACATTAATGATACAATAAACAATCAGTGAATTTGTTAATATCTAATAAACATGACGTCATAGGCATGAGGGAGAGCAGTACCCAGTGGCATGAAGTCAACATGAATTATTAAAGGAGATGTTTCATTACGTGTCATGAGTGTTGTCGCCATCCTGTTGGTAAGTATATTCGGATGTCTTTAAAATTTGTCGTGGAAACGTTCATAGTGTGTCTATATGTGTTCATTGACAGTTGTCGTGTGAAGGTTACTTGCTATGTTAGGTTAAGTTGCTAACGAACCATGGTGCTTTTGATGTTGTTCTGAAAGTTTTAGCTTGAATGATTCGAAGTTTGTTAAAGTGGGTCTTTTTTGCTGTCCCTTATATCTGTGATGCGTAAGTCCAAATAGGTTTCAGTAAGTAAGTCTATGTATATAATATAGAGTAGAGGAGCGAGTACTGTATCTTGGGGTACTCCTGACGCGATAGTTCGAATGAAAGACAGTTCTGATACTTGCAAGACCGAGAAAAATCTGTCAGAAAGAAATAAATGAGTTAATTTAAATAAAAAGTGTATTTAGTTTTGTCGGAAACATATGATTTAGATTAAATAATCATTGTTTGTTTGTTTATTTATTTAACGTCACTTTATGCTACTGTGGCTAATCGGACGATGCTACAATGGGAGTCCTAAATTTTGCCTATCCAGGTTTTATTAGGATAGGGATCTTTAACGAGTCCTTACATCGCACTGGCTCGAGACCACCTTTTAACGTCCCTTGCGAAGCACGGCATAACTACGGATTCTTTACTCCCATTAAAGAATCCTAGGACCACCTACGGGTTTGAACCCGTGACCTTTGGCATAGGGGGCTGTATGCTAACTACCCAGCTACAAGTGATCCCCAATATACAGTTAGAAAAATGTAATATTCGAACTTTACAAATATGGTTTATCATATCTCTTAACAATCAGCTGATTTTGCACCATTTCAAGTTTTATATGAGTTTTATTGGTAATAGTGTGTGAATTTTAATTCATCAAAACTTTCTTTTCAAATTTATAAGGCAGAATTACACTACTTTAATTAATTAGATATATAGTTAACGATAAATATGTGCTAAACAATAAATATGATTTTTGAAAGAATAATTATTTTGTATATTATTCTATTCTATTTGCTGATTGTCACATACTGCTGACAGGTGCAAATCAATAAATAAAGTGAAAAAAAAAAAAAAAATTATTTGAAAATAGATAATTACACTCTTACGTTACATTCTTCTAGATCAAATAGTTCTTCAATTGTCCAAATTTAGGCCACAAACCTATTGGACTACCTTACAGGGATGCCTCTGTGTGTGTGAGTGTATGTAGAATTATTTATTAAACTAGAAAATATATTAAATGGACTATTCAGAGCTCATAATTTCAAATGATTTTTGTAAACGAATGTTTACAAGGGCATTCATTATCTGTATTCTATTGTAAACAATAAATAAAAATGGATAGCTTTCTGAATATTTTTTTTTTTATTTTTTTGTAACCACACAGTAAATATTATATTGCGCCAATTACGCAGATTCATGATTAACTTTTCGAGGTTTTAGGTTTATTTAATTGTACTAACTGTTATTTGTCCATGAAGGAACTTATTCCCACCTTGATAAAAACAAACACATTTCACCTGTCATTTTGTTCATGTGTAATTAACCTATTATGTTTCTAATTTTACTTTTACTTATGAAGGAAAATTTAGTATTGGTTATTCAGCCGGGGTGAAATATTATTATATATTAATTTTACACCAAATCATATCGCAATTCCTATATCAAACCATATCAAATACCCAGGAATCGCATTACATCGCAAATTACTTTTCAACCTCCACATTAGCTATAAATTAATTAGCGCCTAAGATGTACCCATATTTCAATTTAATGTCGAAACTTTCATCAAAAAACAAATTAATATTGTACAAAGCGTTTATAAGACCGATATTTTCATATGCGTGCCTAGAGTTTTTCTATTGTTTGTTTATTTAACGTCACTTTATGCTACTATGGCTGACGATGGTACATTGGGAGTCCTAAATTTTGCCTATCCAGGTTTTATTAGGATAGGGACCTTTAACGAGTACCTGACATCGCACTGGCTCGAGACCACCTTTTAACGTCCCCTCCGAAGAACGGCATAACTAAGGATTTTTTACTCCCATTAAAAAATCCTAGGACCACCTGCGGGTTTGAACCCGTGACCTTTGGCATAGGAGGCTGTTATGCTAGCCACCCAGCTACCGGTGATCCCTAGAGTTTTCCTAGCAGAACACATATTAATAAATTACAGATCCTCCTGAGCAGATGTCTAAGAATTATAAACAGCTGCCTCATAAATACTAGGATTACTACAACGCATAAAGAATTGGACATACGGACAATTCATGATTCATCTTCCAGATGAATTCTTTAATTTCTTCAACTCATGCCAACTAAGTAATAACACCTTCATTAAAGAAATAGGCAATTACACAAAAACATAACACCTAAATATAGGCATAAAAGAACCAAACATATATTACTATAATATGTATCAAACTAACAAGTACATCTAAAAATATTGCCTTTATATTGTTCTTTGCTAAGGTGGTTTCGATTTCTTATGAATATTTACTTTTCAGGTTCGAAATTGTTTTATTATTTGTATTTTTACTTTAACATACCTATATTATAAATAAAATGAAAGGAAAGTATTACGATCGTGAAAAAATTTCGAATTCCAGTTTTCAACGGTAATACACGTTTTAGAGTCCCCTGAGTCCAAATGACCAAATCCCGCAAAAAGGCCTGTGTGTATGTGAGAGTGTTTGTGTCCGTGTGTGTGTGGTAAGGAAAACGAGAAGTCCTATTAAACTGAAATCTCATATTTAAGACAACTATACGCCCGATATGTTACAGAAACTTTTTCATCAAAATCAGCTAACCAGAAGAGCCACTTTATACCACGCATTTTGCACCTATTTACGATTTTCTCAAAAACGGCTCTAAAGATTTTGATCAAACTCGCTATATCGGTGTAAAATTGAACGGGATTTAAATATCATGTATAAAAATTTCTTCCCCTAAAGTACCTTTAATTTTGTAGATTCCAAAACATTAATCATATCGCCTGATTAGCATTCCTAAAAAAACAGGTAAATTTTAACGAATTCTTAAGGAGAAAACTGCAAAAATATTTTTTAATGCAACTTCATGTTTTTGAACTTCAGAACAGTAATATACATATATACAGTATACCGTTGGAATGCTAAATATTTTAGAAAAATGTTGTCTTGTACACACCATTGTAAAAGTTAATGGAGAGTGATGAAATGCCGATAAAACAAACTGATTGTCGTAGATAATAAGATTATTTAATAAAACACATTTTTCTATTAAAATCTAATTTAAATATTTTTTTTAACAATTTCTTTTCGTTTATAAATGTGTTAAAAAATTCTTGATATAAATAATGGAGGTAAGTGAAAGTCGTTTATTGTGCACACCAGATTTTTATTTTGTTTTTTCAATTTTTACCAACAATAAAATGAAACAATTCATGTACAATGTGAGGGGAATGCCGCACCATTGTTGAACTATATGTATTGTTTTAATAAATAAATAAAGCTTATAAATAAATAAAAATTATTTATTTTATAAGACAAACGTTCAAAATTATCATTGACGAACAAATTAACTATTTATAAAGTACTAATAAAACCCATTTGGACTTATGGCATTGAGTTATGGGGAACAGCAAAAAAGTCTAACATCAAAATTATTCAATAATTTCAATCAAAATTACTTAGGAAAATTATAAATGCCCCTTTTTACGTATCTAACGAGACACTACATACTGACCTAGACATTCCATTCGTCATTGCAACTGCCACTGATCGCTACAATAAGTTTTACGACAGACTGACCCTAAATTCAAACCCGCTGACTCAAAACCTATCAACTGCCACAAACCAATATAATCCGCCCAGAAGACTATCGAGGCGCTGGCCAAGAGACCTGGAATATTGAAAGTTATTAGTTTTTTTTTATCTATCTCATGTAGTTTGTTACATCTTTTGTTAGCATATTTGCTTATTGCAAAAAAAAAGCAGATAGCAAATACAATGTAATGCCAAAAGAACTTCTATAATAAATAATATTTTATAATAAATAATATTCAAGTATTTTTTGTTATGGTGTATAATTTTGGTAAAATATTTAGAGATCTGTGACACCTATTACACCATCGTTTTGTTAATTATGCTGAGTGGGTGCCAGTCTCAGATGAAATAACTCTGGTTTATAGTTTATTTTCTATGCTGGAGCGGCACCATTGGATATGATTGGGTAATTTGGTGGCAAAGCGAGAGGAGTGCTACTGATGGGTAATTTCTTTACAGGAGTATGCAAGTTTTTCTTTTACATTCTACTCGCATTTACTTGATGTAGATACAATTGCAAATGTGTATATTTTTACTTTCACTAACATATATAGTAAGGTAAAGTATTGAACGTGAAAATTTTCAAATTCAAGTTTTCAACCTAAATACACATTTTATGGTCCCCTGATCTGAAATAACCAAGTCTCGCAAAAAAGGTACCTATGTGGTAAGTCCAGAATGGAAACGTCGTAAGAACCTGAAATTTCATATTTAAGAAAACTATACAAACGATATGTTACTGCAACTTTTTCACTAAAAGCGGCGGACCGAAAATGCTACTTTATACTATGCATTTTGCACCTTTTTATTATTTACTGAAAAATGGATCTAATGATTTTAATTAAACTCACTATATCCATGTCAAATTTAATGAGCTAATGATGTCTTAATAATAATGGAGCTTTAATAACTTTCATTCTGTTTAAAATAGGCTAAAAGGACTTAAATGGCGAATTTTCTTATTTTCCTATTCTAAAGTAGCTTCAATTTTGTACATTCCAAAAGATTAACCATATCAAGGATTTGATGACCAAATAAAGGAGAAAAGATAAAAATATTTTCATACATAATTTTTTTTTTTTTTTTTTATAACAAGAACAGTAATAAAGACGTATAATAAACCGTTGGAAAGCTAAAGATAAAAAAAAAATTATCTTATACACCTAGTTGTATAAGGTAATGAAGAGTGACGAATAGGACATAAAGTTATTAATGATTATTTAATCTAAATCATATGTTTCCAATAAAACTAAATAAACTTTTTATTTAAATTAACTTATTTCTTTCTGACAGATTTTTCTCGGTCTTGCAGGGATTAGAACTATCTTTCATTCGACCTATCGCGTCAGGAGTACCCCAAGATACAGTACTCACTCCTCTACTCTATATTATATACATACACACATACACTTACTTACTGAAACCTATTTGGACTTTTATTGGAACAACAAAAGCATCATGGTTCGTTAGCAACTTAACCTAACATAGTAAGTAACCTTCACACGCCAACTGTCAATGAACACATATAGACACACTACGAACGTTTCCACGACAAATTATAAAGACATCCGAATATACTTACCAACAGGATGGCGACAACACTCATGCCAGGTAATGAAACATCTCCTTTAATAATTCATATTGACTTCATGCCAGTGGGTACTGCTCTCCCTCATGCCTATGACGTCATGTTTATTAGATATTAACAAATTCACTGATTGTTTATTGTATTATTAACAGGTGTGACCAAAGATCTAAAGTTAAAAATCTGGTGCGGTCAAGACACGACTCTCACTTACCTCGGTTTTTAAATTCTATTGAAGAATTTTCAAATACAGTAAGAGATAAAATTAAATGAAACCATTAAAGAATTAATTAAATGGAATTTCTATAGAAACAAATGTTTAATTTAAAAATCTATTATATTACTATATAAAATAATCAGTTAGTTTTATTGGCTTTTCATTACTCTTTATTAACTTTTAAATGCTTGTGTATGAGATAATATTTTTTTTAAATCATAAGCTTTCCAACGGTATATCACACATGTATATTACTGTTCTCATGTTCAAAAACAAAAAAGTGCATTAAAAAAATATTTTTCAGTTTTCTGCTTAAGTTGTTTTTCAAATTCTCTCAACTTGCGTATTTAGCTGTTATTTATCAATGCTAACAAGATAATATGGTTATTTTTATATAATATACAGTATTAAAGGTACATTAAAATATCGACATTTAAGCCCTGTCTGACTATTTCAATCAGAACAAAATCTACATTATAATAAAGCCATCAATCAAATCATATTTTACATCGATATAGCGAGTTTAATTGAAATCGTTAGAGCCGTTTTTGAGAAAATCGTAAAGAGGTGCAAAAAGCATGGTATAAAGTGGCTCTTCTGGTAAGCTGATTTTGATGAAAGGTTATGTAACGTCTCGGGCGTATTGCTGTCTTAAATATGAAATTTCAGTTTTATAGGACTTTACTTTTACGATAGACTTACCACATACAAACTTACAGACCTTTCTTACGGGACTTGATCATTTAGACTCAGGAGACCCTACAACGTGTATTTCCGCGGAAACTGTAACTCGAACATTTTCGCGATCGCATAACTTTCCCGTGTTATATAATTCATATAAAAAAACATACTTTCTTCAATTTTAATTGTATTTAATAGTTCTTAAATTGATTTTAACAGCCGAGGTAAGTGTTGGGAGCTCTAGATTTTTAATATTTTAAATATAAGTATTTAAGTTTTTGGTTTTAGAATACCAAGAGTAATATTAGCCAATGCAAGACTAAACTTAGATAATAGCCTTTTTTTCATTATTTTAACGAGCAGGATAAGTTAACTTGAGGAACTGAGAGACGCTAACTGGAAGAGGAATCTAGTTGAGCGAAAACAATGATTTTGCGCAAGGTAGAAGGTTCTTGCCGGGTCCAGTCCCACGGGCTCAGCATAATTAAAGTAATTAAGACATAATGTAATTGCATCACTTGCTATTCTGCGTAATTTCCACTCTAAAATCAATGGGAAAGTGTGTTGGTCGTGGCCAACTGATAGTAAGGTTAGCCGTAACTTGAGATTTGGTCAGATTTCGTCTCCGAAACTCTAAATCTAAGCGTGGGATCGTTAGATGGCTTCTTTTTGATAATGGTGGTTTTAAGTAATCAGAAAAATATAAATTATTCTTGAAACAGCAGATAAAGATATTTATTTTCTTCAGATATAACATAAATTTATTTTAATAAATATAATTAGTTGACCGTTGATAATTACAGGAAGGAATTAATTTCAACAGTTTCTGGTCAGCCAACGTTTTGACCCCTATTGCGGGTCATCATCAGAGCTATAATTATACAAAATGAATGCAATGAGTGTATAGTAACATATATATGTGAAAGAACAATTAAATAGAATACAAAAAAAACAACAAATATATAAGAATTATTAAAAATTACAACAACATTAAATATAATATTTTATATACTAGCAATCGAGTTAGAGGATGAGCAATAGACCTCGGCACACCAAAGAGGTCTTATGTGACCCATTTATGCAGCCAGTTAAAGTGGTTTCTTCCCTCTATCCGCAGCCAATATTTCCTAGGATCATACCTTTACCAAGCCATCCATTCCCATCTACCTCCCTATATCCACAGACTTCTGCAATTTTAATCGTCAATACACTCCCTTGAAACAAGGTCGTGCCATTCTGACCTTTACATACCTATCCATAGAACGAAAACTTTTGATCATTCCTTTCTTGTCCGCTCTACTACACTCTGGAATTTCCTACCTACTCATATCCGCCATGCTTCTTCCATACCATCAATCAAGTCCCACCTGTTCCAGTACCTACTGTCATCCCAAACAGACGCTCACCAAGCCTAATATATATATATATATATATATATATATATTATTATATATATATATTTTTTTTTTTTTATTTTTTATTTATATTTATTGAATTTTACAACTGTATAAAAAATAAATACAACAAGGAAAAGTGTTGAAATACTATAAAGGGCGTGAAAAGGTTGTGAAGAAACTACCCAGTGATAGAACTTCGATGTCAATTTAATTTAGTAGTTCCCGAGGCCATATTTTTCAATCGTCTCGGAGGGTTATCAGGAATATGTGAGGTTGATATGTTGCGAACAAGAGGGTTTATATGGGTTGGGAGTTTGGAATTGAATGTGGTATATCTGGTACGAGAAAGGTCTGAAACTAATGGGATATTAAGGTCATTATGTATGATTTTATTTGTGACGAAGTAAGGAGCATTTTGGGTTGTAAGGATTGGACGCAGGAGTAATTAGATGGTTTAGTAGAGCCCCAAAGCTCGATCCTATGTGTCCATATGGGCCTGATAATGGTAACATATATGAGCTTTTTGTAATATAGTGGAACTTTTGAACGTTTTTCAAGTAAGTGTTGTAGTAATCGGTATCTAGGAGTAGTTTCTTTTCGTTTAAGTCTTGTATGAGGATTCCAACTTAGACGTTTGTCAAGATGAAGTCCCAGGTATCGGATTTGTTCTACAGGAGTGAGTGGGGTGTTATTAAAGGAAACAGTGGGATAGAAGATCGTCGGTTTGAGACGAACAGTAAAGGTAATTTGGTGGGATTTGGTAGGATTCATTTTGATTCTCCGGTTCTGACACCATTCATCGATGGCTGTGAGGTGGGACTGAAGGATTTGGGATGCTGTGGTTGGGTCATTATGGACTGATAACACACTTGTGTCATCCGCGTAGGTATTGAGTACAGTGCTAGGATGGCGTGAAATATCAGCTGTATAGACTGTATAAAGAATTGGACCTAAGATACTACCTTGAAGTACACCGACCGACTGAGCAATTATGGGAGAGTAGGAAAAATTATGGTTTACTTTAAAGGTTCTATTATTGAGGTAGGATTGGATTAAAAGGAAATACATAGAAGGAAGGAATTGACGAAGTTTGTAAAGGAGCCCTGGGTGCCACACTCGGTCAAAAGCTTGTTCAACGTCGAGAAAAAACACCTGTGCAGTACATTCCGCACTCCAATGTGGAAGATATTACATCCACCACACGATGGCATTGCTGTATTGTAGTGGGATGTCCGAAATCCAAACTGATGGTCAGGAATCACGTGGTTCTCTTCTAGGATCGGATAGAGACGTTGTAGGATGAGTTTTTCTAGAATTTTGCCCATAATGGGCACCTAATATTTAAAATCAAATATCAATTCCTAAAGAAAATTTATTATTTATTGGATTTACTTGTATTACTTGTTATACAGTTGTAAATTCCAATAAATAAATTTAAAAAAAAGTATTTATTGTTTATATTAAACTTAGTTAATAAATCAGTTATATGAATCAGTTTCAATGTTTTCTTTTGTTTAACATGTTAATCTATAAGAAGCTATTTATTTTACTCTTTTATTTCATTTTATACTTAAATCCATTTTTTTTCCACTTTTTTTTTCTTCTGATGTCATTTTAAATAAAAATCTATTATAATCATTTGTTCTTTTAGCCAGACACGTATATCTTCAATGTACATTTCAATTGTTCTTAAGAGACCCTGTCCTTATTAAAATTACTTTTCTATTCTATTCTATAAAATTAAAGAGCTATGCAGAACGAATTGTTTTTTTAATCGGTCGGAAGTATTCGGATCTGATCTGAACCAATAAAGTTTGAGTCTTATACAAAAAATAATAACGTGTTCTGCATACCGTAAAACCACTTAATTATCAAAAATAAACTTTTCAAACAGGGAAAACAGTCCATACAACATCAAATTATATTATTTTTTCAATGATAATCTTTATGGAAAGTAGGTAAAAGACTTTGTTTGTTTCTTCATTTAACGTCACTTTATGCCATTGTGGCTAATCGGACGATGCTGCATTGGGAGTCCTATTTTTCGATTATCCAGGTTTAATTAGGATAGGGATCTTTAAAAAGTATCTGGCATTGCACAGGCTCGGGACCATCTTTTTACGCCCCCTCCGAAGTACGACATAACTAAGGGTTTTTTATTTTACCATTAAAAAATCCTAGGAACACCTGCGGGTTTTAACCCATGACCTTTGGCATAGAAGGCTGTTATAGCCTCCATGCTACAGGTGATCCCATTTTCAGAATTAAATTTTCTTATTTTTCAAATAAGTTTTAAGTGAAAATATATTTTTTAATCTGTGAATAATTATGTTCTCTTAAGCAGTTATTATTACGAATTACTATTAAACATTCAGTTATTCCGACATATTTCTATTCCGACTAATCGGACATTAATACAGATGAAGTTCTAACTAACCAGCTCTAATTTTCTGAATTAAATTGATTTATTTATTAAAGTCAATTAAAAATAAAAGAAGTACTTCATACACACGAATTTCTTTTACCATCAATTTAAATAGTTTTTAAGATTTTTTAAATACACTTAGAGATAAAAATAAATTGTTGGAGAATTAATTGCATTGCATTTTTAATAGAAACGTGTGATTTATTAAATACTCTTCATCATATTATTATCTATTATAATCATATTTCCGGTGAAAACTGGAATTCGAAAATTTTCACGATCGCAATACTTTCCCTTACTACATATATTTTATGTATAGGTAAGTTAAAGGAATAGATATATTATTTATGACATACAACAATGCTAGAAAGCATATTTGAAATTCCAAATAGGAGAGATATATGTTAAATAGCTGTTTTTAAATAATTGCTAAATCTTATCTTAAGTAGTATCTTATTAATCTCTAATTATGTTAATTTAATATTATTATTTAAATAATCGCATAATCTTATCTTGTTTAATCGTATCATAAGGATTTGTACCGATACTATATATAAATTTTATTTTAAAATAAATCCCGAATGCATTGTTTGAATTTTAAGTTGGAAGTTCTTAGTATACATACAGTTATTTTCTCTTACGACTAATCTGACATTGATAAAGACGAAGTAATTTATCATAAAAGCTTTTCTTTTTTGGTTTTTTTTTTTCAAATAAGTTTAAAATAAAATGTGTTATTGAGGAATGTAAAGAAGGAACAATAAGGGACTCCCATATTTCTATAATGGTGGGATAGAAAAGCATATTTCACTTAATTAACAATATTTTTAAAACAATTTTTACATCTACAATTCAGGCGGGGGTTCCCTACCCCAGGATCGTCCCACCGCTGGAATAACAGAATAAATGATTGCCAAAGCGATGGTTTGAACCATGTATCTGGAGAACAGTAATCTAGTACTCTATTTACTAGAACACTTTGTTTTTTTAAACTAACTTAAAAAAATAAATTATAAGTTTTTTATATATACTTTAAAACTAAGAATCAACTGTAACAGTAATGAAAATTGACATTGATTTTCTTTTATCATAAAAAATATATTCTCTTTGTTCCTTAGTTAATAATAGCACAAAATATTTAACATAAAGAAGATCATATAAAATTGTCAATCTGAACTTCGATACATTCCTTAAAATTAAGCTAACAGTGAAAGCTCCAATATATGTAAAGATAGTTAAAATAATGTTTTTAAGCGAATATCAGAAACTAATTATTAGTTAAATAAAAAATAAAAAAACGGTAAACAAATAGGACTCGAATTAAATACCGATAAGACGAAATATATGATTAGTAGATGATATTAATATTTCAGGGCATACTTTTGAACACGTAGAGAAATTCAAGTATTTAGGTTCAATGATAACAAGAAAAAATGAAATCCAGAAAGAAATAAAGTCCCGGTTAAAGGTGGGAAATGCGTGTTATTATTCAGTTGCTAAATTACTTAGCTCGCGGCTTCTTAAAGGTTAGAATTTATAAAACTATTATTCTTCCGACGGTACTTTACGGATGTGAAATGTGGCCGCTTACTTTGAAGGATGAACAACGGCTTAAGGTTCTCGAAAATAAGGTACTGCGTAAAATATTTGGTCCGAAGAAAGACGAGGCCAATGGGAAGTTTAGAAGGTTGCACAACGCGGAATTGCGGAGTTTGTACCCTGTGAATATAATTGAGTTGATAGCATCGCGGAGAGTTGTTGGGCTCGGTGAGGAACGGATTCCGAGAAAGTTGGTATTCGCTGAACCGACTGGTAGGCGTCCGAAAGGTAGGCCGAAGCGTCGATGGGAGGATTGCGTTAAGGCTGATCTCGGGGGCTTGGGCTTTACCGGTGAACTTTGGACGAGTCTGTGCAGGCGAAGTTTGGTGGTATCGGCATCGAATCTTCGGGTTTGGTATGCCTATTATTATTAATTATTAGTTAAATACTCTTAGAGAATGCATGTCTCTTTTACAGACTTACGTCCAGAGTATAGATTGTCTTAGAGAACATTTTCTTTTTTTTTTAATAGCACGGGTTTTGCGGAATACACGCCTCCTATATATAAAACATATTTTAGCGGGTTGCTAATAACTCGAAATCAATACAGGTAATTCAGAAATAATAACAAAACCAAAATCAAGATCCAAATAATATTAATCTATAAACAAATTCAGAGTCAAAATAAGCATTTAATAAATTAATAGTAAAAATAATAAAGTAGTAAAAACATCTGGTGAGCGCAACACACGACTTTC
This sequence comes from Piezodorus guildinii, assembly GCA_023052935.1. NCBI lineage: Eukaryota > Metazoa > Arthropoda > Insecta > Hemiptera > Pentatomidae > Piezodorus > Piezodorus guildinii. The sequence goes on from CM041293.1 coordinate 69,249,879, forward strand.
ACTTACCTCTGTTTTTCTGAAGAATTGTTAAATATACTCATAGATAAAAATAAACTGTTAAAGAATTAATTACATTTAATTTAAATAGAAAAATGTTTTTTTAAATTATTTATTATATTTTTTATCTTCAACAATCAGTTAGTTTCATCGGCTTTCATCACTCTCCATTAACTTTACAATTCCGTGTATAAGTTAATATTTTTTCTAAATTCTGTAGCCATCCAACGGAATATTATACATACAAATTACTATTCTTTTGTTCATCAACACATAACTTGCATAAATAAATATTTTTGCACTCTTCTCTTTTAGAAGTACGAATTCAGTCAGCTTTCATATTCAGCTGTTATGCATCTTTGCTAACAAGATGATGTTTCTAATTTTTTGAAATATACAAAATTAAAGAAACTTTAGAGAAAGAAATTTAAAGTATCGGTATTTAAGCCCTGTTGGACTATTTCAATCAGTATTAAACCCTTATGGTATTAAAGTCCATTAAATTTTACATCGATAGGGCCAATTTAATCAATATCTTTAGAGAGCCGTTTTGGGGGAAATCGTAAAAAGGTGCAAAATGCATGGTATAAAGTGGCTCTTCTGGTTAGCTGATTTTTTCATAAAAAAGTTGCTGTAACATGTCGAGCGTATAGTTGGCCTTAATATGAAATATTAGTTACGTATGGCTTTAAGTTTTTACGCTAGGCTTTCCACACACACACACACCTTTTTGTGGGACTTTGTCATTTGGACCCAGAGGGCGCTAAAGCGTGTATTTCCGGTGAAAACTAGAATTCGAAAATTTTCACGATCGCATTACTTTCATTTACTATATATTTCATATATAGGTAAGTGAAAGTAAAAAGTAACAGACAATATTACACTGTAAAACTCAATCAAAACCTGCCTTATTAAGGGATATAATAGCTGGTTTACGCAAACCCTTAAATTAAAGCCATAGTCTGTATATAATGAAAAAAAGTAATAAATAACTAACAAAGCAAAATTAATTTACTTTAATTCTCAATATAAAAAATGATAATAATTAAATTAAACCAAACCTATTAATTGATGTTGCATTGGCATATTAACTTGACATGAAGGTCCTTTTTGTGTAACTATTACGAGCTTATATCAAGGCTGTGTATGATTTTCTCTTAAGGCGTTATAATTTTTAAATCAGAACAACAGTCCCATTCATCTGAATATATTAACTAGTCAGTTAATAATAAATGTTTTGTAAGTTTTTAGCAGTTAAAAGTTCGAAAACTACCCATTATTGGATCGATTATACATCGATTTAAAATGGAGATGTTCAGCATAAAACAAGAACACAAAAAAATTCCGATGGTTTTCAAAGCATGCGACATATTCATTAGTCAACCTAATGCGGGTTCTAGGATTTCTTATATTTCCATACACTATGAATAATTAAAAAAAAAAAACACTGAGCTCTGACGTCTCTTGTGAGGTATCTTTTGCAAAACGATTATTATTATTATTAAAATATATTTAAAAGGAATAATTATGTTCCTTTGTGTGGTGTACTTTCATCCAAAATGTATTCGAAAGAGTATAAGTCGGAAGCGAGTCTGTAAAGGGAGGAATCCTTATTACATCGAAGTTGTCAGCAAGTATTGGTACTAAAACTTATCTAAATGTTTTTAATAATGTTACCAATAAAAAAATTTTCTTAATAAGTGTTTTGGAACATTGGTATGTTTCTTCTTACCACTTCTTGGAGTCCGCCGATGTATAAAAGGCACAAAATATTTGTAAGAAGCAATTTGGAAATAATAACTGTTTAATAAATAGCAGTGTTAGTTAAACTTTATTGTTTTTGAAAACATCTTCTTTTTTACTATTATTTACTTTTTTTAATTTTGCCACATAGTTTCTTCTTAAACATATTGCCAAATCCAAAAAGTTATGTTTCGTTCACAATCATTCTATTATCGAAATAGTCCAGTAAACATAAAACGCCCATCATCTGTGTCATATACTAGAACATAAAATTTCAGTTCTATACTATTCTAATTATCGTTTTTGAGCTTGATTTATTCAAACACACACCTTTCTGCGGGACTTGGTCATTTTGACGCTATAATGTGTATCTCCGGTGGAAACTCGAGTTCAAAAACTATTTACGATCGCATAAAATATATAGTGGGGATATTAAATATACACGAGGGAAAGTATTGGGATAGTGAAATTTTTTTTATTCTTCGAAAAAAAATGTGTGTGTGATAAGTCCAGCACCAAAACGAAAAGTCGTATAAAACTGAAATTTTATATTTGACAACATACACCCAAAACGTTACAGCAACTTCGGTTGACCGGAAGTCTTAATTTATCCTGTGCATTCTGCACCTTTTTACGATCAACTCAAAAAAGGTTCTAACGATTTTAATTAAACGCACTGCATCGATGTAAAATTTAATGAGCTATTATATCATATAGGTTTCCGCCGATTTAAAATTGTTATTTCCTCTGCAGTACCTTTGATTTTTTAGATTTGAAAACAATACCCATACCATTTTGTTAGCATTGATTAAAAAAAGTGTAAATATATAAGCTGAATGAATTCTATACCAGCTAAAGAAGAAAAAATCAAAAATATTATTTTATGTAATTTTTGTTTTTTGAACATGAGAACAGTAATATGGATGTAAGAAGCTAAAGAATTTAGAAATAATTTTATCTTATATACGAAGTTGTAAGAATGAAAAGTGACGAAAAGGGTATAAACTGAAGTGATTATTTTAATTGTTTGAACTCTTAACTTTATTTAATTTTTCTTAAATTAATTTTAACAACAGAGATAAGTGAAAGTCTTGTTTTTTTTTCTAGTATTTTATTTGTGGCAAAACATTAATTCATGGGAAAATATTGCAAACTCTAATAATTTTTCAGCTATCAGAATGTAAAAAAAAATGTCAAATAAATTAGCAAATAATATCGTAAAAATATACATTTTTTATTTTATGGTTTTATCATTGTAGTATTTGCTTTGCAAAGTTAATATCTAAAACGTTTAAATTTTAAGTATCTCACTTCTAAATTTATAAAAATTAAAAGTTATGAAAACAAATTTTTTTTTTACCTTAAGGAAACATTATATAACTAAAGTACTATTATATAAGTAATAAACTATGGACAGTTATATTAAAATTATGAAAATCGATAAAATATTGTAAACAATCCTGTTATTAAATATATTTAAGACTTTTTCATAAAATATGCATTATAATCTTCATTATGTAATACACGGAATTGTAATGTCCCTCCCAAAAAAGTTTACAATTAATTTAATTTATGCGTAAATAAGCTATATGAGTAAAAAGAAAATTATTGAAATTTAGAACTCTTTTAAACTTACTTTATTTACATTTTAAATAAATCTTATAACACAAAATAATTTCTTTCAGTCTTTTTTGATTTATTCCCAATATTTACTAGCTAGTACACAATTTGTTTTTTGAGTTGGTCTTTTAATTTTATACTTTACATTCTGGTCATGTTAACGACGTTAGGTTAGAGGCACCGTACTTAGTTTAAATTACCTAGTTTAGATATATTTATGTAGTGAATAATGCTACAGTAAAATTTCGTATTTGTATTGATTCCTATTAGCTGTGACAATACGAGCCAATCTTTTGGAATTTTTCTTCTTTGCCGTTCATATAAATCGTATTTGTTTTGTGGCGAGTTGTTCCTCACAGAGTTCACATTTTGGTGAAGTAGTTTTCCATTATATAAATGTGCGTGAATACCGTGTCACTCAGTCGTGTAAACATTGCATGTTCTCTTCTTCAACCTGTCAAGAATATCGGTTCTGGAAATCTTTAGTTTTTTGTGTGTGTGTGTTTTTTTTTTGTCATTAAAATCGGGCGAGGAGATATAGGTTTGGGGTGTTGGAAAGAGGTTGTCACTGCTGGTAGTAACAGTATTATCAACACTGGTCCTGTACCCTTTCCAGTCGGACTTCAAAGAGAAATATTCTAGACGGAGGTTTGGCTGTCCTGCATTCAAAAATGTAGAGCACTGGCCGATGGTCAGACGGTCTATACAGGAGTGCATGGCACTTAGTGACCGTGTGCAGGTCCCTGTTCAGGACTAGGTCAAGTGTAGATGTTCTATCAGGTCGAGCCGCATGCCTAAAGGTGTGCACACCGGGATAGAAGACGGCCATTTTGGTTTTGGAAATATAAGAACCCATTGGGTTACGACTACCGCACAGCCAGGCAGTTTGTCGAGCTTTGAAATCTCCAAGGACGACAAACCGACTCCTACCCATGCTGCAGCGCGATAGGCGAGTAATGCTTAGACACGCCAAGCTAAACAAGAATGTAAGAAGGTTTAACTTACTGCTAAGTGGTGGGTTCTGTAGCTTGTCCCTACACAAAATTATAACCACGAGTATCAACTTAAAAGAATTTTTGATACGATGTAAATATTCTTTGAATTGATTGAATTGAATTGATTATTGTTACTGTTATTGAATTAATGCTTTCAAAACTTTCAGTGCGTATAAGCGTGGTGTTTATAATTGATAAACCACTGCAAACAAAATAGTGGATAAGCTCCGACTTTTAAATATAATCGCAAATCCTGAGAAAACGGATGGTATAATTTTTTCTTTCCAAATAAATAAAAAGAAATTACCTAAACAGTTTACGATAGAAAATGTAAAGAAATCCATTTCCAGGACAATATTATACCTAGGGATCAAATTTGACCGACACTTGACTTTTGCATGTCACTTTAGAAACCTCGCCACACTTAAGTTTGCGACTGAAAATCATTATTTACAGCAGCTTCATCCGGCCAGCTCTGCTGCACGGTTCTCCTATGTTTCCTCAAATCACACAGCACACAGCGAAGAAATTGCAGCAATTTCAAAATGGGGTGGTCAAAAAAAATATGCAAAAGCACTTCACTCTGGAGGGAAAAAACTCTCAATGCCCATACAATTTTGAACATCCCAACTGTACAAGAGTTTATGAAGTGACGTCAGGTCAGTTTTTTGAAACTACAAAACAAATTGCGAATCCGCTAGTTTCTAACTTAGTACCTCCACCAGCCCCAAAACGGTGGCGAAATGCTGTTGTATCTGATTAAGTTATTATAGAATAAGATAGGCTTAAGAGGTAATTTTAAGGACACCAAACAGCCAGAAGCGAGCCCCGTCGCAGATATACTTCATTTTGAAAATAATTTTAAAACTTTTAAGAACTCCGCAATTCCTTAAAATGTATGCAAGTTACAGAAAAAGGAATAATTTAGTAACGAAAACGATTAATTAAGAATTTTAAATTAGATGAAAAAGGAAAAGAATAAAAAAAATAAAAAAAAAAAAACATAAATAAAAAAAAAGATAAATGGGAACACCCATATTTGTCAAGGGCTGAGCTAAAGATGATACCAATCTAATGAAATGTATCAATCAATACTACAACTATACTCAAATATATTTATTAAAAATATATGCCAAAAATATGATTTAATCCATTAAGCCTTGATGAGGAGCTGTACAAATTGTTTATCTCTTGAATGATGAAGAATTTATCGACAGAATTGTATTTTCATACTACGGGATAGAATATTTTAATGACTGTTCTACTTTTATATGTATTACTCGCGATATAGTGCAAGACTTGAGGGTAGAGGCACTCCAAAATAAATAAATTTTGATTAATTTCATTAAAAAAAATTTTCATGTTTTTTAATTAATATTCTTTAAGGAATATATTGGAAATAGAAATAACTAGACATAAATATTGTTTAATACTCCTAATATTTTCTTTTTATTAGGATCTTATTTTTTAAGGTGAACTAATAGTTACAAAAAAAAAGGCGTGGTTTCTTAAACTATTTTATGTAAAGATGTGCTGTAAGTACGTAATTATTTTGTTTGTTTGTTTAACGTCACTTTATAAACTTTTTCGATTCCTCTGTATCTCGTAATTAATTAGGGATATTTTTTTCCTCTTATGTTATATAAATTAAGTTATCATATAAAATAAGTTATCGTTTAGTGACTTGATATTTCATAAATGATGTGAAATCTATGTTATCTATTTAGGATTGTAACATACATGTCTATACTTTGTAGTATGGATATAAATACTGCAACTGAAATAATAAACTGATTCACAGAGTGAACTGATTTTTCTGGCGTCGCTTCATAAATGCAACTAATATTGTTAGTTACATTAGGATACCGATAGATTGTTAACACAATAAAATGTGACAATAAGAAAAAAGTCGTTATATCTTGGAAAACAAGCCCCTTTTCTTATTTTGACTTTTACAAAAATTTATTGGGTGTTAGGTCTTTAAAAATTATTTCTCTTTCTTAACTTTGTTTATTGACGTTTCGATTTTCCTTCAGAAACATGGGATCCTTTTAAAATTGTTATAGCATAAACAATTATTGAGCACAAGTGTTCTGTAATTTGGCTGATTGGTGAACCGGTGTTTAATAATTTTTTGTTTCGAAAAATATCGGGGGATCGAAACGTTAACAAACAAAATTAAGAAGGAGAAATAATTTTTAAAGACCTAACACCCAATAAATTAAAAAAAAAAATTATAAGTTAAAAAGGTCAATGGTTTTTTATTGTAATATATATATATATATATATATATATAATATACAATATATATTATTTTTTAATCATGTAGCACCATATAAAGAACATAAAATACCAGATGAAATCCTGAAACCTTCAGTGGCCGACTTAATATCTCAATTATGGCAAAAACCTCCTACTACGTCTTTTGGATTTTTCGAATATAGAAAACATCATGGTTTTTTATGAACTTTTTTAGCGTTAAACTCATAAAACCTCCAAAAGTGGTATTTGCTAAATCTAATGGTGCTAGAAAGTATACAACCAACGCTGTAAGAATTGTGATCCATCAAAACTAGCATGATCCGAAAATTGGTATGGAATAATAAAGCAACAGTATAGCGTACTCAAAGCTACTTGATCAAAAGCATTTTTTTATTCTATAAAATTTCAATTATCATTAAATTAACTGTTTAACTAAGTTAAGTTACTTCGAGTCGTATGTGATATCGTTGTTTATATTAATATTTATTTTTGGATCCTTCCAACAAGCACTATGTCAACCCGTTCATTTCTAAAGAAAAATTTGAAGATAAATGTTTTAAAATAATACTGGAGCTTTCATAATATGAAATATGAACTAAGGAAATGCTAAATGCATAAAAATATAATTAATATAAATATAATGGTTTAACTTCCTGTACAATATCTATACTTCGATATATTTATAACTTCATACGTTTTGTGATGATGAGGAAGATAATTATTCTTAATTAGTTATTTAAACAGAATTATATTTTTAATTTGTAAAATAGTCTATATGCAAACTAGTCTATTCACTTGTAATTGCTGCGTTTTCTGGCAAAAATTTTGAATTTCTGAATCTAAAATTAGTAAACCAAACGATATGATAAACTGTATAAATCTTTATTGAGTTATATGATATGCTTTTTTTCTCTCGATGATAGGTTGCTCTTTGGCTTAAAAGTTGGAAAAATCATATGACATTTTTATTATCCATATAATAAATAAATGGTTTTTAAATCTTCCTCAATAGTTTATTTTCACATCAGTAACAGTTGTCTACGTTTTAGGGGGCCTTCTCCAGGGCTCACTGAAAGCAATGTAAGAGTTAAGTAGATATCCATTTTATTTAAAAATTGTATCCATTATAAATCTTTTATGTTATTTTATTAAACATTTTTTAAAAAATATAAAAATGAGACTACCCATCACAACCAACATATGCTTTGGCCTCTAATCTAATATGTTGGTTGTGATGGGTGGTGATCACCTAACCTTTGTGATCGGCCAAAAAAAAAAGTTTCGAGATACTTTGAACCCGAATTATGAATTTTAAAAAAATCCTTTTTTTTCCGCTGTCGGCGGCATTTATCAGAAACTACTGGACCATTTTTTGTTTAAATTTGCCACAAAAATACTAGGGAAAGTAACGATGATTTTAACACATATACGTTGATATCCGTCCCATTTCTCTTTAATGTATAATGGGTAAAATTCTAGAAAAACTCCTTCTGAAACGTATATATCCAATCCTTGATTCCCATCATATTATTCCAGATCATCAATTCGGTTTCCGTACATCTCACTCCACTATCCAGCAATGTCATCGTGTGGTTGATGTTGTCTCCTCTGCGTTGGAGCGCGGATTGTACTGCACGGGAGCCTTTCTCGATGTAGAACAGGCCTTTGACCGAGTCCGGCACCCTGGATTGCTTTACAAGCTCCGTCTATTCCTCCCTCCTACCTATTTTCTTATTATCCAGTCCTACCTCGCTGATAGATCTTTCAAAATAAATCACAATAGTTCCTATTCCTCCCTGTTTTCTCAATCTGCTGGTGTTCCTCAAGGCAGCATCCTAGGACCTGTTCTTTATACAGTCTATACAGCTGATATCCCAACCCATCCTAACACATTCCTTTCTACCTATGCTGATGACACGTGTGTGCTATCAGTAGATAATGATCCAGTTACTGCCTCCCACACTCTTCAATCCCACATCCGAGACCTTGAAGTATGGTGCCAGAATTGGAGGATTAAAATTAATTCTAACAAATCCCACCAGATAACCTTTACCCTTCGTCGTAAACCAATGACTTCCTGCCCTACAGTATCCTTTAATGACACTCCACTAGCCCCTGTTGAACAGATTCGATACCTAGGACTCCACCTTGACAAACGTATAACTTGGAATCCCCATACAAGACTTAAACGACAAGAAACTGCCCGACGTTTTCGACTACTTCAACACTTACTGGACAAACGCTCCAAACTTCCACTTAATTACAAAAGACTCATTTATGTGACCATCATAAGACCGATATGGACTTACGGAGTAGAGCTATGGGGCTCTACTAAACCATCGAATTCCTCTCGTATCCAATCCTTACAATCCAAAATCCTTCGGAAAATCCTCAATGCTCCTTATTTTGTCACAAACACACTCATTCATAAAGACCTTAATATTCCATATGTTGCTGACATAGCCCGAACCAGGTACCATTCCTTCCATGAAAAGCTCCATTCCCACTACAATCCATTAGTTTCAATCCTTGCTTCCTCTTCAATCCCTGATAATCCTCCGAGGCGTCTGAAAAGAAGATGGCCACGGGACCTTCTAGTTTAGAGTGTTTTTAGAGTGCTACCACTGGGTAGTGTCTCTACATGTATTTCATGACAGTTTTACATATTACCATCACATTTACTAGATGTATTTTTACTTAATACAGTTGTAAATATCAATAAATATGTTTAAAAAAAAAAAAAAAACGTTGATATCAGATGGCTATTTTTAAAATGGCAGACGATTAAAAGTGATTTAATCCAATAATTTATTTTTGAAAATAGAGAGAAGATTATTATTTGATTTTTAACCCCCCCAAAAAAGAGAAAAAATGTGTATTGAAATAACAAAAAAAAAATGAACAACATTTAAATCTTGCCTATATGTATGCTTGTAACTCCGTTGTTCTCAAAAATATAGAAAACACGTATTAACATTTTTAACAAAAAACAAAACAAAAAAACAACACGAATAACTATAAAAAAGAGAAAAATCGAAATTTTATCCATAAATAGTCTCATAACTAAGTTACTTTATGAGATACAGAAACATATGCAAAGAGTTTTAGAATCGATAAAGCGAGATAAAAAAAAAAAAAGAAAAGTTGTTCTGCTTTGCTCTTAGTGCTATTTCATAGAGAATGCTTCATAGTGCTATTTTTTCTTCTTTATGGCTGTTCTTTATATTTCTTCTGATGTGTTTTATTTTTATTTTTTGTGATTTGGGCAACTAATACAGGTGACGCACAATGGGAAAAAGCTGAAAATTATTACTCAATAATTTATAATTTCCAAATAACTATATAAGGATATAACTGTTTATTGGAAATAAAGGGGAAAATGGCATATCACCACCTCTAATTTTAAAACGCTATATCTCTGCTAGCTTTGGACCAATTTCAATAATTATTTTTTCATTTTCTTCTCTATGAAATAGCACTAAGAGCAAAGCAGAACAACTTTTCTTTTTTTTTTTTTATCTCGCTTTATCGATTCTAAAACTCTTTGCATATGTTTCTGTATCTCATAAAGTAACTTAGTTATGAGACTATTTATGGATAACAGTTTGGATCTCAACAGTTCTGCACGGAATTATATCATTTCGATGTTACGTAAACTACATAACTAAAATAGCCGCTGTGGATAGGGTTTTTCTTTCCGACAACAATGTGTTCCGACAGGAAAGTACGCTTCCTACATGAAGAAAAAAAAAACTGGGATGGAATGAGAAGATGCCGGGAGTTACGCCACAATGCTAGATGAGTTGTTTCTGGGTCTGGGTCAATGCACTCCATTGAAAGAGTTGTTAAAGAATGAGTCAAGGTGAGGTGCTTAGGAAGCAATGCTAAAGGATATGACTTATTTAGTATCTGTTTAACAGATCAATGATGTTTTAAATGTTTATTAAATGCAACAAACAAAGAATTAGACAGATTAGAAGAATAAAGCTTTTTATCCATTAATTTGTATTAATAAAAATGAAATTAATGATACGGTTGAAGAACTCTTGATACGAGACCGTGGTATTGGTCATAAATACTGATAAAACAAAGATAATGACAAACTCAGAGCAAAGGGAAGTAAAAATTAAAAATCAGGTCATCGGCTTTCTTGATCAATACATATACTTAGGTCAATCCATCTCATTAAAAAGCAAGAAAGAAGAAATAAATAGAAGAATAAATATGGGATATGGGAAGAATAAAGTCAGTTACATCTAACATTGAAGGCTAGGACCCCTGGAAACTTGTGTTTACCCCGTTATTTTATATGGCACGCTGACCTGGTCTACGACCAGCAAAAACATCGAAAAACTTTCAAGGATACAGCTCTAGTTTTCCAGAAGTATATTAAATATTCAAAGGAAAGATCGTATCAGCAACAAAAAAAACAAACAAGTTAATCTCAAAAGCTTACCAAAGGAATCGTATATATTGAAATGGAGGTGGGAAGGTCATGTGGCTAGACTGGATCCTAGAAAATGGTCTAAAATTTCTACCGAGTGGATTCCAAGGGAACGAAAGAGATGGCGAGGAAGACCACTGACGAGGTGGAGAGACGAATTAGTGCAAGTAGTAGGGTATTGTTGGGCTACAGAGGCCAGAAATAGGCAAATGTGGAATAATGTGACAAAAAATTTATCATTAAATACATGGATGTAAATTCTAGTTTCAACCAGGCAAGAAATGTTTTATTGTATGTATATTGTAATTTTTTTTTTTTTTAACATAATTTATTGAAATTTATAATTGTACTAAATAATACAACAAGTAAATATGATAAAGATAAAATGACATGAAAAAGACTTGTAGAAGAACTACCCAATGGTAGCACTCCTGTACCTATTCTAAACTAGAAGGTCTCGAGGCCATCTTCTTTTCAGACTCCTCGGAGGATTGTCAGGAATCGAAGAGGAAGCTAGGATTGAAACTAGCGGGTTAGAGTGGGAGTGGAGTTTTTCATGGAAAGAGTGATATCTGGTTCGAGCCAGATCAGTTACAAATGGAACATTTAGGTCTTTATGTATGAGTTTATTTGTGATAAAGTAAGGAGCGTTGAGGATTTTACGAAGGATTTTGGATTGTAAGGATTGGATACGGGAAGAATTCGATGGTTTAGTCGAGCCCCAAAGCTCAACTCCGTAAGTCCATATAGGCCTTATGATAGTCATGTAGAGGAGTCTTTTGTAGTTAAGTGGGAGGAGGTTAGAACGTCTGTCAAGTAAGTGTTGAAGTAATCGAAATCGGCGAGCAGTTTCTTGTTGTTTCAGTCTTGTGTCGGATTACGAGACGTTTGTCAAGGAGGAGACCTAGGTAGCGGATCTGTTTGACCGGGAGAATAGGAGTATTATTAAAAGATACTGTAGGACAGGATGTCATTGGTTTACGACGGAGGGTAAAGGTAATTTGTGAATGGGATTTGTCTGAATTTATTTTCATTCTCCACTTCTGACACCGTATCTGGAGGTCTCTTGTGTGGGATTGTAGGGTTTGAGAGGCAATAGTTGGATCGTTATTGACTGATAACACACAAGTGTCATCAGCATACGTGGAAAGGAAAGTATTAGGATTGGTTGGGATGTCAGCTGTATAGACGGTGAAGAGAAAGGGTCCGAGGACACTGCCTTGTGGAACGCCAGCGGAGGGATAAATAGGAACTATTGTAATTTATTTTGAAGGATCTGTCAGTGAGATAGGACTGGATGATGAGGAAGTATGTTAGAGGAAAGAATTTTCGGAGTTTGTAAAGCAGTCCCGGATGCCAGACTCGGTCAAAAGCCCGTTCTACGTCGAGAAAGGCTCCAGTGCAGTACAATCCCCGCTCCAAAGCAGAGGAGATATCATCCACCACATTGACATTGTTATATAGTGGAATGGGATGTTCGGAAGCCAAACTGGTGATCAGGGATTATATTATTGGAATCAAGGATGGGATAGATACGTTTTAGAAGGGTTTTTTCAAGGATTTTTCACATGATACATAAAAGAGAGATGGGGCGGTAAGAGGACGGTTTTTCTGGTGGCTTTTTTGGTTTATGTATCATTTTTACTGTGGATAATTTCCAGGAGTCAGGAAAATATGTTGTGCGGAGTATAGCATTATAAATGTAGGTAAGGAATAGGATTGATTTTCGTAAAAGGAGTTTTAAAATTTGGGATGTGATTAAATCTGGCCTAGGAGCTTTGCGGGAAGGCAGACTATGAATAATACTGGAAATTTCTGAAGGATGAAAAGCTTTAGGCGGAAGGGACATTTGGAGAGGAATAGTTAGTTCTGCTTCAATAGATTCAAGGTGATCGGGATTAAGGATGTCAGGGTGTGGAATATAAGTTTTAAGAAGGTGCTGACCAAAGAGCTGAGCTTGTTCCTTGTCTGATCTTGTTCAGCTATGGGATTCTGTAAGGAGTGGATGATTAAAGTCTTTAAATTTGAGTAGCTTCTTAGTGGTCGTCCATAATGTTTTGTCAGTAGTGTTGAGATTTTCGGTAAAGTTTAGTAAATTTTGAATTTTTTTTATTTCTGATTTTAGTTTGTAAGTTAGTTAGAAGTTAGTTTAGTATATGTTTTATCGGATGGGTATCTAGTCTTATGCCATCACACTCTTGCTCTACGTTTTTCCCTTAATAACATGCAAAGGTGAGGTGGCAAGTTAGTCTGTTGCGTATAATTGTAGTTCTGTTTGATTTGTTATCTTTGATACTGGTCTGTATAGATGTTGTAAGTTTTTCTATAGCTCTGTCAATGTCATTTGTTGTCTTAAGAGGAATTTTCAAGTCTAATTTATTGTCCAAATCATGTCGAAATCTGTCCCAGTTGATTCGTCCTGTGATCAGTTTAGGAGGGAAAGGTATTGCAGCAAAATTTGAATGTAATAAAAGCAGAACTGGATTATGATCTGATGAAAGGTCGCCCAAGGACTTGATGATTGTTTGGGAGGACGAAATCTGGGACGTGACAAATATATCGAGGATATCAGGACGTTTTTTGAGGGATGTTGGCCAATATGTGGGATTCATGGGTGAAAGAATTGAGTAAGAGTTGGATCTTGAGACATGAGAAAGGACATTACCACGGGTTGATCGACAACCCCATCGTTGGTGTTTAGCATTGTAGTCACCTCCATCTATGAAGCGCGTTCCGGAGGAACGGAATAAGGATTCAAGATGGTGGTATAAAAGGACATTGCCGGAAGGACAGTTTACAGCTAAGAACGTTAAATGGTAAGGACGGGTTGTAATGATTACAGATGGAGATTGTATGGTGTCAGTTGGAGTATCAGGAATAAGGGAATTGGGTAAGGATTTATGAACAAGAATACAAGAACCGGCATGTGAAGTGTTGTCTGGGTGGTCCGATCTGTAAGTAATGTAGTCACGTACATAAAAATGTGATCGTTGAGTGAAGTGAGTTTCAGTCAAAAGTGCAATATCTACGTTATTATCATGTAGGAATATTTCAAGTTCGTCACGGTGGTTGAGTAGGCCATTTGCATTCCATAAAACGATAGCTAGGGGCTTCAAACTCATCGTGGGATAGGGAAAGGAATTACAGACAGGAGTCGGGTGAGGAAATAAATTTGTAATTTCTAAAATGTAAATATTGTAAATAGCTGCATGAACTAAGAAGAGAAAATTTTAATTTTAATACCAGACTTTGACCTTCCAAGGGAGAGACCTATTGTTCTATGAAGGACGAAATAAAGATACAAAAATTACAGGCATACCGTGCCTTAAGGTACAATACCGATACAACCAAATGCTACTTACACAGACTCGTCAAATGATCACCATTCAAGCCCAAGCAACCGAGATCAAACTAATCATAATTCTTCAATCGAGGCTTCGGCTAATCTTCCGTACACCTACCGGTTGGTTCTGTGCATGTCTTCCAAAACGTACTATATCCATTTCAGGACATTTTTCGGGGAGCGCAGAAATCTCTCATTACTATATCATTAAACCAACTAATTTGATTTTTTTTATATTCTAATAACACTATATTAAACTTATGAAATGGTATATTTTAGTATGATTTGGAACGAAACTGAATGTGCAATTAGTACCTTTTGTAAAATAATAGCATTTATAATTTGCGATTTAAAATTTACTACATGGATTTATTTCTTTTTTGAGTGAATAAAAATAATATTATATGTATGTATTATATATATATATATATATATATATATATATATATATATATATATATATATATATATATATATATATATATATGTTCATTTCCCCTTCTACCGCTATTCAGTGTCAGAGTAAATTGGATCATACATAAATGAAATATTTCCCTCTCAAAATATTCTAGATATTCCATCTGATACAATCCCGTTTTGTGTTGATTTACCAAGAATTAAAAAAATAACTATAAGTTAACTAAATAAATAACTAAATATATAAGAGTTGACCAAGGTTTATCTATACAAGGTTTATCTATATAATTCGTATTCGTAATAATAATTCGTTATGACAATACATGTCATAGTTGAAGGGTTAAAGGGAAATTACAAAATAATTGTTCACATCTTAAGATTTTTTAAATTAGATCGACTATCTCTAGTTATCAAAGCCCTCTACTGCATTGTGATAGCTTATATATTTCTAATAACGTTGAATGAAGCTTTGAAGAAGAAAATACTAAAACTATACCCCATAATTATTATTAATTAAATATCGATTGCACTTATTAACATTTCTTGCTTTGCATAAGACCTTTACAATATTTATATATCTTATTTAAGTATGATTACAGCCATTTTTTAAAATTTATTTAAGCGGCTGTGCTCTTATCGCTAATTGTATTTCCAAGATTTGATAACAGCGTTAAATATCTGACATTTAAACTCATTTTGAATTGCAATGTGGCAGATACAGCATATGAGGTACTGTCAAGAGTGTATTGTTGGTTTGACGTCACTTAATGATACTATGGTCAATCTGACGATGCTACAATGGGAACTCTCAATTTTTCCAATCCAGGTTTAATTAGGATGTGAACCTGACATCGCACAGGCTTGGAACCAACTTTTTACGTCCTCTCCGAAGAACGGCAATCCTGAGAATTTTTTTCTCCTATTAAAAAATCCTGTTTAAACCCGTTACCTTGGGCATAGAAGGCTGCTATGCTAGTCACTACACTACAGATGACCCCCTCAAAAGTGTGTTCGTTAGACCCTTAAAACGTTTATCCACAGGCGAATATTGTTCATACCGTTTATAATCCTATATGTCTGAGTGCAAAATGCATGGTATGAAGTGCCTTTTCTGGTTAGCCGATTTTGATGAAAAAGATGCTGCAACATCTCAGGCATATAGTTATCTTAAATATGACATTTCGTACGATTTTTTGTTTATGTACTACTCACCACACACACGCACCTTTTTGCGGGACTTGGTTGTTTGGGCTCAGACTTTCCTAAAACGCATATTTCCGTTGAAAACTAGAATTTGAAAATTTTCTCGATCGCAATACTTTCCCTTACTATATATTTCATAAATAGGTAACTGAAAATAAATAAAAAATACCAGTGAGTATGTATGTTTTTTGGTCGATGGGAGTTGTAAGTCGGATAGATAGTTAAATTAATAGAAGTAAAAGACAGAGCACAATGAATGAATTTTACACAAAAGATAAAATAGATAAGGATAAAAATATTGAATTTAATCAAACAACTAATTTAAATGAAATAAATAATAAACAGATTAATTTATTACTAAAAAATACAAAATACATTTAAACAATATGATCATTATAACATAAAATTTGGATTATACAATAATAATAATTTGGATTATATAAATAATAATTTATTACAATAAATTCACCAATATGAAGGATAAATTAGAAAAAGAAAATAAACTTCATACCATTTATAAAATAGATTGTAAAAATTGTCAAAAAACTTATATTGGGGAAACATCAAAAATGTTATGACTAGAGTAAAACAACACATTTCCAATTGTAAAAATATTAAAAATATAAATCTTACAGCCCTATCCAACCATAGTATAACTAATAAACATGAATTTAATTTTGGAAATATACAAATACTTAATACAGAACAAAAAAACAAAAATAGAAAGATACTAGAGTCAATCTATATAACTAAAAACATAATAAATACAGTAAATTACAAAACAGATTAAAAAAAAATAAGTCAAAATTATGCAGATATAATTAATAAATTGAATTTCTGATTTTGATTGATAATTAAAAATAAAATAAATAAAAATTATGTGTATGGGTGTGAATGTGTGTATGTATATATATATATATATATATATATATATATATATATATATATATATATATATATATCGGGCTGATGCGAAATTAATGCAGGTTTCCTCTATTGCAATATCTTAATTCCAATTGTGTAAACAAAGCTAATCCTAACATTGATCATTATTATACCAAAACAAACCTTATCTAATACCCTCTCTTTCACCATGAATTTGTTTAGTAAAATCGTTTTGTTCAGTGTGTTCAAAGGTCTTGAATCGAAAATGTCAAAGTGCGATTTTCGTCAAATTTATTTTTACGAATTTAAATTAGGGCGCAGCGCTGCGCAAACGGCTCGTAATATTAATGAAGTGTGGGGTCAGGGGGCTATTAATGAGTGCACGGTGCAGCGTTGGTTCCAGAAGTTTCGCAGAGGAGATTTCGACCTCGAAGACAAGGAAGGTCGGGGCCGTCATCTTGCTCTGGACAGCAACCAGCTGAGGTCAAAAGTGGAAGAATACCCAACCAAAACCACACGTGAAATGGCGGCGGAACTCGGTGTGAACCAATCCACAGTTGTACGCCACTTGGAAGCAATTGGTAAGGTAAAAAAGTTGGCCAAGTGGGTGCCACACCAATTAAACGACCACCAAAAAAATCGCCGCTTTGAAATCTGCTCCATGCTTGTGACACGCAATAAAAATGATCCATTTCTCGATCGCATTGTGACGTGCGATGAAAAATGGATCTTATACGACAACAGAAGGCGTTCTAGCCAATGGCTGGGCAAAGATGAACAACCAAAACCTTTCCCGAAGCCCAACCTGCACCCAAAAAAGGTTATGGTCACAGTTTGGTGGTATAATGCTGGTGTTATTCACTACAGCTTTCTCAATCGAGGTGAGACTATAACTGCTGACAAGTACTGTCAAGAAATTGACAGCATGAATCAAAAATTGCAACGTCTTTGCCCAGCATTGATGAATCGGAAGGGACCGATCCTGCTCCACGATAACGCCAGACCACACGTTGCACAACCAACGCTTCGACGACTGCACGAGTTGGGCTACGAAGTTCTCCGCCTTATTCACCTGACCTCTCTCCTACAGACTTCCACTTTTTCAGGCATCTGGACAACTTATTGAGGGAGAAAAATTTTCAAAACCAGGACGACATTGAAAATTCTTTTCGTGATTTCATTGAGTCCAGGGATTCGGATTTTTTTTTTCTGGTGGAATAAGAAAGCTTGTTGAACGTTGGGAAAAGTGCATTGATTCAGATGGAAATTATTTTGATTAAATATATATGGTTAAAGTAAAGATATGGCGTATTTACAATACCTACTAAAAACCTGCATTAATTTTGCATCAACCCAATATATATATATATATATATATATATATATATATATATATATATATATATATATATATATATATATATCTGTATATATATGTATGTGGTGTATATATGTCAGTGTATATGTATATATGGGTGTGCGTGTTTGTATATATGTATATATGTGTGTATGTGTGGGTATTTATGAGTATTAATGTGTATATATATATAATTAATCTCTAACCTAGATAAAGATTTTGTTGTGGAAATTTGAAAACATTGAATAGCACAAGAAAGGAATTAGATAAATGCTAATTTAGTCTACATGATAGTTGCAAGTGCACAGCAACAAAAGGTTGAGATAATTAATATATGACAATGAAAAGATAAATGTTAACAGAATTATTCATATCTAGGAACTTAATATGAATAATACTACAATAGTAATTGACCTATATTAGGATATAATATGGAAATAAATGTAAGTAGAATTCTAATAATAAACAGATTGTAAATATTTTAAATGATAAATTGATTCTAATTTATTGATAATGTGTTGTTAATGTATGTATAATTGCTTATAATATTTATTCAATTATATTTTAGATGATTTGAAAATCTGAAGATGAGGCATAAGGTACCTCGAAACGTAATGTTTTAAGAATCATGTTTGATATGTTATGATAAATAAATATATAAACAAATTATAAGAGACTGTTCCAAATAATATATTCATAACTTAAATTACTCTTCTATAATAGTAATTGATATAATAGGATAGATAGTTGAAATTTGCGTATAACGAGCATAGTTATTTATGATTCTCATACATGTGTTCATGGTTCTCATATCTTCATTTTTCGGTAGTTCGATTCGCATGTGCAATTCCAGACTTGAGCAGAAGAGTTCAATATATGAGGATAACAGATTTTTAAAGAATCAATTTGTTTTGGTGATCTTTATTAGTGATCTTTTGGTGATAGTATTGCATATCTGTTGAATTGTGGGGTCATTTTGCTGATATCGTTTTTGGCTCTATTGCATTTGGTGTAAAATTTAAGGATTTGTTCACTTCTAGCCCTAAATAATTTTTTGGTAGGGCCCAGGGGATCGTGGTTCCGTGCATAACAATGTTTTTTTAACGGACGGGCTTCTTTTGTGCAAATTATTTTATAGAATTAATATTTGTAAAACTCTTCAACGAAAATTTGTACTCGTTGTTTGTACTAATTGTCTTAAATTTGTACTTCGTTCCGGAAGAAAAACGATTACCTATGCGAAGATAACCGGCCGAATTCGTCAAATATGCAGGGATTTTGAAAAACGCTTATAAAAACCAAACTACAAATGATATTTACATGTTTAAAAATGCCACGTATTGGGGCGAAATGGAGAATAAAGAAATGATAATGATTCTCCAATATCAATTGAAAATAATATGAATAACACAATTATAAATAATATAAAAACTTAGTTCTATCATAAACAGTTCGAGTCAGACCCTAGAAGAGTTTCTGGTGCCGAGTGTCCATCTTATCGCTCCAGCGTAAACAGAGTCTAAGCACACTCCGGTATAGAATGCGTAAAATGTCAGATCGGACCCGGATTAAAAATTCTTTATCAACAAAATTTGATCATTTAAAATCAAATGAGATCATTTATAAATTTATTTAGAGACAAAGTTTTCTTGCAATGCGAAGAATAAGGCACTGTTTCACGCACGACGATATATTGTCGTTGGCACTTTTTACAAATGTAGCCAACGACCATATATCGTCGTCCGGCATTAATTGGATTAATGAGTTTCAAAATTTCTTTGCTAAAAAATAAATTTGATTCAATAAAACTTTAAAAAAATATACCGTGGAAAGTATTCTCGAAACACAAATCGTTCAAATAGGCCTAAGAGACTAACCACAGAACCGCAAGTTCTCTGTCGCCTGCCGTCGACATTTGAAAGACACAAGACCCTGCAGACTATAAGAATACAGACAGATCTAGGAAATCAGAGCTCTTTGCGCAATCAAATACCATCAATATCTTCCTACAAGACCTGTATGGGAATTTCAGTAAACATATTGAGAACAGAACTCTTTATAGTATGGTTGATCTAAAAGTTCAATCCGTCGATACATTTATGCAACGATAAAGATGCTTCCGTTTTGCGTAACAATTCTTTTTTATTGCATGTTTTCCTTCAGGACCTAACTTTAAGCAAATTTTATGAGTTTTGAAATTTGATTTATTAATTAAGGTCAAACATTGGACTACTGATCTGTCATGGCCATTGATCTAGAAACAGCAAGAGTCACAACTATTATAAATTAACTACTACTGTTATAAATTATATATTACTATGTACTTTAACATTTTCGATCTTCTTGCAAAATAAACTTATATAAAGAAATTATAATGTGATTCATTCGACATCTGTTTATACGATCAATTACTTGAGATACTAGTAGACCTTTTTCTATATTTTCACAGATGACAACTATTAGTTCAATTAAATTGATAAATAATAATACCTAATTATTCCAATTAATTTTTGAGCTTGAGACTGTTTTAATTAATGTATATACAAAGATTTTTTTTTTTAAATAAATGACTTAGAAATCCCATGAGTATTTTTATGTAATATGATTTAGTAATTTTTGGTTATATTTTATATTATCATCAAAAAAATAATAATTTAAAAAAATTATCATGGCACATGAAATAATTGCTTTGGACCTTATTGATTAAGTTACATTTTTACATATATATATATATATATATATATATATATATATATATATATATATATATATATACATACATATACATCAATTAATAAAGATAGATATATCATTAAACAGAGGTGTTGATAAGTCGAGAAATAAAATTATCGATTACTAATTATTAACTTAGGTCATTACAACTTTTACGGAATAGGTGAACTCAACTTATTTGTGTGAAGGAGCCCATATTTGTAAGAATCGTTAATAGACCCGTTTGTATTTAATTTTGTATATATTATATTATAAGATATTTTTTCCAAATGACAATTTTATTTGTATATATATATTTTTTTTAAGATGGTCTGTAATGTACATCAGTTTTGATTCATTCAATTTTTTTTTTTTTTTATATCAGATTCTGATATTTGTGTGATTTTATAATGAACATAATAAACAATGCACAACTAATATATTTTCTATTTTTATTACTTTTCAAATATTCTGCACTAATAGTTATGCGTACACATTTATTATAAATACCACCGCGCACAAGTTTTGATTTTTTGTTTTTAAAATATTGCTACCTTACATAATTTTGACAAGAAACATCGACAAATTTCTTCATTGGCTTGATTTCTAATACCTAATATTGGATACGTCTTTATTTGAACCCTATCCGAATATGAATAATCTATTACTTAATTTTAAAAAATACAACAAATAATTTTGATCTATTTCTTTGGACTTTTTAAAAAATATAATGTATTCAGATTTTCACATTCGAAGAATTCATTAATGATTTTAAACGCAAAAACCTTCAATTTAATGGTTATTTGTTTTGTAAAACGTTTTTGTTTAGTTATAGTAATAATATTAGAAAATAAAAACATATTCAATTATATTTATGTATGTTCTAAATATTTAAATTATGTTGTAAACATGTATTAAGTATTCACAACTGTCAAATAAAAATAAATGCGATGTAATTCTTTTTTAAATATTTTTTTAAACATATCCATTCTGATATTTTAAATCAACCAATATGAAATTAAATTTAAATATATATATATATATATATATATATATAATTTTGTTTGAAATAATTCGGGTTTTAGGTCATTAAACTATAACTCCTTCTTAATTTTCTTTATTTGGACGTTTCGATCCTCCGTCTATTTATATACATAGGATCCTTTTCAACACAAAGAATTTCATTGAGCACCGGCACACCACTGAGGCTAACTACAGTGCCCTGTATTATTTATATATTGTGTATATATATATATATATATATATATATATATATATATATATATATATATATATATAATATATATATATAAATATATTGTAAAATATATAGTAAGATAAAATATTGCGATCGAGAAAAAATTTAGAATTCGAGGTTTGCACGTACTGAAATTACACATGTTAGTGTCCTCATAATTCTGTTGTGTGTGAGTATATATGAAAAGTCTTGCTAACTTTTATGAAGCTTAAATTTTATATTTTAGAAGCTTATATGCCTGGGATGTTACAACAAGGTAATTTTTTATTCTTGTTTAGACTAGTTGTGAAAAACAATAACGTCTTGCCTTATACAAATCATATAAGGGTTTTACGAAAGTATTTTTCTGTTGTAGAAGTAATTATAAGAAAACTTTAACAACATTAATAGAGCTTTCTCATATTACTTTTATTTTTTTCAAACGTCATATGAAATTATAGATGAATACGATTATATTTTATTTTCAAAAATGGTTTGATCTCAAATAACGATCTTCAATTTTAACTTAAGTTGTTACAACACTTAATGGTGCATTTGATAGAGATGTTGTTGATCATTGTCAGTGTAAGTTTATATGTAATCTGCAGAGCAAAGTAACATAAACTAAAAATAAGTAACATGAAATAAAATATTAAAAAAAATATAATTTATTGGAAAACAATGCCTTAATTTTATTCAAACGCCAACAAAAACAAGAAAAATATCGCCAATTAAGACATATTTAGGATAAGGAAAGATATGGACCCCCAAACATATACTCATTTTATTTATTTTCTATATCACTTGTTAGCTACGCCATTTTTAAGCATCGGTCATACATTTTTTTATTTATTAAATAAAAAATCTTAATTTCTTAAAAACATAAAAATAAAAGAAAAATATATGACATAAAACCTAGACACTTTTAGTGTATATAAGACATTTTATGTTTTACTTCTTGGAATGTATGTTTTGTGCTGTATTAAAAATATATGACAAATATATTATTTTGTTACTGGGATTTTCTGTCTCCGTACTATATTTAATTAGTATTTATCTTTAATGAGGGAGCTTGAACTATTTTTTGTCAAGAAGATAAAGCAGGATTTTGATTTTATTTAAAATTCTATTCTATGTACCAACATGATTTAGTTGATTGTGGAGTTGTATGCGTGCCAACAATCATTAATCCTTTTCCATTCGATGTTATTTACCACTGTAGCATTTGTCTGCTTGGAAAAAATTCACTCTTTCCTAAGATGTCAAAGCATGATAATCGTATAATTTCCATGGATTCCATACAAATTAAACGATTGCCAAGAAAAACCAGCTTTATGAAGTTATTGATTGCTACACTTCTTTACCGAAATAAAAACAGGGGATGTTCTGGACAAAGGAGAAGTAGTACATTTTCCTTCTTAAATCATAAAAAAAAAAAAAATTAACTAATGCAATATATCAAAAATCGGGAATGAAGAAGCCACCTTTGCTCATTCAGAGGAACTCATTCTGTTGCATGACAACGCCCGGCCAAATGTCACGTTTGTCCAAACTTTGTGTTGCTTGGATATGAAACTCTCCTACATCCGCCCTACTCTCCGAACCTCTTGTCTACAGATCATTTTTTTAAACACCTAGACCAACACTCAAATAACAACAAGTTTAATAGATAAAGGAAATTATAGACTTCATTTTTGGAGCTCATCAATTTTTAAGATGGGAAATTTTACTTCGAGGAAATGGTAATGCTGCTAACACGTTGGCAGAAATGTAGTGATAGTAGTGGAGGGAGACTATTATGATTATATTATTTCTTCTTTCAGTGGCACGACAGGGTAGTAATCAATCCCTACGCCTATTTTCGTGAGTGGTCCCCAGTTGACTGACAGGTCTCACATACCCGATTATGATTAAATAAAACACACAAAAGGGACAGGGTGGCCGATTAAGTTATCGCGCGTTACTATCAATGGGAGTGGTGATGACCAGAATCTTAAAAGAAAACAATTATGAATTAAGGACAGGTGGGGAGAGATGGGGGTTAACTCGGCATTTATCCTCCGCCATCATTCCGTTGCCAGAGAAAACTCCTGTGTAGCAAACAAAGGTGAGATAGAGGTTGACAAAAACAGTCATAAAACTTTTAAAACAAAATCCTGTATTATTTTTCGGCCAACCCAATAGTAAAATGTTTACTTTTAGTTGGTTATTTTTTTTTTTTTTTTTTTTTTAATGATTAGCAGGTCTTGGATTTTTATTGGAGAAGTGAGAGGAGATAGCGATGTGTCAGTTATATCTTTTTTATAAAATTATTTTTAATATGATAGCAATTGGGATAAGTGGCGTGAGGCCTGCTTCATAAGAATTTCACGAGCCTCCTGGTCCTTCTGGTCATGTTTCAGATATAGCCCTAATGGCTGATCTCTATCACGACGACCCAGATCACGCCGCAGTTGTTGGCAAACGAATCTCGTTACGTTTCTTCTCTTTTGGTGTTAGTGGTGCCTTTTTGTTTGCGATGCCGCCTCGAGATACAAGTAAGGGATGTCCCATCTTTCCTATTCGTCTAACAATCGCGAGTCCCCGTCTTCCACAGTCTTGCAGATGTCTGCGGTTCGTCCTAAACAGGCGGCACAACAGAACATTGCGATTTAATTGGACCCCAATCATCCAGCCATTTGTCGAAGCAGCGCTACGTGAGGCGGAGTCATGACGGGATGGTGCTTTCACTGCACTCGGCTTTGTTCCAGTGAAAGTCCTACTCCCACGACCTCCGCTGTGTCGTCTTAACGACATCCCCGCTTATCCGACCAGGCTTCTGGGCTTTGCTTCAACAGCTGCTTCACGATTCTGAGGGAGAGGAGGGAATTGCCACACCTAATGTTTACTTAATATATCGAGCAAATTGTTCATTTTAAATAGATTCAGCACACACTTTTAAAGTTGATTAAAATAATGTGGGGGTGGAGAGTTGAGTTTCTCAGCAAACTTGCTGTGAACACGCGTTCCCTAGCAACCACGGGTGCCCAAAAGTATTTTGATTAAAAATCGTGTTTCAGTCTTCAAGGGTATCAGATTACCAAAATCCGGAGGTTCGATCTATGGATGATTTCTTTCTAAAACAGAAACTAAGGTCATATTTCCTCTAAAAAACTTGAAGAATTATAATCCGTGCATTTTGACCGATCTGTCTCCGACCAAGTGACGGTCAAGTGGGTCTTGAGAGGTATAGACACATAAATTGGGCCTTATGTAGTGGTTGAGAAATTTGAATAGCCAACTACTACACCATGAAAGCTTGATCACATTTTTAAATTAATGTATTTCTTTATAATTAACATAACATTTTGCTAGCTCATTAATTTTAGATAATCATACAAGCATTTAACTTATCTATTCCGAAAGTTATAAGAAAAACGTCCATAATTTGTGTGAACAAAAACTTAAATAATATATACTGAACAATTGGAAACTTTTCAGCCGAATTACCAGAATGACCGTTACTACTAATCTGTAATATTTTTTTTTAAACTTTCTACTTTAACTACATTCGTTTGTATTAGTCTTCATAAGGCTTTGGAAATTATTAATGATAAAAATTATTCAGAAAGAAGGTTGTTTTTTTTAAATCAACTCATGCATCATCTTAGGGATTTATTTTTGGTCCAAGGGGTGAGGGCGGGGGATTAATGTCTAGTTGAAAACCTCTGGCACTGAAACGCGAATTTGTAGTTATTTTATTTCAAGTTTATAATGATCTGAGTTGCCCAGGAACGCGCGCTAACACCGCCCCCTCCCCATACACACTCATATATATATATATATATATATATATATATATATATATATATATATATATATATGATTATAGTTAGATATATAATAATTTTTAAGGCTTAGAACGTTCAATGCCCTGTGTTAGAATGATTAATGAGACTGTGCTCAGTAATTGCAGTTTTAAAAAGGATACTTGAATCTAAGGTGGATCGATACATAAAAAAATAGATTTATAAGAAGAAGTAAAAACAATTTTATAATATTTTTAAAAAAATAGAGCTAACACTCGATTAATTTTTAGAGAAAAAACAATATAAAAATATCGATGAATTTTATTGTTACACACACACACAAATATATATATATATATATATATATATATATATATATATATATATATATATATATATATATGTATATATATATATATATATATATATATATATATATAGATATATATATATCTGTGTGTGTCTGTATGAGAAATATGTACCCTCCTAAGGCTCAATATTTACATTAGGTTTCTTCTTATACAGACGTGTAATACCCATGTGTATCAATCTATATATTTTTTGCTTTTTGTATCAACATTATTTATTTATCCATTCCGTTTCTACCCTATAGGTAATTCTTGTATTACCTTAGAATCAGTAAATCTTAACGTAAAATGTTGTTCTTCATAAATAATAATTTACTTTATGTTTTCCGAATCTTCCTGAAGAATTTCTTCTATGTTTGTACCTATAATCAGGTTACAAAGAAGTTGCACATTCTAAAAATGACAAGCTTTAATCATTTTCCAATGGGCACAGGCTGGTAGTCGGATAGAGGATTTATTATATAACCCAATCTAGATATTATGTTTGAAGTTTTCTTTAAAAAAAAACTTTGTTTATTTTATAAAAGTTTTGCGAAACTCCAACCTCTTTTTTTCTTAAATTGGTATAGCCTGGAATTAGGCTTATTTTTGTATTTGCTTATTAACACAATTTATATTTCATTGTATTATAAAATAGTTGCTTGATACTTCTGGTCAAAAATGAAAAGAAATCAGGCCTATGATGGAGAATATTTTCCTTTAAAAAAAAAATTCATAATAACTGAAGTGAAAAAACATTATTCGTGATATAAAAATATTAAATAAAAAACATTTATTATATTTTTCATTATAATATCCATTTGAAAAGAAAAAAAAATTCTCTGAAAAATATGTTTTTTCTAAACTTTATGTTTTCCATTTCTCTTGTTGTTCAATTTTATATCATAGTACCTATTTATATCCTAAAGCGTGTGTAAACTTTTAATATTTTTAAACGTGAATTTCGACTGCAACTAGAACTGAATCAGGTCTTAAAGAATTTTAACAGTCCTAAAATACTCGGGAAGCTTAATTATCATTTAATATACGGAAGATCGGCTATGAAAAATGTTATCATAAAAAGAAAATTGTCGAGTCTGGACTTTTAAGTCGGATATAAATCCCAGCTATAAATATAAACGATTTTTTTATTTATTTTTTTTATATCGGTTAATTAATTATTACTTTATACTTAAGGATATCAAATAAATGAATGTTTAAGTGCTCATCAGTGTAAATTTATTCATGAGTTAATTTTACTATTAATTATATCAATTATATTTTCACAATAGGAACAAAAAAAAACACAATTTCTTTTGAATATTATAAATCGCAACATGAACAATTTTTTTTAAAATAATCTTCTTGTTAAGATTTTGTAATAGACACAGATAAACGTTTTTTTTTTTTCTTGTTTTTTTTTTAAGGAAAACTGAGTGTACGGAATACCTATAAAACCACATAAAAATTCCTAATAAGCAAAAAGGAACCTCATTCTTGTCGTTATGTTATTAATAGGTAGTGTTTTTCCTGTTGTTAATTCATTTAAGTATTATTTATTTATCTATTTATCAACTAAGGTAAATCTATACAGTTTCCCTTAAAAACAGCCCAAATAAAAAATAATACTTAAATATTAAAGATACAATTGTTAGTATTTATTGGTCAGTCAAAGCTAATTAAAATATAAAATAATTTATATTAATACTATTGTTGTTTATTTTCATATATGCTATACCGTCGCAATTAAAAGTTTCGTTAATTATTTCTCCGAATACCTTTCATATTCACAGAAATGAGATGAAAGCCATAGCTTTATTCCTTTTTGAAATTTTAAGCTTTTATAAGTCAATTAAAAAATATAGCGTGAGCGACATAAAAGCTCAATCCCTAAGGTTGTATTTTTACTAATTGGTAAATTTGAAAAACGTAAAACAACTTTCAGGATTAAAGATATTTATCTGGAAAAAAAAAACGAATTAAAATTAGAAAATTCATATTAAAAATTGACACTTCTGGTCAGTTGATTAAGGTAGAAAAAACTTTTAAACCTTTAATACTTAATATAATATATAATATTATGCGAGACTTATTATTATTATGCTGAGGTGATTTATTACTGGCATGGCATATTTTGGAGATCTCGATCTTTTCTCTTACTGAATATACGTTTCGTATAAGTTCGCAGAAAACTTAGGAGCTGTGTGGTTTTGTGGGTTGAGCATCAGTCAATAGTTCTTCAAGTCCCTGGTTTGACTCCTAAGGGAGAATTATTTATTCTGTTATTTCAGGCGTGGAGTGAGCCTCGGATAAAGGATGGAGGACCCTCCTGGGGCTAACTCAGCCTTTATAAAGTGGGTATCCAAATATTAGAGAGGAAGGGGGAGTTGATCTGGTGGCTTAGCGTGATATTGGCCTGATCACCTCCTTTTAAGGTCACTGGAAGTTCTTAATCCAAGACCTTTTTTTTCCAATAAAAACATTAGACCTATATCGATTACCTTTTCTTTCGAAACTTTCAGCTTTATTTAGGTTAATAAGAGATTATCGAAGAGAGTGAAAAATGATCCTCATTCAATCTCTCTCTCTCTCTCTCTCTCTATGTATATATATATATATATATATATATATATATATATATATATATATATATATATATATATATATATATGTACATAAATATAAATCACTGATATGGTTTACGGAAGGATTTTTATATGGTTTTCACCATCATTTAGAGCATTGTTTCCAAAGGTTTATAAGTGAAATCCATTGCAATTTAGCTCTTCTTTAAACGGGAAAAATAAATTTTCTGTGACCAAGTCCAGAATCCAAAAATTATTCCTGAAACATAATTAGTAACATAGACTATTATAAGTCGGGCAATTAAATAAAAAGATGTTATAAGCGCATAAACTTATGCACAAATGTTATTTATAATGTTGTGGATTATGTGGGTTGTGGCGAATCATGTTATATACTTATACATGTTATATACTTCTTAAAGTAGTGAAGATTTTCGAAAAAAAAATATTAAGTAACAAATCGTACCTTAAGTTGCTAAAATAAAGGAAAAGTTGTTATAAACGTATATTGGTTATAATTATTTCTACTTTCAGATCATTTCATAAAAAAAAGTAGTTCTACTGTAAACTAAATAGAACTCCTATGGAAATAAAAAAAAAAAAAAAAAAAAAAAAAAAAAAAAAAAAAAAAAAAAAAAAAAAAAAAAAAAAAAAAAAAAAAAAAAAAAAACCTGTACCTCTACAACCCATGAAGGGTCTTGGGCTCAGTACATATAGAGATTCGTAATGTTTCTAGGCCAACGGCAGTGCAATGAGGTGATAAGGCCATAACCGCGCTCAGCCGCCAGGTTTTTCCCAATTATTTTGGGTACCCACTTTATAGAGGCTGGGTCTGCCACAGGAGGGTCTCCATACCCTAGGGTCGCCCCCCGACTGAATAAACAGAATAAATAATATTCTGCCATAGCCGGGATTCAAACCCAGGACCCGGAGCACAGCAGACTAGCGCTCTATCCACTAAACCACGCCACTCACTCCTATGGAAACTATATATATTAAATTTTATTAATATATTAAAATTTATTTAGAAAAGACTGTTATGGAATTTAAAATTTTAATTACCCGAATAAAAAAATAGGAACCGTTAAACATAACAAACAAATAAACTAAACCAATTTTTGATTTTTTGACTAATTTATGTTTCTAATTTCTGTCTATGATTAAATATAAGAATTAATAGAGGATATATAATAATCATAATATTTTCTCGTTAAGTGCACTTTTCATTGCGATTAACTCATACTCTGAGAGTAATAAACTTTTAATTGGTCAAACTGAAGTTTTTAAGCATTAAGTGCACCACATTTAAATTTCAACCGTGCGAAGTAAGGGCGAGTCTCTAGTACTACATAAAAGATATTCTATATATGAATTAGCTAGTAAGTCGTAGTTTTGAGTATTCTACTTCTGAAATTGAAAATAGTATGATGTTCTTGGCTAAACGAGAAATCACTAACTTTTAGTTTTATTTAGTATCATCTATAATATCTTGAAGCTACTCTTCGTCAATACTCATTCATTGAATTTAAGGATTTATATATATATATATTTTTTTTTTTTACATCAATGATCCGCCAGAAATTTTGGCCTATCTGCCTACAGAACCTTTTCTCACGCCTTGAAACCTTGAGTTCCCTACGTTACCAAATTATCATTGCGAATTCGGTTGGCCGCAGAATTGGGGCACTCTCAAATTAACGTGTAAGGTCACAAGAAAAATTTAATTTTTTTTTCCTAACTATATAAATCTCTAGTTTTCATTATAAATTTTAGGTTTAAAAATATGGATATATTATAAAACAATAGAAATCTTCACTAAATTTCTAACTGGGGAACTGAAATCAAAATTTTCAACACTAAAAAAAATTAGCCAGAACGTGACTTTATTTATTTAAAAAATATAACTCTTAAACATTAGGTCCTTGCGCACCGTATTTGGATTCTAGGTTTTTTGAAACGTCAAACATTAAATCTTAAGAGTATACTTCATCTAATGATGTATCATACCTAAAATCTTAAAGTTTTAGTATTTCCTATTTTAATTACATAACAATTAATTTAACTTTTACGAAACTTTTTTTTTTATTATGAAATATATAATAAGAGAAAGTATTGCGGCCGTGAAAATTTTTGAATCCGAGTTTTCACCAGAAATACACGTTTTATAGTCTTCTAAGTCCAAATTACCAAGTCCCACAAAAAGGTCAGTATATGTGTCCGTGTGACCTTATGTGTTAAATGTACCACAAAAAGTAATAGTCTTACGAAGATGAAATTTCATTTTTAAGACAATTATATGCGCGAGATGTTACAGCAACTTTTTCATCGAAATCAGCTAACCAGAAAAGTCACTTTATACCAACCAATTAACACTTTTGTACGATTATCTCAAAATCATCTATATTTTTATTAAACTTCCTATATCGATGTAAAATTTAATATACTTTACTATCATGCTGGTTTTTTCCTCATTGAAATAGTTCTACAGGGCTTTAATTTTCTTCATCTTAATTACGTATAATTTTGTGAATTTCATAAAATTAATCGTAACATCTTGTTAGCATTGATAAAAAACGAGTAAATATAAGTTGATATTCGTTAATAAATTAAATGATAGACGATGGCCCCGAGACCTACTAAATTAAATTGGCAATGAAGTGCTAACAACATGCATTCATAAAAAACGAGTAAGTGTAAGTTGAAATTCGATATCAAATTAAAGGAGAAATGAGCAAACGCATGTTTGATGCTTTTTTGAACATAGGAACAGCAATATGTTTAACAGAAGTAAAAGATTGTTAATATTTAGTATTTACGAACATAGGAACAGCAATATGTTTAACAGAAGTAAAAGATTGTTAATATTTAGTATTTACGAACATAGGAACAGCAATATGTTTAACAGAAGTAAAAGATTGTTAATATTTAGTATTTACGAACATAGGAACAGCAATATGTTTAACAGAAGTAAAAGATTGTTAATATTTAGTATTTACGAACATAGGAACAGCAATATGTTTAACAGAAGTAAAATATTGTTAATATTTAGTATTTACGAACATAGGAATAGCAATATGTTTAATAAATATACCGTTGGAAAGCTAAAGATTTTCGAATAAAATATGATCATATAAACGAAATTATTGAAATTAATGGAGAGTTATAAATAGTAGATAAAACTAACCGAATGTAGTAAATAGATAGCAACTTTTACATCAAGATAAGCTAACCAGAAGAACCACTTTATATCATGCATTTTGGATCTTTTTATGAATTTCTCAAGAACGGCTCTAACGATTTTGATTAAACACGCTATATAGATGTAAAATTAAATGAGCTTTAATATCATGTAGGTTTCATTCTGATTGAAACAGTCTGATGGAGCTTATATGCAGATATTTTAAATTTTCTTCCTCTAAAGTACCTTTACTTTTGTAGAATCTATAAAAATAACCATATCATCTTGTGACCATTGATAAAAAAAAACAGCTAAATATATAAGTTGAACTAATTTGACATACTACTAAACTAGAAAATTGAAGGAAAAAAAAAATTAATGCAATTTCATGTTTTTGAACATAAGAACAGTAATAAGTATATATGTATAATATACCGATGGAGAGCTAAAGATTTATAAAAAAAAATTATCTCATTCACAAGAATGTGAAAGTTAATAAAGAGTGATGAAAAACAGATAAAACTAATTATTTCAGATAATAATATAATACTTTTTTTTTTAAATCTGGTGCGCGCAACAGAAGACTTTCATTTACCTCCGTTGTTAAAATCCATTTTAGAATTTTTAAATACATTTAAAGATACAAATAAATTGTTAAAGAATTAATTATTTCGAATTTCAATAGAAACATGTGCTTTATTATATAATCTATTATCTTTTTACCTGCAACAGTCTGTCAGTTTTATCGGCTTTTCATCATTCTCCATCAACCATTAAAATTCCGTATATTAGATTATATTTTTTTCTAAATTCTTTAGCAATCCAACGGTATATAATACATCTATATTACTACTCTTGTGTTCAAAAACACAAAAATTGTACAAAAAAATATGTTTGCACTTTTCTCCTTAAGGTTGTTTATCTAATTTGCCCAACTTACATATTTAACCTTACATATTAAGTTATTTATCAATGCTACTAAGATGATGTTCCAATTTTTTTTTTATCTACAAAATTAAAGCTACTTCAGAGGAAGAAAATTTAAAATATCGGCATTTAAGCCCTGTCATACCATTTCAATCAGAATGAAATCTACCCGATATTAAGCCCATCAAATTTTACATCGATACAGGGAGTTTAATCAAAATTGTTGGAGCCGTTTATGAGAAAATTGTAAAAAGGTGCAAAATGCATAGTAGAAAGTAGATCTTCCGGTCAGCCGATTTTGATATAAACGATTCTGTAACACCTCGGACGTATACTTGTCTTACAATAAAATTTCAGTTCAAAGTGGAAGCTTTTTGTTTCCCGCACCAGATGTTTTCTAGTTATATTTTAATTATCCAAGTACCTCAGGGTAGTATCTTAGGTCCCATCATTTATACGGTATATACAGCTGATATCCCACTCCATCTTTAAATGACACTGTCCTCACAACTTACGCGGATGACACTTGTGGTCCAACCGCTGCATCCCAAACCCTTCAGTCCCACATCACAGCCATTGAGGAATGGTGTCAGAACTGGAGGATTAAAATAAATCCTAAAAAATCCCACCAAATTACCTTTACCCTTCGTCGCAAACCGATGCCCTCCTGCCCCACTGTATCCTTTAATAATATCCCACTTATACCTGTTTAACAAATCCGATACCTAGGACTCCATCTTGACAAAAGTCTTACATGGAATCCTCATACAAGACTAAAACGATAAGATTGTCTTTAGATACGGATTACTACTACACTTAATCGACAAACGTTTAAAACTTCCAACTCTCTAAAAAAGCTCATTTATGTTACAGTCACCAGACCCATATATATATACATATATCTGGACATATAGAATCGAGCTTTGGGGCTCTACTAAGCCATTTAATTCCTTCCGCATCCAATCCTAAATGCTCCTTATTTCGTCACAAATAAAATCATCCATAACGATGATCCCATTTGTTGCAGACCTTTCTCATACAAGATATACCACTTTTAATTCCAAACTCCCAACCCATATAAACCCTCCTGTCCGCAACCTATCAACCTCACATATTCCTGACAGCCCTCCGAAGCGATTGAAAAGGAAATGGCCTCGGGATCTACATACTTGAATAAACATCGAAGTACTACCGCTGGGTAGTTTCTTTACAAGCCTTCTACGCCCTTTATTATAATTCAACACTTTTACTTATTGTATTTATGTTAATATACAGTTGTAAAATTTAATAAAATATAAATTTAAAAAAAATTCTCCAAGTATTCCTAGGATTAAAAACAGAATTGAATTTAGTGAATAGGTGTGCATAATGAATTTTGGCTTCCCCTTGCACCAATTTTCCTACGACCCAGGTTGCAAATATCTTTCATGTCCGATTTTCATAAGCTAACAGCGACCGACTTTGGATAATGAACATGGGAAGAAAAGAGATGGCGAAACGTACTCTAGGAGCAAGGGCAGGTCATGTGATAAGAGTGGTTCGTGAAAGTTTACCGCGGTTCTTACAGGACTTGACATTCAAGATCCTGAACATCACCTGGAGGAATGCCGATGAAGATCTCGGAACGCGATCGCTGGAGCTGGAATTCACGGTCCATTCATAGAACGGTTAATGCCATTATCGTAACTGCAAAAGTGAACTTGATCTATCATGCCGTTAGGTGTCAAGTTCTTGAATGTGATTTATTAGAACACGTTTCTACTTTAATTAATAGCTACTAAACCAGTAATAATACAATTAGTTAGTTCCCCTATTAATTAATATCTGCTTGGTTTTATTTGATACTAGTTAATCATGTTCTCCTAGTCGTTAAATTAGTTATCTATTTCTGAAGTATTCTTGAAAATATAACCACCTGAACTTTCATTCTCAAGATAATTTTTATTAAGAAAAAGAAAATTAATATTATTTACAAGTTGAAAAATATTCATAGATGATTTCGGATGAGACAACTTTACAATCAGCAAAATGTTTTGTTTTTTAAATGTCTAATATGTGATAAAATTAAATTGAATTATAGTACAGTTGTAGAAACAAAAATATAGAAAAAATTACATATGAAACCGGTTAATTTTTTTTTAATTTATAAATTAAAACAAACTAAATTAATGTAACATCACATTTTTTCGATCTTTTATGAGTGTGCCATTTGAGAGAAAATGTATTATAATTACCGATTTCCTTTATTAATGAATTTTTTGTAGAACGGTGTCATACTCGAGTAAGAAGCAGTATGGACAAATTGTTTAACCGTAGAAAGCTGCAAGTATTGGAGCATAAATGGTATTTTAGTTTGCTTTTATCGAAACTTAATGTAATTAATTGTTTAATATTTTTTATCTCTATATTTCGAAATTCTCAAATAGATTTCCATAGCGGAGGTAAGTGAAATTCGTGTTTTGCGCGGACCAGATATTTTTAATCTTTAACTGTATTTTTAAAAACTCTTAATTGCTTATACTAACGGAGGTAAGTGAAAGTCGTGTGTTGCGCGCACGAGGTTTTTTATCTGATAAATAGCAATGAAAAAAAAAAAAAAAAAGGGAAGTTTATTCATAGTAGTAGTTAAATGGAAATTTAGTCATTAAGGTGCATCACTATTATACTTAAACTTTCTATCCTTATGTTAATATGTACATAAAACATAAAATATCCAGTTAGTTTTATTTACAATGTAACGTTAAACTAAGTGGAAAACATCATTATCTTCCACCCACACTCTAAAACGCGTACCAACCATTAAGGATAATTTAACTGAAAGACATTCCCTCACACCACTCCCTTATTGTCTTTTGCTATTTCACAGCTTTGTTTAATCCACTTGGAATTGCCTTACGAAGCGGATTCCATGCATTACATAAGCTTTTCATCGGATGAGTCCTAGCTGACCTTTTATTGTATTTCTTCGACTGACTCAGTCACGGAATAAACATGCCATCGTGAATAACTGTTCTTTGTCTTTACGGAACAACGGCCTCTATCATATACCTACATTTATTCGTTCATTAATAATATGTTCTATTCTCAAACGTTTGTTTTTTATTTGAAGGTCACAGATCCGCTGAGGTTTTAAAGAGTACGTATTAGTAATAAGAATCGTTGAATCATATATAAAACTACATTTGGATAGAAGAAAAATAAAAACTCAGAAACGTCATGCTTAAGATAAAGCTCTATTTAAAAATAAAATAGGTATAAAGTCAACAATAAATTTATAACTGTATTTTTAGTTTATTATTTTATATAATCAACCCTTGTAATCGAGCAAAAAAAAATTACCCCTGCCCAAAATTTGAGGGCATAAGTTTTAAGACGCGTTGAATCCGAATAACGAATAAAAAAAAAAATCCGTTTGTCCACCGTCCGCGGCATATTTTCGAAACTACTGGACCAATTTTTTTTAAATTCGCCACAAATATACTAGTCCATTCAACGATGATCTTAAAACCTAAACGTTGATATCAGCTGGTTAGTTTTAAAATGGCGGCCGATTAAAAGGATTTTATTCAATAACTCAGTTATTTTTTAAGATAAAAAAATGTATTAGTGTTTTTTTTAACCAACAAAACGCCAATAATTATATAAAAGAGCAAAAAGAAAAGAAAAAATTTTTTTTACATAAATACGCTCATAACTCAGTTGTTTTTTACGATAGAGAAAAGTATGTATAGAGTTTTAGAATCAGTAAAGTGCGAAAAAAAAAAAATGAAAAAAAATTAAATCTCGCTTATATATATGCTTGTAACTACGTTATTTTAGAAGATAGAAAAAAAATTCATTATTGTTTTTAACCAAAAAAACGCGAATAATTATATAAAAGTGAAAAAAAAAATTGAAATCTCCCTTATAAATACGTTTGTAGCTACGTTATTTTAGAAGATAGAAAAAAAAATCATTATTGTTTTTTAATAATTATATAAAAGAGAAAAAAGAAAAGAAAAAAAATGATACTGGAAGGAATTAGTCGGGTGGCGGTCATTAAATGAAACAACTAAATAGTTTCAACTATTTTATTGTTTGCCAACGTTTCGACCCCCTTTGTGGGTCATCATCCCACCATGCGCCCTGATGATGACCCACAAAGGGGGTCGAAACGTTGGCAAACAATATAAAAGTTGAAACTATTTAGTTGTTTCATTTAATGACCGCCACCCGGACTAATTCCTTCCAGTAATCCTCAACGGTCAACTAATTACATCCACAATGAAAAAAAAATGATATTTTTCACATAAATACGCTTATAACTGTATAGAGTTGTCAATTTTTTTTTTTTTTTTTATTCGTATATATTACAATTTGTCATAATAGACAATAATAATAGTGCTACAGGATCTCATTCATACAATATTTACAATATAAACAAAAGGAAAGTCAAATTACATAAAATAAAATCAAAATAAATAAACGTATACAATAACAAAATTTATAGACAAAATAAATAAACAAAACATGTCACATTCATACCTATGTACAATATTTACAATCACCTCGGGAACCCCAGACGGGGCTTGTCCCCCCACTTGTGGAAGGACAAGCAGAGTCCAAAGGATCCCAGCGCCTCCCTCTCAGCCGCATCACTGGTGAGAGCCAGCGGAAGCTAAGTGAGGGCGCCACAGCCACAATCACACCGCACATGAGAGGAGAATCTGACCAGTGTCAGAACTCCAGAATAGATGTTTACAATATGTCTCGGGGCCACTGCCGTTTCAACCTTCTAGGAGGGTTGTATGGATGGGTGGAGCTGGATAGGGATTGTGCTAGAGGATTAGGATGATGAATGAGGTTCTGGTGGAATTTGGAAAATTTAGATGGAATCAGGTCTGAAATAAATGGAACATTAAGGTCGTGGTGTAAGGTATAGTTAGAGACATAATAAGGAGCATTTACTATTGTTCGGAGGACTTTGGATTGAAAGGATTGAATGCGTTTGATGTTAGAACGTTTGGCTGTCCCCCACAGTTCAAGTCCGTAGGTCCACATTGGCTTCAGTATTGTCTTGTAAAGTAATAATTTGTTGTCAACTGTAAGCTTAGATTTTCTGTTTAGTAGTCTGTATAACTGTCCGAATCGTCTGTTGAGTTCTTTTCGTTTAAGTCTTGTATGTGGGTTCCACGTCAATCTTTTGTCTAGTAGTAAGCCAAGATACCGGACTGTGTCTGAGGAAGGAAGCGGTATGGAATTGAAATGAACTATTGGACAGGATTTGCGTCGAAGGGTGAAGGTGACATGGGTGCATTTGCTTTCATTAACCTTAATACGCCAAGCATTACACCAGTCCTCGATAAGACAAAGGTGTCTTTGCAGGATTAAGGATGCTATTTCGGGTTCGGAATTGGATGATAGGATGGCGGTGTCATCTGCAAATGTTGCCAGAAAGGTGTCAGGATGATTAGGAATATCAGCAGTGTAAAGGATGTAGAGGACGGGTCCCAAGACGCTGCCTTGAGGAACACCGGCCTCAATGGGATAAAAGTTAGAAAATTCTACACCACAGCGAACTCGGAAGGAGCGGTTTGAGAGATAGGATCGTAGAATGAGGTATAGAGACTGGGGTAAATGCGTTTTAAGCTTGAAGAGTAATCCGGTGTGCCATACCCGGTCAAAAGCTTGCGCTATGTCCAGAAACGCACCAGAACAATACTCTTTGCATTCAAGGGCTGAGGAAATATGGTCTACAACTCGAAGTCCTTGTTGAACAGTGGAATGATGAGCACGGAAACCAAACTGATGAGAAGGAAGATTTTGTGATTCTAATATAGGCAGGATTCGTTTTAGAAGGAGTTTTTCAAAGACTTTTGAGAGGATGGGGAGTAGACTAATAGGTCTGTAGGATGAAGTGTTGCTGGAAGGTTTACCTGGTTTAAGGAAGAGAATGATTGTGGAATGTTTCCACAAGAGAGGAAAATAGGTGGTGCGTAGGATGCAGTTGTAGATATAGGTAAGGAATATAATAGCTTTCTGCGGAAGTTGACGGAGGATCTGGGGGGTAAGGAGATCATGTCCAGGAGATTTACGGAGGGTCAGTTTCTGGAGAAGATATTTAACCTCAGAGGGATTAATAGCTTTAGGAGGTAGGGAAAGAGGTATTGGTGACAAAAGGAAGTCTTGTACTGCTGCGGTATGATTACTTTGGGATTCCGGGTGAGGAGTGAATACTTTGGAGAGGTGTGTGGCGAATTCCTCGGCTTTATCTTCATCAGACGCAGCCCAGGAGTCATCACCACGCCGGAGAGGATGGGAAACTTGATGGGATTTTAAAATCTTCTTCGTGACATTCCACAGGGAATTATCACTGGCTGACAGAGAGGAGAGGTAGGAATTAAAGGACTGAGAACGGAAGGTCGCCAACTCCCGCTTCAATTGTCTACAATAGAAGTTATAGGAGCGGCGATCTGTTGGGTGTCGGGTGCGCTGCCATAATGATCTGGCACGGCGTTTTGCATGGATTAGGTCTGTAAGGTGTTGAGGCAAATGGTTTTGGATAGGAGTTAAATTGGAGTACTTAGGAGAGGAGGCAGTCCAGACAGCTTGCTGAATGGCGGTGGTGAAGGAGTAGACGGAATCGTCAAGGTCTTCTGGGGTTTTGAGAGTCACTCTGAGGTTAATATTATCGGTCAGGATTTGGCGAAATAGGTTCCAGTTGACAGGGCCTCGGATAAATGACGGTGGATAGGTTTTGGAATTGGAGTGAGAGATACTTTTAGGATCAGTGGACTATGGTCTGAGTATAGTTCATCAAGTCGAGCTACAGATAAGTTGAGGGAGCCTAATCCGCTGTGAATGAAGAAGTCAAGGATGTCAGGATTACGGTTGGGATCGGTTGGCCAGTAGGTAGGGGAATCAGGAGGTAAGAGATTGAAATGACGGGAGTTGAGTGCAGACAGCAAATTTCGTCCACGAGAATTCGTTGTTCTCGAACCCCACTGTTGATGCTTGGCATTTAAGTCTGCACCCAGAATGAAATGATTTCCTAAGGATTTAGAAAGGATACAAATTCGGTGTTGGAAATGGAATGTTTGGGAGGGCAATATGCTGATGTAAGGGTTACCGGAAAGGAAAAAGTTTTGATTACTATGGCTGTGGTTTGTAGGAAATCATAGGTAGGAAGTGGGAGTAAGTGATGAGAGAGGGACTGGTGCACAATGACAGCAGTACCGGCATGGGCTTTGCCGTCTGGGTGGTCCGTACGGTATGTTACGTATTGGGGTATTTTGAAGAACTGTTTAGTGGTTAGTCTAGTTTCAGTAATAAGTGCTACGTCAACGTTTTGGTCTTGCAATAAAGCTGTAAGTTCGTCAGTATGATTTCTAACACCATTCGCATTCCATAGGAGAATGGATAAGGAGTTAGGTGAAGTCATTTAAGGATTTTTTAAGGAAGGGATTAAGTTTGATACAAGATTAGTAAGTAGTGATATTAGCGGCATAACGAGGGATTTGATTTCAGTGATGAAGGATGTCATCAAACTTGTAAGGTCTGAGACATTTGATGGAGGAGGAATATGAGAAATTTGATGCGGATGAGGTTTTTGAGGGTTGGGTAAATTTTGAGGAATAGCTGGTTGTGGAACGGTTTGAGGATTTTGTAGTGTGCGTTGTTCCGGCAGGGCCTCGGCCTCTTTGTTCTGGTTCCCATCTCCAAGTAGATGGGCAAATGTTACATTGGAATCAATTGTTTTTGAAGGTTGTCTTCTGCTTCTGATCGGTTCAGCTGTTTCATTCAGATTCTGAGGTTTTTGGTATCTGCTTTTGAGGTTCTTGTAGATTTGACATCCCTTGTAGCTAGCCGGGTGGTCCTTGAGGCACAGAGCACAAACAGCGGGTGTAGATCTAGGTCTTGTACATTCTTCTGACTTATGTTGTTCACCGCATTTCACACAGCGTGGTATGTGGTGACAATAACTTCTGGTATGACCATATGCCTGACAATTGTGGCACTGAACTATTTCTTTCTTAGTGTAAGGTTTTTCAACTCTTACACTAGTATAGTATAATCTATTGAGGTCATAAATTTTTTCAACTCCTGCTGATGGTTCCAAGTCCACAAAGAATAGAGGCAGTGGAATTTTATCTTTTAGGACGTTGGTGACTTGTCGCACTTTATAGCCTATCTCCGTCAGTTCTTCTTGGATAGCTGCTGCTGGTGTCGAAGGGTGTAGGTTTCTAATTACAACCCTTAAAGCTCTCTCCTGGCGTAACTGATATGTATGAAAATCAGCTTTGGTCTCCGTCAGATATTTTACTATTTTTCTGTAGGTTTCGGCGGTAGTCGGGGATATTTTAGTATCACTGGTTCTACTTATACAATAATAACTGTTTGGATCGGTTAATTTGTTTAGATGTGCACACAGTAGTTGAAAGTTTTTATATTTTTAACAAATATTGGTGGAGGTTGTGGTTCTTTTGGTATAGGAGAAGATTCCATTGTTTCTTTTTCAATTTGAAGGATCTGAAATGGGTTCGTTGTAAAAAACGGCGATTCTTCAGTTAATCCTTGTGATGATGTGCTAGGCTGTGGTTCAGATCCTAAAGAGGTAGCTGAAGCAGTCGCTGGTGGAATCATTTTTTTATTATTATCACGGCGAGGTCTCTGTTTTGTGGGGGACGAGTTTGAACCTGCAGATCTAGATCTTTTACTTGTAACTTTCGAGGACATCACTTGATGAAAATATCGCATTGATTAAAAAAAAATAAATAGGAACAAATATATAATGAAATAAGAATAAGAAGGAAAAAAAATAAATAAAAGAAAGATAAGGAAAAGAAAAGCAAGCCCGAGCTTGCCGAGCTAGCGGCAATCAGCTGATCAGTGACCCTCCTTTCACTTTTTCGTGATTGTACAAAGTAAATTATAACTTTGCTTTCCGAAATTTCTCCAATATTCACTGCTGTAGTATTCCTGAGGTCTAGTGATGTTTTCCAGACTGAACTCAAGCGAATTCCTACTGAAAAAAGCAAAAATCTGAGAGACGAAGTAACGTATGACTGTTATCATCGAGCGCATCAGCTGATCGGTAGAGTTGTCAATAATACAATGAAAATGAATAGAAACTTTATTAGCATCAAAACTATTATCTTGAACTAATGATTTACGTTATACACTCGGTAACGACAAACTAAATTTTGCCATTCCCAAGCAGATAGGAAATCAGGGTTCCAGGAGATCTCAAGGCTATTCTCCAAATCATTTTTGGACCAAATGACAAAAGAATCATTGAATTTGATTTACAATTACCCTAGATATTGCGTTTTGAAATCAGTGGTGATGTTATGATATGATGCTTTGAATTAGTGCTTTTTATATTACTTAATTGGCTATAAACAGCCTTACAAACAGTTATACCCCAATATTGTTATTTGGAAATAATAAGCCATTGTGTAATAATTTGCAGCGTTTTTAGTTTTATTTCTCTAAGCCCCATATTTAAAAATTTGGACAATGGGTCTGGTTAAACATGTGTACAGTAAATGTACTAAATAATAATTGTTATCGGGTTGTTCGATATGTTCGTAGCGTTTTCAATATTTCAATTTAATCCTTTCTGTGTTTGTGAAATCATGTTTACATAGTCAATAATGTTTACATATTCTTAAAACTCTGGTGCGCCCTTTACTTACCTAATTTAAAACTTAGAATCAATTTAAGAATTTTAAAATACATTTAAAGATAAAAAAAATTGCTAAAGAGTTAATTAAATTGATTTTTTTTTTAAAGATGTGTTTTATTAAAAATCTGTTCTATAATTATCTAAAACAATCAGTTAGTTTTATCTGCTTTCCATCACATTAACATTTACAATCTTTTGTATAAGAAAATATTATTTATAAAAAAATTAGCTTTCTAACGACATATTATACTTGTAGATTACTGTTCTTATGTTCAAAAAAGATGCAAATAACAATATAATTGCGGATCCTTCTGAGATATTAAATAAATTTAAACAACACTTTGACGGCATCTTAAATACGGAAAATAATAATCAATCTCCTCTCTCTGAATATCAGAGCGCTGAACCACGGACAGAGGAACCGAGTAAAGAGGAAGTCGAAATGGCGATAGGAAAATTAAAACGTTATAAGGCCGCAGGAAATGATAATATCACGAGTGAATTAATCAAGGCGTGTGGAGAAGCGGGCGTTTCCAAAATACATTTTTTAGTTAAAAAGATCTGGGAAACTGAAAAAATGCCCGAAGAATGGAAAGAATCAATACTTATTCCGATTCACAAAAAAGGACCGAGGTCGGATTGTAACAACTATCGTGGGATCTCTCTTCTCCCAGTATGCTATAAAATTTTCTCGTCAATTTTAACTAGTCGAATCACGGAATACGCTGAGGAAATTATCGGAGATTACCAATGTGGTTTTAGGCGGAATCGCTCGACTATTGATCAAATATTTTCCTTACGTCAAATATTAGAAAAAAAATTGGAATACAACGGTGTAGTCCATCAACTTTATATCGATTTCAAAAAGGCTTATGATTTAATAGACCGTCAGAAGCTTTATAACATCATGATTGAACAGGGAATACCTAGAAAGTTAGTAAACCTAGTAGAGATGTGTTTGTCGGAAACATTCCATAAAGTTAGAATCGGTCATAATTACTCCGAGAGATTTGAGGTGCGATCGGGTTTGAAACAGGGTGACTCCC
Source organism: Piezodorus guildinii (assembly GCA_023052935.1). Classification (NCBI taxonomy): domain Eukaryota; kingdom Metazoa; phylum Arthropoda; class Insecta; order Hemiptera; family Pentatomidae; genus Piezodorus; species Piezodorus guildinii. The sequence goes on from CM041293.1 coordinate 69,293,632, forward strand.
TTTCACCTGTGTTATTTAATATAGCTTTAGAATATGTCATAGAAAAGGTGATGTGTACCGAGAAAGGCTTAAATATGGGTGACAAGATTCCGGTTTTGGGGTATGCCGATGATCTGGTACTGCTAGGTGAAGACACGGAAACCATACAACTAAATACAAGTGTGTTAATAAAAACCGGTAAAGAAATAGGACTCGAATTAAATACCGATAAAACGAAATATATGATTAGTAGCAGAAACGGTGTCGATCTTGGTGATATTAATGTATCAGGTCATACTTTTGAACACGTAGAGAAATTCAAGTATCTAGGTTCAATTATAACTAGAAAAAATGAAATCCAGGAAGAAATAAAGTCCCGGTTAAAGGTGGGAAATGCGTGTTATTATTCAGTTGCTAAGTTACTTAGTTCGCGGCTTCTATCTAAAAACTTAAAGATTAGAATTTATAAAACTATTATTCTTCCAACGGTTCTTTACGGATGTGAAACGTGGCCGCTTACTTTAAAGGATGAACAACGGCTTAAGGTTTTCGAAAATAAGGTATTGCGTAAAATATTTGGTCCAAAGAGAGATGAGGCCACTGGGGAGTTTAGAAGGTTGCATAACGCGGTATTGCGGAACTTGCATCCTGTAAATATAATTGAGCTGATTGCATCGCGGAGACTCAAATGGGCGAGTAAAGTTGTTGGGCTCGATGACGAGCGGATTCCGAGAAAGTTGGTATTTGCTGATCCGACTGGTAGGCGTCCGAAAGGTAGGCCGAAGCGGAGATGGGAGGATTGCGTTAAGGCTGATCTCGGGAGCTTGGGCTTGAATGGTGAGCATTGGACGAGTCTGTGTAGGCGGAATTTGTTGGTATCGGCATCGAACCTTCGGGTTCGCTAAGCCTATTATTATTATTATGTTCAAAAACAATTTTATTAAATTAAATTTTACATCGATACAGCTAGTTCAATTAAAATGTTTAGAGTCGTTATTGAGGAAATCGTAAAAAGGTACAAAATGCATGGTATAAAGTGGCTCTCCTGGTTAGCTTATTTTGATGAAAAGATTTTTGTAACATCTCGGGCGTATAGTTGTCTTAAATATGAAATTTCAGTTTCATAGGCCTTTTTGTTTATGCGTTAGAGTTACTACAGACGGACACACACACACATAGACCTTTTCGGGGGACTTGGTCATTTGAACTCGTGGGATCCTAAAACGTAAATACACGTTGAAAACTGGAATTACAAAATTTTCACGATCGCAATACTTTCCCTGACTACATAGTTCATATATAGGATAGTGAAAGTAAAAAGGATTAGTTGAGGTGCTTCTATGCATCAGTTACAACCGAGATTCTTTATCTTTAAGTGGTTTGTTGTTTGTTTGTTTAGGTTTTAAGGCGTAAAACCTTAAGGTCATCAACGCCTAGACACTATATGCATATTCAACCTTTATAAGAAAGAACTATTAGGTAATGAGTGATTGAGAGAAAGAAAGAAAAAAAAAACAATAATTAAAAAAAAAATAATAATAAATAAATAAATAAAAAAAAAATAAAGAAAGAAAAAAATATTTTTATGTAAACAATAGTTTAAAAAGCTAATACTAGTAATGCTGACTAGGAATGGTCTTTATAATTTCGATAATAATGACTGCTCCTTAAGAAAATCAAAAACTAATTCAATGGTTTTCTCTCTATCACCCAGCACCGCTGAAATATTCGGGCTTAGTCCAATTTTATTCAGGTGTGATGAATAATAAGAGCATTCTTGAAAAATATGCCGAATGGTAAGGGTTACATCACAGTGCTGGCATCGGGGCACCGGTCGCCTAGCAAAAAGATAAGAGTGCGTCAGCCGCGAGTGTCCTATCCTTAGCCGGGTCAACGCGACCTCCTCCCTCCGGCTGCTACGGCTAGATGTGGACCAGGGTTTCACTGTTTGTTTTATATGCTTCAGTTTGCTTACCTGGCTATCGTCCCACATTTTCTGCCATCGGTCATCTTCTTGCTTTCTGAGCGGTTCACTGAGTTCAGACGGTGTCAAGATGGCTGTTCCTCTCCCTGGCAGTGTGAGCGCCTGCTTCGCTGCCCGGTCCGCAAGCTCGTTACCGGTAATTCCCACGTGGCTCGGCACCCACACGAAGATTACCGACTTGCCCAGGTTTCGCAACTTTAAGTGGTATTTTGCTTGCTCAAAATGGAAAAGTAAAAAATTCATTCATTTTTATTTTCCGAAAACTCGTTGCACAGACGGTTAACAAAATCTGTGGTGTGTATGGCGATGATGTTTTAAGAGAAAGCACCGTCCAAATTGGTTTACTCGGTTCAGAACCGGATATTTTGACTTGGAAGACACAAAGCGGTCGTCCTTCAATTGAGACGTTGATTTCCAAAAGGTACTATATCCATTCTAGGAAATTTTACAGGAGACGCGAAAATCACTAATTATAATATTATTAAATTAGCTAATTTGATTCTTTTCGCATTAAAATGCAGAATTGATTTTTTAGTATATTAATAACATCATATTAAAGTTATGAAATGAGATGTTTTGGTATAATTTGGAACGAAATTAAATGTGTAATTAGTTCCTTTAGAAAAGAACAATATTTCTAAATTGCGTTTATACAGGACTGGGGTGTACATTAGATAAAATCAAATAGGAGATTTATTTATTATAAACAAAAAGCCTCAAAATCGTTCGAGAAGAATTAATTAGTTCTTACTTTAATAATATACTTAAAATGATAGAGTGCTTATCAAAAATCATTCAATAGACTGGAAGATGATATTTCTCGAATATTATACTGGATCTTCATTTTGAAACTAAGTTTTTAAACAATTTTTAATTATAGAGTTTAAATATTTTCTATACTGCAAAATATCGAATAAGGATCTCATTAAAAATTAACGAATTAAGTAATAATATTTAAATTATGATGTTTAATTACATTTATTTTCTATTGTCACATTTATTTTTACTTTCACTAACCTATATATGAAATATATATAGTAGGGGAAAGTATTGCGATCGTGAAATACACATTTTAGAGTCTCCCAAGTCCAAATGACCAAGTACCGGAAAAAAGGTCTGTGTGTGTGGTAAGTCTAGCGCAAAAACGATCGTACGAAACTGAAATTTCATATTTAAGACAATTATAAGCCCGATATGTTACAGCAACTTTTTCATTAGAATCGGCTAAGCAGAAGAGCCACTTCATACCATACATTTTACACCTTTTTACGATTTTCTCAAAAACGGCTCTAACGATTTGATTAAACTCGGTATATTTATGTAAAAATTAATGGGTTTTTTATATCAAGTAGGTTTCATTCTGATTGAAATAGTCTGACAGGGCTTAAATGCCGATATTTTAATTTTCTTCCTCTAAACTACCTTTAACTTTGTACACTTCAAAAGATTATCCATATAATCTTAATGACATTGATAAAGGACGGCTAAATATACAAGTTGGACAAAATTTGATGATCAAATAAAGGATAAAAGAGCAAAACTGTTTTTAACGTAATTTTTGGTTTACTGATAATAAGAACAGAAATATAGACGTATAATACACCGTTGGAAAGAGAATGATTTTAGAACAAATATTATCTGATACACAGAGTTGTAAAAGGTAATATAAAGTGACGAATGGGGAATAAACTTATTACTGTTTAACAATTTAATGTAGTTATGTTATTTATTCTAAATCATATGTTTCCAACGAAAATGGTTACACGTTTTATTAAAATAAACTTCAAATATTTTCAAGTATGTTTAATAGTTTTTAAATTGATTTTAAATGTCGAGGTAAGTGAAAGTCGTGTATTGCCCGCAAAAGATTTTTTTATATATTTATTAGAATTTTAAAAACAATAAACACTGTGATTAGTTTCATTACCTCAATCCGACTCATAAGGAAAGCTAAATATCAAATCATGTTTTTTATCTAAGAAAATTACTAGACATTTATCATAGTTTTCATCCCTTAGAACCATAATTAATCCTATACTTTTTTGTTAATTCTGAAATCATAATACTTAAAGGCTTACATTATATTACCCAATACAAGCCTTTCAGTGATTCTTTAGTAAAGAAGGCTAGGTGACATATGGTGTACAATACTGTTATATCTACAAAAGCTTTCCAGCCTGCGAACGCGATCCAAACAAATATTTCTGTTATTGTAGTTCAATAATGTTCAGCTCTCATCAGTTAGTAGAAACTTATTTAAAGGTCTTTGTTTTAAGATTCTCCAAAAATAATACAACCATCACAGTCAATGAGAATGTTATTTCCATTACAATCTAATAGATAAGTCTGCCCTGGAATAAAGTGTGAACGTGTTGAAACGCAAAACTGCGCAACAGGAAATGACAAATAAAGATTGAATGCAAGCTAACAACAGCACTTTGCATTCAGCATACAATGGTGCTAGAAAACCAATGAATCAGCAAAATAATAACGAATATAGGAATTATCTAAAGAAGTTGTCCATCTTACATCACGGATCTCCATAAATTCAAATCCTCCATTCGTTCCCGTAACACTCGCTCGCGGCCTTCTGGATATAACGCCCCATATCGAACCAAAACTTTCGATAGATCGTTCCTTATCCGATCTGCATCCCTATGGAACTCCATTCCTTCTTATTTCCGGGACTCCCAAACTCTCAACTTTTGAATCCCGTCTATTCAGCCACTTAGCATTCTCCTCAATTCCCCAAGATTCCTTATGAATGCTAATTTAAGTGTAAAACAACTAATAAAACATATAGATAACTTTATTTATTATGTTCTTCACATTTAACCGCTTTGCTTTTTTTTCGTCCTCTAATGTAACTTTTATTTTGTAGAGTCGAAAAAAATAAATATATAATCTTATTAGAATCCATACAAAAAAGGCTAAATATACAAGTTTAACGAATTTGATAACCAATTAAAGGAGAACAGAGCAAATATGTTTCTAGGTAATTTTTTTCTCCGAACATAAGAATAGTAATATAGATTTACATGTAATATACCATTGGAAAAAATGTTATCATATGTACCAAGTTGTGGAAGGTTATATAAGTGACAAATAGGTCATTCTATTCCAAAAAAATAACCATTGTTAGCACTGATCGTTTATTACCATGCTAACAATGGTTAGTAAATATAAAAAGAACGAATTTTATAACCAACAATAGGAGAAAAGAGCAAAAATATTGTTTTTATGTAGTTTTTTTGACATATCAATAGTAATATAGATGTATAACATGCCGCTGGAAAACTAACGATTTTATAAAAAATATTATCTTATAGGAACACAAAGCTGTGAGAGTTAATTGAAAATGTAGCCGATAAGACTAGCTGCTAGTTTTGCATAGTAATACAGTATATTATTCAATAAAATACTTGTTGCTAACGGAACTCAAAGTAATGAATTCTTTAATCTTTTTTCATATCTGTATTTCAAAATTCCTAAATTGATTGAACAGCGGAGATAAGTGTAAGTCGTTTTTTGCGCGCACAAGATTTTGTTTAATCTTAACTGTATTTAAGAAAACTACTAATTAATTTATTTAGTAATCTTCCAGTCGAACCTTACCATTCCATTTCTAGAATCTCTCATTTTCGAAGAATTTCAACTTTGTATTGATCTCGATTAATATAGTTCCTACACATTCGTCCACTTTTTGCCGGACATTTTTATCAAAGTTTGATAGAACAACGATCTGTAAGGACCGTCCCATTAAATTTTTTAGGGCTGTCCTTATAAGTCGTTATTTATTCTACCTATTCCCCTTACGATCACTAAAAACTTCAATTTCCCTTTTCTATTCACTGGCTCAAACATATATTAGAGAACCAGAATACTCTCAAGGTTTACATACCATGTTCTGTATTGAGCTTCTTCTGAGACGGAAATCTCTATAGATCTTGTCTGCGGTTAGGCTTATCCTTAGAAGTTCAGAAAGAGGAGGAGAAAGGCCATACAATTTTAACTCATTTATTAAGTACTTTCTGACGGGCTCATTCTTCGAAGTAAGAGTTCCTATGCTTTGCAGATTTGTCATATTTATTTATACGGATGTATTGTAAGTTCAGAGTGGAGATTATATCGAGAGATCTTTAGTTATTATAAGAAATAACTAAAAACTCAGGAAGGAAAATCAGCCTCCAAAACAACATATAGTAAGATTAATAAGTTTAAATATTTGTTTTTTTTTTATTTTTATGATTAAATCCATGGTATATTTCTTCTTTGAACTATAGTTGTTTAGCATATGATCTTCGTTGCAGGGTCATTCTGACAAATAAAAAGGGTTAATTAAATATGTTTGTTTTGTTTTTAAATGCGCTTTAATTCATAATTAAATAATTTTCTACTTTTTTTGTTGTAATTAATCAATTTCTGAAAGACACGAACACTTGGATTTTTTTTTTTTTTTTTTGTGTGTGTTCATATAATTAAAACATAAGTTTTGTATAACTCGTCTCTTCATTTTTACACTGACCTGCCAAAGTTGTGTTTTGGTTAAAGAGTAGTTTATCTTTAATATCTTACTACTCTGCAATAGTTTAATGAAATATCGAATTGTTTGTTTGTGTTTCAAGGCATAAAAACCATATGTCATCAACGCCAATAAACTCTTATATACTTTCACTTACCTATATATGAAATATATAGTAAGGGAAAGTCTAAAAAATGTTTTAGGGTCTCCTGAGTTCAAATGAGCTAGTATAAAAAACGGCCTACAAGAAGAGCCACATTATATTATGCAGTTTTGAAACTTTTTAAGATTTTAACCGGCTTTGACAGTTTTTATTAAACTCACAATATCAGTGTAAAATTTAATAGCCTTTAATTTCATGTAGATTTTATTAAAATTGTAATAGTCTAAATTTTGATATTTTAAATTGTCTTTCTTTATAGTTTCTTTGATTTTGTAGGTACGAAATAATAAAACATATGATCTTATTAACATTGATAAAAAAAGGCTAAATATACGAGTTGAACGAAATTGACTGCTAACTGAAGGAGAAATGAGTACAAATATATTTTTATGTGATTTTTTTTTTTCGGAACCCAAGAACAATAATAATAATAATAACAATAATATTTGAAAAAACATGTTTCTGTCGAAATTTAATTAAATTCTTTAACTTTTTACTTTCACTTAAGTATATATGAAAATAGGTAAGGGGAAGTATTGCGATCGTGAAAATTTTCGAATTCCAGTTTTCAGCGGAAATACACGTTTTAGGGTCTCGTCAGTCCAAATGACCAAGTCCCGCAAAAAGTTCTTGTGTGTCCGTGTGTGGTAACTCCCGGGCGAAAACGTAAAGTTCTATGAAATTGAAATCTCTTATTTAAAGCAACTATACGCCCGAGATGTCAAACCAATTTTGTTTCGCCAATATCGGCAGACCGAAAGAATACTTTCTTTAATGTTTTTTGCACCTTTCTATGATTTACACGAAAACTGCTCTAACGATATTGATTAAAATCTCAATAAATCGATGTAAAATTTAATGGGCTTTAATATGATATAGGTTTCATTCTGATTAAGATAGAGTAACAGGGCTTAAATGCCGATATTTTAAATTATCTTCTTCTAAAGTACCTTTAATTTTGTAAATAATAAAAAAATAACAATTTAATCTTGTTACCAACGATAAAAAACAGGTAGATATATAAGTTGAACAAATTCGTACTCTAATTAAAAGAGAAAACTGCAAAAATATTTTTCTAATATAATTTTTCGTTGTTGAACATAAGAACAGTAATATAGATGTATTATATACCATTGGAAAGCTAATGATTTTAGAAAAAAATATCATCTTATACACATGCTTGTAAAAGTTAATAATGAGTGACGAAAAGCCGATAAAACTAACTGATTATTATTTCAAATAAAAATATAATAGATTTTTTAATTAAACACATGTTGTTATAGATATTGAATTCAATTAATTATTTATTAGTTTCACTCATTTTGATCCCTAACTCTATTTGAAAATTCTTTAATCGACTTTAACAACGGCGGTAAGTGAAAGTCATGTATTGCCCGCTCAAGATTTTTTCATCTCTAAATGTATTAAGTTCTAAGATTTATATTAACAACTGATATATGTCAAAGTCGTGTGTTTCAACCACAGGATTTTTATTATAAAAAATTATTTATGATTTTAATCGAATCTATTTTGGGAAAAGATTTTTCTTTTTTTTTTAACGTGAATAAATGCAAATAAATTTATAAAAAATAGTACTAAAATAAAACTCGTCTCTAGATAAAGAAAATACTATTGAAAAAACAATAACAATTATTGAAAGAAATATTATATTGTTAGTATAGATATGTAGAAAAAATGGTGAGAAAATTATGAAATTTATTAAAGATATGATAAATAGGTACTATAATCTGGGTATGAGGAGGTTTACATTCATTAACTTCAACAATTACAATCTAATTGCTGCCTTATTGTCAAAGAGATAAATTGGTACTAGTCCTATTTATCGATGCTTTAAATAAAATTTTTAAATCTGTCGGAAATATTTACCGTGTGGATGTAGTTGCGGCATGTGAAACATGATGTCGTGGCTGACTAGACTAGGCTATTAGACGTGTCTCACAAAATATCGCATATTTATAAACGTTTCATATATTCAGCTTTCATTATTCCAAAAAACTTTTAACTGATTCAAAAATTAAACAATCCTTATTAATATTGATTCGAGGCATTATTTCTAACATTTTCTGCACAGTTCAATTTAAACAAATTTTAGTTTTGAAAATATTTATTTATTCGGATATATTACAATCTGTCACAATGGACAATAATAATATTGCTATAAGATTACATTCATACAATGTTTACAATATATACATAGAAAAGTAAAGTCAAATTACATAAAATGAAACTAAAATAAATAAAGGTATATAATAACAAATAAAGGTATATAATAACAATATTTTAAACAAATAGAAGATATTATAGCTAAATTTCTCAGAATACTTCGGTGGGATTGAGGATATATATTTCATTCATCAATCGTAATTTTCATAATGAGTCTTATTATAGTGACTTCTTTAACTACCATAATTTGATGTTTTTCTCAATTTTATGAACACATATCTACCCAAACTTTCGTACAGCGAAACTGACATTAATATGTTTATAAAAACATAAATGTATGTTACTAATTTCTGGCAGAAGTATTTCATACGATTAGAAAATTTGTTTTCTAACTGCCACGCCTAATAATTAATAATAAACAGAAGGTAGTAATAAATTATTTACAAGCCCTTATGACAAAAAAAAAAAAATAAACTTTTCAACTTACTTATAACTGTGTAATGTTTAACAAACCATTAATTAAAAGATATTTGAATCTTTATTATCAAATCAGGCTACTCAAATTAATTATGCCTTAGTGCCTCAAATTAATACCGGCATGAACTTATCAAGATATTTAAAGACATACTGTAAATACATTCTTATTTTTTTCAGATTTCATTATTTGTTTGTTTGTTTTATTTTACGTCACTTTATGCTACTGTGGCTAATCGGACGATGCTACAGTGGGAGTCCTAAATTTTGCCTATCCAGGTTTAATTAGGATAGGGATCTTTAACGAATACCTGACGTAGCACAGGCTGGGGACCACCATTTAACGTCCCCTCCGAAGAACGGCGTAGCTAAGGATTTTTTACACTCATTAAAAAATCCTAGAACCACCTGCGGGTGTTTCATTATTTGGATACTTATATACTAAATATTTTTAAATTACCTTTTTTTTTGTTTTAAGATCTTTTTTGCCTTCTAGTAAATTTTGTAAATTTCTTTTTTGTCCATCCTTGATAATTTCATTATAAATCTTTATTTTATTATAAAAAAATATTCCTTTTTACTATAAACTATATTAAAGACACAACGTGTATTTCCTGTGAAAACTCGAATTCGTAAAATTCCAGGATATTTCATATATAGGTTAGTAAAGTATATGAAAGTAAACATTATATTGTTACAAAATTAAATTATTATTAAGAGAAAGAAAAAATAATCAACAATTAAATTATAAAATCTTTAATGATATATAAAGATAAAAATGAATAGGAACTTTACAAATAAATAAATAAGTTTAAATGTATTGAAGTATAGTGAAATAATGAAAACAATGAATGTTACAAAAGTGTTTTTTTTTAATATAATATAATATAATAATAATAGGCTTACCAAACCCGAAGGTTCGATGCCGATACCACCAAATTACGTCAACACAGACTCGTCCAATGTTCACCGTTCAATCCCAAGCCCCCGAGATCAGCCTTAACGCAATCCTCCCATCGACGCATCGGCCTAGCTTTCGAACGCCTACCAGTCGGATCAGCGAATATCAACTTTCTCGGAATCCGCTCCTCACCGAGTCCAACCACTTTACTTGCCCATTTGAGTCTCCGTGATGCTATCAACACAATTATATTCATAGGATGTAAGTTCCGCAATTCCGCGTTGTCCAACCTTCTAAACTCCCCAGTGGCCTCATCTCTCTTCGGACCAAATATTTTACGCAGTTCCTTATTTTCGAAATCCTTAAGCCGTTGTTCATCCTTCAAAGTAAGCGGCCACGTTTTACATCCGTAAAGAATCGTCGGAAGAATAATAGTTTTATAAACTTTAACCTTTAAATTTTTAGTTAGAAGCCGCGAAATAAGTAACTGAGCAACTGAATAATAACACGAATGTCCCACCTTTAACCGGGACTTCATATATTCCTATATTTAATTTTTTTCTTGTTATCATCGAACCTTAATACTTGAATTTCTCTACGTGTTCAAAAAAGTATGCCCTGATATATCAATATCACCAAGATCGCAACCGTTTCTGCTACTAATCCTATATTTCGTCTTATCGTTATTTATTTCGAGTCCTATTTCTTTGCCGGTTAAAATTATTATAACAAACATATAAATGTAATATATAAATATGTGGTAATATAAAATATTACTACAATATTAAAACTCTAGCATCTAAAAACAATATCTATTCGAAATTACATTAAAATTAAACAAAAAATATACAAAGTTATTCGAAAACCAATTTTGTTTTACGTTTTAGAAAAATATTTTTTTAACCACTTAAGAGGACGAATTTGCCCAAACCCAGCCTTATTGCACATCAAGGTGGTAAGACGAACCTCCACGAAGAATTTAAACTTCACAACATTAGATATTTTTGAGAAACTGCGATGACCTAAACATCGAGTGAAACGGTACTTTCTTTTATAAATATAGATAAATAAATACTCAATAAATACTGAGGCAAAAAGGACGTGTTGTCCTGTAAGTTACTATCATATTCTAACCTGAATGAAAAAGTAGAATTATTCTAGAAGTAGTTATCTGAATATCGAGTATAAGTATCCCTCAATTACCCTTAATTCCTCATTAGTTGACTAACAAAGAAAAAAAACTTAATTATTTATACGCAGCTCTATCTCAATACTGATTCATTAAATAAAATAGTATTAAATTTTCGTTTTACTCTCGTAAAATATTTACTTTTATTCATTTTACGTCATTTCATGCTATTGTGGCAAATCGGACGATGCTTCAGCGTGAGTCATAAATTCTGCCTGTTCGGGTTTAAATAGAATAGGGATCATTGGGGACCACGTTTTGACGTCCTCACCGAAGAATGACATACTATTTACTCCTATTAAAATCCTTGGGCCATCTGTCTGATTTGAACCCAAGATCTTATGCATTGAAATTTGTTATGCTGGCCACTGCACCACAGATAACCTCTAATTTAGTTATATACCTTTGTCTGATAGTTTTGCAATCGTTTATTTTTATAACTAATGATAAATCCTATATAAATATAAAAGTTTCGGCCATTAAACTTCATAAATAGGTTTTTAAGAAAAACAGATTGAAATTCATTGTTTTGTTCAATTTTAAGCTTATTGCATTACTAAAAGAATAATATGCAATGAAACTCTATTGCACGGTCGTTTATAATTAATGTGAGAAGCAATCCAGATTTTGTGTATGTATGTTTATATATACACAAATAAATAAATAAATATATATATATATTAATATATTATTATTATATTAATATAATATAAATATACCGGTGTGATGTGCCGGTGCTCAATGAAATTCTTTGTTGCAGTGTTGAAAAGGATCCTATGTGTTTACATGGACGGAGGATCGAAACGTCCAAATAAAGAAAATTAAGAAGGAATGTTAGTTTAATGACCTAAAACCCGAATTATTTCAAACAAAATTATAATATAAAAAAGGGTCGATGAATTGTTTCTGTATTATTTTTTATATATATATATATATATATATATATATATATATATATAATATATATATATATATACAGATGCATACCCATAACATCCCATATTCTATCCGCTACGAGTAAACGTGATATTGTACAATTCCCTAGGCGTCGAGAACTATGATAAATTTCATTTTTACATGAACAATAAAGTAATATTACTTTAATAATTAACGTGTACCATGTAGCATTTTGGTTTTAAATTTAAATTAAATTTGGTTTGAAATATTTTTAAGAGCCAATAAAAATGTTGGTTGTCTGGGTTGCGTAAACATCGTTCGATGGTTCGAAGCCATCACTCAAATTGTCTTTAAGTAGTGGTTCTTAAATCAGAAGTGGGCGTATTCCCATGGCGGTTTGACCTCTGAACTACCTGAAAATGAAAATCTTACGTAAGTTATCGAAAAATAATATTCTTAATTATAATCTGACCCCCCAAAATTATAGAAACTAATCAAACAGATAAGAAATCAAATTAAAACAGACCATTATTAATTGATGTATACTTTTAACAAAGTTAAAATTGCGAACTTGCTGTGTGATACTGATTCATTTTTACTTTCACTTACACATTTATGAAATATATAGTAAGTAAAAATACTGGGACGACTCTCAAGTTTTAGAGAAAATCGTAAAAAGGTGCAAACAGCATGGTATATAGTGGTTCTTCTGGCTCGCCGATTTTGATGAATAAGTTGCTGTACCATCTCGAGTAAATAGTCATTTTAAATATGAAATATCAGTTGTGTACGACTTTTCGTTTTCGTGCTTGACTTGCTACACCTGGGGACACATTTTTACAGACCTTTTTGAGGGATTTGGTTATTTGGGCTCAGAGGACCTAAAACACATATTTCCGTGAAACTGGAATTCGATTTTCATGATCTCTTACTATATATATTCCATATATAGGTAAGTGAAAGTGAATAATGTAGTAATCATTTAATAACTAAGAATAATAACTAAGAAGGCTTATTCTGAAAAAAAATTATGGATTCATACATTAAAAAAAGTCGAATATCTAAGTTAGAGGTGGTATGATGAATAAAGGCTGACAATTGAGACGTTGATTTCCAAAAGGTACTAAATGATATTTAACAAAATTGTTTTTTTTCAACATATTTGTATTATTATTGTTTAGTTCTATCTTATTAACACTCAGTCCATCAAAAATGCGATTTATAAATACAATTATTTCCTAACGGTACTAATTTTACATTTAGTTTGGTTCCAAAGCATACTAAAACATTTAATTTCTTACTTAACTTTAATATAGTGTTATTAATATAGCAAAAAACAAATTCTAGATTTTAATACGAAAAGTTGGATTAGCAATATGAGAGATTTTTAAGTCTTTTGAGTCTCAGATCTAATTTTTCAGAGAGCCCGCCATATACGAAGGAACCGTAGTCAAACTGAGGGAAAATGAGCGAAGAGACGAGTAGCATACTGGTTTTAGGTGGGATAGAATCACGAAAACTTAGAAATCGTTTTAGACTAGCTATGGGTTTTCGAGTGATTTGAGAAATATGGTTACTCCAAGATAGGTTCTGATCAATAATGACCCCAAGGTTCCTTACTGAGCTGTGGAGGTGGATAGGTAGGCTATTGGTGTAAAGTAGGGGATAATACCGAAGGTAATTTAGAAGGTTCTTGGAAGCGATGGAGATGGCTTTCGCAGATCATATCATATCATTTCTTATCATTCTTTCTATAGACAAATCAACAATTTTAGCTATATTTATAATTTTGGATGTTATTTTATTAATTTTATTTGCTTTAGATTTTTAGCTGTACAATTATTTATCTTCATTCGTTACTAATTCAGAATATTTGAGTTTCACAGTTATTCTAAACAAAAAAAAAAAAAAACATTTATCACCAGTATCTATAGTTAACCTACTTTCCTTATATTTGGTTTATTTCAATGTAATGTTCTTGTAAAAATTTGAAAAATTATGAACGAGCGCTCCTAGTTCCTCAGTTGCAAAAATAAATCAAAGTGGTACAAAAAAATAAAACGTTAACATTAACTTTTTTTTTTTCATTCCGGCATGACTTCTAATACAGAGAATTTATACAAAGATAGATTTTTGAATTAAAAAAAAAAATTATATTAGAATGAAAGTAAGAAATATTATGAAATAACATATACCATGAAAAGAAATATCATTTGACACAATACCAAATAATATGTTTTATCATTTTCTCACAAGTAGCGTTTCGTAAGACTCTCTCAGTCTTATAAATATTAAATTTTTATTTTTGAAATTCTGTTTCAAAAACTATGATTTGGTTATTTCTTCTGATATGAGTAAAGGTATAAAATTTCAATATGAAAATATTTAAGGCAATAATAAAAGAATAATTTCTCAAAAGAAAACCGTACAAAAAAAAAGTGATCAAATGCGTATGATGAGGCTGATTGAGAACTTTAAAGTCTTGAAATTGAGAAAATTTTAATATTGTTTCAGTTTTACTTTTTAAAATAAAATAAACTTAATTTGTGTCTATTTGCTAATATCTATATTTATTTGCAATTGTTTTGTTCTCTAAATTGCTATTTGCCATCTGCAAAAAAAATTGCAATAAGCAAATATGTAACTTCCGAAAATGTCCGTTAAATCAAGGCATCTCTAGGCCACTGCCTCAAAAGTCGTCGGGGTGGGTTGGTGGTTGGACCGATGGCTACATGTAAGTCAGTCTGTCGTGAAACCTTTTATAATATTCTGTGACTGTGTCCAAAACTGTGAGTATGTCCACGTCCTTGTGAAGTAATTCGTTGGTTACATAAAACGGTGCATCAACGATTTTTCGCAATATTTTCGATTGAAGGGACTGAATTATTTGGATGTTAAGAGTTTGCTGACAGATCCCCAAAGCTCTATCCCATATGTCCATAAGGGTTTGATCACCAGCATATATAATATATTTCTTAGATATATTACATAATAAATAACACTCTTTGTGATTCTCACATTAGTAGCAAAATATTGTAGGGATTAATTTTTCATCAATCATATATTAACTTTATTTCATTTTAAAAAGTGAAACTGAATCAACATTAAAATGTTGGTATTTTCACAATTTTAAGACTTTGGAGTCCTCAATACGATGTTATTTCTTCTGAGAAGTTTTTCTTCTAATAATGTCTTAAATATTCCTTTATTCATAGCAGAAGAAATAACATCCCAGATATTTTACATTAAAAAAAATAAATAATATTTTTAATTATAAGAGTATCTAAATGCAAGAAATGTATTTTCGTCATTTTTGAGACATAACATACGAGATAAAACAGAAACTAATGGTATGTTCGATGGGCTAGGAAATCGGATGTAATTGGTCACTTTATTAAATTAATTAGCTGCTTAGTAAGAGTTTTAGTACCTCCAGAAATCCATTTTTGTAATCATTATGTTGAAAGTAAATTTTTAAAAATTATTCTATGAATGTATGATCAATGAAGTAGGCAACCATGCATCTGGACTATATAGGATGTTTCAGGGTTGACTGGTCAAACCTCAGGAATGAATTAAGAACTTCACATTGTTTTTCAGGCATTATCAGCTTCTAGTTGCTCAGGATTTGTTGAAAAATGGGTAACTAATTTGAGGCACTAAATATCAGATTTTTTGCAATAGCCCAACAGTATAATTTAAAATCAATCATAGGGAATGGATTTATAGAACTTGAGAATTTTATGATTTTTAGAAAAACTAATATGCGCTGAGGACACCATCAGTGTAAGGTTTAAATATGAATTAAAGGCCTAAAATAAATAAAAAATATTCGGAGAATAGAAACACAATGTTTCCGAAAATTTCCATATAACACCATTAGAAATAGAAATAAAATAGACATAGAAAATAATTTTTATTCTGGCCCTGGGGTCCCTAAGAAATATACAGTTAAAATATACAACATGTCTGGCCAACAGACAGAAGTAACAAAATTAATTACTAATTACAATTAAGGGTTAATATATTTGTGTATATCATACACGCATAACACACACACACACACACACATATATATACAAAAAAAAAATATATAATAATAATATTTATAGGCTTACCGAAATTCTGTCTACACAGACTCGTCCAATGTTCGCCGGTCAAGCCCAAGCTTCCGAGATCAGCCTCAACGCAATCCTCCCATCGACGCTTTGGCCTACTTTTCGGACGTCTACCAGTCGGATCAGCGAATACCAACTTTCTCAGCATCCGCTCCTAATTGAGCCCAACAACTTTACTCGCCCATTTGAGTCTCCGCGATGCTATCAACTCAATTATATTCACAGGATACAAGTTCCGCAATTCCGCGTTGATAAAAAAAAAAAAAAAAATATATATATATATATATAATATATATATATATATATATACAAACACACACACAAAAAAAAAAGTAGAGGAGCGGACAAGGAAGGAACGATCAAAAGTTTTAGACCTATGGATAGGAAAATAAAGGTCGGAATAGCGCGATCTTGTTTCAAGTGAATGGACTGAAGATTAAAACTGTAGGAGACTGTGAATGTATAGAGGGTGTTGAGAGTTAATGATTTGGTAAAGGTATGATCCTAGGAAACATTGTCTGCGAATTGGGGGAAGGATCCACTTAAACTCGCCGTAAAAATGGGTCACATGAGACCTCTTCGGAGAACTGAGGACTTCATGTTCATGATTTGTTTCAGCCTGTCCTCAAGAACAGTCGAGAGGCCACCATATACTAAGTAGTCAAAGAGGGAGAAAATAAGTGCGGATGCAAGGAGGATACGGGTGGATAGTAGAAGAAGGAGCGATGGAACTATTTGAGGGTAATTATTGTTTTTCAGGAAATTTGGGCTTGTAGAGTTTCTGGAAAAGGGTTTGTTCAATGGTAATACCCAGGTTTTTGACAGACGAAGTGGAGGTGATTGAGTGATCAGTTAAAGTGAGACTCGAAAATATGTTATTGGATCTGAGGAGGGAACCTGAACCAATTAAAATGGAGTGAGTTTTCATTGGATTTAGCATTAGTTTATTAAGGATTGCCCAGGCACAGAATCCACCAAGGTCTTCCTGTATATTGGCAAATGCTACTAGTGAATCAGTGGGAGAGGAGGATAAATATATCTGGAAATCGTTATCTTATAGGAGGTGGGAACAGTGTTGTATAGAGTTGGAAAGGTCATTGATATAACAATCAAAAAGAAGAGGAGAGAATTATTAATGCATAATTAAAAGATGAATTCTTAATAAAAAATTTCGCAACCTATTAGTTAATTATTCATAGCCTAAATAACTCACACCAATGAATATCCTTTGACGTGAATGCGTCTCCTGAGGACTAATATATTTCATACATAAGTACGTGATAGTAATAAAACTGCACCCACGCGCAGACTTTGTTCAAACCCCATCATTTGACAGATCGTGTACGTAACACCGATCTTTTATAATGATATTATTCCAGTTCTAATTAAATCTCAAGTGAGATAGCCTGCCTGATTAAGTGGAGCTTACGTTACTGCGCCGAAGCGGGCACATGGCCTATGGGAAAAGGAGAGGATGGTGCGAGACGGACGGACTAGGTTCCCATATGACCCTCTTCTATGAGCGAAGATCCCAGGAGAAAGTGGGCTGATGCAAGAGCTCCTAACTTACATCACAATGGCTTCTCCTCCTTAACCTTTCCGCCAGTAACTCCACTCCGGTTTCCTTACGGTTAACACACATCTTTTCCACACCCGTTCCGTTTTTCGGTTTTGTTTTTTCATGATCCTAGGGTAATTCACCTGCCTTCGCTCTGTCAATTGGCTCACGCCGGCTGTTTCGTCAGGTCATTGAGTAAGTACCTCCCATTCAATTTATTGTTCCGTGAGAGATTGCGTTCTTGACCTTGCACGGCTGCGCTTGTAGTAAAACCATTGTTTTGTGAATGAATCCACCTTGATAGCAAGTGTACTAATGAAAAGGTTTCATTTACGCTGCAGATAAAATCTATCTGTCATTTTTAACAAACTAGCTGTACCTCGCGGCTTAGCTTGCTAGTTCCATTTTGTATTGATATACGTACGTAGGTATGCGTTTATTGTAACAGTAACTAAAATACACATAACTTCGCTATCGGTCAATCGTTTACTCCTTCATATTCTTTTATTACCATCGAATAAAATTATTAATTATTGTCAGATCTTAATTTTATTCAATCAAATATATAGAAGCATATCCAGAGTTAATTAGTATGATTCATCATTTAAGCATAATCGTTTTATTTTGTCAAAATTCGTTTGGAACCTAAATGCAAATTTTTCCGCAACATAGGTGAAAGCTCCCACCCTAAATATTCATAGATTATAGAAATACAATGTTCTATTATATTCTTAAAATGAAACGTTTTTTAGCCTAATGAAATTATTTTAAATAAACTAGCAATTGAACATGTTTTCATGTTAGGTCGTTCCACTAACGAAAAATAAATACAAGTGTCAATAAACTTAAATATATTAGTTATAAAATCTTAGTGTCTTTGCTAATACATGATTTGGTTTTTATGCAGTTAGAAATTTAATAGTCATTCAAATGAGTACTTATAGTTTTTCAGGATACGTACAATGTTTGAGTTATTCGAAAACCAATTTTGTTTTACGTTTTAGAAAAATATTTTTTTAACCATTTAAGAGGACGAATTTGCCCAAACCCAGCCTTATTGCACATCTAGGTGGTAAGACGAACCTCTACGAAGAACTTAAACTTCACAACATTAGATATTTTTGAGAAACTGCGATGACCTAAAAATCGAGTGGAACGGTACTTTCTTATATAAATATAGATAAATAAATACTCAATAAATACTGGGGAAAAAAGGACGTGTTGTCCTGTAAGTTACTATCATATTCTAATCGGAATGAAAATGTAGAGTTATTCTAGAAGTAGTTATCTGAATATCGAGTATAAGTATCACTCAATTACCCTTAATTCCTCATTAGTTGACTAACAAAGAAAAAAAACTTAATTATTTATACGCAGCTCTATCTCAATACTGATTCAATAAATACAATTTTCATTTTACTCTCGTAACATATTTATTTTTATTCATTTTACGTCATTTCATGCTATTGTGGCAAATCGGACGATGCTTCAGCGTGAGTCCTAAATTCTGCCTGTTCGGGTTTAAATAGGATAGGGATCATTGGGGACCACGTTTTGACGTCTTCACCGGAGAATGGCATACTATTTACTCCTATTAAAATCCTTGGGCCATCTGCCTGGTTTGAACCCAAGAGCTTATGCATTGAAAATTGTTATGCTGGCCACTGCACCACAGATAACCCCTAATTTAGTCATATACCTTTGTCTGATAGGTTTGCAATCGTTTATTTTTATAACTAATGATAAATCCTATATAAATATAAAAGTTTCGGCTATTAAAATTTCATAAATAGGTTTTTAACGAAAACAGATTGAAATTCATTGTTTTGTTCAATTTTAAGCTTATTGCATTACTAAAAGAATAATATGCAATGAAACTCTATTGCACGGTTGTTTATAATTAATGTAAGAAGCAATCCAGATTTTGTGTATGTATGTTTATATACACACAAATAAATAAATAAATATATATATATATATATATATATTATATATATATATAATATATATATATATATATGTGTGTGTGTGTGCATTCTTTCCTGTGGACAGCGTAAATATAATATTTGGTGTAAGAACTAGGCATAAACGAAATATTAGGTATCCGTTGTAACAAATAATTTAAGAAAGACAAACAGCTAATAGAAAGTCTGTTGATGTTTTGGGAACTCTCTTGCTTTTTATCTAAATCTGAAAGCACACTTGTTGATTTATTCATTCTTCTTTTCTTCTTTCAGTGGCGCGACAGGCCTTGTAGGCCCTGGGCCTCGCGGTGTAAACTCCTGCGAGTTTACACTCACGCTTCACGATGCTATTTTTAGTGTAGGGTCATCACTCCCTACGACTAATTTTGTGAGTGGCCACCCTTTGGCTGACGGGTCTCACATACCCGGGGGAGAGGTTGTGAGTGAATAACCATTTTTTTACATCCTTATAAAAGCCCCGCCGGGACAGGGATTCGAACCTGTAGCATGAGAGACTAGCGCGCTAGCCACTCAGCCACGGGCTTCCCTTGATTTATTTTGATTTATTGATTTATTCATAGTTTACTTATCTGGCTTCTAAATTAATTTCATAAGGCTCTCACAAACATTTTTGTCTCTAGACACCTTGTTCCTGCACCATCAACTTCGATTAAGGTAAAAAATAAGTTGGATTGTATAAGATGATATCAATAATAGCATAAATTAAAATCCAAAAGTAAAATTTAGTAATTGAACAGGTAAAAAATAATTTGAAATTCACTTAGATTGTTATAAAGTATCTAATAATAATAATAGGTGATTGAGATTATGAGAGAACTGACATTTTCATGTTTATATTAATTTTTCTAATAATTATTATCAACATCTTTACCAGTATTCAAACAGCATTTTGGATCTTGTAGAATGAATTATATTTGAAAGGAAAAAATTTGGTACGCGCAACAGATGACTTTCGTTTGACGAAATCTCGGCTGATAAAATAAATTTAAGAACTACGATATAAAGATAGTTGAAAAATGTTTTGAGAAAAATATTCAGTTTCGTCGGAAACATGTGTTTTATATAACAATATAAAGTTGTTTCTTTGTTTATTTAGTTAACATCACTTTTTGCTACTGCTGCTAATCGAACGAAGCTAAAGTGTGAGTCCTAAATTTTTCCTTCCCTGAGTTTAATTAGGATAGGGATGTTTAACAAGTACCTGAAATCGCACAGGCTGGGTAACACCTTTTAACTTCCCCTGCGAAGGACGGCATAACTAAGGATTTTAAAAACCGGCTGACCGGAAGTGCTACTTTATAACATACATTTTTAGGATTTTCTCAAAAATGGTTAGACCCTTGATTTCGTCTAAACTCAAATATATTGAAGCAAAATTTAATGGGCTTTAATACCATGTTTCATTCTGATTGAAATGGTCTGACAGGGCTTAAATACCAATATTTTAAATTTCCTTCCTCTATATAAACTTTAATTTTATAAATTCAGAAGAATATATGGGTAATTATTATGAGGGTTGATAGATATATGCTAAATATAAAAGTTGAATGAATTTGATAAACAACTAAAGGAAAAAAGAGCAAAAGTATTTATTGAATATAATTTTTTGTTTTTTGAACATAAGAACAACAACATAGATGTATAATATACCTTTGGAAAGCTGAAGATTTTAGAGAAAAAATGATCTTATATACAAATTTGTGAAAGGCAAAGTAAAGTGACGCATGAGTGTAAAGTGACTGAAAATTTTAAGTAACAATTTGATACTTTGATATTAGACAATTGGTAGTTAGCATAAGATCCTCCTTTAGCATGGGATGTTATGCTTACCATTACTGAAAAGTATACTTGTTATGAATAAAATATTTGAAACTTTCTTTCTTTTTTTATTATATTTTTATTTATTTTTGCATAAATAAATCTCTAATTACGTTTCGAGGTATTGTTTGTCCCATCTTCAGATTAACCAATTAAAAACAAAAAATGCAACGGGATCAATTGTAGCTGGGTGGTTAGTATAACAGCTTCTTAAGCCAAAGGTCACGGGTTCAAACCCGCAGGTGGTCCTAGGATTTTTTAATGGAAGTAAAAAATTCTTAGTTATGCCGTTCTTCGGAGGGGACGTTAAAAGGTGGTCCCGAGCCTGTGCGGTGTCAGGTACTCGTTAAAGATCCCTATTCTAATAAAACCTGGATAGGCAAAATTTAGGACTCCCACTGTAGCATCGTCCGATTAGCCATAGTAGCATAAAGTGACGTTAAATAAATAAACAAACTAGCTGAAATTAATATATATTAAACAATTCTGAGAAGCATAGTTAAACAATGATCACACTTTTTTTAACTTTATTTATTGATTTGCACCTGTCAGCAGTAGTGTGACAATCAGCAAATAGGATGAAATAATAAACAAAATAATGACATATAAGGCATGAGGAAGGACAGTACCCAGCAGCACGTCTTCTCGTCAGGTTTTTTTTTTTATGTATGCTGTCCAGCATTTTTGAATTGATTGAATCATAAAAAATAAATTAAAGAAAAAAAACTTATTAGCTAAGATCCTTAAATTTTAGTTTTTAAAGACTCAACAACTTCATGAGTTGTCGAAGCAAAAAGATATTAACCAATAAATAAATAATGTTAATTGACTCGCATTATGGCTACCGCTTAACTTACTTTTCCAACTTTCAGGAAATTCTCGAAAACAGAACTTTAGTTTTAACTTAAGATGACGAAATAAAGTATTATATCCTTAGTATTATGAAGTACTATATCCTAAGTATTATAAAGTACTATATCCTAAGTACGTGTATTACAGTCTTCGACTATAATACTTTGGACCTGATTTTTAGAACAATTTTATTTTTTACTCTTTTGGGTTTCGTGCTGTAAATAATTGATAAGATAAAGTATAAATTAACTTTTTATGAACTAATAATTTTTTTTTTTTTTTTCGTACAAAATAAAGAATTTTCAATAAATGTTATGAGGATCTACTGCCAGAGACTCCAATAAAAATTATGAACCTTTAGAAGAAAATAATTTGAAAAACAGGGCTAAGAAAGAATCTTAATTTAAAGCGCATATTTACAATGAAATTCATAATGATTCAGTATACAAAAATAAATCTGAAATAGCATTAAATGTATTTCTTATAACTAGTTAAAAAAATATACGATAGATAATAGATATTATTCGCAAACAACGATATAAAATATACTGATCTAGTGGAAATTCTAAGTGAATATCTATTTATCGCATATAATGTCGTCTGTAAGGAAGACTAATAATGTGCGATAAATAGATATCTAGAGTACATAAATAAATCAATTATATAAGTTTGAAATGTTCTTAGATTATTCAGTGATTTAGGATTACGATAGATATATTACAATGAAAAATCTATTTTAAACTAGCGTCACCGCAAAGTGTATTTCATGAGACTAGTAGATTTAGAGATGTTTAGTTTTTAAACCGATTCAATATTTTCAAAAACTTATTTCAATATTTATTATTTATTATTCAGTTGCTAAATTACTTAGCTCGCGGCTTCTGTCTAAAAACTTAAAGGTTAGAATTTATAAAACTGATGCGAAACGTGGCCGCTTACTTCGAAGGATGAACAACGGCTTAAGGTTTTCGAGAATAAGGTACTGCGTAAAATATTTGGTCCGAAGAGAGATGAGGCCACTGGGGAGCTTAGAAGGTTGCACAACGCGGAATTGCGGAGCTTGTACCCTGTGAATATAATTGAGTTGATAGCATCGCGGAGACTCAAATGGGCGCGTAAAGTTGTTGGGCTTAGTGAGGAACTTATCCCGAGAAAGTTAGTATTCGCTGAACCGACTGGTAGGCGTCCGAAGGGTAGGCCGAGGCGTCGATGGGAGGATTGCATCAGGTCTGATCTCAGGGACCTGGGCTTGACCGGTGAACATTGGACGAGCCTGTGCAGGCGAAGTTTGGTGGTATCGGCATCGAACCTTCGGGTTCGGTAAGCCTATTATTATTATTATTATTTCAATATTGCATTCACCGAAAGCATTTGATTAGTTCTTCTTTACTCAAGTAATTACTTCAGTTTAAACCATCTGAATTTCTGAATTTTGCCCGAGTGCTAAGAACAAGAGAATAATAATTAATATTTTTCTATAAGATTATTTCTATGGTTAAGAAACTAATTGTTTGAATCACAAAAAATAGAGCTGTTCAGTCTACTGAAACAGATAAATAAGTTACTACTGCATTGCTATAATAGAAATATAGTATTATGAGATTTGATAATTTCTTGTGAACAAACTACACTTATTACTTGCCTCTCCTAAGGTTCTCATATTACTAAATATAACAATTTTTCCTTTGAGTATTGATATGAATGTACAGAAATAAGAAAATAAATTATTCTTAAATAAATTATAAATCCCAACATATTACTTTCACTCTTCGACATAACACTTATGTCACCCGCCAGTATATCTTGACAACATCCAAATTCCACAGACAGACACAATAAAATATTTCGGCTTGACATTCGACAAAAGAATGACATGGGACCCACACATCAAGAACAAACAGGCTAAACAGAAGACTAAAACTTTTATACTCACTTCTCTCAAGAAGTTCAAAATTAAAACTCAAAAATAAACTAAACACTTACACTTACCTACTGAAGCCCATTTGGACTTACGCCTCACAGATATATGGGACTGCCAAAAAGACACACATACGTAAAATTCAAATTTTTCAATCCAAAACTATCAGAACTATTACAAACTCACCATGGTACGTTAGCAATACTACTTTACATACAGACCTTCACATGCCAACAGTCAACGAACAGATTCGGACAAACGTTTTCACAACTACTTTCAAGGACATACTAACAAGCTAATAACATGCTGGACAATACTCAAAGAAGGCTGAAAAGAAGTTGGATGAGGGACGTTCTTAGCTAAATCCGTAATAGGAAGCACGCCAGGAAGATGTGCCACTGGGCAACTTTTCTCCATCATGCCTTCTACGCCAACTATCATTCCTTCATCAAATTCGCTAACTGTCAACATTCATTAACAGATGTGAATAAAAAAATTTTAAGATAAAAAAAAGTGTATTATAGTAATAATAACTTATATAATAATATCTGATAGATTAAAAAAATCTGGTTCAGGCAACTCACGAGCTTTACTTATCTCGCTTCTTAAAATCAGTTTAGGAACTAATAAATAAAGTCAGAGTTTATAATAGTTTAAAGAATTATATTCAGTTCAATTAGTTAAATACGCGTGATTTAAATTAAATAATATAACCATATGAAATTTGTATGTACAATATTCACTTTATATGTTACCTTTCACAACTTTGTATCTTAGATTTTTTCTCAAATATTGAATTTCCTAACGGTATATTATACTTCTATATTAATATTATTATTTTCGCGAAAAAAAATTAGCCAATTGATTATGTTCACTGTTTTCTCATTAAGTTGGTTATTAAATTAGTATATTTAAAGGTTTTTATCAATGCTAATAAGTTGGCATTGCTAATTCGTTGGAATATAGAAAATAAAGGGTACTTTTCAAGGAGAAAATTTAAAAAATCGGCATTTAAGCCCTGTCATACTATTACTGATGAGGTTAGCGACTTTAGGATCTCCTTACGCTGTGCCTTGCGTGAGTAAACTGATTCACGGATTTAACTTTTGGGATTAATTTATTTATTTATTGACAAATAGATAAGTTGGTGATTCAAATAGATAAAGAAATTGGTATTTGGTATAATATATAAAATATAGATAATTTTTTTTGTTACAATTGGTTAGGCAACACACAATAAGAATTACTGTCTTTTTATGTCGAACTCTGTTCCATCAGTAAAAACCAAATGTTTTTTTTTCATGATGCAAAAATTAAATAATAAGTTCCTAAGGAATTTAGAACATAAAATTAATAAAATAAAAATAAGGAAAATAATAAAATCGCGTAAACAATTGAGACGTTGATTTCCAAAAGGTACTATATCCATTCTAGGAAATTTTACAGGAAGCACGAAAATCTCTCATTACTATATTATTAAAGTAGCTAATTTGGGCCTTTTTGCCTTAAAATTTAGAATTATTTTTTTACTATAGTAATAACATCATATTAAAGTTATGAAATTTAACTTATTTAAACGAAAATAAATGCGTAATTAGTACTTTTAGTAAATGACCGCATTTCTAAACCGCATTTTTTAAGGACTTGAGAATTCATTATATAACATCAAATAGAATATTTAGATAAAACTAAATGATGAGAATACGAATATGTAAAAATATCAATATCGTAAAAAATGTCCTTTAGTACCTTTTGGAAATCAACGTCTCAATTACAATCAGAATGAAACCGGCACGATATTAAAGCACAGTTAATTTGACGTCGAATTAAGGAGTTTAATCAAACATTTGATAGCCGTTTCTAAAAAAAAAAAATTGAAAAGCCAAAATTCATACTATTAAGTAGCACTTTAGGTCAGCGGATTAGTAATAAAGCTGGTTTTTATCTACTGGTTCACCTATTTTAATGAAAAAGTTGCTGTAACATCTCCGGCACCTGCGCTTCTAAAATATTTTTTTTTTTTTTTTTTTTTAAACATATTTATTGATATTTACAACTGTATTATTACATACAACAAGTAAATGTGATGGACATAGTAAACTGACATGAGTTACATGTAGAGACGCTACCCATTGGCAGCACTCTAAAAGTATTTTAAACTAGAAGGTCTCGAGGCCATCTTCTTTTCAGACGCCTCGGGGGATTGTCAGGAATGGAAGAGGATGACAGAATAGAAACTAGTGGATTAGAGTGGAAATGGAGTTTTTCATGGAATGATTGATACCTGGTTCGTGCTAATTCAGAAACATATGGGACATTAAGGTCTTTATGGATGAGCTTATTCGTGACAAAGTAAGGAGCGTTAAGGATTTTACGAAGGATTTTGGATTGTAAGGATTGGATACGAGAAGAATTCGATGGTTTAGTAGAGCCCCATAGCTCTATTCCGTAAGTCCATATCGGTCTTATGATGGTCATATAAATAAGTCTTTTGTAATTAAGTGGTAGGTTGGAACGTTTGTCCAGTAAGTGTTGAAGTAGTCGAAAACGTCGGGCAGTTTCTTGTCGTTTCAGTCTTGTATGGGGATTCCAAGTTAGACGTTTGTCAAGGTGGAGTCCTAGATATCGAATCTGTTCAACAGGGGCTAGTGGAGTGTCATTAAAGGATACTATAGGGCAGGAAGTCATGGGTTTACGACGAAGGGTAAAGGTTATCTGGTGGGATTTGTTAGAATTAATTTTAATCCTCCAATTCTGGCACCATACTTCAAGGTCTCGGATGTGGGATTGAAGAGTGTGGGAGGCTGTAACAGGATCATTATCTACTGATAGCACACACGTGTCATCAGCATAGGTCGAAAGGAAAGTGTTTGGATGGGTTGGGATATCAGCTGTATAGACTGTATAAAGAACGGGTCCTAGGATGCTGCCTTGAGGAACACCAGCAGATTGAGAAAACAGGGAGGAATAGGAACTATTGTGATTTATTTTAAAAGATCTATCAGCGAGGTAGGATTGGATAATTAGAAAATAGGTAGGAGGGAGGAATAGACGGAGCTTGTAAAGCAATCCCGGGTGCCAGACTCGGTCAAAGGCCTGTTCTACGTCGAGAAAGGCTCCCGTGCAGTACAATCCGCGCTCCAACGCAGAGGAGACAACGTCCACCACACGATGGCATTGCTGGATAGTGGAGTGAGATGTACGGAATCCGAATTGGTGATCTGGAATAATATGATGGGAATCAAGGATTGGGTATATACGTTTCAGAAGGAGTTTTTCCATAATTTTACCCATAATACATAAAAGAGATATGGGACGGTAGGAAGATGGATTTTCAGGTGGCTTTTTGGGTTTAGGAATCATTTTTACTATGGATAATTTCCAGGAGGCAGGAAAATAAGTAGTACGGAGAACGGCATTGTAGATGTAGGTGAGGAATAGGATGGCTTTTTGAGGGAGATGTTTTAAGATATGGGAAGTGATTTGGTCATGGCCAGGAGCTTTTCGAGCAGGTAATCTATGAATGATATTGGATATTTCTGAAGGATGGAAAGCTTTAGGTGGAAGGGTCATTTGGAGGGGAATAAATAGGTCTTCTTCTATCCTTTCGAGGTGATTGGGATTAAGGATATCTGGATGTGGAGTATAAGTATTGTAAAGATGTTGTCCGAATAACTGCGCTTTCTCTTTGTCAGTTCTTGTCCAGGTTTGGTTTTCAGTCAGGAGTGGGTGGTTACAGTCTTTGAACTTAAGAATTTTTTTTGTGGTTGTCCATAATGATTTGTCTGTTGTAGTAAGATTTTCAGTAAAGCTCAGTAAATGTTGAATTTTGTATGTTTTTATTTCTGACTTGAGTTTGTTAGTTAGTTTGGTATAGTAAGTTTTGTCAGCTGGGTATCGAGTCTTATGCCACTTCGATCTCGCTCTGCGTTTTTCCTTTATTAAGAATCGAATGTGCTGTGGCAAGTCAGTATGTTGAGTGTCATTAATGTTGATGGTCCTTGTGTTGTCAATTATACTGCAAGTTATAGAGTCAGTCAGTTTTTTAACAGCTGTATCAATATCATCGTTTGTCTTGAGTGGAGTGTTCAAGTCTATTTTGTTTTCCAAGTCCTGTCGAAATACGTCCCAGTTTACTCGTCCTTTGATCAATGTAGAAGGAAAGGGTTTAGGAACAAAACTGGAATGCAAGGAAAGTAAAACCGGGCTATGGTCTGAGGAAAGGTCATTCAGAGATCTGATTATGGTTTGGGAGGAAGAAATTTGAGAGGTGATAAATATATCCAGAATATCAGGTTTCTTTTTTAGGGATGTAGGCCAATACGTGGGATTCAGGGGTGAGAGGACAGTATAGCTATGGGAAGTCGAGACTATGATCTAAAATATGAAATTCCGAATTTTTGTTTTTGCTATGCTCACCACACAAGGACACTAATTTCCATATTTTAAAGATGTAATTATCATTTAATGAAAAAGGGTATTTAACCTTAATGTTAACCTAAATATACGTTGCTGACTTAGCCCGAACAAATACCATTTCTTTCATGACAAACTTAATTCTCATTATAACCCATTAGTTTCAACCCTTTCTTCAAATCCTCTTCCTCTTCAATTCCTAAAACGAAGATTGAATCAAGACTTTCTGGTTAATATTTAATAGAGTGTTGCCAATGGGTAGCATCTCTACAAAACTGCTACATGTTATTTCTTTATCAGCATATTTACTGGCTGTGTTATGCAATACAGTTGTAAATTTCAATAAAGAATAGAAAAAAGAAAAATACCTGTACCACTACAACTCATGAAGGGTCTTTGGGCACAGTACATATAGATAATCGTACTGTTCCTGTAAAGAAAGTTATTCTGTTCCACTCGAGATAACAATAAATAAACAACAAAAAAAGGTAACAAAAAAAAAGTTTAATGAAATACGGTAGTATGTTTATAATCTTTAAAAAAAATTATAATAAATAAATAAAAAACCTTTTACAATCTATGAAGGGTATAGTACATGTAGAGATTCGTAATATTTTTAAGTCCGACGGGCATGGAGGAGGTGATTCGGCCGAGTCACACTGAGCCGCCAAGTTTTTCCCCAGTCTTAGGAAACCAATTTAAAGAGACTGGGTGTGCCCCAGGAGGGATCTTCATGACCCTAGTTCGTCACACAGCTGAAATAACAGGATAAATAATATTCTATCACAGCCGGGATTCGAACCCAGGACTCAGAGAACTGAAGATCTATCCACAAGACCATGCCGCTCTGTTTATTTTGTTACAAAACAAAAATATAATACCGTAACTGTACCAGACACTTTTTCAATATACGCATAAGTCGTGGTCAACGATTTTCCAGCAATTAAGTTTTTATAAAACGATACATTTTTAAACCTTGCTAATTATTGCCTCATACTTTACAAATTGTATTTAATAATAGATCTACTTAACCTAGCATAAAATAAGATTAAAAATCGTCTATATTTTATTATATGCAAAAGTTTAAAATTTAAAATAATATCATAAAATTAATAAGGATTCGTCTGAAAAGAAATTTGATGTTTGTTTTGCTAACAGCATTATGTCGTAATCAGCACATTACGTATAAATTCTCGCGCTTAAAGTTGAAATACCTTTAAGAGTTTTTTTATATTTCTTTGCACATTTTAAAAGGAACGGCGTGAAAAATAATATTTACAAGTAAAAAAAACAATTACTAACATTTAAAACATCCATCAAATGCAATGAAAAAAATCTGGTGCGTGCAACACATGACTTTCTCTTACCTCCTTTGTTAACAGCAAATTAAGAATTTTTAAATAGATTTTGAAATTAAAATAAATTCTTAGAGGATTAAATACAACGAGACTATTCGATAAAAACAAAACTTTTATTAAATAGTCTATTATATTATTATCTACGACAAGCACTTTGTTCTATCTGCACTTCATCACTCTACATTAACTTTTACAATTTTGTGCATAAGATAATATTTTTTTCTAAAATCTTTAGCTTACCAACGGTATAGTATGTATTTATAGTATCTGTTTTTATTTTCGAAAACACAAAAAAAATGTTTTATCTCTTTTCCATTTTAGTTGGATTTTGAATTCATTCAACTAATATATATTTATCTGATTTTTATCAATGATAACTTTTTAGGTTAATTTCTTAAAATTTAAGAAAAAGAAAAAAAAGGTACTTTAAAAGAAGAACATTTTAAATATCTGCATTTAAGCTCTGTCAGACTATTAAAATCATAATAAAACCTTTATGATATCAAAGCCCATTAAATTTTACATTGAGATATGAAGTTGAATCAAAATCGTAGCGGTTTCCTAGAAAATCGGAAAAAGGTGATCCAAATCCAATTTGTCTGGCTTCATTTAATACATAATTTTTTTTTTCTCTGGCGCAACAGGCCGTGTAAGTATAGACTCCTGGGAGAACATAATCACGTTTCTCGATGAAATGTTTAGGGTGGGGTCATCACTCCTTATCCGAGTTGCCACCAGTAGGCTGACGAGTCTTACTACTCTGTTTTACACGCTGTGAGTGAATCCCTATTTAATTATATTCTTATAAAAGTCCCGCTAGGACTGGGACTCGATCTCACATCTCTGGCATGGGAGACTAGCGCGCTAGCCACTCACCCACCGGCTCCCCACATAATTATTTAGTCAAGTAAATTATATAAGGTTAATATGAATAAAACATACACAAAAAAAAAACAAGAGATAACATCAAATGGGTTTAGTTCAGTATTATCAGAGTCTTGATTTATCACATATGCGCAGAAGATTGATTTTTGAGGAGATGGTTAAATAATTGTTTTTTGAATGTGGTTAGGGATGATACTTTTCGAAGGGAGATGGATAAGGAGTTCCAAAGGATGGTGGAACGGATGATGAAGGACTTTTCATAGGATGCTGTTCTATGAGAGGGAACGTATAGATCGACGGGTTGGGATCTTGTATTTAGGGTATGCACGAAAGACCGCGGAGTAAGGAGGTCAGAGATACAGGAAGGTTTTTTGAGGGGCGAGGTGGCGAAGATGGTTAGGGATTTAAACATGCGTTGCCTAGCTACCAGATGACCAATACCTTGAAACCAAAAATTACGAGTTCAACTCTCGGAACCGGAGGGTACTTTTATCTTGGCATTAATCCCCATACTTAAGTCCGCCCTCATCCCATGGTCCGAGAGGCCCCGTTATCAAAGGCGAGGTAGGGGTGAAAAAAGGAAAGAAAAAAAAAAGGTTTTCTGACTCGCAAGAATTGGAATAGGAAGATGTCAAGAAGGTACTTTCTTTGAGATTCGGGGTAGGGCCACCTTTGACCAGAATAGCAGTGAGAGACGTGTGACTGTCTAGAGAGACCGTACATAAATCTTATAAACCTATTCAGTACTCTTTTTAGCCTCATCTCGTTTTCGCCGCTGAGTCCCCTATATACTAGGCATCCATAGTCAAAGTGGGGGCAGAATGAGAGAAGACACTAAGAGATGACGGGTACTTCTAGTAAAAGAGTCATGGAAACGTAGGATCTGTTTGAGGATTTTCTTATGTTTTAATCGTAAGGATTTTATTATATTCTTATCTTATAGAGATGACGTTATTAATAAAGTATAGGAAATTGTACATTTGGAGTATTTCAGTACATTACAACGTTTGATATCCGTATTATAACCCTAAGATAACTTTTGTTTTCCTTCTTTGTTTTCTTTTTTATTTTCGTACCCCTAACTCCTACTAAGGATCCTGCCCTTGATGTATTTCGATCCCATCCCTCATACACAACTAACGGTGAATAACGGCATATTATGGAAGAGTAATACATTAAGATCCTCTGACCTTCTCTTTACCTTTCCCGAAGCTGAGGTCGATAGGTCAACTTTCATCTTCAACCTTCCTCATCTGAGGCGGATGTACTTGGACCACCAATCCACGTTTCGGTTATCTGGTATTCCCTCACACTTGAAAATGAACCAGTTATTTAGGAAAATGACTTTTGAAGTAATTTTTATATATTTAATAAAACTTTTATTAATGTTAATTTCACTTTCTTATATATGAAATGTATAGGGAAAGTATTGTGGTCGTAAAAATTTTCGAATTCGAAGGTTAAACGTAAATACACGTTTTCGAATCCCTCGATTACAAAAAAAGTTTATAGTAGTTAATAAAAGTTAGTTTAGTAGTTTAAAAAAAAATGTTTGTATTAATCTGAAATTTCATATTTTGGAAGCGTATATGCCTGAGTTAAAGCAACATTTTCATCTGAATGTTTTTTTCCCGAACATAAGAATAGTAATAGATGTAAAGAAAAGAAAGCTAAAGACTTTAAAGACTAAAAAATCTTATCTTACATACAAAGTTGAGAAAATGTAACTGAGGTAAGTGATCAAACAAGACTTTTTTCTGGAATTTCGGTATATATTGAAACATTGAATTATTTGAGTATGACAAGCATCTCTTCCTCTCTCTCTCTCTCTCTCTCTCTCTCTATATATATATATATATATATATATATATATATATATATATATATATCAGCGAACTAACCAAAACATTATTAAGTAATCACTATTTAACACAGAAAAAGTGAGTAGCTAAACGAAAAAGGGGTGAAAAAAAAAATCCATTTATGTAAACTGTCTGCAAGCAAGCTTTTAATGATTTTGGTATCTTTTAAAAACGGTTATTATATAAATAAATCTTCGATAAAGCATAATAGAAAACGAAACTATTATTTTATGCATAATATCCTAAACTGTGATGTTATATAGAAGTGAGTGAACTGTGCTGTTATGAGTTAAGTTGAAACGGATTTATAGACCAGCTTACCATGTTACATCTCAAATTGTGAACCAATCAAGCTATCGTATCATTAAAAGATACGATGAAATATCAGATAAGCTTACCCACGTTTTTTTAGATTATATCTTTTTTTATTTTTTTGTGTACAAAAATATACAAAATGACCAATAAAGTAAACGGTTATATGGAAGTATCTGGGGATACGTTTAAACCGGTTGTTTAGTTTAAGTATTCGGTAATATTGGTAACTCGATAAAACAAAATTCAGGAGGAAATAAAGTAGCGATCAAAGACGGAAGATACAAGCTATTATTCAATGGTGAATTTATTTAGCTCGCAGCTTCTGTCAAAAAACGTAAAGGTTAAAATTTATTTTATTCACTCGATGGTGCTATGTGGCTGTGAGTGTCGTATGCTTTCTTTTAAGGATTAGCAAATACTTAAGGTTTTCGAGAATAAGGTTCTAAACTATCACTGACCATCACTGAGAAAGGGTGATGATATTTTTCTACTCTTCTAATGACTTCCTAGGCTTCTTTAGAGCTTTGTGTTGCCTATGGTTTTAAATTGTTTCGGCCATTACTTTTTTTATATCTTTCAAACAGGGTTATAAAATAGTATCTATGACACATATATTACCTAAATAGGGAATTTAGGTATTTTCATAAGATATACGGACTTACCATAAAATGCATTAACATACACAAACCATCTTGGGAAACATTGTCATTTGCATATATAAAAGCGTAAATCGTGGTATTTCCCATGAAGTCACCCTTCTTTAGACACCGTCTGAGAGTCAACTCTGATGAAGGCCCACAATGTAGGCCGAAACGTCGGCACATAATTAAAATAGCACTTGTTTTAATGTGCGTTTCTATTTAATGTCCGCACCCCCAACCATCTTCCTCATCTAATTTCTCAACGGTCAACAAAAACTCCATCATTAAAAAATAAATAGAATATTTAATTTTTTTTTTTAAATTTCCCTGAATAGAAACTACTCGGTCCTTTGCTTAATTGCCTTTAAAACTTTTTTTATTTTTTTTAAAACATTAATTTATTGAAATTTACAACTGTACTAAAAAAAATACATCAAGTAAATATGATATTAGAAAAATGACATGAAAAAGACTTGTAGAAGAACTACCCAATGGTAGCACTCCTGTAACTATTCTAAACTAGAAGGTCTCGGGGCCATCTCCTTTTCAGACGCCTCGGAGGATTGTCGGGAATTGAAGAGGAAGAAAGGATTGAAACTGGAGGATTAGGGTGGGAATGGAGTTTGTCATGAAAGGAATGGTATCTAGATCGGGCCAAATCAGCAACATACGGAATATTAAGGTCTTTGTGGATCAGTTTATTAGTTACAAAATAAGGAGCATTGAGGATTTTACGAAGGATTTTGGATTGTAGGGATTGGATACGGGAAGAATATGATGGTTTAGTAGAGCCCCAAAGCTCTACTCCTTAAGTCCATATAGGCCGTATGATAAGTCATGTAGATGAGCCTTTTGCAGTTAAGTGGAAGATTAGAACGTTTGTCTAGTAAGTGTTGAAGTAGTCGAAAACTTCGTGCAGTTTCATGTCGTTTCAGTCTTGTATGAGGGCCTTTAAAACTAAAATTGATATTAATAAGTATGTATGTATAAACTTTAGTTACTCTCGTCTTTCGGCTTTGATTATACTTTGCATTATATAATACACAGTTATATATTTTCTTATTGTTTTTAAATAAGTATCCTTCTGTATCTAATAACATTGTTTTAAAAAAAAATATGGTTACAATGAAAATATATTGTTTTTATTTATTTGAACCCTTTTCTGAATATCTCGTTTCACTATCATACAAATATTTTCATCCTTATAGTGAAAGTCATGCATAAACAACGAATAAATTATTTAATCCTGGTCAACTATTATTTCTTTGTTCTACTAAAATGGATAAAAAAAAAAATTACTGTCAATAATTTCAGCCAAAAACTGCTCTTAATCACTTCTTTTTCTGTTAAAAGTTTTTGTTCGAATTACAGAATATTCGAGTAAACATTTTTTTAATAAGAATTCAAAACCGGTTATCTAGGAAAATTACTATCCGAAAACCGGTTTTCTAAAATGTCGGTTTTTGTATAAATCCTACTATAGAGTAGCAATTTAGCGGGTCATTCGGACTTTAAACGTGTATTTCTGTTGAAAACTGGAATTCGAAAATTTTCACGATCGCAATACTTTCCCCTCCTATATATTTCATACATAGGTAAGTGAAAGTAAAAATGATTTTTTATTAGGATGAATATTTTAAAATTTAATTAAAAGAATATCTAAATTCTCTAAAATAAGTGAATTGTTTAGAATAATGCCCCATATAATTAAAAATTGTAGCGTTGTTGATCCATACATTATGCCTTCTTTGGAAAAAAGAGATGTGCGGCAGACCTTGTTGTTAGAGGGTTCAAATAACTGGTTACTTTGAATTCGTCCCTGCTTAAAATTGATTACTATACTTAGTCAAGTTTGGGAGAAGGAACTTGGAGAAAGTAGGTACTAATTTTACATTTATACTCGAGTCACGACGCTATCTTTTTGTCGTTCCGTCTCTGAGACTAGATCAAAGAGATATCTGAGGATCATGAATTCCTTAGGTGCGCTGATTCATGTTACTTTGAATAAATAACTCATGCAATGTCTTTTAAACAACCGTTACTTTACTCGAAGTCTTTTGTACACCAAGGTTGAATATGTTGTAAATAACACCCTATTGAAATAAAATAAATACAGCTAATGCAAAATAAATTACGATGGCTGAAATACTTAATATAAAACTTCAATGAAAAATATTGAACTAACTTGCCTCGCACAGATCTTATTTCTGCTTAGGAGAGTCCCACTCATTCCACCGGTACCAAATTTTGGAATGGTCGGTGAAATTTCCTCGGTAGTTCCTCCCGAGTAAGTCCGATTAGCTCGCTGACTAACAATGAAAGCGACCTTCCAGGTTTGGTGGAAGGTCTCACGTAGGTTTGATTGCCCAACTCACATGTTTTATTTTTAAAAACATCACAAATAATTCCTCTGAGGTAAAACGTTCAGAACCATTACTTTCTGGACAGTTTCACAGAGAAGTGAACTGTGGTCGCTTGCTTCGGATGAACAGCGTCTTAGGGTTTTCGAGTATAATGAACTCCGTAAAAATTTGGTATAAGGAGAGATGAGGAATTTTTGGGAGATAAATGGCTAGATTGATACACCCGGGGAATTTAGAAAGTTAAACAACGCGTAGTTAAGAAGCTTGTACCCTATCAGTATAATTGAGTTTAAAGCATCGTAGTGACTCAAATGGGCGTGTAAAGTTGTTGGACAGTGAGGAACGAAACGTAGGTATGTGCTGAACTGACTGGAAGGCATCCGAGAGGTAGGTCGAAGCTTCGATGGGAAAATTGTGTTTAAGTCCTTTCTCGGGGGCTTGGGCTTAAACGGTGATCATTGGACGAATAAACAGAATTTGGTATTATCGGCATTGAACCTTCGGGTTCGCTAAGCCTATTATGATTTTTCAGCTTTATTTTTCCAAACCTGAAGTTAGATAATTTGTTTTTGCGTGTACTAAGAAGACGCGCATTAGTAAACGCAACGCCTACAGCTGCTAGACAAATACATATTACAAAAACAGCCTTACTGAAATGGATTGTCGAAAACTTTGCAAACTCTTATACTATATTTTCTTTTTCCCAGGTTCTCCTAGGTCTTAAACGATATTCTGTCCTCCGCTTTGTTTACATATTAAGTAGTCCTAGCCCATATAAATGTGAATAATTTGTGACACTCAAGTTCAAGATAAAATAACAGCAACATTAAAGTTCCTTTTCGTTTCTTGGTTTAATAATGCTCAAAGACATGATTACCAATCGTCTGCTGTATGGTCTTATATAGTAATTAATAAGAGATGCATTTCCCCCCTAACTCGGTATGGTTTGAAGATGAAGACAAAAAGTGAAGTTATTTGGAATCAGAACACCTAGGAACCAATAAGAAGAAGAAAATAATCTATATAACAAATAATATAAAGCTATAACTCGGTTATTTTTTAGGCTATATAAAAATTTAAAGAAATTTAAAATTCATTTCATTGTGAACAATAGTTTTTTTTTTTTTTATTATTTTTTTTTTTTTTATTTATTTATTTATTTTTTTTTTTTTTTTTTTTTTACTCGAAACGGCAATTATCATTGTCTCCCAACTTTGCCCACACGTTCCACTCTTTTTCTCTCTTCCCATCTTTTCTTCATTCTCTCAGACTGGACTCTTCTCTGTTCCTCACTCCATACTCTCCCCTTTCTCACCTCTTTGGCACCAACAAGGACCTTTCTTTATCTTCTCTAATTTCTCCCTATACTCATCTTTATTGACACAATCCTGTTTTGCGATTCCCAACCTCACTGTCTCTTTCCTTATCCGCTGAATTCATAATTTTTATTGATAATTCACCTTTTTTTTTTTTTTTTTTCTTTAGCCATTAATAACATCATAAAATCATATGCTGTTTTTTGTTTGAATACATTTTTACTTTCACTTACTATATATAGTAAGGGGAAGTATTGCGATCGTGAAAATTTTCGAATTCCAGTTTTCAACGGAAATACAAGTTTTAGGGTCCCCTGAGTCCAAATAACCAAGTCCCGCAAAAAGGTCTGTGTGTGTGTGTGTGTGTGTGTGTGTGGTAGCTCCCGGGCGGAAACGGTAAGTCCTATGAAACTGAAATTTCATATTTAAGACAACTATACGCCCGAGACGTGACAAAACTTTTTTCATCAAAATGAGCCTACCAGAAGAGGCACTTTATACCATGCATTTTGTACCTTTTTTCGATTTTCTCAAAAACGGTTCCGACGATTTTGATTAAACTCCCTATATCGATGTAAAATTTAATGGGCTTTAATATCATGTAGGTTTTATTTAGATAAAAATGGTCTGACAGGGCTTAAATGCCGATATTTTAAATTTTCTTCCCCTAAAGTACCTTTAATTTTGTAGATTCAATAATAATAACTAGATTATCTTGTTAACGCTGATGAAAAACTGGTAAATATATAAATTGAATAAACTCGATACCCAACTAAAGGAGAAAACAGAAAAAATATTTTTTTAATGCAATTTTTCGTTTTTGAATATTGGAGCAGTAATATACATGTATGATATATCGTTGGAAAGATAAAGATTTTAGAAAAATTATCATCTCATACACAAGCTTTTAAAAGTTAATAGAGAGTGATGAAATGAACATAAAACTAACTGATTATTTTAGATAATAATATAATAGTTTTTTGAATCAAACACATGTTTCTATAGAAATTTAATTTAATTTATTACTTTCACTTACTATATATAGTAAGGGGAAGTATTGCGATCGTGAAAATTTTCGAATTCCAGTTTTCAACGGAAATACACGTTTTAGGGTCCCCTGAGTCCAAATAACCAAGTCCCGCAAAAAGGTCTGTGTGTATGTGTGGTAGCTCCAGGGCGGAAACGGTAAGTCCTATGAAACTGAAATTCCATATCTAAGACAACTATACGCCCGAGACGTGACAAAACTTTTTTCATCAAAATGAGCCTACCAGAAGAGGCACTTTATACCATGCATTTTGTACCTTTTTTCGATTTTCTCAAAAACGGTTCCGACGATTTTGATTAAACTCTGACAGGGCTTAAATGCCGATATTTTAAATTTTCTTCCCCTAAAGTACCTTTAATTTTGTAGATTCAATAATAATAACTAGATTATCTTGTTAACGCTGATGAAAAACTGGTAAATGTATAAATTGAATAAACTCGATACCCAACTAAAGGAGAAAACAGAAAAAATATTTTTTTAATGCAATTTTTTTATTTTGAACATAGCAACAGTAATATACACTTATAATATACCGTTGGAAATCTTTGATTTTAGAAAAAAAAATATTATCGAATACACAAGAGCTTGTAAAAGTTAATAAAGAGTGATGAAAAGCAGATAGAACTAATTATTTTAGATAATAATGCAATAGATTTTTTAATAAAACACATGTTTCTATATAAATTCAATTTAATTAACTCTTTAATAGTTTCACGTATTTTTATCTTTTAGTGTATTTGAAAATTCTTTCATTGAGTTTAAAAATGGTGGTAAGTGAAAGTCGTGTGTTGCCCGCACCATATTTTTTTATTTTATTTTTTTATTGTCTAATCACCATCTGCAAAAAAAACTATTTGCAATAAGCAAATATGTTAACGAATTAATGGTTAATTCATGGAATCTCCAAACCACAGTCAGAAAAGTCTTCGTTGTGGCTTTTACGGATTGGTGGTGGATTTAAGTGTTGGGACCGATGGGTTCATACTGTAAGTCATTCTGTCTTAAAATTGCTTATAATTTTCTGTGTCAGTATCCGAAACTGTTAGTAAGTCTAAGTCCTTGGTAAAGTAATCCGTTTGTCATGGAGTATGTCTCTTCCACGATTGTAATATTTTGGAATGGAAAGACAGAATTCATTGGAAGTTTGAGGTCTTGGCAGAGTCCTATAGCTCTATCCCGTGTGTTCATAAGGGTTTGATAAGTTTAAATAGTCTTTTTGGTGTTCAAGGATACTTTTGATCGTTTTTCTAGTAGCCTGGATAATTGTCCAAATCGCTTGTTTAGCTATTTTCTCTTAGGTCTAATATGGGTTCTCCATGTCAGTCTTTTGTCTAGGTACAATCCCAAATCGTACTTCCTCTGAACTTAGAATAGGTATATACTCGAAATATACTGCTGGGCATTCAATATATTTGAGTGTAAAAACAATGAACTCTTAGTTATGAATAAATAATGCAAATGCAAATAAATACATGAATGATGAATTTCCGTTTTCTGGCTTGTGTTGCCATATTAGTATAAAGCTCTTAAAGAAAAAGCAAATTAAACACTTAAGACCGGTACTCAAATGAAAATCCCTCAAGATTCCGAACTCAAAAGAAAAATTGAATCAAAGCTAAAATGTCTATGATTTTATCCTGTTTGTTTATGAGGGCTATCGTTCGCCATTTGTTCCGATAAGTATAGAATCCATCTTCCAGATAGCTGTAAAAGTACTGGAGGAAATTTATATGGGATGCCTGTATAGTTCATAATTCAGGATGATATTAATCGGGCACAACAGCCTAGGACTGGGTTGAGACATCAAGTTCTTGCACAACGCTCCAGCTTTTAATGTGACCTTAAGCAGCGTTTTGGGATCCGGGTGCATCACTATCCAATTCGTACTCTAAACATTTCGGGAAATAAAGTTGCACTTTAGGTAAGCAGTATTTTATACGCTTGTCATATGACATATTATAAAAAATGCTAAATCACGCCTTATCGCTGGACATTAGCCGTACTCTGAACTCCAATACACATCAATTCTATAGACTTATATCTAATTTTAACACCAATACTCCAGAAAGCTACTGTAAAAAAAGTAAGATATGTCAGTCGTTTAAGAATCGGCAGCCAAGAGAACATTAAACTTCATTTGAAAAATAAAACATTATCACTTACAACATATCAATTCTGCAATAGCTATGCCAAATTTATTTCTAACAGTTTGTATGGTATACTTCTCTAATGTACAAAATTTAATACAAAACATAACATAGAGACAATTCTTAATATTGATAATGTTGATAAATTAAACAAAATATATTATTATATATCTCAATAGCCTTTGCAGACGACCTAGCGATCATAACAAGCACACCGGAAGAAGCCATAGAACAGATAGAAACACTAAAAGAAAATGCATAGAAAATAGGGCTACAAATATCCTTCGAAAAAAACAGAGTTCCTAGCAACAAAAACGGATGAAACAAAATTAAGCACAAAATACGAAAAGATCAATAGGGTTAATCACTTCAAATACTTAGGAGAAATTATCGAACCAACAGGACAAGAAAAACAGGCACAACAGACAAGACTACAGAAAGTAAAGAGAGCACTATCAATAACACAGAACATA
Organism: Piezodorus guildinii; assembly: GCA_023052935.1. Classification (NCBI taxonomy): domain Eukaryota; kingdom Metazoa; phylum Arthropoda; class Insecta; order Hemiptera; family Pentatomidae; genus Piezodorus; species Piezodorus guildinii. The sequence continues at coordinate 69,334,998 of CM041293.1, forward strand.
TACAACAAAAAATCAATCTCAACCAACACAAAAATAAGACACTACAGAACTGTAATACAACCGATGGCACTGTACGCAAGTGAAACACTGGCACTAAAGATACTAGGACCAAGAAAAACAGAAGATGGATACAGACTGCAAAGCAAGAAAACAATAGAAAAACACGCCAACATCAGGAAAAGAAGACTGAAATTCTATGGGCACATACAAAGACTGCCTGAAACAAGACTGACACGACAAATACATGAAGCAACTGCAACACTCAAAAGCACTACAAACTGGATCAAACAGACACGAGAAGACCTACGAAGAGCAGACATAAGACAGAAAGCTAGGAAACATAAAATGTTTCCTATCCAGAAACGAGATCCAAGACAGAAACATATTTAGAGACAAAATAAACAAATGGGAAGTTACTCTAGAGCAAAACAATCAGAAACCATACAGACCCAAAAGGTCTGCAGAAAGAAAAGAGAAGTTCAGCCAAAGAATGAGACCATACTGGCAAGACAAAAAGAACAAGAAATAAGAAAATTAAGTCATAATTACTTAGCGCCATCCTTTTAGGGAGGTATCGCACTAATAATAATAATATATCTCAATGCATATATCAATCTTTTTAAATAAGAAAAGTAGTAGTTCATTTTTATTTTATATTTATTACCATATTATTCTATTTACTGTTTGTCGTTAACACAATTATTATTGCTATTAATATCATTATCATTATTTTTATTGATTCGTTATTCCTTTAACTATATAATTAACGCTTTAATAGATGCGCGAGATTCTTAAAGTATTGTATGAAGCTTATTTATTTTTTGTTGTATATTTATACAAGAACATTTCTTTAACAAATAAAGGCATTATATTTTTTATTCAAATCAAAACAATCTACCTTTCCTCGAAGATACTAGTACAATTTAGTTGATTTTTACAAATTTGATTTGAAAAAGATTAAGTTTGACTTGGAAAACGTTGAATTGGATTTGTAAAAGGTTAAATTTGACTTGGAAAACGTCCGAATTGGATTTGTAAAAGTTAAATTTGACTTGGAAAACGTTGAATTGGATTTGTAAAAGGTTAAATTTGACTTGGAAAACGTTGAATTGGATTTGTAAAAGGTTAAATTTGACTTGGAAAAACGTTGAATTGGATTTGTAAAAGGTTAAATTTGACTTGGAAAACGTTGAATTGGATTTGTAAAAGGTTAAATTTGACTTGGAAAACGTTGAATTGGATTTGTAAAAGTTAAATTTGACTTGGAAACGTTGAATTGGATTGTAAAAGTTTAAATTTGACTGGAAACGTTGAATTGGATTTGTAAAAGTTAAATTTGACTTGGAAAACGTTGAATTGGATTTGTAAAAGGTTAAATTTGACTTGGAAAACGTTGAATTGGATTTGTAAAAGGTTAAATTTGACTTGGAAAACGTTGAATTGGATTTGTAAAAGGTTAAATTTGACTTGGAAAACGTTGAATTGGATTTGTAAAAGGTTAAATTTGACTTGGAAAACGTTGAATTGGATTTGTAAAAGGTTAAATTTGACTTGAAAACGTTGAATTGGATTTGTAAAAGGTTAAATTTGACTTGGAAAACGTTGAATTGGATTTGTAAAAGGTTAAATTTGACTTGGAAAAGGTTGAATTTAATTTGTAAAAGGTTGAATTTGGAATGGAAATGGTTGAATTTGATTTGAAAAACGTTGAATTTGGAATGGAAATGGTTGAATTTGATTTGGAAAAGGTTGAAAATGCTCTATTTTGTGTAACTTTCATGCTTCTTTGAATATTCTCTACTATTTTTCTAGCGTTTTTTTCCAAGGTTATGTGGTTAACTTACAAATTCCTCTCAAGAAGTTACCACGAGCATATAGGGTAATATAAAAACAAAATTATATACCTTAAAAAAAAAAAAACTGATACTTATTGCAAAATACCAGTATAAATATACCCTAATACGCAGTATCATAATGTCCTGCTCGTGCAAGTATGTTCTACATGTTAACCTTTTACAAAGGCAGAGCCAAATTGAATGGAATGTATCGGAATGGTGTTTATATAATTCATGGAGATGTTTCAAGTTGTGTAATAGATTAGAGTCAAGAAGACGCGTTTACATAATTTCTGTATTTCAGGGTCAGGCTTTCTCTCATTTGGTATAATCGCAGTTACTCAACATATTTGGACCCTCGTCGTAAGAGGGTAATAAAAAGGTGCATAAATTACTTCTGTAAAACCTTCAGCATGCTTAATGCTTAACCAAGGCTCTTATTCGTTACTGAACTCCACTATTAATGATAATAAATGAACAATATTTTAAAAAAATATCTAGTCAATCTTATATTTCCCATATTAAAACTATGGATACCTAGGTCTCCATCTTGACAAGCGCCTTACTTGGAATCCTCATACAAGACTGAAACGACAAGAAACTGCTCGAAGATATCGATTACTACAACACTTACTAGACAAACGTTCAAAACTTCCAGTACATTACAAAAGACTCATCTACATCACAATTATCAGACCTATTTGGACATATGGAATCGAGCTTTGGGGCTCTACGAAACCATCTAATTCCTCCCGCATCCAGTCCTTACAATTCAAAATCCTTCGCAAAATCCTGAATGCTCCTTATTTTGTCACAAATCAACTCCTCCATAATGACCTAAACATCCCATTTGTTGCAGACATAGCCCGTGATAGATAATCCTCTTTCCATTCTAAACTCCCTGCCCATACAAACCCACTTGTCCGTAATTTATCTTCCTCAGATATCCCTGATAACCCTCCAAGGCGACTGAAAAGAAGGTGGCCTCGGGACCTACTGTATTAAAATAGTTAGTGAAGTGCTACCACTGGGTGGTTATTTCTCAAGACATTTTCATGACTGTTTATATTCATTCTACATATTTACTTATTGTATTCTTTAGTACAGTTGTAAATTACTATAAATAAATAAAAAAAAAAAAAAAAAAAAAACTATGGTGTCGGCAAAACACGACTTGCTGTAACCTGCTTTCTTTTAATAAATCATAAAAGTTTTATATAATAATAATAATAATAATAATAGGCTTACCGAACCCGAAGGTTCGATGCCGATACCACCAAACTTCGCCTGCACAGACTCGTCCAATGTTCACCGGTCAAGCCCAAGCCCCCGAGATCAGCCTTAATGCAATTCTCCCATCGACGCTTTGGCCTACCTTTCGGACGCCTACCAGTCGTTTCAGCGAATACCAACTTGTTTGGAATCCGTTCCTCACTAAGCCCAACAACTTTACGCGCCCATTTGAGTCTCCGCGATGCTATCAACTCAATTATATTCAAAAGTTTTATATAAGCCTAAAAATGGGTAAAATAATTTAATTTAATTTCGAAGGAAACATTTATATTAGATTAAATAATATAAGGAGAAATTCGAATAGAATAAATAGAAACATATTTTATCCCGCGACACGGTCCCTTAAGAATAACATGAATGTTACAAAGAAAGATATCACATCTGACCAGAATATATTAAATAGATTGAATTATATACAAACTTAATTATTTACATAGGTATACGAGGTAGAGAAAGAAATTTATATATTAAAAGACAAACATTAATTAAAGAATCTGGTGCGCGCAACATACGACTTACACTTTCACTTACCTCCGTTGTTAAAATCAATTTAAGAATTATTAAATACATTTAAAGATACAAATAAATTGTTAAAGAATTGATTGTTTTATTAAATAATCTATTATATTTTTATCTACAATAAACAGTTAGTTTCTCGGCTTTTCATCACTCTCCATCAACCTTTAAAATTCCATGTACTAATTTATTTTTTCTAATATCTTTAGCTATCCAACGGTATATTATACTTTTATGTATCTATTCTTATGTTCAAAAACACAAAAATTGCTTTAAAAAATATTTTTGCACTATTCACCTTTAGTTGTTTATAAAATTCGCTCAACTTGCATATTTACTCGTTATTTATTAATGCTAATAAGATGATGTTCCAAATGTTTTGAAATCTACAAAATTAAAGGCACTTCAGGCGAAGAAAATTAAAACTATCGGCATTTAAGCCCTGTCAGATTATTTCAATCAGAATGAAACCTACATCATATTAAAGCCCATTGAATTTTACATCGATATATAGAGTTTAATCAAAATCGTTTGAGCCGTTTTTGAGAAAATCGTAAAAAGGTTCAAAATGCATGGTTTAAAGTAGATCATTCGGTTAGCCGATTTTGATGAAAATTTTGCTGTAACATCTCGGGCGTATATTTGTCTTAAATATGAAATTTCAGTTTCATACGACTTTTTGTCCGAGGGTTACCACACACGCACACACCTTTTTGCGGGACTTGGATATTTGGACTCAGGGGACCCTAAAACGTGTATTTCCGTTGAAAACTGGAATTCGAAAATTTTCACGATCACAATACTTTCCCTTACTATATATTTCATATATAGGTAAGTAAAAGTAAAAATTTTAGAAGCAATATTATCTCATTTACAAAATTTTACAAGTAATGGAAAGTGATGAAAAGCGGATAAAAATAACTGATTGTTGTCTATAAAATAACTATGTTATCTTGTTAGCATTGATAATTAACAGCTAAATATGCAAGTTGAGCGAAATTGATAAACAACTGAAAAAGGGGAAAGCTGAAAAAATATTTTTTTAATGCAATTTTTGTTTTTGAACATAAGAACAGTAATATAGATGAATATTATAGCGTTGGAAAGCTAAAGATTTTTGAAAAAATATTATATTATACAAAAGCTTGTAAAAGTTAATAAATAGTGATGAAAATCCGATAAAACTGACTGATTATTTAAGATAATCTATATATATAAAAATCTCGTGTCACAATGTTTGTTCGCGATAAATTCAGAAATTACTGAACCGACTTTGATCAAACTTAGTTAGTATCTGTTATTTGGTCTAACTTAAATGATAGGATAGTTTTTATTACTATTCTAAATGGTTGAAAAATATATTTTTCTAAAACGTAAAACAAAATTTGTTTAACTGTGGCAACACTGGTTCCCAGCTAGTAACCATCCCATATCTTCACATATGTGATTATGAATTCAAATATAAGTGTGTGTTGATTGTTTCTATGCGTTCTTATTTATAAATCATACATTAACATTATAGTTTCCAGTTAAAATAAAATACATATTAATTGGAGACGAGGATGGGATAAAATATACATTCACTCCAGAGTTTCCAGTTTTAATAAAATACATATTACTATACGTTTCCAGAAAAATAAGTACTCATTTGTATGACTTGCAATGAGTTATGAGTTGCAAAGGAGTTATGATGATGTAGTACGGTTATATTTAAAAGATAAAACGATGTTATTGAATAATTTGGATGTGGCTACTTGGTACTGGTATGTTATTGTAACATAGAGTAAATCAAAATTGATATCTGACATGAAAAAATAATCTTTTACTTATCACAGAGTAGCTCATTGCTATTTACCTGTTTTTATTTTATATAACCTCATTCATTCAACATAGTCACTATCAACATCTTTCGTAATTTGTAGCAATTTTAATTTAAATTATTTTATTTATCAAATTGAATTCACCAAACCGCAAACAAAGATAATGAAGCGTAGTTTTTGTTGTATTTTTTCAATTGGTCTCGATATCAGAAACAAGATATTTATAGTTATATTAGATTAATTATAGTAATAGGTTAAGTTTTTAAAAAATCATTTTCCTCATCAACTCTAATATTAACTTTAGTCTAATAAGTTATCTTATTCTGTTAAATATACAATAGCGATTCAGCAGAAGTAGGCATACCCAAAATTCTCAATACATTTCAGCTGTAAGGTAATCGTGGTATATAGTCACGTTTGCAACATAAATGTGATTGATATATATTGATCCAACGAATAGGGATATTTTCCCTTGAAAACAACTTTGATAAATGTAATTGTAAGAAATATAATATTTATATTTCTTGAAAATTCATACGTCTTATAATAATGGAGTAGTTGTTGATTGTTTTGACTATATGGTAAAGAAGTTGGTTGAGGGTGCAGCCACCAAGAAAATATACCAGTAAGAAAAAAATAAATGTGTGTTTTATTGGTAGTTCTATCTTACCACATCCCAAAACTACTGCTCCATCATATGCGTTGTATATTTACCTCTCATAAACGCATATATGCAAATTTAAATAAAGAAAAAATTAAATATTTGTGAGAAAAGCCGCGGGTTACAGTTAGTAATATAATAGATTTTTTTTATAAAACACATGTTTCTATAGAAATTCAATTTAATTAATTCTTTAATGGTTTTACTTATTTTCATCTCTAACTGTATTTGAAAATTCTTTAATCGATTTGAAAAACGTAGGTAAGTGAAAGTCGTGTGTTGCCCGCGCCAGATTTTTGATATACTTATTGTTTAAAATAATTCAGATGAAAATGCTTCAAAACTATTAATTTGTATAAATATACTATTGCGTTCAGTTTACTAATGTAATAGGTATAGAACATGTAGATATTAATCAATAACTCCTCTTCGATGGAATAACTGAAGGAAGGAAGAATATAAAAAAAAAAATAATAAAAAAAAAATAATAAAAAATAAATTCAACTTTAAATTAATATTCACTGTATTCAAAATATTTGTAACGCTAAAAAAAATAACATCTAACCTTTTGAACAGATAAATAATCATAAAGGTGTAAACTAAAGATCAAGATCCCTGTTTAAAGCTACAGCTATCATGAATTCATCTATAATCTGGGCTACTTCTCCACTGCGCACATCTCGGTTATGGGTCATTGTGGAAGGATCGAAGGCTTCAATAACTTGTCAAGTAGATTTTTGTGGAGAGGCTCTTTTGTCCAACCCACGTAGTATTTGAGTCGATCATAGTTACGACCTCCGTATTTTATCAAGATCTCTTTTGCCAAATAAGCCAAAGACTTGTATTTGATTGAGGTAATCCGATTCGGATTCCTAGCGAATCCATAGTAAGGGTTATTGTTGATCGTCAACAATGCTGCTGTAGCATTCCTCACTTCATTAGGAAGCAGAAAGGCAATTTTACACCAAGGGAAACCCCGAAAAATCTCGTATGCAGTCTTAATTGTCACGATGGCTGTCAAACCTGAATGCGTTATTTGGTGCAACATGATAGTCGTCCTAAGAGAGAAACCAGTTAGAATAAAAGTAGCACATGTTTCAAAGAATGTTTTAGAATTGCTTTCATTGATATATTCACCAAAGCTCTGATAGACTAAAGCAATCAATTCTTTAGTTATAGTCACATCCATACATAATTCATTCTTCATGGCTGTGTTGATCTTGTTAACCATTCCTTCCGTAATTGACCCTCTTTTACCTATACCCACATACATAGCGACAAAGGCCAAGAAGGATACATTTGCTATTTTAGGTTTGATATGTGTAACAAGAAATTCTAACACAGCTATAGCAGCCTCTGGGTCGTAACCTTCCGCAATTACCTCAGGCCAGTTTAGGTTATCGGGTATTTTTGTTGCAACACAGTAAAGTACGCCATTGGCCGCTCTAGCCAAGCTATAAGTTTCTTCAGTGACGTTTGTCCAACAGTCCCAATCATAGCGTAATCTCATAAACTGCCATACGCTATTCTTAATATATGTGGCAGCTTCTTCCTCTGTCATAATTTGATCTGCCGGCAGAAGAGGAGCTAAAACGTGTTTGATCGCAATGCACAAGGCTTTGTTGGCTCCATCTATTGATGTAGGAGTGATCATTTTAGTCCGGCTATGTCCAAGTGCCGTAAAGTAAACTCGGAAAAGGAATTAGTGTCAATTTTAAATTCTAGATTACCTATTCCTGAATCTGCGCACAAGGCTTTAGGCAAGAAAGAATATTGGGCAAATACTAAATGCACGATAGACTTAGTCCACATCATTCTTGTAATCACTAAAACATATGAGAAGTGTTAGAAAAATGTTAATAAGGTTACAGTTTTCATGAGCCAAAAATAATTTAATCGTTTGTGGTTAATAAATATTGTATGTCAGTCATTCTTTCATAAATAACATTATATTTGGTGCTCCTAAAATAATAATAGTTAATTGTGTATAAATTTAGTTTTCTAAATTTTTATTCTCTTTCGTTCATATGTAAATTCTCTATAGTTTATAACCTTTCTAATATTGTTTGTTTGTTTATTATTTAACGTCACTTTATGGTACTATGGCTACCTGATTATTGTAGATAAAAATATAATAGATTATTTAATAAAACATATGTTGAAATTCAAAATAATTAATTCTTCAACAATTTATTTGTGTCTTTAAAAGCATATAAAAATTCTTAAATTAATTTTAACAACGGAGGTAAGTGAAATTCGTTTATTGCGTGCACCAGATTTCTTATTGTTGATTTCAATACAAATTTCACTTAAAGGGAAAGAGGAGTTCTATTTTAACTTAAATAAAATAACAAGATGAAAAGTACTAATAATAATGACTAATATGAATGAAAATCGAATAATGTTATAAAGATACAAAGTTTAATTTGACAAAGGAAATAAGGAATAAAATCACACATAAATTTTATAGTTCAGATAGTAGATGATGTGCTTTTAAAAAATTGATAACCATTGCTAGCTTCGTTGTCTTTCAAAATACTGCTCAAGTTAGGAGTCATACCCATTCTGATGATAATGTCTTTATAATGAGTACAATCCTCAAAGATGTGCTTTATGGTAAGGGTGGAGCTGCAGTAGGTGCATTTTGGCGGTGGCTGTTTTTTTATGAGGTATGAATGGGTTAGTGCAGTGTGACCAATTCTTATACGAGCCAAGGCTACCTCCTCCCTACGGCTACGCCGGCAGGATTTGGACCACGGCTTTACTGTTCCCTTGATTTGCTTAAGTTTGCTAGGGGGGCTTTCGTCCCACATAACCTGCCAATTATCCCATACTTCCATTTTCAGAGGTCGACTTAGTTCCGATGGAGTGAGGACGGCAATACCTCGACCTGGGAGCGTTAGTGCTTCCTTCGCTGCCCGATCCGCGAGCTCGTTGCCGACAATGCCAATGTGGCTCGGGATCCATATGAAGCTGACGGACTTCCCCTGGTCTACGAGTGTCGAAAGATAGGACTGAATTCGGATAATGATTGGATGTTCTGGGTACATAACTTTTAAAGCTTGTAGGGAGCTTAGAGAATCTGATAATATGACAATAGATTTATGGGATAAAGGTATACAGAATTGGAGTGCTGATGCTATTGCGTAAAGTTCGGCGGTATAAATGGAATATAACCTATGTAATTTAAATTTGTAAGTTGCATTACTGGTTACAAAAGATGAGGCTGTTGAATTTTCAGACTTGGAACCATCGGTGTAGATTAGGAAATGGTTAGGAATGTTTTCAAGAAGTCGAGATAACTTTATCTTATACTCAGAAGGAGTGGTGTTATTTTTTTGAATATTAGAAAGATTTAGAATAATTTTAGGTGATGGTAGAGTCCAAGGTGGTGTTTGAATTTCGGATTTTACTAGCGGAATAGCTTTGAGTGATGAGATAACGTTAGTGAATCTTTCTGCGAAAGGTAGGGTTTAATTTGGTTTTAGGTGGAAAACCGTCGAGAATTTAGATTTAAACATATATTTGTGAGAGAGATGTTTGGTTTGTGGAAGTAATTTAGAAATGTAACTGTTGTAGTAGCTCTTTGGATAGGGGTATTGAAAATAATTAATTAGATCATATGTTGTTGGTAATGTAAATGTATTGTTAATAAATGTTCTTACGAATTATTTATGGAATAATACTTAATACAACATGGTGACAGCGGTGGGATGATTGAGTAAATATAAATAAAGAAGAAAATAACGACACGATCAACTTTTAAGTGAACCAACTCTTACACTCGGTGAGTCGTTTGATTTTTTTTATATATAACCTTTTTTTTAGAAAAATGGAGAAACTAGCGAGTTACAATATTGCAAGCCCAGCACCCTTTTCTTTTTCTAACCCTGAAGAATGGCCTAAATGGAAAAGACGTTTTGAACGTTTTAGACTTGCCACGCAATTGAATAAATCTAGCGAAGAGGAACAGGTTAATACATTAATTTATTTAATGGGCGACAAGGCAGACGAAATAATTTTAGAATTTAAATTGACCCCAGATGAAGTGAAGGATTACCAGAAGGTCGTTAAAAAGTTTGATGATTACTTTTCTCCCAAAACTAACGTAATATATGAGAGAACTAAATTTAATAATAGAATCCAAATTTTGGGAGAGCCAGTTGCTGATTTTATTACCGATTTACACAATCTTGCAGAAAAGTGTGATTATAAGACCTTTAAGGATGAATTAATTAGGGACAGGATAGTTGTAGGTATTCTAGACAAAACTCTAGCAGAGAAAATGCAAATGAACGAAAACTTAAACCTCGAAACAGCTATTAGAATGGCTAGGCAATCAGAAGAAGTAAAGAAACAATTAGAATCCCTTAATTTAGGAACATCAGCAGTTAACGAAGTTAAACGTAACCTCGCTGGGAACTCTGGGAAAGCTGATCGTTCCAAAACAAATTTTTCAGAACGAAGAGCAATAAATACTTTATGTTCATATTGCTTGTTTTCGGCACACGACAGAGGTAAATGTCCTGCTCGTAATGAGAAATGTAACCACTGTCATGTTAAAGGGCACTTTGCTCGAGCTTGTTCGAAAAGAAATAGGGGGGAAAATATTAGCACAACCAATACGAGTAAAAGGCGTTACCTTAATCAAGTTGATGAATCTGATCAATTTATTTATGATTCTTCAGAGGGATCTGTTTGTGCTATTGGTGCAGATAAATCAAATCCGTGGTATGCTATTGTAACACTAGGCAATAAGAAAATTGAATTTAAGTTAGATACTGGCAGTGACGTAACAGCGCTCCCTTCAAGCTATCTTAAGGAGAGAAAGGGTTTAATGAACCCAACCAAACGCCTCACTACAGCTGACGGTTCAAAACTTGATTGTGTGGGAATAAGATCCGAAAAACTGACTTATAAATCTAAATCGATTATACAAAGAATTTTTTATATTAAGGGGCTTCAGGGTCCCCTTCTTGGCCGGAAAGCCATAGAACAATTTGGATTATTTTCAAGGGTCTATGAAATTGGGTCTTCGAGGCAAAAGAATCCGAATCTAAATTCGTTTGAAGAGGTACGCTCTGAATTTCCTAACCTTTTTTCAGGATTTGGGAAAATACCAGGAAAATATAAGATTACGCTTAAGCCAAATAGTGTTCCTGTGGCTGTGTCTTCGCCGCGGCGTATACCTATTCCCCTAAGGACCTTAGTTAAACATAAACTGGAGGATATAGAAAAACGAGGAATCATTGAGAAAGTGACAGAACCAACTGATTGGTCCTCAGCCTTGGTGGTTGTTCCCAAAAAGAGCTCGAAGGACAAAACAGATGTTAGGCTTTGTGTGGACCTCCGACCGCTCAATAATTGTGTTCTAAGGGGTTTTCATCCAATTCCAGACGTAACGTACACTCTCAGTCTTCTAAAGGGAGCAAAATACATTTCAAAATTAGATGCCGAATGTGGATTCCATCAAATAGAATTGCATGAAGATTCAAAAAATCTAACAACGTTCATAACACCGTATGGCAGGTATAGGTTTAATCGGTTGCCTTTCGGAGTAAGCTCTGCTCCTGAACTTTTCCAGAGACGAATGAACGAGATATTGGAGGATTTACCGGGAACGGTATGCATGGTGGACGATATTGTGATTTTTGGCTCCACAAAGGAAGAGCATAATCAGAATCTACGGAGGGTACTCAAAAAGCTCAATGACATGGGAATGACACTGAATAAATCTAAAACTCAAATTTGCCAACGTGAAATAGAATTTTTGGGCCATCTGGTAAACAGTAACGGCATCCATATTCATCCAGATAAAGTTCGAGCAATAAAGGATCTTGATGCACCCACGAACCTAAGAGAATTGCGAGGGCTTCTGGGAATGGTGAATTTTTTGTCAAAGGCCATCCCTAACCGAACTCAATTACTGGCACCATTATATGAATTGGAGAAGCAAGATAGAGTATTTGTGTGGGGTCACAAACAACAGGAAGCCTTTGAAAAACTAAAAGATGCTTTGACTTCAGCACCCGGTTTAGCTGTTTTTGATCCCTCTCGGAAAACAGTTGTTACAGCTGATGCTTCTTCCTATGGAATCGGTGGAGCTCTGCTTCAAGAACATGACGGTCTCCTTAGGCCAGTGGCCTACGTTTCAAGAACAATGAGTGACACTGAAAAGCGTTACTCTCAAATTGAGAAGGAAGCATTAGCTGCTACGTGGTGCTGTGAGAGGTTGCGAGATTTCCTCATTGGAATACATTTCATCTTAGAATCAGATCACAAACCTCTGGTGCCTATATTCTCAACGATCCCTATGGATGACCTGTCGCCTAGATTGCTACGATTTCGTTTACGCATGTTGAGGTTCAACTACAAGATTATTCATGTTCCAGGAAAACAGCTGCAAACAGCCGATCATCTGTCGAGACATCCCTTGCTTACTTCTATACCATACAAACCTACAACTGAAGCGGAACTCCTAATGGAAATCACAGTTCAAGATCTAGACAAGAAGTATGATGAACAAATTCGAAAGGAGCAACAGGAAGACAAAGAATGTGTCGCTGTAAAACAATTTATGCTAACAGGTTGGCCTGAGCGCCACTACATTCCAGAGAACCTACTCCCATACTATGAGAAGCGATCCAAATTTACATGCTATGCGGATTTGCTTTTAATGAATAATAGGGTGGTGATACCAATTTCATCTCGTCGTCGTGTGCTGGAAGCATTACATAAGGGTCATTTGGGCATTACTAAGTGTAGATCCAGGGCGAAAAACGCTGTGTGGTGGCCATATATCTCGCGAGAGATTAAAGCCGTAGTCGAAAGTTGTCCTGTTTGTGCCACAACTCGGATTCAACACAATGAACCTCTGATTCAGTTTCCATAACCTTCTCGACCTTGGGAAGAAGCATCTGTCGATTTGTTTAAGGTTAATGGAAAGTGGTTTCTTCTTATGATTGACAGGTACTCCAGATATCCAGAAGTAGAAAAACTGTCAAACCTGACGATGGATACTATCATGTACAAGATGTCAGCTATAATGGCTCGCCATGGTATTCCGGAAACTATCATGACTGACTGTGGCTCTCAATTTCAACCCTTTTGGGGTTCTAATAAATTTAATTTGTTTGCGCAAACCTATGGATTCAGACTTAAAACTAGCAGCCCCAAGCACCCACAAGCTAACGGCTTAGCTGAAGCAGGGGTAAAAATAGTAAAAAGCATAATAACAAAAGAGTGTGACTTCCACATGGGCTTATTGGCATACAGAAATTCCATTCTGGAAAATGGATATTCTCCTGCTCAACTATCTATGGGCCGCCGACTAAGGGACACTCTTCCTATAATTTCTGAAAACCTAAACCCTAAATTGCCCTTACATTCGGAAGTGAAACAAAGGGAGGAACATCGCCGTGAAAGGATTGAAAAAAATTACAATGAAACTCATGGCGTTCGAAGTTTGCGACCTCTTCAGTTGGGGGAAAGGGTATGGATACAGGATGCGAAGAAATATGGGGTCATTGTAAAACATTTGACCCAGCCTAGATCATATTTAGTCAAAACCGCAACCAACATATTGAGAAGAAACCGAGTTAACTTGGTTCCTATAGAAGATCCCTCCCAGCTTGCTTACCCGACCATTTCTACTTCTCCCCAAATCATGCCTAATCTATCCCAGAATGAAACATTGACAAGAATGGACGATTCTAAAGGAAGCTCCCATACAACCGGCCTAAGTGAGACAAAACAACAATTGGAAGAAGCTGGCCCTCAGGTGATGGGTTCTAGAGATTCACAAGATGTTCAACAGCACGACACTTCCAGCGCGAAGGCTGTTCCTGTATCTGTGGAATCCCAACCTGTCGCAGAACCTGGTCCGATTCTCCGTAGATCATCAAGAGAACCTAAGCCGAGGAAAATATTGGACTTATGAAGAGGACGGGGGAGATGTTGTAGTAGCTCTTTGGATAGGGGTATTGAAAATAATTAATTAGATCATATGTTGTTGGTAATGTAAATGTATTGTTAATAAATGTTCTTACGAATTGTTTATGGAATAATACTTAATACAACAGTAACTTATTGCAAGTTTTTGTCTTCTGAATGATAGTGGAGGTAAGCCTGCTTCCGAACATAGACTGAGGGTGGGACTGGTTCTGTACGCGCCGGTTGCCATTCGAATTCCGGTGTGATGAACTGTGTCCAGCTTAGCTAGGGTTCGGCGACGGGCAGAGTCAAAAATAAAAGAACCGTGTTCCAATTTAGCACGAACCAAAACCCCGTATAGTTTTAACATTGTGTACCTATCGGAATCCCAAGATGTGCCACTAAGAAAGCGAAGAATGTTTAGTTTTTTGGTAGCAGCTGTCTTTAATGCCGAAATATGTGGTTCCCAATTCAATTTTTGATCAAATATGAGGCCTAAGAATTTGTGGTGAGGTGTATAGGGTATTAATGAATTGCCTAAAAGTAAGTCAGGTGAAGGTGGAGTATTTTTCTTTCGGCTAAAGTGAAGACAAACAGTTTTCTCAATGGACATTTTTAGACCTATAGTAGTGGACCAGTTATTAATCCTATTAATGGCATCTTGTAGTGTGTGTTGTATGGTGTTTATATTCTCTGATCGGTAGCCTATTGCTAGGTCGTCAGCAAATAGCAGAGGTTTGACGCCTCTTGGTAAGTTGAGCCCCAGATCGTTGATTGCGAGTGAGAATAGAGTTGGACTAAGGACGCAGCCCTGAGGGACACCGTTGGTCTGTCCATAATCGTGGGATAGTTCACTGCCAACTCGAACCCTAAAACGTCTATTTTTAAGAAATTGTTTAATGAAATTAAACATTTGTCCACTGATTCCCAACATTGTTATTTTGCGAAGGATGGCCATATGGTTTATATTATCAAAAGCCTTCATCATGTCGAAGAATACTGCGATTGCTTGTTGTCCGTTTACAAAAGCATACTGTACTTCGGCTTCTAATACAGTCAAGTGGTCTACTGTCGAATGTCCTTTGCGAAATCCTGACTGAAAGGATAGGATTAGACCATTCTTTTCTATAAACCACATTAATCTCTTGATGACCATTCATTCCCTCGATGATTTTACAAAGGCAGCTTGTTAGGAAAATAGGACGATAGCTGTTTGGTAATCTTTTGTCTTTTCCATTTTTTAATATGGGAATGATTGCTGAATCTCGCCAGGCATTTGGTAAATCTCCAACGGACCATATGTGATTGTAGTAATGGAGGAGCCAACGTAATGTATTGTTAGGAAGACGTTTGATCATGCTATAGTGAATATTGTCGGGGCTGGGTGAGAATCCTTTTAACGGAATTTAATATGTTTTCGAGTTCCCACATGGTAAAAGGGTGGTTATAGTCTAAAGCTGAATCATTGTTAGTATTTTGAAAGTCCACCACCGTAGGTTCAGTGTTCGAGCTTTGTCGTACCGGATTATAGATTTCAGAGAAAAAGGTGGCAAATTCATTCGAGACGCTTTGTGGATCATCGGACAGTTGCCCATTAACTAATATGGTATAGCGAGGAAATGAGGAGTTTTTTGTGATTTTTCTAATTTTATTCCAAACATCGGCAGCTGTCGTAGATGAGCTTATGGATCCTAAAAAGTTTCTCCATGATTCTGCTTTGCATTGGTTAAAAGTTTTCCTGCATATGGCGCGGTGTTTCTTATATTCTACCAAATTTTTCACCGTCATACACCTTTGAAATCTTTTGTATGCTTTCCGACGGTCTTTTAGGGCTTGCTTACAGGTATCATTGAACCATGGGACCTGTGGTCTTTTTGGAACTCCTCTGGTCATTGGTATGGCTGATTTCGCTGCTTCTATGATTGTGTTCGTGATAGCTGCACACCCTTCTTCAATGGTCAGTTCACTTGGAGAGGTCGGTGGAGGGGTGACTAGAGAAGAAAAGAGAGACCAATCAGCTCTGTCCAGTATCCACCTTGGTTTTAGGCAGTGTGAGGTGTTTGAGTTTGTAAATTTAATAAGGATTGGATAATGGTCACTACTATAGAGGTCCGGAAGGATGGTCCAGTCTATTGTACCAAAAAGGCTAGAACTACAAAGGGAAATATCTATAGCTGAATATGTCCCGTAACTTGAGCTAAGAAATGTGGGTTCGCCGGAGTTTAAAAGGAGTAAATTAGAGAGGTCTATGAAATTTTCTATTACCCTACCCCGTAAGTTAGTGCCATAAGGGATTGTGGCCATTAAGGTCCCCAACAAACAAAACAGGTTGTATATATCTAACAAGTGTTGGGCATCTATTGAGCGGTCTTGTGGGAGGTAGATGTTACACAGAGAAAAGTGAAACCTAAATGGATAGTGGCTGCTACCACCTGAAGGGGAGAGTCTATTGTGATTGGCTCAGAATACACCGATTTGTGAACAGCTATTAGAACTCCACGGCTATTATGTTTAGGGTTTATACCGTCCTTTCGATAGAGTTCAAAATTTTTAATTGTAAAGTTTTCATTGACAGATAAATGTGTCTCTTGAAGGGCTATACAGACCGGGTTTACGTCCCTAATTATGATTTTTAAATCATTAAAATGTGTTTTTAAGCCATTACAATTCCACTGAATTGTGGTAATTTTAGTAATAATAAAAAAAATAAAATAAATTATGAATTATAAAAGAGACTTGACTAAGAAATTTTATAGTTAGTAACAAAAATAGAAAATTAAATAATATACTCTTAAATATCTGATTTATTGATAAATCTAATAAAATAAAGATAAAAGAAAATGAAAAAGGAAATTGGTTTGAATAATTAACTATATTATTTAAGAGCGAAGTACCATGAAATTTGACTCTGATGAATGCTATATACAAAAAGTAAATTACATTGAGGTTAGTGGTTCCAAATGTTGCAAACATATGATATTTATTCAAAGCGTTACTTCGTGAAGACGACAAAAAATAATACAATTTGAAGTCGTAAAGTAACTTATTTAATTTTGTTGTTAATGAAGGATTATCGTGAATTGAAAAATAAAAATATGATTGTAAATTTAAGAATGATAAGATTAGTTGAGGCATTGTCATTGCTAGAGTAAATCTGTTTTTACCTATTCTTTTATTAATTCTTTTTCTTTTGCCTTCCTTTTTTTATTTGTTGCTGATAACCATCAGTATCCGTTTGTCCGGCGTCTTCGTCGATCAACATAGAGCAGTCCGGAACTGATGACTCGCCCGCCTCCACAGCCCGATCAGGTGGCTGTTCAGGTGGAGTAGGGAGAGGTGTAGGGGTGGTGGAGAGGTGGTGTTGGAAAGGAGAGAGGGATCAGAAGTGGGTGGGAGAGAAGACGTAGAAGGAAGGGAGGAGGTAGAAGGAGGTGTGTGCATTTGCTTCCGTTCACCTTAATACGCCAAGCATTACACCAGTCTTCGATAAGAGAAAGGTGCCTTTGGAGATTCAGTGATGCTGCTTCAGGATCGGAATTAGATGATAATATGGCGGTGTCATCAGCAAATATTGCCAGAAAGGTATCGGGATCAGTAGGGATACCGGCGGTGTAAAGGATATAGAGGACGGGTCCCAAAACGCTGCCTTGAGGAACACCCCTCAACGGAATAAAGGGTTGAAAATTCTACACCACAGCGAACTCGGAAGGAGCGGTTTGAGAGATAGGATCGTAGGATGAGGTATAGAGACTGGGGTAAATGGGTTTTCAGCTTGAAGAATAATCCAGCGTGCCATACCCGGTCAAATGCTTGCGCAATGTCCAGAAACGCACCAGAACAATACTCTTTGCATTCAAGAGCTGAGGAAATATAGTCTACAACACGGAGTCCTTGTTGAACTGTGGAATGATGAGGACGGAATCCAAACAGATGGGAGGAAGATTTTGAGATTCTAATATGGGTAGGATTCGTTTAAGAAGGAGCTTTTCGAAGACTTTTGAGAGGATGGGGAGTAGACTAATAGGTCTGTAAGATGAAGGGATATTGGAAGATTTGCCAGGTTTTAGGAAAAGAATAATAGTGCAATGTTTCCATAACAGAGGGAAATAGATGGTGCGTAGGATGCAGTTGTAGATATATGTGAGGAATATAATAGCTTTCTGTGGAAGTTGTCGGAGAATCTGAGGAGTAAGGAGATCGTGTCCAGGAGATTTACGAAGGGTAAGTTTTCGGAGAAAATATTTGACCTCAGAGGGATTAATAGCTTTAGGAAGTAGGGAAAGTAGAATTGGTGACATAAGGAAATCTTGCACTGTGTGGGATTCCGGGTGAGGAGTGAATACTTGGGAGAGATATGTGGCGAATTCCTCGGCTTTATCTTCATCAGACTCAGCCCAGGAGTCATCACCACGCCGGAGAGGATGGGAAACTTGATAGTATTTCAGGATCTTTTTCGTGACATTCCACAGGGAATTATCACGAGCTGACAGAGAAGAGAGGTAGGAATTAAAGGACTGGGAACGGAAAATCGCTAACTCCCGCTTCAATTGCCTACAATAGAAGTTGTAGGAGCGGCGATCTGTTGGGTGTCGGGTCCGCTGCCATAATGATCTGGCTCTGCGTTTGGTGTGGATAAGGTCTATGATGGGTTGCGGTAAATTATTTTGTTGAGGATTTATATATTTATATTTATAATTTTATATTAAGGAGTTTACGGCATCGTCAAGATCATCTGGGGTTTGGAGGATCAATCTGAGGTCAATATTATTGGTTAGGATTTGGCGAAAAAGGTTCCAGTTGACAGGGTCTCGGATGAATGGCGGTGGGATGGGTTTTGGAATCGGAGTAAGGGATAGTTTTAGGATCAGTGGACTAAGGTCTGAGGATAGTTCATTAAGTCGAGTAACAGATAAGTTGAGGGAGCCTAATCCATTGTGAATGAAGAAGTCAAGAACGTCCGGATTACGGTTAGGATCGGTTGGCCAGTTCGTAGGAGAGTCAGGTTAAAATGTCGGGAGTTGAGTGCAGACAGAGAATTCGTTGTTCTGGAAACCCACTGTTGGTGCTTGGCGTTTAAGTCTGCACCCAGAATGAAATGATTTCCTAAGGAATTCAGGAAGGATACAAATTAGGTGTTGGAAATGGAATGTTTGGGAGGGAAATATGCTGATGTAAGGGTTACCGGAAAATAAAATGTTTTAATGACAATGGCTGTGGCTTGTAGGAAATCATAGGTAGGAAGTGGGAGTAAATGATGAGAGAGGGAGTGGTGGACAATTATAGCGGAACCGGCATGGGCTTTGCCGTCTGGGTGGTCAGTACTGCGGTATGGTCAGTACAGTCATGTATTGCGGTATTTTGAAGAACTGTCGAGTGGTTAGTCTAGTTTCGGTAATAAGTGCCACATCAACTGTTTTGTCTTGCAACAACGCTGTCAGTTCGTCAGTATGATTTTTAACACCATTCGCATTCCTAAAGAGAATGGATAAGAAGTTAGGTGAAGTCATTGAAGGATTTTTTAAGACAGCTATTGAATTTGATACTAGGTTAGTGAGGAGTGATATTAGTGGCATAACAAGGGATTTGATTTCGGAGATGAAGGATGTCATTAAACTGGTAAGATCTGTTACATTTGATGAAGGAGGGATATGAGAAATTTGAGGTTGATGAGTGTTTTGAGGATTAGGGAAACTTTGAGGAATAGGTAGGTTTGGAATAGATTGAGAATGTTGAGGTAAACGTTGTTTCGGCAGGGCCTTGGCTTAATTAAACTGGTTCCCACCTCCAAGCAAGCGGGCAAATGATACATTGGAATCTATAAATTTAGATGGTTCTCTTCTGGGTCTTGATATTCTTGCTATTTCTTGTTCCTGAGGTTTTTGAAATCTATTCCTCAGAGTTTTATACATATCACAACCCTTAGGGCTCTCTCCTGGAGTAACTAATAAGTATGAAAATCAGCTTTTATGTCAGTAAGATATTTAACAATTTTTATGTAGGTTTCGGCAGTGTCTGGGATTATTTTTGTGTCCTTGGTTCTACTCATGCATAAGTAGCTTCCAGTATTCGTTAATTTATTTAGTTGTGCACATAGCAGTTGAAAATTTTTGAAATGTTTGACAAATATGGGGAGAGGTGGTGGGTCCCTGGGTGTAGGGGCAGACTCCATGTCTTCTTTTTCATTATGGAGGATCTGAAACGGATTTGGTGTGAAAAAAGGAGATTCGTCTGTCATTCTCTGAAACGGTGTGCTAGGCTGGGGCTCAGATTTCAAGGTGTTACCTGAAGGGCTCGCTTGTGTCGTTAATTTCTTATGGTTATCACGACGGGGTCTTTGTTTAGTGGGAGACGAATTTGAACCAGCTGATCTTGATCTTTTACTTGAAGGTTTGGAAGACATCAGTTGATGAAAATATCGCATGTCATACAAAAAGATAGTTTAATAAGAATGGGAATAGGAAATGAGTAATAAATTCCCGATACAAGCAATCAGCTGATATGAGAAGATATGGCGACCCTTTGTGTTAAGCCTATTGACCCTGCATTCACTTACAGTAAAAAAAATAACACTCCTTACCGAAATAATACTCCAAACTCTACTGCTGATTTTCTCTAAAAAGCTGGTGAAGTTTTCGAGACAGTACTCAATTGAAAACCTTCTGAAAAACCAAAAATCACAAAGACGAATTCTTCACAGATAGAGAAACCATTCTTCTGACGGTTCCGTATGGATGGAAAATGTCGTAGTGCTACGTTTTTGACGCACTGCCTTTCTAAGGTAGCGGTAGCGTCAAAACTACCGTATTTGATATATGTATAGACTATTATTTAATGAAACCATTACCAATTCAATAGGTCAAATGGGACAAGTTTCAATAGATACATTATTATAACTTAACCATATACAATATATTTACACTATGTTTGAGAATACTGAGGGACATTACAGAGTTAAACTTGTCATACAATATTACAAAAAAGAGAGATAACTTTAAAACACTTAGTTGGCTGGCGAAGATAAAATCTTAGGCGCCCCATTTAGGCTTCATCCTCCAGCTGCTTTACGATCCCCAACCCCATCTTCTCGCCTTGTAGATGGACCCCGACCCTCCTCTTGTTGGACTTCCATTCTAGTGGCTGGAATAAGACTGACCTCTTCTTGAGGATATAACTTGACTGACCTTTTCGAATCTTCTCCTAATCGTCGTCACGTCGGGCGGGGCTAATATAGGAAGTGCCCCAAGCCGGGGGTCCTTTGTCCTTGTGTCTTCCCGAAGTATCGCAGAGGGGTTCCATGGAGGTAAACCCCTTTTCATGTTTTGCCGACAGAGGCTTATTATTATTTACTTTATTAATATATTAATTATTTAATAATAAATTTAGAGCCCTCAGCATCCTCAATACATTACAGTAGCTTACTTTTAAGAATGAATAACGTCTTGAGGTTTTCGAGAATAAGGTACTACGTAAAAAATTTGGTCCAAAGAGATATGAGGCCCCTGGGGTGGAATAAAAGTTGAATAATGCGGAATTAAAGAGCTTGTACCCAGTCGGTATAATTGAGCTGATAGCATCGCAGCGAACCAAACAGGCGTGTAAAGTTGTAAGCCTCAGTGAAGAAATAATTCCAAAAAAGTTGATAAGTGTCTAGTAGGCGTACAAAAGTCGGCCGAGTCATCGGAGGGAGGATTGTTTTAAGTGTGATCTTGGAAATTTTCGCTTGAAAGGTGGTCACTGGAAGAATCTGCGTAGACAACAATTACTGATATCAGCATAGAACCTTTAGAGTTACAAAACCTATTATTATAAACAATTATGCAATAATTTCACTCAATTTTACTTTCACTTACCTATATATGAAATACATAGTAAGGGAAAGTATTGCGATCGATAAAATTTTCGAATTCCAGTTTTCAACAGAAATACACGTTTTAGTAGGGTCCCCTGAGTCCAAACGACTAAGTCCCGCAAAAAGGTCTGTGTCTGTGTGGTAACTACCGCGCGTAAACTAAAAGCCCATATTTAGTTATATGTAATTATTATATTCATATTTAAGACAACTATACGCCTGAAATGTTATATACACTTTTTCATCAAAATCAGCTAACTAGAAGAGCCACTTTATACCATACATTTTGCACCTTTCTACGATTTTCTCAAAAACGTGAGTGTTGAAAAACTCTAACGATTTTTATTAAACTTCCTATATCGATGTAAAATTTAATTGGCTTTAACAACATGTAGGAGGTAAGTGAAAGTCTTGTATTGGACGCACCAGATTTTTTTAAATGTGGAAACTGAGGTATTTTTATGTCAAATTTATTGTTCTAGGTTCATCAGAAACAGGTTTATTAAATAAAACATTTTTCTCGTGCAGTAATCCCGAATTCTTTACAGGTCTCATAAGAAGCGTTAACCTCTAATTTTTTTCAGTCTAAATATTATATGTCTTGTTTCATTTAATAAAATGTCATTGGTGAGGCACATGTAGAAGATCATCTCTTGGTCAGCACTTTTGGAAAGAACAACATTTTCTTAAGTCTTAGATAAACTTAAACTATTAGCTTACGCTATCTCGTGAATAAGATCTTATTTTATCTTTCATGAATAATAGTGTGATGTATTGAATTGCAGAACTCAGGAGACTGTAGTTACAAACCGGAAAGTTGAAGATTAATAGATCTATTGCCTTCACATTCTGCGGTTGGCTGCCCATCTTACTGCAGCATCTCATGACAATTGTTTCTATGTAGCCATAATAATGATATCGTAAGATACCAATTTAACCATTTACTGACCTTATGAGGAGCATTTTGAAATATGGTTAGCACCGTAGTATAAGGAGAGATATTTGCTAAAGTTGTGCATCATATAAAAATCCACAGAGACTTTTAACAATTTTCTTTCTCATCTCTGCTATCACCAAAATATATTTGGAATATAGATTGAGAGTTACTTGAATATCTAGAAATCTTTTTCACAGTTATTATTATTTGTTTATATCTATATATATATATATATATCAAATGATTCCTACAGAAGGTGTATAACGTCATGACTAAACAGGAAAAGCCTAGAAAGTTACGGGAAGCGCAATATTTTAGAAAAGTTAATATGATAAAATAGGTTTTACTCGTTAATAGAAAGTTGAAAATGTTAGTTTATTATTCATGTAATGTCACTTTATGCTATTATCGCGATGCTAAAGTAGAAGTAAAATTTTATCTATCCGCGTTTAACAGGATAGATAAATCGTTTTATCTTTAACGAGCACCTGACATCGCACGAGCTCGCACTAAATTTTTAAGGAAGAGGACGAGAAAGTAAAAGATGGAAGGGTGGATCCCACTATCACTAAAACTGTCTTGAACTAATAAAAATTATATTATTGCAATATAACAAAATTATCATTAAAAAAAAATGTGAGTGAATAGTTTTCAGTTTGTTAGTAGCAAGTTTCCTATTTGCTAATTTTTAATCTACTAGCACTCTATAATTGATCCAATACGAAAATTTAGCGTTTATATATTACATACACACATATATATACAATCTTCAACAGACTTGTTGACCTGAACTCTCATATTTTTTCTCATTTTATACAATGTGTACTAGATAAAAACCAGGAAACCTCAGGTGCCAATACTACATACACCTCAATAGTGACATTCATAACCACCGTCCGATCTTTAAAGGAATCGTGGGAATTGGAACTATACTCTTTTATTATAGAACTTACTTTCTTCATTAAATGTTATCTATTGTTTCCCAAAATAACTTTTTTTAAATAAAAACTAAATATTAAATTTCCTGGAAAAACGCGACGTCAATATCGAACGAAGGTTTGAAAATTTTCTGATTTTTTATTTCATTGACCCAGTTAGTAAAAAGTTTTTCATTTCACTAAAAAAAATAAAATTTCGTTGAAAATCGCATAACCACAAACAATGATTGTCCAACGTACGTATCCCAAAGTGGGTGAAACGAGAAAAAAAAATCGGTCATTAGCATACTATAGTAAATATATAATATAGCATACTAGGTAAATTTTTGATTTTGCACTTGTCGCAAGTATATTACAAAGCATATTTGAGACGTTGAGTTCCAAAAGGTACTATATCCATGTGGAGGTAAACTTTGAACTCGGTGATATAATGTTATTTTGGTAGTATTGGAAGGTAACAGTCAGAGAGTCTAGATATAGTGTTGTGATTAGTCATTGTGTTGTGTATTTGTTAAGGTATTTAATAAAAGACAAAACCAACTTCGTGATTTAATTATCCTAAGCCCTAAACAATTACATCCATTCTAGGAAATTTTACTGAAAGCGCGAAAGCCTCTCATTACTATATTATTAAAACAGCTAATTTTAAAATGTAGAATTGTTTTTTTTTGTTTTGTTTTTAAATATATTAATAACTATATATTAAAGTAGTGAGATGAAATGTTTCAGTATAAAACTAAATGATGAGAATACAAATATGTAAAAATATCAATGTCGTAAAAAAATTCCTTTATTAGTTTTTGGAAATCAAAGTCTCAATTGTTGTTCACATTCTGATTGTTATAATAAAAAAATGTTATAGATTAAACATTATAAATCAATTTAAAAAAAAATGCTGCAAGTTATTACCCTATGGTTTATTATTTCCAAATAACAATATTATTATGGGTATAACTTTTCATATAGATGTGGATAGGTAATTAAGTAATATGAAAAGCAATAATTCAAAGGATAATTGCACACCACTATTGCTGATTTCAAAACGCTATATCTGTGCTAGTTCTGAACCAATTTCAATGATTTTTTTTTTCATTTTGGTATTTATTTATTTGGACAAACGGATTAGTAGTCTAGCATGAGAATTGCCGCGGACAGCGGACAAACGGGTTTTTTTAATTATTTGTTATTCGGATTATACACATCTTTGAAAATAATAAACCAAAATCACTGAACTCAAAACCATTTTTGAATTGTTTAGGTATTATTCTAGTTCAGTACCAATAAAGCTCTCACAGCAAAGGATGCCTGTCAGAGTTGTCTTTCGGGTCCAAAAGATTTTAGCAACCATATAACATAGTTATCTTTAGTAACTAAGTATGGTAGTAAATAAGTATGGTAGTAACCATATAGTTATATTTTATTTTTTAGCACTAGTCTGCTGTGCTCCGGGTCCTGGATTCGAATCCCGGCTGTGGCAGAATATTATTTATTCTGTTAATCCAGTCGGGGGGCGACCCTAGAGTATGGAGACCCTCCTGGGGCAGACCCAACCTATATAAAGTGGGTACCCAAATTAATTGGGGAAAAACCTGGCGGCTGAGCGCGATTAAGGCCTAATCACCTCTTTGCACTGCCTTTGGCCTAGAAACAGTACGAATCTCTATATGTACTGAGCCCAAGACCCTTCATGGGTTGTAGTAGCACAGGTTTTTTTTTTTTTTTTTTTTTTTTTTTTTTTTTTTTTTTTTTTTTTTATAGTTATCTTTAATTTTTCCTGATTTCATAAATTAATATTAACTGCTGTAGTCCGGTTTTACAACGGTTTCTTTCAAGTCACGCAGTTTTTTAATGATCTTCGTGATATATAATTTGGAAGGACGATCTGTCCAACGTTTTTTTGCATCAACTAACATATCCTTTAGACCCTCTTTATTGTTTGTGAATTCGTTAACTAATTCAACCAAATTTTTAGAGTTCGAGAAAATTTCAATAAGTTTTAACATATCATCAAACGAGATGGGTTGCTTTTGGTTTTTTCTATGAATTGTCAGGATCCTTAAAGATTAACGATGCAGTAGTTATCGATTTTTTATATACAACTTAGGCAGCTGTCATTGGAGGAAAATCTTCGAAATATATTATGTTCTCACTTCCTTCTTGGGGATATAATGTTAAGGTAATTTCCTTAATGGGTATAGAGGAAGGAGTAGGACTTAAGCGGCATCGTTTGAGGCTTGAAATAGACGTACCGACGCCATCTTTAAAGGGTTCACTCTCAATATTTTAACTATGAGCTGAGTTGAAATAGTTGCCTGGTTGGCCTTTTTTACTTTCACTTACTATATATAGTAAGAGGAAGTATTGCGATCGTGAAAATTTTCGAATTCCAGTTTTCAACGGAAATACACGTTTTAGGGTCCCCTGAGTCCAAATAACCAAGACCCGCAAAAAGGTCTGTGTGTGTGTGTGTGTGTGTGTGTGTGGTAACTCCCGGGCGGAAACGGTAAGTCCTATGAAACTGAAATTTCATATTTAAGACAACTATACGCCCGAGACGTGACAAAACTTTTTTCATCAAAATGAGCTTACCAGAAGAGGCACTTTATACTATGCATTTTGCACCTTTTTTCGATTTTCTCGAAAACGGTTCCGACGATTTTGATTAAACTCGCTATATCGATGTAAAATTTAATGGGATTTAATATCATGTAGGTTTTATTTGGATAAAAATGGTCTGACAGGGCTTAAATGCCGAAATATATAAATTGAATAAATTCGATACCCAACTAAAGGAGAAAACAGAAAAAATATTTTTTTAATGCAATTTTTCGTTTATGAACATAAGAGCAGTAATATACATGTATGATATACCGTTGGAAAGCTAAAGATTTTAGAAAAAATATCATCTCATACACAAGCTTTTAGAAGTTAATAGAGAGTGATAAGAAGAAGATAAAACTAACTGATTATTTTAGATAATAATATAATAGATTTTTTAATAAAACACATGTTTTTATAGATATTCAATTTGATTAATTCCTTAATAGTTTCACGTATTTTTATCTCTACCTTTATTTGAAAATTCTTTCATTGATTTTAAAAATCGAGGTAAGTGAAAGTCGTGTGTTGCCCGCACCAGATTTTTCAGTTTGTCTTGATGGTTTTCCACAAAGGTTGTTGAAATGTTGTCATGGCAGCCGATTAGGGTTGACTGTGCAGTTATACTATTGGGGAACGGTAGCCATTTATTTGTTTACTATTATGATTTATGGTGGGATTTAAATTATTGAATATATTTTCTGTTTAACTAATTTGATGTTCTTGAATATTATTTTCACACTTTGTGAAATCAATAGATGCGTGATCTGGTTACTCACATATAAAACTAGATAAAATTTCTTCACCGAGAAAAATTCGGTAGGTAACATTGCCTTACTCTAATAGTTGAGATGATTGGAGTTTACTGAGGTTTTTAAGAAGTTTTTATCTTACATCGGTTTTTTACTAAGCTAAAGTTGATTGCTCCAGGATAATCCCTTAATGTATTATATATGTTCAACACCTTCCTCTATTTCACTACCAATTTTTAATGCAACTGATTCAAATGAGCATGATAACAATTCCAATTTATATTTTCTTGGATTAGTGTAGTGCTCTTTCTTTTTGACGTGGTTCTTATAAAAGACGAAATGTATAAGAAATGATCATAGCAAAGATCTGAACGAAGCCTAACAGTGAAAAGTATGGCCTGAGGTCCTTTAGTGACGAAAAAGTCTAACATGTTCGGGGTCTTAAGAAATCTCGATGTAGGTCGGTAAGTTAGTTTGTCTGTAGAAATGGCATTTAATGAAAGCTTATGGATATCTGATTGAAGATATCTTCTACTTTGAGTTGCGTGATCGAGATCCCTGTATCTGATGCTTATTATTGAAGTTACCTCCAGCAATGAAACCTCTCCCCAGTTAAAATATGTATGGTGTCAACCTATACCGAGGGGGATAATTTACCGCAGCAAAGATTAAAGATGTGTGGAGTATTATCACAGTGACTTGTACGCCTTGTAATTTAGTTAAAACTCGGGTATTATTGAAGATAAAGAAAATCTAAAGGATTTTCGAGATCAAGTCACCGCGTTAAACAAAGAAAAAATTATAATAATTAATTAAAATATTCAGTTATCCATATATTCAGTTATCATCAGATATCCACATGGTTTGGAATATGAAGATGCCAAGAAGGTATTTTCTTCGGGATTCGGGATAGAGCCACCTTCGACCAGAATACCAGTGAGAGACGTGTGGCTGTTTGGAGAGGCCGTATATAAATCTTATGAACCTATTCATACCCCATATACATAGTGGTAAAACTAGGTATTATCCAATTAGGCATAAAACTAGGTAAATGACAACAAGAGGAAGAGTATCCTTTTATAACCTCACGCAGTTGCGTAACAACTAAAAGACCCGGAGCTTTCTACAAACATCTCAATCCCGAAGTGAAAACCCTTTGTCCGAAGAAGCTACAAATAGAATGTTTATTGGGCTTGCGATAGGAAGTAGCTGTTGAGGTTATGGGAAGCCGATACCCCCACTTCGCCATTACATAAAGTTCGGTAGGGGTTGTGGGGGTGGCGCAACCTCTCTCATCTAGCCGGCGAGTAGAGCCAGTCTTCCTCCAACACTTGAGGACTACACTACCAGGTAGGCACCGCTCACATATCTATTGTTTTGTGTCTTACTTTCTTGGTGGAGGTATCTTCGAAGGAACTAGGACTCCTGCATATAGGTACAATGACTTTCATAAATAACAATTCTTACTGAAAAGACAATAATATAAATAAAAATAATTAAATATATCTTTTAAAATATACGTTTTCTTAAAAATAAATAAACGTGCATAGAATATATATTAGGAGCGGCGTGGTATAGTGGATAGAGCATTAGACAACTGTTTTCCGGGACCCAGGTTCAAATCCTGCCTGAGTCAAAATTATTTATTTTGTTTATTTATTTAACGTCCCTTTATGATGCTGTGGCTAATCGGACGATGCTACAGTTGGAGTCCTGAATTTTGCCTATCCAGGTTTTATTAGGATAGGGATCTTTAACGAGTACCTGACATCGCACAGGCTCGGGATCACCTTTTAACGTCCCCTCCGAAGGACGACATAACTAAGGAATTTTTACTCTTATTAAGAAATCCTAGGGCCACCTGCGGATTATTTATTTTGTTATTTCAGCCTTGTAGCGACACTGGGGTTAGGGAGACAGTCCCGGGGCACACTCAGTCTCCATAAAATAGGTGCCTAAAATTGGTGTGAAAAACCTGGTGGTCTAGCATGATTTAGACCTAATCACCTCCTTCCTTGGCCGTGAAACAGTATTATTCAAACTTAAGTGTTTTAACTTAAAGAACTTAAGTTTCAAGCAAATCGATTACCACCTTAAAGTGATTGGAAGATTGATGAAATTAGAAACAATGATCTATTTCTGTGCAAATCCTGTTCTATTTGCTGCCTCTCTTCAACTCATTACATTTTTTTCTAGGACACCTTGGCTAGTTTTTAGGAATAAATAAATATTGATCATAAACAGCTTTAGAGAATTGGTTTTCTAAATTAATATATTTTCAAAATTCTAAATTGAACAATACAATACAATACAAGAAAAGAAGGGAAAACTTTACGTTTAAAATTTTATGGAAGCATCGAAAATATTAATAGAAAAAAAATATCAGATCAGATATCAGAAACATCAGATAATAGAAATATCAGATGTTGACTAATTTATTAGGTTCCTATATAAAGTTACGAAAAAAAAATGTATTAGTATTGAAAATATATAATTACTTATATATAACTTACTTTTAACTTTTTAATTATTTAAGTGGCAATTAAACTATTCTAGAGAAAAAATTATGCATGGATCAATTAGTGATAAACTCTAATTGATTATAAAGAGTTCTTCCCCCGACACAAATAAATAGATAATTGATAGTTTTCCTTGATCAGTTCTTCATGTTTTTTCTTCCACCAAAACTCGCAGAACACCAGAAGAGAAAAAGTCTTCCAAGCCCTTCTTTGTCTTCCTTGCTGAAGTCTCTATTTTCTACCATCATTGTATGATGTACGCACTAATACGACCCTCATCAACAATTTTGTTGACGTTCCTGGACGTTCGGGTCACGTAATTTATGGCAGAATATAAATTCGTAAATTAAATTATATGAACTGTCAAGCTTGGACATCTTATTAAAGCCTGAATTATTTCGATTTGTCCGAAAGCTACAGAGTTAACAAACATTTTCTTTTAGAATAGGATTAATAAGTTTGTCATTTTTACTAATAGCTAATCCAGCAAACGTAAAACAATTTATTATATAGACGGTTATTAAAAACGTAAACGGTTTATCGTATAGAGGGGTTATAAAATTTATTATATAGAGTTATTAAATAAACACCTAAAATGCTTCATTATTCTTCTGGCTACTCAATGTTCAACGAGTTAATGACCACGGTGATGATACAGTCAATTAATAAGTAATAAATAAATATTAAATAAAAATATTAATATAATAAAAAAATAACATCTCTTTTTGAGTGAATTTTCCATTGGAATTTACTCTCTGACATTTGAAATTTTAAAATAGTTTTAATTAAAAAAAAATAGTTTGGTTTATCTTTTATTGACATTCATACTTCGTAAGAATGGTCACGGTGTAATTTTAGTAGATTGTAAATTTTATGTATATATACTTTTTTTTTTTTTCAAATAATTGAAGGCTCTATATTTTTTTAAGGAAAAACAAAAAATAAAATAAACTTCTTTGAATACAGCAATAACTAGCTTTATAATACTGCTGGTGTTATTTATTTTTTTAAAAAATTTCTTTTTCTTGGTGTTAACCGATTTCTTTTGGATATATAAGCATTGCATTCGTAATTACTTGCCTAGTTCAGCTGTATTATAATTAAATGGTTAAAACTATTTGTATTCAGATATATTACAATTTGCCTCAAAATGGCCAATAAAATAATACTAAGTATTATAATTAATATTATTATATAACTTCATTACCATTCATATAGTATACTATTTTTATTCAGATATATAACAATTTGCCTCAAAATGGCCAATAAAATAATCCTAAGTATTATAATTAATATAATTATATTACTTCATTAGCATTCATATAGTATACCATTGAGGTATGGAATATATTTTACTCAAATAAATGCTCCTTATCTGAGGTTACTATGCAAGAAGATATATATATATATATATATATATAATATATATATATATATATATATATATAAAATGAATTGGTTATTGGATATTCATAAAAAAAAATGTTCCTACTTTTTCTACTTAATCTTTATTTTGTTTCGATCCCACGAACAATCATAGGATCCATTTAAAAACTAAACTTAGTCAGTACTGACTCACCAATTAGGAAAACACTTCTATTATCATATAGTTATGTGGTTTTTTGTGGGAACGTATTTTAATGAACTCGCTTTGTGCAGTATGCAAAGATATTAATTAAATTTATATTATGTGATTAAACAGAGGAAAAAATTACTATTTCGATTTTTTTTTCTAAAATAATTCAATCTCAGCATCATTTTCATTTTAAAAAGCAGTATAGTCTGTAGTTAAGAGCGGTGATCAATTCCATGGCAATTTATGATTGTCCGCTAATTATCAAAAAATTAATAATTTAATTAAGTAGAGAACCAAGGTATCAAACAACTTTATTTGTTAAATTCGATTGTTTTTTTGTAACAAACTATAAACTTGGGAGCCCGTGGCTGTTTGGTAGCACATGCCTACCACGCGTAAGGTTGCGTGCGGTACAGAGGCCGTCACACCATTAGAACATATAAATAATTAATTTAACTATTTCTTATTAATTTATATTATAATTAGGTATTAGGCTGCACCTACATTGGTTCCAATCAGATCTATTTCCGACCGTTTAAAATCATTAATTATACTCAAGTTTATAGTGATCTTAAATAAATCATTTTACTTTCACTTACCTATATATGAAATATATAGTAAGGAAAAGTATTGCGGTCGAGAACATTTTCGAATTCCAGTTTTCAACGGAAATAAACGTTTTAGGGTGCCCTGAGTCTAAATAACCAAGTCCCGCAAAAAGGTCTTTGTGTGTGTGTGTGTGTGTATACATACGTCTGTGTGTGGTAACCCCCGGGAAAAAACGATAATTCCTAAGAAACTGAAATTTCATATTTAAGACAACTATACCTCCGTGATGTTACAGAATCTTTTTCATCTAAATCGGCAGACCGGAAGATCTACTTTATACCATGCATTTTGCACCTTTTTACGATTTTGGTTAAACTCCCTATATCGATGTAAAATTTGCGGGCTTTAAAATCATGTAGATTTCATTCTGATTGAAATAGTCTGACAGGGCTTAAATGCCAATATTTTAAATTTTCTTCCTCTCAAGTACCTTTAATTTTGTAGATTTCAAAACAATTGGAACATCATTTTATTAGCATTAGTAAATAACAGGTAAATATGTAAGTTGGGCGAATTTCATATACACCTAAAGGAGAAAAGTGCAAACATATTTTTGTATACAATTTTGGGGTTTTTAAACATAAGAGTAGTAATATAGATGTATAATATACCGTTGGATAGCTGACGATTTTAGAAAAAATATTATCTAATACACGGTATTTTAAAGATTAATGGAGAGTGATGACAAACCGATAACACTGATTGACTGTTGTAGATAAAAATATAATAGATTATTTAATAAAACACATGTTTCTATTGAAATTCAAAATAATTAATTCTTTAACAATTTTTTGTATCTTTAAATGTATTGAAAAATGTATAAAGCAATTGAAGTGACGCTCTCCTTCAAACGCCCAGAAGAAGGCCTATAATTTAGGCCAAAACCTCGGCACCAATTGATTAAGTTTATACTTAATTGTGTTTTCTTTTGACTGCACCCTGAACTAACTTCTCCCATTTATATACACACAGTCAACCATTCTCACTTCACAATAAAATATTATATCCATGGTATCTATGGATAGAAAAAAAATCTGTATTTTGAGATAAGATTCCGTGAGAATGATATAAAAGTACATAATTAATTAGAAACATCTCGCCCTAAAACAACGAATAATCTCAATTAGTGGGTAATAATATCAGATAACAATAGAACAAAAATACAATGTTAGTTGTAAAAAAAAAAATTGAGAAAGAATACAAATATCTATATTAATTACAAAGTCAGAATTTGGCTAGAATGTTAAGAGAACTTGACGTAACAAGAAATAAAAATATTGTTTTCTGCTGCTTTTGTAAGAACTGAATTCACAATAGCAGATAATTTGTAATGCAAAGATGTCCAGAGAAAAGCGGAATTCGAATGAAGACAGGGAAGAAGCGTGGCGGAAATCAGAATAGAGGGAATTCCAACGGTATAGTAAAAGCGACCTTGAAATTAACGATTTCTGCTTTGTTCAGAAAGTGGGGCATTAGTTTTTACAAGTTTATTTAAATTGTAACACATTTAAGAAGGAGCAAAGGAGTAGCGAGGGTTGATCTGACATGATAAAAAGCATACTCTGATAGTCAAATACTCGTGTTGGAATGGATCTAAAGGTAATATTAGAGAAAATATCGTTTGCAAGTAGAGTGCACTTTAACTAGAAATACATCTGGGACCGTTTCGAATTATGTTACATGAATCTTAAAAACACTGTATTAAATATACTTTAATCTGAAAGTGTCAAATCTTTCTTACTCCAGATTTTATTATTAGAATATATTACAATTTGTCTCAATGAAAAATAATAATATCGCTATAATATCACATTCGTACAATATTTACATTGTAAACCAAAGCAATATCAAATTTCACAAAATAAAATAAAAACAAATAAAGGAATATAATAACAAAATGTAAACGACACAGTTTTATATATATTTTCCTTCTTAAAACTTCGGTTTTGCTCTTGTAGTTATTCAAAATTCGTTTTGGCGCAGAAAGTTTCGACTTTTTCGTATCAGCTGTCCTAGAAATAAAACTAATTGTAGTACAAAAATAATGGCTTATAGATAAGCTTTCCTGAAAATTAAATATGTTTAATTTGTATTCTTAAGACTTAAAAGACGATTACGATTGATAAAAATAAAATATCAAAAAATAAAAATAATACTTCTCAAAGTTACAAAAGAATATACCTCTGAGCTCCATAATACGATTAACATTATTACGTTTCACATTATATCGAGCCTAAAATTCATTTTTTTTTTTTTTTAACTGTTCCTGTATCTGGGTTTATAAAACCGTTATTCGGAAAATGAACTTCAGTAAATTTGTGATAAAGATTTAACATGATTTATTATTTACAATTGCAGCTCTTAAATTGTAAAAGATTCTTTATAAAATCTAGAGCGATCATTTCCTTCCGCATATGAATAAGAACTTAAAATTAATAGTATTGTTAATTTTTTTTTATATTGGTTTAATCTTGTTTTTCCCTAATATTTTTTAATTACGGCACGTACAGGGATTATTTGTTCTCTTTTTTTGAACATATTTGTTTTTACAACCAATATTAAGTCGAAAGAACAGACATTAGTTTTTCTCAAGCATACCTTACAGGATCGATATTATTGAAATTCTCTAAAGTTTTAAAGAATATGTGAATTTTAATAAAATAATTTAATAATAAATTCGAAACATAACATGGTAGTTAGCATATTAACAAAATATATTATAAGGACAAAGATATCTCGATACCTATAAGACCTACAGCTGTCTGTCACCTCTCATATTAAATCTTATTAGACGTTTCTTTATTTTTATTATGATGAGTAGTTTGGTAGAATAGGCAGTGTCTATAATATCGGGCTGAAAACTGTTAAAAGCCAATCAATTCCTCGGTTTAAGACACAAAGTATTATATAAAGAAGGATATCTCGGTACCTATAAGACCTACAGACGTCTATTAGGTCTGAAATTAAAGATTATTCCATTTTCATTAAATTGTATTGTAATGAGAATTTTCGCATAATGCTTGGTTTCTATAATATTTACCTTTATAATGTTAAAATGAGGTCAATTCCTGGATTTGGATCGCCATTTTTATTTCGACCATTGATTTTTTCAGGTGGCAGACAAAAAAAAAATGTACAAGTTGGCTAAAATGTGAAAATCACATTGAAATTTTACTTCTTATAATACGCATTTTTCGACCTCATTTCTTGGACTATGATCATTGGACGAATCTGTGTTAGCAAAATTCGGTGATTGCGCTAAGCCTTTTTTTTTTTTTTTTTTTTTTTTTTTTTTTTTTTTTTTTTTTTTTTTTTTTTTTTTTTTTTTTTTTTTCTTCTTACCCTCTGGTTTTATTTTCGAACAAAATACAAATACAAATATAATATGTATAGCTGTCAGATTTGTCCTTCTGTTACCCGGAGGTATTCTAAAGAGGATTGCTATATGCGCTGGATGCACTAGTAATCTTTCAAGGGCTTCTTCTAAGCCTTTATTTATCCATTGCAAAATGGGAGGGACCATTCTTCAGGGTTTTGGCAATATGTTCAGACATAGTCCGATCTCCTTCCCTCGGCGACAACGTCAACGAGAGGTAGTGATCCTTGCCACCTCCCAGGCTTGGGTGGTGGGGTGATATCAGAAAATAATGGATTAGCACAGGCCTTCAGCCCATCAAAAAATTTAATGTGCCTCCGGCTGATATATTCAGGCACTGTTGGCAATACTAATTCCTGATGAAGGATATGGTTTCTGGCCCTCTGTAAGTTGGTACCTCTGACAATCCGCCGAAGGATGGAGTTCTGGAACGTCTGTAATTGTTTGAGAGTGGACTTAAACAGATGCCGCATCAAGGGCGCACCATAGAGCATAGTCGGACGTATATAGCCTTGTAGATCTGTAGTTTCAGCCTCAGTGAGAGCTGAGGTGACGTGAGTAGATGATTAAGTCTATAGCTCTTTCTCCTGGCCAGTTTGAGTCGTTCCCGTACGTGACTAGATAAGGTGAGGTGCCTATCTAGAGTGACGCCCAGGTAGAGGATTGAATTAGAGACTGGCAGTGTTTCTCCGTTCACTTTAAAATCAGTGGGCAAAGCGCTCTTCCCCTTCTGGAACGACATGACAATAGCATCTGTCTTCTTCGGGTTCACCCTAATGCCAATCTCCTTCAGCTCATCTACAATAGTGGTCGATGCTCCTTGTGCCAGGGTGAGAGCCCTTTTCGGTCTCATACTAGAAGCATAGATGCCAATGTCATCGGCGCTAAGCCTAATAATATTACTATAATTTGTCCTTAATTTAACAGTTCAAAATTGACTTTACCTTCCTGCTAAATCTATTATATTTTTACTTATTTAACGTCACATTATGGTACTGAAGTTGCTAATCGGAAGTTGTGATATAAATGTTTTTGTAGTACGTAAAAATTGAAATATACTGTCATGCATATTTATTAATACAACAAAAACATAACTAAATTAGAAGATGTTTTAAAATAGCAATTTTTTTCTTGTATGGGTTGTAGTGGTACAGTTTTTTTTATCCCAAATCTGTTATATAAATGTAAACTGTATACCTTTCGTATTATAAACCTTCAGTAATGGAATGAAGATGTCTCAATCGTTCTAAATGAAACTATGGAACTGTGGTTAGAAAGTTTTTTTTCTTTCCCTAATAGAGATGGTTGAGGTCGGGGTATACGGCGCAGAGGTTATACCCAGACAGCACAACCAAATCCGATTAGGTGAATGTCAGTCATCGTCTTGCGCAATGGTTATGTAGCTATTATAATCACCTCCTATGAAACAGCCATTAGCTGTGAGAACTTCTCCTAACCATTCCCCCCAAATCAGCGTCTTTTTCTTGTTCCTGACCAGCTTCACCCATTATAATGGTATGAATCATAAAATGGATTTCTTGGATACTAATATGAGTCAATCCATAACCGTTATTATCATTTTAATTATTAATGTGATTATTTATTTATTATCCACCACCATTCAGCCTGTTGGTGAAATTCTATAAAATTAAATATTTTTTTTAAATCGTCCAATTTTCATTAATTTTGCCGCTCAACATTTTTTATTGTCATAGCGTTTTTTACCGGTTATTTTCCATCCTTTCCTGAATATAAAACCACGGATAAAATTTTTTTTTCTAGCAACTACTTTTTGTGTTGCAGCCGTTTTAAGTGAGGTTTGCGGCTGAAAACTTGTGTTAGAAAAAATCTTTTTATTTATTTGATTACGGAGTAGAGCTTTAGGGCTCTACTAAACCATCAAATGCTTCCCATCTCCAATCCTTATGATCAAAACTCCTTCGAAAAATCCTCAATGCTCCTTATTTTTTCACGAACAAACTCATCCATAAAGACCGAATGTTCCCTATGTTGCTGAATTAGCCGGAACCAGATACCATTCCTTTCATAACAAACTATTCCCACTCTAATCCACTAGTTTCAAACCTTACCACCTCAATAATCCCTAATAATCCTCCGAGGCGTCTGAAAAGAAGATGGATCCAAACCTTCTGGTTCAGCATAGTTTTTGGAGATCCGCCAGTGCTCAGTATCTCTACATGTGAATCATGACACACTTTTATCACATTTACTGAATGTATTTTAAAATTCAGTTGTTAATATCAATAAATATATATATTTAAAAAAAATGTATTTTATAATATTCCGCATCTACCCAAGCGGGACATTAGCGGCTTAGTTACACTTTAATACATAGATTCTTACATTTACAGATTATTACAATTTTACAATATTTACATAACAACAGTATTTCTATAAGATGGACCATTTTTATAGTTTTTATGAAAATCTTTCTAACTCTAGTAATTTTTCATATATTAAATCAAAACAAATACTAACAATAAGATGTGGGTATACTTTATATTTTTTACTTCATAACTCATGACCTAAATAGTGAGGTGAGTGGTTTAAAAGAGTCTCGAAAACTAATAAAAAACGGAACTTTTGTGATTTAAAAGTTCATGAAGGAAAAGAGACTCAACTTCCATCATTTTTTCTTATACAGCTTTTTAGTAGTACTTTGTTCAGTTTTGGTCCTTACAACACATTAAGTACCTAAGTAGATAACAAAATTGTATGATTAAAAAAAAAAAATTTTTTTTCACGAAAATTTACATCTTATACAAAATTTACTGACACCTTTTTGAGGGCTTTAACAAGGAAGGTTAACGAGGAATCCCATTTTTTTTTTTTTTTTTTTTTGTATAATTTTTTCATTTCACTAGAAATTTCGATTGTGTGAGTATTATCATTTTTTAAACATAAATTTGAAAGTAGGTTTATAGCCGATCTCAGCAATATTTAAAATTGGTGCCTGCGAATTCAATTGAACTCCCTAAATTAGTGCAAAATTAAATGGGGTTTAAAATTATGTAGGTTATACTGATTGGAATAGTCTGACTAGGCTTCAATGCCGGATTTTCAAAATTTCATATTACAGAATACCACAAATTTTGTTGATTTGAAATAATTTACCCTTTCTAACTGTTAGTATTTATAGGTGATTATTGAATATTAAATATAAAAGAATTTTATCGCCAGCTGAAGAATAAGACAGATTTCCTTCTAGAAATATACGTTCAACGATTTCAAACGTTTGATGATTGATACCACCATTCTAAAGCCTACACATTTCTATCACGTATCGATCAGACTTAATACGATCCTCCCATTTACGCCTCGATCTTCTCGGACAGTTACTGGTCGGTTTAGTATTTAATAAGATTTTAGGGATCCAGTCCGTCACTAAACCTAATAACTTCAAACCCATATAAGCAACCGCGATGCTATAGTCTCTACTATACATCTCTACTATAGTGATAGGGCGCTAGCTTTGCTAATCTGTTTTATGCTTATTGGTTCTAAATATTTTATTTAATAAAGTACATCCTATTAAATACGCTACTAAATTTTCCTTTCCCAAATTAAATATCTCATTTTGATTCCACTGGAGAAAATCAAATCTCTATAAATTCGCTCAGATTTCATCGATATAATCTAGAAAAAAATGTAAAATGTGTTTAAAATGTACCTAGGTTGATTAAATGAAGCGTTTTGAATTATCAAAACATTGCTTTCAAATATTAGAATTAAGGCATTTATGAAAAAATATATTAACACATTAAAGGCGTGAGCCGTAGTACTACGATTTATCCTTACTCCCACCTTTAATGTGTTATGACCAACTACTTTCTTCCTGTTGTCAAAGTGAATAAATGAAAGTATTTTGATTTATTCTATTAACAAATTATCTTTATATGAAATGAATTTATGACTATACTTTCATTATGACGTGTTAACTTTCTTATGTAGTTAACGAATTTAAAAAATATATTACTTTAATATGATCATTCGTTGATATCTCTATACTAAATAATAACTAAATACTCTTACTTAGTAACGCCTAGTTTTTCCGATAGTTAATTACTACGAAATAAACTAAGAAAAAGGAAAAAAAAAAAGTCATTATTTGTATATACACTCATGAGGAATAAGCTGGAAAATTGAAAGATC
Organism: Piezodorus guildinii; assembly: GCA_023052935.1. Taxonomy (NCBI): domain Eukaryota; kingdom Metazoa; phylum Arthropoda; class Insecta; order Hemiptera; family Pentatomidae; genus Piezodorus; species Piezodorus guildinii. The sequence continues at coordinate 69,374,382 of CM041293.1, forward strand.
GTAATCTTAGAATAATAGGAGTAATATGAGGAGATCCAATATCTTCCTAACATAAAAAACATAGAACAAGGACTACCGTTTTTCGATATACCAAGTTATTCCATTTATATATATATATATATATATATATATATATATATATATATATATATATATATACGAGGCATGTTTTTTAAGTAAGTACCGTTTTTGAATTAAAAAAGACGTGCAAAGATATCGCAATAATTTTATTTTTACATGAAAGCCTGTACCTTAATCTACTTTTCTACATAATATCCATGAATTTTCTTCATTGTATACTTAGATAGATGCCTCCGACAATCGTGAGTCCCGCTGATTGTGAAGTACGGGCTGTTATACGATTTCTTAGTGCTAAAGGCGTAAAACCGATCGATATTCATCGTGAGATCGTTGAAGTTTACGGACAAAACATTATGAGTGATGGAATGATAAGGAAATGGGTGAGAGCATTTAAAGATGGCCGCACAAATGTGCATGATGAAGAACGGAGTGGGCGTCCGTATTGCTAGTGGAGCTTCTGCCTCGTAATGAGACAATCAACGCAGCGTCTTATTGTGAGACATTGAAAAATCTGCGTCCTGCAATCCAGAACAAAAGACGTGGCAAGTTGAATAACGGTATCGTTTTGCTGCATGACTATGCCCGCCACATGTGGCTAATCGGACCAAAGATCTCATCAAATCATTGAAATGGGAAACCCTAGATCATCCTCCATACAGCCCTGATCTGGAGCCCAGCTACTACCATTTGTTCTTCCATTTGTAGAAACACCTGGGCGGTCGGCCTCTTCAAGACGATAACGAAGTCAAAACATTTGTGATGCAGTGGTTAACAAGTCAGGCGGCAGAATTTTTTGAGGAGGGTATTCAAAAATTGGTGCCGCGTTATGACAAGTGCCTCAAAATTCATGGAAATTATGTAGAAAAGTAGATTAAGGTACAGGTTTTCATGTAAAAATAAAATTATTGCGATATCTTTGCACGTCTTTTTTTAATTCCAAAACGGTACTTACTTAAAAAACATGCCTCTTATATATATATATATATATATATATATATATATATATATATATATATAAAACCTGTACCACTACAACCCATGAAGGGTCTTGGGCTCAGTACATATAGAGATTCGTACTGTTTCTAGGCCAACAGCAGTGCAATGAGGTGATTAGGCCTTAATCACGCTCAGCCGCCAGGTTTTTCCCCAATTAATTTGGGTACCCACTTTATAGAGGCTGGGTCTGCCCCAGGAGGGTCTCCATACCCTAGGGTCGCCCCCCGACTGAATTAACAGAATAAATAATATTTCTGCCACAGCCGGGATTCGAACCCAGGACCCGGAGCACAGCAGACTAGTGCTCTATCCACTAGACCACGCCGCTTCCTTATATATTTTTTTTTTTTTTTTTTTGGACGCGAAAAGGCCTTGAAGACCACGCGAATATCATGTTCGGGTTTGCTTCCTCGACTTCCTTCTCTTCCATACTTCCCTCATGAGCTCCGCATGTTTGCGCTTTCTTTCCTCCGACCACGCATAATCCCTTTTTTGGCGTTCTTTGACCACGAAGTCCTTTATATTGTTCAGTGAACTTCTGTAGGTCTCTCTATCCCCACAGTCTGAATCCTTCAGTCCTGCTGAATCCATGTCGACCCTGATCTGCTTGAAAATACCAGTCGTGTTCTTGCGCTGGTGGAATCGTCGGAAGATTTCCCGGTTTAACCTTTCAGGGCTCATCCTCATCATGTGCCCATAGAATTTGAGCCTTCTTACCCTGATGTCGATCTCCAGACTTTTGTTGTCAACGTATATTTCTTTGTTGGACTTTAGCCTGTATCCTTCGGGTGTCTTGTTGGGCCCATAGATCTTCCTAAGTATTTTTCTTTCTACCTTCAGAAGTTTTTCTAAGCTAGGGAGGCAGGAGGTCTCTGTCCCATAGAGTATCACGGGTTTGATAACGGTGTTATAATGTCGGACTTTGGCTTTGATGGATAGGTTCTTTTTGTTGTAGAAGTTCTTGAGGTCGAAATACAAGCTCTCCAATTTCGCGACTTTTCCCTTAAAGCTTTCTCGGTCCGATCCGTTATTTCAGATGACTTCCTTATATATATTATAATAAGTTCAGCTGCCAGGTATTTCACTCAATTTTAGGGTCTTCATAGCCCAGGTTCATCCTACGATTAAAATAAATAATACCCTGTCACACTCGGGTACACAATTACTAAATAAATGTTAATTAAAATAAATAAATATAAATTTAATAATTTTGCAACCTAATACACCCATTTTTGAAAAGTAATCATACTGATGATATAAATTGTTATGCCTTTACAACGAGTCAATATATTAAATATATTTTTTCCGGTATATCATTCCTCTTAGTACAAGAATAAAACAGCACTTATAATTTTTGAATTGTGTTAAAAAATTTATAGTCTTGGATCTGTTTTGCATATTTCAATTTTAGTTTTGGTTTGAATGGTCTTATTAGTTACCATTCACATTCGTTGGGTTATTTTCTCAGACGTAAAAAAACAGTTCCCAGATAAGTATCTATTCATATGTTAATTTTCATATATAGATATCCCATTTTCATCTCGATGGTTGAAGGTTGGCCCGAGGAGTAGGTGGGAGGATTAAGTTAAGGCTTCGATGTGGTTGACATCGGCTTGTGATACCACAACCGAACCTTCGAGTATTTTATTTAAATAAACCAATTGTACTTTTACTTACCTATGCAATATATAGTAAGAGAAAGAATTGAGATCGTGAAAATTTTTATATTCCGGTTTTCTGAGGAAATATGGGTCCAAATAACCAAGTCGCGCGAAAAGGTCTGTGTGTACGTGTGTGGGGTGAGTCTAGCACTGTAACGAAAAGTCGTATGAAACTTAACTTTTATGTTTAATACAACTATAAGCCCGAAGTGTTACAGCTACTATTTCATCGAAATCGGCGAACCAGAACTGCCACATTATGCTATGCAGTTTGCACCTTTTTACGATTTCTCAAAAACGACTCTATCAATTGTGATTTAACTCGCTATATCCTTATCAAATTTAACGGGTTTTAATATGATAAAGGTTTCATTCTGATTGAAATAGTTCAACATATAAATGAATTAAATACCGATAAGACGAAATATATGATTAGTTGCAGAAATGGTGGCGATCTTGATGATATTAATATTTCAGGTCATACTTTTGAACACGTAGAGAAATTCAAGTATTAGGTTCAATGATAACAAGGAAAAATGAAATCCAGGAAGAAATAAAGTCCCGGTTAAAGGTGGGAAATGCGTGTTATTATTCAGTTGCTAAATTACTTAGCTCGCGGCTTCTGTCTAAAAACTTAAAGGTTAGAATTTAGAAAACTATTATTCTGCCAACGGTTCTTTACGGATGCGAAACGTGGCCGCTTACTTTAAAGGATGAACAACGGCTTAAGGTTTTCGAGAATAAGGTACTGCGTAAAATATTTGGTCCGAAGAGAGATGAGGCCACTGGGGAGTTTAGAAGGTTGCACAACGAGGAATTGCTGATTTTGTACCCTGTGAATATAATTGAGTTGATAGCAACGCGAAGACTCAAATGTGCGCGTAAAGTTGTTAGGCTTAGTGAGGAACGGATTCCGAGAAAGTTGGTATTCGCTGAACCGACTGGTAGGCGTCCGAAAGGTAGGACGAAGCATCGATGGGAGGATTGCATTAAGGCTGATCTCGAGGGCTTGGGCTTGACCGGTGAACATTAGACGAGTCTGTGCAGGTGAAGTTTGGTGGTATCGGCATCGAACCTTCGGGTTCGGTAAGCCTATTATTATTATTTAAATTTGTTAAAAAACTGATAAATGTTCGTTACTAGTTTTTATCAATTATTTATGAGTTCAAAAAAAGTCTATATTCAAATGTGGTATATATTTTTATATATATTCGAACAATATGCTTGATTAGTTCACTGCATCTATGATAGTTATAATATTAAATTTATGAATTAACATTTGTGTCTTGCTTTGATAACTAATAAGATTTCTGGTGTCTAAAAATTAAAAAATAAACTAAGCCAAGAAGTTATGAAATAAAAAATCTATTGAGTTCCAGAAGTTCATATTAAAACTACTTGAATTATTTAAAGCACCATGCATTTTTTTACATCTTTCCTTAAAACTTGTTTTTAAACAATATGTGTAAAAGAATTCTGCTTAACACATATTAGTAAGGTTAAAACATAAGTGTGTCATGATTTTGTAATGTTTATCCTGATTCCTTATTTATTTGTTTATCCTAATTTTTTATTTATTTAATTGTTTATCCTAATGAAACAAATTTTAAAAAATAATCATTACTCACTTCAGAACTGGCTCAGGAGTCAGAATGGAACAATCTACTTCTAACATGTTATCTTCCAAAACAAAAAAGTTCCTCCACTTTATATTCGATATATAAATTTCAATTCTCTAAAATAAGATTCTAAAAAATTAACTATATCATCTTGTTAGCATTGATAAAAAAAAATAGATAAATATATCAGTTAACCGAATTATGAATCTAATTCAGCAAGGAAAACACAAAAAAATGTTGTTTTTTTTATGGGATTTTTAACCTATGAGCTTTAAGATAGATGTATAATATACCGTTGAAAAGCTAAATATTTCAGAAGAAATATCTGATTCAGAAAGTTATAAAATTTAATGGTGAAAGATGTAAAGCCGATAAAACTAACTGATTGTTGCAGATAATTATAAAATAGACTATTTGATAAAACGAATGTTCCTATCGAAACTCAATAAAATTAATATTTTATCCTTGTTTCATATGTAACTGTACTTACAAAATTTATTAATTAATTATAAAAACTGAGATAAGTGAAAGTCGTGTGTTGCGCGCACCAGATTTTTTTCTACTTCAAAACGCGGATAGTTGATTATTAAGCAATTATTTCGTTTAATGATAAATATTAATTATTAAATCACATTTTACAACTAATACACACTTACAATTAATATATTATATAATACATATCACCATTATATTATTATTCTGATATTTATAAATTACAATAAATAAATTACTTCAAAAATGTTCGTAACTTTGTAAATATTTTTATATAAATCAAATAATATTAAGTATCAATGTGATTATTCATTTCTACCTAGTCGATTAAAATTTTATTAAAAAACACATTATAAAGTGATGGAGTTGGAAAAAATACTCACAACACTACTAGAGGAACATTTCAATCAGGAAAAAGTTTCTCTGTATCTTCATACGGTTTCATAGTTTCGTATTTTCTTCTCATCTGCATCTGGTTACGACACGAATGTAAATGAAACTAACGTATTGTTTGTAATAACTCATCCATGGACTATCGATAACAACAACACAAGCAATGTTGAATACTACTTTGCACAATAGCTGTGACACAATGGTTTTAAGTCATAGTGGTATAATTAACATTTTCAAATATTCCAGAAATACAGTCTAAAGGGATATGCTTTTATGATGTATTTTCTTAATTCTCTCACATTTTTTTTCATTCATAAGATCATCGATAAATTGAAAAAAAAATCCATTATTCAGTTTACATATAATTCATTACCATTAATCGGATGAATATTAATAAATGAACAATTTATATATATATATATATATATATATATATATAAAACACTTTCTCAATTTGTTTTTTCCTCCATTAGGAATAACTGAAAATTTTTCTATAATACCACTTTAACTGAAAACTTTGAACATCACTAACTTTTTTATTTATTTGTTTTTTTGTATACTAATAAAAACTTCTAAATTTAATTAAATTTACTTGTTTTTCATTATAAAAATTCGTTAAATATAAAGGAAAATACTACCAATTAGTCGATAACAGTTTCACCATTCATAAAACATTTATTGTAACTAAAGACTTTTTTATCTTGTTGTTTCTCTATTCATTTTAACGTTACTTCATGCTACTTTGTCTAATCGTACGGTGCTATGGAGGAGTTCTAAATTTTTCCTCTCTATATTCAATTATGAAACAACTAGGATGTGAAGTACCTGACATCGCTACACCTCTAGATACAGTACCCTACTAGATTAGCCACTATACCACAGAAGTCTACTCTATTTCTTCATTTTATAATACTCAACTATGTAGGGAACTAACGTATCTATTAATAAATATCATGTTTATTAACATCGTTTTATCATTATAAATCGTAGCCATCAAGTCAAGGTGACGAATTTAAGCTAGGTTATATCAGACAAAAAAAAGAACTTTAGCATAAGTGGCTTGTTGCAGTGTTCTTTAGCAGATTTCCTTTCTCTACCAAGTCCTACAGCTCCACCTTACATCATACATTTCTGATTTCCAGGGTACCTATGAAATCCATAAAAAATACAACCGCCCAACATACTACATCATTCCGTAGATCTTTCCTTATCCGATCCTATTCTGTAAAGAGCTCCATCCTTACTCAATAAGTCACTTTAACCTCTTTCCATCTTCCAAGAATGTATATGGTTATACATATTTGCTTGTTATGTTATACTAAAGAGGCATGTTGCAGATAAATAAAGAGCAATTATTTATTACATGGATAAAATTATCATTTAACATTTAAATAGTGTAATAAAAAGATGAGTAGTTTGTTGTGCGCTGCGCAGTGGTTATATCAGTGGTGCTAGGTCTAGATAGATTTTGAATTAAATAAAAAAAATTGAATTCTATACAAAAAATAAAACATATTTATATCTATATGTTTGTATCTTATACAAAAATGTAAAAATAATTGCATTTCACCCCCTTAAAAAGTCATAGTGCCATTTGTCAGATTTGAACCTGTACCCTTGGGTTTAGACATCTGTTAGGGTAGCCACTACACAACAGAAGTCTACTCCATGTTTTTAATTTTATTATACTCAACTATGTAGGGAACTAACGCATCTATTAATAAATAACATATATATTAATATACATTACTGTACAATATTGTTATTCTTAAGGGACAGAGTCCCAGAGTAAAGTTTTTAAAAATTATTATAATCTTTTATATAATAGCAGACAAGTTCACCAATTTTTTTTTTTTTTTTTTTTTTTTTTTAGTTTAAGTTCGCAATATTCTAATTTCAAAACTTTTCATTGTTTTTTCTCTATCCTTTCAAGCAAAGAAATATCATGAACGCAACAGCCGCCATTTTAAAACCCAACGTAAAACCTAACCTTTTGAGAAGAGGAGATGGTTTCATTTTTTTCTCAGGATTTTTAGTCTTTACTAAAAAATAATTAACCAGAATAAAACGTTAACTTTCATTTTACAAAGAACATTTCTTATCTTCGCTCTATTATCCATATTTAAATATAATCCATACAACAGCAAAAATAACAGTTTCTATGATTTTAATGTAAGGGAGTCATTTTAATGATTTATATGCTTCCTGTACCCTCACATGTCACAATTTAACTTTAATATTGAAACTTTGTTCGTTGTTTGACTTATATTTTTGTTTAATATTTTATACCGAGAAAGTGAAAAACGTTTTAATCAGTGTTATTATTTATTGAATTTACAAACATAGTTGCAGTTTTTACTCAAGATATTTAGATAGTTTACTTTTTAAGTATGTTTTAATATAAAATGTATGGTTTTTCTTCTTTTTAATAAAATATTATCCTGAAAAAATTAAATCTCTTAAATTCGTAAATTTATATATCGACATGAAGTTATCTTTGGAATATCACTAAGCATATGTAATATACATATACCATAAGCTCCACTAAATGTTTACATTAGTTAGTTTAAAATGGCTGCTGATACATTTATGACTTTTTCTTTTATTTTAAATGATAGAAAAAAAAAACATGAAATATTTTGTAATCAAAGGAACTATGAACAAAAATTAAAAAAAAAAAAATGTTAGTGAATCTTTGGAATAAATTTACTTGCCTAATTTTCCCTGATCATAACAGATATAATGTATATTTTATCCTTATAAGTATAAAATATATAAACTAAATGTAAGACGTTTTGTATTTTTTTATAAAGAGAAAATAAAAAATAATAATTATGAACTTTTTTAGAAAAATTCCTTAATTAAAAAAAAATAGTTTGTTCACTTAGCTTAATTTCCATCTTGAAATCCATATTATGCTGATCTATTAATTACTTTAGAGTTGGAGTTTCCCAGTTTGTTTGCATTTTTCAAAATAGTAACAATTGATAAATTCGGAACATTTTTTTATTTTTTTTTTTTATTCGTATTTATTACAATTTGTCATAATAGACAATAATAATAGTGCTACAGGATCTCATTCATACAATATTTACAATATAAACAAAAAGAAAGTCAAATTACATAAAATAAAATCAAAATAAATAAACGTATTCAAAATAAATAAACGTATTATTGATAAATTAAATTACGAAAATAAATGACATGAACACTTCAGTAATGTTCTGTAATACAGTACTTTATGTTTTAACAAAATTATAGCATAAAGTGACGTTAAATAAATAAACAACGTAACGTTTTTCCTTTAGTTGGGTATCGAATTCATTCAATTTATATATTTACCTGTTTTTGATCAGTGATAACAAGATAATATAGTTATTTTTATAGAATCAACAAAATTAAAGGTACATTAGAGAAAGAAAATTTAAAATATCGGCATTTAAGCCCTGTAAGACTATTTAAATCATAATGAAACCTACATCATATTAATGCCTATTGAATTTTACATCGAAAGAGTGAGTTTAATAATAATCGTCTGAACCGTTTTTGAGAAAACCATACATGGTATAAAGTGGCTCTTCTGGCAAGCTCATTTTGATGAAAAAGGTTTTGTAACGTCTCGGACGTATATTTGTCTTAAATATGAAATTTAAGTTTCATAGAACTTACCGTTTCCGTCCAGGAGTTACCATACACACACACACACACAAGCTTTTTATGCCAAAGGTCGCGGGTTCTAACCCGCGGGTGGCCCTAGGATTTTTTAATGGGAGTAAAAAATCCTTAGTTATGCCGTCCTTTGGAGGGGACGTTAAATGGTGGTCCCGAGCCTGTGCGATGTCAGGTACTCGTTAAAGATCCCTATCCTAATAAAACCTGGATAGGCAAAATTTAGGACTCCCACTGTAGCATCGTCCGATTAGCCATAACAGCATAAAAGTGACGTTAAACGAATAAACAAACAAACACACACACAGACCTTTTTGCGGGACTTGGTTATTTGGACTCAGAGAACCCTAAAATGTGTATTTCCGTTAAAAACTGGAATTCGAAAATTTTCACGATCGCAATACTTTCCCTTACTATATATAGTAAATGAAAGTAAAATAATTGTTTAAATAAAATAATCACTATAAAATAATTAGTTAAATAAAATATGAGTAGTTTGTTGTGTGCGGTGGGTATATCAGTGGTGCCATGGCTAGATAGACTTTGAATGTTTATATTATATAAATATCTATATGTTTGTACCTTATATGAAAAATTAAGAATAATAAAGCTAATTAATATCAAATGATTTATATTTTTTTAAGCATATTGGAAAACATATAAAGACAAAAAAAACGGCTTCATCTATGCATGGAAATATAAAAGATTAACAATACCATCAGCAAAATAGTTATTCAGTTTGAGATGTATATGCTAAATTCCTATAATAACAGTGATTTAATCATTTTTAAAATGAATTTTTATTGTCATCATTCAAGGTTTAATATACATTTTAAATAAATTCAATGAAAGCTGTTACCGCTTTTTTGAGGGGAGGAGGAGGAGGGAGGGAGAGGGAGGGTGGTTCCCTTGTTTTTTAATATAATAAAATAATGATGGAAGTAAACATCAAGTATATTGTTCTATACAACAAACTATTTAATACTCAGGTAAATCCGAATCTTTTATTATTTCTGTAACATATATTACTATTATTAAATTCTAGAAGGGAATACCAATAATTTTCTGTATCTATTTTTTTTTAAAAACCCTTATCCAATTTCTCCACAGAAGGCTTTATAAGATGTTCTACTGTATGATTAAATTGCCCGGGTGTACAATTGAAAGATTTTGCTTAGTAATAAAAATAATTATTTAATCAAATAATTGTTACATCCAATTATTCTCAATCTTCAACAGATCGCTATCTATATTTTCACTTAAATCCGTCTTAATTTAACAAAATCACCATCAATGTATATATTATATGATATACATCATAATCTTATGATAAATATATAAGAGCAGTTCTCCCATTTGTAAGCATTTCTTGAAAAACCTATACTTCTTAACCTGGATAACCTGATAAGACTCACGTAAGTATAGATATTTGTACTGTGTCTAGTCCAACGACAGTGCAAGGATAAGATTAGGCGACATCACAATTAACACTAGATTGCCTAAGCAAGTCATTTTGACTACTTTTGAATTTCCTGAAATACATTTTTTTAATTGTTAATACTTATTAATAACTTTTTATATGACTGTAAGTGTTATAAAATATATTAAAAATTACTGTTAAACAAATTTCTTAGCGCATTAGTTATTTTTTCACAATGCAGTCATTTTGAATGCTTTCAGGCAATATAGCTCCCGTCTTTCTAGTGTTAAAATTCAGAGTTTTCTCCAATTTTCGGGTACCCACTGTATAGGCAGGGTATAGGCTGCATTCCTGAAATAACAGGATAAATAACTGAATCCCAGGCATGGGGGACAGTAGGCTAGTGCTCTATCCACTAGACCATGCCGCTCTTTATAGGTTTTTGTTGTCTATATTTAGCATAGTTGAAAAATCATGTAGTATAAAAATTGTTTTAAGTCCCATGAAGCTGATATGTTTAGGTTTCTATTTACACTAAATTCTGTTTATGTTTACATCTCTATCAAGTATTCATATCAAATTGGAAATTACATTGATTTTGACCATAAATAAGAAAAACTTCACTCTATTCCTCTATAATTAAATTTATTATTATTTATAATTAAACACTTAGTTTTAAAATAAAAATATATATAATTCGAAAAGCCTAATACTAAACAACCAATATTCATTTATGTAATTGAAAAAAGAAGATTTTTCAACTGTTTATATTTCTTTTTTATATAAGAAAAGAAGGAGTGTCCTAAATTTAAATATTATAAAAATTTAACATTTTCCAAAAATGAGTTAACTTCACGTATCGCTCCCTCAGACCTTCTCTTACGTCGTGTTAAATTGGTTAAAGAAATTTCTTGGAGGAAAAAATTTTAGGTTTAAAGAAAGCTGTAATTAATAACTCTATTTTGGTATTACGCAAAACTTTGAGTCGCTCACCTGTAAAATAAACGATATTGACTTAATCACTTATTCACGACCGCCACAGATTTAATACCTGTGGCGGTCGTGAAAAACTATTTAACTCCAATAATATAAAAAATGCCTCGCGCGGATCTCTTGTATCGATTTTAAAAAGGCTTATGATTCAATAGACCGTCAGAAGCTATATAACATCATGATTGAACAGGGAATACCTAGAATGTTTGTAAACCTAGTAGAGATGTTTTGTCGGAAACATTCCATAAAGTTAGAATTACTCCGAGAGATTTGAGGTGCGATCGGGTTTGAAACAGGGTGACTCTCTTTCACCTGTGTTATTTAATATAGCTTTAGAATATGTCATAGAAAAGGTGATGTGTACCGAGAAAGGCCTAAATATGGGTGACAAGATTCCGATTTTGGGGTATGCCGATGATCTGGTACTGCTAGGTGAAGACACGGAAACCATACAACTAAACACAAGAGTGTTAATAAAAACCGGTAAAGAAATAGGACTCGAATTAAATACCGATAAGAGGAAATATATGATTAGTAGCAGAAACGGTGTTGATCTTGGTGATATTGATGTATAAGGGCATACTTTTGAACACGTAGAGAAATTCAAGTATTTAGGTTCAATTATAACTAGAAAAATGAAATCCAGGAAGAAATAAAGTCCCGGTTAAAGGGGGGAAATGCGTGTTATTATTCAGTTGCCAAGTTACTTAGTTCGCGGCTTCTATCTAAAAACTTAAAGGTTAGAATTTATAAAACTATTATTCTTCCAACGGTTATTTACGGATGTGAAACGTGGCTGTTTACTTTAAAGGATGAACAACGGCTTAAGGTTTTCGAAAATAAGGTGTTACGTAAAATATTTGGTCCGAAGAGAGATGAGGCCACTGGGGAGTTTAGAGGGTTGCACAACGCGGAATTGCGGAACTTGTATCCTGTGAATATAATTGAGCTAATCGCATCGCGGAGACTCAAATGGGCGAGTAAAGTTGTTGGGCTCGATGACGAGCGGATTCCGAGAAAGTTGGTATTTGCGGATCCGACTGGTAGGCGTCCGAAAGGTAGGCCGAAGCGTCGATGGGAGGATTGCATTAAGGCTGATCTCGGAGGCTTGGGCTTGACCGGTGAACATTGGACGAGTCTGTGACGAACCTTCGGGTTCGCTAAGCCTATTATTATTATTATTAATATAAAAAATGAGTTAACTTCACGTATAGCTCCCTCAGACCTTCTACGTCGTGTTAAATTGGTCAAAGAAATTTCTGGGTGGAAGAAATTTTAGGTTTAAAGAAAGCTGTAATTAATAACTCTATTTTGGTATTACGCAAAACTTTAAGTCGCTCGCCTGTAAAATGATAGATTTTGACTTAACCACTTATTCACGACAGCCACAGATATAACACATGTTTCTATTAAAATCCAGTATAAATAATTCCTCAACAATTTATTTTCGTTTCTAAATTTCTTTAAAAATTCCTTAATTGATATAAATAACGGAGGTAAGTAAAGATCGTGTGTTGCGCGCACCAGATTGTATAATTCTGCAAACCACAATCGTATACAACTGTAGCGTAGGAAGTTTGTGAAGATCCTCTAAAAAAGACATGAAAGGGGTTTTCCAGTAAGCGCGTTGTAACATCAGCACTCCATTGCACCTTATACATAAAAAGAATCAATAGACGGTTTCCTTATAATAAATAAATTATGCAACTCCTGCAACACTTTTTTCCTATTGTTACGACACTTGAATAGGGTGTTTCGAATGGGAATAATTTGCCTAACGTATTGTGTCATATCGATTCTATGTGGAGTATTTTATAACTTATGGAAAGTCAAAGTTACATTTTGATATAATAAAGCTCATGTGTATTTTTCAGATGCATTTTCCACAATACTCTCACCATTTTCTCCATTTATTATTCAATTTTTTTTTTTTTTTTTTTTTTGTCACTTTGTCTTGATTCTAAAACACATTACAATAGTTTCTCTATCTTAAGAAATAACATAGTTGTTGGCGTATTTATGGATACAAATTTATTTTTTTCTTTCTTATTTTTTTTTTAATTTGTCGCGGTTTCTTGGTTAAAAAACTCTAATCAATTTATCTCTATCTTTAAAAATAACTGAGTTATTGAATTCAATCATATTTAATCGGTCGCCGTTTCAAAATTAATTAGCGGAATCAACTTCTAGTGGTTGGACCATTTTTGTGCTGTGAGTTTAAAAAGTTAAAAAAAAAAAATTGGTCCAGAACTTAAGGAGAAAAGCCGGGGACGGCTGACAAACGAGTTTTTGTTTATCCGTTATTCGGATTCTTGAAACGTAAGCACTCAATTTTTTAGGGGGGGAGGGGTAGTTTTTGTTGTGTGTTTTTTTTGGTCAATTGCAAAGGTCCATTATTGAAAATAATAAACCAAAATTAGAATTTGATAATAAAAGTTTCTCATCCCCACAATCATAAATGAGATGACACCAACGGTTTGAGCATCAGATCTTTCTCTTCTTTCTGTGGGAATGACCTATTAAATATATTATAGTTTCTGAACTCTTGGTTGAAAATAGCATGTCATTTCGTCCTTAATGGCCGAGAAAATAAAATATTTCTGTCAAAAATACCCTTTGAAACGACTCTTTCATAGTAACTTCTTATTACAGAAAAATACTAGCTGCCATAATAACCTGTTATGTAACTTTAGCTTCAGCATGTACATAATAATGATTAGGATTGGGCAGTACGTCTCATTTTTTTCTAAAAATGAGCCTTTCAAAGAACTTTATGTAATTTTGCATATAAAAATGATTTATTAATAGCTATATTAAGTAAATGAAGATATTTTATTGTAACATTAATAATATAATTAATACTCAGTTGTAGAATTGATTTAGAATTTGAACTGAGGTATCTAGTATGTAGTAGAACTCTAGTGTATATTTTTTCATGTGTGTGCGTGTTTTCTACCTACATACACATACACACGCACACACACACACATATTTTTCTTCTTCTTTACTTTTGTATAATTAATTTAATTTTCACGTTTGAAATTATCCTCTTTAATAACTCAGGAGTAAGATGAGCCTCAAGAGGTTCTCGAAACCTAAGGTTCAATATAATATTTCGTATTTATTTTTATATAAATATTTTATATCAGTTTATATGAACAAGTTATGGTCCTAAACTCAGTCTGATGTTTTGGAAACAATGCTTACGAAGTCTTCTACGTTTTCTTGTCTTTCTAAAAATCTTACACTTAACAAACGTATGTTTATTTATTATATTAATTTGAATAAACATTTATAAATATGTTATTTTATCATTAGAAAGAAAAAAAAAAAAAAGAAAAACCTTTAAACTTCAAAAAAAAATGTATGCACTAGAATTTTAGTGCTTATGACCAACTTTTCTATTTAAATATGTAATAAACAGACGTATCAAATTATTTAACTCCCTATAATATATACATGTTGAGGAATAAGCTAGCAGGTTATCTTTATAATTTTTATTTATTCTCTCTTTATATTAAAATGGCTTGAGTTAATTAAAAAATTCAAAACCTAATTCAGCCTAAAATTAGGATTTTCAAGGTAACTTTTAATTTAATTTATAAATTTTTGAACATCAACATGCATACTGTATAGCAATGTTGATAAACAATGTTGACTCCTCGACTTTAATGTAAAAAATTAAATTATTGAGAAAAAATAAACCTCTGTCCTTGTTATTCTTATTAATTAACAATATTTATATTATAAAAGGTACTAATTGGTCAAAAATTACCCAGGAGAAGTGAATTTACCTAATTCATTGGGATGACCTCAGATGAAGCGATATGGTAATTCTCGGTTGGAAAGTACAGTCTTGACCCCAAGAACCTGTTGGGAAACGCACACTTGTCAGTGGTAAACATAACGGCGTGTGATGCAACGGTTGTAGTAATTTATAGTTTCTTATTACTAACATGATAAATCAAATGACTATTAGCTGGGAAAAAATTCCGTCATAAATATTAATAATAAAACCTAAAAATTAATGGTTTTAAAAGAACATTGCCGCATGTGCCTTAACCTTTTAAACCCAACGATACCCAACATTTTTTCATTTTTTTTTTTAAATCAATATTAACTGCTTTATCTCAACATATTCAACGTTTTAAAAAACTTATTAATTCAGTGAGAATAGTATTAACGAAGTAGTTTAAAACATATTATTCGAAAATAATATTACAATTTTCATGATATTTTCTGTATTCCATGATATTCACTTACGCTAACATTCCGTATCCGGAATTAGTTCAACATTGGATTAATGTGACTAACAACTGGTTTGTTTGTTTATTCGTTTAACGCCCCTTTATGCTATTATGGCTAATCGGACGATGCTACAGTGGGATTCCTATTTTTTTTCTCTCCACGTTTTATTAGGATAGAGATCTTTAACGAGTGGCTGACATCGCACAGTCTCGGGACCACCTTTTTACGTTCCCTCCGATGGACGGCATAACTAAGGAGTTTTTACTCCCATTAAAAATCCTAGAGCCACCTGCAAGTCTGAACCCGCTACCTTTGTTATAGAAAGCTCTTAGCCACCCCAAGACTAATAACTAGTTGCTGAAAAAAAAAATTCCATCATGAATATTAATAATAGACTTAAAAATTAATAGAAAAAAAAATTGCGTTTTGATATTAGTAGTAGTGATAGGCCATTTTCATTTGATTAATTAATGATTTATAGCTCTTCATAATAGTTAATTAGCTAAGTAACAGCTATATTAATTGTTACACCTTAATATAGTTATTTGGAAATGGGAAACCATTGTGTTGTACTTTGCAGCGTTTTTTTAATCAATGTTAACTACTTTATAAAAAAATATTTCATGTTTCGAAAAACTCTTCAATTGACAGAATAATATGAATAAAATTGTTCATAAAAATAATTCGATTTTTTAATAAACATTTGCAGTAAATTATATACTACTAATGCCAACATTTCCTATTAGTAATTAGTTTAACATTCAATCAGTGTGTGTTTTAACGGAAATCGAGGGGATTTGTTAATTACATTCTTCAATGAGGCCTGAGGTAATAGGGCGATATCTTAGCAATCTCGTTCGTGAAGCGGTTACGGTCCGAAATTTATTTCTTGATTGATCTCTGATATGAATGACCTTCCTATTCTAGATAAATTATGTTGGTAAATTAAATTATAACCTGTGAAAAAAAGTTTGTCCGATTCGCCATAATTGACTGAGGATGCTAAGCCTACCGGCCAAAAAAAAAGCGTTCCATTTTTCTATGAAATTACCTAAAATTTTCACCGTTTCTGATTCTCTTGACATACTACCTTCTGTTTCTTTTAACAATCTTATTTGGCTATGAGATTCGTTATAATCCACTTGCCTCTTATTTATTAATCTTTAAAATGATTAATTAAAAAATGTAAAGATAAGAAATGTCAAATGAAAATATCAATATAGAAAACGAAAGGTGAATATAAAGTAAAGTAGGTCTTACACCAAATTTACACTTTATATCCCCCTATTATTATTTTATTTATTTTTTATGTTTCTTATCTTTACTTTGCTTTTGATTAATCTTTTCATCCTTGGTTAATTACCATCCAATTCTTCTTCTTATCGAACTATCACTTTTCTTTTCTTCCCATATTTTCTACATCTGAATAGAATGTGGCGCGGGTCTTCAGGGATTTTTCCTGTTACACAATCGCCATCATTTTCTATTTTCATTAAATTAAGATATTTTTTTGTGCAGCCATGGTTAGTCCGTAGCCTTACTAATTGTGCTATTTCTTTGCGATCGAGTTGTTGGTTTTTGGAGAGCCATGGTATCAGGCTCACGGTTGGATGGGTTTCATAATAATCTTTTCTTTTCAGTTGTGACTCCCAGTCATATCTCTCCATACTCATTAGTTAACTGTGCGTCGTGATCTCAAAACATTTTATTGTACTGAAGTTTTACCTCCTTCAAGTTCCACTAACATAGCTTTAGCGTTGCCAAGACCTATGAGAATCTTCTGCTAAGCGAATGGTGGAATAGATGCCTATTGGATAACGAGTTCGGGGTATGCGGAATGACGTTCGATTTACGGTAATGTTCCGTTATACAACTTAGCTACTTAACAAAGAAGCCCAGGATACAAAGCAGCAAGCCCACGATGTCCCCGAGATACTCCGATCCGACGTGTCGTGTGGCTCCTCCATCTTGTCGTGAGGTCGTGATGTGCCAACCTCTTGCATAACCCGCGCTTCTTCCTTTCACCGTGAGTACCGGCCGTACTGGGAGCTCCCATAGAGGAGGTGCCACCAAGGTCGATCTTCTTGTATCGGCAGCGCCTCCGGTCCACGAAATGACGGTGTAACCTCACGATTCGGATCATTCTTGATGGAAAATATAGTCATTATATACTCGCCTGTATCAGAAATTATTTATAACTTTTCAAAAAGTATGGAATTATTATGTAAACCCACAAGATGATTCCGTCAAACGTGAACATAACGAATACATCTTAATACCTAGGATTCCTAAAACCTGATGCTACGTCAAGTGAACAAACAAATGAATAATATTGACATATCTAAACAAGCAAATCTTACGTTAAATTATAATAATAATAAGTCTTTATTGATATACATTTTTTTTTCTTCTTTCTTTATATACATATATGTACATAGACCTTCCTTTTCAGGAGTTTAAAGTCTTTAACGGTAACTACCCGTACTTGAGTTAAAGAGTTCGCACATCGTCATCTTCCAAAATTCTCTGTTTTTGGCTTTACGTGACCATAGCACTCCTTCTGCCTTATGATTTTATCGACTCACCTTCTTCTTTGCCTGCCTCGGTTCCTTTTCCTATCCAATAGGGTCCACTCAGTCAATATTTTAGCCCAGTTTTTTATCATTTTTTCCTCAGATATAGATGGCCGCCCATTGCCATTCCATCTTTTTCACGAATCTGAATGCATCAGTGACACCACTTGCTTTTCTTATTTTTTGACTGTTTAGCTTTTGGCTTTTCCTTACGCCTAACATGCTCCACTCCATTGCTCTTTGACATGTTATAATTTTTCTCTCATGAAGCTTGTTGAGCGACCATGTCACGTTAAATTAGCTGAAATCAAAAAAATTAAGACTAGTCAGATGATAAATTAACTATCTCTGTGCAACTACTCAGTGACGAACCTTGGCCCCCTCACCAGCTTCCCCTAGACACCTCTGTTCTGTGCGGCCATCATAGAGGTCCTTGATCATACCTTGAATATCTTGCCACAACGTCTGACTATCTTAGTTTTTGTCTCCCTCTTCTTCGTGTGCCACATAGATCATCTTGATTGTTCCTGCATTGTCTATTCTTATCATGCGGCCAGCCCATTTAAATCTTCCAAGCTTCATCCTCAAAACCACATTGATCATTAAATATTGAGTAAATTTCGTCCTTTTCCCGCCTTCTAATTACCATCGATGTGTAGTCCTCCAAAGATTCTTCGAAGAATTTTCCTCTCAAAGATTACATTTCTTGTTCAATTCTTGCAAAGTGACACTTTTTAGTTCTCAATATTCTTTTCTTGGTCTCGACTTCGGGTACATTATCTTGTGTTACCAGTGATCCTAAATACTTAAACTTTAACATATCATATGATATGTAAATAATAAATTGATGGTTTCTAATTCTTCCAGAAGTTTATCTTACAAAAAATATTTCTTTGAGTTTACGTTTTGGGTGTTTTTCCCCATTTTCACTGTTTCACTAAGCTGTGTTAGTTAAATTTTATATAGAGAATTTTAATGATTTTTTTTTTTCATTTATATTTGACAAAATTTGATACAATGGATACGAATATGATTGATATAAGAAGCGATTTGTTGATGACTGTAGGTCCTGAAGATGGGGAAAAGCCCCGCAACATAGACTCCAAGTAATAATGTTTATTAAATAAATTTATGGAATAATTAAATAATTAAAAAAATAATATCAGGCTGGCCAAAACGTTAACTACAAAACAATGCGTTCGTTTTTAATATTATTGCACATATAAATAAAATTCTAATAGTTTAATGATATTTTTAAGGGTATTCGTTTGGACAAAAATGAAAGTGTTCAACTTTCTTATTACAATTAAATTAACATACTTAAAGCATCTAAATAATAATTAATTATAATAATCAAGACATGGAGCACCTCCTGGGGCATATCCAGCCTCATAAAGTTAATACCTGAAAAATCGTGTAAAAAAACCTGGCGGCTCAGCGTGATTTAAAACAAATCATCCCCTTGCAGAGGCGTTGACCGTGAAAAAGTGTGGATCACTAAACAAGCCTAATATCCTAATATAAAATATCCTTTATAGGTTGTAGAGGTACAAACTTTTTTTTTTTTTTTTTATGCCTTATTTCATACAGTGTGCAGAGGTTTTTTTGATTTTTTTTCTATTTTAACAGGATTTATTCTATAAGTTTTCATATTTATTAAGCTAATTTTAACCAGTTCACTTATTAATAATATTAAGATATTTACAATGTGGAATTTGATTAATTAGATACAAAAACAAACTGAAGTTTTTGCTTATTTATGTAATATTTTTATTATTCTTTTCATTATTGCTGTTTTTAACTATTATTCAGTTAAATTTTTCGCATCATATTATTCATGATTTAACTTTTCTAAAATATAAACTAACTTGAGATATAACAAAAGTGACATCCATCAAAACTTCCGAAATTTCCTAATTTGCTTAATATGTGAGGAGTATAATATATTGTCATGCATATTTGTTAATACAACAAAAACATAACTAAATCCGAATATTTGTTTTAAAATGGCATATTTGTTTTGCTTATTTTTATTGTATCGCCTTTTTGCTAGTTTGTTTATCTTATCTCTTTATTGACATGTCTTTATACGGCGCATATTATCGATTTAAAAGAGAAATATTTAATTATTACATTACATTAACAATAATTACTGAATTATTAAGTTCAAAGTTTACACAAGAAAATATAATAGCATAGTAATAATCATGATTTATTCGCTAAATCATGCCTTTTCCCACTCAAAGACAAAGAAGATAACATTTTAAATCGACGTCTCTCATGCTAGGTAATTTTAATGATTAACGAAACTTCCGAAAAAACTTAAATATGCAATCATTCATTCTGTCAATATGTTAATTAAAAAAATATATATGTATATATTTATATATATATGTATATATATATATATATGTGTGTGTGTGTGTGTGTGAAAAAAAGGTTGTGTTTTTTAATGAGAGAAGTTGGTTCAGGGTGCAGGTTGGTGCCGACGTTTTGGCCTAAATTATAGGCCTTATTCAGGGTGATTGGGTGAGCTGAACAGGCGTCACAACCACAGTATTATGGAAGTATGGTTGTGACGCCTGCTCAGCTCACCCAATCACCCTGAAGAAGGCTTATAAATTAGGCCGAAACGTCGGCACCAACGAATTAAGTTTATACTTAATTGTGTTATATTGACTGCACCCGGAACCAACTTCTCTCATATATCTACCTGTCAACCAATCACTTCAAATGGATTTTTTTTTAGATTAACCTATGAAAATATATCACATCAACTGTCTAATTAGCTTTAGAATACACCAAACCTTTTTAAATGGTTAACAATTTCACAATGAAACATTTAGAAGGCTATTTTAAATTTTAATTGATCCAATATTTTATATTATAAGCCGATTTCATTATATACACTGATTGTTATCGTATTCGTCAAATTTCAATTAACTTTCAATGTTGTAATATGTACAGCTATATATTTTACCCTATATAAATAAATTACATACATATTTAGTATATAATTGTAGGGTTAAAAATTAATTATAAACTTTAAACATTTTATTTTTAATCCATATAAGTCTGTGGAAATTTCTTGATGCAGGGAGTTCAGCATGAAATTGTATCATTATGATTTCATGTATTATATGATTTCATATATATATATATATATATATATATATATATATATATATATATATATATATATATATATATATATTCTATTAAAAAACCAACATATAGTTTAAAAAAACGTAGAAAATCACAAATCGATAGTCATGACCAGTAGTTCTTATACTTCTCATGATAAACACATATACAAACGTCGGAGACCAACGAATAAAAGTTCTATCATAAAATATTATAAATTAATTTAAATGTATGGGTATTTATTGTAGGATTCGGGTGACGGTCAATTAATAATAACATAAAAAAAATTAAACTATTTATTGTTTAATTAAAGTTTCGACCAAAAATGCTAGGCTGCATCAGAGATCTGACGGAACCTGTATTTTTTTTTTTTTTTATATTTCTTAATCAGATTAGTACTATTTTTCTATTTTTTATTCATCATATGAAATAATCACTTATGTGTCTTTTTTTTTTTTGTCTTTTATAATGTATACTACATACAAAATCATGTTAAAATGTAGTTCGAAGGTAACACAAGTAAATATAATGTCATAATAATAATTATCATTAAAGCGCCAAATCCTACCTTCTCCTACACAAAAACAAAGGAGATAGAACTTTAAAACGACGTCGCTTATCTTCGCTGATTGTAATGATAAATCGAAACTTGTAAAAAAAGTTGTATTACGTAAAATTAAAAAAAAAATATATATATATAAAACTAGTTGTTTTTTCAATTAACAAATAAAGTTGTAATATTTACAACTATATGTTTTACGATGTACAATTAAATTACATACATATTTTTTTATCTATATGTTATTTATATATATATATATATATATATATATATATATATATATAATATATATATATATAAAATAACATATAGATAAAAACGTAGAAAAACAAACCGATAGTTATGACCAGTGGTTCTTAGGGATCACTTATAGCTGGGTGGTTAGCATAACAGCCTCCTATGCCAAAGGTCACGGGTTCAAATCCGCAAGTGGTCCTAGGATTTTTTAATAGAGGTAAAAAATCCTCAGTTATGCCGTCCTTCGGAGGGGACGTTAAAAGCTGGTCCCGAGCCTGTGCGATGTCAGATACTCGTTAAAGATCCCTATCCAAATAAAACCTGGATAGGCAAAATTTAGGACTCCCACTGTAGCATCGTCCGATTAGCCATAGTTGCATAAAGTGACGTTAAATAAATAAACAAACAAACCATTGGTTCTTGAAAATATCATGATTCTAAATATAAACACACACTTACACACGCTGGAACTCAATCAATGAAAATTTAAGTTCTATCATAAAATATTAAAAATGAATTTAACCGTGGAGGTATTCATTGAAGGATTAGATTGCTCGGGTGGCAGTCATAAATTATCGCATAAGATATATTAAACTGCTATTGTTAAATCAACGTTTAGACCAAAATGGCCACACTTTATCACAGCTCTGTTGGAATAATTTTTTTTTAATTATATAGGTAAAAAAATTTATTTTTCACTAAACATAATCAGTTAGGTGTCCTTTTTTTGGCTTTTCTAAGGTAATTCAACCATGTTAAAATGAAGAAAAATTGCAAGTACATCTATCACTTTGACATACATGTGTATATCCCTCCCTCTCAACATATATGTGTATGTATATATATGCACACACGCGCGTATATACATTCTATTATATTACATGTATATGACTTATAGATCTACGACACATAATATCACGAACCGCAGGTAAACATTTATTTTTCTGCCCTCTATAATTTAAGATGGCACTTAATAGGTATTAAAGTAATAAAATAAAGAAATTGAATTTTTTATAGATATCTAAGAAAAAATAATATAAAAAAGGAAATATAGATTTCAATTTGATCATTACACCATATCGATAACAGTTGTATAAACATATTCACCATAATGAGATGTCATTCATCTCCAACATTTTTACATTCCCGAGTGTATTAAAAGTTTCTTTTTCGGAACATTACACTAAAAAAAAGTCCCATTAAAAACAATTTACTATTTTAATCTATCATTATTCTATCATTTACGAAATATGATTGAAAACATGCCTCTTCAGCAACATGTTCAGGAAAAAAACTAAAAAAAAATATATAGTTTATAAGCAATGTTGATTTACAAAGCTAAATAAATAAGATGGTTGTCCAACTTGATCTTCTGAAGAACTTGATCTTCAATTATAATAATAAATAATTATATTTATAGTATTAATTAAATGTATTTTATTCAGTCAGAATTATTTTTTGGACTATGTTTTTTTTCTGTAGTGTTATTTCTAGAACTGTTTTGAAACCATTAAACCTTAGTAAAGTCTTAAAGTATTTTTTTGTTATTTTCTTCACCGCTTCTTGCCCATAGCGTTGTCATTGGCAAACAAAAGAAATTATATTCAGAGGTAGTACCCAGTAATTTTTATAGAGTTCATGGGTGTGGTAATTTGTTTTTTATCACTAGTAAGTATTTGTTCTAATATTTTTTTAAATTGAGTATTATAAATTTATTTTACTCGTTGGCACCTCTTGAAGTCATAACGTAAACAGTGCCCTATTCTAAGTCTACACACTTCTAGAAGTTCTGGTTCTAATTTTCCATTTTTGATAGTTTTTCATTAATATTTTCATTGCTAAATTATTAATATTACTCATACATATATGTAATATATAGTACTATGAAGTATTCCGATTGTAAAAAGTTTCAAATTCCAGTTTTCAAAAGAAATACACATTTGGATCTCCCGAGTCCAAACAACCGAATAGCAATAAAATAACATAAAAACAAAAAGTCGTAAGAAACTGCAATTTCATACTTCAGAAGCGAATATACCTAAGAAGGTGTAACACCTTTTTCAACAAAATCAGCAAACTAGAAAAGCTACTTTATACCATTATTATTTTCATAATCGTGATATTTTCCCTTAATATATATTTCACCAGGTGATTCAGCAAAAGTTGTTCAGCCATAAAAATTATTTCTAGTGAATATATTATTCGTTGAATAAAAAATAAATAATTCAGTTTCTATTACAACTTCACTGAAAAACTAACTATTACAGACAGATCATTATGGATGACGGCAAAAAAGCTACTGAAGTTCAAACACTGTAATCATCCACTTCTAACTTAATCCCATATCTAGAAAATATCTGATGAAGAGAAGGCCCAGATATTCGGTCAGCACCTTTTTCTAACCTTTAATCCACATTCAGATATCTATAATCCCGGTCGCATTAAGTTCTTTTAGAAGATGAACTAGATATCCCACTAGAAATAGTCCTTCCTCCTAAAGCCTTACATCCTTCAGAAATATCTAACATCATTCAAAGTTTACCATCCCGCAAAGCTCCTGGGCATGATCTAATAACTTCCCATATTTTAAAACTACTTCCTCGAAACGCTATCCTATATCTCACTTACATATATAATTCCGCACTCCGTTCCACATACTTTCCTGTTTCCTGGAAATTATCCATTGTCAAAATGATACCCAAACCTATGAAAATACCAGAAAATCCATCTTCTTACCGTCCCATCTCACTTTTACCAATCATGGACAAAATCTTGGAAAAGCTTATTCTGAAACGCCTATATTCCATCACAGATACTAATTCTGTAATTCCTAATCACCAGTTTGGATTTAGAACGTCCCACTCCACTATCCAGCAATGCCATCGTGTGGTGGACGTTGTCTCGTCTACACGAGCGCGGCTAGTACTGCACGGGAGCCTTCCTCGACGTAGGACATGCCTTTGACCGAGTCTGGCAACCGAGATTGCTTTGCAAACTCCGCAAATCCCTCCCCCTACATTCTTCCTCATCATCCAGTCCTACCTCACGGGCAGATCCTTCAAAGTAAATCATAATAATTCCCATTAATCCATTTTTAGTCAGTTTGCTGGTGTTCCTCAAGGCAGTATCTTAGGACCCATTCTTTACACTGTTTATACAGCTGATATCCCGTCCCATCCTAACACTCTCCTTTCTACCTATGCTGATGACACATATGTGTTATCAGTCAATACTGATCCAACTATTGCCTCTCAAACTCTCCAATCCCACATCAGGCCTTGTGGTATGGTGTCAGAATTGGAGAATTGAAATCAATTCCAACAAATCCCACCAAATTACCTTTACCCTTCGTCGTAAATCTATGACATCCTGCCCTACAGTTTCCTTCAATAACATTGCGCTAGTTCCTGTTGAGCAGATCCGATATCTAGGACTCCACCTTAAAAAACACTTTACTTAGAAACCCTCATAATAGACTGAAACGACAAGAAACTGCTCGACGTTTTCGGTTACTCCAACTACGTTCTAATCTTCCGCTTTACTACAAAAGGCTCATCTACATGATTATCATACGGCCTATATGGACTTACTGAGTAGAGCTTTGGGGCTCTACTAAACCATCAAATTCTTCCCGTATCCAATCCCTACCAACCAAAATCCTTCGTAAAATCCTCAATGCTCCTTACTTTGTAACTAATTAACTGATCCGTAAAGACCTTAATGTTCCGTATGTTGCTGATTTGGCCCGAACCAGATATCATTCCTTCCATGACAAACTCCATTCCCACTCTAATCCTCTATTTTCAATCCTTTTTTTTTTAACAATGCAGGTAAGTGAAAATTGTGTGTTGCGCACACCAGATTTTTTGAACATGAGAACAGGAATATAGTCATATAATATACCGTTGAAAAGCTAAAGATTTTGGAAAAAAATATTATCTAATTCAGAAAGTTGTAAAAGGTAATGGATAGTGATGAAAAGCGGGTAAAACTAACTGATTGTTGCAGATAATAATACAATATATTATTTAATGAAACCCTCGCATCTATCGAAATTCAATGTGGTACTTTAACTTGTTTTTATCCATAACTTTATTTAAAAGTTCTTAAATTTATTTTAACAGCTGAGGTAGGCGAAAGTCGTGTGTTTTCTTTTATTTTCGAACCCTTACGGATCGACTTTCATGGATGACATATAATGTTTACCGACCGCACAAAAATAACTCTCTATTTGTAGAATATTTCCTTACTATACTATAATTCATTAAACCTGAACGTTACACATCGGCTATTCTTGAAACACCTCGTAACTTCTATTGTCCATTCTTCAGAATACGTGACTGAGTTTCACATCCGTTCCTCCTTACACAGTCAATACCGGAATTTCTTCAGGATTGGCTGTCTGAGGAGATGTATGCTTGTGTGTGTGTGTATCTAGTGTGTCTCTGCAGCAAAATCAATAATATTGATCCGATAATAATGCCTGAGTATGAGAGGATGTGAGATAGATATTCTGTGCTCCTCTTCTTTCAGTAATACCTTTCGTAATTTCCCTCAGCCAGGTCTGATTTTATCTCCCATTTGCGTTACGGTTTAGTCCTCTCTACGGCTATTATCCGCTTTCCGAAAGTATAGTAACCAGCGTGAACACTTATCCTACCTAACTATTTGATCTCCTGAAACTTGGAATTAGCTGCAATATCCGCGGGATGCGGATCCCACAGATTGGCGGAATCTTGCAACACGTCGAGTTTAATTGTACACGTTCTCTCTTTTATAGCATCAATAATGTGCATACGCATTCCTTACGCCATCTTTTAACCTTTTCTACTTACAATATATTTTCAATTATGGGTTCCAACGTTTTATAAACGTTGTTGCAGCAACGATGTACAATGAAACAACTTAGAAGCTGGTTTCGTCATAACAATCGTGAATAAACCTTTGTGAAACATTTTCACAGCGATGATCTACATAAACAATTCGTGTTTATCACTTACAGCATTGTGGTGTGTTTAACACATACTTCATTTTTAACATTTAATTCGAGAGATTAAAAAATGTAACAACCATCAAACGTTGTGATATAAATGTTTTCATAGTACATAAATAGTATTAAATACTGTCATGCATATTTGTTAATACAACAAAAACATACCTAAATCAGAATATTAGTTTTAAAATAGCATATTTTTCTTTTCGCTTATTCTTATCATGTTCACCCTTATTGGTTTATTATTTTCAATAATGAACCTTTGTAATCGGCCAAAAAAATTACCCTCCCCTCTCAAAATTTTAGGGCTAACGTTTCGAAAAGAGTAGAATCCGAATAACGAATAAAAAAAATCAGTTTTTCCACCGTACCGCCGTACGCCGTTCATGGCATTTCTCCGAAATTACTGGACCAATTGTTTTTAAATTCCCCGCAAAAATACAAATCCATGCAACGATGATCCGTAAATAACAGCTAGTTATTTTTATATATATTGTTATTTATTTTTTATATATTGTATGAATGGGATCCTTTAGCAATATTATTATTGTCCAGTGTGACAAACTGTAATACATATGAATAAATTAAAAAAAAAAAGTTATTTTTAAAATGGTGGCCGATTAAAAGTTATTTATTTTATTTGAATTATTTGAATGAAAATAAAATAAAAGGATAAAGTAACGCAGTTTAGTATAAATGCTTTTGGTTTATTATTTTCAATAATCAACCTTAAGCCCTCAAAACAATTTCAAAAAACGTTTCAAGACGCGCATAATCCGAATAACGAATAAAAAAAAATCCGTTTCTCTTAATTAATACATAAATAAATACCAAAAATATTGAATAGGGAATTAAATTTTCTAAAAATGAACAAAAAATAATCACTGAAATTGGTTTAGAACTAGCAGAGAAACAGCGTTTTGAAATCAGCAGTAGGAATATGCCATTATCATTTGAATTATTTCTTTTCGTACTTAATTGCCTATCAACAGCTAAATAAAAAGTTATAACCTAATATTGTTATTTGGAAATAATAAACCAATGTGTAATAATTAGCTTTTTTTTTTTGTTTTGTTTTTTATCTCATCATCTTCATCATTGTATACGGAGCATATTATCTATTCAAAATAAAAATATTTAATGATTACATTGCATTAATAATAATAATACTTAATGAACTATTAAGCTCGAATGTAACACAAGAAAATTTAATATCATTATAATAACGATCAATGTATCGCCAAACCCTGCCTTTCCTCGCTCATAGACAAAGAAGATAATTTAATTCAACGTCTCTTATTTTAAGTGATTGAAATGACAAACAGAAACTTCCCGCATTATTGAACTTGGAATTCGCGAAAAAACGTTGAATATATAATGATTTACTCTGTCAATATGTAAATTAAAAAAAATATATATATAAAACATTATTACTTTCACTTACTATATATAGTAAGGAAAGTATTGCGATCGTGAAAATTTTCGAATTCCAGTTTTCAACGGAAATACACGTTTTAGGGTCCCCTGAGTCCAAATAACCAAGTCCCGCAAAAAGGTCTTGTGGTGTGTGTGTGTGTGTGTGTGTTGTGGGGTTTTAACTCCCGGGCGGAAACGGTAAGTCCTATGAAACTGAAATTTCATATTTAAGACAACTATACGCCCGAAACGTGACAAAACTTTTTTCATCAAAATGAGCTTACCAGAAGAGGCACTTTATACCATGCATTTTGCACCTTTTTTCGATTTTCTCAAAAACGGTTCCGACGATTTTGATTAAACTCGCTATATCGATGTAAAATTAAATGGGCTTTAATATCATGTAGGTTTTATTTGGATAAAAATGGTCTGACAGGGCTTAAATGCCGATATTTTAAATTTTCTTCCTCTAAAGTACCTTTAATTTTTTTAATTCAATAATAATAACTAGATTATCTTGTTAGCGCTGATGAAAAACAGGTAAATATATAAATTGAATAAATTCGATACCCAACTAAAGGAGAAAACAGAAAAAATATATTTTTACTTTCACTTACTATATATAGTAAGGAAAGTATTGCGATCGTGAAAATTTTCGAATTCCAGTTTTCAACGGAAATACACGTTTTAGGGTCCACTGAGTCCAAATAACCAAGTCCCGCAAAAAGGTCTGTGTGTGTGTGTGTGTGTGTGTGTGTGTGTGTGTGTTGTGTGTCTGTGTGTGTGTGTGTGTGTGTGGTAACTCCTGGGCGGAAACGGTAAGTCCTATGAAACTGAAATTTCATATTTAAGACAACTATACGCCCGAGACGTGACAAAACTTTTTTCATCAAAATGAGCTTACCAGAAGAGGCACTTTATACCATGCATTTTGCACCTTTTTTCGATTTTCTCAAAAACGGTTCCGACGATTTTGATTAAACTCGCTATATCGATGTAAAATTAAATGTGATTTAATATCATGTAGGTTTTATTTGGATAAAAATGGTCTGACAGGGCTTAAATGCCGATATTTTAAATTTTCTTCCTCTAAAGTACCTTTAATTTTTTAGATTCAATAATAATAACTAGATTATCTTGTTAGCGCTGATGAAAAACAGGTAAATATATAAATTGAATAAATTCGATACCCAACTAAAGGAGAAAACAGAAAAAATATATTTTTAATGAAATTTTTCGTTTTTGAACATAAGAGCAGTAATATACATGTATGATATACCGATGGAAAGCTAAAGATTTTAGAAAAAATATCATCTCATACACAAGCTTTTAGAAGTTAATAGAGAGTGATGAGAAGAAGATAAAACTAACTGATTTTTTAGATAATAATATAATAGATTTTTTAATAAAACACATGTTTCTATATAAATTCAATTTGATTAATTCCTTAATAGTTTCACGTATTTTTATCTCTAACTGTATTTGAAAATTCTTTCATTGATTTTAAAAATCGAGGTAAGTGAAAGTCGTGTGTTGCCCGCACCAGATTTTTTTTTTTTAGATTAACAAAGGTATCACCTACACGAATCTTTGTTTGTTTATTTATTTAATTTCACTGTATGTTACTGTGGCTAATCGGACGATGCTGCAGTGGGTGTCCCAGGTTAAATTAGGATTATCTATAGGGTACTATAGACGAAGAAATTTCAAAAATTTGGCATTAATTGCAAAAATATCAAAGTGGATGGTATAAAGTAGCATTTCCTGACCGGCTGACCGCCAATTCTGATAAAAAAAGTTGCCGTAACGTCTCAGGTATATGTGCTTCTAAAATATGAAATTTTAGTTTTATACAACTTAACTTCAAGCTAAACTTACGACACATGCAGACCTTTTTGTGAGACCTGGTGAGAGTGAATTATCATACAGTCTCCCATACTTTCAACGTGTTTGTGTAACATGTACGCTCAATTCAATTAATGTGTCACAACGGGCATATTTTTGTAATGAAAAAACTTATGGTTGAAAGAAGAGAAGCCAAGCATAGCAGACAACCATACAGTCCCCTAGTTCTAGCTACCACTCGGTCTAAGCAGTACCATTCTTCATAATGATGGTTATACCAAACACAACATATTATGATAAATATTCAATAACCAAATTTTCTATAAAATTTCATTATCTATTTTTTTTTTACTTTTATTATAAATAATGTTTAATTTATTAAAATGGAGTTTCTACATTAATAAAAAACATGTTTTCATATTACACTGGTTCGTTTGGATATAAATTTATCATTTAGTTTTTTCACCTTTTTTATTTAAAATACTTAATGATATAAGATGTTTCTATCCAGGTTAAATTAGGATAGGGCTCTTTAACGAGTATCTGACTTCGCACAGGCTCAGGATCACCTTTTTACGTCACCGCATACAAGAATCTTATTAGCGAGGGATCACTTGTAGCTGGGTCGTTAACATAACAGCCTCATATGCCAAAGGTCACGGGTTCAAACCCGGAGGTGGTCCTAGGATTTTTTAATGATGGTAAAAAATCCTTAGTTATGGCGTCCTTCGGAGGGGACGTTAAAAGGTGGTCCCGAGCCTGTGCGATGTCAGGTACTCGCTGAAGATCCCTATTCTAATAAAACCTGAATTGGCAAAACTTAGGACTCCCACTGTAGCATCGTCCGATTAGCCATAGTAGCCTAAAGTGACGTTAAATAAATAAACAAACAAACAATCTAATTAGCGAATCTTTAAAATACTCCTACTGTTTCTATATATAGTAATAATTTCATAATTAAATATTCAGAAGGCTTATAAATTTAATTGATCTACTTTTTTATATTACAAGCCAATTTCATTATATAATACTAATTGTTATCGTATTAGTCAAGTTCAAATCGACTGGAATCAACGGTTGAAATATCAGATTAATAACTATTCTTTCACAGGCAGGGTTCGTACGCGGAACCCAGACAATAATAGTGTGCTATCCACTAGACACCCCCGGAGGTCCGCAGACGATGTCTAGGAAGTTCCGCGAGGTGTCATTGAAACATAATTTTGAATTACCTTAACGAGAAATATTGTTGAGGCGTTGGCGTTTAATAAGAAACACATGCTCTTTACGGAAAAAGTATATACTTTGATTCCTAAAAGTCAGGAAAAAATCATTATCAATTAATTTTGAATTTTACTACTAAAAAAATAATAAAATCGAAAAAAGAGTTTAATTTTAAATATCTCGAAAACCGTTTGAGCTAAGAGCTTGAAAAATTTGATGAGTTATTTTTATTTGACATCAAATCGATCCCTTAGGCATAAATCAAAAACGTCGTGGGGGCAGATTTCCTATCCTTACCTGGCTGTACCCTTTAACATCCCAAGTGACAGGTACCTGAAACTGCATAATCACATCCTTAAAATTAGTCATTTTCTTACATTTCGAAAATAATGAGCTTAAACAACAGATGTTTGATAAATCGCAGAATAGAATGTATAATATTTGATTTATTTATGAGTATTTGAATAAATACCTTCATGTACAAGATTTAAATTGTAGGTTATTTTTATTCATTTAACGTCATATTATGTTATTGTGACTATCGGACGATGTTAAAATGGAAGTCCTAATTTTTGCCGAGCCGGTTTAAACAGAATGGGGATCTTTAACAAGATTATTGGTAGGCCCACTCGGAATTAATTGCCTGATTGTATCTAATTCTTCCCGTTGAAGAAATCATTTAAACGAGGAACAAAGGCTAAAATTTCGTTTTTGGACCCTGGAAGCTCTTAAACGAAAGATCTATTGATGGATTATACCTAGAAATGTGAAATTATTAATAAAGACTGTAACCAAGGGATTATCTTATTTTACTTCTCGCTGTCCTGTGGCAACTCAACTCTTTTCACGAACAAAGTGACAATTATGCAGGTCAACGTCAAGTGTTGTATAACGCGTATGTATTTGGGTCAGTTTGAGGACGAGGAAACACAAGTTGTGTTTTTGTTATATTTAAGAAAATAAAATTTCTCTATACTTTCTTGTTTTATTTTGTGTATAATATATTCTGTCACAAGAATTTTAAATGTTGGCTCTAAATAAAAAATCTTATGCGCGCAACACATGATTTTCACTTAACCTACGTTGTTATAATAAATTTAAGAATTTTTAAATAAATTTAGAGATAAGAATAAATTGTTAAAGAATTAATTACCTTTTGTTTCAATAGAAACATATATTTATCCGTTTTGGTTTATTATTTTCAATAATCAATTTTTGTAATCGGCCAAAAAAAAAAAAAAAATAGAACCCGAATAACGAATAAAAAAAAATCCGTTTGTCCGCCGTCCGCCGTCCTCGGCATATTTCCGAAACTACCTGACCAATTTTTTTGAAATTCGCCACATAAATACTAGGCCATTCAACGATGATCCTAACACCTAGACGTTTTCAGTTGGGGATACCGACTTGGAAAACTTGCCCTGAAGAAGACCTCCGTCCGTAATAGACAACGATGTCCTCAAACATACAGTAGAAGGAAACCCCTACCAAACAGTTAAAGGACACTCAGCACAACTAAATGCAAGTGCATCTACCGTTTCCAGACATTTAAAGTGTATTGGGGAAGTAAAATAGCTCGATACAAGGGTACCTCATGATCTTACTGAGCGGCAGCAAGCAGGGGACTTTTGATAATAATGAAATAAAATGATGGGCTGGGTTTTTGAATGAATGGCGGACTACATAAATGAGTGATATATATTTGATACTATGGCTACATGTTGTAAGGAGGGTTAGTCATCTTAGTCTATGAATTACTCCTCCATGATGAAGTAATTATTTCAGGTAATGAAAATGTCTTATACTGTTGGGTACATTGGCTCACTTCACTCAACAAGTGTCTCTCACTCAATTGCTGACCTGCATAGGGGTCTTACCATTTTCTGCAAATTGTGGCAACAACAGAAACTTCAAACTTCCATATATCCAAAATAACATATTTTTTTTAATTGTACAGAAAAAGGAGCGGAAAAAATTATTTGGGCGCCACTTCAGGATAGACAATGCACAATTTGTTCTTGGAAGACGTCCTGGTGACAGGACAAGGCTTAAGAACTGTTCTTATTGTGTTGAGTATTTCAAAGAACAGGAACACACGTTTTTTGGTCGAAAACTGAACCTATACGTTTGAAAGAAGATTAGAGCCATAGAAAGAAGAACAACTAATAAGTTTAAAGTGTCTGTTATTCTCTGGCTGCCAATAGATGGCGTTGTGATTACAGTAATGATTATAGTGTATGCTAGATGGCAGCACTCACCCCTGTTTCCTTAACATATATATATATATATATATATATATATAAACATATACATATGTTGAGTTGATAATAGCATTGTAATTTTACTATCTTCGCCTGATGAATCATTCTGTGTTGTAATACCAGTTTATTCGTTTATTTAAAAAATCTGGTGCGGGCAACACACGACTTTCACTTACCTCCATTTTTAAAATCAATGAAAGAATTTTCAAATACAGTTAGAGATATTTATTTATTTGATTACAGTTTTAGGTGCCGTGTACAACAACAAAGGTTAGAGGCACCGTGGTCATAAACTATTTACAGAGATGGGTACAATTTTTTTTTTTTCAGAAAAATGAACAAACTTTCTTGATTCTTTTGGTCCATTGTTTCCTTATAACTTTGTAGAAGAGGCCATGTTCTGCCTGAACTATACAGTGGGCATTCAATCAGGATGTGTTCCACAGTTAGCTATAAGTCACAGCGCAGGCATCTCGGCGGTTTCCCTTCAAGCAGGTGCCCATGTGTCAGTCTAGTGTGTCCAATCCTCAGTCGTGTTATTATTGATTGCTCCCTGCGTTGTCCAACTATCTGGGGTAGTGGTCGCGAAACTCCGAAGTTTCGCTTTAACTTGTTGTTCTCCGGAACCTTAGACCAATAAGTGCACCATGCTTCTTTGCATTGCTTCTGTTACGGGCTACGGGGTGTGAGAAATGAACTACTCCAGTTTACAAATTACAAATATTTATTAAATACAGAATGTACAAATACAAAGGGATTACTAACCACTATAGTTACAATAATAATTGAATTACCAGCTTAACTACTTAACAGTCGACATATAAAATCAGGTATTCCTAACAATTAAACTACTTACGTAAATTTATACAATATGCTAGATTTATTCTAAAACTTACAACTATAAGTTATATATAAACTACAGTCTTCTAATTTCCCACCGACCGGTTATCACAATACTGACACACAGTTTCACTACACTGTCACACTGTCACGAACGGTTCACTGTCACTGTTCACTGATACATCACAGATGCTTGTTGAGCCGGATTAAGACTGACTGACCCAGGTTTAGGGGACCGGTATTTGTACCACCGCCGAATCTTCTAGACCCGGGCGCAGGTAAGGAGGGTGGGCCGTTCCAGGCACTTCCAGGACTGTCCAGGTCCAGAAATCTCTAGCCTCATCTAGGCCCCTCCAGGCGTGGTCCACCCGTCATTGTCTTGACCGTAGCACTTCAGTATGGCTGAGTTGAAGTCAGTCCGTTTCTAAAATCTTTAGCTTTCCATCGGTATATCATACATTTATATTACTGCTCTTATGTTCAAAAACGAAAAATTGCATTAAAAAAATATTTTTTCTGTTTTCTCCTTTAGTTGGGTATCGAATTTATTCAATTTATATATTTACCTGTTTTTCATCAGCGTTAACAAGATAATCTAGTTATTATTATTGAATCTACAAAATTAAAGGTACTTTAGAGGAATAAAATTTAAAATATCGGCATTTAAGCCCTGTCAGACCATTTTTATCCAAATAAAACCTACATGATATTAAAGCCCATTAAATTTTACATCGATATAGCGAGTTTGATCAAAATCGTCGGAACGGTTTTCGAGAAAATCGAAAAAATGTGCAAAATGCAAGCTCATTTTTATGAAAAAAGTTTTGTCACGTCTCGGACGTATAATTACCGTTTCCGCCCGGGAGTTACCACACACACACACACAGACCTTTTTGCGGGACTTGGTTATTTGGACTCAGGGGACCCTAAAACGTGTATTTCCGTTGAAAACTGGAATTCGAAAATTTTCACGATCGCAATACTTCCCCTTACTATATATAGTAAGTGAAAGTAAAAATACCTGGCTTCCAATTTTCCATAATTGTTTTTGTCTTGTGACCTTTTAAAATAAGCGATTCAATTAAGTAATAAAGTTTTCCTCTAACTAATATTTTCCTTTTTATTTTTTCTGTTCCAGGACAAGATGTGTTTATTAAGGAGGCTCATTATCGGTGAGTATTATTATGTATTATTTTTCTTCTTTTCTTATAATTCTCCTTTAAATTAATATAAGTGAAGTTTATAGCAAAATATATGATAATATTGTATTCAATATTGATTAAAAATAATGATAGATAAAGCATATTATGTAAAGGTGTCATTCTCAAATTAATTCTTACTTTAGTTCATCAAAATGTTTTGATTTTTTTTTTTTTTGGGAGGGGGGGAATATCTATTACCTATATTTATGAGAGCAAGTTGCCATTCTTACTCTTTTTAATACAGATTCTCCTTATCTTCTAGATCTGCAATTGAGACGTTGATTTCCAAAAGGAACTATGTCCAATCTAGGAATTTTACAGGAAGCCCCTAAATCTCTCATTACTACATAATTAAACGAATTTATTTGACTCCTTTTACATTAAATTCTATAATTACTTTTATACTATATTAAAGTTGTGGAACGAAATGTTTAAGTATGATTTCGAACGAATATATGTAATTAGTACCTTTATTGTTTGCTTATTCATGTTTGTTTATTTATTTAACGTCACTTTATGCTACTATGGCTATTCGGACGATGCTACAGTGGGAGTCCTAAATTTTGCCTATCCAGGTTTTATTAGAATAGGGATCTTTAACGAGTACCTGACATCGCACAGGCTCGGGACCACCTCTTAACGTTCCCTCCGAAGGACGGCATAACTAAGGATTTTTTACTCCCATTAAAAAATCCTAGGACCACCTGCGGGTTTCAACCAGGGACCTTTGGCATGAGAGGCTGTTATGCAAACCACCCAGCTACAAGTGATCCCATTAGTACCTTTGGAAAATACTTGGCATTTCTAAATCTCGTTTTTAAAGGGCTTGAGTGTAAATTAGATAAAATCAAAATGAAGATTTGTGATGAGAACACAAATATGTCAAAATATCAATTTTGCAACAAAAAATAGGTTCTTAAGTACCTTTTGGAAATTAACGTCTCAGTTATGATGGGTTTGGAAAAACGTCCTGTAACTTGTTTAAAAAAATATTCGGTGTTCGCAACACACCGCTTTCACTTACCTCCGTTGTTGAAATTGATTTAAGAATTTTTAAATACAGTTAGAGATTAAAAAGGGTTAATGAATTAATGACGTTAAGTTTCAATGGAAAGATATGTTTTATTAAATATTCCATAATATTATCTTCAACAACAATCAATTAAATTTGTCCGCTTTTCATCACTCTTCTTAACTTTTACAAATTTGTGTTTCAGATAATATTTTTCCTAAGATATTTATCTATTCAACTCACACATTTACCCGATTTTCATCAGTGACAACAAGATGATAGGTTTCATTTTTTCTCTAAAACTTGTATTTTCGGTGATAAATCGAACTCGAAAATTTTCACGACCGTAATACTTTCCTGTACGATAGTACATTACATATATATTTAAGTCAAAATTTTAAACCTTTAAATTGTTTTTTCCAGATAAATAAAAAACATCTCCCAAAATATTACATTACTCATTTGAAAGGTGATTAAATTTCCAAAAGCATGAAATAAAATCATTTTAATCATATTTAAATAAGCACTCATAAACTTTGTTTTCTTAAAAATTTAATTTTCTTCAATATCTATCACATTGTTCTTCAGATATTGAAGATAAAAAAAAAATTAAGAAAAGGAAGTTAATGAGTGCTTAATTAAATAAGAAATATTGAATTAAGCTTCCTCAAAAATTGCAAAAGAATAGAAATCATTTTAATCTGATCGACAAATAGATTATAAATATATAAAACCTTTAAATCAAAACATATCTCATCCATGGTTTGTGTACAGTTTACCATTGAGATGATTCCAAATAATTTGTTTATCCAAGTGTATCTACCCTTAAAGGTCATTAGCATAGCGCTTTTTATTGTTATTGGATTTATAAAATTATATTATGTGACTAAAAAACATTTTAGCTATTATGACCTAGAAATTATTAATAGAGCATATATAATTACCATAATAAATCATTAAAATAAATAGTATTTAATACAATAATTATTAATGGAACCTGTATTAATAAGTTCTATTAATAACAGCCCGGCGGTAAGCGGGAGTTTCTATAATACATGTGTTTTTTCAAAAGATCTGGGAAATGAAAAGTGCCCGAAGAATGAAAAGTATTAATACTTATCCGATTTAGATGTAACTATCGTGGGAACTCTCTTCTCCCAGTATGTTATAAAATATTCTCGTCAATTCTAACTAGCCGAATCACGGAATGCGCTGAGGGAATTATCGGAGATTACCAATATGGTTTTAGGAGAAATCGTTCGACTATTAATCGAATATTTTTCTTCCAAGTACCTGACACTGCACAGGCTCAAGACCACCATTTTACGTTCCCTCCGAAGGATGGCATAACTAAGGATTTTATCTTCCCATTAAACAATCCTATGGCCACCTGCCCTGCCGGCTTTGTACCTTGGGCATAGAAGGCTGTTGTGCTTGCCACTACACC
Source organism: Piezodorus guildinii (assembly GCA_023052935.1). NCBI lineage: Eukaryota > Metazoa > Arthropoda > Insecta > Hemiptera > Pentatomidae > Piezodorus > Piezodorus guildinii. Next base: position 69,412,710 of record CM041293.1, read on the forward strand.
ACTGGTCAGCCACTGATAATTTTTTTTTTTAATTTCTAGGACGTACGGCTTTAATATGTTTTATTATAAATTTTGAGATTTTACATAACCTTTGGAATAGCGAAAACATTGTAAGTTGACGTGTAATAGAACTTATAAATTTAGTTAGAAATTTAAGGAGATGACACTAAAGTATATAAAAGAATAATTTTAAAAAAACGCAGGAATTGTTTCCGGTGGTGCTTAGTTTGCACATAATTTACATAGTAATGGATCCAAACCATAGATGGCTTAAGCGAGTACTCTGATGACTATGTAAATATGTTTAGTTAAAACATCAGAGGGTTCAGATACTAGGAGAAAGTCAACAATGGAAAGTATCATTAGTACATATTATACTTAATTTTGTTGATTGCTGGAGACCAAATTTGGATAATTTGTTTAGTCTTGTGTATAATGAGGATAGACGAATTTAGTGTTGCCTAATGAATTACGAACATCGCATCAAGGATTTCCTGTAGAATAATGCCCAAAAGTCATGACTAACTTTAATATGCGAGTATAAACAACGATTAGCAGTATTATATAAAATTACTTAATTCAATTGACTAAATAATAGGTATACACAACTCTGGGAATAAAAATAATTTTACGAATTGTTATAAATAAATAAACCGGCTTAAGACCGTTTGAGCTTACAAGCCACTAATCAAAATTCAGATGAAAAATTCTAATATGATGACATTTTAAGAAGTGTATTAATAAAGAAAAAATAACTTAAATGACCAACAGACTTTATCGTTTGAATTCAAAAGTATTCTTATGTAAAAATAACGCGAAATGTAAAATTTTTGGTTATATTTTTAGTTTCTAGTTCTCCACCAGCCTGTCAACATAAATTCACTGTCTGTTTTTATATTTTAATTGTTAGTATAATTATCGTTTTATAATCATCTTTATCAATTCTACTTTGTTTGTTATTAATTCAAAATCACTTCCTACTGCTATGGCTGAACGGACGATGCTATGACTATATGAGCTATAGACGATACTACATTAGATAACTGGGGAATTCTCGATTGTAAAGTTAGAGGTAGTTGTTGTTTTTGACTTTTGGTTCATCTTCTTTTGTAATAAAGTTGTTATGACCAATCCTTATTCTCTTCAAAAGCACTTCTTTCGGTTTCTTCTGACGGAACTTGTCCAATTTTTTGTTGAAGTGTAATAAATAAATAAACCGGCATAAGACCGTTTGAACTTCCAAACCACTTATGAAAATTTAGATGAAAAATTCTCATACGATAACATTTTAAGGAGTGAATTACTAAAAAAAAATTTTTTTTTTAAATGTCCAACATACATCGTTCTTATTCTTATGTAATGTAAGTACTCTTAAGTAAAAATAGCGTGAATTGAAAAATTTAATATAGCATAAATTTGTCGCTGTCTGTAATTCAAAATTTCAAACTGTATGAAATAACCCACAAACTTTTATTCCTGACACATCTTGAAATAATTAATGGAGCAACCTGTATAAATTTAAGTTGATGCTTGGTAAATAATATAAATAAATATAAACTCAACGTATATATATATATACATTGTAAGAGCTGGCATGTCAGGCATGAGAGAGGTTAGTACCCAGTGGCACATCCTAGTGAAAATCCTAATTTTTAAACAAGGAGATCCCTTAACCAGCTCCTTTTCATCCTTCTTCTGCTGGGTTCCAGCATGTCCGTTGTCGCCATGTTTTGTATAAGGATCTTGTGATGACCGTGAAGTTTGTCATGGAATCTCTTGTATGAAGTATGAATTTAGTCTTGAACAGTAGGTATATGTAGGTCTGTATGTAAAGTTTTGTTACTGACGTACCAGGGTGAGCGTATTATCAGTCTCAACGTTGTCGATTGAAAAATCTGTATTTTTTTAATGTGTCTTTTTAGCGGTTCCGAAATTTTGAGATGGATATGTCCATAATGGTTTTAAAAGGTAGTTATAAGTATTCAGTCGCTATCTTCAGCTCTATTTTCAGGCTGGATCGTTTATCAAGAATAGAGTACCATAGTTTTAATCTTCTGTTTAGGCATAAACGTTTCTGTTTCACGTGTGGGCCCCATAAAACTGTATTTAAAAAATAAATTCATTTTTGTGAAACTTGTGGGTTTTATATAGCTGCATTCCAAAAATAACCTAATATTATAATAATGTGTATATATATACATATAACGGAAAGGTTTCCCGATATCAGATTAAGGCAATAAAGACCTGGAATACGTAAATATTGCCAATTAAAAACTTATAATTTTGAGATACACCCTGAAGTGAGAGGCCAAAAAAACCGGGGGATGTTCGGCCCATGGGTCGTGTGAAAGGTCCCACGATACCATGAGAACTGGGACGTTGTGCAATCCATAAACCCTAATGAAATTACCAACGCTATGGGTAACTCAGGCTCGTTTTAATTAATTATTCAACTAATTACTCTGATCTAACAGGTTGAATAAGTGCAGTTATGTTAAAGCGCTATTTCAATATAAATATGTCTTTTCACTCAATTGCATGGCAGTGTTTGAGTAACGGGAGCTAATTAATGAAAAATGTCTTCATGATATGCGGACTTCGCAAAAATGAGCAGATGTCATATGAGGCAAATAAGGAGACCCTTCATCTGTTGACATGTCTACGCCTTGATCAGTTTTGGTTTATTATTTTTAATAATGAACCTTTGTAAATATATAAATTACATGCGGTATCCCCAATAAGCCATGCTGCCATTTCTCTCTGTCCTGCCAATCTTCCTCCTTAAGTCCCATAGCTGACATGTCCTCATGTATTTCTTCAACCCATCTCTTTTCTGGCTGACCTTTTCGACCATCGGTCGTCCGGCATCCTCATATCATGCCTATAGTTACTCAACTTTCTTGTCTCAAGGAGGGTGTGGTGGAAGGTACTTATTTTTTTATGGAGGCGAAACTTTTATTTTGAGGGGAAAAGGAGGAAGCATAAATATACTTAACAACTTCGATTGAGCCAAACAGGCTTATTGTTATACAATCATTCACAGTTATGAATCCAGCCTAGACTGGTTGAAAATTATTTCATGTCAGTCCTATGGAAGGAATCTCGACATACCCACTTAGGTTAGTATAGTAAAGGATACAAAACACCCCAAAAAATAATATATAATAAATATACAGTTCAATAAATATTCATTATATGTTGAACTAACCATTATATATTTCTTGCTACTCAGTGGTTATGTTGAGAGGGAGGAAAATTTATTTCTCCCTGGATCTTTAATTAAGTACAAAATTTTATTATTTTCGAGGAAAATACAAATAAAAAATTCAAAACAATTTAAGGGGGCTCAAGAGATGTACAACTCCTTAAAACTGAAAAAAGTTTATAAATAATATTTCAACTTAGATTCACCAATTACAAGACTGAAAGTGTGTATTGTTCTACACACTTGCTTGTGAACACATAAAATACATATCGGTTATAGATATTAAGCCATCAATCAAATTTTTGAGCTACAAATGGTTTATTTTGAATTACAAAATACAGCATCTTGCTTACCTGAATACTGTGAAACTTTAATTAGATGAGAAAGATGGTTGGGGGTGCGGCCATTAGAGAGAAACACATCAAAAACATAGTGCTATTTTAATTATGTGCCGACGTTTCGGCCTGCATTGTGGGCCTTCATCAGGGCTAAAAGAAACAAGATAACAAATCTTTTAGCCCTGATGAAGGCCCACAATGTAGGCTGAAACGTCGGCACATAATTAAAATAGCACTATGTTTTAATGTTTGTTTCTCTCTAATGACCGCACCCCCAATCATCTTCCTCATCTAATTTCTCAACGGTCAACTAAACTCCATCATTGTGAAACTTTAATAAGTGTATATCACTATAAATGAATTGAAAATACAAAAACTTTTAAAAAGGCAAATTAAAAATTTTCCCTAGAGTAAAAAATTATTCTATAGATCAATTTATAGTAGGTCATCTAATTTGGACTAATTTACTTACCCAAGTCCCATAGGAAAAACCTTGATGTCTGATTTTTTAAAAGAAAACACTCTAATCCAAACATAAAGGAACAACTTAATTTTAATGGGGTAAAGGTTGCTGAGGGTTTTCTTCAACTCATGGATAATTAGTCTTTTAAAGTTTTGTAGAAGTCACATAACCTTTTTTATTTGCAATATTCAAGTAAAAGTTGTATATTAACGTTATATACAATGTAGATAACTAAAATCAAAATATATATAAATCAAATAATGGACCTAAGTCGCAATGTTCTGAAAAAACAATTACTTATAACAATGAGAGTATTTTATATTATATTTAATTTTTTTCTTACTTTCACTGACACAATTGTCTATAATAAGAGTATCATTTCTACTATATTGAAAAAACTTCTCCTCATTTTAGATGCAACTCTAAGGGTTCCCTTATTTAAAAAAAAATTCTTCATTGTCCACTATTTATAAGTACCTATCATATAACGAATAACTCATCATCAGTTACCAAGCTAATAAAAGTAACAATTAAGCAAATTATAGTGAGTTTACAAACATGTCATTATCTACTTAGGTAAAACATTATCATTTAATAACAACAAAATTTAAGGGGAACTTGTATTTTTTGGCATTGTTTCTAAATGGTTAAATGTTATACTTTCCTTCTTATATATGGCAATAGTATTACAACACAATATAATACGTGAAATTCCTTTTAATGTTCAAAATGTATTTTTATTACTAAGCTTTGAGGTAACTAATTTTCACAGCTTCAGGTAAAAACATTTTATCAATATTTTTAATCATTATAAAATGTAATGGAAGCTTTTAATACAACATGATTATTTAAATCATTAATATGATATTGTTATCAATGAAATAAGTCTTCATTAACTTTGACATTAAATCATCTTATTAAGATTATTTATAAAGAATAAAAACCATAACAACACAATGGATTTTTCAGCTGATAATTAGGAAATTAATTAATCAAAACATTGTAAAAAAGATACTTTGAACCATGAAAAAGGAGTTAAATTATTTTTAAAAACCAAATAAAATTTTAAGAGAGTGCCTTTTTTAAAGCAACAAGCTTTAAAGCATAATTTTTAAATTGGCGACAATGCATTAATTATATTTAAATTAGAATAAATTATTTTCATTTTTAAACAACACTAAAATTAAGTGGAGTATTTTATGTACTTAAATGATTTACATCTTTAGTATGTAAAATAATTTTAAAATTATTTTTTCATAGAATGCAGAAGGAAGTTAAAATGAGCTAATACAATCTTTATGATTTATGATGTACATACATATGACAATATGTTTCTACATTTAGCTTTGGTTCCATTTTCTAGGTTTTTATGTTACCTCTTGTCAGTATATACCTTGTATTCTCTCATCCCTTACATAGTCAAAAACAGAGCCTTTAACATTATATCAAGTTTTTTTTTTCTTTTGTTACTTAGTTTTCGAGCTATGGGTATGTGTGTTGGCGATTGGCCAAAGAAAACCACCTAACTACTCCCAAGAGAGTATGCCAGTCACTTCATTCAGCTGCCGAGACAAGATCATTGGAGGTTACTATGCTGATCCAGAAACTGACTGCCAGATGTTTCATGTCTGTGTTAAAGTACCAGGACTAGGGGTAAGAAGTCTTATTTTCTTTTAAAATTAATCATTTATAATTTTAATTAAGTTCTGTGATGTAAATAGTTCATGATTCAATAAATCAGGCACATCTTATATTTTATGTTCATAAGATTCAAATTTAAGAAATAAAACAGTCCTATAAAATCAAACATATTAGTAACAAACAAATTTTATTTTATTTTTGTCAAGGTACAAGACTACAAATTTCTTTGTCCTAATGAAACATCATTTGACCAAGAAAATCAGATTTGTGATGACTGGTATAACATCGATTGTGAGGCCTCAACATTATATTATTCTGACAATTTTGATCTCTACAGGATAGGTAAACTTTTTTTTAAATTAATTAATTCTTAATATTCTTTATATGTCATACATGTTTATATGTTAATTTTATTTCTGGAAGGAATTAGTCCGGGTGGCGGTCATTAAATGAAACAACTAAATAGTTTCAACTATTTTATTGTTTGCCAACGTTTCGACCCCCTTTGTGGGTCATCATCAGGGCGCATGGTGGGAGAATGGAAACTGAGTTCAGTTTCCATTCTCCCACCATGCGCCCTGATGATGACCCACAAAGGGGGTCGAAACGTTGGCAAACAATAAAATAGTTGAAACTATTTAGTTGTTTCATTTAATGACCGCCACCCGGACTAATTCCTTCCAGTAATTCTCAACGGTCAACTAATTACATCCACAATGTTAATTTTATTTGTTTATAGTACATATTTAATTTAATAAATCAACTTTTAACTCATTGAATTCAATAAATTTTGAAATGTATATACAATTTGTATGGGAATTTTAGCAGGAATGCACTTTTTTAATGTAAACTAAAAGAATGCTCCCCAAGAATACCTGAAGAATAAGCTGGCTTTCACGTGAATAGATCATGCATTGATGATATATTTACGCTAACGCAATTAATTGAAAAGAAAACTGCCTATAACAGAGAGATACACACGGTTTTTATAGATTTGCAGAAAGCCTATGATACAGTTCCATTGTGCAGGCTAGGGAATCCTTACAAAACATAGGGATAACTAATTATTTAATTAATGCAATCAAAAGCTGGTCATCCTTAAGATAACGGAGAGTTCGTATAACTTTTATGACCTCACCAATGTCTTTTTTCTGCTGCTGTCCTTTGAAAGCCGCATCTCTAAATATATAACAGAAAGATACACAAAGTTTTTATAGATTTGCAGAAAGCCTATGATACAGTTCCATTGTGCAGGCTATGGGAATCCTTACAAAACATAGGGATAACAAATTATTTAATTAATGCAATCAAAAGAATCAAAAGCTTGTACTAGAGGGAGGATAAAAATAAGAAATAGGCTAACAAACCACTTCCCGATCAATAAATAGCTCAAACAAGATTGTTCTCTATTTCCATGGTTGTTTAATCTCTATGTTAAAGATTGATTGTTTGTTTATTTATTTAACGTCCCCTTTATGCTGCTGTGGCCAATCGGACGATGCTACAGAGGGAGTCCTAAATTTTGCCTATCCATCCAAGTTTAATTAAAAAGGGATCTTTAATGAGTACCTGACATTGTACAGGCTCGGGACCCCCTTTTAACGTACCCTCCGAAGAATGGCATAACTTAGGATTTATTACTCCCATTAGAAAATCCTAGGGCCACCTGCGGGTTCTAACCCGGGACCTTGGTCATAGAAGGCTGTTATGGCTCTATGTTGAAGAGGTATTAAAAGTATGGAAGAAGAAATGCATGGGGATGGGAATAATGATGACAATAAATGCCTTTGTACCCTATAATTTGCCGATGACCAGGTAATAATGGTGGACGACAATGAAGATGTCAACTACATGTTAAGGAAGCTCCTGGAGGAGTATAGATAGAATAGAGCATGGAGTCTGGAATTAAATGAAGAAAAAACCTCTCTCGGCCAGACATGAATATTGAAGTGTATATTTAGTGTACGAAATTGTTATTCTTAAGAGCATAGTGTTATTATTATAATAAAAAACCAAGTGCATGGCATTTAGTGAGAATGTAAGAACCTTATCCGTAGAAAATTGGAAATTAAAAAGGGTAAATGATTTTAAATATCTTAGCAGATGGGCAACTAAGGAAAGGATGGCAGCTCTTTCATGGACATCATAAAAAAAATTACAAGAGGAAGTCAGGTAATTGGAACATTGAGTTCTGTGTTATGGAATAAGCAGGTGACTCTCCAAACCAAAAAAAGGCTATACAATAACTTTTTGGGAAGTGTCACACTATATCCTGCAGAAACGTGGGTGATTACCAAAAAAGAGGAGACAAGGTTACTATCTTTGGAGATGGACTTTTGGAGACGCTCTTGTGTCATAGCCAGACTACAGCATGTTCCCGACCAAACTATTAGGCGGAAAATCCAACAAGAAAAAAATATTCTCAAGGAAATAGAAATAAAAAGGTTAAAATGGTATGAACATTTACAAAGAATGACAGAGGAGCTATGGCCAAAGATGACCTTTCTCTATCTACCAAAGGAAAGGCGAAAAATAGGAAGACCCAGGAAGAGATGGTTATAGGATGTGGAGGAAGGCATGGCAGCCAGAGGTCTTTGAGAGGGTAATTGCTTCGATTGAATGAAGTGGCAAGAAAATTTCGGAATGGGAAACAACTATGTAGTAAAAAACTAGTCAATAAAAAAATATATACAATGTGTTCTGGAATTTTAGTAGGAATGCACTTTTTTAATGTTAACACAATCATATCATTTAACATGCACAATTATAATGTTAAAAGCTCTTAAGTGTACACTTACCTTTTATACAAAATATTATTCTGCTTAAATGAATATTGCATGGAAGTTTCACTGTATATTACGAATTTGTGTTTTGCAGGTGGTGACATACCTAGAACAAATTTAGAGCCTCGCCTGCCCAGTAACAATATCAACAATGCAGTATCAGAAGTAGATGATGACCTCTACTTGCAGAAAAGTGATCGTGGTGAAAATGTTGGATCTGATCTTTTGAGGTATTACAGCTAAGTTTAAACCTTATAATCTAGTTGGCAATATTTGATATAATAATAAAATAATATTTTATGCTTAGGGGAAGCCACACAAGCAACTTTTTCTCAAACAAGAACAGAGGAAGGGAAGATGACGACTACAGCAAAACTGAATACAAGAAAAGCAGAACTAATGTAAAAAAGCTTTTAACTGGAAAGAGGCCTCTGCCTTCAACACAGGTTAGTATAACTAAGCTATTATCAGTTACATAATTAATTATGTGATACAGTGGCTCTGAAGAGAAATACTTAATTTAACAAAATTCGCATAGCTTCTTATATTTTTTTTATTACGGTGATAATAAATAAAAATAAAATATACAGTAAAATATTATACAAAGAGCTCTAGAACCAATCACAAGAGTTTATCGATACATTTTGATCACCCATTTATAAAAATTGACTACCATCATTCTAGTATTTTACAACATACAATTTTATATAACAAAGACTGATATTCTTTAATACAAGTAACTATACAATTATATCCCTTAGAATAAGAGAATGATGATCTAGATGATTCTAAAGTATCAATCGACAAACCAAACAACGTAAGATCATAACAAATTTAAAAAGAAAGTCATTTACTCATATAAATTAATAACATGCTTAGTATACAGCAACTGAATCTTAATCATTATTTCACATCATGTGTTACTTGATCACTTTTAGTTAAAACTACCTAAAATATATCATTAGAAAGCAAATGTAAAAATTAAAAACCTTTGTGGTTTATAATCATGATTTATATACAAGATAAAAATAAATTAATTTACTAATTAAAATAATTGATGTAGTTTATGCATTTCAAATATATACCAAATTCATTCACTATGTAATCATCAATATTTGAATGTTATATTTAGCATTTAACAACTATTTTTTTAAATTGTTTCAGGCTCCATTTGAAGAAAACAAAAGTTCTCAACCACAATATCGGCCAAAGACTAACAACTTTGCAGGAAGAGTATCACAGTTTCAGAGAAATCAGCAACAATCAACTGAAGCACCAAGCAGAATAACTGAAACATACAATCGCCAAACATACACACAAAGGAACTTTTATTCTCCCACTACTCCAAAAATAGAAACCACTCCAGCAACACAGAAAACAGAGTTTTTCAGGAATTACAATCCAACAACAAAACGCAGTTACTATGAAAACACCCAAAATTATAATACTCAAACAACTCCGTTCCCCCAAACAACAAAGAATTATCAGATTTTCAGAACTACAACTCAAGCACCAACCACAGTTAACTACTATGAAACCACAGTAAATTATGAAAAAAATAACAATTACGAAACTCAAAAATTATATAAACTAAATACTGGAGCACTCAATCAATATGATGATTCAAAAGATGAATTCTTAAAAACAGCGCCAAGCCTAAATCTAGGAGCAAGTGTTTTCAATAGTCTTCAGAACAATTTCAAAAGCTTCAATACTTCAGTCTCAACTGGCTACAATTTCAATCTAGGAACTAAATCCACAACAGAAAACTATCAGTCACAGACATATTTCAATCCAACAACTCAAACACAAAACTATTTTAATCCTAGTACATCAAAACCATATCAACATGAATACTATACCACAATCAAACCTCAATCGACAGATGTTAATAACCAAAATTTTTACTCTCAACCACAACAAAGCACACCGGCCAAAGTAAATTACCAGTATACTCAAACCACGCAAAAACCTTATCAGCAGCAATACACTTATTCCACAGAATCAACATACACACAATATAACCCAACTACGGTGAATGCCTTTCAAAATCAGTACAATCAACAACCACAAACAACTAAGAAACCAGTTCAACAATTCAATGCTCAACAAACCTACCAAACTCAAAATCCACAACAACCTGCCTTCCAGCCGCAAAGAAATTTGCTGCCCAGCAATCCTACCAACAACCACCAACAGCTCAGAATGCTCAGCAACAATATCAACCGCAAAGGAATCCATCAAATCAGCAGATTCATAACAATTACTACAACCCAACAACCTTGAGACCTGTTCAAACTGTCAAAACGACATCACAACCAAGAGGTACTAGGCCTACAACTTTAGATGCAACAGAAAAACCCAGAGCATTCACTCAGCAAACAGTTACACCCAACAAAGATCAAAAGAAGGAAAAGGAACAATATGATTATGCTTACTATGATGATGGAACACAATCAGAATATGATGGTTTAGAGCCAGTTGAGGATTTTAGTAGAACAAAATCAAAAAATTAATCATTACCCAATTTTCTGGGTAATATTAGCATTAAGTAATTAATGTCTGGCCAAATCAAAGTACCATTTCTTCCATTTTTGAAGAAAATTAACTTATATTAGGCTCAACCTAAAGTGTTATCTTTTGTAAATACTAGAAACGTAAGGTAAAGTATTATTGTCTGTATTTAAATGTATAGAAAAAATTAATGTACAGTCAATGCCATGCCAAGAGCTTCATATGTAAAATATTTTGACAATATTTTTTATATAATTGCAATTAAAATAAAATATTTTTGTTACTGATGACTATTTATAAACAAGTGTATATTTTAAAAACAAAAACACCTTACCAGTAAAAGTAGATGTTTAGTTACTGAAAAATAGAAACATTTTTAAATGAATATAAAAATGAGCTTAATACATAATTAAGAACTGACTTAATACTTTCTTTTAAATTAGAAAATAGAACTTCATTATTATTATTGATCGAAAATGTTCCAGTTCAGAACATTGTGAAATGTTTTCACAGATACAATTTTTAATAAGAAACTCTTTTAACCAGTCCTGAACATTAGTATTAAATTAATTAGCATTCTATATTTTAAAAAATCTCTTGTTAGGAATCAGTGTACTCGTATAACAAATTCTAGCATAATTAAAAAAATTATTTGATTGAAGAATCGATGGAAAATTCTACTCTATTAGAAATTTCTTTGATTGATTAATCTTTCTTTCACTAATATTGGAATAGTCAACAAAAAAGCACTAATCTATTAGCTTTTTAGTTACTTCCAACAACTTAAAAATCAGATACCTATATTAATTTTTATTTTCATAGTAGGTTTGATAATCCATAGTTTGCTTGTACTATTTAACTTTTTGTACATTGCTGAGTTTCATTTCTTCTACTATCATTTTTTGTTGCTTCTGATGAAGACCTACAATCTGAGTTAAAATATGAACTAAATAAAATATACAACATATGTGCTTTTTATTTATTTTCAATTTAACTAAAAGCTATCTATTATTTCCTCGATTACCTAACCTAAGCATGACAAACATACGAAAAATATAACAGCCAAAGCAATAGTCTTTCAAAATAAGATGTAATTATGAAAGGTCTATTGAATATATGAATAAGATCTAAACAAAAATTGATAGCAATAAGAAAACATAAAAAAATACTTTTTTTTAATAAACATACATACCAGAGTCATATAAAAGAGAGGATAACAGAAAGAAGATAATTTAGTTTAGAAGAAGAAAACAATAGTTATCTAGGTGAAAAGAAAAGACTTTTCTAGATAAAATCGACACCACAATGCAATGAGTTTGATATAAGAGTATATAATGTTATTAAAAAACTAGTTTAAAATTCATCTATTAAAACTTTTAGCTCATACTTAATACATTTAAATGCCACTATTTTCACTCAATAAATATTTAATGAATGTTATGATATATAATTAGTTTGGAGCATTTCAACATATTTCATTTCTTTCTCCATTATCCAACTTCATTGGTGACAAAAAAACTGCTAACAAAAAAATTAACTAAAAATCTGCCAAACAGGTATAACTTTCTTAATAAATTTACATCATGCATATGGAAAAATAAATGAAAAAAAAAATTAATAACAAAAAAAATTGGGCATTTATTTCGGATAATTAAAAAAATATATATATTTTCTAAATTAGGTTAACAGCAACAAGCTTTGCACCAGTCACATGAATTTTGGCTCTACTAACAGGCATGAGAATAAAATTGTACCTTGATGTCAAAAACATAAAATGCAAGAAAAAGTTTTCAAATCAGAGGATTTAAAATTTCATCCATAGTGGGGAAACACATTGTAATTAAAATACAAAGACACCACAAGTTTCCAAAATGAGATAAACAACAACATTGATAACAAAAAAAAAAAGTTTTTGTTTTTATTATCCAATATAAGATCAATAAATAAATAATTACTTATTCATTAACCTAACAAAAATAAGAGAGAAATAAATGTGTGGAAAATTATATTACGCACATAATTTGTAAACATAGAATGGGGCTACATAAAAATGAATAAGCAGAATGCTTGGTGTCACAGGAACTAATTATACTATATTTATTTAAAAATAACAATGTAGGTGTAAGGGACCAATAGAAAATATTGCTTGCTGCAAAGGCATCACATTGAAGAGGTTTCCAATTACATTTTTAATCTTGATTATGAGCTAATTTTCGTTTCTTCTTTTGAATATCTGCTAATGTTTCTTCTATGGACCGGTGATCTTTTTTATTTTCACTTGGAACTAGAAGGAAAATTTAAAAATGATAATAAAATAAAATGATAATAAACTGAACAATACATATTTCATCCAGAATAAAAAAGTACATCTCATAATAGTCATAATTTTTTTTAGTTGGATCAATTTCATCTTAAATTTTAGGCTAATACAGCAGATACTCTTGAACACAAAAATTGTTTGAGTTCAACCCCTTTCATTCTGAGCGTTTGATAACACTGGCTAATGTTTTGAGTAATGTATATTAATGAAGTGAAATGTAATTTTGAGTTTATGAAATTATAAATAAAAAAATAATACATAAGTTCAGCTCTCAAAGAGTCTTTACTGGCACATAACAGATTTTTTAAAAATAATTTCATTTAAAAAAATAAATACGAGTAAAGGAAAACGAGGAATATCACTTTCAATTCAAGCAAGGACACAGTAATTTCCATTCACAGAATCATTAAAAAATAAAAAAAGAAAGAGTTTTAGATTATGAAACCTCCTAAGTAAATGAACTTAACGTCAGTTGTAGGGAATTGTTTAAATAACTCACCAAACCCATACTGCTTGTTGGTTTTTGTTGCTCTAGCAGCATCTTTGGCAGCTTCTAATCCAATCAAGTGCTGATATTTTTCTTGATAATTTGAATTTGGGGTGAACTTTTCATTTTTTCTTTTAGCAGCTTCAATCTGCTCTTCCCTTTCAAGCTCCCTCTAAATCCATAAATTATTCTCTTATCATTCTAAATATTGATATTTTTAAAAGTATTCATAGAGCTACTAAATTAAAAAAATGTATTTATAAAAAAAAAATACATTAAAAAAAAACATTCATAATGGGTCTGGTAAGAATAACTGCCCAGAGAGAAATAAGAGACAGAAATATGTCAGCTTAAAATGAATCATAATAGCAAGGGCTAGAACTAAATAATACATAAAAAACAAACATTTCAACGTTTTTTTACAAAATCTTTTACAGTTTGCTAAAGTAGTTAAATATTTATTATCAACTATACTTTCAAGATTTCTGATGAATAGCTACTTCTTCATCCAGAATATACATTATTCTCTAAAATTAGTGTGCAACACGTTCTAAATTAACATATTTGGAGTAACATTTGGAGAAACACTGACCAGTACAACTTGGTTCTCTTGTGAACCTACATTCAAATGAATCAACAGAATAATTATTCTTCTATAATGAAATGATTAAAGAGCATCCCTCAATGAAAAGACATTTTAAAATATAATTTTATTATTATACCACTGGAAAGCTCAAGATTTTAGAAAATTAAATGAAGTATCAGAAATAAATGAAATTATTATGTAATAGCTTTATTTTGTCGAAATGCATAATTTATAATATATTAATGTATTTTGTTATATAATAAAGTAACTTGGACATAATCATTATTTTTGTTGTGGGTAAAAATTATGTAAAAATGTAGTTTATACGGAGTAGAGCTTTGGGGCTCTAATAAACCATCAAATTCTTCCCTTATCCAATCCCAAATCCTTCGTAAAATCCTTAATGGTCCTTATTTTGTAACTAATAAACTGATCCACAAAGACCTTAATATTCCGTATGTTGCTGATTTGGTCCGATCTAGATACCATTCCTTTCATGACAAACTCCATTTTCCCACCCTAATCCTCTAGTTTCAATCCTTTCTTCCTCTTCAATTCCCGACAATCCTCCGAGGCATCTGAAAAGGAGATGGACCCGAGACCTTCTAGTTTAGAATAGTTACAGGAGTGCTACCATTGGGTAGTTCTTCTACAAGTCTTTTTCATGTCATTTTTCTTGTTGTACTTTTTTAGTACAGTTGTAAATTTCAATAAATTATGCTTAAAAAAAAAATGTAGTTTTAGAAGTGACCTAAAACCTATATACTAAAATTAATGTTGTAGATTAAAATGTATATTTTTTAGTTATTTCATGCAAACAGATGTTTTTTTGGAAAGTAAATTTTTTAAATTTATTTCAAGCAGGAGATTAAGTGAAGGTTGTTTTGCAAGCACTAGATTTTTTTTTAAAACATATATATTGAATGAAAATTGAACTATCTAGTGAAATAGTAAACAAAAAGTAGATACCCTTAAAGCAATTTCTTGTTCCTTTTCTTTAGTCCACTCTTCTCCATTTCTTAATACTGCTAATTCATCTTCTGAAGGTGGATATTCTTTCTTGAATACCATAATGTACCTTCATTACAAACAAGAATAAACTTAATAATGCTAATCACACGATTATCTGATAAATTCATTATGATGAATAAGAATTAAAAAAAAATACATTAATTCAAAACAAAATATCCTTAGTTTTCATAATTCATTGAGAAATAATGAAATAATTTACCTGTCAATGCCATCTTTTCCAAAAGAATGCGCAGTTAATCCACATTCTTCCGCTACTTCATGTCTAAAATAAAGAATAATTATAATCAGAGGCCAAAATTTAAGATAGTGAAAAAATATTAGTTATAATTTATGGTAAAAACTAAAAATAATTTAAACTTGTATACACGCAAATCTGACAAATATCAGCATACTGTTCTTAGAAAAAGATTGGAGAAGCATAATTTTTCAATTCTATTTTTTTTGTTAACCTTTGTTATATTGATCTTAAAAAATAATATTTTTTTTGCATCTTCATAACTGGCTTAGACATGGATGTATCAAACTCCAATGCACTACTATTTCAAGAAAAAGTTAATATTGAACAACTAACTAGAAATCTTGAAATGTAAAATCTCAAATTTTGAACAGTTATCAAGTTTCAAGAAAGCTTTGAACAAATATAAAAAGACGAAACAGATGAAAGACTTAATAGAATTCAAAAAACTACGGGCCCATGCAAAAAAATAATTAAAAACTGTAAAAAGGAGTGCTGGAAGGAGTTCGTAGGATCTTTAAACACTTCTACCACTTCCCGAGAAATATGGTCCAAAATAAGACTGATTAAGGGACATAGAAATGACAATACAATACCTGGACTGAAGACCGAAAAAGGAGTCAAAACAGAGGCAATAGATATAGCTAATGAATTAGGCACATTTTTCCAGAAAGTGTCTGCAACCGAAAACTATGAAGACCAGTTTATAAGGCATAAGACATTTATTGAATCTCACATTGTAAATATAACATGTGATGACTCTGAAAAATATAATGATAAATTTACAGTGGCCGAATTTAATCGCGCACTACAAAACTGCAAAATTAAATCAAGCCCAGGTCCGATGAGATACCTTATGTTTTTCTCAAGAAACTTCCAATTGAGGGGAAAATATACTTATTAAACTTTTTTAATTATGTCTGGACGGAAGGAGCTCTACCTGATTTGTGGCGTAACTCAATAATTATTCCCATTCCTAAAACCAAAGATGCCGTAACACCTGATAAATTTCGACCTATCTCGCTGACCTGTTGTACCTCCAAATTAATGGAAAAAATGGTCAATGAAAGACTGGTAAATGTTTTGACAAAAAAACAAATCATTGCTAAAGAGCAATGTGGTTTTGTTAAATACCGTTCGGCGATTGATCATTTGATTAAAGTCGAAACTCTTATCCAAGAAGCATTTTTGGCTAAGGAGCACTTAGTTGCGGTATTCTTTGACCTGGAGAAAGCGTACGATAGGGTATGGAGAAGGTACGTAATAGACAAGCTAATAGAGTGGGGAATGAGGGGACGATTAGTCAGGTACATCAATAATTTCTTAGATAGAAGAACTTTTAGGGTCAAAATTTGTGAAAAGCTTTCAAGCACATACTTACAGGAAAATGGGATTCCCCAGGGATCTGTATTGAGTGTAACATTATTTTTGATAGCAATCAATGATATAGTCAGACATGTAGAAGGACCAGCAACATGCACTCTATTTGCCGATGATTTTACTATACTTATTAAAAGTAAATCGATCGAATTCATAGAATGGAAGTTGCAACCAATCTTGGCTGATTTAGAAATTTGGTCTGCTCAAACAGGTTTCAGCTTTTCAAGTTCTAAAACAAAATGTCTCCACTTTTGTAAAAAACGGAGGTGCAATAACCCAACACTTGTTTTAAAAGAAAATGTTTTGCCCTTTGTAGAGAATATTAAGTTTCTAGGACTATGGATGGATAGAAAATTGAAGTGGACTAAGCACTTACAAATATTGAGAACAGAATGTTTAAAACTGATGAACATCTTAAAAGTCATATCTGGCTTAAATTGGGGAGCTGATAGAAAAACTCTGTTCTTCATTTATAAAACGATAATCAGGAACAAAATTGATTTCGGGAGCGCAGTTTACAGTTCTGCTTCGGAATCAACACTTAAACTGCTGGAAACCGTTTATAATACTGCGATAAGGCTCTGTACAGGTGCATTCAGATCTTCGCCGGTTGATAGCTTATATGCAGAAAGTGGAGAACCGAGTCTTGCCTTAAGAAGAGCTTACCTAACTCTTTCTTACGCAGCATCCATTTTGTCTAAAAAGAACCATCCCAACTACGAACTTGTCGCATCCGATATAAATGAAAATAATTATAAAATTGGCATCAAAGGAAGAATTAGTGATCTTTTGCTGAAATTAAACTTAAACGTAAATAATATTTTAAGTTTGAACGACTTTTTATTCGATCTATGGGATACGAATTTTATCCGAATTGACACAACCCTTACAAAAAGAGGGAAATCTTTTGAAGATCGCGTCTTTATGAAAAGCTATTTTTTGGAATTGAAAGAGAAATATAATAATTTTTCTATAATTTATACCGATGCATCGAAAGTAAGTGATGAAGTTGGATGTGCTGTGGTAAGTGATACAATTAATCACAGGTTCATATTACCCGGAATGAACAGCATATTTACTGGAGAACTATTTGCAATATATAAAGCCTTGGAGCTAGTCAAGACAATGAATGACAACTACTTGTCTCATAGTGACGGACTCATTAAGTTCACTTAAAGCAATCGCTGATACAAAATCAAACAATTCCCTAGTAAGGGAAATAACTAATTGTATTTGGCGATTGCAAGAAAATTTCAACAAAAAAGTTGTACTTGCATGGGTCCCGTCGCATTGCGGTATTGTGGGAAATGATGTAGCCGACAGAGAAGCAAACAGGGCGAGGCTGAATGAACCTGCGACTGAAAATGTAAACATAACCACAGCAGAAGAGTGGAAGAGGCATTGCAGGAAGACCATTATTAACAAGTGGAAAACTGAATGGGCCACTTCCAGTACTAAACTGACAGAGATAAAGCAAGATGTATCTCCTTGGACCACATCATGCAGAAAAAGTAGAAAGGAAGAGGTAGTGTTAGCAAGGCTGAGGATAGGCCATACAGCCTTTACACACGGATATTTAATGAGAGGCCTGGATCCGCCATTCTGTGATACATGTAACACAACACTGACCATAAAACACATTGTAACATCATGCACACTGTACACTGACACCAGAACAAGACATAACATACCTTTAAGCTTAAAAGAAGCATTAGGAAATGATGAAGACATAATTCTAAGACTTTTTGAGTTTCTTAGAGACATTGGTCTGTTAAACTCAATATAAACGTAGAATCAAGACCCGCTAATGACCCGAAAGGGTAGATGCGGAATACCAAATAAATAAATAAAGTATTTTTCTTTATTTGGTATAATACAAAGGCTCATAATTGAAACCAATACACCAAAATAAAATAAATAGATAAAATATTTAGTTCTATTTATTAAATAGTAATTCTAAAAAATATTCAATACAAAAACTATAAGTTTTGATTAAAAATGTAGTTAAAATTATCCCGCAAATGTATTTCAAAATTATTTCATACATATATTTAAACAATTTGTTGTCCTTTAATGTCAAATAGTAATTAAAACACTCACACAATTGATCTAAAAATCTGTTCCATAGGAGGATACTTCAGTCTTGTCTTTTTTGGATCATTTAAAAAATTATTCAATTCTTTTTCAGTCTGAAACAAACAAAATATAAGTAATAACATTAATTATAGTTTATATATATAGTAACTTTTAAACAAAAGGCCACACAATCTCTCAAATATCAACAAACTATTCCATTATTGTTATACATTAAGATTAATGATCCCCTTACCACAACTTCAAAAAAGCTCTTCTATTTACTGTGTATATATAACTATAATATATAATATATATATAAAGTTTCCATATATATAACTACTGTTTAATAGCTTTGTGACTTTGAATTTGACCTCGACAAAGCTCTGCTATTACTTTAAAACAAACATGAAAAAAAAAACCAAGAAACTGCTTGACACTTTCTTTAATTCAATTCATCCACCATTAACTATTTATCTTCCACTATCCAACAAAATCTCATTTATTAATTTACCATAAAGCATATTTAAACAGTGCTTATGTCACAATTAATATAATTTACAATGAATTTAGAAGCTAATAATGGAGATGAAGGTTGATAAAGCAAATCTACAAAAAATAATTAATTAGAAATTAAAGAAATAAATTCTCTGTTAACCATTAGGATTACATTTTTACTTTCACTTACCTATATATCAAATATATAGTAAAGGAAAGTATTGCGATCGTGAAAATTTTTGAATTCCAGTTTTCAACGGACCAAGTACCGAAAAAAGGTGTGTGGGTGTGGTATCTCCTGGGCAAAATCTAAAAGTGCTATGAAACTGAAATTTCATATTTAAGACAACTATACGCCCAAGATGTAACAGAATCTTTTTCATTAAAATCAGCTAACCAGAAGAGCCACTTCATACCATGCATTTTGTGACTTTTTATGATTTACTCAAAAACGGCTCTAACAATTTTGATTAAACTCTATATATCGATATAAAACTTGATGGGCTTTAATATGATGTAGGTTTTATTCTGATTGAAATAGTCTAGCAGGGCTTAAATGCTGGTATGTTAAATTTTCTTTCTCTAAAGTACCTTTAATTTTTATATTTCAAAAAAATTGGAAATTCATCTTATTAGCAATGATAAATAAAGAGTAAATATACAAGTTGAGTGAATTCGATAAACAGCTAAAGGAGGAAACTGCAAACATGTTTTTTTATGCAATTAGAACACAAGAATAGTAATATAGATGTATAATATACCACTAGATGGCTAAAGATTTTAGAAAAAATATTATCTAATAGACGGAATTTTAAAGGTTAATGGAGAGTGATGAAAAGCCGATCAAATTAATTGATAGTTGTTGATAAAAATATAATAGATTATTTAATAACACACATGTTTCTATTGAAATAAAATATAATTAATTCATTAACAATTTATTTGTAACTTAAAAAAGTATTTGAAAATTCTTAAATTTATTTTAACAAGGAGGTAAGTGAAAGTCGTGTGTTGCACGCACCAGATTTTTTTAAGTTAGTTTTATGCATCATAAAAGATCATGATTGATGGAAAGATTAGGGTAAATTCTGAAATAGGCTCAATTTCAAACCCCACAACTAGCCTATAATGTTCTAAGTTAAAATGACCAGAAGAAAATAAGATATGTATTTAGATGATAAAGAATTAGCGAACACAAAAGTTTGAAGCCGATACTACTAATAATTTCCAAAAAAAATAGTAATTTGCACAAATGACATCAATAACACTTAAATCCATGAAGTTTGACCTCTCACCCTAACAAATCTATAAAATCCTTCAAGGTATCCCAAAACAAAACTGTCACATTGCTTTTTAAAAGAGTTTTTCATTGAAATGATACTAATAATGTCACTCCAGCAAACATTTATGACATGAATTACTCATCTTCTTAGTGACAGAATATTTCAACACAAAAAAATAAAGAAATAATAAAACTTTATTATAAGTTTATCTTTTTTAGGATACTGTATACAATTACACTAATACTTGAGAATGACTGATGTTACAGGGACAAAGTGAGAATCTTAAACTACTCTGTCAGGGTGAGGCATGACTTACACTTATTTGGCACCTAGTTCTGATTTTAAATTATCAAAATATTAATAGGATTCCATCTTACCTTTAATCTGAACTTTTTTAACATTTCTTTCTCTGCATTCTGTTTTTTCAACAATTCTTGTTTTTGACCTAGTAAAAATGTTATATGAAATAAGTTGTTATAATAAAAAATTACAAGTAAATTTTGTCCCACAAAACATAAAAACTTGCTTACGTTTTAATAATTCTTTTTGTTTGTCACTCACAGTTGGAGGTTTATCCATACTGTTCAATATTGAACCCAGTAAATCCATGATTATTCTTTACTTTTAAGTTCATAAAAGGAGAAATAGTAAGGTCCCTGAGGTATTTGTTATTGTTCAGCTGATTCCTCCATTCAATAATAAACCTAGCATAGAGCAACATCAAATAATCGATTATAACCAACAGTTATACGAAAGATTACTTACAGTTATACTTCAACTTCTAAATCACTGAGTCTTGTAAGAGTAGTTAGTTCTCCCTTAGATTCAACTAAAAATAAAGTCATTTCTTAACATATATATAAAGTACATAGCAAGGTAAGTTTCCTTTGACAATCTCTGATGGTTGGGATGCATTGACCATTGAACTGATATCAGAAGTTAAATGGGATACTGTCAGAAAATAAAAAACAGTGATAATTATCACTTATTCTGGTATGTCTCATTATCTTTAAATACTAAAGTTTACAATTTTTCATTTCTTTCTTCTCTAAATGGTCACGGCCGGTGATAAAATCGACGGTCCTAGTTAGATTCTCCAGTATTCTGTAGAGCTTTGTTTCTAGAGACATCAGTTCTGCCCAGGTCTATCTTTTCGCTTCTGGTTCAGTGCAGGAGGACACTGCTTTGCAGGATGTGCTCAGCGTTTGGTTCTCATTCACCACATTCGCACACAGGACTATATTATAATTTGGATTTTTCTGAAGAGGTGGGATTACAGTGGTCTGTGCAGATTCGAAAAATGATCCCCTGCTTATTTCTGTTAATACCGTACTAGGAGTCTTTAGGGTTATTTTGATAATGTTTTACTCTTTAACCTCTTATTATCTTTATATTATATTATCTTTTATCTTTAACCTCATCCATGTAGCATCTATTTGTGGTTGGAGGGATCCAGTCTTAACCAGTTCGTCAGCTTTCTCATTTACCTTAATACCGCAGTGTGCAGATATCCTGAAGGACCAGGATACCAGATACCACTGTAGAATCAGAAACCAATTTTCTGCTGTTTTCGTTGATTTTCTTTAACTGAAAGACTAGTTCAATAGAGCTTTTATTCCATCCTATTAACAGCTCTTGGACAGTTTTTTTTAATTTTATTTTAATGCTAATAAATATTGGTTGTAATTTTGTTTTGCTTAAGCATGGTAAAAACCTGGAATTTGGAATATACAGTACATGCTGATCCCTAAAAATTTCCCTTTAATTCATTTAAAATAATGGAAGCTTGTCCCTTCGATTATATATATAATAAATAAATAATAATAATAAAACTTTATTCTGAGACTATGTCCCTTAAGAATAACAAAAATGAACAGTAGATATTTATGCCTGGTCAAGAAAACAATAAAATTAATTTTTATTTACAAATGTGCAAAAAAATAAAAATGAAACACTACCTAGACTTATATTCATTCATGTACAAAAAGTATGGATAATAAACACACACAAAAAAAAAAAAAAAAAAAAAAAAAAGCAAAGAAAGAAGAAAATCTTCAAATGCCACTGATAGGGTTGAGGAAATTATAAAAAAACAATAAAAAAAAAAAGCAACTAATTATTCCACACTGCTAGGGTTAGGGTAAAATATTTAATGATAACTTGTATTGAAATTAAAATAAGTTAGTTGCAGATTCACATTTGTTGTGCATCTATTTCGGATGCCAAAAGATGTTGGAAAAGGTGAGATTTGAATGAGAGAAAGGAAGAAGCATGGTAGGGAGTAGGTAGGGAATTCCAGAGGGTTGCAGAACGGATATAAAATGAGTGATCAAAAGATTTAGTTCTATGGGTGGGAATGTAAAGGTCGGAATGGCGGGATCTAGTTTCAAGAGAGTGGACTGTGGATTTAAATTTAAGGATGCTGTTAATGTATGGAGGGTGTTGGGAGTTTATGATTTGGTAAAGGTATGATCCGAGAAAATATTTCCTCCGTATAGCAGATAGGAGCCACTTCAAATCGCTGTATAAGTGGGTCACTGAAGACCTCTTCGAGGTGCCGAAGATAAATCTTATGAACATGTTCATGATACGCTTGAGTCTGTCCTCGAGCACCTTCGGGAGGCTACCGTATACCACACAGCAATAATCTAAGTGGGGGAATATTAATGAGGAGACGAGAAGCTTACGGGCGGGAAGAGGGAGAAGATGCCGGGAGCGATGAAAAAACTTAATAGTGCTTATCGTTTGTCGGGAAATATGGGCAATGTGGAGTTTCCAAGAAAGGGTTTGATCAATAGTGATACCAATGTGTTTGACAGAGGAGCTAAAGGTGATTGGATGACCATTTAGGATTAGAAGAGAATTGGAACCTATAACAATGGCCTGCGTTTTCTTAGCATTAAGCCTTAGTTTATTCAGGATTGCTCAGACACAGATTCTATCTAGGTCTTCCTGAATATTGGCAAATGCTACGAATAACTCAGAAGGGGAGAAGGATAGGTAGGTATATATATGTTTATTTATTTTGCCATCCTTGTAATGTAAAAGTCATATAATTTGAATTCAAAACCATAAAACCATTAAAATCGTAATGTTTTTGAGATAGGAAGAAGATCTTGAGTCAGAGGGCATTGTTTTAATGAATTTCAAATTGTTTACTTTTTTAATTCTATTGCTCTTTATTCTTCGAATATGGTTCGTTTGACTTTGTTTTTGACAGCGCGACCCAGGATCCTTAATTCATCAATAATTAACCATTAAAGTCACTTCCAAACATTATGATGTTTTACTATCGCAGATTATTTACATTATAAGAAAACAAAACAAATCTCCATGAAACTTCAAGGAAATGCTTAATACTCAAATAGTCAGCACCTAACACTAGAACATATAAAAATATCGTTTGCGTATGCTAGGACATAATTGTAACATACCTATTGGATGAAATGTTTAAAACTAATGTAAGAATGATGGAGGAAAATAGGGAACTTAAAACGTTGGATTGAATAATGGATTCGTCCGAAGATGTTTATGTTAAGGCGAATATGATTTGCTCATAAATAGTCTACAAAGGAAAAATCAACACAATGCTCTATTTCTTAGTAAAATAGGACGTTGGTGTCGACATATTTTCTGCTCTGAACGTTTTTTAAAAACCCAGCAACTAAAAGGATCACGCTTCCGGACATCTTATGTAAAAAGAACGATTAA
This sequence comes from Piezodorus guildinii, assembly GCA_023052935.1. NCBI lineage: Eukaryota > Metazoa > Arthropoda > Insecta > Hemiptera > Pentatomidae > Piezodorus > Piezodorus guildinii. Next base: position 69,437,259 of record CM041293.1, read on the forward strand.
CAAATGTTTTATTTAATCAAAATAGTTTCCACTAGTATCAATAATTTTCTGCAACGTGTTGGCTACTTTTCTATTTTCTTGGAATATAATTTCCTATCTTTAGAATTGATTAACTCCAAAAACGCGTTTTTTAATTCTATTTGTTTATTAATTTTTTTTAAAAGTAAGCAGTGGGTCCATGTGTCTAAAAAAATGATAGTCAGTTGGAGAGAGTTTCAATTCCAAGCATGGTCATCAAGAGGGCTCCATTAGATTGACTCAAAATGGTTTCATTATTTCCAAGTTCTGATGTATTGTGATTTGGTTACAAAAGGATTTGGCATTGATGATCTCTTTAGGATTAAGAAGCTGTAGTGAATCAAACCAAATGAAGTCCACCAAGCAGTAACCATTACTTTTTTGAATCGAGGGCTTCTCTTTTGTCGAGCCACAGTCCAGAAAGTCTACTGTTATTGTAGTGTATCCCCTTTTCATCACAAGTAACATTGCTGGACAGAAAAGGGTCCTATTTGCAAAGAAGTGTAGCACAAACTTCATAACAGATTTTTTTTTATTTTGGCAGTCATTTTATGTGTGTGGAACCCAATTCCAGAGCTATTTTACCTTTCCAATCTCCTTGAGGTGGGCATCAACAGTTGATTTGCCAAGATTAAGTTTCTATGTAAGTTATGAAATAGTTTTTTGGGGTTTTCTCCCACCATATCCCAGAAACATTTTTATCAATATAGGAAGTCCTTCCACGACCTTATTTGTCTTCAGGAATGAAGTCTCACTCCCAAAATTTTTTGAACCACTGTTGAACTGTGCAACATTAATACTGCTCTTGCCTCAGACTCCATTAATGTTTCTAGCAGTCTGTACCCTATTCCGGCTGAGTTTAAACTTGTAAAACAAAATTATACAAATATCATGTATTGGCATTATAGTAAAGACTGAATTATTTCAAAGCAGTGAAATGCTACAGAGGTAAACAACATGGTTTGGAAGAGAATAAATAAGTTTTAACATTCATACAAATTAATTATCCAGTAAACATAATTGTTTGTTATAAAGAGGGTAATTTTAAGGAATACTCAAAATCCAGCATTATTTCAGAAAAAAACAATATTACAATAATAAAGCAATCTTACCCAAACACTATTGGGGTGTAAACAAATGTCTATTTTAAGTATTAAAATTAACTTGATTTTTCATTCACCTAAAATAAGTTTTAAGCATTAAAGTAGTTTTGAATTGATAAAATTTCTTACACCAATTTTGAATTCCTCCAATGCACAACAAGTTTTTACCCAAAAGAAAGTGAGCCATAGCTCTGAAGAGGTAGTAGTCTGATAATGCAAGATCAGGACTATATTTTGGGTGCGGTAGATGTTTGATGGCATCCATCTCAGCAAATATCTGCTTTGTATATCGAGAGGTGTGCGGCCAGGCATTGTCTTGCTAGAACAAAACATTCTTCCGATTCACCAAAGCCGGGTATCACATCTCCAAAACTACATACATCCATTGCAGCTGTTCTGAATATAGCACTGAATCAACGGAATGTCCATCAAACACAAACTCGTAGTGAACTACTTTAAAATTCCAAAAAACCGAAAGCATGATATCTTTTTCAATTGACTTCTTTTAGGGACCGGTAAAACTGGTTGGCCTTAGTCTATCCATTGTCTTTTTGTGTTAGGATTGCGCCAGTAAATCTACTTTTCGTCACAGGTAACAGTTCTATTGGAGAAAAGTTCTTTGGATTTCGGAGGAGCAAAGATATGTTTCCACACAACATTCAGCTTGCTGCTGGGTGAGCTCATGGAGAACTTGTCAACATGATCTTTTCAGTTTCCCCAGTTGGTTTAAGTGACCATTCACACTTGATTGCGGCACTCCGAGTTCGGAGGAGAGCATCAGAGGGCTAACAATAAACATCTTGAGTTATAAAAAAATGGTCACTTTTTTTTACTCACCCCAATAATTCAGTCGACTGATAAAATAAAACATATTTATACTGATCACTGACTAGGTATAGGTATCAAACAGAGTATAATAAAATACATGGACTTAAAATTACTTTATTAAAATTATTCACAATAAAAAGGAAAAAGAAGTCAAGATTTATATTCTTTTCCATGTGTAATCGTGGTCATAAAGGTATGAACCACAGAACTGGTGAGGAGGTTTTTCATTCCAATCCTGAAAATAAAAAAAAAAGTATAAGCAAAGTAGAACATAATAAGTAGTTTCAAAGGAAACATTCAACTACTGACATAAGTTAAAATATCTATCTCATATCAATTAATTTGATGAAAGAGAAGCTTAATAATGAGGAAAACAGTTTTGAAAATAAAAATAAAGGCTTTTAATGAAGTTGGTGAAAACAAACATTTTAAAATAATGTAACAATAAATAAAAATGTAAAATGTAAACTATTATCTTATTCCTAATGTCTAATTTTCCATACAATAAATAATATTTGAAGTTTAATACAAGTTAGTAATTAAAATGCTTGTAAAATTTATGGGAAATAATATTTTCAAGAAGATATTGAGTAACACAATATCCTAATTTGTCATTCATAGTTATTTCAATTCTCTAGAGTATAATGCAATTAAATTTAAACATTTGAATAATAAGTCTTACTGCAGGAGACAATAAGGAAAAATAGTTTTGTCCAGAAGGTCTTTGATAAAGATAATAAACTTTTCCAGCAACTTTGCGGAAATTGCAAGCTGTATGGTTTAGGGCTGAACTTTCTTGTGCCTCTTGAACAGCATTTACTAGCTGTTGGCGAAGGAATCTCATTTGATCAGATATTGTAATTATTTTAGTCATCACAGTTTGTTTTAGCCTTGAATCGACCTGAGGAAAAAAGGTAAACATCTTATACACAAAATTTCCAAAAGTTTAACAATTTGTAACTAAAATAAATAAAACTAAAATACAAACAGCTTAATTTTATATTAATGTAAATGCAAAACTACAAACAAATTAATATACTAACTGTAGATGTAAATTCATCCAATTCTGCTAATTCATATCCTGTAACACGCTTCACATGATTTCCTAATGGAGAAGCTCCAAGAGGGTTTAAGCTACGTTCAACTAATTCGGCTAAAAATATATATAATTAATTATTTATTATATTGGTGAATAGCAACTAAAATAAAAAAATATACATATCTATAATAATTATTTTATCGATGATCAATATAGAACAAATAAATCATTAATTTAACCAAGCCACACGTGCAGCTCAGATTTTATAAAGAGAAGAAGGTATTACATGTTATATGTATTACCTAATAATACATTAAAACCCGTGTCCAAGATTTTTCTTCTGCCTCTAATATTATCATAACTCTTCTATATTACATTAAATAGAAATGCAACTTCCACATAGAATTAATTTCTATTTAAAAAAAGAAAAATTAGAAAATTTAACTGACAGAACATTGATATGATTCTTAAGTACAAAAAAAAATTCTAAATAACAGAACGTATTTTTAAGGCTGCAATAATATAGATGTGTTCCCTCCAACCTGCTTCAACTGCTACACATGCACAGTACAGGTTTAGGACGGAAAAGCCGTACTGCGCAGGTGCTCATTATGTTTCAAACCCACCAGCTAAACTGATCGCAAAGCAACTAGCCCATCCATCTTCAGGGCAGATAGTTAAGTAGTCCTAAGCTGTTTCTTTAAATAGTTTTAACAAATTTTAAGACTGCTTGATAGAATATTTCTTAACAATTTTAGTCAACTGTACTTATAAAACCAAAACATTTAGATGAGGGATAACCTGTAGTGAATCAGCAAGAATAATAACAGCCTACTATACCCAAGGCCATGGGTTTAAAGCAGGTGGCCCGAGGATTTTTTAATGGGAGAAAAAATTCTTAGTAATGCTGTCCTTAGAAGGAGATGTGAAAAGAGGTTCCAAACCTGTGGGATATCAGGTACTAGTTAAAGATCTCTATCCCGATTAAACCTGGATAGGCAAAATTTAAGACTCCCACTGTAGCATCATTGTCTGATTAGACACAGCAGCATAAAGTGAAGTTAAATGGATAAACTATCAGATGAGGTGTTCATTAATTTTAAAATAATTCATTATTCTTTAAATCATTTATAATAAAAATATTTTAAGTTTAATCCTACTTATTTGAATTCCTGAATGTTATAAGGGCAGTTTTGCATTATAATTAACTTTTTGTAAAATAAAGTTAACACTTTAATTTCTTAATTTAAACCTACAGGTAAAATTATGAAATAATTGTAAAATAGCAATTTTAACATTCATTTATTCACAGCAATATTTTTCATTAAATATTCTAATAAATAAATACCTGGTCCATTCTTCATTATTTCATCTAACATTCTTAAACACGGGGGAGTTAGTGACTCTCCAGAACTTGAATCAATACGTTTATTAATCTGAACTGAAAATAAAGAAACAGTTAAAAAATAAAATAATAAGTTAGTTTCAATTGAATTTGCTAAATAAAGTAACCATACTAGTCAGTTATGTTGAATTCTAAAAGTTCCTTTAACTTTATTTTATAATTAATAGAGAATGACTTTTTCTTAAAATTTAAAACATAAGGTATCCATCTCTAAGATCTAAAGCAAATAGAACTATAAAAAGGTGTAGGAAATAAATTTAAAAAAATACATACATATATACAGGTGCGAGTTTGTATAATATAAAATATCTCTTTATCAGGTTCTTCATCTCAACACAATATAAATCAAAGTTAGCTAACCCTAAATTTTAAAGATTACAATTACACAATGATCAAAAGCCTATTTAAAAGCATAACTATAAAATTAAAACTATGAGAAGATACTGTTTGTCAGAAAATAATAAAAGATTACATAATAGAGAATATTTTATATATATATATATATATATATATATATATATATATATATATATATATATAATATTTAGAGACTTTGAAGTGTGTAAAAATGCACACAGGGGTCGAGGGTAACGGGCGTGCCAATCATCTCGCTAAAGAAGCTGCTTGTAGTGATCACTTACCATTCTACGATAAAGCACCTTTATTCTATATGAGGGACATGAAATCTGATTTTATAGCAAGGTGGGACAAGATGTGGGTGACCTCCACTGAGTCTCCAAGTTTACACAGATTCACACCACACATAACATTACACAATTACACATTTATAAATATGGATAATATAATATAAAATACTTTTATATAATATAAAAGACCAAATAGGTTGGATGAGCGTAAACAGTTTTTTTCGGAAAGGATGAAAGCCTTTTGGAAGAACTCAAACGAAAAACTGAACGAGTTAGTTGCTTAACATCTTCCGTTCTGGGGAAAATTTGGTGATAATAATAATATATAATATAACAATCTCGGGTTACGGTGTTTGTGGTTGTACCCTACAAAACGGGTTGACCAATTTTATGAATATTTGGTAAGTTTGAGAATAGGTCCTAAAGTATATTTCAAACCAGTAGCTGATTCAGGTGTCCCTATCCATTAATGTTTTATTTATTTTTCATAAAAATCTTCTTTTTTTTTTTTTGTATTATTTTTTTATTTGGCATCAAAAAATATCTATAACCACCAAGTTTTTACCCTTCTTCCCCTACCCTCCTATTTCTGTATCACGATTTTTATAAATTTGTATGTACAATACCCAAATAATTTACCTGTCGTTGAGATTACAAAAATATGGTGTGACCATAATTTTATTCAGTTTCATTGGAAACATATGATTTAGATTAAATATTATGACAATATAACATTGCTAAGTATAACTGTCACTAATAAGTTTAAGCCCCAATTCGACACTTAACATTACCTTTTACAAATATATTATACTGCTATATTACTGTCCTTATGTTAAAAAAACAAAACAATAATTACATTCTTTTAATATTATTTTTGCTCTTTTTTTCCTTTGCTGGTTATCAAATTCTTTCAACTTTTATATTTAGCCACTTTGTATAAATTCTAATAAGATGCTATGGTTAATTTGTTTGAACCTACAAAATTAAAAGTACTTTGGAGAATATAAATTTCAAATATCGGTGTGTAAGCCCTGTCAGACTATTTCAATCAGAAAGAAACTTATATGATGTTAGGGCCGATTAAATTTTACACCATTTTTGATGAATTGTAAAAAGGCGCAAAATAAATTTTGGGGCATCACAACATTTGCTTGGTCAGTTAGTATATATATTAAATATATAAAAACATATTAAACTCATACAAATTTAGACTACGTTAGATTGAAAATTATCTAACATATAATTATAAAAGCTTGATTTGTATCACTTTAATGGTTGGTGGCCACTAGTGATATTAGGTGAGCAGCAAGGTCATTTGTAGCATATTGGTAGTTACTTTCTCTAATATTGTTTAAGATATGGATATTGAAATTTTCTTTATGGGGCTGAATCACTTATTCTCGAGGTTGTAGATGAAAATCACAAACGTGGAATATGATTTTACTAAGAACAATAACAATTATTTGCACAGACAAAATAAATATAAGATGAAAGTTTTACCCGCAAATGGGCAGAAACCCCAAAACAAATGAAATAACATTTAAGCAAATTTTCTAAAGAGAAACGTTTTTAACCGATATAAAAAATATATCGTTAATTTAATTACCTTCCATCATACAGTCTTCAGATAAACTGTCTTCTCTTTTTCGTTTATTCATATCTCAAAGAAGTGACGTTTAATCAAAATCCACGATCACACCAAACACAAATTGCAAATGGACTTCTGGGACAGGTTACATACCAGTTAGGTTACAATGTTTAGAACACGGAAAAAATTAGCCGATACACTTCACAAAGCTTTTGTCACATCATGTATGGCTGTAACGTTAGTAGGACTGGGATTATTAGGATTTCGAGCAGGTGAATTTCTTCTTAAAGTAAGACCAATGCAAGAAGCTAAAAAACTAGAGATCAAGAAAGAACTGTTAGAAGAAGGACGAGCGAAGGATGAGTTGCCTGACATTGCTCAAACTTTAAGAACATAGTAAGTCATTTAATTAACTTATTAAGTTTAAGTGAAGTGCTTATTAAATTTATATCTGAACGTCTTTGTTACAGGAATATACTATGCAAGTTTTGAAGACTTACTTCATGCTTTTCCGAAATGTTGAAAATTTGCGTTAATATGAGATGCTTCGTTTATTGAAAGTTAATTAACTCAATTGAAACCAAAATTGATAAATTCAAAAACTCAACATTGCTGTAGTTGCAATAGTTTTAACAGGTTGGATTTTCGTGTTTTGGTAATTGTAGATTCATGATGTGTTTGTTTAATAACTTGTTTTATTTTTTGAATATCTTTCTATCTTTTAAAATTATAGTATTGAGTTTGGGGTGTTCTATTTCGAATCATTAAAAATAAAGGAAAAAAACCTTGGTGGGGGATCGATTATATTGGTACTCCTGCAATCAGTTGTTTAGGTGAAAATGGCTGGTGGATGATGTAGTTTTTAGTTCTCACCCACAATTTAAATTTTATATTTCTTTTTGTTTTATAATGACTTCTCGGAGGTATGTTAGTTAATTTTTTTTAGAAATATATATATTTGCATGTTTTTCAACTGTTGGAAAAAACATTGTATAATAAAAATGATATAATTTTTTATTGAAGATGGAATTGTTGATATGTTCAAGTTTGTTAACCCTATAAACAATCATGTACGATTATTTTATAGAATATAGAAATATTTCAATTGACTTATTTTATTTTCCTTTTGTCTGTCACTCATTCATTCATGCCATGATGTACCTTGAGCATGACAAGTGTTCCTTTAATTTTCTTTTGTCGGAATAAGATAGTGTTTTTTTTATTCATTACACTTGAATCAAAATAAATTTATTAATTATGATCAAATACCACAAATTTAAATCTATTAATGCATTTTTAATAATTTGTGTTTTATTTGCAGTACACACATTTTCTTTATTTTTAGCCAACATGTACCTAAAAAATAAATTCAAGTGATATAGTTATTTTTGGAACTGTTACATTGTCCAATGCTTTATAAATTACTTCTGATATTTGATATATGTACTATTTGTTTATGTCAGGAAGTTTTTACATAATACAGTAGTAATATATTTTCTGGGCAAACTAGTTTTCATACAGTCATTGTTAATATTTATTAATTGTATAGCAGCTTTTGGTAATGTTAATTGATAAAAATTTATTTTCAATGCTTTGTCAAAATTTTTTTAAATTTGTTATTGCTTGAAGTAGGATCTTTATTCTTCTTTTGTTTTAATTAATAACGCACTTTGCATGTTTTTTTGTTTTGTTTTTTTATATAAGAAATGAATTAAACCTTCATTTTTAATAAAATGAACCCTCAGAGGGAAGTGCTTCCTGTTAGATAAAGTATCAGTACTATTCATTTTAATCATCAGTGATACATAAATTTTAATTTTTACATACCGTTTATTCTGGTTAATATATCCATAATTGCATCTGTGCTTGAATTGCCAATTCAACTTCATGGTTTTACTATTAAATGTTCTCTCTGATTTTATCATTCTTTTGACCACAAAAGAATAAACCATTATTTTCCCTACTTTTTAGCTTAAAAATACTGTTTATTTTATTTTTTTAAATAATTTAAAAGTCCAATGCACTTAACTAAATTTTTAACTTAATCTCCAGGTATATTGTTCCTTATATTAAATGTAACCAACTTTTTTTTCCCCATACAATTAATGTATATTAAAATTTTTATATGTTATGTTAGTGGAAGTCCAATTTTGTATCTCTATTCCTTATAATTTGCTGGAACATATCTGAACAAGCCAGTGACTCATAAAGACTATGATACCAAATTAACAAAACACTAGTTGCTTTTAACTATGTTAAATTACCTTTCCAAATTAGTTAGTCTTCCTCTTTTTTAGCATGTAACATATACTTATTGAATTCATTATCACAAAGATTCGGCTTTTATTGATTTCATATATAATGATTACTTACAATAATTGTGCTTAAATTTTGTTTAGTAATTATTTATTTGCTGTAGTTTATGGTATATTCCCAGAAGGATATTCTGTGTTTTGTTTAAGGAAATAATTTTTGTTTGTTAATATTTTGAATAAGGATTATTTATTGTAATGATTATGAGTAATTGCTTTGTTTATACTTAGTGTTTTACTTGCTGTTTTATAGTAATATATATTTAGAGATTTAAATTTTCTTAAAGTTTATGCACTGAATGATATTTTGTATATTTTTTGTAAATTTTTTTATACTATAATTTATTCTCCGTGAGTTTTCTTCAAAACATCCTACTTCTAATACATCATTAAACTTAAAAACTTGACTAGCCCACATCTTATAATATAGCTCTAAAAATTTTGATGAATACTATTTTCTTCTTGAGGATTAATGAAAACCTAACGTCCTTTAAAATTAATCTTTGTACTTTGGCCCCTTAAAACATAAAAAAAAAGTGACACCTGTTGTTTTACCACATTACTTTCACCTTCATCTATCTAAAATTAATCCAGGCAATGGATTAGTTCTATTTTACCCATTCCGAAGCTGATAATATTAGGCATATTCAAGCTAATTCAGAAGATATGTTAATTGCCTTAACAGCCATTTAAGACAAAGTAACAAGATTCTGTCTGTAAATATCAACCTTATAAATGTATTATACTCATAATTATTTGGAACTAGTAAAACTTAATATAATAATGTACAGAATTGATTGATTTTTTTATTTAATAGTGGTAGAAAGCATATTCATCGCCATATGTAAAGCTATTTTGTGGCTAATCAGTCATCTATTACTAAAATAACATCAATATGTTACAATATGATTTTACATATACGCAGAAGTATAAAAACATGAAGGCCCATCCATATCAATTGATATCAGTTGATCCATATCAGTTGATACCTTCTGCTTCATCTATTCCCAATGACTTTCTAGTAAAGGTGGATTAATCAGGAGTCAGTCTTTTTCTAAATATTTTAATTTTACCGACGTTTCAGCTCAAGCTTGTGAGCCATCATCAGGGCATTACTGAGCCATGTGCATGCATAAACTGATTCCAGTGGCTTACACAAGCTTGAGCCGAAATGTCAACAAAATTAAAATATTTAGAAAGAGACTGACTCCTGATTAATCCACCTGTGATAGTTTCTACAGTTGACTATACATCCTCAATATGACTTTCTAGTAAGGTTTGTAGTAAGGCATAGTCTTAGATGTTGATCATAGAGAAATATGGTTTAAAAATATAGCACTTCTGTTGCATAAATTATTGAAGGAGTTTTGTCATATGATACAAAAATACTAAACATTCATCTAACACTTGGTTGAGATAGGTTAAAGAAAATGATACCTTACCTAGGGTCTCAACCATTGTTACTAAAAGCTCGCTCTACTCCAAGAATGCATTTTAACTCAATCATTTATAGAACCTTTCAGTATTCAATTCCTCATGAAATAGGCCTTGATAACCGAGTGAGCTGAGGTGTAACCTTTTTTTTTTTTTCCCCTTCGGCTTATCTTATGCATTGCAGCTTTTAATAAGTTTATTGTGCGCCATCCATTCTTCTGTTACTACAGTCCTATTGCCTAGGTAAATTTGACCAAACTATAGGGTTTGATCAGTTCACACAACTTATGATCTATAATACAGTTGATGCCAAAATGGTAAAACCGTATCCTGGCAATCTCTGGACAACAGCATATCACATGATATGCAGTTTCATCTGATGTAACTTTAGTGAATTCACAAGTCATACAGCTCTGTATGTGCTGGTTGAAATTAATTTTGTGGCATTCCTATGAAATTAATCTCGACCTACCCTCTCTGGTCAGGTTAGTTACCTATAAGATAATACCCAAAAAAAAAAAAAAAAAAAAAAAAAAAAAAGATTCTGTGTGATATTAAGCAATACAAGGACCTTATATTACTAATCTCAAACACTCATAATAAAAATTATATTTTATTAATTATTAGGTGAAAATGGTTGCTATAGACGTTTGAGTCAGAAATTGTTAGATGCTAATTAATGATTGTTTTCCTATTGCAAGGTAAATCTAAACAAACTCAACTAATGCCATTAATTATAAGTTAAAAAAAAAACAACCTGATAAATGATTTTATTTCTGAGATTTATTGCTATTTTACATCACCCTGGGGATGGTTAATCAGTACCCTCTTCACAATGGGTGGATTTTTTTTATACCAAAGAAATGAAGTAACTTTAATAACTTTTTTTGACATATGATATCATATAACTATAATATATATATATATCTATATTGAGTAATACAAATATTATGTATTAAATCTTTCAAATAGAAATTTGTTTATCAATTTTTAAATATAGAATATATAATAGAACAAGAAACTTTATTTTGGGATGATGTCCCTTAAGAATAACAATTATGAACAAAATATAAATAATAACTGGCCAAAAACAATTATAATAATAGTAAATATATACAATTATATTTAAAAAACAAAATAAAGAAGAAAAAAAGGTCATAGGGATATCTCTATGTACAGATTCTAAAAGAAAAAATAAGAATAAACCTAAAATTTAACTTTTAAATCTCATTATAAGTGAATACGCTGTTCACCTCACATTACTAGGCATAATAAAATTAGCTTACATTCTAATTGGCTACAGGTATACAGGTTTTATATTATACAAATTTACAGTTTAATATTTAAAAAAATTATTTAATTTAATACTAACAATTTTTATGTTGTATACAATATTATCCATTTAGAAATACTAAATGAACTAAGAGGCAATGCTATTTGAATGTGTCACTTTGTGTTGTTAATGAAGACATAATTAACGTGGTTATGGTCTTAATTATCTGAAGATCTAAATTTTAACATGGTCTCATAATTTTGAATTTGTTCTTATAATGTTTGCTTCATTGAACATTATAACACCTAATGATCTAAGCATTATTTTTTTAAATATCATAGAATAGTAATCATATCTTACCTAGCTATGAAAAACAAAACAAAAAAACAATAGTATGGATTAGTGATGAATATTTTTTTTCTAAATCACATATATGTGTGTGAAATAAACTACAAAACTATTTATTGTTCTCTAGATGGTTCCATCCTAATGTAACAGGACTCGAAGCTGAATGCCTACTTCTAGAACGAGGCTATGATGGTTCTTTTCTCGCAAGACCCAGTAGATCAAATCCTGGAGACTTCACTTTATCAGTCAGGTAATTTTGCTTTAATATAAGAAAACTCTAATCAATTTCTAACAAATGGGTTTATTAAACTCATTTAATCAATAAAGCTACTCATGAAGTGGAATCACTTGTAGCTGGGTGGCTAGCGTAACAGCCTCCCATGCTAAAGGTCACGGGTTCAAACCCGCAGGTGGTCCTAGGATTTTTTAATGGGAGTAAAAAATCCTTAGTTATGCCGTCCTTCGGAGGGGACGTAAGTTAGAAGGTAATAAAACCTGGGTAGGCAAAATTTAGGACTCCCTCTGTAGCATTGTCCGATTAGCCATAGTAGCATAAAGTGACGTTAAATAAATAAACAAACAAACAAGCTACTCATGAAGTATTATCGTTATGAGTAAATAGGCTTTCCTATTTATGTTTGTCTTAATGAAATTCTTAAAATAATAGAGGTTATGTCTGACCTGGGTTGAAGGAAAAGGATGTAATGGACTGGAAGAAAGGGGTTTGAGGGAGAATTTGGTTAAGATAAACTTCATACCTGCAAATATCCTAATTAAAAAAAAGAAAATATAGTTTAAAATCATTAGTAGCTAGTTAAATACATTAAAGGCTTCAGGTTGATAGTCTCAATTTTGTGTTAATCTCTTATGTCTGCACCTGATTCTGATTCTGTTGTCTCCTGATAATCCTGATTCTGTATCAATCTTTCTTGGAATCTATAAGGTTCTTTTGGCATTATAAAGTGATAGATAGTAAAAAAATCTTCAAATACTTCATGAAAATCGGTGGTTGCACTTGCATCTATATACAATTTTTCCAAACCAGCAAGTCCCATTGAAGTATCTTTTTACTACTCACTCCTACTATAAAAAAAAACTCACTGTAATGTCAAAAAAATAGTGATTAACACAGAATCAATATTATATTAAAAAGAAATTTCTTTATATATATATATATATATATATATATATATATATATATATATATATATATATATATATATATTTTATTTATACAAGTGACCTTCAAGATTTGAAACCAAATCCTATATGGTCAACAAAATTTCTATATTAATTGCTGTTAAAGCATGAGAATCCATGATTGACTTATGCAACTTTGTTTCACTTAGGTTATTTCATTTCAAAAGATTCTTGATAGATGTAATTATGATTGCTGTACTGCTGGGCTTAAATATATCTATATATTCAGAATCATTCCATACCTTATCCAGGTTCTGCAACCTCTTTCTCCTGATTCAATCAAGGCCATTGTTCTTTTGATTATCTTTCTTGGATCAACACAGTAGCAGAGCCTTCTAGACAATCTCTCTCTTTATCTGATCTATGGGTTTTTAATTACATCTAGAACTTTATCCAGGGAGATAAAAATCACTGGACTCACAATAAAACTAAGCTTATGAAAGATACAAAAATGATGTATAAATATACCACAGCTGAGCATGATTAATTTAAAAAGAGGTTTTATATTCCCTCTCCTTCCAATGTATTTTTAATGTGGTAGCAAATGAGACAATATATTTTCAATGACCATCCATCATACAGCCTTGTCATAGTACGACTATTGTAATACTTACTATTTAGTCAAGTGATTTTAACAGCCTGAAATAAAACTGGTATATACTCAGGTGTGGTCAGGATCTTGCTTAAAAACGATCCTCTTCCGCTCCCTATTAAAATTTGTGTATGATTTATTTAATTGTATTGTTTTATATACAATTATATAGTTTATATAGGTATAGTTTTATATACCTTAATAAAAAAAAAGGAGCGAAGTGGTCTAGTGGATAGAGCACTTGTTTATTGTTCATCTGGTCCTGGGTTCGAACCCTGGCTGTGGCAGAATATTATTTATTCTGTTAATTCGGTCGGGAAACGACCCTAGGATATGGAGACCCTCCTGGGGTAGATCCAGCCTCTGTGAATTGGGCACCCAAAAACGTTGGGAAAATACCTTGCGGCTGAGCGTGATCAAGGCCTAATCACCTCATTGCACCACTGTTGGATTAGAAACAGTACGAATCTCTATATTGTAATATACCCATTTTTTGTAATTAAAGTATTTATTTATTTATTATTTGAGTATTGTGTTAGGCAGGCTAACAATAGGATAAAAAGTGAAATTTAAATAACGACTTCAATTGTATGATTGTTTCCAAACATAGTATCCATTTTGGATGCTAGGGTTTTACCAGGTAAAAATGAACCAGGTAAAAATTAACGAGGTACATACAAATTGGGAGGTTAAAAGGGCTCAGTGGGAGTTGGGACCTGAAAGGGGAAGTAGCTGCTGTTTGAATATGGAGAATAATCTTAGTCTGCATATTGTTGTATTATTGTAAGTTGTAATTATAATTAAAAGTTAAATATAAAATATTTGCCTGATTGTCAAGAACCCATAATTACCCTGAGAGTAAAATGAAGTACATATTGTGTGAATTGATTTTTTCTTCTAAGAAAATTTAAATAAATAAGTATATTATAATATGTACTGAGCCTAAGACCCTTTATGGGTTGTAGTGGAACAGATTTTTTATATACCTGAAATATCTATATATTTTATAACTATAGGTGCTCATTTGAAAATTTCTAACCACATGAAAGGGAAATCATCTTAATCTAATCTGTATTAACAAATACAATAAAAATATTAAGGCATATTAGACGATATCCATGGATTGTGTGCACCATGGAAAGCCTTGCATCTGTTCTGGTCATTTTACAATGAACTGAGAAAGATTTTGTAATTGGAACATGAAACAAATTATTTCTGGATAACTCAAGTTTTGTTCTGGTGGAGGAAAGCTTCACTCATGAATGGGATTAGTCTACATTTATGTTGTGAATGAGTATAAGGGTATATAAGGATTATGTAAAATAGCTGAAATGTATTGAGTAATTATGGTTATGCCTGATTCTACTGCTATGTGGTTATAAAATTTAATGGAAAGAAATTAATATCTGTAATTGAATAATAAATGTATTATTATCTTAAAATTAGTTGAGAGTGTAACTGATTGACCGATAGCGAAATTATGCGTCTTATAGTTACTCTTACCATAAATGCATAAATGTCAATAGAAATATTCATTGTAGACGAGCGAAGCTGCAGGTTACAGCTAGTTTTGTATAAAATGAATTGTATTAGTTTTAAATATAAATAATGATAACTTTGATTAGTTTAATTAGTTATTTTCAGTTACAGTGTTTCTGTCAGAAATTTTTTCATCTCCTTTTTTTCAGAAGAAACAATGAGGTTACTCACATCAAAATACAAAATACTGGTGACTTCTATGATCTTTATGCTGGGGAAAAATTTGCAACCCTCTCAGAGCTGGTTCAGTATTATATGGAAAATCAAGGACAATTAAAAGAACGAAACGGTGAAGTTATAGAATTGAAATTTCCATTGAATTGTGCTGATCCTACAACTGAAAGGTAAGTTCTGATACACCCTTGTTTTTGTTTCATTTTAGCTGTCAACACTTAGTTAGTAATAAATAATTGTTTACTCATCTAATTATTAAATAAATATTTTAATAAGTATTATTCTACTCTCTTTTTAATTCTTCTTTTTAGCAATTGTAATCAGAAGAAATTAAGTCCCGATTAAAGATGGGAAATGCATGTTATTATTCAGTTGCTAAGTTACTTAGTTCGTGGCTTCTATCTAAAAATTTAAAGGTTAGAATTTATAAAACTGTTATTCTTCCGTCGGTTCTTTACGGATGTGAAACGTGGCCGCTTACTTTGAAGGATGAACAAAGGCTCAAGGTTTTCGAAAATAAGGTACTGCGTAAAATATTTGGTCCGAAGAGAGATGAGGCCCCTGGGGAGTTTAGAAGTTTGCACAACGCGGAATTGCGGAACTTGTATCCTGTGACTATAATTGAGTTGATAGCATCACAGAGGCTCAAATGGGCGAGTAAAGTTGTGCTCGATGAGAAGCGGATTCCGAGAAAGTTGGTATTTGTTGATCCGACTGGACTGGTAGACGTCCGAAAGGTTCGGCCGAAGTGTCCATGGGAGGATTGCGTTAAGGCTGATCTGGGAGGCTTGGGTTTGAACGGTGAACATTGGACATGTCTGTGTAGACAGAATTTGGTGGTATCGGCATCGAACCTTCTAGTTCGGTAAGCCTATTATTATTATTATGCAATTTGTAATATGAATTAGTTTTTCTTCAATAATAGCCCTGATGCCTCAAGTCCTTTTCATAGTAGTTAAGATCACTATGAACTCATATGTTATTTAATATCTATGCATTCATTCATTAATATGAAATTAATAATTCCCTATGACTAGGTTCAGCTGTCAATGTTACTTTTATATCATCAAATTATAATCTGAATATCATGTTAAGGTTTATATATATGTCAAATATGTGTTAACAGTTAATTATTTGTATCAGGTCTCTCAAGGCACCATATCTCATATAAATAGATAATTTAATTTTGGTTTTAATAGAAGTCAACATTTGCCTTTATGATTTGTTATTAGGCTCGATATAAACCTATAAAAATAAATAAGTAATTGTTTGTTTATTTATTTAACATCCTTTGGAGGGGACGTAAAAAGGTGATCCAGAGCCTTTGTGATGTCAGGTACTCGTTAAAGATCCCTATCCTAATTAAACCTGGATAAGCAAAATTCAGGACTCCCACTGTAGCATCGTCTGATTATTCACAGTTGCATAAAGTGACGTTAAATAAATAAACAAACAGACTAAATAAATGATTAATTGTTTTTTCTTGGTCAATGACAAAGATTAATTATTAAATAAAATAATTGTAACGAAGTTACACTTTTATTATTTAATAATTTATTTCAAATTTATATTCACTAATTTTGTGAGGGAAAGAGAAACACATGGCTAAATATTTTAGTAACAATTCAATATTTTAGTAACAACTAAATATTTTAAACAAAATTTCAATGTTGCTCTTGAGCACGGCAAAATCATGTTTGAAGCATTTTTATTGAGACTGGAGAGTCCATTAATTTTATTCCTAAAATACATCTTTTACTATTAATTTGAGTAGGAAAAATTGTACACCCATTATTATAAATTTTTAGAAGTTCTTTAACTTTTTTTTATTTGAATGTTCAAGATAAACATAATAATATTTGAGATATTCATGAAAAACGCACGGGATCACAGAGTTTATACCCATTCATTATAATTGAGTTGATAGTATCATGGTGACTTGTTAAGCTCATCGAAGAATGAATTCCTTAAAAGTTAGTATGTACTTCAGTACTTCAGCAGTTTACCAACTGGTAGGCATCCAAGAAGGTGTTGGTTAGAGGATTCTGTTAAGTCTGATCTCAGGTGCTAGGGCTTGGACGGTGATCATTAGACGAATCTGTGTCACCATCATTTGGCATTATTGGCATCAAACCTGTGGGTTTTCTAAGCCTATTATTTTTATAAGTAGATACTTCTAGGGGAAAATCAGAATTGTATAGATGTTTAATTTCATTGCACTTTCTTTTCTAATGAAGAAAGAAATTCTTGGTTAAAAACAAAAAAAAAAGTTTTTGTTAATAAGTCAATACCAATACTTCATATGTAAATAAACTTATATATCTGTCGATCAGCTGTTCTTTACCATGATGATAAAAGAACGTATAATCGAAAATTTTTGATAGAAGGATCGACTGATGTTGACATTTTCTAATTCAAAACAGAGGTCCTTTTGTAAAATTGTATCCATTTTTATTTCCATGGCATTCATAGAACTCAGACAGGAAGCAGAAGCAGCAGCGAAGACAAAAAATATTTTTTTTATTTATGTTTTAAGTTACATTATAATTAATTTAAATTTATATTAAACACTAATTTGTAATTTTAGTTATTGTTATATTTACTCATACTTATTTGTTTATTTATTTCTGGAATGCCTCTTAACTACAGGCATACTTATATTTAGAGTAGATGAAGATTATTTTATTTAGGTTTTCTTAGAACTTAACAATGTTGCTTATTATCATCACCTTTATTCATCGGACCCATCAAATAAAAAACTTATTTGTTTAAAAAAAAAAGAGTAAATTTTCCAGTATTTAAGTTATTCTACATAGTCGGGTTTAAATAGTTGGAAAATAAGAAAATAACACATTTAAAATACGGCTTATTTGCTTCTGTTTTTATTATTATTTAATTTCTGTAATTAAATGTTATGTTTAGGAAAAAAACAATAAAGCAAAAGTTTTCCAATACAAATTAGTTGTATAATAGAAAGATCTTTATTTATGACCGTTTATTTTATTATTAAAAGTATATACAGTGAGTGTCAAAAGTATTCGGAATTTACTACTATTCCGTAATTTACTTGCTTTTAACTTATATTTCATGATTTTAAGGAGTTTTTTCCCACTTTATAAAGTTAGAAGGAAGGTATACAATAGCTATTACCAAAACTTACGATAACAATAATTTTATTGTTAATGTTTTGAACGTTCATTTACAAAAAAATTAAAAATAGTGTCTGTCAATGGTGTCAAAAGTATTTGGAATTACGTGGTTTCCCAATTATATTAA
Source organism: Piezodorus guildinii (assembly GCA_023052935.1). NCBI lineage: Eukaryota > Metazoa > Arthropoda > Insecta > Hemiptera > Pentatomidae > Piezodorus > Piezodorus guildinii. Next base: position 69,456,035 of record CM041293.1, read on the forward strand.
TGCAGTGATCATAAATAAACATCCAGTTGGTAAAACTTTTGGTATAATTATACATTTTAGCCTACAAGGAATTGATCTTACTTGTTAATTGATTGTTTGATGTGAATTATTATTCCACTCAAGCACTTATTGTTTCTTGAGGCTATTTTAATTTTTAATATAGTATTCCTTGATTTTCTTTTTTTAGTATGGCCAGAAATAGTTAATTTAATTTGAAAGAAATAATGGAAGAGGGGTTTCGAGAACTTTTTGAAAATTTTGCAGCAACTAAATCTGAATAGATAATGTATATATGTCCAAAGTGATGGTCGTGCGTATGTTAAAAATTTAATATGTTCGTCATTTTCTTATACTTTTTATTTTGGATTTTCATACTTGAATAATAATTCTGTCCATGAATCTAATGTTATTAAACTTTTTCTAAGAAAAACAGACCTGACAATCACAGACTGCTCAAAGTGTTTTTCTATGACGTACTAAATTCTTTATTTGGTTTCCCCTAATCCATAATTTTTTCATAAGAACCATTTATTTTAGTAAAGGATTCATCTGTAAACATTTTAATTCATCAACCTTCTCTTTAAAAAATGTTTCAGACATTCAGCCTATTCTCTAATTGCCTTGCCCAATGAAAGACATTTTCCATACTTCTTATACCATGTCTTTCTTTTATTCATATTTTTTTATAACGTAGCAAACAGTTGAAACATTTATTGTGCATCCAGAAGTTCTGAAAATTTAGAAATAAGCTCAGGTTTACTCATTTGAGGTATTGTTTTCTTATTTGATGAATTAATCATTCTTTCAGTTATAACATTTAATATTTTTTGGATACTCGCTTTTATGGTTATATATTTTATAGCTGTTGCGCGCATCTTCGTCTGCGTCAATTTCAGTTATTATGAAAGCTATTAAGACGTTTTTAAAAAATTATATTGGGTTGTCCGAAACGTTCGTAGAGAAATTTGGACAATAATTAAAATTGAATAGCTTAAAATTTATTTATTTAATCTACAAAATAGTTACCACCGTCAGTGGTTACTCTATCTCAACGCCTTGAAAGTTCCATTATCCCTTTTTTCCAAAAATAACTGTCCTTCCTCCTTAAGAACAATAAAAGGTTCGTTATGACGTCCCCCGGGGCTGGTCTTCCAAACTGAAATCTCCTGATCTAAACCGCGAAAACCACTTCTGAACCGTGCTGTCAGCAATTGAATCGCTGCCATACTCGGAACGAATCTTTCTTGCAGTTTGGGCTACGTTTTTCCCTCTTTTAAAAAAGAACAGCATATTATTTTGAAAATGAACTGAATCGTCACTCATGTTGGATTGCAATAAACTACTCTACTGATCCTTCATAAAGACGAATTCAGTGTGTAAATATAGTTAATTCCATGAGGATTAAAGGTATATAAATAAACATTAGCCTCGTGATTCATTTTAGTAGAAAAAACAGAAGGTAAATTTTATTTTAAAAACCTCTACCAACTTTTCGGACGACCCAATATTTTAAAGTATTTCTGCTTAAATAATATTTTTGGTGTTATTTTCTTGTGGCAGAAGAACATTCTGATTCTGATCTTGACGAAAATCGATTCCTAATTGTTTAAATGCTTGCCCATGTGATTTATTAATTGTTATGGCAAAAGATAAATTAACGGGAAATTGAATTATTTTAAAATTAAAAGGTAAATCGTTTGGAATCGATGGGATTCGAGGTCAATTTTCCCTATTTTTTCTCATATTTTCCACTGATTCTTCGGTCCTATTGGTCGCAGCGTGATGTTATATAGCCTATAGCCTTCCTCGATAAATGGACTATCCAACACAAAAAGAATTTTTCAATTTGAACCAGTAGTTTCTGAGATTAGCGCGTTCAAACGAACAAACAAACAAACAAACTCTCCAGCTTTATAATATTAGTATAGATTATTATATTATCTTCATTATAAATAGCCATCCACATATTCTTCTAAATTTTTTTTTAACATTTCAACTATTTCTCTTTTTAAAATTATTGGAAGCCGCTGTTCCATCGTTGAGTTTTATTTTAGGGCTTTATTTAAAAAAAAAAAAAAAATTCTTTTCAAGATTGGGTAATGTTACATGAGGTAGAAGAATTGTTTAGAACATAAAACTATGTCAAATATTAGTGAGAATATGAATATTTGAAACCATTAAACAACAGAATATTACGATTTCCGAACACTTTTGACTCTGAATTATTTTGTAATTTTACATTATTAATCGGATATGTTTAAAAACAATAAACTTTTTGGTTATCTGGTGAGTGATTTTCGTTTAGGGGAGTCTCTTTTAAAGATTTATGAGTGAAAAAGAACTATATTAATTTATGGTTGTGAAATATACTTATAAAATGAAAAGAAATACGAGTTCCGAATACTTTTGACACTCACTGTAAATGTTTATAATTGGGTATCAGCTGGACTGGTAGCTGTTTAAAAAAATATATTCATGTAACTCCTTTCTACTTTGATAAATTAAAGAAATTATATTTTAATAAACTTTCTTTTACTATTATTATTATAATTATTGTTCAATTATTTAAATGACACTGTAATAGACCTTGTGGTGGGGGTACCCAGCTTGAAGGACTCCCAAACAATAACAGTGTATGACCTTCAGTGTTCAGGATTAGTGCATTTGATTTTTTAGATTGAAATAAAATAAAAATTAATAAAAAAAAAAAAAAAAAAAGAAATTAAATTTTATTTTAATAATGAAACTTATACTTTCAGCAATGTTACTGCATTTAAATTAAAGGTATTCTCTTGCTTATTTAAATGTAATTAATTAATCAACTTTCTATTGTCTGCCTTATCAAACTGATGAGCCTTTTTCAAGGCGATTGCTTAGTTTGTAATTTAAATTGTTTCACTTATGAATTCATATTTGTTTATAGTTTTTTTGTTGTACTTCTAACTAGTTATTTTCTTATTTTCATTAATATAATGTTTCCTAGAGCTGGATAGATTTTCATTAATAGTGTTTTTAACATTTTACTTAAGTTCAGCTTTCTTATTTGTTGCCTATTATTGCTTGACATATTATTTAATACGATTTTTTATTTAGTTTAGATTCATTTTTGTGTTATTATAATTTGAAATTTTTAACATCAATTTGTCCATTTTCCATTGTCTAGTCTTTTTACCTGGACAGTCTTAGGCTTAATTGTTTTTATTTTGATTCCATGGCATAATATAATAAAAATGCTTTAAATTATTACAAAATGTTCTATTACTATTTCCAAATAACTATATTAGGGTATAACTGTTCATATAGATGTTTGTAGGAAATTAACTAATATGACTAATAAATAATTCAAAGGAATATGGCTAGTTTCAAAACGCTATATCTCCGCTAGTTCTGAACCTGTTTCAATGATTTTTTTAAAAAATTTATAGGAAGTTTGATTCTTCATGAAATATCATTAAGAGCAAAAAAATTATTTATTTATAAATTAGGAACAACAGTTTTTTTTTTTTGTTTTTTATTCGTAGTTCGGGTTCTACGTATCTTTAAACGAAAAACCTCAAATTTTGAGAGGAGAGGGGGTAATTTTTTTGTTTTGGTCGATTAGAAAGGTTTATTATTAAAAATAATAAACCAATACAGATTAATAATTGATTAACAGAACCAGAATATTGTTGAGTATTAATTATAAACTGTTTTTAATTAGAGAAACAACATTTAAATAGAATAGACCACAGCTAAGTGACATAATCTTCTTTAATTAATTACTCAAATTAAGATATTGAGTTAAAAAAACAAAATTTTTTTTTCTCACTGCCGAGTTTGTTTACATGAGAGATGAGATAAATAATGTATTCTCAGATTCACACTGGAAAAAAAATTAGGAATAAAAAATCATTAGAGTACTATAGAACTAAGTGGTAGAGAGCCTGTATTATCCTTACAAAAAATTAAATCCGGGAAAAATTTAATTTAATGATATTTTTCATATTAAATGTTATTCCACTCAAAGGTATAACTAACTATATTAATTTATTTTTATCCTCAGTAGAAATATATATCTTAGCTAATGTAAATGATAATTATTTTGATTACCCTTCTAACTGACACAATAGGCTGCTCTACATTTAATTTAATTTTTTTATTTACTACTTGTTGCATATTAAACACAGATATGGGAAAATAAAAAAAAATGGGGAGGGTATAGAATGCAAATTCTCTGAATATAATGTCCATGTTTAATAATGAACAAACTACTATCATATACTAATTTAATTGGTAATGAAATGTCTGATTATAATTAAAAAATACTTTCAAGTTTATAATGTTTATTATAATTGATATAGATGAATTTGATTATTATTGTATTATTTGAAAAATTGTATTTACTATTTTAAAATGAATAAAACAAAAATATTTTATCAAAATTTATTATTATTTTTAGAGTGGTGCATAGATGTGGGAGATGACTTATCTAGGATCTTCTTTTTTTCATATAATCATAGCAGGTACCCTAGGTTATACCTATTTTGGGCTTGTCCCTATAATTTCTTCCCACACAGTTATAATCCAGTTTTTTTAATTGATATATTTTTTTTATTTGATATATATATTCTTTTATTATTAGTAGGCCCTACCTCTTTTGATAAATATCATGTCGTGAGTTATTGTTAATATTAAAATTATCTCCCGTAACTTCCTTAACTTTATCTGGATTTAGTTCGATTACATAACTATAGATAGTTTTGAAAGGTATTAATGATATATGCAATAGTATACTTATTATTGTGTACTTTTTCATTCAAAAGTGATTTTAAGTTTGCCAAGTTATATATGAATATATAAAAAATAGATGAAGCTAATGTACGGGTAACATTCTAATCTGTATCAATGTATGTGTTTTGTTTTATTTCCAATAAAAAAAAAAATTGCTGGCAGAAGTCAGAATGGATGGGCACATCAAAACCTTTTGTACCTTTAAGATTAATCAACAATCTTTTTTTCTTTATTTTTTTAAAAAATTTTTATAGCTGTCTAGATGACTTGAAAATCTTGGAAAATTAGAGATAAATCAAACATAATTAGATAGAAATCTAAATCTGATTTATTAATTTAATATAATTCACCATCAATAGTTTTGTTATTTCATTTATAATTTGTTTATAGAATTGACTTTGATAATGATTGATTATAATCATGCCTGCATAACTTAATATTAATAATTTATATTTGTGTTAAAAAGTATTTAACATGCCCAATCCTGTTCTGTTCTATTACTAAAGCACTATTAACATATTTTGCATTTAATTTTTATTCTTAAAAGTCAACTTCTTTCTCGTGATAAGAAGGAATGCGTAATGTCGGGTATTTAAATCATCCTTAAATCATTGATTAGTCACGTTTTTCCATAACTGTATGTAGCTAAATGTATTTATTTTCATGTTGAAATATTTTCTGGCAGGTAACTAACTTTTTATTCTATTTCCCATGTTATAAAGTATTTTTCAGCATTTTCTGTTGTGATTTTTTTTTTTTAGATCTATACCCTTTTATAACGTCCGATATTTATATTTTTTTAGTAGATAGTTTTTTTTATACCAACTTGATATTACAATTAATGGTGATGATAAATTGACTTAAAATGATTATTTTTATTATATTAGATGACTTAAGTTTGTAGTTTGTTATAATAGATATGCAGTTTGAAATAATTAGTTTTAGAAATATTAACAGTTAGAAATTAATTAGTTTTGAAAAATTAGTGAAATATATTATGATAATTTTGTAAGATGCAGTATCACATTCATTTGTGAATAGACATTTTTTAAAAGTTCTATGCCCAATAAGCTGTGTTAAATAACTTGATTTAATTCTTATTAATAAAATGAGGTAAAATAACAATAAGATAGATGATTTAAGTTGTGGTTTTGAATACAATGGTATGTATTTATTAATTTAATTATTAAGTTCCTCTAACAGGCACATAATGCACTTTTAATTAATAGGAATCGTAATAAATAGCCTGCTGTCAAAAATACCTGTAAAAAATAATACATTCGGCATTAAGCCAATTCTTGCATTATCAGGACAGAAGAAATGAGACCTAAAGTAGTTAGGTATGTAGATATATTTCAGCACATATCACATTGACTGTCTAAAATAACATATCAATCGTAGTGGCAATCATAACAGCCTTCTATGCCCAAAGGTTCGAACCCACAGGTGGCCCTTAGTTATCTTGTCCTTCAGAGGGAACATTAAAAGGTGTTCCTGAGCCTATGCGATGTCAGGTACTTGCTTAAGATCCCTATCCTAATTAAACCTGGATAGACAAAATTTAGGACTCCCATTGTAACACCTCCCGATTAGCCACTGCAGCATAAAGTGATGTTAAATAAATAAAAAATAACATATCACTATGATGCGGTTCCTTACTTTAAGACATCTGCTTACTATTTTTACCCATTGGATTGTAAACCAGTTTTTAGTAACTGTTTTAATATATATTTTTGTTGTTACTACTTTCCATTGTATGTTATTTCTTTTATTTTATTTAGTTTTGAGTTAATCTTGTGGACATCACTTTTTTACATCATTAAATAGAATGGTTCAAAAAAAAAAAAATTTTTTTTTCTATTCATGATTTAACCTTTATCAAATAATATTCATTCTCTGATTTACAAAACTTCATTGATTTATTTATTTTATTATTTATTGATTTTCATTTGTATTTCTCCTAAATAATTTATAATTAACATTTATAGTCCACAAGCATTATCAATTAAGTTTGTTGTAAGTTATTATATACTACATTCAAATTCTCATGGTGAAATCATTTTTCTTTTTTATTATTCTGACTTAATATGCCACTTCACCTTGTATTTTTTTCTCCTTAATTCTGCTTCTATTCATCATATAAATAAAATATTCTGACATATAATACAATATATATATATATATATATTTATATATATATATTTTTTTTTAATCTTTATTAGCTATCATTTTATCAATAAACTACACAAGCAAACTTTTTTGTCGTCTTAAAATTATTTTTAAAAAATATTATGTTTGATTTACTTCAAATTCTTAAGCCGTTAATGATTGGACAAAGCTCAATAAATAAAATAAGTAATTTTTTTGTTTTAAATTCGTAGCCAGTAGTACAAAATATTTACTTTTTTTTTTTCAGTAAACCTTTTTAGTTACATAGAAAATTTTTGAAAGCAGTAAAAGATATTACATAAAAATTTTTATACGAACATGCGTATGAGTGATTTAAAATCATTGTTTTTTTTATTTTATAAACATTAAGGCCCTTCAACCTCTATCCTTATTTTAGTAGTAAATAAAAAATACAAATATATCAAAATAATTAGAAAACAATATTCAGGAAATTAAAATACGAATAAAGAACATCATATATAAAAAAAAAAAAAAAGAGGAAGGAAAAGTTATAATTATAAAATTATAATACTAAATATCTACAAACAATTTTTCCTCATTTAAATTTTGTAATAAATGGAAATTTCTAAGAGGTATGACAAAAGTTTTATGGTAGACTTCATAGTGTTTTGTTCCTACCTCCATATCAATTCCATTCTTTCTTTGCTCAGCTTTGTACAGAAAACCGTCCATCAGTATGTGCTAAATAGATGGTCAGACTTGTGTGACCTGTCTCTAATTGTGTCAGAACTACCTCCTCCTCCTCCATGCTCAGTCATAGATCTGCTCATAAAAAAAAAATAATAATAAAAAAAAAAATATATTAATATCATAATAGAACCTTTTTTTTGTTTGTGGTAGATATTTGGAAATGGCCCTAAATAGCTGAAACATTGTAATGAAATGAAGTTGGATATTTGGTGACTATTGACTGTTGGTCTAAAATTAATAATATATGACTCGAAAAATGATAAATAAAATAATGTTTCCAGATAACGATAGTGTGTTCCTATCCTTGCTATTCCTAATATACTTGACTGTTGTTCATTTTTTTTTGTTTTGAAATATTTAATTTTGATGAGTAACAGATTAGCTGTCAAGAGAAAAAAAAGTTAAAGGAACTAGAGAAGCTTTCTCCTCCAAAATGAAAATAAAAAAAAAAATTGATATTGGCTATTATAAAGAATTACAACATATCCTCAATGCCTATTAATATTGAAACTTGTGTACCATAAATGCTATAATATGATTAGATATGATAAAATTTGACTAGTACAACCTTGCCAAATCAATTTTTTCCTATTTAAAAACAAAAGCTCCTCCCCTACCCCCAAGAAAAAATCCACCATTCAGGTATATCCATTTTATTAGATGGATTGGCATTTTAATTATACCTAAATAAATAGAGGTTTAATATCTCTGGTTTGTTAATTTGAATTTATGTGGTACTGTGTTTTGGTGAGACAAAACCTCAAACCTCTTCAAAATGAATTTTCTGAGTTCTTTCTTTCTATGAACAAAGATTTAATTAGTTCTAATCAACTTCTCAGATAGTTTCAGATGCTATAATTGCAAATTAATTCGAATCTGTAATAACCTGTATAAACAGAGGTTAGGTTCCTACCTATAGGTGTTTGAGGAAGCACAGGTTCGTTGATCAGTATTTTATCAACTTTTTTTTTTTAACTAACGAATTATAATTTTTTGTTTCATGTGGTAAATATAAGATGCTTAGGGATTAGTGATCGATTCATCGTCTTGACATTTAGCTAGAACATATTGAAGCTATGTAATTCCAATTCCAACTCGTCTTCAACCAATGCTGAGATATCTCAGTTTTAACCATATTTAAAAAAAATTGTTGATGTGTCTACGTAGTTTGTCGTGAAATCATTTGCAATACTTTCGAATTCGTTTTGTTGTAGGCTATTTAAGTTAGGTGATTTATTTATTTAACGTCACTAATTAAGCGATGCTACAGTGGGAGTCATAAATTTTGGCTATCCAGGTTTAATAAAGATAGGGATCTTTAACTAGTACCTGACATCGCACAGGCTCCGTTCCACCTTTTAACGTCCCCTCCGAAGAACGGCATAAACTAAGGATTTTTGACACCTATTAAAAAATCCTAGGACCACCTGCGGGTTTGAACCCGTGGCCTTTGGCTATTTAAGTCCGTGTAAAGGGTTGTCTACTGTTCTCTAGTTCCCGGGTTCGAACCCCGGCTGTGACAAATTTAATTATTCTTTTATTTCAGTCATAGAGCGACCCTGGGGTATGGGGACCGTCATGGGTACACCCAGCCTCTATAAAGTGGGTATCCGAAAAACGGGAAAAATCTGGTAGCTGAGCGTGATACAACAGTAAGAGGAAACAGTACGAATCATTTTAAGTACTGAATTCAAGACCCTTCATGGGTTAAAGGGTTAGAGAAAATAAAAAATGTTGTATATAATATTCTCAGTCAGAGGTTCACTGTTTAATGTTTGTGTTGACATCCGAATGTCAACTCCATGTCAACCTATTGTCTAAAATAATTCTTTAGTACGTTACTGAATTTGTTGTGGTTGGTTCGATGTTCTATTTGAACTGAAGCACAAGTTTTCCACGTTTCACCAATTTTTGTATGTAGTCTAAAAGGTGCAATGTGAAACTGGTATGTGTTTCTCGTAGTGGCTCAAGTCCCAGTTAAGATGTTTTCGTTTTTAGCTTTAAAGTATTTAATTTTTGATTCCTGAATGTGCCTCGCGTTAATTGTCATTCAAACGTGCCCTAGGCCATTGGTGTGTTAAAGAAGTCCTTTGTTCAACTGACCTTCTTGATTAAGGACTTGTAATCTGTAAGGTTATGGCCGGGCATTCTTTACCTCGTTTACTGCCTACATCCTGCATAGATTACTAATTATCGATTGTCAACTCTTATTAATAACTGATCAACAGACTATTATTTTCAAGGTAAATTTGAAGCTGCTGTAACTTTGTTTTCTATTATTAATTTTGTAGCGCTCATGATTAGGTACTTTTGGAAAACTATACGAGGGAAAAAATACGAAAATATTAAAGAAACAGGGCTCGAAATGAACACGGCTAAGTCAAAATATACATGCTCAGTCATAGAAATGGTGACAAATCCAGTGATTTTAGTACATACGTGAAAGATGTGAAGAAATTTAAGTTTTTAGGTTCTATGATTTCTTGAAAAAGCGAAATTTAGGAGGAAATCTAATTGCGCTGCTATTTTTCTTTTGTAAAATTACTCGCTCCTCTATTTTTGTCTAGAAACTTATAGATTCTGATTTCCAAAAATATTAACTTTTCAATACTAGTGTAAAACATGGTCGCTCATTTCGAAGAAGGTTTAGAACATCTTAAGGTTAGTTGGTCCGAAGTGATACTTTACAAAACGATTTACTCATTTGTTTTTGGAATGATTGTAGTGACTTTGTTTTAAGAATATTTTTTTTTCGTGATGTCTAGAAACCCACATAATATTAATCACTAGATGGACTGCTAGATAATATCTATATCTATTAATCCATTTTTATGTCAATATATTAACAACCATCTATAAAATTACGTCATCGTGTAGTGTATACATATGTTTTATTATGTTCTTATACTATACATACATATTCTCACCCATAGATGATCTTAGATTTTCTCAAATGATAAAAATATGTTCTGTAATTACTTCAACTAGACTTAAGGAGCAGAATCTGTTTACGCCTGGTCTTTTGTATTAAATTTGAATAATATAGTTTCATTTTTTTTTCCATATCCGTGCTACATATATGTTATGAATGTTAACTATAAATATTTTGTCGCCAAGTTCTGCATTATTTCTTTAATATCTTGCTTAGTATTTTAACAATTTTTTTTTTCCTATTTTACATTTTAAAGACACAAGTCTGTTGAATCAAGGGATTTCACAGACAACTGGTCGATATATAAGTGATGTTTCTCTTATCACTATTGCAATGATTCTTTGGTTCTTATTAAACCTACGTACATTGAAATTCCATTTAATGTGAATTGGAACATTTTACAATAGTTCCGTCACTGTCCGTTTACCACCAATCGCGGAGGCATCTGTGCGACTTGAGCATCAAGTACTTAATTCGTACTGTAAGTGTTCATTTAGAGGACTGAGAGAAGAACGAAAAGCCAGAAGGTCGCTATTGAACAGGTATGTTACCGTTTATGGTATTTGCATTGTTAGTAGGAAATATTTGAACGAAAATGAGGGTAGAAAGAAAGGAATTTAATGTCACAAAAAAACAACTATAGACCAAGGGTGTATTCGCTACCTTATATAAAGAACTGTTGAAAGATTAAACATAAAAAGCCTTTAAATACGTTTTTTAGTAAAGTGCCTATTTAAAGAAGCGAAATCCACATTGAAAATTTTCGAAATCCATTTATCAACGGAAATACATGTTTTAGGGTCTCCCCGAGTCCAAATGACCAAGTCCTGCGAAATGGTCTGTGTGTATGTGGTAAGTCCAGCTTGGAAACGATATTTTTGATAACACTAAAATTTAATATTTTAGAATTGTATAGCAAATTTTTACTTTCACTTACCTATATATGAAATATATAGTAAGGGAAATTATTGCAAACGTAAAAATTTTCGAATTTCGGTTTTCAACGGAAATACACGTTTTAGGGTCCCCTGAGTCCAAATAACCAAGTCCCGCAAAAAGGTCTGTGTGCGCGCGCGCGCGTGTGTGTGTGTGTGTGTGTGTGTGTGTGTGTGTGTGTGTGTGTGTGTGTGTGTGTGTGTGTGTGTGTGGTAACTCTAGCGCAAAAACTAAAAGTCGTACAAAACTGAAATTTTATATTTAAGACAACTATAAGCCCGAGATGTTGCAGCAACCTTTTCACTAAAATCGGATAACCTTTTATACCATGCTTTTTAGACTTTTTATACGATTTTCTCAAAAATCGCTCTAACGATTTTGATCAAACTCGCTGTATATCAATGTAAAATTTAATAGGCTTTAATATCATGTGGGTTTCATTCTGATTGAAATAGTCTGACGGGGCTTAAATGCTGATTTTTTAAATTTTCTTCCTCTGAAGTACCTTTAATTTTGTATATTATATAAAAAATAAGCATAGCATCCTTCCTGTTACCATTGATTAAAAACAGGTAAATTCGATATCCAACTAAAGGAGAAAACTAAAAAAATATTTTTTTAATGCAATTGTTTCACCACTTGGCCACTGGATGACGCTGTCATCACCGGACGCTCCAAGTAGTTCTAACACGGAGTGAATGAAAAAAAAAAAAGAAACTTACTGAATTTCATAATGTTATAACATATTATTTAATAAAACACATCTTTCTATAAAAATCAAATGTAAATAATCTTTAACAATTTATTTTCGCTTTTAAATTTGTTTAAAAATTCTTAGATTGAAATTAATAACAGAGGTAAGTGAAAGTCGTGTGTTGCGCGCACCAGAAGTTTTATTTTAATTTTTAATAGAAACTTTTATATTGAAATCAGCGAACCAGGAGAGGAACATTTTGTACATTTTAACGATTTCATCCAAAACCACTTACGATTTTAACTCGCTACATCGGGTTTAATGGTGTCAGTTTTATTCTGATTGAAATAGTCTGACACGGCTTAGATACCGATATTTTCTTCCCTTAAAATATCTTTGATTGTATTGATTCGAAAAAATTAACTATTTTATCTTTATAGGATTGATGAAAACGGCTAAATATACAAGTTAAACGAATATGATTACGAACTGAAGTAGAAAAGAGCAAACATGTTTTTTACGTAAATATTTTCTCCCCAAACAAGTCTAGCAATATATATTTATTTTTTATTATTTTATATACATCTTATATATGATAATTAACAATTACAAACACACACATACATAATTAATACTTGTTCTTAAATGGTTAATTTGTTTAATTTTAATTAATTCAACATTTTTTATTTTAATGATTTTTTAACTAGTTTTATGAATAAAAAAACCGTTGTTAAATTACTTTTCTGGCAAATAATTTTAGTGTTGTAACCGTTTTAAGTCTGATTCGCGGCTGAAAACATGTACAACTAAAAATATGTAGATTGTATTTAGTCTTTGTAGGCAGTTGATTTGGAGTATATTTTCAATGTTCTGTTGATCACTATGTTCGGATAATAATGGTCTTAAATATTTTTCTCTGCCTTCAATAACTTTTTTACAGTGGAGAAGAATATGAAATAAAGTAATAAATTGGCTACAAAAAAGGCAGTTTTCTTGTGATTTAAAGCTGAAATTTTTATGTTTCACATAAAGGTTGATTAATTTAGGATTTCAAACCCTCAACTGGCTCACCAATCTTACTTTATTTAGGCTGGTTCTTTATGTCAAATAAGTCTCTGGGCTGTTAATATTGAAACTGAAAAAAAACTCTATTAATGGGGTTGTAATTGGAGATCACGGATCGATGAATATCTGTAAGAGGGGTATGATTTTTCAACTTTTCCAATATTCCATCTTTATACTTTAACAATCCAGCTGGGTTTATAGTGTCAAATACCTCCCTACAACCATAGTGAGCAGCCATTTCTCTCTCTTTTGTGACCCAATTAAAGTTTATATCTGGATTCTTTGTATCTAGTGAGATTAGTCTATTAAAGCAAAGTCATTGCAACCTCTCTTCAGACCTTAAGTGACAATTTAGACCAGTAGTTTATGACCTTTTTTATAACTTTGATGCTCAAGGGGTTTCGGCCAGTTTCGGGACGTACTATGTAGTTAACGGTGCTCCTCGGCTATCCTAAAAGCTGTTTCAGAAATCTTAGCTGCACCATCTCAATTGCTTCAAGATATCTTAAGCTCCATATTTCGGAAGCATACATAAGTGTTGAAGATACTATAGAATCAAAAAGGACCATTTTCGTCTCCCAAAAATCACTTTTTTTTTTCTTGGTCGACTTTTATAGACCTTGGAGATCAAGAATCAAAAATTCCAATACTCTTGTACTCCAATAAGTCTAGCAATATAGATGTATAATATACTGTCGGAAAGTTAAAGGTTTTAGATAAAACATTTTTTAAGGTAATGGAGAATATAGATGAAAAGCGGATAAAACTAAATGATTGTTGTAACTAATAATTTCTATTGTTGGATTATTTAATGTGAAACACATGTTTCCCCGTCCAAAATCGATGTAATGTTTGTCCTTTTTTCCACTCTAACTTTATTTAACAGTTCTTTAATTGATCTTAACATTGAGATAAATGGAAGTCGTCTTTGACGCTCACCAGATTTTAGTGTCTACATATAATGGCTTCCAGTGATGATATATTTTGACTGTTTTGGTGCTTTATTTTTTGGCCCTCGAAGCAATAAAATATACTTAAGTTTGAGATATTGTATCGTTAAATCGTTACACAAATGTTCAAAATTCAGAATAATATGTGGGTATCTCGTTGAGTTCGGAAGTGTTGGTCTTCCCGATTACTCATGGTCCGACTTGAAACCTTTTTAAGCGTTCCGTCCGTCCTCCACCCCTAACCTTCTTCGCCCACTCCGAACTTCGTGACTACATTGTCTATTGTATTAACAGGTATTGCATTTCCGCATTTCCATTTCCTAGTGCTCCTTTTAATTAATGCAACGGTGTGAACGCAAGTGCGATTCGTTTGTATTACATTCTTTGCTGTGTTTTATATATGTTGTTGAATACATGAAGTTATTTTAAATTAATCATCTCATCCCTATCCTGATGTTCTTTACTTCATAATTAATATGGATATGCATTTTGGCTTGGGGTCTATTATTGTTTTGTGTAACTTTTTTTGATACGCTTAATTAAAATCATAAATTTAATTGAGAATATTTTTACTTTCACTTACCTCTATATAAAATATATAGTAAGGGAAGTGTTGCGATCGTAAAAATTTTCAAATTCCAGTTTTCAACGGAAATGCACGTTTTAGGGTCTCCTTAGTCCAAATGACCAAGTCCCGCAAAAAGTCTGTGTGTGTGGTAACTCCCAGGCGGTGTATCTGGTAAATTCAGGGCGTAAATGAAAAGTCCTATGAAACTGAAATTTCACATTTAAGGCAACTATACGCTTGAGACGTTACAAAACCCATTTCATCAAAATCAGCTTACCAGAAGAGCCACTTTATACCATGCATTTTACACCCTTTTACGATTTTCTCGAAAACGGCTCTAACGATTAAACTCGCGTTATCGTTGTAAAATTGAATGGGTTTTAATATCGTACAGGTTTTATTCTGATTGAAATAGTCTGACAGGGCTTAAATGCTTATATTTTAAATATTCTTCCTTTAAAGTGCCTTTGATTTTGTAGATTCTATAAAAATAGCCATACCATTTGATTAGCATTGATAAAAAAAACGGTAAATATACAAGTTACACGAATTTGATAACCGACTAAAGGAGAAAAGAGTAAACATATTTTGATATGCTGCAATTTTTGTGTTTTTAAACATAAGAACAGAAGTATACATGTATAATATACCGTTGTAAAGCTAAAGTTTTTAGAACAAATAATCTTACACAAGCTTGTAAAAGTTAATAGAGAGTGATGAAAAGGCGATAAAGCTGATTGTTTTATATAATAATATAATAGATTTTTTAAATAAAAAACTATAGAAATTCAATTTAATTAATTCTTTATTATATTCTCTCTAACTGTATTTGAAAATTCTTTAATCGATTTTAACAGGTAAGTGAAAGTCGTGTGTTGCCCGCACCCGATTTTTTCCTTAATCTCTCAATTTGTTTTACCACCACCATCTCGTCCTTCGTATTCATTTAACTGTAAACTATTTAATATTGAATATTTTATCTTATATTCAAGGTTTCTTGAAAGTCTTAAGCACCCGCTGCTTTTACCGTAGCTATCCCTTTTACAGTTTGAAATCCGAAGAAGAGACAGATTTAACGGTGTGTTGGCAACCGGATCTGAGGGATGGACTCGACTTGGAAAGAAGCAATCAGCAATTGAAATCGGTCTTGGGGCTGGACTAGCATGGCATTTCGTGATTAGTGAGGGCACGTTTCTTTTTCTTTTCGTATTTGCATGTTCTGAAAACTAATTTCAATTCGCAAGTGGTCCTAGGATTTTTTAATGGGTGTCAAAAATCCTTAGTTATACCGTCCTTCGGAGGGGACGTTAAAAGGTGGTCCCGAGCCTGTGTCATGTCAGGTACTCGTTAAAGATCCCTATCCTAATAAAACCTGGATAGGCAAAATTTAGGACTCTCACTGTTGCATCGTCCGATTAGCCATAGTAGCATAAAGTGACGTTGAATAAATAAACAAACAAACTAACTTCAATTGTATATTTGATCATCACAGAATATTGTTGGTTATTTTGGAAAATCTATCATCAAAGCGATCCATAGCTCTGGCAAAGGTTTGTTTATGTGGTTTTTACTCAGTTCAAATGTAATCAAAGTTATTTCTCTATCAGATTACATAACTACATAAGTAACTTACAGTAAATATGTATTGATGTGTTTACAATTTTTAATGCTTATTATTTTTAAATATATTTAAAATATATATTGTGTATCTTTCCTAATATTTTTGTTAATTTGTCAGTTTATCGACAACTTTGATTGTTTTTCAAATATGCATTGTGCAAGGATGGTCTCAAACCGTCAACTTTTTTTTTTTCGTATGAAAGTCTTCTTAAGCTCTAGGACTTACTTATACTTATTGATGGCTTTGAGGAGGAATTATTATCTTACTGTTTACAAATCTATTCCAGTGTTTGTTGGATGAAATTAATTCTGTGGAATAACTGATTAGTTCAAGCCGTTTTTGAATCGGTCCTGTTCTGAATGGTGCATCGATACTCTGGGTCATTGGGTCAACTGTGGGTGTAGCAGTTAGCATAACAGCCTTCTATGGCAAAGGTCGCGTGTTCAAATTTGGCAGGTGGTCCTAGGATTTTTTATTGGGAGTAAAAAATCATTAGTTATGCCGTACTTACGTAAGTTACGTAAAAAAGGTGGTCTTGAGCCTGTGCGATGTCAGGTACTCCTTAAAGATCCCTATACTAATTAAACCTGCAAAGGTAAAATTTAGCACTCCCACTGTAGCATCGTCCGACTAGCCTTAGAAGTGTAAAATGACGTTAAACGAATAAACTAACAAACTCTAGGTCACCCTGCCGGCTTCTTTTAAACCTGATAATGATAACGACGTATGAATATGAAGAGGTCACTTGAAAAAGGATTGAAGAAACCCTAGAACATTAGGGAAATTTAATTATGTGAAATTGACCATCAGGAACCTGTTAAAGCATGCGCAGTACAGTTTTTCTGATCCAAAATCTGTTCTACCCAACAGTTTGGTGCTAGTGAGAACTCAGTGTTTGGTACAAATCTATATTTAAATACATTATTAGGAACCCATATATTAAAGACCAGCAAATGAGTATAAGAGTAAAACTCAGAAAGTGAAAAAAAAAAAAAAAACGAATCAAAGAAATATCTAGTGTCATTATTGGAATTTTTAATTATGTAAAATGATTGAAGAATCAAGAGGATTGAGGTGATAAGTAACATTTTTTTGATTTATGATAAATCTGAAATTAAATCCACTTTATCCGTTATACGGTGTATGTGGTATGTGTTATATCACATGACATACACATTCGGTTCTAAACCATCTATTTAGTTTGTTTATTTATTCATTCAACGTCACATTATGCTACTGTTTATAATCGGTCGATGCTATAGTGGAAGCTCTAAATTTATCCAGGATTAATAAGAGATATGTAGATTGGTTAAATGCTACGGATAGGGGTCTTTAACTAGTGCAGGTTCGGGACCTCCTAATTAAAACCTAGGACGGCATAACTAAGGATTTTCTACTCCCATTAAAAAATCCTAGGGCCACCTGCCAGGTTTGAACCTATGACCTCGGTCATAGAAGGCTGTTAAGCTAGCCTCTACAACAAAGTTGACCCTCCCTCCTCCCCAACTCTCTAGTTAATGTGAATAGAATGAGAATATTAAAAACAAATATATTTTTTTAACGTTGTCTATAGCAGTAATTCAGTTTTTCAAAAATGCCACTTGCCATCACTTGACACTTCTCTTATGATCAACACGTTGGAATTCTTAATCTTATAATAAACCGCGGTAGAGTAGAAGGTTGTTAAGACAACTTAAGGGTTTATTATATAAAATACCGTATTAATGAATATATAATTGATAAAGTTTGCAACTTTTATGCAAATAGATGTAATAAGTTAAATGAAGTTGACTAACAGATTGCAAGCTCAGTTAACGAAGGTGCCAGTGAGGTCGATATCTGAGTCACTTCTCCATACTTAGGTTGACCTTTCTACCTATTGCGGAGCAGTTTCTGGAAAATTAATCATTATTAGTAAACAATCATGGTTGGACCTTTCAAAATTAGTCCTCAAATTGTATTTTTATTATACGAATTCCGCATTACTTTATATTTAACTTATACCAACTAAATAAAATACTTAAAAACAGAGGAGTTTTTCCCTACATTGTTTGTTTATTTATTTAACGTCACTTTATGCTACTATGCCTAATCGGACGATGCTACAGTGGGAGTCCTAAATTTTGCCTATTTAGGTTTTATTAGGATAGGGATCTTTAACGTGTACCTGTAATCGCACAGGCTCGGGACCACCTTTTAACGTCCCCTTCGAAGGACGGCATAGCTAAGGATTTTTTACTCCCAATAAAAAATCCTCGAACCACTTGCGGGTTTGAACCCGTGACCTTTGGCACGGGAGACTGTTATGCTAGCCACTCAGCCACAAGTGATCCCTATTCCCTACATTCATTTGCATTTTAAATTCATAATAGCATTTTTTTTTTATAATTCATTCGTTTAATAAATAATAAATAAATAAATAAATCTCTTAATTTGTTTTCGGGCTAGCCCATACAAATGGAGTTGAGTTGTACAAAACAGATAAACATAAATCAAAGAAATCTATTACAACTGTACTAAACAAAATACGCTTCAAAACAAATACATAATAAAAGGCAAAATAAATTGTAACTATATAAATATTAAACAAATACATAATAAAAGGCAAAATAAATTGTAACTGTGTAAATATTAAACAAATAAATCAATCATAAATAGTTTAACAAATTCAATTATTGGTATTTTAGTAATGTGCTTAAATTATTCTTGAATAGACAGATACAAATTTCTTAGCTTTAAACACTCTATTACGTAATAAAATAAATTTTCAAATTGCTTTTTATTTTCTATTTGCAACAAAAGTTGAGGTCATTGTCAGACATATTTCCAATATATGTCCTCAAGTACTTATTTCTGGTCGGGGAGTAAACAGGGCATTGCAACAAAAAATGATTTAAATCTTCTGGTTCGCCTGAATTACAAATAGGGCATTCAACGCTATTATCTGAATAACCATTTTGGAATCCGTAACTGGTAACTTTTAGTTTATTGGGTTGACATAGTCTTAGTTGACTGATCAATCAAAATTCATTCGTTATCAATAACAGTCTCTCATTTCGGTTATATCCATACTTCTATGATTGCATGCATTCCTTCTTTTTTTTTAATATATTATTTTTTATTTTATCGGTCTGATCTTACGCATATTTCGATGATGGATGATCAAACTATAGGAGCAGAGGATGTATATATCTAATGCTTAATTATTCTCTACAGCTTAAGTTATAGAAACGGTGATATTGATATATCATTATATACGTTTATACGTGTGGATACATTTATGTGTTTAGGATCTTTGATAATAAAGAAAAAAAAAGAAAAGAAATTCGGAAGGAATGAAAACGCTTATCATTTAGTTGCAAAATTACTTAATTTCTCGGCTTTTATCTAGAATCTTAAAGGTTAGAATTTGTTAAACTATTATTCTCTCCACTGTCTCCTATAAAGGTGTGAAACGTGGTCGCCTTCCTTGAAGGATGAAGAGCGCCTAAAGGTTTTCGAGAATTAGGTTTTACGTAAAATTATCTATTAGAAGAGAAATTGAAGTGGTGTCGTGACATTTGAAGGCTACACAACGCGGAATTACAGAGCTGGTATTCCTCTAGTATTGATGAAGTTGTAGTATCGCAGCGATTCAAATGGCCATGCTGTGTTGTTAAGTTTTTTTGTTTGTTTTTATTATATTATCTTGTAAGTTTAATTGCGCTGAAGTGATGTCTAGATTTCCAAGAAGTACGCCGAGGCGTAGGTGGAAGGATTGTTTCATGTTGGACCTTAGGAGATGAGTCCTCGATAATTATATTATCCTCCGGCCAAGTATTCTTATTATGCTCTTTATGATTTGCTGTAATTAATAATTGCATATTACGTAACGCTGCATGAAGTATAATGGCGTCACTGTAAAATATTGTGAAATTTAAAATATAGTTTTGGTGGGCGCATAAATGCATTTACATTAATGTTTATATACTGACAATATTGTACTTAAAAAATTCGCCATTCATTAAAACCAGCATGCTTATTTATCTTCCCAAATTGGAATTATTTTTCATGATGATGTGAGAATGGTTGACTGTGTGTGTGGGAGAGGAACGGTAATTCCGGGTGCAGTCTTAAAAACACTTAATTAAGTAGAAAACTTAATTAAGTAGTTTGATGACTGCACTCGTGATTAACTCCCCCCAACGGAATTAGTTTTCTTTTGCTTATCCTGTTAAATTTCAATTTTCGCGGCATCCATTATTACATATCCGAAGCAGCGATATGTATATATATATATTTTTAAATGGAACTCATTATAAAAGAGTAATCTTTAGTTGTATTAGTTTCTTGAAATGTCTCCCCATACTTCCTTGGCCGTATGATTATCTTTTCAGGAGCTTTATAAAAGTATAAAGCCTCATTTCAGAAGCGCTTTGTCTGATTTAATATTGAGAAATTCTATAATATTCAGTAGCCTATTATTTATGCTTTCTCTCTGCGTGTTTGATAGGCGTTAGCTTTTGAATTGCCCTCCATTCTCTTGAAATTAATTTACGTGATATTTTAAACATTTGAGAGTACTACTACTACTCAATTTCCTGATTTTTTTAAATGATTTATGACAAGAATCGATGAACATATCCTTAAGGGATATAGATAAACAATTTTTCTCACAGTTTACACACCCGAAATATTTAACTGAATTTTTGCTTATTCCTTTCATTGCTCAAAAAAAGAGGGATTTAGACGGAAAAGAGAGTATGTACTAACATGTATTTTTTTGTTAGAAGTTTGTTCAGCCTAGTAAAAAAAGAGCAATAACTCTAAATGATCTTAGTTGTTTTGTTTTTTGTATCTATGAGGAGAATTTTCTCATAAAAAAAATAATAATACAAGTAGTTTATCGAATTTGGTCATAGCCTTTTTCATTTATCTATAAACTATACTTGGAAGTATATAATATATAGATATATTATATACTATATATCTTATATTATATATTATTATACTATATATCTTATATTATATATTATTATACTATATATCTTATATTATATATTATTATACTATATATCTTATATTATATATTATTATACTATATATCTTATATTATATATTATTATACTATATATATATATACTATTTATCTTTAATTTGAAAATTACCACTTATAGCACTAAATTTCTTGTTACCTATTGAGTATTCCTTACTAAAAATTGTATAAATAAATATGACATAAAATGCATGGTGCAGTTTTCCCTTTTCAGAAGACAAGTGGAAGGTTCCTTAACGCCTCTATTTCCATTTTTTTTCCCCCGGCAATTACTTTCGTATTTAGATCTATTGGGCGGGAATGTTTTGATTATCTAAAAAACAAGGGTAGAGATTATGCTATAATATGCTCTAGAAAACTATCTACGCACTGCAGTACACGCAGTTGGCAATGAGTTAAACACAAGTTTAATACATTCAAACGAGATATGTGGTGTAATGGCTAGTGAATTGGCAGGAAGCCGTAGGATGTTTTAATTGGGGTAAAAACTCCTTGATCATATCGCCCTTCAGAGGGGACGTAAAATGGTGGTCCCGAACCAGTGCGATGTCGGTCGTTAAAAACTAAAAGAATTGTTAAAAATCCCTATCTTAATTAAACCTGAATAGGCAAAATTTAGGGCTCCCACTGTATTACATCTGTTAAGCCACAGTACCATCAATTGAAGTTAAATGAATTTTAAAAAAAAAAAACCTGTACCTCTACAACCATGAAGGGTCTTGGGCTCAGTACATATAGAGATTCGTACTGTTTCTAGGCCAACGGCAGTGCAGTGAGGTGATTAGGCCTTGATCACACTCAGCCGCCAGGTTTTTTTTTCCAATTAAGGTACCTACTTTAAAGAGGCTGGGTCTGCCCCAGGAGGGTCTCCACACCCTAGAGTCGCCCACCGGCTTATTTGACTGAATAAATAATATTCTGTCATAATCGGGATTCGAACCCAAGACCCGGAGAGCAGTAGTCTAGTGCTCTATTTACTAGACCACGCCGTTCCCTAAATGAATTAAAAGACTAACAAATAAGGTTGAACTATCTTAACACCGTCAGTTCCATCTCATATATCATGGTGATATCATCCTTAGTTCTTCGTGATCCTGAATTTTGTACCCCATCATTTAGCATGCGAAATAATATAGTGAGTACCCTGTACTATCTATAATGATAATGCATTTGTTTTCGTTTAAAATATTTCAGATTGATTTTTATCTTGTATCTCTCAATTAATCGAAATGCCTGGCCCACGTTATCGTTTGTTTTGAATAGGTCGACGTTAACTGATGGAACGTCGATTCCTAGATCAGTCATTGAAGCTTTGTGCCGGGTTTTTGAGATTAGTTCAGTAATATGCATTGTAAATTGCAACACAGCTTTTCTGTTAATATAGGACAGAAGATACCATAAGATTTGGTCCGCGATATTTGAGCTTTGACATTCCAAGGCCGGCACTATTACGTAGCCGAAGCATTGAACAATCTCGCTATATATTCACTTTCGCAAGAGTAGCCTGCCTCAAAGGAAAGATTGTCTTCTGCTCTGGATGAACGAGTCAGATAAAAGCTTATCAGTCGATACGGTTATATTTCTGTGTCATGCAGCGGGTATTGCACCATGGTCCAAGGGTTTAGAAGAAACGAAAACGGACTTAGGTTTAAACTTACTCCCATTCATTTGACACGTGTTATACACATATTGTTTACTTTAAATGACATTTAAATTAGTACAGGAAATGATGCTCAAAAATGACAAAACCTGGCAATTTATTTTTCCAGCATCGACTTTGATAAAAATTTGGAATTAGGGTCATTTCAGCCTTTGGTTCATTTTCTACATCGTCCGTTGGACGGTTTTTGGTTTTTAAGAGTGAAAACTATCTGTAATAGTAAAAAATTATAAAATAACATTTTAAACCTTAATATGGGTAAAATTCGGTTTGGATCAGCTAAATATGGATCATTTTATGCTTTACAATACAATTTCATAATGTTTCAATGAGAGGGTACCAAATGTGTTTAACCTAATTCGATGAATTTATTTCTGGTAAAACTAAATGTTAAACCAATAGACTCCGGAAAACGTTAGAGGCCAACACTAACCAGGAGTCGCGTAGAAAAAAATTGAAGAGTTTGCGCGCGAAAAACACATTTTATGTAAATTATTACTAGGGAATGTAGAAAAATAAGTTTGGTGTCAACTTTATCCTTTATCAAAGCAAAATAACCTGGATAGGCAAAATTTAGGACTCCCGCTGTAGCATCGTCCGATTAGCCTAGTAGCATAAAGTGACGTTAAATAAAATAAACAAAACAATGCAAAATAATTCATTAAAATATTTAAGTTTTATTCTTTGTAATAACCTTAAAAATATAAATAATCTCGTCAAAACATTACATTTAATAAGGCTTCTTAAAAAATGTATTCCTCACTCCTAAAAATAAATCTTAATTTGAGCGCAGTTTTTAAGAAACTTCATTATAAGACGAGATTATTTATATTTTAAGGGTTATTACCATGTATAAAACTTAAATACTGAATTGGCATATATTTTTAATTATTCCGCTTTGAAATAGGATAAATTTTAAACTAAATTAATTTTTTTATCATCGCTAGAATTAGAAATGTCGCGACTCTTGGGGAGCGTTGGCCCTTAATATTTTGCAGATTCTGATGGATCTAGTTTTTCCAAAAAAATTCATCAAAATCGGTGGGACATGTTCGGGCTACTCTCCTTTTTAATACTTCTTCACACCAGCGTTCCCTAGTCCTGCAGTCCTCCTTAGTCAAAACTTGAGCTGCCATGTCCTCCCTCACATCTCATATCAACATTTTGTCGGTTCTTCCTTGCCTTCGTCTCTTCTCTGGGCAGTAATTACGCAGTCTTACTGGCACTGTGCATGTTTCTGTCCCATAAAACTTGATCCCTACGAGGAAGGAGTGGTATATTTTTTGTTTCTAAAGGGAGCGATACCTTTTCGCTCCAGAGTACCCCCATTTAAGTGACCCGTGATCCTCCTACCATTCTTAACTTTATTTTCTGAATCTCTTTTCACGCTTCTGAAATAATCTATTGTTACTCCAAGATATTTAAATACTATACTTTATGTGATCGTTCAATCTTCCACAGAAATAGCTGAGACTGATGAGTTCCACTTGCTTTTGCTCTGGTTTTTCTTTGTTGATCTCTAAATCACACTCAGAGTATGCCTGATTTAGTTTCCTTATCATATATTCGAGATAAAAGTAACCTGGTGATAGGACTACCTGATCGTCAGTGAACTGAAAGCTAAAAAGTAATCGTCTCCGAGCTCTACACCCAATCCTCGACACTTTTATTTCTATGATCATTTAACATCATATTCTAATTATTATTTTTTACTTTCACTCACCGTGAATTTTTCGAATTCCAGTTTTCATCGGAAATACACTTTTTAGGGTCCCCTTAGTCCAAATGACCAAGTTCCGCAAAAAGGTTGTTTGTTGATTGTCTATTTATTTAACGTCACTTTATGCTACTATAGCTAATCGGACGATGCTACAGTGGGAGTCCTAAATACTACGTTTTATCAAAACAACCTTTAGTTCCCTTATCATATATTCGAGATAAAAGTAACCTGGTGATAAGGCTACCTGATCGTCGGCGAACTGAAAGCTAAAACAAAATCGTTAGATTTTTCATTAAATTTGATAAAACAACGGTTTTATCAAAACCGCAAAAAGGTCTGTGTGTTTGTCCGTGTGTGTGGTAAGTCTAGTACAAAAGCGATAAGTCGTACAATACTGAAATTTCATATTTAAGACAAAATCGTCTGAGACTTGGGCTTGAATGGTGAACATTGGACGAGTCTGTGTAGGCGGAATTTGGTGGTATCGGCATCGAACCTTCGGGTTCGCTAAACCTATTTTAATTATTCGTCTGAGATGTTATAGCAACTTTTTCATCAAAAACAGCTAACCAGAAGAATCACTTTATACCATGTATTTTGGACCTTTTTAAAAGATTTTCTCAAAAACGGATTAAACGATTTTGATTATACTCGTTATATGGATGTAATATTTAATGGGCTTTAATTTTATGTAGGTTTCATATTCATTGAAATATTCTGACAGGGCTAAAATACCGAAATTTGAAATTGTCTTCCCCTAAAGAACATTTAATTTTGTAGTCGCATATTATCTTGTTATCGTTGATAAATAACGGCTAAAATGCAAGTTTAGCGAATATGATAAAAAACTAAAGGGGTAAAGTGCAAAAATATTTTTTAATCCAATTTTTGTGTTTTTGAACACAGTATTAAGATATATGTATAGTATACCGTTACAAAGCTAAAGCTTTTTATATTCAATCTCATCACTTTTTCATCATTATCAAACTTGAATTAATTCTTTCTCGAAATGGGCCCAAATTATTTTTATTAAAAATGTCATTCTCCCTTTAAGTTCCGTAATGTTTGTTTATACGTAATAATTGTTAGTATCCGTACTAAATGCATTAACAAAAGCTATGAAAGGACTGACAATCAGCTGGAGTTAAAAAAAAAAAAAGGTGAATTCTTTCAGGTACGTTTTGTGAAAACATATGTAATTTACATCGTCCCTAACAGGTCAACCTAACGAATGTGAAAATCGGTACTTTTCAAGAAAGCTAAAAAAAAACAAGAAAAAAAAAACCTATAATGGTGAGCATAAAATCAACTTTTTCTCCGAAAAAATGCTTTTGCCCAAGTAGTTTACCGTGTCCATGATAGGGTTAGAGATATTTGCCACAAGGCTTCTTGCCCTATGCAATAGCTTGCAGTAAAAAAAAAAACAAAAAAAAAAACGAATTTTCACAATCGTTAGTTTGACATGAAAGAGACGATATGTATAATATACTGTCAAAAGCTTTGTATATGTGATTGTGCATTGCGACGCGGACCGTAACTGTATGAATACAATTTTGATTCTGATATTTATTAATCGAAAATAATCGTTTCCATGGAGTCTTACGAAAAAAGTTTAAATTTATAAATATATCTTTAGTGTAGTAAAACAATCGCCTTTTTTTCGAACAAATAAATATACGGATAACAAGCCTAGTTCAGCCTATAATAGATATTTTTTAATGTATGCAATATAAATGAATGATTAAAGAACCATTGAAAATGGCAAAGGCCGAAATGTAGGGAGAAAGAAAAAGGAAATAAAGGAGTATGAAAATGGATCATTTTATTTAATGAACCTAGTAAAATATTCTATTTATTAACTTATATTTATTTTGTATTTCAATTTATTAAAAAAAAAAATTGTAATTTACTTTTGTGGTTGTTAATTTAGGTTATGAAAAATTTGTTTCTTCCTAATCATTTATGATCTTAAACCGAGAAAATGTTATATAGTGATTTATTTTTGTTTATATTACATTTCAGTAAAAATGAAGTAATCAAGCATTACTGTTAATAATAATAATTAGATAATAGGAGGCTATTTAATAAAGCAATAACATAAAATAAAGTCCCCACTTCAATATTTTTATTTCGTCCTTTTTATTTTATTTTATTTTTATTTAAAAAATCATAAATTATGATTTATGGGTCTTTTGTATGGGTATTTATTTTATTCTACCTTGCACCTTTGTTAGTTTTTCCTCATTGGCGTGTAAGATAAAATGAACCAGATTGAGGAAAAATATAGGTTAGTAAGGAACTTGTGTCAGAATAACTATCTTTTTTAGGAAGGACGATAAAAGGTATTTGTGATATGAACAGAAAACCGTGCTGTATCTCTCCTTTCCTAAGAGTCAGTTGTAATCCCAAGATTTTTTTTCTGGAATATGTTTTGTCTCACTGTAAATAACATATTAAGGTTAAAAAATATAGACCGTCGAAGTCAAGTTAATAGTTATGTTAATGTGTTTTAACCTGTTATTTGTGTAATGACCAGAATATGGTGCTATAGAAAAATAAATCGAACTTGTATCGTACATAACAAGCAGCACGCTTTGTATGGAGGATTACTATAGAGTTCGATTCCCTGTAAAACGGATTTTATTTTATCTTGTGCAGGGATTGAGCATTTCTTGTATAATTAAAGAACGAGTCGGAAATTAAAATTTTACAAAAATCAGATCAATGCTTTATACTTACATTCTCATTAAAACACATAGAAAATTCGTAATAGCTGCACTATTTATAAAAAATAAAAAAAATATTGCCAGATCAGTCCATTTTCAGTTTATTCTCTTTTTTAGGAATAGTGTAGGTTTTTAAAATTCATCTATTTTACTTATTTCTATGGATGATACATACATTTTCTCATCCTGCTCAGACTGAATCCTAACGTGGCATGCAGAAAGCAAGGGCTAAGAAGAGGAAAATAATTATAATAGGCGTAGGATTGATGAACCCAAGCGTTATATCTCCTTCAACGTTTTATAATCTAGAACCCATTTATTTGAAGTTTGACCGAAAAATTAAGCCTTGTTACTATAGTTAGTCAGTAAATTATTCCAGCAATTCAGTTTGTATCATCATTACAGTATTTGTGGATCGCAGAACAACATAGTGGCCCAACAATTTTAATTTTGAGTCCTCCAATCTTTCAACGATCTGTATTGTAGTTTGTTTATTCATTTAACGTCTCTTTATGCTGCTGTGACTAATCGGACGATGCTACAGTGGAGGTCTTAAATTGTGCCTATCAAGGTTTAATTAGGGATCTTTACGAGTACCTGACATTGCACGGACCTGGGACGACCTTTTTACGGCATAAATAATAATTTTTTACATCTAGTGCCACACGCAAGGTTTGAATCTGTTATCTTAGATATTAACAACTTGGGTATATATCCTGTGTAGATCCTGGTGTATTCGGTTTACTGCTAAGCATAAGAAACGAACGAGCAGAACTCATTGCTTGATAAAGGCTAGCGGATTAAAATATTTTCAAAACCCAATGTATTTACAGCTATGTTTACGTTTTTTACACACTTTAAGAATATTCTCATCTCGTGAATGAAAAAATTGATCCTAAGACTTACCGATCATTCGGATTAGTTTTGAAGATAATAAAATAAAAACTCGTTTTAAAGATCGACAATCCTCCGGTTTATTGTTCAACTGCCTGAGGATTATTGTAACGACGAACAACTCTTTAAGCTGGAAATCCCACCGCAATACCTTGGATTATGGTCAGAACTGCCAACTGCAACAAAGAATATTGTCGCACGCCCTTGGTCGAGATGACACCAAGGTGGCTTGAATATCGTTGTCGCTTGAGTCATTTTTTATTTCTAAGAAGCGGAATCATCTAGGTTTATCACAGATCTGTTTTGTTATTGGAGTTTTCTTTATCCGCTGATCGTTTGTGATTGGCGTAGATCATTAAAATCTTGCTTTAACCCTGATAACTGAGGCTCTGATTTATGAAGTACAAAGAAAATTTCAATATGACTAAACCGGAATGGTTATCTTTAGAGGTCACTTAAATAAATTGTTTATTATCCTGGGACAAGTCCCTTTAGAATAACATTGACATAATATATAAATTTGGCTTCATAGTCTTAGAGTAATTAATTATTTAAAAACAAGTTAACTAAAACTAATCGAAAACAGATATACGCAAATATGTAAAAAATAAAATAAAATAGAGTCTTATTAACAACTTTGTTATGACTGGATGGTCATGAGATATGTAAATAAGCGGGATTTGAAGGTAGGAAGAGTGTTGGAGTGACGAATGAAAAGAGGGATAGAATTCCATAGGATTGAGGATCGAATAAGAAACGAATTGTCAAAATAAGCAGATTGTTGGGCCGTTGTGTATAAATCTGAAGGCCTAGAGCGTGTATAACGGGAATGGACGGAGGATTTGAATTTTAAAAGGTCGAAAATGTGTGATGGATGGCGGGATTGGATAACTTGGTGAAGGAATGATGCAAGGCAATACTTGCGACGATTGGAAGGGTAAAGCCACCTCAACTCGCTATAAAATTCGGTGACGGAGGTGTACCTCGGGACCCCGAAGATAAATCGAACAAATCAATTAGGCGTTTTATTTTTACTTCTAGATCCCCAGAAACACAACCGTATACGATACAGCAGTAATCAAAGTGGGGGAATATTAGATAGGTAACGAATAGATGACTAAGGGGATTCAGTCTCTTTAAGGTAAAAAAGGTGCGGCGGGAAATTTCGGAAATATGGTTCTTGAAAGAGAGGGTTTGAACAAAGGTTACTCCCAGATTCCTGACGGTCGGGTAAAACTTTACAGGGTTACCATTTAGGAAGAGGGTTGGGATATGTGGAACAGTTTCCATGAAGTGATGGGATCCTATTATAATGGCTTTTGTTTTAACGCTGTAAATTATTCAAGTATTGGTACTAGTTGTTATTTGTGGTTCAAATCAGCCATTATTGTAATTTATTTAATTTTTTATCTGACGGCCATTTCTGGAGGTGGGAGAATTTTCTCCTCTCCTTCCTTATGGATTCGTCGCGTATTATTATTGTTGTACTATACGTCCTCAGAAATTCTCAATCTTAATTAAAAACGGTATTCTGTTATCCGATGGCTTGAATCATGCATGACAATTAAGACGTGCAGTTTCAACCCAAATAACCTATACCTGAGACCCTAGAAGAGAGAAATGCTTTATTTAAAAATATATCAACTCATATGTTTGAAAAATGAAATTTGTTTCTCATAGAAAAAAAATATAAATATAAAAAGGTTTTCAAGAGGAGCTGTATGCTAAAGTGGATAAATCACTACTCGTATGTTGTCCATGTCCCTGGTTCGAATCTCGGCTACTGCAGATTACTACTTATTCTGTTATTTCAGCCATGGGGTTACCCTGGAGTATGGAGACCCTCCTGGGGCACACCGATCCCCTTTAAAGTGAGTCCTCAAAAATAGAGTATACCTTGGCGGCTAAGTGTAATTTCGGCCAAATCAACCGCGGCCGATGTCCTAGAAACAGTACAAATTTTTATATGTACTGAACCCAAGACCCTTCAGGTATTCTAGAGGTATTGGTTTTTTTTTTTTAGAAAACAATATAAAATATATTAATATACATTAATAATTAGAAATATGATCCTGATTTTTAATATTTTTTTATTCTCCCAATGCTTACATCAGTTCATCGTTTAATTTTTATAGTCAGGTAGTGATTTACTGAAAATTAAACCTCGCTTTCGTTGACCGCATAAGGTTTCGTAGCATTTTACGATCTTATGAACCAAGATTTTCTCAACAAACTTCTGAGAAGTTTCAAGTGTCTGCTTTTCTTGGCTTTTGATTGATACCCTGTAATAAAAAACAAAAAAAAAAACAGGAAGCTTATACGTGCCTGTTATTGAGTGAAGCATGATTGTCGGTTAGAATGGTTGAGGACAGAAACTCTGGACTTTCACATGTTACCTTATTTAGATTATGCAATTTTATGTTGAGATACTATAGGAAATAAAACCCACAAAATTTATTTTTGAATTATTTGATGATTTGTGGTTAAGATTTCATGTGACCAATGTATCTTTTTATTTTTATTCTTATAAATAAATAAAATTTGCAGTACTTTTCCTGGTAGTGAGAACCTAGATGATTTCTAATATTTTTTATATTAATTTGTATATGAAATATGCAAATATAAGAATATTTTTTCCAAAATATCTTATTTTAATTTCTGCTGTTCTAGAATTAAACATTATTTACTGTAGTTTTTATAACTTTTTTTAAAATGTATATAATATTTTTCTCTTTTTTTTTTTTTTTTATTCAAACAAACAATCAGAGTCAAATATAATAAAGGTAATAACAGTTACAGTCTTATATTAGTCTTTTCATTATCACTTGTGTATCGGATAGATTGTTATTTTGCTTGTATGATCAAAATATATTATTTTACTAAACCGGTTCGTTTTCATACAAACTTCTACCAAACAAACTTGGCACCAAAGTGATATTCATACTTAAATTGTACATAATATTTATTTTCATACATTGGATAAACTTATTTTAAAATGATATTTGTATTCTAGAATATCACCTTTTACGAAAATAAAAGAGTTTCGGTCAGGATTGACTTGTAAAATTTTAATTTTGTATTCCGCATAAAAACTCCCAATTAAAAGCATATAAATAATAAATATGATTGTCAAATTTCAATTTACTTACTCAAAACGACAGTTAAACAATGTAAAGAAACTTGATGAAAATTGTTATAAAATGGATTTTATAATAATAAATTACGATTAACTAATATGTTATTGTTTATTAGTTTATGTATTTGTGAAAGTGTTAGTTTAACGCATTCTCTCAGTAATTTGTATTGTTAATGTCTGATAATGAAGGGAAATCCTCTGATGAAAATAGGTTGCTGGGAGTATGAGAAACCCCTAATTATTTTCATAGATTCTTATCTTATCTCTAAAACTTGTGCGTGTGAAGTTTTTTGAATTTCTTGTTCCAATGTGTTGGTTTTCTAATAAACGCTTGATCATTTTCAATTATAAGTATTCTAGTTACTGTTAGGCTCTTCAGCTCATTCAAAAGATTTCTCTTAAAATTTTGATTTTTCATGTAAGACTACATATCCTTACATTTATTGGTTAAATAGATAAAATGTAAGTTTTGAAAGGTACTTCTGCAAACAATCTATCATGAAATTTTCAAAATACTTGTAATTTAAAGACATAATGTAATTTTAATTAAAAACTTTTTAGACTAGGTTAATACCTTTACCACTCACCTTTCATCCTAAAAATAGAATACTTCAATATTAGATTATACCTGGAGTAAAAGATCAAAGAAAGGCTTAAAAGTCTCTGAGTTAATTGAGTTATGCTTTTAACTGTTGAATAAAAAATCCTGACAGTCAATCGTTCCATTTTATTAATCCGTGCCTACACCAAAGTGCTCTGAACTCAGATCACAGTCACTGACCGAAGTGTGATGGTTTAAGTAATTTTGCTACTTATTTCATGAAATAATTTTAAATTTTATTACGGATTTATGAATTTTTTCTTGATACTCCACCACGATTTTAAAAATGGATAATTTTATTCAGTACTCAATATTTTTTATTCAAGCCCGTAGTTTATTCAATATAGATTAGTTGTAATAATTTTCCTTTTCATTAAACTTTGCTGAATATTATTCCTTATCTTGTCTAACAATAGCTATTGTGTAGTATTTGTCGAATATTTACATTCTTTTTTTGCCTCATTTTATTGAATATTAAACATGTCTCAGAGTTGGTTCATCAATTTTAACATTACTTTATTTTATTTTTATTTCGCCTAATTTTATTTAAGTCACTCACTTTTTTTTTATGTATAGAACAATGCCAAGAAAATATATTTTTGCCAATAATGTGTTATTTTTTTTTTATCACAGAACATTATATTTTAATACGCTGCAAAACATTATTTATATCTATAGTGTGTACGTAGCTCAGCGATATTCGAAGGAGAGTGATAATTTTTCCTTCACGAGTAGTTGTTATATATTTATAGATGATTCAGAAATCAGTGATTAATATCTATTTTATCAATTTTACTGTATTTATCATAAACATATCTTGGGTTATTTTTAATAATGTTAAATTTAAAAAACCTCTATAGTTTTCAGAAAAAAAAATACGAAAAATTACATTATATATATCATTATATATACAGTGATGCTTTGCAGATGTTGGCAACTTCTGTTAAATTTGCCTTTATTTTATCTTAATTTAAAAATTATTTGTCTTATTAATTTTCACTTCTTGGATATATTTGTTTTATTCATGTTACGTCACTTTTATGCAACTGTGCTAATCGGACGATGCTACAGTTGGAGCCCCAAATTTTTATCCAGGTTTTATTAGGAGAGGGGTTTCTAACGAGTATCTAGTATCGCATAGGCTCGGGACCACCTTTTAATGTCCTCTCCGAAGGAAGGTATAACCAAGGATTTTTTACCCCCATAAAAAATCCTAGAACACCTGCGGGTTTGAACCCGTGACCTTTAGCATAGGAGGTTGTTATGCTAACCACCCAGCTACAAGTGATTCCTATCCAGCATTGCGCTAGCCATTTGGTTGAGGGTTTTAGTGATGAAAATTAGTTCAATAATGGACGGTTTGTTCTTTTTGAAGTGTGTAAAAATGTCCAACTAATATTTATTGTAATTTGCGTTTTCAATTGCTTCTATTAATCATATACGAAACTTCGGCTAGTTTTAATATTAAATCACATATTTCCAGATTATTTGTTACTGTCATTAGTTTAATATTATGTATTAATATAGAAAATTAATAGTTACAGCAATTCATTCTATGGTCCTGCATTCAATGTGATTATTTGATTACTAGAGCAATAGCTCTCATTAATGCGACTACCAATAACAATTCTTCTGTATCTATTTTATCATTCTCCTGCAGATCTTATTTTCCTCGACATCAGTACATTGCTCTCCTCTGAGGTCAGGACGTAGGCGTTCTTTTAAGAGGAGCAAATCAAGAACTGCCCCTGCAACTCTTTTCATCGCTCATCTTAAATGATTTTGGTCCATGCCTTCTGGTAAATTCACAACTTAAGTTTCCTTTTGATATACCCATTTTCACTGGTATCATAATGTGTGTCTTTATGTATTTAACTATAATAAAATATTCAGATTCTGAGTCCTTTGCTCCCTGTATTCGATTTTGTTATGCGTGATCTGCTTGTGCCCTTTTCGAACTATTATTGGAACATTGATGTAAACCATTATAGAGACTGTTCTGTGAAACTTCTTGCATAGGACTATTTCGTCGTCTTTTCTCAAATCATGAAACAGTTACTATGATTTTGAAATTGAATGTCTGCCTAAAAGCCTAAGGTTGTTGCTTCCCAAATTCGCACCTCATTCTTTCCTACTTTACCTACTGATGGTCATGTAAATTACCTGGTCTGCTGAACGATAACAGTTCAAATAGTCCTCTGGGTGTTCCGATTATTATTTCTTCTTCGTTATTGAAATAACTTAAGCATTTGTATCTCTTATTGCAGTAATTATAGCTCTTTTTGGGAGGTTTTTTTGAGGGTAAATTTCAGAGCTTTATATAATATGAGGACCTTCTGGGGAAAATGATATGATGCTGAATAGATTGATGAATAGTTTTATAAGATTTATTTACGGCCTCCCCAGACAATCCCATATTTCTCACAGGTTTTCTGGTCAAGAGTGGCTTTATCCTGGTCCCGAAGAAAATACCTTCTAGGTATCTTCTTATTCCAATCCTAGAGAATCAGAAAACCTTCCTATATACCTGGTCTCTCCACTCTGCTCACTTTCGTACATAACCTAAATACAAGATCACAACTTACCATTTTATATTGTAGATATCCTCTCACAGAATTGCTTTCTTTGAAAAGTCCTTTATCATCCGTGCTACCATACATCCCTATGTACAGTATCATCCCTAAACACATTCAAAAACCACTTATTTCTCTATCTCCATCTAAAAGATCAATCTTTCGCACACATTGCTATTGCTATATTGCTCTATTTAATTCATTACGTTTTCGTCTGTTTTAAAATAATTATTTTTAAGAATAAAAATTAATTTTATTCGTTTTAAAAATATCTTCTCCTAGTCGATTTTAAGACATAAATTAAGGTTTGTAATTTTGTTTTTCGTTTCATGCCTAGAATCTCCCTTGTATTGTATTTTCAGTCTTTTGTTTTGGAATGGGAGTTAGTTAACTCATACTATCCCAGTACCCTATTTTGGGTATGCTTCAAGTGGTTCCAAGATGTGGTCCTTGGACCCCTGGGAACCCGCAGACTAATTCTAGGGCGTCCGCAAGATGTCATTAGAAAATTATTTTGAGTTACCCTAATTTAAAACATTTGCGAAGCCTTGGCTTGTAAGAAACAATCAATCATGCATTGCACTTACACATTAAATTCTGTGCGGTAACTGATAGTAAATTGGTATTTATTTAACCAAATATATATATATATATATATATATATATATATATATATATATATATATATATATATATATATATATATATTATATATGTATATATAATATATATATATATAATATATATATATATATATATATATATATATATATATATATATATATATATATATATATATATATATCATGCCTTAATTAATAGGAACAATAAATTCTCGAAACGTCGCATAGATAAAATTGTTTATTCATTGACTGAAACCTAAGAACAACACAAACTTAAATTATCAACAGTCGAGAACTCATCAAAAATATATTATATATATATATATATATATATATATTATATATATATATATATATTTTTTTTATTTTTTTTTTTTTATTTTTTTTTTTTTTTTAATTCATTTATTGAAATTTACAACTGTACACAGTACAACCAGTAAATGAGCTATTTACAGAAAATTGTCTTGAAAAAGTCTTGAGAAGAATCTACCCAGTGGGAGCACTTAAGTGTTCAGCAGGTCTGGAGGTCACCGTCTTTTCAGACCCCTCGGAGGATTATCGGGAATAGATGCCGATGAGAGGATACGGACAAGCGGGTTTTTGTGGGTGGGTAAAGAGGAATGGAAGGAGGTGTATCTTTTTTGGGCAATTTCTGCAACGAGCCGGATAGTCCGGTCTGCATTGATGAGTTTGTTGGTAACAAAGTAAGGAGCGTCTAGGATTTGTCGAAGGATTTTGGATTGCAAGGACTGGATGCAGAAAGGAATTCGATGGTCTAGTGGATCCCCATAGCTCTATGCCACAAGTCCAGATAGGTCTAATAATAGTTGTGTAAATGAGTTTTTTGAAGTAAAGAGGGAGTTTTGATCGTTGGTCAAGTAAAACTGTTATATTAAATTGTATTTCTATGTATTAGTAGGATGTATATAGTGAGTAGAATGTTTCGCGGATTGTAGTCAGTCCTAAGAGCTTGTGTCCAGCGTATCCTATGGTATATCCTGGGATCTGTAGAATGTTTTCTTCTGTCTATCTTCTTTTATTTATTTTTTTACTTATTTAATATCACTTTTATAATAATATGGCTACAGTGGGAGTCTCTTTTAACTTTTTTTCTATTTAATGATATTCACGATTTTATGATATAATAAAAAACATCAGGTAAATCTGAACAATAATTGTTGGCCTGATATAGGCGTTTGAAAGTGGCAGTTGCGTTAGGTCCAATGTGAATCTTTCCTAGCGTCTTTTGAATTCAATGTGATGTGTAGAAATGACGATAGAAATACTTATTGTGTTTCATTGGTAAATATTGTTCTTTTGTAATGAAATAAGTATCAGTTATTAAATAGAACTAAGTGTGGGAGCGGGCGGAGATGTGGAGAGGTGGGCCGCACGCCTTCACTTGATTTACTTGCGATGCCGCCCATGCACTAACCTTGTCCGGCTGCGATTCGATTCATGGGAGATAAACAAATGTATTTACTAGTACTCACGTGGCTCGTAAGACGTAATAAAAGTCTTTATACCATTTCTTTTCTTTCATTAATCCTCGTGTTGATTCTCAGGAGATAAATATTGTATACTATGTTTTCTCAGTTTACAGATGTATTAAGTATTATTCTGCATGAATACTTGTTTTAAAAAATAAAAAATCTGTTGGAGGCAACACACGACTTTCACTTACCTCCGTTTTGGAAATCGATTAGGGAATTTTTTGAATACTGTTAGAGATAAAAATGAGTGACACTATAAAGCAATTAATTAAATTGAATTTCTGTATAAATATGTTTTATTAAAAAATCGATTAAATTATTATGTAAAGTATTCAGTTAGTTTTATTGGTTTTCCATCACTCTTTATTAACTTTTACAAGCTTTTCTATAAGATAATATTTTTTCTAAAATCTTTAGCTTTCCAACGGTATATTATACATGTATATTACTGTTCTTATGTTCAAAATCGAAAAATTGAATTAAAAAAGGATTTTTTCAGTTTTCTCCTTTAGTTGTATATTAAACTCGTTCAACTTATATATTTACCTGTTTTTTGTCAATGGTAATAAGGTCATATGGTTATTTTTATAGAATTAAAAAAATTAAAGGTAGTTAAGAAAAAGAAAATTTTAAAATATCGGCATTTAACCCCTGTCAGACTATTTCAATCAGAATGAAACCTTCATCATATTAAAGTCCATTAAATTTTACATCCATATTATCCAAGCGAGTTAAATCAGTAACGTTTGAGCCGTTTTTAAAAAAATCGCAAAAAGGTCAAAAATGCATGGTATGAAATGGTTCTTCTGGTTAGCCGATTTTGGTGAAAAGGTTACTGTAACATCTCGGACGTATAGTTGTCTTAAATATAAAATTTCAGTTTCGTAAGACTTTTAGTTTTTGCGCTAGGCTTAGCACATAAGGACACTCATACAGACACGCACAGACCTATTTTGCGAGACTTGGTCATTTGGGCTCAGGTTACCTATAATGTGTATTTCCAGTAAAAACTGGAATTCGAAAATCTTCACGATGGCAATACTTTCTCTTACTATATATTTCATATTTTGCGAGACTTGGTCATTTGGGCTCAGGTTACCTATAATGTGTATTTCCAGTAAAAACTGGAATTCGAAAATCTTCACGATGGCAATACTTCCTCTTACTATATATTTCATATTAGGTAAGTAAAAGTTAATATAAATAACACCTTCTCGGCCTCTTAATAAAATTAGTAGTATAATTTTTTTGCTTAACTTCCATTATAGGAGAATGACACAACACATCTGTGAACTGAGAAACCTATTGAATACAATATTTGTCTCCTTAGAACCAACAACTCAATTTGAAGCCTCAAGGTAAAATAAGAAGTCAAGTGCTATTGCTGCTGCCTGTGTCAGAGATTGTAAATACCGTCTATGTTTTCAAAATAAGAGGCATATGTAATTTAAATCCTTGTTTTAGTTAGCAATAATAACCTCTGGCATTATGCAAATAGCTCTAAATTGTAGAATATTATTTTCAATTATACCCAATTAATTATTTAACTGATTATTCTTGGTAAGATGTAAATCGTACTGGCCATTTAATGCGGGAAAAGCGTGTTATTATTCAGTTGCTAAATTACTTAGCTCGCGGCTTCTGTCTAAAAACTTGAAGGTTAGAATTTATAAAACTATTATTCTTCCGACGGTTCTTTACGGACGTGAAACGAGGCCGCTTACTTTAAAGCGTAAAATATTTGGTCCGAAGAGAGATGAGGCCACTGGGGAGTTTAGAAGGTTGCGCACCGCGGAATTGCGGATCTTGTACCCTGTGAATATAATTGACTTGATAGCATCACGGAGACTTAAATGGGCGTCTGAAGTTGTTGGGCTCAGTGAGGAACGGATTCCGAGAAAGTTGGTACTCGCTGAACCGACTGGTAGGCGTCCGAAAGGTAGGCCGAAGCTTCGATGGGAGGATTGCGTTAAGGCTGATCTCGGGGGCTTGGGCTTAATCGGTGAACATTGGACGAGCTTATGTAGGCGGAATTAGGTGGTATCGGCATCGAACCTTCGGGTTCGGTAAGCCTATTATTATTATGTATACTAATTATAAATTTGGGAGCCGTGCGACTAGAGACGTAGTCTATTACCCTAAAGGTTGTGAGTTCGAATCTCAGTCCCGGAACGACTTTTTCGAGCATGTAATGGGAGATACACTCACAACCTCGTTGAGATATCTTCCGTAAATAAATAAGTATTTCCGTGTATAACATTTGTCGCTAGAAACTACTGTTTTGGAGCTGTATTGGTTTGGATGAAAAAAATTATCAATGGTTAGTAGATAATTTCTTTCTTTCATTACCTTCCATACTTTATGAACCCGCCCGACCGGCCGCTAACTTAGTTTCTCCCCGTCTAGGAAAATCAGTTAATTGTAGATAGACGTGTCTATGATCTATTTTTTAAGTCAGAGACAAATTCTAAAGCCACGTTTTTTCTTCTTCTTGTTAATTCATAAAAACACATTTAAAATGAATGGCATTGATTGCACATTTTCTTTCATACATTAGTGTATAATATGCACGAAAAAAACGAAATTTACTAAGTATTAATGCACGGCATTTCATTCAAGACCATTGGCAGGATTTTTTCTGTGGAAGGACAAATTTGGTTGAAAATCGTTTGGGTAAGAAGCAAGTATGTGAAAAGGATAAGTTAATTTTTTCAAACACTATATATATGCTTGTAAATTTGACAATGAAGTTCGTGTTTGGAAGTAAAAACAGCCCCATAACAACACCTCTATTCTTAATATCTTAGTTTTTCCCCTTTTATCTTAAAAACTTTCATTAGATCCAACGATTTTTAGCTCCCCTGCTCCTTCTGCCGCAGGGTCCATGCTATCATTTCTCCAGTATTATTTAATAAGTACTGTTCAGAAGCTTTATCATAGAGTATCTTTATCAATAATAATGTCGTAAGTAATGTATCTTTTGATATTCTTGGAAGTAGTCACAATTAATATGCTTCTTATCTATTACATTTTTCTTCTTTTACAATTGCTTTACTTCTGGTTTGAATTTCAAGGTTGCCTAATTTTTTTCTTATGGTATTATTTTGAGTAGAAAGGTATGCGTAATGAACTAAAATTTATTAAACTTTGCCTTTACCTTTGTTCTAAGAGACTGATGATGGATCAGCTCAAAGTTGCAACTCATTGCTAAAACAAAAAAGAAACTGAAAAATTTCGAAGCATTTTCTCCTAATTAATGGTGCGGTTGACTAGTGATACAGATCGCCGAAGGAGTTGGTGACCTCCCTATGTAGGTGGATTCGGCTCTAGCTTTGTTTTGTCGGACGGGAGTAATGCCCGTAGTCACGGTCGTCACCGCCAACAGATTTCCGGAACAAGGTCCAAAAATCAATACTATTTAAACGTCGTAAATATAAATATTCTTTGTTAAAGTTTTTTCTAGAGTACTTCGTCCACCCGCACGTTTTTGGAACAACAACAACAATGGACTTGTTAGTCCATTGAAGAATTGAGGATTTTGCTCTCTGAGAACATAATTGAGTAAAATGGTCGGGAAAAATTGTTTTGCTTAAGTGATTAGACGAGTTCCTAAGTACAAGCACTCAGCCGATTCATTGTGTTCTTAAAGAGTTGACCGAGATTAGAGGTAGTGGATATTATGGATCTGGACTAGGACAGTGTTCAAAATTTCGTTGGTGTTACCGGCATCAAATCTTCAGGTTTTCTCTTAGCTGTTTACTGGGTTTTTAAAGTTATTATGGAAATAATGCCGTATGAGTAGAGTAGCTAGCTAAAATAGAGTACGGTTGTGTTTTAATTCCATTGAAACGTCTTATTTACTGCTGCAATTTACTTGTTTGGTAAAAAGGAAATTATGAAAGAGCATTGGGAATTTATCTTGCAGGAAACTTCCACTAAAAGTTTGGCTTAGACTTCATGTTTATAAGCAATAATGGAAGGTCAACAGAACACGTTGCTTTATTAAGTTCTTAAAAAGCATCTCTAAGGTGTTTTAGAACTAGTATCATCGACAAGTCCCATCATGTGTTTGACATGATATAATAGTAGGCTTAGCGAACCCGAAAGTTCGATATCACCAAATGTTGCCTATTCAGATTCGTCCAATTATCATCATTCAAGCCCAAGCTCTAGAGATCAGACTTAACTCAATCCTCCCAACGACGCCTTACCTCTCCGACGACCGCCAGTTGGTTCAGCGTAGGTGTGGGCATAATCGAATGATCTTCATAATCGGATGATCGAATGATTAATATGCTTTCTGAGAGGCAATATGCCAAAATTCCCGTCTATATGATGGCTGAGCAAATGTGCATATAATTTATGTGATGGGAAAAAAAAAAAAGAAAAAAAAAGGTCGTTCGATTATCTTATACCTTAAATACGTTAGACGATTCAGTTCGAATGATCATTCGTTTCTCCAAACCGATTAATCCGATAATCGATTAATTCGAATGATTTAAATAATCGAATGTAATCGTCATTCGATTATGCCCACCCCTAGTTCAGCGCATACCAGCATTTTTCGGTGAGTGATTATTGTCTGTGACCAAATTCGAGCATTAGTCACAGATAACCATAAGTTTCTCGTTGTAATATAGGGGTTCCTCACAATCTGACGAACAATAGTTTATTGGACCGCATTTCTATTAGCGATTTCCTCCTAAAACGCAATGATAATATTTTTTTTTAAAGAAGTAGATAACTGGGGATGAAAAGTGGGTCCTGTACAATAATATTGTGAGTAAAAAGTCCTGGGGAAAACAGAGTGACCCGCCGTTAACGACTCCAAAAAAGGTTATTATTTACATTTGGTGGGACTGGAAAGATTTCCATTATTTTGAGCTCCTCCCGCCCAACGAGACCATAAATTCTGCAATATATTGTGCCTTGTTAGAAAAATTAAAGGCAGAGGTTCAGCAAAAGCGTACAGTATAGTTTTGCATCAGATAAAGCTCGTCCTCACGTGTATTTGGAGACCCGGCAGAAATAATTGGAGTTGGGCTTGGGTGTAATCCTCCCCCCATTATTCACCAGACCTTGTCCCAACAAATTTTCCTTTATTTCGGACCCTTCAAAAATCTCTTGACGAGAAACTCTTTAATTCGCTCGAAGAACGCAAAACGAACATAGAGGAGTTCATTGCGTAAAAATCTGAGAAGTTTTGGGAGGAAAGAACTAAAAAAAATACTTGAAAGATGGCAACATGTAATGGATCAGAATGGGTCATATATAATTAATCAAAAATATTTACATGAAACTGAAGATTTTCTTAAAGTCACCAGTTAAAAACGCTACGAATTTATTTTTCAATCCAATATTATTAACAACGTTTATCTCTCCTAAAATTAATCAAGCTTTTAAAATTAGTTACGCCTTCTATTATTTAGACTGAATTGATTGGTTTTAGAGAGTTTTGTCTTGAAGAATAGCTGTTTATAATATCAATATTTAAAAAAGAGAAAAATTATCATAGCCAAGTACTATTCTGGAAACGTCCTTAAATGGTGCATTAATCATTTCACTGTCATTTTCTCACTGGTGACGGATCTCCGTCTAACTCAGCCATCTTTCAACTAGTTCACCAAGGTCTCCTGCTTCTATGGAAGCGGAAACCTGCGTCATTAGGTAGAATAGAATAGTTTACAACGCCTACTTCAAAATAGATTTGTTCAGCTTCAGGTACTTAAAAAGAAACTTTTTTTTTTTTTTTTAAACTACGTAGACATCATGAAATAATCCTGAGCACTATTACATCTCTAGATAAATTCGGCGTATCAAAAGACCAATTACCTGAAAATAAGAGAGAAATGCTTTATTTATTTGGCAATGCTGCCCAAATACATCGGGTTGCTTATAAAACACAGCATACTTATCAATCATTTGGACATATTTTATACATTATTTGGACATACAAATTTTTTTTTTTTTCTCTTTTAGCCATTTTCATTCTTTTATTTTTATTTCTCTCTAGCACTATATTTTAAATTTAGACTTTTGGTGCGCAATCAAAATATAATCATATTCACTATTTAATTGCCATACAGGTGATGGTGGATAATAATGGATAAAAACAATATAGTAGTCAATAGTTATTAATAGTTTTTTTCAAATAACTTTAACTATTAAAAACTCTTTTTCTCATCCTTAAAACAAAATAAAACACATGCTTATTTGAAAGTTAATTAAGTTGTCTACATTGCTAAACTA
The DNA here is from genome assembly GCA_023052935.1 of Piezodorus guildinii. Classification (NCBI taxonomy): domain Eukaryota; kingdom Metazoa; phylum Arthropoda; class Insecta; order Hemiptera; family Pentatomidae; genus Piezodorus; species Piezodorus guildinii. The sequence continues at coordinate 69,499,161 of CM041293.1, forward strand.
ATTTAAGGTACATTGAAACAGTCATTTTTTTTTGTTTATAATTTTCAATAATGAACGTTTGTAATCAACCAAAAAAAATTCCCTCCCCGTCCTGAAAATGTTAAGGCTTACTACTCGACCAATTTTTTTGAAATTCGCCACAAAAATTTCAGGACATGCAACGATGATCCTAACATTTAGACAATGATATCGGCTGGTTATTTTTTAAATGGCAGCCGATTAAAATAACTCATTTATTTTTGAGGATGGAGAAAAAATTTATTAGTGTTTTTTAACTAAAAATCCGCCAATAACTAAAACAGAGAAAAAAGGAACGAAAAAAACTCGGTTATTTTTGAGGTTGGAGAAAAAATGTATTCGTTTTTTTTTCCTTAACAAAAAATCGGGGATAATTATAAAAAACAGAAAAAGAAAAAAAAATTGAAACTTTACTCATAAATATGCCCGCCCGTAACCCAGTTATTTTTGAATATAGAGAAAAATATTTTTAAAAAACATAAAAAAACTATATATATATATATATATATATATATATATATATATATATATATAAATAAATAAATGAAAATGAAGAACAATAATTGAAATTGGTTCAGAACTAGCAGAGATATAGCGTTTTGAAATGGGCAGCGGTGCTATTCCATTTTCATTTGAATTATTTATTGCTTTTCTTATTATTTAATTGCGTATAAACAGTTATATCTTAATATGGTTATTTAGGAATAATAAGCGTAAGTGTAATAATTTACAGTTTATTTTTATTTTAATTTATATCTAACCAGATATTGTGCAGAGTATATTGAGGCTCGATACATGACATTCTACATATATATTTCTCCACGTCAAAGGAAAGAAAAATGTCCCAAAAGCAGGAATAAATATCTTATTTTGCACTATATTGAAGGCTTATTATTATTTTTTTTTTACTTAATTATTCAATTATTTAGATCGTTTTACACACGATCTATTAAATAAATTATAAATCTGTGATTTAAATTATAAATAGTCTGGCACCCAGGACTGTTGTACAAACTCCGTAAATTCCTTCCTCCCACATATTTCCTGATTCTTCAATCCTACCTCTCTGATAGATCCTTCAAAATTAATCACAATAGTTCCTATTCATCCCTTTTTACACAGACTGCGGGTGTTCCTCAAGGCAGTATTCTAGGACCCATTCTATACACAGTATATACAGCTGATATCCCAACCCATCCTAACACTTTCCTTTCTACCTATGCTGATGACACCTGCGTGTTATCAGTTCATAAAGATCCATTTGTTGCTTCAAATACCCTTCAAGCCCACATCAAAGACCTAGAAGTATGGTGTCAGAACTGGAGAATAAAAATAAATTCCAACAAGTCCCATCAAATAACCTTTACCCTTCGCCGTAAACCTTTGACTTCCTGCCCTAAAGTATCCTTTAATAACACTCAACTAGTTCCTGTTGAACAGATCCGATACCTAGGACTTCTTCTTGACAAACGCCTAACTTGGAATCCACATACACGACTAAAACGACAAGAAACTGCTCGCCGCTTTAGGCTACTTCAACACTTACTAGACAAACGATCAAACCTTCCTCTTAACTACAAAAGGCTCATCTACATGACTATTATAAGACCAATCTGGACTTACGGAGTAGAGCTTTGGGGCTCTACTAAACCATCAAATTCTTCCCGCATCCAATCCTTACAATCCAAAATCCTTCGTAAAATCCTCAACGCTCCTTACTTTGTCACGAATAAACTTATCCATAAAGACCTTAATGTTCCCTATGTTACTGATTTGGCCCGGACCAGGTATCAATCCTTTCATGACAAACTCCATTCTCACTCTAACCCACTAGTTTCAATCCTTTCTTCCTCTTCAATTCCGGATAATCCTCCGAGGCGCCTAAAAAGGAAATGGCCCCGGGACCTTCTAGTTTAAAATATTTTTAGAGTGCTGCCACTGGGTAGTGTCTCTACATGTTTTTCATGACAGTTTTGTATATTACCATCACATTTACTAGATGTATTTTTATTTAATACAGTTGTAAATATCAATAAATATGTTTAAAAAAAAAAAAAAAAAAATTATAAATCTAAACTGTAAATTAAATTTAATCGGAATTTTTATCTGCGAATTGAATTTAATCAGAATTATTATCTGCGCTTTAGATACAAAATAAATTTAACAAATATATTTTAAACATTATTTTTGAAGCATTTTTAAGTGACTATTTTTAAAATAATAAGAAAGAATGAAAATAAATAACTGAAAAATGACTAGTTTACAATTAATCAAAAGATTTACCTTGTCCTAAGGTTTTTGTAGATGTTCTAACATTCATCTAATACGCTATGTTCCTGATTATATTTCTAGGTTTAATGTTAATAATTTCAATTATATTGTGAAATTAAAAATTGGCCATCGTGAATTATTTATGACGTTTATATTATTTGTTAGTTATTCATTTAATAATGAAAAATACTTTATCCAAATGTGGGACCATGATACAGTTTGTGTCCTAAATGTTGCCTATCCAGGTTTAATTAGGATAAGAAAAAACAAAACAACGTCTACCTCTAGAACCCTAGAAGGGGGGTTCAGTACATATAGATATTCGTACAATTTCTAGGTCTATTAGGATAAAGATCGTTTAATTACTAGTACCTGACATCGCACAGTCTCGGGACACCTTTTTACGGCCCCTTCGAAGGACGGCATAACTAAGGACACATATGAACACCTGCCAGTTTTGTACCCGTTACCTTGGGCATAGAAGGCTATTATGCTAGCCACTAAACTACTGGCGATCTCTAGATAATTACATCATCATGTGTATATTGTAACATATTAAAAAATAAATTCAAAATTAGGACCTGCTTTCTTTACTTACTAGTTTCGCTTTTGATCACGATAGTATAAATAAACAAAAAATAATTCTTAAAAGAGGTTTTTACATTTTAATTATAAATTTAAAACATTTTCCTGTATAAATTGAATTATTAATGGGATTATTCAATTATTCTTTTTTTTGAGTGTTGGAGTGACTATACAATTTAGCTAGTTATTCCAACACATTTGTTTTGATTAGTTTACAATTATTCTAAAGATTTTATCCTTCTTTATTTATTTTTATTAGTTTAACTTTTCTGATCTAAGGTTTATTGTAAATTGTAGACTTCAACATTCATTTAATCATAAAGCAATATAAAGACAGTAATAAAATAAAGTATCTTAGTTCTGATGATATGTAATATTGAAACAATTTAAAGGATTGACGAATAATATAAAAACTTTTTTACTTTCGCTTACTATAAAAGTAAGGGAAAGTATTGTAAGGGAAAGTATTGCGATCATGAAAATTTTCGAATTCCAGTTTTTAACGGAAATACACGTCTTAGGGTCCCCTGAGTCCAAATAACCAAGTCCCGCAAAAAGTCTGTGTGTGTGTGTGTGTGTGTGGTAACTCCCAGACGGAAACGGAAAGTTCTATGAAACCGAAATTTTATATTTAAGACAGCTATACGCCCGAGATGTCACAAAAACTTTTTCATCAAAATCGCCTAACCAGAAGAGCCACTTTATACCATGCATATTTTTATGGTTTTCTCAAAAACGGTTCCGTCGATTTTGATTAATATCAAGTAGGTTTTATTCTGATTATAATGGTCCGACAGGGTTTAAATGCCGATATTTTTTCCTCGAAAGTTTCTTTAAGTTTGTAGATTTTTAAAAAATTACTATATTACCTTGTTACCGCTGATGAAAAGTAGGTAAATATGCACGTTGAGCGAATTTGATAAACTACTAAAGGAGAAAACTGAAAAAATATTTTTAATGCAATTTTTTGTTTTTTAACTCAAGAACAGTAATATACATGTATAATATACCGTTGGAAAGCTAAAGATTGTAGAAAATATATTAGCTCACACACAAGCTTTTAAAAGCCGATAAAACTAAGTGATTATTTTAGATAATAATGTAATCGATTTTTTTAAAAAACACATGTTTCTATAGAAATTCCATTTAATTAATTCTTTAATGATTTCACTCATTTTTTTCTACATAATTAAGAAATACGGCTAACCTTTCTAATTCAACCTCTCGCAAGGTTTAATTATTGCTCATAGCAATTTAAATTCTATTTATTCCACCTAATTTTTGCGTGAGCGATTCACATTGCTCGTGGAGGATGAATAATCTGTCTTATCGTCGATGGATGCCTCTTGAGCTGTGAAGTCATCAAGTCACTCTTAAAATCTGCAAACTTATTCCCCACCTGGTAATTATTTAAACAAATTACTATATATATTACTAATAATATTCATTAATGACCTATCTCCTTTTTTCCCTATATGAACAAAAACAAATAAGAAGAAATATACTAAGGTTGTATAGTCGACTGTTGAGATGAAAATAGTTAGAAATAATCAGTCAATCTAGTAAACATTTTCTTAATGTTGCCGACGTTTCGGCTCAAAAACTTCAGCCATCAGGGCTGGATGTAATTATTAACGAAAGAGATCCTGACATTTTTTTTTTCTCCGCAGGTATAAAAGAGTAAATGTAATATATGTGAAAAAAAATTGTCCGTATCTCTTTTGTTTCTGATCGTTGACAGTCCTGATGATGGGTAATAAGTTTAAAAAAATGTTTACTAGACTGACTTTTGATTATTTCTCCCTCCTGACATAAAAAGAAACTTTATGGGTTGAATAATGATATCAAACATTAAAACAATTACAGAAATATTTCAAAAACTCATCCAAATGAAGAAAAGCCATTTATTCGTTATTCTACTGCTCAAACACAGTGGATTGTAGTATACTCATTATAAGCCACATCATCTTGAATCGATTCATTGCATATATAAGTTAATACAATTGTTTTATTCACATTTTCATTTATGAATAACTAATTTACTATGTCACTATATCTCTTTTTTGCATTATTTAATATTTACTAACTTACTTATTAGAATTAATTCTACATAAAATACTTAAATAAAATTCTGCCCAAACGTGTATTAAAAAGTCCATGGACTACTACTTACTACACTGATTTTAAGTTCAGGTATTCGACAACGACATTACCATTTATATATTTTCTTAAGTATCCCACTATATTTTTACGCGTTTTTCTCAGTAGTTTTATTTATTTTTTTTAGCTTATTTATTCTAAATTAAAATTTAAAACATTCTTTGGATTAAAAAGTAAAATTTATCAATATTTTCTTATATAAAATTGGATTTATACAGATGAATTAAAAATGTATTCATCTGCCTTTTATGAATTATTATGGATGAATGAATCGTTAGATATTTGGTTATTATATATACTATTTACTTCCAAATTTTTTCTTTGTTCATTGCGGTGTCTTTTTTTTTTTATCTGCCATTGATAATAACCAAATTTTGGGGGAATCACACCTCTTTTAATTTATGACTTAAATATATAGACCAATTTTTTTTCTTGGTTAATCGCGATTTACTGTCTTTAAACTCTATAGGATTTGTTCCCCATCTTCGAAAATAACTGTTAGAAGCGTATATATAAAAGCGAGATTTCAATTTATTTCCTTTTTACAACTCACCGCGGTTTAATTATTGGAAAACTCTATAAAAAAATTCTCTACCTTTAAAAATAACTAATGAGCTATGGCATCTTGCACCAGCATATGTATTAAAGCTAGCCTGGATTTTTAAATTTTCCTACATCAATTTCAACATAATACGGCTAAATATGTTTATTTTGAAATATATCTTCCTTTTTTTTTCTTTGTTAAAGATTCTTCAAGATTGATTGGTATGCTGTGTATTAATGGCAACTCGGCAAAGATGAACAGCCGATCCAATTGGGAATATCTCTTTTTTCTCTAGATCAAAAAACTAACTGAAGTATTGTATTAAATCATTTTCGATCGGCCGACATTTTAAGACTAATCCTTTGATATTAATAAGATGTTAAAATCATCGTCGGATGCCCTGGTATTTTTGTGCCGATTTTGAAAAAAACGGTCCAGTAGTCCCGAAGAAAAGCCAGGCAGATTTTTTAAAAAACGTTATTCGGGATCGAACTATCTTGAAGCATATTTATTCTCTTAGCGAATTTACTTCGTTAAACCTTGAATTTTATGCTATATTATTAATTATCGGTCTTTGAGCTGTTTTCTTCCACAACAATCAGTTTGGAACCTGTTTACTCAAGAACGTGGGCTTGGCACTTCCTCGTAGGAAAGATGTCATACCCTTCAAATGGAAGGTGTTTGGAACACGGCTTGAATGGAATATTAAAATAAAAATTTGTTACATTGAACTTGCTCCGTGACAGGAAGCATGTAGCCAATGGCGAACGCGATTATTTCCTTGATTGGGTTCCAAGAAGTTTGACCTTATGGAGTTAGTGTGGCGTTTAACATTTTTATCAATCTCTTCTACATCTAAAGTTTTCTAAGTGTACATAAAAAAATATCTTTCATTTTATGCATTTATTACTTTTTATTTTTGTTTTTGGATGTTGCTTTTGGAGCGGTCATCATACACTTGGCAACGCTTATTGGCACATGTTGCTGGCTTGGTATTCCAAAGCATTCCTCCGCTGCCGAAGAGTATGAGGTCACTACGGTGTTAGGCAATAGGTCTCTTTGTCTTCGTAATAGATCCTATGACTTATTAGTCTTATTTTTTTTTTTTTTATATTTCGGTAAATGACTTTTGGACATATTTATTTTTCTGCAATTTCTTATCCTGTTTTTGATGCTCGTTTCAACGTCTTATGGACAGGATTCAGAAAACGACCCTCAAATATTATGTATTTAATATATTAAGTCGTCTAAATTAAAATTTAATAGGCATTCATTTTTTCGTATTGTATAATGAATGTATACATCGTTCCCGCCTTCTTCATCACAGTCCTCTCGCAAACTTCTTGTTTTATTACTAAATCTTCCAGCACTTTGGTTACGGATGCGTGATGGTGCAATGGTGCTAGAGAAACGATTGAATTTGATCATGACCTGTTTTTCAAGATTTGTTTTTGGCACCTCGAAGCGGTTTTAAGTATACAACCTTTATGGTGTCTCAAAATGGCTCTTCTCCACACCCATCGACAATACTTTCTCGGGTCACTCCGATAACAAAACATCTACTCCCAGCAGGCTCCCTTTATTTACAATTTCAGCAATTAAGTATTGGATTTCAAACCCTCAATTCACTCAAAAGTAAGAAGATCTCGTCTTTCTAGTCCTTATACTCCTTCCTACCGAACCAAAAGATATGAGCGCTCCTTTCTTGCATGTTTCGCCAGCTTTTGGAATTCCCTCCCATTAAACATCCGCCATGCTTCATCCATTTTTTCTCCATTCAAATAAGTTCTTTTGCAGCCCCTCTTCGCTTTCCCATCTGACTACAATATAGTTACTCTTAAATTGGACTGCACCCAATATTTTACTTGCTCGCACATATTTATGTTAATTCATTTTTCTATTTTTGGTTTGGTTATTTTCTCTTCATTTCGTTTACTAAAAGGAATTAGTCCTGCGTTTTGTAGGCGAATGGAAACTGCCGTTGAGTTTCCATTCGCCTACAACACGCCCCATGATGATGACCCACAATGGGGGTCGAAACGTTGGCACAAACTATCTAAACCACTCAATTGTTTCATTCACCGACCGCCACCCGGACTAATTCCTTTTAGTAATTCTCAACGGTCAACTAATTATATCCACTATTAATTAATTAAATTGTCACTTGAATAATTTATTCCTTATTTTTCTTCTATGTACATTTACATATTATTATTTCTTTTAAATGTTGAATTGCTTTGTTTTTTATCGGGCTTATGTCTTCACCAGATATAGCTCTTATGTATAAAAATAATCCTGTGAAGACAAATTAGTACGCTGTGTATCTCTCTTTAAAATATGTTGTTATTCTTAGCGGACTTATTCAATGAATAAGGTTTGTCCTTCTAAAAAAATAATAATTTGGGTGGTTCAGTATGGAGGAAAATATACTTATGTTCAAAATATAAGCATTAAAAGTTAATATTTTTCTCCCCTTGTTTAAATGTCGATTAGAAAACTTTATAGAGACTTTTTGGTTTATTATTTTCATTAATGAACCTTCGTAATTGACTAATAATTTTTGCTCAAAATTTGAGATATGATATTTCAAGATACATAGAATCTATATATCGAATTATAAAAAATCCGTTTCTTCTCTATCGCCTGTACACCGTCCACCGCTTTTCTTCGAAAATAATAAGATATAGAGAGCGCAACGTGCATTAAAAATATTTGATGAATTTTTATTTATTTATTTTTTTTTTATTTGCTTATCCACCTCTACCCTTGAGGGTCATTGGCGTGGTCGGAATAATTATATTCTATAGTAGAATCCTATCATTTTCGTGAATTCTATTAATTTGTTAATACTTTCTTCCTCATCTTTAAGTATTTCTCTCATGTCTTTCTTTAGATTCAATTTTTTTCTTGACTGCTCAAAAGGCGGGCACTCAATCAGCAAGTTTTCTACACTTAGAGGAGTATTGTTGCATTTTTCGCAGGTTGGCGCTTCCAGGCGTCTCAAGAGGTAACCATGCGTAAATTGGCAGTGCCCAATTCTTAGCCTTCATACAACAATTTCCTCTCTCCTTGAAGATCTTGCACTAGTTCTCCATTTTCGACAGTTGGATTTAATTGTTCTCAATTTTGATATTTTTCCTCTCCAACCATCCTCCCACTCTTTCAGAAGAACTTTCTTATAGCTACTCACCCAATACTCCATTGTGATTTCTTTTATTTGAGTAATCTCCTCGGCTTCACCTTTTCTGGCTGAATCAGCTGCTTGATCGGCTCTTTCGTTCCCAATGATTCCACAGTGAGATGGTACCCAAATCATAATCACGACTTTAGACATTATGTTCGTTTCCCACCATTCATTTATTATGTCTCTAATTATGGCGTTAGAAGATGTTTGGCTGACAATGGCTGCAAGAACACTCCACGAGTCCGTAACGATAGTCCATGACATTTTTTCTGAGCTTCTTGTATTGTATTTTTGAGAGCTCTCAGTATGGCTGTGGCTTCTCCTGATATTTTGTCTGTATGAGTAAATACCATTTGTCAGCTACAAAAGTATTCTCAAAATTGTAATAAGGAATCTATTGTTCTAAACCTTCAAGTCAAATTGGAAATAAAAACAGACATCCCTCTGCATAATAAAAAAATAACTTATTTTAAATTACGCTCTTTGTGGAAGAGGTAATGAAATTTCTCTGTGATTGCGTTTGATGGAGTATTATGTGTAGACTACATAAAGGGTCTGAAATTAATTTGAACTAAACTGCTATGGCTCCTTATTCTTTCCTTACAAAATTTTTGTTTCGATGGGTTAATTTTCCCCGTTAATTTTCCTTACTACAAAAAGGAAATTTCCCTAGCTTTTGAACAATGATAAATTTATTATTATATTACTTTCTAAAAAAAAAATAAATTAATTAAAATATATATATATTGATACACAAATAAAATTTCTTTTCTTCTAGATTCTTCTCCTGTATGTACTAATGTTGCTTTCAAATTCTTGATCTCTTCCAGACCAAGTATCTTGTCTTAAATAAATTTAACATTTTTTTATTTATTTATTTAACGTCACTATGCTACTATGGCTAATCGGACGATGCTACAGTGGGAGTCCTAAATTTTGCCTATCCAGGTTTTATTAGGATAGGGATCTTTAACGAGTACCTGACATCGCACAGGCTCGGGACCACCTTCTAACGTCCCCTCCGAAGGATGGCGTAACTAAGGATTTTTTACTCCCATTAAAAAATCCTAGGACCACCTGCGGATTTGAACCCGTGACCTTTGGCATAGGAGGCTGTTACGCTAGTCACCCAGCTACAAGTGATCCCTAAAAATTTAACATTTTCCATTTTCAATTAAAGATTTTTTATTTCAAACTTAACCTTTTTCTATTTTAATTGTTACTAATCTAGGTTTTTTTTTCACATAATTATGTTTATATATAATTATCACTTCAATGATATTTCCCTTATGTAATTTAATATAAAATAGATCTTATATGTTGAATTAATTTTTTTTTTCTTTTCTAGGTAAGTGGCAATGAACAATTTGGTGAGTTTTTATTTAATTACCTAAGATACATTATTCCAGAACAAAAATTAAATTTTTATATCTGTGAGTTGATTCTATATTGGTTTTTCATAGTATCTGTTTCCACAATGTCTCAACTTTTGAAATTCTACTATTAACAAGACGTGAATTATTAAAAAAGTAATTGGTTTATTAATAAAAATATTCTGTTTTGTTAAATATAAATACAAGCTATATCAGTATTTTACCAATTTATTTACTAGTACATATAAGCTTGAAACCTTTATTTCTCTGATCTTAATGTTTTTATGTAATCCCTCCTATTTCTTTTAAATAACTTGATTCAATATCATGTCGGTAATATGAATAAGAATTAAATTTTCTGCAAAATTAAAGTTTATCGGTAGAGCATATTTTCAATTGTCATCATTGTTGACGATTTTATTCGATTCCGTCTATGAGTATTACCTTTTTATAGTATGATTGGGACGTTAAGACTTTAATTTTCCGCGATATTTTTAATGATGTGGTTTATTTATATCAACATTCAAAACAAACTATATCATTAAAAATTGCGAAGAAAAATTAAGTAGGAGATTCAAGATATGAATCATCTCGAATTTTTCCCTGTAAAAAGGTAGTTCCATTTTAAGTCGGAAAAGCTCTACGTTTTGAAATATATGCTCTATGTTCTGTAATTTGGTTTTGCTGATTCTCTTTTTTAGTTTTTTAATTGAAATATCTAATAAAAAAATAATACAATAGGGTGCAATGAATATTAAGGCTTGTGAAAAACTATTTATACCACGTATATAATGTAAATAGAGGTAAATAAATTAAATTAAATGTAGAATTAGGTGATCAACCAAGATTGAAGAAAATTGAAATATTAAAATTTAAAAAAATAATCTGACTACATTCATACCCAATAGTCATGTATTCATTCATAGCCATCTAAGTCCTGTTGTTATTCAGGCCAAACCACCATTAACAAGAGATCCCAGTGCCCCTCTTCTGTATATCTAGTCTTAAAACTCAGTAGACTTTAGTGAGGGACTTGATGGAGAAGCTTGCCATTGCTAGAACTCAAATTTCTGTATTAAAAAAACGTTCGTTTTGACCTTTGAGGAGAGTTGTGGAGGTAAACAGAGACTAGGAAGGGAAGTAAGGACTGATAATTCGGATAATATATGGTCATGGTCGTATGAGATATTGAGATCATAATATAAGGTCTTGTTCGAAATATAATATGGACCATTTTTAGAATGATTTTAGTGAGAAAGGCTTGATACCTAGGCGTCCTGCACAGTTATAGTCTGTAGGTCTAATTAGGTTTAAACATGACCTGGAAAATTGGTAGTTTGTTGTCAGTATATAGATATTAAGTTCTTTCCAGTTTATTGTTTGTTCCTGTCGCAAGATTTTAGTATTTGGATTCCATATTGCCTTTTGTCCTAAATGCTGGATTACTATTTAGGTAGTTTGTATAGAAGATTATTTAGATAAGGGTGTAGAATTTATAGTGGCTCGTCTTTGTTGTGCTTAGGCGAATAGAAACTGAGAAAATATTCATCGTTAAGAGAATCCTAGTGTTACTCCCACACTACTAGGTATAGGATATCCAAAGGGTGTCTCTAGTATCGTTCTATGGAGGAGGATCTATAATATTCTCTGAAAATCTTGTTTCTTCTGAGAATGCATTTACCATAACAGTCCTAAGGGTATTAATAAAAACTCTTTCTAACTGGCCTTCTACTGACCTAGAAGTTGATGAATTCTTGGTGAAAGCTTGGATGTGTAGGCTGCCAGAGGAAATGGATTTTCTGTAACTACTTTCAAGTTTTTTCATAGTTCTAAACTAGTATCTAGTTACGACCTTTTTTTTTTTTTGTGTGAGAATTTAAAGTCCTGGACACTCCCTGGAATATTATTATAACAATTTAATATCTTTCATAAGCCAAGTCATATGCCCTTGGCCTTAAATTTCCATCTCTTATTTATTATGTTTATGTATATTATATAAAAGACAGATTACACTGAATCGTGAAAATTAGTTTTCCGATTTCTATATCATTTTTTGCAATGTCATCAGTTTGGAATACCATTCGTGCATATACAAAATTTGGAAACTTATCAATCTTAAAGGCAGGATGCAGGATTACCGTTAGGCACCCTTATTGGAAAGTTGATGTTCATTGCCATAGGAAGGGGAGTGGGTTGAAAATATGTTTCTTTTTCAAGCACTGCTATTTTCATATCAATAGGAACGATAAGGAATCCTTGGAATGTAAAAACAGTACTCTTACCACATATTTTTTCCCCCAAAACTCTTTGTTTATGACTTTTATTACTTTCACTGATCTATATATGAAATTTATTAATTAAAATAAAAATACGCCCCCTACCTTTGTACTCTTCCCCATTTCCAATCTTTGGAATTCAATTTTTACTTTCACTCACCTATATGAAATGAAATAGTATTGCGATAGTAAGGGAAATTATTACGACCGTGAAAATTTTCGAATTCAGTTTTTAACGGAAATACGCGTTTCAGGGTCCCCTGAGTACAAATAAGCAAGAATCGCAAAAAGGTCTTGTGTAGAGTGTGAGAGATTGTGTATGACACGCCTGAGATGTTCCATTTTTTTCTTCAAAATCGGCTGATCGGAAGATCTACTTTATACCACGCATCTCGACCCTCATAAACAATTTCGATCAAACCTTTCTATATTGTGTAAGATTTAATGGGCTTTAGTGCAATGTAGGTTTCATTGTGATTGAAATAGTTGACAGGTCTTAAATACCGATAGTTACAACTTTTATTACTCTGAAGTACTGTTAATTTTGTAGATTTCATAATCTGAGACGTTGATTTCCAAAAGGTACTATATCCATTCTAGGACATTTTACAGGAATCGCGAAAATCTCTCATTACTACATTATTAACACTAGCTAATTTGAGTCTTTTTGCCTTAAAATTTAGAATCATTTTTTACTATAATAATAACATCATATTAAAGTTATGAAATGATTTTTTTGAATGATTTGGAACGAAATAAATGCGTAATTAGTACTTCTGGCAAAATGACCGCTTTCTAAATCACGTTTATTAAAGAACTTGAAAATTCATTAGATAACATCAAATAGAATATTAGATAAAACTAAATGATGAGAATACAAATATGACAAAAAATCAATTTAGTAAAAAATGTCCTTTAGTACCTTTTGGAAATCAACGTCTCAATTAACCATATCATGTTTTTGCCATTGATAAAAAACGGATAAATTATTAGTTGACGAATTTTACAGAGCAACGAAAGGAAAAGCAAACATATTTTTCGTGCGATTTCCGTGTTTTTGAACATAACATCAGTAATATAAATGTGTGATATACCGTTGGAAAAGATTTTAGAAATATCTCAGACACAAAATTGTAAAAGTTAATGGAATTATATTATATTATAAAATAATATTTAATTATTTTGTAACATAAAGGCTTTTCAACCACAAGGTTTATTTTAGCCCTAAATTATTAATACAAATACAATCATTCAATTAAAATACAAACCAAGTCAGGATAGTTAAGCGATAAAAAGTCTATACAAATAACTGATTGTCGTAGATAAAAATATGATAGATTATTTAATAAAACACATGTTTCTATTGAAACGAAGTAATTGATTTTTTAACTATTTTTTTTCATCTCTAAATGTATTAAAAAATTCTTAGATTTCTTAAATAGATGATAACTACTGAGGTAAGTGAAAGTCGTGCGATGCGCTTACCGGATTTTTTTCTAATGTAACTTTCGGTATTCACCAAAGTAAAATTATTGTTTCAATAAGAAAGTGGGATAGTTCACCGAGCGAACCGTGATTCATGTGATTGATCCTTGAAGTTAGCTGGTAATTGAGGAAGTACTCTCACCTCGTTCTATCTTGAAATTACATTATATAAATTATGATTAGTACTTTTAAAGGTAACCTTCCCGTTTCTTACTTTTTTAGTGCATATGGGTAATATTTTGAAAATTCTGAGTATGGTTTTATGATCATTCATGTCTATGAATCATATAATTTTATTTTGGAATGCAAAAAATCAAAAACATTTATTTAAGTTTGTAACTCATAAGTTATTTATAAACTTTTGTATTCAATAGTTTTAATAGCTTTGCAGGCTTCTATGTCCAAGGTCACGGATTCGACCTGGCTTATGGTGTTAGGGTTTTTTAATGTGAGTAAAAAATCCTTATTTATGGCGTCCTTCGGTAGGGACGTAACATGGTGGTCTTGAGCCTGTGTGCTGTCAAAGTGCGGTGTACTCGTCAAAGATCCCCCATCCTTATTAAACCTGGATTGGTATTTAGGAATCCCTTTGTAGCATAGTCCGATTAGCATAATAAACATAATACTTTTGCGTTGATAGAAGTTATCATGATTTTAAGATAAAACCAAGTGACGCTAAAAAAGTTAACATGTGTTGATCCGATATGTAGTATACTATAAGTATGTTGTTTCAAAAGTAAAATAAAATATTTAATTTATTAAAAGATCCTACCTCACTGATAGAACCTTTAAAGTAAGTCATAACCTTTCCTACTCATCCATATTTCCTCAGTCCCCTGGTGTACCTCAGGGTAGTATTCTGGGCCCAATCCTTTATACAATATATACAGCTGATATTCCAATCCATCCTTGGTACTGTCCTCACAACCTACGCATATGACACTTGTGTGTTATCCGTAAATAATGACCCATCTGTTGCTTCCAAAACCTTTCAGTCTCACATTTCTTCCATTGAAGAATGGTGTCAAAAGTGGAGAATTAAAATCAACCCTACTAAATCCCATCAAATTACCTTCACCCTTCGTCGAAAACCTTTGTCCGCCTGTCCCACTATTTCCTTTAACAATATTCCACTCACCTCAGTTGAAGAGATCCGGTACCTAGGACTCCATCTAGACAAACGTCTTACTTGGAATCCTCACACTAGACTGAAACGACAAGAAACAGCTCGTAGATACCGCTTACTACAACACTTACTGGACAAACGATCAAAACTTTCCACATACTACAAAAGATTAATTTATATAACCATCATTAGGCCTATTTGGACATATGTGATTGAGTTATGGGGATCCACCAAACCATCCAATTCTTCCCGCATTCAATCCTTGCAATCCAAAATCCTTCGAAAGATCCTAAACGCCCCTTACTTTGTCACCCATAAAATAATCCATAAAGACCTAAATATCCCATTAGTCACAGATCTAGCCCGAACTAGATATTCCTCCTTTTATTCCAAATTACCCGTCCACTCCAACCCATTCGTCCGCAAACTCTCATCTCCTATTCCTGATCATCTTCCTAGGCGGCTGAAAAGACGATAGCCTCGAGACCTACTTAGCTGAATAAACTTTAAAGTGCTACCACGGGTAGTTTCTTCACATGCCTGTATCACGCCCACTTGATCTATTAGCACATTTACTTATTGTATTTTATTGTAATACAGTTGTAAATTTCTTTTAAATAAAAATTTTATTACTTTAATATTTATTTATTACATTAAAAAAAAACTTTGACAGAATTATAAAATAAGTAAGTGAAAGGATTACTGTGTTTTACCTGGAAGATGAATGTAGACCATAGTAGTTGCTGATCAGAACGAAGGATTTTCGACTTTACTACTAATTGTAGTATTAGTTTTATATTTATTAGGTTGTATGTATACAAGCCAGTCAGTGTTTTATACAAATTTATGCTCATGAGTGAATATATATATATATATATATATATATATATATATATTTTTTTTTTTTTTTTTTTTTTTTTTTTTGATAGTTTAAATGAATGTCTAATTTTAAAATAGAGTTTTCAGTTAGCTGTTGACAAAATATAAATGCGTGTGAGCGCGTACGCGTTTGTTTGTGTGTGAAGAAAAAAAAAAAAAACTAGTGTCCACGAATGTATATAAAAACATATTTACATTATTAGTAAGTTGTTGCTATATTCTTTCCTTTTGTTGTCTCAGCTGGTATTTTCTAGATACTGGGGCACACCGTATTTTGGATTTCCTCTAAGGATTTTTTCCTATAATAATAATAATAATAATAATATTGATTTAGTCTGGAGGCACCGACTGGTGTCGCCTCACAGGTTCCGGTGATGGCGTTTAAGTCAGAAATAAAGTATTAATAGATGATTTTAAAACATCAAAAAGTTTGATATGTCTTCTTTTAATGTACGAATTAAATGCTTTGTCGCCTCTGGAATCATGATCAAAATAAAAAAGGCGTAACCTGTGGTATGGTGGTTATGTGTATGTGGCATAACAGCCTTCTATGATCAAGGTCCCGGGTTCAAACCTGACAGTTCGCCCTATAATTTTATAATTGAAGTAAAACTACCTTAGTTATGCCATCTTAAAAATGAAGTCCCGAGAATGTATGATGTCAGGTACACGTTAAAGACCTCTATCCTAATTAAACCTGACTGGACAAAATTTAGGACTTCCACTGTAGCATCGTCTGATTAGCCACAGTAGCGTAACGTGACGTTAAGTGAATCTTATTTATAAATACTTAATTTTCACAATCTTATTAATAGTTGTTTTTCTAATTTTTTTGTATACATGTAATATTTTTAATTTCCTTGTCACTAAATTCATAAATTTTCATCTTCAATGTTGTATTGGTATGTATCTCTTTTGCTGTTCTGATGTTTGCAGTCCTGATATGGCTCACATGGTGGAGCCGAAACGTCGGCAAAATTAAAAAAAAAAAAAATCACGTGACTAACTCCCCATTATTTCTACCTATGTTAAATGAATAAACAAACCAACAAAATAATAAAGTAACACAGAAGCATTGTGTGTTGCTTGCTTGGGAAACAAAACGTAGATATTGTGATTGTTTTGTAAAAAGGTTTAGTAGGTGACACTTCTTTGCATCAAGCTAATTAATTATCAGTAATCAAGTGTTTTTTTTTACCTTTCATAACTTGATAAAGAACCATTAGTTACAAATCCTCTTCACTTAATATCTCAATTCCTTAGTTATGGCTTTTCCGTGCTTTTCCTATTTTCATGCTTTGATGACTATGACTGCTACACCAGTTTTTTTTTTTGTGGTAAGACCTTTTTAGCCTTCATACTATAATCGTTAATTTCATTTAATAGGTGCCTTGATAATTGCAGTAACGTAAAATATATCCAGTTATTAGTTTTTGCTTTTAGCATTTCCTTCCTTGTTATTCTGTATCGTGGAATTGGGCTGCGGTGGTCAGTAATGAGGCCAGGACATGCTGACCGCAGGATATCCCTTGTCGCCGTGGTCGACATCTGCCTTTGATAACCTTTCTGATAAAAACAAGAAACCTCTACTTATTAATACGTTTTCAGTTCCAATAATTGTCGTTAGTGAACCAATGAAAACAGAAACCGCCTGTATACCTCACAAAAAAATCCAACTCACGACTTTCACTTACCTCGGTTGATGAAATCCGTTTAAAAACTATTAAATAAAGTTGGATTTAAAAAAAGTATAAAAAGTTATATTTAGTTCCGTTGTAAACATATGTCTAATAGTTCTCTGCCCTATTCGTCAAGTTACATTACCTGCCACATCTTAGTATATAAAATGACATTTTTTATAAAATCTTTTGCTTTCCAACGGTATATTATCTCTATATAAATAAAATAATAACGACATTCATGTTTTCCGCGAACTCCTTCTTAACCACGTTACTTATACTCGTTAGTACTCGTTAAAGTTCCCCATCCTAATAATATCTGGATGTGCAAAATTAAGGACTCCCACTGTAGCATCCTCCGATTAGCCACAGCAGCATAAAGGGACGTTAAATAAATAAACAAACAAACTTCTTCCTCATAATTAAGTGTGCGATAAATAATGTATTGACATCTGTATGTAGTCTGTTCAGGGGTCACTCCAAACAAAAAGAAAAAGTTTTTATTCTGAAATAAAGTCATCTGTTATACATAAAGTCATTGCATAATGATTGACTGTAATGACAAAACATTGATTAGGACATCTAAATCACCTAAAGCTGTTAGGTACAAATATACATCTATGTTTCACTCTAAAATAACAATCAAATAAAGTAGACCGATTTTAGTTTACTGACCAATTTATGTTAATGTGGACTTACTTATTCTTAAATTGAACTTCCGATCCCAAAGTAATATACTCTAAATCCGTCAAACAGGGCTTTTTTAAACACAAATTATATCACATTCAAATTACACCCATGCGATGCAGAGGCGTGTCGTGCCATCTATTACCTCTATATTACTATTTTTATGTTGGGGGGAGGGGAGAGGGAATTGATTTTTTCTTCTTCATTTGGATATCAAATTCGTTAAACTTTTATATTTAGCCGTTTCTCATCATTGATAACAAGATGAAATTGTTATTTTTTTCGTATTTATAATATTTAACGTCATTTAAAGGAAGAACATTTAAAATATCTGCACTTACGCCCTGCCAGACTATTTGGATGAGATTAAAACCTACATGATATTAAAGCCCAATAAAGTTTACATCGATGAAGTGAGTTTAATCAAAATCGTATGAGATTTTATTGAGAAAATCGAACATTGGTGTAAAATGATTGGTGTAAAGTGGGTCCTCTGGTTCGCCGGATTTGATGAAAAAGTGGTTGTTACGTCTCAGGCATATTAAGTATGAAATTTTAATTTTATTACGATCACAATACTTTTCTTTAATATATATTTCATATATATGTGAGTGAAAGTATAACAATTGATGTAAAAAATAAATTTTAGCAAATAAGTAGCGCATTGTAATGGATTTGCAATCAATGATTTTAAAAACTGTGCAGATATATGCTATATAAATAAAGATTGATATTGTTGTAAAAAAAAAAAAAAAAAGTGAAAGTAAAAAATGGATAAAAAAAACTAACCTCACCACGAAAAGCTTCCTATACTAGTTTCATACCGCCCACCGGAAATTTCGCAAACCACTTATTTCGTACAACAGTTTTGTTTCGACTTCCTGTACGAAGAGTATTTATTAGATCATTAATAAACATTATTGCATTTCTCTTTTCGAATCAGTTGAAAGCCTCATTTCGTCTAATTTATGGGTTGCATTAACCTGAAATTTCCCTACGTTAAAAATTAACTTCAAAGTAATTTTATTTATCTGAAACCTAATTTATTTTTTTTTTTTATTGAATTTTTTTCATAAATTACTTATTGAATGGTTGCTACTTTAGTTCCTGTACTGACTGGTGTTTATTCATGAACGCGGAAATTGGTTTATCTATGTTTACTGCATTTTACCTGTATTTCACGAGTTGTATTTTGTCCAATCCCTTTGAAATAGTCTAATTTTCATTAACATTTTCGATTTTTTTTTTATCAGTTATTCTTTATCGTCTTTTACTGAATATAAAACGGTGTAAATAATATTTTTCTGGCTAATACTTTTAGTGTTGCAGCCGTTTAAGTCAGATTTGCGGCATGTGCTGGGAAAATCTACATATTCTGGTATTTTGTGGATATCAAATCAATTCATAAAATAACAATGTATTTATAAATATCTTTTTTCTTTAAGTATAAGTTTCTAAAGAAGGGTTATTTCAAAGCTTAGCAATATGTATATTGGAATAAACTGTAAGCTTTTAACTCGTTTTCTCTCAATTCCCTAGAATTTTTTTAACCACTTTTTTTTGCCTATTTAGGTAATCAATCGCGAGGAGAAAATAATTAACCATATCATTTTTATATCGTTAGTTTTTGTTTTTCTGGACCTACGAACTTGAACTGTGGATGACAGCTAAACGTACTAACATCAAACCCATTCAATCCTTTCAATCCTAAGTCCTCCGTTCAATAGGAAATGCTCCTTAATGTCTCCAACTATACCTTGCACCACGACCTTAATGTTCCATTTATTTCAGACCTAATTTCATCCAAATTTTCCAAATTCCACCAGAACCTCATTCATCATCCTAATCCTCTAGCTCAATCCCTATCCAGCTCCACTCATCCATACAACCTACCTAGAAGGTTGAAACGGCAGTGGCCCCGCGACCTTTTGTAAATATATTGGAGTTCTAGCACTGGCTAGATTCTCCACTCAATGCGATGTATGTATGAGTGTGTGTATGTATATAGAAGTGTAAGTGAATTCTTGACTTCATTGTATTGATTCATTATTGTGTATATATTTTATTGTAATTTTATGCTGTGTAAATATTGTATGAATGTAGTATGTATGATATCTTTCACCACTACTATTGATGTCCAAATTGGGACAGATTGTAATTTTACTCAATGAAAAAAAAAAATAAAAAAAAAGTTTTTGTTTTGATTTGATATCCACATAACTACCATTATTAGAGAGATTTTCTCAACACATATTTTCGTCTGAAAAGCTGACCTAAAGCGGTTATTAATACAGTTTAGCACTTTTTAGTTAATACTTTTGTATTAGCCAGAAAAATATTTTATCCACCGTTTTATATTTAGGAAAAGATACCGCATAGCTAAAAAATTATATGAAAATTAAAAATATCGAATAGCAAGAAGGATTTCGAATGGATTGACATTTATGTATTTATAGCATCATTTATTCAGGAATATTATTAGATAATCATTTGAAAAATCCGTTCTGTATAAATTTTTATGTAATTTTACAACTCATACGTATCATTGATCGTTTATTAAAATAAATTTTCCTTGAATTCTTTGTAATCGTTTTTTTTTATCCCAAAAATGTAATGGCAGTGTTCACTGTTAGTGATTAAATGAAATAAATCCATCACCAAACATTTTTTCGCGGATGAAGTCTAAAATCTATGTTTTTACCTGTTACATCTGAGCATTTTCAGCGACCTTTTTGAAAAACCATTTAATAAATTTTGTCGAAATTTCGATGACAATTACAAAATTAATTAAATATTCGAATTTTTTTTTATTTTTATGATTTTCGTTGAAAAGTCCCTTTTTATGGCCTTGACTGGTTTTCTCCTTATCCTGCCATTTTACTTTTTATTGAAAATACGTCAAAAAAATATAGCGAAACAACAGTATCATATCAAATATAATTTTAATTGCTCTTTTATCTTACGTAATAGATCTAAATTAAGGTATTAAATAATTTTTGTGTTAGCCAAACTTTTTTTAGGAAAACATTTTCCTATTTTTTATACCCATCACTTACGAAGATACTTACAGTTCCTAGGTTTATTTTTTCATCTTTGACATTAGTTGTATTGAATTTATAATACGATTCTGACTATTTAAAAAAATAAAACCGGAAATTGAGCTTTGTTGAGAAGAGGTCTATTCAAGAATTATTGGTTCAATGAGTTCTTAAAATAAGGTACGATATTTTGTGTGATTCGCGTCAACTGTCTCAGTTTTATTTATTTCTTGAAAGGATTGAGAAAATTACAATATAAAAAAAAATTATAGTATTTTGCTTATTATATAAAATTATTCTTTATACCTCTGAGCTCCACCGTTTCCATGTCATTTAAAAACTGGTCGTATATCATAAAACACAGATTATTGTAAGACTGATTTTTCTTCTATTAAAAAAAAAAAAAAAAAAAAAACCTTATTGTAATTTGAAACTTTATGATTTGATGTTGAATTTTTTGTATGTAATAAATAAAAAAAAAAAAAAAAAATGATTAGATGAAAAATAAAATTTGAATGGTTTGTGAATTATGATTTATTTTTACTATAAAATCCTTTTATTACTTCCAAAAATCATTCTTCTAAAACATAATCACATTTTCTATTCTATTCAAAATAAAGAAAAAAAAAAGTTGTGTTAACAATTAAGTTATTTAACATTTTCATCCATTATACGTAACTGATTCTTTTAGTTCTTCTAAAAACATAAAATTTCATGAAAGATTATTTTTGTTAAGGATTTTAATGTAAAAAAAAAAAGAAGCTTAATTAAAAATCAAGAATCCTTATTTATATGTGGAATTTTCAAATTTTATTTAGTATACCCTAGAGTGTGTTATATAATATTCATCACTTTTTAAGTTTAATTTTTACTTCATATTTTCATTACTGAAATATTTGAGAGCTCAAAAATGATACAGTACACGCTCATGTTTAAATGTTTGGTACAGGATATAAACTATTCAAGTAAAAGATATACAGAATTCGTTTGAAATGTAAAATTTTAAAATAAATTACTTTATTTATTGTAGCGAAGTGCATCATTAATGGTAACATTAAGATAAATTCTTTATAAAGCATAATTATATGTTTTTTGGTTATTAGCTGATGATTTACTTGTTTACTTAAGTTAGCGTTGGATATTTTGTAGAGGGGATTGCACTGATATTATCTATAGTAAATCTTTACTGAACCGGAAATTTTGATGATCTTTAAAGAATGATCTTCCATTACATTTTTTCTCATAAACGGCTTTTTAATGAATTATTGATTTACTTACTCTAAAAAAAGTTATTATTTTTGTTATATATTAAAAAAAAATGAAAGCCTAAATTTGTATAAATAATATTATTCGTTAGCATTATAATTGTATGACGTTTTACTGTTCCGGAAAATGTTGGAAGTATTTAAACAGTTATCAATTTTCCTACTATTTTTCATTTTCATCCATGACGTTTTTCTTTGACAGCTTAGTGCTGAAAGATTGTAATTTCAGAATATTTTTATTTTTTTAATTAAAAACTCAATTTCTGTAAAATACAGAATCAAATAAAATTATTATTAGAATCTGATGCTACTTAGGTTCTACATTGCCACATAATTGTATTTAATATAACTGATTTCCATAATATTAAAAAACAAAACTTAAAAATAGATATTTTTATTCATTTTTACTGGAACTATTATTTATTTTTACTTTCACTTACCTGAAAATTTTAAAATTCCATTTTTTATCTTCCTTATTTCCTTTTTTATTTCCATAATTTACTAAAACGTTTTAGGTCCCCGGGTCCAAATGAACAAGTCCCGTAAAAAGGCCTGTGTTGTGTTTGTGTATAGGTAAAAAAAACAACAACAAAAAGACGTATGGAACTGAAATTTCATATTTAAGACAACTATACTTCCGAAATGTTACAGAAACTTTTTCATCAAAATCAGCTAACCAGAAAAAACACTTTATACAATGCATTTTGCACATTTTTTTTAATAAACTCGCTTTATGGATGTAAAATGTAGTGGACTAGGTTTCATTCTGATTGAAAGAGTCTAACAGGGCTTAAATGCCGATATTTTAAATTTTCTTATCCTTAAGTGCCTTTAATTTTATAGATTTTATAAAATTGACCATATATCTGATATTAGAATTGCTAATAAGAGCTAAATATACTAGATGAACGAATTTGATAACCAACTAAAAAAGAAAAGAGCCAAACTATTTTTTTATGCAATATTTGTGATTTTGAACATGAAAACATGTAATAGAGGTTTATAATATACCGTTGGAAATCTAACGATTTTAGAAAAAAAACATTATCTTATACATAGCATTGTATTGGGTTGTTTCACATGAAATGTCCGTTTTTATAGTTTCTGAAATACATAAAGGATTTTGCAGGTCTCTGTTGTTTTCTTCCGAATGTTTACATATTTAAACTAAACAGTTACTAATCCTCTACCTTTGCACTATAAATATTAGCTTCCCAATCAATTACCCATTTTTTAGTATACCTGGAGAATTGATATGAACATGGAAACACGCGATTTTCGAGTAATATTTTTGTACGAGTTTAAACTCGGCCATTCAGCAGCTGAGGCCGCTAGAAATATTTCAAGGCGTTTGGGGAAGGGAGTGTTAATGAACGGACCATTCGCCGTTGGTTTGCTAAGTTTTCAGCTGGGGAGACCGACTTGGAAAACTTGCCCTGAGGAAGACCTCCGTCCGTAATAGACAACGATGTCCTCAAACATAGAGTAAAGGAAAATCCCTACCAAACAGTTAAAGGACTCTCAGCACAACTAAATGCAAGTGCATCTACCTTTCCAGACATTTAAAGTGTATTGGGAAAGTAAAAAAGCTCGAACTGGCCACTAGCAAGCAGACCACAGTATGTTTCAAAACATACCGTGCAAAAATTGAAAGAACTGGGCTACGAAGTTCTTCCGCACCCACCATATTCTCCCGACTTTTCTCCAACAGATTACCACCTGTTCAGGAATTTAGACAATTTCGTCAAAGGAAAACTTTTCGAAAATGATGATCAAGTGAACAGTGCGTTTCAGAAATTTTATTTCACTTCAAAGCTCAGAGTTAGTTTTTCAGTTCGGGGATAAAAAAGTTGGTGTCACGTTGGGAAAAATGTGTAGAAAAAGAAGGTAATACTTCGAATAAAATTATCTTGTTTTCATATCGTATTTTTAATAAAAATTCTTTACCTTGGAATTTCATTTACGGACATTTCATGTGACACAACCCAATAAAAGTTAACGCGAGTGATGAGAAGCCCATTAAACAAACTGATTGTCGTAGATAATAATATAATATTAATTAATAAAACACATGTTTTTATTAAAAGAATATGTAAATAATTCTTTAAAAATTTATTTTCGCTTCTAAATATGTTTACAAATTCTTAAATTAATATAAATAACGGAGATGTAATATAAATAAGTCGTATGTTGCGCGCACCAGATTTTTCAAATCATTTATATTTTAACTTTTTAAGATGCTTATTCTTTTCCAACAAAAGTATTGGGCTCTTTAGTTGCCTTCTAAGTCTTTTTGTTTTGTTTTTTTACGAAAATTTGTATTACAGTTAGTGCATTTCAAAACTATTATCATGTTTCGGTGATTCGAAAGGTGTAATAGGGTGATAAGTAGGTTGTCAAGTGGGTTTAAGATTTAATAATAATAATAATAATTACTAGTTCGCGTCTTGGTTCTGAGGGGCTTTTATCTTTACATTTATCTCCCGCCCTCACCCCCTATCGTGAGAAACCCCCGTATACTCTTCATAGGCAAAGTAGGGGTGGAAAAAAAATATTGATTCTTCTATTGTCTTAAGCCTACTATTTATTATCTGTATTCTCATTAGATTAAAAGATGCAACAAATAATAAGAATAAAAATATAAGATTGCATAAATCAAACTTAATGTAAAATTTGGATTGATTTAATGGTGTTTGGTGCTCTATTATATTTTATCTCATATTTCCATTTTATGAAAAAGACTAGCGCATTATAAACAATATTTCTATAACTTAATTATTTTTATATAACTTAATAAATAATTGTTTTTGTGGTGCGAATACAAAATTTAATAACTAGTTTTTGCATCTTTCTTAAAATATTTTCCGACCTTGTGTGACCTTTTTAATATTTCTTTAAATGTCGTGTAAGTTTTACTTTCTTAATGCAATATAAAGTTCTGAGTTTTTAGTAAAATTTTTATTTCATTAAATCTTACATATTTACAACACCTATTATTTTTTGATCCTTAACTTCTCATTTATTTATGTAGCTTAATGGGGTCTTTTTTTTCTTTTTATTCTTTAAAATTTTTTATTGAGAAAATTTTACAATCTGTCCCAATTTGGACATTAATAGTATTGCTGAATGATATCAAACATACTACATTCATACAATATTTACACAACATAAAATTACAATAAAATATATACACAATAATGAATCAATACAAAAGTCAATAATTCACTTATACCTATATACACATACACACACTCATACATACATCACATTGAGTGGAGAATCTAGCCAGTGCTAGAACTCCAATATATTTACAAAAGGTCGCGGGGCCACTGCCGTTTCAACCTTCTAGGTGGGTTGTATGGATGAGTGGAGCTGGATAGGGATTGAGCTAAAGGATTAGGATGATGAATGAGGTTCTGGTGGAATTTGGAAAATTTGGATGGAATTAGGTCTGAAATAAATGGAACATTAAGGTCGTGGTGCAAGGTATAATTGGAGACATAATAAGGAGCATTTACTATTGTACGGAGGACTTTGGATTGAAAGGATTGAATGCGTTTGATGTTAGAACGTTTAGCTGTCCCCCACAGTTCAAGTCCGTAGGTCCAGATGGGCTTCAGTATTGTCTTGTAGATTAATAATTTGTTTTCAACTGTAAGTTCAGATTTTCTGTTGAGTAGTCGGTATAACTGTCCGAATCGTCGGTTGAGTTCTTGTCTTTTAAGTCTTGTATGTGGGTTCCAAGTCAATCTTTTGTCTAACAGTAAACCAAGATACCGGACTGTATCTGAGAGAGGAATCGGTAATGAGTTGAAATAAACTGGCGGACAGGATTTTCGTCTAAGAGTAAAGGTTATGTGTTTACATTTGGCTTCGTTCACCTTTACACGCCAGTTATTACACCAGTGCTCGATAAGGAAAAGGTGTCTCTGAAGGTTTAAGGATGCTGTTTCAGGTCTGGAACTGGATGATAGGATGGCGGTGTCGTCTGCAAAAGTTGCCAGAAAGGTATCAGGATGTGTAGGAATATCAGCAGTGTAAAGGATGTAGAGGATGGGTCCCAAGACGCTGCCTAGTTTTCTGCCTCAACGGAATAAAGGTTAGAAAATTCTTCACCACAGCGAACTCGGAAGGAACGGTTCGAGAGATAGGATCGGAGAATGAGGTATAGGGACTGGGGTAAATGGGTTTTCAGCTTGAAGAGTAATCCAGTGTGCCATACCCGGTCAAAAGCTTGCGCAATGTCCAGAAACGCACCAGAACAATACTCTTTGCATTCAAGAGCTGAGGAAATATGGTCTACAACTCGAAGCCCCTGTTGAACTGTGGAATGCTGAGGACGGAATCCAAACTGATGGGAAGGAAAATTTTGAGATTCTAATATGGGTAGGATACGTTTTAGAAGAAGCCTTTCGAAGATTTTTGAGAGGATGGGGAGTAGACTAATAGGCCTGTAGGATGAAGTGTTGTTGGAAGGTTTACCTGGTTTTAAAAAAAGGATGATGGTGGAATGTTTCCATAACAGTGGAAAATAGGTGGTGCGGAGGATGCAGTTGTAAATATAAGTAAGGGATATAATAGCTTTCTGCGGAAGTTGTCGGAGGATCTGGGGAGTAAGGAGATCGTGTCCAGGAGATTTACGGAGAGTCAGTTTTTGGAGAAGATATTTGACCTCAGAGGGATTAATAGCTTTAGGAGGTAGGGAAAGTGGAATCGGTGACATAAGAAAGTCATGCACTTTTGCGGTGTGATTGATGTGGGATTCCGGGTGAGGAGTGAATACTTTGGAGAGGTGTGTGGCGAATTCCTCGGCTTTATCTTCATCAGACGCAGCCCAGGAGTCATCACCACGTCGGAGAGGATGGGAAACATGATGGTATTTTAGGATCTTTTTCGTGACATTCCACAGGGAATTATCACGAGCTGATAGAGAGGAGAGGTAGGAATTAAAGGACTGGGAACGGAAGTTCGCCAACTCCCTCTTCAATTGTCTACAATAGAAGTTATAGGAGCGGCGATCTGTTGGGTGTCGGGTGCGCTGCCATAATGATCTTGCTCGGCGTTTGGTGTGGATAAGGTCTATAATAGGTTGTGGAAAATGATTTTGGTCTGGATTTATATTGGAGTGTTTAGGAGAGGAAGCAGTCCAGACAGCTTGTTGGATGGCGGTGGTAAAGGAATAGACGGAATTATCTAGGTCATCTTGGGTTTTGAGGGTTACTCTGAGGTCAATATTATCGGTCAGGGTTTGGCGGAAAAGGTTCCAGTTGACAGGGCCTCGGATGAATGATGGTGGAATGGGTTTTGGAATTGGAGTGAGAGATACTTTTAGGATCAGTGGACTATGGTCTGAGGATAGTTCATCAAGGCGAGTTAAAGACAAGTTGAGGGAGCCTAATCCGCTGTGGATAAAGAAGTCGAGGATGTCAGGATTGCGGTTAGGATCGGTTGGCCAGTAGGTAGGGGAGTCAGGAGGCAGAATATTAAAATTTCGGGAGTTGAGTGCAGACAGCAAATTTCGTCCCCGAGAGTTCGTGGTTCTGGAACCCCACTGCTGATGCTTGGCGTTTAAGTCTGCACCCAGAATGAAACGATTTCCTAAGGAATCCAGGAAGGATACAAATTCAGAATTGGAAATGGAATGTTTAGGAGGGCAATATGCAGATGTGAGGGTTACCGGAAAGGAAAAAGTCTTGATTACTATGGATGTGGCTTGTAGGAAATCATAGGTGGGAAGTGGGAGTAAATGATGAGAGAGGGATTGGTGGACAATGATAGCAGAACCGGCATGGGCTTTACCGTCTGGGTGGTCAGTACGGTATGTCATGTATTGCGGTATTTTGAAGTACTGTTTAGTCGTTAGTCTTGTTTCAGTTATAAGTGCAACATCGATTGTTTTGTCTTGCAACAACGCTGTCAGTTCGTCAGTATGATTTCTAACACCATTCGCATTCCAAAGGAGAATGGATAAGGAGTTAGGTGAAGTAATTTAAGGATTTTTCAAGGCAGGGATTAGATTCGATACTAGATTTGTAAGGAGTGATATAAGCGGCATAACAAGAGATTTGATTTCGGAGATGAACGATGTCATTAGACTGGTAAGATCTGTGACGTTTGATGGTGGAGGGATATGAGAAATTTGATGTTGAGGAGTTTTTTGAAGATTAGGTAAACTTTGAGGGATAGATTCTTGTACAATAGATTGAGAATGTTGAGGAAAATGTTGTTCCGGCAGTGCCTCGACTTCATGATTCTGGTTACCACCTCCAAGCAAGTGGGCAAATGACACGTTAGAATTTACAAGTTTAGATGGTTCTCTTCTGCTTCTGGTTGGTACAGCTGTTTCATTCGGATCCTGAGGTTTTTGGTATCTGGTTCTGAGTTTCTTGTAGATTTCACATCCCTTGTAGTTAGCCGGGTGGTCCTTGAGGCACAGAGCACATACAGCGGGTGCTGATCTTGATCTTGTACATTCTTCTGTTTTATGCTGTTCACCGCATTTCACACAGCGTGGTATGTGATGGCAATAACTTTTGGTATGACCATATGCCTGACAGTTATGGCACTGGACTATTTCTTTCTTTGTGTAAGGTTTTTCAACATTTACACGGGTATAGTACAGTCTGCTGAGGTCATAGATTTTTTCGACTCCTGCTGATGGTTCCAAGTCCACGAAGAATAGAGGCAGTGGACTTTTATCTTTTAGAACGTTGGTGACTTGCCTCACTTGGAATCCTAATTCTGTCAGTTCTTCTTTGATTGCTTCAACGGGTGTTGAGGAATGTAGGTTTCTGATTACGACCCTTAATGCTCTCTCTTGGCGCAGCTGATAAGTATGAAAGTCAGCTTTGGTCTCAGTCAGATATTTTACAATCTTTCTGTAGGTTTCAGCAGTAGTCGGAGATATTTTAGTATCATTGGTTCTACTTATACAATAATAACTATTAGGATCTGTTACTTTGTTTAAATGCGCACACATCAGTTTAAAATTTTTTATATTTTTAACAATTATTGGTGGAGGTAGTGGTTCTCTGGGTAAAGGAGAAGATTCCATGGTTTCTTTTTCATTTTGGAGGATCTGAAATGGATTCGGTGTAAAAAACGGAGATTCATCAGTTATTCCTTGTGATGATGTGCTGGGCTGTGGTTCAGATCCTAATGAGGTAGCTGACGCGGTCGCTGGTGGAATCATTTTTTTATTTTGTTCACGGCGGGGTCTCTGTTTTGTGGGAGACGAGTTAGAACCTGCAGATCTAGATCTTTTACTTGCAGACTTTGAGGACATGACTTGATGAAAATATCTCATTGATTAAGAAAATAATAATAATAAATAAATAATGAGATAAGAATTAAAGATAAAAGAAAGATAATTAAAAGAAAAGCAAGCCCGAGCTTGCCGAGCTAGCGGCAATCAGCTGATCAGTGACCCTTCTTTCACTTTTTCGTGATTGTACAAAGTAAATTATAACTTTGCTTACCGAAACTTCTCCAATATTCACTGCCGTAATATTCCTGAGGTCTAGTGATGTTCTCCAGACTGAATTCTAGCGAATTCCTACCGAAAAAAAGCAAAAATCTGAGAGACGATGTAACGTATGACTGTTATCATCGAGCGCATCAGCTGATCATATCCATTTTTTTTTTTTTTTTTTTTTTTTTTTTTTTTTTTTTCCCTAGAACATTTGTTTTCAGTTTAATATTAAATGGGTTAATATAACAATAAAAACGATTTAGTTATGTTATCTACTGCATATTATTACAGTGGTTTAAAGATGATAAATTATATCTTTGGTAATGATGAATTATTTCTGGTGAATATGTAAATTTATGTGCTTTTACTATTTTTTCTTATTTGTATTAATTGGAAAATTCTTTTTTTTCCTCAGACATGTTTTAATAAAGGTAATTTGAAATTTATGTATTTGAAAAATGTAACTAGTCACCTTCATCCAATTTACCTTTTAATAATATTAATGAAGAAAATTATTTTTACTTAAAAGATTTTGTTCATGCTATTAATGTATTATTTATATTATATTTTTTCCCATGTTTTGCCGATGGAGAATTAATAGAGTGTTTAAATATAAACCACTTGACCTAGTGACTGAGGTTCCAGAAGGTTTTTCTCATCCAATCAATGTTCACTCAGTGAACTTCGTATGCCTTTAATGAGGTTATTACAATTTGTGCTTTTCATAAAAGTGAAGATGCATGCTAGGTTTATTTGGAATGTTTATGAAAACTATGGAATAGGCTTATATAAACTTGAATTTAGTGTAATGAACCAATCAATTTTCTTAACAAGAACGATTCAAAATACCAAGATTAAAACATTAATATGTATCTAAATCCAAGAAGTTTTATCTAGAACATTTCTGTTTTATAAATAAAACACAAGTAGTTATGTATTGATTAATATTAAAATTATCAAGAAACCTCCGGCTAAATACATTAATACATAACTATCAGTGTTTTTGAGGTGTTCTTGATAAAACATCGCGTAGTTAGATATATGTTGCTGTTTTAAACTTTAAGCTTTATTATAATAAATTCAAGAAGTTTATACTGTCGTATTCCATTTTTATATTAATTGTATCGGTGATGATCTTGGTGATATTGTTATATGAGTATAAATGTTTAAAGACATAGAGAGCGAAATTTAAGTATTTGCGTTCTATGATAACTAGAATATATGAAATCCAGGAGGAAATGAAGTTGTTAACGGTGTGAAATTCGTGCTATTTAGTTGCAAAATTAGCTCGTGTCTTCTACCACTTTTCACCTAAAATACACGTTTTAGGATCCAAAGCAAAAAGGTATAGCGCGAAAACGTTTACAAAATTTTATATTTAAGACAAATATACGCCCGAGATGTTGTAGTAACTTTTTCATAAAAATCAGCTAACCAGAAGAACCACTATATACGATGCATTTTGGACCTTTTTACGATTTTCTCAAAAACGGTTCCAACGATTTTGATTAAACTCGCTACATGAATGTAAAATGTAATGGGCTAGGTTTCATTCTGATTTAAATAGTCTTACAGGGCTTAAATATCAATATTTTAAAATTTCTTCCTCTAAAGTACTTTTAATTTTGTACATTTCAAAAAATAAGGCATATCATCTTGTCAGCATTCACAAATAACGGCTAAATATGCAAGTTGAGTGAATTTGATAAACAATTAAAGGATAAAAGTGCAAACATATTTCTTAATGCAATTTTTGTGTATAATATACCGTTGGAAAGATAAAGATTTTAGAAAAAATATTATCTAATACACAGAATCGTAAAAGTTAATGCAGAGTAAAGAAAATACGATAAAACTAACTGATTCTTCTAGATAAAAATATAATGTATTATTTAATAAAACACAGGTTTCTATCGGAACTTGATGTTATTAATTCTTTGATGTTTTTTTATCTCTAAGTGTATTCAAAAATTCTTAAATTAATTTTAACAACGGAGGTAAGTGAAAGTCGTGTGTTGCGCGCACCAGATTTTAGATAAGTATATCCATGATCTTTTGCAGTGGTTCATAACAAAAAAATTTCCTGGATCCCTTCGAACAATTATTTCAATGGCAATAACCCCCTAAATCATAAATATTAAGATTTTTAGTGAGCTACACCGTATCACGTAAATTGCAGGGAAAATACCTCTATCGGAAGAAGGGAGATGTTGGCATACTAGAGAGATATCATTTCTTTGTCAGTTTTATGATGACGAGTACCCGGTCATTTTCCATATGGATGTGTATAGCTTCGGAGAGGAGTCGCTTTTTGTTGTTATGTACGATGGCTAGGATTTCAGGATTATCAAAATCCAAATGATGGTCAAGGGATATAGCGTGTTCTGATAATTTTGAGGAAAATGGGTTACGGGTAGATATGCTGTATTGGTGCTGATAAATTCTTTTTTCCCTGATAGTTTTTGGTCTCGCCTTTGTAACAGGAATTGAAATTTGGGGAAGATCAGGGAATACGATAAACTAAATTTGATCTTTGTAGGAAAGGGATGGGATCTTTTAGTTTTGAATATAAATTCCTTAATTTACAATCATGATTTAAAACCAAGCGGAGATGGGGTAAGCTATAGGATAATGTTTTTTTAAATTTTTGAGATATAGATGGAACGTATGGAATGGATCTGTACTGGGGAATTATAAGTAGTCGCAATAATAACACTTAGAATGTTAAATTTGTCCGTTTAAAGCGTCTGATTATTATTAAAAGACAGGGATTGACAAATATTTTACGTTAAGGTAATTCATAATTATTAGGACATCGTCTGCGTTGGGAATCACTGATCTACTGTTTTTCCCAGACTGGGAGACTTTATTTTTTACCGTATTATTCACTATTCAATATGGGTCCTTGGTTTATAAAATAAATATCAATCCAAGGATTCGGAAAGCCCGACTTCTTGACCCTTAAGTACTCTACTACCGGAAGGAGCATTCACGATTAGGTGAATCATCGGCGAGGAACCTCCCTTCCGACAAGCTTCCCCTAAAGCGTACGGCTTCCTGCGAGGTGGCGATAGCAGGGGAACAGCTGGTGGGGGCACCCACGCTGGCTCAGCCTCCCGCCGGGCCAGTCACAGTCAAAGGATGGGTCTAGCTGATCGACTCAGGCTCGAGCGGGTCTCCCTGGATCCGGCGCGTTTCGTCATACCAGCGGCGTCCATCATCATAGGCACTGTTATCAAGGAGCTCAGGGCCGCTTTTGTCCTCTCAAGGTACCACAACCCTACAATACGAGTATATGTATTTATATTGCATGTTACGACCTCCAAGAAAATATATAATTATTTAAATTGTATTATTTTCGACTTAATATTAAAAATCTTGTAGGTAATATGATAAATATCTAGTCCTTAGCCTTTTTCTGATCACAAACGTTTATTTAGTACATAATGGTGATATAAGTTTCAAGTATTTATCATTTACAAAAAAAAAAAAAAATTAATTTCTTTAACCTAATGTATCAAGCTAAATTTGATTAGATTATAATATCCCTTTAAAATAAATAAAGTTTTAAACGCCTGTTACCTGCATTTATAAATAAAAAAATTGCTCACAGTTTTATAACGAAAGAAACCGTTCATATTTCAAGACCTAGTTATTCCGTTGTCTATTTAATTAATAAAGTGTATTTTCTTAATATTAAGTTATCATATTATAACGTTCAGTCCTTTGCATTCTTCTTATTACAAAAGTTTATTTAGTTCACTCTGGTGAAATATGTTTCTTGTATTTATCATTTACAAAAAATAAATAATTTCCTTAATCTAATCTTAGAAGCTAAATCTGATTAGATTATAATATCCCTTAAAAATAAATACAGTTTTTAACGCTTGTTAACTACATTTAAAAAAAAAAAAAAAATTCTCACATTTTGTAACGAAAGGAAGCGTTAATTGTTCAAGACCTAATTATTCCGTTGTTAATTTAATTAATAAAGTTAATTTTTTTAATATTATATTATAATGTTACATTTTGCTAACTCCAAAAATAGATATATTTGTTCAAATCGTATTATTTTCGACTTAATATCACAAAGTTTGTAGGTAATATGATTACCTGCGTTTTTGTGTTATCTACATTTAAAAACAATCTCGTCGTTTTATAAGGGAAGAAAGCGTTAATATTTCAATACCTAATTATTCCTTAGTTAATTAAATTGATAAACTGTTTTTTCTTAATATTAAGTTATCATATTATATAATTACATATTATAATGTTACATTTTACTAACTCCGAAAATAGATATTATTGTTCAAATCGTAAAATTTTCGACCTTATATCACAATGTCTGCAGGTAATATAATTAGTACATAGTCCTTTGCATTCTTCTGATCATAAACGTTTATTTTGTTTACTCTGTTGAAAATAATTTTAAGTATTTAATATCTACAAAAAAAAAATAAAAATAATAATAATAATAATTTATTTAAAAGATCTTTAACCTTATCTATTCAAGCTCATTTTAATTTGATAATAAAATCCCTTCAATATAAATAGTTTTGAACGCCTGTTACCTTCATTTAAAAACAAAAAAAATTTTGCATTTTTATAAGGAATGAAAGCGTAAATATTTCAGTACCTCATCATTCCTTTGTTAATTTAATTAATAAAGTTATCGTATCATATTACATTGTAACGTTACATTTTAACAACTCCAAAAATAGATATTATTGTTCAAATCGTATTATTTTCGACCTCATATCACAAAGTTTGCAGGTAATATGGTAAATACATAGTCCTTTGCATTCTTCTGATCATAACCGTGTATTTTGTTCACTCTGGTAAAATATGTTTCTAGTTTTTATCATCTACCAAAAAAAAAAAAAATAATAATAATTCATTTAACCTAATCTATCAAGATAAATTTGATTAGGTTATAAAATCCCTTCAAAATAACAAAATTTTTGTAACGAAAGAAAATAGGTATAACTTTTATATGGTATTATTTTCGACTCAATGTCCCAAAGCTTGTAGGTAATATGATAACTATTTGTAGTGCTTTGCAGTCTTCTAATCATAAACGTTTAATTCACTCTGCTGAAATATTTGTCTAATATTTAATATCTGGCAATAATATAGTGTTCTTTTTTTTCCTTTTGCTAATGTTTCAGTGGTAATTTTAAGTTTTTAATTATTTCAAAATAAGGTTTTGAATATCTTTACGTACATTTTCTAAAAATTTATTTTTTTACATTTCCAAGGAGAAAAGTGTTGTTTTTTTGAATACCTAATTATTCAGTTTTTAATTTAATTTATGAATTGTAATATCTTTAACATTAAGTGTTTGTTAATCGAATCCTGTTTGTGAATAATATATTTAATTCATATTCTACTTCCTTGAAAAATATACTTAATTATTTAAATCTTATTATTTTCGACTTAATATCACAAAGTTTGCAGACAATATGATAACTGTCTGTTGTGCTTTGCATTCTTTTAACTTTTCACAAAAAGTAATTCTTCTTGACAATGTAATTAAACTATTTCAGTCGTTTTACAATCTATTTCAGCTAAATTTAATTATTTAAAAAATGAATAAAAAAGAAATAAAGTTTTGAACACACCTGTTACCTACATTTAAATAAATTATATATATATATATATATATATATATATATATATATATATATATATTTCTGACGTTTTGTTTGTTGAAAAATGTTATTTGAAGATCTAATTATTCAATTGTTAATTGAATTAATAAAGTATAATCTCTAAACATAAAGTGTTAATCTAAACCTCTTTGTAGATATTGTGATATCTTGAGTTTGAATTATTCTTATCACAAAAACAAAACTCTTTAAGAATGTTAAATATGTCTTCAAGTGTTTATTGCCTGGCAATAATATTAATCTATTTCCATGTAGAAAATATTAACTATTTGCTAATATGTTTAATTTTATTTGATTATGAAATATCTTCAAAGTAAATAAAGTTTTATCACCTTTATTCTTAATGTTTTAAAAAATTATTCACACCTTTTTATAGGTAATATTTAGGTAATGACGGTAATATTTAAGACCTAATTATTTAGTTTATGATTTAAGTAATTAAGCGTAATATCTTATCATTAAGAGCTAATCAAAACGTGTTCGTAGTTATAGTTATAATCATTTAGTGCTTTTAATTCTTCTTTATAATATAGTTATAATAGTTCAGTCAATTTACAATATTTTCGTTTGTCTTTGTATTTTTAAATATATATTTTTTTTTAATGTGTTAATAAGTTTTCAGAAAAATAGATAATGAAAATCGCGAAATTTTTTTTTACCAGCTTTCCTAATTTAGATAAGTATTGAAGATGTGAGTTCACATGGTTTTGGATGCCTTTTTGTGAATAAAAACAATATTGATTATTGTTATTATTATTATTTTCGCATTTTGGCGACAAAAGTTGTTGTTCTGTTCTTTATTCATTTTACGTCACTAAATGCTTTTATGGCTAATCGGATGATGCTACAATGCTAGTCTTGCCTATTCAGTTTAATCAGGTTAGCGATCTTAAGCTGTGATTTTTAAATGTGAATGTTAATTTATACCAGCTTTCCTAATTTAATTTACCAGATTAACATTGAATGTGTGAGTTCAAAAGGTTCTTAACACTTTTTTTTTCAGGAAATAAAATTTAATTTGATTAAGTTCCTCATATTTTTGTGTGTGAATAATTTTATTTAATTATTCAAGAATTGAGTTCTAATACTCAAAACCAATTTTTTTTTTAAATT
The DNA here is from genome assembly GCA_023052935.1 of Piezodorus guildinii. Classification (NCBI taxonomy): domain Eukaryota; kingdom Metazoa; phylum Arthropoda; class Insecta; order Hemiptera; family Pentatomidae; genus Piezodorus; species Piezodorus guildinii. Next base: position 69,535,984 of record CM041293.1, read on the forward strand.
AAGATTTCGCTTATTTGCATGTTTTCTCTCACGATAGGAATCATGTTTTAATCTTTTACTCTAGTAAAAGCACAACTGTTGCCCGAAACGTTCAATATTTTTTTTTTTTTTTTTTTACAATTCATTAGCATGTAATAAATAAATAAAGGCTTTCTTTAATTAAGTGTTATTTTTTTCGTGTTTGTTTATCTAATATGCCAAATTTTATTTGATTAAGAAATTGCTTCAAAATCATTGTAGTCATAGTCTATAATACGTGTATGAGTAATTTTTTTTATAAGAATGAATTAATAATCTAGTTTTATAAGCAACTATATGATAATTATTGAAGCTGTGTGTTTGTAAGATGCTAAAAATCTTTTCTTCTATTTTAATTCAGATTAAGGTTTTTGAAAAGTTCTAGTTCCTTTATTCCTCGGTATCTTTTTATGGAAGAAAAAGAGGTGTTAGTATTTCAATACTGAAATAGTTATGATTTGATATTTTTAATCCTTGGGCATTAATCAAAACCCGCTTATAATATTATTACTTAGTAGCGCATTTAAAATATTTATTGAATTCTACCGAAATTCGAATTTTTTATTTTTATTTTAAACTTAGGTCCGTATTAAAGGTATAAATTCAATGGCACTAATAAACACTGTTTTATTTTTATTTTTCTACTTATTCGTATCAGAAAGCTATTATTATAAGAACTCATTAAATGCCAATTATTTTGCATTCCGGTCAAAAACATTTATTTAACGCCTTCTGCTAAATCGACTGTATTATACTTTATCATTCCTTATAATAATAAGTGTAGTGATCCCTAATAAACATTTATTTCCATATACGTATAATTTTATGACTCATCATTTAATTTAATAATTGTTTCAGCTTAACCGATAAATAGAATATACATATTTTTATTTTTAATTATTATTGTTAACGTACGAATTTATATTTTTTCTTTTAAAGCAACTTTCCTAATTAAAATAGTCCTTGAAGATATGAATTCGAATGGTAATTATGAATTTTTTTTTTGTTCTAATTTAAATTATTAATTTTATTTTCTCACAGTTTTCGTAAGAGAAACGAAATGTTTTTTTAATCTCTTTAGATCTGATTTGACATTATATATTTTATTATATTTTTAAATCTTGATCACAAAAATGTTTTAATTCTCTTTGATAAAAGAAAAACTTTTACAAAACGTTAAATGCTTTCTAGTAATTCTCACCTTTCATAGAGGAACAAAGTTTTTACCTTTGTCAAAATAATTATTCAGTTGTTAAGATGTTCATTTAGTCCATTAAATGTAATTTCCTGGCATTTAAGATTTCCAATCTTCGATATATTATAATTAAACTGTTCAGTTCACAATCTACTCGGTTATTGATATTTTTGTTTCAATTCTTAAACTTTGTTGACGAATTTTTGGAAAAATCAGATAAATATTTTTATATATATATAATATATATATATATATATATATATATATATATATATATATATATATATATTTACTAACTTGCCTAATTTAGATAAGTATTGAAGATGTGAGTTCATAACGTTTTAAAAACCTTTATTCGGTTGTTTATATTTTTATATCAATTCTTAAAATTTATTGACGAATTTTTGGGAAGATCAGATAAATATTTTTTTTTTTATATATATATGTCTTTATTACTAACTTGCCTAATTTAGATAAGTATTGAAGATGTGAGTTCATAAGGTTTTAAAAACCTTCATTCGGTTGTTTATATTTTTATATTAATTCTTAAAATTTATTGACGAATTTTTGGACAAATCAGATAAATATTTTTTTTATGTATATATTTTTTACCAACTTGCCTAATTTAGATAAGTATTGAAGATGTGAGTTCATAAGGTTTTGAAAACCTTCGTTCGGTTGTTTATATTTTTATGTCAATTCTTAAAATTTATTGACGAATTTTTGGAAGGATCAGATAAATATTTTTTTTTTATTTATATCTTTTTTACCAACTTGCCTAATTTAGATAAGTATTGAAGATGTGAGTTCTTAAGGTTTTAAAAACCTTCATTCGGTTGTTTATATTTTTATGTCAATTCTTAAAATTTATTGACGAATTTTTGGAATGATCAGATAAATATTTTTTTTTTTATTTATATCTCTTTTACCAACTTGCCTAATTTAGGTAAGTATTGAAGATGTGAGTTCATAAGTTTTTAAAAACCTTTATTATTATATTTTAAATTAAATTGATAAGCTCTTTTCTTCTTTCAGGGAAAGATATGGTGATTATTTTAATTTTAATATTTGTGCATTTTGACCTTTTACGCTTATTTGATTGAATATGCAATATCATAGGTAGAAACAATCAGGAGTCAGTCGTGTGAATATTATTTTAATTTTGCCGACGTTTCGGCTCAAATATGTGAGCCATTATCAGATCATCAGTGAGCCGAAACGTTACATGTTTTTAATATAATTTTTCCAATTACCCTTAAAAAAATTATATGAGTGTATTCTTTAGTTTTATTTTTATTTAACATATTTCAGGTAGGAAGCTAAGACAAAGTGATAGTAGATTTTGTATAATTGTTTCTTAATGAATGAATTTTTTTGTTGCTATTATCGCTCTAATTAAATGAAAAATGCTTTGTTGATGAAATTCGCTCCATTAAGCTTGGTTGGACCCATGACTCAGCGTTTTCCACCCACTTGTAATTTTTAAATCAATAACCGAATACCGTCCAATTTGTATTAAAAGGCATTAAAAAAAGTTCCATAGATTTATAGTTGAATGAGTAATGAAGGCTTTGAGTTTTTATTTAATAAAGTTTCAAGATTTATATGTAAGTTGCCAGCTTAATCTTTATCTAACTTTTTTATGACTCACTAATGTCTCATGTTTAAAAGCTGAATCATCTTGATCATATTGATTATTATGTCTAAGGTGTTATGCAAGTTTTATTACTTTCGTCGAAATTGTATTTATGAATAATATTTCTGGCTAAATAAAACCATTATTTCTGTTCTGACACGATTAAATGGTATAAGTCATTTTTTCTAGAAATGAGAGTTTTTCAGATTTCGGAGTGTCATTCGTTTATGTTTTGAAGGTGGCAAAATGTCATAAGTGTTTCTCTTTCAGTTTGTGAGTTAACAACTCTACGTCTTACTAATTAACGAACCAACTTCAAAAATAAACGAATGGACACTTCAGAATGTGAAAAACTCTCATTTCTAGATAAGGTGACTAATTACATTTTGCTGTCTGAGCACAGAATTATTCTTTAGTTATTAGATCGCCATTCGTATTCTACTTAAATGAAGTGTATATGTTCAAAATACGCCATTAAAAAAAAAGATAAATCTGTTTCTATAATAATTTAATTAGTCCCAGTGTTTTGAAGTATTTAACTTTCGATCAACGCACAGTGGAAAAAATCACCAGTTTACGTGGTCAAAAGTCAAGTCAAAAGTTTGGAATTGTCCAGTGCTTTACGTTTTTATTGTTAGTTGGCGAGACCCTTAAAACTAATATTTCCCGCCATACCGTGTTTACAAATAAATAGTAAATGAGTGAATCATTCCTATTCACACAAGTGCCTATGGTCATTTATTGTCTTCAAGTCTTTTTGCTTTTATTTAACAATGGACATTGCTGGGACAGGTAAGACATTATATTTCCAAACTCGTTATTTAATATACATAGCAATCTCACTTGTAGATTTAATTAAGCAATTAGTAAATGTATGCCCCTATTCAATAACGAAAAACTATATAACCCCCAAGTTACCCCAAGGATTTGTTTGTAGGATTGGTTTTATCAATCCTTCTAGTCTTTCAATATTACAAAGAATTTTTTCGTTTTAGCTAATACCTAATTTTTTTCAGACACAACACTCCGAATCAAAAGTTTTACAATCTATAATTTCAATAATTTCCTAAATAATATAAAATACATCTATTAGCAGGTTTTAGCAACTTCGAGCCATAATTAGATTTGTTGTATTATTTTTTCCGTATTCTGGGACTTCAAAAGTTTTAGATTTTAGCAAATAAATTTGATGTTTGACCACTGTACGCTCGCCAATCGAGTAAAAAAATTAATTAGTTTTAATATTTTTTTCTTATAATTGTTTTAAATATTTTTTTCCGTAATCTGGGACCCCAAAGGTTAAATATAGACAAGTTTCAGAATTTTGTCCACCTAAATCGGTCATACGAGTATTGCCCACTGTGCAGTGGCTTGAATTTTATCAATGCGAATTTCACATAAAACTCGTTTATTTAGTTACATAAAAAATATTTTGCTAATCATGAAAATGTTAAAAGTATCTGATGATATTAATGATATAGTTAATTTATGTTATTCACCTCGATCGGAATATTGCAGGTCATCTTGTGGGTGTGAAATCGATGGAAGTGTGCCTTTTGTTGACCTTATTACAACTTTCATCATGTTGAGGGCAAAAAGTACTTATTTATATTTAATAAAATATTTATTTTTAACTCTTAATTAGATATTAATTTATAATAAGAATATTTCCGAATGTATCTCATTTTATTAATAAGTATCTTACAAATTACTTCTTTTATTTTTCTTTCGCTATTTTATTCGTCTACTCCTCAACTGCTGGACAAACAATATTTAACAATTTATCTCATTTTAATTTACTTATTTATTTTTTTAATATATTACTATTACTCAAATTTAATTTAATTAGAATTTACTCTTTTTTATTTTTTCTACATAAATGGACTAAGCTATTGGTTGCGTTTGGCTGATTTCTCGCCAAGGTTTAGAATATAAAATAAAATCTCTAAAAAATGTTTCAAACTAATCGTGATGTAAATTTTTTACTTAATCATGAATAGTACTAATGAATGTTCTTTTTAGTATCACACATAAAATATTCCAATAGATGCAGATGATAGTGAACATAAAAAAATAAATTGATAAAATTCTGAGATTATAAAAATTTCATGAAAATTAGTGGGATTCATTTCTAAACTATCAATAGAATAAAGCCTAGCCAAAAACATTCATAATAAATATATGACATGAAATACAAAAGGAAAAAATTATATAGATAATTTTTTAAAAATAAATTCAAATAAATAATAATAATTGTGGAGAAGTTAGTTCGGGGTGCAGTCAAAAGAACACACAATTAAGTATAAACTTAATGTGACGTTCACTCCTTCAAGTGCCCTGAAGAAGGCTATAATTTAGGCCGAAACGTCGGCACCAGTAAATTAGGTTTATACTTAATTGTGTGTTCTTTTGACTGCACCCTGAACGAACTTCTCCCATATATACACACAGTCATCCATTCTCACTTCACAATAATGATAGTGTTTTGAATATGAGCTAATCTCTAGGTTTAAAACTGTGTAGAAAAAAAAGTATGATTTTTTAACTTGAAATTCAGATCGAATATGCAGTGAAGACGAGTTGTCCTACATTCTTACTCATATATTCTGGTTAATGTGTGGGTTCCCAGATGCATTTTCTGGTGAAACCACAAAATATTTGTCTCTTTCTAAGTCAAGTTGTCTCTTCATACCGAAGATGTCACAAAATGAAGTGCTATACAGCTATAATAGTAGGAAAATATTATCATAACGATTACCCCAATTTCATTAAAAATGATCCTCTAGCATTTCAGCATAGGTGCTCAGATCAGCTAAGTGTAATCCTCGATTGCTCAATATTGCATTATTAAATAAACCCAATTTCAGTCTTGATTTTTAGCACAGCAATTGATGGCGTTTAGATGATTTTTACTTTCAGTTACATATATATGAATTACACAATTTTTAAAATACATGTTTCTCGGTCCAATGGTCCAAATTACCAAGTACCTTGGGTAGTATGTGTGACAGTGAAGGTTTGCTTAAAGCTCGAAAACGAGAAGCTCTGTTAAACTGAATATATTCTAGAAGAGTATATGATTGGGATGTTGCAGCGATTTTTTCATTAAAATCGGCCTATTAGGAGAGCTAATTAATACTCTGACGTGGAACCCACATACGAGACTTAAAAGGATAGAACTCAACCGCAGATTCGGCCGGTTATACAAATTACTAAACAGAAAATCTCATCTTACAGTCGACAACAAATTACTAATATATAAGACAGTACTGAAACCTATATGGACCTACGGACTTGAACTATGGGGGACAACTAAACATTCTAACATCAAACGTATCCAATCCTTCCAATCCAAAGTCCTCCGAACAATAGTTAATGCTCCATATTACGTTACCAACTGTACCCTACACCATGACCTTAATATTCCATTTATTTTAGATCTGGTACCATCCAAATTCTCTAAATTCCATCAGAACCTTCTTCATCATCCTAATCCTCTTGCTCAATCGCTTTCCAGCTTCACCCATCCCTACAATCCTCCTCGAAGATTGAAACGGCAGTGGCCCCGCGACGTTTTGTAAACATTTATCTGGAGTTCTGACACTGGTCAGATCCTCTACTCATGTACTGTATGTTTGTGGCTATTCCGCTCTGGCTCGGCCTCCACTGGCATACACCAGTGAAGCGCTGAGTGGGAGGCGCTGGATCTCTTGGATTCCGCTTCTCCCCCCACTTGTGGGGGGAGCAGCCGAGTCTAGAGTTCCTTTGGCTGATTGTATATATTGTATATAGTTAAGTATGCTTGTATGATTTTTATTTATTTCCCAACTTGTATTTATCTCTACTACAGGTTGTTTTTTTGATTTGTTTCTTGTTGCTTTTTTTTTGTATATATTTGAATTTATTTATTTCCGATTTTATGTAAATTGACTTTATCATTATTGGCTGTATATATTGTATGAATGTGTACTACATCTCTATTACTACTGTTCATTATGCAACAAACTGTAATATTTCTCAATAAAAAAAAAAAAAAAAAAAAAAAAAAAAAAAAAAAAAAAAAAAAAAAAAAAAAAAAAAAAAAAAATTAATACTATGCATTTTGCACTTCTTTTTTTTACAGTATTATACGATTATACTTTTTACCATATCGATGTAAAATTTAATTGGCTTTAATATCATATAGGTTCCATTCAGATTAAATTAGTATGACAGAGCTTATATGTCGATATTTTAAATTTTCTTCCTATAAAGTATCTTTAGTTTTCTAGATTCGAAGGCATTCACCGTATCATCTTATTCAATAAAGAACGGCTAAATATCCAAGTTGAACGCATTTGATTATTAACTTAATACTTTTTTTTTTTACAGTGCTTTCATTGGGAAGCTTCTCTACATGTCTTTTTCGTGATTATTTTCTTTTAGCCTATTTACTAGATGTGTTGTACAATACAGTCGTGAATATAAATAAATAATTAAAAAAAAAAAAGTTTTTTTACATAAGAACAGTAACATAAACGTATAATATACCGTTAGAAAGTTAAAGATTTCAGAAAAAATATTATCTTACATATAAAGTTGTAATAGGGAATGTAAAGTGACTAAAAAGGCATAAACGTATCAATTTTATAGCTTCGAAAAATTTTACCAAATCATCTTGTTAACATTATTGAAAAAAAGGGCTAAATATACAAGTTGAACGCATTTTTTTCAACTTCAACTTTATTTAATAGTTCTGTCATTGATTTCAACAATCGAGGTACATATGTGGAATTCGTGTGTTGCCCGCACCATATTGTTACTGAAAGTGGAGAATCCATACATTGTATCCCTAAAATATTTCCGTAACCATTTATTATATTTTGAGTTATAGAATGTATTAGTTCATTATGATATTATTTATTATATATACATTATCATATTATATTATAGCATTCATGGATGCCTGCAGGAAATGCAAGATATATTTTAAAAAACAGCCCTAGAGGAATGCATTGTCGAAAACGTTTCTCTCTCTCTCTATTTAATTGGAATTCAAAGCGATTTTAGTTCAGTGTTGATCGTACCGTGGTGATGTTCTAACTCGCTGTGTTTTCTATTAAGGTTGCCTTAATAATTGGCGTAGTTTAAAAGTTATTCTCATTTAATTACGAGAGTTATATAAGCTTTTAAACATAATAATTGACTTAATGATCTCATTTTTATTGAATTTACAATTTTATTTTCCCACAATTGTACTTCATTTAACCACGAGATCTTTTATGAATTACGTCGCTAGACACCGACGGTTGAAAGATGCTTAATGTCGAAAGTATTCTTTTCTTTTTATTTTTTCAGAATGTGTTGATTATTTATTCTTGGTAAGCTAATCATTATAAGAGAATCAGGTAAAAAAAGAAAATATGGTGCCCGCAGCACATATCTTTCACTTATCTCGGTTGTTTAAATCATTTTAAGAATTTTTAAATTCAGTTAGAGATAAATGAAGTTTGAAGAATCAACTAGATTAAGTTTCGATAAAAAAGTGTGTTTTATTAATTTATCTATTATTTCACACGATTCCAAGTTTTTCCCAACTATAATCTATTCCAGAGGAATAAGCAGAGTTGTGAAAGGTAAATTCAGAAAAACAATAGAGTGTTTTTAAATCTTAATTATAACTTCGGATTATCGGAAAATTCCACAGAATTGAAGTAAACTGAAAAAGTCGGTCAAGATCGGATTAGATACACTCGAGATGTAGCTGAAAAACGGATCGTTAATATTTTGACCTATATCTGCCTACAACAACATTTTTTTCGGAAGCGTTCTTTATAATTCTGTGTTTGAACAATATTTAAACTTGATTTTCAACACCGAACTGAGCTATCGAAATATTTATAAGAGAAAGAAAGTTTTAAAAAACTAAAAGAACTATTATAAAACTATTACTTCCACTAACTTTTATATGAAATATATACTAAGGTTATATATTATACTTTCGTATTGCGCTCATGAAAATTTTCGAATTCGACTTTTCACCGGAAATACACGTTTTATGGTCCCCTGAGTCCAAACGGGAAAGTGTGTGTGTGGTATATTTAGCTCGAAAACAAAACGTCGTACGAATCTGAAATTTCACATTTAAGACAACTATATGCCAGAGATGTTACAGCAACTTTTTCATCGAAATTGGGGAACTATAAGAACCACTTTACACGATGCTTTTTTTAAATATTTACGATTGTCTTCAAATCCGCTCTTACGATTTCAATTTAACTTGCTATATCGATTTAAATGTAGATGGGATATAATATCATGTAGGTTTCATTCAGATTAAAATAGTCTGACAGAGATTAAATGCCGATATTCTAAATTTTCTTCGTATAAATTATCTTTAATTTTATAGATTCGAAAAAGTTTACCCTATCATCTTATTAGTATTGATAAAGAACGGCTAAATATAGAAGTTGAACGAATTTGATTATTAACTTAAAGGAAAACGAGCAAATATATTTAAAAAAAAAATGTAATTCTCGTTTTTGTTTTTTTAAAACATAAGAACAGTAACATAGATGTATAATACCGTTGGAAACCTTAAGATTTTACAAAAAATACTATCTTATATACAAGGTTGTAAAAGGTAATAGGGGTACTCACTACGTTTGCTATAGCATGCTATTTGTGTTATTTTGCTAAACCCGTCGAGTTTCTACGTTATTTCCTGTATAAAGTTGATGGGTTTAGCACAATAGCACAAATAGCATGCTATAGCAAACGTAGTGAGTACCCCTAATGTAAAGTGACGAAAAAAGCATATACGTATTACTGATAATATATACCAATTTTATTTTGCTTTATTATTTAACCTATATCACATGGTTCCAACGAAACTAAATATAAGGGAGAAGTTAGTTCAGGGTGCAGTCAAAAGAACAAACAATTAAGTATAAACTTAATTACTGATGCCGACGTTTCGGCCTAAATTATTGGCCTTCTACAGGGCGTTTGAAGGAGAGCGTAAATAAATAAATATACTTTTATTTTAATTAACTTGAAATGTTTTACAACTTTAAGTTTATTTAGCAGTTCTTAAATTGATTTTAACAGTCGGGGTAAGAGAATGTCGTGAATTGCCTGCACCAGAATTTTTTTAATGTGAATGAAGATTGATCTTGAAAAACGATAACAGCGACAACCGAACACATTTTAATTATAGACACAAGGTAGGCGTTGGCATTTAACTTTTTCAATCAGTTTAAAAATAACGAATTATATGCGGAAGGGACAACGGAATAGACAGAAGATTGAAAGGCTTGTTGTATTTCCGCGACACCGGCAATCAAAGGTGTGGTAATAAGCCAACCTTTATCAATTTTGACATGGTCTATTCCATCAAGGCTCCACCTGTATAACTTACAATGTACGAATCGCATCAGAATTTATTAAACAAATGATATTTATTTTAGGAATCTCAATTAAGAATGCAACAATTATGGCGACAAAGGAAGTGATAAGATATGGATCCTGCTGTTTTTACTTTCACTTACTTATGTATGAAATACGCAGTAAGGGAAAGTAATGCAATCGTGAAAATTCTAGTTTTCAACGTAAATACACGTTTTAGGGTCTCTTGAGTCCAAATAACCAAGTTGCGCGAAAAGGCGCACGGAACTTAAATTTCATATTTAAGAAAACTATACACTCGAGATGTTACCGCAACTTTTTCATCAAAATCGGCTTACAAGAAGAGCCACTTTATACAATGCATTTAGCACCTTTTCACGATTTTCTCATCTATTTTAATTATAAATTAAAATTTTATTAAATTTAAATTCTCATCTATTTTAATATGTGAAACGTGATCGCATACTTTGAAGGATAAACAACGCATTAAGTTTTTCCGTGTTAAGGTATTACGTAAAATATTTGATCTAAAGAAAGGATGAGGTCACTGGGAATTTAGAAGGTTACACTAATCAGAATTACGGAGCTTTTAGGACCCAAGTAGGCCGATGCGTCGGTGGGAGGATTTTTTTAAGTCATCTCGGGGGCTTAAGCTTGGAAGGTGATCATTTGCGCACAACACAAGACTTCCACTTACTTACATTGTTATAATCAATTTTAAAAATTTAAACCCAGTCAGAGATGAAAATAAATTGTTTAAGAATTAATTACATTGCGTTTTAATGCAAACATTTGTTTTATTTATTAAATAATCTATTACATTATTACCAACGACAATCAGTTAGTTTTATCCGCTTTTCATCACTCTTCATTAACTTTTACTATTAAACAAATTCAAATTTTTCCAAATCTCTTTATATATTACAAAATTAACAAGAATAAATAAAACTATTGCAAAAACAAGTAATGCAGCAGTATAGGCCTTTCAAAACTTAACACTACATTTGAGGTATTTTCTGGCGAGATCAAAATTCTCGAAAATGATAAATTACATAAATCCGATAATACAGAGGTTGAATAATTTTGAATATATTTATCGAGAATTTTGATCTCACCTGAAAATACTGATCCTTACATTTTGAATACTAATTCTGAACAAACAATCCGAAATGAGGCAGGCTGCTGTTTTCTTAATTTGCAGTGATTTATTATGTTAATACCTCCTTTATTTTGGAATGGGTAGAAAATTTGACGTTGTCAATTTTCTATTCTTTCAATACCTGCTCTGAATATTTTACTTGTAAAAAGAAACACAATAATAGTGAAAAGTTATTCCCCGCAAGTGGCTAGAGTCACAGAAGGAAGAAACGAAAACTTGAAGCTTCTGAATGTTTTTCGTGAGCTTTAGAAGGTATTAATTTCTATTTGCAAAATAGTACGATTTTTAAACTTATGACCTGTAAGACTTACGTGTTTTGGGGAATGTTTAAATTCTTATTAATAATAATTGACTGAAAATGAGAGGACTGTTAAATGCCAATATATTTTGTTTTAGAATAAATATTAAAATAGTTTAGGCCCCCTTAAGCTTCAAAATTCAACTAGTTATCATCGTTAGTAAAATATTATCGCTAAGGCTTTAATGAGTCAGAAAAAATAGCTTAGAATTATTTATTTTTTTTATACTTTTTTCTGCTAAGAATTTTTTTTTTAATCTACATATTTGTTATGATTGCTTTAAAAACAATTCATTTAATGTTTTCTCTCAAACTAATAAGATTTTTATTAATTTACTCAATCTAAGTAATGACATACCATCTTAGTATTGTATAAAAAAGTTTATGTATTAATTATTTCAAATTAGGAAAAAAGTAGTTTTCTCTAATGTACAAACACAAATGTTTATTCATTATAATTACGATTTGTCTCAGGTCAGTCTAAGATCACATTCTTACGATGTTTAGAGAAAAGTTATATGGGTTTGATTTTATACGTAATAATTAGTAAATTTTGCTGACTTTATTTAAATTAAAAAATGTAATTAATTTATGTGTTATATTTTATTAGATTAGATAATGCATTTTTTTTTTTTTTTTTGTTAAATCTGCATATCTGCATTTATTTTAGTCATATAAAGATGTTTTTTCGTATTTTCGAATACATTTTTATTTGTTTTAATTCAAATTGTAATTAAATAAATTAAAAATAATTCAATAACTATATTATCGGATCACTTTTTATTTATTTAGTGTTTTATTTTAATTCATATTAATTTGTAAGATTTGATTATGGTATATATTTTGTTAATCTGGTTAAGTGCATTTATTTTAATTAGATGTTATAATTTGTTAAAATATGATTTATAAAATCCGATTTAATTTGGTGAAATCCACTCCTTAATCATGTTATATGTTTGTTTACAATAATTTGTTTTATTATTAATAAAATGCCAATAATGGTTTATAAAAAGTATTATTGAGGGATTTCACAACCTCTAATTGATACTACGAGATGTTCACAATTTAGTTCATGAATTATTTCTGTTATTTAACCCATGGAAGTATCTAATGTCAATAATAAATAACTAATAATAGGCTAAGCGAACCCAAAGGTTCAATAACCACCAAACGTTGTCCGTACAAATTCGTCCAAGCCTAAGCCCCCGAGATCAGACTTAAAACAACCCTCTCACCGACACATCGGCCCACCTGGGTCCTACATGCTCCGTAATTCTGTCCTGTGTAACCTTCTAAATTCTCAAGTTACCTCTTCTTCTCTTTGGAACAAATATTTTACGTAATACCTTAACACGGAAAACCTTAGGGCATTGTTCATTCTTCAAAGTATGCTACTGCGTTTCACAACCGTATAGGACTGTTGGGATTGTATAAGTTTTATAAATTTTAACCTTCAAGTTTCCTGCCTTTAACCGCGACTTTATTTTCTCTTGGATTTCGTTTCTTCTCATTCTTATAGAACCTAAATACTTAAATTTTTGAACGTGTTCAAACTTATATCCTGATGTATTAATATCACCAAATTCATCATAGTTCCCACGTTGAACATATAATACCGTGTTATCCGTATTTATTTCAAGCCCTATCTCTATACCGGTTTTCGTTAATGTACTTGTAATTTAAGCATTTTTCGGTATGCGTCACCATTTCATTTGAAACATTCGAGTGCTAAAGTACATAAAAAGGGGGAAAGGAGTAATGAATCAGTGAAACAAGGGAAATGTATTATCAATATATAATTTAAATTTGCATTTTATAAAAAATTAACTCAATTACCTTATCATTACTTAATAACAGGTGTCTTTAGCCAATTAAGTAACGCTAAAGGAATCCTATTGTTCCAATACAAAATATCTTAGCGTGTGGGTATCAATGGAATTCGAGTGGACCATAATACTGAACAGATGTTAGGTCATGGTTATCTTCCATTCATGTTTGTTTGCGTCTTAATCTTTTATTCTCTTTGTTTATTTTATTTATTTGTTTTCATTCTGTTTTGATTTCAGAAATATTATTATGAATCAAATAACGCTGAAATACATTCTCATGAATGATTTTTTCTTTAATTTATTTTATTTAATTTCGTAATATTTTATATTTAAAATTTAAATATTTCGATCCTAGGACCTATTCTATAACAGACTATACACCTGATATTCCAACACATCCTAACACATTCTTTCAACCTATGCCGATGACACTTGGGTGTTATCAGTTAATAACGATCCTACAATTGGCTCTTAAACTCTCCAATCCTACATCAGATACCTTGATGTAAGGTATCAGAATTGGAGAATAAAAATTAATTCCAATAAATCCTAACAAATTACCTTTACCCTTCGTCGAAAACCAATGACATCTTGCCCTACAGTGCCCTTTAATGATATTCCACTTGTTCTGGTTGAACAGATCCGCTATTTAGGACTCTTGATTGACGTCTTACATGGAATCCGCATGTATGCATACAAGAAACTGCTCGCCGATTTTGGTTACTTCAACACTTACTTGACAAACGCTCTAACCTTTTCACTTTACTAAAAAAGACTCATTTACATGACAATCATAAGGCCTATCTGGACCTACGGAATTGAGCTTTGGGGCTCTACTAAACCATCCAAAATCCTCAACGCTCCTTACTTTGCCAAGTATAAAATCATTCACAAAGACCTTGATGTTTCATATATCGATGATTTGGCACGTACCGTAAATACCAATCACTCCTCCCATGAAAAACTTCATTCCCACTCTAATCCATTAGTTTCAGTCCTTGCTTCCTCTTCAATTCCTGATATCAACCGAGGCGTCTGAAAAGAAGATGGCCTCGAGGCCTTTTTGTTTAGACTCACTACTAAAGAGTGCTACCTATGGGCTGTTTCTCTTCATGTTTTTTCATGCATTTATCATTTATCAGCACATTTACTTGTATTTTATACAATTGTAAATTTCAATGAAAATATATTTTAATTTTTAAAATTTTATATGTAATAAGTTATGTTTAGAATTTAATAATTCTGACATGATAAATATTTGAGCTTTGAAGACATTATATATTTTTTTTTCTTAATTGAACATTAACAAATTTTCTTTTGTGATCTTTTAATAATATAAAAAAAAAATTAGTACCCCCTATTTCAGTAACGAAGCATTTGTGGAACCATTTTTATATTCATGTTTAACGCCAAATTCCGAACTTTGATCAAATTCTGGTATATCTGAATAACGATATTCATTAAAAAAAAAAAAAACACCAAATTATTTAATATAGTAATATGTTTTATTTAAAATTTAATAATTTCGCCAATATACATACAGCTTTGAAGTCTTTATAGATTTATAATTGTTTTTTAAATTTCGTTGTACATTTCACCGTAATCTTTTAGTCAATTTTTTAATTTTATTTATTCGATTACAGTAGTAGCAGTCCGAATAAAAAAATCCCGGAAATCAGAAATTAATTGTATGTTTCTGACCAATGATTTTTTAAAATTTATTTAAGTGAATATGCAATAAGTTATATTTAGAATTTAATAATTCTGAAAAGATACATATTTGCGTTTTGAATACATTATTGATTTTTTTATATTGTAATATATATATATATATATATTATATATATATTCTAACTTGAACTCTCACAATTTTCTTATGTACAATTTTAATAATAATAAAAAAATAAAAAAAATAAATAATCTTCCTAGTTCAGTAACGAAGCATTTGTGGAACCATGTTTCTATTTATTGATAAATGTCGAATTCAATTAAAAATGCTAAACTTTGATCTAATCTTAACTTGATTTCATTTATGATATGTATATATGTTTTTTAAATATATATGCATATTTATTCCTATTGAGCAATGCATGGTTCAGACGATTTTCAATATGTGTAAGAAATCAGAATGACAAAATTAAAAACAGTATATATAGTTTACAATTTGTGAATGTGTAAAATATGTTTATGGAGTTGTTGTTTAATGGTCACAAATGTTTCTTTCATCCCCACCATCTCGGTTTAGTCAATATTTTATTCGCGTTGATGTTGGTCTCACACAGCCTGTGTTAAGTAGATACGCAAAGTGGGAGGGAAATTATTAGTACAAAGGTGATTTTAACGAGTTCTTGAGATACCTTATCGAAGTCTCCCTGATGAACGTCCACAATGCTGGTCGAAACGTCGCCACACAATTATAATACATTTTCCTTATTAGAGTGTTATTTCTTGATGACAATACCCCTAACCAACTTCTCCATCATAAATATAATTTTATTTCGGAGAAGTGCCTTTCGAGGTCCCAACTATTTATTAACAGACACTTTGATATTTTTAATTCTGTATTTTAGTCGAAATTCGGAAATGCTGAGATCTGATTTTCATTAATATCATTTATATAAGCTTTTGTTAGCCATTCCGGTTTCTTTCATGTAGATGTCTCTAACCATATGCATCAAATAGTTAAAGTGACAATATAAACATTGAAAATTTTAGTTAATAAAAATAAATTGAATTATGTTGAACAGTCATGAAATATCCTCCTATTACTAATATAATATGAAATATAATCTTAGGAAAAAAAACAAAAAACATTTTTACCCTGTTAAGCTTATTCAAAATGCATTTCAAAAGAGTACCGATTAAGAATAATTAAATAAATAAATCTTTAGTTTAATTTCAAATTATTTATATATTTTTTAAAAATTTTAGTCCTTTTTAATGGAACCCTTTCGCGTTTTCTCTAATTACAGCTTTATAATAATATCTATGTTATTGTCTTGTCTTCGAATTCTGAACAGTTATCTAAAAAAATTATACTTTAATTATATTTGTAATTGTGCTGATTACTGAACTATGGACATTATATATATATATATATATATATATTAATTTATTTGTTTTGTGGATTAATGTATACTGGAAAAAAAGTCCTAAAGGCAGTTTAGTTTACCATTGATCTACAAAGTCACTGTATCGCTCGTTACTAGAGATTTATAGGGCGTTCTATTGCCTTTCCAGCTCTCTCCAGATATCTCCAGCACTTTTACTGAGAAATACCGGACTCAGAACAGGCTTAGGGAATACAAATTCACGGTTGCTGGCACTCAGACACAACGGGAAAATCCTTGCACTCTCTAAAATCAACATTGAGTCATCTAGATTTAAGTGCATGGAAAAATCTAAAGAATCCTACAAAATGAAAAATGTTTAGTGCTACTTTTGATTAATAGCTTAAAACAAAATCTACTGTTATTTCATTTTTCTATTATTATTTTATGGGGGTAGGGGAAATAAAAAAAAAATGTTTAAATTATAATTTAATCAAAAAACTTTAATAATAATCCATAAAATTAATTATCTTTATAATTGAGGATGTTTAGTCGACTGTAGAAATTATCGTAGGTAGGTGCTTTGTGTATTAAGTTTATTCTTGACATGGCTCAGTAATGCTCTGATGATGGCTCACAAGTTTGAGTCGAAACGTCGGCAAAATTAAATAAAATAACAAAAACTGACTCCGTATTGTTTCTACCTACTAGCATTATTTAGTTATAACTTGAAAAAAAGAGAAAGATTTTAAACACTAAATTCCTAATTTTTAACCGTTTTGATGGTAACTAGAATTCGAAACCAAAAATACCAAGTGTGAGAAAAAAAAATTAAACCCACTGCGAACATTTTGCGTCACATAAAGTTTCACGATCTTCGAGCTGTCGACATTTCCAAAATATACAAAATAGTGCTCAAGATTTCAAATGTGATATAAAATGAATAATAATGAACTATCTTCATAGATATTAAATACAAAATATCCAATCTGTGTATTTATAATGTTTTCATATAACTGTGATTATAACATTTATAATATAAAGTAAAAGTAATAAGAAAAGTTAAGTAAAAAAAATCTGGTGCGGGCAACACACGACATTCACTTACCTCCATTTTTAAAATCAATGAAAGAATTTTCAAATACAGTTAGAGATAAAAATACGGGAAACTATTAAAGAACTAATTAAATTAAATTTCTATAGAAACATGGGTTTCATTAAAAAATCTATTATATTATTATCTTAAATAATCAGTTAGTTTTATCTTCTTTTTATCACTCTCCATTAACTTCTAAAAGCTTGTGTATGAGATGATATTTTTTCTAAAATCTTTAGCTTTCCAACGGTATATCATACATGTATATTACTGCTCTTGTGTTCAAAAACGAAAAATTGCATTAAAAAAATATTTTTTCGGTTTTCTCCTTTAGTTGGGTATCGAATTTATTCAATTTATATATTTACCTGTTTTTCATCAGCGTTAACAAGATAATCTAGTTATTTTTATTGAATCTACAAAATTAAAGGTACTTTAGAGGAAGAAAATTTAAAATATCGGCATTTAAGCCCTATCAGACCATTTTAATCAGAATAAAACCTACATGATATTAAAGCCCATTAAATTTTACATCGATATAGCGAGTTTAATCAAAATCGTTAGAAACGTTTTAGAGAAAATCGAAAAAAGGTGCAAAATGCATGGTATAAAGTGCCTCTTCTGGTAAGCTCATTTTGATGAAAAAAGTTTTGTCACGTCTCGGGCGTATAGTTGTCTTAAATATGAAATTTCAGTTTCATAGGACTCACCGTTTCCGCCCGGGAGTTACCAAACAGACACACACACACAGACCTTTTTGCGGGACTTGGTTATTTGGACTCAGGAGACCCTAAAACGTGTATTTCCGTTGAAAACTGGAATTTGAAAATTTTCACGATCGCAATCTTCCCCTTACTATTTATAGTAAGTGAAAGTAATAGAAATATCTAATCTATTATATACAGAAGTTCTATTTTCACTTACACTTTTAATACTTATCTACCTACAAAGCAAAAATATAGAAAAATTGACCTTTGATTTTTTTCCCCTTATTTATATCGTTATTCTAAACTTAGGTATAGTTTTATTATCTGGAGTTTTCTTCTAAGATCTGAATTATAACATTTAATGGTGTCATTTTAATTTTAATTTCGTATTGTACTGTAATCATGTAACGTTGATTGTTATATTTAGCCAAATCAATTTAGCAATGTATCAAATAAGTTAACAATGGTTGAATTCTTCACTACTTTCCGTGTCTGGTGAACAATTATGTTATTACAAAAAAAAAAAATCTTATTTGTGCCCATAATGTGATTAATTTAGACATTTTCACAATATATGGGAGCGGTGTGGTCTAGCGGACAGAGCTCTAGTCTACTGTCCTCCAGGTCCTGGATTCGAATCACGGCTATGACAGAATATTATTTATTCTGTTAAATCAGCCAGGGGTGACCCAAGGGTATGGAGACCCTCCTGGGTAGACCCAGCCTCTTTAAAGTTGGTATCCCCAAATTGGGGAAAAACCTTGCGGATGAGCGTGATCAAGGCCTAATCACCTCATTACAGGGCCGTTGGCCTAGAAACAGTACGAATCTCAGTATGTACTTAGCCCAAGAACTTTCATGGGTTGTAGGGTTACAGGTTTTTTTTCTACAATATGTTTCAATATTGAATTAAAAATTTTATTTATAAATGTTATTATTATTATTATTGAATTATAAATATAACTTATCATATTAGAAGCTTATACATATAAAATGCATACTAAGTTTATTATAATTTAATTATTACAAACAACTTTATTTATTTGTATTAAAGTAAGAATATATCCATTTTTTCTTTCTTTTGTTTTTTAATTTTCTTTTTTCTTCCTTTTTATCTTATTTATATCATCAATTCTTTTAATGTTGTATATTTCTATAATTTTTTTCCCATGATTATAATTTATCTGGCTTTACATACTAAGGTCATGTTTCATGTTTTGAGGGTCCTTCAAGGTGAATTTGGGTCCAAAGTCACCAGGAAGGAAACAGTTAAGATTTTATCCTGTCATGTTTAGTTTATTTATAGATCCTTGACTAAGTGTCTCATAGTTCTATCTGGGAATTATTTTTCACATTTTTCTCACAGAAATATTATTCTCACGAAATTAAAACTACAAAATAAACTTTAGTGTGTTTCCGTTTATAAAAAAGTGTGTGTATTATTTATCCAGGATGTATATTTTTATTCTTATTTTAAGGAAAAATTGTAGAAAAAAAAAATATTTGTAGTTAATAGAACAACATATAAACTAAGAATAACTTGTAACTATTTATTTATTTTGTTTTCAATCACGTGATCCCCGAAATTCTCCATTGAATTGGTTTATCTGTATTACTGAAATCTATAAATTTATATTTCCATCAATATGTTTAATCGTTCACTATTTTAGAAAGAAACAGGCGTACTTATAAATAAATATTTTTTCGAGATTAAATCATGACTTATTTTTTGCAGGTAGGAACTTCTTTAGAAGTCTAAAATACAAGTTTAATAACTAATAAAGTAAATCATAAATTTAACTATGTACTTTCAAAACCAGTTTTATCAGTAATCCAGTTTGACAAGGATTTCTTCTATTTATGGGCCGATACTAACCGCAATTTACGTGAAGTGTTTTTTATGCATTTTCTGTTTTATGTGTTTAGTTTACTTCCTCAAAATAAATATACTGAGTTCCGAGGGATAAAACAACAGTTTTTTTGTGTGTTATTTTTTCTTACTAGAAAATCAATTTAATTATTTTATATGATCATATAAAATGTACGTGATTGGTTAATTATTTTAAAAAAATATTTCTAAAACTTTATATTTTGTTTAATATTGGGTGAACAAATTTCAACTATGAGAAGACCCGACCTAAAAGCGTTTATCGATTTTGTGTTTAATTCGGCAAGAGGTGAACTGATGCTTGTAAAGGTTTTGTGATGTGGAAATACACTTCTGTCGCCTAGTATGTATAAACTTTATGACAGTATAAATAATATCTCGAATCGTTTTGTTAATTAATATTGGGAATCGTGCGTGAACATCATTTATTTCATTTCATTAATTTTAAAATTAAGCAATGGTTATTCTTTTATTGTTTTCAAATTAAACACATGTTAGATATTTGTATAAATTGAAAAATTATAATAGTCACAAATATTATTAATTTTCACCTTTTGTGTAACGAATGTAATATTTTCTTTAAAAAGTTGTTTTTGTGGACGCTTTTGATATACTAACTTCAATTATTTATTATGTGTTGTTAAGAAAACTATCATGTTTTTGATGGAAGCATAGTTGACAGTAGAATGGCTTAATAGATGTTGGTTTTAGATGTGCGATCATTGAAAAAATAAAAGAGAACTAGTAAAAATTACAATATAAATTTCTTTTTACCATAATTTATACTGATTTTTGTTTTTTTCACAGGCCTGATAAAGGTTTAAAATTTAGACTAAAACGTCGATTTTCTTATATATATTGAATTTGTTTTTTTTTAAATGAAATTATATATGCACGCTTAAAAATTTACTTTCTCTCCTAGTTTGAAAGAAATATTTCTGACCGGTTTGGGAATGTAATTCTATTAATTCGCATATTTCGTAATTTTTTTTCCTGCAATTTTCAAATTTAAACTTATCACTTTCAGGTTAACATAAAATTATGGTTCCCATTGTGTGTTCCAAACATAGTTTGGGTGATAACATAACACCTGAATTTTATGTAAATATTCTGTACCTTGATTATTAATTTTTAATATTTAAAGACCCGAGTTTTATGTTAAAACCTTTTGTAACTTTTTAACTTGGAAATAAAGAGTTTTGAAAGTCTAACTAGTCACAAAAAAAAAAAAAAAAAAAAAAAAAAAAAAAAAAAAAAAGTAACAGTCATAATACAATATTCCATATTATATCATGACTTTAGTCTTTTTATATAATATAAAATAAAAAAATATTTAACAATATATTACGTCATCAATCAATAAGAAGTTTAAACGCCCTTCGATGGAAAACTTAGATTTGGACATTTTGGAAAGCATAAAACTATATTATTACTAACTAAAAAAACAAGTAAAAAAATAAAATAAAATAAATTAAAAAAATTAATAAACCTATACCTCTCAACCCATGAAGGGCCTTATTACTATTTTTATTTGGTTACACTTCATGAGAAGGGGTATTCCTTGAGTGGGGGAGATTAACCTCAACCACTCCAGGTGATTTTTCTTTAGTATTTTTATTACTATTATAATTATATCCTCACTACTATTGCTTAAAATTGAATAATAACATTGGATTTATATGCCTTAAATTAATGTTTACATGTTCTTTTTTTGTTTTATTTTTCTTCTATGACTAATATCTTATTTTACATATTATTTATGTTTTAAAATAAAAATATCATATTTTATAGACGATATTTTTATTTAACTTTATTTAAACATAATTATATGCGCGAATTCACTTTATTTAAACATAATTATATGCGCGAATTCACTTTATTTAAACATAATTATATGCGCGAATTCCGAACAAATAAATGTATAAAATTTAAATTATATTTCCTTAAAATTATCACATCCCTAATATTCTCCTTCTGATTTTGTTTTGTTAAATTTTGTATAAAATATAATTGGGGAAACTTGTATAAAGTAAATCTATCTTTCAAAGTTCATTTGAATAGCTGATGATTTCTTATATTCGCCCCATCTTCATAATTTCAGGTATTATATCTATCAATATAAATAGTGTTCTTTTATTTTTTTATATCTTAATTTTTCATCAGCTGATTTATTTCCTATATTTTATTGTGGAACCAGTATCAGGTGAGTGTTTATTATATTAGAAATATCAATACGACATCATTAGTAGGAAAAAAATTGTTAGCGTGTTAATCTGTGTAAAATAATATTAATGATTTTAATAATTTGCATAATAACATACAATAAAACATTAAATTAGCCTGTCATATTACACGTTCGAGTAATAGCTTTTTTTAAAATAATAATAATAAATTCTTTATTTATTCTAGGCCAAGTTCCTTCAGGATAATATCACCGACAAATTAAATTGGAAACTTTAGTGTCTAAGGGCAAAAAACAAAAAAAAAAAACAGAAATAACAAAGAATATGAATAATAGTAATAAATTAACAGGTAGCTTCTAATGATAATTATTTAGAAAAAACAAATTAGAAAAAAATTAAATATTTATATTATTCATATATAATTCATATTTTTAGTTCTATATGAAGCCATCGATTTTTCGTATGTTTTCTTTCTATAACAGTTTTTGTACAAAATTCTAGTTTTTAAAGTTAATTCAAAACTAATTACTATAATATGCGGTTCGACATTATCAAAAATCACTTCAGGACTTATACCAACAATTTATCATTTTCTCTTTCGAAAAGGAAACTTACTCATTTTAGAAGTTTCACACACACAAAAAAAAAAAAGAAAAAAAAAAGAAAAGTGAAATTTATTTAGGCGAAGTGTGTTATTGACCTCCATACCGCGATAGCATTGAATATTCAAAAGATATCCATTCCGAAATAGCAACATCAGCATGCGCACCTCTCTCCTCTCAAATAATCAATTGATATATGATACGGCACGTAAACCCGTTCCATCGTAAATGGCTTATGAATGATTCGAGTGCTTTTTTGGGAAGGTTACCGACTCCTTTTCATTGTCATCCCATTCATAAGGTAGCCGAGGGATAAAAGGCAATTTCGAAATAGCTATGTTAATAAGCCGACTTTATATTCACCAACTCCGGCACTGACTAACCGGAAGGGAAGTTCCTCGAGCAAGACCGGAAAAGATGAGTCAGTTTCTCCTAAAAGAAGGAGGCTGCGGGGGATGATATCACGTCCCCAGACGCCACAACATTGTCCACTTCCTCCGGATTAGTGGAGAATCCATGAATTGTCCATTGTTGTCAGGAATCGTTTAGGATGCCTTAAAAGACATGATTATTGGAAGACGACCTGTCTGTTTTTGTTTTTTTTTAATCTAGAATTCATTTTAAATCAACGTTTGTTTCGTTATTCTCGCTCCAACTAGATGAGTGCACGGTATACTTTGGGTAAAGGAACCAATTGCTGACACTACCCAAATTACTGACACATGCTCTTTCTAACTTGTAAAATAAGTGTTTCAGGCCACCTAGTAATTCGAAAATGGCACCAAACCAAAGCCACATTTTTGATACATTCCGTCAGTAATTGAGTTAGTGTCAGCAATTGGTGCATTTAGCCTATGTACTCCTTGTATTTACTGACCTATGTGGCTCTTTACCTTCTCAATAAGACTTCTCCAGGTTTCTCTATTTACTTCTCTGTTGCTGGTGTTGAGCAGATCTTAGGTCCATAACATCTCGTATCACATCATACTCCCATTTAAGTCGGGGTCTGCCTCTTGCCATGGTTCCATGGAGTCTTCCATATAACAACTTTTTGTAATTGCTTCTTCTGACATCCTGGCAACGTGTTTCGCCCATCGAAGTCCGCACCGAATTCGATAAATCCTACCACGTCTCTCCAAAACCCCTTTTCGCTCATCTTCTCAGGCCCAAATATTGGATGGAAAATATTCTGTTCGAAGAATATATTCTCTTTCATGCTTGTGAGGTTTCAGGTTTCCGACCCACAAGTATGAGTGGACGGATGATAGTTTTGTACAAGGGACACTCGGTGCGGCGGGAAGCCGCTAAGCTTCTCAGGTGTTTGCTGAGGCCGAAATAACGTATATTTGCTTTCATAATTATCTGGCTGATTTTGAGAGAATTTCTGTTATCACTACTTACAACCGATCTAAGGAACTGAAAGTGGGTAAAGTTCCGATAAATAAGCTGTATTTACATTGCGGATTTTGATCAAACTTTCTTGCTTGAATAACTCTGAAACAAAGTCAACACCAATTTCGTGTTCGTTCTCCCAACCCTAGGAATTGAAAAAAATAAATAAATAAACCATGCATAAACTTGAGTGTTGTTCAATTTAGGTGAAAGTCAAGATCCAATATTAAGTTAAATCATTAAGACATGAGGTTTCACTGTTGAAATAGACTTACTCACCTTTCGGACAAATATTGTATGGCACCTGAAGATGTCGTATTAACCGAAACGCAGTGCATTTTTATATAAAGTGGTGGAGTAGAAAAAAAATTGTTTAATTTACTATTTCTTAAACTTCTTTATTTATTTTTTGAATTTTAACAGTAGTTTTTGGAAGTTCTAAAAACAAATCAGAGGCCAATTTTGAATTAAAAATATGTTAATATGCTTTACTATTTCATTGCACATTTTTTAACGGAACTTTCAGACTGATCTAAATATGAATTATTATATTTACGAAAACTATTTTCTTCCGACTAATCTTGAACTTTGAAATAATATTTCGTATCATATCACAGCCTGAGTAACATAATATAAAGTTGTGGTTATAGTGGATATTAAAGAGATTAAAAAAAAAAAAAATATATATATATATATATATATATATTATATATATATATATATATATTATTACAACATTTATAATATCATTTTCTATGGCTCCATTTTCGGTGTGAAAAAGGAATAGCGATAGTTTTCTTAATAATAGGGGTACTCACTACGTTTGCTATAGCATGCTATTGTGCTAAACCCATCAATTTTATACAGGAAATAACTGTAGAAACTCGACGGGTTTAGCAAAATAACACAAATAGCATGCTATAGCAAACGTAGTGAGTACCCCTAATTTATGCATTTAAAAAAATCTCCAATATTTATATTAACTTATTATTAAAAGTATTGATTCCTTTATTGGTGGAAAAACAAATCAGGTTTAGATTAAATAATACGTGTAAGCGTCCAAGGTGTCTATTTCGATCTTGACCTCATTGCGGGGTGAATTGGACTTCATGGCGAAATGGAGTGGAACGTGTATTGTATTTCAGGGCTATATTGATATCGTTATCAAAATTAAATCTTTAGAAGTATTAGTTATTAATAAAACCATCTTTGTTTGTTATAATATTTATTTAAGCTAATTTGTGGTTTTGGAAATTATTTTTCATCTCTTTATTGGCATTTGGTTTGTTTTTATCGGGCTGTTTTTTTTTTCAAGTTTGAATTTAAGTAATCCATATATGTTTATGATGGCCCACACCATATTCATTTTACCCCACACACATTTAATAAATTTATTTCATGAACGAAAAAAAAGATATACATATAATTTCACTTAGCCTGTGTTGCATTTTTCATTATACTTAAAAATTATTGTTTATATTGAAATTCGAATCTTTGAATTAGTATATTTTAGTTACAAAACCATTATGATTTTTTTAATTTCTGTTACTGAACTGTAAGAATTTTCGAGTTGTTTGAAGTTCGAATTCAATTTTAATTTTGTTTCGTTTTTTATATTTGATATCGTAACTTATTGTTTATTCAGTATTATACATGCGTATGAAATTATTAGTTATTAATGCAATTCCAGTTATTTTATGTTTTCTTTTTTTTTTTTATTATTATTATTTTTTTTTATGGTAATTGGTTTTCAAATTTTCTCCTGCCCCCTTTGGATTTAAATTATGTATAATTCGGTATTTTTGGTTGCTTTCTTTGTAGAAAAATATAAAAAATAAGTCCGTACTTTTAATGATTTTGTGCACTCCTTTCAATTGAGTTGGAGGTTTGAAAATCTATATTTAAATCGAGTTGATGTCAGAGAAATCATTTTTTTTTATACTTTGTTTATTGTGATGCTAATAAACATATCTCATACGGAAGATTTACACTTGAACAGTGGATTAACTTTCGATTTTACTTGAATATTAAGATTATGAATATGGATATCTAAAAAAGTGATTTAGTGTCCATCTAGAAAATATAACTAAATAATGCCAAATACTCTTCCTTTATCTTCACTTTCAAACACAAAACCTGTCCTCTGGTTTTTATGAACAATAAATCCATTCCATAGACTAACACAGTTAATTACTTAGAACTCACTTTTAAAGAATGACCTGAAACCGAAACGCTTTTATCTAAACAGAAGACTTAAGCTTTTAATTCTGTTCTTCATAAGTGATCCATACTAAAAATTAGATAACGTCTGAATGCTTATACTTACCTTACAAAGGACGTACGGAATTGAGCTTTGGGGCTCTACTAAACCATCAAATTCTTCCCATTTTCAATCCTTACAATCCAAAATCCTTCGAAAAATTCTTAATGCTTCTAACTTTGTCACAAAAAAACTCATCCATAAAGACCTTAATGTCCCATATGTTGCTTATTTGGCCTGTTCGAGGTATCATTCCTTCCATGACAAATTCCACTCCCACATTAACCCACTAGTTTCAATCCTTGCTTCCTCTTCCATTCCTGACAATCCTCTGAAGCGTCTGAAAAGAAGATGGTCTCGAGACCTTCTGTGTAGATTACCTAGTGGAGTGTTTCCAAAGGGCATATTCTCTTCATGTCTTTGGGGCCACCCATAGCTTAGTGGTTAGCATAACAGCTTCGTATGCCAAAGGTCGCGGGTTCAAACCCGCGGGTGGCTCTAGGATTTTTTAATGGGAGTAAAAAATCCTTAGTTATGCCGTGCTTCGGAGGGGACGTTAAAAGGTGGTCCCGAGCCTGTGTCATGTCAGGTACTCGTTAAAGATCCCTATCCTAATAAAACCTGGATAGGCAAAATTTAGGACTCCCACTGTAGCATCGTCCGATTAGCCATAGCAGCATAAAAGTGACGTTAAACGAATAAACAATCTTCATGTCTTTTCATGTATATTATCAATATTATGAATCAATTTACTTGATGTATTTACTAATCTTCTTCTTCCAGTGGCGCGACAGGCCGTATAGGCCCTGGTCCTCGTGGTGTAAACTCCTGGGAGTTTACACTCACGTTTCACGATGCAATTTTTTTAGTGTAGGGTCATCACTCCCTACCACTAACTTTGTGAGTGGCCACCCTTTGGCTGACGGGTCTCACATACCCGGGGGAGAGGCTGTGAGTGAATCCCCATTTTTTACATCCTTATAAAAGCCCCGCCGGGACTGGGATTCGAACTCAGAACCAGTAGCATGAGAGACTAGCGCGCTAGCCACTCAGCCATGGGCTCCCCTGTATTTACTAATACAGTTGTAAATTTAAATAAATTTTAAAAAAGAACCTTTCAAAACCGTCGTGGACATATGCACCTCAATTATTGGTACAAACAAAAATCTCATCCAAAATATGCAGACTTTTCAATGAAAAACGTTGAGACTAATTATATACTCACCCTGGTATGTCAGTAACAGAACTATATACAAACCTACACATACCTACCTAATCAAGTCTAAATTCATACTATAATGGATTCCACGACTAACTTGACGGACATTCCAACATACCAATTCAAATAATGGCGACTATGGACATGCCAAAACTCGCTAGAAGGCTGAAAAGGAGCTGGTTAGGGATCTCCTTGTTAAAAACTATATAAATTTTAAAGTTATGAGAATCCACTTGGTACTGACCTCCCTCATGCCTGACATGATCTTAAATCATGTGCAGCTTATCTTATTATTGTCGCCATAATAGTGACGGTTGTAGATTATAATAAATTTATACAACAACAAAATATTCTAGGTATATTTTTGATAGGTAGTGGAATGAACAACATGGAAGGTTATGATGAAAATTGGATATATCATTTATATTGATTTTCTACACGCGTTGAGTTTAGGGATTCTTCCAGACTTTCTCTGTTCTTACGTGAGATGTTTTAGTTTTTATTTAATACGTAATATTTGTAATAAAATGTAACAATAGAGCTATTGCTTTCTCTCAACAACGAGTTCTCTACATTTGGAAATGGAAAGGGTGAACCTGCCTCGCGCGTATGAAAGTGATGTACGAGAATATGCTACAATGGGTTTGAAGGTAACCAGATAGGAATGAAATACTTTCACTTATCTATTTCTAGACCATTTTCATTTTCATTGAACGACCGTTCGTGATCCAATCGACTCTAGTGTCTCTTCCGCAGTCAAGCCTTTCGTGCTATTCACAAAAGGTTTTGGGACTGTTTCCGTTTTTCAGGTTTCCCTGTTTTTTTAGAGAGCTTATGTCCGTTAACTCCGATTTTTACATTTAGCAATATATGATATACATTTATAAATAATGAACTTTTTTAGTGATTTTCGAAATAAGGTACTAAGTAAAATTGTTGATCCAAAGAGAGATGAGGTCACTGGGTAGGTTAGAAAGATACATAAAGCGGATTGTGGAGCCTTTGTCCTGTCTGTATAATTAAGTTGGTAGCATCGCGGCGACTTAAATGTGCGTGTGAAGTTATTAGGCTCAAGTAAGAACGAATTCCGAAGAAGTTGGTTTAAGCTGAGCCGACTGGTAGGCGTCCGAGAGGTAGGCCAAAGGGTCCATGGGGGTATTGTGTCTGAGCTCCAGGCTTTAGGCTTGAATGGTGATTATTTGACGAATTTGTTTAGGCAACATTTGGTAATATCGGCCTTTTCATTCCGACAGTCAGCAAATCAGTAGGCATAACAATCACTATCTAGCATTTAACAAAAATTAATCTAACAATATGTGTATGTTATGTATTAACTTTATATAGTATATACTATATATATATATATATATATATATATATATATATATATATATATATATATATATATATATACGAGTCTAATTTAAAAATTATAGGTGGTGTATTCTGCCTCGTTGTGTAGTTCATAGTCCCAGATAATCACAATTTAATGTTTTTGAAAAATTTTTGGAATGAGTAAATATAAAAAATTAACATAGATTGTTTTTTTCGGTTATGCATCTTATTGTAATTTATTTAATAAAAAAAGACTCACATACAAAAACTGCAATCATTTCAATCCAAAATTTTAAGACTGATAACCGACAGCTCCTTGGTACGTAAACAACAGAACCCTACATACGGACTTACAACAACCAACAGTTGACCAACACATACGAACACTATACTCGTTTTAAGTAAACTTAACGGACACGACAATAGACTGATTAACGACATGTCAATAGTTCAAATGCCAGTCAGAAGAAGGCTAAAGAGAAGCTGGATGAGGGACCTCCTCCTAAAATAAAGCCATGGAAGGAGTGCTGCTGGGCATTTTCCTTCTTCATGCCTACCATGCCTGATCTCAATTTATACAGCACATTTGCTGATTGTCAGATACATTCTGACAGGCGTGAATATAGATATAAAGAGAAAAAAAAAAAAATTTAATAACAACACTTTGTATAGTTTATCGTGATTTTTAATTTTCTGTTTTGTTTTATAAATTGATTAATTTGATTGATTAATAAAACAGATTAATGTAATAAAAAAAAAAAAAAAAGATACAATAAAATATTGATTGTATGGAATCGTTTACTGTAAACCGTCATTAAGCCTTTTATAGTACCTGTTATTTACTTTCAGTAAATTAGTTACTTTTCCCCTCCTGATTCTTTGGACATTTTTTCTATTCTGTAATTAAATATAATTTCTTTCATTTAATTAATGGTTGTATAACATCCAATATATTCTTCTTTAATTTCTCTTATTTTATTATGTTATACATATTTTTATTATATCATGTCTATTATTATGAATGGGTTAATAGCTGTACATTTTTAATATTAAAAAATATTTTTAAAGATTTGTATTTAAATATTTACTTTTTTATATGAATATTTAAATTAAAAATAAAATGAACATTGGAAGGGTTCTGTTATTAAGTATACTTTCTTTCATTTAATTAATGTCTGTATAACATCAAAATGCATTGTATTATGTCCATTGCTATGAATTGGTAAATATATTTATATTTTTCGTATAAAAAATATGTTATAAAACTTGTAAATATATATTTATTTTTCTATACAAATATTTAAATTTTAAAACATATAATTTAAAAAACATTGTTTAAACTATATTATATTTGTATCCTTAAGATGAGAGAAGGGGAGGGGGGGGGGACTAATCCTCGTGTGAAAAAAGTGTTTAGTTTATTGAAGAAGCCTTTTTTAATCCATTAAGCTATTCATCTTCTAATTTAAAAATACTATCAGTAATTTATTTTATATGATATTGATGGTATTTAATTAATGATAAATTATATGATATTAAAAATTGTCAGCCCTTAATACATTAAGTTATTTATCTTCCAGTTTAAAAATACTATAAGATTAATTTATTTTTCTTTAATACTTTTATTTCCCTTTTTAATTCAATAAATACCGAAAAGGGTATCATACGTTCGGATAAGACGGGAATCGTGTTTTTCCCTCAACAATTTGGATTATTAAAGTTTATAACTTACATCCACTAAAAAAATAAAAATATTTTATTATGCAAAACTGAATTAATAAGTTTTTCTCTCTAGTTGTGTACGAGGTTTCGAGAAAATGTGCGCCGTGTTGCTCTGTTTGTGGGATAGAATATATAATCACCAGCGATGCATAATTCCTAGTGACCTTCATTTGAAATAAAACTTGAGGAAAACACATTTATTAATTACCATCTTAATATGCTAATTACTTAATTTAATTGTTTGAACTGTGCTGACAACTTAAAAATGAGTCATATTAACTTTTTCGCTATTGAATTTCCCCAAGTTTGATTGATGGAAACTCTTATTCGCATCTCGAAGAAAATCTGTTGTCCATTTAATTATGACACAATGGTTTGTTTTGACATAAGAATAGGTATTAAGAACATATATTAAGAACCAATGTAACCTCAGTCCTGCGGTGTACTGAATCAGGCGTTGTCACATTAATTCAGTGGTTTTAAATGAAATAGCTTACTTTGGATTATTTAATAATATTATATTTGTTTATAGTTTTATATCTCTTATCCTAATA
Organism: Piezodorus guildinii; assembly: GCA_023052935.1. NCBI lineage: Eukaryota > Metazoa > Arthropoda > Insecta > Hemiptera > Pentatomidae > Piezodorus > Piezodorus guildinii. Next base: position 69,567,513 of record CM041293.1, read on the forward strand.
AATTGATAATAATTGTATGTATTTTATTTTGACATGAATAATCGTTAATTTATTGTGCCTTGACCGATTCGACAACAGAATTCCAGGTATAAGTAAAGATTTTTTTTTTCGAACAGTAGTGTATCTTCAAGAGTATAGGCAATACCTCTGTATTTCTGCTTCTTATATATATATATTATATATATATATATAATATATATATTTTTATTCTTTTTTTTTAATTTTGCCGACGTTTCGATTCAAGCTTGTGAGCCATCATCAGGGCATTACTGAGCCATGTCCAAACATAAACTCAACTTAAGCAGTTTATGCTTGGACATGGCTCAGTAATGCCCTGATGATGGCTCGCAAGCTTGAGCCGAAACGTCGGCAAAATTAAAATATTAAAAAAAAAAAAGACTGACTCCTGATTATTTCCATCTATAATAGTTTATACAGCCGACTATACTATACAGTCTTCAATATATATATTTTAATAATATCGCTTGTATTATTATTAATAATATAAATTAAGTTGGCTTGTGATACATTACTAGTATTAAATTCAATTATTATTAATTAGACTTTGCCTCATGAATGATTCTGTAGAATAAAATAAAATCTTCTATTTGGTGATGAAGACTTTTAAGGGATCCATCTATAAACAGTATCGAATCAATAAAATCTTTTAGATCTGCAGTAATGAGAGTAATTAGAACTTGATTTGTGAACCGATGAATATCAGTGAAATGCAGAAACTACAGAAAGCATAATTTGAATAAAGAAAAAAACAGAAATATAATTCTGAGCGTTGTGGTTTGACGTTGACTGAATTCTCAGGCTAAAGTCTATCAGTTCCATATAATTACGTTGTTTCGGTTTTGAGGTTTTCCTTCTTTATGATTTTTAATCTGTTTTTGCATTATAATCGTTTCCTGTTTGTGTAATATCTTGAAAACCCATTTTGCGGAGTTGTTTAGGAGATCTGTAAGTCTATAAAAATTAATCTTGTATAAACGTTCTAATTGTTTTCCTTCGCCTGACTCGCTATTTTAATATTTTCTGTTCCTTTTTTTTACTTTTAAAACTTAGTGCCACTTGATCTCTTAAAGGTTTTATTATTTGTTACTTTCACTTACCTATATATGAAATATATAGTAAGGGAAAGTATATAGTAACGGAAATACACGTTTTAGGATGACCTGAGTCCAAATAACCGAGTCCTGGGAAAAGGTGTGTGTGTATAGTAAGTCTAGAGCCTAAACGAAAAGTCGTACGGAACTGAAATTTCATATTTAAGACAACTGTACGCCCGAGATGTCACAACAACTTTTTTTTTAAAATCGGCTGACCGGTAGATATACTTTATACCATGCATTTTACACCTTTTTACGGTTTTCAGCTCTAACGATTTTGGTTAAACTGACAACTGACTGGCTTTAAAACGGTGTAGGATTCATTCCGATTGAAATAGTCTGACAGGACTTAAATGCCGATAGTTTAAATTTTCTTCCTCTGAAATAACTTTAATTAACATTCCAAAAGATTAACCATATCATCTTAATGACATTGATAAAGGACGGCTAAATATACAAGATGGACGAATTTCATTACCAACTAAAGGACAAAAGAGCAAAACTATTTTTTTAATGTAATTTTTTTGATAATGATAACAGGTACTGTTATTATTATTATTAGAAGTTATGAAATTGTTTTACCAGCGAAACTACGAAAGAGTTTTTTTTTTACATTTGTGTAGTATTTTATAATAATAATAATAATAATATATATATATTTTTTTTTTTATTCGTCGCGCTACGGTCCTGCAAGAACCAGGGCCTCTCTTATTACTCTCCTCCATTCCCTTCTATCCCTGGCAAGCATACATTTTCTAATTCCTATTTTCTTTAGGACGTTCTCGACTTCGTCCTGCTACCTAAGACGTGCTTATATATATATATATATATATATATATATATATATATATATATATATATATATGAGAGAGAGAGAGAGAGAGAGAGAGAGAGGTTAATATTTTTGGCGAAAATACACTAATACATATAATTTATACTGACGCGCCCTCGATTCACAGGTGACATCACAAATGACTGTGACCCCCCACCTTCCGTTTATGTAAGGATACTTGCAGACACGGAACTGGGCTAATAGTGGGTTTAGTTGATTTATTTTCTGGTCAATGAGTCCTACGCAGCGGCATAATTTTTGTGAAGAAAGTGTGGGTCTCCAGACTGGTTCTCTACTGTCTAATGTTTCAGTCTGTAATGAAGTGTAATTTCTACTCAGGTAGTCTTATTTTGTATGCTTAAATGCGAAATAAAGTTTTACGAGGTTAGAACCTGATTTATATTTTTTTTAAATTCAGTTGTCATATTTTTACTGTCACTTATTTAGATAGGGTACTATTATAAGGTAAAGTGCTACGTACTTGAAAACTATCGAATGCAACGAAGTTTTAGGATCGCCTTAATTTAAATGTTTAACAAAAAAGGTATGTGTGTGAGTGTTGGTTGTATGTCTAGCCCGAAAACGAAGTAATAATAATAATAATAGGCTTATTGAACCCGGAGGCTCGATGCCGATATTACCAAATATTGCCTACACAGATTCGCCCGATTATTACGGTCCAAGCCCAAGCCTCTCGAGATCAGACTTAAAACAATCCCCCACCGACGCACAGTGAAAAATATGACCAATTTAGGTCGACAAAATTCTGAAACTTGTCTATATTTAACTTTTGGGGTCCAAGATAACGGAAAAAATTATAAAAACCAATTTTTTTTTTTTTTGACACGCTTGGCGAGTGCACAGTGGTAAGACATCAAATTTATTTCCTAAAATCTAAAACTTCCTTACATTTTACGTTTGAAGTCCCAGAATACGGTAAAAATAATACAAAAAATCTAATTATGGCTCGGAGTTGCTAAAACCTGCAAATAGATGTATTCTATATCATTTAGGAAACTCTTCAAATTATAGATTGCAAAACTTTTGATTCGGAGTGTTGTGCCTGAAAAAAATTATGTATCACCCAAAACGCAGAAATTCTTCAGATGAAACAAATCCTTGGGGGTAATTTGAGGGACATATAGTTTTTCTCTATTGGATAGGGGCATACATTTACAAATTCCTAAATTAACTCTACAGTTGAGATTGCAATGTATATTCAATAACGAGTTTGGAAATATTATGTCTTACCTGTCTCAGCAATATCCATTGCTAAATAGAAGCAAAAATTCTTAATACACCTTGAACACAATAAATGACCATCGAATAAAGATAATCCCACTGCCGGTTATTAGGCACTTGCGTGAACAGGAATGGTTCACTCATTTACTATTTCTTTGTAAACACGGTACGGCGGGAAATATTAGTATTAAGGGTCTTGCCAACTAATAACAAAAAGATGAAGCACTGGGAAATTCCAAACTTTTGATTTGACTTTTGTCCTCCTAAATTGGTGATTTTGACCACTGTGCGACGTCTCGGACTAACTATTGAACGCCTACCTGTCGGTTCAGCGCGTACCAACTTCAGAATTCGTTTCTCAGTGAGCCCAACAACTGTACGCGCCCTTTTGAGCAATGCTATCAATACAATTTTACCGACAGAGTACAAGTTTCGTTATACCGTATTGTTTAAGCTTTTGTTATTGGCGTTTTCTTGGTGCCCGCTCCGCTAACCAACTTGTTCATCATTTAGTCTCAACGGTCGAAAAAAAACTACATAATCAGAAATTACATTCGACCTGTTATGTCGTATTATCGTAAAATATTTGGTCCAAATAGAAATATATTTGGACCAAATATTTTGCGTAGTACCTTACTCTCGAAAACCTTAAGGTGCTGCTCATCCTAGAATGTAAGCGGCCACGTTTCACGTCCATATAGAACTTTCGAGTTAATATTATAATATAAAAGTTTTATAAATTCTGAATTTCAAGTTTCTTGGCAGAAGCCGCGTGCTAAGTATTATCGTTACAGAACAATAACTCACATATTGATAATATGACATAACAGGTCGAATGTAATTTCTATTGATGGAGTTTTTGTCAACTGACCGCTTAGACTATATGATGGACAAGTTGGTTAGGTGTGGGATCACCAAGAAAACACCAATAACACAAGCTTATTTTATTTATGTGCCTACCTTTCGCTTTACATTGTGGTCCTTCATTAGGGCTAAGAGAAACATGAAATGTAATGTCATATTTAAAAAAGGTACATGCCAGGGATGTGAAAATAAGATACAAATACAATTCAATGTGATAATAGGACATAACAGGTTGAATGTAGTTTCTAATGATGGAGTTTTTGTCAACGACTATATGATGGATAAGTTGGTCAGGGGTGCAGTCACCAAGAAAACACCAATAACACGAGCTTATTTTATTTATGTGCCAATATTATTTTATTTCAGCTTACATTGTGGTCCTTCATCACGGCTAAAAGAAACATTAAATTAATGTCATATTTAAAAAAATAAATGCTCGGGATGTGACACTGAATGTTTTGCTTAAGAGCCACTTATAATTTTCTTTTATTTCTATTTTATTTAGGAATACCTTGTAACTTACATTATCATTGAAATAGTTAGATGACCTTAAATACCAAATTTTTAAAATTCCTTCACCTAAAACACCTTTGATTATGTTGATTCAAAATTATTAACTATTGCAAGCTATAAACATTGGCAAGGAAAGTAAGTCAGTTGTGTGATGTGTGAATTAGTGATCCTAGCTCCCAGAATCGTCTACAGTTATATAGTTTTTAATGGAAGCATGATATCTGAAATAGATGTTCATATAAATAGCTATAATACACGTTCTATAACTTACACATTTAGGGAAAAAACAGCCACATTAGTAAATTTATGGTTGAAACTAAGAAATAGAGAAAATCTATTGTTTTTCGGTTTCTAAATTTTACCGATACGAAATGGAATTTTAAAGACTTAGTTATGACTATTCTAATATTTTACGTCTTATTTTTATAAATACCTGAGATACTGAATCATTTAATTGCTGGCCACAAAATGGTGGACTATAATTTCGATCATATGGATCATTTTGGGTTTGATTTAGAGGAAAAATGTAAAAGTTAAATAATAAACTTTGAGAGAGTGAGTAAATTTATGTTTCTTTAATTATTAATGATTAACAAAAATCATATATATTAAAGAGGAATTGTTTGGGGATGCAGTCATTGAAACACTTCTATTAAGTTAACTTCATTTATTCTACCAATGTTTCGTCCTGAATTTTAGGCCATCTTTCAAGGCTATGAAAAACAAAATGTAACTGTTTAAAAAAAAACAAAAAAAAAAAAATGTATATATATATATATATATAATATATATATATATATATATATATATATATAATATATATGTGTGTGTATAAAAAGAACTTTTTTAAATATTTACTTACCTCCTCTTACTTAGTACTTACCTCGTACTTTCTATAAACATTTTTTCTTTATGTGTATTTTTTTAATTGCTGTTTGTTGTCTTTAGTTTTTCATAGCTCTAAAGATGACCTAAAATTTAGGCTGAAACGTTGGCACTATAAATTAACTTTACTTAATCAAAGTTTTGATAACTTCTCCTTAATTTATACCTACAGTCAACAAATCTTTCATCAAAATAGTATATTTGTTATGTACATGCGAATATATTTTGGTAATGTGGGAAAATAATTAATCTTAGAACTAAGTTGTTATGAATTAATGAAGAACTTCAAGAATTCAAATCAGGACTAATTCATTTGTATAGCTTATTTTTAGCTTAATATAACTTGAAAAGTTTAAATATGACCTTTATACTGAATAATAAATATATGATGTGTGATTATATATTTAACAAAATGAAATGGTGTAAATTTAATACAATGAGAGAATGAAATCTACTTCTATATGTAAATTAATTTGCTTCTTAACAGCAGCACCGTATTAAGAAAGCTCCTTAAATGATTCATTTTCTCAGCATTGTTATATTTAGTGTTTGCTCAATTTTAAATTTAGAACATGTTGTATCCAGATATATGCTTTGTTTATCTAAAACAAGATAAAATCTCATGCATTGAAATTATGTTAGGCCAAGAATGCATCCTTTTGTTGAATAATAATGATTTAGACGAGGAAGGGGAAGTGGCCTGGCTTATTTGAAGGTAATATTAGATAGTTCAATCATTTATCTCTCTCTTGTTCTTCCTCAATGGCACATTGCTCTTTGTAATGCATATCGTACTTGTATGTTATTTTAATTGTAGGTTGCATTATTTTCTGCTCCAATAAATCATTGTAGCCTCTATCAATTGGAAATTAGTTCCAGTCAGAGACCAGATTATTATGTTATATATCGTAAATAGTTCTAAAAATGTGCATAGTCCAAAAGCAATATTTGTCAAATATTATGGTGAAAAAAAAAAAAAAAAAGCTATCATGCTATGATGAATTAAATAGTTTATATGATTTGAGTTACATAATAAATAATAATTTTTTGAACTATGGAAAAAAAAAATCATACAAACTTTGTCTTATGTTGAAGTTAAAATCAATATAATATATTACAATGATACAATATGTGTGTGTGTATTTAAAAAGTTTGTATACGAACTATCATTTTTAAAGAAATCTACTATAGTATTAATATTTAGGTTAGTAAAACCTACTTTATATCCGTTTAATAATTCGTAATGACAAATTATTGTGAAATTTAAAATATATGTTTAAAAGAGAGACTCAAATTAAAAACTTTTTTCACTTTTAAAGCATTCATATTAAATTCAAAAAAATGTATGTAAAAAGTAAGTTAATTTAAATAACAATATGTTTTAGCCTTTTATGTTTGTAAGCTTTACAATTTAAATCGGCTTAACGATAACTAACAATTTCCCTTATATGGTCACATGAATTAATAAAAATCTATTATTAATATATAAATAAAAGTTGAGATAGTAGGCACATTTAAACAATAATATAATAGGTCAAATGGCGTCCATCTAGGATAACTGCCAAATAGCCTTAAGCATTTATCTTGCAAAATTTGTAATTTTTTATAATTTGTCGCGCATGTGTTAGACCATACAGGGCAAGCGTAACATTTAATAGGCCTAATATAAAGATAATATAATAATTTTTTATTAATTATATTAAGCCTGGAATACCTGGATAACAGAAGTAAGTTTTTTTTTAACTTTAAGGCTTAAAACTGCTAATGATTATTAGTGCCCAAATAACTAGAAAAAATGATTTACTTGTTATTTTTTTTTTTGATCCAGGGAAGTAATAATGAGTGTTACAATAAAATATGTAAATGAGGAAAAAGTGGAGACAAAAAAAAAAGTTGATATGTATAATTAAAAAAACAAAACAACTGATCTATAACATAAGTGAAATAAGTAGAGAAAAAAATTATGTTCATTATAAAAAAAATAATTGTACTGTTGACAACTTTTTCATTATCACTCAATGCATAATGTGCTGCACTACATTTTTCCATCTCTCTTCTATATTAACTTTTGGTAAAAAAAAAAAAAAAAAAAAAAAAGTTAAAGATGAGCTAAAATGATCAAATTTTTAAATAAAACAAACTAGGTTTTAATAACCCAAAGTATATTTTTAAACTTCTTTTAAATAGACTAACCAAGTTCTTATTTTTATTATGTCTTGGCCTCTGATACTTTGTCTTTGGCCCTTATTTGTGTCAAGATATGTTTTACCATTTTGTGGCATGATTTGAGATAGATTCTAATGATTAGTATCTAAATATTTCAAATGATTTTCTTTGAAGTTATATTTATCCTACCTTGCAAAAGTGTTTGTGGTTCTCAATATTTAGAGTTCATCTTTCAAGTTTAAAACAACTTGTTAATTACAAGTTTTATTGATTTAAATTCCATTAGATTTACTAATGATTGTTTTAATATCAGCAAGCATTGGCTTATAAACGTTTGAGAACTCGTATGATATTGCATTTTAAATTTGGTGCCATGTTTTTTAATAAGTAATTTAGGTAAATCTTGGTTAAATCAACTTATAATTGTACCCATTATTCCTGTAAAAAAACAAGTTATTTTCTTCATTGACCTATTTTAATTTTAAGTATGCTTTATTTCTATTTATTAGCATTGAAATATTAATCAGAACTGTTTTTATATCTTACCCACTGAACACTGTTTTATTGTACCTTCTGTATATTTATCCATACTTATGTATAATGTATTTGATACAAAATAGTAAACTTCCTGTAAAATGCGTAACCACCGTAATTTAATTATTAAAAGTACTTTTGAAAAAAAATTTATTTTTAATTATGTTTGTCATGTTATTGTTTTGTGTTGCGATATTTTGCCGGCTATACCAACAACCCTATAAGTTTTATTAATTTAATAATTATACATTTTATGTTATTTTCATTGTTGATTTAAATTATTCATTTCTTTTTAATGCAATATTCTTCTGTCTATCCATTTCAATAAAAATCTATAAAGTTCATAATATTTATTTAATTTAAATATTGATGTAATACTAAGGTATTAATGAAATGTTTTAAATTAAAGACAAATATTCAATTGTTTCTGTTTTTTATATATTTTCTGAATTTATAATTTTTAAAAACTTCATCAATCATTGAAGTACAATAGTAGGAAATTAAATTTGAACACCTTTTCTTTTTTCATTTCTTGAAATTCATTAAACTATATTTTAGTACTAAAAGATGAAAAATCTACCATTTATTTTTAGTTTTTTTTTTTTTTTTTTATATATCAGATGATTTATCTTGTTTAATTTTACTTTATTTATTGTTCACACTCTCTATCGATATGAGTTGTATTTATGCACTCTATATTTTTTTTAATTTATTTATTTTTTAACAATAGAGAAAAAAAATTAGGTTCAGAATTTAATCAGTTACAAAAAATGTATTAGTAGCATGCGATTCAAAATCTTCAAATCAAGTGAATCCACTAGCTTATTTCCTTTAATATTTTTTGTATCTGATTTTTTCATTTTATCTATGCAATTGTTTACTTTCCGATAATATTTATTGATTGTTGTAAATAAGATTATGATTTATTTTGTCAATAACGTATAGTGTTTAAATAAGATTATTATCATATCGTTTATGGATCGAGTAGGGAGCGGCATGGCCTAGTGGGTAGAGCGCTAGTCTACTGTGCTCCGGGTCCTGGGTTCGAATCCCGGCTGTGGCGGAATATTATTTATTCTGTTATTTCGGCAGGGGAGAGGGAGCGATCCTGGGGCATGGAGACCCTCCTGGGGCACACCCAGCCTCTATAAAGTGGGTACCCAAAAAATGGGGAAAAACCTGGCGGCTGAGCGTGATCTTGGCTGAATCATTTCATTGCACGGCCGTTGGCCGAGAAACACTACGAATCTCTACATGTACTGAGCCCAAAACTCTTCATGGGTTGTGGTGGTACAGGTTTATGGATCGAGTATTGAGTATCTTATAAAGTAGGTTCATTTTAGTAAATCATTTTAGCATTTTCCAAATTTATTAATAATCAAATTTTCTGTCTGATAAGTTTGATACATTTTGGGGAGAAGATTGTGTAAAGTTTCTGTTTGTTTAATTATTAATAGTATTTATTAGATATAGATATCTAAGGCATATTTATACTCAATTTTAATGTCAACTGTTGTTTCAGGTGGTTTCATGGTCATTTGTCTGGAAAAGAAGCGGAAAAGCTTATTTTGGACAAAGGTAAAAATGGTAGTTTTCTAGTTCGTGAATCACAGAGTAAGCCTGGAGATTATGTATTGTCTGTAAGAACAGATGACAAAGTCACTCATGTAATGATTCGTTGCCAGGTAAGATTATTTTATAATTGTGTCTGAAAAGTAGAATGTAAACTCCCAAAAGTATTACAACACTTAGATATATTTGAATGTTACAAAAATGTTCTTTTCTTTTTTTACATAATAAAGAAAGGTTTCTAAGTCAATAATTAACATTTTTAAACTGGAAATAAACAAGTTTTATTAAAATAAATAACAATATTTCTTCCAATAAACAACAAATTTATAAAACTTACTTTTGAAAATTTTCCTTTTTTACAATTTTAACTTTTAAATTAAAATTTCAATTTTTAATTTACATTTTCAATTTTTAATTTACATTTAATAAAACGTATCGTCCCCTCTGACTGTTTCCGCCCGTCTTCGCATACTTGTAAGAAGATTTTGAAGAAAATCTTGGGATATATTGTCCCACTCGAATACAGCTGTCTTTAGCATTTCAAGATAGTAGGATGTGAATCCCAAACATGCTCGATTGGGTTAAGGTCAGGACTTCTTGCTGGCCAATCAATGATGTGAATATTTGTGGTGTTCAGGTATTCAGAAACACACCTTGCCTTGTGAGGACGAGCATTATCATGCATCTTTCACTGGCCTTCTTGACCTGAGGTTTGACTCTCTCAGTCTTCTAATGACCGTTGACTCCGAGATTGATAACCCTCGTACTTTTTAATGTGAGATGCAGTAGAATTATGCTTGTATTTTAATGAAGTGGTCATCTGTGGAGTTAGTGACCCTGGGACAGCCTGATATTGGTTGTCTCGAATGACTACCAGTCTCCCTGTACCTTTTTAAGTTCCTTGAAACAGTAGAATAGTGAATCTCAAGGCGATTCACAATGTAACTCAATGATTTGCCTTCTTCATAGAGAGTGATGATTTTGACCGAATCATCGTGACTGAAACGATTCATTGTGAATAAAATTAATTGTTTTAACTAGACTTAAGAGAAAAGAGAGAACAGGCTTGAGGCAAACGAAAGATAAACATGAATGAAACAAAATTCCATCGTTTGTTGGTAAACAGTGAATAAAAATGATTGTCTAATCTCTAATATCCCTCATGTAATAAATAATATTACTATAAATATAAACAAAGTCTGGATCAAGGTCAAAACTAAGAAAATCTCAAGAATTATGGGTGTTGCAATACTTTTGGCGGGGAGTGTAGTAATTAATTATATCAACTATTATCTATATATCTTGATCATTTTATAACAACATTGAAACTAGAAAATTAAAAAAATTGATTGAACTTCTTAATGTATCCTAAGGAAGAATGCACTTTTCTGGGAGTTATTAATATATGCTTGATCAAGCTATTAATTATTGTTCATAATTGGTGTGTAAAAAATAGAATTTCTAATCTGTGGAATTCACTTTTTGTATCTTAAAATTTGCCATTCAAATTATATTTAGTAGGTTTGTTACATTGCTGAATTTTAGCTCAGGTTTTCAAAATTTATAATGATAAAGTGAGAAATATAAATGGTTACTTGGGTAAATTTCATATCTAACATTCTTCATTTTGAAAATCCATGCCTCAGAATCACTTACTCCTTAAGAGAGAATTTTTGATCGAATCAGAAGTTCTAGTCATGTTATTTTCTCAAATCGAACATCAATTTCAGCAGCCTGAATTATTTTCTGGTTAGGCTAGCTATTATTGTTACCATATGGAATCATTATTTCTTTAAAATCAATGGAAAAAAAATGCCTAATAAGTGCATTTAGGCAGTTTATGATCATTGATCAGAAATATTCTTTCTGTACATGCATAAATACCATGATTAAGGCCCAAAATCCATATTAAAAATTATTTTAAAACAAGCTGCTGTTGAAGCAATTATTTCCTTTAGATGATACCCAGTTGTGGTAATAGAAATTTATTATGGTAATGAATTTGATCCAATCGGATATTTTTATTTTGTCTACTCATTTATATCACAAGCTTAATGAAATAAATAAATTAAAAAAAAAAAATGTATCTTAGTTCTTGGTTAGTACTTTTAAATACTACCAGAATAATTTTTTTAATTTTGCCATCAGAAACAATTAACATTGTGAGATTACATGAAATGAAACAATTTTCATGGAAAACAGTGGTCATAGTTTTGAATTTTCTTTTATTTTCAATGTATATAATATTATTTTTGTGTGTGATCAGCATTTTTTAAAAGCATGCGATTATTTTTAATTTTGGAAACTTTTTTTTTTTTAATGAGTGATGCAATTTCCATGACTACGACTGTATCTATTTTAAGAAAATTTACAGGAAATGCAAAAATCTCTCTTTGATTTGTTATTGAACCAATTAATTCTTTCTTTCTTTTAACTTAAGAACAGTAATATACAATAATCCATATAATATACCGTTGGAAAGTTAAAGATTTTAGAATAAATATTATCTCATACTCTAGCTTTTAAAAGTTAATAGATAGTGATGAAAAGCTGATAAACTAAGTGATTATTTTGATAATTTTATATAATAGATTTTTTTAATAAAACACATGTTTCTATAGAAATTTCATTTAACTAATTCTTTAATGGTTTCACTCATTTTTATCTCCTACTGTATTTGATAACTCTTTAATTGATTCTAAAAACGGAGGTAAGTGAAGTTGTGTGTTTCCCGCACCAGATTTTTTACATGAAATAGGACGATGGAATTCGATAGAACTAAACAATTAGAATATATATTTGTCAAAATGTCAATTTTGTAAAATATGTCCTTTAGTATCTTTTGGAAATCAGCTTCTCGATTATTAAAATATAATTAATTATAATTTTATATTATTATAAGATAAATCTCTTAAATGGCTATTGTTTTTCAGGATAATAAATATGATGTTGGAGGAGGTGAAAAATTCAGTAGCCTTAGTGAATTAATTGAACATTATAAAAAAAATCCGATGGTTGAAACAAGTGGTACTGTGGTACATCTTCGCCAGCCTTTCAATGCCACTAGGATCAATGCAAGTGGCATTGATTCTAGGGTTAAAGAATTACAAGTGAGTGTTTTGATGGTCATTATTATTGTTTCTCTAAGTTCTTATTAAAAATATTACATCATGTATTCGTTTTATTCCAAGCTTTCAATGTGCCTAACAATTTGACTGGTGTTATTATAACTGCTGAATTATGTTTGTTTTTTACTGTTATCAGTAAGCAAGTTCAGCATTCTTAATCCATTCCGTAATCTATCATTTTACCATATTTAATAAAAATTCAAAATTATCACCAAAAAAACCAGCTAATATTACCTAAAACAATTCTGATAACAATCAGGCCTATAATTACAAATGCATGTCCACCCTGGAGTCTCGCAGGCAATACACATATAAACAAATTGCAAGTATTACAAAATATATGTCTAAGTATCATTAATAATTATTCACCCTGCACAAAAATAACTACCATGCACAAAGGACTGGATATTTCAATGATACAAGAATTTATAGTCCAACAAACACTATAATTTTTCACAAAATGCCAACTTACTGAAGATACACTCATAAAACAAATTGGTAATTATACTAAGTTATCAACCTCTAAATATAGACATAAGAACATATATTATTGTAAAAAAAAATAAATGACTAAACCTTATCTTATGATTTTAATGTCTGTTATTTTTTTTTCTTATTTGTATTTTTTAAATTTCCGCCAACGATAAATAACATGGATGTACAAAATAAATTTTAATAAATAAGTTGCACATTGTAAATGGAATTCCTATCAATGTGTTATAAACATGCAGATGTATTTTATGCAAATAAAGATTTGATATTATATAAAAAAAAAATTTCCGTATTAATGTTTTGTCTATTTTACAGAAAGAAAACAGCCAATGGTCAGGCAAAGCAGGCTTTTGGGAAGAATTTGAGTCATTACAACAGCAAGAATGTAAATATTTGTTTTCACGAAAAGAAGGCCAGCGTCCAGAAAATAGGAATAAAAACAGATATAAAAATATTTTGCCATGTAAGTTTATTTTTTTTTTTTATGTTTTGAATTATTTTTAAATAGCTTATCATCTTCCATCTCATCTAATCCATAGCAGCTGTTGTTAGAGTTTGTTATTTTAAATTAAAAAAATGTTTTCTTACAGTTGATCACACTAGGGTTAAATTGGAAAATGCTGACCCAGATGAACCTGGCTCGGATTATATAAATGCCAATTATATTAAGGTATTATTATTCTGATAATTATATTATTAATTAGTTATTATTATAGTATTTATTAGCTATAGCACATAATTTTATTAATCAGTTGTAGCACATCATCTTGTGCATTCATGATAATTATTTGTTAAATGCTCTTAAAATCATTATTAATTGTCAGAGTCAGGACCTTTAATGGTATCGTTTTATTTTAGTTCACAGACCTGGAAATGATTCAAATCTTTACGTAATTCTGCAGTAGTACTAGCTAGTAAACTAAGTTAATTTTCTCTGTTGTGTTTGGATCATTAACAATTAAATTAATTAAAACTAAACCCCTTTACAATATGAAAATATAAGACAAATTAGTTTTTAGATTTTAAATATTGCTTTATTATTAACTTGTTCATTGTTTATTTATTTAACGTCACTTTATGCTACTATGGCTAATCGGGGGATGCTGTATTGGGAGTCCTAAATTTCGCCTATCCAGGTTTTATTAGGATAGAGATCTTTAACAAGTACCTGACATCGCATAGGCTCGGGACCACCCTTTAACGTCCCCTCCGAAGGACGTCATAACTATGGATTTTTTACTCCCATTAAAAAAACCTAGGACCACTTGCGGGTTTGAACCCGTGACCTTTGGCATAGGAGGGTGTTGTGCTAACCACCCAGCTACAAGTGATCCCTTTATTATTAACTTTGGAATTATGGTTATATATATATATTTTTTTTTTTTAATGATAAATTGTTCTTTTGTAGTGTGATGATGATCCCAATGGCCGTGTTTATATTGCCACTCAAGGCTGTTTACCAAACACAGTTAATGACTTTTGGAAAATGGTTTGGCAGCACAATACTAGAGTTATAGTGATGACAACCAAAGAAACTGAAAGAGGAAAGGTAATTAATTGTTTTTATTTTGATGATAATGATAAGTATTAATTTTGCACTCTCTAGCTGAAAATTTGTTTACCAAACTTCTCAATATGAGGCATAATCATGCAAATAAATCAAGCCTTATTGGTCGCTAGATTTTTATATATGATTCTCTCTAAGATGTAGCTGATTCTGGTAAACATGCAAAAAATAAAAAAAAATCCTTCTCTATTGTAAGATTAACATTTAATTGGAAAAGGCAGTGATATATAAAGAGAGATGTCAATCACTTTGTTATGGATACTTTACTGACAAGGCAATAGTGTCTGAAAATTTGTTTACCAAACTTCTCAATATGAGACATAAGCATGCAAATAAATCAAGCCTTATTGGTCGCTAGATTTTTATATATGATTCTCTCTAAGATGTAGCTGATTCTGGTAAACATGCAAAAAATAAAATAAAATCCTTCTCTATTGTAAGATTAACATTTAATTGGAAAAGGCAGTGATATATAAAGAGAGATGTCAATCACTTTGTTATGGATAATTTACTGACAAGGCAATAGTGTCTGTATTTTTCTACACAGTGAGTTTTGACTTGTCACCTTCCATTCGAGCTATGACTCCAGTGACAAAATGCTGTTATAACATGAGAGGCGACTTGCGTCTAATAAGGGTTAAAATATATGATTTTTTAATATTTTTTTGTTTTATTACCATTAAGAATTATTAGTTTATTTGCTAAAAACTTCTATCAATGTGATAAAAAAGATATGTACGTCATTTTGGTGTTTTACTGGACTTTCAATATATAACATTAAAGCAAAAACTTGTTCTTAAAATACTTTTATGATCAATATTAAATTGAATTATATTGTCGAAAGGCCTAGTTCTTATTTTTAATTCCTATAATTTTACTTAATTTAAAAAGATATAAATCAATAGTTTATTTCTATTATTCAGAATAAATGCGCTCGATACTGGCCAGAAGAAGGAGAAAGTAATGAGTATGGAAAAATCAAAGTTACAAATATTTCACAGACTTCGAGGACTGATTATACTCTTAGAGAATTATCAGCGACCGATGGCGATGAGGAAAGGACGATTTATCATTACCATTATCAGGTAACTTTTTTATTATCCTATTTACCATTTGTAGTAAGTTTATAAATGCTCACCATTTTACTTTCATTTACCCTATGTATAAAATATATAGTAAAAGAAAGTATTGCGATCCTGAAAATTTTGTAATTCCAATTTTCAATGGAAATACACATTTTAGGGTCACCTGAGTCCGAATAAAAGAGTCCCGCAAAAAGGTCTGTGTGTGTTCGTGTGTGGTAAAACCAGCACGAAAACGAAAAAGTATTTGAAAAGCTGAAATTTCATATGTGAGACAACTATACACCCTAGATTTTATAGGAACTTTTTCACTAAAATCGACTGACTGGAAGTGCTACTTTATCCCATGATTTTGCTCCTTTTTGATCTAACAATTTTGATTAAACTCACTATATCAATGTAAAATTTAAAGGACTTTAATATGATATGTTTCATTCTGATTTAAGTAGTCTGAAAGGACTTAAATGGTGAATTTCTGTATTTTCTTCTAAAGTACCCTTACTTTTGTATATTTCAAAAGATAAACCATATCGTCTTATTGGTATTGATAGAGAACGGCTAAATATACAAGATGAACGAATTTGATGATCAACTTAAGGTTATTTGTAATAAAAAATTTGTTTATGTAATTTTTGTTTTTTCGATAATAAAAACAGTAATATGGAGGTATAATACTCGTATACCGTCGGAAAGAGAAAGATTTTAGAAAAAGTTTTATCTTATGCAGAAAGTTGTAAAAGCTATTGTAAAGTGATGAATAGGGCATAAACTGATAACTGATTTTTATTTGTAACAATTCAAATTAGTTTTTTTATTTAGTCTAAATAATATGCTTTCAATGAAACTGAATATACTTTTTGTTTAAATTAACATTAAACTTTTTTTAAGTATAAGTTTATTTAATAGTTCTTAAATTGATTTTAATAGCCAAAATAAGTAAAAGTCTTGTGTTGCCCGCACCAGATTTTTTCATATTATTTTTTATGTTGAAAAATTTCACATTTTAAGTTGTGCACTGTTCATGTAATCAGTTGATTAATTACTTTTCTTTTTTTTTAACTTGCAGGGATGGCCTGATCATGGAGTACCTAATGATCCAGGTTCAGTCTTAAACTTTGTTCATGATGTAAATCAGTGCAATGAAAGTACTGGTTTCGCTGGCCCCGTGGTCGTCCACTGCAGTGCTGGTATTGGGAGAACTGGAACTTTTATTGTCATTCATATATTACTCAATTACATCAGTGTTCGAGGTGAGAACATTGTTGTATCTTGACAAAGTAATCTGTATAAATACATAAGTTCTTAATGATAAATTTATTTACTGAACACAATGAATTGACCAACCATAACGTATAATCAAAATTTTATCCGTAATATTATATTTTTTAACAAGTTTTTTAAAATTATTTTATATGCAGATTCTATCCATTGATCTATTGCACATCTAATTAAATATTTTTTGTAAATATCAAATACATCTACCACAATCTCCCATGATAAAAAAACAACATATATTTTGAGTTTGAATAAAAAATAAATAAAAGTTTACAACCCAAGAAATTTGAAAATAATGTATACAAAATATTTCATCATTGTACACAATCCTTAAAATAAGACATTGGTCGAGTCTTTGGACACATATCTTCTTGGTGTGGGCTTGACAGCAGTGCCTCCATAGATTGCTCAGGTGTTAGTTCGACTCGGGGCTGAATCTCAGAGATCATCTCCGTGTTAGGTTGGCTGAAAGTTCTCAAAGCATTTCCAACCGGAACCTGCTTCTCAGTTTTTCTTGGAATGATGAGTCTACTAAAAAGAAACTCAAAATAGTTCCAATCTGTACAACTGGTCTATGTGGCATTTCACAGAAAATCCATCATCAAGCTACTGTGGCTAATCGGACGATGCTACTGTGGTATTTTGCCTTTCCAGGTTTAATTAGGATAGGGATCTATAATGACATTTCACAGATGTTCACACGTTCCTGACATGGCACAGGCTTGGGCCCATCTTTTTACATCCCTTCCGAAGGAGAGCATAACTAAGGATTTGTTTCTCTCATTAAATAATCCTAGGGCTACCTGCTGGTTTTAACTCATGAACTTTTGCATAGAAGGCTGTCATGCTAGCCACTATGCTTCAGATGACCCCTGTAATCCCAGTTGTTTTGTGACCATTCTCGATGTCCACATTTTCTTTTCCCCTCTGTACATTTTTACCAGTACTCGGTCCCCAACACTTTAAGATCTTAAGCACGATTGCTTTGGTAAAGCAGTTGCTGTAGCTGATTCTCACTTCTTGTACAGCTTCAATAAATATAGTTTGTATTAAAATCAGAAAAATTCTTTCAAAAACCAAAAAAATACTTTTCTTACTTGGAAATATCGAAATGGTAATCCTTTGTGCTTGAAGTCTTATTTGATAAATGTTTTACAGTTAGCCTTGATTTCGGACAGAATACTTTAAACTTATGTATTTTAACATACCTTCAAAGTTCAAAAAAATATGTTTGTTAAGCATTAATCACGATGTATAGATATAATTTTGTTTAGTTCATGTTTTTTTTGTTTTTTTGTCTACCCCTACCTCGTATTTTTTTATTATACATGATTTTCTCAGGCCAGAAGGAGAGGGATTAATACCGATTTAAAAGAAACTACTGAGACGCGAACTTGTAAATTATTTTATGTCAAGTTACTAGTCATCTGGTTGCTAGGCAACATGTGTTCACAGCAATGCACACTAACCCATTCAGTCCCCTCTCCTTTCCTAGTCCTCTAATTTTATTTTCAGTTAAAATGAATTTTTCTATGTTTCTGGAAACATTTGATAGGCTCATATTATTATTATATTTACAATATCCTTTAGTTTGTCCCCGATCTATTTGTAGCTCAGAATGTATAGTTTTTTGTTTGTTTTTTTACCTTCCTTACTAAATTTCTGGTCATTCCTTTAGTATAGAATTATCTCCTTGTTCTATATAATGTGTGAGTTCATATTGTCAGTCCAGAATTTTTTCAAGCCAATAATAAAAAGGCCATTCACTCCCTCTATGTATGTGAGGACCAACTGCCAATGGTAGAGACTTAGAAGAATAGGTGTGATTCACTCTTTTGCTCCATCTTTATAATTGTTGGTTCCATTAGAAAAAGCTTTGTATATAGCTCATAAAATGTCTTTATAGAAAACAAAAAAAGGTGTTTATTAAAAAATATATTTATATAAATGCTAATATATCAAATTATTCAGCTTCAGAATTTGATGGGTTTTTTGAGTGATCTTGTTTCTTAAAGTTTAATCACTTTTTTGGGGATCATTAAACTTTTATTATATGAATTTGTTTTAGAAATAACTAATAATTAGAGTGAGATTTTGTTGTTAGTCCTTCAATTAAGGAAATAACATCTTTTTTAATTAAATCTTTTACAGGTTTGGATTGTGAAATAGATATTCAAAGGACCATTCAAATGGTTAGAGCGCAAAGATCCGGTATGGTCCAAACTGAAGCACAATATAAATTTGTTTATTTGGCTGTGCAGCATTACATGCAAACACTCTCCCAAAGAATACAAGCAGAACAGGTGAATATAATTTTATTATATTTATATTTCATTACATAATTTTATTTCATTTTTTAAATTTCCAAAGTTTCCATTTGGTTTCATGAATTCATGCACACTTCCATCTGTTCATTTTCTGTGAACTAATAAATTTTTTCTTTCGTTATTCAGTTATTTTGATAATAAAGTTACACAACAGGCTATAACAAAATATTAAAAAGCTGTAAAACAAAACTACCCTTTTATGGTTTTGTTACATAGTGTCAACTCAACTGAGAAGTAATATTTACCCAATTCTTTATTGTCATAGAAATCTTTACAAGCTGGTAGAGAGTACAGCAACATACGATATTGTAATGATTCTCCATTAACACCACAAGGAACACTTAGTAAATGGTCATCTACTGAAACACATTTACCAAGGTAAAATATATATTTCTTTATTATAATGTATTAATTAGCATTATAGCGTCAAATATTAGAAAAAAAGTTAGAATACAACGGTGTAGACCATCAACTTTATATCAATTTTAAAAAGGCTTATGATTCCATAGACCGTCACAAGCTGTATAACATTATGATTGAACAGGGAATGCCTAGAAAGTTAGTAAACCTTGTAGAGATGTGTTTTTCAAAAACATTCCATAAAGTTCAAATCGGTCATAATTACTCAGAGAAATTTGAGGTGCGATCGAGTTTGAAACAGGGTGGTTCCTTGTCACCTGTTCTATTTAATATAGCTTTACAATATGTCATCGAAAAGGTGATGTGTATCGAGAAAGGTTCAAATATGGGTGATAAGATTCCGGTTTTGGGGTATGCCGATGATTTGGTACTGCTAGGTGAAGACACGGAAACCACACAACTAAATACAAGCGTGTTAATGAAAATTGGTAAAGAAATAGGATTCAAATTAAATACCGATAAGAAGAAATATATGATTAGTTGCAGAAATGGTGGCGATGTTGGTTATATTAATATATCAGGGCATACTTTTGAACACATAGGGAAATTCAAGTATTTAGGTTCAGTGATAACAAGAAAAAATGAAATCCAGGAAGAAATAAAGGCTCGGTTAAAGGTGGGAAATGCGTGTTATTATTCAGTTGCTAAATTACTGAGCTCACGGCTTCTGTTTAAAAACTTAGAGATTCGAATTTATAAAACTATTATTCTTCCGACGGTTCTTTACGGATGTGAAACGTGGCCGCTTACTTTAAAGGATGAGCAAAGGTTTTCGAAAATAAGGTACTGCGTAAAATATTTGATCCGAAGAGAGATGAGGCCACTGGGGAGTTTAGAAGGTTGCACAACATGGAATTGTGGAACTTGTATCCTGTGAATATAATTGAGTTGATAGCATCGCAGAGACTCAAATGGGCGAGTAAAGTTGTTGGGGGCGGTAAGGAATGGATTCCGAGAAAGTTGGTATTCGCGGAACTGACTGGTAGACGTCCGAAAGGTAGGCCGAAGCGTCGATGGGAGGATTATGTTAAGGCTGATCTCGGGGCTTGGGCTTGACCTGCGAACATTAGATGAGTCTGTGCAGGCAAAGTTTGGTGGTATCGGCATCGAACCTTTGGGTTCGCTAAGCCTATTATTATTAATTAGCATTAAGCATGTTTCATATCTTTATTAATTGAAGTGGCATATACTTGTTGCTCTTAATGCATATTAATGAAAAGTTATCATTTAATTTATTAATTGTTTCATTTCTATAAAACTATGTGGATCTAAATGTATTTTTTGAAACTGTTATTTGAAATAACAGTGGTAAGGAACGAGGTAAGATGGTGAAATACTGTAATTGTTTTATTTGAATCCTTGCTGGCTTAGTGAGTTTTTTAAGAGCAAGTTATTGATCTTAGATAAAATAAAATCTGTGGTTTAAGTGAAATATTTTAAGTAGTCTAAGCTTAATAGAAAAGGATTGATAAATCTGTCAAGTACCTTATTTTCCGGAATCTCCATTTCTCTTCCTCATTCCCACTGGTACTCCACTATTGTTTTAAAACTAAGTTTAGTTCCTCAGCTGTGTTATTTATGTAGGTAATTATGTATTTCTTGTATTTATAACTTTTACAATCTCCTTAGTCTAAAAAAGTTATTTTAAAAGAATTTTTATTCTTTCAATTTTATTCCTTCCTAATTTCAAAGGACCCTTCATTTTTCTGAACCATCTTAATGAAGCTTCATAAGCTCACATTATGTTAATTCAGTAAAAGTTTTGAGAATAAATACCTTCCGAAACAGCGTTGTTGGTTGTTCGTCACTAATTGTAATTCTTGCTTATGCTCTTCATTGAGTTATTTTCAAAATTTCAATTTTTTAGTTTGTGTTTTTTTTTATCTGCTATAGATAATTTAAATGAAATAATTCTCTGTTCACGTTATTTCCCAAAGTCAGAATCTCTTTTGGATTTTTTTTTTTTTTTTTCAGAACCTATGGAACTAAAGTTTAACGAACTTTTTTTAATAATTTTTATTATCATAAGTGTTTTTTTTGTTTTTTATTAGAAAAATTAAAATTTGATATTTAGACATAAACTATTATAGAGTTGGCAAATAGTTGAGGTATCTATATGTATAAAAATGAATACCCTTTTCCTTTGATCATCCGATGACGTGTGAACGGCTTTAACGATCTCATTATTTCTTTTTTTATGTGTTTAGAATAGTTAGAAGAAGGATCTTATGAAATAAAAAAAACATTATGGTAATAATACTTCTCTCTCTCTCTCTCCTCTCTCTCTCTCTCTCTCTCTCTCTCTCTCTCTCTCTCTCTCTCTCTCTCTCTCTCTCTTCTCTCTCTCTCTCTCTCTCTCTCTCTCTCTCTCTCTCTCTCTTCTCTCTCTCTCTCTCTCTCTCTCTCTCTCTCTCTCTCTCTCTCTCTCTCTCTCTCTCTCTCTCTCGCTCTCTCGCTCTCTCTCTCTCTCTCCCTTCTATCTAACACATAATTCGGGCTTCTTTTCCTTCTATATGAATAATCGGGTTTTAGTCATTAAACTAACACTCCTTCTTAATTTTCTTTATTTGGACGTTTCGATCCTCCATCCATGTATACACATAAGATCCTTTTCAACACTGCAACAAAGAATTTCATTGAGCACCGGCACACCACTCAGGCTAACACAGGGCACTCTACCTGCCAGGTATCTTCCTTCAGCACCCAAAATGGATGCGCCATGCCTAGAAACTAACATCCAAATTGGAGCTGTTAATTTCAATTTTAATTTAATTTGTATCTGATTGTTAGCCTGCCTAACATAATATTTAAATAATAAATACATATATATTTTATTTTTAAAAAATGGGTATATTACAATATAAATGAATCTCCTTTTCCCTTGGTATGAATCTCCTTTCATCGTATCACCCATGAATGGCTTGACTGCTTTCGCTCAGTCTTTTTTTGTTGTGTTTATATCAGTCAGGAGAAGGATCTTATGAAAGAAAAAAAGAGGAAAGTTAATATGGTTGCTAGGTTTTCCTCTTTTTCTCTTGGTCATTGCATCACGCGTGAACGGCTTGAGCGATTTCACTAAATCTTTTTTGCTTGACCTTAACTTAAAGCTTGATTCCTCTGGTCTTAGTTAAGACAGGACATCGTCTGTTGGGTCAGCCACATTACATAACATATTATACTTACAACCCTGCCTGTA
Source organism: Piezodorus guildinii (assembly GCA_023052935.1). Classification (NCBI taxonomy): domain Eukaryota; kingdom Metazoa; phylum Arthropoda; class Insecta; order Hemiptera; family Pentatomidae; genus Piezodorus; species Piezodorus guildinii. The sequence goes on from CM041293.1 coordinate 69,590,723, forward strand.
TGTTGTAAGGATCAATAATTTATTTAAATCATGTGTCATCAGTTTTCTAATTTTTAGTATTTATATAATTTTGAATTTCAAAATATCCAATTAATAAGGGCATTTTCTTATTTCCAGGCCACCCGAAGAAATTCCAAAACAAATTTATGAAAACATTCCAGTAAAAGAAAAAAAAGGTAGCTGCCCTGCACCACCACCAAGGCCCATTAAGTGACCTACTCCAAATACGTTAAGAACCATTAAATTATTTAGTGATTCACATGTAATAGCAGTAAATACTTTAGACTTACTTGGTGTTCGTGTTAAGATATTCAAAATTTAAATTAAATGAATTAAAACTTCCAAAGGACATTACTCGGTAGTGATAATAAATTTCATGCTCTTCCTTTCTCATATGCAATTCGAATCTCTCCTACATGTATTTATTTATAAAGTTGCTTGAAATTGTATATGTGATAAGTAGAATTTAGCTTTTTTTTTTTTTATGCAACGGTATTCATTATGAGAATGATTTTATTCACTTTTCCTTGTTTACTAAAGTTTAATGTGTTCAGTTTTTAATTTGTTTAAGATTATTTCAATTCCTTCAGTGCTGTGTTGTATTTAAATTTATAAACGAAGCATGGTCCAGAAGAATTTGTATGACCAAATTATATTTTCATGTTGAAATTGCACCATATTATTAAAAAAAAAAAGTTGAAAATTATACAAATTTTTTTTCTCATCATTTTGTATAATTTGATTTGTCTTTATCGCTAGCGATCTCATGTATTGTGATCTCTACTTTAGTGTGTCGCTTTGATAATTAATTATATATTAATATTTATTACCAAAGCACTGAAAGGGATATTTTTTATTCAGATTCTGTTATTTTTACTCGATGATTCTTTTTAAATTTTGATTTTTAATGGATATTGTACTCTAATTTTCTAAATACAGCCGAACCACTGTAGATTGAACTTGATTGTTTTCAAATAAAAAATAAAGATTGAAACTTTGGTAGTTTAAATAATCTAGGAATAGCAGAAATAATGTATCGGTTATTCACTTCTCTCTTAGAGCTCTTTAGGGCTACATGAAGGAAAACATCCTTCCTTAGGTCCATTTTGAAAACTTGAAAAAACACTTTCCTACTTATTTTTGTTGAACACACTAAAGGCTAAAATAGAAAAGAAAAAAACAAAACATTTCTACCGTTTTTACCAAGGAATTTCAGCATTGAGAGCATTGCTTCAGAAATAAATAAAAGACAAGCATATTACTTTTATTGCATTTCTTCTTAATTTCATTGAATCATTTATTTGATTTACATAATTTATTTCTCTAGAAAAAATTAATCTTTTAAGATTTTCTATTCAAGTTCAATTTATGCTGTTTCTGCTGTAGTATTTTTTCATGATATTATATTTTATACCCAATTTAAATTTTGTATTTTAATCATTGTATAATGGTGCTTTTGCAGTATCTCACAATATTGTATGGCTGAATTTTAGATTAAGTATGTAATGCTGTTGATGCCATGATAAGTATTAGCATTCAATGTATAGTTTAAAGGAAAAATTGCTTGGATCATTAAACATCAGAAGTCCACATTATATTTAACTTTTTTTTTTGTACCAAAGTTTATATTTATTACAGCTATATTTTGTTAAAATTTCTTGTTTATTTTGTTAAAAATTAAAAAATAAAAATAGTAATTTATATTAATGTTAGAAATGAACTTTTATTACGAATAGTTTCATATTATTGTATATATAAACAAGTAAATTTTTAAGTTATGTAAATAATTATAAATATGTTAAAACATACAATGTAAATAATTTAGGCTTAATTGAAGTGATTTAATAAATAAACTACCATTTTGATTTCACTAATGTATTATTTTGAATTAAAACATAATCTTCCTGAACAGAAAAAAAACAACACATTTTGTCTTTTAATATTTGAAAGTTTTATAAGACTGAAGAACAGGTTAAATCAATCATATAGTAAAATTTCATAATGAATTATTTGAGTTCTCAATTTAATTCAACTGCTTAGTTACATTGATGTTTAATATCATTTGATGTATATTTAAGTGTGAGATTTAGGAATATTTCTTTAGCTATTCTTTAAAATACAACATAACATAATCTATTGGTATTAAAAAGATAAATGTTTCTCTTTTGTCATAATTATTGATTCTTGCTGAAATGAGAAATTCAAAACAAATTCGTTATTCTCAAGCAGATGTATTAAGATGGTTTATTATTTGTTATAACAAATTTTGATAATTTTTTATTACCAAATTTAATATTTAAAAATCATGAAAACAAGACTTTAGAGGTAGTTATGTTATTAATGTTTGTTACATTGCCAAGAACTTTCAAAATTATCTTTCAGGTTGTTTTCGATATTCTTAAAATTATTCCTTCTTATATTATAATTATATTTTAAAAAATCAGTGAACCAATTACTTCTGAACTAAACGTCTTTATTGTGATAAAAAAAAATGTAATGACTGCTGAAAATATTTATGAAATAAATATTTTAAAAATGTTATTTTTGTCTTATTTTTTCTTTTTAATTTGAATTTTAAAATAACACTCATGCCACCAGCTCGCTGTGAGAAGAGCAGATAAATATGTATAATTCAAGATTTAATGCTGATACAATCATAAATTCATGTTTACTTTGTCCATAAAGTTTACATATTCTAATAAAGGATTAGCTCAGATGCTTTCATGCTTCAGTTTCAACCGAGATTCCTCATCTTTAAGTGGTATTTTGCTTGCTCAAAATAGAAGAGAAAAAAAATTAATTTTCATCATATAATGATTTTTTATTTCTGATAAGGAAAAATCTTTGACACAGAAAGTTAACAAAATTTGCAGTGTTCATGATGATGTCTTAGGAGAAGGTATTTATAAAAATACATTCAATATTTATAAGAATCTGAAGCTTTTATTGATATCTCCAGGAAAAAATACTACAAACTTAGTTTACAACCCAATAGTATAAAATACTTCAAAAAATAAATATAATAGATTCACTTTGTGACCATTCTTTAGGAAGACAGATTATAATAGTTTAAAACGCTTATAAAAAATTTAATCATGTATTATATTTTTGAATACTTTATGTTAAAGAACCATTTCTAGGCTATTACAAATATGTTTGAGGTTAGAATGTTGTATTAGGTCATTTTCACTGTCAATTCAGCTACAGCATCCAAATCGATACATTGTCTGTTTATTATAAAGATTCTTTTAAATATATTGTTAGGTGTTGATGTTTCAGAATCTAAAATCCAAAAAAAGCAGTTATGTCAATCTTTGCATCATTATTACATGAATGAATGGATTTCATAGCTTTTTCATGATTCCGTGTACTATGATCCGTGTATACCATACATGGTCAAAAAATATGTTTTCCATTTTAATGAGCTCTAATTCGTTTTAAAAACTATAATATAATATATACATTTTCTAAAAAGATAAAAAAGAATTTCTGTTTTATTTTTTTTAGTTTATTATCGAGTATAAATTATGTATATTATATTTTATTCTTTAAGGTTGTACAAAAGAATACATAAAAACCGTTATAGAATGTTGCCGTGTAATTGAAAGAAAGGAAAAAAAGTATGTAAACGCTAAATATATATTTAGGGATAATTATACAATCACTTGATATTTGTGTTGCCTAATTTGTTTTCTAGTTATTCCTTCATCGTCATAAGAAGCATTAAGCATGAGTAGCTTGTATTCAGCATCTTTAAAGAAAAAAAAATTAAGTTAGTTAAAGATGTTAATATTTATTTCAACCACATAAACATTAGTAAATTTTTTTTACTTTTTTATGCTTATAGAATTTTCTACTTATATTGTATGGGAAAAAAATTGAGTATAACAGAAAAATTTAGTATTAGCTAAATAAATAAACCCACTTAATACATATTAATTTATAGGCTCTTCTCTAGCAATGAGCCATACAAACCATTGTTTGTTTTTGTAATATACACCTTTTTCAGTTTCTGCCATTGGAGATCTTGAACCCTAATACCATTAAATTTTGGATGGTCTCTATTATACTAAAGTATTTTACCTTTCTTGGAATTTGTTCTTTAAAGTACCCAAAAACTTTATGCTATCATTTTTATCTCTCCTCTGATATTAATTTATTCTCTTTTTGTATACCTTTATCATAAAAAGCCAAGTCTATGATATAGAATGAAGTATTTATTAAGTAATTTGTTGAATTCTAATTTTCTGGTCTGTGGACATTTAAAATAAAGATAAAGGAAGACAGAGAATTGAGTTTGTGAGTGGAATTAGTAAGATCAAGCTGAAATATTTCAGAAAGCTTCGCAATCACAAGAATACACAGTAGCTAAAATATTTATCCAAGTAATGAAGAATATTAAATCATAATTGCCATCCTTAGAGCATCAATCAGTTTTTTTGCTCAGCTTATAAGTAGAATAAACAAGTTCTATAATTCAATAAAACATCCAAACTGTTAATACATTTAATATTTTATTTTTGAAAATTGGATAACATATTTTATAACTAAAATTGAAGAAGGTACAATGCACAGTGCGTATTTAGGGTGAGTGCCTCGCATGCCTTCTCTTCTATTTGGTTCTCAAAAGTGTGATACGGAAATCTGTATTATGATCTGGGAGAAGTATATTTAATAGATCTATGATTTTGGCTTTCGCTGATGACATCGATATTGTTGGAAGAACCCCTACTGACTGGTTCTCACTTATGTCTCCAAATTCTGGACATTACAGAGTTCACAGGAAGCCCCTATTCTGAGCTTCTATAGGAAAATATTTTGGAGAATTTATGGCCCAGTTTACACCAGTGATGATGGATAAAGGCAAATGTTGAGTTAACAAAACTTTACAAGAATTCAGGCGTCATAAGGACCATTAAAGAAGGCCAGCTTCATTGGGCAGGTCATATAAGTAGAATGGCCCAGGACCTGATTCCTAGGATGGTCCTAAATGAAAATATTAATGGGGCAAGGAGTGTGGGAAGAAGCTCTGATGGATTGATGGAGTGACAGTGAATGTCAGGTCCATCTTGAAGATCCGCAATTGGAGAGCAGTGGCAACCAACAGAGACAACATTGACCAAGTTGCAGGAGAACTTGACTCTTCAGGAGTTGTAGTGCCATGGATGATGATGATGATGAATGTTTTACATTAATTAAAGCACTTTAAATACTTTTTTTTTATCACTGTATTACCATAAAGAATTTTTTTATCAGGTAAAAATTTACTTTCTTTATTCCAAAATAAAAGTTAATCTTATTAATACATTGTAGCTTAAAAATTCAATGAAATAAAGACATAAGTATTTTTTAAAAATTAATGTGCCCTCTTAATGACATTCAGTTCCTGCTCTAAGGTCCAGTTCTTAAGCTGTGGGACATTTGGACTCGTAGGCAAACCTGTCAATACCTCATAAGGCGAGGAGTACTACTAGTATAGATCAAACCAGAATGGTTATGAAACTTTTCAGAGAAATACAGAAAAATTTATACTCTTGAATTTTTTTTTTTTTTTTTATCTCTTGAAAGTCAAACAATGGAACATTTGTACCCAATACTTCTTAAAGATATACTTAAAACTTTTTATAGCTGATTATATCATAACCTCTTTTGAAATAATGGCTATATGATAATAATGGTATAAATAATGGCTATCACCTGAGGCAAAACATTGAGAGCCAAAACCTGTATGGGTGTTTTCATGAATCTGGTGCATATACATTAATGGATATGCTAGATTTCAATCAAATGAAAGAAAAAAAGAATTGTATAAAAAACACAAAACAAAAAAATATGTTTAGTGTATTGATTCATTTAAAACATGGACTTTATTAAAGAAAAATGAACCGGAAATTCAAATGTTTCAAAGGACAGATCTTTGTAAGATATCAGAAGGAAAGAATGGGGGTCAGGAATGGATGAGAAGAAGTAACCAGGAGCTTATAGAGATCTAACTCTCAAGATGGAGACTCTGCTGTTGCTCAAGTTCTGCACGCTGGAAGGCCATGTTGGGCTGGCCGTGTAAGAAATGTAGGTGAAGAAATGCCAAAGAAACTACTGAGAAAGAAGCAGCTATTCGGACGGAGAGGAAGGCTGAAACTCAGATGGTCCATTGGTGTGGCAAGTGATGCAAGAGCTTTGGTCGGCATCAGATACTGTTTGGTGCCTGCCAGAGACAGAGACTCTTGGAGAAAGTGGTCGAGGAGGCCAGTACTCATCACTGAGTTGTACTGCTGCATTGATAATGATGTATATTTATAAATCAAGTTGAAAAATATTTTAAGGTAAAGTTACTCCTCATAGGTAGGCATAAAGATATTTAATTTGTATGGGGGAGAGAAGGGAGCGAATAGGATCCCCTGCACAGTCATTCATCATAACACCACTTTAATCAGCCTGGTTTAATCGACACTTGTTGGCGCCCAATACTTCCTGGATGCATTTCTAGATGATATTATATACTGATATTAGGTGATGATATGAATTAAAATATTGCTAATGATGCAGAAAACTAACTATCTGTGCAGATTTTTGAAATGATATTCAAACATTTACTAAAGTAACTTTTAAAATTCAAGTTTTCTATTATAACTTGTAAGACCGATTCTCAGCATAGCATCTTAGCTAAAACATATAATTTGTGATCAATGGCGAACGAACAGTATGGAATAAATACGTTCGTTGTTCAATATATTATCATGGGCCGCAAAATCATAAATTTCTTTTAAAGGAATTTTAATTCATCAGACTACTTCTCTCCTATATTAGTATTAATGCATAAGAAATATAAAAGATACTTTCGAAATTTAATGTGTTAAAATCAGTTCGTTCTTGATAATCAGTGACAATAAACCCCATGCATTTATCATCCATTTCGTTAGATGTTTTTTGTTGTTGTTTTTTTTGTAATATTTCTATTAAAGGCTTTAATGTAAGGATTCAAAAACATTTTCAAAAAATCTGCTGCGCGCAAACACAAATCTCTCTTACCTCCGTTTTTAAAATCAAGTTAAGAATATTGAAAGAAAGTTGAAGATGAAAAAAGGTCAAAGAATTACATTGAGTTTCGACAGAAACATGTATTTCATTAAATAATCGTGTTATATTATTATCTACAAGAATCACTTGGTTTTATCTGCCTTTCATCACTCAACATTACTTTTTACAGCTTTTTGTATAATAGAATATTTTTATTTAAAATTTTTAGCTTTCCAATGGTATACTATACACCTATATTACTGTTGTGTGAAAAAGTTACATACAACAAATATTTTAGCACTTTTCTCCTTTAGTTGGATACCCAATTCGTCCAACTTGTGTATTCACCGGCAATTTATCAATTTTAACAAGATGATATGGTTATTTTTTTCCAATCTACAAAATGAAAGGTACTTTAGAGGAAGAAAATTTAAAATATCGGCATTCAAGCCTTTCCCGACTATTTTAATCAGAATGAAACTTACGTAATATTGTGACATATTGAATTGCAAATCGATATAGAGAGATTAGTAAAAATGTTTATCGTTGTTTTGGGGAAATTGGTATAGAGTGGCTCGTCTGGTTCTCTGATTTTGTTGAACAATTTACCGTAATTATTAAATAAATAGGAATAAACGCTTCTAAAATATGTAATTTCAGTTTTATAAAATTTATCGTTTTCGAGCAAGGCTTATCACACACAGATAGATCTTTTGCGGGACTTGATAATTTAGACTAAGGGGACAGTTAAGGTACAAAACCCTACATCCCTGAATCAGCACTTTCCCCCTCCTTCTAGTATTGTATGAATATCCCTTCTAGAGATGTAACCATTCATTCTAGCCACTCTAGCCATTCCAGTAGATCTAGGTAGTAGTTTAGTTCTTTGTAAATAGTAGTGTAGTGCTTGTAACAGTTTGTTTTTACCAATAAATTTTTTTTTTAAGTTCATCGAGCGGTTAAGTTCTTTATCTGACCCTAAAACCTGGAACTCGACAATTTTCACGATCACTATACTTTACCTTAATATATATTCCATAATTGTAATACTCACAAATTGAAATGATCCAAAATTTACAGGTAACAATCCTTTGAAGCTTAATAATATTGGCCTTTTTGCTTGCATTAAAATGAAATTAAAGTCTTTCCTCGTTTCTGTCGTCATTTCATCCCACGGCAAATCACAAAGACTTTGAAATAATTTGTCCCCCTGTAAAGAAAAAAAAAAAAAAAGTTAATTATATCATAAAAAAGTAAAGAATCTTTTGAATATTTTTCAAATGAAAATATACTTAATTTAGTTCAATAATGCATTGCTACTTTGTGTATTTGATTTATAAAACACATAATTTTTCCATGAAACTTATTCATTTAAAATAATGCATATTTTTGTTTCATCAGTACCAAATATAAATATATGCAGCGAATGAAAATATGATTATACCCAAATAATTTAAAATATCCACTCGGATTTCATTTTTTAGATATCAAGTAACTCTATCGGTTAGGTCTAGAAACATTTTCATCTATATTTGGAAAACGCTCTTATATTTCGGAGTGAAGGATGATTATAAAAATGGTATCCAATAGTTCGCTTTTGCTCACACGTATTTTTCTTTTAATTTCATGGATTCTAACGAAACGTAAAAGAGGTAATTATATTTTTTATTATGCATATTGTTCTAAAATTTTATTTTCTATTTATTGAGATTCAAAACTGTATTAGTAAATACGTCAAGTAAATTAGATGTCAGATAATATACGTGAGAAATACATGAAGAGAAAATGCCCAGTGGCATCACCCACTATGAATCTAAACTAGAAGGTCTCGAGGCCATCTTCTTTTCAGGTGCCTCTGAGGATTGTCAGAAATAGAGGAGGAAGCAAGGATTGAAACTAGTGGTTTAGAGTGGAAGTGGAGTTTGTCATGGAAGAATTGATACCTGGTTCGGGCCAAATCAGCTACAAAGGGAATATTAAGGTCGTTATGGATGAGCTTGTTCGTGACAAAATAAGGAGCGTTGAGAATTTTTCGAAGGATTTTGGATTGTAAGGATTGAAGACGGGAAGAATTTGACGGTCAAGTCCTTTTGATGGTCATGTAGATGAGTCTTTTGTAGTAAAATGGAAGTTTAGAGCGTTTTTTCTCGTAAGTGTTGAAGTAACCGAAAGCGGCGAGCAGTTTTCAACTTAAAGTAATCATTTGCAATTTGTCGTTTTCTTTCCTTTGCGAATTTTCCTATGTCAAAAGAGTTTAATAATTAATTTGAGCAGAATACAAAGGATATGAAATAAATATTTAATTCTTCGATTCCGAAACCGTAAAGCCACGTGAAAAGCCAAAACCAAATTTCGGACAAAAAATGTTTAATGACATAGAGTTACTTGTATACACACTTCAGGTCAAAAGTTTGAGACCGCTTATGGTTTAAATCAATATATAATGAATAACCTCTATGAATCAGTGTTGAAAAATAAGGCTGTGATACTCGATCGTTGTAGTCTCCAGAGCTCGAGCCTTCAGCTCAAAAGGCTTATAACATTTAATAATAATAATAGGCTAAACGAATCCGAAGGTTCGATGCCGATACCACCAAACTTCGCCTGCACAGACACGTCCAATGTTCGCCGGTCAAGCCCAAGCCCCCAAGATCAGCGTTAACGCAATCCTCCCATCGACGCTTCGGTCTACCTTTCGGACGTCTACCAGTCGGTTCAGCGGATACCAACTTTCTCTTTAAATAAAAGGTAATGTTTTGTGTTATTAATGAAATTATGTCTTCCCCTTCTTTTGCTACATTCATCAACTCTCACAGTAACTAGCTCTCATGAATTCGCACCTACCTCACCGTATAGCGCGGCCATACTTGCTGAGCCCTGAAGCACCGAGCTTACCTGTAAGAGGTTGGTTGACTAAATGCTGAAAACATTTGATATAGTCAGCGGGCTGAAGGTTTAGGGGGGAGGGGCGTGAAATTGGGACAACATAACATGCTTCTATTATTATTAATAAGCTCCATTCATGTATTAGTCGGAAAAGCTAATGAAAATTCTGAGGAAAACTATATGCTGATTCATGTTACTCAAAGTAGTCGGAAAGTTATCGTCATGGTGAAAATTCGTTGATCCGTTCAGGAGATAAAGCCGGAAAAGCAAATGGAAATTCTGAGGAAATTAATGCAGTTGTAGCTCTTATAACCTTTCGTATCAGCTCTTTTACAACACTACTATGAATACCTATAAAAAAATATATTTATCTTATTATTATTTGTAATTATAAACAAATTTGCTGATTAGGTGTGAGGAAGGTTTGTGACTATCGTAAATAATAAGAAATAATTTGAATAAATCTAAATATTACTGGGACTTCTAATGTGCTAAAAAAAAAAAAATATAAAATAAGAATAAATAATGTGATTTTTGCGTCTGGAGCTTTATTTACTGCCTAGTAATCCCCTAAAGGGAATTTAGATGACTAATTTTATTTTTAATTTGATTTATTGATTTCTCGACTGCCAAAGTTGTAAGAAGGTAATTTACGTAGGTAATTACTACACAGGTAATTTACTTTTTTTTTTTCATGTATTAATGGTTAAAATGAATGAATTGCGTAGTTCAACCAACATATTACACTAAGAAGAAAAATCCTAGCGCCAAAGTGCCGCACAACAAAAACATACTGACAGATTAATTTATTTCTCAAACTTTTGACCGGCAGTGTAATTGATAGAAATACAACATGGAAAAATAAACTACTCTAGAGTGTAATTTCAATGCATTATCTTTATTTCATACCAACCTATATGAGTTAAGTACTATTTTAGATAAAGCATAAGCGAAACAAGCTTAGAAAGCCATTTTTAACTAATATTTTGTTATGAAGTGACAATGGTTGACTGTGTGGATATATGAGAGAAGTTGGCTGAGGGTGCAGTCAATTTAACACACAATTAAGCGTAAACTTTATTTATTGGTGCTGACGTTTCGGCCTAAATTATAGGCCTTCTTCAGGGTGGTTGTGTGAGCTGAGAAGGCGTCAGTCAACCAATTGACCGACGCCTTGAACAATGACCACTGACCAATGTCGACTGACGCCAGGTTGACTGACGCCTTCTCAGCTCACACAACCACCCTGAAGAAGGCCTATAATTTAGGCCGAAACGTCAGCACCAATAAATTAAGTTTACGCTTGATTGTGTGTTAAATTGACTGCACCCTCAACCAACTTCTCTCATAATATTATTTTGCTTTAAGTTTGCATATTTAGATTAAAACATCATAGGATAATTTTATAAAAGATTTGCTAGTTTCGAATAGCATTGATCATCTTTACCTGAATTTGGAGCATCTCTCCGAAGAAACAAATAGAAAAATTCAGTAAAGTCATTAGTAATAAGCTTGCGATATGCAATACGGTCAAAATAATATTCCCCTTAATTTCCTGTAAAAAAAAAAAAAATAATAATAATAATAATGCTATACGTTCAAATTATTACTTTGATCCTGCAAATATATTTTTTAATTTTCAGTTATAAAATGTAATGTAAATATTTAAATATTAAAGTGTAAAGTGAATATTTACTTGTGGGCCCGCCCTGCTTCGCACGAGTGCAATTCGAATGAGGTTTCATTTGTGTTAAAAAAAAATCTTTGAAAAGTGCAATTAGCTAGATGATATGTTTATTTATTAACTTCTATTCATTATTATGTTTAATCTTTGGCAGAAATGAAAAACATAAATCAAAATTGATGTAGAACTATTTAAAATAAATTTAAAAGGTTTAATTTAGTTTCTATGGGAACCCCATTTATTTTACAGTGACAGATCTGTTTCCATCAAACAATTTATGAATAATAGTTGAAATAATAAATAACAATGTTAGTTTATAGACTTATAGCAACTTACCATTGATTTTAATGACTTAGTTAAAAATTTTAACTTAATATTGTTTCTAAAATCTTGTGTACTGAATAAAATAATATAACTTGTAAGATTCTGTACGACGTTGGCAACACTTAACTATCATAACCTCCCGCTCTACCAATAACATATGTTCATAAGTTTATGGGCTTACAACAACTTTATATTAACTTGTACGATTTATTTTATTGCATATTAACTTTTCTAATATCTTGAGCTTTCCAACGATATATTATACGTCGTTATCAGTACTTATATTTCAGGAATAATTTTTTGATGACTGGGTTACAGAAAATTTATTTATTTCTCATTTAAAGAAAAGCTGAATGCCCTAAATGATAGTAAAATGGATGGAAACCAAGAATCGCGGTGCCATTATATATATCTATATTATATATATATATATATATATATATATATATATATATATATATATATATATATATATCGAGAGAAGAGAAGAGTTCCTGTCATATAAAATATTTTTAAGTTAGCTATTTAAGTATCTGATTAGTACATTTGTTAATTACAACAAAATTGTTTATAAAAGTATTAAATTAAATACAATTTTATTTACCATTAGTGCAAAAACAAAGATAGTAAGTAATAATCCGCCGGCAGCAATCTGGGCTCCTTCTGCTGGTCCTAGAATGACTTGGGCATCTTCAACTATTCTGTTATTTGACAAAATAATAAAATAGAATAAAACATTATTACAGCAATATTAATAAAATAAATAGAACATTTAAAGTTTTTTAATCAATAGTATATGAAGAGTCCAAGAAAGAAAAGAAGATATATTATTGTATTAAGATGATATAAACATAGAGTGGTGCATATTTTCAGATCAGGAGGTCCCTCATCCAACTCGTTTTCAACCTACGGTGAGTTATGTAAGGTATGTGAGTTGTAACCATGGGTATAGCCGGGTTAGGATGGTAAATCTGCCCCCGCGGCTTTTTTGACTTGGGGTATCATAGGAAGGATGTATTTTCGATTAAAAAAAATAATTTTCTACACATTTTTCGATAATCTAAAAAATAGAAGTTTCTAAAAACGCCAGATTTAATGGAAAATATTAGTCTTTAATTTTTTTCATATTGTTCCACCAGTTCGAAAAATCCAAAAAACATTCTTCAGAACAGTGGAGCTTAAAAGACGTTTTCTAAAAAAATTCGATAAGTGACACATTTTGAGTGTAGAAAATTATTTTTTTGGCCTAGAGAAGGCCATAGAAAATACCTATACAAGCGAGACTATAGAAGAAATGATTGATTGTGGCTAAATATATAGTGGCGTTATTGGGGCGCGTTTTGAAAAACAGCTTTTATCCAATCAATTGGTAGTAAAATGATTGAAAATGTTTTATAAGTAACGTGATCCTGAATTTTTGGAGAGAAATAATTGTTTACATATTTTTCAAAGAATAATAAGAAATATAAGTTAAGTGCATGATTTTAGAAAAAAATAAGTTTTTATTTTTAAAAAAATTCGAAAAATACTCCTGTGTATAGAGGAGTACAAAAGACATTTTCTGAAAAAAAAAAATCGGTAAATGACACTTTTCAAAAGGGTTAAATAAAATACATATTTTGGTTTTCTTTCTTCCGCTAAAAATTGATTTTTCGTTCAAGAACCATGATCATATCATTTTTTCATGGCTTTGACTCCTAAGAATCAGATGAAAAATCATAATTAATTGATTGAAATTTTACTATTTAAAAAAAAATTAAGTCGATAAATGAGGTTTTAAAAAAAATCTCGAAAACCGTTTGAATTAAAAAGTTACAAATTTAGGTGAATTATTTTTATTCGACACCAAATTAATCCCCCAAGTTTGAGTAAAAAAAGCTGCGGGGGCAGATTTACCATCCTATACCCTTTGTTAACGTTTCCATGCAGTTTATCGTGAAATTGTTGTTTTTGTCTAATGTGTAATTTAGAGTAAGTATATTTTTAATATATAAATTTGCATATAAAATTAATTATTTTATAACAACTTTAGACGTATTTAATAAACGCATATAATTTTTACCTGAAGTTATTTATTGGTTTTAATTAATTGTTTTATCTGTGAACTTCAATGATAAAAATTCCAATCTGGTCTGACTGTTTTGATGTTTTAAAATAATTATTATTTGTTTAATTTTTTTTTATTTTTCTTAATTTAGTTAGAGGACGGAATGACTATTGTCCTTATTGTTGTTAAAATTCAGTCGCTCAATACAAATTTTATTTTAAAAGCCAACGCGAGTTGTATCCCACATAATGATTTCGAAAATTCATTATATTTAAGCCATTAAAAACCAGTTTTTAAAATTAATTATGATTATTGCTTATTTTATGGCTGAACAGCTGTGTATCATATGTCAAACTACAAAGCTTAATTCTGAGGACTTATGCTGACATGTGTATATTTATGTTATGGGTTTGATTAAAAAATAATATAATAAAACTTATATTTTATAACCTAATTACCTAATATACTAATATAAAGATCCACTATTTGACGATAATTTTAATATAATAAGTACGATTACTATCTGCCATAAAGTGGCAGATCATATTATTTAAATTGACAAAGAAAATGATCCAAAGTAAAGAAAAAAGTTATAAAAAAAGTTTGTTTATTTATTTGACGCCACTTTATGCTACTCTGGCTAATCGGACGATGCTTGATACAGTGAGAGTCCTAAAGTTTGTATATCCAGTTTTTATTAGGATAGGGATCTTTAACGAGTACCTGACATCGCACACTCGGCTCGGAACCACCTTTTAACGTCCCCTCCAAAGGACGGCATAACTAAGGATTTTTTACTCCCATTAAAATATCCTAGGAACACTTGAAGAAAAAAATTTTTTTTTTATACTAATATATATAAATAATAATTGTTAAACATTCAACTTTTACCTGCAAAAGATTATAAATTTGTTTTTCATGGAATGATATTTAAGTATAAAAATGGATGGGAAAAAATATTTTTCATAAACTACAATAAGGAAGATTACCTGGCGAAAATTTGTATTAGGTATTTTTTACAATTTTAATAAACTAATATAAATCATTTATAAGAAGTATATAAATCAGTTCTATATCAATGGGTATTAGGGGTCATCAATAGTGTAGTGGCTAGTATATCAGTTTCTATACCCAAGGCTGCAGGTTCAAACAGGGCAGATAGCTATAGGATTTTTTTCTAAAATCTTTAGCTTTCCAACGGTATATTATACATTTATATTTCTATTTTAATGTAAAACAAAAAACGAATAAAAAAATATGTTTGCACTTTTCTCTTGTTTTCGTTAATTAAATTCGCTCAACTTGCATATTTTGCCTTTATTTATCAATTCTAATAAGATAAAGTGCCTGATTTTTTTAATTTACAAAATTAAAGATGCTTTAGAGCCCTGTCAGACTATTTCAATCAATGAAAATGTGAAAGAAACCTACATAATATTAAAGCCCATTAAATTTTACATCGATATAGCGAGTTTAATCAAAATCGTTAAAGCCGTTTTTAAGAAAATTGTAAAAAGGTGCAAAATGCGTGGTATAAAGTAATACTTCACATAATACTTTCGTGGCGTCTTAACATAGTGTACAGATACAAATATTTGACAGTATCATACTCGAAACCTTTAAATAAGACCCATAAAATAGTAAGATTTAATTTTAAAATTTTCAAGCACTGTTCCGAATACTCTAAACCCTTTATATTAAGATAAACAATAGCTAAAAATCAACCTAGTTCTATACCTTAAAATTTCGTTGTGTTTCGTGATTATTTTGTAGAAAAAACTTCTATTATTAAGCAATTTCTGTTTCCCTCCGTCTTCAATGGTCTTGCGAAGAATGCGGATTGCTATACAACAATAACTGCAAATTATCGGGTGAAATCCTACCGTCCCCAAGCCGTAGAATATCGTGGTAGTCGACCAGGAGAGGCTCACCAGAACGATGCAGTAATACTTTAAGTCTCGGTCGTCTGTCTGTATTTCTTCCAGAGGATATGGGAGAGTGAAAAAATGCCCACCATCGCCGTCGGCATTGAAAATAAGCCGAACGAAATCATACAAAAGCGGAGGCGAATAATAAACAATGATAAACATGGGACCTGCAACGGAGTAGAACCATATCATCATCCAAACAAGTCTTGAGTGTTTCTCGAATATGTCCCATTGCCATTGTTCAGTCCGTTTCTTGTGCAATAGTTTCAGTTTGAGAACAATGTCGTTGGCCTTCTCGCGGTAGAGCATGTAGGTGATCAACTGCGGGATGCCGTAGAAACCCCAGGAGACCCAGAAATAAGAACCGCCGAGGGCGTTCTTCAAACCGATTCTGAACGCTATAACGTTCGCGAAAATGAAGACCGACACATAATAGAAAAACCTCAAGATTTGTAAAAATGTCGCGCGCTTTTCGGTGAAATGGAACCAGAAACCGCTGATTTTTTGGAGACGGAGGACATCTTCAAGGTCTCTCTCGCCGCTGAGCCTCGGGAACATGGCGACTGGATGATCACGATTGTCACCTTCAAGAATCCGGACCGCCTTATAAGCGAGGTTTTTAAGTTTTTAATTGCTTGTAATTATAGATTTGTTTTCTGATGCTTGAAACTTTAATTTGAGAGAGCAATTACGAAATCGCCGCAAACTTTCAGGAATGATTGGATCTATATTTAATGAAATCCTTGAAAAGTTACAGATTAATTCGTTGAATCAATTTCAGCTGCCGAGGCTTTGTAAGATTTCCAATATTTAATATATAATGTCCTTTGTTCCATTTTCTTCCTTTAATTTTGATAATAGCAACAATCTACAAATTAAACTCTTGACCATTAAAAAATTAATAAGTTTTGCATTTGTGAATATGATGTCTATATTGTATTAAGTTTACCGAAAGGTTTCTCAGGGTTATGACTCTGCATAACCCTACACAATGAGGTGGACTGATGTGTTAAATTCAAAATATTCATGTTTTTATGTAATCATACTACCGGCATCTCGCGGCTTAGCTCGCAAATATTTCATTTTGTGGTGAATTACATATATCTGCGTTAATGGTAAGAGTAACTATACTACTGATTCGTAATCGGTCAATGAACGAATATAGTTATTATTTAATGCTATATCTTGATTTTATTCCGCCAAAGGGCCTAGCAGAATAAGTATGTGAAATATATGACCAAGTATATCAGAACCAACTTTATACCATGAGAAATATAGACTTCTATGAGAAATCACCTTTTACAAATGTTTGGCCTTATAATCCGGGGAGGGAAGTTGTGGAGGGAAAAAGAAAAAAAATTATCCTGAACAGCTCGACCGATTTTCACGAAAAAAAATATATGTCAGGGATTTTCAAAAACCAAAATTTTCATGAAAATGTGGATTTTATTTTTAATTTGGAAAAAGTGGATTTTATTTCACCACTGGGTACATTTGATATCAACTTGATTAAAATACATATTATGTATGACCATCCAATGATATAAGGTGGCAAAAAATTGTAGGAGTACCAATCAAACATAAACAAATTTTTAAAAAAAATGTTTTTGAAACTCCTTTTGAAGACCATTAACATACATTTTTCTTTGAAGTCGATTTATTCGTTCAGGAGAAAAAACTGTTTATCTTAATTTTTCACCATGGGGTACACATGAAATTGAAAAAAAAAAAAAAAATATTACGGAGGACCCTCCAATAAAATTAAGTAGCGAAAAAACGGAGATGTATCAATCCAACATACCAAAAAAATTGTTTTTGAAAAATCAAAAAAAAAAAAAATTTGGCACAGTTTGTGGAAAAAAATTATTTTTTGAAAATCTCTTACATATAAACATAAAAAAAATACATGTCAGGGATTTTCAAAAACCAATAAATTTTTTTTCATGAAAATGTGGATTTTATTTTTAATTTGGAAAAAGTGGATTTTATTTCACCACTGGGTACATTTGATATCAACTTGATTAAAATACATATTATGCATGAACATCCAATGATATAAGGATAGCAAAAAATTGTAGGAGTACAAATCAAACATAACCAAATTAAAAAAAAAAAAGTTTTTGAAACTCCTTTTGAAAACCATTAACATACATTTTTTCTTTGAAGTCAATTTATCCGTTCAGGAGAAAAAATGTTTTTCTCAATTTTTCACCATGGGGTACACATGAAATTGAAAAAAAAATATATATTACGGAGGACCCTCCAATAAAATTAAGTAGCGAAAAAATGGAGATGTATCAACCCAATATACCAAAAAAATTGTTTTTGAAAAAAAAAAAAAAATGTTTGGCACAGTTTCGTGGAAAAAAATTATTTTTTGAAACTCCCTTACATATAAACAAACGAAATAATGTCGTTGATGACCCTCGGGTTTTACGCCTCAAAACTAAAAACCAACAACAACAAACCTAACATATATTAAAAAGAAATCGATTGAGCTGTTTAGAAGAAAACCTTTTTTTTTCTTGCCTTATAACGTTCCTTCCATAAGGATTATGGAGCTAAAAACTTGTACAAGTTAGTATCTCATAGAAGGGAATCAATGGTATAAATTTGGTTCTAATAATAATAAAGAATATTTAAGATTTACATTAGCACTGCAGTAGACGTAGGCATTCCCAAAATTATTCAAAATTTTTTAACGAAATCTTATATCGTCACTACATAAATGCGAAGTAATCACACTTGCTGGTGAAGCTTCTAACATTACATAAAAAAAATAAATAAAAAAAGAAGAAGAATTTCTTCAATTTTCTAATAGTGAAATGTGTTTCATTTGCTTAAAAACATTTTGAAAATCCAATAAAACTTTAAGGTTTTCATGGGATCCAGCATACGAAACATTGATAAGAAGTTCAATGTGCTTAAATATATTTGTTATAAATTTAGTATCTTTGCTAATACTGGTTAGATTAAGATAATCTTGCTTCCATGTGGTTATAAAGAGTCTAAGCCGGGTTAGGATGGTAAATCTGCCCCCGCGGCTTTTTTGACTCAAACTTGGAGGATCAATTTGGCGTCGAATAAAAATAATTCACCTATTTTTTTAAATCAAATGGTTTTAGAGATTTTTTAAAAACTCTTTTTTTCGATTTTAATTTTAACGCCGAGGCGTCTGAAAAGAAGATGGCCTCGAGACCTTCTTGTGTAGATTCACTACTACAGTGCTGCCAATAAGCAGTTTCTCTTCATGTTTTTTTCATGTGTATTATCATTGTAGCATATTTACTTGATCTATGAACATACAGTTGTAAATTTCAAAAAATGAATTAAACAAAAAAAAATTTTTTTTTAATAGTAAAATTTGAAATTAAGTAATGATGATTTTTTCTCAGATTCTTAGGCTTTTCATCACTCTTCGTTAACGTTTAAAATTTTGTGTAAGAGATAATATTTTTTCTTACCAGATACACAAACACACACAAGGACACGGGAACACACACTTACAAACACACACACTCACACACACAGACATGTTTGCGAGATTTAGTTATTTGGACTCAATAAGGAACCCTAAAGCAATACTTTCCATTACTATATACAGTGACCTAAGAAAGTATTTGCACACCACGTTTTTTTTTTAACAATAAACGTTATTTATGCAATACAAAAAAAAAAAAACCTATTACTTCCAAAAATAAAAAGTATATTTATAACCTAATAACTACAAATAAAATTAAAATGAAAAATTTCTTTCATGAAAATACAAAACATAAAACTTAAAAAAATGCAGAAAAGAAGTATTTTCACACCTTCCATATTATTATCATTTGTTTAAATTTAATATTTTGTATGAATTCCGTTGAGATCTATTACCGCTTGTAAACTTGAGTTGACGAGGTTTTTAATGAAAATCCGAGTTAATTTGTTCCCATTCTTGCTGTAGTAGAATTGAGGTGGTGTCTTTGGAAAATTTTCAATTATGTTTAAGTCAGGAGATTTTAGAGGGATGTGAAGTTGTCGGCGAATGTTAAATATTAACCAGTCTTTAGTTTTGTTTTCTATATGCTTCGGATTATTATCATGCATAATAATATAACGATCTTGAATTCCTAATTTGGCTGCAATGGCTTGCATTTAAAATCCCTTTAATAGGCACAAGATTTCCTATACCATAAAAAGCTATGCATTCCCAAACCATTACGTTCCCAGCTCTTGTTTTTACAGTAACTGAGACGTTTTGCTTCCTGGATTTTTCACTTTTCCTTCGCCAAATCGTCTTTCTACCATAAGATCCAAACAAATTAAATTTAATCTCATCAGAGAATAATACATTTTCGCAAAAACAGATGGGCTTGTTGAGTTATAATCCCTAGCAAAAAGAGTCTTTTTTTGTGATTGGTTTCACTGATATAAGGTTTCTTTCTCTTGACCCTGCTGTAAATTCCTTTATGATTTAAAACATTTCTAACAGTTGCAGTGCTCACACAGACCCCAGAAGCCGATTCGACCATATTAGCTGGGACACCAGCTCTAACTTTTTGATTTTTTATCGCCTTAATTTTGATTTTTCTTTTCATCCTCCCATTTACTTTCTTTACTTACTTTACTTTCTTTACGCCCTTTTCGCCGGTTATTTGCAGTTGTACCTCTTTCTTCAAATATCTTAATTACATATCTGATGGTAGCAAAATTAATACCTAACAAATCCGCTATTCCGCTATACAATTTTCTTTGATTTCTAAATAATATAACTTGTCCAAGAGTAGAAGAACTTAGTTCACTTGTTTTTGGCATTAGGCTCGGTTGAATTAAAATTAAGTTGATTGATTGAAATATTTTATAATACTGATAGCAAAGAACAGGATTATACTCAAGCATACAAGCAAGAGCTAGTAAACAAACATAGCGTGCAAATACTTTTTTTCTTGTGTTTATATTATGTTTAAATAAATTTGTATTATGGTCAATATTTTTGATTAAATTTATACTGTTTTTTAATAAGTGTTAATTGTAATTTTTATTAATGAATCTCAAACTATTTTATTATTATTTAAATTCATTATATAAAGAAAAGGCAAGGTGTTTAAATACTTTCTTTGGTCACTGTATTTCATATACAGGTAAGTGAAAGTAAAAATAGAGCTTTTAAGCTATGTTTTGCTTAAAAATATGATAATAACAAGGATATGACTTGTAACTTAAATATACTAGAAAATTTACGGTTCCGTTTAAATCAATTGTACTAAGATAAAGTTTACTGTGAAATGTTACTAGAAAAAATAACATCAAGTCTCTATATGTACATAACTTCAAGAAACGCGCCCTTAAACAAGATAAAACTCTTGAAAATTTAAAAGGACGTCTTCTCAGTGAGGAAACTCGAAAACTAAATAGTGACTCAGCCAGGATCTTGCTACTTTTTACTCAGGTGAAAAACGTTTTTCTAGTTTTTAATGGTACCACAGTAAAGCAAAAAATGTCAAGACGAATTCTTCCGTAACGAAACTCGCAGTTAAAATTGCACAGTCAAATTATCTTAATACCAATGCAGTAGAATTCGTAGCTTATAATTATTTCTGTTCATATATTGATGTGTTTTCTCCATCTTGAAAAAGACAACAGAGGTTTTAATTTTTAATATTTTTTTTCCAGAAGAAGAGGAGAAGGTTCATATTCAATTAGTTCTATATAAATACTTACAAAAATAAGATAATATACATTGTCTGTAGACAATTTTTTGTTAATATTGTAAATTTTTACATTCAATTGTTTATTGGTAACTGAAAGTAAAAATCTATTAACGAAAATATTTCTACTGAAAATGTATATTATCTTATTTTTGTAAATATTTATATAAAACTAATTGAATATGAGCCTTCTACTCTTCTTTTGAAAAAAATATTTTGTTAAATATTTTAATCTCTGTTTTTTTTTTCAAGATGGAGAAAATACATCAATATATGAACAGAAATATTTACAAGGTACGAATTCTACTGAATTAAAAATATATCCTAATTAAACACTAAAAGAAAGGAAGAAAATATTAGACAAAGTAAAAATATCAAAATGTTCGACATTTTAATCTCTTGGATGTACAAAAAGAAATTAAAGTTCAACTTTATCTCCTTAAAAGCACTTCTTGGAGATGTTCTCTGAAGTCGATTCTCTCATTGTTTAGTATCACATCTCCTTCTCAAATGACTGTCAAGAAAAAAGGAAATCGATAATTGGTGAAGTTACTAAACCTATTGAACTAAATACATAGTAGTTCAAATACTATTAAATTACTGTGATTTAAGCCTCTTTAGCTTAGTAAAAGTGAGAAATGCATCCAATCTTCTAAAAAAAAAAAAAAAAATTCTACCCAGCACAAAAGTGCCTCTGTATTCCGCCACTAATTCATATAAATAATTTATTTCAATTCCTTCAGGTTTTGGAACTTTCCATTTATTTAATAAAGTTCAATATGTTTATTTAATTAAAATATTTTCTAAAATTATTAAACGTCTACGCTTCGGGGTCTTGTCCCCATTATCAAGACTTTTCTATTTTATGGTTAATATAGCTGTGCTCTACTTATACATTACTGTACAATTATATATTACATATATAATATATATAAGTCAATCTTAGTACTTCATATTGGCTCACTGTTTCTATTTCTGAGAAGTAAATTTGATTTTAATAAAATAAACATACTGGAAGTTAATGTTACTCATTTATAAAGAAAACAAATATATAAATAAAGTTGATAGTAAATTGCGTAAAGATACCAGTCATAAGTAGGGCGCCTTCAGTTCTTTTGGTTATAATAAACCGGCTTTAATGTAATGTAAAGCAAATAGTATCTAAGCAACTAGAAGGCGCTAAAAGGACTATTGTATACAGCAGTTGTTTATGTTTATTTATTAACGTCACTTTATGCTGCTGTGGCTTATCGCACGATGCTACAGCGGCAGTCCTAAATTTTTGCCTATCCAGGTTTAATTAGGATAGGGATCTTTAACGAGTACCTGACATCGTATCGGCTCGGGACCACGTTTTAACGTTCCCTCCGAAGGACGACATAACTAAGGATTTTTTTACTACCATGACAAAATCGTAGGGCCACCTACGGGTTTGAACCCGAGACCTTGGGCATAGGAGGCTGTTATGCAAACCACCATGCTACAGGTAACCCCTGTATACAGTAGTTTTTTGTTTAATTTTCGGTTCCTTCCATCCAATCGCTGTAATGACATGGAGTTTCTCAATTCTAAAATTCATTTTTCTCATGAATAACTAATGACACTTGAAATAAACTCATAAGTTTGTAAATTCAATAATTTGATTTATTCCCTCCAAAACGTTTATTTTTTTTTTTTACAAAGCACCTTGCTACTTGATATATAAAATATGCATATTCTTTCATCACACTATCACATCTCTCTATTCACCCACGCCTTTATATTTCTCGCTACCAGTGCTAAATGTTTTCAGCATTTGGTCCACGTGTCTCATCCATATAAACTCGGTTCCTTCAGGCGTCAAAAGTCATTCTCCAAACCTTCCTGTAGCTACAGCATCCACTTGATAGCGAGTCCCTGTAGTCCCGAACATACAAATCTCGCTGCTACTCCACCTTCCTACCTTATTTTTAATCGACTCTCGTCGTTCCTTCGTCTATCATGACTTCCATCCTGCTTCTCCATGCTGATTTCTCTTCCTAATATGCGCTTGGATGAGGTCTCTCCGGTTTTACTATGGTTAGAAATCCTGTAAGAGAACAGACACCGGCATTGCAGTTGGCAATGGGAACCCTCTCCTTTTGAGAATCGCCAAAGGTTCATAAGATCTTTTTCAAAGCTCTTTACTGAGTTTTTCGCTGCCTTATTGCTTGATGGGTGAAAAAAAGGTATTAATATATGAAAAATAAAGTAGTTTTTACGAACATAATCAATTTATTTTGAGCAGGTTTGTGCACCATTGTCTGTCACCAGAACCGCAGTTATGCCGTATCATGCGAATGATTCACGAAGCTTACTTGTAGTGACGTCAGTAATATGTTTCTACATTTTCCAACCGTAAATGCGGGAAGTTGGTCTCACTCACTTGGGGAGTGAGGACTGTGCGATGTCAGGTGATCTTTAAACATCCCTGTTGAATTAAGTATTCAAAATTTAAGACTCCAAAAGTAGCACCGTCTGATAAGCCAATATACACGTAGCCTAAAGTGACGAACTGTGCATGCCATCTCTCATCTTTAATAAAAAGTACACTTATTGTAATAGATTTATTTAAAATCTGAGACCATTGCCACAATTTTACTTAGCTGTGGAAGTGCATTTATTGTTTCAACATTACCAATAGGGTTTTTCCTATTCAATTTTTGTTCAATGTTATTCAATGAGATAATGTAATATGAACTTAATATTATTTATTTTTTATATTAAATATAAATATAAAAATTTTCTAATTGACTTCTTTGGTTATCACAGTTTTATCAGATTTTTCATTTTATTTGTTTTGATTACTTCCCTATCTGAAACTAATTTACTGACTTGCAAATTTCAATATCGTCAGCAAATGGACGTGTTCACTGCTAATCCACACAATATAAAGGTGTTCATCTTGAATTTCCAGAAGAACGGTGAAATGATGGAACTTGTTTCCCAGGAGTCCATGATCGGTCATCATAGTGTACTAAATGCAGATTATTTGTGGAATTTTAACATAGATATATACAAATTTCAATGAAATGCCGAGTTGATTATTTGAACTTTTTTAGAATTAGCAAAGCCTTTGGGGGGCTAAAACCAGAAATGGTCGCAATTGAGAATATTATTTGATAGAGCTGTTTTGTCTAAATTTTATACGAAACTTCTCAATTATAATTCCTTTTAGGTATAATATGTAAAACACTTTTTTTTTTCTCTAAACCCTAGACGCCTTTTTCTGTAGCTATATCAACTATATTGGTAAATAATTCCATTTACACATATCTATTAGTTTGTTTCTCTAATTTCAATACTTTAATTTTTGTCTTTTTCATTCTAAAGAGACAATTACTCAATAAAAATGTGAAAATTTTGATTTCAGATGCATTCTGAACTCTGTTATATATAAACTCGAATGATTAAGTTCATTACTTATCAACGATAATAACATCCTATGACTAACATCTTTGGAAAAGGTTGGTGATATTGGGCCTTTGGGTTCGCTGAGCTAATTATTAACGCTAATACATTAATAAATAAATAGTAAGTACTACATTGAATTAAAATTAATAATGTATTTTTTAAATTAAAATAACCTGAAACTTTGATAAGATATAATGAAATTAAAAAAATGTATTGTTAAACATATAATGAAATATTTCATTTTTAAAAAGGTATAATGAGATTCAAAATTCAAGTCCGATAATTTATATAGTCTTTAGGGCTATAGCAATTAGCATATAGCATAGTGGGTAATGCAAGAATGTCACCATTCAGAATAAATAAAACAAATTGCTTTTGTCAAATACCCACCATCCACTAAAAATATATATAATATTGAAATCGAGCACTCAAGAAAAGTATTTCACAAAGCTTATTAGAGATGATCAACAATTATATAAAATTCACTTATTTAGTTAAATCGCAATTAATAAATATTATATAACAATAATGTTTAATTTTGAGTACATCATTATTATTTTTTTTTTTTTTATGCAGTACTGTATTCATTACCACTTTGGGTATTCATTACCTTGAAGTACTGTATTCATTACCCATATGCAATGAAATTAACTTTAACTTTTTAAAATAACAGTGACATTTATTTATTAGCAAAAAAACAAAAAAAACACTATATATGATTTTTATGTTTTTAATAACACTTTTCTTTAACTTATATTACTTTGCAGGATCCGATTCTGTAGGATAACGTTCTTCACATATATAAAATAATAATAATAATAATAGGCTTACCGAACCCGAAGGTTCGACGCCGATACCACCAAATTCTGTCTACACAGACTCGTCCAATGTTCGCCGGCCAAGCCCAAGCCCCCGAGATCAGCCTTAACGCAATCCTCCCATCGACCTACGTCTACCAGTCGGGTCAGAGAATACCAACTTTCTCGGAATCCGCTCCTCATCGAGTCCAACAACTTTTCTCGCCCATTTGAGTCTCCGCGATGCTATCAACTCAATTATATTCACAGGATACAAGTTCCGCAATTCCGCATTGTGCGACCTTCTAAACTCCCCAGTGGCCTCATCTCTCTTCGGACCAAATATTTTACGCAGTACCTTATTTTCGAAAACCTTTGTTCATCCTTCAAAGTAAGCGGCCACGTTTCACATCCGTAAAGAACCGTCGGAAGAGTAATATTTTTATAAATTCTAACCTTTAAGTTTTTAGATAGAAGCCACGAACTAAGTAACTTAGCAACTGAATAATAACAAGCATTTCCCACCTTTAATCGGGTATTTATTTCACATAAATAATAACAAATACTAAATGTATCTTTAAATAAATAGTAGTTCATAAATGATGTACTCGTATTTTGATTTCGTATTTTTATATAAAATATTAATTACTTCTGAAAAATGTATTAAACATCTTCAATCTAGCATTTGTGCAAAAACAAAATAAATTAAATTACTGATTTCATTGTATTTTACTGTGATTTATTTATAAATCAAAAGGGATTTGTAAGCATAAAATACACAAGCACAGAAGCTGTATTTATCATTACAAATTTACATAAAGTGTTAGTTATACTTTCATTATATTTTTGATGTTTCCTCTAAACAAATATTCCTCTCTATGGGAGAGGCTTTTGTCAATAAAGCTATTATTATTTCAGTTATACCACAAAACAGTCAGACATAAGCTTGAATCATACACATAGATTAAAAACTGTTAGATTCAATCATATTTAACTCATGACTAACTGAATGACCATATATTTTCATATGACCTTATTGAACTATCTAGATTCTAACATCTCAAAAATTCAAGGCAGTCTTGTGGATATTAATTCATACAGCCATGATCTCAGTCCTCTGTACCCTTACTGCTCAGGAATCTGGGTAATTTTAAGTTCTTTGAGTACAGGAATATAGAATAATCCTTAATGAAATAGGTTCTTTTTTTTTTTTTACAAACAATCTTCTTTAGTTAATGTACCACTAAAAGTCTTAAGTTATCCTCATAAGATTCCAGAGGTTCAAACAATTATATTCTAATTAATTGTCGGGTGTCCCTTCCTAGATTCATGTCATCCTTGATGCTACAGCATTATTGAAATTCAAACAATCAATAACAGCAGCAAATGAACTGACAGAAAGGTTAGTTAAGAATAACACATCAGGCTGAAGTGTTATTGAAGGAGAAGTATTGTTAAATTTATAACGCCCCATATCTAGTATGCTTTTTAGTTGAATTTAAGGAAGATTTATAGATAGCTTTTATTGTCTAACTCCAATTATGGTTATCTGACAATAAAAGTTACCAACATATTCTTGCTAGAGTTAAAAGGTTGAGAATCATTCCACGGGACTGCCATAAAATAAATTTCATCCTGCTCAGTCCAGATTTGTAGAAGGTGCTGAATACCTAGTAACTTGAAGTGACAAAGTTAATTTTGCTTAAGCTTTTTTTTTCTATGTGTGTGTGTCAAAACTTAAAGAGGAACATTACGTAAGACCTGTTATAACATATTTTTTAAGTTTACCAAATTATTTTAGTTTGTCTAGACATAAATTATAATATACTTATTTTTTGAAAATATTCTTAAGAAAAATTTAATTAACATATTATTTACTTCATTAAAATTTAATTTACTCTTAGGATATGGGTTTTTGACAATCAGGTACAATTTTATATTTACTTTTTAATCATAATTAGAACTTACAAAATAATTAAACAATATGCAGGCTAACAAAGATTCTTCTTCATATTCAGCAGCAGCTCCTCCCCCTTTCAGGTCCTAACCCCAACTCTGACTGACTCTACCTGCCAGTTTGGTTTTACCCTAGCAGCCAAAATGAATGCTATGTTTGGCAACAATCATCCAATTGGAGTTGTTAATTTTAACTTTACTTTTCATCTTATTGTTAGCCTGCCTAACATAATATTTAAATAATAAATATATTTATTTTTTTTTGTTTTAAAAAATGGGTATATTATAAAATAATATAGTTAAATTTAGAGAATAGACTATACTCATAAAATTGTTTTATAATAACACTGTCAGTTTGCACATATTGTCAAGATTATTCATGGATGACTGTGGTCACATTTGAAATGTTATGATGTTGAAACACACCTTACCCAAGCTGCTTTATAAAAGTGGTTCACTGAGTAAATTAATATTATCTTGATAGTAAAAAATATACTTATTAGAACCTTTACAACAAACTAAAAAAAAAAAAGAAAAAGTCTAATGAATTATTTTATTGTGAAGGAAGCCAAATAACTTCTAACACAACAAAATAAAAGAAAAATGATTGACTTACAAAATTTAAATTCTTAGGAATAATTTGTACCTATATTTCTATCTCTTATTGTATACCTTGTTGACCCATAAAAAATAAATATATACTTTCTATTTTCATTCAATCTTGACCATGGTCATGACCTTACTTCAAACCTTATTGCTTTTTTTATGATGGCCAACGAAGTAAGAAAAGTAAAGGCTCATGCAGGAAATAGTGTTCATTAAGACATTTTTCCTTTTATATTACAATATGACCCCAACTTTAATTGATGGTGAATGATTTTTATATATCAATTATTGTTTCACCCTTTTTTTAGGCTTGTTAGTAATTTATAATATTTTGATGGAACATTATATATTTTCATAGAATGAAGATACAATAATCATAATGTGCTTCACTGGCATTCACATTCTAATTGTATGATGTTTTTTGTTGTTTGGGTAGAATTAATAACCTAACATTTCTCCTTTCTTGCTAGGTAGAGAGAACTGTGATTATATGATGAAATGAATTTTGTATGAAATAATTGATTAATCATTTTATATTGAATTGAAACTAAAAGATACAGTTTTCTGTCTGTGAAATTTTTAAATATTGAAATACTATAATGACTAATACTTCGGGTTACTTTTCTATTTTTCAAATATGTCATCATTTTGTAGAATTCAATAACATCAGGAATGAGTAACTAGAGTTCATGACCTAAAAAAACAAAATATATAATAATTACTTATTAAATACAATTAAAAATAAAATAAATACTAAATTAAATTGATTTTTATTTTTTATATTCACACCTGTCGCTTAGCCTGTGACAATAAGCGGATTTGATCGATTTCCTTTGGTATTTACTCCTAACTTGAATTCACATCGAATTTGGACATTTTGTTTTTTCTATATATTGAATATAAAGTAAGTAAGAGTATTTCGGTTGTGAAAAGGTGACAAAAACTTATGGTATGTCTAGCACAAAAACAAAAATTGTACAAAACTGAAATTTCATATTTAAGACTACTATATACCCAATAAGTTACAGCAACTTTTCATCAAAATTGGCGAACCACTTTAAACCATGCATTTTGCATCATTTTATGATTTTCTCCCAAACTGCTGTTGTAATGATTTTGATTAAACTTGCTATATCGATGTAAATGTAGACGGGAATTAACATCATGTAGGTTTCATTTAGATTAAAATAGTTTGACAGATCTTAAATACCGATATTTTAAATTTTCACCCTATAAAGTATCTTTAATTTTATAATTATATTACTTTCACTTACTATACAAAGTAAGGGAAAGTATTGCGATCGTGAAAATTTTCGAATTCCAGTTTTCAACGGAAATACACGTTTTAGGGTCCCCTGAGTCCAAATAACCAAGTCCCGCAAAAAGGTCTGTATGTGTGTGTGATGACTCCAGGCGGAAACGAAAAGACCTATGAAACTGAAATTTCATATTTAAGACAAATATACGCCCGAGAAGTCACAATACCTTTTTCATCAAAATGATCATGCATTTTGCACCTTTTTTCGATTTTCTCGAAAACTGTTCCGACTATTTTGATTTAACTCGCTATATCTATGTAAAATTCAATAGACTTTAATATCATGTAGGTTTCATTCTTATAAAAATATTCTGACAGGGCTTAAGTGCCGATAGTTTAAATTTTCTTCTTTTAAAATACCTTTAATGTTGTTGATTCTATAAAAATCACTATATTATCTTGTTACTACTGATGAAAAACAGGTAAATATATAAATTGAATGAATTAGATACCCAACTAAGGGAGAAAACTGAAAAAAATATTTTTTTAATGCAATTTTTCGTTTTTGAACATAGGAATAGTAATATACATATGTAATATACCGTTGGAAAACTAATGATTTTAGGAAAAAATATTATCTAATAGACAAAAAATTGTAAAAGTTAATAGAGAGTGATAAAAAGTCGATAAAACTAAGTGATCGTTTTAGATAATAATACAATAGATTTTTTAATAAAACACATGTTTCTATAGAAATTTAATTTAATTATTTTTTAATAGTTTCACTAATTTTTATCTCTAACTGTATTTGAAAATTCCTTAATTGATTTTAACAACAGGGGTAAGTGAAAGTCGTGTATTGCCCCCACCAGATTTTTTTATATTATATAGTTATTAAAAAGTTTACCGTATCATCATGTTAGCATTGATAAAAATAAGTAAATAAATCGAGTTGAACAAAGTCGATATCCAATTCTATGTCTGGTGGATTGATGGAGAAATGAGCAAACAAATATTTTTTATGCAAGTTTTGTGTTTATGAACCTAAGAACATCAATATAGATGTATAATATACCATCAGAAAGCTAAAAATAAAAACATTACCTTATTAACAAATTTGTAAAGCCAATGAAACTAAACTGATAGCTGTAGATAATAATATAATTATATTGAAATAAGCTACTTACAAACTGAAATGATTCAAAGTTTACTGGCAACAATCCTTTGTAACTTATTAGAATAGGCTTTCTTGCCTGTGATAAAATTATATTAAAGTCCTTTCTTGTTTTTGGAGTCATTTCATACCATGGTAAAGTACATAGGCATTCAAATAATTGGTGTCCCTATAAAAGAGACGCACATGATTTTAGTAAACTAAACATGTTATTAAAAATGACGAGATTTGAAATGCTTTTAATTATCATTTATGATAATGATGGAAGAAAGATTAAGAAGAAATATCATGGATAGGTATTTGTCATATTTACCTGTGTTTGCAGCATCTCTCCAAAAAAACAAAAAGTAAAGTTTAATGATGCCATGATACTGAACAATAAAATGTATGTTATAGTCAAAGACATACTATCTTTAATTTCCTAAAACAAATATAAAATGTTTATCTAAACTTGATTGAGAATTTTAAGAAAGTAAAACAGCTCTCTATATTCAGTTAATTTTAATCTTATAACAGGAGTGCTACCATTGGGTAGTTCTTCTACAAGTCTCTTCCATGTCATTTTTCTAATATCATATTTACTTGATGTATTTTTTTTAATACAGTTGTAAATTTCAATAAATTATGTTTAAAAAAAAAAAAATCTTATAAAATATTAATGTTAAAAATTGTTTATATTTACTGAGAAAAAAAAATGATGCAATTGATATCACACATGAACATTTCTTTTATTGCTCGAATAAATATATTTTGAATAATATTTTACTTGCCATCATTGAGAAAAGAAATGCAGCCAGCAATATTGCACCTAGAGCTATTTGGGCTGCAACAGCTGGTCCAATAACAACTTGTGCATCTGCTATGACACTTTTTATAGAAAAAAAAAAAAGGTATATTATAAAAGTGATTTAAATAAAAAAGTTCTTTTTTCTTACATATGAATTATTAAGGTACATTTATCTCTTGCATTGAGATTAGGAGCAAAAGGAATAGGTTTATTTAAAATGTATATTAACTATATGCCGAACATGAAAAATGGAATTAGTCAAAAGTATAAAATATTCATAATTTTAAGTCTCAGAATAATCTTCCAGATTATGTAATTCAGCAAAGATTTATATTAGTAATGCATTATTCACTTTATATCCACTTAAATTCAATAAATTTATTTATGAATTTCGTGAATATAAATGGCAAATGAATAGTAAATTATCTCCAGTTAAATTCGGTTTACTTATAGATATTAAATCTCTTACTTGGATTGATTAATATAAGACAATTTCGGATCTGATAGGGTGGATAGCTTAGCAAACAATAAAGTTTTGTTACCTTAAGATATCATTATGGTCCATGACTATTTTCTTCAAAAATTGTTTATTATTAAGCATCTTCTGTTTCCCTCCATCTTCAATAGTTCTGCAAAGAATACGTAGATGTATACAGCAATAGCTGCAAATTATGGTCTGCAACCCTAATGACCCCATGCCATAACCCACCAACAACATGGACCAAAAGAGGCTCATCAGTTGCATTGCATAGTGAACGAAGTCCCGGTCATTTTTTCTGATTTCTTCAAGTGGGTAAGGAAAGCTAAAAATATATCCGTCTTCACCAGCGTTGAAAATTACTAAGCACAAATCATACAAAAGGGGAAATGTGTAATAGACCAGGATAAAAGTAATAGCGGCTACACCATAGAACCATACTACCATCCAGACGACATTGGAATGTTTATCAAATATGTCGAATTGCCATTGTTCCGTCCGTTTTCCATGGAATCTTTTAATTTTATGGATTATATCCTTGGTCTTATCATCGTATAAGTAATATATGACCACTTGGATGGTTACGTAGAATCCACCCGATACCAAGAAAAATGGTCCACTGAAAGCAGTTTTTATGTCGTTCTGGAATGCTGATACGTTCATGAAAATAAAAACTGACAAGAAATAGAGATATCTCAACGTTTGTAAAACTAAGGTGATCTTTCCCTTATAATCAAACCATAATCCGGTGATTTTCAAAAGAATAACTAGATCCGCAAGGTTTTTTTTACCTTTAATTCTCTCTAACATGCTGACGAGAGACTGCACCGCTACGAAGCTTTCTCCTGTTTTAAGTGATCAATTAAATGTAATCAATCGATCTTTCGTATTTTGTTTCTGTTGCTTGAGACTTTAATTAGATTTGAGAGAGTAATTACAAAATCGCGGCAAACTTTCAGGAAAGATTGAATCTATGTTTAATGAAGTCCTTGAAAAGTTACAGATTAATTCGTTGAATCGATTTCAGTTAGAGTGGCTTTGTAGATTTGTTAGCATTAAAACTTTTTATTTTCTCTACCTTTAACGAAGAACATTTTTTTTTTCTTTTCGTTTTTTCCTCCTTAATTATTTTTTTATTTTTCCTGATCTGGAAATTCTTTTACAGTACTTTTAATTAAGAATCCAGCCATTTTAATGTTGCTGAACAACAAAGCAATTTATGTTAGGAGAAGAATTTGGATCTCAGGATAACTCAGATCTTCTCAAAGGAATATGAAAATGTGCGTTTTGGTTTAGATGTTTAGTTCCATAACTGTTTGGGATTCGTAAGTTGAGTTTTATAAATATATTTAAGAAAACTAAATACTGACATTTGCACCATAATATATGATTTTTACAATAAGAATTAGACCTTATTAAAATCAGGTGAAATGCGTCATAGACGCCAATACCACGAGGTTTTCCATTACGGTATGTTGGCCTGAAAATTTTATTGCTTTTTAATTTTTTTTATATATAACAGTTACTTTTGGGGTGGTGAATTTATAAGAAATTATACAGTGCTTATAAGGTCAATTTAAAAGAAATTAAGTTTTCCATATTGAAATGTTTATGCACAAAAGAACTCGAAACCATCAATATGTTTATTTTATTTTAAGTTACGATCTCTCCTTTTTTAGGTCGTATTTAATTTACAACAGCTTAAAAGTTGATAACATTGTTTCAAACCCATCGATAACCGAGTTACAGAACTTTTATAATGGGTATTTGTTTTCAAATTTCTCGTTGACATTTTTGGATGTCGCAAAATATTTTTTTCCACAGTAAGCTAAAAAAAAAATACTTAATAATCAAAAGGAGAAAACTAATGCTTACAAACCTAACAACAAGCAAACTACATGCTGCTAATTACATGCGATTGTTGGGAAGTTGAAACAAAAAAGTATATTTATAACAAATTTTTTATATAATTTCGTTAACTTTATTCTTTAAATCTTATTATCTGCAATAAATTGAAAACTATACATTTCCAGAACCATTCTAGATTTTCGTTTAATAGTTTAATTAAGTCATTCACAAAAACATGTATGTTTTATTCAATAACTTCGAACGGTGATTGTAAATGGATACACCTTTTTTTTTTTTTTTTTTTTTTTTTTTTTTTTTACAACAGTATCAATCTTTATTTGTATATAATACATCTGCATAGTAATACATGATATTTGTTATTGCATTATAAATAAATACGAATTTTAATTAATTATTATAATCATTACAGCTATTCAAGCTACGAAATGTGCTTAACAGCTTATAAGTAGATAACATTGTTTTAAACCCATCGAAAACCGAGTTACTGAACTTTTATAATGGGTATTTTTTTTCAAATTTCTCGTTGACATTTTTGGATGTCGCAAATATTTTTTTCCACAGTAAGCTAAAATAAAAAAACATACTTAATAATCAAAAGGAGAAAACTAATGCTTACAAACCTAACAACAAGCAAACTACATGCTGCTAATTACATACGATTGTTGGGAAGTTAAAACAAAAAAGTATATTTATAACAAATTTTTTTTATAATTTCGTTAACTTTATTCTTTAAATCTTATTATCTGCAATAAATTGAAAACTATACATTTCCAGGACCATTCTAGATTTTCGTTTAATAGTTTAATTAAGTTATTCACAAAAACATGTATGTTTTATTCAATAACTTCGAACGGTGATTGTAAATGGATACAAGATTTTTTTATTTATTTTATTTTTTTTTTTAAACAGTATCAATCTTTATTTGTATAGAATACATCTGCATAGTAATACACGATATATTTTATTGCATTATAAAGAAATAAGAATTTTAATTAATTATTATAATCATTACAGCTTTTCAAGCTACGATATGTGCCTCATTGTTACCCGATATTTTGTTAAGCACTTTTATTCTCTTCAGTCCAAATGTGATGCACACGAATTAACATCCTAATATTTTAAAATGTTCATTTTCCTGAGCCAAATATCAACCTAATGGATTTATATTTGTTTATTTTATCTATGAAAGCTCCTACTTCGACTGATTCCCAAAATAAATCAATTTATTTATTTTTGTATTTATTATTAGCCTATAATTCGTTTTGCGCGCTCGCTGAAAGGTTTCCAAAGAAAACTCTTTTGATTAATTGTAGTTTATTTTGCCAACATTATAGAAAACCCCGAATTTAAGCTTGACTGCAACTTTCAAAGGGATTATTGTAAAATAGATGATTCATTTATCTATCTAAAACATATGATTACATTTTAAAAAACGCTGCAAATAATTACACAATGGTTTATTATTTCCAAATAACAATATTAGGGTATAACTGTTTATAAGGTTGTTGATAGGCAATTAAGTAATATGAAAAGCACTAATTCAAAGTATCATATCATAACACTACCACTTATTTCAAAACGTAATATCTAAGCTAGTTGTAAACCAAATTCAATGATTCTTTTTTCATTTGGTCCAAAATTTAATTCTCTAATAAAATTTGGTATTTATTCATTTATTTATAAGGAGAAACGGAGTTTTTAGTATTCGTTGTTTATTCGTTTAACGTCACTTTTATGCTAATATGGCTAATCGGACGATGCTACAGTGGGAGTACTAAATTTTGCCTATCCAGGTTTTATTAGGACAGGGATCTTTAACGAGTACCTGACATCGCACAGGCTCGGGACCACCTTTTAACGTTCTCTCCGAAGGACGGCATAAATAAGGATTTTTAACTACCGTTAAAAAATCCCATGGCCATCCGCGGGTTTGAACCCCCGACATTTGGCATAGAAAGCTGTTCTGCTAACCACTGCGCTATGGGTAACTCCTTCTAGTATTCACTATTCGGATTCTACTCTTCTTGAAACGTAAGCTCTAAAATTTTGAGCAGGGGTAATTTTTTTTTTTTTTTTTTTGGTCGGTTACAAAGATTGATTATTGAAAATAATAAACTAAAACACTGTAAATTATTACACAATGGTTTATTATTTCCAAATAACTATATAGGGTATAACACTTAGTATAGCTGTTAAGGGAATTAACTTATATCTTAAGTAATAAATCTATGCATCACTATTAGTAAGCATTCAAGGAAAATTGTGAGTCACCACTGGCATGTTTAAAACGCTATTTCTCTGCTACTTCACCAATTTCTATGATGCAAAGCACCTATCATGGTAAAGCAAAAAATACACATCTGCCAACTCAAAACGGGTGGATTATAAAATGGCGGCCATTCGAAATGGGAATATCACGAAATATCACTCTTTTCTAACATAATTATTGTTGCTATCATGGAAACGGCTCATCCAGTGAGGATAATCGTTATAAAGTAAATAACCAATAATTTAATAAGCTTTCATTTGAGTGGTAGCTGACATTTGTATGTCTAATATTCAAAGGTATAGAGGTCAAACAAAAAAAAAAAAAAAAAAAATGCGAAAAACGAGATATTACTCTTTCCTAAAATAGTGAGTCACCACTGCCAAGTTCAAAATTCTATTTTTCTATTACCTTTTGACCTATTTCAATGATTTTTGTTTCGGGTTTTGTAGAAAATTTGATTATCTATCGATCCAAATATGTATTATAAAATAGGTATTCGTCGGAAATAGATATTTTTTTATTCTTTTTTGGGTTCATAATGTCTTAAAACTTAAGACCTTCAATTAGGAGAGGGGCAGGGAGTTTGGTCTATTAAAAAAAGTTCATTATTGAAAATAATAAACCAAAATGGATTATATTGTATTTTTATTTGTTAATTTATAATTACGTAGGCTTTTCAAACCAGGTTATGTTTCTCCATTATTATTCTGGATGTGTAGTATAAAATCGTATTAGGTGCTTTTCACAGCAAAATGGTTTTTCGTTAACCACTGTTTTAACTTCTTCTTGTCCTACTTTTAAAATTGATATATTTATATTTTAAGTTTAATTTTAGAATCTTTATTCTCTGCTTCATGATTTTTTAAAATAATGTTTTATTAACAGAAATATTAGAAATAGGACACACATTTTTTATGTATTTTCCGTTGTCTTTATCGCCAATCCTAGAAGGGTAGACTTTTTATGAAAAACGCAAAATGTAATATCTGAAACAGTTTTCACTATCATGAAATGGAAACTGTGTATTCAAAACTATCATTACAATAGAAATATTTTCTTTTTTTTATTCATTACATTTGGATTAACCATAATATTATAAATGGGTCATCTGGGGTGTAGTGGTTAGAATAGCAACTTTCTATGGCAAAGGTCGTATGTTCAAGTCCGGCGGATAGCCCTATCATGTTTTAAACGGGGTAAAAATCCTTGGTTAGGACATAAGATGGTAATCCCAAGCCTGTGCGATGCCAGGCACTCGCTAAAGAACCTTATTTGTCCGTGAACCAGCAACGAAAAATGCAACCCATTTTAACAAAATTTTTAACATGTTTTATGCAAAGCTTTTGTCTTTTTTAAAGCGAAAAATACACGTCAGCCAACTCAAAACGGGCGGATTATTGGGTTGATGCAAAATTAATGCAGGTTTCCTCTATTGCAATATCTTAATTCCGATTGTGTAAACAAAGCTAATCTTAACATTGATCATTATTATACCAAAACAAACCTTATCTAATACCCTCTCTTTCACCATGAATTTGTTTAGTAAAATCGTTTTGTTCAGTGTGTTCAAAGGTCTTGAATCGAAAATGTCAAAGTGCGATTTTCGTCAAATTTATTTTTACGAATTTAAATTAGGGCGCAGCGCTGCGCAAACGGCTCGTAATATTAATGAAGTGTGGGGTCAGGGGGCTATTAATGAGTGCACGGTGCAGCGTTGGTTCCAGAAGTTTCGCAGAGGAGATTTCGACCTCGAAGACAAGGAAGGTCGGGGCCGTCATCTTGCTCTGGACAACGACCAGCTGAGGTCAAAAGTGGAAGAAGACCCAACCAAAACCACACGAGAAATGGCGGCGGAACTCGGAACTCAAAAATTGCAACGTCTTTGCCCAGCATTGATGAATCGGAAGGGGCCGATCCTGCTCCACGATAACGCCAGACCACACGTTGCACAACCAACGCTTCGACGACTGCACGAGTTGGGCTACGAAGTTCTCCAACATCCGCCTTATTCACCTGACCTCTCTCCTACAGACTTCCACTTTTTCAGGCATCTGGACAACTTTTTGAGGGAGAAAAATTTTCAAAACCAGGACGACATTGAAAATTCTTTTCGTGATTTCATTGAGTCCAGGGATTCGGATTTTTTTTTCTGGTGGAATAAGAAAGCTTGTAGAACGTTGGCAAAAGTGCATTGATTCTGATGGAAATTATTTTGATTAAATATATATGGTTAAAGTAAAGATATGGCGTATTTACAATACCTACTAAAAACCTGCATTAATTTTGCATCAACCCAATACAAAATGGCGGCCATTCAAAACGTGAATATCACGAAATATCACTCTTTTCTAACATAATTATGGTTACTATCATGGAAACGGCTCATCCTATGAGTATAATCGTTAGAAATAAATCATAAAGTATTTAATAAGCATTAATTTAAGTGTTAAAAAAAATTTATATGTCTAATATTCAACGATATAGAGGTATTTAAAAAAAAAAAAGTTTGCGAAAACGAGATATCACTCTTTTCTAACATTATTATGGCTACTATCATGGAAACTGCTCGTCCTATGAGGATAATTGTTATAAATATTAATATAGAAAATTAAATTAATGTTGTAAAACACGTCTGTATGACTAATAGTTATATAGATATGGTTCTTACAAATAACATTAATTTGGTTGACATCATGGAAACGGCTGTTCCTAACAATATAATGGTTAGAAACTACTTTATGAGGCATATAATTTGCTTTAATTTGAGTTGTAATAGAAATCCGTAGGTCTCATACTCACCGACATAATATCAGTGCAATGGTTACATGGGTCAGAATTTCTATCCCTGAAAACGCGTCTGCCGCGTCTTCCTACTAGCCTGTGAATGACAGATTAGCGTCTTTTGATTCGTATTATCGCCTAGTATTATGAGGTCAAAAGGAGAATTGTGAATTTTGTCTTACTGGATCCTTTTTGAATAGCCGCCATTTTGTAATCCACCCGCTTTGATTTGAAAGACGTGTATTCTTTGCTTTACCATGATAGCTATGGATAAAACATAATACAAATTTTGGTAAAATGGGTAACATTTTTCGTAGCTGGCTTACGGACTATAAATTAATCAAACATGGATAAGTGAATTTAGGACTCCCACTGTTGCATCGTCTGATTAAGCACAACAGCAAAAAGTTAATAAATAAAAAACAACAACCATAATATTGTCTTTTTCTGTCATCCTTTGTCAATTTATGGCATTGCAATACATTCTGTATTTAATAATCTCTAAGAGTCATGTAAAAGATAACATAATTACAGTACATTAATAATAAAATGGTGAGATTATATAGTTTAAGAAATTAATTAATTAATTAATTGAATAATTTTGTTCATAAAAATAATATGAATGACGCACAATCTGAACTAATAGGATAATGTAAGATATGTTAAATTATAATTGTAAAGAACGTGTAGATGGTTTGGAATGAGACCAATGTTTTAAGTATTATTTTACAAAGTGAAAGATATATTTTTCAAAAGTGTGTAAATCTATTGTCTAAGCACTTTACAAATCTCATATATAATTATTGGAAGAATTGAAATTCCTAAAATTTTGTCCACCTAGTGAACTAGACCCAAAATTGATTACTTGGAATTATTTTTAATGTTCAAACACTTAGGAACATTCCGTAAAGGGGGGGAGGTGTTCAAACGTGTTTTAAAATCAGATATCAGCAGAGTCTAATTTTTTTTTTTTTTTTTTTTTTTTTTTTTGGGAAGGGGGAGGAAATTTGATTTTAACCTTAATATTACAATAGCTGTTTAGACGTGTAAAAAAAATATATATATATATATATATATTCCTTCATTCAAACGAGTCCAAATACATCGATTTGAAAAAGCAGACGTATTCGAAACTTTAGTAATTTGGAGCTTAAAACGTTGTAATATCACAGAACTGGATTTTTTTTTTATATTATAGTTAACATAGATATCAAAAACATTTTGGGAATGATGAAT
The DNA here is from genome assembly GCA_023052935.1 of Piezodorus guildinii. Lineage (NCBI taxonomy): Eukaryota > Metazoa > Arthropoda > Insecta > Hemiptera > Pentatomidae > Piezodorus > Piezodorus guildinii. Next base: position 69,630,942 of record CM041293.1, read on the forward strand.
CGAATCTGCCATGAAATGAGAATGTTCCTGAGGTAGTTTTTTTGGGGGGATAGGATACTATAAAAGCAGAGGAGTTTAACGTCCTTTGCAACTCTAATAAAGCCAAACAGGATAAACTATACAATTCGTTCTAGCTCAAGAAAGACCGAGATTTACTTTGGAATCATCACAAAGCAAATTTCAACCCAAGCCGAGGCATTAAAATGGATGATAGTAAGAGGACATCTAATGGAGGAAAAACAAAGCTGTAAATACGAGTACCAGTATGCGTTTAACATGTGAAGTAGTGTTTTAATTATAGCGGGGCACTTCAGTGAATATAGCCCTCGATTACTGATATCAGGCAGCGACAAGATAATTCTATGCTAAGATGGCTAAATGGTATGTCACTTTTTCTATAAATGAGAGTTTATCACAAACTGGAGCGTCATTCGTTTAAATTTAGAAAGTGGCAAAATATAATAAGTGTTTTTCTTTTAGTTTATGAGTAGACAACTCTACCTAAACGATCGACGCTCCAGAATGCGAAAGACTCTCATTTCTAGGAAGTTTCTGTATTCTGATATTTCTGGGTGTGGAGAGACCCTCCTGTGACTCAAAATAAAAGTGGGTACATGAAAGTTGGGAAAAATCTTTAGGGTTGAACAGATCTCTCACCTCCTTTCACTACTATGTACTCATTCTGAGAACCTTATAAGATATTATGGCACAAGTTGTTCTGCTTTTTACGTTCACTTACCTATATATGAAATATATAGTAAGGGAAAATATTGCGATTGTGAAAATTTTCGAATTTCAGTTTCCAACGGAAATACACGTTTTAGGATCCCCTGAGTCCAAATAACATGTCCCGAAAAAAGGTCTGAGTGTGTGTGTCCGTATGTGGAAAGTCTAACGCGAAAACGAAAAGACGTTCATAACTGAAATTTCATATTTAAGACAACTATATGCCCGAGATGTTATATCAACTTTTTTTAAATCGGTCAAACGGAAGTGGTACTTTATACCATGCATTTCGCACCTTTTTACGATTTTCTCAAAAACGGCTATAACGATTTTGATTAAAATCGATGTATTATTATGTATTACTTCGATGTAAAATTTAATTGGCATTAATATCATGTATGTTTCATTCTGATCGAAATAGTCTAACATTGCTTGATTGCCGATATTTAAAATTTTCTTCCTCTAAAGCACCTTCAATTTTATAGATTCTATAAAAATAGCCATAATATCTGATTCTTCTTCTTCTTCCAGTGGCGCGACAGGCCGTGTAGACCCTGGGCCTCGCGGTGTAAACTCCTGCCAGTTTACATTCACGTTTCACGATGCAATTTTTAGTGTAGGGTCATCACTCCCTACGACTAATTTTATGAGTGGCTGACGGGTCTCACATACCCGGGGGAGAGGTTGAGTCTGAATCCTCATTTTTTTACATCCTTATAAAAGCCCCGCTGGGACTGGGATTCGAACTCAGAACCTGTCGCATGAGAGACTAGCGCGCTAGCCACTCAGCCACGGGCTCCCCTAACATCTGATTAGCATTGCTAAAAAACGGCTAAATATACAAGTTGAACGAATTAAATAATTAACAAAAGGAGAAAAGAGCAAACATATTTTTTAATGCAACGTGTTTTTGAAAATACGTACAGTAATATAGATGTATAATATACCGTTCGAAAGCTAAAGATTTCCGAAAAAATATTATCTTATACAAAAGCTTGTAAAGGTTAATATAGAGAGATGAAAAGCCGATAAAACTGACTGTTTGTTTAGGTAATAATGTAATAGATTTTTAAATTTAAAAAATATTTTTATATTTAATCATTTCAAGAATAAATTCAATTTAATGAATTATTTTTTAGTTTTACTCATTTTTATCTCTATTTCGCTTATCGATTTTAACAACGGAGGTAAATGAAAGTCCTGTGTTGCCCACACCAAATTTGTTTTTATAAGTGTTTAAAGTTTTATTATTCTCAGCTTTCGCAATCCTTGCACAAATTTCTCAGGTATATTGCGACAGTCGAAGTAAACTTTCCAAAAAAACTGATTCATTATTTAAATACAGAACTAAATCTATCCAGTGTATCCAAGACCTAATTTCATATATCAATAAGGTCGGCCATGCTTTACCAAATCACTCCTTAACTTATAAATACATCTTCTTGAATGGGCGTTGCTGTCCCATTCGACATGCCTTAGTCATGCCTAAGCCATTTTCTTAACTAAGATAGAAATAGTCTCTTTAAAATAGCAAAGTAATATTAGCCAGAAATAAAACGATGCAGGTTTCTATTTAAATTTTAATTTAGGATAAATGTTGAAATTCCTTCTTCATCAAATTACATTAACCAGATGCAAGATGTATACAAAACTGGAATTTGTTCTAACGTTAATAACAATGTAAAAAGCAAATAAAAGGAATGAAATTTGGTGTGCATATTAGACTGATTTTTTATAACGTCCCTTTAAAAAGATTGAAATTATAAACAAAACTTTTATTGAGTTGCAATAAAATATTTATAAATAACCATTACCCAAGTCCATGTGTCCTTTGCTGCCTTCCATCACCATCAAAGACTTTCTATTTTGAACAATTTTTACTTTCACTTACTATATATAGTAAGGGAAAATATTGCGATCGTGAAAATTTTCGAATGCCAGTTTTCAACGGAAATACAGGTTTTAGGGCCCCCTGAGTCCAAATAAGTCCCGAAAAAAGGTCTATGTGTGTGTGTGTGGTAACTCCCGGGCGGAAACGGAAAGTCGTATGGGACTGAAATTTAATATTTAATACTATACGCCCGAGATGTTACAAAAACTTCTTCTTCAAAATCGGCTAACCAGAAGAGCCACTTTACACCATGCATATAGTACCTTTTTATGATTTTCTCAAAAACGGTTCCGACGATTTTGATTAAACTCTATAAAATTATAAGATTCTATAAAAATGACTATATTATCTTGTTACTTACTTGTTACCGGTGATGAAAAGCAGGTAAATATATAAATTGAATGAATTCGATACCCAACTAAAAAATAAACAACTGAAAAAAACATTTTTTTAATGCAATGTTTTGTTTTTTAACTTTAGAACAGGGTCCTTCAAAGTAAATCATAACCGTTCCTGTTCATCCCTTTTTAATCAGTATGCAGGTGTTCCTCAAGGCAGTATTCTAGGACCCATCCTTTACACAGTTTATACAGCTGATATCCCATCCCATCCTAGCACTTTCCTTTCTACCTATGCTGATGACACATGTGTGTTATCAGTCAACAACGATCCAACTATTGCCTCCCAAACTCTTCAATCACACATCAAAGACCTTGAAGTATGGTGTCAGAACTGGAGAATAAAAATAAATTCCAATAAATCCCACCAAATCACCTTTACCCTTCGTCGTAAACCTATGACATCCTGCCCAACAGTATCCTTCAATAACACTCCTCTTGTCCCGGTTGAACAGATCCGATACCTAGGACTGCACCTGGACAAACGTCTTACTTGGAACCCTCATACAAGACTGAAAAGACAAGAAACTGCCCGACGTTTTCGACTCCTTCAACACTTACTAGACAAACGCTCTAACCTTCCACTTAAGTACAAAAGGCTCATCTATATGACTATCATCAGACCGATATGGACTTACGGAGTAGAGATTTGGGGCTCTACTAAACCATCAAATTCTTCCCGTCTCCAATCCTTGCAATCAAAAATCCTTCGAAAAATCCTCAACGCTCCTTATTTTGTCACAAATAAACTCATCCATAAAGACCTTAACGTTCCCTATGTTGCTGACTTGGCGCGAACCAGGTACCACTCCTTTCATGGCAAACTCCATTCCCACTCTAATCCACTTGTTTCAATCCTTGCTTCCTCTACAATCCCCGATAATCCTCCGAGGCGTCTGAAAAGAAGATGGCCACGAGACCTTCTAGTTTAACATAGTCTTTGGGGAGCTGCCAATGGGTAGTATCCCCACATGTGAATCCATGCCATTTTTATCTTGTATCCCATTTACTAGATGTATATTATTATACAGTTGTAAATAGCAATAAATCTATCTAAATAAAATAAAACTTTAGAACAGTAAATACACGTAACATGTATAATATACCGTTGAAAAGCTAAAGGTTTTAGGAAAAATATTATCTAATACACAAGCTTTTAAAAGTTAATAGAGAGCGATGAAAAGCCGATAAAACTAATTGATTATTTAGATAATAATATAATCGATTTTTTAATAAAACACATGTTTCTATAGAAATTCCATTTAACTAATTATTTAATGGTTTCACTCGGTTTTATATTTGAAAATTCTTTAATCGATTCTAAAAACGGAGGTAAGTGAAAGTCGTATGTTGCCCGCACCAGATTTTTATTTTATTTTTTTAAACCGTTGGCTTTCCAACAGTATATTATGTATGTTTCTCCCGTTTCTGAGAAGGAATGTTCTAACGAGGAACAATGTTTCCGATTTAGTTAATAATTAAATTATTTCACTATTTAGATAATTATTGGTCCAATAATTTAAAATGATAGAAGAATAGTTTACCGTAGACAGAATATGGGTCAATGCTTTTGAAATCGTCCAATTTTCATTTTTTTTTTTTTATTTCATTCAACATTTTCGATTTTAATGATTTTTTTTTACCAGTTATTTTCCATCCTTTTATGAATAAAAAATCGAGGTTAAAATTTTTTTTCTGGCAAATACTTTGTTGCGTTCTGAAATATGCAAAATTACCGGAGTTAATAATTTTTAAAGAAAACGTTAATTTAACAACGAAGCGAATATTATAACTCGGGAACCAGCTTAGTCTCAGTCCCCGAAATTATGTCACTTACGAAGTAATTACTAGTATCGATAGATTAATTTTGTATGCTGCTGTGGCCAATCGGACGATGCTAGAGTGGGAGTCCTAAATTTTGCCTGTCCAGGTTTTATTAGGATAGGGATCTTTAACGAGTACCTGACATCGCACAGGCTCAGGTCCATCTTTTAACGTCCCCTCCGATGGATAAGGATTTTTTACTCCCATTAAAAAAACTCCTATTAAAGGGCCACAAGCGGGTTTGAACCCGTACCTTGGGCATCGGAGGGTGTTATGCTAACCACCATGCTGCAGTAACCTCTAGTATCGATAGAAATAAGTGTTTTGTAAAATAATCTATTATATTATGATCTACAACAATCACTAAGTTTTATCGGATTTTCATCACTCTCCATTAACTTTTACAATTTTGCGTCTAATATTTTTTATAAAATAATTAGCTTTCTAACGATATATTATACATCTATAATACTGTTATCATGTTTGTAAAGAAAAATTACACCCAAAAATATGTTTGCCTTTTTCTCCTTGAGTCGGATATCGAATTCATTCACATTATATATACACCCGATAAATATCAATGCTAACAAGATGATATGGATAATTTTTTTAAATCTACAAAGTTACAGATGTTTTATAGGAAGAAAATAAAAAATATCGGCATTTAAATTCTGTCAGACTATTTCAATCAGAATAAAACATATGTGATAGTAAAGCCATTATGTTTTACATTCATATGGCAAGTTTAAACAAAATCGTTGGAGCCGTTTTCGAGAAAACCGTAAAATCTTACAAAACGTGTGGTATCGAGTGGCTCTTCCGGATGGCCGATTTTGATGAAAAAGTTGCTGTAACATCTCGGGTGTATAGTTGTTTTAAATATTAAATTATAGTTTCGAACGACTTTTCGTTTTTGGGCTAAACTTACAACACACACGCATACATACACACACATCGCGTGACTTGGTTATTTAGACTAAGGGAACCCTGAAACGTGTATTTCTGTTGAAAACTGGGATAACAAAATTTCACTATCGAAATACTTTCTATTACTATATTTTACGTAGAGAAGTAAGTGAAATTAATAAATAAGAAAACAGTTTAGAGGATATAAAATATTTATATCAGTCCCTAAAACCTTTTTTAGATATGTTTCTTCCTTGGTGAACAGCCAAGACTTCAAAGCGATTGCCAAGGCTCAATTGTGTCTAGTAAGGACCATTGCCAAAAAGCTTATCTTTTATATGCAGTAGTTTGAGTAAGTAAGTTTATATCTGTCAAGTTCTAATAAAATAGGTATATTCTCATGTTTTAATAAAAATCTGGTGCGACTTTCACTTACCCCGACTGTTAAAATTAATTTAAAAACTAGTAACTATACTTCAATTTACAAAATATTTTAAGTTGATTTTAATAAAACGTGTATTCATTTTCGTTGGAAACATGACTTAGATTAAATAATAAAACTATTAAATTGTTAATCAGTAATAGGTTGATACCCTATTCGTCACTTCATATTACCTCTTACAACTTTGTGATCAGATAATGTTTTTTCTAAATTCTTTCTCTTTCCAACGGTATATTATAACACTGTTCTTATTATAAAAACAAAACAAAAATTACATAAAAAAATAGTTTTGCTCTTCTATCCTTTCGTTGGACATCAAATTCGTCCAACTTAAACATTTAGCCGTCCTTTATAAATGTAATTAAGATGATATGGTCAATATTTTAGAATTTACAAAATTAAAGGTAGTTTAGAGGAAGAAAATTTAAAATATCGGCATTTCAGCCCTGTCAGACTATTTCAATCAGAATGAATGAGTTGATCAACACAAAAAAAAAACAATAAATAAAAAAAATAAAGTCCATATACATCTTCTATCACTGTTCTTACTATTATATAGGTGATATTTCAAGAATTAAATTAGAATTTTTTTTTTTTTTTGTATTTATCCTCTATCATTATTATAATCATAAGTTAAATTTCATTGATTCTTTGTATGGTAGTATTAAGAATTTTAGTCATTGTTGTCAGACCCTGTCCATAAATCGGTACGTACTTTCCATTCTACCTTTTTTTCCTACGTATTTTCCATCCTACCTACCCCCCATCTACCAAACAGTACCTAGTTTCCATTCTCCCACCATGCGGTACGTATCTCCACTCTACTTCATATTTTTATATTTCATATTTCATGTAAATTATTGATACCTGTGTAAATTTTGTTTAGTGAACATTTTTATTTTCTCTGTATAACACATTCATTATTGTACTATAGTCATTGTATTTTAATCAAGTTTTTTTTTTATATATACGGTTCTTCTGTTATATTTTAATACCGACGTTCTCTAGCTAAATAGGTTATATAATATTGTATGTCATTGAAATTATATTCTTTTGTATCTTTTTAGCCCTGATGATGACTCACAAAGGGGGTCGAAACGTTGGCTAACAATAAATAGTTGAAACTATTTAGTTGTTTCATTTAATGACCGCCACCCGGACTAATTCCTTCCAGTAATTCTCAACAGTCAACTAATAACATCCACAATAAAAAAAAAAAAAAATAAAGTAATTAATCATGATCATTTGGTCTTTTGGCCAGATACACTGTATACTTTAATTGTACATATTTGTTGTTCTTAAGGGACTATGTCCCAGAATTAAGATTATTTTCTATTTCTATTTCTATTTCTAATTTAAAAATAGCTACATAAACTGGGAAAATTATCTTATGGTATTTATTTTAACGCATTATATGTTTCCTTTTTAAAAAATCTGGCGTGCGCAACACACGACTTTCACTTACCTCCGTTATTCATATCAATTTAAGAATTTTTAAACAAATTTAGAAACGAAAATAAATTGTCAAAGTATTATTTACAATGGATTTCAAAAGAAACATGTGTTTTATTGAATAATCTATCATATTATTATCTACGACAATCAGTTTGTTTTATCGGCTTTTCACCACTCTCCGTTAACTTTTACAATAGTATGCATAAGATAATATTTATTTCTAACCTGTTTCTCTTTCCAACGGTATATTATACGTCTATATTACTGTTCTTATTATCGAAAACACAAATATTACATTAAGTTTGCACTTTTCTCCTTTAGTTGCTAATCAAATTCGATCAACTAGCATATTTAACCTTTATTTATCAATGCCAACAAGATGATGAGCCTATTTTTTTGAAATCTACAAAATTAAAGGTACTTTAGAGGAAGAAAATTTAAAAAATCGTACTTAAGCCCTGTCATACTATTTCAATCAGATTGAAACCTACATGATATTAAAGCTCATTAAATTTTACATCGATATAGGTAGTTTAATCAAAATCGTTAAAGCCGTTTTTGATATAATCGTAATAAGGTGCTAAGTAGATCTTCCGGTCAGCTGATTTTGATGAAAAAATGTCTGTAACATCTCGGGCGTATACTTATCTTAAATATGAAATTTTAGTTTCATAGGACCATTCGTTTGAGCCAGATTTGGACTCAGGGGACCCTAAAACGTGTATTTCCGTCGAAAACTGAAATTCGAAAATTTTTAGGATAGCAATACTTTCCCTTACTATGTATTTCAGATATAGGTAAGTGAAAGTAATAAAAGTAGAATAAATGAACATATTATTATTACTAATATTATCATTAATTTCCATTTTTTATTATCAGATTTTAGAAATAAAACTTCGATTCTGTAAAAACAATAAAGCCAATGTAGTCATTATTGTGTTATTTCACCCAATTACTAATCTCCTCATGAATCCATGAAAAAGAAATAGAAATTAATTTTTAAACAATTTTAAATTTTGTAGGTCGTAGCCACACTCTTTTAGGCCATTATTCTAATAAAACTATTAGAATAATGTCACTATCACGGCATCTCGATGATGCGAACCAAAGACGAGTTTGAATAACTTCTTGAATTATGAGGCAACTTATTTTTATTGAGCGGAAACGAAATTAATATCGATCAGATACAAGGAAGTTGATCGTCTTGAATATCAGTATGTATGGGGTTGTAAAACTAGTTAGTAGCGTTTTTTAAAATTTCATTTTAATCCACACTATTTTTTTATAAAACCATGTTTATTATTATTGGTTTGGCGCTACAACCCGTTGACGCGTCCAGGCCTCCTCAACCAGCAACCTCCAGAAGTCTCTGTCCTGTGCTGCAGCCATCCAGTTGTGGACTCCTAAGCTCCTCGCATCCGCGGCCACACAGTCACTCCATCGAAGACGGGGGCGGCCAACTCTCCTCCGGCCATGTACTATATCCGTCAATAATCTTTTAGGAGTTTCGTGTTCCTCCATCCTGGCCACATGTCCAGCCCATCTTAGGCGATGTCGCTTGATGACGCAAACAACGTCAGGCTCTCCAAAAAGGTTGTAAACCTCTTCATTTTTTCTTCTCCTCCACTCTCCACCAACCAACACCGGTCCAAAACTCTTTCTGAGTATCTTTCGCTCAAATGCGGCCAACCTCTGGTACATCTCTTTTGCCATGGTCCATGTCTCCGCTCCATACGTAAGGACTGGGCGAATCAATGTTTTGTACAGAGTGACTTTTGTTTTCCTGGTCACTGACCTGCTTGACAGATGCTGCCTCAAACCAAAGTAACATCTGTTTGCGGCCAACATCCTTCCATTGATCTCCGTTTCAATGGCATTGTCGCATGTGACTTTTGAGCCAAGATATGTAAACTCAGAGACCCATTCGACGAGACAATTTCCAAATTTCACCTTTTCCCCAGGATGTCTTGGGTGTTGTTCAGCAATCATATACTTGGTCTTATCATGGTTTACCACTAGACCAAATTTTTTTGCTGCTTCTGCGAGAGTTAGGAATGCCTCCTCGACTGACTTCTTTGTGCGTCCAATTATATCGATGTCGTCGGCGTATGCTAGGAGCTGTACTGTTCTATTTATAATAGTCCCTGTAGTCTGAATCGCTGAATCTCTTATCGCCTTCTCTAGAGCCAGGTTAAACAGTAGACATGCTAGGGCATCACCCTGGCGCACTCCTTTTCTAGACGAAAATCTTTCTGAGCGATCGCCTTGCACTTGTACAACGCATTCGAGGTCTGTCATGGTCATCTTGATCAGTCTTATTAGGCCCTCAGGAACGTTCAGCTGTCTCAAGGCTTCGTAGAGACCCTTTCGATCCACACTATCATATGCCGCTTTGAAGTATATGAATAAATGATGGGTGGTTATACGAAACTCATGTCCCTTTTCCAATATAGTCCTGAGGCAAAATATTTGGTCTGTTGTGGATTTTCCTTTTCTAAACCCACATAATAAAACCATGTTTACTTGGTCAATAATGTTTACATTAAAAAAAAAAAAAAGATCTGTTAAGGTGCTTTTATGCATCAGTTTCACCCGAGTTCTTAAAGTGTTATTTTGGTTGCTTAAAATGAAATGGAAAAAAAAAAAAATTCATTTCATTTCGTTATTTAGTGATTTCTATTTCGGAAAAGGAAAATCCGGCGCCCAAGCGGTTGACGAAATGTGCAGTGTGCATGGTGATGATGCCTCAGGAGAAAGCACCAAGTAATTTGATCGTTTTAGGACCGGAAATTGTGACTTGAAAGACGCAAAGCGCACGGGTCGTTCTTCAACTGTTGATGGTTCCAGCCAAATTCCAAAAATTACCTGAAATATGGCAACATGTAATAGAGAAAATATATAATTGATTAAAAATATTTACAAGAATCTGAAGTTTTTATTGAAATCGCCAGTAAAAAACACTATGAAATTATTTTACAACCCAATATATTGGAATAGTTATCACGCTTTGAGAGCATTGCCATTTAAAGTTTCAAAAGCGTTTAGTAAGCATAGATAAATTTCAAATTACAAAAGTTTGAATTAAGTTTTTTTTTTTTTTATCATATCGAATAGGTGGTCCCGAGCCTGTGCAATGTCAGTTACTCGTTAAAGATCCCTATCCTAATAAAACCTGGGTAGGCAAAATTTAGGACTCCCACTGTAGCATCGTCTGATTAGCCATAGTAGCATAAAGTGACGTCAAATAAATAAACAAATCGAATATTATTAGTAAATTTCTTTTCTTTTTTTTTAGATCATTAATTTAACAATGCTAAAATGATTGATTATAAATTATTATATTATTTGGAATGAAAGACTAACACTAGATTTTTCACAATTTTGAATTTGTTAATAACGTCAGCAGTTTGTTCGTTTATTTATTTAACGTCACTTTATGCTACTATGGCTATAATCGGACGATCCTATAGTGGGAGTCCTAAATTTTGCCTATCCAGGATTTACCAGGATAGGGATCTTTAACGAGTACCTGACATCGCACAGGCTCGGGACCGCCTTATAACTAAGGATTTTATACTCCCATTAAAAAATCCTAGGACCACCTGCAGGTTTGAACCCGTGACCTTTGGCATAGGAGGCTGTTATGCTAACCACCCAGCTACAAGTGATCCCAACGTCAGCAGTTTATAACAATAATTAATTACCTTACCGAATAATCCTTCATAATAAAATATAAATGAAATGAATCTCAAATAATTTATATAAATGAAACAAAACATTTTTCAATAATAATCATCTACCTTAAAATATTTAAAATAAAAATTATAAAAGCTTGAAATCTTCAATAATTATTTTTCCAGATTATTTAGAATTAATTTTAAAATAAAATTATTATGAATTATATTTCTGGATTTTTTTTTGAAAAATGAAACGCATATTATGACATGAATTCCATATTTTAATAATGGAAGAATATTTCTGGTTTGGAAAATATTAGTGCGCCTATGCCGCACTGACGTATCTTGTCGAAAGTTGATCCGTTAAAGATTTTTACTTTCACTTACTATATATAGTAAGGGGAAGTATTGCGATCGTGAAAATTTTCGAATTCCAGTTTTCAACGGAAATACACATTTTAGGGTCCCCTGAGTCCAAATAACCAAGTCCCGCAAAAAGGTCTGTGTGTGTGTGTGTCTGTGGTAACTCCCGGGCGGAAACGGTAAGTCCTATGAAACTGAAATTTCATATTTAAGACAACTATACGCCCGAGACGTGACAAAACTTTTTTCATCAAAATGAGCTTACCAGAAGAGGCACTTTATACCATGCATTTTGCACCTTTTTTCGATTTTCTCAAAAACGGTTCTGATGATTTTGATTAAACTCGCTATATCGATGTAAAATTTAATGGGCTTTAATATCATGTAGGTTTTATTTGGATAAAAATGGTCTGTCAGGGTTTAAATGCCGATATTTTAAATTTTCTTCCCCTAAAGTACCTTTAATTTTGTAGATTCAATAATAATAACTATATTATCTTGTTAACGCTGATGAAAAACAGGTAAATATATAAATTGAATATTCGATACCCAACTAAAGGAGAAAACAGAAAAATACTTTTTTAATGCAATTTTTCGTTTTTGAACATAAGAGCAGTAACATACGTGTATGATATACCGTTGGAAAGCTAAAGGTTTTAGAAAAAATATCACCTCATACACAAGCTTTTAGAAGTTGATAGAGAGTGATGAGAAGAAGATAAAACTAACTGATTATTTTAGATAATAATATAATAGATTTTTTAATGAAACACATGTTTCTATAGAAATTCAATATGATTAATTCCTTAATAGTTTCACGTATTTTCATCTCTAACTGTATTTGAAAATTCTTTCATTGATTTTAAAAATCGAGGTAAGTGAAAGTCGTGTGTTGCCCGCACCAGATTTTTTTTATAGTTGAGGCTATCAGAAAAAAATAATTAACCTCAAAATTAGCAACTAAAATCTTTTGCATTTGTACTTATTAAGATACTAAATAATTGATCCTACTCTTTTTCACCTTCAACTTAAACGTTCTTACAAAGAAAAGAAAGGAATTTCCCCAACGTCCACTTGTGTATTAATAAATGAAATATTTTAGAGCGTATCACTACATTCGAAATATATGATTAGTAGGTTTTTTTAATTTTCTTAGCCAGGTTTTCCCCTAATTTTTGGCATCCAATTTATAGAGGCTGGGTGTGCTCTAGGAGGGTCTCTACGCAGCTGAAATAACAGAGTAATAAATTTTGCTTCAGCCCGGATTCGAACCTCTGACGCAAAAAACAGTAGACTTGTGCTCTACTAAGTTATTCTCTCCGCTAGACTGCAGATAACTTATGAAACATCTATCTATACGATATACCAGCCCCCTTCTTCATGTTTCTAAAATATTTAATTAAATTGTATCACGAGAATTTATTGATAACGTTCGTCTACAGTGGCCTAGGTTATCAGATTTCTCCCATTATTACTTAAAAGAACAGTCCCGTGCCCATCAGCTTCAAAGTAAACTCCTGTATCATATTCGAGAGCCTTATGATGAAAATGGTTAACACCTGTACAAGCACATGCAACGGGAACGACGAGAAACGATGACGATCTTGGTAATATCGATATATCAAGATATACTTTTAAACACGTAGAGGAATTTAAGTATTTAGGTTCTATGATAAATGGAAAAAACGAAATCCAGGAGGAAATAAAGTAACGATTAAAGTCGGGAAATGCGTGTTATTATTCAGTTTTAAATTTCTTGATTCGCGGTTTATATCAAGAAACTCAAAGGTTACAATTTATAAAACTATTATTATCCAGACGGATCCATAAGGATGTGAAACGTGGTTGCTTACTTTGAAGGATAAACAATGCCTTAAGGTTTATCGATAGTAAGGTCCTAAACAAAATATTTTGTCCAAAGAAAGATAAGGTCACTGGGGAATTTAGAAGGTTACACAACGTGGAGTTACGGAGCTATATAATTGATTTGATACTATCGTGGTGACTCAACCGGGCATGTTTTGTTGCTGGGCTCAGTGAAGAACGAATTCCGAAAAAGTTGGTATGCGCTGAACTAACAGGTAGGCGTCCAAGATGTAGGCCGAAGCGTCGATGGGAGGATTGTGTTGTCTGATCTCGGAGGCTTGTGTTTGAATCATTGGACTAATCTGTGTAGGCCACACACACACATATATATACTAAGATAATCCATTTATCGAGGAAAGCTATATAACATCACGCTGCGACCAATAGGAGTTAAAAATCAGTGGAAAATGCCAATGATTCCAAATGATTTACGTTTTAATTTTAAAATAATTCTATTTCCCTTTAATTTATCTTTTTCCTTAACAATTAATAAAACACAGGGTCAAGCATTCAAATGCGTAGGAATCGATTTACCTTAAGATCGGGTTGCGGAGATAATCAGTATTTTCTTCTGCCACTAGAAAATAAAACTAAAAATATCATTTACTCATAAGTACTTTAAAATATATTCTTTTAAAAACTACTTAATAACGATCATAATAATATAAATTGACGCAGACGAAGTCGCGGGCAACAGCTAGTATATATAGCATTTCCAAGTCAATTGTAACCTTTTCCAAGTCAAATGCAACTTTTTCCAAGTCAAATGTAACCTTTTCCAAGTCAAATGTAACCCTTTCCACTTCAAATGTAACCCTTTCCAAGTCAAATGTAACTTTTTCCATTTCAAATGTCACCTTTTCCATTTCAAATGTTACCTTTTCCAAGTCAAATGTCACCTTTTTCTTCACTTTTAGCCTTAAATATTCCGTTTTATTTATTTATTTATTGAAAAATAATTAGTTTAATTAAAATTATGACTTTTTTAATAATTTTGGCATATCATATCACTGTTTTTTTTAGATATTTGATATCAAGTTCTGTTTTTACGAACTAATATTTAAAAAAAAATATTTAGTTTTAAAATAGTTGTTGATTTTGAATTTTTAGAGGGGAGGGATAGTTTTTGAGAATAATTAATGTGTTTTCGGGTATTATAATGACGTTTTTCAAGATGTATTTTTTATCACTCGCGTGCATATTCACTCACATTTACTTTTAATGTTTTTTATTGATATAGGGATTAATTAATGTGCTTTCGGGTGGTTATGATTACTTTTTCGAGCTGTATTTTTTATCGCTCATGGATATTTCAACTCGCATTTACTTTTTATGTTTTTTATTGAAATAGGGATGAATTATCGTGCATTCGGGTGGTTATGATTACATTTTTCGAGCTCTATCCTTTATCGCTCATGGATATTTCAACTCGCATTTACTTTTTATGTTTTTTATTGGTATAGGGATGAATTATCGTGCATTCGCATGGTTATGATTACATTTTTCGAGGTCTATCCTTTATCGCTCATGCATATTTCAACTCGCATTTACTTTTTATGTTTTTTATTGATATAGGGATTAATTAATGAGCTTTCGGGTGGTTATGATTACCTTTTTCGAGCGGTATTTTTTATCGCTCATGGGTATTTCAACTCGCATTTACTTTTTATGTTTTTTATTGATATAGGGATTAATTAATGTGCTTTCGGGTGGTTATGATTACCTTTTTCGAGCTGTATTTTTTATCGCTCATGGATATTTCAACTCGCTTTTACTTTTTATGTTTTTTATTGATATAGGGATGAATTATCGTGCATTCGGGTGGTTATGATTACATTTTTCGAGCTCTATCCTTTATCGCTCATGGATATTTCAACTCGCATTTACTTTTTATGTTTTTTATTGGTATAGGGATGAATTATCATGCATTTGGGTGGTTATGATTACACTTTTTGAGCTCTATCTTTTATCGCTCTTGGATATTTCAACTTGCATTTACTGTTAACGTCTTTTATTGATATAGGGATTAATTATTGATTATTGATTATTAATTATTAATCCAGTTCAAAAACGTAATCAGAACGTGCAAAAACAACAATAAAAAGCATTGTACACCAGCCTATAATAATAAAAAGATAAGAAGTAAATGCAAGTTGAAATGCTAACAAGCGACAATAAATACAGCTCAAAAAACGAAATTACAAGAAACGCAAATACAATTAATAACCTATATATCAATAAAAAACGTTAAAAGTAAATGCGAGTTGAAATACGCATGAGCGATAAAAGATAGAGCTCAAAAAACGTAACCATAACCACCCGAAAGCACATTAATTAATCCCTATATCAATAAAAATCATTAAAAGTAAGTGCAAGTTGAAATACGCATGAGCGATAAAGGATAGAGCTCAAAAAATGTAATCATAACCACCCGAACGCACGATAATTCATCCCTATATCAATAAAAAACATAAAAAGTAAATGCGAGTTGAAATATCCATGAGCGATATAAAATACAGCTCGAAAAACGTAATTATAATACCCAAAAACACATTAATTAATCCCTATATCAATAAAAAACATAAAAAGTAAATGTGAGTTGAAATACGCATGAGCGATAAAAGATAGAGCTCAAAAAACGTAACCATAACCATCCGAAAGCACATTAATTAATCCCTATAGCAATAAAAAACATAAAAAGTAAATGCGAGTTGAAATACCCATGAGCGATAAAAAATACAGCTCGAAAAAGGTAATCATAACCACCCAAAAGCACATTAATTAATCCCTATATCAATAAAAAACATAAAAAGTAAATGCGAGTTGAAATACCCATGAGCGATAAAAAATACAGCTCGAAAAACGTAATAATAACCACCCGAAAACACAACCATTAATGCCTATATTAATAAAAAACATTAAAAGTAAATGCGAGTGAATATGCACGCGAGTGATAAAAAATACATCTTGAAAAACGTCATTATAATACCCGAAAACACATTAATTATTCTCAAAAACTATCCCTCCCCTCTAAAAATTCAAAATCAACAACTATTTTAAAACTAAATATTTTTTTAAAATATTAGTTCGTCAAAACAGAACTTGATATCAAATATCTAAAAAACAGTGATATGATATGCCAAAAATATTAAAAAAGTCATAATTTTAATTAAACTAATTATTTTTCAATAAATAAATAAATAAAACGGAATATTTAAGGCTAGAAGTGAAGAAAAAGGTGACATTTGACTTGGAAGAGGTAACATTTGAAATGGAAAAGGTGACATTTGAAATGGAAAAAGTTACATTTGACTTGGAAAGGGTTACATTTGAAATGGAAAGGGTTACATTTGACTTGGAAAAGGTTACATTTGACTTGGAAAAGGTTACAATTGACTTGGAAATGCTATATATATATATATATATATATATATATATATATATATATATATATAGGTTTGTGTTGTTCTTAGGTTGCAGTCAATGAATAAACAATTTTATCTATGCGACGTTTCGAGAATTTATTGTTCTCATAATCATGCCTTAACAGTGGAAAAAAACAGAACATTAATATTATTGTACAATAATTTGAGAACAATAAATTCTCGAAACGTCGCATAGATAAAATTGTTTATTCAATGACTGCAACCTAAGAACAACACAAACTTAAATTATCAACAGTCGAGAACTGATCAATCAATATATAACTTAAGTTCGACTGAGAAAAATATATTAAAAAAAAGGGAAATAGGGAGGAGAAATGATACGCACGCTTGCTGGATAACAACTGATTTATTTGTCCTTATAATCCTATATTTATACTTTATCACATGTTTACATTTACAGGAAATAGGATTAAGCTCTATATTGGTAGTTATCTCATCTTAACTCCCCCCTGCCAGTTTACGAACACTCCTCGTAAACTCTACAAGGGGAAAAACATAAAATAACAAATAAAAAAACACACAAAAAATATCATAACAAAAGTACATACCCGACAACACTGCGAACTTACAAACTAGAAACCTTACAAAATAGTAAACTTACAAACTAGGTAAAACTAAAACAAAAACCCTCGAAAACCAAAAGAAAACACTCACTTGAGATCCTGAAAAACTAACAAAAAGAAAAAAAACACGCGGAAGAAAACTCAATAAAAGAATCCGACACTCATAAAACAGACATCAGACTCCCTTGGGAGTGGCCACAGAAACAGAGGATACCTAGGTGCGATCAACTGCAGAAGGGTCTTCCCTCGCAGGGAGTTTCAACTGTTCGATATGAACCGTCCGCCTCTTCCGGGGATCCACTAAACTCTGAATGGTGACCACATTATGCTCGCGAAGAACCACCACCCGAAACGGACCCTCATACCGAGCAACTTCCTTACTCCTATTCGAACCGATCCTCCGATACACGATCGAACCGATGCGAAGACCCTCATCCGATCGCGAACGCGAAGGTTGTCCTTGGCTACACGGCGACTCTTCTCCGCCACCAACTTCCCGCGCACCTTTCCCCAAACCTTGACGAGAGCCGCGCGGTTATTCACCAGCACGTCGGATAAAGCTCCCTCCGCCGCTGTGTCCCCGTAATCCCTGCGCCGATTTCGCAGGCCAAAAAGGATTTCAAATGGCGAAAATCTCGTCGCCGCATGGACTGAGTGGTTATAAGCCGCCACGGCCCGAGGCATTGCTACATGGGGTTCCAATCCCTGATCCACCTGATACACCCGAAGATGGTCGCCTAGCGTACTGTGCAGCCGCTCTATGCCGCCTCGACTCTTGGGATGCCCCGGGGTATTAATATGCCACGCGACATCCAGGGCCTTCATTGCTTCCCGCACCTGACTGTTGTCAAACTCCCGACCCCCGTCCGAGGATATCCGATCCGGTACTCCATAAAACTGAAACCATTTCCGTAGGGCCCCTAAAATGGCTTCTGAGGAACGGTCCGGCACGAGAGAAGCCATGACAACCTTGCTAAAAAGGTCTAACACCGTAACCCATTTGTAGCCCCGCCACGTAAACGTATCCACCTGCAAATCGCACAATGGCGTATCAGAGGTGGGCGTAACCTCCTGGAACCCCCGCGGCGGATGGCGGTCATATTTTGTGACCTGGCAAACCTCGCAGGCCCCGACAACCTCTGCGATGGTCCGGCGCATCCCCCACCAAAAGTACCGACGCCGCAATGCCTGCAGGGTCTCGGGTTCTCCCCGATGATTGGTCTTCCCCTGGTGGTACGCCAGGGTGACCTCCCGCTGCCGTTCCGGGGTCGAAACCGTCTCGACCGACAGCGTACAACGCACGAACGTGCGATCAATCCCGATCTGCTCGCGAGTCCAGAGCCGCTTGATTTTCTCCCAAATCGTCGCGTTCCCGACGAACAGGAAGTACGTCTTCCCCGGCTTAGACGCGTCCTGGAGCGCCCTACAAATTTGGTCATCACGTACGCCAGGGTTCGACCAGATGGTAGTAATGCGGGACTTGCCGTATTTCGTGTATTCCAACTTTAATAGGCCCGATGTTCGAGTCTTCCACACAATCTGTCGCCTCTTGTCATTAATGATCTCCTCCCGCTCCTCCATGTCCGCCCCACGCTCATCGGACGGGCTAGCTTGCTCATCAGATACCTCTGCACTGCCAGACTCCGGGGTACCGCGCCCTCCTTCGCCCTCAGGTGTCCACTCACGAAGGAACTGTCGAACACCCCCGGACGGCCCACTCTCCTCTTCCTCGATCGCGTTAACCACCAGCGCTCGCGACAGCCAGTCCGCCACCACGTTATCGCGGCCAGGTTTATATACAACCTCCATGTTATATTGGCTAAGGAACTCCTTCCACCGGGTTACGCGCGCCGAGGATTCCTTGAGGGTACCGACCCATTGGAGGGGCCTATGATCCGTGTGTACCTTAAACCTCCGCCCAAACACGTAAGGACGAAAATGCTCTACCGCCCATACGATCCCCAAGAGTTCCCGCTCCAACGCACTGTATCTGCTCTCTGCCTCAGTGAGACGCCTACTCGCATATGCCACGGGACGCTCTCCTTCTGGTCCGTCCTGGGAAAGTACGGCCCCCATCGCATACTCACTAGCGTCGGTGGTTACCGAAAAAGGCCGGGTAAAGTCTGGGAATGCCAAGATAGGTTCCTCCTGCAACCGCGCCATGCACTGACGGATGTTCTCCTCCATGGCGGGTGTCACTACAACGGTCTGACCCTTCTTGAGGAGGTTATTGAGAGGAACTAGATACCGCGCCATATCCGGCATGAACCGCCTGTAATAATTAAGCGTTCCTAACAGCCGTCGAATCCCCTTAACATCCCGTGGTACCGCCATGTTCCGGATTGCCGCCACCTTCTGGACATCTGGTTTCACACCCTCCTGGGATATCGTGTGGCCTAAAAAATTTATTTCCGACCTACCCAACAGCGACTTTTCTCCCGATAGTTTGAGTCCGAACTGCCTGATACGATCAAAAACGCTGCGCAGGTGAGTGATGTGATCTTCCTCGGACCTACTAAAGATCAAAAGGTCGTCCATGTAGACCTGGCAGACCGCCTCATCTATCCCTCTAAGAAACTCGTCCATCAGCCGCTGGAATGTGATGGCCGCGTTTTTTAAACCGAACGGCATTCGCGTGAACTCATAATGCCCGCGCTCGAATGAAAACGCCGTCTTATGCCTATCTCTCGGGTGCATTTGAATTTGATGGTATCCGGCCTTCAGATCTAATGTGCTAAACACCGTGGCTCCACTAAGACGGTCCAGGATGTCCTCGAACCGGGGTATGGGATATTTCTCGTCTACTGTGTTTTCATTCAGTTTCCGGAAGTCCACAACCACCCTATATTTTTCCGGTCTCCCGTCGCCCCCGCTCTTTTTCTTCACCGCCCATAGAGGGCTGTTATAAGGGGACGTACTATCGACGATTATTCCCTGACGCTTGAGTTCGTCTAATTCCTCCCGTATGTGGCGACGTAACGCTTGCGGATATCGACGTTCCTTGACGTATGTCACCCGCTCCTGTTTCAACGGGATTTCATGGGTTGTTTTCCCGGTGACTCCCAACATACCCCCCTCCTGGAAGAAAATATCTTTATATTCACGGAAAAGGGTTTTCCTCCAATCTTCTGCCTGGTTTATTGCGCCTACTTGGCCTAACCCATCCCTCTGCGCCCATTTTCCCCTATACGACTTTTTTCCTATCCGTATCGCCCATTCGCTTCCCTTGCTCCTTATCTTGGTCCCCAATTTCCCTAATAAATCGCATACGATTATCCCTCCATATTCCCGCGGCATACTCTCTACCACGTGAACCACTAATTTTTCTTTCTCCAGTCCCCAACGACTGAGTTCAATTTCTATTTCTCCGTCCACCCTACACGGGCCGCCTAGAGTAATGAGTCTACATTGGCAAACCTGCGGTATCCTCTTTTCTTTACATAGGACCTCAATCATTTTCCCAGACATCACTGTGTGGGAGCTACCTGTGTCCACTAAACACCACGCTCCCCGCGCGACCCTTATTATAGGCAACCTACCGCACAACCCTCTAATATTATTCACCACTGCGCGGTTGCCCCTCTGCCCACACTCACCTCAGTCATCCCGACGTCTCCTGCTCCCAGCTGCTCCTCGTCGACCCTCGCTCCTCCTCACGCTCTTTACATCTTCCCCTCTGCTGTCTCCTGGTTCGCTCCTGTCATCCTCCGTCTCCGATGAGTCCGATGAATGTACTGAACCTGATGCTGATCTAGGCCTCGTCCACACCCGTTGAGCATTGACCTCCATGGGCTCTCCTCTGCCTATGTCTCGGTTCAGACTCATGTAAGGACACTGCCGAGCAATGTGCCCTTCCGTTCCGCACTCAAAACATCGAGTACGCGGGCACTGAGCTACTAAATGGCCCACTTTTCCGCAACCGTGGCACTTGCGGTCTTCTTTGCGAAATCCCTTCCTCTCCCTTCCTTGTCTCCTTTCTCTAGGGATAACTCTCTCTCTACTGTAGGACTCCGGTACCTTCTTCCTCCAACTTTCGGGTCTATTTCTGTAAGGTTCAGTCCTTCTATGGGGCACCTTTGTCCACTCCATTTCTTCTTCCCCGTATCTGGATTCCTCTTCTCGTGCACTTGCATCCACCATCTCCTGAGCGCATTCTATGAATGTCTTATCTCGGGGAAGGCCCTCTTTCCTTCCCGTTTCTCTGGCCAATTGGACTTTCAAAATAGTCGATAAAAAGCCCATCCTGCCTTCCACCTCTTCTGTGCAGTGCGCTTCTCTCAACTTCTCTGTAATCCGGTTGTAGCGGGCCAGTAATATCCCGGCGTACTGGCCACTCGTCTGGTGTGGCCTTTTTGTCTCACGGAACATCTGGAATATATCCTCTTCCGGAGCCCACCTAACTCCTCCAAATGCCTTCTTCAGCCTGTCCTTAATGACGACCCATGGCGTGTCCTCATCAGCTTGTATCAGATTTAAAATCTGCCTACGGACTCGGCATACCAGGGCTGCTCGAAGCGATACCGCATCCTGTGAGTCCATCAGCCTTTCCTCTAATTTAGCCTCTATGCTTGCCATTATTCTATCTCCTCCCTTTAAAAAATGGTTTAGATCGCCAACCTCGCCGTCAAATCGTTCCAGTTCTGAGATGGCTTTCCTTATGTCCTGCGCCGTCGCCGTCCATACTTTGATCCACTCCAGAGTGGTTGCGTGGGCCCCTGCCAACGTCTGCGCCGGTAGCGGGGGTAACTCTGGAGGTACCACCTGCTGTGACGCCTGAGGTAATACCCTTTCCTCCGGAACTGTGAGAACTGGTGGTCTTAAGAAAGCTTCGGCCATGTTTTCAAATTTCAACAGAAATTAAAAGAAAAAAAAATTACAACAGTGTAACGCAGAAAAGAAATTTAAAGAGAGAAAAAAAAACTAAACACTTTTCTTTTCGCACTAGAAATACTTAAACAAAGTGTCCCGGGTTTCGGCACCACTTAAATTCGACTGAGAAAAATATATTAAAAAAAAGGGAAATAGGGAGGAGAAATGATACGCACGCTTGCTGGATAACAACTGATTTATTTGTCCTTATAATCCTATATTTATACTTTATCACATGTTTACATTTACAGGAAATAGGATTAAGCTCTATATTGGTAGTTATCTCATCTTAACTTATATATATATATATATATATATATATATATATATATATATATATATATATATATATATATATATATATATATTACATATATATAAAAATACATACATATACATATATTTTTCTGTGAAAATTCACATTCATAACCTTGTTTTAATTTTATTTTGGGTTTAACGTATATACTATCTTCAACTAAGACTGACTATACACGTTATGACACAGGTTACCAATCTTTTCAAGCCATAGTGGGAAGGTCAAGATTAGTCCGAGAGCCCCACCAACCGTCCAGATCGATTTCTAATAAAGAATTAAGAATATCTAGTTTGTTTCCCACTATATAATTTTACCTAAAGCTTCCTGTTTATCGTGGTTGTCTGTTGCATTTTAGATGCAGATATTGCAGAGCAATGTTTACACCATTTGGATGAATCATGAAATATTTCTGTAATGATACATCCAGGTCACAGCCCACATTTTGGCAGCGGTCCAGTTCGGAGATGGCAGTTGCCGATCCGCTATCATGCCAGTTGGAGGGCATTTGGATAAATTCATAAACAAGTTCAACAAAGAAGTAAGCGATCACCAGGAAACGCAAAGCAGCAACCCGTTCTCTGCTTCTTTCAGTGGAGGTCTACGGCCTAGGGTTTCCAAAGAAGAATATGGAAGGTAATTGGATAAGTGATAATTTTTTAGTGTGTTGTTCTTTTGCAATCCAGCGAATTTAATTATAGCCAGTCTAAATTGAAATTTTTAGGGATTAAACTATTTCACAGCAGTTTTTATGAGGAATGGCTTAATAGTGTACATTTTGTTAGTGTATTAACAAACTATACAGTTCTTAGGTAGGAAGTAGGACTTTTTTTTGTTTTTTAGGATGTAGGGAAAGATTTTTTTTTGTAGGAAGAAAGAGGTAAGGGCGTACTTAAGACCGCTCTACACAATGATAGAGACAGGCAAGCTGAAGCTAAAAGTATCTGATAAGTTGACATAATGAATATCACTTACTTTTAACGTATTTATAATAAATATATAATAACCATATTGTATATATATGAATAGACATGTAAATAATCTACCCAGTGGTAGTACTGTACTGTTCAAAGTTTATTTTATGAGCAGGTCTCGAGGCCACTGTATTTTCAGGCGTCTCGGAGGATTACCGGGAATAGATGTGGATGAGAGGTTACGGACAAGCGCGTTTGAGTGGGCAGGTAGTTTGGAATTAAAGGAAGTGTATCTATCGCGGGGGATATCTAGGTCTCTATGGATGAGTTTATTAGTAACAAAGTAAGGAACATTGAGGATTTTTCGTAGGATTTTGGTTAGCAAGGGTTGGAGGAGTTTGATAGTTTAGTGGACCCTCATAGCTCAATGCCAAAGTTCCAAATAGGTCTGATAATCGTGATGTAAATGAGTTTTTTGTAGTAAATAATGAGTTTTGATCATTTGTCAAGTAAGTGTTATAGTAAGGGGTATCTGAAGGCAGTTTTTTGTCGTTTCAGTCTAGTGTGAGGATTCCAAGTAAGGCGCTTGTCTAGATGGAGTCCAAGGTAACGGATCTGTTCAACAGGGATGAGTGGAATATTGCCAAAGGATACAGTAGGACAGGTCATAGGCTTGCGATAAAGGGTAAAGGTAATTTGATGGGATTTATTGGGATTGATTTTAATTCTCCAGTTAAGACACCATTATTGAAAGGATTGGAATTGTGACTGTAGGGATTGTGATGAAACCGTTGGGTCACTACTTACGGATTACACACATGTGTCATCAGCGTAAGTAGTGAGAACAGTGCTCGGATGAATAGGAATATCAGCTGTATAAACAAAGTAAAAGATTGGGTCTAAGATGCTACCTTGAGGTACACCTGCAGACTGAGAAAATATAGATGATTATGAAAGGTTATGGTTGACTTTGTTAAACATTTAAAAACTAAACTTGAAAAAAAAAAATCTTTCGAAAACTTATAGATTGTTACTGTCCCAATTTCATGGAATAAAAGAAAAAGTCCAAATAGAAATAAATGAATTTAGTTAGTTTAAAAGAAAGATTAAATTAAGAAAAATAAAGAGGCCTAACATCAATATTATTTCTATAGATAATGTGTTAAGGCAAGATTATTTCTAAAATAGGTTTTTGGAGACAGATGGAAATTATTATAAATTCAAAAGACTGAACACATGTTACAGACTGCACTCATAAGATACAAAATCAATAGAGAATATTTTTGGGGTGGTTTTATTTTCTGTACAATATTATATATTTATGGTTTGCTTTTGATTATTGTCAGCTTGTGCCAAACAATCACCCCAAAGATGGTCTTAAATTTAGACTGAAATGTTGACACAACAAATTAGGTTCCCTTAATTGAAGTATTTATATGACTGCACCCCCAACCAACTTCTTCATTTGCACCTACGGTCGACCATACTTTTATCATTGAGAATATTCGGGAGAAGGTTGGTTTATTGTGTTGTACATGAACCATTCTGCTTTATAATCTTCTTCTGTCTCTCAGGAAGCCTCGATTGCCTTTTTTTTCCAAAATTTTGGAGATATAGTTCTGAAGTATTTATCAAGGAAATCAACACACTAATATAATGATCAGTATCAGACTAAAGAAAGGGATTGCTGAGAATCCCATACCTTTGATATTGTAAATACATTAATTATATTTTATTTGCTGTAGAAGAATTTATAGTACATGTTAAATATTGCCCTTCAGACTCTGTGCCAGCTCTATATTATATAATTGTATAGACAAATTATATAACAGAATTATAAAATACACATGGAATTGTTTTTAAACAATATAGACTAACACATTACTGTGTGTTTGCAAGATCCCAAATTGAACAAAAATAAACGTTGAGTTATAAAAATGTTTTTTTTACAAATAAATCATAAGAATAGGAACTATAAAATTAGAGACTGAAGACACAGAGAGCCCTACAATGTTTTCATCCATCACTGATAATGATCACACATTTTAATCATTACATTTTTGCATATGTTTTGTCATTATATTTTAAATGAAATTGGAGCTGGATGGTATGGTTTTCGTATTAATAATAAAAAAAATATTGTTGCAGACCTAAGGCTGGTTCAAAAACTGAACAAAGAGGTCTGCAAGCAAAGTCTCATATAAACAAAGAAATTTTAGAGTTATGCAATGTCATTTATGAACTTGCAATGATGGACAAGGAGATGGATTTGCGGAGAAACCAAAGTGCTGAAGAGAATGAACAAAACATTGTTGTTACTTTTGGAGAACTTTTTGAGGTACTAGAATAGTTCATCATTTTAATACTAAATATACATTTATCCCTTATAGTATATTTTTGTATGATGAATAAGACCATGTCTATTACAATAATTTACTTTAAAAAAATGAAAATATGAACTATGCTGAAGAAGAATAATTTCTGTTGTTGTTTCCCCTATATTTATATCAATCTAAATAATCCCAATTGAATTCTCAGCTTCAAGTTTTCTTTTTGGCCATAAATCATTATTCAAGCTTTTGATTGATAAAATATTATACCACTATTTATAGTTCATAATTGTCAAACTATAGTCAACTATTTTATACTGCTCTATTAATCAAAAATGATGATAAAGTTTTCCATCATCATATGCTCTGTGTTTCTTTATATATATATATATATATATATATATATATATATATATATATATATATATATATATTTTTTAATTGAAGTCCATTCAAATGAAATTGAAAAATTACAGACATACACGAGCATAAGCAACAAGGTTGTAGGACTCCTGATTCAAGCAAAGAAAAAGGGGTTGGTACATTTCGAAAAAGAAATGCTCTTTCAGGTATAAATTCAATTTATTATTATTTTTTTAACTAAGGCTCACCTTATTTTTTATAGTGAAATGAAAAGCAAATGGATAGTAAAGTTTTTTTTTTATTTTGCTACATATCCCCCAACAATTGAAAGAATATATATAATAATAATTCTACTAAAAGACAGTCTTGATAATGTTTAAGATTAATTGGTCTGGAAGTTCAATGATGGTTTTTAAAATTAGGTTTAGTATGTCACATCTTTTTCAGACACTAGTTAGGTTCATCCATGATTAAATTTTTAAATCATATCGTTTTGATACTTTATTCAGTTACAATGTGCAGTCTTAATTGTGGAGTTCTCAAATATTTTCAGAGTTTTGGTCCTGATTATGAAATGGATGTGAATGGCATCTATAACAAAATTTATTACTCAATAACGCATTATTCCTCTTTGATCTACAGAGGTAGCATTATAATATTCTTCTATCGAAACTTGAAAATATATTCATTTATTACAGATATATCTTTTTTTTATATATATCATTATTACAATGCCATTATATAAGCCAAATGACATACTTTGTAATTTTGAGAAACATCTTTGTATAAACTCATTCTGTTCAAGCTTTCAACATTTGTTTCGTATTAAAAAAAGGTACTTAACAATGCCATATTGATACCTCATGGACTGACAGGTGTACACAGAAGTGACAGGTGTAGATTATAATAAATAAAGATTAAAAAAAACAAAATTCTCCATTAATCTGTCTATAATGTTATTCTTTTCTCCTCTTGGCATCTCTGGAGTTAATTTTGAAATTCTAATCCCGCAGTGTGTTGAAAATATAGTCCAGAGTGCCATAGACAATTTATTTTTTATCATAAGTGCTGGAATCAGCTGCTTTATATTCAGCAATATATTATTATAAATAAAAAACGCCTTTGATTGTATGTAGCAGATTATTTCATTAACAGTTTCTGAATCTTAATCCTGTTCATTGATACACTTTCACTAATATTAGCTTTAAGAGGATTTTTCTGATATGGTTTCATGATATTTATTTCATAAGAGCAATGCATTATCAGGTTATAATCCCCAAACACTTCAAATTCAGACTCTAATGGCTATTGATTGCAGGTGATCTTAAGAAGTATTGATTAGCTCCATATAGTAAAATATAATATTTTTGTTTTTGTTTTTGCTTACTGTTGTGGTTGAATATATGCTTTACTTTCTGTATTTGATAAATTATATTGATTGCTTATTTCCACTGATCTTTTACAAACCATATTTATTAATTATTAATTTTATGAAAGTAAATCAATTACAATCCTGCAACCTCTTCTTTTCCACGTTCAAGTATGTTTATATTTATGTGGTGGTCATGAATAAGTGGTTAAGTCAAATTCTTTCATATTACGAGTGAGCGACTTAAACTTTATGTAATACCCAAAATAGAGTTATAACATACAGCTTTCTTTACACCTGAAATTTCTTCCACCAAGAAATTTCTTTAACCAATTTAACATGATGTGGGAGACGGTCTGAGGGAGCGATTAACTCATTTTGTGATATAACTCGAGTTATCCAGTTTTCACGACCGCCACAGATTTAATTGATTTTATTGATAAGTATTGTTTACTTATCAATTTACAAATTGGTTTTCTTAATATTTTCAAGAAATTTATTTTGAAAAAATTATAATTATATATTATGTTTAAACTATTTTTTATTTTACAGAGAAGGGATGATGATGTCCTCATCACTTTATTGAAACCAATAAAAGAAATTAATGCAATTACCAAGGGTAATATCCAGCAATCACCAGGCCTAGAACTAGAAGAACAGGAACCCACTTAAGGCCATTTCAGAATTCTCTGAAAACAATTTAATAAATTGTATAAATAATTTTTTATACATTTTTCTATAAGTAATGGAAATTAAAAAAAAAAAATTAGAGCTTAAAAATGCTTGATTGTATTAGTCTCATATTCACATACCCTCAAGTTGCATATTCATGCTTTAAAAAAGTAAAGCCCAGAAAATTCACATTCTTGATCTACACACTTGTATGATGATAAAGAAGAAATATTATTGATAATTGATACAGTACATTTTTATGGCGATTAAATTTCTATTTCTATTCTGTCTTGTTTTACTGTTTTTTTTTCTGATATTAACATATTATACGTGAATGGGTATGTTTAAACATAATCTATAATATTTGTAGTCCCTGTAAATAGATAGCACAAACGTTTTAACTTCATATCACAGCATCTCTCCTACACTTTTATTTTATGAAACTGTTTTTATTCAATATGGAAGTCAAGTTATATCATCCATTAGGTGACCATTTCTTATCACACATTCAAATTTTCATTCATATGATATATGGGATTTACCACTCATTCACTGGAAGGGATGGTTTATTGTGATGTAAATTATCACTCCTAATTTTCTTATTAAAAGCTTATTATTAAAGCTATGTAAAAAGAACTACATCATATGATTTTGTCATCTTCAAGGTGGAATAATCTCTTAGGTGTGTATTGAGAGTTTATATGAATACAGTTTTGAAGGAAAAAAAAAAATCATAGGATCAGAATTCATTTTAAAATGCAAATTTGAGTAACTGATTTTAAAGGACTCGGTTAGTAGTTTTAATTAAATTCACAACATCAACAAATTAATCAATTTATTTATCCTAAGAATAGAAAGGAATCAGTCATAAAGAAATATATATATATACAAATACAAATATATATATATATATATATATATATATATATATATTATATATATATATATATATATATATATATATATTTATTTATTGAAGTTCTAATTTTAATGTTTATCCCAAGGAACTCATTTGCCCGGAAGTTTGGGCTAACAATTCGGAAAAAAAAATTACTGAATCCCAACTATTCTTCTTATGATTTAATTAACAATCTACAATATACATTAATTATTAGATGCAATTCACTTGATATCATTATATTCTCCCCACAATTTTGTAAGCAGTGTGATGAGCATACCATTATTAGAACACACTGATATGAGTAAAACTATTACAATAGGTCATCAGCTGTTTCTGTCACAATTTACTTTACTCGCCTTAGGCTTCATCACTATACACTTCTATCTATTCCTCTTTGCGCCCTGCAATATACAATCCCTGCAATTCAGAATATCCAAAATCGCACATTAATAAAAATGTCTTTAGCCAAAACTGCATTTAAAACATGGCATTATTTAGACTCCTGAACACAGACAGATATCTCTAAGGAAGGCCTGGAATCTTTCAGAAACCTGCTATTCTTCAGTATCTAGAAACATTTTGAATTAGAAGTAAAATCATTTTGGCAGCAACATATTTGATATTAAACTTCATGTGTTTGTAAGTATAGATAAGTATGTTGAATAAATGCTGTTTCTTCACTATGATAAACTGTAGATGTAAGTGGGAGAGAGGAGACTAGCCCACTCGGGCACCTTCTAGGTCTACCTAATACTTAGTCATTTAATTCTGAAGCAAACAGGAATCATTACATTAATTACTTTGATTGTATAAATAGCATACCACAATTATATTAATTAGCACTACCACCCTTCTCTACCATCACAAAGTACCTGAGGTATCTACTCCAATGTTTATATGTGTGGTGATTATGCAAAAAATTACTGTCTATACAATTTTAGAATAAATGGCTCAAAAGACATTTTTTTTCTTTTTTGACTACCAATTGGATCCAATAAAAATATTCAGTACAGTGTTTATTAAAAAGACAATTGGAAATCCATATAATTGCTTGTAAAGAAACCATTCTCTGTTCACAATTTTATGCCTCCCAAAAACCCAATTTTGCTTTTAATCAGTGAATATGGTTTAATCTCATTCCAGTTTTCAGAAATTAGTTTATATACTAAATTTAATGGTGTATTTGTAAATAAAAACGTAACATCATCGTAACTGAATATGGAATAATCATTATTTATATATTTATTGCCATTAATTATATTCTTAAGTTGGATTGAATACTTAATTTCATAGTCGCTTCCTTCTGGACAAAAGACTAACTTGGAACCCGCATACTAGACTTAAACGACAAGAACTTAATCGACGATTTGGACAATTATACAGACTACTGAACAGAAATTCTAAATTATCTATCGAGAACAAACTGCTAATATACAAGACAGTACTGAAACCTATCTGGATCTACGGACTTGAACTGTGGGGGACAGCCAAATTTTCTAACATCAAACGCATTCAATCCTTCCAATCAAAAGTCCTCCGAGCAATAGTTAATGCTCCTTATTATGTATCCAACCATACCTTACACCGCGACCTAAATATTCCATTTATTTTAGACCTTATACCATTAAAATTCTCTAAATTCCATCAGAACCTTATCCATCACCCTAATCCCCTAGCTCAATCCTTATCCAGCTCCACACATCCTTACCATCCTCCTAGAAGGTTGAAACGGCAGTGGCCTCGAGACCTCTTGTAACATGTATATTGGAGTTCTAGCATTGGCTAGATTCTCCACTGACGTGCTGTATGCTTGTGAATTGTATATAAGTATGAGGTACTTTTGTATATATTTTTATTGATTTTGTTTTGTATATATTTATATTGTATTATTATTATATAAATTTATTGTTTTGTATATATCGTGTGAATGCAGTATGAATGTTGTACTTTAACCCTATTAAAAATGTCCTAAATTGGACAGATTGTAATATTGTTCAATAAAGAATTGTTTATAAAAAATTTCAGTCATTTCTACCACTAAAGCAATTAAATGTAATTTTGTAGTCCACCTTACTTACTTATATATAAATGAGAATATTAAAATAAAATGAACACATAATTATTCATAATGAAAAACTTCTTGCCTTAAAGAATACCAACATTTTTGAGAATATTTTCATCATAATTCATTGATAATTAAAAAAAAATCAGCTTAATTAGGCCTGTTTTACGTCAGTAAAAATATTAGCCATTATGTTTTTCATTTCCAAACATTACTATTTTATATAATAAATAATAATGTCCGAGTACAAGACATCCATTTACGCATGGTGCAATTCTCTCTCTTTACTATATAATTCAACATTTTTTCAGACTCTGTTAGTTATGAAATAATAAAAAATTATTAAATTTTTGGAACAAAATAAGGAGACAAGTATTCATTGCAAATTTTCAGTGTATTTGAAAGTATCCTACACATTTAATTTGGAAGTAATTATTTAATTTTAGATATAGTCTCAATAATGGGAATACAACTTCTAAAGGAAGAAAAAACATTACAATGCTTGCTCTCCAATTGTAGCACCAAGTAAAAATTTTCTAAAACTCTGAAAATTATTATTTCCAGATGTAAAAAATACCATAGAAGATAAAGGATTTTTCCATTCGTATCACTTATCGCTTTGGACTGATTTATTTTATTATAATAGAATAAATTCAGGAGGATGGATAGTTTTTGAGTGATCAACTAACATAAAAGTGAACCAAAAGTGATGTCAACTTGTAAAAAAAGAAAAAAAAGTTTACTAGTCATAATTATGTAACAAGGATATCTTAGAAAACTGTATATGATTACAATGCTTTAATATCAATTACCCTAACAAATTGATAAAGAGGATCAAAAACTTTTCTCACCGATCCGATGAAATTTAGTTTGGAAAAACAAAACATTATACCATTAAAATCTACAAATATTAGAGGCCAACACTCTTCAGGAGTCGCGTAAAAAAATCGGCAAGTTTGTGCGCAAAAAATACATTTTATTTAATATATCTGGTTAAATAATTTTGGTGTCGAAATCACCCTATTTCGAAGCGAAATAATTATTCTTTAAAATATTTAAGTATTATACTTAGTAATACAAAAATATAAATAATCTCGTCAAAACAGCGCTTTTAATAAGGTTTCTTAAAAACTGTAAGATTAAGATTCCTTTTCAGGAGTAAGGAAGGAATACGGTTTTTAAGAAACTTTATTAAAAGTACTGTTTTGACGAGATTATTTATATTTAGTTTATTATGTTTTTTTATTTACTTATATTCCTCTTTGAAACTCGGTAATTTTAACAACAAATTTATTT
This sequence comes from Piezodorus guildinii, assembly GCA_023052935.1. Lineage (NCBI taxonomy): Eukaryota > Metazoa > Arthropoda > Insecta > Hemiptera > Pentatomidae > Piezodorus > Piezodorus guildinii. The sequence continues at coordinate 69,663,588 of CM041293.1, forward strand.
TTCAACTTTCACTAGAACCAGAAATTAAATAAAATGTGTTTTTTGCGCAGAAAATTTCAGATTCTTTTAAGTGACTCCTGGAGAACGTTTACCCCTAATAGTTTGCAGATTCTAATGGTTTAGTGTCTCGTGTTACCTTAAAAAATGTCATCAAAATCGGTTAGACACATTTGGCTCAAAGGAAATATAAACATTTTAAAAATAAATGAGACACGAAAAGACACACACACAACAACCTCTCCGTGCGACTTGATTGTTTTGACTCAGGAGATCCTAAAACGTGTATTTCCGTTGAAAACTGGAATTCGAAAGTTTTTACGACCGCAATATTTCCCCATTACAATTAAATTCATATATAGGTGAGTGAGAGAAAAAAAAAATCTGAAGCGATAAACACGCGACTTTCACTTACCTCGGTTGTTAAAATTAATTTAAGATGTCTTAAATGAAGTTAGAGTTAAAAAGCTTAAATAATTAAATATTCACTTTCGTTTAAAGTTTACGATTAAATAATATACATAAGAATCACCAAAATTTATGCCCAATTCGTCAATTTACATCACTTTCCAAAACTGTATATAATATAATATTTTTCTAAAATCTTTAGTTTTCAACTTTATATTATTCATCTATATTACTATTCTTATGTTAGAAAAAAATTACCCCAAAAAATATGTTTGCTCGTCAGTTGCTTATCGAATACGTTCAACTTGTATGTTTAGCCATTTTTTTTTTTTTATCAATGCTGATATGTTTAATTTTATTTATTTTTCAAATCTACTAAATGCTCGTAGTTTTAGGCTACTTCAACACTTACTAGACAAACGGTCAAACCTTCCTCTTAACTACAAAAGGCTCATCTAAATGACTATTATAAGACCAATCTATACTTACGGAGTAGAGCTTTGGGGCACTACTAAACCATCAAATTCTTTCCGAATTACAATCCAAAATCCTACGTAAAATCCTCAACGCTCCTTACTTTGTCACGAATAAACTCATCCGTAAAGACCTTAATGTTCCCTATATTACTGATTTGGCTCGGACCAGGTATCAATCCTTTCATGGAAATCTCCATTCACAATCTAATCTACTAGTTTCCATCCTTTCTTCCTCTTCAATTCCTAATAATACTCTGAGGCACCTAAAAAGGAGATGGCCCAGAAACCTTCTAGTTAAGAATATTTTTAGAGTGCTTCCAATGTGAAGCTTCTCTACATGTATATCATGTCATAGTATTTTATAACTATCACATTTACTTGATGTATTTTTTTTGTTAATACAGTTGTAAATATCAATAAAAATGTTTGAAAAAAAAATCTACCAAATAGAATGTACCCAAAGAAAGAAAATTTAAAATATAGGTATTTAAGCTATATTTATCTTCATTATCATTTATCGAGAAGTCTGAACATGGCTCTATGAGAGTATTGTATGTAATGTTAAGTAGTTATACAAATATTAGTTTCTATAATTCTCAAAAGGTTAGTGTAACACTGAGTGATTCATTAATATATGACACTGGTATCAAGTGGCCGATTTTGATGAAAAGTTGCTGTAACATCTCGGGCTTATGGGTTGTCTTAAATATTAAATTTCAGTTTCGAACGACTTTTATTTTTTGGGCTAGACTCACAACACATACAGAGATCTTTTCGCGGGACCTGGTTATTTGAACTCCGGGAATCCTAAAACGTTTATTTCTTTTGAAAACTCGAATTCGAAAATTTTCGAGGTCGCAATACTTTCCCTAACTATATATTTCATATATAGTTAAGTGAAAGCAAAAATAAAGACCTGCTAAGCCAATTTCGATGAGTAATCGATACGTGTAAACATTTCAAGGTGGACATCAGTACAGAGACGGGCAGATGTCTATACGACGGGGGATACCATTAGCGTACGTTCCTAATTTAGCTTTGTTTTCAAAAGGAACGACGTCCGAATAGAAGGAATAGTCTTTTTTTCCCTTCCGGTCCTGAGAGACTCTGTTTACCGCGAGAGGTGGAGGTGGCTGGCCCGGGTCCAGGGTGGGGCGGCTATAACCCGAGGAAGGCGGCGAGCGGAGGACAGTCTGTAAGTGAGCGCGCCAAGATGCCCGTCGGTGGACTACTTAACGATATGATCAGCAAGTTCGACCAGCAGGCGGTCAAGCACCTCGAAGCGCAAAGTCTCAACCCCTTCTCGGGAAAGTTCAGCAGGTCACCTTCGCCTAGGCCTTCCGACGAAGACTACGGAAAGTAAGTACAGTGCTGTTTTTTGTTTATTATTTTCAAAAAGGAACCTTTGTAATCGTCCAAAGTATCCCCTATCCCCCTCCAATTTTAAGAGCTCACGATTCAAGATACATAAAACCAGAATAACAAATTTTAAAAAATCCGTCTGTCTGTAAGACTTATAAGTAACAAATTACCGTATTTCAAATCACGATACTATATACCATATATCATACCAAATGCCATACCATATACCAAAATATCTGGTGTGCACAACACACGACTTCCACTTACCTACGGCGTTGAATATAATTTAAGAATGTTTAAAAACACATAGAGATGAAAAACTATTCTCTGATTCCAAATGTAAACACAACATACCCACCACAGTGATTACAACCCAATTTTAAAACAGGACACTAATGACCTTAGATGTTGAGTGTCCATAAAAAAAAAAAATGCATGAAAAAATATATTTGCTCATTCTTCCTTTCGTTGTATATTGAACTCCTTAAAATTTTATATTTATCAGTTTTTTATCAATGCTAACAAGGTGATAAGGTTAATTTATTTTAATCTTCAAAATTAAAGATACTTTAGAGGAAGAAAATTTAAACTATAGACATTTAAGCCCTGTCAGACTATTTCAATAAGAATGAAACCTACATAGTAGTGAAGCCCATTAATTTTATACCGATATCGCGAATTTAATCAAAATCGTTAAAGCCGTTTTGAGAAAATCAAGGAAAGGTCCAAAATGCATCGCATTAAGTAGATCTTCCGGTTAGCCGGCATATAGTTGTCTTAAATATGAAATTTCAGTTTCGTACGACTTTCCGTTTTCGTGCTAGACTTCCACACACACACAGACCTTTTTGAGGGACTATGTATATGCCTGAGACGTGTACAGAAACTTTTTTTTAATAAAATCAAAAGAGCCACTTTATACCATGCATTTTGCACCTTCTTAAGAATTTCTCAAAAACGGCAGTAACAATTTTGAATAAACTTGCCATATCAGTGTTAACTTTAATGGGAAATACTATTATATAGGTTTTATTTTAATAAAAATAGTCTGAAAGGGCTTAAATGACAATATTTTAAAATTCCGTAGATTCGAAAAAATTGACTTCTGAGTCCAAATGAAGAAGTCCCACAAAAAGGTCTGTGTGTTTGGTCAGTCAAGGCTAAAAATGAAATTTGTAATTAACTGAAATTTCATATTTACAGCAACTTTTCCGACAAAATCGGCAGACAAGAAGAGCCACTTTATGCAATGCATTTTGCATCTTCTTAGGGTTTTCTCAAAAACGGCACTAACGATTTTGATTAAACTCGCTGTATCGATGTAAAATTTAATGAGCTTAAATATAATGTAGGTTTGTTCCTTATATAAAGCACGATTAATAATATAATAATTTTTTTATATTTCGTTATTGTAATATATTTCATTAAATATTGTTGTAAAAATACAAAAAATCATTTATTTTATTAGACTATCTTAACAGTTAGTTTTATTATTTGAATCGGATGAAGAAAAATTCGTGTTATCATCAATATTTTACTGTAATTTTACATATTTACAAGTTACATATTTCAATCTTTACACTAATTTTACTCTTTCAATTAACATACGACAATAATTGCAAAACGAAAAATAAAGGAATGATTTTTATGATTGAAATTCTAAAGTAAATAAATTTTAATACAATATACTAAATTATTACTATGACACCAAGTTTTAGTTCTTGTAAAAAGTAAACAATTACATAATCATATATTTGAAAAAACAATTAGTACATAAAAATATATTATTTTACAATGAGTAGTAAAATAGCATACTGTTTTATTTTTAATATCATATTTTTCTCTCACTAGATTTTTAATTAATACCTGTACGAAATTAATTAGTAAATAACATTTGCTATTAAATTAATTCACTCTTAAAATTAAGTAGTTTTTAGGCGCAGTATATATCTTGAGCAATTCAACGTTCATAAATAAAATGTTGAAGGGTTAACCTCTTGCAAGAAAAAGTGAAAAAAAAATTTAATTCACCAATTGGGTCAATGTGACGCTAAGGTATTCATCACGAAAAGTTTTGTTCGGAGTCATTTTAGATAAAATGATATAACTTTCTAATATGATAGCTCAACTATTTTTTAAAAGCCATTCGCCTAACCACATGCAGTGTACTTAAGAATGTTCGACTTAAAATACCTACAAAGGTAGCGAAAGTACTCGACGCATATCTTTCATGAATCGAATTTATTAAAATTTATATTTAATTTAAATTTTTAAAATAATATAAAATTATATAATTATAATATTATTATAATAATATTAATAGAAATAATTATATTATTTATAATAATTGGCAGGCATCACTTGTAGCTGGGTGGCTAGCGTAACAGCCTCCCATGCTAAAGGTCACGGGTTCAAACCCGCAAGTGGTCCTAGGATTTTTTAATGGGAGTAAAAAATCCTTAGTTACGCCGTCCTTCGGAGGGGACGTTAAAAGCGATGTCAGGTACTCATTACAGATCCCTGTCCTAATAAAACCTGGATAGGCAAAATTTAGGACTCCCACTGTAGCATCGTCCGATTAGCCATAGTTGCATAAAGTGACGTTAAATAAATAAACAAACATAATAATTGGCATTATATTATTTATAATACTTAGCATTATATTATTTATAATAATTGACATTATATTATTTATAATAATTAGCATTATATTATTTATAATAATTGGCATTATATTATTTATAATAATTAGCATTATATTATTTATAATAATATAATGTTATTAAAAATATTAAAAAATGACAGAAAAAATAGCTTACTTTATTTAGTGGGGAGAAGTTAATTCTGGAAGCAGTCATCAAAATACTTAATTAACTTTTCTACTTTATAATTAAGTTTTTTGATGACTTCACCCGGAATGAATTTCTCCCCAATATATAGACACAGTCAACCATTCTCATATAATTCCTTTATTTAGATTTCATAATTTAAATTTTTATCAGTATGAAATAGATTTTGCAATACGAAATAACACTTTTTCGTTTGTTCCAATGACTATGATAATTTTTTTTTTTTAAGATTATGATTTTGATTTTTCAATATTTTACAAATGGCCACATGCCTCAAACTTTATACATGTTGTGGTGATTGCTCTAATTACATGTTACTTTCACGTGATATTTACACTTGGGGTTAATGTTAATAGTAGCCTATGTAAGGAAAAATCTAAAAACAAAAACCTACACAATTATTTTTTTTTTAAGATTAAGATTTTTAGTTTTCTATATTTTACAAATATACAGATTCTTTTACAAGAATTTTATTTTAATGTAACTTCTCTAATCTTTCTCTTGTTTTTAAATGTCTTAATTATAATAATCATCATATACAATCATATAAAATAATTATCATATACTAGGATACTTAATTTTGAGTTAAAATTTGTACCATACTCATCATTTGATAAACATCTTCGTCTGTAAAGTTGAAAATAAAACTTTATTCTGAGTTAATATTATATCTATTAGGACAAATTTTATTTTATAATTTATTTAATTTATCCGAGGTTCTGTTTGGACTGTTTTTAGCAAAGTCGAATTTACACTTTTGAGCAGCTAACCCAAACGATAACCTCAACCTGGAGGTCCGGAGTTTTCTTTCAGGATTTTCCTTTCCTTAGAGAATTTTCCATCACCTGGTTGACGAGTTCTATATAGATCTACCCGGGTCTTTAAACATGTAAAGATAAATAAAGTCTGTAAATGTTTTACTAATGGTTTTGAATTCATCAAATGCTAAGATTTGAATTGCTATTAATTGCTAACATTGGTAAAAAATTGGGAAAAGTCAATGATATCGAACAGAAAAACTTATTTTATTAACGGATGTCTGGGAACCAGTTTCGCAGCTGATATTTAAGATTCAAAATGTTGACGAATTAAAAAAATAAAGTATGATTTATTTTCACCTAAATAATTAAAAAACCTCTTGACAGAATGAATTTTATTTTCAAATCTAAGCGTAAGAGTTTTTAAAAATAATTATGAAGACTAATCGAAACGATTTAAAAATTTTTCAAGAGAAAAAGAATTACGTTTTGATATTCACAACTGCATTATGAAATACTTCTAGTAAATGTGGTACAATATGTCATGATTCACATGCAGGGATACTACCCATCGGCAGTGAACCGAAAACTATGCTAAACCAGTAAGATCCTGGAGCCATCTTTTTTTCAGACGCCTCTGATGATTATCAGGGATTTTAGAGGAAGCAAGGATTGAAACTAGTCTGGTAGAAAAAAATAAATAAATACGAATTGAAGGAATTTGGTAACCAAATAAAGGAACGGGTGTTTCCCAGCAATCAGATGACCTGTTACTTAACATATAATAATTACTAGATGAGGAAGATGGTTGGGGGTGCAGTCATAAAAACAAAATAAAAATAAAAACACACTTTAACGAGTAATATTTTTGGATGACCGCATCCCCAACCATCTTCCTCATCTAATATTCTAAGCTCCATCATTATGCATTCTTAAGACACCTTCTCTAAGTCACCCTGATGAAGGCCAACAATGTAGGCCGAAACGTCGGCACACACTTACAGTAATTATTGGGTTGATGCAAAATTAATGCAGGTTTTTAGTAGGTATTGTAAATACGCCATATCATTACTTTAACCATATATATTTAATCAAAATAATTTCCATCTGAATCAATGCACTTTTGCCAACGTTCAACAAGCTTTCTTATTCCACCAGAAAAAAAATCCGAATCCCTGGACTCAATGAAATCACGAAAAGAATTTTCAATGTCGTCCTGGTTTTGAAAATTTTTCTCCCTCAAAAAGTTGTCCAGATGCCTGAAAAAGTGGAAGTCTGTAGGAGAGAGGTCAGGCGAATAAGGCGGATGTTGGAGAACTTCGTAGCCCAACTCGTGCAGTCGTCGAAGCGTTGGTTGTGCAACGTGTGGTCTGGCGTTATCGTGGAGCAGGATCGGCCCCTTCCGATTCATCAATGCTGGGCAAAGACGTTGCAATTTTTGAGTTCCGAGTTCCGCAGCCATTTCTCGTGTGGTTTTGGTTGGGTCTTCTTCCACTTTTGACCTCAGCTGGTCGTTGTCCAGTGCAAGATGACGGCCCCGACCTTCCTTGTCTTCGAGGTCGAAATCTCCTCTGCGAAACTTCTGGAACCAACGCTGCACCGTGCACTCATTAATAGCCCCTGACCCCACACTTCATTAATATTACGAGCCGTTTGCGCAGCGCTGCGCCCTAATTTAAATTCGTAAAAATAAATTTGACGAAAATCGCACTTTGACATTTTCGATTCAAGACCTTTGAACACACTGAACAAAACGATTTTACTAAACAAATTCATGGTGAAAGAGAGGGTATTAGATAAGGTTTGTTTTGGTATAATAATGATCAATGTTAGGATTAGCTTTGTTTACACAATTGGAATTAAGATATTGCAATAGAGGAAACCTGCATTAATTTTGCATCAACCCAATATTACTTCTTAATGTTTAGGTTTTTTGTTTTTTTATGACCGCACCCCCAACCATTTTCCTCATCTGATATTCTAAACTCCATCATCATAGAATAATTACGAGTTTGCGTCTCAGTTCCGGGGCGGCTTTTTAACTCACTATTAATTCGCCGCCCACTCCCCATGGCACGAGAAAACCTCGAATAGTTTTAAAAAGCGAGGTAGGAGTGGAAATAAACTAATAATAATAAAAAAAACAACCAAATAATGAAGAAAAGATCAAATACATATATAAACACACACACATACATACATATATAATTTTATTATTTAAAAAAAAAGTAAGTATAGTAAAAAATATGTATAATATACCGTTAAAAAGTTAAAAAAAAAATTAGAATCCTGGATTAAAATAGATGCCGTTTTGACTCTGGGTTGTTACAGCTTGACGACTTCCCTCAACCATCAAAAAATGGACTCCTTTGATTTAAATGCTTCCTTTAGTTCATAATAGGATTTTTATCAGAAACCATATTACGTAATATAACTTTTCCTGCTTGGAGTGATTTTTTTTTCTTTTAGACTAACCAGGAAAAATGCCATTATATTTATTTTTTTGTATAGTGTTAAGTGGAGTGCGCTAGATCATGCTTAAGTTATTCATCAATATTTAATTATCATGTAGATATATATATATATATATATATATATATATATATATATATATATATATATATATATGATAATTAAATATTTATAATATATATTTATATATTACACTACATTCATACAATAACTAATACTATGACATTATGTAATGTCATACATATTATATGACATGCCATAATATCTTAATTCATGTATACATATTTTTGAGAATAATAAAGCATACCTATGAAGAATTTATAAACTAAAATTCTTTATAATTAAAAATACTAGCAAATCTGACGCGCGTAACACACTTCTTTCACGTCCCTCACTACTTAAAATCAATTTTAAAAATTTAAAGAAAAAAAAATTGTCTTGGTTCGTTAGAAACATTTATTTTAGACCAAATATTGCAACAATTGAAATTTTACAACAACCACTTAATGTTTAGTATGTTATATTTTCACTTCATTTGGGACTGTACTAAAAAAGACTGACACGGAGCACCCACATTAGACTTAAATAACAACAGCTGAACAGACGATTTGGACTACTTCCCGTCTGCTTGACAAATGATCAAAATTATCCGTGAACACCAAAATCACTATTTACAAAGTACTGATCAAACCATTATAGATATATGGGATAGAGCTATGGGGATCTGCCTAAAACTCTAACATCCAAATAATTCAGTCTCTTCAATCGAAAATATTGCGAAAAGCCGTGGATGCACCGTTTTATGTAACCAACGAATTACTTCACAAGGACTTGGACATACTCACAGTTTCAAACACAGCCACAGAATATTATAAAAGATTTTTGACAGACTGACTTACAACTTAAACTCATCGGCCCAAACACTTAAATCCTACACCAACCCGTACAACCCACCCCGACGACTTTTGAGGCGGTGGCCTAGAGATGCCTTGATTTAACCGACTTTCGGAAGTTATCATGTTTGCTTATTGCAGATTGCAAATAACAATGCAGAACAAACAAAAAACATTTTAAATAAATAAATGATATTTTTATTATGTTTTAGTACTTACCATATAAATACCATTTTGCGGGACATCTTCACCAACGTTATTTTGATCAATATATTATTTTTTTTTATATCCTTTGACTTTATTTTTCAAGTAAATACACATACATTAATCTATGTATATACACTAATAACTGATATATACATTCCACGGCTTAGGCCTCGTGTTGCTCGTAGGTATTCTAAGATTCATTTCACACTTTCGCGGTATGCGGAGTGCGGTGGCTTTGTGCCTTTGTTTAAGTAAAATGGGGATGGAACATTCTGCTGGTGGTTTGATCAATATACGTATCCTATCAATATACGAATCTTAACAATTGATATATATTGTAACTAGGATACGTATATTTGATCAATATACGTATCCTAGTTACAATATATGTCAACTGTTAAGAATCCTTTCAACGAAAATGGCGACTTCAACCTAGAATAAAACAGTCCTTAATATATAAAAATCGGGCTTATCCTTCAAAATAGTGAAATGAGTGCTTTTCGTATGACTTATGCTATTCATAACATCATTTGAATATATAGGATAACTTTGACTAATAATACTTTACAGTATTTAAATAATCCATTAAAAATCATTCAGCTGATAACTAAAAATGGTACAATTCTTTCAATAAAATTCTATATCGTTTACATCTTGAAAATCTAAAGTTACTCAGAAAACAAAAAGAAGTTATGAGTCGGATGGAATTCCTTTTATTGTTAAAGAATTTAAGCGAGACAAAACAACGATAAATTTACTATATTAACAAATCATTAAGAACTTTATATGTTATTTTTAAAATGAATATAATATTATTCTATGAGACATTAAATAATGAAACCTAATAAATTGGAATATTTGCTTCGTTTGATAAATATAATGGGATTTCATGGGAAAAGCTCTTGTAAATCGAAAAATAGAAGATTCAATACACGTTTTTTTAAAATGTATTTTGTCATATGGCATAATTACTTGTTGTATTATGAAATACAGTTGTAAATTTCAATAAATAAATGTTTAAAAAAATTTAAATAAAGTTTTTATTAAAAAATTTGAAAAAAGGATCACATTAAGTTTCGATGGAAATATGCTTTTTGGGAGAACTTCAGGGTGTAGTCAAAAACACACACAATTAATTTAATTTAATTATTTTATTAAACTTAATTATGTGTTCTTTTGAAGGCACCCTGAACTTCTCCCAAAAACATATTCTCCCATATATTAACACAGTCAACCATTGTCACTTTAGGATGAAATATTTTTTTATATCACTTATATGCTTCTGTGGTTAATCGGATGTAACAACTATGGGATTCCTAAATTAAGCATATCCAGGTTTAGTTAAGAATGTTGTCTTTAACGAGTACCTTACATCTCACTGTCAGCAAAATATATTGTTTTTAAAGTTAAGAGTTTATGCTTGACACGGCTCACAAGTTTGACCCGAAACGTCGTCAAAAGTAGAATATTACAAAAGACTATTATTATCCAGATTATTTCTACCTACGATTCTTAAAAGTCAATTGATTAGTGTTTAAGAATCTTCCTGATTGTAATACATATAATTAAAAAAGCTAAAAAAATATTTATTTAAACATTATTCCCAATAATGAACCTTTGTAATCGACCACAAAAAAAAAAAAAATTACCATTTCAAATTTTTTTAATTATTTGTGACCATCAGACAATAATATTTGCTATAATAATTCATCATGTATTTTAGTAAAGATTGTTCAAAATTATAACCACCCCTAATCTGTTCTGATTTTGAACTTGGAACTATCTTCCATTATTTATTATCATAATATTAAATCTCATTTGAGCGAAATTTATCGTTAAATACAGTTAAAATAAAAAGAGTGTTACTTAAGATGATAAAATTGTTTTGTGATAAGGAAATTTTTTTTTAATAGTACAGCATACTTGACAACGTATCTGAATCACAGTTAGTCTTTATCGATTCTACTAAAGAATATCTAAACATAAAAAATGAAAAGAAAGAAGGAATGAAACAGATAACGATGAAATATTACGACACCTGGAGATTACAGTGCAATAAAAAAACTGCAATTTCTCTAATCGGCAGCTTGTCTCATTTCCGGCTTTGATTTTTATATCATAATAATTTTCTATGTCGAACTGAGATTAAAAAAAAAAAAATCTAATTGCCATCTTCCTTTACTTTTCTTCAATAATATCTCTATTATTATTCTTATTATTGCTTGGCGAATTCGAACTAAAAAATAGAAAATAACCTTGTCAATTGTAGGAAATTACGTAATACGGAACTATATTTCTTTTTATAATAACTAATAATTAAATATTATATTATTAGCTATTACATTTTTAATAGAATACAAATGTAAACATATAGACTAATGTTTGGTCATAATATCTAATTTATTTATTTATTTGATTATGTAAAATTTTAAGTACGAAAAAAAAACTCTACTTAGATAAGTTCTAATATTGGATGTCAGTGTACTTAATATTGTAGTGTACTTAGTATTTGATTCAGAAGTTGGTTTAATATCATTGATTGACAATAATATTAGACAAAGATTTTAAATTATTGATGTAAGATATTTAATATTTTAAATTTATAAATCAATTCTCTTTTAAACTTTACATATTTTCATCAACTAACATCCTTATTATGTCATAATTGTCATGATTTGGAACATACTTTTGAACTCTGTAATTACTGTTGTTTTTTTTAGTTTCTGATGCAATCCTGTATTTCTATAAATTCCAATAAGCTTTTTTGTTAATTAGTCGAATACATGTATTTATGAGTGAATAACCTATTCTAGTGCTTTCATTATTAACTAGTTAACAGACAAAATGAGCTTGTTGTAACCGAAACTTATTAGAATTTTAAGTGGAATAAGGCAATGTAGATGCTATATGACGCATGTTCGAAAAGTGCGTTTGAGGAAATAATTTCATATTACAAGATATAAACAAAGAACGTTACAGGAACGATTAAACCAAACTCGACGAAATAGACATGCCACTTTTCACATTATTTTCTCGAGAACACATTGAACGATTTTCTTTATTTAATTATAGTATAAAATGAAATAGGAAATATAAATTTAATATCCTGTAGCTTTTATTTTCAATGAAATAGTCTGAGTGGGCTTAAATTTTAAACATGGTTGGCCATCTTCAACTAATGTACCTTAATTTTAATGAGTTGAAATAATCAAGTATTGATAGTTGCATGAATCGATGTAAAATGAACGAAATTGATTTATATATATATATATAATATATATATATATATATATATATATATATATATATATATATATAGATATATATGAATTATTCCTGTATGAGAAAATTGAATAAATGTCCGAAACATCAATGGCTCACCCTGTCCAAATCAGCCTTTGCAAACTTCAACGTGGCACCCAGTCAAGATTTAACTGGTTTGGTCCATTGCGTTCATACATACACCCTATAGTTTCAGAATACAGAATCGTAGGTTGTGAAAACGATTATATCTGTTTTAAATAAATAAAACTGAAATGTCCGAGATTTTATTGGCGCACCCCAAACGGTTTTTCGCGCCGTGATCTCCCTTCTAGGCATAAAAAGGAATGAAAAGGCTCGCAGAAACCGTTACACCTTCGGCAAGCCGACCAAGAGGTTTGGAAACGCCTTCTGTATCTTTCATTTGCCTCCTGGGAAGATGTACGCTAGTGAGTGAGAGGATTTTTATTGGCCGTCATTGTCGCACCCACTCTACCTCTGCTAGTTATTTTTAATTGATTCATTTTCTATTTTTCCGTGATAGGGTTCAGCTTACTGAGTAGATTGATGTACTTTTTTCTTTTGATACTTTGTTTTGGAGAGAAAAATTTTGGAAAACCTTCGATTTGTCATTGACGCACCCGTTATTAGCGAAATTCACAGAAGATGCGACAATTATGGAACGGGTGTTTTTTTTATTCCCCTTTAAACATACTGCTCTGGTATGAAGGAATATTCTGATTCACACTTTATCGTACTCAATCGGGTGCTCATCGTCAAGAAACGAATTTTTTAAAATATTTAACAGATGAAAGATGCGAGGACTATCTTAACCCTTTTAGACGTTAAAAAACCTTCGGGAGGTCATTCCAAAAATCATTGGCTCACCGACTCATCATTTGCTCACCACTAGATCGTCATTAGGCCACTTTCTGATTTCTGGAATAATTGTTTTTAAATAAATTAATTAATTATTAATGGAATCAATTATTTTGATAATTAATCCGAATCAAGCCCTGCTAAGTTCTACATCAGATGAGATTTCATGTATAGGGATACAAAAAAAAAAAAAAAAAAAAAAAAAAAGGATGGTCCAAAAATTCAACTTATGAAATTTTCAATATACTCGCAAAAAGACCCGCAGAAAGACGCACCCGATTGTACGTTTTGCTGAGAATGGCCCATATATATATAATATGGGCTATTTTCAACGAAACGTACAAGCGCTGTTCAAATGATTTCCCTCGTACTAAAACTTGTTACAATTCCAACTTTTTATTTTTTTTTATAGATATTTGTCTGCTCTACTTGGTGCGCATTCATAAGTTCAAATAAATTAATTAATCCTGTATGAAAAATTTAAATAAATGTCCGAAACGTCATTGGGTCACCCTGTCCAAACCAGACTTTGCCTATTTCAACGTGGTACCCAGTCAAGGTGATGGAAAGATTTCATTAATTATTTAATTACTCAAATTTTTACAATATGTTTAAATCAACGTTTTCTTATCTTCCACAGAACATATTACATGGATTTTCTTTTAAATTGCGAATTGATAAAAAAAGAGCCAACTCTCACCCCTTTGTTATTTATTTACATATAATTACTTCGTTTGATCTTGCATTATTTCATTATCATACAGTCCCCAGTGTCATCATGTCTTCATTATCAAACTATGAAATGGATATATATTTTTAGACAGGTCATTAAGGATTCGAAATAAATAACAGCAAATACTTGTTTGTAGTATTTCAGTTTAATGTTGCCAGATAATTAGCTCACTTTCTGATTTCTGGAATAATTAAGTAATTAATGATTAATGGACTTTCTTATTTTGATAATTACACCAAATCAAGCTCTGCTGAGTCATCAGATTTCATATATAGTGACACAAACATATACATATATATATATATATATATATATATATATATATATATATATATATACAGTGAGTGTCAAAAGTATTCGGAATTCGTATTTCTTTTCGTTTAATTATTATATTTCACAACTATTAATTTACATAATTCTTTTTCACTACCAAATCTTTAAAAGAGACTCCCATGAAGGAAAATCACTGACCAGATAACCGAAAAGTTTATTGTTTTTAAAAATATCCGATTAATAATGTAAAATTACAAGATCGTTCAATGTCAAAAGTATTCGGAAATCGTAATATCCTGTTGTTTAATGGTTTCAAATTTTAATATTCTCACCAATCTTCGACATAATTTTATGTTCTTAACAATTCTCCTCTCTCATGTTATATATATGCAACCATTAAAAGATTTTTTTTTAAAATAAGGCCCTAAAATAAAAACGCAACGATCGTATGACGCCCTCGAATAATTTTTTAACACGTAACCACTAAAGAGAAATAGTTGAGATGTTGAAAAAATTGATGAGAATATATGGTTGGCTATGTACAGTGTAGTAATGATGTACAGTGTAATAATAAAAGCAAAAAAGTAAGCGTCCAAAAAATATTAAATGTTAAAACTGAAAGACTGATTATTCATCAAATAAGAAAACAATACCTCAAATGAGAAAACCTTAACTTATTTATGAATTTTTCAGAACTTCTGGATACACAATAAATTTGTCAACTGTTCGCCGCGTTCTAAAATCATTTTACGAAAAGGAAAACATGGTACAAGAAGTGCGGAAAACGTCTATCAGCAGGCAAGGAAATAAGAGAATAGGCTGAATGTTTGTAACATTTTTTAAAGAGAAGGTTGGTGAATTAAAATGTTTACAGATGACTCCCTTACTAAAATACATGGTTCTTATGAAAAGATTATGGTTTGGAGAAAACCAAATAAAGAATTTACTATGCCATAGTAAAACACCTTGAGCGGTCAGTGATATTTACGTGCGTTTTTCTTTGAAGAAGTTTGATAACATTGGGTTCATGGACAGAATTATTGATAGGTTTGTGTATTTTTTAAGTATGAAAAGCCAGAATTAGAAGTAGAAGAAAAATTAGGTATAAATTAAATTATTAACATACGCGCGACCATGACTATGGACATATATACGTTATTTATTCATATTTAGTTGCTGCAAAATTTTCAAAAAGTTCTCGAAATTCCTCTTCCATTATTTCTTTTAAATTTAATTAACTATTTTTGGGTCTTACTAAAAAGGAAAATCAGGAAATACTATATTCAAAATGAAAATGGCCTCAAGATACAATTAGTGTTGGAGTGGGGTAATATTTCACACTAAACAATTAATTAGTTAGTAAGATCAATTAATAGTTGGCTAAAATCTATAATTATACAAAAGTTTTTACCAACAGGATGTTTATTTATGATCACTGCACTAATATAACTAGAAAACCACGAAATTCCGCTTACTTTTGACACCATTAACATACACTATTTCTAATTTTTTCTTAAATAACCGTTCAATACGTTAATAATAAAATAATTGTCGTTATTTTTGGTTTAAGATATTGTATACCTTCCTTCTAACATTATAAAGTAGTTAATAACTCTTTAAAAACATAAAAAATAAGTTAAAAACAAGTGAATTACAGAATAGTAGTGAATTCCGAATACTTTTGACACTCACTGTATATATATATTTTTAATGATTATTGTACATGCTTTCTATTTTCATATTAAATATTCTAAAAAGTTGTCCATATTAGGACTGATTGTAATATAACTCAATAAAACTTGTTGAAAAAAAAAAAAAAAAATGATAGTCTAAAATAAATGTTTCCATAGCCAGTCAATTTAAATACTTTTTTTGAACTCTAACTTTAAATTATAAAATATTAACAAAGGGTTAAAAATGTATTTAATTTTATTTGCAAAATATCATTTTCTAATGATATTGGATATAATATGACAGCTGTTGTAATTCTGAGGTGAAGTACGAGAATATAGCATAGTTTTAGCTGCATATTTATATAAAATTGTTGTAATATATAGAATATAATGAAAATAAATATTTATTTTAAATAAAAATGTTTGAAGAGTTTCAAACCAACTTTACTCCCACGTGTCAACACAAATTGATTTCTTCCCTACAAATATTTACATACTTTCTTATTTATTTCCTGAGAGAAATAGATTCGGACGTCAACAAGCTGGTTTATATGAATTCACTCAGCCCAAATTAGAATGTAGATTTATATGAAATAAATAATTATAAGATAAACAGTCGCATTTACTAAGAACATAAGAGGGACAAAAAAAAAAAAATTTATATTAGTGATCATAGAGAAATTTGGGAATATTTTTTTATTATTTTCAATTCTTTCCATATATTATAGCAAGAAATATTGTTACAGGAATGTTTATTACTCAATAGTTTCAATTTGGCATACACATTAGGAATCAGCATTTTTATTTTAAACGTTATACTTTTTTTTTTTTTATTAATATTTCATTTTATTTTTTTTTTACCCAAAAATAATAGTAGCACTCCTTCATTAAGTTAAGGAGCATAAAAAGACCGATTTTCAAAACTTTAACATATGAAATTAAGTAGACTCATATAAATTATAAATTGATTTATTTTATATGTATATGAATTTATGGATTAAGGGAAAACCCTTCAAATTATCAATTAGTTTAATTGAATTAAATAAATAGATGCAATTATTATAATTTTACATTTCATTAAAATAGGGCTCAGCTTGCTTTTATAGGCTATCACACGGCATAACTTAATTGTTTTATTTTTATCCATTGAGCTTAGATTTTTTCTTTTTTCCCTCTGAGAATCTGCACAGAACTCTGTGTTAGGAAATATTCTTAAAAATATTTCAATTTTATATTTTTTCATCTGATTGTATTAATGGATAATCGTCAATTATTCAAAAACATTTTAAATTCGTGGACTGTACCGATTTCGAAAACCTACTACACACTGTTCGAAAATTTTGACGAGAAACTTTATTTACTGATAATTATTACAATCTGTTTCAGAATGAACAATAGTAATACTGATATGGTTCGAAAATTAAGGGACCATTTTGGACAGTGACGACACTGAAAATGAATTAAATATTAAAATTTTATTTTATTAAAAAACAAAAAAAAACATTATCTATTTTTCAGGACAATTCAAATAAATACATACATCTATAATACACAATCATTTCGTTTTGAAAAGTTCTTTTTGTATATTTAATATTATTTAATACAAAACGTTTAATGTTGTTCTATTAGGTCTGAATTATCTTACCATTTATAAATTTTCTCGTACAGGGTCTATTTTATAACCTGTCTAAGGAGCTCTGAAAGATACTTCCTATAAAATAAAAAATAACACATATCATCTTATTAGCATTGGTGGAACACTGCCAAATATACGTGTTAAATGAATTTGATAACCATTTAAAAGAGGGATTACTTGTAGCTGGGTAGTTAGCATCCAATGGGTAACAGCCTTCTATGCCATAGGTCACGGGTTCAAACCCGCAGGTGGTCCTGGGATTTTTTAATGGGAGTAAAAAATCCTTAGTTATTCCGTCCTTCGGATATTTTATATATCAAGTAGCAAGGTGCTTTGTAAAAAAAAAATAAACGTTTTGGAGGGAATAAACCAAATTATTGAATTTACAAACTTATAAGTTTATTTCAAGTGTCATTAGTTATTCATGAGAAAAATGAATTTTAGAATTGAGAAACTCCATGTCATTACAGCGATTGGATGGAAGGAACCGAAAATTAAACAAAAAACTGCTGTATACAGGGGTTACCTGTAGCATGGTGGTTGGCATAACAGCCTCCTATGCCCAAGGTCTCGGGTTCAAACCCGCAGGTGGCCCTACGATTTTGTAATGGTAGTAAAAAAATCCTTAGTTATGTCGTGCTTCGGAGGGAACGTTAAAAGGTGGTCACGAGCCTGTGCGATGTGAGACACTCGTTAAAGACAACTATCCTAATAAAACTTGTAACAATAAGAAATTAAATAATTTATCTCAATAAGATTGTCATGAAGGGGGGAGTGAAGCGCTACGAGTGGCGACTCTCGAAGACAGAGAGAGAGAGAGAGACTTACGAACTTTCCGAGAGTGCACTTGTTAGTGGTTTTGTGTAGTACCGTTAATTTGTCTAATTTTACCTTTTCGTATGTACCTTTTATAATAATAGTTTTCTGTGACCACACACACATGTAATCATTTAGTTGATAATATAATAATAAGTCTGGAATCAACTGTTAGTAGTTTAATTTATTTATTTTGTATATTAACCAATAAAAGTGGCTTATAGCCTAGCGCCCAACATGAAGTTTTCTATGTTCTCTTCCCGAAAATTAATTGGTTACAAACTTGGATAGGCAAAATTTAGGACTCCCACTGTACCATCGTCCGATTAGCCATAGTAGCATTAAGGGACGTTAAATAAACAAACAACCAACTTAAAGAGCAAACATATTTTTTTTTTTGTAATTTTGCTTTCACTTAACTGTTTCGAATTCCAGTTTCAATGGAAATACTCGTTTTTGGGTCCTCTGAGTACAAATGACCAAGCCCCACGAAAAAGTGTGTGTGGTAAGTCTAGAACGAAAAAGAAAAAATGCTGTAAGAAAATGAATTTATATATTTAAGCCAATTAAACGCTTGAGATATTACACCAACCTTTCCATCAAAATCAGCTAACGGGAAGTGCTACTTTATAAAATACATTTTGCACTTTTTTTCAATACTATTTTTTGGAAAACGGTTTCGATTAAACTCGTTATGTCCATGTAAAATTGAATGAGCTCTGTTATCATAAATGTTTTAGGCATACAAAACGCATGGTATAAAGTGGCTCTTCTGGCTAGCCGATTTTGTTGAAATAGTAGCAGTAAAATCTCAGGTATATACGCTTCTAAAATATGAAATATTTGTTATATACAACTTATCGTTTTCGAGCTGGAGTAGCACATACGCACACACAGACCTCTTTTCGGTATTTGGTCATTTGGACTCAGGAGACCCTTTATTCCAGTAAAAACTGATATCTATTTCTCAACAATTTTTACGATCGGAATACTTTCCTTTATAAAATAGTTGATATATAGGTAAATCAAAGTATACATCTTATCTTAAGTAACCTAAAAAGGTGATGCAACGTGACAAACTGCAAATATAGACATTTATGCATGAGGTTTACTTGAAAAATTATAGAGGAAATGTTATACAAAATAAGAATGCTCATTAAATTGTTCTATATTGGTTAGCTAAAATACATTCATAGAAATATTGCCATTGAAACGATCCCTTAATGTTTATATCTGACACCTACATAACTTCTGTTAGGGCCCTGCCAACAAATTTGCGTCAGAGAAACTTCTCTCAAAACAACAGGTGTTTCAAGGCCTCCTTGCACATTTGAAAAAAATTGTTTTCGATTTATGTTTTAACAATAGATGGTCTTGTAAGTTAAAATTATAAATGACTGATTTTTCTTTAATACTATACAGTGTATTCTTTAGTACTCGACTGTTTCATTACTTTATAATAAATAAAGCCTTTATGAATGTAGTTTTAATGTTCTATTATAATTTTTTTTTAATATTCCTAGCACACTTCAGTTTCTTAAACTACTGAATCGTCTTAGGATTCTATAATAAAATTATTTTATTATTATTATTATTTTTTTACAATTAGATAATATATAAAAGGCTTAATCTGTGCTGGTTTTTAATTGACTATTCATCGCATTTTTTTTTTAATTATTGTTCATGAGCTATGTTTTAATAAGAATGTATACTTTAAGGCACTGCAATGAAAATAAGTAATAGGAAAAATGAGAAAGAATTTTTTTTTTTTTACAATGTTCGACTTTTTGACATCCAAAATTGTCTCATACCATTAGGACTTTTTCCATTATTATTTTAGGGACACAGGACTCAACGTCCTGACAGAGGGCGATATCCCTCATCTTATATCTGATCAAAACTACCCGTAGTACAAAGCCTTTTTATACGGGTGGAAGGAACAGAGTGGTCCAAGCCACTTCAATTTGAGATAGGAGAGAAGATTCTTCGACCACCGAACATCCGAAGACCACCCTGCATCCATGCTGTGTGATTAGTTTCATAGCAGTTGTGGGCTGTATCTATGGTACTTCCCACAGCTGCAAGTAGCCGTATTGCCTCAATGCAGTGGAGGGTAATAAATAAATAAATAGTCTCATACCATTAGATTGTTTTTCCGAAACAAAAAAAAAAAAAAAAAAAAGAGCATTTAATAAAAATTCAGGAGTTATAAAGATTATAAAAAAATGAAAAAATTTCCCAACTGTTAATTTAATGCCAATAGAAAATATTAACACTTTTCAAAAATACTTTGGTATTTTAGAAAATTTAAATAAATTCGTTTAATTTAAAAAAAAAAGCCAGATCAAAATGGATCAATCTGCTGCTCTTAAGTTAAAATCAAAGTTAATATAAAATTTTATATAAATACCTGTTTATATAAATTCAGACCTTATTGAAGAAATAAATGAAAAAAATGTTTATTAACACAAAAATAAAATTTGACTAATTAAATCTTTGCTAATTTAATATCATAATAAAATATAAAAACTAAGCTAATGAGTTGTAAAAAACAAAACATAATTAAGAATTAATCATTAAGTAATTCTTTATAAAAATTTAAATTTCATATTCAAAATAACCACTTCTTAGGTAACCATCTAACTTATTTGATCATTTCAACCTTTTTTATTGCATTTTTTAAGATATCAAGCGAAAGATCTATTGGCTAAGTTATTGTACAGTATAAAATAAGTTGTTTAGCCAAATGTTTTTAATTGTGGAAAACATTCACACATATCAATAAAAAATTTACAATATTAGTAGTACAAAATTGATTGATATAATTTGTTTGAAAATATTATGAAATCGGGTGAGAAAATTTTGAATTTGGTAAAAAAAAGTATGCATTTCACTGGAAAAAGCTAAATATCAAATTTTATTCAAAGATCCTTTTGTTTAACTTGAATGTCTATATTTCTATTAAAAGGAATTAGTCCGGGTGGAGGTCAGTGAAGGAAATAATTGAGTAGTTTCAACCATTTATTTTTTGCTAACGTTTCGACCTCCATTGTGGGTCATCATGAGGGCGTATTGTAGGCGAATGGAAACTGAAACGTTGGCAAAAAATAAATGGTTGAAACTACTCAATTGTTTCATTCACTGACCGCCACCCGGACTAATTCCTTATAGTGATTCTCAACGGTCAACTAATTATATCCACTATGTCTATATTTTATAATAAATGATTTTATTATTACTACATAATATTAATGTAACATCCACCTGTTAGAAAACATTTATGTTAACATTTTTTTTTTTTTTTTTTTTTTTTTAAATTCACTTCAACAGTTCTATAATAAAAAAAGAAACATATATTTCAAAGTGGGGAGAGGAACAACAATTTTAGACAGACATTAATAATCATAAGACAAGGGTTTGTACTATATTTTTCTAAAAATAATATATGTTTATTTCTCTGAAGTCTATTTTTTAGGATTGACAACTCAGTATTTACTTTTTTCGTTTATGATTGTATCGTCATTCAGTTGGCATTTTGTGAAAAATTATATGGTTTGTTGTATAAATTCTTGTTTTGTTGGAATATCCAGTTCTTTGTACATGATAGTTATTTTGGTAAATGGTGCATAATAGTTGACGATTCTTAAACATCTTTTTTGTAATACTTGTAATTTTATTTATATACGTTTTGCTTGGAAGACTCCAGGCTAGGCATGGATGCATATGTTATTCTAGGCCTAATAAGAGTTTTATATAATATTAAATTGTTCATTGCTGATAATTGTGAATGTTTATTGAGATAGGAGTACATTTTATAAAATAATTTACGGACACTATTTATTTTATTGTTAATGTGGCAACTGAAAATTAGTTTTGTGGGTCAGGTGATTCCTAAGTATTCAATTAGATTTGATAACGTTTGTATAGTCTTCAAACATGTATACTAATATCAGAAAAAAGGTACTTATCGAGAAGAAAGGCTAAGGGGTCGTTGGGTGGATTGTGTTGTCTCATCTCCGTAGTTTAGGGTTCTACAGTGATTATCAGACGAATCTGTGAAGGCTGCAGTTGGTGGTATCGGAATTGTACCTTCGGGTTCGCTATGCTTATTATCATTACAAACACATACGCCTGCGCACACTCACACATACACACACACACACACATGCATATTCCAAAAATCAAATTCCAAAGGCCAGCAACACTTAAAGTATATTTAAATATTTTCAACCGAACAAAAATTTTTGAAAAGTTAAGAATTTAAATAGGTGCCGTCGTAAACCTATGGCATCCTGCTCTACAGTGTCCTTTTATAATATTCCGCTTGTCCCAGTTGTACAGATTCGCTATCTAGGACTCCTACTTGAAAAACGTCTAACTTGGAATCCGTACGACAAGAAACTTCCCGCCGCTTTCGCTTACTTCAACACTTACAAGACAGACGCTCTAACCTTCCACCTAACTACAAAAGGCTCATCTATATCAACATTATAAGGCCTATCCGGACGTACAGAGTTGAGCTTTGGGGCTCTACTAAACCATCAAATTCTTCCCGTATTCAATTCTTAATTCAAAATCCTCAATGCTCCTTACTTTGTCACCAACAAACTCATCCATAAATACCTTAATGTCCCATATGTTGCTGATTTGGTCCGTACGAGGTATTAGTCCTTTCATGACAAACTCCACTCCCTCTTTAACCCACTAGTTTCATTCCTTGCTTCCTCTCCCACTCCTGACAATCCTCCGAGGCGTCTGAAAAGAAGATAGCCTCGAGACCTTCTAGTTTAGATTACCTAGTGGAGAGCTGCCAATGGGCATATTCTCTTCACGTCTTTTTATATTATCTATTTATATTATCAGCTAATTTACTGGATGTATTAACTAATACAGTTGTAAATTTCAATAAATAATTTTTTTTTAAATAAGTGCATTTATTTAAAAATACTTATTTCTACGTCTTAATTAATTACTATTTTAAGGATGTTCCACTTTTAATATTTTTAATTATATCTTTTCCAGGCCTCTAGCTGGTTCTAAAACCGAAGAGAGGGGTTTGAGGGCCAAATCGCACATCAACAGGGAAATTTTGGAACTGTGTGAGACCATCTACGACCTCGGAACTTACAACAAGGAACTGAAAAAGCGGAAGAAAGATGACGAAGGTTCGGATGACGAAGAGGAGTGTGAAGATGATGGAACTATCATCGTAACCTTTGGTGAACTGTTCGAGGTAAGCTGATGATTTTAGTTGAGAATTTTCGAACACAAATAGCATATTTATGGTAGATATGTTATAATTTCTTTCAACTTTATGCTATTCTATTCTATTTTAAATCAAGTGAATTTTCATACTTGTATTGACTTGGAGAAAATACTACAAAAATTTTGATCATAGGAAAAAATAATTGCATATGACGTCATTATACAAAAGGAATTTATTATTATTTGTCTTTCTCCTATCGTTCTCTACTAAATTTACTGACAGAACTTAAATATTTTTCCTACAGTAGGCGGAAGCTCAACTTATGCCTAAATATTGATTAATAATAGAACATAATAAATAGAAAACGTTATTTTCTACATTATTATAATTGAAACGAATTATTACTTAATAAAATAACGTATCATTAAAATATATCTGGACCAATACCATGGAGGTACAAAAAAAAAAAAAAAATTTAATAGTTAACATACACAATATCAGCGTTATACTATTGTCAAAACTAAATATATTATAGGTTCGATGTTTTCGACAAGACGTTTGTTTTTTGAAACTATTACAGACGAATTTTTTGCCTACATTTTTTTTTTTTTTTTCCATATACCCTCAGGACGCAATAAACAAAAATCAATATTAAACTAATAACCAGTATTTCTTTGGGAAAACTGTCGTGTAATCTATTCCGATATAAATAGATTCAACAACATTAAATTTTCGTAACAAAGAGAAAAAGGACGATATTATTTCCGAAAAAAGGGTGAGTAATCACCTCAATTTTAAAAATATATTAAATAAATTTATAAGTCAATATACTTATAAGTTAATGTGTATATATATATAAAATAATAATACAGAAAAATTATCTCTAAATTTCAGTATCTTAGAGTTAAAAACAGCAACAAAAAACAACAGAAATAACCAAGAAAAAGAAAAATAGTAATCAATTAACAGATAGCTTCTTATAATAATTTAGAAAAACAAACTAGAAAAAGAAAACATTTATATGTTCATATATACAGAGCTAATTAAAATAAATTTACGATGCTTATAAAAACTGTAAAATAAAATACATGAATGTTTAAATACGATTTAAAATAAAACATAATAAATAATCGTTTCTCTCTGCTCTATTTACTGAATTCGATTGAAATTTGTGAATTAATTGGGGTTATTCAAGAATTGGATTATATATATATATATATATATATATATATATATATATATATATATATATATATATATATATATATATCTATATATATATTTATACTATCTGAAATCATCCTTGATCTGAAATAATTGGAAAAAAGCAATATTGGATGTAGCCAAAACATAAAAATTAATAAATTAATTAATAACAAAAATATGCCCATTACTTAGTTAATATATTAATGATTTTAATGCAGTCGTGCATAATAAAATAAAAATATGAAATTTTATAAATGTATATTACAATATATGTAATTTCAAATTAATGTTGTATTTTTTTCCCCTACATTTCATTATGTTTTATCTAATTGCTAACGTTTTAAACTAAATAAATAAAACTACAACAGGAACGAAGATGTGACATATATGTGAAAATGTTAACTCATGAAACTACTGGTTACGCATAATATTATTACAGTTATTTATAGTTTAAAATATCAGAAACGCCTTTATTTTTGTTAAAGACGCCCAATCAAAAATGTACTAAGCGCCTCTAAGTTGTATAAATGTTTTTTAGACAGATGCCACAAACGAAGTAACTTCGCAACTTAATAATAACACGCATTTGTCGCCTTTAATCGCGACTTTATTTCCTCATCGATTTTGTTTTTTCTTGTTATCATTGAACCTATATACTTAAATGTATCTGCGTGTTGAAACGTATGTATGTATGTGTGTGTATATATTTATGTCCACCGTTTAAGCCCAAGCCCCTGAGATCAGCCTTAACGCAATCCTCCCTTCGACGCTTCGGCCTTTCGGTTTTTTTTTATTCGGACGCCTACCAGTTGGAGCAGCGAATACCAACTTTCTCGGAATCCGTTCCTCACCGAGCCAAACAACTTTACTCGCCCATTTGAGTCTCCGCGATGCTATCTACTCAATTATAATCACAGGGTACAAGCTCTGCAATTCTGTGTTGTGCAACCTTTTAAGTCCTCAGTGGCATCATCTCTCTTCGGACCAAAATATTTTAAGCAGTACCTTATTTTCGAAAACGTTAAGCCGTTGTTTATCCTTCAAAATAAGCGGATATATATATATATATATATATATATATATATATATATATATATATATATATATATATATATGTGTGTGTGTGTGTGTGTATCTGTGTGTTAATAAATTATTAGCGTTGAAACCATAAGAAATTTTCTGTGAAAGAATTATTTTTTAAAACGATACTTATTAATGATTCAAAATCACATTATCTTTCTTTCCCGTTTGTTTGTTATTCAACTAGGCAGCAGACTACCAGTCGTTTATTTTCAAGAGGCACGTTTAAAATGTAAAATTTACAGCTGTCGGAAAGAGGTTTGTCATATTTCCCGCAGGCTGGCAAGGGCAGATTCCTCAATGATTCTGACCTCAGGGTGTATTTTCGGAACAAGGCTTGTCGAAAAGCGGCTGTTCTCGCTGGTTGTTATCTTCCCAATAACTAGAATCCAGTGATCAGGACTGTTATTAATGTATCGAAAAAAATAATTTTTTCCTAATTTTTCAATTTCAGGTTTGATTTTTATGCTTTTGGTAAAGAGTAACGCATAGTTGACTGACTACATACGAAAAGACCAGAAGTATATTAACATTTTCAATTTCTATTTTTTTCTAAATAAATCAATTTTGTTTTTTCTATTCTCATTAAAATCTTTAACATTATCATATACGTCAGCGATGTTTCGTTTTTACTTTCACTTACCTATATATGAAATATATCGTAATGGAAAGTATTGTGATCGTGAAAATTTTCGAATTCCAGTTTTCGAAATACACGTTTTAGGATGTTCTGAGTCCAAATGACCAAGTCCCGAAAAGAGGTATGTGTGTCCGTGTGTGTGTGGTAAGGCTAACGCAAAAACGAAATGTCACACGGAACTGAAATTTCATATTTAAGACAGATATACACCTGAGATGTTTATTTCATGCATTTTGCACCTATTTACGATTTTATTTTGATTAAACTCGCTATTGTAAAATTCAATGGGCTTTAATATTATGGAGGTGTCATTCTGATTTAGATTGTCTGACAGGGATTAAAAGCCGACATTTTAAAATTTTCTTCTTCTAAACTACCTTTTATTTTGTACATTTCGAAAGATTAACCATATCTTCTTAATGCCATTGATGAACAACGGCTAAATATACAAGTTGGACGAACTAGATGTCCGAGTAAAAGTGCAAAACTATTTTTCTATGTAATTTTTTTTTTTTTATAATAAGAACAGTAATATAGACGTATAATATATCGTTGGTTAGAGAAAGGTTTTAGAAAAAAATATTATGTAATACACAAAGTTGTAAAAGGTACTATAAAGTGACGAATAGGCAACAAAGTTATTAACAATTTAATACAGTTATATTATTTAATCTAAATCATATGTTTCCAAATAAAAAAATATACGTTTTATCAAAATCAATTAAAAATATTTTTCAAATTAATATATATTTAATAGTTTTATTAACAGTCGAGGTAAGTGAAAGTGTTGTGTTTTTTTTTTTTTTTTTTATTTGGCGCTCGGAATCTGTACTCGTGGATTTTGTACTGTAATTCAAAGGATTTACATTGAAATTCGATTTCTCTTCAGAAAGGTATTTCTAGCGGATATAAAATATGTATTTCTTCTTCTGTTCGATTAACTGAAATATAATAAAAACATTATAAAGTTCATTATTCCATTAAACATTAGAAGTATTAGAATTAAACTGTCTACTAACTAAAACTTATAAATTAATAAAATGTATTAATAATTTCATGATTTTAAATAGTTTGTCGATGAATCATATTCACTAACAATTGGTTCCATCTGGGGCTTTAATAATTATTATAATTTAGATTTGTTGTGGTCTAATTTCTGGGCAACCCATGGCCTTCTCCCGTTTTGTAAAACTCGGCCTTAACAGAACACGATATTTGAAAAGTTAAGTTCATAGTTAGCTCCTTAAATATTATTTTCTTCAATGTCTACTATTTCATGAAACTTTCAATAGCACTTACCTGCGATTTCTCCCTTAATTTTTCTTTTGAAGTTTATGTAACCATTTTTCAACTATACGCATCAGCTATTTTCATCCAAATTAAAATGTTTTTCTTTTATTGTCACCCTGTCCTTTCTTTTATTTTCGATAATCCCGAAATGTTCGGAAATAATCGAAAATAACATTCTTTTACAGAAAATTTGTATTCTCTTCCTCTGATTCTCTTTCTCTGATTGACTGCTTCCTTGATAGTCAATAGATTATCATAAAATGTTTCATTAATTATTATTACTCGTCCGACAAGCCATAGTAGTATAGAGTAACGTTAAATCAATAAACAATAATAATAATAATAATAATAATAGGCTTAGCGAACCCGAAGGTTCGATGCCGATACCACCAAATTCCGCTTACACAGACTCGTCCAATGCTCACCATTCAAGCCCAAGCTCCCTAGATCAGCCTTAACGCAATCCTCCCATCGACGCTTCGGCCTACCTTTCGGACGCCTACCAGTCGGATCAGCAAATACCAACTTTCTTGGAATCCGTTCCTTACTGAGCCCAACAACTTTACTCGCCCATTTGAGTCTCCGCGATGCAATCAGCTCAATTATATTCACAGGATGCAAGTTCCGCAATTCCGCGTTATGCAACCTTCTAAACTCCCCAGTGGCCTCATCTCTCTTTGGACCAAATATTTTACGCAATACCTTATTTTCGAAAACCTTAAGCCGTTGTTCATCCTTCAAAGTAAGCGGCCACGTTTCACATCCGTAAAGAACCGTTGGAAGAATAATAGTTTTATAAATTCTAATCTTTAAGTTTTTAGATAGAAGCCGCGAACTAAGTAACTTAGCAACTGAATAATAACACGCATTTCCCACCTTTAACCGGGACTTTATTTCTTCCTGGATTTCATTTTTTCTAGTTATGATTGAACCTAAATACTTGAATTTCTCTACGTGTTCAAAAGTATGACCTGATACATCAATATCACCAAGATCGACACCGTTTCTGCTACTAATCATATACTTCGTCTTATCGGTATTTAATTCGAGTCCTATTTCTTTACCGGTTTTTATTAACACACTTGTATTTTGTTGTATGGTTTCCGTGTCTTCACCTAGCAGTACCAGATCATCGGCATACCCCAAAACCGGAATCTTGTCACCCATATTTAAGCCTTTCTCGGTACACATCACCTTTTCTATGACATATTCTAAAGCTATATTAAATAACACAGGTTAAAGAGAGTCACCCTGTTTCAAACCCGATCGCACCTCAAATCTCTCGGAGTAATTATGACCGATTCTAACTTTATGAAATGTTTCCGACAAACACATCTCTACTAGGTTTACTAATTTTCTAGGTATTCAATAAACAAACAAATAATTAACAATAAACAAACAAATCAATAAACAAACAAATAATTATTACTATTAGGAGTTTGCAATAAAATTATGATATTAATATTAATCGGCAGTGTAAAAGTATCATTTTAATATAACCTTACTGTCTAGAAAATAAGATGACGTCACACGCTAACCCATGTTAACCAACTCGGATTAAAAATTTCTTAGTGCAACTGGACTAAAACTTCAATCGCGATAAACTTTCAACATGAGTTAGTTAACAATAAAAGTTACCTTTAACACAGGATGCCGGTGCAACCGGACCCTAATTAACGAATTTCTGCATCAACAAACAAATTTACAATAACGGTTGAGTAGAAAGAGAAAATTAACCATCCTATAGGAAAAAAAATCTCAAAAAAACAAAAAAAAACGGTGGTAAAAATATAATAAGAAGAAACTTTCAAAGACAGAATTTTCATAGATGGGTCAATTTTCTAAAACAGAGAATAATTCAAATTATAATGTCGAAATCCAAGATGAAGAGAAAATTAAGGGTCGTCAATATCAACAGAGGCAAAAAAGTCAACGACAAGGACCAAAAAAAGAGCGACTAATTTAATTCTTTCACAGATAGATCAATCCTTTGAAACATTTATAGAGCATATTCGTAAATATCGGAATTTACATAATACAAATGGCAGGTCCAGCAAAAAAAAAAAATGTGCTATGTGTATCACAAACTCATACAGTCTACAGTACTCAACATTCTGATTACGACAATATGATAAACGATGATATGTCTCTACAAGGTGAACAATAAAGATAAAATATGTATTCTCAACATAATCTACTTTTACAAAAGTACTGTTACAAAAATTTGGTGCAGCCAACACACGACTTTATCTTAAATCCGCTGTTAAAATAAATTTAAGAACTATTAAAAAGTTTAAAGTTAATTTAATCAAAAAGTTTGTTCGATTTCGATGGAAATATACGATTTAGTTTAAATAATATAGCAATATAAAATTGTTATGTATATTGTTAGTCATAAATTCAATAATTATTTGTCATTTTACATTACCATTTAAAGATTTGTATATATGTTGATATTTTTTCTAAAGTCTGTAGCTTTCCAACAGTATGTTATAATATATCAAAGTCCTTATGTTCGAAAAAACAGACATGATATTTTTATTTTTTTGTAATTATTTATTGATATTTACAACTGTACTGTACAACATATCGAGTACCCTTTTTCCAGTTCCCCGAATTTCCATTCCCTTGCCCGACTTCAAGTCAAAAATAAGAAAGGAAACTAAGGAAGCTTGGGACCGGAATTGGCAAGAGGTAAAGGAAAGCAACTTGCTAAAATCAATTAGAACCCACGCGACGCCCTGGAACCTCATCTCAGGCCAAAGAAGGGATAAATTAGTGTTAACCAGACTGAGGATAGAGCACACAAGGCTCACGCACAGTCATTTATTGGAAGGCAAAACTCCACCAATATGTGAACACTGTAAGGTAAAAGTCACAGCAAAACACATAATGGTAGACTGTATCAGATACCAAGAAGAAAGGAGAAAAAATTGAATCGACGGGCTCGAGCTACAACAACTACTAGGAGATGACACGCAGTTCCACAATGCAGTTATGGAACACATCAAAAAGATTAATTTATACAAAAAATTGTAATTAATACAACGAACGGTGCCTCTAACCTAATGTTGTGGTACGCGGCGCCTAAATGTAAAATAAATAAACATCGAGTAAATAAACTAAAATAACATAGTCATGAACAAGACATGTAGAGAAGCGTCCTATCGGCAGCAATCTAAAATATTCTAAACTAGAATGTCTCGAGGCCATTTTCTTTTCAGACGTCTCGGAGGATTATCAGGATTGTAGGGATTGGACACGTGAAGCATTTGATGGTTTAGTAGAACTCCGAAGCTCTCCTCCGTAAGTCCATATAGGCCGTATGATAGTCATGTAGATGAACCTTTTGTAGTTAAGTGGAAGATTAACACGTTTGTCTAGTAAGTGTTGAAGTAGCCGAAAACATCGAGCAGTTACTTGTCGTCTTGGTCTTGTATGAGGGTTTCAAGTAAGGCGTATGTCAAGGTGGAGTCCTAGATATCGGATCTGTTCAATAGGAACTAGCGGTATGTTATTGAAGAGCAGGATGTCATAGGTATACGACGAAGGATAAAGGTAATTTGGCAAAAATTATATTTAAAAAAATGCTTGCTCTTTTCTTCTTTAGTTATCAAATCCATTTAATTTTTATATCCAGCCGCTTTTCATCAATCATAATAAGATGCTATGGTTAATTGCTTTGAATAGACAATATCATAGGTATTTTAGAGGAAGGAAATTTCAAATATCTGCATTTAAGCCATGCCTAACTATTTTAATCAGAATAAAACCTACATGATATTAAAGCCCTTTAAATTTTACGATGAAGAAATCGATAAAAGAAAAAGTAAAGGTGCAAAATAATTTATATGGCAGAACAACGTTATTGTGTTTCGATTATGGGATTTCTCCATAGTCCAGAACTTTCTGTTACTCAGGGACATGTGGATGTTTGGAGTTTCACAAAAATAACAATCCTTGAAAACGCATTATTTACGATGTAGCTTTGCTTTTAATTCCGATTTACAGATGCGTAAAAAATGAGTCATTCCTTGTTCTGTTTTTCCTACAAGCACGTAAAAAAAAAAAAAAAGTTGAAGATTCCAAAGCGCAATTCCCAAAACGTACTACTCCATCAATAAATCAAAGCCTTTTTGGCCGGGTTGTCAGTATTTTCAGGATAGCAGCCAAAAACGCAAGGCTCCTTTTCCTCATGCCTTCTAAAAATGAAAACAAAAAATTAATTTCCAAGATTACCTTTATTAAGTTAGTCAAATTTGTATGAAACAGCAAACATACATTAATACATTTGCTAATTCGAGTCATTTGGTAAAACGTCTTAAGAATGTCAACCTAGATTTGGGTCTATATTAGTACCAGTTTTATTTACGAACTGCAGGCCTGGATTCCTTCATACTAAAACTGGATGGTGAATTTCAAATAGAAAAATTTAACATATTTCCTATAAATTGGTGGTTAAGTTCACAGCTGATTGTGTTTTTCTTTCGGTATACTATTTTCAATGATGAACCTTTGTAAAAGACAAAAAAAAAAAAAAAAAAAAAAAAAAAAAAAAAAAAAAAAAAAAAAAAAAAAAAAAAAAAAAAAAAAAAAAAAAAAAAAGTTATCCTCATCAAAATTTTAGGTCTTACGTTTCAAAATGTATAGAACCCGAATAACGTCTGCTGTACGCCGTCCGCGGCATTTCTCCGAAACTATTAAATCAATGTTGTTTTTTTTAATTCGCCTCAATAACTCAGTTATATATGAAAAAATCTGGTGCGGGCAACACACGACTTTCACTTACCTCGATTTTTAAAATCAATGAAAGAATTTTCAAATACAGTTAGAGATAAAAATACGTGAAATTATTAAGGAATTAATCAAATTGAATTTATATAGAAACATGTGTTTTATTAAAAAATCTATTATATTATTATCTTAAATAATCAGTAAGTTTTATCTTCTTTTCATCACTCTCCATTAACTTTTAAAAGCTTGTGTATGAGATGATATTTTTTCTAAAATCTTTAGCTTTCCAACGGTATATCATACATGTATATTACTGCTCTTATGTTTAAAAACGAAAAATTGCATTAAAAAATTTTTTTTTTCTGTTTTTTCCCTTTAGTTGAGTATCGAATTTATTAAAAATTTTTATTTACCAGTTTTTCATCAGCGTTAACAAGATAATCTAGTTATTATTATTCAATCTAGAAAATTAAAGGTACTTTAGTGGAAGAAAATTTAAAATATCGGCATTTAAGCCCTGTCAGACCATTTTTATCCAAATAAAACCTACATGATATTAAAGCCCATTAATTTTTACAAGGATATAGCGAGTTTAATCAAAATCGTCGGAACCGTTTTCGAGAAAATCGAAAAAAGGTGCAAAATGCATGGTATAAAGTGCCTCTTCTGGTAAGCTCATTTTGATGAAAAAAGTTTTGTCACGTCTCGGGAATATAGTTGTCTTAAATATGAAATTTCAGTTTCATAGGACTTACCGTTTCCGCCCGGGAGTTACCACACACACACACACACAGACCTTTTTGCGGGACTTGGTTATTTGGACTCAGGGGACCCTAAAACGTGTATTTCCGTTGAAAACTGGAATTCGAAAATTTTCACGATCGCATTTACCTCTGGTCTCCCTTCAAAACGAATAAATCTTTCACCTTCACGATCGCAATACTTCCCCTTACTATATATAGTAAGTGAAAGTAATAAATTAAATTAAATTTCTATAGAAACATGTGTTTGATTCAAAAATCTATTATATTATTATCTAATATAATCAGTTAGTGTTATGTTCATTTCATCACTCTCTAATAACTTTTAAAAGCTTGTGTATGAGATGATAATATTTCTAAAATCTTTAGCTTTCCAACGGTATATCATACATGTATATTACTGCTCTTATGTTCAAAAACGAAAAATTGCATTAAAAAAAATATTTTTTCTGTTTTCTCCTTTAGTCGGGTATCGAATTTATTCAATTTATATATTTACCAGTTTTTCATCAGCGTTAACAAGATAATCTAGTTATTATTATTGAATCTACAAAATTAAAGGTACTTTAGGGGAAGACAATTTAAAATATCGGCATTTAAGCCCTGTCAGACCATTTTTATCTAAATAAAACCTACATGATATTAAAGCCCATTAAATTTTACATGGATATAGCGAGTTTAATCAAAATCGTCGGAACCGTTTTCGAGAAAATCGAAAAAAGGTGCAAAATGCATGGTATAAAGTGCCTCTTCTGGTAGGCTCATTTTGATGAAAAAAGTTTTGTCACGTCTCGGGCGTATAGATGTTTTAAATATGAAATTTCAGTTTCATAGGACTTACCGTTTCCACACACACACACACACAGACCTTTTTGCGGGACTTGGTTATTTGGACTCAGGGGACCCTAAAACGTGTATTTCCGTTGAAAACTGGAATTCGAAAATTTTCACGATCGCAATACTTCCCCTTACTATATATAGTAAGTGAAAGTAAACATTTAACATATTTCCTATAAATTGGAGGTTAAGCTCACAGCTGATTGTGTTTTTATTTCGGTTTATTATTTTTAATGATGAACCTTTGTAAAAGACAAAAAAAAAATAAAAAATAGTTACCCCCATCAAAATTTTAGGTCTTACGTTTCAAAATGTATAGAACCCGAATAACGTCTGCTGCACGCCGTCCGCGGCATTTCTCCGAAACTATTAAACCAATGTTTTTTTTAACTCGCTTCGATAACTCAGTTATTTTTGAAAAAAATGATGAGTGTTTACTAACTAAAAAACAGCGAATAATTATAAAACAGAGAAAACATAAAAGTTTCTCCTAATTAATAAATAAATAAATACCAAGTTTTTTGCTTTTAGTGGTATTTCATATAGAATTTAATTGTATACAAAATTAAAAATAATCATTGAAATTGGTCAAGAACTAGCAGAGATATAGCGCTTTGAAATTAGCAGTGATGATAAGCTATTTTTCTTTGAATTATATACTGCTTTTCATATTACTTAATTGCCTATCAGTTTTATAAACAGTTATACCCTTATTAGGTTAAACTGTTATTTGGAAATAATGAAACCATTGTGTAATAATTTGCAGCGTTTTTTTTATAATATATATATTCCACTAATGTTTGGGCAAAATGGCTTACGTCATCATTTTTATGAAAATTTTATTGAAAGGTTTTTATGTCTCCTTGGCAAGATCTATTTTATTTTATTGATTCGTTCCTTTTAAGTGAAATGAGTCTACTAAAAAATATAATTTAGCTGATCTTAAGGGCAAAAGTCATATTTACGGGGTCACCCATAGCGTAG
This sequence comes from Piezodorus guildinii, assembly GCA_023052935.1. NCBI lineage: Eukaryota > Metazoa > Arthropoda > Insecta > Hemiptera > Pentatomidae > Piezodorus > Piezodorus guildinii. The sequence continues at coordinate 69,699,019 of CM041293.1, forward strand.
TGGCTAGGATAACAGCTTTCTATGCCTAAGATTTCGGGTTCAAACATGCGGGTAGCCTTAGGAATTTTTAATGGGAGTAAAAAATCCTTAGTTATGCCGTCCTTCGGAGGGGACGTTAAAAGGTGGTCCCGAGCCTGTGCGATGTCAGGTACTCGTTAAAGATCCCTATTCTAATAAAACCTGGATAGGCAAAATTTAGGACTTCCAGCGTAGCATCGTCCGATTAGCCATAGTAGTATAAAAGTGACGTTAAACGAATAAACAAACAAAGTATTATTTAATATTCGTCTGCGATTTACTTGATAACATTTAAATCATTTTTAGCAGAATGTGTAGATATGAAGGGCCTATGTAATCATGCATATGTCATGTCTTTCGTATTTAATCATAGGCCTGCGACATAGAACTTCTTTAGCAGCTTAGCATTAATATTGATTAAAAAATTACCGATTTGAATCAAAGATACATTTATTAAATCTTGTTTACTATAACTAACTATGACAAAAAAAAAATTATTAAATTTAAATTAAATCTAAATATGATTTTATTAAGTTAAATTTCATTATGTTTTTTTCTGTTAAATTTTCATTACCTAAATAATTATCATTTCTTTAAAAAAAAAAAAAGGAGTAAAAAACTTATAAAATTTCGAACCTAAAGCAGCAACAATTATATTTATTTCGTGAGTCCGCTAACTTTGCATTGGCTTGCAAGTTTTGGTAAGTATTAAAAATTGATTCATACTTGGAGACATTCAGACGAAGTTTTCGATTAGTAATGGAAGTTCCTCTCTATTCACACAACTTTCTCTATTGTAAAAAAAAACAAGAAAAAAAAGAAAAGCAAAAAGAGAAGTGAAGAAGTGAAAGATGAAAAAAGAAAGGTTTGGTGAAAGCAATAAGCAATTCATTCGGTTTCCCCGTGAGTTTCGGAATAATCACAAATCATAAATAATAACGTGCTTGCGGCTCATTGCTATGGTAATTGTTTCCTTAAATGGAAAAAGTTTCTAATATAATATACAAACATAAATGTATACTAAAAATTTGGTCCGCGCAACTCACGACTTACCTCTGTGGTGGAAAAAAATGTTAAAAAATGAAATAGAGTTTCGATAGAAACATATAATTTAATAAATAATGTATAGGGGTCACCCAAAGCATGGTGGTTAGCATAACAGCCTCCTGTGCCCAAGGTCCAGGGTTCAGACCCGCAGGTGACCCTAGGATTTTTTAAAGGGAGTAAGAAATCTTAGTTGTTTGTTTGTCTATTTATTTTACGTCACTTTATGCTACTATGGCTAATCGGACGATGCTACAGTGGGAGTCCTAAATTTTGCCTATCCAGGTTTTATTAGGATAGGGATCTTTAACGAGTACCTGACATCGCACAGGCTCGGGACCACCATTTAACTTCCCCTCCGAAGGACGGCATAACTAAGGATTTTTTACTTCCATTAAAAAAATCCTAGGACCACCTGCGGGTATGAACCCATGACCTTTGGCATAGGAGGCTGTTATGCTAACCACCCAGCTACAAGTGATCCCCAGAAATCTTAGTTATGATGTCCTTCGGAGGAGACGTCAAAAGGAGGTCCCGAGCCTGTGCGATGTCAGGTACTCGTTAAAGATCCCTACCCTAATTAAACCTGAATAGGCAAAATTTAGGACTCCCACCGTAGCATCGTCCGATTAGCCACTGCAGTTTAAAGGAACGTTAAATAAATAGACAAACAATAAGTAATGTATGATATGATTATCAAAAACTATCAGTCAGTTTTATCCGCTTATCATCACACTCCTTTTCCTTTTACAATTTTATTTATTAGATAATATTTGTCCTACAATCTTTAGCTTTCGACGTCCATATTACTGCTGTAATATTAAGAAACAAAACAAAAAAATACATAGACACATTTTCGCTCTTTTCTCCTTAGTTGAACATCAAATTCCTTCAACTTATATATTCATGGGGTTTAGATGAAAGAAGAAGGTACTTTAAACGAAGAAAATAAATGTAGGCATTTACGCCCTGTCAGACTGTTTCAATCTGTATGAAACCAACATGATATTAAATCTTATTCAATTTTACATCGGCAGCTTTCGACGGTATATTAAACGTTAATATTACTTTTTTTAAGTTAAAAAACAAAAAAATTGCATACAAAATATTTTTGCTCTTTTCTAGTTTAGTTGTTAATCGAATTCGTTCAACTTATATATTTATTTGTTTTTTGTCAATACTGAAAAGATCAAACGATTGCTTTTATAGAATCTTAAATATTAAAGGTACTTTAGATCAGGGGTTTCCGAACTACGGCCCGAGGGCTAGCTAGCATACTTGAAAATTAGAGAACATATTTTTTATAACAAATTAAATTTAGTTTACTGAAGTATTCTAATTTTATGTTAAATAATTATTAATATGACATCTACATTGATATGACCATGGGCTAACTAATCATAACATTGTTGTAGGCTTATTGTTATTGTTTTTATGATAAGTTGGATAATGAAACACAGAATTGTAATGAGTAAAGACATATGTGATATGCAGAAAATGTAACTTCATAATATACTAACAAATTATTGAAATGAATCTAACTAAAATTTTATACATCTTAAATCAAAGTCTTTTTTAAACGTTTCGGACTTTTTTTTCATAAGTGGACTATTTCACTTTTTACCACCGGCAACAATAATAATATGGTTTTGGCCCACGGAACTTACTGGAGTAATCAGTATGGCCCTAAGGCTGGAAAGTTTGGAGACCCCTGCTTTAGATGAATAATATTTAAAATATCGGAATTTAAGCCCTATCAGACTATATCGATCAGAAAGCAACCTACAATATATTAAAGCCAATTACATTTTACATCTATATAGCAAGTTTAATCGAAATCATTAGAGCCGTTTTCGTGAAAATCGTAAAAAGCTTGCAAAATGCATAGTATAAGGTAGCACTTCTGGTCAACCAATTTTGATGAAAACATTACTGTATCATCTCAGATGTATTATTGATTTAAATATGAAATTACAGTTGTTGTTTTTTTAATGAATATAAAATATGAAATTACAGTTGTTTTTTTTAATGAATATAAAATATGAATTTATGAAAATATGTATCAATAAAAATATTAATGTTGGCACTAATATTTTAACTTGTATTAAATTATAAGATATTCATGTTTAACAATTACAACAGGTAAAAGCATAATTTATAATACGCATTTTATTACCAGTATGTCTCTAAGAATTAATTACTCCTAATGAATTAAATTAAACGAAAAAGGTTTCACCTATTTTTTTTAGTAAGTAACGTTAATGAGGCATGTACAATATATTAAATATGAAATATCTTCTAATTGTTAAAAGCATTTACATTTTTTAAAATATTTACTTTTTGTTATTATTTTACATTAATGCAGAACTTTAAAGTGTTAAAATCAGATGAATTATTAGACTTGTATTTTTTTTTTTAAGAACGAATATTAAATAATAAACCCGTGATAATGATAAATTAAAATAAGTTATAACTCAAGGTAGGAAGATAAGGTGACACATTGTGTGAAATTTAATGTTAATTATCATTTCATCGCTTTAATTAAAATTTATAAATTTTTAAAAGATCCTCCTATTTCTTACAGTTATAGAGCTCCAGAAACCTAGGTTACTGCCAGTCAATTTAAACGATATATTATTTATTGTTAAAATAAAAAAACAATGTAATTCTATACCCTCTAGAAATCCGTTGACCAATTTCAATATTAGTGAAGTGGCATCGTTTATTTTATCTTTCATTATCTTTCTCTTTTTTTTCTTTTTCTCAAGACAGTTTTCTGGATTGATATAGTTTGCACTGTGGTCCTGGCAACTCAGCAAAGTTAAGCAGCCTCTCGAATTCGGGATCTTTATTTTGTGTTATATACGTTATTTAAAAAATGCATTATTTTTTTTTAATAGCAAATATGTATTATATGAAATATAATGTAGGGAAAATTATTGCGGTCGTGAAATTTTTCGAATTCGGGTTATTACCGGAAATAGACGTTTTAGGACGTCTCTAGAATCCAAATGAGCAGGTCCCGCAAACGAATAGATGCATAAAACTTAAATTTCATATTTTAGAAGCGTATATGCCTTAGGTGTTAATGCAACTTTTTCACAAAAATCGGCTGACCGAAAGTGCTACTTTACACCATGCATTTGGACACCATTGTACGATTTTATCAAAAACTGCTTTAACGATTTTGATTAAACTCGCTGTATCGATGTAAAATTTAATGGGCTTTAATATAATGTAGGTTTTATTGTGATTCAAAAAGTTTGCCAGGGCTTAAATGGCAATATTTTAAACTTTGTTTCTCTAAAGTACCTTAAATTTTATAGATCTGTAAAACATAACCATATCGTCTTGTTAGCATTGATAAAAAATGTACACATATAACAACAGGGTACATATATTCGATATATAACGAAAGAAGAAAAGAGCAAAAATATTATTTTAACAATTTTTGTGTTTTTGAACATAACAACAGTAATATAACTGACTGTTGTAGATAATAAAATTAAAAGATTATTTAATGAAACGCCTGTTTCTATCGAAAAAATTAAATTAAAATAATTAAAAGTTATGAAATTGATTTTAACAACGGAGGTTATGAAAATCGTGTGTTGCACAGATTTCTTATATTTTTGCCATACTGTTATAATAATGGTCGTAAATATTATAACTTCTTCTTCTTCTTCTTCCAGAGGCGCGACAGGCCGTGTAGGCCCTGGGCCTCGCGGTGTAATCTGTTAGATTACACACACGTTTATCGATGCATGTTGTAGTGTAGGGTCATCCCCTTCTACGCCTACTTTTGCGAGTGGCCACCAATTGGCTGACGGGTCTCAGACTTATAAGTCCTAATATGAATGTCAATGAAGTTATATATACGTTATTGTTTTATTACATATTACTAATAAAAATACATTTTTTTTAATAAACTATTAATAGACCAGAAACCTTTACCTCCTCGGTTTATTTATTAATAATTTAACAATCTAAAATGATAGTATATTGAATACTAATCATTTGAATGTGAAATGAATATGAAAGATGAGATATAGTTCAGGAGACAGGCGGTCAAAAAAGATTATAAAATAGTGAAAAATATTAATCATCCAATTCGTCTTATTAGCATTGAAAAACGGCAAAATACACAAAAGTTGAACCAACTGAATAATAAAAGAGCAAACATATTTTTAGATAAATTTTTTTTTTAATATAACAATAATAATATAGTTGTATTTTCAAAGAAATGGATGACCTGGAAACAGACATTACGTTAAAAGGAGACTGCGTTGCTACGGACATATAGTAAGGATGAGCCCGAGCAGAATAAATAAGGAAATATTTGAAAACATTTGGAGATATAAAGGGGTCGGAGGGTAAATTCAGCAGATATGGAAAGAGACAGTGAGGTTGGGAATCTCAAATCAAGATTGTGTCAATAGAGATGAGTAAAAGGAGAAATTAGGGAAGATAAAGGTCCTTGTGGGTGCCAAAGAGGTGAGAAAGGGGAGAGTATGCAGCGAGGAACAGAGAAGAGTCCAGTCTGAGAGAATGAAGAAGAGGTGGGAAGAGAGAAAAAGAGTAGAACGTATGGGCAAAGTTGGCAGAAAATGATATTTGCCGTTTCGCTTAAAAAAAAAGGAAAACAAATTTATTTGGTATGTATGTACCGTTGGAAATATTATCTTTAATACAAAGTTATGTGAGTTAATGTAAAGCGAAGAATATTCATTCAGGTGAATGTTGTAAATAATAATTTTATACAATTATATTATTTTATCCAAAACATATGTTACTAACGAAATTGAATATAATTCTTTAAGCTTTTTTGAACTCTAAATTTATTTTAAAATTGATTTTAGCAATCGAAGTAAGTTAAAGTTGTGTGTTGCCCGCGACCATATTTTTTTTGGAGAGAGAGAAAACTTTTGTCCAGATACGAACTGTGAAAATTCCTAATTTTAGCAATGCTTCCTAATCCCAACCATGTTGAGAATTCTTCTTTATCTAGTATTAGATCGTTGAGTCACTACATAATGAATCAGGAGACTCTTTTTTTAGCCCAAATTATATCATCGGTTGTTTACATTTACATTTTTAGCCTCAAGAAACTATTTTCTCGTTTCTATTCCCGGATTGTGTAATCCAAAAACTATTGTAACGCTTTTAGAACAAGGGCAGGGAGTTTGTATACCTTGTATGGCCATGCCTGGAACTTCCTCTTAACGGAAGGCGGTGGGATATAAATAGACGTTTTTGGTTTTCATTTTTTTTTCTCGCTAAAGGATACATATGTAGTTGTATGTAAGTAAGATATTTAGTTCCATAAAGCGTATTACTAGATACTACATACGTAAAACGCGAAAATAAGTAAAATTATGACAATGGGGCTGGCCGAAATGTTAGTGTGGTTTATGTCATTTTTTATCTAATGTTTTGCTCTGCAGCCTCTTATTAGGCTTATTGTGCGCCGTCCATTGTCTAGTTAATGAAGGCCTATTTCCTTCGGCAATCTGACCAAACTGTAAGGATTGATCAGTTCACAAAGCTTAGGATCTGAAATACGGTGCTGGCCAAAGTGTACAACTGTATCATCGCTATTTCTTTACAACTACATATCAAATGATAGGGGGTTTTATTTTCCTTCTTAGAGAACGAAGGAAAGAAAGAAGTCAGTAAGGCAAGTAAGCCCATATTGTGAAGGTGCTTCTTTAGTTAACAGTTTCCTGTGTATAGTCCCGTCATCCTCCTCAGAGTTATCCTTAAGAGAATTGTGTGATTTTTCCTTTCACTTGCCTACATATGGAATATATAATAAGGGAAAGTATTGTGAAAATTTTCGAATTCCAGTTTTCAACGGAAATAGACGTTTTAGGGTCCCCTGAGTCCAAAAGCCCAAAAAGGTCTGTGTGTCTGTGTGCGTGTATGCGTATGAGTGGTAAGTCTAGCGTGGAAACGAAAACTCCTATGAAACTGAAATTTCATATTTAAAACAACTATACGCCCGAGAAGTTACAGCAACTTTTTCATCGAAATCAACTAACCAGAAGAGCCACTTTATACCATGCGTTTTGCACCTATTCACGATTTTCTCAAAAACGGCACAAACTATTTTGATTAAACTCGCTATATCGATGTAAAATTGGACATGCTTTGATGTCGTAAAGGCTTCATTGTGATTGAAATAGTCTGACAGGGCTTAAATGTCGATATTTGGAAATTTCTTCCCCTAATGTACCTTTAATTTTGTAAATTCGAAAAAAATAACCATATCGCCTTGTTAGAATTTATAAAAAACGGGTAAATATACAAGTCGGACGAATTCGATGTATAACTAAAGAAGGAAAGAGCAAGAATATCATTTTAGATAATATTTGTGTTTTTGAACATAAGAAAGTGCATAACTGTGTGTTGCGCCCACCAGATTATTACTTGTTAGTGATGATAAACACAAAATACGGTCGTAATAATCTAGAAATTTATCGCCCTTAAACACCTTACCTACCTACCTAAACTCAAAATAAGACAGAAATTGACAAATCAGCGATGTAGCAAACAGCAAGAATATTTTTTTATTTTTTCTGAGATCTATTTTGGGCGTTGACATTTACCCCCTTCTCTTTTCTCCTTACATGGATCTACCACACTAATTACAACAATACTTTCAAGAATGAATATACAGTACCAGATGTATTTCACTCATTGTGGTTGTACTGAAATAGGACTTTAAAACATCTGAAGTTGTTAATTAATAAATATATCAAATCCTAATTATTACAAGCTTTAGGATGACAGTTCATTTTTCTGTCAAGATCCTTTTGTCTCATGATACAGTTATTTCTCACTTTCGTTCTATTTTATTTGGATTGATATAAAGCGAACAATGCCAAGGAGGATTGGGTCAGTTGGCAAGTGTTAGACTCTCAATGAAAGGAATCTAAACAATGAGTTCCATTATCCTCTATGAAATGGGATTGGGAGAGTGATCCTAGCCTGAAATAATAACAACCTTTTTGTAGCCAACTCTGAAAGGAAGCCAGCGCGTTTCCAAAGAGTGTCGAGTAGCTTACGTCAATATCGGGACGAAGCCTTTTAGCGACCGATAATCTCTTTTAGTGAATACGTTAGGTTCGACCGAGTCTATTTGATGGAGCCTTTGTAAGGAGCTCACCTCAACGCAAGTGGATCAGAAAAGAATAAAAAATTATAGGAATATCGGTACTGACGTCAGACGGGAGAAGACTGAACAGGAAGTTTTTCTTTCACTTACATATACATGAAATGCATATTATTAAGTATTGCAGTAGCAGCAATTGCCAATGTTTTGTTTCAGAATTTGAAAAATGTTCCGCAAAATTTGTGCTTGTCCCAGGCTTGAATAAAATAGCAAAATACTTAATAAAATTAGGGAGCGGAGTGTTCTAGTGGATAGATCACTAGTTCTTCGGCCCCAGGGTTCGAATCCCGACAACCGCAGAATATTATTTATTCTGTTATATCAGCCTTTATAAAGTTGGTTCCCAAAATGGAAGAAACCTGTCGGCTGAGCGTGATTTCGGCCGAATCATTTCATTGCACGGTTGTTAGCCTAGAAACAAAACAATTGTACTGGGCTCAAAACCCTTCATGGGTAGTACAGGTACAGGTTATTTTTTTTTTTAATAAAAAAATTGACTTGACGCTAGAAAAATTTGGATGGAGCGGTGGTCTTGTTGATTGAGCAATAGTCTACATTTTACCGGGTCCTGTGTTCTTGGCTGTGGTAGAATCATTATTCATTGTTCTATTGTGGCCCACGGATTAGGAAATCCTTTTGTGAAAACGGAAAATCCTGCCTCATTATAGTTTTACCCCAAAATTGGAGGAATAACCTGGCCTCTGAGATCTTGGCCTATTAATATTAACCTCATGGTATTGGTTTTTTTTTTTTTTTTTTCTTCCCAGATTTATTGACCTTAAAAAATACAAGCATTGGATAGTACTATATTTTATTCTGAATGTTTATGACTTGCAACGAACTCGCTAACATATATGTCAGACTCTACGCCCTTCACATTGACTTGCAGACAAAATATCAAACAATTTTATGACAAAATATCGAGAAACAAACTACAATTGACACATTCCTTACTTAACACCTCATAGGTAGTTGAGGAGATGAGGGAATATAAGAAAAAAATCATTTCCTATACATATTACCGTACGGAAACCTGATGAGCCACAATGTGGGTCGAAACGTTGCCTTATTTTGTTATAGGCTTATAGTTCTGCCAACATTAAAACTATTTTATTGTTTTTTTCTTTCATAATGACCTCCATCCGGACCAATTTCTTCCTCGATAAAATAATTCTATTCCATATTCAGTATATAAAATTATTGATATAAGTAATTAATTAAATTAAAAGAGCAAAATCTAAAAAAAAAAGAAAGAAAGTAAAAATTATTAGGATAAAACAGAGTACATATAGAGATTCGCACTGGGTCTCAGCCGACGGCCGTGCAATGAGGTGATTAGACTAAGCCGCAAATTATATCTCTAATTATTGGGTACCCGTTTCATAGAGACTGAATGTGCTCCAGGAGTACCCACCTAGTATTAACAGAATATATAATTATTCTGCCACCGGCAGAATTTGAACCTGGGACCCCGAGAACAGTAGACTAGTGCTTTGTCCACTACACAACGCTACTCCCTTTTAATTTTCAAACTTAGTTAATCGTTAACCATACATCCGAAATAAAACTGATAATGAAACTAACATATTTTTAATTAACAGACTCTTAGGTTACTTTCAACAAGCTTTTTATAAAGGGGAGCCCGTGGCTGAGTGGCTAGCGCGCTGGTCTCTCATGCTAAAGTTGTGAGTTCGAACCCCAGTCCCGGCGGGGCTTTTATAAATATGTAATTAAATGGGGATTTACTCACAGCCTCTCCCCCGGGTATGTGAAACCCGTCAGCCAAATGGTGGCCACTCACAAAATTAGGCGTAGGGAGTGATTACTCTACCCTAAAAATTGCATCGAGGAACGCGAGTGTAATCTCCCAGGATAATACACGAGCACGGCCTGTCGCGCCACTGATAAATAAATTAACAGAATATATAATTATTCTGCCACAGGCAGGATTCGAACCTGGGAACCCGAGAACAGTAAACTAGTGCTTTGTCCACTACACAACGCTGCTCCCTATTAATGTTCAAACTTAGTTAATCGTTAACCATACATCCGAAATTAAACTGATAATGAAACTAAAATATTTTTAATTAACAGACTCTCTTTCAACAAGCTGGTGTTCAAAACTTAGCTGGATATTTGTAGGATAATATTATTTTTGGGAAGACATAATTACTTTCAATAGTCTCATTGAAGGATAAAAGCTTGATTATTGTTTAACTACTGTCATGACATAGCTAGAGTGGATATATTCTTTTAAATAGTGGATCGGGTGACGGATACAATATACTATTACAAATATCGTATAGCACCGATCCTTTGTGTTATGCAATAAATTATTAACTATTGGATAGGAGAGAAATTGCCATCTGCTCATCTATTAAAAAATCGATCATCGACAATTTCCAATATAATTAAACATTTTTTAGTTGTAACACAGCAGGAGGCAGTTGTGATTTCCAGAGTGGTATTTGACATACACTAATAACTCACGACTTTATTATAAATAGAACTGCAACACAAAAATGTAAAATATGTGACGTACAGTTGACGAAATTGGGATGGCAAGACACTTACTTGGCGATAAAAGCATTAACATATTATTATCGAAATGTTTAGCAAAACATAGCTTATCAAGAAAAAGAAGGTATAAATGAGCGAATGTCGTCAGTAAAAGATACTGAAAAGCACTTGAGGCCTTAGAAGTTGAGGGTTCATAATAACTACCTAAACTAACCTTATTATTGATATCATTAAAATTAAAGTTTTATTAAATTTTAATTATCTATAATACCCTAAAAGGTAGAGGCGGATAAGAATGTTAAATCTGCTCCTGCGGCTTTTTTGTTTCTTACTTGAGAGATCGAATTGGTATTGAATAAAAATAAGTCACCTACAATTTTAGCTCTTCAACTCAAACGATTTTCGAGATTTAAAAAAAAATCCGATTTTTTTTAATAGTTATTTAAAAATTTATTTATAGTAATTTACAACTGTCATTAAGAACACGGTAAGTAAATATGCAGAATGTAAATAAAAAGTCATGAAAATGTCTTGAGGAAGAACTACACAGTGGTAGCACTTCACTAACTATTTTAACTCAGTAGGTCCTGAGGCCACCTTCTTTTCAGACGCCTTGGAGGCTTATCAGGGATATCTAAGGAAGATAAATTACGAACAAGCAGTTTCTTGTCGTTTCATTCTTGTGTGAGGATTTTTTAATAGTAAATTCGAAATTAATTAAGGATACTATTTTTCTGTTTTATAGAAGACAAGGAAATAAAGGAATGACGTGATTCATAAGGCGACTGTTAGATGAATAAAGAAAATTAAAATATATCCGAATCTTTTCAAAACATTTCTTATATACTCCTCTATACTTATGATTCTTTTTTAGATTTTTTGAAGTGGTGGAACAATATGAAAAAGAATTAAAAAAATTCTGTTTATAGAGGAGTATAAAAGAGATTTGCTGATAAAATTCAATAATCGACACCTTTCAAAATGGTTTTAAAAATATATATTTTGATTTTGTTTCTTCAACAAAAAAATGGCATTTCGTTTAAAAATCACGATCATATCATTATTTTACTACTAAGAATAAAAAAAAAATTATTAATTAATTTGGAATTTTACTATTGAAAACAATTAAATCGAAAAAATCGTTTGAGTTGAAGAGCTAAAATTATTGTTGAATATTTTTTATTCGATACCAAATCGATCTCATAAGTATGAATGAAAAAAAAATAATTTAAAAAACCCGGGGGACAGATTTCACATTCTTACCCGGCTAAATATACCCTTTCTACCGGTTAAGGTGATGGACTCTTCTAAAACACTAAGTCTACACTAAAAAAAAACTGACGGTTTTTAGTCAGCTATATTCAGTGTCCATATTGTTCATTCTATCCTAATTCGGAAAAATAAAATTCTTAGGCGACGAAGTATTTCAGAATCTGAGTAATAGCTTTTTTTTTGAACCCATGAATCTCTTCTAATAGGGAAAAAGAGCATTGTTGGCACAGGTCCAAAAGTTGGACAAAAACAAAAGAAGACCGTCGGGACACAATAGCGAAAGGAACGCACAGCTGACAGTGAAGGATGCCTTGCCAGCTGTACATTCCACCACGAGATACCGCTAAATCCGAAGGAGTCTAGGCAACGTCGCGAAATTCGGACTCCCCTCTCATCTGTCTGATTGCTCTATATTAACGGCAATGGGTGCAACAGGTCGAAGACCACGTAGTTGCAGCCCTGACCCTACTTAGCAGTTGTCAACAGCGTGGATCAACGGTCAGGGTATTTAAGTCGAGGTTACTGCAAGCTTCAATTTTATTCAGTTTTGACTTGACGACTTAAAAGTGAAACGTTCTATAAATAAATATACAATAACATAATGCAATAAATAAATACGCCCTATAAACATTCCCTCGGTCATCAAAATCAAGTCCATCAAAATCCAACCAGTTTCACGGAATCCTCAGCAGGAAGAGTGATATACACCTTATTGAACAAGCTTCCATAATAATTGATTTTTGGTGGAATTGCATCTATTATAATTTGTTACTTGAATATACCTATGGATTTTTGTTATCCCTCTGTGCTGCGTTTTTTCCTTTTCGGGAATAAAAACTTTATCACCCTTTACTAATTCTTAAACTCTATACATACTTTTCTATATCGTCAAAAATACCTCAGTTATGAGCGTATTTATGTGTAAAGTTTCAATTTTTTTCTTTTCTTTTTTATATAATTATTCGCGTTTTTTTTTTGGTTAAAAAAACTGTTAATGTTTATCTCTATCTTCAAAAATAACTGAGTTATTGAATTAAACTAATTGTATTTTGTATTAATTTTAAAACTAACCAGCTGATATCAACGTCTAGGTGTATCAACGAATTTCAAAAATGACAAACTGATTTATTTTTATTTGTTATTTGGATTCTACGCATCATGAAACGTAAGATCTCAAATTTTGAGGAGCAATTTTTTTTTTTGGTCGTTTACAAAGGTTCGTTATTGAAAATTGGTTATATGCTAATGTATCAAATTAATAATGTTCCTTTTTTTTTCATTTCAAAATTAATGCAGTAGTATGTCTTTTGTAAGTTTTTATATATAACGTTTTAGTCTGTTCTTGTCGTTATCACCTATTCTTTGAACGATTGGGCTGTCACTAGTATGAGAAAGAAAAAATAATTGTGCCAGCCAGTACGTATGGTTTTTAATCGACGGGAGTTGTAAATCCGATAACATAATTGTGATAATTGTGTAACGAGCATAATTATTTACGATTCTCTTGCATGTGTTCTGCACCACCTCCATTTTTCGATAATTGGAATGGCTAGTATAATTCCTGACTGGAGCAGCATAGGTCAATATGGGACGGATGACAGTTTTGTTTATTTTTCCTCATAGGACTACTTGGAACAATTTTTAATACATAATAAAAAACATTAATACTTATATATCTGTTTATATACAAATAAAATAACTTTTATAGGGGGAATAGTCAGGAATCAGTCATTTTTTGAGAAGTTTTTTTAATTTTGCCAACGTTTCGGCCCAAGCTTGTGAGCCAGATCAACATATCCTGGTAAAAAACCTCTTCTTAACCGTATTTCCCATCTTCATAAACAATTAGCCAACAAAGAGGAGTCGCTCATTTTCCTTCTAAAATGCCGCTCTCATTCTTTATTCCCCCTCTTCATTTCCAACAATTTTAACCACTTCAATGTTAACAAAAAATTTCTCTCAAAACTTGAAACAATCCAATTCCGCCTTAAAAAATTACTCCTTAACCTACATATCAAAGAAACGATTTTCCTCATTCAATCAGTAAAAAAGAAAATTAATTATTTATTTATGGCTCACAAGCTTCCGCCGAAACGTTGGCAAAATTAAAAAAACTTTTCAAAAAATGACTGATTCCTGACTATTCCACCTATAATAGTTTATACAGTCGACTATACATCCTCAATACAAATAAAATAACGATTACAATAAATGTAAGTTTGTTAATTATTAGTCTTTTTACTTATTTTTCCTCATAGGACTGCTTTGAACAATTTTAAATACATAATAAAAAAACAAAACAACACTTATATATCTGTATATATATATATATATATATATATATATATATATATATATATAATATATATATAATATATATATATATATATATATATATATATATATATATATGTATACTAATAAAATAACGATTATAATAAATCTTTAGGCCATTTTCGTTTGTAATATTCATTGCTTTTCATATTATTGGGTTGCAAAATAAGTTCAAAGTGTTTTTTTACTGGTGATTTCAATAAAAACTTCAGATTTTTTAAAAATATTTAAAAAAATAAAAATAAAATTAAAATATATCAATTATATATGACCCATTTGGATCTACTGCATGTTGCCATCTTTCAGGTCAGTTTGAAGGACGACTCGCTTTGCGACTTCGAAGTCAAAATTTCCGGTTATGAAGCGAGCAAACCCCCTATGGACGATGCTTTCTCCTAAGGCATAATCGCCTTACACACTGAAAGTTTTGTTATCCCTCTGTGCAGCGTTTTAGCGAAATAAAGACTTGTTTTACAACCCAAACGTTAATAGTCTATAAACAGTTATACCCTAATATAGTTATTCGGAAATAATAAACCATATTGTAATAATTTGCAGCGTTTTCTACAATGCTTATAACTTTTTTTTTTACTAAGAATACTAAATTCCCTATGACATTAAAAAAAAGAATCATTGAAAACGGTTAAGAAATATATCGTTTTGAAAATAGCAGCGGTGTTTGGCCATTTTCCTTTGATTAATTTATCGCTTTTCATATTAGCCTGTAAACAATAATAAACTGCTATAACCTAATATAATTATATAGAAATAATAAACCATTGTGTAATAATTTGCTGCGTTTTTTAAATTTCTAAATACGGAATTACTCATAATTTGTATTCGTTCTGAAATTAATCGCAAATTTTCACGATTACACTATACATTGTTCGTCTCAATGAAAATTCAAGATTTTTCGGTATTAACACTGATCGGGTCAACATTGATTGCCAAATCCATAGCACATAATGATTCTGTTTATATGTTTTCTTTAATGATTTCACTCCAATTATTTCCATGGATCAAAGCTTCACATTTAACGGCCAATCAAACCTCCCACGTGGATTTGCGGATATTTTTTTCCGTTTTTCTTTTCAGGAATATGATTTCACAACAAGTGATGGACTAGGAAACTATTTTCCGAAATTCCTACGAGGCGAGACTTGGCGAAGACGAAGATAACCCGCGAGGAGGCGCCGACATCCGCTGAGCGTTGGCAGAGGGTCCGAGCTCTGTCAAGGACCCTGGCTCTGGACCAACCTGACTCAACTCAGACCCTTCCTAGTCTCTCTTTCACAAAACACTTCTTTTCTAAATACCGATCGTCTATTTTCGAGCAAGGTCGCATTCTTTCTCTGCCCTAGGGCTCTAGCTTACATCACGAATCACTCTAAACGATGACATTGAATATGATAACGTCCAACTTTCTTGGTAATTGAAAGAAGAATAAATAGTATCTGTAAAGTTTTTTTTTTTGTTTATGTTTTTCTTTTTCTTTTTTTTTAGTTATGCCTTCCCATTTCGGCTTCCGCCATATGAGATCTGGCAGTCCGAAACCACTACGATCTTGATGGAGTTTCAGCTCTTCAAACGATAATTCTTCAGCTTCATATTTTGTAATTGGGATCATGCTTCTAGATCCGCTTCATCCATTTCACGATTCTCATAACAAAGGCAGCTCCAGTCCCTCCTTCTTCGCCAGCAATCTTCCTCTCAAGTAATCATATGCACCGGTTCCCTCTCCACTCTCTCCTCTATCTGTAACATATATTCCTCTGACTACCTCATCCAAAGAATTCATACCACACTTGCATCCTTTTCCTACCGAGTCAACATTGTTTTCTTCTGGGTTCCAGGACATTGTGGGATCTTGGGGAACGATCGGGATGATTTAGCGGCACGTCATGCGGTTTCCGAGGGTCTTGAACTTCAAGGTGTTAGCCTGCCTGACCTTGTCACTTCAATTCGATCGAGCATATTGGGTTGCTGGCAGCGGGAGTGGGCGGCCCTCGGGAACAACAAGCTTCGCCTTATTCGGCCCCGCGTTGGCCCTTGGGGGTTCTCCTGCCGGCCGTCTCGACGCGAAGAGGTTGTGTTCGCGCGACTTCGTATAGGACACTCTCGGTTGACCCACAGTTATCACATGGCCCGTGGACATCCGCCTCTCTGTCGATCATGTCAGGTTCCTCTCTCAATACTCCACATCCTCACAGAATGCCGACAATATACCGCTTCACGTATTCTTTTCAACCTCCCCACCGATCTGTCGCTTCTTCTCTCTGATTCCTCTCCTCACATAACTAACATCATTCGCTTCCTAAAGTCACACCATCTTTACTCTCAGATCTAAACTATACTCTCACTCTACTCCTATAATCATGTAACCTGTGTCTAACGGTGTAAAGGCGAACATGACCCTATTGGTTGTCGCCTCGAAAAAAAAAAAAAAAAAAAAAAAAAAATGCAGCAAAGTGGAGACTTTACCACTTCGATCCGATGCAAGTGCTTCGCGAGGTAGTCGTCGCTGGTAATCATTCTGAACCGTGCAACATCATCTCTTCTCTTCAAATCTACCGGTGTCCGTTCTTCTTCTATAAGGAGTTTGCCCCAGCTCAATTGTTTATTTTTTAGCAATATTATTATCTGACTTCTGCAATAATGCAAATATATTATATCCAGCATGATTGCCTTAAAAATATTCGGGGTGGATTATATGGATTGGTAGTAGATTTCAGTGTTCAGGGCTCGTCTTGTAAGTCAGTTTTTTTGTTTATTTTTATAATATTCTGTAGCAGTATTCGAATCTGTGGGTAAGTCCAAGTCCTTGGGTAGTAATTAGTGAGTCATACAGAATGTTGAATCCACGATTTTTTTGTAAACTTTTGCATTGGAAAGACTGAATTCTTATAGTCCGTAACATACAAACTTTTTAGTATGTTTTGTGCAAAGCATCTATCATAGTAAAGTAAAAAATACAAACCTGCCAATTTGAAACGGGTGGATTACAAAATGACGGCCATTCAAAAAGGGAATACCACGAAATATATCTCTTTTCTAACATAATTATGGTTACTATCATAGTAAAGGCTCATCTTATGAAGTTGATAGTTATAAAGTAAATCATCAAGTATTTACTAAGCTTTCATTTGTGTGGTAAAAGACATTTTTATGTTCAATATTCAACGATATATAGGAATTAAAAAAAACAAGATATCACTATTTTCTAACATAATAATTATTATTATAATTCTGACTCATTTGACCACGATTTTCCTTTTGACCTCATAATACTAGGCAACAATACAAATCAAACGAGGCTAGTCTGTCACACGAAAGTGGGTGGAAAGTTGCGGCAGACGTGTTTCTAAGTTGGATTTTTAGGAAAAAATTCTGACTTATGTAACCATTGCACTGACATAATGTCGGTTATATTATACCTACAGATTTCTATTACTACTCAAATTAAAGCTAATTTTATACCTCGTAAAGTAGTTCATTACCATTATATTGTTAGGAACAGCCGTTTCCATTACATCAAATAAATGACAAAAAATAGAAGTATCTCGGTTTCTGTTTTTTGTAAGAACCATATCTCTATAACTATTAGACATACAGGCGTGTTTAATAACTCAAATTAAAGGTGATTTAATTTTATTATTAATTGCTATAACAATTATCTTCATAGGATGAGCGGTTTCCATGATAGTAGCCATCACATTTTAGAAAAGAGTGATATAATTTTTTCAGCTTTTTTTTGTTTGTAATACCTCTATATCGTTGAATATTGAACCTACAAATGTCTTTAACACGCAAATGGAAGGCTATTATATACTTGATGATTTACGACATAACGATCATCCTCATAGGATGAGCCGTTTCCATGATAGTAACCATAATTATGTCAGAGAGATATTTCGTGATATTCCTTTTTTAAATGGCCGCCCTTTTGTAATCCACCCGTTTTGAGTTTGCAGGCGTGTATTTTATGCTTTACCATGATAGATGCTTTGCATAAAACAAACTGAAAAGTTTGGTAAAATTGATTGCATATTTCGATGCTGGCTCACGGACTATTAGGATACCCATAGCTATCTATATATTGTATGCCCGTGAGGCTTTGATAAGTACTTAGTAGATAGTTATTTTGATATTCAAGGATAATTTTGATCGTTTTTCGATAAGCCTGGATACTAATAGAAATAGTTTGCTAAATAGTTTTCTCTTAAATATATTGGTTGGTCCTCCATGTCAGTCTCTTGTCAAAATATAGTCCCACATATCGCACTTCTTCTGAATTAGGAATGGATACATCCTTGAAATACACTGCAGCGCATTCACCATGTTTGAGCGTTAAAACAATGAACGTATTCTTTGTTTCATTCAATTTTACTTTCCACCTTTGTAGTCCAACTAGATAAATCGTAAAGGTGGTTTTGCAATATGAAGGATAACCAAGTTTTGGCAGGATGTCAAGAGTGCTGTGTCGTCGGCAATAGTAAGTGTGATCAATCCGAGGTAGTTCTGACGAGTAAATTTTTAATAGTAATGGTCTCAGTACAATGCCTAGTTGAACTCCTTCTTCAACCTTTTTTATACTAGAGAAATACGTCTCTTACTTTTGCAGTAAAGTGTTTTTCGAGTAAGAGAGTATTCATCATCTCTCTTATCGCTAGTTCTTTGTTCCATTTTGGTTTATTATTTTCAATAATGAACTTTTGTAATCGACAAAACAAATTAAAAAAAATTACCCTCATTCTCTCAAAATTTGAGGGTTTACGTTTTAAGATACGTAGAATCCGCATTACAAAAAAAAAAAAAATCCGTTTGTAAGCCGTCCGCAATATGTCTTCAAAACTACTAGACCATTTTTTTTTTTAATTCACCACAAAATACTAGGTCATGCACCGATAAACCTAACACCTAGTCGTTGATTTAAGCTGGTTATTTTTAAAATGGCATCCGATTAATAGTGATTTGATTCAATAACATAGTTATTTTTGAAGAAAGACTATAAATAAATAACATATAATATACATATATAAATAACACTATGTAATGTTTTCTCTCTAATGACCGCACCCCCAACCATCTTCCTCATCTTACTTCTTTTATTATGTTGATATTTCAGTTAAATTCTTATTTATTTTTTTTTTTTTTTAAAGTTCTAGTGTAATTAGTACGATGCACGTAGGATTTTGAAGATTAATTCTTCTTTTCTTAGCAAAATTCATAAAGAAAAATATTTGGCAAGAGGGAGAGTTATTATTAAATTAAATTGGATAGGACCCATTAAGATAGAGAATAAAAGTTTGCCAAATACCTAACTAAAAAAAAACGTTATATCCAGGGGGATTAAACACCCTTCCTTTGAACTGGGTGTGGGCAGAAATTAATTTTATTTCGGTTGACATAATACACGGATGAGTCGTTGCAGTACCTGTAAACATATTCAACATTCAGTCAAATTTTGTTATAATAATCATCACTGTACCAAAAACTAATATTAGAAAAGAATATTTTTTACATTAAACACAACATGCTATGCTTACATGCGAAGTGAGAAAATAACGGCGGTTAATAGTAATATAGAAATAGGAATATTGTTTCTTTTGTCATTAACAGATTGGTATTTTTCAGTTAAATAGAATTTTTTTTTTTTAATTATAAAAGGAATACATATGAAAATATTATATGTATATTTAATTCGCTGGATCAAAATACATGGAGTTTTTAACTTCTATTAGTACAATTGTACTGCTAGGTGAAGACACGGAAACCATTCAACTAAATACAAGTGTTTTAATAAAAACCGGTAAAGAAATATGACTCGAATTAAATAAGGATAAGACGAAATATATGATTAGTAGCAGTAACGATGGCGATCTTGGTGATATTGATATATCAGGGCATACTTTTGAACACGTACAGAAATTCAAGTACTTAGGTTCAATGATAACCAGAAAGAAATAAAGTTCCGGTTAAAGGTAGGAAATGCGTGTTATTATTCAGTTGCTAAGCTACTTAGCTCGCGGCTTCTATCTAAAAACTTAAAGGTTAGAATTTATAAAACTATTATTCTTCCGACCGTTCTTTACGGATATGAAACGTGGCCGCTTACTTTGAAGAATGAACAACGGCTTAAAGTTTTCGAAAATAAGGCACTGCGTAAAATATTTGGTCCGAAGAGAGATGAGGCTACTGGGGAGTTTAGAAGGTTGCACAACGCGGAATCGCGGAACTAGTATCCTGTGAATATAATTGAGTTGATAGCATCGCGGAGACTCAAATGGGCGAGTAAAGTTGTTGGGCTCGATGAGGAGCGGATTCCGAGAAAGGTGGTATTCGCTGATCCGACTGGTAGACTTCCGAAAGGAAGACCGAAGCGTCAATGGGAGGATTGCGTAAAGGCTGATCTCGGGGGCTTGGGCTTGAACGGTGAACATTGGATGAGTCGGTGTAGGCAGACTTTGGTGGTATCGGCATCGAACCTTCGGGTTCGGTAAGCCTATTATTATTATTATTTGTAATCACCGGTCAAGCCCAAGCCTCCGAGATCAGCCTTAATGCAATCCTCCCACCGACGCTTCGGCCTACCTTTCGGACGCCTACCAAGTCGGATCAGCGAATACCAACTTTCTCGGAATCCGTTCCTCATTATGCCCAACAACTTTGCGCGCCCATTTGAGTCTCCGCGATGCTATCAACTCAATTATATTCACAGGATACAATCTCCGCAATTCCGCGTTGCGCAACCTTCTAGATTATTATTTGTACAATTAATATATATAGTTGACCTAGTGTTCCATATTTTAGATATTGACATTGTAAATTCACAAAATTCTAATTGTTTTTGCACTAGGTAACTACAGTTGAGATAAATTTTTATATACTTGCATAAGTAAAGGATATATTGCAGTACGAAACATATCGGAATGCAGATTCCTACATTAAATTGGAACTTTTGGCAAATAATTCAAAACTAGAGTCGATGTAAGTTGATTTAGTTTCATCTTCAGAGATAATATGTTTATGCATAGTTTAATTATATGATATGGTATTAAATTGGAGAAAGTTTTTATTTTAGGGGTAAAAAAATCAGGAAAATGGAACATTTTGGCTTCTCAGTATGTATCTTGGGACAATAATCTTGAGAAAACAACGTTCGATCCCAACAAATCGTAAATTTCTACTTTCGTTTTTAAAGAATATATATATTTCTTTCAACAGTCAGTAGATAGTCAAGTCCATGTGATCGGCCAAATACCTACTTCCGTTAAATCAAATTTTATTAGTAATTATTTTATTATTATGGAACCTTGCAGTACGGAACGTAATACAGATTATTCATAATCCCTCAATTTCTTTATAAAATGGTAAATATTATTTATTTTATATTAATTGTATACGTTAAATTATGTAAAGATTTTGATATAACAGCGTAATACTAGAAATAACAAATAAAAATAAATTCCAATTTTTATTTTCCGTGTTGATAATTTTAGTCTTAACTATGAATATCTTTAAATACATAATTACCTAAAGCATTACAGTACCGTTTAGATTGAGACGATTTTCTAAATACTATTGCTATTTAAAACACTTCAATGAATTCTTCAAAAATAAACCACACTCAATATAATTTATTTTAAGGTGCCAAAAAAAATGTTTCAAGTTTTATTTATAGCTTCCTATTCGGCAATCTATTTTGTTATTTCTCGGCAAATTAAATTTTTCGATTCCAAAATTAAATGTTTTAAATATTCTTTCGTTAGGTTAAGAAAATCCTAATTCCCATTTAATTCAATTTTACCATTTATAGATTATAATTGGAAAGATGATTTTCCAATACGTACTATAGCCATATGAAATTTAAAAAATTCTGGTGCGGGCAACACACGACTTTCACTTACCTCCATTTTTAAAATCAATGAAAGAATTTTCAAATACAGTTAGAGATAAAAATACGTGAAATTATTAAGGAATTAATCAAATTGAATTTATATAGAAACATGTGTTTTATTAAAAAATCTATTATATTATTATCTAAAATAATCAGCTTGTTTTATGTTCGTTTCATCACTCTCTATTAACTTTTAAAAGCTTGTGTATTAGATGATATTTTTTCTAAAATCTTAAGCTTTCCAACGGTATATCATACATGCATATTACTGCTCTTATGTTCAAAAACGAAAAATTGCATTAAAAAAATATTTTTTCTGTTTTCTCCTTTAGTAGGGTATCGAATTTATTCAATTTATATATTTACTTGTTTTTCATCATTGTTAACAAGATAATCTAGTTATTATTATTGAAACTACAAAATTAAAGGTACTTTAGGGGAAGAAATTTTAAAATATCGTCATTTAAGCCCTGTCAGACCATTTTTATCCAAATAAAACCTACATGATATTAAAGCCCATTAAAGTTTACATCGATATAGCGAGTTTAATCAAAATCGTCGGGACCGTTTTCGAAAAAAAGTGCAAAATGCTTGGTATAAAGTGCCTCTTCTGATAAACTCATTTTGATGAAAAAAGTTTTGTCACGTCTCGGGTATATAGTTGTCTTAAATATGAAATTTCAGTCTCATAGGACTTACCATTTCCGCCCGGGAGTTACCACACACACATACACACAGACACACACACACACACACACACACACACACACAGACCTTTTTGCGGGACTTGGTTATTTGGACTCAGGGGACCCTAAAACGTGTATTTATTGAAAACTGGAATTAGAAAATTTTCACGATCGCAATACTTCCCCTTACTATTTATAGTAAGTGAAAGTAATACATCTCACTTATTTGATATTGAACCCATTTTTTTATTGTGTTAAAATTAAAATATAGAATTGTTATCACGACGTCAAGCTATGAAAATCCTGCCTTGCATTGCCCTTTAACGTTATTCCGCATGTTCCGGTTGAATCAGAATCCCGCTATCTAGGACTCCTTGACAAACGTCTTACATGAAATCCGCATGCAACACCGCAAAGACAAGAAACTGCTCGCCGTTTTGGGTTACTTCAACACTTACTTGAAAGACGCTCTAACCTCTTACTTATCAAGGAAATGGCCATCACATGATAATCATAAGGCTTATATGGATCATGAATTGAGCTTTGGGGTTCTACTAACCCATCAAATCCTTTCCGTAATCCTTACAATCCAAAATCCTTAACGCTCCTTACTTTGTCACGAATAAAATCATCCACAAAGACCTTAAAGTACGATATGTTGCTGATTTGGTATGTAATACTCCATTGCACACTCCACTCCCACTCTAATCCAGTAGTTTCAATCATTGCCTCTTCAATACCTGATAATCCACCGAGGCATCTGAAAAGAAAAGAAGGTGGCTTAGAGACCTTCTTGTTTAGCTTGACTACTGGAGTGTTGCCAATGGACAATATCTCTTTATGTATTTTATCATTTAACAGGATATTTATTTGTTGTATTATAATATGCAGTTGTAAATAAAAAAAAATAAAAAAAATTGTTCCCTTTTCTATGCTATGCATGAAAAGGACTAATTTTACTGTTTTAAAGGATACGCCCGATTTTCATATTTTAAGGACTGTTTTAATTTTTTTTATCTTTGAGTTAAAATCACCGTTGCACTTAGACGACCATCGCAAATCATCGTCTTAATTTTAAGGCACATTCGACTTAGGATAGGTAGAATGGATGGTGTACGAACAGGACTAATTTTGCTATTTTAAAGGATATGCCCTATTTTCATATTTTAAGAACTGGTTTAATTTTTTTGTTTATTCTAAGTTAAAGTCGCCATAAATTTAGACGACCTATTGCAAATCATAAGCCTTAATTTTAAGGCTCATTCGACTAACAGTAATGTTTTGTTTGCTATTGAAATAATCTACTAGCAATTTAGTGATCTCAATTGAAATTTATTGTTAAAGATAATCGGAGTAGTATATACGCTAAAAGAACCGACTAGAACCCGCGAAACATTGTACTCAATGGATTACTAAAATTTATAAATACAATATCGGTAGCTAGAATATATAAGTAAAGGTAGGTACCTACCATCAGTTATATTTACAATTTATTACCAGTTACCCATCACAGTTTAAGGTATCTGCAATGCAGACATTGTCTGCGGATCTCCAGAGGTCCGTGGACCATTTGTTGGGAGCCAACTATATTATGACATTATTAAAATTTTATATGTTTGTATAAAACAATACCTGCATACCAAAAAATACAATTTAATGCGATCGGATTTGTTATACATGTCTTAAATTTTATGAATTTGTTTATCCATTTAAGATTGAGCGACGTGGTCTAGTGGATAGAGCACTAGTCTACTGTTCTCCGGGTCCTGGCTTCGAATCCTGGCTGTGGGAGAATATTATTTATTCTGTTATTCCAGCCATGGGGTGACCCTGAATGAAGACCTAGTTGGGATAGACCCAGCCTCGATAAAATGGGTACCCAAAAACGAGGAAAAAATCTGGCGGCTGAGCGTGATCTCTGTCTAATTATAAACTAATCATTGCACAGTCGTTGGCCTAGAAGCAGTATGAATCTATGTGTATTAAGCTCAAGACCCTTCATGAGTTTTAGAGGTTCAGTTTTTTTTTTTTTCATTCTTTTAACGTAAAATCATGCTGCTATGGCTAATCCGACTGTGCTACATTTCTAAATTTTGCATATTCAGACTTAATTAGGGTAAGGATCTTTAACAAGTACATGACATCGAACAGGTTTTGAACCATCTTACGTCACATTCAAAGGAAGGCATAACTAATTTATTAATCACATAAAAAATCCTATGAACATTTGCCGGGCTTGAGTCAACAAATAGCTATAAAACCTATAAGTAATGGTTTTGTAGATATGTAAACCATAGAATTAATACATAGGACATTCTAATGACAGTGTCATCACAGCAATTGTTATACTCAATAACTAATCCTATAATTAAGAACAATTATCGTTCGTAGAAAGTGAAATCTTCCCAAACTTTACTCGCTAATTTCCTTGACGCCTAAACAAACTTCACGGTCTCACGGAAACTTCCGGTGGATTTAATTGCCAATAGAAACTTAGCGTTTGTTTTTATCCCAGGAATAAATTAACTTTTTTGATCAATGGGTAATTACTAAGTAGAATGACTGATTAGGTTTGAGAGCTGTTTCGAAACATGAAGTGAAATGTAACTTCACTCCCGATTTATTTTATTGTCATCCGATAGGGAAATTCTATATAGAACTATTCTAAACATATTGATAGAATACAAAATTTAGATCAATTTATAATTGGAATATGTACTCAAAACTAAAATAATATAATACACTGAATAATCTTGTTCCTTCTTCTTACTTGTCGCATCCTTGAATTGAGGTTTAAAAAAATAAAATAAATTTTTACTTATTATTTTTTATATTATATTTTATTACTTTTTTTAGTGATATATGTAATAAGAGTATGATGAGAGAAGCCACACAACGATTTTATGCCAACTGCACCAATTTTGGCTAGAAAATTCAATTCTATGACCATAGTTCAGAGCTTGGCAATTAATTAAAAAAACAATTTAATTATACCTCTAAATAAATAATTTTAATTAATTAATTTCAATTTCACACTTTATTTGATTTATTTGATTAAATTAGTTAATTAATTTTAATTGTTAATTGATAGTTAATTTTAATTGGAAAAATTAAAAATAATTACAAATCATACAGTTAGGATTTTTCATAAGACTTAATAATACACTTTTTTTTTTTTTTCAATCTCTCAAAATATGTTTTTTAAAAATTAAAAATTCAATTATTCAACATTATTCTGTTTTCTTGGTTTTGTTTTTCTAATTACTGTTCCTTTTATGCTTTAATTTATTTACAATATATTTATATTAACGAATATTAGTTTTCCGGAGTTCTGAGTTCATTTTCGGTAACGTAATTAGGATTGCGCATAGACTTCTCGATTTCTTCTTCGAGTTTATGTTTTTATTGGTATAGGAATCGATTATTAGACATTTAGGGGATTTCATGCAATTCTTGCTAAAATGGAATTTTTATTTGACAATTCAAAAAGAATTTTTATAAAAATCTCATTTTCAAGCAATTACGAAAAAAGGAGGTGAATCAGTATCAAGAATAATCCAAATTGTAAGGTAAATCATCTAATTACACCTTGAACATATTGCGGCTAAAAGATATTTTAATAGTAAATAAATAATTATTTTTATTTTTAAAACTGCGATAAGAAATTAAAAATTAACTGTCGATTGTAATTTTAAATTAAAATTAAAAATAGTTATAATTGGAAAACTACAATTAACCATTAATTTTAGTTAATTACTTTTAATTGTCAGCTTAAATTAAATTGTTAATTAATTACTTTTAATTGTAATTGGCACAGCTTTGCCACCCACAGTCCAAGCCGTCTAACCAACTTTCGAAAAAAGTTATAAAATGAAAGTTGTAGAGCATCAAATTTCAAGAATAAAAGCCTCTTTAAATTTCAAATTCGGTTTGTACGAACCTTCAAATTTTTGTATCGATTTCCACTGCAAGGGCTTGTGAGAAATATTTGCTGGATACGACCGATTTGAAACATTCTGCAGTGGCTGCTAATAACGATATTTGCAACATAAACCATATCATGACTATAGCAAAATGGCAGCTTGTTTTTTTATGGGTTAGTTATACCACCTTTAATAGCAAGTCTAAGAATTCAATTGAATATTCAAATTAGGCCTTTTAACCGAGTCTGGCACCCGGGATTGCTTTACAAACTCCGTCTATTCCTCCCTCCTACCTATTTTATAATTATCCAATCCTACCTCGCTGATAGATCTTTTAAAATAAATCGCAATAGTTCCTATTCCTCCCTGTTTTCTCAATCTGCTGGTGTTCCTCAAGGCAGCATCCTAGGACCCGTTCTTTATACAGTCTATACTGCTGATATCCCAACCCATCCAAACACTTTCCTTTCTACCTATGCTGATAACACGTGTGTGCTATCAGTAGATAATGATCCTGTTACAGCCTCCCACACTCTTCAATCCCACATCCGAGACCTTGAAGTATGGTGCCAGAATTGGAGGATTAAAATTAATTCTTACAAATCCTACCAGATAACATTTACCCTTCGTCGTAAACCAATGACTTCCTGCCCTACAGTATCCTTTGATGACACTCCACTAGCCTCTGTTGAACAGATTCGATATCTAGGACTCCATCTTGACAAACGTCTAACTTGGAATCTCCATACAAGTCTGAAACGACAAGAAACTGCCCGACGTTTTCGACAAACGTTCCAGCCTACCACTTAATTACAAAAGACTTATTTTATGACCATCATAAGACCGATATGGACTTACGGAATAGAGCTATGGGGCTCTACTAAACCATCGAATTCTTCTCGTATCCAATCCTTACAATCCAAAATCCTTAACGCTCCTTGCTTTGTCACGAATAAGCTCATCCATAAAGACCTTAATGTCCCATATGTTTCTGAATTAGCCCGAACCAGGTATCAATCATTCCATGAAAAACTCCATTTCCACTCTAATCCACTAGTTTCTATTCTGTCATCCTCTTCCATTCCTTTTCAGGCGTCTGAAAAGAAGCCTCGAGACCTTCTAGTTTAAAATACTTTTAGAGTGCTGCTAATGGTTAGCGTCTCTACATGTTTCTCATGTCAGTTTACTATGCCCATGACATTTACTAGTTGTATATAATAATACAGTTGTAAGTATCAATAGATATGTTTAAAAAAAAAGGCCTTAAAGTACGTTTTTTATACTTTTCAATCAACATCTTTTGTATTTTTATTTATAATATTCTTTATATTACGCACGACATAGAAAAAAAAAAAATTAAGAAAATGTAGGTTGGATAAATAGAAATAGGTTTTTCCACCATATAATATTTATGTTTGGTAGGTACCTACGATTAAACTGTTGTAAAATTTAATATACATAAATAAAAATGTGCATTGGAGAAGTGGTTTATATTGAGGATGTATAGTCGACTGTAGAAACTATCATAAGTGGAAATAATCAGGAGTCAGTCTTTTTTTTTAAATATTTTAATTTTGCCGACGTTTCGGCTCAAGCTTGAGCCATCATCAGGGCATTACTGAGCCATATCCAAGCATAAACTGCTGTTGATGATTAAGCCGGCAAATAAAATGTCGGCAAAATTAAAATATTTAAAAAAAAGGACTGACTCCTGATTATTTCCACCTATAAGAGAAGTGATTTAGTATATATACATCGGTTGAAAAGCATTTTCTTCACTTGGTGTGATTGAAAGGGCAAGGGGGATATTTCCTAGCACGGTATGGGTTCTTTAGAGAATTAAGGGTCTTGTATGAGAGAAAGTATAACTGTTAACTGTGATATTTTATTCATCTGCCTACCTACCTCGTCCGCATTATCGTCAGCCCACCTTAGGTGTCGAGTAAGTGTACCATGAGATGGATGTATAAAAGTAATATAGAATGTTAACTTATTGAAAATCTATTGATAATTTCATCTTTACATATTTTTCGTGAATTAGTTTATTTAAAAAAAAAATACTGACATTTCTTTGTTTCATTTCCATCACTCCTAATTTAACAATGCTTGATTTCTCAACACTTATATTTTCTAAAAAGCCATTAGAGTTTTCTAAGAGAAACCATTGCGATAAGTAATTGCTAAAGTAAGAATGTTCATAATAATGATGAAAATGTTTTTAACACAGCACCAAATTATAAAGTGCCATAAAATATAGAAAGAATAGGGGTATAATAAATTTTATATGGAATATTCTGCTGAAATATAAGAGTTGTACTTACGTTGTTTTTGTTTTGTTTTTTCCAGTTAAATAAACAAATATAAAAGTACATGTAACACTCTCAAAAAGCTTAACATTACACATTTATTTTTCACTTAATAATTAGTGCTTGGGTACTTGTTATTAATATTTTTTTTTTTCAGATGTACACAAGGATAAATGACAAAGTTGTGGGCCTTTTGATCGCAGCCAAGAAGAAGGGTTTTGTGTACTTCGAAAAAGAAATTTTGTTCCAGGTAATTTGAAATTATCAACTATTATCTGGGTGATTGATTCTATACGGATTACTTCAGGTCGTGAAACCCATCTTCTCAGAATTTGATTAAATTTGGTTATTTTTATCACTGTATATATATATATATTATTGTTCTATTTCCGTTAAGAGGAATCCAAGTTCTTTAGTTAAAAGTTGACTAAAATTTCAGTTTAGTCAAGTTTTGACCTAACCGAAGTTTTCATAAGCTCGGAGCTCACAGATAAACTAAATAAAGAATAAAATTGTACTGCTTTAATTTTTTAACGTAATAGTATATTATATTAAAAGGATTCTGTACAGTAGAGTAGTTGAGTAACTTTATCTAGAAATGAGAGTTTTTTACATTAAGTAGTGTAATTCGGTTATGTTTAAAAGGTGGTTCGTTAATTGGTACAAGTCTACCGACTTATTCACTCATACACTAAAAGAGAAATACCTATGATGTTTTGCTACCTTCTAAACGTAAACGAATGAACCAGAATGTGAAAAAACTGTCATTTCTAGACAAAGTGACTTATACTGTTTTGCGAATAGTAATTGTGAAATAGTACGAATCCCTAGAAGTACTGCACACACACAAAAAAAAAAAAAAAGGATAAATATAAAAGTTAAATTAAATTAATATCCGAAGAAAGGAGAAAAGAGTAAAAATATTCTTTTATGCAATTTTTGTTTTTTGAACTATACAAACAGTACTATAGATGTATAATATACCGTTGGAGAGCAAAAGATTTTGGAAAAAATATCTTATAATCAAAATTTTAGAAGTCAATGTAGAGTGATTAAAAGCCGATAAAACTAACCCATTGTCGTATATATTAATATAATAGATTATTTAATAAAACATATATGTTAACCAATTCTTTAAACATTTATTTCTATATCTCGAACTGTATTTAAAAATTCTTAAATTGATTTTTACATGGAGATAAGTAAAAGTCGTGTGTTGTGTGCACCAGATTTATTCCAAGTTATGAACTTTTTTATGTTAAATAAACACTAAATACAAAAAATTATGAACTAAACACGGAATATTAATGAAAGGAGTGGTTTGTATCACTTTCGATTTTTTTTTTTATAAAATCATATTTCTTTTAATAAAATAAGAAATTTCATTCTTTTGGTAAATAAATAACAATAGCAAGCTTTTTCTTTTGCAAGTTTTTCTATGATCTTCGGGGTATTGAGAATTTCGCTTTATTCGAAATTCCGTGTCGCTCTTGAAGGAAAAGTATTTGAGAGAGAATAATACAATTGGTTATATTATTTTATCTGCAAAAAGGGGTAATTTTCTAACTTTTACCAAAATCTGAGATGATCGATGTAATTTGCCGTTTATTCTGGATGATTTAAATCAAAGCTTGTATACCATAGATCAAATGATTAGGCAGCTATCTAATTTGATCTATTATAATAATAAGTAGCGATTCTACTATTTTCTAAACTCTGAAAAATAGGGTTAGCGCGCGTATGTAGCAATGTATCGGTAAATGGGATACGTTTCAACGAGATAAAAAGATGTTAAACTGAATTTAAGGTGTTTTTTTTTTACAAATCTTCGACTTATATCAGTCACTGGTACTACTACGCATATATTACTTGTTTGTCGAAACGTAACGTCTGACGAACAAAGATTAATCAACCGTTCATCTGTATACAAACGGAAATAGGTTATATTTGGGTTGGGGGAAAACCAGTTGCAGCTGCTAGCCACATAAACCAATAATGATTAAATCACCCTTCGCTTGCCAGAAAAGATTGCCCAAAATGGGTTTGAGGTTCTTAAAACCTTTTTAGATATTTTGGGATCTAAAAAAACAAACAAAACGATGATGAAATGTCTCTTTAGAAAATTTAAATGTTTATTTATTCATTTAACGTCGCTTAAAAAAGAGATAAAAAGATAATCATTAAAAAAACAAAAGTAATGATCGGATTTAACTGAACTATATGATAACACCTTTTACTTCCACTTACCTATATATGAAATGTATCGGAAGGAAAAGTATTGCGATCGTGAAAATTTTCGAAATCCAGTTTTCAACGGAAATACACGTTTTAGGGTCCCCTGAGTCCAAATAACCAAGTCCTATAAAACTGAAATTTCATATTTAAGACTAGTATACGCCCGATATGTTACAAAAGCTTTTTCATAAAAATCAGCTCCCCATAAGATCCCCTTTATACCATATATTTTGCACCTTTTTATCATTTTCTCGAAAACGGCTTTAAAGATTTTGATTAAACTCTCTATATCAATGTAAAATTTAATAGACTTTAACATCATGTAGGTTTTATCCTGATTAAAATAGTCTGACAGGGCTTAAATGCCGATATTTTAAATTAACTTCCTCAAGTGCCTTTTTGTAGATTCTGTAAAAATAAACATATTATCTTGTTGGCAATGATAATTAACAGCTAAATATGCAAGTAGAGCGAATGATAAACAACTAAAGGAGAAAACTGAAGAAATATTTTTTAATGCAATTTTTACTTTCACTTACTATATATAGTATTGCGATCGTGAAAATTTTCGAATTCCAGTTTTCAACGGAAATACACATTTTAGGGTCCCCTGAGTCCAAATAACCAAGTCCCGCAAAAAGATGTGTGTGTGTGTGGTAACCCCCGGGCGGAAACGGTAAGTCTTATGAAACTGAAATTTCATATTTAAGAAACATTTACGTCTGAGACGTTACAGAACCTTTTTCATCAAAATGGGCTTACCAGAAGAGCTACTTTATACCATGCATTTTGCACCTTTTTTCAATTTTCTCGAAAACAGTTCATTGGGATTTAAATGGTCTTAACTGCCGATATTTAAATTTTCTTCCTCTAAAGGACCTTTAATTTTGTTAATTCTATAAAAATAACTATATTATCTTGTTACCACTGATAAAAACAGGTAAATATATAAATTGAATGAATTCGATACCCAACCAAAGGAGAAAACAGAAAAAATATTTTTTTTAATGCAATTTTTTGTTTTTGAACATAAGAGCAGTAATATACCGTTGGAAAGCTAAAGATTTTAGAAAAAATATTATCTTATATATAAGCTTTTCAAAGTAAAAAGAGAGTGATGAAATGAACATGAAACTAACTGATTTAATTAATTCTTTAATATTTTCACGTATTTTTATCACTAACTGGATTTGAAAATTCTTTCATTGATTTGAAAAATGGAGGTAAGTGAAAGTCGTGTGTTGCCCGCACCAGATTTTTATTTTTGGACATAAAAAGAGTGACATACATGTATGATATTATCTTATACACAAGCTTGTAAAAGTTAATTAAGAGTGATGAAAAGCCGGTAAAACTAACTGATTATTTTAGATAATAATATATAGAATGACAGAATTATTCATATATAGAAACTTGATATGAATATTAAATGACCTATATTAGGATATAATATGGAAATAAATGTAAGTAGAATTTTAACAAAAAAATTTTATAAACAGATTGTAAATATTTTAAGTGATAAATGGATTCTAAATTATTGATAACGTGTTGTTAATGTATATATAGTTGCTTATAATATTTATTCAATTATATTTTAGATGATATTTAAAGATCTGAAGATGAGGCATAAGGTACCTCGAAATGTAATGTTTTAATAATCATGGTTTATATATGTTATGATAAATAAATATATAAATAAAATAAAAGAGACTGTTCCGAATAATATATTCATAATATAATCGATTTTTAACTAAACATTTGTTTCTATAGAAATTCAATTTAATTAATTCTTTATTTCTTTCACTCATTTTTATCTCTTACTGTATTTTGAAATTTTTTTTATCGATTTTAAAAAAGGAGGTAAGTGAAAGTCGTGTGTTGTTTGTGGACCATCACTATTTAATGAATCTAGAGTTCTACACGCTGACACTAAAAACATTCTATTTAGTTTTTTTAGACTGTGAATAAATACCAGAAGTGTAAGGAAGCAAAATCTTCAGGCAATACTGTTTATTTTTCTCTACGTGAACCGTGTACTATATCCCAATATGACCAGGAAAAATACGGTTTCTGGATTTGTAACTTTAGAAATAGAGATCTTTAAATATACCAGAGTAAGTATATATAAAAATCTAGATTTCTCATTTCTTAATCTATAAATATTTATAAAGTAGGTATACGCTGAAAGAACAGCAAAAAAAGGTTTTAGGACCACTAGACAAATAATTGAATAAATTTCAGACTTGAGAATCGCACATTTCATTAGAAGATTATCCCCACAAATCATCAAAATCTGAACTGGTGAAAACATATTATTATAAATCAAGAAAAGTATGCGAAATTTAAATTTAACTGTCCCTCTGGAATAGATGAGTATTTATAGAGCTGTTTACCAGCCAACTGATATTTAAAGGATTGTAAATTTGGGAAAACGTTATTCGTTCTTATCAAATAGGGCTTTCCTGTATGTAATAAACAAAACTCTGGTGCGCGCAACACACGCCTCTGTTATTAAAATAAATTTAAGAATTTTTTAAAAACATTTTTGGATGAAAATAAATTGTTAAAGAATTGATTACTTTTAGTTTCAATAGAAACATATGATTTATTAAATAATCTATTATATTATTACTGGAACAATTGGTAAGTTTTATCGGTTTTTCATCATTCTACGTTAACTTTTACAATTTCATATAAAAAATAATATTTTTCTAAAATCTTTAGCTTTCCAACGGCATATTATACATCTGTATTACTCTTGTTATGTTCAAAGACAAAAAATTGCATTAAAAAAAATTAGTTTTCTCCTTTCATCAAATTCGCTCAACTTCCACATTTAGCTGTTAATTATCAATGCTAACAAGATAAGATTGTTATTTTTACAGAATCTACAAAATTAAAGGTACCTTAGAGGAAGGTAATTTAAAATATCGGAATTTTAGTCCTGTCAGACTATATCAATCAGAATGAAACCTACATCGTATTAAAGCCTATTAAATTTTACATCCACATAGAGAGTTTAATTAAAATCGTAATAGCCGTTTTTGAGAAAATCGTAAAAAGGTCCAAAATGCATGGTATAAGTGGCTTTTCTGGTTAGCCGATTTTGATGAAAAAGTTGCTGTGACATCTCAGGCAGATAGTGGTCCTAAATATGAAATTTCGGTTTCGTACGGCGTTTTGTTTTTTCACTAGACCTACCACACACAAACCTTTTTGCGGGAAATGGTCATTTGGACTCAGGAGAACCTAAAACGTATATTTCGTTGAAAACTTAAATTCGAAAATTTTCTCGATCGCAATACTTTTCTTTACATTATATTTCATATATAGGTAAGCGAAAGTAAAAAAGTAATTATTCATTTTGTCATCAAAATTCGAGAGACAACAACTTAAGCTTTTACTATTTTCAGCAAAAACAACATTTCTCTAAGCAGTTATTGAAGTATGGTATCACTTTGATATTTAGCAAAGTCCCTCATATACATAGAGTTTATCAAATTTCATTTAACATTCAATATACAATATATTCCATAGAACTGTTGCCATACAATAGAGTATATAGCAAAATTGGTTTCTTTAATCCTTTTTTTCGTTTTCACATTTATTGAATCATTCGATGAATATTTATTAGGCACTTTTACCAAGACATTAATTCAAGAAACGGAATAAATGTGTGTATTACTGAGCAAACACCTTTCCCCTCTTTTAAAACGATCTTTTCCTAACTTATTCACTTGCTTAGTATATTTTATATTTTTTTTTTATTATTTAATCTATCTAGGTCATTGAGATAATGATGAAAAATTAATCAATATGTTTTAAAATTTTACACCAGTTTGAGATATCCCTAAAATTTTGAAGAAGAAAATATAGAGAATTTTCAGTTATTTCTGAACTCTCTACTTCGAGATTATATTCTGCGTTTCCAATTTCTGAAACCTTCCAAAAGCTTTTCAACAGTGATTCAATATACTACTTTCATAAGTAATGCATTGCGTAAACGAAAATATGATACAAATATTTATCCTTTTTGAAATCGCCTGTGATTGTGTTTTTATTTAGTCCTAATTGGCTTGCCACATAACATTTTTGAAAAGGATGGGTGGTTGAGAAAAGTTGATTATTGAACATTTGTTATGGGAGTCTCCGATCCTGAGCCCGTGGTGATGTAAGCAGCCAAAATATAGTAACTACGTATTAATAAACCATTTAATGCGTGGTTAAAATATTTTTAGTACCATTTGATTTTAATGTATCGGAAAGTAGTGGTTTCAAACCTTTCAGAAGATAAAAACCTCATTTTTGAATCATTCTGGGAAAATTGTTCCATAGCATGATATGTTGCTTGATTTCTTGTAGGTTGTTGTGTGATTTGTTCCACTTTCTTTGCCACACTATTCTCATGTGGCTCTTTTGCATTGTCGTCTCCAATCCATTTCCAATCAGTAGCGGTTTTTCAATTGTGGTCCCGTTTGCTTTCTTTCTGGCTTGTTGCCCTAATGCAGCTTTATTTCTATGGCTATTAGAACAAGAAGTTAAATCTATTCTATGTATTTTTTTGACCTTGAAACAGATATTTA
Source organism: Piezodorus guildinii (assembly GCA_023052935.1). Lineage (NCBI taxonomy): Eukaryota > Metazoa > Arthropoda > Insecta > Hemiptera > Pentatomidae > Piezodorus > Piezodorus guildinii. The sequence continues at coordinate 69,735,011 of CM041293.1, forward strand.
TATTGCTTTATTATTTTCGAAAATAAACTTTTGTAGTAGAACAAAAAAAATAAAAATTAACAGCCCTAATATGCTCTTATAGTAACTAATAACAACTGCCTACAGTACGCCGTACGCGGGTTTTCTCTGAAATTGCTCAAACATTTTTTTTTTTTTTCGAAATTTGGCACAAAAATACTTGGGCATCCGAAGATGATCTGGACGTTGATATCAGCCGATTAGTTTTTAAATGGCCGATTAGAAATTATTTTATTTAATACAAAGTATAGAATTTTTTAATCACAAAACCTCCATTAACTATAAAAAAGAAAGGAAAAAAAATTAAAATTTTACCCATAGATACGCCCATGTCTGTTATTTTCAAATCAAAATTGTATAGCGTTTTATGATCAGTATACCGTGATTAACAAAGCAACAAACAAACAAAAAATTAAAATTTAGCCTATATCTACGCTTATAACTAAGGTATTTTTGACGATAAAAACAAAATTCTATAAATTTTTAAGAATTAGAAAACCGCGATTAATTATAAAGCAGACAACAAAAATTGACATTTTACCTAGTTATTTTTCAAAATGGAGAAAATATGTATTTAGTTTTAGAACAATTAAATCGCGACAAACAAAGAAAAATAATGATATATATATATTCCCCCTAAAACTTTGTTATGATTAAAGATAGAGAAATGAGGAAAACAAATTCGAGAACAGGATACCGCGATGACAGGATGAACCAAGAAAATAAAAAAATGTTATAGGGTCAAGCAACAACTTATAAAGGGTGTGATCGCGGGATATCTCGGTTATTGACGATAGGGAAAAATGTAGTACTATGAATTGTTTAAAAATTATTTCAATGAAAATTAAAAGAAAATTGTAAAGAAGGTCCTTATAAATACTTTTTTTGGTATATTATTTTCTGTAAATAATCGACCATAAAAACAAACAAAATACCGTCTCCCCTGAAAATTTGTGGCCTTACGTTTCGAAGATACACAGAACCCGAATAACGTATAATCCGCCTGTCTGCCGCACAGTGGGCAAAATCACCAATTTAGGTAGACAAAAGTCAAGTCAAAAGGGAATTTTCCAGTGCTTCACCTTTTTATTATTAGTTGGCAAAACCCTTAATACTGATATTTCCCGCCACACCGTGTTTACAAATAAATAGTAAATGAGTGAATCATTCCTGTTCACACAAGTGCCTAATAACCGACAGTAGGATTACCTTTATTCGATGGTCATTTATTGTGTTCAAGGTGTGTTTAGCTCAATGTCTTTTTGCTTTTATTTAACAATGGACATTGCTGAGACAGGTAAGACACTATATTTTCAAACTCGTTATTAAATATACATTGCAATCAACCTGTAGAGTTAATTTAGCAATTTGCAAATATTAGCCCCTATTTAATAACGAAAAACTATATAAGCCCCAAGTTACCTCAAGGGTTTGTTTGTAGAATTTGTTTTATCAATCCTTCTAGTCTTTAATTATTCCAAGACATTTTTGCGATTTTTTTTCGTTTTGGATGATACATAATTTTTTTTAGACACGACACTCCAAATCAAAAGTTTTACAATCTATAATTCTAGAGTTTCCTAAATGATGTAAAATACATCTATTAGAAGGCTTCTGCAACCCCGAGCCATAATTACATTTTTAGTATTATTTTTTCGGTATTCTGGGACTTCAAACATAAAATTTAGGGAAGTTTTAGATTTTAGCAAATAAATTTGATGTCTGACCACTGTGCACTCGCCAATCGTGTCAAAAAATTAATTAGTTTTTATAATTTTTTCTTAAAAGTTATCATATTTTTTCCGTAATCTGGGGCCCCAAAGATAAAATATAGACAATTTTCAGAATTGTTTCCACCTAAATCGGTCATATTTTCAACTGTGCGCCGTACGAATTTGTACGAACACAGCAATTTTGCCTTATTTAGAAAATTCTTTTTTAAAGAACCGATTCTCTATCAAATGAAAAAATAATCATTGAAATCGGTTAAGATATAACGGGGATATTTCGTTTTGAAATTAGGAGTGGTAATAGCCCATTTTTCATTGATTAATTTATTGCTTTTCATATTACTTCATTGCCTGTAAACGTCTATGTATCCTAATATATAACTGTTATATCCTAATATAGTTATTTGGAAATAATAAAGCAATGTGAAATAATTTGCAGCATTGTTAAATGAAATTGAAATATAAAGATTATATAGAATTTTGTCATATAGTTTAACACCAATAAGCTTTTGATCATTACCATTTATTTTAAATTTTTTTCTTTTTTTTTTCAGAGAAGGGATGACGACGTTCTGATTGCTCTCATTAAGCCAATTAACGAAATTAGGGCCATAATGAAGGAATCACTCTCCCCAGCACCCTGCCAAGACAGAGGAGAACAAACGATTAGTTAAATATAATGTTTACTTTTGTTAAAATATTTTTCTACATCATTATGAACTGGGCATGGTTCTTAAGTTGTACAACAGGGTAAAATATTTCTACAACCACTTTGTAAATAAAGCATTTTTTTTCTTTTTTGTATTCGAGTAGGTATAAACTATGTTCGTTAAAAGAATCATTCTCAACAGTATTTATACATATTAAATTTGTTTATATTAATATACCATGTGACTTGATGCTAAGAACCAATGAAAGAAAATATACATTTATTAATGTGCAAGAATCGGGAGATTACGAATATTAATTTTGAATAAATATTTACTAAAAACGGTGAATTTTCATTGGTTTTACTTACACCAAGTCGCAGAACTATTTTTAATAGTATTAGAAATGAACTTGAAATTAATTTTATTTAAGGTTTGATGACCAATTACGTTTTAATTTTGTCTCATGTTACAAACAATATTTTTTCAATAATGATCTTTTTATTTTATATAATGGCAGGACGTGGTCATTTCTATGCAATCAGTTAGTACTATTAATTATAATTAATTTATAACATTATTGCAATTTGGTTCGGTAATGTTGAAGAAAGGGTATTAATGTTTTTGCAACGAAAATGAATTGTAATATAATTTTACTCTTATCACTGTTATTATTTATATTATAGATAAAGAAATTGTGTATCTAGATATAATTTGAATTGTACATAAGATACATATTTTAAATTTGTTAAGAAAATAAAATCATCTAAGTTATATTTTATTGTTTTTCCTGAACACTATTATTTTTATATTAAGGATTAAGTAGAAATAACTATTTATTAAGAGAATAAATTAGTATGTAATCAGGAATTAATTAAATCCTTTATAAGTGGCAGTTTCGATTTATTCCTCTGAGGAATCTTAAATTTGGTGAATTCGAAATATTTAACTATTTATAATTGGCAGCATTGCTAAAAAATGGCTAATTATTAAATATCAAAGGATGTGATAATTAACTGAAGGAAAACTTAAAAAAAAAAAGGAAAAAGCAGACATATTTTTTTCAGATTTAATTTTTTTTCCAGAAATAACAATAGTACTACAGATGTATAATTCACGGTCAGAAAGTTGGATATATAAGGAAAAATTTTATCTAGCATATTAAGATGTAGAAGGTAATGAATAAAAGGTAACGAAAAGAGCATAATTTAAAGTTATTGTAGTAGATAATAATTTATATTTTGAAACTATTTAATATTTCCATTAAAACAATATTATTATTTTACCACTTTTAAATTTATTGAAAACTAGGTTTCAAAAAGAATTAGTGAATGTTGAATGTTGTGCGCACCAAATTATTATTCCTTTAGAATTTTTTCTTGAATGAACATTAAACTTTTTTATTCAAATAATTTTTACTTTCACTTACTTATACATGAAATGTACAGCGATATTTAATATAAAAGTATTGCGATCGTGAAAATTTTCGAATTCAAGTTTTCAAATACACGTTTTAGGTCACTAGAGTCCAAATAACCAAGTCGCGCAAAAAGGTCTGTGTGTGTGTGTGTGTGTGTTAGTCTGTAAGTGGTGAATCTGGCACGAAAACGAAAAGTCGCAAGAAAATGAAATTTCATAATGAAGACAACTCTATACGCCCAAGATGTTATTACAGCAACTTTTCCATCAAAATCGGCATTTTGCACCTTTTTACGATTTACTCAAAAACGGCTCTGACAATTTTGATTAAACTCTCTATATCGATATAAAATTTAATGGGCTTAAATGTGACATAAGTTACATTCTGATTGAAATAGCGTGGCATGGTTTAAATGGCGTATTTTTTTTATTTTCACCCTCTAACGTACGTTTAATTTTTTACATCCTGATTTTTGTTTTTTTACGTTTAAGCCTGGTCAGACTATTTCAAACAGAATAAGACCTACTTGATATTAAAGCTTGTTTAAGTTTACATTGATTTAGCGAGTTTAATAAAAATCGTAAGTGCCTGTCTTTTGTGAGGAAATCACCGAAAGATGCAAATGCATGTGATAAGATAAAGTGGCTCTTTTGGTTTACCGATTTTAATGAATAAGCTCCTTTATCATCTCAAGCATATAGATTTCTAAAGTAGTTAAATGGTGGTTACTTAGGTGGTTTAAACATACCACAATCCTACACACACAAAGACTTTTTTTTGCGGGACTTGGTCATTTAGAGTCATAGAACCCTAAAACATGTATTTCAAGTTAAAACTCAAATTCGAAAATGTTCACGACTTATCATTAGGCTATACCTGCCTTTGATAAGTGAAAGTAAAAATTGCTTGACTAAAAAGTTCCATTTTATTTAACAAACAAAGTCTATAATTAACTACTAATGATAAGTAGTTTATATTAGCGTATGGTTCTATAAAGGGAAAATTTAACGTACATAACTTTTTTCCAAAACAAAATTAATTTTTAAAAACATCAGTTTATATAAACAGCAAGTTATCTAGATCAAGGTTAACCTTTTTGAAAACATGTGGCCAACCTCAGGCTCAAGTACCGTTTCAACCTCAACAAGCTAAAAAGGTCAGGGACCCCAGCTTCGTTCTATGTGTCGGTACTCCACAAATTATAGTTAAACGAATCAAAAAGGCTTTTCATGGATTTATTGTTTATTTATTTAACGTCACTTTATGCTACTATGGCTAATCGGACGATGTTACAGTGGGAGTCCTAAATTTTGCCTATCCAGGTTTTATTAGGATAGGGATCTTTAACGAGTACCTGACATCGCACAGGCTCGGGACCACCTTTTAACGTCCCCTCCGAAGGACGGCGTAACTAAGGATTTTTTACTCCCATTAAAAAAATCCTAGGACCACCTGCGGGTTTGAACCCGTGACCTTTAGCATGGGAGGCTGTTACGCTAGCCACCCAGCTACAAGTGATCCCTCTTTTCATGGATTATCTGCAATTTAAAAAAAATAGTTAAGTCTCTTAAGTTTATTTACATTCCAATCTTTATTAAATGAAAAAAAAAAAAAAAAATTGATCGCCATTCTAAAAATATTACTATCATTTCACACTCAAAAAAGCACTCCTTAACTTCCTTTTCTTACAAATTTATTTTTCTTCACAATCTATTTCATAGTTTTTCTTTGATGTTTATCGGCTAACAGTTAGCCAATATACATCAAAGAGGAGGAATAGCAGTAAACTAGGAATGTAATATAATATGTGGTGTGCTAAAAAGTGTTTTTTAACAAAGTCTTGATAATGGAACCCCGAAACGAAAAACACTATTAATAGATTGTGAAGAAATAATGTGTTAGAAAAGGAAGTTAAGGAGTGTTTTTTTGAGAGTGAAATATTAAATAAAACCTCCTAAAAAATTATAAAAGAAAAGTACTATTATTGCAAATTTTTAAAATAGTATTCATCATTGGTGTTTTTTCAGAAAAAAATCCAGTCTTTTTTCCAGTTAACGATTTATTCAGTCGCGAATGAATTTATGCACTATAGACTGTATATACTAAAGACACACATGAGGCTTAAGCCATCTGTGTAGAAGAAACATTTATAAAAAAAAAAAAAAACCAGAAAACCTTCTTTTAAAAAATTACGAAAATGAAAATGGTCCTAATCAGAAAAATTTATTATCTATCTTAATTTAAAACAAAAAATAATTATAAATAACTAATCAAGTGGGCTTGATTTTATACAAACAAAAACGAATACAAACGAAACGCTTTCTTCATCTTCCTAGCGAGCGGAGCTGGACCAAGAAAGAACCATCTACACCAAGATGACCCACATACTTGCGTAAGCATACGATTTAGTGGCCATCCAAAGATCATAATCTATTGCAAGAGGTGAAATCATTTATTGGTGTAGAAGCGTGGTGTGTGGTTCTAAAGTCAATAAGGGGAAATCCAAATACGGCTAAAAATGGCATCTAGTAGAAAGAACCCGTGCACCCTCAACTTATATCTGTTATCAGACATTACTGATTAGAAGTGGTCAATCATTTTAGCTAACTCAGATCCCTTATCAATAAAGATAAGAGATAAGAGGCAATAAGAACAACATTATTTGCAGGAAATGAGCATATTTTGCTCCAATAAAGCTATTCGGAAGTAGAATCCTGAATATGACAACTAAAATTAGGCTGTACAAACGCTTGTTAGATCGGTAATTACGTATGGATGTGAGACATTGACTTTTGACGACACTGTCACAAAAATAATTGATCGATTTAAAATAGACGTATCGTAAGAGTCAGAAAAATAAAGAATAAGGTAAAATAACAGTATTTCGGTTTTATTAAGAACTAGCAGGATCCATATTCTTAAAACTCCATCATCATGGTTGGGCCATGCCTACAGGATAGATCAAACAGTAGCAGACAAAAGCACTGTCCAGATGGACTGAGCTCGAGAGGAAGACCACAGACCAGATGGCGAGACAATGTAAGCAGTGACATCAAAAAGATGGAAATAAATATCCCTGTGACAGAATATTACATCAGGAAAGACTGGTTGAGCATGCTATGGACAGCTGTATGCGCCAGTTGTGCCATTAGAAGAATATGCTGAAGAGGATATTTTTTTAATATTCGCAGATAGATGATATCTTAAAGGCTAAAGACTTCTACCAAAAAAGGTTAATTTAACTTCATAAAAGGACAAACTACATATTATTTTCATGCCGACGTAATCTTCTTGATCCGTTCAAACTCAAACCCTCCTTCTTAAGTTGCATTGATTTTATGGGCTCGGTATGTGAAAACCCAAACCCTTTATCATCTAAGGTTTCATAAGTTTACTGAATAGAACCGAACGAGACACCACTTTTTGGATTTTTAGAAAAAGCGTCACTTTTTTGTAGACCTTTGGAAACAACGCAGAATTTCTTTATTTGCCCCATATATATTGTTATTGCGAAACCTAAATATATAACCAGGAAGAAATAAGTTGAGGCAGTGTGTTCAACTATTAATCGGAAGGTTTAATTGCGGACTGGGTCTCTAGAGTGGACTGACTATATCATGTCCAAATGGAGTGCCGCCAAATCTTCTGGTAAATGGGACATTCTCACCTGACGTCTTGGATGGCAATAATTTAATTAAACTTGACACAAATAAATTATTACATCACAGAAAACACCAAGTTTTTGGCAGGCTAAACTTTCATTAAAATACCATGATAAGTAAGTAAACAGTATAAGAAATAGCGATGAATAATAATACTGAAACTCTTCAGTCTTCATCACAGCCAAGAAGCACATTTGACTTGAAAGCAAGTTTTTTGTTTTTTACTTTCACTTACTATATATAGTAAGAGAAATTATTGCGATCGTGAAAAGTTTCGAATTCCAGTTTTCGGCGGAAATACACGTTTTAGGATCCCTGAGTCCAAATAACTAAGTCCCGCAAAAAGGTCTGTGTGTGTGTACGTGTGTGGTAACTCCCGAGCGGAAACGAAAAGTCCTGTAAAAATCTGGTGCGGGCAACACACGACTTTCACTTACCTCCATTTTTAAAATCAATGAAAGAATTTTCAAATACAGTTAGAGATAAAAATACGTGAAATTATTAAGGAATTAATCAAATTGAATTTATATAGAAACATGTGTTTTATAAAAAAATCAATTATATTATTATCTTAAATAATCAGTAAGTTTTATCTTCTTTTCATCACTCTCCAATAACTTTTAAAAGCTTAAAAAAGGTATATCATACATGTATATTACTGCTCTTATGTTCAAAAACGAAAAATTGCATTAAAAAAATATTTTTTCTGTTTTCTCCTTTAGTTGGGTATCGAATTTATTCAATTTATATATTTACCAGTTTTTCATCAGCGTTAACAAGATAATCTAGTTATTATTATTGAATCTACAAAATTAAAGGTACTTTAGGGGAAGAAAATTTAAAATATCGGCATTTAAGCCCTGTCAGACCATTTTTATCCAAATAAAACCTACATGATATTAAAGCCCATTAAATTTTACATCGATATAGCGAGTTTAATCAAAATCGTCGGAACCGTTTTTGAGAAAATCGAAAAAAGGTGCAAAATGCATAGTATAAAGTGCCTCTTCTGGTAGGCTCGTTTAATGAAAAAACTTTTGTCACGTCTCGGGCGTATAGTTGTCTTAAATATGAAATTTCAGTTTCATCGGACTTACCGTTTCCGCCCGGGAGTTACCACACACACACACACACACACACACACACACACACACACACACACACACACACACACACACACACACACAGACCTTTTTGCGGGACTTGGTTATTTGGACTCAGGGGACCCTAACACGTGTATTTCCGTTGAAAACTGGAATTAGAAAATTTTCACGATCGCAATACTTCCCCTTACTATATATAGTAAGTGAAAGTAAAAATGAAATTTCATATTTAAGACAAATATACGCCCGAGACGTTACAAAACCTTTTTCATCAAAATAATAATAATAATAATATTATTATTATTATTATAACCTTCTGACAAGGGAACTGTAGTTAGATCCGAGCTAGAGCGTGTAAAAAAGGTGGTAAAAACGTTACATAATGTAAATTACAGAAACCAGCCAAACGACATATCCATAAAAAACACTGTAAATAATTACTCAATGGTTAATTATTTCCTAGGGAGCAGCATTTTCTAGAGGGCAAAGCACTACTTATTGTCCTCCAGACCTCAGATTCGAAACCCGGATTAGGCAGAATTCATTCTGTTATTTCAGCCGTGTAGCACCCCTGGCGTGTAGAGACCTTCCTAGGGCACACCTAGTCTATATGGAGATAAAATGGGTACCCTTATTGGAGTCTTTTTCACGGCCTTGAGCCTAAGACCGTAAAAAAGAACAAATCTCTATAATTACTGAAACCAACCCAAGACCCTTTTGGGTTTTAGAGGTTTAAAAAAAAAAAATCGTATTCCTAATAATTAAAGTATGGTATGAAAATTTATATAGCTGTCTTGACAATGAACTTATTTATTATAACTATATATATTATAGCTTATTTATTATGAACTTATTTATTTTAATTTATATTAATAAATTAAATTAATCACAGAGCTCAAGAAAGAAGAATGAGCTATACTGCCAGTTTATACTATCAGATTTTCAAGGAAAATTTGCAATCACCACTGCTTTGCTCAAAACGCTCTCTATCTCCAGAATTTTATATAATGATTTTTTTTTTTTTTTTTTTTTTTACTTTTTTTAGGAAATTTAATTCTCTATCGATCAGCAATAAATGAGATAGGCCTGAATTCGTACGGTGGAAAGACGGATTTGAGGATTGAAGGAGGATCCTTTTATTATTTTATTTTCTGTTTGATTATTTCTTGGGGGTTTTTCTATTCCGTACTTTCAATACCAAAAATACATCCTACATTCTTGACCTACTCATCCCTTGCTCATCGGTACATTCGTTTAATACAAGATCCCAGTCCACTAACCTATATATTCCTTTTCATCAAACATCATCCTTTAAAAAATCATTTAGTTTGCGTGCCACATCGTTCTGGAATTCCATACCTACCTCTATACGCAAAGCACCTTCCTTAACCTCATTTAAAAGCAAACTGTTCCTTCATCTCCTCAACCATCCATCTTCAGATTGATTGTAAACAAAACGCTAGAATAGTGGTCATGTCACATTTTAAAATGAGGACCATATGAATACAAATATATATGAATCCAAATATGAAAACAATGTTTTAGATATATATTCATCTTTCTCTTTCTTTCTTCTGTTTTTCTCGGTGACCTTATTATACCATAAGAAGCACAATAGTAATATATCTTCAGATACACATTTATGATTATATAATTATAAACATATATGCATACTAAGTAATCGTGGTTATTTATTTAACTTTATTTATTTTTATTTTTAAATAATATTATATCTTAAGTTTGTATTTCTTTTATGTTTTTGTTTCTGTGCCAGACGCATGTTAAAGTTTTGTACTTTTCTGTTATTCTTAGGGGACTGAAGGTCCCAGAATAAAATTTACTTTATTTCTTTCAAAATTATAAAGCTGTATTATGGAAAAAATAAACCAAAGGGTAATTGAATTTTCAGAGAGAAAAATATTCCCTGCTTATAATCAACAAAGTTGTAAGGACAAAAGAAAAGTAATGTTTTAGTTGTTTCTTTCGATGTGCTTTTAAACATAAAACAAGGAAGGATGCGTTAAAAAATAAAATTTAAAAAAAACAAAAAAAAAAAAAACAATCTGGCTTTACACTCTATTTTCCCTTCACTCAATTTACTTACTAGAATTATTAACTTAGCCCCACACTGGTTCTCCCAAATCTCTTCCAGCTTTGATCCTAATCTGACAAAACTGTTTTTAAAATAAAAGCTCGTCATAGAAAAGATTTTGCGCACCGAAGTGTAAAATAATACAAACAAAAATAAAAAGTTTCTGTACCAATCAGAAAGTATAATAAGTAAAAAAAAATTAATTATTAGTAGTTTTCAACACGGCATTCGTAAGCTTTGCTAAATAGTTTAATCCACAATTACTGAACTAGCCCATCAAATCAGTCATAATGTCAGGTACAATTCTGACTTATTTCATTATTTCGAACATTCCTTTTTTTAAATTTTAAATTTAATATTTCCATTTTCATAATTAAATAACAATGTTTAAATTTTATCGCCCCTAGTCAATTTTGTGTATTGTAGGATTACTAATGCCTAATTTTCACTTAATCTATTTATCAAAGTATTAGTAGAAGTAATCGGGAGTCAGTCGTTTTATTTTTAATATACGATAGATCATAAACACAATTTTATGGTTGACTTGGCTCAGTTATGCCATGATGATGGCTCACAAGTTTGTGCCGAAACGTCGCCAAAATTAAAAAAAAACGACTGACTCCCGATTATTTCTACCAACGATAATTTCTACATTCGATTACAAAATATACATCATCCTCAATATATTTTGTTATTGTTACAGGTATCAATTGTGATATTTCAAGTATAACTATGGGCTATCCTAAAATTGGCATATAATATAACATCCCTAATTTACACTATTCTCACTACAGTTGTAATAATTAATAATAAATAATATTATTCTCTTTGACACTATAATTAATACATTTTTTATTAGTAGGAATTGTAAAAATCTGGTCCACGCAACACACGACTTTCACTTACCTCCGTTGTTAAAAAAAATTAAGAATTTTCAAACACAGTTAGAGGTTAATATAAGTGAAAGTAATAAAGAATTAATTAAATTGATTTTGGATAAAAACATGTGTTTTATTAAATAATCTATTATATAACCATCTACAACAATCAGTTAGAATTTTTACTTTCACTTACCTATATATGAAACATATAGTAAGGGAACGTATTGCGATCGTGAAAATTTTCGAATTCCAGTTTTCGACGGAAATACACGTTTCAGGGTCTCCTGAGTCCAAATGACCAAGTCCCGAAAAAGGTCTGTGTGTGTGTGGTAACTCCAGGATGCAAACGACAAGTCCCATGAAACTGAAATTTCATATTTAAGACAATTATATGCCCGAGATGTTACAAAATCTTTTTCATCAAAATCAGCTGACCGGAAGATGTACTTTATACCAAGCATTTTGCACCTTCTTACGATTTTCTGAAAAACGGCTTTAACGATTTTGATTAAACTCCCTATATTGATGTAAAATTTAATGGGCTTTAATATCATGTAGGTTTCATTCTGATTGAAATAGTATGACAGGGCTTCAATGCCCATATTTTAAATTTTCCTTCTGTAGATGCTATAAAAATAACTATATTGTCTTGTTAGCATTGGTAATTAACAGCTAAATAGGCAAGTTGAGCGGATTTGGTATACAAATAAAAGAGAAAACTGAAAAAAAAGTTTAATGTATTTTTATGTTTTTGATATAATGTATAATGTAATTTAATGGGCTTTAATATAATTTAGGTTTCATTGGAATTAAAATGGTCTGACAGGGCTTAACTACCTATATTTTAATTTAATTTAAAATAACTTTAATTTCTATAAAAATAACTATATTATGTTGTTACCACTGCTGAAAAACAGGTAAATATATAAATTGAATGAATTCGATACCCAAATAAAGGAGAAAACAGAAAAAATATTTTTTTAATGCAATGTTTGTTTTTGAACATAAGAACAGTAATATACATGTATGATATACCGTTGGAAAGCTAAAGATTTTAGAAAAAATGTTATCTTATACACAAACTTGTAAAAGTTAATAAAGAGTGATGAAAAACCGAATCGTTAGTGCCGTTTATGAGAAAATCGTAAAAAGGTGCAAAATGCATACTATTAAGTGGCTTTTCTGGTTGCCAATTTTGATTTTTAAAAAAAGTTGCTGTAAAATCTTGGACGTCTTTTTGTCTCAAATATGAAAGTTTTTGTTTTTTACGACTTCGTTTTCGCTCTAGACTTACCACACACACATACGGTCTTTCTGTGCCTCTTGGTTATTACGTGGCTAAAAAGTATATTTCCCTTGAAAACTGGATTACGAAAATATATTTTATATGTAGATACACGTAATTGAAAGTTAAAATTAAACTGTCAATATTTAATCTATATTTCTGTCCTCAGATAGCAAAGTGGTAAAATCAAATTTTCTACCAATGAGAGTTTTTCACATTCTGGAGTATTATTCGCTCATGTTTATGAATCGGCAACTTCTTTAAGAGTTCCTCTTTCAGCTTATGCGTAAACAACCCTACCTTCGAATCGTCCTAAACATAAACGAATGAACAATCCAGAATGTAAAAACCTTGTATTTCTAAAAAAAATTGAGTTATACCATTCTGCCATCTGAGCACAGATTTAACATCATAAACCGTAATGTCGCGACCCTTCTTGTCGAAATAACTACTGATATTGAAATTCCAAAATTTTCACGACCACAATACTTTTTCTATCTATATATTTCAAATATAGGTAAGTGAAAGTAAAATGTCTCCTGATAAATACTATATCTACGTTACTCTTTGTAAGTAAACCTACTATTTTAGATTATTATGAAAACGTGATGTGGAAGATTTCAGCAAAAAATGTAGACCTTTACTCAAGACTTTTCAATCTAGACACTTGGTTTCCTATGTATATTTTGCAGAAGTGAGTCTTGATAGTAAAGTTCCACCAGTTTGGATGTCTAGCGAATGAATGATAAAACATACTCAGATAAAAAGTACGCATTTCAAAAGCTGTATGAAACTTTGGTATCCAACCACCTTCTTTCGTAATTATCTGTATTGACCATGATTACAAAACCAAAGAGTTATAACATTCGAATCTTATGCACTTTAACATGCATCAAAACTTATGAAATATTTGTAACATCAAGAGATGCTAATAATATTACCAGGTTTATTTATAATACAAATTAATTTACAACAGTTTATATAAGGCACTTTGATAACCCATCTGTTGCCTAATATTAAAACCCAAAGATTTTAAAAGATGAATCTTTATCTTCGTTCATGAAGCAATTTTTCTCCACTTCCATTCAAGTCTAGCCCTAATGGATAACTCTAAACTCTGTCGAACCATAGGTTCTGCAATAAATAGTTTATACTATTTCGAAAACTACTGAATGGCACCTGAAATGTCTTATCATTCATTACATCTATCAAAAATTTAATACCCAGAATAAATTATTAATCTATAGGATAATAAATATTTAGGATAACACTTTGAACAAATCCCCAAATAATTTTCTCTGAATTAACCGGTTAACATTAAATACTAAATACATTTAGTGATATAGTTTATACTTTCACTTACCTATATATGAAATATATAGTAAGGGAAAGTATTGCGATCGTGAACATTTTCAAATTCCATTTTTCGACGGAAATACACGTTTTAGAGTCTCCTTAGTCCAAATGACCAATTCCGCAAAAAGGTTTGGTTGTGTGTGTGTGTGTGTGTGTGTAGTAACTTCCGGGCAAAAACTGAAAGTCCTATGAAACTAAAATTTCATATTTAAGACAACTATACGTCCGAGATGTTACAGAATCTTTTTTATCAAAATCGGCTGACCTGAAGATATACTTTATACCGTGAATTTAGCACCTTCTTACGATTTTCTGAAAAACGGCTCTAACGATTTTAATTAAACTCGCTATATCGATGTAAAATTAAATGGGCTTTAATATCATGTAGTTTTGATTCTGATTAAAAAAGTCTGACAGAGCTAAAATGCCGATTATTTTTTTCTTCCTCTAAAGTACCTTTAATTTTGTAGGTTCTATAAAAATAACCACATAATCTTGGTAGCATTGATAAATTACAGCTAAATATGCAAATTGAGCGAATTTGAAAAGCAACTAAAGGAGAAAACTGAAAAAATATGTTTTTAATGCAATTTTTTGTTTTTGAACATAAGAACAGTAATATACATGTATGGTATACCGTTGGAAAGCTAAAGATTTTAGACAAAATATTATCTCATACACTAGCTTGTAAAAGTTAATAAAGAGTGATGAAAAACCGAATCGTTAGTGCCGTTTTTGAAAAAATCGTAAAAATGTGCAAAATGCATAGTATAAAGTGGCTTTTCTGGTTGGCCAATTTTGATTTTAAAAAAAGTTGCTGTAAAATCAGTAAAATAAGTTAATAGAGAGTGATGAAAAGGCGATAAAACTAAGTGATTATTTTAGGTAATAATATAATAATGTTTTTAATAAAACACATGTTTCAATTTAAATAATTCTTTAACAATTTATTTTCGTTTAAAAATTCTTGAATTGATATAAATAATGGACGTAAGTGAAAGTCGTGTGTTGCGCGCACCAGATTTTTAAGAATTTATATTTCGACATATTAGTTCAGATTTTTATAAATATATATGTATGGTATTTGGCTAATGTTCAAAATCGTATCGTATACAACTCAGCAAGGCTGTATTTCCATGTTAAAACACATTCTGGCATGAGGAAAACATACGGTTCATATCAGTTTTCCTTCTCCGATGTGAGAACCTCTGTTCTCATAATTCAACATATATACATAACAAAACAATTTTATTTTAACCCGGGTCATTTCAACTCTTATAAATAAACAGGGGTTTTATCGGGTATAGATGTATTTAATTTATGATTTATGATGTATGTTTTATATGGATGAATAACTACAGGCATTTTAAACAATTTTACAGAAAACGCAAAAATCTGTCATTTATTCGGACCAGTTTAGTAGATTCATTTTTTATTAAAATCTAAAGATGATTTTTTACTGTATTAACAACTTATTTAACCAAATTATTGACTTTTCCTAGGACATTTTAATAATATAGTACTTTTTCGAATAGAACGTGGATATAGTACTTTTTGGAAAGAATTAAAAGGTATATAGTACTTTTTGGAAGAATATAACACGTGGTAACAGTCATCATAATCTTCCTCATTCAACATTACTGATAACTAACGTCTTTATAATGTTAATTACTAACTTATGTATATTTCCCTATTCTCACTCTGTGTAATATCTTTCCTTGTTGGTTAAATACATTTTATTGTCTATTATTATAAGTACCTTTTATTTATTTTTGGCACTATAATAAGAAAATATGTAATTATGAACTTTTTCTTATTCTTTCTATGAATTTAACAAATGTATTTATATTATTAACTACGTGTAAACAATATTTAACTATAAAGACTTATAAATAAATATCTTTTAAACTTTTATTTTGGTCTTTTATAAAAAAAATAAATAAAAAAAAGTATTAGGTTAGATCAGGCACGATTTGTCTTCTCATATTTAGCAAGATCAGGGAATTCTGATTCCAACCATTTGCTGGATAAAATACCATTATTATATTCAAATTTGAGTTTCTGAAAATTTATATATCAAATTTATGTGTCTACAAAAAGAAATACTATAAAAAAACTTAATGTAATGGAGAACCTATGTAATGTATTGAGGATACTGAGGGGAGTTCATAATTAAATAATTTTAATATTAAACAATCGAATATTAAACCTTTGTCGGCAAAACATCAAAAGGCTTTACCTCCATGGGGCCCCCCAGCAATATGTACCTCGGGAAAATTCCTAGACACTAGGACAAACGAACCTTGGCTTGTGGTACTTTCCATATCAGCCCCGCCCGAGGTGACAACGATGAGGAGAAGATTTGAAATAGGAGTCAAGTTTTATCCTCAAGAAGAGTGAGTCGGGTTCCATCTACAAGAAGAGGAGGTGGCCGTCGGGTTCTGAGAGCAGCTGGAGGATGAAGCAGAGAATGGACGTCTTAAGATGATTTCACCTTCGCCAGCCGACAGTGTTTTAAAGGTATCTCGTTATTTGTAATATTGTACGGCAAAGGTAGTAAAATGTCCCTCAGTATTCTCAATCAGAGTTCTAGGCAATGTGTTAATATAATGGATATGTGTAAATTAATAATTATAGTAATGTATTAATTGAATCTTGTTTACTTTAATCTTACCCTGCATGCCACCTATTGGATTGGTAAACACGATACCTTTGGAAAGGAGATCCAATGGTATCATTAAATATAGTTTATATATTGACTAAATATAGTAAGTAAGCTAGTTTTTAAAGCTACCGCTGCCTTAGAAAAGCAGCAGGTTAAAAACATAGCACCAATGAAAACCGAAGCGGGAAGCGACGAAATTAAGTAGTTTAGAACAAACTAAGAACTGATTTTTAGGTTAGAACCATTGATCAAAATAATAGCGGTGATTCAAGACTTCCTAAATAAACCAATAAAAAAGGCATAAAATAAGGAAAACAAAAAATTAATGGTGATATATTATTGTAATTTTAAAATACGTTTTTAAAGCATTTCTATGTTTTTTAGATAAAATCTTATGACGGATTTAGATTTTAACTAAACTATTAATATACGAATATGTCAAAATATCAATTTCGAAAAAAATGTCCTTTAAAACCTTTTGGAAAACAACGTCTCAATTGTAGAACTGGCTCAGAATTATAGTCAGTCGTCTCCATTAATAAAAAAAATTATTATGAAGTAAAAACCATGGTCTATTTAAAATATTCCAAAACCTATTTTGGCAAGGTCATATTTAATCGTTTGTGAGGGTATTCTAGCGTTGCAGGTGTTTTGTTGACCATTACTGGTCAAATTTAGTTACTAGATTATGTTTGGTCCAAGTTACAGGCATATGCCCTTACTTGGGATTCTTGCCAAGGATGGTCTGCCAAATCCATTTTGGTGAACCAATATCGTCTACAATTTTTTTGTGATGTCAAATGGGGAGTGACTTAGCAGGAAATTATTCGGAGATGCTATTTCTCATGGGATGTATGACAACTTTACAGTTGTCAATAATATAAATTGAAGGAGTATGTACAATAGGGATAACTACATTATCAGTCACACTAAATCTTTCTACTACTTTTATGAACAACGAGTCCCTAGCCTGTGCGATGTCAGGTACTCGTTAAAGATCCCTGTCCTAATTAAACCTGGATAGGCAAAATTTAGGACTCCCACTGTAGCATCGTCCGATTAACCACAGTAGCATAAAGTGACGTTAAATAAATAAACAAACGAATAGCGTAATTATTTAGATCCAGATCTAAATTTTATTCAGTTAAATTTGCAATACATCAGTTGATGTAGGCATAACCATTACTTACTCAATTACCAACGGTATATTATACATCTATCTTAATGTTTGTTTGTTTGTTCATTTAACGTCACTTTATACTACTCTGGCTAATTAAAGGCTTTATACTATCCAGGTTTAATTAAGATATGGATCATTAACGAGTACCTGAAATCGCACAGGCTCGGAACCAGCTTTTCACGTCCCCTCCGAAGGACGGCATAACAAAGGATATTTTACTCCCATTAAAAAATCATAGGACCACCTGCGGGCTCGAACCCGTGACCGTTGGTATAGAAGGCTGTTATACTAGCTTCTCTGCTACAGGTGATCCTTCTATCTTACTATTCTTGTGTTCGGAAAAAAATAATTTACCCAAAATTTTTTTTTTCTTTAGTTGGTTACCAAATCCATTTAACTGGTATATTTTATAGTTTATAGTTTTTTATCAACGGTTATAAGATAATACTTTTCATGTTTTTGAATCCAAAAAATTAAAGGAACTTAAGATGAAGAAAATTGAAAAAATCGCCCTGTTATTTCACACTATTTCAATCTGAATAAAATATACATGATAGTAACGCCTATTCAAATTTGTTTCATTGTAATGAGTTTAAACAAAATCGTAAAATACAACGTATAAAGTGTTTTTTCTGGTTCGTCTATTTTGGTGTAGTTTATTTATGTTTTAAATATTAAATGAATAGAAATGATTAAAAAAAAAAATTATCTGTTTCGTTAGTCTTTTTATTTTGTGATAGACTTAAAAAACACGAACATAAACAAATACACACAAAGACTATAAATGATAATTATATTATTTAATCTTTCATACAACCATTTGAAGCCTTGTCTCGTCAGATACATCACTTCAAACATATGTACCACATTTTATTTCAGTATCATAACACAATAAGATGTGGTACACGTGAAATAAAAAGATTGGAATGTAGTTTATATAAAATGACATGGATTAGCACATTAATGTATTTAATTAATGTACCTGATGATGAGGAAAGGCCTCGAAACGTTTTATTAAAGATGATATAATATATTTTATAATAATATATTAATAATAATTTAAAAAATCTGGTGCGCGCAGCACACGACTTTGACTTACCTTCGTTGTTAAAATTAATTCAAGAATTTTTAAATAAATTGTTAAAGAATTATTCAAATTCGATTTTAATAGAAACATGTGTTTTATAATATGTTATATTATAATCTACAATCAGTTTTTTTTTATCGGCTTTTCATCACTCTCCTTTAACATTTACAATTGTATGTATAAGATAATATTTTTTCTAAAATCTTTAGCTTTCCAACTGTATATTATACATATATATTACAGTTCCTAAGTTCAAAAACAAAAAATTGCATTAAAAAAATATTTTTGCAGTTTTCTCGTTTTGTTGTATATCGAATTCGTTCAAATTTTATAATATTTACCTGTTTTTTAGCAATGCTAATCATGCGAAATGGTTATTTTTTTCGAATCTACAAAATTATAGCTACTGTAGAGAAAGAAATTCTGAAATATCGGCATTTAAGTCCTGTCAGAATATTTCAATCAGATTGAATCCTACATAATATTAAAGCCCGTCCAATTTGACATCGATATTGCAAGTTTAATCAAAATCGTTAAAGCTGTTTTTGAGAAAATCGTAAATAGGCGCAAAATGCATAGCATAAAGTGGCTCTTCTGGTCAGCTGATTTTGATGAAAAACGTTTTGTAACATCTCAGGCGTATAGGGTCTTAACTATGAAATTTCAGAAAATCTCAGCACACACACAGACCTTTTTGCGAGACTTGAACATTTGGACTTAGGGAACCCTAAAAAGTGTATTTCCTTTGAAAACTGAACATTTTTACGTAAGTGAAAGTAAAAATTAAAGAAGAGACATTCCATAAATGTAATAAATATTCAACTCTTCCAATTAGAAAATAAAATAATAAATCTATTAATTTCTTTCATCATTTTAATGTATGCATTTTATTATATTGTTTGTATATATTTATTTATTTACTTATTTATAATATTTTTCTTTTCTTTGGTGTTAGACACATCAGAGATCATTATTCACTTTCAACCTAGTATTGTGGAAGATAGTAATATAGCTATCAATAAAGAAGTTATTTTTTGAAAAATTCAGATAGGTTTTCATCACAAGAAATTATTCATCCTTTTTACTTTCACTTACTACATATAGGAAAGTATTGCGATCGTGAAAATGTTTGAATTCAAGTTTTCGACAGAAATACACGCTTTAGGGTCCCCTGAGTCCAAATAACCAAGTACCGCAAAAAAGTCTCTGTGTGTGTGCGTGTATGTGTGTGTGTGTGTGTGTGTGTGTGTGTGTGTGTGTGTGTGTGTGTGTGTCTAACTGTGTGTGTATGTTACCTCCCGGGTGGAAACGAAAAGTCCTATGAAATTGAATATTTAAGACAAATACGCCTGATGTTACAAAAACTTCTTCATCAAAGTCGGCTGAGCAGAAGAGCCACTTTATTCTATGCACATTGCACCTTTTTATGATTTTCTCATAAACGGTTCTGACGATTTTGATTAAACTCGCTATATCGATGTAAAATTTAATAGGCTTTATATCATGTAGGTTTCATTCTGATTAAAATAGTCTGACAGGGCTTAAATGCCGATATTTTAAATTTCCTTCCTCTAAAGTACCTTTAATTTTATAGGTTCACAAAAAATACCACCAAAACAAAATCAGCGTTATCAATTTTTTTTTATCTCATATAGAGGTTAACTAATTTGTAATCTAAGTCTATGAATGAAGTAGTAACGATTAAATACATTTTTTTAAAACTCAAATCCCTTATTTAACAATAGAATCGTGAAGATCGTTCAAATATTTTCATTTGTAAGGCAAGAATTTAAAAAACGAATGAAAGGTTGAGGTAACTTTTTTTCTGGCGGTGTGAGAACCTATTCATAGAAGCTAGGTACACGGCCAAGGTTCAGTCCATTGAGGGTTCTATATTAAGGTTGTAAACAGATTAAAACTTCATTAACGAGGCAAAGCCATTTCACAAAGTTTAACAAATCAACAGTTACTATTTAAATAATTAAAATTAATAATTAGGTAATTTAAATAACCGCTGTTTGTTCATTTAACGTCACTTTATGCTACAGTGGCTAATCAGACGATGCTACAGTGGGAGTCCTAAATTTTGGTTATCAATGTTTAATGAGGAGGATCTTTAACATGTACACAGACTCGGGGCATTCATTTATGGTTTCCTCCAAAGGACTGCAAATAAAGGATTTTTTACTTCCTTTTAAAAATCCTAAGGGAGCGGCGTGGTCTAGTGGATAGAGCGCTAGTCTGCTGTGCTCCGGGTCCTGGGTTCAAATCCCGGCTGTGGCAGAAATATTATTTATTCTGTTAATTCAGTCGGGGGGCGACCCTAGGGTATGGAGACCCTCCTGGGGCAGACCCAGCCTCTATAAAGTGGGTACCCAAATTAATTGGGGAAAAACCTGGCGGCTGAGCGTGATTAAGGCCTAATCACCTCATTGCACTGCCGTTGGCCTAGAAACAGTACGAATCTCTATATGTACTGAGCCCAAGACCCTTCATGGGTTGTAGTGGTACAGGTTTTTTTTTTTTTTTTTTTTTTTTTTTAAATCCTAGAGCATCTCTCGGATATCAACCAGTGATCATCAATAAACATTAATTTCTTGTTTAATCATAAAAAAATCTAGTGCGGACAACACACGACTTTCACATACCTCGGCTGTTAAAATAAATTTAAGAAGTACGAGGCATGTTTTTTTATGTAAGTACCGTTTTGCGATTCCGCCGCCACAGCGCTACGGCCGGCGTTCCGCGCATGCGTGCTGGTTACCTACATCTCTTGTCTACGCACTGACTCCATTACAGTCAGATTCTTCATTGTATACGTTGTTTACTGAGTGTTTAAGATGCCTCCGACAATCGTGAGTCCCGCTGATTGTGAAGTACGGGCTATTATACGATTTCTTAGTGCTAAAGGCGTAAAACCGATAGATATTCATCGTGAGATCGTTGAAGTTTACGGACAAAACAATGCCCGTCCACATGTGGATAATTGGACCAAAGATCTCATCAAATCCTTTAAATGGGAAACTCTAGATCATACTCCATACAGCTATGTTACATGCGTTTGACTTAAATTATCAAATATTTTCAGGCACAACTAATGGTTAGTATAATTGGGGATGTAAAATGAGCTCTTGAAAACAATGTTGTGAGAATAAAATCCTGAGGAAAAGAGGTCACCCCTTGAAAGACGCTGCGAACTATTATGTAGACCAATAAAATAAATGTACACCTTTCGGAAAACTAATTCCATAAAGTTCTGGTTTAAAAAACCTGAAAAAAAAAATCAATAAATTTTAATAAATACCATAAAAAGTAAGGAGTTTTTCGTACTATTTAATATTTCTACTGCCCACTAAATTGAATAATTTAAAAGATTCGCTTAAAAATTAAACATTAAATTAAAATTGACTACACAAAAGTGAAAACAAATAAGAATATATAAGGAAAGAAGCACAATTCATAAGTATCTATTGGCACTTGATTAAGAATAAATATTTGACTAATCCTAACATTTAATATAACACGTATTTCGTTATGGAATTTAATACTTGGTTATTTTAACAATAATAAATTTAATAAGTGGTTTTAATTGAAGATGGTCTCTCTTTTGGATTTAATTTTGATAGCTACGACTTTCTGAAGTGAAATTGGTTCGATTTTTGACATTCAAAAATCCGTCTTTTCAAAGGCATATTTAATCTCAAAATATTGAGCTTTGATGAATTTTTTTTCGCAAAGGAATCTCTGACGCATAAGATTGGTTTTTAAAAGGCATCATTCACCTGGCACATGATTTCGGAGTTACAATAGACATGGATAAAAATAATTTCTTTTGAGGCGTAAGACGAAACGCTTCGAAGCAAAACTAGTTCTTGAAATAGCAGAAATAAAGCATTTTTAAATAACCAATGGCCATTTATCTTTTATTAATTTATCGGTTTGCATATTAGTTTATTGCTTGTAAGCAACTATATAAACTGTATACCCTATACATAGTTAGTATTTCGAAATAATAAACCATTGCGTAATGATTTGCAGTGTTTTTTTTTTTTTTTTTAATTAAACAACTTGGCAATGTTATTTATTTTACAAATAAACAAAAAGAAAAAGAAGTTATTTTATTCAGTTACTTCAAGTGAACTCAAGTTAAATTTGTCATGGAAAGTTTTCAAACTTAAAATAATGAAAAATTTAATATTTAAAAATATATATGATTTAAATTTTTTGGATGTTTAATAAACATCTTCAAACTTTTTTGCATTATGTACTTTATAGCATTCGAAAATAGCAAATATTATCATTTAATCTAATTATACAAACTGAAACAAATAGTAGATATA
Organism: Piezodorus guildinii; assembly: GCA_023052935.1. Taxonomy (NCBI): domain Eukaryota; kingdom Metazoa; phylum Arthropoda; class Insecta; order Hemiptera; family Pentatomidae; genus Piezodorus; species Piezodorus guildinii. Next base: position 69,758,477 of record CM041293.1, read on the forward strand.
ATTAGTTGACCGTTGAGAATTACTGGAAGGAATTAGACCGTGTGGCGGTCAGTAAATAAAACAAGTAAATAGTTTTAACTAGTTAGTTGTTTCATTTACTGACCGCCACCTGGGCTAATTTCTTCCATTAAAACATAAAGTGTTTAAAAAAACTTCCAAAAGAAAAAATAATAACAAATAATCAAGTTTTTGGTCTAAAACGAAAATTTCTGTTGTCTAGGTTTATAATATAGACTCATTTATAGATAAATGCCAAAGGACGTGGGTTCAAACCTGCGGGTGGTCCTAGGATTTTTTAATAGGAGTAAAAAATCCATAGTTATGTCGGACTTCGGAGGGAACGTTAAAAGGTGGTTCCGAGCCTGTGCGATGTCAGGTACGCGTTAAAGATCCCTATCCTAATAAAACCTGAATATGCTTAAAAAGCATACTTCAAAAAAATAAAAGCAATTGATGTTTATTTTATACAATTGATGTACAAAATAAATGTTAGCAAATAAGTAGCGCATGGACTACCAATCAATGTTTTAAAACTGTGCAGATGTATTCTATACAAATAAAGATTGATGCTGTAAAAAAAAAAAATTCAAAAAGTCGAGTAGTTGAGATATTACTACTGATTTTTTTATTTTTTAAAGACAAACCTTATGCCATTAGTGAATTTATTTGTAAGTAATATCACGAACTCCTTTCTCATGTTAGTAAATAAATACTAATTTCAGGAGGTAAAAATGAGATAGAATTTTGTTGTAGACTTATAGAGAACATAAATCAATAAATGTAAATAAAGCAAAGCCACCAAAGCCTTTTGAAATGGCACACAAAAACTGCATACAAAATATTTAATCTGCAATTTCCTATTCTTTAACTTCCCTACTATAAACAAATTATTACAAATGAGCAGAAACCTTATTTAAAACAAACATTTTTTTTTCTTATTGGAAAAATTAATTCATTATTAACGAAATATTACTTATAAAGCGACACTTATTTCACACTTACATGATTCCGGTTTTCTGGCCTTTGTTACAGGAACATAGAGGTTATTGGCTATATATATATATATATATATATAGGTATATATATTATTTACTTATTTAATGCGGGCGGGTAGCTTTTTTTCTTGATTTGGTCAGTCATAATTACGAAAATTGAATTAATGAATATCTAACCAGAAATTATTGGGTCCATCACTTTTTTTTTTATAGTGTACGGTTATTAAAAAAATGAAAATAAATAAATAGTCTGAAATAATTTTTTTTTTAAGTCTGTCACACATAATCAAACAGAGTATAAATAGTATGAAATTTAGTCTAAGAGAAAAGAATACAAGCTTTAAAAATGAATAAATAATAAAATAGAGGACTTAAATCCTCACCTTGCTCATATTGATGGACTCCTAGGTCTAAAATAATTTAAAATACAACTTTTCTTAGCCGGCTAAGTGTGAAACCTTCTTCGGTTTCAACGACTTAGCAACCGTCACCGTCGGACAAGAGTGAAAAGGGCCTTCAATTAAAAGTTGTAATATATTTTTTGGTAATGTATGTACACACACACACACACATATATATATATATATATATATATATATATATATATATATATATATATATATATATATACATACATATGTGTTTGTGTAATGTATTATTTACTTCTTTAATGCGGGCGGGTAGTTAGTTTTTTCCTTGATTCGGTCAGTCATAATTCCGAAAATTGAATTATTGAATACCTAACCAGAAATTATTGATTCCATATCTTTTTTCTATTATATACGATTATTTAACAATAAAAATAAATGGTCTGAAATAAGATTTTTTTTAGGTTGTTGCACATAATCAAACAGAGTATAAATAGTATGAAATTTAGTCCATGAGGAAAAAGTACAAGCTTTAAAAATGAATAAATAATAAAATAGAGGACTTATATCCTCATCTTGCTCATATTGATGGACCCCTAGGTTTCAAAGACTTAGCAACCGGCATTGTCGGTGCAATGTGAAATGGGCCTTCTGTTATAAGTTATAGAGTTGAATAATTTACGTTTGTAATCAACCAACTTTAAACAGAGTTAATCCTTAACAACAATCTAGCATTTAAAGACTTTATGGGATATGAAAAAATAGAAAATTCATTTGAGCTAGCCTAAAGCGTCTTTCATAAGAGGTCCAGATCCTTGAATGCTCAAACACTATACCACTGTAATTGAATCAGAAACTTTTTATACAGTCTTATATTTTGAGTGTCTTAAAATGAACGGGAAAGGTATGATGAAAACATATGAAATATGAGAAATAAGGATTTTGAGAAAATGTTAGGGTTCAGTATTTACTACATTTGTAGGGCTTAGACCCTAGTAAAACAATGAACTTTACGTGTACGGGAGAAAATAACTGACCATTCGAAAAAGAAGGATAACTAATAAGGTGTAGATTCATTAAGGTGAAGGTCAAATTCTATGAATAAAATTGGAGGCTGATATATAACTTCACCACTTTTTTAATATTAGAGTAATTATTCATTTATGTTAATTATTCATTTATGTTAAAAAACAAAACATGTATGGCTCAAGCAGCCGATCTGGAAATAAAAATTTAAAATAATAGAGTGGTGAAGTTATATATCGAAATGTTCTACTTTGCGAAATGTTCTACAGAAATCTTGGGACAGAGACAAAAGTATGTATCTCGCCTTCCTTGATCTCAAAGCAGCGTTTGACTCCGTTCCAAGACAAGAAATATGGGAGGCTCTCAGAGCAAAGAATGTCCCAAGAAACTTGGTGGAAGCCATTAAGTCCATTTATCAAAAACCAAAAGGGGTAGTAAGGCTAAACGGACAGGAGTCTGATGTCTTCAGCATAGCAAGGGGGGTCAAACAAGGGGACAGTTTAAGCCCTTTGCTATTCTTACTCTACATGGATGGAGTGGCCACCATATGCAAACGAAGAACGGAGAGGACCTTCCTGGGTCGTAGAAACCTTCGCCCAGTGGTGATTCAACTTCTCCTCTACACGGATGACATTGTTCTTGTGGCAGACACGGTTGATAAATTGCAGCAAGCGGTGACTGAATGGCAAGAAGAGCTCAGCCGAAAAGGGATGAAAATAAATACCAGTAAAAGCAAGATACTACAAGTAGGAAGGCAAGAGGAAGATTTCCATATATACTGCAACGGAGAGGAAATGGAAGTGGTTTCGGAATACACTTACCTCGGCACAGTAATAGAAAGATCTGGGAAAGTAGACTCAGAGATATCAAACAGAATTAGGAAGGCAAATACAGTCTACTATCAGATCTGCAACACTGTAATAGGGAAGCGAGAGGTGAGTAGAAGTGTTAAGCTCCATATCTTTAAATCAGTATATTTGCCTATACTCTTGTATGGAGCTGAAAGCTGGATATTGACGGATCGGCAGGAGAGCAGAGTCACAGCTGCTGAAATGAAGTTTCTGCGAAGAACAGCAGGAAAGACAAGAAGAGATCGTGTCAGGAATGAACGGATACGCCAGGAACTGGAGGTTGCGCCATTAAAAGAAACTCTGCAAACCCGTCAGTTGAAGTGGTTCGGCCACGTCATTAGAATGGAGGAACACAGAGACCCCCTAAAAACCATGGATTACGTTCCAGAAGGGAGAAGGCCTCGGGGTCGACCAAGGATGTCCTACCTGGAGTACATCGACAAACTTTGCAGAGGAAGAGGAAAGGATCTTCGCCAGACCAGGAACCTCGCTGGGGATAGAGAGGATTGGATCCGGTGGTTAAATGCTTCCCTACGCTGACACGGCACTATAGGGAGAAGCCAAAGAAGAGAAGAAGAAGTTATATATCAGCCTCCAATTATATTCAGAAAAGGATTTTTCTAAATAAAATTGGTCACATAGAACGAATGAATCCTGGGAGACTGTAAAAATACGACTTTACCTACATTCTAAAAAAAAAAAAATTAATAGAGAATAGTTCAACGGGATAGAGAAACATTTAGAAGAATTGGTCATTACCTGGGCGAACGATCGAGACCATGATCCTCTAAAAATGAAACCCTGAGTATTCCGTAGTTCAAGAAGAAGCCCGAGCTTAAAACAAGCAAGAACCAGAGAGAGAAAAATCATGAATGAATGCGTCTTTTTTTTTTTTTTTAAATATAAAAGCTTTATTTATGAAGAATCTACAAACTTTATAATACAATGGTGAGATACTCCTTTGAAATGCGCTACATATTACGTGGTATTGATTTTTATATCAATACTTGTGCGACGTTAATGGTCCAACATTAAAAAGCAAGGAAGAAAAAATAAAATACAGTCGAAGTAAAGAGGTTTAAAGCTGGCAGTGAAAAAAAAAATCCAGTGCACGCAATACACGACTTTCACTTACCTCCGTTGTTAAAATCAAGTAAGAATTTTTAAATACATTTAAAGATGAAAATAAATTGTTAAATAATTAATTTCATTGAATTTCAATAGAAACGGGTGTTTTATTAAATAATATATTATATTTTTATCTACAACAATCAGCCTTGTGGAGTAGAGATTTGGGGCTCTACTAAACCATCAAATTCTTCTCGTCTCCAATCCTTACAATAAAAAATCCTTCGAAAAATCCTCAATGCTCCTTATTTTGTCACAAATAAACTCATCCATAAAGACCTTAACGTTCCCTATGTTGCTGACTTGGCGCAAACCAGGTACCACTTCTTTCATCCCACTATAACACACTAGTTTCAACCCTTGCTTCCTCAAAAATCCCTGATAATCCTCCGAGGCGTCAGAAAAGAAGATGGTCCCGAGACCTTCTAGTTTAGCATAGTTTTGGGGGAGCTGCCAATGGGTAGTATCCCTACATGTGAATCATAAGTATATCTTGTCTCACATTTACTAAATGTAATTTATTATACAGTTGTAAATATCAATAAATATATTTTTTTTAAAACCAATCAGTTAGTTTCATCGGTTTTTTTATTAAATTTTACAATTCCGTGTATTAGATAATTATTTTTCTAAAATATTTAGCTTTCCAACGGTATATTGTACATCTTTATTACTATTAAAAAATATGTTTGCACTTTTCTCGTTTAGTTAGATACCGTATTCGTTAAAATTATATATTTATCCGTTTTTTATCAGTGCTAAAAAGTTTATATAGTTTTTTTTTAATAGAGTATACAAAATTAAAGGTATTTAAGAGGAAGACAATTTAAGATATCGGCATCTAAGCCCTGTCAGACTTCATCAATCAGAATGAAACCTACATCACATTTAAGACCACTAAATTTTACATTTTTTAGAGGGTTTAATCAAAATCGTTAAAATCTTTTTTGAGAATATCGTATACAGTGGCTCTTTTAGTAAGCTCATTTTGACGAAACAGTTGCTGTAACATCTCGGGCATATAGTTATCCTAAATATGAAATTTCAGTTTAGTACGAATTTTCATTAGACTTACCACACACATACCTTTTTTCGGGACTTGGTTACTTGCACTCAGAAGACCATAAAACGTGTATTTCCGTTAAGAACTGGAATTCGAAAATTTTCACGATCGCAATACTTTCTATTAATATGAATGAAAGTAAAAAGGTTAGAGGTTAGTTAAATAAGTTCAGCTATGGAATATTTTCTTGGCAAAGAGGATCTACACCCGAGATGGAATAAATTAGAGAATTTCTTTTCGCAATCATGAAACGATACTTCTATAAATGTTTATTACTATAGCTCAGAAGGGGTTACCTGTAGCATGGTGGTTAGCATAACAGCCTTCTATTGCCCAAGGCCCCGGGCTCAAACCCGCAGGTGGCCCTAGAATTTTTTCCTTCAGACGGGACTTTAAAAGGTGTTCCCGAGCCTGTGCGATGTCAAGTACTCGTTTAAGATCTCTATCCTAATTAAATCTGGATAGGCTACACTTAGACTACATACACACTCCCAGTGTAGCATCGTCCAATTTGCCACAGCGGCATAAAGGAACGTTAAATAAATAAATTATATAGATAAGAATGATAGTAGGCCCATGATAAGAGAGACGAACATGCGCAAAATAAGTTTTGGGACAAAAAAACTGTATTGCGCATGGCCATACCTTTGTGCTCACGAAAGCTCCTAGTTGGAACATTTTTATTGAATTGAATGACAGGTTATACATTGATTTTTATGATTTAATTAACATGTGTTCTTAATTTTAATTTGACGGATGGTCTTTAATTCATGTGCAATAGTGGAGAGTAATTTAAGCAATGATTCTATTTAAGCTATTTCACCACATAAATACAGCGTTTCTAGATATTTCGTAACATGGATTATTTTACATAGTAGAGTTACTGGTAGTGTAGTTAAATAAGCTTACTAACTTCAAATATGCTTACGAATTTCTTATTTTTAATCCTCCTCTAAAAATAATGGAATAATCGTATACACCTATAAATGGATATTATGTTACATATTCGGCGAACAAAACCTTACGGCTATGTCTGCTTTTCGGAATAAAGATCTTATTTGAAAAGCTAACTTTCTAATTTGGATCTCGTGTGCAATAACTGTCATAATCATCTTTTTTCTTTAGCAATGTTTTAGGAAACGTGAGATATTCTTAACGATCCACGTTGTTTGTCATTAAACCAACAAGACGCCTTACCTTGTTTTTATTAACAAAACGCCTGTTTCGAGTATTCATTCATAATAAAAACATTTAAGGTTATAAAGAGGGTGGTGATCATATACACGAACTATAATAAATAAAAACGAGATAAACATTAATATAATATTTGTTAGTAATATTCAGTATATTAAAAAAACGCAACTGATTTTCAGACGAATAGTGAGGGACGGCAAATGTTGCCAAAAATCTATAAATGATAATAGTTTTATGTATGATCGCTTTTGGTAGTTAAAACATGTGGTAACTTGTGTTAAATGAGGGTAATACAGTAGTTGTTTCATTAAATTACATGTATATATATGTTAGGTGAAAAACTTTGTATATATACTCGGACTTCGTGTATAGAGAGGTAAATATTATTTAATTTTAGATCTGGTTATTCATAATATGAGAATTACATAAAATAGCCTAGTTCTTAAACACGCAGTCTGGCTGCGATAGATGTCTGTAGTTTACCCATGAATTTTAACTTTATTTTAGGCAGGATTTTTTTTTTATTATTATTTTTTTTTTTACCGAATACCTTTTTCTAAGTAAGAAATATTTGAGATTTGTTTTGATATAAACAATATATCACGCATTGTTGTCAAATAAATACCGAAAATCACGTTTCGTATGCTTATTTATTTTAATAGGTTATGCAAACAACAAGAAATATTTTAACAATCACCACATTGTACTAAGGCCTATGCTTGATTCGTTCTGACCAGTACGAATATGTAATATACATAAATATTTTTTTATCACCAATATTTGTTAGTGAAAATTTTAATATTTTTTATTATTTTCAAAAATATTAAGGTGTCCTTAATAAGATCTGCATTTCTGCTAAAATGGGGATAAGGAGAAGCCTTCGCTTGCAATCAAGAAACGGAGAGATTAGCGAAGACTCAAAGCTTATGGTTAAAAAAAATAAGTTGCCAAGGAAACGAAAGGTATGAGTGAAATTATTTTTAAAATATTTATTAGGAAATATCTACTTAATACTTCGAAATTAATGTTAAAAACCGAATCTGAGTGAACGATAAGGTAGCAAAGTCGTTAAGGTTGATTGAAAAAACCAAAATGGTCTATTCGAAAAAGACAAAATGAACAACTCTTACCTAGTTTTTTTTTTACCTTTTGTTACAAGAATACTGAAAAATACATCTGAAACGTTATCGTGGAAGTGAAAATAAAGTTACTTGTATTAAATGCACTGGAGTTATAACAAATTTCGGATGCGTGTTGGTTTGCAAATGTTATATCCCAAAAGTATATATTCATGTGGTAATATCTTTATTATGATTTTCGCATGGTTTTCTTAAAATTTTTTTTAAAGTTCTGAATAGCAAAATCATTTCATGCAAAATTTTTAAATACAAAATTAAAGGTTAGCAGCAAACTTCCATCATTGAACAACTTTCCTTACGAACCAACTTTGCCCTGTGAGATTTTTAAAACATTATTTAAACTGCCATATAATGTTTAACTATGAATTGAAATAGAGAAAAATTATAATCATTATTAAATAAACTGAATGGTGTTAAATTTTCAAAACTCAATTTAACAATATTAAATAGAACATACGTTAATTTAGAATAACTTTGAGCTTATAGTCTACAAAAATAATCTTTAACCAATATTTAACCGTTCTTTTACTGGAATCCGTTTTTAAGGTCTAATGAGTGGATTCAATGCTATTCAATTAATGACGAATTCAATGTTAATAGTAATAATGGGTTTAACTCATTAATTCATTTAACGTTACTTTTTATTTTTCTTTCTTTCAGTGGTGCGCCAGGCAGTGTAGCTCCTGCGAGATTACACTCACGTTTCTCGATGTATTTTGTAGGATAGGGTTATCACTCCCTACCCCTAATTTTGTGAGTGGCCACCATTTGGCTGACGGGTCTCACATACACGGTGGAGAGGCTGTGAGTGAATCCCCATTTAATTTCATCTTTATAAAAAACCCGCCGGGACTGGGATTTGAACTCACACCCTATAGCATGAGAGACTAGCGCGCTAGGCACTCAGCCACGGGCTCCCCTTTACTTTATATTACTGTAGCTAATCGGACTATGCTACAATGGGATTCCAAATTTTGCCTATACAGGTTTAATAAGGATACGGTCACGATAGGATAGATAATTAGGAAGGTCACGAGTGTCTGACATTGCACAGGCTCGGGACAACCTTTTTAAGTCCCATCCGAAGTATTTTTCACCCCCATTAAAATATCCTAGGGACGTCTACCAGGTCTGAATATGTGACCTTAGTTATAGAAGGCTATTATGCTAGCCATTACACAATAGGTGACCTCATAATAAGTAAAATTTATTTACACCTATTAATTCATCTAATTGCAGTAAATACAGAATACACGAGTAGGGGGAATATATTTTTTTCCGAATTATAAGATTTGGTTTTAACAATTTCCATCGAAGTTAAACTAAAATTTTAGATCATAGGCGTCCATTTCTAAAAGGTTCCTTGTCCAAGATGTGAAAATGTTGGGGAAACACAAAAAATGTTCTGCCCACAAACCCGTACAATAATGTGTTTATCATATTTTGTGCAGCTCATGGATCCCAAAGGAGTTTTGTAAAATAACTTGGACAAGGTACCGATTGAAACTTGAACAGCATTTTGAAATACTAATATTTAGAGTATATAACGCCATAATAATTAATTTTTATACCTATTATTTAGCGTTAATATGTAATTGTAATCGCGATTACTTAGAGTCAACGAGTAATACTGAGAATTCCAGTCACAATTACAGAACTGGAGGCCATTACAGTTACTTAAGACGATTAGAGTAATTGTAATATTCAATCACAATTACTTAACACAATCAGAGTAATCGTTATTGCATATAACAATTGCTTAACACGATCAGAGTAATTGTAATTGAATATTACAACTCCTTCATAGTAATTGTAATTGAATATTAAAGTTACTCCAGAGTAATTATTCTTTAATGATTATGCTCTGGGTCATATAAACATTTTCTTACAAAAATTATATTATATTACCCTTTTAGTTAATTAGTATCCAACTCTGGTTATAATAAAACTAATTTAAACCAAGCGATTCAGTTAGTTGTTTGTTTATTTAACGTCCCTTTATGCTGCTGTGGCTAATCGGACGAAGCTACAGTGGGATTCCTAAATTTTGCCTATCCAGGTTTAATTAGGTTAGGGATCTTTAATGAGTACCTGACATCGCACAGGCTCGGGACCACCTTTGAACGTCCCCTCCGAAAGATGGCATAGCGATTCAGTTAGTAATTGATTTCCAGTTGAATGGCCACGGCAAAAACATAAACGTTAATGTGAATTGTAAATTTTAAACACCAAATAGTAATTACATGCAACAATGGAGTCTATGACAATTAGGAAATATCTAATGGACAAAACCAGTCCATCTGAACTTTTAAATTTAATTAAAGATTTTAAAAAAATATTTAACTTTATTTAAGTGAGAATGACTTAGGTAAACCCCGTAACATAGTAAATTAATATTCTTACTTCACCAAACTTAATTAGCAACACTGATCCTTGGAAGTTCAGATGAACCATTAAAAATTTTCCTCTTGGATAATCACTTTCATAGAATTTTGAAATATCTACCACGCTCTATGAATCGATAGCAAAGAAGTTCTATGAGTCAAGGAGTTAATTGTTCAACTACATTGGAGAAGGTTTTAAGCATGTTAATGTTATTCGAATTCCCAAACTCAATTTAAACAAACCGGCAAAGATATCATTATTTTCCTAGAGTTGAAACATATTAAAAACAATTATAAACAATAAGAAACAACCGATTTATAAAAAATATATATATTTTATTAAATCTAAACAGTTTGTATCAGTAAATTATTATCCATAATAACCTTCAAACATTTAAACTTAAACTTTATTGTTGCACCAAATCTCTTCAAAATAAAGTTTAAATAAGATATTTACTATAATTATAATCATACATTTTTTTATAATACTAAATAAATTTACCTAGTACTGAAAACATAGTTTCCTCAATTTATTTATTTAATCTACTAATGAAAGCTATGGTCTTTATTTCGGAAAAGTATTCGCCCCTATCTCAAACCGGCTTATTTATGTTTGCACCGAAAAAGTTCCATTTTTGTTTATTGCGTTGAAGCAAAGTGGGGTAGCCAAACGTCAACGGCAGCCTTCTATAGCTATTTACAGAAGGCGAGCTCAAACATTATATTCAATAGAAAATTTAAATCTCGGACACCCGGAAGTTGTTCACAAGAGAACAACCCAAAAGAGATGAGTGAAACTCTTGAGTTTTTTAAAGACATTAAAGGTCTTCTCGTATAAAGCTGCTCAGTTGAGTACCAGATCACTGAGAACAGATTCGATTCTGAAATGCTACCAGGTACGTTGTCACCACAAATTAGGTGGTTGAGCAGCCAACATGGGAAAATAAATACCTAGGGTCTGCTATTCGACAAACCTTTTAGTTCCTTCCAGTCACTAAATCTAGAATTTTAACTGACATTATTAAACTCTATATCGAATGCTATTAAAGGTCAAATTATTGTTTTCAGTAGGTTTTGTTTATTGTAAATTAAAATAATTATCCTGTGTTTAATTAAATTACACCCACTATGAACAGTTTAGCTAACTTCTGTACCTTCTTGTTTCTTTCATGATTTAGTATCAACTGCTCTTAGTTCAATAGCTCAATCATAATCAGCTTCAACGTTAGATGAAATACTGCAGCTCGGAAGTGACCGAAAAATAAAGCTAACTTGACTGTGTCTATTTCATATACAATCCACTTGTAAATAGGATTAAGATTCTTACTTCACAGGAATTTCCTGACCGTTCTTCTCTTAAAAATGGATGCCACTTCATCTATCAACAGTAAAAATAACAAAGGGCTTAGGCTGCTGCCTTGTTTAACACCCTTAGGAATATTTAAAAAAATCGATTCCAGCCTGTTCAGTCTGACTATATCTTTGGGCTCTTGGTATACACATTTAATCGCCTCTGTCTGGTTTCTCGGAACGTTCTTTGCTCTGACAGCTTTCCATATTTCATCTCATGGAAACAAATCAGATTTGAGGTAAAAAAAAAAAAAGCTATAAGGTACATAATTGTATCCAGGTCCCTTGGTTTGCATAGGGGCTGAACCCAGTTTGCTCTTTTAGGTGCTCAACTATTGATCTTAAGCGACTCTCAAAGATGGATGTAAATAGATTGTACGTAATTGGTGAGAGGAAAATAAATCTGTAGTTAGAGTACTCTGCCTGGCATCCTTTCTTGTAAATTTGTGTTAAATAATATTATATTCTCAATCCGTTAGAATCATTTTTTCGTCCCAGGTTTTATGGAAAAGGACTTGCAATATTCGCGGCAGCTTAGGACCACCATTCTTTATTAATTCAGCTACTACACCATCTCGTCTTGGCTCTCTCTCTATTGTGATTTTGAATTGGAAGATATAGCCCTATCACCCTTACTACTCTTATTTTTAATCTATCGTATCCATAGATTAAAAATAAGGTTATTCTTTTAACAACAAAAAACAAACTTCATACTTATGATAGCCTAAAATTTAAGCCCATGAGACTTTTTCCCTTCAGAAAATTGTTTCCATTTTAGGTAAAGGTTAAAAGTAATACTAAAATCATTTCTGGTGTAACGCCGAGAAGGAGTTTAAGAATAAAAAAAAGAAATTCTTACTTTACTGTAAATGAAGATCAATTGAAAGCCCATATAATCAACAATGTCAGAATAGAACCTTGCGAAGTGAAATTGGAACAAATAGACATGCTTATTGAAAAGTTGAACATAGGAAGTCAAGAAATTAACGATTGTAAAGATAATCAGAAGCCTGTTGATGGTGACATGATTAATGACACCGTCGATACACTTATGGAAAATGAGCAATGTGAAAAAGACAGTGCCAATGAACAACCAAAAGAGACGGATGATGCGAGTGAAGAAATCAACACTGTTTGTCCCAACGAAGACGCTAGTATGTGGAAATAATTTATAACTAGCAATAACTGAAAAAAAACTTTTTGTTTAAAGTCATTTGTTTTTAGATCCAAAAGACGTCGATATTAAGGAGGCAGAAGAAGAAGCATTGAAGGAACAATTAGAAAGAGCCAGAGAAAAGGAAGAAATAGCGAAAAAGATTACGGTGAAACATGAACATACATATTTAATATCACCTAAATTATTTATACTTAAGATTATACTGTTATAACTTTCTTGAGCTCCGTAAATGTAAATATAAAAAACGAAATATGTAAAAGGCTAAAAACCATAATATCTATGAAATCTATAGTATCTTTCTATCGAAAGGCGCAATCATAAAAAAAAATCATGCGAGGAATCCATAAATTTTAAATTCGGATAAACGACTCTTACCTGTGGTCTAATATAAATTCTGAAATAAAAATAAGTAGGTCAAAACTTGACATTATTCATCCACATTCTCTACATATATGTTTATTCATCCGCTCCTCAATATAAAGAAGTTCGGACGCAAGGTTCGATCTTTTCAATCAATTCCACAATGTATTCAATGATCTATATCCTTTGCTCTTGAAAGTAACCAATATTCCATTTCTGGACGTAGCATAAGCTTGAATTTTGTATGATGGCTCATATTTCAAACTCAAAATCCACTTTCCCCATTCTTGCGATCCTACCTCACTAAGCTGTTCCACTAGATTTCGATGCGGCACAGGATTTTCAGTGGCCGCTTACTTTGAAGGATGAGCAACGGCTTAAGGTTTTCGAAAAAAAGGTACTGCGTAAAATATTTGGTCCGAAGAGAGATGAGGCCACTGGGGAGTTTAGAAGATTGCAAAACACTTGGAGCTTGTACCCTGTGAATATAATTGAGTTGATAGCATCGTGGAGACTCAAATGGGCGAGTAAAGTTGTTGGGTTCGGTAAGGATCGGATTCCGAGAAAGTTGGTATTCGCTGATCCGACGGGTAGGCGTCCGAAAGGAAGGCCGAAACGTCGATGGGAGGATTGCGTTAGGGCTTGGGCTTGAACGGTGAACATTAGACGAGTTTGTGCAGGCGGAGTTTGGTGGTATCGGCATCGAACCTTCGGGTTTAGTAAGCCTATTATATTATTATATTATATTATAGCTAATGATTGCATTGGACTTGACAGCTATAACGAAATGGAAAGTTGGCTGTGCTGGAAGAAAAATACTTCTAGTGTCATTCAATAATTCTAGAAAAGAATATATTGAGAATAACGACCTTGTTAAGCTCCTATTTTTTATTGAGTTATTCAATTCCGATCTTGAGCAACTAATAAAGAAACAAACATTTTGCATACATCGCAGGCTGACGATTTCAATTAAGACATCGATTTGCATACAAACTGCTTTCTACTTGTATAGAATTTCATTAGAATATACTAAAATTTCTCATAACGTAAATTAGGTGTAAAATAAATCGATAAATATCAATATAGACGAACCATTAAAAAAAAAAAAAAAGTTTAGTATGCTTCATTGCCGGTAAATAACTGGACCTGTTCGTAAGACCTCTGGAGTGAGTAAAATACAAGTAATGCAAAACATTGACCCGCTTCAAAGGAATAAGTTATTATAACCAGATTTTTTAATGGTTGAAGTGTCAACTTTTTTTTTGTAGGAGAAAGGTTAACTTACATTTAGTTGTAAATTTGGACGTTAGGTCAAAAATTGATAAGTGCTAAAGGTAGAAAACATCAGTATTTTTCCATAGGCATCAGTGTTAATTTAACAGCAAAGTAAAAAGACTAGGAAACTTGAGGGAATATATAAAGCGTTTAATAACTTCTCTTATTAACGAGGTAAGTTCTAATCTAAAATTTTGGGAATGATATGTTAAGATAATATGGTATCAATTGATCATAAAGTAATGAAATAAAATAATACTTCGAATTTCATAGATGTCGTTATGTATGGCGATCCTATATCAGCGGAAACTGAATAAATATGATTGTACTTGTACATAAAAATCATCCATTATTTGTATACTGTTGCGTACCCATTACCATCTTTTACTATATTTATGTATCATAACACGCCTATTACCTTAATATTAAATAATAATTAACATAATTTGGATAGTTATATTGTGGATAGATCTTAATTGAAATTTCATAAACAATAAATTACGTAATTAATTTAAAATATTTACTATACATTAAAGCAAGGAATATTCAAGAATAAAAAGGGCGTAAGCTAAGCAATCGACATAATAAAGGAACACAGAAATTAATCATTATTTTTTTGTAACAGATTTAACATTAATTTATTAAACGCAACAATTACAAGTAAAAAAAAAAAGTTATAACAACGATAGGTTGTCTCAAATCCAAAAGAGAAAAAGAAACTCTTTAAATCATAAAACTAACATATCTTGTGTTTCCTTGAACTAACCTCATTAAACTGTTATAACCTTAAGATAAATCTTCGAATTTTTTTTCAAATTTTAAGGTTGCATTGTGGACACCACATTTTTAAGCGTTCTTAGTTTTTCGTAGAGCGAGGTAGGCTAGTTTTCTTGGTTTGTGCCTCTTAAAATTACTAGGCTTCACCAGAGTATGAACCATGGTTTGGCTGACCGAAAAAGTCAATATTGTCATTATAATCTATTTGCCTAGATAATGTTTACGATTATATAAGAAAAGTTTCATATATACAGGATGGGACCACACAAATTATAGACGAGAATGACTAAATAGTAAATTGACTAAATACATAGAAAAGGATTAAAAGGACAGAATGTTTGTTGAGGGTCTTAGAGAGCGATTTTCTTAGGGAATTGACTATGGCAAATTTCATCACTTGAAACTTTCAATATGTTTTGAAGTTGCCTTGACCTGTAAACGTCGAAAACAGTAGGGATGTTTCCTATCAAGCCTAGTAGAAGGTTACTTAGGTACTTCACTGCTGGACTTCTGTAGTATGTTCCAAACCTATCTCCTTCAGCCCTCTTATTTCACTGACCACATCCAATCTTGGATATATTTTTGCTGATGTGATTGCGGGACAGGTAGCGACGCGGCTGATTAGATTGGAACCAACATGACTTCAAGATCGGATTGATTATATGATTAAATAGGGATGTCCTGCCCTATCACTACTGATAAATTCCAAACATTAAAGTTGAGTACTTCAACGAGCTATTACGAGCCTGCTTGTCCCGTCATGATACTTCCTATTCTTCATTTACTTCTCTCTCAACCTCTATTCACGTCCGAGCTACATTCTGAATATTGCTCATTTAATTCTCTGACTTCAATCAGCTTTTCTAAAAGTCTTTCTAATTCTAAACATTCTCCATAAATTAGGTTTTTGCTATAAACATACTTATGACCTTGAGCAATGGTGTCAAAATTGGAGAATCAAAATAAACTACAATAAACCCCATCCAATAACCTTTGCCCTTCGTCGTAAACCTATGACTTCCTGCCCTACAGTCAGTCTCCTTTAATAACTCTCCTCTAGTCCTTGTTGAACAGATCCGATATCTAGGACTCCATCTTGACAAACTACTTGGAATCCTCATACAAGACTGAAAAGAAAAGAAACTGCTAGACGTTTTCGGCTACTTCAACACTTGCTAGACAAACATTATAATATCTCACTAAACTACAAACGGCTCGTTTACATGACTATTTTAAGGCCAATCTGGATGTATGGAGTTGGGCTTTCTGACTCAACTAAACTAAACCATCGAATTCTTCTCGAATCCAATCCTTACAATCCTAAATCCTTCATAGAATCCTCTTCGCTCCCTACTTTGTCACAAATAAACTCATCAATAATGATCTTAATGTTCAGTATATTCCTGATTTGGCCCGAACCAGATACCTCTCCTTCCATGACAAACTCCATTCCCAATCTAATCCATTAGTTTCAATCCGTTTTCCTCTACAATACCTGATAACCCTCCGAAGGCGTCTGAAAAGAATATGGCCTCGTGACCTTCTAGTTTGGAATATTTTTAGAGTGCTACCGAAGGATAGCTTCTCTACACGTTTTGTTCATGACTAGTTGTGTTGTAAATATCAATAAATAATTTAAAGAAAACAAAAAATCTTTTCTCCTGGTACAAAATCCATTAATTCTATTTTAATGAAGATAAAGTTATACCATCCTTAACTTCATTTTTGTAATTTTATGGCCATTCTCATCCGTATCTGTAATAGTTAGTCTTTATCTTTTTAATTAGCACCATAACCTTTCCTAGTGGAGTAGTAGCGAATACTATTACGATTCCCATATCACGAAGTTAGTATGGTCTTATTTTTTTATTATTTATTCTGTGTTAACCCAACTTTATTTGCACCTGTAACAAAATTACAGTAAGCAAATGCGCCGTATTCTCATATAAACGATGTATGGGCAGGCATGAGGGAGACAGCATTCAGAGATGCATCCTCCTGACATTCAGCAGAACTATATTTTCAGGCTAGAGGATTGAATCCCTCATCCAACCTCTCTTCAACTTAGGTTTAGTTATTTCAGAGATGTCAGATGTAGCTAAATTCCGAACTGGCTTGTTAATGTGCCCATCAATATTATCCTTTGTGTTTATTTTGTAAAAACTTTGAATGTGGATTGTTGTCGTCGAAATATAAAAATCATTATGTAGCGTTCTGTTTGAAACATATGGGAAGGAGTTAAGTTCGTTGTCATTCTTAAAAATTGAGATAGAAATTTTTGTATTTATCGAGTTATGACTTTTTAGCAGGTCTATAAAATTGGACAGGAAAGTCCATATAGGTTTTAATAAATAAGTTTATACGTTAGCTTTCTGCTTGATGGGTAATCTATAAACACTATTTAGTTTTGAATATAATAGCTTCGGTCGAAATTTTGACGTTTTACGTTTTGTTTTAATGTTTTGGACCCATGTCAATCATTTTTCAAAAAAAGACCCAAGTACAACACTGTTTGATTATGGTATTGATTGTATATTTAAACTGGAGGGAAGTTTTCCGTGACTTAAGTATAAATGAAACTGAACCTTTGTACGAAACTGAAAATTCATATTTGAGACAACTATACGACCGAGATGTAAGTGCTACTTTATACCATGCATTTTGCACCTTTTTACGATTTTCTTAAAAACGGCTGTAACGATTTTGATTAAACTCGCTCTATCGATCTAAAATTTCATGGGCTTAATATCATATAAATTACATTCTAATTGAAACAGTCGGACAGGCTTAAATGCCGATACTTTAAATTTTCTTCCTCTGAAGTAGCTTTAATTTTGTAGTTTCGAATAAATTAACTACATCACCTTGTTAACATTGATAAACAACGGATAAATATAAATCGATAAACAAGGAAAGGAAAAAAGAGCAAAAATATTTTTGTAGGCATTTATGTGTTTTTGAGCATAAAAACAGTAATATAGATGTATAATATAACCCTTGGAAAGCTAAAGAATTTAGAAAAAAATATTTTCTTATACACTAAGTTACTAATATTGATGGAGAGTGATGAAAGGCCGATAAAACTAACTGATTGTCGTAGATAATAATATAAAAGATCATTTATTAAAACACATGTTTCTATTGAAATTCAATGTAATTAATTATTTAACAATTTATTTTCATCTTAAATGTATTTAAAAATTCTTAAATTGATTTTAATGGAGGTAAGTGAAAGTCGTGGGTTGCACGCACCAGATTTTTTTTTTTATTAGCTTTAGAAATAAAAAATATATTAAATAATAACAAATAGCGGGGTGTCCTTACACTTGAATAATTTGATAATTATTTCAAAATCTCTTCTCTAATTTTTTATGCTATATTTAAAAATTATTTATGTTCTTTACTTCATAGTATGTATCGATATTAACACGATAGTTTTTTGCTGAATACTGAATAAATACTCAAAGTCACAATATAATAGCAAGTAAAATTTGATCTTAGTATGGTTTCTTTTATAATAATAGGGGATTCCGAAAAAGTATTCAAAAGGATAATGTAAAATTAATTATTACTTGTATAAAGAAAGAATTATAAATGTATAATATATATGTATAATTTTATATTTTGCATACGATTTAGTGAAAAGTAAATATAATAATCAGTAATTTCTCTAGAATTGCTTCTTTTTTTTATTTATTTATTCTACCATAAATAAATATATTCATATTAATTGGATAATCATAAAATGTTTATAATTTGAAATAAAAGATACACTAGTTTTTGGACTTCCCCCCCCCCAAGAAAGTGTGATAGCAATAATTTATTTTTAATTCCATTTTTTTTTTTTAAAGCTTTTCGATCTAGATCACCCTAACAAAAATTGTGATGAATCACGTAGGGCTGAGCGTAATATACCTGATTTCCAAGTATCACGAGGAAACTTAATAGACAATGAATCTAACATTATTTTAAACAGTAATTATCTTTATTGTTAATTTATTTTTCTCTGCTAAATTTTCTTAAATTTCAGTTTTTTTTGTAATTAAATTCGAGGAACTTATTAATTTGCTATTCATTCAAAACAGCTGATCTTCGAAATATTAATCTATTTCACTCAACTTTAATCTATTTCAATTATTTCTTTAATAGAAATTAATTAAAATAAATATTATTTTGCCTCACAACAAAAACATATTTACAAGATTAACCAGAATTTACTTTAATCGAATTTCATTTAATTTGTGTTCATTTTAAGAAGGTCCTTGTAGTACAATTATAGATATTCGTCTGTTTATGTTGGCAGCATTGTTCTAAGTACACAGGACCAATGCATTTGAAATCACTCAGTATGAATTTTTTTGGCAGAAACTTTAGAATTTTATTTACTTCTGATTGTTTTGTTACCAGTCATTTCTAGCCATTTGTTCAGTTAAAAAACAATTATGATGGGGATGTGCTTTACATTTTTTAACCTTACTTCACACTATCTAGGAAGTGAGAAAAGTGGTTTAAAAAATTAAACCAGTCCTTTAGTACTATACAAATTTATTGTCAAAAGAATTTGGTTTTTTAATAACAATAGAATTCATGATTAAAATATTTATTCTTTTATTATAATACTATCTAAACATGAACAAATTCATTTTCCGCATCAATTAAAGCAGAATATTTCCAAAGGAACACTGAAAATTATAATACTAATAAAGTTTATACATCTATAAAATTATTTAAAAAATTTATAGTAACTAAATTTCAACAAATTTTATGGTAATAGATTCTCTGTGAAGTTTGAGGAATTTTCTGTAATACAGTCTAATTAACATATCTAATGGCAATTATATAGTTGACTATAAAGTATTGGGAAATTTTTGGATAATGATAAAATCGATGTTCATCCTCACTGCGAACCCTTTATACTAGTGAGTAAAGTGGTTTACAAAATCCACAAAGAATTACATAAAATGAGACTTAGATGTGTAAAAGTGAATCAAGGAAAAAGGTCATAAATAAGCGTTAAGGTCCTGGCAATGTGAAGTGACTTTTTGCATGGACATCCATGTGTCCATTCCAGCCCTCTTCAGTACTTTTATACAACTTACTCCCATATATATATATATATATATATATATATATATATATATATTTTTTTTTTTTTATTTATTTTTTTTTTTTTTTTTGCAGTATAAAGTTTTTAAACTATTTATACAATACATATAGAATTCCTACTAATATAATTATTACAATCACATATCATTGAAACATTTTATCTATTCTCATCACCTTTGCCTCATTTATGGTTAACCTCCATAATTATTTTTATCAAATTCTTGAAAAATCTTGATATTAATGAAGAACACAACGTCCTTAGCATTTTTTTTTAGTTTTGGTTTTGTTTGTATATCTGAAAAATTATCAGAGTTAGACATTTCCAAAAGCCTAAATTTAAATAACTGCTAAAAAAGCATTTCCAATGGTAACGAACTCAAGAACTGATAAAGAATCAAAAGAGAAAATTTTAAGCAGCGTCGTTAGGATGATATTTAATAGATTGTTCCACAGAGATTTTTTCAATTTAATATCTGAACCAAGAACTAACTTGCTCCATCTTTTTTTTTTTTTTTTTTTATTTATTTATAGTAATTTACAACTGTATTAAAGAACACAATAAGTAAATATGAGGAATGAAAAAAAAAAAAAAGTCATGAAAATGTCTTGAGAAAGAACTACCCAGTGGTAGCACCTCACTAACTATTTTAACTCAGTAGGTCCCGAGGCCACCTTCTTTTCAGTCTCCTTGGAGGGTTATCAGGGATATCTCAGGAAGATAAATTACGGACAAGTGGATTTGTATGGGCAGGGAGTTTAGAATGAAAAGAGGAGTATCTATCACGGGCTATGTCTGCAACAAATGGGATGTTAAGGTCATTATGAATGAGTTGATTTGTAACAAATAAGGAGCATTCAGGATTTTGGATTGTAAGGACTGGATGCGGGAGGAATTAGATGGTTTCGTAGAGCCCCAAAGCTGGATTCCATACGTCCAAATAGGTCTGATAATAGTGATGTAAATGAGTCTTTTGTAATATACTGAAAGTTTTGAACATTTGTCTAGTAAGTGTTGTAGTAATCGATATCTTCGAGCAGTCTCTTGTCGTTTCAGTCTAGTGTGAGGATTCCAAGTAAGGCGCTTGTCAAGATGGAGACCCAGGTATCGGATTTGCTCAACGAGAGTAAGGGTAATGTTATTAAAGGATACTGAGGGGCAGGAACTCATCGGTTTGGGACGAAGGGTAAAGGTGATTTGGTGGGATTTGTTGGGGTTTATTGTAATCCTCCAATTTTGACACCATTCTTCAATGGCTGTGATGTGGGACCTTTAGATCATATTTTTCAATTATGCTTCGAAGAAAAAAAGTCAAACATTAATATTTCTGAATAATGCTTTTCTGATATATTTCGAAATAAAAATTGAATTTTTTTTTATTACTAAATCATTTACTTTCATCAAAGGAATGATCATTTGCTCACTAATGACCCAAAATAGTAACTACATTTACTTTACAACTGAATTATAATAATTTTATAGATTATATATTTAATTGTTAAGTAGAAGAGTATCATCAATAGCAAAAATGTTTTATAATTTGAAACTATTGAGATGTAAAAAATGCAAACGATTATTATACCATTTACAAAGCCTAATAGAAAATGTATTATAGTAAGAAAAGAAAAAAAAGTTCAAAAGTTATTATACTAAATATATTTTACAGGAAATGCTGAATCAATATAAAATTGAAAATGAGATTGATTTTGATGAAATAAATAGCATTTCTAGCACTTTTCAAGAAGAAACTGAGATTGATACCTCTTGGGACAAAGAAGTAGTGCCAAATTGCTACAGAGAAAAAATAATCAATAATGTTTTATTTAATAATACAAATGCCTACAACTTTAAATCCTGTTTTAAAGATCGAGCATCGCTGACAGCGGCTTTCGACCGTCATTCAGGTCAAGTATCTAATGAAACATATCCTTATGATATACATGAAACACCTGAGGCAGAAAAAGTAAAACGATTTTACAGGAAAAATATAAGCGATCCTAGCCTACATTCTTGGTATCAATACAATGTAGCAACAAGTAAAAGATTTTCAAAACAAGAATCAGAAGAACTGATCTCCAAACCATACATAGAGAGATATTTATTACTCTAAATATTTATTGACAAGGTCATTGTTCCTTTATTTTTTCAAGAGATATTATTTAATGATTAAAAAAGGAAGTTTGTTCCATTAATTTATAATTTTATCAATATTTAAATATATTTATAATAAACCACCGTGTTAATTATTTTAAAGATTTAGAACAAAATTCTATAAAGTTAAATGAAAACAATAGCTCTGAAATCTAAATACTCGCCCTATTTATCATTGATAGTAGTATATGCATTTTAATTTAAGAAGACTAGTTTAGACTTGATACAAATAGTACAACTACAATTAAGAAAAGTTAGTTTCCTGTGGTTTAGAATATAAAGTGACTATTCAAGCATTTGCATAAGCTTTCAATGACGTATTAAAAATCAAAATTAAATGTACATAAAAAAATAAGTATTTTCATCAAAAATCTGCAGCATGGGAATTCACTAAAGACTTTATTATTATTTTGTAAAAAAAATATATGCTGATAAATAATATTAAGTTTATTTCAGTTCATAGAGGAAACAATACAAGATTCATTATTTAAACAAACAAAAAATATTTTCACAAGAATAATGGCTAAATCAAGGGGAAAAAAATTGATTTTCTTGAATGACTATAGTGAAATAATCATTTGTTAAATGACTTGTTACTTAATTAATGATATTCAAATAGATAATAAACGTTTATTATTAATATAATCGAATGTTCTAGCACCAAAACTGCTAAAAAATTTCTTACATAAGGAAATGGATAATAGTTACATTCTTTTGAAATTTCTTCGGAGAAGCGTCCAGAACTAGAGCAAAGGCTGCTATAAAATAATCTTTTCCAAAGAAAAAAACAAACAAATAAAACAAGCCTAATATTTTCTGTAAATCGCTGCCAACATTGGTAACAAATTTTAAGTATTGGTTATGTGATGAAATGATTATTGTGTTTAATATTAGCAATTTTAAAATGAAATCATGACTAACCCAAAAAAATCACATTACTTCGACAAACTAACTTGATTAACAGGATTGTCTGCAGTTTCTTGCGTGTCTGATTTATGTCTTCACATTATTTTTCAAAGACAGTCCACTAAGCAAGCTGTCTTCCGAGAGTAATAAGGTCATAAATCAGGCACCAGTACCGAATATTCTTCCACGTTTGTGGCACTCCTTAGTGTTCTTTCAAAATACTTTCATTCCTTCCACAACAATACTTTAATTATATTCATCAAAAAACATTTTATAATAATAAATAAATCCATAGAACGTTCTTTTACCATAAACTTTAAAGGTTTGAGATAGCACATATTAAAACATCAAAACAAAAAAATATTACTAAAAGTCCAAAATTTATTTCCATTGAACAGTGAAAGGCAGGTAACTTAGGAATCAATTTTGATACAGCTATATTAATAAATAATTTACTTAATAATTGAGAAACATAAAAATAGCTAATAAAATTGAAGGCTATGAATTGAACTTCACCACTTTTATTAAAAATTGAACATTTTGACTAATACGCCATCAAATTTACTATTGAATTCTTGACCTTCACCTAATATTATCAACACTTATTTAAAATAGCTTAACATTCAATAATACAATAATTACTGTCCATGGTGTTTTTTGGCTGATACAAATGCATGGTAATAAGCAATGTGCCATTCTGAATATCTTATGTAAAGTTTACAGCCTATTTAAATAATTACTCAATATTTACAAAGATGGGTAGACTTTATTGCTGATCTAGGTAGCTTGTTAGGAATAAAATTGTGGGGTTGCTGAGAACTTGATTCTTCTGAGGTTTATACTAAGGAGAAAGTTCCAATTACACCAACAAGAATATTTAATACTTTTAAAATCAAATATAGAAAAGGTTAAACTAACAAAATTTAACAAATAACTTAAAAAACTAGCTTTTGAACTTAATATTATTATTTTTTTTTTTTTTTACAATATGGTAATTACTGACCTAAGTTATTGCTTCTTCTTTTGACTTAACATGTCTGAAAGCCTATCCCCATAACAGCATTTCAAGGCTAGTATAAATTATTAAATCAATGCAAATAGATTACATACAGTTTTATCAACTAACAGTAACTGTAACAATAAATATATTTAATCAGAATTTGATGGAATTAAAATGCATCTTATTCAGTTACTTTAAAGGGTAAGACAATATCATCAGTTTATATGTACACGTAATATTAAATTATAAAGTCAACTTATGATGATTCTGCAACTAAACTTAAGTATTAATTTCAAATTACAGAATTTAATTATAAAATGTAACGATTAAAATATATTATAATAGCTCATATCCAAAAATTCAATTAGAATTAATAAAATATAACAATTGTAAAGAACATTGATAAATTTTTAGATTCCTAATGAAATCTGAATCAATATGATTACTTATCTAAAATTATGCTGGACTCAATTGTTTCTGGCTGATACAATTTACTTATGAAGTAACTGAAAGGGATTTCAAAGAAATTTGGAGTTTTTTGTTTCTTTTTAAGCTCAGTTCTTTATAATTCTGGTTTTTATGTTAGTAAAAGTCTATATCTTGAATTATTAATATAGTTTATTCATTTATTTAATATCACTTTAGGCTACTGCTAATCAGACAATGCTACAGTGGGATTCTTAAATTTTGAATGTCCAGGTTTAATTAGGATAGAATCTTTAATGAGTACCTGACATCGCATAGACTCGAGACCACCTTTTTATGAAGTAGAAGGATGGCATAACTAAGGATTTTTTACTCTCATTAAAAAATCCTAGGGCCACCTTGGAGTTTGAACCCTTGACCTTGGGCACAGAAGGCTGTCAGCATAGCCACTATACTACAGGTGACCCATGTATTATAAATAGCAATAAACTTTGGCTGAGTTTTTGGACAACAGCACTTTAGTATAATAATTTAATTCTAAAGCTTCTGCTCCTCAGAGGAATGTAGTGTTTTTAAATTTGCCATTTTAAATCAATACTCCCATAAACTTGCATTATAGTAACTTCAATAACTTATAGCACTGATTGATATTTGATGTAAACTGGCAAACTAAGTATATTTCAAATCCATATCTCCTAATGACCTGGTTTCACCAAAATACTCAACTCATTAAATCTATGAAAACACCTAATAATGAAAAATTAATAAATAAAATCTCGCAAGTGGATCAGGCTTATATTCTACATTTTGGCTAAAATGAATATTTATTTCCTCACATCATTCTTCCACACAAAATTGCATAATCCACAACCAAATCCAAATCCAATAATACCTAATACCTTATTTGGGGCTTCTAGTATACAGTATCAGAGGTCTTATACTATTAGCTGTACCTCATCCACCAACTAAGTCTGAAATCAGATTCCTCTTTGGTTAAGCATCTAATACAATCAATTGATTAAATTGGAATTCTAAGATTGCGGATAACTTTTGGTAGACTAGATGGCATTCCACAGATAAATCATCCTGTCTTAACTTCTCCAGTAGCCCTTATCTTATTTCAGAAACAAATTTTTTGAGACCTTCTGATGACCCCTATTATTGTAACCTAGGTAATTCTAAGAGAAGATTATATCAATATAAGGACTGAAATAAAAACTTAGTTAGAAAAAGAAGTTAATCCTACATAAATAATAATAAACAGTAAAATATCAAAAGGCAAAGTAGGATAAAGGTCGCCTATGTATCTGACAATTCAATTAGTCATGAAATATATATTTGCTAACATAAATTGAGTAGTTGTGAAACATACATAGAGGAAAAACAATATTTTAAAATATTTTTGTTTTAATTCTTTTTTTTTAATTTACAGATTGCCAAAAGGCTCAGACCCAATACATGCTGTAGTGCAGGACCAATTACATGTTCTACTTGGGTGGTATTTACAAGTGGGGTTATTGATAATTGTAGCCTAAATTTTTGAAACGTTAGGAAAATCTTTTTAAAAAAACACAGCAAAATAAAATTAAAGTAAAAAACAATTATATCCTTAAAAGTACCTATAGATCCTAAGAATTGGGAAAAATGTCAAGCTCTGTCATGCTAATTTTTATTTTGAAACTTTTATAATCATCGTAACACATATCTTTGTGGAATAGTTAGTATTTGAACAATAGCAAGAGATTGAAATTGGTGGATTGGTTTGACATACTCATTTAAGAAGGGAGTGTATAAAGAAATAATAATTTGATTGGAAATTCATTAAATTTTAACTAGGCCAGGCTCCATTGGAACTAGTTTCACTTCAAATTTGAAGAGGCTAAGATGAAAGTCTCAGAGTATAAGGACTTACAGGCAGTAGATGTATAAAATGGGATATGATTAAAAACACATAAGTATAAAATATAAAGTTTATTCATTAAAAAATACATAACAATAAATATAAACAAAGAGTTGTTTATAGTTGAAACACACAACACACTCTCTTTATCAGTCTTAATTAATAAATAATTTTTTATTTTTAATAAATACTTGCTGCTCTAAATTTTTCATTCTTATGACACCTTACAGAAATGTATGCAAAAAAAAAAGCCAATTATCTCAGATACTTTAGAATGTTTTATATATTAAATTATAAATATATTTAACCAATAGGATTATTAGCACCTCGAAGGGTTAAGTATCCAGCTATAATATCACTTGGAAGAGTACGAACTGTTGCAAATTCATCAGTATTTGAGTAGAAAAGCTTTGTTTGTGGATCAGTATATTTGGCCTAAAAACAACAAAAAAAAATCTTTAAATATTACAATGACAATGACAGTACTCCTCTCAAAACCTCAAACTAAAATCAAGTATGAGGATTAGTAGTTATAGTGTCGATTATCTGAAAAATAAAAATTCTTTATAAATTAATAAAAAAATCATCAATACTTTTTTTATTTAAAAAAAATATAAATATTGGATTCAAAAAGATCTGCTATTAAAAGTAATGGACGCAACGGGTTAAGGTAATCTATTAACATATACCCTATAAATAACTATTACAAAAATACTGGGTTCTAAAACTAACTCAACATATACAGGGTGTTTCAAAAAGAATATACATATTTTGAATGAACATATTTGTTAAAATTTAAGACGTACGAATATGATAATTTACACACATATTTACGAACATCTCAAGTTCAGATTATACCAAATTGATACTCAAATTCCACCTTCGAGCAAAGATGTTCTTCGTCAATGATGTTATGGCATACGGATACAGTTCTTCACCTCTTCCAGGTTCTGTGGGAGTGGTAGTACATAAGTGTTGTCTTTAACGAAACCCCATAGGAAGAAGTCAAAGGGTGTTCCTAAACAGAATTGGAAGACATTTTCTTTACATTTTTAGGAACAAGTGGGTGGTCAGGACTCCTATATCTACAAACTGTCAATACCATCTACGAATGTTCCAACCATTGGAAGGATCGATTTGGCACCTCGAACTGAAACTTCTTTGCACTGTAATCACAGAATGGAGAACACAAAATAATTTCTGCTGTGGAGTAGCCATTTTAAAAGTATATACCAAGCAAAACAGAAGACAACTGAAATATATCAGCTATTTATATAAACTAGACTATATACTCGTTTCTAGCGATCAATAGTTTAGACAAAATAATAATTATTATGTATATTCTTTTTGAAACACCCTCTATTAAGCCAAATCACTTACAAGAAAAAACTTCATCCTCTACTAGAATAGATAAAATACTGACTAATGTTAAACTCCACATATTCTAAGTTTTTTTTTTAATACAGTTTTATTTATTAATTTCTTCAAAGTGATTTCCATTACATTCGTTATCTGAAGCCCACAGAATGTGCCTTGTCACTACATAAAATGTTCTCACTTCAACTTCATTTTCACATGCAGGAACAGGAGCAAAGTCTGGATCGTAAGGTGGGTGCTCAAGAAGTTTCAGTAGTGGTTAAATACGGTGCAGGAGCTGGCATGGTGAGCTGTAGCATTTTCATGATGAAGGTACCATGTCCATCTTGACTTTGTTTGCAGGTTTTTCATGGACTATATGACTTTCGGTAGGCACTGATCAATGTACTACTTAGCTGTTACTGTCTTCTATGTGTCCAAACCAATGTGCTCTACAATCGAGCTCGATCCGAAACTACAGCAATCATTTTTATTTACAGACCAAGAGTTTCTGGCATTCACAGTTCGTTCAAAACAGTTATTTTTTTTTTTCTCGGCTACTGATGTTCGCGGCCTTCTTTTTCTCTTATCACCCTCCATAGCGCAATTGCCCTATTTCAAATTCTCAGTACCATCTGAATATAGTCGTATGATGTATAATGGAGACAATCACTATTTAATGTTTCTTTCCTTCTAAGCACTGATCTATATTAAAACCATGCGTAAAATTATACCTCAAAATTTCCCTTACTATTCTATGTTACTACAATACCATAGTACACACTTTAATCTGTCACTGTTATACTGGCTGATACTATGCAGATGTGGATATGTTTGAACACGGAGTAACTTGCAGTATGCTGGATCTTTCTGTCAAATTACAAAGTAACTTAATAGTAACCTTTGTACAGCAGTTTATAAAAGCAATGTTAAAACAAAAATTTAGTAGTAGAAATGAGATAACAAAAGGAAAGTATGCAAAACTAGGAGAAGATAAAGAAAACATTTATCAATTGATGTGACCATGAAGGCTAATTGAACTACAGATTGTATTAACCACAGCAACTTATAAGTCACATATCATCAGCTTAAAACTGATTTTAAAGGTTGAAATTTATTGAAAGGTTTTGAAGGCTATATGGGGGTTTCTCAGGCCAGTGTACGAGGGCGGAGATAAAAGACCCACCCGCCACCAAGACATGAATTTGTAATTATTTACTTTAAAGTTTATGATCATCTGGTTGCTGGGGAATGCGTGTTCACAGTAACACGCTAACCCACTCAGCCACCTGTACCTGAATCTTGACCTATCCATTCTGGCTAGAATAGGTTCGTTACTAGTAAATAATCAGTTTGCCATTACCAATTAGGAAAAGACTTAACCCCTCCCCCCTTCCAACAAAAAATAATTACAGATTAACATAAAAATCAACATCCCCGATTTGATTACAAGAAATTTTGGTATATTCTTAGTAGGATATCAAAAAACTTAAAAAAGTAATGCAATAGATGCCAAAAGGAAAACCTAGAAAGCCTTTTAAAGGTGGAAACAAGATATATGATTCAAACAGGTAAAAATATGGAAAGGCACAGAGGAGGAAGAGAAAAATATAATAAGAACATAAATGTTTCCAGAGTGACTGAAGGCAATTTGACAATGGACATTAATTGCAGTCATCCAAAGATAAAAAACATTGATTTCTGTTAACCCTTTTGAAAAAAAATCGAAAAGGAATATTTTACATAACCTATACTCCTAGTTTTTCTTTTAACTACTAAATGACTAGACCTGAACTGAGGTGGGTATAAGTGCCCAGAGGTAATAGGCTTTTTAAATCTAAAAGTAAATTTACCATCACATTTAATAACTAATTACGACAATAATTAAAATACAATTACCAAACTTGATAATTACTGTAGGAAATAATAACTCACTTCCAATCCTGATATGTCTGAATACTTTTTAGGTGGTTTAAAGGATGGCGGAGCAGTAATATTTGAATCTAAAAAAAAGAAAACAATAAATAAATTCAGAACTATTCCAGAAAATACAAATCAGCAAAGTTAGACACCATGTAACAAGTAAGTGAAATTAGAAGTTAATGATGAGTAATATTAGATTGTGACAAAAACACAAATTTATGTAGGTTATCCCTGATAGCATTAGGATATATGCCTGTTAATCATTGAAATAAAAGGTATTCAATAAGGCTAACAAAGAGATCAGTTGTTTAACCAGATAAATAAAATTAAGTATTATTCATGAATAAAAAGTTGTATAAAGTAAATTATTTGCCTTTAAATCACTCCAATAAGCATAAAAATCAATTTATTAAGAGACAAATAATTAGTTGAGAAATGTGTACCCTTTACTGATTTACACAGATAATCAGACAGAGTTTCACTAGATTATTCAATATGGGTTGAACTGCCACACCAAGAAAAACAAGATATTAATACTCACATAAAGGTGTATCTTTTGGCCAAGGCAGACTTTTTTCATGAGCTAATATTTGCTTCAATGATCTCCAGGTTTTTTTCTTACCAGCAGTCGTGGAGTGCTAAAGAGAAAAAAAAAAGTACTGAAATGGGTAATCAGGAACATGAAACTAAAACGAAGAACAGTCGTAGCTAACAAACATTGTTATGAATCAATAAATTAAAAATCACTTTCAGATTAACAACCTGAAATGTAGCATTCCTAAAAACTGGTCTCCTTTCATCTTTATTATCTTCAGTATTTTCTGGCATATGATTACCTTCCTCTAATGTTGCATTATCAGATTCAAAGACCTAAAACAACTGAGATAAGTAAGTTTCAATAATAAAAAAAATTAAAAAATCCATATTAGTGATGCTTACAGGCGCCTTTTTTTTAACCATAATAAACCTAATCAAACTTGAAGTAATGGGTCATTGATCTATTCAAGATAACATTCGAGCTGACAGTTATTAAATGCTTATCAACAGTTTTAAAATTATAACCTTACTAACTGTTATAATTTTAAAATGGAGTAGGCATAGACATTAAAGATTTAAAAGGCATTAAATATAAGAGATAGATAATTAATAGTTATAGGTAATTTTTTTTTAATTTTTTATTATGGTTTAAAAAATAAAGGCAAACATTTTCTGTATTACTATATAATTTCAACAAACTTTAGTGACATGTCAAACGAAAGTATCTTATATAGAAACCAAAGAGCCATTATTTTTCCTTCAACCTTACTTTCAATTCCTAATTGTGACGCTCAACATTACCCTGCTGAATTCGTTTATTTCCCTAATTGAAATACAAGATGCTAAAAATGAAATACTAATAATAAAGAAATATTCCAACTTATGTATTTCCATAGATTTTAAAAATTATTGATTTAAATTTAAAAGCGTGAGATAAATAAATCTTTTAAATCCACTGTCCAAGGAATGTAATTTCTGTAGAGTTGAGCTCAGTCATCAAAATCATCTGATATTTTACAGAATAATTTATATCTAACATCACTGCGTAATTAGCTTTCTGGTAGCTTAAATAAAAACATATATTGCAACTAGCAAGTTGTTTCTTATTGCTCTTATTTTTTAGAACAGATATTCATCATTTTAAGAAAAAAATAATTCTCTTTCATTTATCTCTGTAACTATTTTGTATTTTACCTAAATATATTTTCATCACCAGTTCATTCAGATTGTTTTGCCACTGTTTATCTGTATGTTGTAGAGAGAGATCTTTGTATAGAGCATGGATTCAGAGGTTCATGATCTATCTCTATTAAATAGTTATTATTTTAAAAGGTTTTTAATAATTGTCTAAAATCCATATTTAATTTGTTTTATAGAATAGAAAAACTTGTTATAAGCCAATATTTAAAAGTTGATCTAGACACACTATTCATTGTTGTATAGCTATTGGTAACTTAAATGATCCTTAATCGCAAATAGTCAGTTTTTCAATATGTAAAATATATACAAATTTGGACATTTTATCTTAAATATTAAATATTTAAGGGATCACTTGTAGCTGAGTGGTTAGCATAACAGCCTCCTATGCCAAAGGTCACGGGTTCAAAACCGCAGGTGGTCCTAGGATTTTTTAATGGGAGTAAAAAATCCTTAGTTATGCCGTCCGGAGTGGACGTTAAAAGGTGGTCTCGAGCCTGTGCGATGTCAGGTACTCGTTAAAGATCTCTATCCTAATAAAACCTGGATAGACAAAATTTAGGACTCCTACTGTAGCATCGTCCGATTAGCCATAGTAGCATAAAGTGATGTTAAATTAATAAACAAACAAACATTAAATATTTAAAGAATTGTAGGTATGTTCTATCTTCATATATACGAGTATTCCAAACTAAATTATAAATAGATTAAAGAATATGTAGTTTAAAGATATTTGACGTGGTAGGTACAGTCCAAATATGCATTGAAATTAAGCATTACAAAATTAATATTTTAATAGTTTAGTAACTTTTTAAAAAATTTAAGCTAGTGCATTTAATATTCAATCAGCTTGTTTGATTCATTGGAAGCTGTTTGAAACCAATTACAATGATAAGATTATTGGTCAGTTTAAAGATATTCATAATGAATTTTAAATCAATTGACTAGAAGTATCAGAATTTAGTTAAAATTAATCAGAAATGTTAGGACAAATTGTAAGTATATTAATTTCATTAAGACAAGAACTCTGTTTTTATTCTTTTAAAATACAATTCTGAAACAAAACACTTTATTGGAGTTCAAACATCTAAGTAATTGTCATTTGATTAGAGTTAGATTTTGCCTTTTTATTGACTCATATTTGTTTGATGTATGCTATATCAACATACCTCAATTCAACAATCCATACATACTTGAACAAAATGGCTGAGAATATGTATAGAAAGTTGTAAATTATTTCTTTATTAAGAAAATTGTAGCCAGATTCAATTCATTATAAATTTGCATACCTTTACTGATTTTATCATTTTGTGCTCTTAGTGAATATTTTAGGGAGCGGTGTGGTGAATATTTTAGATTTCACCCAGAATTAACGATGCTCTTATTCTGACTAATAATCATATTCTGTTTTAACCACAATAATTTATATAAAAGTTTAAAGTTTTTATTAATTCCTGACTAATAGAATTTAAGGTAATCACTGAAATATGGAACTAATTACAAGTTTGGCAAGATAAAGGATGCTATCCTAGATACTAATTCTTAGAATTGACAATTTATCTTTGTCATTTCTTGTTCTTGTATTATCATCTGAATCATTTAGTCTATTTTACAGAGTCGATGGACACTAGTAGTTTGTATTAATTTAAAACTACGTAATGTAATAAAAGGGAGGAATATGATGCTATTAATTATCATGTGATATTTATGTAATGAGTTATATTATATTTATGAATTACATTATATAAAATATTATATTATTTTATTATTTGATAAAATATTATTTTATTTTATCATTTGATAAAATATTATTTTATATAATGTAGTTTTTAAACAAAAGTATGATTGTCAATTTTTCAATTGATTGCATTGATTTGTTTTTTGGTAAAATATTTCCAAATATTTAATTAAGGTTTTCAGATAAGCAATTTTAGATAGAAAATACAATAAATCATAATTCCAATTTTCCTTTTTTGAAATGAACATAAGAGCAAAAAAAAAAATATTAAATAACTAATTTTTTTCACAATAATGGAATAGAACTACATGATGAAAAGTAGAGCTGAACAATCATATTTTGCCCATAAATAATAAAGAAAATAATAATAACTTTGAATCATCTTTTTGTCAACAAATTATTTAAAATAAAACACTTTTATTTTCAGTTACATAATTTAATTCATACAAATTCTTTGCAACTTTTTTTGTTCAGTTTTTAGAGTTCTGATGTTTTCACGGTCATGCTTAAAAAAAAAAAAATGTATATTTATTTCTTGCTTTTTTAAAAATAATTGTATGTATTCTTTTTTTTTTTTTTTTTTTTTTTTTTGTATTAATCATTTTTTTTTAAGGAAGGTAAATATTATATACATGCATATGTTGATGGCCTTAAAGTTTTTCACCTTAAAGCCCAAACAAACAATTGCATACCTTAAAAATAAATAAGAAGATTAAGAAGTGTTGGGATAATGAAAGTTATAAATACCAAATTTTTAACAAAAGTACAGGGTCAATGAATCTTGGTTCGGGTGGAGGTAAGAAAAAGATAAGAAAATAGTGAAAAACAATATTCTCGTTTTTTTTTTTCTTTTTTACTGCTACCCAAACCATCTCTTCCTTCATGTTCATTTCACGATCAACCATTGATTATTCAATATAAAAGCTTTTATGTGAAAGTATTCAGAGCTCTTAAAGTATAACATCCTGATCTTCAGTTTTAAATAAGTAAAGAACAGATAAACTATATGTTTGTACATCCACCAAGACAATCTAGGCATAGTTTATAATACTGAGCATAGCATAATCTAAAGCATGAATAATAAATTTACATAGCCAGATGTAGAAATCACAAAAACAAATAATTGCATTTTTTTTATTCTCTATTCTGGTTAGTATAGATTCAAATGAAACTTTACAATTTTTTATAAAGAAAAATAAACTCTAAGGAAAAACAGAAAACAATATGTTTGCAACAATAATCCTTTATGGTAATTAATAGATAGGTCAATATTTAAATTTATCTGTAATGTGAATTATTGACAACATCTCACTAGTTATAAATTGGTACTGATTCTAGAATTTTTAGAATGACTAATAAAAAAAATTCCTTCATTCCTACCATGAAATATTTTGGAAAAGAACTTTATGCTATCATGTTTCCTTATCTTTTGAATTAAAAATTTAGACATTTCAAATAATGAGCCTTTTTTTTATGGTATGTATATTAAATCAATTTTAAGTAATCAATTTTTTATAGAGTCACAAGCTTAGAAGCTTCATGACTAACTCACTTGACCTTGAATTCTGGTTAGATGCACAAAATTTTTTCTTCACAGAAAATTAGTAAGCTTGGCCCAGACAAGAAATGTGAATTTATGATGATAGACACTCCCTGTGTCCAAAGGATTATGGACATGGTAATTTGAAACTTACTGAACAAAAGATGATCATTGCATTAAAATTATTTTGGTTTATTATTTTTAATATTTAATTTTCGGAAACAACCTAAAAACATTTTTAAAAAATATGAAAAATAAAATTTGTGTACATCATAATTATATCAGCCTTTTGGCAGACTATAGTATAGTATGATTTAAGACAGATTTGGCACCAAAACCATAGTTAATATCTGGATTCACTCATCTAACTATTTGGAAATAATAACCTATTTGTAATAATTTGCTACTAATTTATTTTTCTTAAGCAATGAAGAAATCTATCACTTGTAATATTAAAAGAAAAGAAAAAATAAAAAAAATAAAAACATTATTTTTTATTGCTCTCCAGAAGAAAGATGGCTAAATTAAAATATTTGTTGTAGTCAATAAAATATGAAAAAAATTAAAAAAATCCTAAAACCTTTCCTGATTAAAGTAAATGAATAATAATCACGAACATGAAGAACTTAAGTACTTTTTACCAATAAGTTTTCATAATTTAGTCTAATACAAAGGTGATTAATTGCTTCCAATTCCAAAGCACCTTTATAACCTTAATATATTTTGATAATAAATGTAATTTTAAATAAAATATTAGATTATAAGTTTTAACATTACTTCTTCAACTTCGGTTTCAAAGAAGAGGTAGGTAAATAATTTTGAAGATCTTTTTTAAAAAGAAAATACAACAGTATAATAATAGGTTTTATTTAAATCATTTATAATCTATTCATTAATTAATATTAATAATTTAAGTACAGCTCTATAGTAGCTCATATATATAATTTAAAAAAATAATACTTCTAATTCATACTACATTTTTTTTGGATTTCAATTGTTAAATTTAAAATATTTGCTGCTAAAATAGGAACTTGAAACATTTATTAAATTTAGTGAAGATTGCTTATGTTTATCTCGTGTTTATATATACAAGAAATAAAATTGAGAAGGATGTACTTGTTTGTCATTATATAAAAACATTTGAAATCCGATTTTTAAATATTTTGTTTTCTTAATCTCTTTGTACTTTCAAGTCACTTGGATTTTTAGCTTATAATATATAGTTGGGTTTTATCACAGATGAGTCAAATTCTTTTGTTTTTGTTTAGAGTCACAGTTTCACGTGGATTTCAGGCTCCAGTGACAAACCTTGATTCACAATACCTTCTTTGGAACTTGATTTTGATTTAGGCTTTTTTTCCTGAAAATAAGAAATATAAATTAGTATTGCTTCATAATTTGCTCATTTACAGCAAATTTTTCATGTGATGCATTTAAATTTTTAAATTAATTTCTGTGAATATAATATAAAATAAAAAACAAAACAAAAACTAAAGCAGATCTCGAAAAATCCATAATGACTCGCTACAAACTAAAGTTCAAATCATTGCGATGATGCATATGTAAGCTTAAAAAAATTGATTTATGATTATAGCTGAAAAAGTAATATATGTTTATTTAATAATTAAAGTTATGGTTTACGTAATGTAACTACTTACATTGAGAGGTATGTTAAGCTTTTCTTTGTACTTATTTGGCAGTCGATCAAGAAGATAATTCACGGGGGGAGAAATGAGTTCAGAATCCACATTGAATGGCTTTGTTGGACCTGTTAAAACGCTTACTACAGCTCCAACAATGAATGTTAACAAGCAACCAATTGCAGAATACCAAAGATAACTGATGCGATAGAGCCAAAATGGTAGCCTAAAACATGAATAACAAGGCTCGTATAGGAAATTTTTATTTTCATACTCAGATCCAATAGAACCAAATTGAATTTTTGTTAACGTATGGTTTTTGTCTCTCTTTCTTCTACAAAAAGAAACTATGCAAAAAATAATAACATAAAATATAATAATAACATGTTTGATACTGAAAAAAGAAAGAAAACTAGTTATTAAAAGAATAATTACACATGAAAAAGTAAATTAACTACTTACCCAAAATTACAAATGAGACATACCTCTTAATAGAACTTAAAAATATGTTACCTTCTATATTTTCTTTACAATAAATATATAAATTTGTAAATCCACATTATAGGTAAAAGTGTTTCTTGATAAATGTAAATTATAATTTTTTCTTAACTTGTAAATTATTTAAATTTTATGGAAATTGCATAAGTTCACATTTATGTATCGTGGATAATATTTAAATATATGAGGGTGCTACTGGATAATCTTCAACTGAATTAATCTTAGGTGGAGAGTTATTGGAGCAATGATGAAAACTGGCTTGGTCAAATAAGAAATGTTCTTTTTCATAGAGGAACCTTAAGCATGAACTAGATGCCTCTTAAGTTATAAGGTAAGAGTTCTGTACTCAATCACTAATAATGTAAAAAACTTTTTCTTTTTTTTCAAATGCGGCATATTTATTAAATTTTGAGCTCAGATTGGCATCATAGAGATTGAACTTTTTTTTAATCATTAAATCTTGAACAAAAGAATGTATATTTAAACCAAACAGGATTTTTATCTGATAGTGATTCATCCTGCTTCAAATTGAGTTAAAGCTAGTTATTTTTTAAAAACTCACTAAAGAAATTGAAGACTTATCAGTGAATCCCCTATCTTACCATGTAGGTGATTAATATCAACTACCTATTTTTTGTATGTTAAAAAAACGACATGTTGGAATTTTTTATAAAATTTAGTATTTTCTATTTTTCTATTTCTGAGAAAATTTTTACAAATGAAGTTTATAAAATATACTGACAGGCTCTTGCAGATTTCATGTTATGCTAGCCCAATAAATAATTGCTTTTTTCATACTAGACTAGTATTGAATTCACATTATGTTTCTAACTTACTCATCTGGGATTTCTTCGATAGGTATATTCGTTGAATTGCAAGGACAACCATCTGTGGAAATAACCTTGTGATCCGAAAAGTTTTGTCCCAAAGCTGTGTTTATCTGAGCTCCTATGCCGATCCAACTGACTAGTAAGAGGCTGACTAATCCTCCAACCAATGCACCCTAAAAAGATAGATATATAAAATCTCACATTCTTCTAGTATAAAACTAAAACAAATCAAAGTACAACCTACAATCGGATAGTAAGACAGGCTAAGTTGACCCTTGGCCTCACGGTGTAATGTTCTAGAATAATACACTGGTGTTTTTCAATGAATGGTTTATAGGATAGGGTTTTTTTTTTCCTCCCCTACCTCGCCTCTTTAGGTTATATGGACCTTATTACGGGGTTTTCTCGGGCCAGGGGGTGAGGACAGAGATTAAATGAAAGTCCCCTGGCATTGAGACTTGAACTCGTCATTACTTTACTTCAAACTTTTGTTAATCAGGTTGCCAGACAACGCACAGCATAACATCACGGGTTAACCTTCTCGGCCACTCTGCTCCCTTATAGGATAGGGTTATCACTCCCTATGACTAGTTTTGTGAGTCCACCAGTTGGCTGACGAACCTTAAATAGCCATGAGAGAGACTGTGAGCTTCAAAAACTCATACTGGGTCTGTGATTCAAACTCAAAACCTTCGGCATGGTAGACTAGCATGCTAGCCACAAAGCCACAAGCTCCCCAAAATCAGGTTATGAAAGAATTAAATAAACTGTACTTTTTATTTAGTTTGATAAACTAGAAACTTTTAGAAATGATTCATATAAAACACCAATACAATAACTGAAAAATAAATAATCAGTCAATTTCCAAAAAAATAAATATGTAAAATAAAAACTGAAACCAAATATATAATTGCCGAAATTGAATCATTATGAGAAGAAAAGTGCTAAAAGTATCAAGAATATAGATGTGGTTGAATATAATATGATAAAATAAGAGAAGATTCTAATGTTCACTAAAGGGATTTAGATATTTTTGAAATGAGAAATAAATGTTATCAATACAGAGTTGCTTAAATTTATTTAGACTTCAATAGACTTACCTTAGAATTAGCCCATGGGAAAAACATTCCTAGAGAGAAAAGACCAAGCGTTATACCACCTGTTATACCATTAAAACTCAGAGCAACCTGAAATATTTCAGTTATATTATAATTTTTCACATATTAATACTAATGTATAATGATCAATTGATGATAAAATTATTGTCTATGTACCTCAAGCACACTCCCTAACTGCTCGACAACAAAAACTAGTGCGAAACTCAAAAGACCAAAAAATAATGAGAGCCATTTTGAAACTACTGCTCCTTTTTCATCAGGGACTGTTATGCCACAGAGTGAGTCTAAAATGTCTTTCATAAAGACAGCAGCTAGTGAATTCATAGCTGAAGCGACGGTGCTGAAAAATAAAAAATAAATGAAGATCATGCATATACTGCTGCACCAAATCGTGAAACAAACAAGCAACATAATGAGATGATTGCCACCCAATAACAAAAAATATTTATTTTCAATTGTATAGAGAAATTAAAAATAATTTTGAAATCATAGTAATTTCATAAAAATGTAGCTCATATAATCAAATTTCTTGATGGTATTAATTAAGCAAGTAGTAAAAAAGTGAATATCTTGTTGATACCTCATTTAGAGTTGGAAAATGCTAACTGCCAGTTTTGATAGTTTCTAAACTTTTGAATGTTCAACAAAAGTAAATTTTTTGACAAAGACACCAGGGTTGGACACCCTGGACATTTTTAATGTTCTTAAAAATTATTACAACTAACTAACAGTAAGAAATAATTATTATTACCCAAGTGATGCAGCAAAAATACCAGAAACAAACAATCCAGGTATACCCTTTAAATGTCCTTGAACATTCATCACATACAATGGTAAAAGTTCATCAGAAGAAGATATTTCCTGTCCAAAATAAATTAAATTAGATTTTAAATCTGGCTTATTCATTTATTATTATTTTAAAATTATGGTTTACAAGACTTTTATATATTTTATACATTAAATATTATAAATTTTACATGTTATTAAATGATATGATGGCCAAGTGAAGAGTATGTCACAAAAGAAAATCAGGGATTTTCTATCTAGCACTGGTAAAAAAGTCTATTTCACAAAATTAGATACATCATTTATTAAAAATTTAGTTTTAGTAAATGCTATTATTATTAATAAATAAATTTAAAAGAAAGAAGAAGAAAATAGTGGTCCGAGAGCTCACATATTAAATATGTATTTAGGAAAAATCAATGCCCTTATCATTAGAGTCCATTATTGTAAAGTATACAAATTGTATTTTAAACCAACATTAAAAGTTTTCATTTGTGTTTGCTATGTAAAACTTTTGATTTCATAAACATATTAACTAAGGATTCCATTGTCTCCTGTACAGTTCTAGTATTGAAAAAAAAAATGCCAGATAAATTTGAAATAGATTTTGTTTTTATTAGTACTGAACCTACATTTTTTCAAATTCCTTACCAGAAGCATTTAGGTGGAAGAATTTTTAACACTTTAACACACAGTATTTAATTGTCCAAAATATGAATCTATATTTCTTAAGCCAGATTAACTATAATCCTTTTCGTGAAAAATATTTGTTTTCCTTTGTTTTTTTTTTTTGGTCGGTACAAGAGGATAAATAATATTCTATCCTCAGAACATAACACAAAAGACTATGTATGTTAGTTAATTATATAAACTGATAAGTTGTATATTAATTACAAATGGCTTACCTGGTTATGAAGTGGATCACAATTTTGGTATTGATCATACAAAATCATACCAGTGTAGAAGTTAATAGAAAATACTATAATAAGTCCCACACAACTAGTCCATATGGCTCTGGAAAGAAGTGAAATATTGAAGGTTTGATTTATTTACGACAAACTATCACCATTAATTGATATTATCGTTTGAACTTAATTTTAATTCATATATTCTGCATTGCAATATGATGAAAAATATATTCAATATATTAAATTATATATTCTTCTAAAAGATTTGTTATTAAAACAAATAATTAAAATAAATCGCACACTACTGTCATTTTTTCTAGCAAATAAGTCCATTAAACAAAATTGAACAGTGAATTTAAAGCGCTCAGTAATTATTATACTAAAATAAATATAAAGGCTTTAAAACTGAACTTATTTAATTGTTTGCAATTCAAATTGGGCTTACACCACTTTTCTTTAAACAACTGTCATATCTGTTTTGATAATATATTTTTTGAAGTATAACTTTTTTGGACGTGACTACTAGTTCTCTCATTTGCCATCAGTCCTATCACGTTCTCATCATCACCATAATTACAGTTTCCTCACATAAAAGTTATGTTGTGTGCTTAAGGGATAATATACATGTGTCTATACCTGGAGGTTTCAATGTTACTTTCGCTTCAGAAGAATCACAATAAAATTAATTTAAGAATGAAAATTCTTCAGTTATAATATGAGAATAATAATTGAATTAATGTATGTATTATGTAAAATACTCGATATTAATAAGTGTATTGTATATTAATAACTGTTGTTATATTATTAGTGTATACTTTTTAAAATTCTAATACGGCTTATTCATTTTTAACTTGATATTCATCTGTCACAATATCAAAGAAGTTTTACCTAATCATGCAGTAAAGGTTAGATGCACTCATTTTTACTTTCACTTACCTATATATGAAATATATAGTAAGGGAAAGTACTGTGATCGTGAAAATTTTTGAATTCCAGTTTTTAACGGAAATACATGTTTTAGGGTCTCCTGAATCCAAATGTCCAAGTCCTGCAAAAAGGTCTGTGTGTGTGTGGTGTGTGTGTGTGTGTCCGTATAGTAAGTCTAGCACAAAAACTAAAAGTTGTGAAACTGAAATTTCATATTTAAGACAGCTGTCATGCACCTTGATATGCATTTTGCACTTTTTTTTTTTTTTTAGGATTTTCTCAAAAATGGCTCTAACGATTTTGATTGAACTATCTATATCAATGGAAAATTTGATGGGCTTTAACATCATGTAGGTTTCATTATGTTTAGAATAGTATGACAGGGCTTAAATGCCGATATTTTAATTTTTCATTCCCTAAAGCGCCTTTAATTTGGTAGATTTCAATAAATTAGGAACATCACCTCATTAGCATTCCTAACTAACAGCTAAATATGCATATTGAGCGTGTAAAAAGTGTAAACATATTTTTAATGCAATTTTTGAGTTTTTGAACACAAGAATAGTAATATAAATGTATAATATACCATAGGATAGCTAAATAATAGATTTTAGAAAATATATAATCTAATACACGGAATTATAAAAGTTAATGGAGAGGGATAAAAAGCCAATGAAACTAACTGATTTTTGTAGATAAAAATATGATAGATTATTTAATAAAATACATGTTTCTATTGAAATTCAATTTAATTAATTCTTTAACAATTTATTTTTATCTCTAAATGTATATAAAAATTCTTAAATTGTTTTAATAATGGAGGGAAGTGAAAGTCTTGTCTTGCACGCACCAGATTCTTTTTTTATGGCTATTAATGTAGTGTCTTTGAAATCATAAGAACTTTGTTCCTTCATTAATATTAATATTATATACTTATAATATAATATACTTCATTAATATTTAATTTGTGACATACCTTCTAGCTTGTCCAATTGTTTCCACAGACATATATTTTTGAATGGAAGCCTGGTTGGCACAGAACATTGTTGCCCAATAAAACGTACCTCCAATTACAACAGACCAAAAACTGAGTCTCACAGTCGGATTAGGGTCCATACTAAAAAAAAGAAAATACTTGAATAAAGTAATAAATAAATCAATTTTCATAGTGGATGAGAAAAATTTATAATAAAATATGAGAAAAATAAATTTTGGAATTAGCAAATAACTGATGAAAAAGTAA
This sequence comes from Piezodorus guildinii, assembly GCA_023052935.1. NCBI lineage: Eukaryota > Metazoa > Arthropoda > Insecta > Hemiptera > Pentatomidae > Piezodorus > Piezodorus guildinii. The sequence continues at coordinate 69,801,292 of CM041293.1, forward strand.
AAGAGAGAAATACATTTTTTTCCAATCTTAAAAAAATAAGGTAAACCAAGAAGGAATTCATGTTATTTCACAGTAGTTTTAAAACTAAATTTTGGGACATAGAAATCTGCATCGCATATTGATTCTTGAATTTTTGACTATGTAATTAATATATATGGTTAAATAGATCATAGATAGAGGCTAAAATAAACAAGATTTATTCAGGAAATTTTAAGTTTAAAATAAAGAGATGAATATCCATTTTGCATGTATAATATTCATCTATCAAATGTGAAAACTAAATGATACTCAAATAGGTTATTTATATCATAATCTCTAGACTTATAATAATATTGGGTTGTAAAATAAGTTATTAGCTTTTTTTTTCAGATGATTTCAATAAAAACTCCAAGTTGATGTAAATATTTTTAATCAATTACATGATTTGCTTATTTAATCAATAATGATATATTTTGATGGATTATGCTTGAATTTAGTCATCATCAATAGTTGATTTTCATCGTCCAAGTCAAAATTTCCGTTTCTGAACCGGGCAAACCACTTGCAGACTGAACTTTCTCTTAAAGCATCATTGCCATACATACTGCAAATTTTGCTAACCGTCTATGCAGCGAAATATCCTTTTTGGAAATAAAAATAATAAATGATAAAAATGAATTTTTTTTCTTCCATTTTGAGCAAGAAAAATACAACTTAAAGATGAAAAATCTCGGTTAAAACTGATGCATAAAATCACCTTAGCTAAAATTTTTTTTTTTAGACTATGTAAACATGATTTTATAAACACAGAGAGGATTAAATTATATAAATAAAAGGAATAAATATTGAAAAATTCTACAAACTTATTTTACAACCAAATTTAATAACATAATGTTTTTTACTGAAAAATATAAATAAATACTTTGACATATCAACATTAATAAGGCTTGTTTCTTTGATTGTAAGCCCGGAGTCCACTCTATATACATAATATTTCAATAGAAAAAAAAAAAAAGTGATAACATGCTAAATATGCTGTTAAAAAACAAAATAAAATAAATTAAATACTTCTAGATGATGAATTGGTATCTTCTAAAATAATGTTGAAAATAAAAAATACTCTGTAATATGGAGATTCATATTCATAATCGACCATAATTTTTTTACAACTTATTTATTACAAACGATATTTATCATACAATCTATAAATTTCAGATGCAGCTCCTATAATTCAATTCTGTTATCAACAATTGCCTATATCTCGATTCCATTTTACAATATTTCACCAGTGCGGGATAATTTGTCCCTAGGCTTATAAAACAAAATACAAATGCAAATATTGCATTGCTTAGTTCATTATAAGTAAAATATATATTTAAATTTATACTTACATAAACAATTCAATTCTATGCGATAGCAAATTGGCCTCAAAAACATGTTTGAATCCCCCAAGATATTGATTCCCAATCAGCATCACAGCGAAAATTGAAGCAACAAGAACGAGAGCTTGAAAAGTATCAGTCATTATTACTGCTTTCATTCCACCCTTTTAAAAAATAAATAGAACAGATAAAATAAAATAAAAAATATAATATCACAGAAAATATTGAATCATAGAAATTCATTGCCCCTTCTTACAATTTAAAAAAAAAAGAAACAGAAAACAAAATCAGATTTAAATATGGATAAGGACAAATTAAAACTAACAAAATATATATTTAAAAAACAAATTAATAACTATAAGAATAAATAATAAAATTATCTTCATGTCCCATTAAAATTGTCAAAAGCTGCTCAGCTCTGCTTATCAATTAATTAAATTTTCTAAGTGAATTTACCAACAATTACCAACAATTAAATTTTCTAAGTGAATTAACCAACAATGAGAGCGGCCCCCCAGGCTTGCTGGAGGGTGTGACGTAGGTTCGAACGCCCTACTCACATATTTTAGTTCACAAAATATCACCAAAAGTCATGGATTCCTCTGAGGTAAAACGCTCATTATCCGGAGGTAAACTAGTCCCCCGTTCGGGTCTCCGGGTGGGGACTGCTTCAGGGGAATCATGGCGCAAGATGAAAATTAGAGATCTAACAATAGGGACGTGGAACGTTAGAAGTTTAAATACGGCAGGAGGGTTAAAGTCGGTCGCGAATGAAGTTAAGGGGTACCATTTAGATATCGTTGCGTTACAAGAGGTTCGCTGGCCAGGGGAAGGTTCGTTAACAGAAGGAAAGTATACTATTTGGTACGGGGGAAGCGTTAATTATTGTCTAGGTACCGGGTTTCTGATTAGGAATAGATTTCTTTCCGCATTACGGGACGTACAGTTCTTTAGTGAAAGAATATAGGTTGCTATATTTCAAGGGCGTTGGTTTAAAATCGCGTTTATAAACATTCATTCTCCCACCGAAGACAGTGATGATGAAGTAAAATGCGAATTTTATGATAAACTAGAGTCGGTTTACGATAAGTTACCGCGAAATTACATTAAGATAATACTAGGCGACGCGAACGCAAAGGTTGGAAGGGAAGAAGTATATCGTCCTACAATCGGTAAAGAAAGTTTGCACGAATATAGTAATGATAATGGGACCCGACTAATAAACTTTGCCATTTCGAAAAACCTAGTAATCAAAAGTACTACATTTAAACGTAAGGATATTCATAAGTATACGTGGACATCGCCGGATGGACAAACACGGAATCAAATCGATCATGTTTTAATACAAAACAGATGGCAAAGTAGCATAATTAACGTGAGATCATATCGGGGTGCAGAATGCGGTTCTGATCATGAATTAGTAATCGCGAAAATTCGACAAAAACTAAATACAAAAAAGAGAACACCGAACTATATTCGTCCCGAGAATTTTGATTTAGTTAAATTGAACAACCTCGAAATTAGAAAACAATTCGCGATAGAAGTAAAAAATCGGTTCGAAGCTTTGGAATCTTCAGACGAGGAACACAAAGATGTAAACAAACTATGGGAAGGGATCAGGGATAATATTAAAGAGGTCGGTAATTTATGTCTTGGAAAAATCGAAAATAAAAAGAACAAACCTTGGTTCGACAGGGATTGTCAAAATATGTGCGAAAAAAGAAAAACCGCTAAACTAAATTCCTTAAATAATCCAAGCGATAATAATGTGGCTTATTTTCGGTTAGTAAAGAATGAAACTTCAAAACTCTTAAAAAATAAGAAAAGAGAGTATCTTAAAGGCAAAATAATAGAAATAGAAAAACACACGAAACGAAAATAACGTAAGAGAGATGTACAAAGGTATAAACAAATCGCGTAAAAAATTTGAACCTCTATTGAATGCGGTTAAAGATGCAAATAACAATATAATTGCGGATCCTTCTGAGTTATTAAATAAGTTTAAACAACACTTTGACGGCATCTTAAATACGGAAAATAATAATCAATCTCCTCTCTCTGAATATCAGAGCGCTGAACCATGGATAGACGCACCGAGTAAAGAGGAAGTCGAAATGGCGATAGGAAAATTAAAACGTTATAAGGCCGCAGGAAATGATAATATCACGAGTGAATTAATCAAGGCGTGTGGAGAAGCGGGCGTTTCCAAAATACATCTTTTAGTTAAAAAGATCTGGGAAACTGAAAAAATGCCCGAAGAATGGAAAGAATCAATACTTATTCCGATTCACAAAAAGGACCGAGGTCGGATTGTAACAACTATCGTGGGATCTCTCTTCTTCCAGTATGCTATAAAATATTCTCGTCAATTCTAACTAGTCGAATCACGGAATACGCTGAGGAAATTATCGGAGATTACCAATGTGGTTTTAGGCGGAATCGCTCGACTATTGACCAAATATTTTCCTTACGTCAAATATTAGAGAAAAAATTGGAATACAACGGTGTAGTCCATCAACTTTATATCGATTTTAAAAAGGCTTATGATTCAATAGACCGTCAGAAGCTATATAACATCATGATTAAACAGGGAATACCTAGAAAGTTAGTAAACCTAGTAGAGATGTGTTTGTCGGAAACATTCCATAAAGTTAGAATCGGTCATAATTACTCCGAGAGATTTGAGGTGCGATCGGGTTTGAAACAGGGTGACTCCCTTTCACCTGTGTTATTTAATATAGCTTTAGAATATGTCATAGAAAAGGTGATGTGTACCGAGAAAGGCTTAAATATGGGTGACAAGATTCCGGTTTTGGGTATGCCGATGATCTGGTACTGCTAGGTGAAGACACGGAAACCATACAACTAAATACAAGTGTGTTAATAAAAACCGGTAAAGAAATAGGACTCGAATGAAATACCGATAAGACGAAGTATATGATCAGTAGCAGAAACGGTGTCGATCTTGGTGATATTGATGTATCAGGTCATACTTTTGAACACGTAGAGAAATTCAAGTATTTAGGTTCAATTATGACTAGAAAAAATGAAATCCAGGAAGAAATAAAGTCCCGGTTAAAGGTGGGAAATGCGTGTTATTATTCAGTTGCTAAGTTACTTAGTTCGCGGCTTCTATCTAAAAACTTAAAGATTAGAATTTATAAAACTTATTATTCTTCCAACGGTTCTTTACGGATGTGAAACGTGGCCGCTTACTTTAAAGGATGAACAGCGGCTTAAGGTTTTCGAAAATAAGGTATTGCGTAAAATATTTGGTCCAAAGAGAGATGAGGCCACTGGGGAGTTTAGAAGGTTGCATAACGCGGAATTGCGGAGCTTGTATCCTGTGAATATAATTGAGCTGATTGCATCGCGGAGACTCAAATGGGCGAGTAAAGTTGTTGGGCTCGATGACGAGCGGATTCCGAGAAAGCTGGTTTTTGCTGATCCGACTGGTAGGCGTCCGAAAGGTAGGCCGAAGCGGAGATGGGAGGACTGCGTTAAGGCTGATCTCGGGTGCTTGGGCTTGAATGGTGAGCATTGGACGAGTCTGTGTAGGCGGAATTTGGTGGTATCGGCATCGAACCTTCGGGTTCGCTAAGCCTATTATTATTATTATTATTAAGTGAATTAATTTGTAACATCCTCCTCTTAAAACATCATTGCAACATTATTTTTCCAGGTTAATAAAAATGTAATATATTATTGATGTTCCAATATCATCCAGAAACAATGTATTATATAGATTAGTGGTCAGTTGTTTATTTATATTTGAACATTAAATAAGGATTCATAAAGCTTCCTTATATTTATTCATTTAATGTCCCTTTTATGCTACTGTAGTTCAATCAGAAGCTTCCTTACACTATATACATATAATATTCATATAAATCTCTTATAAATATTCCAATACATATTTTAGAATCTCATATTTTTAGCCTTCCCTATCTGATAAAATCGTTTAAATAATAAATGAAATACATAAAATTTCCAGATCAAGCCCACTATGCAAAACCCTCAGGAAAATTGAGTGTGATTGAACCTTCTCTCCAAGTTACTAAGTAAAAAAGTATAAAAACTTACTATTTTAGGAATTATAAAACAAATTATTTTACTTAGTTCGATATCATAAATAATTGATTTTGAAACATCACATGAAATATAATATTAATTAAACTCCATTATGTGAAATTTAATGGTATTTAATTAGTAAAAGAAGTATTAATTACTTACTTATGAAGATGGGAGTTTCAGTATTAACGAAAAACTAGGTAAATTAACGTGAGATCATATCGGGGTGCAGAATGCGGTTCTGATCATGAATTAGTAATCGCGAAAATTCGACAAAAACTAAATACAAAAAAGAGAACACCGAACTATATTCGTCCCGAGAATTTTGATTTAGTTAAATTGAACAACCTCGAAATTAGAAAACAATTCGCGATAGAAGTAAAAAATCGGTTCGAAGCTTTGGAATCTTCAGACGAGGAACACAAAGATGTAAACAAACTATGGGAAGGGATCAGGGATAATATTAAAGAGGTCGGTAATTTATGTCTTGGAAAAATCGAAAATAAAAAGAACAAACCTTGGTTCGACAGGGATTGTCAAAATATGTGCGAAAAAAGAAAAACCGCTAAACTAAATTCCTTAAATAATCCAAGCGATAATAATGTGGCTTATTTTCGGTTAGTAAAGAATGAAACTTCAAAACTCTTAAAAAATAAGAAAAGAGAGTATCTTAAAGGCAAAATAATAGAAATAGAAAAACACAGAAACGAAAATAACGTAAGAGAGATGTACAAAGGTATAAACAAATCGCGTAAAAAATTTGAACCTCTATTGAATGCGGTTAAAGATGCAAATAACAATATAATTGCGGATCCTTCTGAGTTATTAAATAAGTTTAAACAACACTTTGACGGCATCTTAAATACGGAAAATAATAATCAATCTCCTCTCTCTGAATATCAGAGCGCTGAACCATGGATAGACGCACCGAGTAAAGAGGAAGTCGAAATGGCGATAGGAAAATTAAAACGTTATAAGGCCGCAGGAAATGATAATATCACGAGTGAATTAATCAAGGCGTGTGGAGAAGCGGGCGTTTCCAAAATACATCTTTTAGTTAAAAAGATCTGGGAAACTGAAAAAATGCCCGAAGAATGGAAAGAATCAATACTTATTCCGATTCACAAAAAAGGACCGAGGTCGGATTGTAACAACTATCGTGGGATCTCTCTTCTTCCAGTATGCTATAAAATATTCTCGTCAATTCTAACTAGTCGAATCACGGAATACGCTGAGGAAATTATCGGAGATTACCAATGTGGTTTTAGGCGGAATCGCTCGACTATTGACCAAATATTTTCCTTACGTCAAATATTAGAGAAAAAATTGGAATACAACGGTGTAGTCCATCAACTTTATATCGATTTTAAAAAGGCTTATGATTCAATAGACCGTCAGAAGCTATATAACATCATGATTAAACAGGGAATACCTAGAAAGTTAGTAAACCTAGTAGAGATGTGTTTGTCGGAAACATTCCATAAAGTTAGAATCGGTCATAATTACTCCGAGAGATTTGAGGTGCGATCGGGTTTGAAACAGGGTGACTCCCTTTCACCTGTGTTATTTAATATAGCTTTAGAATATGTCATAGAAAAGGTGATGTGTACCGAGAAAGGCTTAAATATGGGTGACAAGATTCCGGTTTTGGGGTATGCCGATGATCTGGTACTGCTAGGTGAAGACACGGAAACCATACAACTAAATACAAGTGTGTTAATAAAAACCGGTAAAGAAATAGGACTCGAATGAAATACCGATAAGACGAAGTATATGATCAGTAGCAGAAACGGTGTCGATCTTGGTGATATTGATGTATCAGGTCATACTTTTGAACACGTAGAGAAATTCAAGTATTTAGGTTCAATTATGACTAGAAAAAATGAAATCCAGGAAGAAATAAAGTCCCGGTTAAAGGTGGGAAATGCGTGTTATTATTCAGTTGCTAAGTTACTTAGTTCGCGGCTTCTATCTAAAAACTTAAAGATTAGAATTTATAAAACTATTATTCTTCCAACGGTTCTTTACGGATGTGAAACGTGGCCGCTTACTTTAAAGGATGAACAGCGGCTTAAGGTTTTCGAAAATAAGGTATTGCGTAAAATATTTGGTCCAAAGAGAGATGAGGCCACTGGGGAGTTTAGAAGGTTGCATAACGCGGAATTGCGGAGCTTGTATCCTGTGAATATAATTGAGCTGATTGCATCGCGGAGACTCAAATGGGCGAGTAAAGTTGTTGGGCTCGATGACGAGCGGATTCCGAGAAAGCTGGTTTTTGCTGATCCGACTGGTAGGCGTCCGAAAGGTAGGCCGAAGCGGAGATGGGAGGACTGCGTTAAGGCTGATCTCGGGTGCTTGGGCTTGAATGGTGAGCATTGGACGAGTCTGTGTAGGCGGAATTTGGTGGTATCGGCATCGAACCTTCGGGTTCGCTAAGCCTATTATTATTATTATTATTAAGTGAATTAATTTGTAACATCCTCCTCTTAAAACATCATTGCAACATTATTTTTCCAGGTTAATAAAAATGTAATATATTATTGATGTTCCAATATCATCCAGAAACAATGTATTATATAGATTAGTGGTCAGTTGTTTATTTATATTTGAACATTAAATAAGGATTCATAAAGCTTCCTTATATTTATTCATTTAATGTCCCTTTTATGCTACTGTAGTTCAATCAGAAGCTTCCTTACACTATATACATATAATATTCATATAAATCTCTTATAAATATTCCAATACATATTTTAGAATCTCATATTTTTAGCCTTCCCTATCTGATAAAATCGTTTAAATAATAAATGAAATACATAAAATTTCCAGATCAAGCCCACTATGCAAAACCCTCAGGAAAATTGAGTGTGATTTTTTTGTGAAAATGTTTTTTTATTACTTAAAACATTACAACTAAGCCTTGAACATTCCAGGAAAAGTTATTAAAATTTTGTACAAGTAAAGTTTTAATTTTGAGGGTTTCGCACATTTCTTTTTAAACAATCAATAACTGATTTATAAAAGCATATATACCTGAGAAGCATAAAATATGCAGATAATGTAGACTACTGTAACGGCTAGATATGTGTTCAATCCGGTTACTGTGAAAAATAAAAGTAAATGAAAACAAAAAAAAAAATATCCTGTTTTTTAATAATATATTCTATATTGATATTTTTGAATAATAAAATTAAAAAATCAATGAATTTTTTTCCATGGTATGCCTATGGATCCATTACTTGGATTTCATGATATTTTACTAAATTGGAGAACAAAAATGTTGGAAAAGAATTTATTAAACACTCAAATGAATGGCTGGTCACAAAAACAGGAAATCACAAAATTTTCGGTTAGCCATGCCATCTGCTTCAGAATTGTCAAAGGTTGGTTTTCCCGTTGTTGACTTAATTGATATCAAAACATTTTCAGTTGAAAAAAAAAAAAAAGTTAAATTTTGTTGTATTTTACATGAAATATATTTCTGAAATAAAATTGTAATTTGGAAAATTACAATCGCACAAGACAGCCTATATTAATGGATGGTAACAACTATCAGGAGTTAAATATTTAACATTATTTTTATTTGGTTTGTTATTTAGGCTAAAAGGAAATATAATCAATGAGACATGTTAGTTCAATCAATAAAAAAAATAATAATCAAAGCACATAAATCAATTGTAATAATCATAAACAAAACATGTTTATATTAATAATTATTATAATTAATGTATTCAGTTACTTACCATGCCCAAGAGCCAGAGCAGGAGCATATACTGCTACTGAAGTATATAAAATCTTTAAAAAAATATATATTTTAGAATTAGAAACAAAAACGTGAGATAAACCAAGCTAAAAGTACTAAAATATTCTTGTAATTATGGTAATGTTTATTGCTATTTTAAGCTTATTTTTAAAAATTTCTATTGTATAATAAAGCCTGTTTCTAAAATACAGGTAGTAAACAACTAAAGCAGACCTTCTCAAAATAGGTTCAATAAGATTTTTATTCGGTAATTTAAAATTTTAATAAAATTAAATTATTTAAATAGCTCAACAAATTAAAACATTGAGATCTTACCATTTGTAATAAATACATTGTAGCTGCTAGCACCCTTGAATGTCTATTGAACCTTCTCTCCAAGTACTAAAGTAAAAAATTATAAAAACTTACTATTATAGGAATTATAAACAATTATTTTACATAGTTCGATATCATAAATAATTTGATTTAGTACATCACATGAAATATAATATAATTAAACTCCATTATGTGAAATTTACTAGGTATTTAATTAGTCAAAATATTAACTTACTTCATATGAAGATGTGAGTTTCAGATTAACGAAAACTGGTAAATAGAAATAAGAAGTGATGGGAACAACAAGGATAAAAGAGAGGCATATCATCCAGAATTGGCTTCCATGTGTATACATTTCTGAAGGATTACCAAGAAGCTCGATAGCAGTTATATAACTGAAAAAAACAATAAGGGGGATCAGTTAAAAAATCAAAATAATCTGTGTGAAATCACTATTTTTCTTTATATATACTGGGTTGTCCATAAAATAATGAAGGATTTCAGGTTTTTATTTAAATACCCCTGTGTAACAAAACCTTTTCTCAATTCATTAGCAAGAATGTCAACATTTATCAAATGTTTCTTTACCTCTGTAGTATTTTTTTACTTGAAACTAATTTTCTTTACTACGATATAAATAATAGTCTTTACTAAGATGAAACAGGGCCCAAATGGCCAGTCAAATTTGGCCTACTCTGTATGAGTAGGACAAGGGTAGTAATAGTGATTCACCATTCAATGGTGTTTCTGAATTTCTAGAGGGAGATTTCAGCCTGAAAAGACGGTCGTGGAAGGACTTCTTCCTTTATGACAATGTTTGTAGATTTAGTGGAACAAAATCCCAGAGCAACTTTACAAAAACTTGCAGGAAAACTCTATGTAAGCTAATCAACCTTCGATGACCTCCTCAAGGCGTTTGAAAAGGTAAATAAACTTGAAAGTTGGGTCACTAAAATAACTGCTGAAAAATTCAGTTTTATGAAATTTATGTCTCAGCTCTTTGTCAAAACCACAACGATCCATTTATGTCCATATCCACGAGCATGCAAAGTAATAAAGACTTTTTTGATCAGTAAAAGCAGGTGTAAATCATTTTTATAATAATAATCCTGCATTAGTTTCTCAGTGACCCAGTATGATTTAATAATTAAGTTATATTTTTAGTTAGGTTTACCCAATTTACAAATAAATTGAAAGCAAATATTTATTTTTTTTAATTAAACTGTTATCTTTTACCCTGCAGCTAGAGATAAAGCAGTAGGTATTGTTCCCATGGATGAGCCTCCAAGAAGGAAGTCCTCTGAAGTTGTCTGCTTGGGTCCAGTACAAGCATAGAATGTTCCAATCAAGCATGATCCAACTAGAACCACTGCTAGAACAAGGTAATCAGCCCAGCCAAATAACCCGCCTTCTCTAATGCATAACTCCTCCATCTGAAAAGAATATTTAAAAAAAAAAAATTACTATAGGGCAACATCAGCAGCAGTTTTGGGGTGTATTTTCTTTTTTTAGATGGAAAAATTTTGTTTTAAAAGATAAGAGGAGGAAGGCTTAGTGTACTTAACAACTTCATTGATTCAAACAGGTTTATTACATAACATTATCACATAAGAATCGGAAAACTAGTGAGTATTTAGTATATGTTTTTAGTATTTTATTATGCTTTTGGTATTTTAAACAATCCCTTATCTATTTTTTTTAAATTCCCCATTCCTTTCTCTCCCTACCATGTGGATTCATTTCTGGGACTGTTTGAACTTTTCATTTGAACGGAATTATTATCTCTAAAAATAAGGAAAATGATTTTTACATATTAATATATTGTATTCATAATTTCATATGAACATTATTCAATACATGAACAAAATAATATAAAACAACAATATATATATAAAAGCATAGAATATAACAATAATAAGTAGATAAAAGCAATTTAAATATCCGTCTCTCCTTTTGCAAACTTTATTAATAAATTAAATAAGTATTAGTCAATATTTAAAAATTGATTTCATTACAATTTTGCTCTTTTTGACACAATCCTAATTTCCCTTTATCATCATGTTCTGGCAATTTGTAGTACCCATCGTAATGTTAAGAGTGCGAATGGTTGGGGTTGTTTGGAAGGAAGAATATGACAGATTTTTTCTTTCACTGATGGATCATCTTGGGCTCGATATTTCTGACTTTTTTTTAGGGTCATTTTTGATCTTTGTAGTAACAGGTTATTCTTCTGTTGTCAAACCTCTTCTCTTATTATCTATAAGAGTTATTATCTATAAGTTATTCCACAGTTTTTTACCATTAATTTTCATAGCTATATCTTACAACAATGTAGCACATCTAGATTGATTCTGACGAAGAGTTTCTGTATTCTTTTTTCATACACAATCCATAGTGTGGAATAAAATTTTCATAAAAAATACAATCACACTTCTGCTTTTTGCTGGCCTTTGAAAGAGCTACTACTATTTTTTCTGAGAACAAAACATATTTTTCTCTCTCAGTAAATACAGTTGTCATTTTTAAAATCCCTTCCTCTCCCCAACCATATGGATTAATTTCTGGGAGATAACTTTTCATTTCAAAGGAATTATTATGCTAAAAACAAGGAAAATTATTTTCCATATTAATATATTTTTTTCATAATTTCATATGACACTTTATTCAACATATGAATAAAATAATGTAAAAGAACAATACATATAAAAACATAGAATTAATAGTAGAAAAAATCAATTTAAATATCTGTCTCTCCTTTTGCAAACTTTATTAATAAATTATATAAGTATTAGTCAATATTTAAAAATTGATTTCATTAACGCCAATTATATCTATATTCATAAGTACAGTTTTATTATCCAACTAATTTAGTTTTCTTACAGAAATGTACGTCTAATAAAAGTTATTAAATAAAAATTAGAATTATATCCTGAAAATAGAATATATTTATATTTCGTAAATAAAATATATTTATTTTCTTATAAACCTGTACCTCTACAACCCATGACGGATCTTGGGCTAAGTACATATAGAGAATCGTACTGTTTCTAGGCCAACGAGAAATATAGTGAGATTATGCTGAGCCATTAGGTTTTTGTCCCCAATTTTAGGGTATAAACTTTCTAGTGGCTGGGTGTGCCCCAGGAGGGTCTCTAAACACCAGGGTCACTCCACAGCTAAAATAACAGAATAAATAATTCTGCCTCAACAGAGGTTAGAACTAATTTTTAAAATATTTTTAGCATACTCTAACTTTCAATATATCACAGTCCAAATTAATCAATATTTTATGAACATCTTAAATTAAAAAAAAAAATATGAGGCAATTTGTTTTACAGAACTGAATTGTAAAACTACTTTATTTATTTTAGGTTTTAAGTATAAAAAATAGTGAATTTCAAATACATTGTTTTGTTTACATATTACTTTTACTTCATTATATGGAATATATAGTAAGGGAAAGTATTGCGATCTGAAAATTAAAAAGCGGGCAAATATACAAGATAAAATAATCTGATAAACAGGTTATTTTATTGTCTTAACATAAGAATAGTAATACCAATTCACATATCTCCCAAATATACATGAATAATTTCATAATAATCGGCCGAGCCGTTATGGAGAAGTACGACCACAAACAGAGTGACACTAGATTTTTACTTTCACTTACCTATATATGAAATGTATAGTAAGGGAAAGTATTGCGATCGTGAAAATTTTCAAATTCCAGTTTTCAACGGAAATACACGTTTTAGGGTACCCTGAGTCCAAATAACCAAGCCCCACAAAAAGGTCTGTGTGTGTGTGTGGTAACTCCCGGGCGAAAACGAAAAGTTCTATGAAACTGAAATGTCATATTTAAGACTATACGGCCAAGATGTTACAAAAACGTTTTCATCAAAATCAGCTAACCAGAAGAGCCACTTTATACCATGCATTTAGCACCTTTTTACGATTTTCTCAAAAACAGCTCAAACGATTTTGATTAAATTTGTCATGTCGATGTAAAATTTAATGGTCTTTGATGTCATGTAGGTTTCATTCTGATTTAAATAGTTTGAAAGGACTAAAATGCCGATATTTTAATTTTTTTTCGTTAAAGTACTTTTAATTTTCCACATTCTATAAAAATAACCATATAATCTTGTTACCATTGATAAAAAAAACAGGTAAATATATAAGTTGAACGAATTTGATATCTAACTAAAGGAGAAAACTGAATACATATTTTTTTAATGCAATGTTTGAAGATCCTGGAAGGCAAGGGAATGATGAATTAGAAATAGGGTCAGAAAGGAACACAGATTACGATGGCTTAATATGGGATGAGGAAATAAAGACGGCAATAGAGAGGCTCAAGATAGGCAAAGCAGCCGGTAGAGACGGTATCTACCCAGAACTTATACAGAAGGGACTGATTAGAATACTTAAGAATTTCTTTCAAAAAGTATACGATGAGGAAAGTATTCCCAGTGATTGGGAGTACAGCGTTATCATCCCAATCCATAAAAAATGTAGTCAAAGTGAATGCAACAACTACAGACCTGTATGTCAGGTTTTACACAAACTCTTCTCCGTTACCCTAGAAAGTCGACTACCAGTCATAGTAGAAGAGGACCTGGAAGAAGAGCAAGCTGCCTTCAGGCCCTTCGGTCAGAACCAGGATCAGATTTTCCCTTTAAAGACAATAATAGGTCTGGGGACAACAGACAAAAATGTGGGCATAGCCTTTTCAGACCTTCTAGCCGCTTTCGACTGAGTACCACGAAATGAAATATGGAATGCTCTCAAGGCAAATAATATCCCTGGAGAACTTTCATACTCCATCAGATCCTTCTATAAAGGCTCAAAGGAAACAGAAAGAATAAATGGAAAAGCAGTCGAAACCTTCGATATGAAGATAGGCGTCTAAAGAGCTAAGAGTCTAACAGGGAAAGAGTCTAAGCCCTCTCCTCTTTATCATCCTGATGGACAAAGTCATAAAAATATGTAAGGGAAGGACAGCACGAGCGGTGGTTTAAAAGTGGGCTCTGAGGACAATTCTTGCACATGCACTTCTTTTTGCGGATGACATACAGATAGCACTCAATGGCTGGCTCGATTGGGAGGAAACAAAGGAAAGAGGCTTGATGCCATGAAAGTGACCGGGAACGTTGTCAGGCTTGGGTCAAGGCACCTTCACGCTGAAAGACACAAAGGAGGAAGTTAAAGAAGAAGATAAGAAACAACATTAATAGGATTAAGTTAAATCATATGTTCCTTTCTAGTTTGTTTAAAATTATACTATTAGGATTTTTTATATCACTGTTATTGAATTAAAAGGTGTAACAATAATTCCGCAGTTATTTATTTAATATTTTAATAACAAAAAACAATTAAATATTGGATGAATCAGCACCTATTTTGGGAAAATCGAGATTGATTTTTCGACTTCGCCTCTTCCCCTGCGGTTAGTTCATCATTAATTATTTAAGTGATGTGCCTTGACACGCTGACGAAGAGCTACAATATGAATCGAAACGTCGGTAAGTAACAATTAAGAATATTTCATTGCATTTTCGAACGGTCAACTATTTATATATAAAATTAATGATATCCTTTGAACGAAATGTAAAAACTGTATAACCAGTTCAGAGCATAGTGATAGAGGTTTCGCTCACTCTTTAAACAAGACGAAAATGATATAGATAGTATGATGTAACAAGAAGACATCAATCGTTCTAGTTCAATCCGGTTACAATGTAAGGAGGCTTTGTGGACATCTTCCAAGCTCAATCGGAAACGTTGTCCCCTCATTGAAGATCAGGTACACACTTCATAGCAAAAGCATGCACCGGTGCCGAACCATCTAAAATAAAATGAATCAGGCATTTGAAAATATAAATTGAAGCATACTATTCCATCCTTAGACATATTTTCATAACAAGAGAATTTCAACAACTAGAGTTTATTTGAAAACAAATTAATTAATTATCTTTCCAAATCATGTTAAGTTCCTAAAAGTGACGTAAATGATTTTACCATATGCTTTCCTCATAATAGTATGACTCAATAATTATTTATTTCACTTACTTATGTATGAAATATATAGTAACGGAATGTATCGCGAAAATGTTTACCGAAAATACACGTTTTAGGATCTCCTGAGGAGTCCATAAGACCAAATGCCGCAAAAAGATCTGTGTGTATGTGGTAAGTGTAGCTCAAAAATATAGTTTTATGAAAATTTTATATTTTATACAAATATATGTATAACGTAATGATGAAAGGCGAAAAGGACATAAACTTAAGTGATTATTGTAGATAATAATTTCTGTTGTTAGATTATTCAATCTACAACACATGTTTCAATCGAAACACAGTCAAGTAATTCTCAGGTTATTCTCGATTAACTTACTTAAGTAATTCTTAACTTTTTTTCAAACCTAACTTTATCTACAAGCTCTCAAATTTATTATAACAACGGATGTAAGTGAAAGTCGGGTGCTGCGCGCAATTTCTAAAAATTTACAAATTACAAAGTTTTTCGAAGCGATATGATTAATAAACATATCTGAGTCGAATTTTTAATCATGCAGCTCTGAAAATCTTCAGTTGTGATAAAGAACTTTTTTTAAAATACCCAAACGTATATATAATGTGTGTGTCTGTGTTTTTGTATATATTAGTCTGGGTGGCTGTAAGAGTAAGAAAAATAATGTAACAGTTTTAACTATTTATTGTTTTGCCAACGTTTAGACCGACATAGTGGATCATCGTCAGGGCCCCTCATGGAAAGATAACAAGGACAAAACTGAATTTCGTTCATATTATATTCTATAATATACACTGAATTCATTCTATAATATATTAGTATTTCAACTTATGTTTTCTTTTTTTTTCAAATGAATATTTTAATCCTATAATATAAAAATAAATTTAAATATTGTTCCATGGACGATAATTTTTTTAATAATAAAATTGTTTTGAGTGTTTCTTATTTTGCATATGAAAGTAGTGGTCTTGTTATCGTACCAATTGTTTTTGAATTTGGTCTTGGGATAAATAAATAAAAACAATTTTAAAAAGTTGGACATAATGTATTAATATATAAAAAAAAAATAAAACAATTATTTTGTTGTTTGGAAATATTTGCTAAAGGAAGCAGGTCAATGCAATCTTCTTAGAGTGGATTTTAGTTTTTCGAGTAAAACACCTGTGTCAATATAAAACAGAGTGACTATAATGCCCACTATAATTGAGCATTGTCATTTTCAAACTAAGATTTTTTTTTTGGGGGGGGGGAAAGGAGGGTGGTTTTGAAAATTGTTTTTTAAAGCCGAAAAAAAAGAAGTTTATATCTGAGTATTCAAGACCGGATGAGGCAATAGTGAAAATGGCTTAAATCATACCTTCCTTGTTTGAGGTGAACACGTTAGTGACTTCAAATTTGGTATCAACAATCAAAATTTCCTTCCATCCCACAGTATCAATGTCAAAAGACATTGACAGTATCAATTTATGAGTCATCAAGAATTGTCTAAAACTTAATTTAGACAAAACGATAGCCATTCACATCGTTTCCAAACATCTTAACTCCCTCTCCAATCACCCCTTACGTTACCTCAGCATAAGCCCATCACTTTTCACACACCTGATAGAAACCTAGGGGTATTCCTCCACCAAAAACTCTCCTAGAATAATCACATTTGCCAAATTTCCGGAAAATCCATTGCCATACTTAAACAAGAAGGATTATTTTCCAGCTCAGTAATATTTGTAGTAAAATATCTCAAAAAGGACTGAGTGAAAAATAATGAAACTTAAATACCTCTATATGACAAGTACTATACGATAAAATTTAGTGGCTGATGAGATGAGCGCCACTCTGGCAAAGCAAGTAATACTTGATGTATTATATTTAAAAAACAAACTGGGTCTCAGCCATTACATTTTATTCTATTGTACTTATTATATAGAGGTATAATCTGCATGAGTTTCATCATTTTTCTAATATATTCAGTCTTTTTTGTAATATTTTACGATAAAAATAAAAGCTTACTCGATCAACATTTCTAAAACAAGTAGTGCAATGATAAGGCTATATAAGGAAAAATAATTAAGCTTGAAAATCATATCTTAACCTCCCTTGCCATAGCGCGAGAAAGGTTTCAGTTGAAGTAATTTTTTTAACCATTTTTTTGGCTACTTAGGTAATGTGTTGTAAGGACCAAAATTATATAAAATACTCTCATCATCATTCCAGTTTTTGTTAGTCTTAAATATGCAAAATTACGGGAGTTAATATTGTATTTTTTAAAGAAAACGTTATTTTGGAAGTGAAGAAAATTTTATAACTCCGAAACCAGCTTAGTCTCAAAAACCAAATTTACATCACTCAAACAGATCGTATAGATAGGTAATCTGTAAAGTTTCTTATTTTTCCACTCAGTCCTCTTTAAGATATTTCCGTGTAAACATCGCGAAAAATGAATTTTTGCCAATTATGAAAATTCATAAAAAAAAAAAAAAAAAAAAGACAATGTTCTCAAGATTGAAATTTTTAAAGCTAGTAGGACTATGACTAAACTATATAGGAAAAAACTATTAAAATTGATTCTTTTTTCCTTTATATACTTCTATCTCGTTAAAAACCTCATTTTTTTTTTTCATTTTCGAAAATTTTTAAACAAATTTCTTAAATATTTAGGTTATGAGTTGTGGGGAATAAAAATACAAAGGGTTTCCTTATCTTATTGTTAATTTTTGTTTTGATTTGATATCTAAAAAAAATACAGGAATCAGAAAGATTTTCCCATCACATGTTTTTTCCCGCGGAGCTGACTTAAAACGGTTGCAATACTAAAAGTATTGGCCAGAAATTTTTATTATTTATGGTTTTATATTCACGAAAGGATAGAGAATAACTGGTAAAAAAATCAGGAAAATCAAAAATGTCGAGCGGCAAAATTAATGAAAATAGGAATGAAATTTCAATTCAAATTTCACCGATTTCAAATGAATTGACCCTCGTGTGTTTGGCCTTTTTTTTTTTTCTTCAACATTAACAGCAAACTGTCTTAATAGATTTTTTTTTTTTAAATATTTTATTGATATTTACAATAACAACTGTACATACAATATATACAACAAGTAAATGGGCTAATTGACACTTATGGGCGTGATAATGTCTTGTGAAGAAACTACCCAGTGGTAGTAGTCTTAATAGAGAATAAATGTTCATCACAAGGTCTACGTAATGTCTTGAGCACGAAAGGTCTGGTAAATGACATTCTCCATAAAAAAGAACATTTAAGTAGTTATGACGTTTTTTGTTTTTTTAACCGTGGGAATAACAAGACCTGTCTGCTGTGAATTTTCAGCGCAGAATGAACTGATCAGATTTCGGAAATTCTCTGAAGTCTCGGTGTGTGCACCTTATATCCTAAACACGTCATGTAATTTTTTAATAATTTAAACAATCATTAATGATACGTCATTTAAAAAATAGTTACCTACGATATTTCGCACTGCATTGGCGATATTTCACAGATTGATTTAGGGATTCATCAAGATTTTTTCTTCATAAAATCTTTTAAATATCTTACTGACCCGAATAATATTTATATAATAGCTCTATTATTATCCCTTATTATTATTTTTAAAAATATCTTACCATTTATTCATCAATAATTAAAATATAAATTTCCTCATTCAACTTTTTTTTTCTGTTCATGGCACATAAATAAAATTTATCTCTGCAACCTAAAACATTACTTATATTAGATGTTATTACTGATCTTAACTTAACTTCTTCAACTTGACTTCCTTTATTTAAAATAATCACCGTTTTACAACTCAAAAATTAAAAGTAAAAAACAAAACTGTTTTTATAGGTACTGTCGTTTATCGCAAGAATGTATAAGATAATTTAGGATATTGTCTTAATATTCTAAATTAGTCAATAACAATAGTTTGTTTGTTTATTCGTTTAGCGTAACTTTATGCTACTATGGCTAATCGGACGATGCTACAGCGGGAGTCCTAAATTTTGCCTATCCAAGTTTAATTAGGATAGGGATCTTTAACGAGTACCTGACATCGCACATGCTCGGGATCATAACTAAGGATTTTTTACTACCATTAAAAAATCCTAGGGCCACCCGCAGGTTCGAACCTACACGACCTTTGGCATAGTAAGCTGTTATGCTAGCAACAACGCTATGGTTGACATAATATAATAACTAATATGTATAAAAAATATAATCAATGTTTCTAATAAATTAAAAAAAAAATTAAGGTAAAAATAATTTTGAAGTAATTTAAAAAAAAAAAAATATAATTTATCTCTCTCAGCTACAGTACTAAATTCGATGAAAGTTCCTTACCGTTTTGATATAATAGCATTTTATGTAATAGAAAGTTTGTTATTGTAAAATCATGAAAAAATAAATTTTCGATTTAATTTTTTTTTTTTCTAATGAGGGATGAAGTAATTCGGATGGTAGTCAATGAAGGGTATAGCCGGGTTAGGATCGCAAATCTGCCATCGGGGCTTTTTTGACTCAAACTTGAGGAATCAATTTGGTGTCGAATAAAAATAATTCTCCTAAGGTTAAAAAAAAAACAACTTTTGGTTTTCTTTCTTCAAATTGATATTGGATTTTCGTTTAAGAGTCATGATCACATTTTTTCATGCCTTTGACTCCGGAGAAAAAATCATCATTAATTCATTTCAAATTTTACTATTAAAAAATAGGTTTTTTGAAAACCGTTCGAGTTCAAAATCAAAAAAATTAGGTGAATTATTTTTATCCGGCACCAAAGTGATCCTCCAAGTTTGAGTCAAAAAAGCCGCAGGGGCAGATTTACCATCCTAACCCGGCTAGACCCTTTTAAACAATCGGGTTCACCCTATTTTCTATAATCACTTATTTAATACAAATACGGCCACTTATTCAATAAAAAATGACTTTTATTTATAAGTTATGGTTAAGTAGATATTGTGATTTTCGAAAAAGCAAAAAATACCTCTTTATCTTGATGAAGCATTTTATTTTTACTTTCTCACTTATTTTTATTTTAGCTGGTATTTGTAAAGGTATTTTATTTTCCTAGCTTCAGCCCATAACCACTGATGAAGACGCGCAACGTTGTCTAAAACGTTGTACAGATAAATAGTTTTAACTATTTTTTACTTTCACTTACCTAAATATGGAATATATAGTAAGGGAAAGTATTGCGGTCGTGAAAATTTCCAAATCCTTTAAGTCCAAATGACTAAGTCTCGCAAAAAGGTATGTATGTGTGTGGTTACTCCCGGGCGAAAACGATAAGTCCTATGAAACTGAAATTTCATATTTAAGACAAGTATACGCCCGAGACGTTACAGCAATTTTTTCATCAAAATTAGCTGCCCTGAAGATCTACTTTATACCATGTATTTTGCACCTTTTTTCGATTTTATCAAAAACGGCTTTAACGATTTTGATTAAACTCTATTAAACGAGTATATCGATGTAAAATTTGATGATAATTAATATGATGTAGGTTCCATTCTGATTGAAATAGTCTGACAGGGCTTAAATACCGATATTTTAAATTTTCTTCCTCAAAAGTACCTTTAATTCTGTAGATTTAAAATAATTGGAGCATCATGTTATTAGCATTGATAAATAACGGTTAAATATGCAAGTTGAGCGAATTTCATAAACAGCTAATGTGCAAACATATTTTTTTATGCAATTTTTTTGAACACAAGAATACTAATACAGCTGTATAGTTTACCGTTGTATAGCTAAAGATTTTAGAAAAAATATTATCTAATTCACGAAATTTTAAAGGTTAATGGAGTGTAATGAAAAACAGAAAAAACTACCTGATTGTTGTACATGAAAATATAATTGATTATTTAATGAAACACATGCTTCTATTGAAATTCAAAATAATTAATTCTTTAATAATTTATTTGTATCTTTAAATGTATTTAAAAAATTTTAAATTGATTTTAACAACAGAGGTAAGTGAAAGTCGTGTTTTGCCCGCACCAGAGTTTTAATCTAGTTTTAATTTTCTATTATGAAGAGTAAAATTGTATTATATTAATTAGAACTATCTCTTCTGTTTAAATACAATTATTTATCACATTAATAAATATATTCATATATATTACATAACGTTTCGAGGTCCATACTGCCTCATCTTCTGAACTATTCATTAAAAAAAAAAATAGCAATATAATATAAGAATTAAATGTATATATAAAAAGGATTTATTAATGTGATAAATAAATATATTTAAATAGATTAAATATAATAATATTTTTTAAACATTTTAACCACTACACAAACCATCTCATTTTTCATTTTTACTTTAGTATACAAATAACACAAATCAGTCGAAACGATACAATATAGAAATTGATTATAAATAATTAAAATTTAAAATGTTTTACTTCTATTAAGTTTTTATTTAAAATATTAAATGATGATAACAATATTAAAAAAAAAAAATCCAATACATATTAGTCCATTCTAACAGTGCTTTTGCAAATATTTAGATTTTTTTATTTAGCCTTTTATTTTTTCGTTATCGCTTGGTTATTGGATCGGTTTTTTTGCTTATAATACCTATTTGTCATAGTTTTACCAGGGTAATAAATAATTTGTTTGTGCTGGGTTAAATTCAATATTTGAAGCAAATCAATATAGTTAAATTGTTAGCAATAAAGGTCGAAATTTTCTTGAGAAACTCAATATATGACTTAAATGAAAGCTTTAGTTGGATTCAATCCAGGATAGAATATTTATATTTTGTACATTTTCGAATTTTAATTCGACTTAACTTTTAATTCTCTCGTTAAATATTTACGTTTTATAAAATAAATATAATCAGTTCTAATAACAATTGAAAATTTATGAATAATTGTAATATCAACAAAAAAAACCTAATAAGTATGTCCTAATTGTATTGGGTTGATGCAAAATTAATGCAGGTTTTTAGTAGGTATTGTAAATACGCCATATCTTTACTTTAACCATATATATTTAATCAAAATAATTTCCATCTGAATCAATGCACTTTTGCCAACGTTCAACAAGCTTTCTTATTCCACCAGAAAAAAAAATCCGAATCCCTGGACTCAATGAAATCACGAAAAGAATTTTCAATGTCGTCCTGGTTTTGAAAATTTTTCTCCCTCAAAAAGTTGTCCAGATGCCTGAAAAAGTGGAAGTCTGTAGGAGAGAGGTCAGGTGAATAAGGCGGATGTTGGAGAACTTCGTAGCCCAACTCGTGCAGTCGTCGAAGCGTTGGTTGTGCAACGTGTGGTCTGGCGTTATCGTGGAGCAGGATCGGCCCCTTCCGATTCATCAATGCTGGGCAAAGACGTTGCAATTTTTGATTCATGCTGTCAATTTCTTGACAGTACTTGTCATTAGTTATAGTCTCACCTCGATTGAGAAAGCTGTAGTGAATAACACCAGCATTATACCACCAAACTGTGACCATAACCTTTTTTGGGTGCAGGTTGGGCTTCGGGAAAGGTTTTGGTTGTTCATCTTTGCCCAGCCATTGGCTAGAACGCCTTCTGTTGTCGTATAAGATCCATTTTTCATCGCACGTCACAATGCGATCGAGAAATGGATCATTTTTATTGCGTGTCACAAGCATGGAGCAGATTTCAAAGCGGCGATTTTTTTGGTGGTCGTTTAATTGGTGTGGCACCCACTTGGCCAACTTTTTTACCTTACCAATTGCTTCCAAGTGGCGTACAACTGTGGATTGGTTCACACCGCGTTCCGCCGCCGTTTCTCGTGTGGTTTTGGTTGGGTCTTCTTCCACTTTTGACCTCAGCTGGTCGTTGTCCAGAGCAAGATGACGGCACCGACCTTCCTTGTCTTCGAGGTCGAAATCTCCTCTGCGAAACTTCTGGAACCAACGCTGCACCGTGCACTCATTAATAGCCCCCTGACCCCACACTTAATTAATATTACGAGCCGTTTGCGCAGCGCTGCGCCCTAATTTAAATTCGTAAAAATAAATTTGACGAAAATCGCACTTTGACATTTTCGATTCAAGACCTTTGAACACACTGAACAAAACGATTTTACTAAACAAATTCATGGTGAAAGAGAGGGTATTAGATAAGGTTTGTTTTGGTATAATAATGATCAATGTTAGGATTAGCTTTGTTTACACAATTGGAATTAAGATATTGCAATAGAGGAAACCTGCATTAATTTCGCATCAGCCCGATATAATCTGTCAGCTGTAGCTCCAGTAATGAAACTTATTAGTAGTTTATATAGTTAAAACTTATTATTGTTTCTTTTTTTTTCGAAATGGCATCTGCATTACAGTAAATTTTATAGTTTTTATCTAAAATAAAAATCAATTTCACATAATTATTAATGATAGAAATCTGGTGCGAGCAACACACGACTTTCACATACCTCCGTTTTTAGAATCGATTAAAGAATTTTCAAATACAGTAAGAGATAAAAATGAGTGAAACCAATTAATGAATTAGTTAAATTGAATTTCTATAGAAACATGTGTTTTATTAATCTATTATATTATTATCTAAAATAATCACTTAGTTTTATCGGCTTTTCGCCACTCTCTATTACCTTTTAAAAGCTTGTGTATGAGATGATATTTTTTCTAAAATCTTTAGCTTTCTAACTCGCATATTTAGCTGTTAATTATCCATGCTAACACGATAATATAGTTATTTTTACAGAATCTACAGAATTAAAGGTACTTTAGAGGAAGAAAATTTAAAATATTGGCATTTAAGCTCAGTCATACTATTCCAATCAGAATGAAACCTACATAATATTAAGGCCCATTAAATTATACTTCGATATAGGGAGTTTATTCAAAATCGTAGGAGCCGTTTTAGTAGATATTCCGGTCAGTTGATTTTGATTAAAAGATTATGTAACATCTCGGGCGTGTAGTTGTCTTAAATATGAAATTTCAGTTTTATAGGACTTTTCGCGAGTTACTGCACACACACACCGACCTTTTTGCGGGACTTGGTTATTTGGACTCAGGGTACCCTAAAACGTGTATTTCCGTTGAAAACAGGAATTTGAAAATTTTCACGATCGCAATACTTTCCCTTACTATACATTTCATATATAGGTAAGTGAAAGTAAAAATCTAGTGTCACTCTGTTTGTGGTCGTACTTCTCCATAACGGCTCGGCCGATTATTATGAAATTATTCATGTATATTTGGGAGGTATGTGAATTGGTATTACTATTCTTATGTTAAGACAATAAAATTACCTGTTTATCAGATTATTTTATCTTGTATATTTGCCCGCTTTTTAATTTTCAGATCGCAATACTTTTCCTTACTATATATTCCATATATAGGTAGTAAGTAAAATATGCAAACAAAACAATGTATTTGAAATTCACTATTTTTTATACTTAAAACGTAAAATAAATAAAGTAGCTTTACAATTCAGTTCTGTAAAACAAATTGCCTCATAATTTTTTTAAATTTAATATATTGATAAAATATTCATTAATTTGGACTGTAATATACTGAAAGTTGGAGTATGCTAAAAATATTTTAAAAATTAGTTCTAACCCCTGTTGAGGCAGAATTATTTATTCTGTTATTTTAGCTGTGGAGTGACCCTGGTATTTAGAGACCCTCCTGGGGCACACCCAGCCACTAGAAAGTTTATACCCAAAAATTGGGGACTAAAACCTAATGGCTCAGCATATCCAATGCTAAACACAAGAAATTATTGATTGTTTATAATCAACAAAATGGAAAGTACTCTAAAGGAAGACAATGCAAAATATTGGCATTGAAGCCCTGGCAGACTATTTAAATCAGAATCAAACTTACATGATATTAAAGCTCATTTAATTTTACGTCGGTATAGCATTTATATAAATAGGCCAAAATCATTTGACCCGGTTTGAAAAATTCAAAAAAAGGTCGAAAGGTATAAAGTCGCTCATCTGGTCTTTCGATTTTGTTGAAAGAGTTGCTGTTATATCTCAGCCATTTACATTTTTTAAATATAAAATTTGAGTTTTTTTTTTACAACTCATAATTTTCGAGCTGCCACAGATACCTTTATGCGAGACTTGGTCATTTGTACTAAGGGGGTCTTAAAATATGCATAGATGACAAATAAAACAATATTTGGCGACTTTAACTTAAAATTAAAACAGTCCTTAAAATATGAAAATCAGGTATATCCTTCGAAATAGTAAAAATCATTCCTTTTCATGCGTAACCCATCCACCCCTCCTTTTTTTCCCCCACACTCTCCGGTTTTATTATTATTTACAAATACAATATATACATATATTTCATGACAGTTGACCTTTTATTTTATGTATACAATATTAAAATGGGGAGAGACCATCCTACAGAGTTTTGGTTATATATTGAGTTCAGACATAGAGGTAGTGATCCTTGCCACCTCTCAGGCGTGGGTGGTGGGGTGATATCAGAAAACAATGGGTTAGCACAGGCCTTCAGACCATCAAAATTGATGTGCCTCCGGCTAATATTTTCAAGCACTGTTGGCAATGCCAACTTTTGATGTATATTGTGGTTTTTGGCCCTCTGTTGGTTGAAACTCTGACAATCCACCGAAGGATAGAGTTCTGGTACGTATCTAATTGTTTGAGGGTAGACTTGAAGAAATGCCGCATCAAGGGTGCACCATAGAGCATTGGGTCTTTCTAGTCACCTCAGGGAAAGACTCAAACTGGCCAGGAGAAAGGGCTACAGGCTCTACACCTACTTACATCCCCACGAATATCACTGAGACTGAAACTTCAGATATACAATGGAGTAATACGTCCACCCCTCCTTATACAGACAGTTACACTTATGCTATTTCGGAAAAATTCTTTCATCGGGAAGAGAGTTTCTATATTAAAAAGTGTGTGGTTATCCTAATTACCAGTGCATTATTTCGATTCTTATCATTATTAAAGGAGAATCGAGTTAAGAATGGTGGTTTCCTTCCATTTTGAAACGTATCCTAGTTACAATTTATATCAATAGTTAAATATCCTTTCAATGAGAAAGGTAACTTTAACTTAGAATGCCTTAGAAAAAAAAAACAGTCCTTAAAATATGAAAATCGGGTATATCCTCCGAAAAAAGTAAAATTAGCCCTTTTTGGGCGTGAACTCAGATTGCAATAAACCACAAACTAAGGAAGATAATTAAAAGCAAAATTTTTGAAGTTCGATTTATGTCGAAAGTAGTGGGAAGGTTGTTGTAAAAGAGTACTATTGAGATAAAAAAACATATGCATTCCTTCCCAATTATTAAAATATCGGAAGAGGCCGTGTCTGATACCGTAACCCATGTTTGGCATTTTCTTTAAACTTTAGTATTTTTTGACGATCGGATCTTGTCTGATCGGAACCTATGAAGGTGCAGCCTTAGGTATGTAGTTTTGGATGGAGCTTATTTTTCGTTAAATATTTACGATTGGGCTAACTCCTATATGTTTTGGATTTATGTTTGTTTATTTATTCGTTTAACGTCACTTTTATGCTGCTATGGCTAATTGGACGAAAATTTTGGATTTAGAATGAATGGTATTATCAACCAGAATGACAATTAAAAACTAAATACTTTAAATAAAAGAACCTTAATCAAAATGTCCTTTTTTTTATGACTTAAAAAATTAGAAATATTTACCCACCTTGAAAAATATTTTCAGAAATTAATAATAATGATAAATAATACCGTTGCAACACTATTTCAGATAAACTAATATCGAACTTCAAAACCTATAGGAGGTACGGTGAGTGTCAAAGACTTAACAAACCTTAGAGTTTGATATATTTACTATTTTATATTAACTATTTTAAATTAAAGAGTTCTAACATAGGTAAATTAATTTTGAGAAAATGCTCTTCTGATCATGGTTCCTTAATTTCGAAATAATAATTATAATTACCCCAACATTTCGAGGGTTCCAAAAAATTGACGAAAACTTGGGATTAGATATGAATTGAAAAGTATTAATGTCCCTATTAAAATATTTGAAAATTGCGAATAATATCGCCAAGATATAGGAAGTATTGTTTGACATGTGAAGATATATAAAACAGTTTAGAAATGTGGAAATTAACCATAATTTTTTGAAACCGCTGTAATTATGATTTAGAAATATATGCGCTGTGGTAATAACAAGAGTGTTCCCAAAAATAGTTAACCTTTCCTAATATTTCATTGCTTTTATATTATTAATGGAAACTATACGTTTAAGCTTATTGATTTTTATTTTATTTTTTCCAATGGCGCGACAGGCCGTGTAATCTGCTGGGTAAATACGATTCTCGATGAATATTATATTATAGGATAATAATAATATGATGAGAGGGAGAGGCTGGGAGTCAATCACCCCATTTAATTAAATGCTTGAAAAAGTACCTGTGGGATTGGGATTCGATCTCACAACCTTTGGCGTGAGCGACTAGAGCCCTAGCCACTCAACCACGGGTTTCCCTTTACATGAGCTATATATTTAATTACATGAGCTCTAAATTCGGTTTTCACTTAACGTAGGTTAATTTGGATGATTGGCGTTCGTCCCAGATTCTTAAATAACCATATATTAATTCAGATTATTACAAAACAAAATTGATTTCTTTAGTATTGATATAGCCTAATTTTCATTAATCTTTAAAAGAACATATATTTTTTACTGTACCAGAAAATTAAAAATATTAAATCAAAATCCTAAAATAATTTCGAACATACATATGCTATCTAGCATAATTACAAAGGTTTAATTGATTTTTCAATAGATTCTTCTATTTAATTAAGTCATACTCCTTACTAGTCATGTTTTGCTTGCTTATTCCTGTATTTTTTTATTTCTCTTGTTCACTGCTTTAACAAGAGGTGTATTATTTTTTTTTATAGATAGTCAACAGCTGTGAAAATAAAATATAAAAAAGGAGAATAGATTAAAGTAAAAAGAAAAAAAAAATATATATATATATATGGTCCATATCGATATTTCACATTTCTATAAAGATATAAACCCTAATTTTTTACACAACTGTTTCCAATTTTCCAGAATCGTATGTTAAGTTAAATTGATCAGATTAAATAATTACCTCCGCTGAAATTCTTGAGCCCTTCCAAACAAACCAGAGCAGATGGGGTGGATATGTTCTGAAAAAATAAATAAACAATAAAAAATTAAAACTTTTCATAATGAAAGCACTAATGCTGAGAAAATTCATTTTAAATCATTAAACTGGTGGTTTATCAAACTAAAGTAAACCACTAACCTAATGATTAAATTAGCATTGAAGAATTCATTCAAAGATAAAACTTGATACAAATAAAAAGATTAATTTTTTTTTTTTTTTTGAAAATATACATTTATTGAGATATATTTCAATTTGTTTCAAAATGAAACATTAGTGTAATAGACCTTGAGACCACATTCACACAATATATACAAAAACAATAATAAAGTCAAATTACATAAAATATAATAATAATAATAATATTTATCAACTTATATATTTATCCGTATTTTATCAATACTTAATAATAATAGGCTTACCGAACCCGAAGGTTCGATGCCGATACCACCACATTCTGTCTACACACAGACTCGTCCAATGCTCGCCGTTCAAGCCCAAGCCCTCAAGATCAGCCTTAACGCAATCCTCCCATCGACGCTTCGGCCTACCTTTCGGACGTCTACCAGTCGGGTCAGCGAATACCAACTTTCTCGGAATCCGCTCCTCATCGAGCCCAACAACTTTACTCGCCCATTTGAGTCTTCGAGATGCTATCAACTCAATTATATTCACAGGATACAAGTTCCGCAATTCCGCGTTGTGCAACCTTCTAAACTCCCCAGTGGCCTCATCTCTCTTCGAACCAAATATTTTACGCAGTACCTTATTTTCAAAAAAGCCTTTGTTCATGTTATGCCTTAAGCCTTTGTTCATCCTTCAAAGTAAGCCGCCACGTTTCACATCCGTAAAGAACCGTCGGAAGAATAATAGTTTTATAAATTCTAACCTTTAAGTTTTTAGATAGAAGCCGCGAACTAAGTAACTTAGCAACTGAATAATAACACGCATTTCCCACCTTTAATCGGGACTTTATTTCTTCCTGTATTTCATTTTTTCTTGTTATCATTGAACCTAAATACTTGAATTTCTCTACGTGTTCAAAAGTATGCCCTGATATATCAATGAATTAAAATATAATATATATAAAAAAAAACAACAAGTTATAAATACATACAATCATAACTGTATAAAATATTTACAATTTGTTAAAGGAACCCCAGACTAGGCCTTTTCCTCTACTTCTAGAGGGAAAAGTGGAGTCCAAGAGATCCCAGCGCCTCGCTCTCAGCCGCGTCCCTGGTGTGAACCAGTGGAGGATCTGACCAGTGTATGAGCTCCAATTTAAATGTTTACAAAACGTCTCGCGGCCACTGCCAAGATTAATAGATGTACTTATTCTTTTCGTTTTCCCTTAATATGTTTACGAATTCTTCTTGGCATATGTGAAATATGTATAGAATGAAATTGTACTTCAAGTTCAATATTAATTTATGTATTCTGATATGACATTAGGTACAAAATATTTTATTCTTCAGCAAAAAAAGAAAAAGGAAGTAAAAATTTTTAATATAGTATATACTTATATAAATAGTTTTATATATGTATAGTCTGCCAACTTTTCGACCCCCATAGTAGGTCATCAACAGGAGAACGAATTCGCAAATGGTTGTTGTCAGCTCTCACCAACAATTTGTCCTGATGATGATCCACAATAGGGTTCGAAACATAGGCAGACAATAAATCTTTAAAAATATTTAATTGCTTCTGTTACTGACCGCCATACGGACTAATTCCTTCCTGTTTATCTTATATTATATAAAACAGATGTTTAAATAAAACAGCTGTTACAATTGTCAGAAGAATAAAGAGTGAGAGTTGTAGTTCTTCAGTGTGTAATTATTAAATAGATAAGAAAATATAGTAATAGGTTAAAATCTTCAGGTTCGCTAAGCCTGTTATTATAATATATATATATATATATATATATATATATATATATATATATATATATATATATATCATTTAATGAGCTATGTAAACCAAGAAATATTATAAACTAATTACGTCTAAAAGAGCATTTTATTTAAACAAGACTATCTATAAAACTTTGTATTTACTTATAAATGAAGACTATTATTATTATCTATAAAAACATAAATGTAATAAATCTGATGATTTTTTAATAAATTTATAAGTAACAGCACAATCAAATTTCTCAAAACCCGAGTGACGTCTTTTGGTTAATACATCACGGATGAAGACTTAATATTTTATATTTATGATAATATTTAATTAATTAATAATAACTCTCATATTTCGTTTATAAAACTGAGGCATCGAAATAAAAATACAATGTAAAATAAGCAATAATATTACGACAATCAATAAAAAAAAAAGTTGGTGCGGGCAACAAACCACTTTCACTTACTTCCGTTATTAGAATCAATTAAAGAATTTTCAAAATACAGTTAGAGATAAAAATGAGTGAAACCATTAAAGAATTCGTCCTATATGCCATAGTAGTATAAAGTGACGTTAAATAAATAAACAAACTAAACCATTAAAGAATTAATTAAATGGAATTTTTTACAAAAACATGTGTTTTATTAAAAAATCTATTATATTATTATTTAAAATCATCTGATATCATAAAATCATACGATCACTTAGTTTTATCGTCATTTCATCACTCTCTATTAACTTTTAAATTTTAAAAGCTTGTGTATAGGAGAATATTTTTCTAAAATATTTTGCTTTCTAACGGTATATCATACATGTACTGTTCTTAAGTTAAAAAAAAAAAAATTGCATTAAAAATATATTTTTTCAGCTTTTTTCCTTTAGTTGGGTATCAAATTCATTTAATTTATATATTTACCTGTTTTTCATCAGTGGTAACAAGATAATATAGTTATTTTTATGGAATCAACAAAATTAAAGTTACTTTAGAAGAAGAAAATTTAAAATATCGGCATTTAAGCCCTGTCAGACTATTTTAATCAAAATAAAACCTACATGATGTTAAAGCCTATTTAATTTTACATCGATATAGCTAGTTTAATAAAAATCTTCGGAACCGTTTATGAGAAAATCATAAAAAGGTGCAATATGCATGGTATAAAATGGCTCTTCTAGATAACCGATTTGATGAAAAAGTGTTTGTAACATCTCGGACGTATAGTTGTCTTAAATATGAAATTTAAATTTCATAGGAGTTTTCCGCCCGGGAGTTACCACACACGGACACACACACACAGACCTCTTTGCGGGACTTCGTTATTTGGACCCAGGGAACCCTAAAACGTGTATTTCCGTTGAAAACTGGAGTTTTCACGATCGCAATACTTTTCCTTACTTAATATAGTACGTGAAAGTAAAAATTCAATATTTTCAAATTTGTATACAATTTAGAAATATATGTAGTTAAAGCGTTTTTTGTAATTTGGTTGCTAACTTGTATTGGTACCAATCATACATTTTTTTCGAAAACGACCCAAACGATTTTCTATGAACTTATATTTATTTACACTTCGACAGGAATTTAGGAATTGATATTGCTCTTGTGTTTGCTCCTGTAATACAATACGGTTGTACCCCATTCTATTAATTTTAATTTTAAATTAATATTAATTTTTGAATTGTGTGATTAGAGTATTTATTACTTTCCGTTACTATATATAGTAAGGGGAAGTATTGCGATCATGAAAATTTTCGAATTCCAGTTTTCAACGAAAATACACGTTTTAGGGTCCCCTGAGTCCATATAACCAAGTCCTGCAAAAAGGTGTGTGTGTGTGTGGTAACTCCCGGGCGGAAACGGTAAGTCCTATGAAACTGAAATTTCATATTTAAGACAACTATACGCCCGAGACGTGACAAAACTTTTTTCATCAAAATGAGCTTACCAGAAGAGGCACTTTATACCATGCATTTTGCAACTTTTTTCGATTTTCTCGAAAACGGTTCCGACGATTTTTATTAAACTCGCTATTTCGATGTAAAATTTAATGGGCTTTAATATCATGTAGGTTTTATTCTGATTAAAATGGTGTGACAGGGCTTAAATGCCGATATTTTAAATGTTCTTTCTTTAAAGTACTTTTAGTGTTGTAGATTCGTAGTAGTTTAGTATTTGAAGATTGAATAAATTCGATACCCAACTAATGGAGAAAACAGAAAAAATGTTTTTTTAATGCAATTTTTCGTTTTTGAT
This sequence comes from Piezodorus guildinii, assembly GCA_023052935.1. NCBI lineage: Eukaryota > Metazoa > Arthropoda > Insecta > Hemiptera > Pentatomidae > Piezodorus > Piezodorus guildinii. Next base: position 69,834,103 of record CM041293.1, read on the forward strand.
CATAAGAACAGTAATATACATGTATGATACACCGTTGGAAAGCTAAAGATTTTAGAAAAAATATTATTTCATACACAAGCTTTTAAAAGGTAATAGAGAGTGGTGAATAAAAGCCGATTTTATAATATAATCGATAATAATATAATAGATATAAATGTGATAATAATATAATAGATTTTTTAATAAAACACATGTTTCTAAAGAAATTCAATTTAATTAATTCTTTTATAGTTTCAAGCATTTTTAGTTCTCACTGCATTTGAAAATTCTTTCATTGATTTTAAAAATGGAGGTAAGTGAAAGTCGTGTGTTGCCCGCACCAGATTTTCTTTAGTTAGGTTTCAGAAGAAATACCTTTATATTTATATTTATATTATATTATTGTATATAAACAATAATTAAATAATTAAATAATTAAATAATAATTAAATAAACTTTATATTATTGTATATAAACAAAAAGAAAGAATTATTATTTATTAATTTATCTTGTTATATGATTGCGATATAACAGAAATACTTCAAAATTTAGTAACATAAAAAAAATATTTTTTTCTTTTTATTGGTATTTTTTGACTTATAAATTACTAGCTGAATCCCGCGGCTTTTCTCACGGATACTTTATTTCTTATTGATATAAATAAATCTGCTTTAATGATAAGAGAAACTATAATTCCTACAACTTCGCTATCTTTCAATCAGTTTCCTTTTCAACTATACACAAGGAATAAAGTATTATTTAGTGACAGATCTTAATTTTATTCTGTGAAATAACAAAAACATGCCAGCAGAAGTAGGCATACCAATAATCATTTAATATATTTTAGCTTTTAAATATCTGTGGCGGTCGTAAAAAACTGGATAACTCGAGAGACTGGATAACAAAAATGAGTTAACTCCACAAATCGCTCCCTCAGACCTCCTCCCACGTCGTGTTAAATTGGTTAAAGAAATTTCTTGGAGGAAGAAATTTCAGGTAGAAAGGAAGCTGTATGTTATAACTCTATTTTGGGTATTACGTAAAGTTTAAGTCGCTCACCTGTAAAATGAAAGATTTTGACTTAACCACTTATTCACGACCGCCACAGATATAATCGTTTATATCATAACAACTAGTTTTTCGGCTAAAAGAACATCATGTTTTTTTTTTTTAAACTTTTATAATAAGATCTTGTGTGTTAAATATTAAATATGTGTTGATTGATTAAAAAACTGTCAAAATACATAAATAATCGAACGTGTTTTTGTGATAATCTGCAAACAAAACATGGATATGAACCCCCGTTTTCTTAACTATATATTTGTTATAAATTTAATATCTTTGTTACTACTGGTCAGATTAAGATGATTTTGCTTTTAAGTGGTTGGAAATTGAGTCATCTTTCAAATGAGTATTTATCATTTTTTTAAGGAGATGTGTAGTTTTGAGTAATTTGAAAACCAATTTTGTAAAAGGTTTGAGAAATAAGTTTTTCTTTCTACTAAGCGGACGAAAGCAAATTTAGCCTTGCTGCACATCTGGACGGTAAGAACCTCTAGGAAAAATGCCAGCTTCACAAGCATAGTACTTTTTGAGACACCGCGATCATATGATTGAGAGATACTTTATAAATATAGGTTTCTATAATGAGTAATTTTTTACTGGTTATGTTTTTTGACTGGCGGCCTGTAACTTACACTGTGTAACGTTTCTTTCATCCTCAGTTTGTAGACCCTTTTTCTTTTTTATTATATATGAATTGTCACTAAGACCAACCGTCTAGGAACTTTATTGGTTCGAATGAAAAAGGTTCACAATTTTTGCTTCATTTATTAAGTTTTGGGACTTTATTTACCCGCTCTGTGTCAAAAAAGCTGTGTTGGAGTTGGACGCATTAAAAATTTGAAGTTATTTCTGTATATAATATTTATCAGTAGAACCCCTTTTTAGGAGATATATTTTTTTAAATGTCAAGTTTCGCTGACAATGTTTTAGTGTTGGCGCTTTCTTGACACGCTCTATCTCTTATGGTGTTTCTCGAATCAAAATTTTGACGACTGTTACCGTGACAGAAATTTTTTATGAAAGAATATGTTTGTTACATAACATTTGTTAGGATCTACTTTTTAGGAGTTAGATTGGTCTGAATGAAGAAAGTTACCAATGTCTAAATCTGCATAGATTGAAATTTTTTATATTGAGGGTGTTTAGTCGACTGTAGAAACTATTATAGGTGGAATAGTCAGGAATCAGTCATTTTTGAAAAGTTTTTAATTTTTGCCAACACAAGCTTGAGCCGAAACGTTGGCAAAAATTAAAAACTTTTCAAAAATGACTGATTCCTGACTATTCCACCTATAATTGAAATTTTTTAATTTTTTTAAAATTTAATTTGATAAATTCTTTCATCGTTTACCCTCTATACTTTACCCTCTACTACATCCGTGCGATACTCAATTTCTCTCTGACAAGGAAAAACAGTAAATCGTAGATAGACATATAAACATGCGGTTTATTAAATAATCGATTATATTATCATCTACGACAATCAATTTAAATAAATAAACAAACAAAACCATTAAAGAATTAATTAAATGGAATTTCTATAGAAACATGTGTTTTATTAAAAAATCTATTTATTATTATCTAAAATGATCACTTAGTTTTATCGTCTTTTCATCACTCTCCGTTAACTTTTACAATTTTGTGTATTAGATAATATATTTCATAAAATCGTTAGCTTTCCAACGGTATATTATACATTTGTATTACTGTTTTCGTCTTTAGTTGGTCATCAAATTCGTCCAACTTGTATATTTAGCCGTCCTTCATCAATGACATTAAGATGATATGGTTAATCTTTTGGAATTTACAAATTTAAAGTTACATCGAAGGAAGAAAATTTGAAATATTGGAATTAAAGTGGCTCTTTTGGTTAGCCAATTTTGATCAAAAAGTAGCTGTAACATCTCGGGCGTAGAGTTGTCTTAAATATGAAATTTATTTCCGTATGACTTTTTGTTTTTGTACCAGACACACCACACACACACAGACCTTTTAGAGAGACTTGGTCATATGGACTCAGGGGATCCAAAACGTGTATTTCCGCTGAAAACTGGAATTCGAAAATTTTCATGATCGCAATACTTTCCCTTACTATATATAGTAAGTGAAAGTAAAAAGAGGTTATTATTTATTGAATATTATGTAATTTCTTAAAATAAGTGTTTAAAAAAAAAAAAAAGAATCAATACCTTGCCTGATATAAGACCTCTTTTCTGTAAAAGACACATCAAACTATTTAGGCCACTGTGACTAACTTCTAGAATAACTCACTTAAGACTAAGAAAAGATTTAGGATAGTGGGTCGATGAAAACATTGTCCATAAGTTTTGGTTGGGTCTGGTTTATTAAGACGTTTTAAGTCTGTGATGGTGTATTCTTTGTCTAAGTCTCTATTGGTAAATATATTCCTTGGAGTCGGTAATGAGATTCGACGATACTAAGTGGAGATAAAAACCTAAATAACTGATACACGATGATAGATAATGCTCCGGTATGAAAGTGAGAGGACAGAGAAGGGATGCGATAGTACAAAATCCATTCATATATACACACTGAAAATAACCTTATCATAAAAAATACTACTCTTTTTATATTTAGTAGTTCTATTAAAAAACAAACCAATATTATATACTCGTATATAATTATAGTAAATATATATATATATATATATATAATATATATATATATATATATATATATATAACGTATATATATAAGTATGTATGTATTTATTTATTTAATCTTTACAAATGACCTTTAATATTTGAAACCGAATTCTGCTTGACCAATGCATTTTTTATATTTTAATTTTTTTAGAAATATATATGAGTATAAAAGTAGAATTCCCATTTTAATCATTAGTACCATAAGAAATATGTAAATCATATGTTTATCATAAAATTAACAACACTAACTAAATATTTACTGTATCATAAAAAAAAAAAAAAAAATAGACATTCCTCAATCAACCTTTTTCAGCACCTTGATATTTTAAACATTATAATATAAATTTAACAAAATTTTTAATTAGATTTATTAAATTATTTAAAATACTGTCAAGAAAATATTCAAATACCCTAACGCAGGTGATAGAAGCCCTAGTTTATTTCTTACCCATTTTTTTTTATTTCTGTAAATAATAGCTCTTTAAAATATAATAATACATATTAGCTACTGATTTTGAACATTCTTGGTTAAATTAATTTCGTACTCTATTTAAAGTTTTACATGTTATACTATCTATTAGTAAAATCATGTCAATATAGCTTAATTATTAATAAATGCCAAATTCGTAAATATATACAATGCTGCAGCTAAAGGTGGGTTACGAAATTACTTAGCTCGCGGCTTCTATCAAGAAACTTAAATGTTAAAATTTATAAAACGATTTTTCTTCTGACGGTTTTATACGGATATGAAACGTGATCGTTTACTTTAAAGGATGAACCCCTTAAGGTTTTCGAGAATAAAGCACTGAAAAAAATATTAGATGCAAAGAGTGATGAGGCCACTGGCGAATCTAGAAGGTTGTCCGAAATAAGCTAGTGTCCGAGAGGTAGATCGAAGCGTCGATGGGAGGATTGTATTGTCTGATCTCGGGGCCTGGGCTTAGAAGGTTAACAGTGGTCGAATATAAAGCCTATGGGTTCGGTAAGCCTATTATTATTTTTTATTATTATATCTATTTATTTATTTTTCTATTTTTATGTAAAATTGGTAAAATACCTTTGTTTTTCTTTAAATATTGTGTAAATCTGGTCTCATTACATTATTACTATAGTTCAATTCGAAAAAAAATTCTAATATATCTCAATGAGTAAATTAAATATTTTCTAGGGGACGACATCTGGAATTTCAAGATTTTACAGGTATTTTTTAGAAATAGTATATCTTGAAAACATGAATGGGTATTATTCCAATGACCCATTGATGATGACATATCGAGTCAATATCCCGATGACATCACGGCCATGATCTTGTTGTCAACTGTTGATTTTTGTTGTCAACGGAATTGTCTTTTAATTCTACAGCCTTCCCAGTTATTGAATCATGTTCCACAACTGGAGGAATATTCCAGCTGTCTTTTATTAAAATAACTAATAAACGTTAAAAGATCTCCTATTAGCGGGTTCTCACTGATGTTCGAAGTAAAACTCTGTACTTACTGAAAGTACTAATATACTAGACTTTTTGACAATCATATCTAAAATAATGTTAACAAAGGTTTCCAATGTTTTTGACTTGAATAAAACAATACCACACTTCTTGAAAAGCCCATATATTTTCCTAGAAGATGACATTTGAAGTAAAAATTAAGAGGGTTGCCAAATGTGCGATATTTAAAATACAATTCGACATATTGAATCCAAAATTTCGCTTCATCTTTTTACTTCCACTTACCTATATATGAAATATATAGTAAGTGAAAGTATTGCGATCGTTAAAACTAGAATTGTTCAAATATGTGTTTGTGTGTGGTAAGTCCAGCGCAAAAACTAAAAGCCGCACGAAACAGAAATTTCATATTTCAGACAGCTATACGCCCAAGATGTTACAGCTAATTTTTCAGTAAAATTAGCTAACCAGAAGAGCCACTTTTCATCATGCTTTTTGCACCTTTTTACGATTTTCTCAAAAACGGCTCTAACGATTTTGATTAAACTCGCTATATCGATGTAAAATTTAATAGGCTTTAATATCATGTAGGTTTCATTCTGATTCAAATAGTCTGACAGAGCTTAAATGCCGATATTTCAAATTTTCTCAAATACTCTTCCATCCTTCAAATCCCGTTTGTTTAAACACTTCATGTCTATCCATAATTTTCAAATGATTCAAAACTGATTTCCAAATTTCAACAAAAAACCGTAAATAAAGCAGAGGGAAACGATTATTTATTATATTTTGTTTTGTATCGCATTTATAGACTTATTTAAAGCATTTTAAATTTATTGTGGACTGCAATATATATATATATATATATATATATATACCCTGTATATGTACATATTTTTGATAAAACATTGTTCAAGATCGATTATTTCAGCCTCTGTAGAGTAAATAATAGGCTTACCGAACCCGAAGGTTCGATGCTGATACCACCAAACTTCGCCTGCACAGACTCGTCCATAGTTCGGCGGTCAAGCCCAAGCCTCCGAGATCAGCCTTAACGCAATCCTCCCATCGCCGCTTTGGCCTACTTTTCGGACGTCTACCAGTCGGATCAGCAAATACCAACTTTCTCGGAATCCGTTCCTCACCGAGCCTAACTGCTTTACTCGCCCATTTGAGTCTCCGCGACGCTATTAACTCAATTATATTCACAGGATACACATTCCGCAATTCCGCGTTGTGCAACCTTCTAAACTACCCAGTGCCCTCATCCCTCTTCGGGATGAGATGCACGTACTTCTGCTACATATACGAGTATATTATTCTTGTCTAATTTGTTTTTGTAAATTATTATAAGAAGCTCCTTATTAATTAATAACTATTATTCATTATCTTTGTTATTTCTGTTGTTTTTTACTTTCACTTACCTATATATATATATATATATATATATGAAATATACAGTAAGGGAAAGTATTGCATTGTTTTAAGGTCTCCTGAGTCTAAATAACTAAATCCCGCAAAAAGGTCTGTGTGTGTGTGTATTTGAAAACTGTTGAATCGGTTTTAATATCGGCGGTAAATGGGAATCGTGTGTTGCTAACACCAGATTTTTGTTTGTGTTTCTAAGACACTGAAGTTCTAATTTAATTTTTCTGTAATATTATTCTAAAAGGACTTGACCCAGAATGAATAAAGAATTTATTATTATTATTTAAAAAAAAAACACGTTTTTTTAAAAGTAAATGGGCTGTAATAAATTATGTAGTTTTTATTCTTGTTAAAATAGGCTAACAAGGTTTCAATACTAATATTTTATATTTTCTTTTTCTTAATTACCTTTAATTTTGTATTTAAAAAATATTAACGGTTTCAACAATAAAAAAAAATCGATAAAATAGGGTAAATATACAAGTGGGGCGGATTTTTAAACCGACAAAAGGAAAAAAGATCAAACATATTTTTTGTGGATGTAACAAACATCACAAACATATTTTTTGTTTGATAGAGTTAAGCAATAAAGGTTATCTTGTAAAGTTTTAAAAGGTAATGGAGAGTGATGAAAAGAGGATAAAGGTAAGTGGTAGTTGAAGATAAGAAATATTTAATCTGAAACACATGTTTCAATCGATAATTAATGTAATTCTTCAGCATTCTCTTTCTAAATTAATTTTAAAAGTTGTAAAATTGATTTTAAGTGCGGAAGTAAGATATAGTCTTGTGTTGCTTGCACCAATTTTTTATTATTTTCCGACATCATTCTTGATTCAGTTTATAAAGTGGGTATACCAACGTTATAATTTTAACGACATACCAATATGTTAGATGAGCTTTCGTGCGTGAGTCATGTCATAATGTCAGCATCATAACATGAATGACGTTGGTAGTAATTTTTAAATAAGTACCAAAAGGTTACAATTGTGAAATAATACAACTTGAGGTGTAAACGTGAACCGTGATGAATGAAATACAATGAAAAATCTGCGGTGTTGTCGATCAAAAATAAATATATATTTGTGTTAAAATGTATATATATTTCATATATTTATCCTAAAAAATATAAAAATATTTAATTTTGTTTTTTAATTAATCAACCCTTATTCTTATCAGGTTATTATTTTAGAACTCTTTACTTAAAAAATATTGTCAACATATAAATTAACACAGAGGAAGAGCAATAATACGCATATTCAAGGGACTGTGAGTTTTAAATGTAAATTTCATTAAATCGTTTATTACTAATAATTGGGAGTAATATAAAAATCTGGTGCATACAAGAGCTGACTTTCACTTACCTTGGTTATTAAAAAAAAATTAGTTCAACAAGATTCAAGTTTCAATGAGAATGAAACCTACATGAAATTAAAGCCTATTAAATTTTATATTGATTTATCGAGTTTAATCGAAATCGGTGGAGCCATTTTTGAGAATGCATGGTATAAAGTGGCACTTCTGTACGTTGATTATTTAAAAAAAGTTGCAGTAACATCTCAGACATGTCCACGTTTAAAATATGAAATAATACAATTCAGACTTCAAATCTGGCAAGTTACCCTAGGTTTTGTGATGGGAGTAAAAGATCCTTGGTTACGCCGTCATTCGGTGGAGACGTGAAATGGTGGTCCCGAGCCTGTGCGATGTCAGGTACTCGTTAAAGATCCCTATCTTAATTGAATATGGGTTGCCAAAATTTAGGACTCCCGCTGTAGCATCGTCCTACTAACCACACTAGAACAAGTGAAATGAAAAAAAATATATGATATATCATTTTTATGCTATTTATCGTTTTCAGTTGGGCTCAAGGGACCATATAATGCGTAATCCAGTGAAAATTTGAATTAGGAAATTTTCACGATCGCAATACTTTCCCCTTACTATATATTTCATATTTAGGTAAGTGAAAGAAGAATACGAATGTGATTAGTATAAAATAACATAATTGGACTGCTTTCCATAAGATTACAATAGAGCTTGTAGGTCGCGGTTTTCATCCAAATAATAAAAATGAAATAATAATAATAATAATATTTAAAAAGAAAGTAACAAAATTGGTAAAATAGGAATCGTAATAATAAATTATTATAACCAACTCGCATTTACAAAAATATTTATCTATGATACTTTCACTTTCTATAATAAAATATTTGGACCTAAGAATGCTTTTTTTTTTTTTTTTTTTTTTTTTTTTTTTTTTTTAACCAAGGAAATTATTTGGAAATTCTGTGTTTGAGTAAAATATATTTTAAATTGGTTACGTTTTAATAGTTATTCACCAGTTTTACTAGAGCATCACTTACCTCTTCGAACTCTGGGGAACAAATTTTCCCCTATTTTTTTTTTTTTATTCTAAAAAAAACTACGGACTTTCTCGTCGGTCTACAACTCGGACTCAATAATTTATTTCTACTAATGAAATTTATTTTATCAATACCTTCTTATTTGGTTGTAGAAGTTGACAAGCCTTTAATGATTTATAAGTGATTTGTTGTTTTTTACTTTCACTGTTGTTTTTACTATATATGAAATACATAGTGAGGGAAAGATTAGGGATTGTAAAAATTTTCGAATTCCAGTTTTCAACGAAAATACTCACTCGTTTTAGGGTGGGTCCCCTGAGTCCAAATAACCCAGTCCCGAAAAAAGGTGTGTGTGTGTGTCCGAATGTGGTAAGTCTAGCGTGAAAAAACATACGCCGGAGATGTTACAGCAACTTTTCCACTAAAATCGGCTGACCGCTAGTGCTACTTTATACCATGCATTTTGCACCTTTTTACTATTTTCTCAAAAATGACTCTAACGATTTTAATTAAACTCGGTATATCGATGTAAAATTTAATGGACTTTAATATCATGTAAGTTTCATTCTGATTGAAATAGTATGACAGGGCTAAAATTCCAATATTTTAAAATTTCTTCCTCTAAAGTACCTTTAATTATTTTGTAGATTCAATAAAAATAACCATATTATATGATTAGCATTACTAAAAAACGGCTTAATATAGAAGTTGAACGAATTTGATAACCAACTAAAGGAGAAAAGAGCGAAACTATTTTTAATGCAATTTTTGTGTTTTTGAAAATAACAGCAATATACCGTTTGGAAAACTAAAGATTTTAGAAAACATATTATGTTATACACAAGCTTATAAAAGTTAATAGAGAGTGATTGAAAGCCGATATAACTAACTGATTGTTTTAGATAATAATATAAACGATTTGTTAATAAAACACATGTTTGTATCGAAATTCAGATTAATTCTTTATCATTTTCACTCATTTTTTTGTCTAACTGTTATTGAAAATTCATTAATCGATTTTAACAACGGCGGTAAGTGAATGTCGTGTGTTGTCCGCACCAGATTTTTTTTATATGGATTTAAATTGCAACCAACGAATTAGAAGGGATTTTCGTTATCAATGAATTATCAGTATTCTACGGTATCAATTTATTTATGCGAATTTATCAAAACAAATTTTAGTCTTACGACAGTCAAACATAACATTTATTTTCTTTAAATAAACATTGTAGAGCTCGAACAAAATCCTTGAAATACGTGAAAATATAGAGATTATAAATTATTTTATTGTCAACAATTATTTTGCCTATTTCTTTTGATCCATATATCTACCTATCTAACCAGTTTGTTGAAGAGTTCAATGAATAATTATATAAAAAATAATTAATAAAATACTTACAGTTCTGGTCTCTCGCTGACTATAGCTCGTAGGAACTAGGCGACTGCTTACTCCTCTGGTACCAACTCAACTCACGGCGGGATATCCCTAAATGAAGTCGCGTCGCCCAGATGCTACTATTTATATATAAGATGACACCACCATCTATCGGCCGTCCTACGTACTTGAGTACTTAATGAATGGTCATCAATTAGTACTTTTAGGAACTCGTTGTAGTCACGGATACAAAGAACGGTCATCCCCGATATAGTGAAAAAATATTCAGGTATTTGAAAGGTGATACCATCACGCGAGGTTAATGAAAAAAGTAGTGAGCGCAACTCCTGACTTTCCATTACCTCCGTTGTTCAAATCAATCTAAGTAATTTCAAATATAATTAGTTATGAAATGTATAGGTAATTGATATTACAATGGTCAACAAATTAAATAAACTGTGTTTGGATAGAAATATGTGTTTTATTGAATAATCTTTAATATTATTTTCTACAAAATAAGATATTATTTCCAAAATCTTTAGCTTTTCAATGATATATTATACATCTATATATTAATATAGATCATTACATCTTATGAGCAAAAACACAAATATTGCATACAAAAATAAATGTTTGCTCTTTTCTCCTTTAGTTGGATACCGGATTCCTTCAACTTATATATTTACCCGTTTTTTTATCAATACTTGATAATAATAGGCTTACCGAACCCGAAGGTTCGATGCCGATACCACCAAACTCCGCCTGCACAGACTCTTCCAATGTTCACCGTTCAAGCCCAAGCCCCCGAGATCAGCCTTAACGCAATCCTCCCATCGACGTTTCGGCCTACCTTTCCGACGCCTACCAGTCGGATCAGCAAATACCAACTTTCTCGGAATCCGCTCGTCATCGAGCCCAACAACTTTACTCGCCCATTTGAGTCTCCGCGATGCAATCAGCTCAATTATATTCACAGGATACAAGTTCCGCGATTCCGCGTTGTGCAACCTTCTAAACTCTCCAGTGGCCTCATCTCTCTTCGGACCAAATATTTGACGCTGTACCTTATTTTCGAAAACCTTAAGCCGTTGTTCATCCTTCAGAATAAGCGGCCACGTTTCACATCGTTAAAGACCCGTCGGAAGAATAATAGTTTTATAAATTCTAACCTTTAAGCTTTTAGACAGAAGCCACGAGCTATGTAATTTAGCAACTAATTAATAGCACGCATTTTCCACCTTTAACCGGGACTTTATTTCTTCCTGGATTTCTTCTTTTCTTGTTTTCATTGAACCTAAGTTTTATAAATACTAAAAAGATATGGTTATTTTTTTTTTTAATGTACATGCTTAAAGTTACTGCAAAGGAAGAAAATTTGAAATATCGACATTTAAGCTCTGTTAGGATATTTCAGTAAGAATGAAACTACATGAAATTATAACCCGATGTACTTCGTACTGTAAAGGTGATTTGATGGGATTTATTTTAGTTATCCAGTTTTGACACCATCCTTCAATGGCAGATATACGGTTCCGTAGGATTTGAGATGCAGCTTGAAAATATAAAATGGATTTTCAATAAAATTCTGCTTGCCTTCTAAGGCGTTTTTAACGCTATAAAATTGTTAATTTCATTCTAGAAATGAAAAGTAAGACTTTGAAATGCACTAATGTTCCTTCAATGACACAGTCAACGTTGTGCCCCAAGAGGAAACAGTACATCAATAAACCCACGTGCCTCTCCCACGACCTGGGTAACATGGCAGAAGTCAATTAAAAACGTAATTAACAATAAGGTGAGTCAAATAATAACAGAAGATCTCATCACTTAAATCATTACTACTCAAATGTATATTATACAATACATCTATATTAATATTCTTGTGTTCGGAAAAAAAAAATTTAACTGAAACAATATTTTTGCAGTTGGTAATCAAATGCTTTTACCCGTTTTTATCACATTTTTTATACTATCTACATTTAAATCCAGTCAGATTATTTTAATCAGAATGAAACCTTCATGTTTAATATAATCATATTAAATATCATTAAATTTCACATTGGTATGGTGAGTTTAATCAAAAAAATTAGAGCCATGAAAATTTGCGTAATGTATGGTTTTAGGTAGGTCTCTTGGTCAACCGTTTTGATGAAAACGTTGCTATAACATCTCGGGTGTATTGTTTTATTTATGAAATAAATACTAATGGTTCACCAAAATTTATTTTAAAACCGGTCGGCATGTACTTTGCTTAATATACTGAGCCCAGGACCCTTTATAAGTTGTTATGTACAGATTATATCTATTATTATTGTAACAATGAGAGATGGTAAGCACCTCTGAACCCCTATTTCGTTTTTTTCTTTTGGGGAATCCCTTTCTATTCACAAAGAATTGTATTCATCTTAAAAAATACTCAATACTCTGAGATCTAGTCATATTTTCAGATTTTATCGACGTCTGTCCTAGACTTTGCCTAAAACGCAAAGACAGACAAATCCGCATTCACCCAGAATTCGTCCCGATTTTCTTTTCATCCACCAATAAAGACGTCGAAAGGAATCTTCCACTAATATCATAATTTTGAAGTGGTATTTTGGCGGACAACGGCTCGCAAGGAGACCCTATAATGTTCTCAACAAGAGAGTAAATAATGTAGGAAATAGTGTTTGTTTTTTTAATTTTTTTATTCTCCTGGGATGTCCCATAATTTTCAAGAAAGATTCTGCAAACCAAAAATTTAGAGACTTTTATAGGAGAGATAAAAACTCGTTGCGGATATGTTTGGACGGAAAACAAAACGGGTTCATTCGACAAGTAATATTAATTAATTAACCCAAAATTGTTCAACTCTACTGTCTTGCTGTACTTTCCTCTTAAGTGCTAATACAAAAGTTACTTTTGCGATTTCCAGGGTCACATTTTTCCTGTTAAAAGATACTAATCTAAACTTTCTAGAGGTTGAAAAAAAATTGATTATACCGTCCTTCGATCCCAAAGGTCGCAGGTTCAAACCTAGCAAGTTACCCTAGGATTTTTTAATGGGAGTAAAAGATACTGAGTTATGCCGTCTTTGGTGGTCCCGAGTCTGTACGGCCAGATACTCGTCAAAGATCCATATCCTATATAAAACTGGACAAAGTTTATGAATAGCACCAACGTAGGGTCATCCGATTAGTCACAGTAGCATTAAGTGACGTTAAATGAATAAACAAAAGTTTATTTGTTCAATAAATTTAGGCCGTTTTACAAAAAAATTCTTGGATATATTTGTTTAAACAATTTATTTAATTTCAGTCATCGCAATGTTTCAGCTTCCAGGGCCATTCTCCAGCTTCTGTAATCAATTAAAGTTTCATTGCATTTATACATTTTCATCAATCTAATTACAACACATAATAAATTATTTTTAATAATTATGTCACCTACCATGCATATCCATGTTACATATCATTTCATTTCACCACTTTTCAGCAGCGACGTCATAATTTTTAAAATTATCATTTTTCAAAAAAACCTGCACTCAAAAATATCATATTATATTTCATCATCAATTAAAAAAAGGGATCTATTTTTTAAAAAAAGAAAAGAAACATTTTTATGAACTTACAAAACAGTTTTCGGCCGTCTTATAGGTGTTCTCGTGCGCGACTAAACTTGGGGTGGGGATGCCAAAGGATTTATATATTTACTCTGTCAATAGCACTTGCATAAAAGGTGTTCAGGTTGTCAACGTCGGTTTGGTGGTTATGCATGGTAGGTGACATAATTATTAAAAATAATTTATTATGTGTTGTAATTAGATTGATGAAAATGTATAAATGCAATGAAACTTTAATTGATTACAGAAGCTAGAGAATGGCCCTTGAGGCTGAAACGTTGCGATGACTGAAATTAAATAAATTGTTTAAAAAAATATATTCAAGAATTCTTTTGTAAAACGGCCTAATATTTATCGAACAAACATTCTAACAAAAGAACAATTACGACAATGATGAAAAAAGTTGATTCTAGTATTAATAGAAACTGAACGATGGGCGTAAAAAAATACGGCTAAAGCTTGTAATTTTTCGATCGTAATCTCTCTGGATAGAAAAATGTAATTCTATCAAGTTAAAAAATTTAAATCGTTCTGTTGCCATTTTTTTCTTTATTTTGGAAGATCTAAAAATACTAATACTTCATAAAATACTAATAATCACTTTTCAATTTATCAATCGTAAATTAAATGAAGGTAATCGTAGACTTCCTTTTTTAAACTGATTAGATTGTTTTTATTTTCGCTTACCTACATATAAAATATATAGTAAGGGAAAGAATTGCAATCTTTGAAATTTCTAAATTTCATTTTTCAGCAGAAATACACGTTTTAATTCCTCCTAAGCCAAAATAACCAAGTCGCGCGAAACGGTCTGCGTCTGTGGTAAGGCTAGCTCGAAACAGTAGGTTGTACATAACTGAAATTTCATATTTTTGAAGCGTGCGTGCCTGAAATGTTTGCAGCAACTTTTCATCAAAAGCAGCGAGCCAGAAGATCCACTTTATACCAAGCATTTTGCAGTTTTCCAAAAAAAAAAAGCAATGTAAGAATTATCGGGCTAGAATATCACGTGGGTTTCATTCTGATTGAAATAGTCAGACTGGACTTAGATACCGATATTTTAAATTTCCTTCCTCTAAAGTACCTTTAATTTTAATGACCGACTAAAGAAAAATTTTTTTTCAGATAATTTTTTCTTTCCGAACACTAGTAATATAGATGTAAAATATACTTTTGGAAAGCTTAAAGATTTAAGAAGAAAAGATATAGTATATAAGAAGTTGTGGATGGTAATGTAAATTGATAAATTGGGTAACATGGAAATATACAAATAAACTTGTTATTGTTGTAGATAATTATTTTATATTGTCATATTATCCAATCTACAACATATTTTCCAACGAAACTGAATGCAATTCTTTAATAATAATAATAATACGCTTAGCGAACCCGAAGGTTCGATGCCGATACCACCAAATTCTGCCTACACAGACTCGTCCAATGTTCATCAATCAAGCCCAAGCTCCCGAGATCAGCATTAACGCAATCCTCCCATCTACGCTTCGGCCTACCTTTCGGACGCCTGCCAGTCGGATCAGCAAATACCAACTTTCTCGGAATCTGCTCGTCATCGAGCCCAACAACTTTACTCGCCCATTTGAGTCTCCGCGATGCAATCAGCTCAATTATATTCACAGGATACAAGTTCCGCGATTCCGCGTTGTGCAACCTTCTAAACTCCCCAGTGGCCTCATCCCTCTTCGGACCAAATATTTTACGCAATACCTTATTTTCGAAGACCTTAAGCCGTTGTTCATCCTTCAAAGTAAGCGGCCACGTTTCACATCCGTAAAGAACCGTTGGAAGAATAATAGTTTTATAAATTCTAACCTTTAAGTTTTTAGATAGAAGACGCGAACTAAGTATATTGAATAATAACACGTATACACTGAATAATAACATGCGATTCTTTAAACTTTTTATAAATTTAACTTTATTTAAAAGTTCTTTAACTGATTTTAACAACCGAGGTAAGTGAAAGTCATGTGCTGTACGTACCAGATTTTTTTCATTTGCATGTTACATAATTGAATTTGTGACGTTTTCGCAATGAAATATCAATATTTACACTATTCTCTGTCCAATTGTATGGTATCGTTTGAATTAAATGTCTTGTTAATGATAACGTAAACAAAAATAATCAAACTTTTATATTTAGAATAAATGTTTTATACCTTATCTTGTCAAACTTATGGCCAATACAAATATATCAGTAGCATTGGCCTCTTTTATCAGAACATCTCCGATTAAAAGTCCGATCATAGATCCAAATAAATACATCAAGAGAGCTGGATAAGCTTTTGCATGATTAAGAACTATCTGATATCGATTACTTCATGTCTTGATAAAAAAACAAAAAAAAACATTGTGAATAGCTTATCAAAAAAAAAAAAAAAAAAAAGAAGTTAAATCAAATGGTTTCTCTGGTTAAACATTATCATGATATTTCTGGAAGGCTACATCTTCGAACACGAATTATTTTGAATTCAAATTTAGTGAGTTAAAATAAAAGTTCTTTTTTTTGGACAGAGATTTTAGAACTTTATCTTTGTTATATCTAACCACTATCAAACTTTTTTTATAGCTTTTTTTTATCGACTAATATTACAATCTCTCTTAATCAATGACAATGATGATAGGGATTGAAGAGTTAATTTACACTATATTTATAAAAAATATTTTTTATTTATTTATTTTTTTTTTATTTATTGAGAAATATTACAATTTGTTACATAATGAACAGTAGTAATAGTGATGCAGTAAACATTCATACAATATATACAGATATAGAAAATATAATTTTTTTTTATTCGATAAATATTAGGCCGTTTTACAAAAGAATTCTTGGATATATTTTTTTAAAAACAATTTATTTAATTTCCAATCATCGCTACGTTTCAGCCTCTAGGGCCATTTTCAAGCTTCTGTAATCAATTAAAGTTTCATTGCATTTATACATTTTCAACAATCTAATTACAACACATAATAATTTATTTTTAATAATTATGTCACCTACCATGCATATCCATGTTACATATCATTTCATTTCACCGCTTTTCAGCAGCATCGTCATAATTTTTAAAATATCATTTTTCAAAAAAGCTGTACTCAAAAATATCATATTATATTTCATCATCAATTGAAAAAGGTATCTATTTATTCAAAAAAAGAAAAGAAACATTTTTATGAACTTACTCAACAGTTTTCGGCCGTCTTATAGGTGTTCTCGTGCGCGACTAAACTTGGGGTGGGGATGCCAAAGGATTTATATATTTACTCTGATTTTTATAATATCTCGGTTCTACATAAGGAAGAAAACATAAATAAAAGGAGGATCATTGAATCGATTTATATAACAAAAAATTTAGAAAAATCAGTGAACCAGCAAACAGACGTTGAGAACCTGAAGTGCTATTGACAGAGTAAATATATAAATAAATAAAATATATTTAACGAACAAATATTCAAACAAAAGAACAATTACGACAATGATGAGAAAAAAATATTTTTTTTTTTATTTTTTTTTTTTTATTTACTGTAATTTACAACAGTATAATATAACAAAAAAAAAAAAAAAAAAAAAATCCTGTACCACTACAACCCATGAAGGGTCTTGGGCTCAGTACATATAGAGATTCGTACTGTTTCTAGGCCAACGGCAGTGCAATGAGGGAGATTAGGCCTTAATCACGCTCAGCCGCCAGGTTTTTCCCCAATTAATTTGGGTACCCACTTTATAGAGGCTGGGTCTGCCCCAGGAGGGTCTCCATACCCTAGGGTCGCCCCCCGACTGAATTAACAGAATAAATAATATTCTGCCACAGGCGGGATTCGAACCCAGGACCCGGAGCACAGCAGACTAGTGCTCTATCCACTAGACCACGCCGCTCCCTACTTATTATATAACACAAAGAGTAAATATGCAGAGTGAAGAAAAGTCCTGAAAATATCTTGAGAAAAAACTACCCAGTGGCAGCACTTCACTAACTAGTTTAAGGCAGTAGGTCTCGAGGCCACCTTCTTTTCTATCGCCTCGGAGGGTTATCAGGAATATCTAAGGAAGATGAATTATGGGCAAGTAGGTTTGTGTAGGCAGAGAGTTTAGAATGAAAAAAGATGTATCTATCACTGGCTATGTCTGCAACAATTGGGATGTTTAGGTCATTATGGAGTTGGTGTGTGACAAAAAAATAAGGGTCATTAAGGATTTTGGACTGTAAGGATTGGATGCGGGAGGAATTAGATGGTTTCGTAGAGGCCCAAAGCTCGATTCCATATTTCGTAAAAGGTCTGATAATAGTGATGTAAACGAGTCTTTTGTAATATACCGGAAGTTTTGAACGTTTGTCTA
This sequence comes from Piezodorus guildinii, assembly GCA_023052935.1. Taxonomy (NCBI): domain Eukaryota; kingdom Metazoa; phylum Arthropoda; class Insecta; order Hemiptera; family Pentatomidae; genus Piezodorus; species Piezodorus guildinii. The sequence continues at coordinate 69,852,384 of CM041293.1, forward strand.
GTTAGTGTTGTAGTAATCGGTATCTTCAAGCAGATTCTTGTCGGTCTTGTGTGAGGATGAAAATTTAAATATAAAACCAAGATTAAAATTATATAAAATTATTAAATGAAATAAACTAATTGAAACATAGATATACCTAAATATACCATGTACAATCAGCCTGGGAGACTCAGAATCATCTTCATCCCACTTGTAGAGGGATAAAATACTAAAGTACTTAAGTTTGAGAAAAAGCAAGATTCCAGAAGATCCCAGCTTAACTGTACCCACAACACACTTCTACAATCATACTTCTTCTTTTTAAGATGACTATCAAAGTTGCTCAGGAATTTCTAACCTAATGCCTAAGCATTTTCGCAATATTTTGAATTTTTATTTCATTTTTTAAATCATTAACGGCAAACCTACATTAATCGCAAAAAGAATTTATAGAATCCTGACTCTGGCAAAAACAAACAATAAAAACAGATGGGTCATTATAAAAATAATCAGATACGGACAACACAAGAATTTCAACTACCTTGGGTTTTTCAAGTCAATTTAATAACTATTAAATAAAGTTAGAGTTGAAAAAAGTTTAAAGATTATATTTAGTTTCGTTTTGGAAACATGTGTTTCAAATTTAATAATATAACAATATTAAAATTTCATGCACAATTAGTTTGCTCTTTTCTTCTTTAGTTAGTTCAATCAACATTTTTAACTTGTATATTTAGCCGGGTTTTTTCTTAACACTAAAAAAGTGGTATGGTTTATTTTTGGAATCTACAATATTATAGCTGCTATATCGGCAGAAAATTCAACCATTCAGATTTTTAAGCCCAACCAGACTATTTCAATCAGAATGAAACCTACATGAAATTAATTAATAAAGTCCATTAATGATTTTTAATAGATTAAACTCGCTATTATAATAAAAATCGTTAGCGCCGTTTTTAGAAAATCGTAAAAATATTATTAATGCTTAGTATAAAGTGGTCTTCAGGTTAGCTGATTTTGGGTTTAATGAGCTCAGATTTTAGTAAGAATTAAATTTTTTTTAACAGAAATTTTTTTTTTTAGCAGTGCTTCTGTATAGAGCCCTTATCTTCCTCGTAAACCTGGCTAACGATTCAGTGGATATCAAGAAATTTACGACTTCTTCAATAACGTATCTAACGATTTCGATAACTCGCTAGCTATATCGGTGTAAAATTTAATAGACTTTAATATCATGTAGGTTTCATTCTGATTCAAATAATATTACAGTGCTTAAATGCAGATATATTTAAATTTTCTAGCTCTAAATTAAAAAAAAAAAAAGAAAGAAAATCACATGTTGTTTTTTTTTAGATTAGAACAGTAATACAGTCGCATAATACACCGTTGTAAAGCTCAAGATTTTAGAAAACATATTATTAAGGGATTGTTATGGAAAAAATTATAATGGATTATTTGATGAAAAACATGTTCTTAAACCTTTTTTCATACCTACATTTATTTAAAAGTTTTTAAATTGATTCTAACAACGGAGGTGAGTGGAAATGGTTTGTTGTTCAAACAATTTTTTTTTTTTTATTTAAAAATTTTTATGTGCAAAATTTTCGAATAACGTGTAGTAAATAAAATAAATATATAAATTGAAATTTAGTTATTTTTTGGGGAAGGGGGCGGGTGGAAAGGGAAGATAGTAGAGAGGTTTTTATTGACAAGATAGAAATATTTTTGTTTTGTTTTTAATTTAATATTTATTAACAAATATTGATTATTATTAATGTTAATATTTGATACTATTTAGAAAGATGAAAACTTAAAGTTTGAGAGGGAGGGTTATTTTTGTTTTATTCCTTCAAGATTCATAATTGAAAATGAAAACAAAAATCATCACAGAGGAAGTTTCTCATATTTTCTAGATTTTTTTAATAATTTGTTATTTCTCATCACAAATTACTTCCATAATTGTTCACCTGTCTTCTCATTCTTATCAGATTCATTGTCTTCCTTTGTGTTTTCGTTCATCTTCTTTTTCCCGCTTATTAAAAGTCTTCCATTAAACAGTAGACATCTCAACTCAAGGAGTTTATAATATCCCTCATATATTTATATAAACTATCTGGTAATCAAAGCTAGGTCCTATTTCCTGTAACATAATCATCTTAAATCGCACATTTTTTTTCAACTACCTACGTGAATGGTTTGAGTTTAAGGAAAAATGTTATTTTTTTCAGGATTAAGCTTGAAAACGGCTGATACATCATGCAGCACTAGGGAAATTTTTTTAAATAATATTTTATTGGGTTTTTACAACTGTATTTACAAATATAATAAGTAAAATAGATGATTTACAATAATAGGCACGAATAAACACGTGAAGATGCTACCAAGTGGTAGCACTTCAAAGTTTATTTTACAAGCAGGTCTCGAGGCCACCGTCTTTTCAGGCGCCTCGTTAGAGTATCGGGTTAAGAAGTTACGGACAAGTGGGTTTGAGTGGGCAGGTAGTTTGGAATTGAAGGAGGTTTATTTATCGCGGGCGGAGTCTGCAACTAGTGGGATATTTAAGACGCTATGGATGAGTTTATTTGTTACAAAGGAAGGAGTATTGAGGATTTTTCTTAGGAATTTGGATTGCAAGGATTAGATGCGGGACGAGTTTGATAGTTTAGTGGACCCCATAGCTCAATGCCATAGCTCCCAATTGGTTGGATAAAGGTTATGTAAATGAGTCTTTTGTACTAAATAGGTAGTTTTGATCGTTTGTCGAGTAAGTGTTGTAGTAAGCGGTATCTGCGGGCGGTTTCTTGTCGTTTCAGTCTAGTGTGAGGATTCCAAGTAAAGCGCTTGTCTAAATGGAGCCCAAGGTAACGGATTTGCTCAACAGGTATGAGTGGAATGTTGCTAAAGGATACAGTGGGACAGGTAGTCATAGGTTTACGACGAAGGGTAAAGGTAATTTGATGGGATTTATTAGGATTGATTTTAATTCTCCATTTATGGTGTCATTCTTCAATAGATTGGATGTGAGACTGAAGGGTTTTGAGATGCAACTGTTGGGTCATTACTTACGGATAACACTCATGTGTCATCGGCGTAAGTAGTGAGAACAGTGCTAGGATGAATAGGAATATCAGCTGTATAAACAGAATAAAGGATTGGGCTTAAGATGCTACCGTGAGGTACACCTGCGGTCTGAGAAAATATGGATGAGAATGAAAGGTTATGGTTTCTTTGAAAGTTCTATCTGAGAGGTAAGAATTAATAATTAGGAAGTATGTAGGAGAGAGGAATTTCCGGAGTATGTATAGCAGTCAAGGGTGCCAAGGGAAAAATTAATTTGAAAAATGCTTTCGAAACGCTCCACATTTTTGAAGGTGTTAAAACATAGGAGAATATTTTGTTGCACATCATACCATTTTTAATTTCACTTATCTGTATATGGAATATATAGTAACGGAAACTATTGCGATCGTGAAAATTTTCGAATTGCAGTTTTCATCGGAAATAGACGTTAAAAAGTCCAAATGACCAATCTCCCCAAAAACGTCTCAGTGTGTGTGGTAAGTCTAGCTCGAAAACGATAACGTGTATAAAACAAAAATTAAATATTTTAGAAGCGTATATGCCTGAAATGTTATAGCAACTTTTTCAACATCAGTGAACCAGAAGATTGCACATTTTATGATTTTCTCAAAAACGGCTTAAACGTTATTTATTAAACTCGGTATATTGGTTAAAATACTCTGTGAGAGGGCTTCATAGTTTTTTTGTTTTTTTTTAAATTATCCTCCAACAAAGTATTTTTAATTTTATAGATTCGAAAAATTAACCATTTCATCTTGTTAGCATTGATAAAAAACGGGAAAATAAACCAGTTGAACGAGTTTTACAGCCAATTAAAGGAAAAAAGACTAGAAATATATGTGTACATTTTCTTTTTCAGCATAAGTACAGTAAGATAGATGTATAATGTACCTTTGGAAAGCTAAAGCCAAAGAGATAAATAGAGATATTGTTAATATAATATTACAATAAATATAAATAGTATGGTTATTTAGTTCAAACTTAATAATGACCTTCTTGTGCTGTGTCTAATAAAAAAAATGTATTCACTTAAACTTTTTTTATTAGTTACAACAAACAAAAAACATTTTCGAACAAGTTGTAATTCATGGCTCAATTACTTTTCAATCATTGAAGTAATTTTTTTTTTTTATCAAATGAATTGACCATTTGCTGTGTTAATCAAAACACTTTTATTGACTTTAAGGCCAGGTTAAGCCAACTCATGCATGGATAATTAAAGTAATCGTATTTTGAACTGATTTTTTAATCAACTTTTATAATTGATTATCAGATAACCTTTGTTTATTTTATTGTATTTAACTTGATGAATTTTATGATACATACTACATTATATGGCAATGATTTCTCTAGGAAAAACAGTGAAGCATATTTTGGAATATATTTATTATACTGTGATGTATGTATAAAATATAATAGTATTTTACCCAGAAAATGGTTGGGATTAGAATTCTCTGACCTTTCTAACTATGATAAGAATGTTATTTATTTATCACTTTTTATAGTTAAGTATTGTTTACACGTAGTTAATAATATAAATGAATTTGTATAATTCACAGAAAGAATAAGTAAAAATTCAAAACGAAATTCATAATTAGTTACTTTCTTATTATATGGCTATAAATCAATAAAAAAAATTTCTTGAATATTTGATTTTTTTTTTTTAAGAATAGATAGTCAAATTTAATTAAACAATTAGGAATGATATTTCTCAGAGTGATGATAGGAGAATATACATAACTTAGTAATTACCATTATAAAGAGGAATCACTTGTAGCTGAGTGATTAGCATAACAGCCTCCTATGCCAAAGGTCACGGGTTCAAACCCGCAGGTGGTCCTGGGATTTTTTAATGGGAGTAAAAAATCCTTAGTTATATCGTCCTTCGGAGAGGACGTTAAAAGGTGGTCCCGAACCTGTGCGATGTCAGGTACTCGTTAAAGATCCCTATCCTAATAGAACTTGGATAGGCAAAATTTAGGACTCCCACTGTAGCATTAGCCATAATAGCATAAAGAGACGTTAAATAAATAAACAATAAACAACCATTATAAAGACGTTAGTTGTGAGCAATTTTGTATAATTGTATAATTATATATATATATATGTATAATTGTTGTAGCAATTGTATAAGGATGGTTATGATGACTGTTATATCGCGTTATATTCTTCCAAAAAGTACTATATCCCTTTTAATTCGTTCCAAAAAGTATTATATCCACGTTTCATTTCAAAAAGTACTATAGCCATATTATAGTGTTATTATAGCCATGGGAAAAGTGTAATAATTTGGAAAAATAAGTTGTTAATACAGTAAAAAAAAATCAACTTTAGATTTTAATAATAAAAGAATAAAGTTAATTGGTCCACTAATAAATAAATCACAGATTTTGGTGTTTCCCGTAAAATTGTCTACAGTGGATTTTGGAACTCAACGTCTCAATTGTCGCAAAAATTGGAAAATTCAACTTAAGAAAAATCCTTACATATTACTTTCCTCCTCCTCTAGTATATCTTGAAAACATTGAACTTTCACAGAAAGAATCAATATGATATAGCAATTTGACGCTCGGAACAGAAAAAGCGAAAAATATTGCATGATAAAAATTTGTTAGTAATGATTGAAGATCATATAAAAAATATTAAAATTACAGTGGGTTTTTGCTATGGGGACAAATACACTTGAAAAGTTCATGATCTGGAAACAAGCGTGATTATGATTACAGTCGAAGAGAAAACTTCCACCTAGGGGTTCCCAAAGATATTGTGTATGTGGAAAGGGATAAAGATAATAAACTTTACATTCGAAATAAATTAGAACCCCTTATTTACTTACCTGATAAAATAGGCAAATATGAAGAGATATATAGCAAAGTAATATAAATATATAAAATGCATTTTTTTAAAATTTATTTATTGTAATTTACAACTGTATTAAAGAACACAATAAGTAAATATGAGGAATGAAAAATGTCATGAAAATGTCTTGAGAAAGAACTACCCAGTGGTAGCACTTCACTAACTATTTTAACTCAGTAGGTCCCGAGGCCACCTTCTTTTCAGTCGCCTTGGAGGATTATCTGGGATATCTAAGGAAGATAAATTACGGACAAGTGGATTTGTATGGGCAGGGAGTTTAGAATGAAAAGAGGAATATCTATCACTGACTATGTCTGCAACAAATGGGATGATAAGGTCATTATGAATGAGTTGATTTGTAACAAAATAAGGAGCATTCAGGATTTTTCGAAGGATTTTGCGGGAGGAATTAGATGGTTTCGTAGAGCCCCAAAGCTCGATTCCATACGTCCAAATAGGTTCTGTTAATGGCGATGTAAATGAGTCTTTTGTAATATACTGGAAGTTTTGAACGTTTGTCTAGTAAGTTTTGTAGTAATCGATATCTTCGAGCAGTTTCTTGTCGTTTTAGTCTTGTGTGAGGATTCCAAGTAAGACGCTTGTCAAGATGGAGACCTAAAATGCATTAGTAGCAGATTTCCATCATCGTATTTTAAAATACAATTAACACTAATTAAAGCTCAAAATATCACAATAAGGAGCATTTAAAGATAAAATCTGAAACCACAAAAAGACATTTCTTCAACACCTGAAATTTACAAATAAAATGTCAACCCTATATCACTTGATTAATCAACATTTTCATTGCTACGGGTGTAAGAATTGAAAAAAGCTTTAAAAGCAACCAAAATAAATCAATGCAGAAATTTCTTTCTACTTCTAAGATACTGTATTTATTCGTAACTACTCACTTTGTCAGTTTCATCTATTCACATTGAGGACTATGACTAATCGACCGAGATCCACGGATAACAGACGTTCGAGGTCATCTGGTGCTTGACACTTGAAATACATTCCCTATTGACCAAACCTCTACCTGAGTATTAGCAGCTGCTTTATTTTTACTTTCACTCAGCTATGTATGAAATGTATAGTAAGGGAAAATATTGCGATCGATAAAATTTTCGAATTCCAGTTTTCACCAGAAATACACGTTTTAGGGTTCTCTGAGTCCAAATGACCAAGTCCCGCTAAAAAAGTCTCTGTGTGTTTGTGTGTCAGTATGTGGTAAGTCGTTGCGCAAAAACTATAAGTCTCACAAAACTTAAATTTCATATTTAAGACAACGATCCACCCGGAATGTTACAGCAACATTTTCATTAAAATCAGCATGCCAGAAGAACCACTTTATACCATGCATTTTCCACGTTTTTAAGATTTCCTCAAAAACGGCTCAAAGGATTTTGATTAAACTCGTTATGGATGTAAATTGTATGGACTTTTATATGATGTAGGTTTCATTCTGATTGAAATAGTCTGACAGAGATTAAATGCCGATATTTTAAATTTTCTTTCTCTTAAGTACCTTTAATTTTGCTGATTTAAAAAAAAATAGACACACTATCTTATTAGGATTGATAAAATGTGGCCAAATAAGAAAGTTGAACGAATTTGATAAACAACTAAAGGAGAAAAGTGCAAACATATTTTTTAATGTATTATTAACCTATGAAAAGCAACATAGTTGTATAATATACCGTTGGAAAGAGTAAGATTTTCGAAATTGCAATATCTTATGCACGGAATTTTTAAAAGTTATTGGAGAGTGATGAATAGCCGATGAAACTAACTGATATTCTGGATAGGCAAAATTTAGAACTCCCACCGTGGCATCGTCCGATTAGCTATAGTAACATAAAAGTGACGTTAAACCAATAAACTGAAGCAATTTGGATTTTATTACCAATTTATGTTCCTAATTTCTGTCGATAATTAAATATAATAATGATTAGTAGTTATGTAATAAACATATTATTTTCTTCTTACGTGGACTTTTCGTTACGATGAACTCATAATCGCAAAGGGATAAACTCTTCATTGGTCAAACTGAACATTCTTTACACATAAATTACACTAAATTTAAATTGCATCCGTGCGAGTTAAAGGAAAGTCGCTAGTTTAAGATAAGACCATATTTTATTTTATTTATATCCATTCAAAATCAAAAAGTAACATTGGCAGACATTTCACTTAATCCGTGTTATTGATTTTTACCTTGGTTTTATAATTCCTTGGTTAGTTAAATTTCTGATGCAATGTATATTATATAGCATATTTTTTTCATTATTTTTATTTTATTACTTTAAAAATTTGATATTATAGGCTATTTACCCCGAAGAAGGTTAACTCTTCAGACAGAAACATCGAAACTCATACCGTTAGTAATTATCATCAGTTCATTATTCCACACCCATAAACATTATATCAATAATGTTAGAAAAGTTTCATCATTAAGGAATTAGGAGATTTCGTTGATAATATTTATTAAATATTATAATTAATAGAGTATAATTTTTATGAAAATAATTACATAATAATAATTATTAAGAAAATAATTATGAGAGATATTCGGTCGGTACATCAAAGGCACAAGGGCAACTAACTTTGTGTTGAGGCGCTTCCAAACATTAGGCGAACCACTTGTGTCTTCGTTAAGACTCAATTATATCATTTGTTAATTCCTACAAAATAATAACTCCATTTCTAACTCAGCAATGCTAGTTTCAAACTAGTTTTGTCTAGTTTTTGAGCGTGAGACAGTTTGTGACGTAATAGGCCAATTTCGAAAAACTCTGACTCGCTAATTATTTCGACAAATTAATAAATATGGCAATGACTCTTGTGATATACACCTTTAAACAAAAAATAAAAAAAATATGTCATATTTATTATTGATGGGGAATCAGCTATAACTGGTCAATGACAATATAAATAATTTGATTTGCGCAACATACAAATCTCTCAAACCTCCCATTTTAAAATTAAAAATAAAGTATATTTAAAAATGCAACACACTACTTTCACTCACCTACTTTGTTAAAATCAATTTAAAAATTTTAAAATGCATTTAGAGGCGAAATAATTTGTTAAAGAATTAATTTAGTTTAATTTCAATAGAAACATGTTTTTTTTTTAGTAAATAATCAATTACATTATTATTTACGACAATCAGTTTGGTTTATGTGCTGTTCATTACTTTACGTTAACTTTAACAACAGTATGTATAAGATAATATGTTTTCTGAAATCTTTAGCTTTCCAATGGTATATTATTATCATCTATATTACTGTTCTTATGTACAAAAATAAAAAATTGCATTAAAAAATATTTTCAGGTTTCGCCTTTAGTTGTTTATCAAATCCGCTCAACTTGCACATTTAGCTGTTAATGACCAATGCTAACAAGACAAGATAATAAAGGTATTTTTATAGAATCTACAGAAATAAATGTACTTTAGAGGAAGAAAATTTAAAAAAAATCGCCGTTTAAGCCCTGACATACTATTTCAATCAGAATGAAACCTATATGATATTAAAGCACATTAAATTTTACATTGATATAGGGAGTTTAATGAAAATCGTCACAGCTGCTTTTGAGAACATTGTAAAAAGGTGCTAAAGACATGGTATAATGTGGCTCTTCTGGTTAGCTGATTTTGCATTAGCAGTTTCATAGGACTTTTCGTTTTCGCCCGGGAGTTACCGCACACACACAAAGACCTTTTTGCGGGACTTGGTTATTTGGACGCAGGGGACCCTAAAACATGTCTCGTATTTCCGTTGAAAACTGGAATTCGAAAATTTTCACGATCGCAATACTTCCCCTTACTATATATAGTAAGTGAAAGTAAAAATAACATGAGAAAAAAACCCTACACAATATAAATTACAATATTAATTTAAAAGCACATGCTTTGTTCTTCTGTGCGTGTATCACTTTAGTGAAGTTTTGTTGTAATTACCAATTTTGAATTTTAAAGGGTTTTCAGAAGTTGTGGTTTTATCAAAATATTATTTGGTTTCTATATAGATAAACAGTTGTAATGTGGGAAGATTTAGTTCAAAAAGCATTTTTGAAAAACGTGTATTTCCGTTGAAAATTGGAATTAAAAAATTTTCACGATCTTAATACTTTCCCTTACTATATATTTCATATACGTGTATAGTAAGTGAATGTAAAAATGAATAAAAGATTTTTTATATATCGATAGAGTTTAGACAGAAACATTTATTTCAGACTAAATCCCAACTTGAAATTAAATATTAAATAAACTTTATATTTAAAAAAGACTTAAATTGTTTCAATGAAAACATTTATTTCAAATAAAATAATATAATAATAGCTATTATTATTAACAACAATTGCCTATGTTCATATGCCATTTTTGTCACTTTCTATTACTTTTAACAAATGTGTAAGTTAAAAACAATTTTTCTGAAACCTTTAGCTTTTCAACGGTATATTATGCATATAACGGTATATAAGTAAACTTCTAGTATATTTTCTTTTATATTTATGTATTATATTATATTTTATATAATCCATATTCTATAAATATGGATCAGGCTTATAAACACGGTCTTCTACACTGACACCCGAACAGCACTGACAAGAGGAAACGGCCTTTATCGTAAGAACAAATATTCTTATAAATAAGAAGAATAAAAATTCTTATGCTCTAGAAAAAAAAAAAATAACCTGGAAAATAATGACAAATTGTTATATATTTTTTATTTTCCTAGATTTTATCAATGCTAACAAGCAGAAATGTTTTTTTTTTCTCATAAACGAAACCAAACGTACTTTAGATAAAGAAAATTTGACAAATTTGTTTATAAGGCCTGTCCACACCTAATAAAACTTACAAGCAATAGAATTCCATTTAATTGCATTAATATAGAGAGTTTAATCGAAATCATTTGAGTTTTTTTTTTTGAGGAAGTCGTAATAACGTGCAAATTGCATCTTATAAAGTGGCATATCCTAGGTTGATTTGGTTAGAAAAGTCCCAGTCATATAGTAGCCTTAAACAGTAAATCTCAATATTGAACTACATCTTATTTTCGAGCTAGAATTACCACCCACCCAGGTCATTTTACGAGACTTAGTCATTTGCCCTCAGATGATCTTAAAACGAATGTCTCCATTAAAAACAATAATTAAAAAATTTTCTCGATTGCAATAATTTCCTTTGCTATTGTAAGCGAAATAAAGAAGTTAATAAATTACTTATTCTGGAATCCGACGTTTCTTTTTAAGTTTATGAGCTTTTTAAGTTTCTCAAAATTAAAGGTAGTTTAGAAGAAGAAAATTTAAAATATCGGCATTTAAGCCCTGTCAGACTATTTCAGTCAGAATGAAACCTACGCCATATTAAATCCCATTAAATTTCACATCAATATAACGAGTTCAATCAAAATCCTTAGAGCCGTTTTTGAGAAAATAGTGAAAAGGTGATAATGCATGTCATCAAATGGCTCCTCTGGTTACCTCATTTTGATGAAAAAGTTGCAGTAACATCTCGGGCGTATAGTTGTCTTAAATATGAAATTTCAGTATTGTACGACTTTTCATTTTCGTTCAAGACTTACCACACATACAGACCGTTTTGCGGGACATGGTCATTGGAATCAGAGGATCCTAAACGTGTATTTCCGGTGAAAGCTGAATTCAAAAATTTTCGCGATCACAATACTTTCCCTTACTATATATTTCATATGTAGGTAAGTGAAAGGAAAATGAGACGTGGATTTACGATTTCCATTCCAAAAACGAAAGCGATACACATATGTCGCTTACGAGATTGCTCTTGTAATCCCCAATTATTGTTATGCTGGAACGCTATAACATGTGTTGATGAGGAAAAATATTTGGGCGTATACTTGGATAGGCGTTTCACTTGGACCCACCATGTAAATCGTCTCAGGAATGAATGTTTAAAACGGTTAGGACTAGTCAACTGTCTTCCGCACAAAAATTGGGGAGCTGACAGACAATGCATCATGAAGATTTATATAGTAACCAGGCAGAGTAAGATGGACTTGGCTCGATCGGCAATGGCTTGACCAGCAACTCTGTTCTTAAAATGTTGGACGTTTTCCATAATGCTGTCCTTAGGACAGGTACTGGTGCATACAGAACATCACCGGTTTAAAGCTGATTTAATGCTGAAAGTGCAGAACCTTCATTGAAGCTAAGAGATCGTACCTCTTCGCCAAATACATATCGAAACTGGATTCAATTTCAAATCACCCATTAAATCCGATTTTTGAGAATATAGCAACGTGCGGATAATCCGCTACAAAGAAATGATCGAATTAGTTAGAATTCGTGAAGAAAATATGGACATTAATCGCCTATAGGCGTAGCAGAGAACTATTAGGATGCGTTTATACTGCACGCGTTTTGGCGGCTGAAGCGGTAAGCGGCTTCCTAGAATTCAGTATTAGGCAGGCTTTTTACGAACCTTGCAGCTTTAGCCACCTAAAATTCATGCAGGATAAACGCGCCTTTTAATCTCTATGGTGACATTATAATATCAAAATATTTTTTTCAAAAAAATATACTTTTGAAGGTTCTGAAAACCTCACTTAGTCCGGGAGAAGCAGAGAAACAGTATCAAGTTTCTGCATGTTAAACTGCGCATCCTTACTTCAAACTACCTGAAACCTGCTAAGCTTTTACGACCGTGTAGCGGGCTTAACATTCTCACATATGTTGGCGATCTTCGTATATTCTCTTTCTTCTCCTCCTTGCTTCATCATCATCCAGCCTAGGGTGCCCGTTTCCTCTTCTATTCCATCCTTATTCGGTAATGGACAAAGAACGAAAAGAAATAGTTTTGAGTTCACTCGCTTCTTCTATGCTTGGCTTCTCTTTCACTCCCTTATGTTTTTTTTTTCACAAAAAAAAAATGGCCGATTTTAATTGAGCGTATTGCCTTCACTCCACGTCGTAAACCTATGACCTTCTGCTCCACCGCATCCTTTAACAGTATCTTACTTACTCTTGTTGAACAGATCCGGTAGCTAGGACTCCACCTCGATTAACGCCTAACATGGAATCCTCATACTAGACTGAAACAACAGGAAACTGCTCGTAGATACAGATTACTACATCACTTACTCGACAAACGCTCAAAACATCCTACTTACTACAAAAAACTCATTTATCAGGCCTATTTGGACCTACGGCATTGAGCTATGGGGGTTTACTAAACCATCAAATTCCTCTCGTATTTACTCCTTGCAGTCCAAAATCCTCAATGCTCCTTACTTTGTTACCAATAAAATCATCCATAAAGACCTAAATATCCCATTTGTTGGAGACTTGGCCCGTTACAGATATACCTCTTTTCATTCCAAACTCCCTGCCCACTCAAACCCGCTCATCAGTGACCTCTCCTCCATATCTATTCCCTACAACCCCCAGAGGCGCCTTAAAAGAACATGGCCAAGAGACCTCCTACCATTAAGTAGACATTGGAGTGCTACCAATGGGTAGTTTCTTCACAGGGCTAACATGTGTTCAAACCATATATCAATCCTATTTACTCATTATATTGATTTAATACAGTTTTAAATTTCTTTAAATAAATAAAAAACAAATTTAGCGTACTTCTAACGCGAACATTAATCGAGATAATTTTTTTGAGATTTTTCTCAAATTTTATATTTGAGATTAGTCAGATAAAATGTTTTATATATATATATATATATATATATATATATATATATATATATATATATATAATCATATTTATACAGAGATATATCAGATCGATTTCGAGTCTCTTAATTTAATGTTCCTTCATAATATTGCCTTTGTTTGGTATTTGTAAATATTGTATCCTTTATCACACTATCCCTTATAGGACAGAATGTTATATTATATTAAAAATAATTAATAAATAAATAGATGTGAAACATAATGAATGTTAAAATGTTTCATGGCATTGTGATTTTTTTTTTTTTTTTTTTTTTTGAAAAATCTTTTAACACTTGAAATTTTTAGAATTAAGTACAAGGAAGAAGAGCTGCAAAAGGTTCGGATGTAGACTTTACAATCAAAAGAAACTTAATTTATTATTCTTAACAAATATATAAATTAATTACATATAGAGAAATATAATTCAATGAATTAATTGTTGCTATAATTCTTAAAAAAATTAGGGATATAGAAACTTATGTATGTTTTATTTATTTATATTTTTTTAATTTACAAATGACCGTCAAGATTTGACACCAAATTTTATATATTCAATACAGGTTTGCCATAGTTTAATAAAAACTTAAGTTACGGAAAAAAAATATATAGAATAAAAATAAAATAATATAAATGAGGGAGGAACGTAACTCAACGTGATTTTTCTTTTTTATTATATTCTGCTCTGAGCGTCAATGAAGAATTACTTGATTATCACAAACTTTTGTTTATCTGACTGTTGTTGTCTTGTCTTCTGTTTCAAGGGGAACCATCGCTTCTCTTTGCTTCCCATATTTCTTGCATCGGTAGAATGTGGCGCGGGTCTTCAGGGACTTAGCATGTTACGCAATTGCCATAATTTTCTATTTTCATTATATTGAGATATTTTTTTGTGCAGCCATGGTTAGTCAACTTATGTATGTTTATTATGTAAAAATGTATGTTTACGGACAACTTAACTTGCTCTTCTTGAGGACTCATATCAGAGACTAAAATACAGGATTGTCTCACACTATTACGGATTGAACCAGTTCGATCTAGTTGAAATTCCCTAGAACATCTGCTCACTTAATTTCCAACCCAAGGAATGGGCCAGAGAACTGATAATTAATGATTCAGATGACGAATCGTGACGCCATATATGCGTGTTTAGTAAACGGCATGAAATTTTTAGAAATAATACGGAATATGGTCATTAAAAAAAAAAAGTTTACAATTGAGTTAAAAAGAAATCGAAGAATAGTCGATCGATAAAATTCCTTAATTGCTTGATGATAGCTGAAATATGACTCATTGATATCCTGATGACAATCGATCAATGATAAAAATAAAAATCTGGCGCAATGCACTACTTTACTTATCTCTGTTGTTAAAATCAATTTAAGAATTTTAAAATAAAGCTAGACTTAAACAAAACTGGAATTCGATAATTTTCACGATCGCAATAATTTCCTTACTATATATTTTATATTACATTAGGAGTTTCGATGTAAACATATGTTTTAGATAAAAAAAGTTTAACAACAGAAATAATTATCAACAATAATCACTTAAGTTTATGCCTTTTTCGTATTTCTGGATTATTTTTTACAGCTTTGTATACAAACAAAAATTATTTTATCTTTCCAACGGTATATTATACAACTATATTACTATTTGTATGCTCTTATATCCTTAACTTTGCTTGGTTATCAAATTCGTTCAAATTGTACTAGCAGTTTTTCTCCAATGCTCATAAGATAAAATGTTTAATTTTTTTGTAATATATAAAATTAAAAGGTAATTTTAATTATCGGCATTTAAACCTTGTCAGACTATTTAAATCAGAATAAAGCCTACATGATAATATAGTCATTTAGAGTTTACAGCAATTTAGCGAGTTAAATCAAAATCATTTGAGTCTTTTTTGAGGAAATCGTTAGCAAAGTCTAGTAAGTATCTAGTACAAAGTGGATCTTCTTGTTGGATAATATTGATGAAAAAGTTGCTGTAACATCTCAGCCATATACGCTCCTAAAATATGAAATTTCAGTTTTATAAAACTCATCGTTTTTTGAGTTAGTCTGACTACACCCACACACACAGAGACCTTTTTGCGGGACTTTCCGGCAAAACTGGAATTCGAAAATTAAGAGAAATTATATTCGTATTATATATGCGTATGTATATATATATACATCATAGATCTACGAATTGTGATATTTACAATCGCCTATACTTATCATATATAGGTAAGTGAAAGTAAATATTGACCGAAAATGAATTAATTACATTTAACAAACTAAATCAAATAAACTGGTTTTACTTCCGATAACTTATATATGAAGTATTGAGTTCTTGAAGAAAGTCGTAAATGTGTTTTTAACGGAATTTTACATTTTAAGGTCCACAGGGTCTAAATGTCCAAAAGTAACGCTAAGAGATGTCTGAGTGTTATTATGTGAGGTCTGGCTCAAAAGCTAAAAGTCGCACGAAACTTAAGTTACATTGGTATATGTTACATATAGCTACAGTTACAGTATTATGATCTGTCTCTATCGATAATATTAATATAAAGAAACTCATGTAAAAACAAAACAATAAAAACTTAGAAAAATAAATGAAAAACTAGTTGTAGAAGCTAATAAAAATTGAAAGCAATAAAAACCATAATAACTGAAATCATTTTATTAATAGGTTTTTTTTTTTTTTCAACTTTACTATAAATCAAATATTGAATAAATAGGCATGGAATTTATTTTTTTAATCATGGAATAATAATAATAATAAATCAATATTATAATTATTATTAATATTAGCACTTTATTGTTGTATTATTATTTTGTCAACATTCCTCTTAATACATTCCTATTGAACCAAAATTGAATAAATAGTTATTAATCATAGCAAATTAATCTTTCTATTTTGCAAATTACTTTACCACATTTATTTTGAGCTATTATAACAAATTCATGTTATTTATAATTTCATAAATATCTTATGAAATATACGAATACCTTTAAAGAGATATACCCTATTGTTATAACAAAGTTTTATATCGTAAATAAATTTGTATACACGATATATACGTTTGTTTTCGTGTCATAAGGTTTAGTTGCACAATTGTATTTTGAAATTCTATTAAATCTCTGATGGTGAAACATTGTTTTGATTTGTTTTTACTTTCACTTACCATTTATGAAATATATAGTAAGGGAAAGTATTGCGATTGTGAAAATTTTCGAATTCCAGTTTTTGACGGAAATACACGTTTTAGTCCAAATAACCAAGTCTCGAAAAAAGGTTGTGTTCATGTGGGTGTACGACACAGTAAGTCTAGCGCCAAAACGAAAAGTCTTATGAAAATGAAATTTCATATTTAAGACAATTATATGCCCGAGATGTTACAGCAACTTTTTCATCAAAATCGGCTAACCATAAGAGCCACTTTAGACCATGCATTTTGCAAGTTACGATTTTCCCCAAAAACGGCTCAAACGATTTTGATTTAACTCCCTATATTGATGTAAAATGTAATGGGTTTTAATGTCGTGTAGGTTTTATTCTGATTGAAATAGTCTGACAGGGCTTTAATGTCGATATTTTAAATTTTCTTCTTCTAAACTACCTTTAATTTTTTACATTCCAAAAGATTACCTATATCAGCTTAATGACATTGGTGAAGGACGGCTAAAAATACAAGTTGGACGAATTTGATGACTAACTAAACTATTTTTTTAATCTAATTTTTGTTTTTTTTTTTATATTAAGAACAGTAACATAGACGTATAATATACCGTTGGAAAGAGAAGATTTTAGAAAAAATATATACAAGTACACAAGTTGTAAAAGGTAATATATAGTGACGAATAGGGAATAATCTTATTACTGATTAACAATTTAATGTAGTTATATGATGTAATCAATATCATATTTTTCAAATTGAAGTATATTTAATAGTTTTTAAATTGATTTCAACAGTCGAGTATGTGAAAGTCGTGTGTTGCCAGCACCATATGTTTTATAAATAAAATGTTGGATTATTATTTAAAAATTAATAATGGATTATTATTTAAAATTAATACAAACTAATAAAGAATTGAATACAATTTGGCCCTCTTTTACATACACCTGAATTAAATTGGAGAGAACACAGTTACTAAACTTTACTTACAAATAGATGAAAAATATACTTTGAATAATACAACAGGACTACACAGAATGTACAACCGTCCATATAACACTGATTTAGAATAGCAAATAGAGAGTAAACAGGTGTTGTTTAGTTTTTCATTTTCCTGTGAGTGAGTTTTCGGTATTCAGGTACACAGTTTCTGTTGTGTTAACTTTATCAATAAATTATATTACTTAATGTAATATTAGTTAATTAATAAAAATACATGAAAAAATCTGTCATTATTGTCGTCTGTGTGCTTGTTAATTTATTGTAGTTCCGTAGTTCTTTGTAACCAACCTAATTTAGTCAACTCAATTTAACTATAGTACGATACAGTTGAATTTAAAGAGATCACCTGTAGCATATTGGCTAGCATAACAACCTTCTGTGCACTAGGTCGAAGGTTCTAACCCGATAGATGGTCCAAGGATTTTTAAAAGACAGTAAAAAAATCCTTGGACCATCTGACGTTTAATGAATAGACAAATGTTTTCATCGAAGCTTAATATAACCTTTTTTTCAACTTTATAAAATAAAATCAATTTTAATTTTATAAAGTTTATTTTATTTAA
This sequence comes from Piezodorus guildinii, assembly GCA_023052935.1. Lineage (NCBI taxonomy): Eukaryota > Metazoa > Arthropoda > Insecta > Hemiptera > Pentatomidae > Piezodorus > Piezodorus guildinii. The sequence goes on from CM041293.1 coordinate 69,870,735, forward strand.
TATGAATGAATGCGAATGTTGTTTGCAACGAACCTCTCAAGTTTCACGGATTTTTATGTATATTTTTTTTAATGTAAAAATAATAATATTTGGTAATATTACAATCTATCTAAATTACAACAATAGTAATGGAGCTTTTGAGATTACATTAATATTAGATTCATTTACCTATATATGAAATGTATAGTAAGGAAAACTATTGCGATTGTGAAAATTTTTTAATTCCAGTTTCCATCACAAATATGCGTTTTAAGGACCCCTGAGTCCAAATGACTAATTCCCGCAAAAAGGTCTGTGTGTGTGGCCGCGTGTGGTTAGTCCAGCACGAAAAAGAAAATTCGTACGAAACTGAAATTTCATATTTAAAACAACGATACAGCGATTTTTCTACTAAAATCGCCTAACCGAAATTCGAAAATTTTCACGATCGCAATACTTCATTTCATGCATTTAGCAACTTTTTAAGATATTCTCAAAAATTGCTCAAACGATCTTGATTAAACTATCCATATCTATGTAAAATTCTGACAGCAATTAAATGGGAGTTTTTTTTTCTTCCTATAAATTACCTTTAATTTTGTAGATTCGATAAAAATCGAGTAAACTTATTACTTGAACGTATTCGAATTCCAAATACAACAAAAGGTGGAAAGAGCGAAAACATTTTTTTTTTTTTTTATAATTTTTGTGTTTTTTAACATAATAACATTAATATATACGTATAATTTACCATTAGAAATCTAAATATTTTAGAATAAATATTATCTTATACACAGAATTGTAAAAGTTAATGGAGTGTGGTGAAAAGCCGAGAAAACAAACTGATTGTTAAAGATAATAATACAATATATTATTTAACAAAATTGAAACTCAATTTAAATAATTCGTTGGCGTTAGCTTGTGTCGGAAAAACTCTTTTAATTCATTCCTATTTTCGTTTGAAAATTCTTTTCGATTTTTACAACAGAGGAAAGTGAAAGTCGTGTGTTGCGCGCACCAGATTTTTTTTTATAATTAGAGATTTGTACCTACACACCAGAATGATGTGACTATATATATTTCAATTAATAAATAGTTAAATTTTTAACTTTTGTTATAATTTAATGTTTTACCTTTTTTAAACATAAGCATTTGTTGCGCGCATCACACAACTTTCAAGATAATATAACAAAGGAAATCGAAAAAATAAATTAAATAAATTTCCAAGTCAAATCCTACCTTTTCCAAGTCGAATTCAATCTTTTCCAAGTCAAATCCAACCTTTCCCAAGTCGTATTCAATCTTTTTCTGATAACGCAGCTACTGATAATAGTATCGAATAACTAAGAAAACCTTAAAATAAAGCTCTGCTTGAGCGAGCGCACATAATATTATAGTACAAATAGTATACGAACCACCGGTAACGCAGCTACCAAACCCAATATCGAATAAATTGGTAAAAATTTCGAAAAGTTAAAATACATCGATATTTGAGCGTGAGATCTTAAATTAAAAATTAAACGAATCCACTATAACACCAGCCCTTATCGAAGATGTCTTAAAAGCTAATATTAAATCGATACTTGGGCCTCTGGGAACAGTTAACAAGTCAAAAATATAGTTGATAATTAAAATTAACATAAAATTATTATAACTTGATTTTTATTTATTTATTTAAACCGAAAAAGGTGAATTTTACTTGGAAAAGGTTGAATTTGACCTGCATAAGGTTGTAGTAGACTTGGAAAAGGTTAAATTTGACCTGCATAAGGTTGTAGTAGACTTGGAAAAGGTTGAATTTGACCTGCATAAGGTTGTAGTAGACTTGGAAAAGGTTAAATTTGACATGGAAAAGATTGAATTTGACTAGGAAAAGCAATATATTAGATGGAAAAATGGTAAGGATCTATAGATTAATTAAGCTTATGGTATGAAACTAAAAAACGTCATTTATAATCACAACAATTTACAAAATATTTTTCAAACATAATAAAGGAAAGCTTTATTAAAAATAATCGACAGAGAACATATTCTATAACTAAAACATGTTTTCAGATATACGATTATTATATTTTAGACAAAAGATTATTATATTAGATCATTATAGCTTTTAGACTAGTTATTTATATCATAAGCTTAATGTAACTTAAAAAACTTTTTTAAAAAAAAGTTTCTTAGTTCTTAGATAATAGTTTTAACTATTACCAGAATAAAAGTTTTCACTAAGTCGAATTTTAAGCATTTTGCAATCAGAAACAATAAGCATTGTGAGATTAATTAAGTTGAAAAATTTTCAAGAAAACAGGTGTGACAAAAATCCACAGAAGTCATAGTTTTGAAAATATTAGAAAGAGAATTTTACCAGAGAACTTAAAGTTGTATATGTTTTTCATTTATTTTAAAGGGCTTTTCTTTAATTTACAATATATAATATTATTGTTTTGTGTAATTAGCATTTTTTAAAAACATATTGTTATGTTTTTATTGAACTATGCGTTTTCTATGTCTACGGCTGTATTTTCAATCAAACCTACACTTTAATCAAAACAGATACTTTTAAAGAAAAACCAAATATTTCCCGATTTTCATAAACTAAAACCGTTACTTCTCGATTTCATATTTTTAATAGTAATAATATTTGAGTAATATTAATCATTAATAACTTCTTTAATTCTTCAAAGTCACATTCGATACTTGTTTATGGTTCCAAGAGAAGGAAAGATATATGTTATAGCATCGAAAGCCTAATACAATGGGACTATAATCTAGAGAATTTTAATATAACCATTAAGAGCAACCTCTAAATGAGAAAAGAAAAATTATTTATGATGTGTAAAAGTTAAAAGAACAACGGACAAAGATACACAATAGGATATAAGATATTTTTATGAGCGTTAAATAAAAATAAACTAACAAAATAAATTTCATTATCATTCCTCAAATTCTTTTTTCGACTTGGGTTTATTTTCACTCATTTATACCTTATTTGTTAAAAACATATTGTTATGTTTAATTTTGGAAACTTTTTTCTTATTGAATGATGCGTTTTCTATGTCTACGGCTGTATTTTCAATCAAACCTACACTTTAATCAAAACAGATACTTTTGAAGAAAAACCAAATAATATTTCCCGATGTCCATAAACTAAAACCATTACTTCTCGATTCCATATTTTTAATAGTAATAAGATTTGAGTAATATTAATCATTAATAACTTCTTTAATTCTTTAAAGTCACATTCGATACTTGTTTATGGTTCCAAGAGAAGGAAAGATATATGTTATAGCATCGAAAGCCTAATACAATGGGACTATAATCTAGAGAATTTTAATATAACCATTAAGAGCAACCTCTGAATGAGGAAAGAAAAATTATGTATGATGTGTAAAAGTAAAAAGAACAACGGACAAAGATACACAATAGGATATAAGATATATTTTTATGAGCGTTAAATAAAAATAAACTAACAAAATAAATTTCATTATCATTCCTCAAATTCTTTTTTCGACTTGGGTTTATTTTCACTCATTTATACCTTATTGTTAAAAACATATTGTTATGTTTAATTTTGGAAACTTTTTTCTTATTGAATGATGCGTTTTCTATGTCTACGGCTGTATTTTCAATCAAACCTACACTTTAATCAAAACAGATACTTTTGAAGAAAAACCAAATAATATTTCCCGATGTCCATAAACTAAAACCATTACTTCTCGATTCCATATTTTTAATAGTAATAAGATTTGAGTAATATTAATCATTAATAACTTCTTTAATTCTTTAAAGTCACATTCGATACTTGTTTATGGTTCCAAGAGAAGGAAAGATATATGTTATAGCATCGAAAGCCTAATACAATGGGACTAATATCTAGAGAATTTTAATATAACCATTAAGAGCAACCTCTGAATGAGGAAAGAAAAATTATGTATGATGTGTAAAAGTAAAAAGAACAACGGACAAAGATACACAATAGGATATAAGATATATTTTTATGAGCGTTAAATAAAAATAAACTAACAAAATAAATTTCATTATCATTCCTCAAATTCGTTTTTCGACTTGGGTTCATTTTCACTCATTTATATCTCATTTGTTAAAAACATATTGTTATGTTTAATTTTGGAAACTTTTCTTTTATTGAATGGTGCGTTTTCTATGTCTGCGGCTGTATTTTCAATCAAACCTACACTTTAATCAAAACAGATACTTTTGAAGAAAAACCAAATAATATTTCCCGATGTCCATAAACTAAAACCATTACTTCTCGATTCCATATTTTTAATAGTAATAAGATTTGAGTAATATTAATCATTAATAACTTCTTTAATTCTTTAAAGTCACATTCGATACTTGTTTATGGTTCCAAGAGAAGGAAAGATATATGTTATAGCATCGAAAGCCTAATACAATGGGACTATAATCTAGAGAATTTTAATATAACCATTAAGAGCAACCTCTGAATGAGGAAAGAAAAATTATGTATGATGTGTAAAAGTAAAAAGAACAACGGACAAAGATACACAATAGGATATAAGATATATTTTTATGAGCGTTAAATAAAAATAAACTAACAAAATAAATTTCATTATCATTCCTCAAATTCTTTTTTCGACTTGGGTTTATTTTCACTCATTTATACCTTATTTGTTAAAAACATATTGTTATGTTTAATTTTGGAAACTTTTTTCTTATTGAATGGTGCGTTTTCTATGTCTGCGGCTGTATTTTCAATCAAACCTACACTTTAATCAAAACAGATACTTTTGAAGAAAAACCAAATAATATTTCCCGATGTCCATAAACTAAAACCATTACTTCTCGATTCCATATTTTTAATAGTAATAAGATTTGAGTAATATTAATCATTAATAACTTCTTTAATTCTTTAAAGTCACATTCGATACTTGTTTATGGTTCCAAGAGAAGGAAAGATATATGTTATAGCATCGAAAGCCTAATACAATGGGACTATAATCTAGAGAATTTTAATATAACCATTAAGAGCAACCTCTAAATGAGGAAAGAAAAATTATGTATGATGTGTAAAAGTAAAAAGAACAACGGACAAAGATACACAATAGGATATAAGATATATTTTTATGAGCGTTAAATAAAAATAAACTAACAAAATAAATTTCATTATCATTCCTCAAATTCGTTTTTCGACTTGGGTTCATTTTCACCCATTTATATCTCATTTGTTAAAAACATATTGTTATGTTTAATTTTGGAAACTTTTCTTTTATTGAATGGTGCGTTTTCTATGTCTACGGCTGTATTTTCAATCAAACCTACACTTTAATCAAAACAGATACTTTTGAAGAAAAACCAAATAATATTTTCCGATGTCCATAAACTAAAACCATTACTTCTCGATTCCATATTTTTAATAGTAATAAGATTTGAGTAATATTAATCATTAATAACTTCTTTAATTCTTTAAAGTCACATTCGATACTTGTTTATGGTTCCAAGAGAAGGAAAGATATATGTTATAGCATCGAAAGCCTAATACAATGGGACTATAATCTAGAGAATTTTAATATAACCATTAAGAGCAACCTCTAAATGAGAAAAGAAAAATTATTTATGATGTGTAAAAGTTAAAAGAACAACGGACAAAGATACACAATAGGATATAAGATATATTTTTATGAGCGTTAAATAAAAATAAACTAACAAAATAAATTTCATTATCATTCCTCAAATTCGTTTTTCGACTTGGGTTCATTTTCACCCATTTATATCTCATTTGTTAAAAACATATTGTTATGTTTAATTTTGGAAACTTTTCTTTTATTGAATGGTGCGTTTTCTATGTCTACGGCTGTATTTTCAATCAAACCTACACTTTAATCAAAACAGATACTTTTGAAGAAAAACCAAATAATATTTTCCGATGTCCATAAACTAAAACCATTACTTCTCGATTCCATATTTTTAATAGTAATAAGATTTGAGTAATATTAATCATTAATAACTTCTTTAATTCTTTAAAGTCACATTCGATACTTGTTTATGGTTCCAAGAGAAGGAAAGATATATGTTATAGCATCGAAAGCCTAATACAATGGGACTATAATCTAGAGAATTTTAATATAACCATTAAGAGCAACCTCTGAATGAGGAAAGAAAAATTATGTATGATGTGTAAAGTAAAAAGAACAACGGACAAAGATACACAATAGGATATAAGATATATTTTTATGAGCGTTAAATAAAAATAAACTAACAAAATAAATTTCATTATCATTCCTCAAATTCGTTTTTCGACTTGGGTTCATTTTCACTCATTTATATCTCATTTGTTAAAAACATATTGTTATGTTTAATTTTGGAAACTTTTCTTTTATTGAATGGTGCGTTTTCTATGTCTGCGGCTGTATTTTCAATCAAACCTACACTTTAATCAAAACAGATACTTTTGAAGAAAAACCAAATAATATTTCCCGATGTCCATAAACTAAAACCATTACTTCTCGGTTCCATATTTTTAATAATAATAAGATTTGAGTAATATTAATCATTAATAACTTCTTTAATTCTTCAAAGTCACATTCGATACTTGTTTATGGTTCCAAGAGAAGGAAAGATATATGTTATAGCATCGAAAGCCTAATACAATGGGACTATAATCTAGAGAATTTTAATATAACCATTAAGAGCAACCTCTGAATGAGAAAAGAAAAAATATGTATGATGTGCAAAAGTAAAAAGAACAACGGACAAAGATACACAATAGGATATAAGATATATTTTTATGAGCGTTCAATAAAAATAAACTAACAAAATAAATTTCATTATCATTCTTCAAATTCTTTTTTCGACTTAGTTTTATTTAAATGTTAAAAAGGATGATGAGCCTTCCTCGAAGTAGATACTAAAAAAATAACAATATAATCTTGTTAATTACGATAAAAAACAGATAAATGAATATATAAGTTGAACGAATTCGATCTCTAACTAAAGAAGGAAACTGCCAAAATATTTTTTAATTCAATTTTTTGTTTTTGAACGTAATAACAGTAATATACCGTTGGAAAGCTAAAGATCTTAGAAAAAATAATAGCTTATACACAAGCTCGTAAAAAGTTAATAAAGAGTGACGAAAAGCCGATAAAACTGGTAAAGGTTATCGAAAATAATATAATAGATACTTTAAAAAACACGTTTCTGTAGAAATTCATTTTAATTAATTTTTTATTACTTTCACTCATTTGTATCTCTTACTGCACTTGAAAATTCTTCAATCGATTCTTCGGACTTAAACTTCGGAGGTAAGTGAGAGTCGTGAGTTGCCCACACCAGATTTTTTTTTAAATGAACGTTCAAAACGTTAAAAATAAAATGATTGTTGTCGTAATTTTTAGTTTTGTAGCTATTGTATACCTTCCTTCTAACATTATAAAGTGGTCAAAAATACATTAATAGGGTACTCACTACGTTTGCTATAGCATGCTATTTATGTTATTTTGCTAAACCCGTCGAGTTTCTACAGTTATTTCCTATATAAAATTGATGGATTTAGCACAATAGCACAAATAGCAACGTATAACAAACGTAGTGAGTACCCTAATATCATAAAAAATAAGGTGAAAGCAAGTAAATTACGGAATGGTAGAGAATTCCGAATACTTTTGACACTCACTGTAGTTATTGGCTCACGGTATTGGAAACAAACTCTACTGGCGTTATTATTGTTTCTTCAAGTAAATGTCCATTTGTTTTAGCGGTATTCATCACAATCGTGAAAGGTATATTTATCAAAAAGTTGGCAACCTTTTATCAAGCAATTTTCAATTCCTTTAAGTAATTGCCTTGGACATGATGACCATTGTTGCGGCTGAGTATGGTGGTGAGGTCGTTAGCTCTAATACCAAGCAATTAATGCTTTGGCTGTAGATGGAATAATTAGTTAGATTACTGGTTCTAACTTACTACAACTGGTTGGTCTATCGATATTTTCATTTTTTTTTTTTTTTTTTTGTCCTACTCTCTCGATAAGTCGAAGAAAAAACGAAGCAGACTGTTATCCATGCGACATTGGAACCCATACTGGCATATAAGAGCATAATGTCAAAGAAATATGGAATTAAATCAGTTAGAGGATTAGGCTAAAAATAAATGAAGAATTGTTGGTATCAATTTTGGAAATCACAAAACTCATAGATATTTTTTTTACTTTACTTCACTGAAGTATATATGTATTGCGATCGTGAAAATTTCCGAATATCAGTTTTCCACGGAATTCAGTTTTAAGGTCCCCAGAATCCAAATGACCAAGTCCTGCAAAAAGGTCTGTGTATCTGTTTGTCAGTGTGTGTGTGTGGTAAATCGTAAACGAAAATTCGAATAGAACTGAAATTCGATATTTAAGACAACTAAACGCCCGAGTCGTTACAGCAACTTTTTCATTAAAATTGGACCCAGGGAAGTTGTACTTTATACCATGAATTTTGCACCTTTTTACTGCTTTCTTAAAAACGGCTTTAACGATTTTGATTAAACTCGCTATATGAATGTCAAATTTTATGGGCTTTAATATGATCTGATTGGAATAGTCTTACTGGGCTTAAATGCCGTTATTTTAATTTTTCCTTCTCTAAAGTACCTTTAATTTTATAGATTTAAAAAAATCAAGTCCATCATCTTGTTAGCATTGATAAATAACAGCTAAGTATGCATGTTGAGCGTTTTTGATAAACAGCTAAAAGAGAAAAGTTCAAACATATTTTGCATGCAATTTTTTTGTTTTTGGACACAATAATAGTAATATAGACGTATAATATAAGAATAAGAAATAATAATAATAAAAGAATAATAATAATAATAATATAAGAAAGAGAAAGATTTTAGAAAAAATATTATCTTATACAAAAAGACGTAAAAGGTTGTGATGGGCCTGATGTATGTGAGGGAGTGAGGTTATAACACACAGCTGGTGGGAGCAAAGAGGTTATGTGAAATGGATTTGTCACTGCCTCAAACATGTTTATATTTTAGTTTTATTTATATTTAATTGAAGGTCATTTTTATTTATTATTTTATTTTCTGTGTTTTATGATAGTAGAAAGATTATTTTATTTTACAGTGGCAAATCCATTGCAACCTCTCACCAGCTGTGGGTTGGCTCTATCTCGATTTTGTGTGTGCTCCTCATAGTGTGTTCTTCTTTTGTACTCTATTCTTCCATGCTTATTTTACTGTTTTTAACATTACGAACAATAAAAGAACCATTCGTACTAATAGTGCCAGGCTGTAGTTATTTCGCCCTCACCTCCTCAAAAGTGGTGACCCCGACGGTGAGTTTTAAACTATTATTTTTTCTTCTCTTACTCCTTTTTTTTTTTATTTTTCTGGCAATATCATTACAATGCCATTCGATTTATTCACGCTGGACATGGAGGACAAGAAAGTGGAGGTGGAAGTCAGCATCGGCCCCCAATGCGCTGGCGAGATTGCCAACTTTATATAGAGAAGAGCCAGATCTGTGGTTCATTCAAGCTGAGGCGGTATTCAGCTCATGTAAGATCAGTAATAGTAAGAGCAAATTTCAGCTGATTATCGCCCAGCTTGATTTTCAGACTCTTCGACAAGTCGCAGATCTGGCTCGCAATCCGCCTGTTAATGAGCCCTATGAAAGGTTAAAAGAGCGGCTACTTTCCAGCTTCGGGCAGTCAGATAGCTGGAAGATGAAAAAACTCCTGGAAGAGCAGAAATTGGGCGATCAGAGGCCTTCCCAATTTCTGCGAGAGATGCAGCAGCTGGCAGGAGAGAAGGTCCCGGAGGACATGCTTAGTACTCTGTGGCTCCGGGGGTTACCTGAGGGAATGCAGGCGGCTTTGGCTGCTACCGATCATACTGATCTGACCAAGTTGGCCCGCATCGCAGATAAAATAGCGGAGATTCAGCAACCCCCAGGTAATCCGATTATGGCTTATCAGCCGGAGCCAACTCCGGGGCCTTCAAGAAGAGATGGAGGAGACATAGGAGCTGCCATCGAGCGCCTGACTGCCGAAGTAGCCGCTCTAAAAGCGCAAATGGGGGCCAGGACAAGTCGGCGGGACAGCGGATCGCCTAGTCGGAATCGCAGGGGCTCTAGAAGCAAGAGTAGACGGCGTCTCTGTTTTTACCACGAACGCTTCAGAGATAAGGCGACCAGATGCCGTCAGCCCTGCGACTGGAAACCGGCTAGGGCTTTAAACTAGTCATAGCGGCGAACAAGGCGGGTCCCGTCGCTATGGCTAACAACCGTCGACTCTTCGTCTCTGACAGAAAGTCCGGGGTCAGATATCTGGTGGATACCGGAGCCACCCTATCTGTCTACCCGGTGACGAACAGGACGAAGGCCACCGAGGAGTTCACGTTGTATGCTGCCAATGGGACGCCCATTCCAACGTATGGCACCATTGTCCAGAACCTTGATCTGGGGCTCCGGCGGAAAATGTCGTGGCGATTTATCGTTGCCAAGGTTAGCCATCCCATCATCGGCGCGGATTTACTTTTTCACTACAACATGATGGTAGATCTCGCCGGGTGCCAGCTGGTGGACCAGAGGACGGGGCTGACATCTAGAGGTAAATTGGCGAAGGTACCGGTGCCCACCATCTGCTCAGTACCAGCAGGAGAATGGTACTCCGCCCTGCTGCGCCGGTACCCTGCTGTGACTCAGCCTTCGTCCTTTATGACAGAACCGAAGCACGATGTCGTCCATCACATTGAGACCAGGGGAGCCCCAGTCACCGCGAGAGCCCGCCGCCTGCCACCGGGAAGATACAACACATCCAAGAAGGAGTTTATGCAGATGATGGATGAAGGGATCTGCAGACCGTCGAATAGTCCTTGGGCCAGTCCGCTAATATAAAGTGATGAATAGTGAATAAACTTATTTAATATAGTTATATTATTTAATCTAGATCACATGCTTCCAACGAAAATGAATACAAGTTTTATTGAAATCAACCTAAAACATTTTTCAAATTGAAGTATATTTAATAGTTTATAAATTGATTTTAACAGTGTGTTGCCCGCACCAGATTTTTTCTTAAAATATCCAAATAAGGATACTTAAGGAAAATTCCGTGCACAAGGATAGATGCTTCTATTACTCTCTTAATCTGGAACTAAAACTCCTAGATTAAAAATAAACGAATACTAAAACTTAAAACTATTATTTATTAATATTATTTAATAAAAAAAGAAAATTGAATCAAAACATTAATGCTAACATTCTTTGGATTATTAAAATTCCCTAACGCTTTTTATAAAAGCATATATAGCATCATATATAAATAAATTTCTCTTTAAGATTCTTGTCCTGGTTTATTATTTTCAAAATTATCAAACCTTACGTTTCAAGGTACTTAGTTAACATTTCATGTAACACAAACCAATATATACGCTTGTAACTCAGTTATTTTCAAAGATAGAGAAAAATTTCTATCGATTTTTAGAATCAGTAAAAAATAGGTAATTGAATTTCCCAAAAACGATAAAAGAATCATTAAAATCGGTTGTGATATAGCGTTTTGAAATTTGCAGTGGTGATGCAACATTTTTCTTTGAGTTATTTATTCCTTTTCATATTAGTTAACAGTCTATAAATAACTCTATAAACAATTATATCCTGATATAGTTATTTGGAAATAGTAAACCATTATTTAATAATTTGCAGTTCTATTTATTCTTAATACTTTTTTTATTAATTGATTTATTTCCTTTTTGTAATTCTCCTATTTTAATCATATTTTTAGTTTCAAAATTACAAAGAAAACAAATAAAAAAGGAACTTTATCCTACAAACGCTATTTAATGTCAATCGCACTGAACAACAAACTGGTAAATACTGAATATTAAACTACAAACGATAAGTAGGTTATACAACAATAGCTGCGTAAGGTTATTACCATAAGTACCCTAATAAGTTCCGAAGATAAACATAATTTGTTTTAAAAGAAATTAAAAAAAAAAAAAAAAAAAAAAAAACCTTTGTAACAAACTTGTACCTTTGTAACAATGGTGAGGTCTAAAAGAAAATAGGATAATCTAAAAAGATCTATTTTTAAAATTAAGGAATTCAATATTTTATGATAAATCTTATATTTCCAGTCAAGTTTAAATATTAAGGAAGCTAATATATCCAATTCCTCAGACCTATAATACCAAATGTAAAATAACTTTTCCATGTTACGGATCTTCTAAACGTTGATACGTTTAATGAAAAAATATTACAATAATAAATGAATCATAAAAAATTATAAATTAATAATAAAATATTAAAATAAAATTGTACCTCACTTACAATTTTATTGACTGTGAGGTACAATTGGTATAGGCAACTTACTAATAAATTGTTAATTATAGACGCGGCTGACATATTAAATATCAAAAGTAAAGCCTTATTTGAAAGAGAATTAAATAACGCTGTTGAAAAATTCAATAATCATAATCTTTCCCTAGATATTCGGGCTATTTTACACTCAAAGTTTAATCCTAATTTTAGGAAAATTAGTAGCTTAAATATGGGGGAATATTATTTGAAAATAAAGGGACCTATGAGGAAACATAGATTGATCAGTCAACTAAGACTATGTCAACCCAATAAACTGAAAGTTCTTAGTTACGGATTCCAAAGTGGTTATTCAGAAAATAGCGTTGAATGCCCTATTTGTAATTCAAGTGAACCAGAAGATTTAAATCATTTTTTGTTGCAGTACCCTGTTTACTCCCCGTCAAGAAATAAGTACTTGAGGACGTATATTGGAAATATGTCTGACAATGACCTCATAGTACAACTTTTGTTGCAAATAGAAAATAAAAAGCAATTTGAAAATTTATTTTATTATGTAACAGAGTGTTTAAAGCTAAGAAATTTGTATCTTTCTATTCAAGAATAATTTAAGCACATTACTAAAATAACAATAATTGAATTTGTTAAACTATTTATGATTAATTTATTTGTTTAATATTTATACACTTACAATTTATTTTTCCTTTTATTATGTATTTGTTTTTGAAGCGTATTTTGTTTAGTATAGTTGCAATAGATTTCTTTGATTTATGTTTAAATGTTTCATACAACTCAACTTCATTTGTATGGGCTAGCCCGAAAACAAATAAAGTGATTTATTAATTATCTAGTAAGTGTCGGAGTAACCGAAAGCGGAGAGCAGTTTCTTGACGTTTCAGTCTAGTGTGCGGATGTTGGACGTCTGTCAAGTAGGAGTCCTAGGTAGCGAATCTGTTCAACTGGGACATGCGAAATATTATTAAGGGAAACTGTAGGGCATAATGGCATAGGTTTACAACGAAAGGTAAAGGTTATTTGAGGAGATTTGCTAGATTTTATTTTAATTCTCCAATTCTGACACTATACCTCAAGGTCTCAGATGTGAGATTGGAGAGTTAAAATTCAACCTAAAAGATATTTTTAGTGTTTTCTCTTCGATGTGTATCTTCGATTTAATTTCTTACACATTTCCCCACCATTTACCAATATTAACCAAGGATAATCGCAATATTCCTTACTCTTTTCGATTCAACAAAATTTTAAAGTTCTCTAGAAAAAAAAATTTAAAAATTCTGTACTAAAGCAATGTGTAACTATATTAATGAAGATAAAATCTGCATGATATAAAAGTCACTTACCTATACGAGTATATGAAATATATAGTAGGGAAAAGTATTGCGATCATGAATATTTTCTAATTTCAGTTTTCAACGGAAATAAACGTTTTGGGGTACTCTGAGTCAAAATGACCAAGTCCCGCAAGAAGGTCTGTGTATCTGTTAAGTCTAGCAAGAAAACGAATACTGAAATTTCATATTAAAGACAAGTAAACTAGGACATGATACATCGCTAGAATGCCTAAGAGTTTGGAAAAGTGATTAAGTAATAAATCAAATCATAGAAGGGAATGGGGAATGACAAAAACTTATATATTCAAGTTATAATAATTTCAACTTTTGGATCATTCCTTAAGAAACTCACATAATGACAAAGAAAATATTTATATTTTTATTTGTTAACCAGTCCACAATTACAGAGGAATGGGCCTAACATTCAATCATAATTATCAATGGTGTCGGTCAAAAACAAAAAAATAAATAAATAAATAATAATACCCTTATAAATTTGAGGCTTCACGTTTTAAGATACGTGGCGTTCAAAAATCGAATGAGAGAAAATCCCTTTGTTCTCCTTGCGAATTAGGTAATAACATCTGATTATCACTGTTTTACGTAGAATTAAATTTCCTAAAAAACAAAAAAAAAATATATCAAAATTGGTTAAGAATTTGCCAAAGTGAGACATAAGTTGTGATTGGCTATTTTAATTGGAAATAAATTGACAATATGGGTGTTGGTCTTTCGTTAGTTCTTTGGTTTCTTGAAAACTCTCTCTCTCTCTCTCTCTATATATATATATATATATTATATTTGTTTGATCAGTTCTCGACTGTTGATAATTTAAGTTATGTTGTTCTCAGGTTTCAGTCAATTGATTGACTGAAAATCTGAGAACTAACAAATAAACTTATATATATATATATATATATATATATATATATATATATATATATATATATATATACGTAAGTTAATTACCTACACAGCTATATAATATGATAATCTCATTATTATAAAATAATAAACTATTACGTAATAAATTGCTGCGTTTCTTTTATTAATGTAACTAATACTTAGGAGTTGCGTTTTTAATTTTTCCCTTTTACAAACCGTATATTTAAAAAAAAAATTAAAATAGATTTACGTTTTATCGGCAATATTGAGCAAATATATTTATTTGCTCAATACTATTGTATTAGAGCTAGATTTTTTTATTGTCAGCCGGCTGTACATGAATAAATGTATATGTATATATAAATGAATAAATAATATTGTAATATGAAAATTAAATCATTACAATAAGAAAATACAATATTTGTCACAATTAAAAAAGCAAAACAACAAAACTAAAGTAATAAATTGGTATATTGTAAAATATTGAGGAAAATGTGTGATGTGAAGTTTTATAATTTTTCACAATTTAAATAAAATAAGTAAATAATGTTTTCAATTATATCCTTAAAAACATTAAATGGATATTATGACTAGCAAAATTGTTATGGATGAAATACTTCATATTCATATTACAATATTATTAACATTTTTAAATTATGTATTTTTTCAGACCCAGACTCATTGCACATCTAGACAGTATAACGAACCTTCACAGAAGATTTTAGCTTTAGAACCATAGTCGTTTTAGGGATAATGCGATGACCAAAAAATAGTATGAAATGATACTTTCGTTTATAAATATTTATATATATATATATTTTTTTTTACGATATTTTTTTTAAGATTTAATAAGAAGACAAAAAATCTAATGCGGGTAACACACGACTTTCATTTACCTAAGCTGTTAAAATAAATTTTAGAACTATTAAATAAACTTAAAATTGAAAAAAAAAAATAATATAATTTTAATAAATAATTTATTCAATTTCGTTTAAAACATATTATTTTATTAAATGAGTATAGCAATATAAAATTGTTACATATAATTATCAGCAATAAGCTTATGCCCTATTACTTACCTTGCTTTACTTTGTATACAAGATAATATTTTTTATAAAACCTTTAGCTTCCTAACGGTATAATATACATCTATGATACTGTTCTTATGTTCAAAAAACTAAATATTAAATGAAAAAAATGTTTGCTCTGTTTTCCTTTATTTTTGTTATCAATATTATTTTTAGTCAGTATATCATAAATCTTTATTACTGTTTTTATTTTCAAAAACACAATAATCTGTTTAAAAATTATTTTTGCCCTTTTCTCCTGTATTGGGATCTTGAATTCGTTCAACGTTTACATATAGCCGCTTTTCGTTAGTGCTAATAAGATTAAATGGTTAATTTATTCAAATCTACTAAATTGAAGCAAGTTCAGAGGAAGAAAATTTAAAATATCCGCATTCAAGCCCTGACAGACTATTTCTATCAAAATGAAATCTACATGATATTAAAGCCCATTAAATTTTGCATCAATTTAGGGAGTTTAATCAAAATCGTTGAAGCCGTTTTTGGGATAATCGTAACAACGTACAAAATATATGGTATAAAGTGGCTCTTCTGGTTAGCTGATTTTGATGAAAAAGTTGCTGTAACATCTCGGCCGTATATTTGCCTTAAATATGACATTTCATTTTCATACGACTTACCGTGTGGTGCACACACTCAACCTTTTTTCGAGACTTGGTTATTTGGACTCAGAGGATCCTAAAACATGCATTTCCTTTGGAAAATGGAATTCGTAAATTTTCGCGATCACAATGCTTTCCTATACTATATATTTCATACATATGTAAGGGACAGTAATAAACAAATTTTTATTCATTAAACTAGGAATCCTTGATCGTGCACGCCTTTATTTATTTTTCATTACATTAAAATATAACAATGTTTAGTGTATTCAGGACTAGTTAATATATATTTTATTAGTTACTTATAAATTCATAATTTATTATGTGTATGTTGGTCAAGTTAAGAAATATCAACAATGCAAGTCCTGAAATCAGCAAAATGTCCACCTAGTCAAACGTAATAATTTCTGTATTTCTATAAATTATTAAAAAAATAAGACATTTCAAAACAATATAAGACCTTCAATAAATCAAACATTTTTAAATTAATCGGTTTATAAATATTGGTATATTTAAAATAAGTTCCAACCGAACTTAAAGAAATGTCCATAAAGGTAGATATGTAAATTATTATTAAAAATACATCACGAACGCAATACTTTCCCTTACCATATAAATCATATATAATTGTGTCAAATTACTAAATAAATAAAAAATAATAAACAGTTTTCACTCTGAATCTAATTCAATTCAGTGATAGGGAAAATTGTTTCAATCACGAAAAGACCATCATTTTAATCCTACGATTGCACAGTTTGCGTGTTAATTACTATAACTATTAATGTATTACCATTAGGTTGCATTTTAATAAGGATCAAGTGACGCCTTCTCGTAAGATGCAGAGGTACTCCTCAGCAGCGGACATCTTGAGAACTGGAAGGACGAACGGCGTTAGGCCACCTCGATCCTCGACACTAATCCCGCCAGTGCAACACTCTCCGTTCCCGATATCTTCTTTAATTAGGGTTCAGCGACAACTAGTTACCACTAGTCTTGAAGACCAGATAGATCCGCCCGGAATAAAAGCTAAGGATAACCGAGTCATTAAATTCGCTTAGAATCATACAAAGAGCTGAAAATATGTAGAACATGAGTAACTCTATACCCCAAAATCTGAAGGTGATACAAATGTGCAGTTAAATATTTCCGTAAACAATGAAAATTAGGACGTTTTATTCGATTTTATGATGATATTGATTTTATTTTCAATTGATTTAAAGAAAAATCTGGTGAGCTCAACGACGATTTAAAGCGATGCTGAAAAATTTAAGAACAAATGAGTTTCGAGGTATCAAATAACAAAGAAATGTTTTATCTATAGAATTTTTTTATAGGACAATCACTTTAGTATATGCTCTTTTTTATCACTCACCATTAATTCCAATAATTTGATCGTAAATATATTTTTACCTTAACTTATTTTATTTTTTGTCCACCCTTCTTGCCTTTAAAGGTTTCAAGGGCAGTGGATAAAGGGTGGGAATAAATACCGAGTTAAATGCCCCGGGCACGAACACTTAATTATTTTATTCTATGTTTCCGGTCATCTGTGGTTGGTGGTCAACGCGTGCTAAACCACTCGCCCATCCCGCCCCTTATATATCATTTAATATACTTTATATAAATACTTAATATACTATGTATGAAATACACTTAAATATACTATATGAAATATATATTACGGAAAAGTATTGAGATAATGGAAATTTTCAGTGAAAATACTAGTTTTAGTGTCCCCTATGTCCAAATAACCATGGTCTGTGTCTGTTTAGAGGTCGGGTGGCCGAGTGTTTTAGAGCGCCTTGTTTTACATCCACAGATGACCAGACACTTGGAACCAAATAATTACGGCTTCGCGTCTCGGTGCCGAGGGCTTTTATTAGGGCATATATCCCTCGTATAGCCTTCAAAGGCAAGGGGTAAACAGTATGGTAAGTCTAGAATGAAAATGAAAAATCGTACGAACCTGAAATTTTACATTCAACACAGCTATACGTCCCAGATGCTACAGTCGTTTCGTCGAATCGGCGAACCAGAAGAGCCACTTTATATTAAGCAGTTTACACCATTTTACCTATTGTTTACATTTTACTATTTTACGATTTTCTCAAAAGGCTCTTAAGATTATGATTAAACTCGATAAATCGAAGTAAAATTGAATTGGCTTCCTCTAATGTACTTTTGATTTTGTAGATTCGAAAAAAATAAACACAGCATCTTGTAAATATTGATAAATTATACGCATGCCCTTTTTCTTCCTAAACCTTTACTACGCCTGTACAAGGGAACGAGCCTTATATTATTCTATTTTTCATCAATGATAACAATAAGAAATAGGGGTAAGCCAAGAAAGCGTAAAGCAAAAGAATAACTTAAGATGGGAACAATTATTTTAGATTAAATAATATTTCAATAAAAATTACATTCAACAACTCATGTTTATGCATTTCTTGTCACTCATCATTTGTTATTGGATAACATTTTTTCTAAAATATGTTGCTTTCCCAATGATATCTTCTTCATCTATATTACAATTATTGATTAAAATGTTTGTTATTTTTTTCCTTCATTATTGTTTTTTCAAATTCGTTTATATTTCATATTTGCTCACTATTCGTCAATGGAAACCACAGGTAATGGTTATTTTTTCGAATCGACAAAATTAAAGGTTCATTAGAGAAAGAAATCTTACCATTTAATTTCTGCCAGACTGTTTGAATCAGAATAAAACCTGCGTTAAATTAATATCTATTTAATTGAGAGATTTTAATCATACGAGCCATTTCTGAGCAAATCTTAATGCAGTGAATATTTTAGTTGTTGATTTTGTTTAAAAGAATTTCTGTACCGCCCGGACATATACTTGTCTTAAATATGAATTTTCAACTCTGAACGACTTTTAGTTTTTTAACTAAATTTACTATATACACAAAGGTGTAGGACTCCCTCCGTACGTTAGCATTGTAAGGACAGCAACAGAAATATAAAGTGACAGTAAATGAATTAACAATAAACTATACTCACAAACCTTTATGAGACAAACCGTTTAGATTTACGTTTGAAACATATAAAGGAGTAAATGAAAAAAATAAAAAGCCTATTTATTTTTGGATTAAATGAAATTTACATTTTTCGATTTTTTTTAAATTCAGCCAACAAAGCATGCCTATAAATTTCCTTTAGAGGTGAAAATTCCAGCTTCTCGTTTTCTCTTCATTCTGAAAAAATGCAGCTTTTCACTATGATTTTTCACGAGAATAAATACTTTTTTCTTACGCTACATCCTTCAAATAATAACATTCGCTAAATAATTGGATTGATGTTTATAATAGAACTTCGAGTGAATTTCAAATCAATTTCATTAATTAACTAAAATAAACCAAATATCTGTTTTAAGTGAAAAAGTCATCGCATTTTTATTAGTATTACTTATTATATTATATTTTCTTGTTATCAAAGCAACAATTAGTGATCGACTCAATTTTCTCATGTTGATTTTCATAGAATATAATTTTTTTTTTTTTTTAATTTGACTAAATCTTGATTCGTTCTGAATTTAAGACTACTTTATCCTAAGGTAATTTAAAAAATATATGATAAAATATATTTAGTTTGTTAATAAAATATATTCCAAATTTAATCTTATTCCTATCCATTGAACCCTAGATACCGCCAAAAAATCCTTTGTTTTCGTGAGAATACGAATAACAAGAAATATTTAATAACTTTAACTAATTTGAATTAAATGTAACTGATCTCATTGCTGAATGTAATTGATCTCATCCCTACTATCAAACGAAATCATTCACAGAAAATGACTGTGTTGCATTAGAACTGAATTATATTATGATAAAATATTATGTAATGTTCTTTTGAATTGTAATTTATTTTTTTCACTAAATCCATCATATTATTTATTTTACATTTAGGTGCCGTGTACCACATCATTAGGTTAGAGGCACTGTTCGTTGGATTAATTACAAATTTTTGTATAAATTAATATTTTTGATAAATTCTATTACGTTATTGTGGAATTTCGTGTTATTTCCTAGTAGTTGTAGTAGCTTGAGCCCGTCGATTTCATTATTACTTCTTTCTTGTTGGTATCTGTTGCACTCTACCATTATGTGTTTTGCTGTGACTTTTACCTTACAGTGTTCACATATTGGTGGAGTTCTACCTTCCAATAATGACTGTGCGTGAGCCTTGTGCGTCCTATCCTCAGTCTGGTTAGCACTAATTGATCCCTTATTTGGTCTGAGATGAGGTTTCCAGGCATCGTGTGTTTGACTTGAAGTCGGGCAAGGTAATGGAAATTTGGGGGACTGGAAAGAGAGTACAGTTCCCTTCTATGACTGCGTGCCCTGGGATCCACATGAAATTTTTTTTTATTTTATTTTATTTTATTTTTTATTTTTTTTTTTTTTTTTTTTATTTTTTACAATCTGTCCAATTTAGGACATTTTTAATATGGATAAAGTACAACATTCATACTGCATTCACACGATATATACAAAACAATAAATTTATATAATAATAATACAATATAAATAAATACAAAACAAAATCAATAAAAATATATACAAAAGTCACTCATACCTATTTACAATTCACAAGCATACAGCACGTGAGTGGAGAATCTAGCCAATGCTAGAACTCCAATATACATTTTACAACAGGTCTCGAGGCCACTGCCGTTTCAACCTTCTAGGAGGATGGTAAGGATGTGTGGAGCTGGATAAGGATTGAGCTAGGGGATTAGGGTGATGGATAAGGTTCTGATGGAATTTAGAGAATTTTAATGGTATAAGGTCTAAAATAAATGGAATATTTAGGTCGTGGTGTAAGGTATGGTTGGATACATAATAAGGAGCATTAACTATTGTTCGGAGGACCTTTGATTGGAAGGATTGAATGCGTTTGATGTTAGAAAATTTAGCTGTCCCCCACAGTTCAAGTCCGTAGGTCCAGATAGGTTTCAGTACTGTCTTGTATATTAGCAGTTTGTTCTCGATAGATAATTTAGAATTTCTGTTCAGTAGTCTGTATAATTGTCCAAATCGTCGATTAAGTTCTTGTCGTTTAAGTCTAGTATGCGGGTTCCAAGTTAGTCTTTTGTCCAGAAGGAAGCCAAGATACCGGACTGTGTCGGAGAAAGGAAGCGGTTAAAGAGAACTGGAGGGCAGGATTGTCTTCGAAGGGTAAAGGTGACATGTCTGCATTTGGATTGATTTACTTTGATTCTCCAGTTGTTACACCAGTCTTCAATTTGAGAAAGGTGTGTTTGGAGGCTTGTAGATGCAATGTCGGGATCTAAGTGAGAGGATAGGATTGCTGTGTCATCAGCGTACGTTGCTAGGAAGGTATTAGGGCAAAGAGGAATATCAGCCGTGTATATATTGTAGAGGATAGGACCAAGGACACTACCCTGAGGAACACCGGATTCGACTGGATAATAATTGGAATATTCTGCACCACAACGAACTCGGAAGGAGCGGTTTGATAGATAGGATCGGAGGACTAGGTATAAGGATAGGGGTAAATGGTTTTTGAGCTTAAAGAGCAATCCCGGGTGCCACACCCGGTCAAATGCTTGCGTTATGTCCAGAAATGCACCCGAGCAGTACTCCTTGTTCTCAAGGGCAGAGGAAATATGGTCAACGACTCGGAGCCCTTGCTGAACGGTTGAATGTTGGGAACGGAATCCAAACTGATGGGAAGGAATAGTGTGGGATTCTAATAACGGTAATATTCGTTTGAGGAGGATTTTTTCAAAGATTTTTGAAAGGATTGGGAGTAGGCTGATAGGTCTATATGATATCGTAGTGTTAGGAGGTTTACCTCGTTTTAGGAAGAGAATTATTGTGGAATGTTTCCATAAGAGAGGAAAATGAGTAGTGCGTAGAATGGAGTTGTAAATATATGTAAGAAATATAACGGCTTTGGATGGAAGCTGTCTGAGAATCTGAGGAGTGAGGAGATCGTATCCAGGAGATTTACGGAGTGCAAGTTTTCGGAGAAGATACTTGACCTCAGAGGGATTAACTGCTTTAGGAGGTAATGAAAGCGGGATTGGAGACTGAAGGAACTGTTCCACTACTGAAGTGTGGTTTGGATTGGATTCTGGATGAGGTGTGAAGACTTGGGAAACGTATTTGGCAAGTTCCTCGGCTTTGTCTTCATCAGACGCAGCCCAGGAACCATTACTACGACGGAGGGGATGGGAAATATGGTGGGATTTTAGAATTTTCTTGGTGACATTCCACATGGAATTGTCACAAGCCGAAAGAGAAGAAAGGAAGGAACTAAAGGATTGGGAACGGAAGGTCGCCAACTCCCTCTTTAATTATCTACAATAAAAGTTATAGGAGCGGCGATCTGTGGGGTGACGGGTGCGTTGCCATAAGGATCTGGATCGGCGTTTGGTGCGGATGAGGTCTATGAGGTGTTGTGGTAAATGATTTTGGTTATGACTTATCTGGGAGTGCTTGGGAGAGGAGGCAGTCCAAACAGCTTGTTGAATAGCGATGGTGAAGGAGTTTACGGCATCGTCAAGGTCATCTGGAGTTTTGAGTTTCACTCTGAGGTCAATATCACTGGTCAGGATTTGGCGAAAAAGGTCCCAGTTTACTGGTCCTCTGATAAATGACGGTGGGGTGGGTTTAGGAATAGGAATTAGGGATACTTTAAGGAGCAATGGACTATGGTCAGAAGACAGTTCATCAAGGCGAGTCACCGACATGTTTAGGGAGCCTAATCCGCTGTGAATGAAGAAGTCAAGGATGTCAGGATTACGGTTAGGATCAGTTGGCCAGTAGGTAGGGGAGTCAGGAGGCAGGAGGTTGAAACGTCTAGAGCTGAGTGCAGACTGTAAATTCCGCCCACGACAATTCGTGGATCTGCAACCCCATTGTTGGTTCTTAGCATTCATGTCTGCACCCAGAATGAAGTGGTTTCCTAAGGCATTGAGGAAGGATTCGAATAGAATGTTGGAGATGGAATGTTTAGGAGGGCAGTACGCTGATGCGAGGGTGATCGGAAAAGAAAAAGTCTTGATTACTATGGCGGTGCATTGTAGGAAATCATAGGAGGGAACTGGGAGTATATGGTGGGAGAGGGACTGGTGCACAATGACAGCAGTACCGGCATGGGCTTTTCCGTCTAGGTGGTCTGTACGGTATGTTACGTATTGCGGTATTTTAAAGAACTGTTTAGTGGTTAGTCTAGTTTCAGTAATAAGTGCTACAACAACGTTCTTGTCTTGCAATAAAGCTGTAAGTTCGTCAGTGTGATTTCTAACACCATTCGCATTCCAAAGGAGAATGGACAAGGAGTTAGGTGTAGTCATTTAAGGATTTTTTAAGGAAGGGATTAAATTTGATACGAGATTAGTAAGTAGTGATATTAGCGGCATAACAAGAGATTTGATTTCAGTGATGAAGGATGTCATCAAACTTGTAAGGTCTGTGACATTTGATGGAGGAGGAATATGAGAAATTTGATGCGGATGAGGTTTTTGAGGGTTGGGTAAATTTTGAGGAATAGGTGGTTGTGGAAGGGGTTCAGGATTTTGAGGTATGCGTTGTTCCGGCAGGGCCTCTTTGTTCTGGTTCCCACCTCCAAGCAGATGGGCAAATGTTACATTGGAATCAATTGTTTTTGAAGGTTGTCTTCTGCTTCTGATCGGTTCAGCTATTTCATCCAGATTCTGAGGTTTTTGGTATCTGCTTTTGAGGTTCTTGTAGATTTGACATCCCTTGTAGTTAGCCGGGTGGTCCTCTAGGCACAGAGCACATACAGCGGGTGTTGATCTTAATCGTGTACATTCTTCTGATTTATGTTGTTCACCGCATTTCACACAGCGTGGTGTGTGGTGACAGTAAGTTCTCGTATGACCATATGCCTGACAATTATGTCACTGAACTATTTCTTTCTTAGTGTAAGGTTTCTCAACTCTTACACTAGTATAGTACAACCTATTGAGGTCGTAAATTTTTTCAACTCCTGCTGATGGTTCCAAGTCCACGAAGAATAGAGGCAGTGGAATTTTATCTTTTAGGACATTGGTCACTTGCCGCACTTTATAGCCTATCTCCGTCAGTTCTTCTTTGATAGCTGTAACTGGTGTCGAAGGGTGTAGGTTTCTAATTACAACCCTTAAAGCTCTCTCCTGGCGCAACTGATAGGTATGAAAATCAGCTTTGGTCTCAGTCAGATATTTCACTATTTTTCTGTAGCTTTCGGCGGTAGTCGGGGATATTCTAGTATCACTGGTTCTACTTATACAAGAATAACTATTAGGATCAGTTACTTTGTTTAAATGCGCACACATCAGTTGAAAATTTTTAATATTTTTAACAAATATTGGTGGAGGTAGTGGTTCCCTGGGTATAGGAGAAGATTCTATGGTTTCTTTTTCATTTTGGAGGATCTGAAATGGATTCGGTGTAAAAAAACGGCGATTCATCAGTTAATCCTTGTGATGATGTGCTAGGCTGTGGTTCAGATCCTAAAGAGGTAGCTGAAGCGGTCGCTGGTGGAATCATTTTTTTATTATTTTCACGGCGAGGTCTCTGTTTTGTAGGAGACGAGTTTGAACCTGCAGATCTAGATCTTTTACTTGTAGCTTTTGAGGACATAACTTGATGGAAATATCTCATTGATAAAAAAAAAAAAAAAAAAAAAAAAAAAAAAAAAAAAAAAAAAAAAAAAAAAAAAAAAAAAAAGGAACAATAATAAATAAATAATGAGATGAGAATGAGAAGGAAAGATAATAAAAGAAAGATAACTTAAAGAAAAGCAAACCCGAGCTTGCAGAGCTAGCGGCGATCAGCTGATCAGTGACCCTCCTTTCACTTTTCGCGATTCTACAAAGTAAATTATAACTTTGCTTACCGATATTTCTCCAATACTCACTGCTGTGGTTTTCTTGAAGTCTAGTGATGTTTTCCAGACTGAACTCAAGCGAATTCCTACTGAAAAGAGCAAAAATCTGAGAGACGAAGTGCCACATGAAATTAACAGTTTTTTTTCTTGTTATGGTTTCAATAAGAGTAAAAATGTTTGACAAGATGTAATTGTTATTTATTTTATTTTTACTGATGCTATTGAGGGCCGATAATATTAGTACCGAGTCTAATATTAGACTCCATCATCATATTATAAATAGATACTGAATATTATGAATTAAAAACTATAATTTTACACGAATTGTATACAAAATTCGTAATTTATAGAGTGATAGATTCTCTATTGGATATTGGATACATCATAATTGATCTTTCTAAATTGAAATTAATAAAACGATAAAATTGTTTAAATGCAAGGAAGAAAAACTACACAGACATAAATATACACTAATAAAATTATTTATTGATATGGATATGACTATTGCAGAGGGTCTGTAACTTTCATCGTGTAACGTTTATCACCCTTAGTTTGACATGCTCTACCTTTAGTTTGTTTTCCTGAGATCGAAAATTTGACGACAGTTCCGTCGTCAAAGATTAGTGGAATATATTTTTTGTTATATAACACTGCCAACTTTCTGTTTTGGAGATACGTTGTTTTAAATGAAAAATCTGGCGCGGGTAGCACACGTCTTTCACTTACCTCCGTTTTTAAAATCGATTAAATAATTTTCAAATACAGTTAGAGAAAAAAATAGTGAAACCATTAAAGAATTAATTAAATTGAATTTTTCGGAAAACTTGTGTTTTATTAAATAATGGATTATATTATTATCTAAAATAACCAGTTAGTTTTATCAGATTTACATCTCCCTTTATTAACTTTTACAAGTTTTTGTATGAGATAATACTTTTTCTAAAATATTTAGCTTTTCAACAGTATTTTATACATGTATATTACTGTTCGTATGTTCGAAAACGAAAAAAATACATTAAAAAAATATTTTTTCAGTTTTATCCTTCAGTTGGATATCGAATTCATCCAACTACTATATTTACCCGTTATTTATCAATGCTAATAAGATGATGCTCCAATTTTTTTGAAGTATATAAAATTAAAAGTACTTTACAGGAAGAAGTTTTAAAACATTATCATTTAAGCGATGTCATACTATTTAAATCAGAATGAAACCTACATGTATTTCTTTATTTCCAGATCGGCTACGTGAGCCATACATGGGTTTATGTAAAAAATAGTTTTACAATTACTAGCTATAGACAAAGGAGGGGTATAGTCTCATGCAAAGACACCCCTAACTATTTCATGTTTATAATTATACGGAACAGTTAAATAAAAAGGTTATATAAATCAAAACAAACACTTGAAATAATATTGAAACACAAGAATGAAATGAAACTAAAAGTAAACAAGTTCATGTGAGATAATAAATTAATACATGTATAAGGTAATTTAAAAAAAAAAAGAAGAAGATAAAGTAAATGAAGCTTAAAAAGAATCAATGAATAAGTAATTAACTTTTAAATAAATAAAAATAAAATACATAAAAATAATAATAATAATAAATAAATGGAACATAATAGATAGTATAAATGCTAATTTAGTAATTTATAGATAATAAATAGTAATTTAGGAAAGATAATTTAGTAATAATTAGTTAGAAAATTAAAGATTATGGACAAAAAAAAGATTAATAGGAAGATCACAGAAGAACGTCTTGCAGAAGTCTGGGTTTGAGCCGGCGAGTTGTTTGAACCCCGATGTTGTAGGCTACAGCACCTCTTACTGCTGGGAGCTGTGAGTGGTATTTAGTGAAGCGATCTTTGATGAAGTTATCGATAGGTTCAATTTGAAGTTCACGGTGCAGTTGACTGTTTCTAATGAACCAAGGAGCATCAACTGATATACGAAGAATTTTGTTTTGAAAAGTTTGGAGCTTTTTTCTTTTAGTTGAGGAAGCTGCGCCCCACACTTCACAACCATACATAAGTAGTGGCCGAAGTACAGTTTTATAGATAAGTAATGTTGTAGCAGGTTTCAGATTAGATTTTCTATTTACGATAGGGTATATCATTGCCAATCTTGCATAGGCCTGGGTTAATTTGATATTAATGTGGTGGTTCCAAGTTAGGCGGCGATCGAGGTGAACCCCTAGGTATTTCACTGCTTTGTCGGCAGGGATCCATGGCAGCTTGTTACCGTTGAGGATAAGTTCAGGTGTATCTGATGGTCTTTTCAGGGTAAATATTTTCGAGTTGCATTTTTGAATGTTTAGAATGATCTTCCAGTTGGTCAGGTATGTTTCTAATTCGTTGAGGTGGTTTTGGAGGGTATTTCGGGCAATAGGTTATGTCTTCATGCTGGGAGAATATTGCCGTGTCATCAGCAAACATGGCTATGGAAGTATGAGTTGATTGAATGATATCATGGACGTAAAAATTGAAGAGGATGGGAGAAAGTACAGAACCTTGTGGAGTACCGGCTAGGATGGGTCTGGTTGTAGAGTTCGTATTATTTATTCTCACAGTAAATGATCTTCTTCTTAAAAATGAGTAGAGGATGTCGTACAAGTATTTTGGAGTTCCGATTTTCTTGAGTTTGTATAAAAGACCATTGTGCCAGACTTTGTCGAATGCCTGCTAAAAATCCAGAAACGTTACCAGGGTGTGCTTTTTCATTTCAAATCCATTGACGATAAATTCTGTTAGTCTAGATAGTTGATGAGAAGTGGAGTGACCGAGTTGAAAGCCGAATTGAAACTCCGGAATTATATTGTTTGCCTGCAAGAAGGATGATAAGCGGTTTTTTATTACTGACTCAAATAATTTTCCTAATATGGGTAATAGACTTATGGGTCTGTAGCTGCTGATTTGATTAATTTTCTTGCCTGGCTTGTGTATAACAATTATTTCGGTTTTTTTCCAGGTATCTGGGAAATATCCGATTCGTAAGCAACTATTAAATATCGTCGTGATTAAGACGATAGCTTTTCTGGGTAGTTTTTTAATAGTAACAGCTGGAATAAGATCATGCCCTGGACTTTTCTTTGTTTTAAGCCTATCAATAAGTTCTTTTAATTCTTTTGGGGTCGTGAATTGCAGTGGCAATTCAGCTATTTGTAGAGGTAATTGTAAAAATTCCTTGATATCCTCACAAAGTGAAACGCTATTTGTTGGACATTTTTCGCAATTCGTGCTAGAGAATGTCTTTTGAAAATAGTCAGCAAAGGCTTCGGATTTGGCTTGATCAGTGGAGATGAATGTACCGTCCTCTATTAAGCTGGGAATGATATCTTGCTTTTTTAAAAGACGCTTTGTAGCCTTCCAAAGTGATTGGTCTCTTGGGTCTAAGTTAGCGACATACTCTTTATATTGGGAAAACGTGAGCTCGTCCAATTCTAGTTTAATGACTCGCCGAAGATGATTCCACTTTCTTTTGTCTAATGGATTCCTAGTACGCATCCAACGCCTTCTTGTCATATTTTTCTCCTTAATTTTTGCCAGAATTGAATTTGGTATCCTATTGGTGAATGACTTTCTTTTGAAGCGAAATGTCTGAATAGTTGATTCACTAATACAATTGGATATTATTTTAGTATGCTGCTCCACGGATTTATCGATTTCTTGAGGGTTTGAAAAGTTGTTTTTTAGAATAATATTATGATGTATTAAATTTTTATATCTGTCCCAGTCAATTATTCCTTTAATTAGAGGATTTCTGGAAGACATTTCTTGAATTTTAATAGAAAAATAAATTAATACGGGGACGTGGTCTGAGTTTAAAGCGGGTATCGTTTGAGATGCTATTGGCAACGTTATTTTTTTGGATAAAACTATATCTAAAATATCCGGTGTACTTCCACTTCTAAAAAAAGTAGGTTCCGTTGGAGCTATAACTTGTATGTTGTATCTGGAAGTAATGTCGAGCAACTTACTGCCACTTGAATTTGTTTTACGACACCCCCAATATATATGTTTACAGTTCATGTCACCCAACACTAGAACATTTTCATTCTCAGGCAGCAAATTAAGAATTTCTTCTTCACATAGCTTCTTATTAGGTGGTTTATATGCTGCTGTGATAATCGTACTGGGAGATGAGTTTAAACGGATTGAAACGGCTTCTATATCAGATATTCCTATAAGGTTGTTCTCAGAAAAGCTTATATTATTCTTTACTATAATAGCCACCCCTCCTGAAGCAGTTGAGCTATTTCTATCGTTTCTTAAAGTTTTGTAGCCAGGTATATGGAATTTATTATGAGAAGAAAGATGAGTTTCAGTTATACAGGCTATATCAATAGAGTGTGTTTAAAAAAAAATTTTAAATTCACTCTTTTGCGAAAAAAATGCCATAAGCATTCCAATTTAAAAGTTTTAATTTCCTTAATTCACATGTCATAAGAAATAATTAAAAACGTTATTTGAAAGAAATAGTATGGAATACGAAAATAAACATAAATATGATAACAAGGTGGGAAGGTATTATTAACAGGTGATAGACTATTGTTTACATTAAGGCCCATTTGTAAAGAAGGAGGTAACAATGGAACTTAACTGTGACATTATTTCTGATAAATAAGGCTTTACAGCTTCTATTATGAGTTTTGTAATAGTTGTTAAAATGTTTTCACTATTATGTTCGGTATTCGGCTGTGATTGTGGCTCTGGGTTGTTGGGTTGATCTGGTGATAAAGCTGAGGAATATGAGAAATTAGATGTAGCCCTTCTAGCTGGCTTGGCTGCAGTATTTCTATTATTATTATTGGTGTTATCAACTTGTTCGACAGGCGGATTTATTCTATTTTTAATAGATTGATAATAAGAACAACCTTTGTAGCTAGCTGCATGTGCTTCTTTACAATTTACACAATACGGCTTATCGGTAAATTTTAATGGACATTTTGAAAAATGGTGTTTTTCTTTACATTTCACACATCTGGGTTCGAGACGGCAATAATTCTTTGTATGTCCGTATCTTTGACAATTGGTACACATTGGTATGTTATCGGTTTTGTATTTAGGCTCAACTGAGATGAGAGCAGAGAAAATATTGGTTATTGTGAAAATATCTTTAGCCTTTTCATTGTTTTTTAAAGAGACTGAACACAGAGGGGTGGGCTTTTTTTCCTTATTTAAAATTCGGGAAACATGTAAAACTTCGAAATGTTTAGTTTTTAGTTCAGTCTTTAATTCTTCGTCTGTGATAGAATAGGGTACTTTTCTTATTACGACATTCAAAGTTTTATTTTTTTCAATGGAGAAAGTATGATATTCGATTTTCTCTTCATCATAATATTTGGTCATTCTTTTATAGTCCTCTATTGTTGTGAGCATTAATTTTGTATTGTTACCGGATAAAGTTGTGGTAAATGGGCTTAAACAAAGTGCTTTTATGTCATTTAACAAAACTCGGTAATTGTTTGCATTATGCAGGTATATTAGGGGTATTTTAGGGTTAGTTTGACTTACTGTGCTGTTTCCGCCATCTTGGTTACTGTTTTGGTTAGAAGTAGAGGGATTAT
Source organism: Piezodorus guildinii (assembly GCA_023052935.1). NCBI lineage: Eukaryota > Metazoa > Arthropoda > Insecta > Hemiptera > Pentatomidae > Piezodorus > Piezodorus guildinii. Next base: position 69,901,382 of record CM041293.1, read on the forward strand.
TAGCTGATAACTCCTGTTCACTCAGTAATTGAAATTTATTACTCAGTTTTATCGGAGCGATTTCTTGAAAATACTTTCCCATTTTCTTAACTGGTGACTGGTTAGGTGGTGTTCCTTCGTAATTTCTTTTTTTAGAAGTTGATTCTTCTATAGCTCGATCATCGGAACTAGATGAACTTTGCTGTGAGCAAAGTGGCATAACCCCTACCTCATCTCCCTCTGTCATTAATTAATACGGCTATTAATTTAATACATCTAACATAAACACTTCAAAAAACAAACAAAGAACAAAACGAACAACAAAAAAAAGACAACAAGGTAAAAAGTCAATGTTAATCGTACACTACACTTTTTTATAACCGCGGAACCTACATGATATTAAAGCCCAACAAATTTTACATCGATATAGCGAGTTTAATCAAAATCGTTACAGCTGTTTTTGAGAAAAACGTAAAAAGGTGCAAAATGCATTCTGTAAAGTGACTCTTCTGGTTAGCTGATTTTAATGGAAAATTTTCTATAACATCTCGGGTGTATAGTTGTCTTAAATATGAAATTTCAGTTTAATAGGACATTTCGTTTACGTACGGGAGTTACCACACACACAGCTTTTTGCGGGACTTGGTTATTTGGACCCAGGGGACCCTAAAAAATGTATTTCCGTTGAAAATTTTTTCACGATTCCAATACTTTTCCTTACTATGTATTTCATATATAGGTAAGTGAAAGTAAAGTCACATTTTGCCCTGGTGTGGCTCGAATCAAAATTTTGACCACAGTTCCAGTGTCAGAAATTTAGTGAATAATATTCTTAGTTAAATAATATTTGTCGCTAGGTCCTACCGTTTAGAAGTTATATAAGTTTTGATAAACAAAGTTACTAATGTCTAAATGTATATAAATGGTTAAAAATAAATGTCAAGTGTAGTAAGAATAAATATTCATAAACATCACTGTAAGATGTTTTTTCTCTATTATCTTAGAAAGTACCTAACCTTCCGAAAAAAAAGTAAAACTCGAATTCTATATTTTCTTGTAAGCATGGCGCCAATTAGTGAACGACTTAATTTTCTTACATCGCTTTTAAATGTCAAGTGTAGAAAAAATTAATATCCATAAACATCGTTAGATCCGCAAAACATTTAATGTTGTTTTTTATTTCCTAAAAAAGTAACGAATAAATAGAAATTTTAATTATTATTTTTTAAAACTTAGAACCTTGGGCTCTATTCAGCATAATATTTTTAGAATAAATAACCACTTTACCTTTGATTGCATAAAACTATTTTTAAACTAATCAAAATGTATTTTTGCTAATAACTTGCATATCTCCCTTTAAGTTCGGTTGGAACTTTTAATTATACGTATATTTATAAATCGATTGGTTTAAAAATGTTTGATTTGTTAATGGTAACATATCATTTAATTTAATATATTTGAATAATTAGTTATGTCAAATGAAAAAAAGCCCAATATACTCATTTCATCGTGTTTGTGACAATAATTTAATGTTTGAGCATATCTCATTCTAAAACATAAATATAACAAATATTGAATCTCCATAAGCCCTATTACTTTCATTTACTATATATAGTAAGGGAAAGTATTGCGATTGTGAAAATTTTCGAATTCCAGTTTTCAACGGAAATACACGTTTGAAGGTCACTTGAGTCCAAATAACCAAGTCTCGAAAAAAGGTTGTGTGTGTGTGTATATATCACACGGTAAGTCTAGCGCTAAAACGGAAAGTCGTGTGAAAATGAAATTCCATATTTAAAACAACTATGAGTTCCTGCCCCCAGGATCCTTTAATAACATTACCCTTACTCCTGTTGAGAAAATCCGATACCTAGGTCTCCATCTTGACAATCCTTACTTGGAATCATCACACAAGACTGAAACGACAAGAAACTCGAATATATCGATTACTACAACACTTCCAAGGTAAACGTTCAAAACTTCCAGAATATTACAAAAGACTCATTTACATCACTATTATCAGACCTATTTAGACATATGGAATCGAGCTCTGGGGCTCTACGAAACCATCTAATTCCTCCCACATCCAGTCCTTACAATCCAAAATCCTTCGCAAAATCCTGAATGCCCCTTATTTTGTTACAATCAACTCATTCATAATGACCTTAACCTCTAATGACCCTGGGTAACCAGAAGAGCCACTTTATACCATGCTTTAAGCACCTTTTTACGATTTTCTCAAAAACGGCTCCAACGATTTTGATTAAACTCTCTAAATTGATGCGAAATTTAATGGATTTTAATGTCATGTAGGTTTTATTCTGATTGAAATAGTCTACAGGACTTTAATACCGATATTTTAAATTTTCTTCTTCTAAAGTATCTTTGATTTTGTTGATTCTATAAAATAACTTTATCACTGATTAAAAACAGGTAAATATATAAATTGAGTGAATTCGATACCCAACTTAAAACTGTAAAAATATTTTTTTAATGCAATTTTTTGTTTAAGAACAGTATACAATATACATGTATAATATACCGTTGGAAAGCTATAGATTTTAGAAAACATATTATCTCATACACAAGCTTTTAAACGTTAATAGAGAGTGGTGAAAAGCCGATAAAACTAAGGGATTATTTTAGATAATAATATTTTTTTCAATAAAACACATTTTGCTATAGAAATCCAATAACTAATGTTTATGCATATATTGTCATTCATCATTACATTTTTAATTGGATAATATTGGGTTGATGCGAAATTAATGCAGGTTTCCTCTATTGCAATATCTTAATTCCAATTGTGTAAACAAAGCTAATCCTAACATTGATCATTATTATACCAAAACAAACCTTATCTAATACCCTCTCTTTCACCATGAATTTGTTTAGTAAAATCGTTTTGTTCAGTGTGTTCAAAGGTCTTGAATCGAAAATGTCAAAGTGCGATTTTCGTCAAATTTATTTTTACGAATTTAAATTAGGGCGCAGCGCTGCGCAAACGGCTCGTAATATTAATGAAGTGTGGGGTCAGGGGGCTATTAATGAGTGCACGGTGCAGCGTTGGTTCCAGAAGTTTCGCAGAGGATATTTCGACCTCGAAGACAAGGAAGGTCGGGGCCGTCATCTTGCACTGGACAACGACCAGCTGAGGTCAAAGCTTTCTCAATCGAGGTGAGACTATAACTGCTGACAAGTACTGTCAAGAAATTGACAGCATGAATCAAAAATTGCAACGTCTTTGCCCAGCATTGATGAATCGGAAGGGGCCGATCCTGCTCCACGATAACGCCAGACCACACGTTGCACAACCAACGCTTCGACGACTGCACGAGTTGGGCTACGAAGTTCTCCAACATCCGCCTTATTCACCTGACCTCTCTCCTACAGACTTCCACTTTTTCAGGCATCTGGACAACTTTTTGAGGGAGAAAAATTTTCAAAACCAGGACGACATTGAAAATTCTTTTCGTGATTTCATTGAGTCCAGGGATTCGGATTTTTTTTCTGGTGGAATAAGAAAGCTTGTTGAACGTTGGCAAAAGTGCATTGATTCAGATGGAAATTATTTTGATTAAATATATATGGTTAAAGTAAAGATATGGCGTATTTACAATACCTACTAAAAACCTGCATTAATTTTGCATCATCCCAATAGAAAACAGTTTTCTAAAATATGTTGCTTTCCGACGATATCTTATATTGATTAAAATTTTTGTTATTTTTTTTCCTTCATTAGTGTTTTTTCAAATTCGTTCATATTTCATATTTACTCACTATTCGTCAATGGAAACCACAGGTAATGGTTATTTTTTTCGAATTGGCAAAATTAAAGGTTCATTAGAGAAAGAAATCTTACCATTTAATCTCTGCCTGACTATTTGAATCAGAATAAAACCTGCGTTAAATTAATATTTATTTAATTGAGAGATTTTAATCATACGAGCCATTTCTGAGCAAATCATAATACAGTGAATGTTTTAGTTGTCGATTTTGTTTAAAAAATTTTCTGTACAGCCCAGGGATATGCTTGTCTTAAATATGAATTTTCAGTTCTAAACGACTTTTAGTTTACATTAAAAATTACTTATACACAAAGGGGTCATCAGGTGTAGGACTCCCTCCGTACGTTAGCATTGTACGGACAGCCACAGAAATATAAAGTGACATTAAATGAATTAACAATAAACTATACTCACAATCCTTCTTGAGACAAACCGTTTAGATTTACGTTTTAAACATATAAAGGAGTAAATGAAAAAAAATAAAAAGCCTATTTATTTTTGGATTAAATGAAATTTACATTTTTCGATTTTTTTAAATTTAGCCAACAAAGCATGCTTATAAATTTGCTTTAGAGATGAATATTTCAGCTTCTCGTTATTTCTCTTCATTCTAGAAAAATACAGCTTTTCATTATGATTTTTTCACAAGAATAAATACGTTTATTTTTTCTCTCACGCTACATCCTTCAAATAATAATATCCGGTTAATAATTGGATTGATGTTTATATTAAAACTTCGTGTTCATTTCAAATTGTCGAGGATATCGGGTTCTAAATATCATCAAACTCATTAATTAACTGAAATGAAACGATTAAACCGAATATGTGCTCTAAGTGAAAACGTCATCGCATTTTTATTAGTATTACTTATTATATTATATTTTCTTGTTATCAAAGCAACAATTAGTGATCAACTTGATTTGTATAGAATATGATTTTTTTTTATTATTTGAATAAATCTTGATTGATAGATACTCCACTTTTCATTCAAAACTCCCTGCCCATACAAACCCACTTGTCCGTAATTTATCTTCCTTAGATATCCCTGATAACCCTCCAAGGCGACTGAAAAGAAGGTGGCCTCAGGACCTATTGAGTTAAAATAGTTTGTGAAGTGCTACCACTGAGTAGTTCTTTCTCAAGACATTTTCATGACTTTTTTTTTTTTTTTTTTCATTCCTCATATTTACTTATTGTGCTCTTTAATACAGTTGTAAATCTATATAAATAAATTAAAAAAAAAAACTATACGCTCGAGATGTTACAGCAACTTTTTTTATCAAAATCGGCTAACCAGAAGAGCCACTTTATACCATGCTTTAGGCATCTTTTTACGATTTTCTCAAAAACAGCTCCAACGAATTTGATTAAACTCTCTAAATTGATGCGAAATTTAATGGATTTTAATGTCATGTAGGTTTTATTCTGATTGAAATAGTCTACAGGGCTTTAATGCCGATATTTTAAATTTTCTTCTTCTAAAGTACCTTTGATTTTGTTGATTCTATAAAAATATCTTTATTATCTTGTTATCACTGATTAAAAACAGGTAAATATATAAATTGAGTGAATTTGATACCCAACTTAAAACTGAAAAAATATTTTTTTAATGCAATTTTTTGTTTAAGAACAGTATACAATATACCTACATGTATAATATACCGTTGGAAAGCTATAGATTTTAGAAAAAATATTATCTCATACACAAGCTTTTAAACGTTAATAGAGAGTGGTGAAAACCGATAAAACTAAGAGATTATTTTAGATAATAATATAATAGATTTTTTAATAAAACACATTTTGCTATAGAAATTCCATTTAACTAATTCTTTAATGGTTTCACTCATTTTTATCTCTTACTGTATTTGAAAATTCTTTAATTGATTCTAAAAAAGGAGGTAAGTGAATGTCGTGTGTTGCCCGCACCAGATTTTTTTAAATTTCATCCTACCTTTCTTACGGCAACACGGGTATTTATAGATAGCATATATGAGATGCATATATTACCTATATCTATCTTTATATAATTATTTCAGTTAATGTTCTTTTCTTTTTTCACCCTACCTTGCACTATATGTAATACGGGTTATGGCAACATTAACTTGCCGATTAGGCCAGCAAGTTACTGTCGCCAATTAACTTCGTTTAAGTAGATCTTCATCTGTTTATGGAGCTCCTCCAATGTCTGCTATCCTCCTGGCTTGTCTTCTAAAATTAAAATGAGCTTGGTTCACTATCATTTTTATTTTTACAGATCTTTGAAGTACGGGTAGTTGTTTTTAGTCATCAGCTGTGAAAATCGTCCTCTCAGAGGAGATGGCGTCCGGTTACCCTCAGCAGTATGCTCCGTCCAGTTTCAAAGGCGATACTCGTTAACAAAACATGTTCAGCTGACTCCAGTATAACACAGCTTGGACATAGGGGGTCGGTATCTATCCTAAATCCAGAAAGCTTGGCTTTGAAGGCCTCATGCTCTGTGAGAAATTGCGAGACCTAATAGTCCGGGAGGACTCATTTTGCATTTAAACGAGCCTGGACAGTGGGTAAGTACTTCCTTAGTGTAGAACTTTTTGAATTGAATTGTCAAATCACCAATTAAGGTGGACAAAAGTCAAGTCAAAAGTATGGAATTTTCCAGTGCTTAACCTTTTTATTATTAGTTGGAAAGACCCTTCCTAAAATTTCCTACCATACCGTGTTTACAAATAAATAGTAAATGAATGAATCATTCCTATTCACACAGGTGCCTAATAGCCGGCAGTGGGATTTTCTTTATTCGATGGTTTTTTATTGTGTTCAAGGTGTATTTAAAGCAAAGTCTTTTTGCTTTTATTTAACAATGGACATTGCTGAGACAGGTAAGACATCATATTTCCAAACTCGTTATTGAATACGAGTATACATTGCAACCTCACCTGTAGAGTTAATTTAGCAATTAGTAAATGTATGCCCCTATTCAATAACGAAAAACATATAACCCCAAGTTACCCAATTTTTGGGTTTGTAGGATTTGTTTCATCAATCCTTCTAGTATTTAGATATTACAAAGAATGTTTGCGGTTTTTTTCGTATTGGGTGATACATAATTTTTTTCAGACACAACACTCCGAATAAAAAGTTTTACAATCTATAATTTCAAGAATTTCCTAAATGATATAAAATACATTTATTAGCAGGTTTTAGCAACCCCGAGCCATAATTAGATTTTTGTATTACTTTTCCCGTATTCTGGGACTTCAAACGTAAAATATAGGGAATTTTTAGATTTTAACAAATAGATTTGATGTTTGACCACAGTGCGCTCGCCGATCGTGTCAAAAATTAATTAATTTTTCTTATAATTTTCTTTAAATATTTTTTCCGTAATCTGGGACCCCAAAGGTTAAATATAGACAAGTTTCGGAATTTTGTCCACCTACATCGGTCATATTGCCCACTGTGCGGCGGATCCACTCTTCTATAGTATGCTCCCGGAGAATAAGTTTCCATTCCTGAACATTCACTGGCAGTCTTACTATACCTTGCGTCTAAGTTAATTTTTATTTGGCCTCACTTCAGTCTCCTCCACTCCAGCTTCTTCTTCTTCTCCAAGCGGATTGTGGAAGACCACTTTTCCACAATCCGGTCCTGTCAACTCTTCGTTGAAAAGTTTTCGATGATTCTCTTTCTAAATAGCAAACATTATTTATAACAAATATAACAACACAGTTCGTTTTTGATGCATCCGGTTTGATTTAATACCCAACAGTTCCAATTTCTGAACAATAGTTTTATATACTAATCCAAGCTCAGAGCTTGACTTGGTTCATACTATAGCTGTAGACCATCGGCAAAAGCTGCGATAGGTAGCGGTTATGTAATCATGACTTATTATATATATTGAACAGCGGAGGGGATAAAAAAGAATAGTTTTGCATCCACGAAATAGCATTTAGCCTTACTTTATAGTTATTTTCATTGAATATTCGTTAAATCCGAGAATCGACAAAAAAATCTAAATAGTAAAAAACGTCTTCAATAATTTATTAATATTAAAGGCTTCGAGATGAACAGCTGACTAATAAATAAATTTCACTTATAAATATAGTGTCTTAAAATCTTATTTACTAAATATTACGTGTAGACCTTTTAATTCATTAATACTTTATACTTCCAAATATATTATTATTAAGTAAAGTCCTTCGGTAAAGCATTAACAAAGTACAAATTAGGAAACATTTTTTTACTCTCATTTAACCAGTCCTGAAAAACTAAGAAAAATTGAGTCGCTTCGTTTTCTCTTTTGATATTCATCCAAAATGGGACAATATAAAGAAAATTAACATAAATCTGAATTCTTATTAATTTCTAACCCTCAAATTACATTAAGAATATATTCTAGCTAATGGAATAGTATAATAGCTTATAAAAACACACAAGATAGGTAATCCTAAATAATGTCAGGCAGTCAAAGGGAATGCCGATGGAAGTGAAAACTGTAAAATAAATTCATCCAACTTTCAATTCTATTGGCACTCCAACTTATAATTCTATCTCATTTTATGTAGCTTTTTATTGATAAAAATTCACAACGACTTTTCGTTTTTGAGCTAGACTGACCACACACAGACGTTTTTACGGGACTTAGTCATTTAGACTTAGGGGACCCTAAAACGTGTATTTCCATTGAAAACTGTTATTCGAGGATTTTTACTTTCGCAATACTTTAACTTACTATACACTCCATATATGTTAGTGAAAGATTTTTTTTTTTTAATTAGTGAAAGTTAAAAAGGAGCGGAGCTCACTTTTTTACATTCACTAACTTGTATGTGTGTGTGGTAGGTTTAGCGCGAAAACGAAAAGTCGTATGAAACTATAATTTCATATTTAAGACAACTTATGCCCGTGATGATATAGCAACTTTTTCATCAAAATCAGTTAACCGCAAGAGCCACGTTATACCATGCATTTTGCTCCTTTTTACGATTTTCTCAAAAACGGCTCTAACGATTTTGATCAAACTGGCTATATTCATGTAAAATTTAATGGGCTTTAATATCATGTGGGTTTCATTCAGACTGAAACAGTCTGACAACTCTTTTTTATATACTATAAAAATAACCATATAATATTTTTATCATTGATAAAAAAACGTATAAATGTGTAAGTTGAAATACGGGTTCGAAATACAAAGGAGAAAGGAGAAAAGAGCAGAAATATTTTTTTATGCAATTTGGTGACTCCCGGACGAAAACGAAAAGTCCTATGAAATTGAAATTTTATATTTAAGACAACTATACGCCAGAGATGTTACAGCAACTTTTTCATCGAAATCAGCTAACCAGCGGAGCCACTTTATACCATGCATTTTGTACCTTTTCACGATTTCTTCAAAAACGGCTTTACCGATTTTCATTAAACTCTATAAATCGATGTAAAATTTAATGGGCTTTGACATCATGTAAGTTTCATTCTGATTGAAATAGTCTGACAGCACTTAAATGCAGGTATTTTAAATTCTCTTCCTCCAAAGTACATTTAATTTTGTATATTTCAAAATTCTAAATAAATTTGTAAGTTGGACGAATAACTTTCGTTACTAACTAAAGAAGAAAAGAGCAGAAATATTTTTTTATGCACTTTTTGGGTCTTTGAACTTAAAAATAGTAATATACATGTATAATATACCGATGGAAAGCTAAAGATTTTAGAAAACATACCATCTTATACACAGAATTGTAAAGGTTAACTAAGAGCGATGAAAAGCTGATAAAACTGACTGATTGTCGTAGATAATTTTTATTTAAACTCAATGTAATTAATGCTTTAACAATTTATTTCATCTCTAAATATATTTCAAAATTCTTCAATTGATTTTAACAACGGAGGTAAGTGAAAGTCGTTTCTTGCGCGCATTAGATATTTTAATTAGCTTAATTTAAAAGTATACTGGTAAAATACACATATACTATTTGTATATAATTTTAGTATTTATTGGGTTGATGCAAAATTAATGCAGGTTTCCTCTATTGCAATATCTTAATTCCAATTGTGTAAACAAAGCTAATCCTAACATTGATCATTATTATACCAAAACAAACCTTATCTAATACCCTCTCTTTCACCATGAATTTGTTTAGTAAAATCGTTTTGTTCAGTGTGTTCAAAGGTCTTGAATCGAAAATGTCAAAGTGCGATTTTCGTCAAATTTATTTTTACGAATTTAAATTAGGGCGCAGCGCTGCGCAAACGGCTCGTAATATTAATGAAGTGTGGGGTCAGGGGGCTATTAATGAGTGCACGGTGCAGCGTTGGTTCCAGAAGTTTCGCAGAGGAGATTTCGACCTCGAAGACAAGGAAGGTCGGGGCCATCATCTTGCTCTGGACAACGACCAGCTGAGGTCAAAAGTGGAAGAAGACCCAACCAAAACCACACGAGAAATGGCGGCGGAACTCAGAACTCAAAAATTGCAACGTCTTTGCCCAGCATTGATGAATCGGAAGGGGCCGATCCTGCTCCACGATAACGCCAGACCACACGTTGCACAACCAACGCTTCGACGACTGCACGAGTTGGGCTACGAAGTTCTCCAACATCCGCCTTATTCACCTGACCTCTCTCCTACATACTTCCACTTTTTCAGGCATCTGGACAACTTTTTGAGGGAGAAAAATTTTCAAAACCAGGACGACATTGAAAATTCTTTTCGTGATTTCATTGAGTCTAGGGATTCGGATTTTTTTTCTGGTGGAATAAGAAAGCTTGTTGAACGTTGGCAAAAGTGCATTGATTCAGATGGAAATTATTTTGATTAAATATATATGGTTAAAGTAAAGATATGGCGTATTTACAATACCTACTAAAAACCTGCATTAATGTTGCATCAACCTAATACATACATCTCAATCTTCAATATTCTCAATAATTTTAGGATACCCGAAATTTGAGTAAAAACTCTCTTCAGCTGCTTCTCTGACGGTTAAATATTTTATAAGTCTTCTAAATCCCCGTAGAGTCATGTGCGAAATTATTAACGTGCTATGAGGGTATTAACCACCTGTCTGAGGGTTGGGTCATTTTCAGAAAACCCAGTGGGGACTCAATAGGTTTTGTCCAGGAATTCTTCAAGAAAAAGATGGTCTGGTTGGTGATGAAGGACATATAAAACAATAGACTTTACTTATGAAATGTCAATGTTGTGACCCTCATCATGTGAGTCTTCTTGGCACACTATGTGGTGATAAGAAATGCCTTTTTTTTTTTTTGCTTTCACTTACCTATATAAGAAATATATAGTAAGGGAAAGTATTGCGATCTTAAAAATTTTCGAATTCCAGTTTTCAACGAAAATACACGTTTTAGGGTCCCCTGGGTCCAAATACCCAAGTCCCGCAAAAACGTCAGTGTGTCCGGGTGTGTGTGCGTATGTGTGGTAACTCTAGCACAAAAACGAAAAGTCTTACGAAACTGAAATTTCATATTTAAGACAACTATACGTCCGAGACGTGGCGAAACGTTTTTCATCAAAATGAGCTTACCAGAAGAGGCACTTTATACCATGCATTTTGCACCTTTTTTCGATTTTTTCGAAAACTGTTCCGACGATTTTGATTAAACTCGCTATATCGATGTAAAATTTCTAATGGGCTTTAATATCATGTAGGTCTTATTCTGATAAAAATGGTCTGACAGGGTTTAAATGCCGAAATTCTAAATCTTCCCCTAAAGTACCTTTAATTTTATTATAGGTGGAATAGTCAGGAATCAGTCATTTTTAAAAAGTTTTTAATTTTGCCAACGTTTCGGCTCAAGCTTGTGAGCCATCATCAGGGCTACAAACATCAGAACAAAAGAGATACATATTAATATCATAATGAAAATTTTCTTCTGAATGTAGTGACAATGATAACATTTGAAATAAAACAGAAAATATACCAACATACTTAAATATTATAGATACAAATAATGATAATATGATACATAATCTGATGATGATAAGCATAACAAATTTTACAGAACTTTAGACTTTAATATAAAAGTAAAAAAAAAAAAACATATATATATAAACGTACCATTACTGAGCCATGTCCAAGCATAAACTGAGGAAAACCATAAACATAGGTAGTATGGGGAGGGGTTCGTGTAAAAACCCTGAAGGTTTTCCCCTCTAAGTGTAAATACTACAGCTTATCTTTGTTTTTAAAAAGTTTTACAAAATTATATAATGGAAAAAACAAAATAATATATCCGTATGTACAATAAGGTTGAACATTTTTAACAGAAAATTATAAACACTAGAATCTGAGGTATTTAAAAGATCATGAGGTATATAATAAAAAACAAAATAAAATAAATAAATAACAAAAACAAGAACCAGAGGTGTTGTAAACAAAAAGATAAATATACAGTAAATAAATAAAATATACATTACACAAGCAATTTGTACAATAAAGTGATAGAGTTATAATTTAAGGAGACGGAAGATGTTAGCATACGAGGGAGAAATTATCTCTTTGTCAGTTTTATGATTTACGGGAACTCGATCTTTTTCCATATGGATATATATAGCTTCGGAGAGGAGTCGCTTTTTGTAGTTAGATACGGTGGCTAGGATTTCAGGATTATCAAAATCAAAATGATGGTCAAGGGATATAGCGTGCTCGGATAATTTTGAGGAAAATGGGTTACGGGTAGATATTGTGTATTTGTGCTGATAAATTCTTTTTTTGAGATAGTTTTTGGTCTCGCCTATGTAACATGAATTACAATTTGGGGAAGAGCAGGGAATACGATAAACTAAATTTGATTTTTGTAGGAAAGGGATGGGATCTTTTAGTTTTGAATATAGATTCTTTAATTTGTTACTATGTTTTAAAACTAAGCGGAGATGGGGAAAGCTAGAGGATAAGACTTTTTTAATTTTTTGAGATAGAGATGGGATGTATGGAATGGATCTGTACTGGGGAACTATGGCGGTTTGTGGAGAGTGTGCGGGGATGGAGTGAGGGTTTGAAGAAGTTTTAATGAGGTTCTTGATTAATTGGTCAGGAAAATTATTAGATTTTAGGATTTTTGTTAGTCGGGTTAAATTATCTTGGTGAAATTTTGTATCGGAAAGTGTTAAGGAACGGTGTATGAGGTTTTTGGCTACACTGATTTTCTGGTGATGTGGGTGTAAGGAAAAATAATTAAGGAGACGGCCAGAATAAGTAGGTTTGGTGTACCAGTTAGTGGATAGTGAATTATCGGAATTTCTTATGATAAGGAGGTCGAGGAACGGAAGTGAGTTATTGTTTTCTGTTTCAATGGTAAATTGGAGTCGAGGATGGTATGAGTTGAAAGAAGTCAAGATATTAGGGATGGCTTTGGGGTTGAGGATCAGGAAAAGGTCATCAACATATTTTTTAATGAAAAAAATATCTGCGGAAAAGTTAGGTATAACGGTGTCAAGAAGGTGATTGAGGACGATGTTGGAGAGATCAGGAGCAAGACAGTTTCCCATGGCTAAACCCGAAATTTGTTTATAAAATTTCTCTTGGAAACATAGGTAGCCAGAGTTACAGCACAGAGAGAGGGATTCAAGGTATGAGGATTGGTTGAGGGAGGTATGTGGTTCTAAGGTCAGCCAATTTTCATCGATTATTTTAAGAGCACGGTCAGTAGGGATGTTGGTAAAAAGGTTTACAGCATCTAGGGAGGCTAAAATGAAATTTTGAGGAATAGTTAGGGATTTCAGTTCTTCAAGGAGTTGCTGTGAATTTTGGATGTCATATGGGTTATTTTGGCTGAGTTTTTGTAAGGGAGAAAGAAGGAATGAACTGAGTTTTGAGGATGGTGAGTTGATATTTGAAATTATGGGACGTAATGGGTTTCCTGGTTTATGGATTTTAGGTAAGCCGTAACATCGGGGAGCAACTGAATTATAGGAGATGAGGTTTTTGTAGGTAGAGAGAGTGATCTGTTTGGATTCGTGGAGATATTTTAAATGCTGGTTAAATTTAGTGGTGAGAGAGGATGTAGGATCGCGTTTGGTAGGAAGGTATGTGGTTTTGTCAGAAAGAAGGAAATTTAGTTTTTCATCGTATTCTGCCCGGTCCATGATAACGGTTTTGTTTCCTTTATCTGCACGGGTGACTATTATATGGTTATTGGTTTTGAGAAAGGATCGGGTAGAGGATAGGTCCTTAGTAAATTGAGGTGAAAATGGAGAAGGGTTAGACGGAGGGTTTTGTAAGTAATTGGTAATAATATTAGAGGTTCGGGTACGGGAAATCATTCGTTTTTCATCGTCAGGAATCAAAAGAGTGTCCTGATGGATGAATTCAAGGTCGGTTATAAGAGATGGTATTAGTTTTTTTGAATTTGTAAAAGGGATATTGAAATTTGGACCTAAGCTGAGAATATTATTGACATGTTGAGGGAGTTTAACGGAGGAGATGTTGTGAACCCAATCAGGATCTCCGGAAGGATATATCTTATTCGCGTTAAAGTTTTCTTTAAGTTGTTTAAATTTATTTGCTAATATACTTTTTTTCTTTGATTTATGAGAAATATAGATATTATTAATGCAAGAGTTTAGTGAGGAAATATCGTCAGTAGAGAGAATGGAATAAAAGGAGTTAAATAAATAATTAATTTTCTTTTTTACTGCTTGAATGAGGAAAATCGTTTCTTTGATATGTAGGTTAAGGAGTGATTTTTTAAGACGGAATTGGATGCTTTCAAGTTTTGAGAGAAATTTTTTGTTAACATTAAAGTTGTTGAAATTGTTGGAAATGAAGGGGGGGAATAAAGAATGAGAGCGGCATTTTAGAAGGAATATGAGCGACTCCTCTTTGTTGGCTAACTGTTTATAAAGATGGGAAATACGGTTAAGAAAAGGTTTTTTATCAGGATATTTTGATTTTAGAATTACAAACGAGTTTACCTCAGTTCTAATGTTATTTTCTGATGTCGCTGTTATTTTTGCTGGAGATGAAGTAACAGTAACTGATGAATCGGCGTCCGGATGTTGTGAAGGTGATGAACATGTAGTGGTAGGTTTATAAGATGAAGAGTACATATCTCAGATGTGATGGTTTCTGAAGTTTGCGAGGATGAAGTTGAGGTCCCAAGTAGAGTGAATTATATTGAGGGTGTATAGTCGACTGTAGAAACTATTATAGGTGGAATAGTCAGGAATCAGTCATTTTTAAAAAGTTTTTAATTTTGCCAACGTTTCGGCTCAAGCTTGTGAGCCATCATCAGGGCTACAAACATCAGAACAAAAGAGATACATATTAATATCATAATGAAAATTTTCTTCTGAATGTAGTGACAATGATAACATTTGAAATAAAACAGAAAATATACCAACATACTTAAATATTATAGATACAAATAATGATAATATGATACATAATCTGATGATGATAAGCATAACAAATTTTACAGAACTTTAGACTTTAATATAAAAGTAAAAAAAAAAAAACATATATATATAAACGTACCATTACTGAGCCATGTCCAAGCATAAACTGAGGAAAACCATAAACATAGGTAGTATGGGGAGGGGTTCGTGTAAAAACCCTGAAGGTTTTCCCCTCTAAGTGTAAATACTACAGCTTATCTTTGTTTTTAAAAAGTTTTACAAAATTATATAATGGAAAAAACAAAATAAGTGTTTATAATTTTCTGTTAAAAATGTTCAACCTTATTGTACATACGGAAATATATTATTTTGTTTTTTCCATTATATAATTTTGTAAAACTTTTTAAAAACAAAGATAAGCTGTAGTATTTACACTTAGAGGGGAAAACCTTCAGGGTTTTTACACGAACCCCTCCCCATACTACCTATGTTTATGGTTTTCCTCAGTTTATGCTTGGACATGGCTCAGTAATGGTACTTTATAATATATGTTTTTTTTTTTTACTTTTATATATAAAGTCTAAAGTTCTGTAAAATTTGTTATGCTTATCATCATCAGATTATGTATCATATTATCATTATTTGTATCTATAATATTTAAGTATGTTGGTATATTTTCTGTTTTATTTCAAATGTTATCATTGTCACTACATTCAGAAGAAAATTTTCATTATGATATTAATATTTATCTCTTTTGTTCTGATGTTTGTAGCCCTGATGATGGCTCACAAGCTTGAGCCGAAACGTTGGCAAAATTAAAAACTTTTTAAAAATGACTGATTCCTGACTATTCCACCTATAATAGTTTCTACAGTCGACTATACACCCTCAATATAATTCACTCTACTTGGGACCTCAACTTCATCCTCGCAAACTTCAGAAACCATCACATCTGAGATATGTACTCTTCATCTTATAAACCTACCACTACATGTTCATCACCTTCACAACATCCGGACGCCGATTCATCAGTTACTGTTACTTCATCTCCAGCAACAATAACAGCGACATCAGAAAATAACATTAGAACTGAGGTAAACTCGTTTGTAATTCTAAAATCAAAATATCCTGATAAAAAACCTTTTCTTAACCGTATTTCCCATCTTTATAAACAGTTAGCCAACAAAGAGGAGTCGCTCATATTCCTTCTAAAATGCCGCTCTCATTCTTTATTCCCCCCCTTCATTTCCAACAATTTCAACAACTTTAATGTTAACAAAAAATTTCTCTCAAAACTTGAAAGCATCCAATTCCGTCTTAAAAAATCACTCCTTAACCTACATATCAAAGAAACGATTTTCCTCATTCAAGCAGTAAAAAAGAAAATTAATTATTTATTTAACTCCTTTTATTCCATTCTCTCTACTGACGATATTTCCTCACTAAACTCTTGCATTAATAATATCTATATTTCTCATAAATCAAAGAAAAAAAGTATATTAGCAAATAAATTTAAACAACTTAAAGAAAACTTTAACGCGAATAAGATATATCCTTCCGGAGATCCTGATTGGGTTCACAACATCTCCTCCGTTAAACTCCCTCAACATGTCAATAATATTCTCAGCTTAGGTCCAAATTTCAATATCCCTTTTACAAATTCAAAAAAACTAATACCATCTCTTATAACCGACCTTGAATTCATCCATCAGGACACTCTTTTGATTCCTGACGATGAAAAACGAATGATTTCCCGTACCCGAACCTCTAATATTATTACCAATTACTTACAAAACCCTCCGTCTAACCCTTCTCCATTTTCACCTCAATTTACTAAGGACCTATCCTCTACCCGATCCTTTCTCAAAACCAATAACCATATAATAGTCACCCGTGCAGATAAAGGAAACAAAACCGTTATCATGGACCGGGCAGAATACGATGAAAAACTAAATTTCCTTCTTTCTGACAAAACCACATACCTTCCTACCAAACGCGATCCTACATCCTCTCTCACCACTAAATTTAACCAGCATTTAAAATATCTCCACGAATCCAAACAGATCACTCTCTCTACCTACAAAAACCTCATCTCCTATAATTCAGTTGCTCCCCGATGTTACGGCTTACCTAAAATCCATAAACCAGGAAACCCATTACGTCCCATAATTTCAAATATCAACTCACCATCCTCAAAACTCAGTTCATTCCTTCTTTCTCCCTTACAAAAACTCAGCCAAAATAACCCATATGACATCCAAAATTCACAGCAACTCCTTGAAGAACTGAAATCCCTAACTATTCCTCAAAATTTCATTTTAGCCTCCCTAGATGCTGTAAACCTTTTTACCAACATCCCTACTGACCGTGCTCTTAAAATAATCGATGAAAATTGGCTGACCTTAGAACCACATACCTCCCTCAACCAATCCTCATACCTTGAATCCCTCTCTCTGTGCTGTAACTCTGGCTACCTATGTTTCCAAGAGAAATTTTATAAACAAATTTCGGGTTTAGCCATGGGAAACTGTCTTGCTCCTGATCTCTCCAACATCGTCCTCAATCACCTTCTTGACACCGTTATACCTAACTTTTCCGCAGATATTTTTTTCATTAAAAAATATGTTGATGACCTTTTCCTGATCCTCAACCCCAAAGCCATCCCTAATATCTTGACTTCTTTCAACTCATACCATCCTCGACTCCAATTTACCATTGAAACAGAAAACAATAACTCACTTCCGTTCCTCGACCTCCTTATCATAAGAAATTCCGATAATTCACTATCCACTAACTGGTACACCAAACCTACTTATTCTGGCCGTCTCCTTAATTATTTTTCCTTACACCCACATCACCAGAAAATCAGTGTAGCCAAAAACCTCATACACCGTTCCTTAACACTTTCCGATACAAAATTTCACCAAGATAATTTAACCCGACTAACAAAAATCCTAAAATCTAATAATTTTCCTGACCAATTAATCAAGAACCTCATTAAAACTTCTTCAAACCCTCACTCCATCCCCGCACACTCTCCACAAACCGCCATAGTTCCCCAGTACAGATCCATTCCATACATCCCATCTCTATCTCAAAAAATTAAAAAAGTCTTATCCTCTAGCTTTCCCCATCTCCGCTTAGTTTTAAAACATAGTAACAAATTAAAGAATCTATATTCAAAACTAAAAGATCCCATCCCTTTCCTACAAAAATCAAATTTAGTTTATCGTATTCCCTGCTCTTCCCCAAATTGTAATTCATGTTACATAGGCGAGACCAAAAACTATCTCAAAAAAAGAATTTATCAGCACAAATACACAATATCTACCCGTAACCCATTTTCCTCAAAATTATCCGAGCACGCTATATCCCTTGACCATCATTTTGATTTTGATAATCCTGAAATCCTAGCCACCGTATCTAACTACAAAAAGCGACTCCTCTCCGAAGCTATATATATCCATATGGAAAAAGATCGAGTTCCCGTAAATCATAAAACTGACAAAGAGATAATTTCTCCCTCGTATGCTAACATCTTCCGTCTCCTTAAATTATAACTCTATCACTTTATTGTACAAATTGCTTGTGTAATGTATATTTTATTTATTTACTGTATATTTATCTTTTTGTTTACAACACCTCTGGTTCTTGTTTTTGTTATTTATTTATTTTATTTTGTTTTTTATTATATACCTCATGATCTTTTAAATACCTCAGATTCTAGTGTTTATAATTTTCTGTTAAAAATGTTCAACCTTATTGTACATACGGATATATTATTTTGTTTTTTCCATTATATAATTTTGTAAAACTTTTTAAAAACAAAGATAAGCTGTAGTATTTACACTTAGAGGGGAAAACCTTCAGGGTTTTTACACGAACCCCTCCCCATACTACCTATGTTTATGGTTTTCCTCAGTTTATGCTTGGACATGGCTCAGTAATGGTACGTTTATATATATATGTTTTTTTTTTTTTACTTTTATATTAAAGTCTAAAGTTCTGTAAAATTTGTTATGCTTATCATCATCAGATTATGTATCATATTATCATTATTTGTATCTATAATATTTAAGTATGTTGGTATATTTTCTGTTTTATTTCAAATGTTATCATTGTCACTACATTCAGAAGAAAATTTTCATTATGATATTAATATGTATCTCTTTTGTTCTGATGTTTGTAGCCCTGATGATGGCTCACAAGCTTGAGCCGAAACGTTGGCAAAATTAAAAACTTTTTAAAAATGACTGATTCCTGACTATTCCACCTATAATAGTTTCTACAGTCGACTATACACCCTCAATATAATTCACTCTACTTGGGACCTCAACTTCATCCTCGCAAACTTCAGAAACCATCACATCTGAGATATGTACTCTTCATCTTATAAACCTACCACTACATGTTCATCACCTTCACAACATCCGGACGCCGATTCATCAGTTACTGTTACTTCATCTCCAGCAACAATAACAGCGACATCAGAAAATAACATTAGAACTGAGGTAAACTCGTTTGTAATTCTAAAATCAAAATATCCTGATAAAAAACCTTTTCTTAACCGTATTTCCCATCTTTATAAACAGTTAGCCAACAAAGAGGAGTCGCTCATATTCCTTCTAAAATGCCGCTCTCATTCTTTATTCCCCCCCTTCATTTCCAACAATTTCAACAACTTTAATGTTAACAAAAAATTTCTCTCAAAACTTGAAAGCATCCAATTCCGTCTTAAAAAATCACTCCTTAACCTACATATCAAAGAAACGATTTTCCTCATTCAAGCAGTAAAAAAGAAAATTAATTATTTATTTAACTCCTTTTATTCCATTCTCTCTACTGACGATATTTCCTCACTAAACTCTTGCATTAATAATATCTATATTTCTCATAAATCAAAGAAAAAAAGTATATTAGCAAATAAATTTAAACAACTTAAAGAAAACTTTAACGCGAATAAGATATATCCTTCCGGAGATCCTGATTGGGTTCACAACATCTCCTCCGTTAAACTCCCTCAACATGTCAATAATATTCTCAGCTTAGGTCCAAATTTCAATATCCCTTTTACAAATTCAAAAAAACTAATACCATCTCTTATAACCGACCTTGAATTCATCCATCAGGACACTCTTTTGATTCCTGACGATGAAAAACGAATGATTTCCCGTACCCGAACCTCTAATATTATTACCAATTACTTACAAAACCCTCCGTCTAACCCTTCTCCATTTTCACCTCAATTTACTAAGGACCTATCCTCTACCCGATCCTTTCTCAAAACCAATAACCATATAATAGTCACCCGTGCAGATAAAGGAAACAAAACCGTTATCATGGACCGGGCAGAATACGATGAAAAACTAAATTTCCTTCTTTCTGACAAAACCACATACCTTCCTACCAAACGCGATCCTACATCCTCTCTCACCACTAAATTTAACCAGCATTTAAAATATCTCCACGAATCCAAACAGATCACTCTCTCTACCTACAAAAACCTCATCTCCTATAATTCAGTTGCTCCCCGATGTTACGGCTTACCTAAAATCCATAAACCAGGAAACCCATTACGTCCCATAATTTCAAATATCAACTCACCATCCTCAAAACTCAGTTCATTCCTTCTTTCTCCCTTACAAAAAACTCAGCCAAAATAACCCATATGACATCCAAAATTCACAGCAACTCCTTGAAGAACTGAAATCCCTAACTATTCCTCAAAATTTCATTTTAGCCTCCCTAGATGCTGTAAACCTTTTTACCAACATCCCTACTGACCGTGCTCTTAAAATAATCGATGAAAATTGGCTGACCTTAGAACCACATACCTCCCTCAACCAATCCTCATACCTTGAATCCCTCTCTCTGTGCTGTAACTCTGGCTACCTATGTTTCCAAGAGAAATTTTATAAACAAATTTCGGGTTTAGCCATGGGAAACTGTCTTGCTCCTGATCTCTCCAACATCGTCCTCAATCACCTTCTTGACACCGTTATACCTAACTTTTCCGCAGATATTTTTTTCATTAAAAAATATGTTGATGACCTTTTCCTGATCCTCAACCCCAAAGCCATCCCTAATATCTTGACTTCTTTCAACTCATACCATCCTCGACTCCAATTTACCATTGAAACAGAAAACAATAACTCACTTCCGTTCCTCGACCTCCTTATCATAAGAAATTCCGATAATTCACTATCCACTAACTGGTACACCAAACCTACTTATTCTGGCCGTCTCCTTAATTATTTTTCCTTACACCCACATCACCAGAAAATCAGTGTAGCCAAAAACCTCATACACCGTTCCTTAACACTTTCCGATACAAAATTTCACCAAGATAATTTAACCCGACTAACAAAAATCCTAAAATCTAATAATTTTCCTGACCAATTAATCAAGAACCTCATTAAAACTTCTTCAAACCCTCACTCCATCCCCGCACACTCTCCACAAACCGCCATAGTTCCCCAGTACAGATCCATTCCATACATCCCATCTCTATCTCAAAAAATTAAAAAAGTCTTATCCTCTAGCTTTCCCCATCTCCGCTTAGTTTTAAAACATAGTAACAAATTAAAGAATCTATATTCAAAACTAAAAGATCCCATCCCTTTCCTACAAAAATCAAATTTAGTTTATCGTATTCCCTGCTCTTCCCCAAATTGTAATTCATGTTACATAGGCGAGACCAAAAACTATCTCAAAAAAAGAATTTATCAGCACAAATACACAATATCTACCCGTAACCCATTTTCCTCAAAATTATCCGAGCACGCTATATCCCTTGACCATCATTTTGATTTTGATAATCCTGAAATCCTAGCCACCGTACCTAACTACAAAAAGCGACTCCTCTCCGAAGCTATATATATCCATATGGAAAAAGATCGAGTTCCCGTAAATCATAAAACTGACAAAGAGATAATTTCTCCCTCGTATGCTAACATCTTCCGTCTCCTTAAATTATAACTCTATCACTTTATTGTACAAATTGCTTGTGTAATGTATATTTTATTTATTTACTGTATATTTATCTTTTTGTTTACAACACCTCTGGTTCTTGTTTTTGTTATTTATTTATTTTATTTTGTTTTTTATTATATACCTCATGATCTTTTAAATACCTCAGATTCTAGTGTTTATAATTTTCTGTTAAAAATGTTCAACCTTATTGTACATACGGATATATTATTTTGTTTTTTCCATTATATAATTTTGTAAAACTTTTTAAAAACAAAGATAAGCTGTAGTATTTACACTTAGAGGGGAAAACCTTCAGGGTTTTTACACGAACCCCTCCCCATACTACCTATGTTTATGGTTTTCCTCAGTTTATGCTTGGACATGGCTCAGTAATGGTACGTTTATATATATATGTTTTTTTTTTTACTTTTATATTAAAGTCTAAAGTTCTGTAAAATTTGTTATGCTTATCATCATCAGATTATGTATCATATTATCATTATTTGTATCTATAATATTTAAGTATGTTGGTATATTTTCTGTTTTATTTCAAATGTTATCATTGTCACTACATTCAGAAGAAAATTTTCATTATGATATTAATATGTATCTCTTTTGTTCTGATGTTTGTAGCCCTGATGATGGCTCACAAGCTTGAGCCGAAACGTTGGCAAAATTAAAAACTTTTTAAAAATGACTGATTCCTGACTATTCCACCTATAATAGTTTCTACAGTCGACTATACACCCTCAATACCTTTAATTTTGTAGATTCAATAAAAATAACAAAATTATCTTGTTAACGCTGATGAAAAACAGGTAAATATATAAATTGAATGAATTAGATACCTAACTAAAGGAGAAAACAGAAAATATTTTTTTGATGCAATTTTTCGTTTTTGAACATAAGAGCAGTAATATACATGTATGATATACCGTTGGAAAGCTAAAGATTTTAGAAAAAATATCATCTGATACACAAGCTTTTAAAAGTTAATAGAGAGTAATGAAATGAACATAAAACTAACTGATTATTTTAGATAATAATATAATAGATTTTTTAATGAAACACATGTTTCTATAGAAATTTAATTTAATTAATTCCTTAATAGTTTCGCGTATTTTTATCTGTAACTGTTTTTGAAAATTCTTTCATTTATTTTAAAAATTGAGGTAAGTAAAAATCGTATGTTGCCCTCACCAGATTTTTTATTTTTGATTCTAAATTTGTTTTATAATTCTCAAATTGATATCAATAACGAAGGTAAGTGAAAGTCGTGTGTTGCGCGCACCAGATTATTTTAAACCCTGATAAAGAATTACATAAAATATATAACCTAACCTAGCTAACCTCATCAATTTCCATAATAACGATTGCTGTTAAAAAAAATCCACAAAAACATAAGCTTTTTTTCTCTCTTGTTTAACTCGCTTCCATTCATATACAAAAACAACATAACAAACTTCATGTCAATAATTTCTCCTCCACTTTAAGCGTTTCTTTGATTTCGATATTAATTTTAATAAATTTAATATGTTGTGTTGACTGACATTATTATTCAAATACTTTTTCTAGTCATTAACATTTATAAAAATGTAGACTTACCTGACAAACATGCTGCAGAAAACATGCATAAAACCATTAATAAAAAAGAAAATTCAATAAACGACACTAAGGAATGGAAGTAATTTAATTATTTAAAATTAATAAATGAATGTAAAAGAATGTGATTTCTCTAAGGTGGATTCTGAGCGATAAATAAAAATTCTATTTCAAGATTGTGATGATTTTTCTACAAATATCTCCACTTCATACTTACATGTAAATAGTATGGTAAATGTTAAAGAAATTCTATGATAGTGAAGTAAAAAAAAAAATTTAACAACTATATGACGAAATTATTAATATGTAAATGACCCATATTATTCAAATGTTATACTACATTTACAGTTTTTTTGAAGTATGGAAAATAAAAATTTTATATGACTCAACAATTTATTTATTTAAAAATAAATAAATAAAGTTCCAAATATTTTATTAATACAAATCACTTTTTCCTAGAAAAAATTGACAACTAAAGTACATTCAGTAGGAAAAAAATTGACACTTTTTCAAAAATAAAATAATTATTATGTCATGAGATGATTTCTAATGATAGCGTCATATAATTATTATGAGATGCTATAATACCTAGTAATATATTAATGCTACAAAAAATATTTATATTATTATTTATAGTATTTCCTATTCTCTATTAATATATTACTAAATAGTGCGTCAGAGATTAGGTCTCTTCTTCCTTCAACACTGGTAACCTTCCCTATTTCTTTCTTCTGCTATCAATTTCATTAGTGCGACTGTGGTGAATTTAACCGCTGCAAAATGTGCATCATATTTCTTAACGATTACATAAATATTTAATACTTATTCTCTTTAATAATAATTATGTTCCTTAAACATTTTTTATTATAGTTAATTAATCATAGTTCAATATTTTAATTTGCTTTATGGCTTTTATTTAAATTATTGTAATTATTTAACTTTGTGTAAAATATAGACTACTAACATAGTATATATGTTACTAAAATGTTTCATATTGGAAATTAAATATGCTTAAAGGTTTTTGAGTAGCCAGATTAAAATTCAGAGCAGAGAATATGAAATGAGACCCAAATACACCGATACCAAACATTGGATGGACTGTTATTTGTAGAAGGCAAAATTATACGAAAAAAATACTATCTATTAAAAGTTATACGAAGCCGAATATATTTATGGCTAATTGGACGATGCTACAGCGGGAGTCCTAAATTTTGCATTTTCAGTTTTGATCAGGATAGAGATCTATTTATCGTTTCCGATAAATCGTAAAAATGGTATAAAGTGGATCCAGAAAAGCTCGCTAATTTTTTTGACTTAGATCCCGAAATTGCATCTACAGGCCTCCAACACACACTTTCTCAAATTGAAGACTGGTGTAACAACTGGAGAATCAAAGTAAATCAATCCAAATGCAGACATGTCACCTTTACCCTTCGAAGACAATCCTGCCCTCCAGTTCTCTTTAACTCCGTTCCGTTTCCTTTCTCCGACAAAGTCCGGTATCTTGGCTTCCTTCTGGACAAAAGACTAACTTGGAACCCGCATACTAGACTTAAACGACAAGAACTTAATCGACGATTTGGACAATTATACAGACTACTGAACAGAAATTCTAAATTATCTATCGAGAACAAACTGCTAATATACAAGACAGTACTGAAACCTATCTGGACCTACGGACTTGAACTGTGGGGGACAGCTAAATTTTCTAACATCAAACGCATTCAATCCTTCCAATCAAAAGTCCTCCGAACAATAGTTAATGCTCCTTATTATGTATCCAACCATACCTTACACCGCGACCTAAATATTCCATTTATTTTAGACCTTATACCATTAAAATTCTCTAAATTCCATCAGAACCTTATCCATCACCCTAATCCCCTAGCTCAATCCTTATCCAGCTCCACACATCCTTACCATCCTCCTAGAAGGTTGAAACGGCAGTGGCCTCGAGACCTGTTGTAAAATGTATATTGGAGTTCTAGCATTGGCTAGATTCTCCACTCACGTGCTGTATGCTTGTGAATTGTAAATAGGTATGAGTGACTTTTGTATATATTTTTATTGATTTTGTTTTGTATTTATTTATATTGTATTATTATTATATAAATTTATTGTTTTGTATATATCGTGTGAATGCAGTATGAATGTTGTACTTTATCCCTATTAAAAATGTCCTAAATTGGACAGATTGTAATATTGTTCAATAAAGAATTGTTTCTAAAAAAAATTTTTTTGAAAATGTGGCTGTTACACCTTAGGCATATATCCTTCTAAAGTATGTAATTTCAGTTACAATCTTATAAAAAATATCGGTAAGTTAAAGTAATAATTTTACATTTAATTATATTAAACATAATTTTATAGGTATGCTTATTTATTTATAAATCATATATTTATTTTAGACCAAGCAAATTTATAACTTTTAAAGGAAAGGTTAACAAGTTTAATTCTTAACTGTGGTTTTTTTACATATAATCATTTGTGAAATACAAAATGACTGGATCCTATATGTAGTAAAATGCAGCCTTCATTGCTGGGCTGCGAGCTAATTACCTGGCCATCCATACTTACTATCATCCACTGTCACGGCGGTGATATTTCTTTGATATCGTAAATTTCTGTTTCCGACGGCACCTTTGGACGGATTTCAAATGTGAAAAGTGCATTAAATTCAAGATTTTTTGCGCTCTATTACACTTTTTTTGAAAAAATGTATAATAACAATTTTAGATTTCAAATTTTGAAGAAGGAAATTTGAAAACTACTTTCCTGGAATATGCTCTTTACAGCGAAAAAAAATAATATTTTGAAATGAAAATCGGACAACTATTTCTATGAGATCAGAGGCTTAAACGAAATTGAAGAAGAGTGCTGCGATTTGTCGTCTCAGAAACAAAGTCAAGTCGTCACCTTTAGCTTTACTTACTGCCGGACATTACGGTCCTTCAAGCACCCGGGCCTCCTCATGGACTTCAAACCAGTCATTCCTGTCTTTCGCTCTAGCCCTTCATCTCCTTACTCTAAGCAACTTGAGGTCCTCCTCGACGTCATTCAAACATCTCACTCTTGGCCTTCTTCTGTATCTTTTTCA
The DNA here is from genome assembly GCA_023052935.1 of Piezodorus guildinii. Classification (NCBI taxonomy): domain Eukaryota; kingdom Metazoa; phylum Arthropoda; class Insecta; order Hemiptera; family Pentatomidae; genus Piezodorus; species Piezodorus guildinii. The sequence continues at coordinate 69,928,153 of CM041293.1, forward strand.
TCCAATTTTTCCAGGCAGTAGTCGTCTTGGATTCCTATTTTCTGGCATCCTTTCTACATGTCTAAGCCATCTTAGGTGGGCTTTTTTCACAAAGGATACGAGGTCTGGTTTCCCTACATTGTACGGAGCTCACTATTCTTTCTTAATCGCCAAGATTCATTGTTTTTAATTAGCCCAAATATCTTCCTGAGTATTTTTCGCTCCCAAACATTGAGCCTCCTTTCTTGTTAATACCTAGGATTCGCTGCCATAAGTAACTGTGGGTCTCAGAATCGTTTCATATATCATCACCTTTGCATCTCTTGAAAGATTTTTTACATTTAATGTTTTTTGTTGGGCGAAAAAGCACTTGTTGCCTGCAGGCAGCCTCGCATTAACGTCATCTTTCGTATTATTGGCATGAATAATAACAGAACCTAGGTACTTAAAGGTATCTGTACTTTTAAAACGGTGTTCGCCGAACTGCAGGTCGTGGTATTCCAGCAGATGGTTCCTGGATGATTTTATATATTTTGTTTTTCCTTCATTAACCTGACTTCCCACTTCTGCTGCTTCCCTTTCAAACTCTTCGAAAGCTCCTCCAAGCACAGCCGTGCTTCTCGCTATTATGAGCACATCATCCGCATATGCCAAGTGCTGTGTTTAACGTAGCACTTAGCATATGCACATAAACGCCTATTATACTAGTATGCTAGCCACTACACCATATGTGACCTCACATTTTTATTTTATTTTCCATTTAATTTCTATAAATTCATCCATTAACATAAATTGAATAAAGATACATATAATCTTTCTATTAAGTTTTATACAATTTTGTCTATCATCACTAATAAATATAATGTCAATTATCATCTTCAGTTCTTCTCAAATATTATTTATTTTTAGTAAAATGTATTTACTAGCAAAGAGTAAACTCTTATTTAAGGTCCATGACAATTTTTGCGTATAAAAATAAATTAATTAAATCGATAAAAAATATTCTTTTTAAAATTCGCTAACATTTTGTAGTCATTATATTCAGATTCAGATAAATTTATTAATTATCCTATTTTGATTACCCTAGATCAGATGATGTAACCTATCCATTATAAAAATCAGAGGTTATAAGCTCTTGAGTTAATTATGATGTATGACTAGTTTCCAATCTTTTAAAGTTTGTGAAGTACTCACTTTTCTGCATAGCTAAAAAAAAAATATTTAATATGAAGAAAGAGATGGTCCGGATAGCGGTAGAGGAACAAAAAAATTTTAAAAATAGTGAAAAACTATTTAATATCCAACGTTTTGACCCACGTTGGCGGTATTTATCAAGGCTAAAAAAACAGATACAGTGTAGGTGTTTGAAAATACAAGAATAGACCATAAAAAATGAGAAAACTTGAAAACATATTATTAAATAATGGTTTTGGAATCTAGAAACACAGTTAAATATATATGAATATAAATAAACTATTTTTAGTTAAAGTTTGACCAAAATGATATTGTTATTAATTATCGTTATGGAAAGTAGGTGAAAGTGTGATATAGTACATCAACTATCAAGATATTTACTTCCACCAATTTGCCAGCGCGCTCAACGATGTGAATATCGCCATTTCACCTCACCTACACGTACCCTATTTCTCACTGTGTATCGTCGCCTTTAATTCAATAAATCATTATTTTTGAAGACAGAGAAAAACATTATTAGTATCTTTTAACCAAAAAAAAAAAAAAAAAAACGCGAATAATTGTAAAAAGAGAAAAAAAGAAGTAAAAAAAATTGAAATTTTGTGCATAAATAGATACGCCCATAACTCAATTATTTTTGAAGATACAGAAAAACATGTACTATTTATTATCCAACGTTTTAACCCACGTTGGCGGTCTTCATCAAGGTTAAAAAAACAGATACAGTGTAGGTGTTTGAAAATACAAGAATAGACCATAAAAAATGAGAAAACTTGAAAACATATTATTAAATAATGGTTTTGGAATCTAGAAACACAGTTAAATATATATGAATATAAATAAACTATTTTTAGTTAAAGTTTGACCAAAATGATATTGTTATTAATTATCGTTATGGAAAGTAGGTGAAAGTGTGATATAGTACATCAACTATCAAGATATTTACTTCCACCAATTTGCCAGCGCGCTCAACGATGTGAATATCGCCATTTCACCTCACCTACACGTACCCTATTTCTCACTGTGTATCGTCGCCTTTAATTCAATAAATCATTATTTTTTAAGACAGAGAAAAACATTATTAGTATCTTTTAACCAAAAAAAAAAAAAAAAAAAAAAAAAAAACGCGAATAATTGTAAAAAGAGAAAAAAAGAAGTAAAAAAAATTGAAATTTTGTGCATAAATAGATACGCCTATAACTCAGTTATTTTTGAAGATACAGAAAAACATGTACTATTTATTATCCAACGTTTTAACCCACGTTGGGGGTCTTCATCAAGGCTAAAAAACCAGATACAGTGTAGGTGTTTGAAAATACCAGAACAGACCATTAAAAATGAGAAAACTTGAAAACATAAGCACAGAAAAACTTTATACTATATAAAGGAGATAGTATATAATGTTTACTATTTCTTATATAGTATTATTATAGTAACATATATATATTTTTTTTTAATTTTTTTTTATTTTTTTTTTATTTTTTTATTTTTTTGGGTGTTGCTAATAATTTGGCACTGTACACAGTATCACACTAAACAAAGATTTATATAATACAATGTGGATAACCTTTTTTTTATACCTTTTTTGAATAATCAAAATTAAACCATATGTTTTTATCCTCTTCGGCGTCACATATATATGTACTTATATTTTATGTAGAACATGTTATTTATTCAGAAATAATATAATTTGCCACAACCTTTAATAAGTTTAATAAGTTAAAAAAAAAAAAAAAAACTAATAAAAAACTATTATCTATTAGGAAGTGATTGATGACAATACAATACTCAAGGTAAATCAAATATCGGGTTATACAAATAATTAATGTTTTCTCCATATTCAATAAAATAAACATAAAAAAGTATACAAATTTAAATATACGTTTGTTAAGAACCCCTATTTGTAAAATAATGATATAGAAAAAGCAATTTTTTTTTTAATGATTGGCAACGATATTTTTATCTTTCATACAAAAATTGGTGAGGTGGCGTTCATAAAGAAATTGGCAAATAATGAAAAAAAAAACAAGTATTTTTTTCTCTATTTGCTAATCTTTTATGACCGCCACACGAATCATTTCATGCTTCATATTTAACATGCGGTAAATAATATTATATTTAATATTAATATTAAACAATTTTTGGAAGGAATTAGTCCGGGTGGCGGTCATTAAATGAAACAACTAAATAGTTTCAACTATTTTATTGTTTGCCAACGTTTCGACCCCCTTTGTGGGTCATCATCAGGGCACATGGTGGGAGAATGGAAACTAGTCTCCCACCATGTGCCCTGATGATGACCCACAAAGGGGGTCGAAACGTTGGCAAACAATAAAATAGTTGAAACTATTTAGTTGTTTCATTTAATGACCGCCACCCGGACTAATTCCTTCCAGTAATTCTCAACGGTCAACTAATTACATCCACAATGTTAAACAATTTTTGTTTTTAGATTATTAATAAATATAATGTTTTTACAACTTCTCTATGAAATATTATCTACTAGTAAACATTTTAATGTACAAAGAAAACTTTTATTTCAAGATTTTTCTTTGATATAGAAAATTCCTTGGATAATACTCCAGTAATTTACATATGTTATTACTTGATAGTATTACACATTCAATTTAATGAGATACGATAAACTTCTTTAAATTTTTAATGCCAATTCCAGTCAAATTTTCCTATCCGATAGTAAAATTTATTGAAAAAAATCTACTGAACGCCACACACGACTTTCAGTCAGCTCCATTTTAAAAATAAATTTAGGAATTTTCGAATAAAGATAAAAATGAAATACATAGGTAAGTGAAAGTAAAAAATTAGCGCGTAACACACAACTATTACTTACCTCCGTTGATAAAATCAATGTACGAATATTCAAATACAGTTAGAGATGAAAATAAGTGAAAGTAATAAAGAATTAGTTAAATTAAATTTTCATAGAAACATGTGTTTTATTGAATATTTTATTATATTACTTTTTAAAACAATCAGTTAGTTTAATCGGTTTTTTATCAATCTCCATTAACTTTTACATGTTTGTGTATAAGGTAATATTTTTTCTAAAATATTTAGCTTTCCATCGGTATATTATACTTCTATAATTCTGTTCTTATGTTCAAAAACAAAAAAATGTATAAAAAAAAATATTTTTTTGCGGCTTTCTCCTTTGGTTGGTTATCAAATTCGTTTAAATTTTATTTTTAGAAGTTTTTTACCAGTTCTAATAAGATATGGTTGATTGTTTTTAATCAGTTAATTAGAGGTACTTTAGTCGAGGAAAATACAAAATTCGCCATTTAGACTATCTCAATCAGAATGAAACCTACATGATATTATTTAAATTTTACATCGATGTGGCGAGTTTAAGCAAAATCGTTAGAGCATTTTTTGAGAAAATTGTAAAAAGGTGCAAAATTTATGGTATAAAGTAGCTCATTCTAGTTCACCGATTTTGATGAAAAAGTTGCTGTAACATCTCGGGCGTATAGTTACCTGAAATATAGAATTGAAGTTTCGTACGACCTTTCGTTTTCAGAACTGACAGTAGTTTCATGACTACAATTAAAAACGCATGAAACCTATTATACGCAAGGTTTGTTGATGCTAGCTGGTGTTTGTGTTGAACACGATGCACTTGCCCTGACTGTTTTAACAAGCTTACTAGTTTTAACTGACTCCGTCATTGATCAAATTATCAGCTCCTAGCAACAGTTGTTCACTTTCTCATAGGTTTTTATAGTACTTGTTTGGAAAATACGCATATATAGTAGTAGTACATGTATTTTTTTTTTCTAAACTATATTCAAACAATATTTTATTTTAATTGTCCCGAACCCGAATAACTGATAAAAAATTATCCGTTTGTTCGCCGTCTACTGTATGCGACATTTCTCTGAAACTACTGGCCTTTTTTTTTTTAAATTCGCCACAAAAATACTAGGGCATACAACAATGATCCTAACATCTTGCCAAAGATATCAGCTGGTATTTTTCAAATGGTGGCTGATAAAACGTGATTTCATTCAATAAATCAGTTATTTTTGAATAATATGTAATATCAAATAATTGTAAAAAGAGAAAAAAATTGAAATTTTGTGCATAAATAGATACGGCCATAACTCAGTTTTTTTTGAATATAGAGAAAAATGTGTACAAAGTTTTAGATTCAGTAAAGTGCGGTAAACAGGAAAAAAAGAAAAAAAAAAAATTCTATATATTCAAGTCACAAATTATAATAGAGGTAATTCCACCAAAACTCGGTTATTACTGGAGGTAGAGAAAAGATTGAAAACACTGGCAGCTATAAACAGTTTTACCCTAATATAGTTATTTGGAAATAATAAACCATTGTATAATGATTTGCAGCGGATTTTAAATATATCTTTCGTTTAAATTATTTTATTTCTTAATAATGGAAGAATGGTCGACTGTAGATAGAATATAAGAACTTTGCTGGGAGTGCTCATAGAAACACTTCAATTAAATGAATTTACTTTATTGCGCCATATCCCTACAGATCCCGATACCTTTCTGGCAACATTTTCTGATGATACCGCCATTTTGTCATCCAATTCCGACCCTGAAGCAGCATCGCTTAATCTACAAAAGCACTTTTCCCTTGCCGAAGACTAGTGTAATGCTTGGTGTATTCAGGTGAACGAAAGCAAGTGCTCACACGTCACATTCACCCTTCGACGCAAATCCTGTCCAATGTTTAATTTCAATTCCATACCGCTTCCTTCCTCTGACACAGTCCGGTATCTTGGCTTTTTACTAGACAAAATACTGACGTGGAACCCACATACAAGACTTAAAAGAAAATAACTCAACCGCAGATTCGGCCAGTTATACAGACTACTAAACAGAAAATCTCATCTTACCGTTGACAAAAAATTACTAATATACAAGACAGTACTGAAACCTATATGGACCTACGGACTTAAACTGTGGGGGACAGCTAAACATTCTAACATCAAAGGCGTTTGACCAATCCTTCCAATCCAAAGTCCTCCGAACAATAGTTAATGCTCCTTATTATGTTACTAACTGTACCCTACACCACGACCTTTAAATTCCGTTTATTTTAGACCTGGTACCATCCAAATTTTCCAAATTTCATCAGAACCTTAGTCATCATCCTAACCCTCTAGCAAAATCCCTATCCAGCACCACCCATCCCTACAATAGTCCTCCAAGATTGAAACGGTAGTGGTCACGAGACATACATTTAAATTGGAGTTCTGACACTGGTCAGATCCTCCACTCATGTAATGTAGTTATGATTGTGTATATGATGCTAATGTATTTATTACTTCTTTATTTCATTTATTTGTATTTATCTCAATTATAGGTTGTTTTTTTTTTGCATATATATTATATTTTATATAATTTGACTTTATCATTGTATACTGTATATATTGTGTGAATGGGATCTTATATCACTATTACTAATGTTCATATAGAAACAAAATGTAATATATCTCAATAAATAAATATTAAAATAAAAAACTTTATTGCACCAAGTTACGGCCTAAATTTTAGACCATCTTCGGGGCTCCTATTAAGGGCGAGCTAGTTTATTTATTTAACGTCACTTCATGCTACTATGGCTAATCGGGCGATGCTACAGTGGGAGCAGAGGGGCGAGCTTATAACAGCGATCACAATCATACCAATGTCTAATAATTGAGACGTTGATTTCCAAAAGGTACTAAATGACAGTTTTTACGAAATTTGTATTTTGACATATTTGTATTCCCATCATCTAGTTTTATATAAATATTTTATTTGATTTTATCTAATGAACACTCAACACCTAAGGGTTCCCTGAATCTAAATAACCAAGTCGCACAAAAATATTTGGGTGCGTATGTGTAGTAAGTCTAGCATGAAAACGAAAAGTCATACGAAACTGAAATGTCATATTTAAGACCCTAGGCCCAATCCTCTACACGGTGTATACAGCTGATACCCTATCCATCCAAGCACTTTCCTCTCTACTTACGCTGATGACACATGTGTGCTATCCATAAATAATGATCCTATTGTTGCTTCCTAAGTCCTACAGAACCATTTATCCGCTATTGCAGAATGGTGTCACAATTGGAGAATCAAAATAAATCCTAATAAATCCCACCAAATCACCTTCACTCTACGACGTAAACCTATGACTTCCTGTCCAGTTGTTTCCTTTAATCATACCCCACTCATCACTGTAGAACAAATACGATACCTTGGACTTCATCTTGACAAACGTCTGACATGGAATCCTCATACAAGACTTAAACGACAGGAAACTGCTCGTAGATATCGACTATTGAAACACTTACTTGACAAACGATCAAAACTCTCTCTTTACTTCAAAAAACTCATTTACACAACCATTATTAGACCTTATGGCATAGAGCTATGGGGCTCCACTAAACCATCGAATACCTCCCGCATCCAATCTTTGCAATCCAAAACCCTTCGTCAAATCCTAGGTGCTCCTTACTTTGTTACCAACAAACTCATCCATAGAGACCTGAATATCCCACTAGTTACAGAAATCGCTCAAAAAAGAACACCTCCTTTCATTCCAAATTACCCGCCCATACAAACCCGCTTGTCCGCATCCTCTCATCGACATATATTCCCGATAATCCTCCGAGGCGTCTGAAAAGACGGTGGCCTCGGGACCTGCTGAACAAATAATCATTGAAGTGCTACCACTGGGTAGATTCTTCTCATGTCTTTTTCAAGCCTATTGTCTGTTTTAGCCCATTTACTTATTGTACTAAGTAAATTGTACAGTTGTAAATATCAATAAATGAATTTAAAAAAAAAAATAAAAAATATATTTAAGACAACTATAGGCCCAAGATGGTACACCAACTTGTTCATCAAAATCATCTAACCAGAAGAGTCACTTTAACATGCCGAGTTTTAAAGCATATTAAAAGCTTAAATGGGATTTTTTTTTTTTTTTAGATTTTATTTCTCAAAAGTACCTTTGATTTTGTAGATTAAAAAAAACATATCATCTTTTCAGGATTGATAAAAAACGGCTAGTGGGAGGATTTCTTTAAACAATTTGTTTTCTTTATTAAAATACAAAAATAAAATTGTTAATAGAAGTCCTTCAGGATTTTTACTAATAATAAATACCAATAGTTGATCATAAAGAAATAAATTGTCTTATCTATTTATTGCCAACGTTTCTAGGTCCATATTGTAGGTCTGATATTTCTCACTCTGTGCCTTTAGGTAACCTGATGAAGTCCTATTACTAGGGCCTATATACGTTGGCAATAAACGGTTAAGACTATTGCAATAAATAATCTTGATCACCAGTCGGACTATCTTCCTTACAAAATATCTGGCTTTAACAAATAATCTGAAAATTTTGGGCGTTATATATAGTAAGTAACTTTTTCTCCTAAATCAGCTGACCTGAAATGGTACTTTATACCACGCATTTTAAATAAACTCGCTATATTAATGTAAAATTTAATGGGCTCTAATATCATATAGTTTTTACTCTGATTGAAATAGTCTGAAAGGGTTGGAATGCCGATATTTTCTTCCTCTAAGCTACCTCTAATTTTGTACATACCAAAAGATTAACCACATCATCCTAATGGCATTGAAGAAGGATGGCTAAGTATACAAATTGGACGAATTTGATGGCCAAATAAAGGATAAAAGAGATAAACTATTTTTTAACGTAATTTTTTGGTTTTTTGATAATTAGAACAGTAATATACCGTTGGAAAGCGAAATATTTTAGAAAAAATCTTATCTTATACACAAGCTTGTAAAAGTTAATAAAGAGTGATGATAAGCCAATAAAACTAATTGATTATTTTAGATAATAATGTAATCTATTTTTACTTTCACTTACTATATATAGTAAGGGGAAGTATTGCGATCGTGAAAATTTTCGAATTCCAGTTTTCAACGGAAATTCACATTTTAGCGTCCCCTGAGTCCAAAAAACAAAGTCTCGCAAAAAGGTTGTGTGTGGTGCCTCGTACGAAAACGGAAAGCCGTACGGAACTGAAATTTCATATTTAAGAAAACTATACGCCCAAAATGTTGCTGCAACTTTTTCACAAAAATGCCCTGACTGGAAGTGCTAGTTTATACCATGCATTTAGCTCTTTTTTACGATTTTCTCAAAAACGGTTCAAACGATTTTGTTTAAACTCGCCACATCGATGTAAAATTTAAATAATATCATGTAGATTTCATTCTGATTGAAATAGTCTGGCAGGACTTTAGTGCCGAATTAAAAATTTTCTTCATCTAAAGTACCTCTAATTTAATTGATTAAAAGCAATCAACCATATCATCTTATTAGAACTCATAAAAAACTTCTAAAAATAAAATTTGAACGAATTTGATAACCAACTAAAGGGAGAAAATAGTAAAAATATTTTATTATGTATTTTTTTAAATATAAAACAGTAGTATAGTAATATACCGTTGGAAAGCTAAAGATTTTAGAAAAAATATTCTTGTATAAAAGTTGCAAATCGTAATGTAAATTGGCGAATAGGGTATAAACTTATTGTACATAAGTTTTATATTTCTATATTAATTAATCTAAAACATATGTTTCCAACGAAACTAAATATAATTTCCTTAAACTTTTTTTCAACTTTAGGTTTGTTTTGTTTATTTATTTAACGTCACTTTATGCTACTATGGCTAATCGGACGATGCTACAGTGGGAGTCCTAAATTTTGCCTATCCAGGTTTTATTAGGATAGGGATCTTTAACGAGTACCTGACATCGCACAGGCTCGGGACCACCGTTTAATGTTCCCTCCGAAGGCCGGCGTAACTAAGGATTTTTTACTCCCATTAAAAAATCCTAGGACCACCTGCGGGTTTGAACCCGTGACCTTTAGCATGGGAGGCTGTTACGCTAGCCACCCAGCTACAAGTGATCCCTTCAACTTTAGGTATATTCAATAGTGTTGAAATTGATTTTAACAGCCGAGGAAAGTGAAAATCGTGTTTTGACCGCACCAGAATTTTTTTACTGAAGACGGTTAATTGATTTTTCAATAACGTGAAATAATTTTATTATAAATAATTAAACCAAAAAATAATTAATGCGAAAAAATAAGTAATTTAAACTGGAGATAGTAAGATATTATCATGATCAAAAACTAAGATTATCATTATGGAAGAATTGAGATGTTGATTTCCAAAAGGTACTGTATCCATTCTAGGAAATTTTACAGGAGATGCGAAAATCACTAATTATTATATTATTAAACTAGCTAATTTGATTCTTTTAGCATTAAAATCCAGAATTCTTCTTTTAGTATATTAATAAAATCATATTAAAGTTATGAAATGAGATGTTCTGGTATAATTTGGAACGAAATTAAATGTGTAATTAGTTTCTTTAGAAAATAATTGTATTTATAAATTGCGTTTATAAAGGACTTGGGTATCCATTAGATAAAATCAAATAGGAGATTTAGATACATTTAAGAGATGAGAATACAAATATGTAAAAAAATCGATTTTGTAAAAAATATCCTTTAGTATCTTTTGGAAATCAACGTCTCAAGTGTTGACTTAAGAATAAATCAACCGGATACTTGATTGGGGACACACTGACCAAAGAAACCACACTTAAACATAATATCTGTAATAAACGATTTCCTTTTATTTTTAATTATTTTATTTTGTTTTTTCGCTAATAAATTATTAATAATAAATAATAAGTTACTTATCATGAATTAAAAGAAGTTTTACATAAAAAAATTAATAATAAACGTTAATAGTTCTGTAAACATACCCCAATCCATTCACTCTACTATGCTTACACAAGAACTTTCAGAATACTACAGAATTGATTCGCTGTTAACACATCGATCAGAATATCGTAACGTCTGATCACTTAATTTTAGCAAGCAGCCGATCGTTGATAACATAATGGGATTTTTTTTTTAGGCTGAAAAATAATACATTAATAATCCAAAACATCACCTAGTAATACAATGTAAGAGTAAAATATTTGGATATAAATATTTAAAAGTTCTGTTTTATTTTATGAGATGGTATTGCGCCAGGCTTCTGACAGTGGTAAGAATTTCCTATTATTGGGTTGATGCAAAATTAATGCAGGTTTTTAGTAGGCATTGTAAATACGCCATATCTTTACTTTAACCATATATATTTAATCAAAATAATTTCCATCTGAATCAATGCACTTTTGCCAACGTTCAACAAGCTTTCTTATTCCACCAGAAAAAAAATCCGAATCCCTGGACTCAATGAAATAACGAAAAGAATTTTCAATGTCGTCCTGGTTTTGAAAATTTTTCTCCCTCAAAAAGTTGTCCAGATGCCTGAAAAAGTGGAAGTCTGTAGGAGAGAGGTCAGGTGAATAAGGCGGATGTTGGAGAACTTCGTAGCCCAACTCGTGCAGTCGTCGAAGCGTTGGTTGTGCAACGTGTGGTCTGGCGTTATCGTGGAGCAGGATCGGCCCCTTCCGATTCATCAATGCTGGGCAAAGACGTTGCAATTTTTGCGTTCCGAGTTCCGCCGCCATTTCTCGTGTGGTTTTGGTTGGGTCTTCTTCCACTTTTGACCTCAGCTGGTCGTTGTCCAGAGCAAGATGACGGCCCCGACCTTCCTTGTCTTCGAGGTCGAAATCTCCTCTGCGAAACTTCTGGAACCAACGCTGCACCGTGCACTCATTAATAGCCCCCTGACCCCACACTTCATTAATATTACGAGCCGTTTGCGCAGCGCTGCGCCCTAATTTAAATTCGTAAAAATAAATTTGACGAAAATCGCACTTTGACATTTTCGATTCAAGACCTTTGAACACACTGAACAAAACGATTTTACTAAACAAATTCATAGTGAAAGAGAGGGTATTAGATAAGGTTTGTTTTGGTATAATAATGATCAATGTTAGGATTAGCTTTGTTTACACAATTGGAATTAAGATATTGCAATAGAGGAAACCTGCATTAATTTTGCATCAACCCAATACTTTCACTTACTATATATAGTAAGGGGAAGTATTGCGATCGTGAAAATTTTCGAATTCCAGTTTTCAACGGAAATACACGTTTTAGGGTCCCCTGAGTCCAAATAACCAAGTCCCGCAAAAAGGTCTGTGAGTGTGTGTGTGTCTGTGTGTGTGTGTGTGTGTGTGTGTGTGTGTGTGTGTGGTAACTCCCGGGCGGAAACGGTAAGTCCTATGAAACTGAAATTTCATATTTAAGACAACTATACCGAGACGTGACAAAACTTTTTTCATCAAAATGAGCCTACCAGAAGAGGCACTTTATACCATGCATTTTGCACCTTTTTTCGATTTTCTCAAATACGGTTCCGACGATTTTGAATAAACTCCCTATATCGATGTAAAATTTAATGGGCTTTAATATCATGTAGGTTTTATTCTGATTAAAGTGGTCTGGCAGGGCTTAAATGCCGATATTTCTTCCCCTAAAGTACCTTTAATTTTGTATATTCAATAATAATAACTAGATTATCTTGTTAACGCTGATGAAAAACTGGTAAATATATAAATTGAATAAATTCGATACCCAACTAAAGGAGAAAACAGAAAAAATATTTTTTTTAATGCAATTTTTCGTTTTTTTACATAAGAGCAGTAATATACATGTATGGTATACCGTTGGAAAGCTAAAGATTTTAGAAAAAATATCATCTCATACACAAGCTTTTAAAAGTTATTGGAGAGTGATGAAAAGAAGATAAAACTTACTGATTATTTAAGATAATAATATAATAGATTTTTTAATAAAAACACATGTTTCTATATAAATTCAATTTGATTAATTCCTTAATAATTTCACGTATTTTTATCTCTAACTGTATTTGAAAATTCTTTCATTGATTTCAAAAATGGAGGTAAGTGAAATTCGTGTGTTGATTGTGTTGTTGAGCCGCACCAGATTTTTTTTATTATTAGGATAAATGAACCGTATATTTTTAAAGTGACCTAAGTCCATCTGTACTTTAATTGATATATTTTTACTTTCACTTAACTATATATGGAATATATAGTAACGGAAAGTATTGCGATCGTGAAATACACGTTTTAGAGTCTCCCAAGTCCAAATGACCAAGTCCCGCAAAAAGGTCTATGTGTGATAAGTCTAGTGCGGAAACGAGAAGTAGTACGAAACTGAAATTTCATATTTAAGAAAAATATAGGCCCAACGTTTTACTACAACTTCTTCTCAAAAATGCGCAGACCAGAAGTGCTAGTTTATACCATAAATTTTGCTCCTTTTTACGATTTTTTCAAAAACGGCTCTAAAGATTTTCATTAAACTCATTATATCGATGGGAAATTTAGTTTGATTATATGACCTTAATATCATGTAGATTTCATTCTGATTGGAACAGTCTGACAGGACTTAAGTGCGGATTTAAAATTTTCTTCCTCTAAAGTATCTTCAATTTAATTTATTAAATATAATCACCCATATCATCTTATTAGAACTGATATAAAACGGCTGAAAAAGTTGAACGAATTTGATAACTAACTAACTTACGGAAAATAGAGCAAAAATATTTTTTAAATGCTTTTTTTTTTTTTTTTTTTTTTTTTTTGTTTATTTGAACACAAGAACAGTAACATAGATGTATAATATGCCATTGGAAAGATAAAGATTTCAGGAAAAATATTATCTTATATACAAAGTTGGAAAATGAAATGTAAAGTGAAAAATAGGGCATTTGATATTGCTATATTATTTAATCTAAATCATATGTTTCCAAGGAAACTGAATAAACCTTTTATTTAAATTTAAGTTCATTTATTAGATCTTAAATTGATTTCAACAGCCGAGGTAAGTGAAAGTTGTGTTGTCTGCACCAATTTTTTTATTTTACAAAACAAAGTGCTAACCTTTAATCTTAAAGCAGGTGCTCTATCCACACGAGTCCGAACTGCCAAAAGAGCTCCAGCATACTGACAAAGCATCAATAAACAATGTCTAAATCGTTATTTTTTACAAACAATAGTCTAAGCTGAGCTTTTTATTGGGCTTTGTAAAGATGGTAGAAAGGGGAGAAGAAGGGATGGCTAACCCAGGGTTAACAACTGCAAAAGAACCCATCAATCATGTCTTGCACCTATTGATCAAGAACCATTGTACTTGAGACCCTGGAAAAATAAGTGGGTTCAATGACATTAAATGAATGATTTGATGATCATTAAAATCATTTATTTCAAAAGAATCCTAATAGAAAATACTTTGCATAGCTTTCAAGGGAAATAAGTGACAATTAAGTATCTTTTCATTTATTCTATTCCAGGGTGCTCCATTTTATTTTTTCATATTCACACAAGGATTCACTGACTTCCATAATATAATTTATTCTTTTTGCCAAAAATGTAATTGAATTTGAAAAGAATAAATTATATTTGTAAGATATATATTTGGCCGTTTCTAAAAGAGGTTTATTTCACTTTCTTTCAATGTTTTTCAAATTGTAACTTTTTTACACAGCAAGCTAATTTGGTGTAAGAGTACATATAGATAAATATGCATGATGGATAAGCATTTTTAGAAAAAAGACAAGATTGATAAAATAATTAATTTAAATGTTAAAATGAGATGTAAAAAGTATAGAGATGCCATAAAAATTTAATTGTTACGGATACTTGAAACAGCCCTAGAGGACGAAACGTTGTAAGGTGTGAAAGGGAAATAAATCAATAAAATATAGCTTTATATATATAGCAGGGAAAATAATAAAAATCAATATAAAATCAGGTTAACTCGTGGGAGTGATGACCCTACACTACAAAATGTATCACGAAACATGAGTGAAATCTCCCAGGAGATTACACCACGAGGCCCAGGGCCTACACGGCCTGTCGTGCCACTGGGAGAAGAAGATAACAAATATTGAACCAAAAGAAAACTCAGGACAATGATGAGAAAATTATACTATGGAGGTTAGTGATGATCAAATATTTTCATTAAAATCTAATGATTTCAAGTGATGTCATTAATTATAACATTTTATCATGGGAAAAAAAAGGAAAAATTAACCAGTTTAAGAACATTAATATACAAAAACAGGAGTCTCAATACGTTTTGGGGAGAGTAATTATTTTTAAACAAAATTCTATGATAGTGATTTTGAAGTTTTGCATATTCATAACAATAATACATTATAATGAAAGCATATTATTGATAAATACTCAAAACCAACAAAAAATTGAGATCTTGCCAGTTTTAAGAAGTGTTGCTGTCTTTATATTTTAATGAAATAAATCAGGTTAACATTAAAAGTATTCTTTTTATTACTGCTCATTACATTATAACCAACTTTAACCTACTCTTATAATTGATCAATTGAATCGATAATTAGACAATTGTTATCAACATTATTGATAATATCTGATGTTACCCTGCAGAAGCATTTAAACAATTTTTTTTTTTTTCACATCTTTATTCAACACTATAAAAAAACAAAATTGATTTCCACTGAAACTGAGAGCAAAAAACTAGATATCCAAGTAGAAACAGGAAATGTAGGATAGCAAATCCCTGAAGCACTTCTCTTCAAGTTATAGGTATCAAGTTTGTCCATCATAACCTTAATTCTGCATCTTTTCAGCCTTCTACATATGAGATATTAATTTCCAAAAGGTACTATTTATTTGTTTGTTCATTTAATGTTACTTTATGCTACTGTGGCAAATCGACGATGCTACAATCGGAGTACTAAATTTTGCCTTTCCAGGTTTAAATAGGATAGGGATCTTTAACGAGTACCTCACATTGCCCAGACTCAGCACCACCTTTTTACATCCCCTCCAAAGTATGTCATAACTAAGAATTTTTACTTACTCCCATTAAAAAATCCTAGGACCACCTGCGGGTTTGAAACCGTGACCTTTGGCATAGAACGCTGTTATGCTAGCCACCCTCTTACAGGTGATCCTTTTAAAAAAAATTATGATTTTAATGCGAAAATAATCAAATAAGTTGGTTTAATAATATAATAATGAGAGATTTTGGCTCTTCTGGTAAAATTTCCTAGAATGGATATAGTATCTTTTGGAAATCAACGTCTCATATTCTGAACCCCAATGAGTTTTAGAAAAGTATGAGAGTTCAATGTCTACCTGAACTTTTAATTTGCAACATCTTGTAACAAGAAAGTCAGAAGAATCTTTGAGTTCTATGATTCCTATCATTAAAGAGATTTTTTTTTTATATTTGAGTAATTGTTATTGGTTTGGGTTTTGAGATGAGCCATGAAAACCGGAGTCATCAACGTCTTTGATATTTGAGTAATTTTCCAAATCTAGGAAACATTTTAGCCCAAAGGTTTCACATTAGATCTTTTATCACCTTGACTACTTTGCCTGCTGTGCATGCACAGTAATCTGTTGATGCAAGTGCAGTATAGTTTTCTGGTCCTCGACCGGTACTGCGCATGTACGAACAGGATATTGTACATGAACAGCTAGCAAATTAGTCAAGTTAAAAACAAAACTACAAAGTTACTTTGGAAGGCGATTTAAAATGATACTCCAACTATTAAAATCTGAATGACTTATTATTCAATTGACTGTTTTTCTTTTTCTTCAATTTTAATTTACAGAATTTAAAGTCATCCATTCAACTTAACTCAATCAGTCTTATTTTCATCCCTACAGCTGGAGCTAAATATAATTATGTAAAAATATTCAAATATCTCTTATATCTAAAAACAGTTATATCATATCATAGAAATTTTAATTTTTAAAACCTGTGGAGGTTCAAATAAAAATCAAGAGTAATTACTCCTTTTTAAAACACTTAAGCTAAAGAATCTTGAACTATATCACAATACCTAAAATGATACGTATTAGTTAATGTAATACATAAATGAAAAGTAGAATCTATATTTATTAATTTGCAAAATTTCCAAATTAAATCACTTATTCAAACACGTGAAATTATGTGATAATTTGAGTGACGTCTACCAATTCTATTAAAAACAATCGTTAAAAAAATTCCACATTTTAGCTATTCACTATTTTCAGGCCTAATTTGCAATATAAACATTATAGTTACTATGAATTTATAATGGAACTTAAATATTTAGAACCCTAATAATAATAATTTAGAACCCTCATTTTAGTATCTATTTTGTATGGTATTAATTTTCATACTGAATTAGATACATATTTGTAGGTTTGAGGGACTAGGAAACTAATTTAGACAATCTGAAATACTCAATTTTAAAATTACGAATAAGAAAATCTCATTAAAAAGAACATGTATCTATGTAGGAATCATTAACCATTCTATTTTTACCTTCTCATTCTGTCTAAAATAGGTTTATTACTATAATTATTAGAACAATACTTCCTTCCTAAGCTGTACTACTTAAAAATGTGTCAATAAATAAACACAGCTTTAAGTAATTGAAAAATAATATAAATTTTATATTAAAAATAAAAGTCAAATCTGATAAAAAAAATATCACGATTTTTACTTATCTCCGTTGTTGAAATCAATATAAAATTTTAAATAAAGTTAGAAATGAAAAAAGGTTAACAAATTACAATCAGTTTGGATAGAAACATTAGTTTCATTAAATGATCTATTATCTCGTTATCTACAACAATAACTAAGTTTCATCCGCTATTTATACCTCACTATTTTATGATTTAATATTGGATATTAAGTTTGTTCGACTAATATACTTACCCTTTTTTTAATTTTAAAGCTCACAAGATGATATAGTTAATTTTTTGGAACCTACAAAATTAAAAATATTTTTGAGAAAGATAATATCAGCCTTAAGCCCTGTTAGACCTTTTCAATCAGAATGAAACCAACATCATTTTAAACCCTGTTAAATTTTACATCAATATAGCAAGTTTGATCAAAATCGTTATAGATTTTTTGGAGAAAATCGTAAAAAGGTGAAAAATGCATGGTATAAAGTGGCTCTTCTGGTTCACCAATTTCATTGAGAAAGTTTCTGTAACATCTCAGACATAAATGCTCCTAAAATATGAAATTTCAGTTTTATATTACGTTTTTAAGCTAGTCTGACCATACTACACAGACCTTTTTGTAGTCATTTGGATTCAGAGGACCCTAAAACGTGTATTTTAGGTTTCGAAAATTTGAAAGGGTTCATGCTTTATAATTATGTGTTATGTAACCTAAATTTTCATGATCTACTAAAAGGAATGTCAACTTGAACTTTACTTACTAATGGTTCAAATCAAAAATCCTTTAGCATTGATGCTATCTCCTTATGAAATCATAAAATGATGAAGTTTCTGTTCTAGCTTCCTTCATTTACTCCTTAAATTCAAATAAGCAATCCTCTTATAAAGGTGTAAAAGAAAAATAAATTACTTAAACGTTCTTAAAAAAATAAAAATAAATAAAATATGTCACTTATCTATGAAAGAAAAAAAACTACTACTTAATTACAAGCAGCATATACAATAAGTATATTTATTAAAAGTACAAAAATAAATATTTTTAAACAAATTAACTTAAAATAAATGGTAACCATAAATAAATTACAAATATTCCTTATGAATTATAAATCAGTGTTAGTTGTAACAAAATAGAGAAGTCAAATTCATTAATTTTTCAACTAATAATTTGAAGCACTAAATACATAATATTCAATATTTTAGTACACTATTCCATTGTATCATTAAATTTGTTTTAATACTTATTTATATTTTTTAAAATAACTTCAAATTAACGTTATTAAAATGGATAATTAATGATAATATCATTGAGTCACTTTTCACAGAATTTGACCTAGGTAATTATCCACAACTGTCATAGAAAAAATCATAAAATGGAATGATAAAACATGAGATTTTATCTCACAAAATAAAATTTTAAAAGACAAAACAAAGTTATAAAAAGTAAATCTATCTTTCAGATTCAAATGAAGATTAAAACTAATATTATTAAGGAACCCGTAAAATATAGTAACATAAAAAGTTGTAGATTGGTAACAAAACTTAAATAATACATAACTTTAATTCATAAAACATAAATCCCTGTATATAAAAATCCATAAAAATATTTAACATAAAAACAATCTAGCATTACCTCACATCTTTAAATAAGTAACATAAGATTTTACTATGAGCAAATAAAAATGAAATGTTCAAAAATCAATGTTGTATCGATTCAGAATCATTCTATTGCACAGAATATATTCCATCAACTATTATGCATTAATTAATTTTTTACATTGCACAAATACAAAAAACACAAAAATAAACTAATAAATATTGACCACCTTGTTGAAGAATGGTAGAATGGAGAAAATTGCACATGTTAATATGCTTTACATTATACAAACAGTAATAAGCAAAATTCATAATGAAAAAAGCAATTACAGATGTTTTCAAATCAGATTAAAAGCTTACAAGCAACATAGACATTAAGAATATATATTCAAAGCACACAAACACACATAGTTTAAAAATATATATTAAATAATGAAGTGGTAACTATAATAAAGAACTAGAGAAAATGGAAATTTGTACTAAATCAAAATATAACCGTGGCATACAAAATATTCGTCCACTGGCTATTCTCCTTAAATCCAATTATACATATATACATACATATATATATATATATATATATATATATATATATATATATATATATATATATATATATATATATATATATATATTTATTTATTTATTTCAACTTAAGACATTTGTACGAGCCTTGCAGTATCACACTAAACTGTTTTTTTACTTTGGATTAAACCCTAATAAATTTAGCAAAAAACCAAACAGTGATTTAATGACGTAAAAAACAAAAACAAATTAATTTAAAGCTTTTCTGGTCATCTGAGAGCTTCTCTTTTATAACACAAGTGTTCAGCAAAAAATAAATGAATTCACTCATTAAATGAAATATAAATATGAATTTAGTAATCTATCAAAAAATAATTTGGCCAAATGTTGATGAAAACTCCTAATAGCATTTAGAAATCTCATCATAAAATAAAGCTAGGGATTTTCTTTTATTGAACAAATGATCAGTACTCCAGTCAACTTTTTTTTTAACGAAACATTATTAAAGTTTTCATTCTAGTTTTATACTTTTACAGAACGAAAATCTTTAATAACAATATAAAGAACTAGAGGAATAGAGGTGACCACTACATTTAATGTACTATTAATTATGAGGTGCCAGATAAACAAAATTAAAAAAATAAATAGCATATACAGGACAACAAATATCTTTCACTATCAAAAATATTAACTCAGGTGCAAATTTATTTTATTTTTGTGGAATTAATCATTTTACAAGAAGTAAACAATAGTTCCAAGTTAGTATTCGACTGCTTATTTTTCGCAAATAGTCAAAAATAAATTCAAAGTTTGTGTCTGGTAAGAAACTTACATCAGTTGAGAATATGGTTATGCTTTATGTGCGCATGAGCGTGTTAAAAGAAAAAGAAAAATTATTTAATAGTCATAAAAATAAATAGAGATTTGAATTTCAGTAAATCAACAGAAATAGAACACCCTTTCGAACAGAAACTAGGCCATTTAGTTGTTTGAATATTGCCTGTTTAAACTGACTGAAGTGATCTCTGTATGTAACAGATATTAAACATCATATTTATTTATTTTTTTTTACTATTAAGACCATTTTTGTGAATCCCTGTCACCACTATCTAGAAATCACAACTATTCCATATGAAAAACATTTTAAATAGAAATGTCACAGACATAAATTAATATCTAAATCACATACATCGAAAAAAAAATTTTAGTTTAATTAAAATTAAAAAATTGTTCAATTTTCAATCTTGCACACTTTCGCTTAATGAGACTGAAACATATTGGACTCTGGACTCTATCTTTCTAAAAAAAATAATAACATAATTCTTTAGAAAAGATTAGCTTATAGATAGCTGTATCTCCCTACATTTATTATAAAATTTAAGAATTTATTACAAAATCTAAAGACTTAAATATTTACTTATTGTTCTATCGAGTATATTTAAGTACTAGATTATATCATTATGATTAATGGACAGATTAGATATTATTTCTGACATTAAGAAATAAAGTATCACATCAAAGGCCAAATACTGGCAAAAAGTTTGTGCAATTTACAAACTGAAACAAGTCTCATCAAAAATTATTTACAAGAAACACATACCCAGCTATTTTTAAACTTTAAATTAAAAGGTTAATACTGAAAAATTTATTTCCCTGTGGCATAAAGTTTATTAATGTCAACACAAAATCGTTTTTACCACATAAGGAAAAAATAAATATATGGCAGGTTTAAAATTTGGGATTTTTTAGCATTTTCCCAGGTCCCACATCATGCATAAGGACCTTTTCATTAGCCATGAGTTACCTAATTTATCTTGAGTACATTAGTTAAGTAAAATAGGATACGTAATAAGGACTTAGTAAATGTTTTTTTTTTAATTAAAAAAGTCAACTTTTGACTGATTGACTAAAATCTGGGCCATCATTATGACTGAAACAGGATTAAAGATATAAACAAGTGTTCATCTTAGTATCTACTAAAATGGAGATAAATAACTATTTGAATCGAAAACACTGCTTTTGTAATAAAAATCATCAAATGAGTCTATGATCATAGCTTTGTAAAGCTGCTCAAGACCTTAAAATATTTTAGCTCAGATGTTTACAACTTTTAAAGTTGTTTTTTTGTATTTATTATTTTACTAAAGAACCTTAGTGTAGTGATCGAACAGAAAAAAATAATAAATACAAGACCTAAATTAGCATTAATGATTAAAAAAATGCTATTTATTTAGGAGGGATTTAGAACCTAATAGGTTTAAGTCACCCATCATTGATATTAATCAATTAGTGATTATACTCCTTGTGAATCATATCATAGAATATGAACTTAAGAATGTCTAGTCATTAAATTAAAAAAAAAAAAAAAATATTTGGTGTTCAATCTTTCTTATCATATTGGATTAGACGAAACTGGGGACAACTTGCACAATTCCACAATCTTTCATTTTAGAATGAAAGTGTAAGAAGTCTCTGGTTCATTCAAGGCATTGAATTTACAGGAATGTGTTGCTAAAATGTACTAACAATGATGATGGCATAAGTTTTTAAACCATAATACAACTCCTTCATAACTTTTTAAAGCCATAAACAAAAAACTCATTATCTCAAAACTTACTTTTTTAAACTTACTCCATTCTCATTTTGTGATGCTCATATACATTGGATAAATGGGAAACAGTACTAAAAAAGTAAAAAAATACATCTTAAAATTCGTCATGAAAACTTCGAGCTGTATCTATCATTTTACTTCCGAGGAACAGTCCATTTTGGCAAGTACTTCTTGTAAAGATAATTTTCCATCATGATCAGTGTCCGCTAAAGTAACTAGAGTCTCGGATTCTTCTCTTGCATGGCGAGGATTACGAGGATCTATATAATTCTAATTTAAAAACAGGAAAAAAATTAAATGCTATTTAAATGAGTGAATTATTATTCTAAAATATGTAACTAATAAAGAATAATTAGATGTTAAAGAATCATTTAGAATAGAATAGAATAGAAAAAAAAAATTATTCTGAGACTGGGTTCCTTAAGAATAACAGATTGTAAATTGAAATATGAAATAATATAATATGTCTGGCCTACAGACAAAATTAAAATATTCATTATTTAAAATAAGAAATATTATACAACAAAAAAATAAATAAAAAATGAGATCTTCTGAAAACGATGGTGTTGAACAGAATGAAAAATAAATGAATTGACAAACAATATATACATTTAAACAGTTAGCTTTTTACTTATTTTCTCTATTCAAAATTCAATACTCAGATTTGCAATATCATAATTGTTAAGTTGGGATTTGAATGATGATAGAGAAGCAGCATGGCAGATACAGGTACATACAGAATTCCAGAGAGTAGAAGAGCGGATAATAAAGGAACAGTCAAAAGTTTTAGTTTTGTGGGTAGGAACGTAAAGATCAGATTGGCATGATCTTCTTTCAAGAGAGATATCAGACATATCAGTTTTTTGATTTATGACTCAAAACAAAAAACTGATATCCAATGCATTTTATATATATAATTCACACAAACTTAATAAGTTTTTATTAATTAAGTTCTAGGTATATATTTTCTTTTATACATTTATTTATTTAACATCAATCACTTCATGCTGCAATGCTAATCGGGCGATGATACAGTGGAAGTCCTATCTAAGTTAAATTAGGACAGAGATCTTTAACATTTTACGTTCCTTCAAAGGACGGCATAACCAAGAATTTTTTACTCATTTTAAAAAATCTTAGGGACATCAGTCCAGTTTGTACACACACCATATGCATAGAAGGCTGTTATGCTAGCCACTAAACCTCAGGTGATCCCTGATACGTTTAATTATAATATAATTTAGCTTAACACTTATGGACATTTCAAAAAAAAGGCAGAGAAAAAAAATTATTATTTCCCTAATTATTTTGATACCCACTGTTCCAAATGATCTACTTTAAAGCCAACATTGCCAAATAGGTGAAACATAATGACAATATTACAGAGCTAACAGACTGCAAGGAAATGAAAAATTTTCATGAATCACTAAAAATCACAATGTAATAATAGAAGGTGAAAACATTGTGAAGAGGGTAATGGGACATGTGAAAACAGACGGTGATTACTGGAGACAGCACAACCAGGAACTCAATTGCTACACTAAAATCACGGATGTAATTAGCATAAGACGTTTGACCTTCTATTTTTGAGGATGATTCTTAACTGATTGACCAGTTAGATTCTATCCTACAGGCAAAAGAGAAAGGTTAGAACCCCTTGGTTAATGACATTGTTAAACTTCAAGAGCTGGGAATAGCGGACAGTGACATCAGAGGATGTCCACCGTTAAAAGCGATTTAAAGCCAAAGAGATTCCAGGACAATACTGATGAAGAAGAAGCTAGGGAATATGCATGAACTGGGCAAACCTTAAGGACCCATTTATACTGCAGGTGTTTTTCGGAGCTGGTGCGGTAGCGGCTTCTATATAATTCTAAGGAACCGGCTACCACTTCAGTTCTCAAAACACATGCAGTATAAAAATGCCTTAAAGCACACAACTTAAAAGCTGAATTACGTTGATCCTTGGTTAGCTTATTTGGGGGAGAAAAAAATACTAAGATACAAAAATATATTTTTTAATGAAATCAAACAACTTTTACCTAATTGATACAGGCACTATTCCTCATTTATGTGTAGCCCTTTCACAGCTTTTCTCAGTCCCTATTTTTGTTTAAATTTAAGCACAAAAAATAAATACTAAACAGACTAATTATAAGCAGAAAATATTTTTATACTCACAAGAAGTTCATGTCGATCAGCCAAAGAATTTTTGTCAGTATCAATGACATTTCTGAATTCTGCCCGGCGTCTTACTTCACCTTGTGAGACAAGCGTTTCTCCTCCACTAACTTGAAGAACTGCGAATTCTTCTTCAGTTAACATTTCATCTCCATCTCGATCTGAAAAATATTTGTACCCTTTTACTTTCTCATTTTCCACAACTAGTGAAGGTAGGAGATTAAAATTCTCATTTTCTCTTAAAACATGAAGATGTTTATAATGTTTAAGATTCAATTTATAAAAATAAAAAAATAGCAAAGAATCTGTGAACAAAAACATTTTAAATAGGGAAAGTACTCGGTAAGAATTAAAAAGGATTATACTAGTAAATAGAAAACTTGTAATAAACAAACTTTTATGTCAAGAAACAGATGAAGGTTGAATTAACAAAAATCTGTGTATAATATTTTGGATTGATTGAAAAAAGAAAATGTTTAAAAGTTCTTCATCAACTGTTTCCCCCAATTCAATGGTATTGGATCTTGGCGGAATTATTCCTAACAGAACAAGGAGCCTTCAGGAAAAATTTGGTGTTAGCAATAAGAATATATATTGGCCTAAATATATATAAGAGTGCTAAATAAGTTTATGATATTATTTTATTTATTTTCATATTTGTAATTTATTTATCTTATTTTATTTTTATCTATTATTTTGTTTCAAATTTATTTAATAATTCTAATACATATTATTCATTTATGTGAATGTTTTAACACTTACTTTTTCAAATATAATGCACATGCTTTATATTAGAGAAGAGAGGTATAATATAGATGTAAATAATTTAATAGTAATACCAAGTTCTAATGGATCTCAACAAAATACTATGGAAAGTTAGGTATAACGTAACTATAAAAATATAATAAAAATGTCTTAGCATAAACTGCTCCACAAAATAAGTGGTGTAATTTGAAAAATCATTTTATTTTTTTCCTGTAAAATTAATCAACATTTTTATAAAATATTATTCTTTTGGGATGATTTAGAGGTAAAATTAAAATTAAGAAACAAAAAAGTAAAGATTTATTTGGAAAAAATAAAAAATTAACAAACATTTATACTACAGAAAAAAATTGTTTTTCTCTGTTGAATTCAACTTTCAATAACGGGTATTGCTTCCTCTTGCTTGAATTACTGCCTGGAGCCTTGTAGGCATACTTCTAATAAGATTAATTACACCATCTTACAGAATTTCCTTCAAGATGATTTAAGTCAGAGCTACGAGCTGGCCATCATAAAGTCTGAATTTCTGTATCATTGTTATAATGCTGAACATAGTCCAGCATTGTCTTGCATAAAAATAAAATTTTCTCCAATAAACAGAGTAAAAGGTATAACATATTGTTCAAGGATTTCTGTTATGTACAAATCTGCATTTGGGAAGGTCTGTTGAAGAAATGGAGATCAATTTTCGCTTCCAGAGATATTCCTCCCCACACCATCAATGAACCACCTTCAAATTGCATCCTCCCAGCAAAGTTACATTCAGAATAACGCTCACCTGACCTTTGGTAAACTCTAGCACAACTCTAAACGGGTCCTTCAATGATTTACAGTGAGCTGTGTAGCTGTGGCTGTCCTCCTGGGAAGTAAGCTCATTTTAGCAAGTCTTCTTCTGACAGTTTAATAAAACCAACCACCTGGAGCCATTGAGCTGTCTCAGAAGCAGTAGAAAAAAATGAGTTCAAAGAGTATGTATTAAAATAAACCGATCATCCATAGGTCACGTCTTTGTTTACATTAAGTGAACAGAGGTTTTTATTTAATAAACTTCTCCTTAATAATTTAATTTTTCAAAGTGTGCCACTTTTTTTGAGGAGCACTAAAGTATGAATGGAGCAACCCAATAAATTTGAACAACATTGTTATATTTAGTTCTAAAATAAATCATTTATCTCTAAAATTATTTTAGCCTAAATACAAAATGACCTATTTGACAGAATATATAAGAAACCAACACTAAATATTTGATATCCATCTAGATAAGTTTTATGCTGAGGTTCATTTTTGCACCCAGTGTATCTGAGGGTTAGGTTTTTCAAAACTTACAAGGCTAATATATATTAATTTGTAAACCAGTTTTAATCTTTTAAATATATTGATTACTTCAGAAAAATAATTCCTCTAATCTTCCAATTAAACAATAATAAACATTGATTAGTAAAATCAAAATACCCAATTTATCCAAAAGGTCATCCACAAGAGTTAAAAGTGTAGCATGACTGGATTCTGGATGCCGAAAAGCTAAGAACTCATCCAATGTTAAAAAATCAGGGTCACTCTTAGCAGCTTCAGACCAAGAAGCTCTGTCGCGTGCAATAGTTTCTGCAATTGAGTAATAAATATATTTTTATTTGTATTAATAATGCATAAAATAAACCAAAATATGAAAATTAAGACAAGGCTTAACCCTTTAGCGTCCGACTACTGCGGAGGTAGAGTGGGCTCACTGGACTGGCTGGTAATGAAGGCAACTGTGCCCGCAGGACTGACTACTTTTTGACTCCTCTTTTCTTCGAATTTTAATTATTTCTTCAGTTTTTTTTTTTATTTTATTCTTTTTCTTAAAACTTATTGCAACAATAAGACATATTATTTAAAATATTTGATACTTGTTTGTAAAAATTTTTCAATTATGCAAAATTCTTCAAATATGCAATATACAATTAAACCAGTAGTATCCTAGATACATGATTCGGGTAGGAAATTGATTTCCAGAGTGCTCAGAGGCTGGTTTTAAACAAAATATGAAATTACATAGAAATCTGCACTCAGTATTATAGCCTCGATCTCGATAAGATAGCCAAAAATGGATCCGTACGACATCTATTATCAAGGAAACACTTCACATTTACAAACAGACCACTAGACGGCTCTAGAAACACTAGAGAAGCAAAGCTACTATAGTAGTCCACGGATGCTAAAGAGTTAATTATTGTCATCTCGAACACAGAACTGGAAACACATCAGATTAGGATATCAATACTCTTTTTTAAGAAAGATTCGAGATTAAAGTAATAACAAATTATATGATGGGAATAAAAGGTTTTTTGATGGGCTATCATATCCATATTATCAATGGTGAAATTATATTTTAGCTAATTAAAAATTGTAAGTAAACATTACCAGTGAAAACTGCTGAATCAATCATGCACAGTAAAATTATAGGTGCTATAAAATACATAACAATACTATCAAGTGATCAGAATAATGTTCTATTAAATTATAAAACTAGTAACAAAAAAAACCCCAAAAAAACAACATAATTACTGAATTGTTCCTGAATCTAAGAATAAAAGTACAAATAACACATTCTTATATCAAGATTAACTTTAAGGTAATCTCTTGAACAAGAAATTTAGTCATATTCATCTCCTTTTCATTTCAGTGATTCCTTAAATATATTTAAAACTTTAAAATATTATTTTAATACTCAAAAACCTTTCAGAGAACGTCCAAGACCAGGATGTTTTTCTGGATGGTTTTTTATATATTCTTCATCAACGCCATGAGTTTGTAGAAAATAAGCATGGTACTCACTCCAACTAATAACTCCTAAAAAACAATTCAAAAGTTAAATAAAACTTCACATACGCTTTAAATAAATACATGAAATTATTATTCTAAAAATTAGTCACAAAAATAAAAATGAAAAAATAAAAATGAAGGAAGTGGTATAGTCTAGTAGATAGAGCACTAGGCTACTGCTCTCCGGGTCCTGGGTCCGAATCACGACTGTTGCAGAATATTATTTATTCTGTTGATTCGGCTGGGGGGCAACCCTAGGGTATGGAGACCCTCCTGGGGCAGACCCAGCTTCTTTAAAGTGGGTACTCAAAATTAGAGAAAAACCTGGAGGCTGAGCGTGATGATCAAGGACTGATCACCTCACTGCATGGCCTTTTGGGCTAGAAACAGTACAAATCTCTAAATGTACTGAGCCCAAGACCACCCTTCATGCGTTGTAGAGGTACAGGCTTTTTTTATTATTTTTTTTAATTTAAAATTTATTAAATTAATTTTATTTTTAAAAATAATACATATTATATATAAACAAATATTCAGTAATGATTATTGTAAAATATATATATATATATAATATATATATATATATATATATATATATATATATATATATATATATATATATATATATATGTCAAAGATTTTTTTCTTAATAGACAGGTATACTAATTCGTGTTTACCAATAGTAAAATTATGCCTGATAATATTTGAAAATAATTAACAATGGCAGACGAGACTTTCAACAGAACAAGGAGATAATTGAACTAAGCACAAACTAAGTTTCAATTGTCATCATCTGGTCCAAACCATATCGAATGTGAGAAGAAATAGGAAGGAAAGTGCTTCTTTTCAACTTTTTTTAACTGCTTTAGTTGTAGAGGTACAGGCTTTTTTTATTATTTTTTTTAATTTAAAATTTATTAAATTAATTTTATTTTTAAAAATAATACATATTATATATAAACAAATATTCAGTAATGATTATTGTAAAATATATATATATATATATGTTATATATATATATATATATATGTTAAAGATTTTTTTCTTAATAGACAGGTATACTAATTCGTGTTTACCAATAGTAAAATTATGCCTGATAATATTTGAAAATAATTAACAATGGCAGATGAGACTTTCAACAGAACAAGGAGATAATTGAACTAAGCACAAACTAAGTTTCAATTGTCATCATCTGGTCCAAACCATATCGAATGTGAGAAGAAATAGGAAGGAAAGTGCTTCTTTTCAACTTTTTTTAACTGCTGCCTATACCATACTCCAGACATTAAACTAAATGTTTTACACTGTCTTTTACATCAATCTGGGAAAAATATAAATAAATATCTATTAAGTTATTACCATTTCTTGGATTTTTATCAATGCTCATAAAAAGCCCAAAATTTTCTTTCATCGCTTCTTCAATATGAATTGTAGTGCGTTTATGGATATAGTCAGATATTTCAGTTAATGATAGCAGTTCATTTCCATCTACGTCAACTCTGCAAAATAATTCTATACTTTAAAAATTCGTATAAATCTATAAACTCAAAAATATATTTTCTTCTGATACTACCAAATACCACATCATAATTCATCATCAAACAATTGAATGTATATTTATATATTTGTGAATAAAATACATATTTAAAAAACCTTTCAATAATAAAAAAAAAAAAAAAATTCATGATTGGCACTTACTTTTTAAAAACAGTAGTCAGAAGCTGAACAGGTGGTAATCTTTTACTGACTTCCTGAAACTCAATAACCGATTCCTTTTTAACATCATTCTTTTTCTTCCTTATTTTTTCTAAAATGGACATAAAATTTTTGGAATTTGTCTCAGACTTAAGTGGGACCGAATACTTGTATACTAGGCCAAGCAGTATTACATAGAAGATGAAAGGAATGATGATTGAAAAGTGTCTAGCATTGAATTTCCTGAAAAACATCTTGATTCAGCTTGAAATGCATTGTACTGGGTCTAAAATTATGAGAGGTACGATAAAACTCTTAAATAAGAGATCCGTGTGAATTCATTTTTTTTAAATTGATTATGATAGGACCAGGAAGTCCTGTATATCCCTCACTGGTAAACATCATCCCTTGTCACTTTCTCCACTTGTAACTTTCTATGTTACAAAACAGGTTATAAACTTGATCGGTAGGTTTCACCTCCCGGGTTTATATACGCTACCTGCAGGCTGTATGTAGAACTATTTAGTTTAACAACTGCCCGAAAGGAGCGTATGGAATATTATATTTAAATTAAATTGTAAAGTTATTTCAAAAATTGAATAAAATTATTATCCAGCACAGGCTTCATAATCTAAAATTAAAGTGTTTTACTCTTCAGTAATCATTAGTTTAAATTCAGAGTACAAAATATCCATTAGAGCCTGATGCCATTCCTTTGACTTAATTTAGAACCCACCATATTTAAAAATTAATATCCAAAATTATAACCATATAATTTTATTGTCAAATTATAAGGACTGACATGTATAAAGATTATAAAGAAAACTTGACTTTCCTGAATG
The DNA here is from genome assembly GCA_023052935.1 of Piezodorus guildinii. NCBI lineage: Eukaryota > Metazoa > Arthropoda > Insecta > Hemiptera > Pentatomidae > Piezodorus > Piezodorus guildinii. Next base: position 69,958,814 of record CM041293.1, read on the forward strand.
TAAACCAAAAAAAATTGTGTCCAGTTGTGCTGAATAACTATTGGGTTGGTTAAAAATGATACATGAGTGAATGAATTAGTTTTGAAAATATTTGAATTTATTGAATACCCTAATGTTTTAAAATAACTTATTCAGGCATGTGGAAAACAAAAAGATGAACAATGGTTCAGTACTTGCAATTCGTTCACTTGATATTCATAATATAAACTTCATTAACTATTATCAAGATTGTTCATAGACCTACTGTCTATTGAGTATAAATTATACAAATAGGATAGATATATCATAATGTGACTTCAAACTCAGTTTGGTTTTGTGTATCTTTGTAAATGGTATAGATAAACGACTAAGTCAAAATGCCTATATTATAAAACAGCCAACACAAGTCAGAAGGGTTTTGCTATAAAAATACTATTAAAGAAAAATTGTTTTTCTAAACAGTGTGGAAAAATTAAAGCTTCTATTCTTATGATTTTTATCTGAAATAAATATAAATCTCTCTATAAACTCTTTATTTCAAGAAATTAGAAATGCATGTTTTAGGGTTCATATATTTTTTAACAAAACAGTAAAATATCTATCTCAACCAAAGGTAATTTGTCAGATAAGAATAATTTTAGAATTTAACTAAGCAAACTAATGAAATTGTTTCAAATGCTAGAAAAACCACTACTATGGTTTTCTTTTTTGTACGTACTACTTATATCATTAAAAAAAAAAAAAAAAAAAAAAAAAAATTTAGCTATTTAATAAATATTAAACTATTAAATATTAAATAAACCACATTTCAATTGAATCATAAACATATCTATGATTTACAAAATAGGTCTTGCTTTTTTGCCATTTCATAGTTTCTTTAAAATTTCCAACATCTAGATAGTAAATTTATCTAAAAAAAGTTGGCATTTTGAAAAATACAAAGTAGAATCGTAAAAATTAGATAATAGGATACATAGTTCTCTCTGTCTCTCTCTCTCTCTCTCTATATATATATATATATATATATAAATAAATATATATTTATATACATATATACACACACACACATACATACATATATATACATTTACATAGTCTATATAGGCCCTCATACCATATGATTACACATAGACTAATTTTAATTAGAGGGTTGCTGTTTAACACTTGTCTACATCTTATCATGTAATGTAAATTTTTTAGTAAATCTTCAAGAAATTGTATTTATATCAACTATATAATTGGCTCTCACAGGATTTTGAAAAACAGGATTAACACAATCATATGAATACAAAGAATCAGTAACAATCATACGATTAAAGAATAAAATTATTACAGCATATTTTATATTTCAAATCATGCTATTATAATTAGTTTTCCAAACATTTCATTTATTAGTGACAGAAGACAAATTATAATTTGCCTAATTTTATATTCAAGATTTAAACAAACTCACCTTCATCAGTAAGAAAATAGTTTCACAGCCATTGAATATGAAACCTCAATGTAGGTACCTTATTACTGAGGCATTGTTTTTTGGACTAAATTTAGTAAAAAGACAGACTCGTCCCAATTCTTGAGCCCAGATTTTTGGGCAGTTGTAATTTTTTTCCTAGCTTGAAAACATTAAGAACAATATGATTACATTATTTTACAAAGGTTTATTATTTTCAAATAGCTATATGTTTATCAAAATTATTAAGTGTTCATATTGACACAAAAAAAAAAAAGGAAAACAAGTTTTTTAAAACAAGAATCAGATACGTTGAACTAAGAATGAGTTACAACCTAAATCTGTGGAGAACAATACCTTGCATATCATGATTGATAATTTAAAAAGGCCATATCTCAGCTAATAAGTATCTAAATTTATTATTATTTTATTTTTTTATGTTGATTTGTGGGGAATTCAATTGCCTATTAAATAGCATTAACCAAAAGCTTAACAATAACCAAAAATTAATATTACATATCTTTGTGTTGCTATCGTTTGAATTTTAAATATCAAGAAATATTTGGGCAATGATTTATAAGTGTTGTGTTCTTAAATAGAAATTTGTAATTATGAACACTATTTTATTTGATTTATTACAATCATATGAGCTCTGTTGTGTGTTGTGAGATTGACAATATGCCAACAATGTAATCATATCGATTATATATAATACTTATATAATAATAAGATAATTTATTTTCTTAAATAGGGTTATATAGACTATATCTCTCCTAATTACAACTAAAAAAACTGGTGATTTTTTGTAATGGAATATAATTATGTTATGATTTATCATTACTAAACGCAACAGTTTCTCTCACTCAGCAGTTTTGGAGAAAAGCCACAGCATGTTTAAAAATATTTGAAATCTGTACAATTAAGTGAAATTTCATAAATAATACTTATGTTCTATTAATATTTCATTAGGAGTTTATATGTAATTGTTGATATAGGTACATACAGGTCTGTGATGTACAATTTCCAATATGATTTTATGAGTACCTTATATACAATTGTTTTTGAATATGCACTTGAGCTTCATTGTTTTGGTTTTTTACAATAGCCTCATGAACAACAATCTTTTATCTTTCATCTTTACACTCATTAAATTTTTTTAACTTAGTTTTTAAAAAAATAATTATTAAATACATTGCTCGTAAGTTAAGAACACTCAGTCATCTGAAAGGGCAGTCAAGCATAGTCAAAATTTCTAATTATAAACACATAATTGAAACTTGCTGATACTTTAAATACATAAGAAAACCAATTTTTTTTTTTTTTTTTTTAAGTACTTTGCCATAAACCATCAATACAATGAGATCTTAAAAATAATAACATTTTTAAGACATGTTGTGGCTAGAGTCTCCTTACACTTCCTTGAAGATAAAAATGATAAGGTTTAAATTCTCTTAATAAATCTTACTATTACTATTAACACAAAATAGTATTCTCTAAATATTAATTTATTCATATATAAATATAAATTAAGGCAAAATAAGATCTTGATATATTCCATTTTGAAACAGTGGCTATTTGCCAAGATACTACTAAGTCACTCATCTGGTAAAAAATTAAAATCGAAAAAAGATACTGCCTGATATAATTATTTATATTAATTTCAATAACATAGATAAAAACAAACGTTTGACGCATAATTATTCATCTAAATGAGCATGAGCAAGACCAAATGAACAAAGATGTAGCTTCCTGCTTGATTTTTTTGTCTCACATTTTTTTTTATTAGTGAAGTTGAAAAGAATATGTGTTCATGTTCTCCGTACCTTATTCTAATGTTGGGCTTGAATGACTTATTTATTTCATTCCTAATTCTGATTAAAGACTACTCATATCATCTCCCTGTTGTCATAAAGTAATACAAAATTAAAAAAATAATATCTATCTTATATATATATATATATATGTGTGTGTGTGTGTGTGTTTATTCATCAAACCTATTTTTACAAATATTCCTTCTTCTTGATTCTTGATGTTATGGACCATCTTCATTTGGCTTTTATAGCATTTATTTCTAATTGTTGAAAATCATTGAACAAATTCTTCATCTACTGGTTTATTCATAATTAAGATGGTAGGGGATAGTTCATTAATAAAATCAGTAACCTTAGTAACTCATTTCGGCAATCCTTCTTGAAAAGAACTAGAGGCTTTCAGTTCAAACAGGTTCTTTCCCACTTTTAAAAAGAAATAAAAAGAATAATCCAAACCATTATACTTTCTATTGTTCTTTAAAGGTGCGAAATGTGACCAGTTTTTCTGTTTTAAGGAATTAGCAATAATTCAAGTCCAAAATAGAGTATTGCCTAAAAACATTCGATAAAAGAAGTTCTTGAAAAAAAAAATATGATATTAATTAAGAGAATAAGAATTATTGCATCCATAATAAATTGAGTCCAACATAATTCATACCAATGCTGATGGACTTTTCTTCTTTTTTTTTTAATTTTCTTACTAAGGGCATAGCAAGTTAAGAATGCCATTCGGCTCATAACAAAGGCTAGGGAATTCTTAAGTCGGCACCCGGTGGATGGCTGACAGGAAAAAAAGTTAATATGACGTTTCACACCTTATAATTTTCTAGCCGCTTCGGACCTGATCAAGGGTTAATAACCTGATTACTGCCTTGTTACCTTTTAGTTTTTATTTTAACCTAAATTGTCGTTATTGCCTCTTTAACATAGGGATGGTACAAAAAAAAAAAAAAAAGAAAATAAATTATAATGAATAACTGACATCTCCTTTATTACATTCGCCACACCTGATGCTTTTACGCCAAAATACAATTAAGTTATGATGAGTGACACATTATGTGTCGATCAAACTTAATGCCGCGAGCATGAATTACATAGCAGACAAGTGTACTTCGCGAAAATTAAAGATGATTAAAATTAAATTTGAAGTTTTCTCAATTTAAAAAGTAATACGAATATAAACGGGTCAATCCATATGATATTGTCCAATTTTAGTTAGTTTTGCCGCTCAACATTTTACTTTCACTTGCCTATATATAAAATATACAGTAAGGGAAAGTATTGCGATCGTGAAAATTTCAATTCAGTTTTAACGGAATACATATTAGTCTCTAAAGTCCAAATGACCAAGTCCCGCAAAAAGGTATGTGAGTGTGTGTTAATTCCCGCGCGTAAACGGAAAGTCCTATGAAACTGAAATTTCATATTTAAGACAACTATACGCCCGAGATGTTACAAAATCTTTTTCATCAAAATCAGCTGACCGGAAGATCTACTTTATAACATGCATTTTGTTCCTTTTTGCGATTTTTTCAAAAACGGCTCTAACGATTTTGATTAAACTCCCTATATCATGTAAAATTTGAAGGGTTTTAATATGATGTAGGTTTCATTCTGATTGAAATAGTAAGACAGGGCTTAAATGCCGATATTTTAAATTTTCTACCTCTAAAGTACCATTAATATTTTATAATATTAAAAAATAACCATATTATCTGTTACCATTGATAAATAATAGGTATATATGTAAGTTGAACGAATTCGATATTCAACTAAAGGAGAAAACTGCAAAAATATTTTTGTATGTATTTTTTTTTTCGTTTTTGAACTTAAAAACAGTAATATACATGTATAATATATCGTTGGAAAGCTAAAGATTTTAGAAAAAAATATTTTCTTGGACATACTATTTTAAAAGTTAACGGAAAATGATGAAAAGATGATAAAACAAACTGATTGTCGATGATAATAATATAATAGATTATTTTTTTTTTTGCCGGCTAATTCAATGCACTGCAGCCAATATTAGGCTTATTGTGCGCCGTCCAATCTACTGTTAATACAGGGCTAGCGCCTTGGTGAATCTGACTAACCTGTGGGGGTTAATCAGTTCACGCAACTTGAGATCAGCGATACGGTCGACGCCAAGGTGGTAAAACCGTATCCTGGCAATCTGTGGGCAACTGCATATCAAATGAAATGCAGTTTCATCATCCTTCTTGCAGAATCTGCAAGTCGGTGAGGCCACCAAACCCATATTGTGGAGATGCTTATTAAGTTGACAGTGTCCAGTGTATAGTCCTGTTACCCTCCTTAGGGTTGTCCTGTCCATTGAGAGTAGAGTATGACTTCTCTCTTTGCAGGGTCCATCCAGAAACATCTTGGAGTGATGCTGCTTATCAGTATCCCTCCAGTATTGCCTGGATCTATTATCAGCAGCCGCCTTAATCAGACCTTTGGCTTTGCTGAAGCTAATTCAGCACACAGGTTCAGGTGTGGGGGGTAGCTGAGCAGAACCCCTACTCGCGAGGCTATCAGCTCTTTCATTTCCTAGGATGCCTGAGTGACCAGGCACCCAATATACCCGGACTTTATTTAGTAGGGAAAGCATATTAAGATTGTTTTTGCATTCCTCTACTAATTTGGACCGTGTTATGTAACTACCCAAAGCTCCAATAGCAGCTTGACTATCAGTATGGATAGTTATCTGTCTGTCTCTCATCCCTTCTGAAATTAAATTAATCCTAAAATTAATCCCTTCTGAAGATTATTTAACAAAACACATGTTTCTATTAAAATCCAATGTAAATAATTCGTTAAAAAATTATTTTATTTTCTAAATTTGTTTAAAAATTCATAAATTGACATAAATGATGGAGGTTAGTGAAAGTCGTGTGTTGCGCGCGTCAGATTTTTTTTTTTTCTACTAGTTATTCTATTTTTAGTTAAACTGATACTTTTAATTTTACAGTCATTTTGAGTCAATTTGGCGGCTAAAAATGAATTGGGAAAATCTCTTTGTCCAATAATTTTGAAGCTACCGAATCAAAACAAAAACTAACAATATGATAATATTTCATTTATTGTCCCACAATACCTTACCAAAATAATGAAGAAAGTTATAGAGAAAATTCTGGAAAATTATTAAAAAACGAGACTTTTGGCGTTTTAAAAATCAAAGACTCAGATTAATCATTTTTTCTTATATAGTTGAGTCATTAATCTCTCTGCTTTAAAAATTGATTGAATTTCCAAAAATGACGGAAATCCGCTTTTCTCGATATCTAAAGGAAAATGTCTCAAAAGGGATTGAGTGAAACATCATGAAACTATTACATATCAAACATCAATATAATGAGTTCAAGTGATATAAATTTGGTGACTGAGAGTCAGTTGACTCCCGATTTAAAAAATTCTCTATGCCATTCTAAAAGAAATTTCTTTAAAAATGATTAATTTATTATCATACGGGTCAATCCATATTGACCATATATCCATCCATATCCACATTGTCTAATTTTATTTAGTTTTGCCGCTTAAAATTTGTGTTTTTTGTTATTTTTTTTTTACCAGTTATTCTAAATCTTTTTCTGAAATTGAAGCCGTACATAAAAAAAAAATTCTGACGGATACTTTTAGTTTAGCAGCCATTTTGAGTCCACTTGGCGGCTAAAAACGAATTGGGAAAACCTCTCTGACTAGTAATTTTGAAGATATCGAATCAAAACAAAAAGTAACAATATGATGAGGTTGTGATTTATTGCCCTCACAATACCTTACCTAAATAATGAAGAACGTTATTCAGAAAATTCTCGAAAATTATTAAAAAACGAGACTTTTGGCGTTTTAAAAGGCAAAGACTCAGTTTTGATAATTTTTTTCTTGTATAGTTTATTCATTATTCTACTTGCTGTAAAAATTTATATGGTTTTACAAAAATAACAAAATACTGTTTTCGTGATGATTAACTGTATATGTCTAAAAAGGGACTGACTGAAAAAATATGCAGCTATTACATTTCTTGATTCATTCTAAAAAAATTTTTTTTTAATTATTAAATCCGGTAATTTGGAACATTTCCAAACGAAACAAGGACTAGAATGATGATAGTGAACCTGAGTAGCGAGAAATATTGTATAATAAATTGCATCTAACAAAACTATAACATAAAATTAATATCGTGCTACACAAAGGAAGGTTAGAAACGAGTCACAAGCTTAATTTTGTTTTCTCTTTTTGGAAATTCGTACTTAAAAAAAGGACTGTGTCCTCAAGATCGAAATTTTTACAATAAGTAGATTTATATCTGACATTATCATGCTATAGATGTAAAAATAATCAAACTTAAGTCTCAACTTATAACTCGCTAAAAGTCTCGTTTTTTATTCATTTTCGCGATTTTTTTAAACCACTTTCTTCACTATTTAGGTAATGTATTGTGAGGGCGAAAAATGTAATGTACTCCCTTATCATATTGATAGTTTTTTTCAATTCCTCCAAAATTACTTTCAATCACAAATCTAAGTTAAAATGGCTGCTAAACTAAAAGTTTCGGTCAGAAAATGTTTTTATCCATTATTTCAAATTAAGGAAAAAAATATAGAATAATTGGTAAAAATTGCATGAAAATCAAAAATCTTGAACTGCTTGGTTTAGACGGTTTCCAATGCATTAGACCCATGTGCATTAAACTAACCGCGTAGTTTATAATTTTCTGTGTTTTATATTTTATCGATAAAAGATGTGATTCTTCAATTTTTCTAATTATACATATTTAATAAACAATATGAAAAATACTTTCCAAAGATTTATCAAATTCCAATGAAATGTCAGTACTGTGCCAAGTTCGCATTAAATTTTTTGTATTGCCTCAATTAAATGAAGGCAATAACAAAGAGTTTGGATTTTAAACATATGTTATATTGAACAAGAATTACCCGTTTTCCTAAAAATATAATTATATTTTATTTCTTCGTCTTACTAGATCTAGAAGAGTATTGTATTTCCGTATTCTTATGTGATTTCAAATATATCCCACGAATTCCAAGTTTCCCTTTTAAATTCGAGAAATATCACACCTCTTATCATAACTTGAAATAAATTGAAAGAAATTCATTCCTCTGAAAATCGTTTTTTAAATTATTCTTTACGCTAATTTAATCCGTGACTGCGGTGATCATCACAGAAGGGGTTGAATGGTATACTAACTCCTTATATATTAACATGCCTCAAGAAAGGGTGAATCATTTCATGACAAAAATCAGCAATATATCTTACTTTATTACAAAATTCTAGTGCATCATACTATGTAGCAGTATAGCTAGCAAGTAAGGAACGGTAATATGGTTAATATAACGGATTTGGTTAATCAGAGATATGAACAGATCTTCATTGTCATAATCTATTCGTCTAAATACAGATTAAAATATGGGATAAATAAAGTTAAGAAAAATAAAACAGAGTTCAGAACTATACATCTTTGAATGAGTCCTTCGGAGGGAACGTAAAAAGAAGGTCCCGAGCCTATGCGATGTCAGGTACTCGTTAAAAATCCCTATTCTAATTAAAAGATTAATTAATTCGTTAAAGATCCATATCCTAATTAAACCTGAATAGGCACAATTTAGGACTCCCACTGTAGCATCGTCCGTCCGATTAGCCACACTAGCATAAAGTGATGTTCAATTAACAAACATCTTTGAATGAATAGATATATGAAATTCATAATTCTCAAAAGATCTGCCGTCTTGAAGATACTATTTTCAAGAAACGTTAGTTGAATCCAGTTAATGAAGTCTTAGATTCGAGCTTATAATTTTGAATTTTTGTTCTAATTGAGATAGGGTTTGAAATAGCATGTGTATAGGTTTGTATCTTATTATATATTTTTTGTATATGGAGGGATCCCTCGCAGGAAATCTTCAATATGAACTATAAATTCGTCTGTAATGTATCATTAATTTATTTAAATATTCTATGGGTGCGGGCTTGGGCCGCTGTCTTCTAACCATTTTCTTTATCTCTCTATGAGAAATAATATTCAGTTTCTTTCTCAAAGTTTTCCAAATTATGTATTTAAGTCCCCTAAAAATTATTTTGGTTCCCCAGTTTTAGTTAATAAACATGTGTTAAATCATATATGTTATTTTATTTTATTATTATTGTATATTTTTTACTTTCTCTTACCTATATATGAAATATATAGTAAGGGAAAATACAATTTTTTAGAAGGGCATAGAGAATTTTTACTTTCACTTACCTATATATGAAATATATATTTTCTTTTCTTTTTTTAATTTGTTCTTAATATTAACACTTAAATGAGCACACCTTAACTTCCCTTTGTATTTATCTATTTTATTTTACAACCATGAACATGTGGACGAATAGCAGTGAGCTATGAAGTGAAGTAGTGAGTTATATGTGAGAAAATGTTTTAAAAAAATTAGTCTTGAGAATGGGGAAACAACTCCAACCCTTGTGAATGGTTGTGAAATAAAATAGATAAACACAAAGGGAAGTTAATGTGTGCTCATTTAAGTGTTAATGAAATATATAGTAAGGGAAAATATTGCGATTGTAAAAATTTTCTAATTCCAGTTTTCAACGGAAATACATGTTTTAGGGTCTCCTGAGTCCAAATGAACAAGTCCCGCAAAAAAAAGACATTGTGTGTGTTAGTAGTAAGTCCAGCACGAAAACGAAAAGTTGTACTAAACTGAAATTTCATATTTAAGACAACCTGAGATGTTACAGCACTTTTTTCACTGAAATCTACTGACCGAAAGAGCTACTTTACACCATGCATTTTGCACGTTTATACGATTTTCTCATAAACAGCTCTAACGATTTTGATTAAACTCGCTATGTCGATGTAAAATTTAATAGGCTTTAATATAATGTAGGTTTTATTCTGATTGAAATACTCAGACAGGGTTTAAATGCCGATATTTTACATTTTCCTCCTCGTTTCTTCCTTTCGAGGATTCGAAATGTCTAGTACCAAATCGTCGGCGTACCTTAAAACCAGACTGGATAGGCAAAATTTAGGACTCCCACTGTAGCATCGTCCGATTAGCCATAGTAGCATAAAGTGACGTTAAACAATAAACCTTAAAACCAGAACTTTACCACCCAGATTTAAACATGGTCGGTACGCATCACACTATCAGTCACATATTCGAGTGTTAATTAAAAAGAAAAATTGGTAATAGGTAGTCACTTTATTTCGGACATGAATTTTATATTTATTTCAGGGTTGGAAATACCTCTCTTTCTCCTCTCCTTTCCACCGTAGATGGGCAAATGTTCTATATAATACATGTGTATTCATAAAAATCATATTTAATAAGACAATAAAAATCTAAATTTTAAATACCATATTATCTCAAAACGGGGAAATGTAAAAAATGGCTTGATAGGTGTTTTGATAAGAAATTATTTTGTTTATGACTTTTCTTGATACACACTTGATACCCACAGTTTGAAATTAAAAAAAAGTTCTTTTTATTGTATATTTAATTTATAATTTTCACACACCGATAACGTCTATTTCTTTCGTATCCTAACCCCTTGTTTTAACTTTGATTTGAACAAAAACAAAACAACACTATTCTCTTAAGAATAGAATTAAAAGCAAAAAGTGAAATCAAAACTTTTTGCGAGAAGATTGATAAAATAATCAGGATATATATATATATATATATATTATATATATATATATATATATATATATATATATATATACATTTTCCTCTAAGATCTCAATTTTTAACTCTCATAATTAGGAATAACTGCATTGTAAAATGAATTGAAACTGATCTTTCATAGTCAGTAATAATGAACTTATTTCATAAATATTACTATTGTAGAAACATTAGAATAGTTCTCGTATATGGAAATTTAAGAACAATCAATTCAACTATTTAGCACAAGTTATTTATAGCTGTGTGAACTTGACAATAATTAAAACAACATTTGACTTAATCCATGAAATAATTAGTCGTACTTTAAACATATTCTGATCATATATATCAAACCATTTAAAAGAGCTTATATGTGGTGCAGTGGCTGGCATGAAAGCCTTCAATTCCCAAGGCCGCGGGTTCAAATCCGGCAGATGGCCTGATGATTATTAAAATTCCTTGGTAATGCCGTCATTCGGAAACGTAAAATGACCACAAGCCAGAGTGATGACAGGTTCTTACTAAAGGACCCTATCCTAATTGAACCTGGACAGGGAAAATTTAGAACTCCCACTGTATCTTCGTCTGATTAGTCACAGTGGCATAAAGTGACGTCAAATGAATAATCAAACAGATAAACTGATTATTAGGTTAAATCAATTGATCACAATTATAGCGGTAATTTAAAACCGTACGAAATAAAGTAATAAAAAGTCACAAAATCATGAAAAAAATAGTAACTTTTAGAAGAAGCTAAAGGAAAAGTTATCTTTTTACAAAGGACACAGTACGTTATGAAAGGATTTTTTTTTATGTTTGGAATGTAAAAAGTTCTGAAGAGAAGATGGCTACAGGATCTCATGATGTAGAATTTTAATTAGAGTGCTACTATTAGGTAGTTTCTCACAAGTCTTTTTAAAATGATTTCATCATTGTTCATATTTATTTTATTTTTAACCAAATACAGTTGAAAATTTCAATAATAATAATTTTAGCGAAATACTTAAGTTTCGACGTACCTCTTGGATGCTTCTGTCAGCTCTGCGCGTATTAATTTTTTTGGAATTTGTTCTTTAATAAGCTTCCAAGTCAATAACTTTGAACGTTAAATGAATAATAAAGCAAAGAGAAAATTCAAAACTGTAGACATGAATGTTATTTTAAATGTTTGTTGTACGATTTAAGACGAAACGTTCCAAAAACTCTTTTAAGTACACCTGGAAATGTTTTAACTTAATCGAATAAGTCTGTACTTTAAAAAATTTCCGTGAGGCTGAAATTTTGCATAAGGGATTTGATTGCAAGGTAAACTGTATCTATAAATCTTCAATGGGCACTGCAAGATCTAACTATAAATTTTAAATTTTAGATTTAAGATAACTATAGGTTTTAAGTTCCACACCATTCCGAATTATTATCAAATCTATTGGCGAACGGTATTTTCTTTATTTAGCGAAGCAACACATATTGTTTATAAGAGTTGTATATAAACAATATAAACTTAAAAAGCTAAACAAAGACTTGTGATAAGAATCCAATTGCAACAGCGGCACCTGAGGAGTTATCCCAGGAATTAGGGTGTGCCCGTGGTGCCTCTGGCACTTTATTCTGCGTTATCTGGAAAACGGTAAATTTTAGGGCTTTAAATGGGCGGGCCCCCTACGCCCGTAGGAAATTATAATTTTATACTCGAAACGGCTGGGTTTTATAGGCTAGGCTAGGTGAGCCTCAGCGTCGATTCACGGTTTATAAAATACAATAAATAATTATCTGCCTCATTCGGACTCGAATGTACTACATAGATACATTAGAAAGAAGATACATTAGAAAGCCATGTAGACCCTTCCGTAAGGGAACTTAAAATATACTCGCACTGGTTGAACTTACAGGGGTAAGACAAATTAGGTAATTAAGTCTGTAAAATAACAGTGAAAATCTACATAATAAAAAAATTATCACTTAAAAAACAAAATACATCTTTAAAGGGTGGAGAAACATACATATCATAGATAATAAGAAGAAATCATTTTAAAATTATTATACTCGGGTCAATTGTGGTGTAGTGGCTAGCATAACAGGTTCTATATCCAAGTCACAGTATCAAACTCGACAGATGGTCCTATGATTTTTAAAGGGAGTGAAAAATCCTTAGCTAAGCCGTCCTTCTCATGTGACGTAAAATGGTGGTTCCGAGCCTGTATGATCTCAGGTACTTGTTAAAGTAGCATAAAGTTACGTTAAATAAATACATAAAATTATTATGCTAAAAATTAGTCATAAAAATGAAGGAAGTAGCGTGGTCTAGTGGGTATAAACTGTCCACTGTTCTCAGGTCTTGAACTTCAGTTAAAGCAGAATTATTTGTTTTTTATTTGAGCTGTGGAGCGCCCTAGGGTTTGGAGCACCCGTGGGCATACACAGCCTCTATAAAGTGGGAACCCAAATATTGGGGAAAAAAATTAGCGGCTGAGCGTGATCTAGGACTAATCACCTCCTTGCACGGATGTCCATGGAACAGTACGAATCTCTGTAAGTTCTTAACTGAATATCCTTTATGGGTTATAGAGGTAAAAGGTTTTTTTTTTCATAAAAATTTGCAAGCTACGTCTACGGTTCTTTATTGTAATTTATTAAGCATATATAGGAAGGACTACGAGTATACAGAGTACAATAATATAAACCTTTTGAGAAAAAATATACAAATGTTATGCTATTAAGATTTAAATTAGTTTACAATCAAAACTCATATATTTATTAGTTTCTAATAGGATTCCAATGTTTTTGTTTTTGTTTAAAAGCAGATTTAAGCGATTTAACTCTACCGTGTTAGACCAGATGTTTGTTATTTCATAACTCTACCATTTAATAGGAGTCGAATGTGCGGGTATCACGATCAAAAACAATTATACTCAGCGTATCACTGAGCAATAGATCAGAATTATAGATTATAAATACTAAAATTAAAAGTACGGAGTATTCCACTCAAATTCTGATATGGCAGAAGTACTGAGACGAAAATACAAAATATATATAAATAAAAGTACTCAAGATAAATGCTGAGTACTTTTCGTACTTCATAGTCACCAGTTGGAGTACGATGTACCCATACACCTTTTTACGGGGCTTGGTCATCTGGACTGGGTATTTCCAGAGAAAACCGAATTTGAAAATTTTCATGATCGAAACTCTTTCCCTTACTATAATATAGAATAAATATATTATATTTCATACATAGGTAAGTGTAAGTATTAATGGAGCAATCAATTTTTTTTTTTAAACTTATAGTCTTGTCTTTGATAGGGTTTGGTATATTCCAATAGGATAAATTCTAGTGACTTTTGTTGACAGGCGTTCATGACTCTAAAGATAACTATTTCCTTGTCCATAGCAGACATGGAAAATAGAATACCGTCGGGCGGGATGGTTTTGATCTCCCAGGCCGGTAGCAGACAGGTCGTAAATCGATGGTAGCTAGGCGGCACACATTAAGGCGCCCTGAGCCTATCATTAGCTGCCCAGTTAGCGGCCCTCTCTCTCTAATCTAGTTCCCGGGCAAACTATTACCTAGGCTATTAGGTAAATCAGCCTTCTTCTAGGCTCATATTAACGCTTCGTAAAATATTGGTCGCGGATAACTAGGGTTGTCCTCGTTACTCTATTTAAGGGGATGGGCTAGCATCACAGGTGCTTGGTAAGTATACGTCTGTGTGATTCTAACCATCAACCCTTAATTAACTATTATACAGAACCATCCATTTATCTCTGCGTATAAATGGGTTTTGTTACAGCTCACGCAAAAGAGTTATGTTTTTTTTTTCCATAGTTACATGATAAAGGATACTTTGGCGGGGGCGGTTGCCAAGAAAATACACCAAGAAAAACTTATTTCATTTGTGTGCTGGCGTTTTGGCCAACATTTTTGTGCCTTTATCAGGGCTTCAGGTAAGAGCCAAAAGCAATTGCCGGCAGCATACCAACAATGTAGGCCGAAACTTCGGCACACAAATAAAATAAGTTTTTCTTATTGGTGTGTTTTCTTTGTGACCGCACCTCTAACCAATTCCTCATTAACTTTAAACATTTCCTCTACATATACCAAGGATATTCTAACTGTTTCATTACCAAAATTAATTCGCTAATTATGAATATCATCCTAGAATACGGTACTTAGTTTTTCGTTTGTTCTTTATGACTATGAATCAAAATTGGTCATTATGAAGTAAAAGACTATAAATAAAATAATAATTACCTTCTAACATTCCCACGATGGTTACGCATCTTTAAACTCCAGTAAAAATTACTAATTCGAAGGCGGAACGAATCACAGAAGACCAGTGATTAATTAAGACATTTAACTATAACTCTGTTGTAATAAAAAATTTATTCAAAAATTTAAAACGTTAAATGGCAATAATGAAAGATGAGGCGGTTTGAGCGGCGGTCAATGAATGTTTATTTATATATCAATATATATATATATATTTTGGTATATTGTTTTCATATTGAACCACAACATTCTTCATTATAATTATATAATACGTATTTATTGTCAACTAATCAATATTTAGTAAATGGAAATTAATAGATTTCAAAATCGAGTTGAAAACTTAAATTATTCCCAACAGTGGACCAAATATGTATCATAACTTCACTTCGACGACTTAATAAGCAATTAAAGCAATAAAATTAAATACTTTATTTTTTATGTATGTTTGCCAAATCTGTCTTCACTATCAGCATATTAATCAATAACTTTTTTTTTAAGACATAACTGTTATCTTCAATACTCATTAATTAGGTATCTACTTTAGTAATGAATTATGAAGGTAAATAAATTAACTTATTTAGATTACATTATCTTAAGTTAGAAGTCGCTACTATCTCTTTATTATCTGTTTTGAATAGCTTATTCTAAATAAGCTATTCAAAACTAAACAAAATTATTAACTTATTAATTTTATAATTATTATTATATTAATAAAAAGAAAAATGTCTTTTTCGTTCCAAAACGATTAAAAATAAAATATCATTATTATATACTTAAATACAACAATTTTCCCCATTCTTTTTTTAATTTTTGAACAACTTCCTGATCAAAACCCAGTCATCTTAAGTTTATTTTTTATGAAATATCTAAACGTTATTATTATTATTATTTTTATTTTCAATTACCTATCTATGTATGAAATATATAATAAGGGAAATATTGTTTTCGTGGTGAACATTTCCAAATACCAGTTTTCAACGGAAATGAGCGTTCTATCTAGGGTCCTGTGAATCCAAATGAGCAAACCCCGCTTGTCAGATTAGCCACAGTAGCATAAAGTGACGTTAAATAAAAAATAAAAAAACCAAACCCTGCATAACGTTGTCTGTGTATGTGGTAAGTCTAGCTCATAAAGTTGAATGAAAAGAAATTTTATGTTTAAAACAACTATACGCCAGGGATACACAGCAAAATTTTCAACAAAGTTAAAACTCCGGAAGTGCCACCTTAATTATTTATTTATTTGTTGAAACTTTTTATCGTTTTTTTTTTTCGGATCTAACGATTTTGATTTTATTTTTATTAAACAAAATAATTTAATGTCAAATTAATTGGGCTTTGGTTTCACGTAGGTTTTGTTTGATAAAGATAGTGTAAAATGACAAATATTGTTGAATCCATTGAATTTTTATAAATAAATATCATATGAAAATTCGTAAAACTCTATTCTTGACACAATTAGTTGTTAGTTCAAGCTCGTTTATAATAATGTAATGAAGATTCAACTTCGCCTATTCCAACACAACAAAAATTATTTTCGCCATTTCGATGTTCGCAATGAATTGGTATTTTTACTCTAATTTTAATGAATTTATAATAATAATAAGCTTACCTAACTCGAAGGTTCGATGCCGATACCACCGAACTCCACACAGACTCGTCCAATGTTCATCGTTCAAGCCCAAGCCCCTGAGATCAGCCTTAACGCAATCCTCCCATCGACGCTTCGGCCTACCTTTCGGACGTCTACCAGTCGGATCAGCGAAAACCAATTTTCTCGGAATCCGTTCCTCATCAAGCCCAACAACTTTACTCGCTTATTTGAGTCTCCGCGATGGTATCAACTCAATTATATTCACAGGATACAAGTTCCGCAATTCCGCGTTGTGCAACCTTCTAAACTCCCCAGTGGCCTCATCTCTCTTCGGACCAAATATTTTACGCAGTACCTTTCGAAAACCTTAATCCTTTGTTCATCCTTCAAAGTAAGCGGCCAAGTTTCACTTCCATAAAGAACCGTCGGAAGAATAATAGTTTTATAAATTCTAACCTTTAAGTTTTTAGATAGAAGCATGAATTTATAAAGTTTGTTATTTAATTTTTGGTGAGGAAAAGAGCGGTTTTCTTTTCAATCAATAAATCAGCTGAATATTAATAAATCTGCGTATTTTTTAACAATGTAATTGGACTTCTCGTTCAGACTTTTTTTGTTTCTTGTTACTACCATGTCCTTGCAACAGTGTGTGAAAAGTGACTTGGAAAAAAATGCTGCATATTATTACAAAATGATTTATTATTTCTAAATAACTATATTGGGGTATAACTGTTTATAGGCAATTAACTAATATGGAAAGCAATAAATAATTCAAAGCAAAATGTCATATCACCACTGCTCAAAACGCTATATCTCTGCTAGCTCTGAAACAATTTCATTGATTCATTCTACATTTGCTATTTATGCGTTTATGAATTAGGGAAAAGGGATTATTTTTAATTCCTTATTCGGGTGCTACTACCGTAAAATTTAGTTCCTCATATTCTGAGGGGGGTAAATTTCTTTTTTGGTCGATTACAAAGGTTCATTATTGATAATAAATAAATAAATCAAAAGCATTTTTACTATTTTCTTTTCTTTTCTTTCGATTTTAATTCAAATTCCTGATTCCAGAACATCTTACATTTTTTCTCTATCATCAATAATACCAGAATTCTCTAGAAATCACATCTCTTATAAGTTGTGGCTTGGCCATATAAGATTTTTCTTTTTCTCTTCGCTCATCGCGTTGTCGTGATCTCCAAAATATTTTCGTTTTTTCTCCATCTTCAATACATCTATTATAATTTGTGCTTTGAATATATAGATCATTTTTTTTTTTTTTTTTTTTTTTTTTTTTTTTTTTTTTTTTTTTTTTATGTTTATCGAGCTTTACTGATTCTAATACTCTTTACACATTTTTATCAATCTTCATATCTTTATGGATGAAATTTAATTTTGTTTTCTCTTTTTATAATTATTTCCAGTGCTTTGCTTAAAAAAAAAAAAATAATAAAGTTCTTCTCTGTCTTCGAAAATAACGGAGTTACAAGCGTATGTATAGGCAAGATTTCAATTTTTTTCCTTTTTGATTTTGTTGTTTATCGCGCTTTAATGATTCTAAAACTCTAAACATATTTTTCTCTATCTTCAAAAATAACTAAGATATGGCGCATTTAAGCGTACAATCTCTATTTTTTTTCTTTTATTTTTCTCTACTTCAGAATTATTCGCGGTTTTTTAGTTAAAAAACACTAATCAAATTTTTCTCTATCTTCAAAAATAACTGATTTAATGAATTAAATCACTTTTAATCGGCTGCAACTTTTAAAATAATCAGCTGATATCAACGTCCAGGCGTTAAAATCATCGTTGCATGGACTTGTATTTTTGTGGCGATTCCAAAAAAATTGGTCCAATATTTCCGGACAAACGGATCTGTTTTTACTCGTCATTCGGATCCTACTATTGCTATGTTTTTAACCGGCTGCTTTTCTAAGGCAGCGGTAGCTTCAAAAACTAGCTTACTTACTATATTTAGTCAATATATAAACTATATTTAATGATACCATTGGATCTCCTTTCCAAAGGTATCGTGTTTACCAATCCAATAGGTGGCATGCAGGGTAAGATTAAAGTAAACAAGATTCAATTAATACATTACTATAATTATTAATTTACACATATCCATTGTATTAACACATTGCCTCGAACTCTGATTGAGAATACTGAGGGACATTTTCACTACTACCTTTGCCATACAATATTACAGATAACGAGATACCTTTAAAACACTGTCGGCTGGCGAAGGTGGAATCATCTTAAGACGTCCATTCTCTGCTTCATCCTCCAGCTGCTCTCAGAACCCCGACGGCCACCTCCTCTTCTTGTAGATGGAACCCGACTCACTCTTCTTGAGGATAAAACATGACTAACTCTTCGGTTTTTCTCTCTCATTCTCGTCACCTCGGGTGGGCCAATATGGGAAGTGCCCCGGTTGACGGTATAGCCTTTGTGCTATTATTCTTATCTTTTCACCACTCTTAATATTTTTGTTGGACGCCGCTGGGGAGAAACTACCAAAGGTTTCTGGTACCGCTGGGGGGCCCATACCGATGGGAAATCTAGGGGGCTAGGTAAACACCTTTTGATGTTTTGCCGACAAAGGTTCGTTATCATTAATTGATTAATATTAAAATCATTTAATAATGAACTCTCCTCAGCATCCTCAATACATTACACTATCTTGAAACGCAAGCCCTCAAATCTTGAGGGAGGAGTAATTTTTTTGGTCGATTACAAAGATTCATTATTGAAAATAATAAACCAATATGGACAATGAAAACTCAATTCCGCTATCAGCGTTTTACAAAACGTGGAGTGGTGCTGATTTTGAGGATTTGTGTGATCTGTGGGTGGAATTGTGTAAACAGCGATTAGCGTTATCAACCTTGAACCTTTGGTTCAACTTTGAGGGTCGGTGGGGTAGAGGGGGGAATAGAGCACAACTCTGTGCAATGTTCCCGACTCCGAATGAGACAAAATAATCATTTATTCTGTTAATTTGAGTCGCCTTCGCACGACCTTTGGCCAAGAAACAGTGCGATTCTCCATGTACTGAACTAAAAAACCTCTATGGATAGTAGAGGTACAGTTTATTTTTTTAATCTCGAATCTCGGGTTTAATCAGATTGGTGAACGATCAGATAGCTAGAATGATCCAATGATCACAATAATTTATAAATTACTTTGAACTATAATAAAATTTAGTATCTTATGTAAATACTAAATTAATAGAAAATAAATCTGAATTCTACTTTTTTAAACCTATGTGATTACTTCATTATAATAATAATAATATAATAATAGTAATAGCTTTATTGGCATCATATTGACAAAAGCCTCTCCCATAGGGAGGAATTTATAGAAGTTAGCTATAGTTTGAAATAATAAAATATTGAAAAAAAAGCAAATAATCCAAAGAAATACAAATACAAATAATTATAAAATACAAAACTCCAAAAAACAAAACAAAACAGATTCCTTGAAAAATACACCAAAATCAAACACAAATTAAATATTTTTTAAAACGTTTATCCACCAGGATTTGTCCCTCGCAACCAGCCACCAGTTTTCGCCAACAGTCTGCGTCAATTCGTCTCTCCACCTGCGATGTGGTCGTCCCCTATGCCTGCTGTCCTCTCTCGGGATCCACTCCGTGCAAGCTCTGGTCCATCTTTCGTCTTTCAGCCTGGCCATGTGACCAGCCCAGCTCCATTTTAATCGATGTGCCTCAACCCTTAGACTTTTAACGTTCACTTTCTGAAGAATATTTTCGTTTTTTATTCTCTCCCTTTTCTGAATAAACATTAAACTTCTTAGAAGCTGCATTTGCATGGTATTCAGCCTCCGGTCGAGTTTTCTTGTAAGTGCCCAGGTTTGAGCACCGTAGAGAACCGTGGGATATACACATGTGGTCAGAACTTTGGTTTTAAGATCTAGTGATAGATTGCTTTTGAAGATCTTTTGGAGAGACCAATATTTGCACCACCCGAGCTTAACTCTTCTTTCTATTTCCTTATTGATATTTTCTCTAAATGATATGGTCTGCCCTAAGTAAATGTACTCCTCTACATATTCTATCTCACTATTGTTAGCATAAACTGGTATTTTTATTGAATTTGTCATAATTTTAGTTTTTGCTGTATTTATATTAAGTCCATATTTTTTGCTAATGCCTACTATTTCCTCTATCATCCGCCTTAGGCCGTTTATGTCCGGAGATATTAGACATATATCGTCCGCAAATCTTAAGTTGTTGAGCATTTTCCCATTGACGGATATTCCCAGGCTTTCCCAATTTAATTCTCTAAATAGTTTATTTAAAACACAATTAAATAGAATAGGAGATAGAGGGCACCCTTGTTTCACTCCTCGTTCAACCTCAAAGTATTCGCCTTCCCTATCCAACGCCACGAATGCTTTTCCGTTCCTATAAAGCTCCATAATGACTTCAATGTAGAGTTTCTCTACGCCTGATTCGCACAGAGCTTCCCATAAATACTTATGTCTGATCGAGTCGAAAGCCTTGAAATAGTCGATAAAACATAAATAGACCTGCCTGTCGTATTCTCTACTTTTCTCTATGAGCTGATTTATACATTGGAGTTGATCTGTTGTACTGAAAGTAGGACGGAAGCCGGCTTGTTCTATATCGTGATCTTGATAGATAGTTTTTATTATTCTATTTTTTAAAATATTACAAAATAGTTTGTAGATACTTTGGGTTAATGAAATCGGGCGAAAATTCTCCAAGCTATCCTTTTTTCCTTTTTTATGTATAACTATTATCTTGCTTACTTTCCACTCGCTAGGGACTACCTTTTCATTAATTATTTTATTGAAGATGATACTAAGCGGTTTTATCAAAGCTTCTTTACCTTCAATAATAAGCTCGTTTGGTATACCGTCACTGCCTGCTGCTTTTTTCTTTTTCAAACCTTCAATAGCCTTTTCTACCTCTTCTTCTAGAATGCTTAGGTCCTCGTAATTTTCCTTTACTGTTTCAGGACGATATGTTTTGGTTTTAGTATTGTCTTTATATAAGTTTCTATAATATTTCGTCATCTCTTGTACTATTTCTTGCCGGTTTGTTATACAGACTCCCCTTGTTGATTTGATCTTTTTTATTAGTTTTTTATTGAAAGAACCAGTATGGCGCTTAATTTCTTTTATGGAACCTGTACTTGATAAACTATCATATATTATTTTTTCATTATAGAGTTGAAGATCTATAGAAATCTTTTTCCTCACTAGTTTGCGAACCTCTGCATGCTGTTCTTTTTGCTCCAATGTTTTATCGACAATTCTATTTAGTCTTTCCCTTTCATCTATAAGTTTTTGAGTTTCTTCAGATAGTTTTTTGCTTCGTTTACCCCTTGTTTTATCTGTTTTTGTTCCCTGCACACATGCATCCCTTATACATTTCAGTAAATTGGAGTATAAGTTTTCAATAGAGTCTTCTTTGCCGAAATTCATTCCCTCCTTTTTACTAAGAAGATTTTCTGGATATTTTTCCGAAACAGCCCTCGTGAGAGTTATCCTGGTGCCTGCGAAAAATCTTCTGCTACGTATTTTCATTTGTCCCATCACAAGGCGGTGATCAGAGTCAAACTTCACTTCTGACTTAGGATATACAAAATTCATGCCTGCGTTCGGTTTTGCCAGAATGAAATCAATTTCGTGTTTTCCTTGATTAGGAGCTTTCCAGGTCCATTTGTTCTCCGCACTAGCTTTATAAAATGTATTAAGTATCCTGAGTTGATGTTTAACAGCAAATTCAACTAATTTGGAGCCTCTTTCATTTCTTTTTCCGATTCCATATTCTCCCATCACTGAATAGTCTCCTGCTTCTTTTATTCCTACTTTAGAATTAAAATCGCCAAGCAAAACTTTATTATTATTATCTTCTTGGAGAATAAGTTCTAAACTATCATAGAACTCCTCTATTTCTTCAGTTGTAGATGCTGTAGTTGGTGCGTGTACTTGTAGGAAGGTAATGTTTATGCATCCCACTTTTAATACCAATTTAGTCATTCTTGGAGAAATAGGTTTGAATTCTGTAATATTTTGTTTGTATTTTTTATTTAAAATAAAACCTGTCCCATAGTTACTGTTAGACGCCCCGGAGTGCATTAATATATTTCCCTCTTTAGTTTCAGCAATGGTTTCATAATTTCTTCTTATTTCCGAGAGTCCTATGAGGTGCCAATTTATTTCCTTTAGAGCTTCTTCAAGTTCTATCAATCTTTCTTCCGTTTTGAGAGTCCTGGTGTTTAGGGTTCCTAAGTAGAATATTTTTTTTGCCCGTTGTGATTGCTACTGAGAACTATTTTGTTTAGAAAATTTATTTTTTTTCGTACTATTAATGACTTCGGCTTCTGGTGTATCTGATTTTTTTTCTTCTATGGAGTTTTTCCTACTATTACTCGCAGTATCCGAATCATATTTTGAGCTCACAACTTGTGGTTGTGCCAAGTCGTTTTGTTGGTTTTGGTTTTTTCTCGGTGATTTTTGGTCTCTTTTTATTTTTTCGTTGTTAAAAAACCTATCTAAACTACACGTTCTTGGAGCTCTAATACTCATTTCCCTTTTTCTTGTTCCACGTTCATTTGGAGAATTTTCTTCCCTGCCTCGTTTCTTCCCCATTGTTTCCTTTTCCGCAATTAGGTCTTCTAAAGAATATAGCTTTCCATTAACAAGTAATTTGTCTCTCCTTATTATAGCTTTGAACCCTTTTTCTTTTTTTTCAAGAAGAAACGGAAATAGTTTCGCCCTTATCTGCCTGATTTCCTTGGAAAAATCTTCTTTAATAATAATATTTCTATAATCTTCAATTTTAACAAGATTTTTCTTCGCCCTAAGAATATCTTTTATCAAATAAATTGAAGAAAACTTGACTACTGTGATATTTGTTCTGGCTATTGTATTAATGTTTACTATATCATATTTTCGAATTTCACTGTTTAAGAAATAGAGTATATCAAAAATTTCATTCCTTTTTTCATAATTGTTACGAGCCTTTAGATTAAAAAATAGGAGGTTATATTTTCTTTCCGTGTTTAAATTATTTTCTAGTTTATTAACTTTAGATTTCAGAGTATCTATTTCCCTGCTAACGGTTTCATTGTTTCTGTCTATTTTCTCCTCAATTATATTGAGTTTATCGAGTTTTTCCAAGATTTGGTTAATTTTCTGTATATCCATCGTAATATTTATAAATTGATGACAGCTGTTGCCCTTGGAAGGAATGTATACTAACTGAGCACGAGAAGTGGTGGGGCAGTATTAGGATTATAGATAAGGAGCAGCAGTTAAATATATATTATTTAATTTACCTTATGATACTTCAATCCCAGTTCGGCCAATTTTCTTTAAACTTCGTATAATTATACAATACACCAATGTTCTTAATTGTTCAAAAAATCTAAGCAGTTACTCCACTTTAACCACTTTTAAATTCACTTTAGCACAGAGCCGATCTAAACACAACGGCGGCTACAGCCTAACTGATTATTACTTCATTGTATGATATTTATTATAGCTATCACTTGTTTGAAATCATTGCATACACTCACTATACAATTAATATAAAATTAAAATTAATATTTTTTTAATTTTTTATCAATTTTTTTTTCTCAATTGTTCTTTTGTTGATTTGTGAAATCTATTGAACTTTAATCACTTCTTGGATTGTCCTGACAAATAATGGTATATTTAATTGGGAAATCCCTGAATCACATCCTAATTATGTTATTAGGTTATGCTATCCTTCGGAGGGAACGTAAATGGTGCTCTTTAGCCAGTGCGATGTCAAAATGGACTCATTTCATTCATATTTCTAGAAGCACTAGAATAGTTCTTGTAACTGAGAATTTAAGAACATCTATTCAACTATTAAATATAAGTAGTGTTTAGCAAGCGATTTATAGCTGTATGAACTGTAACTGTAACTGTAAATTAAAAAATAAGTGGTGTAATTCAGAGACAAATCCATGTAATAATAGGTCGTACTTGAAACCCATGTGATTGAGTGAAAGTGAATGTAGTGTCTATTTAGATTAAACAACTCAAATGGGGTCACCTGTGGTCTAGTGGCTAATATAACATCCTTAAAATATATAAAGTTTTTTAAGAGTGATTTTTTAAATTTGATAGAGACACTCTTAGAACGAAAAAGCTGGTCCATCAACGCCGAGTTGGTGTCTCTTCGGATTAGAAAAAATTGGTTGATCAGCTTCTTCATAGTAAGATCTCTATCAAATTACATGTAATCACTCTTAAAAAAGTCATATATTGTTATACCAGACATTTACTGTTTGCCATGTATATTTTTTTAAAAATTAATATTATATACTCAATGTAACCTTTCGATACAAGATAAATACCACGGTACTATGTTCGTGAATATATTTAGATCTAGTTTAGTTTAATACAAGAGTTTAATTACATTCTTACCCGGGGTCACCTTAGTGTGGTGGAGAGCATTACAGATTTATATGCCCTAGATCAGGGTTTAAACCTGGCAAATGGTCTTAGGATGTTTTAATAGGAGTCAAATATTCTTAGTAATGCTATCCTTCGGATCCAGGTGCCTGAAAAAGTGGAAGTCAGTAGGAGAGAGGTCAGGTGAATAAGATGTGAGAACTTCGTAGAGCATGGAGAAGGATCGGTCCTTTCCTATTAATCGATATGATGGGCAAAGGCACTGCAACATCTGATTCATATTATCAATTTCCTGACATTACTTGTCGGTGACTATCACTTTTTTTTGGTGCAGATTGGATTGGCAACCCACTAGATGCCCCGTGTATTTCCTAGGAGTCATAAGGTTTTTTTTTTTTTAATTCTCTAGGGATGTCTTACAACGTTTTAATATTCCTTCATCGTCTACATAAAATCGGGCAAAGGCTCTGAAAACCACAAACGTAGAGGCTTTTTAAGGAACACAATATGGAGGCTTTTTTATGATAAAAATCAGTGACGAAAAACAAAACGGGTTCATTACATTAAGTGATCGAAAAGTAATCTTATTAATCCAACAATCAAAATTGTTCAACTTTATGCCTTGCTCTACTTTCCTCTTGTACAAATACAAAAAAATACTTTTTTTTACTCTTGCGATCTCCTTTGTCACATTTTATCTGCTAATAGATACTAATTAAAACTTTCTGGATGGAGCAAAAAATACTTACTTATGCCCTTCAGGTAACGTAAAATGGTGGTCCCTCACCTGTGCGAAAACGCACGAAAAGGACAAATTTTACTATTTCAAATGATATGCCCGATTTTCATATTTTAAGGGCTGTTTTAATTTTTTAAATATTTTATTCTAAGTTTTAAAGTCGCCATTCTCGTTGAAAAGATTCTTAACAATCGACATTTATTGTAACCAGGATACAGTTCAAAATGGGAATCTTTAGTAAAAGGCGAAAGATTTATTCGCTTTGAAGGGAGACCAGAGTTGTATCCTGGTTACAATAAATGTCAATTGTTAAGAATCCTTTCAACGAGAATGGCGACTTTAACTTAGAATGAAAAAAACAAAAATTAAAACAGTCCTTAAAATATGAAAATCGGGCATATCCTTTGAAATAGCAAATTAGTCCTTTTCGGGCGTAACCCACCTCACCCACCCTAATATAGACAGTTAGACTTAAGTTATTTCGGACAGCTTCTTGCATCGGGAAGAGAGTTTCTATATTAAAAAGAGTCCTTTATAGTATGGTAATCCTAGTTACCATTGATTTATTTCGATTCGTATCCTTTTAAAAGGAGAATCGATTCAAAAAGGGAGGTTCTCTTCCATTTTGAACCGTATCCTGGTTACAATAAATGTCAATTGTTAAGAATCCTTTCAACGAGAATGGCGACTTTAACTTAGAATGAAAAAAACAAAAATTAAAACAGTCCTTAAAATATGAAAATCGGGCATATCCTTTGAAATAGCAAATTAGTCCCTAGGTTCAGCCGAAGCCGAACGCCATCAGGAAGCCTCCCAGACACATCCTTGCTCTGATTGCCCAGAGGAACAATCTGAGCAACATCTTTCATCGCACACGGGACTACACCTTGAAACCGGCCATCAATGCGATGACCCGGTAGATAGCCAGTCTCATGAGTGATTGGAAGAACGCGCTCTGGCATGATCAACTCAGAAGGACACACGACGATCAAAGGCAGTTCTGGAGGCTCATGTCAGGACTCATGTCGATGACAGGCAGTCAGGACTCATGTCGCCAAGAGACGGACAGTCCACCTAAGATCTGGAGACGACCTACTGACACCTAGGGAACAGGCTGAACTCCTGGCAAAAGGATATGAGGCGAGGGAAGATGCTCGGAAGATAGATGCTCCAGTGCTTCCTGAAGGGAGACCTCCGTCCCCTAACGAGAAGCCCATCTACTCCAGCTTCAGCTAGCTCGAGTCGGTTCTACGACGTACCAAGGGTAACAAATCCTCTGGGCAGGACAACATACCATATGTACTGTTGAAGATGCTCCCTAGGAAGGGTAAAGCCTTTCTACTGAATATCTTCAACTCGTGCATAAGGATATCATACTTTCCGAATGCCTGGAAACGTGCGATCGTAGTACCGCTACTCAAGCCTGGGAAGACTGGAGACTCTACGGAGCACTATAGACCGATCAGTCTTCTCTCGCACATGAGCAAGATCTTCGAGAGGCTGGTTCAGTACCATCTCATGAAATACTGCAGGGAGGAGGGCATCATACCACCTGAGCAGACTGGCTACCAGCGAGGAGTATCCTGTGAGCACCATCTGGCGAAGCTGCAGGCTCACACCATAGAGAAAATGCACAAAAATGAGGCTACGGCGTTGATCTCACTGGACTGCACCCAGGCCTTTGACTGCGTGTCTCACACTCTGTTACTCCGCCGCCTGGAGGAGTACGGGTTCCCCGCCCCCCTATGCCGACTGATCAGAAGCTATCTTAGCGGAAGATCCTTCGTCGTACGGGTCGGTGAGGATCTGTCGAACCCATGCGACACCACCTGCGGAGTACCTCAAGGGTCTGTACTGGGGCCAATACTGTTCGTCGTTTTCACGGCGCCAGTGGTCTCAGTAAAGCAGCCAGGAACAGCGATAGCAGCTTATGCGGATGATATAGCCATTTATGCGACCAGCATAAGCGCAGATGAAGCACTTAAGACGGCCCAATCAGCCACAGACACCATAGTTGACGAGCTTCATAAGAATGGGATAAGAGTAAACCCTACGAAAACGGACGCCATAGTTCTCTCCTTTCAAACAGGAAAGAGGAAACTGCCAACAGAATTCACCGTAGAAGGGGAAAAACAACCTCTCTCTACCAAAGTGTTATACCTGGGAGTGACACTGGATAGGCATTTAACCTTCTCCAGCCACGTCCGGGAGAGATTAAAACTGGCGCGATCAAAGTCGTATAGGCTATATCACTTGCTGACATCGCCGCAGCTCTCACTGAGGCTCAAACTCCAGATCTACAAAGCCATCATTAGACCAACACTTCTCTATGGTGCGCCGCTACTTCGTCAAATGTATAAGTCTACCCTCCAGAGACTGCAGAGCTTCCAGAACTCCGTCCTTAGGCGGATAGTCAGAGGAACTACACTCCAAAGGGCGAGAAATGTCACCATATACGAGGAGCTACAGCTACCCTCGGTTCCAGAGTATATCGGCCGGAGGCACATCAAGTTCTTTGATGGGCTGAAAGCCTGCGGTAATCCGCTCTTCCGTGACATAACACCACCATCCAGGCCCGGAAGGTGGCAAGGTGATCTCCCCTTGGTAGACGTGTTCGCCGAGGGAAGGGGTCCGGACTCTGCAGTCTGAACCCACCTAACCTTTTTCTTTGTCCCCAAAAGAATAGCCCTTCCCTATTCCCACTGTGAATAAAGGCTTAAGCCCTAGTGCATAAAGCGCCTCCAGCGCATGATGTATAATAAACCTTAAAATGCCTCCGGGCAAAAAAAGGACCAAAAATTGTAAAAAATGTACATAGTTATATGTGTATAAATATGTTGTAAATAGTTGAAAATAAATTTTGGAGGGTTAGAAAAAAAAAAAAAAAAAAAAAAAAAAAAAAAAAAAAAAAAAAAAAAAAAAAAAGTTCAAAATGGGAGCGAACCATCATTTTTGAATCGATTCGTAGTAGATCCCTTTTCTAATTAAGCCTAGACAGACTAAATTTAACAGTCCCACAGTAGCATTGTCCGATTAGCCCCCGTTGCACAAAGTGACTTGAATAAATAAAAGAGGACGTTTGGATTTGACGAATTCCAACAAGGATCTCTACTCCATCTCTACCCTCAAGGTGAAAATCGACATCTCGACGGCGGTACCACTTTGCAGCGAAGGGAGGGAGAGAGGAATTGAATTAAAGTGGTGAGATGGAAAAGGTTCCTTGGACAGAGGGCTAACAACCCCCTGGGTAATTAGGGCGGGCGGAGGAGGGTAGAAATATGCAAACCATCCGCCCATATTCCACCCTTCCTCGGGGCCGCTCTGTTTAACATTTTAATTGCGCCCTTTGTCCTGGGGGCATCCTCGGCGAAAGGTTAGCCTCCTCCTATTGGTCACCGCTCCCGCTCTCTCTCTTCTATCCGATGTGCTCTGGAATAATTTTGCATAGCAACCTACAATTTCAGTGAAATGATCAATATTTCCAATGCTTACAATGTACTTTAAAACTCTACTAAGATATCGTATAACAAAACGAATTAGCTCCTCATTATAATTCTTAGCGCATCATGATCAGATAAATAATAACAACGAGTCCTGGATAATGACAAAATTATCATTAATTAAAAATCCTTTCAATTTGCTTTTCGAAGTTTTAAGGTTTACTTTTGAGAGACAAACAATTTCACATAATGCTTTCATAAAAGACCTCACTAAACCATCAAATTCCTCCCGAATTCAATGTGAAATTAATGCAAGTTCCTTTCGTTGCAATATCTTAATATCCATTGTGTAAAAAAAACAAATCCTAACATTCATTCCTTATATATTTCAATAAATAAAATATATCTTGTTCCCCCTATTTAACCTCTAATTTAATGAGTAAACCCGTTATGTTCAGTATGTTTGTAGGTTTTAAATTGTATATGTTGGAGTGCGATTCTCTTTAAATTTACTGGAAGGAATTAGTCCGGGTGGCGGTCATTAAATTACTCGATAAACTCTGAAATTACTGAACCGACTTTGACCAAAATTCCCAAGTATCCGTTATTTGGTCCAACTTAAAATGATAGGATAGTTTTTATTACTATTCTAAATGGTTGAAAAATATATTTTTCTAAAACGTAAAACAAAATTTGTTTAACTGTGGCAACACTGGTTCCCAGTAAGTAACCTTCCCATGTATTCACATATGTGATTAGTAATTCAAATATAAGTGTGAGTTGGTTGTTTCTATGCGTCCTTATTTATAAAATATATTCACATTACAGTTTCCAGTTATAATAAAATACATATTAGTTGGCGACGAGGATGGGATAAAATATACATTTACTCCATAGGTTCCAGTTATAATAAAATACATATTACTATACGTTTCTAGAAAAATTATAAGTACTTATTTGAATGATTTGCAATGATTTGTGAGTCGCAAAAGAGTTATGATGGTATACAACGGTAATGATTAAAAGATAAAACAATGGTATTGAATAATTTGGATGTTGCTACATGGTACTGGTATGTAATTGTAACAAAAAAAATCTGGTGCGGGCAACATACGACTTTCACTTACCTCGATTTTTAAAATCAATGAAATAATTTTCAAATACAGTTAGAGATAAAAATACGTGAAACTATTAAGGAATTAATCAAATTGAATTTATATAGAAACATGTGTTTTATTAAAAAATCTATTATATTATTATCTAAAATAATCAGTTAGTTTTATCTTCTTCTCATCACTCTCTATTAACTTCTAAAAGTTTGTGTATGAGATGATATTTTTTCTAAAATCTTTAGCTTTCCAACGGTATATCATACATGTATATTACTGCTCTTATGTTCAAAAACGAAAAATTTCATTAAAAATATATTTTTTCTGTTTTCTCCTTTAGTTGGGTATCGAATTTATTCAATTTATATATTTACCCGTTTTTCATCAGCGTTTACAAGATAATCTAGTTATTATTATTGAATCTAAAAAATTAAAGGTACTTTAGGGGGAGAAAATTTAAAATATCGGCATTTAAGACCTGTCAGACCATTTTTATCCAAATAAAACCTACATGATATTAAAGCCCATTAAATTTTACATCGATATCGCGAGTTTAATCAAAATCGTCGGAACCGTTTTCGAGAAAATTGAAAAAGGTGCAAAATGCATAGTATAAAGTGCCTCTTCTGGTAAGCTCATTTTGATGAAAAAAGTTTTGTCACGTCTCGGGCGTATAGTTGTCTTAAATATGAAATTTCAGGACTTACCGTTTCCGTCCGGGAGTTACCACACACACACACAGACCTTTTTGCGGGACTTGGTTATTTGGACTCAGGGGACCCTGAAAAGTGTATTTCCGTTGAAAACTGGAATTCGAAAATTTTCACGATCGCAATACTTTTCTTACTATATATAGTAAGTGAAAGTAAAAAAATTGATATCTGACATGAAATAATAATATTTTATTTATCATAAACAGAGTAGCTTATTTCTATTCACCTGTATTTCTTTTCTATAACCTCATTCAACATAGTCGATATCAACATCCTTCTTAATTTGTAGCAATTTTAATCTAAATTATTTTATTTATCAAATTGAATTCACCAAACCGCAAGCAAAGATAAAGAATAGTAGTTTTTGTTCTATTGTTTCAATGTGTCTCGATATTAGAAGCAAGATATTTATATTGTATTTATATTAGACTAGCTGTGTCACGCAGCTTTGCTCGCGAATATTGCATTTCGTATTAATTTATGTGCGTTTATGGTGAGATTGGCTATAATAAATATCAACTATCAGCCACTTTGTTATCATTTAAAGCCCGATCTTGACTTCTTCCTGTCAAATTTACAATAGCAAACCAGTAGAAGTGGTTATACCCGTAATCACTTAATATGTAAAAATAATCGTTACAAATCATTTTTAAAAAATAAATAACAATTGAATATATTTTCATAGGAACCTACACTCGAAACATATATGAAAAGCAATATGCTTAAAAGGGTTGGTCACCTGTATGTAGTGACCAGCCAGGTGCCCTTAAGATTTTTTAATGAGAGTAAAAAACAACCTTAGTTAACCTCCTTCGAAGGGGACGTAAAATGGTGGTCCCAAGCCTTTGCGATTCCATGAACTCGTTAAAGATCTCTACAATAACTAAACTTGGAGAGGAAAAAATTAGTCATCATACGATTAGCCATAGTAGTATAAAAGTGACGTTAAACGAACAGATAACAACAGTTTTGCTTTGCTGATACATATCAGATTAAGACAATTTTACGTTTAGGTTGTTCAACCACTTTTTGGGCGAAGATTTTCAAATCCTGCCATATTGCACATCTAGGCGGTAAGACGAACCTCCAGGAAAACTTTTAGCCTCACAACCACAGTAATTTTTTAGATACCAGAAAATTTAGTGGTACTTTCTTTTATAAATATAGACATACAGCTAATAAAAGTCTTAAAATAATAGTTATGATTATTATACTCGAATAAATCAAAAGAAATAGTATTTTTTTTAATTTATTTAAATTTATAAATGTATATGCTTCAAGGTAATAACGATTAAAGTTGAAAATGACTCTTGAAATAAAACATGACTTTAAAATATAGATAATAATATAGATTGATGTAAATATTTCCGCGTTGTGTAACCTTCTATACTCCCCAGTAGCCTCATCTCTCTTCGGACCAAATATTTTAGTACCTTATTTTCTAAAACCTTTAGCCGTTGTCCGTCCTTCAAAGTAAGCGGCCACGTTTTACCGTCGGAAGAATAACAGTTTTATAAATTCTAACCGTTAAGTTTTTAGACAGAAGCTAAGTAATTTCGCAACTGAATCATAACACGCATTCCCGCGTTTAACCAGGACTTTATTTCCTCCTGGATTTTTACTTTCACTTACTATATATAGTAAGGGGAAGTATTGCGATCGTGAAAATTTTCGAATTCCAGTTTTCAACGGAAATACACGTTTTAGGGTCCCCTGAGTCCAAATAACCAAGTCCCGCAAAAAGGTCTGTGTGTGTGTGTGTTGTCTGCGGTAACTCCCGGGCGGAAACGGTAAGTCCTATGAAACTGAAAATTTCATATTTAAGACAACTATACGCCCGAGACGTGACAAAACTTTTTTCATCAAAATGAGCCTACCAGAAGAGGCACTTTATACCATGCATTTTGCACCTTTTTTTGATTTTCTCGAAAACGGTTCCGACGATTTTGATTAAACTCGCTATATCGATGTAAAATTTAATGGGCTTTAATATCATGTAGGTTTTATTTAGATAAAAATGGTCTGACAGGGCTTAAATGCCGATATTTTAAATTTTCTTCCCCTAAAGTACCTTTAATTTTGTAGATTCAATAATAATAACTAGATTATCTTGTTAACGCTGATGAAAAACTGGTAAATATATAAAATTGAATAAATTCGATACCCAACTAAAGGAGAAAACAGAAAAAATATTTTTTTAATGCAATTTTTTGTTTTTAAACATAAGAGCAGTAATATACATGTATGATATACCGTTGGAAAGCTAAAGATTATAGAAAAATTATCATCTCATACACAAGCTTTTAAAAGTTAATAGAGAGTGATGAAATGAACATAAAACTAACTGATTATTTTAGATAATAATATAATAGATTTTTGAATCAAACACATGTTTCTATAGAAATTTAATCTGATTAATTCCTTAATAATTTCGCGTATTTTTTAACTGTATTTGAAAATTCTTTCATTGATTTTAAAAATTTAGGTAAGTGAAAGTCGTGTGTTGCCCGCACCAGATTTTTTTTCGTTATCATTGAACCTAAATAATTAAATTTCTCTACGTGTTCAAAAATATACCCTGATATATCAATATCACTATGATCGCCACCGTCTCTGCTACAAATCATATATTTTGTCTTTTCAGTATTTATTTCGAGTCCTATTTCTGTACCGGTTTTTATTAACGGACTTGTATTTAGTTGTTTAGTTTCCGTGTTTTTCTTTAGCAGTACCAAATCATCGGCGTATCCCAGAACCGGAATTTTATCACCCAAATGTAAACCTTCTTAGTACATGTCACTTTTTCTTTGATATATTCTAAAGCGACTTCTTCTGCATCAATTTCTGTTATTATGATTGCTATTAAGAAGTTTTTAAAAGAATATATTTTAAAGTACTTCCGCGTAAATGACATTTTTAGTTTTATTTTCTTGTGGCAGAAGAACATACTGATTTTCTCCGCAACCCGATCTCGACGTAAATCTATTCCTACGTGTTTAAATGAAAAAATATAAATTAACGGGAAATTGAATTATTTAAAAATAAAAGGTACATCATTGGGAAGCGAGGTTTTTTTTTTCTTCCAAATTTTCCCCGTTTTCTCCCAGATTTTCGACTGATTCTTCGGTCCTATTGGTCGCAGCGTGATATTATATAGCCTATAACCTTCCTCGATAAATGAACTATCTAACAAAAAAGAATTTTTCAATTAGAACCAGTAGTTTCTGAGATTAGCGCGTTCAAACAAACAAACAAACTCTTCAGCTTTATAATATTAGTATAGATTAATTATAGCAATAGGTCAAGTTGTTTTTAAATCACTTTCCTCATCAACCATAATTCTAACTTTTGTCTAATAAGTTGCCATTTAATTCTGTTAAATATAAATACCGATCCAATAGAAGTAGGCCACCTATATACCCAAAATTACTCACTATATTTTAGCTGTAACGTAATCGGGTATATAGTCACGTTTAATAAAACCTACATGATATTAAAGACCATTAAATTTGACATATAATTGGCGAGTTTAATCAAAATCGTCGGAACCGTTTTCGAGAAAATCGAAAAAAGGTGCAAAATGCATGGTATAAAATGGCTCTTCTGGTAAGCTCATTTTAATGAAAACGGTTTTGTCACACCTCGGGCGTATAGTTGTCTTAAATATGAAATTTCAGTTTCATAGGACTTTTCGTTTCCGCCCGGGAGTTACCACACACACAGACCTTTTTGCAGGACTTGGTTATTTGGACTCAGGAGACCCTAAAACGTGTATTTCCGTTGAAAACTGGAATTCGAAAATTTTGACGATCGCAATACTTTCCCTTACTTTATATAGTAAGTGAAAGTAAAAATATAATGTTTATATTTCTTGAAAATTCATACGTCTTATAATAATGGAGTAGTTGTTGACCGTTTTGACTATATGGTAAGGAAGTTGGTTGAGGATGCAGCCACCAATAAAACACACCAGTAAGAGAGAAAAAATCTGGTGCGCGCAACACACGACTTTCACTTACCTCCGTTGTTAAAGTCAATTTAAGAATTTTTAAATACATTCAAAGATATAAATAAATGGTTAAAGAATGAATTATTTTAATTTCAATAAAAAAATGTGTTTTATTAAATAATCTATTACATTTCTATCTACAACAATCATTTAGTTTAATCGGTTTTTCATCACTCTCCATTAACCTTTAAAATTCCGTGTATTTGATAATATTTTTTCAAAAATCTTTAGCTTTCCAACGGTATATTATACATCTATATTACTATTCTTATGTTCAAAACCACAAAAATTCATAAAAAAAATATGTTTGCACTTTTCTCATTTAGTTGTTCATCAAATTCGCTCAACTTGCATATTTTACCGTTATTTTATCAATGCTAATAAGATGATGCTCAAATTTTTTTGAAATCTACAAAATTAAAGGTACTTTAGGGGAAGAAAATTTAAAATATCGGCATTTAAGCCCTGTTAGACTATTTTAATCAGAATGAAACCTACATGATGTTAAAGCTTATTAAGTTTTACATAGATATAGCGAGTTTATTCAAAATCGTCAGAACCGTTTTCGAGAAAATGAAAAAGGTTTTGTAACGTCTCGGGCGTATATGTGTCTTAAATATGCAATTTCAGTTTCATAGGATTTTTCGTTTCCGTCCGGGAGTTGCCACACACACACACACACACACACACACACACACCACACACACACACACACACACACCACACACACAGACCTTTTTGCGGGACTTGGTTATTTGGACTCAGGGGATCCTAAAAAGTGTATTTCCGTTGAAAACTGGAATTCGAAAATTTTCACGATCGCAATACTTTCCCTTACTATATATAGAAAGTGAAAGTAATAAAGAAAGTGTTTTTTATTGGTAGTTCTTTGTTCATCTCACACTTCATGTTACCATCTTTGTACACATCTCTAAACAACTGCTCCATCATATACCACTCATAAACGCATTTATGCAAATTTAAATAAAGACAAAATGAAATATTCGCGAGCAAAGCCGCGGGTTACAGCTAGTAATATAATAGATTTTTTAATGAAACACATGTTTCTATAGAAATTCAATTTAACTAATTCCTTAATAGTTTCACGTATTTTTATCTCTAACTTCTTTCATTGATTAAAATGGTAGGAAAGTCGTGTTTGCGCACATTTATGTTTTGAATAAGAACAATAATATACATGTATGATATACCTTGGAAAGCTAAAGATTTTAGAAAACAATATTATCTCATACACAAGCTTTAAAATATAATCGAGACTGATGAAAAGCCGATAAAACTAAGTAATTATTTTAGATAATAATATAATAGATTTTTTAATAGACACGTGTTTCTATAGAAATTCCCTTTAATGGTTTCACTCATTTATTTGAAAATTCTTTAATCGATTTTAAAAACGAAGGTCGTGTGTTGCCGGCAACCAAATTTTTAGATTTAGGCTTTCTATGAAAAACTATAGAATACATAAAAAAAATCTAAAAATGTATTTTCCTCCTTCACCGTTGGCAATCACTACTATGACTACCGGTCATGTGATTTTTTTTGTTTCCTTAGGTCTGGTATTAATATGACTAGACATTTATGAAATGCATATTAAGCATACAGTTACTTTATTATCCTTTTCTTTTTCGATTCATGCTTTTACGCATCCTTGATTAGACAATGAAGGTAGGTTTGTGTTGCGCCATTCCAAATCTAATTAAATGATTTTTTTCGGAAATCCCACATATTTAAAATCTAATAATAGAAGAGTAATAGGCCCTAGAAAGGTCCGAATATTGTTAGGAAAATTACTTTTGCATAAATAATTAATTAATCCTTGTTAATCACTTTCTTTGTAGTGTATACTACTCTATACTAGAGAAGCGGAATTAACACGGTCACTCACAGGTAGCGCTAGTGGCGCCTACTTTAAAGATACCGGCCTGAATATAAGAAGACATACTATTTAATAATATTGTTGTATTGTAACTGGGCGATTACCATTGTAAATATATTTGTTTATGCTACATTTTTATTATAATAAATAAACCATATGAGGTATTGGCATTATAAACACGCGGGGGTATTACTACCCCAAGAATTTGACGTTGATTTCCAAAAGGTACGGTACTATGTCCACTTTAGATAATTTACAGGACATTTATTTATTACTAAACCAATTTACGTGATTCTTTTTCTATTAAAATCTAAAGTTGATTTTAAGGCGTGTTACCAACTTCTTTTCCCAAATGACTGCACTTTTTCCATGAATTATTAATATTAAAATATGGGTATAGTACTTTTTGGAATGAAACGAGGATATAGTACTTTTTGGAACGAATTAAAAGGGATATAGTACTATTTTTAAGAATACAACGCGAAATAACAGTCTTCATAACCTTCCTCACAGAACATTACTCATAACTAACGTCTTTATTATGATAATTATAAAGTTATGTATATTTCCCCATTTTCACTCATCTTTCCTGGTTGGTTAACTAGATTGTATTGTATATTCTTCATAAGATAGCGAATATTCAATGGACCTTTTTTTTATTTTTGGCACTATAATAAGAAAGTATGTAATTATGAAATTGGTTTTAACTTTTAATTATCCTTTCTGTGAATTTAACGAATGTATTTATATTATCTAAACAGTAAATAATGTTTAACTATAAAGACTAATAAATGAATAACTTTTATTTCAGTCTTTTACCTTTTTCAAACAAAAACAAAATTCTATTAGGTTAGATGAGGCACGGTTTTTCTTCTAATATTTTTTTCAGTCAAATTCATAATTTCTTGTACCCATTTTATTTAGTCAATTTAATGAGGTTTTGCTACCAATAACTTAAATTTTTATTAAATCTTGTTGTTGTTTATCCATTTAACGGCCATGCCATCGGGCATACTTGTGACCTTAAGCATAGAGAGCTGTTATGGCTAACCACTACTCTACAGGTGAACCTTTATGCATTCTAAAAGGCGTTAAGGATTAATATGTCCAAGGTCACGAGTTCAAACCCGGCAGATTTAAACACCTTGTTGAATGCATTGATTTCATACCTGGCAGATTAACTTGTTCCCTATATTTGCTTTTAGGGAGTAGGGAGTAGGCCCCTATGCTTAAGGTCGCAAGTCCAAAACCAGCAGATCGC
This sequence comes from Piezodorus guildinii, assembly GCA_023052935.1. NCBI lineage: Eukaryota > Metazoa > Arthropoda > Insecta > Hemiptera > Pentatomidae > Piezodorus > Piezodorus guildinii. The sequence continues at coordinate 69,997,213 of CM041293.1, forward strand.
CCTATATTTGTGCACCACAGGTGACTCTTAAAAGATTTAAAAAGTGGAACTCGTAAAAGATCCCTATCTTAAGTAAACCTGGATAGGCAAAACTTAAGACTCCCGCTGCACCGTCGGATTGAGCACAGTAACATAAAGTGACTTAAATGGATAAACAAAAACAAGATTTAATATGTTATGTTCTTGGTAGCAAAACCTCATTAAATTGACTGTATAAAATGGTACAAGAAATTATGAAATTGACTGAACATATTATGAATTTATTTCAAAATTTAATTGACTGATAAAATTATGAATTTGACTGAAAAAAATTATGAATTTGACTGAAAAGCTTATATTTATAAAAAAATTTTCGTTTGACTACAGTAATTACAGTAAATTACCGTTGGAAGCTAGATTTGAAAAATATCATTCAACACAAGCTTTAATTAATAGAGATGTAACGACAAAAACTATGATTATTTTAGATAATATATAATAGATTTTAACACATGTTTCTATATCAATTCAATTTAATTAATTCTATAATGGTTTCGCTCATTTTTATCTCTAACTGTATTTGAAAATTCTTTAATAGATTTTTAAACGAGGTAAGTGAAAGTCGTGTGTTGCGCGCACCAGATTTTTTAACTACTTAAAGAATTATGACATTATGAATTCAAATATTTGTGTTTGGATTTAAAAAACTTAACCAGATCGTTAAATTTTATAATCCTTCTACCGATTTTTTAGTTATTATAAGTTTATGAACATATCTGTAGGCGGTTTTTACTACTTCATAGTCAAACAGCAAATTCGAAGTCGTTGGTATTTTTTCTCCCGAGCTGCTTGGCAGTTAATTTTTAATTTTGGATAACTGGTGAACAGGAAATCTCAGGAAATGGAGAAAAAGGTAGAATAAAATAATGATTTTTTTTATTTATTATTGATATTTACAACTGTATAGGAAAAAATACAAGTAAATGTGAAAAAAAAATAACAGATGGCTTGAAAAGTCTTGTGAAGTAGCTACCAGCGGCAGCACTTCAATGTTTATGTCATTAGCAGGTCTCGAGGCCACCGTCTTTTCAGGCTTCTCCGAATTATCAGAAATAAATGGAAATGAGAGGATACGGACAAGCGGGTTTGAGTGGGCTGGTAGTTTGGAATTAAGGAGGTATATCTAGTTCTGGCTAAGTCTGCAACTAACGGAATATTCAGGTCTTTATGGATAGTTTTATTAGTGACAAAATACGGAGCATTTAGGATCTTTCGGAGGGTTTTGGATTGCAAGGATTGGATGCGGGAGGAATTTGATGGCTTGGTGGATCCCCATAGCTCAATACCATATGTCCAAATAGGTCTAATAATGGCTATATAAATTAGTTTTTTGTAGTAGATTGGAAGCTTTGAACGTTGTCAATTAAGTGTTGTAAAAATCGGTATCTGCGAGCAGTTTCTTGTCTTTTCAGTCTGGTTTGTAAAAATAACGAATTAAATTGTTTATGAGTTGAGAAGTATTGTAGTATTTATGATTCTGCTGTTTGTACCATTCAATAACATATGATTCCTAAAAGACATTTAAACAAGATTTTACACTCTGTTGTAACTTCCATGTGTATGGGTATTTAGATTTTTACAGAACCTTAGAGTTTTTGTTACCTTTGACCATATAGTTCTTAGGTCTGAGTAGATTATTAGTAGTAAGTCTACATATTAAGGGCTGAGTGGCCCAGCAAACCGAAAACGAAGTTTGAGACGATAAAATAATTCCGAGTTCATGCCTCGATGCCCGAAGGGCTTTTAAACCTAGCATTAATCCTCCGCCATCACCCTCTGGCCCTCGAAAACTGCCTTATAGCAAGGTAGATGAGGAAGGGGAGAGGTCTACATAGTGCTTTAAAAAGCTTTGTAAGTAAAAGAAAACAATAACATGGATAGCAGAATTTGTTCTAAATAAATCGAATTGGAAAATGAGTCAGATGACTTTTTGTAGTAGAAATACAACTGCTTGGTGCAGATGACGGTAAACTTCGTTAGCCATAAACTCGAATTAAAGTTTAATTAAATAATTAATAGATGTGGGTGTTTGGATTGTCTAAATTGTTCTAATTTATCTCTGATTGGTCACAAGGACAGACTTTGATATGGTACCGCCCACATACAGGTTACTACTCCATTTCAATTTTTTTTTTATATTACAAAATTATTACGTTAAATTATATAGAATGATATCCATCAAAACAGAGATAAATATCATGATGAAAATTGCTATCTATATATATTGGGTTGTAAAAAAAGTTCGTTTTTACTAATGATTTCAATAAAAACAGCAGATTCTTGTGAATATTTATAGTCAATTATATATGAACCATTCCGATCTATTACATGTTGACATTTTTCAGGTCATTTTATTCGAAGGACGACCTTCGACGCTTAGCTTATTCCGAGTCGAAATAAGCTCGAAATAGAAGTTTCGTTCTGTACCGAGCAGACCTTTTACGGGCGGGGCGGTTCTTTCTCCTTAAGCATCAGCGCCATACATACTGCAAATTTCGTTAACCTAGATCTATGCAGCGGATTTTCTTTTTCGGAAATAAACAAACGTTAAATGAAGAAAATGAATTTTTTTTCTCTTCAATATCGAGCAAGCAAAATAACACTTAAATATAAGTAATCTCGGTTGAAACTGATGCATAAAAACACCTTAACTAATCCTTTTTACTTTCAATTACCTATATATGAAATATATAGTAGGAGAAAGTATTGCGATCGTGAAAATTTTCGAATTCCAGTTTTCAACGGAAATGCATGTTTTAGGGGAGCCTGAGTCCAATCATTTAGGTTCCGAAAAATGTATGTGTGTGTGCCTTAAGTCTAGCGCGAAAACTAAAATTCGTAAGAAATTCTTTTATTTTTTTTAATATTTATTTATTGAAATTTACAACTGTAATTTATATTACAACAAGTAAATATGCTAAAAGAAAAATCACATGAGACAGATTGTTGAGGAGCAACCAAATGGAAGCACTCCAGTAACTATTTTAAACAAGAAGGTCTCGAGGCTTTCTTCTTTTCAGACGCCTCGGAGGATTATCAGGAATTGAAGAGGAAGCACTGGTTGAAACTAGTGGGTTGGAGTGGGAATGGAGTTTGTCATAGAAGGATTGATATCTAGTTCGGGCCAAATCAGCAACATATGGAACATTTAGGTCTTTATGGATGATTTTATTTGTGACAAAGTAAGGAGCGTTGAGGATTTTACTAAGGATTTTGGATTGTAAGGATTGGATACGGAAAGAATTCGATGGTTTAGTAGAGCCCCAAAGCTCAACTCCGTAAGTCCATATAGGCCTTATGATGGTCATGTAGATGAGTCTTTTGTAGTTAAGTGGAAGGTTTGAGCGTCTGTCTAGTAAGTGTTAAAGTAATCGAAAGCGGCGAGCAGTTTCTTGTCGTTTCAGTCTTGTGTGTGGATTTCATGTGAGACGTTTGTCAAGGAGCAGTCCTAGGTAGCGGATCTGTTCAACAGGGACAAGTGGAATATTACTAAAGGATACTGTGGGACAGGATGTCATTGGCTTACGACGAAGGGTAAAGGTTATTTGATGGGATTTGTTGGAATTTATTTTAATTTTCCAATTCTGACACCATATCTCAAGGTCTCTGATGTGGGATTGAAGGGTTTGAGAGGCAACAGTTGGATCGTTACTGACTGATAACACACAAGTGTCATCAGCATAAGTGGAAAGGAAAGTGTTAGGATTGGTTGGGATATCAGCTGTATATACTGTGTAGAGAATGGGTCCTAGGATACTGCCTTGGGGGACACCAGCGGACTGAGTAAAAAGAGATGAGTAGAACCCATTGTGATTTATTTTGAAGGATCTGTCAGTGAGGTAGGACTGGATGATAAGGAAGTATGTTGGAGGGAGGAATTTTCAGAGTTTGTACAGCAGTCCTGGATGCCAGACTCTGTCAAATGCTTGCTCTACGTCGAGAAAGGCTCCGTGCAGTACATTCCGCGCTCCAAAGCAGAGGAGACTATTTCCACCACACGATGGCACTGCTGGATTGTTGAATGGGATGTCGTAAGAAATTCAAATTACATATTTAAAACAACTATACGCCCCAGATGTTACAGCAACTTTTTCATCAAACCTAACCAGATCTTTCATCTAACCAGAAGAGCCACTTACCATGATTTTTTGCACCTTTTTACGGTTTTCTCAAAAACGGCTCTAAGGATTTCGATTAAACTTCCTTTATTGATGTAAAATTTAATATACTTTAATATCAAGTAGATTTCATTCTGATTGAAATAGTCTGACAGGACTTAAATGCCGATGTTTAAATTATATTCCTCTAAACTACCTTTAATTTTATAAATTCTATAAAAATTTACTACATCAACATGTAAGAATTGATGAAAAACGGCTAAATTTACAACTTGTACGAATTTGGTTATAAACTAGAGAAGAAATGAGCAAAAATATTTGTTAATGTAATTTTTAATTTTGTATATTTCCAAAAAAATATCACCTTGTTAGCATTGATTAATAACGGCTAAATATGCAGGTGAGTTAGATTCACAACTAAAGGAGAAAATTGTAAACTTATTTTTTATTCCATTTTTGTGCTTTTGAACACAAAAACAGTAATATAGATGTATAATATACCGTTGGAAAGCTAAAGATAAAACAAAAATATTAACCTTATATAGGAAATTGAATAAGTTACCGGACAGTGATGCATAGCCGATATAACTGATTCTTTTAAATAATAATATAATAGATAATTTAATAGAACACATATTTCTGTAGAAATTTAATTTAACTGATTCTTTATTTGTTTAACTTATTTAAAAATTCTTGAACTAATTTTATCAACGGAGGTGAGTGAAAGTCGTGTGTTTATATTTATTTATTTATGATATGGTTTTTATGAAGAAGATTTATGCTTGCACTATAAATAGTTTTTCACTATTTTTTTTTTTTTTTTTTATTATTTTCTCTCATCTCATCCTTTCTTATACTAAATACAAAATATATTGTTTTAATTAAATTCATAAATCTGATTTTCATTGTAATCTAAATTAATTTAAAATATCTAATCCTCACAGACCGGTATCGCGTGAAATAAAAAAATAGAAAACTTTAAAATAATTATTGAATCAATTCCTAGTTGAAAGAGGAGATTCAATTTAACGTCATATTTTTCGGATTTTTTTTTCTCTGGCAGTTCATTAATTAAAAAAAAAAAAGATTTTTTTTCTTTCGGTGTTAACATCCGTAATGAACATTTTCAATGCATTAATGACGTGTTGGTAGCAAGAGCTCCCCTTGCAGCTGCTTCCTAACTCAAGTAGAAGAACCGCTAATGAGCGGACCATAAATGACAATCTAGATTAAAAAAATAAATGAAAAAAGTAATGCATAAAAATTAAATAAATAAAAAAAAATCTTCAATTATGAATTATGGAGAATGATGGCTGTAGGTGTCAAGTTTCGTTTATTTCTTAAAAGCAAATGTTTCGCAAATTCACTTCAATGATATATATAATAAGTATTTATAATTTAATTAAATTGAACTATAATCATTCACTTTTTTTTTAACTGAAAACTTGCCACATCACTACAATATGTATTATGCAAAATCCAATTTGTGAATCTTTAGTGATGTGTTATATGATTCCTTAGCTGCTATTAATACTAGTAAGCCAGTTGATTTAACACGTTCACGCCGGAGTGACCCACCGATGGGTCACAGTTGTCTCTTCCGTGGGGCGGGGTGATCCCCCAGTGGGTCACGCTTACCTATCCCGTGGGGCGACGTGCATCACAGGTGAGTCGCTTATTTTTAGAAAATAATTTCATTTAATGTTTTCTCAACATTATATGTTGTAGGAATAAACAAGCATAAGGGTTTATTTATGAAATATTTTTAACTTTCAACACCCTTCCCCCCCCTCAAAGGACTCTTATCGGTTAATTTCACTTGATTACTCTTCTTTAAGAATTTTATTTAGCTGTGTGTGATTTATTTCCATAATATGATGTAAGAATATAATATAATAATAAGAAGAAGAAGAATATAAGAATCTTTTTTTTAAGTAATCCCATAATTACTCCTTCAAGTCATATGTGTATGTCAAAACTGTTACAATCTTGCATATAGAGCGTTGGAAGCCTGAAACTGTTAGGATCTTGCATTGAACACGTTGGAACAGTACAGCCCAGCCCCACCAAGCGCAAGTAGCTAACACAGCCACGACCTTCGGGAAAAAGCGTAGATATTCGACCCGGCGTGAACGTGTTAATAGTATTTCGGACTATAACACATACATAACTAATAAAAAAATACCCTTAAGTATTTTATGATTGTGAATAAATCAATCAATAAATAAATACTATACAAGAATGACTTAAAGCCATGAAATTTAGGTTTTAGGTTTTTAACAATTACTTCTTCTTAATTTGATTTATTTAACGTTTCGATCCTCCGTCACAAATATAGGATCCTTTTCAAAACTGTAAGTATACATAAATATTGGTTATATTTTTTTATAAACTATCCATCTACAGCCAGATACAATGCACACATCATTATTTAATTTATATAATTATTTTTCCTAATTTGTTTAAATATTATTATACACATTGCTCATTTTTCTTTGGAAAGATGTGTGTATTATATCTAGTTGTAGATAGATAGTTTATAAAAAATGTAACCATTATTTATGTATACTTGCAGTTTTGAAAAGGATCCTATGTTTGTGACGGAGGATCGAAACGTCAAATAAAGCAAATTAAGAAGAAGTAATTGTTAAAGACCTACAACCCGAAAATTTCAAATAAAATTTTATATATAAATATCAAATTGTATATGCTTAATTGTAATTCAGTATTTCTAGACGGTCTAGGTGTCGAAGAATGTTCTTAAAATTATAATTTTTTTTTGCGAAGCACTATAAGAATAGATGTCACAGGTTTTGGCCTAATCAGGACACCAAATTAAGATTCCTAAATAACCTAAAAATTTGATAAAAACCTAGGTTAGTTTCAATTAAGTCATATTTTCAAGTATCATAAACTGTAAATAATTTATCAGAAGGGGAATTCATCTTCGCTTCTCTTGATTTAAATCTGTCTACAAAAATAAAAATATTTTCTTTAAATGTATAAAATGAAAACAGTTTTATAGAACAAAGCTACTGAGCTATTTAAAACATTTTTTTTTCGATCTTTTTTAATTTATGGAAACAAAAATGTGCAATTGCATCAAAACGGTGGGAAGTTTTATTATTAAAAACGATTACTTAGAATTTCTGATCTTTTATTAAAAAAAAAGAAAAGATAAATTTTCAATTTATAATATATTTATATTTAATTTTCGTTGAAAACAATTTACAAAAGTTAGGTGAAGCAGCTTAGTACTAAAATATATACGGTCATACATAATATAATTTTCTATGCATTTAATATTGTCATTAATCTGTCTCCAACAAATTTTTAAAATTTACATTTTTGAAACGTAACATATCTTTAATGGCAACATGATGTCAATTTTTGTTATGCTAACATTTCCTCATCTATAACATTTGCATTTATTTCAAAGATTTCATATGAGGAATGGCCTATCTCAATAAAATGATGTTTTGTCAAAGGAAAATTCTTTTAAAAGTATATTAGATTAAAACATTGTTAAAATTAAATAATAATTTTTCAAGTGCGGTAAAGATCTTTCAAAATCACAGTTCATTCTTGGTATCTCTCAGGTCTTCTGACTTACAGCTCTAAACAAAATAAATAAAAATCAATTTTCTTATTTTCTTTTTGGAATTATAATTTTTACAAGTGGTCTCAACAAAAAAATCTCCGAGTGAATTGTACCTGTTCCAATCTCAACACAATTGAAACGCCTATAAATAATGTAGTATTTCATTATAACTTTTTATACATATATATATATATATATATATATATATATATATATATATATATAAAATTTATTCTGGGACTAGGTATATAATAGTCCTAGAGTACCTAGTCCCAGAATATTTTTTTTTCTATTCTTTTCGATTCTCTCTATATATAATATCATTTTAGACTTGGTATTATCCTTCTAACTACGCATTCGTCTGCAGAAAGGGTATTTATTTGTGATAAATAATCAGTCCATTGCTTACCTAACAATACATTTCAATAAAACATTTTTAACAGTTTTTGTTACATTAACAAACGCATAAAGAGATGCGGGATTTTAAGATTTTTACTATAAATAAAATTGGGTAATTAAATATAATATCTGCTTACAGTTCATAATTCATTTTTAATGTTAAAGCTTTACCGTAAATAAACAACTGCAAAAATTGAATATACATATAGGCATATCTAAATTTTTTTGTAGATTTAATTTTTTTAGATTAAAAATACATCAAGTAAATGTGATAGTTATATATACAATGACATGAAATACATGTAAAGAAGCTTACCATTAGAATCAATCTAAAAATATTCTAAACTAGAAGATCCCCATCTCTTTTTCAGGCGCCTCGGAGGAATTTCAGGAAATGAAGAGGAAGAAAGGATTAAAACTAGTGGGTTAGAGTGAGAATGGAGGTTGTCATGGAGTTTGATACCTGGTCCGGGCTAAATCAGTAACATAAGGAACATTAAAGTTTTTATGGATGAGTTTATTCGTGACAAAGTAAGGAGCGTTGAGGATTTTACGTAGGATTTTGGATTGTAAGAATTGGATACGGGAAGAGTTTGATGGTTTAGTAGAGCCCCATAGCTCAACTCCGTAAGTCCTGATTGGTCTTATAATAGTCATGTAGATGAGTCTTTTGTAGTTAAGAGGAAGGTTTGACTGTTTGCCTAATAACTGTTGAAGTATCCTAAAACGGCGAGCAGTTTCTTGTTGTTTTAGTAGTGTATGAGAATTCCAAGTTAGGCGTTTGTCAAGAAGGAATCCTAGGTATCAGATCTGTTTAACAGGAACTAGTTGAGTATTATTAAAGGATACTGTAGGGCAGGAAGTCAAAGGTTTACGACGAAGGGTAAAGGTTATTTGATGGGATTTGTTGGAATTTATTTTTATCCTCCAGTTTTGACACTCTACTTCTAGGTCTATGATGTGGTTATTTGAGGCAATAAATGGATCTTTATGAACTGATAACACGCAGGTGTCATCATCATAGGTAGAAAGGAAAGTGTTACGATGGGTTGGGATATCAGCTGTATAGACTGTGTAAAGAATGGGTCCCAGGATACTATCTTGAGGAACACCAGCAGTCTTTGTAAAAGGGATTAGGAACGATTGTGATTTATTTTGAAGGATCTATCAAAGAGGTAGGATTGAACAATCAGGAAGTATGTGGGAGGAAGAAATGTACAGAGTTTGCACAAAAGTCCTGGGTGCCAGACTTTATCAAAGGCTTCTAAAATTTATTTATTTATTGAAAGAAATTTACAACTGTATTGATTCAATACAACAAGTAAATGAGTTCGATTTGAGATTAAGACACATAATTGTCCTGTGAAGAAACTACCCTTTGGTAGAACTCCAATGTCCAATTTATGGTAAGAGGTCTCTTGGCCATATTCTTTCAAGTCGTCTCGGTGGATTGTCAGGAATAGATGTTGAGGAGAGGTCACGGATAAGCGGGTTTGAGTGGGCAGGAAGTTTGGAATGGAAGGATGTATATCTGGATCGGGCTTAGTCTTCAACTAAAGGGATTTTAGGTCTTAGTGGATAATTTTATTTGTAACAGAGTATGGAGCATTAAGGATTTTTTGAAGGATCTTGGATTGCAGGGATCCTCTAAAATTTAAGTGTAAAAATCATAAAAGAACGAGTCCGTGCTGAAGTGTATATTATTATACTTAGGAAGAACATTTATTATTAACTAGACTCATGTTGGCAATTGAAGAGATTTATAATTTGAATTGATTTGTACAAGAATGTAAATCTTAAACAAATAAATTCTATTCATTCATTCTAGGAAGAATAATTTCCTAGATATTTGCCAAAATAAATTCTCAAAATGGTATATTTTTTAAAAATTAATTTTATATAAACAAAATGAAAGAGGTCATAAAGCACTTAAGGATTAATAGTTTCAGTGATCATAAAGTGAACTAATACATCTTCATTTGACTATAATAATAACAGCGTTAGCAAACTGGAGGGTGCAATTCCGATGCCACCAAACGTTACCTAAACACATTCGTCCATTGGTCACATTTACACAAACAAAATTGGTAAAATTGGAAATTTTACTATAAATAATATATGTTTCAAAAAATATTATTATTAAATCACATATATTTATAATATCTATTTTATAAAAATTATTTTAATTTAAATAAAGTATTCAAATCGTTTCTGGGCTAGGTGTTTTTCAAGATAACAGAGCACTGAACGTAAAAATAACTGAACAGAAAGTTTCTTCTTTAAAACGGAACTATACAATCCAGAAATTTTAAATTTTCAAGAACATCAATAGTAGCGCCGGCTAAAAAATAAATTGTTTTCTAAGTGTGGAAACAAATGTGAAACTAGAAATAAAAACCAAAAAAAAAAACAGATTTTCTAAAACTTAATAAAATCCTTGCGTGTATATATTTTCTTTTAGTTTTCATGCCCTAATGTATAGATATTTCTATGTCTTTTTCTAAACGCCTGAATCACCTTAAATTAGTTTCTTTTTCCTAAAATTATCTTCTTGGATAACTTCGTTTTTATGAGTTTGAGAACACCTAATGTGTTTTTCAATAATAATAATAATATAAAAAACAAACTATTATGGAGTTTTTATTAATAGTTATTAGTAATTTGACTGAGACTTGGATTAGGCATGCATTGCAGTAGCTTGTTACTAAACCCAACCAATGAAAAAATTAAATATCGAAATTCATGAACAGTATATTCACATAAAAAATACTGATGTTTGAAAAGCGACTTATATTATTATGATTTTATTTTTATTCTCATGGTAATTATTATATAAGATATTAACACTGATATATTATTTTGATGAAATACATACCCACGACTTTCACGTCCATTCCACATCGAATGCTGCAAGAACCTTTGCCTCGATATATCTAATCAGGCTCTAAAAACAAGATTTATTGTCGAAATACTAGGATATAACATTATAATAAGATTTTAAAAGTACGTAATATTAATCTTTAAAAATTAACTATCATTATTACCGATTCAGATAGAATAATTATATAATAATATTATTAAATATTCTTATGAATATTTCCTTTAGATAGTCAGGAACATCCTATCTAAAGGAGACAAACTAAACTAGAAGCAAAATATAAACAATTAAGTATAATAAGACTTGTTATGATGAAAAATGAGTTATTTTATATATAAGGAATCAAATTTAATATTATTATTACTGAATACATACACATACCTTCTTAAGCCAATATGGACTTACGCTTCACAGATTTTTGGTTCAGCAAAAAAGACTCACATACAAAAACTGCAATCATTTCAATCCAAAATTTTAAGACTGATAACGACAGCTCCTTGGTACGTAAACAACAGAACCCTACATACGGACTTACAACAACCAACAGTTGACCAACATATACGAACACTCTATACTCGTTTTCACAGTAAACTTAACGGACACGACAATAGACTCATTAACGGCATGTTAATAGTTAAAATGCCGGTCAGAAGAAGGCTAAAGAGAGGCTGGATGAGGGACCTCCTCGTATAAAATAAATCCATGGAAGGGGTGCTGCTGGGCATTTTCCTTCTTCATGCCTACCAGGTCTGATCTCAATTTATACAGCACATTTGCTGATTGTCAGATACATTCTGAGAGGCGTGAATAAAGAGAAAAAAAAAAATATATATATATATATATATATATATATATATATATATATATATATATATATATATATATTTAATGATATAATAATGTTATTTGAATAATCATTGTTAAATAACAAAATATTATGAGGCTTCAGTAATCTTGTCTACATTAAAAAAAGAAAACCAGTAGACAATAGCTCTGATATTGTATCCTAAGTTTAACTCCAGCATCTTTTCGGTATGATCTGATTGACAGATGATTTGTTATTGACATTAATATGTCTGTTGGCTGGGGGTTTGTAACTTTCTCATGGTGTAACTTTTTTTTTTTTTTTTCACCTTCAAAAACACGTCTAGCTCCGTTGGTGTTGCTCGGATCGAAAATTTAATGATTTTTTTTTTTTTTTTTATGTAACATTTGTTGCAAAATCTACGCTTTAGGAGATATATTGGTTCTTATGAAAAAAATTCTGGTACGGGCAACACACGACTTTCACTTACCTCCATTTTTAAAATCAATGAAAGAATTTTCAAAAACAGTTAGAGATAAAAATACGTGAAACTATTAAGGAATTAATTAAATTGAATTTCTATAGAAACATGTGTTTCATTAAAAAATCTATTATATTATTATCTAAAATAATCAGTTAGTTTTATGTTTATTTCATCACTCTCTATTAACTTTTAAAAGCTTGTGTATGAGATGACATTTTTTCTAAAATCTTTAGCTTTCCAACGGTATATCATACATGTATATTACTGCTCTTATGTTCAAAAACAAAAATCTGGTGCGGGCAACACACGACTTTCCCTTACCTCCATTTTTAAAATCAATGAAAGAATTTTCAAAAACAGTTAAGAGATAAAAATACGTGAAACTATTAAGGAATTAGTTAAATTGAATTTCTCACTATATTTTAGCTGTAACGTAATCGCTAAAATGAACTGCTCTTATGTTCAAAAACGAAAAATTGCATTAAAAAAATATTTTTTCTGTTTTCTCCTTTAGATGGGTATCGAATTTATAATATTTACCAGTTTTTCATCAGCGTTAACAAGATAATCTAGTTAGTATTATTGAATCTACAAAATTAAAGGTACTTTAGGGGAAGAAAATTTAAAATATCGGCATTTAAGCCCTGTCAGACCATTTTTATCGAAATAAAACCTACATGATATTAAAGCCCATTAAATTTTACATCGATATAGCGAGTTTAATCAAAATCGTCGGAACCGTTTTTGAGAAAATCGAAAAAAGGTGCAAAATGCATGGTATAAAGTGCCTCTTCTGGTAAGCTCATTTTGATGAAAAAAGTTTTGTCACGTCTCGGGCGTATAGTTTTTTTAAATATTAAATTGCAGTTTCATAGGACTTACCGTTACCGCCCGGGAGTTACCACACACACAGACCTTTTTGTGGGACTTGGTTATTTGGCCTGGATAGGCAAAATTTAGGACTCCCACTGTAGCATCGTCCGATTAGCCATAGTAGCATAAAGTGACGTTAAATAAATAAACAAAACAAAACTTGGTTATTTGGACTCAAGGGACCCTAAAACGTGTTTTTCCGTTGAAAATGGAATTCGAAAATTTTCACGATCGCAATACTTCCCCTTACTATATATAGTAAGTGAAAGTAAAATTCAGGTTTTGCTTTACTTTATTATCTGTTGGGGATTTACTGACAGGTTTTTTTTTTGGCAAAAAAACCGGCGTTACTCGCATTGAAAATATGAAGTAATTTCTGGTATATGATATTTGTCGCTAGGACCAATATTTTAGGGGGTATATTATTTTAAATGAAAAAAGTCACGTTTTACTTACATTCTTTTAGGCTTGGCGTTTTTTTGACACCCTATATCAGTTGGTGTAGCTCAAATCAAAATTTTGACGGCAGTTCTCATGTCAGAAATTGAGTGAGTGAGTATGATTTGTTACATAACCTTTTTTGGGGAAGTTATATTGGTTCCAATGATAAAAATTACGTTTTCAAGAGACTTCTTTGTGAAGGGTTTATGGTTCGGAGCTTACGGAACTGTGCCGAACTCGACAAGAAACGTTTTGGAGAACCTGGGTGTTGATATTATACAGTGAAGATATAATATTGGCCTTCCTAGGTATTATGCACCACAACATGCATCGTATCCGATAGGGAGCATGGGTACATGTATATATTTTTATAATGTTATGTTAAATTTTTTTTTTTAATGTAATTATATTATCATATAACATCAATGCTAAAGCTTAATATTACAATTATTTTAAACAAATAGTTCTAAGGAAATGCTTTGTTTTAAGCAGCCCAATATAATGACAGCACTACTTTATAAATAAATTATTTTCTCTCTGTTTAACGTGTTTTTCCTCAAAAAGTAACACGTCTAACTCTGTTCGTATCGAAAATTTGACGAAAGTTAGTATTTTAATGAAAAATATTTTTTGCTATATAACCTTTGTCGCTATGATCTACCATTCAGGAGCTTTATTACTTTAAGTAAAAATAAAATTGGTAAAGTAACAGTGTCTAAATAATAAATTAATTATATTAATAATTAATTATTAATAATTAAAAACTTTCTATTCTTCATCAATCCGCATATCCCTCCGCAAACTCAATTTATCCCTATATGGGAAAAATAATAGTATATAATATGGTTTACGTATACATGATCTATTGTTTTTCGGGCCTAATGACCTTGCTGTTGATCGTCTGAAAAAAAAAAAAGTAACGTAACCTAATCTATTTTCTCAGCAAGAGGAAGCACTACAGCTGTGTTTTACTTTCACTAATATATATATATATATATATATATATATATATATATATATATATATATATATATATATATATGAAATATATAGTAAGGGAAAGTGGGATCACTTGTACCTGGGTGGCTAGCATAACAGCCTCCTATGCCAAAGGTCACGGGTTCAAACCCGCAGGTGGTCCTAGGATTTTTTAATGGGAGTAAAAAATCCTTAGTTATGCCGTCCTTCGGAGGGGACGTTAAAATGTGGTCCCGAGCCTGTACGATGTCAGGTACTCGTTAACGATCCCTATCCTAATAAAACCTGGATAGGCAAAATTTAGGACTCCCCCTGTAGCATCGTTCGATTAGCCATAGTAGCATAAAGTGACGTTAAATAAATAAACAAAGAAACAAACCAACAAGGGATAGTATTGCTATCGTGAAAATGTTAACATTCCAGTTCTCACGGGAAATACACGTTTTAGTGTCGTGTTCTCTGAGTTCAAATGACAAAGTCCTGCTAAATGGTCTGTGTTTGTGTGGCAACTTTAGCAAAAAAACGAATAGTCGTGTGAAACTAAAATTTTATATTTAAGACAACTATACGCCCGAGATGGTCCAGCAACTTTTTCTTTAAAATCGGGCAACCGGAAGATCTACTTTATACTATGGATTTTGCACCTTTTTACGATTTTCTCTTAAAAAGGCTCCAAAGGTTTTGATATAACGCGCTATATCGATGTAAAATTTACTGGACTATAATACGATGTAGATTTCATCCTGATTGAAATGGTCTTACTGTACCGATAGTTTAAATTTTCTTTCTCTGCAGTACCTTTAATTTTATAGATTTTATAAAAATAATTATATAACCTTGTTATGATTGATTATTATCGTCCTTGTCAGACTATTATCTTAATCAGAATAAAACCTACATGATATTAAAGCCTATTTAACTTTACATGGACATAGCGAGTTTAATCAAAATCGTAGGAACCGTTTTTGAGAAAATCATAAAAAGGTACAATATGCATGGTATAAAGTGGCTTTTCTGGTTAGCCTATTTTGATGAACAAGTTTTTGTAACATCTCGTACGTTGGATTAAAAATAAAATTTCAGCTTTATAGGACTTTTCGTTTCCGCCCGGGAGTTACCACACACTAACACACACATACTAATTGCTTCTAATAAAAACAAGGCCTAAGGAGTATAATCGTTGTTGTTCCGGACCCCATATATGCTGTAAATTGATATTTTACCAGTAAGAAAATTTTAAAAATTTTAACAAGCATCACACTATAAGTAATTATGCATCGTCCGCTATCGAATAATATTCTGATAGTCAAAGCTTCGAGTTGGAACAAAGTTAATACAAATCTTATAGTAAAACAGAATACATTCCATTTCGTATCTAATGACAAATATTAATTACGAAAATATAATAATTATGATTAAAAACTGACAGTTACTTCTTATATTCAGACATATTTTAAATAACTATCAGAATCCAGCATATCTGTAACAAACTGGTTCAGTAATTATATCACTGCAAGCTATACTGATTGCAACATATTTTTGTGAATTATCCAAAATCCATTGAAGAGAAATAAAAAAAATGTTAAGATAACTGTTATTGTG
Source organism: Piezodorus guildinii (assembly GCA_023052935.1). Classification (NCBI taxonomy): domain Eukaryota; kingdom Metazoa; phylum Arthropoda; class Insecta; order Hemiptera; family Pentatomidae; genus Piezodorus; species Piezodorus guildinii. The sequence goes on from CM041293.1 coordinate 70,013,431, forward strand.
TTGTACGCCGAACTTAATAGAATATAAGAAGTTGGTTAAAAGTGCAGTAATTAAAACACTTTAATTTAACTTAATTTATTGTGCTGACGCTTCGGCCTACATTTTAGGCCTTCATCATGGCTAAAAAAAATTAAATATTTTCATTCCAACATTATAATTCCATATTTTAGTATACCGTTTGTTTCCATAGATTATTACTGCCACCTTATTATTATTAATCTATTAACTTAACAGTATTATTATTATTATTCTTTTAATCCTTTATTAAGCCCTGATGAAGGCCCACAATGTAGGTCGTAACGTCGGCACAATAAGTTCACTAAATTTAAATGTTACTAAGACTGCACTTGCCAAACAACTTCTTATTAAAAAAATACATAATGATGACCAAGTATAGGGATTTAATTTTTTTTTTTAATATAATTTTTAACGAAAGAAAAATTATGAACGTTTTTGGTATTCTGTAGTAATCCTATCTATATATTAATACTGTAGACATAAAACTTTTGACAATTAGTTTCATTCTGTAAAAAAACATAAAAATGATTGAGACATTTAAGAGAAGGTCGAATGTATTATTAGGTTGTGAAATAAGGCAGTGTTTTTCTATATTTCAATTTAATCCTCTGTCTGTTTATAAAATCTTGTTAACTAGGTAAATGGTGTTTACTTATTATTAGGTTCCTTTAATTAAAATGATCCATTTCATTCAACTCATTTTATTTTCTTATTTTTTTCTCCCTACGTTTCGGCCTTTTGCCATTTTCAAGGGATCTACAAAAAACATTTATTTTAAAACTAAAAGATAAACAACATTATTTTTTACATTCTTATAAAGCAATTTACATACCTCTTTATATTCCATCATGCACTCTATATAATTTTTATACATAAAGAAATTATTTTAGTACTAATATCTATTTTAACATCTTTAAACAATGTTGAAAAATTATCTTTTAATTCCTTAAATGCTATATTAAATACTGCCATCTTGGATCTCAGTTCAGTTTAATTAATTTTTATTACAATTAAAAATTGTTTGAATAATAATTATATTATTAGGTTCCTTTAATTAAAATGATCCATTTCATTCAACTCATTTTATTTTCTTATTTTTTTCTCCCTACGTTTCGGCCTTTTGCCATTTTCAAGGGATCTACAAAAAACATTTATTTTAAATTACGAAACGTAGGGAGAAAAAAATAAGAAAATAAAATGAGTTGAATGAAATGGATCATTTTAATTAAAGGAACCTAATAATATAATTATTCATTCAAACAATTTTTAATTGTAATAAAAATTAATGTTTATTTATTTAAAAAATCATTAGTTAAAAGGTTATGCATCAGTTTTAACCGAAATTCCTTATCTTTAATTGCTCTTTTGCTTGCTCAAAATGGAAGAGAACATTTATTTTCGTCGTTTAATGATTTATTTTATTTCCGAAAAAAAAAAATCCGATGCAAAGGTGGTTAACAAACTTAGTAATGTGTATGGTGATGATGTCTTAGGAGAAATCACCATCCGTAAGTGGTTTTTGCTCGGTTCAGAACCGGAAATTTTGACTTGGAAGAAGCTAAGCGCCCAGGTCGTCCTTCAACTGTTGATGACAGAATTCAAGCGTTGGTCATGGAAAACCCTCACTCGACGACAGAGGATATCGCAGAAACGCTTAACATACAATATTTACAAGAATCTGAAGTTTTTATTAAAATTTCATTAAAAAAACTCCACGAACTTATTATTTGAGCCAATGAACTTATTAACCAATATTTGAGTAAAAATGCTGTTAGTTATCTTTAAACTTTATTGAAATAGCATTACAGCTAGGCTAATACGCAATCTTTATGTGCTCCAATAATTAATTCATACATTATTTAAAAAAAATCATGTATGGAATAATATAGATCATGGCTCCATGACTTGATCTATTTACTTTGTATTTTTTTTTTTTATCAGAGTATAATTAATGTTAATCGAATTACAGAATATAACTTAAAAGTATCTCGTATACGAGATAGTTTTAAGATTGACGAATTTATAAATTTAAACTTCAATTTTAACCCATTATAATGTAATTTAATAAATTTTTTATCCTTAGAAAAAATAATTAAGAATTGTTCATTTAAAAATGATATTTTTGTGTCCTTTTATAAAAATTTGATGGCACTTTAAGATGGCTTATTATCCGAAACGTTGAGCTATTTTAATAAATTGTTTTAGTTGACTAATATCATTTTTACTCAACTAAAACATTATATGAAATCCATTTTACTATTCTCAGGATCCTGCATTAGAACCCGCCTGTGTCAGAATAATTATTTAATCTGTTATTTTAGCGGTGGAAGATCCTAATATGATACCCCGGAGGGTCTCAAAGGCAGGTACCTCATATGTATTGTGCCGAAAAACCTTAACGGGTTGTAGCAGAAAGTTCTACTACAACCCTTTAAGGTTTATCGGTTAATTATTATTTATAACCTGTTCTACTGTAGAGCAGGTTATTAATAATAATTAATTATATGATCTTCTCGACTCTGTAAATATATTTTTTAATTATTCTATCCATTTACGTAAATACGTTTATATATATATATTTTTTTGTAGTGAATAAATCTGCCTTTACATTCCACATACTTATTTAAGAGATAACTAAAACACGAAACTACAATATATCAAAACTAAGCAATTAATACTAACAGTAGGTGAACTTGCAGGACACGCTTTTTGTAAAAAAAAATACCCAAATATGTAAAAAACACTAATATCTTAGTTACGTGGACAAACCACATGTATTTAAATTATATAAAATAATAATAAATAAAATAATAAGGTTTTTCATCGAACTGACTGCAACAAAATAATTGGAAACTGTTTTTCAAATTAGAAACAATTCTACTGAACGCACTTAAAGAAAAAAAAAACTAAAATAACATTTTTTAAGTTGAGATGACAGATAAGTAATCCAAAATGATTACATACCATTTCAGTATAAAATAAAATAATATTGTATATTATCATTGCTGAGACAAATACAAGTATCGTCATTTGGGCTCATTAATGATTTTATTTATTTGTTTAAATTTCAATTTAAAATGTCACTTAGAATTATTAGTTACCGAATAGAAACGATTTTATTAAGAAAATCACGACTATTCTTACAGTGATTTAAAGTTTATAATTCGTATTATTATGAAATTCCGAACCATTAAGCGTAGCTTAAAAACTTTCGAAAAATTGAGTATTCAAGCTTACTTGAATGCACATTAAACCATCACGTCAAGTTTCAATGCTACAATTATTTTGTAATAGCATCCAAAGTAGGACGTTAAAGTTAATAAGTAATATAAAATGTTAAATAGTGATAAATAAAATCAATAAATGATAAATAACGATGAGGAAATAAAATGTTATGGGATTTAGTAACTTCGTGAATTGAGACGTTGATTTCCAACAGGTGCTGTATCCATTCTAGGAAATTTTACAGCAAGTGCGAAAATCTCGCATTACTATTTTACTAAACCACCTTTTTTTATTCATTTCACATTCAAATTTAGAATAGTTTATTTTACAATATTAATAACACTATATTAAAGTCGTGGAATGAAATGATTCATTATAAATTTGGAACAAAAATGAATGCGTAATTAGTACTTTTAGAAAATTCCATTAGAAAGCCCATTTCTAAATTTCGTTCTATAAGAATTTGAGTGTTCATTAGATAAAATTAAATAGAAGATTTAGATAAAACTAAATGATAAGAATACAAAGATATCAAAATATCAATTTCTTAAAAAATGTTCTTCAGTACCTTTTGGTTATCAACGTTTCGATTGTTAATATGTATGTCATTTCTTCCCTTCAGACACTCCTTGAAAACGAATCGCAGATCCACAGTGAAATGGGCAAAATTCAAAAACTGATTTTATTTAAAAAGAATATTAATTACAGATCACGTACTGTATAGAAGCTTCCAGGGAATTATTTAAATTATAATTGATTAGCATGAAGTGACAATGGTTGACTGTGTATATATATGAGAGAAGTTGGTTGAGGGTGCAGTCAATTTAACACACAATTAAGCGTAAACTTAATTTATTGGTGCCGACGTTTCGGCCTAAATTATAGGTCTTCTTCAGGGAGGTTGTGTGAGCTGAAAGGCGTCAGTCAACAACAATGATTGTTGACTGCACCCTCAACTAACTTCTCTCATATAATTGATTAGAATAATCTACTGTTTCGAATATAGCAGACAACTTACTCGTTGAACGGTATAAGTTCAAATATTTAATCTCTTGACCCTATAAATTTTGAAATGTTCTATTTTTCCTCTTGTATTTGGTCTATGATAAGTTTCTAATAATTGAAAAAAAATATATATTAGAAATATTTATAACTTATAATTAGTAGGTTTGTTTCAAGAAGATTATCCACTACCATCAAACTGTCAGAAGTCAGAAGGAAAAATCAACTAAGCATGCTCCAGCAGCTTTCTGGATGTCAAAAATTCTAATTGTAACAAAACTGTTGTATAAACTAGTCTCATTGTAGTGGTAAGGTCATCTGTTTTATGATAGGAAGAATACAACCTACAACCGACCTAAGACTAACAAAAGTTATCCGTTTTTGTATATTGTTTATGTTTGTATATTGTTCTTACTCACTTTTTAAAAATTAAATTGTATCTCTCATAATTCGACTCTTTGCTTCTTTTCTTGAATTTAACCAGAATTACGTATCCTTTAATCTTAATAAGCAACGAGTGGAATGTTTTCTATACATAATCCAATTTTCATAGAGCGTAAGCATGATTTTCGTAATGGGTGAGTTTAAAATAAAAGTATTTCTTTTTTCCAAACACTGTCTGTATACATGTGAACACGAAAATTAATTAATAATGATGGAGTTTTGTTGACCGTAGAGAAGTTAGATGAGGAAGATGGTTGGGGGTGCGGTCATAAATTAAAACCACACAATTAAAAATAAGAGTTATTTTTATTATGTGCCGACGTTTCGGCCTACAATGTGGGCCTTCATCAGGGCTATAAGAAACAAGATAACAACCAATGTAATTAGACTTAATAATGCGTTAGGTATATAATAATAATATGACAGTAATAAATTATGGGAACATAAATAATATTAAATGTAAAATGATAATAAGATGACAATTATAAAGTATGGAAATAAGGTGACAGTTATAAAGTATGGAAATAAACAAAATTAAGATGATAGTTATAAAGTATGGAAGTAGACATAATTGAGATGATAATATTGTAATGAGAATATATAAATAGAGACTCAGTAAATGAAGAAAAATGATAAAGGAAAAATATGTGAACAATTAAAATTTTAAATATTAACAATTATGAGTTGATATATGACGGTAATATATTAAAAACATAGTTAAGAGTATAGGTAATATATAAAAATATATAGTCATTACAAAAGAGAAACAGTATGAATAAAAAATAATAATTTAAATTTTAAAATAATGTAATATTAAACTAATAATTATATGTCAGGATATGTAATGGAGAAATATATGAGTATGGAAAGGGGGAGAAAGAAATGGGCGATGAAAAAAGACCCTTATAAATAAGAAAAAAAATATACATACATGACGTGCAAGCTTTGCCTACGAAGTGTTGTTTCTCAGTTTAAAAAACGCTCATTGCGTGGAACGGAAAATATGAGAACTAGAATGTCCGTTAGGAAAATTCCAAGAAGCTAAGTTATGTTTACTGATTCGATTGTTAAAAAATAGCCAAAAGTCATTACTTGAGAGTACTTGAGTTATTACTTATGAGTATTTGATAAAATTGTAAGAAATAGTGACGAGGTAAAGATTAAAAGATTTTAAGTAATAACGGATGACGATAATAAATGATGAATGATGATAAGGTAATAACGAATGACGATAAGGAGCTGTCGAAGGAAATGATAAATAAACAGTAATCTAGTAGGTAAACAAATAAATAAATAAAAAAAAGGGGAGTACGAAAATTAAATAAATATATAAATAAAAAATTGATAATAAATAAATAAAAATAAAATTATGAAGAGATGATCAGGTGGTTATTTAAAAAATGAGCTAGGGATGCTTTATTAAATTTAATATTTGGGAATAAGCTAGTGACAAGTTATGTTTGTCAGTCTTTTGATTAACAGGAAGGGGTTCTAGTTGTATGTAAATGCATTCTGTAATGAGTCGTTTGTCATGGTTGGGAACAGTGGCAAGAATGGATGTTTTATCAAAATCAAAGGAATGGTTAAGGGTTAAGGAATGTTCTGAAAGTTTTGAAGCGGTAGAATTTTTAGAGGAAATTGTATATTTGTGTCGGGTGATGCGATCTTTGAGAAGGTTTTTGGTTTCACCAATATAGGCAGAGTTGCAATTAGGAGTTCCGCAAGGGACTCTATAAACAATTTTTGAACGGTGGTCTGTTGGTATACTGTCTTTAAGTCGGCTGTAAATATTGGAGAGTTTGTAGTGGGATTTTAAAGCAAGTCTGAGGTTTGGATAGAAGGATTTTAATGATTTTTTAATTTTTTCTGAAAGAGAGGGAATGTAAGGTACGGATCTATATAAGAGAGTTGGTGATGATGATGGAGTAGAAAGAGAGGTTAATTGAGGTTGAGACTGATTTCTGTAGTTATTTATAAGTTTGTTTATGATCACGGTAGGGAAGTTATTGGCCAGGAGAATTGTCTTTATGCGGTTAATGTTGATGTCGTGGAAACGGGGATCGGAAAGGAAAAGGCTTCGGTGTATAAGATTTTTAGCAACGTTAATTTTTTGATGATGGGGATGTTGGGAATAAAAGTTTAATAGTCTGCCAGAGTAAGTCGGTTTTGTGTACCAGTCAGTGGATATTGTGTTATTAGGGTTTCTAATGATGAGGAGGTCAAGAAATGGGAGGGAATTGTTAGTTTCGGATTCAGCGGTAAAATGTAGGCGGGGGTGGTAAGAGTTAAAGGCTAAAAGTATGTCAGTAATTTTGTCGGGGTTAAGAACAAGGAGGAGGTCGTCTACGTATTTTTTAATAAGAATAATATCCTCAGGAAACTGAGGGATTATCAAATTTAGTAAATCGTTAAGGACAATATTGGCGAGGTCAGGGGCGAGAGGATTTCCCATAGCCAGTCCTGAAATTTGATTAAAGAACTGTCCATTGAATGTAAGGTATCCGGAATTGCAACAAAGGTTGAGGGATTCTAGGTATGAAGGGCAATTAAGTGAGGTATGGGGTTCAATAGAAGACCAGTTATCTTCGATGATACATAGGGCTTTATCTATAGGAATATTGGTAAACAAGCTTTCTACATCAAAGGAAACAAGGATGTAATGTTCCGGAATAATGAAGGATATTAATTGTTCGCGGAGAAGAAAAGAATTTTGGATATCATAAGGATTGTTGTGACTAAGATGTTGTAAAGAGGGTAGTAAGAATTTACTGAGGTTAACAGAGGGTGAGTTGATATTCGATGTGATAGGGCGGAGGGGGATACCTGGTTTATGAATTTTTGGGAGTCCATAGAAGCGAGGAGCAACGGAATTATAGGAAATAAGGTTTCTATAGCTGGGATAGTTTATAAATTTTGAATCTAAAAGAGATTTCAGGTGTTTATTGAATTTAGTTTTAAGTGAAGGGGTGGGATCGCGGGATATAGGAACATAAGTGGATCTATCGGAAAGGAGAATGTTCATTTTGTCATTATATTCGGAACGGTCCATGATTACAGTCTTGTTTCCTTTGTCAGTTCTGGTTACTATGATGTCGTCATGGGATTTTAGGAAAGCTCGGGTAAGAGATAAGTCTTTAAAGAATTGAGGTGAAAAATTTGATGGTGAGGAAGGTGGATGTTGGAGATGATTGGATATAATATTGCAAACAGAAATCCGTGACAACTCCTTATCGTCATTAGAATTGGATATAACATCGTCATTAAAGATAAATTCCAAATCAGTAATGAGTTGAGGAATAATTTTGATTGAGGTGTTGGGAGCGGAAAAATTAACAAAAAATAACAACCAACCTCTGCACCATAGTAATCTATAAATTTTTCCGCTCCCAACACCTCAATCAAAATTATTCCTCAACTCATTACTGATTTGGAATTTATCTTTAATGACGATGTTATATCCAATTCTAATGACGATAAGGAGTTGTCACGGATTTCTGTTTGCAATATTATATCCAATCATCTCCAACATCCACCTTCCTCACCATCAAATTTTTCACCTCAATTCTTTAAAGACTTATCTCTTACCCGAGCTTTCCTAAAATCCCATGACGACATCATAGTAACCAGAACTGACAAAGGAAACAAGACTGTAATCATGGACCGTTCCGAATATAATGACAAAATGAACATTCTCCTTTCCGATAGATCCACTTATGTTCCTATATCCCGCGATCCCACCCCTTCACTTAAAACTAAATTCAATAAACACCTGAAATCTCTTTTAGATTCAAAATTTATAAACTATCCCAGCTATAGAAACCTTATTTCCTATAATTCCGTTGCTCCTCGCTTCTATGGACTCCCAAAAATTCATAAACCAGGTATCCCCCTCCGCCCTATCACATCGAATATCAACTCACCCTCTGTTAACCTCAGTAAATTCTTACTACCCTCTTTACAACATCTTAGTCACAACAATCCTTATGATATCCAAAATTCTTTTCTTCTCCGCGAACAATTAATATCCTTCATTATTCCGGAACATTACATCCTTGTTTCCTTTGATGTAGAAAGCTTGTTTACCAATATTCCTATAGATAAAGCCCTATGTATCATCGAATATAACTGGTCTTCTATTGAACCCCATACCTCACTTAATTGCCCTTCATACCTAGAATCCCTCAACCTTTGTTGCAATTCCGGATACCTTACATTCAATGGACAGTTCTTTAATCAAATTTCAGGACTGGCTATGGGAAATCCTCTCGCCCCTGACCTCGCCAATATTGTCCTTAACGATTTACTAAATTTGATAATCCCTCAGTTTCCTGAGGATATTATTCTTATTAAAAAATACGTAGACGACCTCCTCCTTGTTCTTAACCCCGACAAAATTACTGACATACTTTTAGCCTTTAACTCTTACCACCCCCGCCTACATTTTACCGCTGAATCCGAAACTAACAATTCCCTCCCATTTCTTGACCTCCTCATCATTAGAAACCCTAATAACACAATATCCACTGACTGGTACACAAAACCGACTTACTCTGGCAGACTATTAAACTTTTATTCCCAACATCCCCATCATCAAAAAATTAACGTTGCTAAAAATCTTATACACCGAAGCCTTTTCCTTTCCGATCCCCGTTTCCACGACATCAACATTAACCGCATAAAGACAATTCTCCTGGCCAATAACTTCCCTACCGTGATCATAAACAAACTTATAAATAACTACAGAAATCAGTCTCAACCTCAATTAACCTCTCTTTCTACTCCATCATCATCACCAACTCTCTTATATAGATCCGTACCTTACATTCCCTCTCTTTCAGAAAAAATTAAAAAATCATTAAAATCCTTCTATCCAAACCTCAGACTTGCTTTAAAATCCCACTACAAACTCTCCAATATTTACAGCCGACTTAAAGACAGTATACCAACAGACCACCGTTCAAAAATTGTTTATAGAGTCCCTTGCGGAACTCCTAATTGCAACTCTGCCTATATTGGTGAAACCAAAAACCTTCTCAAAGATCGCATCACCCGACACAAATATACAATTTCCTCTAAAAATTCTACCGCTTCAAAACTTTCAGAACATTCCTTAACCCTTAACCATTCCTTTGATTTTGATAAAACATCCATTCTTGCCACTGTTCCCAACCATGACAAACGACTCATTACAGAATGCATTTACATACAACTAGAACCCCTTCCTGTTAATCAAAAGACTGACAAACATAACTTGTCACTAGCTTATTCCCAAATATTAAATTTAATAAAGCATCCCTAGCTCATTTTTTAAATAACCACCTGATCATCTCTTCATAATTTTATTTTTATTTATTTATTATCAATTTTTTATTTATATATTTATTTAATTTTCGTACTCCCCTTTTTTTTATTTATTTATTTGTTTACCTACTAGATTACTGTTTATTTATCATTTCCTTCGACAGCTCCTTATCGTCATTCGTTATTACCTTATCATCATTCATCATTTATTATCGTCATCCGTTATTACTTAAAATCTTTTAATCTTTACCTCGTCACTATTTCTTACAATTTTATCAAATACTCATAAGTAATAACTCAAGTACTCTCAAGTAATGACTTTTGGCTATTTTTTAACAATCGAATCAGTAAACATAACTTAGCTTCTTGGAATTTTCCTAACGGACATTCTAGTTCTCATATTTTCCGTTCCACGCAATGAGCGTTTTTTAAACTGAGAAACAACACTTCGTAGGCAAAGCTTGCACGTCATGTATGTATATTTTTTTTCTTATTTATAAGGGTCTTTTTTCATCGCCCATTTCTTTCTCCCCCTTTCCATACTCATATATTTCTCCATTACATATCCTGACATATAATTATTAGTTTAATATTACATTATTTTAAAATTTAAATTATTATTTTTTTATTCATACTGTTTCTCTTTTGTAATGACTATATATTTTTATATATTACCTATACTCTTAACTATGTTTTTAATATATTACCGTCATATATCAACTCATAATTGTTAATATTTAAAATTTTAATTGTTCACATATTTTTCCTTTATCATTTTTCTTCATTTACTGAGTCTCTATTTATATATTCTCATTACAATATTATCATCTCAATTATGTCTACTTCCATACTTTATAACTATCATCTTAATTTTGTTTATTTCCATACTTTATAACTGTCACCTTATTTCCATACTTTATAATTGTCATCTTATTATCATTTTACATTTAATATTATTTATGTTCCCATAATTTATTACTGTCATATTATTATTATATACCTAACGCATTATTAAGTCTAATTACATTGGTTGTTATCTTGTTTCTTATAGCCCTGATGAAGGCCCACATTGTAGGCCGAAACGTCGGCACATAATAAAAATAACTCTTATTTTTAATTGTGTGGTTTTAATTTATGACCGCACCCCCAACCATCTTTGAAAATTAATTAAGTACTTGGAAGTAAAAATATTCTCAAACCACATATGATCAATTATTTTATTTTTGGATTATAATTTTCAATAATAAACCTTTGTAATCGACAAGAAAAAAAATTACCCCCCACTCTCAAAATTTGAGGGCTTACGTTTCAAGATGCTTAGAATCCGAATGACGAAAAAAAAAAAAAAAAAAATGTTTGTCCGTCGCCCGCGGCATTTCTCCGAAACTACTGGACCAATTTTTTTTAAATTCGCCACAAAAATACTAGTCCATGATCTTAACACCTATATGTTAATATCAGCTTGTTATTTTTAAAATGGTAGCCGATTAAAAGTGATGTAATTAAATAACTAAGTTATTTTTGAAAAGAGAAAAAAAATTATTAGTGTGTATAACAAAAAAACCGCGAATAATTATAAAAAAGAGATAAACAGAAAATAATAAATTGAAATTGTATTCATAAAAACGTGCACAACTCAGTTATTTTTGAAGATAAAGAAAAATGTGTACAGAGTTTAAGAATCAAATATTTATTAGTGTTTTTTAACCAAAAAACCGTGAATAATTATTAAAAAAAGGGGAAAAAAAAAAAAAATTGAAACTTTATCCATAAATAATCCCACAGCTCTGTTATTTTTGAAGATAGAAAAAAATATGTACGGAGTTTTAGCATCAGTAAGCTGAGATATTAATAGAATATAACAATATATAATTACAAATCACATACATTATAAACACTGTCTGTATATAATATACCGTTTGGAAAGCTAAAGATTTTAGAAAAAATATTATCTTATACACAGGCTTGTAAAAGTTAATAGAGAGTGATGAAAGGCGATAAAGCTAACTGATTGTTTTAGATAATAATATAATCGATTTTTTAATAAAACACATGTTTCTATCGAAATTCAATTGAATTAATTCTTTATTATTTTCACTATTTTTTTTCTTTCTAACTGTATTTGAAAATTCTTATATCGATTTTAACAACGGAGGTAAGTGAAAATCGTGTGTTGCCTGCACCAGATTTTTTTAATTGTCCCAACGAATGTTTAGCAGTATCTTAATTTCAAATTCAGGAGGGAACACAATAATAAACACATGACTAGCACAGCTTAAAATGTATAGAAATGTAGCAGTACCAAATCAAATTAATTGGTTAATGACAGTTATTAATTAACGCCTAAAAAATTAAATAGGTTAAAGGTCCATGAGGTAGACCGTAGAATTGCGTAAGATTGTCCAATCTATAAAACGTACATTTCAATGGAACGTTCAGGCTTTTAAAAAATGATTTTAATTTTCGCATTATATCATTGATGAATACCTAGTATCTGTAATTACTTTCATAAAATTTCACAATGTTGAGTAATTCATTTTTTTTTTATTACAATTTAAATTACAAAACCATACCCCCTCCCCCACCCCCAAAAAAAAATAATTGGTTCTGAAAATCACGACTTTCAACTACGTCGGTTACAATAAAATTATTAAATAAACTTTTTTTTTTTAAAGTATTATATTCAGTTTCGTTGGAAACATATGTTTTAGATTAGAATACACAACAATATAAAATTTTTATATACAATAATTACATAAGTGTTACGTCCTATTAGTCACTATTGATTACCTTCCACAAATTTGTAAATAAGATAACATTTTTTCTAAAATCTTCATCTTTTCTACGGAATATTGTACATATATATTACAAATCTTATGTTAGGTAGAAATAATTTTTTTTTTTTTTCAGTGGCGCGACAGGCCGTGTTGGCTCTGGGCCTCGCGGTGTAAACTCGTGCGAGTTAACACTCACGTTTCACGATGCAATTTTTAGTGTAGGTCATCACTCCCTACGACTAATATCGTGAGTGGCCACCCTTTGGCTGACGGGTCTCATATACCCGGGGGAGAGGTTGAGAGTGAATCCACATTTTTTTACATCCTTATAAAAGCCCCGCCGGGACTGGGATTCGAACTCAGAACCTGTAGCACCTGTAGAACCTGAGAGACTAGCGCGCTAGCCACTCAGCCACGGGCTCCCCTGGTAGAAATAATTACCAAACATTTTTTTTTCTCCATTATTAGGTCATCAATGTTGTTCATATTTTATATATATATATATATATATATATATATATATATATATATATATATATATAATATATATTACTTTGTCTATATTAAGCATCTTTTTATCAATCCTAATAAGATATATATTTATTTTTTTATTTTATCTACAAAATAAAAGGTACTCAAGTTAGAGGAAGACGATTTAAAATTTCGGCATTTAAGCCCTGTCAGACTATTTAAATCAGGATGAAACCTATATGTTATTTAAGCCAATTAAATTTTACATCAATTTGGTGAGTTTAATCGAAATCGTTAGAGCTGTTTTTGAGAAAACCGTAAGGGGCATGGTGAAAATTGGCACCTCTGATTGGCTGATTTTGATGAAAAAGTTGCTGTAACATCTTAGGCATATAAAGTATGAAAAAAAAACCTGTACCACTACAACCCATGAAGAGTTTTGGGCTCAGTGCATGTAGAGATTCGTACTGTTTCTAGGCCAACGGCCGTACAATGAGGTGACTCGGCCGAGATCAGGCCCAGCCGCCAGGTTTTTCCCCCATTATTGGTTACCCACTTGATTGAGGCTGGGTGTGCCCCAGGAAATTCTCCATACGGGATCGCCCCCCGGCTGAAAAAAACAGAATTAATAGAATATTTTTTCGAATTGATTGACTTTACCATGGAAGAATGTTTGATTATTCAAACTGATTCGGAACAAATCGCCACATGACAAATTATGAAGCTGATTTAACTTGTAACAGGCCTATCTTTACCCTTTTTTCTGTTCGAATAAATATATTATTGTAAATTAATTTATATTAGACATTTAACTAAAACTAATTATTGGTGTACATTTGTAGGAAAATGGTTCAAAGCGGAATTCTTCTGAAGCTCGAGATGACGAGAAACCTCCTAAATTATCAAAAGAAGTAGATATCCCTGAAGTGGAACCTAAAAAAGAAGAGAGATCTGGAGAGTCCAATGTTGAAATTATTGAACAAAAGAAGACAAGAGCTTCATCCAAAAGACCAAGGATGAAGATACAGACGTCCACTGCAGCAGCTCCTCCCCCTCATCTGTCTTAAAGGTATTTCAAAGATGATTTGATCTGTAAGTAATTGAGGAATTCAGACCTTTAGTGGCTGAACACTTTAATGCTTGAAATCGTTACTTAATTTTTGTGGTAAATGTTTTTTTTTTTATTATAGGAGGAAGAAAAAACAGATAAAGGAAAATTGGAAGTTCCTAAAGATGAAGACAAAAGGAATCAAAGATCTTCCTCTTATTCTGGAGTTGGCTGTACCTCAGAAGCCTCCATCACCATAGAGACCGGAACATCTGAACAATGTTTTGTGCTCAGAGCCATCGGAGAAGCCGCCTTCTGCTTTAGAAATTAAAGATCAAATAAAAAAACAGCACGAAGAACAAAAACTACCTGAGAAAAAATTAGATCTCGACAGCCGTAAAGTTATCAATTCTGTACCACTAAAACAACAGTCACCACCAAAAGAAAGGAAAGAAAAAGAAATAATCCTTTCTTCGCCTATCGTTATCTTGGATTTACAATATCATGTATAAGATAATATTTTTTCTCAATTCTTTAGAGTTCCCGACGCTATATTGTACATCTAGATTACTTTTTTCATGTTATAAACACAGTTTCATTAAAAATAAGTTTGCTCTTTTCTGCTTTAGGTGATAATCAAATTCGTTCAACATATATATTAAGCTGGTTTTTAGCAATATTAATCAGATGATATGGTCAGTTTCATAAAATCTGCAAAATTAAAGATACTATAGAAGAAGAAATATTAAAATATCGGCAGTTAAGCCCTTTCATACTATTTCAATCAGAATGAAACCTACATGATAATAAAGCCCAACCGATTTTAAATCGAGAGTTCCCACACGACACACACACACAGACCTTTCTTGCCTGACGTGGTCATTTGGATTATTAAATGTTATATTGGTCATTAAATGGACTGACTGTAAAAATATCACCTATATGTCTATCTGTGTATCTGCATCAAATTATTTGTCTTGAAAGAGTTGACGAGTTCGCGTTCTCCTGCCCATACAATACTACAACATAATCAGTCGCCTTTTCTTTATATTAGAAACGTGGAACAGAAATTTATTACTGAAGAGAAGAAAATAGTATTAATACCCCAAGTTTTTCTTTTTAATTGGTTACATAGAATACATGCATATAATTTAACCAAATAAGCATCATAGATATTACATTAGTTCCCCGACTCAGCATTGCAAATACAAAATTTCGCATACAACATTTATGGTCGTCCTCAATTTATTATATTTTAAACATTATTAAAAATATTATATAAACAATAGGATCAGGTTTAATTAAAACTATTTATTCATATTATTCAGTTAAATTTCAACCCATGAAAAATTTTCTGAATTTCATATTTTAATTAATTCACAGTATAGGTACCACGTGTAAATAATTGATTAACCTAATAAACTTAGGGAGTAAGTAATTGTTGTATATCAGAATTTCTCCGTTTATGGAAAGTAGAAAGAAATCATATAAATTTTATAATAAATCCAACTATCCTACACAATATATTGTATGTTATATTTGGAGGTTTCATTAGAAATATATTTACTAGTTTCCTATTCAGTGACATGTTTCATACTTTACCATGGTATGTGAAGCGTTGATTCCAGACCCATTGGCAATTCTTAAAAGTGCATTGTATAGCTTTATTACATCAGATTACCTTTTTTTTTTTCCTTCACTTACATATATATGAAATATATAGTAAGGGAAAGTATTGCGATCGTGAAATGTTTCGAATACCCGTTTTCAACGGAAATACACGTTTTAGGGCCCCCTGAGTCCAAATGACCAAGTCCCGAAAAAAGGTCTGTGTGTGTGCAGTAAGTCCAACGCGAAAACGAAAAGTAGAATGATACTGGCATTTAATATTTTAGACAACTATACGCCCGAGATGTTACAGCAACTTTTTCATCTAAATCAGCTTACCAGAAGAGCCACTTTATCCCATGATTATCTCAAAAACTGCTATAACGATTTTGATTAAACACGCCATATCGATGTAAAATTGATTGGGCTTTAATATGATGTAGGTTTTATTCTCATTGAAATAGTCTGATAGGGTCTAAATGCCGATATTTTAGTACCTTTAATTTTATAGATCAAGGAAAATACCCCTATAATCTTATTAGGATTGATAAAATGAAGAAGAAAGTTGAACAAATTCGATAACCAACTAAAGGAGAAAAAAGCAAAAATATTATATAATGTAATTTTTGTTATTTTTAACCTATGAACAGCAACATAGATGTATAATATACCGTTGATAAGAGAAAGATTTTATAAATTGTAATATCTTACGCACACAGTTGTAGAAGGTAATTCAAAGTGACAAATATTGCATAAAAGTATAACTGATAATTGTATGTATAAATTTGATATTGCTATATTATTTTATCTAAATTATATGTTTCCAACGAAACTGAATAATCTTTATATTTAAATTAACTTTAAACATTTTAAATTTGTTTATTTAATAGTTCTTAAATTGATTTTTAAAACCGAGAGCTCAATGATGTAAAATTTATCCACCAAAATCTGCTTTCTGAATTTAAGACATGATTACATGATTTATTTAGCGCAAGTCTACTGTGCTCCAGGTCCTGGGTTCGAATTTCGGCTGTGACAGGATATTATTTATTCTGTTATTTCAGCCGGAGGGCTCAAGCCTAGAGTATGGAGACCCTCCTGGGGCAGACCTAGCCTCTATAAAGTGGGTACTCAAAAATGGGGAAAAAACCTGGCGGCTGAGCGTGATCTCGGCCGAATCACCTCATTGCCGTTGGCCTAGAAACAGTACGAATCTCTATATGTACTGAGCCCAAGACCCTTCATGTGTTGTAGAGGCACATGTTTTTTTTACATGATTTATTTAAAAAATAGACTTCGACTCACTGACTAAAGATGGGTACGTACGTAGGTAGGCTTCATTTAATTATTATTATTTTATTTTTTTGTTTCTTTGATTCAGTTTTATTAAATTTCTATAAATTTCTTTTGTACTTATTCATTATTATTTTAAATGTTGAAATTCAATAGCTAAATTAATTAATATTAATATTATTATATGATTTCATTAGCATTCATGTAGTATACCATTTTAGGTATTAAACATGATCTTATGAAATAAACAGTCCTTATGTGGGGTTACCGTATAGTAAAGTAAAAACGATAAGTAAAACAAAAAAAACATCTATAAGATAAGATTTGTCTGATAGAATTTTATTATTTATTTATTTTTTGTCCTTTAACTAGAAGAAGAAGCTTAACATTGTTATTTTGCTGATTATAAATATTTAATGATGATTAAGAATATTTCGTACTTAACCGCTCGTAATTAAAGATATAATCTTTTAAAAAATCTTCAATCAACAATTGGCTTTAAGTTTAAAATTTTGCACTAATGGTATCTACTTAATAAATTAAATGTATATTTTTAAATACTTATTAGCCTCTTTACTTTATTATTTAGCCTTTTGCTGTTGTTTTTCTTACCTAATTCCTCATTGAAATTATTAATAATTGATTAATCTTTTCCAAACTCAGGTTCAAAATAACTTTAAAAAATCACCTAATCCTTTTTTTAAGTAGGTCTTCATTTATTCGTATGAAGAAGAATTAAATTCGAACTAAAAAGTAAAGAATTGTAATGAAAATAAAAATTGGTGATATTGATGTATCAGGGCATACATACTTTTGAATACGTTGAGAAATTCAAGTATTTAGGTTCAATGATAACAAGAAAAAATGAAATCCAGGAAGAAATAATGTCCCGGTTAAAGGTGGGAAATGCGTGTCAGTTGCTCAGTTACTTAGTTCGCGGCTTCTATGTAAAAACTTAAAGATTAGAATTTATAAAACTATTATTCTTCCGACGGTTCTTTACGGATGTGAAACGTGACCACTTACTTCGAAGGTTGAACAAAGGCTTAAGGTTTTCGAAAATGAGGTACTGCGTAAAATATTTGGTCCGAAGAGAGATGAGGCCAGTGGGAATTTAGAAGGTTGCACAACGCGGAATTGCGGAACTTGTATCCTGAGAATATAATTGAGTTGATAGCATCGCGGAGACTCAAATGGGCGAGTAAAGATGTTGGGCTCGATGAAGAGCGGATTCCGAGAAAGTAGGTGTTCGCTGAACCGACTGGTAGGCGTCCGAAAGGCAGGCCGAAGCGTCGATGGGAGGATTGCGTTAAGGCTGATCTCCGGGGCTTGGGCTTGAACGGTGAACATTGGACGAGTCTGTGTAGGCGGAATTTGGTGGTATCGGCGTCGAACCTTCGGGTTCGCTAAGCCTATTATTATTATTATTATTATTATTATTAATAAAAATAAAAGTTACTATATGGGACCATGTGTAAAAATCTGGTGCGGGCAAGACACGACTTTCAATTACCTCCGTTTTAACAATCGATTAAAGAATTTTCAAATACCGTTAGAGATAAAAATTAGTGAAACTATTAAAGAATTAATTAAATTGAATTTCTATAGAAACATGGGTTTTATTAAAAAATCTATTATATCATTATCTAAAATAATCACTTATTTTTATCGGCTTTTCATCACTCTCTATTAACTTTTAAAAGCTTGTGTATGAGATAATATTTTTTCTAAAATCTTTCGCTTTCCAACGGATATCATGTATGATATACATGAATATTACTGCTCTTATGTTCAAAAACAAAAAACTGCTTTAAAAAAATATTTTTTTCAGTTTTCTCCTTTAGTTGGGTATCGAATTCATTCATATATTTACCTGTTTGTCATCAGTGGTAACGAGATAATATAGTTATTTTTATAGAATCAACTAAATTAAAGTTACTTTAGAATAAGAAAATTTAAAATATCGGCATGTAAGCCCTGTCAGACTATTTTTATCAGAATGAAACCTACATGATATTAAAGCCTATTAAATTTTATATCCATATAGCGACTTTAATAAAAATCGTCGGAACCGTTTTTGAGAAAATCATAGAAAGGTGCTATATGCAGGGTATAAAGTGGCACTCCTGGTTAGCCAATTTTGATGAAAAAGTTTTTGTAACTTCTCGGGCGTATAGTTGTCTTAAATATGAAATTTCAGTTTCATAGGTCTTTTCGTTTTCATCCGGGAGTTACCACACACACACAGACTTTTTTGCGGGACTTGGTTATTTGGACTCAAGGGACTTGGTTATTAACTATCTACATTCAGTGATATTTAATCAAGATTCGATGTATATATTTGTTTAGTTCATTACAATTAATTCGTAATTTTCGATAGGCTTAAAGTTTCAAAATAAGGAAAGGAATAATCGATGAGAAAATAATTAATATATGACTGTATATAGTAATAATAACAATTAATAGAAATGTAAATATTTTACTTTCACATACTTATATATGAAATATATGGTTAGATAAAGTATTGCGATCCTGGAAATTTTCGAATTCGAGTTTTAACGGTAAATACACATTTCCAAGTGACCAAGTCCCGCAATAAGGTCTGTGTGTGTGTGTGTGTGTGTGTGGTAAGTCTAGCTCGATATTGATAAGGTTTATAAAACCGAAATTTCATATAAATTAGGTAAGTTTGGAACGATCTCTTCTTTTGATAAACATTCATTTATTCTTCATATATAATTGACGTTTCGGGGCTAACAATGCTTCATCTTCAGAATTTTTTAGTCAAAAATGAAAACAACTCCCAATAGAATAAAATATTTCCAATAAAAACTTCAAAATAGAATAATCTACTGAAATTTCATATTTAAGGAGCGTATATGCTTGAGATGTTACAACTTTTTTTATAAAAATCGGCCAACCAGAAGAGCCACTTTATACTATGTATTTTGAATTTGTTTACGTCTTTCACAAAAACGGCCCAGACGATTTTGATAAAATTTGCTACATCTATGTGAAATTTAAAGGTTTCATCCTGATCGAAGTAGCCTGACAGGGATTAAGTGCAGAATTGTTGAATTTTCTTCCTCTAAAGTACTTTATTTCTGTAGATTTAAAAAAATTAAACATATAATTTAATAAGTATTATTAAAAAACGGCTAATTATATAAAATATACAAGTTGAACGAATTCGATCTAATAGAGGAGAAGAGAGGATAAATGTATTTTTAGGTTGTTTTTTTATTTTAAACCTAAGAATAGTAATATATATCAATGGCAGTCGTGAATAAGTGGTTAAGTCAAAATCTTTTATTACAGGTGAGCGATTTAAACTTTACGTAATACCCAAAATAGAATAATAACATACAGCTGAAATTTCTTCACACTAAGGCCCGGTTGCACCAACAGCCTGTGTTAAAGTTAACTTTTGCTGTTAACTAACCCGGTTAAAAGCTAATCATGATTAAAGTTTTTGTCCAGTTGCACCAACAAATTTTTAATTTGAGTTAGTTAACATGGGTTAGCGCGGGACGTCATCATATTCGTGACGTATTTAACAACTCCAAACCCTCTAGACAGAGACAGTTAGGTTATATTGAAATGATTGTTTTACTCTGCCGATTAATATATATTAATACAATAATGGATATAATTAGTTGACCGTTGAGAATTAATAATGAAACATTTTAAGATCTATTGAATATCAAGGAAGCTGGATTGTATTGTGAAACCAGACAGACAATGAGTATCTAAATGGCATAAAAACTATAGTATATAAAATGTTATTAGATGTATTCGAAAAAAATAATAAATTAAATCAAGTACAATGAAATTAAAAATGAACCCAGGACAAAAAACCTTAACGTTAATAACAATAAATTGATCAATAATAAACCAAAAATTGATGACAATATGAACAATAAATAGTAAAACCTAAACAAAAAACTATAACAGATCTTTACCAGAATGAAAATAATAAAAAAACAATTATAGGTAATATCAAAAATGCGATAAATTTAGACATGATAAGTGGAAGAAATTGAAATATATACCATTATCAAAAAATGCAATTTATACCTCATCTATCCAAAGAAATTAAGAGAACACTTGTTGAATTTAATTCACCACAGACAAAATTAGGACTATATAACCATAATAAACTAAGTTTGTTTGGGTTTTAAGGCGTAAAACCCTAAGGTCATCAACGCCTAATAAACTAAGTAATCATTTATCAAACATTAAAGATTTTACCACACGAAAAACTGAATGTTATTTATAAAATAAATTGTATAGATTGTGATAAGATATAAATAGGAGAAACCTCTAAAAATATCACAACTAGAGTCAAACAACACAGCAATAATTGTAAAAATATAAACACTACAGCATTTGCACAACACAGTCTTTAGCTTAATCACAATTTTGATTTTGAAAAACCTACAATATTGGTTATAGAAAAACAATCGAATCTATATATAAACAAAAATATAAAAGATACCATAAATTATAAAACAGATTGAAAACACCTCTCACAAGCAGTTCTTGCTACAATTGGGAAATTAAAATTTGTAAACCTTACCTTAGTGACCTATATTTAATAATAAATCAGTGTATACTTACTACAGTAAATAGTATGACCCTAATTCATCAGGGGCCAAAGAATATGTCAGTTAAATGGGTATTTTTTCCTTAGTGTTAATTTAAAAAACAAACCAATTTTATGACATAAATTTTTGACAAAATTTTAATCAAAAATGGATAATTTTTTAAATTTTAAATGAATTTCGGGTAAATATAATTTTTTTGTAACGTTGTTATGCATATTTTTGGTAATGTTTTTAGTTAATATTTAAAAAGTTATTTTATAATGTTAATTGATAATTTTTTGATGTATTTTAGTGAGTCCTGATGATGGGGAAGGCCCTAGAAATGTTGGCTCGTTTTAAAGTTAATTTTAATAAACTGTTTTTGGAAGATTTAGAAACCTACAAATTATTTATTATCATTTTTCATTCTTCCAATTAACCTATTTTTATTATTAATCAATTTACTGAATTAGAGGGAAAAAAATATGTAAATAAAATACAAAAATCAGACTTTATTGATAAATATAAACAAATAAATTATCACTTGACAACAAAAGAGGGAAAGGTTAATTGATTTAATAACACAGATTGCAATTTATACAAAATTATGTCATTTCCTTTCATCTTGAAAAATTTGTGTCGACAAGTGCTCTGTGAAAAGCTATATCCCTATCACATATAATTTCTGATGGTGAAACAACATCAGGAAAGTAATCTTCTGGTTCTGGTACGTTGTAGATGTCCTGGGTTTCTATTGTAATGTTGTGGAGGACAGCTACAGCTACAATAATATTTAGGGTTTTTTTTGGATCCATTTGAATTCCATTGGCAAGGCAAGGAAATCTTCTTTCCATAAAACTGAACGCTCTCTCAATGATTGTTTGATTTTTGTGTGACAATTGATTTTTCTTCAGCAGCATTTGTTGGGTTTAAAATTGGTGTCAGTAAATAAAGTTTTGCAGCCATAACTACTATCTCCTAGAAGCCAAAAATCTCCAAATTCTCTTGACTCAAATCTCACTCGTAATACACTTTAATTGAAAATCCAACTGTCATGCACAGAGTCAGGATTTTCAAGTTCCCATCGCACACTACTTGTATATTTAATGAAAACCACCCTTTTCTATTTCAAAATAGTTTTGTATTAGCTCCACTTTTGTATTAGAGACTGGATTTTAATAGAGTGCAGTCAATCGCACCAATTACTCAAAGAAAACATTTTATCCTGTAGAAATCTGACACTTTTTTGTTTTTATCAACTTCTGTTACGGACATTTTAATTAAATCACTTGACTTTCTGGCTATTAGTGCTGTTATGCGTGGAATAATTCTATAAACTGTAGATTTATCAATATTAATGATGTCACTAGGAACCTGCTGGTAACTAATAGTAGCATAATACCTCTTGAGGTTAAGTTTAAAATCATTAATATTAAAAATGTCAATCATATTTAGCACTGTTTCTTTTTTAAATCTATACCTTCTTATGAATTCCACATCATCCTAAATTTCAAAGGGATTCCTCCTTACTTTGTAAAGCTTGTTCCTAGGAAGTATATATATCAGTTGCATTATATCTTCATCTGATGTTGAATATTTATCTGAAGAGATTGTGTTCATTTTCCCTCGGTGTGTTGGGATAAATGTTACGAAAATATTCAGAAAAAACAAACTAAAACTGACACAAACAATGTTTCAAAGAGTAACTGGTTTGAAGGTGTTATGGATGTTCCTGTTTGTAGGATATGATTCAAAATCATTAATATTAAAATTGTCAATCATATTTAGCACTGTTTCTTTTCGAAATCTGTACCTTCTTATGAATTCCACATCATCGTAAATTTCAAATGGATTCCTCCTTACTTTGTAAAGCTTGTTCCTAGAAAGTATATTTACCAATTGTATTATATCTTTATCTGATGTTGAGTATTCATCTGAAGAGATTGTGTTCATTTTTCTTCGGTGTATTAGGATAAATATCACGAAAATATTCAGAAAAAAACAAACTGAAACTGACACAAACAATGTTTGAAAGCTAAAGTAACAGTAGAAAGGTAACATTGACATCGGATAATCGAGGTAGGAAGGTGAATTAACTTAACACCATCACTTAACATAGAGTTAGGGCTAATTATGATTGGTGCAATGGAATTTCTGCTAACCCGTGATTTACTTATCCAGATTAGTAAAGTTAAAGTTAAACACGGTCGGTGCAACCGGGCCTAAGTTTTTTTAACCAATTTAACACGACGTGGGAGACGGTCATTTTTATATAACTCGAGTTATCCAGTGTTTCACCACCGCCACAGATATAATATATTGTTCGAAAGCTAAATATTTTATAAAAAATATTATCTTGTTTACAAAGTTGTAAAAAATAATGTAAAGTGATGAATATGGTAAATGTTTATGTGTATGACGAAAAATCAATAAACCTCTGTGATTATTTTATATTCGTATATTACTTAATCTAAAACATATCTTTCCAATTAATATAATTCTAAATAATTTTCGACACTATTTCATTGTTTTTAAATTAATTTTATCTACTGAGGTAAGGTAAGGTAAGTTAAGTATTGCGCGCATTTTTATTTATTTATTTTATTTTTTCGTTCTGTTATAAATTTAATTTCATTATTCAATTGTTACGAATAATTATAAATCCGTGATGTTTAGGGGTGTCTTTTGTATGAGACTATACCTCCACTTTTTCAAATGTTAACAGTTGTAATGATAATCCTTTTATTTTGAACAACCCACGTATGGCACATGAAGCCGATCTGGAAATAAAGAAATATATAATTGAAATTGTATTGCGAGCACCAATTTTTTTTATTTATGAAATTATTTACGAAGTAAAATATATAAATTTAATCAACTAAATACCGATAACCAGAGGTGAACTTGGGGTATACCCTATACAGGAGATGGGGGTATTTGCTCATGATACAGGAACACTCACGAGCAACACAAACACTAAGTTATATTACTAGTCCCAAGTGCTATACACAGTCTCGTTTCTGTAGGGGTCAATTGATCCATTGTTTGGCCATGATTCAAGAATTAATATTATAAATTGGTTAAGCTAATACATTTAATTACATAACATAAATTCATTAAATTATTTCGTATATATTATTGTAATTATGACATGGATAAATACCATTTATCGGGATATAATTTCATTATAATCATTTTTAAGCAATGACTAACATAAATAATATTATGATACCTATTACAATAACTACTTCTGATATAAAATTCTATTGAAATTGACTATGAGTTATATTACTTATTTTATATTAGACTACACTTATTCAAATATTTGTTGAGTTTCATAATTAGTGGAATTATGTAATTAGTCCCAGATCACACTCCTGGCGGCTAGGAGTTTCCCCATTTTTCTGGCACTCACTTTATAGAGGCTTAGTCTGCCCCAGGAGGGTCTTCATATACAACCCCCTTCACCTCCTCTGGCTGAATTAAGAGAATAAATAAGTATTCTGCCACAGCCGGGTTTCGAACTCAGGAACGGAGGACAGTAGATTAGATCCTCTGGACCACGCCGCTCCTTAAGATTCATTAATCTAATAAATTCTTTTACAGTCGGCCGAAAAACGAGTGTCTATGTGAAGATAACCGGCCGAATTCGACAAATATGTAGTGACTTAGAAAAACGCTTATATAATCAAACTATCAATGATATGTAATACAAAAACACCTCTAACGATTTTGACTCAAACGCTACATCGAAGTAAAATTTAATGGATTCTAATGTCATGTAAGTTTCATTCTTATTGAAATAGTCTAACAGGTCTTCAGTCCTGATATTTTAACTTTTCTTTCTCTAAAGCACCTTTAATTTTATAAATTTAGAAGAATTACCCATATCATCTTATTAGGGCCGATAAAAAAAAGCTTGTGAGGATCAAACAATTCTTCGCTAACACCCAATGTAAAATCTAAAAAAAGACTTAACTGAATTTATTTAATTTTTAATATTATTATTTTATTTTTTCTCTCTATTTTGAGTGTTCTTATTTTCTCATTTGCATAATTTTAATTTATTCTCTTTATTTAATTTATTTATTTTATTTTTTATTTATTTACTTTTTTTTTTGTCAAATTATGCCAAACATGTATTTACCATATAGGATTTGGTTTCAAATCTTGAAGGTCACTTGGGTAAATAAGTAAATAAAATAAAAAAGTAGCAAAAAGTTAAATGAATAAACAAACAAATTATTTATTATAAATTCCATGATAAAACATGAAGCCCCTTTTATCATCTAAAAATTGAGTAAATCCATAGTTATTACTTTAGTGTAGTGGTTACGATATGAAACATAGTATTTATTATCGATTTAAACTGTAACTTTAAGCTCTAGCATAGTTGTTAAAATTGAAGGATCGTTATCTAATAGTACTTTAGAAGTCAGTTGAATTGCTTTACGGGAAAAAAAAAGAAAGACGTTTCTTTTTTTAGTTAAGGTAAATAACCATTGGATTATTGGATTTATTAAATATTTATTATTGATATTAAAAAATTATTAGCTGTATTGTCTATATATTTAATAATTTTAAACTAATAGCCTATTATTGTTCCAAATTAGTTCAATATTGAAAATGTTTTTGTTTTTTTGTATATATTCTTTTTACACGTACAACTGTAAACTGTGTGAATTTAACCTCAAAATTATCTGCACGTACAGGTGACAGGACAATAAGAAATTTACGATCACAATTTTTGAAAAATTTGGTCCATCATTTTCCTCTAGAAGGGTAATATACAGTACCTAGTACATCGGTTCGTATATCTCATAATTTATTTATATTTATCTTATAAACTATTTGTTGTTTTTCCTAATTGAATGAAGTTTTCTTTGAATATTTTCCAATTATTATGTTTTAACTAAAATCGAAATCAATTTATAAAATTACTTATTGGATGAAATACTTCTTAGTTTTTGTATTGGATTATTCCTCAAATTTTATACTTTCCTTAATTTATTAACCTCAATAAGTATATTGTAGAGGGTTCTGAAGGAGGTACAAAAATATTTCAAGTATTTTCATAAAGACCTAATAATCTTAAAACTAAAGTTATACTTTTCACCAAACGCAGGTATTTAATTGACAGATATGTAACAATAGAAGGAAATCCTATAACGTGGTCTAAATATGTTACCTACTTAAAGCTACATCTAGATTTCAGACTGACATTCACAAACCATATATTTTTTTTTAATTTATCAATTGATATTTGCAACTGTAAAAATTCAAGTAAATGTGAAAAAAAGTAACAATTGGCTTGATAAAGTATTTTTAAGAAGCTACCCAGCGATAGCACTTCAATGTTTATGTCATTAGCAGTACTCGTGGCCACCGTCTTTTCAGGCACCTCCGAGGATTATCAGGAATAGTTGGAGATGAGAGGATACGGACAAGCGGGTTTGAGTGGGCTGGTAGTTTGGAATTAAAGGAGGTATATCTAGTTCTAGCTAAGTCTGCAACTAACGGAATATTCAAGTCTTTATGGATAGTTTTATTAGTGACAAAATATGGAGCATTTAGGATCTTTCAGAGGATTTTGGATTGCACGGATTGGATGCGGGAGGAATTTGATGGCTTGGTGGATCCCCATAGCTCAATACCATATGTCCAAATAGGTCTAATAATGGCTATAGAAATTAGTTTTTTGTATTAGATTGGAAGCTTTGAACGTTTGTCAAGTAAGTGTTGTAACAATCGGTATCTGCGAGCAGTTTCTTGTCGTTTCAGTCTGGTGACAAACCGTATTAATACTCAAATTAATAAAACCATAGTTGTCATGCATAAATTATTCCTCCTGTTATCCAGGTATTATAGGCTTGATATAATTAAAGTTATTATATCAGGCCTATAATCTGTTACGCTTGCCGTGTATGGTTTAACACATGCGCGCAAAATTAGACAATATTACAAATTTTGCAAAATAAATGCTTAAGACTAGTTAGCAGTTAACTTAGATTGACGGCAATCGGTTTTTTTAGATGGCCTATTACATTTTTGTTTAACACGTTCACGCCGCACAGTGGTTTTAAACGCACTTTTTTCGAGACAAAAGCCTGCAATGGTCGTACTATTTAAGACATATCAGCCATTTTAACGTCATTTTGTTCCTTATTAAATTCACTTTCAATGGTATTATTGGCATATTTTTAGCTCATTTTCATATATATAGTTTTTGTCGATAATTTCAGAGAAATGTCTCTTTATCTAATTATTCTTGTATAGATCTTTATATATCTATATTTCCCGTATTTAACTTTGTTTATAATCGTTATTAGATAACTTTAAGTAAACTTTCGGTTTCAAATAACTACTTGGTGGTTTTTTAAAAAATTGGAAATTTGTTTTGAAAAAATTAAAATTATTTTAAATATCCCAATATATGACCAACATAACAAAGTGCAAATTGTTTTAAAAATTTTGGTTTTGTTTCTAGTTTTTTTAGACAAAATTTGAAAACCGTAAATTGATTTTCACGCTTTTGGTAGAGTAGAGCGCATTGGCTATAGAAATTTCTTCAATGGAAAGACCAGAAAAAAATTGACATATAAAATTATTTTTATGTCTAACTTAATTTTTCCAAATGATAAACCATAGTGAAGTACTGCCCCGAAGCGAGATATAATTATGAATATGTTTGAGTAGAGTATTTTTGTTTCTGAATTTTATTGTATCACATATACAAATTGTAATTTATACAATTTCTTTCTTAATTTTTTATATACATTCTATCTAATCTGAAATGCTAGTTTATCATTGAAACTGTATACATTACAATAGGTAAATTTTATATATTTAATTTAAGGGAAATACATGACAAAAATACCTTACAAAAACACATTTATGACTTCGGGGTAGTAATTCATGATTGTTTATCATTTGGAAAAATTAAGTTAGACATCCAAATATTTTTATTTGACAATTTGTTTCTGGTCTTTGGAGATATCTACATTGGAGATATTGCTATAAAAAAACTAGAAACAAAACCAATTTTTTTAAAACAATCTTCACTTCGTTGAAAATAAAATGATTACCGTCGTAATTTTTGGTTCGAGCTATTATTAACCTTCCTTCTAACATTATAAAGTGGTCAACAACTCTTTAAAAACATATAAATTAAGTTAAAAGCAAGTAAATTACGAAATGGTTGTGAATTCCGAATATTTTTGACACTCACTGTAGATAATCGCCCCGGCCCTCAGTGGTTCGCACCAAACGCACTTTTTCGGGACAAATAGTTGAAATTTAAAAACAAAATTGAATGATAATATGTGGATGGCTACGTAAAATGTAGATAATATAATAATAAAATATAAAAGCAAAAAGGTGAGCGTTCAAAAAATATGAAATGTTAAAACTGAAAGACTGATTATTCATCTAATAAGAAAACAATACATCAAATGAGAAAACCTTAGTTTATTTCTGAATTTTTAGAACTTCTGGATCCAATATAATTGTTTCAACTGTTCGCCGGGTTCTAAAAAAATATGACGAAAAAAACATGGTACAAGATGTCCGGAAAAAGTCTTTCAGTAGGCAAGGTATGTTGGTCATATATTGAAATATTTAAAATAATTTTAATTTTTTCAACATTTTTTGAAATTTCTTAAAGAACTACCAAGTCATATGAAACCAAAGTTTACTTAAAGTTATCTAATAACGATTCTAAACAAAGTTAAATGCAGGAAATATAGATATATGAAGATCTATATAAGAATAATTAGATAAAGAGACATTTCATTGAAATTATCGACAAAATCTATATATTTTCATGATATAAAAATGAGCTAAAAATATGCCAATCATACAATTTAACAAGGAAATTTAACAAGGAACAAAATTGTGTTAAAATGGCTGATATATCTTAAATAGTACGACCATTGCAGGCTATTGTCTCGAAAAAGTGCGTTTAAAACCACTGTGCGGCGTGAACGTGTTAAACAATAATGTAATAGGCCATCTAAAAAAACCAATTGGCGCCAATCTAAGTTAACTGCTAACTAGTCTTAAGCATTTATTTTGCAAAATTTGTAATATTAACGATCGGTGTAGACTTTTGTCCCGAAAAAGTGCGTTTGGAACCACTGAGGGCAGGGCGATTATCTACAGTGAGTGTCAAAATATTCGGAATTCACAACCATTTCGTAATTTACTTGCTTTTAACTTAATTTATATGTTTTTAAAGAGTTGTTGACCACTTTATAATGTTAGAAGGAGGTTAATAATAGCTCGAACGAAAAATTACGACGGTAATAATTTTATTTTCAACGTTTAGAACGTTCATTTACGAAAATATTAAAAATAGTGTAAGTCAATGGTGTCTAAAGTATTCGGAATTACTTGGTTTCCTAATTATATCAATGCAGTGATCATAAATAAACATACAATTGGTAAAACGTTTTGTATAATTATATATTTTAGCCTACTAGGAATTGATCTTACTAATTAATTGATTTTTTGGTGTGAAATAATATCCCACTCAAGCAGTTTCTTGAGGCCATTTTCATGTTGAATTTAGTATTTCTTGATTTTCCTTTTTAGTAGAACCAACAAATAGTTAATTAAATTTGAAATAAATAATCGAAGAGAGATTTCGAGAACTTTTTAATAATTTTGCAGCTACTAAATCTGAATAGATTACGTATGTGTGTCCAGAGTCATGATCGCGCGTACGTTAATAATTTAATTTATACATCATTTTTCTTTTACTTTTAATTCTGGCTTTTCATACTTATAAAATACACAATCCTATCAATAATTTTTTCCATTAATCCAATATTATTAAACTTTTCAAAGAAAGAAATACCTAACTATCACTGACCACTCAGGATGTTTTACTAAGGCATACTAAATTCTTTATTTGGTTTCCTTCAAACCATAATTTCTTCATAAGAACCATGTATTTTAGTATGACGATCACCTATAAATATTTTAATACATCAAGCTTCTCTTTAAAAAAATGTTAAAAGCATTCAATATATGACCAACATACCTTGCCTACTGAAAGACTTTTTCCGGACATCTTGTACCATGTTTTTTTTTTCTTCATATTTTTTTAGAACCCGGCGAACAGTTGAAACAATTATATTGGATCCAGAAGTTCTAAAAAATTCAGAAATAAACTAAGGTTTACTCATTTGATGTATTGTTTTCTTATTAGATGAATAATCAGTCTTTCAGTTTTAACATTTCATATTTTTTGAACGCTCACCTTTTTGCTTTTATATTTTATTATTATATTATCTACATTTTACGTAGCCATCCACATATTATCATCCATTTTTGTTTTTAAATTTCAACTATTTCTCTTTAAAAAAATGATCCGAAACAGTTGTTCGATCGTTGCGTTTTTATTTTAGGTCCATATTAAAGATTGGGTGTATGTTACATAAGGGAGAAGAATTGTTTAGAACATAAAACATGTCAAATATTAGTGAGAAAATGAATATTTGACCCAATTAAACAACAAAATATTACGATTTCCGAATACGTTTGACACTAACTGATCTTGTAATTTTACATTATTAATCTTATATTTTTAAAAACAATAAACTTTTCGATTAAATGGTCAGTGATTTTCCCTTATCTTCGGAGTCTCTTTTAAATATTTATGAGTGAAAAAGAATTATATACATTCATAGTTGTGAAATACACTTATTAAATGAAAATAATTCCGAATACTTTTGACACTCACTGTACCTTTTTTTTGCTTGAGGCAGGGCAACACTGTGCAAGTTCGAACGTGTTTAATGCGAGATCATAACAGTTCCAGGCCTCCAATGCACACCTCCGCATTGAATAGCCAAGTTTGACTCGCGGATGGGTCACGCAACCCCATGGAACAGTCAAGTGTGACCCATCTGTGGGTGAAAAATGATATTACAAAAAAATTAAAAAATTTCGGATAAAGTATAGCGAATATTTTATGATATCCAATGAAATTCTAAAGAGGAAAATACTACGGAGATAAAATAATTATTTCATATTATTTCAAAGTTCTCAAATGACATTTTTTCTAATTAATAATATATAAATATAAATATTAATAATGGCGTATTAGTTCGTACTATTTCATCTTATTCCCAAATAGTTACATAATTACCCAAAAGCTAATTTTACTTTTTTTTTTTTGTCAGATCAAATAGAACAAAAAAATAAACTGTAATATTTTGCATTAATGCATATATTTGATGTTTAATTAGACTTTTATAAACATTATTATTGCGAACTAATTTTTTTTGTGCGATTGAGTTTTTTTTTCCAGGGATTCAGTTGCATTGGATTGCATTTAAATGAAATTAAAAACATTTTATTTTATAAGTTCTTAAATTAAATAAGTTTCATTTTTCCTTTTTGTGAGGGAGAGTATTGCGATTGTGAAAATTTTCGAATTCCAGTTTTCCATGGAAATACACGTTTTAGGGTCCCCTGGGTCCAAATAACCAAGTCCCGCAAAAAGGTCTGTGTGTGTGTGTGTGTATGTGTGTGTGTGTGTGTGGTAACTCCCGGGCGGAAACTACAAGTCCTATGAAACTTAAATTTCATATATAAGAGAAATATACGCCCGAGACGTTAAAAAACTTTTTTCATCAAAATAAGCTTACCAGAAGAGCCACTTTATACCATGCATTTTGCACTTTTTTTCGATTTTCTCAAAAACGGTTCCGACGATTTTGATTAAACTTGCAATATCAATGTAAAATTTAATAGGCTTTAACATCAAGTAGGTTTCATTCTGATTAAAATAGTTTGTCAGGACTTAAATGCCGATTTTTTAAATTTAAACCTTTTATTTTGTAGATTATATAAAAATAACCATAATACCTTGTTAGCATTCATAAATAACAGCTAAATATGTTAGTTGTGCGAATTTGAAAAACTACAAAAGGATAAAACTGAAAAATTATTTTTTAAATGCAATTTTTTGTTTTTAAACATAAGAACAGTAACATACATGTATGATGTACCGTTTGAAAGCTAAAAATTTTAGAAAAAATATTTTCTTATACACAAGCTTTTAAAAGTTAATAAAGAGTGATGAAAAGCTGATAAAACCAAGTGATTATTTTAGATAATAATATAATAGATTTTTTAATAAAACACATGTTTCTATAGAAATTCCATTTAATTTATTCTTTAATGGTTTCACTCATTTTTATCTCTTACTGAATTTGAAAATTCTTTAATCGATTTTAAAACGGAGCTAAGTGAAAGCCGTGTGTTGCTCGCACTAGATTTTTTTCCATAATTAAGCTTTTGGTTTATTATTTATTTATATGTGATAACATTATTATTAGAAAATAATAAACCATCTTTAATATTTTACAGCGATTTTACAATACAGGTTATATTTTTTTAATTGAATAAAATAAGTGAATACTGGGGAAAAAAATAATCATTTAATTACCAATTCACTTTATTAGTAAACAAATTTCAACATTATTTATTAACACTATAAATGATTTTGTAGTCCCTGTTACGTTTGAATTTTATCGGATTATTCTTGAAACAAAATCCGTTTTCGGTTTTCACAACCATAAGAAAACATGGTATATACTTAGTTATAATTCATATTACATATTGATTTAAATAATATTTATATTAGATTTCACGAAAAAAATATTTGAACAAAATTTTAGGGAAACGTGGATATTCAACATTATTATTATTAATTAGGCATAATCAATAATACCTAATTACTTATTTATATTCATTGATTAAATATGGTGCTGAGTCCTGCTTTAGTCTGTAAGTTCCACTCAAGTCCCTTGTCTAGACACGAAGTCTCTAGTTTACTACAGGTCTATTGTAATGAGTGATCTATTATTAATGGGTGCTGGAGGACAGAATGCAATAGTACCCAAAGAAACTTCAAGTTGATCAATTACTTTATTGTGTGAATAGTATGTGTGTTTTAAACTAGGAATATTATTTTAACAAAAATATATCTTTTGAAACATACGACTTTCACTAACCTCCGTTTTTAAAATCTTTCAAATTAATTTAAAGATGAAAAAAGTAGTTACATCGAGTTTCGATAAAAACGCGTGTTTTAATAAATAATCTCTTTATATATAAAATAATAACGGGATTTTGGTTTCCGCTAACCCCTTCTAAACCACTTTTCTTTAAACAGGAAAAATAAATTGTTTGTCCCCAAGTCGTTAAAAAATTATTCCTGAAATATAATTAGTAACATATACGTATAATATACCGTTTGAAAGCTCGTGATTTTATAAAAGTTGATATGAAATAAAATAAGTCGGGTAATTTAATAGAGAGATACACTTTATTCATAAATAAACAAACAAAATGATGCTGCCCAACTTAATTGGGTTGCTATAACACAGCATACCGTTTCCTTCCTACAGGAATATTCTTAACAATTTTATTTAACTATGAATACAATATTTTTTTCCTTTTTTACTCTTTTTAATTTTTTTTCCTACTTATTTATTTTTTTTTTCTCTTTTCCTTCTCTACCGTTTCACATTTTCTTTCAAATACTTAGATATATCTATACATACACATGGAAGATTAAATTAAAAAACAACAAATTATATATACATTAAACATACATACTAAAAAATCACACTATCATAAATAAAAACAATACCAAAACACTCAGCACCTAAAATCAATATCTTTATATATAAAAAAAGTTGTTAAAATTAAAATATCAGTAAACACAGATCCACATGCATGCCCCTCCATGTTACCTGTTACGAGTAGATGTGATGGTGTATAATTCCCAGGGAGTCAAGAACCACACTTTCTGCTATCCTTGCTACGTCTTTTATATCGACACCTATGTCCTCCATGAAGCTCCTTGTTGAACCTGGCACAGCTCCGCGGGCTCCGAACCAAAGGCCTTTTACGTAGAAGTCTCTCTCGCCATAGCTCTCGCGGAACTTTTCCTTGAGGAAAGGGATACATTTTTCGTAGATTCCTCTCTTTTCCCTTTCTACTTTACTTGCCTGTTCAAGGTCGTTAGATTCATATCTCACGGTGGGATCCAGAATGACAGCCGAATTTCCGTTCCTAGGAAATGCCACGACATCAGCATATCCACAAAGTAAACTTCCTCGAAGCAGGCAAAATCTCGTTCTTTAAGGAGCCTCATCAACTCATGCTTTACTCTATGGTGACGGCGTGTTATCAGGAGGGAGTTGTTGGGACATTTTCCCAGCACGTGAGCTGGTGTTTCTTGTATTATATTTCTTGTATTATATTATAAACGCCTAAACTTACGCACAAATGTTATTTGTAATGTTGTGGATTAGGGAGGTTATGGTGATTCTTGGTGATCGTACAGGTTATATACTTCATAGAATAGTCAAGATTTTAGAAAAAAATATTTTGTACCAAATCTTACGTAAACTGCTAAAATAAAGAAAAGTTGATATAAACTTATACTGTTAATAATTATTTCTACGTTTAGATCATTTCACAAAAAATAGTAGTTCCACTGTAAACTAAATGGGACTCACATGAAAACTAAATTAACTTTATTACATTTTAAATTTCTTATAAAATTTAAAATTGTAATGAACCGAATAAAATATAAATCGTTAAACATAAAAAACAAATAAAGTAAACCAATTTTTGATTTTTTGACCAATTTATGTTTCTAATTTCTGTCGATGATTAAGTATAAGAATTGATTGACAAGAGCATAAGGAACCCTTAATCCCAAAGTAATGAACTTTTAATTGGAAGTTTTTTAAACATAAATTACACCACATTTAAATTGCACCCGTGCGAAGCAAGGGCGAGTCGCTACTATTATTGTATACATCAACCAATCAGTTTTATAAACTTTTCATCACTCTCTATTAACCTTTGACAATTTCGTGTATAATATAATATTTTTCCAAAAACTTATAGTTATCCAACGGTATATTGCACATCTATATTGCTGTTCTTATGTTAAAAACCCAAAAATTTCTCCCTGAATATCGAATTCGTAATACTTATATATGTTTTTTATCGATGCTTAAAAGATGATATGGTTAATTGTTTTTAATCTACGCAATAAAAGATACTTAAGTGAAAGAAAATTTAAAATATCGCTATTTAAGTCCTGTCAGACTATTTTAATCAGAATAAAACCTACATGATATTAAAGGTCATCAAATTTTATATCGATTTAGCGATTTTTATCAAATACTTTCCCTTACTATATATTTCATATATAGGGAAGTGAAAGTAAAAAACAATAATAACAAGTTCAGTTTTCTTGTTTGTTTGTTTATTTATTTAACGTCACTTTATGCTACTATGGCTAATCGGACGATGCTACAGTGGGAGTCCTAAATTTTGCCTATCCAGGTTTTATTAGGATAGGGATCTTTAACGAGTACCTGACATCGCACAGGCTCGGGACCACCTTTTAATGTCCCCTCCGAAGGACGGCGTAAATAAGGATTTTTTACTCCCATTAAAAAATCCTAGGACCACCTGCGGGGTTTGAACCCGTGACCTTTAGCATGGGAGGCTGTTACTCTAGCCACCCAGCTATAAGTGATCCCAGTTCTGTTTCTTTTATTGTATAGATAAGGTCTCACACTAGACCTTCACTAAACTCGGATGTTAATTTCAATTAAAGGAACTTTTAAATAACGTCACAGTTAATAAAAGTTTAAGAATTCCATCTAGTTTCGATAGAAACGTGTGTTTCAGATTAAATAATCTAACAATAATAATTATCATTTACAGCAATTACTTAGTTTTATCCATGATTCTCAATTAACTTATTTCATATAAGATAATATTTTTTATCAAATCACCACTTTTGTTACTATTCTTATTAAAATATTTTTCTTCTTTACTGAATATCGCATTCGTCCAACTTGTATCTTTACTCGTTTTTATCGCAAAATGCATGGTTCCAAGTATTATTAACTCTTTTGATACGCTCCTAAAATATGAAATTACAGTTATGAAGAACTTATCGCTTTCGAAATAGCGAAACAAGAATACTGTTGGGAGGAGGGACGACAAACGCGTTTGCTCGCAGCCTCAACCCGGTCGTTAATATGAATCGCTGAATTATCTGCCGACCCGTGTAATTTTGTTGAGGGTAAATAAATGAAATGATAAAAGAGAGAACATGAAAAGCTTATATTAATTAAATTAAAACAAAATACTGTTTATAGTGTGCATTCCTTCATCCGTGTGCGACTTCCTTCCCTCTCCGTCTGCGATGTTCCTTTCTTTCCTTCTGCGACTCCTACTCCATGCGACAATCTTCTATGATGATGTGCGAGTTGCGATTATACGAAAAATATGCGACATTCAGCGACAACCAACTTAATTAAACACTGTCTACACTCGCGAGTGAATCCATTAACTCTCTCTTACAATCCCAGAATGCACTCTGCCCAGCGGTCACTTAACAGCTGATTCAAATAGAATAAAACAAATGATTGTCGCGCTTGCACATAATAAATCATAAAATAAAACAAATAAAATTACAAATAGAGAGATATAAACATAAGACTATTTCAATTCTTAACATGCCGCCCACCAAATTTTATGAAATAAAATTTAAATTTAAGACTGCGAGTAACCAAGTGTTGGAACTATGCGATGGATATAGTAATAAATGAAGAACTGTGAAGATGAGCAATAGAGTTTGTTCATTTGATTTTTCTCTCTTCTGGGATGGCCCAATGAGGATAAGAATGATTCTGTAGACTTCTCTGAGACTACTTCCAAATAGAACGATCTTGTTCCAGAGTACAATGAAAAGGTCAACACTTAATCTGTTTGACTCCTATAACAGCGAACTATTTACCAATCTGCCGCCCACCTTGGCAACTCGCTCTCCAATAGATACAAGATTATTTAACTTTATGTGCGGTTACCCCTTCTTTTGAACGATATTTCCTCTGTGGCAATTGATGATCTATGAAACAATGAAATGCGATTTGGACATATCTCCGAATTCTTTCCTATGGATTGAGTGAACTAAGGCGTTTTTGCGAATATGTGAAGTTAAATTATGGTTTCTACAATTTGCATTAGCGGGATTCATCTGAAATGGTTGTTTAACATTCTCTATCTTGCTAAGTTTTGAGGTTGAATCATATTGGCAATTATGATGGTCAAAATTTGGCTTGGCCTTTGTGAATAAAGATAGCGTTGTTGTTGAGGTGTCACTGATGGGACCAGTAATCATCAGGCCAAACACTGTCATTAATCCATTTGGAAACCCAGGAGAGGTGAGGATGGTTTCGCAAGTAAAAATGAGAGGGAACAAATGCGCTCCCACCAAGAAATCAATCGGACTCGGTTCGTGAAAGACAGGATCAGCCAAATCATATTTATTGAAGAAATCTTTAAAATTTGGCGATAAGCAGCGTGTCGGTAGTGTATTCGTTAGAAAAGATATTAAAACGGCGGTGGTTTCCAATGGCGGTTGATTCAGCCTACTCAGACATATAACACATTTGGTTTGCTGTTCTCCATCACGAATTGGGCTATTTGCAAAGCCGATGATCTTATGAGAATTTCTTATCAAGGGTAATCTTAGGCTGTTTGCACAGTGGATGGTTATGAAAGATCTCTGTAATCCACTATCTATGACCATTCGTATAGGATGCAAGTCACCCTGACAATCCTTAATTCGGACACATACGGTTCCTAACAGGACATTCATCTCACCATCCTCTACAGAAGTAAAGACTGCATCTTTTGAATAAGTAGAGGTTGTGACGAGTTCTGAAGGACCTTCTGATTTAATTAGGCGAAGAGCGATTGATCGATGTTTGTCTGACCATTATTTGTTCCGAAATTTGAGTGCGATCATTGGTTGTAGTGTAGTGTAGTAAGATATAATGATTCCTACTACAATATCTGCAGGAATTGCGGGAGGAACAGCCTTTTGCAGAGTGACCAGAAGATAAACAATTGAATCATCTGTTAAGTGCCTTGACTTCTTTATATCTATCTAGTTGACTTAAAGTTTTAAATCGGGGACATTCATAAATGCGGTGATTTTCTTGGCATTTGAAACATTCTACAGCAGAGTTGTCAGAGCTTGTTGAGATTAAGATGCGTCTTGAGTTAGCAGAGTATCTGGGCTTGGGACTATTGAATCTAATAAGCGATTAGAGCTCAAGTGTTTCGTTTTTAATTTGATACAAAGTTCTTGTATGAAGTCTTGAAAATCTTAAAGAGTAGGTAATGTGGTTGATGAAGCGTACTTTGTTTCGAATTGATCCCGGGATATGCCATCTAATAACGTTAGGCCATATGTCAGAAGAATGAAACCTGCGGGATTCTTTAATTTTAAATTTTGAAATGACGCGATGTTTTGTAACACCTCATTCGAAAAGGTTTCTAGGGATGTCAAATTTTGATTCTAAAGAGATTTAAAATTCAGAATTTTCATTAGAAAGGTAGTTGCCTGCGTTCGTTTATTATCATACCGTTTTGACAGGGTTTCCCAGGCATGCAGATACTCAGCGTCCGATATCGCAATAGAAGCGATGACCTGTGCAGCCCCCTTTATTGCAGATTTTAAATAATGAAATTTTTGTACATTTTCCAAATAATTGTTATTGTGGATAAGGGAAAGGTATGTATCCTTAAATGGATATGCATGTATTGTTACTTTTTTATCAAATATCACCAATTATTAAATAAAAAAAATGTTTATGAAACCAAAGAGAAATATCAGAGTGATTCATCCGAAGTTTTCTTTTAGAATTAAATACATCGCTTTTTCAAAAATCTCCTTTTTAAAAGCATATTTCAACAATTGGTTTAATATGCTATACATTTTTGCTTATTATTCTAATATTGGGCTATCAGAAAAAAGGTAAATTATTTAATATGTAACGATTTTAGGCCTAATCACCTTATTACGCGACTGTTGGCCTCCAATGACGATAAGAGCAAACGTCGAGCGAAACCACGTGGAGGCTGGTGGCCCACACGTTAAGATAGGCCGTGGTGTGACTATTGCAGTGCAAATTGACTTAAAATGAGGCAAGATTGTGTTAATAATAATAATTATATTATGCAATGCAATAATGAGATTATACGATTTTGTTAATTTATATAAGATTTTAATTTTTTTTTAATGTAAAATATCCAGGATTTTGTTATTTATTCTGCTATGAGTAAAGGAATTTATAAAATTTTGATATGAAAATATTAAAAGATTAATATTTAAGAAGAAAACTGTACAAAAGGAAAAAAATGTGATCAAAACAGTACGTCAAGGCTGATTGAGGACTCCTAAGTCTCGAAATTGAGAAAATGCCAAAATTTTAATATTTTTATTTTAGATAATAATTTATTATCATTGGCTCTTTTTGCTGAAAATGCAGCAATCCAGTTTTCTGGCGAAAATCCTTTCCAAGCATCATTTACTCTTCAAGACCTCCTCGAAGAAATTGTCAAGGCAACAAGATAAAACTGAATGTGGCCCTTACTCCTACATTGTTTTCACTTTGAACCATAGGTCATCATTTTCATTTCTTTTAATATTATTTAAATTTCTAAATCGGAAGAAATTTGGTCCTTAGGTTTTCATTTGGGCATAAGACTGACTCGGATGACACATATTTGTTTTAAATTTAAGAAACAGATAATTTTTTATTTAGTTACTTGACAGACGTTCTAAATTATCTTTAACTAACAAGCTAACTCTATAGAGTATAGCTACAACCTATCTGGATTATGTAAATAGAAATGTAGTGTTCTGCAATGTCCTAATAATCTTCAAAGAATAAAGTCCTGCTTAAAATAGTGGATCGTTCTACGCGCAATTGCGGTTTGAGGGGAATGAAATTTCATCCTCCGTGAAGGATTAGTAGCTCTACAGAAGAAGAATCAGGCATCGTATGTGCTTCCTTGATAGTATTGACCACTACGAGTAGTTCACCTATGAGATAAAATGCAGAATGACAGAAAATAATAATAATAACTATTAAAATTTGTACCAAAATAAAAAAAATAAATAAAAAATGGAATTTCAAAAATTATTAACTTACCCTTCCCAATAGGCTTGAGTGGTTCGAGGAATGGGAATAATGAAATAAAATAGCAATAATCATTTTAGCGAAATCATAACTCTTTATTAGCACCGTATATCAAAATAATAAAATCAATTCGGATGGCTCTTATATGCTTTTAAAGAGAGCGGCTTGGTCTAGTGGATTTAAAACTAGCCTTCTGTTCTCCATGTCACGGGTTCTAAGCCCGGCTAAGGCAGAATTATTTATTCAGTTATTCCATGCGTAGAGTGGAGTGGCTCAAGGGTATGGAGACCCCGGGCATACCCAACTTCAAAAAGTGGGTAGCCGAAATTGAAGGAAAACTTGCGTCTAAGCGTGATCAAGGCCTTATTACACGACTGTTGGCCTCTATATGTACTGCCAATCAGTGAACGAATTTTTCCAAACCCAGCCCAACTACACATCTTGACGGTAAAATGAAACTTCTGGAAACATTTCAGCTTCACAACCATATTCATTTTTGGTTTATTATTCTCAATAATGAACCTTTGTAATAAACAAAAAGAAAAAAAATTACCTCCTCCCCCTTAAAATTTCGTTTATCTGCTCTCCGCGGTATTTTTTTGAAGCTACTGGACCAATTTTTGTGAAATTCGCTACAAAAATACTAGGGCACGCAACGATCATCTTAACACCTAGAGATTGGTTTTAGCTAGTTATTTTTAAAATGGCGGCCGATTGAATTCAATAACTCATTCATTTTTGAAGATAGAGAAAAAAATTATTAGTGTTTTTAACAAAAAAACCGCAAATAATTTTTAAAAAAATTTAAATTTTACCCATGAATACACACATAATTCAGTTATTTTTTAAGATACAAGAAAATATGTAAAGAGTTTTAGAATCACTAAACCACGATTAACGAAAAAATATTTGATCTTTATGCTCATAAAAAGAATAATTTAAATTGGTTCAGAACTAGCAGAGATAAAGCGTTATTTAAATTATTGAATTATTTATTGCTTTTCATACTAATTAATTTCCTATAAACAGTTATACCCTAATATAG
The DNA here is from genome assembly GCA_023052935.1 of Piezodorus guildinii. Lineage (NCBI taxonomy): Eukaryota > Metazoa > Arthropoda > Insecta > Hemiptera > Pentatomidae > Piezodorus > Piezodorus guildinii. The sequence goes on from CM041293.1 coordinate 70,055,295, forward strand.
TTATTTAGAAATAATAAACCATTGTGTAATAATTTGAGATACTGCGATGACCAGAAAAGTGAGTGAAACAGTAATTTCATTTATAAATATAGATTGGCATTATACCTGTCTTATGTTTTTAATTTCGTACAAATTACAGAAAAAATAAAATTGGCACATTGAACTAGTCTATAAGTTATTTACCTTAAATAATTAAATACAGTAGAATATAAAGTATTAATTATATTCTGTGATTTACTTACGAACTGATTTTTCTCTTCAATTATCTCCATAATTACAGCGGTCTTAGTTTACATTTACCGTTTCTACTAAACCCCAGTATTTTTGTATGGCTGCATTAATTACAATAATAAAAGGCTTAACGAATCCGAAATTTGGTGCGGTCCAAATCAGCAAAATATGGAACGTTAAGGTCTTTATGATGTTTATTCGTGTCAAAGTAAGGAGAATTGAGGATTTTGGGTTGTAAGGATTGAATACGGGAAGAATTTGATGGTTTAGCCCCAAAGCTCAACTCCGTAGGTCCAGATAGGCCTTATGGCGATATACTCGTAGATGAGCCTGATGTAGTTAAGTGGAAGGTTAGAGCGACTGTCCAGTAAGTGTTGAAGTAAGCGAAAGCGCCGGGCAGTTTCTTGTAGTTTCAGTCTTGTTCGAGGATTCCATGTTAGACAATTGTCAAGTAGGAGTCCTAGGTAGCGGATCTGTTCAACGGGGCCAAGCGGAATATTGTTAAAGGACACTGTAGTGCAGAATGTCATAGATTTACTTACACGAACGAAGTATAAAGGTGATTTGTAGGAATCGGTTTTGTTTCTGACACCTAACCTCAAGGTCTCTGATGTGGGATTGAATTGTTTGAGAGGCATTGTTGGGTCGTTATTGACTGATAACACATGTCATCAGCATAGGTAGAAATGAAGGTGTTAGGATGGGTTCGGATATCAGCTGTAACGACTGTAGTGACGATTTAAAAAATAAAATCGCGTGTAAGTAAAAAAATCGACCTAATTTTCACTGTCTTTATAACCTACAAAAGATGCTAAATATCAAATTCACTAATATTTATATACTAATATAAATAATGAGGGTTCTAGCTACCTTTTCAGTTTCTTGACATTGACAACAAGCTTCTTTTTTTTTTTTTTTGAATTTACTTCAATTGAAACTTAGCCCGATATTGATTTCAAGGCATTAATTATATTTTTACTTTAATGCATGAATTCCGTGTTTTTTAGAGTCCAAATATTTTACGTAACAATTTGATTTTGGAAAATCTTGAGGTATGTTAATTTCTTTCCATTATAGTAACCAGCCAACTATGCACAAATAATTTTTTCCTTCCTTTGGTTGAACAAACGTTTGGAAAACTTCAGTTCTCTAAATACACAATTAGGTGTCAATTAGTTTAAAAATTCTACTCGTGGATTTCCCATGCACAGAGTCAAAGCAACGATATTCAGAAAAATTGAAAGAAAAAGACGCATTCAACGTTGCAAAAATTCCCAATTTTCTGAAACTTTCCAGATTATGTTCTCTATTTTTCATATACGCCTCTCTAAACGCATTTTTTTTTTTTTTTTTATTCCTTATATATTTCGAAACCCAAATCTTTATCAGCTTTATCAACGTTTTTAAATATTAATATCATTTCATCAATATTATTTAACTTAATTTCTAGGAAGCTGCATCACTTAGTACTGTCTCTCTCCTGCCTACCCATGCCATGTTTGACATAAAAACACATTTGCTTGTTGTATGATTTCTTACAGGTGCAAATAAAATTATTGAGTTAAAAAAAAAAAAACAATTAATTAAACAGTAACAATTATGAATTGTTATTGAAGCATACTCAATCAACTGACAGATCTTATACATACCAGGTTTTAGAAGAAAGAAGACACAAACCAGATTTTGAGAGGAGTGTTATTTCTAGATTATTTCTTTTCTGTTCATTTATAGGTTATTTGTATTTATATTTATAACTACTTTTCACTGTGTTTAGCTTAATTCTTTGGGTAATATTATATAAATTTAAATATTTATTTAGTAATATTTCTTTAAAAATATTTTACATAAAATAATCTCATAATAGTATTTTCTGCTTTATGGGTGACGATCATGGGCCGGGGAAGTTCGGATAGATCAAATAAAAATTATAAATATAAGGTATCAAGATAAAAAGGTGTATTTGGATATTGTTTTTAAATTCCAAATACGTACTTCACTTTTAAGTCACTATGCATATAAGCAGCATTTAAAAAAATAGATTATAGTTTTGAATAACTTATCCCTCTCATCTGTCAAAATGTTCACCTTACTTGGCTACCCTAACGAAAATCCTGCGTATGCCCTCGGAAAAGATCGTAAAAAAAATCAAGATGAAATTAAGTTTGCCCCTTCGAATAAAACGGGATCGAGATCAAGCTGTTCACTTAATGAAGTTCAAAGTTCTCGAAATAATAATAATGGGTTCGAACTAAATTAAATTTTTCGGACTTGAACATCTATACTTGATCGACTAATTTCTTTATTATCGTTTAGCTCAAATATAACATTATACACATTTTGAGGCTCATATTTATTATTATTACATTAATAATAATAATAAACCTAGCGTATACGGAGGTTCAATGCCGATGCCACTAAATGTTATCCACTGACGCTTTGAACTACTATACCTCTCGGACGCCTATCAGTCTGTCCAGTACATACTAACTTTTCCGGAATTCGTTCAATCCAGAGCCTAACAACTTAACGCGGCCATTTAAATTACCGTGATGCTACCAACTCAATTATACACCTTGGCACAAGCTCTATAATTCCAAATACATTACGTAGTATCTTATTCTCGAAGCATGTTAGCGTTGTTCATCCTTCAAGGAATAATAATAATAAGCTAATGAAACTCGAAGGTTCTTTGGCGATACCAGCAAATGTTGCCTACACAAAATCGTCCAACCCAAGCCACCGAGATCAGACTTAAAGCAATCCTCCCATCGACGCTTCGGCCTACCTCTCGGACGCCTACCAGTCGTTTCAGCATATACCAACGTTTTCATGATTTCTACTTAAATTGAATATACTTTAAATTCTCTTTAAACGAATATCCTGATATATCAGTGTCAGCAAGGTATTTCATAACATAAGGCGTTGTTCCTCCTTCAAGGGTGATATTAATAATAGCCTTAGCAAACCTGAACATTCGATGCCGATACTATCAAATGATACCTACACAGAATTGTCCAATGATCACTTTCCAAGTACTCGATATCAGACTTAACACAATCCTCCCATCGAATCCTCCCTTAGGCCTACCTCAATGGGTTTATCACTTATCAACTTTTTCGGAATTCGTTCTTCACTGAGCCTAACAACTTTATACGTCCATTTGAGTAGCCGCGATGCTATCAACACAATTAGATTGACAGGGTATTAACTCCGCAATTCCGCGTTGGGCAACCTTCTAAGTTCCCCAAAGGCCTCAACTTTCTTCGGACAAAATACTTTACACAATGTATTTTTCTCGAAAACCCCAAGCTAAGTTAGTTCATCCTTCAAAGTAAGCGACCTCGGTCACATCCATGTAAATCGTTGGGATAATAATAGTTTTATAAATTTTAACCTTCAGGTTTCTTGAGAGAGGTATAATCTGTTTGAGTTTCATTATTTTTCACTCAGTCCTTTTTTGAAATATTTTACTGTAAATATTACTGAGCTGGAAAATAATCCTTCTTTGAAAATTTATATTGAAAAAACGATATTGCTTACACGATCAAAATTTCTAAAACAAATAGTGTAATGATAAGGCTATATAATGAAAAATAACTAAGCATGACAATTGTTTCTAACCTCCCTTGTCATAGTCCGCCAAAGGTTTCAGTTGATAAAAATGTTTCGTGATTTTTTTAAACCCTTTTCTTGGCTACTTAGGTAATGTGTTGTAAGGACCAAAATTTTATAAAATAATCTCTTTATCATTATAGTTTTTGTTTGGTTCTTAAATATGCAAAATTGCCGGAGTTAATATGTTTAAATAAAACGTTATTTTAACAATGAAGATAATTTGGTAACTCCTAAACCAGCTTAGTCCAAAAGACCAAATTTATGTCACTTAAACACATCCTATAGGTAGGTAATCTGTATTAGTTTCATAATTTTTCACCCAGTCCCTTTTGAGATATTTCCGTGTTAACATCGCAAAAAAGGAATTTTCGCCAATTTTAAAAATTCATACCCCAAAATATGACTAAGCTTTATAAGAAAAAATAATTAAAAGTTAGTCTCTTTTTATTTATATACTGTTATCTCGTTTTACATTCATTTTCTGGAATGTTTAAACAACTTTTTCTACTATTTAGGGAATGAGTTATATATATATATATATATATATATATATATATATATATATATATATTATTTGTTAAAGATATACTTCTTATACAAATTCGGTTATATATTGCCAACTTAACCGCACACACTTTAATATTGAATTTCTCATCTTACTAGTCATTCAAAAATAAGTAATATACAAAAACTATAGCCAACAAGAAAAAAAAAAAAACAATATAAAAAAAAAAGATAATACACGGAATTATATCATATCACTTAATTGGTGTGTAGTTCATCACTATTTCAGGGGTCTAGAGTTCTGCACACTGACACTAAAAGATGTAGATTGTATTTATTTTTTGTAGGCTGTTGATTTGGAGTATATATATTTTCAATATTCTGTTGATCAATATGTTTGGGCAATAATGGTCTTAAACATTTTTCTCTGTCTTCAATAAGTTTTTCACAGTGGAGAAGAATATGGAATGGGCTATTAGTGATAAATTGGTAACAAAAACCGCAGTTTTCTTGTGATTTAAAGCTGAAAGTTTTCTGTTTTACATAAAGGTTGATTAATTTAGGGTTTGAAACCCTCAACTGGCTCACCAATATTTAGATAATGATTTGTGGGGGACAAAAATACAGAACTTGTCCCTATCTATTTTTTAGTTTGTTTTTTTTATATGATATTTAAAAAATTACAGGAATTGGAAAGGTTTTCCCCTTCACATGTTTTTGTACGCGAAACTGACGAAACGGTTGCAATACTAAAAGTATTGGCCCGAAATTTTTTTTATTTTTGATTGTATATTCACGAAGGAATATAGAATAACTAGTCAAAAAATCAGGAAAATCAAAAAAGTCGAGCGGCAAAATTAATGAAAATTGGATGATTTCAAATGGATTGACCCGTATGTCCTCATGCTTGACTAATTTGGATAATAAATTATATTTTAAAACATTATCCCATGAAAGGAATTTCCTTAAAAAGGTTTGTAATAATACTAACCCTACTTCAAATTGGGATAAGCCTAGAACGCCCTGCGTGGCCCTTTTAAGGATTGGAGAAAGCTTTTCTCTTGTTATGTGCTCGGTGGTTTAGCAGCGACGGTTGCCATGGCTACCGCCTCACCACTGCCCTTAGGACTCGACCCAGTATTTCATCAAATATAACCCCCCAACCCTTGCAATATATTTCTAAAATATATTCATATTTCACGTAACAATTTATTATTTAGGAAATAGCAAAATGAAATCGTAATTATATATTAATTTGCCTCTTAAATATTGTTATTAAAGAATTGATTCTTTTTATCTAAACTAGATTAAACCATGACGCATATTCGTAAAATATAATATATTTCGTAACCATAAAAAAAAAAAAAATTAAAAAATCGTATGCGGGTTACTGCTAAAATCAATTTAAGAACTATTAGATAAACTTAAAGTTTAAAAAGAAGGTTAATTTAAATAGAGAGTTTATTCATTTTTGTTAGAAATGTATGATTTATCTTAAATGATATAACAATTTTAAATTGTTCGGTATAATAATCAATAATAATTATATACCCAGTCGCTTTGTGCATTACCTTTTACAACTTTGTATATAAGATTTTATTTTTAAATCTTTATCCTTCCAACAGTATATTATACCTCTATATTACTGTTCACAAGTTTAGAAAAACAAAAATTAATTTTAAAATAATTTCGCTCTTTTCACCTTTAGTTCGTTATCGAATTCGATATATTATATATATATATATATATATATATATATATATATATATATATATATAATTTTTTTTGGATCCTGAAATTTCATAAGTACTTTAGAGAAAGAAAATATATTTTTGTTTATTCATTTAACGTCACTTTATGCTACTATGGCTAAACGGACGATGCTACAGTGGGAGTCCTAAATTTTGCCTATCCAGGTTTTATTAGGATAGGGATCTTTAACGAGTACCTGACATCGCACAGGCTCGGGACCACCTTTTAACGTCCCCTTCGAAGGACGGCGTAACTAAGGATTTTTTACTCCCATTAAAAAATCCTAGGACCACCTGCGGATTGAACCGTGACCTTTTGCATGGGAGGAGAAAATGTATAATGATGTATGAAGAAAAAAAAGATAATATGGTTATTTTTAAATAATCTACAAAATTAAAGGTACTTTCTAGGAAGAAAATTTAAAATATCAGAATTTAAGCCTTGTCGGACTATTTTAATCAGAATGAAACCTACATGATTATAAAGTCCGTTAAATTTTACATCTATTTAATTAGTTGAATTTAAATAATTGGAGCCTTTTTTGAGGAAATTGTAAAAAGGTGAAAAAGGCTTTGTATAAAGTAGCACTTCGATCAGTCGCTTTTAGTGAAAACGTTGCTATAACATTGAGAGAGAAACAGTTCTTTATTAAGTAATATTACAATCAGTCCAATTTAGGCTATTTTTAATAGTGATAAAGTACAACATTCATACATAATACAATATACATATATACAAAACAATATCAATAAAATATTATACAAAAAAATCAATTAAAATATTATACAAAACAAAATCAATAAAAGTAACATTAGATCAGTATTTTCGGTTGAAATCATTTTCAATCTTATAATTACCTGTTTTTTTATCAATGGTAACAAGATAAATTGGACAATTCTTTCGAATATACGAAAATCAAAGGTACTTTTGAGTACGAAAATTTAAAATATCGACATTTAAGCTCAATCAGATTATTTTCATCAAAATAAAACTTAAATTATATTAAAGTTTATTATATTTTGAAATAAAGTCCCGGTTAAAGGTGGGAAATGCGTGTTATTATTCAGTTGCTAAGTTACTTAGTTCGCGGCTTCTATCTAAAAACTTAAAGGTTAGAATTTTTAAAACTATTATTCTTCCAACGGCTCTTTACGGGTTTGAAACGTGGCCGCTTACTTTGAAGGATGAACAACGGCTTAAGGTTTTCGAAAATAAGGTATTGCGTAAAATATTTGGTCCGAAGAGAGATGAGACCACTGGGGAGTTTAGAAGGTTGCACAACGCGGAATTGTGGAACTTGTATCCTGTGAATATAATTGAGCTGATTGCATCGCGGAGACTCAAATGGGCGAGTAAAGTTGTTGGTCTCGATGACGAGCGGATTCCGAGAAAGTTGGTATTTGCTGATCCGACTGGTAGGCGTACGAAAGGTAGGCCGAAGCGTAGATGGGAGGATTGCTTAAGGCTGATCTCGGGGGCTTGGGCTTGAATGGTGAACATTGGACGAGTCTGTGTAGGCGGAATTCGGTGGTATCGGCATCGAACCTTCGGGTTCGCTAAGCCTATTATTATTATGAAATCGAGCTTAAGGAAAATCGTTAGAGCCCTTTTTGAGAAAATCGTAAAAAGGTTCAACATTCACGGACTAAAGTGACTCTTGTGTTTCACGGATTTTATTGAAAACTCAGCCATATACGCTTCTAAAATATGAAATTTCAGTTTCATATCTCATTATTTTCGATCTAGACTAACGACATACACACAAACACAGACTTTTTAGGAAACTTTGCCATTTGGACTCAGGAGACCTTAAAAAGTGTATTCCCGATGAAAACTGGAAAACTTCAAAAATTTTCAAATCGTTTTAATATAGAAAACATATATTTCAATATAGAAAACATTGTTATTGACACTCAATATACATTTAAATTTGGATTATTTAATTGACCTAGAATAATAAAAATCAAATCACGACTTTTTATTATTCCATGTCACATAAAAAAGCTCAAATGGCTTGATATGATTGGTTTTTAATCACTACAAGAGTTAATTTCAATGCTCGATAAGAGTAAAATATTTAAAAATATTCTTTACGTATAAAAAAAAACACATCTTTTACTCCAACCTTCTTTATCCGTTAAAAATCCTTCTTCTGATCTTGAATTTTTAAAAAAAATAGTTCTTTTTTGTGTGGTGGGGGGTGCGGGGAGGGGAGAGGGTTATTTTGTTGAGAGGTCTGCATGTTAACATGGCATCGGTCGCGGTGTAAGCATTTCGGTCACGCTCAGAATATAAGATCCTATTTATGTTTATTTATTGAATTTTTTTTCCATTTTTATTTCACAGATCTATAAAAGAGGATATTGACCTAACTAGGTATTGAAAAAAAATTGTAACTAAAAGCCAGAAGTTTGAGAAATTTGCTTATAGCGCGACGAACTGTGTATCTGAGAAAAACTGAGTCTAAGCAGGAAAAAATGTAAAATATTTAGCAGCTTTTTTTTCGAAATATATCGAGGAAAGCATGTACATATTGTGTAATTAAATATTTTCAAGAAATCAAAATTTATGATATTATTATTTTATTCGATAAATATTAGGCCGTTTTACAAAAGAATTCTTGGATATATGTTTTTTAAAACAATTTATTTAATCCAGTCATCGCAACGTTTCAGCCTCTAGGGCCATTCTCTAGCTTCTGTAATCAATTAAAGTTTCATTGCATTTATACATTTTCAACAATTTAATTACAACACTTCTCTGCTAGAATACAGCAACATAAACAAAACTGTAACGCGAAATGCACAAAATCAAAATTGGCTACAGGTCTGTCACAACACTGCGATAAATATAAACATAATTTTGATTTTGATAATATCTCGGTCCTACATAAGGAAGAAAACATAAATAAAAGGAGGATCATTGAATCGATTTATATAACAAAAAATTTAGAAAAATCAGTGAACCAGCAAACAGGCGTTGACAACCTGAACACCTTTTATGCAAGTGCTATTGACAGAGTAAATATATAAATCCTTTGGCATCCCCACCCCAAGTTTAGTCGCGCACGAGAACACCTATAAGACGACCGAAAACTGTTGAGTAAGTTAATAAAGATGTTTCTCTTCTTTTTTTGAATAAATAGATCCCTTTTTCAATTGATGATGAAAAATAATATGATACTTTTGAATACAGGTTTTTTTGAAAAATGATATTTTTAAAAAATTATGACGACGCTGCTGAAAAGCGGTGAAATGAAATGATAATTAACATGGATATGCATGTTAGGTGACATAATTATTAAAAATAATTTATTATGTGTTGTAATTAAATTGTTGAAAATGTATAAATGCAATGAAACTTTAATTGATTACAGAAGCTTGAGAATGGCCCTAGAGGCTGAAACGTTGCGATGACTGGATTAAATAAATTGTTTTAAAAAAAATATATCCAAGAATTCTTTTGTAAAACGGCCTAATATTTATCGAACAAATATTCAAACAAAAGAACAATTACGACAATGATGAGAAAAAGATATTTTTTAGTATTCTTCATCAATATATCCTCTGAATTCATAATAATCAATTTTTTTTTTTTTTTTTCTAAATACTACATTTTTACTTTTTACCTACAATTGCCTATTTATAAAATATATAGTAAGAGAAAGTATTGAGATCGTGAAAATGTTCGAATTTTCAAAAACAGTAAGTTGTATAAAACTGAAATTTCATTTTTTTTTTTTTTTTTTTTTATAATTTATTTTATTAAGAGATAATACAATCTGCCACTCTCTGGGGCAATGGGCATTATACATAGAATAAATAATTCATCCCATCTATACATTGTAAATAAAATTTTTAAAAAATCAATAAAGAAAATAAAAAAAATTAATAAAGATCATTTTTTAGAAGAGTAATTTGACTGAGACATTTCAGCAACTGTTTCTTCAAAATACTACTTTATATCCATGCATGCATTTTGAACCTTTTTACTTCTTTTAGTTTTTCTCAATAACAGCTCAAAATATTTTCATTTAACTCGCTACATTGGTGTGGTATTTAATGAGTTTTAATATCGGGTAGTTTTCATTGTGTGCCTTACTTGGAATCCTCACACTAGACTGAAACGACAAGAAACTGCCTGCAGATATCGCTTACTACAACACTTACTAGACAAACGTTCAAAACTCTCTTTTTACTACAAAAGACTCATTTACATCACGATTATGCGACCTATTTGGACCTATGGCATTGAGCTATGGGGGTCCACTAACCTATCAAACTCCTCCCGCATCCAATCCTTGCAATCCAAAATCCTATGAAAAATCCTCAATGCTCCTTACTTTGTAACTAATAAACTCGTCCATAGAGACCTAAATATCCCACTGGTTGCAGACTTGGCCCGCGATAGATACACCTTCTTTAATTCCAAACTACCTGCCCACTCAAACCCGCTTGTCCGTAACCTCTCATCTACATCTATTCCCGGTAATCCTCCGAGGCGCCTGAAAAGACGGTGGCCTCGAGACCTGCTCATGAAATAAACTTTGAAGTACTACCACTGGGTAGATTCTTTACATGTCTATTCATGCCTGTTATTGTAATTCAGCCATTTTACTTATTGTATTTGTATATACAGTTGTAAAAAACAATAAAATATATTTAAAAAAAAAAGAAAAGTTTTCATTGTGATTGCAATAGTCTTACAGGGCATGAATGGAGAAAATTCACAACTTCTTCTTTTAACGTATTTAGTAGATTCGAAAAAAATAACCATATCATCTTGTTAGCATTGATAAAAAGCTACATAGTATACAGGTTGAACGAATAAAGAAGAAAAGAGCAAAAATACTTTTTTCACGTTTCTTTAATTTATTTTTCTTATTTACTTGTAATTATTTAACCTTTATTCAACTATAACTTTATTTAAAAGTTCATAAACTGATTTTTAAAACGAAGGAAAGTGAGAGTCGTGTGTCACGCACAACAGATTTTTTTTAAAAGAATTTCTTTCGGATAATTTAACAACATGTATATGTATATGTATCAATAAAGTGTAGATTAATTACTTGATTAATCTACACTTTATTCATATATTTTCTTTTGATTAGAAAATCTATTGGTAGATTGCATCTGATCAATGTCTGGGAGAGCTGTTCGATTTAATACGTTCAAGCCGGCGTGACCCGACGATGGGTCACACTTGACTGTTCCTTGGGATGACATGCATCGCAGGTGATTCATTTGTTTTAAAAAAATAAGACGTTAAAAAAAGTTTATTTTATTTTTCTCAACATTATATGTTGTAGGAATTAACAACTATAAGGTTTTATTTATTAAATATTTTATAATCTTCAACATTATATATATATATATAAAAATTGAGTATTATAAACATTTAATATTTTAAATGGGAGAAGTTAGTTCCGGGTGCAGTCAAATTAAGTGAAAACTTAACTTATCTGTACCTACGTTTCGGCCTAAATTTCAGGCCTTCTTCAGGGCTATACAACAAAAGATACAACCAGTTGTGGAATACAATATATAATGATGATAAGAAATAGAAATTATAATCATAATAAGAAAAAATATATAAAAGTAGTTATGAAAATTGACAAATATAATAATTAAAAATAGCAGAGTATGAGGATTTTTTTAATAAATGATGGATAATAAGATATGGTGAGAAAAAAAAGATATAAAATAAATAAATAAAATAAAAATGTTACACTGTGAAAATAAGAATTACATATATATGACTTTTTACATATGACAATATATATATATATATATAATATTTATAATATTACTATATAATATATTTATCAATATTTTAAATTGACTTAATTTTTAATTGATTTACTTTAATGTAGGTAGCGGTCTAGTGGATAGAGCTAGTCTGCTGTGCTCCGGGTCCTGGGTTCGAATCCCGGCTGTGGCGGAATATTATTTATTCTGTTAATTCAGTCGAGGGGCGACCCTAGGGTATGGAGACCCTCCTGGGGCACACCCAGCCTCTATAAAGTGGGTACCCAAATTAATTGGGGAAAAACCTGGCGGCTGAGCGCGATTAAGGCCTAATCACCTCATTGCACTGCCGTTGGCCTAGAAACAGTACGATTCTCTATATGTACTGAGCCCAAGACTCATCATGGGTTGTAGTGGTACAAGTTTTTTTTTTAGGTTTTTTTACTTTAATGTATACCTATGCAAATTTTTAAAACATTCTTTACATAATGCTGGCTGGACACTTACAACGCTTACAATATTTCGTGACTTTTTTTTCTCGGCATATAATCTACTTTCCATTTTTGTTACAATCTCGCATTTAGCGCTTTCGAAGCCTCGAACTGTTGTGATCTCGTATTAAACGCGTAAGAACTTGCTACAGAGTCGCCCCACCCCACAAAGCGTAAGGGTGCGTTTACATTTAACGCGTTGTGTGGCCTTGAACGGAAGCGGGTTCTATATTATTCTAGGAACCTGCTTCCGCTTCATCCCCGAAAACATCATGCACTATAAACAGGCACTAAGCAGCTAAGACAGTCCAGCCTCTGGGACGAAACACCAAATTATTGAACATTTTAGTATCATGGGCAGACTGTTGGCCGTACGAAAAAAAGGTCAAACGTAGACCCCCATTATTGTTTAACGGGGGATCGATATCTGTATTCAGATTTTAATTTTGATGTAAACGATGTCCCAGTTTTTTTGTTTGTTTTTTTTATTATTGTTTCTTTTATATAATACGTTCATAAAGTATAAAAAAACATTTAAAACAAAGAAACTGGAATTTATAGGAACAACATTTAAAAAAAAGCAAGAGGTTAAGGAAAAAAAGTAAATGTTTTCTCGTAAAGTACGGCAACAACTAAAATAAAACCTTATATTATGGATTAATAGATTCCTAGAAAATGGATAATTAGGATTTCCTCATTTTTAGGGGCTCCACTAAAAAAAAAAATATATATATATATATTTATTTAACACGTTTACGCTGGGGCGAATATCTACGTTTTTTTTTTCCCGTAAGGCAGGACTTTGTTGCTGCTTCAGCTTCGTGGGGCGGGGCGACACTGTAACAAGTTCATTCGTGTTTAATGCGATCTTGTTCTGATAACACTTTTGACATACACATATGACTTGAAGCAGTAATTATGGAAATACTTAAATAAGATTCCTATATTATTAAAAAATAATTCTTATATTATTGTTTATTATTAAAAATAATTATTATATTATATATTATATTCTAATATGATATTATGGGGATAAAAGTATGAAAAGAAATCACGCACAGCTAACTAAAATTCTTTAAGAAGAGTAATCAAATGAAATTAACCAATAAGAGTCCTTTGAGGGAGCATATTAAAAGTAATAAGATATTTAATGTTTAAAAAACCGTCAAGCTTCTTGATTTCTACGACATTATATATTGAGAAAAAATAAAATTAACTTATTTCCTAAAAACAGGTGACTCACATGTGATGCTCGTAGCCCCACGGGGTAGTCAAGCGTGACCCATCGATGGGTCACCCCGCCCCACGGAACAGACAAGAGTGACCTACCGTTGGGTCATCCCAGCGGGAACGTGTTAAAGTAATTTACTAATGTATTAAAAAAATACATTATGTAAATTTATAGGAAGAAAATAAGTCATGAAAACATTTAAAACAAAGAAACTGGAATTTATAGGAACAACATTTAAAAAAAAGCAAGAGGTTAAGGAAAAAAGTAAAAAAATGTTTTCTCGTAAAGTGGCACGAATCCGCAGGTAATTATTAATGGAAAGTAAACTATAAACCTCCAAGTTAATTTTTGTGGTGGTAGATTTTTGTGCGATTTTCGTCATGAATGTTTTAATTTTTTTTAAATGTTTTTCATTAATAAAAACCTTAAGATCTATAAAAGTTCAAGCCACATAAACTTAAATTATTATAATAAAGTAAAATCATTGGAATAAAGATGACTCTTAATTTTGGTTAGTTAAAATAGTTGAGGTATTTTTTTTTTTTAAAGGACATTTTCCATGGATTGCCTTTTTAATAAGATATCTTAGGTGGAAATTTTTAATTAAAAAAAAAAAAAAACTGATGATGGACAATGACAATAGAAACTAAGAAGAACAGCTTAACCATAAAATATGGGGAAATTCGAAATTTCAGATATTGGTCCTATGTCACTGAATTCTTAGGCTCACTCCACTGAACGTGTTAATGGATAACATTTGAAAAAAACTTAATACTATATACACTCACTCAAAAAAGTTTCCGTACAGCATGCTATTAATTTGCAAAGCTATTTATTTTTAACTTAACAATTTTCCAATGTACAAATTATTAATAATAATAGGAAATAAAAAATCAGATTTATTTATTTTCAGTTCAACATTAATATCAAACGAGGCTGAATACCTTTTTTTTTTTACTTTAATTACTTTTTGTTAATGATAGATCAGAAAAATGTCCATACTCTTTTAATATTAATCCTATTTCTTCTATGACGACGTCTTTCCAGTTTAATATGTATAAATCTAATCTCCACAATTAACTCTTGGTTCATTATTAGTTTTACTTGTGCCAGGGAAACTGATTTCTTTTCAATATGCCTGTTTCTCGTGATTTGAGAGAGCTTATGGTTTGTCACCGAATGCAGGGCCATTCAAAAAAAGAGTTTGTAGATAAACGCAACAATTTCTGGTAAATGGTCATATTCTCTGACGAATCCAAATTTTAAATTTTTGGGCCAGATGGCAGATCAAAAGTTGCAAATTTCTCTACTTCTTTATTTGTATCTGTACAATTATATTTGTGTTGTATGGAAACTTTTTTGATTAAGTGTATGTAGACGATGCGTTTTATAGGCTGTTGAATTATGCCCTTACGTATTTCTAATGATAAGGGTGAGTTACCAACCTTCAGAAAGTTAGTTTTATGTTTTATTGATTTTTTAAATCATCTTTCATGGTCATAATGAAGAGTTTTAACCTTTGAATCGATAATAAATATGGGTAAAATAAAGTGGAAAGGTGAACCTAAGTGTCATCCAAATCCGACCTATAAGATCTTTCTCGTAACTTGAGTATCAATTAGTTTGCCTCGGCATGCCTCTGATTATCAGTTGTTTGAAAATTTTAAAACATCCCTTACTCTCATTTCTTAAATTTTTATAAATAATAAATGTTTTTAACCAATGCTGTAATTTTGAACTTAATGACAAAACACTAAGTAAAGTGCAGAGACATTAAGTAAACCTGCGATTCAAGCACATATTGAAACTTCATTTTAATTCCTTTCTTGTAGATATTGAGTACTTGGTGCTATGCAATAATTTACGGCAACAACTAAAATAAAACCTTATATTATGGATTAATAGATTCCTAGAAAATGGATAATTAGGATTTCCTCATTTTTAGGGGCTCCACTAAAAAAAAAAAAAAAATATATTTTAAAAATATTTATTTAACACGTTTACGCCGGGGCGAATATCTACGTTTTTTTCCCGTGAGGGGTGGCTGTGTTGGCTGCTTTATGCTTCGTGGGGCGGGGTGACACTGTAACAAGTTCATTCGTGTTTAATGCGATCTTGTTCTGATAACACTTTTGAAATACACATATGACTTGAAGGAGTAATTATGGAAATACTTAAATAAGATTCCTATATTATTAAAAAATAATTCTTATAGTATTGTTTATTATTAAAAATAATTATTATATTATATATTATATTCTAATATGATATTATGGGGATAAAAGTATGAAAAGAAATCACGCACAGCTAACTAAAATTCTTTAAGAAGAGTAATCAAATGAAATTAACCGATAAGAGTCCTTTGAGGGAGCATATTAAAAGTAATAAGATATTTAATGTTTAAAAAACCGTCAAGCTTCTCGATTTCTACGACATTATATATTGAGAAAAAATAAAATAAACTTATTTTCTAAAAACAGGTGACTCACGTGTGATGCTCGTAGCCCCAGGGATAGTTAAGCGTGACCCATCGGTGGGTCACCCCGCCCCACGGAACAGACAAGAGTGACCTACCGTTTCGTCATCCCAGCGTGAACGTGTTAAAGTAATTTACTAATGTAATCATAAAATACATTATGTAAATTTATAGGAAGAAAATAAGTCATGAAAATGTTTTATGAAAGAACTACCCAGTGGTAGCTCTGTATTAACTATTTTATGGCAGTATGTCCCGATGCCAACTTCTTTTTAATCGTCTGAGCATGTTATTATTATGAAATATCTAAGGAAGATAGATAACGGACTATTGGGTTTGTGTGAATAGGGAGTTTGGAATGAAAAGAGGTGAATCAATTTCGGGCTAGGTCTGCGACAAATTGGATGTAGTAGTCATTTTGGATGAGTTGATTTGCGACAAAATAAGGGGCATTTAGGATTACGGTTTTCAAGGATTGGAAGCGGGAGGAATTAGATGGTTTAGGAGGGCCTTAAAGCTCGATTTCATACGTCCAAATATGTCTGATAATAGTGACGTAAATTAGTGTTTTGTAGTAGACTAAACATTTTGAAAATTTTCAAGTAAGTGTTGCAGTCATTGGTATCTTTGAGCAGTTTCATGTCGTTTCAGTCTGTTGAGTATACAAAAAACATTAAAATTCCAACAAAAGCCTTTTTCCAGAACTATTTCAGAAAATTTTTTTTTTTTTTTTTTAGAAATAATATTGCTTTATTGAGAAGTAATACAATCTGCCACTATCTTGGGCAATAAGTATTAGAGATAAAAGAAGTCATTCATTCCATATGTACAAAGTAAACAAACAAAAGTAAAATACCTCAATAACAAATGAAAAAAAAAATAAAAGAAAATAATTATAATCTTGGCCACATTCATACCTATATACAATATTTACATACTGCCTGGGAACTCCGAATCGAACCTCTGCATCTAGAAATGGATGCTGAGGCACAATGTCAGGAGATCCCAGCGCCTCTCAGTCAGCCGCGTCACCAATCTAGTCAGTGGAGACAGAGTGAGGGCGCTAGAGCCACACACTCTCAGGCATGAGTGGAGAAGTTGGCCATTACCAGCACTCCAATCGCGTATTTATAAGAGATCTCTCGGCCACTGCCGCCTCAACCTACGAGGAGGGTTGTAAGGATGGTTGTTACTAGATAGGGATTGTGCCAGGGGATTAGGAAGAAGAGTAAGTTTCTGGTGGAAAGTTGAGAATTTGGATGGGATCAGATCAAGGACATAAGAGATCTTGAGGTCATGGTGTAAGGTCTTGTTTGTAACATAATAGGGAGCAGTGACTATTGTTCTAAGGACTTTGGACTGAAAGGATTGGATACGTTTGATGTTCGAAAATTTAGTAGTGCCCCATAGTTCAATTCCGTTTTCTGAAAATTAGTATTCTACATGTCACTTTTAAAAAAACTAAAATTCTAAAATAAACGAATTTTGTTTCTATAATATTCTTATTTTTAGCAAGTCTAGAATATATTATCCGTTCCATTTAAACATATGAGCTATGTATTCTCGTAAACCTACAAAAACAGATTAAAATTATTAAATACCTGTACAAATACACCAAGAATATTTATTGGAATTTAGTAAATCATCATAAACCGAACGCCTTCATTCTAATAGACCATACCCGCAAGGCTTAAGCCAGTGATGGAAAGTGGGAAATTATTCTCTGCTATGAAGACATCATGTGAATACAAAATTAATCGGCAAACTAATTTAGCATGCAGAATTCAATTATATTTTCATTTATTATAAGAAGTACCAATAAAAAACTTTCCATTCTAGACAACAATCGTATAAAATTATCAATTTAGCCAAATAAGAATAGAAAATGATATTTTTAAAATACGGTTGAACATCTTATCATCCAACCTTTGATTGATATAATTGTGTAAGGTATTAAAATAAAAGTTCTTATATTGAAAAACACGTTGAGAAATTCAAGTATTTAGGCTCAATTTATTTTTTCTTCTTCTTCATCATTCAGTTTAAACTAAAATTCAATTTTATTTATTAATACTTAAATTATTAGTATTATTTATTTTATTTTACTTTATATTATATATATATATATATATATATATATTATATTATATATATATATATATACATTTTTGTTATTATATCCGTGCTTTATTTGTTATTATCAGTTATTTGTTTGTTATTTATTATTATCGTTAATTTTATTTTTATATGCCTTTATTTTTTATTATTTGTGAATGTTACTGTATTGTTTGTTTGTTTTAGTATTTTGTTCGTTGTTTTCTCTTCTTAAATTTTTTGTTATCCTGATATCATCATTTTGGTAAATCGTTTTTCCCTTTATTTTGTTTTTTGTAAAGATGTGAGGGCGAAAATAACCATCAGCAGTTTTTTGCCCTTAAAATTAAAACAACAACACCAAGTGAATTTGTAACAAAGTTTCTAGTGACCTAAACGTGAATGGTATTGTTTTACACGAATATAAAAAATATAATGTTATTTAGTGAATGTAAATATAATATTATCTAGTTTCCTCGTTAGTAATCAATGAGAAACCCCCAGAGAGCTTAGGAAAGATTTTTTGTGCTAGACTTGGGTGTGTCCCGTCTCAGGGGTGGTCCGGCGACGCCGCATCTTAGATATGATATACCATGGTCAAAATCATGAAATATCTTTAAATTTTAGTAGGTATTATTTATTATTTAATTTTAAATATGAAAAAATGATTATACCTCACATTAAACTAAAAATATGGTGCGCACAACACACGACTTTCACTTACATCCGTTATTCATACCAATTTAAGAACTTTTCAACAAATTTAAAAACGAAAATAAACTGTTTATGAATTATTTGCATTGTATTTTAGAAGAAACATGTGTTTTATTAAATAATCTATTATATTATTATCTACGACAATCAGTTTGTTTTGTCGGTTTTTCATCACTCTCCGTTAACTTTTACAATAGTGTGTATAATAATCTAATATTTTTTCTAAAATCTTTAGCATTTCAACGGTATATTATACAATATAAAAAACGAAAAATTGCATTAAAAAAATATTTTTGCAGTTATCTCCTTTAGTAGGTTATCGAATTCGTTTAACTTATATATTTACCTGTTTTTTAGATTTGCTAATCACGTGATATGGTTAATTCCATAAAAACTAAAAAATTAAAGGTACTTTAGAGGAAGAAATTTTGAAAATTCGGCATTCAACCCCTTTCAGACTATTTTAATCAGAATGAAACCTCCATGATATTAAAGCCCGTCTAATTTTACATGGAAATAGCGAGTTTAAACAAAATCGTA
Source organism: Piezodorus guildinii (assembly GCA_023052935.1). Taxonomy (NCBI): domain Eukaryota; kingdom Metazoa; phylum Arthropoda; class Insecta; order Hemiptera; family Pentatomidae; genus Piezodorus; species Piezodorus guildinii. The sequence continues at coordinate 70,074,690 of CM041293.1, forward strand.
TAGCTTTTTTTTAGAAAACCGTAAATATCTGCAAAATGCATGGTATAAAGTGCCTCTTCTGGTTAGCTGATTTTAAACAATCGGGCGTAAATTTGTCCTAAATATGAAATTTCAGTTTCATAGGATTTTTTCGTTTACAAGCTGGACACACAGACCTTTTTCGGACTTGGTCATTTGGATTCAGGAGACCCTAAAACGTGTCGAATTCGAAAATTTTCACAATCGCAATACTTCCCCTTACTATATATTCCATATATGTGAGTAAACTCTAAGTGAAAGTAAAAACAGATACTGTATTCGTCTACAGGGACTAAAAAAATACTTAAATCCATACATTTTTTTTTTTTTTTATTAAAATATTTAAAAAAAACAACCTGTACTACTACAACCCATGGAGGGTCTTGGGCTCAGTACATATAGAGATTCGTACTGTTTCAAGGCCAACGGCAGTGCAATGAGATGATTAGGCCTTAATCGCGCTTAGCCGCCAGGTTTTTCCCCAATTAATTTGGGTACCCACTTTATAGAGGCTGGGTCTGCCCCAGGAGGGTCTCTATTAACTTGCCTGCTGAAAGACTTTTTCAGGACTTCTTGTACCATGTTTTTCTTTTCGTCATATTTTTTTCAGAAATAACCTAAGGTCGACTGTGAGTGAATCCTCATTTATTAAATTATTGAAAAATTTTCTCTGGGGGATTCATCACGAACTCACAACCTTTAGCGTGAGAGACTAGCGCGCTAGCCACTCAGCCACGGGCTCCTCCCATTTTAAATATTAAATACTTTTTTAACGTGTTAGCTATTATTTGTATTGACACATTTCATATATTGATCCTCATAACTTTTTTTAGAGGAACATTAAATCAAACCTTTATAACAATTTAGTTTTAAATATGGAAACAACCTGTTTTCGTATCTTTCAATAATAATGAAATAATTAAGTAAAGGGAATATAAGATATAAAGGGAATATAAAATATAATATAAAATAATATAATATAAAATATAAAGGGAAATATATATTGACGCAGCACTATCGGTAAATTAATTTCACAGACGAAATTCCTTCGTAGCGTTTGAACACGAAAAATAATAATGAATTTAGCCATTAGAATTTCATCAGCATAAGAAGCCATCATCGGATTACTTGGCGCGGCATCATTATCACCACTGAAGGTTGGAAAATCAAAAGAAATTCTTTGAATACTTGGTTTGAGGGGGGAAGGGAGTCTACCCCACCGCCTCCCCATTATTCTTCCACTCCCTCTCTTCCGCAATTACAAAGATTATTTACCTCGAATTCATCTTTAGCATGACTCCAGTACTAAAAAAAAGAGAGAGAAAGCTGGAGTGATACCTATCTAATTGCAGCATGAAGGATTTCATCTGATATCTTACATATCCTTGAACTGAGACACAGACATAAAATTATTATAAGTTTTTGTTAATTCTCGGGTTATCGTGCAATTTTCCATAATCTGTCAAAATCGGCCAATTTTCTCCTGAATCTCTTCGAATTTCGTGGATTAATCAGTCCGTAATGTTAACGATTAGTAACAGTCACAAATAAAATGGAATACGGTATTTTAACTGCTATGATGTGACAAAAGTAGCTGAGTATTATTGTATACTAGCTGACCCGACAGACGATCTCTTGTCCTATGTCTTAGGGCGCGTTTATACTGCAACGAAACGGCTGAAGCTAGGATGAAAATAGGAACCGCTATCAATTTAGTCCCTAGAACGCGCGCAGTATAAACGCGCTCTTAGATAAATTGGTCAATCTGTACACGCGTGGTGCGATCACTAAGGAACAAGGCGATTGATATATATATATATATATATATATATATATATATATATATATATATATATATATATATATATAAAGAGAAAGAGAGAGAGAGAGATTGATAGATAGTGGGATTATTATTACCTTAGAATTAAAAAAAAATAATTTTAAAAAACCTGTCTACCAAACTAAATTTTCTCTCTTTTTCTTTCATAAGATCCTTCTCCTGACTGATTTGAACATAACAAAAAGATATTAGAGCTATCGGTCAAGCCAATTACGCGTGATGCGATCACATATAGAAAAGGCGATTAATTTATATATATATATATATATATATATATATATATATATATATATATATATATATATATAAGGTGTAGATTGTTTTAGGTGAAGGTCAATTTCTATGAATAAAATTGGTGGCTGATTTCTACTTCACCACTCTTTAACAGATAACAGTCACAAATAAAATGGAATACGGTATTTTAACTGCTATGATGTGACAAAAGTAGCTGAGTATTATTGTATACTAGCTGACCCGACAGACGATCTCTTGTCCTATGTCTTAGGGCGCGTTTATACTGCAACGAAACGGCTGAAGCGGTAGCTGGAATTAAATAGGAACCGCTATCAATTTAGTCCCTAGAACGCGCGCAGTATAAACACGCTCTTAGATAAATTGGTCAATCTGTACACGCGTGGTGCGATCACTAAGGAACAAGGCGATTGATATATATATATATATATATATATATATATATATATATATATTATATATATATATATAAAGAGAAAGAGAGAGAGAGAGATTGATAGATAGTGGGATTATTATTACCTTAGAATTAAAAAAAAATAATTTTAAAAAACCTGTCTACCAAACTAAATTTTCTCTCTTTTTCTTTCATAAGATCCTTCTCCTGACTGATTTGAACATAACAAAAAGATATTAGAGCTATCGGTCAAGCCAATTACGCGTGATGCGATCACATATAGAAAAGGCGATTAATTTTTTTATATATATATATATATATATATATATATATATATATATATATATATATATATAAGGTGTAGATTGTTTTAGGTGAAGGTCAATTTCTATGAATAAAATTGGTGGCTGATTTCTACTTCACCACTCTTTATTGACAAAAAAAAAAAAGAGTGTTAGTGCAAAGAGTGGTAAAGTAGAAATCAGCCTCCAATTTTATATATATATAGATGGGTTAATCAATCCATTTGAAATCGTCCAGAACTTGCCGTTCGACGTTAATGATTTTCATGACTTTTTGACGATTTGTTTTCTACCCTTTCCTGAATATAAAACTGTAAATAAAATAATTTTCTGGCCAATACTTTTACTCTTAAATTGAGCTTCGCGGCTGAAAACATGTGTTGGAAAAATCTCTGGTTCTAGTAATTTTCTAGATATGAAATCGAAACAAAACTAACAATAACATAAGAACATGCTTTGTATTTTTTTGTTCCCACAGCTCATTGCCTAACAGTAAATTTTGCAAATATAGAACCTTAGTACTTAAATTTCTCTACAAGTTCAAATGTATTTTAACGACTAATCACATGTTCTTATCTATATTTACTTCAAGTCCTATCTCATTACTTGTTTTCATTAACGTAATGTATTCAATCGTATACTTTCCACTATATCGTATACCGGTACCAAAGAACTCAGTATTTTACCCAACCAGATATAAACATTTCTCGGTTACCTATCCTATGACTTAGTATAGAGGTAAATTAAATAAAATAGATGAAAGGAAATATTCTTGTTTCAAACCCGATCTAATTTCAAACCTCTTCAAGTAATTATGACCCATTTTAACTTCCAAATTGTAAAATATTTGCATAAATACACTGCGAACGTGGCTCCGTGTTATTTTTTAAAGAAATAGAATAATCGAACCAGAATATATTGAAGATTCACAATAGTTTATTATATCGATAATATTTTGACGGACATAAAATCCAGAGACTGACGTCTGAATTATACAACTGTATAATCCGATCTGGCCAATTTGAGGTTCGAAGGGGATGGAGGATGGGGTGGATTTTATTGGAGGGGGTTGGTTATGTTGACACCCCTCGAGTGGTGGTATCGTCCTTACTACGGGTTCGTTAAGCCATCTTGTTTGTAAGTTACTTCTGAGGAAACGAGCACTTTAGTAAAGCCACTATTTTTTTCAACAATTTCGGATAATTGAGAGTCTTAGATCTTAGACCAGAAACATACGTAATACTGCAATTATTTTGCAAGGATGAATCAAATGATTTTTTGGGTATGTTGCCTAAAACAAGTCTCTGTTGGGAGCAGAACAGCCCCATGGAATAGAAATAATTATCCTCTTTCCTTCTCATCCTCTCGAAAAAAAATAAATAAATGGTTTAGCATGACAATATAATGATTCAAACTAGATATGTTCAATACGAAATTCTTTAATTTTTACTTTCACTTACCTATATATGAAATATAGATAGGGGAAAGTATTGCGATACTGAAAATTTCCTTCCCATTCCGATTCCACAAAAAAGGTCTGTGTTTGTGGTAAGTCCAGTACGAAAACGAAAAGCTGTAAAAAACTGAAATTTCATTCATTTTACAACTATACGTCCAAAATGTTACAGCAACAAATTCACCTAAATCGGCTGACCGGTGCTACTTTATACCATGCATTTTACATCTTCTTACGATTTTCTCCAAAACGGTTCAAACTATTTTGATTAAACTCGCTATAGCAATGTAAAATTTAACATGATTCAATATCGTGTAGGTTTCATTCTGGTTATAACAGTCTGGCTGGGCTTAAATGCCGAAAATTTAAATTTTCATCCTCTAAATTACCTTTAATTTTGTATATTCGATTATATTAAACATATCACCTTATTAGTATTAATAAAAAAAAAAAGGCTAAATATAAAAAGTTTAACGAATTTGCCGACCAGTTAGAAGAGAAAAAACAGAACATATTTTTTACGTGTTTTTTTCTGTATAAAAGAATAGTGGCTATACAAATTAAAGGCTAGAAATTAAAAAAAAAAATGTTATCTTATATAAAACGTTATGGTAGGTAATGTAAAGTGACGAAAAGGACATCAAGCTAGGTGATTTTTGTGCATAACATTTTGATATTAGGGGTACTCACGACGTTTGCTATAGCATATTTTTTGTGCTATTTTGCTAAACTCATCGAGTTTCTACAGGAAATAACTGTAGGGGTACCCATTACGTTTGCTATAGCATGCTATTTGTGTTATTTTGCTAAACCCGTCGAGTTTCTACAGTTATTTCCTGTATAAAATTGATGGATTTAGCACAATAGCACAAATAGCATGCTATAGCAAACGTAGTGAGTACCCCTTGTATAAACTAGACGGGTTTAGCAAAATAGCACAAAAATTATGCTATAGCAAACATAGTGAGTACCCCAATTGTTAAATCTTTTAACACGTTCATGTGATTTCCAATGACTGCTCTGTGAGGCGGCGCTAGAATTTATTTAAAATAAATAACTAAGAAGATGATAATGGCAATTCTTCTGAACCTATAAAATTAAAGGTAATTTAGAGGAAGACAATTTTAAATATCGGCATTTAGGCCTTGTCATCAGGAGACATTAAAACGTGTATTTCCGTTGAAAACTGAGAACACAAGACTTAAGAAAATAGATATTCAATCTCCACTATTTAAATTCAGTTTGTAAAAAAACACAAATTTTCGTGAGGTAAACTCGTTATTCTACTTGATCTAATTAATTTTATCTAAATAATATTAGGATAATTTTAATATTATAAATAATAATTTGGTGTCAGAGGAATAATTTAATAAATTAAGTGTTTGTTAAAAAAAAATTCGTAAGTGTCGTTGAAAATGTCCCTTTCACAATAGCTTAAAAAGATAAATTATTGACAAATATTAAATGATTTTTACTACTAATTGAAGTTTGTTGGAGATCATATAATTTAAGCTAAGAGCATAAACCTTTTTTTTCAGTGAAGCTGAATAGCAACAATTCATAAATTGAATAAACTCTTGTAAATTAAATTGAAAAATCTAGATCAAAAACCGAAATTATTTATCAAAACATACTTGTATAATTGTATAAAATATACATGTTACACTATAACGAATTATCTTTATAATAAAGTATTATAACAATATTATAGTATTTCATTGGTTCATTACGTATATAATTATTATTATTAATCATGTAATTAGGAGATTATTTTTATGATATTACCCATATTATACAAAAATATGTATATGATTTCATTGATTGATCAAGCGACTAACTATAAAAGTTGAACGAATTTTTGATAACCAACTAAAGGAGGTAAAAATATTTTGGTTTTTTTAAAAATAAGATCAGTAAAATAGATGTATAATACGCCATTGGAAAGCTAAAGATTGTAGAAAAAAATATAATCTTATACACAAAGTTGTAAATCAAAGTAATGTAAAGTGACGAATAGGTTATAAACTTATAACTGATTATTAATAATTTATTTTTATTTTTTAATTTAACCTTATTTAATAGTTCTTAAATTTATTATAACAGCTGAGGTAAGTGAAAGTATTGTGCACCAGAGTTTTTTATTACAAAAAAAAAAAAAAATCTTTAGATAAATAGGTACATTACAGTATATACATTGCCGGGGGAACCTTGGACTTCGTTGGGTCTAAGAAAACTTACGACTTAATCTGATTATTAAGCTGTGGTGATGACCAATATATTTTGCTATGATTTATTATAATAATTACAACCAAATCGACCTGACTAGATGAGATTATCAATCTCATGCTTTTGCAAGCCAACCTAACATGGTTTCTGCTCATGAACTTGCCATATAGATAAATGTAACCCTACGCCTTTATAATATCAATTCTAACGAAAATAGACTTAGATGAAATATTTACTCAAGTATATAATGAGGACTAAATAATTATTAAGAGGATTAACACATGTCAAAGAATGGTAAAATAATGTCGAAAATCGACTAATGATAATTTCTTAGTTTTATTAATTTTCCAAAAGGATATTTTCAGAGCATAATATTTGAAACACTGGTATTGGAGTATGAAAAATCGATGCTGATGAGATAAAAAAAAAAAAAAATATATATATATATATATATATATATATATATATATATATATATATATATATATATATATATATTAAATATAATAGTAAAATGTAAGTTTGTATTAATAATAATTAGTAATTTAGGAACATCGTTCATTTTTTATAAAACATTGTCTGAAATGGGTGTGTAAAGTTGTTTATCTTACAAGGAGAGGATTACAAATATGTCACACCGAGTTCGATGAAATGTTTCTTGGTGAAACTAGACATTAAACGATTAGTACCTGCAAAACATCAGGGGCCAAAGATCTCCAGGACTCTCGTAAGAAAATCGTAAAGTTTGTGTGCGAAAAACACATTTTATTTAATATCTCTAGTTCAGTGAAGGTAGGAAAATAATTTTAGTGTCTAAATGAAAAATGAAAAAAATAAGGCTTTAAAATATTTAAGTTCTTTGCTTTGTTATTTTTTTTATTTTTTATTTCAAAGCCCCTTGTAGTTTGGGTTAAAATTCTCGAAACTGTTGGTTTGTTGGCTCTCTCTTCTACTTTACATGGTACATTTTAAGAGCGGGATGAGGAGGCGGGAAAAGATGTTTTCTTCGTAGGTCATTAATCTTCTTCCTGTGATGATTCCTCACAGGATTTTTTATTCATTGATTAATCCTCAGTGAAGGCTGAGGCTCCCTACATATTGTTGCCAGTGGCCTACCTGTTGTGGAAAGAGTCTGAAATAAAGGGTTTGTACAATATTTTAAGCTGTCAAAGAATTTAATCTGTCTCCTAGTGATGTAGTCAATCACTGTCGGGAGTTCGAAGGTAGAGTGCAGTATGTCTGTTTTAGTCTTTTGTAGTGTCGTATGTCTTACTATACGTCTCAGCACGCCGTTCTGAAACTGTTGGAGCTTCTTCGCCGTGGCAGGTTTTATATTAGCTAAAATGGGTGCACCATGCAGCAGTGATGGCCTGATCACGCTTATATAAATCATTGATTAGAGGCGGAGTGATGGGTTTGGAGATTTCAGAAGATGGTTCAGTCGGTATGTCTTGGACCTCACCATCTTTATTTTTTTATTGCAGTGACGAGTTAGTGTCAAGTGCCTATCGAGAGTGATGCCAAGATATAATATACTGTTCGTCGGTTTGCTTACTATGCCCACTACCTTATAGGTTCTTGGAAATCGACGCTTGTTTTTCTGGAAGGAGAAAATAATACAGTCCTTCTTTTTGGGATTGACTGTAACATTTAGTCCTTCCAGTTTCCTGGTGATTTCCACAAACCGCCTCCGCCTGCCGTAGAGCTGTCTCTGCACTTATTGAGCTGCTATAGTTAGCAATGTCATCGGCATATGCCGCAACAGTCGCTCGTTTATAAAATTAACAACAGTCGCTTGGTTATAAAATTAAATTAAATTTTGATAAAAAATTGTAATAAACTCTTTTCAGGAATGAGGAATCGTAATCTGAGCACAGTTTTAACGAAACCATTTCAAAAGTACTACTTCAAAGAGATTATTTATATTTTTGGCGTTATAACCAAGCATAAAACTTAAATATTTTAATGGTTATTTTTACTTGCACTTACTATATATAGTAAGGGGAAGTATTGCGATCGTGAAAATTTTCGAATTCCAGTTTTCAACGGAAATACACGTTTTAGGATCCCCTGAGTCAAAATAACCAAGTCCCGCAAAAAAGTCTGTGTGTGTGTGTGTGTGTGTCTGTGTGTGTGTGTTGTGTGTGTGTGTTGTGTGTGTGTGTGTGTGTGTGTGTGTGTGTGTGTGTGTGTGTGTGTGTGTGTGTGTGGTAACTCCCGGGCGGAAACGGTAAGTCCTATGAAACTGAAATTTCATATTTAAGACAACTATACGCCCGAGACGTGACAAAACTTTTTTCATCAAAATGAGCTTACCAGAAGAGGCACTTTATACTATGCATTTTGCACCTTTTTTCGATTTTCTCGAAAACGGTTCCGACGATTTTGATTAAACTCGCTATATCGATGTAAAATTTAATGGGCTTTAATATCATGTTGGTTTTATTTGGATAAAAATGGTCTGACAGGGCTTAAATACCGATATTTTAAATTTTCTTCCCCTAAAGTACCTTTAATTTTGTAGATTCAATAATAATAACTATATTATCTTGTTAACGCTGATGAAAAACAGGTAAATATATAAATTGAATCAATTCGATACCCAACTAAAGGAGAAAACAGAAAAAATATTTTTTTAATGCAATTTTTCGTTTTTGAACATAAGAGCAGTAATATACATGTATGATATACCGTTGGAAAGCTAAAGATTTTAGAAAAAATATCATCTCATACACAAGCTTTTAGAAGTTAATAGAGAGTGATGAGAAGAAGATAAAACTAACTGATTATTTTAGATAATAAAATAAAAGATTTTTTAATAAAACACATGTTTCTGTATAAATTAAATTTATTTAATTCTTTAATAGTTTCACGTATTTTTAACTCTAACTCTATTTGAAAATTCTTTCATTTATTTTTCAAATTGATGTAAGTGAAAGTCGTGTGTTGCCCGCACCAGATTTTTTTCATTATTCTGCTTTCAAATTGAGTAATTTCAAGGAGAGGATCCCAAATGTCACACCGATTTTGATTAAATGGTTTTAAGTGAAACTAGAAATTAAACTATTAATGTATGCAAAATATCAGGGGCTAACGATCTCCAAGAGTCTCGTAAGAAAATCGGAAAGTTTGTACGCGAAAAACACATTTTATTTAATATCTCTGGTTCTAGTGAATTAGTTTTATTATATAATTTATATTATTATAATTTTGGTGTTAAAATTACTCTATTTCAAAGCAGAAAGGTGTGAAAAACGCTGAAAATTATTACAAAATGGTTTATTATTTCCAAGTAACAGTATTAGGGTATAACTGTAAATATAAGTATTGATTAAGTAATATGAAGAGCAATAATTCATATCACTACCGCTGAATTAAAAACGCAGTATCTCAGCTATTTGTTGACCAATGATTCCTTTTTCATTTTGTCGGAAATTTAATTCTCTATCAAATAGCACTAAAAGCAAAAATTGTTGGTATTCACTTATTTATTAATTAGGAGAAACAGATTTTTTTTTTTTATTCTATTTTATTATAGTATTTTATTCTAAGGTATCTTAAAACGTAAGCTATTAAATTTTTAACAGGGGTAATTTTTTTGGGTCGATCACAAAATGATAAATAACATGTAAATATGCAAGTTGAGCGAATTTGATAAACGAGTAAAAGAGAAAAGTGCAAACAAATTTTTTTATGCAATTTTTGTGTTTTTGAACACATGAATTGTAATATAGATGTATAGTGTACCGTTGGATAGCTAAAGATTTTAGACAAAATGTTGTCTAATTCACAGAATTATAAAGGGTAATGGTGAGTGATGAAAAGCCGATGAAACTAACTGATTTTTTTAGATAAAAATATAATAGATTATTTAATAAAACGCATGTTTCTAATTGATATTCAAAATAATTAATTCTTTAACAATTTATTTGTATCTTTAAATGTATATAAAAATTCTTAAATTGATTTTAAAAACGGAGGTAAGTGAAAGTCGTATGTAGCCGGGACCAGATTTGTTTTTACTTATAACAATATAATTCCTAAACAGCACGTTCTGCCGGTAAATGTTCTGTACGGAAATAACTTCAAATTTACAATGCGAGCAACACCAACACAGCGTTTTAGGCTCAGTAGTTTTCAATTAAGCCTCCACACTTAATGTAGCAAACCGTGTTTTTTTTTTTAGATGAGGAAGATGGTTGGGGGGTGCGGTCATAAATTAAAACTACACAATTAAAAATAAGAGTTATTTTTATTATGTGCCGACGTTTCGGCCTACAATGTGGGCCTTCATCAGGGCTAAAAGAAACAAGATAACAACCAATGTAATTAGACTTAATAATGCGTTAGGTATATAATAATAATATGACAGTAATAAATTATGGGAACATAAATAATATTAAATGTAAAATGATAATAAGATGACAATTATAAAGTATGGAAATAAGGTGACAGTTATAAAGTATGGAAATAAACAAAATTAAGATGATAGTTATAAAGTATGGAAGTAGACATAATTGAGATGATAATATTGTAATGAGAATATATAAATAGAGACTCAGTAAATGAAAAAAAATGATAAAGGAAAAATATGTGAACAATTAAAATTTTAAATATTAACAATTATGAGTTGATATATGACGGTAATATATTAAAAACATAGTTAAGAGTATAGGTAATATATAAAAAAAATATAGTCATTACAAAAGAGAAACAGTATGAATAAAAAATAATAATTTAAATTTTAAAATAATGTAATATTAAACTAATAATTATATGTCAGGATATGTAATGGAGAAATATATGAGTATGGAAAGGGGGAGAAAGAAATGGGCGATGAAAAAAGACCCTTATAAATAAGAAAAAAATATACATACATGACGTGCAAGCGTTGCCTACGAAGTGATGTTTCTCAGTTTAAAAAACGCTCATTGCGTGGAACGGAAAATATGAGAACTAGAATGTCCGTTAGGAAAATTCCAAGAAGCTAAGTTATGTTTACTGATTCGATTGTTAAAAAATAGCCAAAAGTCATTACTTGAGAGTACTTGAGTTATTACTTATGGGTATTTGATAAAATTGTAAGAAATAGTGACGAGGTAAAGATTAAAAGATTTTTTAAGTAATAACGGATGACGATAATAAATGATGAATGATGATAAGGTAATAACGAATGACGATAAGGAGCTGTCGAAGGAAATGATAAATAAACAGTAATCTAGTAGGTAAACAAATAAATAAATAAAAAAGGGGAGTACGAAAATTAAATAAATATATAAATAAAAAAATGATAATAAATAAATAAAAATAAAATTATGAAGAGATGATCAGGTGGTTGTTTAAAAAATGAGCTAGGGATGCTTTATTAAATTTAATATTTGGGAATAAGCTAGTGACAAGTTATGTTTGTCAGTCTTTTGATTAACAGGAAGGGGTTCTAGTTGTATGTAAATGCATTCTGTAATGAGTCGTTTGTCATGGTTGGGAACAGTGGCAAGAATGGATGTTTTATCAAAATCAAAGGAATGGTTAAGGGTTAAGGAATGTTCTGAAAGTTTTGAAGCGGTAGAATTTTTAGAGGAAATTGTATATTTGTGTCGGGTGATGCGATCTTTGAGAAGGTTTTTGGTTTCACCAATATAGGCAGAGTTGCAATTAGGAGTTCCGCAAGGGACTCTATAAACAATTTTTGAACGGTGGTCTGTTGGTATACTGTCTTTAAGTCGGCTGTAAATATTGGAGAGTTTGTAGTGGGATTTTAAAGCAAGTCTGAGGTTTGGATAGAAGGATTTTAATGATTTTTTAATTTTTTCTGAAAGAGAGGGAATGTAAGGTACGGATCTATATAAGAGAGTTGGTGATGATGATGGAGTAGAAAGAGAGGTTAATTCAGGTTGAGACTGATTTCTGTAGTTATTTATAAGTTTGTTTATGATCACGGTAGGGAAGTTATTGGCCAGGAGAATTGTCTTTATGCGGTTAATGTTGATGTCGTGGAAACGGGGATCGGAAAGGAAAAGGCTTCGGTGTATAAGATTTTTAGCAACGTTAATTTTTTGATGATGGGGATGTTGGGAATAAAAGTTTAATAGTCTGCCAGAGTAAGTCGGTTTTGTGTACCAGTCAGTGGATATTGTGTTATTAGGGTTTCTAATGATGAGGAGGTCAAGAAATGGGAGGGAATTGTTAGTTTCGGATTCAGCGGTAAAATGTAGGCGGGGGTGGTAAGAGTTAAAGGCTAAAAGTATGTCAGTAATTTTGTCGGGGTTAAGAACAAGGAGGAGGTCGTCTACGTATTTTTTAATAAGAATAATATCCTCAGGAAACTGAGGGATTATCAAATTTAGTAAATCGTTAAGGACAATATTGGCGAGGTCAGGGGCGAGAGGATTTCCCATAGCCAGTCCTGAAATTTTATTAAAGAACTGTCCATTGAATGTAAGGTATCCGGAATTGCAACAAAGGTTGAGGGATTCTAGGTATGAAGGGCAATTAAGTGAGGTATGGGGTTCAATAGAAGACCAGTTATCTTCGATGATACATAGGGCTTTATCTATAGGAATATTGGTAAACAAGCTTTCTACATCAAAGGAAACAAGGATGTAATGTTCCGGAATAATGAAGGATATTAATTGTTCGCGGAGAAGAAAAGAATTTTGGATATCGTAAGGATTGTTGTGACTAAGATGTTGTAAAGAGGGTAGTAAGAATTTACTGAGGTTAACAGAGGGTGAGTTGATATTCGATGTGATAGGGCGGAGGGGGATACCTGGTTTATGATTTTTTGGGAGTCCATAGAAGCGAGGAGCAACGGAATTATAGGAAATAAGGTTTCTATAGCTGGGATAGTTTATAAATTTTGAATCTAAAAGAGATTTCAGGTGTTTATTGAATTTAGTTTTAAGTGAAGGGGTGGGATCGCGGGATATAGGAACATAAGTGGATCTATCGGAAAGGAGAATGTTCATTTTGTCATTATATTCGGAACGGTCCATGATTACAGTCTTGTTTCCTTTGTCAGTTCTGGTTACTATGATGTCGTCATGGGATTTTAGGAAAGCTCGGGTAAGAGATAAGTCTTTAAAGAATTGAGGTGAAAAATTTGATGGTGAGGAAGGTGGATGTTGGAGATGATTGGATATAATATTGCAAACAGAAATCCGTGACAACTCCTTATCGTCATTAGAATTGGATATAACATCGTCATTAAAGATAAATTCCAAATCAGTAATGAGTTGAGGAATAATTTTGATTGAGGTGTTGGGAGCGGAAAAATTTGGTCCTGAACTTAAAATATCTTTAACATAGGGTGGTAAAATGGTGGAAGAAACATTTTGAACCCAGTTTTGGTCTCCTTTAGGATAAATGTTTTTTTTTGTTTTTTTTCATTGGAACCAATAAAGCTCCTAACCGGTAAGTCCTAGGGAGAAATAAATAAATACAATAAATAAATAAAAAACAACTAGTCTCTACTAAATTTTAACTGGGAAGTAATATTCAAATTTTCGATTTGAGCAGGACGTGTCAAACTGAGAGTGAAAAAATGTTACGCAATGAAAGTTACAGACCCCTAGCCAAAAGAAATCCATGTTAAAATACTTTCAACTATAGAGAACAATAAACTGGGACGGCGATTTTAACCAACACATTATTTATCAAATCGGCCTAGCGACACGCCGCTTTTTGTTTTTGATTAGTCAGTTTGCTGCTGGGTAACCCGCTATTCACCAAGCAAATCGTCTGCAGTATGAACAAGGGTAGAAGGATTTAGAATTCATTGAAGTATAAAAACTGATACCTATCGAGTTATCGAATGTGAATGACTACAAATTAAATATAGAAATGTATTTTTATTATGACTCTTGGCCACCAGGCTAATGAGAGTGTTAAACGAGACGTGTAATGACCCAGTATCGGCAAGTGAACGCGCTATACAGAAGTGTGCCTAAAGGGTGCGCATGTGTGAACCCCTTTTTTATGCAGCTGTGAACTCCGACAAAGGGTGAGCAAGTGCACATGGCAGGTGCATTTGACTTTTAAACTAATAGAGTTTATTAGGAAGAGGCTTCGGTCAAAGTTATTGTTTACAAGGGCCAGCCGATGGGATCGAAATTCCGTGGGCGGGCGAGAGAGAGCCGACGGGAGAGAGAGAGAGAGAGAGGGAAAAAACGGAGGCGCCGGGCATATAACCCTAGGTGGGTGGTGGGGGGAAGCTTCACTAATGACGGGGTGTGGGTGGATGGGCGGGGGCCGGGAGCGGGGTAGGTCACCCGGCCTCTTCCCCCCCTCGGTCTACGGTAGTTCCGCGCGATCTCGTCCTCTGACCTTATCAACCGCCTACTTTGGTCGCTCTTGACGCCCCTTAGAAACATCTCCACCTTGCGCACTCATCGATATACAGTCACCCCTATCCTCTCCTATAAAATAAACCTATTCTCAGCCAGTTCCGACCACATTATCCCGGATGCGCGGGCGCCAAATGCATTCTGACCATTCAGATCTAATCGCGATTCAGGAGTCGGATAACCACCTGCTACCCCACCCACTACGCAAGGGCGTTGTCCTCCACTTTGTCAGGTATGCAGTTGGTAAGAGTCTGGGAGGAAGAAAAAAGTTTTGTGAATGGTCTGAAAAAAGTGCCTCTAGACAGGTACTACAAAGGCTCCTTAATGACCGAAAATGGATGAGTATTATTTTGACAACTGGCAGTAACTATCAATATAGCTGTGTTGGTGGTCTGGTGGTCAAAACGCAGTTTATCTTTTCAAGGAGCCTTCAGTCATCTCCGAAATAGACCTTATGAACAATTACACATAAGTGCAAAAGATTTCGATTGAAAAAGGATAATTGTTAACAATTGAAACACGGATTACACACTTCTTCTTCTTCATACTTCTCTAAATAGTCTTCTTCGTATCTTAGTATCTTTGGCTCAGACCAGGTCTGTCTTCTCGATTCTTCCAGGACACAGCTTTGCAGGGTGTGCTCAGCGCATTGGACAGTGCAGATTAATACGTGTTTCTTGTAGAAAGCTCCTCAAAACAGAAGAATCGATGAATCAAGTATAACCCTTGGACTTTGTAGTCGTCGGTTCCTTGAAATGTTATGATTCCTGTCAGAAAGTCCTTGGCAATGTTTGGCAATGCCTGAAATTGTTCGTATGTCTTAACCTTGGAGGTAGTTCATTATTAATGACGCAGAATGGTACTTTACTCTTAAGTACCTTCTCTCTACTAGATTTCATTATCTGTTTTAGCGAAACATTATAAAAACTAAGTATGCATGTGATTTACTTTTAAATTTAATATCAACTAATTAGAACTGACAAAGACATTTCTACTTACGGTTCATCCCAATTTCATTGATTGAGATTGAATCGTTCAGTTACAAACATATCTGTTTTGATTGTAGCCCCTTTCAATGCAGCGATAGGTAACGTCACTCCATATTAACCTTTTACATTTCAGCTAGCTACAAGTTGAAAAATATTGCTCTTTGCTTATCCTTAGGTATTTTTTCCGGATAGTGGTATTGAACGATTGGTTGATCGCTCATTGCGTTTTAAATTTGATAATTTAGGATTGAAATTATCGAAATTTCGTTTAAGTGGCACCATCTTGCTTAACTGACACTTCAGAAAAATCTTAAATATAACAAGCGGTTATTACGTTTTTTGGAGAATTCGTAAAACCACAACGGTTAATCTGTTTTAACTGAGTTAATAAACGGTAACTTTTAGGGGTCACTTGTAGCTGGGTGGCTAGCGTAACAGCCTCCCATGCTAAAGGTCACGGGTTCAAACCCGCAGGTGGTCCTAGGATTTTTTAATGGGAGTAAAAAATCCTTAGTTACGCCGTCCTTCGGAGGGGACGTTAAAAGGTGGTCCCGAGTCTATGCGATGTCAGGTACTCGTTAAAGATCCCTATTCTAATAAAACCTGGATAGGCAAAATTTAGGACTCCCACTGTAGCATCGTCCGATTAGCCATAGTAGCATAAAGTGACGTTAAATAAATAAACAACGGTAACTTTTATTCTGCTAAAAAAAATAATAAATGTCAAAGTTTATGTCATCCCTTTCAAAAATGAATGTAAAATGTTTTAATGTTTAAAATCTCATGACTTATGAGTCAATTATATAACAGTCACTAAGAAATATTTAACACAACAATCTCTTAAATTCTTTTATTATTATAAATTGTATGTAAATTACTGACATTGCGGACCAATAAAAACTCTACGAACCTTAATAATAGAAAATGGATCGAAAGGTGCGTTAATTTATTTTAAAAATTTCTTTAATTAGTCAACTGAATCACTACTAAGCCCAAATACAAGACTTATATAAATATAAGATAGAAAAATCGAATTCGAAAACTTTCACGGTCGCAATACTTTCCCCTTGCTACATATTTCATAAATAGGTAAGTGAGAATAAAACTCTCCTTCTTAATACTATATTTAAAGTAAGTTAAAAAAAAGGTATCGTTTCATTAATATACAAAAACAAAAATATAAGAAATTTTGTTAAGTGATTTGGAAGAAACTTCAAATTGCACAAAAATTATTTTTTGTTTAGTCCAATTAAATAGAAAAGATTGAAATTAAAAAAAAAATCTGTAATAACACTTTATTTAAAAAAAAGTTTTTATTTATTTATTTGATTACAGTTTTAGGAGCCATCTACAACTAACTATATAGGTTGGAAGCACCAGGGTCACAAATTATTTACAGATTTGAGAACAATTTTTTTTTTCTCAGGGAAATCAACAAATTTTCTTGATTTTTGTGGTCCATTGTTTCCTTAAAAAATGAGAAGGACTAATTTTACTATTTCGAAGGATTTGCCCGATTTTCATATATTAAGGAATCTTTTATTTTATTTTTTATTCTAACTTAATGTTTATGAAAGGAATCTTAACAATTGACATATATTGTAACTAGGATGCGGTTCAAAATGGAAGAGAATCACTATTTTTGACTCGATTCTCCTTTCAAAAGCATACGAATCGAAACATTTCATTGGTAACAAGGATTACCACACTAAAAAAAAACACTTTTTAATATAGAAACTCTCTATATAAAAACGTTCTAGAATGAGACTAATATAAATAAAATAAACCAAAAAAAGCCAAAGAAATGAACTAAATATTTTTTTTTTTATATTTCTTTATTTCCAGATCGGCTGCGTGAGCCATACATGGTTTTTTAATATAAAAAGAATAATTATTACAACTTGTAACAATAGAAAAAGTGGGGGTATAGTCTCATACACAAGACACCCCTAACGATAATAGATTTGTAATTATTCCCAAGAATTGAATAATGAATTAAATTGATGAGTAAAATACAAATTAAATAAAGAAAAAAATATATATATATATATAAAGAAAAAAAATTAATTAAAAAATAAATTAAAAAATAAATAAATAAAAATAATAATAATAAATAATAAAAAAATTATAAAAATAATAATAAAATAAAAATAAACCAGCTAGATTAAATATGAGGCTTATTAAACTAAATAATAATATTTACAAGATGTCTTGTAGAAGCCTGGGTTTGAGCCTACGAGATAAAGTTGGAACTCCTATGTTGTATGCCACTGCACCTCTGACTGCTGGTAGCTGAGAGTGGTATTTTCTGAAGCGGTTTTTGATAAAATCTTCGATGTATTCTATATGTAGCTCGCGGTGTAGTTGACTATTTCTAATGAACCATGGGGCATCTACGGCTATTCTTAATATTTTGTTTTGGAATACTTGTAATTTTTTTTAATGAACTAAATAGAATATATTATATTATATTATGTTATTTAAACCAACAATATTAAATTCTACAGCCTGTTTTTTTTTTTTAAGTTCATTTATGATACCCAACACTAGATAAAAAACAATGTAATCCTAGATTAATAAGTATTCATTTAAATGAAACAATTAACAGTAATATTCCTAGATTTCTTAGTTCGATTTCGTAAAACTAATAATTAAATAGCAGGTAATATAATCAATTAAAATGTTTAATCAATTAAATGACCGAGTAAAAGGTGAATTCATACTATTAGTCCAAATCTGATCGGATTTCACCGACTCTACGCCAAAAGCAGCCGATTTTCTATTTATCCTGCGAAAATAATTAAATCGCCCCTGTAAACAAGTGTATGAAGGTAAAAAAATCTTGTAAGTTTTTAATTTTCCGGTTTTCTGGAAATTAGGTTCAAAACGAATAATATTACAAAAGAAGAACGATCTAATTAACCGCTTTTTCCTACCTTTATTTTAGGGAAAAAAATTGATTTTTTAATGTAAAAGTACTGGCTATTAATGAGGAATAAAGCAAAATTATTTTTCTTGTTCACTACCGAAAAACATTAAATATAAATCATATTACTCCAACCGTGATGAAAATGTTACTTGTAAAGGAGAGTAATGGTTAAGTAATGTCATTCAAATTTAATAACAAAAAAAAAAATTAAGAAAATTCTCATAACACCGTTTATAGAGGGAAATTATTTACCTATCTAGTTATAATAATTAAAAATCTTAACATCCGTTGTTAAAATCAATTTAAAAACTTTTCAATAAAGTTTCCTAGGATAGCACTTTAATTAACTGAAGTTATAGTTAACATATGTTTGAAGGAATAGCAATAGAAATTATTACCTACAAGAATCATTTAATTTTCCGTCATCATATACGACTCTGTATATAGGACTTCTATTTTCCTTCTCCTCGCGCGGATCTCATTACCACGTATGAGGAGCGTCCCACGGGTGGCGGATGTGGGGATGGTCGGTGGAATTTCCTCGGAAGCTCCTCCCGGCTAAGTCCGATGGACACGCTGATCAACAATGAGGGCGGCCCTCCAGGTTTGCTGGAGGGTGTGACGTAGGTTCGAACTATCCTAAAGTCCTACTTTATTTATTATTATTATTTTAACTTTTATTTATTAATATATAATTATAGTTAAATTAAATATAATATATATAGTTATAATTATAAAATTATTACTTTTTTTTTTTTTTTTTTTTTTTAATAAAATCATTAGCTTTCTTATACATATATATATTAATATCTTATACATATATATTAATATTGTGTTTGTAAAACATATTTACCTAAAAAACAATTTGCTATTTCCTCCTCTAGTTGGTTATCAAATTCGTTCGATTTGTATATTTACCCTTCAAGTGATGGTTGATGAAGTATAGAAGGTAATGAAAGAAAGAAATTACCTAATGATTTCTTAAAATTTATTTTATTCATCTATGTTTATATACACATATTTGTATATTGGTAAATTTTTTTCATTCAAATTAATAAAGCTCCTAAACTGTATGTCCTAGCGATAAAAGCTTTTAAACAAAAAATATACTCCATAAAATTTCTGATCAGGAAACTATTGGCAAATTTTTGATCTAAAATTAAGAGACTTCTTCTCCTTCTTCCAGTGGCGCGACAGGCCGTGTAGGCCCTGGGCCTCGTGGTGTAATCTCTTGGGAGATTACACTCACGTTTATTGATGCATGTTGTAGGGTAGGGTCATCACTCACTACGCCTAATTTTTGAGTGACCACCATTTGGCTGACGGGTCTCACATACCCGGGGAGAGGCTGTGAGTGAATCCCCAATTAATTATATCCTTATAAAAGCCCCGGCGGGACTGGGATTCGAACTCACAACCTATAGCGTAAGAGACTAGCGCGCTAGCCACTCAGCCACGGGCTCCCCAAATCATTATTATATAGTATAATAACAGACTAGAGTGTTTCAAAAAGTTACTTTTTTTAGGGTGAAAAAAAAAAAGTTAAACAATAAAAACTATAGTTAATAAAAAACTACATAACCCAGCCAAAGAGATATCCATATCCAAATAAATATTTGACATAATTTTTTAAAATTTATTTAACACTCCTTTATACTGCTGTGGCTAATCGGAAGATTTCACATAATTTATTTAAAACAACAATATAATTTGCCTTTCAAAAGAAAGGAATTTCTAAAATAAACAAATAAAAATAAATATTAATTTATCAAAATATAAATTATTAGCAGGTGCATGTATACCTGTGTCTTCCCATTTTTCGCAGCTTGCACGCCAAATTACGGCGACGCTCTATTATGTTTTGTTGGCAAACCAATGATGTGTAGCCGCCTGAAATATAATGACTTTTTTTTTTTTTTCAAAAACTTCAAATATTGAATCTGGATCTGCACCAAAAATAAACAAGATGATATGGTTATTTTTATAGATTCTACAAAATTAAAGGTACTTTAGAGAAAGAAAATTTAAAATATTGGCATTAAATTGTCAATGTCAGACTATTTCAATCAGAATGAAACCTACACCATATTAAAACCATTTAATTGTACATTCATATGGCGAGTTTAAGAAAAATCTTCAGAGCCGTTTTTTAAGAAAATTGTAAACAGGTGCAAAGTGCATGATATAAAGTGGCTCTTCTGGTCAGCTGATTGATTATGATGAAAACGTTGCTGTGACATGTCGGCCGTGTATATTTAACTTAAATATGAAATTCATACGGTTTTTTTTTTTTTCGCTCTAGACTTACAACACACGGGCACACACACACACAAAGACCTTTTGCGGGTCTTTTGGACTCAGGGGACCCTAAAACATGTATGTTCGGTGAAAACTCGAATTCGGAAATTTTCACGACCGCAATACTTTCACTTACTACATATTTCATATACAGGTAAGTGAAAGTAAACTGCTGCAAATTATCTACAATGGTTTATTATTTCTAAATAACTGTATTAGGGTATAACTTTTCATATAACAGCTGTTAATAGGCAATTAACTAATATGAAAAGCAATAAATAATCCAAATAAAAATGTCATATAACCACTGCTAATTTCAAACCGCTATATCTCATCTAGTTCTGAACTAACTTCAATGACTGTTTTTTCATTTAGTAGGAAATTTAATTCTCTATGACATAGCGCTAAGTGTTAAATAAATATTAGTCACGCACGGCGTAAGGCGGACAAACGATTTTTTTCTATTCTTTATTCGGGTTCTATGTATCTTGAAACGTGAGCCCTAAACTTTTGAGGAAGGGTATTTTTATTTATTTATTTTTTTATCGATTACAAAGGTGTATTACTGAAAATAATAAACCAAAAAATATATAAAAGTTAATAAATTAGAATTTCCGCAATGTCCGCTTTTCTCTATAATTATCTTAGTTCATATATACATATATAACTTCTTCAACTGCCTCACGTACTCTCAGTAAAAATGTGTTCAGGTGATTTTTGTTGATAGAATAAAAAAGTATAGTCTTTTATTTAATCAGGACACCTCTACGAGAGAAAAAAAATAAACATAATTGAAATATTGCCTTAATATATTAGATAGAGAAAATAAATAAAAACTTTACCAATATATTATATTCCCATAACCCACGTTGTCAATGATATAGAATCGAAGTGTTTACAAAACGAAAAAGGAATCATTGAAATCGGTAGAGAACTAGCAGAGAAACAGCGTTTTGAAATTAGCAGTGGTGATTAGCCATTTTCTTCTGATTAATTTATCGCTATACATATAAGTTAATTGCCCGTAAACAGCTATATAAATTGATTTATCCTATTGTAATTATTTGGAAATAATAAACCATTGTGTATTAATTTGCAGTATTTTTAGAATATATTAATAAAATTATTTTCTGGTTAAGGAAGGAAATGTCTAAGCATGATTTGGTATAAAAGGATAAATGCGTAATTACTACTTTTAAAAATAACTGTGTTACTGAATCGCAAAAAGCACTCGAGCGTTTGATCAGATGAAATCGGATGGCGGATTTGGACAAAACTAAACGATTAGAATGCAGATATGTCAAAATAATACTTTCGTAAAAAAATGTTGTTTGGTACCGTTTGGAAATCAATGTCTCAATTTTACGTATATTTTCCACATGCCTAATCACACATAACATTATAGTATTTAACGGAATATCAATAAATATGACAATATTCTTAAAATATGTTAATTAATATATATAAAATAGAATATATAGTAAATAAAATGCACCATCACAACTCATAGTGCATCAAACCAACTGCAAGCAGGAGATTTGGTCAATATCCAGTTCAACTGCCACGTTTTTTCGTAACGAGCTGAGAGAGCTCTAGGAGGGTCTCGGAAATATCACCTCAGTGGTCGATCCACCACGGCTTAGCAACAGAATAAATAATTATCCTGCCACTTTCGGACTCGAATCCGTGACATGTGGATTATTACATATTCTTAACAATAATATATATATATATATTTTAACCTACATTTTCTTACATTATTTTGAAATCTTCGGGTATCTTCAAACACATGTTTTGGCTGTAATCGAGCATTCTAAAGGATAGAAGATACATATATCTTTTTTGGAACAACAAAATCGTACTGAACATTGGCGCCATCAGATTATGATTAAAACGCCCCGGTATAGACCTAATATTTAATAATTTTAATTCCATCTGAATTTTAGAAATAAATACTATTTCTGATTCATATAATAATTTTTTAATATACATTTAATTGAAACAGTATAAATTTCCGAATGCGTATTTGGAATTTAAATGTCTCATTATTCCATTATAATCATTATTACTTAAGTGTGAACAAATGCTCCTCTTCACACTTAATAAACTGGAATTATTCAAAAAGTGCGAAACGGTTTGAGTTTTTTTTTTTTTTTATATGAGTTGTTTTTATTATTATTATTGTTTTTTTTATTTTAAAAAAGGTATCTAACAGTAATCTGTAATGATAAAATTCATCCCATTGATATTCGAAGTTTATTGATAGAATATATACTTGATAAGAATAAAAGGTTGATGGACTTGATAAAACAATGCGAGAAAATATTAACCTAATAATGTTAATAAAGTTTGTGTTCGCTCAAACAATTATTTTAAATCCGTGAACCATCCGCTTTGCTATAAGTATATTTTATTAAAATAGTAACTTGCAGAGTCTGGCGGAAACCATTTTTCTAAGAATCTTGCACCTTATTCATTTTTTTTTCACTCTTACCTCGGCTTTGTATGTTATATGAGTGAGGGTGTCTCGGACCAGGAGTGAAGGTCAGAGTCCTCTTCACCGAGACGCGGACGCGAAATTGTTCTATCTCTTTTAAATTCGTTTATCAGATTGCTGGGCATCGCGCGGAGAGTTCACAAGAGTTGACACGCTTAGCCACCGCTAAATATCGCTTGAAAAATGCAGTCAAAACGTGACTTCATTAAAAGCAATATAGCTCCAAACAGTAAATCCTTGGGACAAAACGTATATATGAAAATTACTAAAAAATTTCAAAAAGAGCGATACCAACTCAGTATTTTTGACAGAGAATCTCTCGATAAAGCCCCAACACTTGATAAACTTATCCAAAACATGACTGTTTCATTTGAACCAATATAACTCCCTGACTATTATTATTACAAATAATTTAGATATATAGGCAAGACGTGACTTTTTTAATATAAAAAGATATAGCTCCTAAAGAGTAGGTCCTTGCAACAAATTTTATTTACAATAATAAATTTAAATTTTCTATGCGAGCGACACAGCTTTTTGACACAGAACCTGTGATTAAAATCCCAACACTTGATGAACTTCAGCAAAATGTGACTGTTTTATTTGAACCAATATAACTTCTAAATGCTAAGTCCTGCGGCAAATGTCATATACAGAAATAACTTCAAATTTTCGGTCCAAGCAACACCAAGAGAGATAGAACGTGTCAAACTGAAGGTGAAATAAAACGTTTCACAATGAAAGTAAAGGACCCTTAGCCAAATAGATAGATATCCAATTAGACATATCCACGTCATGAGTGAATGTGTCCATTCAATGATAAAAAGAGTTTTACTGGCCACATTAACTTTCCGGTATAATTCGCGGTTTTGTACATCATGCGAAATATGATGAAAAATAAACAATAGATATAAACTTGTAGGACAATGATTCCGGTTCAGCTTAAATGAATTAGAAAAGTATATTGGTCAATAAAGCGTTTAAGGATGGAAGTGCTGGAATTTATATCGTATTTCCTAATGGCAATACTATTAAAAGATGTCTCCCTACTGGTCACATCTCAAAAAATTATTGGGCGAAACAAGAGAAAGCTATCTTGGGTGCTTCACTTCCGAATCTAAAGGATGCAAAAATAGTATTTCTGCCGAATGCAGCTGTTCTTCAGTTCTTCGAAAGCTGTTAACAGGATGAAAATAGACCCATAGCAGACTGGCAGTAGAGTTAGGGAATGTGAATGAAAACACTATGAAACTGGTTTTACAGTGAATTTCAGCACATTTTGGCATCAGAGGAAACGAGAAATCGTCTGTCTCTTCAGCCACAAATAGATGCTTCACTTTCTCTGGATGCAGTTAAAATCATCAATAAAGCGGCCTTAAGAGAACAATAGAGAGCAAGGCATGCTAAAAGTAATCCTAAAGACTCCTACCATAGCCTCAAAAGAAAGGAGCAAGTCATTTTCCGACTACGCTAGAAGCAAAAAAGACTGAAATCGCACCTCTTCCGAAAATTCAAATTAGCACATAGTCCTATGTGCGAATGTGGTAAAGAAGAACAAAACGCTGAGCACATCATGCAAAGCTGTCCTTCTGGAGGAAGCGAGAAGAGAGGCCTGAATCGAAGAAACTGGAAACAAAGCTTTACGGAACACTGGAGGACCTGAGGAGAACCACCCAATTTGTCATGGTTTTCCCGCCGGACGTGACTATTTAGAGAAGAACGAGGAAGAAGAAGAAGAAGAAGAAAGTATATTTAATTACAATTTTTTATTCCGCAATCTCGTCTATACCATCTAGTCGTTGGTGTCAAATTAATTAAAGGAGTCGTCTGTGGTGTATTTGTTATTATGACAGCATCCTATGCCTAAGTTCGCGGGTCCTAACCCAGCAGATGGCCCTAGGGAGTACAAATTATTTGGTGTGTCGTCCTTCCGAGGGGACGTGAATGATGATGGTCCCGAGCCTGTGCGAAACCAAAGATCCCTATTCTAATTAAACCTAGATATGCAAAATTTAATACTCCCACTAAATAAACAATGAAAATTAAATGAAATTTAAGATCTTTACTTGTTTTATTGTACATACGGCCATGTTTTTTTATACGAGGCACAAATTATATTAATATCCGAATCTTAAATTTTAGGCATATACAGTGGCGTAGTTTTAGTAGTGGAGTGGTGCCTTTAACCGCAGACTGGAGGAGGAGAGGGGATAGACTGAGAGAGATGATCGCGTGGAAGAGCTGTAGACTCCCCCCACCACGACGGGAGCGGCACGCGTCTAGGCCCCCCGTAGTACCCTCCCAGAGCCGACAGGAGAACCCCAGGTCCCGTACCCTACAGGCACGTACACCCAAGTCCTCTCTTATATATAGCACTCTCTCGCTCCTCCACTATTTTTATTAATATTAAACTTATTAAATATATTTAAACTTTTTCGAATATTAGTGTCAGTTTAGAAAAAAAATTTGGATTCCAGTAGTATTTTTTTTTTTTTTTTTTCACCCGCAAGTTCAACCGAATACCCCTGATCTAGGAGTGTTTCTATTTTACAAAATTGTGAACTTTTTGGTTATAAAGATGGAGTCGTGAATCCAGTCAAGTAAGTTGTATTAAAGAAAACGCAATACATATATTTTCTATTGTATGCATGTAAATAACCAATTTTTTATTTAATTGCCTGAGCGATTTTAAGTCATATTTTGTTGTTGTTTATTACCGTTTAATACATTGCACTGCATGTCTTCATTAAAATTTTCTAACCATCCCTGGACTCAATTCTTCAAGAATATCAACAAGTAAAGCCACCTACTGGTCATTAAATCGCCTTTTCTTAATTTTATACTTCTTTTCCTATTGCTTATTGTAGTTTATTGAATATTAAAACAGTTACAAAAAATGTTTTATTATACATTGAATGAAAAACCATTATCACCATGCACTGATAAGAAACTTGAATGTCATTTTTTAGATAATGTACTAATTCTAGCTTTATTATATTTTATAAATGTACATGTAATCTTCATTAAATATACAATTATGAAATTATTTTATTAAAATTAACATATTTTTTATATCATATAGTTCTTGGCTGATTGTTTAGTATTATACAATATTGATATCACATTTTTATAATACATGGTTATTTATTTTATACAAAGATTAATTATATAAATTCAATTATATTCGTAAAGTTCGCATTTGATAAACCATTCTTATTGAAACAATTGCCACATTTGACTAGATTGAGTAGATGCGAAAAGTTATAAAACAAATGATGTTATGAATTATTTTTCAATTATATTTTTGAACTACCTATCTCTTAATCATACATACTTAATTAGCTTTGAAATAATTTTATAACTTCAATTTTGAATTTGATAGGTTTAAAATGTCAATGAATAATTACATTATTAATCGTTAACTACTAAATATCGTTAATATGTGCTATTATTTCATTTTAAGCCCATCATCCTTGCGCTTACATACATTTCAAAAATACTTAAATAATTTATTTTTATGTTCTTTTTAAACAAAAAATATTATAATAACAAGCTGACAAGGCTGGTTTCAGCATAAAGAATATATTTCTTATAATGTGAAAATATATATTTTTATACATGCAACATACAGGAATGATTAAATTAGGATCCTTAAAAATGGCAAAGGCCGAAACGTAGGAGAGAGAAAAAAGAAATAAAACGATTGCTGAGTGTAAAATGGATCGTCTTTTTATTTAAAAAGAAACTAAAAATAAATTTATTCACTCAAACAGATAACAATTATAATAAAAACTAATAATTTATTTTAATATTAAGGTAGTATTAAATATATCGAGCCGAAAATTATAATTTTAAAGTATTGATATTTATTGATTAAACTTGTGTAATTAATTACACGACAAGTCAAAATACTACTGTAGCTAAAATCATATTTGTACCACAAGACTGTCATCTCGAATACTAATTTTGGAAAGCATTTCATTATCTCGATAAAGGAACGAAAATATATATTCTAAATAAATGAATGAAATATTTCCTCCTTCAATTGCCCTGAAGAAGGCTATAATTTGGGCCGAAACGTTGTTGGTACAAATAAATTAAGTTTTCTACATAATTTAGTGTTTTTCTGACTACACCCGGAATCAACTTCTCCCCTAAAAAAATATATATAAGTTAAAATAATGCTCACCGCTTTTTTTGTTAAAAAAAATTAAGCAAGTAAGCTTAGGATTGTTTTTTTTTTTTTTAATGTGACTACAGTAGTAAACTATTTACTTCCTATGTATCTCATTACTTCAACAAAAAAATTTCAATTTTGATTCGTTATCATATGCTTGGTGCTCTTTCTTGATAGTAAGACGAACTGCGATGAACCAGACAACCTGTTTATTAGAGGACGGAAGAAATCGTATACCGCGAACAACGTTAGCTGAAAAAGAACTTAAAACAAACCACGGATCTAAAATCCATATAAATGATGATCTACATACCAAAAATTTAACACTGATGATGAAAAATGATTGATTGCTAGAAAAATGGTGAAATAGCACGGTTTTGGTTTATTATTTTCAATAATGAACCTTTGTATTCGACCAATAACAATTACCCCCCGTATAAAAAATCCGTTTGTCCGCCGAACGCCGTCCACAGTCCGCCGTCCGCTACATTTTTCCGAAACTACTGGACCAATTTTTTTTTTTATTCGCCACAAAAATACTAGTCCATGCAACAATGATCCTAACTCCTAGATGTTGGATATCAGCTGGTTAGTTTCAAAATGGCGGCCGATTAAAAAGTAATTAAATTCAATAACTCAGTTATTTTTGAAGATATAATAGTGTTTTTTTATTAAAAAAACCGCGAACATTCATATAAAACAGAAAAAAATATATGAAAAAAATTGAAATTTCACACATAAATACGCTCATAACTCAGTTATTTTTGAAGATGGAGAAAAATATGTATTGTGTTTCAGAATCAGTAAAGCGCGATAAAAAAAGAAAAAAAATTAAATCTCGCCTATATATACGCTTATAACTACGTTATTTTCGAAGATAGAGAAAGATAGAGAAAACCGTTTCTCCTAATTAAAAAATAAATGATATTGCATAGAGAATTAAATTTTCTGCAAAATGATAAATAAAAATCATTGAAATTGGTTCAGAACTAGCAGAGGTATAGCGTTTTGAAACCAGCAGTAGTGATATGCCATTATCCTTTGAATTATTGCTTATCATATTACTTAATTGCCTATCAACAGCTATATAAATTGTTATACCCTAACAATATTGTTATCAGGAAACAAATAAAACCATTGTGTAATAATTTGCAGTGTTTTTTACATTTAAATAAATTTAAATTTAATAGCAAATATTTAACTTGAAAAGAAAGGAATCTAAATCTTCAATCGGGTCGGAACTGCGACAGGAGTTGTAGAAAAATACGAAATCCACGAAAACCACTTTGAAAATATTTTTAATATGACGAAAGTATTTTAATTCTAAATAAATAAATTATTTACAATCATTGGTTTAAAATACATTAAAGAAGTTCCGGCTTATATTAGCGACTAGGTCCGCTACGTAGAAGTACGGAATTAGTGAAAATCGCTTTAAAAAAATTATTTATTAACAATTATTTTTCAATAAATCATTTGAAATATAACTTTTTCAATTCTACACAAACTTCAAATATTAATACTCCATCAAATTGTATTCCTCCTATATTTTTCCAAAAGTATATGGTATTATGTATCAGTATTAAACCTAATTAATATCACATATTAAGTATATCTCAGCAGTAATCCTTGAATGTGGGTATTTTCGATACGTTTAAATAAAAGAAATAAACAATAAAAAAATTGGAAACTATAATCTTTGTCAATAATTTTAAATCAGACAAACTGTAACTCTTCCACTATCATTTAAAATAAAAACAATTTGATTGTACAAAGAAAATTTAATTTAGAAAAGTATGAAAAAAATTCCCATAAGGTTTGCTTTCGATTCATAAAAGAAAATCAATACTTATTGTCAATTTTTTTTTTTTTTTTTTTTTTTTCTTCGATCGTTTCAGAAAGATTTTGTCTTCAGAATATGAATAGAAAGTCCGAAGTACTTCTTCAGACAACGTCTCAGAGTCAACCCTGATGAAGACCCACAATGTAGGCCGAAACGTCGGCACATAATTAAATATCACCAAGTTTTAATGTGTTTTTCTCATTAATGACCGCACCCCCAACTATCTTTCTCATCTATATCTATTTATAAGTGTTATAATGAAAGCGATTTTATGCAAAGTATGAAACAGCGGTTATCTAGCCTTATTTAAGACATCAAACTAATGTTTTTTTATCATTTTCAGTTTCAATAATTTTATAAATTATACAAACAATAATTTTGCTTAGATTATTGATACACTGGTTCATTTATTGAGATAAGTCATTTCTAATGTAATAATTATTTTTAATTCAATTCCAATAATTATTTATTTTGTTGCACATTTCGTAATGTAGTCATAGATAAAACGCAACACGAATGTTACTCAAAAATTTGTTTGAGATAAACCGACCAAACCCGTTAAGTTAATATAAAATGTTATAGTACAATAATAATATTTAGTAATCAATTTTGAGAATATTAAGAGATTGTAATTAAAACATACCTATATAAATATTAACTTCTATAAATCTATGTCTTCAGTCTCGAATTTTATAATTTGGAGTAAAGAAAGATAATGATTTTGTTCAGAAATCAAAAGGACTAATTTACTATTTCAAAGGATATGCCCGATTGTCATATTTTAAGGACTGTTTTAATTTTTTTTTTTTTTTTCATTTTAAGTTAAAGTCGCCATTCTCGTTGAAAGGATTCTTAACAATTGACATTTATTGTAACCAGGATACGGTTCAAAATGGAAGAGAGCCTCCATTTTTGACTCGATTCTCCTTTTTAGAGGATACGAATCGAAATAATTCACTGGTAACTAGGATTACCATACTGAAAAGGACACTTAGAAGGTGAGCCCCATCACCTGAATGATTATTCATAATGTTATTACTCTCCAGATACGTTAAAGAGTTGCAACTCCTTAAAATGCACGATTGCAGAAAAAGGAGAACTTACCAGCATTGCAGGAGCTTAGAAGAAATAAATAAGGGGCTAAAAAAAAAAAAAAAAAAAAAAAAAAAAATAATCTGTCATTTGTTGTTTTTCCTAATAATTCGATTAGTTTTTCGCTTATTTGAATACTTTGAAATTCTAGCCTATATACGATATATCTAAACGAATATGTAATGAAAATATATACTATCACCGTTACAGTTAGCCAATCATATATTGCCGATCTCATTTTTAACAGCGTAAATAAAAATGTATATATTTAGGGTTTCATTATTGTTTTAATTTTATTCTACTTTTACGCAATAAAACTAATCATTATATCAATATATTCTAAAAAACGGAAGATCACGTATAATTATTAAGGTAAATATTCGGCCTGAATAACTTCTTCCATAAAGATTCAAATTTTTATTACATCAACATGACGTTTCGGGATCTTCTCCCACCTTCAGAAGTCTACAAAATAAAATAACCAATTTTTTTTTTTTTTTTTTTTTTTTTAACTGAAATTATTTATTTTTGGGCGCGAAAAGGCCTTGAAGACCACGCGAATATCATGTTCAGGTTTGCTTCCTCGACTTCCTTCTCTTCCATACTTCCCTCATAACCTCCGCATGTTTGCGCTTTCTTTCCTCCGACCACGCATAATCCCTTTTTTGGCGTTCTTTGACCACGAAGTCCTTTATATTGTTCAGTGAACTTCTGTAGGCTTCTCTATCCCCACAGTCTGAATCCTTCAGTCCTGCTGAATCCATGTCGACCCTGATCTGCTTGAAAAAACCAGTCGTGTTCTTGCGCTGGTGGAATCGTCGGAAGATTTCCCGGTTTAACCTTTCAGGGCTCATCCTCATCATGTGCCCATAGAATTTGAGCCTTCTTACCCTGATGTCGATCTCCAGACTTTTGTTGTCAACGTATATTTCTTTGTTGGACTTTAGCCTGTATCCTTCGGGTGTCTTGTTGGGCCCATAGATCTTCCTAAGTATTTTTCTTTCTACCTTCAGAAGTTTTTCTAAGCTAGGGAGGCAGGAGGTCTCTGTCCCATAGAGTATCACGGGTTTGATAACGGTGTTATAATGTCGGACTTTGGCTTTGATGGATAGGTTCTTTTTGTTGTAGAAGTTCTTGAGGTCAAAATACAAGCTCTCCAATTTTGCGACTTTTCCCTTAAAGCTTTCTCGGTCCGATCCGTTATTGCAGATGACTTCTCCCAGGTATCTGAATTTCGGGGTCACCTTTATCTTTCCACATACGGTGTCGACCGCCTTTTTCTTGTATTTTGAATCTGTGGTCATTAGTACTGTCTTTTTAGAGGAGATTTGTAAGCCCGTTTTCATGGCTATCCTTGAGAGGGCATTTATCTGAGCGATCGCCTCTTCCTCCGTTTCCGCGAAGAGGGCGAGGTCGTCTGCATAGGCAAGACACTTTACTTTTACATGGTCCTTCTTCGTACCTAGGACCGCTCCGGAGTCGTTTTCTTTCCACAGTTCTCTCATTATCTTATCCAGTACTACATTGAATAATACTGGGGATAGCCCATCTCCCTGTCTGAGTCCCGTTTTGATCTGGAACGGTTTGCTGACGTGTCCTTGATACTTGACTTTTGACTCGGTCTCTGACAGGGTCAGTCCTATCAGCGTCCTGGTTTTCTGGTCGACCCCATATTCCTTGAGTACTTCAAGCAAGGTCTCCCTGTCTACCGAGTCGTACGCCTTCTTGAAGTCGACGAACGAGATGAAGAGGTTTTTTCTGCTCTGGGTTCTGTAATATCTAATCAGGAGCTTAAGCTATAAAAATGAAATTATTTTATTATTACTTAAATTTTTTTTTTTTTTTTTTTTTTTTTTTTTTTGTAGGTTTTTGTTTTCAGATTTTTCCTACTGTTCAAAAGTAACATAGGCTATAATTACCACTAACCCCTACAGTAAATATAACGTAAATGTAACATGTAATTGGTGTATTACCACAACATGTATAAAGTTTGAGGCATGTGGCCGTTTGTAAAAAAAAAAAAAATATTGAAAAATAAAAATCTTAAAAAAAATAAAAAATAAAAAAAATAACCAATTTCCATTTAAAAATATTTATTTATTTATTTAACTAATTACTATGTAACATTGTTAATTATTGTTTAAAGACCTCCTTTGGATTTTAAATTTGTTGTTTAATAGTTTTAAATTTTGTTATCAATGGACACCTAATTTATAATATTTTTTCATAACGTTTTAAACCATTCACTTCACTAGAGTATTTAATGTAATGGAAATTGGTTATTTTATTTTGTAGACTTATGAAGATGGGAGAAGATCGCGAAACGTCATGTTGATGTATTAAAAATTTGAGTCTTTATGGAAGAAGTTATTCAGCCCGAATATCTACCTTAAAAACTAATCATTTTTTTTTTTTTTTTTTTTTTTAAGTTTGATACATATATCTACCCAAAGAGTCATATGCTAATGAACCTCTTTGGGTCGATGCATGTACTAAATAAATAAATAAGTTTTATAGTATTGAGCTAATAGTTTATTGATCTCAATAGGATACCACTTTAAGCTTTTTTTTTCTTCTGCTAAATGTCAGGATATGACAGTTTTGCAGTTTAACAACGTAACAGACTATTTACTCAAATGGAAATAGTTGAGGTAGAACGTTTTTTAGTGTTTTTTTTATTAATAAACCGCGAACATTTATATAAAACAGAAAAAAATATATGAAAAAAATTGAAATTTTACACATAAATACGCTCATGACTCAGTTATTTTTGAAGATGGTGAAAAATATGTATTGTGTTTCAGAATCAGTAAAGCGCGATAAAAAAAGAAAAAATTAAATCTCGCCTATATATACGCTTATAACTACGTTATTTTCCAAGAAAACCGTTTCTCCTCATTAAAAAATAAATGCTATTGCATAGAGAATTAAATTTTCTGCAAAATGAAAAATAAAAATCATTGAAATTGGTTCAGAACTAGCAGAGGTATAGCGTTTTGAAATCAGCAGTAGTGATATGCCATTATCCTTTGAATTATTGCTTATCATATTACTTAATTGCCTATCAACAGCTATATAAATTGTTATACCCTAACAATATTGTTATCAGGAAATAAATAAAACCATTGTGTAATAATTTGCAGTGTTTTTTACATTTAAATAAATTTAAATTTAATAACTAATATTTAACTTGAAAAGAAAGGAGTCTAAATCTTCAATCGGGTCGGAACTGCGACCGGAGTTGTAGAAAAATACGAAATCCATGAAAACCACTTTGAAAATTTTTTAATATAACGAAAGTATTTTAATTCTAAATAAATAAATTATTTACAATCATTGGTTTGAAATAGATTAAAGAAGTTCCGGTTTATGTTAGCGACTAGGTCCGCTGCGTAGAAGTACGGAATTAGTGAAAATCGATTTAAAAAAATTATTTATTAACAATTATTTTTCAATAAATCATTTGAAATATAACTTTTTCAATTCTACATAAACTTCAAATATTAATACTTCATGAAATTGTATTCCTCCTATATAAAACTATCATTAGAATATGATAATCGTAATTTTTAAGCATAATTACCTCAGCCCCCTAAAGATTTTAACTAACTTCCCAAATTTTATTTATAGACAAATAACATAATTTTATCCTTCACCGTCTCATTCAATAAAAGTCTGTCGAATAGGTTCTATGTCTAATTTGTCTAAAATAGATTCTAAATATTTACTATTTCTAATATAATCAATAGGAAAACGGATATTTTTTTAACAGAAAATTACACACACACACACACACACACACACACACACACACACAATATATATATATATATATATATATATATATATATATATATATATATATATATATATATATATATATACACTTGGTAGTTATTTATATACATATGGTTAACAATGATTTATTTATGTTTTGTAAGAAATTTTACTTACATTCTCAGTACGACAAGCTGGTCCACCAAGTCAGAACAGACATTTCTACGGGGTCTGTGAAGAAGTAAGAAGTCATAAGGACCAAATATTGACTAGAATTGTTTCATCAAGAAGACTCTATATAATTTGTAATTCATATAGACGAGGGCGCGTGTTCTTGTAAAATAAACAAAACAGTGATAAACAGGTTTTGCAGTAAAAACATTCTAAGAATAGGTAAATTGTGTAAAGTACGTCAAATTCTAGACAATTGAGACGCTGATATCCAAAAGGACTTTTTTTGCGAAATTAATATTTTTTCATATTTGTATTCTCATTTTTAACTTTTATCTAAATCTTTTATTTGATTCTATCTGATGGACACTTAAGTCTTTTAAAAACGCGATTTAGAAATACAATTAATTTCTACTAGTACTAATTACACATTTAGTTTATTTCAAATCATACTAAAAGTAAACTTCTCTGAACTTCGTTAGAACGTAGAACTACGTATTAAGAGATTTTTAAAGTTCTACAATCAAGGCCTCTATCTATTAATTATAATATCCTTTTAATTAATTATAAAATCTGTTTTAACTGGAAAAAACTGTTCTTATGAACATTTCTGCACACTGAACAAAAGAAATGATCATAAATTATAAATAAAAGTCTGAATTATAAATTATAAATAAAATTATAGGTTGACTGACGCCTTCTCAGCTCACACAACCATCCTGAAGAAGGCCTATAATTTAGGCCGAAACGTCGGCACCAATAAATTACTCTTAATTGTGTGTTAAATTGACTGCACCCTCAACCAACTTCTCTCACAAAAGAAATTATCTTTAACATAACAGCAATGAAATGTCTGAATTTCTAAGCCTTCCTAATACAAATCTGGCCGAATATTTTTATATTATTTTTATTACATTTTTGACCTTAAATGAATCTATAAGAATACGCATAAGAAATAGTTTTTTCTAAAAACTAAGAGGAAAAATGACACTTTTTTCACTTCCAAAACTGATGTAATCTTCTACACCTCCCTATATAAGTTCTAGGTCCTCTTTAATTCTATTAGAGGTCGTTACGCGAGTCGAAATCTATAAATAACATGATATATTTAAAGTTTAATTTTATTGATATATATTTAAACTTGAACTAAGTTTAACCAAATTATAAATACGGATTTGTAGAATTAGCAGAACAAAATACCTCTAAAACACCAATACTGTTAAATATATTAAAATCTTATGATTCTCCTTATTTAATAAAAAAAAAATCTGGTGCGGGCAACACATGACTTTCACTTACCGTTGTTAAAATCAATCAAAAACCGAAAACGGATTTTGTTTCAAGAATAATCCGATAAAATTCAAACTTAACAGGGACTACAAAATCATTCATAGTGTTAATAAATAATGTTGAAATTTGTTTACTAATAAAGTGAATTGGTAATAAAATGATTATTTTTTTCCCCAGTATTCACTTATTTCATTCAATTAAAAAAATATAACCTGTATTGTAAAATCGCTGTCAAATATTAAAGATGGTTTATTATTTCCTAATAATAATGTTATCACATATAAATAAATAATAAACCAAAAGCTTAATTATGGAAAAAAAATCTAGTGCGAGCAACACACGACTTTCACTTAGCTCCGTTTTAAAATCGATTAAAGAATTTTCGAATACAGTTAGAGATAAAATTTAGAGAAACTATTAAAGAATTAATTAAATTGAATTTGTATAGAAACATGTGTTTTAGTAACAAATCTATTATATTATTATCTAAAATAATCAGTTAGTTTTATCTTCTTTTCATCACTCTCTATTAACTTTTAAAAGCTTGTGTATGAGATGATATTTTTTCTAAAGTATTTAGCTTTCCAAAGGTATATCATACATGTATATTACTTGTTCTTATGTTTAAAAACAAAAAATGCATTAAAAAAATATTTTTTATTTTTTCTCCTTTAGTTAAGTATCGAATTCATTCAATTTATATATTTACCTGTTTTTCATCAGTGGTAACAAGAAAATATAGTTATTTTTATAGAATCAACAAAATTAAAGGTACTTTAGAAAAAGAAAATTTAAAATATCGGCATATAAGCCCTATCAGACCATTTTAATCAAAATGAAACCTACATGATATTAAAGTCCATTAAATTTTACATCGATATAGGGAGTTTAATCAAAATCGTCGGAACCATTTTTTGAGAAAATCATAAAAAGGTGCAATATGCATGGTATAAAGTGGCTCTTCTGGTAAGCCACATTTGATGAAAAAGTTTCTGTAACATCTCGGTCGTATAGTAATCTTAAATATGATATTTCAGTTTCATAGGGCTTTTCGTTTCCGCCCGGGAGTTACCACACACACACACTGACCTTTTTGCGGGACTTGGTTATTTGGACTCAGGACACCATAAAACGTGTATTTCCGTTGAAAAGTGGAATTCGAAAATTTTCACGATCGCAATAATTTCCCTTACTATACATAGTAAGTGAAATAAAAAAAATTAAAAAAAGTTTGTTACATAACCAGTATCTATTCATATAATTAAAATATTGCAGAACGAAAATCCTGATTGACTATTTTTTTTCATTTTTATCAT
Organism: Piezodorus guildinii; assembly: GCA_023052935.1. Lineage (NCBI taxonomy): Eukaryota > Metazoa > Arthropoda > Insecta > Hemiptera > Pentatomidae > Piezodorus > Piezodorus guildinii. Next base: position 70,111,902 of record CM041293.1, read on the forward strand.
TTCGTTAGTTGATAAAAATTAAAAAAGCCATCCCGTTAAATTCATCACAGAATCAGGTATTGCTCTTAATAAATTAGGAATAGACTTCAGGAACGCTTGTAGACATGAAAAATATATACTTTTTTATTAAGTATTATTGTATCAGACGACTGCAATGGGATAAAAAAGTATAATTATATAATATATATATATATATATATATATATATATATATATATATATATATATATAAAGAATAATTTTGATAAATATAAGACATACCAAATGAGAAACAACTAAAATATTAAATTAAACAATTGGATTAACGAATATATATATATATATATATATATATAAAATATATTATAATACATGATGTTGAAATGTTAGGATTTGACTATTACTAAGCAACCATTATTTGACTATTACTATCATGCGAACCATATGCATTATCCAAACAATATTATTACGATACTTAATAAAATAAAATATAGAAACACAAAAGATACGATCAGGTATAGTATATAAAGCACAAAATTATAAAGCCGTTTGTACTCCACGAAAAAGGATTTCCGTAATAAATATTCGATACCGAAATAAGTTTTATCGCGCCAGAAAACATATAATAATTATTTCTTAAATATTCCCATCTTGTTCCCATCAAGGATATTGTTTTCAACTTTCATTATTAAGTTACCTTCGTCAGATAAAAGGAAAATATAGGTAACATAAACTTTATTACACTACAACTATTGGTGAGTGATGCTTGACAGGAAAAAAACGTATTTTATTACAAACATATAAGTTTCAAGTTTTGTCCTTTTTCAAATATTAAAAAATATAATATGAATAAGCAAACGTTTCCAAAAAGTTACCATTATAAAACAAGTATTTTATTATTATTTATATATGTTATATTTATTATATATATTATTATATATTATATTATATATATATATATTATTTATTTATATTATATATATTATATATTATTATATTATATTATATATATTATTATAATTATTTATTATATAACTTTATTGAAGTTTGAATTACATATTAACAAATCAGGCAATAGTGTACTCCATCACTTTATATTTATTACCAATTGATTCATATATTGACATATAACGAATTCTGTATGTTATTACTTGATTCTCGAAAATATTTTAGAAATAATTTAGTCGTGGAATAATTTTCATTGAAATGACTTTAAGCTTGTTTGATTAGAAGAATTAATATTTTTTAACATTGATAATGTATCGATGTAACAGTTTTATGGTAATTTTATTACCTTTTAAATTAGTTTTTTTTTTTAACTTATATTTAAAACATATCTATCTCAATTATATTTAATAATATTAGGTGCAATGTAACTCCAAATAATAAAGACTGATTAAATTAATTAAATAATTAAATATAATCTACATGATATTAAAGTCCATTAAATTTTACATCGATATAGGGATTTAATCAAAATCGTCGAACCATTTTTTTTAGAAAATCATAAAAAGTGCGATACGCATGGTATGAAGTGGCTCTTCTGGTAAGCCAAATTTTATGAAAAAGTTTCATTAAATTAAATATTCTGTTCTGTAATAGAAACCTTCTCTGACATAATAGCTGGCTAGAACTAAATTGAAATAAATTCATCATAAAATCAGGGTTTATAACACGTAATAGAATTATAAAATATTACATAAAATTGAATATTAATTTCGATATGTTGAAAATATCAATTATTAAAAACACTTTAATTTTTTTAATATGTTAGTGTATAATATTAAAATACCAAGATACAATTTGATCAATTAAATGCGATCAATTAGGTATATTGGTGTAATATTTGAATCCCTATTTTTGAAAATAAATTTAGACCTAAAAACATAAATTATGCTCCAAGTTTAATTATTTGTCATTGTCTTGTTCCATTGGATTTTTGTTTAATTTATACTCATTATAACTATCGAATAAATATGATTTAAATGCTCCTATATAGAATAAATGGTTTAATTTATAAACAAATATAATCAGTTGGTTTTTTTTTTTGGTTTTTTTTTGTACTATAATATATATATATATATATAAAATTTCGTAATATGTCATTCTGTCACATAAGGGTGGCTATTGGTAATAGTGATGAAAGACTTCATTCACACAAAATATACAGACAAAAAAAAAAATACAATAGATAAAAGAAAGAAAAAGGAATATCAAAAAAAAATTAAAGTTGAAAATGAAGATTTTAAACACGTGCATGGCTATTTAAAATCTGCCAGAGAAACCCTCAGCAAGGCTTGTCCCTCCTTGTATGGAGAGAAAAGCATAGCCCGAGAGATCCCAATGCCTCTCATCAGGTGTTATTTGTTCAGAACCAGCTAAAATCAATTTTTAAAGAACAAAAGAAATTCAGATAAAATGGGTTCAAACCAAAGACGTAAGTTGAAGAAGGACAAGGATTCTTTTTATGTAACCGAAGGTTCTTAAACTCAAGAAGAAACGGTGGAAGAGAGTTGGAGATTAAAGAAGCGCCTTGACATGTATGAATATATGTTAATGTATGCAGGACATTTACGATCAAGTCAAATCAGGGGTTGAGCAACTGTGGCTGTTGTATCACAGAATGTGGTCCTTCTGAAGGGGCATTGTATACCTGGAAAGATTTTTAAATAAATAATATATTCACATTTTTTAAATCATCACAAAAATAAAATTTGGTGCGCGCGACACAACATTCGTTTACCACTTGATTTTTTTTTTTTTTTTTTAGATATACGTAATAATAGTTTGAAAGGCGTGGTGTTTCCTAACAAATTTTTTCGCGGGCTCCTTCGTTCAATCATTTTAATAGCAAGGACTCCCAAAATCAAAAAAAAAAAATCTATTTCTAAATATTAGATATGGGTGCAGTCCATTCGAAATCTTCCAGACCTTGCCGCTCAACATTTTTTATTTTAATATATTTTTTACCAGTAATTGTCTATCCTTTGTGAATAATTTGTTTCTGGCAAATACTTTTAGTCCTGCAGTCGTTTGTTTGTTTATAACCTCACTTTAAGCTGCTGTGTCTAATCAGACGATGCAACAGTGGGAGTCCTAAATTTTGCCTATCCAGGTTTTATTAGGATAGGGATCTTCAGGCATTGTATCAGATCTTTGTCCTCAACTGGAATAAAATAGTTTTTGGATGAAATAATACAATATTAGCCTAAGTTTTTTACTCTAATATCAAACACAATGTTCTTCAAGTTTTATCACAGAAAAAGCCAAAAAACACAATGTAAAAAATATTTTATTCTAAACAATGTCGGTTAACTAGCTCACAAAGTTCACAGGAGGTTTCTTTATTATTACAGACTAAAATAGTATTGAAATCTTGGTATGAATTTTACAACAAGCTGAACTAAAAAGTTCAGCTAACAGACTTTGAAAAATGTATTGAAGTGCAGTAAAAATGCTAAATAATAATGGAATAGATGTAAATATCTTCTCTTAGCTTGTGACAAAAAAAAAAAAAAAATTGTAATTTAAGCATGTTTTATTTATGCCCATATATTATATATACCCATTGTTGTATTTTATTTATTTTTGCACAAAGCGACCCTTCAATATTTGCTTAGAAACCCTTTTTGGTTTAATTAGGTAATGTATTTCATTTTACTTGATATTATGGTGACCTCCAAGAGCAAGATTATTATTTATTTAACAGTCAAAAATATAACATTTTACAGAAATAATTAAATCGATATTTTTTTTTTCAAATACATTTTTATTTAAATTTACAAGTGTGTAAAATACCACAAGTAAATATGCTGAAAGGATAAAACACATGAAATAAACATGAAGAGAAACTGTCTATTGGTAGCACCTTTAGTAGTGAGCCGAAACAAGAAGGTCTCGAGGCTATTTTCTTTTCAGACGCCACGGAGGATTATCAGGAATTGAATAGGAAGCAAGGATTGAAACTAATGGATTAGAGTGGGAGTGGAGTTATTCCATGGAAGGAGTGATACATGTTACGGGCCAAATCATCAACATATGGAACATTATGGTCATTGTGGATGATTTTATTCGTGTCAAAGTAAGGAGCGTTAAGGATTTTGCGAAGGATTTTTGATTGTAAGGATTGGATACGATTAGAGTTTGATGGTTTTTAGAGCTCCAAAGCTCAACTCCGTATGTCCAGATAGGCCTTATGACGGTCATGTAAATGAGTCTTTTGTAGTTAAGTGAAAGGTTAGAGCGTCAGTCTAGTAAGTGTTGGAGTAGTCGAAAACGTCGAGCAGTTTCTTGTCTTGTATGCGGATTCCATGTAAGTCGTTTGTCAAGCAGGAATCCTAAATAGCAGATCTGTTCAACCGGGACAAGCGGAATATCAATAAAGGACACTGTAGGGCAGGATTTCATAGGTTTTAGACGAAGTGTAAAGGTAATTTGTTGGGATTTATTTGAATTGACTTTAATTCTCCAATTCTGACACCATAACCTCAAGGTCTCTGATGTGGGATTGGAGAGTTTGAGAGGCAATTGTAGGATCGTTATTAACTGATAACACGCAAGTGTCATCGGCGTAGGTAGAAAGGAATGTGTTAAATTGATATCTTACTTTTCATTATCTTTGGCAAGAATTTAAATAGCCACATTTTTACATTCCTTTATCTATATATGGAATATATATAATAAGGGAAAGTATTGTGATCGTGAATGTTTTTGGATTTGACCTTTTCTGTTCCCCATAACTCGATTTGATAATATAAGGTTTATTTATGTTTTCTCTATTATTATTTGTTTTATTCACCCTAAAAGAAATACTTGGGTCAATAGAAAATATAGAGACACATATTAACTACCAATTTGAGCAAATGCGCTTTCGCCCCTCTTCCCAACGATTGTAGTTTTTATTATATATAGAAGGAACATCACAAAGTTCAATAAACTCTTGAAATCATAAGAAAGCTTCATATGAAAGAAAATACCTGAGATATCTGAACATGCCGACGGACTTAATGAGTCTCCTGTATAATAAAAATTACGTCTTTAAAACCGATGATATTTTATTTTATACCTATATAATGTATGTTTTAAATATTAGTCTTCAATAAACATACTTTTAATGAAAACCAATAATATTTTTAAATCAGGCAAAGGTAACAATCATAAATAAATGGAAAAGTAATAAGATTTTATTTTATTCGGCAAAAGCTCTTTTGCATTAAACCTGTTAGTTAAATGCTTAATTTTATAATGTCAACGTCACAGAATATGTTCATGGGATATTAAGCATACTTTATTTTATTATTTCACTTGATTTTATAATTTCAACTGCATGTGTACCTGGCTATTTATAATTAAATATTCAGTTTCAATAGGCTAGTGTTAATCGGGGACGTACGCAGAATAGGTGAAGTGAAGATTTATAAACATAAGAGGAAAAATAAACTTATCTTTTATTTCTAGGCTTGTAATTAATTTTCATATTATGGAAACAAAGCATAATACTTTCACTTACCTATATATGAAATATATGTATAAGGGGAAATCGCGATCGTGGAAATTTTCGAATTCATGTTTTCACCGAAAAGTTTTCAACAAAATCAGCAAACCAGAAGAGCTACTATATACCATGCATTTTACAATATTTTATACAATTTTCTCGTAAACGGCTCTGACGATTTTCAAGATTGAAAGAGTCTAACAGGGCTTAGATTCAAGTACCTTTAATTTTGGAGATTTGAAAAATGAAACCGTCATCTTGTTGGCATTGTCATCTTAAATTGATTTTAAAAAGAGTGGTAAGTGTATGTTGTGTGTTGCTCGTACCAGATTTTCTCACATTAGTATTTATTTTCATACGAGAATAAACATTTTGTATCGAAGGTTTAACTGATTCCATATAAAAATAAAATCGCTAAGGAACAATATTAACGATTATATGTTATTTGAACTATAATATAAGTTATTTGTGTTTATTTATTACTTTTTTGTAAATAAAAAAAAGCATTATTTATTTATTTATTATGTTTCAGGTGTTTGCGGGATGGCCGCGAAATGACGGCTAGGTCTCACGCCCCCGATTCGAGCACAGCCATTGATAAGTCATCGACCAATAGGCGTGTGAGTAATTAAAAATGTATATAAGATTATTACAAATTATATAAAAATATGTTATTAACGTTTCTATTAAGGAACTATGAACAGAAATATTTTTTACTTTTAATTACCTATATATGAAATATATAGTAAGGGAATGTATTGCGATGTGAAAATTTTCGGATTCCAGTTTTCACCGGAAATATATGTTTTAGGGTCCCCTAAGACTAAATGACTGATTCCCGCAAAAAGGTCTGTGTTTATGGTAACTCCATAAAAAAAAATAAAGAAAAGTCTTACGAAACTGAAATTTCGTATTTAAGACAACTATACGCCCGAGATGGTACAGAAAATTTTTCATCATAAACAGTTTTGATTATAGTCGCTATATCGATGTAAAATTTAATGGGCTCTAATATTATGTAGGTTTCACTCTGATTGAAACAGTCTTACAGGGCTTAAATGACCATTTTTAAATTAATTTTTTTATATTTTCTTCCTCTAAAGTACCTTAAATTTTGTAGATTCTAAAAAAAATTCAATATCACCTTTTAACCATTAGTAAAAAACGGACGAATATGTAACTTGAATTAATTCTATATCCAACTAAAGGAGAAAAGAGGAAAAATAATTGTTTATGCAATTTTGTGTTTTTGAACCTAAGAACAGTAACATAGATGAATAATATACCATTGGAAAGATAAAGATTTCAGAAAATATAAAGATAAAATATTATCTTATACACAAATTTGTAGAATTTAACGGAGAGTGATGAAATACGAACTGATTGTCGTAAATAATAATAAATAATCTATTAAAAATCAATGTAATTAATTCTTTAATAATTTATTTTCATATCTAAATCTATTTAAAAATTGTTAAATTGATTTCAACAACGGAAGAAAGTGAAAGTCGTGCATTGCGCACACCTCATTTTTTTTTTTTTAATAATCTCTTAATTTATATAAAAATGAGAAAATCGTGATTTCATTTGGAATCAACTAAATTCAAGCGAATAAAATGCTTAGCAAACTACAATTTTCTTTTTTAATAACACTCATTGTTGTTGCTTATTAAATTTATATACCCAAATCTATCATAGTCCATACGCCTAAAACAACAAGCACAGCGATAGATTTTTAATACCGAAATAACATACTAGTATGAAAAATAATTAGCCTATTTGATTCAATCTGAAATTCTTCAAACAATTTAATTCAAATAATGAACACCCTAGAACATTAATGAAGCTAAGAACATATTTTTTTACATGATGTTAACATTTATTTATATATATTTTTTCCTAGAGCGCGACTGGGCGTTTAGGCCTTAGGATGCGCTTTGTAATGTCCCAGGAGAATACAATTGCGACTTCCGATGATAAGTTACAGGGTACCCTAATGACGTAAACTAATGACCTTCATCACTCCCTACTCCTATTTGTGTGAGTGGCCCCCAGTTGGCTGATGGGTCTCACATATCCCAGATAGAGACTATGAGTGAATCCTCTTTTAATTGATTAATATGAAAAAAAAAATATTCATTTCCATATGTATAAAATGATTTCGCGATTCTTGGTTTTCGCGAACAACTTTTAAACCACCAAATTCCGCCTACACAGACTCGTCCAATGTTCACCGTCCAAGCCCATGCCCTCGAGATCAGCCTTAACGCAATCCTCCCATCGACGCTTCGGCCTACCTTTCGGACGCCCACCAGTCGAATCAGCGAATACCAACTTTCTCGGAATCCGCTCCTTACCGAGCCCAACAACTTTACTCGCCCATTTGAGTCTCCGCGATGCTATCAACTCAATTATATTCACAGGATACAAGTTCCGCAATTCCGCGTTGTGCAACCTTCTAAATTCCCACTGGCCTCATCTCTCTTCGGACCAAATACTTTACGCAGTACCTTATTTTCGAAAACCTTAAGCCGTTGTTCATCCTTCAAAGTAAGCGGCCAAGATCGCCAAAGTTTCTACTACTAATCATATATTTTGTCTCATCGGTATTTATCTTGAGTCCTATTTCTTTACCGGTTTTTATTAACACACTTGTATTTAGTTGAATGGTTTCCGTGTCTTAAAAACCTTTCTCGGTACACATCACCTTTTCGATGAAATATTCTAAAGCTATATTAAATAACATAGGTGAAAGGGAGTCACCCTGTTTCAAACCCGATCGCACCTCAAATCTCTCGGAGTAATTATGACCGATTCTAACTTTTTTGAAATGTTTCCGACAATCACAAAAAAATAATGATTTCATTAAAAGGGAAAACTAAATTTTCCGTCATTAATGAAGGAAAAATCCTGAATAATGAGTAGTGATGTAGATTTTATCAAGCTCAAGATTTTAGAAAAGTTAATATGCTACAAAATAACTTGTGCGAATGAATAGAAAGTTTAATAAGCCCATAAACTTATAAACATATGAATGTGAGGAAGGCTATGGTGATTTAGTGTTGCTCCCTTACAGTATTGTAGAAGTTATATTATTCTATGCAGTATGCAATATTTTAGAAAAAATATTACGTGCCGAATCGTGCATCAGTTGTTAAAATCCATAAGCGAACATTGTTATTATTTTTTTCTACTATTATATTATTTCATGAAAAAACAGACGGTTCATTAGAAACTAAATGGGATTCCCATGAAAACTAAATTAAACTTTTAAAATATATACTCGTATGTAGGTAATAAAAACGAAAAATGAAAAAATAATAATACTGCAAATTGGAAAATATCATTTCTATATTAATTTTAGTTAAAGTTAACACGATAAAGTATTTTTTTAATAATTTTTTTTTTATTAAACAATAAAAATCTGTTCATAGGCGAATAAGCCCCTCATGGAAAAGAGGAGAAGAGCAAGAATCAATCAATCTCTGGCTGTTCTAAAGGCCCTCATACTCGACTCAGCGAAAATGGAAGTAAGTACAACTCCTGTACATTTATGTAATATAATTTATTTAGTACAAAACACACTGTTATTAATGAAGCTCAATCAAACTCAACGAAATACCTTATGTCAGAAAGGGTAAAATATTACCCCGATCACCCTAAAGAATAGCCAATCCTCTAATATTAGACGAAACCAATAGCAACAATAAATTTGTTTGTTTATATATTTAATAATTTTATGCTTATCGGTCGATGATACGATGGGAGTCCTAAATCTTCCCCATCCAGATTTAATTAGGATAGGGATCTTTAACGAGTACCTAACATCGCGCTGGCTCGTTACCATTTTACGTTCACTCTGAACGAAGGCATAACTAAGGACACATCAATAAGTGGTTTGCCATCAATTTGTAGTGGAGGAAACAACCGATGTAGACGTAACCTAAAGCAAGTTCTAAGGAAAATAATTTTTTTTAGTTTTGTTCCTTCCATATAGAATGGGCGACGATTGATGTATAAACCTCATTTGGAGTGACCTATTATCTCAAGTTGTCCAGACGTAGGCGTAGAGTAGTGTCGAGGGTATATAATCCTTTTGCTAAATCTTTATTCCTATTACCCTTATTGAAATTTAAAACGGCAGTGGCTCAGAGAAGTTTCGTAGAAAACTATATTAGAGTTTGCAACTCCATCGTGTCACTATTTTTCAATTCCGGTTTCGCGAGTGAGCAAGTAGCGCTGGAATGTTCTGCAGTCTTGCTTTTTCTTTCATGATTAGGAGGAGGTTTTTAATCATGAAGAAAGTTGTAAATTACTTAGTATACCTCTTGTTTTTTAAAAGTGGTTGACATTAAGATTGGATGGGATTATCATCCACGTTCCAATTATTAGGAAATTAATGACAATGAGTACTCCCTAAATACTAGGAGGAGACCGATGGTTTCAGCTTACTAACAGTGTTGTATGGGTTCAACCTCGGTACGCCGTATTGTTCGTGGGCGAACAATAATATCACCATGTCCACGGCTACTAACATATCATCGGTTAAGGCATTAATCTATCCATCAATGAGGACACAATGCTCCAGCAGCTGCAGCGTCAATTGGACCATTATCAACCGTTTTATTTCAACAACAAGAACACAGGCTGAATCTCTCTTATTTCAGCGGAGTGGTCAAAAAAAGCATGACACAATGCATTAAAAAGAGAGAACAGTAATAATAGGCTTAGCGAACCCGAAAGTTCGATGCCGATACCACTAAATACTGCCTACACAGACTCGTCCAATGATTGCCGTTCAGGCCAAGCCCCCGAAATCAGACTTCACACAATCCTCCCATCGACACCTCGGCCTTCTCCCAGACGCCTACCAGTCTGTTCAGCATATATTAAACTTTACGGAATTTGTTCTTCACTGAGTTTAACGACTTTACACTCCGCGATGATAGCAATTCAATTATAATGACGGGGTACACTCTCCGTATTTCAGCATTGTGTAAACTTCTGGATTCCCCAATGGCCTCATATCTCTTTGGACCAAATATTTTAAATAGTGCCTAATTCTCGAAAACCTTAAAGCGTTGTTCATCCTTTAAAGTAGGCGGCTATGTTTCACATTCGTATGGAACCTTCGAGATTACAATAGTTTTATAAATTCTAACCTTTATTTTTCTAGGCATAAACCGCAATCTAAGTAATTCTAAGTAACGGAATAATAACACACATTTTCCACCATTTACATTGTGTTATTTAATAAAATATAGAGTTTTTATTTACCGCAACTTTAATTCCTTCTGGATTTCGTTTTTTTTACTTATCATAGAACTTAAATTTCTCTACGTATTCAAGCGTTTATCCTAATATATCAATATCTCAAAGAATATATATCCATAAATATGCGTTTACTTTATTAGTAATAATTTTTATATTATCCACTATTATATTTCTTTATGTGAATATTTTGTAACTATTAGTTTTTTTTATGTTATAATATGTGTCAAAGAACATTCAATTATTTTAGTTAAATAATATAGTCCAACTGAATTGTAAAAACAATGTGCTTATACAATAAACATTTATCGATCTATGTACATTAATGATTTTTGTTTTTGGAGATATCTAGTGTCAGGGTATCAATTTCGATGCACACATCTGACCTATTGGTAGTTTTTTGTTTCCCGGATGGTGACACTTTTGGGAGAAAGGGAAATTTAGAGAATTTAAAGACCTAAACAACTCCAAATAAGCCAAACTGACCGGGTCATCCTATAGGTTGCCTATATATTCTGGCTAGATTGGTAAGGTCGAAATTTATGCCGTGGGACCGCCACAAAATAAATTTCAACACCGCCCATATTGACTCGATGTTGTTATGCTGAACTCTTATAATGATAAAGTATATATATATATATATATAATGATAAAGTAATTTAAGGGCATTCGTAATTGTGTTTATTTATTATAAGCAGAGGTATTTTTAATTAGTCATTACTATTCTTTCTTAGGTATTTAGGTTCAATGATAACAAGAAAATATGAAATTCAGGAAGAAATAAAGTCCCGGTTAAAGGTGGGAAATGTCTGTTATTATTCAGTTGCTAAGTTACTTAGCTCGCGGCTTCAATCTAAAAACTTACAGGTTAGAATTTATAAAACTGTTATTCTTCCGACGGTTCTTTACGGATGTGAAACATGGCCGCTTACTTTGATGGATGAACAGCTTAATTTTTTCGAAAATAATTGGTCCGAAGAGAGATGAGGCCACTGGGGAGTTTAGAAGGTTGCACAGCACGGAATTGCGGAAACTTGTATCCTGTGAATATAATTGAGTTAATAGCGTCGCTGAGACTCAAATGGGCGAGTAAAGTAGTTAGGCTCGGTGAGTAACGGATTCCGAGAAAGTTGGTTTTCGCTGATCCGACTGGTAGGCGTCCGAAAGGTAGGCCGAGGCGGTGAACATTGGACGAGTCTGTGTAGGCGGAATTTGGTGTTATCGGCTTCGAACCTTCGGGTTCGGTAAGCCTATTACTATTATTATTATTCTTTCTTAGGTGTGATTTAGGAGGAAGAGTTCGCCATTTCCACTGTAAATCCACGACTTACGTCCTTACCCAGCTTATTTATAAAGTATTCATACTAAACGCATGTCCCTCGCCATCTTTAACTCAAGTAATCATACAAAATTGGAAAACAATTATTCAGAAGTCTAAGTGGAATCATACTTGAATGAATTAAAGGTGCAAAACAATTTGAACGATATTCAAAAGAAAAAGTAAGCCCAAATATAAAGTACTAAATCAACTAAGAGAACAAAAGTAATGATCGACCTATTTTATTTTTTTACATATTAAACTATCGTGTTATGATTTTATGTTTCTTCTTAACTCCTTAGAGTTACTTATGAGAACAAATATGAAATATATCTACATTTTTTTATTCATCTACGATTGTTTGGTCTAACCGTCATTATGAAAAATGAATGGGACTCGACCAAGTGGCAGCTAGAAGTGGACTGTATTGAATGATTGAAAAGAAAAATTGTTGGGATTAAATATTGGTGTATTTTGAACAATTCGAAAAGGTTATGTATTACGATTTAGGTGGACTACATAATTACTTCTTGGTATGGTGTTTCTCTCATTTATCCCTTCATTTCCCTCGCCTTTCGTCCAGCCTAGGGCGACTTTTTCTTCCCTACTCCATTCTTATCGCATTGTAGTCAGAAAAGAAGAAGGAAAATGGTGTGTAGCGTGCACGCTTCTGCTGTACTTTTTTAGCTTCTCTTCCCACCATATGTTTTGTAACAAAATATGGCCGCTTGTGGCACATTATTAAATTGAGCGTACATGTTACGCGAACAACGATTCCCATTTATAATTTCATTATAATTGTTATAAATAATAATGTTTTATTATTAGGTTAAATTTACATACCAAGGAAAAATCCACAGACATGCACTTAATTTTAAGAAAAGAAATTTCTATTTATTATACAAGTAACTAGTTTTTCCTACCTTCATTCTAATTTGTGAGCCCAGGAGTCAAGACATAAGTTTTTATATTACTATAGTTATAGTATATTTATCATTGGTAGTAGGACTTATTTAGTTGGTGTAAATTATTATAAATTAGACCTTTTAAAACTTCAATCAGTTTTCTTTGATTCCGATTGTGACGTCAGTTTACTGAAATTTACTTAACTATATCTTAACTAATTACTAAGCCAATAGTAAAAATCTAGGTATTCGTTTGATTAATATTACAATTTAAGTAAAAAGATCCAGGATTCAGTTACATCAGTGCATTATATAGAAATGTAATTTGGGTCAAGAATAATTAGAGATAAATATTGAAAATCAAATGCAATAATAAATACTATAATAATATTTAAAGTAGAAATCGATAAAAAGTTTTATTTAGAGTGAATAAATCGCACAACAAACATAAAAATTCTATAAATTAAAAAAAAGTCCACAAGTAGGACAAACCAGTATATTTGACATGATGAGCGTATGACCAAGTCTTATCAATGATTGTAACAAATGGAGCAATCGTTTTCCTCTATGAAGATATGAGCCCGATCGATTTAACGAAACGAAGCCTCTTAAAACGAAAAATTATTAACCCAAATTAGATCAATATTAGCACAAAGAACTATATACGATTGACTTACAAACGATTTCACGAAAAACTACAAGGTCACATTGACAAATTCGTCCAAAACATAGTAGTAGGATGAAAAGGAATTGGGTGAGGGATCTCATGGACTAAATTGATAGTTTCTTTTTGAATGACATGAGGATGCACCGCTGGGTGCTGTCTTCCTCCCAGTCTAGCCATGTCATGTTTTCCATATTTGTCAAATAGAACCCATTTGTTAATTGTATTTATATTACAGGTGCAAATAAAATTATAGAGTTAAAAAAAATATCGATAGCGAAGATGTGGCGTATTGAATGTATTCATCGCAAAGGGTCCACGGCTGTTTAACTACCGTAGAAAATTATACAAATCAAAAAACATATTTTTTTTTTTTTTCTGTATGTACAACGATATGGTAAACTGAATCATGGTAATTGCAAAAATCACATTAATTTCAGATACATCTATTCGACATGCGAATAACAAAAAACTACCAATGGGTGAGACGCGTGCATCCATTTGGATTCTCCGACACCAGATATCTCAAATTATAAAAAAAAATCTACTTTGCTTTTACAACTGAGTTGGACAATGTTATTACAATTTTTTAAATGCTAAACATTTAGTTATAATAGAAAAAAATAAATAAATCTGTAATATTATATTGATACGGGTTACCACCACATACTAAAACTTTGTTTATCATTGAACAGCACATTTTTTTCATGTTTTCAGAAATATTTACACATTCAGAGTTTCCTGGGGCTAAGAAGTTCCTAGATATATCTACTGTTATTTTCACTTACCAATTTATGAAATATATAGTAAGATAAAGTATTGCGATCGTGAAATACACGTTTTGGGATCCCCTGAGTCCCAATGACCAAGTTCCGCAAAAAGGTCTGCCTGTGGTAAGTCTAGCTTGAAAATGAAAAGTCGTAAGAAACTGAAATTCCATATTTGAGACAACTATACGTCCGAGATGTGACAGCAACTTTTGCATCAAAATCGGCTGACCGTAAGAGTTACTTTGTACGATACTTGCATTTTGCATTTTTTTAGGATTGACTCAAAAACGGCTTTAACGATTTGAATTAAACTCGCTATATCTATGTCAAATTTAGTGAGCTTTAACATCATATATGTTTTATCTTGATTGAAATAGTCCAACAGGGCTTAAATGCCGATATTTTAAATTTTCTTCCTCTAAAGTACCTTTTAATTTTGTAGTTACGAAAAAATTAACCATATCATCTTACAAACTACAATATAAGAGAAGACAGCCAAAATATTTTTTAATGCAGTGTTTGAATTTTCGAAAATGAGAACAGTAACATACAGGTATAATCAAGCGTTGGATAGCTAAACAAATTAGAAAAAATATTATCTTCATAAACTTATTACTGATTATTATACATAATAATTAAATATTGTTATATTATTAAATCTAAATCTTATATTTCCAATGAAACTGAATAAACTTTTTATTTATATTGACTTAAAACTTTTTTCAACTTTAGGCTTATTTTAAAGTTCTTAAATTGATTTTAACTGCCGGGATAAGTTAAAATCATGTGTTGCCCGCACTCGATTTTTTTTAATCTATCAGGAATACAGATTTAACTTATTTATATATTTAGGTTATCTCCCCATGGACATCTTCGTTTAACATTTACAATGTGGAGGAGACCTGTTTAGTTCCAAGACTGTCCTCGAAACTACCCACTTCTTTTTAAATTTAAGTCTTTAAACGCCCGCATAATGAGAATCCCAGTATTCTTCTAAAAATATTTTTTTTTTATTTATTATTTTTTTTTTTTTTTTTGGTTATTTAAAAACATTATAATATATCTAATTTCTCTAACAGTTTTATTTTGCAACATTATTATATTCTATACTTGAGTTGACGAGGCCGATATGTAAAATGCAAATAACATCTGATATATCAGTATGACTTATTTGTTAAAAATAAATTATTTAAAGCATGAGCAGCTTAAACATAAATAAAAAAATATGGGTATAGTCATAAATAAAAAAAAATTTTATAGTCCTAATCCATTACGCAGCCTTGTTGTAGAGCATTCTAACATTAAATGTATATTTTTGCATGTTAAATAAGTTGTGACTGTGTAATTCACCCCAAACACATAATTCCCAACTCCCGAACCGCATGAATCCTCTGTACGCAACTTATCATTCCCGTCTATTACTGACAGCCCTCCGAGGCGATTGAAAATACGATGGCATCGAGACCTACTAAATTAAATTGACATTGAAGTGCTACCCACTAGTTAGTTTCTTCACGCCCATAAGTGAAAATTAGCCTATTTAATTGTTGTATTTACTATAAGTACAGTTGTAAATATCAATAAAACGTTATACAAAAATAAAATAAATTAAATTAAATTACCTAAGGTATCCCATTGAGTTTACAATGAAATATTCGTTTTCATGAAATAGTATAAAATTTAAAATAATTAATAACAATGTTAATTTATAAATTTATTATAACTTACCATTTATGTTATCAACTTAGTTACAATTCGATACGTAATATTGTTTCTAAAATGTTGTATACTAAATGGAAGAATATAACTTGTACGATCCTGTACATTAAACTCTTATAACTTCCCTCATTAACAATAATATATGTTCATAAGCTTATGGGCTTACGACAACTTTATATTAACTCGTACGATTTTTTTTATTACATATTAACTTTTATAAATACTTGCGCTTTTGAACGGTTTATTATACGCCTATGTTACTATTTATATTTCAGGAATAGTATTTTGATGACTTGTGTTACAGAAAATTAATTTTTCCCGTTTAAAGAAAAGCTGAATTGCAATGTATTTTAGCTAAATAAGTTTATCTTATTAGTGTGTTTTTTTTCTTGATGACCACATCTTCAACAAATTTCTCCATCATATATTCTTATCCGTCAACAATAACTCCATCACTAGAGACTTATCCGTTTGACCAATGACTGTAAAAAAAATAAATAAATAAAAAAATTGCACGGCTCATTCCTTTGAAGAATGTTTTGTAATCGATTGCTAATTAATAAAAACTATCAAAAGTACCATTTAATAAGATGTTACACTAATTGTAATGTCAAGTAAGACTCTTGTTCGGAAGTTGTAAGTAGCTGGAGGGAATCAAAATGGCCAGATCTTTTTAAATGTAATTGTCGGTGTTCAACAGGTGTGGCTTTCAACTAACTTCACAGCAATCCCAACTCCGGCAATTCAGGTGAAAATGGATTTGTTTTTCAGCAAATCCTTAGCATATTGAATCCTGATAGATTCAGGATTTATTTTACATTCCTTTTAATCCAAGCAGTAAATGTTTACTCTTATTACAACAGTCGTCCTGTGTCTGAAAAATTTGGCACAATGAGTTACGGCTTTATATTGAATCATTACAGTGAAGGACAGTACAAACGAATTCGGTTCTTTATTTTAATAATGATGCTTGGTTATCGAATATTAAAATTCTGGTGCGTTCAGCACACGACTTTCACTTACTTCGACTGTTAAAATCAATTTAAATACTATTAAATATATATACTTCAATTTGAAAAATATATTTTAAGCTGAATTTGATAAAACGTGTATTAATTTTCGTTGGAAATATATGATTTAGATTAAATAATATAACTGTATTGTATTAAATCAGTAATAAGTTTATTCCCAATTCGTAACTTTATATTACCTTTTACAACTTTGAGTATCAGATAATATTTTTCCTAAAACCTATCTCTTTCCAACGGTATATTTAAACGTCTATATTACTGTTCTTATTATCAAAAAACAAAACAAAAATTACATTAAAAAATTGTTTTGCTGTTTTCTCCTTTGGATCCGGTGGATATCAAATTCGTCCAACTTGTATATTTAGCCGTCCTTTATCAATCTCATTAAGATGATATAGTTAATCTTTGGAATGCACAAAATTAAAGATACTTTAGACGAAGAGAATTTAAAAGGTCGGCATCTAAGCTCTGTCAGACTATTTATTTCAATCACAATCAAACCTACAAGATATTAAAGCCCATCAAATTTTACATCAATATAGGGAGCTTAAACTAAATCGTTCAAGCTGTTTTTGAGAAAATTGTAAAAAGGCGCAAAATTTATCGTATAAAGTGGCTCTTCTGGTAAGCCGATTGTTATGAAACATCTCGGGCGTATAGTTGTCTTAAATGTGAAATTTCAGTTTCGTACGACTTGTCGTTTTTGCGCTAAACTTGCCAAACACACACAGACCATCTTTTGGTCATTTGGACTTAGGAGACCTCAAAACGTGTATTTCCGTCGAAAATGATCGCAATAGTTTCCCTTACTATATATTTCATATATAGTAAGTGAAAGTAAAATAAAATTATCCTCTTAAAATTTTAGGTTCCACGTTTTTAAGATACGCAGAATAATTTTTTTATTTTTTAAAATTATTTATAGTAATTTACAACTGTTTTAAACCAATACAATAAGTACATTTGTAGGAAGTACACAAGTCTTGTGAAAAAACAACCCCGTGGAAACTCTTCATTAACTATTTTAAGACAGTAGGTCATGAGGCCAACTTCTTTTCAATCGCCTCAGCGGGCTATCAGGAATATCTGTTTGGAATGAAAAGAGGAATATATGTATGTGAAGTGCCTCTATAGGCCTAATCACCTCCTTGCACGGCTGTGAAACAGTACGCACTGAATCTAAAACCTTCTACAAGATTTAGATTAAATTCCTTGTGTTATGGTGAGATTTCAATTTCAATTTTAAAACTTTTATTTCATGTAAATTTTATACTATTTAAAATAGTCTGACAGGGCTTAAATGCACTTTTTTTAAATTAATATTATTTTCATCTATCTGTTTTCTCATAACATGACAGAATAATAATGAAAAATAAATTTAGATTAATTAATATATGAATAATTTCCAAAATCTAACACCTGATTTCTGGAACCAGGTTAGAATCCAGTAATTATTTCATTTAGAATATAGAATTCAGAAATTAATTTTCTGTTCAATCAGCCACTGATAGATTCAGGGCTCAAGAGACTCTCATAAAGTGGGTATCCGTCCCTTTATTTAGTTAGAGGATAAACCTGGCGATTGAGCGTAGGTGTTGACTACACATGCTCCCCCTTCCTCCACCAGACACCTTTCTTCAGCCTTCTCCTCCCAAAATTTCGGAAAAAATAAATACTCTGACCAAAAACATGCCAAAACTTGAAATTAATGTACTATTTAGTAGCAACTATTAATATTAAATATAACAGAGGGGTCACCTGATGCTTGGTGGCTAGCATAACAGCCTTCTATGCCAAAGGTCATGGGTTCAAACCCGCTGGTGGCCCTAAAATTTTTTTATAGGAGTAAAAAAAGCCTTAATTAAAGAGCCCTATCCTAATTAAACCTGAATAGGCAAAATTTAGGACCCCCCACTGTTGTATCGTCCGATTAGCCATAGTTGCATAAATAAATAAACTAAATACAACAGATGTTTAAATAAAAACAGCTGTTAGAATTGTGAAAATAATGAAGAGTGATAATATGTGGTTTCTAAGTGTGTAATTATTTAATAGCATTGACTAGAGACCAGGTTCTATATTTAATGAATGTTAAAATTCTTCCTAAACAAGAATATACTCACAGGCATCAAAAGATTGGTGGTTGTGTGTCCAGTCATCTTGGTTCGTGGATGCTGATCAAATAAAAGATAAAAAACAATGATTGGAAGAAAAATTATGTTTGTTTTCTTATTTTTTTCTTTTTGTTTTTTCCATTTATTTATTTTCCATTTAGCGGGGAGGGATGGGGGTAACTATTACATATTAAATAAAACAGATGTTTAAATAAAACAGCTGTTAGAATTGTGAGAATAATAAAGGGTAATGGATAATGTTTGGTTCCTAAGTGTCTAATTATTTAATAGCATTAAGAAGATATAATAGCAACAAATCATGGTGTAATTTTGTTTCCACCTTTATCGATATCCATTTTTTTTCATTATGCATTATAGAGAAAAAACGGAATTACTATATATTTTTTAGCTAAAGAGAACAACATGAAAATGAGCATGTAATTTAATGTATATTTTCATACTATGTTTCCCATAGAACCTTCGTCCATTTCAGGTTCAATAGAAGATAGTGGTAAATAGCAAATAGTAGGATCGGTATTAAACCTTCAAATCCCTAAAGCCTTGAATTGTTATTCGCCAAATGTTAGTTATGACATGCAAGTAAATTAAATAAAATCTATTTAGCGCATTTTTATAGCCGGTTAATCTCGGTTTACGATTCGCGTAAAACATAACCAGGATTACAAACTGATTATGTGTTCATTACATTTGTTTAATTAAAAACGCGGCAAATTATTATACAATAGTGTATTATTTCCTAATAATTACATTATTTTAAAAAAAATTAAAGATAACCTGGACCTCTAAAGGCATAAACCGGAAGTTCTGGTAAGTCGAATTAAATAAATAAATAAATCCTTAATTATCCTGGGACTTGTCCCAACAGAATAACATATACAGAATGTACAAAACCTGCTTTGGAGTCTTAGAGTAAATTAAATACATATAAACACCTTAGTTTTTTTTTATTAGTACGACAACTTAATAATTACTGATATAAAATATACATGTCTATAGAAGAAACAAAAAAGAAAGCTTATTTACAATTCTACTAAATGATTAAATATGTGGGATTTGAAGGTAGAAAGAGAGTTGGAGTGACGGATGGATGGAGGAATAGAATTCCATAGCATTGAGGATGGAATGAGAAAAGCTCTGTCGAAATGTGCAGTTCCACCGAACTCAGAAGTCTACCGATAAATCCGAAGGCCTGGAGTGTATAACGGAAATAGACAAAGGATTTGAATTGTAGAAGGTCAAAAAAAGTATGATGGACGGTGGAATTGGATAACTTGGTATAGGAATTTTGGGTGAAGGGACCCTGAACGTGTATTTTCGGTAAAAACCCGAATTCCAAAATTTTAAGGAGCGCAATACTATTATATATAAATATATATATACATATATACATATATATATATATATATATATATATATATATATATATATATATATATAATATTATATATATATATATAAAGTACGTGAATGTAAAAAATAAAGGTAAGTGAAAATAATAATAATAGGCTTACCGAACCCGAAGGTTCGATGCCGACACCACCGAATTCCGCCTACACCGGCTCGTCCAATGTTCACCGCTCAAGCCCAAACCCCCGAGATCAGGGTACAAGCTCCGCAATTTCGCGTTGTGCAACCTCCTAAACTTCCTAGTGGCCTCATCTCTCTTCGGACCAAATATTTTAAGCAGTACCTTATTTTTGAAAACCTTAAGCCGTTGCTCATCCTTCAAAGTAAGCGGCCACGTTTCACATCCGTAAAAAACCGTCGGAAGAATAATAGTTTTACAAATTCTAACCTTTATGTTTTTAGACAGAAGCCGCGAGCTAAGTAATTTAGCAACTGAATAATAACACGCATTTCCCACCTTTGACCGGGACTTTATTTCTTCCTGGATTTTATTTTTTCTTGTTATCATTGAACATTAAGTACTTGAATTTCTCTACTTTCAAAAGTATGCCCTGATATATCGATATCACCAAGATCGCCACCGTTTCTACTACTAATCATATATTTCGTCTCATCGGTATTTATCTTGAGTCCTATTTCTTTACCGGTTTTTATCAACACACTTGTATTTAGTTGTATGGTTTCCGTGTCTTCGCCTAGCAGTACCAATTCATCGGCATACCCCAAAACCGGAATCTTATCACCCATATTTAAACCTTTCTCGGTACACGCCACCTTTTCTATGACATATTCTAAAGCTATAAATTGAAAATAATCATATTTAATAATTCCATACACTCCACTCACCAACATTCATTAAACTATATCTAAAATATGTATTTTCACACCTCCCTACAACTCGAAATCGCAGATGGAAATATGCACTTTAAAATCATTAGGATCGAAAGATTGACGTTACTAGCAACGCCATTACTATTCATGAGGCACTACCTAACGGATGTGATCAGTTCTATGCAAGCTATGTGACGTCATAAGCACCTTTCCTAACACATTTCCTGTACAAATAATCTGTAGGTGGTTTCATTCGAGTTATCTACAATCTATATTGAATAATTTTAGAACTATCTAAAAGGTAAAAACCGTTCTAATATTAATAGAATTGCATAAATGTATGAATTAATTTTAATTATACTGTTTTAGCAATGCCTTATTCTATAATAAACAAAGTATTTTTACAAATAACAATGATCAAATAAATTATAATAGCCACTTTCATTGTCAAAGCACTTATACAGTTAACCTATTCGACCTAGAGACCTGAAGTATACAATAATTTAGAGATATTGCAAATTGATGAAAATGTTTGAAGAAAACTTATAAAATAACAGATTATCTAATTTGTTTGTGGTAGAAAAGGAACTTTGAATGCTTCTTTCTATCAGAATAAATTAGCTATATATTATTATTTTAAACTAAGAATAAATAAAATATAATAATAAGTTATAATTACTTTATAAGAAACAATGTTTCTTACAAACTAAGATATTTTTCAGTCCCATAACTAATATCTTTTTAAAACAGGACTGAAAGGATATTTTGATTACTAATAACCATTATAAGAAGCAAAAGGTATATGTATACATCAAAAAAGCAAAACATTTAAAACATGTGTTCATTATAATAAACTTAAGAACTATCTAAAAGATGAAATCAGTTCTTATATTATTAAAATTGTGTAAAAGTATGTATTATTTTTAATTTTATTGCTTCAACAATGTGTTATTTTATAATAAATACAGTTCTTTTTACAAATGCCACTGATTAAATAAATTATAATAGTTACCTTCATTGACAAAGCGCGCATACAGTTAACCTATTGGACCCAGAGACCTAAAATATACAATAATTTAGAGGTTTTGCAAATGGATGAAAATGTTCAAAGAAAACTTATAATAGGGGTACTCACTACGTTTGCTATAGCATGCTATTTGTGTTATTTTGCTAAACCCGTCGAGTTTCTACAGTTATTTCCTGTATAAAATTGATGGGTTTAGCACAATAGCACAAATAGAATGCTATAGAAAACGTAGTGAGTACCCCTAATATGCAAAACTATCTAATTTGTTTGTGAATGCCACAGAAATTTTAATTCTTCTGGATCTCACTTGTCTTTTATATCACTGCTTAAATGCGTATTAATAGCACACTTTTCACTTTGAGGTAAACTGTTTATTTTTGATGAATTCAAAAAAAAATTTGAATAATGACTTTCCAATTACAGAAAGGTTTTTGGTATGTTGTACAATATTATTACACCCCTGACTTTTTGTTTAATTTAAACATTATAGGCCTAATCAAAATTTATAAAAAACTGTTTCGGACAGATTATGGTGTTTTATAGAAAATTTTAGTGAGCAGGGAGAGGATTCTTTTATTCGATTAAAAAACAAAATTAAATAAAAGAGCTATCGAATTGATTCTTCTGTGATTTACATCCAATTCTCCTAAAAACTCATGAATCAGTACAAATTTCCTAGATATTATTATTTTAAACCAATAATAAATAAAATATAATAATAAATTATAATTACTTTATAAGAAACAATGTTTCTTAGAAGCGAAGATATTTTTTTCAGTTTTATGACTAATATCTTTTAATAACAGGACTGAAAGGATATCTTAATGTCAAATAAGCACTATAAAAGCAAAAATTATATGTATGCATAAAAAACGTAAACCATTTAAAAAATGCTTTAGCAATAATTAAGACTGATATAAGTCTTTTATAAATATGTTTTATTATACTTATGTATAATAATTTAAGATTTTATATCATTAAGTGAACTTTCAAAGAAAATTTGAAATCATTTCAAACATTAACTAAAGCATTTTATTGTAGTTGTGATAAAATGTTAACAGAAACTTTATCAAGTAATTTATGAATTTATTTGCTACTTCGGGAGCTGCCTGGTCTAGTGGATAGAGCACTAGTCTGCAGTTCTCCGGGTCCTGGGTTCGAATCCCGCTGTAACAGAATATTATTTATTCTGTTAATTCAGTCGAGGGGCGACCCTGGGGTATGGAGACCCTCCTGTGGCAGACCCAGCCTCTATAAAGTGGGTACCCAACAAAATTGAGAAAAAAACTGGCGGCTGAGCATGATCAAGGCCTAATCACCTCAATGCATTGTCGTTAGCCTAGAAACAGTACAGATCTCTACATGTACTGAGCCCAAGAACCTTCATGGGTTGTAGTTTTTATTTGTTACTTAATGCATATTCTTACTAGTTTACCCTATTTCCATTTATAATTATTCTATGATTATGGCCCATGATTAATATATCTAAATAATTAAAAATCTCTTTTTTGATGATATGTAGTTAAATAATGTGAACGATAGTTTGTTTTCAATGCTTTATATTCTTCTCTTTTTTTTCCAGAATACAAAGCATTCTAAATTGGAGAAGGCAGATATATTAGAGCTAACAGTAAGACATCTTCAAAGACAAAAAACTCTCAATTCAAGTTCTGTGGACAAGTATAGAGCTGGTTTCATTGAATGTGCAAGGGAGGTAAGTTATTTCAAAAGTTAAACATCGATTAATCAAGACCATTTATCCAAAATTTAAATCACATTATTATATATTTACTGCTAAAATAATAAAATTGAGCACTTAAAAGAGTACATTGACTTCCATTTCTCACTTAATCACTTTATTTCATAAGCTTTTCATATTTGTCGACGTTTCGGGGCTGCTTCCCCATTTTCAAGACTTATTTTTTTCATTATATAATTGCTATTTCATATATCACCCATCAGTTTATTTCATAGCACACTGCTATTTGTCCTTATTGGTGTTCATTGTACTCTTTTAAGTGGTTATATTAAGAAAAACTTCCAAAAAAAATTAAAAAAGAAAAGAAAAGAAAATTGAGATTTTGAGTTCATAAGTCATAACTGTAATATAAATTTGAATTATAAATTTTTGATATTTTTCATCATAGCATACAATAAAAGAACTACTTTTTATAAAATATTTTCACTCAAAACCTCGATTGTTCCTAGTGGTACAAACTTCTTTATGCCTTTGTTTACAAATATGAACAAACCAGACCAATTTTTTTAAATTATTGAAATATACAACTATATTTAATATATGATAGAGAAGTTGGTTGACAGTGCAATCTTCAAAAAACACACTAATAAGATAAACTTATTTTATGAACTAATAAGTTTTATAAATTAGTAAATAATATAAACTAAGTTTATCTTATTAGTGTGTTTTTCTTCATGACACCACCCTCAACCAACTTCTTCATCATTATATTTAGTATGCATTGAGTAAAATAGGGCAAAGATAAAATTACTAGAAACAAATGTTAGAGTATTGTAAATGCCCAATGGGCACTCCAATTATTACCATAAGTCAGATGGTCTCGTTATCATCTTATTTTTGGACTAATCAGAGAATTGTCAGGGATTGAAAAGGAGGCAGGGATTGAAATGAGTGGGTTGCAGAGGAAATGGAGTTCGTCATGAAAGGAATGGCACCTTGTTCGGCCCAAATGCGCAACATATGGTGGACGTATTGTAGCTTAAAACGACGAGCACAAAACAAATTTAAAATAATTTTTTCAAATTTATACAATATAAATGAAACTATGTTGTTGAAAATGCAATGGTTGTAACAGGATCAATAACTAGTTTCCTTTACAATTATTTTAAACTGAGATTACAAACAGTACAGGAATGGAAACATCCCACAATTTATATAAGTATAACAGGAGGGTGTCAAATTAAAATTAAAAGGAATCTTATTATTAGAAACAATTAAGTATAAATTTTTGATATTTATATACATAAACATCAAGCATAACTAAAACAATTTTCATTTCAATTTTTCCTCCAGGTCACAAGATTCTTGGACAGCCCAGAACTTCAAGGGCCAAAACCAGGATTGGACCCTTCAGTCCGCCAGCGCCTTTTGAGACATCTCGAAACAACCGCTGCAGAAATATCATTAGATTTTGCTGATTCACATGTAGAGCCCCTTAAACCTATCGATCCAGAAACTGAGAGGAGGTTAGAGCAACTGGAAGA
This sequence comes from Piezodorus guildinii, assembly GCA_023052935.1. Lineage (NCBI taxonomy): Eukaryota > Metazoa > Arthropoda > Insecta > Hemiptera > Pentatomidae > Piezodorus > Piezodorus guildinii. The sequence continues at coordinate 70,137,696 of CM041293.1, forward strand.
GTTTCTGATAGATGATGAAGCCCGCCCTGATAGTTCCACTGCCCCAGGGGATGAAAATAACAACTCGAGGAAAAGAAAGAAAAAGGGAAGGGCAGCTGATTCATCCACCATCACCACAACTTCACCTGGGACCAGCAATCCAGTCTCCCTGGTACAGGTTAGAGTCTATTAAAAAATGCTTTAGTGCAGAGGTTCCCAAGATTTTATGAGTCAAGTCGAGCCTACTATTTAAACCTGAGATTTCTGAACCAGTATAGGTGACTAAAGACATATGTAAACTTTTTTTTTTTTTTATAAGTTATAAAAATGTTTATTTTAAGTCTAACGTCTTAAGTTTTACGAAAATAAGATGCTGCACAAAATATTTGGTCGAAAGAGAGATGAAACCACTGGAAAGTTTAGAAGGTTTGCTGAACTTGTACCCTATGAATATAATTGAGGTGATAGTATAGCGGAGACTCAAATGGGCGAGTAAAGTTTCTGGGCTTAGTGAAGGATGAATTCCCAAAAAATTTGGTATTCGTAGAACCAACTGGTATGCTTCCGAAAGGTAGGCCAAAGTGTCGATGGGAGGATTGTGTTAAGGCTGATCTTGGTTGGTTTGGGCTTGAATGGTGATCATTGGACGTGTCTCTGTAGGCAGTATTTGGTGATATCGGCATTGAACCTATGGGTTTGGTAGGCCAATTATTATTATTATTTTAAGTTATATGACTAAAAATTAAATTATAGAATTTTATATAGATATGAGGCATAAAAGCGATAATTTTTTTTTTTTTTTTCTGAACACGTAGGTTTAATTTATTTTGCGAATATTCCTATTCATGTAGAATACATTCAATATTCATTAAATATTATTTTTTTCTATTCAAAATTTAAGAATTCAAATGAACATCAACCAAATTGAGATTTTGAAGGTCTAAAAGATGAGTAATAAAAAATAAAAAAACTGTACCTCTACAACCAATGAAGGGTCATGGAATATCAGTACATATAGAGATTCGTACTGTTTCTAGGCCAATGGCCATGCAATAAGGTGATTAGGCTGAGAACACACTCGGCCGCCAGGTTTTCCACCAATATTTTGGAGGCATAGAGGCTGGGTCTGCCCCAGGAGGGCTCCACCAAGGGTCACCCCCCTCCCACCCTCCTCTAGTCAAAATAGTAGAATAAACAATATTCTGCCACATACAGGATTCGAACCCGGGACCCATAGAACTGTGGAATAGTACTATACTCACTAGACCACACTGCTCTCAATAATTATGAGTAATATTACTTTAATAAAATTTATGATATATTTTAACCTAAATATAAATATATTACCTTTGTATTAAAAATCATTACTTTCCAAATCAAGTGAATTTGATAATTGTGATTCATTTTATACTTTGAATAATAATAAGAAAATTATTACAGTTCTCAGTTCTATTCTCTTTTACTTAATTTGATTTCATGTTTTTCAGAAAAACAAGCAAAAAACACTTCTTTAATCTTCTTTTTTTTCCGGCTTAAAATAATATTCCTCGATTATTAAACTCAGCATTGCAGATCTGTCAATCCATTTGAAATCCTCCAATTTTCATTAATTTTGTCGCTCAACATTTTTAATTTTCATGATTTTTTTACCAGTTATTCTCAATCCATTCCTGAATATAAAACCGTGAATAAAATATTTGTCTAGGAAATATTGTTGGTTTTGAAGCCATTTTAAGTCAACTTTGCGGCTGAAAAACAAGTTTATGGTCTCACCAACCAAATGTTTGTCTCTTAAACTCATCATAATAGGTGTGTAATCTGTAATAGTTTCATACTTTTTCACTGAGTCCTTTTTGATGTGTTTCCATGTAAATATCTTGAAAAATAAACTTAAGCTGTTTCTGAACATTCATATTAAAAAAAAGACTATGTTCTCAAGATCAAAATTTTCATGATTTGGACTATGAATAAGCTCTATAAAAAAAAATAATCAAAGGAGAATCTCTTTTCTTTTATAAAATTTTAACTCCCTAAAAGCCGTCTATTTCAAGATTTTTTTAAATATATTTAGTTTTTGTCTTATTTGATTTATACAAAATTACCAGAATTAGATAGATTTTCCCAACGTAAGTTTTCAGCCGCTAAGCTGACTTAAAATGGGTACAACACTAAAAGTATTAGCCAGAAAAATATTTTATTCAGGTTTAACAATTTAGGAAAAGATGGTAAATAACTATTGAAAAAAATCATGAAAAAAAAAAATCTTGAGCGGCATGGACTGAATATTTTGAAATGGATTGACCCAAGTACATTTTATTTTATTTCTATTTCAATTGAACACTTTTTTTTAATATTTTATAATGACTAGAGAGCGGAATAATAAAGAAAGACAATAATTTCAATTGTTAAAGAAATATTCAATTAAAAATAATTTCGAAAAATAGGAATTTGAAATTTGACATTTCTTTTGTTCATCCTTTCATGCGATGTAATTGAATAGTTCTAGCGTGGTGATAATCAGAAAAATCTGGTGAAAAACACGACTTTCACTTACCTCCGTTTTAAAAACCCATTAAAGAATTTTCAAATACAGTTAAAAATGAGTGAATACATTGAATTTCTATAGAAACATGTGTTTTATTAAAAATCTATTATATTATTATCTAGAATAATCAGTTAGTTTTATTGGGTTTTCATCACTCTTAATCAACCTATACAAACTTGTGTATAAGATATTTTTTTCTAAAATCATTAGCTTTCCAACGGTATTTATACATGTATATAACTGATCTTATGCTCAAAAAAAAAAATATATTTTTTCAGTTTTCTCCTTTAGTTGGATAACGAATTCATTCAACATATATATTCAACTATTTTTCATCAGTGGTAAGAAGATAATATGGTTATTTTCAAATAATCTACAAAATTAAAGGTACTTTATAGGAAGAAAATTTAAAATATCAGCATTTAAGCCTCAGACTATTTCAATCAGAATTAAACCTAAATGGTATTAAAGCCCATCCAATTTTACATTGATATAGCGAGTTTAATCAAAATCGCTAGAGCCGTTTTAGAGAAAATTGTAAAAAGGTGAAAAATACATGGTATAAAGTGGCTCTTCTAGTAAGCTGATTTTGATGAAAAAAGTTTTGTAACATTTCGGGCATATATTTGTCTTAATTATGAAATTTCAATTTCATAGGACTTTTTGTTTTCACCTGGGAGTTACCATACACAGACACACCCATACCTTTTTGTGGGACTTGTTCATTTGGACTCAGGGGACCCTAAAACGTGTATTTCTGTTGAAAACTGGAATTCGAAAATTTCCACGATCGCAATATATATTTCACTTGCTATATATTTCACATGTAGGCAAGTGAAAGTAAAAATTGATTTGTAAATTAAGTAGATTTTTTTTTTTTTTTTTCTTGCAAGTTTTCTGATCATCAGTAGTTTTGGGAACCTCTGTTCTAGCATTCGTGTATTAAAAATAGTTTAATAATAATACACACAAATCCGAAATCATCATTCTAATTATTCCTTCTAAAGGATAAGAAAATCAATGGCAATATTTAAGAACCAATCCAGAAAGTGGATAAAATAATTATATATTTTTTAGCCACTGTTAATAAAGTGTGTGTGTTTATGTGCAGTATGTATCCATGTGTATACATGTTTGAATGCGTATTTATAAGTGGGTGTTTCGTATATTATCCTAAACAAACCAATTTTCAATCATTATTTTACTCACTAAATAAAGATTAAAAAAATAAATAGGTTTTTGGCAAAAAATGTTTGCATATAAATAAATATTAGGATACTTCATTTCTGAATTTGATCATGCCCATGTTTCCTCTGTAATATGAAACCTGAATTTTTCAGGTGATACCTTCCAGACTACCAGATGGACAAGTTGTCTTTCTCCTGCCTAGTCATTACGTTCAACTCTCGAAAGAGGAAGAAAAAGAGAAAGCACAAGAAATGCCCATAGATTTCAGTGTTAAAAAAATGGATGACGAGAAAGAAGAAGAAGAAGTTTGGCGTCCGTGGTGAACCCTTAATATTTATATTGATGTCGTATGAACTGATGGATCCAACAATGACTTTAGAAACTTAGCCTATTTCCCTTAATAGGCTATTTCACTTTATGTGTGAACTATTAAAACACACTGAACTTGTTACCTAATGGATCTAAGTATTTTGTCTTTCCTTGGTAGTCTTTTTATAACTAGAGAATAGATTTAAGAAAACATAAAAAATATAACTCTTACTCATAAACTATAAATTTAATAAAAATTCAGTATTACTTAGAAGATCAATTTTCTATTCAATTTAAATTTTTTTTAGACAAATCAATGTATTCATATTATTTGCTGTAAATAGTGACTTTTCAAACCATCTTGATAACTAAAAAAAAATTAATGGGAATATAATTAAAAGTTTAAATATATTAAAATGTAATCCAGATCAAATATAAGAAATATTTTACAAACCTAATGTATGAACAACAAATTATAATTGTGCAATTGTTTTTTATTTTAAATAAGAGTTTTAATATAAAACAAAAATCTATGTATAATGTAGTTATAAGCTTCATTAAATATTAAGGTATTAGTCATACCCAAGTGTAAATTAAGTGTTTTGTTGAAACCAAAATATGAGATAGTGTTCAACAAATGGTTTAATATATTTGGAATGTTATTTAACATGAGCTACGAAAAGCAAATTTTCAAAAAATCAAAAGTTTGTTTTAAGGTTATTGATTTTCTTTTTTTAAACTTATAAACATTGTTGTGCGATATCCATATTTATAAAGTTTTTGTTTATTTTTAATTTTAAATGGCCATAATTTTTTCCAGATCTTATTTGTTATATGATTTCTCTCTTTTTTTGGATGATTTTATGCACAATAATGATCATATATAATATATATCGGGATAGAGAGTTGTTAAATAATTAATTAAAATTATACATAGAACCTTACTTTGTCAGGCATCTGATCTTCAAAATCTATTCCCAATGGTTTGAATATCCATTCAAAATCCTAGAAATAATTATTTGAAATTAGAAAAAAAAAAAAAAATATATATATATATATATATATATATATATATATATATATATATATAAAACAGATTAAATGATATAATTTAAACGATAAAATAAAAAATAATGCTACATCTACTCCAAGAGTCTTATGTCGTCTTTTCCATGTTGAGCGACAACAATGAAAATCACAAATTTTTAATTTTAAACAATTTTGAAAAAATATTACATGAAGCATGTACTCTTCTGCTGTGATTTTGTTTTTTTCTGCCATTGTGGCTTAGTATTGATGGTTTCTTCAGAAACACAGAATGTTTCATGTTTGTTTGTCCAGAATGGGAACAACTGTATGAGAGGCTCATTAAACAGAATATTATCCATACTAGTCATATATTAGCTTTAATTATTAATAATTTCCAACAGAAAAAAATACAAGAAATCAATAAAATAAGAGAAATTTGTTCTTACATTACTTCTAATATCAGTTGTTTAACCTTTATAATTAAATTTAAACATATACCTACAGTTTCATTCTGACAATTAAAATAAACTTTGAAGTTGTTTAACAGTGCAATGATATTTTATTATTTTTTTTTTTTTTTTTGTGCGAAATCTCCCAAGATAGCAATATTCTAATTAATGAACCTATACCACTAATATATTTGTAGTGCAATAAATTTGTTTAAAGAATATTTATATTTATAAATTATAGCCTAACTTATTTGGCCTATCTCTTTAAGTAAATTATCAGGGATATATATTTTTTGATTAAGGGATTTTTTTTATTTTTTTTTTTTTAAGAGCCTAATTTTAAATTAACCAATTACTATTATTATTGTAAAAAAATATATATTACAATATGAAGAAAAGAAAAATGTGTTATAAAAGAATGAAATGACAGAATGAAATATTATATCTTTATTTTGTCCTTTCTTAGTTTGAGTAAAAAAAAAAAAATAGAGTTCAAAACACGAAAACAACATCTTTCTTTCAAACTTATTAAACCTTTCGATATATTCAATGTTAGGTGTACTATATTGTTTCAAATACACGTTTAGATTAAGTGTTTAAAAACGTGTAGTGCATACATTTTTGTGTGTAGAAAATTTTAATCAATAACTTTGATGGAAAGTATATATGTGTTGTAGGAATTTATTGTTATAAATTCACACCAGATTAGAATTATTCTCAAATGTTCCAAACGACAAAATAACTCATGTAAACCATAAAAACTTAATTGTTTATGGCTAAATTTAAATCCTGATTTATTCAATTATAAAAATCATGCAATATTTGGGTGTTCAACTCGGTAAACAGTACTCATAGACTCAGTATTAAAATAAATACTATTCCAACGTTCAAAATATAATTTTAAATTGAATATCATAATTTGAAATTTTATTTTGAACAAATTTTATAATCTTATGAGGATGATGAGTTCTTTTAATTATTTTTCAAGTTTTAATAGCATAAAATTTATAGTAAAAAAACTTAATTATTATATGGTGTTTTGCTAAGAAAAATGAATGGGAAATCTAGTTTGTAATGTTTCTTTAATGAAACTAAAAGAGATATGTTAATATTGAAGCATATAATCAAAATTTAAGATTTGATCGTTAAAACATTTCATCAAGATGGCGATTAGAGGCTAAAGGTCTTCGACTCTTATTCCAAACTAAATAAGAATTGATTTTATTCTTAAATGTTTACTTCTAGACGATATAAAGAAAATCTAATCTATGGTTTCTGCTACGTTTTTTCAGGTTTAAATATTACTTGTTATAGATTAATGACAACGAAAACTTTAGTCTGATTATTATTCTTATTACTTTGATATAGTCTTCTCTCGAATTATCTGAATTCATACCTTAATAACAATTTTTTTACATTTTTAAAAGTAGTACTAAATAATTGTGAAAAGCCAGTCTTTACTATCATTAGTAACCAATAGTTCTATAGCAGTATTGATATTGTAAAAGCTTTTTAAATGCTCTTAAAAATTATTTAAATGGCTTTTATCTTTTAATTTAAATGTTTAATGTTTCTAGATAAAGTCCTCGAGGACTCATATATTTTTAATACTCTGTATTATTTTTGTTATTACTGCCATGTATAGATGTTATATAATGTTGTATTTTAATTTGTTTGTAAATTTTGTTTATTTTTAATAGTTGTATATTTTGTTAAACTGCAATATTGAGAAATGTATTTATTTTAATTGTAATGAAAAGTATGTAAAATTATATTGTTGTGAATTAAATTTTTCATGATAGTCTATTATTATTTTTATAATAGTTTATGTATTCCTTGAAACAACCACAAATTAAAATCATTAAAAAAATCTCCTGGAATCAATATGATCAACATAAATAATTTGAAGAACAGCACAAGCTGTTCAATGTTAATTTTATGTAATTAAGAAGACGTAATGGATATAAACAAATGACTGTTGCAAAATTCAGAAGAGAGATAGTCCAGGTGGCAGTCATGAAAAGCAAAAAAAATTTTTTTTTCAACTCTACCAAGACTATGGATCTTCATTATAAATGAGACATTATTTAATACAAATTTTGTTATTACCAAAGGGGAGACATTTGGACCTCTCGAAATATTAAGTTTTTAAGGGACAGATTGATTAACTATGTAATAACAAAGAACTAGTCCCTCTATTTTTCCCCCCAAGCTTATGCCACTCAGTACTTTGTCAATACTGTGAAAATCAACTACTTCACAAAGATTAGAATCTTTAGTACAGTCACAAGAAAAGTAGAAAACCATATCCACAACTGCATATCACACGATTAGTAGATTCATTTCCTGTTTTTAAGCATACTGATCCAGCTAATTCCACATTGTAGAGGTACTTTTAAAAAAGTAAAAGTGAGTTGAAGCTGACAATGTATTGTCCCCTTCAAGATTATCCTATCCACAGTGAGAAGAAAAAAACTCTCTCTTTACAAAAACTCCTGCTTTGAACAGCTAGCAATGATGCTGTTTCTCAGTGTTTCTCCAACAAAGCCTAATCTTTTTGCCAGAGATAGCATGCCCCCTCCTGGGATGCCATCTATCTGAACTTTATTTCTAGCGTGTTACGATAGTTCTTTGACTCCACTAATCTGTTTCAAGCAAAATAACAACGTAGAACTTTATTAGCCGCTTGACTATCAATATAGATCAAGATCGACCTGTTCCTCATCCCTTCAGAGATCACAGGGTCCTGCTTTGAACAGCTAGCAATGATGCTGTTTCTCAGTGTTTCTCCAACAAAGCCTAATCTTTTTGCCAGAGTCCGTAGAGTCCTCCCTCTTGGGATGCCATTTATCTGAACTTTATTTCTAGCGTATTAGGATAGTTCTTCGACCCCACTAATCTGTTTCAAGCAAAATAACAATCTAGAACTTTAATAGCCGCTTGACTATCAATATAGATCAAGATCGACATGTCCCTCACCCCTTCAGGGATCAGAGTTTGGTCACAGATATTCATTGCCATCGCCTTAATCTAAAAGACTGAGATAAGTATAGCTAGACGTATGAAGATCCCTTCTCAGAGTTTATCCATTCTCCGTAAACTTGACACAGAGGTCAGCCACAGGGATTTGTGGGATTAATATCACTATATTAATTAGGGATAAATTTCCTGACACAATATCTGATTTGCTCTAAGTAACGATAGAACATCAGAACAACTAGTGCGAAACCAATGGTTATGGCATCAATCTTGACCTCCACTAACAGTGAAAATGTAACAATTAGACCTAATTAATCTAATTGAGCAAATCAAAGATTATTTTCAGAATTTTTTTTTCAATAAATACAGTGATATCATCAGCATATTTCTGAGGCATAATAACCTCCAGTGTTTACCTTTGTCAATAATGGAGTCAACAACTGAATTCCACTGAAGGTAGTCCCTCACTAAATACAATAATACTCTTATGGATTTAAGTTAGGAATTCATGATAAAAGCCCACACTAAAAACATAACCAATACACTTCAGTGAAATAGCAATTTATTTCTTTTCAATTAAGATCTAAGATCAAATTTTGACAATGCATCTATGTAATGAAAAATATTCTGATACAACTAATATAGATAACTTCCACTATAGGACGATTTATGATGCAGGTTAAATTTAAAGAAGAACTAGATTTATGTCAAATCTCTTTATGAAATCAAAATTACAGAAGACATCTTTTTATCAAACATAATAAAACACTCCCAATATGAAACTTTGTATGCAGACATTTCAATATAAAACTTGAATGAATATTTAAGCACTTTATTTAATGTCACTTGATGCTACTATGGCTAATCAGACGATGGGGGTCCTATATTTTGCATATCCAGATTTAATTAGAGCCCAGAGAATTGGAGGTAAAAGAGGCAAATCCCTTAATGAAACAAAGCAGCTAAGCAGGGACCAGGAAGAGTGGTTACGCTGGATTGAGGCTCCTCGATGCTAGCTAATGGCATAAGAGGAAGATAAAGAAGAAGAAGGTTTAATTAGGATAGGGATCTTTGATGAGTACCTGGCCAAATTTTTACACCCCCTCTAAAGGAGGGCATAGCTTAGGATTTTTTACTCCCATTAAAAAATCCTAGGGTCATCTGCAAGGTTTGAACCCATGATCTTGGACATAGAAGGTTGTTATGCTATCCACTACACTACAGGTGACCCCTCATCAGTTTAAATACAAATAATTGAAGGAGCAAAACTTTAGCATACAGGAATAAAGCAAAAACTTCTAATTTCTTTAGAATGATTATAATACAAATCTACAATGGATTTTTTTGTTATAAAATCTATGATTGAATTAATAATAATATGAATCAACAATGAAAAAACTTTTTTTGAGACAAGAAATACATTAATTTAGCTGGCCTAATACAATAAAAAACAAAGAATAGGTAGTAATATATTATAAATTTTATTATTAGTAATAATAATAGGCTTAGTGAGCCCATAGGTTTGGTGTGGATACGACCAAATGTTGTCTACACAGATTTGTCCAATGACCACAGTCCAAGCCCAAGCCCCCAGATGAGAAAACACAATCCTCCCGCTGATGCCTCGACCTACATCTCGCACCCTTACCAATAGGTTTAACGCATACTATCTTTTTCTGAATTCATTCTTCACTGAAGCCCAAAAAATTTACACACCCGTTTGAGTCACCTGCAATGCTATCATCTCAACTATTATTCAATGATGCTTTCAATTTTTATAATTTGAGTTACAATAAAAATATTTTATCAAAAAAAATAAAATTGATATTGCAAAGCATAAAATTAAGTTACAATCGCTTATACAAATACGCTGATAACATCCTACTACTAGTTACAAACAAAATTTTTACTTGATTAGAAACAGATACTAAAATATGAAGATAATATTGGAAAAATAGACTAACAAAAATAAACTTGAATTTAATGCCCATGAGACAAGATATCTTGGTTTCGTGATAAAAGAAGTGTACAGTTGGGGTTATGATGTTGAAACAAAAAAATATATCTGTTTACCAAATTATGTGATCCTGGATCACAATCTATATATTAATTGCCACTGTCCACAATATAGTTTTAAATAATAGACTCACATTTCTGGAAAGAATTTTTAATGATAATTTCCAAAAATTATGTCTTCATAATTCCAAACGCTCAAGCAAACTCCGGCATACAACATTCAAGAAGATAAACATAAACTATTTGATAAACAAATTAAAAAAAAAACAGATTTAATTTAGAATAAATAGCACTTTATAGACCATATTGTTCCTTCATTGTGGTTAAATAGTCCAGTGCATTGCATTTATACTTAGAAGAACCAAGTTACAACAGACAGGATTTTTTATTTTATTGAATTTCTTAGAAAACCTTTTTTTTTTTTCTATATTTATAATTAGATGTTTTTGCAATTTTAATAATTCCATTTTCACAAATATTTTTAACATACACTGTTAGTTTCCATTAAAAAATAGATACAGAACTATTGCAGAAGCACACTACCAAAATTTAGTTTTATTCAACAAAAACTTAGGTTTCCATCAATAGCTTGAAAGCTAAAACAGCTAGAAATACATTATGCTATTTTACAGAGTAAATCAGTTTTCTAACCCAGAAGTCCTAGAGCCATTTAACTTTGCTAATTCCAAGATAATATTTTCAAAAACAGATTTTTAAGAAATCACATTGGGTGAATTCACACAGACAAATCTTATTATATGAACTACTTTATACATATAAACTGCTTTATAATACCTTTAAGTAGCTCCAATTTTAAATGTTGTATACATCTGTAAATTTTAAAACTACCAAGATGGAATCTTGAAAAAAAAAATGAAAAACAACATTAGTAACTTTATTCTGAAAATCATCAGAAAAACTGTTCTTCTTATGAAGATACCTTTTGGTGCATTTACCTATCTCAAATTGGAATGCATACAGACTGATTTTATACATAATCCTTTAATTGTACCAAGGATAAATGTTTTTAATAACCAACTACTGAAACTGGATAAATATTTAACATCGCGCCTTAACTTTTTTATAAAGAAACTCACAGGTTTTAGCTGGTTTAATTCAGAGGAACAAATTATTACATTTTATTGCCTGAATATTGTTTTACTGGTTTTTCAAGATGGATATAAAAAATCATATTAAGAATATTTTAGTTTGTCACAACTCTCAGAATGTTAATACATATTATGGAGCAAGAGTCAATTAAATAAAACAATTAGATGATTTTTAAGATTGAGTTTTAAGGCAATTTTCGCCTCAAGTAGTTTTGAAGAGTAGGAAAAATCTTGAAAAACCTACACCATAAAAAAGACAATGAGAGTATTATCAACAATTTTTTTACTAAAAATATTAGGAAAATAGAAATGGTAAATTCATAATAAATTAATGAAAAATATCATTTAAAGAATTGAATTTCAAAAGTAGTGGCAAAAAGAGATTCAAGGCTATACCAACAAAATGCGGGCAATGGAGAGAGAATGTCAAAAATTCAAACCACGATGAGATCCAGCACAAAGATCCTTACAAACAGGAAAGCTGAGTCGAACAGGAGCTAACTGCATTCCTAACCGGCTGTTGGCGGGCTTTTTAAATATTTCTATACAACTGACTTCTGTTTTCAATTTTCTAAATCGTTCCAATAAAATTGAACTTCTTGACAAATTTTCTATTATTAAGAGTTCTGTTTTAATCGAAAATAATTAAGTATTCAGAGTTTAAAACTGATTCTTTTTTTATAATAAACTTTTAAATGTAGCACTTTTTTAAATACCTGACTACTTCTTATATTTGATTATTAAATTTTTTTTTATATCATCAAACCAACAATATTTTTTAACTAATCTGCCATTATTTGTATTTGGTATGGGTATTTGTCACGTTTGATTGATTGTTTCAAATTTGGGCGGGAGTTCATGATTGATTTGAAATTTTGTATTTTAAGATTTTAACCTATTACGAATACCTTTCCTATTAACGATATATCTATTCCAATAATATTTTGTCTTATTTTAAATATTAAAATTATAGGATTTAAGCGGTGGATGATATAGAAAAATGAAATTAAATGGCTCATACATTATGGACGAATCACGAGTTTGAGAGTTCATATCTTTGGTATGAAATTACAAACGAAATGAGATATTTTAGCTCACACCCTTGTTATATTAAAATTTAACACGCGAATTGCTATCGATTTTAGTTCTACAGTTAAAGGGCTGTCATTATTTTATACCTAAATGACGAACCGAAAGTTCTGTGATAATCCCAAGTGGTGATATAAATTCTTTTCTCTATTTGAAACCAATCATTCAGCGCCGCTTTACCAATTATAAATAAATTTTACTTTCAACTTAACTGGTTGGCTTTATATTTTTTTCTTTACAACTTACTATTTAACATAAGCAACTTTTAATAACAACTTATAGTTCGAAAACATCAGACTATATGTTAAACATTATAATCATGTCTATGCACACGTTTGATGAATTTTTGATATTTACTATTATTATAAAGTTTAATTACTAATAATTCTAAATACATGTCCAAAAACATTTGTATTTAAATGTCGGCCGTTGTATACTCCAAGTTTTATTTAGCAATAAAATTATTAATAGAAAATTAGTTATTAATTTAACATGTAACATAGTGATTCCACTGGCTATCAAATAAATCCAACCTTGATTGAAAGTTGTCAAGCATTACATATAAATAAAAAAGAGTATGATACGATTATTTAAACGTACATGTGATTCAATTAAAAAAAAACAATGAATCAATAGGTAAAAAACATATTTTTCGATTTTTTTTTCTATTTATTAAAACTTTAATACTAAAAACCGCAAAGCTTTCGAAACATAAACATAATAAATATTGACCCCTAACCCCCCTCCCTCCCTCTCTCCTCTACACTTCCCCAAGGTAGGTAGGACAGGGCGACCTCAAATGGCCTCGAGATGAACCTGAATTCGTAGTTTTGGTAATAGGAGCTCAGATTCCGACAGGAGCTTAAGTGGGCCAACTCCCAAATTTGTTTTCACTTATTTCTACAATGGAAATAAACAAAAAGACGACTTAAATATTTTTTAAATATTTTACTACATTTATTTTAAAAACAAATTAATAAATTATCATAGATAGCTTTATTTTTTTAATAATAACTAAATTTGGTGCTCATATCACATAACTTTTACCTTACCTCTGTTGTTAAAATCAATTTAAGAACAATTATATAGAGTTAAAAAAAAAAAATAATGATTTAGATTGAGTTTTGAGAGAAACATGAGTTTTATTAAATTATATAATTATCTACAACAATGATTTAGTTTTATCTGCTTTTCATCCATGTCCATTACCTTTTACAACTTTGTATATAAGATAATCTTTTTTTCTAAAACTGTTAGCTTTCCAAAGGTTCTAATGTTCAAAAAAACAAAAATACATAAGTAAATATTTTCGCTTTTTTCTTCTTTAGTTGGATATCAAATTCGTTCAACTTATATATATTGACATGTTTTTTGCCAAAGCTAAGAAGATGATATGGCTAATTTTTCCAATCTACAAAATTAAAGGTACTTTACTAAAAGCAAATTTAAAATATCAGCATTTAAGCCCTGTCAGACTATATCAATTAGGAAGAACTTTAGTGATATTAAAGTCCATTGAATTTTACATTAGTATAGCGAGATTAATCAAAATCATTAAAGTTTTTGAGAAAATCGTAAAAAAGTGTTAAATGTAAGGTATAAGTAGCTGTTCTGTCTCAAGTAGCTACAAATACCTTTCACATACAAAATCACTTATTAAGGTATAAAGTAGCTGTTCTGGTCAGCCAATTTTGTATCATCTCAGGTGTATTGTTGTCTTAAATACAAAATTTTAGTTTCCAATGACTTTTCATTTTCATGCAAGACTTAACTCACACACACAGACCATTTTCGTGCGACTTGATTATTTGGAGATCCTAAAATGTGTATTTCTGTTGAAAAATGGAAATAAAAAATTTTCTCAATCACAATACTTTCTCTTTTTCATATGTAGGTAAGTGACTGTAAAAAATTAAGGTATTTTATTCAGATGATTGGTTTACTTTTAAATACCTTTCACATACAAAAGCACCTGTTAACATCCTATTAATGAAAATAAAATAATAATCAATATTACTATTATATGTTGAGCCAATTATTAATTTGATATTTGTTGACAGCCACAAAATCTGTAGTTAATAATATGTATATTTTATATAAATAAGATGTATATTTTTTATAAATATATTGTTTTATTTTATCACCAAAGATTATGTACACATCGTTTATTGCAAAAATTTCCTGCTTGATGATAATCGAAACAGTTGCTTTCAAAATTTGTTAAAAGTTTCAAAATGGTGCTTATGTATGTTTGCATTTAGAATAGTTTATAATTTATATAAATTAGTAGACACATGATCCTAAATATTTCAATATTACCAAATCCTGTTTGGACAATATATATATGTTCTATATAAAATTGTATAGATAAATTCTTACAGACTATTCAATAAAACACAAAACAAAATCAATAAATAATTATGAAGTATTTATTCTTCAGAGTTTCACTAAAATCTTGGATTGGATTGGACTTCTTATCCTGTCTCTTTTTTACTTTATGTATTTCTTGTATCTGAAAAGCATAGGACTCAGACCTACTGGTCCTCCTTTACACGCCTTGTTATCCTTTTCAATTTTGCTCCAGCTAAAGATACTTTGCTATGCACCCATAAATTTTCTATTGTGTCAATATTTTTATTATAAAGAGTACTCATAAATGTCTAGCGATATTATGGGAGCAGATACTAGACCTCAAGCAGAACATCAAAGCAGAAAAGTTGATGTAATATGACACATAGTCCGATTCATATATGTTAGGGAGGAAAATCAAATTTGGAGTTTTTTGCTGTTATCCATGGTTTTTATCAGAAAAACTAAAATATATCTACTTGATGCACATGCATGGAAATAAGTGTTACCAAATGATAGAAGAGAAAATTTCCCATAAGATAATGAAGTCAAAATTGTGTGAAAGTCTCAGCAAATTTACAACCTAACGATAAAAGATTAACAAAAAAACTGTACGTCTATCAACCATGAAGGGTCTTGTACATATAGAGATTCGTACTTTTTCTAGGACAACAGCCGTGCAATGAGGTGATTAGGCCTTGATCACACTCAGGTGCCAAGTTTTTCCCCAATGTGGGTACCCACTTTAAAGAGGGTGGGTCTGCCACAGGAGGGTCTCCACACCCTATAATATATAATATTCTGTTATAGCCGGGATTCGAATCCAGAACTTGAAGAACAGTAGACTAGCGCTCAATCCACTAGACCACACCGCCCCCAAAAGAGTAATAGCTGCTTGAAGTATTAAAATATTTTCTGCATGAGTTTGGACGACACCTATTTTGAGGGTTCGACTTACTTTACAACCTTCAGGGAAAATTTTATCTTCCATTATTCGGTACCACCTATTTTTCTGTACGTGCATATTAAGTAGAAATATTTGGAGTTTTCTGATAAAAACCATATATACAAGGAAATCTCTAAATTTGATTTGATGATGATATGGACATTTTTGTTACACTTGAGGTCTGGTATCTGCTTCTACAACATGACTCGACACTTATGAGACACCCTAAAAGTCTTGCTGGAGTCATAAGTTCAGTAAAAAACAGTCAGTGGAGCAAGCAAGTAAGGAGATACCAAGGGCAGCAGAGGTTAGTGTACAGTTATAATAAGGTTATGGAAGATTTCATGACTAATCACACAATTGTCAGATTCAAGCAAGAGAAATGAGGTGCCTTAAAAAGGTTGATAAAAAAACAAGAAGAGATAGTGTGAGGAACACTTTGATTACAGGGAGAGCTGAGATATGATATCAGGAGGAAATACAAGAAAAACAAAATCTCACTGGGTTTAGACATATTTCATGAATGTCTGGGTCATGTAGCCAGATTGTAAATGAGGATAGGGATGCAGGAGTGATGTCACAGCTAGATTTAAAATTGTCTAAATTTGACCAAGATTTAAATAGTTCTAATCCATTTTAATGGTCCAAAATGGAAAATGATTAAGGAACAAAACAAATCAATTCAAAGAGAAGCCTGTACCCTAAGAATAACTAAACAATAATAAGCTTTCGTTATAATCAATTTATTCATACCTCCTTATTGTGCTTTTTAACATTTCAGAGCTATACTTCTTAAAAAAAATAATAAAATAAAAACAATCAAATAATTTGTCATTACAAATATGTACAGAAAATAATGATATATTTATCCTCCTCATACCCCAAGATAGGATCAGTCAAATAGTCATCCATTGATATTTTTCATTTTTAAAAATAATGAATGTCAATAGGTACTACCATATGGTTTTTAAATGATAAATATTTGATATAATAAAATAATAACAAATATTTAGAGTAATTTAATCAAATTAATCTTTCTAATAATTTAGTATGTCAGTGGTGTATTTTTAAATTTAAATTCCGGGTGATAACCTAGTTGCATTTAACAAGGTCATTTCAAGTCTTATTGACCATATTTTTATATCTCAATTAAAACGATAAATTCAAATTTTGTTTCTGGAAACAAACTGAAATTTTTTAGTAAACCAAGATGACTCAAAAGGAATATGAAGAAGAAATAAAAGCTGAATATAACCAAGATATTTATGAAACAAATGCTACACATAAAAAAAGAAAAAAGGTCCTAGAACTAATTTATAAAACATAATTTGTTTAAAATAAAGTTAATATTTAAAGAAGCAATAAGCTAAAAATATTGCGTTTGGATGTGGGTAAAGTTTCCACTTTAATAATTTGATTATCGATTAGCTTTGTAGTTTTAACATATTTTTAACTAAATTGAAAATAGTCATTTTCTAAACCATAGCCTATGAACACTTTTCTGAGTCCAGTGTGCTCTAAAAATTTTACTCCAATCAACATAAAATTAGAGAGCTTTGGATTTAAACACTTTCTTTTACAGTAGCATTCTGACAAAATTATTGCCCACACTGACTCATAGGGTATCTTATTTTTTTTTTCTTGGTATGTTACAGAAAACACTATCGATCAAAAATAAATTAAAAAATCAAATCTTAGAAGCTAATTCATGCGCAGAAGCTCCTTCAAACAAAAAAGATGGAACAAGTTTCAGGACTAAAACTCCTGCTTACGACATGCCTTATGTCCCAAGTATGAAGTCATTGCCATGCACTTCTTTCTCAGAAGAAACTGTACAAATTAATCTAAAAAATAAGACATTTTGTAGCTCAAACCACAAATTCAGTAAAATAATTAAAAAACTAATACAAAATGAAGCAGAAATTACTAAAAAAATATCAACAGAGGATAATTTATTTAAAACTCTAAACCATTATGGAAATGAAACAAAGACCACACCTGAAGCAGGAAATATTTTCATAAAAGACTATTATAATGCAAATAATATTTCTGAAAATCAAACCCAGGTCAAAACTGTTAGTACAGAGCAGTCATATTCAAAGAACATTATTCATTCTGTGATATCATCACAATCCTTTAGTAAATCTCAAACAACCAATTCAACTGTAATCACAAGTCAACAAAGTTATTCATCAAATGAATCAGGAGAAAATTTTTCAAAACCTACATTAAAAATACATAAAACAGATGTGTTCGATGGTTCGTCCAACAATCAGAATAGTACATGGAATCAATTTGCAGACAATATTAAAAAAAAATATGAAAGACAGGATTTAAATGAAGAATACAAACAAAACTCAAATGAAAATCATAGACATCATGAAAAGAAAAAAGGAATACTTGCTTTTTTTGACTGTAACAAATATCCATTGACTAATAGTCAAGGTAAAAGTTTAAAAACAGCGAGTGGAAAAAATCTAGTAAAGTATAGGAATGGAAAACCATATGATTGCTTTGGCAGGATAGTTTTTGACCCAAATGGTAATCCTTCATCAAGCAAGAAGTTTAAACCCTTCCTAAGTGTTTTAAAAAATAAAAAAATTGTATCATCTATACCATTATTTGATTTCAGAGGATATTGTCTAGTAGATTTTGATGGATCATCATTGACAAATGCAGATGGAAAGAACTTGATCCAATTAGATAATAAAGGAAAAATATTATATGATATAAACAGACATCCTATTTTTGATAAAAATGGTATTCCTGTCACAAAACAAAATGGTTTTTGGCTTTCACCAAAAGGAACACCAATGAGGCTATTTGATAAAACAAAACATCCTTTGACAAATAAACAAGGTGAACCCCTTCGAGATATAAAATCCCAAGAACTATTGAAATGTGACCAACATGGCCGTCCTCTTTTTGACTGTAATAATGAGCCTGTATTTGATGCTGCTGGGACTTCTGCAATCGAACCAAAATTTAATCCCACAACAGAACCTTTAAAAGGTAATATAATATTAATTGTCATGTTAGAAAATAAACCAGCACAATTGTTTAATAGAAAAGGTTGGCCATTAACAGAAAAAAATGGTGAAGTTATGTTTGATTCAAACGGCAGCTGTCTTTTGATGCTTAAAAAGGTATATCCAAATGAAATAACAGATTACGATCAATTGCTTTTCAGACTAAATGATCCAGTACCATTAGCTGAAATATGCCTTTATTTGCCAGAAACCAAATCGATACAAGATGAAATAAAAACTAATAATCAAGGTATAAAACAAAAGAAAATTATTTTAGATTTTGTTGGTCATCCACTAAGTGACAGGTTCAAAGGGAATGTATTAGATAAAAATGGAAGAAAAGTTTTTTTAAATATCAAATCATACTTCATGGGCATCAGTAATGGTCCAAGTTCAACAAATGTTTACATCTCGGATGATGCATATACAATCAGAACTCTAGATTCATCAAAGGCAAAAATGTCACAACTAAAATTGGACAGTGTTTCATTTTCTGCTGATGTGATCAGTTTTCAGGCAGAAACAGATTTATTTGGAAGGCCTTTATATGATTCATTGAATCGTCCACTTTTTGACAAGTATGGAAGGCCAATGTATGACTTGTTCGGAAGAGCTATTTATGATGTAATTGGGAGGCCAATAGCAACAGCTGAAGCAATAAGGTTGGATAATGGGTTAGATGAGGCAAAAGGGATTAAAATTGGTTTTGATACCTCGTGTCTGGTTCCTCAAGATCCCAAAAATCTTCCAAAAATCACAGATTTAAACGGAGGACCACTTTTTGATTCCTTAGGATTTCCATTATATAACAAAAAAGGAAAACCATTAATAGATGCCTATGGTAGACCATTATATGATGAAAATGGTTTACCACAGTGTGATAAAGAAGGGAGACCAACATCTAAGTTGGTTAAACAAAGAAAAGCATGTATTTTATCTGTTGAAGACAAAGTTGAAACACTTCAATTATCCCCTGTCAGGACTCCAGAAAAGAAATCTTCTATCCGAGATCGACTAACAGCTCATTATAAAAATATCAATGGTTAGTTTATTTGTTTTTAAATAATTGAAGATTAAATGTAATTAATTAATTAAATTAAAGAGTAAAAGTAATTAATTACCTATCATCCATGTTCAAGCCTGGAACAATTTATACAAAATAATATCACACTTTCATTCAACTTGACAATTTTCTTCTTCTTTATTTTTCTCCAATACCATTTTGAGCACTGAGGAGCCTCTATCCAATTCAGCACAACCACTCTTTTTTAGTCCCTACTAAACCATCTTATGTTTGAGATATTTTGGTCTTCTACTTCCAATTCTCAGATCAAATTTCTCCTATGAAACTTTAGGAAACCCTCTAGTCTCTTAAAAGTGGATTAGGGCTCTAATACTCCATGAGGCAGATATCACTAAACCACTTTGCTCTTTAAAGTGGTTTTAACCTCAGGTACTTTCATCTACTTCCTTTATTTTCATTTCTAAAGCGGTTCTAGTTTTTGTTCCAACATATCTCATTTCTGCAGCAGTTATGCCTGTCCAACTTTCTCTACAGCTGGTGTGAACCTACAGGTAGATAGAATTATACAGTTGTTATGTTTTCTTCTCCACTTCACAATGGTGTTGGTTATCTGGTGGTACACTTTGCCTTGGACATTTTGCTCATGATCTCAATATCTTATCAAGACAGTGTTATTAATAAGGTATCTTTAAACCTAAGTAGGTGATTTTACAACCTCTAGTATAGCAACTCACCATTACAGAATAATTGAACATCCTCATGTTCATTCCTGATTATAACTAGCACCTTATTTTTGGAGGCATTATCATTGGAGCTATAGCTCATAAAATTTCATCATAAAATAAATATTAAAAAGAATAAATAACAAAATAAGTTAAATGTTTTATCGCTCTTAAAATAATTTAATAAAGTAACATTTATCTTTCAGAAGCTTCTAAAATTCACCATAATGAAGATTTGGATGAAACTCAACCAATAAAGAATCTTATTGTTCGAATCAGAGTAACAACCTTTACTGATGGGAAAAAATATTTTGAAATCTTAGAATCAGTTCCTTCTCCTTGACATTCAAAAATGCATATTAAATAATACATTATGTGTATCATACCAGAAACTTGAAAAAAAATAAAAAGAAACCTTGCTAAATTATCAATAAAAATATGATAGACTGAGTGATACAACTACAGAAGTAATTATGCAAATTTTTATAAGGTTTCTATTTATACATGTTTACAAATTGCAATTCCCATTATTAGTAATAATTTTCCTGAAAATAGCAAGTTGGTTGTCACATTATTTTCGTTTCTCTAATATTACAAAACTAGTTCTCAAAAAGTTCGTTTCACAAGTAAAAGTTGATTATTTATTTAACGTCACTTTATGCTACTATGGCTAATCGGACGATACTACAGTGGGAGTCCTAAATTTTGCCTATCCAGGGTTTATTAGGATAGGGATACAAGTAAAAGTGAAACATTTCTTTTTATCAATTACCACCAGCATAGCAAGGTTTATTTCTACTTCTCTTCTCTGATTTATGTTTTCTGTAGTAAATGTTAAATGACAGTTTCAAAATGATTATTATAAACTAGTAATTTCAGACTCCCTTGGAGTATGAATTTTCAGTGCCATCTGTGCTTCAGGGTAAATATGCTTCCAATATTAACGCTAAAAAATATTTTAATCTGCTCAAATCAATCATAAAACATTTTGTCTCTGAATAGTACTATCAGACAATATATTTTTTTATTTTTAAACAAATTGATTATTTAAAATTAGTTTCAAACCAAAATGCACACTTTCTAACTGAATCAATGTGAAGCTAAA
Source organism: Piezodorus guildinii (assembly GCA_023052935.1). Taxonomy (NCBI): domain Eukaryota; kingdom Metazoa; phylum Arthropoda; class Insecta; order Hemiptera; family Pentatomidae; genus Piezodorus; species Piezodorus guildinii. Next base: position 70,159,563 of record CM041293.1, read on the forward strand.
TTAAAAATAGAAGTTAGCTTATTCTAATTATTGCATTCTATTTTTTTTCTTTTTCTATTTTTATGTTTACACTTTTTCATGCAAAAGGAATGTTAATCAAATAGAAAAAAAGTAGTCAAGTTAATGATCTGATGAGTCACAGAATTGTACATTTCTTTTTTAATTTTACAAAATTAAAACATATTTCGTGTTTTTTTTTTTTTTTCTAGAACACAACCTATTCAATGTCTGACTTCCTTTAAATGTTGTTCTTAATTCAAGAGAATCATCTCTATTATACCATCTTCAAGATGAAATAATCAGGGAAAAACAGAACAAACTTAAACCTCCTCTTGAATAATTTTAATTAAATGTGTATAACTTAACAGATCTTTAATTTTTATTCTCCTATTTCTTCTTAAATTACACTTTTTTTTTAATGATAAATTATGTTTACTAAATTAAAAAAAAAAATACCTCCTAAAATAAAAAAATAAAAATACCTACCTGATAAATTACAATTTTCAATGAAGTTGGAATAGGAAAAATCTAGCACCTTAATATAATTTGGCACATAGTAGATAAATCTAAGGTCTGAGAAAAACCAAAAGGTCAAAGGGTTAAATAAATAAATTAAGAAAAAGTCATTGATATCGAACTTTTTATCTAATAAAATATTGATTAGTTATCATAACTAATAATATATAAAACCATAAGATATTATTTTTACTAAACTATAAATAAGATAAGCATTGTGATAGTGAAAAGTTTTCAATGAAAATACACATTTAAGTGTCTCTTGAGTCCAAATAACCAAGTCCCAAAAAAAGGTTTCTGGTAAGTCTAGATCAAAAATGAAAAGTAGTAAAAAGCAGAATTTTATATTTAAATAAAAAATAAATATGCACTTACAGCAAACTTTTACAATAAAAGAGACTAACTAGATAAGCCACTTAACACTAAGGATTTTACACCTTTTTATGATTTCCTCAAAAACAGCTCTAACGATTTTGATTAAACTCATTATATAAATGAAAAAAAAGTAAATATCAAGTAGGGCTTAAATGCAGATTTTTTTTTTTTTATGCGGAAGTATATTTATAGCCTTAATTTGAAATATGCACCATTTTTCATAACTAGCATTGAAAAAAATGAGTAACTATAGAATGCGGACAAAGTTGACTATCAATGATCGAAGATAACAGCAGAAATATTTTTCTAAATTAATTTGTTTAAACTAGTAAGAATAGTAATACAGATCTATTGTAATATAACATTGGAATGTTGAAGGTTTCATTCATTTTAGCATACAAAGTCGTAATATAATAATGCTAACATACGTTTGCTATAGCAACTAATTAACTAAAAAAAATATTTCTAAGAGCAAGTCCACAGGAGAACTCAAGGCTCTTTTTACATCTAGCTTTGTCAGCTGTAACTAGCTTTTTATTGCTAATGCTTTAAATGTCTTTTAGAATGGTTTTAAACATCCATCTTGAGTAAAATTCCTCCTATAACCTGTGCCTTTTACAATATGCATATTATAAAATACTTTTTTCTCGTCTAGGATTGATTAAAAGAAATAATTAAAATTAATTTATGAAAGTTTATTAATAATTATAATGTTTTTTGTAAAATCACTGACCTTAGTTTAAATGTTATCTAGTTAGTTTGTTGCCAATGGCTTTTACTAAACAAGTAGTTTACTTAATGAGGGGCATACATTTTCCAAATATCTTGATTAAAAACCAATTAAAATAGTTCCTGCACAATTTAATACAATATTGAACAATAAATTATAAATTGGCATCCGACTTTTAAAGAAGTGGGCCACAAACAAAATGAAAAAAAAATATATTACAGTGAGCTATTGACATAAAAACTGCAGAACCAGACAGCCATTTGAATATTTCATAGATATTAAAAAAATAATAATAAACAAGTTGAAGGCAGATGTTTTACTCGGAAATATAATCAATACATAATTAGCTAGGATCTATAGTTGGTGTGAGTTGGAGGTAAGTTTCTTCCTACCTCCAGGAAGTTGTGGAGCATATCATGCATTTAAATAATAAGTCTAAATTTGAATATAAACACATATACATACATATATAATATACAAGTAAACGAAACATTTAATGTACAGAAAAAAAAAATTATTTATTGGCCAAGCAATAATCAAAAAATAATAAGAGATCAGTAACATAATATTTAATCCATTTTTAAAATCAATAACATAACTATCAAGAAACTGAAATAACATTAATTACTTTAAACTTAATATATACATATATATGCTATATAAAATAATTAAATTTAGAATACATAATTTTTTCACAATGCTTCTAAAGAGAAATCATGATAAGAGCATGCATGCTAGTCAATAAACTGAAAACTGTAAAATATTGACCAATAGCAATGAAAATCATTTCACTTTCGTTTTTTTAACCGCCTTTTGACTGTGCTTATTTGAGATTTTTGTATTATTTCTTGGGTTCTGCTACTTATATCAGCAATTTGAAGCTCCTGAAAAATAATTTATATTTAATTAAAACAATACAAAGTGAATTGTATGATAAAAACATGATACAAAAAATACTACAAACCCATTCTCTTTTTCGTCTAGCCTTTTCTAATTTCATAAGTTGGGCTAATGTGATTTTATCTGGTGCTTCTTCAAACATATTTATAAATTCACAATATGGAGCATGTTTTTTATGTTCTGTGCTGCAAAAGGAAAATAATAAATATAAACTTGATTAGATGAAAATATTAAAAAAAAAAAAAAAAAAACTAAAGAAATTAGTAAAGACTTACAAAGGATCATCGTTTTTTTCCCATCCTTCTAATTCTTTGAAACAAAAGTAACAAGTAACAACCTGATGGTCTTTCTTAGTCACATAAAAACCAGCCTTTGCCATCTGTAAAATAAATAAAATATTGTTTTATCAAGGACAATAAAATTTAATATAAATTGGAATGATAAGGAAGAAAGTAAAAATAAATAATGTTCTTAAACCGTTTTAAATAACAATGATAATGAGCGAGATCCTAAGGAAAATAAAATAAAATGTCTTACTCTTTCAGAAACGATTGTTACTTCAGAAAAAAAGCATTTAATAATAATTTACATCTATCATTTTCTTTATAAGATATAAAATAGCTAACTAACTTAAGTTAGGGCAATTTAAATTGAGATTTAACATGAAACACTGTAATATATATTCTCCTTAGAGCTAATTCACAGAGAACTAATTTATCCATCCTGCTTTGCCAGCTGGTCATTTTTTCCTTTTTATTTAAATAATAATACAAATTGATCAGGCAAAATATCGGGGTTGTTTCCTATAGGGTTTATTTGTAAATGTGTTAAAATGTGTATCAGAAAACTTAGGAATAGGAATAAAAACAATTAGAATAACTGTTGTAAAACTAAACCGTTAAAGCCACTCAACCTTAATTGAACACCTCAAGGCGATTGGAAAAATAAAAATAAAAACATGAAAATTGGGTTCCACACACACTAAATGACATTTTAAAAAAACAGTATTATGAAATTTGTCAAAACAAAAAACGACTCTTTTATGTCCAGAATAGTTGCTTGAGATAAAAAGTGGATACTTTATGGTAACATAGACGTTGTGGGCAGTGGCTCTACAAAGGAAAAGAGCATAAGATTTTCCAAAGCCCCCAAATCATTTAAGAATGTGATGGTTCCTGTTTTTATTTTGTTGTGATGGTTAAAGGCTTCATTCGGTTTGATACACTACAGCTTGAATCCTGGAGAAACCACCAAAGCCAAATCTTATGTAATAAAATTAATGCAATGAATCAGAAATTGGCAATAATGAGGCCATTTTTGGTCAATCATAAGAGACCCATTTTATAGCATATCAACACCTAGCCCCACAAGTCACAAAAACTGTAGGAGCTTGGGTATGAAACTTTGCCACATCTGCCCTATTCTACGGAACTCTCGCCTGCAGATTATCATTTTTTCAGACACCTGGACCACTACTAGCGTGACAAAATATTTAATGGATAAAGATAATTAGAAAACACCTTTTCAGAGTTTATCTATTCTAAACACTGGAAATCTTATGCCGAGGGAATGGAAAAAGTTACCAACAAGATGCTGTCATCTTATAAATAGTATTAATAGTAGTGGAGACTATTTAAATTAAATAAAAAAGTTTCAAATCTTTGTTTTTAAACCTAAATCCTGCATTGTTTTCCACACAACCCAATAATTATGGAAAGATCTCAAACCTATAAAATTCTTAAAGGGCCAAATAAAAACTTTTGGGATGTAAATTTAACTTTTTTTTATTAAACTTTTTCATATTAACTTAAATACATTCCATAAAAAATAAAAAATATTTATACTTTCAGTTTTATTCCACGATAAAAGGTGTAAAACGGAGGGTGGAGGGGGGGGGGATGAGCTTGTGTCATTGAAGGTTCTACCTTTTAGAATGAAGCAATGGAGTCACAGGGGCGGTGTTCTTTTACCACTTAGAGACTATGCTCAGTTCACTTTTTTCCTTTCAACACATCCCAACCAGAATGGAAAAAAATTTACAGTATCTGGCATATACCCCCGAAAAAATAGTGGTGAGGGAACAGATCAAGGTTCTTACCAATTTTTTTTACATGTTTGCCAACATAGCACACTCAATATTTCAACAATTGAGATGTTGATTTCCAAAAGGTACTATATCCATTCTCAGAAATTTTGCAGGAAGGGTAAGGAAGAAAATTATAGTAAAATCTCACATTCCTATATCATTAAACCAACTGATGTGTTTCACATTAAAATCTAGAATTGTATTTTTTACTTTATTAATAAAACTGTATTAAAGTTATAGAATGAAATTTATTACTATAATTTGGAACAAAAATTAATGTGTAAATAGTACCTTTAGAAAATAATTGCAATTCTAATACGTGCTTTATTAAAGGACTTGAAAGTTCAGTAGATAAAATATAACAGAATATTTAGAAAAAACTGTATGATGAGAATACAAATATGTCAAAATATTAATTTTTAAAAGACATTAAAAAATGTCTTTTAGTAAATTTTGGCAATCAATGTTTCAATTCTTCTTTGAAAATAACAAAGATACAATATATGGAGACATTCGGGCAAACGGATAGATGAGGGACATGGGGGTAAATCAGGAGGATCGTACAATAGCTGTGACTAAAATGAAATATGTGTGGTGATTATATTACTAGAATAAGTAATAAAACTAAAAACAAGATTTCAAGGCTCAAAGGAATTATGAAACACTAAGTAAACGACAGACTAAAAACAATAAATTTTCAAAACAAATTATCAAAAATGTCATTTAAGAGATCAGTCAACAACATAATAATTTATAAAATGGGACTTAATTTATCATTATGCGTGGAATAAAATCCTCTGAAGTATAGTATACTTTTTTGTCTAATAAAGGACCTTGAAGTAAACAAATATTTATACACTGTAAAAGCATAAGCCAAAAACTGTCTTCTATTTTTAATGTAGTTGCCATTGTCATCAGGTGGTGCCAGGAGTGATAAAATGATTATTTAATTACTAGATATTCCCGTTACTACGGCTTTGTTCACCAAAATACTCAGCATCAAATCAGAAGAAACATTGGGATCCTCAATAGAAAAAAAAGCCATGATTAATGTAAGTTTCTTGGAAACAATTTTCGGAAACATGAAACACACACATGATCAGACACCACAACAAAAACAAATTTTAATCTCAATATCTAAAACATGTAATTAGCACAAAAAAATAAAGCAAAATACACATACGATATACATCCTTACATGCTCACATACATATATACTTTCTTTTAGCTAGGTCATTAAATATAAATACCATTAACTTAAACGTAAAATGATAGTATTTAAAGTGAATTTAAATAAAATTATATCATACATTAAAACCAGGAAAGGTACTTATATAAACATTCCATGGTAGTTTTCTTTCAACACTTAAAATTAAGCAATTAATAATGCCACAATTAAATGTAATTAATGAATGTAATTAATACTAAACAATGAATGTAATTAATACTAAACAACCTATAAGGTCATTCTATTTTTATTGTTATAAAAATTAGTTTATTTTATGCTTCCCATTAAACCTTAAGTAGCATTGATAAAACTAAATTTAAAATAACAAGAAATAATTACTAATTGAATCATAAAAAACTCAAGAGGGATTCGGAGAGGTTTTAGATATTTTCTGAGGTAAATTACTTTCTTAAAAATATGTTTAATGTTGTTATTTTATTGCAAATGAAGGCATATTATTATTATTTTTTTGATTATCATTAAAGTGACAGTTTATGCAATTTATTTTCTGTAGATGTACTAAGTAAAAGAAATTTAAGTTAATAAAAAAACATATACATAAAAGTAATAAATAACAAGCACTAGAGAATTTCAAATAAGTTGTCTGATTTGGCACTCATGACACAATTTATTTTTTTCTTGTTGCCATTTGCAAAATTCATTTCATAATAAAACTATGTCTCTATCAGAAGACATCACAAAAAATGGAAAGTTTTTAGTTTCAATAAAAACTAATTTGGTGTATAAATGTGTATATTTTTTCCTCAAAATTTATAATTTTTTTTTTTTTTCGGTGTCACTACAGGCTGTGTGGTGTAGTCTGCTGGAAGAATACACACATGGTACTCGTTTAAATTTATGTAGGGTAGGGTCATAACTCCCTAAGACTATTTTAGTGAGTAGCCACTATTTGGCTGACGGGTTTCACATACCTGGGGAAAAGGCTATGAGTGAATCCCCATTAATTAAATGCTTGAAAATTTCTTCCGGGACTGAGATTTGAACTCACAACCTTTGACATGGGAGACTAGCACGCTAGCCACCCAGCAACGGGCTCCCCATATTCACTTTAATAGATGTTCACTAATTTATTTATTTTGTTTCTTAAGATTAGAATTTTTTTTTTTTTTTTTAATTTAAACAGTTTAAAAACTAAATTACACAGTAACCTTAGTGCATCATGCAAATTTTAAATGAAAAAGACATATTACTTATGATGTATTCATTACCTTATAGTAGATTTATATTAAATATTAGAAAAAAAATAATAGAAAGCTTTGGATTTTGAAATTATATATAAGTGAAGAGAAGAAAACAAAAAACTACAAATTTATCAAAACATAAAGAGAAAGAAATTGCCAAAGTTGATTCATATAAGTATGGATTAACTTGAATTAACAAAAAAAAAACAGTATTGTAGAAAATCTAAGAGTCCAACATCTTCAAATGAAATCGTCATAAAGTAGCTAGAAAATTTAATGTGAAAAAATCGGTTGGTCCATTTGATACTACTTCTTAATTAATTAATATATTAAACACAGAATAGGGAGCTGAGTGGTCTTGTGGATAGAGCTATTTACTGGATCCCAACTCCAAACCCTGGATGAGGCAGTTTAATTATTTATTCTCATATTTCATCCAGGATGAGGGCCCCAGGTAGGGAAACCCTTCTGGAAGACAACCAGGATCTATACAATGGAAAAATAAAAATTGGGAGGGAAAAACCTGGCAGCTAAGGGTTCCCTTGGTCCGATCTCATTGCACGACCGCGGACCTAGAAACAGTACGCATCAGTGTTTGTACTGAATATAAGACCCTTCGTGGGTTGTGAAGGTACTTAATAATTAATTATGTAATGAATGCTCATTAATCAGACTAAAAAACATTGAGTAAAATGATTATCATAATTTGTCAGTGAGATCTCAATCAAAATATATATGTTGCAAACAATGAGTGTTACTAGAATAATTACATCATGAAATGAAAATTCTAACTTCAAGATTTCGAATTCGCTAGGCAGTTTCCTATGTTTAATGCTCTTGACATCTAAGCTGTCACTTTTATGTGGATTTACAGTTTATAATATTTAATCAGTAAGAGGAAATTGGAAGTTGACTGAAGTGTAAGACATTCAGAACTACTAAAAATTATGGAAGTTGATAATATACTTAACACTATCAGCAAAATTACTAATTACCTGTTTAGCTGTACAAGTTCCTTTCTTAAATGGCCATTCTGTAAATGATTTCTCCCTATATTCGGCTAAAGCCATCTGAAATCAAGAACAATAAAAATAATGGCAAGTCAATGAAACTGTTAAAGTCACTAGCGCTTCTTAATAGAATATAGATAACTTAAAAGCAATAAGCACACGTACATTTGAAAAACAATCAAAAGGACCTGTAATCGACATTATTAATAATAACTGAGTTGACAACGGTTGTTTTCAAATAACTCTGCCTGTGGTTACTATATCGAAGCGGGAGATAACTTAAATAATCAAGTAGGTAGTAAAAAAAATTGCCCCGATAAAAATTTTCGTCTAAGCATATTTTAGCGTATTCAAAATGTATTATTAAATATTATCTACATTTTTTTACCTTGTAGTTAAAAAACATTAACAGAAATACAGTTAGTTCATTAGTCTCCCTTTCTGTTCCATTGTCAAACTGACTGTTTCAAAACTGTAAGGTTACGTTAATATATTACCCGGTTGGTCATTTCACTCTTGGCTTCAGCGGTGTTATTATTTGAATTTTGTTGGATTTGAATATTTAGTTATTCGTCAGATTATTTATTCTTAGATGTAAGTTGTTGGATATTAATTATGAGCTTAACAAATGAGATTGTTGATGAAGACGCTGCTGATCTTCAGTTCCCTAAAGGTGAGGATTTCATTTTTTATATATTTATCATTTTTTCGTTAAACATTAGAATAATTAAAAAATGATTACTACTTTCTTTAATTCACGTTCTTATTCTTTGTTCGGAAAAGGGTTATGAGTATGATTTAGTACATACATGCCAAGTTAACTTCTTTAGTTGTTATATTTGTTTTATCTGTTATAGAACCCCAATTTTTATTCATCAGGTTATTGAACCAGTACGTATTTTTCTAAATATATTCTTAGTGAAGCTATTGTTTTTATTTTTTTAAATAATTTTCATTTTCCCCTTATTTTTGAATTTTGAATAACATAAAAATACTACTATTATTGTGAGAAGAATAGTTTAAATGTTAAATTATTTAGGGCCTACTTTAAATCTATTTGATATTTGATTAAGCTTTGTAGTTTGTTCCTTTTTTTAAGTTTAGTTCCATGGTTTTAAAATTTATTTTGTTTAAAATGATATGGAAATTGATGTTTTGTCCTTGTATGTTAGTTCATATTTGTTTTAGTTGTAATTTTTGATTGCATACTGATGTTGATTGTTTTATTACTAAGTTTTGGTGTTCATCTTTTTAGGTTTGTGTATAAGTAAAACATTAGTCATTATTTATTCTTGTTAATTACTTATTACTGATTATTACATTATTGACAGGTGATCATACATTAAAACATAACCTGGTTTTTGTTGTCTTAGACATTGTAAAACTTCTTATTAGTTTACTTATTAAATTCTCTGTCTAACTACATAGACTATTTTTCATTGTAAAAAGTTTCAATTTGAAATGTCCACTTCTTTCATATTAATAATGTTATGATTAAAAATTATTTATTAAAAAGTAATATGATCTTCAATTTACCTATAATCAATAATGCATTCAACTTGTATGTTGTAAAACTATATAATTAAATTTCCTCTCTTTATAGTTAAATATTGTTATTATTATTATATATTATTAGTTTGAGTTTCATAAGTTGACCAAGCTGTTACAATTAGGTGTATTTATCTTGTACTACATACACATAATATTATTCTATTATATTATGTGTAAAATGACATACCTTGTGAGATTGTGTCTAGCAGCGGCTCAAAGGCAAAAATGTTTTTTATGCCTTTTTGGCCTACTTTCTCTGAAAATAATATATTTTAACGGTATATTACATTTTTTCCGAAGGCAGTGCATTTCAAATCTGTTTCGTAAACCCTAGTCTGTTTCAGGCTTGAAGAGTGAAGTTAAATTTGTTGTTTGTAGAAATAATATATATATCCTATTACATATGGCCAATGCTAACCACCCTTTTCAATGTCATTTGGCTCATTAGAACCATTTTGCTCATTGGGTCAAATGAGCCTAAGTTAGGTACTCATTGTGGTTTTGTTGGACTGGCCAAAATACTGTTGAAGTGAAATTTCAGACAAAATGTCATGTTTTATGCATCCCTCAAGCATGTATTTTACATCCACACTGCAAATATATTAGAATTATTGTAATTCTGTCAAATTTAGCTGTTATGGCATCTCAAGAAGATAACAATACCAACTAGTGCTCCTTGATGGGTTGATATGGAGAGCTTTTCAGATGTTCTAAGTTTTTCTCACATTCTGCATGTTTTTATTATTTTTGATTTTTGTAATTTAGTTATTAGTGGGACAATTTGAAATTTTTCTAATTCGGTTATCATAACGTTTTTTTGTTGTTTTTTTTTTCATTATAACTGATAAATACCTTTTTTAAAAGATTTCAATGATGTTCATTTAATTTACGTGCCTTGACAATTATAATTTCTTTACATAGATAAATCTGTATATTATAAAGAAATTAATGTTTTGTTTTTTAAATTTAACTTAATCAATTACTTTTAAATTGTATTCTAATATGAAAATTATTAATAATATTAAAAACATTTAGCCTTCGACATCCAATCTAACTAGTTTTTCAGTGCCATGTATGACCTAGAGACATCTGAATTAATCAGGTTACATGGTCATGTGTACCCTTTCTTAACCATATCGCTGACCTTAGCTATTCTTACAGAATAATTACTCAAATATTTTTACAGAATAATTACTCAGATATTTATTCTAATCCTAAGATTTACTCACTGCTGTAACTTATTATATGACTATTTTAACACTGATCTTCTACTACTCCTAATAAGTAATTTTTTAACACATCTGAATAGCTTTTAATGGTATAAAAATATCAATTTTCAAAGTTAGTTTTAATGATTTTATTAACTCAACTTATCATGAATGAAATTAAATCTTTATTGTGAAAAACACCATGTTGTGTGCTTCATTGTGGGTTTGTTAACTCTTGTGAGAATACATTTTAAATTGACTTCTTAAAAACATAATTCATTTTAAATTATGAGTAATTGAGTTTTTATTATAAGGAAATTAAAAAAGGTTTTAAAGCTCATAGAACCTCTCTATGCATTAAATAAAACTCTTTATAGCCAACCATCTTAATTCATTTGATGTTTCAACTTATGTCATCGTCATTAACAAAAACTGTTTACAGTTGGTTTGTTTACATTATTTGTCCAATCAGTTAGTCATTTATTTAATAATAATTTTTTCTTTTATATACTTTACTTGAATGAGGTAATATGTCCCATTTGTGAATAAATTAATTGTTTAAAAGATTTTAACTGATTGTAGGTTTGTTCATTTTAAATACTTTTATCTTATGTTCGGAAAAATTTAAACGATTATTACAATTTTTTTTTTTATGAAAAATAAATAATTTTTGTTTCTGAGTAAATGATTGTGATCTCGTTTGTACATGCGGTCCACTCTAACAAATATGAAAATTTTGTCCAGATAAGTGCCCTATAATAATAGCTTCATTTATGATTAAGGTTTTAAAAAAATAAATGATACAATTATTATGAATAAACGAATACACAATTAAGTATAAATTTTGACTGCACCCTGAACTAACTTCTCCCATATATATATATATATATATATATATATATATATATATATATACAGTCGACCATTCTCACTTCATGATGAACCTTTAGTCTGTTTTTTGGCAACTTGGAATACAGCAACAGGTTCACAATTAAGAAGAGATTTACTCATCTGTATGTGCAGGCCTTGTTTTACTGGAAGCGAGTTGCTAGGAGGGTAGCGTGTAGTGGGTTGCTTAGCGTAAACTTTTTATATCACCTCTACCTCTCCTTTTTAGGCTATTTGGGAGTTTTCTCAGGCCAGTGGTTCAGGGTGAAGGATTTATGCCAGAGTTAAAACCTCCCAACTTATTGTTATAAGGGAAACCTTTGACCTAGTATGGCACCCGGGATTGGTTTTGTACAGCCTCAAAGCTTTACTTCATATCAGTATCCATATAAAGTCCATATCGGCCTAATGATCCACATAGTCATGTAGATGAGTATTTTGTAGTGAAGCGGAAGGTTTGAGCGTTTGTCTAGTAAGGGATGAAGTAGTCGAAAACCATGGACAGTTTCAGTCTTGTATGAGGTATCCAACAAAGACGGAAAACGTCTTTCAAAAGTTGGAGCCCTAGATATCGGATCTGTTCAATTGGGGCAAGCGGAGTGTTATTGAAGGTACTGTTGGGCAGAATGTCATAGGTTTACGACGATAGGTAAAGATTATTAGGGGGGATTTATTGGAGTTTATTTTTATCCTCCAATTCCGACACCATACTACAAGCCGGGGTTCGAACTTGGAGCCCGGAGAACAGCAGACTTGTGCTAAATCCATTAGACCACGCAACCTTGACCACTATTTTACGGCATAACGAGGGATTTTTCACTCCCTTTAAATAATTCTAGGACCATAATAACTTAAATTAAATTTTAGTTATTCATTCGTGGGTTGAAATTAACTGCTAGGAGCCAGGTTCTGTTTTGTTTTTCATTTCCATTTTTCCAACTTGGCCATTTCTAGAATATAGGGGGTTCCCTTGTCATTGAAATGATTGTATGAAGGCTTCCGCGGAAAATTTTTGTTGTGAACCACTGCACTAGAAGAATGGTACATTTTGTTTACGTATTTCAAAGTTCTAATTGTTATTGTTAAAAAGTCATTTTCGAAAATATCTCGATGGTATTGATGGTTATAACTAGATAATATCTTGATCAAACAAAATTTCAGTATCTTGCATAATACCCATAGGTCGTTTTCGTCAAAAAATCTCTATCAAATTCCTTTTTGTAACAATGTAATCGGTACAAGCCATCAAGTTTTTTCATGTCCGAAGTTCGTTCAATAAAAGCTTTTTAGTTCGCTCAAATAAGGAGTAGACGTTGAGAAACCTTAATGAAAGGTATATCGTCCTCGTTCTTGAACTAAATTTATATAATTTGAGACCGTAAAAATGGTTTTGTATGTTCGTAAATAATAAACTGTTGTGCATATTTGTGTGATTTGACAAAAGATTATAATATTGCCAGCGTGTTTATTATCTTGCTATTTATAAAACATACACGCTTCCTAATTTTATATATTCACAATCACTGAAATTCGAAAATTTTCACGATCGCTAAACCTTTTCTTTATTATATATTTCATATAGAGGTTAGTGAAAGTAAAAAGTATAGATAGGTAAGTAGTAAGTTAAATAGTGATAACAATACAACCTGATAAAAAAAAAAATAAATAAAAAATAAATTAATATAGTGGATACAAGTATATGAAGCTAAATATAACAAATATCGGATGCTAAACAAAATCAATAATATAGATGATGAAAATAAAAATGATCAAGTAAGTCTATATTAGTTCATAAACGATTTACTTAATACTTTTTATTTTCATTATCTATGTTATTAATTTGGTTTGGCATCTTATATCTGTTATCTTTGCTTTACTTTCATATATACTTGTGTTAAATAATAAATAAAAAACCGTGGATAAAATATTTTTCTGGCAAATACTTTGAGTATTGCAGCCGTTTTGAGTCAGCTTCGCTACTGAAAACATCTGTTGGGAAAATCTCCTAATTCTGGAAATTCTGCAAATATCGAGTCAAAACAAAAACTAACAATAATATAAGGATCTGCTTTATATCTTTTGTCTTTACAGCTTATTACCTTAAAAGTGAAGAAAGTGGTTTTAAAAAAAAAAACACGAAAATAAATAAAAATTGAGACTTTTAGCGAGTTCAAAGCCTTTAAAAGGAAAGGAGACTCACTTTTGATTGGTTTTTCACATCATAGCATAGTCACAGCCCTACATGCTGTAAAAATATCGATCTTGAGAACATCCTTTTTGGTATACGAATTTTTAAAAAATGGCAAAATCTCGTTTTTCTTGAAGTTTACATTCTTTCTAATCTAATGTGTTTTCATTCTAATCCTTTTTTTATTCTGTTAATTTTTCATGGTCATATATTTATTAAACGCTTAAATTTGTATGGCTGGTTATGTTTTAGTCCTAATGAAGGGTTACGTGGGTCGAAAAGTTAGATATTAAATAGTTCTTCACTATTTTCTTATCTTTTTTTTTTTTTTTTACCGCCACCCGAACCGTCGTCTCATTCTATCACATTTATTTGACGTTCGACTTTTAATATTGAATTTAAATCATTCGCCGTCCCTAAAAAAATATTAATAATGTTATGTTCCATTAATACTCCTAATTTCATTAATTCGTGATCTTGTATTTAATTACCACTTGTATTAGTTTAAAAATAATGATCAAGTTCAACGCTACGTGTTCAACGCATTCCATTCTGTGGCAACTACGTTGAGTCCCATCAATGCTTCCTCATTGAACTACATCCTTTTTCCTCGTCGCATTTTAGTCCTGATAAAAAGGCTAAAAACCGTGGGTTGAAACACCGACAAATGAAGTATGAGACTGGAATGCGAGTCTTCCCTCGACATGCCCCGTTACCATTTCCTTGTTTTAAAACACTCCATCATATTCACAAATGAATCAAAGTAAGCAATATTAAATATTAGTATGCCATTGGTTTTTTACGTTGTTAAAATCAGTTTTAAGAAATTTTAAATGTAGTTAAACTTTTTTTTTTTTTTACTGTTACTCTTTTGCTATTGCCTTATTTCAATATCAGTACTATGGTAACTTTAAGAAGCATTAGGAAACCTATGCAAATTATTGCAAAATTTAAATTATGCAATAATTATTTCCAAATAATTATATTAGGGTATGACAGTTTATCTAGCGGTTTTAAAGGCAATTCACTTATGTGAATGTAATGTGTGTAATCCGGCTGACCGGAAGTCCTACTTCATCCCATGCATTTAGCATCTTTTTACGATTTTCTCAAAAACGGCTCTAACAATTTTGATTAAACTCGCTATATCGATGTAACATTTAATAGGCTTTAATACCATGTAAGTTTAATTCTGATTGAAATAGTCTGACAAGGCTTAGATGCCGATATTTTAAATTTTCTTCCTCTAAACTACCTTTAATTTTGTACATTCTTAAAGATTAACCATATATTCTTAATGGCACTGATGAAGGACTGCTAAATATCAAAGTTGAGCGAATTTGATAAACAACTAAAGCAGAAAAGTGCTAACATATGTTTTTATTCTATATTTTTGTTTTTTAACACAAAAATTGTTATATAGATGTATAATGACACCGTTGGTTAGCTAAAGATTTTAGAAAAAATATTATCTGATACGCGGAATTGTATTGGGTAATGGAGAGTGATGAAAAGCCGATAAAACTAACAGTTTCTGGTTCATGAAAAGGGAAATTCATGTTGACCGTGCTGCCACCTGGCGGTATGTCAAAGAAGTCGAGCCCCTAGTTGTGATCATCTTGACATTCGAGTTAAAGGTGATTGTTGTAGATAAAAATATAATAGATTATTTAATAAAACACATGTTTCTATTGAAATTCAATGTAATTAATTCTTTAACAATTTATTTTTATCTCTACATGTATTTGTAAATTTTTAAATTAATTTTAACAACGGAGCTTAGTGAAAGTCGTTTGTTGCGCGCACCAGATTTTTTTTTTAATGCAGTTGTAAATATCATTAAATATAAAAATTTTAAAAAAAAAAGTATGTTGTAAAAAGGCTCTCTATTTAATGCCTTTTCTTATTCTTTATTAATTATTCAATATTACGTATTAATGAATTGGTTAACGCAATTAACAATACAATAGGCTATTGAAAACCTTAAGTTGCTTCGCACGTGTATGTAGGATACGGAGGGAGTGGATGGCGCGTGGTGCGATCTTGCAGCGCGTGCAAATTTTCACCGTCCCTTCATTTGCCCTTGGTAAGAAATGAACCTGCTGTGTCATGTAGTCTCAGTACAGCCTGGTCTAATGTTCGGTTAGTTATTATTGGTAAGTTGCTTATCAATTAAAATATTACTTTTTCTACTAAACGATTCATCATAAAAAAAAAAAAAAAAAAAATGAACGGCTACTCTTTTCCTTATTTCTAATTATTTTCAATTTCCGACCTTCCATTTTTCTTTTTTTTTTCTTCGATGTTTGCCTCAAGGCCCCGTAGTATATAGAAACATGATGCAGTGAAAATTTTTAATAATTTACACTAGGAACTGTATAATTTGCTTATACATCCATGGGTTTATCTGCTAATACAGTGAGTGTCAGAAGTATCCGGAATTCGTATTTATTTTCATTTAATACGTATATTTCACTACTATGAATGTATATAATTCTTTTTCACTCACAAATCTTTAAAAGAAACTCCTATAAAGGTAACTGACCAGATAAGCGAAAAGTGTATTGCTTTTTGAAAATATCCAATTAATAATGTAAAATTACAATATTATTCCTGTTGTTTAATGGTTTCAAATATTCATATTCTCACTAATCTTAGACATAATTTTGTTTTCTAAACAATTCTTCTTCCTTATGTTACATATACTTAACCTTGGGAAAAGGGCCCTAAAATAAAAATGCAGGATTGAACAATGGCCTCGAATAATTTTCAAAAGAGTAATAGTTGAAATGTTAAAAAAAAAAATCATGAGAACATGTGGATGGCTAAGTTTAGCGTATATAATATAATAATAAAATATAAAAGGAAAAATTGAGCGTCTAAACAATTTTAAATGTTCAAACTGAAAGAATGATTATTCATGAAATGAGAAAAAGTTCTCGAAATCCTTCTTCCATTATTTCTTTCAAATTAAATTAACTATTTGTGGGTCCTAATAAAAAGGAAAATCAGGGAATACTAAATTCAAAATGAATATGGCCTCAAGATACAATAAGTGCTTGAGTGGGTCAATATTTCAGACCAAACAATCAATTAATTAGTAATATCAATTCCTACTAGGCTAAAATGTATAATTATACAAACAAAATTTACCAACTGGATGTTTATTTATGATCAACTGCACTAATATAACTAGGAAACCACGAAATTCCGTATACTTCTGACACCATTAGCATACACTATTTTTAATTTTTTTCGTAAATGAACAGTCTAAACGTTAAAAATAAAATTATTGATGTCGTAATTTGTGGTTTTAGCTATTGTATACCTTCCTTATAACATTATAAAGTGGTTAACAACTCCTTAAAAACATAAAAAACAAGTTGAAAGCAAGTAAATTACGGAATGGTAGTGAATTCCGAATAGTTTTGACACTCACTGTAGTTGACTGATGTATGTTTTCGATACTCATTTTATGAACCCAAATTAATTGGTTCATATCTTCCTATTTATGATTTTGTAGATAATAAATTGATTTCTATGTTATGATTATGTATCTTTGCGCTTATTAAGTCAGTTTGAAAACAAAATGTCGTTTTGATTTATTTCGTATTTGTTTGATATAAATTATTATTTATATATTTTATTTTAATATTGTAACCTCTAAATCGAACTAATAAATAAATGTTAATTATGTAAGATATATAAAAAAAAATCAGGACTTCAGTCTTTCCAAATAGTTATAAAATAGAGATCTACTTTTTATTAATGATTCAGTTATTTTTATTTAAAAATTCTGATAAAAAATATCTATAATAGTAGTATTTCTATATATATTTCGCCTTTTCAATGTCAAAGAGGCGAATTCTGCAAAACAAAAATTCCAGTTTAACAATTGGTTTATATCTCCATATAACTGTTAAGTCCGAAATCAACTATCTGAAGATCGCAACCATTGTAAAAAAAAAAACAAGAAAAAAAAAAAACATTACCACTACAACCCATGGAGGGTCTTGGGCTCAGTACATATAGAGATTCGTAATGTTTCAAGGCCAACGGCAGTGCAATGAGGTGATTAGGCCTTAATCGCACTCAGCCGCCAGGTTTTTCCCCAATTAATTTGGGTACCCACTTTATAGAGGCTGGGTCTGCCCCAGGAGGGTCTCCATGCCCTAAGAATAAATAACATTCCGCCACAGCCGGGATTCGAACCCAGGACCCGGAGCACAACAGACTAGCGCTCTATCCACTAGACCACGCCACTCCCACAAACATTGTTCAAACCAAACTTTTATTTACGTCATTTAACAGGACAAATCAAGTAATTTCCTATGTAATTGTTTGTTAATTCATTCAACGTCACTTAATGTATATGTGGCTAATCGGACGTTGCTACAGTGCGAGACCTAAATTATGACAATCCAAGATAAATTAGGATTGTAATCTCAAACGAGTACGGCATCGCACAGGCTAGCGACTAACATTTAATGTCATCTCCTATCCATTTAATTTAATGTCCTAAATTGTGCCTATCTAGGTTTAGGATAGGGGTCTTTAACTGCTCGGGACCACCTTAATACGTCCCCTCCGAAGGACGGTATAACTAAGGATGTTTTACTCCCATTTAAAAAAAATACTAGGACCACTGCGGGTTTGAACCCGTCACCTTTTGCATAGTAGGCTATTATGCTAGCCATCACACTACAGGTGACCCTGCAGTAAATAATTTACTGTTGTATGTAATTTCCTGACTCTTATGGTTTCGAAAGCTTAACCACTTAACTAGCTACTCGATATCCTCTCTTGAATTAATTTCAGATCCTTGTTTTTCGAAGATGAAAATTTTTGATATCAAGGCTTTTTTGTGACCTTGAATGTGACTACTGCTTTTATATTTACTATAAGGGTAAAATTGAATATTCGAAATATTTTATATTCACAGGCACAGGTGCAATCTAATTTTGGTGAATGGAATACGGATTTTTTATTGATTAATTAATTGGCCTTGAACCATGATTGGATGATAGGTACTGCAAGATACCCGTCTTCTAGATATGAATGATGCACAGATCAAACTAAATGAGTGATAAATATAATATTGTTATATTAAATTCGCTTCTTAAGTTAATTGTAAACTTACAAATATTACGATCATATGCTTGCATTCTTTGTCACATTGGTAACTATTTCCGAAATCGATTAATGTTGATAAGAAAAGGCGGACGATGCTACAATGGGAATCCTAAATTTTGCCTATCCAGTTTTTAGACCACGAGACCACCTTTTACGTCCCCTCCATAACTTAAAATGTTTTACTACCATTAAAAAATCCTAGGGTCTTCTGCTAGGTTTGAACTCGCGGCCTTTGGCATAGAAAGCTGTTACGCTAGCCACTACACCACACGTGAACCCTCTTTTTAATTAATTTAAAATACTGGTAATATCTATCACTATTTTAGATGCACCTACAGACTCTAAATAAATAAAAATCTATTTTCAACAGTACCTTCCTTTCGTTAATTGAATGAGTACTTTGTTTGTAAAATGAATCTTTCCAAAAGCAAAACATATATTTGAAGATGTTCAAGTCAACTTTATGTTGGATACACAAGTAAGGAATAACAAGAGTGCGCTTGATTGTATCTTCGTGAGATTCTGAATCCAGTTATACTATTATTAATATTTTTTTCTCTGAAACTCATTAGAAAACTAAAATATAAATTTCGTGTTTTATCAAATAAATTATTGTAGCTTTTGATCTTCTGTTAAGTAGAATGCGTCTGTTATGGCAGTCAACTAAAGAAAAATTCATTATCACTCATTCTCAATGTTGTTAAGACCTAGGCGACGCTCAACAACGGATTGTGCGTCAACGTCTGTGTACATTGTCTGCTGATTGGTAAATTCGTGTCTATTTCAGTAGAGTTGAGGTCATACAACATAATTGATGTATCATTGTGTGTCATTGCACTTCTGCTCTCCTAACTTTCTATCACCGTCAATGGGTGGGACAAAGAGATGACAGATGATAAGCGTTGAGGCATTGCAGATGTCATCCTTAGTCCCTCGTCTCTCGCGGTCAGTCTGGCGAAGAACTTCGGACAGTCGTGATCAGAGGATGCGTGTTGTGGAGTCTATTGACATTCAGGTATTATGCATGTGTGGGTACTATTAAGTTATATTATAATTAAAATCAGAAAACAATATTCCGAAAAATTATAATAATACTAGTAATATATACGACTCGTTTGGTTCGCACGGGTGCGATTTAAATGTGGTTTAGTTTATGTTTAAAAAACTTCAGTTTGACCAATTAAAATGTATTAATTTGGGATTATAAGTTCTTCATAGCGAAAATAGCACTTAGCAAGAAAATATTATATTTATTATATAACTTCTATCCATTGTTATATTTAATCATCGGCAGAAATTAGAAACATAAATCGGTCAAATAATTAATTCCTATTTTATTCGTTTTATTACAATTTTAAATTTCATAAGAACTTTTTCTAAATACATTTTAATTTATTAAAGTTAATTTAGTTTCCATATGAGTCCCATTTAGTTTACAGTAGAACTACTATTTTTGTGAAATTATCTAAAAGTGAAAATAATTATAACCAGTATTAGTTTATAACAACTTTCCCTTTATTTTAGTAAATTACGTACGATTTGGTACATAACTTTTTTTTTTTCGAAAATCTTGACTGCTATACGAAGTATATAACCTGTACCATCACCATAACCTCCCTCATCCACTACATTGCGAATAATATTTGTGCATTATGCGGTTATAACAGCTTTATATTGAATTGCCCGACTTATTTTATTGCATATTAATGTTTCTAAAACTTGCGCTTTACAACGATATATTATACGCCTTTGTTACTACTTATATTTCAGGAATAATTTTTTTATGATTTGGTCACAGAAAATTTATTTTTCCGGTTTAAAGAAAAGCTGAATCGCAATGGATTTTTTTCTATAAATCTTCTGGAAACATTGTCCTAAATTATGGTATGGAAAACCGTATTAATATTAGGTTTTTAATTTTGTGTAATGCCTTCTGTTATGTACTACCTCGTTCAACAGTGGTTTAGTGGATTAATCGAAAATAACAGTGTGCGTAAAAAACTTTTGATGTTCTTTTAAATTTCTTCATTATTTTATTTTTTCTACTCATTATGTATTTATTTATTTATGGGCAGCTACACCCCTTTCACAAGAAACATGAACAGAGAGAAAAAAATAAATATATCAAATAGAAATCAGTCATTTTTCTGCGTTATAGGTTTTGTTTTGTTTATTTAACGTCACTTTATGCTACTATGGCTAATCGAAGGATGCTACAGTGTGAGCCCTAAAATTTTGCCTATACAGGTTTTATTAGGATAGGGATCTTTAACGAGTACCTGACGTCAGGACCACCTTTTAACGTCCCCTCCGAAGGACGGCATAACTAAGGATTTTTTTACTCCCATTCAAAAATCCTAGGACCACCTGCGGGTTTGAACCCGTGACCTTTGGCATAGGAGGCTGTTATGCTAACCACCCAGCTACAAGTGATCCCTAACGCCCTATAACGCGTTTTGCTTAAATCGTTTGAGTCAAGTTGTGAGTTAAAATGGTACCAGTAGTTGTTATTGTTATGCCTGGAGCATCTATGGTCCCACCATCTAATTAAAAAGCAGATTATTAACCTATTAAGTATTAATTATTGAGACTATTCAAATATTCTGTCCTTTTAATGGCAATCCCTGTACCGTTTTTCTCTTGTCTCCATAGTTTTAAGGCGTTATTCATGTGGCCTACTATTCTCCCCTGAGTGTAGAGATCCTTGGGTTCAATTTAAGAATTTTCTTCAAATATCAAGTACCAATGAGCTATTAAATTCATATAAGACTGCTGCACTTTTTTTCTCTCATTTCCTCTTCGCTTGCTTCAGACATTTTTTGCCTCTTGCTTGCCGGTTCTGGGAAGTCGTCAATTAGATTTGTGGCCATGGAATTGAACATTTTTATAACACACACAATAATAATCCTGATTCGGTGTGTTTTTACTCTACCAAGGCTTCTAAAAAGAATATGGCCACGAGACTCCGAGTAAAGAATATTTTTTAGAGTTCTGCCACTGGGTAGTGTGTATTTTTTGGAATACAGTTGTAGTTATCAATAAATATGTTTAAAAAAAAATATAGATGGGCAATGGAAATATTTAATTTGAGCAAATTACGCAAAACCAAACTAATTTATAAAAAAAACAACCGGTATTACTTTCAAACAGTAAAAAATACGTTCTATATTTCTTGTTTTATTCCTACTCTATTCATTATATTTTATTTTATTTCTCAGTTAAGTCAGTATTCATATTTGTACCTTTAGAAGCTTCTAGTGTTGTGATTCACTCCTCGAAATAATAAAGGAAATTAAGTGATCGGCTTTTTTGACTTCAAATTAAAGCAGTTTTAACTTCAAGAACTAACTTAATCCTAGGCTGAGACAGAAACGTTTCTGCTGAAAGTATTAAACCTCTTGTTAATGGACCTGAATAAATTTTGAATACATTCAGGAATGGCCTGGACCATATCCTCTATCACTTCTCAAACCCTTTTTGGAAATTTCGTAAAAATAAATATTCAGATGTAATGAGAAAAGAAAAAAGTAAGTACAAAAGGGCAGATATTAATTGTGAACCTCCCATGAAGTTGCAAGGCCTTCAAAAAACGTGTTTATTCAATCAAATGTTCTAATAATTGAGAACGAATTCCTACTGTTGAGCGGATCGGTTCTCGTGCATAGTAATGGTTTTCATATGAAACCAGTGTAATCTGCATGTTCCAACAGTTTACTTGTGGTCAGAGATTTCAGCTCGAAGAAATCGAATGTATATATTACCTCTAAAGTAACTCTTCAAAATCATCTGTTTTATCCGCTAACCTTTTCTGAAATGGATGTAGATGAACTGAATTCAGAAAATCTTTCCTTTAAGAATTACTCTTGTATTAATTAAAAAGCGCTGAACAGTTCACCGTAAGTAGCTTTGTTCGAGTCTATTTCTACATTATCTGAGGTGTTTTTGTCGTTACTGCATAAATGTACATTTTATCTACTAAGTTGAATGCGATCCAAAGTTTTGTCCATTGCACTGCCCTTACGAAAGCCTAAAATTTAGGTTGAAAGGTCGGCACACATAATTGCTGTGGTCAACTATACTTCCATTATTACGAAAATATGTAAATAAATACATATTTATGTATTTAATCATCGCAGTATCAATAAAACTTTAGCGTTTACGTTATTAAAATTTCGTAATCACAATAATATTGGGCTTTGCGGAACCGAGGTTCGATGTCTATAGCACCAAATGTGCCTACTAACATTTTTCAAGCTCCCTACGATCAGACTTAACACAATCATCCCACTGACGCCTTGGCATACCTTTGGAGGGGTGTTAACTTTTTAGGAATTCGTTCTTCTCTGAGCTTAGCAACTTTACATGTCCATTCGAGTCACCGCGATGCGCTTAACTCCTCAATCCCGACAGAGTACAAGATCCGTGATTCCGCGTTGTGTAACCTTTTGAGTACGGCTGTGGCCTCATCTCTTTTTGGAGCACTTAATACGTTATTTTTGAAAACTTTTTCTAAATGGTATCCCTTAACTTCATTCGCGATCAACTTTAACCCACCTGCTGTACTTAAACTTCTTACTAGGAGGAATTAGTCCAGGTGGCGGTCGATGAATGAAACGATTAGGTAGTTTCAACCATTTCTTTTCTGCCAACGTTTCAACCCCCCATAATGGATCATCCTTAGGCCATATTATTGAATGGAAACTGAAAAATACTTAGCCGTACTAACCCCTACGAAATTACGAATTATCTTTACCTTCGAGAACAATTATTATCATTCCAAATCCCTCCTAACTACATTTTAACATCATTTGACGCCGAAAGCTTATTTACTAATATTCCCATTGATAAAGTTTTCCATTTAGTTAAAAAACACTGGAATATTATCGAACCTCACACCGCACTAAATCATAATACTTAGTTACAATCACTGCAACTTTGCTGCAAAACAGGATAACTCACTTTCAAAGAAATTTTACAAAAGGGTTTCTGGACTTGCAATAGGAAACTGTCTAGCTTCGGATCTCTCAAATATAGTTCTCAATGTCCTCCTGGATTCTATTACCACATTTCAATAATAATAATAAACCCAGATAAAATCCCTGATATCCTAAAATCCTTAATTTCTATGATCCACGCGTCCGTTTTACAGTAGAAAAAGAAAATAACTCATCAATTCCTTTTTAGACCTACTCATCACAAGAAATACGGACGGTTCTATTTCCACTGACTTGTACACCAAATCCACCTACTCTAGTAGACTTCTCAATTTCTTCTCCCAGCACCCCTACCACCAAAAAATAAACTTTGCCAAAAATCTCGTCCACCGTTGCCTCTCCTTGTCTGATCCACAGTACCATCCTACTGATATACAGCGCAAAAAATTCTAATCTCAAGCAACTTCCCACTTTGTCATAAAAAAACTTATATACTCTTATAAGAACGTTAAAACGACCATTACTTCCCCTACAATTCGCGACCGAAATTCACCCACAATATTTCTATATAGACCCCTACCTTACATTCCACACCTGTTTGAAAATTTTAAAAAAAATCCTTAAAATCTTCCTAACCCTCCCTAAAGCTAGGATTAAAGACCCAGAACAGACTTTCCCACCTTTTCACCAATTACAATTACTAGAGACCCGACAAATATTGTTTACAAAAGGTTTGTGTGTGTGTGTTAAGTGCAGTGCAAAAACGAACAGTCGTATGAAACTGAAATTTCATATTTAAGACAACTATACGCTTGAGATGGTACAGCAATTTGTTTATCAAAATCAAAGAGCCAGTTTATACCATGCATTTTCCGTTCTTTTTTAGATTTGATCAAAAACGGTTTAATGATTTTGATTAAATTCGCTATATCGACGTAAAATTTAATGGGCTTTAATTTCATGTAGGTTCTATTCGGATTAAAATAGTATTAGAGGGCTTAAATGACGATTTTTTAAATTTTCTTGCTCTAAACTACTTTAAATGTTGTAGATTCTATAAAAATAGCCATATCATCTTGTTATTATTGATAAAAAAATCCCGGTAAATATATAAGTTTAAGGAATTCGATCAACTAAAGAAGAAAACAGCAAAGATATTTTTTTAATACAATTTTTTGCTTTTGAACATAAAAACAATAATATACTGTTAGAAAGCTAAAGATTTTAGAAAAATGTTATGTTATACACAAGCTTGTAAAAGTTGATGAAGAGTGATGAAAAGCTGATAAAACTAACTGATTGTTTTAGAAAATAATATAATAGATCTTTTAATTGACTCACGTTTCTATATAAATTCAATTTAATAAATTCTTTATTATTTTCACTCATTTTTATCTCATTATAATTGAAAATTATTTATTCGATTTTAACAACGAAGGTATGTGAAAAAAGTCGTATCTTGCCCGCACCAGATTTAAAAAAAAAATTAATATGGTATTAATTTCACAGATATCAAGATTCCTACTAACATACCCTTTTTGATTATTCCTCTATGACAATCAATATGTTATACTGTAATTAAATCAATAAAAAATATATATATCGCCAAATCACTTAGTTGGATATCATAAAAAGCTGTGAATCTACGAATGGTATTATAAAAACATATTTTTGTCATATTATACTCTATGTCATAAGAGAATACCTATTCTTCTTATTTTTTTAATTTATTATTAACTATTAATTTGTTGATCTATGCGGTGTGCGTAAGACAGTAAATAATATTTAATTTCTTTTCTATGGCGTTAAAACTATTAACGATGACGTCTGTATTAAAAGTCTACAAGGTCTAAATTAGTCTTTATTTTTTTGATTAATGACACGATATGCGAAGCAGTGCATGCGAAAAAAAGTTGAGACAATGACTTGTTTTCCCAACCGTTTTATATATCGGGTTATTGTAATACGTCAAGCGTTCCTTCTCTGTTTTAATTTTATTATTTTATTTTAGAAGTCGTACATGATTCGTTTGGTTCAAGGCATCCATAAATCAAAAAAAAAAAAAAAAAAATTCTTATTGGCCATTCAATGAATACAGTCACTTTTTTTTTTTATAAGGCTTTTGGTATATTATTTTTAATTATTAACCTTTATAACCGACCAAAAAAATTGAATGCTTACGTTTCAAGATACATAGAGCCCAAATATCGTACAAAAATAAAATCTGTAGCCGTACGCCGGGCTTTTCTCCGAAACTACTGGACCAATTTTTCTTTTAATTTGGCACAAAAATACCGTGGCATCGCAGGATTATCCTGGACTTCGATATCAGCCGATTAGTTTTAAAATGGGGACTGATTACAAATGATTTAATTTAATAACTCCATGGTTTTTGAAGACAGCAAACATTTTTTACTGAGTTTTGTAATCAAGAAACTGTGATTAATTATGTGAAAGAAAATAACATAATTTAAAATTAGCGTTGGTGATCGTCCATTTTCCTTTGATCAATTTATTACTTTTTATATTAGTTAATTTCCTGTAAACAGGTATATAAACAGTTATACCCTAGTTTAGTTATCTGTAAATAAAAAAACATTGTTTAGAGCGTTTTTTTTTTGGTATTGAATCATGTTCACCCGTGGCATTTTATTTTGACATTTTAATTAAATGAAAAATACTTTTTATTTTCGTGTTATTCAAATTTTTGTCTTAAAATTATCTGTGTATTTTATTCATTATAGTTACTAAAATGCATGTAGATTTTGATTTTAAAAGAGGATTTTTTTTAGTTTTGAATTCATTGCTAACCTTTTTCGTTCTTTTTATTTTCTTAATTCCTTGGAAATTCAGACGTAAGCTTTCATATTCAATGTATGACGTAACTTTAGTAGGTTTTCACATTTAAGTGAAAGCAAATAATCTTTTTAAGTAATTTTCAGATTATATTACTTTTTTTTTACGATTTTAATATTTTGTATAACTGACAACATTATAACAGTTTTTATTATTACTTTATCTAAATCAAATTTAATCAATCTGCAATATCCATTTTATTAGGGTCATATTGTTATGAGCCTTTAAAACTAGTGCTAAAGTTTAACGATAAGTAATTTTCTCGTAACAATATAAATCTATATTTGTAGTATTTTTGCAACGCTTAGAATTTATAGTGAATAAAATATAAGAATTTTTTTTTTCTGTCCAAAAATGCTTATATTTATTTTGTTAATTACTATCCGTATAAACTCTAACATAATACTGTTATAACATTCATAATTATTTCATTATATGAATAATTAAATTTTACTTTTTTATTTTGCTCAGTTATTTTTTATGGTTAATTTTACATAATACAATTTCGTATAAATTAATTCAGAATCAGTCGATACCCTTAAGCTCGGTGGTTAAATTATAAAATTGTGAAATAATAATATGCATTCACAGTACTTTTATTATATTACGGTGATTAAAGTGAATCAATAAATGATTCTTACTTCCTATTATAAAAAATCACAATCCATGAATATCGTGCAGAAATCGTTCTTCTTCAGTTGCATTCAAAATAGACGAGACTCTAATTTTTTTCAGTATATTGAGCTTCAACATCTGAAATCGCTATTGATTTTGGATTTTAGTTTGTTTGTTTATTTAACGTCATTTTATGCTACTGTAGCTAATCGGAGTCAACGCCGGAAGGATGGCATTACCATGGGTATTTACTCCCATTAAAAAATCCTAGGACCACCTGTCGGTTTGAACCCGTGACCTTTGGCATATAAGGCTGTTATGCTAGCTACTATGCAACAGATGATCCAAATTTTGTATTGTGATGTGAACACATAATTTATGATATGTCCTTCAATTTGACTGCATAAGAGATTCAAGATGTTGATTCAAACTGAAACTAATGCGCCTTTTGCTGTTTTGTTTTTTTTTTATATGTTGATAAACGATATTATTTTTGTTGGTTTTAATTGAATCCTCACCAAGATAATTTCACCGAAACCGCAATTCTTGTATTTATTTTACAATTATAATTGTTTACTCCTAACTTCTCTTACAAATTACCCGACTACGACGTGTAGCCCCCGAGGAGAATAATATGTTTATTCAGTTTCTGTGGTAGATAAGAAATATATATTTATAAAATCCTGTACCATTACAAGGCTATACTTAGGTTTACTACAGAGTAAACCTAAATAAATTGTAAATTGTAGTTTTTCCACTACTTTTTGGCCACCCACTTCATATGTGTGTCACAGTAGCGTCTCTGTACTCTTAGACGTCCTTCAGCTGAAATAATAGAACAAGGTAAAATTTAGGATTCCCTCGTCCGATCAGCCACGATTTGCACTAAGTAACCTTGATAGAATAAACAAATAAACAATATTGTTGTTTTTTTTATTATTATGTAGCTTTATTTAAATAGTTAATTACAAAACTTACGATAAATGAATCTTTACCAGGCACCTTCGGGAAATGAAAGTTATTCCTCTCTCATTATCATAGCGTATCAATGTACGACATTTAAATTCCACTTTCTTTTAGATTTATATGATATTACCAACAAATTACTTTCGGCAGGAAGTAAATGTAACATTCTAAGCTTTAGTAGTTCAGAAATCATAGGCATATTCTTCAATGGTAATATTAGGTCACTTTTCATGGTCAAGAGTAGCAGAAACGCATACCTGTCCAACTTCTTCAGTAAGCACCGAATCATTCTCAGGTTAGGAATCAAATTAGGTCAAGCAAATGATAAAATATTTTTTTCGCAATTTTTAGGTCAGGTTGTTTCAAAATATTAATGAAATCTTTATAAGAAATTTCTAAAATCTACTAAGCTGTTAGTTCGAAAAATAGGTACATACCCTCCACATATTGAACATGTTGTTTTAAAAATTATTAGTGTGCTTTTGAGAGTATGCAGAAAAAAAAGATCTTTTGAGCTAACGCCTTAACTTATTTTTAAATTTCAAAGCCCAAATTACTGAGTTACATTTTGTTATTATTTCGTGAATTAATTGGAGTTAAAATACATGAGAATGATGTGGTGCTTACTGAAGAAGTTGGAGAGTAATGCGTTTCTACTACACATGACATGAAGTGGGACCTGATATTACCATTAAGGAATATGCCTATGATTTTTAAACTATTAAAGCTTCGAACGTTACCTTTACTTCCTGGCAATAATAGATTTCTTCTAATATCATGTAAATATATAAAAAAAATGTTTGGTGCGGGCAACACACGACTTTCACTTACCTCCGTTTTTTAAAATCGATTAAAGAATTATCAAATACAGATAGAGGTAAAAATGAGTGAAACCAATAAAGAATTAATTAAGTTGAATTTCTATAAAGACATGTGTTTTATTAAAAAATCTATTATTATCTAAAATAATCAGTTAGTTTTATCGGCTTTTCATCACTCTTTATTAACTTTTACAAGCTTATGTATAAGATAATATTTTTTCTAAAATATTTAGCTTTACAACGGTATATTATATATCTATATTACTGTTATTATGTTAAAAAAAAATTTTTTTTTGCAGTTTTCTCCTTTAGTTGTTAATCAAATTCGCTCAGCGTGCATATTTAGCTGTTAATTATCAATGCTAACAAGATAGTATAGTTGTTTTTATAGAATCTACAGAATTAAAGATAATTTAGGGGAAGAAATTTTAAAATATCGACTTTAAAGCCCTTCTTAGATGGAAGGGAATATCAGCTGTATACACCGTGTAAAGGATCGGGCCCAGGATACTACCTTGCGGTACACCGGCTGACTTAGTGAATACGGATGAGTAAGAAAGGTTATGGTTAACTTTGAAGGTTCTATCAGAGAGGTAGGAACGAATTAATAGGAAGTACGCTGGAGAGAGGATTTGACGGAGTTTGTATAGCAGATTATAAAATCAATATTTTTTTCGTTCCAAGACCCTCCCCACCAACTTTGATTACAGGAAAAATCACCTGGGACAGATTTCGATTTGATTTAGAAAAGTAAATTAGATCTGAAAATTCCTCTTTAAGACAACAAATGACAATGAGGTAACATTAGAAAAACTTACAACATCAATACGGACCAGTATAAAAGATAATATAACGAACAGAACAGCTATTAATTTTAATCGGAATGAAACCTACATGGTATTAAAGCCCATTAAATTTTACATCGATATAGGGAGTTTAATCAAAATCGTTAAAGCTGTTTTTGAGAAAATCGTTAAAAGGTGCTAAATGTATTGTATAAACTAGATCTTCAGGTCAGCTGATTTTAATGAAAAAGATTCTGTAACGTCTCGAACGTATAGTTTTCTTAAATATGAAATTTCAGTTTCATAAGACTTTTGGTTTTCGCTCGGGAGTTACCATACACACAGACACAGACCTTTTTGCGGGACTTGGTTATTGGGACTCAGGGGACCCTAAAACGTGTATTTCCGTTGAAAACTGAAATTCAAAAATTTTCACGATCACAATACTTTCCCTTACTATATATTTCATATTTAGGTAAGTAAAAGTAAACATGGAATTTAAAGTGTCCTACCTTTGTCAGCTATGATATGAACTTTCATGAAAACTTTCATTTCCCTCATTGTTATCACCTGTAGCAAAGTGGCTAGCATAACAACCTTCTATGCCAAAGGTCATGGTCATACCCGCAGGTGGTCTTAGGATTTTTTAATAGGAGAAAAAAATCCTTAGTTATGCCGTCCTTCAGAGGGAACGTAAAAAAGTGCTCCCGAGCCTGTGCGATGTCAGGTAATCGTTAAAGATCCCTATCCTAATTAAACCTGGACAGCCAAAATTTACGACTCCTAATGTAGCATCGTCCGATTAGCCATAGTAGGATAAAGCGACGTTAAATTGACAAACATTTCCTTCATTTATTTTGCCTGGTAAAGATTTATTTATCGAAAGTTTTGCAATTAACTATTTAAATAAAACTACGTGATATTAAAAAAATAAAATTGTTCGTTTGTTTTTACCTTCTTCGTCACTTAATGCAACTGTAGCCGATCGGGCAAGGGAGTCCTAAATTTTACCTATCCTGGTTTAATTAGTATATAGACCTTTAACGAGTACCTGACACCGCACAGGCACACAAACCACCATTTTACGGCATAACTAAATTTTTTTTACTTTGAAAATCCGACGGCCATCTGCCGGGTTTGAACTCTCGAACTTGCGTATGGAAGACTACTGTGCTAGCCACTACACTACAGGTGATCTCTTCTCCCCTTCTCCCTAGAAAAGGGAGTAGTAAACTTACGGTAACTATATATTTTAAAGACTTATTTTCAGTTTTTAATGACTTTTTCGTTTAATAGCTTAATTCAAACACGCACAGGCCATTTTACGAGACTTGGTTATTTGTAGTCAGCACTTATTTTTCGCTTCACAATCCTTTTCTTATATATTATTACATATGTAAGAATGCATTATCATGGAAAATAGGTATTAAATAATTAACCGATTTGCAGTTTCTTTGATACAATGTTATCTTTACTTCTGGATTATCATTGGTTCTTGGAGGTCTCTGATTCAGTTAGTTATTGATTTTTTTTTTTTTTCTGATTGACTAGCTCAGTTTATTTATAAATGATCGAATGATCTTTGATTTACTATCCCGTTGGAAATTTATAGTCGTACGATCTGAGTTTTATAGCTTTATAGGAGGCCGCCAAGAAACAAGAAAGGCTGAAACAGGTTTCTAGACAATCTATGTCAAGATCACAAGTCCTTCAAGCTTTCCTAGTATCGTTAGCTTTTTCTTGATTTTGGTATCATCCAAATGAGCCTCATATATTTTTTTCTTTTAACATTAAATTTTATTGTAGTGTATGTTTCTTTCAATATTGTTTTGTAAAATTGACACAATCTTTGTAAAAATTTAAGTATTTATTCAAACTTGGCAAAATTTATTTATATTTATTTGTTTACGCTATCGGGATCTAACTGAGCCGTGTTGACTTGTGGTTTTTAATTTTGATAAGACGGTATTAGTATTACACAAGTTTGTTAGTGAAAATGCATTTCGTAAGTAATATATATGATTATGATTATTTTTTTATAATTATGACTTTATTATTGCAATTATCTGATGATTATTTTTAATAATTTTTTACTCAAAAAATGTAGTAAGGTTGATGTTTATACTATTTATCTCCTGCTTAATTCGCTGTATAATTATTGTTGAATTATTTTTACACTCAAGAATTTACATTAAATTTATTTATGAAATTTGCTTTTAAGTTTCGCTTAAATGTTTTACAGGATGTCTTTTAAATATTAAAATATTAAATAATAAAAATATTTAACTTGCGTTTAGTTCAATTATATTGGATGATATATGTGATATTGAATTATATATCTTATGAACTATAACTATGGATTAAAACAAATTAGGAAACTAAACGTCTATCTTTTATTTTTACAATACCTCATTCCTTTAGAGTATTTTCCGAAACGTTTATTATGACTCGTAATTTGTCTTGGGTAACGTTTGATTCCCTAATCGGCTGTATTACTGGCATATTTGGCTCTGTTTGTTCACGATATTCTCTATTATGTAATATATAATCAAGTTAATTTATTATGGTATGAAATACTTCAAAAATATCAGTTACTAATGACGTTGTAGCAGCAGTTTCACATGACGCCAAAGAGGTTAAGTGAAGTTGGTTTGCCAATGTTATGCGGCATTGATTTTTATATCAATTTAATTTTACCAAATTTTCAATGGGAGTTTTCAGTATAATTATTTAATATTTTTCTTACTATTATTTTTTTAATTATAAATTTATTTTAAGCGCATTGGCAAACCAACTACTACCTTCTTTAGAACGATATATTTTTTATAATAATGGTCATCGATTGATAAAAAAACATATGTTGTACTTTTGTTATTAAAAAAAGCTATAAAAATCTGGTGCGGGCAACACACGACTTTCACTTACATCGACTGTTGAAAGCAATTTAAAAACTTCAATTCGAAAAATATTTTAAGTTGATTTTAATAAAGCGTGTATTCATTTTCGTTGGAAACATATGATTTAGATTATATAATATAACTGTATTAAATTTTTATTCAGTAATAAGTTTATTCCCTATTCGTCATTTTCTATTACTTTTTCAACTTTTTGTATCAGATAATATTTTTACTAAATTGTTTCCCTTTACAACGGTATAGACCTTTTTTCGGGACTTGGTTTTTTGGACTCAGGGGACCCTAAAACGTGTATTTCCGTTGAAGACTGATTAGTTTATTTAGTTAGTTAATTAGTTTAATTAGAAAATTTTCACGATTTCAATACTTTCCTTACTATAATGATGGAGTTTAGTTGACCGTTGAGAAATTAGATGAGGAAGATGGTTGGGGGTGCTTATTTTAAATAAAATAATCACTGTTTTAATGTGTGTTTCTCTCTAATGACCGCACCCCCAACCGTCGTCCTCATCTAATTTCCTTACTATATATTACATATATTGGTAAGTGAAAGTAAAAAAAGGTTGTTTACATTGTATTCAATCAATCTTTGTTTTGTAACTATAGAAACTGTACATTGTCAATTTAATAGCTACATTTGAAATCGTTATCGATATTAACGCTAAATCGTTATCGCTCTTAGCGTTTATTTACAAATTATATTGTCTCAATAATTCTGTAATTAGTAAATAGTTAAAATATTTGCTTCTATTCTTAATTAACACATTTCCTTCTTTATTTTTCCGTGAAAATTCTTCATTCTCAAGCTAAAAATATTAATCCTCCGTTATTGATTTACTTTAAGATCGTAGTAGTATTTTTTTTTTTATATTATTATATTGATAACAATATAATACAATCTGGATTGTGTCTAATATTCAAATCTCGCCTTATATTCAAATAAAAAATAATATAGAAATAAATAAAGAGAAAGAATAAATATAATAATAAAATAAATAGAGGCAGAAAAAAATTAATATTATTATTATTGTTTTTTTATTCGCAACTGCGTTGCTGCGCATCCAGCGAATGTGAGGTATTATTTTCCCTCTTGATCAGCGTCTTTAGTTTTCAGTTTAAAAGATCTCTCGGTCATCGTCTTTTAATTCTCCTTTGGGTCTGCCCTGGTAACAGGGAGGAAGAAAGGGAAGAACAAGTTGATTTGGATGGTAATGTGTCGAAGAATGAAACGTGTTATATTTGTCGTGAATGTAAGAATTAACTGTTGAAATGTTTGTAGCATTGTGTATCGTGTAATTCGAAACATACCATGGTGCCTGAACAATTTTTCGTAAAATTTTGGACTGAGTTGTTTGTATTTTGTTTGTGTGTACGTGTTATGCAGAACCCCAAAGTTCTGCTCCGTATGTGCATATTGGTCTCAATAGAGTCGTGTATTATTAGTCGCTTGTTTCGTAAATAGAAATAAAAATAAAATTGAATAAGTATAACTATCTTTTCACATTCATATTTATGTAGAATAAAATAAAACCTTGCAAGTTTATTGGTATAAACCAATTGGTTTATTTATCATCAATAAACCAATCATTTATAAACCTCTTTTATTAATAATAAGGTATTAAAAATTACTTAATGTTAATCATTGATTACATTAACTATTATGAGTTTTAATAATATTGTTCGAATTCGACGAATTGTACGATTTAGCATGCTAAATGAAACATTACGAGTAAACTTAATAATTGCTGCTGTTTGAACTCTTAAATAATATAATTTATGAAATATTTAATTATAATTGTAATTATAAAAAACAGCAACAAAAATCCAAAGCTGATTTACTAAATTTTATTTGTATTATTTGATTGATTTTTAAAATATTTTATAATGAAAAGACATTTTACAATCTACCAAAATGTTTGGAAAACTTTCATGCGTGTTTATAATATCATATTATATCCTCATATTTATTAGTTCAATAACCCTTTTTTTTTTTTTTTTTTTACCCCGCTCATATTTAATAATTATAATATTCAGGCTGTTAAGTTGAATTTTAAATTTTTATTTTGTTTTTTAATGAATTATCATAATTGTAAAAAATTCACTTATGACGTCTTAAAAGTTTAATTTATTATTGAAAATTAATAATCTTAAATTAATTGTGTTGAATAATGAAAATGGATTAGAAAAAACATGGTTTATTGGTATTTAAAAAAATACCTTTTTTATTTGCCACAATTATAACGTGCTGGTGTATTTTTAAGAACAAGTTTTATAAACTTATATGTGTAAGAATCGTTAAAAATTAGAGAAATTAGACACTTTTCATACACTAAATAAATTCTACGATATTATAGCACTATTAAATTTTGAAAGCGTGATTTGTGAAATAAGTGTGGATGCGAGAAAAAAACTTTGAACTATAAAACGCAACTTATACTAGCCCCCATATTTCGTTATTCTTTTTTTGAAGTCTTCAATATGCTTAATTGTTTCTGACATTTTTTGTAATTCAAGCAATATTTCTAATGTATGAATATCCCATTATTAATGAAAGATAAATATGCGTACTACGGCTAGTAGAAGGGAATAGAATTCAGTTACGAAGTAGCCAGTAGACATTATAATAATAGGTTTAGCTCTTTCTATTTTAAGGTACAATATCCTTGAAACATACCTTTACTAATACTATTGTAATAACAGACCTTCAGTTGTTTGATTGCTGTGCATTTGTTATGTGAACTTGTGTGATTTCAGTGCGCTATTTGCGGTTTTACAGTCTCATGGCCATGGAACGAAAGATAGCGTATCGAGAACCCAGACTGGATTTTCCAGATGCTCGACGTTTAAAGTTGTTCTGAACCGGTGCAATAAATGCAGCAAGCAATAAAATGCATTTTGATGCAAATTTTATATTTTTCGACTTGCTTTTCCTTAATTTATTAATCAATAAACTGATTTTTCATCTACATAATACTCCCGTATGCCATATGCAATGTACACTCTTTTTTTTCTTTTTTAAATATTATCTATATATTATATTTTACTGCCGAAAATCTTGGACGTGATTACATAACTTTCAGTGTAGGTAGGTAAGCCCTGTATGAGATAAATTTATTATTTTTAATTGCATTAATATTAATTAAATATTATTTGAGTGATATAGCAATATAAATTGTTACTACTACGATCCTTTCCTCCCCTTTCTGTATTTGTATGTTAGATTATATTTTCTCTGAATCATTCATTTTTCAACAGTGTTTCGTTATACACACGCCACACACACACACAAATAATAACAACACTATATATATATATATAATATATATATATATATTATATGTATATATATTTAATTTCTTATTTTGTTTTACATCATACATTTAGGCCTACAAGAATTTTTCAATGCGAATTAAATATACCTGTTATTAAAAAAAAAAAATTATAAATAACTTAACATTTAATGAATTTCCTAGATCCGTTTTTCGAGTAAATTGTAAGCATATTTGGAATCTATAATTTATTTTAAAAACGTTACAAAGTGTTACATAATGGTTTATTATTTCTAAATAACTATATTAGGATATAACTGTTTATACAGGCAATTAACTAATATAAAAAGCAATAAATTAATATAGAGAAATGGTCTAGCACCACCGATAATTTCTAACGCTATTTATGTTACTAACCGATTTAAATTGTTTCTCTTTTGGTTTTGTATGAAATTAAATGCGTACGGCGATTTTTTTAAGCGTGTCGTGAAGGCCTCGAATGGGAGGGGAGAGATAATTTTTTTGGCAGTTAACAAAGAATCACTATAGAAAATAATTTTAAAAAATAGAAACTTCTCAATTTAAAAAAAAATCTATTTAAAAATATTTAGAATTTTATAATTACGCTACTTCTTTTTCTGACGACTGAACTGTATATCTTCTGGAATTTCAACATTCGATTACCTGATTTATTTTTAGCACCAGTTATTTTTCTTCGATTGTTTTTTTGAACTGATCTTATTTTTCCAAATTTTTATTTCAATTTGCATAAATTTATCTTTAAACAATAAGCTAAGAATTAAGACTTGGACAGGTAAATAATGCCCTGTTGTGATTGGATTTTATTTATTTAGATTTATTATATTTTCCTTTTCATTTTTTACCCAGTTTGCTTTGGATACATGTGACTAAGTTCATACGAAAGGTAGAAACTCCTTGCACAATACTTAGTAAGATGAAGATTAATAAATCCTATTTCAATGTTAAACTGCTTGGTTGGTTCCCAACCAAATAATCACTATGTATTCCGAATCGAATGAGGTTATTTGATTACTGTTCTTGTTATTATTTTATTTTTAAGGGCAAAAAACTGCTTATGGGGTATTTATTATCGTCCTCATTATAGAAGAAAAAAAAAAGATTTGCCGAATACAGTTTTAAAAAAATAATAAAGTAAAATAAAATACATATTAAGTATTATTAATTAAGTAATGATAATTGACTAAAATTTAAAAAACGTTGTACTTTTATGATAAAATAATTATAATTAAGGCAAGTTACACCAAAAACAGTCCATACTTTATATTTCTATATTAAGATAAGACGAAATGTTGCTTTCGGCGTCATAGTGCCATATTCATCTGTAACATTTTTCATTTTTTCTATAATAACTTAGAAGGGTAAAAAATAATTTAATACCATTTTGGTTTATTATTTCAATAATGAACCTTTGTAATCGACCAAAAAAAATAAAATTAAATAACCCTCTCCCCCTCAAAATTTGAGTGCTTACGTTTTTCAAACGCGTAGAATTTCCGAATAACGAATAAAAAAAAAAACATTTCTCCTAATAAATAAATACCAAAAATTGTGTTTTGAAATCAGAGGTAGTGTTATGATATAATGCCTTAAATTAGTTATTTTCATATTACCTAATTGCCTATCAACAGCCATTTAACAGTTATATCTTAATATTGTCATTTGGAAATAATAAACCATTGTTATTAATTTGCAGCGATTTTACTTCCACTTACTATATATAGTAAGGGAAAGTATTGCGATAGTGAAAATTTTCTGAATTCCAGTTTTAAACGGAAACACACGTTTTAGGATCCCCTGGTCCAAAAAAACAAATCCCCAAAAAGGTCTGTGTGTGTGTGTGTGTGTGTGTGTGTGTGTGTGTGTGTGTGTGTAGTAACTTTCGGGCAGAAACGAAAAGTCCTATGAAACTGGAATTTCATGTTTAAGACAACTATACTCCCGAGATGTTCCAAAAACTTTTTCATCAAAATCAGCTAACCAGAGAGCTACTTTATACCATGCATAGTGCACCTTTTTATGATTTCCTCAAAAACGGTTTAGACGATTTTGATTGAAACTCGCTTTATCGATGGCAAATTTGATAGGCTTTAATATCATGTAGGTTTCATTCTGTTTAAAATAGTCTGACAGGTCTTAAATGCGATATTTTAAATTTTCTTCTTCTAAAGTACCTTTATTTTGTCGATTCTATAAAAGTAACTATATTATCTTGTTACCACTGATGAAAAACGGGTAAATATATAAATTAATGAATAAGATACCGAACTAAAGGAAAGAACTGAAATATGTTTTTAATGCACTTTTTTGTTTTTGAACATAAGAAGAGTAATATACATGTGTAATATACTGTTGGAAAGCTAAAGATTTTAGGAAAAAATATTATCCAATACACAACCTTGTAAAAGCTAATAAAAAGTGATGAAGCTCCGATAAAACTAACTGATTATTTTAGATAATAATATAATTGATCTTTTAATAAAACATACGTTTCTATAGAAATTCAATTCAATTAATTCTTTAATAGTTACATTAACTTTTATCTCTGACTGTATTTGAAAATTCTTTAATCGATTTTCAAAACGGAGGTAAGTGAAAGTCGTGTGCTGCCCGCACCAAATTTTTAGTTTAAAAATCGAGGTCATACAAAAATGTTGAGAATTATAATCTTTTCTCTAATATCAGCATATTCAAAATTATCCAAGTAATAGCTTGCTGTCAAATTCTAAAATTAACAATAAGCAATTAGTTGAGATTGTTTATACTACACTAAAATTAATCCAGAATATTGCAATAATAACATTATTTTTTATAAATAAAAGACGGATGAGTTATAGTTACTGAAATATATGAATATTCTTTAGCATTGGGTTGGTACTATTGATATTTTTTTGTTGTCGTTCAATGGCTCAGAGACCTGTCGTGGTACTCCAAATTTTGTTTTCTTCTATACTGGGTCTTCAAAAATATGGTTTACACTGTTTTCAGTGATTACGCTGAGGCGGATTTTTTTCGGATTTTTATTTTGTCACTTATTTTCTTTTTTAGATAGTTGTATTAAAGTGTTAAAACAAGTAAAACATTTAAAATCCAGAAATTCTACATTCACTCTAAATGGTAATTAATTTTAAAGATATTACAAATTAATAATGCTAAAAAAAACTTAATGTTAATATAATAAAAATATATAATAATTACAAAAATATAGTAATTAATACAAAAAATATAATTATGACACAGTTTATAAAGTTACTACTTCAGTAAAATTTTAAACTTTATAATTATTTATTTATGCTGCTTATAGAGTATGATACTGTTTAATAAATACTTATTGTCTTGTACCATTTAACAAATATCTTTTTTTGATTGTATTTGATTAAGTTTGAAGTTTTATTAATTGTCTGTAAAATGTGCCAAGTATGCTATAATATTTTAAAACCCTGTTGTTTCGCCATTTTTTGTAGATACGTTTAGTAATGAACCTTTGCAAAAATTTCTCCAAGTTAAAAGGTTACAAATAAAAAAGTATGGCAATTTATTTATTATATATTGTTTTGGCGCTATTGAACTCATTCAATAGGGATTCAAAACCCTAGTTTAGCATCTTGTTTTATTCGATCCCATCTCTGTTATTGGCCGTTTTCCAACGCCTTTAGAAAACCTTCAGTATCGCCTATCCTTCGTCGTTTTGTTTTCCCTTTCAACCCACCCTTTGGTTTCAGGTTTGTCAAAAAACAAGGTTTGGTATATTCTCTGTTTTTTTTGTTTTTTTCGCCCAAAGGCGATATGATCGTTGAATAAGTTGGATGAATGATGCTGTATGTTATTGTCGATTGGTCTGATGTTTTTAAAATGTATTTATATTTTTTAATTGGCACGGTTTTTATTTTATTTTATTTTTTTTTTCAATACGGTCTCATGTCTTACTTTTGGAGGTGAAAAAAAGCTTACAGTGAAAAAGTTTGTAAGAAGCTTAGAATAGAGTAATCAAAACAAATTGTCTTTCGGCTTAAGCTACCATACAATATCTTTTTGACACTCCTTACACAAAATCCGTAGGTAAATTTACTTAATAATTTACTACTTTGCAAAATTATTTACTTTCCTCCTAAATTCAAGCCATAAAAATGTTTACAAAAGAAATGTTTACATTTTCTTGTTACACAGACTATTTCTTTTATTTTGACTTTTTTTGTTTTCAATTGTAACAAAGATATTATATGAACTCTACTATTTAAATAAAATAAAATAAAAAAGAAGATCATGGGTAAAATAAGAGTGAAAATCAAAATTGTATTAAAGTAAGACTTCATTGTCATCTTTCTGATATTTCCTGGAGTATGAAAACCTTCCTGGGCCACATCAAGCCTGTATAAAGTGGGTACCATATGATTTGAGAAAAACCTGGCGGCTGAGCGTGATCTCGGCTTTACACTCACACTCCCTTGCATGGCCGATGGCCAAGAGAGAGTTTGAATGTACTGAACTAGAAAAACTCCTCTTTTTTCTTCTTCTTTTTTTTTTTTTTTTTTTAATCTAGTTATTCATTTTTACCTATTTTATGTATATATATATATATATATATATATATATTTTTTTTTTCTTGTTTAACTGGCCAAAGAACACACCAAAAAAAAAACAAAAAAAAAAAAACAACCTCAAAACGTTTATGATTACAATGAATGTAATTAATTATATTTAAATGATTAAGAGAGAAAAAAAAGTATAATAATATCTTAACGTACTATAAAATAACCAAAACAAATTAACAATAGAATAAATAAAAATAAGAATGAAAATCTGTATACCTTATTGATGCATACTGCATCAAGATATGTTTCCTTTTATATTTGTTACTTGATGTTATTATTTCTTAAATTGTTTAAACTCAAAATAATAGGTATCACCTCTATCTTTAGAATATCCTTAATCTATTCTTAAAATTGTATACTTGTTTCATCAATAAACTCTCATCCACCTTATATTTTATCATTTTAAAAATATATATTTAAGAATGTAATGCAAATTCAATGCAAGGAAATAGTATTAATAAATACGATATTTGGCATACATAGCTACTGCATGTAATAGATGTATTTAATGATATGAGTTTGTTGAACTTTCTAGTCTTGGCCCGTGGGACTTGGTGGAAGGGTAACTGGTTGTAAGTTAAATCATAAATTTTCTGCCGTTGGAAACCTCGATAGACCAGGCATAAAACGTCTGATTTATCAGGCTGTGTAAAAGCGCTGTAAGGATAGCCCTACTTCAAGCTATACTTTAATTTCAGCAGTCTCTGCATTTTATGGTAGTACTTCTTAACGACAGCGTCATATTATATTTTCTTATAATTATCTCCGAGGCACTGAACTCGAGAGAAGCTTCCCTTAACAAAATCAGTACTTACCCTTTTTTCAGGCGGTAATCGACTCTGGACATCAGCAATTAGGCTCACCTCCTGATCATGCATATAAATTAGTTACCTAATCCTTTAATGGTTTGGGTCACCTAATTTGAATAAAATCGAAGTTAACTAAAAAAACGAAATATCTTAGGGAATCAACGTTTTGCCTGACCTTAAGTTATGTTTGTTTGTTTATTTATTTAACGTCACTTTATGCTACTATGGCTAATCGGACAATGCTACAGTGGGAGTCCTAAATCTTGCCTATCCAGGTTTTATTAGTATAGATATCTTTAACGAGTACCAGACATCGCACAAGCTCGGGGCCACCTTTTAACGTGCCCACCAAAGGACGGCATAACTTAGGATTTTTTACTCCCATTAAAAAATCCTTGGATCAACTGCGGGTTTGAACCCATGATATTTGGCATTAGAGGCTGTTATGCTAGCCACCCAGCTACAAGTGCATCACTTGAAGTGATCCCTAACCTTAACTTAGTACAAAGACGTTTGTCAGTTCTTAACCTAAGGTGCGCCCTTAGGTATTCTTCAGTCATTATTGTGCGAGTGAATAATAGACCTGTTTTTTCATTGTCATTCGGATTAGTTTATTATTCTTGCAGATGATCTATGAAACGACATTCGAAACATCGAAGAGCACCCTGCAATCCGGATCTCGTGCTGATGTAGGCGTATTGCAGTTATGTTCCCTTCTTTGTATCTTGCCATTTGTCAAACTTCATTCTGTTTGAATAATTGTGTGATTAATTGCACGGCTCTAAATACTTTGTAAGCTAAGTATTTTTCAATGTCATACAAAAAAAAAAAAAAAAAAAAGTTCCGCTTTTAGCGGAACATTCTGTTCTGATGAAGCTCAGTTCGGAATCGCAACATCCATAATTTTTAACCGTGTTATTTGTCTGTTGTTGAAACCAAATCTTTCCGTCCGTCCTTAAACATAAGAAAGATTTCGAACCGTCCGTCACATGTATTTTATTGATACAGGAAATCCGCTGCGAATTCCATGTTAGTCTTTTGCGATCTGTCACTTAAAATGATCTTTAGTTAGTGATTAATTAAAAGCGTAGATTATGATAGCCATTGTGGTGGTTTTCATTCTTTCAAATATTATATTTGTTTCATCTAGAGTTTTGTCTATCATCAAACTGTCAGACGAAGAGATACGCATCTTTTTGAACGAAACATTCTGTAAAACAAGTGTTTTAAGACGAGACCTGTTTGAACTAACCTATTGTATTAATTTATATTTATAAATGAGAGTACAATGACTCTAAATATAAAAAAGTATCAGTTATTACAGTATTATATATTCAATATAATAACATGACCTTGAACAGTCTAGTGGATAATTAGGTTAGAAATATGTTATTCTTCACATTTTCCCTTTAAAAAATCGTAAGCTTTCTACTGGGTTTGAACCTGCGACCTTGGGTATAAAGCTGTTACGCTAGCCACTACACCACAGGTGACACAACTTGATTTAATTTAACGAATTAAAGAAGAAAAACTTACTTTTTTAAATTTAATTTATTATATTTTTATTTTCACTTATGTAATATATATATATAGTAAGAGAAAGTATTGCGATTTGAATTTTTTCGAATTCCAGTTTTTCATCGGAAATACGCGTTTTATGACCCCCTGAGTCCAAATGACCAAGTCCAGAAAAAAGGTGTGTGTGTGCGTGTGTCGGTGACGATTTTGATTAAACTCGCTATATCGATGTGAACTTTTGATGGGCTTTCAATATCATGTCAATATTATTCTTATTGAAATCGTCTGACAGGACTTGAATGCCGATTTTTAAAATTTTCTTTCCCTAAAGTGCCATTAATTTAGTAGATTCAAAAAAATTAACCATGTCATATCGATATCGTTAGCATTGATAAAAAATAGTTAAATAAGTTGAACGAATTCAATATCTAAATCTTGAACTAAAGGAAGAAACCGCAAAAATATTTTATGCAATCATCTTTATATTAAGGCTGATCTCGGGAGCTTGGGCTTGACCGGCGAACATTGGACGATTCTGTGCAGGCGAAGTTTGGTGGTATCGGCATCGAACCTTCGGGTTCGGTAAGCGTATTATTATTATGCATCTTTATGTTTTTAAACATTACAACTGTAAGATACCGTTGGAAAGGTATATATTTTAGAAAAAATATTATCTTATACACATAATTAATTCTTGAACAATCCATTTTTATCTCTAGCTGTATTTAAAAATTCTTAAGAACAATTTAAATTGATTTTTACAACGGAGGTAAGTGAAAGTCTTGTATTGCGCGCACCCGTGGTTTTTTTTCTGTGTTTTTTTAATTTTTATTTATTTTTTTTAGATTTTTATTCCAAACCTCTTCCATATAATTATTCTTTATTTTTAGTGTTATCGAACTGTTACAAAATTAATTGAAAGTTTTTTTAAGGTCTTACGCAGGATGCGTTCTTGACATTAAAAAAAAAAATAATAATCAATTTTAATTTTGGCAATCCTTGCTGAAAGGCTGGTTATTGTTCCGCCGTATAATAGAGAACATTATACAGGCCAGCCATCCCCGAAATACAAAAGCTGCTTTTTATGCTTCCCTGAATGCATCCAACGCACATTCTGCGTACCGATTTAACTTTTCCGGGAAAGTCGATTCTGAATATATAACACGTAAATGAGCTAAAATTAGGCTGGGCATTCAACGAGCCTGCAAGGAGATCACTTGTTCAAACTCAGATTATATTGGTATCTCGGTCAGTGGGTCTTTTGCAAGGTAGCGTCATTTGAAGCTAGCAGATTGTTTCTGGTAAGTAAAATTCTTTGGATGGGCCTTCAATTCTTTTTTTTCTTTTTATTAAATGAAATAAATCAAAGTAAATATTTAAAGGCTTATTAGATTAATTTTTTAGACTTAATATTATTAGAAGGCATTTTTAAGAACCTTTTTAGAAACTAGGTCAAGAAAAGGTCGCTGTTTGGTTAATGGGTGTTTAAATAGGCCTAAGCCGTTATAAATAATTATAAATCGCACAGTTTGTTAATTTCGTATCAAGGAAATAATTCCTTCGAAATTCCCAAAGGTTTTTTAATAAAAAAAAATCTATTGAAACTTACGTACCTTTATTGCAAATCATATTTACCTATTTACCTTTGGATCACCCCTAGTCATATATGTATATTTGGTTTTTCATGTTATTTTTCTTTTAATTATTTTTTCTAAATAGGAATAGTATGTGTTTTGATTAAAAATAATATTAAAATAATAAAAAATAGCACAGCATATTCAAACGGGCTATTAAAAGGAAAA
Source organism: Piezodorus guildinii (assembly GCA_023052935.1). Taxonomy (NCBI): domain Eukaryota; kingdom Metazoa; phylum Arthropoda; class Insecta; order Hemiptera; family Pentatomidae; genus Piezodorus; species Piezodorus guildinii. The sequence goes on from CM041293.1 coordinate 70,204,499, forward strand.
AGTAGCTTAACTAAATGTCTAAACATCTAGGATTATTAATTTTGCTTTTTTATATAAATAAATAAATAAAATAAGATTTGTGAAAGGAATAAATAACTTTAAAATTCGAAACTAAAAATAGAAATTAAATAATTAGAATAATTTAGGACATACCAAAGAAACTTCACGTACTATATGAAATTTCATTGAAATAAATTCAGTATGGATTTATGAATAAGCTGTGTAACAAGCAACCCGATGTATTTGGTATTTCTCTTTTATTGTTTTATTTGTTATTATTATTTGTTTTTTAATGGTACGTACTACTCCATTTTCGGACGATAAGTCCACATAAAAATTATTAAATTCCACATATTTTATATAAAAGAACATGCTTTAATATATATATCATGAACACATTGATATTTCTGGCCTGATGCCAGGTCACGAGTTAGATCTAGTTCCTAACGAATTCTACCTTGACCTATCCGGCATTTTAAGAATAACCTGCTGCTAAATGTAACGCGTTTGAGTGAGAAGCGCTGGGAACCCTGGGCTTTTGCATTGTACTAATTCTAATGTAAAGCTAAATTCTGAGTTACTCTGCTGAATGCAAACAATAATAAATTAAATAATCGTGAATGTATTATTTTATTTCAAACGAATTTTTATTTTATTCATACCTTTAGCTATTTTAAAATTATTTAACTCGCATATTTACTTTGTTTTATCTGTATTTTTCACATTAAAGAAAAAAAATTTTCTTTGAGTGAACTGAGCTTGAACCAACAAATTTTATTTTTATACAGTCGTAAAATATAATTAAGTCTTTAGCGTAGGTCAGATCAGATATATTGAACCTGAACATAAGCAGTTCTTCTTCTACGTGGTTTTACTACCAGGCATAACTTAATGGTTTAGTTGTGTTCTTTACTCTTTATGACTATGAAACTCATTTAAATTTATTCCTTATTAGCTTAAATTTTTTTCTCAATATGCCTAATGCAAAAGATGTTTAAATAATCATGAAACAAATAATAATCACATACCATTTCTTGTTGTATAAATCACTATGAATTATTTTCATACTCCACATTTCTTTTTCTCGGTGTTTTTAAGGTGTTATATCAAATGATTTTTTTTCTTTTTCTTAATCACTTCAACTATTTTTAATTTATTTAGTTCGTTTCTTTACGTTCTTATCTCAGACAATTATGAATATAGTATCTGGTTGGTGGATTATGTTTGAGAAATAATCTTTTAATTCTTAAAAACCCGAAGAAAAATTTATTTCTTAATGACTGGTAAAAACAATAGATCACGGATATGTTTATTTACAATATACTTCTCCGTGACTTTTTTTTTATTATAACCAATATACCTCCTTAACGATAGGTCTAACAACAAATATTTTCTTTTAAATTTTCTATTCGAGTAACTCCAAGTGAAGTGTATGTAAATTTAAATGAAGTGTTAAGTATATAAAAGATTAAAAAAACACACAACAAAAAAACACTAGACCCCAACCAAAAGTATTAGCCATAAAAAAAAAAAAAAAAAAATGTGAGGACTTCTCACAAATGAAATACAAAATGGGCAAAGTCTTCAGTTTCTTTGCTTATAGATCTTATACTATGGCGCCCTAACTCAGCTTCCGCTGGCTCTGACCAGTGACGCAGCTGAGAGAGATGCGCTGGGATCCCTCGGGATTCTGCTTGTCCTCCACAAGGGGGGGGGGGGAGAGGCGTACTCCGTCCGGGGTTCCCCAGCAGATTGTAAATTTTGTATATAAGTATGAGTGTGTTCATATTTTGTTTATTCATTTGTTAACCTATTTAATTTATAAATTTTGTTATTATATACCTGTATTTATTTTAGTTTCATTTTATATAATTTGACTTCCTTTTGTTTATATTGTAAATATTGTATGAATGTGATCCTGTAGCAATATTATTATTGTCCATTGTAATATATACGAGTAAATAAATATATATCTACTATAGGTCTTATTAGACATCCAACTTTAAAGAATTAAGGTAGATAAAATAATAACATAAAATGAGCCGACAAACTTTTTTATTGTTTACTTTTATCTTTATTAATTGTTTATTTTGTTATTCAAGAATAATCATGATAAGATATAAGTTTCTTCTTTTTTTATCACTATTAATAATTTTAAAAATATATAAATTTTATAACATTTTTTACGTGTTTCAGAATTTGAAAACGCCGAGACCTTGCTGATATCCGAAGTGCACCTACTGCTCGACCACAGGAAACAGCAAAATCAATCGGCGGAAGATGAACAAGAACTCTCTGAAGTATTTCTAAAAACCCTAACATACACCGAAAGATTTAGAAAGTTTAAAAACAAAGAAACGATTGCTGCAGTGAGGAGGTGTGTATTAAATCCTTGTTTATTTTTTATATTATATTTATAACTGATTGGCTACACATATTCGCCGATTATGATGTATTTAGTCTGCTAGGTAATGTATTGTGACTATAACTGTAAATTATCACACAATAGTTTATTATTTCCAAATAATTACATTAGATATAAGAATCAGTCATTTTTTGAAAATATTTTAATTTTGCCAACATTTCGGCTCAAGCTTGTGAGCCATCATCAGGGCTACAAGCATTAGGACAAAAGAGGTACATATTAATATGATAATGAAATTTTTTTTTTGAATGTTGTGACAATGATAACATTTGAAATAAAATAGAAAATATACCAACATACTTAAATATTATAGATACAAATAATGATAAGATGATACACAATCTGATGATGATAAGCATAAAAACAAAACTTTAGACTTTAATATAGAAGTAAAAAAATCTGGTGCGGGCAACACACGACTTTCACTCACCTCCATTTTTAAAATCAATAGAAGAAATTTCAAATACAGTTAGAGATAAAAATACGTGAAATTATTAAGGAATTAATCAAATTGAATTTATATAGAAACGTGTGTTTTATTAAAAAATCAATTATATTATTATCTTAAATAATCTAAGTTTTATATTCTTTCCATCACTCTCCAATAACTTTTAAAAGATTGTGTATGAGATGATAATTTTTCTAAAATCTTTAGCTTTCCAACGGTATATCATACATGTATATTACTGCTCTTATGTTCAAAAACAAAAAAGTGCATTAAAAAAATATTTTTTCAGTTTTCTCCTTTAGTTGGGTATCGAATTTATTCAATTTATATATTTACCAGTTTTACATCAGCGTTAACAAGATAATCTAGTTATTATTATTGAATCTACAAAATATCGGCATTTAAGCCCTGTCAGACCATTTTTATCTAAATAAAACCTACATGATATTAAAGCCCATTAAATTTTACATCGATATAGCGAGTTTAATCAAAATCGTCGGAACCGTTTTTGAGAAAATCGAAAAAAGGTGCAAAATGCATGGTATAAAGTGCCTCTTCTGGTAGGCTCATTTTGATGAAAAAAGTTTTGTCACGTCTCGGGCGTATAGTTGTCTTAAATATGAAATTTCAGTTTCATAGGACTTACCGTTTCCGCCCGGGAGTTACCACACACACACACACACACACACCCCTTTTTGCGGGACTTGGTTATTTGGACTCAGGGGACCCTAAAACGTGTATTTCCGTTGAAAACTGGAATTCGAAAATTTTCACGATCGCAATACTTCCCCTTACTATATATAGTAAGTGAAAGTAAAAATATATAAATAAACGTACCATTACTGAGCCATGTCCAAGCATAAACTGAGGAAAACCATAAACATAGGTAGTATGGGGAGGGGTTCATGTAAAAACCCTAAAGGTTTTCCCCTCCAAGTGTAAATATTACAGCTTATCTTTGTTTTTAAAAAGATTTACAAAATTATACAATGGAAAAAACAAAACAATATACTCGTATGTACAATAAGGCTCAACATTTTTAACAGAAAATAATAAACACTAGAATCTGAGGTATGTAAAAGATCCATGAGGTATATAATAAAAAATAAAATAAAATAAATAAATAACAAAAACAAAAACCAGAGGTGTTATAAACGTTTTTACTTCTATATTAAAGTCTAAAGTTTTAAAAAAAAAAATTTGTATGCTTATCATCATCAGATTATGTATCATATTATCATTATTTGTATCTATAATATTTAAGTATGTTGGTATATTTTCTGTTTTATTTCAAATGTTATCATTGTCACTACATTCAAAAGAAAATTTTTTATTATCTTATTAATATGTATCTATTTTGTCCTGATGTATGTAGCCCTGATGATAGCTCACAAGCTTGAGCCGAAACGTTGGCAAAATTAAAAAAATTTAGAAAAATGACTGATTCCTGATTATTCCACCTATAATAACCTCAATATAATTTATATAGTTGTTTACAGGCAATTAACTAATAAATATAGCGATAAATTAATCTAAGGAAAACAGCCAAACACCGAATGGATGACCACTGGACATCCTGCTAATTTCAAAACGCTATATCTCCTCAATTTTTAACCGACTACAATGATTTTTTTTTTATTTTTTTATTTGTATGTAATATTATTTTATATTGATAATCAATAACAATAAACCAAACAAGTTGTTTGGTATTCATAAATTTCTACTGCGGGCAGTATTTTTATTCGTTATTCGGGGTCTACGTATCTTGAAACGGCCATAAGGATCAATTTCTTATCTTTGTAGATCACAGTTTACAGATCCTAAAACTCTACACATGTTTTTCTTTATTCAAAAGTATATCAGGGTGTCGAGCATAGCAACAGGGAAAATCGGGAAAAGTCAGGGATTTTAAAAACATGTGAAAAAGTCAGAGTAATGTTAGGAAATTTGTCAGGGAAAATGGTCCCTGGATAACATCGTTTCTTCTTCACTCAGAGAAAAGTTCCAATATGGCTACTTGTTGTGATGTTGCAAATATTGGGTTGATGCAAAATTAATGCAGGTTTTTAGTAGGTATTGTAAATACGCCATATCTTTACTTTAACCATATATATTTAATCAAAATAATTTCCATCTGAATCAATGCACTTTTGCCAACGTTCAACAAGCTTTCTTATTCCACCAGAAAAAAAATCCGAATCCCTGGACTCAATGAAATCACGAAAAGAATTTTCAATGTCGTCCTGGTTTTGAAAATTTTTCTCCCTCAAAAAGTTGTCCAGATGCCTGAAAAAGTGGAAGTCTGTAGGAGAGAGGTCAGGTGAATAAGGCGGATGTTGGAGAACTTCGTAGCCCAACTCGTGCAGTCGTCGAAGCGTTGGTTGTGCAACGTGTGGTCTGGCGTTATCGTGGAGCAGGATCGGCCCCTTCCGATTCATCAATGCTGGGCAAAGACGTTGCAATTTTTGAGTTCCGAGTTCCGCCGCCATTTCTCGTGTGGTTTTGGTTGGGTCTTCTTCCACTTTTGACCTCAGCTGGTCGTTGTCCAGAGCAAGATGACGGCCCCGACCTTCCTTGTCTTCGAGGTCGAAATCTCCTCTGCGAAACTTCTGGAACCAACGCTGCACCGTGCACTCATTAATAGCCCTCTGACCCCACACTTCATTAATATTACAAGCCGTTTGCGCAGCGCTGCGCCCTAATTTAAATTCGTAAAAATAAATTTGACGAAAATCGCACTTTGACATTTTCGATTCAAGACCTTTGAACACACTGAACAAAACGATTTTACTAAACAAATCCATGGTGAAAGAGAGGGTATTAGATAAGGTTTGTTTTGGTATAATAATGATCAATGTTAGGATTAGCTTTGTTTACACAATTGGAATTAAGATATTGCAATAGAGGAAACCTGCATTAATTTTGCATCAACCCAATATCATAAAGCTAGTCTTAAAATAAATTTGTTGTCAAATTTGTAAATATTGATTATTACTAACAGCAGTATTCAAGTTCATCATAATTCATTGGTAAGTCAACTTAAACAACTACAATTGTTTATAGTTGTTTATAGTCTATAGTTGAATCTTATCGTAAAATAATTTGTCATTACATATATATTTTAATCTAGTATACCATATTAATTATAATTATTCTTTGTTTTGTCGATTTTCACCGAGATTTGGCCAGGTAAAAGACTTCTTACTATATGGAAAAGTCATGGAATCTTTTTCATCTGATTTGCTAGACACCCTGTTTACCGGCAGTTGACTAATTTGAAAAAAAATAAATAATTAAAAGAAAAATTGCCACTGCTAATTTTAAAACTCTATATCTCTGCTATTTCTGAACCGATTTCAATAATTCTTGTTTTGTTTTGTAGTAAATTTAATTCTCGAATAGCACCATTATTATTTATTAAGCACGTACAGCACACTAATGGATTTTTTTTTATTCGTTTTTCGTTTTCTACGTATCCTGAAACGCAAGACCTCAAATTATGAGAATGTGGGGTGGGAATAATATATATATATTTTTTTTTTTTTGGTTGACCATAAAAATTCATTATTGAAAATAATAAACCAACAGTTGAATAAATTCATCTTGATGAATAGTCACATAATTTCTATTTAGTGGTCCCCAAACCTTTAAGTGCTGGAACTACCTATCTAGCAAATAACATGTAGAGGGAACATTTAAATTATTTGGGTCGTAACGTAACGCCCTCTTTTTTTTTTCTTCAAGGGTTAACATATTCCAAGAACATGTCCCGTGTCAAAACGGAGGTCTTTGACTCTAATTAATAAGAAGCACGATCATCTACATGCGTGGGCCAATCTTAATGGAAATTTTCTGAATGAGTGGATTAGGTGAGAGAAAACGCCTACAGGAGATAACGGATTTCCATTTCCTTTCTTCGTGGGTTGTTGATTATTGGTAGGTTTGTGTTATAGAAATTATTGCACCCAGATGAAGAGGTGTTGCTAGTTATAAAACTAATCATAGTTAGTTCATTTAAAATTTTAATAGCAATGTAAGAACATAATCAGTTAAACCGGTTGACGTCCGAGTAGTAGATAAAGGTTTAAGTTGTAAGATCGTGTTTAGAGTAAATAGCGTCCAACTTTGGATTGAAGTGCTGACTATTTGATTTTGAGGCGCTTCTATGCAAAAAAAACTTTTTTATTTTATCCTTACCTCGCCTGTGAAGGCTATCCCCGTATAAAAATAAGAATCTGAGGTTTATTCATCAAACGAAGAAATAAATAATCGAATCAGAAATTCGAAATCACATGTAAAAGCACATAGCTACTTTTTTTTTTTTTTTTCTTCGCCTTTACCTCGCCTTTGAAGGCTATACGGGGTTTCTCGGGCCAACGGTTAGGGCGCGGTGAAAAATGTCGAGATTAAACCCCCCCCCTCCCAGCCGAGCCACGAACTCGCAATTATTTGGTTTCTAAGTTTTGGTTGTCTGTGGTTGCTAGGCAACGCGCGCTAACCCACTCATCCACCCCGTCCCCTATTCAAAGTACTTTTTTTTGAGTTTTGAAAGTTATTATTCAAAATAACTTTCAAAACTCAATAAAAAGTAGGAAATAAATCAGTTTTTGCTATACATCTTCACAAAAAAAAAAAATAACTCATCAATGATCTCACGGATCATCGGTTTCGGATCACTGCGTTAGATAATTGAGCCAAGAAAAGACAGTCAATGTGTAATTAGAACTCTTAAACATAAAGATGTGGACGTTAGATTGATAAATCTGTTAATATAAGAAAATATTCTTACAATTTACTATTCCACATTACACACTAACATTTTAAATGAATTATAGAAGTTTAACTAAGTTTCCTTTTAAATACCCTTGCGATGAAAATTTCTGAAACATATGTTCATAAGTTTATGGCCTAATGACATGTACGAATTCTTTTGTCTTACCTGTCTGAAATATTGAGCTTTCCAACGCTATATTATTTGACTATACTACTGCGCATATTATAGAAAATAATTGTTTATTATTAGATTATAATTTGATTTTACGCAGTGCCCTAAATGATACTGAAAACCGCATCAATCACAGGTTTAGGAGTTCGCGAAAACCTAGAATCACATCATTTTAAATATAGAGAGAAAATCGTCCTAATATTTCGGCTTTTATAAAATTCACTGTTACTACATCATTATTATTATAATTTTTTTTTTTTTTTTTGAAGAATTATTTGATCTGACGGTAGGTATTCGACTTAAAGAACGGTTCACTTTTACCTCACATATAAATATTTGGTCTGATTATCAAAAATGAAATTTTACGATCATTTCATGTATTAAAAAAAAATTAAAATACTTGATTCTAATTAAGCTTTTAGCCTTCATTAAACTTGACTACAAAAGTATCCTATTTCTTATTAAAAGTGCGCATATTTCAACTAATTTGTATTATTGTTGGATTAAATAATATGGAGTTTAAGAAAAAAATTAACTTAAACACATCTTTTGTAAAATATTATATTTTAAAGTTATATGCTACAATACATATAAAAATTAAGCTTATAATATGTATGTATGGATCTTGAGGTTCAGTCAGTAATTTTATTTTGGCGAAGTTTCCTACAAATACTGGGAATACAATTCTAACGAATACATTCGCAGATTTTAATTTCAGTTTAAACCAGTTCTATTGTTTAATGTGAGAATACAGTTTTTTTATCAATTTTATGTGAATATGGAACAATAAATTTTTAAAACGTCTCCTAAATGTCGTTTTGTATGTTGTATTGACTGAACTTCGAGACTATCAAACAATTCTTGTATATTATATATATATATTTATATACTTTTTTGGAGCACTATTTTTTATATTATTATTCAAGTTATCTCTATTGTAATCTATTTTATTTTTATTACAAGTTTGTTAACGCAAAAGAAACTACATAAATTCGAACTTGCATCTATTGCCAACCTGTGCCCTGAAATGCCTGAAGAAGCTAAAGCCCTCATACCTAGGTAAGCATATTATTGTTGTTATTATTATTTATCAAATATATTTATTCAACATATCAGAAAAGACAAAATATATTAAATAGTGATTGCGATAATAATGCTATTCGGTTCATAATATTAATAAATATAATTAACATTCCATCCATTTTCTTAATACAAAATATATACTAATGATACTCATAATAATAATACTGAAGTATATATATTTTTTAATATATATATGTTTATTTAGTAAAATTGTAATCTGTACTTCATTTACACATTATTTACACCAAAAAAAAAAAGTAAAATTATTAAAAACATTATCATTATTATAATTATTATAAAGAGAAACTAAATATTTTATTAATGTTTAAATATGTTTTTTCATAACTCACAGATTTACTGTAACTTAACTTAACCTGTTTAATCATCAAGTACACTAAGCATTAATATTTTTTTCGGAAAGTATTAAGTTATCTTTATGTCTCTGTCTCTCTCTCTCTCTGTCTTTATATATATATATATATATATATATATATATATATATACACATACATACACATTTACTAATGTATGTATATATTATAATTTAAGAGCGAGAATCCTATAACGGCCATATTTTTTCGATATCGAAGTTCAGAATTATCATATACTCTACTTAAAATAAATATCTATTTTCAAATTTAAATAAGCACTCAATAACTTCCTTTTCTTAAAAATTTATTTTTCTTCAATATCTATTACATAGTTTTTCAACGTTTCGGGGTTTCGTCCCCATTATAAAAATAGCTTACTGCTATTCGTCTTAATCTATGTAATGGAATGGATAATGGTATAACGGGTGGTCTAAGCTAGTAATGGAAAAAATGTGTGCATGTAGAAAGTGATAATAAAAGTCTTGATAATGGGGACAAAACCCCGAAACGTTGAAGAACAATATGATAGATTATGAAGGAAAAAAAAAAAAGGAAGTTATTGAGTGCTTATTTAAATATGAAATATTGAATGAAGCTTCTTAAAAAATTATAAATGAAAAGTAATCTATTTTCATATAAAATAAAATAAAAAATTCTACTTCTTTCTCATAAACTGTTTCTTCCTATTACAATAAATAAATAAAATATTTTAATACATCTAAGTAACTTCAGGATAATTCCTAATGAAATAACTGTACACATATTTATCCATTTCCTGTTATTTCAATAAACAGGCCCAAAATCCTATTTCACTTGATAGTAACGGTCGGCCAAAATCAAATAATTATAACAAAAAAAACGGTTATTTTAATGCTTACTTATTTTAATGATTCAACTTTAATTAAATATATTATCGCTGCACGCACAGATATTTGCTTTGAGATATTTAGATTGGCCTTTCATAGCAAGACGCATGTAGGCAAGATTTGCGGATTCACCTAACACACATCAACACTTCGTGGCACATCTTAAATATACGTACGTCTATTTCCAATTATTGTAATTTCGCTCAACAATTTATTAAGTAAAAATTTGATTTAATTTAATTAATACTAAATTTTGCCTACTACTGGCGGTTTGTAAGCTGAATTGATCTATCCTTAGCTTTGTTAGGACTAAATCCCCTAATTTCGTGTCGGCTAGTTTAGTCATTGCATTTGAAATATATGATTCACTGTTAAATACAATAATAAACAAAATAATAATTATATTTTTGATGATTTTTTTTTTTTACAAATATTTGAATCCTAGCATATTTTGCTGCGTTATTCTCTCCACAGAGCATAATTTGATGTAATTAATTGTAATGCGGTATCGTTGTTATTACAATCAAAAGTTTAATTTCAATAAAGTTTAATAATATAATGTCCTGTCCCACCGGTTAATTATTTTTCGTGAGACGTCTCTCCTGAGGAATATTCCACTTAAACTATCACAAAGACTATGTGAAAGAACAGAAAATACATTTTTATTTTCACTTACCTATTATCACATATATAGTAAGGTTTATTATTGCGATCGTGAAAATTTTCGTATTCGAATTATCACCGAAAATACGCGTTTTAGGGTCCCCTGTGTCCAAATGACCTAGGTCAGTGTGTGTATTTGTTAGGTAAGTCTAGCACGAAAACATAAAGTCGTACGAAAGAAAATAATGTTTAAGAAAACTTTACACCCGTATGATACAGCAACAATTTCATCAAAATCGGCAAACCAGAAAAGTAATGAACCATGCATTTATCACCTATTTACGATTTCCTCAGAAACGGCATTAACGATTTTGATTAAACTGGTTATATCGTTGTATAATTTAATGTGATGTAGGTTTCATTCTAATTAATTAATTATTCTAAAATAGTCTGACAGGGCTTAAATGCCGGTATTTTAAATTTTCATTCTCTAAAGTACCTTTAATTTTATAGATTTTATAAAAATATCCATATCATATTTTAAGCTTTGATATAATAATAATAATAATAATAATAGGCTTACCGAACCCGAAGGTTCGATGCCGATACCACCAAACTTCGCCTGCACAGACTCGTCCAATGTTCACCGGTGAAGCCCAAGCCCCCGAGATCAGCCTTAATACAATCCTCCCATCGACGCTTCGGCCTACCAGTCGGTTCAGCGAATACCATTTTTCTCGGAATCCGTTCCTCACTAAGCCCAACAACTTTACGCGCCCATTTGAGTCTCCGCGTTGAAGCTTTGATATAAAACGGATATATATAAATAAATAAATATAAAGTTAAGAACTCTTAAATAAAGCTAGAGCTCAAAAAAGTTTAAAGATTTTCATTCAGTTTCGTTGGAAACATGTGTTTTAGATTTAATAATATAATAATAATAATAATAATAATAGGCTTAGCGAACCCGAAGGTTCGATGCCGATACCACCAAATTCCGCCTACACAGAATCGTCCCATGCTCACCATTCAAGCCCAAGCTCCCGAGATCAGCCTTAACGCAATCCTCCCATCTCCGCTTCGGCCTACCTTTCGGACGCCTACCAGTCGGTTCAGCGAATACCAACTTTCTCGGAATCCGTTCCTCACTAAGCCCAACAACTTTACGCGCCCATTTGAGTCTCCGCGATGCTATCAACTCAATTATATTCACAGGGTACAAACTCCGCAATTCCGCGTTGTGCAACCTTCTAAACTCCCCAGTGGCCTCATCTCTCTTCGGACCAAATATTTTACGCAGTACCTTATTCTCGAAAACCTTAAGCCGTTGTTCATCCTTTAAAGTAAGCGGCCACGTTTCACATCCGTAAAGAACCGTTGGAAGAATAATAGTTTTATAAATTCTAATCTTTAAGTTTTTAGATAGAAGCCGCGATCTAAGTAACTTAGCAACTGAATAATAACACGCATTTCCCACCTTTAACCGGGACTTTATTTCTTCCTGGATTTCATTTTTTCTAGTTATAATTGAACCTAAATACTTGAATTTCTCTACGTGTTCAAAAGTATGACCTGATACATCAATATCACCAAGATCGACACCGTTTCTGCTACTAATCATATACTTCGTTTTATCGGTATTTAATTCGAGTCCTATTTCTTTACCGGTTTTTATTAACACACTTGTATTTAGTTGTATGGTTTCCGTGTCTTCACCTAGCAGTACCAGATCATCGGCATACCCCAAAACCGGAATCTTGTCACCCATATTTAAGCCTTTCTCGGTACACATCACCTTTTCTATGACATATTCTAAAGCTATATTAAATAACACAGGTGAAAGGGAGTCACCCTGTTTCAAACCCGATCGCACCTCAAATCTCTCGGAGTAATTATGACCGATTCTAACTTTATGGAATGTTTCCGACAAACACATCTCTACTAGGTTTACTAACTTTCTAGGTATACCCTGTTCAATCATGATGTTATATAGCTTCTGACGGTCTATTGAATCATAAGCCTTTTTAAAATCGATATAAAGTTGATGGACTACACCGTTGTATTCCAATTTTTTCTCTAATATTTGACGTAAGGAAAATATTTGGTCTATAGTCGAGCGATTCCGCCTAAAACCACATTGGTAATCTCCGATAATTTCCTCAGCGTATTCCGTGATTCGACTAGTTAGAATTGACGAGAATATTTTATAGCATACTGGGAGAAGAGAGATCCCACGATAGTTGTTACAATCCGACCTCGGTCCTTTTTTGTGAATCGGAATAAGTATTGATTCTTTCCATTCTTCTGGCATTTTTTCAGTTTCCCAGATCTTTTTAACTAAAAAATGTATTTTGGAAACGCCCGCTTCTCCACACGCCTTGATTAATTCACTCGTGATATTATCATTTCCTGCGGCCTTATAACGTTTTAATTTTCCTATCGCCATTTCGACTTCCTCTTTACTCGGAGCGTCTATCCATGGTTCAGCGCTCTGATATTCAGAGAGAGGAGATTGATTATTATTTTCCGTATTTAAGATGCCGTCAAAGTGTTGTTTAAATTTATTTAATATCTCAGAAGGATCCGCAATTATATTGTTATTTGCATCTTTAACCGCATTCAATAGAGGTTCAAATCTTTTACGCGATTTGTTTATACCTTTGTACATCTCTCTTACGTTATTTTCGTTTCTGTGTTTTTCTATTTCTATTATTTTGTCTTTAAGATACTCTCTTTTCTTATTTTTTAATAGTTTTGAAGTTTCATTCTTTACTAACCGAAAATAAGCCACATTATTATCGCTTGGATTATTTAAGGAATTCAGTTTAGCGGTTTTTCTTTTTTCGCACATATTTTGACAATCCCTGTCGAACCAAGGTTTGTTCTTTTTATTTTCGATTTTTCCAAGACATAAATTACCGACCTCTTTAATATTATCCCTGATTCCTTCCCATAATTTGTTTACATCTTCGTGTTCCTCGTCTGAAGATTCCAAAGCTTCTAACCGATTTTTTACTTCTATCGCGAATTGTTTTCTAATTTCGAGGTTGTTCAATTTAACTAAATCAAAATTCTCGGGACGAATATAGTTCGGTGTTCTCTTTTTTGTATTTAGTTTTTGTCGAAGTTTCGCGATTACTAATTCATGATCAGAACCGCATTCTGCACCCCGATACGATCTCACGTTAATTATGCTACTTTGCCATCTGTTTTGTATTAAAACATGATCGATTTGATTCCGTGTTTGTCCATCCGGCGATGTCCACGTATACTTATGAATATCCTTATGTTTAAATGTAGTACTTTTGATTACTAGGTTTTTCGAAATGGCAAAGTTTATTAGTCGGGTCCCATTATCATTACTATATTCGTGCAAACTTTCTTTACCGATTGTAGGACGATATACTTCTTCCCTTCCAACCTTTGCGTTCGCGTCGCCTAGTATTATCTTAATGTAATTTCGCGGTAACTTATCGTAAACCGACTCTAGTTTGTCATAAAATTCGCATTTTACTTCATCATCACTGTCTTCGGTGGGAGAATGAATGTTTATAAACGCGATTTTAAACCAACGCCCTTGAAATATAGCAACCGATATTCTTTCACTAAAGAACTGTACGTCCCGTAATGCGGAAAGAAATCTATTCCTAATCAGAAACCCGGTACCTAGACAATAATTAACGCTCCCCCCGTACCAAATAGTATACTTTCCTTCTGTTAACGAACCCTCCCCTGGCCAGCGAACCTCTTGTAATGCAACGATATCTAAATGGTACCCCTTAACTTCATTCGCGACCGACTTTAACCCACCTGCCGTATTTAAACTTCTAACGTTCCACGTCCCTATTGTTAGATCTCTAATTTTCATCTTGCGCCATGATTCCCCTGAAGCAGTCCCCACCCGGAGACCCGAACGGGGGACTAGTTTACCTCCGGATAATGAGCGTTTTACCTCAGAGGAATCCATGACTTTTGGTGATATTTTGTGAACTAAAATATGTGAGTAGGGCGTTCGAACCTACGTCACACCCTCCAGCAAGCCTGGGGGGCCGCTCTCATTGTTGGTCAGCGAGTCCATCGGACTTAGCCGGGAGGAGCTTCCGAAGAAATTCCACCGACCATCCCCACATCCGCCACCCGTGGGACGCTCCCCATACGCGGTAATGAGATCCGCGCGAGGTTTAATAATATAACAGTATGAAATTGTAAAGCTCAACAATCAATAATGTTTATTGCCCTTTTCGTGGCTTGATATTACCATCTAAAAGTGTGTATATGAAATAACTTTTTTATTTTTACTTTTTCAACAATATTTTTATACAATAATAAAATATTTTCTCTCGTTTAATGGGTTATGAAAAATTATGAAAATCATCAACTTAATTATTTAGCAGTTTTTAGTTTCATCTACATTTATATGAAATATATAGAAAGGGAAAGTATTGCGATCGTGGACATTTTTGAATTCCAGTTTTCACCGAAAATATAATTTTTAGTGTCCTTGAAGTCCAAGTAACCAAGTTTCGAAAGAAGTGTGTGTGTCTGTCTATCTGTGTGCGGTAAGTCCAGCGCGAAAGCGAAAAGTCGTACGAGATTGAAATTTTAATACTAATTAATATTTAATACTACTATACGCCCGAGAAGAGCCATATTATAACATGCATTTTGCAGATTTTTTAAGATGTTCTAAAAAACGGCTCTTACCATTTTGATTAAACATGCTATATCAATGTAAAATTGAATGGGCTTTAACATCATGTAGGTTTCATTCTGATTGAAATAGTCTGACAGAGCTTAAATGCCTATATTTTTAATTTTCTAATTTTATCATTTAAATCTTTTAAAATCCATCGTCATAATATTAATATTAGTTTTAACATAACCTCTCTCGAATTAAGAAAGGCAAGACTACAGAGCAAAGTGACTGGTACAGAAAGCCAGTGGAAGCGAATTTTTCTGACTCACCGCTGTTGTAAAAAATTATTAGTGAACGAATAGTAAAGTGGAACTATAAAACTATCTCTTATCTAAGAAAAATTGCTGATTTCATAGAATCAGTCAACTGTTCATAGTTCACTACTTCCCGTTTTTGTTTTGTTTTTTAACCGTACGATCACTCAGGAATTTATTTCTATCCGCCCATTATGTATTTTTTTTATTTAGTGGCGTAATTGATGATGTTGCTTAATTATCTGTTGTGTCGTGGATAATTGCCGGCTCGTAAAGCTAAGGCTTAGATTGATTTGTCAAAAAAAATTGTTTACTACACTACTGTAGGGGTCTTTTTTGCATTAAAGCTGCCAGTTACTTTTTATACTTTTTTTTTTTTTTTTTTTTTGTAAAAGTAATTGCTTTAATTAATACATGACTAGGTAAACAAGAATGCATTTTTATGATTTTTTTTTTCATTTGATACAAAAAATCTGGTGCGGGCAACACACGAACTCCACTTTCCTCCGTGGATAAAATCGATTAAAGAATTTGCAGATACAATCAGAGATAAAAATGAGTGAACCTAATAAGAATTGATAAAATTAAATTTCCATAGAAACGTGAGTTTCATTAAAAAATCTATTATATTATTATTTACAACAATCAGTTTCAAAATATTTTTGCTCTTTTTTCCTATATTAGATATTGAATTCGTTCAAGTTATTTACCTGTTTTTTATCAATGCTAAAAAGATGATATGGTTAATTTATTCAAATCTATAAAATTGAAGGTATCTGAACCTACTACTACCGAACTTCTAGTCAGCCGATTTTAAAGAAAATGTTAACAACAACTAGAGGACGTTAATTTAAAATATCAGCATTTAAGCCCTGTCAAACTATTTCAATCAGAATGAAACCTACATGATATTAAAGCCCATTAAATTTTACATCGTTATAGCGTGTTTAATCAAAATCGTTAGAGCCTTTTTTGAGAAAATCGTAAAAAGTGCATAGTATTAAGTCTCTCCTGGTTCGTCGATTTGATGAAAATGTTGCAGTATCATCTTTGGCGTATAGATGTCTTAAATATGAGATTTCAGTTTCATACGACTTTTCGTTTTGGTGCGAGACTTACCAACCACACACACACACACACACAGAGTCCTTTTTGCGCGACTTGGTCATTTGGGGTCCTAAAACGTCTATTTCCGTTGGAAACACGAATTCTAGAATTTTCACAATCGCAATACTTTCTCTTACTATTTATTTAATTAATATATATATATATATATATATATATATATATATATATATATATATATATATATATAGGTAAGTGGAAGTAAAAAGGGGGAATGGGAAATAAATTAGCACACAACATGTAAGATTCATTACAGTTTTTTCATACATTTTTTATCTAAAAAAAAAAAAAAAAAAAAAAAAAAAAAAAAGGGATCACTTGTAGCTGGGTGGTTAGCGTAACAGCCTCCTATGCTAATGGTCACGGGTTCAAACCCGCAGGTGGTCCTAGGATTTTTTAATGGGAGTAAAAAATCCTTAGTTACGCCGTCCTTCGGATGGGACGTTAAAAGGTGGTCCCGAGCCTGTGCGATGTCAGGTACTCGTTAAAGATCCCTATCCTAATAAAACCTGGATAGGCAAAATTTAGGACTCCCACTGTAGCATCGTCCGATTAGCCATAGTAGCATAAAGTGACGTTAAATAAATAAACAATCTAAAAAAAAAATGTGTCACAAAAAGCTTATTGAATTTTTTTCATTCATGGCTTGCGTATTACAACAGTTTATAAATATCTCAAAACGTAAGATTATTTTTTACAGAAATTGTTCCAGTCCCCATTTTGTAAAAGTTTAAGATCATACATAAATAACATGAATGACGAGTATAAATATTAGCTCTTTAAAAAAATTATTCAGAAGCCAAACATTGTGTAATACATGAAAAGTCGATAAGTAGGATTTTCTGCCGGCACTGCACCACTTCAGGTTTTGACTGACAAAATAATACTTCACTTCGATGTTTGCTCCCTCCTGTGCCTGGGATGTATTCTCCTGAAGAAAATAACCAGTTTCTTGCAAAAGATTAAAGTTCAAAGACTCAAGATAAGGACTATGAGGGCCGATCTACACGGCGGGCGAGAGTAGGCGAAAGTGAAATATGAAAATTTGTGTAGGTTTGGTGTGAGGTCGGTGATAAGGAATTATCACACACTTTTACATAATTTTGACATAGTATTATAAAATTTAATTACCGTATTTTTATAAAACTTTATAATTTTTTTAACTTTTATTATAAATTTTTGATTTTTTAAAATATAGGTTCTACATTGAAAAAAACATGTTTTCACGATGTGTATATTACACTTGTTTGTTTTCATATGACTTAATCGATATTTTTTTTTTTTAATAATTAAGCATTATATAAAAACATTAAAAACCTGTATCTCTACAACCCATGAAGAGTCATGGGTTCAGTTGGTAGAGATTCGTACTATTTCTAGGCCAACGGCCGCGCAAAGAGGTGATTAGGCCTTGATCACTCTCAGGCTCCATGTTTCCCCCCCAATGTGGGTACTCACGTAAAAAGAAGCTGGGTCCGCCCCAGGAGGGTTTCCGTACCCTAGGGTCGCCCCCGGCTGAATTAATAAAATAAATGATATTCTATCATTTCCGAGCTTCGGACCCAGGATCCGGAGAACAGTAGAGTAGAGCACTAGACCACGCCGATACTTCGTTTGATGATATAATACGATAATAAAAAAAATTAATGAAACCATTGGATTAAAAAAAAAAATGAAATGAAATGAAATGAAGACGTTTTTCTTTATTATCCTGGGACTAAAGTCCCTTAAGAATGAAATAAAATACATATTGATGACCGAACAGTGTGGTCATGGCTTAGAATGACAAATTACTAAACTAAAAAAATAATACAGGTCGTAATATATATATATACATATTTACAAGTCAGACTTACAGAATGAAATAAAAAAACAAACAAAACAAAAACGAAAAAAAAAAACAAACAGAAATAGCTAATTCATCAGTGATAATTTAAGTAATATCAACACACACAAAAAATACAATAATAATAATTGGAATTTATAGCATCTGCAGTTGGAAGTTATTGTCTGTTTGACTGAGTAAGGAGAAGATGGTTGAAAAGGAGTGATTTGAAGGAGGAAGTCGTTCTTACATGACGGATTTCAGGAGGGATAGAATTTCAAAGAGAGGTTGCCTTGGCTAGAAAGGGCTTATCAACAAATGGTGTTATCCGAATAAACAAAAAATGCATTAAACCACTTCCGCTACTTTCTTGAACTATCACGAATTCTCAGCTACTCCTTTATCTTACGGTGTAGCGCCTTAAGGTGATTGTGGTAGTTCAATGGCATCCATCCAAGTTTTTGCTGCGGTGTCGAGAAGCGTGCGCCCGGCGTTCTCCTGCTGCAGCAAATGATTATTCTTATTCATACAAAAAAATGGTTATTGATTCTCCAAAATTCTTGCAATCCTTGCAGCTTTTTCAGATAAAGTTCAGAGCGGATTTCACCTTAGAAATTTAAAACAAAAATCAAGTGGTTACTTGCAAGCTTTTATTACCTCATTAAATTCCATTCTGTTCACTCTAGTCCTAATATTATTATCCAGTCCTCCAGTTTAATTCCATATTATTCAAATTCATCCCAACATTAGAATAGCTTTCCTTGAAATGGGTATATTAAGTGTATCATAGATAAACTTCTGGAGGAGGCCTTGACTCATTGATTGGGCTGTTGCGCCACTGATGAATGAGTGAATAGGGTAGGTGGGAAGATAATGTTTTGCTAGTGACCTTGCGAATTTTCGGTCTGACATGGATTTGATGTAAAGAAGTACATGGCACCAATTATTGTAGTGGACTTCATTCTTTAGTTTGCATTGTAGCTGAATGGCATCTAGAAATGGAATAATCCTATCTCTAAAATTGGGTGGGTACCCTACACCAAGGGATAGTAGAGAGGATGAAGGTTTGGCAGGTCGGTGTAAAAACTAACAAGTTTTGCACACAATATTTATTGAACAAATAAATTAACAAATAAAAGGACGTATTTTCACTCCGGGAACAGGTTATAACCATAACCTCTATTACTCTTACCAACAACATTAACACATGTTTTTTATTATTAACCATTTTTAAAGATCGATTATTCCAGCCTCTGTAGGTTTGTTCTGCAACGAAGAGGGGGGCTCTTCTGCTACAAAGGAAAGGGACAGAGAACCGATAAAAGGAATCATATTGTGGGAAATATGCTATTGTTTAATATCTACGTTGTCAAAATAGTTTCTATAGGTAAGTTCTCCATACTTCTCAAGCATGAGTATTAGTGGGTACAGGTATCTTGGGTGAAAACCCAACGTTAAAAGACTTAAAATAAAAACAAATATATTTTTATTATTAACATATATCGAACGCACAATTACTCATAAAATTCCTTTTACCTTGCTTGTTGATCGAATTTAAACTTTGTTTTTCTGCCTCTATTCCAAAGTATCGTCAGTATCTAATAATAGTTTATATCTTGTTATTCTATCTATGTAAACAATATATACACAATTAGATTGAAAATAGCATTGTGTAATTATCCTCAAATAAAGGCCCATTCACTAACTGAAAACAAATATGCTATCTAAACAGTTTTCTTGAAACAAGATATAACCATTTCCCAAAATATGATGCAAAAATTCTTAAGCGATCTCAATGATAAAATCGAGAGAGGAAATATACGCATTCCAAACATCGGAATACACGCAGACATAGACATTCAAACATTTTTTCTTCAAAATATCGCGCTTGGTTATACAAATATCCCTATTCTCCCTGATATTTACTGTTTATTAAATTCATGCGACTCTGAATGAGTTTTATTGGTTTTCACTTTTATGCTATTGAGGCTAATTGGACAATACTGAAGCGGGATTACTAAATTTAGCCTATCTGGCTTAATAAGGACAGGGATCTTTAGCGAGTTCCTGACATCGCGAAAGCCCGGAACCACCATTTTACGTCCTCTCTGAATAACGTCGTTATAAATCCTTCGTTATATTTTTTTTTTACTCCCTTTAAAAAATCCTAGAGCCATCTGCCTGCTGCTACAGTTATTAAGTTAATGTATATTGTGAAAAAAATAATTTGTGGAGCTCTTCATTATACCTAGACTTTTACTAACCGTCCTCAAGCCTATCTGAGATATGCCATATTTTCTTGAGTGGGAAAGCCCAAGATAAGCCCCATCATTTATATTTATGGGAAATAGTAATATTTTTAGAGACAAAGTGAATCTTAAATATTTAAATGTTAATTGAGCTGGGGCATACCCAGCCTCTTAAAAGTGGGTACTCGAAAAACCTGGCGACTGAGCCTGATCACCTCATTACACACGTTGGCCTAGAACAGTACGAATCTCTCTATGTACTGAGCCCATAGGTTGTATGGGCTGTGGAGGTACAGTTTTTATTATATTTTTTTTTTTTTTTAATAAATTTATTATTAATAATTTCTATGGTTTTCAATCTCATTCTACTACTAAGGAAGGAAATTGAGTATAAGGTATTGTGTAAGTAAATTAAGTAAGTATTATAATGGGAGTAAAAAGTCTATCCTTATAAAATCTGGATAGATAAAATTTAGAACTCCCAATTGAACATCTTTCGATTAGTCACAGTAGAGAGAAATGCTTTATTCATTTGACAATGCTGGCCAAATACATCAGGTTGCTTACTTAACACAGCATAATTTATCAATCCTTTGGACATATTTTACATACATTTTCAATTCCCCCCCCCCTATTCTAATACAAATTTATATTTGCAATTTATTTTTCTCTTTTAGCTATTTACATTATTTTATTTCTCTCTACCACTATATTGTAAATTTAGACCTTTGGTGCGCACACAATATTAATATGAAAAGGAATATATTACTTTTGAGCATATGTGGTACGTTTTACAATTTTTCCCTTGTATCATAGCTATGAGAATTCTCTCCTTTGATTTGTTGTTGTTTTCATCTTTTAATGTTAATTCTAACTAGTTATGCTGATATTTTTATACTTTTTTTCATGGCAATGACGCATACTAATGTTACATCGATTGATTTAATTGTAAAATGAAATGCAACTAGATGATTTGTCATCTGACGAAATTATATTAGTGTCTCCGTTTAAGTTCAAAGATGACATTATAAAACTATGTGTCATTTTATAAGTTGAGTATTGTTCCTTTAATAGAATTACGCCATAAGTTCTGTTTTACTTTCACTTACCTTATATATGAAATATATAGTAAGGGAAAGTATTGTAACCGTATATATACTCGAATTCCAGTTTTCAACGGAAATACAAGTTTTAGGGGTCCCGCAAAAAAAGTCTGTATGTATGCCCGTGGGTGGTAACTCAAGTGCGAAAATGAAAAGAGTGAAACTGAAATTTCATACTTGAGACAACTATACGCCCGAAATGTTACAGAAGCTTTTTCATCAAAATCAGCTGACCGGAAGATCTACTTTATACCTTGCATTTTGCACCTTTTTACGATTTACTCAAAAACAGCTCTAACGATTTTGATTAAACTCTATATATCAGTGTAATGTTTGATAGGCTTAATATGATGTAGGTTTCATTCTGATTGAAATAGTCTGACAGGGCTTAAATGCCGATATTTTACATTTTCTTCTTCTAAAGTACCTTTAATTTGATATATTTAAAAAAATTTGGAACATCATCTGATTAGCATTGATAAATAACGGGTAAATCTGCAGGTTGAGCGAATTTGATGAACAACTAAGGAGAAAAGTTCAAACATATTTTTTTATGCAATTGTCGTGTTTTTCAACACACCGAATAGTTATATAGATGTATCATATACTGTTGGAAAGCTAAAGATTTTAGAAGAAATATTATCTAATATACGGAATTTTAAAGGTTACTGGAGAGTGATGAAAAATTGTTGTAGATAAAACTGATTGTTGTAGATAAAAACATAATTGATTATTTAATAAAACACATGTTTCTATTGAAATTCAAAATAATTAATTCTTTAACAATTTATTTATATCTTTGTTTATTTATTTAACGTCACTTTATGCTACTATGGGTAATCGAACGATGCTACAGTGGGAGTCCTATATTTTGCCTATCCAGGTTCTATTAGGACAGGGGTCTTTAACGAGTACCTGACATCGCCCAGGATCGGGACCACCTTTCAACGTCCCCTCCGAAGGACGGTATAACTAAGGATTTTTTACTCCTATTAAAAAACCCTAGGACCATCTGCGGGTTTGAACCTATGACCTTTGGCATAGGAGGCTATTATGCTAACCACCCTGCTACAAGTGATCCCATTATTTATATCTTTAAATGTATTTAAAAATTTTAAATTAATTTTAACAACGGAGGTAAGTGAACTAGTGTGTTGCCCGCGCCAGATTTTTTTAATGCAATTTTTTGTTATTGGACATAATAAGAGTATATAAATGTATAATATGCCGTTGGAAAGCTAAATATTTTAGTAAAATATTATCTTATGTACAGGTTAATAAAGAGTGATGAAAAGTCTATAAAACTAACTGATCGTTTTAGATAATAATATAAAAGATTTTTTTAAAATAGGTTTCTGTAGAAATTTAGTTTAATTAATTCTTTATTAGTTTCTCTCATTTCCATATCTAACTGTATTTAAAATTCTTCAATCAATTTCAACACCGGTGGGAAGTGAAAGTCGTGTGTTGCCCGCATCAGATTTTTTTTTACTTAAATCAGGATTTCGGTCGGTTTTTATTTATATGTTAGTTACCAAACAAAATATCTGTAGACAGTCGATTTTACATTTCTTACTGGTGCTTATTTAAAAAAACAACAATTAAATGGCCGAAACGTAGGTGGGAAAATTGTTTTAATGTTGACCTTGCGGTTATGTTCTTTGGCGGAGGTCGGCGGAAGGAAGTGTGTAGGTGGCGATGGTTATATCGTCATCCTACCTCATGTTCCTTAAGCTTCTTCCTATTAAATTATTGTTTACTAGTGAGTCCCCCTGCTTCGATCGAATACAATTTGAATGAGGTATCATTCATGTATGAAATTGTACTGTATGGCCGATTTAGAGTTTATCGCAGATATAAAGAATCCCGATATGATTTTATATATAGTTAGAGAAAGGAAACGCTGCAAATTATCACAGAATGGTTTATTATTTTAAAATAACTATATTAGGATATAACTGTTTATATAGCTAAGCGGTTCCCAACCCAACAATCCCTAGGGTTCCATGAGATGTCATTGGAAAATTGTATTTAATTAACTTAATGAAAAATATTTGCAAAAAGCTTGTAAAATCAATCACTCGTCAATTTCACAGACAAACTAAATTGCGGGTAGTAACTGATAGTGAAGAAATAAGTAGAAACCTATATTATACTTCTAAATTTCAGAAATTCACTGAGAATATTATTTTCCAACTTGTAGTCTGTTCATAGATCCTATGTCTAGCATATAATGTCTTCTTATATAATTAGTTGGATGCGCCTTAAAATTAATAAGATGATTTGCAATACGTACTATGGGATATCCATTTAAGGAAATATTCAGGGATTTTTATTTTAGTGGATTTTTTTTTTTTTTTTTTGCATTGAAATCTAGAATTATTATTTTTTATTAAGTTATGGTAAGAGATCTTTTAGTATTCTTGTGGGGATCACTTGTAGCTGGGTGGCTAGCATGGGTGTCTGGCCTACTATGCCAGAGGTCACGGTTTCAAACCCGCAGGTGGTCCTAGAAGTTTTGTAATGGGAGTAAAAATTCCTCAGTTTTGTCGTCCTTCGTAGGGGACGTTAAAAGATGGTCCCGAGTCTATGCGATGTCAGGTACTCGTTAAAGATCCCTATCCTAATTAAACCTGGATAGGCAAAATTTAGGACTCCCACTGTAGCATCGTCCGATTAGCTATAGTATAATAAAGTGACGTTAAATAAATAAACAAACAAACAAAGCGCGCTAGCCACTCAGCCACGGGCTCCCCTTATATATATAATAACGATTTTTGTAATACAGGGATCCTTGTCATTATACTAATAGAATGAAAGGGTCGGCGAAATATTTTTGTTGAGAATCACTGGTATAGCTGTTGAAACTCAATCAACTAATATAAAAATCAATAAATAATTCCAAGTAAAATGATTTATCACCACTGCTAATTTAAAAATGCTATATCTATTTCTGAACCAGTTTTAATGATTTTTTTCGTGTTGTAGAATCGTTTTATAATATTTATCATTTTGAACTTCGAAAATAACAAAGTTACAAGTGTATATGTAGGTAAGATTTCGATTTTTTGTCTTTTTCCTTTTTGTTATATATTTTAATTTTTAATCTTTATTCGGATTCTATGTATCTTACAGCGTCAGCCGTAAATTTTGAGGAGGGGAGGAGTAATTTTTTTTTCGATTACAAAGGTTCATTATTGAAAATAATAAACCAAAAAGAGACTTAAGAGCAGGAATATTTAATACTAACTTTTATGGATAATCTTACATTTAAAAGAATTAAATGGGTAAAATAATATAACATAAATTCTGCCTTCTTGCTCCAGCGAGGTCATGCTATATGTATATAAAAAAAAAATTAAATAACTGAAATAACCACGGTTCCTTTATTGATCGTTTAATTATCATTTTATTTTTTAACTGAACTATTTAAAATAAATATATAAAGTTTTATTTAGCTTCATTGAAATCCCCAGTTAGTTTAAAGTATAAATCTTTAATTTTTTTTTCTCGAAAAAAAAATTTATTTGTTTTCATGAAATAATCTTTAAGTAATTAATTTTGTTAATAAAATTATTGTTTGTTGTAGACTATATTTTGATTGAAATAGTAGGACTGGCTTAAATCTTTTTTTTTTTTTTTAATTTCTTCCTCTAAATTACCTGTAATATTTTTTATTACAAATAATTTACCATATCACTGGTTATCATTGATAAAAAACGGGTAACTATATCACATGGAAAAAATTTGATAACCAACAGCAGAAATATATTTCGGCAAATATGAATAGTACTGTAGATATGTAATGTACTTTGGAAAGCTGAAAAATTTAAATTAAATCCACCATGGTTTATCGTATGGTTTTTAGTTCACATTGAATACCTTAAAATCAAGCGTTATTTAAGAACAAAAAAAATCGGTTGAAATCACAGTCTGTCAACTATACCGTTTCAATTATAATTAACTACAATCGTTGAGAAATACCTATTATAGTTAGCGCAATTAGAAATGAATGAAACATAATTAAAATACGCCTTTACCGCTCGTCTTATAATGAATGGTTTTTATGTTTGCGTTCTCACTCTCTAAGATAAAATACCGTATCGGCTCTGTTGACTCATTAAACACAATCGTTTCCTGTCAGTAAAATATAACCCTATTGTCAATACTATATTTGAACAGCATTGGAACCTTGAATAAAATGACGATTTTAAATTATTGTGAGGACTGGCGAATATTCTGATAAGTGAATTGAGTCGCACCACACACAACGACATCCATTAACTGAATGTTCAAAGAATGATTCATTGGTAAAATATCCATTCATTATTGAGATCATTTATTGACCTTTCTACGATACCTTGATTGGGTTGATAAAAATAAGAAAATTACATAACAAATCGTATCAAAATTTTATAAATGCCAGTATGTTGGATAATTATGTTTTACTTCGATATTCTTTTCTTGCTAACTTTCTATAATCTTTTCACAAAATAAATTTGGAACGAAATGGTATTTATTTTTAATTTTTTTAGTTTTTGATCATTGGTTCCCAAACTAGTCCGTGGGTCCGCGAGATGTCATTGGGAAATAATTTTAAAATTACCTTAACGTAGTAGAGCTTTGGGGCTCTACTAAACCATTAATTCTTCCGTATCCAATCCTTACAATCCAAAATCCTTCGTAAAATCCTCAATGCTCCTTACTTTGTCACAAATAGGCTCATCCACAAAGACCTTAATGTTCCGTATGTTGCTGATTTGGCCCGATATAGATACCATTCCTTTCATGACAAACTCCATTACCACTCCAATCTCTAGTTTCAATCCTTTTTTCCTTCAATTCCTGACAATCCTCCGAGGTGTCTGAAAAGGCTTCGAGACCTTCTAGTTTAAAATATTTTTAGAGGGCTTCCACTGGGAAGCTTCGCTGCATGTGTTTCATGCCTTTTTATATTTTATTCAAATTTACTTGTTGTATTCCATTATACAGTTGTAAATTCAAATAAATAAATAATATCGCCTTGTAAGGCCCGTAAGTCCAATGGAGGCAACTCACATTTACCTGACGTCGTAGTAATTGCTCTAACCTTACTATCTTGATCGTAAATCGCGTTTCGGCCTTCCAGGACATGGGGCCTAGAGTTTAGGTGCATGGGTAGTTCATTTCGGGGAAAAGTTTTGGCCC
Organism: Piezodorus guildinii; assembly: GCA_023052935.1. Classification (NCBI taxonomy): domain Eukaryota; kingdom Metazoa; phylum Arthropoda; class Insecta; order Hemiptera; family Pentatomidae; genus Piezodorus; species Piezodorus guildinii. The sequence continues at coordinate 70,231,679 of CM041293.1, forward strand.
ATGATCCGTAAAACTTGACCGCTCTTTGAGGAGGTATAATGTAAGTAGGGCTAGTACTATAGAGGTCTTATTTTATTGGTATTCGGTCGGCGAAAATTAATTAATTAGATTAAAATTGGTCCTTTAGTTAATAATGAAATTCTGCCATAATCTATGTTTACCTTAAAGCTTTATTATTTCAAATTAATAAAAGTAAATGTACTTAAGATAAAGACATTTTCGGTAATCATATCCGATGGACTATTGCGCTGGCAGTATGGTCTTAAAAACTATTTTATTGTATATTAAAAACGAATTTGATCAAATCATTTAAAGATTTTTCTGATAAACATACATGTATATATTTAAAAAAAGGATTCTCCAAGACCTATTATACTAAACTATCTGGCAAATATAGCTGTTTTGATGCCTTTCACCTTTTTTTATTTATAATTTATTAGCATTAGAATAAGTCATAGAAAATCTGGTGAATGCAACACACCTTTTTCATTTACCTCCGTTGTTAAAATCGATTTAAGAGTTTTTAAATACAAAAGAGATGAAAAAAAAATCGTTAAAGAATTAATTAATATGAATTTCAATAGAAACGTGTGTTTTATTAAATAATCTATTATATTTTTATCTACAACAAACCTAAAAAAAAAAACCTGTACCACTACAACCCATGAAGAGTTTTGGGCTCAGTACATGTTGAGATTCGTATTGTTTCTAGGCCAACGGCCGTGCAATGAGGTGATTCGTCCGAGATCATGCTCAGCCGCCAGGTTTTTCCCCCAATTTTCAGGTATCCATCTTAAAGAAGCTGGGTGTACTCCAGGAGGGTCTCCATACCCCAGGATCGCTCCTACCTCAGCTCCCTCCCTCCCCCCCAGGCTGAAATAACAGAATAAATAATATTCCGCCTCAGCCGGGATTCGAACCCAGGACCCGGAGCACAAGTAGGTCACCACTGACCACGCCTCCTTTTTACAACAATCACAGTTTTATCGGCTTTTCATCACTCTCCATTAACCTTTAAAATTCCGTATATTAGATAGTATTTTTCCTACAATCTTTAGCTATCCAACGGTATATTATACATCTATATTACTATTCATGTGTTCAAAAACACAAAAATTGCATAAAATAATATGTTTGAACTTTTCTCATTTAGTTGTTTATCAAATTCGCTCAACTTGCATATTTACCCGTTATTTATCAATGCTAACAAGATGATTTGCCTAATTTTTAAATCTAAAAATATCAAAGGTAATTTAGAGGAATAAAATTTAAAATATCGGCATTAAAGCCATGTCAGATTATTTCAATCAGAATGAAACCTGCATCAAATTAAAACCCATTAAATTTTACATCCATATTAATGATTTTATTTGCACCTGTAAAATGTTTACAATAAGCAAATGGGATTTTATAAACAAGGAGACATGGCATGGTTAGGCATGAGGGAGACAGCACCCAGTGGTGCATCCTCCTGACATTCAAACAGGATCTATTATTTTAGGCTAGAAGGTCCCTCATCCAACTCCTTTTCAGTCTACGCCGAGTTATGTCAGGGATGTCAGTTGTAGCCATATTTTCAACAAATTGGTTAGTGTGTCCATGTAGTTGGTCGTAAAATCTTTTGTACGACATTCGAATGTGGTTTGTTGTAGTCGGAATGCGTAAGTCGGTATGAAGAGTATCGTTTGAAACATAAGGTTGTGAGTTCGTTGTCAGTCTTAAAAATTTGGATTGAAAGGTTTGTATTTTTTGAATGTGTGTCTTTTTAGCAGGTCCGTAAATTTGGCATGCGTAAGTCCATATAGGTTTTAATAAATAAGTATATACGTTAAGCTTCTGAGAGTTAAATTCAAATCGTTATTAGAGCCGTTTTTGTGAAAATCGTAAAAAAAAAAGTACATAACGCACGATTAAAGTGGCTCTTCTCGTTAGCTGATTTTTATGAAAAAGTTGCTGTATCATCTCGGGAATATAGTTGTCTCACATATGAAATTTCAGTTTCGTCCGACTTTTCGTTTTTACGCTAGACTTACCACACACAGACCTTTTTGTGGGACTTTTGGAAAGAAAATATTCATGATCGTAATACTTTTCCTTTTCCTTACTCATGCAATACTTTCATTTACATTCGCAATACTTTCATATAGGGAAGTGAAAGTAAAAACGATAAAGAGGGCTTGAAATAAATACGAATAGGACGAACGAAGGAAGAGTAGTAGAAACGATCTTGTCGATACAGGTAGAGCAGGACAATTTAATATTTATACTGTCAATATTTTCTGTAGGTAGATCTATTGAAGTATGGATATTACTTCCTGGGTCCAGGTAAGAGGCCAGGTATATTGGGCTAAAGCCCAAGATAACCGTACCCAAGCTATTGTAGATCGGCCAACTTTTGTGAGTGGGAAAGCCCCAGGCAAGGGTCCTCCTTTGTATTTATGGCCAATATTAATATTTTAAGAGACAAAGGGAGTCTTAAATATTTAAATTTTAAGAAAGTTATTATTAACAATTACTATGGTTGATAAGTCAATCTTATTCTATAACTTACGAATATATAAAAATCTGTGCTGGCAACACACGACTTTCACTTACCTCGACTGTTAAAATCAATTTAAAAACTATTACATATACTTCAATTTGAAAAATATTGAAGTTGATTTTAATAAAACGTGTATTAATTTACGTTAGAAACATATTTAGTTTAGATTAAATTAGTTATCCGTAGTAAGTTTATTCCCCATTCGTCACTTTTTATTACCTTTTACAACTTTGTGTATCAGATAATATTTTTTTCTAAACTCTTTCTCTTTCCAACGGTATATATGACTTATATTATATGACTTCTTATTATCAAAAACATAAAAATTTCTTGCACTTTTCTTCTTTAGTCGTTTATCAAATTCGTTCAACTTAAATATTTAGCTGTTATTTATCAATGCTAATAAGATGATGTGCTTAATTTTTTTAAATCTACAAAATTTAAGGTACTTTAGAGGAAGAAAATTTAAAATATCGGCATATAAGCTCTGTCAGACTATTTCAATCAGAATGAAACATGATTTTAAAGCTCTTTAAATTTTATATCAACATAGTGAGTTAAATCAAAATCGTTAAAGCCGTTTCTGAGAAAATCATATAAAGTGTAAAATTTATGGTATAAAGTGGCTCTTCTGGTGAGCCGATTGTGATGTCTCGGGCGTATAGTTGTCTCAAACTTGAAATTTCAGTTTCGCACGACTTATGGTTTTTTCGCTAAACTTACCACTCACACACACAGACCTTTTTTTCGGGACATGGTCATTTGGACTCAGGAGACTCTAAAACGTGTATTTCCGTCTAAACTGGATTTTGATAATTTCAAAATTTTCACGTTTACAATACTTTCCCTTACTATATATTTCATATATAGCCAAGTGAATTTAAAAATCTGACTATTAAATTTTGGAAGATAATAGATATTGATGGAAGAGCATGAGCTTAAAGTTTTATTGTAATATTTTGTTATTTTACTTTTATTTTATTTAATAAAACTTAATATTTTCATGAAAATAGACTGAATTTCAATAGAAACTTAATAATTGGTTTTCAAGGTGTGTAAAACTAGTTTGATGCGCGCTCAACACCATTTTTTTTTATTTTTTTTTTTTTTATACAATCACGTTTTCATTGTTGTTTTTATTACAGTAAATTTTATACTGTTATAATTTTTGATGTTAGTGATTCGTGCTTGATCATGAATAACATCTTACTACGATTCCAGCTCACGTCTGTATTCTTCATTTAAAATTCTTTTGTTATTGTATTTTGTTGTTTGATTTCTTATTATTTTTTAGCTTCTCTCAAGATCTCTCATACACTGGTGGGTTAAAACTAACTATATATTTCCATATTTTTATTTTTATATATTTAGATCACGTTTTAGATTAAATTTGGGATTAAGTAAAAATTAACATTCTATTCTATCGATCTTTCGTTCTCTGAAAAAAAAAAATAGTACTGCATTCGAACTAAGCTGTTGATTTAATGTTAAGGGACCATAAGCAATTCAAACATATAGTTTTAAAATTATATAATATTCTATGTTTATTAGTTTATTCATCTCCTTTGAAAAAAAAAAATCAATTTTTCTTTGTGTTTTCTCACTACTTAAACTTAAAAATAACTAAACAATAACCTTTCTTGAGGCTGACCCAGTTTATAAAGGGGTGTTTTGACATTTCATATATCTTAAAAATCATACTGACGCCGAACTACTGGCATATGTATAAATAGTTTTCCCTTCAAATTAAATATTTGTCAATTTTTCAAGGATTTTGGAAAAAAAAAAAAAAAATGACTCCACATTGCGTATAAAATCAAATAAATACGTATTAGAAAAGTAAGTGAAGCCTGTTTAAGTAGATTTTTTTTGGTAGGAATAAAGTTTAAAAATATTTATAATCAAATTAAAACGTAAGTTTCTTATTATGCCTGAATGTATTTTCTTGACTCTTTCATGATTCTTAGGATTCATAACATTTTTGTATATATATATATATATATATATATATATATATATATATATATATATATATATATATATATTATATTATATTTTTATTTAAAAAGTAATGATTTTAATATATGAAACTCAAAGCAAAAAAAAAAAAAATCATTAATCCGAAGTATGATATTTTCAATATTTTTCAGAGTAATTATTTCTTCAATATTGTTTCTAAGATTTCGAAATAAGTTATGATTCAGAAACCTAAGCAGCTAGAGTTTTATTTTTTGTATGTCTGTGAGGGAAGAAAAAACATTAATTTTATATACGATTACATTAAACAAAATATTATATTTGATCACAAAAACAGTTAACATATATTTTCCAGGCAAATAGCAATTTTCCCTAAGAATAGTAAAAAAGTTAAAAAATAAATCCAGGTAACAATTACGAAATTTACGTTTTTAAATTGATTATAAATATTTTTAAACTAGTTTCTAATAAAAAAAAAAAAAAAAAAAAAATCTACTTAAACAGGCTTCATTTATTTTTCTAATCTGTATTTTGTTTAATGATGGTGGGGTAATTTTTGTTCAAAATCCTTGAAAAATTGACAAATGTTTTTTTTTTTTAAAGGAAAAACTATTAATACATATGCCAGTTTTCCTGTAAATAAGAAAAATGTTCGGTCTCAGTATGATTTTCAAGATATGTGAAATATATAACACCCATGATTTTTAGCATTTTTATAAACGTAATCATAAGTTACGTAAATAATTGGTCATCGAATGTGCTCACTCACGTATGCGACAAGGAAGATTATTATTCACTTTGATTCGAACACTATTTGTTTGTAGATTTAATAAGGAAACACGACATAATTCTTATCATTTCGTATTCACAATCACGTTATTATTACACATGTTATTCAACCTTTCTATTTACTTTGCTTACTAAGAAATTAAAAATAGAAAAATGAAAAGGTCGGAATCCCCTGACGCATGTGTGGGTAGAGGAGTTTGCTGTCATTATTCTTGTCATAGTTGTCAATCTCATGTTTTACCCCTTCCAAATTCATGGTTGGGTACTTGGAGTTTATTCAGTCTTATGCCGGCGGGTCTTCTGGTAGCTTCTTAAGCGGGGAGCAGGTTATTCCAACTTAGTTTTCTGCTTTCAAGTAAGTCCTTTTCTCGTATTTTCCGTTTATTATATTTTTAATAATATTCTCATTCGATCATAAAGTAACCACAATAATTATATGGTCATATTTAAAAAAAAAAAACAGGTGCGCGCAATACACGACTTTAGCTACCTCCGATGTTTAAATCAATTTAAGAATTTTTAAATACACTTAGAGGTAAAAATAAATTGTGAAAAAAATTAATTACATTGAATTTCAATAGAAACACGTGTTTTATTAAATAGTTTATTATATTATAATAATAGTTTATTATAGTGTTATCGGCTTTTCATCACTCTCCATTAGCTTTTAAAATTCTGTGCATAAGATTACAATTTTTCTAAAATCTTTAGCTTTCCAACAAAATATCATACGTCTATAGTATTGTTTTTGTGTTAAAAAACACTAAACTTGCAGAATAGTCTAAAAATAGTCTTTTGTAAGATATCGTATTCGTTCAAATTATATATTTATCCATTTTTTATGAGTACTAAATAGATGATATCTTTTTTTTTTTTTTATAGAATCAATAAAATTAAACGTACTTTAAAGGAAGAAAATTGAAAATATCGACATTGAGGCCTTGTCACACTATTTCGATCAGAATAAAACCTACATGATTTTAATGCCTATTAAATTTTACATCGATATAGCGAGTTTAATCAAAATTATTAGTGCCGTTTTTTAAAAAATTGTAAAAAGGTGATAAATGCATGGTATAAAGTTGCCCTTATGGATAGCTGTATTGGACGACTTTTAGTTTTCGTGCTAGACTTACCACACACCACACAGACACAACAGGCCTTTTAGCGGGACTTGGTCATTTAGACTAAAACGTGTATTTCCGGTAAAAAGTGGAATTCGAAAATTTTCACGATCGCAATACTTACTTTCCCTTTCTATATATTTAATATATAGGTAAGTGAAAGTAATAATAATTTATTCCATTAATATTTATATTTCAAACTTCATAATATTATTTATTTTTTTAACCTCCGACAAACGAATCTTTTAGTTTATCAATGAAAGCTTAGTATTTTTTTAATTTCCATTGAATGGAATAGCATTATCAGCTGATTCAGAAGCTATTTATATCTTCATTGATTTAACCTGAGTTCGCTTAAATTCTTATCGTGCTTTTGGGATTAATCTAATTGAACGTATTTAAAATGTTTTTTACATGACACTCTTACATTTTTTTTAATATGTTACAATAATAGATTGGTAGGTTGATAAATTTTAATTAATCTTGCTTCAGTGTTTATAAATGTATTTCGATATTTAAAATTCAAATTCATAAATAAATAAACTGTAGTCGAAAACTAAAATAAATAAAATAATTTCAGAATTTTTTTTCGACATTTATGGTTTTCCTCATATTTTTTTAAATATTAAAGTTATGTGATTTTGAAATGTCGATTGCACTAAAAGACAAAATTAAAAAAACTATTTTATACGGAATTATCGTCGAATTTGGTTTACAGTTAATTGAGAATTACCAACTTTTGAACTCTTGTAAATTATTCTCACACTCATTAAACCAGTTCGGTTTTGGTTTTCTTATTGCGGAAAAATCGGAAGATTCTTTTAGATATGCTTCTTGGATCCATTCTTAGGATGTGACCATTGAAGTCAATCCTCCTTATTGTGTTGAAATTTTTTTTTCGCTATACGGGATATCATTACTAACGTGAGAGCATCTTGTTATTATGCAATAAACTTCATTTACATTTTATAGAATTCTTTTTTCTCTTTCTTTTTATTTATTTTTTTTTTCTAACATCTTTATGAAACATTAGCAGCAGTTGTTTAGAAGAATAAAAAAAAAAAAAGAAATATTTTCTCCCTCGTATGCCAACATCTTCCGTCTCCTTAAGTTATAACCTTCTTACTTTATTTTATAATTTGCTTGTATAATTTATATTTAATTTACTGTATATTTTTCTTTTCTTTTATAAAAATTCTTGTTTTTTTTTTTTATATACCTCATGGTTCTTTTACATACCTCAGATTCTAGTGTTTATAACTTTCTGTTAAAAATTTTGAGCCTTATTGTACATTTTTTGTTTTGTTTTTCCATTGTATAATTTTGTAAAACTTTTTAAAACAAAGACAAGCTGTAGTATTTATATTTAGTGAGGAAAACCGTCAGGATTTTTACAACAACCCCTCCCTCCATACCTACTATGTTTTCGGTTTTCCTCAGTTTATGCTTGGACTTGGCTCAGTAATGGTACGTTTATATATTTTTTTTTTTACTTCTATATAAAAGTTTTGTTTTTATGCTTATCATCATCATATTGTTTATCATATTATCATTATTTGTATCTATAATATTTAAGTGTGTTGGTATATTTTCTGTTTTATTTTAAATCTTATCATTGTCACTACATTGAAAAAAAATTAATTATCACATTAATATGTATCTCTTTTGTTCTGATGTTTGTAGCCCTGATGTTGGTTTACAGGCTTGAGCCCAAACGTCGGCAAAATTACAATATTTAAAAAAAGACTGAATCCTGATTATTTCCACCTATAATAATATATATATATACATACATATATATATATATATATATATATATATATATATATATATTATATATATATATATATATAAATATAAATGTATAAAAAGCATGACTGAATGTTGAGAAAGTTCATTTAGATTTAACGTTAACTTCCTTTTCTGACATAAAATATAAACACACACACAAAAAATGACTTTACGCCATTATTTAATTTACCACAACTTAGGTTAGTTATTTTATAAATTTTATCACGTTATTGTGGAACTTATTATTTCCTATTAGCTGTGGATTTTTTTCTTCTTTCTCGTTGGTTTTGGTTGCACTCCACCATTCTCTGTTTTGTAGTGACTTGTTCCTTACAGTGTTCACATATTTTACCTTCAGTGGAGTTGTGCCTTCCATTAAATACCGGTGTATGAGCCTCGTGTGTCCTATCTTCAGTCTTGTAAACATTAATGGCTCTCTTCTTTGGCCCGAGGCGAGGTCCCAGGTCATCGTGTGGTTTCTTATTGACTTGAGTCACTTCTCTTGATTGAACTGCTGTCAATTTAAGTTCTAAGCTCCGTTAGCTTCCTTTCTTATTTGTGACTTAAAGTCCGGCAAGGGAATGGAAATTCGGGGAACTGGAAAGAGGGTACAGGCCTCTTTAGCAGCGCAATCCGCTAGACCATTTATCTCTCTATACCTGCGTGCCATGTGATCCATATCATATTGTTACAGTTTTGTATCTTGATATATATTCTATGAGATTCAAGATGTTTTATAAGATGTAATTATTATTGGTTTTATGTTCAGAGATGCTAGTGAGAGCCGATAGCCAATATTTGATTTACTCAAATAATTGTTGTTTTCATTTTTTTGCGAATTCGTTTTATTTTCGTCCAGACATAATTTTTACTTTCACTTCCGTATATATGAAATATATAGTAAGGGAAAGTATTGCGATCGTGAAAATTTTCGAATTCCGATTTTCAACGGAAATACACGTTTTAGGGTCGGTCCCCTGAGTCCAAATAACCAAGTCTCGCAAAATGGTCTGTGTGTCCGTGTGTTTCTGATAAGTCCAGCACGAAAACGAAAAGGTGTACGAAAATAAAATTTCATATTTAAGACAACTATACGCCCGAGATGTTACAGCAACTTTTTCATCAAAATCGACTAACCAGAAGGGCCACTTTATACCATGCATTTTACACCTTTTTAGGATTTTCTCAAAAACGGCTCTAACGATTTTGTTTAAACTTGTTATATCGATGTAAAATTTAATGGGCTTTAATATCATGTAGATTTCATTGATATTGAAATAGTCTGACAGGCCTCAAAGGCCGATATTTTAAAATTTCTTCCTCTAAAGTACCTTTAATTTTGTACATTTTATGAAATTGACCTGATATATTATATTATCTGATTAGCATTGCTAAAAAACTGGTAAATATAGAAGTTGAACGAATTCGATATACAACTGTAACCTCCTGCGTGTTAACAGGTAAAATAGTTTCGAATTATATTTTTATTCTAGGAAAAATAAAATACACCAATCACTCAATATTTACAAGAACTATTTATTAACAATTTCTTATTATTGCAAACATTTGAAACATTATCCTGATACATATAAACATTATACACTAACTACTTAGAATTACGGAAACGTCACTTAATATACTAAAAACATTATACAAAAAACAAGAATAGTGGTTAACCAAAATAAAATTAACTTCCTAACCTGGCCAGGCATGCATAAGTTAAAAGATGAGGAGAAATATATCTGCTCAACACTCTTGTTGCAAGCATCCGCACATCACACACTGTTACCTCCTCTCTACTTCCCATTCTAGCCACCAACTCTTCCAAAATGTTATCGACACTGTTATTAACATCGATTACCTCCGCTACAAATACTCCCTCCTAATAACAGTGTCGAGGAACTTAACATTTGGCTTGATCCTTCGGCCGAATCTGCTGGTCTTGACTGGAGGTTCGGAAGGTATAGGAATACTTGCTTCATCTGATAGAACAATGTTGGTCTTCTCCGTTATGGGAGGAATGTTCTCAGCCAGAAGAAAAGCTGGCTTCACTCTGTCCAAAGACACAGTGATTTTCCGGTTTGGAAGCTGCAGGGTGAGTTTGTCCGTACGGCTGGTGATCAGGAAAGGTCCAATGTATGGTGCTGAAAGGGCTTTTTTGATTCTGTCTTCTCTCAAGAAAGCATGCGTGCAATTCTCCATGGCATGGTGGACAAAAATTGATTTGCTGCTGTTTCTAAAGGGCACTGGGCGGATTCGATCAACAGATTCTTGTACTTCCCTCACCGCGCATTCTGTATTCGCTGGTAGGGCGACTGGTTTGAAAAGGTCCCCTGGAAGTCGGAGCGATTGGCCGTACAGTGCTTCTGCCACATCCCTTCAGACGGCGGTAAGGGACCAATGATGTCTAGGTGGACATGTTCCAGTCGACCGACCTCTGGGAACCTCCCTGTCGGTGATACGGTATGTCGGATGACTTTCGAGCGCTGACACCCTATACAACAACGAGTCCAATCGGAGACATCTTTCTGTTTTGTGTTTTGCAGGTTCTCTTGTCGGTGTCGGTCTTGTAATTCCTGGAAACTGGTTAAGTAGGTCAGCAAATGGATGTCCATATGGAACAGAAGAAATGGTTGAACACGGTTCCTTAAAAACTTTTCCTCTTGAAGAAAGACCAGTAATTTTGTCAATCAGTTGCTTCCCTTTTAGATCCACAAGCAAGTTGAAATTATACATAAAGTCTGCTCCAATGATAGGTTTTGGAACATCGGCTAGTATAAATGTCCATGGAAAATCTCTTCTTAAGCCTAGGTTCAGCTTCATGAACTTCTCTCCATATGTATTGATCCTGGTCCCATTTGCTGCATAAAGTGAAAATGATTGTGGCTTGGAATTCATGTTTAGACCAGGAGGTAAAACAGAAATTGCTGCACCAGTGTCGATAAGAAATGCCTGACCTGTCCGCTGATCTCTGATGAAAAGGCGGCGTTGGGCTTCCACGGATTCGGCTGCCGCTACTTCCGACCCGCTATCTAGTTTTCCGCCGGTTTTTGGATGTTTTTCTTCCAAGTGCATGGCTCCTCACATTTATTGGCTTTTTCTCTAAATTTATAGTGGTAAAAGCATAACCAATTTGGGTTGTCAGAGTTTCCTCTCTGTCGGCTATTAGATCTGTTCCTACTTCTGTATGGACTTTTGCCTCTCTGTCTGTTTCGATTTTGGTTTGTGCTGAGGGCGGCAACTTGCTAAGATAATTGTTGAATTTTCTCTTCTAGGTGTCTAATAATGTTTTCACTACCTTCGTTTCCAGAATTTCGGTTCCGAGTCGACGCTGAGCAGATTTCTACGGGTTGGTTAACCTCCTGAATTTTATCAGCTATATCAGCTAGCTTTGATAAATCAGCTTGTTCTGTACTTATCAAAATAGCCTGCATGTTTTGAGGTAACGCACGCATCCATATAGTCTTCAGAACGCCATCTCCAACAGCACCTCCAGCTAGCTGCTTCATGTGTCTTAGTAGTTGCGAAGGTTTTTGGTCACCAAGTTGTTTACTCTCCAATAGTTGCTGGATTCGATTTGATTCAGAATCCCCGTAGATCTTTACTAATCTATTCTTAATATCTTCGTAGGGAGTTTCGCTAGGTCTTTTTACAATATCCGACGCCTGTTCCAGTACATCAAAGTCGATTTTCGGGATAATTGTGTAAAATTTGGTTAGGCTACTTGTAACATTAGCCCTTGCAAAAACTGCTTCAATTTGACAAAACCACAGCTCCGGGTCGCGTTTCCAGAAAGGAGGTATTTTGTCAACTGCCGAAAATGCAGAAATAACTTCTGAGTTGGAGGTTGGAAATTCACTTTTCGCTTTCTCTTCAGTTTGCGACATTGTGTTATCAATGAATTACAGATTATAAAAAAGGAAATTAATAATTTAAAAGTATTAAGAAGAGAAATAGTTGTATATACTGAGTGACTATGTTTGTTTTCTTTTTTTCGTCGGGGTCACCACTGTAACCTCCTGCGTGTTAACAGGTAAAATAGTTTCGAATTATATTTTTATTCTAGGAAAAATAAAATACACCAATCACTCAATATTTACAGGAACTATTTATTAACAATTTCTAATTATTGCAAACATTTGAAACATTATCCTAATACTTATAAACATTATACACTAACTACTTAGAATTACGGAAACGTCACTTAATATACTAAAAACATTATACAAAAAACAAGAATAGTGGTTAACCAAAATAAAATTAACTTCCTAACCTGGCCAGGCATGCATAAGTTAAAAGATGAGGAGAAATATATCTGCTCAACACTCTTGTTGCAAGCATCCGCACATCACACACTGTTACCTCCTCTCTACTTCCCATTCTAGCCACCAACTCTTCCAAAATGTTATCGACACTGTTATTAACATCGATTACCTCCGCTACACAACTAAAGGAGAAAACTGCAAAAATATTTTTAAATGCAATTTTTATTTTTTCAACTTGTTTGTTTGTTTATTTATTTAACGTCACTTTATGCTACTATGGCTAATCGGACGATGCTACAGTGGGAGTCCTAAATTTTGCCTATCCAGGTTTTATTAGGATAGGGATCTTTAACGAGTACCTGACATCGCACAGGCTCGGAACCACCTTTTGACGTCCCCTCCGAAGGACGGCGTAACTAAGAATTTTTTACTCCCATTAAAAAATCCTAGGACCACCTGCGGGTTCGAACCCGTGACCTTTAGCATGGGAGGCTGTTACGCTAGCCACCCAGCTACAAGTGATCCCATTTTTTCAACTTAAGAACAGTAATATACATGTATAATATACCGTAGGAATGCTAAAGATTTTAGAAAAAATATCATCTTACATATGCTATAGTAAAAACTAACGGAGAGTGATGAAATGCAGATAAAACAAACTGATTGTCGTGGATAATAATGGAATATATTATTTAATAAAACACGTGTTTCTATTAAAATCCAATATAAATAATTCTTTACTAATTTATTCCGTTTCTAAATTTGTTTAAAAATTCTTAAATTGGTATAAATAACGGAGGTAAGTGAAAGTCGTGTGTTGCGCGCACCAGATTTTTTTCTCTTTTAATCAACCATTTTTTTTCCGAAATGATTCGAAACTAACAACGATAAAGAGGATCCTAAATGTGTCTTACGGAGTTATATGAAATCTTTGTAGGTAAAACTCTGGCAGTTAGTGCTCGAAAAACACATTTTATTTAATATCTCTGGTTCTAGTGAAGGTAGTAAAATAAGTTTGTTGTCAAAATTACTCTATTTCAAAGCCGAATGATTAAAAAAATGAGCCAATTAATTATTTAATAACTCTAAAAATATGGATAAACTCGTCAAAATCGTACTTTTAATTAGATTTCTTAAAAACTGTGCTCAGATTTAGATACTTTTTAGAAACGAGGAACACAGTTTCGACGAGATTATTTATATTTTTAGGGTTGTTACCAAGCATAAAACATTTTTTATTAAATTTTACAGCTGTATATAACATACATACATCCAATAAATGTGTTGAATTATAATAAAGGACGTGAAAAGAATTGTGAAGAAACTACCCAGCGGTAGGACTTCACTGTTTAAGTTAGTAGATATCGTAGTCATCTTTTAAATCGCCTCGGAGGGTTATCAGGAATATGCGAGGTTGATAGGCTGCGGACAAGAGGTTTATGTGGGTTGGGACTTTCTAATTAAAAGTGGTATATCTGATACCAGAAAGGTCTGCAACAAATGGTATATTAAGGTCGTTATGGATGATTTTATTTGTGACGAAATAAGGAGCATTTAGGATTTTGGATTGTAAGGACTGGATGCGGGAGGAATTAGATGGTTTAGTAGAGCCCCAAAGCTCGATTTCATATATCCAGGTTAGGCCTGATAATGGTAACATAAATGAGCTTTTAGTAATAGAACGTTTGTCAAGTAAGTGTTGTAGTAATCGGTATCTACGAGCAGTTTCTTGTCGTTTAAGTCCTGTATGAGGATTCCAAGTAAGACGTTTGTCAAAATGGAGTCCAAGGTATCGGATTTGTTCTACTGGAGTGCATAAAACATAAATATTTTAAAAATTTTTTCGTTTGGTAATAGGATAATTTGAACACCAAATTTATTTTTCTACATTTACTAGAACCAGAGAAATTTTCGGCCTCTAATATTTGTCAGAATCTAATGGTTTAATGTCTAGTTTCACCTAAAAACATTTTCTCAAAATTTGTGAAACATGTTTGAAATCCTCTCCTTGTAGGTACTTTAACAAAACGTTAGGTCATTCGGAACCTTCTTAACAAAAACTTGACATTAGATTCTAAAAACTGTTTCACTGTTTAGTAAGTAATTAATCTGCTCTACCTTAATGTATTTAGATTAATTTGAAGCTAAAATTATAAGATCTCTTCACATTTTAAACATATATGAAGAGGTGTTATAACTAATATTATATTTTTCCAATTAACTATTTTTTTTCCTTCGATGATTCTATAATCTTCTGTTTATTCTGATTACTCATCTATTAAAAAATAACAGAAAAAAAAACAAAACAATTTATTACCTCGTAGATCTACAAACAAGGTGAATCATTGTTTCTAATACCCATCTTTTTTTCTCTGCTAATATTGATATAATAATTTGTGTGTTGGTTTCTGCTGACTTAGTATGTTGATTTTTCTAATAATCAGATCCTTCAATAAAAAAAATATTAGTCTGACAATTTAGATTTTAGGGATGTTTGGTAAAAAATAGTTTATTTTTATATACAGATATAATATCTTGAATCTGACTTATTTCAAAAATATAAAAAATCTGGTGCAGGCAACACACGACTTTCACTTACCTCCATTTTTAAAATCAATGAAAGAATTTTAAAGATTAATACAGTTAAAGATAAAAATACGTGAAATTATTAAGGAATTAATCAAATTGAAGTTATATAGAAACATGTGTTTTATTAAAAAATCGATTATATTATTATCTTAAATAATCAGTTAGTTTTATCTTCTTTTCATCACTCTCCATTAACTTCTAAAAGCTTGTGTATGAGATGATATCTTTTCTAAAATCTTTAGCTTTCCAACGGTATATCATACACGTATATTACTGCGCTTATGTTCAAAAACGAAAGATTGCATTAAAAAAATATTTTTTCTGTTTTCTCCTTTAGTTGGGTATAGAATTTATTCAATTTATATATTTATCTGTTTTTCATCAGCGTTAACAAGATAATCTAGTTATTATTATTGAATCTACAAAATTAAAGGTACTTTAGGGGAAGAAAATTTAAAATATCGACATTTAAGCCCTGTCAGACCATTTTTATCCAAATAAAACCTACATGATATTAAAGTCCATTAAATTTTACATCGATATAGCGAGTTTAATCAAAATCGTCGGAACCGTTTTCGAAAAAATCGAAAAAACGTGCAAAATGCATGGTATAAAGTGCCTCTTCTGGTAAGCTCATTTTGATGAAAAAAAGTTTTGTCACGTCTCGGGCGTATAGTTGTCTTAAATATGAAATTTCAGTTTCATAGGACTTACTTGCGGGACTTGGTTATTTGGACGTAGGATACCCTAAAACGTGAATTTCGGTTGAAAACTGGAATTTGAAAATTTTCACGATCGCAATACTTCCCTTACTATATATAGTAAGTGAAAGTAAAAACGGGATGGGAAGTAGAGTGGTCTATAGGATTGAGTATCATTTTACTCTACCTTTCATGGATTGTAGAAGTAAAGGATTTTTTTTCCTCTCTCAAAACCAACGGGATAAACCGCTGGTTACTTTTCCTTCCTCAATTAACGCTGAAGTCGTGTATGTAATTTACACAAGCGTTACAAGTACTTTTTATGAGTACAATACTCATTTGTACATTATCTCTAATAATAATGATTGCAGAGTTTTTTTTAAGAGAAGAGGAACTGTGTAAGGCTCTGTATTACTGTGTTTTATTTATTAATGCCCATGAGGAATAATAATAGTCGAAACTTTGTATGGTCTTTTTTTATCTTGCATCGAAGATAGTCGTGTTCTTATTTTTTTTCTTTTTGCCTTAATGTGGGGACGTGGCGTGTACAGTTCTCCAACGGATTTTCAAATGTTTCCTACGATATGAATTTTTTACTAAAGTTTTAATTTTTTTTTTTTCACTTTTCCTAAAAATTGATGAAAAGTACAATTTATCATTCAGTGAAATTCATGAACTGTTAAAAACGTGAAATAATCTCCAGTTGGGGCACTCAGTACGTACCCCATCTGCCAACGAGAGTAACTTTATTTATTTCGGGTCTATACTAAGGCGTGTGGGGCACTTAGTGCCCCAAGACTCCTAAGATCCCAATATTGGCAAGGTAGGAAGGATTTTTCCTTCATCTAGGCAATCATATTTGATTGTTTATTAGTTTTTGTTTATTATGTTTCTTGTATTAGTCTTTAATTTAGTGAGGTGAAATTTACAGACCCATCTTGTAAGGTGGGGTCTGCCGTACACCAAAATTTATCTTATTTTTATTCCTTCAATAATTCTTCCAACAAGCCCTTTATCTTGTATTATCTATTTTTTAATCTAACTTTGACTATTAATAACTGAAATCCTGAAATGACTTTCTTATACCTGAAATATATGTATTTCCCGGAATTTTATCACATTTTCAATTAGGAGTTAGAGAACAGCCTTATTTTCCCTCATTTGAAGCGAAAAATGGAAAACCTTGCATTGCTCTCCATCATCAATAGAGTTATATCGAAAGGGAGGAGCCCCAAAGTACTAAAAATTTCAAATTTTGGCCCATCCAAAAAGGCCGATAATAGCCTACGGGTGCATCACATGTCTCTGGAAAAATGATAAAAAATCGACTAGCATGCAAGGAGTGTTCCCAAGTGGCATGCCAAAACCGTTTGGTGCGAAGAATTAGGCAAACAAAACCTCTTGCAGGTGTTTTCGTTATATATTTTTTTTAAGCTTCTTTTTATTAATTATTCATCCATTTTAGTTTATTATTTTCAATAATGAACCTTTGTAGTCGACCAAAAAAAAAAATAAAAATACCCTCTTATCTCCCTCAAAATTTGAGGGCTTACGTTTCAAGATACGTGGAACCCGAATAACGAATAAAAAAAAAATCCGTTTGCCCCCGTCCGCGGCATTTCTCCAAAACTGCTGGAACAAATTTTTTTTTAAATTCACCTATAAAATACTAGAGCATGCTACGATGATCTTAACACCTAGACGTTGATATTAGCTGGTTATTTTAAAAAAGTATTGAGGGTGTATAGTCGACTGTAGAAACTATTATAGGTAGAATAGTCAGGAATCAGTCATTTTTAAAAAGTTTTTAATTTTGCCAACGTTTCGGCTCAAGCTTGTGAGCCATCATCAGGGCTACAAACATCAGAACAAAAGAGATACATATTAATATGATAATGAAAATTTTCTTCTGAATGTAGTGACAATGATAACATTTGAAATAAAACAGAAAATATACCAACATACTTAAATATTATAGATACAAATAATGATAATATGATACATAATCTGATGATGATAAGCATAACAAATTTTACAGAACTTTAGACTTTAATATAAAAGTAAAAAAAACAAAAAAAAACATATATATATAAACGTACCATTACTGAGCCATGTCCAAGCATAAACTGAGGAAAACCATAAACATAGGTAGTATGGGGAGGGGTTCGTGTAAAAACCCTGAAGGTTTTCCCCTCTAAGTGTAAATACTACAGCTTATCTTTGTTTTGAAAAGTTTTACAAAATTATATAATGGAAAAAACAAAATAATATATCCGTATGTACAATAAGGTTGAACATTTTTAACAGAAAATTATAAACACTAGAATCTGAGGTATTTAAAAGATCATGAGGTATATAATAAAAAACAAAATAAAATAAATAAATAACAAAAAACAAGAACCAGAGGTGTTGTAAACAAAAAGATAAATATACAGTAAATAAATAAAATATACATTACACAAGCAATTTGTACAATAAAGTGATAGAGTTATAATTTAAGGAGACGGAAGATGTTAGCATACGAGGGAGAAATTATCTCTTTGTCAGTTTTATGATTTACGGGAACTCGATCTTTTTCCATATGGATATATATAGCTTCGGAGAGGAGTCGCTTTTTGTAGTTAGGTACGGTGGCTAGGATTTTAGGATTATCAAAATCAAAATGATGGTCAAGGGATATAGCGTGTTCGGATAATTTTGAGGAAAATGGGTTACGGGTAGATATTGTGTATTTGTGCTGATAAATTCTTTTTTTGAGATAGTTTTTGGTCTCGCCTATGTAACATGAATTACAATTTGGGGAAGAGCAGGGAATACGATAAACTAAATTTGATTTTTGTAGGAAAGGGATGGGATCTTTTAGTTTTGAATATAGATTCTTTAATTTGTTACTATGTTTTAAAACTAAGCGGAGATGGGGAAAGCTAGAGGATAAGACTTAAAAAAGTTGTTTTTTTTACTTTTATATTAAAGTCTAAAGTTCTGTAAAATTTGTTATGCTTATCATCATCAGATTATGTATCATATTATCATTATTTGTATCTATAATATTTAAGTATGTTGGTATATTTTCTGTTTTATTTCAAATGTTATCATTGTCACTACATTCAGAAGAAAATTTTCATTATCATATTAATATGTATCTCTTTTGTTCTGATGTTTGTAGCCCTGATGATGGCTCACAAGCTTGAGCCGAAACGTTGGCAAAATTAAAAACTTTTTAAAAATGACTGATTCCTGACTATTCTACCTATAATATTTTAAAAAAGGCAGTCGATTTAATGATTTAATTCAATAACTCAGTCATTTTTGAAGATAAAGAAACAATTTACAAGTGTTTTTAATTATAATTAGTTTCATAATTATCGGACTTTTTATTTTAGTGTTTTTCATCTTCAGAATGAATTTTAAACATTTAATTGAAATATTCATAACGATTTTTTTTTTCTCTTGATATTCTGAACCTCTAAATATCAAAAGGAAGCTTCAAATAATTAAAATAAATGACTTGAAATAAATTAAAATGTAAAATTGAGTATATTTGTTTATGTTAATGATTGGGGTACTGAGTATCCTACCTTCCAGATAATGGCAATTTTTTCACCTCCATACGTAAAGGTTAATATTAATATGAAATTGTTTATATTAATATAAAACTGAAATTTAAAAAAATTAGAATACTATGAAATTACGTTAATCAAAAAAGTATATAGATATTGCTCGATACGCGTTTAGATCCTCATTGACGTCACAATAAGCTGAAACAGCATCCTTTTATGGCTACTCACTCACGATCTTTTATTTAGCATATTAAATCTGAAGTGTTATTAAAGTGTTATTCGTTCTTTCTATGTTCGTTCTGTTTAGCAGATCTGATTTAGTATTATTTACGTTGTTCATTGTTGTTATAAGCCCACTATATTATATCTGACTGTTTATATGAGTTATCCGACGTTTGTAATTGTTTAAAATTTAATAATATTTTCTATAATTTGAATAAGAATGCATGAATACTGGGAAAGGATGCAAGTGGTCGAAATAACGTGGTCCACGGCAGATCGAAACGAATCAATAATAATTCTCACTAATTTAAAGCCTCAAATAAATTTTTTTAAAGGTATGAATCGAG
Source organism: Piezodorus guildinii (assembly GCA_023052935.1). Taxonomy (NCBI): domain Eukaryota; kingdom Metazoa; phylum Arthropoda; class Insecta; order Hemiptera; family Pentatomidae; genus Piezodorus; species Piezodorus guildinii. Next base: position 70,251,586 of record CM041293.1, read on the forward strand.
AAGTAGTTTTCGAGGAGGGAAAGTAGTGATGACGTATTAACTTTATAATCACCTCTACTTTTAAATCTCTTAATTTTTTTTATGGATCTTTACCAAACCATAAGATCTCAGCATTCTCCCTACTTACATCGTCTTATTTAATTTAAATCCTATATCACCTTGCCTGGAAACAAGATCAACCTTCGATGGATGGATCCTTCATTACCCGTTCTACTGCCCTTAGAATTCCATGCCTTCCAATATACGCCATGTTTCTTTCTTATCCTCTTTAAAATCTCTCCTTTCCCTGCACCTGTTCTCCCAGACTGACTTAAATTGGCTGTAAAGTTTTAACTTATGTTTTTGATGAGAAGAACACAATAATTTTAATGACCTAAGTTCATCTTGAATATTTGAGATATATTATTTTTAGTTTGGCATTCTATCGCTTTTTACTGTTTTGTTTTTCTCCTCTTCACAAATTTGTAATTAATTACGTCATTGTTTAAATTATTATGTCATACTTTTGTTTTCTACATTATTGTAACATATTTTATTCTTAAAGGACTAAGTCCCAGAATATAATTATTTTTCTATTTCTGTATTATTGCTATATTGATGATGTATCGTCGACTGTTGAAACTATTAAAGGTGGAAATAATCAGGAGTCAGTCTTTTTTTTAATATTTTAATTTTGCCGACGTTTCGGCTCAAGCTTGTGAGCCATTATCAGGGCATTAGTGAGCCATGTCCAAGCATAAACTCAGCTTGAGCCGAAACGTCGACAAAATTTAAATATTAAAAAAAGACTGATTATTTCCACCTATTATATTCTTGCTAGAGTGGTTTAGTCAAGATTCATTTCGTAGTGTTGTAGTGAAAGAAATTTCTACACGCTTAGCCCAGAACTAAAACGGCACCGTAAAACTCTCGAGTAGATAAGGTGGCGCCTTGTATTGATAATTGTTTTTGTTAGACTTGAATGTAATAGGAAAGCACTTAAAACAACGAATAAAAAATCAAGATAATTAGATAATTGTTAACAGTCAGAGTAACTATACTTGTATGTGTGTAGAGTGTATAATAGTAGTTTTATTTTTCCGTTCGTAACATCGGCGCGTTCTAGCGGATGGAACACTAGTCAACTGTTCTCCGGATCTTGGCTGTAACAGAATAATTAATTATTTATGATATCCTAGGGTTCGGAGATCCTTTCGTGGCACTCAGCCTCTATAAAATGGGTACTTAAAATCGGGAGAAAGACTTGGGGTCTGTGCGTTATCTCGGCATTATCACCTTGTTGCCGTTGATATAGAATAATACAAATATGTATACGTACTGAATCCAAAATCCTTCATGGACTGTCGAGGTACAGGGATATAAAAATAATAGTTATTTGTTTTGAGATGAGAAGGCAATTCTACTTCTATTGATATGCCACTGAATTTCGAGTTAAACATCGTATTAATTTGACATGTTAAATAACATTGTAGTAAGCACCTACCTCTTAATAATTCTGGGTTTTGTTCTGTAAAGATTTAAAGATAGGAAGGATCTTTACAATACTATGGACGATTCTGTATCCGAATTTTTTTTGTTGGTATTATGTATAGTTTTTGAATCCGAACCTTATTTGTTTTTCTTATAACAAACATGAGCACGTGTCTGTTGTTATCTCCTTCAGAAAAACAGTTCATGACGAATATTATCTCTTTGAACGCCTCAGTTTCCAAGATGCTCTAACTAATCGCTAATTCCCCATTCGCCGTGAATACCTCATTATCATTCAGTCTGCATCCGCAGCATCCAAGTTGAGAAAAGGAATTTTTCACGTTGTGAGGAGGTGGCTAGTGCAAGAGAATGAGCCCCCTTATCCACTTATTGCTTCTGGATAAGTAATCAGTTAAAGTAAAAAAAAAAAAAAAAAAGATGAAGAAACAGAAAAATGGCAACAATCTAAGCAATCTAGTCGTGTCAATGCGTTTAACTTGTTTCTTATATTATAGTGTAACTTGTGAACGTTCGCTAGTTTCTTATGTTATCGATGTGATGCGTACTTAATTTTTTAACAAGAAGTAAGTTTTCTGTTTATTTCTAATGAATACTTCCAGACCAGTCTTTATTAAGGTACTGTATGTGTTTAGTTATTGTGTTCATTTCAACAAGTAGACATACGTTGAAGTTTCGTATTTAATATAACGCACGAAAAAGACTAATTTTACTATTTCAAAGGATATGCCAGATTTTCACATATAAGGACTGTTTTAATTATTTTTTTATTTTCACTTACCTATACATATATGAAATAGTATTGTATTGCGATCGCGAAAATTTTCGAATTTGAGTTTTCCCCGGAAATCCACGTTTTAGGGTCCCCTGAGTTGAAATGGCCAAGTCTCGCAAAAAGATGTGTGTGGTAGGTAACTCCAGCGTGAAAACGAAAAGTTCTATGAAACTGAAATTTCATATTTCAGACAACTATAAGCCCGAGATGTTACAGCAGCTTTTCCATCAAAATTAGCCAACAAAATGAACTACCATGCATACCATACCATACCATGCATATCATACCATGCATTTGCACTTTTGCACTTTGATTTCATCAAAAACGGTTTTAACGATTCTGACTAAATTCGCTTTATCGATGAAAAATTCAATGGGCTTCAATATCATGTAAGTTTCATTCTAATTGAAATAGTCTGACAGGACTTAAATGCCGATAATTTAAATTTTCTTCTTCCAAAGTACCTTGAATTTTGTGGATTTTATAAAAATAAGTATATCATCTTATTAGCATTGATAAAAAACGGATAAATATATAAGTTCAACGAATTCGATATATAACTAGTGAAGGAAAGAGCACAAATATTTTTTAATGCAATTTTGTGCTTCGAACATATAAACAGTGATATAGATGTATAATATACGGTTATACACAAAATTGTAAAAGGTAAGGAAGAGTGATGAAAAGCCGACAAAACAAACTGATTGTTATAGATAATAATATAATTGTGGATGTAATTAGTTGACCGTTGAGAATTAATGCAAGGAATTAGCCCGGGTGGCGGTCATTAAATGAAACAATAAATAGTTGAAACTTGTAGTATAATAAATAGTCCTTGCAATAATAATATAATATATTATTTAATAAAACACATGTTTATATTGGAATTAATTTAATTAATTCTTTAATAATTTATTTAAATCTCTAAGTTTATTTAAAAATTCTTAATTGATTTTCACAACGGATGTAAGTGAAAGTCGTGCGTTGGGTGCACCAGATTTTTTTTATGTTAAGTTAAAGTCGCCAATCTCGTTGTAAATATTCTTTATAATTGTCACATATTTTAACTAGGATACGATTCAAAATGGAAGAGAACCACTATTTTTGGTTCGATTCTCCTTTTAAGAGGATACGAATCAAAATAATTTAGTGGTAACTAGTTTAAGTAAATTCCTAGGTATGCTGTTGTATTATCATCTTACTCCGAGATCTGCTGTGTACGTTTATGTAATCCGCGAGTAGCTCATCAGTAAACATCTTTACTGGAGTGAGAATTTATTATCTAAAGGTAAAGAATAAAATTGTCCAAAACATCTGAATTTATTTAATAACTAGTTGAGCTGAAAGACGCTGTTTTTTCACTATCCGGCATTGGCAATAAGGAACCTGTTAGATATGATATATTTGACCCTGAATCTACAAAGATAAAGAGATAGTGAACAGATGTAATATAGATATCGTTTTTGCGAATTATTTGTACCACCATGTAACTCTCAAAATACTTTGTCAGCAATGCTATTCCTAAATCAACTTTTTCTAATACGCTCACTTCTGGTTGCTTTTTGTAATTCACTGAGCCACCAGGCTACTTTAATCTATTTCATTTGATACACCATTTCAATTGAAAGCTGGCAAAGTATTTTGCATCAGACTTGTGATAAAGTTTATCGTTTTTTTAACTTATCTTTAAAGTTGGCATACATTTTTTTTTTTAGCGAAATTAGTCCAGTCGTTCACGCGTGATGCCCTGACTAAGGGAAATAAGGATTCATTTATATATATCATTATTACATTAGAAAATTAAAGAAAACTTAACGACCATATTAACTTTTATGATGTTTAACGCAATTTTCTTAATGTTTTCTTTCATTATAACCTTCTCCTGATAATCACAAACTCAACAACAAAAAATCTGGTGCATTCAACACATGACTTTCACTTACCGCTGTTGTCAAAATCGATTAAAGAATTTTCAAATACAGTCAGAGATAAAAATGAGTTGAACTAATAAAGAATTAATTTAATCGAATTTCTTTAGATACATGTGTTTTATCAAAAAATCTATTATATCATTATCCGAAATAATAATCAGTCAGCTTTGTTGGCTTTTCATCACTCTTTATTAACTTTTACTAGCTTATGTATGGGATAATATTTTTCTAAAATGTTTAGCTTTCCAGCGGTATATTACACATCTATATTACTGATCTTATGTTCAAAAACGAAAAATTGCATTACAAAAATAGTTTTCTCCTTTAGTTAGAGATCGAATTCGTTAAACTTATATATTTACCTGTTTTTTATCGTTGATAAAAAGACAATATTGTTGTTTTAGTATCTACAAAATTAAACGCACTTTAGAGGAAGAAAATATAAAATATCGCCATTTACGATATATATATATGTATGTATATATATTATCATATTATATTGATCCGTGCGTTAAAGAGTTTTTTAGGTGCATCTGAAATTACAGATTATTTCTGAACATCAGGAACCTACTTAAAAAAATTGAAAAAATAATCGGTCTGACCACCTCATTGTATATTTCAAAATAGGTAGTTCTGTCTTAAGTAGTCGTAGGATCTAAATATAATGTCTGGTTCAAATTACAGGTTTTGGTATGCAATTACTAGTTTCATTGGTAACCGGTTAGATAGAAAGCAACTATTTAAAGACTTTTTTTTTTGTTTTTTGGTGTTATCAAAGTAACGGGCGTTCTTGTGTGTGTCATCACTTTTTTCGGTCGTTTCATGTTTTTGGATGTTATCGATGGTATTTTTCACATTTATCCGTTATTTATCAATGCTAAGAAGATGATGTTCCAATTTTTTTTTAAATCTGCAAAATTAAAGGTACTTTGAGAAGAAAAAATTTAAAATATGCCCCTAAGACTGTATCATTATGCCCTATAAGACTGTTTCAATCAGAATAAAACCTACATCATTTTAAGCCGTTTTTGAGAAAATCGTAAAAAGGTGCAAAATGCATGTTATAAAGTAGATTTTCCGGTCGGCTGATTTTGATGAAAAAGGTTCTGTAACATCTCGGGCGTATAGCTGTCTTAAATATGAAATTTCAGTTGCATAGGACTTTTCGTTTTCGCCCGGAGTTACCACACATACACACAGACCTTTATGTGGGACTTGGTTTTTTGGACTCAAGGGACCCTAAAACGTGTATTTCAGTTGAAAACTGGAATTCGAAAATTTCATATATACGTGTATATATATATTTCATATATACGTAAGTAAACATGATTTTTAAACACGGAGAGGATTTAATTGAAATTTTGAAAAATGCTACGAACTTATTTTCAATATTATTGATGATTTAGTTTCAAAAATATAACTTTAACATTCGATATTTATTTATTTATTTTTTTTATATATATACATAGGGTTAACTATATTGGATTTCGGAAGATAAGACCTGGCTTTCAAATGTCAAACCCCGTTTAACACGTGCCGGGTCGATAAACTTGACGGTTGGTTTCCTTACTTTTTTTTTTTATTTATTTATATATATTTTTTTTATCATTCTGACTTTTTTTGGTATCCCATTTTCCTCTACGAATTTAAATTTATTTCAAATTGAGTGAATAGTGACGCACGAAAGACGTTTATGCCCGTGAAAGAATTTAGAATTGCTAATCACACGCCTCTATTAAATTTTCAATTGAGTTTCCTACTAGGAAATGTTTTAGGTTTCCTACTAGGCTTGTTGTATCGAATACAACACACTTTAAGAACATGAGATAATTACCCTTTAACATTGAAGATTTTTCCCTCGTAAATGGTAAGAAATCGATACAGATTCATATTTGGATTTTTTTTTTTTTTTATTAAATATTCTAAGATATTCAGACTGTCGAGTTTCCTATAAGTCATGCAAAGAAATTTCCCAAGGTCAATAAACTCGTCCAATAACTTTCCTGTCCTTCATATGATTTCATTCCATCTCCGTGGCCTTATCAAGTGAGTTACTTTAGCAGGTTAGTAATATTAACAGATATAAAGTTATTCCTCTTACTATAGTCTTCTATTATGTTTCTAATGTTATTTATTTATTTTTAATTATTATTTTCCCCTTTCGTAATGCATATAAAAGAACTTTTAATTTCTCAAATAGCAATAGTTAAACATATTTGGTTGGATATGGAACTTTAATTTAATATTATTATTTAATATCATGATCTCTCTATTTATTAAATGATAACGTGACTTTGGTTTCCGCAAACTCCACCTAAACCACAAGACGGTTTTTGATACCGTTTTCAACATTATTTAGGCCATCCCTTCCTGAAGATTTATTAGTGAAATTCATAGCAATTTAGATTTTCTTTAAACGGGAAAAATAAATTTTCTGTAACCGTGTTTTTTTCCTGAAATATACGTCGTAGAAGTATAATATACATGATTTAATATGCAATAAAATAAATCGAGCAATTTAATAGAAAGATTTTATAAGCGCATAAACTTGTGCACACATGTTATTTGTAATGTTGTGGATTAGAGAGATTATGGTGATTCTTGGTGATCCTACAGGTTCTATACTTCCATACTGAAATCAAGATTTTATAAAAAAAAAAAAAAAAAATATTATGTACCAAATCGTACGGAAGTTGCTAAAATAGGGGAAATGTAATAAACTAATACCGTTTATAATTATTTCTACTTTTAGATCATTTAAAAAAAAAATAGTTTTACTCTGAAGTAAATGGGTCTAACGTAGAAAATAAATCAACTTTAATTCATTAAAATGTATTTAGAAAAGGTTTTATAAAATTTAAAATTGTAATAAACCGAATAAAATAGGAACCGTTAAACATAACAAGCAAATAAACTTAAATAATTTTTGACCAATTTACCTTTCTAATTTCTGCTGATGATTAAATATAAGAATTGATTTACGTTATATAAAAAAAACGTAATATTTTCTTGCTAAGTGTACTTTTCATTACGATGAAATCATAATCTCAAAGTAATAAACTTTTAATTGGTCTAAATTAACTTTAAACATAGATGACACCACGTTTAAATTGCACCCGTGCCAAGCAAGGGCGGTTCGCTAGTTTAAAGTATTTTATAATGATACATTAGCAGTAAATTAATTACAGAATATTATTGTACACATAATATTGTTATTAAGTAATTGTGATTGATATAACTATACTAGTATTAAATCGGCTTTATTTCAATCATTCTTGATTGAATAATTAAAACTTTAATGCGAGCAAGACACGACTCTCACTTGCCTCCGTTTTTAAAATTAATTTAAGAACTTCCAAATTATATTTAGAGATGAAACATATAAGTAAGTAAAAATAGATAGGTTAAAGAATTACTTACTTCGAGTTTCTATAAAAACATGTATTTTATTAAACAATCTGTTATGTGAAAAAAGTGGAACGAAAGAAGAGGCATCAATTTATGTTTTGTTGTTCAATAAAATTAATTTAATAAAAAAAAAAAAAAAAAAAAAAAAAAAAAAAAAAAAAAAAAAAAAAAAAAACCTGTACCCCTACAATCCATGAAGGGTCTTGGGCTCAGTACATATAGAGATTCGTACTGTTTCTATGCCAACGGCAGTGCAATGAGGTGATTAGGCCTTAATCGCGCTCAGCCGCCAGGTTTTTCTCCAATTATTTTTGGGTACCCACTTTAAAGAGGCTGGGTCTGCCCCAGGAGGGTCTCCATACCCTAGGGTCGCCCCCCAACTGAATTAACAGAATAAATAATATTCTGCCATAGCCGGGATTCGAACCCAGGACCCGGAGCACATCAGACTAGCGCTCTATCCACTAGACCACGCCGCTCCTCTAAAATTAATGTAATAAATTATTTAAATACTGTTTTAATTATTTAAATAAAAAAAATACGTATGTAGCTTCTGTACTGTAAACATTTTGCTATAAATTGATTAATCCCAAACATGAGGTCTGGAGATACGAAATGTCCCGAAACGATAAGTAAGAAATCTTTACTTCCCATGCAAAAATAAATTAAAAATGTGAAGATGTCAGGGATCACTTGTAGCTGGGTGGCTAGCATAACAGCCTCCTATGCCAAAGGTCACGGGTTCAAACCCGCAGGTGGTCCTATGGGAGTAAAAAATCCTTAGTCATGCCGTCCTTCGGAGGAGACGTTAAAAAGTTGTTCCGAGCCTGTGCAATGTCGGGTACTCATTAAAGATCTTAATAAAACCTGGATAGGCAAAATTTAAGACTCCCACTGTAGCATCGATTAGCCATAGTAGCATAAAGTGACGTTAAATAAATAAACGAAAATGTCGTCCGTATTTTGAGTCAAATCGGTCCAAAAAAAAAATTAATAAAATGTTTTTGGGATCACACGCAATCGTAAATTTTTTAATTCGAGTCTTGAAGAATATTTAAGTTTTGAAATAAAATTCTTATATTCTAAGCTTTAAAAAAATAATATAAGATCATATTAAGTTCATGTGAACATTTATAGTAAAAATATCACAATTCATCATATTAAGTTCGTTCATAACAAAAATATCTCGGAATTTAATTTTTTTTAAATTTTACTTATCATATTTTTTTCTCTTTTAAACGTATGTATTAGTAAACAAATAAATTTTCATAAGTTCGACCGCCAACTAAATATACCGCAAGTAGCTGTGTATAACTCTGTAACGACTTATTACATAGATTATGAGTTTTTATATTACCTTTTTAAAACATATTCAAGCGTCTAAATTTTTATTGCTGCCCACTTGTATTGGGTTACGACCATAAACATCGTACTTATCAATCTAATCACTTGTTATATTTTTATCAACATATTTTTACATGTTGATTCGAGTAGTGTTTAGGGGAGATGAATAGAAGAGAATTGAAATATCTTCACTAAAAAATCATAAAATAGAATCATTATTAAAAAAAAAAAAAATACAGAATATACCGCAAGATGGTTTGTATTAGGCTTCAACAACTTATAATATTAAGGCTCTAAATTAACTGATAACTAAAGAACAATGATGAACTCTTTATCATATTTATTTAATATATAGTATTTTTTAGACATATCTTCTTTGTCATGCACTATTTGATACACAATCTATTCGTTCATTATATGTTTATCTTTCTTTCTAATAGATTTCTCAGAATAATAAGAAGGCGCCGCCAACAGAAAAAAAAGAAAAGATGCATATGACCTTGCACTCAGATAGTCCTTGGCGTCTAACCAATGCCAATTTTCTCCAAAACTCATTTTCCTTTCGTCTCATGAATTCCTCGTTTTTCGAAATATTTTATTTCGTTTTACAAAACATTTCTGATTTCAAGTAATAAAAATATAGTGCTCGCAACATTTCACTTGCCTCCGTTGTTAAAATGAATTTTTTTTAAAAATAATGTTAGGGATGAAAAAATCTGGTGCGAGCAACACACGACTTTCACTTACCTCCATTTTTAAAATAAATGAAAGAATTTTCAAAACAGTTAGAGATAAAAATACGTGAAACTATTAAGGAATTAATTAAATTAAATTGCTATAGAAACATGTGTTTCATTAAAAAATCTATTTTATTATTATCTAAAATAATCAGTTAGTTTTATGTTCATTTCATCACTCTCTATTAACTTTTAAAAGCTTGTGTGTGAGATAATATTTTTTCTAAAATATTTAGCTTTCAAACGGTATATCATACATGTATATTACTGCTCTTATGTTTAAAAACGAAAAAATAGCATTAAAAAAATATTTTTTCTGTTTTCTCCTTTAGTTGAGTATCGAATTTATTCAATTTATATATTTACCGGTTTTTCATCAGCGTTAACAAGATAATATAGATAATTTTATTAAATCTAAAAAATTAAAGGTACTTTAGAGGAAGAACATTTAAAATATCGGCATTTAAGCCCTGTCGGACCATTTTAATCAGAATAAAACCTACATGATATGAAAGCCTATTAAATTTTACATTGATATAGCGAGTTTAATCAAAATCGTCGGAACTGTTTTCGAGAAAATCGAAAAAAAGTGCAAAATGCATGGTATAAAGTGCCTCTTCTGGTAAGCTCATTTTGATGAAAAAAGTTTTGTCTCGTCTCGGGCGTATAGTTGTCTTAAATATGAAATTTAAGTTTCATAGGACTTACCGTTTACGCCCGGGAGTCAACACACACACACACACAGACCTTTTTGCGGGACTTGGTTATTTGGACTCAGGGGACCCTAAAACGTGTATTTCCATAACCAAAAACTATTTTGATAAAACCACAGCTTCTGAAAACCCATTAATAACCAAACATGTACTATTAAACTAATATTGTAATTTATATTGTGTAGGTTTTTTTTTTTTTTTTCCGTGTTACTTTTCCTACTGTCTTCGAACTCACAATCTGTAGCATGAGAGACTAGCGCGCTAGCCATTCGACCACGGGCTCCCCTTACAAAATGATGTTTCGGTTTCGCGAATTCCTCCTAAATAAACCACGCGTTGGAAATCCTTGGTTATGTCGTCCTTCGGAGTGGACGTAAAAATATGGTTCCGAGCCTGTGCAATCTCTGGTACTCGTTTAATATCCCTATCCTAATTAAACCTGGATTGGTTCTGGTATAGAAACATAAAGCGATGTATAAATATTAATAATAATATTTATTTATTTACAATATTTACAAGTACATATAGATACAAATAAGTTTTCTTACATGATTTCAGTTATCCTTTTATCATGATAATAATGTTTCAATGTTTCAATCATCGTTCGATTTACCTAATAATAATAATGAAATGTTTTGCTTAAGACAGTAGGAAAAATAACTATGTATAAATAAACAAACTATAATTTATGAGGGATATCAATGAGTGTTTAGTCGTTCTTAAAATGTTTTTTGTTTTTTTTAATATATGTGTTATCATAAATAAGCGGTGTTTTTCCCCTCTGTAGACAACTTTATTTTATAACTTTTTTGTCCCCTTTTTTTTTTTTTTGGCTGTCTGCGGTAGGTGAGTGTCCGCTGACGTTAGAAATACTGGCACTGACGCCCGTGCTGGCTGTCTACAACACCCAAATGACCCATTCCGTTGTTTTATTTTCGGTTGTTTGTATTAGGAGGCTCCAAGTTCAAAAGGGGTTCTTGACCAATAAAAAATAATAGTGTTGAAATAAGATATAAAATTTATTTTTATACACATTAAATTTTAATAATAAGTTGCTTTATACTTTGAACTAATAAGTCGGCCGCCTTGCTTCGCTCGGTTGAAATTTCAAAAATGTTTAAAAATATACTGTTGGACCGATTTACAGTTTATTGCAGAAATATAGATAGATAGAAAAGATTTTTTACATAATTACAATATACAAGCAATTGTTAATTATATTTGTAATGATTTCGGATTTCTTTAAAATCAACAGTATAATTTTGTTCTGACACTAGTTGAACATGTAGTTGAAGGTAGTAAGAATTGTAGAAAAAATATAGAAAAACCTACTCAAAAATAAATAAATACAAATAAAATAATGATGGCAGAAACCATGATTTTATATATACATAGAAAAGAGTCTTAAGAGCTTCAATACTATTCAATATCCAATACTATATTCAATACTAACTTTCCTGGATAACCTCATATTTAAAAGAATCAAAGGGGTTAAATAATATTACAAAAAATTGTAAATTTTTACACCAGCGAGGTTTTGCTGAGTATAAAAAAAAAAAAAATAAAAAAAAAAAAAAATATATATATATATATATATATATATATATATATATATATATATATATTTATTTAAAATCTCATTCGCTAATTTTATGTATGATATACTTCGCGCAGACAGAATATATCATGAAATTTAAGTTTTATTCACGACTTAAAACTAATCACTACACTACATTTAAGTTGAATTTTAAATGAGTTTATCGTTTAAGAAGAAGGTATTTGGCTAAAATAACAATTAAGTGTGATTACGAAAAACATGTTAATGTTGCACATTGGGCTTCTGGGTAGAATTACCTACTCACTTTAAAATAAAAATTGTTCTTGCATCCGAAGATGGTGTTATAGCCGAAACGTCGTGCATTCTAATGAAATATTGGTAAAGTATCAAATAATTAGTTGGTTTCTAAGTCTTCCAAAAACAGTTTATTTCAATAAACTTTAAACGAGTCGACGTTTCGAGGGTCTTCCCCATCACCAGGACTCACTAAGTTGTTTAAAAATCAAAATATCCATTTTTAATTAAAATTATGTTAATAATTTATGTTGTTAAAATTGTTTTTTTTTAAATTACCACTAAGGTTGTTGTTCCTAAAGATATGGGTGTTGTTCCTTGGTGGTAATTTAAAAAAAACAATTTTAACAACATAAATTATTAAAACAATTTTGATTAAATTATTAACAGTGAGTCCTGATGGGGAAGGTCCCCGAAACGTCGTCATGTTTAAAGTTTATTGAAATAAACTGTTTTTGGAAGACCTAGAAACCAACTAATTATTTGATACTTTACCAATTTTCTATTAGAATGCGCGACGTTTCGGCTATAATACCATCTTCGGATGCAAAAACAAGTTTTTATTTTAAGATGAGTAGGTGTCGTCGTTTCAGAGGCCTTCTCCATCATCAGGACTCACTGAGTTGTTTAAAAATTAAAATATCCTTTTTTAATTAAAATTTTGTCAATAATTTATGTTGCTTAAATTGTGTTGTTTTTTTAAATTACCTACAAGGAACACCCATCTCTTTAGGAACAACATCCTTGGTGGCAATTTAAAACAAACAAAACAATTTTAACAATATAAATTATTGACAAAATTTTAATTAAAAAATGTATATTTTAATTTTTAAACAACTCAGTGAGTCCTGATGATGGGATAGGCCCCCGAAACGTTAATTCGGTTTAAGTTTATTGAAATAAACTGTTTTTGGAAGACTTAGAAACCAACTAATTATTTGATGTCATATTGCAATCTTCCGTTTAACCTGTTTTTATTGTGGTTAAGTATAATTATTAGCCTCAAATTCTTTATATATATATATATATATATATATATAATCATTATTATTCGTAACTGCGTCACTGCGCATCCAGTAAATGTAATATATTGTTCGCGATCAGTGTCCTGAATTATTACTAATTTCTAATTAGTGAGTAGATCTCTTGCCCATCTTCTTTTAAGTCTTCTTTGTGGTTGATCTGGTAACAGAGAAGAAGTGAAGAAACGAGTTTAGTTTATTTGGGTGATTATGTGCTGATTAATTAAACTTGTCATGAATGTAAGAATGATTGTGTCATTGTGTATCGTATGATTCGAAACATACCATAAGGAATTTTCGTAAAATTTTGGATTGGGTGGTTTGTATTTTGTTTGTGAGTACGTGTTTTGCAGAACCACCAAGTTCTGCTCCGTATGTGCATATTGGTCTCAGTAGAGTAGTGTATATTAGTCGCTTGTTTCGTAAATTTAGTGATGATCTGTAATCCAATAGATGAGAAAGTTGTTTGTAACATCTTGTTGGTTCTTGTCGCTTTAATTTCGTATGTACGGATATAGTCCGAGGTATCGTACGTAGATTTTCGAAGGTAATAAATTGTCGATTTACACAGCTTACCGTAGAGAAAAGTTTACGTGGTTTGATTTGGAGGCATTAATTTTGAAAATACTTTTTTTTTTAATTTATTTATTTTTAAATGTCACTAGTTTTATTGTATTGAAAAAGCTGTAAAAACTACTGGATCTTAGCGCCATTTCTCGAAATAGACACATGAGTTGTCCCGACCGACATTTCAGCACGGAGAGAATAAAAAAAAAAGAAATGAGATAAACTGTTCAGTGTGAAGGTCACTTCATTCACAGATGCTTGCGTGCGTTTGTCTGATAAATCTTCTCTTGCGTAATAATGGGAAATGGAAGGAAAAAGACAAAAAAAAAAAAAAAAAATTGTTTTCCTGTCATATTTTTCACAAATATAGAGAATGATGAGGCGGGCGTAGCTTCGTGAGTTATAAAAATTAGTTTTTATTAGTTATAAAAAATATCTCTTGCTATGTTTTTTCATATAAATTTTAAATTAATTATTCATATTTTTTCTCTTTACCTGCATTATTTAGATAACTTTTTTTTTTTTAATTTATTTAACGTCACTTTATGCTTCTATGCCTGATCGGACGATGCTACAGTGGAAGTCCTAGATTTTGCCTATTCATGTGTAATTAGGATAGGGATCTTTAACGATTACCTAACACCGCACAGGCTCGAGACCACCTTTTTATGTCCTCTCCAAAGGATGGCAAAACTAAGGATTTTTTACTCCCATTAAAAAATCCTAGGACCACCTGCGGGTTTGAATCCTTGACCTTTGGCATAGAAGGCTGTTATTTTAAAATTTAAAATGTATTGTTCTACTAAACAAACTGTTATGACAATAAAATAGTTATATATAATTTATAAATCTTTAAATTAGTTATTGAACTTACTGCACTATTACTGCATAACATTAAACATAGAAGATGGAGCAATTTTCTAGTACATTAATAACATGATTAATATTAGTTTGTTGTTATTAATCCATTAAGGCTTAAAATTTAAGTTTTTCCTTACTCTGAACTGTAACTAATAGCACTGAAAATGTAACTAATCTCTTTTTAAGTCCTTGTACTACTTCATAAAAGTGCTAGGCTTAAGACTTAGGATTATGTCTTATGTGTTAAAGTAATTAAAGCTTCCTTTTAAACAATTATACATTTATACATAGTTATACAATTATCCTTTGACATATATCGCAAATCCATGCTTCTGTAATATGTTCTGTCTGTAATTTTTATAATAATATAAACTGTCATAAGTGTGCATACTAACATACAAATAAAAAGCTTTACAAACTTCTATTTGCTCAGTTCTTAAACTGTTACAGAGTTAATTTCTAGTAACTTTCATCTCTGAACTTTTACTTCTGTTATACAAAGGATTAATAAATAACTCGTAACAAAGGAAGCCTTAATAGCTTAAATATTTATATAGTTATTGGATGACTTAATTGAGAATATAAGAAAAACAATAAGAATTATTGATGTGTTGCATAATTACTTTCATAAAGTTAAAATTTTGTTGGATAATGTTTAATATTAGAAAACTGATATTTCCAGTAACTGTTACTTCCTGTCTACTTACAACTAACGAACTACCAACATTATCCGAAAAAACATGAGATGGCTATGATTTAAAATTTTTAAACAAAGTGACAATGAATGTTTGTAATTTAATAGTAATATTGTTTATTTCCACTTCCCAGTAGGTTTGGTCACCGGGGAAGTTAGACCATCACCTCCGTAAGGAGAGGCCTGTAGGGATAACATTAAGCAACTAAGGAACATTAATTATATAGTTTTGTTTTTGTTCATTTAACAAGTATATGCATTATTATTATTTTTCACATATCATTATATATATATATATATATAATTTTTTTCTCTTTCCAATTATATGATAACTTTTTATTAGATTATATTAGAAATTATATTTGATTATGTTAGAAATTATTTTAGAACTAAAAGTTAATATTATAATTTTTTAAATGTTATACTTGCAATAAAGGCTTTATTCATTCATTCATTCATTCATTCATTGTTTATTTATTCTAGGACTAGTCTCTTCAGTATAATAGAACAAGGAATAAAAACTGGATTTAAGACTGGTGTCTTCGAGTAAAATAATTGAATTAAACTAATACAATGAACAAATAAAATAACTCAAAAGATAAATTCAAGTAAAAATGTACAAACAACATAAAAAAAATGTATGTTAACATGAGAACAGAAAAATAAGATATAATAAAAAATATAATAAGATTTAAAAAAGTAAATATATACTGTTTAAAAAAAAAAGAGAGAGATAGAAAAAAATTAAAATTACAATTCTTTAAATTGTTTGCAAAATAATATATAATTTAATCTTAAGTCTTTCAAAAGATAATCATTTCAAACAATATTCGCTCTTGGATGTACCCATGAAAAATTTAATAAATAAATAAACATATCTGTCTGCTTTGTTAATTCGATTTCCCCTGAAATTAGCATCTACTAGGGATTATTTGGGAATTGAATTGATAGGAAATAGCTGAATTGACGGGATTTAAATGTTGAAATATAGCAATATAATTGCGTATGTATAGTATAATTAATATATATAATTCCCCTTGCCTTAAATACATGAGTGATATTTTAGCTTAAAACATTATTATTTTATGGAACTATTATTTATAAATGCGTTACCATTAATTCTCCACTTTCCATAGATCTCATGATATTCCCTTATGACTATATTATGGGACTTATTACTTAAGTATTATGGGACTCTTTTTGGGACCTTGAACTATTTTTCTTGTAGCTGGGTGGCTAGCATAACAGCCTCCTATGCCAATGGTCACGGGTTCGAACCCGCAGGTGGTCCTAGGATTTTTTAATGGGAGTAAAAAATCCTTAGTTATGCCGTCCTTCGGAGGGGACGTTAAAAGGTGGTCCCGAGCCTGTGCAATGTCAGGTACTCGTTAAAGATCCCTATCCTAATTAAACCTGGATAGGCAAAATTTAGAACTCCCACTGTAGCACCGTCCGATTAGCCTTAATAGCATAAAGTGACGTTAAATAAATAAACAAACAATCCATCTAAAGCAGAAAACTGAAGAAAAAAAAAACATTTTTTAATGCAATTTTTTGTTTTTGAATATAAGAACAGTCATATAGTGTATAATGTACCGTTGAAAAGCAAAAGATTTTAGAAAAAATATTTTCTTATACACAAGCTTGTAAAAATTAATAAAGAGTGATGAAAATAAGTAATTATT
Source organism: Piezodorus guildinii (assembly GCA_023052935.1). Classification (NCBI taxonomy): domain Eukaryota; kingdom Metazoa; phylum Arthropoda; class Insecta; order Hemiptera; family Pentatomidae; genus Piezodorus; species Piezodorus guildinii. The sequence continues at coordinate 70,268,663 of CM041293.1, forward strand.
TTATATATTATTATAATAGGTTTTTTAATTTAAAAAAATGTTTCTATAGAAATTTAATTTAATTACTTTTTTCATAGTTATACTCATTTTTATCTCTAACTGTATTTGGAAATTCTTTAATCGATTTTTAAACAGAGGTAAGTGTAAGTCGTGTGTTGCCCGCACCAGATTTTTTTGTACTATTGATTTGATAATAAGAATTCCCAATTGCTATTTATTATTGAGTAAATTGAACTTCCTGAGTGAATCCTCTGGCTATATAATATAGTATAATTTTCATTAAGCGGAATTACTAAGTTTTCCTAATATTATCATTATTCTGAGTAAATAAAAAATAATAAACCATTGTGTAGTGATTTGCAGTGTTTTTTCCGTGTAGGGGGTCTGATATCTGCTCATACAATATGTCGAGACAAACTGTACACAGAAGTGACGATGATTATCATTCATTGTTTTATTTTTGCTTATGTCTACATATAGTATTAACTTCCACATTATTTTTCCTTTTAGTATAGTGTGCTATTTAATAAAAATATTTAATAATCAAACATGGGTATTAAGAAAAATTTAGACATAAAATTGTACTATATTATATTCTTTTTAATCTTAGCTATTAGTAGACATATACAGTATGATTATAAATTGTATATATGTGTACATACAAGGAATAATCATTCCCTCTCAATTATTATCCATGGTTGTTTAGAGGCAGACATCTTTCACTCTAATTATTGCAACATATTTAACTTTTGGTAAATTAATAAATAATTTTTACTTTAAATCCCAGTAATAAGTTGGTTGATTGTAGATTGTTATATACTTAGGTGAAACTAAGTGAATAAAATCATAGTTATGTTGTCGATTTGAAACTTTAGTGTCTGATTGATATAATATTTCCTTGCTCTTATGTGTTCATTTTTTGAACCAGTTATTTGTAAAAACATATGTTATAACATATTGTAATCAATATATAAGTAAAGCAATATCCTCTTACATAAAATAACTTTATTATCTGAAGTTACATTAGTTCTTATTATAATATTTTATATTTTGGGAAGTGTTCCCTATTTTGAGGACAAATTCATTATTCAAATTCTCAATATTCTTATATACATTTAATCATAATTATAATTACAACATCGGACACTATACTAATTCCTAGTTCAACACCAAGTTTCATCTTCACAATTGTGGACAAAGATTTTGCTTAACTTATCTTATATATCGTGTACAATTTAATATATCTCCTGACTAAAAAACGTTATATGATATTTTTTTAAATAAAATTAATCATATAATTACAATTATGTATTTTTGGATTATATAAACACGACAATGAAGCATTAAAAGTAATTCCTGATTCCACAGATTTTATAATAATGAGCTGTAATTTAGTTGAAAAATCAAGTCTTTTAAATTAGCATTTCTTTATTTATTTATTTTTTTATCTAGATTAAATACTTAAATTTTGGGATCACTTGTAGCTGGGTGGTTACTATAACAGCTTTCTATGCCAAAGGTCACGGGTTCAAACCCGCAGGTGGTCCTAGGATTTTTTAATGGGAGTAAAAAATCCTTAGTTATGCTGTCCTTTGAAGGGGACGTTAAAAGGTGGTCCCGAGCCTGTGCGATGTCAGTTACTCGTTAAAGATCCCTATCCTAATAAAACCTGGGTAGGAAAAATTTAGGACTCCCACTCCACATTAGGACTCCGATTAGCCATAGTAGCATAAAGTGACGTTAAATAAATAAACAAAAACAAACTTAATTTTTATCTACACATAATTTAATGCTATTTTTATTTTATTTCAGTTTGGAAGGTCGATTCGAAGATGAAGAACTTAGGCAGATATTAGATGATATTCAGACCAAAAGAAGTTTGCAGTACTAGGTAATTATTATTATCTTACAATGAAGTAAATGTTATATTTTATATTATAGTGGATGTGGTGAATGGAATCACAAAGAATTGGTAGAAATAAAAATAAATCCTCCTTATTTGCTTTAAATTTACTAACTACAGGGATAAAAATGATTTTAAGTAGTCATTATTAAACAATAAGTGATCCCATTTATCAATTATTTAATTTTAATACATTTATGCCTAAATAATAAGAGAAAGAATTTTTGTTTTGTGATTAGGTAATAGAGTTTGTGTTTGCTGCTGTTTCGTTAATCAAATCAAGAGGAAGTCAATAATTAAAAAAGCCGCAATAGAAGAAAATATTGTGGCTGATGCATTTTGGACCTACTTCTAACAGGCATTGGAAAATGGCTGTCTTAGATACTGTACCATTTATATCTCTAAAGAATACTCGTTGGTTGTATCGAGGAGAAGGAAATGCTAACCTAGTCATTACGATTCCCGATGAAAAAGTTATTATTAGACTGGAAAAATGTGACTATCACATGAAAATTAGTAGCGAAATCATAGAAATGAGGGAGCAGAAAGTCAAACGAGGTGTCGAATTCCACATGAAGATAATAATGCCATTTTTAGGAAAGGCATTTATTCAACCACCCTTCTTAGGTAGACTTCATCAAGAAGAGATTGCTGAACTAGACTTGGAACTCTTCGAAAAACGTCCTAAGTTTCGTCTAGAAAAAGGAATACGCTATGAGTTAGTGACTATCCACCCAGATTACACTTACCTGCCTCCTTCCTTGATAAACCATTCAATAGAAAAACCGCTCAACGGGTCTTCAGGCTCTAAGAAATGGACCAATATACATAATTGTTTCTCAAAGATCAGCTTTTTGTCCTACCTTCCAAATCAGATCAAAAATCACAAATCTAATGAATCAACCTACTGTATTGAAATAAAACCAAAACAAGGATGGGTTTATCCGGCTGACAGACATCATCCGAAGTGTACTTACTGTTTAAATCAGTTTGTAAAGATCAAAAAGAAGAGAACAGTACGAAAAAGTGAATATTGTCCTTTGGATTTGTTCTCAGGCAATTTGAGTAGAATGAAGAAGGCTATAAGAAACTTACTAATTACTCCGCAGAATAATCTCAAAATTTTTAAAAATGGTGACCTTGTGTACGGTGATGAGACCAAAAGAGATATTACGGAAATTCTCTTGGAATGGTTAGAGCCTCAAAACAAAAATAACAGCTTTAATGAAGAACGGCTTTTAGACAAATGGGCTTCCCTTGTTGCCGAAGCGTTGATGAAGCAATTAACAGAAGAACCTCCTTTTGATTTAACCTTGATTAATAACAAAACGGAATCAAAAAATTACAATAAAAATACATCCCCATTGAGAGGAATAGTTGAACCATGTAACTGGTCACCTAGCATTCTTCCTAATAATTGTATATTGAACAGGATTTTGATGATGCAGAAATTACAGGAGCTGGATTTCTCATCCCTATATGATATTTATTGCAAGAAGAAGAGTACTGAAGGAGATTACGACTACGTTGACAGATTGCTCTATTATAGTGAACCACCAGGCGATATCGAAAGATATTTGCTATCAACTACAGCAAAAGACTGTTCTATATTTATTGCTTTTCAGCATACAATGTTCAAATCTGATAATAGCCTCCATTGCATTCAAGACTATGACGGAACTATGTATTGGATGAATGTAGGAATATCAGATATAGATCCAAAACCACTCTCGTGTATCGAAAAGCATTATAAAAGAGATAAAGACGTAGTTGATGCTGTTTTTAAATACATTGAACAAACTGGATGACCCTTGTTTATACCTATTTATTATTTGATTTACATTCGTGATCTTTAAACTTGCCCTAGGTTTTATAATTGTGTTATCGTGTTCTGTTTGGTTTTTGTGCAACATTATTTATAATATTTATGTGTTTTTTAAGTGAAAATTATTTATTTTTAAAAATATATTTGTGCTCAACAATTTTTGTTATCCTTGTTATAATTTTGTTTTTTAAATTTTTATATTACAATTTTCGAAGCCTGCATCCATAGCTAAAGTCTGATCCGTCCATTAGCTGAAATATGTATTGTTGCACGGGCTAACATAACGTCTTTTTTACATGCAGTATGTATGATATCTATGTATTATATATTCCTTTGTATTTAAAACCTTATAAGTATCAATACTCATTTTACTTAAGTATTACATTATTTAAGTTCTTTATTGATTCGATGTATGAATTCATGAAATAGTTTGCCATGACACAACTAACACTTAATATTCATCTTTGTAAATATATAAACATAATCTCGATTTTCTAAATTAAATATTATTTATTGCATCAGTGTTATAATTAAATTATTGATTTTAATGTATTAGTTTTTGCTGGAATATATGTACTTTGATTTTTGTTATGTACTTTGTATTTTAAATTATATTCAATTATTAAATATTAATTTATTTCTGTATTTAAACCAAATTTGATATGAAAGTGAAATAGCTTATTGTATATTTTATGTAGCGGTAATGCAAAGGCTGCCATGCCAAAAGTTAATGTAATATGTAATGATAAAATAAATTATTCAAATATTTTTTTATTCAGCATGTAATCTAAGCAATCTTCTTAAATTATAAAATAACCAGAGGATTGTGTAATATAAATGTAGAACATGTTTTATACTTTTTTTAAAATGTACTTAATGTCAATACCTAGTTGTACTTTTTTAAAGTGTTAAATTAAAGTCATCCAGTACCAACATTTTGTTTAGTTTTATTAAAACCATGAACAAGGGTCTGAAGCTACTTTTTAGCTCCCATTGGCTTTTCAATTACTAAGAGTTTTCTCAAGCTGCCTGTTAATGAATGTATTTATTTTGCACTTAAGAAGGGTGGAATATAATGTCAATTGCTTTGTGTCAATAATTCTTTCCCACTCATGCTAAATAATTGTGAAATTTGCTAAATACCCCTGTTCGTGGCTTTGATTAAATTCTTTCTCTTATGATTGAAGCGTGTTGTTTTATCTTCTCCTTCTTTGTGATACCACTCTCCCCTTCCTGTCATTTTTCCTTTATTTTAATTTTTTACAAATACATAAAAATAATTATTTTCTTCCCATTTTCATTTATTTTTATATATTAATTTTATATATAATTTATTTATTTTTTGTTGTTGTTATAGTTCATACCCTCTTAATTTCTCATTTTTGTTTTATTTAATGTTGGCTTTAAGGTAAAAATAACTAATTCAATTTTATTATATTTTTAAATATTGATATTATCCATAAAAATATGAATGTAGAACTAGCCTGAAATTATTCATATTGTTATTAAAGTAGACTGCGTTACTAGAAAATTAAATAATTTATATTGGTCACCTTATTCAGAAATAAAAGTCTAATCTTAACTAAAAATTTACATAATTAGGAAATGTGATTTCCAACCTTTTAATCCATTAAAAAAAAAAATGGATTTATTCATTCTGTAAATTTCCTAGTATAATATTATAAGCTATTCTATAGCTTTGAATTCATATATCTTTATTAGTTAATTCACTTTATTAAATTAGTATTTGAATCAATTGAAATGCTAGTCTTTGTGTTGTATTAGTGGTAATATTTATGGGAGAAGATAGTTGAGGGTGCAGTCAAATAAAAACACAATAAAGTTTTTTTTAAATATTTATTTAAAGAAATTTACAACTGTATTAAATCAATACAACAATTAAATATGATTGCTATATGGTTAGAACACATGGCAGTCCTGTGAAGAAAGTACCCATTGGTAGCACTCCAATGTCTAATTTAAGGTCTGAGGTCTCTTGGCCATTTTCTTTTAAGGCGCCTCGGTGGGTTGTCGGGAATAGATATGGAGGAGAGGTCACAGATAAGCGGGTTTGAGTGGGCAGGGAGTTTGGAATGAAAAGAGGTATATCTGTAACGGGCCAAGTCTTCAACTAATTGGATATTTAGGTCTTTATGGATGATTTTATTGGTAACAAAGTAAGGAGCATTGAAGATTTTTCGAAGGATTTGGGACTGCAAGGGTTGGATGCGAGAGGAATTTGATGGTTTAGTAGACCCACATAGCTCAATGCCGTAGGTCCAAATAGGCCTGATAATTGTTTTATAAATGAGTTTTTTGTAGTAAGTAGATGTTTTGAGCATTTGTCAAGTAAGTGTTGTAGTAATCTGTATCTATGAGCAGTTTCCTGTCGTTTCAGTCTAGTATGAGGATTCCATGTTAGGTGACAATTAAGTATAAACTTAATTTAATGGTGTCGACGTTTTGGCCTAAATCTAGGTATTCTTAGGGGCAATTGAAGGAGTGAGAGTCCAACATATTAAATAACTTAAAACATGCCTTTTTATTTTTTTTTTTTTTTTGAAACTGCTGATGAAGCGGTGAAAGATTATATATGGAGAAATATATACTCCAGTGATTGTATATATTTATATATATATATATATATATATATATATATATATATTATAATATACTTATTTTTAAAAATATATTCTTTTATAAAAAAATCAATCAACACAAATAGCACTTCATTATTATTCAATTTACTCTCAGGGTATGGTATGGGTTCTTGACAATCAGGCACATTTTTATTATTTATATAACTTTTTTAATCATAATTATAACTTACAAAAATAACACAACAAACAATATGCAGGCAGGCTAACAATGATTCTTCATATCCCTACAGCAGTTCCTCCTCTTCATATTCAACTCCACACTCTCCAAGTCCCACTCAAAAAACTACTGACTCCTATCAGCTCATAACCCCAACTCTGACTGCGTATGCCCAGGTATCTTTCTTCTACCTGGGTTTTTTACCTGGATTGTCCCTTGCATCCAAAATGGAAGTTATGTTTACAAACAAACATTCAAATTGGAGCTGTTAATTTTTATTTTTATTCTATTTTGAATCTAATTGTTAGCCTGCCTAACATAATATTTAAATAATAAATAATTGTATAATTTATATAAAAAATGGGTATATTACAATATATATATATACATACACATCAGACTCTCACTCCTTCAATCGCCCTTAAGAAGGCCTATAATTTAGGCCGAAACGTCGGCACCATTAAATTAAGTTTATACTTAATTGTATGTTTATTTGACTGCAACCTCAACTAACTTCTCCCATATATACACACAGTCAACCATTCTCACTTCATGGTAATATTTATGTATAATACAGACCTTTCATCTAATGGTCTGGTGGCGGATAGATTCCCAACCTCACTGTTTCTTTCCTTATCTGCTGATTGTACCCTCCGGCCCCTTTTTATCCCCACATTTTTCAAAGATCTCACGCAGCCTCCACCTAAAGTCCGTTTCCAGGTCATCCATTTCTTTGTATAATTCTTTGGTAGGCCTCAACCTATATCCCCCTGGTAAGTTTACTGGCCCATAAATCCTCCTCAAGATCTTCCTCTCTATTCCCAAAAGTTTCCTTAAGTTAGGAAGAGAAGCGGTCTCCATTCCATACAGAATAACCGTTTTGACAACCGTGTTACAGTGTCTTGTTTTCGGTCTTGTTGATGGATCCTTTTTACAGTATAGGCTACTGGAGGCAAAGCTGAGTCTTTCCATCTTGACCAGCCTCTCCTCCATACCCTTTCTCTCGGAGCCATTACTACAAATAATTTCCCCTGAATACCTGCAGCTATTTGTGACCCTGATTTCCCCATACTTACTTTTTTTCCCAAAAGTTTCGATCAACACCGGTTTTTTCTAATGATATTCTGCAAACCAACTCTTTCAGCTATTTCTTTTGGGGTGTTTAGCTTCTATATTGCTTGATCTGCAGATTCCGCAGGGAGGGCCAGATCATCAGCATACGCCAGACAACTTACTTTGACCTTATTCTTTTTTGGTCCCTAATTTTGCCCCCGTGCTATTTTTGACCCATAACTCCTTCATTACTTTATCCAGCACTACATTGGACAGCATCAGGAACAGACAAACCCCCTGCCTGAGCCCCATCCTGACCAGAAAGGGCCCACTGATGACTCCTTGGAATTTCACCTTCGAGGTCGTGTTGTTTAGCGTTTGCTCAACCAACCTCTTTGTCTTTCCATCCACTTCATATTCTTCTATTATCCCCAGTAAAGCTCTCCTATCCACAGAATCGTAGGCCTTTTTAATGTCCACAAAGGAGATATAAAGATTGAATAAAAGTTGAAGTTCAAGCTGAACAATATTTGATTGGTTCATAATAAATAGTCCTTCAATAATAGACTTTTACTGAAATAAAAACCACAGTGTCTTTATAATTATTTTCGAGTAAATATACCCATGACATATAACCCTTAAGTGTAATTTCATCCCTCATTTTGCTAGACCAATGGTGTATCTTAAATATATTATTGATGAATATCATTAGTTGGTTGTTGGAAAATTCAGAAGTCCAGATGGTAGTCTAGAAAGAAGCAATGAAAACATTATTTATTGTTTTGGCATCATTTCAAACTGTAGCAGGTCTTTGTCAGGGTATCTTAAGGTATAGCAGCTAGGAAACTGCATCCATTGTTTCTTTATCGACTGCCTCCAGAAAATCATTTTCTTCCTTCTAAAAATTTTTATATTTTCTTAGTAATTCCAAACACTTGCCTGAAATTATTTACACAACTATAAAAGGATACCACTTTACAAATCTGTCTAGACTCGCCCCCTAATGAAAGACTTTTGTTGGAAAATCGCAGGTTTGTTATTGCATAATTTCTAATAAATTTGTTCAGTATTTAAAATAAATAACTTAATAATAGTCATTTTGTTTTAAACTTGATGCTCTTTGAGTCTTTTCTTGTTCAGTTTTGTATTAGAAAGCTTTTCAATAATTTTTAGCTTGATCTAAGTAGATTTTTCGCATGCTATCTCCTATACTCTTGAATACCTAGTTTCATCAAGAATCAATAAAATGGATCAATTATAAAGTTATTCAATGATGGAGTGCAACTTGCCTTGACAAATACTTCCAGATTAGAAGAACATTACTTTTTTCTAAAATTATTTTTAATGAATATGAAAACATCTTGCTGTGCTTTATCAGAACAGAAAATAGTAGGATCTCTACTTCACACCGTAGTCAGGAATTGTCTGTTTTAAAGAGTGCTAAACAAATTTGCCATTAAACATATTATAAAATAAATATTTCACTATTTTGCTTTATTTATCTTTTCACTTTTCCGATCCAAATTTTAAGTTGTCAGAATAATTGATTTACATTACTTATGAAATTAGTAACACAGAAAAATGATGTGCCTAACAATACTGCGTCCGATGGGCATCTATTCGAATGATAGACTAAAACGTGAATGGAAGATTGATCTAGTTTCTGAAATCCTCTATTCTATAACAGGGATTAACTTTATTACTTATTCTATTAGTTTGAAATTATTATAATTTACTAAAATAAAACCTTAGTACTCAAATATTTGTCAGCACCTCCCGCATTTACTCCTGAACAACATATGAGACTGAAATAATTTAATTTTGTACATAACTTTTATTAATTTCATCATCATTTTGTTTATAATTATCAGAAAGATAGATGCAGAATAATAATAAGATTACAGAAATATTTAATTATGTAAGATTTTAGTGAGTTGTTTAGTGATGAATGGATCTAAGTTGTTGATTATTATATGATGAAAGAATCTTTATTATCAATCATAACCTACAAGCTGTAATAAGAAATATCATAAGAGAATCATTATTATTAGAGATATATTGCTAATTTGCAAAAAAATTGATCTTATTTCTCTATTTTTGATTAAAATTAAAAGTTTCCTTATTTCTATATTAGATTTCCTTTGAGTTGAATTACGCTTAAGTATAGTTTATTCCTATATTGTTTCTGTTATTTTGTTTGCCATTAAATGTTAGTTTTTATAATAGCAGGATATAATGACGGATGAGTTTTAGTAATAATTTTCTTATTAATAATTGTTAAGACTGGAGATGAATGTATTAGAGATGGAATTTTATATATATTTGTAACTTAATTTTTAACAACGTAAATAGTAAACATAAGTTTTTAAAAATAAACTCATTAAGTTTAATTTTGTATATAACAATTATGAGAAGCTAATGGGATCTGAAATCATAACACCGATACCATCAATAACTTTTTAAATACTATTTAGACAAATGTCTAAGATCAGCCTTAATGGTTTTTACTTGTTATTAAAATTAACAATATTACATATCTTTTTTTTCAATAATCATGAAATTAAAGTAAAAAACAATGCCTCATTACTTCTGCTTTACCTCATTATTATATGAGATTTACTGAATGCAAATAAAACTTTTTTTTTTCATTCACCAGAAACACACTGTCTTATTGAACCATTCATTTCCTTGCTGTCCTTTATAACATTCATATAAACCAAACATGATTACCCCCAAGAATAATTTACTTTCACCAATTAAATGATAGGTTATGTTAAATATTTGTAATAGTGAATTGTTTATTTATTTGACGTCACTTTATGCTACTATGGCTAATCGGACGATGCTAGTGGGAGTCCTAAATTTTACCTATCCAGGTTTTATTAGGATAGGGATTTTTAACGAGTACCTGACATCGGGTGCTGCTCGGGACCACACCTCTTAACATCCCCTCCGAAGAACGGCATAACTAAGGATTTTTTACTCCCATTAAAAAATCCTAGGACCACCTGCGGGGAATAGTGAATTAAAATAGTACTTTTAAATAACAAATAGTGCATTAGTTTTAATTCTGAGAAAATAAACTGCTCATTAGTACTATCTATTATTTTCTACTTGTTTGAATTAAAGCTCTTTTAAAAAACCAATACAGAATCCTCTACTTAAGAAAAATTTAAAAAACCTAGTATCAATACAACCTCTGAAGGGTCCTGGATTGAGTACATATAGAGATGCATTATTTACTAAACCCAAGATCCTCAGCCACGAAGTTTCCTCCCCTCCCATTTTCTGGTACCCACTTTATAGAGGCTGGGTGTGCCCCAGGAGGTTTGCCCAACGGCTGAAACAACAAAATAAATAATATGCCTCAGCCAGGATTTGACCCAAGGACCTGGAGAACAGTAAACAAGTGCTCTATCCACTAGACTACGATGAAAATAAAAATATGTAATTACTAATTGATCAATTTTATTACCTGAAGCAAGAATAAATCAAGTTTCTATTTTTTTTTTTTTTTTTTTTACTCAGACTGAATCTTTAAAATAATTTAATGTGGCATTTATTAATTTTGTTTATATTTTTTTCAATTACTTCATCATGGTTTTCCACAAGAGCTCTTGCTAATCCAATACTGTTTAGAATAGGTTTAATATTTCCACATAGAAGTCAGTCATTTACCAATAGCATAATAGTAAATCCAAAATACCTTTTTAGGAGAAGTTAGTCTTTATTTTATTATGAATATTTAGTCAACAAAATCAAATAATTTGCTACCATTCAATACTAAGTAAAATTATTTTGTATATTTACAGTTTATATTGATGGGCCATTTCACTTAAAAAGTCTTATTATAAGTTTTCACTATTGAATATTTTTCTGAAATCCCAAAATACTTTGAAAATGGCAAGATAAAATAACTTCAAAAATATAAGGTAAGATAAAAAATACAACATGCATCGAGAAACATAAGTGTAATCTCCAAGGAGATTACACCACAAGACCCAAGGCCTACATGGCCTGTCATGCCACTGGAAGAAGAAGAAATATATATATATATAATAAATAAATATACATCATATATAAACAATATATGTTTTGTCCAACAAAACAAATCCTTGCATTTTTCTTATAGGAATTATAATATAAAGTATCAAGAAAGATCAAACTGTTAGGTCAACGTTTATTTAAGGGAATTAAAACTACAAAAGAATATTTAAAGGGGAAAAAAATAACTTTTAAAAACTTTAAGAAACACAGGAGAAGTGAAATTACCTGCTTAAATTTTGTTATTTTCTTCACCCAAAGTATCTTCTAGAAGATTTGTTTTGTCATTGCATATCATTTTCTTTTTACGCCTTTTTAAATAATAGTTCATTTCGTTTCTGGATTTCTTGACCAGATGTATTCTATATTTTAATAGCACTTGTTTGTTATTTTAAAGGAACTTAATCCCTGAATAAAGTTTTTTATCTATTTCTATATTGATGCGATTATTCTTTTTTTAACAAAATAAACATTATATTAGAACTGTGTGTGCATATAATATTTGTGCCAATCCCATTTAAATTTCAATAGTTGTTTTGCATTGATGGTTTATTCCAAACTTACATTTCCAAGTCGATTTCTGATTATGCGTTTATTCATAATGTCTAAAATACATTTTTAATTTAATATTCAACGATTAAATACCATATTTTTCTTGATTGGGGCATTTTTCATAAAATTTGCTGGGCTTTTCCAATTCATCTGTGTTTCAAATTAATAATATTGTTATCAAATCTAAAATTCTTGCTATATTTAAAAATGTTCAATTATCTTATTGCATTGTTATTTATTTATTTATTTTCTAACATAAAGGCTTTTCAATCACTAGGGTTATTTTAGCCCTAAATTAATAATACAAATACAATCATTTAAGTAAAATACTAACAAAGTCTAGATAATTACCTATAAGAAAAGAATAAAATAAAAAGAACTATAAAAATATTAAAGATCAAAAAGATGAACATATTTTTTTTATTTTTTAATTTTGTAAAAAATTGATGTATCTTTTAGATAGTTCATCAGTTTTGTGACCGACTCCTGGGCATTTTGTTATATTGTCCCAATGTCGGTGCCCTTACCAATCCCTCTTTGCCCTGCTTAGAACGAAAAGCAATCCAACAGTATATGGGTTACTGTGAGGATAACCCCACAGGAGATACATTGAGGTGGTGACCCCCTCGTCATCAGGTAACCATGGGTCAGTCTTGTGTGGCCAATCCTCAGTCGAGCCAGCACTACCTCCTCCTTCCTGCACAGCCGTAGGTCTGCTCCACCCTACCCTTGCCTACCCTCTCCAATGCTTTTAATTGTGTTAAGTGGGTCCACAGAAGATGTGTTTGTTAAAGCCTTAAGAGCCGAGTTTGAATCGGTGCAGATAAATGTGTTCCCAGTACTCTATCTGTTGTTTTGGACCCATCCGTATAGATGTAAATCCATCCACTATGTTTCCGCTGGAATTGCAGAAATTCTGATTTCTGTTCAAATTGTCATATTATATCATTGCACCTTTTGCAGTTAATACGGTTGTTGTTATTAGCTATCAAATTATATCACAGAACTTTATGGGGAGCTTGCAGTAATTAAACTAACAGTTATTACTCTTTAGGTAAGTATTACCTAGATTTATTACACACATAATGCTTTGTTTTTCACAGACTGCTTTCCTAAGGTAGTGGTGCTTCCAAAAATTGGCTTATTATTTATTTTATCTGTATTTCTATCAGTTCCTGAAGGGGGCGGCTAGATGATAATGTAATATTTATTAATGAATCATTTAGATTGATATTTACTCTCTCATTATCTTAGGTGGCATTCAAGTGAATAAAATAATTAAGAGTTCTGAGCCAGAGTTATTATTAAAATTAACTTTGACATATGTTTACTAATTGTGATTGAAAATACTGAGGGACTGATAACTAATATCGTTGCTACATAATATTACATAAAAGTACATGAAGTAGCTATTGAGTGCTCACTTACTGCTAGGGACCTCTGGACAAAACTGCAGGCCATCTTCATCAGTTACTTTGGGCCACCACTTCTTTCAGACTATTTTTTTCCATGGCTTGACTCAGACTTTTGCTCCCTCTTCTACTCTACTTCCCTCTTCTCAATAAATTTGTTTAAAGTTTACCTGCCTCATAATTTCTTATTGATATGCTGAAAGCGGGAGGCAGGGATATTACAGGATGTTTAGCTGCCTCTTTGTTGGTGAAATATTAATATCTTTGGCCTCACTGATTCTTCAAATTAGTGTCATAAGGCCTTAAGGTTGGACACACCTGTGGTGGCGTAATCAGCTAACTGATTGTCCAGATCTTTAGTTTGTTTATTTATTTAATGTCACTCTATGCTACTATGGCTAATCAGACGATGCTACAGTGGGAGTCCTAAATTTTGTCATTCCAGGTTTTATTAGTATAGGGATCTTTAACGAGTACCTAACATCGCACAGGCTCGGGAACACATTTTAACATCCTCTCCGAAGAACAGTATAACTAAGGATTTTTTACTCCCATTAAAAAATCCTAGGACCACCTGGTAAAGATCTTTTCTTGGTCAGAAACACGCCTGGGGTGGTGTGGTGGTCATATTTCCTTTTCACTGACAAAGAGATTTTTTATATTGTCATGTGTTCAGATTAATAATTATCTATCACAATTCCTCCTCTATTTCCTTATTATATTACAATAATCCAGAGTTTACCATACATAAATTCTATCATAGTATTTTGTGCTAAGCCATCAAAGTTTACTGTAGAATCTAAAAAAAAATTAATTACTGAAGAAAAGGGGCAATTTCTATTCTAAATTCAAATTTAGAATTATAGTCTGTTTTAAAACAATTTTTACATTCAATTGGAATTAGAGGAATATAATGGATTAGTCTTCGAAGATATAGTTTATGGTATTAATTAATGCATTAGTTTTATGAGAAACTGACTAAGGACAAAAGCTGTTTATATTCAATGTTCTAATAAAAAAATTCCTGATATTGAAAATAAAGAAGTAGTGTCTTCATTATAGCAGAGCATAAAGTAATTAACAAAAATAATAAGTTCAATCATTTAGCATGAACTTTTCCAATAAAAGTTTATAAAAGTTCAATAAGAATTTATATCAAAATATCTTTTGGATATAAGTTCTGTAAATATATCTCTCCAATATTTTTTAAATAAAAGTTTAGATAATTGAAGCTCCTGCTAGAACATGTTAACTCGTAAGTTTTCACTTACTTTTCTGTGAAAATTTTTATTTTTATAATCTCATTTTTGAGAAATATTTTGAATGAATGCCGAGATAACTGAAAAAAAGAGATGCTTAACAAATATTCAAGATAATACCATTAGCATTGTTCACATTTGAGCCAGATCTTTAATAATAAGAACATAATTATTTATTTATTATTTAAATGCCTCTCCCCCAAATGGTCACTGGTTTCTTACACCATGTCATAAAAAAATATACATATATATATATATTAGAGAATTAGTTCTGCTACCAAGTTTTGCCATATATTTTCTTGCTCTTGCTTAATTCCTTCCTAGGAGTATTGTTCTATTGGCAATTGAGACGTTGATTTCCAAAAGGTACTATATCCATTCTGGGGAATTTTACAGGAAGCTCGAAAATCTCTCATTACTATATTATTAAACCAGCTAATTTGATTCTTTTCGCATTAAAATCTAGAATTATTTCTTTACTATATTAATAAAACCATATTAAAGTTATGAAATGAAATGTTCTGTTATGATTTGGAATGAAACTAAATGTGTAATAAGTATCTTAAGAAATTAATGACATTTCTAAATCACGTTATTAAAGGACATGAGTGTTCATTAGATACAATCAAATTTAAGATTTAGATAAAACTAAATGAGGAGAATATAAATATGTAAAAATATCAATTTCGTAAAAAATGTCCTTTAGTACCTTTTGGAAATCAACGTCTCAATTTACTAGAGGGAAAACAATTCATTTGAAAAAAGTGCAGCCGAATTGCATTGGGTTGCTTATCATACAGCAAACTACTATTTCTTTAGAAATTTTTGTTTCAAATAATTTTAAAAATAAATGCAATATTAAATGTAAGATATATTTTTGGCCAATCCCAAAAGAAAAGTAATTTTATTTCAAAATTTACAACATTTTGGCTTCATTTTCAAGTGCCTATTATGTATAAATAGTCCACTTAAAATGTCTCATGCTTCATCAGCAGTTACATTTACACAGCTCACAGTCATTTATAGTTACTTGGCCATCGCTTAGGGCGCTCATGAACAACTTTGTGAGTTATATGACCAAGGTCAAAGGCCATGGATGGTTTGTTTATTTCATTGAGTGAATGAAATTCAATGATTATATGAATAGATTAATTTAATTATAATTAGTGTTCATAAATAAATTATTTTGATTTATATAACTGTATTATTAAACAGAAATACAATACAAATTAACAGTAACAATGATATTTTATTTATTTATTTTATTGATACAGGCAATCTACCACAATTGTGATTGCCAACGTAAAATATTGCTATTTCAAAGATATTATTAATAACAGTTCAAAGTTAGATAGATTGAGAAGGTAGATGTATGAAAGGTAGGTAGGCATATGGAGAAGGTTAATAAATGGAGTGACAAACATAATTTAATTGCGATAAAAATAATACAGGAAAAAAAATTCAAAATAATAAGTATAATTAGGGAGCTTTAGATCGATTCATATAATTTATTTCTTTTTAAATGATTAAATAAATTTGGGATGTATGTACTGTTGTCATTTAATAAAGTATTTAAATGATTTGGAAGGTCGACACCTATCAGTTGCCTGCAGTCTGTCAGTGAGTGTTTTATGGTGATTGGTACGTTACACTGTTCACGGTTGTCTTGGTGTTCTAGTCTGTAAATGTTGGTGCGTTAGTCATGAGTGTCCTATTCTGAGTCTTGTTAATAAGACTTCCTCTCTTCTTTTATTTCGGATAGATGATTTCCACGGAAATACTGTTTATTTCATTTCCCTGAGTTTTTTTTTTTTTTTTTGGTTCAGTTAAGCTGCCATTTGTCCATGATTAATAATTTTTTAAGCCTTTAGAGATCATTATGAGGAGTTTCTAAGCAATCGGATGGAATCAGTGAAGAGAACAATATCAATTTTTCCCTCTCTGTAATAAGCTTCCCTAAGCCACAGGTATATTATATCAGTTAGTTCGGTAATAGTAACAATAATAAAAAATGACAATTATTAATAATAACACTTAAATGAGCACACTTTAACTCCCTTTTGTCAATCAATTACTTTACTTCATAACCATTCATATCTATCAACATTTCGGGCTGTTTCCCCATTTTCAAGACTTATTTTTTTTAAAAAACTTTTTCACATATAACCCATCACTTCACTTCATAGCTTACTGCTATTGTCCTCATGGGTGTTCATTGGCTTACTGTCTGGACACAGTTATATCGGCTTTTCATCGCTCTCTGTTAACTTTTACAAGTTTGTGTATAAGGTACTTTTCTGCTTTCACTTACCTATGTATGAAATATATAGTAAGAAAAAATATTGCGATCGTCAACATTTTTGAATTCCAGTTTTCAACGGAAATACACGTTTTAGGGTCCTCTGAGTCTAATGACCAATTCTCGCAAAAAGGTGTGTGTGTGGTAACTCCAGCCCGAAAACGAAGTCCTATGAAACTGAAATTTAATATTTGAGACAACTATACGCCCGAGTTGTTACAACTTTTTCATTAAAATCAGCTAAACAGAGCCACTTTATACCATGCGTTTTGCACCATTTTATATAATATTCTCAAAAATGGCTCTAACGTTTTTTATTAAACTCGCTTTATAGGTGTAAAATTTATTGGGCTTTAATTTGATGTAGGTTTCATTCTGATAGTCTGACAGGGCTTAAATGCCGATTTTTTAAATTGTCTTCCTCTAAGGTACATTTAATTTCGTAGATTAAAAAAAAATAAGTATGTTGATAAATAATGGTTAAATATGCATGTTAAGCGGATTTAAATTAGAGAAAAGTGCAAATATATTTTTTTGTGTTTTTGAACAGAAGAATAGTAATTACATGTATAATATACCGTTGGAAAGATAAAGATTTTAGAAAAAATATCACCTTTTACACAAGGTTTTCAAAAGTTAATAAAGAGTGATGAAAAGCCGAAAAAAACTAACTGATTGTTATAGATAATAATATAATAGATTTTTTAATAAAACCCATGCTTCCATAGATTTTAAATTAAAGTAATTCTTTATTTGTTTCACTCATTTTTATCTCTAAATGTATTGGAAACTTCTTTAATCGATTTTAATATCGGATATAATTGTAAGTCGAGTGCTTCCCGCACCAGATTTTTCTAAAAAAATCAGCTTTCCAACAGTATATTATACATCTGTGTTACTGTTTTTATGTTCAAAAACACAAAAATTGCTCTAAAAAATATGTTTGCGCTTTTCTCCTTAAGTTGGTTATCAAATATATTTATTTATCGTTTTTTATTAATGCAGCAAGATGATATGGTTGATTTTTTAAAGCTACAAAAATAACGGGCACATTAGAGGATGAAATTTTAATATTTCGGCATTTAAACCTTATCAGACTATTTCAATCAGAATGTAACCCATACGATACGATAGCCCGTTAAATTTACATGTATTCAGAGAGTTTATTAAAACAAATTCGTTACAGCCGTTATTGAGAAAATCGTAAAAAGGTGTAAAATGCAAGGTATAAAGTAGCACTTTTAGTCAGCCGATTTTGATAAAAAAAATTGCTGTAGAATCTAGGGCGTATTATTGTCTTAAATATAAAATTTTAGTTTTTCGTGCAAGACTTACTACATACACACACACCTTTTTGCAGGACTTGGTCATTAGGACTCAGATACCCTAAAACGTGAATTTCGTTTGAAAACTGGAATTCGAAAATTTTCACGATCGCAATACTTTCCCTTACATTACATTACATAGTAAGGGCAATATAGTAGTTCATTGAGGTAAGTGAAAGTACGCTTCAAATTATTACACAATGGTTTATTATTTCCAAATAACAATATTAGGGTATAACTGTTTATACGGCTGTTGATAGGCAATTAAGTAATATGAAAAGCACTAATTCAAAGCATCATATCATAACACTACCCTGATTTCAAAACGCAATATCTAAGCTAGTTGTTAAATTAATTCAAAGGTTCTTTTTTCATTTGGTCCAAAATTTAATTCTCTATCGAATGACACTAAAAGCCATTTTTATTTATTTATTCGATTTATTAGGAGAAACGGATTTTTTTTCGTTTATTCGTCTAAAGTAAGCTTTCAAATTTTGAGCAGGGGTAATTTGTTGGTCGATTACAAAGGTTAATTATTGAAAATAATGAACCAAAAGCATTTATACAGGACTGTGTTACTATTACTTTTCTTTTCTTTCGATTTTCATTCAAATAAAATTTCCTGATTCCAGAAAACCTTAAATTTTATCTTTATCATCAATAATAACAGAGTTATAGGAATCACATCTCTAATAAGTTGTGGCTTGACCATATAAGATGATTTTTTTTATTTTTTACACTTTGTTCGTTGCGTTATCTTGATCACGAAAACCTTTTCGATTTTTCTCTATCTTAAATAATAATCGATTTTTGGTGTAATTACATATATTATAATCTGTTACTTGATTATACGTATGATTTTTTTTTTTATTATTTTTTTTTATTTATCCTGCTTTACGGATTCTAATACTTTATGCACACTATTCTCTATCTTCAAAAATAACCGATTTATGTGAAAAATAAGCGTATTTATGTGAAAAATTTCAATTTTTTGTTTATTTTCTTTTCTTTTTTCTCTTTTATATAATTATTCGCGTTTTTTTGGTTAAAAACTAGAAATTAATTTTTTTTCTATCTTCGAAAATAACGTTGTTACAAGCGTATATATATATATATAAAGCGAGAATTCATTTTTTTTTTTTTTTTTTTTTTTTTTTTTTTTTGTTTATCCCGCTTTACTGATCCTAAAACTGTTTACATACTTTTCTCTATCGTCAAAAATAACTGAGTTATGAGCGTATTTATGTGTAAATTTTCAATTTTTTTTCTTTTCTTTTTTTCATTTTTATAAAATTATTCGTTTTAACACTAATAATTTTTTTTTCTATCTTCAAAAATAACTGAGACATTGAATAGAATCCTTTTAATCGGCCGCCATTTTAAAACTAACCAGCTGATATCAAGGTCTAGGTGTTATGATCATCGTTGAATGGACTAGTATTTTTGCATGTTTTGCGGACAAACGGATTTTTTTTTATGCGTTATTCGGATTTTACGCATCTTGAAACGTAAGCTCTCAAATTTTGAGAAGGGGTAATTTCTTTTTTTTGGTCGATTTACAAAGGTTGATTATTGAAAATAATAAACCAAAAATATAATATATTTATATTATATATCTAATATTATATTAGATATTATATATATATATTATAATATATCTAATACATGGCTTCTGAACATAGACACAGCATAAAAAAAAATTCCTTCCAGAAATAAAATTAATTGTTTAGAATTTATTGTTTCGTCAATGAGAGATCAATGAATTTGTGATTTCAAAATATACGATGATGAATGAATCGAACAATTACTATTCAAAAAATTTAAATCTAGACATTTTTTTAGTTACTCAGAATAATATTTGTCTCTGACTACTCATTCATTCTGTGTAATTCATAATCATGCTTAGTACTCAGGTATTGAGCTATAGGCTTCCTACCACACACACACACACACACAGACCTTTTTGCGGGACTTGGTTATTTGGACTCAGGAGACCCTAAAACGTGTATTTCCGTTGAAAACTGGAATTCGAAAATTTTCACGATCGCAATACTTTCCCTTACTATATATAGTAAGTGAAAGTAATACGTGAAATTATTAAGGAATTAATCAAATTGAATTTATGTAGAAACATGTGTTTTATTAAAAAATCTATTATATTATTATCTAAAATAATCAGTTAGTTT
Source organism: Piezodorus guildinii (assembly GCA_023052935.1). Taxonomy (NCBI): domain Eukaryota; kingdom Metazoa; phylum Arthropoda; class Insecta; order Hemiptera; family Pentatomidae; genus Piezodorus; species Piezodorus guildinii. The sequence goes on from CM041293.1 coordinate 70,289,338, forward strand.
TATCTTCTTCTCATCACTCTCTAGTAACTTCTAAAAGCTTGTGTATGAGATGATATTTTTTCTAAAATCTTTAGCTTTCCAACGGTATATCATACATGTATATTACTGCTCTTATGTTCAAAAACGAAAAATTGCATTAAAAAAACATTTTTTCTGTTTTCTCCTTTAGTTGGGTATCGAATTTATTCAATTTATATATTTACCAGTTTTTCATCAGCGTTAACAAGATAATCTAGTTATTATTATTAAATCTACAAAATTAAAGGTACTTTAGGGGAAGAAAATTTAAAATATCGGCATTTAAGCCCTGTCAGACCATTTTTATCCAAATAAAACCTACATGATATAAAAGCCCATTAAATTTTACATCGATATAGCGAGTTTAATCAAAATCGTCGGAACCGTTTTCGAGAAAATCGAAAAAAGGTGAAAAATGCATAGTATAAAGTGCCTCTTCTGGTAAGCTCATTTTGATGAAAAAAGTTTTGTCACGTCTCGGGCGTATAGTTGTCTTAAATATGAAATTTCAGTTTCATAGGACTTACCGTTTCCGCCCGGGAGTTACCACACGCACACACAGACACACACACACACACAGACCTTTTTGCGGGACTTGGTTATTTGGACTCAGGGGACCCTAAAACGTGTATTTCCATTGAAAACTGGAATTCGAAAATCTTCACGATCGCAATACTTTCCCTTACTATATATAGTAAGTGAAAGTAAAAAGTATTGCGATCGTGAAAATGTTCGAATTCCAGTTTTCAATGGAAATACACGTTTTAGGGTCCCCTGAGTTCAAATAAGCAAGTCCCGTAAAAAGGTAGGTGTGTGTGTATGGAGTAGATCTTGCTCGAAAACTAAAAGTCGTACCAATTTTTTATTGAAGGTAGGGAGGGAAAAAATCTTTCATAGACGAAGTGTGGCTATACAAGCCCACAACAGTGTGAGATTCCTACTCACTAAAAAACCACGCTCCTGAGGTCTGAGCTTCTTTCCTACTTGCGCCGTGTATTCTATCACAGCATTCCTGACACAGGCGCAAAAGAAGCATGTTCCATCTTTCCTATTCCCAACGTCAAGACGATACGGACTGACTTCAACTCAGCCATACTTAAGCAATGCAAAGAAGCATGATGCACCTATTGGTCTAAGGTTCCGGAGAACAACAAGTTAAAGCGAAACTTCGGAGTTTCGCGACCACTACCCCAGATAGTTGGACAACGCAGGGAGCAATCAATAATAACATGATTGAGGATTGGACACACTAGACTGACACATGGGCACCTGCTTGAAGGGAAACCTCCGCCGAGATGCCTGCGCTGTGACTTAGAGCTAACTGTGGAACACATCCTGATGGAATGCCCACTGTATAGTTCAGACAGAACATGGCCTCTTCTACAAAGTTATAAGGAAACAATGGACCAAAAAAATCAAGAAAGTTTGTTCATTTTTCTGAAAAAAAATAAATTGTACCCATCTCTGTAAATAGTTTATGACCACGGTGCCTCTAACCTTTGTTGTACACGGCACCTAAAACTGTAATCAAATAAATAAAAATATCACAGCATTCCAGTTTTCCTCTTTGGTCATCATTAGGTTGACCAAATTTTCTGGAACAGCCTTCTCCCCAAGAATGCTGACTAGTCCAGAAAACTGGGCAATGAAAGAATGCATGCTCCCCTGTTTGATCCTCAGAAAGGCAACTTGGACACGATGGTTCATCCTCTATTTTGAAACGTGCTAAATAAGATTTTAGGCAGCCATGCCCTGTAAAGAGTTGGGCGAGGTAGAAGTCTACATCTCCATGCTTCCTAGAAATCCATTTAGTTACGTCAGAAAATAGACGGTGGGTTATTCATCTGGTAAAGTATACCATAGCAATTTATCTTCAGAAAGTCCGGCCAACTGATATTCGTCGGAATCCTTTTTGACTATATGGACATATAATTTTGAGTCCATACTATAAGTTATATGTTGTAATTTAATTTGTATGTTGGTTTTAACAGATTTTATTATATCACAAGAATAATTATATTACAAGTAAATAACCCTTAACTGTGCAACACAAACTCTTTAAACAAAACAATTGAACATATGTTCATAAATATGTTTTTACTTTCACTTACTATATATAGTAAGGGGAAGTATTGCGATCGTGAAAATTTTTGAATCCCAGTTTTCAACGGAAATACACGTTTTAGGGTCCCCTGAGTCCAAATAACCAAGTCCCGCAAAAAGGTGTGTGTGGTAACTCCCGGGCGGAAACGAAAGTCCTATGAAACTGAAATTTCATATTTAAGACAACTATACGCCCGAGACGTGACAACACTTTTTTCATCAAAATGAGCTTACCAGAAGAGGCACTTTATACTATGCATTTTGCACCTTTTTTCGATTTTCTCGAAAACGGTTCCGACGATTTTGATTAGACTCTCTATATCGATGTAAAATTTAATGGACTTTCATATCATGTAGGTTTTATTCTGATTAAAATCGTTTGACAGGACTTAAATGCCGTTATTTTAAATTTTCTTCCCCTAAAGTACCTTTAATTTTGTAGAGTCAATAAAAATATCTATATTATCTTGTTAACGCTGATGAAAAACAGGTAAATATATAAATTGAACAAATTCGATACCCAACTAAAGAGAAAACAGAAAAAATATTTTTTTTAATGCAATTCTTTCGTTTTTGAACAAAAGAGCAGTAATATACATGTATGATAACCGTTGAAAGCTAAATTTAGAAAAATATTAGATTAATATTAGATTTTAGAAAAAATATTATCTCAAACACAAGCTTTTAAAATGTTAATTGATAGTGATGAAATGAACATAAAACTAACTGATTATTTTAGATAAGAATATAATAGATTTTTTAATGAAACACCTGTTTTTTCTATATAAATTCAATTTAATTATTTGTTTATTATTTAACGTCACTTATGTACTATGGCTAATCGACGATGCTACAATGGATCTAATTTTGCCTATCCAGTTTTATTGAAGGATCTTAACGATACTGACATCGCACAGGCTCGGGACCACCTTTAACGTCCCTCCGAAGGACGGCGTAATAGGATTTTTTACTCCCATTAAAATCCTAGACCACCTGCGGGTTTGAACCGTGACCTTAGCATGGGAGGCTGTTACGCTAGCCACCAGCTACAGTGATCCTACAATTTAATTATTCCTAATAGTTCACGTATTTATCTCTAACTGTTTGAAATTCTTTCATTATTAAAAATGAGGTAAGTGAACGTCGTGTTTGCTAGCACCAGATTTTTAATAAAGCACATGTTTCTATTTAAATTCAATTTAATTAATTCTTTAATAGTTTCACGTATTTTATCTCTAACTGTATTTGAAAATTCTTTCATTGATTTTGAAAATGGAGGTAAGTGAAAGCCGTGTGTTGCCCGCACCAGATTTTTACACAAATAATTAAAATAATTATTTACATCTATACAGTTGTTAGTAAGAGTAAAACAATGATAACATAATCCTAATTCAAATAACCCGACATTGTAGCGGCTTGTGAAAGAGCAACAAGACTCGAGGAATTGTTTGTTTATTGTTTAAGGTCACTTTATCAGCTAAATAATTGGCTTATCAGACGATGGGGCAGAAGTCCTAATTTTTGCTTAATTAATTTGGATAGGTATCTTTAACGAGTACCTGATGACATCTCACAGTCTCGGGACCACCTTTGTACATCTCTTCAGAAGAAAGACATAAGTAAGATTTTTTTCAGAATAGAGAATTAGCATTATTAAATAGAACAGCCTGTCATCTGAACTTTAATACTTAGTAAGTTTTAAAATGTTAAAGTTGATTTTTTTGTTCAAGTTTCTTTTCCGTTAACTCTCTTCTTCTTAACTTTGGCGTGTCAACTTCGTCGAACTAAGTTCTGTGTCAATGTTCTTCTACACCTAACATTTTAACCAAAATAATTTGTATTAACTACAAAATTCGTAAAAACTTTTATTCACAAAGTTTGAGTTACGAACTGCTTTTAGCTGGTTGAAAACACCAGACGCTCAAACGATACGATGTTGCCAACTGTAATAATGAAAAAATGGTTTACAAACCTTGCCATTTTTTTTTATTCATTAAAAACTAATTTAGGATAAAAAAAACTCATGAAAAAAAAACTGTGTGGATGGGCAAGATATGTTCCGATATTTTACATGACGTTTTTTATCTTGTTTTAAAGTGAGTTTGCCAAGGTAAATTTGTTAACTCAGTGCTTTGAGATGAATAAAACAATATGTCCCTTTGGTTTATTGATACTATGTGTATATTTTTTTTGTAGATGTGATAAGTAAAACAATACATTTCGAAATAAATGGAAAGAGACGTTTGGAACAGTGGTGGGTCTTGTGATTTTTTCCCTAGAAGGGAAGAAAAGGGTGAGAGGGATTTGTGGGAGAGATTTATTTTTTTTAAAAAGGGGACTTTTGTTTTGGAAGATAAGAAGAAATGCTTAATCACCTTTTATTAAGTCATACCAGCTTATATTGTAAAATAAAAGTATTGCTACTATGAAGTTTTTAGTGTTTGTTTTAACTATATAAACTAACTGTTATAAATTTATTGTATTATATGATAAATTATCGGCAGGCATTTTGGTTTGAAGAGAATTTTTTTTTCCTTCCCTATGAATCCACCACTGGTTTGGAAACTACACTATGCTATTAACCAAGTTCAATGTCAGTGCATTTATTTCCGAGACTAGAGGTTTTTATTTTATTTTAGATACAGTATTTTTAAACTGTTTAACTCTCGTTGCCAATATTGGATAATTTATGTTTTGTCTACCTGTAAACTTCCGGTCCTTGTATTTACAACTCTTCGCTTTAAGAATCTGTAATGTTTTTAACTCGTTGCTTTAAATGAAATCTGAATTTTATTTTATTTTTTATTATTTTCTTGAACTCTTGACAATCTCAGTTCGACAAGCGCTGTAGATGATAGCACAATACTTTATTGTTTCAAACTTATTTTATTTGGGTATAACTATTTATATAGCTGTTTAAAGAGCATTAAATTATGTATGGTGCAATAAATTAATCAAAGGAAAAGGGCCAATTACAAATGGATTTTAATGTTGTTGGTTTTTTATAATTTAATTATCTATCGAATAGTACCAACGAGAAAAAAAAAAAAAAAAAAAAAAAAAAAATATATATATATATATTGAAAACAATAATCCAAAAGCATTTGTACGAGATTTTTTTACTTTTATTTTATTTAAATTGTTATTGAAATAATTCAAATAAACCTTCCTGAACAATTTTCATTTTACTCCATCTTTAAAAAAAATCTGGTGCGGGCAACACACGATTTTCTCTTACCTCCATTTTTAAAATCAATGAAAGAATTTTCAAATACACTTAAAGATAAAAACACTTGAAACTATTAAATAATCAGTTAGTTTTATCGGCTTTTCATCACTCTTTATCGACTTTTACAAGCTCCTAAAATCTTTAGCTTTCCAACGGTATATTATAAGTGTTTATTACAGTTGCTATGTTCAAAATTAAAAAAAATATTTTTTTAGTTTTCTCCTTTAGTTGGATATTAAATTCGTTCAACTTATATATTTACCTGTTTTAGCAATGCTAATCAGATAATATTGTCAGTTTTATAAAATCTACCTAATTAAAGGTACTTTAGGGGAAGAAAATTATAAATAACGGCATTTAAGCCCTGTCAGATCATTTTAATCAGAATAAAACCTACATGATATTAAAGCCCATTAAATTTTACATCAATATAGCGAGTTTAATCAAAATCGTCGGAACCGTTTTCGAGAAAATCGAAAAAAGGTGCAAAATGCATGGTATAAAGTGCCTCTTCTGGTAAGTTCATATTGATGAAAAAAGTTTTCTCACGTCTCGGGCGTATAGTTGTCTTAAATATGAAATTTCAGTTTCATAGGACTTACAGTTTCCGCCCGGGAGTTACAACACACACACAGACCTTTTTGCGGGACTTGGTTATTTGGACTCAGGGGACCCTAAAACGTGTATTTCCGTTAAAAACTGGAATTCATAAATTTTCACGATCGCAATACTTTCCCTTACTCTATATAGTAAGTGAAAGTAATAACTGAGTTAGGAAGGGGAGGGAAGGTATACATCTCTCATAAGTTGTGGCTTGACCATAAAAGATTAAATTATTATTTTCATGTTCACCGCGGTGTATTGATTTCGAAAAACATTTCCTTTTTTTTCTCCATCTTCAATAATAACCGAGACATGTATAGCTTCTGCTATATCTACCATTTTAATATTATTTATTTATTATTCAATAATACCTTTCATTACGAATGTTTTGATCTATTAAATAATATACTCGTATATGGATAAACATTGTTGAAATAGAATTGGAACTTTCTTGTTGAAAGTCAGTTACTGTACCTTGAAAATCTGAAATTAAGGGAGACTTATTATTTTAATTTAGAGTAAAATGTAATTAATGCAAATAATCTCCGTGTAATAAGTATTGAGCCAAATAGTATGAGAATTAATTACAGTATACTTTAATTTTCTATTTATCTGACAATGTTATGTTAGTTTTAAAAAATTAATAAATATGTTTGAAACTATATCAATTTATATATATATATATATTTTTTTTTTTCAGGACTATTTTGTGGAGAACAGAAATCCTTGATGGAACTACACTTTTTTATTATACATTGAGACTTATTAGTTTGATTCATCAAGTTCATCAGAAGTTTTCTACCTAAATGGAATCAGACGTTACACTTGATAATTAGTAGTTAGTATTTTGTATTTTCAAATAAATGTGTAGTACAGAAAATTATTATTTATTTATTATTTCAAGTACCTTTATGTATTTCCTATTGTATATATTCCTTCGAAAATTCCATTTTTTCTATAATCAATTTATATTTTTTTATTAATGGAAAGTCAAGTGTAACAAAAGATAGAATTTTCCATATGGAGATAAAAAATCTGGTGCGGGCAACACACGACTTTCACTTACCTTCGTTGTTAAAATTAATTTAAGAATTTTTAAATAAATTTAAAGATACAAACAAGTTGCTAAAGAATTAATTAAATTGAATTTCAATAAATACATGTGTTTTATTAACTAATATATTATATTTTTATCTACAACAATCAGTTAGTTTTATCGGTTTTTCATCACTCTCCAATTAACTTTTAAAATTATGTGTATTAGAAAAACATTACACATCAAAATCAAAAAAATTGTTTGTACTTCTCTCTAATAGTTGTTTATCAAATTCGCTCAACTTGCTTATTTACCCGTTAGTTATCAATGGTAACAAGTTGATATTCCAAATTTTTTGGAATCTACAAATTTAAAGGTACTTTAGAGGAAGACATTTTGAAATATCGGGATTTGAGCCCTGTTCAAATAAGATTCATTCAATAAGAATGAAACCTACATCATATTAACGCTAGTTCAATTTTACATCGATATAGCGAGTTTAATCAAAATCGTTATAGCCGTTTTTGAGATAAGTGTAAATAGGTGCAAAATGCATGGTATAAAGTGGCTCTTATGGTTAGCCGATTTTGATGAAAATGTTGCTGTAACATCTCTTATAGTTTTCTCAAATATGGAATTTCAGTTTCATAGGACTTTTCGTTTTAGTGCTGGACTTACGGACGCACGGACACACACACTTACGAACGGACACACAGACCTTTTTGCGGAAATCAAGGGATCCTAAAACGTTTATTTCCGTTAAAAACTAGAATTCGAAAATTTTCACGATCGCAATACTTTCCCTTACTATATATTTCATATATAGGTAAGTGAAAGTAAAAAAATCTGGTGCGTGCAACACACGACTTTCACTTACCTCCATTTTTAAAATCAATGAAAGAATTTTCAAAAACAGTTAGAGATAAAAATACGTGAACCTATTAAGGAATTAATTAAATTTAATTTAATATAGAAACATATGTTTTATTAAAAAATCGATTATATTTTATCTAAAATAATCAGTTAGTTTTATGTTCATTTCATCACTCTCTATTAACGTTTAAAAGCTTGTGTATGAGATAATTTTTTTTTTTCAATCTTTAGCTTTCCAACGGTATATCATACATATATATTACTGCTCTTATGTTCAAAAACGAAAAATTGCATTAACAAAATAATTTTTCTGTTTTCTCCTTTAGTTGGGTATCGAATTTATTCAATTTATATATTTACCTGTTTTTCATCAGCGTTAACAAGATAATCTAGTTATTATTATTGAATCTACAAAATTAAAGGTACTTTAGGGGAAGAAAATTTAAAATATCGGCATTTAAGTCCTGTCAGACCATTTTTATCCAAATAAAACCTACTGATATTAAAGCCCATTAAATTTTACATCGAATATAGCGAGTTTAATCAAAATCGTCGGAAACCGTTTTCGAGGAAATCGAAAAAAGGTGCAAAATGCATCGTATAAAGTGCCTCTTCTGGTAAGCTCATTTTGATCGAAAAACACATATCAGGCTCGTCACACAGTTGTAAATTTTAATAAAAATATATTAATAATAATTATTCAAGTTATTGGTATCATATTATTTCAACTCTTATCAAAATAATCATACATATTAACAACTGCTACATCATTTTTACTTTCACTTACTATATATAGTAAGGGAAGTATTGAGATCGTGAAAATTTTCGAATTCCAGTTTTCAACGGAAATGCACATTTTAGGGTCCCTTGAGTCTAAATAACCAAGTCCCGCAAAAATATATTTCAGACAAATATACGCCCGAGACGTTACAAAACCTTTTTCATTAAAATGTGCTTACCAGAAGAGCCACTTTATACCATGCATTTGCACCTTTTTTCGATTTTCTCGAAAACGGTTCCGACGATTTTGTTTAAACTCGCTATATCGATGTAAAATTTAATAGGCATAAACATAATGTAGGTTTCATTCTGATTAAAATGGTCTGACAGGGCTTATATGCCGATATTTTAAATTTTCTTCCTCTAAAGTACCTTTAATTTTGTAGTTTCTATAAAAATAACCAAATTATCTTGTTGGCATTGATAAATAACAGCTAAATATGAAAGTTGTGGTAATTTAAAAAACAACTAAAGGAGAAAACTAAAAAATATATTTTGTTAATGCAATTTTTTGACTTTGAATATAGCAACAGTAATATACACTTATAATATACCGTTGGAAAGCTAAAGATTTTAGAAAAAAAAATATTATCTAATACACAAGAGCTTGTTAAAGTTAATAAAGAGTGATGAAAAGCCGATAAAACTAACTGATTCTTTAATTGTTTCACGTGTTTTTATCTTTAAGTGTATTTAAAAATTCTTACATCGATTTTAAAAATGGAGGTAAGTGAAATGCGTGTGTTGCCCGCACCAGATTTTTACTCAATATTATATTTATTCTAATTAACTATTACGTATATTATTCTTATGATTATTTGCTGAGTTTATATTTAAATAATAACCTTATTTCGTAGAGATTTCGTTTTCCCCTAATCTTAAAACTATGAAAACATTCACGCTTGAATATCATGGTATGCTTGAAATACATTATATTATATATTTTATTTATTTATATACATATAGAATATTTATTTTTCACTCAACTTATTTTGCCTTATTAAAAAGTGGAGAATTAGTGAATATGTGATGGACCTCCCTGTTAGGTTAATATACATAAATGAATAAAATATTAAGATAAATAAAGCCACGTTTTTTGAAAATTATTATTAATTTAAACTAATTTTATAAATCTGAAAGCTCCATAATAACTGTATAGCCGAATTTGTACATTATTAAAGTCCATAACATAACTCCCTGGTAACTAAACATTTTTGTATTTTATTCGTTGAATTTTTAATTTCGTTTAGTCATATATCTGTGGCGGTCGTGAAAAACTGGATAGTTCGAGTTAATAAAAAATGAGTTAACTTCACGTATCGCTTCTTCAGACCTTCTCTCGTGTTAAATTGGTTAAAGAAATTTCTTTGTGGAAGAAATTTCAGGTAGAAAGAAAGCTGCATGCTCATTACCTATTTTGGGTATTATTTAGTAATACTTTGAGTTACTCATCTGTAAAATGAAAGATTTTGATTTAACCAGTTATTCACGACCGCCACAGATATAATAAGATGATAAGTATGGTCTAGTGAATAGAGCACTATCCGGCTGTTTTCTAGATTACGGGTTCAAACCACGGCAGAGGCAGAACAATTTATTATTTTATTGGAGTGACTCCCCGTGGAGCGACTGGGGTATGGAGACCTTCCGGGTCTCCATAAAGTTGGTACCCAAAAATTGATAGAAAAACCTAGCGGCTGAACGTGATTAAGGCCTAATCACCTCCTTATCAAGGCCATTGGCTGTGAAACAGTACAAATCTCTTTATGTACTGTACCCCAGAACCTAAATGGGATGCATAGTCACATTATTCAATTAATTAAAGAGCTTAAGCTTTATAATCTCAGTTCTGATGATAATAAAGAGGGCGACTGAATACAAATCCAGACTCACCATCTTTTCGTGGATTTCCGAGCTGCCTATGACATCGAGAATTGTATGGAGGAATGATCGCTCTCGGTAACCCTCCGACATTAGTCCGTCTTGTCAGGGTGACAATAAAGGCTTCTCAGTGCTCAGTGAGAGTGACCGTAGCCACATCTTAGTTTTTATGTGACTGCTTAGCATGCCTGATATGGATCTAGATCCTCCAGGGGCTTAAAAGTGGGTACCCAAAATTTGTGAAAAAACTGACGGCTGAGCGCGATCAAGGCCTAATGTAATCACTTTCTTACACGGCCGTTGGCCATGATACAGCTCCAATCTCTCTCTATGTTCTGAACCCAAGACCCTTCATGGTTTGTAATAAATAAATTTATAATATATATATATATATATATATATATATATATATATATATATATATATATATAATAAATAAACCTGTACATACAGTAAGTTTTTTGTTTCTTTTTAACCGATGTATACAGCATATTATCTAATTCGATTTCATCGCACAGGCTCGGGAACACCTTTTTTACGTCACCTCCGAAGAACGACATAATTAAGGATTTTTCACTTCCATTAAAAAATTCTAGGACCTCCTGCGGATTGCCATATACAGCTGTTATGCTAGCAACTATGCTACAGGGGATCCCGATGCCCTGATGATGACTCACATGTTTAATTCGAAAATTTTTCTCACGACTGATTCCTGATTATTTCTACCTATAAAAATTAATTGTGCTTCATTATCATTTAGGTTTAATTAAAATAGTTCAAAATTCCTACGTCTAAAGTACCTTTAATTTTGTTAATTAGACTTATAAATAAGGTTGATAAAAAAAATAGAATGGATGAATATGAAAGAATTGGATATTTGTTGTTCTTAAGGGACTATGTCCTAGAACGAAGATTATTTTCTATTCTACTCTATTCTATTCTATTATACACGTATATATATATATATATATATATATATATATATATATATATATATATATATATATAATAAATAAACCTGTACATACAGTAAGTATTTTCTTTTTTTTTTAACTGATGTATACAGTATATTTTCTAATTCGAATTTCATCGGAAATACATATTTCAGGGTTCCCTGTGTCAAACGACCGAATCCCGAAAAAAGGTATCTGTAGGTTAGTCCTGTTCAAAAGCGGAAAATTGTAGGAAGCTGGTAGCAATTTCATATTTAAGACAATCTGCCTGTGGTGTTGCAGAAACTTTTTCACCAAAATCTACCTACCAGGACTTCTACACTATTCCATACTTGCCATTTTAAACTCGTTATAGGTGAAAAATTAAATAAGCTATATTGAGGAGGTATAGTCGATTGTTAAAATTTTCATTGGTAAACATAATTATCTGAGATCGCATAGGCTCGGGAACACCTTTTTTTACGTCTCCTCCGAAGAACATCATAATTGAGGATTTTTTACTCCCATTAAAAAACACTAGGACCTCCTGCGGGTTTGAACTCGTGAACTTTGCCATATAAAGCTGTTATGCTAGCAGCTATGATACAGGTGATCCCGATGCCCTGACGATGGCTTACATGTTTAGGCTGAAACGTCGGAAAAATCAAAATATCTTTCTCGACTGATTCTTGATTATTTCTACCTATAAAAATTAATTGAGTTTTAATATCTTTTAGGTTTTGCTCTGATTTAAATAGTTCACAAATTCCTTCCTCTAAAGTACCTTTAATTAGACTTGACCACTTCTGCTTGTTAAGGTTGATAAAAAAGAAATGGATGAATATAAAATATAAAAGAATTTGATTAACAATTGAAGGAGAATACAGCAGAAATATTTTTAATGTTAATGCAGAGTGAAAACACACACACACACACACACACACATACACACACACACACACATATATATATATATATATATATATATATATATATATATATATATATATATATATATAAAAGTGATTGTTGTCGATTATAATTTCTGTTGTTATAGCATTTTACCTGTTATGAATGTTTCGATTGGAACAATATTATTTATTTTTTTTAACTGTAAGTTTATTTAACTCTTGATTTCATGCAGAGAAGTAAGTGTAAGTTTTTTCAAACTTTCAAACACCATATTTTTCAAACTTTTTAGAATCGGAATTGTTCGATGTGAATTATATAACTTTCCAGAAGGTTTTATAATTCACAACGGACAACTCCCGGGATCTTTTTACGTGAAATTTCGTTTACCAGTTTTTATTTCTAAACGTTTTTTAAATATTAAATATCTGAAAAAGTACTTTTGAGGGTTAATGAATTTTTTTAAAATAACTTCTGTTCTAAGGGCTCAACTGCGGCAATTCAATAGAACCACAATAACAAACAGTAACACAATGTCCAGTAAGAAACTATACAATAATTAAATAATATTAAAAAAAAAAAACAATTATAAAGAAACAGTAAAAAAGTACACAGTAAGAAACAATTATTGACTAAGCCAAAAAACTATAAGGAATACATATACATGTATACAAGATATAAAATTAAGGCATATAAATACAAAATTGAATCATATAATACTTAAATGATATATTTTTTTAAATTATAAAGAAACAGTAACACAGTGCACATTAAGAATCAGTGATATGCAATAAAGAATATATATGTATTCTATATGCATATATATATATATATATATATATATATATATATATATATATATATATATATATATATATATATATGCATCAAGAAACACGGCCTGTCGCGCCACTAGAAGAAGAAGATACATGTATATACGTGTATATATATATATATATATATATATATATTTTTTTTTTTTTTTTTTTTTTTTTTTTTCTTACTACCCGACTTTATTTACAATGAATACATACATACTTAACCTATGTATATACAGTATTCACTATCACCATATACATTCTTCGGCTTAGACCTCGTTTTGCCCGAAGGCAATCAAAACTACATCCACTTTATGGTATCTTATATATAGTTTTCCTTATGATAATAAAAGTAACCAGCTTTCTATTATTTTATAATCGCAACCCGAATCATGTAATTGAGAAAAGCTAAATATTTTGTTGTTATGAATTATGTAAACTCAGGATCCCTTATAAAATTATAGTTGATTTCTGAAGCTCCAAAATATTTGTATACATTTGTTATCAACACTTTTTCATTGATAAGACATCTATATGACATTTTAATATTTTCTCTTTCAATTGAATTGTACGTTTAACGAATTTATTTTGTATCACCTAATTCAATATTTCTTTGTTATGAATAACTGTTGTCTTTTGAATATATAGTAGATATTTTTGGCTTGAGGATTTGACAATAATATTGAGTCGATTATTTTCAAAGTGGCCTAAGTTCATTTATATTTAAATTAAGACTTTTATTATTGATAATGTCAGTGATGGTCATTTTTATTAATTAGTATTTAACAAGATATCCTCAGATTTGGGAGAATTTCATTGGTTGAATAATCTGTACGTTCATTAAATGCAGTTAAACAAAATTTGCTTTAAACAAAAATATCTCAATTTAACTATAATGGACTTAAGACTCGTTCCAAATGAACGGTTCAATTAACATAGAATTAAAAAAAAACTATCAGTAACTATTTTGAAGAAAAATTTTCTTTGATACCCATCTTGCTCATAACAACATTCTAAAAATGTGTGGCGTGCAACACATGACTTTAACTTACCATGGTTGCTAAAATAAATTTAAGAAGTGTTAAATAAAGCTCGAGTTAAACTTTTAGGAGTTTAGAATTACATTCAGTTTAATATAATAATAATATATATATATATATATAGCATTTCCAAGTCAATTGTAACCTTTTCCAAGTCAAATGTAACTTTTTCCATTTCAAATGTAACCTTTTCCAAGTCAAATGTAACCCTTTCCATTTCAAATGTCACCTTTTCCAAGTCAAATGTCACCTTTTCCATTTCAAATGTTACCTTTTCCAAGTCAAATGTCACCTTTTTCTTCACTTCTAGCCTTAAATATTCCGTTTTATTTATTTAGTTATTGAAAAATTATTAGTTTAATTAACATTATGACTTTTTTAATCATTTTGGCATATAAAAATTGATATTTTTTTTGGGTCTTTTAGATATTTGATACCAAGTTCTGTTTTTTACTAGCTAATATTTAAAAAAAATTAATTATCGTCTATTTAGTTTTAAGATAGTTGTTGATTTTGATTTTTTAGAGAGGAGGGGTAGTTTTTTGGAATAATTAATGTGTTTTCGGGTATTATAATTAAATTTTTCGAGCTGTATTTTTTATCGCTCGCGTGCATGTTAACTCGCATTAACTTTTAAAGTTTTTTTATTGATATAGGGATTAATTAATGTACTTTCGGGTGGTTATGATTACGTTTTTTGAGCTGTATCTTTTATCGGTCATGCGTATTTCAACTCACATTTACTTTTAATGTTTTTTATTGATATAGGGATTAATTAATGTGTTTTCGGGTATTATAATTACGTTTTCCGAGCTGTATTTTTTATCGCTCGTGTGCATGTTAACTCGCATTAAATTTTAATGTTTTTTATTGATATAGGGATTAATTATTTTGCTTTCGGGTGGTTATGATTACGTTTTTCGAGCTGTATTTTTTATCCCTCGCGCTTGTTTTAACTAAAATTTACTTTTTATGTGTTTTATTGATATAGGGATCAATTAATGTGCTTTCGGGTGGTTATGCTTACGTTTTTCGAGCTGTATTTTTTATCGCTCATGCGTATTTTAACTCGCAGTTACTTTAAATATTTTTTATTGATATAGGGATTAATTAATGTGTTTTCGGTTATTATAATTACGTTTTTCGAGCTGTATTTTTTATCGCTCGTGTGCATGTTAACTCGCATTAAATTTTAATGTTTTTTATTGATATAGGGATTAATTATTTTGCTTTCGGGTGGTTATGATTACGTTTTTCGAGCTGTATTTTTTATCCCTCGCGCTTGTTTTAACTAAAATTTACTTTTTATGTGTTTTATTGATATAGGGATCAATTAATGTGCTTTCGGGTGGTTATGCTTACGTTTTTCGAGCTGTATTTTTTATCGCTCATGCGTATTTTAACTCGCAGTTACTTTAAATATTTTTTTATTGATATAGGGATTAATTAATGTGTTTTCGGTTATTATAATTACGTTTTTCGAGCTGTATTTTTTATCGCTCGTGTGCATGTTAACTTGCATTAAATTTTAATGTTTTTTATTGATATAGGGATTAATTATTTTGCTTTCGGGTGTTTATGATTACGTTTTTCGAGCTGTATTTTTTATCGCTCGCGCTTATTTTAACTAAAATTTACTTTTTATGTGTCTTATTGATATAGGGACCAATTAATGTGCTTTCGGGTGGTTATGCTTACGTTTTTCGAGATTTATTTTTCATCGCTTATGCGTATTTCAATTCGGATTTACTTTTGATATTTTTTATTGTTACATACGTTTGTAATTATCTTTTTCGGGTCTTGTGATTACATTTCTTAAGTTGTTTTTATTGTCGCTTGCTCTCATTTCAACTTGCATTTGCAGTGGTCTTTCTTTGTTTTTGTTTTAGGGGATTCTCATAACGTGTTTTGAACTTTATTCTTTTATGCGCTTGGGAATTTCTACAAACCGTAGGTATTATGTTATAATATGATGTACAAATTATTTATTGTGTTTTTGCAGGATCTGATTACATTTTTGATTTAGACGTTACATCGCGATTGCGCATTCTTCTAGATCACTTTTCATTTAAGTTAAAATGTGCACTAGCTATAAATAAATGTCATAAACTCTATTAGTATTCCCGAAAACACTATAAACGATCCCTCTATCGAATATTTATGAAATAGGAACAGTAACTTAAAATGAGTAAAAGCGATAACAAATTCGGTTCAAATAATGTTATCAGAACACCCGAAAATGGAATAAACGATTCCTCAATTAAATTATCAAATAATTGTAAGACCAAGTTAGGAAGCGGATCCTTTACAAAAGATTTAGTTGTAAAAATTTACTCAGGACGCTAACCTAAATATAACTAATACTTTTATAAAATAATAATAATAAAAAAAAAAAAAAAGCGAAAGCTAAACGATGTATATTCCAGCTACGTTATAATGAGAACCAAAAACAAAATAATCCATACCAATATAAAAAAAAAATATATCAAAAATACAGGCGAGTTGAAATCCGCACGAGTAATAATAAAAAAAACTTTTAAACATTTTAATAGCCCCGCAAAAACACAAGGATAGACTCTATAAAAATAAAAAGATTAAAAGTAAATACAAGTTGAAATACGCATGCGCGATAAAACACACAGCTCGAAAAACGTAATCATAACCACCCGAAAGAACATTATTAATCCCTATATCAATAAAAAACATTAAAAGTAAATGCGAGTTGAAATACGCATGAGCGATGAAAAAATAAAGCTCGAAAAACGTAAGCATAACCACCCGAAAGCAAAATAATTAATCCCTATATCAATAAAAAACATTAAAATTTAATGAGAGTTAACATGCACGCGAGCGATAAAAAATACAGCTCGAAAAACGTAATTATAATCCCGAAAACACATTAATTAATCCCTATATCAATAAAAAACAATAAAAGTAACTGCGAGTTAAAATACGCATGAGCGATAAAAAAAACAGCTCGAAAAACGTAAGCATAACCCACCCGAAAGAAACATTAATTGATCCCTATATCAATAAAACACATAAAAAGTAAATTTTAGTTAAAATAAACACATTAATTATTCCAAAAAAACTACCCCTCCTCTCTAAAAAATCAAAATCAACAACTATCTTAAAACTAAATAGACGATAATTAATTTTTTTAAATATTAGCTAGTAAAAAAACAGAACTTGATATCAAATATCTAAAAGACCCAAAAAAAATATCAATTATTATATGCCAAATGATTTAAAAAGTCATAATGTTAATTAAACTAATAATTGTTTAATAAATAAATAAATAAAACGGAATATTTAAGGCTAGAAGTGAAGAAAAAGGTGACATTTGACTTGGAAAAGGTAACATTTGAAATGGAAAAGGTGACATTTGACTTGGAAAAGGTGACATTTGAAATGGAAAGGGTTACATTTGACTTGGAAAAGGTTACATTTGAAATGGAAAAAGTTACATTTGACTTGGAAAAGGTTACAATTGACTTGGAAATGCTATATATAATATATAATATAACAGTGTAAAATTGTTATGCAACAACTATCACCTAATTTCATGCCCTATTCGTCACCATACATTACCTCCACAACATTGTACATAAGATAAACATGTTTCTAAAATCTTTAAATATCCAGCAGTATATTATACACTATATTCGTATGTTCGGAAAAAAAAAAAAAAAATTAAAAAAGATATGTTGGTTCTTTTCTACTTTATTTAGTTATCGAATTCGTCCAACTTGCATATTAGCCGTTATTAATCAATGATATATTTAATATTTTTCGGATCTACAAAATTAAAGGCACTTTAGGGAATAAAATAAAAATAGTCGGCAATTAATTTCTGTCAAACTATTTAAATCACCATGAAAACCTACACGATATAAAAGCCCATTAAATTTTACATAGATTTAAGGAGTTTAATCAAAATCGTAAAAGGTTCAAAATTCAACATCTCATACATTATACTCATTTAAAATAAGAAATTTCAAATTTATAGCTATAGATTTTGAGCTAGAAATTACCACAGACATTTTTACGGGACTTGGGACTTGATTCAGGACGCCCTAAAATTTTATTTTCGGTGAAAACTAGAATTCGAAAATGTACACGATCTGAAAACTTTTCTTTACTATATATTTTTATATATAGATAAGTGAAAGTAAAACATTTTTTGATCTCTTTTTAATCATTTAATTAATGCTGAAAAATAATGTTTGTTTGTTTGTTTGTTTATTTGTTAACGTCACTTTATGCTTACTAATGGGCTAATCGGACGATGCTACAGTGGGAGTCCTAAATTTTGCCTATCCAGGTTTTATTAGGATAGGGATCTTTAACGAGTACCTGACATCGCACAGGCTCGGGACCACCTTTTAACGTCCCCTCCGAAGGACGGCGTAACTAAGGATTTTTTACTCCCATAAAAAAAAATCCTAGGACCACCTGCGGGATGAACCCGTGACCTTTAGCATGGAGGCTGTTACGCTAGCCACCACCCACTAATAAGTAATCCCAAATAATGTTTGTTATATGCCATACCTAAACCTCCTAAGCTACTTTTTACTGATATTTCCTCAGGCTGGAGAAGTTTCCTATTGTGGTCAGAAAGAGCCTTCCGGAACATCGGCCACATTAAACTATTAATCACTTTTTTATTTTATATATATATATAATATATACATATATATGTGTGGTGTGTGTGTATATATATGTAATATATATAAATTCATATATATATATATATATTTATATGTATAAAAAATAATATATAAATATAAATAAAAAAATAAATATAATATAATATAAAATAAAAAAAAGTGATAAAAGAATAATGTGGCCGATGTCCGGAAGGCTTTTTCTGACACAAATAGGAAAACTTCTCCAGCCTGAAGAAATAATCAGTAAAGAGTAGCTATAGAGGTTTAGAGGCCATATAAACAAACATAATTTGGGATCACTTATAGCTGGGAGGCTAGCGTAAACAGCCTCCCATGCTAAAGGTCACGGTTCAAACCTACCACAGTGGTCCTAGGATTTTTTTAATGGAAGTAAAAAATCCTTAGTTACGCCGTCACTATGTATATGTATATGTACATACATACCTACACATATTTAATCTGAGTTGTTTCATTATTAAGACGTCCAGATTAACTATCTGTCCTAACTTCTTAAAAAAAAATAAAGTTAGTAATTCTTTGTATCGAAATGAGTTCTAGCACTTCTCGTAATGTGGGTGGTAGAGTTATAATAACAAAATCTTATTAAAATTAATTCCAAAATCCGATCGATCTACGTTTATATATAGTGAAATTTTCATTTTATTAATGCTCTTCCTAAGTTCAGATATCCCCCTATTTCACGGAATCTGATTTTTTCGGTTCTATACTAAAACACTTAAATAAGTTATTACATTGTACTACCTAAATATTTCTCTAATTGAAAGTGAACTGTTTACCAAGATCTGTTGCGTAAAAGTATAATCAGATATGGGACTACAGGAAAGCGATTTTGTTTTATGCCAATTTATTGATATAGGGATTAATTATTTTGCTTTCGGGTGTTTATGATTACGTTTTTCGAGCTGTATTTTTTATCGCTCGCGCTTATTTTAACTAAAATTTACTTTTTATGTGTCTTATTGATATAGGGACCAATTAATGTGCTTTCGGGTGGTTATGCTTACGTTTTTCGAGATTTATTTTTCATCGCTTATGCGTATTTCAATTCGGATTTACTTTTGATATTTTTTATTGTTACATACGTTTGTAATTATCTTTTTCGGGTCTTGTGATTACATTTCTTAAGTTGTTTTTATTGTCGCTTGCTCTCATTTCAACTTGCATTTGCAGTGGTCTTTCTTTGTTTTTGTTTTAGGGGATTCTCATAACGTGTTTTGAACTTTATTCTTTTATGCGCTTGGGAATTTCTACAAACCGTAGGTATTATGTTATAATATGATGTACAAATTATTTATTGTGTTTTTGCAGGATCTGATTACATTTTTGATTTAGACGTTACATCGCGATTGCGCATTCTTCTAGATCACTTTTCATTTAAGTTAAAATGTGCACTAGCTATAAATAAATGTCATAAACTCTATTAGTATTCCCGAAAACACTATAAACGATCCCTCTATCGAATATTTATGAAATAGGAACAGTAACTTAAAATGAGTAAAAGCGATAACAAATTCGGTTCAAATAATGTTATCAGAACACCCGAAAATGGAATAAACGATTCCTCAATTAA
Organism: Piezodorus guildinii; assembly: GCA_023052935.1. Taxonomy (NCBI): domain Eukaryota; kingdom Metazoa; phylum Arthropoda; class Insecta; order Hemiptera; family Pentatomidae; genus Piezodorus; species Piezodorus guildinii. The sequence continues at coordinate 70,309,821 of CM041293.1, forward strand.
ATTATCAAATAATTGTAAGACCAAGTTAGGAAGCGGATCCTTTACAAAAGATTTAGTTGTAAAAATTTACTCAGGACGCTAACCTAAATATAACTAATACTTTTATAAAATAATAATAATAAAAAAAAAAAAAAAGCGAAAGCTAAACGATGTATATTCCAGCTACGTTATAATGAGAACCAAAAACAAAATAATCCATACCAATATAAAAAAAAATATATCAAAAATACAGGCGAGTTGAAATCCGCACGAGTAATAATAAAAAAACTTTTAAACATTTTAATAGCCCCGCAAAAACACAAGGATAGACTCTATAAAAATAAAAAGATTAAAAGTAAATACAAGTTGAAATACGCATGCGCGATAAAACACACAGCTCGAAAAACGTAATCATAACCACCCGAAAGAACATTAATTAATCCCTATATCAATAAAAAACATTAAAAGTAAATGCGAGTTGAAATACGCATGAGCGATGAAAAATAAAGCTCGAAAAACGTAAGCATAACCACCCGAAAGCAAAATAATTAATCCCTATATCAATAAAAAACATTAAAATTTAATGAGAGTTAACATGCACGCGAGCGATAAAAAATACAGCTCGAAAAACGTAATTATAATCCCCGAAAACACATTAATTAATCCCTATATCAATAAAAAACAATAAAAGTAACTGCGAGTTAAAATACGCATGAGCGATAAAAAATACAGCTCGAAAAACGTAAGCATAACCACCCGAAAGCACATTAATTGATCCCTATATCAATAAAACACATAAAAAGTAAATTTTAGTTAAAATAAACACATTAATTATTCCAAAAAAACTACCCCTCCTCTCTAAAAAATCAAAATCAACAACTATCTTAAAACTAAATAGACGATAATTAATTTTTTTAAATATTAGCTAGTAAAAAACAGAACTTGATATCAAATATCTAAAAGACCCAAAAAAAATATCAATTATTATATGCCAAAATGATTTAAAAAGTCATAATGTTAATTAAACTAATAATTGTTTAATAAATAAATAAATAAAACGGAATATTTAAGGCTAGAAGTGAAGAAAAAGGTGACATTTGACTTGGAAAAGGTAACATTTGAAATGGAAAAGGTGACATTTGACTTGGAAAAGGTGACATTTGAAATGGAAAGGGTTACATTTGACTTGGAAAAGGTTACATTTGAAATGGAAAAAGTTACATTTGACTTGGAAAAGGTTACAATTGACTTGGAAATGCTATATATAATATATAATATAACAGTGTAAAATTGTTATGCACAACTATCACCTAATTTCATGCCCTATTCGTCACCATACATTACCTCCCACAACATTGTACATAAGATAACATGTTTCTAAAATCTTTAAATATCCAGCAGTATATTATACACTATATTCGTATGTTCGGAAAAAAAAAAAAAATTAAAAAAGATATGTTGGTTCTTTTCTACTTTATTTAGTTATCGAATTCGTCCAACTTGCATATTAGCCGTTATTAATCAATGATATATTTAATATTTTTCGGATCTACAAAATTAAAGGCACTTTAGGGAATAAAATAAAAATAGTCGGCAATTAATTTCTGTCAAACTATTTAAATCACCATGAAACCTACACGATATAAAAGCCCATTAAATTTTACATAGATTTAAGGAGTTTAATCAAAATCGTAAAAAGGTTCAAAATTCAACATCTCATACATATACTCATTTAAAATAAGAAATTTCAAATTTATAGCTATAGATTTTGAGCTAGAATTACCACAGACATTTTTACGGGACTTGGGACTTGATCAGGACGCCCTAAAATTTTATTTTCGGTGAAAACTAGAATTCGAAAATGTACACGATCTGAAAACTTTCTCTTACTATATATTTTATATATAGATAAGTGAAAGTAAACATTTTTTGATCTCTTTTTAATCATTTAATTAATGCTGAAAAATAATGTTTGTTTGTTTGTTTGTTTATTTGTTTAACGTCACTTTATGCTACTATGGCTAATCGGACGATGCTACAGTGGGAGTCCTAAATTTTGCCTATCCAGGTTTTATTAGGATAGGGATCTTTAACGAGTACCTGACATCGCACAGGCTCGGGACCACCTTTTAACGTCCCCTCCGAAGGACGGCGTAACTAAGGATTTTTTACTCCCATTAAAAAATCCTAGGACCACCTGCGGGTTTGAACCCGTGACCTTTAGCATGGGAGGCTGTTACGCTAGCCACCCAGCTATAAGTGATCCCAAATAATGTTTGTTTATATGCCTCTAAACCTCTAAGCTACTCTTTACTGATATTTCCTCAGGCTGGAGAAGTTTTCCTATTGTGTCAGAAAAGCCTTCCGGACATCGGCCACATTATACTTTTATCACTTTTTTTATTTTATATATATATATACATATATATGTGTGTGTGTGTATATATATGTATATATATATATATATATATATATATATATATATATATATATATATATATATATATATAATAAAAAAAGTGATAAAAGTATAATGTGGCCGATGTCCGGAAGGCTTTTCTGACACAATAGGAAAACTTCTCCAGCCTGAGGAAATATCAGTAAAGAGTAGCTTAGAGGTTTAGAGGCATATAAACAAACATTATTTGGGATCACTTATAGCTGGGTGGCTAGCGTAACAGCCTCCCATGCTAAAGGTCACGGGTTCAAACCCACAGGTGGTCCTAGGATTTTTTAATGGAAGTAAAAAATCCTTAGTTACGCCGTCACTATGTATATGTATATACATACATACATACACATATTTAATCTGAGTTGTTTTCATATTAAACGTCAGATTAACTATCTGTCCTATTCTTAAAAATAAATAAGTTAGTAATTCTTGTATCGAAATGAGTTCTAGCAACTTCTCGTAATGTGGTGGTAGAGTTATATATAACAAATCTTATTAAAATTAATTTCAAAATCCGATCGATCTACGTTTATATGAAATTTCATTTTATAATGCTCTTCCTAAGTTCAGATATCCCCTATTTCACGGAATTGATTTTTTTCTGTTCTATACTAAAACACTTAATAAGTATACATTGTACGTACCTAAATATTTCTCTAAATGAAAGTGAACTGTTTACCAAGATCTGTTGCGTAAAAGTAATATCAGATATGGGACTACAGGAAAGCGATTTTGTTTTATGCCATTTATTGATTAAACGAATTTGTAACAATTATAAATGCATTTTTACTTTCACTTACCTATATATGAAATATATAGAATGGGAAAGTATTGCGATCGTGAAAATTTTCGAATTCCAGTTTTCAACGGAAATACTCGTTTTAGGGTCCCCTGTGTCTAAATTACCAAGTCCCGCCAAAAGGTTTGTGTGTGTGGTAACTTCCGGCAAAAACTATAAATCGTAGGAAACTGAAATTAGGACAACTATATCTTTTTCATCAAAATCGGCTGACCGGAAGATCTACTTTATACTACGTATTTAACACCTTTTTACGATTTTCTCAAAAACGGCTGTAAACTCCCTATATCGATGTAAAATTTGATGGGCTTTAATATCATGTAGGTTTCATTGTGATTGAAATAGTATGATAGGGCTTAAATGCAGATATTTTAAATTTTCTTCATCTAAAGTACATGTAATTTTGTAGATATAAAAAAAATCGGAACATCATCTTATTAGCATTGATAATTTTTTTTTTTTTTCAAACAACAAGTTTTATTGAGTAAAATTACAATCTGTCCCAATTTGGATATTAATAGTAGTGCTGAAAGATATCATACATACTACATTCATACAATATTTACACGGCATAAAATTACAATAAAATATATACACAATAATGAATCAATACAATAGTCAAGTATTCACTTATTCCTGTATACACATACACACACTCATACATACACCACATTGAGTGGAGAATCTAGCCAGTGCTAGAACTCTAGGTGGGTTGTATGGATGAGTGGAGCTGGATAGGGATTGAGCTAGAGGATTAGGATGATGAAATAGGTTCTGGTGGAATTTGGAAAATTTGGATGGAATTAGGTCTGAAATAAATGGAACATTAAGGTCGTGGTGCAAGGTATAGTTGGAGACATAATAAGGAGCATTTACTATTGTATGGAGGACTTTGGATTGAAAGGATTGAATGCGTTTGATGTTACTACGTTTAGCTATCCCCCACAGTTCAAGTCCATAGGTCCAGATGGGCTTCAGTATTGTCTTGTAGATTAATAATTTGTTGTCAACTGTAAGTTCAGATTTTCTGTTGAGTAGTCGGTATAACTGTCCGAATCGTCGGTTGAGTTCTTGTCTTTTAAGTCTTGTATGTGGGTTTCAAGTCAATCTTTTGTCTAACAGTAAGCCAAGATACCGGACTGTAATGAGAAAAATGTAGAGAGGAATTGGTAATGAGTTGAAATAAACTGGCGGACAGGATTTTCGTCTAAGAGTAAAGGTTATGTGTTTACATTTGGCTTCGTTCACCTTTACACGCCAGTTAGCATTGATAAATAACGGTTAAATATGTAAGTTGGGCAAATTTGAAAAACAACTAAAGAAGAAAAGTGCAAGCATATTTTTAAATGCGATTTTTGTGTTTTTGAACATAAGAATAGTAATATAGATGTATAACACACCGTTGGATAGCTAAAGATAATAGAAACAATTTTATCTAATACACGGAATTTTAAACGTTAATGGAGAGTGATGAAAAGCCGATAAAACTGACTGACTGTTGCAGGTGAAAAGATAATAGATTATTTAATAAAACACATTCTTCTATTGAAATTCAAAATAATTAATTGTGGATGTAATTATTTGACCGTTGAGAATTACTGGAAGGAATTAGTCCGAGTGGCGGTCATTAAATGAAACAACTAAATAGTTTTAACTATTTATTGTTTGCCAACGTTTCGACCCCCTTTGTGGGTCATCATCAGGGCGCATGGTAGAAGTTGAGTTTCCATTCTTCCACCATGCGGCCTGATGATGACCCAAAAAGGGGGTCGAAACGTTGGCAAACAATAAATAGTTGAAACTATTTAGTGGTTTCATTTAATGACCGCCACCCGGACTAATTCCTTCCAGCAAAATAATTAATTCTTTAACAATTTATTTGTATGTTTAAATGTATATAAAATTCTTAAATTGGTTTTCAAAACAGAGGTAAGTGAAAGTCGTGTGTTGCGTGCACTAGATTTTTGTTTTACATGGATATTTCATTTTTCAGTTGTTTTTTTTTTTTCCAAATTCTGACACGTTCTAGCTCTGTTGGTGTTGCTCGAATCGAAAATTCGACGACAGTTCCATGTCAGAAATTAAGTAGAAAATATTTTATGTTATATAACATTTGTAGCTAGTACATACCGCTTAAGGTTGGTTCGGATGAAAAAATCTGTGCTAATTATTAAACAATGGTTTTTTATTTCCAAATAACGGTATTAGCGTATAACAGTTTATAAAGCGGTTTATAGAGAGTGTAGTAATATGGAAATAAATAAATAATTCTAAGGAAAATGGTCTATCACCACTGCTTGTTTAAAAACGCTATATCTTTCAATGAATGAATAAAGAAACTGAAAGAATCCTTCAAAATAGTAAAATCAGTCCTTTTCATGCGTAACCCCTCTTCCCATTATGTAGATAGACTTATGCTATTTCGGACCGATTCTTGCATCGGGAAGAGAGTTTTCTATATTAAAAACTGCCATTTTTACTTTCACTTACTATATATATAAGGGGAAGTATTGCGATCGTGAAAATTTTCGAATTCCAGTTTTCAACGGAAATACACGTTTAGGGTCCCCTGAGTCCAAATAACCAAGTCCCGCAAAAAGGTCTGTGTGAGTGTGTGTGTGGTAACTCCAGGCCGAAAGCGAAAAGTCCTATGAAACTGAAATTTCAAATTTAAGACAATTATACGCCCGAGACGTGACAAAACTTTTTTCATCAAAATGAGCTTACCAGAAGAGGAACTTTGCACCATGCATTTTGCACCTTTTTTCGATTTTGATTAAACTCGCTATATCGATGTAAAATTTAATGGGCTTTAATATCATGTAGGTTTTATTTGGATAAAAATGGTCTGACAGGGCTTAAATGTCGATATTTTAAATTTTCTTCCCCTAAAGTACCTTTAATTTTGTAGATTCAATAATAATAACTAGATTATCTTGTTAACGCTGTAAAAAAAAGGTAAATATATAAATTGAATAAATTCGATACCCAACTAAAGGAGTAAACAGAAAAAATATTTTTTAATGCAATTTTTCGTTTTTGAACATAAGAGCAGTAATATACATGTATGATATACCGTTGGAAAGCTAAAGATTTTAGAAAAAATATCATCTCATTAAAAGTTAATAGAGAGTGATGAAATGAACATAAAACTAACTGATTATTTTAGATAATAATATAATAGATTTTTTAATAAAATACATGTTTCTATATAAATTCAATTTAATTAATTCCTTAATAGTTTCACGTATTTTTATTCTAATTGTATTTGAAAATTCTTTCATTGATTTTAAAAATCGAGGTAAGTGAAAGTCGTGTATTGCTCGCACCAGATTTTTAGTGTGGCGATCCTAGTTTCCAGTGAAATATTTCGATTCGTATCGTTTTTAAAGGAGAATCGAGTCAAAAGTGGTGGTTCTCTTCCATTTTGAACCGTATTATAGTTACAATATATGTCAATCGTTAAGAATCCTTTCAACTAGAATGGCGACTTTAGCTTAAATAAATTTAAAAAAATTAAAAAATTTCTTAACCTATAATAATCGGGCATTTCCTTTGAAATAGTAAAATTAGCCCTTTTCGTGCTCATCATTTTTTAGTATTTTTCGATCTCAATTATTCTTTTTTCGTTTTGTAAGAAATTCAATTCTCTAGTATCTGTTTATTTATTACTCTTAACTTCGAAAAATAATGATATCTATTTATTAATTCGGACAAACGAATTTTTTTTCTATGTTATTTTTTAATTCGGTTTCTGTTATCTTGAAACGTAAGTCCTTCAAATTTTGAGAGGGGTAATTTTTTTTATTTTTTGTGATTAAAAAGGTTCATTATCAAAAATACTAAACCACAATCATTTTTACTTCGTTACTATTTATTTTTTTCTTTTCTTTCGATTTTCATTCAAATAAAACTTCCTGATTCCAGAACACCTTACATTTTTTCTCTATCATCAATAATAACCGAGTTATCATAACATCTCTTATAAGTTGTAGCTTATAAATCGTTTGAGCCGTTTATGATAGGTGCAAATTGCATAATATAAACTTGCTCTTCTAGTTAGCTGACGTTGGTGAAAAAGTTTCTGTAACATCTCGGGCATATAGTTGTCTTAAATATGAAATTTCAGTTTCATAGGACTTTTCGCTTTCGGCCTGGAGTTACCACACACTCACTCACACTGACCTTTTTGCGAGACTTCGTCACTTGGACTCAGGGGTCCCTAAAACGTGTATTTCCGTCGAAAACTCAAAATCGAAAATTTTCACGATCGCAATACTTTCTCTTGCTTTATATATTTCATTTATAGTTTAGTGAAAGTAAAAAAAAAAAATAGTTTTAATTTTCAAAGGTGTTATAAAATATCTAAAAAATTAAATTTGAAATGCAGATTGGCTTAAAATTATCTTTTATACGATATCCATGATTCATCTCCTCTCCCTCTACTTAAAGGTGTTGATAAATGAAACATATAAAGAACTCTTAATATACAACAGCTAATAATATTTAATATGCAACTGAAAGATTCTTATAAAGAAATCCGATATTTTCTAAAAGTTCTGACTTTGTTTTTAGAATTTTCAATTATACATTATAAACGATAATAATTAGTTTTGCTATAATCATAGTTTTATTCCAGTTTATTGCCCAATATAATTGGGAGTATTTTCTTGTTATGGAAAAAAAGGATACGTTCGTTAGACAGCACTAATAGGTCCAGATATATCTTTGGCGGGGGCTTGTTTCCGTTTTCTCTGAAATTCCTTTTCAATAAAAAAATAATAGCATTACTTATTTATCACAAAACAATAGCGGAAGTTGTATTAGGGCGATGATAATCTTAGAAATATTTTACTTTTTGCTTTAAAGTCCTTTCGACTTAAGTTTCAACTATCAATAAATACATATATTTCCAGGGTAAAGTTTTTTAACTAATATATCTTTTGAAATGTATTTCACTTTTCAATTAAATTTAAATAAAGCTTAAAATAACAGATGCGTAAATTTACTTATTTTGAATTTCTATATACTGAATCCTTAGTCCCAAGAACCACAAATACCATAAACAAAACTCATGAATATACATAAATGTTATATAAGTTTAATTATTGAAATAAGAAATGTTTAGTCTGTATATATATATATATATATATATATATATAGTTCATGAGAAAAATACTGAGAAGGGATTATTACCAGTGTCACTGAAACAGAAAAAAAAATATATCGTTCTTCTGAAAAAAATTGAAAACAAATCATTTCATTCTTTTCTTTTTTTTTCACTTTCACTTACCTATATATGAAATGTATAGTAAGGGAAAGTATTGCGATACTGAAAATTTTCGAACTCCAGTTTTCCACGGAAATACACGTTTTAGGGTACCCTGAGTCCAAATGACCAAGTCCCCCAAAAGCTCTGTGTCTGTGTGGTAACTCCCGGGCGAAAAATAAAAGTCCTGTGAAACTGAAATTTCATATTTAAGATACCTATACGCCCGAGATGTTACTACAACTTTTTTTATAAATTCGGCTGGCCGGAAGTTCTACTTTATACTATGCATTTTGCACCTTTTTATAATTTTCTCAAAAACGGCTCTATCGATTTTGATTAAACTCGCAATATAGATATAAAATTAAACGGGCTTTAACATGCTGTAGGTTTCATTCTGATTGAAATATTATGACAGGGCTTAAATGCCAATATTTTAAATTTTCTTCATCTAAAGTACCTTTAATTCTGTAGATTCTATAAAAATAACTATATTATCTTGTTAATATTGCCAATAACAGCTAAATATGCACGTTGAGCGAATTTGATAAACAGCATAAGGAAAAACTGAAAAAATATTTTTTTATGCAATTTTTTGTGTTTTTGATATGTAATATACCGTTGGATAGCTAATTTTAGAAAAACTTATTATCTGATTCATTATCATGATCAAAGGGCAATGGGGAGTGATGAAAAGCCGATAAAACTAACTGTTTCGAGTTCCCGAAAAGGAAGATTCATGTTGACGGTGCTGCAATCTGGCGGCTTGTCAATAAAGCAGAGCGTGCCAATTTTGTTTTTGAACATAAGAACAGTAATATAGACGTATAATGCACCGTTGGAAAGAGAAAGACTTGAGAAAATATATTATCTTATAATACACAAGCTTATAAAATCGAATAAATAGTGATAAAACTAACTGATAATACTTTTTTTAGATAATAATATAATAGAGTTTTTAATAAAACAGATGTTTCTATATTAATTAAACTTAATTAATTCTTTAATAGTTTCACTCATTTTTATCTTCAACTGTATTTGGAAATTCTTTAATCCATTTTAAAAACGGAGGTAAGTGAAAGTCGTGTGTTGCCCGCTCCAGATTCTTTTTTATTTATCATTCTTAGCGTAGTCTTACAAAGATAATTCCCATAAAAGTGACATTTTTACATAGTTTATATAAAGTTACATATTTCCAGTAAATATAACATTATTTTAGGGTTATATATTCTTCTTACTGTCATGTTTATTCACAGCAACAACGATGACAAGATAATATTACTTGAAAATAAAACGATACTCAAATTATGATGTTTATTTTTTTAAATGTTGATACACTCTGGATTTTTAGATTATAACCTCCTTGAATATGGATATATTTTTATATCTCACATTTTCCGCAAAAGCTCCTATAAACATTAATTATGCTTTTCTCATAGCACTGCGTTGTTAATTTTTTTTTTTTTTTTTTTGCAAGCCATGAAAATGTGCTTGAGTATGGCGCATTAATAATCAACCTTATCGATATATTTGGTGTAAAACCGTTCCGGCCGAAATGAGTAACCGGTTTCATGTACGGACCAAAACATAACTGTTAGCTGGAAGGAATTAGTCCGGGTGGCGGTCATTAAATGAAACAACTAAATAGTTTCAACTATTTATTGTTTGCCAACGTTTCGACCCCCTTTGTGGGTCATCATCAGGGCGCATGGTGGGAGAATGGAAACTGAGTTTGAGAAATTGAGTTTCCATTCTCCCACCATGCGCCCTGATGATGACCCACAAAGGGGGTCGAAACGTTGGCAAACAATAAATAGTTGAAACTATTTAGTTGTTTCATTTAATGACCGCCACCCGGACTAATTCCTTCCAGTAATTCTCAACGGTCAACTAATTACATCCACAATAACTGTTAGCTATTTCGTTCCGATGGAACTAGTTCCTCCCTGGATAGCGTTCCCTCTGAATAATTATATAAGATCTAAAATCAAGTGATTTTAGGTTTCGTTTCACCTAAGTATGCACAAACTTAAATGTCCTCAAACTTAAAAATAGAGGAAGTACAAAAATATTTCTTATTAGTTCTGATTAATTAATTTCAATAATACAAACTACAGAGAATATCTCTAATAAGCATTAAATAATTCAATTTTAAAACGCAAATTCATAAAAATGACCAACAATATAAAAAAAAAAAATATAAACCAAAAATTAGTGAATTTTTGATGACTTAATGAAAATTTGTTTTAAAAATGTACAATTAGACTTTTAACATGTTTTTATTATTATTACTTTCAATTACAGGGTTTTGGATTTTTAATGAGAGTAAAAAATCCTTTGCTATGCTGTCCTTCGGAGGGAACGTAAAATGGTTGTCCCGAGCCTTTGCGATGTCAGGTACTCCTAAAGATCTTTTTCCTAATTTTACCTGGATAGCTAAAATTTAGGACTCCCACTTTAGCATCGTCCGGTTAGTCAAGGTAGCATAAAGTGACGTTAAATTGATAAACAAACAATTTTAACTTCAAAATATTGTATGAATATATGTGATTTTACTCCTACTATGATTACTACATTCGGCTATTAAATTTAAAAAAAATCCTAAATTGTTGATTTCGAGGATAAACGAAGTCATTTGAAAATATAATTATGACTATGAAAAAGGTTGTAAATAAAACTTTTTTTCTTCCTTCCTTCTGTGGTCCATAGTAAATTAAGAAAGATATGGGTTATCGACGGAGACGGCAATGACAAATATGATGACACGCTTCAATGAACCCTAAGGTTCAATTCCGACCCCCATAACGAAGTTAGATCCGAGGGCGCGAGGCCACATCTTCCTTCACTTAGCTCCGCCCTAACCCATTTTCTCGATATCAAATTTTATGCTAACTTGCCATCAGTAGGAGGACCACTTACGATCCTTTTAAGGCAGAAATCTGCCCTCTGTCGCCCTTGTCAGCATATTTTTTTCCTGGAGCTCTAGATCGAAAATTAGCTCTGATGAGTGAGTGGATGGCTATGATGGTATGCGATTATAATTGTTTTAAAAGATCAATTTTTATCATATATGTATCTAATATATAAAAAAACTCGTGTCACGGTATTTGTGGTCGTAATCCTCCGACACGGCTCGACTGATGTTTAAGAATTATTTTTATTTACCATATATTTGCTAGCATTGAGATTTGGTCCTAAAGTATATTTCATACCGCTAGGTGATTCTGGTGTCCCTATACAATTTTTTTTAACGAAAATGTTTTTTTTTGTTTAAAAAATAAAATATCTATAACCCCAAATTTTAACTCTTCTATCCTCTACCCTCGCATTTTTTAATCACGATTTTAGTATTTCGTTCCGATGGAACTAGTTCCTCCCTGGATAGCGTTCCCTCTGAATAATTTTATAAGATCTAAAATCAAGTGATTTTAGGTTTCGTTTCACTTAAGTATGCACAAACTTAAATGTCCTCAACTTAAAAATAGAGGAATTACAAAAATATTTCTTATTAGTTCTGATTAATTAATTTCAATAATACAAACTACCGTGAATATCTCTAATAAGCATTAAATAATTCAATTTTAAAACGCAAATTCATAGAAATGACCAAAACAATAAAAAAAAAAAAAAAATAATAATAAACCAAAAATAAGTGAATTTTTGATGACTTAATGAAAATATGTTTTAAAAATGTAGAATTAGACTTTTAACATGTTTTTATTATTATTACTTTCAATTACAGTATTATGATGTTTCCATATGGGAATATTTCACCAATATTTGTAAATCGATTCATTATATTGAATAATTATTTAAAAATAATTATTTAACTGAGGGTAACCTCTCTTTGTAAAATATGCCCATATGGATATAATCTTAATTTTTCAATCTTAATAATACATATCCTTTATTTGACAAGAAAACATTTCAAATTAAACATCAAAGCTTAACAGCGTCTTAAATAAGCCATCATATTGGCCATAGTTTGGATACATACGAAAAGTGATTCAGCAATTTAGTACGACTATTATTAATAATTAGGGAGCGGCGTGGTCTAGTGGCTAGAGGGCTAGTCTACTATGCTCCGGGTCCTGGGTTCGAATCCCGGCTGTATCGGAATATTTTTTATTCTGTTATTTCGGCCGGGAGGGGAGGGGGGAGGGGTGATCCTGGGGTATGGAGACCAAAAATGGGGAAAAAACCTGGCGGCTGAGCGTGATCTCGGCCGAATCTTCTCATTGCACGGCCGTTGGCCTATAAACAATACGAATATCTACATGTACTGAGCCCAAAACTCTTCCTGGGTTGTAGTATTACAGTTTTTTTTTTGTGTTTTTTTTTTATTATTAAGTTTATCAAATTTTTATATCTGGATTGGGTTACTTACGTCTTTTGAGTATATGGTGGATAGGAACCATTATAAAATCCTAATAAAAAATAAAATATTTAAAATGATGCCTAGTAGTTGAGGATTAACAGTTAAAAAATAGTACTATACTCATTATAATGATAAACAATAAAATGCTGTGAAAAATTTTAAATAGTTCTTTTCCATTCGTCCATTTTTCACCGATATTAGTTGATTTAATACATAAAAATCAATGGTAACGAATGTAACAAAATTTATATTCGATTGATCTTTTTTTTTTTTTTTTAATAATATGATACATAACATTAAGAAACAAAATAAACTATTCTAATGTTAAGGTAAATTTCAGATTTAAAACTGAAAACCCCCACATTTTTTTAGTAAAACAAATAATATTTGTTGTGAAAAATTAACAATTAATATACCCAAGTATGTCTTGTTAGGCGTGTCTTTTTAACAACTCAGGAAGTTAAGAAGAATAAACTTAATATTAGGCTGAAGTTCTGCCTTTCGTTCTAAAGAAATATCCAAAAACGTTACTGATCACCATTTGAAGAAACGAAAAGAGATAAACCAAGATAGTTTTTAAAGAATATAGCTATTTGAACCAATCTACCATAATAAAAATAAAAAGGAATATGTTATGAGTATGCTCAAGTTCATTAAGAAGAAACATTATAGAAAGTATCGTAGCTCAGTTGATGACATTCGAAACTCGCGAGATATAAATAATATATTATATACAACGTCAACCAACCAATCAAGACGAATATATTACGACCAATATAGAAGAATATATTACGAAGTTAGTATTTAGTATGAGACTAGTCTAAATCTGCTGATATTTGTTTACATTCACTTAACTATATATAAAATATAATCTAAGGGAAAATCTATCACAGTCATGAAATTTTCGAATGGCAGTTTCCATCGGAAATACACGTTTAAGGGACCCCTGAGTCCAAATGACCAAGTCCTGCAAAAAGATGTGTGTGTGTGTGTGTGTGTGTGTGGTATGCCAGCACGGAATCGATAAGTTATACGACACTTAAATTTCATATTTAATACAAATAAAAGTCCGGGATGTTACACCAATTTTTTTAAAATCAAAATCGGTGAACCAGAAGAGCCACTTTACACATTTTGTACCTGTTTACGATTTTCTCAATAACAGCTCTTACGATTTTGATTAAACTCGCTATGTCGATGTAAAATTTATTGTAATAAGTAATAACTTCAATTTTGAGAATATGTTCTTTTTTACTGAACAGGGTTTTTTTTTTTAAATAACCGTTGTTTCAGTCCTATGAATGAAATGAAATTCAAAACTGAACTAAAATAAGTCAAATAAAAAGAACATTGTGCAGATTAACAAAGAACAACATATGTTCTTTGAAGGAGAGGGCTTATATGTACATGTATTTTTTTTTAATTTGGAACACACTCATAATTTATAATTTATTTTTCGTTTTTAACAATTCTTTAATATTTGTACAGTATCATTAGGAGCACATTCGTCATACGTCTAATTATTAATAATTAATCACAGACAATGTCTAGTAATATCTACAGACTTCCCTATTTCTAGACGAATCAAACACTCTTAATTTTAGTGATTTTAACTGTCCGAAGTTTATAATATATTGATTTGAGATTGAAATGAAACTATTGAATGTTTTACTACGGATTTCATTTTATAATTTGAATGTAGTATATCATTCAGAATTGAAAAATGAATAAAAATGCTTGTAGGGGAAGGGGCGGTGTCAAAATATTAACCACTATACTTCTCTAGAAAGACGCTAATTCAAAAGGATTAACAATTATAATGAAATATAATTATTAATTATTTAATAATTTAAATATCAATAATTATTAATTAATAAATAATTTAAATATCATTAATTATTAATTAATTAATAATTTAAATAACAATATTAATGAAAGAAAAATCGGAAAATATTGTTATACACTTTTAATAATATAAACTATAAATATCTCATTTATTTTTTTTTTGTAATATTATTTATGTAAGGAATATATGTTTTGTTTTTTTTTGTTTCATTATATAAACTAAGCTGGTATGTGGTACATTACCAATTAGTTAGAATTTCAAATTATTATTATTATTTTGATCAATATAGTGTAATGTGAGTTTTGTATATTTTAACACTTGTAATTGGGCCTGTATTTATTATTCCAGTTTAATACAAACTTAAATTGATTAAATTAAAATTAAAAATGATAATTGAAATTAATTACTAATTAATAATATAATAAATAAATTTAAGTCTAGTTGGGCTTGAACAATGCCATTCTCTATTAAAACCGATTCCGAAATGCACACAAAAAATAAATGCACACCCGTAAACGGCCTTCGGATCTGTATATTACGCCTTTGTTTTTATATGTTATTTTCCTTTTTTATTTATGTTTTAATATATTTTTCATTAATAATATAAGGCATCGAAGACCTTATTTACATTTCTCTGTATTATTCTAATGGGACTTGTCCCAGAATAAACAAATAAATTATTATTATTTGAGGCGCCGTGATGGTACTAAATATTGAAGGGGCGTTAGCTCTGCAAGTTTGTGCAGAATGACCTTTTAAATTCCCCAGCATCATCCCATTATGGAAAAAGCATTTTACGTTGAGCATTGTCCTCAAAAATCTTAGGGCGCTGTCCGTCCTTCAAAGTAACCAGCCACAATTTTACAACCGTAAAGAACCGTTGAAAGAATAATAGTTTTGTAATTTTTAACCTGCAGGCTTCTTGAAAGTAGCCGCAAAGTAAGCAATAAAATCTAAATACTTCAATTCCTTCACATGTTCGAACGTATTCCGTGAAATATTATTCAAGACCCATCTCTTTACCAGTTTCCATTAGCGTACTTGTATTTTCTTGTTTAGTTGTCGTGTCTTTACCGAAGATTACCAAAACACCAGCATTCCCTGGACCGGAAATTTACCAAACATTTTTTTTTTTTTCATTTGCGGCACATACTTTTCTACACATTGTGCCTCCATCCAGTATCCAGCTAGTGCTGGCCAATTGCCTTCGTGAATCTTATTAAACTATGAGGGTTTATCGATTCGCGGAGTTTAAGGTCTGAAATACGGTCATGAACAAGGTGGGAAAACCTTAACATAACCCAAGACATTTCATGGGTTGTAGAGGAACAGGTTTTTATTTTATTTTCTTATTTTTTTTAGATTAACAGATTTCTCTGCATACCGTATGATAAATGGTTTCCATTTCCCTCTTGTAGAATCAGTGAACCAATCAATGAATAGATCAATGAACCAACTATCCCCATATTATGGATGTCCTTATGAGTTCTGTGTATAGTCCTCTCTGTATAATGAATGTACCCTCGTCTGTAAACTTTACCTTTATTCCTTTCTGTATCCATGTACCTGTTTGTACCCTTCGGTTTCCCGCCCATATTTAATCTTTTTCTATGAGAGTGGTGTTGTATAGTAGATAGGTTATTAGGTAGGTAGATGTTTTCGGGGTTTGAACCGCGGCTGAGGCAGAATTATTTATTCTGTTGTTTCAGTCTCGAACCTGAGGAGATCCTACAGGGGACCTCTATAAAGCGGATACCCCAACATTGGGGCGAAAACGTATCCCTGAGTGTGATCTAGGCTTAAGACACCTCCTTGCACGGCCGCTGGTCGTGAAATAGCACGTATCTCTCTATAAGGCTTAACCCAAGACATTTCATGGGTTGTAGAGGAACAGGTTTTTATTTTATTTACTTATATTTTAGAGAAATAGGAAAACGAGAATTAATATATTTTTAAAAATATATTATCCAGCGTATTCTGTCAAAACAATTGAAGGAATCCCATCATCAGGTAATCTCATTATGATTTATGATGTATTTTAAACACATTTTAAGAGATAAACTACTTGGACATAATCGACTTGTTACAAGAGTACCATCCGGGAATTTCGATCAGGTTCAGTAAGCAAGGTCTCATCTTCACTGTCCATTAAATGCCAGAGAAGACTGCCGTGAAGAATAAAGAGCTTTTTGTCTGTTTCGTGGACCTCCAAAAGGCTTTCGGCAGAGTGCGGAAGGAAGGAATAGAGCGGGGGCATTGTCTGGGCGAGGGATCGATCGAGGAACGACTTTGGCTGAGTCTCTATAACAAGAACAGAAATGTGGTAAGGACCATGAACATTTTAGAAGAATTTGAGACGATAGCAGGTATTTGCCAAGGCTACTATCCGCCACTATTTATAATAATCCTAGACATGGTAACTGTGGAAGGCTTGACGGACACCGAAACGTACAACCATGTTTAATTTCTCCGTGCTGGCGTTCACTGATGACCTAGCCTTGATTGCTACCGACTACATAGAACCCCTAGTACAACATCGACATCCTCAAAGAAAAAATAATCGTAATAAATTTGAGGATAAAACCGTGGAGTACTGAATATGAGATAAGGAAATAAATAATAATATCGTAATATTTCCTAAGAACTATAATTAAAAATCTGTATCTCGGATCTTTTAAAGGAAGCAATTCTGTAAGAAGGAATGAACAGGTCCAGGGGCTGGGATCTTGTATTGATAGAATGACTGAGGAGAGTGAGGTGAACATGTACATATAGTAGTTTTTTTTACTGAAGGATTAGTAAAGATAGGTTCTTAGAAAATATTACCGCCAAATTTCAGGTAAAGCCTGCAATTACAATAGTTAACTAGATTAGGCTGATTTAGAGTTTGTCTCTAATTTACCGTTTTTTCCAGACAGGGAGAAATTGAGTTTGTGGACGAACGGGCGGATTGATGAACTTTAGAAGGAAGAAAAAAAATAATCAAGAAAAAAATAATCTACTGACAGATTGTTAATCATCTATGCTTATTTAGACATTGATAACTTTTCAAACTAACATAGCTCCTAACCGGTAAGACCTAGCGAAAAAAGTTATATAACAAAAACTATCATTTAACACGCTTCAAACACAGAGAAGCGGTCGTCAAAATATTGATGCTTATCAATATTTCACTCTAATCACTGCTCATCACCTAAAGAGATAAAGCGTGTCAAAAAAGTTCGAACAATAAAATAAAAAAATAGACAAAGCGTAGGCAAAATTTAGGACTTCCTCAGTAGCATCGTCCAATTAGCCATAGCAGCATAAAGTGACGTAAAATTAATAAACAAAACTTATAAAAAAAACCTCACTTTTTTCAAATACAGCTCCAAAACATTAGGTAGTAGAGACGAATATTATGTAACAAGAAGTATTCTCTACTAAATTTAAATACAATTTTATTATTATTTCCTTACATTTTTGGAAGGAGCGGGTTCGAATCCTGGCTGAATGTTATTTATTCTGCTATTTTATGCAGAGAGGACCCTAGATATTACTGTGGCAAAACCAGCCTCTATAAAAAGGGTACCCAAACAACAGGGAAGTGATTTCGGAGTGTGATTCCGGCCTAACCACGCCAATGCTCGGCCTTTGGCCTAGAAACAGCGCGAATATGTACTGAGCTAAGAGACTTAATGGGTTATGAGTTGTGGAGGTACAGTTTTTTTTCCTTACATTCTAATCCGATAAGAAAAAACGCTGCAAATTATTACATAATGGTGTATTATTTCTAAATAACTATATAAGGCTATAACTGTTCTTATAAAGCTAATAGCTGACCTAACAGACGATATCTTGTCTTAACTATATTTTAGCAAAATCAGTCTAGCCGTTCATGATTCATTAGTAAGGGGGTTCATTTTTTCATATACAGATAGATAAACTATTATCCCCTTAGAGAATTTAAAAAAAAATTAACGACCAAATTATTTTTTTTTTTTTCTTTCATAAGGCCCTTCTCATGGCTGTAATAATCAAACAAAAAAAGAATTAGCGAAATCGGTCAAACCGTTCATGCGTGATGCGATCACCAAGGGAAAATGGGATTCATTTTTATAGATGTTAGATTGCTGCCAATGGGTGTGGTCTCTACAGGTATTTCATGTCAATTTACCATATGTCCATCCCATACATTTACTTGATGTATTTTGTATACAGTTGTAAATATCAATAAATATGTTTAAAATGAAAAAAAAAAATTGTATAGATATAGATTTATAAACAGTTAACCAATATGAAAAGGAATGAATAATTAATAAGAAAATGGTCAATCACCACTGTTAATTTCAAAATCCTATATCTCTGCCATTTTCAAACTGATTTCAGTGATTCTTTTTTGTTTTGTAGGAAATTTAATACAATTTATTGGCCATTTACTGATTCTAAATCTCTATACATATATTCCCTATCTTACAAAAAGAAAAAAAAAAAAAAGAAATGAGTTAAGGACTCGTTTATGGGTATGATTTCAATTTTGTTTTCTTTTTTATTATTATTCTTGGTTACTTGGTTAAATAACTCAAATAATTTTTTGATCTACTTTCAAAAATAACTGAGGTATTGAATTAAATCACATTTAGTCGGCAGCCATTTTAAAACTAATCAACGTTCCTGGCGTCAACATCTTGGTGTTAGGGTCATCGTTGTATGCCCTAGTATGTTTGTGTCAAATTTCAAAATCATTGGTCCAGAAGTTTAGGAGAAAAGCCAGGTTATTCGGGTTCTTACGTATTTTGAAACGTAAGCCCTTAAATTTTGATAGGGTTAATTATTATTTTTGTTTTTGGTCGATTACAAAGGTTCATAATAGAAAATAATTAGCCAAAATAAAACTTTCACTGCATCTACAGTCTTCAGATTTATCACTTTTTCCCTGCTCTTGCAACACAGGAGTTACTTTCCAAAACTCCTTATAATAGAGCTAGATCTTATAGATATAATTAAAAAAAAAAAAAGTGTTAAAGAAACGTTAGGAAAT
Organism: Piezodorus guildinii; assembly: GCA_023052935.1. Lineage (NCBI taxonomy): Eukaryota > Metazoa > Arthropoda > Insecta > Hemiptera > Pentatomidae > Piezodorus > Piezodorus guildinii. The sequence goes on from CM041293.1 coordinate 70,329,564, forward strand.
TAACAATTTCAAATAAACGATGCAGGATTATTGTAAATTAAGGATAATATCGACTACTCGTTGTATAGAGGTGGCAGAGGTGGGAGGTGGTGGGGGTGTTTCCCGCCGTATCGATCAGCTGATGGGCCAGTAACCGCCTCGACTTCGGCCCGGCAGGTTGTCTGTGCTTTCATATAGCTCTGTGTTCGCTGTGTCTTCTATCATCTTGTACATCTACATCGTCGAGGATATCCCCTCATAAGTCACCTGGTCAGTAATTTTATAATATTTAAAAAAATAATACGGATAGTGAAAAAGTGTAATATTCCGAATTAATTTATTTTATATTATTTATTAATTTTTCTTTAATTGTCTGGATCATCACTTTTAAAAAAAAAATCATAGTGATGTAGTTACAATTATTTAAAAATTTTTAATATTATAATTATTATTATTGACATTAATAATGAAAAAAAAAAATAAGAAAAGGGAAACCACAAAAAAAATTATTTTTAGAACTCGTCCGTGATTTTAAAAGAGTTTAACTTGTTAAACAACACATTATCGCACTCAAGAGATAAAGCTTTTCCCTTGTTTACCCGAGCTAAGAAGGCCGATGGATTTCAAAGAATACAGAATGCCTTTATTATGAAAAATAACCTGTTGAATACCGGGTAACCCCTTGCCATCTTATAACCTCCCTCCTTGATTGTGTTTACACTGAAACTTTTGATCTTTTAACCATTGAACTCTTCTTTGTTTTATTTTTCTCTTTTTTTTTTTTTAGAAAGATTCACTCCATTGAATAAACGAATTTTCTCCTCCCTCCTCCCCTCCGGTTTTTGTAACGGGATAAATCGGCCCTTTCAAACTTAATTTCGTTTTTGTAATCCTTTATCCGTATTCTTAGTCGATTACACAATCCGGCCGGTGTTTTATCAAGTAAATTTAATTAAAATTGTCTTGATAATCAAGTTAAAAAAAATAATTTACTAAAGAACTTGATTCATTACTGTAAATTAGTTTGTTTTCCAATCCTATTAAATTAGAAAATTTAAAACATTAATTTCATTAATAACATTTCTTGGAATTATGAATGATATTGATAAATTTCGATTGCCATGATAACCTAAAAAAAATGTTTTTTTGTATTTATCTATTTATTTTTTATTATCTACAACCATGATGCTTTAAGAAGAAAAAAATTATAATCTTAACATCATTATTGCCTAATAAATTGAACTCTTACACCTATAATACTTGATAGGTGTCTCCGCTCTTTCCGGTGGGAGAAAAAAAAAAGATAATAAAAGAAAGAAGAAACAAAACGAATTAAAAAATGTAATGAAGGGAATGAAGTTGATTCCAGTAGTAATTTTACCGCGTTATTTTTTTCTGAGAAAGAATGTTAATTGGACTTGGTCGTCCGCTCGTTGAAGATGAGATACCAATTTCATAAAAAAACCGTTTCCAGGTTTCGAAACGATAAATGCGTTTGGTATTTTTATATTATGCAACTCCGTATATACACAATATGTCAGTATTATTTCAGTTGTTTTCAAGTTTAATTTCTATTACATTAAAAAAAAAAAAAAAAAAAAACGTCAGAAATTTTGAGTTACCCTTTACATTAACCAGAAATTGAAACTATTCTAAACTCAATTAACGTGACGTTGCCAAGTATTTTTTCGGTTTCGTCATTGGTTATTTGATGATATGACGAAGAACATTTTATTAATTTAATTTTTCTTTTGTAGTAATCGAATTGAATAATGTACATGACAGATTAAGAAATCAATTACTTCTTTGTAAGCACTTAAATCAATTAAATGATAATAAGTTATCATAAGAGATTTCGTTGCGATAATTTAGAAACTAAAAATGTTTTGTCATACGTTTTTTGAAAGATAAAATTGTATTTATCTGGAATATCAAAAAATTATTAATTTTTTTTTTTAATTCGTCTTTACCTTTGCCTTTCTCAATAATATTTTACCCTTTTGGGTTGGATTATAAATTCTTTATTCATTGATAATGTCATGAAATTTACAGTATGTACACCCATATACAATATGGATTCGCGCTTGCGCATGTAAACCTATCAAGGAATAAAATTTATAAGGTTTTTATTTTTAATTTGTATTACCTTATAAATCCGGTTTTGTTGAGGATCGATCTACTTACGTTCACTGTTTACTCTGAATGAATTTGAATCATTTGCATTGGAATTCACCTATAAATATTGATCGTTTTTTTTTTCTTTTCTAATTTTACATCAGAATGTAATATGCACATTAAACAATTAACTGTAATTTCTTTTCTTGCATTAAATTAAACAAATATTGATTTTAACTTTAACAATTGGGGACCTGCCAATGGGTAGTATCCCTACATATGAATCATGTCAACTTATCTTTATCATATCACATTTACTAAATGTATTTTATTATACAGTTGTAAATACCAATAAATATATTTTTAAAAAAATAAAACTTAAACAATTGAGTATAACGCAGTTTCAAAATTATTAGACCAAGTATACTGTACAGAAAATATTAACATTATCTTAAGATTGTTTCACTCCAAATAGTAAAACCAATAACATTTTACTAATTTAAATTGATATTCAATAGTACCTGACTTCACTCGATTTGAACAGTGATAATTTATATTATTATGTAATGTATAATATGTTATTTATACTGATTTTATAAACGTAATTTTGTATTAATGAACGAATTCTCCTAGGATTATTAAAAAATTAAAATAAAATAAAACGGTGTCATATCAGATAAGCAAAGAAATGCCCTAAAGAAATCGAGTTTTATATTTAAATTTTAATTTCTCCAAATTCTATGGATTCAAAATATAAAATACATCTATAAATATTTTTAATTTATACTATTGTTATTTACTTGAAGATAAATAACAAAAAATAAATAAATAAATAGAAGAGCAGTTGACGGATAATTTTTTATATCATTTTTTCTTTAATGTCACTAGAAATTAAACTTGAAAATACTGAAACAATACACATATATTGGTTATATACGGAGTTGCATAATGTAATAATATCAAACGCATTTATCTTAAAATTTAAAAGTGGTAGATTTATTTTTATATATTTATTTTAAAATATAATTGAAATGTTTAATATTGAAATTAATTATTTTCATTATTATTGTACTTTATACCTATATTAAATATGGATACATTTTTCAGTAAACACTTAGATAAGATAGAAAAGATTTATTTACATAAATACAATATAAAAGCAATTGTTTATTATATTTGTAATGATTTCGGGTTTCCTTAAAATCAACAATATAATTTTGGTCTGACACTATTTGAACATGTAGTAGAAGGTAGTAAGAATAGTAGGAAAAAATACAAAAACCTACTAAAAAAAAAAAAATAATAATAATGAAATAAATAAAATTTGAAAAATAAGAAAAATACTTATGGATGAAAAATATTTAAAGAATAAACAATTAAGTACACTAGTATGGGATAAAATAGTAATAATGATTATTATACAGTATTTCTATGAATACAGCCAAATGAGATAGTAACATAAACACACATATACATACACACATAGTAACGACATATTTTGGTTTCTGTAATGCCTTATTTAATTATTTCTTTTACAATTTTGAGTAATTATCTAATTAGTCCGTTGTTATTAAAGCTGAATTCCAAACATATGTGTAGTTTAAATTAAATTTAAATGTATATTTTCTGTACAACATTATTATACTTAAGGGACATGGTCCCAGAATATAGTTATTTTTAATAATATTATTATTATTAAATTTCAATGTTATATTTTTACTTTCACTTACTATATATATATAGTAAGGGAAAGTATTGCGATCGTGAAAATTTTCTAATTCCAGTTTTCAACGGAAATACTCGTTTTAGGGTCTCCTGAGTCCAAATAACCAAGTCCCGAAGAAAAGGTCTGAGTGTGGTAACTCCTGATCGTAAACGAAAATTCCTATGAAACTAAAATTTCATATATAAGACAAATAAACGCTCGAGACGTTACAAAACCTTTTTTCTGGAAAACAGCTCCAACGATTTTGATTAAATTCGCTATATAGGTGTATAATATAATGAATATCTTGTAGGTTTTATACTGATTGAAATAGTCTGACAGGGCTTAAATGCCGATATTTTAAACTTTCTTCCTCTAATGTACCTTTAATTTTGAAGATTCTATAAAAACAACCATATAATCCTTGTTACCATTGATTAAAAACAGGTAAATATATAAGTTAGGGGAGCCCGTGGCTGAGTGGCTAGCGCGCTAGTCTCTCATGCTACAGGTCCTGAGTTCGAATCCAAGTCCCGGCGGGGCTTTTATGAGGATTTAAAAAAAATGTGGATTCACTCACAACCTCTCCCCCGGGTATGTGAGACCCGTCAGCCAAAGGGTGGCCACTCACAAAATTAGTCGTAGGGAGTGATGACCCTACACTTAAAAAAAATGCATCGTGAAACGGCCTGTCGCGCCACAGGAAGAAGAAGAAGAAATATATAAGTTGAACGAATTCGATATCCAGCTAAAGAAGGAAAGCCGATAAAACAAATTGTCGTAGATAATAATATAATAATTATTTAATAAAACACATGTTTCTATTAAAATCCAATTTAAATATTTGTTTAACAATTTATTTTCGTTTATAAATTTGTTACGGATGTGAAACGTGGCCGCTTACTTTGAAGGATAAACTACGGCTTAAGGTTTTCGAAAATAAGCTACTCCGTAAAATATTTGGTCCGAAGAGAGATGAGGGCACTGGGGAGTTTAGAAGGTTGCACAACGCGGAATTGCGGAACTTGTATCCTATGAATATAATTGAATTGATAGCGTCGCGGAGACTCATATGGCCGAGTTAAATTGTTGGGCTCGGTGAGGAACGGATTCCGAGAAAGTTGGTATTTGCTGATCCGACTGGTAGGCGTCCGAAAGGTAGGCCGAAGCGTCGATGGGAGGATTGCGTTAAGGCTGATCTTGGGGGCTTGGGCTTGAACGGAGAACATTGGACGAGTCTGTGTAGACGGAATATGGTGGTATCGGCATCGAACCTTCGGGTTCGGTAAGCCTAATATTATTATAAATTTGTTTAAAAATTCTTGAATTTATCCAAATAATGGTAAGTGAAAGTCGCGTGTTGCGCGCACCAGATTTTTTTTAAAGTCTCTAATATTTTAGTTTTGTTAATTCCAATCATAAAACATTAACTATGATAGGTTTACTTTGCTGAGTGATTATTGTAGTATAGGTGATTGAACTAAAATTGGCGATAATGGCACTTGAGAATAGATATTAGTATTTTCATTTCATATCTACCTTTTCCTATTAAATTCTTAATAGTATACCTTACTTCTTGGCTTTTCAATTTAATTTTTAACCAACAAATACTGAAAACAATTTAGTTTTTTGTGCTAATTAATCAGAATAAAATTATTACATGTTCAATATTTTTAGTAGTAATTATGTGAATGTAATTATTCAATTATTTTATTATTTTGATATATTTAGCTTAAATAATAAATTACTTAATAAATAATAATAAATAACTTCCCTAGTGTTTGATTATCATAATTTTTACTGTTACTTGTATATACCAAATGTTAGTTGATTTTTATCTCAATGAAGTATTTTTAAAAAATTTGATTCCAGATTGGTGGTATAACAGTTTTATATCAGATTTGTATTGAATTTTAAAATGACTTTTTTTTCAACTTTGCATAATTGAGTAGTTTTGTAAAAAATGTTTTTTTTTTCTTATTTACTCAGCCAATTTTTTCAAAATTTGGTACAAAAATACCAGAGCATCTCACGGTGATCCTAACACCTGGACATTGATATCAGCCGATTAGTTTTAAAAATATTAGATACTTTTTATAGATAAACATTTTTTCTGTGTTACATAATCAGGGAACGTGATAAATTGTAAAAAAGAAAAAAAAATTGAAATTTTACCTATATATACGCCCATAACTCAGTTATTTTGGAAGATAGAGGAAAAAATGGATAGAGTTTTTACTGATAGAATTAATTCACTGTGATTAATTATAAAACATGCATAAATAAAAAAATTGAAATTTTAATTATATAAACGCTCATCGAGGGTTTTTTTCTCGTTAGTGATATTCGATTGAGAATTAAATTCTCTAGAAAATAAAATAATCTTTTAAATGGGTTAAGAAATTGCCGAGAATTAGGGAAAAGGGTGGATAGACCACTAGTCTACTGTTCTCCGTCTCCTGGGTTTGAATCCAAGCTGTGGCAGAATAATATTTATTCTTTTATTCAAGCTGAGGGTCGAACCAAGAGTATGGAGACCTTCCTAGGGCAGACATAATGTGGGTATCCAAAAAAGGGAAAAAAACTGGGGCTGAGTGTGATCTCGGCCTTAACTCATTGCACGGCCTTTGGCCTAGAAACAGTACGAATCTATATATGTAGTGAACCCAAGACCCTTCATAGGTTGTAGAGGTACAAGTTATATATATATATTTTTTCTATAGGTGAAATAATCACAAGTCAGTCTTTTTTTTTTAATATTTTAATTTTTTCCTACTTTTTGCCTCAAGCTTGTGAGCTATCATCAGGGCATTACTTAGCCATATCCAAGGATAAACTGCAGTTTATGTCAGTTTGTATTTTTTTTTTTTTTTTTTAGAGGTATAGCGTTTTAAACTTAGCAGTGATTGCCCTGCCCATTTTTCTTGATTATAAATTGGTAGTTTTCTTTGATAAATTTATCGCTCTGCTCTTAAGTTACTTGGCTATACAGCTATATAAATTGTTATTCCCTGATATGATTATTTGTAAATATTAAAACATTGTGTAATAATTTGTAGCGTTTTTTTTTTGTATTTTTTTATATTATGACATATTTACCCGCACTTTACCCTAATGTTTTTGTTTTATGTCTTATTCAAAGTTTGTATATTTGTATGCATGAAAGCATTGTTGTAGTATGTACTCAGCATAAAATATTTAGGTTATATAAGATTTGATCTTATCAACTGAAACATGACATTTTGGAAGTTCAAGGCCCTGCTGTTTCATATTTTTCGGGAAATAATTTTTTTTCTCGAAATTATAATGTTTATATTCAAAGAGCTGATATTTAGCGGTTAAAGCTTTTTTTTTTCCCTTTTGAGATTAATTTTACCAGTCCTAAACAAATTTATTGGAAAAAATGTCGGCTTTTAATATATTTTATTTTTGTAAAAAAATACCAGAGAATATATGAAATAAATAGAAGGAAGAGTAAATGTATTTTATGTATTTTTTATTTCATATTTACCCGTACGTGATACCTTCTTGGGTTCGAGCTACAACTCCTCTGGCCTCGGGACAAACATCTTTCCCTCTACGATAAAAATAACGCTGGATTTTATTACGATCAATACTTTTGTCAGGAGTCGTATGTCTTTCTTTTTATTCAAACTTAAGTTGTATTAAATTATTTATTTATGTAACAAATATGACCTGTCGGAAACCTCATTCACTTCTTAATTTATTTTCTTGAGTTTCATTTTTATTTTTAAGTAGAAATTATTTCTGTTTAATTTAATAGGTACTGGATTTTTCATAGAATATGCTCGTATATAGACAATGTAATGTGTTGGTGTGGAAATAGGTAAAAGTTAGTGATCACTATATACAAATCCGGCAGACATTATGTCAAATATCAGTTGTTCTTGAATTATAGGTAATAAATTTATTTGTTATTCTATGTATTCATAGGAAATTTTATAAAAAACACAGAATAACATGTTCAAAATAATATAGATAGGGTTTTAGGTTTTTTTACAGTGTTTGCAAACGGTATTAAACACAAGGAACGCTGTTTACAGAATTAGATAGTAATTAAAATATTATTTATGAAAATTTACTTGCTATATTAAAGTCTGCAGCATTCATAAATATTTTACATCAATTAACAAAACAATAATTTTATGGTGTGGTTTTATATTTTTTAACAATTAAAATATAGTTCATAAAGTTGCTGTGTGGTATCTATCAAGATGAAATATAAAATAACATTAAAAAAAAGAAGAGCTATTTAGAAAACAATAACATCTAAAAAAGAATGTGTATAAGTGACTCGTCTATTATTAGTGAAAGGTAAATCAATTAAATGAAATCCCAAAATTTATCTGTGTTAAATTATATATATATATATATATATATATATATATATATATATATTTATAATATATATATATATATATATATATATGTATATATATGTGTATGTAAATATACACATATATTTCGTAAGTATTGTATTACTAATTCTGTCCCACATGTAAAAACAATAATAGTTATAAAAGGTTACCTGGATACCATATTTTCAAAAATTAATTAATAAAAGTAAAATAAATATTGATAATGAGCAAAACAAAAGAAACATTAGAAAAAATAAGTTATAATAAATAAATGAACATTTGTTAATAATAATTATTATTAATTTTGTGCTAATTTAAGCAATTAAACATTATAACAACAAAGGATAATAAATAACATTTTAATGGTTTGGCAAAAATTATTAATAGTTTTACTTCATTAGAACGAAAAAAAAAAAACAATGATAAAAACGGATATGGAAAATGACCAAAAATAATTAAAACATTTATTTTTTAAATAAGTTTTTATTTTAATTATTGTCTACGATTGGACATCTTATATTTTCTTTGCACAGGTTAGTTTTTCCTACTCATTGAAATTCCGTTGTAACTTAAAAACTTCTTATTGGCATGTATTTTTTTATAAATAGCATTTTTAACCACCTTAGTAGAAATAATAGTTAAAATGTAACTGAAAATTCGCATTAACAATATAATAAATATTTCGTTTTTATTTTATTAATACAGCCAATCCACAAGAATGTTGGTTGATGTTTGCCGACTTTCAATATTGCTATTTTAAAGTTATTATTGATAACAGTTGAAGGTTGATGTATTGATTTAAATAAATATTAAAGAATTAATAAATATTAATGAATTAATTACTTTAAGTTTTGATAGATATGTGTGTTTTATTAAATCATTTATAATGTGACTTTCAACCCTCAACATAAGCGTTTATAAGATAATATTTTATCTAAAATCTTTAGCTTTCCAACGGTATGTTATACTTCCTATGTTCAAAAACCAAAACTTGCATAAAAATATGTATTTTTGCTCTTTTCTCCTTTAGTTGCGTATCGAATTCGTTCAAATTATATATTTACCCAATTCTTTGTATACGAGGCATGTTTTTTTAAGTAAGTACTGTTTTGGAATTAAAAGAAGACGTGCAAAGATGTCGCAATAATTTTATTTTTACATGAAAGCTTGTACCTTAATCTACTTTTCTACATAATTTCCATGAATGTGGAGGCACTTCACTAACGCGGCACCAGTTTATGAATACCCTCCTCAAAAAATTCTGCCGCCTGACTTGTTAACCACTACATCACAAATGTTTTGACTTCGTTATTGTCTTGAAGACGCCGACCGCAAGTACTTCAAGTGCAGGAACAAATGGTAGTCGCTGGGCGCCAGATCAGGGTTGTGTGGAGGATGATCTAGAGTTTTCCATTTAAATGATTTGATGAGATCTTTGGTCCGATTAGCCACATGTGGACGGGCATTGTCATGCAGCAAGCTTTAACGATCTCACGATGAATATCGATCGGTTTACGCCTATAGCACTAAGAAATCGTATAACAGCCCGTACTTCACAATCAGCGGGACTCACGATTGTCGAAGGCATCTTAAACACTCATTAAACAACGTATACAATAAAGAATCTGACTGTTATGGCGTCAGTGCGTAGACAAGAGATGTAGGTAACCAGCACGCATGCGCGGAACGCCGACCGTGGCGCTTCGGCGGCGGAATCGCAAAACGGTACATACTTAAAAAACATGCCTCGTATAAACAAATTGTATATTTACCCACATTAATGCTAATAAGATGATATTGTTAATCTTTTTAAATCTGCATAAATAAATGTACTTTAAAGGAAGACAATTTAGAATATCTGCCTTTATTTTTTTTGAACCAGATTCAGAATGAAACCGATATAATATTAAAGCTAATTAAATTTTACGTTGAGCGAGTTTAATAAAAATTGTTTGAGCCGTTTTTAAGGAAATCTTGCTAAATCGAAAGTGGATCTTCTAGTTCGCCGATTTAAATAAAAAAAGTTGCTGCTACATCTCAGGTATATGCGCTTCTGAAACATGAAATTTCAATTACTTACAACTTATCGTTTTTATGCTTGAGTCACAACACCCTTGTTACCCCACACACCTTTTTGCGGGACTTGGTCGTTCGAACTCAGAAGCGTATTTCCGTTGAAAACTGGAATTCTAAAATTTTCACGATGACAATACTTTCCCTTATTATATATTTCATAATATGAAATGAGAGAAAGTATTTATTATTTAGGAAAGTGAAAGTAATGATTAAAATTAAATTAATAATAAGAAGACATTGGATAAGAAGAAAAAAATTCATTTGATTGAACTTATTAACTGCAGGATTTTAAGAAATTTTTGAAGGAGAGAGTTGATTGGAAGGAAAATTACGAGCTATTAGGTTTGTTTGGGGATCGAGTTTACAATAGAAGAATGTGTATCTATTCTAGTCCTACTCTGCTATCTAGGTGATAATAGAATCGTGTGGGTAATTCCATTTGTTATTCAAATAGGATCTAAAAATGTTAATTTGAATTTGGAAATATTTTAAGAAAAGAAAATGTCATTTTAATCTGTGGTGAGTCTATTAGCAATGCTCTGTGCTCGAAATCGAATTTTTTAAAGTATTACTACAGGAAAAATAGGTGGATATTCGAAGATACGTAGTTCAATAAAAACTTGTTCTTCTAACATTTTGAACAAATTAAAATTGAAGAAATTATAACGAAATAGAATTTAAAAAAAATTTCTTTCTCTCTCTCTCTCTCTCACTCTCTCTCTCTCTCTCTCTCTCTCTCTCTCTCTATATATATATATATATATATATATATATATATATATATATAAATGAATCCTCTTTTCCCTTGGTGATCGCATCCGGCGTGAACGACTTGACTGATTTTTTAAATTATTTTTTACTATGTTCATAACAGTCGTTGGAAGGTTGCACAACGCGGAATTGCGGAGTTTATACCCTGTGAATATAATTGAGTTGATAGCATCGCGGAGACTGAAATGGGCGCGTAAAGTTGTTGGGCTTAGTGAGGAACGGATTCCGAGAAAGTTGGTATTCGCTGAACCGACTGGTAGGCGTCCGAAAGGTAGGCCATAGCGTCGATGGGAGGATTGCATTAAGGCTGATCTCGGGGGCTTGACCGGTGAACATTGGACGAGTCTGTGTAGGCGGAATTTGGTGGTATCGGCATCGAACCTTCGGGTTCGTTAAGCCTATTATTATTATTATTATCATAACAGGCAGGAGATTGATCCTATGTAAGAGAATAAGGGAAATGTTATTTTATTTATTGTTTTGATTTCCGAGGTAATAATACTCTCTCTCCATATATATATATATATATATATATGTATAGAAAGACTGATATGTATAATATGTATAATATATATATATATATAATAATATGTATAATATGTAATATGTATATATGTATAATATGTAATATGTATAGAAAGACAAGGTAACTGGGGTCCCTCGGTAACGATTAATGATTTCCCACAATCCGGGACATACACTGCAGGTTACTCTCGTTATCGCGGTGTCGTAGAAGAGTCTCGTGTGGCGGTAAGATATGTAGATTGTATCATCATCTGTTTTTTTTTACGTATGACAATCTAACGGGAAACTCCTTGTCATTTCTCGTTACACTTATCAACAGGCCTCCCCCTTCCCACGGCGAGTTCTGTACGTCCGTCTCTATTTCGTGCACTCGGTAGGTCTCGTCATCTATAATTACAGGTGTGTAAATAGTAGACATGATAGGATTCTCAGGATAACAGTTTAAGCAAATTATAAGCAAATGCTATCGGGAACATTTTCGAGTTATACTTTTTTTTTTTAATATATTTTTATTGAAAATTACAACTGTATTTTGTAATACAACAAGTAAATATAAAGATAAACTAAATAGATAAAATACATTAAAAAAACATGAAGAGAAAATACCCATTGGCATCACTCCACAAGGTAACTAAACTAGAAGGTCTCGAGGCCATCTTCTTTTCAGACGTCTCGGAGGATTGTCAGGAATTGAAGAGGAAGCTAGGATTGAAGTGTATTAGGGTAGGAGTGGAGTTTGTCAAGGAAGGATTGATATCTGGTTCGGGCCAAATCAGCAACATATGGGATGTTAAGGTCTTTATGGATGAGTTTATTTGTGACTAAGTAAGGAGCATTGAGGATTTTTCGAAGGATTTTGGATTGTAAGGATTGAATACGGGAAGAATTTGATGGTTTCGTAGAGCCCCAAAGCTCAACTCCGTAAATCCAGATAGGCCTTATGATAGTGATATAGATGAGCCTTTTGTAGATAAGTGGAAGGTTGGAGCGTCTGTCCAACGATTTTAAATTTTAAACGGAAAAAACGCGTTTCGTGATCCTCTGAGTCCAAATAACCTAATCCAGTAAACGTGTCTGTGAAACTGCTATTTCATTTGTTAGATTCTTATATTCCTGAGATGTTACAGCATTTTTTTTAACGGAATCGGCCAACCAGAAGAGCCACTTTATAATAAGTATTTTGCATCTTTTAACGATTTGCTTGAAAACGGCTTTAACGATTTTGATGAAACTCTCTATATGGGTGTAATATTGTATGAGCTTTACCAAAAGGAATAAGTCCGGGTGGCGATCAGTGAATGAAACAATTAAGTAGTTCTAACAATTTATTTTTTGCCAACGTTTCGACCCCCATTCTGGGTCATCATCAGAGCTAAAAAGATACAAAAGAGATAAATTTAAAATAAGATTAAATATACTATTTTAAAAACTATTGCGCTAAAGAATGTCAATATTATAACATGAAAGGAACTAGATGTGTAAAGAAATCAATTAATTAAAATACAATGACAAAGATGTAATAATGAAAGGGCTATACAGAGCTAAAGAGGACTAAAGATACTGTACAAATATATTGAAAATACATGAAATAAGAAATATTGAAAAATGGAGTAGAGTGGAGATACGTACCGTATTGTGGGTAGTATGCTTCATTCATACTTTATCCATTATTGTTCTTACTAATGTATTATATAGGTTTTTACTTTAACAATCTTGTCAAAACATGTTATAGTACCATTATGGTATTATTACTATTATATGTTTCATCTTATTACTTATTTGTATGTTAGTATTACAATTTTACTCATTGTTGTCAGATCCCGTCTGAAAATGCGGTACGTATTTTTCATTTTGTCCAACCTTTCGTACGTATTTTCCTATCTACCTACCTAAATTCCATGCTACCAAATTGTACGAAGTTTCCTTTCGCCCACAATACGGTAGGTATCTCCACTCTACTCCAGTTTTCAATGTTTCTTATTCCATGTTTTTTTTATATCTTGGTATAATATCTTTAGTCATTATCTGCTCTGTATAGCCCTCTCATTATTGTACCTTTGTCATTGTAATTTAATTAATTAATTTATTTACACATCTAGTTCCTTTTATGTTCTAATATTGACATTCTCTAGCGCAATAGTTTTTAAAATGGTATATTTAATCTGATTTTAAATGTATATCTTTTGTATCTTTTTAGCCCTGATGATGACCCACAATTGTGGTCGAAACGTTGGCAAAAAATCTGGTGCGGGCAACACACAACTTTCACTTACCTCCATTTTTAAAATCAATGAAAGAATTTTCAAATACAGTTAGAGATAAAAATACGTGAAACTAATAAGGAATTAATCAAATTGAATTTCTATAGAAACATTTGTTTTATTAAAAAATCTATTATATTATTATCTTAAATAATCAGTTAGTTTTATCTTCTTTTCATCACTCTCCATTAACTTCTAAAAGCTTGTGTATGAGATGATATTTTTTCTAAAATCTTTAGCTTTCCAACGGTATATCATATAGGTATATTACTGCCCTTATGTTCAAAAACGAAAATTTGCATTAGAAAAATATGTTTTCTGTTTTCTCCTTTAGTTGGGTATCGAATTTATTCAATTTATATATTTACCTGTTTTTCATCAGCGTTAACAAGATAATCTAGTTATTATTATTGAATCTACAAAATTAAAGGTCCTTTAGAGGAAGACAATTTAAAATATCGGCATTTAAGCCCTGTCAGACCATTTTTATCCAAATAAAACCTACATGACATTAAAGCCCATTAAATTTTACATCGATATAGCGAGTTTAATCAAAATCGTCGCAACCGTTTTCGAGAAAATCGAAAGAAGGTGCAAAATGCATGGTATAAAGTGCCTCTTCTGATAAGCTCATTTTGATGAAAAAAGTTTTGTCACGTCTCGGGCGTATAGTTGTCTTAAATATGAAATTTCAGTTCCATAGACACACACACAGACCTTTTTGCGGGACTTGATTATTTGGACTCAGGGGACCCTAAAACGTGTATTTCCGTTGAAAACTGGAATTCGAAAATTTTCACGATCGCAATACTTCCCCTTACTATATATAGTAAGTAAAAGTAGAAATTAATTGTTGAAACTACTCAATTGTTTCATTCACTGACCACCACCCGGACTAATTATTTTTAGTAATTCTCAACGGCCAACTAATTATATCCACTATGTATGAGCTTTAGTTTCATGTTGGATTTATCCTGACTGAAATAGTCTGACAAAGTTTTAGGTCTTCTTTCGTAGCACCATGAATGGAAGCTATTGATAGCATTGTGTATTGCATAGGGAGTAATCGCCATTTTGGACATGTGACGTCCTGATCTACGCAAATGATGGATTATTTTCGTCTAGCAATCTCTTTAACAGATCCTTCCATTTCTTCTCAAAACCGTGAAATAGAAATATCCAAGGGGTCTTAAATAGTTGAAACTGTAATACTAATTAAAACGGTTATTTTCTTAATATACATACACAAACTATACAACTAAATACAAGTGTGTGAATAAAAACCGGTAAACAAATAGGTCTCGAATTTAATACCGATAAGAAGAAATATATGATTAGTAGCAGAAATGGTGGCGATCTTGATGATATTAATATTTCAGGTCATACTTTTGAACACGTAGAGAAATTCAAGTATTTAGATTCTATGATAACTAGAAAAAAGGAAATCCAGGAAGAAATAAAGTCCCGGTTAAAGGTGGGAAATGCGTGTTATTATACAGTTGCTAAATTACTTAGCTCGTGGCTTCTGTCTAAAAACTTAAAGGTTAGAATTTATAAAACTATTATTCTTTCCACGGTTCTTTACGGATGCGAAACGTGGCCGCTTACTTTGAAGGATGAACAACGGCTTAAGGTTTTCGAGAATAAGGTACCGCGTAAAATATTTGGTCCGAAGAGAGATGAGGCCACTCCCTAGTTTAGAAGGTTGCACAACGCGGAATTGCGGAGTTTGTACCCTGTGAATATAATTGAGTTGATAGCATCGCGGAGACTCAAATGGACGCGTGAAGTTGTTGGGCTTAGTGAGGAACGGATTCCGAGAAAGTTGGTATTCGCTGAACCGACTGCTAGGCGTCCGAAAGGTAGGCCGAAGCGTCGATGGGAGGATTGCATTAAGGCTGATCTCGGGGGCTTGGGGTATCGACATCGAACCTTCGGGTTCGGTAAGCCTATTATTATTATTATTATTTTCTTAATATAGACGTTCAATTATCTAAAATTTAGATATCCCATTTATTACTTTTACTTACCTGTTATATATATATATATATATATATATATATATATATATATATATATATATATATATATATATATATATTGATATGTTTTTGACCGGCTGCTTTTCTGAAGCAGTGGTAGCTTAAAAAAAAGTATTAATTAATATTTTTACTTTCACTTATCTATATTTGAAAAAAGTCCAGCGCTAAAAAGAAAAGTGAAATTTCATATTTAAAACAACTGTACCTCGAGATGTTACAGCAACTTTTTCATCAAAATCAGCTATAAAGGCACTTTATACCATGCATTTTGCACCTTTTTACGATTTTCTCAAAAACGACTCTTACGAATTTAATGATACTCCCTATACCTATATAAAATCGAATGCATTTTATTTTATGTAGGTTTGATGGAAACAGCCTGACAAGGCTTAAATGCGGATCTTTTAAATTTTCTTCCTCTAAAGTACCTTTAACTTTGTATATTCTATAAAAATAACTATATCATCTTGTTATCATTGATAAAGAAAAGGTAAATATATAAGTTGAACGTATTCGATATCCAGGAGGAATATTAGAGAAAACTGCAAAAATATTTCTTCGATGCAATTTTTTGTATTTGAATATACGAACAGTAATATTTGGTACATGTATAACATACCGTTGAAAAGCTGAAGATTTTAGAAAAATATCGTTTTATACACAAGCTTGTACAAGTTAATAAAGAGTGATGAAAAGCCGTAAACTAACTGTTTATTTTAGATAATAATATTATAGATTTTTTAATAAAACAGTTTCTATATAAATTCGGATTTTATACTCCCATTAAAAAAATCCTAGGACCACCTGCGGGTTTGAACCGTGACTTTTGGCATATGAGGCTGTTATGCTAACCATCCAGCTACATGTGATTCTTAAATTCGATTTAATTAATTGTTTATTAGTTTTACTCATTTTTATCTTTAACTTTTTTTGTAAATTCTTTATTTGACTTGACAACGGAAGTAAGTGAAAGTCTTGTGTTGCCTGCACCAGATTTTTAATATAGATATCTAATGTATTTTCTGGATCAATTGGATTTTCTTTTCCAAGGATATCGTGTATACCAATCTCAATAGGTGGCATGCAGGGGAATAATAAATTAAACAGGTTTCAATGAATGTCATTATTATTAAAATTAGCTAATACATATGCAATATATTTACACAATGCCTAGAACTATGAATGAGAATCGTGGGGGTCTCGTTACTAATAGCTTTGCTATAAAATATTACAATGAATTAACTTAGGACACTTAATCGGCTAACGAAGATGGAATTCGTCTTAGACGTCGCTCCTCGGTTTCATCCCCTAGCATCAGCTGGCTCGAATCTGCTCGCTGACCCTCGACCGATCTCTCTCTGATCTCTGACTGTTCTCTGTCTGGAATACGACTGACATCTTCTCGGGCGTATCATTGTCTTAAATGTGAATTTTCAGTTTCATTCCGCTTTTCGTTTTGCGCTAGACTTACCACACTCACACACCTATTTAATCAGACGATGCTACAGTGAGAGTGTTAAATTTTGCCTATCCAGGTTTTATTCGGATAGTGATCTTTAACGAGTACCTGACATCGCATAGGCGTGGGACCACCTTTTAACGTCCCCTCCAAAGGGCAGCATAACTAAGGATTTTTACTCCCATTAAAAAATCCTAGGGCCACCTGCGGGTTTGAACCCTTGGGTTAGCCACCCAGCTGCAAGTGATCCCATATTTCGAGGATTTCTCGCTCTTTTCTTTTACAAATCGTTATGGGATTGATGTTTCTATAAATCTATATTCACATAGATTATTTTTCGTAGGAACATGAGTTTATAGTTTCTATTTATGTGTATTGTCGTCGAGATTTCATAGTTCCTTGTTGTATCAGATATAGAAACTAAAACATTAATCCGAATACTGAATAGTTTTAATACTTTAAACATAAGTAGTTTAAAAATACAAAAACAATATTTGATTTACAACTTATATTGATTGAATGTAAGATTTTTTCGTATTAAACTATTTCTATGCTCTTTCGTTGGTATGAATGCTGTTTTTGAGAAAATGACATTACTTGGCTTTTTTTTTATAGCCAACTATTTTCGTTTAACGCTCCAAGGTATTTTAAGTCTCCTAAACTAAGGGTCCCTTAAGGATCCTAAATTTTCCCTATCCAGGTTTTATTAGAATAGGGATCTTTATCGAGTACCTGACATCGCACAGGCTTGGGACCATCTTTAAACGTCCCCTCCGAAGGGCGGCATAACTAAGGATTTTTTACTCCCATTAAAAATTCCTAGAGCCACCTGCGGTTTTGAACCCATGACCTTTGGCATAGGAGGCTGTAATGCTAGCTACCAAGCTACAAGTGATCCCTAATGAACTTTCCTAATGGTTATTTGGACTCAAGAGACCCTAAAACGGATATTTTCGTTGAAGACTGGAATTTAAAAAAAAATTTCTCGATCGCAATACTTTTTCTTACTTTATATTTACTTTTTAGATAAGTGAAAGTAAAAATAGCCGTAGAAGGTAATTGACGAAAAGCGCACAAACTCAAGCCATTGACACATATAATAATTTCTATTGTCATATTATGGAATCTGAAACATACGTTTCCATAGAAACTCAATGTGATTATTTTTCTACTTCGATTATATTTAATAGTTCCTAAATTAATTTTAACAAGGTTAGTAAGAGAAAGTCGCGCATTAGTTTTTTTTTTTTTTTTTTTATGTGGTATCGAACACATCACTTTTTTTTATGAGATAATGTAATAATTAAAAAAAAATCATTCTATGCGTCTCAGATCTGGTTTTTAAACATAGTAATATTTTAATCAACGGTAATGAAACATTTAATTAAGACGAAACTCAGTATTTTATTACGATTGATAACGAACTAATAAAGTAGCCTATTTTCTGGTAAATAACTTTAGTAAATAATTATTTTTTTAAGTCTGTTAAGATTGTAAGATTGAAAATCACGAACTTAAATTGATTGAATGGCTAAAATTAATACTAGCGATTATCTGTGCTGCAGAATATTTTACAAATGCACTTTAATTGTCTGTAATAAACTTAAACGCTACTTGCATGGGAACTGAATCGTTGATTTAATTTGTTAGCTCATTTTTAGCGACAATAAAAAAATTAACGGCTAAGACTTTGTAGATTTTACCATTTTTCTGATACTTAAGGTTCTTTTGCTCCATTAAGGGCATTGCATATAATTAATTTATAATTGAAAAAAAAAAAACTTGACAGGGTGTTTACTTATTGTAGATGTAACAATACCGTTCGTTTAGAATGCTATTAACTGTTATTTGGAATAACCTTTTATTCAAGTTTCGGCATGGCACCTCACAAAAATCGCGATTTAGTTGCCAAAATTCGATAACTTTTGTAAAAATTAAGATAAATAAATGAAAAATTCCTTTTTCATTCATTAGTATGTGATGTCCGTTATTAATGAGAGCGAAAAATATACACAATCTGTATCTCTAGGTTTTTCACATTTTTTTTTTTAATTATTTTTTTTTAATAATAATACTTGATGCATATTTTATGCCTCTTTCTAAATAAATGTTAAAAAAAGTTTTATGGTCTTTTATTAAACTTTTCCTTTGAAAATAAAAACAAAATATTCGGAGCATAAGTATCGAAAAAATATTATATGTTAAAGTTACATTTTAGGATTTTTTTCTTAAAATAATAATTAGTTATAACTCTTGTACGCATGAATGAACACAATGGTGTATGTAGAAGCCTCCAGAGAGACGGGTGATATGTCATTTAATTAAATTTGAATGCCCATATGTAGAATTAATCGGTTAACAAATGTGAGAAAATCAGTGCCAAAGATCTAGAGTCACAAATACACAACGGGTGTAAATTTTTCACTCTCATTAATAAAGGAAACCCCATAATGATATCAATAAAAATAATTTACCATTTAGCTTAATTTGATCAAAAGTGTAGAATTGTGACTGATACCATAAATCGTGATTTTCCCCACTAGTGCCGATGCAGTGTGAATAACTAGTTTCTTATATCTTTAAATAATAAATATTGAAAATGTAGTAGGTATATTTAATGTATTTTTTAGACCCTTCATGGGTTGTAGTGGTATATTTTTTTGCATATATATTTTTTTTTTTTTCAACCATCAGTTTCCCATAATGCGGATCATATATTATCCTAAAATATTTTAAAATGTCCCATAGCAAAGAAAAAAACTTTTTTTGCTTCTATTCTACTCAACATTCTAGTTAGCCATGATTAATTAAGTTTTTAAAAATATACATAAAAACAAATTATTGTTCATCCTGATATATATTATTGAATTATTGATGCTATATCCGTGTTTCTTTATTAATACTCAAATTACTTTTGTGAATATGATTCAGTTAAGTTCTGCAAAAGGCTACTTCCTTATTTTTTTTAATTAAACAAGATGGATTATCTGTTAGTTATTGAGTAAGACATGTTAACTTTTTTTCGATGAACCATTCTACATTTCGATCAAAAAACATTTTTATGTTTAGATATCTCATATTATGATAATTTCTCTGAAGTTTGGTCATACATTACACGCATTAGTTTGTCGAAAAATATGAATAATTTCATATGCATTTTAATCGTGTACCAGTTTGCTTAGCCATCAATCTTGGATGGTAGTGGTACATCGGCCATGTGGTGAGAATGAACGCCTCTTTGATCCCGAAGAATATTCTCTCAAAATTTCTCCATGGAGCAGGACGGTGCTAGATGTATAGACCTCAATACTGGAAAACGGCTGCACAAGACCGCAATGCCCAGTTTATACTGACGCGATTTAGCGGGTATTGGGTTTCCTAGTTGGGTCCTGGCAATAGCTATAGTAATACTTTTAGGGGATGTTATTAGTGCGCAAGGAAGGGGTTTGTCAAGTGGTTGATTAAAATCACCAACTCTCTAGTCAGTTATTTCTTATCTCTTGGATATCTTGGATTTTAATTCCCTCACCCTCACCCCTGGTCCGAGAAACTCCCGTATAGCCTTCAAAGGAGAGGTAGGGGAGAACAAAAATAAAAGTTATCTTGGAAGTAACTTTGTTCATGATTTCTTATAAAGGTCTTATTTCGACAATTTACTTTAAAACTGTATCAGAAACCAATTGACCCATTATATAAAAATATATCTTACACTACAAATAAAAAAGGTTGCGGGTTTAAACCTGGCAAACAGCTCTAGGATTTTTAATGTGGGCAAAAAATCCGTTGTGATGACATCCTTCCGAGAGGACGTAAAAAGGTGGTACCGAGTCTGTGCGATGTCAGATACTCTTTAAAGAGACCCCTGCCCTAATTTAACCTGGATAGACAAAATTTAGGACACCCACTGTAGCCATCGTCCGATTAGCAACAACAGCATAAAGTGACTTAAAATGAATGAACGTACAATTGGAGGTAATAAGATGAAAGTTGAATCAAACTGATGTTGGGGAATAAGAAATTTCATACTTTTTTCAATATGGAGAGTTGAAGATTAAGAGAATCTATAATGATCGGCAAGTATTCAAACTTATTTTCTTTAAAATCACATCCTTGTTTATATATGTATTTGAATTCTCTCTCATGCCATTTAACGATTGGTAATTGTTGTTTGTTATTCATTTAAAGTCACTTAATGGTTCTTTGACTAATCGTACGATGCCTCCGCGGGTGTCCTAAATCATGCCTATTCAGGTTAACTAGAAGAAAAAATTAATTTTATATTGTCAAGCTTTTATATTGTGAATATAATCTTATATTGTGAAAAGAGAAAAACCGCTAAATTATACAAGGAATTCAGAATAATCCAAGCGATAATAACGTGACTTACTTTCGGGTAGTAAAAAAAGAAACTTCAAAATTCTTAAAAAATAAGAAAATAGAGTATCTTATAGGCAAAATAATAGAAATAGAAAAACACAGAAGCGAAAATAACGTAAGAGAGATGTACCAAGGTATGAAAAAATCACGTAAAAGATTTGAACCCCTATTGAATGCGGTTAAAGATGCAAATAACAATATAGTTGCGGATCCGACTGAGATATTAAATAAATTTAAACAAAACTTTGACGGCATTCTAAATACGGAAAATAATAAGCAATCTCCACACTCTGAATGTCAGAGCGCTGAACCATGGATAGACGCATCGAATAAAGATGAAGTCGAAATGGCGATAGGAAAATTAAAACGGTATAAAGCTGCAAGAAATGATAATATCACGAGTGAATCAATCAAGGCGTGTGGAGAAGCGGGCGTATCCAAATTACACGTTTTAGTTAAAAAGATCTGGGAAAATGAAAAGAATGGAAAGAATCAGTACTTATTCCGATTCACAAAAAAGGATCGAGGACGGATTGTAACAACTATCGTGGGATCTCTCCTCTCCCAGTATGCTATAAAATATTCTCGTCAATAGTAACTAGCCGAATAACGGAATACGCTGAGGAAATTATCGAAGACTACCCATGTGGTTTTAGGCGAAATCGCTCGACTATTGATCAAATATTTTCGTTACGTCAAATATTAAAAAAAAAATGGAATACAACGGTGTAGTCCATCAGGCTTATGATTCCATAGACCGTCAGAAGCTATATAACATCATGATTGAACAGAGAATACCAAAAAGTTAGTAAACCTAGTAGAGATGTGTATGTCGAAAACATCCCATAAAGTTAGAATCGGTCATAATTACTCCCAAAGATTTGAGGTGCGATAGGGTTTGAAACAGGGTGACTCCCTTTCACCTGTTTTATTTAACATAGCTTTAGAATATATCATAGAAAACGTGATGTGTACCGAGAAAGGCTTAAATATGGGTGACAAGATTCCGGTTTTGGGGTATGCCGATTATTTAGTACTGCTAGGTGAAGACACGGAAACCATACAACTAAATACAAGTGGTTAATAAAAACTGGTAAAGAAATAGGACTCGAATTAAATACCGATAAGACGAAATATATGATTAGTAGCAGAAATGGTGGCGATCTTGGTGATATTGATATACCAGGGCATTCTTTTGAACACGTAGAGAAATTCAAGTATTAAGGTTCAATGATAACAAGAAAAAATGAAATCCAGGAAGAAATAAAGTCCTGGTTAAAGGTGGGAAATGCGTGTTATTATTCAGTTGCTAAGTTGCTTAACTCGCGAATTCTATCTAAAAACCAAAAGGTTAGAATTTATAAAACTATTATTCTTCCGACGGTTCTTTACGGATGTGAAACGTGGCTGCTTACTTTGAAGGATGAACAACGGCTGCGTAAAATATTTGGTCCGAAGAAAGATGTGCCACTGGCGAGTTTAGAAGGTCGTATAACGCGGAATTGCGGAACTTGTATCCTGTGAATATAATTGAGTTGATAGCATCGCGGAGACTCAAATGGGCGAGTAAAGTAGTTGGGCTCGGTGAGGAACAGATTCCAAGAAAGTTGGTATTCGCTGATCTGACTGGTAGGCGTCCGAAAGGTAGGCCGAAGCGTCGATGGGAGGATTGCGTTAAGGCTGATCTCGGGGGCTTAGGCTCTGAACTGTGAACTTGAACGAGTCTGTGTAGGCGGAATTTGGTGATATCGGCATGGAACCTTGGGTTCGGATAGCCTATTATTATTATTATTATTATTGTCAAGCTACAACTTATCAGATATGTGATTCCCAGATAACTCGGTTATTATTGATGAAAGAAAAAGGGCAAGGTGATCTGGAATTAGGAATTTGTATTTGAATAAAAGAAAGAAAATAAAATAAAATAGTAATGAGGCCTATTATAAAGGTTCGGTTTATTTTTTTTAATAATGTACCTTTGTGATCGATATAACAAATTAAATTACCCCAATAAAAATTTGAGGTTTCACGTTTCAAGATACGTAGAATCCGAAAAACGAATAATAAAAACTCCTTTTTGTCGTCCGTTTTTATTGCTTTTCTCATAAGTTAATTGCTTATAAACAATTATACCCTAATATAATTATTTGGAAATAATAAACCATTGTGAAAATTAGCAGCTGTTTTTTTTTTAAATGATTAAATAAATTTGGGATAAATACAGCTATTGTCAATTAATAAGCTATTTAAATGATATGGGAGGTTGACACCTGTCAATTGCCTGCAGTCTGTCATGTGGTTTGTATTATTAATACAATATTGTATTATTAATATTTTTTTGTCCTACGAACGAATATTTAAATGAAATAAGTGACAATTAAGGACTTCTTTAAGATGATAATTAAATAAACATTAGTACGGATTTGTACTATTGCATAATCTTTTTTTTTTTTTTTTTTTTAATGTTCAAATTTTTTATTCACACCTGTCAATGAATGTTGACAATCAGCGAATTTGATGGAGGAATGATAGTCTGGCGGGGTAGGGATGATGGAGAAAAGATGCCCAGCGGCATCTCTTCCTTGTCATACTTAGATAGCATAACCCATACCCCTTCGAAATGACTTCTTTCTGCCCTGTAGCTCATTGCTTCTATTATAAACAAGACACGAGAGATGAAATCCTAGAGCCACTGAATTCTCCCATTCTAATCGGTTTCTTCTTCTAAATGCCTCGATTACTTCTCTTCCCTGTGTCTTTCGGATCTTTCTTGCGTTTTTCTACCTTTTACTGATGAGTGGATCCCACAGTCTTTGGCGTTTATAGTTTAGCATTAAACTAATAGTTAGCAATAAACGCGGCTCAACCAGCTCATCCGGTTCTTTTAAACGATCCTCTTCCTATGTAGGATTCGACGGTATTGAGTGTTTTTTTTCGTTCCTTGCACGTTCCACTGATGTGCTTTGAAGTAATAGTTATTACTTTCGTTTGAATGGACCGAATGAAAGTTTTTTTTTGTATGAAACTATTTATATGATATCGTTAGTATAGATACTGTTTTTTAGAAAATTATAATACTTGGCTTTTTTTTTGTAGCCAACTATTTTCGTTCAAAGCGCCAAGATATTCTAAGTCTCGTTCTTGGTTTATTTTTAAAAATTATGTTCCGTGGATTTCCTTTTACAAATCGTCATGGGCTTGATGTTTCTATAAGTGTATATTCACATAGATTAGTCTTCGTCGGAACATGAATTTCTAGCTTTTTATATTTATATGTACGGTCGTAGAGATTTCACAGTTTCTTGGAGTATCAGAATTAGAAACTAAAACATTAATCCGAATACTGAATACAATGCTTTTAAGCAAAGTACATAATAATATACTTTAAATATAAGTAGTAAAAAACAAAACAAAATAACAATTCTTTCTCCTTGATTCGAAGCATTTGTTGATTAAAAAAAAATCATAATCTCATTTTATACAAAGTTTCTTTATTTTAATAAATGGGCCTATTTTATATGAATGAGTTTATATGAGACTAAAATAAATTAAAAAAAAAAAAAATATATATATATATATACATATATACATATATACATATATACATATATATATATATATATATATATATATATATATATATATATATATAAATATACATATATATAAAGACAACAAACAAAATGAAATATTCGTAGGCAAAGACGCGAGATACGGCTAGTTCATTAATAAATATGAGTAATAATCATTTCATCAATTGTTTTTGTAAATTTAATAAACCCCTATTTATTTGGTAATTATAGGATATGAGCTCTAATGGTGACAAATAAGTCCAAGTTGTATCTGCTTTAGCATGTCAATTGATTTTAACTGTTCAGTAATAGGAGCTATTACCCTATTGTTACATCATTCCGACCAATTTAATGCACTGCTTTTAAAGAGAACATAGCTATCTCTTAACAAACGAAATTATCCCTTTAAATGTTATTAATGGAATCTCGGCAGAAGGGTCCTTTAAAGCGTTTCAGGCTAGACTTGCTCCGTTCATCACCGAAGACAAATGTTTTATATATATATATATATATATTTTTTTTTTTAAGTATACATAATTCTGGCAAAGTATTCTAAATACGACCTAAACTATTCCCTACCCGAAAGAAATCCACTTAACCGTTTGTTGTCTTTTTTCTTTATTTCTATTTTTCATTAATTTATAACTATAAATTTTTACTTTCACGGAAATACGTGTTTTAGGGTCCCCCTAGTCCAAGCGTAGAATGGTCAAGTAACGCGAAAAGTCTGTGTGTGGTAAGTCTAGCGCGAAAACGAAAAGTCAATTGCATTCAAATTGCCCACGTGCGAAGCAGTTTACTATTTAAATTATAAAATATAAAAAGTAGAAATATGTAGTCATCTTCGGACTCCTTAAATTACATATACCTATATTCTGAGGTATCACTTGTAGCTGGGTGGCTAGCATAATAACCTCCTATGCCAAAGTTCATGGGTTCAAACCCGCAGGTGGTCCTAGGATTTTTTATTGGGAGTAAAAAAATCCTTAGTTACGCCGTCCTTCAGAGGGGACGTTAAAAGGTGGTCCCGAGCCTGTGCGATGTCAGGTATTCGTTAAAGATCCCTATCCTAATAAAACCTGGATAGGCAAAATTTAGGACTCCCACTGTAGCATCGTCCGATTAGCCATAGTAGCATAAAGTGACGTTAAATAAATAAACAATCAAACCTATATTCTGAATTAATCGAAGTGTTGAAACCTTGCTTGCGTACCTTAATATTACTATCTCTTGAGCGAAAGAGTTGCCTGAGCATTTCCAGAGCCAGGAATGGTAAAACTCATAAAAAACCTTTAATTGCATTCCTCAATTGAATGCGACCGGTTTTAAGGTTCTTTTATTGCTCTTCACTACTTCATAGATTAATTACACTGTTTTATTAATATGGAAATTTTTCTCATTTCGAGCGGTGTGGAATAGCTTGTTTTATTAATCTAGGAAATGTTTTTGCTGATGGTTCATAATGAAATTTATGAAGTTGTACTATACTCTTTTATTTTAATGTTCTGATATTATTACTTTAATAATTAATTTGTTTAATATAATTTTTTATGTGTTAAAACGTTAAAAAGACACGAATCTTCCTATCCAGGTCAGTTATTGGTTGCTGAGCTTAGGCTTAAGGATTATTTATCTATTAATTAAGCTTTAATTTACATACTTTTATTAGAAGCTGGCTCAACGATTACTTACTTCGAAGGATAAATTTGTTTTGATTTGCGTTATATGTATTTTAAATATTTTTTAATTAATTAAAGAATCGCAGTTATTTTTGTATAATTCTTTTCCGCCGTCTTGTATATAACCAGAAAGACATTTCAAATGCAATGAATGAAAAGAGCCAATTTTGTTTTAAATACTGTAGGATATGAAATTCAAACTTAAAAACTCCTTCTTTCTTCATCAAAAAGATTTTCGTCAATCAAATGCACTCGAGTTAATTTAAAAAAAAACTAAAGATCAAAATCGTGATGAATTTTTAACAAATTTAAAGTATTAATTTTGTACTTATTAATTAATCGTCCGTTCATTAAAAATAAATAAATAAATTGAACGGACTTATTTAACTCAAGCTTACAATGCCTTGATTTTTTAATAATATATAAATTTATTTATTTGTATATATTACAATTGACAATAATAATATTGCTACAGGATCACATTCATACCATATTTACAATATAAACAAAAGGAAAGTCAAATTACATAATATAAAACCAAAATAAATAAACGCAAATAATAACAAAATTTGTAGATAAAATAAATACAAATTAATGAAGTTAACAAATAAATAAACAAATAATGTCACATTTATACCTACGTACAATCATATAGATTTTAAAATAAATTATTTTAATATAATAATAAATGTGATTTTTGTTCATAGTCTGTTTATTTATTAACGTCACTTTTATGTTATCGTGGCTAATCGGACGGTGCTACAGCGAGCGTCCTAAATTTTGCCTATCCAGGTTTTATTTGGATAGAGATCTTCAACGTTCACTGCGTATCGTTTAGAAATAAACAGTTATTTATCATCACAACCGAAACGTGGTGTGGAAGAGAACTACGTTTTGTAGCTTACTGTTGAGATTTCTTGTTTGTGGGGTGCTTTTATACATTTTGGCGTCTTAAGCGGTAAATGGGTTCCTACAAATTCCTAGATTCCTAGAAAAGCTGGTTTCTTTCTAGGAAACCGCTTGACGCCCTAAACGCGTGCAGTATAAACGCGCCCTTAGGCATTAGGAATAACTTAGAGGCTATTGAATTGTTCCTTGATTGAAGGTATTGAATGTCCTTTGGAGAGACTTAAAATGTTGGTCACGAACCTGTGCGATCCCAATTAAACGTGGATAAGCAAAACTAGGATTCCTACTGCAGCATCGTCCGATTAGCCACTCATAAAAGGGACGTTAAATGAATAAACATCTATTCTTAAGTATTTTGAAAAACGAGTGCTTTTTACTGTACTTTTTATTTTTTCATTCCCGTGCATAGCCCAATCCTTTCAGAAAAAAATCTGGTATAGGCATCACACGACTTTCTCTTACCTCGGCTGTTGAAATCAATTTAAGAACAATTAAACAAACTTAAATTAAAAAATTTTAAAATCAATTTAAGTAAAAATCTGGTGCGGGGAACACACGACTTTCACTTACCTCCATTTTTAAAATCAATGAAAGAATTTTCAAAAACAGTTAGAGATAAAAATACCTGAAACTATTAAGGAATTAATTAAATTGAATTGATATAGAAACATGTGTTTTATTAAAAAATCTATTATATTATCATCTAAAATAATCAGTTAGTTTTATCTTCTTTTCATCACTCTCTATTAACTTCTATAAGCTTGTGTATGAGATGATATTTTTTCTAAAATCTTTAGCTTTCCAACGGTATATCTTGCATGTATGTTCAAAAACGAAAAATTGCATTAAAAAAATATGTTTTCCGTTTTCTCCTTTAGTTGGGTATCGAATTTATTCAATTTATATATTTACCTGTTTTTCATCAGCGTTAACAAGATAATCTAGTTATTATTATTGAATCTACAAAATTAAAGGTACTTTAGGGGAAGAAAATTTTAAATATCGGCATTTAAGCCCTGTCAGACCATTTTAATCAGAATAAAACCTACATGATATTAAAGCCCATTAAATTTTACATCGATATAGCGAGTTTAATCAAAATCGTCGGAACCGTTTTTTAGAAAAGCGAAAAAAGGTGCAAAATGCAATGGTATAAAGTGCCTCTTCTGGTAAGCTCATTTTGATGAAAAAAGTTTTGTCGCGTCTCGGGCGTATAGTTGTCTTAAATATGAAATTTCAGTTTCATAGGATATACCGTTTCCGCCCGGGATTTACCACACACACACACACACAGATCTTTTTGCGGGACTTGGTTATTTGGACTCAGGGGACCCTAAAACGTGATTTCCGTTGAAAACTGGAATTGGAAAATTTTCACGATCGCAATACTTCCCCTTACTATATATAGTAAGTGAAAGTAGAAATGTATTAAGTTTCGTTGGAAACATATGATTTTGAGTAAATTATGTAGCCATATCAAATAGTTACGTATAATTATCATTAATAAGTGTAAGCCCTATTGTCCACTTTACACTATCTTTTGCAACTTTATATAAGATAATATTTTTTCTGAAATTTTTAGCTTTCTTGTGACTTGTGTACATAGGTGGACTGCGTGGTTTTTATCCACATCCTCGTGTTCCAGTGTTCCACGCCTCCTGATGTCCGGCGCGCATTCTTGTGCCTGGCCGCATCCCTCGCCGTCCCGCTCTCTCTCGACCCTGTATAAGTGGGTACCCAAAACAGAACTCAGTAATAAACAAACCAACGGGCGTTGATGACCCAGTAGTTGAACGTCCTTAAGGGCAATTAACAATTTATTGATAAACCGGTTTAAACAAACATCTATGTTACTGTTCTAGGTTCAAAAAAAAAAAATAAATAAAAAAAATAAAAAATACATTTAAACATTTTTTATTCTCCTTTAGTTAGTCATTAAATACGTTCAATTATTGTATTTAGCCGCTTTTCATCAATCCTAATAAGATGATATGGGTAATTTTAGAGAAATATCAACATTTAGGTCCTGTCAGACTATTTCAATTCGAATGAAAACTACATGATATTAAAGCTACATGACTACATGATATTAAAGCCCTTTAAGTTTAACTTCGATATATAGAGTTTAAACTCTTTAGAGCCGTTTTCGAGGAAGTCTTAAAAATGTGCAAAATGCTTGGTGTAAAGTAGCACTTTCGGTCTGCCGATTTTAGTGAAAAAGTTGCTGTAACATCTCGGACGTATAGTTTTGTTAAATATGAAATTTCAGTTTAATACGGCTTTCATTTTCGTGCTAGATTTGACTTGTGCTACACATACAAATATCTTTTCCCGACACTACTAGTTATTTGGACTCACGTGTATTTCCATTGAATACTGGAATTCGAAAATTTTTACGATCGGAATATTTTCCCTGACTATATATTTCATAAATAAGTAAATGAAAGTAAAAGACCGCTTAGCTGGTGGCAAAATATTTTAAAACCAATTTATATACACACATATATATATATATATATATATATATAATATATATATATATATATATATATAATATATATACATCGCTAATAAGTAGTAATTGGTATTGTATAACCTATTTTGATGATATTCAGTTTTCTTCGAAGTCACACCGATGTAGTTTGACTATTGTTTTATTAAGGAAATCCAATTTGTATTTTTGATGAGCGCGCCAGATTATTTTCTAATGGGATATTAAATACTAATAATAATAGGCCTACCAAACCCGAAAGTTTGATGCCGATACCACTAAATGTTGCCTACACAGATTCATCCAGTGATCACCGTCAGCCCCTGAGATCAGACTTAACTCGGACGCTTACCAGACGGTTCAGTGAATACCAAACTTTTCGGAATTCGTTTTTACAGAGCCCAACAACTTTACACGCCCATTTGAATCCCCGCGATGCCGTTAAATCAATTATACTCTCAGGGTACTAGCTCTGCAATTCCGATTTGTGCAACATTCTAAATTCAACTGTGTCCTCATCTTTCTTCGGACCAAATACTTTACGTATAACCTTAAGGCGTTGTTCATCCTTCAGTGTAAGCGACCACGTTCCATGCAGTTCACATCCTTATACGATAGAACCGTCGAGATAATAATAGCTTATTTTTTTTTTTAATCTACAACACTTACTAGACAAACGTTCAAAACTTCCAATTCACTACAAAAAGCTCATTTATATCACTGTCATCAGACCAATCTGGACATATAGAATCGAGCTTTGGGGCTCTACTAAGTCATCTAATTCCTCCCGCATCCAATCCTTACAATTCAAAATCCTTCACAAAATCCTAAATGCTCCTTATTTCGTCACAAATAAAATCATCCATAACGACCCTAATATCCCATTTGTGGCAGACCTTTCTCGTACCAGATATACCACTTTTAATTCCAAACTCCCAACTCATATAAACCCTCTTGTCCGCAACCTATCAACTTCGCATATTCCTGACAACCCTCCGAGGCGATTGAAAAGAAGATGGCCTCGGGATCTACTTACTTAAATAAACATCGAAGTACTACCGCTGGGTAGTTTCTTCACAAGCCTTATACGCCTTTTATTATAATTCATCACTTTTACTTATTGTATTTATGTAATATACAGTTGTAAAATTCAATAAAATATAATTAAAAACAAAAAAAATAAAATAAAAAAAATTTTTTTAATGAATAATCACACCCATTACCATTTATTACCTGCGACTTTTTTCCCTCTGGATTTCGTTTTTTATAGTTGTCATAGAATCTAATTTCTTAAATTTTTACATAACTTTTTTTTTTTAATTGTTTTATTTAATAATACAATCTACCACAATCTTTGCATAGCTTACATAGATTTCAAACATATATTCTGGTATATCAATATCACCAAGAACGTCATCGTTTCTCTTTACTGGTTTTCATTAACGTACTTGTATTTAACTGAATAGTTTCTGCGTCTTCACCCAGTAGGGCCAGATCATTAGCGCACTCTAGAACTGGGATTTTACCACCCATATTAAAACATTTCTTGTGACGCGTTACCTTTCCAATGACATATTCCAATGCTAAATTAAATAAAATAGAACAAAGGAAGTCACTTTTTTCCAAACCCGATCGAGCCTCAAACCTCTCAAAGTACTTATCACCGGATCTACTTTCGTATATCTCTGCAAGGTCTTCTCTAAACCGTTTATAAAGCTTGTAGCAATATGCATGTCCGATATAGTATATTGTATAAGAAATTTAAGTAAGGAGTTTTTACTTTCACTTATCTATGGAGTAAGGGAAAGTGTTGCGATCGTGAAAATTTTCGAATTCTAGTTTTCAGCAGAAATACACGTTTTACGTTCCCCTAAGTCCAAATTACTGATTCCCGCAAAAATGTCTATGTGTGTGAGTGGTAAGTCCACGCAAAAACGAAAAGTCCTATGAAACTGAAATTTCATATTTAAGACAACTAACTATACGCATGAGCAACTTTTTCATCAAAATCAGCTGACTAGAAGAGCCACTTTATAGTATACATTTAACACCTATTTACGATTTTCTCAAAAACGGCCCTAACGATTTTGATTTAACTCGTTATATCAATGTAAAAGTTGACGGACTTTAACATCATATAAGTTTCATTCTGATTGAAATAGTAGGACAGGGCAAAAATGCTGACATTAAAAAAACAACCTCTTAAGTACCTCTAATTTTGTAGTTTTTATAAAATTGATCAGATCATCTGATTAGGATTATGAAGTAACGAATGCGATATCCAACTAAAGGAGAAAACTGCAAAAATATTTTTTATTACAATTTTTTGTTTTTGAACTTAAGAACAGTAATATACATCTATAATATACCGTTGGAAAGCCAAAGATGTTAAAAAAAATATTATCTTATACTCAAGCTTGTAAAAGTTAAAAAAGAGTGATGAAAAACCGATAAAACTAACTGATTATTTTATATATAAAATAATATAATAGATTATTTAATAAAACACGTGTTACATTCAATGTAAATAATTCTTTGATCATTTATTTTCGTTTCTAAATTTTTTTTTTAAATTTCTTAAATTGATATAAATGACGGAGGTAAGTGAAAGTCGTGTGTTGTGCTCACCAGATATTTTTTGAATTATTGAACGTAATTACTTAATTATAAACATAAAAAAATATTATGAATTCCAACCAGGTAGCCAATTGATTTGGAAATACTTGTTTAATGATTCTGTCTAAAATCTGGTGGCCTTTCAGGAACTCTTTGGTGTTGTTGGTTGGGTCTGTTGTGCATACTTCTGTTATTTACACGGGATTAATGTTTTACTGAATAATCTGATTAAGACAATGTTTAGTAATAATTTCTCTTGTCATATCCTTTTGTGGACATGTATTACGAGTTCACTGGTTCATTGTTTTGAACCACCTTGACTCTTCGAACAATTGGCTAGTTGCCGGCTGTCTCACCCAGTGCCTTTTTAATTTAAACTAACTATATATATTAATGAATGTTATATATTTAGTTTGATTCAGACTGTGTGATTTTAGGTTTGTTTAAAATATAAAGAATAATATTTAATTATTGTGTTCAAGATGATGATTATAAAACCATAAAAAAAAGAACAACTAAGAAGCAGAGTATTTAATTTTTTCTCAACGTTTCTGCGTTTTATTTTTGCTTTGAAACATAACTTAAGAAGAATAAAAAGTAATGGAAAATGGTAGTGTTGTTTAGGAACTGGAAGTAATTTTGTAGCTATTTGATATTTAATATAGCTTTTAAATAAGAAATGGCTGCAATGAATCAATATTGTGATTATCAAAATTATAGCTACAATAAATTAATATAATTAAAATAGGAATGATTATTATCAGTTGTAAATATCGGGAAAAATGAGAAAAAAAAATTAAACGATTTGGCAATGAAGTTAACTAATTACGTAGAATTAGGGCAGCATTGCCAGAAAATAAAGCATTTCTCTCTAGTTCGATTCAGACTGGGTAGTTATAGGTTTGTTTAAAGTATAAATAATTATTTTGTTCGAGATGATAGCTAGGAAAAATTGGAAAAAACAACAGCTGAGTAGCAGTATTTAGTAGTATTTTATTTTTTCTCAACGCCTTGGCGTTTTTATTTCTACTTTAAAACACAAATTACGAAAGATAAACAATAATAGTAAAGGGTAATGTTTTGTAGGATCTAGGAATGATTTCGTAGATATTCGATGTTTAATAATAAACCTGTGAAATATCAAATAGCTACAATGAATCAATATTATAGTTACAAAGAATCGAAATCGAAATGGGAATGATTGTTCCTAGTTTTTGTAAATATAGAATAAAAAATAAAATTAAAAACATGCTAAATAATATAGAAGTAGTGTTGAGGGCACGGTCATCCAGAAAAACCTGCTGATAAGATAAATTTATTTTATTGATTGCTGACGTTTCCGCCTACATTGTGGGCTCCATCAGGGCTATAAAAAACAAGACAAGAATACGATTAAAAGAAAAAATAATTAGCTTAGTCCAACAATAAGATATCAATAATAAAATATGGAAACAAACAATAATATAAAATGAAAATGAAGTTGGTGTGAAAGTATCTGAAGATTGTGAAGAGAAACTAAGCAACAAATTAATGTATGTATCTATGTATATATATATATTGTATATATATGTATTCTATGGAACCAGTAATTTAACTTTAAATTCAAATGTTTTTCTCAGTCTTGGCCCACAACGTAGGCCGAAACGTCGGCACACAATAAAATAAGTTCATCTTATTAGTGTGTTTCTCTTGATTACCGCTCTCTCAACAACTTCATCACATATTTTTTTACACAGTCAAAAATAAGTCTAATATTATTTTAATATGTATTATTTCAATTAATTAAATGTCTAAATTAACATCATACGTCTCCAAGTATGTGGTTATACGTTTTTCCATTCAGAAACCAATGCGTTTGCCTCCATAATTCATTTGAAACTTAGAACATAATGCATAACCGTCACTTAAACTAATTAAAAAACGGAGACTGTTTACACTAAGGCTATTAATTAAATATTTTAGAAATTTAATATCATATCTTTGCTCCTTAGGATGGTAATTTAATTAAACTCTTTTAATCCAAGTAATAATTATCGATACAATTTTCAAGTAATTAAATAAAAATTGCATCATCGTGAGGAAAGTGAGTGATGCAAAACTTTTTTTTATATTTTGCTTCTGATCTGTATCGATTTAAAAAAAAAGAAAGTAAAAAATAGAAATATTACAGTTTCTCATACATCACTCCTTGAAATAAATATCTCAAATCTCGATTCGTTTTTTCTTCAGATTTCAGTAAGTTTCATTATTATCATAACGAATAAAATTTTCAGTCAGAACAATAATTCAACATTATTTCTAGTTCGTCTTCTATTCATTATTTATTGTCAGACGGTTGATTATTACAAATAAATGAATTAAGACTGTCATATATATTGTACTCTACATAAAAACCATGGCTACACCCCTATTTTTTTTACTTTCACTTACTACATATAGTAAGGGAAAGTATTGCGATCTTGAAAATTTTCGAATTCCAGTTTTCAACGGAAATACACGTTTTAGGGTCCCCTCAGTCCAAATAACCAAGTCGTTAAAAAATCGTTTTCATAAAAATCAGCTAACCAGAACAGCCAATTTATACCATGCATTTTGCACCTTTTTTCGATTTTCTCAAAAACGGTTCTGACGATTTTGATTAAACCCGATATATCGATGTAAAATTTAATAGGCTTTAACGTCATGTAGGTTTCATTCTGATTAAAATAGTCTGACAGGGCTTAAATGCCGATACCTTAAATTTTCTTAATTTAAATGTACCTTTAATTTTGTACATTTCATAAGATTATCCATATTATCTTAATCGCATTGATAAATAAGAGCTAAATATGTAAGTTGTGCGAATTTAAAAAACAACTAAAGGAGAAAACTGAAAAAAATATTTTTTTAATGCAATATTTTGTTTTTTAACATGAGAACTGTAATATACATGTATGATATACCGTTTAAGAGCTAAAGATTTAAAAAAAATATTATCTTATACTCAAGCTTTTAAAAGTTAATAGAGAGTGATGAAAAGCCGATAAAACTAATGGTTATTTTAGATAATAACTAGCTGTAACCCGCGGCTTTGCTCGCGAATATTTTATTTGGTCTTTATTCAAATTTGCATAAATGCGTTTATGAGTGGTAAATGTAAAACGCATATGATGGAGCAGTTGTTTGGGAATGTGGTAACAAAGAAACTACCAATAAAACATAATTATACTTTTTTTTTCTTACTGATGTGTTTTCTTTGTGGCTGCACCCTCAACAAACTTCTTTACCATATAGTCATAACGGTCAACAACTATTCCATTATTATAAGCCGTATAAATTTTCAAGAAATATAAATATTATATTCCCATTCGTTGGATCAATGTATATCAATCACATTTATGTTGGAAACGTGACTATATACCACGATTACATTACAGCTAAAATATATCGAGTAATTTTGGGTATATAAGATGCCTACTTCAACTGTATCGCTATTGTATATTTAACAGAATAAATAGCAACTTATTAGACTGAAGTTAGAATTATGGTTGATGAGGGAAGTGATTTGAAAACAACTTAACCTATTACTATAATTAATCTAATATAACTATGAATATCTTGTTTCTAATATCGAGATACATTAAAAAAATAGAACAAAAACTACACTTCATCATCTTTGTTTACGGTTTGGCGAATTCAGTTGATAAATAAAATAATTTAAATTAAAATTGCTACAAATTACGAAAGATGTTGATAGAGACTATGTTGAATGAGGTTTTACAAAAGAAATACAGGTAAATAGCAATGAGCTACTCTGTTTATGATAAATAAAAGATTATGATTTCATCCCAGATATCAATTTTATTTACAATAACATACCAGTACCAAGTAGCCACATCCAAATTATTCAATAACATCGTTTTATCTTTTAAACGGAGTTTCAAGTGTCATGGCTGCGAGTACAGTTCACTATACGTATAGCTCTATGTTTCTTACCTTCTCATCACTGTGTTACCGCATGAATATCCTTCAAACTTTGTGAATCGTGAGATATTGCACTATTGAATACTTTACCGAACACAAAAGAGAGGTGAGTGGTGTTTTTGTTGTAAAGACCATTACAGACTAGTGACCGCATGGGCTGGAGATAAGGGCCAGCTGTGCCGGCTAATCCTTCCCTAGTGTTGACAAGGTCTCGGCCAGGACTGTTGTTCAACGACGTAATTTATAAACATTAGTTTTATTCCTCAATTGACTTTTTCATTTCTATTTTATTTTGTTTTTTAAGACATTTATTTATTTATTTTCATTAACTTAGAAATGTTTGCTTTGTTTTTTATTTTTTATTGTGTATGTAAATAATTGTAAATAGTTTAGTTTTAAGATCTTTAAGGTTAATTTTCTTAATTATTAATTTATTTAGGTATATATTTTCTTTTCTAATAATTATATATATTTTCTTCAATTTTTATAGGTTCTCTTTAATTTCTTTAGGTTCATATATAAGTTATTTTACAGTTTTTTTTTCTCTTATTAAATTAAGTTATGGATCTAGATCAGACCCAATCTTGTGACGACTCGGAGGAGGAGACTCCCTTTTCTGAAATAAGCGAGTCAGACTCACAGTATTTAAAGCCTAGGACACTACAGAAACGCCAGAGAAAGAACACTGGTTCCGCTGGTAATTCACCAAATAAAAAAAAAAACAAAGCGGCTAAGACCAAACAGCAATCGAAAACAATGCCATCACCGCCTAAAACTCGCAGTACCACTGCAGCCAACCTAAATGAGAAAACGGCGCCATCTACTTCAAAACCTACTGCTTCTACTTCTGCCTCTAGCACTTCAGCTAACGCCAACATTATAAACCATCTCCCGGAACCACAAGGATTTTCTGACCCCGAACCACCTCCAATATATGTCTCCAATATAAATAACTTCCTCTCGTTCGGTAAAGAAATTTCTGATCTAATAGGCCAGCCAAACTTTCAATGTTTTTCACGTATAAATGACATACAAATTAATACTACTAATAAGGAAAGTTACAAAAAACTGATCACTTATTTAAGTACAAAAAATTTTGATTTCCATTGTTACCAACTAAAACAAGATAAACCTTATCGAGTAGTTTTGAGAGGGCTCCACTCATCCACTCCTACTGAAGCCATCAAAAGCGGCCTAGAAGAAATTGGCCATAACGTTAGGAACATCTCTTCTGTAACGCACCCAAGAGAAAAATATGCGTTGCCCCTGTTTTTCGTGGATTTGGAGCCAGCCAGGAATAACATGGAGATATTCCAGGTAAGACGGCTGGTATATTCGACAGTTCGGTTTGAAGAGCCAAGACAGAGAACAATAATCGTCCAGTGCACCAGATGTCAAACTTTAGGGCACACAAAGTCCTACTGCCATCACCCTGCTAGGTGTGTCAAGTGTGCCGGGCCACACACCTCTGATACATGCCTCAAACCCCCTAATGAGCCTGCAAAGTGTGCACTTTGTGGAGAAGGCCATCCAGCAAGCTATAGGGGCTGTAGCGTATATAAAAATCTACTAAGGCAGAGGACACAGCACCTAGCGGAACCACGAGTGGAACAGAAGATTCGCCCGCAGGTACCTGATTTGGATTTTACTAATTTTCCAGAAATTGTGAAACAAACAGGTATCGTCGTTCAACAGCTGCCAACTACAACTGCCGTCAAGGAACTCACAGAGCACACCAAAAAGCCTTCCTCCGATATCATCGCCATCAAGAATCAACAGCCACGGCGACAGGCGCCTCCTAAAGCCCAAACCAAGCCTCCGGCCTCCCATTCTAACCCACAACCTGCACATCGACCCGTTCCCCCCCATCTACCCTTACGGGTAAAATTGCCTCCTGAACAACCTCCCCACATACCATCTCCTTCTGTTCAGCTGACTCAACCAAACCCCTCGCCTCAAGTACCTCAGCGGACTGAACATCATCCTATCCCACGGCGAGCCCAGCCCCAAGCCAACAATCCTGACCATACAAATCATCCACAAGTCTCTTACCCACAGCCGTATCCCAACCAAGATCCTTTCAACATATGCTCCATTCTCCAGTCCTTTCTTTCAGATCTTAAAGAAACTATCCTACCACTAATCACCCTTCTCACTAGAATCCTTACCCAAATCCCATTCAATTTCTCACAATGAGTGTAAAGCCCCTAGCAATCCTATTGTGGAACGCTAACGGTCTACTCAACCACCGTGACGAATTGGACATATTTCTCCATGACAACCATATTGACATAGCACTTTTGACTGAAACTCACTTTACACGACGAACACGTTTTTTACATACGTGACTACATCACATATAGATCGGACCACCCAGACAACACTTCCCATGCCGGGTCATGCATCCTTATCCATAAGTCCTTACCTCATTCCCTTATTCCATCTACTCCAACTGACGCCATACAATCAACCTCAGTGACCATTTCCACTCGTCCTTTCCATCTCACCCTCGCAGCTGTATACAGTCCTCCTGGTATTTCCCTTTCCTTTAACCAACTTGAAACCCTGTTTCGATCCCTCGGACCGCGCTTTATCGCTGGAGGAGACTATAATGCTAAACACCAACGGTGGGGTTGCCGAACTACCAACTCCCGAGGTAATCTCCTTTCCAGTGTCTTGACTTACCATACCTATACTGTCCTCTCACCCATGAATCCCACATATTGGCCAACATCTCTAAAAAAAAAACCTGACATCCTGGATATATTTATCTCCTCTCAAATTTCCTCCTCCCAAACAATAATCAGATCACTGAACGACCTTTCCTCAGACCATAGCCCGGTTTTGCTTTCCTTGCATTCCAGTTTTGTTCCTAAACCCCTTCCTCCTACATTGATCAAAGGACGAGTCAGCTGGGACGTATTTCGACTGGACTTGGAAAGCAAATTGGACTTGAACACTCCACTCAAGACAAATAATGATATTGATACAGCTGTAAAAAAACTGACTGACTCCATAACTTGCAGTATAACTGAAAACACAAAGACCACCAAGATTAATGACACTCAACGTACTGATCTGCCACAGCATATTCGATTATTATTAAAAGAAAAACGCAAAGCGAGATCGAAGTGGCATAAGACACGATACCCAGCTGACAAAACTTACTATACCAAACTAACTAACAAACTCAAATCAGAAATAAAGACATACAAAATTCAAAATTTACTCAACTTTACTGAAAATCTTACTACAACAGACAAATCGTTATGGACAACCACAAAAAAACTTCTTAAATTCAAAGACTTTAACCATCCACTCCTGACTGAAAACAAAACCTGGACAAGATCTGACGAAGAGAAAGCCCAGATATTCGGACAACATCTTTACAATACTTACACTCCCCATCCAGATATCCTTAATCCCGAACACCTTGAAAGGACAGAAGAAGACCTAACTATTCCCCTCCAAATGACCCTTCCACCTAAAGCTTTCCATCCTTCAGAAATATCCAATATCATTCATAGATTACCCGCTCGAAAAGCTCCTGGCCATGACAAAATCACTTCCCATATCTTGAAACATCTCCCTCAAAAAGCCATCCTATTCCTCACCTACATCTATAATGCCGTACTACGTACTACTTATTTTCCTGCCTCCTGGAAATTATCCATAGTAAAAATGATCCCTAAGCCCAAAAAGTCACCTGAAAATCCATCTTCCTACCGTCCCATATCACTTTTATGTATTATGGGAAAAATTCTGGAAAAACTCCTTCTGAAACGAATCTACCCAATCCTTGATTCCCATCATATTATTCCAGATCATCAATTCGGTTTCCGTACATCTCACTCCACTATCCAGCAATGTCATCGTGTGGTGGACGTTGTCTCCTCTGCGTTGGAGCGCGGATTGTACTGCACGGGAGCCTTTCTCGACGTAGAACAGGCCTTTGACCGAGTCTGGCACCCGGGATTGCTTTACAAGCTCCGTCTATTTCTCCCTCCTACTTATTTTCTTATTATACAGTCCTACCTTGCTGATAGATCTTTCCAAATAAATCACCACAGCTCCTATTCCTCCCTTTTTTCTCAATCTGCTGGTGTTCCCCAAGGCAGCATCCTAGGGCCTGTCCTTTATACAGTCTATACAGCTGATATCCCAACCCATCCTAACACTTTCCTTTCTACTTATGCTGATGACACGTGTGTGTTATCGGTAGATAGTGATCCATTTACTGCCTCCCACACTCTTCAATCCCACATCCGAGACCTTGAAGTATGGTGTCAGAAATGGAGGATTAAAATTAATTCTAACAAATCCCACCAAATAACCTTTACCCTACGCCGTAAACCAATGACTTCCTGCCCCACAGTATCCTTTAATGACATTCCACTAGCCCCTGTTGAACAGATTCGATACCTCGGACTCCACCTTGACAAACGTCTGACTTGGAACCCCCATACAAGACTGAAAAGACAAGAAACTGCCCGACGTTTTCGACTACTCCAACACTTACTGGACAAACGCTCCAATCTTCCACTTACTTACAAAAGACTTATTTATATGACCATCATAAGACCGATATGGACTTACGGAGTAGAGCTATGGGGCTCTACCAAACCATCAAATTCTTCTCGTATCCAATCCTTACAGTCCAAAATCCTTCGTAAAATCCTTAACGCTCCTTACTTTGTCACGAATAAGCTCATCCATAAAGACCTCAATATCCCATATGTTACTGAATTAGCCCGAACAAGATATCAAACATTCCATGAAAAACTCCATTTCCACTCTAA
Source organism: Piezodorus guildinii (assembly GCA_023052935.1). Classification (NCBI taxonomy): domain Eukaryota; kingdom Metazoa; phylum Arthropoda; class Insecta; order Hemiptera; family Pentatomidae; genus Piezodorus; species Piezodorus guildinii. The sequence continues at coordinate 70,371,282 of CM041293.1, forward strand.
TCCACTAGTTTCTATCCTATCATCCTCTTCGATTCCTGATAATCCTCCGAGGCGTCTGAAAAGAAGATGGCCCCGAGACCTTCTAGTTTAAAATATTTTCAGAGTGCTGCCGATGGGTGGCATCTCTTCATGTATTTCATGTTAGATTACTATATCCATCACATTTACTTGTTGTATATAATTATACAGTTGTAAATATCAATAAATATGTTAGAAAAAAAAAAAAAAATCTTTTAAACACAATCTCTGTATACCATCATAACTCCTTGGCATCTTAGATGCGTATTTTCTTCAATTGTGGCTGAAGTCTTCATCCAGAAAAAAACGTGTTTTTTTTAGGATCCAGTAATCTAGGATTCTCGTCGCCAACTAATATGTGTGTTATCATAACTGGAAACTATGGAGTGAATGAATATTTTGTAAATAAGAACGCATAAAAACTATCAACACACACTTATATTTGAATTAATAATTACATATGTAAATATATGGGAAGGTTACTGTTTCCCAGCAGTGTTGCCACACTTAAATAAATTATGGTTTACGTTTTAGAAAAATATATTTTTCAACCATTTAGAATAGTAATAAAAACTATTCTATCTTCTAAGTTGGACCGAATTACAAAGAGTTGCGAAGATTTATCAAAGTCGGTTCAGTAATTTCTGAATTTATCGCGAACAAACATTGTGACACGAGATTTTTATATATAGATATAATAGATTTTTTAATAAAACACATGTTTCTATAGGAAATACATTTAATTAATCCTTTAATGGTTTCACTCATTTTTATCTCTTACTGTACTTGAAAATTCTTTAATCGCTTTTAAAACGGAGGTAAGTGAAAGTCGTGTGTTTGCCCGCACCAGGTTTTTTCCTTTGGAATTCCTTCATAATTATGTAATGAACTAATCTTTTTCATTATGGCAGCGTTAATTTATTTAATTGTAATAATCCACCGTCAGACAACGAACAACAGTTTTTCTTTAGATATGCAAATGGGCCTAATTAAAAGTAAAATCCTCTACCTCTTACACATACCTTGTATTTTTATATTTCATTTGGCCAATTTGCATTGTTAAAAAAAAATCTTGTGCGGGCAACACGTGACTTTCACTTACCACAGTTCTTAAAATAAATTAAAGAACTATCAAAGAATTTTTGAATTAAAAAAAAAAAATATTCAGTACGGTGGAAAATATGTTTTATTTGTGAGATAATTTTACAATATAAAATTATTATTTTCTTTTCCTTTTTTAATTTTTTTTTTTGAAGTTTTCTTAATTGGAACATTTAAAAAAGCACATACTACCTTCCATTCATCATCTAATCACTTTATTTCATAAGTCTTTTAACATTTTTTCATCCTAGTCGACGTTTCGGGGTTGTTTCCCCATTTTCAAGACTTATTTCTTGCTACAACATTTTTCATCCTTCACTACATCTCATAGCATACTGCTACTTACAAGTAGTGAAGGTGTAGTGAAGGATGAAAAATGTTGTAGCAAGGAATAAGTCTTGAAAATGGGGAAACAACCCCGAAACATCGACTAGGATGAAAAAATGTTAAAAGACTATGAAATAAAGTGATTAGATGATGAATGGAAGGTAAGTAGTATGTGCTTTTTTAAATGTTCCAATTATTATTGTACAATAATTACTTAAGTTTATGCCCTATTCGTCACATAACATTAGTTTCCACCACTTTGTATATGAGATAATATTTTTTCTAAAATACTTAGCTTTCCAACGGTATATTATGCATCTAAACTACTATTCTTGTGTTCTGAAAAAATTACATAAACAAATATTTTTGCTCTTTTCTCCTTAAGTTGTTCTCATCGAATTCTTTCACTATTTAGTCGTTTTTTATCACAATGCTAATAAGATGATATAGGTAATTTTTTGTAATTTGCAAAATTAAATGTACTTTAAAGGGGGAAAAAAACCTCTCAAATAATTTAAATCAGAATATTTTTTTAAAATTTTAAATCGATATAGTGAGTTTAATCAAAATCGTTAGAGCCGTTTTTGAGATCAACGTAAAAATTTAAAATAGCACTATGATATATCAAATAGCACATCCGAATATGGTGAAAAGGTTGGTTTAAAATATCAGGCGTGTAGTTGTCTTAAATATAAAATTACAGTTTCGTACGAATTTTCGCGCTACTTGGTTGTTAATTGACCCTAAAATGTCTGTTTTCGTTGATAACTGGAATTAGAAATACTTCACGTTATCAATACTCTCCCTTACTATAGGGGTACTCACTACGTTTGCTATAGCATGCTATTTGTGCTATTGTGTTAAACCCATCAATTATATACAGGAAATAACTGTAGAAACTTTAGAAACTACGGGTTTAGCAAAATAACACAAATAGCATGCTATAGCAAACGTAGTGTGTACCCCTAATATATTTCATATGTAGGTAAGTGAAAGTAATAAATGTGGCAACACGTTGATTGGGTTTTGAAGATTCGTTATTAGTCTAAAAATTAAGGCGTTTCCAATCAAATTAGTAAAATATTCTTGATTAATTATATTTTTAAAAAGTCTTTTCTTATAATTCGAAAAAAAACAAAAACGCTTTTTTGTTTTTTCATTCTTATAACCGCTGTGTGCTAACGATACTATAATAATTATTATAAAATAGATAAATAATTAAGTTATAAGAAGCATAATCAATGAAATAAATTAATGAATTTCACTTTTTTAATTTATGATTTAGTTTAAGTATTTAATAGATTTATTAAACTAATTCCAACATGATATTGGCTAGAACTTTGTTTTTTTGATGAATAAATAAAGAGACTTTTGATACCTTGAGGCTTTTGTCTTTACTGATGCCAATAAAGCATATTATTATAATATTATTATTTTAACATACATGTTACATTAACGCCCTCTTCGAAATTGACTTACATGAAGTGCTACTTTGTTTCACGGGCTTTATCCATTACATAATATCATAATCATACTATTTTGAATATTCAACTAATAATTTCATAAAAAGTCTTGAATTTCTTCTTAACCTTTTCATTATTGAATTTTTACTTTCACTTATCTATATATGGAATATAAATTTTTGAATTCCAGTTTTCAACGGAAATACACGTTTTAGGATCCCATTAGTCCAAATGATTAAGTACGGCAAAACGGTCTATGTGTCTGTGTGTTTGTGTGGTAAGTCTAGCGCAAAAACGAAAAGTCATATAAAACTGAAATTTCATATTCAAGGCAACTATATGCCCGAGATGTTACAGCTACTTTTTCATCAAAATCAACTTACCAGAAGAGCCTGTTTATACCATGCATTTAGCACCTTTTTACGATTTCCCCAAAAACGGCTTTAAACGATTTTGATTAAACTCCCTATATTGATGTAAAATTTAATGGGATTTAATATCATGTAGGTTTCATTCTGATTGAAAGAATCTGACAGGGCTTAAATGCCGATATTTCAAAATTTCTTCCTCATAATTTTGTAGTTTTTTACGAAATTGACCATATCATCTGATTAACATTGCTAAAAAATAGGTAAATATAAAAGTTAAACGAATTCTATATCCAACTAAAGGAGATAACTGCAAAAATATTTTATTTAGGCATTTTTTTTTGTTTTTGAACATAAAAACAGTAATATTGATGTATAATATACCATTGGAAAGCTAATGTTTTTTTAAAGAATATAATATTATGCAAGAAATTGTGAAAGTGAATTGGAGAGTGATGAAAAGCCGATAAAACAAACTGTTTGTCGTAGATAATAATATATTAGATTATTTAATATAACACATGTTTCTGTTAAAATCCAATGTAAATATTTCTTTAAACATTTATTTTAATTTCTAAATTTTAAAAATTCCTAAATTGATATAAATAATGAAAGTAATTGAAAATCGTGTGTTGCGCGGACCAGATTTTTTAAATTAATTATGAGTAATAAATAATGTAGATGTATAATCTATCGTTGGAAATCTAAAAGCTTCAAAAAAAAAATCGAAGATATACCTCAATCGTAAAAGTCGATGGAGAGAGAAATGGACATACTTTAGCGGTTGATGGTAATAATTTTAATTGCTATATTATCTTATAAAAAACAAATGTTTTAATGGAAAATAAATGGACTTTACATGGAAACTAAATTTAAGTGTTATTTCGCTCAGTGAATGATTGTTTTGTTCCTCACATGAAAAGTTGTGATTTTCAAATTAATATCTTGATTTCGATCGACTTTAAATTAAATAAATCGAAGTATTGAACGACTTTAAATCATATTTCTAAATAATAAAGTGCCATATTTCGGTAGAATAGCCATTTACACTTGTCTGTTTTTTTGGTGTTTCTTTTTGATACAATAAACCATTTTGGTAATTTTCCTATTTCCATATGAGTGTAATATTTTTTGTCTCATAAATTTACCTATCGTAATTTTTAATAGAATATCTTATTGTCTAAAAGTTTTTTCTTTATAGAAACTCGATTAGTAGAATTACTGATATACCTATTCCTGAAGATTTCTAAATCCCAAGAATCAAACTTAGTTGAAATGCCTATATCATGAATAAATTTAATGAAAAAACACAATTAAAAAATCGATTTTTCTATTTGAATGAAAAAACGTAATATTTATTAATTAAATTCATAAACTTAAATTTAGAGTTATACGAAGCCTTGCCCATTACTAGGCTAATCCCAAATTCCTAGTATCAAACTTACCAAAATTGTCAATATTATAAATATATTAAATAAGTAAAGACTATTTAAATAATCATATTTGCTCAATACACATCTTTTCTTTAACTCTATTCGCTATCCATGGAAACATAGTTTTCTTTAGATGGTTTAAAAATACTATCGAATCTACTATCATAAAATACTATTATAAAAAGAAATATTCTTAATATTAAAGAAATATAATTCCTTACATATTAACTTAATTTAAAATAGTGAAAATATGATGTTTCTCATCTTATCATATAGTTTGTTTTTATAAGTGAAAGTAAAGAAGAAATACTAAGAGAAAAACGTTTAGATCAGTTGAAATATATAACCATGATCAGATCAAACCAAAAATTTTATTTTATTTTTGTAAATGGAATACTTAATTTCAATTGTGTTGTTTCAGAATTCAACAGGGTCTGATGGATATTGTGGCAACCCAAAAATAATTTTATAATATTTAGTTTTTATAGTTGTGGGTGTGAGTTTTTGTATATGTGTGAGTGTGTTGTGTATATATATATATTATATATATATATAATACTCTATATATACTCACTATATACAAAAATACACACATTCAGGTTCTAAGTTTTTAATTATTACTCTCGGTTTTCTCTTTTCTAATTTTGTATAGTGTGATTGTGTACTATATATACATATAATATCAAATAAAATTTCATATAAATATATTAACACACTTCATATACAATACACACATTCAGTCTATTTATATTACTCTCGTTTTCATTCTAATTTTATTTAAGATACTTGATTTTTTACGACGTTTTCATTATTCAGATCATTGTGTTTGAGTGAACTAATAGAGAACCCGTTTTTGTTTGAGTAACCTTTTTAAATGGTATTCCCAACTCTTTTGGATTTACTAGTTTTTTAAATTCCTCTACAGTTTCTATTTTTTCATTAGATTCTAAGAGGGTTATTAATGCTTTGTATGTTGGATTTCGCTTGTTAATATTTACGGTATGTCTTGTTACGTGCGAGAATACTGGCCTGTTGTTCGGTAAAAGGTTTGGTTCACCAAAGGTAAAAGGCATGGTATGGAAATATTGTTGGAACATTACTATTAGTACTACTACTCACAAATTCTTCTAAAATGTTGATTGCGGTAATAACATTCTCTTGAGACCCTTAATACCTTATATATATATATATATATATATATATACATTCACTTACCTATTTAGGAAGATATAGTAAAGGCAAATATTACGATCGGTTAAAATTCTCTAATACCAGTTTTCACCGAAATACACGGTTTTAATGTCACATTAGTCCAAATGACCAAGTCCCACAAAAAGGACTGTGTGTGGAATGTCTAGCACGAAAACTAAAAGTCGTACATTACTGAAATTTCATTTTTAAGACAACTATAAGGCCGAGATGTTACAGCAACTTTTTTCATCAAAATCAGCTAACCCAAAAACGGCTCAAACGATTTTTGAACATAAAAAAAGTAAAATAGGCGTATAATATAACTTTGGAAACCTAAAGAGTTGAGAAAAAATATTATCTTTATACACTAAATTGTAAAAGTTAATGGGAGAGGTGTAAAGCCGATAAAAATAACTGATTGTCATAGATAATAATATAATAGATTATTTAATAAAACATATGTTTCTTGAAATTCAATGAAATTAATTCTTTTACAATTATTTTTATCTTCAAGTGTATTTAATTTTTTTAAAAACTATTTAAATTGATTTTAACAACGGGGTAAGTGAAAGTCCTGTGTTGCGAGATCCAGAATATTTTTTTTTAAGCCGGATCATACCCAATATCTATTATTAATTTTATTTTTTAACCATCCTAAAATATCTGTACTATTTGTTCAACATTTGGCATACGACATACCTATTCCAGAAGAATCACATACTCTTAAATATTAATTGTAGAGACTCACAATACCAGAAATTTATAATATAAATTGAAATAAAATTAAAAAAAAACAAAACATGTAATGGGGAGATTGAGATATTTCTATTAATATTAATTACTCCTATTTTCTTGTTTTAGTAATTGAAAGAAAGACATTGTAACTAATCAAAACAGATTCTGATAGATGATGGATAATGAGGCGATCCAAAAATTATTTTTCAATATTTCTTAAGAAAATTATTTCATAATATTGTGATTTAGTGTATGTGTGTAAAGATGTTTTTTTGTAATTAGGATCAAACCCGAAATATGTTATTCATTTTTATTTTTCAACCATTCTCTAATATATGTACAATTCAGTCAACATTTGTTTAAAGTTTAATCATGAAAAATTAATCTCAGATAATATCTAGTTAAATCTACAGACATACCTATTCACGAGGAGTCATATATTGTTAATAATTAATTTTAGGAATTTAAAATACCAGTAATTTATTAATAAATTGAAATGAAATTGAATATGGATATAATGGCGAGGTTCAGTTATTACGTAGTTTTGAACTGTAAGACTGTTTAACTGTTTAACATAATGTTATCATTTTAACAGTCAACGACCTGTATCTTACTGGATTAAATATCTCAATTGAAACCAATATCCGCTTAACTAAAAAAAAATAAATAAAAGTTTAATTTTTTATTCTTATTAAAGCAAATAAGGAAGTGTTGCTAATGATGATTAAATAATACTATCTATAATATTTTTTCTTCAGTAACTTTGAATATATATATATATATATATATTGTGTGTGTCTTTCTGTAGGTAGTATTTTAATTATTCTATTCAAACCCCATAAGATTTTTTTTTTGTTTTTTTTTCAATGCAATATTTACTTATTTTACCTTAATTGCTAATTGTAAGTTAAAGTTGGTATCGTGATTTAAACTCATTATTTGACTGTTTTTTCGACTACTATTTCAGTAGGATTTTGCAGTTTTATTAATCAATAATTACCATTCGAAATTATATATAATTTGTACATCTTCTATATAAATATATATTTAACGATAGATATCTTTAAATAAATTAATTTGAATTTATTTAATTTGTGTTCATTTTGGCAATAATTTACAAGATTATATATATATATATATATATATATATATATATATATATATATATATATATATATATATATTATCCTTAAAAAAGAATAAAGAATTTTTTCGCTTTTTCTTTTCTTTAAAAAAAATCTTTTACAATAAGGGTACTCACTACGTTTGCTATAGCAGGTTTTTAGTGCTATTTTGCTAAACACGCCGAGTTTCTACAGTAGAATGCTCGGCGGGTTTAGCAAAATAGCACAACAAATGTGCTATAGCAAACGTAGTGAGTACCCCTATTATTAATGTTAGTTTAGTTCATTATGTATGATATAATTCATTAACTTGAATAAAGAATCAAATTTTAATAGTAACCGGTTGATTGAAATTTAAAGTTCAAAGGAAATTCTTTTTTTTTTTTCTCTAATAAATGCAAGAATGAATTCTTGATCTTAATTCCATACTACTACTTTGTAAATTACCATCACTTTGATTTGACGGCCTCCTAAATGAAACCTTAGTATGTTGAAAAAATATTGACTTTGAAGTAAACCAAGGGAGTATTGATGTTTGAGACGAAAACCATCAGAAATTTTCTTACATTTAGTAAAGTTCATCCGTTTCATGCAGTGTTAAAATGATATAAACATTTTTTACCTTCACATACCTATATATAGTATACAGTAAGGGAAAGTAGTGTGATCGTGAAAATATTCGAATTACAGTTTTCAACGGAAATGCACATTTTAGCGTCGCCGGAGTCCAAATAATTAAGAAGTCGATCAAAAAGCTCTGTATGTCCGTGTGTAGGGTAAGTCTAGCACGAAAACGAAAAGTCACCCTAAAATGAAATTTCATAACTATTCGTACGGGATGTTACAACAACTTTTTAAAAATATAAATCGGCAAACCAGAAGAACCACTTTATGCTATGCATTGTTCAGCTTTTCACGATTTTCTCAAAAATCTAACGTTTTTGAGTAAACTCACCAATTCTTCGTGAAATCTAAAGGGCTTTTATATCCTGTAGGTTTCATTGTGATTGAAATAGTCTGGGAGGGCTTGGATGCTGATATTTTGACTTTTCTTCCCCCTAAGTATGGGTTCAGTACTAAAACATATTTTTAATGTTTCTTGACTGACGGTCAGGAAAAGAGATAATTCGGCCAAGATCAAGCTCATTCGTCTTGGTTTTTTGTGCTTTGGGTACCCACTTTATAGAGGTTGGGTATGCCCCAGAAGGGTCTCTATACCTCAGGGTTACACCACGGCTGAATAAATGATTCTGCCATAACTGGAGAACAGTAGACATTGCTCTACCCTCTTGACATATTCTATATTTAATAGATAAAATATTTTAGAGGTAAATAATAAATATATTAATAATAAATATATACAAATAAATATATTTGTATATTTTTCACTAATATCTAATATATTAGTTCCACATATGTTATCTTGTTTTTCATGAGCCCTGATAAAGTCCTGAAATTTAATGTTTATAATAAATTCTTGACTTAGCGTTTCACTAAACTGTTATACTAAAAAAATTTAAAGATAATTTATGTTTCCTTTGGAGCTCAGTATCTTGCCATTAGTTCATCTGATTTCGAAGTCCTTAGACTAGTTGGGAAAAATAAATTATTATTTCCTCTTATTTGTAAAATTATGTATAAGCAATTTTTTGAACAAGAAAACACAAATTCTTTCTTTGTTAATAACTCTTTAAGAATTTCATTTTAAACAATTGTTTTAATTTAAATAAGAAAATGGTGAATATTAAATGGATTTTTTAAGCTAGGTGCAAAGTTGTTTACGAAACTAAAATTTGAATTTTAAAATATAACGTTATTGTATAACTAAAGAAGTATAAAATACTTTTCACGTTTTTAAGAGTATGCCTAATTTTTAGTAAATAAAAAATATTATATGTTTAAAAGTAACTATTCTGTTATGAAGAAATCATATAATTATAAATTACTGTGGGACTATCAATGTCAGTCAATTACAAATAAAAGGTGTTTTTATTTTGAAATAAATAATTTCAAAACAATACAAATTTTATAATTGTATCTTTTCTTATTTTATTGAATCCAAACAATATAAAATTCTACAATATAAACAACATTCTATAATAGTTATAGTAATAATCAAAACCTTTAAGCTAAGAATTGTGTTTTTTTCAAAAATGGTTTTGTTGATTATAAGTTATTCTCATTTAATTTTTTTTTGTATTGATAATAGTTGAATTTGTATTATGAACAAAATTATCTCGTGTGTATGTTACCAATTTATTTTTTAATGTTACTAAATTACGTTAATTGAATGGTATTTTGGTTATTTATTTTCATCTATAATATATTACTTTTTTTTAACATTTATTTAGAATTTTGTACCTGTTCATAAAGGTCGTATAAGTTGGGTACAATTTTTTTTTTTTTTTTTATTCCATTAGGAATTAATTAGTAAGATTTATTAAAGATTCGAACGCCTATTTTTCTCTATGTCAATGACTTACATAATTCTCATAAGTGGTAAAAAAATTAATATGTATATCAAGTTATCTACCCATCAGTTGCTAAACTAGATAGGAATTCTTGTATAATTTAATAATAACAAACTGTAAACAACCTGTTTGTACCTGTTCATAAAGGTCGTATAAGTTGGGTACCATTATTTTTTTTATTCCATTAGGAATTAATTAGTAAGATTAGTTAAAGATTCGAACGCCTATTTTTCTCTATGTCAATGACTTAAATAATTCTCATAAGTAGTAAAACAAATTAATATGTATTTCAAGTTATCTACCCATCAGTTGCTAAACTAGATAGGAATTCTTGTATAATTTAATAATAACAAACTGTAAACAACCTGTTTGTACCTGTTCATAAAGGACGTATAAGTTGGGTACCATTATTTTTTTATTCCATTGGGAATTAATTAGTAAGATTTGTTAAAGATTTGAACGCCTATTCTTCTCTATGCCAATGATTTATATAATTCTCATAAGTGATAAAAAAATTAATATGTATTTCAAGTTATCTACCCATCTGTTGCTAAACTAGATAGGAATTCTTGTATAATTTAATAATAACAAACTGTAAACAACCTGTTTGTACCTGTTCATAAAGGTCGTATAAGTTGGGTACCATTATTTTTTTTATTCCATTAGGAATTAATTAGTAAGATTTGTTAAAGATTCGAACGCCTATTTTTCTCTATGTCAATGACTTACATAATTCTCATAAGTGGCAAACAAATTAATATGTATTTCAAGTTATCTACCCATCAGTTGCTAAACTAGATAGGAATTCTTGTATAATTTAATAATAACAAACTATAACATTCATTATGTAACCTGTTGAAGTGTGTTTGTTACAATAATTTTTGTGCTTTTTTATCTTCAGCAATATAAAATGTACCTGTAGTTTTTAGATCAGCAAAATTATTTACATAATAAATTTATGCTGTTCTGAAAAACTAAATAGAGAGTGAATTTTATGTTTGTTTTTTATTGTAATTTAAGTTTATAAGTGCACATTGTAATATACTGCAGAAGAGTGTCTTAAAATAGTTGTAAATTATCCTTCGGTTATTTTATCTTTTAGAAGTTGAAAAGGGGAATTTTGGAAGTGAAAACGGCTTTAGGCGCGTTTTGCGATTTTTGGCAGGGATAAAAGCTTTGATTTCGTTACCATGGTGACGTTACCAACATTCTCTAGACTGGCGCATGCGCAGCTGTCTGTGTACGACTGTCCACTATAGATAGGATATCGGTATCAATTTCCGTGAACGTTATCAATTCCGATTTAATATTGACTTAAAAATATCAATATTTTTAATATCGGTATTTAAGTATTTTATTCAATGATAATCACTTACTAATGAAATGAGTAAAGAAATCGTAGATAAACTTTGGCTTAGAAGTTACCTCTACTTTAATATAGGAGTTCTGCGCATGCGCATGTGTATAGCAGTCATCTTTCAAATCGGCTCTTGGATTTCATGCTTTTTCAGTTTGAATTCTCTTCAGTGCAATCTTGAAAACATCACCAGACTACAGGATAACAACAGCAGTAAATATTGGAGCAAACAACAGTAAGTTTTGTTACAATTTACGGTGTAAAGTGAATGCTGGGTAACCTCTTCACATCAGCTGATTGCCAATAGCTCGGCAAGGCCGGGATTGGTTTTCTTTTCTTTAGTTATTGTTTTATTACCAACATCTAGTTATTTTCTTATTATCTTCTTCACATGAAATGCGATATTTTCACCAAGTGATGTCCTCCAAAGCATCAACTAAAAGATCTAGATCTAGTGGTTCAATCACGTCTCCCATAAAACAAAGACCCCGCCGTGATACTAATAAAAAATTAAATCAACAAGCAACCCCTTCAGGTTCTAATACAGAATCTGAACCACAGCCTGGCACATCGTCACAGGGGATGACTGACGAATCTCCGTTTTTCACCCCAAATCCTTTTCAAATCCTACATAATGAAAAAGAAAACATGGAATCTGCTTCTACACCCAGTGAACCACGGCCTCCACCGATATTTGTCAAAAATATTAAAAATTTCCAGTTGTTATGTGCGCAATTAAACAAGATTACCGAATCCACCAGCTACTACTGTATGAGTAGAATCAATGACACCAAAATATCACCGACCACCGCCGAGGCATATAGAAAAATTGTGAAATACCTAACTGAAACTAAAGCGGATTTTCACACTTATCAGCTACGGCAAGAGAGAGCTCTTAGAGTTGTGATCAGAAATCTACACCCTTCAACACCAGTTGACGCTATCAAAGAAGAACTCATGGAGATGGGTTACAAAGTGCGACAAGTCACTAATGTCATAAAAGATAGAGTTCAACTGCCTCTATTCTTCGCTGACTTGGAACCATTAGCAGGAGTAGAAAAAATTTATGATCTAAAAAGACTGTATTATACAAGTGTAAGAGTCGAAAAACCTTATACAAAGAGAGAAATTGTTCAGTGTTACAATTGTCAGGCGTATGGTCATACCAGAAGTTACTGTCACCACATACCACGCTGCGTGAAATGCGGTGAACAGCACAAGTCTGTGGAATGTACAAAACCAAAGTCAACACCCGCTGTATGTGCTCATTGCCTCAAGGACCACCCGGCCAACTACAAAGGATGCCAAATCTATAAGGAGCTAAGGACCAGGTATCAAAAACCCCAAGTACTGGATGAAACAACAAGACAGGCTAGAACTAGAAGAGAACCCTCAAAATTAATCGATGCCAATGTATCATTTGCCCACTTACTTGGAGGTGGGAACCAATGTACTGTAGCCGAGGCCCTGCCGGAACTACAAAATGTACCTCAATATCCTCAATCCATTCCACAAATACCTCTTCCTCAAAACGTAATCAGTCCTAAAAATCCTCATCCACAACAAATCTCTCATATTCCCCCTCCTTCAAATGCCACAGATCTTACCTGTTTGATGACATCCTTCATTTCCGAAATCAAATCCCTTGTCATGCCCCTAATAACAATCCTCACGAATCTTGTATCAAATCTTATTCCTAACTTAAAAAATCCATAAATGACCTCACCTAACTCCTTATCTATTCTCCTATGGAATGCGAATGGTGTTAGAACTCACACTGACGAACTTACAGCCTTACTCCATGACAAAAAAGTTGACGTTGCACTCATTACTGAAACTAGACTAACCACTAAACAGTACTTCAAAATACCTGAATACACAACATACCGGACAGACCATCCAGACGGCAAAGCCCATGCCGGTACTGCTGTCATTGTCAACCGATCCCTCTCCCATCACTTACACCCACTTCCCGCCCACGATTTCCTACAAGCCACCTCTATTATAATCAAGACCTTTTCCTTTCCGCTAGTCATCGCATCAGCATATTGCCCTCCTAAGAATTCTATTTCTATTACCCAATTTGGTTCCTTTCTCAACTCATTGGGGAATCACTTTATTCTGGGTGCAGACTTAAACGCGAAGCACCAACAATGGGGTTGCAGAACCACAAATACTCGTGGACGGACATTGCAGTCTGCACTCAACTCCAGACGCCTTAATCTCCTACCTCCCGATTCCCCTACCTACTGGCCAACAGATCCTAACCGTAATCCAGACATCCTCGACTTCTTCATCCACAGCGGATTAGGCTCCCTGAACTATTCCGTAACTCGCCTTGATGAACTATCCTCTGATCATAGTCCATTAATCCTAAATGTATCCATGACTCCTATTCCGAAACCTTTCCCACCGTCATTCATCAGAGGCCCCATCAACTGGAACCTCTTCCGCGAAATCCTCACCAATGATATCGACCTCAGAGTAACTCTCAAAACCCCTTCTGACCTTGATGATGCCGTATATTCCTTTACAACCTTGATTCAACAAGCTGCCTGGACTGCCTCCTTTCCTAAACAATCCCAAATTATTCCTTACAAATGCCATTTACCACAACACCTGACGGACCTCATCAACACCAAACGCCGAGCCAGAGCATTATGGCAACGCACCCGCCACCCAGAAGATCGCCGCTCTTATAACTTTTATTGTAGAAAATTAAAGCGGGAGTTGGCGACCTTTCGTTCCCAATCCTACAATTCCTACCTCTCCTCTCTCTCGACTCGTGACAATTCCCTGTGGAATGTCACGAAGAGAATCCTGAATACTCACACGATTTCCCATCCTCTCCTGCGCGGTGATAGTTCCTGGGCTGCTTCTGACAAGGATAAGGCCCAGGAATTTGCACAGCACCTTTCCAAAGTTTTCACTCCTCATCCTGAGTTGAATCCAAACCATACTTCAACAGTTGAACAGTTCCTTACTTCGCCAATACCACTCTCCTTACCTCCTAAAGCAGTTAATCCCTCTGAGGTCAAATATCTTCTTAAAAAGCTTCCTCTCCGTAAATCCCCTGGATATGATCTCCTCACGCCTCAGATCTTAAGACAACTTCCACAGAAAGCCATTACATTCCTTACATATCTTTATAACAGTATCCTACGCACTACCTATTTTCCTCTCTTATGGAAACATTCAACTATCATCCTTTTCCTGAAACCAGGCAAACCTTCCAACAGCACATCATCTTACAGACCTATTAGCCTACTTCCGATCCTCTCAAAAATTTTCGAAAAGCTCCTACTAAAACGAATCCTAGATAAATTTAAAAATTTTCCTTCGCATCAGTTTGGATTTCGTTCTCAACATTCCACAGTTCAGCAAGGACTCCGAGTTGTGGATCACATTTCCTCTGCCCTTGAGTGCAAGGAGTATTGTTCGGGTGCCTTTCTGGACATAGCTCAAGCTTTTGACCGGGTGTGGCACCCGGGACTGCTCTTTAAGCTCAAAACCCATTTACCTCAATCCTTATACCTAATCCTCCGATCCTATTTATCCAACCGCTCCTTCCGAGTTCGCTGTGGTTCCGAATTTTCCGAACAATATACTGTTGAGGCCGCGTCTTAGGACCCGTCCTCTACATCCTCTACACCGCCGATATCCCTACCGATCCCGATACCTTTCTGGCAACATTTGCTGACGACACAGCCATTTTATCATCCCATTCCGATCCTGAAGTAGCATCTCTAAATCTCCAAAGGCACCTTTCCCTTGTCGAAGACTGGTGTAAGGCTTGGCGAATTAAGGTGAACGAAAGCAAATGTACACACGTCACCTTCACCCTTCGACGTAAATCCTGTCCAACAGTTAAATTCAATTCCATACCGCTTCCTTCCTCAGACACAGTCCGGTACCTTGGCTTTTTACTAGACAAAAGACTGACGTGGAACCCACATACGAGACTTAAAAGGATAGAACTCAACCGCAGATTCGGCCGGTTATACAAATTACTAAACAGAAAATCTCATCTTACAGTCGACAACAAATTACTAATATATAAGACAGTACTGAAACCTATATGGACCTACGGACTTGAACTATGGGGGACAACTAAACATTCTAACATCAAACGTATCCAATCCTTCCAATCCAAAGTCCTCCGAACAATAGTTAATGCTCCTTATTACGTTACCAACTGTACCCTACACCATGACCTTAATATTCCATTTATTTTAGACCTGGTACCATCCAAATTCTCCAAATTCCATCAGAACCTTCTTCATCATCCTAATCCTCTTGCTCAATCGCTTTCCAGCTTCACCCATCCCTACAATCCTCCTCGAAGATTGAAACGGCAGTGGCCCCGCGACGTTTTGTAAACATTTATCTGGAGTTCTGACACTGGTCAGATCCTCCACTCATGTACTGTATGTTTGTAGCTATTCCGCTCTGGCTCGGCCTCCACTGGCATACACCAGTGAAGCGCTGAGTGGGAGGCGCTGGGATCTCTTGGATTCCGCTTCTCCCCCCACTTGTGGGGGGAGCAGCCGAGTCTAGGGTTCCTTTGGTTGATTGTATATATTGTATATAGTTAAGTATGCTTGTATGATTTTTATTTATTTCCCAACTTGTATTTATCTCTACTACAGGTTGTTGTTTTGATTTGTTTCTTGTTGCTTTTTTTTGTATATATTTGAATTTATTTATTTCCGATTTTATGTAAATTGACTTTATCATTATTAGCTGTATATATTGTATGAATGTGTACTACATCTCTATTACTACTGTTCATTATGCAACAAATTGTAATATTTCTCAATAAAAAAAAAAAAAAAAAAAAAAAAAACTTTAATATAAGACTTTAACATTCATTTTGCAGATGACAAAAATCTACCGGTTATTGCATTTTAAATGAAAAATTAGGATTCGCTTTGTCCAATGATCGGAAATATAGTACTACAAACTATGGCAACATTTTCTTTTCATACTTAAGTTACCACAGACAAATTTTTTGCTTTCTAAAATATATAATCAAGTTAGGTCGCTTACTTTAAAAGTTGAACAACGCCTTCAAATTTTCGAGAATAAGGTTCTACGTAAAATTTTTTGCCCAAAGAGAGATTAAGACACTGGGGAATTCAGTAGGTTGTACAGCGCGGAATTGCATAGCTTGTATCTTGTCAGTCTAATTGAGTTGAAGGCATCGTTGCTACTCGAATAGGCGTGTTAAGTTTTTGGGCTCAGAGAACAACGAATACCTAAAACTTTGATACTGTAGTCACCGACTGGTAGGCGTATAAAAGGTAGGCCGAAGCGTCGATGGGAGGATTATGTTTTAATTCTGATCTCGGGCTTGAATGGTGATCATAGCATGGATAAGTGCAGTGTACATTTGCTGGATAGTATCGACAGCTGAATTCCGGGGTTGGCTAAGCCTATGATTATTAAATTATAAAATATATTGTCTTAATTCTGTGGCGGTCGTGAAAAACTGGATAACTCAAGTAAATGAAAACTAGGAGTTAACCAAATGAGTTAACTTCATGTATCGCTTCCTCAGACCTTCTACGTCGTGTTAAATTGGTTAAAGAAATTTCTTGGTAGAAGAAATTTCAGGTGGAAAGGAAGCTGTAATTAATAAACTTTATTTTGGTACTACGTAAAACTTTAAGTCGCTCACCTGCAAAATGAAAGATTTTGACTTAACCACTTATTCACGACCTCCACAGAATTAAAATATATATATTTATAAATTCCAGGTTATTTTTATATTTATTTATTTTATCATTATGATTATTATCTATTTATTTACTGTTGTTTTTTTGTAATTATATATATTTTTTTAAATGCATTTATTTTATCAATATTATCATTATTATTATTTATTCAATTGCTGTAGTTAATGATGTTGTTTTGTAATCATATCTACATTTTGAAAATTTTATATCTATGCAGTTTTGTCTCGTAAACTTTGAAATATACATACTACATCCAGACGTTGATTATCTGAGGATTTTACACCTTAAAACTAAGTCAAACTGAAACTTAAGACAAGCAAAATATATGAAACATTTACGGACTTTCTACGAAGTTTGTAATATAATATTTATTATTAACAGCCAACTTCAAATATAACAGCATATAAACTGGGGATCAGATGTTACATTAAATTCGAAATTCGTGCTCCGATTATGGCGATATTGTTATCGTTTTCGAAGAAAATTTTGTTTGGGAAAATTGTCAGAAGATAGCAGTCAGCATTTCCCTGAACAAAAGGAAGATGCCTCGGGTCTGATGGGTGTAGTCTTTCCAGGTGTTCTATAGATTATTGCCTGAGAATTCCACGAATGTATTCCATCTATCTGAAACCCCGTTCGTGAAAAAGAGATGGGAAGGAAGATGTAGGGTTCAAAATCCTCTCCATTAAATGTGCACGAGGTATGTACGGTATTTCACCCTTCTTTCGGGTTATCTTTTTCTTATATTTTAAAAAGGTTATTACTACTTATAGTTTTACATATGTTTTATATATGTTTTATTGATATTTATGGTTCCTGACTTGTAATAGTTTTAATATCTAAGAAGTTTCATTGAATCGTATTTCTACAGAACTTAGAAATCGGCATATTTCATGTTATTATTTCAAACACACGATTGAAAATCAATGGCAGAACGCAGAGTTAGGCGTGGAAACAAATTCCAATTAAAAAAAATCTGGTGCGCGCGAAACAAGACTTTCATTTATATTGCTTAGTGGAAATAAAAAGGTTAAAGAATTAATAAAATTATGATTCGCGTTTTAACTTTTCATTCTCTGCCCTTCAGTTTACATGGACAATCAACCTTTACCGCAAATAAATACAGTAACGTATTGGGTTGATGCAAAATTAATGCAGGTTTCCTCTATTGCAATATCTTAATTCCAATTGTGTAAACAAAGCCAATCCTAACATTGATCATTATTATACCAAAACAAACCTTATCTAATACCCTCTCTTTCACCATGAATTTGTTTAGTAAAATCGTTTTGTTCAGTGTGTTCAAAGGTCTTGAATAGAAAATGTCAAAGTGCGATTTTCGTCAAATTTATTTTTACGAATTTAAATTAGGGCGCAGCGCTGCGCAAACGGCTCGTAATATTAATGAAGTGTGGGGTCAGGGGGCTATTAATGAGTGCACGGTGCAGCGTTGGTTCCAGAAGTTTCGCAGAGGAGATTTCGACCTCGAAGACAAGGAAGGTCGGGGCCGTCATCTTGCTCTGGACAACGACCAGCTGAGGTCAAAAGTGGAAGAAGACCCAACCAAAACCACACGAGAAATGGCGGCGGAACTTGGAACTCAAAAATTGCAACGTCTTTGCCCAGCATTGATGAATCGGAAGGGGCCGATCCTGCTCGACGATAACGCCAGACCACACGTTGCACAACCAACGCTTCGACGACTGCACGAGTTGGGCTACGAAGTTCTCCAACATCCGCCTTATTCACCTGACCTCTCTCCTATAGACTTCCACTTTTTCAGGCATCTGGACAACTTTTTGAGGGAGAAAAATTTTTAAAACCAGGACGACATTGAAAATTCTTTTCGTGATTTCATTGAGTCCAGGGATTCGGATTTTTTTTCTGGTGGAATAAGAAAGCTTGTTGAACGTTGGCAAAAGTGCATTGATTCAGATGGAAATTATTTTGATTAAATATATATGGTTTAAGTAAAGATATGGCGTATTTACAACACCTACTAAAAACCTGCATTAATTTTGCATCAACCCAATACTTAGGACTAATATTTGACAAAAGATTGACATGGGGCCCACACGTCAAGACAAAACGTAAAACGCTAAACTTTCGACTTAGACTATTATATTCAATATTACATAGACGTTCTAAATTATCCACCAGACAGAAACTAAATGTTTACACTTATTTATTAAAACCAATATGGACTTACGCTTGCCAAATATACGGACCTGCTAAAAAGACACACATACGAAAAATACAAACCTTTAAATCGCAATTTTTAAGCACTAGCAATGAACTCACCACCATATGTATCAAACGATACCCTACACACTGACTTACGTATTCCAACTACAATAAACCCCATTCGACTGACTTGCAAACGATTTCACGACAAACTAAATGGACATAGAAACAAACTTGTACAAAACATGGCTACAACTGACATACCATACATAACTCGGCGTAGGCTGAAAAGGAGTTGGATGAGGGACCTCCTAGCCTGAAAAAATAGTTTGTTTTTGAATGTTAGGAGGATGCACCACTGGGTACTATCTCCCTCATTCCAACCCATGCTATGTTTATCATATATAACTCATTTGCTGATTATAACATATACAGGTGCAAATAAAAAAATATTAAGTTAAAAAAAAAAAAAAATCTTTAGCTTTCCTACGGTAGGTATATTATACATCTATAAACTGTTATGTTCAAAAACATAAACATTAGAAAATATTTTTGTTGTTTTCTCCTTTCCTTGGGAATCGAATTTGTTCAAATTACGTATTTATTCGTTTTTTATCTATTCAAACCAAACGATATGGTAAATTTATTCAACTCTACCAAACTAAAGGTACTTCAGAGGAAGAAAATTTAATATATGGTAAGGAAGTATACATCGTATCAAAGCCCATTAAGTTTTTAATCGATTGGTGAGTTTAATCGGGAACGGCGTGGTCTAGTGAATAGAGCACTAGTCTGCTGTGTTCCGGGTCCTGGGTTCGAATCCCGGCTGTGGCAGAATATTATTTATTCTGTTAATTCAGTCGGGGGGCGACCCTAGGGTATCGAGACCCTCCTGGGGCAGACCCAGCCTCTATAAAGTGGGTACCCAAATTAATTGGGGAAAAACCTGGCGGCTGAGCGCTTAATCACCTCATTGCACTGCCGTTGGCCTAGAAACAGTACGAATCTCTATATGTACTGAGCCCAAGACCCTTCATGGGTTGTAGTGTTAGAGGTTTTTTTTAGGTGAGTTTAATCAAAATCGTTAGAGCTGTTTTTGAAAATAAATGTTCAAAATACATGGTATAAAGTAGATCTTACGGTCAAGCGATTCTGAAGAAAAATTTGCTGTAACATCTGGGTTGTAGAGTTGTCTGAAAAATGAAATCTCAGTTTCGTACGACTTTTCATTTTTGCACTAGATTTACCACACTAATCATTGTGTAACAAAGTGGTTATGACAAATAATAATTTTTGTTGTTAGATTATTTAATCTATAGAAGCTCTATGTCATTCGTCAACATCTTTTTCAACTCTAACTTTATTAAGAGGTTCATAAATTGATATTAACTGTAGAGGTAAGTGAAATTCGTGTGGTTCGAGTTCCAGATTTTTGCATTTGTTTAGGGTTCTCGAATATCTCCGATTATTAACATTGTCCTGATTCTCGATTAACATATGAGTAAAAACTATGTCCGTTTCGAGAAACTACCACATACTATATACACAACTGGTTTTATACTTTTAGAAGGTACAAATAAAAGCTTATAAGGAAGTCCCTACCAATGGATGCCAGTGATGATTGGAAGGCGCAATTCTACCTAACGGGACCTGGAGTCGTTTTATTATCCTGGAAGTCTCTCCAGACTTCTATTTCTGCTGCAAAATTCCAAACATTGGCATACAGAGTCCCAGGATACGATTATCTGATTAACTATTTGTGTGTTGCATAAACGAGAATGCTTATGTACTTAGAATTAAGTGAAGTGATGGAACTGAGGATGAGACCTCGAAACGTTTTTATATAATAAATGATGATATAACATTATTATTATCATTGATACTAAAATATTTTAAAGAAGAGCAGTTCTATAATTTTAAAAATATATGGGAATATTACTTTCACTAACTTATGTATGAAATGTATTGTAAGGGAAAGTATTACAATCATGAAAATTTTTGTATTTAAGTTTTCAGCGGAATACACGAGTTCAAATGACCAAGTCCCGCAAAAAGGTCTAGAGAGAAAACGAAAATTCTCTCGAAACTGAAATTTCATATTTTAGACAACGCTACGCCCGAGATGTTACAGCAACTTTTTTATCAAATCAACTAACGAGAAGAGCCACTTTATACCATGCATTTCGAACCTTTTTACGATTTTCTCCAAAACGGCTCTAACGATTTTGATTTACTTGACATTTCGAAGTGAAATTGGTTGGGCTTTCATATCATGTAGGTTTAATTCTCATTGAAATAGTCTGACAGGGCTTAAAGACCGAGATTTTGTGAAATTGACCAGCTAAATATACAAGTTGAACGAATTTGATAATCAACTAAAGGAGAAAAGAGTAAACATATTTTTTATGAAATTTTAGTTATTGAACATGAAAATAATAATATAGATGATGGGGTTACCTGTAGCATGGTGGTTAGCATAACAGCCTTCTATGACCAATGTCCCGGTATCAAATCCGCTGGTGGCTGTAGGGTTTTTTAATAGGAGTAAAAACTCCTTAATTATACGGACGTTCGGAGGGGACGTTAAAAGGTGGTCCCGAGCCTGTGCGATGTCAGGTACTCGTTAAAGATCCCTATCCTAAATTAACCAGGATAGGCAAAATTTAGGACTCTCCCTGTACCATCGTCCGATTAGCAGCATAAAGGGACGTTAAATAAATAAACAAACTCTAATATGGATGTATAATAATACCCTGTTGGAAAGCTAAACATTTCAGAAAAAATATTATGTTATTCATAATATTGTAATCAGTTAATTAGAAATATTGTAATATATAAATATAATGTTGTAATCAGGTAATTAGTTAAATAGAATTGAGCAATTAATGTGCCTCCTTTCTGAAATGGACTTTTATAAGAGGATTTGAGGACTTACTTTATGTTTATTTATTTCTATTTATCTTTATTTATTTTTTCATCCTTGAATATCGTCTACTAATATAACTTGATATATGTTTATTTTTTACTAACGCTGTCATATTTATTTTTATTATAGATTATTCTTATTCTTATTATCTGTTTTAATTATTATTATTTAATATTGACAAAAAAAAAAATTGTCTAAATTAATTTTCTAAAATGAGCGTATCCGGCACTATTTATGAGTGTATTATTTGTTAATTATGTATTATCTGTATGTATGTATTCATGTATTATGGATGTATTACTTATTATGTATATCATTATGGTCTATTATGTATTATTATTTGTTCATAATGTATTCGTTCATTGTGTATTATTATTATTATTTGTTTTAGTGTATTATTATTATTTATTATATTGGTTCGTTATTTAATTTAATTAATATTATTATTTAATATTTCAACTAAAACCTTAATTGTTTGTTTTCAAAAACGTGTATCTTATAGTGAGTTAGGTATTATATATCTAAGTGTATCTTATAGTGAGTGTATCTGGCACTGATGACCAAGATGTTTTGTGCCAATAAATAAATCAAAAACCATAATATTGTAAAAGTTAACGGAGAGTAAAGAAAAGCCGATAACACATACTTATTTTTG
This sequence comes from Piezodorus guildinii, assembly GCA_023052935.1. Classification (NCBI taxonomy): domain Eukaryota; kingdom Metazoa; phylum Arthropoda; class Insecta; order Hemiptera; family Pentatomidae; genus Piezodorus; species Piezodorus guildinii. The sequence goes on from CM041293.1 coordinate 70,394,373, forward strand.
TAGATAATATAATAGATTATTTAACTTGTGCTTGTATTAAAACTCAATGTAAACAATTCTTAAATCGATATAAATAAAGGAGGCAAGTGTAAGTCTCGTGTTGCGCGCACCAGATTTTTTTTCTCGCGTGACATAATTTTACTATTATTTATTTTGGTTTGTTATATTTTGATTATTTAATATAATTTTTCATATATAAATATATTTGGTTTTAATTGATAAAACAACTTTTCTTCTACATTTATCTATAAATCCTATTTATTCACTGAAACATCATTTCTTTCATACAATACATTTTCAATGTACATTTGTTCATAATAAATAGAAATCATATTAACGACAATATTTATTTGTATACAGCAATCACTATAGGAATTACTGGATTTGTAATTACCTTTATTTAGTTGGGATATCCGTGGTCAGGATGGGTAATCGATTAAGGGTTTGGAGTGTTCTCCAACCTGTCATCCTCAGACTCACAAGAATTCATCATGATTTTAATTATTTAAAATAATAAGTAAATATTTAATTTCTGAACTCCATTTTATAAATAATTTAATTCTTCTTAAGTTGAAACACTTGCTTTGCTATTTTATTCGTAATAAAAGCTTTTGGATTGTTTTTTATAATTGTAATAACAAGCTTGAAGGCTAGTTCAGGCAATAATAGATATTTTTAAAATGTGACAAAATATATTTTATATATGTGCAATATAAAGGAATGATCAAAGAAACTTTAAAAATGGCTAGGCCGAAGCGTAGGGAGAAGGAAAAACTAAATAAAGGAGTGTTGAGTGAAAATGGATCATTTTATTTAAAAAGAACGTAGCAATAGAATTATTCACTCAACAAAATTGCATTTATTATAAAAGTTATTTATAATATTCTAGCGCTAGGAGTGGTTGAAATTTTACTGTTAAAACTAATGAATCATTGTAACATAAATTTTTTTTTTAATTTATTTATTTAAAGAAATTTACAACTGTATTAAATAAATACAACAAGTAAATAAGCTTTATATATGATTAGTACACATGGTAGTCCTGAGAAGAAACTACCCATTGGTAGCACTCCAATGTGTTATTTTAGGAGGTATCTTGGCCATCTTCTTTTAAGGCGCCTCGGTGGGTTGTCGGGAATAGATATGGAGGAGAGGTCACGGATAAGCGGGTTTGAGTGGGCAGGGAGTTCGGAATGAAAAGAGGTATATCTGTAACGGGCCAAGTCTTCAACTAATGGGATGTTTAGGTCTTTATGGATGATTTTATTAGTAACAAAGTAAGGAGCATTGAGGATTTTACGAAGGATTTTGGACTGCAAGGATTGGATGCGAGAGGAATTCGATGGTTTAGTAGACCCCCATAGCTCAATGCCATAGGTCCAAATAGGCCTGATAATTGTGATATAAATGAGTTTTTGTAGTAAGTAGGAAGTTTTGAGCGTTTGTCAAGTAAGTGTTGTAGTAATCTGTATCTACGAGCAGTTTCCTGTCGTTTCAGTCTAGTATGAGGATTCCATGTTAGGCGTTAGTCGAGGTGGAGTCCTAAGTACAGAATCTGTTCAACAGGAGTAAGTAGGATATTGTTAAAGGATACGGTGGGGCAGGAAGTCATAGGTTTACGACGTAGAGTGAAGGTGATTTGATGGGATTTATTTTGATTCTCCAGTTTTGACACCATTCTTCAATGGCTGATAGATGGTTCTGTAGGATTTGAGATGCAGTAACAAATAAATTTAAATAATGAAAATACTTGTATATGGTTTATATTTTGTAGTCTCGTTTCAGTCTTCGAGCTCTTACTTTTCTTATAATTTATTATCATGGATTTAATTATATTTGTGTTAATTTCTTTTTATTGTCTACAGAATTGCCATATAGACTGTAATTGCTATATATGCTGTAATTTTCGGGCTATCATTTATATCACTGCAATTGGTTTTAAAAAGCATGGAATCATTGCTTGTTACTGTCTGGTATACCGAATCTCTAGTAGGCCGATAACTTACTCTCTGAACTGGAAACATGTTTATAGAATAAATACATATTTTGCGTTTAAGTTCACTAATTCGTTTAAAATTTAATATATTAATGTGTTGAGATTTTTTTTTGTAGCATGAATTTTTTAAATTCCGGGTTTAAATTTGCGCGTGCCATGATAATTATTCTACACACTATTTGAGCACATTTTGAGCTTCTGAAGTTTATAAACTCCTCAAAATCAAATCGATAATTTTGTTTTCCTAATTATGATTTAGCCATCCTACTGAAGCAAATTCTGGCTAAACGATTTGAATAAAAAAATATGGAAAGCTAATTCAAGCTCTATAATTTGTCTTTGACGTTTGCAGTGTCGTTTAGCATTGTAAATAATCTATTATAATTAAAAATTTATGGTTAGTTCAATAGAATTTTTTCATTTAAAAGCGATCTTTTCTACAACCTTGAGCAAGAATCTAAACCAGAGCCGCATTATTGGAATTTTATTTGAAATGATCAGATACAATTAAACTCAATTATATTTTCATCGTCACTACTATTTTTTTTTATAACTTATTTATTTAAATCAAATACAGACATTTTACAGTGCAAGTAGAAGTCACTATGCCACTATGGCAAGCCCGTGTCTTCCACGACAACAAAAATAAAATTTAAGGTGCTAGACACAACCCCATGTTATAATATTTCAATGAGTTAGTAGATTTAGCTTGAACATACTGGGAGAATCGAGATTCCAAGATAGTGGATATAATTAGTTGACCGTTTGGAATTCTAACTACATTCTATAATAGTTATACTAATAATCAAAACCTTTAAGCTAAGAATTGTGTTTTTTTCAAAAATGGTTTTGTTGATTTTAAGTTATTCTCATATAATTTTTTTTTTTGTATTGATAATCTCTTATAGTTGAATTTTTATTATGAACAAAATTATCTCGTGTGTATGTTACCAATTTATTTTTTATTTGTTACTAAATAACTTTAATTGAGTGGTATTTAGGTTAAATATTTTCATCTATAATATAATACTTTTTTTTAACATTATCTAGAATTTTGTACCGTTCATAAAGGTCGTATAAGTTGGGTACCATTGTTTTTTTTTATTCCATTAGGAATTAATTAGTAAGATTAGTTAAAGATTCGAACGCCTATTTTTCTCTATGTCAATGACACATAATTCTCATAAGTGGTAAAAAAATTAATATGTATTTCAAGTTATTTACCCATCAGTTGCTAAACTAGATAGGAATTCTTGTATAATTTAATAATAACAAACTGTAAACAACATTCATTATGTAACCTGTTGAAGTGTGTTTGTTACAATAATTTTTGTGCTTTTTTATCTTCAGCAAGATAAAATGTACCTGTAGTTTTTGGGTCAGCAAAATTATTTACATATAAATTTATGCTGTTCTGAAAAACTAAATAGAGAGTGAATTTGATTAGTTGGTTTTTATTGTAATTTAAGTTTATAATTGCACATAGTAATATAGTGTGTCTTAATATAAGAGTTTCCTTCAATGGTTGTGAATTATCCTTCGGTTATTTTATCTTTTAGAAGTTGAAAAGGTGAATTTTTGAAGTGAAAACGTCTTTAGGCGCGTTATGCGATTTTTGGCAGGGATAAAAGCTTTGATTTCGTAACCATGGTGACGTAGAAGGAATTAGTCCGGGTGGCGGTCAGTAAGTGAAACAACTAAATAGTTTAAACTATTTATTGCTTGCCAACGTTTCGACCCCCATAGTGGGTCATCAACAGGGCGAATCATTCGCCCACGATACGCCACGTCCTCAAGTTCAAATAACCGTTAATAAGTCCCGCAAAAAAAACAATGTTTGTGTGTTTTTGGTAACTCCAAAGCGAAAATGGGTCCTATGAAACTGAACTTTCATATTTGAGACAACTATATGCCCGATATGTTACAGCAACCTTTTCACTAAAATCGGCTGACCGAATGTACTACTTTATCTTAAGCATTTTGCACCTTTTTACGATTTTCCAAAAAAACGGATCTAACGATTTTGATTAAATTCGCTATATCGATGTAAAATTTAATGGGCTTAAATATCGTGTAGGTTTCATTCTGATTGAAATAGTCTGACGGAGCTTAAATCCCCATATTTTAAATTTTGTTTCGATACAGAATCTTTAATTTTATATTAATATATCGTATTTTTAGCACGGATAAAAAGCAAATCATATAATCTGATCGAATACAATATCCAACTAAAGGAGAAAGGAGCAAAAATACATTTTTATGCAATGTTTTTTTTTATTTTTGATCATTAATGGCTCTTTAACGATTTTGATGAAACTCACTATATCAATGTAAAATTTAATTTGCTTTAATATAATGTAGGCTTCATTCTGATTCAAATAGTCGGATAGGACTTAAATGCCGATATTTTAATTTTTCTTCCTACGTTCCTTTTAATTAAAGTACCTTAAATTTTTGAGATTCTATATAAATATCCATATCATCTTGTTATCATTTATAAAAAACAGGTAAATGTATAAGTTGAAAGAATTCGATATTCAATTAGTGGAGAAAACTTTAAAAATGTTTTTTAATGCAATTTTTGTGTTTTTGAAAATAAAAACAGTAATATACATGTATAAAATACCGTTAGAAGGCTAAAGATTTTAGAAAAAATATTATACAGAAGCTTGTAAAAGTTAATAAAGAGTGATGAAAAGCTGATAAAACTAACCGATTGTTGTAGATAATAATGTTATAGATTTTTTTTTATAAAACATGTTTCTATACAAATTAAATTTAATTAATTCTTAATTAGTTTCACTCATTTTTATCTCTAACTGTATTTGGAAATTCTTTGGTCGATTTTAACAACGGAGTTAAGTGAAAGTCGTGTGTTACCCGCACTAGATTTTTTTCTTGACGGTCAGTGATGATCTACAACTGAAGGTCTATTTGTTGAATTATACTAAGTATATAATTTTTTTAAATTTTATTTAATACACTATTTAGAAAAAAATACATATTACTAATTGTACATTTATGCGGCACTCCTGCATGGGAGCTCAGTATGAAGAAATGCATATTACAAGTGTAGGAGTAGCGTAGGACGATCATCTTTTATAGATTAGACGGCACTTGCTAGTGAATGAGCTAACTTCAGCAATTGGATTCATTGAAGAGATTTCTGCATCTGAGCACGTACTATATCGCTCACACCTTAATTGTTGTACTGTATTTTTGTTATACATTAAAATATATATTTACTATTTTATACCGGTTTTAACTATAATCTTGAGCGTTTATTTTTTACAACAAATTTTTTTTTTGTCACACATATTTATTATTAATTTAAAAACCCTCGAACGAGGTGTTCGAGAATAAGGTTTTACGTAAATGTTTTGAATGTTATACAACGTAGAACTACAGCGCTTGTACTTTTGTTGTAGTTGTATTTATTCGGTGGCTGAAATGGCCCTAGAAAATCGTTTGTCTTACTGAAGAACGAATTCTTAAAAAGTTAATATGCTCTGAACTGTCGGGTAGACGTCCGAGAGACTGTGCAAAACTTGGTCATTTGGACTCAAGGGCCCTACAATAAAATATTTGCATCCAAGTCCTTTTAGAATATTTTAAAGAAAAGAAAGAAAGATAGAAAAAAAAAACAACTTTATTCTGGGACTGTCTCCTAAAACTGGCTACTAAGTTTGACATAATATAATATCTACATCTAGCCATGATAGAAAATAAATGAGGAAAATACAAACAAAAACGATTTATATAAATTAAAAAAAAAAAATAGAACTATAATCAGAAATAAATGCATTTATTAAATAAAATGATATTATTAAATAAAAGTTACTGCTAATGATTAAAATAAAAGATAAATCACAAAAAAAAAAAAAAAAATGATAAAACTTATAAATATTTACTATATTTTAGTAATAAAAATTTGTCTATCAAAACGACATCATATAAAGGCTATTCAATTTATACCGATTTAAGGAGTGTAATCATAATAGTTGAATAAAACTCAGTAATTAAAAATAGAGCCGTTTTTAAAAAAAATCATTAAAATATAAAGTTTTAGTTTTATAAATCTTAACATTTTTGAGCTAGACTTACCACACACAGAGACCATCCTGCAAGACTTTGTATAAAAGACGCAAGGCTCCTAAAACATACATTTTCGGTAAAAACTCGAAATCTAATATTTTCACGATAGCTTTCCGCTGATGATAACGTAATCTCGATTTTTATTACACATTTGAATTTTTTAATTTATTAAAATACAATTTAATTTTTACTTTCACTTACCTATATGGAATATATAGTAAGAGAAAGTATTGCGATCGTGAAAATTTTCGAATTCCAGTTTTCAACGGAAATACACGTTTTAGGGTTCCCTGAATCCAAATGACCAAGTCCCGCAAAAAGGTCCGTGTGTTAAGTCCAGTGCGGAAACGAAAAGTCCTATGAAGCTAAATTTTCATATTTTAGACAACTAAATGTCCGAGATATTATAGCAAGTTTTTCATCAAAATCAGCTTACCAGAAGAGCCACTTTATACCACGTATTTTGCACCTATTCACAATTTTCTCAAAAACGGCTCAAATGATTTTGATTAAACTTGCTATATAGATGTAGAACTGGACTGGGTTTAAGATCATGTAGGTTTCATTCTGATTGAAATAGTATGACAAGGCTTAAAAGCCGATATTTTAAATTCTCTTCCTCTAAAGTACCTTTAATTTTGTAGATTCAATAAAAATAACTATATCGTCTTGTTAGCATTGCTAAAAAAACAGGTAAATATATAAGTTGGACGAATTTAATATCCATACATCTATAAAGTGCCAAAATCTTAAGCAAGATCAAATTTTATCTAATAATAAACGCTATGTTGAGACTGATAAGGATCACCTAATTAAATATAATGAACTGTATAAAATTAATAATAGAGTTGAAAATAGAACTAAAATTGATATTCCTAACAATATAATAAATTTATTATCTTTAGGGGAAAATTTAAATTTTGAATTTTACAACAATGATAAAGATATTGTTAAAGTCATAACTGATTTAGAGTCTATGTATAACAACTTAAATACTTCTGAAAATCATATAAATGCTTTAAGAAACAGAATATGCACGCTTATTAATAATTATGTAGAGAAAAAAAACACCAATAATAATAAAAATAATAAAATCATTAATAAAAACACAATCTTAAAATCACAAATTATAAAAGATTTAAAATATTTTAAAATATTTATGGAAAAAAATAAAGATATCATCGTAATTAAATCAGATAAAACTAAAAAATTAGTATTTATTTACAAAAATGAGTATAATGACAAAATGTTAATAGAACTTAATGATAAAAATACCTATAGGAAATTAAGAAATGACCCATTTAAAGATCTGGTAAATAAAATAAATTTATATGTCACTAAATTATTTAAAAATGGCTACATAGACAAAATAACTAAAAATAAACTACAAGTTACTGATTTTTGTATCCCTAGAATACATGGCCTAATTAAAACCCACAAAGATAAACAAAATCTCAGACCTATCATCAATAATATTGATGGTCCTACAGAGGCTTTATCAAAATTTTTAAACCCTTCTTTAAATTCTTTAAATAATGATAATAATTACGATATCAAAAATTCATTGACACTGAAAAAGATACTTAACAACATACAAATACCTGATGAGAATACCGAAATCATCAGTCTAGACGTTAAATCACTATTCACAAACATTCCAATAGACGATATCCTTAAATTAATTGAAGAAAACTGGCACAAAATAATAGACTATACAACAATTAAAGATAAAAAAATGTTTATAGAAGGTTTAAATTTATGCCTTAAATATACTTTTTTCAAATACAATGGAGAAATTTACAAACAATTATTTGGACTACCAATGGGTGGAGCCATGTCAGTTAATCTCAGTGGTATTTATTTAAATGACCTAATTAATAAAAATCTAATAAAATCAATAATCTAATCTAATAAAAAGTAAGACCAATGTTGTTGAAAAAATACATAGACGATATGTTAATTTTAATAGACAAAAACCAACAAAATAACCTCCTTGAAACCTTTAACAATCACCATAGAAGAATGATATTTACCATTGAAAAACCTAATAACAATATAATTAGATTTTTAGATATGGATATAATTCTTAAAAACAAAATAATTAAAACAAGATGGACTAAAAAAGATATAACTAGTAATGTGCTACTAAATTATCATTCTAATCACCCATATATACAGAAAATAAATGTTATTAAAAACTTCATTAGAAAAGCAATAGCGCTTACAGATACGGAATACATAAAAGAAATAAAAACCACCACTTATAAAATATTTTTAGAAAATTTCTACCCAAGAAAATTAATAAATAATATCTGGTATTCTGAGTTTAAATATAAATCTCCTGATAAGAACCCTGGCAATAGTATTGGTAACAAAATACAGCAAACAGTTAAAATAATTAAAGATATTGGTAGAATGAGTGAGAAAAATAATAAACAGAAAACCATTACAGATTTTTATAAAAGCGCTACAGATGAAAAAACAATAGATGTTAATAATCAAAATATTAAAGATGCTGAAATAAATAAGAGCATAAACATCAAACAATTTTTCAAAATGCAATATATACCACATCTTACTAGTGAAATAAATAAAACATTATTAGCTTATGATTTACCCAACATCAAATTAGGCCTTTATAACCATAATAAATTACAAAAATTCCTCACTAGTACAAAAGACCCTATAAGTAATGAAGAAAAATTAAATGTTGTATACAAAATAAATTGTCTAGACTGTGAAAAATGTTACGTAGGGGAAACGTCCAAAAAAGTTAGTACTAGAACTAAACAGCACAAAAGTAATTGTAACAACAGTAAAAATATAAATACAACTGCTTTATCACAACATAGCATACATTTGAAACATAAGTTTGATCTCAATAGACCACAAATTTTGGAAATAGTCAAAAATAAACAAAATAGAAAAAACCATAGAGGCTATATATATCAATAAAAATAAAGATAAAACCGTGAATTTTAAAACTGACTCAAGACATTTAAGTTACCACTATTCCGATTTAATTAATAAATTAAAAATATAATATAAATAATTAATAATAAATTTTTAAAGAATTTCACAATATGAAATAATAATAAATATATACAAGTTAAAAATTGGTCTAATCCTTAATCCAGTTGAGGACAAAGATCTGAGCAATACTCTTGCTCAGATCTGAAGTGTTTAGAATTTGACTTCATTTTTATTTTTTTACCTGGCTGAAGGTGTGACTAGTAAAATGTTGGATTACAGAATATATAACGAGGTAACTTTATAATATTTATTTAACTAAGTACTGTGCAACATTGTTAAAGTTTTGCTTTTATTGCCTCCATATGATATTAAAATTTGTTAATTAATAGTTTTAAAATGTTTGTTATCAATTGACTCCTAATTTAAAAATTGTTTAAACCATTCACTTCATTATAGTGATTTTTAATGTGATGGTAAATTGCTTAAAAATTTTTTTTGTAGACTTCTGAAGATGGGAGAATATCCCGAAACGTCATGAAATAAATGATCAGTATTAATGGAAGAATTATTCAGCCCTAAATCAACCTTAATAGTAATATATATGTATAAAATACCGTTGGAATGCTAAAGATTTTAGAAAAAATATTATCTTATACACAAGCTTGTAAAAGTTAATAAAGAGCGATGAAAAGCCGATAAAACAGACTGATTGTCGTAGAAAATAATATAATAGATTATAATTATTATTATTTTTATAATTTTTTTGATATGCAATTTTTTGTTTTTGAACTTAAGAACAGTAATATACATGTATAATATACCGTTGGAAAGCTAAAGATTTTAGAAAAAATATTATCTTATACATACTATTTTAAAAGTGAACGAAGAATGATAAAAATTCGATAAAACAAACTGATTGTTGTAGTAAATAACATAGTAGATTATTGAATAAAACACATGTTTCTATGAAAATTCTATTTAAATAATTCTTTAACAATTTATTTGCGTTTCTAAATTTGTTTATAAATTCTTAAATTGATATAAATGACGGAATTAAGTGAAAGTTCGTGTGTTGACCGCTCCAGATTTTTTTCCGAAACGTAGATTCTTTTTAGTATTAACTTGCGATTTTGCCAATTTAGGGATCTTTTTTTCTTATTGCTCAACTTGGATTAAGTTTAGTTCACGATACTTTCCGATAATTAAAAAAAAAAAAATCCAATTTTGCTTGTAATCTTAATCTTACCTGTTCTTCTTATTTAATACCTGAGGTTTGTATGAATGTAAATATTTATCCTATATACTTGTCATGTTTTTATTATTCCTTTTGAGGATAATGAGTCATCTGTTTCTCCCATAATCCTAGTCATACCATATGTTTGATGATATTATTCACGCGTTCTTAATAATAGAATTTCGTTTACTGCAGTGTAAATTTTGTGAATTAAATATAGAACATAGCCAATTACATTAAAGAAACTTTAACACCTGAATTTTGTTTTTCTAATAAAGCATTTGCGTTTTGAAACTTAGAAGTAGAAAGTATTGTATGATTGTGATCGTAAAGCACTATTATTGTATATAGAGAAAAAATGTAATATTTTTGAATAAATAAATTTTAAAAAAAAGAAGCAGAATAAAAAAATCGCAATACGCTACTTATAATTAATTCGGTTGATAAAATTAATTTAAGAACTATGAAATGGAGTTGTAAATATTTTAAGGAACTATATTCAACTCTTTTAGAAACATATGTTTTAGATTTAATAACATAACATATGTATAATACAATGGTTATGTAAAATAATCACAGAACTTAATGCCATTTTCACCAGTTTACATTACCTTTTTCTAAAATCTTCAGCTTTCCAACGTTATATATATATTTATTATATATATATATATATATATATATATATATATATATATATATATATATATATATAATATATATATATATATATATATATATATATATATTATATATATATATATATATAATATATATATATATATACAATTTATATATATATATATATATATATATATATATATATATATATATATACATATATATACTATACTATACTATAATATTCTTAGGTTTGAAAAAAAAAAATACCTAAAAATGCATTTTGTCTTTTCTTCTCTAGTTGGTTATAAAATTCGTTCAAAATTTTTATTTATCAATACTAATAAAACGATACTGTTAATTTTTCGAAATCAGAATTAAAAGTACTTTAGAGGAAGACAATTTAAAAAAATAGGCATTTAAGCGCTGTTTGAGCTGATTGCATCGCGGAGACTCAAATGGGCGAGTAAAGTTGTTGGGCTCGATGAGGAGCGGATTCTGAGAAAGTTGGTATTCGCTGATTCGACTGGTAGGCGTCCGAAAGGTAGGCCGATGCGTAAATGGGAGGATTGCGTTAAGGCTGATCTTGGGGGCTTGGGCTTGAATGGTGAACATTGGACGAGTCTGTGTAGCGGAATTTGGTGGTATCGGCATCGAACCTTCGGGTTCGCTAAGCCTATTATTATTATTATTATTTAAGCGCTTTCAGACTATTTCAATCAGAATGAAACCCACATTATATCGAAGCACATTAAATTTTTCATCGATATAGCTAGTTTAATAAAATTCGTTAGTGCCTTTTTTGAGAAAATCGTAAAAAAGTGCAAAATGCATGGTATGAAAGTGGCTCTTCTGGTTAGCCGATTGTGATAAAAACGTTGCTGTAACATTTCTGGTATATACGCCCCTAAAATATGAAATTTCAGTTTTATACGACTAACCTTTTTAGCACACACACACACACACACATGGACAGATTCAAGGGATTCAAGGGACCCTAAAACGTGTATTTCCGTCAAATACTGGACTTCCAAAATTTTCACGATCGCAATACGTTTTCTTCCGATATATTTCATATATACACTGCTGGACAAAATTAAAGGGTCACTTGCAAATATTTATATTATTATCACATAAGAGATAAAAATAGGAATTCCTTTGTCCCAGACTGGACTTTGTGTTGTATCTTATCAAGTTAATCCTTACCTGTTTATATTCCCACCCGCTTATGGAGAAAAGGGTCAGTTAATCCTCTTCTTTTCTTTCTTCCTATCAGTAAATGGTCAGTTGTTAGCAAAGATTCATCTTATTGAAGATTTTCCAAAATTTAAGAGACTTTAGTATTTACTTGTGAGTTTAGTATGAACGTTGTGATGGCCAACAGAAGAGCATTACCGAAGAGGGATCAATTCGTGCTGTTGCTTTGAGTGAAGAAGGGTTTTCTCAAAGGCTAATTGCGCAACGGCTCCAGCGGTCACAATCCGTAGTATCCAGGGTGCTTAATAGGCACCGTCAAACTGGAGAGTATACAAGAGTCGGACAAGGCCGTCCGAGGTCAACTTCATACCGTGACGAGAGATTTTTGCAACTGCATGCTCTTCGGGACCGCCGATCAACTGGTAACAGTCTCCTCCAGATGATCAGGAACGTGCAAATTGCAGAGCGAACCGTGAGAAGACGACTCAACGATTATCGATTATCCTTCAGCTACTGGACGTCTTCTCTCCAGGGAAACACCGGGTTGAGCACTTGAGGTTTGCTCGGGAGCACCTAAACTGGACTCAGGTAGATTGGAGCCTCGTATTATTCAGCGATGAGTTAAGATTCTGTCTCCGATCTCCAGATGGAGGGGAAAAGGTATGGAGAAGGCGGGGAGAGAGGTATGCTCCATGCACTTTTTCTCCAAGGGTTGCGTTTGGTGGTGGGTCAGTGAGGGTGTGGGGAGGGGGGGGCATAAATTTAAACTCCCGTACAGAGTTGGTTCTTGTGAACCGTGGCCCTATAACTGCTGACAGGTACATTAGGGAGGTACTTGAGCCACATGTAATACCTTTCGCCAGAAATATCGCAGGTAACTTTATTTTTATGCACGATAATGCCCAACCTCACGTTGCTCGATCAGTGCAAAATTCCCTCAGACAAGAAGATTTTGACGTTATGGTTCGGCCACCCAGAAGTCCCGATATGAACCCAATAGAGCATGTATGGGACATGCTTGGGAGACGTGTCCGCGCCCGAGAACCACAAAATTTGGCAGATTTAAGGGAAATGTTAGTGGAAGAGTGGAATATCCCAGAACAACATGTAAGAGCCCTGGTCGCTGGAATGGGTAGGAGAATGGAAGCAATTATCAGAGCTAGAGGTGGGAATACCAATTATTGATCGTTTTCCTCGAATTCTTCCTTTTTGTTCGGTTTTGTTATTTCATTTCATTTCAAAGATTTACTTTTTCATTTTGAGACTGTAGGACATTTTTATTTTTTGATTTCCTATTAAAAATTTCTAGAAATTTTTTAAATATTTTTTATTACCCTTATAATAAAGTGTGATTTCCAAAGAAAAAAGAATATTTTCAAAAATACTTGAAGTGATCCTTTAATTTTGTCCGGCAGTGTAGGTAGGTGAAAGTAAAAAATTGATAAATGTAGTTCGCTAAATGGGTGAACCGCACCAATTTGATAAAACATTACTGCATTTACTTTTAGGGTACGGTGCTAAGTTACGCGAATTAAGTTTTTATTCAACGGAAGTATTTCCTGTGTAAGAAAACATAGGTGGATGATAGTTTTTGTCATATCTTAATACTTAAATCCTTTTTAATTAAAAAGAAATATATATATATATATATATATATATATATATATATATATATATAAAACATTTCAATTTGTTTTTCTTTCTGTCCTATAGAGAGTAACCTTGTAACAGTTTTTATAATTACTTAATATATTGTAAGCCATGAAGATCATTATTGCCACTAGATGCATTTCTTGCCATAGGAGGAAAACACGAAATTTGTGTGGAATTAAATCAGTAGAAAATAAAACAATTTCGTCGGGCGGATTCGTATCGGCTCACACAGTGGTCAATGTCAACTAACATTATAATTTAAAGCTAATCATAGAAAATTTATTTATTATTAAGTATAGATAATGAAAATACATTTCAAAACTAAATTAAAGGTTTATGATCATAATTTTAATCAAAAGTGTCTCTAATACAATTTTGTTTCCAAAAATATAAGCATATTCTCTTAAGGATAGTTTGAAAACAACAAAACGAATTCAACAATGAGCAATTAATCTGGCATTCTCAACATGCATATTATATTTAATATTTGCAATGACAAAATGTTTAAAATTATATTTCATGAATAAATATAAATCTTATTTGTTTCATATACTATCAACGTTTCCAGGACATCGTGTTCATCGCTTTAATCACTATTTTCCCAAGTATTGTTGGGTGAGTCCATCTTATTTATTTACGATGCTATATATTAATAATACAAACTATATAAGTCATACATTATATTATATAAAAATTAATAGTTCCTTGTAAGAGTTTTTTTTGGGTCATCGAAGTTAGACTGCAAATATGTTTAGTTGCAGTTGATTTATTTCTTACTTATGTATATTGAGAAGTTCAGTATATATTTTTCCAATTTATGATTGTAAGTTTTTGAATAATGATTGAAATTCCCTATTTCGTTAGCTATCTATAAACAAATTCAGCTCGCATAAATAACCATTGTTTTAATTAATACTATCAACATTATTTAATTAATTATAATTATTTTATATTCGTTAATTAGATGTAATTTAACCAATTATATAAATAAGCTCAGTTAATAAACTCCCCTAATGCTTCTTAGTTGTAGTTTCATTTGAATTTATTTAAAATAAAATGAATTATTTGGATGATTAGTATATTAAAGATAAATAAATGGTTTTTAGTTCTTTCTCAAAAGTTTATTTTAAATGATTAATAATTAGAATTAAACGTTCCGGGGTTTTCCACATCTGCAAGACACTACAATCCATTACAGATTGTAGAATGCACAATAACAGTAATAATTATTACTGGTGTAAAATAAACTTCTGAGGAAGAACTAAGGACCATTTTTTTTTTCTTATCACGAATTTCTTTTATTTTTCTCTTACTTAATAATCAATAATTAAAACTTTTAAATTATTATTTATCATATTTCCTCTGATATGTAGGAAGTAAAAGAAATATTTGCGAAACAGAAGCTCAAGTTTATGGGTTGAATTTCTTACTTTAATCTATTGCAATTATAATTTAATTAAATGAATTTCTTTATACAGTGATATCAATATATTTCCCCTAACTCTTAGCACGCTTACAAGCAGTCAAGTATTTAAAAATATTAATTTTTTGTATCCCTGGTTTATGAAGACCTTGAAAACAGGAGACACTTGCTTTGTAGTGTTTACATTTGCACGTCATGCATTTGTGAATAGTTGTTGAACAATTTCAACGCAAATCCTTTTCCTTGCTTATGGTAAATTGATATTACTTATGAAAGAACTGATTTTTCTCGTTAGCTGAATAACAAGTGTTTATAATAATTTAATTTAATTATAATTCTTCATAACACTTTAAATATTTGTAGTGTCCATTGCAATTACATTGTTATGCAGTGAATTCAATTCAAAATTATAAAAAAATCTGGTGCAGGCAACACACGACTTTCACTTACCTCCGTCACTTAAAGAATTTTCAAATACAGTTAGAGATAAATGAAACCATTAAAGAATCGATTAAATGGAATTTCTACAGAAAACATGTGTTTTATTAAAAAATGTATTATATTATTATCTAAATTGATCACTTAGTTTTATCGTCTTTTCATCACTCTCTATTAACTTTTAAAAGCCTGTGTATGAGATATTATTTTTTCTAAAATCTCAAGCTTTCCAACGGTATATTATACACGTATATTACTGTTCTTATGTTCAAAAACAAAAAAATGCATTAAAAATAGATTTTTTCAGTTTTCTCCTTTAGTTGTTTATCAAATTCGTTCAGCATGCATATTTAGCTTTTATTTATCAATACTAACAAGATAATATGGTTATTTTTATGGAATATACAAAATTAAAGGTACTTTAGAAGAAGAAAATTTAAAATTTCGGCATTTAAGCCCTTTCAGACTATTTTAATTAGAATGAAACCTACATGATATTAAAGCCTATTGAATTTTACATCGATATAGCGAGTTTAAACAAAATCGTCGTTTTTGAGAAAATCTTAAAAAAGTACAAAATGCCATGGTATAAAGTGGCTCTTCTGGTAAGCTCATGTTGATGAAAAAGATTTTGTAACGTTTCGGGCGTATATTTGTCTTAAATATGAAATTTCAGTTTCATAAGACTTACCGTTTCCGCCCGGGAGTTACCACACACACACACACAAACCTTTTTGCGGGACTTGTTTATTTGGACTCAGGGGACCCTAAAATGTGTATTTCCGTTGAAAACTGGAATTCGAAAATTTTCACAAACGCAATACTTTCCCTTACTATATATAGTAAGTGAATGTAAAATTGTTTTAAAATGTAGTTGAAACTGTGACTGTTGAATATTGAAAAGGAACTGGATAATAGACGTTTTTGAGGAGACCTTTAAAATTATTGGAGAGAAAAAAAAAAAATCAACAGCTTGTTATCTGTTTTATTCTAACCATGGATTCGATCGGCCTAGACACGCTTTACTGGTCTATTTCTGACGATTAAACAATTTATTTAACTCTCCTCTCAAAAGAGACTGTTTATTTGTTAGCAAATCAAACAATCGGATTAGGAAGATCCTACTTTTATTTCTTAGGAACATTAGAACAATTGTGTCCTTTTTATTTTCGAAGAAATGTTTTTGCTCTCGTATTATCCATTTTTGATATTTCAGTTGACTGGAAATTACAAAAAAAATATAAATAAAAAACGCTGCAAATTGTTACTCAATGGTTTATTATTTACAGATAATTATATTACGGTATAGCAATTTATATAGCTGTTATGTAGCAATTAATATAGGCAATTAACTTATATGTATAACAATAAATTAATTAAAGAGGTGAAGCAGCAATACTGTCAATTTATTGGGTTGTTAAATAAGTAGCGTTTTTCAACATTTCCATTTAATCCTCTCGGTGTTCATAAACTAATGCTTACATATTCTAAAAGAGGATTAGTTAAGGTGCTTTTATGCCCAAGTTTAAACCGAGATTCCTTATCTATAAGAGGTATTTTGCTTGCTCAAAATGGAAGAGAAAAAAAATTCATTTTCGTCATTTAGTGATTTTTTTTTTAAGCCGCATAGAGGGTTAAAGAATTTTGCAATGTGTTTGGCGATGGCGATTTAAATTTTATCTAAAATGTATTGATACATTTTTTTTAGAAGTATGCGAAATCAAATAGTACTTCCATCTTTTTCAATAAGATAAATACAATTAATTTAAAATATTTGTTACAATTTTGTTTTATGTATTATTGTAAGAAATGTATAAATCTGAAAGTACTCAAGGAAAATATTTGTTACAATTTTGTTTTATGTATTATTGTAAGAAATGTATAAATCTGAAAGTACTCAAGGAAAATATTTGTTACAATTTTGTTTTATGTATTATTGTAAGAAATGCATAAATCTGAAAGTACTCAAGGAAACGATAAAAAAAAATTATAATAAAAGAAAATTAAACAGACGGACGAAACCAAAATAATGCTTTTACTTCGTTTTTTACTCTCACTTACATATTTTAATCTCTCTTAAATTTTAGGAATGCAAAAGTTGGTATTAATATTCAGTGTATTTTTAAATTGATACTTAACATATGTTTTAATTTTTTGGGGAGTATGGTTGTATTGCAGTCTTGTCAGCATTATTAATTATGTATTTATGCATATATGTATATATAGTACAATTATTTATTAGCACTAAGCAGGTATAATTATATGTATATACACAGAAGTAATGAGCATTTAAAAGATATTTCATAGATTTTAGTATAGAAAAAATAAATAATAATAATAGTTAATAAGGATCAACTTACTGAAGATTATAGAAAGGCAGTTTAGAGTAACAGCTTTGAACATCTGTGCTAAATCTATTCTCTTTCTTTATTTTTATTTTCTATTTTTCCGATTTTTTATTGGTGTTATTATCATTTCTCTTTTTATATATTTGTGGTTTAATTGGCATTGAAAACATTATACATTTAATAATTTATGTAATATGCATTTAATGTGTGTGCCTGTATATGGATGGCATGGTACAAGTAGATATTGCAATACATACATGTAATATGTAACGCATAATGATGTAACGTTAATATTGCAGTAAAATGTTTTTTTTTTAATGAAAACATTACACAATATACACTATTTTTTCTGTGTATGTGAACTGTAAATTTTTTAATTGTCTAGAAATAGTTATGCATTTAAATTTGTGAACATTCAGTCAACCTCTATCACCTTATCCTGCCACCCCTTTACCACAACGATCTCAGCTGTATACTGCCCTCCTGGTAATTCCCTATCCTATAATCACCTAGATACCTTATTCAGATCCTTTGGTCCGCGCTTCATTGCTGGTGGTGACTACAACGCCAAAGACCAACGGTGGGGATGTCGAACATCCAATACTCGTGGCAGGATTCTTTCCCAGGTCACACATTCCAATAGCTATTCCGTCCTATCACCATCAGACCCTACTTATTGGCCAACATCCCTTAAAAAACGCCCCGATATACTCGATATATTCGTTACATCCCAAATACCTACAACCCAATCCACAATAAAAACCTTAGATGACCTCTCCTCAGATCACAGTCCAGTTCTGCTTCTCATGCACTCCTATCCTCTTCCCAAACCTTCTTTTCCTTCACTGATTACTGGACATGTTAACTGGGACAATTTTCGGGTTGACATGGAAAGCAAACTTGACTTGACAATTACATTAAAAACCAAACAACACATTGACTCAGCCATTGAACATCTCACAAAAACAATTGAGACAGTTATCCATGACAATACATCACACCCTACAAACAAAAACACTCAAGACCTTAAGAATAACTTGCCACGACATATCCGAACACTTCTAAAAGAAAAACGACTAGCAAGGACTAATTGGCATAAAACTAGGTACCCATCTGACAAAGCTCGTTACACCCAACTTACTAACAAATTAAAAAAAGAAATAAGAAAATTTAAAGTACAGACTTTACAGAAATTTACAGAAAACCTCAACATCTCTGATAAATCCTTATGGATAACAACCAAAAAACTCCTTAAATTTAAATCCTTTAATCACCCACTCCTCACTGAATCCAATAACTGGTCCCGATCAGATCAAGAAAAGTCACAAGTATTTGGTAAACACCTCTTCAATATTTTTAACCCTCATCCAGATATCCTAAATCCAACCCACATTGAACATGTTGAGGCAGAACTAACTATCCCCCTCCCAGTGTCCCTTCCTCCTAAAGCCTTTCATCCATCTGAAGTCATAAACATAATTAAAAAATTACCCTCTCAAAAAGCCCCAGGCCATGATCTTATCACACCTCACATCCTTAAACAACTTCCTCGCAAAGCCGTACTTTTCCTTACCTATATATACAATGCAACTCTCAGATCCACATATTTTCCTACTTCTTGGAAACTTTCAATAATAAAAATGTTACAAAAACCCAATAAGCCTCCTGAACATCCGTTTTCCTATCGTCCTATCTCTCTTTTGCCCATTATGGGCAAAATCCTAGAAAAACTCCTCCTAAAACGATTTTATCCTATCCTAGAAAAGAATCACGTTATCCCTGACCACCAGTTTGGATTTCGAACATCCATTCTACAATACAGCAATGTCACCGCGTGGTGGATGTAGTGTCCTCTACATTGGAGCGCGGAATGTACTGCACTGGAGCCTTTCTTGATGTAGAACAAGCATTTGATCGAGTCTGGCACCAGGGACTGCTTTACAAACTCCGTCAATTCCTCACCCCTACATATTTCCTATTAATGCGTTCCTACCTTACTGGCAAAACCTTTCAGGTTAACCATAACTTTTCCTACTCATCCATATTTTCCCAATCTGCTGGAGTGCCTCAAGGTAGTATCTTAGGTCCTATCCTCTATTCCCTTTATACAGCTGACATTCCACTCCATCCTCATACTGTCCTCAATACTTATGCTGACGACACGTGTGTCTTATCTGTCCATAATGATCCAACTACTGCATCCCAAACCCTTCAGTCCCACATCACAGCCATTGAAGAATGGTGTCTAAATTGGAGGATTAAAATAAACCCTAACAAATCCCACCAAATCACCTTTACCCTTCGTCGCAAACCGATGAGTTCCTGCCCCCCAGTATCTTTTAATAACATTACCCTTACTCCTGTTGAGCAAATCCGATACCTAGGTCTCCATCTTGACAAGCGCCTTACTTGGAATCCTCACACCAGACAGAAACGACAAGAAACTGCTCGAAGATATCGATTACTACAACACTTACTAGACAAACGTTCAAAACTTCCAGTATATTACAAAAGACTCATTTACACCACTATTATCAGACCTATTTGGACGTATGGAATCGAGCTTTGGGGCTCTACGAAACCATCTAATTCCTCCCGCATCCAGTCCTTACAATCCAAAATCCTTCGAAAAATCCTGAATGCTCCTTATTTTGTTACAAATCAACTCATTCACAATGACCTTAACATCCCATTTGTTGCAGACATAGCCCGTGATAGATACTCCTCTTTTCATTCTAAACTCCCTGCCCATACAAATCCACTTGTCCGTAATTTATCTTCCTTAGATATCCCAGATAATCCTCCAAGGCGACTGAAAAGAAGGTGGCCTCGGGACCTACTGAGTTAAAATAGTTAGTGAAGTGCTACCACTGGGTTGTTCTTTCTCAAGACATTTTTTTTTTTCATTCCTCATATTTACTTATTGTGTTGTTTAATACAGTTGTAAATTACAATAAATAAATAATAAAAAAAAAAAAAAAAAAAAAAATTGTGAAAACAGTTTTTTATTTTTTCATCCGTAATGTATGTATAAATATACATTTCAATATGTAGATATTATAATCCTATCCAATGGTCATATTTTTACATTAAGAAGCAAGGAATTACATGAGTGATAAATTGCAATGTAACTATAGGTGACATTATGTTTATTGCAATGAGCATTTAAACGGAATTTGCCTAATCATTTATTCAAAATAGAATTGATTAAACTCTCTCCATTGAATACGAGAGATACAGAATTCCGAATACTTTTTCGATATCAACATTCTCAAATGCAAGGTCACATTTACATAATGCGGACGTGAGGCGCCAATCTTACTCGACCCACACACTGTAAGATCTGACGTAAATTCTTACGCTATTCATTTGTTTAAATAATTAAATTTCATTTTGACAGTTATTAAATTGATTGATTTCCGAATTTATTTAAAATCATAGTTTGAATTTTTAGTCTTATCCTTTGATATACATTTAATTGGGACTTGTTTCATGTATAATGTATATATTTGTTCAATTTTATCTACTTGGGGTAAGGGCGTTGTTTGTTTGTTTTAATATCTCCAGAAAAAAATCTAGGTGTATAGTAACATGTTTATTGCTCGTTTGAGTTGTTTATTTAATGTCACTATAAGTAAGTATAGCTAATCAGACGAAGCTACAGAGGGAATCCTAATTTTGCCTATCTAGGTATTATTAAGATAGGGATCTTTAACGAGTACCTGATATCACACACAGATCTTGATATCACAGGCTCGAGACCACCATTTTTACGTCCCTTCTGGAGGACGGCACTATCAATGTTCTTTTACTCCAATTAAAAAATCCTAGGGTCACCCGTCGGGTTGGAAACTGTGACCTATGGCATAGAAGGCTATTTATTATTTTAGCCACTACATCAAGGGTGAAACCAGGGATTACTGTTATAAAAGAAAAAAAAAAAAATATATATATATATATATATATATATATATATATATATATTTATAGTTTCGTTATTAAAAATAATCTCAAAATTATTTTAAATACATTCCAGCCAACGTGTTTGCAGCTCTTCCATACCCTTAGCATAGAATTTGGAACCCCATTTACACACCATTGTCCATAACGTTTCTGTTATCATAGATCTACTTTTCATCTCAATTAAAAATTATAGACAAAAACGGAATATTGACAAAATTTCATATTTCTGATTTTTTGGTTTAATTAGTGATGAACCCAACTTCTGAGTTTCTTCGCCTTTCCAATCGCCGTAACGTGGCGATCACCAGTATATTTGCTTACATAGAGTTTCTGTAGAGATTCTCGAACAGTTACTCTGGAATTTTCTTCCAACAAAGCTCGCAAAACATCGTTATTAAGGGAAAAAAGTCCTTTCCCCGACCCTATTTGTCTTCTAGTATGACTTCTCGGTCTAAATTTTTTTTCAATCACCGTTGAATGGTGCAGTCACTAATTCTACTCTCGTCCCTCACTTCGTTCATCTTCCTGGCCGTTAGGCATCGTTCCGACTGAGTTTAAACTTGCAACACAAAACAATACTTTTACATCTTAGTAAAGATATGAACTATTGCAATACGAAAGTAAAGGGACAAGAACTAACAAGACCTTACAAACAACTTTCACATTTCCTGGACTAAGGATTCACTAAATTTACGAAACAAGTGCTTAATCAACACCGCCCAACTCAGACCTATCTGGACATACAGAGCAGACTTGTGCAGCTAAGAAACCGTTCACACACAAAATACAAAGAATTCAATCCAAAATTGTCCACGCGCCATTGTATGTTTTAAATCACAAGATACATAATGACAAAAACACTCAAACAATAAATTCTTACTTGAAATTGGTTGTGGGTGTTTATTACTCTTATCTTAATATCATTTTAGTATAACTTTATGTTTGTTTCCATATTGTATTTATGTCATCATATTATTGTACCCAACTTATTATTATTTTTCTAATTGAATTGGTTGTTATCTGGTTTCTCTTAGTCCTAATGAAGGCCCACTAAGTAGCCCGAAACGTTGGTACACAAATACAATAAGTGTTACTCTTTTTTTTTTTTATGACCGCACCCCCAACCATCTTCCTCATTGGATATTCTTAACGGTCAACTAAACTCCATCATAATAAATTCTTACATTTTCGAAAAACATAACAGTTTTCTTTTATCGACACATAAACACCCAAATGTCCAAGAAATCTTTTAAATTAATTAATTCATGAACTACAAAATACAGGATCCAGGTCAGGAAGATTAAGAATTCTCACATTCCCTAAAAGTGCTGCAATGGAGTTAGGAATATAAATAATAATGTAATTATAATAAGAGTTGAAACATTATTGTATATATAGATAGATAGATAGAAAATAATTTTTATTCTGGGACTGGGTCCCTTTAGAATAACAGCTTTGTACAGTTCAAATATACAATATGTCTGGCCAACAGACAAGATAAACATGATAAACTACTATTTACAATAATTGATTAATTTGTTTACAACACAAAATAAATAAAATAAAAACAATCTTCAGAAGCTAATTTATGTTAGAAAAAAATGAGAAATATATGAGTTGATAACAGAATCCAAATTAAAAGAGAAACAAAAAAAAAAAAAATTAAATAAAACAAAAATAATTAGTAACATTGTACTAATACTTAGTATTCTTAAAATAACATTAACCCTGAAATAATAAAGGATCTATATTAGACCAAGAATTAATGAAAGATAATACCATTAAAACATAAATAAAAATAAAAAAAAATACAAATATAAGAAATGAAATCTTCTAGAAAAAAAAAATAACGATATAAAAAAACTAAACAAATACTGTAAAGATTGAACCAAAGGATATAAATTGTATAATGTATAGTTGGAAAGTAAAAAAAATCTGGTGCAGGCAACACACGACTTTCACTTACCTCCACTTTTAAAAATCAATGAATGAATTTTCAAATACAGTTAGAGATAAAAATACGTGAAACTATTAAAGAATTAATCAAATCGGATTTATATAGAAACATGTGTTTTATTAAAAAATCTATTATATTATTATCTAAAATTATCACTTAGTTTTATCTTCTTTTCATCACTCTCTATTAACTTTTAAAGGCTTGAATATAAGAGAATATTTTTTCTAAAATCTTTAGCTTTCCAACGGTATATAATACATGTATATTACTGCTCTTATGTTCAAAAACAAAAAATTGCATTAAAACAATATTTTTCTGTTTTCTCCTTTAGTTAGGTATCGAATTCATTCAATTTATATATTTACCTGTTTTTCATCAGTGGTAACAAGATAATATGGTTATTTTTATTGAATCAACAAAATTAAAGATACTTTAGATAAAGAAAATTTAAAATATCGGCATTTAAGCCCTGTCAGACCATTTTTATCAGAATGAAACCTAAATTATATTAGAGCCCTAAAATAACACTAAAATGTATATTTCCGTTGAAAACTGGAATTCGAAAATTGTCACGATCGCAATACTTTCCCTTACTATATATAGTAAGTGAAAGTAAAAAATAGAAAAAATGCTATACAACATACAAAGCGTTAAGTACCCTGAGTGTGGCGAAAAATGCGTACACGTTTTTATTGTTTAAGATAATAATTTATATAGTTTTATTACATATTTAATAAATCAGATGTTTTTTTTCTTCCTAACTGCAAATATTTAAATGTTTTAAAATTTATTTTATCGAGGAAGATTAGCGAAACTCCCTTCTTTTCAATGTTTTAAGTACCAGATTTTTCCCCCCGTTCTATTATAGGTGTATGCTACTGACTAAAGTAGAATGAAGGCAACTTCCACAACTTAATCACTTTTTCAAGCATGAAAAAGCGTTTTGCACTTTTATAAAGATGGCTAATTAAGAAAAAGTAAGCGAAGTTTCATTTTGGAACGTCTTTTAAAGTCTAATGTCTTTTTTAAGACCACTTTTAAAGTTTAAATTGCATTTTGGAAATGATTTTCAAAGTGGGATGGCATTCATGGAATCAAACCTGATTTTCCGGACGATTAAAAAACTTTTCTGGTTCTCCTTCCTGAGCAATACTTTTTTTTTCATTCTCTTTCCCTAAAGGATATTTTATTTTCGGAATCTGTCATTTTTATCTTGTGTTAAGTAAGCTGAAAATTTAGAAATATGTGTCTACTCTACTACCAACTCAGATGTTATCATGTCACAAACACTACACTATTATATTCTTCTGCCTGGAAATCCTTCTTAAAGCGTATAAATGACTAATCGATGACGACCAATGTTTACATTGTCACTAATTCGTGGCTGTGACGTGCATTGTGAGTTCACATGGCGACTTTCAAGGACTTGCTGTTAAAGGGACAACAACCGATCAACTCCTAATTATGTAAATGGCAAACGATCTATTTTGTTTTTATTATTTTTCTAATTTTCAGAGAAAATAATAATCGTTTGCACAACAGTGGCTTTAAAATCCATTTCATTACTGCTTTTAAAGATAAAAACTTAAGACTTTTACTTACTACCTCCGTTGTTAAAATTAATTAAAGAATTTTTAAGTAAATATAGAATTGAATTAAGTTTCGATATAAATACATTTTTAAATAATTTATTATATTATTATCAGCAACAATCAGTTAGTTTTATTCGATTTTCTTATCTCTCTATTTATTGCCTTTTACAATTTTGTGTTTAAGGTACATACCAACGGTATATTATACGTTCATATAATATTGGATATGGTCTTGGTGGAAGAAATTTCAGGTGGAAAGAAACCTGTATGTTATAACTCTATTTTGGGTATTACGTGAAGTTTAAGTCGCTCACCTGTAAAATGAAAGATTTTCACTTACCCACATATTCACGACCGCCACAGATATGTTTTGTTATTTTGTGTGCTTGGAAAAGAGACTGAAGTTCTCTCTTTGTAACACGTTTATCAGTGTTACACACCTACAGTTCCAAAATATGTCTCGAATAATGATTACGTTTGAACTAAAAGAAATCAAAATGGAGTTTATGTATTCGAATGTTAAAATTTAATAATTGAACTTAAGAAAAATATCTTTATAATATTAGAGAATAAATAACTATTTTTAAAAATATCTTTTTTTTTTCTTATTAAATAAAATATATCTCTATTAAGAAGTAAATAATGAAGATCCTTCCTTTGAGTCGAAAATCCCGTTGTGTAAAATTTTCGATTCAAAGGAGGTAAAAAATAAAATAAAATTAGGTGTAAACAATATAGTAATGTGAAGATAAGATGAAACAATATGCAAGAGCCTAATCAGTTAACTATAGCAGTTGAGGATAAAGAGAAAATTAAGCGTAGTATAGAAAAAAAAGTCAAAAAAACAAATCCGGAAGCAAGAATTTCAAAAACGTTTTCACTTTTATCAGCAGTCCCTATGACGGGATGAATTTTAATTTTGTTTTTTAAAAATTATCGTATCTTCATAATCTTGAACAGGAAAGATTTTTGCATTAAGCATATTAGAAAATAATATCTATGCTTTTGGATTCTTTGAAAGCATCAGAGGCCGAATAAAGTACGTTTTAGAATTTTTTTTTTAATTTGAGCATTATGATTATGTTTAATATTATTACTTATCCATTAAAAAAACATATTAAATGATTTTTGTTAACATCTTATGATTAAATGATTTAACAAACCTAATTAATTTAAAGTAAAAGTAGTTTCTCCGACTATAAAATTAAAAACTAAATTACCCTTCCTTTTCGTGTAAGAAAAGAATTTCACTTACATATATATGGAATAGAGTAGTATTGCGAGCGTGAAAATTTTAGAATTCCAGTTTTCACCGGAAATACTCGTTTTAGGGTCCCCTGAGTCAAATGATCAAGTCTCGCAAAAAAGGTGTGTGTGTGTGGTAATTTTGATTAAACTCTCTATAATCATAATAATAATAATAATAGGCTTAGCGAACCCGAAGGTTCGATGCCGATCCCACTAAAGTCGTCCAATGTTCACCATTCAAGCCCAAGCCCCCGAGATCAGCCTTAACGCAATCCTCCCATCTACGCTTCGGCCTACTTTTCGGACGCCTACCAGTTGGATCAGCAAATACCAACTTTCTCGGAATCCGCTCGTCATCGAGCCCAACAACTTTACTCGCCCATTCGAGTCTCCGCGATGTAATCAGTTCAATTATATTCACAGGATACAAGTTCCGCGATTCCGCGTTGTGCAACCTTCTAAACTCCTCAGTGGCCTCATCTCTCTTCGGACCAAATATTTTACGCAATACCTTATTTTCAAAAACCTTAAGGCGTTGTTCATCCTTCAAAGTAAGCGGCCACGTTTCACATCCGTAAAGAACCGTTGGAAGAATAATAGTTTTATAAATTCTAACCTTTAAGTTTTTAGATAGAAGCTGCGAAGTAAGTAACTTAGCAACTGAATAATAACACGCATTTCCCACCTTTAGCCGGGACTTTATTTCTTCCTGGATTTCATTTTTTCTTGTAATCATTGAACCTAAATACTTGAATTTCCCTACGTGTTCAAAAGTATGCCCTGAAATAGTAATATTCTCAAGATCACCACCATTTCGGCTACTAATCATTTATTTCGTCTTATCGGTATTTAATTCGAGACCTATTTGTTTACCGGTTTTTATTAACAACTCTCTATATCAATGTAAAATGTAATGGGCTTCAATACCACATAGGTTTCATTCTTTCTGAAATACTCTAACAGGACTTAAATTCCAATATTTGAAATTGCCTATCATCTAGTAGATTTCACAAAATTATCCATATCTTCATAAGGTCAATCCATTCTAAATCGTCCAGACCTTGCCGCTCGACATTTTTGATTTTCATGATTTTTTGACCAGTTATTCTCCATCCTTTCGTGAATATAAAACCATAAATAAAAAACAAAAAATCGGGCCAATACATTTAGTGTAGCAGCCGTTTTAAGTCAGCTTTTTCAAAATTTTATAAAATACTCTCATTATCATTCTAGTTTTTTTTTGGTTCTTAAATATGCCAAATTACTGGAGTTAATATTTTTTAAATAAAACGTTATTTTAATATTTAAGAGAGTTTTATAACTCCGGAACCAGCTTAGTCTCAAAAAGCAAGTTTGTATCACTTAAACGAATCGTATAGATTGGTACTTTGTATAAGATTCATAATTCATAATTTTTTAGTCCCTTTTGAGATATATCCGTGTAAACATGGCGAAAAATCAATTTTTGCTAATTTGAAAATTGATATAGAAAAAAGTACTATGTTCTCAATATCGAAATTTTCACAGCAAGTAGGACTAAGGCTAAGCTTTATAATAAAGAATAATTAAAAGTGACTCTTTTTTTCCTTCATGTACTTTTATCTTGTTAAAGATCTCGTTTTTTATTCATTTTCGAGAATTTTTAAAACAACTTTCTTCACTATTTAGAGAATAAGTTGTGAGGACAAAAAATATAAAGCATGTCCTTTTCTTATTGTTAATTTTTGTTTTGATTCGATATCTAAAAAATTAAAGGAATTAGAAAAGTTTTCCCGTCACATGTTTTCGCCCGTGAAGCTGACTTAAAACGGCTGCAACACTAAATGTATTGGCCCGAATTTTTTTTTTACTTATGGTTTTATATTCACGAAAGGATAGAGACTAACTGGTCAAAAAATCACGAAAATCAAAAATGTCGAGCGGCAAAATTAATGGAAATTTTATGATTTCAAATGCATTGGCCCATAATCATTGATTAAAAAACAGCTTAATATAGAAGTTCGATATACAAGTAAAAGAGAAAATAGCGAAAATATTTTTTATATGCAATTTTTGTGTTTTTGAACATAAAAACAGTAATATAATTTTTGAAAAGTTATTATCTTATACAAAAAATTGTAAAAGTTAACGGAGAGTGATGAAAAGCCGATTAAACAACCTGATTGACGAAGATAATAAGATAATGAATTATTTAATAAAACACATGTCTATATTTAAACCTATGTTAATCAATTCTTTAACAATTTATTTTCATATTTAAATGATTTTTACTGTCCGGGAGGGCACAGATACCTCTTCTATACGTCCAGTCAGGGCTGGAGTTCCACAGGGATCAATTCTCGCACCTTTACTGTATATTATCTATACACATGACATACCAACACATCCTAACATATTAATAGCGACATATGCAGATAACACAGCTCTTCTCACTAGACATACTAACATACTTTAGGCTTCACAGACCCTTCAGCAATATTTACAACATTTAGAAGACTGGTTTAAAAGATGGAAAATAAAACTCAACATTGACAAATCGCAACACATCACCTTCACCCTACGACACGACACTTGCCCTCCAGTCTACATAAACAACTTACCGATAACACAAACCAACACAGTTTATTACTTAGGACTCACTTTCGACAGAAGGATGACATGGGGGCCTCACATTAAGCAGAAGCGGCTGACTCTCAACAATCGACTAAGACTTCTATATTCTCTACTGCACAAACACTCTTCTTTAAAAATCCGACAAAAACTAAATACTTATACCTACTTACTAAAACCCATATGGACATACGCCTCTCAAATTTATGGAATAGCGAAACCGACTCAGATTGCAAAAATCCAGACTTTTCAATCAAAAACTTTAAGACTTATTACTCGATCACCCTGGTATGTCAGTAACAAAACTTTACATACAGACTTACTCATACCAATGGTACAAGATCACATTCGGACTTCCTACATACAATTTTTTGACAAAATTCACGGACATACTAACAAACTCATACAAAACATGACCAAGACAGACGTGCCAGGGAATATTCAAAGAAGGCTGAAAAGAAGCTGGCTAAGAGATCTTCTTAAGTGAACTCTTTTAAATTTCAAGTTAGGAGTAGATGCCAATGGGTATCGACCTCCCTCATGCCTGACATGCCCTTTATATCAATTGTTATCAAATCCGCTTATTGTCACGGGCTGAGCGACAGGTGTGGATATAAAAAATAAATGATAAAAAAAAAAAAAAAAATATATTTAAATGAATGAAATTGTTACTCGCACCAGATTTTTTTTGTTATCAATAATAACAAGATAATGTGGTTATTTATTTTTATTTTTTTCAAAACAGGACAATTAAAGCTACTTTAGATGAAGTAAAATTGGAATATCGATATATAAGCTTCATCAGAATATTTAATCAGAATGAAACCTGTATCATATTTAACCTTTATCATATCAAATTTTACATTGATATGATGAGTTGATTAACATCGTTTTTGAGAAAATCGTAAAAAAGTGCAAAATTCATGGTATTAAGTGGATCTTCTGGTTAGCTGATTCGGGTGTAAAAGTTACTGTAACATCTCATGGCTTATACGCTCCTAAAACATTAAATTTCGGTTTTATAAAACTTACGCGCTAGTCTACTGTGCTCCGGGGCCTGGGTTCGAATCCCGGTTGTGACGGAATATTATTTATACTGTTATTTCAGCCGGGGGGCGATCCTGGGGTATGGAGATCCTCCTGGGGCAGACCCAGCCTCTATTAAGGGGGTACCCAAAAATGGGGAAAAATCACCTCATTGCACAGCCGTTGGCCTTGAAACAGTACGAATCTCTATATGTGCTGAGCCCAAGATTCTACGAGGGTAGTAGTGGCACAGGTGTTTTTTTTTTTTTATTGATTTATTTATTTTTTTTTAATACAACTTACAAGTCATAAGTTGTGTAATGTTAATATAATCTTTAATTGTTATAAGAGTTTATCATGATTCGTGGGCATAACCTTATTAATTTATTTTAGATGCAAGTTATAAAGTTCTGAACTCATCATTAGTCGCATTTGAATGTTGAGTCAAACTCTTTTGTCTCTTAACATTACAAGATCATTTAATCTTATGTAAGTCCTCTCTATTGTTCCCCAAACTTTGGTTTAATGATGAGATCTTTCTGGTAAAAGCCTTTAGCGTTAAAGTTTCGTAGTAGCTACTTAACATTTAAATTATTTCATTGTTACGGGAAATTTTATCGAAACTTTAATTGATAACTTCTAGTCACTAGAAGTTAAAACTACAATAATTTAAGTTAAATAGAAGGAAATCCAGATAAGTAACGTTGATTAGTCCACACTATTTATTCACGGAAAAAACCTGGTAATCGAAAAATAATAACTGGTTTTTAACGCATTTATACTTGAGCAAATTTTTCTTCATTTTGATTTTTAAAAAAAATGCTGAGCTGGGATTCTTTTCTCTAATAACTTCAATTGTGATCATATTTAAAGCAGAATACATGCGTAGATCGAGTAGTTCCCTGCTGTTCTTGAACATTCATAGCCTTTATAAAGTGGTTACCAGAAAATGAAGGGAAAAACCTGGTGGTTGTCCTTGATCTCGGTATAATCATCTCTCTGCACAACTATTAGGAGTAGTAACTGTTAATCTGTATATGCACTTAAATCAAAGCTCGTTATTGGTTTTAGAGGTTAATATTTTTATTTTTAGAAGTAAAAACGTCTTTAAGCGCGGAATGCGATTTTTGCCTGGGAAAACTTATCATTTCGGGTGACGGTTTCTGGTTACCAACATGCTAAGGCCGCATGACCTAGACTGGCGCATGCGTAGCGTTCATTGTGTACCTGTCCACTAGAGGTGGGATATCGATATCAATTTCCGTGAACTACTAATACTAGTGTAATATTAACACAAAAATATCGATATTTATAATATTGGTATTTCATTAATTAATTAAATTAAACTCAGTTGCAAATGGATAAGTAATGAAATAGTTGATCGACTATTTCTTAGCACTTATATCTTTCTGTATATAAAGTTAATATAATGAATATATAAATTCTCTTGACACTAAAATATCGACATTTTTAAATATTATTAAAACATTATTTTCCATGATCTATGATTATCTTATTGTCAATATTTAAATGGTAGTTAAAAAAAATTGAAAAGAAAATCTTGATCATATTAGTTAAGAAATATCATATTTATAATTCAATTCAATTAATATTACATAAACAGCTCACAAAAAATTATATTTAATTAAAACATAAGTTTTTTACTTTCACTTTCTATATATAGTAAGGGAAAGTATTGCGATCGTGAAAATTTTCGAATTCCAGTTTTAAACGGAAATACACGTTTTAGGGACCTCTGAGTCCAAATAAAAGTCCCGCAAAAAGGTCTGTGTGTGTATGTGTGTGTGTGTGTGTGTGTGTGTGTGTGTGTGTGTGTGTGTGTGTGTGTGTGTGTGTGTGTGTGTGTGTGTGTATGTGTGTGGGTATGTCTGTGTGTGTGTCTGTGTGTATGTGTGTGTGGTGTGTGTGTGTGTCTGTGTGTATGTGTTTGTGGTAACTCCCGGGCGGAAACGAATAGTCCTATGAAGTTGAAATTTCATATTTAAGAAAATTATACGCCCGAGATGTTCCAAAAACTTTTTCATCAAAATCGGCTTACCAGAAGAGCCACTTTATGTCATGCATGTTGCACCTTTTTATGATTTTCTCAAAAACAGTTCCGACGATTTAAATCGATGTAAAATTTAATAGGCTTTAATATCATGTAGGTTTCTGATTAATAGTCTGACAGAGCTTAAATGCCGATATTTTCTTCTTCAAAAGTACCTTTAATTTTGTCGATTTCATGAAAATAACTACATTATATTGTTTCACTACTGATGAAAAACAGGCAAATATATAAATTGAATGAATTCGATACCCAACTTGAGAAAAAACTGAAATAATACTTTTTTAATGCATTTTTTTTGTTTTTGAACATAAGAACAGTAATACACATTTGTAATATACCGTTGGAAAGCTAAAGATTTTAGAAAAAAATATTATCTAATACGCGAGCTTGTAAAAGTTAATAAAGAGCGATGAAAAGCCCACAAAACTAACTGATTATTTTAGATGTATATATAATTTATTTTTTAATAAAACGCATGTTTCTATAGAAATTCAATTTAATTAATTCTTTGATAGTTTCTGACTTTAATTCAAATATTTTCACAATCTCAATACTTTCCCTTACTATATATTTCATATATAGGTAAGTGAAAGTAATAACAATTTAGTACATTTTCAAATTTATTTTTAAAGAAGCATTTTATTAAAATAATTCTTTAAGGAGACAAAATATTATCACCCCTCACCAAGACAGGCTGGTGACACCACTGAAATCCAAACAGATCTCTTGGCTTAGGTGAAAACATAATATGACTACAAAATAGGTCGAAAACGTGAACAGTTTGTGGAAATCATCGACAATATTATTGTG
The DNA here is from genome assembly GCA_023052935.1 of Piezodorus guildinii. Lineage (NCBI taxonomy): Eukaryota > Metazoa > Arthropoda > Insecta > Hemiptera > Pentatomidae > Piezodorus > Piezodorus guildinii. The sequence goes on from CM041293.1 coordinate 70,427,625, forward strand.
TGTTTAATAATAGAAACGTAATAAATAATAAAATATTTATAATATAATCTGGGCAAAGGATATGTACAATTCACGCTTATAAATTTTTTAATTTATTTTTCTTATTTTTAGTTACCTATATTTTCTAATCTATCTTTCTTCATACCCTTGTGTCTTTTTATTTTGTTCTACTTCTCTGAGTTACAATCCAGCTTATATATTATTTTTCTTTTTACATCGATCCTAAGACAGGTTCATTGAAAAATGTATTTAAAAGATGGATAAGAAATATTTATTTACTCATCATAGACCTAATTTTTCTTTTGGTTTAATAATTGTATTATATACTTTTTGGCAAATCCCAAAATAAATAAATTTATTTCCATAATTTACAATTTTTCGTAATCTTGGACCATCCTCAAGTGTCAATGATGCACATTTTCTACAGATAATGTTTCAATTCTTTTATCAGGAGTGTCGTCTGTTTTCACTCATCAACACCTCATCGGCCATCCTTTATTGCTTTCATGGAATGTCCACACATCCGATGAGGTGTTGATGTGTGAAAAAACAGACAGACCGTTGAGAATTACTGTAAGCAATTAGTCCGGGTGGCGGTCAGTGAAAGAAGGAATCATGTAGTTTTAACTATTTATTATCTGCCGACGTTTCGACCTCCATGGTTTTCCATCATCAGGGCTAAAAAGATACAAAAGAAATACATTTACAATAATATTAAATAAAATATTTTATAAAATATTAAGCTAGAGGATGTCAATATTTAAAGCATACAAAAGAAATAGATGTGTAAATAAATCGATTACTTAAATTACAATGACTCTAGTATAATAATGAGAGGGCTATTCTTTAATTTTATTAAGAGGGCTATTATAAAGATAATTTACAAATATATCAATATCACATGAAATAAGAAACATTGAAATACGGAGTAGAGTGGAGATACGTACTGTATTGTAGGTGAATGGAAACTAGGTACTATTTGGTAGAATGGAATTTAGGTAGGTAGATAGCGAAGTACGTAAAAAGTAGAGGTGGAATGGAAAATTAATTTAATTAATAGATTTCTTTACACATCTATTTATTTTTTATGTTTTAAATATTGACATCCTCTACCTCAATAGTTTATAAAATATTGTATTTAATCTTATTGTAAATGTATTCCTTTTGTATCTTTTTAGCTCTGATGATTACCCACAATATGGGTCGAAACGTGGGCATAGAATTAATATTTGAAACTACTTAATCGTTTCATTCATTGACCGCCACCCGGACTAATTCCTTCCAGTTGTAAATTAAAAATAAATTAGTCTTTTTTGGGATTGGCCAAAAAGTATATCTTAAAAGAAATATTTATCACAAATAAATGATTTTCTTTTTCTATGTTAACGTTTTGGTTGGAGTTTTAAGCACTCTTCTGGGCTATGGTGAATGAAGTACGAGAATAAAAGAAATAAAAAGAATAAATTGAGTGGAATAGTTTATTAAAACAAGTTAACAAAATTACGGTGCTCTAACTCACAGCTTTCACGATCTTTCTCTGATGATACCTAAACATTTTTTTTTATAGGGTTTAAAATAATTTTGACTATATTTTCCGCTCAACAATTTTTATTTTCTGTTTTCAACGTTTTTACCTAGGCCTTTTACAAGGAACCACTAACCTGTCACATTGATATACATATAAACTTATGTATATATATATATATATATATATATATATATATATATATATATATATATATATATATCTTTGTAAGGCTTTCTTTGTTGACTACTACATACATACACACATATACTTACATATATATATATATATATATATATATATATATATATATATATATATATATATATATATATGTATATATTTGTAGTTCCTTGAAAATGAATAAGGCCGAAACAGAAAATTGAACAAATAAATTTTAGAATGAAAAATATGGATAAAAAATATTTGAAAACTTTAACTGTCTTATGGTTCAATGTACATGTTTGTTTCTTTTTTACACATTCTCTGTTCGATGCGGCGATTATTAAAATGTATATGTTACAAAATGTAATCCAATCGTCTATTTTTCATATTTTTAAGGACCACTTGTTTTATTTTTTAACTTAGTAACAGTTATACAATTTAAATTAACTAAAGAAAATGTATTAATTCCGATGTCCGTAGTAACGTAAACGTTTAAATTATAGAATTATTTCTAAATCAAAACTTTTCTTATTATGAATTTTTTTACAGTGTATTTATCTTTGCATGACCATAGTATATTTATTTAGTCAATAATATGGTATATTTATATAGTCGGCTGTTTTTATAAGCGAATTTTAACATAATTTCTGATAAACAACATTTTTTAAATTTACTTTTCCCAATCCAAGAAGCAGTTATTCCAGGATTATATATAAAATGAGGAATATTTTTTATAAATAAACTATGCATTAATTCTTATTTTTTTCTGAAACATTTAATTATACCTCAAAGGCTCATAAATCAGTAAACTTCTACTAAGGTTCTTACCAAGACGGGTTTTAACTGTCATCACCCTGTCGGACATTATTATTTATTTAAGAATATTATTTCAGCTGTGAGACCTTCCTGGGACATGTTGAACGAATTTTATAACCAAATAAAGGAGAAAAGAATAAACATATTTTAGTATGTAGTATTTATATTTTTTAATTTGATAACAGTTTTACAATATATGGTTGGAAAGCTAATGACTTTAGGAAATATTTTTTGATACCTAAAGGCAATGGAGAGTGATGAAAAACGGATAAAAAGTGTTTGTTGTAAATAATGATATAATAGATTATTCAGTGAAACACATGTTTCTATCGAAAGTCAATGAAATTCTTTAATCTTATTTCTCTATAACTTTATTAAAAAGTTCTTAAATTGATTTAACAACGGAGGTAAGAGAAACTCGTGTGTTGAACGAACCAGATTTTAAACTCTTAACTTCATTTAAAAGTTCTTAAATTGCTTTTACAACGAAGGTAAGTGAAAGTCCTGTGTTGTCCGTGTCAGATTTTAAAAAATAATTTATAAACTCTCTTTGAGGACTTTTTATCACAGTACAAGGTTTTAAGATCGAATTCAAGCTCTGTAATAAAGAACGGTTAAACAATTTTCTTTTTTTAAAACAATTTATTAAAAAAATCGATGCACGCAACAAACGACTTTGAGTTACATCGGTTGATAAAATCGATTTGGGAACTATTAAGCAAACATAAAGCTGAAAATTTTTAAGAATCATATTCAGTTTTGTTGGGAAGTGTATGCCACTTTACATGATCTTTCACACTTAGTGTGGAAGACAACATTTTTTTCCCTCAAATTGTTAGCTTTTCACCGGTATATTCTACATGTATATTTTTATTTTTGGAAAAAAAAAAATATCTAAAAACATTTTTGCTCTTTTCTCCTTAGTTTTCAAATTATATATTTACTCGTTTTTACCAATGCTAACAAGATGGTATGAGTATTTTTTTTAAAATTAACTAAATTAAACGTCCTTGAGAGGGCGAAAATAAAATAATAAAAACTCGTCTTAGACTAATTCAATCTAGTTATTTTGATCAGAATGAAACCTATATGTAATTAATGTTCAATTAATGTTACATTGATTATAACAAGTTTTATCAAGAGCGTTTCTGCCGTTTTTGAGAATATCGTAAAAAGGTGCGAAATGCATGGTTTAAAGTGGCTCTTCTGGTTTACGTATTTCAATGAGAAAGTTGTTGTTACATCTCAGGCTTATATGCTTCTAAAATATAAAATTTCAGTTCTATGGGACTTATCATTTTTGAGTTAGACTAAACAACACAGACCTTTTCGCGGGACTTAGTTCCTTGGACACAGGGGCCCCTAAAACGTGCATTTCCGTCAAAAACTGGAATTCTAATATTTTAGAAATCGCTATACATTTCCTTGCTACATATTTCGTATGTAGGTATGTGAAAGAAAAAAAATGGTGTTAATTAAAGCACCTTTTTCCTCCACAAGTAGAGGGAAAAGCCCAGTCTGAGGTCCCTATAGCACTTGTATATTTTGTATATAGTTATGTTTGTTTGAATGATGTTTGTTTATTTGCAAACTTTTATTTATCTCAATTATAGGTTAATATTTTGATTTGTTTTGTTTTTATATTTATTATTATTTAATGCTATATATATCATTTATTTGTATGTATCTCAGTTATAGGTTGTTGTTTGTTTTCTTATTTTGTATATATATTATATTTTATTTGTTTGACTTTATCATTGTATGCTGTATATATTGTGTGAAAGGGATCTTATATCACTATTACTAATGTTCACATAGAAACAAATTGTAATATATCTCAAAAAAAAAAAAAATAAAAAATTAAAGCACTGAATAGTTAGGTGATCCCATGTCTAAATATTTTTAATAACTGCATTTTAAGCTAGTAATAAATTGTTGGAAGATTGAAAATTGTCAACAATTAGATAATTTTAAACTGTGCTAATTGGTTGAGGTTCCCTCTGGCCGATAAATAACTTATTCAATTGAACCGGTCTGAACTAAACGTTTCTGAAATGGAACGGCATTGCCAATTGTGGTCGTCGCACCCAATTAGGTTCCTCTCTGTAACTGTTAATTTAGCATCGGACCTATTGTTCCTGAAAGTTTGCTGTACCTAGCAGATTGCTCGTTTAATTACTTTTCACCTCTATTCAGCTTCTATGAATACACAAGTGTGTATGTGTATTACTATCACTTATCTTCAATATATCACACGATACGTTGAAGAGTTTAAGTGGCTTTAGCCTTCCTACCGTCGCAAGTACTTTCTTGGATCTTTCCTTTACCAAATTATCCGATTCCGCCGCCCATCATACATCTCATATCTCCTGATATTCAAATCCTCAATTCATTCCCGCAATAGTCGTATGCGGCTAAAGAAGTCTTCTTTAGACACCGTCTCAGAGTCAACACTGATGAAGGCCCACAATGTAGGCCGACACGTCGTCACATAATTAAAATAGCACTTGTTTTAAATGTGTGTTTCTATTTTATGACCGCACCTCAAACCATCTTCCTCTTCTAATTTCTCAACGGACAACAAAAAAACTCCATTATTATATTTTTTATTTTCATGTGATTTATCTTATTTTTTATTTACTTATTATTTTTCAATGTTGTTTTTTATTTTACTATTCTTACTCTAAGGCAATAAATCCCAAATTTATTTTATTCTAAACGGACTGGCTCCAGAATAAATTAAGGAAGTATTATTATTTGTAATATATATGAAATATATAGTAAAGGAAAATATAACGATCATGTGAATTATAGAATTCCAGTTTTCAACGGAAATTACACGTTTTAGGGTCCTCCGAGTCCCGTTCAAAAGTTTTATTAAAATGAAATTTCATTTTTCTGAATCCTATATGACTGAGTTGTTACAGCAACTTTTTCATCAAAATATTAAAAACAGAGGAGCCACTTTATACTATGCATTTTTCTCCTTTTGTCAACTTCCTCTATTCATTTTTATTAAACTTGTTATGTCGTTGTAAAATTGGATGGGCTCTAATATCTGTGGCGGTCGTGAATAAGTGAGTAAGTCAAAAATTTTCATTTTACAGGTGATCGACTTAAAGTTTTACGTAATACCATAATTTTTTTTTTATTATTATTTATTGAGATATATTACAATTTGTTTCTATATGAACATTAGTAATAGTGATATAAGATCCCATTCACACAATATATACAGTATACAATGATAAAGTCAAATTAAATAAAATATAATATATATACAAAATAAGAAAACAAACAACAACCTATAATTGAGGTAAATACAAATAAATGATATATATAGAATTAAATAATAATAAATATAAAAACAAAACAAATCAAAACATTAACCTATAATTGAGATAAATAAAAGTTTGCAAATAAACGAACATCATTAATACCATAATAGAGTTATTAATTACAGCTTTCTTTCCGCATGAAATTTCTTCCACCAAGAAATTTTTTTAACCAATTTAACACGACGTAGGAGAAGGTCTGAGGGAGCGATACGTGAAGTTAACTCATTTTTTGATATAACTCGAGTTATCTAGTTAGTCTGATAGGGCTTAAAAGCAGATTTTTTTTTTTTTTTTCATTCTTTTAAGTACCTTTAATTTTGTAGATTTTTTAAAAGTTAGTATAATGAAATAGAATAGATGTATAATATACCGCAAGAAAGCTAAATAATTAAGAAAAATGTTGTGAAAGGTAATGTAAACTGACGATAGGGCAATATTTATGTGATTATTGTACATACAATTTTATATTGTTATATTGTTTATTCCTATGCACATGTTTCCAACGAAATTGAATATACACTTTTTTCAACTCTAACTTTATTTAATAGTTCTTAAATTATTTTAACAAACGAGGAAAGTGAAAAGTCGTGTGTTGCCCGCACCAGATTTTTCAAAATTATTGCTATAATCCGGACAAGCTATTTTACTTGACCCTTGTTACAAAAACTTAAACTTCAGGGTTATAAAATTAATTTTTAAGTTATATTTATTTTTAAGGAGTGAGACTGCCTTGTAAGTAATACACAATGCTACTTTTGCCCTGTAGTAGTCAACTTTTTATTATTTTAAATCAGACATAGGACTAATTATAATTATAAATTAAATATAGTTAAATTTAAATGCTTAAAATACCTCAAAGACTCAAATATAGACCACGCAAAGACAGATCGATGGCCAGAGTGAAAAAAATGCTTCCGATATAAATAAAAAAACTCGTTTTTTGCAATATTAGAAAAATACCAGAACGATGAAGTTCTATTTAATGGTGCTTCCAAAACGGAAGATAGAGCTGGCTGTGCTATTTACATCAAAGATACACCATTCATGTATAAGCTTTCTGAAGGGAGCTCCTGCTCAGGGGAAGCTACCGCTATACTAAAGGCTCTCAAATGTATAGCCAACTTAAAAATTAATTATTAGATCATTGCAACAGTTTCTTGGAGTGGCTGGCTACCATCGACAGCCTAACACCAACCAACGGGATAATCCTAGAAATAATAAACGAAAGTTGGGAAATAAAAGTCAAAAGTATGAGTGTCATTTTGCTATAGGTACCAGCTTATCAAGGAATTCCGGGAAACGAAAAAGCTGACCAAGCAGCCAACACGGCCAGGATCGGAGAAGAAAATATTACTATTCAAATTGTGCAATAACAGTAGAAGATTAGGTGCTTCAATAAAAAAAAAAGATAGCTATCGGACTGGACAGAAAAATGGAGAAGAGGACAAACAAAGCTGGGAGAAATTAAACCTAACATTAGCAAATGTAAAACTAGCTCGAGAACGTCTAGAAAGGAAGAAATTATCCTGTGTTGATTAAGAATTGGCAATTGTCAATTCACCCATGGGTACCTCCTAAATCGACTAGAAGCTCCCACTTGCACAAAATCCTATAACGTCCAACAAACAGTCAAACATTTGCTAACAGAATGCAAGCAATACGAGAATTTGAGAAAAAGGATTGGACTGCCACACCCCATGCATAAAGTACTCTGCGACGAGGAGAAACACACATCCGTACTGTTGGATTACCTAAAGATGGTAGGATACTACAACATAATATAATTTATTTATGAATGACCCTGTAGGGTAGGGGCGAATCACAAAAAAAAAAAAAAAAAAAATAATAAATAAAATAAAAAATAAAGAAAAATATGTTTTTAATTCTGCACAACTTCAGATTGCATTTTTTTTTTTTTTTTTTTTTTTTTTTTTTTTTTTTTTTTTTCACAACTTCAGATTTTGCAGACCTTATTCGGGCAATAAATAACGAGAGAGGAACACGGAACATGAACAAAAATGTAATAGTTTTAAAGTATATAAATCGAAAAAAAGTGAATAAGCCCCACTATCAAAAAATAAATAAATAACTAATATATGTGCGATAAGGCTCAGGAACAAGTCCTTTATTCAAGCAAGCTTTTTCTCTCTGAAAATTATTGAAATCGGATAAGTGGTATTCGAGATATTGCGGTTTAAACTTAGTAGTCATAATTCTTAAGTTATTATTTTCTTTAATTCACCTTTTTATAGGTATTTGGTCATTTGAAAGTTATGCATTCACCAGAACATATCCAATCCTAATTTAAAAGATTATTGTCTACAAATTTAAGCATAATGAAATATTTTTAACTGAAATAAATGCTTTGTGATTTAAAAAAAAAAATGCAAAGTAGAAATTCAATTGTATTCCTAACAATTGTAAAATTTTACTATCTTTGGGTAAATATGAAATTATTTGTGTAGTTAAAAAAAAGCATTTCTGGATTTTAATGCAAAAAGAATCAAATAAATTGGTTCAAAAAGATTAAGAGATTTTTCTATAATGGATATAGTGCCTTTTAGAAAACAACGTTTCAACAGACAGAATGTCGGTTTATTATTTTTGATAATTGACCCAGAAAAAAAAATATCTTATTAAAATTTGTGTTTTTATTTCAAGATGTGTATAATCCGAATGCTTACAATAAAAAAAAAAAAAAATTAACGCTGCCAATGTTTACACAATTGTTTATTATTTCCAAATTGCTATAGTAGGTATAACAGTTTATAATAGCTGTTTACAAGCAATGAATGAATTAATATGAAAAGCGATAAATTAATCAACGGAAAATAGCCAATTGTCACTGCCATCAAACCGCTGTATCTCTGATATTTATTAACCGATTGGAATGAGTATTTTTTTTGTTTTGTAGGGAATTTAATTTTCCATCAAGATCGGTCAATTTACAAAAAGGTGGACGTCGGAGACGGGTTGTTTTTATTCGTAATTCGGGTTCTACGTATCTTGAAACGTAAAACCTCAAATTCTATGGGAGGAGGGGTAATTTTGGTGGACAAAGTCAAGTAAACAATTTGGAATTTCCGAGTGCTTGACCTTTTTATTATTAGTTGGTAAGAAGCCTAATACTAATCCCGCCATACCGTATTTACAAATAAATAGTAAATGAGTGAATCATTCCTGTTTACACAAGTGCCTAACAACTGGCAGTGGGATTATCTTTATTCGATGGCTATTTATTATGTTCAAGGTGTGTGCAAAATCTTTTTGCTTTTACTTAACAATGGACGTTACTGAGTCAGGTAAGACATTATATTTCCGCACTCGTTATTGAATATATATTATTTATTTATTACATAATATATAATTATTATTATTATTATATATATATATATATATATATATATATATATATATATATATATATATATATTGCAATATGCCTATAGAGTTAATTTAGCAATTTGTAAATGTGTGCACCTGTGAATAACAAAAACTATATAACCCCCAAGTTACCCTAAGGATTTGTTTCATCAATTCTTTTAGTCTTTAAATATTGCAAAGATTTTTTGCGTTTTGGTTAATACATACATTTTCAGACACAAGAATCCGAATCAAAAGTTTTACAATCTATAATTTGAAGAGTTTCCTAAATGATTTAAAATCCATCTATTAGCAGGTGAACGCCATTCCGAGACGATAATTAGATATGTTGTGTTATTTTTGTGTCTTCCAACATTAAATGGAGGAAAGTTTTAGATTTTAGCAAATGAATTTAATTTTTGACCACTGTACCTTCGCCAATCGTGTCAAAAAATTAATTAGATTTTTTCCCCTGATTTGGGACTGTAAAGGTTAAATTTGGACAAGTTTCAGAATTTTGTCTACCTAAATCGGTCATATTTTCCACTGTTTACCGTACTCGGCTTATCTTCAAAAATACTGGTTGGTTGTTTTTCGAATTGCGGTACAACTATAACTGGCACACCATGGCGTCAATATCAACTGATTAGTTTAAAAATGACAGCGGGTTTAATGTGTTTTAAGGCCAGTAGCTTTTTTTTTTTTTTTTTTTTTTTAAGATTGAGAGAAAATAATTTTGTGTTTAATGTTGAAAATTATTTGATTTTGGAATCGGAAGGGACACCACGTTTAGTAATTGAGACGTTGATTTCCAAAAGGTACTATATCCATTCTAGGAAATGTTACAGGTAGCGTGAAAATCTCCTATTACTATTAAACTAGCTAATTTGTTTCTTTTCGCATTTAAATCTATAATTATTTTTTTACTATAATAATAACATCATATTAAAGTTATAAAATGAAATGTTTTAGTATGATTTGGAACAAAATTAAATGTGTAATTTAGTACATCATGAAAATAATTGCATTTTTAAATCGCGTTTTCAAAGGACTTGATTGTTCATTAGATAAAATCAAATAGAAGATTTAGACAAAACTAAATGATGAGAATAAAAAAATGTCAGAATATCAATTTTGTAAGAAAGGTCCTTCAGTACCGAAATCGACGTCTCAATCAAAGAAAAATGAATTAATCTCTGCTTAAGGAAGGTATGCCAAATTGTTGCGAATACAACCAAAAAAAAAAAAAAAAGTATATATTCCAATCGATTTAGTTGTAGCCAAGATATGGTGTTTTGAAGTTGGCAGTAGTGGTTGCCTATTTTCCTTGAATACAAATTGACAGATTAGCTAGTTTGTTTTTCATTAGCTCTTTGATTACTTGAAAACTATACATATAAAGTAACTGCCAACACAGCTACATAACATGATAACATAATTATTATAAATTAATCAACTGTTGTTTAATAATTTGCAGTGTTTTGTTTGTGAATTTAAAAATATTATTTGTAGGTTAACGAAATCTGGTCTTAAGCTTGTCTTTGTCCATTAAGATAAATGTTAACAGAACATTAGATGTTAAGTTAAAGTTAATTTCTACCTTTATGGATTGTAACTGTGTTGGTTTAGTACTTACTACACTGTCTTAGCTCATTGCAATAATACTGAGGAGAATCGGTCACATTTTTCAGTAAATTCCTGTTATAGTCAATAGTGTATTGTTTCTTTCACTTATCTATATATGGAATAGATATTAAGGGGATCACTTGTAGCTGGGTGGTTAGCATAACAGCCTCCTATGCCAAAGGTCACGGGTTCAAACCGCAGGTGGTCCTAAAATTTTTTAATGGCAGTAAAAAATCCTTAGGAATGCCGTCCTTCGGGGAGGACGTTAAAATCTGGTACCGAGCCTGTGCGATGTCAGGTACTCGGTTAAAGATCCCTATCCTAATAAAACCTGGATAGGCAAAATTTAGGACTCCCACTGTAGCATCGTCCGATTAGCCATAGTAGCATAAAGTCATGTTAAATAAATAAACAAACAATAAGGGAAAGAATTGAGATCGTGAAAATTTCTGATTTTGATTTTTCACCGAAAATAAACTTTTTAGGGTCCCTTGAGTCCAGAGGACTAAGTCCCGCAAAAAGGAATATGTGTGTACACGTGTGTGGAATTCTAGCTCAAAAACTGTTGCATGAAACTGAAATTTCATATTTTATAAGCGTATATGGTTGAGAGTGCCAGTGTTACAGCAACTTTTTTATAAATCAAAATCGGCGAACCAGAAGTTTCAATTTATACCATAAAAGCAGCTCTATAACGATTTTGATTGAACTAGCTATATCGAAATAAAATTTAATGGCATTAAATATGATTTAATGCACATTTCTTTGTTATTGAGATAATCTGACAGGGCTTAAATGCCGGTGTTTTTAATCTTCTTCTTCTAAAGTAAGCTGAGGGAATTTGATATCCCATTAAAGGATAAATGAGCAAAACTTTTTTTTTTTAATTCAATTTTTGTGTTGCTGATCATAAGAATCTAAATATAGATGTATAATATACCTCTGGAAAGCTAAAGATTTTATAAACAAATATTATAAATTATACAGAAAATTGTAAATATTAATGGAGAGTGATGAAAAGCTGATAAAACTGATTGTTGTAGAAAGTAATATTAAAGATTATTTAATAAAGCATGTGTTCCCATCGAAACAATGTAACAATCTAATTAAACTTTTTCATCACTAAGTGTAAAAATTCTAAAAATTGATTAAACAACGGAGGTAAGTTAAAGTCGTTTGTTTCGCGCTCCAGAATTTTTTTATGAATTGCAATAATGAGACGACTTATGATACACCCGACAAAGTAAAAAAAAAATTTTTGTTCGGCTATAATATGTAGGTATAATCGATAGTTTTCTTATATCTATCTTATAGGTCTAACTTTTTAATTCTATGGTTCAATCCTTACCCGCTCATATTGATCCCTCCAGTCCACATCGAAGGCTCAAAGAAGCCACTAGATCTATTGTTGAATTCGACAATTGGAGTTCTTGCAATGGTCGAATCCTTCAGTGATGTCCAGAGTGCCCCTGGCCTAAGAGCTCTCACAAAGCCACCCCTTGCTTTTCAGTGGCAGGAAGAGATGCGTTGGGTTTTCAAAGGTTTACTTTACCCATTACATTTGGAGAAGGTATAAGGTTTCTGGATTCACAGGATGCTTATCATTTTTATTTTTTTTTAATAAGTGTGGATGTGATTTTGTATTTATATTTTATCATTATTCCCATGTTCTAGTTTATCATTAAAAAAAATATTTAAAAAAACATAATTTTCTTCAAAAAATCAAGATTTAAATAAACCCAGGTTAACAAAAAATAGTAGTAAAATTGGTGAATGAGTTGGTTGGGTTTGCTGTCACCAAGGAATAACAAACTAATATAAAAACTTATTATATTTCTGTGCCGACGTTTCTGCCAAGATTTTGGGCCTTTGTCAGGGCTGATAAAAAAAAGATAACGACCAATAAAATTAAAAGAAAAAATAATGAGTTGAGTAAATTAATAACATGACAGTAATAAAAAAAAAGTGGAGAAACAAATATTAATATAAATTCATAATATATGTAACTAATTAAAGTTTAAAGAGAACATTTGTATAAAAATTAAAGCTTAAATGTTTTACTTACATATTACTTAAAAATTGTTCTTCTTTAGTAATTTAATTGTTTACATAATTTTTCTATTTAAATTTTAATTAGTTGCATATATTATTATTAGTTTTCACTGATGTTTATTTCCATAGTTTATTACTTTCACTTACTATATATAGTAAGGAAAGTATTGCGATCGTGAAAATTTTCGAATTCCAGTTTTCAACGGAAATACACGTTTTAGGGTCCCCTGAGTCCAAATAACCTAGTCCCGCAAAAAGGTCTGTGTGTGTGTGTGTGTGTGTGTGTGTGTGTGTGTCTGTGTGTGTGTGTGTGTGTGTGTGTGTGGTAACTCCCGGGCGGAAACGGTAAGTCCTATGAAATTGAAATTTCATATTTAAGACAACTATACGCCAGAGACGTGACAAAACTTTTTTCATCAAAATGAGCTTACCAGAAGAGGCACTTTATACCATGCATTTTGCACCTTTTTTCGATTTTCTCAAAAACGGTTCCGACGATTTTGATTAAACTCGCTATATCGATGTAAAATTTAATGGGCTTTAATATCATGTAGGTTTTATTTGGATAAAAATGGTCTGACAGGGCTTAAATGCCGATATTTTAAATTTTCTTCCCCTAAAGTACCTTTAATTTTTTAGATTCAATAATAATAACTAGATTATCTTGTTAACGCTGATGAAAAACAGGTAAATGTATAAATTGAATAAATTCGATACCCAACTAAAGGAGAAAAACAGAAAAAATATATTTTTAATGAAATTTTTCGTTTTTGAACATAAGAGCAGTATTATACATGTATGATATACCGCTGGAAAGCTAAAGATTTTAGAAAAAATATCATCTCATACACAAGCTTTTAGAAGTTAATAGAGAGTGATGAGAAGAAGATAAAACTAACTGATTATTTTAGATAATAATATAATAGATTTTTTAATTAAACACATGTTTCTATATAAATTCAATTTGATTAATTCATTAATAGTTTCACGTATTTTTATCTCTAACTGTTGAAAATTCTTTCATTGATTTTAAAAATAATTTTAAAAGCACTGATAATTTTTTTTCTTATTATTTACCTTTTCCCTACAAAACTTGACCCGGAGACTGGGACTTACTTTTTTATTTTAATGAAAGTTTATATTTAATTTAGTATTTTATATATTATCTATTATTAAAATAAACAATCAAACGAATAAATTAATATATATGCATATCTAATATTTTATTACATACATGTCTTTTTATTTATCATTGTTGATTTGGAGGCATTTATAACAGTTACCTGTTTCCCTCGATTGCGAAAATTCAATAATTATGTATAATAATCGGCTTACCGAACTCGAAGGTTTCCACTAAATGTTGCCTTTGGCCAGCTTCTCCATTCATGCCCTGAGTGTATGTGCTCCAGCGCCCTCGCGCAGCCTCCACTGGCTCTTAAGACCAGTGACGCGGCTGAATGAGAGGCGCTGGGATCTTTTGGCATTGTGCCTCGACATCCACTAGTGGATCTCGAGGTTTGATTTAGTAATCTCAGGGGCAGTTTGTAAATAGGTATGAATGTGATCAAGATTGTTATTATTATTTTCTTTATAGTATTTATTTAATTTTATGTGTGTATATATATATTTTTTTTTTTTTCTTTAATTTAATTTACAATGTACATATGGGATGAATGATTTATTCTATCTGTAATACTCATTGCCCCAGAAGGTGGCCGATTGTATCATCTCTTAATAAAATAAATTTAAAATAAAAAAAAATAAAATGTTGCCTACACACATTCGTCCAAGCCCCCGATATCAGACAACGCTATCTTCCCATCGACGCCTCAACATCTCTCGGACACCTACAGTCAGTTCTGCGCCTACAATTTTTTTTTTCGGAATTCGTTTTTCACTGTTTTGGATTCGTTTTGAACCCAAAAACGATTTTCTTACAAACATATTGAATAAAAAAAAAAAAAAAATGTCTACCTGATAACATTTTTCTTTGCCGGGATTTTACGACCTGCTATTATCTTTGATATCAGTTTTAATGATACGAGGAAGGTGATGGTTATATAAAGATTCGGTATTTAGTAAACATTAAGTTCAATTTTTCTCTAGTTGGTAGAAATTTATTCAGGGCATGGCGTCTAGACGAGTTGTAAAGATGAAAGCAGCCCCTAGGAGGTGAATAATTTGAAATTTTTAATCCTCTTTTCCTGTTATCGACCAATTTAATCCGTTATTTAAATATTTAAACATATGTTATGGAATTTGTATGTTTGCGATAATCTCAAATCGTTCAGATAATTTTTTTTTTTTCGTTCATACCGAGACCCAAACAATTGTTTGAATAAACTTAAAGAAAATGTCAAGTTAATTTAAATTTTTTATTATTCAATTTTCGTTGGAAGCATATGTTCAGATTAAATGATAGAGCAATATTAAATATTGCGTATAATAATCAGTAATAAGTTTATGCCGCATTCGTCACTCTACATTTTTACAATTTTTACTTCAATAATTTTTTTTTTTAAATCTTCAGCTTTCCAGCGGTATATTATGAACCTATAAAGCCGTTTTTTATCAACTGTAATAAGATGATAAGGTAATTTTTTTCGAATTGAGGATTAGACAAACTTAAGATACTGTATCGTAATTTTTTTTTTTTTAAATTGGCATTTAAACAGTGTTATACTGTTTCGATCAGAATAAAACGTTTATTATCAAAATAAACCCATTAAATTGTACGAATTAGCAAGTTTAATAAAATAGATTAACTGAGTGAGATAAAGAAAGTAGTAAAAAGGTGCAAAATGCATGGTATAAATTGGTGTCAATAAAGCCCTCAACACTTAAAAATGTAGCAAAACATGTAAAAAAAACATTGCTATATATTTAGTATATAACTATTTTATTAAACTCTTTTTATTAAATATTTTTGGTATATTTTTTTTTTTTTTTTAGTAGTTGATCTTTGTGTTTTACGCCATGTAAAAATTTCGAAAAATAATAATTTTATAATCAAATTCATTGTCTAATTACATACTATCGAATATGACTTGAAATGTACATGGTTTATTGAGGATATGTTAAAATAGCACTTGTCTAAATGTAAAAATGATTATGTAAAAAACAAATTCAAAAAATACATTTTTTTAAAAATTATTTTTGTTTCAGATATCTCTTACAACAGGCTTACATCTGTTTCGAACGGCATCTTGTGTCAATTTGCTCGTCTTATACTCTGTAAGTATATGGGCGGTTAAAAATTGCCGTACAATTTAAGAGTATTTAATAACTTATTTTAAAATCTTTTACTGTTATTATTGTATTTTATTAAAGCTTAATAAATGAAAAATTTTGCTCTATTTATGATAATACATTGCATAAATCTATTCTGATATAAAAAGCCAACAACCACACCGTGCACATACACACATATACCAATACATACGTTTATTTAAAAATAAATGGTAGCTTGGCGTAGAGAAAAAAATTAGCATCTGATGCGGATTCGTATAATGAATATTGTGGACAAAAATTTATTTGGCATCCTGTGAATTATTGAGTTTATTTTTTAGGAAAATCATTTTAATAATGTATATTATTGTATAAATTATTCCTAATTTATAAATAAATTATTTATAAATATGCGTCCTCTTTCCATAATGCCTATCACACCTCCTTAACTTAATTGTTATTCACATTCACTGAATGTGTAAATAGAAATATTAAGAAGATTAAAAAAATAAAAAATAATATTTATTATATATATATATATATATATATAATATATATATATATATATATATATATAAAACTTTTTAATTATATTATACACTCTATTTTATTAGTTTAATTTGCTTTTTTTAAAAAATTATGTTTGGGACATGTTTTTGTGAGTATTTAAAGAAGTGGTAATTATTACCTAAACTATTGCAAATATGTTTAAGCAAAGGTATTTATAATCAAAAATTAAGCTATGTTTAAGGATCTATAAATTAGTATATATGTATATGGCCACTAGAACTTTGATATGATTTGTTTCATTCCCGTATTCGTTCATAACTTAATAACATTTTATAACTCCGGACATAAAGGATAATTTGATATGAGAAAGAAGCTTTGATTCAATTAAAGAGAGGTCCGGCAACCTCTTGCTGTATTGCCAAATCTCCCATTATGAGAGAGACTTAAAATTCAGTATTATTTTTTAGTTTATTAAATAATTATACATACAGATATAGAAATATATAATTTATGAGTCCAAAAATATCTTTTTTTAATTACTAAACGATTTTTAAAGCATTTGGTTATAATTTTTTGTTATTGTTTTAAAGAAAATATGGATTGGCTACACTGGGCACCTGACCGCTTCGTCCATCTTTCATATTATTCTTTCTTTCTTCTGCCGTCTCCGGGTGCGTTACTTAGTGATTCGGTTCAGTGAATATTAATTTAAATTGTAATTTTCTTTTGTTATGAATCATCTTATGTATTACTCACTGTTAAAATTCCATTACGTGTTTAGTGTTTTTAAAAATAAGTGTTTTTTATCGTTTTTCTCGATTCGAATCTCGAAAAAATGGCTGATAATTACTACTTCTGTTTGGAAATCGCAACTAATCAAATTGTGAGTACAATTTATTATTAACATTATAGATTTCTATTGTAAAACGGATTTTTCTAAAATACATTAATTATTTGTACAATAAAGGGAATTAAGATTCAGGTGTTTTTTGTTTTTTTTTAATGAAATTGTTAAAAATAAAGCATAATATTAATTATGTACATGTCTATATTATTTTTGATTACCTAACTTAGAACTATATATTTCTTAATACCTTTAATCGGTTCTTTATTTATTGTCTGAATCACATTATTGCATAATTGAATATAACATTTTATACAAGCAACTTTGGGTAATTGATATATATATATATATATTATATATATATATATATTTTTTTTTATATTTGGAAATAATTTAGGCTTATATTATTTTTTTCATACCAATACAACTTAAATTAATCATGCGCTTTTACTGTTTTCAAATATTACTTCTTTTAACTTTCTATTGCTTTTATTATACATTTAAGAATGTTAGTTAAAAGTTAATTGAATTTAAAAAAAAGTTTAACGTAATTATTAATACTTGTGATATTTTTTTAACTTTCCATTATTGTTCATAGTGAATAGTTTTTGATTTTATATTTTTTATCAGCTTAAACTTACCTGCAACTGATTTCAGTAGTATTTTCACTGTGAATTACATAACTACCAATAACTAGTGCAAATTATAACTCCTATTTTGCTGTAATAATTGTTCATTTAATTATATTTATAATGATTTGATCTATCTATCTTTCTATCTATTATTTAATTTATTCAAATCAAAATACAAAAAAATGTTCAAGTAAGGGTATACCTAGAAAATAATTAGAGAATTTTTAAATGTTCCATAATTTTTATTGTTGATTACTATGTGTTTTTAATTAAAGCTTTATTATTCTAATTAATTTAATTTGAACACGCATTTTCTGATTATATTATTTTTATAAAAACATTAAACAATCGATTACTACTTAGCAATTTAACTAGTCTTTAAACAAAATAATAAGTTTGTAATATTTCTCTATAACCTTGTTATGTAATATTATTTAAACTTTCTTTTTGCATCATTTTTATGCTTTGATTATATTGTGATGTGTTTTAATCATTTTTTTCTTTCTGTTGTTACTAATGAAAAAATGTTATTTGTTAAATTTTGTTACCTGTTTTTTTTTTCTTGTTGGTTTGCTAATTATAGGAATTTCTGAAAAAAAAATAGGAAAATATTTTGGGGTTAAAGTTTAAAGATCGTAATTTCGAAGTCAACTGTGTCACAATACATTTCTAAATAAGAGTGAATAGTTTGGTTTTGATATACATTATCATCGGATTTGTTTTCACATATCACCATATATTTACTATTTAAAAATTCAGGTGCATGTAGCACACAACTTTTACCTTCCTACTTATAATAAATTTTATATTTAGTTCTCATTAAAACGTTACAATTTGGACCTCTGGTGTAGTGGCTAACATAACGGTCTTCTATGCCCAAAGGAGTTCAAACCTGCAAGTGGCTCTAGAAGATTTTAATGGGAGTAAAAAATCCTTAGTTATACCGTCCTTCTGAGGGGGAGGCGTAAAAGTGGTTCCGCGTCTGTGCGTGTCAGGTATCAAGATTCTCATCCTAATTAAACCCGTGTAGGCAAAAATTGGGACTTTTACTGCATCATCTTCCGATTAGACACATTAGCAAAATGTTACGTTTAATATATAAACAATAAAGTTTCAATTTTCATGGTAAAGTGTGTTCTCCTGAATTAGTTTTAAACTATAACCTATTAATTATAACAATTACTTAAATTAAAGGATATTTGGTCCCACTCCTTTACCTCCTACAGCTTTAATTGTTATTTATAACAATTATTAAAATGCTGAGGTTTTCCATAGGTATATTCTATATCTATATTATAACTCATATTTTTAGATTTTTGTTTTTATCCTGAGAAAATATTTCTTCTTTAATTAATTGTAAAATTATTATTGTTTTCTGTATATTTTTTTATTAGATGGGTAGGAGGATTTTTTTTTAAATGGCGTGAAAACTTTAATGGAATAAAAATCTATAATTATATTTGTTTAGTCAAGGAGATACCCATTTCCAACATCCTTTGAATTATATCCTTGTTACTTTTAATTTTTGATTTTGTATTTATTATAAATGGTAGTGAATTTGTGTCTAGGATCATGGTAGTTTTAAAAATCATTATATTTGTTTGAAACACAATGAGTTTGTAGATTCAGGTTGCATGCATTAAGCAAAAGTAATGATTTTCATCAGCAACATACGAATAAATAACCTTTGCTACGTTGTTTCGTATTTTTGATTAATGTTATAGATAATATATATGTACTTGTAAATTAAAAATAATCTAATTGTTAATAATTAGTATTTATTTATTTTATTGATACAGGCAATCCACAACATAGATGATGTTTGCCGACGTAAAATATTGCTATTTCAAATATATTACCAATAACAGTTCATAGTTGTATAGATTGAGAAGGTTAGATGTATGAAAGGTTGGTAGGCATATGGAGAAGGCTAATTAATGGAGTGATAAACATAATTTAATTGCAATAAAAATACAACTGAAAGAAAAATCAAAATATTAAGCATAAATTATTCATGATACAATAAAAATCAGTATACTTCGGGGCATTAAATGGATTCATATAATTTATTTCTTTTTAAATGATCTGGAAGGTCGACACCTATCAGTTGCCTGCAGTCTGTCAGTAAGTGTTTTATAGTGATTGGTACGTTACACTGTTCACTGTAAAGTCTTGGTGTTCTAGTCAGTAAATGTTAGTGCGTTAGTCGTCAGTGTCCTATTCTGAGTCTTGATAATACCGCTTCCTCTCTTTTATTATTTTGTATAGATGATTTCCACGGAAATACTGTTTCTTTTATTTCCCTGAGTTTGTTATCCCTTTCTTTGGTCCAATTAAACTGCCATTTGTCCATGATTATTAATTTTATAAGACTATAGAGATCATTATGTGGAGTGTCTAAGCATTATGTGGAGGTGGAGGTACGAAGTACCCCTGAGTCATGATTGTCATACATCGTAAACTTAATAATTAGTGTATGTTGTTAATTACTTACTGATTACCAACAGATTTGATCCAATTCAAGTTTTTTTTTTGAGATTTTTAATTTTTCGCTGACTAATATGGATCATATTAATATAATGATATTATATTTTGTTGAGTAATATATATGGTCTTTGACCTATTATGTATGATAATCATGGTAAATATGGATTGGCCAAATACAGTAATGGTTCAAACTTGGACTCTTTAGTTATCAGACAAAGATTGTGATGATGTTTGTGCGTTTTAATTCATATTTTTATTCTATTTCATCCGGTTTGAATTCATGAATATGTAGGTATAATTTTGATATATTCATCCTACTTGAAATCAAAGTCAAGAGCAAGTTCGATCGGCTTCGTGGAAACTTGGTAACGTAGGTAGAATTTTTTCACACTTTATGTTAATTCAGAATGCAAAGGTGTTGATATAATGTAGGTGTTAATTGGTCATTACTTCAAAGATTTATGTTTGCATTTTCCATGGTTAAAGTTTTATTATTGTCCTATGAACTTTCCATTTAATAAGAGAGATGAGTCATCCGTGTTAATTAAAAATGTAATTATATGCATTGCTTCTTCAAATAATCTATATGTTATTACTATAGTTTCATCCACTATCTAATTAAAATCACATTTAGGTGGAGTACATCGTTATTAGTAAATTGTATAATTTAATTGCAAAATTTCTGTTTTTCATAATGACACATGCCTACTTTATTATATTGGGTTGATGCAAAATTAATGCAGGTTTCCTCTATTGCAATATCTTAATTCCAATTGTGTAAACAAAGCTAATCCTAACATTGATCATTATTATACCAAAACAAACCTTATCTAATACCCTCTCTTTCACCATGAATTTGTTTAGTAAAATCGTTTTGTTCAGTGTGTTCAAAGGTCTTGAATCGAAAAAGTCAAAGTGCGATTTTCGTCAAATTTATTTTTACGAATTTAAATTAGGGCGCAGCGCTGCGCAAACGGCTCGTAATATTAATGAAGTGTGGGGTCAGGGGCTATTAATGAGTGCACGGTGCAGCGTTGGTTCCAGAAGTTTCGCAGAGGAGATTTCGACCTCGAAGACAAGGAAGGTCGGGGCCGTCATCTTGCTCTGGACAACGACCAGCTGAGGTCAAAAGTGGAAGAAGACCCAACCAAAACCACACGAGAAATGGCGGCGGAACTCGGAACTCAAAAATTGCAACGTCTTTGCCCAGCATTGATGAATCGGAAGGGGCCGATCCTGCTCCACGATAACGCCAGACCACACGTTGCACAACCAACGCTTCGACGACTGCACGAGTTGGGCTACGAAGTTCTCCAACATCCGCCTTATTCATCTGACCTCTCTCCTACAGACTTCCACTTTTTCAGGCATCTGGACAACTTTTTGAGGGAGAAAAATTTTCAAAACCAGGACGACATTGAAAATTCTTTTCGTGATTTCATTGAGTCCAGGGATTCGGATTTTTTTTCTGGTGGAATAAGAAAGCTTGTTGAACGTTGGCAAAAGTGCATTGATTCAGATGGAAATTATTTTGATTAAATATATATGGTTAAAGTAAAGATATGGCGTATTTACAATACCTACTAAAAACCTGCATTAATTTTGCATCAACCCAATAGTTTAATTCGAATCTCAGTTTCTTAGTCTCATTGTCTTTTGAGTTTTGAATATTTCTTATGGTTTTGTATTTAGATTTGAGGATCCCCTTCTTGATTTAGGCTCTATAAATTGGGTATAAAAAGGGTAACCGAAAATTGGAGGAAAACCAGCCAAGTCACCTTCTTGCTTAGCATTTCAAGACCTTTCATGGGTTGTAAAGATACAGTTTTTTTTTTTAATTTATACTCTATTTTATAAACACTATTTTACTTCTCACGATATTTTTTTTACTTTTACTTTGTATGAAATATAAAGTAAGAGAAGGTATTGCGATCGTAAACATTTTTTCACCGGATATATACCTTATAAGGTCTCTGGAGTCCAAATGACCAAGCACTGTGTGTGTGTGTTTGTGGTGTCTAGGTAAGTTGTAAAAAAGCTGAAATTTCATATTTTAGAAGGGTATATGCCTGAGATGTTACAGAAACTTTTTCAACAAAATTGACGTACTAGAAGTTTTCAATTAACACGTTTATGCCGGCGTAGGCCACCGGTGGCCCGCACTTGTCTGTCTTTTTTTGGTCTTAGTCTGTCTAATTGCGGCGCGTACCATCAGTATTTATTTTCATATCCATGGTATCTATTATTTACAAGGGCAAATATAAAACATTTGTTTTTGTTGTTTATTTAACGTCACTTTATGCTACTATGGCTAATCGGACGATGCTACAGTGGGAGTCCTAAATTTTGCCTATCCAGGTTTTATTAGGATAGGGATCTTTAACGAGTACCTGACATCACACAGGGTTTGAAACAGGGTGACTCCCTTTCACATGTTTTATTTAATATAGCTTTAGAATATGTCATAGAAAAAGTGACGTGTACCGAGAAAGGTTTAAATATGGGTGATAATATTCCGGTTTTGGGATATGCCGATGATTTTATACTGCTAGGTGAAGACACGGGAACCTTACAACTAAATACAAGTGTGTTAATAAAAACCGGTAAACATATAGGTCCCGAATTAAATACCGATAAGACGAAATATATGATTAGTAGCAGAAATGGTGACGGTCTTGATGATATTAATATATCGGGGCATACGTTTGAACACGTAGAAAATTCAAGTATTTAGGTTCAATGATAACAAGAAAAATGAAATTCAGAAAGAAATAAAGTCCCAGTTAAAGGTGGGAAATGCGTGTTATTATTCAGTTGAGAAATTAATTTGCTCACAGCTTTTGTCTAAAAACTTAAAGGTTAGAATTTATAAAACTACTATTCTTCTGACGGTTCTTTAGAGATGTGAAACGCTTACTTTGAAGGATGAACAATGGCTTAAGGTTTTCGAAAATAAGGTACTGCGTAAAATATTTGGTCCGAAGACAGATGAGGCCACTGGGGAGTTAAGAAGGTTGCACAACTCGGTATTTGTACCCTGTGAATATAATTAAGTTGATAGCATCAAATGGGCGCGTAAAGTGGTTGGGCTCGCTGAGGAACGGATTCCGAGAAAGTTGGTATTCGCTGAACCAACTGGTAGGCGTCCGAAAGGTAGGCCGAAACGTCGATGGGAGGATTGCATTAAGGTTGATCTCGGGGGCTTGGGCTTGACCGGCGAACATTGGAGGAGTCTGGGCAGGCGAAGTTTGGTGGTATCGGTATCGAACCTTCGGGCTCGGTAATACGACTCAATTAACACGTTTATTTCCAAACGTTTTTGTATCCATTCAAGGAAATTTTACAGGAGTACGCAAAATTACTACATTATTAAAACAATTTATTCGATTCTTTTGGTATTGGAATCTAGATTTTTTTCTATCACCATATTAAACTTATGGAATGAAATGTTTTGGTATGATTAAGAACGAAAATTAATAATTAACTAGTACCTTTAGAAAATCGCGTTTATAGGACTTGAGATTTTATTAGATAAAATCGATTTGAAAATGTTGATAGAACTAAATGATGAGAATAAAAATATGTAAAAACTCTGCGTAATTTATATGTAAAATATTATGTAAAAAATATGTAATAACCCAAAGAAAACGATCTTATCATCACTGTTAATCGCAATATTTCTGCTAGTTCTGAACCAATGATTATTTTTTCGTTTTGTAGCAAATTCTATTCTCTATGACATAGCACTAAATTAAAATTTTAAATAACCAGCTGATATCAACGACTGGGTGTTAGGATCATCGAGGCATGGCTTAGTATTTTGTGGTGGATCAAAAAAAAAAATGGTCCTGTATTTAGGAGAAATTCTGTGGATAGCGGACAAACGGATTTATTTGTGTTCATTTTTCGGATTCTACGTATCTTGAAACGCAAACCTCAAATTTTGAGGGGGGAGGTAATTTTTTTTATTTGTTGATAATAATAAACGAAAATATCAATTTCGTAAAAAATGTCCCTTCAGTACCTTTTGGAAATCAACGCATCAATTATTGAATTTCTGACGTCACATTTTTTGGGAGGTTGAAACCTAATTTTATTAGGCATTACTTCATTGCTTCATTTTCTTTCTAATTTGTTTCCTTTCAAATTTCGGAGTAAATATATCTGAATCACTTAACAAGAAGAGAACCAATCAACTCCAGCCGATATCTTTATAGAATAGACTGAAACCGGGGTTACCATTTAATCTTGGGAGATGGTCGGTAGCATTAGGTGGAAAGCTGAGGGTAGTAATCAGTCAATTGGTTAGTGACACTGACATTGTGAATGTTAGAACTTTAATTTAGCAAAGTGGATCTACCTTCTTTCTCCAGGCTGAATTCCCGTTTTCCATCTGCCTTGGACAGATATTTTTTTCTCTTGTTTATATTTATCTAATACATTTTGCAAGTAATCATTTTGAGATCCCTCGGTTTTTTAAACAAATATTTTTTCTGTGCCTTTAATATAATTAAAATGTATTAATTATCGTATACAGTATATCAAAGTAGATTTTTACAATTACCTTCTCTTCTTTCTTTATAATATTTCATATGATTAATGTGATATTAATTAAATTGAATTGAATTCATATAACTTGTAAGTATTAAAAGATTTAATAACTTACTTTAATTTTAATTACAAAAGTATTATTTTTTTTATTCTTATATATTACAAGTTGTCATAATTGACAATAATAATATTGCTACAGGATCACATTCATACAATGTAGACAAAAGGAAAGTCAAATTATATAAAATGAAATTAAAATAAATAAACGTATACAATAACAAAATTTGTAGAAAAAATAACTACCAATAAATGAAGGTTAACATATAAATAAACAAAATATGTTCAAAAAGTATTATTAAAATGAAATAAATTCTAAATAAATAAATATTGTGTTGGGTTACAGGAGACAAATTTGCAATTACATTTTTGTTTTAATACAAATATTTTTTTTCCTTATGTTACCGTTTTTAGTACTGTAGTTATTTGGTTATCAACTCAAAATTCTTTTAAATTATTATTTTTCTTTATTTTTTACCTAATAATAATTTATTTGTTAATTACTTGTTACCTAATAATTCTTTTTTGTAAAGGTTTAATATACATATTAAAAAATCTAGGCTTTCATGACCTTAGGATTTTCCCCTTTAAAACCAAAACAAACAAACAACTATTAATAAATGAAAATTAATAACTTACCACCACTAAACCAATAACAATTTTACTTTCATTTACTAATTTATGAAAATTTTAGGATCTGATCTACTGTGTCCAAATGATCTATTCCAGCAAAATAGCCCAAGTATGTGGTGTTTAGCTCGCAAAATATAAATTGTATAAAACTGAAATTTTCTATTTTAGAAGTGTATATGCCTGAGATATTATAGCAACGTTTTTAACATAATAAATAAACCAGTAAGAATCACATTAACTATGCATTTTGCACGTTCTTACGAGTTTCTCAAAATCGGCTCTAACCCTTTTGATTGGACTAGATATATCGGAGTAATATTCAAGGGGTTTTATTATTATTATTATTATTTAGGTTTTATTCTGAATGAAATTGTCTGACAGGGCATAAATACCGAATTTTTGAATTTCTTACTTTTAAAGTAACTTTGATTCTGTAGATTCTAAAAAATTAACCATACCATCTTATTAGCATAGATAAAAATGGCTTAATATACCAGAAGAAAGAGTTTAATAGAATAAGGAGAAAAGAGCAAACATATTTTCTTTGGAAATATTTTTTAACCTTGGAAACCTGTAGATTTTAGAAAAAAATTTATCTTTTATACAAAGTAGAGGATAGTAATGTTAAATGACGATTAGGATATAAACGTATATGATTATTTTAAACGTATACATAGTTTGATGTTGATATATTATAATCTAAAATATGTTTTAAATTCTAACATTATTTAATTATCCTTAAATTGTTTTTAACTACCGAGGTAAGTGAAAGTTATCAGCTGCCTTCAACAGATGTTTCAGAAACGTCACTAATTTTCTTCAAATATTTTTAGGTAATATTTAAGTATGAAATAAACAAGAAAACAGTTTTCTGTTTTGTTTTTTTTTTACACTTTTCATTCCGTTTTGACATGTTTAAATTTCGCGATTCTTGTTTTCCGCGAATCCCTTCTAAACCACTTAAAAATGTAATATGCCACAAAATAAGTAATATTAAATTGACTGCTTATCTCAAGTTTTGGATATTTCTTAAATTTTTCTTATGGTTTTGTATTAAGATTTGGGGATCCCCTTCTTGATTTAGGCTCTATAAATTGGGTATAAAAAGGGTAACCGAAAATTGGAGGAAAACCAGCCGTCACCTCCTTGCTTAGCATAAGACCTTTCATGCGTTGTAAGGCACAGTTTTTTTTAAATTTATACTCTATTTTATAAACACTATTTTACTTCTCACGATATTGTTTTTACTTTCACTATGTATGAAATATATAGTAAGAGAAAGTATTGCGATCGAAAATATTTTACAGGAAATACACGTTTTACGGTCTCTTGAGTCCAAATGACCAAGCACTGTGTGTGTGTGTTTGTGGTGTCTAGCTAAGTTATAAAAAAGCTGAAATTTCATATTTTAGAAGGGCATGTGCCTCAGATGTTACAGCAACGTTTTCAACAAAATTGACGTCCTACAAAAGCCACTTTATACCATGTATTTTGCACCTTTTTACAACTCTGACTTTATTTAATTATTCTTAAATTGTTTTTAATAACTGAGGTATGTGAAAGTTGTGCGTTGCCTTCAACAGACTTTTCAGAAACATAACTAATAATAATAGTCTTTATTTATATGCAAATATAAAGTTAATTTCTCTTCGTTATGTATACAAAATCAAAACATAATATTTACATGAGATATATTTACATATAGACCTTCCCAATGGGAGATTAGAGTCTTTTGGGCGGAGACTAGCCGAACCTAAAACTTAAAACTTGAGCTGCTGCTGGCACTGAGTTTTCCACAACTTCCTATCTTGTGCATATCTTATTCATAGAGAACCATCGTTTTTCCTCAATTCGTCGTCCCAGCAGAAACATAACTTTTTTCTACAAAACAACAACTTTTTTCAGAAACATAACTAATTTTCTACATATATTTTTATGTGATATATAAATATGAAATAAACAAGAAATCAGTTTTTCATTCTCTTGTCTCCATTCTTTCATTTCCTTCTGGCATCTTTAAATCTCTATGTTGCGAAAATGATTTCGCGATTCTTGTTTTTCCGCGAATTCCTTCTAAACCAGGCGTCGGATTTTGATACGGTTATCACATCATATGGAGCATCCTTTCCTGAAGGTTTAGTAGTAAAAAAGTTTTCTTTAAAAGTAAAATTAATTTTTCTCTAATCGAGTCTTCATAAAGTTATTCCTTAAATAAGAGTAGCGATATGGATATTTAATATACTGTTTTAAGGTGCAATCTTTTAGAAAATTTAATATGCAACAAAATAAGTCATACACATTAAAAAGACTGTTTTGACTTTATAATCATCGGCAGTTCTCAGTATATAAAATTTCGCGATTTTTGGCTTTCGATCATTACATTAAAACCAGCAGACGGGATTTTATAAGGTTCTCTCCGAAGGTTTTTAAGTACAATAAATTTCAAATAAGATTTTCTTTAGTTAAAGCATCAAAAGATCATTCCTGAAAAATGAGTTATAGTAATACATAGATAGAAAGTTATTTCAAGTCTATAAACTTTTGAACATATTTTCTTCTCTTATGAGCTGATGATTACAAAGCAATGATCAACCAAATAGTATTTCCTGAATCTTTCGAATTGCCCCCCGTGCGAAGCAGGAATAGGTCTAGCCTAAAATAAAGCACTTACTTCGCAATTTAGTGTTTACAGGAAGGTTAAAGTTGTTTTTTTATTGCCTCTTCTTTCAATTTCTGTTTCACTTCCAATATAACAGATGACCTGTGGGTGGTAAAAAGTGCAATCTAATTTATAGGTTTTTCTGCCAGTAGTGTTTAACAAATGAGAATTCCTCGTGCTCTATACACCTAGAAAATCATTCTGAAAGCACTTTTGATCATCTTCTTAAATTAGACTTTGCTAGCCATTTTCGGCAACTCCAACACTTACTAGACAAACGCTCTGATCTTCCATTTTACTAAACAAGGCTCATTTATTCTTAATTTACTTTGAATGCTTCTCCTGTTTAATCCTTACAATATAAAATCCTTCGTTAAATCCCTATTATTACTTTCTCACGAATTAAATAATCCATGGTATCCTTAATGTTCCATTTATTGCTGCCCGAACTAGATACCATTTTTCTATGAAAAAATCTCCAATCTCATCAATAGTTTCAACCCTTTCTTCCTTTTCGATTTAGGCTAGGCCGGATTTATATATGTCCAAGAGCAAATTCGAAATGAGTTATGTCTATGAACTTTTATTTGCAGTATCTTTTTTTTTTAAATTGTCTTCAGTATTGATCCAGTATCTTGTGTACTCATAGCAACTCAGCGAAGTTGATCAGGAGATCCTAATGGGAATTTCTTCTTCTCCGAGGCTTTTGAAAAAAAAATGGCCGTAGAATTCTGATTTAGAACTTTTACTGGAGAGCACTTAATGGGCCCTGTAGTGTCTTTAAATGTGTATAATGACATTATGTTATATTTTCTTCAAATTTACTCTATGTATTTATTTTAGTACAGTTAATTTAATCCCCCTTTCCTGAACAGACGTTCTAGGAGCACACCAAACATCATGTCCCTTGTTTGTTTCGTTTTTTCCCAAAACTCCTTCATCCATTCTGACTACCTTGGATTCCTTTTTTCCTCCACAAGAATAGCCAGTTTAGAAATTTTCTGTTTGTAATGCTCTCTATCTAACGAGTCGCACAGAGGATATTTAATTTTCTTATTTCCTCCTTCATCCACCCTGACTTTTACTGAAAATTTGCTTATTGAGTCTTGCCTGGTTCGTTTGGACGAAATGCCCATACCATTAGAAACTCGCCTATTTTTTCGAACTGTTACCTCAAAGACCACAATTTTACTAAAGATGTCTTTTTTCGATCTCATTCTATACCCTTCCTGTGTTTTTCTTTCACCTTAAATTCTTCCTGAAATCTTTCTCTGTGTCTTGAGGAATTCTCCATTCCAGCTGCACTCGTAGTAACCATACCATACAAAATAGCTGGTCTTACCATAGTACTGTATTACAAAGTTTTTGTCCCTTAGTATCCATGGCTCTTTTATCTGTCTCGTTTCAATATGTATATTAAAATAAAATTCAAAAATATTAGGTAAAAAGAAAAGAAAAATCTTCCTCGAAGGTTGACTGTTGTTTATTGAATTTCCGTAGGTGCGATGTATTCCAGGTTTGAATTATCTTTTTTAATTTTAAAATGTACGTTTTTTTTTTCTCTTCTCAGTTTGCCTTGCTTTGGAACTCTTTTAGGCATACTGAATTATTTTCAGTAATAAATGTCTGAAAAAAAATCAATAAAAACCGCTCCACGTTGCTTAAGATCTTGTATTGCAATAACCCGGAAAATTATATAGTGGATCGTACACACGAATCAAATCAAATATTGTACAATTTTGTCATCAAAACAAATATCAGTTTAATCAGCTCGTTTCAATTAATTAAGTTAAAACAATTATAATTTACCATTCAATATTGTCGTGACACTTATTATCGGTGTCCATACTTGTAAATATATTTTAAAAACATGTTTCTATGACTGACATATCATTGAGTAAAGGTTTTCAAACACTAATCGTTGGATTTGAGTGGTATAAAATGGGTGCTCTTTAATTCTGATTCTAGAGATATTTAAACCCAATTTATAGATATTATAAACATTTATGGTTTATGATGGTAAATGTGAACTACATCCTATTTTATCTTACACTTCATGTTTTTATACTATTACGAGTTAAACATATGACTATCTTAGTACGGTGTTTAGTGGTGTCTCTGGAGATCTTCAGAAACGTTTATTTAATTGCTTTATCCTATTTATCTTTTGGATCTCCAGAGATACCTCTGTCATTCGATTCTACTAAGAGTTAGTGTGGCTTAATCTTTCTCCCGCCGCCCATCATACATCTCGGACCAAATACTATTCAAATCCTCGATTCATTCCCGCAACACTCGTGCGCTGCCTTCCGATTTATATATGACCCCCCACCGAATCGCAGCTTTCGTCAGATCTTTCATTATTCGATCCTCATCCATATATCCCCTCTCATATACGTAACTCCCTTTCCAATAACCTTCCAACCTTTAAATCACGTCTATTCATTTCTTCCTACCCATTAAACTTTCTAAGAATTTTGACAAAATCGGATTTTAAATGAAAATGATAAAAAAAAAAATCATAAAATTGATTTTTTTATTCCTCTTCTGTTTTCTCTTCTGCTGCATTATTTTCTATCATGTCTTGTGATGGGGCTAACTAGTTGTTTGAGTAGGCCCAGTTAGTTAGTTTTACTGTTTTGGCCGAGGGTTTGTACGAAGTTTTTAATTTTAAATTTTTCTAATTATTATTTAAATTAGTGAAATATATATGTATTTCTCTATCATTAGTACGAGAAGTTGATTTTTTATATTCATCACTTTGTTTATCTATAGATTAACAAAAAATCTATAGATAAACATAGATGTATTTTTTTTTCTTTAATACTATTCTTTATTCTTATTACTTTAAGGCATCGAAAACTTTATTTACTTTCCTGTGTATTATTCTGAAGGGACATGTCCTAAAATAAATAAATAAATTATTATCATATGTAGATTAATAGACTACGGTCTCCAACGTTGTTGTAATAATTATCTATCATTTTATTTAAGGGTAAGAAGACCCTTACGTGTATATTTGGGTACCTCTCTCTCTCTCTCTCTCTCTTATATATATATATATATATATATATATATATATATATATATATATATAAAACTTAACATTGTCATAAAACTTCAAAATGGACCAAAAGTTCCTCGTAGAAAATATTTTAACATCTTTTATCTTATTGTAAAAAAATATTTTCTTATGATTATTCTTTGAAAGTTAATATGTTGTTAACTGGCTAAATTATTTAATAACCGGTGAAGATGATTTTGCCCTGAACAGCAGACAATGAGTTTTCCTAGGGAAGTCTTGAAAACCCTCATCTCGGAGTAACTCAAGGACCAGTACTTCTCCGTTTCCTCTTATGTATACGTCAAGTGCCTACCGGCTCCGTGTTTCTACCTAACTCCTAAAAGAGAAATGTATAATTTTTGAAGTAAATTAGTTTGTAGTAAGTTGCATAATTGACTTCAAATATTTTTATCAATTTAATAATCAACTTATTTGTTTTGTTTTTTAAATAAAATAAATTAAAATGAATAGAATAAATTTTAAAAATTATAACAACAATAAGGAAAAATATTATTTAAAAAAATCTACTGCGCGGAACACAAGACTTTCGCTTACCTCCGTTGTTATAATAAATTTAAGAATTTTTAAAGAAGTTAGAGATAAAATATATAGGTAATTGAAAGTAAAAAGGTTTTAAGAGGTAATTATGTTGAGTTTCAATAGAAACATTTGTTTTAATAAATAGTCTATGATATTATCACAATACATACAGTAATCAGTTAGATTTTTTGTTTTCGTCACTCTCTATTATATTTTAACATCTTTGTTTAAAAAATAATATTTTTTTCTAAAATCTTCGGCTATACCGTTGTATATTATGCATTTATATTACTGTTCTTATGTTCAAAATACAAAAATATTTTTGCTCTTTTCTCCCTTAGTTAGTGTCAAATTCGTTTTACTTTTATATTTACCAGTTAGAGCTAGACTTGCTTAATACACTCACACCATTTTGTGGGACTTAGTCATTTGGACTAAGATAATCTAAGCTAACCTTAACCGCTTATTTTCATTAAAAAATTGAAGTTCGTAAATTTTCACTATCCCAATACATTTCAATCGAAAATCCAAGCGAAAGTAAAAAAATAAAAATAAAACAAAAGAAACTATAACGAATAGAGTAGGAAGTGGTTGATTATATCTCATGATGACATTAAATTTTGGCAATCTTACTTAAAAATTAATATATATTTTTACTCTAACTTACACATATATGAAATATATAATAAGATAAAGTATTGCGATCGTGAAAATTTTATAATGCCATTTTTTTTTCAACAGAAATGCAAGTTTTAGGGTTCCCTGGGTCTAAATAACCAAGTCGCGCAAAAATGTGTGTATGTGTGTTGTAAGTCTAGTAAAAAAAAACGGTAAGTCGAATGAAACTAATTTTTTTTATTTAGGACTGCTATACGCTCTAAAAGTTACGGCGACTTTTATTTCAAAATGGACATACCAGAAGAGCCTTGATGATTTGCTCAATAACTGTTCTAACCATGTTGATTTAACTTGCTATATCGAGGTAAAATTCAATGGTCTTTGATATTCTATAGATTTCGTTCTAATTGAAATAGTCTGACAGAATTTAAATGCCGATATTTTGAATTTTCTTCCTATAAAGATTCTTTAATTTTGTAGGTTCTAAAAAATTAACCATATCATCTTGTTAGCATTGATAAAAAATCTGGTGCGGGCAACACACGACTTTCACTTACCTCTATTTTTAAAATCAATGAAAGAATTTTCAAATACAGTTAAAGATAAAAATACGTGAAACTATTAAGGAATTAATCAAATTGAATTTCTATAGAAACATGTGTTTCATTAAAAAATCTATTATATTATCATTTAAAATAATCAGTTAGTTTTATGTTCATTATCACTCTCTATTAACTTTTAAAAGCTTGTGTATGAGATGATATTTTTTCTAAAATCTTTAGCTTTCCAACGGTATATCAAACATGTATATCACTGCTCTTATGTTCAAAAACGAAAAATTGCATTAAAAAATATTTTTTCTGTTTTCTCCTTTAGTTGGGTATCGAATTTATTCAATTTATATATTTACCTGTTTTTCATCAGCGTTAACAAGATAATCTAGTTATTTTTATTGAATCTATAAAATTAAAGGTACTTTAGAGGAAGAAATTTTGAAATATCGGCATTTAAGCCCTGACAGACCATTTTAATCAGAATGAAACCTACATGATATTAAAGCCTATTAAATTTTACATCGATATAGCGAGTTTAATCAAAATCGTCGGAACCGTTTTTAAGAAAATCGAAAAAAGGTGCAAAATGCATGGTATAAAGTGCCTCTTCTGGTAAGCTCATTTTGATGAAGAAAGTTTTGTACGTCTCGGGTGTATTAGGGTCTTAAATATGAAATTTCAGTATCATAGGACTTACCATTTCCGCCCGGGAGTTAACACACACACAGACCTTTTTGCGGGACTTGGTTATTTGGACTCAGGGGACCCTAAAACGTGTATTTCCGTTGAAAACTGGAATTCAAAAAATTTCACGATCGCAATACTTTCCCTTACTATATATAGTAAGTGAAAGTAAAAAAGGAGTAATTATATAAGTTAAACGAATTTGGTTACCAACTAAAGGCGAAAATTAAGAAAATATATTTTTAGATATTTTTTTGTTTTTTGGACATAAGAATAGGTAGTATAGATTTATAATAAATCTGGATTACAAAATAAATTAGAAAAAATAAAAGATACACAAAGTTGTACAAGGTGATGTAGAGTAATGTTAAGCGGATAAAACTAAGTAATTGATGCCGATAATAATATAATATATTATTTAATGAAACACATGTTTCTATTTAAACTCAATGTAATTCTTTAACATTATATAACAACATTATCATCTATTTATTTAAAAGTCCTTAAATTGATATTAACAACGCAGTTTAGTGAAAGTCGTGTGTTGCGCCCATCAGATTTTTTTATGTTCTAATATATTGTCATTTTTTTTCATATAAAGGCCCTTTTTCATTTCCATGAAAAAATGAACTAAATTAAATACTATTACATTTCAATTTATATATTATTTATTTCCAACCTGAAACGTCCACATCGTGTTAAAATATATTAAAATTCTGAAAATAAATTAATTTTTAAAAGTGTAGTTTTCGAATGAAAATATATACGATATTTAGAATCAACATGGCCCGTTCGTTTTTACTAGAATTTTTTAGAAACTCACTTCAATCTAATCTCTTTTTTTTTTTCATTATTTACAATTTTTCATTAAATATAGTTTTTCATAATAAGAATTTCTAATATTAATGAATCTGTTCCTATAAATTCGAAGAATTTTTGAATATTTTTTATCTCTTTTTAACCTTGATTAAATATTTTCAGTTTTTCTGATACTAATGCACATTTAGTTTTTATAATATTGAAACATTAGATCGGCGCGTCAGTACTTTTAATAAATTTTGAAAGTTTACATTTTGTTTTTCGATTCACTTCAATTTTTTAAGTTTATATTAATCTCCATAATCTTCATAGATTTTATATTCTGGATAATATTGGTTTTTGATAAGGTAGTAATAAAAACTGTTCTTACTAATATTAATACACATCAATATTTTTTTTAATTGTATAATTACTACTTTTATTTCCAATACTTTGGTTTCAAACAAGAAATACATTTCATCTTTAGTTAAATATCGAATTCGATTCACTTTTTTAAAATTTTTAAATGTGTAATTTGACGTGTTAAATTGTAGGCTGAGTCGAGAAGGAATCCCTAAAAGGTACGCGCTTAACAGATTTTAGTAGACGTCCTCGAATCTGTGTAACATTAAGCTATATACCACCGGTATAAAACCTTTGGGTTCACTAGGCCTGTTATAATTATTAAATATGTAATTAATTTTCATTTGTTTCTAACTTAAATACACATGTTGATATCGGATTATCTTATTAGTAACCTGCCTATTTTAAACTATATAATATAAATAATTATATATAATTATTATTTACTAGGTAAAAAAAATGTATAATCAATTAGCAACTATCAATTACGAGATGAACATAATTAAGCCTATTCCCTGAAGAGTCCCACATTTGTAATTCAAAGCTCATTAGTAAAGCCTGTTAAATAAATAAAAAATCAGAAACTGTTGCTTAAAAAACTTCTTTCGTACTATAATATCTGAAATTTTTTAAATTTAATTTACAAAGAAATTATATTTAGTTTTAGTTTTCATCTCCCGATTGCAGCCCAAATGTGTGCCCCAGCACTTCACCAGTAATGTAGGTACATTACCAATAAAAAGAACTGCAAAATATTGTGAATGACCAAATATCCTTAAAATGAAGCTGTGCTTTAGCAGAAGGAATCATACCCAACTCATGAAGAGTCAGTGATTCGTACTGTTTCAAGGTGCAATGAGGTGATTCGGCCAAAATCACGTTCAGCCGCCACGGGCCCGAGGTCTGACACGACGCGAGGGAGACGAAGTTCCTAGAGATGTACCGTACGCGATCGAAAATTGTGTTTGGCATCCTTGATAGTAAAAAGGTTATTCTCTCGGATCGTCGTTATCCGGTAAGGACCTTCGTATCGGGAAGCCGTCTTATTTCTTGCGGCCCTAAGACATCGATAGACAATCTTTTTCGATGGTAATCGACCCTTTTATATACCACAAGCCGATGATTCGCCCGATCCACTCTGGGCTGCTTCTCATGGATCAATATCTCCCGACCCTCGCCCACGTCTCTTGGCGGGCAGTTCGCGCCTTTTTAAGAAGTGTCTCCAATTTGTGGTTACTGACAGTGAGGAGGTCACCCGGGTCACGTCGCATTTGCCCGAAAACCAACTCAACCGTCGCTAATCTAGTGGCCGTTTGGATTGTATTATTTTACGCGATCACTGCATAAAGCATGGCATCCTAGGGATCAAGGTTTTGTCCCAACTTGAGTAAGCGAAGGTCCTCACCTAACGTGTTGTGCAGGCGTTAAACTGCCCTTTACCCTTGGTGTGATAGAGAGTATTCAACCGCCAAGCGGTGCCTAACGGCTTGCTTTTGCTTCAGATGGTGGAGTTATCATATTTCGCGAGGTCGCGCACCATTGCAGCCCACCGCAGACGACCCCAGGGGATTTCGTCTCCAGAGGATGAGCCGTAGCGACTTCGCTAAATGTTAATCACTGTTAAGCACGATTGCCTCTCGTTGGAATATATATCAAACTGTAAATACCGTAACGGTTCCGTCGTAGTGAGTGTGGCCATCTGTGTGGCTCCTTTTGGTTGACGAAATTTTTGCCTTCTGAGAAACATCGCATAGCGCAATGCAATCGCGAACCCTACGACACATTGATTTCAAGAAGTACAGCCGTTTCAGAGCACGCAGTGCTTCCTCGATTCTCCTATGGTTCGTCTTGTCCTTATGATGGTCCGCCACAAGTCGGTTTTGGACAGCGAGATTTGAAATCGTTTCTATATTTTGCTAAAAATGTAGTAAAATTTTTGTTAGTTAGACAACTGATCGGGACCCAGATAAAAACGTTTTCCCTTTTTCAGTATTTCGGTTATCGGATGGGTCGGTATCACTATGCTCGGGATGAATTTCCGATATTATTAATCATGCATAGAACCCCCCGCACTCCGCGAGCATAGCTAGGTAACGGGGCATCATAGATAGCTTTTAGTCGCTCTTGATCTGGTCGAATCTCGTGTCGGGAAATCATGTAAAGGAAAAAAAGGATTTTCTCCGAACCCGAAGCGCGATTTTTCCCGATATAACTTTAGACCGAATTCTTGGACCTTGTTAAATACTTGCCGTAAATGGTTAATATGATACCGTTCCGTTTTACTAAAAACGAGACCGTCCTCATAGATCTTGGAGAAGTCCTTGCCTTAACATCTCTGGAACTCGTCCAAGAAACGTTGGAAAGTTAACGGGACCCTTTTAAGTCCGAACAGCACTCGAACGAATTCGAAGTGGCCCCGTTTCCAGGAGATCATACGAATCTGGTGTTACTCACTCTTAAGATGTAAGGTACTGAAAATTGTCGCCACCGACATACAATCTAATAAGTCCTTGACCCGCGGGAAGGAATACTTTTTGTCTGTCGTCGCCTCGATTAATTTCCGGTAGTCGACTACCACGCCGTAGCGTTTCGCAGGCACACTCGGTTCAGTTTGCTTCTTCTACACTACCCATTAAGGACTGTTAAGGATGAGTCACTTGGTCGAATTATCCTTCAGGAGAGGAATTCATCTAGCTGCGCCTTAATAATATCGCGCATGGTTTGGGATTACTGCCTGTCCTTCACATACATGAGGGTCTCTGATTTTAGTTTGATTCTGTGGACTGTTCTCTCTGTGGACTTCAAAATATTTCAAAACAAA
This sequence comes from Piezodorus guildinii, assembly GCA_023052935.1. Lineage (NCBI taxonomy): Eukaryota > Metazoa > Arthropoda > Insecta > Hemiptera > Pentatomidae > Piezodorus > Piezodorus guildinii. The sequence continues at coordinate 70,465,553 of CM041293.1, forward strand.
TCTCCATTGTGCTCCACTAATTATGTGAAGCTTCGCTTTTTTCATTCTATGTCCCTTATCTCGATTCCTTCGTGAACCCCCTGCTTCGTCATTTAAAAGATACGCTTCTCTATTCTGTACTACGACCGACTTTTAACCGAAGGCAACCTCGCTGAAAAAAAATTGCATCCAATAATTAGATCATATGTGGGGGCATCACGGTTTCAATGTTCGATCCGTACTGTTTCAAGGTCAACGGCGATACAAGGAGGTTATTTGACTGTTTTTCTTCCCAAATATTGTAAAGTACACAATTTATACAGGCTGGATGAGCTTTAGGATGATCTCCAGACCTAAGGGTCAACCCACGGCTGATAACAGAATGAATAATTACTCCGCGACACCCAGGGTTTAACCATAGAGCCTAGTGCACCCAACACAACGTGCCCTACTCATTGAGTCATTCTACTCTCTCGCCCAAATTCTATAAATCTACAAGAAGTGATAATATACAAAAAAAATTATTTTTTCATTTATCTGCATATGATGGATGGCTTTTGATAGTGTGTGAAAATAAGAATAAGTTTGTTCTCAATATTTTTTTATTTATATTTTTATTATAATTATAGCAGAGCTCCTAAAGTCTAAACACAGTAAGAACAGACAAGAAGTAAAAACATTTTATTTGTGGGGCCTCTTGTTCTTTTTATTTCCCTGCCAGTTCTAAATTTAGCTATTTAGTTCTGGTTCTGGGGTTCTTTTATCTCTCGTTTAACCTCTCAGTTTTACTTTTTCTACCGTTTTGTTATAAGTTGGGTATTGTGTTAAGTTTTTTTAACATTTTGGATCCATTCTCCACCATGAACAAGGGTTACTAGGAACTTTACTATTCCCTTTGTTGGTCAGTTAGGAAAGCCTTATTATGAGGACATAGAATGTAGGGCGTCTTTTCCTCATATCCCTTTGTTAGAATTTCTTCGATTTCGAACGTTTTCTGTGATCTACCGTCCATATATATTTGGGAAGAAAAACGGTCAAATAACCTCCTTGTATCGCCGTTGACCTTGAAATAGTACGGTTCCTTTTAATGAAGGTACTGAAAGTACATAACAACCCTTCGTGTGTTTTTTTTTGTTTTACGTTTTTCTCTACTAAATTGCCAATTTCTTTGATGGTTCGGCGGTTAGCATCTACGCTTGACGACAAGGATTATCCTTTCAACCCTGATAAGTGTCAAGTATCCCAATCTAGTGGCCCTATAAGTGTATACCAAGTTATATAGAAAGTTTTTCGGCTCTGAGATTAATCCGATCCGAGTTGTAAAATTCTAGATATTGCAGGCTCGATTATTTTATTGTTTGTGAGATTCGTACCGCTATTTATTTGCAGTGCCCCTTTTAACTGCTACTCTATCACCTACAATTTCTCCAAGATAGTATCAAGGATATCCTCCGCCGCTAGATTGAAATGCATTACGGAACCGAAGTGGCTATGAATAGAAAGCTATGAAGCCGAGGAAACGGCCTCGAAGGCGCTAATGTGCCCATCACAACTTTGTTTTCAGGTCACGTCAGCTACACAATAACAGCTATAACTTATTCTGGTCGATGTTTGTTGCTATTTCTCGGCTAGTCTTCGGAGGGATTTAATCAGTCGCATATTCTTATGGACTCTTTGGGTCCTCTTTTAGTGTCGCAGTCAGCGTCATATCCTTCATTAATTATAATACTACCCTTAATAGTCTTATTTATTAAAATTAGATGTGTTGTTTTTTCTATCTGACCTGTCTCTAACGGGACTTACTTATACCGAAACGCTTGTAGAAACCTGATTTCAATCTATTACATCAGTATATGTTAAACTATACTACGAACTCTTATGATTAACATCCTCAATTCGGATTTTAATTATCAATATATATTTACGTACGAAGTTCACGTCATTCCATGCCAAATTAATATGTGCATGTTCAAATTGTGTTACTATGCCTGACGTAATTTTTTTTCTTTCTTGCTAATAAGCATTCTAAGAGTGCCCGCATAGTGGAGCAGCGATACAAGCTGCGATCTTAGCTCCCTGAAAAAACAAACACATGTGTTCCAATAGGGACTCGCATAGTGAAGCAGCAAGCAAGTTCAGAAAGCTTGACTTAGTCCTACTATATGAAGCGAGTTAGGGATTATTGAAGCAGTTTTTAGAGATATTACATGAAATATGAGCTATTAATGAAATATGAAATATAAGCAGTGTTGTCCGGGGAGAGGCTGTGAGTGAATCTCCATTTAATTACATCCTTATAAAAGTCCCGGAATTAGACTCACAACTTTTGGCATGAGAGATTAGTGCGCTAGCCACTCAACCACGGGTTTGATCCTATAGTAAATTATAAATTTATTGTATAGAGGAGAAAAAACAGCTCGTAAGGCAAGTGATGAAATAACAATGAGAGGTAATCTGATCACCGCTGCTCCTCTATGCGGGGGCTACTCGCTGCTTAGAGAACTCTTGGCTGTATTCAGTTAATCTCTTCGTTCATCGACGCTCCACTGCACCTCAGGCCGAATTCTATATATAATAATATAAACACTGTTTAATAGCTCATATTTCATGAAATACCTTTTAAACCTGCTTCATTAATTCCCAACTCGCTTTACAAAGCGCGACAAAAAAAAAACAAACTTGCTGACATCTTTGCTCAAAACTCAATGCTTAAGCGCGCAGTAACGCGCTCTACTATGTGTTGTGTGTGGATTACACATCAGATTAACCAAACTGAAAATTATTGATTACATATTAAAAGCAATATGTTTACAAGTTTAAATGAGCTAAAAGGCATATTTTGAAAACGTTTAGGTAAAAATAGTGTAATTTTTGTACTATTAGAATCATTGGTATTTTGGTCCAAATTTGTTTTTAAAGTTTCAAAATTATCAAATTGAAGTATCTTGAAATATTGCAATTTTTGTTGTTAAAATCATCATTAAAATCTGAGACATCAAGTTTAAGACCATATTTCTATTGTTTTATACCAGTTTATCTCGTCTCTATGTCCTCTGTACTCTGAATTTCATAGTATCACCAGATTTTGTTTACACATTTTTATATTCTGAAGTTCACTTAAAAGAAGTACATTGGGTGAGATCACTTGTGGTTTGGTGGCTAGCATAAGATCAAGGTCGCAGGGTTAAAACCTGGCAGGTGGCCCTTGGATTGTTAATGTCAGTAAAAAATCATTAGTTGTCCCGTTCTTAGGAAGGGACATAGGAAGGTGTTCTCCTGCCAGATAAATCCCTACCATAATTAAACCTGGATAGGCAAAATTTAAGACCCCCACTTTTGCATCGTTCGATTAGTCACAGAAGCATCAAGTTCCGATTGATGAATAAACAAACAGTACCTTCGGATTATATGCATTGAAATGTGAATCTAATATACGCTTGTCTTGTCTATTTCAGCTTATTGTAGAGTAATCGGTGTGTATAGGCATTTCGCACATTTGTAAATAAAAATTAATTTTATTGTTTTCTTGGCTAGACATAAATATTAATATCTACCGTTCATTTTTGTTATTCTTAAGGGGCATAGTCCCAGAATAAAGTTTTTATTATTGTTATTTTGGGGTTCGCTTTATGGTTCCAGTTTAATACTTATATTATGTTCAACGTGTAAACTTGGTTCATGGTGTGATGTTAAGAGATACATACTCATTTGTCTTTTCTAAAGGGTCTTGGGTCCAGCACTTATTAGTTAGGTAGATTCTATTTCCAGACCAACAGTGGTGCAGGAGGTAACTTAAGGCCTTCCGTGCTATCTGCTGGTTTCGAACTCAGACACGGGCCATTTCCATGTGGCCATAATATTATAATATCCTGGTCATTTCTTCCTGTTATTGATTGATTTTTACGTTTATACTAGTAATATGTCATTTTATTTAAAGTCGTTGCATTTAATCTTTTCGTCAGTTATATCTAGAAATTACATTTCTTAAGCTTTTGCAAAAATATAACACATAAGGAATGTTGAGAAATGACAAATGCTGTTTTAATATTTCTATACATATAAAATGATTTCTCGATTCTTGGTTTACGCGAACTCTTTTTAACCACAAAATGATTTTGATACGGTTTCCTCCACCATTTAGGACATTCTATCCTCAAGGTTTATAAGCAAAATAAGTTCTTTCTGTTTTTTCAATATTTCAATTCAATCATCTCTGTGATAGCTCTTTGGATTCCAAAGTGATTAGACCGTGCTCTAAGCGTCTCCGCTTATAATATGATTTATTTGTTAATTTTACTACGTTTTAAGTTGTGATTTTTTTAACAAAAAGGACCTGTGACGTTATTAGTTTTATTTAGTGTGAAGAGAAGAAGAACTTTTTGGTTTTTAATTATTTCTGATGTGAAAAACATGTGAACCATAAAGGTTAGTTTTATTTGTTTTTGTTACTTTTATTTTTCAAGTTTAAAACCTTAAAAAAAAAAAAGACTGTAGTGAGCGATTAAACTTGAAAAACCGTAATCAGAAGAAGTGTGGGGCTATGTCGCTCGAAGAACCGGGTAATATGGAGCTGCAAGAAGAGGCAGGTCCGTCAACGACCAATGAAGTTACTAACGAATGGGAACTTGTTACGGGACGAAAAAGGCCATCTCCTTCATCTGACCCAAGAATTATCAATAAAAAACGTATTCAAGTAGAAGTTAGCAACAGGTATGATCCTCTCCTAAATACAAGTAGTGTCGAACCTGACATGCCGCCAAATCAAATAGACAATGCAAAGGTAAAACCACCTCCTATATTTCTAAAAGGTATTCAAAACATAGAAGCGTTAATAGCATTTTTGAAAAAAGAAATAGGCAATAGTTATTTTAACATTAAAGCTACAGCCAGAAACACAATAATTTACCCAGCCACGCCGGAATCATATAGAACAGCAGTACGGTGCTTGAAAAAAGTGAAAGCCGACTTTCATACCTACTAGCTGCCTGAAGATAAAAATGCGAGAGTGGTTATAAAGGGCCTCCATTCTTCCACCCCAGCATCAGTAATTAAAGAAGAATTGAAGAGTTTCGGCTACGAAGCTACAAATGTCACAAATGCTATCTCGGCCAGGACTAAATTACCATTACAAATGTTTTTCGTTGATGTCACGAAAAACACTTTTAATGAAAAAATATTTGATATCAAATATATTTATTACACCCGAATAAAGGTGGAAGAGGCTCGCAAAAAAAGGGAAATACCTCAGTGCTTTAGGTGCCAGGGTTTTGCCCACACCAAATCATATTGTAACCATCAGCCTCGCTGTGTACGGTGCGGTGAAGCCCACGAAACCTCTGCATGCCTTAAAACTAAAGACACGCCTGCGAAATGTGCCAACTGTGAAGGGGCACATCCCGCCAACTACAGAGGATGCCAGACCCTCAAAAATCTGAGAGCACAGCGAACCCAAAGGTACCGCCCGCCGCCGGTGTCTGTCGAACCTCCTCCGGACCTAGAACAGTATCCAGCACTACCGCACAGCCTTCATCAACCAGCGCCTCCAGAACCTGCTCTTGCACCCCCAAGGATGGACCGCCAAATCGGAACTCGGCCCAGCGTTGAAGCTCAGCAGCAACCACAAGCAAGGTCAGGTATGAGGGAAGACAGTAAACAGCTGGTGCCCCCTCTGTTCCTTTATCACAGACAAATTTAATAAATAATTTAAATGCCCTCATCCAGCCCCTTTACAGCCTAATTAGCCAAATATCTCAACTCACTCAAGCTTTAGCTACAACTTATGGACATTAGTTCTCTGACTGTTGGCTCCCTGTCAATCCTTCTTTGGAACGCAAACGGACTACTTCGACATAAAACTGAACTGGAACTTTATGTTCATCAAAAACGTATTGACATTGTACTTCTGACGGAAACACATCTCACATCACGTAACAAATTTTATATACCAAATTATACTTTATACAGAACAGACCACCCCGATAATACTTCTCATGGAGGAACAGCTATATTAATAAAATCTAACCTTAAACATAACCCTATACACGTAGACTCGACGGCTCAGATACAAATAACAGGAACACAAATACAGACCAAATACAAAACTATAACACTTGCTTCCATTTACTGTCCCCCTAAATACAGCATTACTGAACAAATGTTTATTAAACTATTTAAATCATTTGGTAGAACATTCCTTGCAGGAGGCGACTTCAACGCGAAGCACCAATACTGGGGTTCACGATTATGCACACCAAGGGGCAGGAGACTCAAGTCTGCTGTTACCCAGCTATCATTAACGGTATTTGCCCCCGACAGACCAACTTACTTACCGAATTCTCAATACAAAAAACCTGATGTACTGGACTTTTTTATAGCCAAAGACTTGTCTCTACCTATTACAATTACAACTGAAACAGACCTTGGCTCTGATCATTTACCGGTGAACTTGATGTTGGGGGTAGAAAAATCCTTTGTGGAAAAAAAAACCATCGCTTACATATGGCATCATCAATTGGGACCTTTTTTCTGAACGAATTAATGCCCAGCTGACCGTTCCTAAAGCATTGAAAACAGAAAAGGATTTGGAAGAAGCGGTTGAACTCTTCACGACCACTATTCAAGAAGCTGCTTGGTCCTCACAAGAGACAAAAATAAGGCAAACAGTAAGCTCGCCGTCCTACCCTCAATATATCAGAGACCTAATCAGAGCCAAAAGACGGACAAGAAAACTATGGCAGACCAACAGACTTCCTTCTGACAGACGACTTTTTAATAAACTTAACAACGAACTAAAAAGAGAAATACGGAAATTTAAACAAACTAATTTTGACATCTATCTGGAAAACTTGACGACGGATGACAACAGCCTTTGGCGACATGCTAAGCGACTTCTAAAGCATCACGAAGTATCTGTCCCATTGAGAAAAGACGATGGTTCCTGGGCCGTGTCGGACAGAGAGAAATCCGCACTTTTTTCTGACCACCTTTCAACTGTTTTTCATCCTCACATAGACTTAACAGACATACAACACGAAAATTATGTGCAGAAATTCTTAGACTCCCCTCTTCCTATGTCTCTTCCGCCAAAATTCTTTACTCCTTCCGAAGTATCTAGACAGATTATGAAAATGCCAAAAAGGAAGACTCCTGGTGATGACCTTATCACTGCTGAGGTACTTCGAAAAATCCCCAGAAAAGCTTTAGTATTTCTTACAACACTGTACAACGCTATACTTAGGACAACTAAATTCCCTATTCAATGGAAATATTCTACAATTTTAATGGTACACAAACCCAACAAAGACAAACATAGACCTGACTCTTATAGACCTATTAGCCTTCTTCCGGTATGTTCTAAAATATTTGAAAAACTCTTGTACGAACGCATTATTAACATACTGACAGATCAAGACATATTACCAGATCACCAATTTGGATTTCGATCTTCTCATTCCACAACACAACAGCTACACAGAGTTACTGACTTTATTTCTACTGCTCTAGAACTAAAACAATACGCATCTGGGGCATTTTTGGATGTTACTCAGGCTTTTGATAGGGTGTGGCACCAGGGTCTTCTTTTTAAACTGAAACCTATTCTTCCTTGCACATATTATTTAGTTCTACAGTCTTTTCTTCATGACCGTTTCTTCTCTGTCCGACAGGGTTCAGAGACCTCATCAATAAAACCAATCTGTGCAGGTGTTCCCCAAGGTTCTATCCTGGCCCCACTTCTCTACCTTATATACACTTATGACTTACCAACAGACCAAAACATCCTAACTGCGACATATGCCGACGACACTGCTATTATTACGAGAAACACAGACCCAATACAGACCAGTATGACATTACAACACCACTTGGACAATGTACAAAACTGGTGTAAGAAATGGAAATTAAAAATTAACCATGACAAGTCACAACATGTTACATTTACTTTAAGACACGGAACCTGCCCTCCAGTTTATATAGACAACCACCAGATACCACAAACAAATACAGTAACGTACTTGGGACTAATCTTTGACAAAAGATTGACATGGAGCCCACACGTCAAAACAAAACGCAAAACTTTAAACTTTCGACTCAGGTTATTATATTCGATACTACATAAACACTCTAAATTACGCATAAGACAGAAGCTTAACGTATATACTTATTTATTAAAACCTATATGGACTTACGCATGCCAAATTTACGGACCTGCTAAAAAGACACACATTCAAAAAATACAAACTTTTCAATCCAAATTTTTAAGACTGACAACGAACTCACCACCTTATGTTTCAAACGATACTCTTCATACCGACTTACGCATTCCGACTGCAACAAACCACATTCGAATGTCGTACAAAAGATTTTACGACAAACTACATGGACACACTAACCAATTTGTTCAAAATATGGCTACAACTGACATCCCTGACATAACTCGGCGAAGACTGAAAAGGAGTTGGATGAGGGACCTCCTAGCCTAAAATAATAGATCCTGTTTGAATGTCAGGAGGATGCACCACTGGGTGCCGTCTCCCTCATGCCTAACCATGCCATGTCTCCTTGTTTATAAAATCCCATTTGCTTATTGTAAACATTTTACAGGTGCAAATAAAATCATTAAGAAAAAAAAAAAAAAAAAAAAAAAAAAATCATCTCTGTGTTTATAAAATCTTGTTTACTTGGTCAATAATAATTACATATTATTGATCAATAATTAATAATTATATATTATTGAAAAATAATTAGATATCATTTAGGACATTTTTTCCTGAATGTTTATCAGTAAAATAAGTTCTTAGCGTTTCTTCAATATTTCAATTCAATCCTCTCCGTGTTTATAAAATCATGTTTACTTGGTCAATAATAATTACATATTATTGATCAATAATTAATAATTACATATTATTGATAAATAATTAATAATTACATATTATTGATAAATAATTAATAATTACATATTATTGATAAATAATTAATAATTACATATTATTGCTAAAAATAATTAATAATTACATATTATTGATAAATAATTAATAATTACATATTATTGATAAATAATTAATAATTACATATTATTGATAAATAATTAATAATTACATATTATTGATAAATAATTAATAATTACATATTATTGATAAATAATTAGATATCATTTAGGACATTTTTTCCTGAAGGTTTATCAGTAAAATAAGTTCTTAGCGTTTCTTCAATATTTCAATTCAATCCTCTCTGTGTTTATAAAATTATGTTTACTTGGTCAATAATAATTACATATTTAAAAAAAGGATTAGTTAAGGTGCTTTTAGGAATTAGTTTCAACCGAGGTTCCTTTAAGTGGTAAATTGCTTGTTCAAATGGAAGAGGAAAAAAAAAAATCCTTTTCGTCATTAATATTTTTTTATTTTGGAAAAGGAAAATCCGCTCCAGAGACGGTTTACAAAATTTGCACTGTGTATGACGATGGTGCCTTAGGAGAAAGCACGGTTCAGAACCGGAAATTTTGCCTTGGAAGTCGCAAAGCGCTAGGATCTCCTGTTGATGATGCCCAAATTCCAAAAATTACCTGACTGATGGCAACATGTAATTGATCAATGGGCGTAATGATCTCGTAATTTATTGCCCTAAAACACATTCCCATCTACCCTGTAAGTGATTAAAATGCGTCATGTATAATTGATGAAAAATATTTACAAGAATCTGAAGTTTTTACTAAAATCAGCAGTAAAAACGCTACGAACTTACCAATACATTGCAATTATGGTTTTTTTAGGAGGGAAAATAAAATTTTCTATAATCAAGTCATCAAACATTTTTATGAAATATATTTCTGAGTAGTCCTAGACTTATAATACGATAGGAAAGTGCATGATTTTAGAAAAGTTTTCATGATATAAAATAAGTCGTACAAGTACAACAGAAATTAGACATATAATAATAATAATAATAAATCTTTATTTATTCTGGGACTAGTCTCTTTAGAATAACATAACAGGAAAATAAAAATAAAAATTTTAAGGTCTTAGAGTATACAGAAGGAATACAAAGAAACAATAGAAATTACAAACAATGGATTAAAAAGCAGTCTTAAATAATAATGTTATATACAATTTTCATTAAAAAAGCAATTCAGTGTTTTTTGTTTTTTAACACTATACTAATAATAAAATAAGTGCAAAACACCAGAGAACATAAAATACAATAGGTATATAAACGTTTCTATCTGTTTTATTATTAATTTTAATTGAAATTAGAAAACTAATTAGGATTCTTCGGAAATATAAAGAGTATATAAACTTATGAACATATATTATTTGAAATGTTCTGATTAGGGACGTTTTGTTGATTTAGTGTTGCCAACGTACTGTATTGTATGTATTTTTTAACGCTACCCCTTTCTTCCAAGTACTGTATTAATATCGTGTTTTTAAAATCATATTGAATTTTTCCACCCTTACATTATTCATCCGCTAGCTGGTGAAATAATCTTAATTTAGGAAGCTGATTAACAATGGAAAAGGCAAACAACAAAATCAGAAGATAACAGAAAGACAGAAAGAAAACAGGTCTCCGCCAGGGAAGATTGGAGATTTTTTTAACAGACTAGCAAGGAATGGATTTTTTTAGTCCTATTAGGATTTTTTTGTCTATTTATATCCTTAATTCTATTTTTTTTCTATTTAGTTTATAGAATTTTATTTAGGTCATGTTAAGAATTGAAATAACCAATTCGTGGGATAAATTTTTGTTTTTTTTAATTCTGTAATAAGACACAGGGGAAGAACCAGTTTTTGTGTATTGAGAGATTATCAGCTGTTTTTTTTTGTTTGTTTTTTTACCGCTGGACAGTGTGCACATAGGTAATATGCGAATGTTAATTAGTTTAAGTTAGTTTTCTCAATTCTTGTTGTTAGAAATCGCTGTTATAACAGGAAATTACAGAATTATTGAAGAATTGAAATCGCATCGCATACAGAGAGGGAAGGAATTATCAATAAAGGGATGAAATAGTTGCTTATATTTTGTTCTTTTTCTAATCAATATAAAGTTTATTTATATTTTCAAAATTAGTACTTATGGACAGACCTTTTTTCGGGACTTGGTTATTTGGACTCCGGGGACCCTAAAGCGTGTATTTCCGGTGAAAACTGTGATTCGAAAACTTTCACGATAGCAATACTTCCCCTTACTTTATATATCATATATAGGTGAATTTTTTGTTTTGTTTTTGTTCTACCTCACCTATTTAGGCTGTACTCTTCTCGGGCCAGAGGGTGATATCGATGGATTCATGCCAGAGTTAAAAACTCCTTCCTCCCCGGCACCGAGACGCAAACCCATGTGTAAAATATGCACATTTTTCTCACGTTTTTGGTCATCAGGTTGCTTAGTAATGTGCGTTTACAGCAATGCGCTTCAATCCACTCAGCCATTTCACCCCCATGGGGTTCAGTACTTACAAAGCTTCATATTATTTCACGATCAACGGGCGTGCAAGGAAGTGATTAAAGCCAAGTAACGCTCAGCCACCTGGTTTTTCTCCAAATTTTTGTGTTACCACTTGGTAGAGGGTCACCTAATAATACTTCCTCAGCCGCAGTTTGAACCCGGGACCCGGAGACCAATAGACCTCAACTCACTAAACACACCGCTCTCTACTTTGTATTATAACGTTAAAAGTTGTTTTAATTATGCAATTGAAATGTGTATAAAACATGTATTTCGTACAAATATGGATCGATATCTATATTATATATTATATCTATATATAATTTATTAGTATCAATTTCATTACAAAATTGCTACATTTTATAATATAGTTTTTGTCGGGGTCCTTATTTGTGAAGTATTTTATGAAAAATCTCAGGGTCCTCTGGTCGATGCTTATTATAGAAAAATCCTTAGCACTTACAGAGATTGGTTAAAAAAATATATAAGGGTAGAGCCATTATTATGATTGTTAAAAGGAGGGGACGGCTTAAGGTATCAACTACTAAGTGGCAATCTTGGGAACGGTACACTTAAGTTTTTTTTTTGTTGTTGGATGAAGTATTTTTAAAAACCGATCTGTGAAACTTACTCTTCCCCTATCTGTTATTTTAATCTTTAGTGCTGAATTTTCTTTAGAATATTAAATGAAAAAGAACGTTACGTTGAGTACATAAATTTTTCAGGAGACTATTTAATTTTAAGTTACTAAATAATGTATGTAAATAATGTTACTGAACCTCTATATGTGCTTTTTATAAATTAAGTTAAATTGAAAATTATTGTTTATCCTTGTGCCTTTTTGGTCTGTTAGAATGACAATTATTTGTGTTTATAATAATTTTATTTTGAAAAGATGAAAATGATAAATTAAACAAAATCAGTCATTACAATTATCCACGGATATTCTTTATTACCTTTTTTTTGGTACAAGATGCACACGGCACTTCGCTTTGCCTGAAATATTGTCCATGCATCATTTCTTGCTTTTGGCACGCCTTTTCAATGTTTTTAAGACCTCTACCTCCTTTTCTCGAAAAGTAAAATCTTGCTGTGGATGCATTCATTCTGTATCCTGTCATGCTCGTCCGTATCAGTCCGCCTAATTCTTTTAGTCACTTTAGGACCCCGAAGCTGTAAGATATGACTGGGATAACCCAGGTATTTATTGCTTTTATTTTTGATCGTGAAGAAAGATGTGTTGCAAAGATAGTTTTTAATCTGTGCTACTTTAACATACTGTTCTAGGGGGGCCCCCTAGCGTAACAGCCTCCCATGCTAAAGGTCACGGGTTCAAACCCGCAGGTGGTCCTAGGATTTTTTAATGGGAGTAAAAAATCCTTAGTTACGCCGTCCTTCGGATGGGACGTTAAATGGTGGTCCCGAGCCTGTGCGATGTCAGGTACTCGTTAAAGATCCCTATCCTAATAAAACCTGGATAGGCAAAATTTAGGACTCCCACTGTAGCATCGTCCGATTAGCCATAGTAGCATAAAGTGACGTTAAATAAATAAACATAAACATACTGTTCTATTCCAAGATATTTGTACGTTTCTTCAAGTTGGAGCTATTTAATAAGTAAGTCATCATAGAATATATTTTCATTTATATGTGATTTTCCTTTTATCTCATGGAGGACCTCGCATTTTTCAATACCAAGCGAAATTATTAAAATAAATAAACTTTATTCACATATTTACATTTTGACAAAATTTTAACAATGATTTTGGATGAGTCATCCTTACAATCAGAAAATATTTTTGTTTTTTTGTAATTATAGTACTTTAGCCTAAATGGCAAACATATGGTGAAATAAAATTCAGGTTATGTTGCGATTGTAGGAAAAAATATACAAAAAACCTACGCATAAAAAAAAAATTAATAACAGGTGGATACGAACTCGTTACCTCAGTCTGGAGTTATCTACCTATCCCATGATCTATGGGATCATAGAGCAACATAATTATTTTTGTTATTATTACAAGATATACATTGGAGACCGCCCTCCTAACCATAATAAAACCACCATTAGTACTTAATACTTTTTGACCATCTATCGTCAATCAGTCGTCCCTTCTCCGTTTTATTTTTAGAGTGTTTAAATTTTGCTTGCGTAAGGTTGTCACAAGTCTTCACCTTATTCGTTTTATTTCCTTTAAAGCAGTTTTATAATACACGTACTTTTGAAGATTATAATGTGTACTTCTTTGTTTGCTTTTTATGTTTAATAATTTGACGTTTATGCTACCGTGGCTAATCGGACTGTTACAGTGCGAGATCTAAATTTTTGCTTATTCAGGTTTAATTTGGATCAGGATCTTTAACGAGTTAGTCTCCACATCTTTAGAGATAGTGGGATGGTTGCATACCTGTAGTACTTTGACTTAAAGGTCAATAGAGTAATCGCCTTTACAAATTTTATCTAGTAACCAGAATTGTTCCATCCTATTTTGAGTAATCCTGTTCCTACATTAAATGTTATAGAAACATAAGAGGATTAATTCTATGCAGTCTGTAAGCGATTTAAATCTGCTGATCCAACGATTTATGATGTAATAAAATATTAAATTTCTTATGAAGAAAAGTAATGGTGGAGTTTAGTTGACCGTTTTGAAATTAGATGAGGAAGATGGTTGAGGGTGCTGTTATTAGAAAGAAACACAATAAAACGTATTACTTATTTTAATTGTGTGCCGACGTTTCGGTCTACAATGTGGGCCTTCATCAGGGTGACTCTGAGACTGTGTATAAAGAAGTGGGCGCGAAGTGAACGTGGGAAGTGTACTTCTTTAGACACAGAGTTATCACACACAGTGAAGATATTAAAATATTGCTTTTATTATGAGAACATAATACATATTCTTACTACAATACACTGTGCTGAGGAGTTGGGTGACTACAAGTGCACATTCCGAGGTCTCCTTCTATGAGTGTGACACAAGTAAATGTTACAACTAGAGTGATGAGTTTTGAGGATCAAAGGGTATATATGCAAGGGTTTGTAGAGGGAATGAGGAGGCGGTATGGGTACCACAAAGCAAGTGCTTCCAGGTGCAGGGTACTGTGTCCTAAATACAGGTATGTGTTCTTTGTCGGTACTTGGTCAGTCCTTTCTAGGTTTATGGGTGACACCCTTAGGTATAGGAAAGGAAGTTATTAATAATTACTCTATATTATTTATTAGTTAAGTCTCATTCTATAACTACAGTCTCAGAGTCACCCTGAAAAAGGCCCACAATGTAGACCGAAACGTCGGCACTGAATTAAAATAAGAACTACGTTTTAATGTATGTTTCTGGTAACAGCACCCCCAACCATCTTCCTCATCTATAGTAAAATTAGTGTGTTTTCTCTTTTGTTTAAAGTAACCTTTCTCCGAATGTAGTTCCTTCACAGCTGAACTAACTGCGATATACCTGGGGCTTAGGGCAGCTTATTACAGAGAGAGTGAAACTGACATTGTTCTCTTCACTGACTCATTGAGCTCTTTACTTTTCCTGAAGAACGTAAACACAACACATCCCATCGGTATTCTCATTCTGCAATTCGTTTTTATGCTAAATTGGTCAAATCGATCAATTTTATTTGTCCGGGTCCCAAGTCACGCAGGAATACATGGCAATTGCCTAATTGCCAATTATCGCCCAGGAATAATTGGCAATTACAACAGTACATACATCCCAAATATATTTAATCATTTAAAAAAAAATAATTATATGAATCGATCTAAGCCCCCCCTATTATACTTATTATTATTTTATTACGAATAATTTATGCTCAGTATTTTGATTTTTTTCCCCTGTATTATTTTTATCGCTATTAAATTATGTTTGTCACGCCATTTATTAGCCTTCTCCATATGCCTACCTACCTTTCATACATCTTCCTTCTCAATCTATCTAACTTTGAACTGTTATTAGAAATATCTTTGAAATAGCAATATTTTACGTCGGCAAACATCACCTATGTTATGGATTGTCTATATCAATAAGATAAATAAATAAAGTATCAAATAGCATACTGAAATACTTAAAGCATAAAGTATCCCATGTGTTCGATTAATACAAACTTGGAGTGTTATCCGACGATAAAGCTTGTTCTGGAAGGCCCATGGGATGTTTAGTATTCAGAGCATGCTATGTCAGCGCGTGACGGCTCCGGCCGATAGTACTTCCTCTTTGTTTAACCTTATCAGCTCTTGCAGCGATAAATTTGGTAGAGCATCGTCTGGGCAACTAGGAATTATTTCGTCTGGAAGAATCTTGTCTCTTTCACTCTCTCACTGTGTTTTCGTATTGCGGATGCATTCGCTAACGCAAAATTTATCACTAGATAAATTGGCTTCTGGCCCATAGATGTCAAGGATCTGTTTTATGTCTATTCTATTTTAGATTATGAAACAATATACACTCTCCGCTTTTGTTATTTCTATTCGAAATCAGTCGTAGTATTATTTGTGATTTTGACTGACTATTGTTTGGTTGATGAGATTTTACTGCACTAGGAGACGTCTTCATGTCATACGCAAGACACTTATTTGCTCGGAATGCTACTGTGAAATTTTTACTAAAGTCACTGACCGGAATGGCTATTTTACACCTAATTTCTTCCCATTTTTAAATTTTTCCTCAAAATGCCTTCATAAGGTTGAACTTAAAGGGCTTAGGTACCGCATTTTCTGAATTTCTTCCCTTAGTTTTTTTTTGTTCGAAATAATACCCTATCTCAGGACTAGTAATATTTTAATAAATAGTATAATGTAAACTATAAATCAATTTGATATTTAAGCAAAAGGAAGAAAAAATATTATTAAAGATTAGTTTTTTGTCTGGAATAATAGTTGTAATTGATGTACAGGCTTTAGTTTTTAGAAACAAACAAAAAAAAAAACATTATTTATAACGCTATCAAAGGTTATGTATGTTGAAAATCACATAAGTTTTTTTTTATTTAAATAGTAGAAGTGACATGGTGTATTGAATAGTGCACTAGTCTACTGTTCTGGAATTTCGGCTAGGGTAGAATAATTGTTTATCCTATCATTCAGTGAGTTTTGGGGACGCTCCGAGTTTTTTTTTTTTTTTTTTTTTTTTAATTACCCATAAATTAAAGGAGAGAACTTGTGGCTGTGCGTGATCTCGGCCTAATCACCTCATTGCACAGCCGTTGGTCTAGATCCGTAATGTAAAGAATGGGTGTTATAAGTGAAGAATAGGGCTTAAGCTAATTACTGATTATTATACATAACAATTTTATGTTGTAATATTATTGTTCCCTATGTTGCTGATTTGGCCCGGACCAGGAATCAATCCTTTCATGACAAACTAAATTCTCGCTCACTTTCATTCACTAGTTTCAATCCATTCTTTCTCTTCAGTTCCTGATAATCCTCCGACGCGCCTCCAACGAGAAGCTTCTCTACATGTATTTCATGACATTTTATTATATAACTATGAAATTTACTTGATATATTTTTGTTAATACATTTGTAAATATCAATAAAAAAAAAATGTTTTTTAACATAAATTTTGTTTCAATAGTTCTGAAATCGAATTTAACAGCCGAAGTAAGTGAAAGTCGTGTGTTACTCACACCAAATCTTTGTGAAAGTTAAATTGTTTGGATATTGTTCATAAAAAATACAAAAATCGTCGTTAAAAAACGCTGAGGTGGGGAATGAGGGTGTAAATTTTTGGCTATATGTATTTTTTTGTGCTAAAAAAACAACATTTTCGTTAAAAACTTTTCTGTATGGGTACACCCGAATCACCTAGCGTATGAAACATACTATAGGACCGATTATCATATCTAACAAATATACATACAAAATAAATTTCATAAAAATCAGTCGGGCCGTTTCGGGGGAGTATGACCAAAAACACCGTGACCCGAGATTTTTATATTTTAGATTAATGTATCGAATGTAGTTCCAAAGAGGTTATTTATCTATCTTACATATTATTTTCAGATGTTTTCATGGGAACTAGATAGAATTTATTTAAAAATTTTACACACTTTTCGCTGAAAAGTTAAAATGGATAAAATTTATTTCTAGCAAAGAACTAAGTTGAAGCTGTGTTATATGCGCTTCAGATTTTTTTTTCTTCTTTCTACCGTCCTATCTCTCTTTTGTCCATAGTAGGGAAAATTCTAGAAAAACTCCTCCTTTAACGTCTATACCTAATCCTGGATATTAACCAAGTGATTTCTGACCACTATTTTGGATTTCGCTCATCCTATTCCAGTATACTACATTGGAGAGCAGGATGTATTGCACTGGAGTCTTTCTTGACGTACAACAGGCCTTTGACCGAGTTTCCTCTCTCCTACGTACTTCTTATTAATCCGTTCCTACCTCACTAATAGAACCTTTAAAGTAAGTCATAACCTTTCCTACTCATCTATATTTCCTCAGTCCGTCGGTGTACCTCAACCTAATATTTAATCCTTTATTCAGCTAAAATTTCAATTCATCCAACTGTCCTCACAACTTACGCAGTTGACACATGTGTGTTATCCGTGAATAATGAACCATCTGTTACTTCCAAAACCCTCCAGTCTGTCATTTTTTCCATCGAAGAATGTTGTAAAAAGTGGAGAATTAAAATCAATCCTACTAAATCCCATTAAATTAATTATCTTTATCTTTATTATATTTTAGCAATATTCCACTCACCTCAGTTGAACAGATCCAATACCTAGGACTCAGTCTAGATAAACGTCTTACTTGGAATCATTGTTAGGCCTATTTGGACATATGGGATAGAGTTATGGGGATTCACAAAACCATACATTCATCCCGCATTTAATCCTTGCAATCCAAAATCCTCCAAAAGATGCTGAATGTCCCTTACTTTGTCACCAATAATATAATCCATAAATACTTAAATATCCCATTAGTCACAGATCTAGCGCGAACTATATATACCTCTTTTAATTCCAAATTATCCGTCCACTCCAACCCACTCGTCCACAAACTCTCATTAACAAATATTCCTGATTATCCCCCGAGGCGGCTGAAAATCAGATGGCCTCGCGACCTACTTAGGTTAAATAAACACTGAAGTGCTACCACTGTGTAGTTTCTTCGCATGTCTGTATCAAGCCCATATAATTATTTAACTCATCCAATTAACGTATTTTATTGTATAATACAGTTGTAAATTTAAAAAAATAAATTATTTCTGGCTTATTTTTTATTTCATAAATTCCGATTTCCAAATATAATCGCAATTATATCAATATTCTTAGACTTCTCATGAAATATACGGAACCGTTCTAATGTTAGAAATTATTTTTTTCTTATTATTGTCATAGAACCTTGTCCCATAGCCGCCGTGAAGATGTGTTCTTTAGATGGGTCTGAGAGATAAAGCACGTTCTCAAGTGTTCTTAGTTGAAAACTGGCCGGCATTGACTTACCAAGCTCTGATAGAAAACACCCTCTCCTCTTTCATCTTGGTCTTTCGAGTGCTTTATCGAGGGAATGCCTCTCTCCCATTTTGCACTTCATGAAATAAAAAAAAATAAAAAATCAATTAGGAGGATGGTGAATGAGGATGCTCGCGAAAGGGAAACCCGACATTACTGTGAGTTGTATGGTTGCCAACTATTTGTTATTCCCATTTTCCCCTCACTTAAGTGTTGCTATTAAAGTTTCTGTTGTTATCGTAGAAGATCAAAGTGTGACTAGTGCCGGATTTAACCAGCGAGAGTCCGTGATTTGGTTTATTATTTCCAGTATTGATATATTTAATATAGGGAAAAAAAAATCAACTTCCCTTCATAATTTAAGGGCATATGTTACTAAAAATCTAAAATCCCAATATTAAATAAAAACTGTCTGGCTCCAGCTTTGCACTTCCCAATGATCGTCGTAATTCGACATTACTGTCAGTCGTTAGATTCCAAAATGGCGTCCTAATTAGTTTCCTTATTAAATGATTGAATAATTTTAAGACTATATGTTAGCATTAGTTCCAAACTCCAAAAAAAAGTATTTTATAGTTTTTTTCATATTTAAAAAAGCATTCGCTAACTTTCATAATATTATTTATTCTTTTCAAAATGTATTGACATCTTATCTTATCGACGGTTTTGTCCCCATTTTCAAGAATAAAAATAATTTAAGCAAATTAAGCAAGTGAAAATATATTATGTTATCATACTTTAATGTCTATGTAAGCTAGAGTCAGAATGCTCAAACAACCAGGCGGAGAAGCTGGCCGTTCTCAGAGCGACAGAATATCTCCTAGGTAATATGACTGATACATTTACAGACATAACTATCTACACTGACAACATGAACGTTATACATTCCATCCAAAATTTGGAAATTCATGACGGACTAACCGAGGAAATCCGAATTAATTTGATCAATCGACATACACAAAACAAAAACATTAACATTATGTGGGTTAAGGGGCACTCAGGAGTAGAAGGCAACGAACGAGCGGACACCCTAGCGAAGATAGCGGCTCAAAAGTGACCTTCCAATATCTTACAATAAGGTTCCCATATCCTGCATCAAAGGGGAGATGTGGAAAGAGACGGTAGTCAAATGGAATCGTTCCTGGGCTGCTTCGCTGAAGTCACCAAGCCTTCATAGATTTATTCCCCATATCACACTAAACAACTAAAAACACACACTAAGTAGTAATTACAAGGTGACACAATGTCTGACTGAACATGGACAAACAAAACAATACTTAAAACGCTTTAACATACTACAAGACGACAAATGTCCATACGATGGTAACATACACAATTTTCGACACCTACTATTCGACTGTAAAAAATTATACAACATTCCACCAAAACTGATACAGAAAGTTATATTAGAGCACGGGACTTGGCCAGAAACAGAACAGAGATTAATGACATAATTTAAAAAGTATTTTATAAATTTCGTTAACAAAATAGACTTTAACCAACTTAGTCAGATTGTAGGAAGGCAGTGCGAACTTTGTAATTCTTGTTGTGCTAAATTAATTTTGTTTGTATTTATATATTAGCTGTTCTATTCTAATTTTGAAAAAATCTTGAAACATGTAAGTAACATTTTTTTTTTAGCTATTTCATTTGTTAGTTATTTGACGATTAATGTAAGTTTTATATTTTTTATTTTTCGAATATTTAATGTTTAAACTAAAGATCAAAATAATGTAAACTAAATAATTTGTGTAAATTTAAAATTCCGATACCTAGGTCTCTATCTTGACAAGCGCCTTACTTGGAATCTTCACACTCGAATGAAACGACAAGAGACTGCTCGAAGATATCGATTACTACAACACTTACTAGACAAACGTTCAAAACCTCCAGTATATTACAAAAGACTCATTTACATCACTATTATCAGACCTATTTGGACGTATGGAATCGAGCTTTGGGGCTCTACGAAACCATCTAATTCCTCCCGCATCCAGTCCTTACAATCCAAAATCCTTCGCAAAATCCTAAATGCTCCTTACTTTGTTACAATTCAACTCATTCATACTGATCCTTAACATCCCATTTGTTGCAGACATAGCCCGTGATGTTATATTTATTAATATTACTAATTACATGATGCGATAATTTGTTATAATGCATGTACCACCAGAATAAATGTTGCAGTCCCTCGATTTATTTATTTATTTTCAATTAATTAGTCATATTTGATAAGTTGTTTTCGATATAAAATCAAATATATTTTTAATTACCTGTTCTTTAATCTGATAAATTTAATTTTTTTTGTACTTCAAGTATATTATTATTACTTCTATGCAAGGATGATGTTTGTGTTTATCTTATTGGCAATGTTTCAAGGAAATTAATAACAAACTAATAATATTGCAGCATGTTAGATGATTAACTATGATTGTTATAATTTTCTAACAAATCGTATTCATTTTATTAATGTAAATATTATTTATTAATATTATATATTAAATGTTTATAATATTAAAAAAACACACAAAACTGTACCACTACAACCCATGGAGGGTCTCAGTACATATAGAGATTCGTTCTGTTTCTGGGCCAACAGCCGTTTTTAGTGGCGTGGACTTCTTCAATTAGTAATAAATCATGAAGGATTTAATAGAATAAAAAAAATCAGGAGCTCACATCACAAAACATTTAATTAGGGTTAGACCTTGCTATTAATTATTCTACTCAAGACAATTTTTAATATATTCATCCATGTTTTATGAAATGAATTGAAGTTGCAATTATTGTAAACAGCTTAAGTTTGTAATATAAGTATTTATTACTCTCCATTATTCACGTGAGAAAATATATTTATTTTTTTCTCCTTTATCTGCTTATTATATTGTTTTATGGTTAGTATTTATATATTTCTCCAAAAATGGTCAATTAGAGAACAGGACTAGACATCAGTTTAGGGTATTATTCGAATAATTTAGTATTTAAATAACGAACATTAAATAAAATGATTTCGAATGATGTATATGTTTTCCGAATAAAAAAAAAAATTATACCTTATTTTAATTTCATTCCTTAACAAATTTTTATTACAAGAAAAAATAACATGATAGCTGTAGATGGGTTTCCTTAAGGTAAGCACTTTTTAAACTAAAAAAAAATCGTATTTTTCTATCAATTTCATTTGTTTTTTCGACTTCTTACAAACTGCCCGACGTATTTTCACCATGACAATTACTTTCCGACTATTTTGGGATAGTACTATAAAGAAAATCAGCACAAAGTTTCCTCCACAAGTTTCATTCGTTTTTTGGCTGTTTCATGTATTTAAGGATCAATAGATTTTCACCAATCCTAATATTTCTCGACTTTTTTGGGGTAGAATACTACGAGAACCGTCATGACGTCTTCTTTCGAATTTCCATTCGCTTTCCCGGCTGAATCTCGTGAGCGAATTAATGGATTTTCATTTTGCTAACTTATTTCCTTGTATTTTGATGTCGTTTTAATACGAGAATCAGCATAAAATTGCCCCCTCCTCCCTACCTTCCTTCCCTTTCCCATTTTTCATTCGCTTTTTCGTGTGTATCTTGTTTACAGATTAATAGATTTTCACCATTTCCCCAACCAATATTTTGGGTCACTCTCACACGAAAATCAAAATACAATTTTTCCTCAATGGAAATTTCGGAAGGTTTTCGAAATGGTAAAAATTCATTGATATGTTAAAAAAATACACCCGAAAGAGCTAAAAAAAATTCGGGGGAAAGCTTATTTTTGTATAAGCATATCTCAAAAACTGGAATTCGAATATTTTCACGATCGCAATACTTTCCCTAACTGTATATTTTATATATAGGTAACTGAAATTAATAATAGGTATTTCAATTTATTCGTTATTTGAATAATTGATAAATAATGTATTCGTTATTCGAATAAACAACTAAATCATTCGTTACCTTTTAATCCGTTATTTAAAATAATTGTAAAATAAATAATCCTACACTGCTAAACATTGTTTAAAATTAGCCGTTATCATAAGGAAATTTTTAGAAAAAATATTTCCTTACTAGTTAATAAAATAAAATTAAAAATGTAAATAAAAAAAATCATTACACTTATGATCCTGGCTTTGAAAAACCCAGCAATAACTGAGTTTCAAAAATGGTTATTGTAAAGATGTTAGAATTAGGCTAAAATACTTGGTCTCTTGTAGATAGGAGATACGTCTTATCACAGCCGCCTCCTGATAAGCCTTAATTAGAATTAAGAGTGTGTCAACAGATCTTTTATCGCCTTCGATTCCACGCTAGTCGAGTGTTTTCTTACCTTAACCAGGTGCGTTACCTTATCTCCCCTCAGAATTGGTATTTTTGTTCCGTTGTTTGTCCACTGTTTTCTCGGCTGAGGCGTTTTACCTTGAAAGCAAGATTTTAATTAGACGCTTCTAAGAAGCCGTGCAATAACGGTTGGCATGCTCTTCGAAAAAAGTATAAAACGTGAAAATTTCACGAAAGAATTTAATAACATCCTATTACTATTCAGCGTTCATAAGCGAGTCAAAAGGTTTTGTGTCCATCAAAGAGTTACCGTCGACGACTAAATCTTGAAAATATATTACTAATATTTCAGTTTATACAGTCTCAGCCTATTGTTCATTCCTATTTAACCCATGATCCATTTAGGTTTTAAATAATTGTCAGTTGTATTAGCGCTTTTGAAATATCGCAAACGCTTGTTAAAATATTAATAATATGCCTACTGAGCCTGACGGTTCGATGCCGATACCAGTAAATACCTTCTTACAGAGGTTCGTCCAATGATAACCGTTCAAGACCAAGCCCCCGAAATCAGACTTAACACAATCCTCCCATCGACGCCTCGAACTACCTTTTGGACGCCTACCAGTCGGTTCAGGGAATACCAACTTTCTTGGAATCCGTTTTTCACTGCGCCCAACAACTCTACACGGCCATTTGAGTCTCCGCGATGCTATCAACTTAATTATATTGTGATATAAATGAGTTTTTTGTAGTAAGTAGAAAGTTTTGAGCGTTTGTCAAGTAAGTGTTGTAGTAATCTTTATCTACGAGCAGTTTCCTGTCGATTCAGTCTGGCATGAGGATTCCATGTTAGGCGTTTGTCGAGGTGGAGTCCTAAGTACCGAATCTGTTCAACAGGAGTAAGTAGGATATTGTTAAAGGATACGGTGAGGCAGGAAGTCATAGGCTTACGACGTAGAGTGAAGGTGATTTGATGGGATTTTAAATTTTTTGATTCTCCATTTTTGACACCATTCTTCAATGGCTGATAGTAAGATATTCTTAAATATGAAATTTATAAAAACCATAATTTAATGTTGTATTTCACAAATATATAAAAAAACAACAACATTATAACAGATTTTTAGAGTACTTAACATACAGCTATCTTTCCACCTGAAATTTCTTCCTCCTAGAAATTTCTTTAACCAATTTAACACGACGTGGAAGACGGTCTAGGGAGCGATACGTGGAGTTATTTTGATATAACTCGAGTCATCCAGATTTTCACGATCTCCACAGAACTCTAATCCTGCTAACTTAAAGGTTAGAATTTATAGAAATATTATTCTTTCGTTTCAAAAGTGTAGGCAATCACCATTTAAGATTCGTGATTAGAGTTGTCTTATATTCTTATTTTTGGTTTTACTTGCATGTGTAGAACTTTATATTCTTCAAGTAATTAATGTGCATCATGACTACCATTAGTAAGGTAGGTGTCACATACAACAGTTTCAGATGAAATGTTATTATTAATAATTATTTTATGTCAATTTGCCATCAACTTTTTTTTTTTCTACAAAACCTTTTTTTGATATTTCGATCAGTACAAAATGCGGATTCAGTTGCTTCCATGTGCTGAACCTGGGTTAAATTCTTGTGAGTTTTTTTGATATTTTAGTGTTGTTTTTTCGGTTGACTTTTACTGATCTTTATCCACCGCAATTATCGTATTTCATCTGTTAATCTCAGGCAACCCCTCCAGCTCACTGCGTGGAACTCTGTAGCGTCCTTCTTGATACAGTCGATTCATCTCGTTCTTGGTTATGACTACCATCACGTTCATTGTTCTCAAGAGGGGACCGGATGGATCACTTCTTGTCACATGTAATGCCCATCGTAACCTCTTACCCTTCATGTCGTGTAAGATTGACTGCTTTGTTTCATCCACCAGTTCTGCTTTAGTCTTCCATATACCATGAACTTATCAAAAGGCAGTTTCATATATGCTTCTCTAATCACACTATATATCAGGTAGGAAGTTTTAAATCATAATCCAACCTTTTTTTATGAACTTTTTTATCCTGATGATGCGAAATTAAAGTTGAAATATTATTGCTCAGCAGTAACACCAATAAGAACTGGTTGGAATAGTGGATAGTAAAAATCAATTCTTTCAAAATCGGAATTTTGAAGTAAAGTTTTCAGACTTTGTCATATACTGTATTAATGAGACTTAATTGCATATTTAAATGTTGGTTTCGTTTTCCATTAAGTAAACCTACTTCATCCTTAGTATGGTCTTATGTTTTGACCTTGACCTTGTTACCTAGAGCTTCATTCAGCTCATCTTCGGAGCCAATGACATGAGAGCTCATTGACTTGGATTGGCCAATGACTAAGCCGCTAAGCGAAGACGAGATTGGCCGAGGTTAACACGCCCCCTTGTGGAATCCACTCAAGGCCGAACCGGCGCCAACATCGTTTCCTCTTCCTCCAACAACCTTCACCTAACCTGCCCTCATTCTTCTTCTTCTGTCTCATCCTTCCATCACCTTATTTTTAATATTCTCTTGAAGATTTTTACTTCAACTTTTAATTTTTCGACTTCTATTCATATATTTGGGGCTTAATGCAACCTATGATTAAAGACCATCAGTCAGTATATCATCACAATCATTTTATTTGTCTCTTAACTTAAAATAAATTTAAAAAAGTTAAAATAGATAAACACTTTTGATTCCAATCTCTCTGCCCGCAACTTATTAACCTCACATATTCCTGATAACCCTCCAACGCGATTAAAAATAAGATGGCCTCTGTACTTTTTAAATTAAATAAACATTGAAATGCTACCGCTGGTTAGTTTCTTCAGTATTTTTCATGGTTATTATTCAGCACTTTTACTAGTTGTATTTGTTGTTCATACATTTGTAAAAATCAATAAAATATATGTTTTTTAGGAAAATAAAATGGAGTTGAGCTCTAGGTAGTGTGTTCGAGTCCAGCTAAGGAAGAATGATTATGTATTCAGTTATTTGACTACCATGGGTCAACCATAAGATCAGACTTTGTATTTTTATGTAATACATATCATACACATGCACAGATCATATTGCTAAACGTATGTTTACTGTAGAAAACTAAGATTAAAAAATTATTAACGGTTGCGATTCTGAAATCCTATGTACAGTATTATTTGAGCTATTTTTCTGACTAATGAAACTGCATTTTCTGAAATAGGTGTTTGTTATACTTTTTATTTTTCTGTAGATATGTTCCAATGATTCTTTTTTTAGTTCTTATGATCTTGTCTTTCTTTTTTAACCCATTTTTTATTTTGTTCTTTGCCTCTACCCTAAAGGTCATTGGCAACTGAGGTTTATTTGCTTAGGCTGTAATATCTATCTAATTTCTTTTAAATACCTTAGTTTTTTTTTTTTTTATTCTTCATCATCATTCAATACGTTTTTTAGAGTTCCTGTCAATACAGTTTACTTATTTACACATTACAGTTTACAATAGATGTTGGACAGTTTGTGGAACGTTATCATAATATTCGCAGATGGGTGCATGATGATTTCTAAAAAGGTAACTATGGGTAAACTGGCAGTGTCCAATACGAAGCCGGCATAAAATTATCTCCTTTTTTCTGGAAATTCTAGTGTTCGTAATCCTGGTGTCTTTTTTATATCTAACAGTTTATATTGGCTTGTTCTCCACATAATTTCCCAGTTTTTGAACAGATTTTCCTTCATTTGGCTGATCCAATCTTCTGCTGTGAGTTCTATTCCAGATCTGTCGCCTTGTATGGCCAATGCTTGTCTTTCTTCGTTGCCTGGAATGCCACAATGTGCTTGAATCCAAATAAAGACTACAATAATGCCTTTATTTTTCATTTCCCACCAAGCATTCAGTATTTCCCTAATGATGGAATTAGTGGGCCACGTATTTTCAGGGACTTTCAATACACTCCTAGGGTCTGTTGCATTGATCCAGTTTTTTGTTTTTGATCTGGCAAGCCAATGGAGTGCCTTTAAGATTTCTGTCCCTTCTCCAATAAAAAACATAACATTCTTCTGGTAACCTGAAGAGGGGTTTTTGCTGTTTGATTTTTACAGCACAACCTGCACTATTTAACATTTTAAGTTTATTTTAATTAAAAAAATATTAAGATTTTAATAAAATTATTTTGATTAACTACAAAAATATGTGCTTTTTGGTGTAATATATGCTTATAAAATGTAATTCTCAGTGAGGCGTAAATATGATGTATAGAACAAATTATTATTAGCTCAAATGTTTAATAAAATTATTATTAAAGCTTTCCGCTGTGTTTGGAGACCTCATTAAGTTAGACTTCAGCAGTTATCTTCAAGCCTTGAAAATGTTGTACTAAATATTTCTATGTTCAAAATTTGGGTATACAGAGAATATTCTCTTTTGCACCATTTCGCTCCTAGGTGTTGTAATGGTTTGGGAGGTGGATTTTACAATGCAATGAATAATCCTGACATTTCTTTAATTTTTTTTAACTTGGCATTTATATTTTAAAAGTAGTACTTAAATGATTAGAAAAAAAAAAATGGTAGTGTGCTTTGCAGTTACCAATTTTTTTTTCTTTCTTCATATTAAGGTTGCTAATTTGTTTCTTTTTTTCATAAAGTGTAAATACTAATTTAAATTAAACTCAATATAAATAAAAAAATAAGTAACATTGAATAGAGTGAAAAATTGAAGAAAATATCTTATAATGATTGTTAAATTTTAACTATCTTGTCGTTTGATTATCAGCTTTCATTCATTAAACTATACACATATTATAATATAGGTAAATTTGTTAATTAATATTTCGAACTAAAATGGTATGTGTGTGTTAGGTTATTTCGAACGTTCTTACGTCTATCAATCCGAACAGAGATAAAGAAAGCAATGAGGAAAAAAAAACAAAAAAAAAACAGTAAGTGATTGCCAAAAAATGATAAAACCTTAAATTTAGAAATATTGCAAGGTCCTAGGTAACGAATTTGGCAAGGTTTCATATGGTTTACTGATTCTGTTTCGATTAAGTTATCTTTTTGGTTTATTATTTTCAATATCCCCAAAAAAATATCCCCCCCTCCTTCAAAATTTGAGGGCTAATGTTTCAAGATACTTAGAACCCGAATAACAAATTTAAAAAAATATCCTTTTGTCCTCCGTACGTTTTTATTTTCTACTTCGCCACAAAAATAATAGGGCATGCATACAACGATGGTCCTAACACCTAGACATGCATATCAGCTGATTATTTTTCTAATGACAACCGATTAAAAGTTATTTTATTCAACAACTGTTATATTTAAAGACAGAGAAACAAATTATTAGTGTTTTTTAACCAAAAAAACACAAATAATTATAAAAAAAGGAAAGAAAAAAATTGATATTTTCCCTACAAATACGCCCATTACTGTTATTTTTAAGGAAGAGAAAAAATTGTACAGAGTTTTAGAATCAGTAAGTTAGCAAATATCGAAAACAGCTTTTATTGTTTTTTATTATTGATCACTTTTATCGTTTAAAATCTTATTATTAAATACTTATGTTTATTTATTTACTTTTTTCCTCTCCTGAATACCTAAAAAGTAATTCTTCACTTAATTTTCTGATTGTTTATTACTTTTTGAAATTTCATTCAGGATCTATTTAAGAAAAAAAAATACGATTTATTTTCGATATCACACCTAGATTATGTTTTATTAATGAAATTAAAATTTTAATAGTATGTTTAGATTTATTTTTTTTATTTAAAATAATAATAATTATTTTTTTTTAGGTACTGGAAGAGAATTACCAGGTAAGCGATTTTACCTTTTGCAATAAGGTTATAAGGAGAAAACATAAAGTTCATTATTATATATTCTCCATATAAATATTTGCGAAGTAATATCCTACAATAACAACTTCATCACCTGAAATAATATTCTAAGTTATGGAAATTCATGGAAAACGTTACATCATCATATCGCGTATTTCAAATTTATTTTATAAATAAGGGTAGTTTTAATATCATTTTAGACTTTTAGGGTTAAGGAAATCGTATAATATAATTTTAACAATTTTCTTTTGGAGTTTCAACATTAATTATTATCTAAAGATAAATAAATTATTTAAAGATAAAGACGTAATAGATAATACGAATGTTATTAATTTTTGAGCCGTAGATTAGAAAAAAACTTAATTTTTAAAGTAAGTTTAATTTTTCGTTAATGTATAAGATAATTTCTTAATTAAAATTTTCAATATATAACACCAACATTTCATTTTGTATTTTTTGATGTTATTTTAGAATTCGACACTGAAAGAACCATGTCTAACGAAAGAACTATGAAACGCATGAAGCATAATGTTTTTATATAGTACTCTTGAACCTTTAGGTGTAATTTTACCCGCATTACAATGAGGATAATCATGCAAATAATGAGTTGATTTACGATTATTTCAGATGTTTTAAATTTATTGAAAAATACTTGAATGATAACAAGTTATTTGAAATAATTTCGATCATGATCTGTTCTAACAGATTAGTTTTTTCATCCAGTTTATTAAATTTAGGATAGATAGTGTGCAATCTATTGGTTTCAGTGTTTTTAATTTTAGATTGAAATATTACAAAAATACTTTCTATAACCTTGAGAATCACTAAAAAAAAAAAGGAAAATGGTAATACAACCGTGAATAAGTTAGCTAACTAAAGACCGCTGAAGAAAATCGCTATTTTCCATCAGCGAGATCAAAGATAACATTATCCTCTTATCTTTTCGATGCCTTTTCTAAGACTAATGTTTCAACCGCCAGGAAGCAATGGAAATCCTTGAAGAAATTCTTTTGTCAAACCCAATAACTTAAATCTCGGTGACTTTAAGAACAGATTGTATAGTTTAAGTTTAGCATAAATTTAAAAAAAAAAATAAAAGAAATCTTCAGTTCAACAGGAAAAACGTTTTTGTGCCACGTTTTACATCTATGAATTTAGCAACTCGTATTAGTCGTATGCTAGAATGTTAATCGAAAAATTGTATGAAATTCCTAATAGGATGAGCATTGTCTTTGATTTTGTAGCACCTGCCTGCAAAAATAGTGGTCAGGTAAAGGTGAATAAAATTTCCAAATATGATTCTACCAGGAAAAAAAAGACTATTGCTTTAGGTACATTAGTTATTTTTAAATAGGGAAAAACAGTTATACTGGGATCAATGATGTTATTCTTCTATGAAAAAATTTGTAAAATAACTTTTATTTGAGATTTTTTAAACTTATTTTTGTTTTTAGTTCGGTGGCTAATAAGTTTTATTGATCGCAGTGTTCTTTACTATTAAAATCCTCCTTACATACGTGCTATTCCATACATATTTACACCAATAAGAGTCAAGATAATTATATTGATGTTTTAATGACATTTTTTATTCGTTCCTGCTAAACATAGTAGCATTCTGATTCATCCAAGTATAAAAGAATAAAATAACTTTGCTTAATGAAGATTTACTATTGTTAAAACTTGTTCTGACAACTTCTGTTGTATATACTAGGGTTTGTCGGTTTTTCAAAACCGGTTTTTTGGAGAACATTATGAAATTCGAAAACCGCTTTTTTACTTTCACTTACTGTATATAGTAAGGGGAAGTATTGCGATCGTGAAAATTTTCGAATTCCAGTTTTCAACGGAAATACACGTTTTAGGGTCCCCTGAGTCCAAATAACCAAGTCCCGCAAAAAGGTCTGTGTGTGTGTGTGTGTGTGTGTGTGTGTGTGTGTGTGTGTGTGTGTGTCTGTGTGTCTGTGTGTGTGTGGTAACTCCCGGGCGGAAACGGTAAGTCCTATGAAACTGAAATTTCATATTTAAGACATCTATACGCCCGAGACGTGACAAAACTTTTTTCATCAAAATGAGCCTACCAGAAGAGGCACTTTATACCATGCATTTTGCACCTTTTTTCGATTTTCTCAAAAACGGTTCCGACGATTTTGATTAAACTCGCTATATCGATGTAAAATTTAATAGGCCTTAATATCATGTAGGTTTTATTTAGATAAAAATGGTCTGACAGGGCTTAAATGCCGATATTTTAAATTTTCTTCCTCTAAAGTACCTTTAATTTTGTAGATTCAATAATAATAACTAGATTATCTTGTTAACGCTGATGAAAAACTGGTAAATATATAAATTCAATAAATTCGATACCCAACTAAAGGAGAAAACAGAAAAAATATTTTTTTAATGCAATTTTTCGTTTTTGAACATAAGAGCAGTAATATACATGTATGATATACCGTTGGAAAGCTAAAGATTTTAGAAATATTATCATCTCATACACAAGCTTTTAAAAGTTAATAGAGAGTGTTGAAATGAACATAACACTAACTGATTATTTTAGACTAGCTGTGAACCGCAGCTTTGCTAGCGAATATTGCATTTCGTATTAATTTATGTGCGTTTATAGTAATAGTAGCAATAATAAATATCAACTATCAACTATAGCTTCTCTTTGTTATTATTTAAAGGCCGATCTAGACTTCTTCCTGTCAAATTTACAATTTCAACGACTTGTAAGTTGAAGATTTTCAAACCCAGCCTTATTGCACATCTAGACACTAAGGCGAACCTCCTGGAAAAATTTTAGCTTCACAACCATAGTCATTTTTTAGATACTGCGATGACCAGAAAATTGATTGATATATTTTATAAACATAGACATACAGCTAATAAAAGTCCTAAATATGATTAAAATAATAGTTCTGATTATTATACTCGAATAATTCAAAAGAAATAATAATTGTTATGATTTATTTAAATTTAGTTAAAAATGACTCTTGAAATAAAACATGACTTATATAATAATATAGATTGATATAAATATAGTCTCCGCAACATTCTTAACTCCCTAGTGGCCTCATCTCTCTTCGAACCAAATATTTTGCCTGTAGTACCTTATTTTCGAAAATTTTAGCCGTTGTTCGTCCTTCAAAGTAAGCGTCCACGTTTCACATCCGTAAAGAACCGTCGGAAGAATAATAGTTTTATAACTTCTAACCTTTAAGTTTTTAGACAGAAGCCGCGAGCCAAGTAATTTCGCAACTGAATAATAACACGCATTTCCCGCCTATAACCGCGACTTTATTTTCTCCTGGACTACGTCAATTTTTGTTATTATGATCGCTATTAAGAAGTTTTTAAAAGAATATATTTGGAAGAACTTCCGCGTAAATGACATTTTTAGTTTTATTTTCATGTGGCAACCCGATCTTGGCGTAAATCAATTCCTACGTGTTTAAATGTTTGTCCCTGTGATTGATTAATTGTTACAGCAAAAGATAAATTATGGGGAAATTGAATTATTGGAAAAATAAAAAGTAAATCATTTGGAATCATTGGGATGCGAGGTTTTTTTTCCCTAATTTTTCCCGTTTTTTTCCAGATTTTCCACTGATTCTTCACTCCTATTGGTCGCAGCGTGATGTTATACAGCCTATAGCCTTCCTCGATAAATGGACTATCCAACACAAAAAGAATTTTTTATTTCAAACCAGTAGTTTCTGAGATTAGCGCGTTCAAATAAATAAACAAACAAACAAACAAACTCTTCAGCTTTATAATATTAGTATAGATAATAATATAATAGATTTTTGAATCAAACACATGTTTCTATAGAAATTTAATTTAATTAATTCCTTAATAATTTCACGTATTTTTATCTCTAACTGTATATGAAAATTCTTTCATTGATTTTAAAAATGGAGGTAAGTGAAAGTCGTGTGTTGCCCGCACCAGATTTTTAGTAGAAAATATTGAATGATTTAATACGGTTTTGTCTATTGAATGAATTAATTTAGATTTTATAACAGTTTGTCTTCTGGCTTCTTTATGTACAAGTTTATAAATTCAGCGTTCAGATCCATTGATCGATATTTGATATGGATGATATACAAAATGTAAGTAGTTAACATATTTTAATATTATAAAAATATACATTTTTAAAATCAGGCGTTAAAAACGATTAAGCCTAGTTCGGTTGCAAGTGAGAAGTTATTTTCTATTTCGTCGAATTTTGTGAATAAACTAAGGACACAGCTTAATAGCAAATCGATAGACGTCCTCTGTTTTCTAAAATCATATTTCATTAAATAAAAAAAATAAAAAAATAGAATATTTAAATTTGTATTAAAATGGCCCTAAATAGAAAATACTCGGTCCTTTGCATAATTGTCTTTAAAACTAAAATTGATTTTAATAAGTATGAATGCATAAACTTTATTTACTCTTGTCTTTCGGCTTTGATATACACAGTTAAATATTTTCTAATTGTTTTTATTTATTCGAACCCTTTACTGAATAACTCGTTTCACTATTTTAAAAATATTTACACCCTTATAGTGAAAATTATGCATAAAAAAGGAATAATTGTTTGTAAAGTTATTTAATCCTGGTCAACTATTATTTCTTTGTTCTACTAAATTGCATAAAAAAAAAATTTCTGTCAATAAAATTGAACAGCAAATAATTTCAGTCAAAAACTGCTTTAAATCACTCTAAATTTTCTGTTAAAATTTTTTTTTTCGAATTACAAAATATTCGAGTAAAACATTTTTTTATAAAAATTCGAAACCGGTTAAAACCGGTTTTCTGAAAAAATTACTATTCGAAAACAGGTTTTCTAAAATGTCGGTTTTTGTATAAACCCTAGTATATACCTTGTCAGAAGATATTATAACTTTTCTGTTTCTTTGAAGTATCCCGTTCTTTTAGTGTGCTAAAAATGCAGCTACCGGTGATTCTAAGCAACAAATTGGTTTCATTAAACGCTTTGCCATATGGAAGACAGTAATAGATAACCTACTCGAAATATGTCGTTACTTTTCTGTGACAGATAACACTACTGTATTAAAAATTACTGGTGTACCTGAAGTATAAAATCTGATGCTTATAGCACACTACTTTCACTTACCTTCGTTGTTAAAATCTAATTAGGAAATTTAAATAAAGTTAAAGTAAAAAAAAAAAGGTAAAAAATTTATATTGAGTTTCGATAGAAACATGTGTTTCAGATTAAATATTCTAACAATATTTTTTTTCATTTATTTACAATTGTTTTTTGTTTGTTCTCTAAATTGCTATTTACCATCTGCAAAAAAAAAAATTGCCATAACCAAATATGTTAACTTCCAAAAAGTTCAGATGCCTTGAGGCTACCGCCTTGGTTTGTACGGGTTGGTGTTGAATTATAATGTTTACAACATAAACCCATCGATGTGTCAAGTCAGTCTGTCATAAAATATTTTATAATATTCTGTGGCTGTATCTGAAACTGTGAGTATGTCCAAGTCCTTCTTAAGTTATTCGTTCGGTTACGTTAAAACGGTGCATCCACGATTCTTCGCAATATTTTTGATTGAAGTGTCTGAATTATTTGGATGTTAGCGTTTTCGGGAGATCCCCATAGCTCTGTCCCATATGTCCATAATGGTTTGATCAGTGCTTTGTAAATAGTAATTTTGATGTTCGTGGATAATTTTGATCGTTTGTCAAGCAGACAGAATAGTATTCTAAATCGTCTGTTCAGCTATTGTCTTTTAAGTCTAATGTCCTTGTCAGTCTTTTGTCTAAGTACAGTCCCAAATATCGTACTTCTTCTGATGTTGGAATAGGTTTATCCTCGAAATAGATTGCTGGACAAATAATTTAAATTATCATCTACAACAATTACTTATTGTTAGCTTTATTCCTCCATTACGTTTACAATTTATTATATTAAGTTTTATCTTAAATCTTTTTTCCTCTATCTGGTTTTCAAGTTCGTTCAAAGTCTATATTTACATGGTTTTTATCTATGCTAACAACATGAAATGATTATTTTTTTCAAATCTACAGAATTAAAAGTACTCTATAGGAAAAAAAGTATCGGCATTTAATCCCTATCAGACTAATCAGCGTTTTTCAATTAAGTTAATTTTTAAACCGAACTAGAGAATTTTGTCAAATAAAAAAAAATATCCTCTTCCCTTAAAATTGGACTGCTTGCGTTTCAAAATAGTTTGAATCTTAAAAACAAATCCTGGTTTGAGTTTTCTAACCAAGAAACCGCGAATGATTATTGATAGTAGATAAAGAGGGGGGGGGAGGCGGGGTGGCTGAGTTGTGCCTAGTCATTACAGATGACCATAAACCTGTGAAAAAAAATTATGAGTTCGTGTCTCGGTGCTGAGGGGGCTTTATTTCAGCATTTATCCTCCGCCCTCAATCCCCTGGCTCGAGAAACCCCCGTTTTGCCTTCAAAGGCGAGGTAGGGGTGAAAAAAAAAAAAATATATATTATATATATATATATATATATATATATATATATATATATTACCCCCTCTCATATCTCAAAATTTGATGGCTTGCGTTTCAATATATGTAGAACTTGAATAACGAATAACAAAAACAAAATCCGTTTGTCCGAATTAATAAATACCAATATTTCTTTCGAAATTTTTTATTCGATAGAAAATTAAATTCCCTAAAAAACGAAAAAAAGAATCACTGAAATCGGTCTAGAAATAACAGATATATAGAGTTTCGAAATGAGCTGTTGTTAGGCCATTTTCTTTGAATTATGTATTGCTTTTCATGTTAGTTATTTGTCTATAAACAGTTATACCCTTATATGCTATTTGAAAATGATAACCTATTGCGTAATAATTTGCAACTTTCTTTTAACGATTATTTTAGATACAAAAACTTGATATGGATACGAATTATTTAGAGATCCGGTTTAAGTAAGACAGTTATAGAACTTAATACAGTCTATTTAAAAGGAGCCATTTCATTTTTTTACACTGTTAAATAAATTAGTAGAAGAAAAGAAAATGGTTAGATATATAAATAGTGACGTTTATAAAACTTCACTCACTCACAGAAGGAGGGATAATACATTTTGATATTTAGGTATGAATACAGGATGATAGGTATATATGAGAGGCACAAAAATATTCTTCCAAACGTCCAGTTGATATTGAAAATCCACTTAATTTTTTTCCGATCCCTGCCATCATATGTCGATGGGCCAAATCGAAACCAACGGACCAAGCCTGATTCAATAATCAGTAATAAATTGGGTAGGGTGAAGATTTAGGACTTTGCAGTTTAATCCCAATCCATTTCACTCACTAGTCTGATTGCTTCCTTACTCTCGGATTTTCTCATTGTTATAAGATCACTTCATCAGTTTCCTTCTCGTATAAGATTCAATCGTTAAGCATTTACGCAAAAAGTTACAAGAGGAATATGTGGTGTGTCAAAAAATTTGTTTTACACAAGTATAATTGTATCGTCCTTATCATCACTAAATATCGGAAAATGGCTTGTCCGGTTTGTTCTCATAATATGAAAATTGTTTAAATCAATTTCATATGACTGCGTACTGAGGCACGCTAGGGACATCAATCTTTTCGGAATTTATTCGATTATTTACAGCATCTACCAAGAGACCTATAAGACTTGAATATCAATTAAATTTTTTATTAAATTCTAAAAAAATAATATAATTTTTTATTGGTAACCTGTGGAGTAGTGCTTAACCTTCTTTTAGGAAGACCTGGAAGGTGACCCTAGGATTTTTTTATGGAAGTAAAAATTCATTGGTTATGCCAACCTTCGGAGGTGGCGTAAAATGCTAGTTCCGTGCTTGTGGGATGTCAGACACTCCGTTAAAGACTCCCGTCATAATAAAACCTGGATTGGAAAAATTCAGGACTTCCACTGTACCATCGTCCGATTAGCCATAGTAGCATAAATGTGATGTTAAAATTCATTTAACTTTTAAGCAATTATACAAAAAAAATTTTAAGCGTTGAAATTTTATTTCGATTTCGAGTTCTGTACTTGTCTTCAGTGCATCTGGTTTCGGCATTTTTAGTAGTCTTCTTTACAGAAATATAAACAAATATTGTATTAGCTGAGGTAATACAAATATTTTATTAGCTGAGGTAATACAAATATTGTATTTGGTGAAATAATATTTAAAAAAGAGAGCAAAATAGTCACGGATGAGGTTTTCAAAAAAGCCCGTGTAAACACCACGGTTATAGTAATTTAAGTTAATATAACTTTTTTTTTATGCAAATATTTTTGTTTAAATATTTATATCTCTGTTTCTACACTATTTGTAGAATATTGTATTGAATAGAACTCATTAGCGATATATTACACGTTGTATTCAAAATCATAACAAACCACAAGGTTAGTTAAAGTTAACCCTTCTAAGATAAGGTTGGGTCGGATCCGACTAGCGTCTGATTTTACTTTCACTTACCTATATATGAAATGTATAGTAAGGGAAAGTATTGCGATCGTGAAAATTTTCGGATTCCAGTTTTCAACGGAAATACACGTTTTAGGGTTCCCTGAGTCCAAATGACCAAGTCCCGAAAAAAGGTGTGTGTGTGTTAACTTCCGCGCGTAAATAAAAATTCCTATGAAATTGAAATTTCATATTTAGGACAACTATACGTCTGAGATGTTACAGAAACTTTTTCTTCAAAATCGGTTCTTACGATTTTGTTTAAATTCGATGTAAATTTGGACGGGCTTTAATATCATGTAGGTTTCATTCTGATTATTGAAATAGTCAAGCAGGGCTCAAGTGCCGATATTTTAAAATTTCTTCCTCTAAAGTACCTTTAATTTTCTAGATTTTATGAAATTGACCATATCTTCTGATTAGTATTGCTAAAAAACAGGTAAATATATAAGTTGAACGAATTCGATATCTAACTAAAAGAGAAAACGGCTATTTTAAGATTTTTTAAGATAAGAACAATAATATCGACGTATGATAAACCTTTGAAAGCTAAAGATTTTAGAAAAATAATTATTTTGTACCCACAATTGTTAAAGTTAATGAAAATCTGATAAAACTAACTGATTGTTGTTAGATTGTTTAATAAAACACACGTTTCTATTGAAATTCAATGTAATTAATTCTTTTAAAATTTATTTTTATCTTTAACTGTATTTAAAAATTCCTTAGAATAATTTAAATTAATTTTAACAACGAATGTAAGTGAAAGTGTTGCGCGCACCAGATTTTTTTTAGAGTTAGGTGTTTACTAGTATTGCTTGTTCATTTCCCTAATGGCTGAATGACGTCTGGTTACTATAATAGCTTAAATATTTTGTTTTATTCCTTAGCCGTTTGACATTATTTGTTCCTAAGCAATATTAATTTATTTACCACTGCTTACATCAATCCAAGTGTTTATTTTGCCACTTACGGGCGGTGCTTTCTCATAAGGCATCGTCGCTATACACACACCAAATGTTGTTAACTGTCTGTGCAGCGGATTTTCTTTTTTGAGAATAAAAAATAGTTAAATGACGAAAATGAATTTTTAATGATGGAGTTTTGTTGACCGTTGAGAAATTAGATGAGGAAGATGGTTGGGGGTGCGGTAATAAATTAGAAACACACATTTAAAATAAGTGTTATTTTAATTATGTGCCGACGTTATTTATATTCCCATATTTTATTACTGTCATATTATTATTATATACCTAACGCATTATTAAGTCTATAATTACATTGGTTGTTATCTTGTTTCTTTTAGCCCTGATGAAGGCCCACATTGTAGGCCGAAACGTCGGCACATAATTAAAATAACACTTATTTTAAATGTGTGTTTCTAATTTATGACCGCAGGATAACAACAACAGTAAATATTGGAGCAAACAACGGTAAGTTCGGCTACAATTTGCACCGTAAAGTGAATGCTGAGTCACCTCTTCATATCAGCTGATTGCCAATAGCTAGGCAAGGCTGGTCTTGCTTAACTTTTCTTAAGTTATTATTTTTTCCCCCAACATCTGGTTATTATTTAATTATTTTCCTTACATGAAATGCGATATTATCATCAAGTAATGTCCTCCAAAGCTTCAACTAAAAGATCTAGATCTAGTGGTTCAATCCCGTCTCCTACGAAACAAAGACCTCGCCGTGATACTAATAAAAGATTACAAGCAACCCCTTCGGGTACTAATTCAGAATCTGAACCACAACCTGGCACATCGTCACAAGGGATGACTGACGAATCGCCGTTTTTCACCCCAAATCCTTTTCAGATTTTACATAACGAAAAAGAAAACATGGAATCTGCTCCTATACCTAGTGAACCACGACCCCCTCCAATATTTGTCAAAAATATTAAAAATTTCCAGTTATTGTGTACACAATTGAACAAAATTACCGATTCTACCAGCTACTACTGTATGAGTAGAATTAATGACACCAAAATATCTCCTACTACTGCCGAGACATATAGAAAAATAGTGAAATATCTAACTGATACCAAAGCGGATTTCCATACCTACCAGCTACGCCAAGAGAGAGCTTTAAGGGTTGTAATCAGAAACTTACACCCCTCGACACCAGTTGAAGCTATTAAAGAAGAATTAACGGAGGTAGGCTATAAAGTGCGGCAAGTCACTAATGTCCTAAAGGACAAAATTCCACTACCTCTCTTTTTCGTGGACTTGGAGCCATCGGAAGGAGTTGAACAAATCTATGACCTCAATAGATTGTACTATACCAGCGTAAGAGTTGAGAAACCTTACATAAAGAAGGAGATAGTTCAGTGCCATAACTGTCAAGCATATGGTCATACTAAAAGTTATTGTCATCACATACCTCGATGCGTGAAATGCGGTGAACAGCACAAGTCTGTGGAGTGTACAAAACCAAAATCAACACCAGCTGTATGTGCTCATTGCCTGAAGGACCACCCGGCCAACTATAAAGGATGCCAAATCTATAAGGAACTGAGGACCAGGTTTCAAAAACCTCAAGTACCGGATGAAACAGCAAGACAA
Source organism: Piezodorus guildinii (assembly GCA_023052935.1). NCBI lineage: Eukaryota > Metazoa > Arthropoda > Insecta > Hemiptera > Pentatomidae > Piezodorus > Piezodorus guildinii. The sequence continues at coordinate 70,505,587 of CM041293.1, forward strand.
GTAAGAAACAGAAGAGAACCCTCAAAACTTATTGATGCCAATGTATCATTTGCCCACCTACTTGGAGGTGGGAATCAAAGTACTGAACCCGTGGCCCTGCCGGAACTACAGAATGTACCTCAATCCATTCCACATATACCTCTTCCTCAAAATGTAACCAATCCTAAAAATCCTAATCAACCACAAATCTCTCATATCCCTCCTCCTTCAAATGCCACAGACCTTACCAGTTTGATGACGTCCTTTATCTCCGAAATTAAATCCCTTGTTATGCCCCTAATATCACTCCTTACGAATCTCGTATCAAATCTCATTCCTGCCTTAAAAAAACCATAAATGACCTCACCTAATTCCTTATCCATTTTCCTTTGGAATGCGAATGGTGTTAGAACTCACACTGACGAACTTACAGCCTTACTGCAAGACAAAAACATTGATGTTGCACTCATTACTGAAACTAGACTAACCACTAAACAGTACTTTAAAATACCAGGATACACGACATACCGGACAGACCATCCAGACGGCAAAGCCCATGCCGGTACTGCTGTCATAGTCCGCCGATCCCTCACCCATCACTTACACCCAATTTCCGCCCACGATTACCTACAAGCAACTTCCATTGTTATCAAAACCTTTTCCTTTCCGCTTATCATCGCATCAGCATACTGCCCTCCTAAACATCCCATTTCCTCTGCCCAATTTGAATCCTTTCTCAACTACTTGGGTAATCACTTCATTTTGGGTGCAGACTTAAACGCTAAGAACCAACAGTGGGGTTCTAGAACCACCAATTCTCGTGGACGGACATTGCAGTCTGCACTCAACTCCCGACGCTTTCATCTCCTACCTCCCGATTCTCCTACCTACTGGCCAACAGATCCTAACCGTAATCCTGACATCCTCGACTTCTTCATCCACAGCGGATTAGGCTCTATTAATTTTTCCATAGCTCGCCTTGATGAACTATCCTCTGATCATAGTCCATTGATTCTAAATGTATCCATAACACCTATTCCTAAACCTATCCCACCGTCATTCATTAGAGGCCCTGTCAACTGGAACCTCTTCCGCGAAATCCTCACTAATGATATTGACCTCAGAGTGATTCTCAAAACCCCAAATGACCTTGACGACGCCGTATATTCCTTTACAACCGCTATTCAACAAGCCGCCTGGACTGCCTCCTCTCCCAAACAATCCCAAATAATTCCTTATAAAAGCCATTTACCACAACACCTGACAGACCTCATCAACAGCAAACGCCGAGCCAGAACATTATGGCAACGCACCCGCCACCCAGAGGATCGCCGCTCCTATAACTTTTTTTGTAGAAAATTAAAGCGGGAGTTGGCGATCTTCCGATCCCAATCCTACAATACCTACCTCTCCTCTCTCTCGACTCGTGACAATTCCCTGTGGAATGTCACGAAGAGAATCCTAAAATCCCCCCTGATATCCCATCCTCTCCGGCGTAGTGATAATTCCTGGGCTGCTTCTGACAAAGATAGGGCCCAGGAATTCGCACTACACCTTTCCAAGGTATTCACTCCTCATTCTGATCTCAATCCAACCCACACCGCAATAGTTGAAGAGTTCCTTACGTCACCGATACCAATTTCCTTACCACCTAAAGCAATCAATCCCTCTGAGGTCAAATATCTGCTTCAAAAGCTTCCTCTCCGTAAATCCCCTGGATACGATCTCCTTACTCCTCAAATCCTAAGACAACTTCCACCTAAAGCCATTACATTCCTTACATATATCTATAACTGTATCCTACGCACTACCTATTTCCCTCTGTTGTGGAAACACTCGACTATCATCCTTTTCCTAAAACCAGGCAAACCATCCAACTGTACGTCATCCTACAGACCTATTAGCCTTCTTCCGATCCTCTCCAAAATCTTCGAAAAACTCCTATTGAAACGAATCCTAGCCAAATTTCACAATTTTCCTTCACACCAGTTTGGATTCCGTCCTCAACATTCCACGGTTCAGCAAGGACTCCGAGTTGTAGACCACATTTCCTCCGCCCTTGAGTGCAAGGAGTATTGTTCGGGTGCCTTTCTGGACATAGCTCAAGCTTTTGACCGGGTGTGGCACCCGGGACTGCTCTATAAGCTCAAAACCCATTTACCTCAATCCTTATACCTAATCCTCCGATCCTATTTATCCAACCGCTCCTTCCGAGTTCGCTGTGGTTCCGAATTTTCCGAACAATATACTGTTGAGGCCGGTGTTCCTCAAGGCAGCGTCTTAGGACCCGTCCTCTACATCCTCTTCACCGCCGATATCCCTACCGATCCCAATACCTTTCTGGCAACATTTGCTGATGACACAGCCATTTTATCATCCAATTCCGATCCTGAAGCAGCATCGCTAAATCTCCAAAAGCACCTTTCCCTTGTCGAAGACTGGTGCAATGCTTGGCGCATTAAGGTGAACGAAAGCAAATGCACTCACGTCACATTCACCCTTCGACGCAAATCCTGTCCAACGGTTTATTTCAATTCCATACCGCTTCCTTCCTCAGACACAGTCCGGTATCTCGGCTTTTTACTAGACAAAAGACTGACGTGGAACCCACATACAAGACTAAAAAGAAAAGAACTCAACCGCAGATTCGGCCAGTTATACAGACTACTAAACAGAAAATCTCATCTTACAGTTGACAACAAATTACTAATATACAAGACAGTACTGAAACCTATATGGACCTACGGACTTGAACTGTGGGGAACAGCTAAACATTCTAACATCAAACGCATCCAATCCTTCCAATCCAAAGTCCTCCGAACAATAGTTAATGCTCCATATTACGTTACCAACTGTATCCTACACCATGACCTTAATATTCCGTTTGTTTTAGACCTGGTACCATCCAAATTTTCCAAATTTCATCAGAACCTTAGTCATCATCCTAACCCTCTAGCGCAATCCCTATCCAGCACCACCCATCCCTACAATCCTCCTCGAAGATTGAAACGGCAGTGGCCACGAGACCTATTGTAAACATTTAAACTGGAGTTCTGACAATGGTCAGATCCTCCACTCATGTACGGTATGTTTGTGGCTACAGCGCCCTAACTCAGCCTCCACTGGCTCAGACCGGTGATGCGGCTGAGATAGAGGCGCTGGGATCTCTTGGGTTCCGCTTTTTCCTCCACAAGTGGAGGGAAAAGCGCTTGCTGGGGTCCCTTTAGCAATTGTATACATTGTATATAGTTATGATTGTGTGTAAGATGTTTATTTATTTGCCAACTTTTTATTTATCTCAATAATAGGTTTTTATTTCGATTTGTTTTGTTTTTTATTTATTATTATTATTTTATTGTATATATATGAATTTATTTATGTTCTATTTTATGTAATTTGACCATTATTATTATTTTCTGTATATATAGTATGAATGTGGTCTCTTATCAATATTATTATTGTTCATTTTGTAACAAATTGTAATATATCTCAATAAAAAATAAAATTTATGACCGCACCCCCAACCATCTTCCTCATCGAAAATGAATTTTATTTTTCTCTTCTAATTTGAGCAAGCGAAATATCAGTTAAAGATAAGATCTCGGTTGAAACTAACGCATAATAGCACCTTGACTAATCCTTTTTACAATATGTAAGTAATATTGATCAAGTAAGCATGATTTTATAAACACAGAGAGGATTAAATTGAATTAATGTAAAACGCTTCTTACCCAATGAAAAATAATCATTTTTACTTAGTGTGGATAAGTTGGTTCATTTTTTATTATTATTAAATGTTAAAAAATAATTATCTTACTTTATTTATTTTGTAAAGGTTTGTCCTCCATATTAAGAATAAGATATAAGCAAATAAAATCACTGATATGAAAGTTATAAATACATTAAAAGCTCCAGATGTTCGTAAGTTTTAGAAGAAAACGAATTAGGCCGTCTTCTAGTATACCACAACCAATTATGAGTCTATTTAGGCACCCTGCCAATGGCAAGCTTAAAATCCCTTTATCTTTGATGTTCTAACATCATTATTTTCAAGGATAAATTTCTTCAGAAACTGTTTTTCATCTTTCTTATTTTATTCCCTTATAACACGTTCATGCCGACGCCGATATTCAAAGTCTTCTCTGTGAGGAGGCGCTCGGATGTATGTAGCATTTCATTGATTATTGCCTGTTCAGACATGTATACGAGTTTTCTACTGTCCAGTAAGCGCTTATTTTTATTTATATTTGTGTAACTCGTGCGGTTTTTTCATCCTAAACTCAGGTTTCTGCCAATAAGTATAACTCGGAAGGAAGATAAAATGATTTTTTTAATGTTGGTCCATATAAATAATAAATGAAATTGATCTGGAAAATACTGGTGGTACGCGCCGCCCGATGGGACAGACCAGTGCGGGCCACTGGTGCACTGTGGGGCGAGCCTATGCATTCAGTGGACATAAGACCAATATCTGAAATTTCAAATTCCCCCATGTTTTTTTGGTTAAGCTATTCTTCCTAGTTTCTTTTAACATTGTCCATCATCAGTTTTTTTTTAATTAACAATTTCCACCTATGATATCTAAAAGATCGTCAACGGAAATTATCCTTTTTTAAAAAACTTACCACAACTATTTTGATAAACCGAAATTAATGAATCATCATTATACCGGTGATTTAACTTTTTTTATCATAATTGAAGTGTATGCAGCTTGAACTTATATAGGTTCTTAAAGTTTTTATTAATGAAAAACATTAAAAAATTTGAAACATTCATAACGAAAATCGCTCACAATCACAATCTTCCACCACAGAAATGAACTGGGAGGTTTATAGTTTACTTACCATTAATAATTACCCGCGGGTACGTGCCGGTTTACGAGAGAAAAATAAATTTAAATTTTTATCTTTTAGCTCTCCTTTATTTATTTTTTTTTTTTTTTTTTTTTTTTTTTTTTTTATTTTTTTTTTTTTTTGACAAGTATTGTTGTCTTTAATTTTCATGAATGGTGAAAATAAATTATCACCTGATACTCTAAATTTGTTAATTAATTAGTTTTTCTGCTTTTTTTTTTTTTTTAATATTATACTAAACCAAAAGTTATCAATAGGTATACTAATTTTTTTTTTTTTTTTTTTTTTTTTTTTGAAATACTGGATTTCGTTCATGCCTTTATTTATTGACAATTGAATGGTACCTACTCCTCTTATATGGAAAAGGAGGGTTTTGGTTTGCCCAAAAACTCCGTAATCCTAAATAAAGTGTCATAAGTAAAAGTTGCTGGAAATAGGGTGTGGAATCAATTTACGAGGCAAAATCATAGGATTCCAATTAAAAAAAAAAAAAAAAGTTTCTTCTGCGACACCCTCAACATCAAAATTAAAATATGAATACAGAAATCGCTTCCGCGTTAAAAAATAATGGAGGTCTACGTTTACCTTTTTTTCGTACAGCCAACAGTCTAGCCATAATACTACAGTGCCCAATAGTTTTTTTTTTTTTGTGTGGTGGAACGTGTTAAATCGTTTTAATTTCGTAACTGTCATGAAAGAAAGTATGTTTGTAATTTTAAGGAACATATATGCTATGCCTATATTATAAAGTCCAACAATTTATAGCTGACCAGTAATTATAATTTATTTATTTTGCGTAAGATACACTTATTATAGTGTGAGGTAAGATAACTGACTTTTCTAGTGTTTTTAATGTCTTTTTACCAACACCTTTATAATTACGTAACTGAATCTGTACCATTGCTCTAGAAATAAAGTATTGATTTCCAAGGAGTTCTGTCATATTTCATCGTTACTTATTTTAAGTATATTTCGGATAAGCGTTAAATGGTTAACCATTCTGGTTTTGAGAATTAATTTACTCCCACAGAGATTCTACTATACTATTTATTTTCTTACAAAATCATGTATTTGGCCTGTAAAAGTGGTTTCAAAAATGGAAAATCAAAATTAATGCTTCTAAATCGAGCCCCGTGAGCTTTTCTCATCGGTAAGGTTCATGTCCAGCTGTGAAAATCGACAATACAGTACATTCAAATACTAACGTACGATACCTCGGACTATATGAAAGGAAAAAGAATCTGGATAAAAAAGAACTGAAGGAAAAAGGACTGAAGAAGGAAAAAGAATCCATTATGTGTGGATACCAGGCCATATGGGGATAATAGGAAACGAAATGGCAGATAAGGCTGCCAAAGAAGCCCTTTGGCACACTACTGACACCATCAGAGCTAGCACGTCCACTAATGGAAAATGTATTGAAGAAATGGGAAGAAACTTGGAACAACAGCTATCCAAGTAAGCTCAAAGCGATTAAGAAAGAGGTAAAACCTTGGAAAACCTCAAGTCGCACCGACCGTAGGGAAGAGGTGGTCCTGGCCCGCCTGAGAATTGGACACACACGGCTAACGCATGGGCACATAATATCAAAAGAATTGCCCCCAAGATGCAAGCATTGTAGGGAAACCTTGACCATAGCTCATATTTTTGAAGAATGTTCCTTCTACATCAGGCAGCTGAACAAAAATAGAATACCAAGCAACGTCGCAGATGCTTTGGGAAACAATGGAAAAAAGATTGATGAATTAATGTGTCTCCTCTCTCAAATGGATTTTTACAAGCTTATTTGAACTACTCTTGTTTTCTTTGGACTTAAATTATTATATATATATATATATATATATATATATATATATATATATAATTTTTTTTCCTTTTATATTTTATATTACTTATTTTTGTAATTACTTTTCTAATTATTATATTTATTACTTTATTTTTCAATTAAATATTAATGTATTACTATTACTTATTTATTTTTATTATTATCTATTTTATCTACTTAATTTTTATCTTTATTTATTATTATTTTTTATTTTTTTTATTTATTTTTTTATTCTTTTCTCTTGAATATTATCTAACATTCATTTATCTCAAGTAGAATTATACATATATTATTATAACTTTTAATGAATATCTCTTTTAATATTTTAACTTATACTATTTATCTTAACTTAATCTTCTATAAAATGAATATATTTGGCACTGATGACCGCGATGTTTTGTGCCATTAAAATTTTAAAAAACCAACCAACCAACCTCGGACTATATTTGGGCAAAAGATCCACAACGACACAAACATTCCAACAGTAAATTCTTAAATTCACGACAAATGTAACACGTTTTATTCATTGACACATAACCTCCCAAATTAACTACTTTCTTCACTTTCTTCCTCCCTGTTACCAGACCAACCGCAGAGAGGAAGATGGCCGAGAGATCTACAAAAAATATAGTACTTCACAATCCCTGGATGCTAAGTAACGCAGTTGCGAATAATAATAATAAATAATCAATGAAGATCAATGTTCAGTTATGCCTTCACCTGACGCACACTTTCAACTTCTTACGGACTGTCTAACGTGCTGTCTTATTACCGTAAAGCACATCTTGACAAAGAGTATAGGGCTTATGATACTCACATTTTACTGTTTTACACAGGGATCACTTGTAGCTGGGTGGCTAGCGTAACAGCCTCCCATGCTAAAGGTCACGGGTTCAAACCCGCAGGTGGTCCTAGGATTTTTTAATGGGAGTAAAAAATCCTTAGTTACGCCGTCCTTCGGAGGGGACGTTAAAAGGTGGTCCCGAGCCTGTGCGATGTCAGGTACTCGTTAAAGATCCCTACCCTGAAAAAACCTGGATAGGCAAAATTTAGGACTCCCACTGTAGCATCGTCCGATTAGCCATAGTAGCATAAAGTGACGTTAAATAAATAAACAAACAAACAAACTGTTTTACACAGTTTTTCAAGACAACGTACAGACCACTGCAACACTTTTCGACTTCCTACGACAGACAGACTTGCACCATATAATAGAATATTTAATCCTCTTTCGATATTGCTACAACGCGGAAATGACCCGAGTGGCTTATAAAATAATAATAATAAATAATAAAGTAAGCTTAAATAAATTTCGTATGTATTTATTGAAAAAACAACAACATTGGATTGAGGATTCTTTCTTAATTAGCTTTAGAATCACACTAGCTGTTATTTCTTAACTTTTACATGTTTTAATACTTTATATATATATATATATATATATATATATATATATATATATATATATATATATATATATATATATATATATATTTATATACACTAATTTTTTTATATATATAATTATACTAATGTATATTATTTTTTTTTTAGCTGCTTCAATGCACTCACTATTTGTTTCATTGCCGCTTTCTCTTAAATACAATAATTTCTCAAACACATAGGCAGTAATCCCTATAGCATCGTTTCTTTTTTTCCGTGGAACTGTGTGTAGTAGTAATACAGAATAGAATAAACTTTATTAATGACCTGTTACATTTAGGACCAACTGGTCCTCTCTTACAATGAACAGGAATTGTATTTACATTTATAATTAACCTTGAGGCAGATATTTTACTTCGGTAATTAATATACATATAATTCTATTTGATGTTTACAACATCATGAGAATAAAATGAAACATCAAACTTGAGATTAAAATAAATATAAATGAACCCGAAAGGAAATTTCAGCTCTCCATTATTCGTTACGCATAAACGTTTCTAAAACTCTCATAACAATATATACATTACAGATTTTTATGCACCAAAATTTAAATACATTATTTACAAATGTTAGTAAATCCTTCTAACGTAATAATATAATGTTTTTAGAATTAAAAAGAAAAATTAGTATGAATGGTTGAGAATGCTGTGTGACTAGCGACCCGATGTATTTGGGGCAGGATTGTGAGGAAGTAAAGTATTTCTCATAAGGCTTACATGAATTAATGTAAGCTTGATTTTGAGAACAGTGCCTCCATCTCCTGGGACCATGCAAAATATTATCAGCGAGCTCCCTTCTATTAAATATTTCATGTGCGTTATCTTTAATAATATTAATGTATGGATCGAGATAACACAGACTGCTTACTTCTTAATCTTAGGCGCTATGGTTCATAAAGGGTCTTGTTCTCCTCAAGAATCTCTTATCGTACTCTGTGGTATATAATTAGCTTTTATGTTAATTTATAAATACGATGTACTACATATAAATACGATATAGTAATGGAACTAATGAATGTTAAAATGATGATTTAATTAAAAAATTTAAAAAAATGAAATTACAATTAATTAATTATTACAACGATGATATAAATAATATGATGAAGACAAATATAATGATGACTAATTTAAAAAATAAAATAAAAATATTATTTACTAGACTATAGATTATTTCTACTTATTACAATTTGGACAGCGACATGATGTCCTTAATATTATTACTATGCAGTGTGTGACTCGTGTAGAGTGTCCCTCTCAATAAAAGATATAATTGAGAATTGTCCAAAATTCCATGTTCTAATGGATAAATTCAATTTACCAAAATCGCTGAGTGAGAACTTGAAGGACTCTAATGAAACAATTAGTTCACTACTGAGGTTCGCCAAATAATGTCATCTACTTTGGGAACTAAGGAGGAAAAGATTGAAATAAATTAATTTTTAAACAATACATATAAATAACAATTTGTATGTGTTATTTTATTTTAAGCGTGTTTAATAAAACAAAAATATGTTATTATAAATATATTTAGTGCTAATAATTAAGAGGTTGAGCACCTATTCCAACTCCCTACTTCTAAGTTCTTTTAAAAGAATTGGATACAGACTATTCATATTTTAACATATTTGTTTCCAAAACAGCGTTTAATAAGTCCTAATAAAATGGTTGAATTCTAAAGGAAGTAAATAAATTAATTTATTTGATATTGCAATCAGTGTGAAATAGTAATTTTCACTTTTTAATTTTGATGAAATGTTGGAAAGAATCAGACAAGGTGCAAAACATTTTATTATACTTAATTACCTCTTTACTTTCAAGTTCGTAATATATTGGGTTGTGTCACATGAAATGTCCGTTTTAAGGTAAAGGATTTTTATTAACAATACGATATGAAAACATAATTTCAGACATGAAGATAATTTTATTCGAAGTATTTACCTTATTTTTCTACACATTTTTCCCCAACGTGACACTAACTTTTTTATCCACGAACTGAAAAACTCTGAGCTTTGAAGTGAAATAAAATCTGAAAACGCACTTTTCACTTGAACATCATTTTCAAAAAGTTTTTTTTTCCTGAACAGGTGGTAATCTGTTGGAGACAAGTTGGGAGAATATGGTGGGTGCGGAAGAACTTCCTAGCCCAGTTCTTTCAATTGTTGCACGGTATGTTTTGAAACGTGGGGTCTTGCTGCTGCTTATTGAGATCATGAGGTACCCATGTCTTTTTTACTTTCCCAATACACTTAAATGTCTGGAAACGGTAGATGCACTTGCATTTAGTTGTAATGAGGGACAGTCCTTTAACTGTTTGGTAGAGGTTTCCTTCTACTGTATGTTTGAGGACATCGTTGTCTATTACGGACGGAGGTCTTCCTCGTGGCAAGTTTTCCAAGTCGGTATCCCCAGCTGAAAACATAGCAAACCAACGGCGAATGGTCCGTTCATTAACAACCCCTCCCCCAAACGTCTTGCAAATAGTTCTAGCGGCCTCATCTGCTGAATGACCGAGTTTAAACTCGTTCAAAAATATTACTCGAAAATCGCGTGTTTCTATGTTTATATTTGGAGGTATACTAAAAAGTGGGTAATTGATTGGGAAGCTAATGTTTATAATATAAAGGTAGAGAATTAGTAACTGTTTACTTTAAATATGTAATAATTCGGAAGAAAACAACAGAACTGCAAAGTTATTTATGTATTTCAGAAACTTTAAAACGGACATTTCATGTGAAACAACCCAATAATAACATGTTACATGTTCCTATTCTGAATTATGGATCTATTTCAATTTTTCCCAAGAATTTCAGCTCCTAAATGTAGAGTATATGTACTGTTCGAAAGTTTTAAGAACGTTTTACTCTTCGGATATTCAATAATAACGAAAGAATAATGAAGTTATACTACTTACTGCTACCACAACTTCCATTAAGAGCACGGAAGCTCCGGGACATCGTGGGATAAAAAATCAATAGGTTGTTCGTGCATGTAGGCATTTGATGCAGTGTCACCCCTCTGATCAACAATATCTCTTAGGGTCCTAAGAAAGTCCTAAGAACATCACAAAGTTTCTATTGAAAGAAACTTTGTGTTGTTCTCATATTTATAAATGTATTCTAAACGTGTATTAAAAAAAATATGTCAGACATACGATTAATAATAAAAACAAGTAATTGATGTAAGTGTACGTAATCGATAGATAAATAAATTCCCTACAAAAAAAAAAAAATAATAAAATATACAAAAGATATAACGTTTTGAACATAGAACTAGAGGGTGGCCATTTTCCTCGAATGAAGAGATTAGAATCTACAAAACTATTACTCTACTGACGGTTCTAGACAGATGTGAAACAGGGTCGCTTACATATAAGGGTGAACAACGCCTCATGATTTTCGAGAATAAGGGTTGAGAGATGAGGACACTGGAGAATTTAGAACGCTTTGGAGTTACAAATCATGTATATATTTTGCGGCTTCGCAAATGGGCATGCAAAGTTGTTAGGCTTATTTAATAACGAATTCCTAAAAAAGTTAATATGCGCTGAACGGATGGCTAAGCGTCCAAGAGTTAGGCCAAGGCATAGGTGGGAGGATTGTGTTAAGTCTGGTATCGGGGGCTAGGGCTTGGACGGTGGTCATTGAATTGAACTGGGTAGAGAAGGATTGGTGGTATAGTTTGCTAAGCCTATTATTATTATTTGACGACGCTTCACATGAAGGAATATTTATGGAGAGATAGAGATCAAATCCAACCAGTTTAGGCGATTTTAGTTAAATATAGTTGTAAATGATCGAGACCTGAGGCGTTCCAGGGTGCTCTTAATATTAAATATTTTTTATAAGGCTGGATGATAAAATAATGTAGTGGACTGTATTTTAAATGGAATATAAGATATAATATTATATGGGAATATAATTACATCTGTATTTAGAGTTACAAGTAAATATGATGACTAATAATGTTATTACAAATTTCGAATTAAGTTAGATTTTCTTATTATTAAATATCTGCCTGATGCAGGGGTGGGGCGGTCTCTCCTCTTTTGGGAGTCATTTCTCCGTTCCTGGGCCGGCCGGCGCCTATTCTTCTACTCCACCATTACGATGATAATGATGCTTGTGCGAAAACTAGAAGAAGTTTGCTTCGGTAGACGCATGTGCTTTTCTTTCTCTCTTCTTGCTCTCTCTTGCTCGCAGAACATTCTGGTCTCAGTGTGAGTACCTCCCTATGCCGCCAGATGGACCTGTGTGCGCTTGATTGTGTTGCTGCATGCAAGATACCATATCTTGAAATGGTTTAAAGGCCATGTTCTCTTAACAATAGTTATTAGCAAATTCCTAACAATTATAGCTGTCAGCAGTACGGCTTTCTGGGCTTCATAAATAATAGCTGTAGATAGGCTCAGCCACTTAGTTGCTTCCACAGTTGACATCTGTATCCAGACCATTGCTCTCACAATAACACTATCCAGCCTGTGCAGTTCCTCTAGCTCAGCTCCTAGAGCCACTTACGATTTTTTTGCATCAACTGAACTCTATCATTCGGTACAGCTAAATCAATTAGCTAAGGTGTTTTCTTATCATCGTTAATCATTACGATGCCTGGCCTGTAGTCGATCACTGTTCGAGCATTTATAAACTATTGGCTCCAATATATTTTATCCCTTACCGTTGGATGAGGTCTTAAGGTTGGTATTGATAATAAGGTATTGTCATACAATAACTTTTTTTTAACCAACCACCTGATGATAGTTACGATATCGTCGTTTATTATTATTATATTATTAGGCGTGAAATAATAATAATATACATACTATTTTGTTGAAATAAATAGCCAGAAGGGAAATAGCTCACTTAACAAACCTATACAACTCCTGCCTCAGATTTAGTTACTTTTGCGCGGAAACAGGCTATCCTCTTTTCGCAACTAAAACTCGCGAAGAAATGAAATGAAAAGTCATTTTATTTTTGGACAAGTTGTCTCCTAAGAATAACAAGAAAAGTACAATATAAATAATAATTGTCTGATCCTTTAAGACTTCACTTTAACAATAAAAGATAGATTTTGTGACAATGAATAGTTATCATCTATAGATTTTAAATATTACATATGTTTGGAAGATTGATACTTTAGGAGATGGAGAAATAATTGGTGTTTGAAAATGGATAATGATACGGATTTACGAATGGATACAGGCAAGGAATTCCAAAATAGGGTAGCACGAATAATAAAGGATTTTTCGAAGGAGACGGATCCGTGAGAAGGTATATACAAGTTTATTGGTTGGGATCTAGTGTTTACTGAATGGATCGAGTAACAAATGGTAAGCATATCAACAATATAAGGAGGTTTTTTTGTGTTGAAAAGTCGGAAGAGACACACCTAGGAAGTACTGCCGACGGAAAAAGGGATAGAGCCAATTTAACTCGGTAAACCTAGAAACATGGGAGCGTCTGGGGATTCCACATGTGAATCTGATAAAACAATTCATAAGTCCTTTGAGTCTCATATCGAATTTCTTAGACAGCCCGCCATTTACGAGGCAACCGTAGTCAAACTGGGGGGAAATGAGTTAAGAGACGAGTAGCATACGGGTTTTAGGTGAGATAGAATCATGAAATCTTAGAAATTATTTTAGGATGGCGATGGATTTTCGGGTGATTTGAGAAATATGATTGCTCCAAGATAAGTTCTGATCAATAATGAATCTAAAGTTTCTTACTGAGGTGTGGAAGTGGACAGGTATGCTATTGAGGTAAAGGAGTGGATAATATGGAAGCCAATTTACAAGGTTCTTTGAACCGATGAGGATTGCTTTGGTTTTTCTAGCATTCAACTTTAAATCATTTGTCGTAGCCCATGCGTTGATGTTGTCAGTATCTTGTTGTAGTGTTTGGATAGCCTTTATTATTTCGGAAGGATGGAAAGAAAGACATATTTGCAGTTCATCTACATATAGGTGGTATTGTGAGTGACGGATGCAGTCAGGGGGTCATTAATATAGATGGAAAAAAGAGTTGGTGAGAGTGAGGATCCCTGAGGAACACCACGTGTTAAGGTAATGGGGGGGGGAAGGAGGTTCATTTGGTATCATGACAGTTTGAGATCGATAGGATAAAAAATAAATAAACCATTTTAGAACACTGTTTGATATTTGAAGGTATAGGAGTTAAGAAAGAAGGATGTTATAATTAACTGAATGAAAAGCTTTTGAGAAATCGAAGAGGATTAAAATTATGATTTTTGTTGGTCTATTGAGGATTGTAGATCTTGGGTAATTTTTAACAATGCAGATTAAGTAGAATATTGGGATTGGAAACCGGGCTGTAAAGGATTTAGAAGGTTTTTTTCCTCAAGAATGTTGAGCTGTGAGTGAACAATTCTTTCAAGCGGTTTGGATAGATTGGATAGTATGGAGATAGGTTTAAAATCGGAAACTGCGGCAGGATTAGGAACTTTATTCAGTGAACGTACGATGACTTTTTTCCAGGGTGTTGGGAAAATATTTTTGAAGAGGAACGTTATAAATATGTAGAAGGACAGGAAAGATAACAGGAAGGCATAATTTAATTAATTTCACAGGGATTCGGTCGGGTCCATGATCGTTCGTTCTGTACTTGGGAATAGTGGAGAGCAATTCTTCATGAGATATACCCGAAAAAAAGAAATTTTCCGGATTGAAGGATGTCTGTGGTAGAGAGTAATGAGTAGTATGGGATATAGGAAGTGGTTATGCCAAGTGGGAATTTAGTTCTTCGGAAGAAAATGGAACACAAGAAGAGGATTTGGAATTTATAATGGATAGGTTTCTAAGTAGTTTCCATTTAGTCATAGGGTTGGGTGCTTGGGATAAGGAATTATGGAAAAAATGCGCTTTAGCACGGCGTAAGGAAGATTGAGCAAGGTTTCTTAGGGACTTAAACATGGAGAAATCATCTGGGGCTCGTGTTTGCCTAAATCGTCTCCTGGGGGCGGATCACAGCCGGCCGACTATGGGCCTATCAGCTTGCTTTCGCATCTCGGCAAGGTTTACATGATAATTATTCTTAATTACCTCACGACCTACTGCTTGCTCTCAGAATAACACTATCCAGCATGTGTAGTTCCTCTAGCTAAGCTACTAGATTTATTTCCGCATCAACACCATTAACTACATCATTCGGGACAGTTAAATCAATTATATCAAGTTTTTTTCTTATCATCGTTAATCAGTATAATGCCTGGCCTATTGTCAATCTCTGTGTGATCAGTTATAAACGATTGGTTTCTCTATATTTTTATCCCTTGCCATTGGATGAGATCTTAAGGTTTGTGTTGAAAAGAATGTATTGAGTCATACAATAACTTTCTTTTTAAATCGATATCCTGATGATAGTAATAATATCGTTTATTATTATTATTATTATTATTATATAATTAGGCTTCTCTCACGTCTGTGAGAATTCGTGCTAATGCTCTTGAAATTAATTACGTTAAATTTAATGTTTTTTAAGTATGTAACTTTTTCTTTTTTTTTATAAAAAAAATAAATAAAATATAAAATTATTACTATTATTATTAATATAAATAACAGATAAATAAATTGGTTAGTTTTTCTTTATATTTTATGTTAATGTAAAGCTCCTATTTTAGTGTTTGTATAAACGAATCCCGTTTTATTTTAGTGATATATTATGAATATATAATAATTAATAAACTTCCTCTTCAGCCCTAAGCTTGTATAAGATGAAACCATGAAAGAGGTATATTGTCGGTGAATGCCTTGTTACAGATAAAGGGCCTTGAGGACTATTGGAAGTTTCCATGGTAACGTCTAATTATACTCATGGTATTAGTGGCTTCAGAGACCGGGGCCCCATTGGGAATTTCAATGGAGATAAATCTTTTGCTGTATATTCAGGTGAGCTGTTTCCCAAATGATTTCAGCAGACCCATTTATATTGATTTTCGGATAATTCTTATATTCAGGATGTTTTTTTTTCTTTTTATAACGACCGTTATTTCAACTTTTAATTAATTTACGGAAACGTATGGCTGTAGGTCAAATTAATAAATAATTGTAGAAATTTAAAAAAAAAAGATCAGAAATTTTGACGAATATTTAAATATCAATTATTACTAGAAGGTAGATACGCAGATTTGTATAAAAATAAGTTGAAACTATTGATCTTACAAAATATAGAATAAACACATTTTATTGCTATCAGTAGTGACTATTTACTTTCAGATTGGTTATGACTAGAACTAGGATTCCTATGTAAATACATATTGGCTCTTGACTTCGATATCACCTTGTAACAACAAATAGTATATATTTTAACGCAATTAGAGTCAAATTAAACTAATTTAAATTTACATATTTGGATAACCTTAAATGTTTCTTACATACTTTGCGAATTTTCACATATTTTACTCAGTTTTTGTTAATTTTTATATTTCTTTGCAATAAATCTGAATTACGAGTGCATAAAGAAAAATGTTCACTAGAATTGGCCCTTCAACTGCAGCTGTCAGTTACTTCTTAGAACAAACCCCACAAATTAATTCTGAGATTCCATCTCCCTTGATTTTGGCCCTGAATAGAACAGAACTATTTCATACTTAGTATACATTTGTGAGTCGTAAAGTGCGTGCCACTCCTGCCAAACACGATTTGAAAATTTTATTTTGTGATTTATTCTATTTTCATTTTTGTCGGAATGAGGAAACTCACAAAAAAATAACAAAAACAGAGAACGAGTTTTAAAATATCTTTGCGAGTTCCTAAACAAAATATTATCCACAGGATCTCACAAAGAGAAAAAGTCAAAATTAAAGCAAAGTTTCATCACACCATCTGTCTCAAGTGGAGACAATAAATCCTCATTTTATACAGATTTATGTCTAGCGTTAAGCAAATTTAATGATCCGTCTCTTAAATTCTTTCTTGGAAAGCACATTGAAAAAAAAGCCTGATGAATCTGCCATGAGAAAAATCTACCTGCAAGATATATACCAAGAGAGCTCTCAATAAAACACATAATTGAGAACTGCCCCAAATTCCATGTACAAATGGATAAACTTAACCTAGCTAGATCCTTGAGTGAGAGCTTGAAGGACTCTAGTGAAACAATTAGTTCACTGATTAGGTTCGTCAAAGAATGTTCTCTGCTCCCGGAACTATAAGAAAAAAGAAATAAAGAAAGAAAAAAAAAAAAAATAATAGTAATAATACAAAAAATATATATAAAAAAAAATATAAATAAATAAATAAAGAAAAATTGGAATAAATTCACTAATTCAGAATGTGTCAACAAAACAATAATAAAAATAAATAAATAAAAAAAAAAAAAAAAAAAAAAAAAAAAAAAAAATAGAAGGAAAAATAAATAAATAGAAAGAAGAAAAAAGAGTAAAACTAATCTGTTACTACAAATTTATTCGGTGCTAATAACCAAGAGGTTGAGCACCTACTCCAATACCCTACCCTACCCTATACCAAGAGACTCTTGCAGAAATACGAGAAAATATCAAGGAGGGGCGAATTTGTTCAATACTAAGGCCCAATCGACTCAGTTTTACGTTTGAAAACGCATTTGTTTCAAACTGTTTTCCTTACAAAGATTAAAAAGTATTTTTGTTTCTGTATTTTTATGTTTAAAATAAGACCGTTTTTGTATTGTAATAAAGAAATGAGAGTATAGTTTGTTGACATATTTCACTAATTTTACAGAATTATTCTTTATTTGTATCAAAATCAATACTTCTATATTTACATATATAGCATTTTTAATTACATGAAAATTTTAGCCTTAGTTATGACCATTTTACAACTTCAATAACTTTTTTCTTTTAAATGGATATATCTTTTGGCTGAAAGTGTCTGTAACTTTCATTGTGTTACGTTTTTTTCACCCTTAGTTTGACATGTTTAACTCAGTAGTTGTAAACGGATCAAATATTGTACTGCAGTTCCCTTGTCAGAAATTTAGGTGGGAATATTTGGTTGGTATCAAGAATAAATATCATATGATCGCTATATTGGTTGGAATAAAACAAAAGTCACTAATTGCTACATTTTAGTGTTGGGGCTTTATTGTCACCCTCTGCGATGGTTTTGCCCTCATAAAAAATTAAAGTTATTCATATAAAATTTCTTATTAGGACCTTCTGTTTAGGAGAAATATTGTTTTAATTGAAGAAAGTCACACCTTGCTAATATTTTTTTAGTTTTGGCGCGTTTTTGACAGGCTCTATCCCTGTTGGCGTGACTTTCTTAAATTAAAACAATATTGCTCCTAAATTTCTGACATAAGTATACCTGGACATCGCCGGATGGTCATACACGTAATCAAATAGATCATGTTTTAATACAAAACAGATGGCAAAGTAGCATAATTAATGTGAGATCGTATCGTGGTGCAGGATGCGGTTCTGATCATGAATTAGTAATCGCGAAACTTCGCAAAAAACTAATTACAAAGAAGAGAACACCGAACTATATTAATCCCGAGAATTTTGATTTAGTTAATTTGAACAACCCCAAAATTTTGAAAACAATGCCCGATAGAAGTAAAAAATAGGTTCGAAGCTTTAGAAACTTTAGATGACAAACACGAAGACATTTACAAACTATGGGAAGGGATCAGGGATAATATTAAAGAGGTCGGTAATTTGAGTCTTGGGAAAATCGAAAATAAAAAGAACAAACCTTGGTTCGACGGGGATTGTCAAAATATGTGTGAAAAAAGAAAAACCGCTAAACTAAATTCCTTAAATAATCCTAGCGATAATAACGTGACTAGGTAGTAAAAAAAGAGACTTGAAAATTCTTAAGAAATAAGAAAAGAGAGTATCTTAAAGGCAAAATAATAAAAATAGAAAAACACAGAAGCGAAAATAACGTAAGAGATGTACAAAGGTATAAACAAATCGCGTAAAAGATTTGAACTCCTATTGAATGGGGTTAAAGATGCAAATAACAATATAATTGCGGATCCGACTGAGATATTAAATAAATTTAAACAACACTTTGACGGCATATTAAATACGGAAAATAATAATCAATCTCCTCTCTCTGAATATCAGAGCGCTAAACCATGAATAGACGCACCGAACGCACTTGCGTTGTTGCTTAAAAGGATGTCAAATATACGACCGAATGTTGTGAGTCCTTGGACAGTTTGCTTCAGGCAAAAGTTCAATTCCTTATTCTTCTAATGAAGCTGGGAAACTACAAACCCTGGTTCCCGACCGATCCTGGTGAGCTGGTGGGAAGGACGCTGTCAGATTGGCTCATTTTTACTTTAGTATTTCAGTTTTAATTTGTATACTCTATATCAAGATTTTTTAGACTAAAAACTAAGTATAAATTGATAATTTTTGTTAGCAACTAGTGAGCTTTAAAATATGACTTTATGCACAGACCATTGATTGATCGTCGTGCAATATCCAGAGGTCTATAGCGTGATTAAAAACCAGGAACAATAAAACGAAAATACCTTTATTTTTTTCTGTGATAAACGTGCTTTTATTTGATTCCATTCGCGATTTAATATTGAAGAGATAAAATAACGGACGGAACTGCTCCAAAAAGCAATCATCAAAAACTATTATTACAAAAAACGAACAACCAATTAGCGTGTCTATTAACTCTTCTTTTTTTTGAGTTTATCGAGTTTCATGAAATTTAATACATTCATAGATACAAAATATAGCGTATTATTTGGCTCATCTCAAGGTGATAATGAAAATGAAAGAATTGTGGTGTCTTTTGAAGAGTTGTAAAAACATTAAAAATATTTGACTACAATCCATAATGTCTTCGGCTCAGTACTTATACCGTTCCAGGTCAATAATTGTGCAAGAACATACTCAAACATTAGGTTTTTCCACTAATTAAGGGTACCCACTTCATAATGGCTGGGTCTTCATAAATGCTGGGGCCCTAGAGAATTGGAAACATCGAGATCGAACTGACACGAATATAATAAATTATTATATTCGACTCTACCTGAACTTGGACCCAGGTCCTGAATCGGTATTAGTATCAGAGTTTATAATGATTATAATTTATTTATGATAATGATCTCGGCATCTCGTTACTGTTTTTGTCTGTTGTAGCATTTAGGCGGGGATTTATGCTACTTGAACCTCCTCAAAAGCGCCAAAATCGGGCGTCACAATACTGCGCTGAAAGCAGTGATATTGTGCGGAACAGAGACAATGCGCTTTTCTGAATGCTTTAATTATGGTGGGCGATAAAAAACTCCTGTCCATGAAGACCTTGATGGAAGAAAGGAGGTAAAAATTTAGTGAAATTTGTGTTTGTGAGAATTGTTTATATTTATTGATCTGATATTATATTTTTTGCAATTATAATAATAATCAATTCCTTTGAACTATTAGAATAATAGTGATTTAGATGAATATAAGTTTTAGTAATTGGAGTGCAATTTGTCTCCAAATCACCTCCCTCTTCTACTTTGAATTATGAATTTTATCCTCTCATTCATAAATACTGGAGATGGTTTAGTATCCCCAATTTTCCAGACAACGGCTTTCCAGCGGTTCGTTGCTAAATTTTGCTGTCCCTTAATTAAAAGCTCTTCTCACTTTAGATTATGTGGTCAGCATCACACTTGAACTGCCCTGTTATATCCCGATCTGATGAACGGTGAGGTATCTAATTAATACTGGCTGACTTGACTTCTTAATTAAGACTTCACTAATTCTGGGATTGTTTGTATAATTTATTTCTCTCTTCCAGGGATGGTTTTATTCCGAAATGGTATTTTTTATAAGTAGAAGATATCATTATCCTTAAAGTAATTATTTATTCTTAAGTATATTTTTTATGTGATTTTGTGAGGTTTTAAATGTAGTTTACTCATCGAAATTTGGTTGTAAATCATGATTTGAATGAGGCAAAAAAAGAGTTTATTTTGGAAAAAATAAAACATTTTATGTCAATTAGTTTCACCATAATGCAGCCATATAGTAAATGAAAGCATAATAAGTGATGCAAATTTTATGTATCGACATACTATTTTAGAATAATCTATTATGTGTTGTTCTAATTGGATTCTTTTTTTCTCGGATCAGATTTGATCGACTTATTCATGTTTCTTAAGGGGCAGATGTTTAAAATTGTATTGTTGTTAATAATAATAATAATAGGCTTACCGAACCCGAAGGTTCGATGCCGATACTACCAAACTTCGCCTGTACAGACTCGTCCAGTGTTCATCGGTCAAGCCCAAGCCCCCGAGATAAGCCTTAATGCAATCCTCCCATCGACGCTTCGGCCTACCTTCCGGACGCCTACCAGTCAGTTCATCAAACACCAACTTTCTCGGAATCCGTTCCTTACCGAGCCCAACAACTTTACGCGCCCATTTGAGTCCCCGCGATGCTATTAACTCAATTATATTCACAGGGTACAAACTCCGCAATTCCGCGTTGTGCAACCTTCTAAACTCTCCAGTGGCCTCATCTCTCTTCGGACCAAATATTTTACGCATACCTTATTTTCGAAAACCTTAAGCCGTTGTTCATCCTTCAAAGCAAGCGGCCACGTTTCACATCCGTAAAGAACCGTCGGAAGAATAATAGTTTTATAAATTTTAACCTTTAAGTTTTTTAGACAGAAGCCGCGAGCTAAGTAATTTAGCTACTGAATAATAACACGCATTTCCCACCTTTAACCGGGACTTTATTTCTTCCTGGATTTCATTTTTTCTAGGTATCATTGAACCTAAATACTTTAATTTCTCTACGTGTTCAAAACTATGACCTGAAATATTAATATCATCAAGATTGTATGGCTGTTACTTAACTTATTTAAGTAGAATGTCTTTTTTTTTTTTTTTTTTTTTCTTATCCTCCAAGTAGAATAAGTCAATCGATTGACTAAAATAAACACGTAGACTGAATTTCTTTGTCGGGAATTAAAATTTTTCATAAAATCTTTGATTTGGGAGTTTTAATTTTTTTATTTTCTTGGTCTATTGCAAAGGTTTATTATTGAGAAAAAATCTAATTAGAAATAATTAAAAACGTTCATATAGATTATTATTATAGAAGACTTTTATATTTTAAATATTATATATAGTTATATAGTTTTAAAAAAATATTCAGATAAAATATAATGATTGGGATATTTTTATGTTATGATTATAATGTTTATTTTAATTAATGTTTTATTTTGGTTATATATTTGCCATGATGCTGATTGCTACTTTAATAGTAGACGATAAAGTTTAATAAAATATTTCTACTTTTTTGTACCTATAAGATAATTCAAAAGCCTATTGACTGTAATAATTAATTTTATTATAATAGTGTGTTTTATATAGACATTTATTTTAAATATCCTTTATATATTTTAACGTATTCTGTGTATAAAGATGAAAATAACGTGTTACAAAAAAGGTTAATAAATTTATGTAAATGTATGTTCTGTATTGTAAAACATAAATATTCAATGTACATAAATATTGTAAAATGTAAATATTCTTATCTTTTAAGAAACTCCATTACTATTTGCATTCCAATGACAGTTCTACCCAAGGAAGTTTCAAGAATCCTTTTCTGAGGATTATTTAAGATCGATTGAGCAGTAAGGGTAAAAACTAGGGGGTTATAGTGAGATGGGGTTTGTAATGAAAAGCTATTCAGAATTAAATCAGGGACATAAGTTCATCAAGGGTGAATATTGATCGCGTCATTAGGAGCACTAGGATTTTAGAATTTTAAATTATCAGGTTTATTTCTGGCAATATTTCGATAGTTCATGTCCGCTCGTAACCCTGAAAGATTTAATATATTATAGTAATTTAAATTATTTCATTAATAATAACAATAATAATATTCATCTTGTCCCATGATTCCCCTGAAGCAGTCCGGAAACCCAAAAGTTGACTAGTTTACCTCCGGATAATGAGCGTTTTAGCTCAGAGGAATCCGTGACTGTTAATGGTATTTTGTGAACTAAAATGTGTAGTAGGGCGTTCGTACATATCCACACCCTCCAGCAAGCTTGGAGGGCCGCTCACATTGTTGGTCAGCGAGTCCATCGGACTTAGCCGGGAGGAACTTCCGAGAAAATTCCACCGACAATCCCCCACATCCGCCACGCAATTTGAAAGAAAATAGTTTTAATCATAATTTTTTCCGAGTTATTATTTTATGAACTTATTTTGTACAAAGGCGGTTCTAAAGAATATACTTCATTTTCATTAAAAACATCACTATGTATCATCCTTCAGGACGATTTTCTTGAATTTTTTAAACATGTTTCTGCAAAAATTGTTAATAATCATTTACATTTTGCTGCTTATATTATTACAGATTTTATGTTATAATTAAACATATTTAGACATGTTATATTAATATTTAAGTCATTATCTTTCGAACAAGACCTAATAAAAAGACTATAAAATTTCAGCTACGAAAGCTATCTGTTATAGAGACTGAAATAATTTTGAAATTTTAGCTACGCTATAAATACGATGATTTTGATTTAAAGCTAAACAAGATATTCGTACATTCTTATATAAAATTTAAAAATCTGGTGCGCGTAACACACGATTATCGTAAACCTGCGTTGTTAGAATTAAGGTAAGAATTTTTTAAATATACTTACAGATAAAAACAGGTCAAAGAATTAATTAAATAAAGTTTCGATACAAACTTGAGTTTTATTAAATTATCTATTATATTTTTATCTACTACAATCAGTTAGTTTATCGGCTTTTCATCACTCTCCATTAACTTATACAAATCTGTATATTAGGTAATATTTTTTCTAAAATCTTTAGCTATCCATCGATATATTATACATCATCTATATTACTATTCTTGTTTTCAAAAAACCAATTGCATTGAAAATAGTTTTCTCCTTTAGTTGTTTATGAAATTCGCTCAACTTGTTTATTTAGTCATTATTCATCAATGTTAGCAAGATGATGTCTCTAATTCTTCGAAATCTACTAAATTAAAGGTGCTTTAGAGAAAGAAAATTTATAATAACGGCATTTAAGCCCTGTCAGTCTATTTCAATCAGAATGAAACCTACATCATATTAAAGCCCATTAAATGTATATCTATATAGCAAGTTTAATCGAAATCGTTAGAACCATTTTTGAGAAAATCGAAAAAAGGAGCTAAATGCATTGTATAACATCTATGACACTCAAACTTTGGGATACTGTAATGATAGAAATAATGGTCAAAACCGTCTTTCGTTCAAGAGAAATAAACTAATAACTATATTCAAGAAAATTGTTTTACTATTTTTTTATTGTATCAGTTTAACGAATACGTTAGCTACTAATGAATGTTAATTGATTAGTCATTTTTTAGTATTTAGAAGTTATATACCTTTAATTAATATCAGTGTTATAAATTGACTTTTCTCTCCTATCACACTAAGTTCTCTCAGTATTTTTATTCTCACCTTATAAATTGATAAATAACATTTTTTTTTATAAAGTAGTTGTTTATAAATACTACTTTGTCCACCTATTGATTCGTTAAGAGTATTGGATAACATTTTGTTGGATGAATGTGGTGCATTTTTCTGAATAATTCAATTACGTTTGTTGTCTCGGTGATATATGATCGAAGCTTTTTTTTTTTTTGTTTTTTTCCATATCATCCTCATAAAAAATAAATCACCATTTTTATTTTGTTTTATCCAATTGAGCTAGCTAAGTTGGTTACCTAAAAATTGATTTGATTATTAATTCATTACTCTGCCGCAGATAGCTTATTCTGTTTATCCACTATATCGGAAGAATATTTTTTTCATTTTTATCTGAATAAATTATTTTTTCCACTGCATAATCGAACTGGATTTTTTCATATCATCCTCATTCTGAAAATTAATGACGGAATATATACTCGTTTTATTTATGCAATTAAATTCCGACTAGGAACAGTGGTATTCAGTTGTAAAGTTTCGGGTCCCAAGGCTTTGGCAAGATGATTTTTTATTCTGATATTTTAGCCGTGAGAGATTCCTCTGGAACTCATCCCTTCTTTAAGTAGGGATACTCAAATATTGGAAGAAATAAAAACCGCGGCTGAAAGTGATCTTGCCCGGGCGTTAACCCAGATATGATTCCTTTTATATATTGACCCAGCGATGGGAAAAACGGTTCTTCTACATGAACTTACAAACTGTACTCAATAATTCAAGCACTAGTAAAAAATACTTGTGGTAATAGTACAACAAAAATAAGTAAATCTCTTTACAAAAATTTACCAATTATTGTAATAAATAAATAAATTAATAAAAAGAATCTATTTTACAAAATCTAGCATTTCCTTATATTAATTTACTCTTTTGGGCTCCATATTCCTTATGTAATAGGGCATAGATTAGCCCTACAATTTAAAAAATATATTATTATTTCATTAGCCATGACTTTGTATTAGCTTCTCGAACGTCGTGTTTAAGTTGATTAAAGAATCTCTTGGTGGAAGAAATTTTAGGTGGAAAGAAAGCTGTAATTAATAACTCTATTTTGGTATTACGTAAAACTTAAAACTTAAAAGTCGCTCACTTGTAAAATGAAAGATTTTGACTTAACCACTTATTCACGACCGCCTCAGACATATTAATAATGTGTACAACCAAAACCAACTAATGACTTTTGAAAAAAATATAAAGTTTTTTTTTTTTTTACTTTGTATCAATTTACCTCGCCTCAATTTATTTCATCTCCTTATTTATTTTTAGCGAGATGTTTTTGCCACAGAGAGCAGCTATTTATTTAAAAGTTTATCTTTTCATGAATATTCATTGCGGTTGGGTATTCAAAAGTTTACAAAACTTTGATAAGAAAGATAATACTTATTGTATTTTGAAGCTATTGAAATAATTTGACTTCTTAGCAATGCGGGTTTCGATAACACTAATTAAAATTGTTTAAAATCTGGTTATAGTTCATTAGTAAAGCATTTAAATAGAGGAATATTTATTAAATTATTTGTTACAATCATTTGGATGTTTCTAATACTACCTATTATGCGTTTGTTAATTTTTATTTTTGCCTTTTTACTTTCACTTACCTTTATATGAAATATATACGTGTAGTAAGGGAAGTATTGCGATCGTGAAACTTTTCTAATTCCAGTTTTCAACGGAAATACACGTTTTAGGGTCCTCTGAGTCCAAATGACCAAGTCTCGCAAAAAGTGTCTGGTGTGTGTGTGTGTGTGTGTGTTGGTAACTCCCGGGCGAAAACTAAAAGTGCTTAGAAACTGAAATTTCATATTTAAGACAACTATACGCCCGAGATATTACAGAATCATTTTTATCAAAATCATCTAACGAGACGGAGCCACTTTATACTATGCATTTTGTATCTTTTTACGGCTCTAACGATTTTGATTAAACTATATATATCGATGTAATATTTGATAAGCTTTAATATCAAGTAGGTTTCATTCTGATTGAAATAGTCTGACAGGGCTTAAATGCCGATATTTTAAATTTTCTTCCTCTTAAGTACCTTTAATTTTATAGATTAACAAAAAAAAATGCAACAAAATTTTATTAGCATTGATGAATAACGGGTAAATATGTAAGTTGAGAGAATTTGATATACAAATAAAGGATAAAAGTACTAAAATATTGTTGTATGCAATTTTGTCGTTTTTTAACACAAGAATAGTAATATAGATGTATAATATACCGTTGGATAGCTAAAGATTTTAGAAAAAATATTACCTAATATACGGAATTTTAAAGGTTAATGGAGAGTGATGAAAAGCCGATAAAACTAAATGATTGTTGTTCATAAAAATATAATAGATTATTTAATAAAACACATGTTTCTATTGAAATTAAAAAAAAAAAAATCTGGTGCGGGCAACACACGACTTTCACTTACATCAATTTGTAAAATAAATGAAAGAATTTTCAAATAGAGTTAGAGTTAAAAATACGTGAAACTATTAAAGAATTAAATAAATTTAATTTATATAGAAACATGTGTTTTATTAAAAAAACTTTTATTTTATTATCTAAAATAATCAGTTAGTTTCATGTTCTTTTCATCACTCTCTATGAACTTCTAAAAGCTTCTGTATGAGATGATATTTTTTCTAAAATCTTTAGCTTTCCAACAGTATATCATACATGTATATTACTGCTCATTTGTTCAAAAACGAAAAATTGCATTAAAATGTTTTTATCTGTTTTCTCCTTTAGTTGGGTATCGAATTTATTCAATTTATATATTTCCCTGTTTTTTCATCATCCTTAACAAGATAATCTAGTTATTATTATTGAACCTACAAAATTTAAGGTACTTTAGGGGAAGAAAATTTAAAATATCGGTATTTAAGCCCTGTCAGACCATTTTTATCCAAATAAAACCTACATGATATTAAAGCCCATTAAGTTTTACATCGATATAGCGAGTTTAATCAAAATCGTCGGAACCCGTTTTCGAGAAAATCGAAAAAAGGTGCAAAATGCATGGTATAAAGTGCCTCTTCTGGTAAGCTCATTTTGATGAAAAAAGTTTTGTCACGTCTCGGGCGTATAGTTGTCTTAAATATGAAATTTCAGTTTCATAGGACTTACCGTTTCCGCCCGGGAGTTACCACACACACAACACACAGACCTTTTTGCGGGACTTGGTTAGTTTGGACTCAGGGGACCCTAAAACGTGTATTTCCGTTGAAAACGGGAAATTCGAAAATTTTCACGATCGCAATACTTCCCATTACTATATATAGTAAGTGAAAGTAAAAAATTAATTCGCTAACAATTTATTTGTATCTTCCAGTGTATTTAAAAATTCTTAAATTGATTTCAACAACGGAGGTAAGTGAAAGTCGTGTGTTGCGCGCACCAGATTTTTACAATTTTATTGGATTGTTTTGTATATCTGTTATTCAGCGGAAATATAAACAAGCTATAATTGTGTAATAGTAGACAGTACTTTAGCATTTTAACTTTTTTAATTACTTATTTAATAACAATTTAAGGCGAAATAAATATTGATTCTAGTTAAATGTTTATTAAGGCATTACCTCTTAACGTCCTAAAGTTTCTTAATTAACTGTATAAACGTTGGCAACAATTAAGATTCATTGTAGATTATTCTGCATTTTATCTAGATATAGGTAAGAGTTGAGACCATTTTAAGCATAAAAATAGTCAATTATTACACATATTCGGATAGTTTCGTTTTTAGAAAACTGATGTTCGTCCTTAAAATAGATCTGATTAGATTAGTAAATTTTGTGCGAATTATAAATTAATAATCATATTATAGTATTATTAATTTATAATTCGCACTCCAACCTAATTCACAATAAAATTTGTTCATAGTGTTTTTGTGTTGAATCCGATTGGATTGGAGATTAAAAAAAAACATAAATTTTTACCCCACCTTGGTGAATTAGGTAATGTCACATGCCACTAATATTTAAATGCTGTTCTTTGTATTATTTTTTATTTATTTATTGAGAAAACATGGTTAAATATTCACTTCCCATTTCCGTTCCTGCTAGGTTTCATTAATGAGCAATTTTAGTTTATTTTCGTTTAGCTTATGTCATATGTTGTTATCAATGAGATATCATTTTAGCTTTTCATTATTCTGCTTTAAGGTAATCTTTATGAATAAGTATTAATCTAAAATAACTATAGAACCGTTTACCACTCACATTGTATATAACTTGTATTTGTATTAAACTTATATGATATATATTCAGCTTGTTTTTAATCAAAAACCTCCTGTAGCTTAATTATTATAACCGCTACATACGTACAAAAAAGGGCGTTCATTTAGAAAACAAAATACAACCGTACTTGCACAGAATTGCAGAACTATAATTTTGTTAATTTAACTAGTCTACTGCATTAAAACGTTGAACGTCGTATTAAAAACGTAACGATGTTATGGATCTTTATAGATTTATCTTTTATCCTTGATAACAGAACGTTAAGATATTGAGTAAACATTTAAGATGAGAGAAGTAGAATAAATTTGAAATTTATTTTTTCTAATATTTTAAAAAGTAGATATGCGGTCTTAGCACTTAATACTTACTTTAGTAGAAATTATTTTTCGAAAGGAATTATAAGACGTTTCGTGCTCTGCTATTAATAAATTTTCTGAATGAAAACGCTATTAAGGATGAACCAGGGACGAAAAAGTTTCATGTATTAAGAAAATTCATGTAATAAATGGATTAGCGAATCTAAAGGTTAAATGCCGACACGACTTAATACTGCCTTCACAGATTCGTCCAATGACAACCGTCCAAGCCCACTAACGCTTCGGCTTACCTCTCGGACAACTGCAAGTCAGTTCAGCTCTTCAGAAATCGTTTTTAACTGAACCTTACGACTTTATTCCCTACTATTTGATCATTTGATTCATTCATACCACTTTACCGGCCCCATTTGAGTGGACGCTCCCAAGTATACTGACATGCTACAAGCTCCGTAATTCCGCTTTGTGTAACGTTCTAAATTCCCTCATGGCCTCATCTCTCCTTAGACAAATAGTACCTTATTCTGAAAATCCTGAAGGCTTTCAAAATCTTTCTCTTTTCACATTAAAATATGTCATAGAAAAGGTAATGGTACCAAGAAATATTTTAATGTTGCTGGGCGAAGACGGAAGCTATACAAGTACGTTAATGAAAATCGGTAAAGAGATTGGGCTTGAAATAATTACGGATAAGATGAAATATATGACAAGTAGTAGAAACGGTGAGGGTCTTGATAATATTGATATACTATACGTTTAAATAACTGAAAGAATTAAAAAATTTTTAATGTATTATGGGTACTCACTGTCTCATTTTATCTGGTCATTGATAAAGATGCGTAATTTAAGATCGTGAGTAAGTTTGAGCTAGCTTAGGTAAAATTTTATTTTATTTTAGTTATCTCATGCCGATGAAATCTATATTTCCTCTTTTTTATTTATCAATAAGCGTTTTAGAATATAATTATATAGAAATATTTTTTTTGACTTAAGATATGTTATACTAGATCTTTTATTGAGTGGATTTTTACTGGGAGTTATGGCAGAAAATCGACGAATAATACGAATATTTTTTTTAATCAAAGGAAGAAGTAAGGAATCACAAGCTTTTTAAAAACCAATTACAGTTAATGGATTACACCGTTGTATTCCAGCTTTTTCTATAATATATGACATAAGGAAAATATTTGATCTACAGTCGAACGGTTCCGACTAAGACCACATCGGTTGTCTCTGATTATCAGAAATTCGAATTCATTTTTAGGTAGGCCAAATCGAGATAGATCATATTTTGATTTGACAATTCGGTTGTAACGCGATTGTGAGTTGAGAACAGCAGACGAAATTTCGAAATTGATTTTTTGAGAGAGGGACTAGGTGGAAAATTCTGAAAAGACCTATGATTTAAGGCTTGTTATTGAGTGGATTTTCACTCGGAGTTATGGCAGAAAATCGACGTTTTTTTTTTTTATACACATTTTATTGATATTTATAACTGTATTTATAGTAAATACAATAATTAAATGGGCTAATTTACAATTATGGGCATGAAAATGTCTTGTGAAGAACGACCTAATGGTAGAACCTCAATAGCTTGCTTTCATGCTTTCAAAAACATTTTGAGTTACCCTATTTTTAAATACGGTTGATTTAAAAATGGGGTTACTCAGAATATTTTTTAAATCAATTTATATGTTTTATTTATGGAATCACAAGCTTTTTTTAAAAAAAAACAATTACAGTTGATGGATTACACCGTTGTATTCCAGCTTTTTCTATATTTGACATAAGGAAAATATTTGATCATCAGTCGAACGATTCTGAATAATACTGCATCGGTAGTCTCTGATTATCTGAAATTGATTTCATTTTAAGCTGTACTAAATCGAAATAGATCATATTTTGATTTGATTATTCGGTTCTAAAGCGAGTGTGACTTGAGAGCAGAAGACTGATTTTCGAAATTGGTTTTTTGAGAGAGGACTTGGTAGAGAATTCTGAAAAGACCTATGATTAAAGATTTGTTATACCAGACCTTTTATTGAGTGGATTTTACCGGGAGTTATGTCAAAAATCGACGAATAACAAAATATTGCTATAGCTGATAGCAAAGAAGAAATATTAATAGCTTGATTCAAAAAAATATTTGAGTAACCCTATTTTTCAATACGGTTGTAAATTGAAATTAACAATTATTCGAAGAACACCTCTTTCATTAAAACATGTACATAGCATAAAAAAATATTGGTTAATTAAAAATAAAATTTATAAAAAATTAATAAATATATATTTTTAAAATTCCCGGAAAAGAAGAAAGACATTTACAGTAACTAATATTGATATATTAATGTACAAACACAATAAATGATTACATAATAGAATATTTTTTCAATTCACTTTTGATTTCATTAACGAGTCTTGATAAAACCAGGAAAATCAGATCAATGAATATTCTGCTTAATTTAGTAATTTCATTAGTAAATAAATTTAATCGCGTTTTCTCTGATAATTGTGTACTTTTAATCGTATTTTACCTGAAAATTGTGTTCTTTTGGGTTAACGTATAAGGTAATAATGGGACAGGGGTATATTTTACAGCCACTTAATACTTTCATTTATCTTCATCTATACTAATATTATAAAGCTGAAGAGTTTGTTTGTTTGTTTGAACGCGCTAATCTCAGAAACTACTGGTTCTATTGAAAAATTATTTTTGTGTTGGATAGTCCATTTATCGAGGAAGGTTATAGGCTGTATAACATCACGCTGCGACCAATAGGACCGAAGAATCAGTCGGAAATCTGGGGAAAAACAGGGAAAATTTGGGAGAAAAAAAACCTCGCTTCCCTATGATTCCAAATGATTTACCTTTTATTTTTAAATAATTCAATTTCCCGTTAATTTATATTTTTCCATTTAAACACGTAGGAATATATTTACGTCGAGATCGGGTTGCGGAGAAAATCAGTATGTTCTTCTGCCACAAGAAAATAAAACTAAAAATGTCATTTACGTGGAAGTACTTTAAAAAACTTCTTAATGGCAATCATTATAACAGAAATTGATGCAGACGAAGTCGCTTTAAAATATATCAAACAAAAAGTGACATGTACTAAGAAGATTTAAATTTGGGTGATAAAATTCCGGTTCTGGGATTCGCCGATGATTTGGTACTGCTAAAGGAAGACACGGAAACTAAACAACTAAATACAAGTCCGTTATTAAAAACCGGTAAAGAAATAGGACTCGAAATAAATACCGAAAAGACAAAATATATGATTTGTAGCAGAGACGGTGGCGATCATAGTGATATTGATATATCAGGGTATACTTTTGAACACGTAAAGAAATTTAAGTATTTAGGTTCAATGATAACGAAAAAAAAATCCAGGAGGAAATAAAGTCCTGGTTAAACGCGGGAAATGCGTGTTATAATTCAGTTGCGAAATTACTTAGCTTCTGTCTAAAAACTTAACGGCTAGAATTTATAAAACTGTTATTCTTCCGACGGTGAAACGTGGCCGCTTTCTTTGAAGACGGACAACGGCTAAAGGTTTAGAAAATAAGGTACTAAAATATTTGGTCCGAAGAGAGATGAGGCGACTGGGAAGAAGGTTACACAACGCGGAAATATTGATATCAATCTATATTATTATCTATATTGTAAAGTCATGTTTTATTTTAAGAGTCATTTTCAACTTTAATCGTTATTACCTTGAAGAATATACATTTATAAATTTAAAAAAATACTAATTCTTTTGATTTATTCGAGTATAATAATCAGAACTATTATTTTAAGCATATTTAGGACTTTTATTAGCTGTATGTCTATATTTATAAAAGAAAGTACCACTCAATTTTCTGGTATCTAAAACATTACTATGGTTGTGAGGCTAAAATTTTTCCTGGAGGTTCGTCTTATCGCCTAGATGTGCAATAAGGCAGGATTTGAAAATCTTCGCCCAAAAAGTGGTTGAACAACCTAAACGTAAAATTGTCTTAATCTGATATGTATCAGCAAAGGTACAAAGATTTTATAACAAATATATTTAAGCATAATACTGTTGTTATCTGTTCGTTTAATGTCACTTTTATACTATTATGGTTAATCGTATGATGACTAATTTTTTCCTCTCCAAGTTTAGTTAGGGTAGAGATCTTTAACGAGTTCATGGAGTCGCAAAGGCTTGGGACCACTATTTTACGTCCCTTTGGAAGGTGGGCATAACTAAGGTTGTTTTTTACTCTCATTAAAAAATCTTAAGGGCACCTGGCTGGTCACGACTCTTTTAAGCATATTGCGTTTCATATCTGTTTCGAGTGTAGGTTCCTATGAAAATATATTCAATTGTTATTTTATTATCTATTAAATGTTATCTATTGTAAATTTGACAGGAAGAAGTCAAGATCGGGCTTTAAATGATAACAAAGAGTAGTTGATAGTTGATATTTATTATAACCAACCTCACCATAAACGCACATAAATTAATACAAAATGCAATATTCGCTAGCAAAGCTGCGTGACACAGCTAGTATGTAATATATAGTAAGATAAAGTATATCGATCGTGAATATTTTTGAATTCCTTGTTTTACCGAAAATACACGTTTTAGTGTCCCCTTAGCACTAGTTACTAATTGCCGCAAAAAGATCTGTGTGTGTGTATGAGGTCAGTCTAGCTTCAATACGATAAGTTGTATAAAACTGAAATTTCAAATTTTAGGAGCATATATGCCTGAGACGTTACAGCAACTTTTTCTTTGGATCAGCGAACCAGAATAACCACTTTATACTATGCATTTTGCAACTCTTTAAGATTTTCTCAAAAATGGCCTAGACGATTTTGATTAAACTATATCGATGTAAAATTTATAGTGATTTAATAGCATGCTAGTTTTCTTTCTGATTTAAATTGATTTACAGAGCTTAAATGCCGATTTTTAAATGTCCTTCTTCTAAAGTACCTTTGATTTTATAGATTCAAATAAATTAACCTTATCATCTCATTAGCATTGATAAAAAGCTGCTATCCGAGTTGAACGAATTTGATTTCAAGTAAGAGAGAAAAAAACGAAAGTATTTTTAATGAAATATATATATTTTTTTAACATAAGAAGAATATGTGCATAATTTATGGCTAGAACGCAAAATATTTTGGCAAAATTCAATCCTATATACAAAGCTTTATAACGTAATTAAACTAACTAATTAAATTAAATTAACGTAATTAAATAAATGCAGAAAGAAGAAAATGGCATACCTTTAAAACTTAAGTGATTACTGTAGATAATAATTTCTATTGTAATGCCTGTTTCCATTGATAGTCATTTTAATAACAAAACTTTTTTTAGCTCTGACTTATATAAAAGTTATTAAATTGATTTTAATGAAACGGAGACATGGAAAAATCGTGTGATATGCGCACCAATTTTTACTCCTTGGATCTTTTAATGATTATTTAAAATGTTTACTGAAAAATATGTTCTAGACATATTTTAATGTATTTTTTATAGACTGAAAACTGAGGTTTCTCTTAATTATTATAGCTGAAATTGTAAGCTTTGGTTTTATCTTCAAAATTTAGATAAAATATGAAATATCCATAGGGAAATTATTTCGCTTTTAATGGAATATTATAACTTGAAATATTTTTTTTTTAACTTAAAGAATATAAACTAAATGTTTATAAAAATATGTCATGGCAAAAAATATAATAATACACAAAAAATAACATTGCAATGGGTGATTTCAAGAAACTTTAACGCATATTTAGCACCCAAATAAATCACTTACCATTGATTTTGAATGATAGAATAAAATATTTCTAATATAAGTATTAATAATGATGATTAACTTATCGAACCAGATGGTTCAATGCCGATATAGTTCATTCTCTGCACAGTTCAAACTAGGGATGGGCAAATACTCACAAAAAAGTACGATTACTGTACTCTATAGTTTAAAATAATCAATTTCAAAATCGATAATATGAAAAATACATGGTCTAAATAAATTTTTAATTGGCCTTAAAAGGGACAGAGGTAAATTAGTGAAAAGTATACTCTGTACTTCAACTGGTTAGTGATTTGCCCATCTCTAGCTCAAACCAATACTAAACATAATCCTCCCGTCTACGCTTCGCCCTACCTCTTAGACTCCTACCGTTAAATCATTAGATTCTCAAGAATTCAATCTTCAATAAGCCTAACAACTTTGCATGCACATTTGAGCCGGCTTTATACTACCTATTCCTGCCATGAATATTGTTACAAGGAAATATTCAGAGATATCTACAGAAAGATTAATTTTTTTTTTAAATCTCTATTGTGAAATAAAATGTATATCTATATAAAATAAAACAAAAAAGAAATTACTCAAAATGTTCCCCTTTAGCCTTGGCATACGCATTTAATACCGTGGCCAGCGTAAGGCGACCACATCTATTCGGTTTTCTTTATCACCCACTCCATGTTAACTAAGCGAGAGAAAAATACAAAGTAAAAGGGCTTATTACTCTGACATGTAAAGAAAATAATATAATAGAGGTGAGGAATATCTAATAACGATATAAACCAAGTTCAACTTTTGTAACAGTATTTATGACTGAACTAGGTACTACCTTCATTTTTATTAGAGGGTTTCTTCTTCTAGTGGCGTGACAGGCCGTGTAAGAACTTTGCCGCGCTGTCTATTCTGCTAGGAGAATACATTCGCGTTTTTCGATAAATTTTATTGGGTAATAACTCCCTACGCCTTTTTTTTTTGAGTGACCACCAATTATCTAACGGTTCTCACATACGCGGGGGAGAGGCTGTGGAAAAGACTGGGATTCGAACTTTCAACCTTTGGCGTTAGAGACTATCGTGCTATCCACTCAGCCACGGGCTCCCCTCAGTAGCCTACAGGTTTACAAGCTCTTAGTCCAAGAGCTAGTGAACCCTCCAAGTAACGGTCTTCCTGTAAGGTTAGAAATGTGTATACTTACGATTTATAGCATGCTAAGAGCAATAGTCATGACCTGGCAGGCGTCAGCCATCAACTTCATCAGCTCTTTTTATTTTTAAATAGTAAAAAAAATGGAATAAAAAACTTGTTTCTGTAAGCTTAAAAATTTAATAGGATGTAGTTTATTTATTGTAAATCTTGAAAAAAAATTGACAGGCGATTACGATGTCAACAAGTATGTGCCAGGTGAATTGAAAGGCGAGCGTAGTTGATGAGGCAAAATAAACTTTCTCCTATATAGCTGAAAGGGCCTAGCCGGATAAGCATGTGAAATCTGCCCCCGCTTGTATTAGAACCAAATTTATACCATTGAGTCACACCTATGAGAAAGAACCTTACGCAAATTTTTAGCCCCTTAATCCTAAGGGGAGGGAAGTTATGGAGGGGGGAAGAAAAAACAAAACAATTTTTTTTTTAAAATTACTTTGGTTTGGTACACCAACAATGTTTTTGCTAATTTAAGTCATTGGAGGGTCCTGCACAATATATATTTTTTTCGAGTTGATCTAAAATGTACCAAACAGTGAAAAATAAAAAAAGCACCATTTTTTCAACTCTCTTAGTAGTAGCTAGTAACGCATGAAGAGTAGGGATAGAGCTGTAGGATCGTAATGCCATTAGATATTACTTACACACTATGCACATACATACTATTTATTATACCTATCATTGTAAATATCTTATATTGAATGGAATATATTTATTTTTTTAAATTTATTTCATTGTTTTTGACTTGTATAACTACTACATATACACTATATGCTATATTTATATAAAACATAATTATAAAGATTTTTTTAATATATATTTTTTCATATTATTATATGTCAATCGAAAAAGTTTTGATGACAGACTTGACAGCATGCTATGTTCGAGAAAATGTCACTATATTCGTCTCCCAGATGAACTTTTCCGTTTTTCACGAACATTTAAAAAGTATTTATTCTTTAAATATCAACTGTCTCTGTAAATATCTTGAAGTAGCGAAAAATACTGTTATTTATATTATTAGAAATCTTCTACTGGTTGTAATTTCCAAGTAAAAACAATAAAATAAATTTTTAAAAATAAATATATTCCATCCAATATAAGATATTTACAATGATAGGTATAATAAATAGTATGTATGTGCATAGTGTGCAAGTAATATCTAATGACATTACGATCCTACAGCTCTATCCCTACTCTTCATGCGTGACTAGCTACTACTAAGAGAGCTGAAAAAATGGTCCTTTTTTTATTTTTAACCGTTGGGAACATTTTAGATCAACTCAAAAAAAATATATATTGTGCAGGAACCTCCAATGACTTAAATTAGCAAAAACATTGTTGGTGTACCAAACCAAAGAAATTAAAAAAAAAAATTTAATTAAAAATAAAAATTTTGACGAACGTTTTGAAAATAAAAAAATTAAAAAAACTTTTTTGAAACTCTTTTAGAATACCATTAACATATATTTTTTTTCGTCTAATTCGGTTGATCCGTTCAGGAGAAAAATTGTTTTTTTTTATTTTTCACTATGGGGTACACTTGCGATAAAATTGAAAACAATATATGTTATGGAGGATCTTCCAATGAAGTAAAGTAGCGAAAAATTGGAGGTGTACCAAACCATCAGAACCAGAAAATATTTTTTTGAAAAATTCAAAAATTTTTTTTGACTAGCATTTTTGTGGAAAAAAAGTTAAAATAATATTTTTTGAAACCTATTTGTAAAATCCATAACATATATTATTTTTGTGAAAATCGGTTGAGCTGTTCAGGAGAAAACAATTTTTTTTGTTTTTTCTTCCCCCCTCCATAACTTTCCTCCCGTTAGGATTAAGGGGCTAAAAATTTGCGTAAGGTTGTTTCTCATAGGTGTGACTCAATGGTATAAATTTGGTTCTAATACACGCGGGGGCAGATTTCACATGCTTATCCGGCTAGGCCCTTTGGATATGTTTTTGATTAAGCGTATTAAAATAAATATGACAGACGGTTTTGAATAACATAAGACCTTGACTGGAGAGGGGAAAGCTGCTAAGGACCTGCGAGTAAGAGGTCTTACGCGAACGCCTATGGTGCCAGTGACATGAAATAATTCTGAAAATAGAAAAAAAATTAATAAATCAATTAAGTCATTAAGAATTGAATATCAAGTTCGATTACATAGGACTGTATATTAAATATGTTTTTAAATATTAAATAAATAATCGAGCTTGATATTCAATTCTTAATAAAAGCAACGTTTAGCATTTATCAAAGTCTCATTGCTGTGAAATTATTGTTGTTGATATATAAGTAAAATAGTTGGTTCAAATACCGCAGGACCATTAAATAAATTTTACTTTCTGCTATGCATATTACACTATTTAATACCAATTATGAATTTATTGTTCAAGAACACACTAATTTACCATTTATCTATTATTTAAAAATTCTCCA
The DNA here is from genome assembly GCA_023052935.1 of Piezodorus guildinii. Lineage (NCBI taxonomy): Eukaryota > Metazoa > Arthropoda > Insecta > Hemiptera > Pentatomidae > Piezodorus > Piezodorus guildinii. Next base: position 70,544,127 of record CM041293.1, read on the forward strand.
TTGAATAACTAACTGGTTTTTGAAGAAGGATCCAAAGATAGAAAATACAATATTGATTTATATTTTTTTTAAATAAATAAATAAAAATAATAATGCCCTTGGTAAAAGAGCTGAAAGTTATTAAAAAAATATCTAACATCGTTCCAGATATTGATCTGCCCGAAGGTAGGAAGAGTTTCTTCTCAGAAATATTTCATTAATAATACGGGAAAACACGTTTTATTTATTATCTATTTTTATTTTATTTTTATTATTATTAATTATTATAGAACCAATATCAACCGATTTGTAGAAAAAGTAATATTAGTATAGGATTTTATTTTTAAATAATAATAGAAACGTTGAAAGTAGAAAAAGAAAAAAAGTATATGGCAAAATAGTCTTTTAATTGTTTTTCATTATTTATTATATACAGAGAAAAAGCTTCATGCTGTTGTATTTAATTTTGAGTAGCGTTGCAGTTTTTATGTATAAATATTTTTTACGAATTTATATTTTAACTTTAACGAGAAGATCATTAACCCATATCTTCAGGACAACTGTTTATGCCTTACAGCAGTACATTTCAAATACTAAACAATTATCTTTATAGTTTACTTATTTTATATGGTAGGGTTCACCTGTGTTTTAATGGCTATCTTCATGGCCGTTTAAGCCCAACGTATCGAGTTCAAACCCAGCAGATGCCCCAGGAGTTTTTTAAAAGGATTAAAAAATCCTTGGTTGTGCCGCGTCCTACAGAAGGGATGTAAAATGGTGGTCCCGAGATTAAGCGATATCAAGTACTCGTTGAAGATCCCTATCCTAATTAAAACATTAAAGTCAAAATTTAAGATCCCCTTGTAGCATCATCCGGTTTGCCACAGTGAGGGAGAGCGAAGTTCAACGTGTCGATTTTACTAAAATTTTAAATAAATCTACTCATGAATGTTATATTTAAGCCGGAAAAAAACGGCCATAGGACTGAATAAATTTCACTCGTGACACGATGCAAAATATTTTAATTACATTTAATAATTTAATTAAATTAATTTATAAAAATTATTTTGACACTGTGCGAAATTATGATTTAGAAATTATTATAAGTCAGTATTACACATAAATAGGAGTTTAAAATAAATAGATTAAGCTTCACTGGTGTGTAATTTTACATTTCTTAGATTTTGTGTTGTATAACATTGGCTTGGATATTATTTTACAATAAACATAATAACACTGAACACTTGAGGTGATTAAGTCGCCTACAATTTTGTCTATGGCAAACGCAGTGGAATGCCTTGGAGCATTCCATAGAGATCAAAGAGTCCCTCATTACGGTTTAAGTTGTTTGTTACTTCTTACTGGAACTCCATCAAAGGGTCTTGAGTGGACATTTGAGCTTAAAATCTATTTCGTTATTTAGGAATATAATAATTATGGTTATAAAACAGAATTAGATTTAGTTAAACTAGTAAAAAATGATTTATTTATTAGTTAACACTATTTTATTTTATCATTATCATCAGCCGGACTATCTTTTATACTCGGACTTTTATACTAGAAAATTTGAAATCAGAGCTACTTTATAAGCTGGTTGTTGGCAGTAGAACATGCCCAACCTCTATGCAAGCTTGTAATGTTTCGAGCTGTTTATAAGACTTTTTAGAATCATCACATAAATAGAAATTGTTAATAATCTATTAGAAAAGTCAGTTTAATATTTTTTAAAGATTGTCCTGAAATAAATTGCAAGATCTATCTATAAAATATTGATAAAACATTAAAAAAATGATACAGCCAGTGTTAGGAATTGAAATTGTGATATTTTAATTAGAACAATAATCTAACCTATATGTAATTCTTATGCTTGTTCCTTACTCTCACTTACCTATGTATGAAATATATAGTAAGGGAAAGTATTCCGATCGTAAAAGTTTTCGAATTCAAGTTTTCAACGGAAATACACGTTTTAGGGTCCCCTGAGTCCAAATAACCAAGTCTCGCAAAAAGGTCTGTGTGTGTGTGTGTGTGCATGTGTGGTAAGTTCTATAAAACTGAAATTTCATATTGAAGACAACTATACGCCCGAGATGTTACAGGATCTTTTTCATCAAAATCAGCTTACCGGAAGATTTACTTAATATTATGCATTTTGCACCTTGTTACGATTTTCTCAAAAAGGGCTGTAACAATTTTGATTAAACTCCCTATGTCAACGTAACATTTAATGGTGTAGATTTCATTCTGATTGAAATAGTATGACAGGGCTTAAATGCCGATATTTTAAATTTTCTTGATCTAAAGTACCTTTAATTCTGTAGATTCTATAAAATACTATATTATCATTTTACTATTGATAATTAACAGCTGAATTATGCATGTTTAGCGAATTTGATAAACAACTAAAGGAGAAAATGAAAAAATATTTTTTTTAATGCAAATTTTTTTGTTTTTGAACATAAGAACAGTAATATAGAAGTATAATATACCGTTGGACAGAGGAAGATTTTAGAAAATATATTATCTTACACAAAATCTTGTAAAAGATGATAAAGAGTGATAAAAAGCCAATTAAACTAACTTGTCATTTTATATTATAATATTATAGAGTTTTTAATAAAACAAAAGTTTCTATATTAATTCAATTTAATTAATTCTTTAATACTTTCACTCATTTTTATCTGTGAATGTATTTGAAAATTCAATAATCAATTTTAAAAACGGAGTTAATTGAAAGTCGTGTGTTGCCCGCAACATATTTTTTTTTTTATATAAGTGAGTGTTGATCACACGTATGCTTCTGGTTCCTTCTCTCATTTTCCCCCAGTTTTACCACGGTTTTTTCATATAGCTGCCTGAGGGGTTTGACATGCGAATCAAGAGACTGATGGATTGTCTCATAAGATTCTCATGTGGAATTTCCAGGCGTGATTATAGTAGGTATACCGAGTTGAATTGGTTCGATCCTTCTTTGTGTCAGCGATACTCCATTGTGTCTGTCTTTTCCAATCTTATAAAAAAAAAAAAACTCCTTATATTGTTGATATGCTTACCAGTTGTTCCTCCATCCATTCAGTAAACACTAATCTTAATTCATAAACTTGTATATATCTTGCCATCTATCCGCATCCTCCAAATAGTAGTTAGTTATTGGTGCTATCCTATTTTGGAATTTCTTGCTTTATCATTAACCATTTTTGAACATCAACTATTCCTTCATCTCATAAACTACCAATCTTCCCAACATATGTGAAATTTAAAGCTGTAGATGATAACTATTCCTGCTTACTAAATCCGTCTGTTTTATTGTTGAACTGAAGTCTTAAAATACCAGACAATTATCGCTCATATTGTACTTTCTTGTTCTTCTTGGGGACTACTCATGGCAGAGTAAAATTAATTGAAATTTCATTTCATTTCATTATTAAGTGTTTAGTGAAGGTTGCTCGGGTGTGTGAACTGTTTAAGTTGGTTGAGGCCAACTATTAAGGGGCGTTTATACTGCATGCGTTTTGGTGGCTGAAACGGTAGCAGGTTCTATATAATTCAATAGACCCGCTACCGCTCCAGCCCCAAATGTTATTCAAATATTCAAGGAAGTCACTATCGATGAAGATAATTATAGATTGTCGTAGGAATATGAATAGCGGTCGTAAGGAAGTGAAGAAATCACTTCACAGTTGGAGAGAGAAGGAAATCTCGACGAAGTTAAGTATATATAGTGTTCTCTTATAATTGTGTTTAATTCATATAAGGTTTATTTATGTTTTCACTATTATTATTCATATTACTCTCAAAGCAATTACACAGAGTGTCTAAAAATTCAGCAACTCATATTAACGACCGGGTGGAGGCTGTTAGCAAGCAGGCTGCTTTCGCCCCTTTTCTTTTTAGTTTATTAGCAAAGTTTAAAAACATGGATTTTTTTTATCCTTTAGATATTTTGAGTGTAATTAGAACATGATTATTTTTTGTCTTGAGGAATCCTAAGTAATTGTGGCTGTCAATTTTTTAATATTTCTCTACCAACAGGCTTCTTTTAATTTATTTCTTATCCTCTTTGATAATTATTGATTCACAGGAACAATATCAATTATTGCTACTTTGGACCGATATTACATACCGATATTTATTATTCCGATATTATACTAATAGAATTGATTAATCATTAAATTTTAACAAAAAAAAATTATTAAACATCTCTTTAAAATTCACTGGCCTGCCAATTTAATCAAAGCTTCAGCATATAAAAAAATGATTTTATACCAAGTTAAGGAGATAAATTTTTTCTAGGAAAAAATAAAACACAAAAATGTTACAAACTATGAAAGTTATATATATATATATATTATATATATATATATATATATATATATATATATATCTTCTTCTTCTACATCTTTCCTCTCTACCGCACAGCAGTAGTCAGCAGTAAGTTTGTTTGTAGAGGCTGATCCAGGCATTCCCATTCCCCCTCGCTGACCTCCAATCTATATCCCTTTTTAAGCAAGCTTTCCCGATCCGATCCTTCCAAGTCTTCCTAGGTCTTCTTCTTGGTCTCCTTCCCTCTAGTTTCACCTGATACGTTGCTTTTGCCACGCGATCCTCCGACATTCCTGAGACATTGCCGTACCATCTTAGCTGGTTTTCTTCAACAATATCCTCGGCCGATCTCATATCAAGGTTGGATCTTATTGTGGTATTTCTTATTTTGTCTCGCTTCGTCTTACCCTCAACTTCCCTCATGTAACGCATCTCCATAGCCCAGAGTTGGCTTTTATGTTTAGTAGTGAGGATACGCTGGCATACGTCAATATAGGTAGGAAAGTTGTTTTGTATACTACTATTATTGTGTGTTTTGAAACCTCTCTTTTGTCTATGAAGCCCTTCTTAAGTAATAGGAAACACCTTCCGGCAGACTTTATTCTTTCCTTTATGTATTCGTCCACCACCCAGCCTTGCTCATTTGTCTGCGCTTAGATATTTGAAGTTCTTTACGTGTTCAATCTTTTCTGTCCATAGCCTAATGACTCGCCCAAATCGGTTCTCTCTTTTTCCTGTCTTCATGAATTTCGTTTTCCGAGCATTTATTTCCATGTTTATAGGGTTAAGTGCTTCCTGGAGGAATATATATATATATATATATATATATATATATATATATATATATATATATATATATATATATAATCACCTTTTAACACTTATTCACTGTAAGGCGCTGTGGATGAGAAGAATTCTTGACTAACCTCTTAAACTTAAATTATCAACTGGACGAATCCCTGAAGACAGCATTTGGTTTCACACCTTCAGGTTAATACTATATCCATTTAACGTCATTTTATGCAACTGTCAGAGCCCTAAATTTTGCCTATACGGCCTGTCGCGCCACTGGAAGAAGGAAAAGAAAAACTTGATATCGCATAGGGTCGGGACCATCATTATACGTCCTCTCCGAAATACGGCATAACCTCCAATTAAAAAATCCTAGGGGCACCTATCAGGTTTGAACCCTCGACCTTGGGTGTAGGGGGCTGTAATGTCATTCACTAAATCATTGGGGACCACTATAGGTTACGCTAAAATCTTATGTTTGAACAATATCAATGATTTATTGAAATATTTTTTCTACATTTATATATATATATATATATATATATATATATATATATATATATATATATATATATATATATATATATATATATATGTGTGTGTGTGTGTGTGTGTGTGTGTGTGTTTTTTATATATATATATATATATATATATATATATATATATATAATAACAATAATAATAATAGGCTTACCGAACCCGAAGGTTCAATGCCGATACCACCAAACTTCGCCTGCACAGACTCGTCCAATGTTCACCGGTCAAGCCCAAGCCCCCGAGATCAGCCTTAATGCAATCCTCCCATCGACGCTTCGGCCTACCTTTGGGACGCCTACCAGTCGGTTCAGCGAATACCAACTTTCTCGAAATCCGTTCCTCACTTCCTGAGTCTCCGCGATGCTATTAACTCAATTATATTCACAGGGTACAAACTCCGCAATTCCGCGTTGTGCAACCTTCTAAACTTCCCAGTGGCCTCATCTCTCTTCGGACCAAGTATTTTACGCAGTACCTTTTTTTCGAAAACCTTAAGCCGTTGTTCATCCTTCAAAGTAAGCGGCCACGTTTCACATCCGTAAAGAACCGTCGGAAGAATAATAGTTTTATAAATTCTAACCTTTAAGTTTTTAGACAGAAGCCGCGAGCTAAGTAATTTAGCAACTGTATAATAACACGCATTTCCCACCTTTAATCGGGACTTTGTTTCTTCCTGGATTTCATTTTTTCTAGTTATCATAGAACCTAAATACTTGAATTTCTCTACGTGTTCAAAAGTATGACCTGAAATATTAATATCATCAAGATCGCCACCATTTCTGCTACTAATCATATATTTCTTCTTATCGGTATTTAATTCGAGACCTATTTTTTTGCCGGTTTTTATTAACACACTTTTATATATAATATATATATATATATATATATATATATATATAAATGTAATTATTATTTATCCTTATAATTGTATAGTCGTAAACAGTTATACAGTTTTGTTTTGTTTAAATTTTAAAATATTCCTATTTCTTTTTTATTGTAAATATGATTTAGTATGTGATTTAGATGTATTATACTGGTTTAATTGGAGTTGACATGAATTATACTCTCGATTTAAGCCCTTTTACGATTCAGGCACAGGGCTCGCTGTAGAATTTCAAAAGAAACGCGAAGAACCCCACTCAAGTCTAATTTGACTACAAAACCTCTTTTCAGTGTCGCTGCTCTTAGGAACCAATTTGCATAATTGTCACTGAATCTCCTGTTAATTAAGTTTGTTAGGTACCTTATTTTAGTTAGGTTGGAATTAAATGTCAGGTGGAGGTGACCATAGAAACGTTTATGTTTTTCATTGACTTTTATTTTTACTGTAGTCGCATATTTATTAACTGTTTGTCTAAAATGACTAATTAAACAGACCTAACTTCATATTTTTACTTTCACTTACTATATATAGTAAGGGGAAGTATTGCGATCGTGAAAATTTTCGAATTTCAGTTTTCAACGGAAATACACGTTTTAGGGTCTCCTGAGTCCAAATAACCAAGTCCCACAAAAAGGTGTGTGTGTGTGTGTGTGTGTGTCTGTGTGTGTGTGTGTGTGTCTGTCTGTGTGTGTGTGTGTGTGTGTGTGTGTGTGTGTGTGTGTGTGTGTGTGTGTGTAACTCCCGGACGGAAACGGTAAGTCCTATGAAACTGAAATTTCATATTTAAGACAACTATACGCCCGAGACGTGACAAAACTTTTTTCATCAAAATGAGCTTACCAGAAGAGGCACTTTATACCATGCATTTTGCACCTTTTTTCGTTTTTCTCGAAAACGGTTCCGACGATTTTGATTAAACTCGCTATATCGATGTAAAATTTAATGGGCTTTAATATCATGTAGGTTTTATTTGGATAAAAATGGTCTGATAGGGCTTAAATACCGATATTTTAAATTTTCTTCCCCAAAAGTACCTTTATTTTGTAGGTTCAATAATAACAACTAGATTATCTTGTTAACGATGATGAAAAACAGATAAATATATAAATTGAATAAATTCGATACCCAACTAAAGGAGAAACAGAAAAAATATTTTTTTAATGCAATTTTTCGTTTTTGAACATAAGAGCAGTAATATACATGTATGATATATCGTTGGAAAGCTAAAGATTTTAGAAAAAATATCATCTCATACACAAGCTTTTAGAAGTTAATAGAGAGTGATGAGAAGAAGATAAAACTAACTGATTATTTTAGATAATAAAATAAAAGATTTTTTAATAAAACACATGTTTCTATATAAATTAAATTTATTTAATTCTTTAATAGTTTCACGTATTTTTAGCTCTAACTCTATTTGAAAATTCTTTCATTGATTTTACAAATTGATGTAAGTGAAAGTCGTGTGTTGCCCGCACCAGATATTTTTTATCTCTAACTGCATTTGAAAAATCTTTTATTGATTTTAAAAATGGAGGTAAGTGAAAGTCGTGTGTTGCCCGCACCAAATTTTTTACTTTCCTTGTCCCTAAGCTTGGGAGATTTTAATGACAAAACATTTTAGTTTTCTTCATGAAAGAACCATTGAAAGTTTTATAAAAATATATAAACAATATTTGATGGATATATATATATATATATATATATATATATATATATATATATATATATATAAATTATATGTTACATTAGCTAATATATAGTTGCTGATTACTATTATGTTTATTATCAAATAAAAAATAATAAAAAACTTTACCTCTACAACCCATGAAGGGTCTTGGGCTCAGTTCATATACATATTCGTAATGTTTCTAGGCCAACAGGTTTGCAATGAGGTGTTAGGCCTTGAATCACGCTCAGCCGCCAATTTTTTTTCCCGATTCGGGTACCCACTTTTAAGAGGCTGGCTGGGTCTGCCCCAGGAGGATCTTCGTACCCTAGTATCGCCTCCCGGCTGAATTAAAAGAATAAATAATATTCCGTCACAGCCGGGATTCGAACCCAGGTCCCGGAGCACAGTAGACTAGCGCTCTATCCACTAGACCACCCCGCTCCCTTATCAAATTAATATTGTTTGTAATTTCAATAAAATGCTTTAATTATATTTATCTTATTAGAAATTTGTTAAAGTAAAACATTAGCATATACCTTTTTAATATTAATTACAATTAAAAAAAAAAAAAAATCTAGCTTCCTGAATTGGTAGGGAAGTAACTATTAAAAATACTATCTAGCGTAATGCAAACAATAAATAAAACCGTACACATAATTTACATTATATTATAAAATAAGATAACTGTACATAATAAAAATATTTAAAAAACTCGAAATGTACATATATATACATTATAATAAAAATATGTTAATAATTAAATAAGCACATTTCAGTTGTTCATAATTTAAAACATTCAAACGTTGATTTATTCGACTCAGTAGTTTATTTTAATTACTTCTATTTTTAACATAATCTTTTTTCATACCACTTCTTGATTTTTTTTTTTTTGCACGTAACCAACTTTTCTTTTTATTGATTTGTATTGTACTTATATCATCAGAACTATTTTGGTTCAATGCACTCTCTCGTGATCTAATCTGAGGTACGTTATTTACATTTTAAAGATACCTTTACATGTTTATGGCTCCAGCTATAAATAGGAGATGCATTTCAGATAGATCACTTAAGAGTGATTTGTATATGAACTAAACCGATAAATACCGAAGTTTGAGCTTAGGGCTCATGACTTCGCTGAACTTACCTCTTGGAAAGTTTATTGAGGTAAACTGTTGTATAACTTTCCAAGCATCGTTGACGTCAAATAGGTTATATTAAATGGGAACACTTAGTGTGTCATATTATAGTTGTGTCTGTGAGAGGAATGAATGAACACTTGTACACACATCCGTACATGTATTAATTATATATGTATAATTTATATATTAACATGAGTTTTCAACCATTTTATTAATATTAACATGATGATAAATTAACAATGATATCGACAGACTTCTCAACCTCTTAACGAAGTCACCTCGTATAATACGAAGAAAAGAGTAATAATGGACCGAGTATTTTCAATACTGGTAAAGAAGATCGGAATTTCGTTTTCACAAAACAGGGTAAACTTAAAATTTTCAATATGGGTAATCAATCAAATATGGATAGACATAAAATCTCAATACACCACTTCGTTTTAATAAAGGTTATTAAATCTATGGACATTTACTGAAAACTTTTTAATACCTGTGATTAACATAGTATCTTAAAAATTATTTTTTTATTATTTATTTATTTTTATAAAAAAAATAAATTGTCACTCGGACAGAATAAATATTACCACTGAAGATAAATCTTATTTAGGTAATAAATTTTTAAACATTTTTTTTTTTTTTTTAAACGGGCAATTATGTTATTAAAATTCCGATTGCAGATTCTGGCTGGTAGAAATATCCTTGGTGAAAGTTGTAAATAAAAAAAATAAAATAAAAGATTTATATATATATATATATATTATATATATATATATATATATATACTACACATTTACTTGTTGTATTTTTAAGTACAGTTGTAAATTTCAATAAATGATGTTATAAAAAAAAAAAAAAAATATATATATATATATATATATATATATATATATATATATATATATACATACATATATATTATATATATATATATATATATATATATATATATATATATATATATATATATATATAACATTTATATATACAATTTATTTATTATCAATGTTAAAATAAACACAATCGAAAAAATTAATTAAAATGTTCCGATGGAATTATTTATTTGAGATATATCAGTTATTATTGCTCAATTTCATCCCATGTCCGTCATTCTGCATTGCCTTCTGCATCTTTGTATGTCAGAAAACATTTGCCTTTCCAACGATATATATTTGACGTCTGAATCACTATTTTTATTTGTTAATAAATAATATTAAACTGAATTTTATATAGGCATGAATGTGGCCAAAATTATTATTATATTAATTTTTTTCCTCTTTTTATTCTTTCTATTTTAATATTTTGGGTTTACTTATTCTTCTTAGTATTTTTCTTTTTTTTTTTTTTTTTTGTTTTTGTTTTACTCTGTATAGAATGAATGATTCCTTTTCTAATACTCATTGCTCAAGACATTTGCAGGTGGTATTATTTCTTTAATAAAGCTATTTTAATGTTGTGTAAATATTTTAGAAGTTTTTTCCTTCGGTTAGTTATTAAATTGATTCGTATTTATCCATTTTTTTTCTAAATACTAAGAAGCAGAAATGTTAATTATTTGAAATTGAAAAATTTACAGATATTTTAGAGGAATAATTGTTTGCATTTAAGCTCTGTTAGTTGATTTCAATCTGAATCAAAACAGCTTGAAATCAAAGCTCATTTAATTTTTCATCAATGTAGAAAAAATAAAAATTAGTATACCTCTACAGGTCATGAAGCGTGTTGGGATGAGTACACGTAAGAGTTCGCGCAGTATCTAGGCCAACGGCCGTGAATCGTGGTGTTAAGGCCAAGATCACATTAGGTTTTTCTCATCTTTGTAACCCATTTTATTGAGGCTGGATGTGCCCCAAGAGGGTCTTACATAATACCCCAGACAACAGATATTATTCCACAGCCGGGATATGAACCTGTTACCCGGAGAACAGTAGACTAGTGCTCTTGCCAATAGATTCAATCTTTTTATATCTAGAGAGATGCTTTGTCCCTCCCGAGATATAAAAAAAATAAATCAAAGTTGTTAGAAATGTTTATGAGAATATCATAAAAGGTGCAAAATACATGTTACAACGTGTTACTTTTGGTTTGTCGAATTTCTCGTAAAGTTGCTGTAACATGTGAGACTTTTGTAATTGTCTTATTTATGAAATTTCAGTTTTATACGACTTTTCGTAGTAATGATGATGTTTTCTGTTTATACTGCTTAATTAATGGCTTTAATATGAAAAAAAAATGTGACTTTCTGGCTGTTTCCCATGTATCTATAGAGACATAGATCCGTATGGAGTCCAGATTAGATCTGAAAGCATTTATTTTTTGTGTAAGTTTCAGTGTTTAGGCTACTTTAATACTTACGAGACAATCTTTCAAACCTTTCAATTAATGACTAAAGGCTCATTTTCATTATTACTATAAGTCCAATATCCAAATCCATTTCTCATCTTATAAAGTGTAAATTCGTCAATGTTCCTTACTGTATTATGGATGAACTCATACAAAGAGTCTTTTAAGTTTTCGTATATCGCAGATACCATTCCTTTTATGAAAAACTCCATTCCCACTCTAACTAGTGAGTTAGAACCTTTGGGTTAGGTTCCCCATAGAGAGGATTGCAATAGGAGTCAGTTACAACAAAAATAAAATGGATAAATAATTAAAATATCGAAGTACAAATAATAGTTTTTCTAATGAGATAATGGGAAGCCTAGTCTCTCATGCTACAGGTTCTGAGTTTGAATCCCAGTCCCGGCAGGGCTACTATAAGGATGTGAAAAAATGGAGATACACTCACAACCTCTCCCCGGGTATGTGAGACCCGTCAGCCAAAGGGTGGCCACTCACAAAATTAGTCGTAGTGAGTGATCACCCTACACCGAAAATTGCATCTTGAAACGTGAGTGTAAACTCGCAGGCGTTTACACCGCGAGTCCCAGGGTCTACACGGCTTGTCGCGCCCCTGGAAGAAGAAGAATGAGATAATAATTTACGAAGAACAAGAAAACTATAAAAAGAAGTAGGAAAACGTATATAATAAAACAGATTCCTGATGAATATAAACCAAAAAACAAGACTAAATATTCTTTATTAATTTTTTTTGAGGTAATAAAAGTATTTGATTATGAAACTGCCGTCAAATTTTTAATCCGACCAACACCAACGGAATGGGTTGCGTTTTACGTTTTTTAAGATAAAAAAATTTACAAAAAAATATAGACTCCCAGCTAAAAGAAATATTCTTGTTGAAATGAGATATATAAAATGAGAGTGGGATGTTTCCGGAATCAGACAATATCCAATACGCGAGTGATATCCAAAAATATTATTCATATTCTGCCTACTCAGGTGCTTTCGAAATGCTGTCTGTCCCACTGGGTATGATTAATTGAATGATTGAATATATATTTATACATATATACAAAAGAAAAAAAACATGAAGTGAAATTTTAAAATCACTAAATTGAAGAGTATATTTATTACATTGGAGTTGAACTGTTGTACTAAAAGTAGGACGAAAGCCGGCTTGTTCTATATCGCGATCTTGATAAATACTTTTTTTTATTCTATTTTTTTAAATATTACAAAATAGTTTGTAGATACTTTGAGTAAATGAAATCGGGCGAAAATTCTCCAAGCTATCCTTTTTTCCTTTTTTATGTATTACTACTGTCTTGTATACTTTCCACTCGCTAGGAACTGCCTTTTCATTAATTATTTCATTGAAGATGATACTAAGCGGTTTTATCAAAGCTTTTTTACCTTCAATAATAAGTTCGTTTGGTATACCGTCACTGCCTGCTGTTTTTTTCTTTTTCAAACCTTCAATAGCCTTTTCTACCTCTTCTTCTAGAATGCTTAGGTCCTCGTAATTTTCCTTTACTTTTTCAGGACGATATATTTTCGTTTTAGTATCGTTTAAGTTTCTATAATATTTCGTCATCTCTTGTACTATTTCTTGTCGGTTTGTTATAGATGTACAGTACAGTCCAATGTATAAATCAGCTCATAGAGAAAAGTAGAGAATACGGCAGGCAGGTCTATTTATGTTTTATCGACTATTTCAAGGCTTTCGACTCGATCAGGCATAAGTATTTATGGGAAGCACTGTGTGAATCTGGCGTGGAGAAACTCTACATTGAAGTCATTATAGAGCTTTATAGGAACGGAAAAGCATTCGTGGCGTTGGATAGGGAAGGCGAATACTTTGAGGTTGAACGAGGAGTGAAACAAGGGTGCCCTCTATCTCCGATTGTGTTTAAGTATGTTTTAAATAAACTATTTAGAGAATTAATTTGGGAAAGCCTGGGAATATCCGTCAATGGGAAAATGCTCAACAACTTAAGATTTGCGGACGATATATGTCTAATATCTCCGGACATAAACGGCCTAAGGCGGATGATGGAGGAAATAGTAGGCATTAGCAAAAAATATGGACTTAATATAAATACAGCAAAAACTAAAATCATGACAAACTCAATAAAAATACCAATTTATGCTAACAATAGTGAGATAGGATACGTAGAGGAGTACATTTACTTAGGGCAGACAATATCATTTAGAGAAAATATGAATAAGGAAATAGAAAGAAGAGTTAAGCTCGGGTGGTGCAAATATTGGTCTCTCCAAAAGATCTTCAAAAGCAATCTATCACTAGATCTTAAAACCAAAGTTCTGACCACATGTGTATATCCCACGATTCTCTACGGGGCTCAAACCTGGGCACTTACAAGAAAACTCGACCGGAGGCTGAATACCATGCAAATGCAGCTTCTAAGAAGTTTAATGTTTATTCAGAAAAGGGAGAAAATAAAAAACAAAAATATTCTTCAGAAAGTGAACATTGAGGGTTTGAGGCACATCGATTGAAATGGAGCTGGGCTGGGCACTTGGCCAGGCTGAAAGACGAAAGATGGACCAGAGCTTGCACGGAGTGGATCCCGAGAGAGGACAGCAGGCAGAGGGGGCGACCACATCGCAGGTGGAGGGACGAATTGACGCAGATTGTTGGAGAAAACTGGTGGCTGGTTGCGAGGGACAAATCCTAGTGGATAAACGTTTTATAAATATTTAATTTGTGTTTGATTTTGGTGTATTTTTTCAAGGACTCTGTTTTGTTTTTTAAAGTTTTTTATTTTATAATTATTTGTATTTTTCTTTCTTTGGATTATTTGCTTTTTTTTAATATTTTATATTTTCTAACTATAGTCGACTTCTATAAATTCCTCCCTATGGGAGAGGCTTTTGTCAATACTGATGCCAATAAAGCTATTATTATTATATTTATTAGTAAATAAAATAAAGGAAGAGAAAGTTCCAAATATTTTATTAATAACAAATATACTCTTCAATTTAGTGATATTAAAATAATAATAATATGGAAGTGGAAAACCAGATGGAAAGGGCAGGAGGAACATTATATAGAGAACTAAAAACAATTTTAAGTAGGCGTAAGGAAGAAAGTGCAGATGTGACTCTACTGAATTGTTTTTGATTTTATTGTTAATCTGAAGATGAGGCAAAAAATACCTCTAAACGTTATATAACAAAATTATTTATGTAAAAATAAATAATATATTCAATAAAGAAAGAGAAAGTTTCAAATATTTTATTAATAAATTGAAATGAATAAATAAAAAGTAAAACACAACTAATTTTGAGCCAAAAAAAAATCCTAGATATTTAGTTGTTTTAATGATTGAGTAATTTCAATCAAAAAGCTAATTTAAAATCAACAAGCGTCAGTTAGGGATGTTAGATGTTGGAAAAGCAGATATTTGAATATATTTGAACGTATATTGGAACGAATGGAATTCCAGGATGCAGTGGAACGGGCAAGAAAGGATCGATCGTTAGTTTTGTGGGATGGAATATAAAAGTCGGAATGGATCTATCTTGTTTCAAGCAAGTGGGCTCAGAATTTAAACTAAAGGAAACTGTGGATATAGGACGGATGCTCGGATTTTATAGTTTGGTAGATTAATGAACCAAGGAAGTTCTGTTTGTGTATGGAGCGAGGAACCACTTCAACACATTCTAGAGATGGGTTACTGGAGACCACTTCGAGGTACCAAAAACAAATCACATAAAACAATTCAATATGTTCTCAAGCACCATAGAGACTCAGCCGTATTTACGCCAATTTTTCCAACCTTAATTTATGGCTTACCTAGTAGTGTAGCACGAAACGGAAAGATGTACGGAAATTTCATGTTTGAAACAATAAAACGCCCCAGATGATATAGCAACTAAAGTGCTGCTATTGGGTTGATGCAAAATTAATGCAGGTTTCCTCTATTGCAATATCTTAATTCCAATTGTGTAAACCAAGCTAATCCTAACATTGATCATTATTATACCAAAACAAACCTTATCTAATACCCTCTCTTTCACCATGAATTTGTTTAGTAAAATCGTTTTGTTCAGTGTGTTCAAAGGTCTTGAATTGAAAATGTCAAAGTGCGATTTTCGTCAAATTTATTTTTAAAAATTTAAATTAGGGCGCAGCGCTGCGCAAACGGCTCGTAATATTAATGAAGTGTGGGGTCAGGGGGCTATTAATGAGTGCACGGTGCAGCGTTGGTTCCAGAAGTTTCGCAGAGGAGATTTCGACCTCGAAGACAAGGAAGGTCGGGGCCGTCATCTTGCTCTGGACAACGACCAGCTGAGGTCAAAAGTGGAAGAAGACCCAACCAAAACCACACGAGAAATGACGGCGGAACTCGGAACTCAAAAATTGCAACGTCTTTGCCCAGCATTGATGAATCGGAAGGGGCCGATCCTGCTCCACGATAACGCCAGACCACACGTTGCACAACCAACGCTTCGACGACTGCACGAGTTGGGCTACGAAGTTCTCCAACATCCGCCTTATTCACCTGACCTCTCTCCTACAGACTTCCACTTTTTCAGGCATCTGGACAACTTTTTGAGGGAGAAAAATTTTCAAAACCAGGACGACATTGAAAATTCTTTTCGTGATTTCATTGAGTCCAGGGATTCGGATTTTTTTTCTGGTGGAATAAGAAAGCTTGTTGAACGTTGGCAAAAGTGCATTGATTCAGATGGAAATTATTTTGATTAAATATATATGGTTAAAGTAAAGATATGGCGTATTTACAATACCTACTAAAAACCTGCATTAATTTTGCATCAACCCAATATATACCATACATTTTTACGATATCCTCAAAAACGGCTTTGACAATTTTTATTAAACTCCCTATGTCATTTTAAATGTAATTAGCTTTAATGTCATGTTGGTTTCATTCTGATTGAAATAGTCTGGCAGGGCTTGAATGCCGATATTTTAGATTTCTTTTATCTAAAGTACCTTTAATTTTGTATATTCGAAAAACTTAACATCTTAATAATATCATCTACTTAACATTGATAAAAAGCGGGTCAGTAGATAATTTGTACGAATTTGATATGCAACTAAAGGAGAAAAATGATTTTCTTTTTTATAATATTGTTTCTCCAACCAAAATTTTCTAAATGCATTTTTTTGTTTAACTTCTCTTCTATCCTAAATTAGACTGAAACTTTTCTGTCAAGGGGCAATCCACCTTTAAACACCCATCGCGATAGAGAGACAAATGAAACGAAATTAGATTTTCACCCACTTTCCTTCCTATCTGTCAGTATCAATTTTCTTCTTGTGACGGCCCCTTGCTCTAAAAAGCTTTTCCGCTTTATAAACGAGCATATTGCAAAGCTATCTTCGCTATTAATCTATTTCATTTAAATTATATTGATATGTAAAATTTTAAAGGAGTAATAAAGAAAAAAAAAATAACCAGTCATATATTTTATAAGTTAGAAATTTACAACTGTATAAGAGAATAAAAGAAATAGAAAAATTTAAAATGAAAATGATAAGTAGCTATTATACGGGTTAACCGGACAGTTATTGACACCCTTGAGAATTCATTTCTGAGGTAAAATTTACAAAAAATACTTCTTATGAAGGGATCAAAATGAAACTTCCTATATCTCCTGTTTATCTATCCTTTTAAAGACTCAAGAGGTTTTTTTTGGGTTAGAAGTTCAATAATTTTACTATATGGCAATATTTATGTTAAAAAGCGCAATAATTAGTTATTGACAACCTATGGATGGCTTATTGATACCGCATTTATTGAAACCCCGTACCTATCTCCTAAACCTTTGTTTTTTTAAAAGTTATAGTAGGCCATTATAAAGACATAACATCACATACACATGCTAAACATTAATGTAATATAAAAAAAACAATTAAAATATTCAACCTCTTTATTTAACATTGAAAATAAACTATTTTAAATAACACAAAAAAAATAGATCAAAATTCCGGTAGGTATATGTAACATTACATAAAATAATTAATTTACATTTCAACATCGTCATTTGTATCTTCATCTTCATTTCTATCTGAATCAGACTCCAAGATGTAAAACGCAGGATAAACAAATTCACCAGACTCGTCACTTTCAGGAATATGTCATATCCTTATAAACGATTCTGTGGTAGCCTTTATAGCATAATGAACAATCAAAATAATTTCCTTTAGAATGTTGCCACATTTGCAACATAGGGTTGATTTTTTTTTGTGGTATTTTCTTAGCAATGTTTTTTGAGTTGATTTAATTGTTAAATTTGAGTCCTGGAGTCGAATTGTCATCCATATTCTTTGATATAACTTTGTCTGTGATTTTCTAAAATTCAGGGTTTAATACCTCTGGCAAAAATTGTATACTCCACAAAATTAGTTTTATCTTATTGTCGTTTTTCCGTTTCTATCTTGAACCCCTGATTAGTTTGTAATATAGTTCTTTTTCAAGAGTTCTCTCGATTTCTTCAAGAATATTTTCTAATTTATATCTTATTTGCTTGATTGTTAAACAGTTGGAAATCTCATTGATTTCCTGATTCAAAATTGAGATTTCAGTTTTGCAAATTATGCCCCTTTTAATAATTTTGAAAACCATAAATTATATTATGAATGCTCTTGGTACATTCCTTAATATGTGGTGGAATTTAATTTTGATGCTTACATTTTAGAAGAAAAACTCTCTGCTGTTCCAAACTAGTTTTTACTTGATTAGCTATATTATTTCCGTGAATATGTTTGACGTCTTAGAAAACACCCATATTTTAAGAAAACAGGCAGCAAAATAAGGATTTAATTTAGAACTGATAAAATTAAAATAAGGGGTTACCTGTAGCAAGGTGGTTAGCATAACAGTTTCCTGTGCCCAAGGTACTAGGTTCAAACCTGCAGGTTGCCCTAGGATTTTTTAATAGGAGTTAAAAATCCTTAGTTATGCGGTCCTTCGGAGGCGACGTTAAGAGGTGGTCCTGAGCCTGTGCGATGTCAGGTACTCTTTAAAGATCCCTATCCTAATTAAACTTGGATAGACCAAATTTAGGACTCCCACTGTAGCATCGTCCGATTAGCCATAGCAGCATAAAAGGGCGTTAAATAAATAAACATATAACAAACAAATTAAAGTAAAATGTAAAATATCTTTGAACATTAGGTAAGTTTACGGTGCATTGGATTTCCTTTTTAATATGAAACAGCTAGCACATAATTATTATTATAATAATAAAAAAAAAAATTAATGTCATTTTCTTTTTTTTTTTTGTACATAATATACATTATACTATAGTAATTTAATATATCGGACATATTTATATTATTTTTTTTTACAAAATAACTCAAATATTTCCATTGATAAATTTCTAAATTAATTATTGTAATTTCTGTTAAATAACATCTTATGTTGCCGTCCACGCCGATCTCTGAGACAGCGTATATTCAAAGGTATTTATATTTTTGGATCTCTATTATATTTAGAGCGATGCCGGGAATTTGTCTGACCTATCTTGGAACAGCTTTTAATAAATATTATGTGTGAATTGTTTACACTCAGTTTATTTACATATTTATTAATGTAAATAATTCAAACATCTTTTTGTGTTTGAAAAATATAGTTAATAAAATGTATAAAACAGAATTCATAATTAAATTTATTTTTTTATTCTTAACCAATCAAGCATTCAGAATTAGTAGAAAAGGTCAAGTTCTTAATTATTCTTTTTATTATATGAATGAGCGTAGTATGATTATGACCTATAATTATGCCATAGTCATTTAATAATTGTTAAAAAATATATAAATAATTAAAATTGTCCTGAAATTAGTTGTTTAATCATGACTAATAACTTCAGTTTAGTTTATACATACTTCATTTCCACTTTCATGTAGTAATACACTAAATAATGCTCTTGTGTATAGTTATTGGGTTGATGCAAAATTAATGCAGGTTTTTAGTAGGTATTGTAAATACGCCATATCTTTACTTTAACCATATATATTTAATCAAAATGATTTCCATCTGAATCAATGCACTTTTGCCAACGTTCAACAAGCTTTCTTATTCCACCAGAAAAAAAATCCGAATCCCTGGACTCAATGAAATCACGAAAAGAATTTTCAATGTCGTCCTGGTTTTGAAAATTTTTCTCCCTCAAAAAGTTGTCCAGATGCCTGAAAAAGTGGAAGTCTGTAGGAGAGAGGTCAGGTGAATAAGGCGGATGTTGGAGAACTTCGTAGCCCAACTCGTGCAGTCGTCGAAGCGTTGGTTGTGCAACGTGTGGTCTGGCGTTATCGTGGAGCAGGATCGGCCCCTTCCGATTCATCAATGCTGGGCAAAGACGTTGCAATTTTTGAGTTCCGAGTTCCGCCGCCATTTCTCGTGTGGTTTTGGTTGGGTCTTCTTCCACTTTTGACCTCAGCTGGTCGTTGTCCAGAGCAATATGACGGCCCCGACCTTCCTTGTCTTCGAGGTCGAAATCTCCTCTGCGAAACTTCTGGAACCAACGCTGCACCGTGCACTCATTAATAGCCCCCTGACCCCACACTTCATTAATATTACGAGCCGTTTGCGCAGCGCTGCGCCCTAATTTAAATTCGTAAAAATAAATTTGACGAAAATCGCACTTTGACATTTTCGATTCAAGACCTTTGAACAAAACGATTTTACTAAACAAATTCATGGTGAAAGAGAGGGTATTAGATAAGGTTTGTTTTGGTATAATAATGATCAATGTTAGGATTAGCTTTGTTTACACAATTGGAATTAAGATATTGCAATAGAGGAAACCTGCATTAATTTTGCATCAACCTAATACTTTTATAAGTACCATTATGATGGTAAAATATTATTTTGTTACGTTATTATACGCGGTTTTTATTATTTTACTGTGGACTAACATGCTTACTACATACTGAAGTGAAAGCTCTATATTGAGTACAGTGATTACTAATATTTAATTTAATGCTTAGTAGACTACAGACTTTTTTTTATTTATTTATTTTTTTTTTTACACAATAAACTATATCATAATGTCAAGGCATAATAATATAAATTATTTCGAAGGCATGGTAACGTTCTTGTCATAAATTTAAATTATGTATTTAGTCGTAGTTTGTTTATACATTGCTAATGTACATTAAATTTTAAGTTATATACTAGGTCAAGATGGGGGTTTTTCCGTTTTTTTTTTATGCTCATAGTTTTTTATATTATCGTTCTATTTTTGTCGTTGTATTTTGTCAATTATTTATTCTTTATATTGTTTTATATATAATAATTAAAACCAACAATTATGTTTGCAAATCGGGACTTTCCTAGAACATTTTTGTTCTTTATTTTTAACAATTACTTCTTTTTTTAAAATTAATATTATAAATAGTACTATTAACATAGAATTTTTTTTTTATATAGATTTTAAATATTAGTAAGCGTGTGAAATTTATAAGTTCAGTAAGAAGGAATTGCGAAATAGTTTGTATGCACAGGACTGAATGGTAGACGTCCGAGAGAAGTGACGAAGCGTCGATGGGAGGATTGTGTTTCTGGTCTCCGGGGCATTAATTAGACGAATATTTTTAGGCAGTATTTAAGTAGTTATGGCATAAACCTTCGGGGTTCGGTAAGCCTATTATTATTAAATATTAGTAATCAGAGAAAAATGAGAAAAAAATCCTTAAATTTTGTATTAAAATGAAATACATATATAAATTATTGACATTGGTCAAATATGAGATTATATTTTAAAACTTTTATGCATAGACCTTTTATTAATTTGATTAATTTTCTATATTCAAACATTTTAAAATTAATATGAAAGAAATGTTGATTAGAAAGCTTTTTCAATCAGTACACTTTAATTTCTATTCTATTCTATATTTTAAACAGTTTTCTAGTTATTTATTTTTATTATTATTTTTTTTTTAATGCTATTAAATATTACTAACTATTTTGAAGCTATGATGATATTTTCAAACTATTATGGTATAGTAATTCTGAGCTATAATATTAAAATTTTGCTAGCTAAACTCGACTTTCGAGTTTGTTTTTTTTGCAGCAATTCGTCTACAATATTTGTCAACAAACGTAGGTAGCTTATCTCGGCTTTATCTGATAAGAAGTTAAAAAGAAGACCTTTAGAAGTAGCAAACATTGATTACAAGGTTATGATTTTAATTATAGTTAATTGTTTATTACACGTTGGAAATCATTTAATTAATTAGGAATATCAGTTATTCGTTGTTCTTACTTCATACCTAACTGTGATTAATTAATACTGAGTAAACATTAAGTTACATTTGGCTGAATTGTTATTACGAAAATCAAAAACCTTGGTAAAGTAAATTTCTAACAACATAAAAAATCGGTTTTGATATTTTATTATATTTCATTGCTCAGGAAAAGGTTGACAATTTTTTTTTTTTTAAACTTAATGATTTTAAAATTTATACTTGATTATATTTGTGTAATTCAGATTTCATTTATTTTTTATGTTGTTTTAATCAAGTATTTCTCCAGCAAATAGGCTTGAAACACATACATAAATAATTCTAGAACCCAAAATAGCTTTATTATGGCAGAAAACTATATCGTTATTATGCTTATCCTTACTTTTACTTCCAGGTCTATTCGGAAAAAAAAAATCTGTAGAAATAGATTGTGAACTTAGAGTAGTTTTAAGTTCAGTTTTTATGTAATATTCTATCAATTCATTACTTATTAAGATGATTCATTTATTTAATGTTTTTAATTGAAACGCAATTTGTTTTTTACTTTCACTTACTGTGTATAGTAAGGGGAAGTATTGCGATCGTGAAAATTTTCGAATTCCAGCTTTCAACAAAAATCCATTTTAGGGTCTCCTGAGTCCCGCAAAAACGTCTGTGTCAGTGTGTGTATCCGTGTGTGGTTACTCCCGGGCGGAAACGAAATGTCCTATGAAACTGAAATTTCATATTTAAGACAAATATAAACCCGAGACGTTACAAAACGTTTTTTTATCAAAATGAGCTTAACAGAAGAGCCACTTTATACCATGCATTTTGCTTATTGATTTTCTCGAAAACGCTTCCGACGATTTTGACTAAACCCGCTATATCATTGTAAAATTTAATAGACGTTAACATCATGTATGCTTCATTCTGATTAAAATAGTATGACAGCGCTTAAATGCCGATAGTTTAAATTTTCTTCCTCTAAAGTACTTTGTAGATTCTATAAAAATAACCTTATCATCTTTTTAGCATTGATAAACCTGTACCACTAGAATCCATGAAGGGTCTTGGGCTCAGTACATTTAGAGATTCGTACTGTTTCAAGGCCAACGGCATTGCAATGAGGTGATTAGGCCTTAATCGCGCTCAGCCGCCAGGTTTTCCCCCAATTAATTTGGGTACCCACTTTATAGAGGCTGGGTCTGCCCCAGGAGGGTCTCCATACCCTAGGGTCGCCCCCCGACTGAATTAACAGAATAAATAATATTCCGCCACACCCGGGATTCGAACCCAGGACCTGAAACACAGCAGACTAGCGCTCTATCCACTAAACCACGCCGCTCCCAGCATTGATAAATAACAGCTAAATATTTAAGTTGTGCGAATTTCGAAAATAACTAAAGGAGAAATCTTAATATTTTTCGTTTTTGAACATACAAATAATAATATACATGTATGTTGTACCGTTTGAAAGCTAAAGATTTTAGCTAAAAAATATTATCTGATAAAGTTGAAAGAGAGTGATGAAAAGCCGATAAAACTAACTGATTATTTTAGATAAAATTGTAATAGATTTTTTAATAAAACACATGATTCTATAGAAATTCCATTTAATTAATTTTTTAATGGTTTCACTTATTTTTATCTCTTACTTCATTTGAAAATTCTTTAATCGATTTTAAAAGTGGAGGTAAGTGAAAGTCGTGTGTTGTCCGCACCAGATTTTTTTAAGCTGTTTTTTTTCAGGAAATAGGTTGAAACATATATAAGATACAGAATTAATTCTAGAAACCAAATTAGCTTTATTATGGTAGAAAACTATATCGTTATTATGCTTATCATTACTTTTACTTCCAGGTCTATTCAGAAAAAAAAAAAATCTGTTGATTGTGAACTTTGGGTAGTTTAAGGTTCACTTTTTATAAAATATCCTATGAATTCATTACTTATTAAGATGATTCTTTTATTTAATATTTTTAAGTGAAACACATTTTTTTTGTATTATAATGGCGTATATTAATTTATTCCACATCCTATTGCCATTGAAAATGAAAATATTTAATAACTTGTTATGAAAAATCATTACTAGATCACAAAAAAAAAAAAAAAACTGTTTACGGTGAGGTGATATGATTTTAAGAATTCATGAATTTTCTCCTACACAAACGAGCACCTCATAAATAATCATTAACATTGAATAACCTTTATTTTGTGAGTAGAGGACACAAAATCAAAGTCATTTGCCAAACAAGACAAAAACAAAGTCATTTGCCCTAAAAAAATATTTACTTAGTCGTTGTAACCATTATAGGGACACTTCTTTGCCACATTTTTTTTTCATAATTCGCGAATAATGAAAAAGTTAATGTTTTTAAATTTTACCTCTATTAGCATATTTTTGTTTAATTAAACCTAATAGCAATCCAGAATTATGGTAATTCTAGGTAACGTTTTTCACTGATCCTCTTCATTTCTTTATTTGACAACATCAATGTATTTACTCATCCCAGTTAGAGTATGTATGAAGCTCTAGAATTCATGTATATCAGTAAAAGCTATATTAGTTTGGACGCCATGGATGTTCTTACCTCGTTGAAAAAGGGTTATCTGAAGAGGAAATTTTGGTTCTATTCTGGTTGGGATATTCTTATGATATCCTATCTAGAGTATTTCCATTGAAGTGATGGTTTGTCGGGAAAATATTGTAGTATTATGACTTTTCTTTAATATACCAAAGTAACAAACTGTTTTTGATAACTGTATTATTCGTATGAATATTAACACTTATTAATCCTCTTCTAACCGATAATGTTTTTTTTTACCTCTATAGTATTTCACTGCTTAGGAATTATTCATTCTCTGAATATTATTATTTGCATTGATATATACGATATGATTAGACCGCACGACGAGGTGGTCAGAAACTAAAACTTCAACAAGGCAACTTCCTTGAATATCGTCTACTAATATAAGTTGATGTATGTTTATTTTTTACTAACGCTGTCATATTTATTTTTATTATAGATTATTCTTATTCTCATTATCTGTTTTAATCAATATTATTATTTAATATTGAAAAAAAAATAATAAAAAATATATTTGTCTAAATTAATTTTCTAAAATGAGCGTATCCGGCACTATTTATGAGTGTATTATTTGTTAATTATGTATTATCTGTATGTATGTATTCATGTATTATGTATGTATTACTTAGTATGTATATCATTATTGTCTATTATGTATTATTATTTGTTCATAATGTATTCGTTCATTTTGTATTATTATTATTATTTGTTTTAGTGTATTATTATTTAGTGTATTATTATCATTTGTTATATTGGTTCATAATTTATTTTAAGTAATATTATTATTTAATATTTCAACTAAAACCATAATTGTTTGTTTTTAAAAAACGTGTATCTTATAGTGAGTTAGGTATTATATATCTAAGTGTATCTTATACTGAGTGTATCTGGCACTGATGACCAAGATGTTTTGTGCCAATAAATAAATCAAAACCAAAACCAACAAGGCAACTGCTATGATAGCCATCAACTGCTCCAAGGCTTTCGATTCTGTGACACAATAAATCCTCTGCCAACAAATGATTCAAATATGGTGTCCGGAACAATTATATTTGGTCACTCTATCGTATTTGAGCAGTTACTGTTTAGCAGTAAAAGTTGCGAAAGAGCCTTCCGGTTCGCCACATCTTACCTGTGGTGTTCCAGCAGTACTGTCTCCTATATTGTTCTCGTTTACACTTCTAGCATCTTTGGAAGGAAGTGCTATGCCATTAAGGCTCTCAAACAATCACTATATGCAGGCCTTGGGTCTCGCGGTGCAATCTCCTGGAAGATTACACTCTCGATTCTCGATGCAATTTGTAGGGTAGGGTCATCACTCCCTTCGCCTAATTTTGTGGGTGGCCACCATTTGGCTGACGGGTCTCACATACCTGGGGGAGAGGCTGTGAGTGAATTCCCATTTAATTACATCCTTATAAAAGCCCCACCGGGACTAGGATTCGAACTCACAACTTTAACATGAGAGACTAGCGCGCTTGCCACTCAGCCACGGGCTCCCCGGATAGTTTATTCATTCCAGAAAGGTAAGAAAAAACTTCCTTTAGGATTTAATCTAAAAAAATGCCAAATTAAACTTCCCAAAAATACTGTATAACTTCACATTCCATTGACATTTAAAATTTTTAGTTCACTTTTCAAAAAAATTAAATCTATAAGGCGAAAAAATGTTCAGGCTTAACCATTTAATATCATCTCCAAGTTTATCTCTTCGACTAAAAGCGTCAACTTTTTCTACACTTAGCGAAATAAACGGAAAAGACTGTTCAGTGTTTACAAAACGCTTTCTTAAAAGATTCTCAAAAGGGATGAGATTCAAAAAAAGTAAGAACAAAGAAATTACATGAAGTTTTGAAAATACAAATAATTAAAAATGTTTTGAGTGAAAGGAACCTTAAGTTTTTTTAATTAACTAAATTTGTATCTAACCCTTTATTTAATCAAGTGAATCCCCCAGGAATACCTCAGCAATGGCAGAAGCTCTATGAATAAATAAATTAGTTTATGTTTTAGTTATAAGGTCGAAACAAACTAGAAGGTGAGCCCCATCACCTGAATTATTACTTAAAATGTTATTAATCCCCAGATGAAATACGTTGAATATATATAACTCTTTAGAATGCACGATAGCATAAAAAAGGGAACCTTTCAGCATTGTAGCTTAAGAAGAGAAATAAGGGCTAAGGAAAATATGACAAAAAAAAAATCAGTTTCTACTACGTCAACGTTTGATAATTATATGATTTATTTTGTGTTTAAACTTTGCCGGGACGAGGTCAAGAGGGACAGAAATATTAATCAAGTGTTTAACGACCAAAAGTGTTAAGTATGTTGCAATTTTCACAAGCCTAACTCTTAAATTTGTAATTTGTTTGTAAATGATTTTCATGAATATGATATTCACTGTCACTTACCACTGAAGAAAAACTATACTCCGGATTATCAATATTTATTACAAAGCAATATTCGTCTTCGGAATTTGACTCATCAAACAGAAAAGCCTCATTGTCGTATTCCTCTTGCTGGCGTCTCATTTCTTCTAAAGCCTCTTCTGGATATAAAAAAAAAAAATAATAAGTTTTCCTCTCTATAGTCGTTTCAATTCGAGCACGGGTTTTGAGAAATTCGAGCACGTCGAAAAATTACAGAGATTCTTTATTAAAAAACTATTTTCGCTCCCAGAAAATATGCCAAATTATATTTTCAATTTAGAATTTAATGTTTCAAATATTTACTTGCACACATTAAAATTACATTTAAAGTATGTTTTGAAAGTTTTAAAGCTGCCAGATTCAAGATTACCGAAAATTGTTGCAAAACAAATAATTAATAAAAAACTCTACTGGTTTCAATCATGGAAGTATTTGTGTGACAAATATGATATTAATACGAATGTGAACAAAGATAATATCAACTCAATATGGGAAGCCAATATTGACAATATTATTAGTAATATAACTAAGGAAGAAGTATTAATTGCGGAATCGAATGCAAAACAAGTCTCGCATCATGGTCTATATTCTAAATTAAATTATAATTCAAGCAGGGGTTATATATATTCTATGCCATTTAATGATGCTAAATTAATACTAAGAAGCCGCGCAGAATTATTAAATTTAAATTGTAAACCGTTCAGAACTGATATATGTCAACTATGCCCTCTTTGTAATTTAAAAGAAGTTGAAAATGTTAAGCACCTAATTGCCATCTGCCCAATAGTAAAATCATGTAGAATCAAATTTTTGAATAGTGCAACGTTAACAGATAGTGAAGTCAATAATCTTTTAAACGGCTCTAACTGGACTGTCCTAGTAAAATTTTTGAAGAGGAGCGTTTACGTTATAGAGCTTTTTTAGTTCAAGAATTTAATTATAATTAAGAAGGGAAAAAAAGAAAAGAAAAAGAAAGACATTTTGTTGAAAAATTTTACTTTCGATATTTAAATAAGTTATTCCTATAGTTTATTATTTACGTTCATAATTGGTATTTTCTTTACTGATCTGTTTATTAGTTTGATATGTGGTGTTATGATTCCTTTTTAATTATTTACTTATCTATGTGTAATATTACAATTATTTCTTCATTTCTTTATTTCAATTTATAATATTTGCAACTCTGCTGACGGAGTAATCCAAAGCAAGAATGTTTTTATTTTGTATTTATAGAAAAAAAAAATTATTATATTAATAAAAATTATTATTATTATAGTCGTTTAAATAAATAAGATCAAAACGTTTAAAAATAGTTTAAAGAATAAAATTGAAGGTTGCTGTTTAACTTTACCACTCTTTTGTTAAATATTGATGCACAACGTTTCGGCTAAAATGCCATCTTCAGGTGCAAAAGAACAATTTTATCTAAGGTGAGTGGATACTTACACCCAGAAGCCTCATGTCAGAATAGGATATCCTAGAGTGGTGAAGTTATACTCGTATATCAGCCTCCAATTTTATTTATAGAATTTTATCTTCATCTTGAAGAATCTACATCTAATAGTGTAAAGATTTATTAAAATAATTTAACTAATAATTCAATAATTTCACGTCTATGTCAGATGGAAATTTGGAACACACTGAGTAAGGTAGGGTCGTTTACGACCCGCACAGAAAGAAAAGGAGCTAAAAGTAAGATACTGGAAGGAATTAGGCCGGGTGGCGGTCATTAAATGATACAACTAAGTAGTTTCAACTATTTATTGTTTGCCAACGTTTCGACCCTCTTTGTGGGTCATCATCAGGGCTAAAAAGA
Source organism: Piezodorus guildinii (assembly GCA_023052935.1). Taxonomy (NCBI): domain Eukaryota; kingdom Metazoa; phylum Arthropoda; class Insecta; order Hemiptera; family Pentatomidae; genus Piezodorus; species Piezodorus guildinii. Next base: position 70,572,850 of record CM041293.1, read on the forward strand.
TGCAAAAGAATACAATTTCAATTACATTACATACAATATTATATAACCTATTGAGCTAGAGAACGTCGGTATTAAAATGTAATAGAAGAACTATATATGTAAAAAAACTTAATTAAAATACAACGACTATAGTATAATAACGAAAGTGTTATACAGAAAAAAAATTGTTTACTAAACAAAATTTACACAGGTACTAATAATTGACATTAAATATATGAAACATAAAAATATGAAGTAGAGTGGAGATACGTACCGCATGGTGGGAGAATGGAAACTAGGTACTGTTTGGTAGGTGGGGGGTAGGTAGGATGGAAAATACGTAGGAAAAAAAGTAGAATGGAAAGTACGTACCGATTTATGGACAGGGTCTGACAACAATGACTAAAATTCTTAATACTACCATACAAAGAATCAATGAAATTTAACTTATGATTATAATAATGATACAGGATAAAAAAATTCTAATTCAATTCTTGAAATATCACCTATATAATAGTAAGAACAGTGATGAAAGATGTATATGGAGAAAAACTGACTGTACCTCCCAACTTAATTAAAACTACTAAATTTAATTATTGATACCTGTGTAAATTTTGTTTAGTAAACAATTTTTTTTCTGTATAACAGTTTCATTGTTGTACTATAGTCATTGTATTTTATTTAAGTTTTTTTTACATATATAGTTCTTCTGTTATATTCTAATACCGCCGTTCTGTAGCTCAATAGGTTATATAATATTGTATGTAATGTCATTGAAATTGTATTCTTTTGTATCTTTTTAGCCCTGATGATGACCCGCAAAGGGGATCGAAACGTCGGCAAACAATAAATAGTTGAAACTATTTTGTTGTTTCATTTAATGACCGCCACCAGGACTAATTCCTTCCAGTAATTCTCAACGTTCAACTAATTACATCCGCAATGATAAAAGTAAGATAGTTCTTACTAGGAAGTGACTAGTGGGAATCCCGCTCCGGTAAAATGGGAAATAAGAATGACACATAGGGTACCTAAAGTGCAGTGGTCTTCAAAGCTATTGCACTGTTGTTATTTAAAAAAACAAAAAAAAAAACGCTAGGGTTGGATCCGACCCCAGCCTTACTTTTAATAAAAATATCCCTGACCATAATAAAACTTTATCATTAAAGTCCTTATTACTACTTTCTCATGAAAACGTACAAACAAATCTTTTAGTTAAATATTTACGACATTTTTCCATACAAATTCCTTCGAAAAAGTATACATTAAAACAAAAACTGCACTGTTTTTATCTAGGTTCCTGGTCAAAAATGGTTTGGGGCTGACGGTATTTTCCTAAACTCATTTGGAATCAAAGTGAACTATATTTTTATTCATGTTCCCATTTACATCTTCTTCTTCCTCTCAGGACTCTTAAAATAGAGCATTTATTACGTTCTATGTAATTTAATCTTATACAGCATGATAGTATGCTGTAGGCCTGTTTCAATCCCTTAGTCGATATATCAATTTTCTTTAACTGTTTCGGGTCACGCATTTTAGTATCGTGTGATCATTTATCTCAATTTTTTTCCGGGAATTTAGTCTTTTCTCAGGCCAGGAGTTTTCGCTGGATATATCTTGAATACAACCTTCTTGCTCCTTTCTTAATTAATTTTCTAAAATACTCTCTGAGTGATTACAATCAAGTTTTATTAAACAGGAATAGTATTTGGTCATAACAGTTTTTTAGTCTGTATGATAAAAAATATGACGTTCATGAAAAATAATTGAAAAAACCTATGAACCTTAGCGTAATGTCCATTAAAGAAAAATGGTATCTAGTTACACGAATTAAGGATAAATCGAAAAGTTAATATTTTTTTATATTTATCTCAATACTGATATTTTGAAGAAAAAAAATATATATATACTGGAGAATGATTATTTTTTTGATATGTGTGACGTTCTATTTATAGAAAGCATTAAATATTATAAAGTTCTAAGCTCGTAGTTTAAATAAACATTGAAGGCAAAAATTATCATTGCTGTTATTTCATTCGAGTGCATTTTCGGTTTTGCAAATAGGTTTTGAATTTTATTAACTTATTTTATACGCTGAAATAATTTCATAATGTTTATTATTTCAAAATATTTACTTTCGTCGTAAATCTATGACATCGTGTCCTACAGTATCCTTTAATAATATTCCGCTCGTTCCAGTTGAACAGATCCGCTACCTAGGATTCCTACTTGACAAACGTCTAACATGGAATTCGCAGACTAGACTTAAACGACAAGAAACTGTGTGCCGCTTTCGGTTTCTTCAACACTTACTGGACAAACGCTCTCACCTTCCACTCATCTACTAAAGGCTCATCTACATGACCATCATAAAGGCCTATTTAGACTTACGGAGTTTAGCTTTGAAGCTCTACTAAACCATCAAATTCCTCTCGTATCCTATCCTCACAATTCAAAATCCTTACTTTGTCACGAATTAGCTCATCCACAAAAACCATAATGTTCCATATATTGTTGATTTGGCCCGAACCAGGTATCAATCCTTCCATGACAAACTCCACTCCCACTCTGACCCTCCAGTTTCAATCATTGTTTCCTCTTCCATTCCTGACAATCTTCCGAGGCGTCTGAAAAACTAAGATGACCTTGAGACCATCTAGTTAAGATTACCTATGGGAGTGCTGCCAGTGGGCAGTTTCTCTTCATATTTTTTTCGTGTGTTTTATTTAACGACTAATTTACTTGATGTTTTAACCAATATAGTTGTAAATATCCATAAATAAATAATGATAAAAAAAGAAAATACTAGCATTCTTAAGTTATCTTTTGTGTTCATTTACATAACTTTATAGGTTCAGGTTAAATTCCAAAACGAAATATAGTTGCTTTACCTTGTTTAGTAATTTTCTGTTGTAGAAAATATCATTATAAATGAAAAATAAAAAATGCTGCAAATTATTACACAATTATTTATTATTTCAAATAACAATATTAGGGTATAACTGTTTATATGGCTGTTGATAGGCAGTTAAATAATATGAAAAGCACTAATTCACAGGATTATGTCATAACACTACAACTGATTTCAAAAAGCAATCTCTAAGCTATTTGCTAACCAAATTCAATGATTCCTTTTTCATTTGGTCCAAAATTTAATTCTCTATCAAATAGCACTAAAAGCATTTTTTATATTTATTCATTTATTTATTAGGAGAAACGGATTTTTTTTTTATTCGTTATTCGGATTCTACGCATTTTGAAACGCATGATCTAAAATTTTGAGCGGGGGTAATTTTTTTTTTTTTGGTAGGTAACGAAAATTGATTATTCAAAATAATAAACCAAAACGGACGGATTTCTTTTTAAAAAGCAATATGTAACACTACTCATATTTTTAGAGAAGGAATTATTTAATGTCGTAATCTTTGATAGATTACATAACTTCTTTCATAAATTAAAAAAAAAAAAATCAGCTAGAGGACTTGGTAAATACGGCATTAATTTTTAATTCAGTACACATCCGAAAGATCATTTTTATTCTTAGCTCGTTTAACACAACACTGTTAGATGTGTTAAGATTGCTTAAAAGCTAACTAATCATGAAACTAGTTGTGAAATCTAGAAAATATTGCTGAAAAACACATATTACCTATCATCTTAAGAACTTACAACTTTCGTAATTAAATGATTGAGCTTATCCAAAGTTCTTCATGAAAAGTTTTCCTTCGGGGCTTTATAAAGCTTTCCTGAATTGCCTCGTTAGTTAAAAAACGATTAATCACTTACGATTTCCTTTTTGAGTCTTAATTTCTTACATTAAAGTAATTTTAATGCTTAATAATTGCTATTCAAACATCATATAATGAAATTAATCATGGCTATTATTAAAAGCTATTCTGTGGTTAATTTATTTATTTTTGTAATTCTATACAATTATTAACGAAGAAATGCTAAATACATAAAAAAAACTTCGTAAATCAGAACTTCCTAATACGCTTAGATATGTTCACAAAAATATACATTTTCTTAAACTAGGTGAATTTAATTTTACAATACTATGCCATTCTAGAGACTGCCCGTAAATACCGATTACTACAACACTTACTAGACAAACGTTTAAAACTTCCAATTCATTACAAAAAGCTCATTTATGTTACCGTCATCAGACCCATCTGGACATATGGAATCGAGCTTTGGGGCTCTACTAAGCCATATAATTCCTCCAATCCTTACAATCCAAAATCCTTCCCAAATTCCTAAATGCTTCGTATTTCGTCACAAATAAAATCATCCATAACGACCTTAATATCCCATTTGTTGCAAACCTTTCTCGTACCAGATATACCATTTTTAATTCCAAACTCCTAGCCCATATAAACCCTCTTGTCCGTAACCTATCAACCTCACATATTCCTGACACCCTCCGAGGCGATTGAAAAGAAGCCTCGGGATCTACTTACTTAAATAAACATCGAAGTTTGACCGCTGGGTAGTTTCTTCACAAGCCTTTCACGCCCTTTATTTTAATTCAACAGTTTTCTTATTGTATTTATGTTGTAATATTCAATAAAATATTAATTTTAAAAAAATGTCATTCTACAGACTAGTAGACTTTACTCGCGGTTTAAAAAAATATATGTTGTAAAAATACATATAATATATATACATTATAATTAAATAAATTCTTAAACGCATCATATGGATCTCCGACAGACGCGTTCGTGTATTTGAATGTTTATTTAAACATTTGCTAAGCGTATTACTTACATCTATCGATGTTGAAGTCCTAATTTTGCTATTAATACGCGCCTGGAAATGGTGGTTGGAAAATAAACACATCTCTCTTGACGTTTCAACTGCTGACGTCCGTTGAGCTAGTGTGGGACCATGGAGTCGAGCTTTCTCCACCTCCCGATCAATTTTAAATACCTACACTATCATATACAGTAGGGTTTGTCGGTTTTTAAAAACCGGTTTCTTAATGAAAATTATGAAATACGAAAACCGGGTTTTTAGTAGAAAATATCGGTTTTCAATGTATGAATAACACTTATAAAAAAATTGAAAATGACAAATGTACCAGATCGATGAAGACACTGTTGCTAGCGGTTTGGTTCTTGGAATCATATCAGTCGGACAGTTTTGTTTATTGGATGAATTAATTTAGATTTTATATCAGTTTGTCTTCTGGCTTCTTTATGTACAGTTCATAAATTCAGTGTTCAGTTCCATTGATCTATATTTGATATAGATGATATTATACAAAATTTAAATATAATATTTTAAAATCAGGCTTTAAAAACGATTAAGCCTAGTTCGGTTGCAAGTGAGAGGGGAATTTTGTGAATAAACTAAGGATATAGCTAAATAGCAAATCGATAGATGTCATCTGTTTTCTGTAATATATTTCATTAAACAAAAAAATATGTAGAATATTTATATTTGTATTAAAATTGCCCTAAATAGAAAATACTCGGTCCTTTGCTTAATTGTCTTTAAAACAAAAATTTATTTTAATAAGTATGTATGCATAAACTTTGTTTAATCTTGTCTTTCTGCTTTGATTATTATTTACATTATATAATACACAGTTATATATTTTCTAATTGTTTTTATAGGTATCGATCTATATCTAAAACGTTGCTTTTAGAAAAAATAATATGTTTATTATGAAAATATATTGGTTTTAATTATTCGGTTCCTTTGCTGAATAACTCTTTTCACAATTGTAAATATATTTACATCCTTATAGTGAAACGTATGCATAAACATTGTTTTAAAAGTTATTTAATCCTGGTCAACTATAATTTCTTTATTCTACTAAATTGCATAATTTTTTTCATACTGTCAATAAAAGTGAACAGTAAACAATTTTAGTCTAAAACTGCTTTTAATCACTCTAAATTTTCTGTTAAAATTTTGTGTTTCGAATTAGAGAATATTTGAGGATTTTTTTTTTTTTTTTTTAATAAACATTCGAAACCGGTTTAAACCGATTTTCTAGGAAAATTACTATTCGAAAAACGGTTTTCAAAAATGTCGGTTTTTGTATAAACCCTAGTATACAAATACATAAAATACACAAACATATAATTAATCAATTCTTAAACGCATTATATGTATCTTCGACCGACGCTTCCATGCATTTTATAGTTTATTTAAACATTTTCCAAGCGTATAAATCACATGTATCTATGTTAAGGTACTCATTTTGTTATATACTTGATTAGAGTATATTTATACTTGTGTAGATTTATCTTTCACTATCATATTTTCCCTTTATCAATCAAAGGACTGGAAGAATCGTAGGATTTTAATGTGCCGGATGCAGCTTGCTAAATCTAGAGTTGCAAAGACTTTAAATTTGCATCTCATGCATAATTATCAGCTTTAGGTTCTCTTACTTCTCTTTCCTTTAACAGACTCATCCGTCTGTTCTCTGAGTGGATTCATCACATATTACATCCTAGTAAATGTGTATTTCATGTACCGGATAAATAGAAACGCAACTATTGTCGCAATTACGTTCAAGTAACGTATTTGAACAATTGATACGTTGATTTCGAAAAGCTACAATATCCTTTCTAGAAAATTGTACAGGAAGCTTAAAAATCTCTTATTACTATATTATTGAACCAACATATTTGATTCTTTTGTCTTTAAAATCTAGAATTTTTTTTTGCTATATTAATCTTATGGAATGATATGCTTTAGTATGATTTGGAGCGAAAAAAAAGTATAATTAGTCTATCTATCTATCTATCGGCGCTATGGTCCTTGTAGGACCTTGGCCTCCTCAACGATCCTCCTCCATTCTGACCTGTCTTCGGCTGCCCTTCTCCATCCGCTGACACCCAGCGACCGAAGGTCCTCCTCTACGTCCTGCAGCCAACGAAGTCTAGGTCTGCCCTGCTCCTCATTCCACCACGGTGTCCCTCCATCATCATTTTAGGCAGCCTCCCTCCCACTTTCCATTCTCTGTACATGCCCCAGCCATCTTATTCTGGCACTCTTGATCTTGGCAACTATATCAGGTGTCTGATACAGATTTCTAATTTCGTCATTCGTCTTTATTCGCCAACGATCTTCTTCTTTTGTAGGACCAAAGATTTTTCTGAGAATTTTCCTTTCCCACATGTTTAATAGTCTTTCATTTAATGTCCATGACTCGCTTCCGTACATGACCACTGGCTGAAGGACAGTACAATATAGTCTTATCTTCAGTTCTCTGGATATATTCCTGTTCTGAAATATTTTCATAAGAGACCAATAGCATCTAATGCCAGCTGTTATCCTTGCTTTAATTTCGTCTTTAATCTTATTATTCTCAGTGATAACAGTGCCTAGATACTTAAACCGTGGTACTCTCTCGAACCTATATCCAGCCCCCTCGATATACCTGTTTCCTCCTTCCCTGCTGGTCCTCATATACTTAGTTTGTTCCGTATTTATGATCAGTCCTTAAAGCATAATTAGTACCTTTAGAAAATAACTACATTTTTAAATCGCGTTTTTAGATAACTTGATAGTTCATTAGATACAATAAAATTGAATTGACAGTACAAATAAGTTGTGGGAAGACAAATATGTCATAGTATCAATTTCGTAGAAAATGTCCTTTTGTACCTTTTGGAAATCAACGTCTCAATTCTGTTATTAGTTTTTTGTTTGCATTAATTCTATAATTTTAGTTCCTCAGGAACTTTTAGATATTGTATGGATTGAAAATTACCAATAACATGAATAATCTCAGTGTTAAGACTCTTAGATTAACTCTGTAACCTTACCTTTCAAAGCATATTTTGTTTTTTAAGTTTCTGAATGATTCAGTTCAGCTTATACTAAATTGTTCTTCATAATCATCTATGATTCCTATTGTACATAAGCATTCATGTGCTCATAATATTCATTTATTTTCAATTTTATCAAACTTAATTTTTTTTATATTATATAACATTATTTTATATTACAAAATAATGTAAATATATATTATTTGAATAGTATATGCATATATGTATATATATCATATTATAATAAACATTATTCGCTGATCTTAACTCTTATGCACATATTTTCTTGTATTCATAAATGTCCTATATCTGATATGAGTAAAACAAAAAAAAAAAATTTATATATATATATATATATATATATATATATATATATATAAAATAGTTTATAGCGTTTTGATATTATTTTTAATTATAATTTCTGTCTAATTGATTAAAAGATCAAGAAATTTAAGTACAATTGATTTTAAAACAGTCTATCATCCAGAATTTAACTAATATCAGATTTGCTAGGCGCACTTTTCACTCAATATTTATTCGTATAATAAAATAGGAAAAGTTGATTGGATTGCGGTAATCGATTGTACAGTAAATACTTAAATACAAAATATATAAGTAACAGGTATATAAGTATAAATATATAAGTAATAAGTAACAAAATATACAAAATTATTTGCCGAAGTTTCGTGCTAGGTTTTAGGTCTACATCTCCATGTTAGGTAGTTTTTTTACTTTACCCTTTGGATTTTAAAACTTAGGTCGTAATATCGGCTTACAATAATATGAGATGACTTATCTAGGGTGTTGTTTTTTAACCCAACTATTTGAGATGATGTTACACAAATTATTTGTTTATATATTTTTATTGTTCTTCTAACAGATTAAAATAAATAAAAAGTTATTATATATGATATTTAAAGAAAAAAAATTCAAAATTGCCTTACTTTGAAACCTGAACTCATCGGGTCATGACCTTAGTATCGATTTATGATCTCAGTGTGAGCTTTGTTATCCATGAGATGTCTGCGCATTTTTTTTGTTACCCATTTTTTATCATCGTTATATAATAATAGAATTCTATTCGAGGTTTAACAAAATATTAAAATTGATAGAGGTAATTCTAGATAAGATATAAAAAAATTTAGATCTCTAAGATTAAGTAAATATATTGAAACATAAAGTAAAAGCGCTATTTGACCAAATTGGTTAATTATATTGAATGAATAAACCATAATATATTTCATCTTTACAATTTTTTAAAATTATTTATTATTTTTTTATTTGTATGACTCTTGGTCAAACGTTTTTAGCATAGATGCATATGAAAAAAAAACACAGCATACTATTTACAATAGTCTCTTAAGAAATATTAAAAAAAAATAATTTCTTACTTGTATTGTACTGTATATTATTCGTTAAATATATTTTAGGCCGTTTCCATAAGAAGTTGATTGATTTATTTCACTCTTCAAACATCAACTTATTACACCTTACGAAAATTGAACCAAAAGGAAACTTAAGACGATGATGAAATAACATATTTTAATTTTTGTTTGCTATAATTATTTATTTAATGCGAAAATGAAACTAAGTAATATTAAATCTAATTTGCGCTAAAACAATGATGTATTGTTATAGAAAATTCCGATAATAGCTTGCCTCCGTTTGGGGATATTTAATTTTAGGAAATGTGTAAAGATGAAAAATAGACAGTTTTCGTTTGTAGTCAGTTAGTTTTAGTTGGATAAAAATTAAGCGATATAAATGCTTGTTCAAATATGACTATTTTTAATTAACTTTTTTAAATTATGAAAATTTACTTTTTAACTAATAAACTCACCCATAGAGACCTAAATATCCCACTGGTTGCAGACTTGGCCTGCGATAGATACACCTTTAATTTCAAACTACCTGCCCACGCAAACCCGCTTCTCCGTAACATCTCATCTACATCTATTCTCGGTAATCCTCCGAGGCGCCTGAAAAGACGGTGGCCTCGAGACCTGCTCATAAAATAAACTTTGAAGTACTACCACCGGGTAGATTCTTTACATGTCTATTCATGCCTGTTATTGTTTTACTTATTTTATTTGTATATACATTTTTTAAATACAATAAAATATATATTTTTTTAAAACTTATGAAAATTAGATACAGAAGTTTATTTCAAGATTATTTCCCGGATCTCCCAAGTTCAACTCGTATGTTCAAATCGTCAAAGAATATAATCACATATTTATTTATTTTAAGGAATTGTTAGCTTAAGATTGTCAAGTAGGTAAATGTTAAAACTAGTGAAAATCTGACTTGGTCATATTATTCTGAATAATAGTGTTCAAGATAATTAAAACATACAGTATTTTTGTTTTAAGATGTCATATGACAGTATTTTTGTTTTGAGGTTTGATATTAGTGGATGTATTTCTGAGGGATAAGCGAAATAATAATAAAGCTAACAGTATGAATGGTGGGATGGTTATCCGCGTAGTTAACCAGAAAATGAAACTATAAATTTAAGAAAAATAGCGAAAACGGTTCACTCAAATATAAATTCATCACAACTTTAGTCACTTTACACAACCACTAATTTTTTCCGATTAATTACTTTTTTAGGCTTCAAAATGTTTTAAATGTGTATCCCCCCCCATATCATCTGATTAGCAAAGCTAAAAAACTGCTAAATATATAAGTTGAACGAATTCGATATTCAATGAAAAAAGACCCATCCTAACACCTTCCTTTCTACCTATGCTGATGACACTTGTGTGTTATCAGTCAATACTGATCCAACTATTGCCTCTCAAACTCTCCAATCCCACCTCAGAGACCTTGAAGTATGGTGTCAGAACTGGAGAATTAAAATAAATTCCTACAAATCCAACCAAATTACATTTACCCTTCGTCGTAAACCTATGACTTCCTGCCCTACTGTCTCCTTCAATAATACTCCTCTTGTCCCGGTTGAACAGATCCGATATCTAGGACTGCACCTTGACAAACGCCTCACTTGGAATCCTCATACAAGACTGAAACGACAAGAAGCTGCACGACGTTTTCGACTACTTCAACACTTACTAGACAAACGTTCTAATCTTCCACTTAACTACAAAAGACTCATCTACATGACTATCATAAGACCAATATGGACTTACGGAGTTGAGTTCTGGGGCTCTACTAAACCATCAAATTCTTCTCGTATCCAATCCCTTCAGTCCAAAATCCTTCGTAAAATCCTCAATGCTCCTTACTTTGTCACCAACAAACTCATCCATAAAGACCTTAATGTCCCATATGTTGCTGATTTGGCCCGTACGAGGTATCAATCCTCCCATGACAAACTCCATTCCCACCCTAATCCTTTCGTTTCAATCCTTTCTTCCTCTCCAATTCCTGACAATCCTTCGAGGCGTCTGAAAAGGAGATGGCCCCCGGACCTTCTAGTTTAGAATATTTTTAGAGTTCTTCCATTGGGAAGCTTCTCTACATGTGTTTCATGCCTTTTTTATGTTTCATTCAAATTTACTTGTTGTATTACTTGTTATACAGTTGTAAATTCCAATAAATAAATATATAAAAAAAAAAAAAAAAAAAAAAAGAAAACTGAAAAAAATAATTTTTTTTAATGCATCTTTACATTCACTTACCTATATATGAAATATATTGTAAGGGAAAGTATTGCGATCGTGAACATTTCCGAATTCCAGTTTTCAACGGAAATACACGTTTTAGGGTCTTCTGAGTCTAAATGACCAAGTCCCGCAATTCTGATGAAAATAGCCTGACAAGGCTTAACTTTCTACCTCTGTGCTAACTCTGATTTTGTAGATTTAAAAAAAAGTTATATGATCTTTTTAGGATTGATAAAAAGCGGCCTAATATACAAGTTGAGAAACGTAATATTATCTTATTATTTTAAAAGAATATTATTTAATACGTAAGGTTGTAAAAGGTAACAAAATGTTACTAACAGGACATTGATTACTGATTATTATACGTAACAATTGAGTATTGTTCTATTATTTATTCGAATTAATAATGTTTCCAACGAAACTGAATAAATTTTTTATTTTATTTAACTTGAAAGTTTTTCAACTTGAAGTTTATTTAATAGGTCTTAAATTGATTTTAACAGCCGAGGTGAGTGAAAGTAGTTTGTTTTCCGTACCAGATTTTTTTGAAGGAAATTTGATCAATTATTAAATTATGATTTGTATGAACATGTCATTCAAAAAAGGAAAGATAAATAATTCAGTGACAAACTGAAATAGGCTGTGAAGTTTTCTTTTTAATTGAGTACCAGTGTATTGGACCACTATTCGTGTTATTTTACAACCCGCATGATAAATGACAGAGGTACATAACCTGTAGTTAAAGTTCGTAGAATTAAATTACGTCATTTGCTATTTGCGTAGTAATATGTATATATGATACTTTCTCTTTTCGAAATATCCTGAACCGCATTTTTAGTTAAATAAATGGAAGACATTTAACAAAGCCATTGTATAATTTTTTTTTTTTTGCAATGAGATGTAAATAAAATTTTGAATTATTTTCATCTCATTGCATCATGGCATATTCCCCTCTTTTTACAGAAATATGAAATATATAGTAAGGGAAAGTATTGCGATCGTGAAAATTTTCGAATTCCAGTTTTCAACGGAAACACACGTTTCCAAATGACCAAGTCCCGCAAAAATGTCTATGTGTGTATGTCTTTGTCCTGAATTCCGGGCGGAAACGAAAAGTCCTATGAAACTGAAATTTCATGTTTAGGACAAATATACGCCCGAGACGTTAGACAACCTTTTTCATTAAAATGCGCTTAATTTATACCATGCGTTTTGCACCTTTTTTCGATTTTCTCAAAAACGGTTCTGACGATTATGATTAAACTCGCTATATCAATGTAAAATTTAATAGGCTTCAACACCATGTAGGTTTTTTTCTGATTAAAATAGTGTGACAGGGCTTAAATGCAGGCATTTTAAATTTTCCTCCTCTAAAGTACAAACAATTTTGTTTATTTCAAAAAATTAGGTACATCATCTTATTAGCATTGATACATAACGGCTAAATATGAAAGTAGGCCGAATTTGATTAACAACTAAAGGAGTAAAGTGCAAATATATTTCTTTATGCAATTTTTGTGTTTTCGAACACAAGAATAGTTATATAGATGTATAATATACCGTTGTATAGCTAATGATTTTAGAAAAAATATTATCTGATACACAAAGTTGTAAAAAGTAATATAAAGTGACGAGCTTATTCCCATTACTGATTAAGAGTTTAATATAGTTATATTTCTTAATCTAAATCATATGTTTTCTACGAAAATGAATAATGAGTTTTATTAAATTTAACTTCAAATATTTTCAAATTGAAGTATATTTAATTGTTTTTCTAATTGATTTTTACAGTCGAGGCAAGTAAAAGTCGTGTGTTGCACACACCAGATTTTGTTTTTCATTTCTGCTGATGATTAAATATAATAATGTGTTCATTGTTATTTTTTTGATGATTGATACTATGAACTAAAACTCCCAAACCGATAAACTCTAAATCTGTCGGACAGACATTTTTTAAAAATAAACGACACCTCATGGAAATTGCACCCGTGCGGAGCATGGGCGGATCTACTAGTTTCAGTATAAAGTAAATTATTTATTGAGCACTGATTCAGCTAGAGACAGTATAATCTCGTTTCTATTAGTCCATGGATTTTAAAAAATTCAATAGTGTTCAATTCCGGACCTTTTAAAAATTATAAATACGAATTAAGCAATAAAAATAATAATAGTTCAAAGAGGACAAAATTAGAAGGAAACGTATTTCTTAAAAAAGTATCAATTCTTTGTTAGCAGCATGTTTCTATATTGGTATTTAAACTAAGCATTTTCTACATTGTTATCCAAAGGACTATTTTATAGAATATTATCTAAGCTTATATTTAATAGCTTATAACGAAAATGAAGACAAATTTTCCAGTATTTTTTCAAGCATTAAGAAAGAAAGAGGAGATATAATTGGTATTCACAAAGGATTTGCTTCCACTTCATTGAAAGAAGTTGAGATCAAAGCGGTTCTCTTCCCGTCCTGCTCTTTAGGAAACGATTCGAAGGGCATTAATTTTCTAGTTTAATTCAAGTGTGCGTACATTGAATACTATAACGCATAACTCAAAAATATAATTTTTTTTTTAATAATAAACTTTTTATTTAAAAAAAAAAATTTTGGGTACCCCCTTTAAAGAGGCTGTGTCTGCCCAAGGAGGGTCTCCATACCCTCCATACTATACCCCCAGCTGAATTAACAGAATAGATAATATTATGTCATAGCTTGGGTTCTAACCCAGAACCCGGAGAACTTTAGACTAGTGCACTATCCACTATACCACACTAAACTTATGGTTAGCTTATTTAAATAAAATTTGATGAGGCAATTGAACGTTTTAAAATTTTCAATAGTGGCCAATATTACAAGGTATGATTAATACAATGATTTCCAAAAGATATTTATTAATTTTTAGGAAATTGAACACCAAGCTATAAAAATCTCTAATTTTATTATGTTTATCAAAATTTACAATAATTGTTTTTATTTTCACTTCCCTACATAGATATGAAGTAATCAGTTCTTATCTATCGTGTAGGTTTTGTGTTGAAGTGATCAGGAGAACTTTTTAAAACATTATAGGGTAAATATGAGCTAGATGTTCTCAGGATTACCCGATTATTTTTCACATTATTCTTTCACAAAAACGGGCGACATAAACATTATAATAATAGACCTACCGAACTGAAGGGTCGAAGCTAATACCACTCAATACCGTCTATACTGATTCCTCCAAAATTAACTTTATACCTTTCCTTAATGCAAATTAGATAAAACTCTAAAATTTAATTTTCAGATAGTTTTGGGTATATGAAGAAGAGTGTAATCCAGATGGCCAAAACTATCTTACAGCGATCAGCTCACTATATGAGGGATAAAATTAAAACAAAAAAGTCTTTGTTTAAAAAAAGAAGAAAAAAAAAGAAGTGTTTTTTACTAAAAGAAGTGAAATGAATTAAAAACTACTATGTTTTGTATTGTATATAGCTATGAGTGTATTCATATCTTGTTAATTTATTTGTTAATCTTCCATTTATTTTTTTTTTGTATATTTTATTATTATGTATATTTATTTATTTAATTTTCTGGCGCGACAACCGCGGTTTAATAAAGGCCGCACTACAGGGCGAGAAAACAGGTAGGTAAAATGTAATTTGACTTCACCATGGTTTAATTTAAATATTGCATGGATGTGATCTTATGGAAATATTATTATTGTTCTTTTGAGCAAATTGTATATCTATAATATATTAGAATAAAAATTCTTGTCCAATTAAAATTGTGAGAGAAACCTGGTGGCTGAAACTGATATCGGCCTGGCCTAATCACCTTAGGCTTGGGATTTTTAAATGTAAAAAAAAACTTATATTCATGGGTTGTATCATCTTAATTTTGTTTATTTCCATACTTTATAACTGTCATTTTATTATCATTTAACATTTAATTTTATTTATGTTCCCATATTATATTACTGTCATATTATTATTATATACCTAACGCATTATTAAGTCTATATATTACATTGGTTGTTATCTGGTTTCTTTTAGCCCTGATGAAGGCCCACATTGTAGGCCGAAACGTCGGCACAAAATTAAAATAGCACTTGTTTTAAATGTGTGTTTCTAATTTATGACCGCACCCCCAACCATCTTCCTCATCTAATTTCTCAACGGTCAATAATAACTCTATCATTATTATAAATAATGCTCAATTTCTAAAAATGGAGTTTCTTTATTAAAAATATATGTTTTTATGGTGTGTATATTACACATGTTTGTTTTGACATAATGTTACCATTTAGTTCTTTTTTTTTTTATCTTAGTACTTTAGTAATCTTTCATGTTATCTGAATTAAAAAAAAAATATATATGTTTTCTCCCTCTCCCGCTACTTTCATGAACTCTCAGAACACATTTCTCTCACGATATTTTATCTACCTGTTTTCTCACCGTGCAATGCAGCCTTAAGTTTCTACTCTACTATTCACGATAATGTGTAATAGGGTTAGACCATCCCTACCTACGCCTTTTTTTGTGAGTGGCCACTAGTTAGCTGACTATTTAGCTCACATGACATAGGGAGGTTGAGAGTTAATCCCTTTTTAATTACATTCTTGAAATAGTCCACGCGGGACTGCTATTCGAACTCAAAACCATGGTCATGGCGGGACTATGTATATACGATACATCATATACATACATACATACATTCATACATATATATATATATATATATATATATATATATATATATATATATATATATATATATATACATACGCACACACACCCAAACACACGCAGACGCGCGCGTTTAATACCGAATTGTAAATTAAAGCATCAAAAAAAGGATTATTGGCGTAATATTTATTTTTCTCGAAATTTTAGCAGTTTATTTTTGTCACTCTCTTAAATATATTGTTTTTCAGGATCTATGCTATATTATGAGAAAAGCAAACTCAATATGCTTATTAAAAGCGGGTATTTTATATACTATATATTCCTGGTCCATTCAATTAGTTTTCATCAAGGTAAGCTATTTACCGAATTAAATTATGAATTCGCTCTGTAACCCCGTGGTTTAACCTTGTATTTTAGAAATTTTATAAGAGAACGCCGAGAACTAGACATATTGCCGTCTGCCTTTCTCTTACCTTCTTTCACTACCGTCTGGAGAGTTCAAGGTGACTCATCACCTTGGCTTCTTGTCTGTTTTTCAAATAATAAAAATCATACTGTAAAAACAAAACAAAAAACAATTATAACAATTTTATTAATCTTTTCTCTGCTTAGCATATTACCTCTTTTTCTTTCTCTCCCTCTTATATAAAAGAAAGTTTACAAAATGTCAAAATAATCCTGTATAACATAATTTATATGTCATCCAACTTTTAATTATTATGAAATGTGCATTAGAGCATTAGAATGTGTCATAGAAAAAGTTACGTGTACCGAGAAAGGTTTAAATATGGGTGAAAAGATTCCGGTTTTGGGGTATGCCGATGATTTGGTACTGCTAGGTGAAGACACGGAAACCATACAACTACTTACAAATGTGTTAATAAAAACCGGTAAAGAAATAGGACTCGAAAAAAATACCGATAAGATGAAATATATGATTAGTAGTAGAAACGGTGGCGATCTTAGTGATATTGATATATCAGGGCATACTTTTGAACAAATAGAGAAATTCAAGTACTTAAGTTCAATGATAAAAAGAAAAAATGAAATCCAGGAAGAAATAAAGTCCCGGTTAAAGGTGGGAAATGCGTGCTATTATTCAGTTGCTAAATTACATAGCTCGCGGCTTCTATCTAAAAACTTAAAGATTAGAATTTATAAAACCAGTATTCTTCCGACGGTTCTTTACGGATGTGAAATGTGGCCGCTTACTTTGAAGGATGAGCAACGGCTTAAGGTTTTCGAAAATAAGGTACTCCGTAAAATATTTGGTCCGAAGAGAGATGAGGCCACTGGGGACTTTAAAAGGTTGCACAACGCGGAACTGCGGTGCTTAGGATTCTGAGAAAGTTGGTATTCGCTGATCCGACTGCTGGCGTCCGAAAGGTAGGCCGAAGCTTCGATGGGAGGATTGCGTTAAGGCTGATCTCGGAGGCTTGGGCTTGAGCCGTGAACATTGGACGAGTCTGTGCAGGCGGAGTTTGGTGGTATCGGCATCGAACCTTCGGGTTCGGTAAGCCTATTATTGTTATTATTATTAGGATTGACGAATTCTAAATGATAGCTGTATCTAAAATTAATAAAGAAGTTTGCGGACTGAAGATTCGTAAAAATATGTTTATAACTAGACTTCTTTATGGTTGAGAAAAAAAAAAGTATATTTACACTTTTTTTTCTCAGTTATAAAATACTCTGACGTAAGAGAAGTACGTAGGCGTCTAAATTTAATATTTTTCCCTATTCAAAGTAAATGCTTCTCTTTGAACGTTACCCTTCTTTATTTGAGAAGTTGTATTTTTTATCAAAGGCACATCACAATGAAAATGAGTCTTTTTAATTATCACTGAAACGATCTGTATCCTTTCAAGAAATCTTATCTTGACTTTTCACTTTATCGTCTCACTCATTCAAACTTAAATATTTATTCATTCTAATTGTATAAAAAAAATAAATAAAAATGATTAATTGTTACTTTATAATTTCTTCCTGGAAACGAAAAACGAGGGATCACCTGTGGTGGCTAGCATAACTGCCTTCTATGCCAAAGGTCACGGGTTCAAACCAGCAGTTGGCCTTAGGATTTTTTAATGGGGGTAAAAAATCCTTAGCTATGCCGTCCGTCGGAGAGGACGTAAAAATGTGAACCCGAACCTGGGCAATGTCAGGTACTCGTCAAAGATCCCTATCCTAATTAAACTTGGATAGGAAAAATTTAGAACTCCCACTGTATCATTGTCCGATTAGCCACAGTAGCATAAAATGACATTAAATAACTAAACAAACAAAGAATAGATCACGAATATTATTAATACGAATTTACTGCTTTTCTTATAATATGTAATCAGTGGAGAGAACAAAATATCTAATTTACCGAATATCAATTAGTATTATAACTTGTATTATAGTACTTTTAAATATTATCGCAGTTCAAGATCAGAAAACCAAAGGAAAAAGATTTTTCATAAAAAAGTCATTTCTCTTTAAGTTCTGTTTCTTATTCTTTCCCACATCATGTTTTTACCTTTAGCTCCTATCGATTGTATTATAAGGCTGCTTCCCGAACGTAGCTAATACTTTTACATTTAACTCAAAGGACGTAACATTATGAATAAATTTCATTCAGAGACCCCTAATGTTTTTTTATTTAATTTTTTAATGTACATATGGGATGAATGTTTTCTTTTAACTGTAATACCTATTGCCCCAGAAGGTGGCAGCTTGTATTATCTTATTAAAAAAAAAAAAAATAATTTTTATCCATTTGCTATATTACTGATATATTCTATCTCTTTTGTCATAATTATTCTCCTGTTCGGTATTCACTGTTCTTCTCGTCTTGTTATAATTTTAAATAAAGAAAAAAAACTATAATAATTTAAATATATTAACATTTATAAAATTTAGATTTTTTTCTCAGTTTTCTTGTTTTTACAATTTCTCCTATTTTTCTTCATTGTATTTTAATACATCATAATTATCGGATACCTGTCTTGATATTTACAAAAGTCTTTTTTTTTTTATTGTTATTAGACTTTATTTAATAATTGTGCCAATATTAAAAAAATATATATATTGGTATTGAATTTTTTTTTTCATTTTGTTTTCTATATGGCGCGAAAGGCGGTGCAGGCCCTTGGCCGCGTGGTGTTATCTCTTGGGAGAATATTCTCACCACTTTTAACGATGAAATTTTATACGGTAGGGTTTTTTTTTGTATGTATGCGTCTAAGAAACATGGAGGGCTCTAGCACACGAAGAAACTGGGAATCTTTGATTGAGGTACCTACGCACCACAAGGCACATCAAACCAGTAAGAGAAAGAAGAAGAATTGTTCACGTTTTTTACAATTTATACAAATTATAAAACACTGAAAGAAAGCACATTCATTTTTATCCATTAAATGAAAATGATTTACCTGGTTCTTTTCTTTATTCTGAAATTGTAAATTTTTACTTATTTTGTATTTTCTCATTTTGTCTTTTAGGGGAGCCCAATAGCGCGCTAGTCTCTCATGCTAAAGTTAAAATAAATAAATAAAAAGTTCGAATACCAGTACCGGCGGGACTATTATAAGGATGCAATTTAATGGGGATTCACTTACATCCGCTCTCCCGGGTATGTGTGACCCGTCAGCCAAATGGTGGCTACTCACAAAATTAGGCATAGGGAGTGATGACCCTACCCTACAAATTGCATCGCCCAGGAGATTACACCGCGTGGCCAAGGGCCTGAACGGCCTGTCGCGCCACTGAAGAAGAATAAGAAGGACCTAAATACTTTGTATTGGACTCGAACCTAAAGTGATAAGACAAATTGTGTTTATAGACACATCTGATAATTTTCTATACATGACTATTTGAAAATAAATAACTCATCTATATTTATATGTAAATAAAATTTCATATTTATGAACGTATGTTCAATTGTTTTATTGTTAAAAGATTTTTGTATTGTACAGTTGTAGGTTGTTAACATTTAATTTGTAATTTAACTTGAGCTAGTTTTTTGTAATTTCTAAATTTTATATTTTCGATTATTTTCTCTGTTTTTTTTTTTTTTTAAATGTAATTTTTTTGTATAATTTTTCCTACAACCATAGGAAATATCGACTTAATTTTACCACATATTCAGTCATTAGGCTAATAGCTTAAATTAACAAATGGACAAACATTTTGCTGCTGATAGTAAGGATGTCTCATCCGAAATCATTTGTAAATATTTTGTCAATTTGTATATATGTAAATAAAGTTTATTTTAATCTTCTTGAATTTGTAAGTTTGTTTTAAACAGATTTTATTACACCAATGAATAAATTAAGTTACATGTTGATAACCTACAACTGTACATTACAAAATCTTTAAACAATAAAAAAAAAAAAATATTTTTTGGATATTCATCATGTTCATTTATTGGATCAATAAGCTTTATTAAACCCTTAGCGCATTGACCTGTTGTAGAAATCCAGGCATATCTACTGAATTTTTCGACCAAGATATGCATGTATTTCTTTGAAGACCTATTGCCTCCGAAGCCACCAACTGTATGAACATGATCTCATAAGGTTCAACAGCTGGCTCTAGGTTTGACATTAAACCAATAATTCTACTTTGTCATGCTTTGTTCTCCACAAAAATTGAACAGCCTCTTCAAAATTTACTAAATAATTTATCCATGTTCTTTAAATAGTAGAGTGGTATTAGCCTTTCTCTTAGATAGGCAACACCAACATGGCCGTAATAAGTATGCAATCTTTGAATGAGCTTAATGCCGATTTCGGTTGAAACAAATATTCTATATCTAATTTTTAATCTCTTAAAAATAATGCTTTTCCGTTTCTCAGTATCCTTTGCTGAGGATAGCTCATTGAGTGTTTCCTTTGGTTATCTATTATTTCACTTATTGCAATACAATTGGAAACTTGAATAGCGTCTTCATTTTCAAAACATTCCAGAACGGGCTGCCTTGATAAGAGATCCCCTGAAACATCGTCTTTCCCTTTCTTATAAATAATCTTGGAATTGAACTAGGACAGCTGTTGAACCTTATGAGATCATGTCCCTTCATACTTGCATATCTTGGTCGATCATTTCAGTAGATATGCCTGGATTTCTAAAACAACAGGTCAATGCGGTAAGGATTTTATAAAGTTATCTACCAGATTGCTCAAAACAATCAAATAAAAATCATCCTTGCTGACCAATACCCTGGATTGAATTCAGAAGAACTGAAAAAATATTTGAATAGGAAAAAAATTAAATTTATTTTCTCTAAATTAAAGGTTGAACTAAACCTTAGTCTATAGGATAAGGTGCAAAATTAATAGTGAAGACAAATGCGCCTGATCAAGAGTTGCTGAGGAGTGTTTCGCAGAATATAATAGTACAAGGCATAGCTCAACCAGATTTGAGCCCCAGTATTACCTTTTCTGGAAGCAATCAACTATTTGTCCCCTTAGTTCTATTGAGAAAAGAGATTTAGTCAGAGATATGCAGGAAGCGCAATTAAATTTCGGAAAGAGCTTTGACGTGAATAAAAGCAGGGTTGTCATAAACAGAAGAGATTACGAATTCAAAATAGGGGACCTAGTTTATGTAAATAAAAAAATAAAAAATAAAATAAATAAATAAAAAAAAAAAAAAAAACCTGTACCACTACAACCCATGAAGGGTCTTGGGCTCAGTACATATATTGATTTGTACTGTTTCTAGGCCAACGGCAGTGCAATGAGGTGATTAGGCCTTAATCACGCTCAGCCGCCAGGTTTTTCCCCAATTAATTTGGGTACCCACTTTATAGAGGCTGGGTCTGCCCCAGGAGGGTCTCCATACCCTAGGGTCGCCCCCCGACTGAATTAACAGAATAAATAATATTTCTGCCACAGCCGGGATTCGAACCCCTTCGATCACTAGAGCAGACTAGTGAGTTTATGTCTAAAACGCAAATAAAATGAATAGGAGGAAAGTTGGATAGATTGGGCCCATTCAAGATTTCGAAATGAATTTCATCGTCAATATATGAGCTTGATTTTTGATAAAGGAAAATGATCTAAAATATATTTCACAGCAACATGTCACTTTATCCTAGTGAAAAGTGACTGCAGAGGGGTATAAGTAAATAATTATTTCATATTTATAAATATATGTTCAATTGTTTTATTGTTTAATGATTTTGTGTTGTACAGTTGTAGGTTATTAACATGTAATTTAATTTATTCTTTGATGTGATAAAATCTATTTAGAAGCAACTTACATGTATAAAATTAATACTTATTTCCCTAGGTCATGCCATCACGCTTGAACTAGTAGAACAATGTCGCTAATTATTTTTTTAATATTTTGTAATTGTCAGGAGGAGGTTATTAATGTGGCCGTTAAGTTTTCTTTAATTTTCTAATGTGATAATAATCTACCTATATATATATATATATATATATATATATATATATATATATATATATATATATATATATAGAGAGAGAGAGAGAGAGAGAGAGAGAGAGTAAATCCCTGTTTTCCATCATGTTTGAACGGCTGGACCAACTTAGCTTAAAAGAAAATGTTACGCAACTTTCAACATAAAATATTGAAAAACATTAAACTTTTACCACCACGTGCCTGATGCTTTGGCAGCTTTCAACTGAAACAGTGTATCAATTGAAACGGATTAAAGTAGCTACCCAGCTTGGGGAATCACTAAAAGCTGCTAGAAGTGAGTGTATTAAAAATGTTGATGGGGAAATGGTAATGCTGACAAAGTATTTCAGAGTCACATGGTAGTGCAATTAATGCACTATACAATATCCTGTATTACATCTATTCATTATATCTTTATCTTTGTAGATTCAGGATCAAATATGTCTTCTGACATGGTCCGTATTGCCAATGTCTGATAGTGTAGTTAAGACAGAACGTCTGTCTGGACAGTTAGTTGTGTAACAATATGCAACATTCTTAAATTATTATTTAAAATATTACCTATAGATAGATCATGAAAATATAAAAATAATTGATGAGATAAATTTAATAAAATAAAATATGTGTTTTTTTTTTTTTTTATCTGAACCCTATAGTGATATGAACACTAATATTAATTGACACACCTCATAGCTTGGTGCTCATAAATGTTTGGAAATGATAAAATATTGTGTTGATAGCGCATAGTTGAATTTATATTTGATACCACCATATAACCTGGAATTAAGTGAACCAAAGTAAGATGAAATAATTACATGGAGCACAGATATTGGAGAATCCCCTATGCATTGATGTATCTGCAAAACATGTATTGAATTCAATCATTTTGAATTTACAAATACCCCAGAAGGTTCTTCGAGAAATGAACAGATCTTGGATAAGACCGCTGAGAATGACGGCGCCTGGAACCTGCAGGATTCTTGGAATTCCCAAAGGAACGACCTTGTGGTGACCTTGGCCCTGACTGTACACAAAACTCACCAGCACGCCCATCCCGCAAGGCGCTTTCCACTTTTCTCAAGAGATAGTAATTAATATTAACGTATTATCTTCTGCATATTTGTTTATTGTCGTCCTAAAATAAAAAAAATAAAAAAATTATGTATTTATTAAATAACAATTATCCACGGGTTTTTTTTTCTCGCAAAAATTTATTTTTGCTGATTTTCCTTAAAAAAATTGCGATTATAGGACTTAGGACTAATTTAAGTCATGGAATGCCACGGCACTTTCAATGATTTCGGACCCGGAAATGAATTTAATTTAATTATATTATAATCGGCTGTATAAACTATTATAGGTGGAAATAAACGGGAATCAGTCTTTAAATATTTTAATTGTGCCGACGTTTTGGTTCGAGCTTGTGAGCCATCATCAGGGCATTACTGAGCCCTGTCCAAGCATAAACAGTTGATTCTTGGACATGGCTCAGTAATGCCCTGATGATGGCTCACAAGCAAGAGCCGAAACGTCGGCAAAATTAAAATATTTAAAAAAAAAACTGACTCTCGATTATTTCCACCTATAATTATATTATACCATCAAAAATGTTGTTTATAGTGAGAGAAAGAAGCGTATTATTTTCTTAAAAAAGGGAAATAATACAAAATTTGCCTATAAATAATACTCAGTTATTTTTGAAAATGGAACAAAACATTGTATCGAGTTTTAGGATGATAAGGCGAAGAGAAAAAAATTGAAATCTTGCCTATATATATATATATATATATATATATATATATATATATAATATATATATATATATATATATGAGAAGTATAAAGGGTATATAAAAACCTAAGAGAGCGTCTTGGTTTTGTGGATGAGCATTAGGCAACCGTTCTTCGGGTCCCAGGTTCGAATCCCGACTGAGGCAGAATTATTTATTCTTTCATTTCAGCCGTTAAGTGACCATGGGGTAGGGAGACCCTCCTAAGACACACCCAAAATCTATAAAGTTGGTAACCAAAACTTTGGAGAAACTCTGGCGGCTTGGAGTGATTTAGGGCCGCTGGCTGTGAAATAGTACGAATCTCTATATTACCTGAACCCAAAACCCTTATTGGTTGTAGAAGTAGAGGCTGAGAGGTATTTTAAAAAAATAATAATAATTTATTCTCTGTGATGTTTTAAACATAAAAGTTGTTTTTGAACTAAATAAAATCCACCATCAATTTTGATGTAAATATATAGTGCTATTTCACTTAATGATTTATACATTTTTGTTGTATCTGAATAGGCGACTAACACACCTTGTTAACTATTTCAAGTTTGTAGGTCACGAGGACAGGTTATTTTCAGTCGCCTTAGAGGATTATCAGAGATATCTAAGAAAGATAGATTACGGACATGTGGGTTTGTGTAGGAGGGAGTTTGGAATGAAAAGCGGTATTTCTATTACTTGGAAATGGGTTTTCCATTTTTTTTTTCAAAATTTCTAACCTCTCAGCTGATTTCGTAGGAGCAAGTTCTTGTGGGGCCAGTCTAATGTTTTTTTGTTTGTTTTTTTACTTTCCACAAGTAGAGTACATGGTGACTTATTGACTCACTGTCTCCTGAGTTTTTTTGATTATAAGATATTATTTCATTCCGGTACTTAACTAAAGTGTTGCAATAATGTAGAACCACATATCTAGCCTGAATATATTAATAAACATAAAATACATCATGGCCAGAATACTATTTTTTTATTGGTAAAACAATTTTTATTCAAGAATATCACAATTTGTTTCAATAATAATGATCCTTTTAGGCCACATTTAAAGAAATAATACTTCAGAAAAAAAATAAGAAAAAAAGTAGAATACTTTAATACAAAATGTAACTTTAATTAATTTAAATGTCCCTTGTAGCTGGGTGGTTGGCATAACAGCCTCCTATGCCAAAAATTACTGGTTAAAACCCGCAGGTAGTCCTAGGATTTTATAATGGATGTAAAAAATCCTTAGTTATCCCATACTTCGGAGGGAACGTTGAAAGGTGGTCCCGAGCCTGTGCGATGTCAGGTACTCGTTAAAGATCCCTATCCTAATAAAATCTGGATAGGCAAAATTTAGGACTCCTACTATAGCATCGTCCGATTAGCCATAGTAGCATAAAGTGACGTTAATAAATAAGAAAACAAACATTTTAAATGTATTGATTGTAAGTTTCAGGAGCTTCAAAATTCAACAGATTTTTTTCTGTATCTTGTTCTGATATGACGTAAACTACCGAAGCACTTGCTTAACTTCGTAAACCATTCGAATCGTGAATTGCTGAAACCCTATGTGTCTGTATTGATGGACTTGTTACATGTGGGGTTTCTTACATTCATGATTCACTTAGAGTCTATAAATGACGATTACCACAAAGTATTATATCAATTATTTTTTAATAATTGATTGATGCGAAGCGGCGTGGTGGCGTGGCACAGTAGACTAGCGCTCTACCCACTCTCACCAGCTGTGGCGGAATATTATTTATTCTGTCATTTTAGCCGAGAGGCGATTCTGGGGCATGGAGATCCTCCTGAGACACACCCAGCCAAGTGGGTACCCAAAAATGGCGAAAAACCTGGCGGCTGAGCGTGATCTCGCCCGAATCACCTCATTGCAACGGCCATTGGCCTAGAAACAGTACGAATCTCTACATGTACTAAGCCCAAAACTCAGGACTGAAACACGGGTGGGTGGTACAGGTCTTTTTTTTTTTTTTTTTTACCTTCGATATATACCATGGTAAAAAATCTGGTGCGGGCAACACACGACTTTCACTTACATCCATTTTTAAAATCAATGAAAGAATTTTCATATACAGTTAGAGATAAAAATACGTGAAATTATTTAGGAATTAATTAAATTAAATTTCTATAGAAACATGTGTTTGATTCAAAAATCTATTATATTATTATCTAAAATAATCAGTTAGTGTTATGTTCATTTCATCACTCTCTATTAACTTTTAAAAGCTTGTGTATGAGATGATAATATTTCTAAAATCTTTAGCTTTCCAACGGTATATCATTCATGTATATTACTGCTCTTATGTTTTCAAAAACCAAAAATTGCATTAAAAAAATATTTTTTCTGTTTTCTCCTTTAGTTGGGTATCGAATTTATTCAATTTATATATTTACCAGTTTTTCATCAGCGTTAACAAGATAATCTAGTTATTATTATTGAATCTACAAAATTAAAGGTACTTTAGGGGAATAAAATTTAAAATATCGGCATTTAAGCCCTGTCAGACCATTTTTATCTAAATAAAACCTACATGATATTAAAGCCCATTAAATTTTACATCGATATAGCGAGTTTAATCAAAATCGTCGGAACCGTTTTTGAGAAAATCGAAAAAAGGTGCAAAATGCATGGTATAAAGTGCCTCTTGTGGTAGGCTCATTTTGATGAAAAAAGTTTTGTCACGTCTCAGGCGTATATATGTCTTAAATATGAAATTTCAGTTTCATAGGACTTACCGTTTCCGCCCGGGAGTTACCACACAAACACACACAGACACACACACACACACACACACAGACCTTTTTTCGGGACTTGGTTATTTGGACTCAGGGGACCCTAAAACGTGTATTTCCGTTGAAAACTGGAATTCGAAAATTTTCACGATCGCAATACTTCCCCTTACTATATATAGTAAGTGAAAGTAATAAATTAAATTAAATTTCTATAGAAACATGTGTTTGATTCAAAAATCTATTATATTATTATCTAAAATAATCAGTTAGTGTTATGTTCATTTCATCACTCTCTATTAACTTTTAAAAGCTTGTGTATGAGATGATAATATTTCTAAAATCTTTAGCTTTCCAACGGTATATCATACATGTATATTACTGCTCTTATGTTTTCAAAAACCAAAAATTGCATTAAAAAAATATTTTTTTCTGTTTTCTCCTTTAGTTGGGTATCGAATTTATTCAATTTATATATTTACCAGTTTTTCATCAGCGTTAACAAGATAATCTAGTTATTATTATTGAATCTACAAAATTAAAGGTACTTTAGGGGAATAAAATTTAAAATATCGGCATTTAAGCCCTGTCAGACCATTTTTATCTAAATAAAACCTACATGATATTAAAGCCCATTAAATTTTACATCGATATAGCGAGTTTAATCAAAATCGTCGGAACCGTTTTTGAGAAAATCGAAAAAAGGTGCAAAATGCATGGTATAAAGTGCCTCTTGTGGTAGGCTCATTTTGATGAAAAAAGTTTTGTCACGTCTCAGGCGTATATATGTCTTAAATATGAAATTTCAGTTTCATAGGACTTACCGTTTCCGCCCGGGAGTTACCACACAAACACACACAGACACACACACACACACACACACAGACCTTTTTTCGGGACTTGGTTATTTGGACTCAGGGGACCCTAAAACGTGTATTTCCGTTGAAAACTGGAATTCGAAAATTTTCACGATCGCAATACTTCCCCTTACTATATATAGTAAGTGAAAGTAATAAATTAAATTAAATTTCTATAGAACATGTGTTTGATTCAAAAATCTATTATATTATTATCTAAAATAATCAGTTAGTGTTATGTTCATTTCATCACTCTCTATTAACTTTTAAAAGCTTGTGTATGAGATGATAATATTTCTAAAATCTTTAGCTTTCCAACGGTATATCATACATGTATATTACTGCTCTTATGTTTTCAAAAACCAAAAATTGCATTAAAAAAATATTTTTTCTGTTTTCTCCTTTAGTTGGGTATCGAATTTATTCAATTTATATATTTTACCAGTTTTTCATCAGCGTTAACAAGATAATCTAGTTATTATTATTGAATCTACAAAATTAAAGGTACTTTAGGGGAATAAAATTTAAAATATCGGCATTTAAGCCCTGTCAGACCATTTTTATCTAAATAAAACCTACATGATATTAAAGCCCATTAAATTTTACATCGATATAGCGAGTTTAATCAAAATCGTCGGAACCGTTTTTGAGAAAATCGAAAAAAGGTGCAAAATGCATGGTATAAAGTGCCTCTTGTGGTAGGCTCATTTTGATGAAAAAAGTTTTGTCACGTCTCAGGCGTATATATGTCTTAAATATGAAATTTCAGTTTCATAGGACTTACCGTTTTCGCCCGGGAGTTACCACACAAACACACACAGACACACACACACACACACAGACCTTTTTTCGGGACTTGGTTATTTGGACTCAGGGGACCCTAAAACGTGTATTTCCGTTGAAAACTGGAATTCGAAAATTTTCACGATCGCAATACTTCCCCTTACTATATATAGTAAGTGAAAGTAATAAATTAAATTAAATTTCTATAGAAACATGTGTTTGATTCAAAAATCTATTATATTATTATCTAAAATAATCAGTTAGTGTTATGTTCATTTCATCACTCTCTATTAACTTTTAAAAGCTTGTGTATGAGATGATAATATTTCTAAAATCTTTAGCTTTCCAACGGTATATCATTCATGTATATTACTGCTCTTATGTTTTCAAAAACCAAAAATTGCATTAAAAAAATATTTTTTCTGTTTTCTCCTTTAGTTGGGTATCGAATTTATTCAATTTATATATTTACCAGTTTTTCATCAGCGTTAACAAGATAATCTAGTTATTATTATTGAATCTACAAAATTAAAGGTACTTTAGGGGAATAAAATTTAAAATATCGGCATTTAAGCCCTGTCAGACCATTTTTATCTAAATAAAACCTACATGATATTAAAGCCCATTAAATTTTACATCGATATAGCGAGTTTAATCAAAATCGTCGGAACCGTTTTTGAGAAAATCGAAAAAAGGTGCAAAATGCATGGTATAAAGTGCCTCTTGTGGTAGGCTCATTTTGATGAAAAAAGTTTTGTCACGTCTCAGGCGTATATATGTCTTAAATATGAAATTTCAGTTTCATAGGACTTACCGTTTCCGCCCGGGAGTTACCACACACACACACACAGACACACACAGACACACACACACACACACAGACCTTTTTTCGGGACTTGGTTATTTGGACTCAGGGGACCCTAAAACGTGTATTTCCGTTGAAAACTGGAATTCGAAAATTTTCACGATCGCAATACTTCCCCTTACTATATATAGTAAGTGAAAGTAATAAATTAAATTAAATTTCTATAGAAACATGTGTTTGATTCAAAAATCTATTATATTATTATCTAAAATAATCAGTTAGTGTTATGTTCATTTCATCACTCTCTATTAACTTTTAAAAGCTTGTGTATGAGATGATAATATTTCTAAAATCTTTAGCTTTCCAACGGTATATCATACATGTATATTACTGCTCTTATGTTTTCAAAAACCAAAAATTGCATTAAAAAAATATTTTTTCTGTTTTCTCCTTTAGTTGGGTATCGAATTTATTCAATTTATATATTTACCAGTTTTTCATCAGCGTTAACAAGATAATCTAGTTATTATTATTGAATCTACAAAATTAAAGGTACTTTAGGGGAATACAATTTAAAATATCGGCATTTAAGCCCTGTCAGACCATTTTTATCTAAATAAAACCTACATGATATTGAAAGCCCATTAAATTTTACATCGATATAGCGTGTTTAATCAAAATCGTCGGAAACCGTTTTTGAGAAAATCGAAAAAAGGTGCAAAATGCATGGTATGAAGTGCCTCTTGTGGTTAGGCTCATTTTGATGAAAATGTACGAACGTTTTGTCAGAATATATGCTTAAAAGTGCAAATTCAGTTATAGGAAGTGCCCGGAGTACCACACACACAAAACACACGTATTCTTATATGAAACACTAGGGCTACGTTTATTCCTAAACAACAAACGACAAACACAGGGCTTGAGTTATTTGGACTCAGGGGACCCTAAAACGTGTATTTCCGTTGAAAACTGGAATTCAAAATTTTCACGATCGCAATACTTCCCCTTACTATATATAGTAGTGAAAGTAATAAAAAAGTAAGCTTTAAGAACATAGTTTGATTATATTTTTTTTTTAGAAATAAATATATGATGTAATTTTCATCATCTACAGTAATATAAAATTGGTATAGTAAATAATTTATTTAATACATTCACACGATACTGTATTACCTTATGTTTTATAAATTAGCTGAAAAGTAATTTTTTTACAGTTCTCTTATTTGGTATACGATTTTTATTTAAATAATTAAGCAAAGTTAACAGAACAATATTTATGATCCGAAAAAAATTAATACGCATAACAAAATAATTAAAATTGGCCATTAAATTTAGATTGTATAATCATTCGCTGAATGATATTAAAATATTATAACTTTTTTTTTTTAATATTTAGCGTATATGAAATTATATATAATAAACATACAATCAGTAAGCTTATTTAAAAAAAAAAAAAAACGGTGAAAGAAAATAACTTGAGTGAGAGGAAGAACATCAGACACCCTAAATATTTCTCATAATTCCTTCATGTCATAATTTCTGTCATGAATATCGTATTGTATTATAAACTTATCCAAAAAGATATTATGTTATACTAGTAAAGTTTACGCACTTCGGTGGATGGTTATTGTTTATACATATAAGCTATATATAAACAAATACACGCATGTGAATGTGTATACGTATATATGTGTATGTATATATGGGTACATATATTTATACACACACACACATATATAAATATTTTTTTTTTCTGTCATCTAATACAGTGGTTCCTAACTACCAATATATATAATATATATATATATATATATATATATATATATATATATATATATATATATATATATATACATATATATATATATATATATATATATTATATATATATATATATATATACATATATTCGATTTCATCTAAATATTCAAAATTCAGACTTCATCTAAATATTCAAATGTGCCAATCTAATTATCTAAATATTCAAAAAATTTCAAATATCGTCTTGATGTGCATGATTAAAAATTGGAGTTCTTTCCGAAAGTTACCAAGTTCATGTGTAATTTCATTTCCAAGCATACTAAAAAAAGTCTCTTTTTGTCAACAATGTTTCAATGCAAAAATAGTCAATTAAATTGGTTGAAAAAAATCTGGTGCGGGCAACACACGACTTTCACTTACCTCCGTTTTTAGAATTTATTAAAGAATTTTAAAATACAGTAAGAGATAAAAATGAGTGAAATAATTAATTAAATAGAATTTCTATAGAAGCGTGTGTTTTATTAAAAAATCTTTAATATTATTATCTAAAATAATTACTTAGTTCTATCGGCTTTTCATCACTCTGTATTAATTTTTATAAGCTTGTGTATGAGATAATTTTTTTTCTAAAATCTTTAGCTCTTCAACGGTATATTATTCATGTATATTACTGTTCTTAAGTTGAAAAACAAAAACTTGCATTAAACAAATAGTTTTTCAGTTTTCTTCTTTAGTTGTTTTTCGAATTCGCTCAACATACATATTTAGCTGTTACTTATCAGTGCTAAAAAGATAATATTTTTATTTTTATAGAATCTACAATATTAAAGGTACTTTAGGGGGAAAAAAATATAAAATATCGGCATTTAAGCCCTGTCATACTATTTTAATCAGATTAAACATAATTAATATAACATACATTATGTTAAAGCCCATTATATTTTACATCGATATAGCGAGTTTAGTCAAAATCGTCGTAACCGTTTTTGTAAAAATCATAAAATGGTGCAATATGCATGGTATAAACTGGCTCTTATTGTTAGCTGATTTTTGTGAAAAAGATTTTGTAACATCTCGAGCGTATAGTTGTCTTAAATATGAAATATTAATTTCATAGGACTTTTCGTTTACGTCCGGGAGTTACCACACACACACACACAGACAGACATTTTTTCAGGACTTGGTATTTTGGACTCAGGGGACCCTTAAACGTGTATTTCCGTTGAAAACGGGAATTCGAAAATTTTCACAATCGCAATACTTTCCCTTGCTACATATAGTAAGTGAAAGTAAAAATACTGTATATTTCCTAAAATATTATAATTCATATTAAAAATTACTGTATTGATTTTAAGGCGGATTAAGTAATAGAAACCTTTAGTTTTTGAAATAATGGACCAGTAATAATAATAATTTACTGACCAAGATTGAAATATATCGTTAGTATAATCCATAATAGTAGAGATAATATTTAGGAGACCCAGGCTCTAAGAACTGTCTATAAACCGCGAAAAATTGTTCTCAGTGAATTAATAAAATTCAGAACTACAACATATTATGCCCTAGATACCTACCAGTTACCGCTCGCAATTCGATGAGTCTGTGCAATGCCTGAATGATTATTTTTACTAGCCAGAGCTTTACAAATGTTTCTAATCAAGGTAATTATGGTTAGCCGATTTTGATGAAACAGTTTTTGTAATATCTCGGGCGAATAGTTGTCTTGAAAATGAAGAAGTGAGTTACCACACACACACGTAGACCTTTTTGCAGGACTTGGTTATTTGGACCCAAAGGACCCTAAAACGTGTATTTTCGTTGAAAACTGGAAATCGAAAATTTTCTCGATCGCAATACTTTCTCTCACTGTATATAGTAGGTAAAAGTAAAAATATTATACTAATACTTAAGCAATATAATACATATTTACAACTCAATAATTCTGACCTGCTTTGTTTCTTCTGTTTCAGGTAGTTTACTGTGCCCATCACCTTTTTTTCTCAATATCTTAAAAAGGTAAGAGCGTGTGCATTTAATATATGAGTATGAATATTATGGAGCATAATGGAAATTGTTCATTTTGTGGGAAAAAAAAGTAATGAGACCACGACTCAATTTTTCTAAAAAGAACCTTATGTTGGATCTGCGGAGAATGTTAAAAATTTTAGAAGTCTTTCTGCTCAGCTGCCGAGACTGGAAACGATTCCGCGCCCGTGTTGAGTTGCGGAAGACGGGTTAGAAAAGTTTTGAAGGGGGCATTATTACACGGCTCCATAAAAAAAGTTGCTCAATTTGAAAAAATCATTATATTTTTTTCCTGTGAAATTAATGTGCATTATATCAACATTTTTATAAAATAGTATTCTTTTGGGATGATTTAGAGATAAAATTATAGATCAAGAAACAAAGCATAAAGATTTATTTAGAAAAAAGAGAAAATTTATGTTACAAACAAATTGTTTTTCGCAGTTGAATTCAACTTTCAATAACGGTTATTGCTTCCTCTTACTTGAATTACTGCCAGGCATACTTCTAATAAGGTTTGCTACATCTTGCGGGATTTTCTCCCATGCTTACACTAAAGTTCTTAGCTCCTGTAAGTTTTCAGGAGGGTTGATTCTTTTGCTCACACGTCTGCCAAGTTGATCCCAGTGATTTTCACAGGATTTAAGTCAGGGCTGCGAACTGGCCGTCATAAAGTCTTAATTCGTGTATCATTATGATATTGCTGAACACAGTTTGCAGTGTGTCGTCGAGCATTATTGTCATGCATAAAAATAAAATTTTCTTTAATAAATGAAGCAAAAGGTAATATATATTGTTCAAGGATCTATGCACAAATCTGCATTTAGGGAAGGTCTTTTTAAGACATAGAGGTCAATTTTCGCATCCAGCGATATTCCTCCCCACATTCATTACTTCTTATACTATTTATAAAAACAATTATATTCACAAAATATCAATTTTTGTAGCGGAATG
This sequence comes from Piezodorus guildinii, assembly GCA_023052935.1. Classification (NCBI taxonomy): domain Eukaryota; kingdom Metazoa; phylum Arthropoda; class Insecta; order Hemiptera; family Pentatomidae; genus Piezodorus; species Piezodorus guildinii. The sequence goes on from CM041293.1 coordinate 70,607,028, forward strand.
ATAAGAGGCTGCTTGTGCTTTTTCCCTTAATTCTTTATTGTTTTAAAAAAAATATTTATTAAGATATATTACAATTTGAATTCAATATTATGTATTTTTCTTACATAATTTCAATTAGTAAAAAAATATACATAAAATAATTTAAATTATGTATAACTTAAATTTTGAATTAATTAATTATTATTTTCCAGTCTGCATGAAATTAAAAAATACTGGAAAATTCTGCATTTAACCAATTGTCAATAGAATATGTTTCTTGATTTTTTCTATGTAAGGTTTCACCAGTATTTCATAGATATTTTCTTCGTTTAACATGCAATATGTGGAGTAGATTTATTTTATTTATACTATTTTTCATAATAAGTAACTGTCACTAATTAAAAATTTAAATTATTAGATTACATAGATATGTGTTATGGATGCATATGTGGTGCATACTATTACCATATATTTATTGTTAAAATAGATATTTTTGTTTAAATACAAAACTTACATGCTAATTATTTCTATCAAATATATGATAAATACATAATAATAAGAATAAATTAATTAGATAATTAATAAGTAAAAATAAATTGTATGAAACGTGTGAGTGTGTAAAATTGCTTGATCGTGATTTTATTCTTTTTATAAACATATTTCACACTCAAAAAAGCACTGTTTTCTTACACATTTATTTTTCCCCAGTATCCATTAAATTGTTTTTTTACGTTTCGGGGTTATGTCCCCATTATCAAGGTATTTTTAAAATCACTTATTAACACACACATATTATATTACATATCTTAGCTCTAGCTTACTGCTATTCGTCCTTTTTGATATTTGTTGTAATGTTTATAATAAAAAGTGATTTTAAAAAAAGTCTTAATAATGGGGACAGAACCCCGAAACGTAGAAAAACAATTTAATAGATAGTGAAGAAAAATAAATGTGTAATAAAAGAAAGTTAATGAGTGCTTTTTTGAGTGTGAAATATTAAATAAAGCTTCCTAAAAAATTATAAAAGTAAGGAAATATACATAATTAATATTGCATATTTAAAATCATGAGTAAATATTTAAAACTGTATATATATATATATATATATATATATATATATATATATATATATATATATATATATATATAAATGACTCAGTTGTTTCATGTATAAAGGAAGTTATTACCGTCTTTATTTGAAAACTGGAATGCTCCTTACAGCGATCACTGAATAAGATTGATCGCCAAACATATTATCTCAGTCGAAGTAATTTTCTGAACTTATAATATATGATTATCGATGGATAAATTTTATTTAGTGCTTAGTTAATACATTAATAAACATTTGGGAGCAGCTGTGGTCTAGTGTATAGAGCACTAGTCTAATGTTCTCCAGGTCCCAGGTTCGAATTCTTGTTTTAGCAGAATATTATTTGTTCTGTTTTTTCAGCACTGGGGTTTGGAGACCCCTCTTGGGTTACATCTAGCCTCTGTAAAGTGGGTACCCAAAGCAGGGAGGAACCTAGCGGTTGATTGTGATCTCAGCCTAACCACCTGCCGTGGGACTAGAAGCTGTACGAATATGTACTGTGCCCAACACCCTTCAAGAGTTGTAGTGCTTTAGGTTTATTATTTACTTTTTTTGTATTTATAAACCCTTACTTATTTATTATGGTTAATAGTTGCATGAAAAAAAAAGTTAAAATGTATTAATTTTACCTCTGGGATTCCAGTCTTCCTAGAACGTATACCGTATTTGTTAATGAATTTTTTATTGATTTAAACAAATATATGCTATTATTTTGATTCTAATAAAAAAAAAATATACATAATGATGTTTTTTCCCGGAAGTTTAGAAGCTTTAGATTATATATTTTTTGTGAATGAAATACGCTGCCAGAGATTCCTTGATATTGGATTGAACGAATTTAGCCAACTCAGTCTGCTGTTTGAGGCTTTTGAGAAGAATCTAGTTATATCTTCAGTTTATTTCCTAACCTTCCTATCTACCTTCCATGATTTCATTTATGGAATTCGGGAGTTCCTGCATGGATCGATAAACGACCTAGCTGGGGATTGCTCTATATCGTTGGTTGCCGATAGCACATGTTCGTTTTGCTACACATATTTAACAACAAAATTAAACAATAATGTGTATTATGTATTATATATATATATATATATATATATATATTTTTTTTCCCTTACATGTAACCCCACATAAGGACCGTTTATTATAACATCATGTTCCATACCTTAATGGTATACTACATGAATGATAATATGATTATATTAATTTACATATGAAAGTAGTATTACTTACATTAACAATTATTACAGAATAATGTTTCAAATGAAATAGAACAAAATAAATAAAGTAACTATCATAACAATTTTTTTTTTTTTTTTTTTAAACATATTTATTGATATTTACAATATACATCTAGTAAATGTGATGGTAATATATACAAAACTGTCATGAAAAACATGTAGAGACACTACCCAGTGGCAGCACTCTAAAAATATTTTAAACTAGAAGGTCCCGGGGCCATTTCCTTTTCAGGCGCCTCGGAGGATTATCCGAAATTGAAGAGGAAGAAAGGATTGAAACTAGGGGGTTAGGGTGAGAATGGAGTTTGTCATGAAAGGATTGAAACCTGGTCCGGGCCAAATCAGTAACATAGGGAACATTAAGGTCTTTATGGATAAGTTTATTCGTGACCATAACAAATTTAAAATAAAAAAAAAGTTAGTCAACAGAAAAGAATTACCTACGCTGTCCGTCTTTAGTCAGTGATTCAAAGTCAATGCCTTTAATGAATTTAAGTAAGTCTGTCTTGAATTTAGAGAACAAATTTTGTTCTGTCTCTGGCCAGTTTCCATTTTTAAGTATTATATTTTTAATTAAATGAAATCTTTGTCTGTCAAAAATTTTGCAGTCATAAAGTATATGTTTAAAATTTTGAATTTGTCCATCTTCGTCACATAAGTCTGTTTGTATTATGTTAAATCGTTTGAGATAATGTTTGGTGTTTTCGTGTTCTGTGATTAGTTGTGTTAGTTTATAATCATTACTGTGTACAGATGCATAGTCGTGTAATGTTATGTTTGGTATAAATCTGTGTAAACTTGGAGACAGATATATATATATATATATATATATATATATATATATATATATATATATATATATATATATATATTTTTAAATAATCAACCAATAAAGTTCCACCAAACCGTCAAAAACCTTGGAGTAACTGTCGATCAATCTCTTTCCTGGAAAATCCATGTTTCCGAAATTTCCCGACGCACAATTTCCATTCTGAAACTCCTTAATTACCACCGTCACCTTCTTCCATTTGAAACCCGTAGGCTCTTGGTTTGCTCATTAATATTCCCCCACTTTGACTACTGTTGTGCGGTGTATGCGGGTGTCTCTGGAGATCTTGAAGCTAAACTAAAAAGATTATTCAACTGCCTTATACGTTTCATCTTTGGGATATCCAGGGACACCTCTGTAACCCGATTCTACGATGAGTTAAAGTGGCTTTATCCTTCCTACCGTTCTAAATACCTCCTGGCATCCTTCCTTTACCAAGTTCTCCGATCTCAACGTCCATCTTACATCTCAGATATATTTTCATTTAAATCCTCCGTCCACACCTGCAACACTCGTTCGCGACCTTCGGACCTGTATGTAACGCCTCATCGAACCGCAGCTTTCGACAGATCTTTCCTAATCCGATCCTCGTCCTTATGGAATTCTATTCCTTCTCATATCCGTCACTCCAATACTCTTCCGGCCTTCAAATCCCGTTTGTTCAAACACTTTTTGTCGATCCAATTCTCAAATAACCCCAATTAATCAGCAAAGTTCAATAAAAATCAGCAAATAGAGCAGAGAAAAACAGTTATTTACTATATCTTATTATGCATTGTATTCAAACATTTATGTATTTTATGTTACAATTTTCACAAGCATTGTAAATTTATTTTAATTAGCCCTGTATATATGAATATGTAAATATTTTATTTTTTGTCTAGTTTGTTTTATTTATTTATTTTTTTTAAATTATTATTATTAGAAGCTACCAGTTAATTTATTACTATTATTCATTTTCTTTGTTATTTCTGTTGTTTTTTGTTTATTTTATTTTTTTTTATTACTCTAAGATACTGAAGTTCCAATTTGATTTGTCTGTAACATTATTCTGAAGGGACTTGTCCCAGAATAAATAAAGAATTTATTATTATTATTATTATTATTATATAAATAGATACATACAGCAAACTTTAAATATTATTTTAATTACAAATGGAAATTGTAAAATAGGGCGTAAATGACCCTTGGGGTTGAAAAGCCCTAATAAATAATTAAAAGATACATACAATAATTAATATATTAGGTTACTGCATCTATTATGTGTGATTACAAATTAAATCCCAGGCTACTGTGCCACAGGTGGTATTGTTTCTTTCATTAGTATATAATATATTAATGATTAATTAATTTAATTAAGCATAAAACAAGAAAATAATGATCGACATTGGACCAGTATTAGAACGTTTTTGAATGTAATATCCTAGTTTATGTTTTAATATTTATTTATTTATTAGGGCTTTCCAATCACAAGGGTCATTTGCATCCTATTTTACAATTTCCATTCCTAACTAAAACTTGTAATTTAAATTTTTTGAAACATTTTGGTTGATTTTAAAAATAACATTAATTTCTTATTTTGGTCTTCTACAGAACTGTTCTACGGAACTGTTTTTCATCTGGAATAATTCTTTATGTGCATTTTCAGACAATTTTTTTCATCGTTCATTCTCGTTAGCATAGCATTCACTGATAATATGAGGGACTGTAAGTTATACTCCACACGAGATACACTCAGGCGAGGGCTTTTTTCCCATTAAATATTGATGGGTGAGACGGGTATTCCCAATTCTTAAACGAGCCAAAACGATTTCTTCCTTTCGCGTCAGCTGAATATTCTACTTTGCCCTGCGAACATAGGGCTCTACTATCCTGAGCTTATTGTCCCTCGTTGCCGTCTAGATCTGTTGCCATACCTGCCATGTCTTTCCCTTTGTCAAAGAGATCACTTGGCCATTTCACTTGGTTGGGTGGTGTTGATCAATTGGCCGTCGGTAATAGCTCTATTTAGCAACACTGTCTGCTAGCTCATTACCTTTTAAACGTGGCTTGGCAACCACGACAGATGAATCACACATCCAGCCATTTACAATGTTTTCATTGTTTCCATGGTTTCAGTTACCAATCAGTTCTGAGAAAAGGTCAGAACACCTACCAGCAGACTACTGAATCTGAGCAAATAACCGCACGTCGAACTATTTTAGGGTTTATTGATAGGAGACCACGATATATAGCTGATGATTCAGCATTATATACCGTCGAGTACTCAGGTAAGGAAGGGCATGTAATGCTTGTCCCTATATACCACGGCAGCACCTACTCCATATTTTCTTCTAGAGCCATCAGTGTACATGAATTCGCAATCTTCATGGTTACTTTTGAACCGGCTATATTCTGTCAGAGCTGTGATTGGGGAACTGTTTTTCATCTTAATTCTGTGAACTCTAGGAGCACGGAGTAACCATGGTTCTGTTTTTAAAGTACTGAGCTGTGAAGGGGAAAGGTATGTCAGGTCTAAGTCTATGATGTAAGTTTGACATCTTTCTTCATGTTTTAATACTAAAGCTCATCTAACTACTCAAATAAACAATAATATTTTCGTAATCTGAAAATAATTGATTATTTTTGTCGTATTTTATTTTCAACGCAATGGTTAAATAAGAACCGTTGTATTTAGATATTTTATATTATTCTTGAATTTGATCCATGTTACTAAATTGCAGATTCATTGGTTGATTTTTTAATTTGCACAATTTGTATTTCAGATCCATTTTTATCTTGTTAACCGATATTTTGATTTTTCATATTTTCTTAAATTATAATTATGATTATAAGTATTTTTTATTTCGATTTTTACCTTCACTTACTATATATAGTAAGGGAAAGTATTGCGATCGTGAAAATTTTCGAATTTCAGTTTTCAACGGAAATACACATTTTAGGGTCCCCTGAGTCTAAATAACCAAGTCCCGCAAAAAGGTCTGTATTTGTGTGGTAACACCCGGGCGGAAACGGTACGCCCTATGAAACTGAAATTTCACAATTAAGACTACTATACGCCCGAGATGTTACAAAATCTTTTTCATCAAAATCAGCTTACCAGAAGAGCAACTTTATACCATGCATTTTGCACCTTTTTTCGATTTTCTCGAAAACGATTTTGTTTGAACTCGCTATATCGATGTAAAATTTAATGTGCTTTAACATCAAGTAGGTTTCATTCGGATTAAATGGTCTGAAAGGGCTTAAATGCCGATATTTTAAATTTTCTTTGCCTAAAGTACCTTTAATTTTGTTGATTCTATAAAAATAACTATATTATCTTGTTACCACTGATGAAAAACAGGTACATATATAAATTTAATGTTTTCGTTACCCAACTAAAGGAGAAAACAGTAATATACATGTATGATATACCGTTGGAAAGCTTGAGATTTTAGAAAAAATATTATCTCATACACAAGCTTTTAAAAGTTAGTAGAGATTGATGAAAAGCCGATAAAACTAAGTGATTATTTTAGATAATAATATTAATGATTATTTAATAAAACACACGCTTCTATAGAAATTCTATTTAATCAATTCTTTAATCGTTTCACTTATTTTTATCTCCAACTGTATTTGAAAATTCTTTAATTGATTCTAAAAACGGAAGTAAGTGAAAGTCGTGTGTTGCTCGCACCAGATTTTTTTAAATCATTCTTAAATGTGATCGATCTCATTTTCTAACTCGCAGATTCGTCGGTTGGTATTTAAATTTGTAGTTTATTTTAAAAATTAAAATTAAAAGTTGCTCATTTAAAATAAAGTGAGAAGAAGAATGTAAAACGCTTTGCGTTATTCACAACTTCTTCATGTCATTATTCCTCTAATGAATGTCATAGTTTGTTATAACTCTGGATAAGTTTAATTTTAATATTACCAAAAACATGTAATATTGGAATTAATATTTTTTACCGTACGTTGTACGGTGCTTATTTATAAGATGTACATTAGGAAAATCAGTAATTTTTCTTCAAGACATCTTTTATTTATTAATGTTTTTTGTAGTTTTTTAATTAATTATAATATTTTATATAAATATTATAATTAATTAAAAAACGTTTCAAGTCTCTCTCCATTGTGATTAATTCTTCTATGAGCTGGATAACTTCCAATAGTGCTTTGGAATTTATTTCCTTTCCTAAGCTGAATTTTGAAATCCCTAACCAGGATGATGGTATGTTTCTCTAGTACCTTAGAGGGATTATCTTTTAGGTATTCCCAAAACTTGTCAGTTCCTTTTGGATCTTTCTGGTTTGCTTGGTTAATTGTTATGTGGGCACTTACAATGGTGTACATTTTGTTGGTGCTTCGGAAGGAAAGCGAAGGGACTCTACTATTTAGAGAGTGGAAGTTCGTGATAGAGTTCAGAAGCTTCTTGCTGACAAGAAAACCGCCCCAAGACGTGTTACTGATTGTTCCAGGCGTTTTCCTGTTTCTCCTTTGGAAATTTGTTACCATCTGATTCGAAGGCTTATTCATCAGTAAATCGTGTTTCTTAAATCAAAGTTGAGACTTGTGGAGCTGTGCAGGGCATTCAATATGGTCTTGAAATCAACAACCTTCAAGCACATACCAAAGACTCAGGCATCCCCCAATCCCGATCTTAGAGAATTTCAAATTGACCATGTCGCCATTATTTGGAAAGCGCAGCGAGAGATGCTGAATGTTAAACTTCTGAGAAATGCCTATCTAGACTCAGATCATTATTTAACAAAGATTTGAGTTAAATTGCTCCATAGAAACTCCAGAACAGGACATAAGAAAAAGTTTGAAGTAATTTATGTAGAGAAGCTGTGGTCCCACCCAAGAGTTGACTAAAAACTTAAATCCCTGGATCCAGAGAATTTGGAATAATTACAACAGGTCCTGGTGGAAACCGCAAAGGATACTATTGCACTGTCAAAACGAAGAAAACATGCATGGTGGAACAGCAATGTGATGCAGCAGTTGAACAAGGATAACTTACTTGGCAGAAATGAAACTCAAATAAGAATGAAGTTAACAGGACAACCTGCAAAGACTATCCGAGAGGTCAAACGAATGTTTGACAAGTTCACAGCTTCCACAAATTGAACAATTCTTTCAGAAGTCTAGCGAAAGTTATATAGAACCTTTAAGAGCAAAAATAGCAAATAAAATCCTCCAAGCCTGCAATTCAGAAATAAAAACGTTAAAATGGCTCACAATAACAAAGATGATTGCGAATTATTTTGAACTGCGAAGCTCTAAATTCTACATTTTATTTCGAAGATGCTATGCAGGTTCATTCCGATTCAATACCTCCAAAAAATGACCTTTTATAGAACATGCTGATGATCTATATCGGTAATAAGTAAAGGTTTTGATATTTCAACTATAAAAATAAATTATGATATTGCAGTAATAATACACAGATTTAAATTTATAAATATCATGATAACAAAAATATCATTTACGAAGTTTTTGATGGTCTGTTATTTTTAAGAAAAAAAAAACAAAAATCATACATTTTTGATAGTAGAAATAATATTTAGTCTCTAGTGCTGATGATCTATATTCGGAATACTAATTCAAAGTTTAGAGGTATCAAGTATTTTATATATATATATATATATATATATATATATATATATATATATATATATATATATATATATATATGTATATTTATATATATCATATTAAAATAATGATGTAGATATTGTCTATAAATTAGGAGCGTCTGTATTTGAAAGTAAAAAGAGTCTATGAATATAGAAGAAAATTATCACAACTCCTAGATTATATCAATGAAATTAGTAAGATTCTTTCGGCAGAAGGAAACAAATGAAACTTGGCTACAACGACATCCAGGAGCGTGACCTACTCACGAAGAAACTTTAAGTGTCCCAGGGATCCAGGAGAGAAAGGAGCAAGAAACATGGAGAACGCTTGCGGAAACACTGGGCAGACATCCAAGGCAGAAGTAGCCGTCTGAAACGACGTGGTCCAAAGTCGGCCCTAGGGAAAAGAGCATTCCAAGTAAATAAAAAGATTATATATTTTTATATTTGCGCTTGTCAAAATTGAAAGTGATGATTAGATTATATGATGGTAGAAATGGTTATATCCTTGTCAGACAGAGGAAAACATGTCATAACCAGCATCACGTTTGCTTAATCATTATTCTGTCCCTTAATTCAGGAAACGAGATATCTCACCGGCTTCGGTTTGATCATAAATTTAATTGAATCAATGAATTTGTACCTGATAATGATAGAACCGATACATAGTGTTAAGAAAATAAATGTTGTGGGGCAATATTAACTAAACCGAATTAATTCTAAATTCTTCTTAAAAAAAAAAAAAAATAAAAAAAAAATATATATATATACACAATCGTTATTCCATAAATTGCTATTTGCCATCTGCAAAAAAAAAAAAAAATAAATAAAAAAAAAAAAAAAATATATATATAATATAAATATATATATATATATATATATATATATATATATTGTTGTTTGCAATTAGTAAATATGTTGACTTCCAAAAAGTAAGTTAATTCAATCCATCTCTAGGCCACCACCTTAAAAGTCTTCGGGGTGGGTTGTACAAATTAGTGGGGGATTTAAGTGGTTGGGCCGATGGGTTGATATTATAAGTAAGTCTGTCGTGAAATTTTTTATAATATTCTGTGGCTGTGTCTGAAACTGTGAGTGTGTCCAAGTCCTTGTGAGTAATTCGTTGGTTACATCAAACGGTGCATCCATGATTTTTCGTAATATTTTCGATTACATTTGGATGTTGGAGGTTTAGGCAGATCCTTAGATAGCTCTATCCCGCATGTCCGTAAGTGTTTGATCATTACTATTAAAATAGTAATTTTGGTGTTTAAGGATAATTTTGATCGTTTGTCAAGTAGCGGGGATAATAGTCCAAATAGTCTGTTTTCTCTTAAGTCTAATGTGGGTCCTCCATGTCAGTCTTTTGTCTATTTTGTCCCAAATTTCGTACTTCTTCTGGTGTTGGAATAGGTTTATCTTATCCTCGAATTAGAATTTCCCCATGTTTGAGCGTGAAAACGCTAAGTAAACTCTTAGATTTATTTATTTTTACTTTCCATCTTTTGCCCCTAATGAATAAACCATCAAGTTTTGCAACACGAAAGATGCCCGAACTGGATTTTGATGAGATGTCAAAAGAACTGTGTTGTCTGCAAAAGTGGCTAGTGAGCTGTGATAATTCTCTGGCAAGAGGCGCAGATATTAAATAGTAACGGTCAGAGTACACTGCCTTGTGGGACTCCTGCATGGACGCGTTTCATACCAGAGAATGGAACTCTGGAAGAAGAAAAAAAAAACTAGGTGGGAGCGTTTTAGAAGGCCTCACGTCTTAAAAAATGCGAGGAAATTATACAATGCTTTCCATTTGAAGAGAGTTAAATAACTAAAACCGATTTTAGCTATGAACCAGAGCAAAGCTGGAATAAAAGTCCGGGTTAAAAAAAAAAAAAAGCTTTTCTTTTTTTAGCCTTAATTAACCAAGTAATAAGAGCCCCTTAATTTGAAAAAAATATGAGCCATACCAGATGAGTCGTGAGCTACGTTCATCACAATGCCGCAATTCTCATTCTCTTGTAAATGAGTTACAGTTACAGCCTTTTTTTTTTCCTCTTGTAAATGTGAAATTAACAAACCTACAAATGCTTAAATTATCCTTTTAGTTACGGACAGATTTATATAATTTTAAATAGATCACAATCTATATAGTAATCATTAATTAGAAGAATACTAATTGTTATTAAAATAGTATAAAAACATATTTCACAGTTTCAATAAAGGAAGAATAAAATTGAGTTGTAGATAAAGGAAATCATTAAAAATCTTATTATGCTTATCTTTATTATAAAAATGAAATAAATCACATAATAATTAATAAATAAAACACAGAAGTGATACTTTCATGTCCAAATCATATAGTATAGTTGTTGGGAAGAGGGGCGTCTAACGCGTTAGTTCGCAGCCTCGACCCGGTTGTTATTATGAGTCGCCGAATTTTCTGTCAATCCGTGTAATTTTGTTGAGGGTAAATGAATGATATAATAAAAGAGAGAACATGAACAAGCTTATATTAAAGAAAATAAAACAAAATACTGTTTATAGTGTGCAAGCGGTGATTCTTTCTATCCTTGATCACTTTCTTCCCCCTCTCGTCTGCGATGTTCCTTCATTCCTTTAGCGACTCCTGCTCCATGCGACAATTCTCTACTATTTCCTATGACATTTGATTTTCCTTGATGAAGTGCGATTTGAGAACAATAAGACACATCTGCGACCACCAACTTAATTAAACATCGTCTACACTCGCGAATGACTCCATTAACTCTCTCTTACAATCCCGGAATGCCCTCTGCCCAGCGGTCACTTAACAGCTGATTTAAATAGAATAAATCAAATGATTATCGCGCTTGCACATAATAAATCACAAAAAAAAACAAATAAAACTACAAATTGAGATATATAAACATAAGACTATTTCAATTCTTAACAATAGTAATCACCTTTTTGATTGATAACGTAACATTTTATATTATCTAATTAAAATGTATTGAGTTTGTGATTATTAGTTTACCTGTTACTTCAGAATTGAAGGAGCTATTCTATTTTTCAGCAGGCTTATTGAGTAAAAACTGCATTCGTCTTCAAGTATTATTAATTTAGTTTTGAAAAAAGAAGTAATGAAATTTTTCTTTAGCTCACATTTTATGTCGGCTAATAGATCAAACACGTACTTTCAACAGCTCTACTTAAAAGTAAAAATAACGTATTACTTTCTTAGCCAAATATAGCAACATCGTAGCTTTCTGAATTTTATTGTATTTTTTTCTATTCCATATAAATCATATGTTATTTTTTCTGTATAACCCTGATGAATATAATGATTTTGTAGTGAAAATGTGATGATGATGTTTAAAGGATCTTGAAGATGGAGAAAATACCCCAATGAGTTGATCACTGCTTTGTGTTTTAATAAAAATGGTTTTTAGAAGAATTATAAACAAGCATAATCATTTATACCCTTTAATATTGTTCTGTAATTATGAATGAACATGATTATGCATATGTTTCTACATCCACGTAACCGATTCGGTACATATTGATAGTATTAATTAGGTACAATATTTGATAAAAATACAAGAAAGGAGCAAACACGTAAATCTCAAGGCGAAAATCTCGAAGAAAGAGACTCTTTTAAAGATTGAGCGTTGTGAGAAACTGATAGAGATATACTGAGCTGAATCAGGAAAACCAAAAGTATGAACGAACACATGTGATGGATGTTTCTAAATCCATTCAACGATTTCGTTATTAACAATAATTGAGTTAAGTAGTTTGATCTTAAAATGTTTAATAATATAAATAACATAAGAAAAACACATTTTACTTTAAGTTATAACAATTACAAAAAAAAAAAAAAATTCTTATACTTTCTATAAGTGTATCATTTAATGTCAGATATAAATATAATGTACAAAAAACTTTACTTGTTGAATATTTTATCTGTTTTATCACTCAGAGTAGTAAGATTGTTGCAATAATAACCTATTATATCCTATTATTAAGTCCTATTTACTGTTAAAGGAAAATGTTATTTTTTATTCGTAGATATTTTGAATTTCTGCCCATGTTTAGCTTCTTAACAATACTTAAAAACTAAACCATAATTTTAATTATTCACAATTACTTGTAAAAAAAACAAAAAAACTTTTTCTGAAGATTTATATCTGTTGATCAATAATATAACCATGTTTCCAAATAATAATAAGTAAGGAGCTTTATCTTTTTATTTATTATTTCATTTATATATATTCGCTCTTATAGTTTATTCATCTTATTTAAAAATTTATACTCGTATACTATAAAACAAATTTACATCTCTCAAAAATTTTAGCAGATTAGTAACGTGATGTACGTTGTTTCTAAGTGCATGATTTTACAATGTGCTATAGTGTTAGTGTTTCATTACGAAAATTATTTAAGACAACAACAAAAAAACTCATATTGCTACTAAATAAATAATCACTAATGTTATATTTACGACCACATGTTTCTTTCACCTACCTATATATGAAATATACAGTAAGGGAAAGCATTGCGATCGTTAAAATTTTTGGATTCTAGTTTTGGACGGAAATGCACGTTTTAGGGTCTCCTGAGTCCAGATGACCAAATCCCGAAAAAAGGTCTGTGTGTGTGTGTGTGTGTGTGTGGTAAGTCTAAAACGAAAAATCGTACGATCATAGTTTGTGTTTTTGAACACAAGAATAGCAATATAGATGTATAGTATACCGTTGGATAGCTACAGATTAAAAAACAAAAATTATCTGATATACGGAATTGTAAAGGGTAATGAAGAGTGATGAAAAGCCGATAAAACTAACTGTTTCTGGTTTCTGAAAAGGGAAATTCTTTTCGACCTTGCTGCCACCTGGCGGTCTGTCAAAAAAGCAGAGCGCCCCTAGTGTAAACATCTTGAGTTGTTGGTGATTACCCCAAACACTAACTGATTATTGTAGATAAAAATATAATAGATTATTTCTGTGGCGGTCGTGAATAAGTGGTTAAGTCAAAATCTTTCATTTTGCAGGTGGGCGACTTAAAGTTTTACGTAATACCAAAATAGAGTTATTAATTATAGCTTTCTTTAGAAATAAAATTTCGTCCACCAAGAAATTTCTTTAACCAATTTAACACGACGTAGGAGAAGGTCTGAGGGAGCGATTCGTAAAGTTAACTCATTTTTATATAACTCGAGTACATGTATTTAAAAATTCTTAAATTGATTTCGAATCGGAGATAAGAGAAAGTCGTGTGTTATGCGCATCAGATTTTTATTTTATTTTTTATATTTTATGTATAGTTCGGTATATTGATCTATCACAATTACTTGATGTGTCGTAATAAAAGTATGGGTAGTAAGTAGTATATATAATGAGCATAGGAAAGCGTTTAAACACCGTTAATATCTAATTATATCTTATCAAACCTAAATAAATATTTGTTTCTAACCGTTTCCATTGTTTCGGCCTAAACCATCATCACCGGGTAGTTACGCTGGTACTGTATACCCTATCCCTTTTAAACTTTTATTGATACTGAATTTATGAACATTGGTCAATAAATATCTTTATGACTACAGTATTTAATATATCTTTTTCAGTATTTAAAAAATTCAATGAGATGAAACCACCTTTTTTTGGTATTTGACGGTTTTTGTTGTGAATATTTTGATTGGTTTAAGTCGATACAATTTTATCATGAATATTAAATTGGATTGATATTAACTATCAATTTAGTGTTTACATTTATCTTGATTTACATTTCTTATATTATTATGTATTTTAAAAGTACATATTATTGCTTTTTATTATATTCTATAAATAATGCATACTATCGAAATTGGTTAATGTGTATTAATTTTTGTTATTTTATTAACATCCGCAGCTTAACAAATTTAGAAGATTATTACTTTCAAGGTTAACGTTTAACTTTAAAATATTTGAAGCATCTTTTTAATACATAAAAGCTCTTGTCTTTTAGTCACGTGGGATTTAGTCGCTTGCAAAAAATATTTCCCAAATTACCAAAAAATTCATCTCTATCCTCAAACAGTTCCTACCTTTCCGATACTCGTTTCTTAGAAGAATCCGTTATCTCTTAGTGTCTTCTCTTATATTCCTCCACTTTGACTATGGATGCCTCGTACATGGGGGACTCAGTGGTGAAAATAAGATGAGCCTAAAAAGATTACTGAATAGGTTGATAAGATTTATGTACGGCCTCTCTAGACAGTCACACGTCTCTCATTGGTATTCTAATCAAAGGTGGCTCTATCCCGAATCTCGAAGAAAATCCCTCTTGGTATCTTCCTATTCCAATCCTTGGGAGCCAGAAAACCTTCCTATATGGACCTCCTCAGTCCACGCTCTTCCGTGGACACCCTAAATACAAGACCCCAACCTACTGATCTATACCAACCCTCTCATAGGACAGCATCCTTTGAAAAGTCCTTTATCAATGGTGCTACCCACTTTCAAACACAGATTATTTATCGAACTATTCAGAAATCAATCTTCCGCAAGTAAGTGATAAATCTAGACTTTGATGATACATAACTAAACTTGTTTGATGTTGTATGTTTTTATTTATATTAACTTTCGTGGTTAGTTAACTAAATAGTTATGTATGAAATAAAGCCATACAAATTGAACTTGTTCATTGTAAATTATTCTTAGGGGACGAAATATCGTAGAATAAAAATTATTGTTCATTTCATAACAGTCTTCTATGTCCAAGGTCTTGGGTTTAGAACCGGCAAGTGGGCTTAGGGTTTTCTAATGGGAGTAAAAATCGTAGATTTTGTTGTCGTTCGGAGTGGACGTAAAATGGTGACCCTGAGCCTGTGCGATGTCAAGTACTCGTTAAAAATCCTTATCTTAATCAAACCTGGATAGGCTTAATTTAGGAGTACCTCTGTAGCATCGTCCGATTAGCCACAGCAGTATAAAGTGCCGTTAAATAAATAAACTTATCAAGTCTAAGACCGGTTTGTTGATCGTCATTCGAATTGACAATTTTAAGGGCAATTGCAGTCGTTAAAATCCTAAAATTAAAAGATAACTTTGTTTTCATTAATTAACTGCGTGAAATTCGTTTTTGCCAAATTACTTTTTGGGACATTTTTAAAAATGAAGTTTAAAAGTTGTGTTTAGAATCCACCGAAATGGCATTAGGTTTTTAAGGAAACATCCGTTTTCACGAAATAATTCAAAGGTATAAATCATTAGTGACAACTTATGTTTATGGGTTTTGATCACTTTCCATCTAGTTGTATATTCATATATAATATTCATTCATTTTAAAATCTATAATAATCGATTAGGTGGGTACTCTCCTGATCTATAAATTATTTTTATTTCAAACTCAACTTCCTGACGTTCTTCTACGAAGAGCTAAACTTAATTCAGTACAATATATTACACCTTTTGTATAATTGAAAAGTTACATTTACGCATGAAAATTTATTATATAGTTTAATGTCCCTAAAATTCAGAACATTTTTTTTTTTGTTATTAAAGTATTGCTACAGTTTCCCATTTTAAAGATGTTAACGTTTGTTTGAAAGTTTTTGAAGAACCTGCAAACCTCAAACGGGTTATTATTTTGTGGCCTAGACGTTAAGAATCCCTTACCCTATTCTACAAAATATTTATCTATTATATATTAAATATAAAATAAATAAATTATTTAACTATAGATCTATAATGTACCGATTGAAGGCCGAAGATTTTAGAAAAAATGTTATAGGAAATGTTGTGGAAGGTAATGTAAAGTACTAAATAGGACCTTAATGTCATTATTACACATAATTATATATTATTAAATCTAAAACATATATTTCTAAGGAAATTCAATATTTAAACTTATTTTTTAATTTGATATACTTCTTAAATTGATTTTGACAACCGAAGTAAGTGAAAGTCGTGTGTTGCTCGCCCTAGATTTTGTTTTATTCCACATGGTGAAGAAAATTCAATTAAATGCATGCTTAAAGTTTTGATATTGGGTTTAAGAAATTTACATATTATTGTCTAGTCTTTAGCCTACTTGTAAATTATTGTATGTATTTTTAAATTAATCACATAATGAACTTCAACCAATCGCAGGAAAAATCCGTTACACACAACACACGTGTTTATTGATGTGACGATTTCAATCAAAGTGGTTCTGGATGTTATGTATGTAATTTTAAAGAAGTGCAAAATCCAGTGTATTTAGTAACACTATGTATATATGTATTTCTCTTTTGAATATATAATGTTTTTAAGCAGAGATAGACTTATTACATACATATAAATGTGAAAATACTCAAATTATCGAAACCGTTGAAGTACTGGACAGGAGTGTATGTGTATGTGTGTCTATACACACACACACACACATACATACACAATGGGTCTGTAATACAACTGGTGTGCAAAAAGCACTCAGCTTATCTTCTGAGTACTTTCTATATTTCCCATGTACTGAGAATTATTTAACTTTGAATATTTATAATGTTCAATTTTATGAAGTACCAATGCAGAGTTAATAACCTAAATATAGTGTTTTAGGGTCCATCAATAAGTTATTTTGAGCATTTGGTTTCCCTATTATCGTTTTTACAAGTGATAATTTTAAATTATTTAGATTTATAATTAATTTATATAACCTATACTCGTGCTTGCAATCGTAATATCATTAGTATCACCCTATTCAGCAACACCCCTAAATTCAAAGTGAATAAAATAATATTTATTATTATAACAATATAGGCTAAATTAATGCACCTTTAAAAATAACAAACTATGAAATATGCAGTATATATAGGAAATAAGCTCTAGAATTCGTATAAAATAAATTACTCTATTGAATAACCAAGACGTTGATTTCCATAAGGTAATATATCCGTTCTTAATGTAATTTATTTATTAGAATTTATACAACTGTATAATATAATACAACGATTATATTTTAGTGAAATATAAAAAGGCATGAAACACATGTCCCTAAGTCGCGGGACCATCTTCTTCTCAGACGCCTCGGAGGATTGTCAGAATTGAAGAGGAAGAAAGGATTGAAACGAGAGGATTAAGGTGCCATTCCCACCAAGTTATTATGATTTAATTTGAAGGATCTGTCTGTGACGTGGTTATATCCATTCTACGAAATTTTACAGGGAGTGTAAAAATCTCTCTCTACTGTATTCTTAAATTAATGTATTTGTTTCTTTTCGCATTAAAATATAAGTTTTTTTTTAATATATTAATCAAATCAGCTGATGCGCTCGATGATAACATTCATACGTTACATCGTCTCTCAGATTTTTGCTTTTTTCAGTAGGAATTCGCTTGAATTCAGTCTGGAGAACATCACTAGACCTCAGGAATACTACGGCAGTGAATATTGGAGAAATTTCGGTAAGCAAAGTTATAATTTACTTTGTACAATCACGAAAAAGTGAAAGGAGGGTCACTGATCAGCTGATTGCCGCTAGCTCGGCAAGCTCGGGCTTGCTTTTCGTTAACTTATCTTTCTTTTATCTTTAATTCTTATCTCATTATTTATATATTATTATTATTTTCTTAATCAATGAGATATTTTCATCAAGTCATGTCCTCAAAGTCTGCAAGTAAAAGATCTAGATCTGCAGGTTCTAACTCGTCTCCTACAAAACAGAGACCCCGCCGTGAACAAAATAAAAAAATAATTCCACCAGCGACCGCGTCGGCTACCTCATTAGGATCTGAACCACAGCCCAGCACATCATCACAAGGAATAACTGATGAATCCCCGTTTTTTACACCGAATCCATTTGAGATCCTCCAAAATGAAAAAGAAAACATGGAATCTTCTCCTATACCCAGGGAACCACTACCTCCACCAATATTTGTTAAAAATATTAAAAATTTTAAACTGATGTGTGCGCATTTAAACAAAGTAACTGATCCTGATAGTTATTATTGTATAAGTAGAACCAATGATACTAAAATATCTCCGACTACTGCTGAAACCTACAGAAAGATTGTAAAATATCTGACTGAGACCAAAGCTGACTTTCATACTTATCAGCTGCGCCAGGAGAGAGCATTAAGGGTCGTAATCAGAAACCTACATTCCTCAACACCCGTTGAAGCTATCAAAGAAGAACTGACAGAATTAGGATTCCAAGTGAGGCAAGTCACCAACGTTCTAAAAGATAAAAGTCCACTGCCTCTATTCTTCGTGGACTTGGAACCATCAGCAGGAGTCGAAAAAATCTATGACCTCAGTAGACTGTACTATACCCGTGTAAAAGTTGAAAAACCTTACACAAAGAGGGAAATAGTTCAGTGTCATAACTGTCAGGCATATGGTCATACCAAAAGTTATTGCCATCACATACCACGCTGTGTGAAATGCGGTGAACAGCATAAAACCGAAGAATGTACAAGATCAAGATCTACACCCGCTGTATGTGCTCTGTGCCTCAAGGACCACCCGGCTAACTACAAGGGATGTGAAATCTACAAGAAACTCAGAACCAGATACCAAAAACCTCAGGATTCGAATGAAACAGCTGTACCAACCAGAAGCAGAAGAGAACCATCTAAACTTGTAAATTCTAACGTATCATTTGCCCACTTGCTTGGAGGTGGAAACCAGAATCATGAAGTCGAGGCACTGCCGGAACAACTTTTTCCTCAACTTTCTCAATCTATTGTACAACAATCTATCCCTCAAAGTTTACCTAATCTTCAAAAAACTCCTCAACATCAAATTTCTCATATCCCTCCACCATCAAACGTCACAGATCTTACCAGTCTAATGACATCGTTCATCTCCGAAATCAAATCTCTTGTTATGCCGCTTATATCACTCCTTACAAATCTAGTATCCAATCTAATCCCTGCCTTGAAAAATCCTTAAATGAATTCACCTAACTCCTTATCCATTCTCCTTTGGAATGCGAATGGTGTTAGAAATCATACTGACGAACTGACAGCATTGTTGCAAGACAAAACAATCGATGTTGCACTTATAACTGAAACAAGACTAATGACTAAACAGTACTTCAAAATACCGCAATACATCACATACCGTACTGACCACCCAGACGGCAAAGCCCATGCCGGTTCTGCTATCATTGTCCACCAATCCCTCTCTCATCATTTACTCCCACTTCCCACCTATGATTTCCTACAAGCCACAGCCATAGTAATCAAGACTTTTTCCTTTCCGGTAACCCTCACATCTGCATACTGCCCTCCTAAACATTCCATTTCCAATTCCGAATTTGTATCCTTCCTGGATTCCTTAGGAAATCGTTTCATTCTGGGTGCAGACTTAAACGCCAAGCATCAGCAGTGGGGTTCCAGAACCACGAATTCTCGGGGACGAAATTTGCTGTCTGCACTCAACTCCCGAAATTTTAATATCCTGCCTCCTGACTCCCCTACCTACTGGCCAACCGATCCTAACCGCAATCCTGACATCCTCGACTTCTTTATCCACAGCGGATTAGGCTCCCTCAACTTTTCTGTAACTCGCCTTGATGAACTATCTTCAGACCATAGTCCACTGATCCTAAAAGTATCTCTCACTCCAATTCCAAAACCCATTCCACCATCATTCATCCGAGGCCCTGTCAACTGGAACCTTTTCCGCCAAATCCTGACCGATAATATTGACCTCAGAGTAACCCTCAAAACCCCAGATGACCTAGATAATTCCGTCTATTCCTTTACCACCGCCATCCAACAAGCTGTCTGGACTGCCTCCTCTCCTAAACACCCCAATATAAATCCTCACCAAAATCATTTTCCACAACATATTATAGACCTCATCCATACCAAACGCCGAGCAAGATCACTATGGCAGCGCACACGACACCCAACAGATCGCCGCTCCTATAACTTCTATTGTAGACAATTGAAGAGGGAGTTGGCGACCTTCCGTTCCCAGTCCTTCAATTCCTACCTCTCCTCTCTATCAGCTCGTGATAATTCCCTGTGGAATGTCACGAAAAAGATCCTAAAATACCATCAAGTTTCCCATCCTCTCCGACGTGGTGATGACTCCTGGGCTGCGTCTGATGAAGATAAAGCCGAGGAATTCGCCACACACCTCTCCAAAGTTTTCACTCCTCACCCGGAATCCCACGCCAATCACACCGCAACAGTGCAAGACTTTCTTATGTCACCAATTCCACTTTCCCTACCTCCTAAAGCTATTAATCCCTCTGAGGTCAAATATCTTCTCCAAAAACTTACCCTCCGTAAATCTCCTGGACACGATCTCCTTACTCCCCAGATCCTCCGACAACTTCCGCAGAAAGCTATTATATTCCTTACTTATATTTACAACTGCATCCTACGCACCACCTATTTTCCTCTGTTATGGAAACATTCCACTATCATACTTTTTCTAAAACCAGGCAAACCTTCCAACAACACTTCATCCTACAGGCCTATTAGTCTACTCCCCATCCTCTCAAAAATCTTCGAAAGGCTTCTTCTTAAACGTATCCTACCCATATTAGAATCTCAAAATCTTCCTTCCCATCAGTTTGGATTCCGTCCTCAGCATTCCACAGTTCAACAGGGGCTCCGAGTTGTAGACCATATTTCCTCAGCTCTTGAATGCAAAGAGTATTGTTCTGGTGCGTTTCTGGACATTGCGCAAGCTTTTGACCGGGTATGGCACACTGGATTACTCTTCAAGCTGAAAACCCATTTACCCCAGTCTCTATACCTCATTCTCCGATCCTATCTCTCAAACCGTTCCTTCCGCGTTCGCTGTGGTGTAGAATTTTCTAACCTTTATCCCGTTGAGGCCGGTGTTCCTCAAGGCAGCGTCTTGGGACCCGTCCTCTACATCCTTTACACTGCTGATATTCCTACACATCCTGATACCTTTCTGGCAACTTTTGCAGACGACACCGCCATCCTATCATCCAGTTCCAATCCTGAAACAGCATCCTTAAACCTGCAAAGACACCTTTCTCTTATCGAAGACTGGTGTAATGCTTGGCGCATTAAGGTGAACGAAGCCAAATGCAAACACGTAACCTTCACTCTTCGACGAAACTCCTGTCCGCCAGTTTACTTCAATTCCATTCCAATTCCTCCTTCAGATACAGTCCGGTATCTTGGCTTACTATTAGACAAAAGATTGACTTGGAACCCACATACAAGACTTAAAAGACAAGAACTCAACCGACGATTCGGACAGTTATACCGACTACTCAACAGAAAATCTGAACTTACAGTTGACAACAAATTATTAATCTACAGGACAATACTGAAGCCCATCTGGACCTACGGACTTGAACTGTGGGGGACAGCTAACGCATTCAATCCTTTCAATCCAAAGTCCTCCGTACAATAGTAAATGCTCCTTATTATGTTTCCAACTATACCTTGCACCACGACCTTAATGTTCCTTTTATTTCAGACCTGATTCCATCCAAATTTTCCAAATTCCACCAGAATCTCATTCATCATCCTAATCCTCTAGCTCAATCCCTATCCAGCCCCACCCATCCATACAACCCACCTAGAAGGTTGAAACGGCAGTGGCCTCGTGACCTCTTATAACATGTATATTGGAGTTCTAGCATTGGCTAGATTCTCCACTCACGTGCTGTATGCTTGTGAATTGTATATAGGTATGAGGGACTATTGTATATATTTTTATTGATTTTATTTTGTATATATGTATATTTTATTATTATTATTATATAAATTTATAGTTTTGTATATATCGTGTGAATGTAGTATGAATGTTGTACGTTATCACTATTAAAAATGTCCTGAATTGGACAGATTGTAATATTGCTCAATGAATAAAAAAAAAAAAAAAAAAAAAAAAAAAAAAAAAAAAAAAAAAAATATTAATAATACTATTTTAAGTTTATGGAATGAAATGTTATAGTGTGATTTGAAACAAAATGTTTAATTAGTATCTTTAGAAAATAATTAAATTTCTAAATCGCTTTTTAAAGGACTTGAGCGTTCATTAGATGAAATCGAAAGGAAGATTTTGATAAAACTAAACGGTGAGAATCAACATTTTTCAAAATATAAATTTCGTTAAAAATGTCGTTTTGTACCTTTTGGAAATCAACGTCTCTATCAGGTGCATCAGGAACTAATTCCGTTTGTATTTCACAATCACTAGTATAGGAAGTGTTCTGTTCTAGTACTTCTACCGTCTGTTAATTTGAATTAAATGCTCCATAATTTGAGTTTTTGGATTGAGCGAATCTTAAAACAGGTATTTAAGATGAAAACTTTTGTTCAAATATTTTTATGATTAGAATAATTTCCTTTCCCATCTCTATATCTTCTCTTCCGTCAATCTATATATAAAATGATTCCACGTGTCTTGGTTTCCGCGACGTGTCTAAACCACGCGAGGGATTTTGATACGGTGTTCACTATTATTTAGGAGGGTATTCTTTCCTGAAGTTTTTTAAGTAATATACATGGCAATGAAGTTTTTCTTTAGAAGTGGAATTTCAGTTTTCTGTTATCAATCATCGCCAAAATATTCTTGAATTATGATTAGTAACATAGACGTTAGGGAGCGGCGTGGTCTGGAGGGTGGAGCGCTAGTCTACTGTTCTTCGGGCCCTGTGTTCGAATCCCGCTTATGACAGAACATTATTTATTCTGTTATTTCAGCCGTGGGGCGATCCTGGGGTCTGGCGACCCTCCTGGGGGACACCCATACTCTATCAAGTGGGTACCCAAAAATGGGGAAATAAACCTAGCGGCTGAGCGTGTTCTCGGCCGAATCACCTCATTGCACGGCCGTTGGTCTAAAAACAGTACGTATCTCTACATGTACTGAGCCCAAAACTCTTCATGGGTTGTAGTGGTACATTTTTTTTTTTTTTTTAATGTATACTTATAATATAGCATTGGAAAGCGCAAGAATTAATAAAAGTTAATATGCTATGTAATAAGTCTTACAAATCGTTGTTGTAGTGAGAGATTTTATAGTGATTCAATTTTGCTACCGTACGGTATCCTACTAGTTATATGCTTCATAAAGTGCTCAAGATTTTATATAAAATACTGTGGACCAAAACGTACGGAAGTTAAAATAAATTAAAGTTATAAATCCATATACTTTATTTCGACCACGCCAATGACCCTCAAGGGTAGAGGCGGATAAGCAAATAAAAAAATAAAATAAAAATAAAAATCTATATACTAACGTTGTTATTAATTATTTATACTTTTAGATTGTTTTATGGAACAGATGTTTCACTGAAAACTAAATGGGATTCCCATTAAGTCTAAATATAAACTTTTAAAGTGTATTTTAGGTGGTTCATTTGATGCATAAAAGATTAATAAACCGAATAACTTCTAACAGCTATAAGTAATGAAAAAACTTTGACAATTACATCTAAAATCATTTAAAGCTTTTAGAACTCCTATAAGTTGTAGACAAATGTTCATATATGCTTCATTTTAAAATAACAAATTCCCCTATGATTTTTTTGAGCAATTCATGTTTCTGATTTCTGACGATGATTAAATATATTAATGAGTAAATTTCATAAAATGAATATACCTTCTTGCTGGTGTACTTTGCGTTATGATGTACTTCTTATACCAAAACGAATAACTCTCAACCAGTCAAACAGTGCTTTTAAATTATAAATCACACCACATTCAAATTGTAACCGTTCGGAGAAGGGGCAGTTCACTAATAAATCGAAAAATCAGATCAAACATGCATAAATTATAAAAAATGTTCGAAAATCAAAATTAAAAAACGTTGTAAATTATTTCACGCGGTGATGCATTACTTCCAAATGTCTACATATGGGCATAACTGTTTATAAAGCTGTTTAAAGGAAATTAAGTGAAAAGCAGTAAGTAATCAAAAGGAAAATGGTCAACCACCACCTCTAATTTCAGAATGATTCATCTCTGCTCTTTTCTCAACAGATTTTAATGATCCTTTTTTTTCCTTTTGTACAAAATTTTGTATTTATTTATTGATAGGTAATAATTTTGATGACTTTTGAGTAATATACATTGCAATTAAGTGTTTATTCAGAAGTGGAATTTTAGCTCTCTTTAATAAATCATCAAAATTATTCCTGAAATATGATAAGTATTATAATACGTATTATATAACGTTGGAAAGCGTAAGAATTAAGAAAAGTTAATATGAAATATAATAAGTCTTACGAGTTATTATAATGAATGATGTTATAGTGACGCAGTGTTGCCATCGTACGGTATCCTACAAGTTATATTCTTCCATAAAGTACGCCAAATGTTATATAAAATACAATGTACCAAATCGTGCGGAAGTTGAAGTAAATGAAAGTGCTAAATCCATATACTAACGTTGTTACGGTTGTGCGTTATTTCCAAATGTCTATATTAGGGTATAACTGTTTATAAAGCGGTTTAAAGGCAATTAACTAGTATGAAAAGCAATAAGTAATCTAAAGAAAAATGGTCAACCACCGCTGCTAATTTCAAAACGAAATACCTCTGCTATTACTAAACAGTTTTGATTGATCCTTTTTTTCGTTTTGTACACAATTTTGTTTTTATTTATTGATTGGTATTTATTTTGATGACTTAGTGTTGCCATCGTACGTTATCCTACAAGCTATATTCTTCCATACAGTACGATAAATTTTTTTAAAATACTATGTACCAAATCGTGCGGAAGTTAAAGTAAACGAAAGTACTAAATCCATATACTAACGTTGTTACGGTTGTGCGTTATTTCCAAATGTCTATATTAGGGTATAACTGTTTATAAAGCGGTTTAAAGGCAATTAACTAGTATGAAAAGCAATAAGTAATCTAAAGAAAAATGGTCAACCACCACTGCTAATTTTAAAACAAAATACCTCTGCTATTTCTAAACAGTTTTGATTGATCCTTTTTTTCGTTTTGTACAAAATTTTGTTTTTATTTATTGATTGGTATTTATTTTGATGACTTAGTGTTGCCATCGTACGTTATCCTACAAGCTATATTCTTCCATACAGTACGATAAATTTTATATAAAATACTATGTACCAAATCGTGCGGAAGTTAAAGTAAACGAAAGTACTAAATCCATATACTAACGTTGTTACGGTTGTGCGTTATTTCCAAATGTCTATATTTGAGCATAACTGTCTATAAAGCTGTTTAAAGGCAATTAACTAATATGAAAAGCAGTAAGTAATCTAAAGAAAAATGATCAACCACCACTGCTAATTTCAAAACGAAATACCTCTGCTATTTCTAAACAGTGTTTAATGATCCTTTTTTTCGTTTTGTACAAAATTTTGTTTTTATTTATTGATTGGTATTTATTTTGATGACTTAGTGTTGCCATCGTACGGTATCCTACAAGTTATATTCTTCCACAAAGTACGCCAAATGTTATATAAAATACTATGTACCAAATCGTGCGGAAGTTAAAGTAAATGAAAGTGCTAAATCCATATACTAACGTTGTTACGGTTGTGCGTTATTTCCAAATATCTATATTAGGGTATAACTGTTTATAAAGCGGTTTAAAGGCAATTAACTAGTATGAAAAGCAATAAGTAATCTAAAGAAAAATGGTCAACCACCGCTGCTAATTTCAAAACGAAATACCTCTGCTATTTCTAAACAGATTTTAATAATTCTTTGAAAATAACGGAGTTACGAGCGTATTATATATAGGCAAGATCTCAATTTTTTCATTTATTTATTTTTTCTTTCTGATTCTGATCCTAAAATTGGGCACATTTTTATTTAACCTAAACAACTGAAATTATAGGCGTATTCATGAGTAAAATTTCAATTTTTTTTCTTTTTTATAATTTTATTTTATTTTATTTTTTTTATTCGTATATATTACAATTTGTCATAATAGACAATAATAATAGTGCTACAGGATCTCATTCATACAATATTTACAATATAAACAAAAGGAAAGTCAAATTACATAAAATAAAATCAAAATAAATAAACGTATACAATAACAAAATTTATAGACAAAATAAATGAAGTTAACAAATAAATAAACAAAACATGTCACATTCATACCTATGTACAATATTTACAATCAGCTCGGGAACCCCAGACGTGGCTTGTCCCCCCACTTGTGGAAGGACAAGCAGAGTCAAAAGGATCCCAGCGCCTCCCTCTCAGCCGCATCACTGGTGAGAGCCAGCGGAAGCTAAGTGAGGGCGCCAAAGCCACAATCACACCGCACATGAGAGGAGAATCTGACCAGTGTCAGAACTCCAGAATAGATGTTTACAATATGTCTCGGGGCCACTGCCGCTTCAACCTTCTAGGAGGGTTGTATGGATGAGTGGAGCTGGATAGGGATTGTGCTAGAGGATTAGGATGATGAATGAGGTTCTGGTGGAATTTGGAAAATTTAGATGGAATCAGGTCTGAAATAAATGGAACATTAAGGTCGTGGTGTAAGGTATAGTTATTCCCGGTTTCTGAAAACTAATAACATTTTTATTTATCTTTAAAAATATCTGAGATATTGAATTAAATCATATTTAATCGGATGCCATTATTTGTTATTCGGATTCTACATATCTTAAAACATAAATTGAGTGG
Source organism: Piezodorus guildinii (assembly GCA_023052935.1). Classification (NCBI taxonomy): domain Eukaryota; kingdom Metazoa; phylum Arthropoda; class Insecta; order Hemiptera; family Pentatomidae; genus Piezodorus; species Piezodorus guildinii. The sequence continues at coordinate 70,634,357 of CM041293.1, forward strand.
ATTTCTTTTGGTTGATTGCAAAGGTTCATTATTGAAATTAAACCCAAAATATTAAAGGAGAACATTAATTCTAATACCAAAAACTTAGCTTTGGAGTACGCATTTGCTCCTCTATGGTGGATAGTGGCCAAACATGGCTTGGAAATAATCTCAATTCAACGGCCTTGCCTTCCTGCCTGCCCACATGGCGCCCAAGTGGTATGTGGTTCCTAGTATCAGTTCACAAATTGGCTTAATGATACAACTTTGATCTTATCGAGTTTCTAGCCACCACAATAGTTATAGCTGTGTAGATAGAGGAGAAAATCGATAACTCAGAGAATTTAGTAGGGAAATATATAAATAACAAACAAGACTAGACAATTTATGTACTTGATAGCTCAGTGGTTCACTACAAAAATTTCTCGCGAATTTGATCATCCAATCATTTAAATGGCGAGAACTCCTAAATTCCTTGGAATCTAAATCTACTGTATCAGATTTATATTTTGATGGCTACACCGTATCACGTACATTTTATATGAAATTCCACTTCTACAAAAACTCGAACTATAGAAAAATCAAACTTTCCCCTTATGAATCATCTATTTTTTCTCTTTAGGGTACCTGTCCATGTTTCACATCCATATATCAGTACTAGTTTGATTAAGATGTTTTATTGCCTCATTTTGAGATGCTTGAAGATCTTTAATTAAAGATCAAAATTTAAAAAAATCTATTTATTTCATTAGTCAACGTCACTTAGTGCTATTGTTGCTAAGCGAACGATTCTACAGTGGAATCCTAAATTTGGCTATTCAGGTTTTATTAGGAAAGGAATCTTTAACGAGTACCTGACATCGCACAGGCTCAGAACCATTATTTTACTTCTTTTTTTAAGGACAGCGTAACCAAGGTTTTTTTAATCCTATCAAAAAATCCTAAGGTCACCTGTCAGGTTTTAACACGCGACCTTGGCGTAGAAAGCTGTTATGCTAGCCACTGCACCATTTATTTCTTACTTGCATGAAATTCACAGAACCAACGTGCCATTCATTGGTTTATTGTGAAAATATAAAACTAATACGGTTTAGAGTTTTTCATCCCATATTTCATTACATTATTCAACTAAATTTGTCGGTATAGTATACATGTAAATTATTTTTTTTTTGTTTTGGTTTGGCGCTACAATACGTTGACGCGTCCATGTCTCCTCAACCAGCAACCCCCAGAAGTTTTTGTCCTGTGCTGCAGCCATCCAGTTGTGGACTCCTAAACTCCTCGCATCCGCGACCACAGTCAGTCCATCGAAGGCGGGGGCGGCCAACTCTCCTCCGGCCATGGACTATTTCCGTCAATAATCTTTTAGGTGTTTTGTGTTCCTTCATCCTGGCCACATGTCCAGCCCATCTTAGGCGATGTCGCTTGATGACGCAAACAACGTCTTACAGTCTCTCCAAAGAGATTGTAAACCTGTTCATTTTTCCTTCTCCTCCACTCTCCACCAACCAACACCGGTCCAAAAATCTTTCTAAGTATCTTTCGCTCAAATGCGGCCAACCTCTGATACATTTCCTTTGCCATGGTCCATGTCTCCGCTCCATACGTAAGGACTGGGTGAATCAATGTTTTGTACAGAGTGACTTTTGTTTCCCTGGTCATTGACCTGCTTGACAGATGCTGCCTTAAACCAAAGTAACATCTGTTTGCGACCAACATCCTTCCATTGATATCTGTTTCAATGGTATTGTCGCATGTGACTTGTGAGCCAAGATATGTAAACTCAGAGACCCATTCGAAGTGACAATTTCCAAATTCCACCTTTTCCCCAGGATGTCTTGGGTGTTGTTTAGTAATCATATACATGGTCTTATCATGGTTGACCACTAGACCAAATTTTCTTGCTCCTTTGCGAGAGTTAGGAATGCCTCTTCGATTAACTTCTTTGAGCGTCCAATTATATCGATGTCGTCGGCGTATGCTAGGAGCTGTGCGGTTGTAAACAAATATTTGGTGTTACAATGTTCTTAAATGTACTTAACAACATACTAATCGAGTTCTACTTTTTAATTTACCAAAGCAATTTGTTTGCCTTATTGCTTTCTCTGCGTGTGATTTTGTTAAATCATTTTTAAGTATTTTGAAACTATTAACTTTTAATCCTCAGCCAGATCTAATAAACGAATCAAATTATTTACATTTTTTTTTTTTTTTGAACCAGTTCTTGATAAGAACTGAAGTTAAATAGGCAGAAACCGTGTTAATATTATATTGGTGTCAGCATTTGGCATGTTTGTCGTTTTCGAATGAGTTAAGATTAAATGAACCGTATCTATCGCAATGATTCAGGGGTTATCATTTGAAAGTAATGACGTCCATTTAGAGAATGAAATAAAATTCTATAAAATCCATCGTGTGTTTATATTATCTTGTAATTTTATGAAAATAATTAAATAACGAATTGAGTGATATGTTTTTTTATATTATTTTGATCTTGCATATTGAAAACCATTTTTAAATATTAATTCAGATTTATAAACAGTTAATAATATTTTTAACTCTCTCTATTTGCGAGTTTTAGTGTATTGATTAATGCTTTTTACTCGTAATTTTATTTTATAGAATGTATAACTATATTTTTGTGTTCCATTATCGAAAATTTGTTTTCGTTAGTCCATTAGCTCCATTTTATTTTGATTTTTCATTTCAGTTGATTATATTTTATAATTCATTGTCTGATAGTGTGACATATTGTATTGTTTTTCAATAAAGATGCAACTAAAATATTAGCTTTTTCATACTTTACAATTTCCAGAGATATTTATCTTATTAATTTCACTTACCTATATATGAAATATATAGTAAGGGAAAGTATTGCGATCGTTATATTTTCGAATTTGAGTTTTCACCGGAAATACATCTTTTAGGATCTCCTGAGTCGAAATGACCAAGTTCCATAAAAAAAGTGTGTTTGTGTGGTCTATCCAGAAAACGACAAGTTTTATAAAACTAAAATTTTAAATTTCATATAATCAAACTCGGTCCACCAGAAGAGCTACAATATAGTATTCTTTTTACACATGTTTGCGATTTTCTCTAAACGGCATCAATGGTTTTTAATAAATTTGCTATATTGATATTAAATTCAATGAATTTTATTACAATGTAGGTTTCATTCTGATTGAAATAGTCTGAAAGGGCTTACATGGTGATATCTTAAATTTTCTTCCTCTAGAATACCATTAATTTTATAGATACAAAAAATGAAACAATCTAGTAACATTAATGAAAATGTCCAAATATACAAGTAGAATGAATTTGATTACTAACTAAAGGATAAAGGAACTAACATATTATAAAAGGTTGTCGGAAGCTCAAAATTTTTGTAAAAATGTTATATTCATGGCTGTAAAACATAATACGCTATTTCGCCAAACGCATATACAATTTAATAATTATTGTAGACTAGCTCTTGCCCGCGACTTCGTCTGCGTAAATTTCTGTTATTATGATCGCTATTAAAAGTGTTTAAAATAATATGTTTTAAATTACTTCTGCGTAAATGATATTTTTCGTTTTATATTCTTGTGGCAGAAGAACACACTGATTTTCTCTGCAACCCGATCTTGACAATGCGACATATAGTTGGCTGTGTGAAAAGCAGTCTTGACTGCGTGTTTAAATGTTTGCCTCTCTCTGTGATTTATTAATTGTTACGACAAAAGATAAATTGAAAACGGGAAATTGAATTATTTTAAAATTAAAAGGTAAATCATTTGGAATCTTTGGGATGCGAGGTTAATGTTCCCCATTTTTCCAAGATTTTCCTCTGATTCTTAACTCTGGGATTAGCGCGTTTAAACAATCAAACTCTTCAGTTTTATATAAGTCACGAAATCAATAAGAATAAAACAGAACAATAAATATTTTGATTTAATCGGAACTGCAAATACGATGATTAGCAACAAAAGGTAAAAAAAAAATAAAATAAAATAAAAAGTGTGAGTAAAATATCAAAAAGTGCGTAAAATAACCTGAATGTGTTAAATGACGTGATATAAACGAATGTTCTTCACCAATTGAATGACACCGTCGACCGGCAGGTCATTGGCTGACTGAAGCTATAAAGTGAAATAATAAATGATATATGTAAAAGTGGGGAGCGGCGTGGTCTAGTGGATAGAGCACTAGTCTGCTGTGCTCCGGGTCCTGGGTTCGAATCCCGACTGTGGCAGAAAAATTATTTATTATGTTAATTCAGTCGGGGGGCGACCCTAGGGTATGGAGACCCTCCTGGGGCAGACCCAGCCTCTATAAAGTGGGTACCCAAATTAATTGGGGAAAAATCTGGCGGCTGAGCGTGATTAAGGCCTAATCACCTCATTGCACTGCCGTTGGCCTAGAAACAGTACGAATCAATATATGTACTGAGCCCAAGACCCTTCATGGGTTGTAGTGGTACAGGTTTTTTTTTTTATGTAAAAGTATTTTAAAAAACGTCTTGAGAATGGGGAAAGAACCCCGAAACGTTGATAAATGATGTAAAAAATTATGAAATAATATAAATATATAACAAAAGGAAGTTAAGGTGTGCTTATTTAAGTGTGTAATTGTAACTCATTTAATGCTGGTAAATTAAAAGAGCTGCTATTAAATTAAATAAAACATGATTTTATTATTTGTTTCGTCTTCACCTTCAATTAGTTACATCATAACAACTGAGTCTTTCAATCCGTCCCGTTGGACCACTTTTCTGCTGGAAGCTCTATACAAATCTCCCATGGATCTCGGTCATCCGACCTATGTAACCCTTCCTTGAAATATACAGCGTATAATAAATCTTTCCTAATCCGCTTTTCAATCCCATGGAATTCCCCTTTCCCTTCCCAACATTTATCATGCTACCTCGTTGAAGACGTCCAAATCCCTTCTCCTTCATCACCTTTCCTCTTTCTCCCAAGCAAACATAAATTAGTTTATTAACATTCATATTTCTGAGTATTCTATTAATTCGGAAGAGAAAAAGAAAAAGAAAAAAAAAAAAAAAAATAATATATATATATATATATATATATATATATATATATATATATATATATAGTTTGATTAGTTATCGACTGTTGATAATTAAAGTTTTCTACTGTTCTTAGGTTTCAGTCTATAAATAAACAATTTTATTTATGCCACTTTTCGGGAATTTATTGATCTCATATTCATGCCCTAACAGTGGAGAAACAAAAAACAGAACATTAATATTTTGTTTGTTTGTTTGTTTTTTGATTTTACGTCACTTTAAGCTGCTATGGCTAATCGAAAGATGCTACAGTGGGAGTCCTAAATTTTGCCAACCAGGTTTTATTAGGATAGGGATCTTTAATGAGTACCTGACATCGCACAGGCTCGGGACCACTTTTTAACGTCTCCTCCGAAGGACGGCATAACTAGGGATTTTTTACTCCTATTAAAAATTCTAGGACCACCTGCGGATTTGAAACCGTGACCGTTGGCATAGGAGGCTGTTATGCTAACCACCTAGCTACAAGTGATCCCACATTAATATTTTTATACTATAATTAATAAATGATGTTATTGTTAGAGATGCAGAAAATAATATATTATACAATGAATAGACATACAGTTGTTAAATAGATATTTCAATTAGAATTTATATTAAAAATAGTATTAGAAATTTACTTACTATTTTAGATAAAATAGTGTCTTACATAGACATGTGTGACTATGAAAGAACACAAATATCAATGTTCTGTTTTTTGTTTATATGATAAATATATATATATATATATATATATATATATATATATATATATATATATATATATATATACATATACACATATTTGGAAGGGACCCGAGTCATTTAAATGTGATTTTTTTAAGTGTTTCGAAACTTGAAGCATTGGTCTCGTAAATATTAAATTGTCCAAAACCAAAGGGTAGAGATTGGCTAAAATCAATAAATAGAAAAAAAAGAACTGATTTTAAGCAAGAGATGAGCCCCTACAAATTATGTACAAGACCCCAATTCTTTATTTTCCTGAATACTCTCTCATTGATTTCGAAGCGTGGCTAAGATTGTGCCGAGTTATAGGGATCAAAGACTGGCTGAAATAAGAGGACGAAATAAGAAAAAAACTGGAACTTCCATATGTGTGGCTGGTGAGTCAGCTGGTACTGTTAGGGTTGAGGTGAGAGCAAGGTCGCTAGTGCAGTACCCCCGGTCTTCTGTTTATAGCAATGCTTCTTCCTCCTGTCTCCTTCCTTTTTCTTAAGGCTACAAAATGAATTAATCCAAGACAATATCTCACCTTACATCACTTATGCCGTTCTCGTTTGGGGTTAACTTGTTTCTCTAATTATATAAAATGTCTGCTTTTAAAAGTAATACTTGCGCCTTTAGGGTTGCCTCATACAAAACCAGCTGTATTCCGCAAGCTCACTTGCGAATACTTCATTTGTTACTTTATACATTACTAGCTGTTGCCCGCGACTTCGTCTGCGTCAATTTCTGATTGCTATTAAGAAGTATTTAAAAGAATATATTTTAAAGTACTTCTGCGTTAATGAGATTTTTAGTTTTATTTTCTTGTGGCTGAAGAACATACTGATTTTCCCCACAACCCGATCTACAATCAAAAGTATTCGTATTTCACTATCATTATGTAATTTACTTGCTTTTGACTTACTTATTGTTTTTAAAGAGTTGTTATTCACTTTATAATGTTAGGAGGAAGGTACACAGTAGCTGAACCCAAAAATCACGACAAAACTCATTTTATATTTAACGGTTTCAACGTTCATTTACGAAAAAAAATAAAAATAGGAGTGTTAAAAGTATTCGGAATTACGTGGCTTCCAATTTATATTAATGCATTAATTATATATTAACATCCATTTGATAAACCTTTTTGCATAATTATTCATTTTAGTCTATGAAAAGTTTTTATTCTGAAGCACTTATTGTTCTTGAGGTAATTCTTATTTTAAAAATATACCTTACCAAAGTTGGGTATATGTCACGTGAGGGAGTAGTATTGTTTAGCACATAAAATTATGTGGAAATTAATGAGAATATGAACATTTGGAATTATTAAACAACAGGATATTACGATTTCAGAATACTTTTGACACTGAATGATCTGGTAATTTTACAAAAGTAATTGTTTATTCTTAAAAAAAAAAAATCAGTTATCTGGTTAGTGATTTTTCTTATGGGAGTCTCTTTTTAAAGATTTATGAATTAAAAAAAATATATATATAAATTAATAGTTGTGAAATATACTTATTAAATGAAATGAAATACGAATTCCGAATACTTTTGACACTTACTGTAGATGCCGTGTGAAAAGCAGTCTTAAATCGATTCCTACGTGTTTAAATGTTTGCGCCTGTGATTTATTAATTTTTACGCCAAAAGATAACTTAACGGGAACTTGAATTATTTTAAAATTAAAAGGTAAATCATTTGGTATCATTGGGATGCAAGGTTAATTTCCCCGTTTTTCCCCACATTTTCCACTGATTCTTCGCTCCTATGGGTCACAGCGTGATTTTATATAGCCTATAACCTTCCTCGATAAAGTTTCTGAGACTAGCGCGTTCAAACAAACAAACTCTTCAGCTTTATAATATTAGTATAGATCAGTATATACATAATGTATTCATTATTATTAAATATCAAAGTAAGAAACCTTGTAGTCGTTATTGATCAAAACCTAACTTGGAGTAATCATTTTTCTTAAATCACCTGAAAATCCATCGCTATCCTCAAACATTTTCCATGATTTCGTGATTCTATTCCACCTAAAACCCGTATGCTATTCGTCTCTTCGCCTATTTTCACCAAATTTGACTACGGTGGCCTCGTTTATGGCGGGCTGTCTACGAAATTTCATATGAGACTCAAAAGAGTTATGAATCGTTTCATTAGATTCACATGTGAAATCCCCAGACGCTCCCATGTTTCTACTAGGTATAACGAGTTGAATGGGATCCGTCCCTCTTTCCGTCGGCACTACCTCCTAGTTGTCTGCCTTATCATTATCCGCTTTCAAACATCAACTATTTCTTCATCTCCTAAAATATCTATCTTCCCAACATATGTTATATTTAAAAGCTATTGATGATAACTATTCATTGTCACTGAATCTGTCTTTTATTGTTAAACCTGAAGTCCTTAACGAACAGACATTTATCATTTATATTGTAATTTTCTTGTTATTCTTAGGGGACTACTCGTTCCAGAAAAAAGTTACTTTTTATTTAATTTTATTATAATAAGACTAACTGCAATGCATTTAACTTAGTTATCAATCGATCAGTTACTCTTTTAACTATCTTAATATACAAACATAAAATCACTTTGCAGATATAGAATAAAATACCAGTTGGCAGACCTATAATTATTCAATACAGTTTAGCCTTTGCGTAGAGATAATTGTCTTCTACCGCCAAAACTAGCTGGCAACATATATGCGTTTTATTCTTATGGGTGAATTATATAAATACGAGAAATAACGCGGCACCGGTTTTTGAATACCCTCCTCAAAAAATTCTGCCGCCTGACTTGTTAACCACTGCATCACAAATGTTTTGACTTCGTTATCGTCTTGAAGACGCCGACCGCCCAGACGTTTCTTCAAGTGCAGTAACAAATGGTAGTCACTGGGCGCTAGATCATGGCTGTATGATTTGATCTTTGGCCCGATTAGTCAGATGGGGACGGGCATTGTCATGCAGCAAAACGATACCCATACTCAACTTGCCGCGTCTTTTGTTCTGGATTGCACGACGCAGATTTTTCAATGTCTCACAATAAGACGCTGCATTGATTGTCTCATTACGAGGCAGAAATTCGACTAGCAATATTCCTTTTATGTCCCAAAAAAATGTGCACATGATTTTCCGGGCAGAAATTGTTTCCTCAAACTTCACTCCTTTCGGTGATGATGAATGTCGCCATTCCATGGATTGTTGTTTTAATTCTGGTGCGATGTAGGCCACCCATATTTCGTCACCAGTACAATTCGGTCTAAAAAATCTTCACCTTCATTGTGGTACCGCTCGAGGAAAGTCAATAGACAGCCTAAACGTTGGGTTTTGTGCAAATCCGTCAACTTTTTTGGAACCCGACGTGAACACAATATCCGGTAATTAAAGTTCTCAGTTACAATGCGACACAAAACACTGCGACAATATTGAGAAAAGCAGTCGGACAATGATGAAATTGTAAAGCGTCTGTTTTCTCTCATCTTTTCGTCCACTTTCTGCACCAAATCTTCATTAACGATTGAGGGACGCCCACTCCGTTCTTCATCATGCAAATTTGTGCGGCCATCTTTAAATGCTCTCATCCATTTCCTTACCATTCCATCACTCATAATGTTTTGTCCGTAAACTTCAACGATCTCACGATGGATATCGATCGGTTTTACGCCTTTAGCACATAGAAATCGTATAACAGCCCGTACTTCACAATCAGCAGGACTCACGATTGTCGGAGGCATCTTAAACACTCAGTAAACAACGTATACAATGAAGAATCTGACTTTAATGGCGTCAGTGCGTAGACAAAGGATGTAGGTAACCAGCGCGCATGCTCGGAACGCCGACCATAGCGCTGCGGCGGTGGAATCGCAAAAAGGTAATCACTAAAAAATATGCCCCGTAGTCGATACAGTAAACATAACTTATCATTACCGACAATTCCTCCGATTACAACTGTAACGGCTTTTCTAGGTCCCGTGTTTTCCGGCACAGCCAGAGAGCGTTTTCAACAGCAAATATTATGACTTCCTGAGGTACCTTTTCTGAGTCAGTTTGTATTTTCCACTCTTGTGAGTTATGTTCTCTTTTCACCACGTATTTCCTTCTCTCTCTTTCCCTATGAATATACTTTTTGGTTACATATTATCCTATAGAATTGTTAGTTTAATAATTTTAATTTTTTATAATTTATTTAATTTTTTTTATTCTTATTGTCTCTCGTTTAAGATGATTATGTTTTTTATTTAATACCGTTAATTACTACTTCAAAATTGGTTATATTTAAAAATTGTATTGTCCACATATTTTACTTCTTTTAACTTTTAATTATTTGCTTAGTTTCTCTTTATAGTCTTTAAATATTCTCATTCCAATATTATCATCTTGATTTTATGTTTGCTTTCATATTTTATTACTGTAATCTCATTATCTTTTTTATTTAGTTTTATGTTTGTTTCCATATTGTATTACTGTCATTATATTATTGTACCTATCTTATTATTAATCTTCTAATTGCATTGGTTGTTATCTTATTTCTCTTATCTCTGACGAAGGCCCACAATGTAGGCCGAAACATTGGCACACAATTACATTAAGTGTTACTTACTAGTGTGTATTTTTTTGATGACCGCGCCCGCAACCATCTTCCTCATCTAATATTTTCAACTGTCAACTGAACTATTTCATTATAAATAACAATTAAACGTCATAGCATCACTAAAAAGAAAACGCAGAGACGAATTATGAAATCAGACACACAAACAACGTGAGCTCATTGTTTGGGAAAGATTTAGCGTCATATAATAAAATAATAATAATAATATGTTTAGCGAACCCGAAGGTTTTACCACTATCATCCCATCGACGCTTCTGCCTATATTTCGAAATGTAGTCGATTCACTAGTCGGTTCAGCGCATTCCAACTTTTTCCGAATTTGTTCTTCAATTAACCCAACAACTTTACACGCCCATTTTAGTTACCGCCATGATATTAACTCAATTATACTGACGGCTTATATGCTCCGCAATACCGCGTTGTTCAGCCTTCTCAATGCCCTACTGGCCATTTTATAAAAACAATACCTTTTTTTTTATTCTCTCAATTATAAATATATTAAATAGCAAGGAAAACTATAATTTTCGATGGAAATTCACCTTTAGAATGCGTTCAGTATAAAGAAATTTGACACAAATCGGTTTTTTATGATCTATGATCACATATAGAAATTCTTATTAAAGTAAAATTAAATATTTAAGATAGGAATATTTCTTTATTCTAATATGAATTGCTAAGCAGCATTTTTACTGACATTTGTTTACTGGAAGTGCAAGTATAGTACTTTATTTAATGAATTTTGTAGCGTTTTTACAATTTTCTTGAAAACAGCTACAACGATTTTGTTTAAACTTAGTATATATCATTATATTGATAAAATATTATATTTTGCACATTTTTACCATTTTAACAGTTTTTATTCACTAAATCGATGTTTTAATGTATGATAAATGTTTCGGTATGATTTTAATTTAGTGTGACATGACTGAAGTATTAAATATAACATATATATATATATATATATATACATATATATATATATATATAAATATTAAAAGTACTTTATATTTTTTATTTATTTTTAATAATAAACGATCTCTCATTGTAGTGGTAATAAAAATGTGATATTCGGTACAATAAAATAAAGAACAATAAAGCACATTTTGGTAAATAAAAATATTAATATATAGAAATAGGCGTAGGGAGGCCAATTTTTTTTTCTCGTAGAAAAGGAAATTAAAGAAGTGTAATAATAAAAAAATTTATAGATACTTTATCATCTATAAGTATAGTCATTTGAATATAATGGAGAGGGGTGAAAACTATTCTATAAACTTAAACGATTCTAATAGAGGCTCGTTAAATTTTTACCGCAGCATTTATTTTCCTTATTAAACATTTTATAATAATAATAATAATAATAGGCTTACCGAACCCGAAGGTTCGATGCCGATACCACCAAACTTCGCCTGCACAGACTCGTCCAATGTTCACCGGTCAAGCCCAAGCCCCCGAGATCAGCCTTAATGCAATCCTCCCATCGACGCTTCGGCCTACCTTTCGGACGCCTACCAGTCGGTTCAGCGAATACCAATTTCTCGGAATCCGTTCCTTACTAAGCCCAACAACTTTACGCGCCCATTTGAGTCTCCGCGATGCTATCAACTCAATTATATTCACAGGGTACAAACTCCGCAATTCCGCGTTGTGCAACCTTCTAAACTCCCCAGTGGCCTCATCTCTCTTCGGACCAAATATTTTACGCAGCACCTTATTCTCGAAAACCTTAAGCCGTTGTTCATCCTTCAAAGTAAGCGGCCACGTTTCGCATCCGTAAAGAACCGTTGGAAGAATAATAGTTTTATAAGTTCTAACCTTTAAGTTTTTAGACAGAAGCCGCGAGCTAAGCAATTTAGCAACCGAATAATAACACGCATTTCCCACCTTTAACCGGGACTTTATTTCTTCCTGGATTTCATTTTTTCTTGTTATCATTGAACCTAAATACTTGAATTTCTCTACGTGTTCAAAAGTATGACCTGAAATATTAATATCATCAAGATCGCCACCATTTCTGCAACTAATCATATATTTCGTCTTATCGGTATTTAATTCGAGACCTATTTGTTTACCGGTTTTTATTAACACACTTGTATTTAGTTGTATAGTTTCTGTGTCTTCACCTAGTAGTACCAAATCATCGGCATACCCCAAAACCGGAATCTTGTCACCCATATGTAAGCCTTTCTCGGTACTCATCACCTTTTCTATAACATATTCTAAGGCTATATTAAACAAAACAGGTGAAAGGGAGTCACCCTGTTTCAAACCCGATCGCACCTCAAATCTCTCGGAGTAATTATGACCGATTCTAACTTTATGAAATGTTTTATGAAACATTTTATATAAAAGCAAAAATGTATTATTGTTGAACTCGTATTATTTACAATTTACTTCTGACAACGCTGAATTTAAATTATATGGAGTATTGTTTTAAAGTTAGATGAATAAAGAATTCCTCGTGAGTAATGGAATTATCACTAGTATCGGATTCGAACGGTCATACTCCATATTTCCAAATTACTTATGTATACATTTAGAAGGAAACGTTATGTTTTTAAAATATGTATTATATATTTAACCAAATTTAAAATGAACAATAATATTATATACTGAAATTTAAGAAAATTTTACTAAACTAAATAATAAGTTATTCTATTTTTATCTTAATAATATCAGTAAACATTGTTTCTTAATTTTTATGTTGTTTTTTTAGTATGGGCGTGTTTTATTTTAGCTTTATATTTACAAAACTTTTAGGCAAGGCCTGTTGTACGGTGTACGTCATTGGCGGTTTAGATGCGTGTTCCCTATTTTTATCCAACTTAAAAAAAGTAGAAGGATTCAATTCGATTTTTTTACTCGAACATATACACTCTCGATTTCGCTATTACTAAAATGGTTTCGGTGCAGCTTTTATTTACGATAACGTTACTTTTTCTGGTTGTCCCATACTAACTAACTATTTGATACAGTGATATTTATCGAACGGTATTATATTTATTGAGCTAGTAATGAATATAGACATTTAATTAATATAAATTGATTTTTTTATGATACTTAAATAAAGCTTGGTCAATCTTTATACATATACTTTTTATTTTTAAATGTAATGATGTATTATATAAAAATTAAAAAATATTTTGCAATAAAACAACCTCAAATATATAAATTAAAATAAAACTATAGGTAAAACATATTAAGAAGCGCTCAAGAACCATTAAAAACTAAACGAATATTAGACATTTGAGGACCAAGAATGGAATAATTTTAGCACAGAAATAATAAATTTATAAAATAGATAAATAAATATATTTAATAAATATTACAGACGAGCCTAACATAATATGGATAGAACCTTCGAACAGTTCGAGCCCTGGCTATGCAGAATACTTATTTATTGTGGTATTTCAGCCTTGGGCCACACCTATCCTCAAAGAAGTGAGTACCCAAAAATTGGGATATTACCCGGCGGCTGAGCGTCTTGCACGGCCATTAGCCTAGTAATAATACGAACATTTTATGTTGTTTTAATGTAATAATACTTTGCCCAAGACTGTTCATAGGCAGTAGAAGTACAGGTGTTTTTTTTTTAACAATAGTTTAAGTGTTTACGTAAATGGTTTTATATACGGGGTGTTTCATAATTGCAAGGAATAATTTCAAGTGTGTTGCCACTGACACAAAATAAACAAAAAAGTTCATATAACATTTATCTCATACTCATTTATTAAACAGATATCAAAGGTTAAAGATTTATTATTAATTTTATTTATTATTATGACAACATAGAGTAACTGTTTAAAGGGGACTTCCGTTTTGTTGAATGCAACACTCTGCGTGACGAATCCATGCTTCTCTGGCTCTTCGTATAGCATCAGGATGGTGCTTGATAGTTACTGCGGCTTTAATGATCCGATTTCTTAGGTGTTCCGAAAGAAATTTCTGCGCTTGTAATCTCGTGACAACAAATCTTGTCTTCTCGATATTTAAAATGGATACAATGGTTGTTTGCTTAAAGTTCTCCACACGCTGGTAAGTAAATGTAACGACGCGACAATCTTCTGGTACTAGTAGTAGGAGATATTGGGTTGATGCAAAATTAATGCAGGTTTCCTCTATTGCAATATCTTAATTCCAATTGTGTAAACAAAGCTAATCCTAACATTGATCATTATTATACCAAAACAAACCTTATCTAATACCCTCTCTTTCACCATGAATTTGTTTAGTAAAATCGTTTTGTTCAGTGTGTTCAAAGGTCTTGAATCGAAAATGTCAAAGTGCGATTTTCGTCAAATTTATTTTTACGAATTTAAATTAGGGCGCAGCGCTGCGCAAACGGCTCGTAATATTAATGAAGTGTGGGGATCAGGGGGCTATTAATGAGTGCACGGTGCAGCGTTGGTTCCAGAAGTTTCGCAGAGGAGATTTCGACCTCGAAGACAAGGAAGGTCGGGGCCGTCATCTTGCTCTGGACAACGACCAGCTGAGGTCAAAAGTGGAAGAAGACCCAACCAAAACCACACGAGAAATGGCGGCGGAACTCGGAACTCAAAAATTGCAACGTCTTTGCCCAGCATTGATGAATCGGAAGGGGCCGATCCTGCTCCACGATAACGCCAGACCACACGTTGCACAACCAACGCTTCGACGACTGCACGAGTTGGGCTACGAAGTTCTCCAACATCCGCCTTATTCACCTGACCTCTTCCTACCGACTTCCACTTTTTCAGGCATCTGGACAACTTTTTGAGGGAGAAAAATTTTCAAAACCAGGACGACATTGAAAATTCTTTTCGTGATTTCATTGAGTCCAGGGATTCGGATTTTTTTTCTGGTGGAATAAGAAAGCTTGTTGAACGTTGGCAAAAGTGCATTGATTCAGATGGAAATTATTTTGATTAAATATATATGGTTAAAGTAAAGATATGGCGTATTTACAATACCTACTAAAAACCTGCATTAATTTTGCATCAACCCAATAACTGTGCAGCATCTAGTTTTTCTTCTTCAACGTTTGCAGTTCGTCAAGAACGGCTTTTTCTCGTATAGGTTTTAGCGTTCCATTATCCCTAAGACGTCTTTCAATTGCCTCAAACGTTCTACGGTTTGACTTTCTTCGGTTAGGAAATTTGACGATATCTTCGAACAGCAGTAGCACCATTTCTATGTACTTCGCTATAAGTTGAAAACATGTATGTTTGTTCTGTAAAAGTGAATACATTCTTAGTGTCTTCCATGATAATCATAAATTGAAATGTGTCACAGTATTCACTCACACTGAAACACAGAGAAATAGACAAATTATGATAAATACAGCGATGACACACCAAAAAACACAGAATTAGACAAACATATGAGCAACTACTGTTATTGCTTATTCATTTATTAGGTGATATAGTATTAAACACCGTAAACTTTGTACTGACAGTCTATATGTAGTGAATAAATAATAAATCTTTAACCTTTTATATCTGTTTAACAAATGAGTTTGAGATATATGCAATATGCACTTTTTTATTAGTTTTGTGATAGTGAAAATATTTCGAAACATCCTGTATATCTATATATAGTTAATGTATTATATATGGCACTATACTCGTAAATGCTCGTATTATACAAACAAACTATAGCAAAAACTTTATATCCATTATTATTGCTGCATCATGATCATAAAATCATATCATTTTTCCTGGAACACATCCCATCCAAATTATAAATCTTCCGCCAGAAGCTTACGCACCTTCCTAATCCCTTGGCACAATCCCTATCTAGCCCTAACTACCCCTATATTCCAAACTGTAGGATCAAATGGCAGTGGTCTCGAAATATCTTGTAATTCTGTAGATGAGTGCAGGCGTGGGGATTTCCTAAGGCACTGACTTGCAATCCAAAAGTAGACGGTGGGTCGTAGCTCGAGGTTAAATAGTGTTTATAGGTATAAAAGTGTTTTAACTATTTTGTTTCTGATTTATTCTCGTATATATCTCGTATGTAATTATTATTTTTCTTTCTTTCTTTGATCTTGAGTGATAGCTTATCATTTAATGTTATATTTACAGTCTTTACATCTGATATGGTAACCCTTCCTAACACTTTTCTTCCTACCTATGCTGATGAAACATGTATATTATTAGTAGATAATGATCCCATTATTACCTCCCAAACTCTTCAATCCCATATCAGAGACCTTGAAGTAGTACGATATCAGAATTTGCGAATAAAAATAAAGTCTAATATACTCCACCAAATAACCTTTGCCCCTCTTAACTGATGACTTCCTGACCTAAAATATACTATAATAACACTCCCCTTGTCCCTGTCGAACAGATCCCATTCCTAGGACCTCAATTTACAAACGTATTACTCTGAATTCTCACACAACACCGAAACGACAAAAAACGGCCCAGCGTTTTCGACTACTTCAACACTTACGGACAAATGCTCCAACCTTCCACTGAACATAACCATCAAAAGGCCGACATGAACTTACGGAGTAGAGCTATATATGTGGCTCTACTAAACCATCGGATTCTTCTCGCATCCAATCCTTACAATCCATTATCTTCAGTGCTCCTTACTTTGTTACGAATAAATTCATCCGTAAAGACGTTAATGTTCCGTGTGTTGTTTTTTTAGCCGGAACCAAACAGTATTCATTTAATGACAAACTCTATTCCTGATAATCCTCCGAGGCTTCTAAGAAGAAGGTTGCCTCGAGACTTTCTAGTTTACTTTACGTACTGGAGTACTGCCAGAAGGTTGTGCTCAACATGTATTTCATGTCATTGTATTATATGTTCATTACATTTACTTTACTTTATTTACTTTAGTTATAAATATCAATATTTTTTAAATATATTTAATTTTTATTTATTTTAAAATGTTATCTTCCTATTTATTTTCTCTCTATTTATTTTGTACATATACTGTGAATGGTGTATTTTGGCACTGGTACTTAGTGCAATTTATTCTTGCAGATTGTATAATTTTTTAACAAATAATTAATAATAATATGAGAGAAGTTGGTTGAGGTTGCAGTCAATT
This sequence comes from Piezodorus guildinii, assembly GCA_023052935.1. Lineage (NCBI taxonomy): Eukaryota > Metazoa > Arthropoda > Insecta > Hemiptera > Pentatomidae > Piezodorus > Piezodorus guildinii. Next base: position 70,651,785 of record CM041293.1, read on the forward strand.
TAACACACAATTAAGTTTACGCTTAATTCTGTGTTAAATTGACTGCACCCTGAACCAACTTCTCTCATATATACAGACAGTCAACCATTTTCACTTCATAATAATAATAATAAATTATTATAGCTGCAAATTTTTTTTTCTTTTTTAAGCGAAATCGTTTAAATAACATAAATATTTAAAGACAATTTCTTACAATGGATGTTGTTTATCATGGAAATAAGTACTATGCATACAATTTCATGAAATAATTTATCATTCTGCATCAGTACTATTATGTTTGCTGCCCTGTCCATTCATTCAAATTACTTAACGGATCAAATATTTTCTTTAATATAAGATAGATTGAACAAAATTGCAGATATTTTTCATTTTTAAAAAAATTATGTATTCTTTGTCTAAGTATATTTATTTAACTTTTAAAAGTTTTTTTTTTAAATTGTTATCTACCTAACATTTTCTTCTTCATAGGTGAAGATATTCCGAGTATTATAGGTGCCATAGAGGTTTGGGGAATTCTATTGGAGGTTATTGGAAAAGCCTTAGAGAAATGGCATCTCAGCTAGTAGGGCATCGATAATAGACTAAAGATAAACATTTTATTATCAATATCAGAATATTTTTCAATTATTTTTACTAGTTCGTTATTAATTTTTAACTTTTAGACCTAAATAATTATTTATAATATATTAAATTAGAAAAACAACATAGTTATTTGGTAACTATCCTTATTTGGATAATATAATTTTTAATATCTGCGGTTTTCCAGATGAGATCTGGTTTCTATGAAGGTTGTTACCTGTTCTTTTCGAGAGATCCTTAATCATAGATGCAACGTTCGAAATGGCATCAAGTCCATTATTCTCGTTTGGTTGGTTAGGATTGACTTCTTGTATACTATCTGTTATTAATCCTAAATTTTCTAATAGTTCATTGCTGACATCTAATACAGTTTGGCGAGAAACAGGTAGGCGTTAAAACCATAACGTTTTTAAAATCTCATCTGTTATTTTATTACCTGCCAGGTTTCTTATATTTGTAAGTAATTGAGGCGGTTTGGAATCGCCCAACTCAATTTCATTAAACAAGTTTATTTTTGATAGCATTGAACTAAGCATTCTCTGGTGAAGAACTAATAATATTACTAACCTGTTCCATGATATTCCAGGTTAGCAGTAACATAGTTGTATTTAGTTTTGTCCTGCGTTATGTTTGACATATGAAAATTGGCTTCAATTTGCTTGAACCATGTCAGGCCTATTACACCGGAAAGGAGGCACTTTAACTGACAAACGGCAAACCTCTTGCATCTTCAAGCTGTTACAAAAAAATAGTTGTCACTTACTTGGATTCGTTGATGTAAATGAAATTGAAATTCGGGGTCACCATTATGTGGTAATATCACCACATAAACAACATCGATAATGGGCTTTCTTTATTTGAACACACATTACATATAACATTGTTTGCAAAACACAAAAAGGTACTTATGTGAAATAAAACAACATTGAGAATACATCTCCTTATTAGCTACATGTGTTGACGACACAAACAAAACAAATTCATGTCACTGAATTACAATCGGCCTGAAGTTTGGAAAAACTATTTTGATTATAGAGAGAAACGAATGTTCGGATGACCAAAGAGATCTTAGCTATTCTCTCTATTGCATTATTAGTATTTAGAACAATCATATATACATTATAATAATAAACGTAATATGTATTGAATATCTGAATATCACAAACAATTCAATACTTTGTATTGAATTGTTTGTGTGTACGTGTTTTGCAGAACCGCGAAGCTCTGCTCCGTATGTCGAGATAGGTCTAAGAGGGTGGTGGATATTAATCGCTTGTTTCGAAAATGTCGTGACGATATACAATAAAATAGATGCTAAATATGTTTGTAATGGCTTGTTTGTTCTTGTCACTTTCATTTCATACGTATCTACCATGTAGAGAAAGTAATGATATGATTTTGCTTGAAAATAGAAGCTGTAGAAGAAATAAGTGCTGCAACGTCACTATGTATATATATATAATATATATATATATATATAATATATATATATATATATATATATATATATATATTTTATGTAATATTTATATAGTGAAGCAAGGTTAAGGAATATCGGACGAGTAAACAGAGTGGATAAGAGGGCTTAATACGCAAACCTAGGGGCACGCCCATGTCTTGATGAAAGGAAGGAGATATGGAAGAATCAATGGAAATAGAGCAGAATCCGTCGAGAAAAAAATATTAGAGAATTAGATAATGAGTAGGAGGTAGGTGCGTTTGTTTTATTTTCAAAAGTTCCGAAACATTATCAAAAGCTTTTTCGATATCAGGGAAAATTGCTTTTTCTCAAAAGCAATGGAAATATTATATAAATATAGAATGATATCATCTCACTGTGCAACAAAGCATTAAATCTCAAATTTCAAAGAAGGGCAAAATTAATTTTTCGTTACATAGTTTCAAGGTGTTTAAAGATTAAAAATAGTTAAATTAAGATAAATCAACCGAAAAGTTTTGCCAAATTTTTTACATCATCAAACAAATCTTTGATTCTTATGAAAATGCTATTTATTTTTTTTTTTGCTATTGCTTTTTTTTTCGTCAGGAATTTCTTCAATATGAAAGTTTCCTCAACTAAACTCCTGCCACAGCAGGTATTTCTATCCCTGCCGGTCCATTGCGTCCTCCGACAACCCCCTACCAGCCATACTCTTCACTACTCTATCTCTCCACCTAGCTGGGGTTCTTCCTCTCCTTCTTCTGCCATCTGCCTCCCAATCCATAATTATTTTTGCAATCCGATTGCCCCCCATTTGTCTCACATGGTTGTACCATTTTAGCCTCCTTTGTTCAATCATCTTCTATTTGTTCTATCTTTTTGCTCTGGGCTATGCTGAGGGGCCAAGTTTCTGAACAATACAGCATTATGCTCTCTACCAAAGCTTTGTATTTTATCTTGTTTGTTTTTACCAATATATTGCTGCTTCGAAGTAATGAGGTGATTATTCCCGCTGCTTTTCTCTCTGCTAGACCATTACATTCAATTATGGAGCACATATAACAAAACGTTTCTACTCAACATAGATTGCTCCATGTTGGGTCGGTAATTTCCTCGTTCGTGATAAAAATGCCATTATCCTCTGAAAAATGTTTTCATTACCGATCTGTTAAAGTAAACTTGAAAACTCTTCCAGCTTTAAACCGCTTTTGAGAAGCGCCTCCCACAGTAGCTTTTAAGGTACGACTTTTGACTTTAGGGCTCAGGAAGAATTTAGTAAATATGTTTTCAGTTCGTCTGCTCGTATTTCTTTATGTACTACTGGTAAAGTTAGCCAGAGGAAGCTTGCTATCAGAAGAGTTACCCCACCCACCAGGTTTTTATTTTTTCCAATTTTTCGTTCTTTTTTTTCTTTATTCCTCCCTTGTCCATGGTGCTCTTATCCTAAAGAATTAACTTAAAATGTTTAAGTACCTTTAAACATCGCTGAATCCCGTTGTTTACATATGTTGCCAAATATGTGACATAAAGTGACCTTAAATAAGTAAACAAAAGTTTCTTGTCATCTACTAATATACACGTAGATTCTTAACTTTACCGTTACTTCACTTGCCGACCCTACGATATCATATTCTACGGTCATAAATTGATAATCAGTTGTACACAGGATGCGTGGGATTTATCTATTGTATCGTCTAGAAGCATCCTTACTAAATTATTGATATTTTTATGAGTACCTCGAAACTGAAATTCGGTTGTTTCTATTGTTATCTATAGATTTTCGAAAAGCCTCTCTCTTAATATTAGGACTTTGTTTATTGTTGAGCAGATTCTAACTATATCTTTATTCTTTTATTTACTCTGGATCGTTAATTATTATTTACTTATTTCGTTCACAACGCCCATATTATTTCTGAAATTTATCGCATGTAAATATTTATATGCGATGTAAAAATAAATAAATATTTTTACGATTGTCCTTTGCAGCTATTTCTCGACTCTTAGTACACTACGAGGTACTGATGTCTCTACAGTCTCTCGATCTAAGTTGGTAAAGTTATTTTATCCACTTTTTCACATTCATCACTTAATACAGTTATGCCCATCTCCATCGAATGAGGGCCGCTGAACAGCTAATTGTCTACTTGGTTATTATGTCTTTACCAATGGGATTCCTCCTTTAGGATTCGTGATCATATTCATGGCGCTTTTCGATATTCTCGATTTGAGGTATATTTGATAGAATAATACCTCTAATCCAGCACACGAGCTTCTTCCAATTATAGGTTTGTTCCACGGGCTGCTCTAAGAGAGCTTTCTGTGGAATTAAGCATCTGTGACCTAGTCTATATGGATTGCGGGTTTTATATTTTCGGAGAAAGACTAATCTTAAAATCAGGATTTAATACTGTATTAAAAAACAATTGATAAATAATAGGGATCACTTGTAGCTGGGTTGTTAGCATAACAGCCTCCTATGCCAAAGGTCACGGGTTCAAACCCGCAGGTGGTCCTAGGTGTTTTTTACTGGGAGTAAAAAATCCTTAGTTATGCCGTCCTTCGGAGGGAACGTTAAAAGTGGTCCTCTCTGTAGCATCCGGCTAGTGCAGACGTTTATCTAGTGCGCTCTATACTGATTATTAGTATTCATTCGTTATATAAAAACTTTTCATCGTATAAACTGTTTTTAATTAGTGCTTCATATCGAACTTAGTGAAAGACTATCACATCTGAAATTGATCTTAAACAGAAGAATGCCCCCTGCGGGGAAACTACTAACATGAACATCGCTATTCCTAGCACATCAAAAATAGAGGATAGTCATCCGAAAAGAAAAAGAGGTGAGTACCAATATAATGTACCAACTCAAAATTATTTTGATATTTTTTCTGATGAAGAGGAAGAAATCGAAGTCGAAACTAACCAACCGACCCAACCAAAATTTCCACCAGTTGTGGTAAATACAACCTACTCTAACCCGAAAAATATATTATCCCATCTAAAAACAAAAATAAAAGATATTAACATGAAATACGGAGGTAACAAAACCATATTTTATGTTTATAATGACGAAGATTTTACCACCATAAAAAATGAATTGAAATCGCTTAACCAAGGATTTCATACTTATACCCCGAAACACGATATAAAGCCAAAAGTCGTTCTGAAAGGGATGCCCCCTGAATACCCCATAGACGATATTTTATCAGATTTAAAAGAACAAGGATTGGAAGTTCATAAAATATTCCAAATGATAAAAAAATCAGATGGAATAGAAAAAAAATTACCTCTATCTATAGTAATATTAGAGAACAAAAAACAGTTATCAAAATTAAATCATATAAAATACTGTAACAACGTACATATAAAATGGGAGAAATACAATAGCAAGAAAACATTAACACAATGTTATAAATGCCAAGAGTTCAACCATGTGGCCAGAAATTGCTCTAAACAACCAAAATGTCTTAAATGCTCAGAAGAGCATTTATCTAAAGAGTGCCCGAATGTAATGACAGACGGATTTAAACCAAAATGTTGCAACTGTCGTGAAGAACATTTCTCAAATTCTGAAAAATGCCCCGAGCTTCAAAGAAACAAACTGCTACAGCAAAGTAAACAACGGCCCTGGACAAAACCATCAGAACGAATTGTCTATAAAGCAAAACCTACAGAATTTCCAGCGTTACCTAAAACCAACTCTAAATGGTTTGAAAAAACTTTTACGGATACTAAAAATGATACTACTAATACTAAGCCTAATAATGAGCCTTCTATTATAGAATGCTTTAAAGAAATTAAAAATATATTTAGTTTATTTAATTTAAATAATATAATATCGAAATTTAAATCTATTATGTCTGAGATAAAAAATACTGACGATAGTATGTCAAAATTTTTTTTATAGTAGAAGGCTTAATATCTTTGTTCGATTAATGGTTCATCAGTACCTGACATCGAATAAATTTAACATTATTTATAATATATTATGTATGTTAAACTATCTAATTTCATGTATTACTCTTATCTCAGTAGTACAATGTTCAATGATATTACTAATTAAAAACAAACATGCTCCTATGTACAAAACAATTTTACGAAGTAATATCCACAACACGCTCAGTAAATATTGCTTGTTTAGTCTAATGCTTAAACATCTATCTCAAGCCAGGTATTCACAAAAACAAATACAGCTGTACACTCTTATTCGATTTGTTTTAGTTACACTATACAATTCTCTAAACATCATAGTTCACACATTTGTTTATATTCTTATTTATATTGGTAACTATTTATTTTACGTTAATAGGTACATATGTACACTAAAATATAGTTCGGTCTATAAAACTCGCCCATCCTTGTATTCTCGTCGTAAAATAAATTATATTAACCAAAAATTTCCAAAAATTATTATATTAGTTAATAAAAGTTCAAACTGTACTTGTACTCACGATATTTTTACCGGTCTCACTTTCGTAAAATCGCTAATGAACTTTTTTACTTTAAATCGAATTCATTATTTTTATAATCCTTATTGTCATTCTTCTCTTACTCCAAACAATAATCAACTTCATTTATACTATCAACTCGAGATTAATTATTCTGTATTCGTTTCTTGTTCATCCTCGTTTCCAGAAGTAAACAAAGCTCAGTTTATTTCATTATATTATCTGACTCCAAATGACATCTTCTGACGATAAAATAAAATTCATGATGTGGAATGCCCAAACGATCAGAGGTAATGATATAGAATTTAAATTATTCTTAAAAAATAATACTCCGCACATAATCTCAGTTTGTGAAACTCGACTTTCGAATGAGGACAGATTCTCGGTTCCGGGATACAATATTTATAGGAAAGATCGCAATAGGGCGGGAGGAGGAGTCATGCTTTTAATCCGCTCCGACGTCCAGCACCATTTCATTCAAACCCCCGACTTGACTTGTACTGGAGCGGTTGCTGTAAACACTACAATAGACAATAAATTAACTACCGTAATTTCAACATATATTCCACCAAATAAAATAAATATCGTTGATCTTAATAAACTATTTCGTTTAAATAAAAATGTTCTTGTCTTTGGGGATCTTAACGCAAGGCATGTACAATGGAACTGCCACAGCACTAATAAAAATGGAAAAGCCATATTAAATTTCATTATAAACAATCAAATACAATTACATAGTCCGTTTGAACCTACCTATATACCCTCTCAGCGTAATTGTAAACCCAGTATCATAGACCTCGCGCTCACAAAAAATTTACAAAAATTAACTCAACTCATTTCTTTACCGTGTCTTAGTTCGGACCACAACCCCGTCATTTTCCGTATAGATACGTCATTACCTGTTTACCCGTTGACAAAAAAATTTGTTTTTAACAAAGCGGACTGGCGTAAGTTCCGGAGGGTACTGGACTCTCAAATATGCATAAATCCGTCAATTCGTAATGAAAAAGATATTGACAATAACATAAGCAAACTAAACGAATGTATTAAACAGGCTATGGTAGAGTCCATTCCACAACAATATTCTCACATTAATCACTATTATAATTTACCTAACCATTTAAAAGCATTAATTAAAATAAAAAATAAACTTCGTAAAAAATATCAACGAACCAAAAACCCACAAACTAAATTTATTTACTACAAATTCAATCATTTTGTGAGAACCCGCATTAATAAGTGGAAAAACGATAACTGGGCTAGAATTTTAAGCTCTTGCAGGACCGGAGATAAAATTATCTGGAATATACATAAACATATCACAAAACAGCCATCAAAAATTCCTCCGCTTAAACTCACAAACAAGTTCGCTCATCTTGATAATGACAAGGCTGAACTACTAGCCAAACATTTCCAAGAGTCTCACGGTATCACTTCAAACTTGGGTACAAAAAACCAAAATAATAAAATTTCAAAATCAGTTCGTGATTTTTTTAAAATACCTGTAAGTAGTAACTTTTCCTCTATTTCACCAAAAGAAACTGGCAAAGTAATCAAAGAACTCGCCACAAAGAAAGCATCAGGTGATGATGGTATTCCCTCCCTGGTAATCAAAAATATTAGCAAAAAATCAATATTACACTTAGCAAAAATCTATAATTCCATCTTGAGACTCAGATATTTTCCTAACATCTGGAAAACCCACAAAACTATCGCTATTTCTAAACCTAATAAAGACCAGAAAGAAATTTCGAATTACAGACCGATTAGCCTATTAAATATTGTATCAAAAATTTTAGAAAGACTAATATTAACCAGAATAAATCGGCATATTAGACAGAACAAAATCATAATAGATGACCAATTCGGCTTCAGAAAACACCACTCTACTGTAGACCAATTAGCAGGGTTTACTGATTACGTAACCAAAGCTTTTAACGAAAAGAAACATACCGGTATGCTTTTAATAGATTTAGAAAAGGCCTTTGACACCGTTTGGCATACAGGACTTATTCACAAATTAATTAAATACAACTTCCCTCCTTACCTAATTCATATTATCCACTCATATCTTGACAATAGACGATTTTATGTTCGTGTAAATAATTCGACATCCAGTATACTCCCTGTAACGACCGGCCTTCCTCAAGGATCCTGCCTTTCACCAACTTTATTTAATGTATATATATCCGATTTTCCAAGCCACCCGCACGTTATAAGGTCTCTTTACGCTGATGATACAGCCCTATATACATCATCCTATCGCATCGATACCATAGTTAACAGATTGCAGCTAAACTTCAAAAAAATAAATAAATATTGCAATATGTGGAAATTAAAAATAAATGCAAACAAGTCAGAAGCCATAATCTTTACTAAGCGCAGACCGAACATAAACCATCATCTGTTATTAAACTCAGTCCACATTAACTGGTCTAAATCAGTTAAATACTTAGGCATAACTTTAGACAAATCGTTAACATATACTGAACATATTAATAAAAAATCCGAAAAAACAAAAAAATGTATTTATAAAATGTTCCCATATTTTAATAAAAAATCCAGTTTAAGCACTCAGAACAAACTACTACTATATAAAACAGTCATACGTGCCCAGATCTGTTATGCATCGCCCGTCTGGAGCTCGACTTGCAATACCAATTATAAAAAAATAGAAACAATACAAAATACATGTATGCGAATCATCAATAACTACCCACGATATACTAAAATTTCAGAAATGCTCTCTGACCTAAATCTACCAACATTAAAACAGTATATCTACACAGTAACCAAAAACTATTTTGATAAAACCACAACTTCTGAAAACCCATTAAAACTAGAAATTGGTAATTACAACAAAACATCACTAAAGCGCTACACGCACAAAAGAACCAAACATGTACTTTTAAATTAATATTGTAATTTATATTGTGTAGGTTTTTTTTCGTGTTACTTTTCCTACTATCTTAAACAAAATATTGTATGATAATTAGTAAATTCAAAGGATGATTGAAACTCTGTTATCATGAAAAAAGGTCCACTGAAATCATGAAACCAAACATATTTGTATTGAATGTACATTGTAAATATTATGTAAATAAATAAAGTTTCTTCTTCTTCTTAAAAGTGGTCCCGAGCCTGTGCGATGTCAGGTACTCGGTAAAGATCCCTATCCTAATAAAACCTGGATAGGCTAAATTTAGGACTCCCACTGTAGCATCGTCCGATTAGCCATAGTAGCATAAAGTGACGTTAAATAAATAAATAATTGATAAATAATGATTTTCTTGAATAATAAGCTAAAAAGCCATGTATTCACGCTGAAACCTATAATCTAGCAATTAAAGATATGGGTTGGATGAAGATTGTCGCAACTCAAAATAATTAATATTTATGTATTAACGATGAAACGACTGCAATAAGTATATATTTTTACGAGGAAGAGAGTTATATAGTGTAATTCTTAATGTAATAATAAATTATTATTCTTAATTATAAATTATTATTAATAATCATTTAACGTCACTTAATGCTAATGCGGCTAATCTGACGATCCTGCAGTGACAGTAGTAAATTTTGTTTATCCATTGTTAATTAGAATTGGGATCTTTATCGATTCCTGACGTAGCACAGGCGATGGACCATCTTTTTACGTTCCCTCCGAAGGACGACATAACTAAGGATTTTTTACTCTCTTTAAAAAATCCTAGGGCCACCTGCGGGTTCGAGTCCGGGATCTTTATCATAGGAGAGTTTGAAGTCTCAATAAAAATCATAGGACCATGTGTCAGGTTTAAACCAACGACCTTGGGTATAGAAAGCTGTTATGCTTGTCCCTACACTACAGCTGACCCCTATGATAATAATACAATGAGTTAGTCATTTAATATCCTTTATTTATAATAAGTTGCTTCCAGATATCAAAGGTTATAATAATGTATTGTAAACTTGTTCTCTAAAAATTTGTCTTTTCTGAAGGTTGTAAGTAATTGGTGATATGAATATGGTTTAAACATTTGCACCCTCCATACATAACCCTTAGTAGTTTTTTTCTTTTTTCTTAACAGGAGAAGAAGGTTTCTTAAGAAGGTTTCCTAACCTTTTATAAATGTTACCTCATAAAATGATTATTATTAGTTGTTTTTTTTTAAATATATTTTATCAACATTTATAACTATAAATACAAAAATATCTATTATTTTCTTTTGTTCTAAGCTCATCTATATTTTTCTATTCAATTTATTTTATTAATAAAATGTGCATAATTTGAGTTAAAACAATAGAGTTAAATAGGATTATGTAAAAACAATAGGATTAGGATTCAATGGTTAACTCAAAGTTAGTATCAATGACTTAAAGTAAATAAAACAGATATACTTATATCATCTTGGTAGAGTACTTTTTATTTTCTAGTAAGTTGATCTTTGTATTCTTATACGGAGTTGTAGACAAAAGGGGTACTCACTGCGTTTGCTATAGCATGCTATTTGTGTTATTTTTGCTATACCCGTCGAGTTTCTATAGTTATTTCCTGTATAAAATTGATGGGTTTAGCACAATAGCACAATTAGCATGCTATAGCAAACGTAGTGAGTACTCCTTATATTATGTAATAATAAAAAGTGCACTTGATTTTTGTAAGTATAATATTATAAAATTATCAAATTGTTCTGTTAAAAACCATTATTTATTCAAAAATTTGTGTTTGTTTACAGGTAAGCACTCTATGCAAGACGAGTCCACCCACCTGCAGTTAATGAGTAAGCATCCAAATTGGTGTATTATTTAATTTGTCATACGAATCATATAATATTTTATACATATTATGTAATACTGTTGACTGAAATGGATGAAAATAAAGTTGAATTTAGTCAGGAAAACTAGCCAAGTCAGATTTTTTTGTGTACCTTCGTTCGCCTTTGTCCTCTCGATATGCTTCTTTTTGAGTTTATTTTTATAGCTAAAAGTAAGACATGGGTGAAGATGTTAGTCACTCATATTTAATTTCAGTGCGTTGTTAAACTCTATGGAGAACTTTTAAACAAGTGCTTAAACAAATTGTATTTCTCTGTAACGAGTTTTCGCTAAACATCTTCCTGGGTTGTGGAATTTAATCTCATAAGCCTGTTTTCTTATTAGACCATTATTACTTTTTTCTATTGCTTTATTCATGTCTTGAGTATTTTAATTTAAGTGCTACTGGTACGGTATTAAGAAGGATACACAAGCATTGTCATTAATCATAATTCAGAAAAAAAAAAGCTGAGAAAAACATTTACTTTTGTTTAATTTGGTAATGGAATAGAAAATACTTAAAATACATGTACCAACTTATAGCAAATTTTTATGGTATATTAAACATAATAATTTCGTAGCTTTCTGTTATTTTAATTTTTTTTTTTTTTGTTATTTCCATTATGTTTTCCTGTATTTTAATCTATGTTTCTGTCTTTTAATTTATTTTATGAAATATGGGGTGACATCGGTACTTATTGAAGATAATTAATTACCCAATATTATTTATTTAAATTATTTACAACGGTTTTATAATTTAATTGTATTCTAAAGGGGATTCGTTTCATCAATTCATTCATTAACATGGACTACTGTTCAAAAAATGATATATTTTGAAAAAATACAATGATAAACCTAGATACATTATAAATTATCATTAAATTGGTTTGGATGTAAAACGTGGTCACTTACTTTTTAGGACGAACAATGCCTCAGAGGTTTCGAGAATTAGGTTTTACGTAAGAGTTTTGGTCCGAAGAGGGATGTGGCCACTGGAGAATTTTGAAAGCTACACAACGTGGAATTAGAAAGCTTTTACCCCTCTAGTATAATAATTTGTAGTCTCGTGAAGTAATAATATAAGAAAAGTTGTTATGTTTTAATACAAATTTCTAATATAATAACTTAATATGCGCTAAACTGACGGGTATGCGTCCAAGATGTAGACCGAGGCAAAGGTGGGAGGATTCTGTTAAGACAAGGCCTTTGCTTTTTAGACATCAAGGACTGCAGAATTTTGGGGCTTGCATCCTGTTAAAGTAATTTAATTAATAATACTCGTTTTAGTTAGGTGATGAATGAATCCTTATTATGAAAATTACTGTACTGTGTCTGGAGTTAACAGCTCAAGTCTTGAGCTAAAGCTTACTTTTTTTTTTTCCTTTGGGTGGAGGGGGAATATTTGTTTCTTCAGTGATCGGCTTTTGCAGATGTGCGAGATTATGGGGTTTTCTTTCTGATAGACTAGGGAAAGAGAGATTTTCTGTTTATCTGTTTTTGAAGGGATTTTCTTTTTTCACTCACCCTTTGTCAGAGAACACACAGCTTCCTCCCTGAGTCTTTCCGATAAGGGGATTTACCTCAGTTGGTTATCGCAAAATGCACAGTACCACTCAATGGATCGTTTATTTTCTGTTATTGAGTTCAATGGGTCTTTAACGGATTTCAAACAATGGACATAATAAAATAAATCTTTGATATATTTTCAATATATGAAAGTTGGAAATGTATTAGAAAATCACTATTTATATAGTAGAAAATATTTGTATTCTAGGACAGAGTCCCTCGAGAATGACAGTTATGTACAATGAATATATTCAATGTATTTGGTAATAAGTCCGAAGGATCATAATTAGTTTTTATTTACAATGATATAAGAAGGAAAAAAGTATTGTAACGATAGATGATGAAGTATTGTAGAGAAGATGAATCGATTCTTTATAAAATATAATTTATTATTACAAAATAACGCTTAGTGTAATCTTTTTGTTATCACTCTTACGTATGATGTTATAACTAAAGTAATTTTTACTTTCAATTACCTATATATGAAATATATAGTAAGGGAAAGTATTGCAATCGTGAAAATTTTCGAATTCCAGTTTTCAAGGGAAAAATACACGTTTTAGGGTTCCCTGAGTCCAAATGACCAAGTCCCGAAAAAAGGTGTGTGTGTGGTAACTTCCGCGCGTAAAAAAAAATGTCCTATGAAACTGATGTTTCGTATTTAAGGCAACTACACGCCCGAGATGTTACAGAATCTTTTTCATCAAAATCAGCTAACCGGAAGATCTACTTTATACCATGTATTTTGCACCTTTTTACGATTTTCTCAAAAACGGCTTAAGCCGATTTCGATTTAACTCTCTCTATCGATGTAAAAATTGATGGGCTTTAAATCGTGTAGGTTTCATTCCGAATGAAGTAGTCGGACAGGGCTTAAATGCCGGTATTTTAAATTGTCTTCCTCTATAGTACCTTTAATTTTGTAGATACTAAAAAAATAACAATACAATCTTATTATCAACGATAAAAAAACAGGTAAATATATAAATTGAATGAATTCGATGTCCAACTAAAGGAGAAAACTGAAAATTGGCTAACCAACTTTACACTTAACCTCTTTGGCGTCATGTGACACCGCTGCTACAGGACCATTGGTACTGTATAAATACTTTTTGCCACAGATTTGTTAAAACTTTGTGTCAATTTTAATGTGCAGGCGTCAAATTGTTTTTATATATTTCATTTAATAAAAATGATATTTAAGACAGTCGCTATATTTTTTTTTTGAGCCTTACATTAATTAAACTATTTTTAATGAACAACCCAGGTGTATGAATATTTTTTATGCCCATTGTATATGCATCAGAAAGTCCGTCGAAGCGAAATAGGCAATCTAAGAGACTTCTCCGAGCAACTTGCTTTGATGAAACTTTTAATTGCTTCATAGGCTGTCGTCACCTTAGATGCAAGACGGTCTATGAGATCATTTTCGCTAAGGACGAATGATTTCTGTGTTGTTATCTTCTTTCCTTAGTTCGGTGCGATGTAAAGGGTGTGGTTCTTAAAGAGATGAATAAAATCTTGATGATACATAGTTTATTATTACAACAAGAAAACATTGAGTGTAACCTTTTTTTTATTCCTCTTACATATGATATTAAAACTAAAGTATATTTTTTTCAAATATATGGTTTCCCAAGTATTATCATTTTATAGCATATAATAAAACTAGAGAGCTGTTTAAAAAATAACTTTGATATATAAATGAGTTGAACTAGAAAAAATTAATTGATTAACTAAGTGAAATATGAACAATAAATAATAAATTTTCTTTTATTTAATGACTGATATATGATTCGAATTGTCAATGTTGTTGAGCGTCTATTTGGGAAGACAGAAGGTATTGGAACATGAACTTAAATAGAGAATAGGGAAAAAGCATGGCGGATATGAGTTGTTATGGAAATCCATAGGGTAGTAGAGTGGACAAGAAAAGAAAGATCTAAAGTTTATGTTTATAGGTAGGAAGAAAGGTAAAGGTCAGTCAGAATGGCGCGATCTTGTTTCAAGGAAGTGGACTGAGCTGGGAGTTAATGCTTTAGTAACGGTATGATCTTTAGAAATATTGTCTGCGAATGGAAGGAAAGAAGCCAATTAGGCAAAATTAAAAAAAAAATATGTTCATAATTCGCTTTAGGCTGTCCTCACAGTGCGGAGGCCACCACATATCACGCAGCAATAGTGATAGTAAGGGAAAATAATTAAGGATATAAGGTGCTTACGAAGGGATAGTGGAGGAAGATGACGGGAGCAATGGAAAAAATTGAGGGTACTTATTGTTCTTTGGCAGATTTGGGCAGTATGGGGTTTCTAGAAAAAGGTAGAGTCAATGGTAACACATAGGTTTTTGAAAGAGGAACTGAAGGGTATTGGATGATAATTTAGAATCATACTTGTAGTATAGGATCTGAAGAGGGAATTGGAACCGAAAACAATGGCATGAGTTTTCATATGCTATGCTAGGTTTGGTCGATGGTTAATGCCTACTAGGTTTTTGATTAAGAAACTAAATGGGGTTGGGTGATCATTTAAGCAAAGGTTAGAAAAGGTGACATTGGATCTGAAAAGGGCATTGGAAATTTTTATTTATTTTTAGTGATTAAGTTAGTTAGTTAAACATGTTCAAATGTCCATTTTTTTCTAATGAAAAAATGCCACTCTATTATTTTGTTTGTCATAAATTCCTTTGAGTTTTGGACTAAATCATATCTATTATGGATTAACTTCTGTGGACATATTTTGGGCTGTATTATTTTTCGGTATTTTCTGGTATACAACTTCATATTCATGTATCTGTTATTTTAATTGTAACAATAATTATTAAAAACAAAATGGAATGTAAGTCTATCCTAGTTAGATTATTCTATAAATTTTCATTCATGAAATTATTCTTTTTATTTATTCTGTATGTAAACCCAACTAGCATTTTATCTTCGAAAATAACAAGTGCCAACCAAATACAGAAAATGGAATATTTTGCTCTGATAACACTGAGAGGTTGTTTAACCTTCTTAAACTTTCTTTTTTTCTTTTGAAAATTATAAAAAATATTGATAGCTCTCTCTTTGAGATTTAGAAAACCGCCTTATTTCACAATTATTATTTGTTTCATCGAATCCGTGTATGTTGACTGAATGTTGAAACTATAATATTGACAGGTGCATACCAGATTTAATAATATTGACCTATATGGTGGGCTGCTGGTAAGCTTTGAATTATTATTATTATTTAGAAAATTTATCATCTCTGTATATATGTACACACACGTTTTATACTCGAGACAGAATTTTCTTGAAATGTATGGCACTAACCTTCAATTTTAATAACTTTTAGAAGACTATATCTCCGTTTGTAAAAAATATAATGGTAGTAGAAATCTATTCTAATATGCTTATCAATGCCTTTGTAAATTTGGAAAAAAAAAAAACATTGAAAATCTTTTCCTTCCCCGGGCAAATTATATAGTTCGGCAAATTTTTACTTTCACATACCTATATACGAAATATATAGCAAGGGATATAATACATAGTAAATAGTTTGACTATTTCGAAAGTAATTGTTTTCACCGAACAATACATCCTTCAGAAAATGATTTATGTGGAAAAACAAATGCGGGAAGGTTAAGGAAAATAACGGTTATTATACGGTTCAGTGGCTGCTTTCATCTCAATTTTATCAGATGGCCTTAAAATAAAGCAGTGCTGCCAATGTAACAGTTATTTATTTCATCCCTTATATTATTTATGGTATTATCGTAGGGTCGGAGTTAATAATCCTACCACCCTTTCTCTGTTTTAACACAAAAATATATCGCCTTTTACTGCTTTTCTATTCCACCAATGACCTAGATTGTAAGGGTAATATGAAGAATGATGATACATTTTCGAAATAATAAACTAAAATGTTTTATATAAAATCCTCCTCTTTTTTTAGGATGATTGAAAGTTTTTTAATTGCCCTTTTTTTTATTTTTTATAAGAACATATTATGTCGGAAATTTCCTGACAATATAATTAACATTTCAAGAGCATTCCTGTTAATAAAAGGTTTTTGAAGCTTTAATCAATAGAACTTTATGTGTGTAATATAGATTAATAATTAACTTAAGATTATTATTATTACTTTCGACTGTTCCTCCTCGACTATATATATATATATATATATATATATATATATATAATATATATATATATATATATATATATATATATATATATATTTATATATGAAGGTTATTTCTTTGATTGTTAATAATTTTAGCCCTTATATTTTATTTAATTCCAATTAAGATTTCTTAAGGTGTGATTTTTTTAATTTCTTTTTATATTTTAATGAATTGTTTATATACAAAAGTTCAGAGTTTCTCATCGTTTACTTTTAATTTTTTATGTTTTTTTTTTTTGTAGGAAGTAACGATTAGGGGCATTTTAGAGGTTCTTCTTTAAATAGTATAGATAGGTTGTCATAACTATTTCTAGTTTTTCGTACATTTCTTTTTTTTTTTATAATTTATCAGTTCATTTCGTACGTATATTTATTTATTTTTTAATTATAAACTTGCTGACCCGGCAAACGTTGTCCTGCCATATAAATTATTTCTAGCAAGTATTTAGACTGTTAAATAAAACATAATGAATGTTTTGTAAGTGCGTGTTGTGTTAGGACTTTTGGAAGAAAGAGGAATGGAACGTCGTAAACGATCACAACCGGAAAAAAAAAATCTATTTATTTTCTCGATTCTATGTATTTCATATGTGTTAACTACGACTATTTCATAGAAGTTAACCCATACCGTTGGTAAGCTGAAGTTTTAGAAAAAATATTATCTTATATACAAACTTGAAAAAAGTATTGTAAAGTGACGAGTAGGGCTTAAACTTATTACTGTTTTTGTTATACACGACGTAATAAATTAAATTAATAAACTTTTTTTAACTTTGAGTTTTATAATATCATTAAATTTATTTTAACAGCTGAGGTAACTGAAATTCGTGTTTTGTACAGATTTTTTTAGTACAAACAAATTATTTAAATATTGTTCATTCAATATATTATATTAAAAAAAATACTAAAATAGCTATTAAAAAATGTGAGTGGGGGAATGAGGGTAAAGATTTGAGTTTATAGGTAATATTTACGGCAAATAAAATATAAATACAAAACAAATTTTCGTAAAATGAATCGTTTGTATATGGACAACCGAATTACCAAGCGGCTTGAAATATACTTTAGGACCGATTCTTATAACTACCAAATATGTTTACAAAATTTCATAAAATTAGTTGAGCCGTTTAGGAATAGTACGACTACAAACACTTTTTTACGACTAAAAACATTATATATATATATATATATATATATATATATATATATATATATATATATATATATATATATATATATATTATATATATATATTAGATTATTTTACTAACATAATGTTTCGTCACTATCTTTATTACTTTTAATTACCTATATATGAAGTTTATAGTAAGAAAATGTATTGTGATGGTGAAGATTTTCCAAGTCCAGTTTTTAAGGTCCCGCATAAAGGTCTGTGAGTGTGTTTGTGGTAGGTCCAGCGCGAAAACTATAAATTGTATAGAACTTCATTGCATGAAATTTCATATTTTAAGAGCGTCTATACCTAAGATGTTACAGCAAATTATTCAACAAAATCAAGTAACCAAAAGAGCCATTTTATACCATGCATTTTTAACGTTTTTACGATTTTCTCGAAAACTGCTTAACAATTTTGATTAAACTCGCCCATTCTATGTAAAATTTAATAGGCTTTAATATGATGTAGGTTTTATTCTGATTGACATAGTCTTACAGGGCTTAAATGCCGGTATTTTAAATTGTCTTCCTCTATAGTACCTTTAATTTTGTAGTTAATAAAAAAATAACAATACAGTCTTGTTATCAACGATTAAAAACAGGTAAATATATAAATTGAATGAATTCGATATCCAACTAAAGGAGAAAACTTAAAAACACTTTTAATGCAATTTTTTGTTTTTGAACATAAGAACGGTAATATATATATATATATATATATATATATATATATATATATATATATATATGTATAATATACCGCTATAAATTGTAGAAAAAATAATATCTTCTACAAAAAGTTGTAAAATGTAATGGAGAGTGATGAACAACTTATAAAAATAACTAATTGTTTTAAATATTAATATTATAGATAATTTAATAAAACACACGTTTCTATCGAAAATAAATTTAATTAATTCTTTACACTTATTTCATCTCCTACGCTATTTAAAAATTCTTGAATTGATTTTAACAACGGAGGTAAGTGAAAGTCGTGTGTTGCGTGCAACCGATTCTTTATAATTTATAAGTTAATTTCGTATATCTTGTCATCATTTTTTATTATAAATTAGTTTTATTAACTTGGTAGTTCTTCATTATAGTCTGTTTTTGTTTCCTAAAATGTATGTACTATCACTTTTTATGTATTAGTACTTAAATGTTCCATCGATATAACTTATGCCTCATATGCGTAATGCGACGGATGATATATTGCGTTACTGAAAAATGTGTCGTTTCATATCACCATGTACACCTAAGATATTTTCGGGATCCATCTCAATAGATATTGACAAGTTGCTGGAGAATTATGAACTGAAACACCTGTTTTTGAAGTAATTAGTTTTGATAACAAATTATAGACTACTGAAGATGCCGTTCATAATATAATGATGAACTATCAGTTTCAACATAGGTTTGTTTGTTTATTTATTTAAAGTCCCTTTATGCTACTATGGCTAATCGGACGATGCTACAGTGGGAGTCCTAAATTTTGGCTGACCAGGTTTAATTAGGATAGGGATCTTTGACGATTACCTAACATCGCACAGGCTCCGGACCACCTTTTTACGTCCCATCCGAAGGACGGCATAACTAACGATTTTTTACTCCTATTAAAAAATCCTAGGATCATCTGCGGGCTTTAACCCGTGACCTTTGTTATGCTAACCAACCAGCTACAAGTGATCCAGTTCATCTTCGTTATTTACAATATTAAAATTATTATTTGCTTTAGTTATAGACATTGTATTATACGCAACTTATACTTCTAATATATATATATATATTTTTTTTTTTTTGTTTGTTTTGTTTTTATTGACAAATCAAACGTATTATAGTTTCTTTCTTTTGTACGTACAACATAAAGTTTAAACATTGCTTTTTTTTATAAAGTCTAGGTCAAAAAATAAGTTTTAAAAACACTGTGCTGAAAAATTACAGCGCATCACATCCACTCTTAGACATGAGAACCGCCCAAACAATAAACCTATTCAACAGATCTATCACAGTTAATTACTTAAGGCTTGCTTTCGACAAAAGGACGGCCTGCTCCCCACAAATTAAGCAGATATCGAGCTTAGAATCCGAATTCGAACAGTAGACTGAGATATTTTACACTGTTCTTCACAAACGATCGAAACTGAAAATAATACGAATAACCATTTTTAAATTCTAACGGTAAAAGAGGGTCAGAACAAACAAACAGTTGAGTTGACGTTCTATTTCCGTTTAGAAAAAATCTGGTGCGTGCAACACACGACTTACACTTAAATCGTCTGTTAAAATCAACTTAAGAACTACTAAATAAACTTAAATTTAAACATTTTAAAGTTAATTTAAATAAAATTTGTATTCAGTTTCGTTAGAAACATGTGATTTAGATTGAATTATTTAGCAATATCAAATCGTTACGTATAATTATCAGTAATTAATTTATGCCCTATTATCACTTTACATTACCTTTTACAAATTTGTATGTAAGATAATATTTTTCTAAAATCTTTAGCTTTCTAACGGTATATTATACATCTATTTTACTGTTGTTATTTCGTATACTATGTATTTTCACTATGATGGGCGGAAAAGAAACATGTATTTGTTTTTATTTGTGCATGTTTTCTTTAATATATAAATAAACATTATCTTTATGATATAATATATTATTATATGATATAATATAAAGTTTATAACACAAGTTGAAGTTTATATTACAAGTTAAATTCATTTTGGTATTCTGTTTGCAAAATTAATTGTGTAGAAAATGACTTTTAAAAAATTTAATGTTTAAAATTACATTCAATAGAAGATTTAGAGGCCTACAGAGATTGCTCCAGTTCAGTATAATTGAGACAAGATCATAAAATAGTTTTAGAAATAGTGACTAGTTCTAAAAAAGTAAATAAGCTCGGTTTCTAAGAGATAGTCTGAAGCGCATAAATGGGAGGTTTACTTTAAAAGTTATATTAAGGAATTTTACACTATGCAAATATATATATGCAATATTGTATTAAAAAAATATATACATATATAATGTAATATATTGAGAATACTAAGGGGAGTTAATTATTAAATAATTTTAAAATTAAACAATTAAATATTAAGAAGCCTTTGTCGGCAAAACATCAAAAGGCATTTCCCAAACCCCCTTGGATTGTCCGTGGGCTTGGACTGCCCCCCGCTGTACGCCTGGTATCTATACAAGGGTGGACAAAGGCTGTACTTTCCATATGAGCCCTGCCCGAGGTGACGACGTTGAGGAGGAGATTCGAAATAGTCAAGTTTGATCCTCAAGAAGAGTGAGTCGGGTTCCATCTACAAGAAGAGGAGGTGGCCGTCGGGGTTCTGAGAGCAGCTGGAGGATGATGCCGAGAAAGGGGACCTAAGACTGATTTCACCTTCGCCAGCCGGTTAAGGGTTTCAAAGGTATATTGTTATTTGTAATATTGTATGGCAAAGGTAGTAGTGAAAATATCCCTCAGTATTCTCGATCAGAGTTCTAGGCAATGTGTTAATATAATGGATATGTGTAAATTCATAATTATAGTAATGTATTAATTGAATCTTGTTTACTTTAATCTTACCCTGCATGCCACCTATTGGATTGGTAAACACGATACCAAGGAATACCTTTGGAAAGGAGATCCAATGGTATCATTTAATATAGTTTATATATTGACTAAATATAGTAAGTAAGCTAGTTTTTGAAGCTACCGAAGAAAAGCAGCCGGTCAAAAACATAGCAAAATATATATATATATATATATATATATATATATATATATATATATATATATATATATATATATATACATACATACATACACCCTTGTAACCCTGTCATTTTGGAAGATAGAGAAATAATGATTTTGTGTTTTTTAACTAAAAAACCGCGAATAATTATATAAAAAAGAAAAAGGAAAAAAATTAGAAATTTTACCCATAAATACGCCCATAAATCAGCTGTTTTGAAGATAGTGAAAAATATTAATAGAGTTTTAGAATCAGTAAAGCGTGAAAAATAGAGGGAAATAAATAAAAAATGAAATGATATGATTTTACCGAAACTCGGTTATTATTGAAGAGGTAGAAAAGGATATATATATATATATATATATATATTGCAAGATGGGACCAGATGTGGGTGACCTCAACTAATTCTCCAAGTTTACATAGATTTATACCAAACATAACATTACACGACTATGCATCTGTACACAGTAATGATTATTAACTAACACAACTAATCACAGAACACGGAAACACAAAGCATTATCTCAAATGATTTAACATAATACAGACCTATGTAGAGGAAGACGGACATGTTCAAAATTTTAAACATATACTTCATGACTGCAAAATTTTTGACAGACAAAGATTTCATTTAATAAAAAATAAAATACTTAAAAACGGAAACTGACCAGAGACGGAACACAATTTGTTCTCTAAATTCAAGACAGACTTACTTAAATTCATTAAGGGCATTCACTTCGAATCACTGACCAAAGATGGGCAGCGTAGGTAATTCTTTTCTGTTGACTAAAATTTTATTTAAATTTTTTTTTATTTGCTTATCCGCCTCTACCGTTGAGGGTCATTGGCGTGGTCGAAATAATTATATTCTATGGTAGAATCCTATCATTTTTGTGAATTCTATTAATTTATTAATACTTTCTTTCTCATCTTTAAGTATTTCTCTCATGTCTTTCTTTAGATTCAATTTTTTTCTTGACTGCTCAAAAAGCGGGCACTCAATTAGCAATTGTTCTACAGTTAGAGGAGTATTGTTGCATTTTTCGCAGGTTGGCGCTTCCAGGCGTCTCAAGAGGTAACCATGCGTAAATTGGCAGTGCCCAATTCTTAGCCTGCACACAACAATTTCCTCTCTCCTTGAAGATCTTGCACTAGTTCTCCATTTCTGACAGTCGGATTTAATTGTTCTCAATTTTGATATCTTTTCTCTCCAACCTTCCTCCCACTCTTCCAGAAGAACTTTCTTGTAGCTACTCACCCAATCCTCCATTGTGGTTTCTTTTATTTGAGTAATCTCCTCGGCTTCACCTTTTCTGGCTGAATCAGCTGCTTGATCGGCTCTTTCGTTTCCAATAATTCCACAGTGAGATGGTACCCAAATGATAATCACGACTTAAGACATTATGTTTGTTTCCCACCATTCATTTATTATGTCTCTAATTATGGCGTTAGAAGATGTTTGGCTGTCAATGGCTGCAAAAACACTCCACGAGTCCGTAACGATAGTCCATGACATTTTTTCTGAGCTTCTAATCCATTTTAGAGCTCTCAGTATGGCTGTGGCTTCTCCGGAGAAGACGGAGCTCTCGCCTGGCAGACTGTTTATTTATATATATATATATATTTTATAAATGTTTTGTTGAAAATGTTTATCGATATTCTTGAGCCCTCGGTCTCTTCCCTCTTCAGCAAACAACCAAGATGTTATTTACCAAAACTCGATTATTATTGATGATGAAGAAAAATCGAAAAGATAAACAGTTATAACCTATAATAGTTATTTGGAAACCATAAACCATTATGTAATGATTTGCAGTGTTTTTTTTTTTTTAAAGTAACTTGTATTTCTACAAAATTCCTAAATACTCCTAATACTATTCGATTTCTTATTTAACCGTCATACCCTCATTAGATAACGTTTTTAGTCGTTTTATTTTCGAGGTCCCAAAGTTGTCCTTGGGTTTTAGATTAATTCCTTCCTTCACCGCTCAAACTCTATAATTTCGTACGTTGTTGTAATGAAATGAGGGGAACTTTCGATTAAGTAGTTAAAGTTTTAGGCCTTCATTTAATTCCTTTGAACTTTGCTGTTGGCTGTGTTTACTGCTCAAACAGTGTTAGAGATTTGGATACATCATGGGACAAGCATCTGAGATATCTTATTCAATTATTTTAAGATCGATTGATGTTATACCTATCCTGATTTTGAACTCGAGATACTTTTGTGTAATTTGTTGTATTTATTTTTGGTAATTTGTGTTTGAACTTAACTTTAACTTGAAATATTTTTTTTTTTTAGAAATTTTACATTTAGTTTTTATTTCTGATTTTCAATGGATCTTAATAATATTTCTTAACTTTTAACTTTCCTTTTACATCAGACCACAGGACACAGTATGGCAAGGTAAATTTAAAAGTGCATCAGATCAGAAACGACACTTATAACAAATTCGCAATTAACTACACTACTGAGCCTTAATAAAGACAAATTTAGTGTGTAAACATAGTTAATTCCATGAAGATTAAAGGCATATAAATAAACATTAGCTTTGTGATTGATTTTTATTAGAAAAAAGGTACCTTTTATTTTAAATTTATCTACGAACTTATTAGACAACCCAATAAATAATTATTTTTTTCAAGTTTTCAGTCCCTCAGTTTTTTCTGTCTCACAATTCCTTCTCTTACAATTATCCATACTTATAAGGAAATTGTAGGATGTGTCTAAATTCAACAATTACGCTTGATAAAAAATATATGATGGATCTGGTCAAATGAGTCTGAATTTCGTCTTTTTGGTCCTTTTTTGAATGGTCGCCATTTTGTAACCTACACGTTATGAGTTGGCAGGCGTGTAGTTTTTGCTTTACCATGCTAGATGGTTTGCATAAAACATAGTAATAATTTTGTGCAAAAGTTCACTTTTGGAAAAGGTTGCACTTTTCGTTGCTGGCGTACGGACTATCAGGATCATTGATAGATGCGCTAGTATTTTTTTTGCCGAGTATCAAAAACATCACTAGTTTCAGAGAAAAGCCGCCGACAGCGGATAAACGGATTTTTTTATTCGTTATTCGGAATCTCGAATTTTGTGGAGGGAGGATTTTTTTTTTTTTTTTATATATATATAAGGTAAATTTTATTTTGAAAACCTCTACGAACTTTTCGGACAACCCGATATTTTATACTACTTCGTAAATGATATTTTTGGTTTTATTTTCTTGTAGCAGAAGAACATACTGATTTTCTCCGCAACCCGATCCTGACGTAAATCGATTCCTACGTGTTTAAATGTTGCCCCCTGTGATTTATTAATTATTACGAAAAAAAAAATAACTTGACGGGAATTGAATTATTTTCAAATTAAAATGTAAATCATTTGGAATTATTGGGATGCGAGGTTAATTTCATCCGTTTTTTCCACATTTTCTACAGATTCTTCTCTCCTGTTGGTCGCAGTTATATAGTCTTGATGTTATATAGCCTATAACCTTCCTCGATAAATGGACGATCCAACGCAAAAAGAATTTTTCAATTCGAACCAGTAGTTTCTGAGCTTAGCGCGTTCAAACAAACAAACTCTTCAGCTTTATAATATTAATATATATTTTTTAATAAAACACATGTTTCTATAGAAATTCAATTTAATTAATTCTTTAATAGTTTCAATCATTTTTATCTTGAAATCTATCTGAAAATTCTTTAATCGATTTTAACAACGGCGGTAAGTGAAAGTCGTGTGTGGCCCGCACCAGATTTCTTATTTATAAGATCGCAAATTTTGAGGGGAAGAGGGTTGTTTTTTTAAATTTGTTCGGTCGATTACAAAACTTTACTATTGATTTACTGTAGTTGTTGTTGTTTTAGGAAATGTCAAGTTCTAATTTTAGTGTAATACTGAACTTAAAGCCTGTGAATAGAGCTAATTATTTCGAATTAAATTTTTACGATATTAAGAGAAGCGGTGGGAGGATTATGAGAATATTAAGAAACCGAAAAAAGTAGAAGAAAAAGAATGAAGTTTCTTATTAATACCGAGGAGGGGATTTAAGAAGCAGTATTAAACGAAAAATCGACAGAGCTCGGTCTCGTATTAAATTGGTTTGCCAAGGTATGAGAGAACCTTTTAAAAGAGAGTCTGGTAAAAAGTGGTTCCTTAAGCCTTCCAATTAAACGGCTTTTTGAATTCCTCCTAATTAAGAAAGCTGTGTTCGCACAGTCATCCTCTCTGCTCCATGTATCCCTTCCAGGAACCCACAAAAGCCCGAAAGAAAATTTTCTATATAGCATTACGAGATTGATATTGTTTGTTAGTATTTCTGTCGCAATTAATAAATGATTTCTATAATTTTAAAGAATACATTTTTTAAAAAATAATGTTCGGTGTTTTGTTATTTTTATATTCTCTCATCGATCACAGCGCTCCATGCCTCTTTAACTCATATACCACATCCTTACTCACTTACAATAAGTTAGTTTTTTTTCTACACTATTAAATTTCCTAGAAATAATTTATATGGCATAACAACGTTTGCCAGGTCAGCTAGTTATACATAACAATACATACCTATAATTCTGTTGTTTTTTTTGGAGGGGAATCTGTGTAGATATCTAACAAAATATTATATATTTTTGTTGACATTTACAACTGTGTATTATTATACGACAAGTTAATAAGCTGATTAATGGTAAAATACATGAAAAAAAAGTATGAAGATAAACTGCCCATTGGCAACACTCTTTAGTAGTGAGTCTAAAAAAGAAGGTCTGGAGGCCATCTTCTGTTCAGACGCCTCGGTGGATTATCAGGAATTGAAGAGGAAGCTAGGATAAAAACTAATGGATTAGAGTGGGAATGGAGTTATTTTTTTTGGGAAGGGGTGATACCTGGTACAGGTCAAATTTGCAACTAGTAGTGAGTAAAAACAAGAAGGTCTTGAGGCATCTTCTGTTCAAACGCCTCGGTGGATTATTATGAATTGAAGAGGAAGCAAGGATAAAAACTAATGGATTAGAGTGGGAATGGAGTTCTTTTTTTGAGAAGGGGTGATACCTGGTACGGGCCAAATCAGCGACATATGGAACATTAAGGTCTTTCTGGATGATTTGTATTTTGTAGGTATATTTATTTAACGTTCCTTTATACTGCGGTGACTAATCGGACGATGCTTAATTTTGCCTATCCAGGTTTAATTAGGATAGATCTCTTTTCAGGTTTTAGTACATACACCGGCTGAAATAAGAATAAAATAACAGACTTAGCGAACCCGCAAGTTCGATTCAGACACCTCCAAACGTAGCTTACATAGACTCGTCCAATGATCAAATTCAAACCCTCGAGATCTGACTTAGCAATCCTCCCATCGACGCTTCGGCCTACCTCTTGGACGCCTACCAGTCGGTTCAGCGAATACCAACATTTTCGAAATTCGTTCTTCTCCGAACCAAACAACTTTATACGTCCGTTTGAGTCGTTGTGATGCTATCAACTCTTCATCAACCTTATTCTCGAAAACCTTAAGGCATTGTTCATCCTTTAGAGTAAGCGACCACGTTTCACATTCCTATAGAGCCAATTAAATTTTATGAAAATTATTTTATGAATTCTAACCTTTAAGTGTCATAATAGATGTAGCAAGCTAAGTAATTTCGAAACTAAAAAATAACGTGTATGATATCATAGTAGAATAAATAATTCTGCCTCAGGCGGGGTTCATACCCTGGAACTGTAGAACAGTATTCTAGTGATCTGACCACTACTAGACCACCCTTTTCACAGCTTAAAAAAAAATGTCTAGGATATAATTATTTACTTAGTTTTTTCCGATTTGCTACTGTTGGGCGCAAAAAAAAAAAGCGATAACATGCAATACCTTATACCTAATAACTGAAAACAGCTATATCTAGCCTTCAATTACACAGTCTACAGTATATGATTATTTCTTAAAAGTACTAAAAGACATTTTTAACATATTTGTTTTCTAATATCTTAATGTTATTAAAATATGTCGTCCGATTTTATCTAAATAACACCCATGTCCTTAAAAATGGAATTGTTTTCAAAAGGTCCTATTCGAGCTTTTAATTTCGTTCGAAATCATTGTAAAACATTTTCTTTCATAACGTAAAAATAATTTCATAAATATAGTAATAAATCATTTCTGGATTTTAGGATTGAGGAAATTAAAGAATATATTAATAAAAGATTTTCGCGCTTCATGCCAAATTTTCTAGGGTTGATACTTTACATTTTGTATTTGAAAAAAAATTAACAAAATACAAAAGTTTTAACTATATCTACTAAATATTGACAAAGGCAATAATTTTCAATCCAATTTTCATAAACTTACAGTATCCAGTCCAGTATATCTCTGCTAATTCTGCCCTAATTTGGATGTTTTTTTTTGTTTTTTTTGTTGCATTATTTCTGAAAATAGATCGCTGTGATCATAAGAAAAAAATTTCATGCACGAATTTAATTTTATTTTTTCTGACTTTTTTCGACGGCTATATTTTCAATGTACTTTTAAAATTTTTAAAACATCAGATTTTAGGGACATTTCATCAAAATCGTTTGAGCCATTCTTGGACTTTAGGAAAACTGACTTTGCGAGTTGCATTTTGAAAATAATAATATATAATTTATTCTATAAAGCGCAAATATATAAGGATTATACCTGTGTGCAAAATGTACCTTTACAAATTTTTATTTTATTGTTAAAATAAATTCCAATATTTGTTTGGTAATTTTCGCATAACTTGTTATGATTGACGGGAGTTAAATATAGTTCATTAAAAAAATAATAAAATAAAATAGGCATATAGGCAATTAAAATAAAATAATCGCTTGTTAAAAAATAAATCCACGTTTAGATGAAATATTATAACATTATTAGACGTATGAAACCATTAATATCGTGATTTTTTTTTTAATTATGTGAATATTTTCTTTAGTCTAATTTAAACTAAAATCACTCAACAACTTTTACTTTATTCAAGAAAATTGTAGTAAACTATTTTTATCTACTAAAAATTATTTCAATATCCTAAAATATACTTAAATAATAGGATTCCTATTCAGTTGTAGTTACCTTACTTATCAAAACATATATGCCTCTTAATATAAAGTAATCGAAACCATGTATTCATTACTATGTACCCATTTCCACGTGTAGTAAAATTTTTAAGAAAAATAAGCTATCCGTTATTATAATTCATATCATACCTAATGGTTAATAGTGATCATAATCACTTTAATTATATCAGCGCTCATTAAAACGTTTATATAATTATTTAAAAAAAACCCTCGTTCTTCATTCGGGAATTTGGTTATTACTGCTATTATTGAATAATAATAATAATAATAGGCTTAGCGAACTCGAAGGTTCGAGGCCGATACCACCAAATTCCGCCTACACATACTCGTCCAATGTTCACCATTCAAGCCCAAGCTCCCAAGATCAGCCTTAACGCAATCCTCCCATCTCCGCTTCGGCCTACCTTTCGGACGCCTACCAGTCGGATCAGCAAATACCAACTTTCTCGGAATCCGCTCGTCATCGAGCCCAACAACTTTACTCGCCCATTTGAGTCTCCGCGATGCAATCAGCTCAATTATATTCACAGGATACAAGTTCCGCAATTCCGCTTTGTGCAACCTTCTAAACTCCCCAGTTACCTCATCTCTCTTCGGACCAAATATTTTACGCAATACCTTATTTTCGAAAACCTTCCTTTCCTTTCTACCTATGCTGATGACACTTGTGTGTTATCAGTCAACAACGATCCAACTATTGCCTCCCAAACTCTTCAATCCCACACCAGAGAACTTGAAGTATAGTGTCATAATTGGAGAATAAAAATAAATTCCAATAAATCCCACCAAATAACCTTTACCCTTCGTCGTAAACCTATGACATCCTACCCAACAGTATCCTTCAATAATACTCTTGTCCCGGTTAAACGGATATGATACCTAGGATAGCACCTGGACAAACATCTTACTTGGAACCCTCATACAAGACTGAAAAGACAAGAAATTGCTCGACGTTTTCGACTACTTCAACACTTACTGGACAAACGCTCAAACCTTCCACTTAAGTACAAAAGACTCATCTACATGACTATCATAAGACCTATATGGACTTACGGAGTAGAGGCTTGGGGCTCAACTAAACCATCAAATTCTTCTCGTCTCCAATCCTTACAATAAAAAATCCTTCGAAAAATCCTCAATGCTCTTTAATTTGTCGCCAATAAAGTCATCACTCCCTGATAATCCTCCGAGGCGTCTAAAAAGAAGATGGCCCCGAGACCTTCCAGTTTAACGTAGTATTCGGGGTGCTGCCAATGGGTAGTATCCCTACATATGAATCATGCCAACATATCTTGTATCACATTTACTAAATTTATTTTATTATACAGTTGTAAATACCAATAAATATTTTTTTTTAAAATAAGAATTTCAACGTAATATGTTTATAATTATTTTAATGGACTTAGTGAACCAGAAGGTTCCATGCCGAAAACACCATTTGTCTTTACATGATATATATAAATATATATATATATATATATATATATATATATATATATATATATATATATATATATATATATATAATTCCATTATAAAATTTTCCTTCGATTAAATACGTAATTTCGAAACTTTACGAAATTACGAAACTTGAAAAAAAAAATATTTTGTATTTTTCGAAATCTGCTTTTAAAAAATGAAATATTGATAACTTATACAATCTAAATATCACAATAATTGAATCTCTGAAAATAACTGTTTATTGATCCTTTGATACTTGGCTATGCAATGGTGTGTATATTTTTTATTTTTAGATGTCTTTTTGAACATGGATATTGTTTTTGTTTATTTAAATATTTATAATAAAAGCCTTTTGGAATGTAATTTTAAGCAAGTAAATAATTAATCAACATGCTTTTCCAAAGTTTATTTAAAGTCCATGGTTTCATTAATTTCAAAAGATTATCTATGTAAGTAAATCAACCTTTATCTTACCTAATAAATGCTGATTAACTTTATATTCCTCTTTAACTTTAGATAGGTATGCTTTTTTTTAATAAGTGTTAAACTCAATTCGGACTTTTATTCCCATTAGTGGCACTGAAACAGTTATTCAACTTTGGAAACTATGAATGACACTAGACCATACATAC
Source organism: Piezodorus guildinii (assembly GCA_023052935.1). NCBI lineage: Eukaryota > Metazoa > Arthropoda > Insecta > Hemiptera > Pentatomidae > Piezodorus > Piezodorus guildinii. Next base: position 70,682,895 of record CM041293.1, read on the forward strand.
AATGACAGACCTTACAATTTTTTTTTTATTTTTATAATTTTCTAATAAATCCTTTGTAGCTGATTACATTGTAATGTTTAGTATTTTGAAGAGTTGTTTAATTAATGAATATTTTGTTTTTAATATTGAAGTAAATACAAATTAAATTACATACCTTCCCATATCGTCTTCATGTGATTTACCATTGTGATCAATTGTTAAATATGTATTAGTAATGAAAATTACAATAAAATGGTTTCTTAAACATTTTATAGTGTATGATTTTTTTTTTTTTTTTTTTTACGATTTCTTTTTTTGTAGTTCTATTATCTGACTAATTAATTATTATTGATATTATATTGGTTTATAACACAATTCTGCATGTAGTGACTTCTGTTTTTTATAGGATACTATTTCTTCTCTATATTTTTTATATTGATTATATTAATTATTGAACATACTTATTGCATTACATGCTTAGTCAATTAACTATGATAATATTACTTTGGTTTCTCAGCTTCAGCGTAGTTTTGTTTATAATTTATATATGATGTTACTTATAACAAATTTTATTACAAAAAATAAACATTCAAGAGAATTTATGCCACATACTCCGAATAACCATGATACAAGTTGTTATTAAATTCCTAATTAATTTGTATATTCTCAGCTTAAAATATTTTTAACTCATAAGCAAATAAAATGCCTAACAACAATGTTATATTTGTTTATAAATAACGTCGGATGTGAAGAAAAAATTCAAATGCAGAAAAGTATCTGCACGTTACTTGTCAACGTGTATTTTTTTTTCTTTTCAGAAAATTTTCCGTCTGTCTATTTGCCCAGTTGTTTTGAGTTGATTACATGATGATTTTGTGATCGAAAAATCACTCCGTAAAAATAAATAAAAAATCCAAGCAACTCTGCGTTTAGTGAATTAATTTATTTCTTCCCTATTCATCGTAATTGTTTTGTATTTTTATTTTAAAATACATACTTTTTTGCAAATATAACAAAAATCCTTCTGTTATTTAGTTGTTAGACTTTGAATTCAAAACAATATTCATTATGTTTGAAAATAATTATATATTTTAGAATAAAAATACAAAATAATAACGATGGAAATTAGTTCTTATAATATATTATATAAGTATAAAAAATAATATAAAATTTTAAAACACACACACATACACACACACACACACACTCACACACACACACACACACACACACACACACACACACACACACATATATATATAAATATATATATACACACACATAATAATAATAATTATAATTAATACGAGGTATTTCATTATTTAAAGCCGTCGATTATCTAAAAAGTTAAAATAACACTTACCTATCTTGCCAAATAAATGCGGATTCCCTTAATATTTCGACTTAACTTTTATTAAAATTATTTTACTCTTTGAAAATGTCACGCCAGTGGTGTGTGGCGTTAGAATCAAATAATATTTAGTGTTAATTTAAAGCAAGATTTTATCTTCCCTTAAAAAAAATTAAAAAACAACTAATTGTTAGCAGATACCAAAGCCCATAATAGCATGTCAAAAAACATCAGAATCGTAAACTATTCTAATTTAAATGATGATTGAGACGTATTTGGCTTTCAGGAAGATACTAGTTTTATTAGGTAACAACGAAATAACTGTTAAAAAATAAAATAAATAAATAAATAACTAAATCTGGTATTAGCATTCGACCCCTACTGTGCAGATTAAATCTCCTATCATTCAACATTGATATAAAATTCTTTAAAAATAAAATCTACAATGAAGCAAGTTTATATATTTTTTATTTATTTAAACGTTTTTGGGATAATCATTTTCCCTCTTCATTATTACGTAACAGTATCAACAGATTTTTTAAAACATTATTTTTTTTTCTCGAATTGTTAAATAAAATGTTTATAAATGGACATATTTGTAGATTTTATTTTTAAGAATATAAACATAATTAAATTTTAAAATAATTACGTAATGAATAATTTTTCTCTTGTAATATTCTGATATTCTCTTAAAAACAAAATAAATTCATAATCGCTCAACACTCTTAAAGCTACACAGTTATCAATGATATTAAACATCATATTAATTTATTTCATAAGTGTTTTAATACTGTTAAGATCTAATATTTTAAAATTACTTGCACGTTTCTGATATGCGACGAATCTTTATAAGAAGCTTTTCTTTATAGATTTTATTTTGTTATCTTACGGTTTTCATTAAATAATTGCTTACCTATCTTACCAAATAAATGCGGATTTCCTTAATATTTCGACTTAACTTTTATTAAAATTATTTTACTCTTTGAAAGTGTCACGCCAGTGGTGTGTGGCATTAGAATCAAATAATATTTAGTGTTTATTTAAAGCAAGATTATATCTTCCCTTATAAAAAATTAAAAAACAACTAATTGTTAGCAGATATCAAAGCCCATAATAGCATGTCAAAAAACATCACAATCGTAAACTATTTTAATTTAAATGATGATTGAGACGTATTTGGCTTTCAGGAAGATACTAGTTTTATTAAGTAACAACGAAATAACTGGTAAAAAAAAAAAAAAAAAAAAAATCAGGTATTAGCATTCAACCATACTGAGCAGATTCAATCTCCAATTTAATCTAATATTTTTAAATTACTTGCATGTCTCTGATATGCGACGAATCTTTATTAGAAGCTTTTCATTATAGATTTTATTTTATTTACCATACATTTCAACAGTTTCAGTTAAACTAAGATTGTCCGCTTTTCAATTTTTCAACAGTTTTTTAGTAACTAGCATAGATGGAAAATAGATTTTTAGAGCTGATGTTTGAAATATGCTTCTCATTTACTTTTTTTATGTGTGATTTTTACTTTTACTTACCTATGCCGCACAAAAGGGTCTGTGTGTGTGTGAATGTTTTAACAGCGTCTATGCCTGAGATATAACAAAAATGTTATATTTGTTTATAAATAACGTCGGATGTGAAGAGAAAAATACAAATGCAGAAAAGTACCTGCACGTTACATGTCAACGTGTATTTTTTTTTCCTTTAAGAAAATCTTCCGTCTGTCTATTTGCTCAGTTGTTTTGAGTAGATTACAGGATGATTTTTTGATCGAAAAATCACACCGTAAAAATAAATAAAAAATCCAAGCAACTCTGTGTTTAGTGAATTAATTTATTTATTCCCTATTCTTCGTAATTATTTTGTATTTTTATTTTAAAATACATACTTATTTGCAAATATAACAAAAATCCTTCTGTTATTTAGTTGTTAGAGTTTGAATTCAAAACAATATTCATTATGTTTGAAAATAATTATATATTTTAGAATAAAAATACAAAATAATAACGATGGAAATTAGTTCTTATAATATATTATATATGTATAAAAAATTATATAACATTGTAACACACACACATATATATATATATATATATATATATATATATATATATATATATACATACATACATATACATATAATAATAATTATTATAATTAATACGAGGTATTTCATGTATCCTATTCTTTAGATATTTTATATGCGTTTATCTTTTTATTCTATATTTTCTTAAATAATTTAATAAATTGATTAAAGTGGACATATTCATTTTTCTTTATTTCGTTTTCTCACGGTTTTCATTAAAACACGTTTTCATTATTTAAAGCCGTTGATTATCTAAAAAGTTTAAATAACAAGTAATTGTTAGCAGATATCAAAGCCCATAGTAGCATGTCAAAAAACATCACAATCGTAAACTATTTATATTAAAATGATGATTGAGACGTATTTGGCTTTCAGAAAGATACTTTTTTTTTTTTTTTTTTTTTTTTTTTTTATTGAGATATATTACAATTTGTTACAAAATGAACAATAATAATATTGATAAGAGACCACATTCATACTATATATACAGAAAATAATAATAATGGTCAAATTTCATAAAATATAACATAAATTCAAATATATACAATAAAATAATAATAATAAATAAAAAACAAAACAAATCAAAACATAAACCTATTATTGAGATAAATAAAAAGTTGGCAAATAAATAAACATCTTACACACAATCATAACTATATACAATATATACAATTGCTAAAGGGACCCCAGCAAGCGCTTTTTCCTCCACAAGTGGAGGAAAAAGCGGAATCCAAGAGATCCCAGCACCTCTATCTCAGCCACATCACTGGTCTGAGCCAGTGGAGGCTGAGTTAGGGCGCTGTAGCCACAAACATACCGTACATGAGTGGAGGATCTGACCATTGTCAGAACTCCAGTTTAAATGTTTACAATAGGTCTCGTGGCCACTGCCGTTTCAATCTTCGAGGAGGATTGTAGGGATGGGTGGTGCTGGATAGGAATTGTGCTAGAGGGTTAGGATGATGACTAAGGTTCTGATGAAATTTGGAAAATTTGGATGGTACCAGGTCTAAAACAAACGGAATGTTAAGGTCATGGTGTAGGGTACAGTTGGTAACGTAATAAGGAGCATTAACTATTGTTCGGAGGACTTTGGATTGGAAGGATTGGATGCGTTTGATGTTAGAATGTTTAGCTGTCCCCCACAGTTCAAGTCCGTAGGTCCATATAGGTTTCAGTACTGTCTTGTATATTAGTAATTTGTTGTCAACTGTAAGATGAGATTTTCTGTTTAGTAGTCTGTATAACTGGCCGAATCTGCGGTTGAGTTCTTTTCTTTTTAGTCTTGTATGTGGGTTCCACGTCAGTCTTTTGTCTAGTAAAAAGCCGAGATACCGGACTGTATCTGAGGAAGGAAGCGGTATGGAATTGAAATTAACCGTTGGACAGGATTTGCGTCGAAGGGTGAATGTGACGTGAGTGCATTTGCTTTCGTTCACCTTAATGCGCCAAGCATTGCACCAGTCTTCGACAAGGGAAAGGTGCTTTTGGAGACTTAGCGATGCTGCTTCAGGATCGGAATTGGATGACAAAATGGCGGTATCATCAGCAAATGTTGCCAGAAAGGTATCGGGATCGGTAGGGATATCGGCGGTGTAGAGGATGTAGAGGACGGGTCCTAAGACGCTGCCTTGAGGAACACCGGCCTCAACAGTATAATGTTTGGAAAATTCGGAACCACTGCGAACTCGGAAGGAGCGGTTTGATAAATAGGATCGGAGGATTAGGTATAAGGATTGAGGTAAATGGGTTTTGAGCTTAAAGAGCAGTCCCGGGTGCCACACCCGGTCAAAAGCTTGAGCTATGTCCAGAAAGGCACCCGAACAATACTCCTTGCACTCAAGGGCGGAGGAAATGTGGTCTACAACTCGGAGGCCTTGGTGAACCGTGGAATGTTGAGGACGAAATCCAAACTGATGTGAAGGAAAATTGTGAAATTTGGCTAGGATTCGTTTTAATAGGAGCTTTTCGAAGATTTTGGAGAGGATCGGGAGCAGGCTAATAGGTCTGTAAGATGAAGTGCTGTGGGAAGGTTTGCCTGGTTTTAGGAAAAGGATGATAGTTGAATGTTTCCATATGAGAGGGAAATAGGTAGTGCGTAGGATACAGTTATAGAGATATGCAAGAAATGTAATGGCTTTGGGAGGAAGTTGTCTTAAGATCTGAGGAGTAAGGAGGTCGTATCCTGGGGATTTACGGAGAGGAAGCTTTTTAAGAAGATATTTAACCTCAGATGGATTTACTGCTTTAGGTGTTAAGGATAGTGGTATTGGTGACATAAGGAACTCTTCAACTGTTGCAGTATGGGTTGGATTGAGCTCAGGATGAGGAGTGAAAACTTTGGAAAGGTGCTGTGCGAATTCCTCGGCTTTATCCTTGTCGGAAGCAGCCCAGGAACTATCACAGCGCCGGAGAGGGTGGGAAATGGTGTGGGATTTTAGAATTCTCTTCGTGACATTCCATAGGGAATTGTCACGAGTCGAGAGAGAGGAGAGGTAGGTATTGTAGGATTGGGAACGGAATATCGCCAACTCCCGCTTTAATTTTCTACAAAGAAAGTTGTAAGAGCGGCGATCTTCTGGGTGGCGGGTGCGTTGCCATAATGATCTGGCTCGGCGTTTGGTGTTGATGAGGTCCTTCAGGTGTTGTGGTAAATGGCTTTTGTTAGGAATTCTTTGGGATTGTTTGGGAGAGGAGGCAGTCCAGGCAGCTTGTTGAATCGTGGTTGTAAAGGAATATACGGCATCATCAAGGTCAGTTTGGGTTTTGAGAGGTACTCTTAGGTCAATACCATTGGTGAGGATTTCGCGGAAGAGGTTCCAGTTGACAGTGCCTCTAATGAATGACGGTGGGAAAGGTTTCGGAATAGGAGTTATGGATACATTTAGGATTAATGGACTATGATCAGAGGATAGTTCATCAAGGCGAGTTACGGAATAGTTCAGGGAGCCTAATCCGCTGTGGATGAAGAAGTCGAGGATGTCAGGATTACGGTTAGGATCTGTCGGCCAGTAGGTAGGAGAATCGGGAGGTAGGAGATGAAAGCGTCGGGTGTTGAGTGCAGACTGCAACGTCCGTCCACGAGAATTGGTGGTTCTGGAACCCCACTGTTGATTCTTTGCGTTTAAGTCGGCACCCAAAATGAAGTGATTTCCCAAGGAGTTGAGGAAGGACCCAAATTGGGCGGAGGAAATGGGATGTTTAGGAGGGCAGTATGCTGATGCGATGATAAGCGGAAAGGAAAAGGTTTTGATTACAATGGAAGTTGCTTGTAGGTAATCGTGGGCGGGATGTGGCTGTAAGTGATGGGAGAGAGATCGGCGGACAATGACAGCAGTACCGGCATGGGCTTTGCCGTCTGGATGGTCTGTCCGGTATGTTATGTATTCTGGTATTTTGAAGTACTGTTTAGTGGTTAGTCTAGTTTCAGTAATGAGTGCAAAATCAACGTTTTTGTCTTGCAGTACGGCTGTTAGTTCGTCAGTGTGAGTTCTAACACCATTTGCGTTCCAAAGGAGAATGGATAAGGAATTAGGTGAGGTCATTTATGGTTTTTGTAAGGCAGGAATGAGATTTGATACAAGGTTCGTAAGGAGTGATATTAGAGGCATAACAAGGGATTTCATTTCGGAGATAAAGGATGTCATCAAACTGGTAAGGTCTGTGGCGTTTGAAGGAGGAGGAATATGAAAGATTTGTGGTGGATTAGGATTCTTAGGATTGGTTACATTTTGAGAAAGAGGTATATGTGGAATGGATTGAGGTATATTTATTAGTTCCGGTAGGGCCACGGCTTCGGTACTTTGATTCCCACCTCCAAGTAGGTGGGCAAATGATACATTGGCATCAATAAGTTTTGAGGGTTCTCTTCTGTTTCTTACTTGTCTTGCTGTTTCATCCAGTACTTGAGGTTTTTGAAACCTGGTCCTCAGTTCCTTATAGATTTGGCATCCTTTATAGTTGGCCGGGTGGTCCTTGAGGCAGTGAGCACATACAGCTGGTGTTGATTTTGGTTTTGTACACTCCACAGACTTGTGCTGTTCACCGCATTTCACGCATCGAGGTATGTGATGACAATAACTTTTAGTATGACCATATGCTTGACAATTATGGCACTGAATTATCTCTCTCTTTGTGTAAGGTTTTTCAACTCTTACACTGGAATAGTACAATCTATTGAGGTCATAGATTTTTTCAACTCCTTCAGCTGGTTCCAAATCCACAAAAAAGAGAGGTAGAGGAATTTTATCCTTTTGGACGTTAGTGACTTGCCGCACTTTATAGCCCATCTCCGTTAGTTCTTCTTTAATAGCTTCAACTGGTGTCGAGGGGTGTAAGTTTCTGATTACAACCCTTAAAGCTCTCTCTTGGCGTAGCTGATAGGTATGGAAATCTGCTTTGGTTTCAGTTAGGTATTTCACTATTTTTCTATATGTCTCGGCAGTAGTAGGAGATATTTTGGTATCATTGATTCTACTCATACAGTAGTAGCTGGTAGATTCGGTAATTTTGTTCAATTGCGCACACAACAACTGGAAATTTCTAATATTTTTGACAAATATTGGAGGAGGCCGTGGTTCACTAGGTATAGGAGTAGATTCCATGTTTTCTTTTTCATTATGTAAAATCTGAAAAGGATTTGGGGTGAAAAACGGCGATTCGTCAGTCATCCCTTGTGACGATGTGCCAGGTTGTGGTTCCGATTCTGAATTAGTACCGGAAGGGGTTGCTTGTAGATTTAATCTTTTATTAGTATCACGGCGGGGTCTTTGTTTTGTAGGTGACGGGATTGAACCACTAGATCTAGATCTTTTAGTTGAAGCTTTGGAGGACATTACTTGATGATAATATCGCATATCATGTATAGAAAGTAATTAAATAATAACCAGATGTGGGAAAAAAACAATAACTTAAAAAAAAGTTAAGCAAGACCAGCCTTGCCGGGCTATTGGCAATCAGCTGATATGAAGAGGTGACTCAGTATTCACTTTACACTGTAAATTATATCACAACTTACCGCTGTTTGCTCCAATAATAACTGTTGTTGTTATCCTGAAGTCTGATGATGTTTTCAAGACTGTGCTGAAGTGAAATCTAACTGTAAAAGCAAGAAATCCGAGAGCCGACTTGAAATATGACTGCCTCAGAAAGATACTAGTTTTATTAGGTAACAACGAAATAACTGGTAAAAAAAAAATACAAAATAATAACGAGGGAAATAAGTTCATATAATATATTATATAAGTATAAAAAATAATATAAAATTATAAAACACACACACATACATACATATAATAATAATAATTATAATTAATACGAGGTATTTCATGTATCCTATTCTTTAGATATTTTATATGCGTCTATCTTTTTTTCTATATTTTCTTAAATTATTTAAAAAATTGATTAAAGTGGACATATTCATGTTTCTTTATTTCGTTATCTTACGTTTTTCTTTAAATCACGTTTTCATTATTTAAAGCCGTTGATTATCTAAAAAGTTTAAATAACACTTACCTATCTTACCAAATAAATGCGGATTCCCTTAATATTTCGACTTAACTCTTATTAAAATTATTTTACTCTTTGAAAGTAATGACCGCTTTTATGATGCTCTGTTAAATTATGATGCTGGTGTGGCATTAGAATCAAATAATATTTAGTGTTTATTTAAAGCAAGATTTGAAGCACGTCAAAAAACATCACAATCGTAAACTATTTTAATTTAAATGATGATTGAGACGTATTTGGCTTTTAGGAAGATATTGGATTTATTACGTAACAAAGAAATAACTGGATAAAAAAAAAAAAAATAGGTATTAGCATTCGACCCCTACTGAGCAGATTAATTCTCTAATTTAATCTAATATTTTAAAATTACTTGCATGTTTCTGATATGCGACGAATCTTTATAAGAAGCTTTTCTTTATAGATTTTATTTTGTTTACCATACATTTCAACAGTTTTAGTTAAACTAGATAGTCCGCTTTTCAATTTTTCAACAGTTTTTTAGTAACTAGCATAGATAGAAAATAGATTTTTAGAGCTGATTTTTGAAATATGCTTCTCATTTACTTTTTTTATGTGTGATTTTTACTTTTACTTACCTATGCCGCACAAAAAGGTCTGTGTGTGTGTGTGAATATTTTAACAGCGTCTATGCCTGAGATATAACAACAATGTTATATTTGTTTATAAATAACGTCGGATGTGAAGAGAAAAATACATATCAACGTGTATTTTTTTTTCCTTTCAGAAAATCTTCCGTCTGTATATTTGCCCTGTTGTTTTGAGTAGATTACAGGATGATTTTTTGATCGAAAAATCACACCGTAAAAATAAATAAAAAATCCAAACAGCTCTGTGTTTAATGAATTAATTTATTTCTTCCTAATGCTTTGGAATTGATTTTTTCATAAAATATTATAAGAACTAATTTTCTTCGTAATTATTTTGTATTTTTACTTTAAAATACATACTTATTTGCTAATGTAACAAAAATCTCTCTTATTTAGTTGTTAGACTTTGAATTCAAAACAATATTCATTATCGTTGAAAATAATTATATATTTTAGAATAAAAATACAAAAGAATAACGATGGAAATTAGTTCTTATAATATATTATATAAGTATAAAAAATAATATAAAATTTTAAAACACACACACATACATACATACATATAATAATAATAATTATAATTAATACGAGGTATTTCATGTATCCTATTTTTTAGATATTTTATATGCGTATATCTTTTTTTCTATATTTTCTTAAATTATTTAAAAAATTGATTAAAGTGGACATATTCATGTTACTTTATTTCGTTATCTTATGGTTTTCATTAAATCACGATGTCATTATTTAAAGCCGTTTGTTATCTAAAAAGTTTAAATAACACTTACCTATCTTGCCAAATAAATGCGGATTCGCTTAATATTTCGACTTAACTTTTATTAATATTATTTTACTCTTTAAAAGTGTTACGCCAGTGGTGTGTGGCATTAGAATCAAATAATATTTAGTGTTTATTTAAAGCAAGATTTTATCATCCCTTATAAAAAATTAAAAAACAACTAATTGTTAACAGATATCAAAGCCCATAATAGCATGTCAAAAAACATTACAATCGTAAACTATTTTAATTTAAATGATGATTGAGACGTATTTGGCTTTCAGGAAGATACTCTTTTTTTTTTAAGTTAACAACGAAATAATTGGTATAAAAAAAAAAAAAAAAAAAAAAAATATATATATATATATATATATATATATTTAAAGAAATTAGTGCTAATTCGGCACCTAATGAGCAGATTCAATCTCTATTGCATTCAACATTAATATAATATTCTTTTAAAATATAATCTACAATGAAACAAGTTTATATATTTTTTAAAAGTTATTTGAACGTTTTGGGATACTGATTTTCCCTCTTCAGTATTACATAACAGTATGTACAGATTTATTTAAAACATCATTATCTTTTTTTTCGAATTGTAAAAAGAAAAGTTTATAAATGGTCATGTATGTAGATTTTTTTTTTAAGAATAGAAAAATAAATAAATTTTACAATTTTAAAATAATTACTTAATGAATAATTCTTCTCTCGTAATACTCTGATATTTTAAATTTATTAAATATCTTGAGTAACGTTCTCTTTAAAACAAAATAAATTCATAATCGCTCAACACTCTTAAAGCTACACAGTTATCACTGATATTACACATCATATTAATCTATTTAATACTGTTAAGATCTAATATTCTAAAATTACTTGCATGTTTCTGATATGCGACGAATCATTATTAGAAGCTTTTCTTTATAGATTCTATTTTGTTTAACATAAATTTCAACAGTTTCAAATAAACTAACATAGTCCGCTTTTAAATTTTTTAAAAGGGTTTTAGTAACTAGAATAGATGGGAAATAGATTTTTAGAGCTGATTTTTGAAATATGCTTCTCATTTACTTTTTTTTATGTGCGTGATTTTTACTTTTACCTACCTATATTTGAAATATATAGTAAGGGAAAGTATTATTACGATCGTGAAAATTTTTAAGTTTCAGTTTTCAATGAAAAATACGTTTAGGGTCTACCGAGTCCAAAACACAAAGTTCCAGAAAAAGGTCTGCGTGTGTGTATATTTTAACAGCATCTATGCCTGAGATGTTATAGCAATTTTTTTTTTTATCTAAATCGGCATAAGAGATGAGCTAGTTTATACAATGCATTTTGCTGCACCTTTATACGATTTTCTCAATACCGACTCTATAACGATTTTTATTAGACTCGTTATATCGATGTAAAATTTAATGGGCTTTAATAGTATGTAGGTTTCATTCTTATTGAAATATTCGGACAGGGCTTAAATGTTGATAGTTTAAATTTTCTTCCTCTAAATTATTTTCAAATTTGTAGATATGAAAAAATTTACAATATCATTCTGTAAGCATTGAAAAAACCCCAGTAAATATGCATGTTGAACGAATTTGATAATGAACTAAAGGAGAAATGAGCAAAATATTTTTAATGTAATTTTTCATCATTCGAAGATAAGAACAGTAATATAGATGTATAAAAAATGCTAAAGATTTTAGGAAAAATATTATCTTATAGACAAAGTTGTAAAATAAAATGGAGGGTGATGAAAAGCGGATTCTTCAAAGTTTATGGACTGAAACTGCGACTTTAAATCCTTCGTTTTTCCTTGTTATCCTAAAGGATAAAGCCGAGGAATTTGCACAGCATCTTTCCAAAGTTTTCACTCCTCATCCTGTGCTCAATCCAACCCATACTGCAACAGTTGAAGAGTTCCTTATGTCACCAATACCACTCTCCTTACCATTTAAAGCAGTTAATCCCTCTGAGCTCAAATATCTTCTTAAAAAGCTTCCTCTCTGTAAATCTTCAGGATACGACCTATTACTCCTCAGTTCTTAAAACAACTTCCACCCAAAGCCATTACATTTCTTGCATATCTCTGTAACTGTATCCTACGCACTACCTATTTCCTCTCTTATGGAAACATCCAACTATCATACTTTTCCTAAAACCAGGCAAACCTAACAGCACGGCATCTTACAGACCTATTTGTCTACTCCCAATCCTCTCAAAAAATTTCGAAAAGCTCCTATTAAAACGAATCCTAGCCAAATTTCAAAATTTCCCTTCACATCAGTTTTGATTTCGTCCTCAACATTCCACGGTTCAGCAAGGACTCCGAGTTGTGGACCACATTTCCTCCGCTCTTGAGTGCAAGGTGTATTGTTTGGGTACCTTTCTGGACATAGCTCAAGCTTTTGACCGGGTGTGGCACCCAGGATTGCTCTTCAAGCTGAAGACCCATTTACCCCAATCCTTATACCTAGTCCTATCTATCAAACCGCTCCTTCCGAGTTCGCTGAGGTTCAGAATTTTCCAAACATTATATTGTTGAGGCCGGTGTTCCTCAAGGCAGCGTCTTGGGACCCATCCTCTACACCTCCGATATCCCTACCGATCCCGATACCTTTCTGCAAATCCTGTCCAACGCTTAATTTTAATTCCATACCGCTTCCTTTCTCAGACACAGTCCGGTATCTCGGCTTTTTACTAGACAAAAGCCTGACGTGGAACCCACATACAAGACTGAAAAGAAAAGAACTCAACCGCAGATTCGGCCAGTTATACAGACTATTAAACAGAAAATCTCATCTTACAGTTGACAACAAATTACTAATGTACAAGACAGTACTGAAACCTATATGAACCTACGGACTTAAACTGTAGGGGACAGCTAAACATTCTAACATCCAACGCATCCAATCTTTCCAATCCAAACTCCTCCGAACAATAGTCAATGCTCTTTATTACATTACCTACTGTACCGTACATCACGACCTTAATATTCCATTTGTTTTAGACCTCGTACCATCCAAATTTTCCAAATTTCATCAGAACCTTACTCATCATCCTAACCCTCTAACACAATGCCTATACAGCACCACCCATCCGTCCAATCCTCCTCGAAGATTGAAACGGCAGTGGCCGCGAGACTTATTGTAAACATTTAAATTGGAGTTCTGACACTGGTCATATCCTCCACTCATGTACTGTATGTTTGTTGCTACAGCGCCCTAACTCAGCCTCCACTGGCTCACACCAGTGATGCGGCTGAAATAGAGGCGCTGGGATCTCTTGGATTCCGCTTTTTTCTCCACAAGTAAGGAGAAGAGCGCAGTCTGGGGTCCCTATAGCAGTTATATATATTATATATAGTTATGATTGTTTGTATGATGTTTATTTATGTGCCAACTTTTTATTTATCTCAATTATATGTTGTTGTTTTGCTTTGTGTTTTTTTTATTTACTATTATTTTATTGTATATATATATATATATATATATATATATATATATATATATATATATGAATTTATTTATTTTCTATTTCATGTAATTTAACTATTATTATTATTTTCTTTATATATTGTATGAATATGGTCTCATATCACTATTACTATTGTTTATTTTGTAACAAATTGTAATGTATCTCAATAAAAAAAAAAAAAAAAAAAAAAAAAAAAAAAAAAGTTATCCTATAAAATTATTATCCTAGATCGATCCTATTATGGATATAGCTTTTCGTTATGGGTAACTTTATTTGTTACTTTATTTATAATGCTGGACTGTCTTGGAGTTGAGCATTGAACTCTTTGTATGATTTAAGTATTATGTACAGACTTAGCTGTCAGAGGCGTTATTTTTGACCTGTTTGCCCGCTCTATCAGGGTAACCAAGCTCTCTTTGCTCTCCAAATAAGGTTGCTGTTGTTGTCTCTACTGAACGAATTCTCCACCCCTCATCTTGTTTGGACAAGCAGCACCCTTCTCTTCAATGTTTACTTACAATGGATTTTCTAGTTTAAACGTATTTCTTTTTATTTAATACTCTATAGCGCAATTTCCTATTCATTTCTTATGAGTTTTTTTAATTTACATATGATACCTAGACATGTTGGGTTGGACGGGGACCATTAGACGAACCAGTTTGGTGATATCGGAATAGCACCTTCACTACTTTTATTATTATGGATATAAAAAAAAAAAAAATATTACACTGCAACCCATGAATGTATTCGATTCAGTGTGTGATTAGAACTACTGTTTATAGGCCAACGGTTGGTTAAGGTTTTTCATATGACGAGCACTCGATCGTCGCTTAATCCAAAAGTAAATTCACCCCACTGTTTCCGTGAAATTAGGTAAGGCCGAGATCACGCTAAGCCTGCATTTTACCTCCAATTTTATAGAACTCACTTTATAGAGGCTGGGTAAGCCTAAGGAGGATCTCCAATCCCCAGGTTTTCCCCCGGCTAATATAGCAGGATTAATAATATCCTGGTTCAGCTGGGATCCGAACCCGGGACCTCTATTCACCAGGCCACGCTGCTCCCTAACCTGCTATACGCACTCACAAGTTATATATATTCGAATTTGAAATGTATTGAAAATATTTACTATGAAATTCTTATATATTCCTTATAAGAAACCTCAGATATATTCAGTATCAGTTTGATATAAAGACTTAATTCTTTCATTCTCCATTCATTATCAAATGATTATATATATATATATATATATATATATATATATATATATATATATATATAATATCCTTAACCTAACCCTCTTATTAAAAACTAAGAATAGCTGGCTTCGTAAAATTGATAAAGATCTCCAGGAAATCAACATCTCAGAAGACACTGTACGGGACGGATGTAAATTCAGAACCCTAATCAACAATCACCAATTTAAAGATAAACCCAACACCAGGGCCATTCAAGCTTCTTGGACTGAAGAACGAAGAAAGGAGCTCAGCGAGAGGATGAGGAGATTTCGGAAGGAAAAGAACGCCAACGCATCACGATGCAATAATAATAATAATAATAATAATATATATATATATATATATATATATATATATATATATATATATATATATATATATATATATATATATATATTGGGTTGGTGCAAAATTAATGCAGGTTTTTAGTAGGTATTGTAAATACGCCATATCTTTACTTTAACCATATATATTTAATCAAAATAATTTCCATCTGAATCAATGCACTTTTGCCAACGTTCAACAAGCTTTCTTATTCCACCAGAAAAAAAATCCGAATCCCTGGACTCAATGAAATCACGAAAAGAATTTTCAATGTCGTCCTGGTTTTGAAAATTTTTCTCCCTCAAAAAGTTGTCCAGATGCCTGAAAAAGTGGAAGTCTGTAGGAGAGAGGTCAGGTGAATAAGGCGGATGTTGGAGAACTTCGTAGCCCAACTCGTGCAGTCGTCGAAGCGTTGGTTGTGCAACGTGTGGTCTGGAGTTATCGTGGAGCAGGATCGGCCCCTTCCGATTCATCAATGCTGGGCAAAGACGTTGCAATTTTTGAGTTCCGAGTTCCGCCGCCATTTCTCGTGTGGTTTTGGTTGGGTCTTCTTCCACTTTTGACCTCAGCTGGTCGTTGTCCAGAGCAAGATGACGGCCCCGACCTTCCTTGTCTTCGAGGTCGAAATCTCCTCTGTGAAACTTCTGGAACCAACGCTGCACCGTGCACTCATTAATAGCCCTCTGACCCCACACTTCATTAATATTACGAGCCGTTTGCGCAGCGCTGCGCCCTACTTTAAATTCGTAAAAATAAATTTGACGAAAATCGCATTTTGACATTTTCGATTCAAGACCTTTGAACACACTGAACAAAACGATTTTACTAAACAAATTCATGGTGAAAGAGAGGGTATTAGATAAGGTTTGTTTTGGTATAATAATGATCAATGTTAGGATTAGCTTTGTTTACACAATTGGAATTAAGATATTGCAATAGAGGAAACCTGCATTAATTTTGCATCAACCCAATATATATATATATATATATATATATATATATATATATATATATATCTTCTGTCAAGAAGGTGAGAAATTATAAAACTATACTGGACGGTTTTATACGGATTTGAACCGTGGTCGTTTACTTTGAAAGATGAACAATGTCTTATCTTAGGGGCTTGGGCTTGGACGGTGATCCGTGGACAAATGGTTTTAGACAACATTTGGTAGGTAATATCGGCATT
Source organism: Piezodorus guildinii (assembly GCA_023052935.1). Taxonomy (NCBI): domain Eukaryota; kingdom Metazoa; phylum Arthropoda; class Insecta; order Hemiptera; family Pentatomidae; genus Piezodorus; species Piezodorus guildinii. Next base: position 70,699,436 of record CM041293.1, read on the forward strand.
GAACCTTCGATTTATTATTATTATTAGCTATGTCTTCATAATTATTTCAATTACATATATCCTATGTTAATTTTGATATGTCCAAAAATAATAATAAAAATAAAGTCTATATTTGAACTGGTATTGAATGTTATAAACTACAGATTAAATTATGTTGTATACTCCTTGTTTAAGCAATGTTAATTTTATAAGAGTATAATGTCATTATTTTATTTGAATGATTATTGCTTAAAATGGTAACTACCTATATAGGCATTTAACTATGAATTAGAGCACACCTGTTACGACCGCACTGATATATTATGCAGAGCCAATTGTGACCGGTCAGTATCGAGCCACTGTTTCGTAACTAACTACGAGGTTTCCATTTCTATTGAAGTGCCTTTAAATATGAAAAATCATGTATTGTAATTTAGCTGTTAATTGTTAAAATAACGGGCAGTAAATCAAGATGATATATTAAAAATACCCTAATTAGTTATTGGTATTGTTATATATATTTATATATATATATATATATATATATATATATATATATATATATATATATATATATATATATATATATTCGGTTTTAAGTGATATTTACTTTCACTTACCTCTATATAAAATATATAGCAAGGAAAAGTATTGCGATCGTAAAAATTTTAGAATTCTAGTTTTCACCGGAAATACTCGTCCCCTGATTACAAATGACCAAGTCCCGCAAAAAGGTCTGTGTGTGTGGAAAGTAACGTGAAAACGAAAAGTTGTATGAAATTGAAATTTTATATTTAATTGAACTATATGCCTGAGATTTTACAGCAACTTTTTCATCGAATCCAACTTACCATAAGAGCCACTTTATCCCATGCATTATGCACCTTGTTACGATTTTGATTAAACTCACTATATCAATGTAACATTTTATGGGCTTTGATATCATGTAGGTTTCATTCTGATTGAAATAGTCTGACATGGTTGAAATGTCGATATTTTAAAATGTCTTCTTTTGAAGAAGTACCTTTAATTTTTTATATGAGGAAGATGGTTGGGGGTGCGGTCATAAATTAGAAACACACATTTAAAATAAGTGTTATTTTAATTATGTGCCGACGTTTCGGCCTACAATGTGGGCCTTTACCAGGGTTGACTCTGACCTGAAGACGCTGCCTAAAGGAGTCAATCTTATAATTTTTTATATTTTATGAAATTGGCCTTTTCATCATATATCACCTATCATTTGATTAACATTGCTAAAAAACAGCTCAATATACAAGTTGAACGAATTTGATAATCAACTAAAGGAGAATAGAACAGAAATATTTTTGTATGCAATTTTTTTTGTTTTTGAACATGAAAACAGTAATATAGATGCATAATATACTGTTGGAAAGCTAATGATTTTAGAAAAAAAAACATTATCTCATAATATATATCATAGGGTAAGTGATGAAAAGCCGATAAAACGTATAAGCCGATTGTCGTAGATAAGAATATAATATATTATTTAGTAAACACATGTTTCTATTAAAATCCAATGTAAATAATTCATCAAAAATTTATTTTATTTTCTAAATTTGTTTTAAAATTCTTAAATTAATATAAATAACGAAGGTAAGTAAAAGTCGTGTGCGCACCAAATTTTTTTTTTTTAGTTATCCTATAGAATGATTTTGAAATCATTTTTTTTTTCTCGTAATGGTTAACGTAATTCGTTACCTTATTTATAACGCTAGGCTGTCTTGGAGTTGACCATTGACTCTTTGTATGATTTAAATATTGTGTACAGACGTAGCTGTGAGAGGCTCTATTTTTGACCTGTTTGTCGGGTCTATTAAATTTTATAAAGAGGTTTTATTAAATAATTTGAAATATTATTTAATAAAACACATGTTTATAGAAGAACTCAATGTAAATAATTCTTTAACGATTTAAATTCGTTTATATGTATATTAAAATTCTTAAATTAATAAAAAGAACGGAGGTAAATAAAAGTCATGTTTTGTGCGCATCGGATGTTTTTCATGAGCAATAAAATTTTTTTTTTAATTTCACTTACCTTTTTATAAAATATGTAGTAAGGGAAAGTATTGCTTGAAAATTTTCGAATTCGAGTTTTCACAGGAAGTACATATTTTATGTTCCTCTGAGTCTACATGACTAAATTCCTGATCTGTAGGTGTGTGAGGTAAATCTAGCTCAAAAGGTTAAGTATAGAACTAAATTTTATATTTCAGAAGCGTATATTGCTGAGATGTTACATCAACTTTTTCATCGATATCGGTTCACTAGAAGAGCCTCTTTATACTATGCATTTTGTATCTTTTAACGAGTTTCTTTTTTTTTTACTATTTTTTTTCATACCCTCTGGTTTTATTTTCAAACGAAATACAAATACAAATGTAATATGTATAGATGTCACATTTTGTCCTTCTATTACCCGGAGGTATTCTAAAGAGGATTGCTATATGCGCTGCATGCACTAGTAATCTTTCAAGGGCTTCTATGCCTTTATTTATCAATTGCAAAATGGGAGGGGCCATTCTTCAGGGTTGAAAAAAAGAAAAAAAAAAAGAACGTAAATCTCGAAAAACGCTCTAACGAATTTAATTGATCTCGTTACATCGAAGTAAGATTTATTGTGCGAGAATATCATTTATGTTTCTGATTGAAATAGTATATGGTTACGTACATGGATTAAAAGCTATTTTCTCCGGCTATAGTTTCTTTAATTTTGTAGATTTAAAAAAATAAACCATATCATTTTATTAGCATTGATAAAAAACGGCTAAATGTATAAGTTTAACGAATTTGATAACCAACTGAAGGAGAAAGAAGGAAACATATTTTTTTCCGAATATTAGAATAGTAATATAGAGGGATTATATATCGTTGAAATGGTGAAGATTTTAGAAAAAAAAGGTATGTTATATATAAAGTAGTCAAAGGTGTGATGTAAAGTGACGAATTAGGTATTAACCTGTGTAATTTTTGTGCATAACATCTTTATATTGTTATAATATTTTTTTTTTAAATATATTTATTGGTATTTACAACTGTATAGTAAAATTCATTTAGTAAATGTGATACAAGATAAGTTGACATGATTCATATGTAGGGATAATACCCATTGGCAGCTCCCCAAAGACTATGTTAAACAAGGAGGTCTCGGGGCCATCTTCTTTTCAGACGTCTCGGAGGATTATCAGGGATTGTAGAGGAAGCAAGGATTGAAACTAGTGGGTTAGAGTGGGAATGGAGTTTGTCATGAAAGGAGTGGTACCTGGTTCGGGCCAAGTCAGCAATAAAGGGAATATTAAGGTCTTTATGGATGAGTTTATTTGTGACAAAATATGAAGCATTGAGGATTTTTCGAAGGATTTTGGATTGTAAGGATTGGAGACGAGATGAATTTGATGGTTTAGTAGAGCCCCAAATCTCTACTCCGTAAGTCCATATTGGTCTTATGGTAGTCATGTAGATGAGTCTTTTGTACCTAAGTGGAAGGTTTGACCGTTTGTCTAGTAAGTGTTGATGAAGTGTTATAATATTTAATCTAAAACTTATATTTCCATCGAAGCTTAATGTGATTCTTTTTAACTTTCATCAACTTTATGACTAATAAATTTATACAATGTTCACAATCATTAACGACCGAGGTAATTGGAATTCGTGTTTTGTCCGAACTAGATTTTTAAAATATTTTAATGTGTCCTTAGTCGAATATTTTTTTCATTTTCCTAATCTTATTTGATCTTAGGAAAAACCGATTTGTAGAGTTATTGAATCAATAAGCAAGAATGAATGAAACAAGAAGCTCATAGTTCACAATTTTGAAATAAAATAAAATGTATGGCATTTTATCAATAGAAGAAAAAATCAAGATACCAAATAAAACTTCTAGAGTAATATTTACCAGATCAGAAAAAACAAAAAATGAACCACAACGAATAAATTTTCAATATTGGGTAGCATAGTACGAAACTAGTTTTTATCGGTTGATAGCACTTTAAATCGACATCATTGCTTGTTTAAGAAATACCAATTTATTAGACCTTAACAATATTATATTAGAATAATATGAATTTTGCTACTTAAAAAGCTTATTTCCTTTCAATTTTAATTCTTAAAGTAAATGCGGTATGGTACCATATAAGTATATGGATATGATTTTTTTTTTGTCGGTTTTAATGGGAGAATTCCCTCGTCAGATACTAAATTTTTATAAGGCGATATCCTGTTTTAGTTTATTATTTCAGTAATGGACCAAAGGTTCATAGACCAAAACAAAAAAAAAGGTTTTTTTTTTCCAGCGCTCAAAACTTGAAGGCTTTACGTTTCAAGATACATAGAATCTGAATAACGAATAAAAAAAATTCCTTTTGTCTACCGTACGTTGTCCACGGGTCTCCGAAACTATTAGACCGATTTTCCTTGAAACGGCACAAAAATACTGTAGCATCTAACGATGATCCTAACGCCTTGTAGTTGAAATCTGCCTATTAGTTTTAAAATGGCGGCAGATCAAATATGATTTAAATCAATAACTTAGTTATTTTTGAAGATAGAGCAAAAATTATTAATGTTTTTTAACGAAGAAACCACGAATAAGTATAAAAAAATTAAATATTATCCATAATTACGCCTTTCTAAGATAGAGAGAAATGTATTGAGTTTTAGGATCAGTGCACCGTGACGAGCTAAAAAAAAAGAAAAAGTAAAAAAATGTTGCCTATATATATATATATAGAGGCAACATTTTTTTATATATATATATATATATATATATATATATATATATATATATATATATATATATATATATATATATATATATATATAGGCTCAAGCTTGTGAGCCGAAACGTCGGCAAAATTAAAATATTTAAAAAAAGGCTGACTCATGATTATTTCCACCTATAATAGATCTATATAACTATTCGTATTTATTAGGAATAAAATATAATCTCTAAAAATATTTCCGCTCTTTTCTACTTTTATTGGTTATCACGTTTTTCATATTTACACATTTTTCAATTTTTTATAATCAACAGAATTAAAAGAAACTTATAAGATTTTTTTTTTAATATTTGACTTTTAAGCTATTCTAAAACCAAGATAAAAAAAGCCCTTTTATTTTTTTTTATAAATATATTAAGTTTAATAATATGAATGCGTAAATGTAATGCTTGAAAAATATTTAACTATTTTTTTAAATACAAAAACTGCATCAGTTAGTGTTAAACGTTAATTTACCTGCATCTCATTTGAGCATAATAAAAATGTGTTGATCTTATTCTAAACATCATATATTATACAATTTTCTACGTATTTAAAAAGTCTACAAATCCATTGTTATTATGTTTATTTAATCTCTATAAGGGTGCGGCGTGGTCTAATGGATAGAGCACTAGTCTGCTGTGCTCCGGGTCCTGGGTTCGAATCCCAGCTATGGCAGAATATTATTTATTCTGTTAATTCAGTCGGGGGGTGACCCTAGGGTATGGAGACCCTCCTGGGGCAGACCCAGCCTCTATAAAGTGGGTACCCAAATTAATTGGGGAAAAACCTGGCGGCTGAGCGCGATTAAGGCCTTATCACCTCATTGCACTGCCGTTGGCCTAGAAACAGTACGAATCTCTAAATGTACTGAGCCCAAGACCCTTCTTGGGTTGTAGTGGTACAGGTTTATTTTTATTTTTTTAATCTCTATAATCAACAAATATACAATAACTATGAATTGTAAGACAACTTTGGCCACAAAACCTGAAGAAACCCTACTTTTTCGAAATTCATTCGGATTTTATCTATTCCAAAACAAGATCATAAGCCTCGCAAATACGTGTATCAAGTTACCAGTCCAATCATCATCAGAAAAGAAAAGATAAAAAAATCCAGAGAAAGAACAGGTCATATCGGTTGTAAATAATAGTCTTAACCTTTTTAGTACATCTCTCATGTATATTTTCATACAGATAGTTTTGGATAGTTTTGTCTCTAATATGTTCATTGAAGACAACTAGTTAAGAAATACCAGATTCCAATATTGTGTAAAATATTAAACTGCTAGTTCAGAATATGTCTAATTGATATTTTTCGGTTAAGGAAAAAAAATAAAAGATATTTAAATTACATTTAACTTTCGAATAGTATATAATTTTAATTATATATTATGGAAATGAGAGTTTCTCTGTAGATGTATTCATTGATATTGAAGAATATTAAAAAAAAAAATATATAATAAGTAAAATAAGTTTTTAGTTTCCTTTTTGTGGAAAAAAATAAGACTTTTCCATTAAGAATTTACAGTGTAGAAAACCACGGATATTTTATAACCCCTAATTTTTAGATTCAGGGATGTCTTTTATATAAGTAATAATAATGATAATTTCTTGAATATATGAAATAAGTAAGTCAATATTAGGTATGTTATTTTGTTTACGAAACAAAGAGTCTTCCATCTTAATTGTACGTATCATAAGGTGTAGATTCTTTAAGGTGAAGGTCGAATTCTGTGAATAAAATTTGAATCTTATTTATACTTCACAACTCTTTTATTAAAAATAAAATGAATAGTACTATTTAAGACATGAGGCTTCTGGTTGTAAGCATCCACTAACACTAGATAAATTTGTTCCTTTGCACCTGAAGATTACCATCTTAACGGAAACGTCGTGCATTTATTTATAATAAAATAGTGGTAAAGTATAATCAGCCTCCAATTTTATTCACATTAACTGTATGTTTTTTTTATTCTTACTAGAATATCACAATTATAAATCACTTTTAGCAAAACTTTTTAAATTAGCATCATTATGAGAAAATGCGATATTGTTTTAATTTAAACTTAATTAATTAATATTAATTTTGAGTAAGAATAAACTTAAGCATACTGTGCAGAAAATTGCAGCTTTAATGTAATTATTTTGTAAAAATATTTTTTTTTTTATAAAATTAGTATCGAATATTGTGCTAATTATTTAAAAAAATATATAATGATGTCAGAATCTAAAATTTAAATCAATTCCCTATTCTATGAACAAGAGGTAGTTGAAAAATAATTTTAACACCGACCGAAGTAATTTTTTTTTTAAATGGTATGTTATTAAATTAATTAATATATATGTGTACGGTGTCGCATTATCCATTAATAATTTCATCCTAAATCTTTATAGGCATTTTACATTTCACTTTAAAGTTGCGATTTCAATTACATAGCTTTGTAAATGTAATAATATTATTTTACACTCACTAACAATCATATAAATTGTATTTAGTACTTATCCTGATGGTAATGTTAAGTAATAATACCAATGATGCAGTAATTAAGTATCTTCAATTTAATAGTGATGCAGTTAAGATGGAGGTAATGGTATAAGGCTGCAGTTTAATTCTGCAATGCACTATTGATCTACCCTTGGGTCGTCTCCCTCACCCCTTCATTTTATGTCTTTAGCCTGTAAATTGCATTCGATAAGGGCAATACATATTATTATTTTATAACTTATTGGTAATTATTCTATTTTGTATTATGATTTAGTAAAAAACAAAACAAAGTCCTCAATGACATAGTGTAGCTCTTGATAAAATATCTATAATTATTTATCAATATAAAAAATAAAAATAATTTTAATAATATAACTTATTATATTTTATTAATATACTTATTTATCCTAAAACATAAAACGTTTTGGTATAATGAAATATACTATATTAACAAAATAGAATCGGCATGGAATGGTATGGTGTTTCACCAGGACAACACTATGCCCCACACCTCATTCACTCGCTATAAATCATTGAGCTTCGGATGGTATCTTTGTCCCACCCCTTTGTTCACCAGACCTATTCACCCGTTTATGACCCTATTCACACCCTGTGCAGTTCCTTTAGCTCAGCTGCTTGAGCTTAATACTTATAATTTTTTTCCGTACAGACTGAGCTAGCGCTGCCGTAATTTGGGACAGTTATATTAATTAGCTCAGCATTTTTTCTGATAGAGTAAAACAGATCCATATCAGGTCGGTTTTGGACCACTGTTTGATCAGTTATAAACAATTGGTTCCAATACATTTTTTTGCATTCCCTTTGAATGAGGTCTTGAGGTTTGTATTAGTAATACAGTATTGATTTATTTCATAACTTGCTTTGTAAACCAATCGCCTGATGATATATCTTGGAAACATCGTCGTGCCTCTTCAGTTATTCTTTCTCGACCAGCGAGCCACATCCTCCAGTGATTTGCTAAATCGACTCGTAAGTGCCAGCACAAAGCCCACATCTGTCAGATTCATTTTTCTGTTTCAACTCGTGTCGGCAGTAAGAGGCAGTTTTCATTCGTTATTTGAATACAAATTCGAATACTTTATATGTCTGGCTAAAAAGATTTACTAATGTTTTTTCGTCTATATAGTGGTAAAATATCAGAAAATATTTCTGAATTTTCCCACTATTCCGGCGAAGCCTACTAGGAAAATCAACATAACATTTTCCATTCGCTTTTCCTGTCGTATCTTGTGGTCAGATCAATGGATTTCCACCATTTTGACAATGTTCCGACATTTTTGAGGTAAACCAGTACTAAAACCATAATATTGCATGGTTTTAGTGCTGGTTTACCTGAAAAATGCCGGAAAATTTAATTTTCATTCGCGTTTCCGGGCTTATCTTGAAAATAGATCAATGAATTTCCTCCATTCCGTCTATTTTGGAGTAGTCCAGTAAGGGATTAATTATTAAGGTTTCTTGAAATTGATTGGAATATTGCACTACACTGAGTAATAAGAAGAATGGTTAATTAAAAAAATCCGGTGCGCGAAACACACGACTTTCACTTACCTCCGTTGTTTATATCAATTAAGGAATTTTTAAACAAATTCAGAAACGGAAATAAATTGTTCAAGAATTTGTATGTATTTCTTTATTTCCAGATCGGCTACGTGAGCCATACATGGGTTTATATAAAAAAATAGTTATTACAATTACTAGCTATAGACAAAGGAGGGGTATAGTCTCATGCAAAGACACCTCTAACTATTTTACGTTTATAATCATACGGAACAGTTAAATAAAAAGGTTGATATAAATCAAAACAAACACTTGAAATAATATTTAAACACAAGAATGAAATAAAACTAAAAGTAAATTTGTTCAGGTGAGATAATAAATTAATACATGTATAAGGTAATTAAAGAAAAAAAAGAAGAAGATAAAGTAAAGGAAGCTTATAAAGAATCAATTAATTAGTAATTAACTTAAAAAAAACACCATTAAAATAATAATAATAATAAATAAATGGAACATAATAGATTGGATAAATGCTAATTTAGTAATTTATAGATAATACATAGTAATTTAGGATAGATAATTTAGTAATAATTAGTTAGAAAATTAAAGATTATGGACACGAAAAAAGATTAATAGGAAGATCACAAGAGAACGTCTTGCAGAAGTCTGGGTTTGAGCCGGCGAGTTGTCGTTTGAACCCCGATGTTGTAGGCTACAGCACCTCTTACTGATGGGAGCTGTGAGTAGTATTTAGTGAAGCGATCTTTGATGAAGTTATCGATAGGTTCAATTTGAAGTTCACGGTGCAGTTGACTGTTTCTAATGAACCAAGGAGCATCAACTGATATACGAAGAATTTTGTTTTGAAAAGTTTGGAGCTTTTTCTTTTAGTAGAGTACCCACACTTCACAACCAAACATAAGTAGTGGCCGAAGTACAGTTTTATAGATAAGTAATGTTGTAGCAGGTTTCAGATTAGATTTTCTATTTACGATAGGGTATATCATTGCCAATCTTGCATAGGCCTGAGTTAGTTTGATATTAATGTGGTGGTTCCAACTTAGGCGGCGATCGAGGTGAACCCCTAGGTATTTCACTGCTTTGTCGGATGGAATCCATGGCAGCTTGTTACCGTTGAGGATGAGTTCAGGTGGATCTGAAGGTCTTTTCAGGGTAAATATTTTCGAGTTGCATTTTTGAATGTCTAGAATGATCTTCCAGTTGGTCAGGTATGTTTCTAATTCGTTGAGGTGGTTTTGGAGGGTATTTCGGGCAATGGTTATGTCTTCATGCTGGGAGAATATTGCCGTGTCATCAGCAAACATGGCTATAGAAGTATGAGTTGATTGGATGATATCATGGACGTAAAAATTGAAGAGGATGGGAGAAAGTACAGAACCTTGTGGAGTACCGGCTAGGATGGGTCTGGTTGTAGAGTTCGTATTATTTATTCTCACAGTGAATGATCTTCTTCTTAAAAATGAGTAGAGGATGTCGTACAAGTATTTTGGAGTACCGATTTTCTTGAGTTTGTATAAAAGACCATTGTGCCAGACTTTGTCGAATGCCTGCTGAAAATCCAGAAACGTTACCAGGGTGTGCTTTTTCATTTCAAATCCATCGACGATAAATTCTGTTAGTCTAGATAGTTGATGAGAAGTGGAGTGACCGAGCTGAAAGCCGAATTGAAACTCCGGAATTATATTGTTTGCTTGCAAGAAGGATGATATGCGGTTTTTTATTACTGATTCAAATAATTTTCCTAATATGGTTCAAGAATTAATTACATTAGATTTTAATATAAACATGTGTTTAATTAAACAATCTATTATATTATTATCTACGACAATCAGTTTTTTTTATTTATCTAGTTTGTCGGATTTTCATCACTCGGTTTATTGGTTCGTTAACGTTTACCATATTATGCATAAGATATTTTTTCTAAAATCATTAGCATTACAACGGTCTATAATACGTATATATAACTGTTCTTAAGTTCAAAAACAAAAAATTGCATTTATGTATTTGCAGTTATCTCGTTTAGTTGGATATCAAATTCGATCAACTTACATATTTACCTGTTTTTTAGCAATGCTAATCAGATGATATCTTATCATAGAGCCATATAGTCTATTTCATAAAAACTACAAAATTAAATTGTGGATGTAATTAGTTGACCGTTGAGAATTACTGGAAGGAATTAGTCCGGGTGGCGGTCATTAAATGAAACAACTAAATAGTTTCAACTATTTTATTGTTTGCCAACGTTTCGACCCCCTTTGTGGGTCATCATCAGGGCGCATGGTGGGAGAATGGAAACAGAAACAGAATGGAAACAGTTTCCATTCTCCCACCATGCGCCCTGATGATGACCCACAAAGGGGGTCGAAACGTTGGCAAACAATAAAATAGTTGAAACTATTTAGTTGTTTCATTTAATGACCGCCACCCGGACTAATTCCTTCCAGTACAAAATTAAATCTACTTTATAGAAAGAAATAGTTAAATATCGGCATTTAAGCCATGTCAGAATATTTCAATCAGAATGAAACCTACATGATATTAAAGCCCATTCAATTTTACATCAATGTATTGAGTTTAATTAAAATCGTTGGGGCCGTTTTTGAGGAAATCGTAAAAAAGGGCAAAATATTTGGTAATAAGTGGCTCTTCTGGTTAGCCAATTTTGATGAAAAGGTTGGTGTAACATCTCAGGAGTATAGTTTTCTTAAATATGATATTTCAGTTCCGGAAGACTTCTTGTTTTTGCGCTAAACTTAGCGCACGCACACACACACACACAGACACACACACACACAGACACACACACACGGACCCACAGACACATATCTTTTTGCGGGACTTAGTCATTTGGACTCAGGAGACCCTAAAACGTGTATTTCAGTCGAAAACTGGAATTCGAAAGTTTTCACGATCGCAATACTTTCCCTTACTATATATATCTATATAGCACTATATTTATATATGCACTATATATTTATATTATCTATGTTTAAGTGAAAGTAATAAATTATTGCTTCATTATAATGTTAATTTATATTAAACTTGTTATTTATTTTTAAAAATGTTTAACTGTATTCCATAGCACTTTATTTATACATAATTTACATTTAATCATTATTCTTCCAGTCTGTTATTTACTTATGTCTGAGAAATTCACTCAGATTTGACTTAGGTCGAAACGTCGAGTTTATATAATAAAAAGAAGTTCAACTGACTGACCGGATCCGATTATTTTTCTTACCGAAAACGCTGAAGTAAATCAGATATTACTAATAATTACAACAAGGCATGTTTTTTTATTGTATCTTTAATAATAGTAGTAATTAGTGCTTGTTAGATTTATTTTCCATAGAGATGGCGAAGATCTATAAAGAATTTAAATTACCACTTCGACCATTACCAGCCAAATATTCAAGTCGTAAGTTTCAAGATGTCGAGAATTTGGGACAGGAATAAAAGATCGTCCATTAAATATTTAATGTTTTTTTTTAGGTGACCCCAAAACTAGTTTTTTCATTGAAAACTCGAATTCGAAAATATTCACTATCGCAATACTTTCCCTTGCTATGTATTTTTAAACTATCAAATGGCATTTTATTTTTTCTAAGTATTATCAAAACCATGTAACATCCACTAATTTAGTTTTCCGAGTTAGTTACTGCTATCAAAATAGAATATTGTTATATATTTTAACCATTTTCACTTACAAAGCAATCCGCTGTTACAGGTCCTAGATGGGGTCGTTGTGGAAGGAGTGTCAGTAAATAAGGTAAGCTGAATGAGATTAATGTTTTTATTTTATGATGAATTCAGACGTTGATTTCCAAAAGGTACTATATCCATTTTAGGAAATTTTACAGGAAGCGCCAAAATCTCTAGTTATTATATTATTAAACGAACTAATTTGATTCTTTCCGCATTAAAATATAGAATTTTTTTTTCACTATATTAATAAAACCATATTAAAGTTATGAAATGGAATGTTTTAGTATGATTTAGAACGAAACTAAATGTTTAATTAGTACCTTAAGAAATTAATAGCATTTCTAAATCGCGTTATTAAAGGACTCGAGTGTTCATTAGATACAACAAAATTTGAGATTCAGATAAAACTAAATGAGGAGAATATAAATATGTAAAAATATCGATTTCGTAAAAAATGTCCTTTAGTACCTTTTGGAAATCAACGTCTCAATTGTTTCAGGATATATATAATTGAAATATCTATGAAAAAAAGAATATTCTTATTGGTGTATGTTTAGAGATTGACGGAAGATTATTATTAATTGTCATCGCATGTGTTGGAAGTTCTGTTAAATACAATTGTTTTAGTTAAAAATGTATTGATAGGAATAGGAGATTAAATTCTCTGTGGAATTTACAGTTATTGCGATTAGTGATTGTTGTTGTTCATAAAAATAAATTAATTTTTATTTCATTCAAATTTTTTCAAAATTCAAATTTTCAAATAAATTATTTGATCACGTTTTTAAAGATATTATTAAAGTTACCATCTGCTCACATGAAGTAACCAAGTGTTTGAGGTGAACAGGTGGTCAGGTGGTGAAAAGGCTGATGAAGGTGATTCGTTGTATATGGGCTTTCGCCTTCATCTTAAAATAATTCATCTTACATTTTGACATATATCAGGAGAGTCTACAGCAGTAGTCTTCGAGTTGTTCTCTAAAACAGAAGTTTAGAAGAAGAAAACAGACAATTTTCTGGTCTTATGAAGGAACCTCCGCTATTAGCGAAATTAATTGGTCCATATTCACCGTTTAAATCCAGACCTTTAAATTATTTAAAAAATAAAATAATTGGTTATTGTAATAATTTTAAAAATAATAATAACAGTAAAATAAAATTGTCAAATCTGCATGTAACTCTATTTTAGTAAGAAAGCACATCAATTCGTCATTTCTATTTACATCGTTCCCCAAAGCAACCGCGACGTTGACTGGTATTCCCCTTTGGTCCAATTTTCCAATTCTTCGAAAATGTGAGTAATTGTTAAGGTTCCCCTGCAATGCTGACATCTCGGAGGCAACTCCTTAGATGTTTAGTGCCCATGGGTTAACCTTGTATGTCCGATTCTCAGGCGAGCCAGGACCACCTCCTCTCTGCGGTTGATGCGATTTGAGGTTTTCCAAGACTTTGGCTCTCTCTTAATCGCTTTCAGCTTGCTTGGATATCTGTTTTTCCATGTTTCGTCCTATTTTTTATTAACATTTTATATTAGAGGGCGCGCTAGCTCTGATTGTGTCAGCAGTGCTTTACCACGTCCAGGGAGAGTGAGAGCCTCTTTGGCTGCCTTATCTGCCATTTCATTTCCTATTATCCCCATATGGTCCGCTATCCAGACATAATGAATTAATTTTCTGTCTATAGCCATTGATTTGGTCAATTCCAGGATTCTTAAAATTCCTGGATGATTGGGATGCATATCGTCTAGTGCTTTTAGAGCGCATTTTATGTTGAGAGAGTTCTAGAATAATCTAATGCCATTGCGATCGCATTCTCTTCAGCTGTATTTACAGAGAAAAATTGATGAAGTTTCGACTTGTAGGTGCAATCTGACGCAACAAAAGCTGAACCAGTGGATGAGTCTGACTTTGAACCATCTGTGAATATTAACTTGTTGCTAGGCAATGCGCTGATGATCTTATCAAAGCGTTTTACAATCTTATTAAGCGTTAAAGGAACATTGTTAAGCATTAGATGTGGTAGGTCGAGGACATTTTTTTCTACTAAAATATAAGCATTTTGTTTTATTTGCTGACAAAGTTAGTCCTGAGTTTTGTGACCACTCGTTTAGTCGATTTAATGACGTTTGTAGCTTCTCTTTTATACATATCCAAGATTTGGAACGACAAAAGATTGCTAGATCGTCCAAAAAAAGCATCGGTTTGACTCCACGTGGTAAATTTGTTGCCAGGTCACTGCAAAAGTGAAAAGTGTTGTACTAAGAACTCAACCTTGTGGAATACCACTTCTTTTTTCATGTGGCGTGGACAGAAAATTTCCTACTCGAACTTTGAAATAGCGACAGCCAAGAAATTTACAAATGAAGTTCGGCGTGTTACCACGGAACCCTAAACTTATGTGTTGATATAGCATAAAATTAACATAAGAAGCAGAGAAGCACACAATTTTGTTTTAAATTAAATTGAATTTCGACTAGTAAAGTTTATCACACTAAACAATCGAAATACTCTGCTATTTATGCTATTTAAAGTCTTAAATTTTGTTTTCTTCTCGATAAAGATAAATCCTTTATATTCACCCTTTAGCATAGTAGGTTAAAAATCATGGTTAGACATTTTATTTCTTTACTGTTAGTTTTAATTCTTATCGAATCGTGGTTATTACTATATCACTATTAGTAATTAGCACTTTATTTCTGACTATATATTTATTTTAGGTAACTAAGTAAAACATCTAGTCTAAAAAACTTAAATAAAAATTATAACTTTATTGTTTTGTTTTTTAGAGTGCCTATTTCGAGATACTCTGCTTCTCCTGGACTATTGAATGATAAGAGAAAATAGCTATGTTACAGATATTTGTTTTTTTTTGAAGCGCATATACTTACAAAACATTCCAACAAATAAAAATAACAGTCAGTAATCTAACTGACGTTAAAACATTATTTTAAGGAAGTTAACATTTTTTTCATTAACAATTCAATATGAAACCTAAAATACTAGGGTTATGATATCGGCTGATGAAGTATATAATATCCTATATTTTAGTCCTACTTAAAATATATATATATATATATATATATATATATATATATATATATATATATATATATATATATATATATATAAATTAAAATCATACTATTAAAGTTATTTTAATAAAAAAAAATAAACAAATGATCAGACTTATTCCACATTTAACATTAAAAAATTAATTTTCATTACATCTAGTTCTTTTTACCCCTATTTTTATCTTCCTGGAAAAAAAATATATGTTCTAAAAAAAGTCCGTTTTGGATATTATCGAATTATTTCGTATTTTATATGTCTACATTTTTATTTATTAACCAGAGAAATCATAAAAAAACAGGAGGTAATACTTAAGAGTTTTACGGACTATATAATTTTGAACTTCTTAGTCCTCCTTATGTTTTGACCGTGTTTCCAATTTTTTAACCAAACATGATGCTGGACGTCTCCTCCAGAGTTTTAAGTAAGAATTATTTTTTTAAAATTATTAAAGATTCTTAGAACCCTGAATAAGTCATCAGATTGTCTGGTGAAGCGTTGGTGGAAAGATTAAAAACAAAAAGATAATAAATAAAAATAGGAGGTACTTCGAAAAGGAAATTAAAAAAAAAATAGGATTCTAAGTCAGTGTAGACTACTTCAAATAAATTTAAACCTAAATGATTTTCAAGTGCATTCATAATTCATATTACAATGTAAAACATAAACAAATATAATAGAAAATGTTCATTTTCCCCTGACTAAGAAAAAATATGTCCATCAATAATATGGTTCTCTCAGCCATGGACAAATAGGGTTTACGAACAGACGGGCGGATTGATGAAGTATAAAATAACAGTTTTCCTAAAATCTTAAATTTTATATTAAGGTTTATACCTGGTACATCTATATTACTATCCTGGTGGTCGGGAAAAAAAACAACCTAAATAAACATTTTTGCTCTTTTTCCCATTACTTGGTTATTGTTATTGGTATATTCGTTCAACTTGTATATTAAGCCGTTTTCATTAATTCTAATAAGATGATATGGTTAAAATTTGCGATTCTACTAAATCAAAGGTACTTTAGAAGAAGAAAATAAAAAAAAAATCGACATGTCATAGCGAAATCGGTCAAGCCGTTCACACGTGGTGCGATGACAAAGAAAAAAATGGATTCATATTTATATATGGACATAAAGAGATACCTTTTATATATATATATATATATATATATATATATATAGAGAGAGAGAGAGAGAGAGAGAGAGAAATTTTTTTAGTGGCGCGACAGGCCGTGCAAGCTGTGGGCCTCGCAGTGTAATTTTCTGGAAGATTACACTCGCGTTTCTCAATGAAATTTGTGTGGTAGGGTCATCACTCCCTACGCCTAATTTTGTGAGTGGCCACCATTTGGCTGACGGCTCTCACATACCCGGGAGAGAGGCTGTGAGTGAATCTCCATTTAATTACATCCTTATAAACCCAAGAAATAAACTCCCCCAGGGACTGGGATTCGAACTCACAACTTTAGCATGAGAGATTAGCGCGCTAGCTACTCAGCCACGGGCTCCTCTGAGAGATTATTACTTTAGAATATTCAATAAAAAAAAAACCTATCTACCAAAGTAACTTTTCTCTTATTTTCTTTCATAAGATCAGAAAAATCCGTCAAGCCTTTTTCACGCGTGATGCGATTACCAAGAGAAAAGGCAATTCATTTATATTTATTTTCTATTTCTATTTCTCTCTCTCTCTCTCTCTCTCTCTCTCTATATATATATATATATATATATATATATATATATATATATATATATATGTGTGTGTGTATAAAGATATATAGATAGATATAGAGGTAAGTGAAAGTGAAATTCAAAATTCACATCAATTTATTATAAAATGCGTAGAAATAAATAAATGACAAAACATTGAAGGTTTGTTAGAAGTATGAAATTTATTTGGTACATTAAGTCGAGGATCAACCTCGGTTGTAAGAGCATTATAACTTAGGTATGACAAAAAGCTGGAGGTATATGCTAGTTTATAAGTAAAATAAATAGCTCACATTCTTCCTTGGTGACAAATACTTGCTTTCATGGGAGGTTCTTCTCGTGTTGTTAGTTTAAATTTGAAATAAGGGGTAATGGAAAGGAGTGGAATCCAGCTAGGCTTTAAGGATTGTAAGGGGCGGTGGTATAAGCATCCCTCTAAGCACTCTTGGATAAATTTTAGATTAAATGCCCCTTTTAAACTTTCTTTTGCCATTTTTCGCAGGTCTTCTTCATTCAATTTACATTACCACAAACCTTTTGTTTAGTAGAATTTAGCTGTTTAAATGCTTGAGTTCTCAGCTATAATAGACTTCCATGATATTTCATTATAATTAATTGTTTGAGGACAAATTATTTAGTCTAAGAGCATGGCCAGAAAAACAGAGTGAACATTGTGAATTTGGTTGTTTGTTTTGTTTCTTTAATTTAGATAAAATATCATCCGTGTTATTAACTTGGAGATTAAAAAAAATATATATATATGTAAGATAAGAATATTAATATAGATGCCTAATGCTCTGTTGGAAATTAGTGAAAGTTAGGAAAGATGTTGTCTTATACACTAAGGTATGAAAAGTTATAGACAGGAATTAAAAGCGGAATAAAACTGATTGCTGTAGATAATAATATCTGTGGCGGTCGTGAAAAACTGGATAACTCGAGTTAATCAAAAATAAGTTAACTCCACGTATTACATCCTCAGAACTTCTCCCACATCGTGTTAAATAGTTAAAGACATTTCTTGGAGCAAGAATTTTCAGGTAGAAAGAAAGCTGTATGTTAATCACTCTTTTTTTAGGTATTACGTAAAGTTTAAGTCGCTTACCTGTAAAATGAAAGATTTTGACTTAACCACTTATTCACGACCGCTAGAGATATAATAGATTATTTTATAAATCACATGTTTCTATCTAAACTCAATGCAATTAATTCTTTAAACTTTGAGTGTTTGACAAAATTATCTGTTGGCAGCACCAGATATTTTTAAATCGGAATGTCTTTATTATCTTTTGAGTTTTAGAATTTCTTCAAAAAAAAAAAAAAAAAAAAAATAGTATAAACTAAAAATTAGTAGTATTTTCAACTGTTTTAATGTCGATTTGTCATTAAATATTTTAAACATAATATAAATTTAAATTTATATTAGTTATATTTGTGTTGTACGTAGGTGTATATGTTTTTGTCTTTTTTGAGTCCCTCCCCCTGCTGTTTCTGTAAATTAGTTTATGCTCCTTATATTTTATTTTATATTGTGTTGCATTGGTAATGTGCAGAACTGTGAGGTCTGATGATTTAAGGTTCTTTATTTATTTTTTTTTTTTACTCGACAGTCCACGCACGCGATATTATTTTTTCCTAACTTTCCGGAAAGTTTCAATCAGTTGTCATCAACTCTGTTTTTTCGAATGATATATGCAAACTGACTCTTTCAAAATTTTTGTTAGGGTGTTTAGCTGCTCTATTGATCATCCGCAGATTCCGCTAGGAGGGCCAGATCATCAGCATAGGGCATAAAACTTACTGGGACGTTATTTTAATCTGAGACGGGAAATAGTCTATAGTCTCGTTCACCGCTCCACTCACTTTTAGGTTTTGGATTTTGCTATAAAACTTCTTAGAACTTTGCCAAATGGTCCAGCTGGAATCGAGGGCGGGGTGGCCGAGCGTGTTAGCGCGCGTTGCTGTAAGCCCGCGTTGTCTAGCAACAGATAACCGAAACGTTCGATCTCGTGCTGATTTTATCTCGGCATATATCCCCCGCTCTCACCCCCTGGCCCGAGAGAACCCCCGTATAGCCTTCAAAGGCGAGGTAAGGTGGACAAAAAACAAAAACAAAAAAAAAGGTCCAGCTGGAATCACTCAAAGTGGCTGTTCGTTGAAACCCAGGTCTTCTTTTTGCTGGCTTTTGCCTTTAAATATGTGGACATGAGATTCAAGCCAGCATTCTGGTATATCCCAATTAATCTGGCTCCATCTCTTTCGGTTCTATTATGTTCCGGATATTTTCCAACTATTTCTCCATAATTATGTTCTTTTCTCACTTGTGCTTTGAAATCTCCAAAAAAAGATTTTAATGTTATTCTGCGGAATCCTGCCTATTACTCCCTCCATGCTTCCCCAAAACTCAAAACCCAAATTTATCCTGTTTTCCGACTTCTGACAAGATGCAACTGAGGTAGTCAGACTAAGAGCTTATTTATATTATATGTTATAATTTTTTTGTTATATGTTTAAAACTAAATAAAAATAGCTAGCAATGTCGACAGATAAGTGAAACCTTTAGTTTTCTTAATGTTATAGAAATACTTTTTCAGTTTGTGGTCCTGGCTGATATGAAAAGTAATTAAGGAGATTAGGGATTGACTATAAGCTTCGTTGAAACCTAATGAATATAGAATCTATTTGACCTAGTCCAAATACCCGTTATATTTGATGAAACGGACACTCGCCATCTAATTCTCTGGAAATCCCTCTGTGGGCCCTTACTAATTAGACTATGTGTTTGTGAATGATTTACTAAATTCCATTCCAACTCTCTCTACTAATTTCGGGAACAAAGTTGTTGAGTAGTTTATTAGCATTGATTGAGTTTAGATAGTAATTTGTTACAATGATTATTTAGTAGGAATGTTCCTTTTTAATGGCGATGGTTTTTGGATGAGTTAAGATGTTTTGAATTTCCTTCGATTTAAAAACTATTGACGTTATATTCTTAATGCTGTTAGAAAAAAAACCAAAAACAATAATAGTATATGAATAAAGTTATTTTCTAAGCAGGTGATCGAAAAGAAATCAGGCAAAAACAGTATCAGGAAAACGGTTATACAATATTGTATTTCCCAGAATTTTTATAAAATCCTGATTCTTAATAACAAATTTAAGACATAATAAAAACATTAATTCGAATTCTACTAACCATGGATTTTGTAACAATTATCCACATAATAGGCTCATCAGTAACTTAACGAAGCACAAAGAGGAGTGCTGTTAGATAATAACCTAAATATAGTTATGAAATTTTTCTTGCTATAGAAAGGTTTACAGCATACATAATTATATAAAATAAATAAATAAAAACATTTAATAATATTGTACGGAGTAATTTTTTTAACAAATAAAATATAATATATAGAGTCACTGTATGGGATCTAGAAAGCGGTGTGGTCTAGTGGATAGAGCGCTAGTCTGCTGTGCTCCGGGTTCTGGGTTCGAATCCCGGTTGTGACGGAATATTAATTATTCTGTTATTATGGAGAACCTCCTGGGGCAGACCCAGCCTGTATTAAGTGGGTACCCAAAAATGGGGAAAAAACCTGGCGGCTGAGCGTGGTCTCGGCTGAATCACCTTGTACGGCCGTTGGCCTTTGAACAGTACGAATCTCTATTTACTACTCTATGTAATGAGCTCTAGACTCTTCATGGGTTGTAGTAGCATAGGTGTGTTTTTTTGTTTGTTTTTTTATTTTGGTATGGTGCCTGCCTATGCCACGAATTCTAGGAAGGAAAAAAAAAACAGTTGATCGAATCCTGCTCAGCGTTATCTGCAAAAATCAAGTTTTACTATTATTATTATTATATAATATCCTTGCACCTCCAAAACAGACCAAAACGAACCGTCATAGGTTTATTATGTAGAGAGGTAATATTATTTCTGGGCAAAGGACTGGGAAGGAGGTGATTAGGCCGAGATTTCGCTTAGATGCTTGTTAATTGTTTTCTAAATTTGGGTACCCACTTTATGTGTACTAGGAGGGCTGCCCACAGCTAAAATAACAAAATAAATAGTTATTCAGCCTCATTACACGGATAATATTAGACTAGTCAATATGGTGTTCATTTTACTTATGTTAAACGAACTACATATTATGCATAGTTCCAAATTTTAAATTTGTCTACTTTTCTATTTTGCGATTTCGATCAAACTTAAATTAACCGAAAATGTTATTTTATTTTCGGAAAGATCAATGCAAGAGCTTTTCCCAAATCACTAGAACCACTTTCACTTAATAACTTATTCTTCACATCTTATCTTCAGAGCATTTCAGTTGTCTTGAATTTCATCATATTTAGTTATAGCATACCCTAATACATTAAATTTCATTTATTCATTTAAATTATCGGAACGGTAGCAGATTCTAGTTAATAGCCTGTAACTTGTTTTGTATGTTTTTATTTTTATCTTTACTGGCTTTTTAAGTGTTATTTAAGCCAATAGAAACCTTTAGAACCGAATCATACGCATACTCAAACTTTTGTCTTACAGTGTTATATATATATATATATATATATATATATATATATATATATATATATATATATATATATATATATATATATTACTTTATCGTTCTTGTATTTCAACCTTTATTCCCCTTATTCATTAGCGACTTTAGTAAAAATTGTTGAATTTTCAGTCGCCAAAGCTGTCATTATATGTATGTATGGGTCTTGCCGCTCGACATTTTTGATTTCCGTGATTTTTGACCTGTTATTCTCTATCCTTTCGTGAACATAAAACTATAAATTAAAATTTTTTCGGGCTAATACTTTTAGTTTTGCTCTGTTTTTATTCATTATAGAGAATTTTTTAAACAACTTTCTTCACTATTTAGGCAATAAGTTGTGAGGACAAAAAATACAAAGCATGTCCTTATCATATTTTTAATACATATATATATATATATATATATATATATTATATATATATATATATATATATATATATATATGTATGTATGTTTATGTTTTTTTTCTAGGGAATAAAGGCATCCTTCATTAAAAACACTTAGTATCTATATTTTTCCATTTTAGAATTTCTTTAGTCCTAAAATACTTTTTTCATTAAAAATATGTAATATATTTCTAATATTATGATTTTTTTAGTAAATTATTCAAACATTATTATAAATATCCAATACACAGCCCAACTATAGAGAAATTTTGTTCATCGTCAACAGTGAGGTATTTTTTGTTGAATTATATAGACATCAATTAATTTTTATTCTATCACTCTCTATGTATAATAAAAAAAAATAAAAAACTATACTGCAATTGAAATAACAATGTAAGATTTCATTATTGCAAAAAATATTTTACTTTAATAACTGTATTTATAGTAATGAACTATAAAGATAAATAAAATTAAACCATTTTGAAGTATTATCTGTGTCTAATGACAATTAACTATGATATAAAAATTTGCCGATTTGGTAGCTTTTGAATGTTTTAAATTTAAATATTTTTACTATGTTAATTTATTTATTTGAATTACCACATTTTATCAAGACGTTATGCTGTCATGGGCTAGTATTCTATATTACAAAAAAAAAATAAGTATTTGTATTTTTTTTTGTAATATGCCAGTTATAAATATAGAATAACATAGTCAAGATTAGTCTATTTATAGTTCAAAATATCCGTTAGAGGCGTTTAATGGTTGTTAAGTGATATTAGTATTTAAAAGTTGGATGTTTAATCAGCCTCATGAGCAAAACTCATGTGAACAAAACAATAGCGTTGCCATTCGGAATATCGAAAAGTTTAGTATATAGAATGAAATATGGTTAGACATCTTCCTTTCCTTTCCTACTATACATCATTTCTTGTTCCGGATTCATGAGTTATGAAGCAAGTGATTATAGGAAATCGATGAAGTGGTGAATAAAATAAGTTTTCTATTCTGTCCTTTAATTATTTTTCGGGATTCTCTATCCATCATGTAAGGCTTCAACATGGCTATCAATAAATCAGTAAATTAGGTGCTGATTCATATTAGTTTCCCTCGCGTGTCTTCATCACATTAAAATTCCTTATTAGAAGAATGCAAGAATGTTAGAATGTTCTATGTTTCTGGTACTAAAAGCAATTAATAATGTCTAGTAATCTGTTCAAAAACATTAAAAAGGTGAAAGTTGCCGTGATATGTTATTTTAAAATGAGTAATGAGTAAAGCTAGAAAGAGATTGTGCTTGAAGATTTTTTAATATCATTAAAAATCCTAATTATTATTATTATTGTTTTTTTATTCGCAAATGCGTTGCTGCGCATCCAGCGAATGTGAGGTGTTATTTTTCTCTTGATCAGGGTCCTGAATTTTCAGTTTAAAATATCTCTCGGCCATCGTCTTTTAAGTCTTCTGTGGGTCTGCCCTGGTAATAGTGAGGGAGAAAGAGAAGAAACAAGTTGATTTGGATGGTTATGTGTTGAAGAGTGAACCGTGTTATATTTGTCGTAAGTGTAAGAATTTACTGTTGGAATGTTTATGTCATTGTGTATCGTGTGATTCGAAACATACCATAGTGCGTGAACAATTTTTCGTAAAATTATGGACCGAGTTTGTATTTTGTTTGTGTGTACGTGTTTTGCAGAACCCCAAAGTTCTGCTCCGTATGTACATATTGGTCTCAGTAGAGTAGTGTATATCAGTGGCTTGTTTCGTAAATTTAGTGGTGATCTGTTACCAAATAGATGTAAAAGTTGTTTGTAACGTCTTGTTAATTCTTGTCGTATTAATTTCCTATGTATGTTCCATTTTAGTCTTTTATCCAGGTATAGTCCGTTGTTGATTTTCACTGCTAGACAAGTGTAACTTTCCGCAGACGAAAGCTCATCATGGCTGATTTGGAGGTATTTATTTGTATTTTCCATTTTTGAAACCACTTTTCCAGGTCAAATAATAAAAAAGTAATAATAATTAGGAATAAAATCATAATTATTCAAAAAACTTCGAAATAATAATGTTTGAATCAGTTATTATCTAATACTCTATATTAAAGGAACAATAACGGACCCTTAACGGATAAGTTTTAAATAATGAAAACATTCATTTATGAAGTTTATTTTTTATAGTTATTTATATTGCTTTGACTTACATATAACATTTTTGCTTTATTAACATTATGTAATTTAATTTATCTTGTTTTCTTACATTAGAAATCTGGTAACTCTTTTAAGAAACTATCTCACCTCTTCTTTAAGGTACCAGCAACCTAAAACCTTGACTATAAATAATATTTGAAGTTAGTTTTCTACATTGATACTGTGAATAATCATATTATGAATGTAAATAAATTTGCAGAATATTGTGCAAAAAGTTTTCTGGGCTATCTAAAATGGTGAAGAACCAAGTCGTTACAAGTTGCAAAATAAATTAATATTTACCTTACACATACGTATAAATAAATAAAAAAATATATATAAATATATATATATATATATATATATATATATTTATATAAAATAGTAATTAAAAAAATGCTTAGTAAGTCTCGGTGTTTTAATCAAGCCCCGACAGGAATAAAAGTCCTTTGGTCAACCAATGTTAGTTCTCACAATCAGATTTCGTTAAATTACCTTAATGCTTAATTGCCCATTCAAAAAGTAACTAACGAACGAAACAAATAATCATTAGCTATAATTATATAATAAGAGACTTAAGAACAAAACAATTCATGATTATTTTAGCCCAAAAGAACTCTAAACGAAATCGTTGATTATTCTTTATTTATTTAAAAGAATTTAGAAGAAAAAAAAATTAGGCAGTCAGCAAATACTTTTATAAATTCGAAATTTGCACTGCAATTTCATTGAAAAGAAAAGTACGTTTTTATGAGTGTGTTTTCACTTTGTAAAGATATATCATCTTGAATTATGCCATCTTAATCCGAATGTGACTGTAGGCTGAATGAGTTGGTGGTTATCATAAAAAAATTTTTTTAATGGACCTTCCATTCGTATCTTGGAAATTCGGACATTTAGGAATAGGCTTTTAGCTGTTTAAAAGATTGATCTATCAGTGAAAGAATTAAATTATCGCTCTTTTTTTGTCTTTATCGTTGACTTTTTTGCCTCTGTTGATATTGACGACCCTTAATTTTCTCTGTATCTTGAATTTCGGCATCATGATTCGAATTATTCTCTGTTTTAGAAGATTAATCCATCTATGGAAAATTAAAATGGATGATTTTTTTTTAAATATTTATACCGCCGTTTGTTTTGTTTTATTTTTTCTATAGGACGCTTAATTTTCTCTTTCTCCTCAACCGTTATTGTTAATTTGTTTGTTGATGTAGAAGTTGTTTGATTTTACTATCGCATTATTTTTCTTCTTATCCCTATATCACTTAAACCTAATTTATTTTTAATTTTCCTCTTTTGAACCGAAATTCGTAAATATAACAGGATTTTCGACTCAAAGGAGATCTTGCATTTTTATTTTTAATATATAATTTAATAAAAACATTATGATATTTAAAATTATAGGTAAATGTAAAAAATGGAGATATTTTAAAATATTGTTATTTCTTCACTGATATTGTAAAGATATTTTTCTATTTCTCTCAAGTTCAATTATCAAAGTTTAACATCCAAATACATAACCTCCTAGACTGAGTTCTATTACTTCAAAAGTAATCATTATTTGAGGCATATTTCAATGTGTAACATAGAGATAATCTCAGTTTCTGTTCCAAGGAAACAAAAAACACATTTGTTTTATTTAGTAATGAAGTATACACTGTGCTTAATTGAAATCTGTATAATTAAAACGAATTTAATTTTCAAATGTCATATTTTTGTGCTACATATGATCCACGAAATGCTACAATTCAAATCTTTCAATCTAAATTCCTCCGCTTCATCTGTCACTGTCCCTTTTACGTAACCAATAAATCATTACACAAAGACCTCAACATACCAATCGTAACGGATATCTTTAAATATACTACAAACATTTTCGCGACTCACTCGCTGGACATCCAAACCTACTGGTGCAAACATTACTGACTGATACAGTACCACAAAACCCATCAAGGAGACTGAAACGCCTCTGGAGCAGAGGCATGCAGAGATCTACATCTTCAGCAGATCTTCCAAGCCAAGGAGTGCCTTTACTGGGAGGTTTCTTCGCTCACGAATTCAGAAGAATCCTGAAGAATTTTTTTCGTAATGGTCATCAATGTTACAATATATGCCTGAAGGTATTTGTATATTACTTGTCAAATAAAAAAACAAAACAAAAAAAAACCATGATCAAGATATTCTTTTTAATTTCGTTTTACCACGATTTAAATATTGACAATAATATCATCATGGTTTTGCTTCGTATGTTTTAATACTTTCATCTAAAGTAATGCGTTAATAATATTTAAAAATATCGATATTTTAGTGCCAATAGAATTAATATATTCATGATATTAACTTTATGTATAGTAAGAGATAAGTTCTAAGATATAGTTATATACCATTTCTTTACTCGTTTCATTTGCAATTGATTTTAATTCAATTAAATACTAAAATAACGATATTATAAATATCGAAATTTTTGTGCCGATATTACACTGGTATCGATAATGTTCACTGTAATTGATATCGATATCCTATCTGTAGTGGACAGGCGTACACACACAGACCGCATGGTAACAAAATCAAAACATTTACCCCTGCCAAAAATCGCATAACGCGCGTATAGAAGTTTTCACTTAAAAAAGCAAACAAAAAAAACCGCTGCACATTATTACACAATAGTTTATTTTTAAATAACTATATTAGAGTATCTGTTTATATAATCATGTATAGACAGTTGACTAATATGAAAATCAACAAATAAATCAAAGGAAAATGGCCTAAAACGGTCTATCACCACTGCTGATTTCAAAACGCTGTATCTCTACTATTTTTTAACCGATTTCAATTATTATTTTTTCGTTTTGTAAGAAATTTGATTCTCTATCGAATATCAATAGTTCAATTATTTAGCTAAACGAACTATTTTTTTATTCGTTGTTCAGGTTCAACGTATCTTGATACGTAAGCCCTCAAATTTTGAAAGGGAGTAATTTTTTTAATTTTGTCGGTGGATTTCAAAGGTCCGTTATTGAAAATAATAAACCAAAAGCATTTGTACTAGATTTCTTTACTATTTATTTTTCTCCTTTATCAATAATTTCCGAGTTATCAGGGAATCACATTTCTTATAAGTTGCGGATTGATCATATAAGACTTTTTTTTTCTCTTTGTTCATTTCGGTGTCATCTCGAAAGCTTTTCGATTTTTTTCAATCTTCAATAATAACCGCGTTTCGTGAGTGTATATTGTGTGACTTAAATATAAATCGTTCCATTTTTTTTTTCATAATCATTCGCAATTTCATTATTTTTATCTTTATTTGTTGAGTTATTGAGTTGAATAATTTATATTCGCCCGCCATTTTAAAGCTAATCTGCGGATATCAACGTATAGGTGTTAGGATTATCATTGGATGCGCTTGTATTTTGTTGCTATAATTGAAAAAAAAAAATGGTTTAGTAGTTTCGGAGATAAGCGCAGTACTAGAAAACATGAAAAATGGTATAATGTAGTATAGAGTTAGAAAAACGTTTACATTTCCTTAATA
Organism: Piezodorus guildinii; assembly: GCA_023052935.1. Classification (NCBI taxonomy): domain Eukaryota; kingdom Metazoa; phylum Arthropoda; class Insecta; order Hemiptera; family Pentatomidae; genus Piezodorus; species Piezodorus guildinii. Next base: position 70,727,387 of record CM041293.1, read on the forward strand.
TTTTCTGATATTCCTTCCTATCGAATATATTAGGGTTGTAACTAAAAGTTTGTGACGCTCTCAATAGATTTTCTGTTATGATTTTATTTGTTTTTAGATGAAATAGTTGTAACAAAGGGGCTCATATAATTTCCTTCAAATCTTCGTTAATACAAGAAAGTATAAACCACCGTCCGTTGACAACGATAAATGTCAGAGCAAATACATAAAGGACAGACAAGGCGGTTGGAGAAAGTAATGATCCGCAGGGTGACAGAAGATATCTAACCGATTCCTGGATAGCTAACAGGTGCCCCATCTCACGGGGCTACGGCATTAATCATGGAGAACCCATGGGGGCACCCTCATGCTTCATTTGCCCCACTTTCCCGTACACACCATTTTTCCGCCCAGTCCTAAAATTAGGCCGATATACTTTCGTCATTGGTGAACTCATCTTCAATAACTTTCATTACCCCAATAAATCAACAGAATCGTTAAGTGGGTATGTCAAGTCTCCCTCCCTCTCACTGTCTCTCACTCTCTCTCTCTCTCTCTCTCTCTCTCTCTATATATATATATATATATATATATATATATATATATATATATATATATATATATATATGTATATATATATACTAATATTTTCAATGATTTTTTCTCACATTTCGAAAATTGTATGACCTAATAGTATTGGTTTTGACTGTATTTCTGTATACAACATGATGCCGCGATTCCTAGTTTTACGATATCCACTATCATTTAGAACATTATTTTCTAACGATTTAAAAGTAAAACACAATGCAATCATAGATGGGAAAATTGAATATTCTGTAATCAAGTGGTGTAAAGAGTTTCAACAGAATCAAAAACCTTTATTATTATAACACATTAGCAACTATTTCAATACTCACGCCAGTGCAGCTCTAACTCTACTAATAATAATAATAATAATAATAATAATAATAATAATAATAAACCCGCAGGGGGTGACTGATGGGTGCAGTTACCGTGGTTTTACGGTCCCCCGGGTTCCTGAGTACAGTACACCACCCTAAGTACACACAGAACAGCCCACTAACACATCCACACTGACATGAAGCACACTCACAGTACACACCCTAGGGCTACCTTCCCTAGGAAGACCTGGCAGCAGGTATAAAATGCATTTACCCAAATAACAATGGTGCGAACTAGAAGCCAAATAGCCTCGGACGAATCCAGAGTGAGGGCTGCTCTGGAGGGAATGGATTCACAGCCCTCGACATCGGCAGGCAGTGCGAGCGGTGCCCCGATGCCGTATGGAACCGTAAGACCGGCAGTCACAGGTCTCTCCACCTTAAACTCTGAATCGAGCTTGGAAGCTCCCATTAAGCATCCCGCGCGAAGAAGAGGAACAAATCGCCAAAGGAATTTGCAACCCCGGATGAAGTGGACCCGCAATATGAACCTTGCAGTAATCCGAGCATATTTCTTGGCTACAAAAGCGGAGACTGAAAAAACAGGATATCGCAGCCGAATAACTGAATACTGGAGTGCACAGTTCCCAGAGATTGAAGTCACATCTCAACGGCTAGCTGACCAAGTCAAACAAATCATGAAACGGAAGTTTCTGTCAGATGCGGAAATGAATGAAATCAGAGTGGAAATTGCAAGAACACTCAATACTTTTGCCAATCATGGTACAACTAGCAATTTGACTGAGCAGGCTCAGGAGTGTAATGAGACAGCAGTTACAGAGGAGCAGCCAGACAAGCAGAGTGAGCAAGATGACCAGTTAAGGCTAGAATTGAAGGAAATTTTGATGCGAGAACACATCAAGTTTGAAGGTATTCCTCTGCAAAACAGACCGTCACTATCTCGAGTGCCTTATGGAAAAACAACATTAAAAATTGTCAAAACCATTGACCAAGTGTTGTCAGATAATATGACAAGTGAAATGATGGTTTTAGAGATCAGTCATTGGATATATGTCGCTGCCAGAACGGTTGCCTTAAAACTAGGTTTAGTTAAAGAACGACCAGATAAAGAAAACTGCACTAAACAGGACAAGGACAAGAACCCTCCATGGAAGAGAAGACTCTTAAATAGAATTGAATCTCTGCGCCGTAAAATTGGAATTCTTACAAATTATCTAAGAGATCCAGGCCACGCTTCAATCAAGCTTAAGACGAAGGTAGATGAAATAATTGTCTCACATATTGGAGGGGTACAAGCGTCGGAAATGAATCTAGAATTAGCTAAACTTATGGAAAATATGAAACAGAGGCTGGCAGTATATGCGAATAGAATAAGGAGATACACTGAATCAGCTGAAAGGAAGAAACAAAACAAAAGTTTTGCCAATACAGAGAAGCTTTTCTATCGACAGTTGTCATCCAGAAGTTTAAATACTAGTAGCAAATTGCCAAACAGTGAGCTTCTGATCGATTACTGGAAAACTATTTGGGGTACTGAAAAATCATATAAGAAGGATGCATATTGGTTAAAACAATTGAAAGAGAGTGTGGCTGATGTACCGATTATGCAAGCAGTCGCGATTCATGAAAAAGATATTGTCGTGGCTCTAAAGAAGATGAAAAATTGGAAGGCAACCGGGCCAGACAAGCTGCATAATTACTGGCTGAAAAACTTTACATGTGTCCATCCACTACTCACAAGTTGCTTTCAATGTTTTTTAGAAAACAAAGTCGAAATTCCTGAAGAGTTTTGTACCGGTATTACCTACTTGATACCAAAAGGAGAAAAACAGGAATTCGAACCAAAAGATTTTAGACCAATTGTATGCTTAAATGGAACATACAAGCTGTTAACATCAGTTATCAATAACAAGTTAAAAAATCATTTAAATGATTACAATTTAATGGCTGAAGATCAGTTAGGGACGAGAGATAACGCAAAGGGATGCAAGGAATTGCTTTTCATTGATAGCTTCATAGCTTCACAGGTGAAGAACAAGAAGCGCAACATTTCCATAGCCTGGATAGACTACCAGAAGGCATATGATTCAGTGCCCCACGATTGGCTCTTACAAAGTCTACATATTTATAAAATAGACAAAACTATAATAGAACTGCTAGAGCGTCTTATGAACTTGTGGAAGGTGTCTTTAATAATGCCTGGTGGTAAAGCACAACTATGCAACGAAAAAATACCTATTTCTAGAGGCATATTCCAGGGTGACTCCCTGAGCCCGCTTTGGTTTTGTTTGTCCATCAACCCTTTAAGTAGATTGTTGAACTCATCAGGTAAAGGTTATCATCTCGGACAGGAAACGATTGTTTCCCATTCCCTTTACATGGATGATATTAAATTGTATGCCAAGAATGAAAACGATCTACAAAGCCTTCTTGAAGTGGTAAGGACCTTTAGTGAGGATATTCATATGAAGATGGGACTGGATAAATGTGCAGTACTTCATATTCATAAAGGAAAGTTGAAAGAATCAAGTAATATGGAGTTAACTAATAATGCAGTAATTAACAGTTTGAACGAAAATGACTCTTACAAATACCTTGGAATACATCAACTTTTGGAGTTTAAGAAAGATATAAAAAAGATGTTTGAAGAAAAATTTAAAAAACGAGTAAAGGTCATCGTCGGAACTTATCTTTCAGGCAAAAACATAATAAAATCCATTAATACATGGGCCATTCCAGCATTAATGTATTCCTTTGGAATTTTAAAATGGAGCAACACTGATCTGGAAGCTTTGGACTCCTATCTAAGAGTGCAGATGGTAAACTCAAGAAAGCGTCATCCGAAATCATCTGTGATTAGAATGTATCTTCCACGAAAATTAGGAGGGCGAGGCCTCATAAGTCTAGTGAGGGCGTGCCACCAAGAGGAAAATAATCTAAGAAACTACTTTAGAACATCTGGAACATCAAAAATCGTCTCAACGATCAAAGCTCTGGATATAGGTCTTACTGCATTAAATCTTCAGAACGACCAGTTTCGCTTGCCTGCAAATCAAGAAGAAATGATTGAAAAGTGGAAATCTAAAGAACTTCACGGAAGATATTACCACAATCTAGTAGCAACCGGCATAGACAAAGGTGCATCGCTAGCATGGCTGCGTAATGGTAATTTGTTTCCTGAAACTGAAGGATTTATTTTAGCGATTCAGGAGCAAGTTATTGCCACAAACACCTATAGGCGCCGTATATGTGGAGAAGCTATTTCTGAGCTGTGCCGTATGTGTAGAACAGTTACAGAATCAATTCAGCATATCACGTCAGGCTGTCAAGTGCTCGCTGGAAAGGAATACTTGCTGAGGCACAATAACGTGGCTAAAATTGTTCACCAAGTGTTGGCCAAGAAATATCATATGCTGGAGGAAACTTGCCCGTATTACAAATACACCCCACAGCCAGTCATTAATAGACAGCACGTCAAGCTGTATTGGGACCTGGCCATCATAACTGACCATACAATTCCACATAACAAGCCAGATATTTTACTGATGTTAAAGGCAGAAAAATGTGCAATGATCATCGAGATAGGGGTGCCATCAGATGATAACCTGCACAAGGTAGTTGCAGAAAAGGTCAGAAAATATCAGGATTTGGGGGAAGAATTGAAGCAACTGTACAAGCTCGACAAAGTGAGAGTGCTGCCGTTGATCATCTCTACTAATGGCTTGATCCCAGAGATGACTGTTAATTCAATAAAGGAGCTGGATCTTCCCCTCAACATTCTGGAAGAGATGCAGAAAGCTGTGTTACTCGGTACTGCGAGTATTGTTCGAAAAGTACTGAACATAAAGGATTAAGGTTTACTAGCCTCACCCTTGACTTAGGTCCAGGTAGGCTCTAATGCCAGCGAAAGCTGAGAACAAATAAAAAATAAATAATAATAGGCTTAGCGAACCCGAAGGTTCGATGCCGATACCACCAAATTCCGCCTACACAGACTCGTCCAATGCTCACCATTCAAGCCCAAGCTCCCGAGATCAGCCTTAACGCAATCCTCCCATCTCCGCTTCGGCCTACCTTTCGGACGCCTACCAGTCGGATCAGCAAATACCAACTTTCTCGGAATCCGTTCGTCATCGAGCCCAACAACTTTACTCGCCCATTTGAGTCTCCGCGATGCAATCAGCTCAATTATATTCACAGGATGCAAGTTCCGCAATTCCGCGTTATGCAACCTTCTAAACTCCCCAGTGGCCTCATCTCTCTTTGGACCAAATATTTTACGCAATACTTTATTTTCGAAAACCTTAAGCCGCTGTTCATCCTTTAAAGTAAGCGGCCACGTTTCACATCCGTAAAGAACCGTTGGAAGAATAATAGTTTTATAAATTCTAATCTTTAAGTTTTTAGATAGAAGCCGCGAACTAAGTAACTTAGCAACTGAATAATAACACGCATTTCCCACCTTTAACCGGGACTTTATTTCTTCCTGGATTTCATTTTTTCTAGTTATAATTGAACCTAAATACTTGAATTTCTCTACGTGTTCAAAAGTATGACCTGATACATCAATATCTCCAAGATCGACACCGTTTCTGCTACTAATCATATACTTCGTTTTATCGGTATTTAATTCGAATCCTATTTCTTTACCGGTTTTTATTAACACACTTGTATTTAGTTGTATGGTTTCCGTGTCTTCACCTAGCAGTACCAGATCATCGGCATACCCCAAAACCGGAATCTTGTCACCCATATTTAAGCCTTTCTCGGTACACATCACCTTTTCTATGACATATTCTAAAGCTATATTAAATAACACGGGTGAAAGGGAGTCACCCTGTTTTAAACCCGATCGCACCTCAAATCTCTCGGAGTAATTATGACCGATTCTAACTTTATGGAATGTTTCCGACAAACACATCTCTACTAGGTTTACTAACTTTCTAGGTATTCCCTGTTCAATCATGATGTTATATAGCTTCTGACGGTCTATTGAATCATAAGCCTTTTTAAAATCGATATAAAGTTGATGGACTACACCGTTGTATTCCAATTTTTTCTCTAATATTTGACGTAGGGAAAATATTTGGTCAATAGTCGAGCGATTCCGCCTAAAACCACATTGGTAATCTCCGATAATTTCCTCAGCGTATTCCGTGATTCGACTAGTTAGAATTGACGAGAATATTTTATAGCATACTGGGAGAAGAGAGATCCCACGATAGTTGTTACAATCCGACCTCGGTCCTTTTTTGTGAATCGGAATAAGTATTGATTCTTTCCATTCCTCGGGAATTTTTTCAGTTTCCCAGATCTTTTTAACTAAAAAATGTATTTTGGAAACGCCCGCTTCTCCACAGGCTTTGATTAATTCACTCGTGATATTATCATTTCCTGCAGCTTTATACCGTTTTAATTTTCCTATCGCCATTTCGACTTCCTCTTTACTCGGTGCGTCTATCCATGGTTCAGCGCTCTGATATTCAGAGAGAGGAGATTGATTATTATTTTCCGTATTTAAGATGCCGTCAAAGTGTTGTTTAAATTTATTTAATATCTCAGAAGGATCCGCAATTATATTGTTATTTGCATCTTTAATCGCATTCAATAGAGGTTCAAATCTTTTACGCGATTTGTTTATACCTTTGTACATCTCTTTTACGTCATTTTCGTTTCTGTGTTTTTCTATTTCTATTATTTTGCCTTTAAGATACTCTCTTTTCTTATTTTTTAAGAGTTTTGAAGTTTCATTCTTTACTAACCGAAAATAAGCCACATTATTATCGCTTGGATTATTTAAGGAATTCAGTTTAGCGGTTTTTTTTTTTCGCACATATTTTGACAATCCCTGTCGAACCAAGGTTTGTTCTTTTTATTTTCAATTTTTCCAAGACATAAATTACCGACCTCTTTAATATTATCCCTGATCCCTTCCCATAGTTTGTTTACATCTTTGTGTTCCTCGTCTGAAGATTCCAAAGCTTCGAACCGATTTTTTACTTCTATCGCGAATTGTTTTCTAATTTCGAGGTTGTTCAATTTAACTAAATCAAAATTCTCGGGACGAATATAGTTCGGTGTTCTCTTTTTTGTATTTAGTTTTTGTCGAAGTTTCGCGATTACTAATTCATGATCAGAACCGCATTCTGCACCCCGATACGATCTCACGTTAATTATGCTACTTTGCCATCTGTTTTGTATTAAAACATGATCGATTTGATTCCGTGTTTGTCCATCCGGCGATGTCCACGTATACTTATGAATATCCTTATGTTTAAATGTAGTACTTTTGATTACTAGGTTTTTCGAAATGGCAAAGTCTATTAGTCGGGTCCCATTATCATTACTATATTCGTGCAAACTTTCTTTACCGATTGTAGGACGATATACTTCTTCCCTTCCAACCTTTGCGTTCGCGTCGCCTAGTATTATCTTAATGTAATTTCGTGGTAACTTATCGTAAACCGACTCTAGTTTATCATAAAATTCGCATTTTACTTCATCATCACTGTCTTCGGTGGGAGAATGAATGTTTATAAACGCGATTTTAAACCAACGCCCTCGAAATATAGCAACCGATATTCTTTCACTAAAGAACTGTACGTCCCGTAAAGCGGAAAGAAATCTATTCCTAATCAGAAACCCGGTACCTAGACAATAATTAACGCTCCCCCCGTACCAAATAGTATACTTTCCTTCTGTTAACGAACCCTCTCCTGGCCAGCGAACCTCTTGTAATGCAACGATATCTAAATGGTACCCCTTAACTTCATTCGCGACCGACTTTAACCCACCTGCCGTATTTAAACTTCTAACGTTCCACGTCCCTATTGTTAGATCTCTAATTTTGATCTTGCGCCATGATTCCCCTGAAGCAGTCCCCACCCGGAGACCCGAACGGGGGACTAGTTTACCTCCGGATAATGAGCGTTTTACCTCAGAGGAATCCATGACTTTTGGTGATATTTTGTGAACTAAAATATGTGAGTAGGGCGTTCGAACCTACGTCACACCCTCCAGCAAGCCTGGGGGGCCGCTCTCATTGTTGGTCAGCGAGTCCATCGGACTTAGCCGGGAGGAGCTTCCGAGGAAATTCCACCGACCATCCCCACATCCGCCACCCGTGGGACGCTCCCCATACGCGGTAATGAGATCCGCGCGAGGCTAACTCTACTAAGTATAACATATATTTGTTCTTAATCGATATTAACATTGAGGTTATATTATATAACACTAAAATTATGCTTAATATTCACTACATCCTCTCTTCTCTGAATCTGTAGTAGATTCCGCTTTGGAGGAACAACCATTCTTTCACTTTGATTAACGAAATCATCTTTCGCTCAGGCTGAATCTCTTGTGTTGAGTTGTCTTCATCATCTCTTCGACCCATACTCTCACCCCAGAAGAAAACAAACGGTCTCCTTGAATAGGCAATTATTCTTGCAGAGGTATACACCACTTTTAAAGCATCTCCTCTTACCTGATTTCCAACGGTGCTTGTTCATTGCTTCTACTTCAGAAAATTTACGAAATGTATTACATGGCTGCCTAATTAGAGGTTTCTGTGCCTCCACTTGTTCCGCCTGTCTGTCCCTCTCTCGAGCCATCTCAAATGTTAATAATGCAAAATATTCTCTTCTATTCGGCATTTATCGCAACTCCATTAACACCTATTGAGAGTTTTGTACAAGTGCGTAATATATTGATCGATATATATATTGTGTACGGTGTGTAATACATCGATCCCTTGTGTCTTGAACCCTCGATAAAAAAATAAGTTTTTACGTAACGAAAAATATTCATTTAATTTATTTTTGACCATTTCATAAGTTACTATATTCTGATGTGGTAAACCAATTGAGGTTAAAAAGTGTCCTCCCTCGCCTAATACCCAAATACATTTTTTTGTTGGGCCTCACTCCTTTCCGTCAATCCGGAAGCCAAACGATAGACCTCGAACTTTTTGATACCGCAATCGAATAAAAGATGGTCGTATGTCTGTTCACTTTGACCGTCATTTTTATAAATTTTGTCGTCTGTTAGTTCGAATCGAAATAAATAGCTTTTGGCTCCTCCATATCTCGTCAGAAATAGTGTCAGTTTGTATGATATTTTTTTTTTTTTCAGTTCAGTTCAATCGTCAATCGTTTTAATATATTCATAGGTATATCTACCTTTTGTTAAGGTCGCCCGTTTTGTATTCCACGCCTGCCTTGTATTCATTGACAGTGTTAGATGGCGCTGTTCGGTATTGGGAGAACGCTTCATCGGCTAGTTCGTTTAGCCGGAGCTATAATATTTAGCCGGAGCGCTAGTTATTTTTATATTTATAGTTCGTAATTATAAATATTAAAAAAAAGAAAATATGATTCATAATACGAAGACTGATAACATATGGACATTTTTTTAACCTTTAAAATGCCATTATCTACTTCTAAATTATCTAATATAACTTAAAAGTTTTTATTCACTCTTATTATTCTCACAGTTTTACGGACTATTTTAGTGATCATTAATGCTTTATCATCTTTCTTAAATACTTTTAGCCCTTTTATCTTTGGCAGGCCGGTGTAAAAACTAACAAAGTTTGCACAGAATATTTATTGAATAAACGTATAAACAATAAAGAAGTATTTACAGTAAGAGAACAGGTTGTAACCTCTCTATTTTTATTATCAAAAAACAACACATGTTTAGTTTTGATAAAAACGTTTCAAAAGATCGATTATTCCAACCTCTGTAGATTTGCCTTGGGAGGCTCTTCTGCTACATATCTATTAGCAGTATTTTCTACAACTTTTCAGCTTAGATAATATTTTTTTCTTAAATCTTTAGCTTTCCAATAGTAATTTATATTATTTATTCTTTGACGAGCTTTTTTGCAACTTAGTTGTTTCTCGTTCCTAAATTATTTTGCCACTTCTTTCGGTCTAGCCTGTATCCCTCTCGAAGACCCCTGGAGGCCATGCCTTCCTCCACATCCTGTAACCATCTCTTTCTGGGCCTTCTCCTTTTTCGCCTTTCCATAGCTTTATAGATAAAGGTCATCTTTTTCTATCGTTCCTCTGTCATTCTTTTTATGTCCATACCATTTTTGTATTTTTATATCCATTTCGTTTATTAATAGAATGTTTTCTTCTTGGGCATTCTGCCTAGTAAGTTATTTATTAATAAGGTATATATTTATTGCTAAGATCTGCCAAGTAAGATATATATTACTTTTTATATTTGCATAATAAAGCATTTACCCAAAAAAACAAAAACATTTCTGCTCTTTTATCTTTTATTTGGTAATAAAATTCTTGCATATTTTATAGTTATACATTTTTAATAAATGATAAAAAGCAGAAATGGTTAATTATTTCCAATTACCAAAATTAAAGGTACCTTTGAGAAAGAAATTTAAACAGATTTGATTTTTTAAGTCCTTTGACATTTAAAAAATTAAAAGGAAAGCTGTATGAATATATAATGTTTAATCAAAATCGTAAATGCTGTTTTTGAGAAAATTGTATAAAGATGCAAAATCCATGGCTTAAAGTGGCTTAGTGATTCGTTGATTTTAATGAAAAATTTTCTGTAACATCCCAGTTATATAATTGTATTTAATATGAAATTTTAGTTTCTAACGATTTCTCATTTTTGAGCTACTTGTTCGAGACGTACCACATACACACACGAATCTTTTAGTGATATTTAGATAATAACGTTTATTTATTTATTTTGAAAACTCAAATTCGTAAATTTTCGTCATATTTCTTTTATAAGTAGGTAGGGAAAAGTAAAAACAAAATTACAACTTAAAATATCATTCTTTAATAGTTATTAAGATAGCGTTGGAAAAATAAATGTTTCATTATTATTTCGAATTATTAAGATATTATAATTTTTATTTTTTTTTTCTTCATTTATTAAAAATAAAATCTGTACAATCTAATGTCCCTATTCTAATTTTCGTTTCTTACTAATGAGTCTATTACGATCAACTGTAATTGTTAATTATTTAATAATTGATTTGATAATTAAATAAAATTTGTCATTTTCCTATTAATACTATTTATTATTGCAGATAAGTAATATTACATAAATTTTAAAAGTTGTGATTTAATATAGCACCACTTCCATGCACGATATTTTTCTAGCAATAGAGAGAAAAAAAGTGTTTTAAACTTCTTTTTATTATAAGCTCATATTTTCTCATTATATGTTAAAATGGCTATTTATGTTTAAATTATTAAATTTTCAGTTGTTTTGTTTTTGTATATATATAACAATTTCTCGTTGAACATTAAACATAAGAAACTGCAAGCCTTTTCAGTTTTCATTATCTTTTTCATTTATCTTAAATTACAGCGTTTAAGGCATATGTTCAAATTAGATCGTTAAAAAAAAAAAAAGAACATGTTTTACCTACTTACCCAAGTATCTTGAAAGGTTGTGCATCAGAATATTTTCCTAATTATGCAGAAAATCGAATCTTATCATTTGAATACTGAATAGTTTATAAATAGTTTGAACTTTCATTTTTATATACAAACGTAAAAGAGAGATACACATTTTGAAACAAGCGATGCTGCACAACTTAATTGGGTTTCTATTTACACAGCTTATTTTTTTTTCCTTTTAGGACAATTTTTAATATTCAAGTATTATAAAAAATAAACCACCGTAACAACTATTTACAGTAGTTTTATTCTCGAAAACGACTTGTGTATGGCATTCAAGTTCTTTGTAATAAGTTTTCCAGAAACGCAATACGTAGACTTTTTCACTTCTGAAATAAATAAGTGGTTTCATGATGAGACCTAAATGCTAAAATAATGTATTTTATGTCTTTCCATGCAGTATTTAAAATTGTAATGATCATTTCAACAAAGATTTTTAATCATATCAGTTTAACGACTGATTTTTAATAAAAGTGTTATTTATTTATTTTTGTTGGAGATTTTGGAAAAATTCTATTTTAATTATCGATAAATATATTAGTTATTTAAAATGTTAATTATTTTAATTTTTAAATGAATTCATGAAGTTTTTCTCTATATGTATTAGTTATTATTATTATTTTTCTTTTTTAACCAACAACAACTACACCACACAATACATTACGTGAAACAAATAAGCTATCATTTAAGATAAGTTTTATATCCTAATAAAATTTATTATTTTTTTTTTTTTTTGAAAACCTGTACTTCTTTAATCCATAAAGGGGCCCTGGGGTTTTGTACTTATAAAAATTAGTACTGTTTCACAGACAATGGCCGTGCAAGTAATGAATAGGCCCAGATCACGCTCAGCCGCCTGTTTCCTGAATCTTTAGGTACCCATTTTATAGAAGCTGAGTGTTTCCCAAGAGGGGCACCATATCCCAGTATAGCTTCACGGCTGAATAAATAATTCTGCAAAAGCCGGGGTTAGAACGCGGGACTGGAAGGGCAGCAGTGCTCTATATATCAGACCACATTGCTCCATCATCAGAACAAAAACGGTCAATAAAAAATTATTTGAACTCATATCATTTGGATTTATTCGACCGATTCTCTCTAATTGTTAAATATGGAAAATATACAGCCACTAGGGTATAATAAACATTTGGATATTTTTTTTATAATAGCTGCTAAATATCCAATTTTTACTTTCACTTACCTATATATGAAATATATAGTAAGGGAAAGTATTACGATCGTGAAAAATTTCGAATTCCAGTTTTCAACGGAAATAAGAGTACACGTTTTAGCATCCCCTGAGTCTAAATAATCTAGTCTCACAAAAAGGTGTGTGCGTGTGTGTGTGTGGTAACTTCCGGGTGAAAACGATAAGTCCTAGGAAACTGAAATTTCATATTTAAGACCACTATACGTCCGATATGATAAATCTTTTTCATCAAAATCGGCCGACCAGAAGATCTACTGTATACCTTGCATTTTGCACCTTTTATCGTACAGCTAATATTCAGATTCAGGATCATACAGCTCCTTAAATTTTTCAACTGTTAAAATAAGTTCTTCTTCCATCTCGGGACAGGTTAGAACAATAGTAACAATGGAAAACAACAACAATTAGTAGGAGATTAGAAGAAGGCACGAACTGGAATGTAGGAGGAACCGATCACGTACGAGTATGGCCAAAGTCTACCGAACACTTTCGGAGTCGACATTACCCTCCAAATTTATTTATTAAAAATATGTCTACAAATACATGTATATACAGCCTTAAATCTAAATATATACAACTAGGAACATGGATCTTAGTTTTGCCCTTAGGCATTTTAAAGTTCTATTTATAAAATATTTACAATGTGCGCGGTATGCGCTTGGGGTATTGTGGCTTGAGCCTTTATTTTTCATAATTAAATGGGGAGGGACCATTTTGTTGGGGTTGAGGAAAATTCGAGTCAGACTGCAGAGTCCAAACCCCTTCCCAGGGCGACCACGTCGACCAGGAGGAGAGAGCCTTGCCACCTACCAGGTGCAGGTGGGGGAACAACGTCCCTGAAAAGAGGGTTCGCACAAGCCTTAAGCCCGTCAATGAACTTGACGTGCCTCCGGCTGATGAACTCTGTCACCGAGGGTAGTTGGAGTTCCTCGTGGAGGGCGTCATTTCTCACCCGCTGGAGCGTGGTTCCTCTAGCTATCCTCCTGATGAAGGAGTTTTGGTAGCTCTGCAGCCGTTTGAGTGTGGTTTTGTATAGATGGCGGAGCAGGGGCGCACCATGGAGTAGCGTTGGTCTGATGACTGCTTTGTATATCTGGAGTTTGAGTCGCAGCGAGAGCTGCGGCGAGACCAGAAGATGGTACAGCCTGTGAGTATTGTTACGGGCCAGCTTGATTCTCTCACGCACATGGCTGGAGAGTGTCAGGTGGCGGTCCAGGGTAACACCCAGGTAGATTATCGAGTTCGAGAGAGGCAGTTTTACACCGTCTATCACAAACTCGGTGGGTAGCTTCTACTTGCCCTTTTGAAAGGACATGATGATGGCGTCCGTCTTGGCTGGGTTGACCCTGATGCCGATTTTCTTCAACTCCCCGACTATGACGTTGGCTGCTGCCTGTGCCTGGTCTCGTGCTGTCCTGGCGCTTATACTGGTGGCATAAATGGCGATGTCATCAGCTTAGGCAGCTACTGTCGCCCCCGGATGCTTTGTTGAGACCACTGGTGTCGTGAAAACGACAAACAGTAGTGGCCCCAGAACAGACCCTTGAGGTACCCCGCAGATGGTATCGCGTGGAATCGACAGGCCTCCGCCGACCCGTACGACGAAAGTTCTTCCGCTAAGGTAGCTTCGGATCAATCGGCATAGGGGGGCGGGGAACCTGAACTCCTCCAAGCGGCGGAGCAACAGAGTGTCCAGGGCTGTTATTAAATCAAATTTCTTAAGGAATTCAGGCAAATAGCTATTGCTTTCATCGCGCATGTCAAAGTTGTAATCCCCCATAAATATTATATTTTTACCAGTTGGGATGTTTTCACAACTTCGCTCTACTGCTGCTTCAAATATTTGTTTACTGGCAACTGGAGACTTGTACCCATAAATGATATTTGAATTATTTACTTTAAATTTGAGGAGATCTAAGTGGCCATTATCACTATACTCATGGACATGATGGACATTCTTGATCTGTCGGCGATTCTTTACGTATACTGATTTTCCTTGGCATTTATTTATTTTATCTACATTCGATCTTACTACTTCGGTAAAACATTGAATTGGGTCATGGTCATTAGCAGTTCACTAAGTTTTACTGAATGTCAGTATATCTCCTCTCGAAAACCATTCATCGTTAGCTATGCAATAGTTTTAATTTGTAGTGAGCACACGTTTTGATATATTATTTTATCAACTTCGAATTCTTTTAAATTTTGTAAATACATTTTTAACTTTTTCTCATTTATTAATCTGTCCATTTCAGATAGAATTGGAAAAGCTTTCTTGGGCGGCTAAGGAATTGTAATTTTGCCAAGTAAATGCAAACCGTTTAGGGATGTTACACGACTTAGGGCAACATAGAACATGGACCTCATTATCCTCTTGCATTTATTAAAGTCAATGCAAATCCCTTTATAAGTCGGTCTATTTTATGTATATATTTTATGCCCATTTTTAATCTCAACTCATTTGCCAAACCATTTAATTCAGTTATTTGTTTCGATTGTAAAGATTGCAAAATTCGGGCTTTCCTATTTTCATTTAATTTACCAACTATAAAATCTTTTGCCACCGATATAAATCCTTGGCCATGATGCTAAATGATTCTTCTCTCATTAAATTCGGTTACATCAACATTTTTCGTGAACAATCTCGTTGCAGATTTCGGTACCTGATCTAATCCTACTACTCTTGTTTTCAATGATTGTATATCGTTTACACTTACAGTACCATGTGCAATAAAATTGAATACAGCTTTGAACCGCAATTCACCTTTCTGCCTTATAACCTTCGAGAGCAATACGATTATCCCATAAAGGGTTTCGGTCAATTACTGTGGAAAATTCATTAGATGCAAATTTATAAATCGGGTAGTCCATTAAAAGTGGGAGCTGATGAAGATCGACAAGGAGCACGGATGTTACTCCAAACGGTTCATTAGTTCCTCGGATTTGCAACTACCGACAATTGATATTTCAAAGATTATTATCAATTTAATGTGAAATAAATTTTCTCTTATGCTGTTGGCAACGTTACTGGATGATGAAGGCATATTACCTGAGTTCTGTATGGCAGGTATTTGCAAACGCAGTATGTAGTGTGACACCGTGTATTAAGAACGAAGCATTACCTGACGATGCACATAGTAGCTCTACAATCTTATCTTTTTCTGCGCCAGGTCTGTTATCAAAGTAATAAGTTATTATTTGATATAATATATCAATTAATAACTTATTGCTATATCATGGCATTAATTACAGTACTCTTTCCGACACCGGCCGATTCAATCAGAAATATTTTTAGGGGAACTTTGCGAATTTTGAAGCAATTACGAATTCTCTTAAATACGTGCATTAAGAATTCTCTTTTATTGGAATTAAGTTTGCAGATGATCTGATATATCTTGTCGGTGGTCATTCTTTGAGGCGTGGTAAATCTATTAGCTACATCTTGCTTATTGGCACTCACTTTACCTCCTTGATCTAAAATATCAGTTTTCTCATTCTCATGTAGGTCCATGCCATCGTCATCGTCACTTTCTTAATTATTTTCCACGTTAGTTTGTAGCATTTCTAGAGGCTCTTCCAATAATTCATTCCCTCTTATTGCGAATTTTTCTCGGTCATTTTTAAATGTCCATAATTTTCCTTATAAAGGGTGTAATAGTTCTGTTTTTTCACTTTTTTATTTATAGCTGAAGTAAAAGAGCCGGCTCTCTGTTATAGTTATCAGGATCCTGTGTTACTTTATATTTCCTGTGTCTTGTTATCGCAGGCTTCATTATTTTTTTAAAGCCAACTCCTGTTCATCATCGTTATTGTCCTATTCGTTGCTACTCCCAGTTTTGAAATAGTTGGCTAAAAATTCTTCTAGACTTATGTGTTCTAAATTCATTAGGCGCTTTTCATATTTTTGGATTACATCTTCCATGTAAATATCTTCGAGGTCCGGTGGTTGTTCCTGTAATAATTTCTTATTCGTCAACATTACGAATCTTTCATTCCGTGGAGATGTGTTTATAAAAGTCACTTTTCTTCTGCTGCATCGTCTCTATTTACGTTTTATAACTATTTACCTATATTTGTGCTAGCCCAGTGGAGTGGGAGTAAGTAGTAAACATTTATTTGACTAGAAACTTCATTATTTTGAACTAATTGAACCTGAAAGGTTAGAATAATATTTCATAATAAATCAAATTTAAAACATTTACTGTAAACAAAAAAATAAAAACTAAATACCAGAAATAAACTTACCTCTACAGGTTCAATATTCATTTATTTAAAAAAACAACTAAATAAACAAGTAACATTAACTAAAGAAGACAAAATTGCACAAGCAATAGCATGCATTCACTGTTTTGTAACCTCCCTTATTTTTGAATAAATTTTAATTAAAAGATCATATGATTTAATCAGAGTGAGGGTTTGTTCCAACACCAGTTTTTGTCAGCTGTGACATTGATCTCACACAAAGGTAAACTGAGCAAGCAATAAGCAGCATCTTGAGCATACAGTAAATTGCTATTTAGAAATATGTTTGAAATTTATCTTGCAGTGTGTAATTGTCTTCTCTTATTTCAGCGTCAGCATTTCTTAACAATTTGGACAATCCTGAGTTTACTCTAGTGATATAGTTAATAATGTAAGACGCGAGACCGTATTCCTCCAGGACGAACTGTATGCCCATATTGGACTCGAATAAATGTAATATATCTTTGTTATAACAATTTCTGTTTTGACAATTTCTGTTTTTGAAAACATTGAATTGGGTCATGGTCATTAGCGGTGCACTGAGTTTACTGAATGTCAGTATATCTCCTCTCGTAAACCATTGATAGTTAGCTATGCAATAGATTTAATTTGTAGTGAGTACACGTTTTGATATATTATTTTAGCAACTTCGGATTCTTTTAAATTCTTTAAATACATTTTTAACTTTTTCTCATTTCTTAATCTGTTCATTTCAGATAGAATTGGAAAATCTTTCTTGGGCGGCTAAGGAATTGTAATTTTGCCCAGTAAATGCAAACCGTTTAGGGATGTTACACGAATTAGGGCAACATAGAGCATGAACCTTATTATCCTCTTGCATTTATTAAACTCAATGCAAATCTCTTTATAAGTCGGTCTATTTTATGTATATATTTTATGCCTATTTTTAATCTCAACTCATTTGCCAAACCATTTAATTCAGTTATTTGTTTCGATTGTAAAGATTGCAAAATTCGGGCTTTCTTATTTTCATTTAATTTACCAACTATAAAATCTTTTGCCACCGATATAAATCCTTGGCCATGATGCTAAATGATTCTTCTCTCATTAAATTCGGTTACATCAACATTTTTCGTGAACAATCTCGTTGCAGATTTCGGTACCTGATCTAATCCTACTACTCTTGTTTTCAATGATTGTATATCCTTAACGATTACAGTACCATGTGCAATAAAATTGAATACAGCTTTGAACCGCAATTCACCTTTCTGCCTCATAACCTTCGAGAGCAATACGATTGAAAATTATCCCATAAAGGGTTTCGGTCAATTACTGTGGAAAATTCATTAGATGTAAATTTATAACAATTTCTTCCTACTTCCAAACTATTTCATTTTAAAAAATTGCGTGTTTCATTTATTGAATGCTGTATAGCCATCGTGTATTTCTCTTCTGTCATATTTAATTTTTGTAATATTTCAGAAAATGTTCTGACTTTGGCTGCAAGTAATAATAGTTGATAATAGCAGGTTGTAAAAAAGTATCTTTATTATTTTAACTGTATCAGAAAAAAAAATTGGTATTCGATCATTTTTGTTCTCAAAATCGCTCATCTCGAGGGCCTGTTATAGGGTTAAATTTTTGTTTAAACCGAATTTTGCAAGGACTACTCATGTCAAAGACTTTCTGCGACAGAAATGGTTAAAAAGAGAGTTGGCTTGCCTAACTGTCGTATCATAGCTAATACAATAAGTCCTTTTTCCTCGTTTCTTAATAAGCAGGATTAGACCTGATTTCTTTGATGAACTGATATACGGTATCTATTTGTATTAAGTTATTCAGAAATTCATGATTTATTAAACTTTTAGCGGTAATCCTAGCACCAGAATTTTTTGTTTTACGCAAGCATACGTTATTATTAGCTAAACGTTGCCTTTCTAGTTTCTGTTTTGCAATACAGAGAACCACGAGTGCACGACCTACGATCAGCGCGCCTACATTCTGACTTGGTCCGGTCACTGTATGACATAGTCGGTGGTACGTTATAGGGGTGACCAACAAATATCTAAATTGTTAATTGCGTGACAGGGAACATTTTTTTTCGTTTTCCACTTTTTCCATTTTATTTACAACGAATTCTACTTTCATGATACTGCCGATCTTTTCGTTTCAAATATGCCTTATATATTTTGATATCATTGCTTTTATACAAAGGCGTTTGCAACAAATATTTCATCACAGTGGTCTAATGGTGTCGTACATATAAAACGTAGTTTGTAACGATAATCGAGGGATAACAAGGGGTTGGGATAAGCGAATGACATTTTTTTTCTTTCTTTTATTTTTGCTCATCACATAAATTATAAGGAGCTAAGCAATCGTAGAGAGGGGAATTGTGCCATATTATCTTTCACAATACATGTTAATGATTCGATCATTCGATTATGGGATCATTCGATTATTCAAATAATCGAAGTCCGATCATTCGATTATGACGATCATCCGATTATGCCCACCCCTAATCTGTATACCAGGTCGGTTCTGAGTTCTTTCATCACGGTTCTATTCCTCTGCTTTTTGCTGTCTCTATATGGAAGGTCTGCTCTGAGTTATTTTATTATGGACTGATTTATTTCATTCTTTGTTTCTCTGTATTCACCATCTTTTCGACGTATATTTTTCGTTATTATATTATTTACTTTTTCTCTTAGTGAATATTGATCATCTTTCCTAAGGACCTTCATCATTGTCTTATTTCTCTTATTTTCTGTATCCGTCATCTACCCTAAGCTCCTTCTTCTCATTGCCGTATTTCTTTCATTATATACTTCTCTGTATTCGTCGTCTGCCCTAAGCTCCGTCATCATTATCTCATTTCTCTCTTTTCTCATTCTCTGTATTAGTCATCTGTTCTAAGCTCCTTCTTTTTTGCTTTATTTCTTTGATTTTCTGTTCCTCTGTATTAAATATTTTTCCTATTTTTCATCTTATTTCTCCTGTTCTCTTTTTTGTCTATAGTCTGCACGATCTATCAGCTCCTTCATTGTTATTCTATTTTTTTCTAATTTTCTGGAAACATGAACTTGCATTTCTTTTCTGGTTATTAATATTTTCTGTGAAGGAACTGATACTGGTTTCATGAGCTGGAATATCAGTCACATCAATAAAAAAGTTAAAATTTAGTTGTACAATTTCGGGACGCGGTATATGTTTTATAACCGGGTGCGCTTTATTGTACTTGGATGATACAAAAGAAATTCGCGAGCTCTAAATGATATTTTATTGAGTTTATCCAATGTTATCTGTTAATAATTGAGTTGATAGCATCGCGGAGACTCAAATGGGCGCGTAAAGTTGTTGGGCTCGGTGAGGAACGGATTCCGAGAAAGTTGGTATTCGCTGAACCGACAGGTAGGCGTCTGAAAGGTAGGCCGAAGCGTCGATGGGAGGATTGCATTAAGGCTGATCTCGGGGGCTTGGGCTTGCCGGTGAATATTGGACGAGTCTATGCATGCGAAGTTTGGTGGTATTGGCATTGAACCTTCGGGTTCGGTAAGCCTATTATTATTATCCAATGTTATCAATACAAATGAAAGAGAGTCAGGTCTGTAAGAATTGTGTTCCTCTTATCTGTTAAAATGTTGGATCCATCGCTCGTCCTCGTTGTTCTGGGTGTTCTGAGTCCTCGACCAGTATGGACACCAAAGGCTGTGTAGATGGAAACCCATGTCGACCGGTTGCTAGACGAAAGAGAGAGTCCTGAAGAGCTCTTCCCTCTGATGTAAATTCCCGACTATGGTGAGGCTGATTCCGTCTGGAGCAGATTGTCGAAAAAGAGGGACCCTGCGTTGGGTAGAATTAAACATTGAAAAATATATTTTACAAAAAATAATTTTTAAAAAGCTCTATTAATTTTAAATTGCCGGTAAAAATGTCTTTAGAATATTTAAAAAAAAATAACTATCACACCCTCTTCTAAACTTTTGCTAATTATTTCCTGCATGCTTATATCATTTAAAATCAAGGTGGGAGTAATATTCATACTATTAATTAAGGCGATTAGTTTTAAAACCAGCTCAATCCATTTCCAAATATTGTACAGGAGGCACAGAAAACGTTTTAGAGCCATGCACTATGGTTTAATTGTTATTATTAGTTTTTATTCAAAAGAAGGATTTAAGACCCACTTCCAATATTTTATTATAATCTGGTTTCTAAAAATTTAATTTTTGAATTCGCCTAACATGGAATCCTCATACTAGACTGAAACGACAGGAAACTGCTCGTAGATACAGATTACTATAACACTTACTCCATAAACGCTCAAAACTTCCTACTTACTACAAAAAACTCATTTATATCACAATTATCAGGCCTATTTGGACCTAAGGCTTTGAGCTATGGGGGTCTACTAAACCATCAAATTCCTTTCGCATCCATTCCTTGCAGTCTAAAATTTTTCGAAAAATCCTCATTGCTCCTTACTTTGTTACCAATAAAATGATCCATAATGACCTAAACATCTCATTTATTAAAGACTTGCTTCGTTATAGATATACCCTTTTTCATTCCAAACTCCCTGCCTACTCAAACCCGCTTATCCGTGACTTCTCCTCCATATCTATTCCCGACAACCCACCGAGGCACCTTAAAAGAAGATGGCCAAGAGACCTCCGACCTTAAATTAGACATTGGAGTGCTACCAGTGGGTAGTTTCATCACAGGATTGCCATGTGTTCTAACCATATAGCAATCATATTTACTTGTATTGATTTAATACAGTTGAGTCGGTTTTGTAGCAATCTGGGTAGCTATTGGTTACTTTCGTGGAATAAGTTGAAATATCAAGTCAATTTATCGGTTCAAGTCCAACATCGTTTTGTGAATCTTGTTTAGAAAAAAAAAAAAAAAAGCAATAGTCATAGTACAAGCAATATTAATAGTAGTTTAGATTTAATACCACAAATTTAAATATATTTTTATACTGGACTGAGTCGGTTTTGGTCAAAACGAGTTCACTGATAGATGTAATGCATTGAGAACTTGTAAAATTAAAAAAAAAATAAAATTTACCAAAAATGTGGATTGAGCCGGTTTTGAAATTAATCGCCTCAATTGTAATGCCATCTAAAGAAACCCCATCAGCACATAAATATGGTGGATTTGGTACAACCACTTTAAAATTCAAAATAGATTATTCACATAACATATGTCCTTATTTTAGTATCTCATGAATAGTGCTGGAGCTCCAATCCAATATAGCTGTGACTGATGAGAAACACAGTGTCATCATTGACATTGAGGTACACTGTATTTCTTAATCTACTAAACGATATGTTATTTTGACTAATACTGCTCGAAATTAGTTTAGCCAATATTATAAATATATTACTGTCTTATATTTGTTTAACATTAAAATTAAACTTTCTTATTTCTACATCTTTTGCCAAACATATTATTTATTTTTTGATTTGTTCAAAATCAAATTAGTAACTTAAAACAATCAGATATTTACCTTAATGTATCTAACTATCTACATTTATATAAAATACAACTGTTATATACAACAGTCTTTGACAGTGTACCTAATAAGCTAAAAAATAATAAATTACTCACATACAAAATAGTTCTCAGAGATAAATGGTACCTTTATTATTTTAAAAACCCTCCAGTTCTCCAGTTCGTACAATAAACTGCAGTTAAACTTTTAACAGTACAACCTCACAGCGCTGAGTCAAGTTTAAAATTACTTTTAATTAGTTTTTATCATTGTTATGACATTTCTCTTATGTTTTCATGGCAACATGTTTTTACTTAAAATATAACACTATAATTTAATAACAACTATAATAAATAATCACAGCAATAATGGAGATTTTTCTTAATTACTTAATCCATTTTCTCTATAACTCAATGTAAGAGGCCCTTAATTATTATAAATAAAATAAATCAAATGAACTATTACAATAAGAGAGAAATTCCATTTGTATCTGCTGCTCAACTTCGCTGAGTTGCTATAGTACACAGCATAACGCATCAATCTGTAGACAATTTTCAAAGAACAAGTAGAGGGAGATACTGCCAATTTAGAAATATATTTCGTTCATGGACATATATAAATTCAGCCTAGCCTCAATATATTGTATATGATGATGCAGGATTCCCAGTGAGTCTAGGATTATGGTCTCCGCTACGTTTTGCATCTGTTTTCTTTCGAATCCATACCTCTCCAAAAATGATCCAGTATCGACTGGGATGGTCCCCCTGCTTCCGAAACAAAGTCCCGTGACCGTACATTTCCTTTCGCCAAACTCTTCGCGAAATATTTCTTGTAGGTATGGAATACATTTCATATAAATGCTTTCCTTCTCCTCCTGAATTTTGTTGCCTTGTTCCCGGTCATTTGTTTCGTATCTGATAGTAGGATCCACTATCAGTGCTTCGTTTTCTGTGGCACTAAATGCCAAGATGTCCACAAATCTAGTTGATCCCTCGGTATCAAGGCAAAACACCTCTTGGAAACATTTGTATTTTTTATTTTCCAACAGTTCTGTAATCTCCTTCTTTGTGCGGTTGTGTCAGCGGGTAACGAGAAGCATGTTATGTGGACATTTACCTAATACATGTTACCTTTATAATACCTAATACAAGGAGTTTCTGACTCTCGACCGCATCTGCGGCAGAGGGGCCCAACTGCTTCATTAACCTGGCACCTCAACCCCAGGATTCCACGAAATGGTGCGTAGCTCACGTTTAGTTTATGTGCGTTGGTCCACTCCGATCCTGTAAGAATCCTTCGATCAAACATAAATCTATTACCGCATGGGCTTGCTTTGAAATTGACCACTCCTACGCCCTGCCACTTGTATTGGCTTAACTCCTCAAAAGACTTTTGCCTCAAGAACTTTCTTTACCGTGAGAGGGGCCTCCATACTACTCTCCTTCGGTCTGCAATAGTGCGGTGCACTCGTGGATCTCCTCCCTTAAGTTAAAAATAGTTTGAAACAGGGCGTCTGTTACTCCGGCCAACCTGTGGGAAATCGCCTAATGAGGAGCTTCCCACAGACATCGCAAAAGCCCCAGACCACTGTATCGTCGCAGCAAGTAGAGCATAGAGGAGCAGGAGTTTGCCGGTATTAACGAGATTTTCCATATCCCGATTCAGCCTACAGACGGCTTCTTCGTCAAATTCCAATTAACCTGTAAAACGACATCTTAGATATTTGATGTACTCATTATCGAGAACAGAATGAATTTCCTCTCCCGTATCCTAACAAAACTTTGATCCCGCCAACTTTCCATAATATGTAATAATTTACGTAGTGGACATATGAATTCGACATGACTTCTTGTGATCGCTTTATTGTTTCAAATTACGAGACTTATCCTCTCAGGTAATTTGTTATCAGACACTGCTTCGGCGCATAGTCATTTATATGATATATTACGATATTTGACACAGTCCTCATAAGATGTCTGTCATAAGAATAGACCATCTTTCATCATTTTAAAAATTTCAGTGGGTAAAACGACCCCTAGGTAGGTAGTCTACTTTCTCATCTCCTTTAACTATCGCCAATCTAAAGTACATGTAAAGTTTTTTAATGAGCGACATAATACCCTCAGAATTTTCCACTGTAGAACACTGGACATTGACAGTTGACTCCTCCGAACCAACCATTATTTCTTTTTCGATCGAATCAACCACATTTTCTTGTTCTTTAGATAATAGTGGGTCTGTTGTATTGACAAATTCTTATTAAATTATATTCGAATTAATTAACCAACTTTAAATACCTTTAGTTAGGAATGACCGAGAAGAACAACTAGAATGACCCTTGTTTTTTTTTTTACTCTTTGACCTCGCCAACAATAGTTAAAAAAATCGGTACACATAACCATGTAATACTGTTCAATCTATAACCTTAAAGATAATTTTCTATCCTCGTCGCCAAATGTGTTCCCGAAGGAACTACAAGTGGAGGAGCCTGGGTAGATTATGATTAAGACACCTGAGTGAAAACATTGTAAACGAAGTATATTTAATGAAACATAATAACCTGGTTAACGCAGAAAGAGAGACAAGCCAGTGATACGGGAGCATTCTGCCTAGCAACCATGCATGGATCCCCTCCACATGGAATTGAATAACAAACCGTACATCGATACACAACAGTAAGTGAAAGTAAAACAAATAATAATAAACTTAAATCCTCTGAATTATTAGTTACTCGTGTTTTTTATCTATTTCGTTCTTATTTTATCTTCTAAAAGTTCATTAAAAAAATGTTATTATTTGAAGTGACGTTTTAGTTAAAGGTAAAGGGTGATTCATATTGAACTTTCCGATTTCACAAGGTCATTACCCGAGTACTAGAGGGAGTGGAAGGGTGGGGACTGTCAGCCGCGTCATAACATGCAGTTGCTATAAGATAGTGCTACTGCCCATACATCTCCTGTGTTTCCCTGCCGTCTGATATCTTTGCGAGGTGGCATTGGGTGCCCCCCTCCTCCGATCTTCTGATTAAACCCCATGCAATTTTTTTTTTTTTTTTGTTACCTTTAGGAAAAGGTGTACAAGCATCGTCCCCGATCTACCGATGAACTGAAGGCTGCCGTCACTGAAGAAATTATTGCTATTCCTCTTAATATGATTCACAGAGTCATGGACAACATCCAGAAAAGGCTCGGTCAGTGTTTGGACAATGGAGGTTGACATATACAAAATATCATTTTCAAATAATAATAAAATGAAACTGCATTCTATAGTCTTTAAATAATAATATAATTTTCATCTGGCTTTGTTTTTATTATGCACCACTTTGATATCAGAAAGTTCAATATGTCTCACCCTGCATAACAATAAAACAAGAGCACAGGTGGAAATCTGATGATGGTGTGACAATTATCTGAAACATTTCAACTAAGCTAACTGTGTAGGAGAGAATAATTAGGTTTTGTGGGGCAGCTTTGGCCATTAATCTTGGACTAGTGGTTCAGTTTCCATTAGGGTAACCTCTGCTTCTCTTACTAAATAGATCGCCTCTCTCATTGTACTCCAATATATTCTATCTATAGTCAGCTTCATCAGAAGTTAGGTATGACTATTGTTACGTTTGTATGATTATTCCTTTGGACTTCTCTCGGAGAATAGAGGTTTTCATATTTAATACTTTAGTATTGTGTTGTATTTCTATACGGGAATTCTTAAATGATTCTACATTTATTGGGTTAAAAGTTAGGTATATTTTTATGACCATAATTACACACATGACATTAGGAAGGTAATAATAGAGCTAACATCTTGTTAATATTAAAGATAAATATATAACACATAGTGTCAGCATAAGTCAGGACTGTTTCGTTTACGAATTGTAAATGACTTATATAAAAAACGAATCAATATAATAGAAAGAAGGCCTATAATTTAGCTCCAAACCTCGGTGGACGGACTAGACTTTACTTTCCATTATTTAACCGAAAATAAACAAATAATTAAAAAAATCTTGGCGGGCAGCACAAGACTTTCAATTACTTCCGTTTTTGAAATCGATTAAAGAATTGTCAAATACAGAGATGAAAATAATTGAAACTAATAAATAATTCATTAAATTTAATTGACATAGAAACATGTGTTTTATCAAAATATGTATAATATTAATATCTAAAGCAATCAGTTTTATCGGCTTTAATAATAACTTTTACAAGATTGTGTATAAGATAATAGTTTTTCTAAAATTTTTAGCGTTCCAACGCCATATTTTATTACATGTATATTACTGTTCTTTTGTTTAGAAACTGAAAATTGCAAAAAAAAAATATTTTTGCAGTTCTCCTTCATTTAGATATCGAATGCGATCATTTTATATATTTACCTTTTTTTATCAATGATAATAAGATAATATGGTTATTTCTTTAGAATCTACAAAATTAAAGGTACTTAGAAGGAGAAAAATCTGGTACGGGCAACATACGACTTTCACTTACCTCCATTTTTAAAATCAATGAAAGAATTTTCAAATACAGTTAGAGATAAAAATACGTGAAACTATTAAGGAATCAATTAAACTGAATTTCTATAGAAACATGTGTTTTGTTAAAAAATCTATTATATTATTATCTAAAATAATCAGTTAGTTTATCTTCTTTTCATCACTCTCTATTAACTTTTAAAAGCTTGTATAAGATAAAATTTTCCTAAAATCTTTAGCTTTCCAACAGTATACCTTCTTCTTTCTCTTCGACTCATTTGCCTTTTAGCGTGGGCGAGCTCCCAGCTATTGGTACCAACCATCCCTGTTCCTTGCAAGGTTTCTTATCTCGTTCAGAGTTTTACCTCTACGCATTCCTATTCGCTCCATGTGAGTGTTATAGGAGGTCCTTAGGCGTCCTCTTGGTCTTCTTCCTGAGGGCCTTACCTCCATTGTTTTAATTGGGTCCGGTGGTGGTCCATTCGGCAGACATGCCCGTACCATCCTAATGGCCTCTTCTCTAGGACTTCCCGAACAGAGCATACATTAAGCTCTTTCCTGACCCCCAACGGTATATCATACATGTATATTACTGCTCTTATGTTAAAAATTGCACTAAATTTTTTTTTTCACTTTTCTCCTTTAGTTGTTTTTTTTTAAATTCCCACAACTTACATATTTACCTGTTTTTTATCAGTGTTAACAAGATAATATAGTTATTTTTATAGACTCAACAAAATTAAAGATACTTTAGTGAAAGAAAATTTAAAATATCGGCATTTAAGCCCTGTCAGACCATTTTAATCAGAATGGAACCTACATGATATTGAAGACCATTAAATTTTACATTGATATAGCGAGTTTAATTAAAATTGTCAGAACCGTTTTCGAGAAAATCGAAAAAAGGTGCAAAATGCATTGTAGAAAGTGGCTTTTCTGGTTAGCTCATTTTAATGAGAAAGGTTTTGTAACGTCTCGGGCAAATATTTGCCTTAAATATGAAATTTCAGTTTTATAGGATTCACCGTTTCCGCCCGAGAGTCACCACACACACAGAGACCTTTTTGCGGGACTTGGTTATTTAGACTCAGGGGACCCTAAAATGTGTATTTCCGTTAAAAACTGGAATCCCAAAATCTTGACGATCACAATACTTTCCCTTACTATATATAGTAAGTGAAAGTAAAAATTAAATTATCGGCCTTTAAGCTCTATCAGACTATCAAAATCATAAAGAAACCTACATAACATTTAAACTCAATAAATTTTACATTAATAACACTCACTTATTGTTGGGCGCTACAGTTCTTGTAGGACCTGGGCCTCTGCCACCGTTTTTCTCCATGTCGCACGATCTACAGCTAGTCTCCTCTAATTTTGAATTCAATTTTCAATCCACTGACGCCAGGGTCTGCCCCTTTTCCTTTTTTTTCTCCTGGTGTAACATTTAGTCTACAGGACTTCATTTTTTCCACATGTCCTAGCCATCGCGGCCTTATCTTCCTAATAGCACAGAGGATATCAGGCTCTCCATACAATTCCATTAGTTCAGAGTTACATCTGATTCTCCACCTGTGTTCTTCTTTCATAACTTCAAAGATTTTCTCAATACCCTTTTTTCCCAAACCAATAGAAACCTAATAGAGCTCTTCTGTTTGCTTTGGTTATGGTCCACGTCTCACTGCCATACATTACAACTAGTCTAATATTTTTTTTTTATAACAAAAGCTTCGCTTTTCTGGAAAGGCTTTTGTATCGGAGAGCTTTATGCAGGGCATAGAAACATCTGGTCTAATCAAATTCTATGTTCGAGCCGTTTATGAGAAAATCGTAAAAAGGTGCTAAATGCATGGTATGAAGTGGCTCTTCCCGTTAGTTGATTTTGATGAAAAAGTTGCTGGAACATCTCGGGCGTATAGTTGTCTTAAATATGATATTTCAGTTTCATTCGACTTTTATTTTTCGCGCTAGACTTGCCACATACGGACACAAGAACACACACACAGACTTTTTTTTTTCAGAACTTGGTTATTTGGACTCGTTTGACACTAACACGTGTATTTCCGTTGAAAACAACAATTTTATCGCAATACTTTCCCTTATCATGCATTTCATATATAGCTAAGAAGTGAAAATAATAATAATAATAATAAGCTTAGCGAACCCGAAGGTTCGATGCCGATACCACCAAATTCCGCCTACACAGACTCGTCCAATGCTCACCATTCAAGCCCAAGTTCCCGAGATCAGCCTTAACGCAATCCTCCCATCTCCGCTTCGGCCTACCTTTCGGACGCCTACCAGTCGGATCAGCAAATACCAACTTTCTCGGAATCCGCTCGTCATCGAGCCCAACAACTTTACTCGCCCATTTGAGTCTCCGCGATGCAATCAGCTCAATTATATTCACAGGATGCAAGTTCCGCAATTCCGCGTTATGCAACCTTCTAAACTCCCCAGTGGCCTCATCTCTCTTTGGGCCAAATATTTTACGCAATACCTTATTTTCGAAAACCTTAAGCCGTTGTTCATCCTTTAAAGTAAGCGGCCACGTTTCACATCCGTAAAGAACCGTTGGAAGAATAATAGTTTTATAAATTCTAATCTTTAAGTTTTTAGATAGAAGCCGCGAACTAAGTAACTTAGCAACTGAATAATAACACGCATTTCCCACCTTTAACCGGGACTTTATTTCTTCCTGGATTTCATTTTTTCTAGTTATAATTGAACCTAAATACTTGAATTTTTCTACGTGTTCAAAAGTATGACCTGATACATCACTATCACCAAGATCGACACCGTTTCTGCTACTAATCATATACTTCGTTTTATCGGTATTTAATTCGAGTCCTATTTCTTTATCGGTTTTTATTAACACACTTGTATTTAGTTGTATGGTTTCCGTGTCTTCACCTAGCAGTACCAGATCATCGGCATACCCCAAAACCGGAATCTTGTCACCCATATTTAAGCCTTTCTCGGTACACATCACCTTTTCTATGACATATTCTAAAGCTATATTAAATAACACAGGTGAAAGGGAGTCACCCTGTTTCAAACCCGATCGCACCTCAAATCTCTCGGAGTAATTATGACCGATTCTAACTTTATGGAATGTTTCCGACAAACACATCTCTACTAGGTTTACTAACTTTCTAGGTATTCCCTGTTCAATCATGATGTTATATAGCTTCTGACGGTCTATTGAATCATAAGCCTTTTTAAAATCGATATAAAGTTGATGGACTACACCGTTGTATTCCAATTTTTTCTCTAATATTTGACGTGACAGTTGGATTTCACTTCAGCACAGTCTTGAAAACATCATCAGACTTCAGGATAACAACAACAGTTATTATTGGAGCAAACAACGGTAAGTTGTGATATAATTTACAGTGTAAAGTGAATGCTGAGTCACCTCTTCATATCAGCTGATTGCCAATAGCCCGGCAAGGCTGGTCTTGCTTAACTTTTTTTAAGTTATTGTTTTTTTCCCACATCTGGTTATTATTTAATTACTTTCTATACATGAAATGCGATATTATCATCAAGTAATGTCCTCCAAAGCTTCAACTAAAAGATCTAGATCTAGTGGTTCAATCCCGTCACCTACAAAACAAAGACCCCGCCGTGATACTAATAAAAGATTAAATCTACAAGCAACCCCTTCCGGTACTAATTCAGAATCTGAACCACAACCTGGCACATCGTCACAAGGGATGACTGACGAATCGCCGTTTTTCACCCCAAATCCTTTTCAGATTTTACATAATGAAAAAGAAAACATGGAATCTACTCCTATACCTAGTGAACCACGGCCTCCTCCAATATTTGTCAAAAATATTAGAAATTTCCAGTTGTTGTGTGCGCAATTGAACAAAATTACCGAATCTACCAGCTACTACTGTATGAGTAGAATCAATGATACCAAAATATCTCCTACTACTGCCGAGACATATAGAAAAATAGTGAAATACCTAACTGAAACCAAAGCAGATTTCCATACCTATCAGCTACGCCAAGAGAGAGCTTTAAGGGTTGTAATCAGAAACTTACACCCCTCGACACCAGTTGAAGCTATTAAAGAAGAACTAACGGAGATGGGCTATAAAGTGCGGCAAGTCACTAACGTCCTAAAGGATAAAATTCCTCTACCTCTCTTTTTTGTGGATTTGGAACCAGCTGAAGGAGTTGAAAAAATCTATGACCTCAATAGATTGTACTATTCCAGTGTAAGAGTTGAAAAACCTTACACAAAGAGAGAGATAATTCAGTGCCATAATTGTCAAGCATATGGTCATACTAAAAGTTATTGTCATCACATACCTCGATGCGTGAAATGCGGTGAACAGCACAAGTCTGTGGAGTGTACAAAACCAAAATCAACACCAGCTGTATGTGCTCATTGCCTGAAGGACCACCCGGCCAACTATAAAGGATGCCAAATCTATAAGGAGCTGAGGACCAGGTTTCAAAAACCTCAAGTACTGGATGAAACAGCAAGACAAGTAAGAAACAGAAGAGAACCCTCAAAACTTATTGATGCCAATGTATCATTTGCCCACCTACTTGGAGGTGGAAATCAAAGTACTGAAGCCGTGGCCCTGCCGGAACTACAGAATGTACCTCAATCCATTCCACATATACCTCTTTCTCAAAATGTAACCAATCCTAAGAATCCTAATCCACCACAAATCTCTCATATTCCTTCTCCTTCAAACGCCACATACCTTACCAGTTTGATGACATCCTTTATTTCCGAAATTAAATCCCTTGTTATGCCCCTAATATCACTCCTTACGAATCTCGTAACAAATCTCATTCCTGCCTTAAAAAAACCATAAATGACCTCACCTAATTCCTTATCCATTCTCCTTTGGAATGCGAATGGTGTTAGAACTCACACTGACGAACTTACAGCCGTACTGCAGGACAAAAACATTGATGTTGCACTCATTACTGAAACTAGACTAACCACTAAACAGTACTTTAAAATACCAGGATATACGACATACCGGACAGACCATCCAGACGGCAAAGCCCATGCCGGTACTGCTGTCATAGTCCGCCGATCCCTCACCCATCACTTACACCCAATTTCCGCCCACGATTACCTACAAGCAACTTCCATCGTTATCAAAACCTTTTCCTTTCCGCTTATCATCGCATCAGCATACTGCCCTCCTAAACATCCCATTTCCTCTGCCCAATTTGGATCCTTCCTCAACTCCTTGGGTAATCACTTCATTTTGGGTGCAGACTTAAACGCTAAGAACCAACAGTGGGGTTCTAGAACCACCAATTCTCGTGGACGGACATTGCAGTCTGCACTCAACTCCCGACGCTTTCATCTCCTACCTCCCGATTCTCCTACCTACTGGCCAACAGATCCTAACCGTAATCCTGACATCCTCGACTTCTTCATCCACAGCGGATTAGGCTCTCTGAATTTTTCCATAGCTCGCCTTGATGAACTATCCTCTGATCATAGTCCATTGATTCTAAATGTATCCATAACACCTATTCCTAAACCTATCCCACCGTCATTCATTAGGGCCCTGTCAACTGGAACCTCTTCCGCGAAATTCTCACTAATGATATTGACCTCAGAGTGATTCTCAAAACCCCAAATGACCTTGACGACGCCGTATATTCCTTTACAACCGCTATTCAACAAGCCGCCTGGACTGCCTCCTCTCCCAAACAATCCCAAATAATTCCTTACAAAAGCCATTTACCACAACACCTGACAGACCTCATCAACAGCAAACGTCGAGCTAGAACATTATGGCAACGCACCCGCCACCCAGAAGATCGCCGCTCCTATAATTTTTTTTGTAGAAAATTAAAGCGGGAGTTGGCGATCTTCCGTTCCCAATCCTACAATACCTACCTCTCCTCTCTCTCGACTCGTGACAATTCCCTGTGGAATGTCACGAAGAGAATCCTAAAATCCCACACCATTTCCCATCCTCTCCGGCGCTGTGATGGTTCCTGGGCTGCTTCTGACAAGCATAAGGCCGAGGAATTCGCACAGCACCTTTCCAAAGTTTTTACTCCTCATCCAGAGCTTAATCCAACCCATACTGCAGCAGTTGAAGAGTTCCTCACGTCACCAATACCACTATCCTTACCACCTAAAGCAGTTAATCCCTCTGAGGTCAGATATCTTCTCCAAAAACTTACCCTCCGTAAATCTCCTGGACACGATCTCCTTACTCCCCAGATCCTCCGACAACTTCCGCAGAAAGCCATTACATTCCTTACATATCTCTATAACTGTATCCTACGCACTACCTATTTTCCTCTCTTATGGAAACATTCAACTATGATCCTTTTCCTAAAACCAGGCAAACCTTCTAACAACACGTCATCTTACAGACCTATCAGCCTACTTCCGATCCTCTCAAAAATTTTCGAAAAGCTCCTACTAAAACGAATCCTAGCCAAATTTCAAAATTTTCCTTCACATCAGTTCGGATTTCGTCCTCAACATTCCACGGTTCAGCAAGGACTCCGAGTTGTAGACCACATTTCCTCCGCCCTTGAGTGCAAGGAGTATTGTTCGGGTGCCTTTCTGGACATAGCTCAAGCTTTTGACCGGGTGTGGCACCCGGGACTGCTCTTTAAGCTCAAAACCCATTTACCTCAATCCTTATACCTAATCCTCCGATCCTATTTATCCAACCGCTCCTTCCGAGTTCGCTGTGGTTCCGAATTTTCCGAACAATATACTGTTGAGGCCGGTGTTCCTCAAGGCAGCGTCTTAGGACCCGTCCTCTACATCCTCTTCACCGCCGATATCCCTACCGACCCCAATACCTTTCTGGCAACATTTGCTGATGACACAGCCATTTTATCATCCGATTCCGATCCTGAAGCAGCATCGCTAAATCTCCAAAAGCACCTTTCCCTTGTCGAAGACTGGTGCAATGCTTGGCGCATTAAGGTGAACGAAAGCAAATGCACTCACGTCACATTCACCCTTCGACGCAAATCCTGTCCAACGGTTAATTTCAATTCCATACCGCTTCCTTCCTCAGACACAGTCCGGTATCTCGGCTTTTTACTAGACAAAAGACTGACGTGGAACCCACATACAAGACTAAAAAGAAAAGAACTCAACCGCAGATTCGGCCAGTTATACAGACTACTAAACAGAAAATCTCATCTTACAGTTGACAACAAATTACTAATATACAAGACAGTACTGAAACCTATATGGACCTACGGACTTGAACTGTGGGGACAGCTAAACATTCTAACATTAAACGCATCCAATCCTTCCAATCCAAAGTCCTCCGAACAATAGTTAATGCTCCTTATTACGTTACCAACTGTACCCTACACCATGACCTTAATATTCCGTTTGTTTTAGACCTGGTACCATCCAAATTTTCCAAATTTCATCAGAACCTTAGTCATCATCCTAACCCTCTAGCACAATCCCTATCCAGCACCACCCATCCCTACAATCCTCCTCGAAGATTGAAACGGCAGTGGCCACGAGACCTATTGTAAACATTTAAACTGGAGTTCTGACAATGGTCAGATCCTCCACTCATGTACGGTATGTTTGTGGCTACAGCGCCCTAACTCAGCCTCCACTGGCTCAGACCAGTGATGCGGCTGAGATTGAGGTGCTGGGATCTCTTGGATTCCGCTTTTTCCTCCACTTGTGGAGGAAAAAGCGCTTGCTGGGGTCCCTTTAGCAATTGTATATATTGTATATAGTTATGATTGTGTGTAAGATGTTTATTTATTTGCCAACTTTTTGTTTATCTCAATAATAGGTTTATGTTTCGATTTGTTTTGTTTTTTATTTATTATTATTTTATTGTATATATTTGAATTTATGTTATATTTTTTGAAATTTGACCATTATTATTATTTTCTGTATATATAGTATGAATGAGGTCTCTTATCAATATTATTATTGTTCATTTTGTAACAAATTGTAATATATCTCAATAAAAAAAAAAAAAAAAAAAAAAAAAAAAAAAAAAATTTGACGTAAGGAAAATATTTGGTCAATAGTCGAGCGATTCCGCCTAAAACCACATTGGTAATCTCCGATAATTTCCTCAGCGTATTCCGTGATTCGACTAGTTAGAATTGACGAGAATATTTTATAGCATACTGGGAGAAGAGAGATCCCACGATAGTTGTTACAATCCGACCTCGGTCCTTTTTTGTGAATCGGAATAAGTATTGATTCTTTCCATTCTTCCGGCATTTTTTCAGTTTCCCAGATCTTTTTAACTAAAAAATTTATTTTGGAAACGCCCGCTTCTCCACACACCTTAATTAATTCACTCGTGATATTATCATTTCCTGCGGCCTTATAACGTTTTAATTTTCCTATCGCCATTTCGACTTCCTCTTTACTCGGTGCGTCTATCCATGGTTCAGCGCTCTGATAATCAGAGAGAGGAGATTGATTATTATTTTCCGTATTTAAGATGCCGTCAAAGTGTTGTTTAAATTTATTTAATATCTCAGAAGGATCCGCAATTATATTGTTATTTGCATCTTTAACCGCATTCAATAGAGGTTCAAATCTTTTACGCGATTTGTTTATACCTTTGTACATCTCTCTTACGTTATTTTCTTTTCTGTGTTTTTCTATTTCTATTATTTTGCCTTTAAGATACTCTCTTTTCTTATTTTTTAAGAGTTTTGAAGTTTCATTCAATTCATTTCAATTAGTGAAAAATCATTTCAATTAGTGAAAATTCATTTCAATTAGTAAAAATAATACATAAATAATAATTTAAGAAAACATTGTTTTTAGGTGTGATAATAAAAACCATATTCGTGCTGTTTTCAATATTTAAGCTATATATTAAAAATAGTCCTATAAGGAAAAATAAGTAAGCTGTGTAAAAGAAACTCAATTAAGTTAGGTAGCATCTCGTATTTTATCCTGGTAAAAAAAAACTGCTAATGTTTATTATCGCTTTGTACAATTAGTCTTATTTTTATTAACAATTAGTGATCAAAAAGTTTTTAATCTCCGGAATTTTACCTTTTTTTGCCGAATCTTATCATCTGTACTTGGTCTTTCCAACGTTTTTCCGAATATTATTTTTTTATTTGTTTTTTAACAGACAATGTGGTGATAATGTGACAAATGTGGTGATAGGAAGACCCTAAAACACATATTATTGGTGTGCCCAGCATACAAAACTCAAAGAGAAAAGATGATTTTTGAAATAAATAATAATCAGAATATTTGTTATGAAAATTTATTAAAATTTACGAACAATAAAAAAATTTTCAGTATAAATAAATATTTACAATCGATTAACAAAAGAATTTGATAATTGTAAT
This sequence comes from Piezodorus guildinii, assembly GCA_023052935.1. Lineage (NCBI taxonomy): Eukaryota > Metazoa > Arthropoda > Insecta > Hemiptera > Pentatomidae > Piezodorus > Piezodorus guildinii. The sequence continues at coordinate 70,763,454 of CM041293.1, forward strand.
AGTTCAGTAATTGGTAATTGTAATTTGGTAATTTTAATTGGTAGTTGTAATTTGGTGATTGTAATAGTTTTCACTAATAAGACATAATATATAAAATGGCTGTATGGTGTATGCCAATGCCATCCATTCATGAAAAAAAAAAAAAAAAAAAAAAAAAAAAAAAAAAAAAAAAAGTTACTTTAGTTATGGCAAGGCGTGGCCTAGTCGATAAAACATTAGGTTATCGTTCTCTAGGTCTCAGGTTCGAATTCCGGCTTGGGCAGAATTATTTATTTTGTTATTTTAGTCGTGGAGCGACTCTGACGTAAGGGGAAAAACCTGGCGACCGTGTGTGATTTTGATATGTCGTTGGCCGTTAAACAGTAGTAATCTCTTTAAGTACTGAACCCGAGACTCATCATAGGTTTTGGAACCACAAGTTCTTTTTTTTTAGTCTTAGTGTGTCATTTTAATTGATTTTTTTTTTCATTTCTTTGTAAAAAAATCTATCCCAATTTGTTTTTTTATATAGTTTTATGTAAGTTATGAAAAACGAAAACATCATTCTGTTCATAAAATGTGTTTTGTATAAAAATAATGGAGAGTCGTAATAGTGTAGTTTTTATTCCGAATCTCTTTTTAAACCCATTAATGTTTAGTAAACTTTATGATTTCTTTTCTTTTTTTATGGAGTTATGAGGACTGAATAATTTCAACTATTATGATAGCCAATCTTTAATAATTTAATATTTTCTACTCCTGCCCAGGTTATTTGCATATTTTAAAAATTGAAAATATTACCCGATAAAAAAAGCAGTAAAACTTAACTTGCTTAGTATTTCTCTGAAAATGATATTAAATACAATAACACGGTATATAAAGTATATCCCTTCGTTTGATGGAGTGCTTTACTAGCATTAGGCTAAAATTGAACGCCAGTTTTTATGTTAACTGGTTCCAGGAAAGAATTATAAAAATTTATTAAATATTGAGAATATTTTAAAACAAAACTTTTATTATTTTATTTTATTTTTTTGACATTTTATAGGAAAAATAACCTTAAATGTTCTTACCTATCAATCGGTTCATAGTTCGTTCATTTTATTTTTTTCTTATCTCCTTTGTTTAATACTCAAGAAAAAATGTTGCAAAAAAAGATTAGTGCAACTGTTCTGGCCTTATCCGAACCTACAAAGGTCATCATTCTCAAGTCCACTGTATGTGGTAGTCCCAACTGCAGGCTTTCGCCTCAACAATGCTGGATGGGAAGAAACCATCTTCCAGGCCTATGAAAATATAATGGATTCAGACTGCAGAGTCCAGACCCCTTCCCTCGGCGAGAACGCTTTTCCACATGTGCTCGACGAGTTACTCTCGTAACTCACAGGAATTTCAAATGTCTAATGTCAGGTCCAGGTAAAGAATAGTTTGATAAACATGTAGGTCCTTGGTATCCAGCTTGAAAAGTCTTGGTAGAGGCTTCTTACCCTTTTGAAACGACATCACGATGGCATCCGTCTTAGCCGGTTTCACCTTGATGCCGTTTTTCCTTAGACTTTCAATGATGAAAGTTGAAGCTACCTGTGCTTTCATTAGGGCTTGTTCAGCGTCTACACATGATGGGTTTTTACGATATCGACAGCATAAGCTGCTATTACTGGATGCTTGACTGAGACCACCGGTGCTGTAAAAACAACGAAAAGCAGTGGCCCCAGCACAGACCCTTGAGGTACTCCGCAGGTGGTGACGCGTGGAGTCAATAGGTCCCCGCCAACCCGTACGACGAATGACCTTCCACTGGGATAGTTTCGGATCAATTAGCAAAGGAAGGCAGGGAACCTGAACTTCTCCAGGCAGCGAAGTAGAAGTGTGTGAGACACACTGTTAAGGGTCTGTGTCAAGATTTATCACACACACGTAGGATTAGATTAGAATCCGACGTGTGTGTTATAAATCTAGCGCGGTAGCGAAAAGTTATATAACATATTTAAGACCACAATACATCCGAAATGTTACAACAACTTAACTTATTCATCAAAGTCAGCTAACCAGAGGAGCCTCTTTATTTCTCAAAAACGGCTTCAACGATGTATCGCTATATCAATGTAAAATTGAATGGGCTTTGATATCATCTGGATTTTATTTTGAATTATATAGTCTGACAGAGCTTAAATGCCGATATTTTAAATTTTCTTCTACTAACGTACCTGTTTTTTGTTCATTCAAAAATATTAACAATATAATCTTTTTAGGATTGATAGAATAGTAGGAATTTTATTACCAACTAAAGGAGTTTTGGTTGTTTGAACATCAGAACAGTGTAACAGATGTACAGAACAGATCTATGATATAAAACTAAAGGAAAGCTAAAGAATATTATATTTTACACAAAGTTGTAAAAGTTGATTTAAATTGACATTTATTACTTATACGTGACATTAATTATACGTGACAATTTGATATTGCTATATTATTTAATCTAAATTTTTCTAACGAAAACTAAATAAACGTTTCATTTAAAGTAATTTAAAAAAAAAAAAAAAACTAAGTGTATTTAATTGTTCTCATTTTGATTTTAAAAGCCGGGTGTTGCCCGCATCAGATTTTTAAAATCCAGAATTGTGCTATGTAATGTTTTATAAGGTATGAATAGTGTATTTAACGGCCACTGATAAATAATTTAATTCATGTCGATCTAATATTTTAGTAAATAAAAATTAACTGCTATTTTTAAACGAATTACAAACTAATTAATAGTATTTCTTGTTCTATCATGCAAATTACATAATGAATAATAACAGTCAATATCGGACTTGTAATATTATGATTAATAAAAAAAAAATATATGTCAGTATTTACTTAAATTATTAATATTACTTTAACCAAATGCTATTATATTATCAAGGTTTGATTGAGAAATTTCGTTATTAAAAAATCCAGAAATTCCATTAGTTTAAAAAGAAAAGAAAAAAAAAGTCTGGCAGTCATATGGACTGCCGATAGAAGTGAAAACTTATAACTCTCAAATTCTATTATATTTGTCTAATTTCTACATCTATTGGTACGCCATGTTCCATCTTTTCTCTCCCTTTTTGTATAGCTTTTTATCAGTGGAAATACACTGTATGTACAAATAATTTAATAAATAATAGTTACAATACCTTATTAAGGATGTATGGTCGACTATTGAAGTTCTCATAGGTAGAAATAGTCGGGAGTCAGTCGTGTGAAAAGTATTTTAATTTTGTCGACTTTTCGCCTCCAACTTGTCAACTAAAACATTGGTAAAATTAAAATCTTTTTCACACGACTGACTCCCGATTATTTCTACCTATGATAAAATACTCTCATATTATTTTTATATACTGTTACTATTTACATAATTTTCAATCCTCATTTCCACAATATTTAAATTATTTGTACTTAATATACAAGATTTGATCGTTTTCAATTATTGATATTATTTTCTTTATCAATTATAATATTCTTAATTATCACATTTCATCTCTTTTCAAGTTTAGTAGTTTAAGTGATGATTTTCTCAATCTACATAAGATATATGTTACATGTCCATAATATATATATAAATATATATATATTTACCTTATCTTATAGTGATTATTTCATACTTCACAATTCGTTAGCAGAAAGCAGATAGATGTTTAAAAATACTAAATTCCATGAATTTTACCAAGCGAAATAATCTTAATTTTGTTTTGTTTATTTAATAAAAAACATCTACAGCCCATGATAGATCTTGGTCTCAGTACGTACAGATATTTTTCTAGGCCAACGCCCTTGCAATGAGGTGATTAGGCCGAGAGCACACTCAGCTGACGGGTTCGTCCCCATTTTTCGGTTACCCAACTTATAGAGGCTGGGTCTGCCTCAGGAGTGTCTCCACTCCGAAGGGTCACCCCCAGGCTGAAATAAAAAAATACATAATATCCTGCCACAACCGGGATTCAAACCCAGGACCCGAAGAACAGTAGACCGGTGCTCTATCCACTTGATCACGACCCTCCTTTGTCTCTACAAAACCTAAACTATTATTTCCTGAAACAATCGAATTTCAGCGATAAACAATTGTGCTTGAAGTAGTATCGTATATTCCGTATATAAATTGGCTAAATGTTAAAAAAAAATAAATAAATAAAATAATAATAATATATATATATATATATATATATATATATATATATATATATATATATATATATATATATATATATATATGGGTGGTTATCTGAAATTTGGTTAACTGCTGGCGTAATTTTGAAAGTGCTGTTTTTAGTTAATATATATTCTATACTTTAGGTATAACATCTACTTTGCTGCACCTAAAAGGGCCAGTCACTTTACATGATATTTTTACAGAAATTTATAATTTTTTAAAATCAGTGTGCTAGAGACTGACGGGACGTGATAGGGACTGACTCCAAACACTGTTATTATGTCAAATCACATTTGTATTTGAAAATTAGCAATAACAACAAATTATCTCTTAAGTTTACATATTATATGAACAAAAAAAGGAATAAAAAAAATAAATAAATCTATAAACTATAATCACAGCATTTCATTGTTAGTGGACTGGACAAAATCGTTTTTAAGCAGGGTTTTTTTGGTATGTCTCATTCCTATTATCTAAAATTTGCCTCTCGCCAAATAACGCATTTTATCAATTCTACTTTTCGATTAGGGTCGTTGGCCATTTCTACAATTTGACTTGTCGGTGTCAATTCTTGTTTTTTTTTTTTTTCCTATAATCAGATGAATAGGCTACCTAGTTTTTTCTTGCCTTTCTGTGCTTACGTGGAGTTATGTTTTTTACACTCTTCCGTTGTTCTTTTTCTTTTGATGTTTTAGTCGTTACTTTTCTCTGTTGCTTACTCACCTTCCTAATCCCTTGGCACACTCCCTATCCAGTTCCAAACATCCCTATAACCCTCCTCGTAGGTTGAAGCGGCAGTGGCCCAGAGATCTCTTATAAATATGTCATTGGAGTGCTGGCAATGGCTGGCTTCTCCACTCATGCTCTGAGTGTATGTGGCTCTAGCGCCCTCGCTCAGCCTCCACTGGCTCTCAAGACCAGTGACGCGGTTGAATGAGAGGCGCTGGGATCTTCTGGCATTGTGCCTCGACATCCACTAGTGGATCTCGAGGTTTGATTCGGTGATCCCAGGGGCAGTTTGTAAATATTGTAAATAGGTATGAATGTGAACAAGATTGTTATTATTAGTTTCTTTATAGTATTTATTTAATTTTGTGTATATATATATTTTTTTCTTTCTTCTTTGTTTGATCTTTGTTAATTATTTATTTTTATTTTATTTCCAATGTACATATGGAATGAATGATTTCTTGTATCTTTAATACTCATTGCCCCAGAAGGTGGCAGATTGTATTATCTCGTAATAAATAATAAAAAAAAAAAAAAAAAAAAAAACATTTCTCTGTAATTTGCTAGCAAAACAGGGTCACTTTTAATTTTTCCAATTGCCTTTTTGCCTATTCAGGCTTTTTTTTGCAATTTCCTCTTTAGACAATGTCGTTTTCTTGGCACCATATCCTACAGCAAATACATTGGTATTATGTTTAAAACCATGCATCGCACAGTATGACCATCAGTCTCTTAGTCACTAATATGACTAGGGCCTGACGGTCTAGTGACTGACGAAAAGAAACAAAATCAAATGAAACCTAGTATTTAGAATCAATATAAAAACCAATAAGCGGTTTATATAACAAGACTGACCAAACTCATATTTACAACAGGTAATGAGATCAATTAGTAATTAATTATCTTTAAAACGACTTAGCTAGGGACTGAGAGTTTGACTGGCACAGTACGTGTTTCTCTAGCAATGTCGGCGACCGCACTAATAGTGAAAGGATGTCGCGGCTTGAGTCGTCTTTACAACTAACTTCACACCAATACCTTTTATATTAAGTGAATTATAGGAAATCCATATGCTCCGATGGCACGTATTTTTGAATTTCGTATAAGACTAGGGCCTGATATTTTTTATATCTGACACTTGTTGCCTTGAAATAATGTGATGAAACATGTTGTCATTGTAAATTAAATCGTTATGAAATGTTAGTAATGTAATAGTTAACAAATTTAAATAGGGTTCGATCAAATTATTATTGTGGAATTATAATTATAGTGGAATGAATACGAAATTCGGGAGATGTTACATGGCTAGGGACTGATATTTAGCGTACGAAATGTCAATTTTTGAAAATAAAGATAATTATGATATATATCAACATGAGTGACCAAACTAAGGAGACTTTATAACATCGCTTAGTAGTTTCAAATATTCGATAAATTTTTTATAATATTGTGAAAATTGACGCTAACACCAAATTTCAAATGATCACCCATATATCACTCACTCACTAACTGTTGGGCTCTACAGTCATATGTTTTACATATATGTTTTGTTCATTGCGCTTTACTGATTCTATAACACTTAATACATTTTTCTCTGTCCCAAAAAATAAATGAGCTATGGCCGTATTTATTGGTAAAATTTCGATTTTTTTTTCTTTTCATTTATTTATTTCTTATAATTATTCGCTTTTTTTTGGTTATAAAATACTAATACAATTTTTCTCTATAATATAATTAAAAAAATAACCGAGTTTTTGAATTAGATCACTTTTAATCGACCGCCATTTTAAAAATAACTAGCTGATATCAACCCTCTTCGTCAGTATCATCGTTGCATTATTTTTGTGTCCAATTAAAAAAAAAAAAATCGTCGATTTGTTGGGACGTCGGACAGACGGATTTTTTTTTTTTTTTCGTCATTCAGATTCTACGTATCTTGAAACGTAAACCCTCAAATTTTGAGGGGATAATATTGAAAATAATGAACCAAAAGGTATATTGAGAAAATTTTTTTCGTGGGATTTTTCTTTAACTTTTCTACCCACATCGGCTTTCCGGGCTAACCACTTGGTAGTTACGCGCATAATATAAATACATAACGTCATTAAATTATAATTAATTAAAAATCCAAATAGTTCATTATTTATCAAAGAAACTATTATAAGAAATCATCATTCCTTATTTGTCCTTTCCCTGTTCTGAAAAACGATTTTTTTTTGTAATCATTATTTGTGAATGTTTAGAAGATTAAATACTATGTGATTCATAATATTTGTTTCTATTTTTGGAAACCACTTTTGTTTGAAACCGTTATGATAAATTTTGATTTGACGATGGGTGATGGAGAAAAGATTAAAAAAGATTTGTTTTTCTTGGACAAATATTAAAACGTAAATTATAGAAATTAATAAACCAAAATCGACTTGATGGGCATAATAAAATAAAAATATTTTCTATTTCGATTTCCCAAAATTGTTTATTTTTTAAATTATTTATCTCAAAATTATTTATTTATATTATTATTGTATAGAATGATAAGACCGAATACTAAATCTCACCTGACCTAAACTGACCCTATTGACTGTTGAGTGGGGATCACAAACAATAGGTCGTGTTTATTATACGCCAATACAATATAGGGATTTGGAGATCCCTTGTCAAGATAATGACCTATTTATATTGAATTTCAACTATAGAAATTTTAGCATTGGTAGAGGAATTAATTAATATAATTATTAAAAATCTGGTGCGGGTAACATACGACTTTCCCTTCGGCTATTAAAATCAGTTTGAGAACTAATAAATATCTTAAATTTCAAAGTTAATTTAAATAAAATTTTTATTAAGTTTTGATGGAATCATATGATTTACATTAAATAATTAATATAGCAATATCTAATTGTTACATGTATTCCTGATTTGTCACTTTTTACATTACCCTTTAAAAGTTTATCTATTAGTTTATATTATAATATGTGCTTTTCAATGGTATATTGTACATATATGTTGCTGTTATAATGTTCAAAAAACCAGAAATTACAACAAAAAGTATGTTTGTTATTTTCTCCTTTAGTTGGTTATCAAATTTGTTCGGTTTTTATATTAAGTAGATTTTTTTCGATCCTAATAAGATGATATAGGTCATTCTTCTGAATCTATTAAATTAAAGGTAGTTTAGAGGAAGAAAATTTAAAATATCGGCGTTTAAGCCATGTCAGACTGTTTCGATCAGAATGAAACCTACACGGTATCAACTTATATTATATTTTTCACCGATTCAGCGAGTTTATTCGAAATCTTTAAAGCCGTTTTTAAGAAAATCTTAGAAAGGTGCAAAATTTATGTCATAAAGTAGCACTTCCGGTCAGCTAATTTTATAAATTAAAAAGGTTTCTGTAACTTATATAGTTTTCTCAAATATGAAATTCCAGTTTCATTCGATTTTTCTTTTTCGCGCTAGATTTACCACACACCTACACACACACACACACACACACACACACACACACACACGCATACCCTTTTTCTGAACTTAATTATTTGGACTCAGGAGACCCTAAAACGTGTAAAATGAATGATATAAAGTAGCTCTTCTGGTTGGCCGATTTCGATGAAAAAGTTAAGAATGAAAATGTTGAGTATTTTGATGTTATCCATAGTTTTTATCCGAAAAACTCAAATATATCTGCTTGATGCGCACGGATAGAAAAACAAGTGGCACAAAATGAAAGAAGAAAAAAATTCCTAGAAGATAGAAAATTACATTTTAATATTTCTAAGAAGTTTTGGACATTTCAAGAAACATTCACTCTTCTATCGTTATGTTTTAAATTGTTCGGATATCAGAGAAACTTCCCAATTTAATTAGCTTAAAAATATCACAAAACAAACCATTTATCATTGGGCAACCAAGGGTGGAAAGAGGCCAAAATTACAACAACGAAAATTACCGACATGAAAATTTGTGCTAAATGTGTGACTTATAAATGTCTTGTCGTATTGTCGGAGCCTATATTTAATCTCAAAAGAAACAAAAAATCTTATAGGACCCATAGTCTGATTGTCAACAGTTCGCGAAGAAAATCTAATTTTGAGATTGTTTAATGAAAAACCATGGATAACAGCTTGAGGTCTAGTTATATGAATAAACATTTATTCGACACTTTGAACAGTTACTTTAAATTTTGTGGTAATAATAAATAGTTAGTATCTGATTTTATATCTGTTTGAGGTTTATGTGTTAATGAACACATACCTGAAATTGTGCCGTGCAAAATATATATATAATATATATGTGTGTGTGTGTGGGTGTGTGTGTATAAATTTACCTATCATATCCATATCAATATTAATTATTAATTAATATATTACATCGTTAAATATATTCTGGCTGTGGAATATTGTGGGCTATATCGTGAGAAATATTGTGCAGAACGCTTTGGTATGTCAGAGGAGGGCTGGTCTTGGAATATGGGGATCATTATTCACTTATTTTGAGGGATGAATAGACATAATTATTGATATTGAGATTGATGGTAAAAAAATTGACCGCACCTCTTTTTACCCCATTTTAAGGGATGTATGAAAATTCTGATAAGGACCGCAGTTTATACCTTATTATGAATTGAATATTGTCTAATTATCATATATTTAACTTGGGTTTATGCTAGTTATTGTTTAAATTAAGTAAGGTTTCTTTTTTGAAATGTTAGATGTTAAGAGGAATTTGATATATTATTCCTAACACTCGGGCTAATAAGATTGTCCAAATAAAAATATTAAAATTGCAAATGATTTAAGATTTTGGCTGTTGGTAAAATTGAATTGTTGAGAAAAATTCATAGTACCTAATGTTTATAAGTTATTATTTTTTGTAATAAATTTGTCTGTATACTACAGAAATAAATACAGTCAAAACATATGAAACATAAAATTATAATAAAACAATAATAGTTGATATAATTGATATAAAATGCTAGTTTTAATAAAGGCAATTTTGATTACAACTAATATAACTAATTATAATATAACTGTATTGAATTAGTGAAATATTTTGTGGAACACTGGTATAGTAATATCTCCTATGTTTCTATTGATTTATTAAATAAAAATAAATAATTAAAATCAAAATATGATATTAAGCAAATTTGTATTATAGTATCTAATGTTACACAAATTGTTAATATTAATTATAATAAAACAGTATTAATTTTTTAGTTGAAGAAAAATTATTAAAAACCGTTTATTTATATATTTCAATTATCAATTATCAGCTAATTAACAAATTTAAAATGTCTTACGATAGTTTCGGTTGAAATGATTTTGATTGTCTCCATTAAAGATGTTATACCCCTATCATCAGCTCTTCCTTTTTATTAACATAGTGACATAATTTAAAGTCTTATAAAATATGTACAGTAATACCTTTTTTTATATAAATTTATGATATAACTATGATAACGCTTATTCTAATGAATTAAAAATTTCGATGAATAAATAAAATTTAAAACATTTATAATCATTGTTACTATCATTGTTACTATTATAGTTACTATTGAAATCGGAGTATTTTAATACAGAAGTCACGCCACCATGAGGCCATAGTGCACCTGCAGATCACACCATATTCCTTGAATCTTATTCAGCAGTCCTATTAACCTTTATATACCCTGTCCCTTCTCCCAGGGAACACACTCACACTCTCTTCAAGTCCTCGCAGTAATTACGGTACGTAATCTATGTCAGATCTAGTATAGCCATATTGTTATTATCAAGATTGTCATTATTGTCTTTTAAAGTGTTATTATCGATATTTTGTAACTTTTGAATAAATAAAATATTTTTTTTTACAATAACGAGTACGAACACCAAAATTGGCGCCCGAACAGGGACTGCATATTTTTATCGCAGTTTTAAGAACCGAGTTTCCGCAGACCCGAACTTTTTCCGCAAATCCAGAATTAGGACTACCGCCTAGGATTCCTCACCTGTGAAGACTCAAGATTTTGGCTTACCTACCGAGGACTACCAACTTCGAGATCTTCAGATTCTGGACGAGTTCACTCACCCCGAGCATCTCGCAACGCAGGCAAAGTCTCTTATCTGCACTCAACCTTGGCCGGACTTCACTGTCGTCAGGTATCCAGCTCAAGGACAGATCTTCACACCCCGTCGAAGATTATTTTGACAGCGTACTCAATTTTTGTAAGTTAATTTCCTTTACTATTGTAATTTTATGTCTGATGATTATTTAAATTCTTTAATCCTGCGAGTAAATAATTTAATATTAACTACAAATATGGCAAGCTTTCAAATTAAATCGGCAGACTACGATCATATCCCTAATTTTAATGGAAATCCACACAATCTGTTAAAATTCGTGACAGTTTGTAGACAAGTTTACCAAATCGTGTGTAAACCGGACAACTCGTTTAAGGAACTAAACGAACAAAGATTATTAAGTAAACTTTTAGCAAAACTTACGGATGAAGCTGATTATATAAATACAACGTGCGAATTTAGTCGTGTTGAAGAATTACTAAATTATCTCGAAAGAACCTTCAGAGACAGCCGCTCAATTGAACAATTATCGCATGAATTATTTAATAACAAAATACATCATAAGGAACACCCTCTTGATTTCCTTCAAAGAATTGATAAGATCCGCACTTTAATAATTTCTAAACATCGGATAGAAAACACACCAAATAGAGAAACAATTATTAGCGCATTAGAGAAAAGTATTCTTTATTTTTTTTACACTAACATGCCCCTTCACATAAGAACATATCTTATGACTAAAGCAGAAAAGTTAAGAACATTAGATGATTTGAGAAATTTAATTCAGAATGAGAACCATCTACTCTTCGATGACCTCATAAATTCGGGAAATATGAGAAGACCCGGAGAACATGATTACAAAAGAGGCTTCGACCATAAGAAAAAGTTCGATAAAAAACATCACAAACGATTTAATAATTGGCAAAATCCCAATAACCCGTATAACCCACATAATCAAAGACAAGAGCATCAATATCGACAACAAGAACCTCCACAAGACTACCGGCAGAATAATAATAATAATAATTATTACCAACAATGGCCCCGTCAAGAACAACAAAGGTATTTCAACGGTTCAGGTCGATACCGGAATCAAAATTATAATAATAATAAGAAAGATGAAAATCCAACTGTATCCATGAGAACAGTTAGCGCATTCGGGAATAAACCGAAACAGCCTAATTTCCAAATTCAGCAAGAAGACCCGAAAGACCAAGAAATCAGAGAATTAAGAGAGAAATTAGAAAAATTAGATCCAAATAATTCTTTTTTAGAGAAAGGCCCGCCAGACAATCAAAACACATAAAAGAAGAGAATAAAAGCCAACTGCCTTATGTTAAAGACCACGCGAATCGTAAATGGCTTATTGATACCGGATCTTGGAAGAATTATATAAGACCAGACATTGTACCACCAGATGTTGAAAGAGAAAAAGAAAATTTTACAATAAAAACAGCAACCGGAGAAGAACTTGGCACGGAATCTATTTCAGTTTATTGCAGAAATAATTTTCTTAAAAACCCCGAAAAAATAAAATTTTATCTATTTAATTTCAGTCCCAATTACGAAATACTACTAGGAAATGAGACAATGAGGGAAATGAAATTTAATATCGATTTCGAAACCAACAAAATAAAAACTCGCTATACAGAGTTTGATTTTATTATGGAAGACGAAGTTTTAAAATTAGTTTTGAAAGAAGGCGAAAATCAGATAAAAGTAGAACAAAATAAAAATCTATATTTTATTGACTATGAAGATGATAAGATTAAAATTAAACCTGGCATCTATGATCAAAATATAATAATCGACAGTAAAGTTAACGAAACCATATATTTACCTTTATACTATTTGCAAAAAGAAGAAGTAGAATTAACAGATTCTAATAAAAAAGGAAACCATGAAATAATAAAACAAATCCCCCAACTAATCAGAACCGACCATATACCTCCTCAAGAAAAATCAAATTTAATTAAATTATTATCGAAATATCCATCAGTATTTAAGACTGAAAATGATCCCCTTTCAGCCACTGATTTATTGGAGCATAAGATTAAAACAAAAACCGAAGACCCGATATATTCGAAAAATTACAGATATCCCCACCAATTCAAAGAAAATATTAAGGAAGAAATTAAAAAGATGTTAGAATCCAAAATAATAAGACCCAGCAATTCCCCTTACAATTCTCCCGTTTGGATTGTCCCGAAAAAGCCAGACGCATCAGGAAAAAGAAAAATACGAATGGTGATTGATTACAGGAAATTAAATCGAGAAACAACCCCGGATAAATTCCCCATTCCTAATATTGAAGACCTTTTAGGCAAATTAGGAAAAGCGACGATATTTACAGCAATGGACCTTTGCTCAGGCTTCCATCAAATAAAAGTCGAAGAAAGTTCTATCCCAAAAACAGCATTTTCTACAGATCAAGGCCACTTTGAATTCCTTCGCATGCCATTTGGACTCAGTAATGCCCCAGCAACGTTTCAAAGAGCCATGAATATCATTTTTTTCAGATTCTATTAACGTTTTAGTCTATATGGACGATATTATAATTTTTTCTGAAAATTACAAAGATCATTGGAAACATTTAGAAGAAACTCTTAAAAAGTTAGAAAAACATAACTTAAAGATTCAGCTCGATAAGACAGAATTTTGCAAGAAAGAATTGTTATTCCTCGGACATATTATCAGCGAACGCGGCATAGAACCTAATCCAGAAAAGATAAAAGCAGTAAAAGATTTTAAACTCCCTAAAAATGAAAAAGAAATTAAAAGCTTTTTAGGATTAACTGGTTTCTATAGGAAAATGATACCAAATTACGCAAAGATAGCTTCCCCATTAACGAGATGTCTTCGAAAAGATCAAAAAGAAATCAAACCAGAGTTATATGAAAACGCTTTTGAGAAATTGAAACAACTTGTATGTAGTAGCCCCATTTTGCAAATTCCAGATTTCAATCAGGACTTTTTCTTAACAACTGACGCAAGTAATTTCGCCATCGGTGCAGTATTAGCACAGAAGAAAGATGGAAAAGAACTCCCTGTATGTTTTGCATCCAGAACACTTAATAAAGCAGAACAAAATTACTCAACAACGGAAAAGGAATGTTTAGCCATTATTTGGGCTTGCAATAATTTTCGACCCTACTTATACGGTAGAAAATTTTTCATATATTCAGATCACAAACCTTTAGAATATTTAAGAACGTGTAAAACACAGAACGCCAGATTAATTAGATGGAAATTATTGTTAGAAGATTTCGAATATGACATAAAATACATTGAAGGAAAGGCTAATAAAGTCGCCGATCATTTATCCCGTTACCCTATTGAAGAAAGGAAATTAAAAGAACCAGAATTTGATATTTTTCATACAGAAAATTCTCCTAATAACTATTCACAAGAAATCGTAGATTTATTACAAGAAATGGGAATAGAAGAAACCCAAGAAGAAGCTAACAATGAAAACTTAGAAGGAATTAATAATGATGAAAACATAGAAGAAAATAATAATGGTGAACACCAAGAAATAATTCAAGATGATATATCTTCTTTAGCAACGCAGCACTCCACAGAATCCTCCGATAACAGAATCTTAATAGTTGATGATAAATCTAGACCAGTAAATGTTGAGAAAAATCAAATAATAATAAAAAAGGGACACGCGAAAATTCAACGCGAAACAATATTCAATAATAAGCAAAGAACAACAATTGAATTTACTTGGCCTTATCATGAAAAAGATTTTGAAATAGAAGAAAAACTTTTAGAAATCTTAAGACCAAATATAACTTACGGCATATACTGCTCACCCATATCAGATTCTATAGAAAGTGAAAATAATTGGTATAATGCATTATTTAATAAAGTTGCATCACTCATTAGAGAAAAATTTCCCACAAATAGAATTAAAAGATATTATAAACTATTGCCAGATGTAAAGAACACGGAAGACCAGAAATTACTTATCCTTGATTATCATATCGCCAAGACATGCCACAGAGGTATAAATGAAACATATTTAGTTTTGAAAACCAAATTTTATTGGCCCAATATGAAAGATCATATCACAGAAATTATAAACAAATGTGACACATGTGGAAAAGGCAAATACGATAGAAGACCTATAAAACAAAAATTTAAAATTACTCCCACACCTGAGAAACCCTTTACAGATTTAATGATTGATACCTTACACATGAGTAATTATTACATTTATTTAATAGTAGATACTTTTTCCAAAAGAATATTTTCTTATTACGCAACGAGTTATAATGCCATAGAAAGCATGAAAGTATTGAAAAAATATTTAGCATATTTTCCAAAACCCCAAAAAATATCATGTGACAACGGAAGAGAATTCGACAATAACTTGTTTAAAGATTTTCTAAACTACTTAAATATTGAATTACATTATACTACCCCCAATCACCCTAACTCTCTTGGATTGCTTAATCGAGCAAGCTCTTCGTTATTAGAAATTTTAAGACTTATAAACATAGAAAACAAAGATGATAAAGAGGAAGATAAGTTAGAGCAAGCAACGACAGCATATAATAATTCCCTTAATCAAGATCTTAAAATGACCCCTAACGAAATAACTTTCGGTATCACTAATGAAACTTATAATGAATCCCCGGAAATAAAAGAATATCTTGTTCATGAGTACCATCGGAAAATGAAGCAGCTTTTCGAAATAACTAAGAAAGGTATAGAATAAAATAAAGAGAGAAAAATAGGCAAGTTAAATGAAAATAGAGAAGACATAGAAATCCCGGAAGATGTGTATATAAAGAGACAACAGAAAAAGAAAATAGATCCTAAATACGAAAAAGGAAAGTATGTTGATAAAAGATTTCAAAATAGAAATAAAGGTAGAAAGAAAAAACTCCACCCTGATCAAGTCAAACGACCGAAAAAGGTCACTAAGAAAAAGAAATCAAATAATAATAATAATAAACCTAGTACAAGTCAAAAAAACCCAGAAATAACTGATGAAGATATTGAGAATGTCATAAAAGAAATAGAAACGTCTAATGTTACAGGAGTCAGCCAAGATGACTTTGAGTTCGACGACGAATTGTTTCAAGTATCTTCTGATCGCAGCGCTTACGGTTCAGATACAGACCCTGCTAATACAAGATTTATCTGACGGACCAGGAGCATCCATCGTACAAATTAATCCATCTTTTATAATTGAAGATTGGTACACATTTTTACATTATAAGAATCTTACAAATTTAACAAGAGAAATTCAAACCCTTAAGATTAGCATTGACGTATTAACAATTAGTAATGAATATAAAACTTTGCATAATATTATTGAACAAAAATATAACAAGATATTAGAAAAAATTAATCATATTGTAAATATAAATCGGAATAACCGATCAAAAAGAGGTTTAATTAACGGACTAGGCAATGCTATTAGTTGGCTCACCGGCAATATGGACGCCGATGACAAAGAAAAGTATGATAATATTTTAAATAAAATCGAGAGAAATATGTATCACATAGAGCATAATGAAAATGTTAGATTAGGATTAAATAAAGAATTAACATCTAAACTTAATAAAGAAATAATTGTTTTAAATAAATATAAGGATAGTATAGAAAAAATAAATAATTTTACAGATTTAGCTCTTACTAAGTTAATGTATCATGATTTATTAGCCGTATTAGATTTAGTAGAAAATCAATTAAATGATATAGAATTTTCCTTAGAACAATGTAAATTAGGAATTACCCATCCAAGCATATTAACGACTAGAGAACTAGAACAATTAAACATACCGTTCGGAGAACCAATCACAGAAAATGTAGAATTAAACTGGTTACTTAGCTCCACATTTTGTTCCCTATCAGATACAGGATTAATTTATTATTTTATTAAAATCCCTTTGAAATCATTGCCAAAAACAACTTATTATGCTATGTCATATCCAGTTACAAGGAATAATAAAGTCATTACTCTAAAGATTAAAGAACAACTAATCATTAGATTTAAAAATTCGTTTTACAATGGAAATTGTATTAAATTCAATAATCATCATTACTGTAAAGACATGATAGAGATTAAGGACAAATGTATTTTAGAATTATGTAAGAATATAGAATTAAATGATTGTAAAGCTGTAGAAATAAGAACAAACCCTATAATCAAACTTATACCCACATTACACCAATATTTAACCTTTAATATTAGCAATGTAACAACTAGTGTAACAAACACACAAATGTATCATCTACCATCTACTAGCCTCCTTAATCTTAATGAAAAAGAGAAATTTGTAAATATAAATGTACCACTTTCTTATGTTGACAATGTAAATATTCCTTTTATTTCCTATCATTCTGTTAATAATAAAACTATTGTATCAACAAATTTTACTTTTGAGGAATTACAACAAATAGACTTAAGTAATATAGAAATAGAAGAATTAGAACCTTATGATATAACTGTATCCCAATTTATTTCTTATATATTTTATGTAATATGTTTATATCTTTTATGCTATAATCTTTATCGTCAGTATTGTAAACTGGAATTACTGTGTTCTAATCCTTCAAATGATAATCCAAGTACCCATCCTCAACCACCTGAATGTTTTGATGGCAGAGCCAGAGCTTGGTTTCAATATTTACAGAATAGACAAACCGTCCCAAATCCTTAAATTTAGAGTTCAGTGGGCTTCACTCTCATAAGGACGGAGGAGTCACGCCACCATGAGGCCATAGTGCACCTGCAGATCACACCATATTCCTTGAATCTTATTCAGCAGTCCTATTAACCTTTATATACCCTGTCCCTTCTCCCAGGGAACACACTCACACTCTCTTCAAGTCCTCGCAGTAATTACGGTACGTAATCTATGTCAGATCTAGTATAGCCATATTGTTATTATCAAGATTGTCATTATTGTCTTTTAAAGTGTTATTATCGATATTTTGTAACTTTTGAATAAATAAAATATTTTTTTTTACAATAACGAGTACGAACACCAAAATTAGATATAACATTTTTAAATATGTAGTTACAATTAATCGTTTATTTGTATTCGTTCATTGGTATAGTTGGTAGATAGCAGTAGTTTGTATATTGGATAATGTAAAAACTATTCAATATCTTAAACATTCCTGGTAATCAACCGAGCTAAGTATTTTTATATAGGTACACACTGCATACTGCACCAATCCTTGCATATTTGTTTAGTGTTTAAGATTACAATATATGCACAGTTCTGTGTAATGAACATTAGTGTTAAATAAGTAAATAAATTGGGAGTAAATTATTTTATATTTACGTTGTTTTTAAACCATATATCATTTCCAATTAAGATATCTATTCAACTACTGTATGTCCAGTTATTGTAAAATCATTCCATCTATAAGTTTATCTAAAAACCAGTGTAGGGAAAAAATTGATTTCATACAACAAATAAAAGATAACGAATGATTTAGATTTTTATTCGAATGACAAATAAATTTATTTAAACATTTATTAAACAATTATTGAAATAACGAATAAATTGAAATCATCTATTATCTTTTTATTCGTTATTCGAATGAAAATTAGAAGAATTTATATGGCAGGATAAATAGGGGCAAAACAATTTTTTAAAATCTCTGAATTTCCCCACTAGGCGAGGTCTAATACGAAAAATTAAATTTTCCATTCGCTTTTCCGGGGGTATTTCAAAAACAAATCACCGGATTTACCTATGGCTAAAATAACTGGACATAGCAGTAGTCTAGTATAATATCCACAATACCAAGCCGCCACCTACGACTGAAATAACAAAATAGATAATATGTCTGCCACAGTAGGGTTTCGAACTTGGAGCCTCCTTTGCCAAAAATCCCGTGTTTAAACCACAAGTGGTCCTAGGATTTTTTAATCCTTCGAAGGCGACGTTAAAGGTGGCCCCGATCCTATGCGATATCAGGTACTCGTTTAAGATCCCTATCCTTATTAAGCCTGGATAGACAAAAGGGGAGCCCGTGGCTGAGTGGCTAGCGCGCTAGTCTCTCATGCGACAGGTTCTGAGTTCGAATCCCAGTCCCGGCGGGGCTTTTATAAGGATGTAAAAAATGGGGATTCACTCACAGCCTCTCCCCGGGGTATGTGAGACCCGTCAGCCAAAGGGTGGCCACTTACAAAGTTAGTCGTAGGGATTGATGACCCTACACTAAAAAAATTGCATCGTGAAACGTGAGTGTAAACTCCCAGGAGTTTACACCATGAGGCCCAGGGCCTACACGGCCTGTCGCGCCACTGGAAGAAGAAGAAGAAGACAAAATTTAGGACTCCCACTGTAGGATCACCCGATTAGACATAGCAGCATAAAGGGACGTTAAATAAATAAAAGGTAGCTATGTCTATGTCTCAATTAAAATAATGGTAACTTAAAATGTATTAAATTATAGTATACACTTACTCAAAGAAGTTTCCTTACACCCATAAATAAATTCTTAGTTTTAAAAGCTTAGTTGACTTCCTCCACACTTCTGATCTTCCATCTCGTCCAAAAATCTTAAATTTGGATTCCTAAGGGAATATAAACCGTTTCTAGACATTTTTAGGTTTTTTTACAAACTACCTAGCAAATTGCAGCCGATTCTTCTGGTTTAACTTACTGATGAAGGGCTTTCTTCTTGCGACTGTACCACTGTGTCCTTCCATTCCTAAAATATTTTTTACTGTTTCTGGGTGGACTTTAATCCCACAGTAACTATTTATTCTGATGGCCATTGAGGTGTCGATAGTGTGAGGATAGTCTCCTGTCATCAAGGACGAAGGTTATCTTCTAAAAATTTTAAACCTTTACGTCTTTCTAGTCCATAGTGAACTGTAGCATGCGACTTATTCAACAGATATGCAATTTTTCTTATAGATAAGACCTGCGAACCATTAGCTCTCTCAATTCACTAGAAACCAGCAAATTGAAAAGAAATTAGTTTTCCCAGACCCAAGTAAAGTTAATACTGAACTAACGTTTGATTATCGAGATAAGATTTATTCCTATAACACTAAAAATAAGGTCATAGTACAACAAATAGGATTAATATCGAATATGTATGGAAACTTTTTGACCTACCATTAACAAATTACATTCCGCCTCGTTTTATATTAATGATGAAATGAAAATAAATGAATATTAGTATTAATGATTTGTTGATTGTTAAGTTGAAAATAAATAGCTATGCAAAATAAAAACATGCTGTATGGAAACTTTTTTGAGTGACTATATGTCAATATAAGTATTCAAAAATAAATTATATTGCTCCAGTTTGTTTTCTATGTGTATCCGATGATAGAAAACAATATCATGGGTCAAAGGAATAGAAGGTTCCATCTATCCTTCTATAGGGACCGAGAACGATAAAGAGAACTGTTGGGAGGACAGATGAAAGAATACCCCCTTCCCTTTGGGAAATATAGTAAGCTGTACCTTTGTAACGGGGTTCCATCCCATCAGGACCTGTTTTAGTTCCCGTTACTAGCTCCATCATCCCGATTATTCTTTGGCAGGACTGGTTTTATTTCTTATTTCTTTTACCTTATAAGGTATTAGTCGATTTCCGATTTTATTGGAAATATTTCAAATGATATAATTAAGAACGACTGTCATGATGCTATAATATATATCAAACAATTTTCTATTCTAATTAGATTTTATGTATTCTGCCAGAAAGAGAAAAACCCTATACAGTATATTTCAATGAAATAGTCCTTAGATAGATAGTCCTTTGATGAAGATCTACAACATGGGTGGCCACGTTTCTTTTACAATAGATGTTTGATATGTCTTCTTTTCAGACGCCTCGGAGGATTATCAGAAATTGAAGAGGAAGCAAGGATTGAAACTAATGGATTAGAGTGGTAGTGGAGTTTTTCATGGAAGGTGTGATACCTGGTACGGGCCAAATCAGCAACATATGGAACATTAAGGTCATTGTGGATGATTTTATTTGTGACAAAGTAAGGAGCGTTAAGGATTTAGGATTGTAAGGATTAGATACGGGAAGAGTTTGATGGTTTAGTAGAGCCCCATGGTCACATAAATGAGTCTTTTGTAGTTAAGTGAAAGGTTAGAGCGTCTGTCTAGTAAGTGTTGGAGTAGCCGAAATCGTCGTGCAGTTTCTTGTCTTTTCAGTCTTGTATGCGGATCCCATGTAAGTCGTTTGTCAAGCAGGAGTCCTAAATAGCGGTTCGGTTCAACCGGGACAAGCGGAATATCATTAAAGGACACTGTAGGACCGATTGCCAAAGGTTTTCGACGAAGGGTAATTTGCTGGGATTTATTGGAATTGGTTTTAATTCTCCAATTCTGACACCATATCTCAAGGTCTCTGATGTGGGATTGGAGAGTTTGAGAGGCAATTGTAGGATCGTTATTAAGCGATAACACGCAAGTGTCATCGGCATAGGTAGAAAGAAATGTGTTAGGATGGGTTGGGGTATCAGCTGTATAGACTGTGTAAAGAATAGGTCCTAGGATACTGCCTTGAGGAACCCCAGCATAGTGGGTGAAAAGAGATGAATAGTGGTTTGTTTATGGTTTATTTTGAAGGATCTGTCAGAGAGGTAGGACTGGATGATTAGGAAGTATGTGACACAATTTTTGAAATTATTTCTTGAAAAATAAGTTTAAGTCAGAAGGACCTCATCGTTTAGAAAAAACTCTGCAATGATTACATAATGGTTTATTTTTTAATTTATTTTATTTATTTTTCTTAGCTCCTTATTTTTTCTCCTAATAGCTGTATTGCTGGAAGGTTATTCTTTTTCTGCAATTATGCATTTTAAGGAGTTGCATCTCTTCGACGTAACTTCTGTGGATTAATAACAATTTGAAGTAATAATTAAGCTAATGGGCTTCACTTTCCAGTTTTTTTCGGCCTTATAACTAAAACTTATACGAATTTCTTTATTTATAGAGTTTTCGCCATCGCTTGGGTTTTCCTGGGGTTTTACTTGATTAAATAAAGGGTTAGATACAAATTTTGTTGATTAAAAAAAACTTTAGTAGGTTCCTCTCACTCAAAAAATATTTAATTGTTGGTGTTTTCAACACTTATGTAATTACTTTGTTTTTACACTTGTGAATTTCGTTCCTTTTGTGATTCTTCTTAGAATGCTGTTTTGTAATGAATGGACACTCTTTTCTGTTGATTTCATTAAGTGTGGAAAAAGTTGTGAGCCAAACAACAGTGGCGAACGAAAGATAGGGCGGGTCTTTAAAATACGACTACTTTAGAATTGAAAATCATAAAAAAAAAAAAAATTAGCTGTACCCTTTCTTTGTTTAAAATATAACAGTTTTATTTACGGCATTAAAACTATTTAAGTTAAATAGTTAATTTTTAAGTTAAAATAATGACAGATATTTTTAATTATGATTTTGTTTCACATTTACCAAAATTTAATAATAATTTACAACAAACAACTGTACATTATTTTTTTAATGATAAAATGTTCAAAATTAAATACTGGCGTTTTCTTTCTATCGGTAATCGCTTCCAACATTTATGTAGGTCACCAATTATCGACGATCCTCCTCCAATTAACCGTTATTTAAAATAATTGTCTCTTTCATTGGAGGTCTTTAATTCCCTAATGACCCCTTCCTAAAATCTGGAAGAGGGAAAACTGTAAATGAATTTTTTTTGTTTTTCGACTCCTGTTTAATTAGTTAAAGTGTAGTAATTGTGTTTGTTTTATCGATCATCAAATATTACCGATCGTGATAAGAATAAAATTCATCACTTATGAAATGCTTAAAGATATTTTAAGCTTACTTAACTTGTTTTTTCCATTTTCAGTAAATAACGAACTTCCTCCAGTTAGTACTCAATTTTTAAAAGTTGATCTTGTTAAAGAAATTTAATTAAGAAACGAAACTTTTTTACAGTTTTTTGTTTGTTTTATGTTGTTTTTTCTAAGACATATTCTAATGTTATATTTAATATAGAATTAGAATATGTCTTAAAAAAGGTGACTGTACCGAGAAAGGTTTAAAATGTAGGTGACAAGATTCCGGTTTTGGGATACGCCGGTGATTTGATACTGCTAGGTGAAGACATGGAAACTAAACAACTAAATACAAGTGCGTTAATAAAAAACAGTAAGGAAATTGGATTCGAAATAAATACCGTAAGACGAAATATATCATTATTATCAGAAACGGTAGCGATCATGGTGATATTGATATATCAGGGCATACTTTTGAACACGTAGAGAAATTCAAGTATTTAGGTTCAATGATAACAAGAAAAAATGAAATCCAAGAAGAAATAAAGTTCAGATTAAAGGTGGGAAATGCCTATTATTATTCAGTTGCTAAGTTACTTGGTTCGCGGCTTCTATCTAAAAACTTAAAGGTTCGAATTAATAAAACAAATTATTCTTCCGACGGTTCTTCACGGATGTGAAACGTGGCCGCTTACTTTGAAGAATGAACAACAGCTTAAGGTTTTCGAAAATAAGGTACCGCGTAAAATATTTGGTCCGAAGAGAGATGAGGCCACTGGGGAGTTTAGAGGTTGTACAATGCGGATTTGCGGAGCTTGTACCCTGTGAATATAATTGAATTGATAGCATCGCGGAAACTCGAATGGGGGAGTGAAGTTGGGCTCCTGTGAGGAACGGATTACGAGATAGTTGATATTTGCTGAACCGACTGGTGGGCGTCCGAAAGATAGTAATATTGATAATAAAAGATAATAAGATATTCGAATTCGTATGTAATAACATTTTCTTATCTCTAACGTAGAAGTATAAATTATTATTTTTGTTATAAATAATCCTAATTAAAACTATATTTTGTGAGATAAAAACCTTTTTCGGATTTGTTCTTTTTTTATTTTCTCATTACTTTAAATAGGCATAGTTATTGATTTTCTTTAAAAAAAAAACTTAAAAAGAGGTCACGTAAGGTTTTTTAAAGACAATTTTAAATATTTCTCCATTCTCCATTTCTCAGAATTTCGCACAAATTTACATCATGGTGTAAGGTGTTGAAGAAAAAAAAAAAAAATATATTTCTAGGATCAATAAAAATGACGTTTTATGAAGCTAAAATTACAATTTTTTTTTTTTTTTTTTGGTCGGATTTTTTAAAATGTAATATTGTTTCGATAATAAATTTTTATTCGTAAAAGTTTACGTTTTCAAATGTGTCTCTTACTTTGAAATTGTTAGCTTTTGTAAAACTTATACCTAAAAATTTGAATTATTGCAAAAATTATAACCCCTCTTTAAGCCAGATATGTGGCTACTTATTACCATCGAATATTAAATAAAGGAAAGATTCATTTCGATTTCAAATCACATAACTAAGTTTGAATCATCATTTTTATTTTGTTGAATATAAACATAAAATGAACAATAGCGTAATTCACAAGATATATTTTTAATGTATGGTTAAATAAAATATTAATAACATAATCAGTCAGACATATTTGGGATCTTATCCTTGTAAAAACAATAAAATTATATTTTTCATCCAGAAAAGTAAGTTTATTATTATTTTCCTTAATAGCTGTTCTGTAAATATTTTCCTTAAAAGCTAGTTTACGTTGCTGGTATTTACAATGGTGTGACCATGGAAGGTTTCTAAAATAGTTCATAGGTCAGGAAAGTCACAACCAGTTAGGGCAGGCCAATAACACTCATTTCCGTTGCAGGTTGAAATTTTGGGAAATCTGGAATCAAGCTTATTATTATACCTAACCGGAAATTCTACCCTCAATTAATGATTTATTATTTGATATTGTATGAAATTATTAAATGTTTTACTGTTCATTAATTATTGAAATAAATAAATAAAACATTGTTCTTGAAACATTTTGTCAAATAATAATATATATATATATATATATATATATATATATATATATATATATATATATATATATATATATATATATATATATATATATATATTAAGTTCATTTTTCTATTCTGAACAATTTACTATTTCAAAATAAAGTTTGTTAAGTTATTGTTAACAGTATTTAGCAGTTTAGGTTTGAAGTGGTTTTGATCATGCTTTTTTATCTCTTCATATTTTTACTCTAACCCCCATAACCTTCGATATTTTATTAGGACATCGATATGAGATTAATTAGGTCATTCGGCTATTTTGAAGGTTAAAGATAGGTCTTTATGTGTTGAATATTTATCTATTTATATTCAATGTATTAATATTATTATTTATATATATTAATATATTTTGTATATTAAATATACTTAAGTCTTTGTCTATGTAATTTCATTCAACATACAACCTGATCTTCGACTTTTCCCTCGTGTTACAGTCATAATTAAATGCTTTAAAAATATTAATAACTTGATTAAATGTTGATTTAATTTGTTTTGATACTCATTAAAAATATTATATAAAATGGTAAATAGAAAAAGAAAATAAAGCTGTTTATTGCTTTCAATATTAATTTAATATAATCATCGTTGATAATATTTTTATTTTTTTTTAACATTGTTTTTGAAATTTGTTCTATTATGTTTATTGTATACTGTATAACAATATATTGTGAGAAGCTCAAAATTTTTAATTTAAATCTTATTTTGATTTCTATTCAAGCCGCTCGCTGAGTGATAATATTCTTATGATTAGATTTGTATTAAAAAAAAACATTTTATATTAAAATCATTTTAAGTACAGCAAACATTATTTACATACCCGATTGGTTGTTACTCATAATAGCTTTGTTTTTACATTAACAAACTGAAGTCAGTCTAAACCGATCTACACAGGATATTTTTATATTTCATTGAGAATTCGTAATTGATAAAAATACTCGATAAATCGTTCAAATTTATTTAAAATAATATTAAAAGCCTGACACCCTACTTTCGATAAAAACAATAAAGCATTTATTTCAAGTGTAAATAAGAATTTATTTATCCATCTGATCCCCACAAAGGGTCTTGGGTTCAGTAAAAAAAAAGATTCGTACTGTTTGTAGGGCTACGGCCGTGCAAGGTGATTAGGTTTTTTCCCCCCAACTTTGGTACCTTCGTTATAGAGACTGTGGGTGTGACACAGGAGGGTCTCCCAACCCGTGGGGTACTGCTGAAATAATTATTCTGCCATAGGCTGAGTTTGCACACGGGAACTGGAGAATATTTTTGCACTGCTCTATCTACTTGACCACGCACTATCCTTTATAGAATAGAGATACAAAATATAAAAGTTTTAGAGCTAATTTTAATTTTTAAATGGTTCTGTGAATTATTAAAATATTTCTTATATTCAAGTTTAAATTGAGGGTTAAACTTATTAAGCGTCGAAAATTATGTTATTGAAAGAAAATATATTTATAAAGCATAATACATACTAGTTCCAGAAAGATGTGATTTTATATTTCTATTTCTAACACATTAATAACTTTACTGTTTTAGTTTTTCTTAATGAAGGATCAAAACTAAAATTTGTTCTATATTTTAAGAAATTTTAATTTCTTATTTATCCGATCCATATTCTTTCTTCAGTTACCTCTTCTGCTCCTAGCGACAGATAACTAAATAATTATAATTATAGATGTGTCTAGAAATATTTTATTATTTCTATGATGTATTGGAGTAACTACTATTTACTGTTTGATCTATGTGTTATCCCTTGCGTTTTGAATCAGTATGATATCTGAGAAAACGTACAAACAGATTGTTTGTTTTGTTTATTTATATAACGCCACGCTGTGGGTAATCGGAAGATGCTACAGTGAGAGTCCTAAATTTTGCTTATCTAGGTTTTATTATATAGGGATCTTTAACGAGTACCTGACATCGCACAGGCTATTGTATTATTAACTATATATATATTGTATGTATACATTTAATTAATTAATTTATATAAACTCTTTTAAGAGGTTTAGGTTAGGTTAGTTATGGACACACAACTACTGCGGTCTTAAGTGTCCTTTTGCTATATATATTTTTTTTAATTTCATGTTTGGTTTGAATGGCGTTAGATTTTGCTTAACAGATTAAATCGTTGTAGAAATTTTATATGGTCTTGTTCATATCGTTTAGCATATTTTTATTTATTTAGCATATTATTTAGATTTATTTCCTTGTTTTCAGTATGGAGTAAAGCGAGTAATCTTCAAGAATGTGACTGATGGTCAGCTGCACGTAGTAGTTTTCACAGCTCAGAGTTGTTTTTTACTCGATAAGATAGTCAGTGGTTGGTCGCGTAAGGCCTTTTCTCAGTTGAGTGATGACGATTTCTTCTATATATATATTTTTTTTGTCTTGGTTTGCACTTTTACAGTATACTACTTAGTTTAATTAATGTTTAACTTATTTGCCCCTTTGATATATCTCTAAAGTTGGGCCGATGCGTGCTTTTTTTTTTTTATATAGCTATAGTTATCAGAGTTAGTGAATATTAGACTTACTTCTATATAGGATAATGCTGCTTACTTGGCTGGTTGTTCCGCCTTTTCATTTCCTCTTATGATTTCCAAACAAGAACTACTCTTTTATTTAGGTTTTTATCATCTATTCCCTTTACCATTTTCACCATACCAGGCTTGGTCTTTTCTCATCACCATATCTTTGGAATAAATATTCTAAAATTCCATTAAGAAAGATTTTTTTATTTGTTAAAATATATTTATTTACAACTCTAAAATGACATACATTTAGCAAATGTGATACACGATATATTGTCATGATTCACATGAAGAGGTACTAGCTATTGGCAGCTTTCCAAGAACTATGCTAAACTAGAAGGTCCCTGGGGCCATCTTCTTTTCAATAGATTGCCATTAAGGTATTTATGGATAATTTTTTCTTGACAAAATTAGGAGCATTGAAGATATTTCGAAGGATTGGAGACGGGAAGAATTCGATGGTTTAGTAGAGCCCCAAATCTCTACCCACTCCATATCGGTCTTATGATAGTCATGCAGATAAGCCATTTGTAGTTAAGTGAAAGGTTTGCTCTTTTGTCCGGTAAGTGTTAAAGTAGTCGGAGACGTAGTGCAGTGTTTTGTCGTTTCATTCTTCTATGAGGATTTCAAGTAAGACGTTTATCAAGGTGTAGTCCTAGATATCGGATTTGTCCAAATGGGACTAGCGGAATGTTATTTAATGTAGAGAAGAATGTCATACGTTTAAGACACCATTAAGAAAGATAGTTTTATTTTCTCATTTAAATTTATTTTCTTTTTGAATTATTTTATTTATTCATTCCTCTATTGTCTTACACAAACTTATTTACTTCTTGCTAGAAGGAATTAGTCCGGGTGGCGGTCATTAAATGAAACTACTGAATAGTTTCAACTATTTTATTGTTTGCCAACGTTTCGACCCCCATTGTGGGTCATCATCAGGGCTGGAGATGTAAAGAGATGGCTTGTTGAGATGAGAATGCCTGCTGTTGTTGAGTTGTAGATTGTATGTCCTGCCTGCGATTTTGTATTCTGGCACTGCGGCGGAGAGTTGAGGTGGATGTATCTTTTTGTTGTTGTTCTCGTGTTCTTTTCATCATTGTGGATATAATTAGTTGACCGTTGAGAATTACTGGAAGGAATTAGTCCGGGTGGTGGTCATTAAATGAAACAACTAAATAGTTTCAACTATTTTATTGTTTGCCAATTATTATTTACTTCTTGTTTTATTTATTTTTCTTGTGTTTTTTTTTGTTAAAAGTTTTTTTTGTTTTATCTAAATAAATCTTTTTTATTTAACTCTTCAGTATAACTATAAACGTGAAATAGTTAGAGGGGTGTCTTTTGCATGTGACAATACCCCTACTTTTTCAATTTTTAGAAATTCTAAGAACTGTTTTTATAAAAACCCTGTGTATGGCTCTCGCAGCCGATCTGGGAATAAATAAATAAAAAATAAATCAATAGTAATAATAAATCAGACTTCATTTACCCAATTCATTGTATTTGAAATTAAATAAAATATCTATAACGATATTGTAATGTATTGAGGATACTGAGGGGAGTTAGGATTGTATAATTATGGTATTAAGTAAATAAATATTGATTAGCCTATGTCGGCAAAAGTACAAAGGGCGTGTACTTGCCCCCTTGGATTCTCTAATAGGCCCCCCGGTTTCCCCATGGGTCTGGGATACCAGAGACCCCTGGTAGTTTCCTACAGCGGTAGCCTATAAGAATATTAAGGGTGGTCAAAAGATAAAAATAAGATCACAAGGGCTGTACCGCCAACCGGGGTACTTCCCATGTCAGCCAACCCGAGGTGACGAGGATGGGAGAGAAGATTCGAACCAGGAGTCAGTCAAGTTTTATCCTCAAGAAGAGGGAGTCGGGTTCCATCTACAAGAAGAGGATGTGGCCGTCGGGGTTCTGAGAGCAGCTGGAGGATGAAGCAGAGAATGGACGTCTTAAGATGATTCCACCTTCGCCAGCCGGTAGTGTTTCAAAGGTATATCGTTATTTGTAATATTGTATGGCAAATGTAGTAGTGAAAATGTCCCTCAGTATTCTCAATCAGAGTTTTAGGCAATATGTGAATATAATGATATGTGTAAATTAATAATTATAGTAATGTATTAATTGAATCTTGTTTACTTTAATCTTACCCTGCATGCTACCTATTGGATTGGTAAACAAGATACCTTTGGAAAGGAGATCCATGGTATCATTAAATATTGTTTGTATATTGACTAAATATAGTAAGTAA
This sequence comes from Piezodorus guildinii, assembly GCA_023052935.1. Classification (NCBI taxonomy): domain Eukaryota; kingdom Metazoa; phylum Arthropoda; class Insecta; order Hemiptera; family Pentatomidae; genus Piezodorus; species Piezodorus guildinii. Next base: position 70,793,090 of record CM041293.1, read on the forward strand.
GCTAGTTTTTGAAGCTACCGCTGCCTTAGAAAAGCAGCCGGGTAAAAACATAGCAATATCTATACTGATAATAATTCAGTTTTCTCCGAGGTCCAGCAAAAAAATCTATGAATAATAAAAAACAATTAGTAAAACCATAGAACTGGTTCCAAAATTGAATTGGTCGGAAATGATGCCCAGTCGCTCCGAACAAAAGTCTATTCTTTCTGTCTGGGGTGTAAGGGCCAATCAGGCGCAAGCTCCTATTGAAAATTATTCCGACATGAATATTTTATTGAAGGAAATGATGCGGTGTAACTACCCTTAAATGGCCAATTCAAAGTTACTATTCACTTTATAGGGGTTTAGGGAGATGGTTTATGCATATTCCATTTGGATAGGACTTGGACGTAGTACGGGAATTATGTATCCACGTTGTAGAAAGTTTGGTAATTGAATGATGGCTAATGGTGATGAAACTTTACCTGTTGTTTAGGATCTCAAGGTATATTTAATAGTATTAACTTTCGAGAACTTTAGAATATTTATTTAAATACTCGTAATTTAAAAAAATAAAATGTATTTTTTACTACAATCGAGTAATCCGTTTTAGAAATTGACTATCATGGAATAATACACTTTTATTTTACCTTTAGAGAGGATTTTGTCTTTAAAGATGTCCATAAACCTTATATATTTATTATTTTTTTCTTAATGAACATTAGGACAGTTTACTATAATTTTTGTTTTATAAATAATTACAAAACTGGATTTCATAACTGGTTAGGTTAAACTTATTCCCAATGTAAATTATTCATATTCTGTTACTAGCGTTATATTTTTACTTATATATTATAAAAAATATCACCGTTACAAATCTAATAAATTAGAAGTGCATATTTATTCTAATCAACCAAACCTTAGTTTAATATAAAGTTATTTAATATAAACAGTGAAATGGAAAGTGTGAAAACGGATATGTCGTCGGTGTTTTCGGATTTTATTTCTTTTTGCCTAAATATACTATTCAAACATTGATTGATGTGATTAATATAAGCGAAAATTCCATTATTAATTAAGGTAACTTAATTTAGATCAATATCCCCTACTTATTCCATCTTGTGCCATGATTCTCCTAAAGTAGTCTCCACCCGTAAGCCTGGACGGGAGACTGGTTTACCTCCGGATAATATGCGTTTTACCTCAGAACCGAGAAAGGTTTAAATCTGGGAGATCAAATTCCGCCGATGATTCGGTACTGCTAAGCGAAGACACGGAAACTGAACAGCTTTTTACAAATACGTTAATAAAAACTGGTAAAGAGATAGGAATACGGATATATGATTAGTTGAAGAAACGGTGACGATCTTGGTGATATTGATTTGTCAGGACATACGTTTGAACACGTGGAAAAATGTAAGTATTTGGGTTCAGTGATAACAAAATAAAGTCGCTATTAAAAGCGTGTAATTTTATTATTCACGAATCTGTGTAGGCAGTATTTAGTAGTATCGATATGTATTTAGTCCAAAGAGAAATGAAGCCACTGGAGAATTCAGAAGGTAGCACAACGCGGAATTGTGGAGCTTGTATCCTGTGAGTTGATATCATCACGAGACTCAAGTAGGCGTGTGAAGTTTTTGGGCTCGGTAAAGAAACTAACTACGATAACGTTGGTATGACTAAACCGACTGGTAGGCATCCGAAAGGTAGACCGAAGCGTCGATGTGAAGATTCTGTCAGATCTGATCTCGGGTACTTGAACGCTGATCATTGTACGAATCTGTGTAGGCAGTATCGAATCTTTTCAGATTTCAGTAATAATAATAATTATTATTATTATACGTAATATTATTATAATAGAAAACTATGAACGGTGTTCACTGTTGCCAAATTATAGAACTTCTTTGCGTTGGGAAACTATATTTGTCTTCTGAAAAAGATTAATACTTTCTCAAAATAAATCATTCTATGGAATTTTATTTTGTTCTAAAAAGAAATTTATTTAAATTCAGTTAAGATAATATTAATAAATCGATGGACAAAAACACCCTTGAAATTTATCTAAATACAGTAAAAGAAACATATTCAAGAAAATTTTAGAAGAACAAGACATTAAATTGGGGATTAAAAAAAAAACAAACAAATAATTTAGAAAGTATGATTTTTCAAACCTCATTCTAGTTAGCACCTAACAAAATCTATTAATGAAAAAAAAGATTATAAAAATAAGATTAATATGGTAATCTATTATTCAATTACCTAGTATCCCAGCTTGTAGAATATAAATAGGGTAAAAAGAATTAAAATGTAAAGAATAATTCCTTAATGAACTTCTAAATTTTGACGATATTCACCAAATGATAATATTCAAAACCATACGGCTGGCTAGCACAAGACACCTCAATTTAGTAGAAGAGATTAGAGTGACCGGGAGTGATTTCACATCTGACCTCAATTGCAGACGCTCCCGGCACTTGGAAATGATCAACAATTATCCGTCATTATGCCTGGAAGGGATCCTTTCCATGGACCAATTCTTCTCCAGTCATTCCCTTTGATTAGTGCTGTAACGGATTTCTATTACTGATTACCTGCACTTGTTTATAATAATCTTTAAAAAAAAAAAAAAAAAAGCATGAGTTTTGTTTCAGATAGATCGCAAAGGTTCTAGAAATATCATATACACGTATATATATCATATATACGTATACTGGGTGTCACAAATGTGTCGTCGTATCATGAGAGCAGTTATTAGACCTTAAGTGGAACTAAAAACTTAAAGGACTCATAATTCTCAACGCTAAGGGAGTAAAATCAAATTGTGATTTTTTTTTTACTTAATATATGAAATATATTGTAAGGAAAAGTATTGCTATCGTGAAATTTTTCGAATTCCAGTTTTCAACGGAAATACACGTTTTAGGGTCCCTTGAGTCCGAATGACCAAGTCCCGCAAAAAGGTCTGCGTGTATGTGTGTGTGTGTGTTCGTGTGTTTGTGGTAGGTCCAGTACGAAAACATAAAGTTGTATGAAACTGAAATTTCATATTTAAAACTATACGCCCGAGACGTTAAAGTACTTTTTTCACAAAATCGACTGAGCGGAGGGGTTAAGGTTATTATTTATCAGTATCTATGGTTAAATATTGTTTACACGTCGTTAATAATATAGTTAAATTTGCTAAATTCACGCAAATAGTAAATACAAGTTCAAAACAAACTTAATAATTACGTACTCTCTTTATGAATAATAGATAATCAATGTAATTAACCAACAAAGAAAGACATTTCTCAGAGGGAGAATAAGGAAATATACATAACTTAGTAATTAACGATATAAAGACGTTAGTTATCACTAATATAGAAAGGTTATAGTGAGTGTTATCAACTTATCTCGCGTTATATTATTCCAAAAAGTACTATATCCCTTTTAATTCTTTCCAAAAATTACTATATCCATGTTTCGTTCCATAAAGTACTATATCCATATTATATTGTTTAAAATCATGAAAAATGCTATAATTTGGAAAAATGAGTTGGCAGCTCACTTAAAAATCAACTTTTGATTTTAATAAAAAAATAATCACGTAAGTTGGTCCAATAATAAGTAAATGACAGATTTTTGCGTTCCGTGTAAAATTTTCTAATGTGGATATAGTACCTTTTAGAATTTAACGTCTCAGTTGTAGTGTCATCTGCTGGATCAAAACCCGCTAGCTTGGGCATCGGAGGTGGTTATTAAGCTGGGTTCTTGTTTTTTGGATAACTCGTAATCATAGATTTCAGTGTAAAAGTTCTGTCAGACTATAAAAATTAAGATAAAACCTACTTGACATTATATCCATTAAATTTTACATCAGTGTAATGAATTCTAACAAAATCTTAGGAGCTTATAGGTCTATTTTCGTAAAACGTGGCTGTAACAAAAGCGGATATGCAATTGTATTTCTGTCCATATTTTCGCTTTTTCTCTAGAGTTATTAAGCATACAAGTAACTTTCTGCCAGACTGATTTGTGTTAACATGTTTTTTTTTTCTACATAAACTGATTTTGTTGAAAGAAGTTTACAGAATTAAATTAATTTTTATAACTAAATTATAGAAGTCTTGCAGCTCTCGTCATGAATACAGTATTATCTTAATTTTTTTTTAGTTCAAATATTAAATGCTTATTAAAATAAAACCCCTATTATATTACTTTTAATAATGTTCTGAATTATAGACTCTGATTAGGTTTGTTCTGAGATATGTCGCTTGTATCTTTATTTTTAAATATTTCCTATATCTCAACGTGCTCCCAAAACCATAGATTTAATAGTTTCTGAAATTTAGCCTTTCTCATGTAATACATTTCTACTTAAACAAAATAATAGTAATAATAATAGGCTTAGCGAACCCGAAGGTTCGATGCCGATACCACCAAATTCCGCCTACACAGACTCGTCCAATGTTCACCATTCAAGCCCAAGCTCCCGAGATCAGCCTTAACGCAATCCTCCCATCTCCGCTTCGGCCTACCTTTCGGACGCCTACCAGTCGGATCAGCAAATACCAACTTTCTCGGAATCCGCTCGTCATCGAGCCCAACAACTTTACTCGCCCATTTGAGTCTCCGCGATGCAATCAGCTCAATTATATTCACAGGATGCAAGTTCCGCAATTCCGCGTTGTGCAACCTTCTAAACTCTCCAGTGGCCTCATCTCTCAATACCTTATTTTCGAAAACCTTAAGCCGTTGTTCATCCTTCAAAGTAAGCGGCCACGTTATAATTGAACCTAAATACTTGAATTTCTCTACGTGTTCAAAAGTATGCCTTGATACATCAATATCATCAAGATCGACACCGTTTCTGCTACTAATCATATACTTCGTCTTATCGGTATTTAATTCGAGTCCTATTTCTTTACCGGTTTTTATTAACACACTTGTATTTAGTTGTATGGTTTCCGTGTCTTCATCTAGCAGTACCAGATCATCGGCATACCCCAAAACCGGAATCTTGTCACCCATATTTAAGCCTTTCTCGGCACACATCACCTTTTCTATGACATATTCTAAAGCTATATTAAATAACACAGGTGAAATGGAGTCACCCTGTTTCAAACCCGATCGCACCTCAAATCTCTCGGAGTAATTATGACCGATTCTAACGTTATGGAATGTTTCCGACAAACACATCTCTAATAGGTTTAGCTTAAACAAAAGGTAAGATGATATATGGAAAAAATGATGTATCATTATTAGTGAAACACTTGTATGAGTGTAATTTTTTTTTCTACTTTTACTCTCAGTAATTTCTCAATATCTGTTCCTTTGGTATTGCCTTACTTATGCGTGAAATTTATAGTAAGTGGAAATCTTTTAATTTTTCAATTCTATTTTTCTAGTCTAATTAATCTGAAATACCAATTATTAGAAAATGGTTGCTGTGCAGCTCTCAGTAAGCTTGAAAAGAAAAAGTCGTACGAAACTGAAATATCGTATTTAAGAAGTTGTCTGGAACTTATAATGTTTTTTTTATTTTATTTGCTAAAATTGACTCATTATGAGTTTTCACTCTATTTAGTCGATTTTAACTTTCTTTTTTTTTTATACAAGGATAACTATATATTTGGTGATTTATAATAATTTTGCTACTCTTAAAGCATTATAAATTTTCGCATCATTGATGAAACTGTGAAAAAGTTATTTTGAAAAAAAAAAAATTAATTGTTGTTAGGTCCAGCGAGATAGTCTTAGGGAGTCTATTGCTCTATCCACTTGACTAAGCCGCTCATTAAGTAAAAATAAAAAGAGAAATTTTGTTGATAAATAACACTATAAACGGTAAGGCAGACAATAAAAATATTAACGTATTCTCGTATCATGTTTCAACTGTATTATGACACTCGTAAAGTAGGAGGTATGTTGTTACTCTTCATTAACCTTTCCTAATTTAAATCATGAAAACTTGATAGCGTAAAAAAAAATCTGGTGCGGGCAACACACGACTTTCACTTCAATTCACCTCAAATTTTAAAATCAATGAAAGAATTTTCAAAAACAGAGATAAAAATACGTGAAGCTATTAAAGAATTAATTAAAGTGAATTTATATTCATACATGTATATTACTGCTCTTATGTTCAAAAACAAAAAATTGCATTAAAAAAATTTTTTTCTGTTTTCTCCTCTAGTTGGGTATCGAATTCATTCAATTTATGTATTTACCTGTTTTTCATCTGTGGTAACAAGATAATATAGTTATTTTTATAGAATCTACAAAATTAAAGGTACTTTAAAGGAAGAAATTTTGAAATATCGGCATTTAAGCCCTGTCAGACCATTTTAATCAGATGAAACCTACATGATATTAAAGCCCATTAGATTTCACTTACCTCCGTATTTAGAATCGATCAGAGAATTTTTAAATATGAGTCAAACCATTAAAGAATTAGTTAAATGGAATTTCTCTAGAAACATGTGTTTTATTAAAAAAAAAAAATCTATTATATTTTTATCTAAAATAATCACATAGTTTTATCAGCTTTTCATCACTCTCTATTAACTTTGAAAAGCTTGTCTATGAGATAATATTTTATTTTTTTAAATCTTTAGCTTTCCAACGGTATATTAGTATACATGTATATTACTGTTCTTAAGTTAAAAAACAAAAAATTGCATTAAAAATATATTTATTCAGTTTTTTCCTTTAGTTGGGTATCGAATTTATTCAATTTATATATTTACCTGTTTTTTCATCAGTGGTAACAAGATAATATAGTTATTTTTATAGAATCAACAAAATTAAAGGTACTTTAGAAGAAGAAAATTTAAGTATTTAAGCCCTGTCAGACTATTTTAATCAGAATGAAAACTACATGATATTAAAGCCTATTGAATTTTACATCGATATAGCGAGTTTAATCAAAATCGTCCGAACCGTTTTCGAGAAAATCGAAAAAAGGTGCAAAATGCATGGTATAAAGTGCCTCTTCTTGTATGCTCATTTTGATGAAAAACGTTTTGTCGCGTCTCGAGTGTATAGTTGTCTTAAATATGAAATTTCAGTTTCAGAGGACTTACCGTTTTCGCCCGGATTTACCACTCACACGCGCACACACACTCACACCTTTTTGCGGGACTTGGTTATTTGGACTCGGGGGACCACTAAAACGTGTACTTCCGTTGAAAACTGAAATTCGAAAATTTTCACGATCGCAATACTTTCCCTTACTATATATAGCAAGTGAAAGTAAAAATGTTGAATAAAGTATTTGGTGAGTGAAGGCAATTAAAGGAAATAAAATAAATTTTGAACTAATAAAATTAGCTTGAACATCTGTGGTTTAGTTTGAATCTATACATTTTCAGAAAAAAAAATTGCGTATCTTAACAGAATATGTTCGAAAGGATATGAATACTACCAAACATACCCTCTCAAGCCACAATTCCATCTTATTCTCACCAATGTTATGAAGATATTAGGTAATAATATAGAAATTCACGATTACATCTACTTGATTCTTCATGCTTTTTGATTGTTTAGTGAAATCGTAATATTTGTATGTAAACCAATTTATTTTAATTTATTTATTTTAATAATAGTTATATAGACTGTTTAAAAAAAAAAAAAAAAAACTAGATTATTGTTGTTTAGCGTAGGGAAGTTGCTAAATGCCCACCTATTTTAGTTAAAAGGCCTGTTCTAAAAAGATAAATAGCTCAAAGTATTTTTTTAAAAGAATGAACCCTTCCGATGGCTTATAATACCCTAAATGTTACAAAGATTAATGGATGTTGTTCGCTTAAATAGTGGAGATTTTAGATTTCCATTTAGATATTGTCAATGTTTAGAATATTTAAAGATACTTGAGTGCCAAATAGAGCAAATGTAAATTACAATTATCTGTTTTACTATTTGTGTAATATATAGTATGAATGTGGTCTCTTATCAATATTATTATTGTTCATTTTGTAACAAATTGTAATATATCTCAATAAAAAAAAAAAAAAAAAAAAAAAAAAACTATTTGTGTATAAGATTATGAATAATAATTTTGTTCGTTGTTCTTAATTAAAATAAAATCTGATGCGACGACTAACTTCGGTTGCTACAATCAATTTAAAAACTATCAAGTAAAGTTGGAATAGAATAAAGTTTAAATAATTATATTCAGTTTCGTTGGAAAAATATGTTTTAGAATAAATAATTTTAAATTGTTATGTACAATAATCACTCAAGTTTATACGCTTTTTATTCTAGTTTTCGACGGAAATACATTTTTTGGGGGTCCTTTAAGTCTAAATGACTATGTACCGATAAAAGGTATGTGTGTGTGTGTGTGTCAGGGATATGTCCAACGCAAAAACGATAAGTCGTACGAAACTGAAATTTCATATTTAAGACAGTTATACGCCCGAGATGTTACAGCAACTTTTCATCAAAATCGGCTAACCAGAGCCACGTTATACTATGCATTTTGCACCTTTTTACTATTTTCTCAAAAACGGCTCTAACGATTATGATTAAACTCGCTATATTGATGTTAAATTTAATGGGCTTTAATATTATGTAGGTTTGATTCTGATTGAAATGGTCTGACAGCGCCTAAATGCCGATATTTTCTATTTTCTTTTTGTAAACTACCTTTAATTTTGTACACTCTCTAAGATTAACCATATCATCTTAATGACATTAATATAGTTCGGCTAAATATATAAGTTGAACGAATTTGATGCCCAACTAAAGGATAAAAGAGCAAAACTATGTTTTATGTAATATTTTTTTTAATAATAAGAACAGTAATATTGGTGTATAATATACCGCTGAAAAGAGAAAGATTTTAGAAAAAATATTATAATGATACTCAAAGTTGTAAAAGATAAAATAATACGACGAAAAGGGAATAAAATATTTCTGATTAACAACTTAATGCAGTTATATTATTTAATTTAAATGAAACGTTTCCAATGAAAAATAAATAAACGTTTTATTAAAATCAACATAAAATATTTTTCAAATTGACAGTATATTTAATAGTTTTTAAATTGATTTTAGCAGTCGAGGTAAGTGAAAGTCGTGTGTTGCCTGCACTAAATTTTTCATATATAGTTAAAAGAAAGTAAAAACACACCCATTCTTTATATGATAAATTATCATAAAAAATATAAATTACAGTGTAATATGCGTTTTAACTTTATATTTAAGCGATCCTAACCGAATTTCTAGTCATTGCCACATGATCTACACTGATTGTTATTGTATGTACGTCCAATGTTAGCCAAGGACTGAATTTCCCCAAGAAAAAGTAATACAAGACTTCCAATATAGACGGGATGAGAAAAGTCTGGTGAATCCTCTTATGGGATTTCTCTGGTCATAATGGAGCGGGAAACCCTCCATAGAACACTATCCTTCCTCGTCAATTTTATTTCTTGGTCGATGAAATAGTTAAATTATGAATATAAAGTCGTGTATATGTTTGAAAAATATATTCTTAACTGTATTTAACATTAATAATTAAGTCTCCGATGTTATAACTTATTAAAAGAAGTTATCTTCCCTTGCTTAATATAACTTGTATTGATACCTTTGTTCTTAATTTATGTCAAGATTTTTTATTTTTTTATTTTACACCATCCACCAACAGGCCAAGGCCCAATTACAGGTGGTAAATCATACAAAAAAAACACATTAGGCTATATAAAATATTAATAATATTAATTTATATTATTAAATAATTTTTTTTTTAATTTCTTTTAAGGATCATTTATTAATTGAATGTTAATAAAATTTAACTTTAGTCTATAAAGTGGGTTAACAACACTCATTATAGCAATCTGGTGCGGCCAACACATGAGTTTCACTTACGTTGTTAAAATCAATTTAAGAAAAACTTTAAATAATTATATTCAGTTTCGTTGGAAAATGTTGTAAATTAAATAATTTAAAAGCGTTATGTACGATAATCACTTAAGTTTATGCCATTTTTGTCTTTTTCTATTAACTTTTACAACATTACAACAGATAATAATTTTTTCTTAAAATCTTTAGCTTATAAAATATATCTTTTTGCTTTTCTTATGTTAAAACAACGAATAATGTGTACCACCTAAAAACAATTGGATAAAAAAAATATCTTATATAAACAGGAGTTTCATTTATTTTTACCTAATATTATTAGTATTTTTTTTTTTTTTTTTATTAAATAGGTTTTATCGCTTCCTTATTTGATTTGAATATTATATTTTAAATTAGTAAGTTTTACTGTTGCTAAAATTTCAAATGAAAATTTAACTTATCCCTCTTTTAATATTAAATATGTATCCCACGTTTAAACTTCCGAATGTGTACCACGTCAACCTCTTCCGAGATAATTTCCATCGAGTGATTTTATGATATAGTAACTAAATATTCGTTTTAATGAATTTTTTTAAACACAGCTTATTTGTAAATTGATATTCAGTCATTGAGTTTAGAATTTAATTTTCAACTAAATTGAAAACCAAAATCGGCACATTGTCATATGCTTTTGCACCTAACGTTTTTAGTTCGGACATTTGATTTGTCACAAGCCATAATTGGAGGTATATATTTTCTGATTATTATTTTTGTTTTACACTATGACTCAACATTTTACATAACAGTACTTTTGTCTCATGCTTAATATGAACTTAACTATTGGCCTTAAGTACTTTTAAGTTGTGAAATTACGTGTATAGTTTTTTTTTTTTTTTTTTATACAGAGGAAATGTTAGTATATTAGTATCAATCCATAAACCTTATATGTATGTAATTTTTAGTACAGAATTACTCAATAATATTTGAGATATCAACTGCAGTTTAGTGGCTAGTATAATAGCATTCCATGCTAAAGGTCGCATGTTCAGACCTGGCAGCTCTTCGGAGGGAATGTAAAAAGGTGGTTCCGAGCCTGTGCGATGTCAGGTACTCTTTGAAATCTTTTTTCTAATTTAATCTGGATAGACGAGATTTAGGACTCCCACTATAGCATCACCCGATTAGTCACAGCAGTATAAAGTACCATTAAATAAATAAGCAACAACAATCTATAATATCTAAATTATTTATTGCTCTTTTATTAAATTAATTTTGTTAATGTTACAAATTTAGTGTTGATAATGGGGTCAAAACACAGAAACGTAAACTATTGTGTTGTGAAATAAGTTCGTTGCGTTTTTAAATATTTCAATTTAATGCTCTTACCATCCCTATGTTCAAAAAATTACGTTTACTTGGTCAATAGTGTTTGCGAAAAAATGATTAGTTAAGGTGTTTCTTTGCATCAGTTTCAACCGAGATTTCTTAATATAATATAATAGATTTTTTTAATAAAACATATGTTTCTATAGAAATTCAATTTAATTAATTCTTTAATAGTTTCACTAATTTTTATCTCTAACTGTGGCTAGTGAAAGTTGTGTGTTGCCCGCACCAAATTTTTGTGGGTACAATTGTAAGTTTATAAACGAATTGTGCGTTATTCGAAATATTTTTAATTACATATTTTAGTAGGTGTTATGAAACAACTACTGAGAACTAAAATATGATAGAGCTGAAATAAATTATTTTTGATTAATAAACTTTTTGCCGAAGAAATGCTTAGTGATAAAGCTTTTTTTTTTTTTTTTAACAAATTCAAAAAAGTGATATTTAGCGGTGAGTCAATGGAGAGAATGACATGGCTATCTGCCTTCCTCCTGTCAAGCCGTTCCCTTTTCAGATGTCAAACAGTTTATCTGACGCCTCCTTCAACTCTGATCAATATTTGAGAATTCCACTGACGTCGTGGCTCTTGCTTACTTATTATTTCGTCAACATTTCTTCAAAACATTATCTTCACAATGTCACTAAATATCTATTTTCATTTACTGCCACATTTTAAATGTATTATTTTTCAAGATAGTTAATGTTTGTTAAGGGAGCAGCACGCAGTGGGGCAAGTGAAGGCAATTTAGAGTTTTCGAAATTTTTTATTTTGATCATCTGGCTCGTGTTTCTGTTTTACATTAGCCACTGCATCTAGATATAGCGAACATTTCAACCAGACTAATGTTTAGCTCCATTTAGTGAGGCTTAAAGTCAAGATAGTGGAAGTTTTGCTTAAGTTACACCTAACTTTCAGAGTTTGTTATATAGCTGGGAAAAATAGTGAAATAATTTTAATATTTTATTCCTGTTCTAGGATGTTTAAATATGCCACGCTTTAAAAGAATTGGTCAAAAAAATATTTTTGATCGCGTAACTAGACCAACGTTACGAACTACCGTAAACATTTTGAAAAGGTAGTGCAACAAAAAGAGCTCCGGCTTCCTCCGGGTTGGGGAAGTTAAATTCTCAAAATATAAATTAGAACAAAAATCGTCTACATTTATCTGTCTATCCGATCATAACAACGCAAATAGAAGAAAGGGTTAGAGTACCCTTTTGTTTGTTGCACTATTTTGTTTACCGAATTGGCTCTGCTAATACATGTCCCATCGTCAAATTACTCTTATATGAAATATATAGTAAGGGAAGATATTGCGATCGTGAAAAGTTTTGAATTCCAGTTTGCAACGGATATACACGTTTTAGGGTCCCCTGAGTCCTAATAACCAAGTCCCGCAACAAGGTCTGTGTGTGTGTGTGTGGTAACTACCGGGCAAAACCGAAAAGTCCTATGAATTGAAATTTCATATTTAAGACAACTATACGCCCGAGAATTTGCAGAAACTTTTTCATCAAAATCAGCTGACCGAAAGATCTACTTCATGCCTTGCATTTTGGACCTTTTTTAGATTTTCCAAAAACGACTAAAACGATTTTGATTAAATTTTATATTTTTCGATGTAAAATTTGATAGGCTTTAATATAATATAGGTTTCATTCTGATTGAAATAGTTTGACAGGGCTTAAATGCCTATTTTTTAAATTTGCATGCTCTAAAGTACCTTAAATTTTGAAGATCATTTTATTAGCATTTATAAATAACGGGTAAATATGCATGTTGAGCGAAGTTGATAAAAAACCAAAGGAGAAAAGTGCAAACATATTTTTTAATGGAATTTTTGTGTTTTTGAACACAAGAATAGTAATATAGAAGTATAACATACCGTTGGACAGATAAAAAGATTTTAGAAGAAATACTATCTAATACACGAAATTTTTAAGGATAATGGAGTGTAATGAAAAGCCGATAAAACAAACTGATTGTTGTAAATAAAAATATAATAGGTTATTTAATAAAACACATGTTTCTATTTAAATTCAAAATAATTTATTTATTTTATTTAGTTATTTATTTATACAAATGTATCTACCCTTATGGGGTCATTAGCATTATACATACTTATTTTTGTTTTTTAGATCATAATTGTTAACATTATATCACAAAGTTGGATTATAAACATTAGGTCCAAATGTATAATTAACTATATTAAATTGTAGAGTTTACACTTCTTTAAAAACTTTAATAGTTTTTGCACTCTCATCTCATAATTACTTAGAACTATTTCAAGTTTGTTGCCCATTTCAAATTCTCTTCTTGCACCGTTGTAGACCTCGCAGTGCAGGATGATATGCTCCAGGGTCAGAGGTGCTTGGCACGTCCTACAGGTCGGTGGGTAAAGTCCCTTCAGAAGGTAGGTGAGTCATTGCTGTGTGTCCGCTTCTTAGTCTGGCCAAAACCACTTCTTCAGGACGATTTTCCCTTTCGGAAGTTTTCAAGACTTCAGGAGCCCCTTTAATTTTTCCTAATTTTTCTTTCTTTCTTCTAACTTCTAGAGGAGAATTAATTTTTATTGGTACTGAAAATACATCTTTATTAACTAATATGGCTACTCCTCCCCAAGCGGACTTACAATCTGTTCTGTCTTTCCGGTAAATATCGTGATCTTTTATATTTACTACATGAGATTGTGAAAAATGGGTTTCTTGTAAACACCAGCAAAGCGATTTCTCTTCATTTAAAAGGACTTTGAAATATTCAAAACATTTGTAGAACCCATTACAGTTCCATTGTATAATTAATGAGTTGGTATTGTTCATCATATTAAAAAAATAGATGTAAATATTTTCGTAGAGATCAGCTGTCGTTATCTATTAATTGTATGTGCTATTGTCTGAGTTAATTATACAGTCCGTTGCTTCCCACTGTTTTTTTTAGAAGTTGTCATTTTTAATTTTGATCGCCGGTCGGTTATCAGTGCTTTTGTGTCTTTTAGTATGTCCCATAGGCCCTTTGTATTATTAGTGAATTCCTTAACAAAATCACTAATGTTTTTGGTATTTGGGGACATTTCTATTAACGTTACCATCTCTTTAAAGGTTATAGGGTATTTTTCCTTATTTTCTTCAATAGTCTGCCTAGCACTTTCGAAATTAATTTTTGAATCAGTTATTTCACTTTTTTTTTAGTTTCTTCGATTTTTTACCTCTGGATTGTGGCGAAGTCATCAATGGCAAATTGTCAAAATTAATAATGTTTTCCGGATCTTCTTGGGAATCTATGGTCAGGTTCAGTTCGGTAGTTGATACAGAAGAAGGGGTAGAGCTAGAATGGCATCGTTTGATGCCGGACACAACGGTTAGTAACAATATTAAATTATTGCTATTATTCACATCTATGGTTTGAGTCGGGTTATCTGAGGCGCCACCGCTAGTAAGCTGGTTGTCATGACTACCAGACAACAGCTCCCCTGGACTGCCTCTGGCAGCCTTAGCCACTGATATGCTGGCGTTGCCATGGCTACTGGCTAGCGTCGGTTCTATTTTACTATTAATGTTAGGCAAAATATGATTTGGCTTGTCTAACAGCGAGCGGTCGGTATTTGTTTCGTTATTGATGCTCCCACTTAGTTCTGAATTAAAATTTATTAAAGTAGCGTCCTTGTCATAATTTTGGGGCTCAGGAATATCAATTTCGTTTTCACACTCTGGACAGTCAGTAGAGATATGCCCTGGCTGCTTACAAGTAAAACAGGTGACTATGTCTTCACCGAAAAATATTCTGTAAGGTACATTTTCATGTTTAATTAGCAAGGAGAATGGCAGTTTGATGAGGTCTTCAGGTGGGATGTAGACCTGTCTTCGGAAGCTTAGGACATGAGCCAACCGTGGGTCTTGGTACCCGGCCCTGAGAAAATGCTTAGGCGATACTAACCTTAACCCTAAATTTTTTAATTCAATTTCTATAATATCATGGGGTATGGAAGGGCAAGCATTAGAAATTATAATACGTTTCGCAGGATTGATCAGCCGTTTAATTGGGAATTTCTTTATCGTTAATTACTTTTGATTTGTGGTTTTAAGAATATTATCTACTGACTTTTTTGTTACTAAAGTGAATGCAGAACCTGGAATTGGATAATTCTTGATGTGTAACGGATAAATTTTGGGTCAATTAGGGATGCGATTTTGATTATGTACTCTTTCAGTTTGATACCCGAACAGTGTGCAATATATAGCGTTTTCTCGCTTAGAAAACTTCTCTGATGCGGCGGCTTTGGCATAGCTGATTTCTGTAGGTTTGAGGTTAAGGTGTTACTTTACTGTTTGTTTGCCGGTTTTCCATCTCTTTTTTGTATTTGCTGGCTGTTTTCATGACATTAGGGTTAATTGTGGACATAATGAGGGTAGATGACATCGCTACAGAGCCAAATGCTCTGAGCACCTAAATAAGCGTATATTCGCACTATTTCTTATCAATATACCAATTCTCACTCTCGCGATGGGACACGCGCCCTTAATTGTCCATATTTCACAAAATAATTTCTATTTTTTCAAAGCACTTATAATTTAATACAACTGTAAGACTGACCTGAAGTGCGTCTGCTCCACATGGTTCCTAAACAGCTGTCCAAATAATTAATTCTTCAACAATTTATTTTCATATTTAAATGTATTTAAAAATTCTTTAATTGATTTTAACAACGGAGGTAAGTGAAAGTCGTGTGTTGCGCGCACCAGATTTTTTTTGCTTTGCTATGTTTTTATCGATAAAACTGATGTGGATAATCGATACAGTCAAACAATATGTAAGTCGATTTAGCTGAAGTCTGTTTCCTGCATACATCATTTGTGAGCCTTCATTTTTCTGACTTAGAGGACTTAAAACTTGAAGTTTCGTTGAAAAATTGAAGCTAGTAATGTTTTTATTCTCTATTAATTTTCCTTATGACGGTATAATCATATACATATATCAAAGTAATAAGTGTATGAAATTGGGCAGAGTATCATAATTATTAATAAGACAAATCGAAAAGCCTAGAAATAAATCAACACAAATCATTGAAAAACAAAATTTTTTGAACTTGCCTTACATTGTTTTTGCATGAAAACAGCGAGCGCTGTATTGTGTCATAAGGTTAGGGTTACTGTTCTAGTGTGAGCATTGCGAAAACTTAATAAGTATAAGTAGAGAACATTTTTAGACTTTCCTTTAAAACCAGTATTCCATGTCATCATACTAAATAATCAAAGGAGTTATTACAAAAATATCTGAAACAGTTTGAATTAAAAACATTTAGGTTTAAGCTAGTTCATAGAAAATTAAGAGTAAAAAGCCAGATTTTTTCAAAAGGGTTTTAAGAAACAAATACGACCGTTCAACTTTTTTTGCCTTTTCTTCGAATTTACAGAAATGTGAAGTAAAGCTTTATGAACGGGATCGCTTTCGAGAATGGCGGACATTTGATCTTCTGCTCTAATGATTCTAATTGGACCATGTGGTGGACTCATTTCGTGCCTCCACGAATGGAATGATTTTACGGTACTTCTAAAATCCGGTTGACAATCTTTTTTTACTTCATGCTACATGGTGTGGGGCATAGTGATGGGAGGATGAGTTAAATTAAATACTAAATAGTAATGAATACGGAATTTTGACACTTTTATTGTTGACAAATTATGTGTTCAAAATTATGGAATCGGCGTGGTCTAGGGGATAAATCACTAATCTATTTCTAAGGTCCCGGGTTCGAATTGCGTTGGGTATGGAGACGTTTTAAGGGCCCGCCCACCCCTTATTAAGTGGATACCGAAAATTGAACATTAGAGAGGAAAAAACCTGGCGGTTAAGCGTGGTTTCGGCCTAATCACTGCATTCCACGGCCGGCAATACGAAACTCTATATGTATTCAAGATTCAGGTCCTCCAGGGGTTGTGGAGGTACAGGTTTTTAGATTATTTTAGCCGTGTTGTTAAGGTAGATATAAATTCAGCAGGCTCGCGTGTTCAATGTTAAACCCTTAACAATTAGGATTATTGCAAGAATACTTAGCTATGAAAATATGGAATATAAGTTCGAGAAAATAGTACAATAAAAAACAAATTCAACTCTTAGCTAAGAAACTAACCTTACTTTTACAAATTCACAATCCCGAATCGTAATTTGTTTTTATACTTTACTTCAGTTCATTAGACTTTTTTTTCATGTTTTCCTAAATTAAACATTAAATTAATTAAGCTTTTAAACTTAATTAAGCTGTTTAAACTTTTTTTAAGGTTCTGCAGGAGCTTACATCAATTGTGTTGATTTTCTCCTGTTGATTTTTTCAACCCTCTATATTTCTATGCGGTGGGAGTAATTTGCTGACACTATCTTAGAAAGCGGTATGATTTTTTAATAACTGCAAAAGGCACAAGAACGAATGAGTGTAATATCATTAATAGAAAGATAACCTTTATGTAGGAGAAAAGTCAAGGTCCTATGGATTTGGAGCAGTTATGCCTTCAGGGATGATTTTATTCGTAACCAATTCAGAAGGAATCAAACTGAATTAATGTTTCTCATTTATGTCATCATTTTATACTGTAACACTTATCTGAATACATGATTACATGCTGACTGACCTTAGAACAAGACGAGTAAAAACAGTTGATCACTCTTGGCTTGGCATACCGTGAGATTAATCTGACACATGGAAAACTGTTCGTTTCTGGAATAAATATGACAGTTTCCTCTGCAACTACTTCAGTGATCACTTTCTGCTAAAGTATTCTATTTTTTCTCAGTAGATTGTATGCTGTATCCCCACTTTTTCTTGTGCAAGTCATGTTTTTGTACCCTAAAAGTCCAAATTTTACATTTATGTTGGTGCGGTGCAAAATAACTGTCGATTTTTTTGTTTTGTTTTTCTCTCATACCAGAAAATATGAGGTTTATTTTGGTTACCTCTTCAGCATAAAGCAGTTCAATTAATCATACTGTGTTGATGGGTTTGTTCTGTTTGGCCTACTCGGATCCTACTCAATTAACTGCCAATTACTGTGGTTTGTCCACTGGTCTGTGTGTTTCTTGTTGTTTTGTCCGATATCGCTTAATGTTTACCTTACTTGTTCATTCATATGAAAATAATATCATTGGAAGCTATTTATTAATTGATCGATAAACAGCACAAAGGCTTATATAATTTATTTGACGGTTCTTAACATTTAATATAAGTGCTCAAATATTATTTTTTGGTTTATTATTATTAATTACGAACCTTTGTGATCGATTAAAAAAAAAAAATTATTGAGTGCTTAAGTTTCAAGGTATGTAGAACCCAGATAACGAAAAAAAAATCCATTTTTAATTTTTTTTAATTAAAAAAATTAGTGCTATTTCGTAGATTACCTTTATTAATTTTAGTTTCATTTTATGTAATTTTACTTTTCTTTTGTTTATATTGTAAATATTGTATGAATGTTATCTTGTAGCAATATTATTATTGTCCATAGCGATAAACTGTAATATATTCGAATAAATAAATATATAACAAGTAATTTCGTAAATAATTTAATTTCCTACAGAACAAATTTTTTTTTAAACTTATTCAAATATGTTCAGAAATAGCAGAAATATAGCGCTTTGAAATTCGCAGTGATAATAGGCTATTTTCCTTTAAATTATTTATTGGTTTTCATATTAGTTAATTTCCTATAAACAACTATATAAACAGTTATACTTCATTTGGAAATAATGAACCATTATGTTATCACTTGTGTCGTTTTTAAGAATATATTTACACTATTTTTAGTCAGTTTTTATCTCCTTTATTTTATTTTGTAATATTAAATTCTGTCACATAAACTACATACGTAATAGTGATAAATAATTTCTTTCTTTTTTATTACAATTTATATTACAACAAAAAATTAAATAGAGAAAGAAAGAAAAAAAAATTGAAGTTAAAGAATTGAAGAATTGAAAGAAAAATGGAACATCTTAAACACACGCATACCTATTTAAAATCTGTCGGGGAAACCCCAAGCCAGGCTTGTCCCTCCACGTATGGATAGAAAAGCAGAGCCCCTGACATCCCAGCGGCTCTCAGCCGCCTCACGGGTTCAAGACCAACTGTGGTTGCCACAATCATACCGCATTTGAGGGGAGAATCCGCTCAGTGAACGAACTCCGATAGAATAGCACAAGAGGTCTCGGGGCCACTGCCGTGTCTATCATCGGGGAGGATTGTAGGGATTCGTAAGCTATTGAATTGGGGTGATGAATAAGGTCCTAATGCTATTTCGGAAAATTTAGATGGAATTAATAAAACAATTAATGGATTACTGAGGTAATGATGTAAGGTAGGGTTGGTTACATAGTAGGTAGCATTAACTGTTGTTCGGAGGACTTGGGATTGACTTGATGTGTTTCATGCCAAAAAATTAGCTGTCTCCTACAGTTGGTGATCTTAGGTCCAGATAGGTTTCAGTTTTACCTCTTATTAAACTATTTTGGGTGTCCGTTCCTTCACGACATGGGAAAACAAACTACTGAATTCCTTGGCATTAGAATATCCTATGATCTGTTAAACTCTGCATAAAACCTAACAGATAAAGTAAAATTATAAATCGTTACCATGACAAAGATATGAAGATGAAGTAGCAATTAGTAACTTAGCAGTAGCAAATCTAAATTATTAGATACCGGAAGGCATGTGCTTTTTAGGAATCCCTCCAGGAATATCGGAAATCTAAAAGAAAGAGGATAAGTTTTTGTTCTAGTCAAATTTATAATTTTAAAGTTGAGGGAACGGTGTTGAGCTTTGGGCTCTACTATGCCATCAATTTCTTCTCGTCTCCAATCCTTACAATCAAAAATCCTTGGAAAAATCTTCAATGTTCCTTATTTTGTCAGGAATAAACTGATAGGTCAATAAAGACCTAAATGTTCCTTATGTTGCTGACTTGGCCCGGACCAGATACCACTCCTTTCGTGACAAACTCAATTCCTTCTCTAATCCACTAGTTTCAACCCTTGCCACCTCATTAATCCCAGATCATCCTCCGAGGCGTCTAAAAAAAAAGATGGCCCAGAGACCTGGTTAAGCATAGTTTTTGTAGATTAAGGGTAATGTGGCTAATTTTCTTTTTGACCAATTTACTAGTGTTACGAAATCTTAAAACGTATATTTGGCATAATTTATTATTTTAAAATGTTTGTTACTATATATTTCATTTAAAATAAATATAATGTATTTAATTATCGCGCTATGATCCGTTCCATACTACTTACCATGAACGCATTACTATGCCATGTATCTCATTTATCTCATTCATCCCAAAAGACCCCACTAATTTGAACACGAGATTAAATCCTGACCAACCTTTGAATGAGACGATTAAAGTCACTTTCTTTTGTACTTTACCTAACGAAGCATAGTCTTATTACGCAAGCCAGCATTTTGCAAAGTTCTCTAGAGTTTTAGGATAATGAAGTTTTTTACTCTGGGGATGTGGATCTGGGTAGGTTGTGCAGATGTATTTTCTCATAAGAATAATCCAAATATGTCTTACTATGAAATATTAAGTTTTAATTTATGATATTGTAACTTTTTATGTTTATTTATTTTTCTTCTGTCTTTTGGTGTTTTAAACGTTCATATATTGGGTTGTGTCACATGAAATGTCCGTTTTCAAGGTAAAGGATTTTGATTAAAAATACGATATGAAAACAAAATAATTTTATTCGAAGTATTTACCTTCTTCTTCTACATACTTTTCTCAACGTGACACCAACTTTTTTATCCCCGAACTGAAAAACTGAGCTTTGAAGTGAAACAAAATCTGAAAACGCACTTTTCACTTGATCATCATTTTCATAGTTTTCCTTTGGCGTAGTTGTCTAAATTCCTGAACAGGTGGTGATCTGTTGGAGAAAAGTCGGGAGAATATGGTGGGTGCGGAAGAACTTCGTTGCCCAGTTCTTTCAATTTTTGCACGATATGTTTTAAAACATGGGGTCATGCTGCCA
Organism: Piezodorus guildinii; assembly: GCA_023052935.1. Taxonomy (NCBI): domain Eukaryota; kingdom Metazoa; phylum Arthropoda; class Insecta; order Hemiptera; family Pentatomidae; genus Piezodorus; species Piezodorus guildinii. Next base: position 70,814,295 of record CM041293.1, read on the forward strand.
CTCAGTGAGATCATGAGGTACTCATGTATCGAGCTTTTTTACTTTCCCAAAACACTTTAAATGTCTGGAAACGGTAGATGCACTTGCATTTAGTTGTGCTGAGAGTCCTTTAACTGTTTGGTAGGGGTTTCCTTCTACTGTATGTTTGAGGACATCGTTGTCTATTACGGACGGAGGTCTTCCTTGGGGCAAGTTTTCCAAGTCGGTATACCCAGCTGAAAACTTAGCAAACCAACGGCGAATGGTCCGTTAACACTCCCTTTCCCAAACGCCTTGCAAATGTTTCTAGCGGCCTCAGCTGCTAAATGGCCGAGTTTAAACTCTTACAAAAATATTACTCTAAAATCGTGTGTTTCCATGTTCATATTTGGAGGTATACTAAAAAGTGGGTTATTGATTGGGAAGCTAATGTTTATAATACAAAGGTTGAGGATTAGTAACTGTTTACTTTAAATATGTTAAAATTCGGGAGAAAACAACAGAGACCTGCAAAATCCTTTATGTATTTCAGAAACTATAAAAACGGACATTTCATGTGAAACAACCCAATATATATTATAATTTTTGATGTTTTTGGCCTGTTATAATTTTTGTGGACCTTGTCCCAGAATAACCAGTTTCTTATTCTATTTCTCTTATATATATGAAGTATGAAAACTCTTAATTTGAATCAAAGTATTCTTCTTTGGCCCATACTTAATTGTGGGTTTATATATAGAATATCTCTTACGATCACGACTTCAGATCTAAGATTGATGACTTGTAGGATTTTACCGCATAAACCCTTTACCTTTTTTTTTCGTGAGAAGCAGAAACATTCAGCCAATATTTTTTATGAACATTTCTCTAAGGCTTTTCTGCGATGTTCCCAAGTGTTAAATAGAATATATTCTTTAAAATACAATAATTCCTCCTTATGTTTTAATTTTTTTCATTAATACACGTTTGTTTATAATTATATCTATATCATACAAAATTGTCCTTAATATATTGTCATCCCTAATAAACATCTTGTCCCAAGAAATATAAAGAACTTTTTCCTTTTTTTTAAATAAAGAATATTTCATCTTAATTTATTTAAAATTAAAATTTTAATGTATATATAACATTTTTCAGTAAATCTCTATATTCCGTACATGATTATTTTTAATAATCTTATATTTAGACTTGCCAGAAGAAATTATTTTACCTGACTGTTCTCAGAAATGTCAAAGAAAGAAGAAATATTGATTTATTCTATAACTTTTCAAATAACAAGCATAAAATCATAAATTCCATTTTCTTATGTTCCTAGCTTATGTCTATACTCCTTGTTGAACAAAGTAAAAATTGTTTTTCCGAGGTATACCGAGATTTATGCCAACTTTTTTGTGTAACAGTTTTGAACATTCCTTTCTTGTCCGCTCTACTGCTCTCTGGAATTCCTACCTGCTCAAATCCGCCATGCTTCTTCCCTACCATCATTCAAGTCCCAGCTGTTCGAGTACCTATTGTCATCTCAAACAGACGCTCCACAAGCCTGAGTTTTCAAATCAAATATCTATTAAAAAAGAAAATTTATTATTTATTTTTCATGATTCTGTATCGATCAATTATTATGAATCAGTTTCAATGTTAAGTTTTGTTCAACATATCAGAAGTTATTCATTTATTTTACTCTTTTAGTTATTTTACTCTTTTGTTTTATTGTATCCTACTTTTCTTCTTAAAGCTTTGTAAATAAAAATGAATTATAATCCTTAGGTCTTGTGGCCAGACACATTGTATATATTAATTGTACATATCATATTGTTCTTAAGGGACCCAGTCCCAGAATAAAAATTATTTTTCTATTCTATTCTATCAATCTACTTTTAAGTATCAATATTCTTTACTACCGACATGTGAGTACTCGTCCATTAAAAAAAAAAAAAAAAATCACCAACTTGGAAAGAAGACAATCATTGCACTGACTAGGCATTGCTGTGTGAATGAACCCTAATTCATTTTAATAAGAAAAATACAGTAGAACCTCTCTTCCTTTGAGGTGCTGGGTCCTATAAATTTGCCCATATACTTGAATTTGTCGGTCCGATTAATCTTACGAGGAAATATGAAAAATTTGAATTGGTTACTGTACCGTATATGTGTGTGTATATATATATATATATATATATATATATATATATGTATTGTTTTTTTCTGTTAATTGACTAGTACCAAATATATCTAGAGGAATAATGTAGTGAAATATTATCTATGGTTACACTTTTGTTCAAATTTATTCGTATTTTTTATTATAAATAAAGCCAGCTCTACTTGTATGAGAATTGCTTCTAAATATAGTTAGTTTTATATTCATTCCCTTATTCACTTAAAGACATTTTTTTTTTAATTGCATCTAGCAACCGGTTAAGTTGCTTTATCCTTTAATGAAACTTCTTTAACGATAGGCGTTTCTAGAGTTTAGGATATGGGAAAACTAACATATTCATTATTTTAATCTTTGGATTAACCTTAAATAATGCCTTCACTATTTCTTGTTTTTGTTTTTTTAGCTTATTTTAACGCCCATTTCGTCCTAATCCGCTAAAAAAATAAATTTGACATATTTGGTTTATTTTTCTTGGCTTTCATTTACTTGAATTAGTTTACCATACATAAGTTATTCTAAAAGTAAAGAAGAAATGATGCTTTTTAAATGGTTGTCCGATTAATAATATAACTGAATATATTAACTACTCTATTTTCGTTCAAAAACGGAAACCAAAAAAAACGGGAAAAAAACACAGTCAAGGTTCGATTTCCTTAGTTCTTAACATATATTGAAAATCACTTTAGCAGACTTAAGGGCATGATAACCGTGAAATAAAAGTGGTATTGTCTTTGTTTGGTCTAACCGTCATTATGAAAAATGATTGGGACTCGACCAAGTGGCAGCTAGAAGTGGACTGTATTGAACGATTGAAAAGAAAAATTGTTGGGATTAAATATTGGTGTATTTTGAACAATTCGGAAAGGTTATGTATTACGATTTAGGTGGACTACATAATTACTTCTTGGTATGGTGTTTCTCTCATTTATCTCTTCATTTCCCTCGCCTTTCTTCCAGCCTAGGGCGACTTTTTCTTCCTCTACTCCATTCTTATCGCATTATAGTCAGAAAAGAAAAAGGAAAATGGTGTGTAGCGTGCACGCTTCTGCTGTACTTTTTTAGCTTCTCTTCCCACCATATGTTTTGTAACAAAATATGGCCGCTTGTGGCTCATTATTAAATTGAGCGTACATGTTACGCGAACAGTCTTAGTTGATAGAAGAATTATCATATCGCTTCAATTAAATCATGATCAGTTCTTTCTTATTCTAGTTGTGTAGATATCCTATATTTTATAGATTGATACTCTTTGATTAAGTAGTAGTGTTCATTATAATTTTATTTCATATAATGTAATTTTTATATCGGTTAAAATTATATAATGAACCCTAAGTATAATTAAATTTTGAAATGATGAATTTAATCTCCATTATGAACTGTAAGCCAACAGGTGGGTGTCAGAGATCAATGGCTGCCATTGCCGGTATGCCTCATTCACTTAATTAACTATTCACACAATATCTCGGGCTTAATCTACATTAACATTATCTGTTTAATATACCTGACCTTATCATAGGTAATTTAGATACTTCTGATATATAGTAGCTCAAAATGTATAATATAATATATATATATAATATATATATATATATTATATATATATATATATATATATATATATATATATATATAATTAAGTACAATAGTATCTCGAGATGTTCATGTACCGTTCATATCCTATTAGGTTATTGTTAGCATGAATTCATAGGTAAGTGACATGAACAGGTTCAGATGATTTTAAAGAACGAAAATCTGGTGCGGACAATACACGACTTTTACTTACTTCCGTTGTTAAAATCGATTAAAGAATGCTTTAATACAATTATAGATAAAAATAAATTGTAAAAGAATTAAGTAAATTGAATTTCAATAGAAACATTTGTTTTATTAAATAATATATTATATGTGTATCTACAAAAATAAGTTAGTTTTATCGGCTTTTCATCACCCTTCATCAACTTTTACTAACTTGTGTAAAAGATATTTTTTCTAAAATCTTTAGCATTCTAACAGTATATTGTACATTTACATTGCTGTTCTTATTTTCGAGAAAAAAAAAGTGCATTTAAAGAAATTTTGCTTTTTTCACCTTTATTTGGTTATCGAATTCGTTCTACTTGAATATTTTGCCGTTTTTAAGCAATGCTAATCATATGAGCTGGTTATTTTTCGTAGAATCTACAAAGTTAAAGGTACTTTAAAGGAAGAAAATTTCATATATCTGCATTTAAGCCCTGTCTGACTATTTAAATCTGCATCAAACCTACATGATATTGAAGCCCATTAACTTTTACATCGATATAGCGAGTTTAATTAAAATCGTTAAAGCCTTTTTTGAGAAAATCGTAAAAAGGTGCAAAATGCATAGTATCGAGTAGCACTTCCGGCCAGCCGATTATAGTAAAAAAGGTGCTATAGCATCTCGAGCGTATTTTTTTCTAAAATATGAAATTTCAGTTTTGTAGGTCTTTTTGTTTTTGCGCTAGACTTAACACAGACCTTTTTTCGGTACTTGGTTATTTGGACTCAGGGTCTTCTAAAACGTGTATTTCCGTTGAAATTTGGAATTCGAAAATTTTCATGATCGCAATAATATTATTTCATATATAGGTAAGTGAAAGTAACAATATGCCTTTAGAAAATTTCCGTTAAGTAAGGAAGAATGAATTTGCTATTAAATAAATTACTTTATGTGTGTGGATTTGTGTTAGGCCAATTAAATATCGGTACTTAAGCCCTGTCGGACTATTTTAATCAGAATGAAACCTACATGATATTAAAGCCTATTGAATTTTACTTTGATATTCGAATTTAATCAAAATCGTCGGAACTGTTTTAGAGAAAATTGAGAAAAGGTACAAAATGTATCGTATAAAGTGGCTCTTCTGGTTAGCCGATTTTGATGAAAAAGTTTTTTTAACACCTCGGACGTATAGTTGTCCTAAATATGAAATTTCAGTTTCATAGGACTTTTTTTTCGCACACCCCCCCCTCCCCACACACACAGACCTTTTTGCGGGACTTGGTTATTTGGACTCAGGGAACCCTAAAACGTGTATATCCGTTGAAATTTGGAATTCGGAAATTTTCACGACCGCAATACTATATATTTCATATATAGGTAAGTGCAAGTAAGGAAAAATAAATTTGCTATTAAATAAATGACTTTATGTGTGTGGATTTGTGTTAGGCCAATTTGAAAACGATAAATTGTATATAACTGAAGAAATTTCAGATTCTAGAGGTATATACCTAAGAAGTAACAACGAAATCAGCAAACCAGGACTACTTTATACCGTGCTTTTGCACATCATTACGATTTTCATAAAAATGTCTTTTACGATTTTGTTCAAAATTGCTCTAAAGTACATTGAATGCGCTTTAATGCTATTATTAACTGAATTAAAATATCAAATTACCAAATAATTAACAAACAAAGGTAAATATGTTCCTTTAACGAAAATACAATAAACCTTATTTCTAATACTCTAAAGTGGATAATTTGTCAAAAGTTGAACTAATCAAGATATTAATAATTTTAAGTTACGAATTATTGGAATATGGGTCGCATTCTAAGTTGTTTGTTCGTTTATTCTTTTATTTTGTTTTTTCATTTATTATTTAACTTTACATTACCCGTACGAGGTATCAATCCTTCCATGACAAACACATCCACTTATACACTAGTTTCAATCCTTGCTTCCTCTTCCATTACTGACAATCCTCCGAGGCGTCTGAAAAGAAGATGGCCTCGAGACCTTCTAGTTTAGATTACCCAGTGGAGTGCCTGTCAACGGGCATATTATCTACATGTCTTTTCATGTATATTATCTATATATGTTATCAGCTAATTCACTTGATGTATTTACATATACATTTGTAAATTTCAATATATAAAAAAATAAAAATTAAAAAAGTTACTTTATATTGCTATAGCTAATCGGACGATGCTACAATGGTATTCCTGAATTTCTTCTTTTTAGGTTAAATTAGGATAGAGACTGTTGGGGCAAGGGACTGTTCTCAATCGAAAAACAAACCTTTCCCCGTTAGACTGTCGGGTGGTTAAAATGATAATAGTGAAAAAAGGTGAAAACTTACCACCTGGTGCTTCCTTCACTTCGGCTTAACAAAAATAAGATCAATTTCTTGATAACAGGATTATTTCACTAAAAAGAGGTGGGATAGTGTTTTTCTGGCTTTAAAAACAACTCACAACCATGTTCACACTGTCTCTAGTAACATATGTTTTTATAACACTAAATAAAATCCACGCTTATAAAAAACAAAAGAACATCTGTTGTCTCGATAAAAATAAATAAAATTATAATCAATTATTAATTTGGGCTTGAACAGGGACTTTGGGAGTACCTGACATCGCACAGGCTTGGGACCAACATTTTACGTCTCCTCTGAAGGACGGCATAACCAAAGATTTTTCACTCCCTTAAAAAAATCCTAGGGCCATCTGCCGAGTTGAACCTGTTACCTTAGGGGATAAAGGTTGTTATGCTTAGCCTTTTCACACAGGTAACCCCCTACGAATTTCAAGTACTTTTTCCAAAAAATAAAAAAGAAAGTTTTATTGAGTATTTGAGTGTTCTTTAATAGTTAATTTTATATTGTAAAAGCAAAATTATGTTGAATACATTATTTACCTTTTGACAAATTACAGTGTTACATATTTTAATTAAACATTGTTTTGTTCTTTATCTCTCTTTACGCTAGTTATAATGCATTTATTTTTAACACTATTTATTGTATTTTGAATAAAATATGTTATTATTTTATAGCTTTGAGAGGGATGCAATGAGGCCCCGGTATGGACACTCTCTACCTGGTGACGGAGGACGGAAAGGAAGTAGATATAAAGATCCCAGCCGATTGCGAAAGTCTATACCGTGAGTAATATTGAATAAATTATTTATTTAAAAATATGAAAAATTATGTGTTTACATTTAATGAACACAACTATATTAACTTTTTAATATACAGGGTGTTTTTGGATAAATTTTCTAGACTTCAGGTTAGAATTAAGTACCTAAAAACAAGTAAAAAAAAAAAAAAAAATACCGAAAATAGTTAGTTGAGGAGCTAGAGTCATCAATGTTTTTAGGCGTTCCTCTAGCTTCTCAGGAATAGATTTTTCGGCAAAATCTCACGAATAAAATTTGTAGGTCATTCAATTGTATAAGAATTGTTCCAAGTAATTGAGACGTTGATTTCCAAAAGGTACTAAAGGACATTTTTTACGAAATTGATATTTTTACATATTTATATTCTCCTCATTTAGTTTTATCTGAATCTTAAATTTGATTGATCTAATGAAACACAAGTCCTTTAATAACGCGATTTATAAATGCTAATAATTTCTTAAGGTACTAATTACACATTTAGTTTCGTTCTAAATCGTATTTATATATTACATTTCATAACTTTAATATGGTTCTATTAATATAGTGAAAAAAAAATTCTATATTTTAATGAGAAAAGAATTAAATTAGCTGGTTTAATAATATAATAACGAGAGATTTTGGCGCCTCCTGTAAAATTTCCTAAAATGGATATAGTACCTTTTGGAAATCAACGTCTCAATTGACTAACGTCCATAGACCCGGAGATAACTCGATTGAGACCTAAAAAGATTCATGTTTTTCTTCGATCCAACTGCACAATTTAAAATTAATCATGGAGAATAGATTTATGAAGGTTGAGAATGTCGCGATGTTTAGAAACACTGATATGTGCTGAGGGGGTGTTAGTAAATAGGGATTTGTGTAAGGTTTAAATGTGAATTGGAAGCAGCGTGGTCTAGTTGATAGAGCACTAGTCCACTGTTCTCCGGGTCCTGGGTTCGAATCCCGGCTATGGCAGAAGATTATTTATTCTGTTAATTCAGCCGGTGGTGACCCTAAGGTATGGAGTGGGGTACCTCCTCGGGCATTTACATACATACATTAAATCTAATTCTATTTATATTTTACCCGTGATTTAATTTTATATTCCGTTAGAGTAATTGTATTTGTTATTACTTAATGTATTAAATCTATCGTCTCTACTTTGTCTTCCCTAATAGTCTAAGTTTCATAACAATTCAGAATTACGCTTTTGTTGTTAAATTGTAAAAATTCGCTCTCCAATATTGAGTGGCATTCTTTTGAGAGATCCATTCTGTCATGCAAAATATTTTTACAGTCTGTTTTTCAATGTTAAATAGTTTTGTAGCCTCTTTACTTCATGTGATATAGTAATTATGGTACGCCTTATTTATTTCCATTGCCGTGAGTCGTTGGAGTCTTCGAAGTTTTATTAAATTTGCTTTACAGTGGATAGCTTTATGCCACGCATGTACTGCAAAAAGTATTTTTGGTAAAATATCTCCTTCGTACATAATCTTAAGTACTTCCGATTTTAGACCCCAAGTTACCCTCGCTGCTATCGTCAGTCTTTTGATAGTTTAAAGAGTCTGGTTTCAAATATCATCTATATTTCTATTACAATTATGTTTTCGGTCAAAAGGAACGCCTAAATATTTTAATGTATCGCGATATTTTATTTGTTTTGAGTTTAGACAAATGTTTAATTTAGGTATGTTCCGTTTCCGTGAAAAAATAATTAATTCAAACATTTAAAAAACACACTGCAGTGCTATGAGATGTAGTGAAGTGATGAAAAATGTTGTAGCAAGGAATAAGTATTGAAAATGGGGAAACAACCCCGAAATGTCGACTAGGATGAAAAAATATTAAAAGACTTATGAAATAAAGTGATTAGATGATGAATGGAAGGTAGTATGTGCTTTTTTAAATGTTCCAATTAAGAAAACTTCCAAAAAAAACTAAAAAATAAAAGAAAATAATTAATTCAGTTTTTTTTTTTGGAGGGGGGGGTTAAAAGAAAGTTTGTTAAGGTTCGCCCATCTTGTTATCCGGGATGATACCAGGTTTGTAACTACTTCTAGCTCCTCAATGCTTAGCTGTTTGACCAACAGTAGTACGTCATCGGAGTAAGCAGTAAGATTCGTGTCTTCCCGTGATTCCATTTTTAAAATATTGTTAATTAGTATATTCCATATTGCTGGTGACAAACTAGAACCCCTATCTTAATGATTTACTTATATTAAAATAATTAGTCTGGATCATTAACTGCCAATGGAATAAATAATTTTGAATGAGTTGGTAAAGATTTTTAGGGCAATTGTATTTTTTTAAATTTGTTCAAATTGCTGTCCACCATGCATTGTCAAAAGCTCCCGTCATATCCAAGCTTACCTAGTTCCTCAAGTACAAGTTCCTCTTTTGGTCCAATGAAGCAGTTATCTGTTCATTTAGATCATATAGTGCGTCATCTGTTCCTGACTGTGTTCTAAAAGCAGATTGCTTTTTATGAAACACGTTATTCGTTAATAAAAAGTGCATCAATCTGTCTTGGACAATTTTTTCAAAAACACGGGTAACATATTTAGAGGCCTGTACGAATTCGGATGTGTTTTTGGAATTAATAATTATTAATAACGGATCTAGCAACGTAAATTAATGAAATCGAAAATATAATCATGGAAGGCATATATATTGAAAACTCTTAAGCATGAAGCTGGCTGTATTTAGTATAGCCGTGCGTATATCTGGACTTTAGACAAAATTAAAATTAGAATGAAGGGATTGATGCAACGATTATGTGTAAAAGCTCAACCGTATTACGTAATGATGGCTATGTTTAACTCTTCTGATGTGCTACTGTGAACTTGACAGAATGAAATCAAGAACTGGCACTCAATAATAGCGTATGTTGCACTTGATTCGCTGTACATAAAAGTAGTCAAAAGAATGATTGACGGACCGAAGGCGAAGCTTTACTTATAATTTATTTATATACACAAGTGACCTTCAAGAATTGAAACCAAATCTTATATGGTCAATACATGTTTGGCATCATTTAATAAAAAGTTAGATTTACAGAATCAAAATTAAAAAAAAAAAATAATAAAATTAAGTTAATAAAGAATAAAATAAAATGATGTAAATGAGAGAGGAAGGAGACTCAAAAGGGAAAGAAAAAATAAAACAATAATAATATTAAAAATAAAAATAAAATAATAATAATATTTAAAATAATAATAATATTAAAAATAAAATAATAATAATATTAAAAATAAAATAATAATAATATTAAAAATAAAAATAAAATAATAATAATATTAAAAATAAAAATAAAATAATAATAATATTAAAAATAAAAATAAAATAAATTCTGTGAAGTCTTTTTTAGATTTTACACAGGGTGTTAGCGAAGAATTGTTTGATCATCACAAACTTTTCTTTGTCTAATTTTTGTAAAAATCTTCTTCTTATGGAACTACTACTTTTCTGTTATTTTCTACACCTGAATAGAATTTGGCGCAGGACTTCAGGGACATTTATGTTACATATGTCACACAATTACCATCATTTCCTATTTTCATTATATTAAGAAATGTTTTTGTGCAGCCATGGTTAGTCCGTAGCCTAATAATTGTGCAATTTCTTTGCGATCGATTTGTTGGTTCTTGGAGAACCATGGTATTAGGCTCACGGTATCTGACTCTCCTGCCATTCCTGAATTTTTTTTTTTTCTGTAGGCATTTTAAAAGGTCTTGGAGAGATACTTTAGCATTTTCTTTTGCAGTTTTTTTTTTTCCCGGCAGCTCTATCCTCATTTCTTTACAATCCTATATGAGTAGGTATACAATGAAAATTGTAACTATTGCTTTCCTTGTAATATTTACTCTCATTGTAAAAGCATATGATAGTAATAATAGGCTTAGTGAACCCGAAGGTTCGATGACGTTTCTACTAATTGTTGCCTTCATAGATTCGTCCGATAATCTCGATAAGTCCAAGCCCTCGAGATCAGACAACACAATCTTGTAATGACGCTTCGGCCTTTCTGACGGTTCAGCGCATAACACCTTTTTCAGAATTATTTCTTCACTGACTTAACTTTACACTTATTTGACGTCCCCGAGATGCTATGAACTTAATTATACTGACTAGGCACAAGCTCCGAAATTCCGCGTTGAGCAACTTTACAAATTCATCTTTCAAACTAAACTGCTACGTTTCACATCCGTATAGAATTGTGGGGAGATTAATATTTTTAAATTCTTACCTTTAAGTTTTTTTTTTATTGTAACCGGGAGCTAAGCTTATTTTGGATGTTGTATGGTTTCCGAATTTTCGCCCAACTGGAGCCCAAATTACCGGGGTACCCTTGTACCCGGAGTTTCACTACCCAAATTTAAACATTGCTCGTTTAACATGCCTGAATAACATAACATGCCTTTTCCATAGCATATTCTAATTCAAAATTATATAAAACAGGCTAAAGGGTTGTGTCAAACCCACGATGAACGTGCATTGTGGAATTTAATTCAACACATAATAAAATATTCACATGAAAAGTCGCGGATAACAGCGAGTAGCAATTTAAATAAAAAATGTAATAAAAGATCCAATATATATATTTTATTATTTTCAATAATGAACCTTTGTAATCGACCAAAAAAATTACATAGAAGCCGAATAAAGAATAAAAACAAATCCGTTTAACCGCTGTCCGCGGCATTTATCCGAAACTACTCGACCTAATTTTTTGAGATTATTCACAGAGAGAAAAATACTAGAGCATCAAACGATGATCCTAACACCTAGACGTCGATATCAGCTGACAAGATTTAAAATAATGGCCAATTAAAATTGATTTAATTCAATAAATCAGGTATTTTTAAAGATAGAAACAAATTTATTAGTGTTTTTAACTAAAAAACCGCGAACAAAAAAAAAAAAAAATTGTAATTTTACAAATAAATGCACCCATAACCTAGTTATGTTTGAAGATTGAGAAAAATATGTATAGAGTTTCAGAATCAGTTAAGCGCAAAAAAAAGTCGGTCTATATATTTAAGTCACACATTATGATAGATTACACCAAAACTCAGCTATTATTGAAGATAGGGAAAAATAGAAAAGATTTTCGAGATCATGAAACCGCGATAAACAAAGATAAAAAAAAATAGGACTTATGTTTCAAGATATGTAGAATAAAAAAAATTCCATTTATCCTAATTAATAAATAAATACCAAAAATGTTATACTGTTTTCCTTTGGATTATTTATTGCTTTTTATATTAGTTAATTGCCTATTGACATATATTCAAACAGTTTCTACAATACAAATACCCTAATATAGTTATTTGAAAGTAACGAACAACTGTGTAATAATTTTCAGCATTTTTTACTTAGGATTTCAAAGAAATACCATATATCCATTTTAGGAACTGACCAATGAAGACACAAAGTGTAGGAAGGATCGACTCAGAACTAACCTCCGAGTTCAAAGGCCGGTGGTGTCAACAAAGACTTCATCAATGACCGCCAGCTTTTCCAAGGCAAACAGAACTCTAATAAAAGTCACTTCTGTCATTTCAAAAGGCCTTCGGTTGAAACAGGACTTATTACGTAGGATTCAAGTCTTTGATGGTCTATATTTATTTTTTAGTATTGGAATTTTTTTTTTTTTTTTTTTTTTTTTTTACTAATAGAGCCTTTAATCATCACAGAGGCAATTAAAACTTCTAGAAATCTGAAATCAAAGCAAAGAATATTACTGACTTACCTCAAACTCGGACCTGTAGTCGCGATCATGTAACGTCACTACATAATAAAAACATTTTCCCAAATTGAACCATTTAATAATAGACTGCTATAATACTGCAAAAACCTTTATGTCGGCCTCATAACTACGTAGTTACCCAAAAAATTATATGTTATTAAGTGTTAGATATTAATTTTCTAGTATTTTTATTTTATAATTTGTGGTTTAATTTTCCAAAACAGTTTCCTACAAGTAGTCCGCGATTCGTCTTTATTTTTTTTAAATTACCTTAATGAAAAATATTTGCGATGCGTTGATTTGCTTTGTAACAAGAATCACTCACCTATTGTACTGACACATTAAATTGCTCGAAGTAATTGATAGTAAATATTATTATTTAGATTTAGGCTTTTCTATGAACACGATCGATAACAAAAAATTTAAATTTTGATTTTTCTCCCTAACCGTGGCAATCACTACTATGACTACGGGACATTATATAATATATATATATATATTTTTTTTTTTTGTTTCTCTTAAGGTATAGTATCAATATGACTAGACATTTGTTTATTTATTTAACTCCCCTTAATGCTACTATGGCTAATCGGACGATGCTACAGTGGGAGTCCTAAATTTTGCCTATCCAGGTTTTATTAGGATAGGGATCTTTAACGAGTACCTGACATCGTACAGGCTCGAGACTACCTTTTAACGTCGCCTCCGAAGGACAGCATAACTAAGGATTTTTTACTCCATTAAAAAATCCTAGGACCACCTGTGGGTTTAAACCTGTGACCCTTAGCATAGGAGGCTGTCATGTTAGCCACCCAGCTACAAGTGATCCCTGACTAAACATTTATGAAATGCATATTAAGCATACAGTTTCTTTTTATCCTTTTCTTTTTGATTCATGCTTTCACACATCCTTGATTAGAAAATGATGGTAGGTTTGTGCCATTTCAAAGCTAATTAAATGAATTTTTACTGAAATCCGACATATTTAAAATCTAAAAATAGATGAGTATAGCCCCTAGAAAGGTCCGAATATTAAAAATTAATCTTTTGCATAGTTAATTAATTAATCCTTGTGCGACACTTTCTTTTGTAGTGTATACTACTCCTATACTAGAGCAGCGGATTAACACGGTCACTCACAGGTAGCGTTAGTGGCGCCTACTTTAAAGTTACCGGTCGAATATAAGAAGACATTTATTTAATAATATTGTTGTATTGTAACTGGGAAAATTACCATTGTAAATTTATATTTGTTTATGCTACATTTTTATTATAATAATAATAATAAGCGGTATTGGCATTATAAACACGCGGGGGTATTACTACCCAAGAATTGAGACGTTGATTTCCAAAAGGTACTATATCCACTTTAGACAATTTTACAGGAATCGAAAAAATCTGACATTTATTTATTATTGGACCAATTTACGTGATTCTTTTTCTATTAAATCTAAAGTTGATTTTTAAGCGTGTTACCAACTATTTTCTCAATTACTGCACTTTTTCCATGAATTATTAACATTATAATATGGGTATAGTACTTTTTGTATGAAACGAGGATATGGTACTTTTTGGAACGAATTAAAGGGATATAGTACTATTTTTAAGAATACAACGCGAGATAAATTCTTCATAACCTTTTTCACAGAACATTACTCATAACTAACGTCTTTATTATGTTAATTATAAAGTTACGTATATTTCCCTATTCTCACTCATCTTTCCTGGTTGGTTAACTAGATTGTATTGTATATTCTTCATAAAGATAGCGAATATTCAAAGGACCTTTTTTTTATTTTTGGCACTATAATAAGACAGTACGTAATTATGAAATTTGTTTTGAACTTTAATTATTCTTTCTGTAAATTTAACGAATGTATTTATATTATCAACAACGAGTAAATAATGTTTAACTATGAAGACTAATAAATGAATAACTTTTATTTCAGTCTTTTACCTTCTTCAAACAAATAAAAAATTCTATTAGGTTATATGAGGCACGGTATTTCTTCTAATGTTTAGCAAGGTCAGGAAATTCTAATTTCAACCATTTTACGGATAAAATAACATTATTCTATCAAAATGTGAGTTTCTTAAGATTTTTATTTCAAATACGTATGGCAGCGAGAAGAAATACTATGAAAAGAATTAATTCAATTGGGAACCTACGAGAACCGAAGCGAGGCAATTAAGTTATTTAAAACAGCCTAAAAACTGATTATTATGTTAAAACTATTGTTCAAAATAATGGCAGTGATTCAAGATGTACTAAATGAAGAAAACAATAAATTGATGGTGATATATTACGGTGTTTTGTGCTTCTGCCGTGTAGTAGGAAATATACTTAGTACCTTTTGGAATGAAATGAAAGGAAAGGTTTTTAAGGTTAATTTAATTGAGAACCTACAAGAACAGAAGAGACGCAATTAGGTTGTTTAAAACAACTAATAATAAGGTTCAAATCATTTATAAATATAAGATTCAAGACGTGCTAAATGAACCCATAAAAATGCATAAAATGAAAAAAAACAAAACAAATTAATGGTTATAATACGGGGTTAGGTTCTTTTACTGTATAGTACCTTTTGGAAGAAAATGAAAGAAAAGGTTATCTGTTTACAGAGGATAAGGTACGTTTTGGAAGAAAATGTTTTTATTAACTTTCGGAATCAAATGAAATGTGGGTTTAATACCTTTTGGAATGAAATAAAATTTTCAACTACGTTTTTAAAGGATTTCTATGTTTTTAGATAAAATCTGATGACGGATTTAGATAAAACTAAACCATTAATATACAAATATGTCAAAATATCAATTTCGAAAAAAATGTCCTCTAGTACCTTTTGGAAATCAACGTGTCAATTATCCCTTCTACTCATAGTACACTGCTTCTACAAGATGGGGTCTTCCTGAGGCAGAAGAATATATTTGCCTTTGTATTACTAATTATGGACTACCATAATTTCTTGCCCTTCTTCTATCCTCTCTCCTTATTCTTTCTCTATTCCATTCACATGACCGTGCTTGACTTCTACCCTCGCACACCTATGAGGTATCGTACCTGCTACTGAGAGCTTCTACCTCTTGGCGCATTTCGTCCTAGCGCCAGTACCCACTGCTTGTTGGTAGGTGTGGGTTCGCCATCCCTAGCGTGATACCCTCTGATGTAGTATATGACTGCTCTTAAGCCCCGATTCTAGTGTAACGGGGAGCTTCTTATCTAGTAAGGGCCAGTTGCACCAACCCAGGTCAAAGTACGGTAAGGGTAACCTCCGTTGAAGTCAGCCATTGCCCTTTGGACCATCTAGGATAGAGATGCTGAATCGACGGTAAACTTTACTGAGCAAGGCACACCGTCTAATCTCCAGTAAAGAGGCAACTATCCTGGCACATGTGAAATAATATCACTTTTGTTTTATGTAATTGTTTTATCTGCTACTAATTCAAAGAAATGGATTTGATTAACATTAAACACTTTACAGATGACGAAGAATATATTATTTTGTTATTGATTAATTGATTTTGTTGTTATTATTTACCAAAGGTATTTTGGTTTTTCTTTTATTTTCGTAAAATTTTAATAAAAATGTTCATTTTATAATTACAGTTTTATTATTTATTACATCGAAATAGATCTTCTCTAAATACTTGACAGTGTTTGGTTTTGTAAATATAAATATTTAAGTTGTTATCATTATTAATAGTTCTTTAGTGATTCCTAGGCCTATAACATTTTTAATTCAGTTAAAAATCCCACTATATTCCTATTAATATTAAGTTGTCTACATTCTGTATCTGGAGGATGGTTTTCAGTAGGTTCCATATCAGTTTTTGAAATATTTGAGCACAAATGATTGATTTTTCATTAACCAATTAATTTTATTATTAATGAATTTAAATGTATATAATTTATTTATATAATTAGGGTTTTAATTTTCAATAAACAAGAGGGGGTATGTTGTTAATTTCATTATTAGAACTCCATATGAAATTACAAATGTGATTTATAAACTGATTCCTGTGGTATGAAAGTTAAAAAAAAAAAAAAAAAAATTAAACAATTCAAACAAATTTATTCACAATTAGGAAACAAATAATAAATTAACTATATTCTTTTAATTACCACAATAAATAATAATATAATTATAAATTAACTATATTCTTTTAATAACAAACTTTAGAAATAGAAGAATGTATTTCTTAAAAAGAAGTTCCAAAGTAGCTAAGCTGATGAGGTTAAGAATTAAAATCAAGAAGTAAAATGGCGGACTCACCTATCATCTCCCGCTAGATAGTATAAGTAAACCCTGTATCAACATTCCCTGCTAGATTCGGCGGTAAACTATTGACTAGTAGTTTTACCTGAGGTGAGCTTACCTCAGGTTGAACCGAGGCTGGTGCAACTGGCCCTAAGTAGGAGTACCATTCTTAGTTGAAATAAGTTCTTAGTTGTCAAGGCATTTTGTGGCCTTCCTATCATTATTTATAACATCCTTGACACTTTCTTATTTCGATGGTTTGACTTCTTAACTTTCTATGAAATTTTATCTTCTTGCATTTTTACCACTTGTTTTACTGTGCGTGCACATCAAGTTGACATGTTTTAGTTTTTCAGATGAAAACGATATATAACGGGGAGACGGGAAATCAAAAGTTTTCTACCTAATCGTCTCACAGTGGGCCAAATCACGATTCTACGTGGTATACTCGTAAATTGTTTTTTTTAATCTACCTTATCAAAAATGTTATACTGGTTATAAATATAGGTTGCAAATCAGTATGGAAAACAATAACCAGCAATATATATATATATATATATATATATAATATATATATATATATATATATATATATATATATATATATATATATATATATAGGTTATTGTTTTAATGTAGACAAGTTATTATTAACAGGAATATAGTGGGATTTTTAACTGAATTAAAAAAGTTATAGGCATAGGAATCCCTACAAAACTATTATCAATGATAACAACTAAAATATCTTTACAAAACCAAACATTGTAAATTATTTAGAGAGGATCTATTTAAATGGAATAAATAATAAAACTGTTATTATAAAATTATAAAATGAAAATGTTTATTACAATTTTACGAAAAAAAAAATTAAATACCTTTAGTAAATAATAACTACAAATTAATTAATTATTAACAAATTAATATATATTTTTTGAAATTTGTAAAGTGTTCAATGTTAATCAAATCCATTTCTTTCAAATAGTAGCAGATAAAACAATTACAGAAAACAAAAATTATACCATTTCTAAGGCCCAGGATGGTTACCACTTTACTGGTGGTTGAACGGTGAGCAACGGTGGTGCAACGGGCAATGGCTGATTTCAACAGAGGTTACCCTTACCGCACTTTGACTTGGGTTGGTGCAACTGGTCCTAAGAATGGTACTCCTACTTAAGGCCAGTTGCACCAGCCTCGTTCACCGTGATTCCTTCCTTATCTTCTTGACTTCAACCCCAAATCCCATGGGGCTTAAAAAAAAAAAAAAAAAAACCTCGGTTCAACCCAAGGTAAGCTCACCTCAGGTAAAACTACCGTCGATAGTTTACCGCCGATTCCAGCAGGGAGCGTTGTTGGTACGGCGTTTTACTTCATCTCGCGGGAGATGATAGGTGAGTCCGCCATTTTACTTAATTTCAATTCTTAACCTTATCAGCTTAGCTACTTTGGAACTTCTTTTTAATAAATACATTCTTCTATTTCTAAAGTTTGTTATTGAAAGAATATACTTAATTTATTATTGAGGAATTCAAATCCATTTCATATACTTTGACACCTCATGACCTTACCATTGTTTTTTAATGATAACTAAAAGCGTTATCAATAAAAAGTTTATTAATTATAAGACTATAAATAAATGTCTTTGTTTACCAAATTATCTAAACAGCGAGTACTCAAAATTTACTGCTAACTTTCCTTTTAAAGGTCCATAATGTATTAATACTCGCAGCGTAATTCACAACAATATATTAGATGAGATGTACGATAGAGACTGAAGAGTGAAAATTGGGCTGTTGAAATGTAGTTTAATTATTTGGTGTTTAACCTTATTTAAACTAATAAGGAAAAACATCCGGTGTAAGGAATCGTTTGCCTTTGTCATGACTTTTGACCACCTAGAACGGACATTTTGCCCACAGTGCGTCGTGGATCGGACTATGGTTCATTTGAGTCTTTATGTTCCACTTGAGGTCTAGTAGATACTATAGTATTGTATATACTACTATACTATAATAGTAATATATACTATAGCAGATGATCTCACAATATGACGAGACAATTCTGGGACACCTTGTACAGGTAAGGCATTTTCTATGACTGCGGCTAAATATATATATATATATAATATATATATATATATAATATATATATATATATATATATATATATATATTGCTGTGCACTAACCCTTCTATGAAATGGTTACCCTTTTTTATAATAAAACCTTTCGATGTAATTCGATCAAAGCCAAATAATTTCCTTCGAGAGTCGTTACACTTGAAAGAAAAAGGTAAAAAGAAAGTACTGAACTCGACCCTTAATGCAATATAATGTTGAAGTTTAAATTATTGCCTGTATTATTATTACATGATCAACCAAATTTTGTTTAAACTAATTATAATTACAGTTCATATTTTAAATAAAAGGAGAAAGAACAAGATTAGTTACGTTTTTTGAATAGAACTGTTTATTCATTCAAAGCGTGTTTTTGTTTTCATAGATTTTTACAAGTGGCCTTAGAATTTATACATGTTGTATTATTACACCAATTATAGATAACTTTTAAAAGGTATGTTCAATAGGAGTTCATGGCAATTTAAGCCTAGTTTAGAAACAGTAGGAAAAATATTTAAAAATAAAATACATTTTTTAAGGTGTTAAAATGCTATAAAATCTCGTTAATACATTAACTGTATTGACGAACCAAGAATAAGTATTCTTTCTTTCCATTCATAGCTTTACTAAATACTGACGTATTTTTTTTCCGATCAGTATCAGAATGAAAATTAAAATAGGTTCTTTTTCATTACCTTTTATATTTATTAAATTTTTAAAAGGTACGATATTTGTTTTGTGTATTACTTTCACTTACCTATATACGAAAAATATAGTAAGGGAAAGAATTGCGATCGTGAAAATTTTCAAATTCTCCTGAGTCCAAATAAGGTCTGTGTATGTGTGTGGTAACTCCCGGGCGAAACTGAATAGTCCTGTGAAACTGAGTTCGTATTTAAGGCAACTATACCCCCGAGGTGTTACAAAATCTTTTTCATCAAAATCAGCTGACCGGAAGATGTACTTTTAACCATGCGTTATGCACCTTTTTACGATTTCACCAAAAACGGCACTACCAATTTCGATTAAACTCCCTATATCGATGTAAAATTTAATGTGCTTTGATATGATGTAGGTTTCATTCTGATTGAAATAGTATGACTGGGCTTAAATGCCGATATTTTCATCATCTAAAGTACCTTCAATTCTGTATATTCTATAAAAAATAATTATATTATCTTGTTACCATTGATGATTAACAGCTAAATATGCAACATGAGCGAATTTAATAAACAACTAAACGAAAAAACTGAAAAAAATATTTTTTTTTTTTGTTTTACGCAAATTTTGGTTTTTGAACATATGAACAGTAATATAGACGTATAATACACCGTTGGAAAGAGAAAGATTTTAGAAAAAATATTATCTTATACACAAGCTAGTAAAGTTAATAAATAGTGATAAAAAGCCGATAAAACTAACTGATTCTTTTAGACTATAATATAATAAAGTTTTCAATAAAAAACATGTTTCTATATTAATTCTTTAATGGTTTCACTCATTTTCACCTCTAACTGTATTTGAAAATTCTTTAATCGATTTTAAAAACAGAGGTAAGTGAAAGTCGTGTGTTGCGTGCACCAGATTTTTTTTCTTTAATATTTACGAATTAGATAAATCCCTTTTGGAATTACAGACTGAGTTTTATCTTTTACTAGTGTGTTTTTACCGTCGATTCATTCAATAATAAATTTCCCTCATAAGTTTAAACGTGTTATTGCTTAATGTTATTATAATACTTAAATCGTATCATATTATATTATTAATGCAAATATTTTATTTTCTTCCTACAAAAGGCAAGCATAATGTTAATGTTATATGCCTCATTGATATTACTGTTAGAGATAAAAACGTTTATGCAATATTATTTAAATAGTTTTTAATCACGTTAATATTTTTATTTAACATTGGTGTTTACGTGTGCGAGATACCAGTTTAAAACGCCTATTTTATTTACTTATTCATTTCTGAATAATATAAAATAACATACATTATTATTCTCATCTTGAACTGTTTATGACCCATATTCAATTAAATTGAGATTATCTAAGACTTTCTTCTTCTTTTAATGATTTATCATGAATAAATGAATTTATTATTAATTTTTTATAACCAAGGCGCCCTCACTTAGCTTCCGCTTGCTCTCCCCAGTGATGCGGCTGAGAGGGAGGCGCTGGGATCCCTCGGACTCTGCTTGTCCTTCCACCAGTAGGGGGACAAGCCACGTCCAGGGTTCCCCAGCTGATTGTAAGTATTGTACATAGGTATGAATGTTACATGGTTTGCTTATTTATTCCTTTACTTCATTTATTTTATCTAAAAGTTTTGTTATTGTATACGTTTATTTATTTTGGTTTCATTTTATGTACTTTGACTTTCATTTTGTGTATATTATAAATATTGTAGAAATTTGATTTTGGTGAAAATATTGTATCAAAGATGGAAATTGGTACTATTCAAATGATAAAGCCAGTAAAACGAAGTAATATATTTAAAATTCGTCGTGTTCTATACTTTATTCGAAGCATTAAAGGGAGCTCTAGGGAGCCGGTGGCTGAGTGGCTAGCGCGCTAGTCTCTCACGCCAGAGTTGTGAGTTCGAGTCCCAGTCCCAGCGGGACTTTTATAAGAATATAATTAAATGGGAACTCACTCACAGCCTCTCCTCCGGGTAGTGAGACCCGTCAGCCTAATAGTGGCAACTTGCAAAAATAGACGTAAGGAGTGATGACCCTGCCCTAAACTCCCAGGAGTCTATACCACGCGGCCAAGGGCCTACAGGGCCTGTCGCGCCAGAGAAAAAAAAAAGGGAGCTCTAAAGGGCCTAGTGTTTCTACAATTTCAGACAAGCTGTATCTTCCGCAATGCAAGAGCAAAGTATCAAATCTGAAAAATGAGATTTTTCATATTTGATAGTTGGAAATGTTAGGGACAATATGTGGTATATGAAAAAAACAATGTACCTCTACAATCTTTGAAGACGTTCAGTGCATGTAGAGATTCGTACTTTTCAAGGTCGGTGTGTCTTTATTAATAACACACGTTGTTTGAGCTATAATTTTATTATTTAATACACTTAGAAGAATGCTATAATACATTGAAAACACCATAAACGACTGGGACAGTCACCATAATCGATTATTACAAAGAGGTTATCTTTATAAACTTAAAATTCAGTCATAACATTGGCCAACGGCCATACAAGGAGATTATTAGACCAAGATCACGCTCAGCCGCCAGGTTTTCTCCCCTCAATTTTTTAGTGCCTACTTTATAGAGGCTAGGTGTGCCCCAGAAGCTTCTCCTTACTACAGGGTTTCTGCATGATTGAATAGCATAATAAGAAATTATTCTAACTCAGTTAAGGTTTGAACCGGGAACCCCGAGAACTGATGAATAGTATTCTATCCACTAGACCAGTGGTTCTCAGTAATTTCTTCAATGACAAGTGAATCTGTAATTCATAAATATCGTGAATATATAGCATTTCCAAGTCAAATTCAACCTTTTCCAAGTCAAATTCAACCTTTTCCAAGTCAAATTCAACCTTTTCCAAGCCAAATTCAACCTTTTCCATTTCAAATTCAACCTTTTTCGATTTCAATAAAATAATAACAATCAAATTAACATGATTTTATGTTTTTATGGTTATTTTAATTACACATTATGTTTGTAACCCTTGTGGCTTGTTAAATGTTCCCAGGGGCCTTTTTACATATAATTAGTCACGATTATAATAATAAGTATAACCGATACTTTAATTTATAGACATTTTCGATACAAGGTCTAGTAGTCGGATTAGCGGGGGTCCATTTTATTTTAGTTTTATAATATATATATATGCAGTAGATGCGTTCACAAATGTTCGTTACCGATTATACTATTAATTTTAATCGCGCTCGCTCAAATATGGCTTTATTATAACTTTTTCGTATTTATTGGATAAAAGGCTCAGTAGCTCCGTTCCCAAAGGTTCGTTACCGATTACACTATTAATTTTAATCGCGCTCGCTCAAATATGGCTCTATTATAACTTTTTCGTATTTATTGGATACAAGGCTCAGTAGCTCCGTTCCCAAAGGTTCGTTACCGATGACACTATTAATTTTAATCGCGTTCGCTCAAATATGGCTTTATTTTAACTTTTTCGTATTTATTGGATACAAGGCTCAGTAGCTCCGTTCCCAAAGGTTCGTTACCGATTACACTATTAATTTTAATCGCGCTCGCTCAAATATGGCTCTATTATAACTTTTTCGTATTTATTGGATACAAGGCTCAGTAGCTCCGTTCCCAAAGGTTCGTTACCGATGACACTATTAATTTTAATCGCGTTCGCTCAAATATGGCTTTATTTTAACTTTTTCGTATTTATTGGATACAAGGCTCAGTAGCTCCGTTCCCAAAGGTTCGTTACCGATTACACTATTAATTTTAATCGCGCTCGCTCAAATATGGCTTTATTATAACTTTTTCGTATTTATTGGATACAAGGCTCAGTAGCTGCGTTCCTAAAGGTTCGTTACCGATTACACTATTAATTTTAATCGCGATCGCTCAAATATGGCTCTATAATAACTTTTTCGTATTTATTGGATTCGATTGGATTGGATTGGATTATTTTAACTTGTCCGTATTTACTGCATACTAGGCTCAGTCGCTGCGTAACCATGGACTGGTTACAGATTATACTATGAATTTTAATAGCGCTAACTCAAGTAGAGGTTAATCAAATAAAAACGGACGTATAAAATGGTTCTGTTTAGCTGATTATCAAACTCCAAAATATTAACCAAAAAGATAACTGACTATCTTGATAAAAATGATTAGTGGTAACCCAATAGATGAAAAGTTACAAAAAGCACGAAATAAACTAATGTATGTCCAACTGACTAAAAAGACATTAACACATTCACTAACAAAACACCCAAAAAAAACAAATACAGAAATTTGAGAGAGCGCGATAAAAATTAACAGTATAATCGGTAACGCGCCTTTGGGAAAGCAGCTACTTAGCCTAGTATCCAATAAATACGAAAAAGTTATAATAAACCCATATTTGAGTGAGCGCACGAATAATTAATCGAATGGTCGAGATAGAACCCCCCCCCCCGTAACGCAGCTACTGAACCTAGTATCCAATAAATACGAAAAAGTTATAATAAACCCATATATGAGCGAGCGCGATTAAAATTAATAGTGTAATCGGTAACGAACCTTTGGGAACGGAGCTACTGAGCCTTCTATCCAATAATACGAAAAAGTTATAATAAAGCCATATTTGAGCGAGCGCGATTAAAATTAATAGTATAATCGGTAACGAGCCTTTGTGAACGCATCTACTGAGCCTACTATCCTATAAATACGAAAAAGTTAAAATAAACCTCTATTGATAATATTTTCGCCCGCGATTATAAAACTAAAATAAAACGGACCCCCGCTAAACCGACTACTAGACCTTGTATAGAAAATGTCTATAAATTAAAGTATCGGTTATACTTATTATTATAATCGTGACTAATTATATGTAAAAAGGCCCCTGGGAACATTTAACAAGCCACAAGGGTTAAAAACATAATGTGTAATTAAAATAACCATAAAAACATAAAATCATGTTAATTTGATTGTTATTATTTTATTGAAATCGAAAAAGGTTGAATTTGAAATGGAAAAGGTTGAATTTGACTTGGAAAAGGTTGAATTTGACTTGGAAAAGGTTGAATTTGACTTGGAAAAGGTTGAATTTGACTTGGAAAAGGTTGAATTTGACTTGGAAAAGGTTGAATTTGACTTGGAAATGCTATATATAAGTAGGCTATAGGTGGGATTCAGTATGGATACGTTTTGTTGTCGTCTCACGTTCATTTCAGACACAGGAGAGGGTCGTATCGCATTCAGTGGCAAAACAAAGATAGACGTAATAAGCTTCGGGAATGAAGGCAGTATAATCAGAATGGTGTAGCACCAGTTTTAACTTGCAGCAACTCGAAGGACTACAACATACTATGTATATGTCTTGAGAAATACTGCTAAAGAAATGACCGAGTAGGAGAAATGAAAATGAAGAAAAAAGGTTCTGGTTCTTATAGTTTACTTGAAACAGCACAGCATTGATTAACTAAAATTTAGAAGTAATACAATTAGATATTTATTCAAATACTAAGACTTTTGTCCATTATCTTTGACTAAGTTACATCTGTCCTGCTATGTTTTTGACCGGCTGCTTTTATAATGCAGTAATACCTTCAATAACTATAGTAATTGACATCTTTAATCAATATATAGACTATATTTAATGTATTTATACATAATACTTTTTAAAACAATTGGAATTCTTTTCCAAAGGTATCGTGTTTTCCGATCCTAGTAGGTGCATGGGAATATGTAAATTAACTATTAATTATTATCTAAAATTAACTTACACATATGCAGTATATTTAAACTATACCTGAGAATGCTAAAGGACATAAAAGTTAACCTTGCTAAACAATATTATAATAAAGGAATACCTTACAAAATCTTAGTCGGCGAGCGAAGGTCGAGTCAGTCTTAGGCGTCTCTTCTAGGCTTCATCCTTCACCTGCTCTCTAACACCCGACGGACCTCTCTTCTTCTAGTAGATGGAACTCGACCGTTCTCTTGCTGAACTTCAACTCTCGTGCTGGAATAATACTTAACTTCCCTGCTTCTAAAATTGCACCCTCAACTCCTCACCCCCTCTTCTATCCAAAAATACTCTTTTTTGGAAATTGCCGATCTTCTACCAGACAAAGGAAGATATGGGAAGTGCCCCTGGGGTCTAGAAAGTTTCCCGAGCTAGCGCTGGAGAGCCACGTAGAGTTAAACGCCTTTTGAACTTTGCCGACAAAGGCTTATTCATATTTACTTGATTTATTTAATTAATTATTCAATAATGAATTTAGAGCCCTCAGTATCCTCAATAC
The DNA here is from genome assembly GCA_023052935.1 of Piezodorus guildinii. Taxonomy (NCBI): domain Eukaryota; kingdom Metazoa; phylum Arthropoda; class Insecta; order Hemiptera; family Pentatomidae; genus Piezodorus; species Piezodorus guildinii. The sequence goes on from CM041293.1 coordinate 70,840,393, forward strand.
AAAACAGTCCTTTAAGATCATTATTATAGAAATGTTAGAAAATGACCCATTTAACTGTTTGTGTAGTAGCTGGAAATTACATCGCTTAGAATGTTTAATTTGTTTGTGTACATTTTTGATTATTATTACAAGCCAAGGTTTTTCAATTATTTTACTTTAAAGTAATTTAAAATAATATCCTAATAAAAACTCGCAGATCAAGTGTTAGGAACCACTGCACTAGACCACACTATGCGGTACATGTCTTTCTTAAATATGTAATGTTAGTTTCGTAGGACTGTTCGTTTTCGTTCGTGCTATAGCTCAATATGGACAACATTTCGCAAGGCTTCTTTATTTTTTACCTAGGTACCTTAACCTTAACATGTACTGCCATCGAAAACTCACATGCCTAAATGTTAATGTTCGCTTCTATAAATTTCTCATATAGGTAATCGGTAGTAGGACTTAAAAGGACCGCTACACGGTGAGAGTAAGGGGAAGTAAAATATGAAAATGTGTAAAAGATTAATGTAGTTTCAGCGATAGTGAACTATTTTCTATATTATTATTTTCGATAGTGGAGTTTCTAAATTAAAAATAACATGTTATTACTGTGTTTATATTACGGTCGTTTGGTTTGATATAAATTTATCATTTAGTTTCTTTTTTAAATAATATTCAATGATATTGTTGGATTTTTAAAAAGTAATATTTGATGCTCTTATCCGAATTTATTAAAAAGGAATATTTAATGTTCTTACCCAAATTTCTTTACGTTTCTTTCATGAACTCTCACTAGCCCTCTCATTCACAATTTTTGACTTACTGCTTCTCTTATTATGTAGCGTGTGCCCTTTAACCACTCGCTGTATGACTTTTTTTTTTCATTTACCTATATATGAAATATATAGTAAGGGAAAGTATTGCGATCTTGAAAATTTTCGAATTTGAGTTTTTAACGGAAATACACGTTTTAGGGTCCCCTAAAAATTCCAAATGACCCAGTTCCGCAAACATTTCTGTGTGTGTGGTAAGTTTAGCGCGAAAACGAAAAGTCTTATGAAACTGAAATTTAATAGTTAAGACTGCTAAACGCTAAAGGTGTTACAGCATTTTTTTTTTCGAAATCGAAAGATTTACTTCAATCTAATTTTACAGTTTTTTACTTTTTTCTTAAAAAAATTAATATGATGTAGGTTTCATTCTCATTGAAATATTCTGAAATGGCTTAAATGCTGATAGTTTAAATTTTCTTCCTCTAAAGTACCTTTAATTTTGAAGATTTGAATAAATTAGCCAAATGATCTTTTTAGTATTTATAATAAACAGATAAATGTATAATTTAAACGAATTCGATATCCAATGAAAGGAGAAAACAGGAAAAATATTTTTTCATGCAATTTTTGTGTTTTTAAACATAAGAACAGTAATAAAGATTTAAAATATACAGGTAGAAAGCTAAAGATCTAAAAAAAAAATTTTATACACAAAATTGTAAAAGTTGATGGAGAGTTATGAAAAGCCGATAAAACTAACTGACTGTCGTAGGTACAATAATAATGTAATAGATTCTTTAATAAAACACATGTTTATGTTGAAATTCTATGGAATTAATTCTTTGACAATGTTTTTCATCTCTAAATGTATTTAACAATTCTTAAATTAATTATAACAATGGAGGTAAGTGAAAGTCTTGTATTGCATTAATATTATAAAGTAATATTTATTGTTCTTATCCGAATTTTTGTTTTTAAAAATACACCTTCCCCTCTCCGGTTACTTTCATGAACTCTCACTTTCACAAAATTTCACCTATCGCTTCTCTCACCGTGTAGTGCAGCCTTTAATCACTCACTTTATGACTTTTCAAAACAGTTCATATATCGTTGGAAATCGTGTGATTAATACACATTTTGTTAAAATTGAATAATATAAAAATGATAATATTTATTTGAGTTGCAGTCTTTAACAGTTGAAATGATTAATAGCCCAACTTTCTATTGAGCATTATTATCACTGAAAGTTGTGAGTAAACTTTTAAGATGGGTCGATGGTGGAGTGGTTTTGTTAGAACTCTCACACGCCCCATTACTCAACAACTCCCAACTCCTATCCTAGGACTTACTACAACTGAGACCAAAATGACCTGTTATGTGCGTACTATCCCCTCATACCGTCTATTGTAACTTCTGGTCTGCTATATAAGGGACATTGTAGATTGTTTTAATTTTTTTCTTTAAATTTTAAAAACGCCTATTTTGTTTTTAGCAAATATTAAAAAACAAAATAGGAGCAAATGTTGTAAAGGAGGAGAGCGTGGTCTGGTGGAAATAGCACTAATCTACTATACTTAGGTTAGAATTCCGGCTGGGGCAGGATAATATTTGCGGCAGAACCAGCCTAGAGTAAAAACCCAAATAATGAGGAAAAACCTGGTGGTTGAGTGTGATCAGGACTTGCTTCAGCTTAAGTCTAATTTATTGCTAAAATAGATAAATGTGATGGTATTTGTAATTTTATTTAACTGCAACAATCAGATATAAGAGATAATAATTGGTAGTAAAGCTAATAAAATGGTGATGTTAACGAACAATAATAATCACGCACTGATTGACATAATTCAAAGCTACATGGGGATTACCGGTAATGAACTTGTGGACCAAGCAGCGAAACAAGCACTCACTCACATATTTCTAACTTTTTGCTCGCGAGCCTGTACCCCTGTGCCTACATTGCAATGGAACCCTCTCGATAAATCATATCACCCAAGAATGCCCGTATTATACGTCACAGTTTCAAAGAATGGGACTCATTCCAGATACATCGAAAGTTCTGGGAGATAATGAGGATTTAATTAAATTAATCTTTATATTTCTTTGGAAAAACTTCTTAGTACCTAAATTATTAACTTTATATTAAATATTATATTAATATATATTATATAATAATATTATATTATATTAAATTTATTATCATCATTATTAAAACTTTATTCCAAAAACTAGTTTTTCGTTACAACTTTGTTTATTTATTCTTGTTTAGTTTCTCGCAACTTTACACTTATTTTTTATACATTATTTTTGTCATTCATGGTTTCCCTATTTATACATTTTTTTATAATTACTATTATTTATTTATTTCCTCCTTTTTCTAGAAGTCTAACAATTATGTTAGCATCTGTATAGGCGTTGATGACCTTTGATGTTTTACGCCTTAAAGCCTAACAACAACAGCATAACAAAAAAAACTTGAGAATAAGAAAAAGTCTATGGTCAGTAAGGAATTTAAAATATAAAATGAAATTGAGAAAATGGTATAAGTGGAGTAAAATTAAATTAGAATTGCTTAATTTTGTCTTAGAATTCGTCCTGATTGGCTTCTTCGAGAATTCGTCTCTCGATTTTCTGCCACCCCATGTACGCTCGAACGTCCGCGTAGCCCAAAACTCGTGCGCTGACAATCTATCAGGCCATTATTATCTTAGTTTTAGGAATCTCCACGTCGGCTACATTAATCTGATTGTACGCTCTGTTCTAATTAGATGAATATCTAATTTTCTTTCAGATTTATATTACTATCAGCAATATTTGGAATTCGTCGGACAAGTAATGGAGCTGTCTTTTTGTAGCCCTTCGAAATTTCAGAAATCGCTGAGTACGGAGTAAATAGTTGGCACCGAAGTATTTGGTGGCATTCCTTTAAACGCCATTCTCATTCTTTTCTCCCCCATTAGATCAAGCAGACGATCAAATATAATTTGGTAATCGTGTAGGAGATTTGCCAATATGATTTGGTCGTCATACGTCTGTTAGGATGAAACGCCAAGTCAACTTTTGTATCAGACCCAAATTCAAAGTGATGAGCTATTTAAAAGATTAAATTATCCATGATATACTGCATCATCATAATTACAGTAAGTTTCAGTTTTATGATATTTTAAACAATTAAATAATAAAATGTTGTATTTCGATTAAAATTCAATTTTAAAATTGTCTCTGAAACTATTAATCGCTAGAATTCATTACCTCTTAAACTACAGCGCATTAATGAGCCAAAGTATACTTTATGTTTATAATTTGAGTAGGAAGAATTATGGAATCGAGCACAATAAAAAAGCAAATTTGATTTCCTATTCTAGTATAAGAAAAGTTTTTACTTAAACTATTAAATCTATTCAATTATTAAACGTAAGGATTTCTATTAACCATTAGATAAAAGCTAATTAGATCGGTCATAATTTATTTTATCTTTGTAATGTTCGAAGGCTAAACAATTTTTATGATATTTGACAAAATAATGTTACAAAATTATGATTTAAATGTCCTTTCAAAAGACATTAAATAGGTGTTCCCGTATTATTTTATTTATTTAACGCCACTTTATCCTGCTGTGGCTAATCGAACGATGCTACAGTGGGAATTATAAATTTTGTCTATCCAGGTGTAATTAGGATAGGGATCTTTAACGAGTACCTGTAATCGCACAGGCTCGGGACCAACTTTTAACGTCCCCTCTCAAAGATGGCATAACTAACGATTCTATATACCCATTAAATAGGGCTACCTGCGGGTTTAAACCCGGGATCCTGGGCATAGGAGACTGTTATGCTAGATACCATGCTACAGGTAACCCCATTGTTCCCGTATTTGGTATTTATTTAAACCTTGAGCGTTGAATGAAAAATTAGAATATTTTTGGAGTAAAGTGGACTTCCAGGGGTCTTATCCTGAAATGGCTCTGTGTATTCTAAATTACGTATGCAGTTATATTTTTTGCAGCAAGTGTTCAGCAATTTGTTCGTGAAGGAGAGTAAATGATATAATTTACATTTTTTTCCTGTGATTATTGTATTTGGGAAAGTCCCGATGGGGAGCCATGTAGGATGGTATATAGAAAATCCATTAATGGTATCTACAAGCAAGAAAATAAGGTCTCCAAGTAACTCTTCGCCGGAGCTTGAAAAGAACTTGCGACAAAGGCGGTTCTAAACAATATTAACGTTTTCTTTGTATCGTTACACGTCCCTTGTAGTAGGAGTTGGAAGAATTAAATTATGTAACTGAGAAGAAAAGTTCCTCTGCAAAGTTTTAATTGACTTTGTAGGACAGTTGCAAATCACTAGCTGATAGAACTATATTTCAAAGATAGGATTGAATCGAGTTGTCTGTTATTGATTAACGTTAACAATCTGAATTTCCCTCTTCGTTTACTTCTGAAGGAGTATGCCTTGCTAATTAGTAAAGTAGGAAACGGAAACCATTCAACGCGAATTGAGTTTTCTAACTACGCTTCAGTTTTCTCTTTTTAAATTGTCGTACAGTTCCTTAATAAGACTCACATATAATATAAGATACACAAGCTGTTATACCATTTCTCCAGTTAATGATATTTATGTTGGAATTATAATCGGGAATATATTGGTTAACGATTTAATTAGTTCTTTAATCATGTTTCTTTTTTTACTTTTACTTACATATATATGGAATATATAGTAAGGGAAAGAATTGGGATCGTGAAAATTTTCGAATTCCAGTTTTCACCGGAAATGCACTTTTTAGGATCCCAGGTATCCAAATGACTGAGTCCCGCAAAAATGTCAGTGTGTATGTGAGTTCTGTGTGAAGTAAGTCTAGCACGAAAAGAAAAAGTCATTCAATACTGGAATTTCATATTTAAGACAACAATACGCCCTAGATGTTACAGCAACTTTTTCATCAAAATTAGCTAACAAGATGAGCCACTTTATGCTATGCTAAATCCCTTTTTATGATTTTCTCAAAAACGGCACTAACGATTTTGATTATAGTCACTATGTATAATTTAATGAGCTTTAAATCATGTAGGTTTCATTCCGATTGAAATAGTCTGACAGGGCTTAATTTAAATTTTCTTCCTCTAAAGTACCTTCCATTTCGTAGAGTCCATCAGAATAACTATATCATCTATTTAGTTCATAACACTTTTCCAAGTATTGCTGATAATAGAGAACGTATGTTTTATTTTATACAGCAAATGTTAAATCTGGATTATCAAGAAAGTCCCAAGAGGAAAATCCCTTTAATTGGTATTTAATATTCCGGATTATTATAGATGTCCTAAACGAAATTTATGAATCAATCTGCTATTTCAATTTATATTCTCTAAAATGGGTTTATTCTATTACATAGGTCTTTTGTGATCATTTTTTTAAGATTGCTTATGTATATAGATTTCTCAATTATTTAAACGATATGATTAGTTATAGTTATCTCGACTGAACTGAACTCGTCAGGATTTTTTAAAAGTAAGATTTAAATAATGGAAACTATATTTTTTCAATGCCTATTTCGCAAGAAAATATAAACTTGTGGGTTTTTAGATTTTACTAAATAGCATTGAAATATAACATTATAGGGGTACTCACTACGTTTGCTATAGCATGCTGTTTGTGCTATTGTGCTAAACCCATCAATTTTATACAGGAAATAACTGTAGAAACTCGACGGGTTTAGCAAAATAACACAAGTAGCATGCTATAGCAAACGTAGTGAGTAGCCCTTATATATTGGATATTGTTAAACTAAAGAAATTCAGATAATTTTCAACTTATAAAAATACAGCAGAAAATAGTTGCCTTTAACGATTAGAAAACGTCTTAAAAGTTTCATGAGAGAAAAAAGATCAATTCCAAGTCAAGGAGGCATTACTGTATATAATTAATTTTGGTAATGATTAAAAATTAGTTTTCATAATGATGGAGTTTTGTTGACCGTAGAGAAATTAGATGAGGAAGATGGTTGGGGGTGCGGTCATAAATTAAAAAACACACAATTAAAAATAAGCGTTATTTTAATTATGTGCCGACGTTTCGGCCTACAATGTGGGTCTTCATCAGGGCTAAAAGAAACAAGATAACAACCAATGTAATTATAGACTTAATAATGCGTTAGGTATATAATAATAATATGACAGTAATAAATTATGGGAACATAAATAATATTAAATGTAAAATGATAATAAGATGACAATTATAAAGTATGGAAATAAGGTGACAGTTATAAAGTATGGAAATAAACAAAATTAAGATGATAGTTATAAAGTATGGAAGTAGACATAATTGAGATGATAATATTATAATGAGAATATATAAATAGAGACTAAGTAAATGAAAAAAAAAATGATTAAAGGAAAATAAAGGAAAAATATGTGAACAATTAAAATTTTAAATATTAACAATTTTGAGTTGATATATGACGGTAATATATTAAAAACATAGTTAAGAGTATAGGTAATATATAAAAAAATATATAGTCATTACAAAAGAGAAACAGTATGAATAAAAAAAAATAATTTAAATTTTAAAATAATGTAATATTAAACTAATAATTATATGTCAGGATATGTAACGGAGAAAGATATGAGTATGGAAAGGGGGAGAAAGAAATGGGCGATGAAAAAAGACCCTTATCAATAAGAAAAAATACTTACGTGACTCCGTGGAAGCTTTGCCTACAGAAGTGATGTTTCCCAGTTTAAAAAACGCTCATTGCGTGGAACGGAAAATATGAGAACTAGAATGTCCGTTAGGAAAATTCCAAGAAGCTAAGTTATGTTTACTGATTCGATTGTTAAAAAATAGCCAAAAGTCATTACTTGAGAGTACTTGAGTTATTACTTATGAGTATTTGATAAAATTGTAAGAAATAGTGACGAGGTAAAGATTAAAAGATTTTAAGTAATAACGGATGACGATGATAAATGATGAATGATGATAAGGTAATAACGAATGACGATAAGGAGCTGTCGAAGGAAATGATAAATAAACAGTAATCTAGTAGGTAAACAAATAAATAAATTAAAAGGGGAGTACGAAAATTAAATAAATATATAAATAAAAAATTGATATAATAAATAAAAAATAAAATTATGAAGAGATGATCAGATGGTTGTTTAAAAAATGAGCTAGGGATGCTTTATTAAATTTAATATTTGGGAATAAGCTAGTGACAAGTTATGTTTCTCAGTCTTTTAATTAACAGGAAGGGGTTCTAGTTGTATTTCCTCCAAAAATTCTACCGCTTCAAAACTTTCAGAACATTCCTTAACCCTTAACCATTCCTTTGATTTTGATAAAACATCCATTCTTGCCACTGTTCCCAACCATGACAAACGACTCATTACAGAATGCATTTACATACAACTAGAACCCCTTCCTGTTAATCAAAAGACTGACAAACATAACTTGTCACTAGCTTATTCCCAAATATTAAATTTAATAAAGCATCCCTAGCTCATTTTTTAAACAACCATCTGATCATCTCTTCATAATTTTATTTTTATTTATTTATTATCAATTTTTTATTTATATATTTATTTAATTTTCGTACTCCCCTTTTTATTTATTTATTTGTTTACCTACTAGATTACTGTTTATTTATCATTTCCTTCGGCAGCTCCTTATCGTCATTCGTTATTACCTTATCATCATTCATCATTTATCATCGTCATCCGTTATTACTTAAAATCTTTTAATCTTTACCTCGTCACTATTTCTTACAATTTTATCAAATACTCATAAGTAATAACTCAAGTACTCTCAAGTAATGACTTTTGGCTATTTTTTAACAATCGAATCAGTAAACATAACTTAGCTTCTTGGAATTTTCCTAACGGACATTCTAGTTCTCATATTTTCCGTTCCACGCAATGAGCGTTTTTTAAACTGGGAAACATCACTTCTGTAGGCAAAGCTTCCACGGAGTCACGTAAGTATTTTTTCTTATTGATAAGGGTCTTTTTTCATCGCCCATTTCTTCCTCCCCCTTTCCATACTCATATCTTTCTCCGTTACATATCCTGACATATAATTATTAGTTTAATATTACATTATTTTAAAATTTAAATTATTTTTTTTATTCATACTGTTTCTCTTTTGTAATGACTATATATTTTTTTATATATTACCTATACTCTTAACTATGTTTTTAATATATTACCGTCATATATCAACTCAAAATTGTTAATATTTAAAATTTTAATTGTTCACATATTTTTCCTTTATTTTCCTTTAATCATTTTTTTTTTCATTTACTTAGTCTCTATTTATATATTCTCATTATAATATTATCATCTCAATTATGTCTACTTCCATACTTTATAACTATCATCTTAATTTTGTTTATTTCCATACTTTATAACTGTCACCTTATTTCCATACTTTATAATTGTCATCTTATTATCATTTTACATTTAATATTATTTATGTTCCCATAATTTATTACTGTCATATTATTATTATATACCTAACGCATTATTAAGTCTATAATTACATTGGTTGTTATCTTGTTTCTTTTAGCCCTGATGGAGGCCCACATTGTAGGCCGAAACGTCGGCACATAATTAAAATAACGCTTATTTTTAATTGTGTATTTTTAATTTATGACCGCACCCCCAACCATCTTCCTCATCTAAAAATTAGTTTTAATTAATAAAGATTGCCTTCTGCCGTACACTATACGCTTATAGGATTTTACGTTGAAATTATTATACAACAAAGAAATAATATAAAATAACAATGATATTTATCTATTAATTTTTCGAAATAAAAATAATCTATGTTTTACCTCTACACTGGTCTTTTTTATATATTGTGGTGTTTATTTTTTGCCAATAAAAAAAAAAATTCCTACTTTGAGAATCGATTTTCATTACTTTCTTATAGACCTAAAAAAGATATAAATATTATTAACATTAAAGCCTATTTTTATCGCTAATTGGTCATCTTATCACATAATAAAACGCTGCAAATTATTACATAATAGTTTATTTTTTCCAAATAACAATATTAGGGTATAACTGTTTATATAGCTGTTAATAGGCAATTAAATAATATGAAAAGAAATAATTCAAAGAATCATACTATGTCACTACCGCTAATTTCAAAACGCAATATCTAAGTTAGTTTTTACCAATTTCAATAATTCTTGTTTCATTTGGATGAAAATTTAATTTTTTATTAAATGGCACTAAAAGCAAATTCAGTATTTTAGTATTAATTGATTAGAAGAAATTTATTTATTCATTATTCGGATTCTACGCATCTTGAAACGTAAGCTCTCAAATTTTGAAGAGGGGTTATTTTTCCTTTTTTTTTTGGACGATTACAAAGGTTTATTATTGAAAATAATAAACCAAAAGCATTTATACAGGACTGCGTTACTATTTCCTTTTATTTTCTTTTGAAATTTTCATTCAAATAAAATTTCTTGATTCTAGAACTTCTTCTTCTTCCAGTTGCGCGACAGGCCGTGTAGGCCCTGGGCCTCGCGGTGTAAACTCCTGCGAGTTTACACTCACGTTTCACGATGCAATTTTTAGTGTAGGGTCATCACACCCTACGACTAATTTTGTGAGTGGCCACCCTTAACTCAGGACCTGTAGCATGAGAGACTAGCGCGCAAGCTACTCAGCCACGGGCTCCCCCGATTCTAGAACACCTTACATTTTTTCTTTATCAGCCATAATAACCAAGTTATCAGGGAATCGCATCATTTATAAATTGTGACTTGATCATATATGATGAATTTTTTAATTAAAAAAAATCTACTTTTAGAATCGATTGTTATTACTTCCTACAGGATTAAAAAAAAAATATGTTATTAACATTAAAGCCTATTTTTATTGCTAATTGGTCATCTTATCACACAATAAAAATCAATTTCTATCAACTTTGGATATTACCTGCCGTATTCTCTGTGTTTTTTAAATGTTATTTAATGTTCCAATTATTATCTCAAGTTAAAATATTACCTAAACCCAAAGTATCGGTATGTGAAGCAAACATACATTTTTATTTAAATAATTTTAATTAAAAAAAAAAAAAAAAGGGTTTTATTGTTTGATAAAAGTATTTTTTTATCTATGTAGGAAGATATTTTCGTTGTACTCGTAGTTCATTACATTAGCTCAGTTTTATTATAAACTAGCTGTCGCGCGCGACTTCGTCTGCGTCAATTTCAGTTATTATGATCGCTATTAAGACGTTTTTAAACGAATATATTGGGTTGTCCGGAAAGTTCTTAGAGAAATTCAATTAAAATTGAACAGCTTAAAATTTATTTATTTAATCTACAAAATAGTTACTACCGTCAGCGATTACTCTTTCCCAAAGCCTTGAAAGGTCCGTTATCCCTTTTTTCCAAAAATCACTGTCCTTCCTCCTGAAGAACAATAAAAAGTCCGTCTTGACGTCATCTTCAGAAGAGTAGGATTCCCCTTGTAAAAAATTTTCGAGGGAACGGAAAAGATGGAAATCCGAAGGAGCAATGTCAGAAAAGTACGGCGGGTAAAAGCTGAGTAACTTTGGCTGAGTCGTTAAAGACACATGGGGCCTAGTGTTGTCTTGGTGGAATAGCACTCCTTTCAGACTCACCAACTCTGACTGTTTCTCTTCAATTGTGTTCATCAATCGATCTAACTGGGTCAATATTTATAGTTTAGTTTTGTAGAAGGAGCTCAAAATGTATGGGTCCCTTCCAAACCAACCAAATACTGAGCATCACCATCCTTGGATGCCTTTGCTGTTGCAAGTCGTTCCAGGCAACCCCCAAGATTTTTTTCGGCAGGTGTTGATGTAGAGAATCCATTTTTCGTCACCAGTAACAACTCGTTTCAAAAATGGATCCTCCACATTTTTTTTCAGCAACAAACCACAACATGAAATCCTTTCAAAAAGATTCCTTTCACTGAGCTCATGGGGAATCCAAACGTCGTAACGACAGACATATCCAGCCTTCTTTAGATAATCAAAAACGGTCGATTTGCAGGCTCTTAATTCCGCAGCTATCTCACGAACAGTAATTCGTGGATTGTTTGTAATGACCATCCTAATATCTTCGATTTCAAGAGTTGAACTCCGGCCAGCCCGGGGTTGGTCTTCCAAATTGAAATCTCCTGATCTAAACCGCGAAAACCACTTCTGAACCGTGCTATAAGCAATTGAATCGCTGCCATACACGGAACGAATCTTTCTTGCAGTTTGGGCTACGTTTTTCCCTTTTTTAAGAAAGAACAGCATATTATGCCGAAAATGAACTGAATCGTCACTCATGTTGGCTTGCAATAAACTACACTACTGATCCTTAATAAAATTCAGTGTATGAACATACTTAATTCCATGCGGATTAAAGGCATATAGATAAACATTAGCCTCGTGATTCATTTTTAGTAGAAAAAACAGAAGGTAAATTTTATTTTAAAAATCTCTACCAACTTTTCGGACGACTCAATGTTTTAAATTATTTCTGTGTAAGTGATATTTTTGGTTTTAGTTTCTTGTGGCAGAAGAACATTTCTCCGCAATCCGATCTTAACGTGAATCAATTGCTACGTGTTTCCATGCTTGCCCACGTGATTTATTAATTGTTACGGCAAAAGATAACAACGGGAAATTGAATTATTTTAAAATTAAAAGGTAAGTCATTTGGAATCGTTGGGATTCGAGGCCAATTTTCCCTGTTTTTCCCCAGATTTTCGACTGATTCTTCGGTCCTATTGGTTGCAGCGTGATGTTATATAGCCTATAACCTTCCTCGATAAATGGAAAATCCAACACAAAGGTTTTCAATTTGAACCAGTAGTTTCTGAGATTAGCGCGTTCAACCAAAAAAACAAACAAACTCTTCAGCTTTATAATATTAGTATAGATAATGGTTACATAACAAGAAATGCAATCGGAACGAAATCAATACTCATCCTCTTTTAATATCCATAATTCACTCATCTCATCAGAATATTCGTTTGGATTTATTCTTTTTAATAAAAGATATTTATGTTATTTATAAATAAATAACCATTTTTTAAACACCTTTATCAAAGGAACAAGACTTGCCAAATTCTCTCTATTTGTTGAATGTTATTTAATATTCTATTACTTACCTTAAGTTAAAATATTTAATGTATATGGATAAGCAGGGCTCTTTTACAGCCAAAGTATCGGTATGCAAAGAACCATTTTTTGTTTAATTTAAAAAAAAAAACCGAGATACATTTTTTAAAGTTTAATTACTGCTCAGGAAATTATAAGCAACGAAAATATATTATTATTTTAGGTGAATAAATTTCATGAGATTAATAATTTAAAAAAACATATTTAATTGTCTCATACATTGAAATGTTTATATTTAAGAGAGGAAACATGTTTAAATTGTTTATGAATATGCCGCTACTTTAGATATCCTATTGAAAATGATTTATTAAAACATGTATGCCAGCATAGATAAAATTATTATATTAAGCAATGACTTATTTTGATTACACTTAGTTATATTCATTTTATAAATCATATATATTTTTTATATAAAATTTTATTTATTGAGAAATATTACAATCTGTTTCAGAATGAACGATAGTAATAGAGATAGAGGGCCACATTCATACATTATATACAGAAAATAACGATAAGGTCAAATTACATAAAACAGAAAAAAAAATCATTTATATGTACAATAAAATAAAACAGGATAAATAACAAACAACAACCTATAATTGAGACAAATACAAAGTTGGCAAATAAATAAACATCATACAAACAAATATAACTATATACAATATATACAACTGTTAAGGGGACCCCAGACTGGGTTTTCCCCTCCACTTGTGGAGAAAAAAAGCGGAATCCAAGAGATCCCAGCGCCTCTCTCTAAGCCGCATCACTGGTCTTAGCCAATAGAGGCTGAGTTAGGGCGCAATAGTCACAAACATGAAATAAATAATATTAACTAAATTTTTTTTATCAATCCTATTATTCGAAAGATAGAGCTACTATTCAAAATATAGAGACAATACGCCTACATTATATTACTGAATTCTCTTAGGATTATTGGCATAAACATTGAGAGACGCTTTTCAATTTGTTCTTGTACGTTTAAGTTGAAGTGACGTTTTTAATAATTTTATTCTCATTATGTTATTCGATAGGTAATAGTAACATTTTCCAAAGCCTATTAGAGATAACATTAGATATTTCTAGTTAATTGTGAAAATACAATAAACTGTGTAATGATGATGTTATAAAAATACGTAATTTTAATCATACTTTTAATTTCTTAAACTATGAACAAAATGTATTACTTTTTTTCATTTGTTGATTATATGGGGTCTATCCATTCGAAATTGTCCAGACCTTGCCGCTCGACACTTTTAATTTTCGTGATTTTTTAACCAGTTAGTCTCTATCTATATTTTGAATATTATTGTCTATCTCTATTTTGTGAATATAAGTAATATAAATATAATATAATAATATTAAGGAACATTTAGATTATAAACAGTTAAAATAACATTTTATTCAAAAAATATGAACTCCGGTAATTTTGCATATTTAAGAACTAAACGAAATCTATAATGATGAGAGTATTTTATATAATTTTGATCCTTACAACACATTACCTAAGTAGCCAAGAAAATGGTTTAAATAAATAACAAAAATTACATTAACTGAAACCTTTGGCGCGCTATGACAAGGGATGTTAGAAAAGATTTTCACGCTTAATAATTTTTCTTTATACCTTTATACCTTATTTATTTATACCTTATTGCACTACTTGTTTTTTTTTTTAATTTTAATCGTGTTAGCTATATCCTTTTTTCTTTATAAATATTCGAATAACGATTTTTTTCACCTGCGTAATATTTATAGTGAAAATTTCTCAAAAAGTACAGAGTGAAAAATGATGACATTCATCTAGATCATACATCTATATAATATGTACTATAGAATAAAATTTAGTGGCTGAAACCCACATTGTTTTTTAAATATAACACACCAAATATTAATTACTTGCCTTGCTTGAGTGGCCCCCATTTCATCAACCGACAATAAGGCAAATCAAACCAATAACACTAGAACCAGTTAAGTCTTAGCCACTAAATTTTATTTTACAGTACTTATTATATAGAGGAATAATCTGGATGAATTTCATAATTTTTCTTTCAGTCCTTTTTGAGAAATTTTCACTATAAATATTACGCAGGTGGAAAAAAAATCCTTCTTTGAATATATATACTGAAAAAAGGATATAGCTTACAAGATCAAAATTTTTAAAACAAGTTGTGCAATGATAAGGTATAAAGAAAAATAATTAAGCGTGAAAATCTTGTATAACATCCCTTGTCATAGCGCGCCAAAGGTTTCAGTGAATGTAGTTTTGTGATTTATTTAAACCATTTTCTTCGCTACTTAGGTAATGTGTTGTAATGACCAAAATTATATAAAATACTCTCAACATCATTATAGATTTCGTTTGGTTCTTAAATATCCAAAATTACTGAATTCATATATATATATATATATATATATATATATATATAAGTTTGTGTTGTTCTTAGGTTGCAGTCAATGAATAAACAATTTTATCTATGCGACGTTTCGAGAATTTATTGTTCTCATAATCATGCCTTAACAGTGGAAAAAAACAGAACATTAATATTATTGTACAATAATTAATATATGATGTTATTGTTAGAGATATAAAAAAGAGTACATTGAACAATGAATATTAATACAGTAGGTACATAGATATTTTAAATTAGGATTTACATTAAAGATATTATTATAAAATTACTTACAATTTTGGACAAAATAGTGTCTTAGTAGCTTGTAGGCTTAACATGCCTAATTAAGACACTATTTTGTCCAAAATTGTAAGTAATTTTATAATAATATCTTTAATGTAAATCCTAATTTAAAATATCTATGTACCTACTGTATTAATATTCATTGTTCAATGTACTCTTTTTTATATCTCTAACAATAACATCATATATTAATTATTGTACAATAATATTAATGTTCTGTTTTTTTCCACTGTTAAGGCATGATTATGAGAACAATAAATTCTCGAAACGTCGCATAGATAAAATTGTTTATTCATTGACTGCAACCTAAGAACAACACAAACTTAAATTATCAACAGTCGAGAACTGATCAATCAATATATATATATATATATATATATATATATATATATATATATATATATATATTTTTTTTTAAGAAAACGTTATTTTAACAGTTAAGAGAATTTCATAACTCCGAAACCAGCTCAGCCTCAAAGACCAAATTTATATCACTTATACACATCGTATAGATAGGTAATCTTTATTAGTTTCATAATTTTTCACTCAGTCCCTTTTGAGATATTTCCATATAAACATCGCGACAAATGATTTTTCGCCAATTTTGAAAATTCATTTACAAAAAAGGACTGTTTTCAATATAGAAATTTTTACAGAAAATAGGACAACCACTAAGTTTACTAAGAAAAAATAATTAAAAGTGAGACTCTTTTCGTCTATATACTTTTTTCTCCTCAAAAATCTCGTTTTTTATTCATTTTCGAGAATTTTTTAAACAACTTTCTTCACTATTTAGGTAATGAGATGCGAGAACAAAAAATACAAAGCATGTCCTTATCTTGATGCTAATTTTTGTTTTGATTTGATAACTAAAAAGTTACAGGAATTAGAAAGATTTTCCCATCTCATGTTTTTGTCCGCGGAGCTGACTTAAAACGGTTGTGATACTAAAAGTATTGGCTCGAAATTTTTGTTATTTATGGTTTTATATTCACAAAAAAATAGAGAATAACTGGTCAAAAAATTACGAAGATCAAATAGTCGTGCGGCAAAATTACTGAATATTAAACAATTTCAAATGGATTGACTCGTATGCATTTTCTTTAACGATACAACTGACTTGTACAAATCTATAACCGAATAGTTGTTTCATATACATTCAATTCGTCTACTATATTCTTCAATTATATGTAATATTACTTCTAGAAATAGAATTAATTTATGTGATTCCAATCGATAATTATCTACTAAGTTTCATGTGCCGAATATTCCATTCTTAAAAAAACAAAACATGTTATTTTGAACATGTTGATTATAGTGATTAGGATAGAATACCTAATGTGTCTCACCTATTTTGATGAAGAATTTTTAGGTAATACTAGAAATTAAATTATCGCTCCCCAGAAATCGCGTATAGCAATCAGAAAGTTTGTTTATTTGTTTAACGTTACTTTATGCTACTGTGGCTAATCGAACGATACTACAATTGGAGTCCTAAATTTTGCCCATTGAGGTTTAATTAGGATAGGGATCTTGAACGAGTACCTGATATCGCACAGACTCGGGACCACCTTTTTTACGTCCCCTCCGAAGGAAGACATAACTAAGGATTTTTACTCTCATTAAGAAATCCTAGGGCCACCTGCAGGTTTGAACCTTTGACTTTGTTTATAGAAGGCTCTTGTGCTCAATTGGAATGTTTTCACACAAAAAATACATTTTATTTAATATCTCAGGTTCTAATGAAGGTAGAAAAATAAGTTTGCTGTCAAAATTACACTATTTTAAAGCGTAATAACAAAATAAAATTAATAATTATAAGTCATTAAAATATTTCAATTTTATGTTTGGTAATAACCCTAAACATATAAACGATCTCGTCAAAAAGTACCTTTATTAAGGTTTCATAAAAACTGAGATTTAGATTCCTTTTTGGGGTCAAATACACTGTTCGGCTCCTAATATTTTGTAGAGTTTAATCTTTTAATGTCTAGTTTTAACTTTAAAAAAACATCGAAATCGGTGAGACATATTTGGGATCTTCTCATTGTGAATATAAAGGTTTTAGCCTTTCGTTTAGCTTTATTTGTTTGTTCTTGATGTGGGGGCTCCATGTAATTCGTCTGCAAAATGTGAATCCCATTATCTATTATGTATTCGTATTTTATTACTATTTGAATCACTGTAATTTCAGAATGTTTCTTTCCAATGTAAACACGTCATATATAAATGAACTGTATCAGGAAAATGTAAGTTACAACAGGTCACCAT
Source organism: Piezodorus guildinii (assembly GCA_023052935.1). Lineage (NCBI taxonomy): Eukaryota > Metazoa > Arthropoda > Insecta > Hemiptera > Pentatomidae > Piezodorus > Piezodorus guildinii. Next base: position 70,858,261 of record CM041293.1, read on the forward strand.
ATTACTCCCTGGACCTAAGTATTTAGATTAAGATCATTAATTGTACTGGTTAAAGGGTTAAAATAGTTATTTCTAATTAAGTAGACTTATTTGCCTTTAAAATTTTTGTAAGCGAAAACTGCTTAATAGGGTTGAGAAAATCCATTTGCATATTTTAATTGTATTTATTGTAACTGAACAATTTTTATTGTAAAAATATCCTGCAGAACAGAAATGAATAATGTTTATCGTGTGACTGAGATTACTTTTCATCTATGTTACAGTTAAGTGACTTTGAATTCCGTAACTTACACGTGATGTTATAATTAGAATCTAGAAGTGTGATAGTACTGTATGTTTGTGGCTACAGCGCCCTAACTCACCCTCCACTGGCTCACACCAGTGATGCGGCTGAGATAGAGGCCCTGGGATCTCTTGGATTCCGCTTTTTCCTCAGGGAAAAGCGCAGTCTAGGGTCCCTTTAGCAGTTGTATATAGTTATGATTGTTTGTATGATGTTTATTTATTTTCCAACTTTTTATTATATCTCAATTTTAGGTTGTTGTTTTGATTTGCTTTGTTTTTTTTATTTATTATTATTTTATTGTATATATGCATATATATATATATATATATATATATATATATATATATATATATATATATTATGAATTTATTTATTTTCTATATTATGTAATTTGACTATTATTATTATTTTCTGTGTATATTGTATGAATGTGGTCTCATATCATTATACTATTGTTCATTTTGTAAAATATAATAGTAATTTATCTCAATAAATAAATAAAAAAAGAAGAGTAATAAGACTCATTTTGGAAAATATAACTAATTGAAATTATTGACTTTATTTTAATAACTAAGAACTAACTACAGTTATAATTAGGGCTAGGATTTTCATGTAATTAAAAATGCCATATATTGTAAATATATATGTATTGATTTTGATACAAATATGGAAACAATTATGTAAAATTAGTGAAATATTTAAACAGTCAGTATTCTTATATTAAGAATACAAAACTGTCTTATTTTAAACATTTAAATACAAAAATAAAAAACGTTTAATCACTGTAAGAAAAACAGTTTGAAACGGAAAATGCGTCGGTTGGGCTTTTTTAGTATTGACTACATTTGCCCCTCCTTGATATATTCTCGTATTTTTGAAATAGTTTCTTCATATATAATTTGCAGGTAGTTTTTCACAAGGTGGATTGATCAGTCATTTTTTTTTTTTCAATTTACTTCAATTTTCGAGAAAAATTTTTTTCTTTAACATATTTATTGATATTTACAACTGTATAATTATATACAAAAATAAATGTGATGGATATAGTAATCTAACATGAAATACACGAAGAGATGCCACCCATCGGCAGCACTCTAAAAATATTTTAAACTAGAAGGTCTCGGGGCCATCTTCTTTTCAGACGCCTCGGAGGATTATCAGGAATCGAAGAGGATGATAGGGTAGAAACTAGTGGATTAGAGTGGAAATGGAGTTTTTCATGGAATGATTGATATCTGGTTCGGGCTAATTCAGTAGCATATGGGATATTAAGGTCTTTATGGATGAGCTTATTCGTGACAAAGTAAGGAGCGTTAAGGATTTTACGAAGGATTTTGGATTGTAAGGATTGGATACGAGAAGAATTTGATGGTTTGGTAGAGCCCCATAGCTCTACTCCGTAAGTCCATATGGGTCTTATGATGGTCATGTAAATAAGTCTTTTGTAAGTTAGTGGAAGATTGGAGCGTTTGTCCAGTAAGTGTTGGAGTAGTCGAAAACGTCGGGCAGATTCATGTCTTTTCAGTCTTGTATGGGGATTCCAAGTCAGACGTCTGTCAAGGTGGAGTCCGAGGTATCGAATCTGTTCAACAGGGGCTAGTGGAGTGTCATTAAAGGATATTGTGGGGCAGGAAGTCATTGGTTTACGGCGAAGGGTAAAGGTTATTTTGTGGGATTGGTTAGAATTAATTTTAATCCTCCATTTCTGACACCATACTTCAAGGTCTCGGATGTGGGATTGAAGAGTGTGGGAGGCAGTAAATGGATAATTATCTACCGATAACACACACGTGTCATCAGCATAAGTAGAAAGGAAAGTGTTAGGATGGGTTGGGATATCAGCTGTATAGACTGTATAAAGGACAGGCCCTAGGATGCTGCCTTGGGGAACACCAGCAGATTGAGAAAAAAGGGAGGAATAGGAGCTGTGGTGATTTATTTGGAAAGATCTATCAGCAAGGCAGGACTGTATAATAAGAAAATAAGTAGGAGGGAGAAATAGGCGGAGCTTGTAAAGCAATCCCGGGTGCCAGACTCGGTCAAAGAAAGAATTTAAGAGAGGGATTATTAAATTTGCTTAACGGAACGTCAGCCTGCCCAAACCCTCTACAAAAATCTATATAAAATGTGGATAACCCTAATATGTCGTTTAGAAAACTGCAAAGATATTTTAGAACTCGTTCTTTTTTTTTTTTTTTCGTCTTTTCCCATTCCGACTAGAATTAAAATAGAATAACCATAAAATATAATTTTCAAATCGTGTATGGCAAGAGTAGCACGCACTTAACGAGTCACAGATGAACACTAAATATGAAATAGGTTTGGTTCTGTTTATTCAGAGCCAAAATCAAGGGATATGGAATCTCAGAATTGTTTTGTAGGGTATGTTTCTAAGAAGAAACTGTGAGCTGCAGTAGAAGAGCTAATTGTGAAAGTTTTTCTTTATGCACTTGTAATTCAGATTTGTTGCAAATAAAAATAAAAATTAACTAAAATGGAGTAAAATATTTAAGTAAGTATGTAAGAAATATGTCAATGTATCCAAATATGTAAATCGAAATTAGCTTAATTTGATGCAAATTGCGTTAAAACATATACTATGGATTGTTACTAGGTAATGTTTAAGTCAGCAGCCAATATGTATTTACATAGGAATCCTAGCCCTTTTTCTTCTACTGGCTCAACAGGCGCATGAGGCTGCCCTTGGCCTGCTCAACAGTCGCCAACCATCCTTCTCGATCTACAGCTCCTCTCAGAGAGATCCCGAGCTGTCTAAGATCCTTCCCTGCACCATCCTTCTATCGACCCTTCGACCGGCGCTGGCCGTCCGGAACATTCCTGGACCCTCTACTTGCCACTCTGTCACAGTTCATCCTCATCATGTGCCCAAACCATTTTAACCTCTGTATCTTAATATGAGAATAGATACTGATATACTGATTCCCTATTTTTCCTTCACCGCCACTGACAATCCTCAAATACGGCTCCCAGGATTATCTTTAGGATTACCCGTTCAAACCTATCAAGCAGGTCCACATTTTTGTTGTTGAGGATCCACTTTTCTCCACCGTACGTAACCACTGGTCTTACAAGGGTTTTGTACAGCATCAACTTGGTGGAGCGGCTCACAAGCTTGCTTCTGAATATCTTTGATATGGAATAATAGGCTCTATTACCAGCCGCTATACGCTTTCTTACCTCTTCTTCTTCCTTCAGGAATCCTAGCCCTAGTCATAATAAATAAAAACAAATAACATAGTTCAATCATATTTATTTATTTATTATGAGTTACAATTTTCTTCACTTTTTTTCAGGTGAGATTCGGGAAAAGACCGGTGCCGGCTCAGAGGCTGCGGTCAGCCTTGAAGGTCCCTCTGGGCGAAATCTGCACATCACACCCAGAATCGCTAGGAACACACCGCTCACCAGGTATATGGTCCGTGTTCACAGGAGCAAGGGTGAGTAATGTACCCGTAATATGATACATTTGAATATAGTTTCTATTTATTTCTATGTTGGAAGAGGATTCGAAAAGAGTGAGGAATTCGAAGGAGATCTTTTACGTGAATATGCCGTTTAATGAATCTCAAAACCGCCTGCTGCTTAAGATTCCAGATTTTTTATTGTAACAAAATTATAAAAAAATTGCTTTAGCTGATTTATGATGTCAAAGGACTTTAAATAACATAAACAAGTTAGTTATGTTGATATTATACGGGATTAAAAACCGCACGAGTTACAAAAATTGCAAAATAAGCACTCATAGTACAGTAAAATTAGGTTTTGACTTGAACATCGTAAAAAAAAAGCTGAAAGCTGTAAAAATTGTTCAGTACCCTTCCCTTATTAAGTCCTAGAGTTTTCCGCAACGGGTTTTGTAGAGGTAGTGGCTAGAATCGGAAAAAAAATATATTTTTCCAGTTTTTTTGTGAATACCTCTAAAAGTATTATGTTTTTTGAAAACTTGAAATCTTTAAAAATTATGAGTGTAATAATTGGAACTATCTCTTCTCTTTCTTTATATTTTTATTGTTGTTTTTGCAGTTTTGTTTATGATATTAAATTGTATCTTAGATAATTATTGAAGAATCTGAAGATGAGGCAAAGAAATTACCTCGAAACGACATAATTATGTTTTATTTATGTTATAATAAATAAAAATATAAAGAAAGAGAAGAGATAGTTCCATTTATTACATTCATAATTATATTTACTCTTTACTGTAATAATAATTTATATTAAAATTTTTAAAAATGATTATATAGATGTTTTCGCTAAAATAGATATATGCAGAGGTATTAAACGGGCAATATGCTACATATATTAGGCCAAATGATGTAATAAAATATTGATTTCTGACTTTTAGCGAAAAAAAAAAAGGTTTTTACTTTATGACTTTTATCCCAAAAACTATTACACTTACATATGAAAATTACCACTCAAATCAAAGCTAAGTAATCGGGCTATGATTTACCTTATCTTCATAATTGCCATAGGAAGTACAGCTTTTATGATATTTTACACAATCAAATAACAAAATGTCGTTTTTAAATTTTTTTAAAAACAAAAGTTTTACTTGTAAAACTTTATCTCGGAAACTAGAAATCGCAAAAATATCTATTACCACTGAAATTGAAACTCATTAAATATGCCATAATGTACTTTAGCTTCATAATTGTTGTAGGAAGACCAATTCTTTTGAAATTCGACACATTAAATTAAATGTTGATTTATGATTTTTAGAAGAAAAAAAACTTCTTATTTAAACCATCGTACCTCGGCAATTGTTAAACTTAAAGATTTCTATTACCTCTCAAATTGAAGACAAGAAGATCAGTCATTATTCGATTTATCTTTATGATCTTCGTAGAGGAAACAATTTTTCTGATATTTTACAAAATTAATGTAGAAAATGGCAATTTATCTAAAAAAAGAGTACTATGAAAAGCAATATTTTGAAAACTACAAAACATAAAGAAAATAGATAATGTTCCGCAAATAGCAATTTTAATGTACTTTTAAAAGAAATTTACTATGTTTTCCCGTAGTCGGTATGTATTTAGATATTGATCGTTAGTTAACAAATAACACTTTTGTTTATTTATACACAATGAAGATAGACACATAAACTTGTTAATAATATACTATAATACAACTTTGCATTAAGAACATTTTGACCGGAGTGCTCTGGCCCTGGGATTTGGGGGGTACATATATGAAGGAATAGTGGAGGGGATGGAGGAAAGGCGGCAGAGATCAAATGGAAGGGACATATGGATCACTTAGCACCCATAATGTCAAAGTACTTCTTGTAGGGGTTCAGGTATGTGTCTTGGGCTAAAGACCCTTCGGAGGTAGAAGGCGGCATCCTTTGTAATAGGAGGCAATGTAAATATTACTAATAACAATTACAATAATCTCTTTATAATTATAATTACAATTGTAATAGCAATTACAATAGATGAGTAAATCTCATTCCATAACTACTCTCCCCTTTAAACACGAAGCCCCTTGAGTGCAATGTTGAATTATGTTAGTTGAAATTATCTGAATATATATTAGAAAGGCAATTGGAAATTCTGGATAGGATTAGAAGGCACAGAGCAGGAAAAAGGAACAGTTACTTTTTAACCTAAGCTTACAACAATTCTTAAAATGAAGAAGTTATACAAACAAAACAAATTCAAAATTCTAATACAACTTAACTAACAGTTATGATAAATGATATTCAACAATGAATTATTTTTACTATTTGTAGAATACTGTAACAATTGTATGTATACAAGATTAGATTTTTGTAGACAATTATGTAACACATAATAGTTTCTTACCAACACATACAAATAATTAAATACGTAACTAGAAAACTGAATTGAGTAAACGCATTAAAACAAATAAATATTTAAACACTATACTACAACATGTAGATTATTTTTTATTTTATTTTTTTTATGCTGGAATAGGATGTTGTTAATCATGAATTATCATTTACAATTTGTTTGATAGAAGGAGCTGTTTCCAATTTTCAGTTTTTTTTAATAATAATATTCGAAAATTTAATTAAATACCTTAAATTGATTATATACAATTAAACTACTATATTTAAAACAATATTCTATAATAGTAATGCTCCAGCTGTATTTTTACATAAATATGATATGTTGAAATATGCCATCATTTCTGAAACGTTATTCGTGAGTACTGAATTCTACTAAATAAATTTTAACGTTCAAAAGTCTTGAACAATTATACTTATTTTCTATATTTGTTTTTATTTTCATGGTTTTATTTTATTATTATCATTATTTTTCTATTTATTATTAATTATTATTATTTTTTTTTTTTTTAATAATTATTCAGGTTATATTCCCACTAGTTAGATTGCTATTTTATTTACTTTAGTGTTTATGTTTATAAATACTTTTAAATATTTATTTTATAATTGATATTCAGATACTTATTATAATTTAATACCTATTTCATAGCAGTTTACCAATATCGTTTTTCCCTTATTTTCTCTCCCTTTTTTTTTTTTTTTCATTATATATATATTTTTTTTTTTTTTTCACACCTCGACCCGCCAGATAGGTAGTAGAATTTTCATCAGGTCTAAGCATCCAGAGGCAAATTTCATCCTTGCCCTTGGGCCATCTAGAAATATTTTGAATTTCATCTTTTACTCTACTTTTTAAAATTTTGTCAATATCACCAGAGGTAACTTTCTTTTCTGTTAGTTTCGTTTTTTTCCTAAAGAAAGAATATTTCAACAACTGTTCCGGATTAACTTTAAAATTATCCTTTTTTTGATTTACTATAATAGTTGATATATATTTTATTTTATTATTATTTAATGGCTTAATTTTTCTAACATCAATCCCACTAATACTCCCGGGTTCCTCAGGCTTTGTAAATTTCTTTATTTTTAGTTTTTGTTTTTGAAATTTACTAACATTAGACGAATTTTGTTCGAAATTCGGGCATTCAAGTGATTTATCATTTAAAATAGATTCTGTTTTACAATTAAGTTTATCTTCAGATTGGGAAATATTTAGTAAGTCTGTATTTGGGACTAAATGATTTTCAATTGTGGTTATTAAACTATTTTCTTGACAAGGTTCCATGGACTCCGTATTTTTCAAATCATTTTCAATTATAAGCTGTTTTAAACTACTGGATTCGACCACAAATAATTCTTTCTTTTCCTCAGACGGTTTTAATAAGTTTAAATCTGGTTCTCCTGTCATCGTTTTTACTACATCTTTGTGATCTATTTGATTTTTTAAAACTGTTTTTAATTCTTTAGTTATTTTATTATTTTTTAAATTCAAATCAACATCCACAGCCAAAATATCTGATTTACAATTCAATATTATATTTTCTTTTTCCGAATCTCTGATTTCTCTGTTTGGTTGTTTTTCAAATTCCGTTTTATTAAAAGGATTGTTTAAAATTAGGTTAGTTTCAGCATTAAATTTAATGGTATCCTTTGCACTATTTTCCTCTACCTTACTGTTTTCCTCGATTACTTTATTTAGATCTGGTAAACAAGATTTTTGATTAATGGCATTTTTAATTAGTTTCGGTTGTTCTTCCGTTTTTGACCAAGTGTTTTCAAATGTTTTACGGTTTTCTTTACTTTTTGTTTTCGGTAAAAAGGTGGGTCTTAACTTCTTTATTTCTTCGATTCGTTTTTCCAACTGTCTTATTCTTACTTCGAGAGAGTTTTTATTAGTAGGTGGCTCATACTCTGTTTCATATGTTGGTTGTCGATATGGGTTTGAAATAAAATGATTATTGTAATTATTTTGATGATTATGATATCTTTTATGGTATTGTTGCTCCTGCCTGGCACAAGTGATTTGGGGACTGTAAAATTCGTTTTGGGGATTAGTAAACGTTCTTTGATAGCAATCAAAATATGAGAATGATGGGTTATCAAATAATAAGTATTCTTTTTTCCGGATGAAGTCCTCTAATTCACCAAATTCATATAAATCATCTATTTTGGTTAACAAATAATTTTTTATGTGCAAAGGCATGTTATTACAAAAATGTTTAATAATTTGGATGCCCAACTGTTTAATTAGAGGTCTAAATATAACATTTCCGTCTAGTTTATATTTAACAATTATCGAAGTTCTGATTTTACCTAGTCTGCGCAAAAAATCTAAAGGGTGTTCGTTTGGCTGGATATTTGATTTGAATAGTTCGGAAGTCAGTTGGTCAACTGACCTGGGTCACCAAAAGATTTTTTTAATAACTCTATTAATTGTTCCGTTGTTTTAAATTTATATGAAAATTTTATATATTCGGCATCTCCGGTTAATCTAGCTAATACTTCCTTTAGTAAAAATTTTTCATTATCATATTTAAATAAATTATCATCTGCACATGCAATTTCCTTTGATTCTCTAATAGCATTTATAAAAAATAAAAGTTCTTGGGAATTACCATTGTAATATGGAATAAAATCGTAATCAACTTTAGTTATTCGAAATGATGTCATATTAATGTTTTAAGTCAATACAATTTCAGTAATCTTCAAAAAATCTTAATAGCCTCTTTCTTAGGCAGTAAACAAAGACTTCAACACATTACAAACATTAAATATATATAGAGTAACTCTTACTTCAGTGATTTCTTCTGTTGGAATAATTTCTCGTGGAGTGAAGTCTAGCGAGGCTCCGCAGGACATCTCGGATGAGCATTTTCTTATCTGAAGAAGGGTAGCAGATAATCTTCATATTTTATCTTCAATATATTCAAAATCTTCAAGGGTTCTCGTTCTGACTGCAGACTTGATCAAATTACTTCTTGATACTTGCAGTCCCTACTTCGGGCGCCAGTTAACAAATAACACTTTTGTTTATTTATACACAATGAAGATAGACACATAAACTTGTTAATAATATACTATAATACAACTTTGCATTAAGAACATTTTGACCGGAGTGCTCTGGCCCTGGGATTTGGGGGGTACATATATGAAGGAATAGTGGAGGGGATGGAGGAAAGGCGGCAGAGATCAAATGGAAGGGACATATGGATCACTTAGCACCCATAATGTCAAAGTACTTCTTGTAGGGGTTCAGGTATGTGTCTTGGGCTAAAGACCCTTCGGAGGTAGAAGGCGGCATCCTTTGTAATAGGAGGCAATGTAAATATTACTAATAACAATTACAATAATCTCTTTATAATTATAATTACAATTGTAATAGCAATTACAATAGATGAGTAAATCTCATTCCATAACTGTTGAATGATTAAAATACGGAGTAAAGTGAACTTCCGGGGGTCTTATCCTGAAATGGTTAGATAATTACGTTTCTAGTACGCTGATAGTGTGAGCTGTAATTTGTAAATAAAAATTAAATCATTTTATGAGAATGGGAAAAAAAATTATATTTACACCTTAGTAGGGAAAAAATAAAATAAAATAAAGATATTTTCTTTTTTAATTTTTCAGGAAGTTTCTCTTAATATTACACACTTAAATCAGCACACCTTAACTTTCAGTTAATTATTTATTTTATTTCATAATTGTTTACATCATTTATCAACTTTTCAGGGTTCTTTCCCCATTCTCAAGACTGAAACTTATTTTTTGAAAACTCTTTCACATATATAATTCATTATTTCACTCTATAGCTATACTGCACTTTGTCTACATGGGTGTTAACAAAAGGAAGTTAAGGTGTGCTGATTTAAGGGTGTAAAAATAAAGATCGTATAATAGGCGGATTTTGTACGTCTTGGTATAAGCTATGTAATTAAAAACATAAAAGATACAATTCATCTATTGTATTGTGATTTATTATTTTTTAATATTCAAGCTTACCACAGTGGTTAATAGTGGCAATAGTTACCTAACTTTTTTTAGTTATAATTGAATGAGAATTTATTAACTGTGTATTAATTGTGATTGATCATATCTAAAATAAAAAATGTTAAACAATCAAATTAAGACTGTCAGTTGCCCATGAACATTCTTATTTCATGGAGTTTAAAGGAATTTTTGCTACATGAGGAAAACCCCTGTATATTACCATTTCATTGTCTCCGCAACCGTCCATTTTAGCTAATATATTTACATAATCATTTTTGAAGATTTTGTAAAGTACTTTGATTTTGTACAGAATAATGTTATCGATAAAGATATTACTTTTCCGATCCTCCCTCTCCCCCCTACAAAACCCGAAGGGAAAACTTCGAGAATTTTAATGGTTAATAAGGGAAAGATTCCGAACAATTTCTGACAGGTTTCAGATTTTTTTTTCATTGTCCGGGTTTTTCCTTTTTGTTTACCTCATTTAACTGTACTATCACTAGACTGTTAGCAAACGTAAAACTCGTATACAGGTCTGACCAAACAATGATTTATGAAACGCGGCATAAATTCTTGTTAAGCCCTAGGAAAGGCTTCCGACCCTTGGCTCGACTCGCGGCTGATATAACGGAATAAATATTCATCCTGCCACAGCCGAACTTCAACTTAAAAGTCAGAGATTAGTAACACAGTGCTTCACCCACTCCCCATCTTATATAGATATCGTGGGAAAATCAAACGTAATCTCGTCCAATCTAATCAGATCCAAGAGCTCTCCCCAGTCTTGGAGTTAATTAAATTCCAGCTTATCAAAGGCCCGTCCTACCGGCTCATGGTAAACATAGTATAATCGAATAGTTTACCGAAACTTAGAACTGAGAGTATTAAATGTTCGAAATACTGCTTATTGCGGTAACTTAAGCGGTGAATTTTTGGCTTATTTATTTGCAATAATAAATCTTTGTAAGCCAACAAGAAAAAAAATATACTCCCTTTTCTCCCTCCGCATTTTAAAACTTGAGGTCTTATTGAAAGTCAAAATAAATAAAAAATTCTTATGTCCACGGTACGTCGTTCTTTTCTCCAAAAATACTTAACTGATTTTTCGTTGATTTGACACAAAAATAATAGGGCATCTGATAATGAACCAAACATCCCGAAGTTGATATCAATGATTAGTTTTAAAATGGTCGCCAACTAAAAATTATTTGAATCAATAGCTCAGTTAATTTTAAAGACAGAAAAAACTATATATAGAGAGAGTTTTATTATCAGGGCACCGGAAATAAATTATAAAAATAAAACAAAAATTTGAAATTTTAACCATATATATACACCTATAACCCATGAAAATAGTACACCGCGATTAATTATTTAGAAATTCCTAAGATTTTTCAGAGTTACCAAGAGCATATGGTGCTTACTGTGTTCAAAAGTTAAATTTTTCTTTACAACTCAAAGTAGCTCAAAAATCGTTGAATTTTGGAGCTATTTTGGATTAAATAACTAACCAAATCCAAAGGTTGAGAGTGAAAACAATCCCAGCTAGCAGTTTTCATCTGATGTAACAGCAACAGTCATCTCAGCAGCAAGTTCCCATACAGTTGCATGTTCATTTATATGAATCCCCCCTTTAATTTGTATTTTGATATTTTATTGTCTATTAAAGTTACATAAAACTTGAAGTTACATAAGATACAATGGTGTTTCAAGCAGGATGGGATTTTTTTGCACTCTACATGTAAGCAATTATTAGAATATTAAGTTATAGTTTAACGAATAAGAAAAATAAAAGAGGGAAAATTAACAAAAAAAATCTCCAAAAGAGGTAGACATAGACAAAATGATACAAACAAATAATTAAATGTATAAAATTATAAATAAAAATAAAATAAAATTAAACAAATAAATATGTTTCAGCCTCTTATGCTTATAAATTTTAAACTCTGCATGTAAGCAATTATTAATAGAAAAATAACAGAGAGAAAATTACCTAAAAATGCCTCTCACGAGACAGACATAAACAAAAAGATATAAACAAATAATTAAATATGAAAATCATAAATAAATAAATTTAAAATCATTACAAACTATAGAACAAAATGTTTTAGCCTCTTATGCTTATAAATTGTACACGTTAAATCAGCTGTGGAATAATTTAAAATGACCCTAATATGGCATACTCACTGTTCTCACAAGCTTTGAAGAAATCAGTAGTTAACTTTTAAATGGAAGTTGATATGCCAGACATTCCAACAGTAGTGCATGAGATCATGAGGTGTCCATCTCGGAGAACCACCAACTAGTCTCAAGCATTTATTTTGCAATTTTTTATAGTTTGCTTTGCAAGTGTTTGACTATACGGGACAACCATAATATATAGTATTTCTGATATAAAGATAATAAGAACAACGGTTAATTTATCAAACAAATTGCAATAAGTAATTTTTCAGACAAAACAGTTTGCTCATTCAAGAATGACTCTTTTGCCAAAGTTATCAGGGGAATTCAGAGATAAAAAAAATACATGGGATGCTTTATTTCTACCGATAGATTTTATTTGTAATTAGGTCTCTTTAACAAGATTTCTGAATCCCTGGTTGACTTTTTATGGACCCCCCTTCCATTAAAAAGGAGACCTTTGTGAAGAAATTTAAAAGAATCGTAATTTTCTTCGTAAACTTAGCACTGCTTATGAAGAACGTGCCTAAGACTTGCGAAGCGTTTAATTAAAGGAAAATTAAATTACGTTATAACGCAGAACGTTGTCTCACAGAAAATAACGTTTAACTTTGTCTTAACTCTTACAGCGGAGTTGGGACATTAATTACTTCGGCATACAGGTGTATTCGTCCCCATCTTCAAAATTTTGGGAACTAAATCTAATAATATACCAGAAGTTTTCTTCTGACAAACTTAACAGTTTCTATTATGTAAATTCCTACATAAACAGAATAGCTGTTAAAAGGTATTTAAACTTTGAATGTTCTTTAGGAGCATAGAGGCATATATTATATATTAATTTACTTAGAGTTTTGTAACATAGTTTTTGTTTTATTAGTTTCAATAATGAACCTTTCTAATGAACCAAAAAATGTATCTCCTCCCCTCTCCTCAAAATTTGAGGCTTTCAAGATAAGTAGAATACGAATAACTAATTAATAAAAAAATACGTTTGTACTACTGGACCAATTGTTTCTAAATTTGCCCCAAAAATACAAAGGCATGCAACGATGATCTTAACACCTAGGCGTTAACATCAGCGTCCGATTAAAAGTGATTTAATTCAATAACTCAGTTATTTATGAAGATATAGAAAAATTATTAGTATTTTTAATTTTTTAAAAACGCGAATAATTATTAAAAAGAGAAAAAAAAACATTGAAATTTTACCCATAAATACGCATAGAACTCAGTTATTTTTGAAGATATAGAAAAATGTGTATAGAGTTTTAGAATCAGTAAAGCGCGATAAACAAAAAACAAAAATAGAAATATCGCCTATATATATGCTTGTAACTCTTTTTCGAACTTTATTTTCGAAGAAAGAGAAAAAAATTCTTAGTGTTTTTTAAACTTATAAAAAAAAAAGAAACAGGAATGAAAAAATGGACATTTGAACTATAAATACGCCCATAACTCAGTTACTTTTGAAGATAGAGAGAAATATGTACAGAGTATTAGAATCAGTGCGATAAGCAGAAGAAAAAATCTGGTGCGGGCAACACACGACTTTCACTTACCTCGATCTTTAAAATCAATGAAAGAATTTTCAAATACAGTTAGAGATATAAATACGTGAAACTATTAAGGAATCAATCAAATTGAATTTATATAGAAACATGTGTTTTATTAAAAAATCTATTATATTATTATCTAAAAAAATCAGTTAGTTTTATCTTCTTCTCATCACTCTCTATTAACTTCTAAAAGCTTGTGTATGAGATGAAATTTTTTCTAAAATCTTTAGCTTTCCAACGGTATATCATACATATATATTACTGCTCTTATGTTCAAAAACGAAAAATTTCATTAAAAATTTATTTTTTCTGTTTTCTCCTTTAGTTGGTTATCGAATTTATTCAATTTATATATTTACCTGTTTTTCATCAGCTTTAACAAGATAATCTAGTTATTATTATTGAATCTAAAAAATTAAAGGTACTTTAGGGGAAGAAAATTTAAAATATCGGCATTTAAGCCCCATCAGACCATTTTTATCCAAATAAAACCTACATGATATTAAAGCCCATTAAATTTTACATCGATATAGCGAGTTTAATCAAAATCGTCGGAACCGTTTTTGAGAAAATCGAAAAAAGGTGCAAAATGCATGGTATAAAGTGCCTCTTCTGGTAAGCTCATTTTGATGAAAAAAGTTTTGTCACGTCTCGGGCGTATAGTTGTCTTAAATATGAAATTTCAGTTTCATAGGACTTACCATTTCCGCCCGGGAGTTACCACACACACACACAACGACACACACACACACACAGACCTTTTTGCGGAACTTGGTTATTTGGACTCAGGAGACCCTAAAACGTGTATTTCCGTTGAAAACTGGAATTCGAAAATTTTCACGATCGCAATACTTTCCTTACTATATATAGTAAGTGAAAGTAAAAAATAGTTGTTCTATATTTTTAGCCAGAAATTATAATAGATGTAATTCCACCAAAACTTGGTTATTATTAAAGATAGAGAAAAATCGAAAATATTAGCATATGTAAACAGTTATACCCTAATGTGGTTGGTTGAAAATAATAAAGCATTCTGTAATAATTTGCAGCGTTTTTTTTTTTTTTTATTTATTTATTTTATTGATACAGGCAATCCACAACATAGGGAATTCAAAGGTCTTTACATTTCCATCGTCTGTTATGCGTTTTACGTTTTGGTTTAATAGAGGTGTTACCTGATTTACTTGTCACAGATTGTGCTGTCTTGTCAGTGTCATGTACTAGTGCTGTAACTGATTGTTTGGTGAATGAGCATGGAGATGAATTTGAACTGATATTAGTAATATTATTTGAAATATCATTTACCTGTGTTTTACTTCGGCAACTTTTCTTGATCCTGTGAGGTTAAAACTTCACTGAATTAGGTTTTAAATAATGGTTGTCTGGAGTAGTTTTCAGATTTGCTTCGGTAGCACACAGACGTTTTTCTAGTTTTTCGATTGAGGTTAATAGTCTGCATAACAAATCATTTTCGATGTTTGCGCTGTTACTAGATATTTTAGCATAAGACCTTTGATTTGTAGTTAGAATCTTACGTTTTACTTCTCCGTACGGAATTTTCTGAGTTACCATATTTTTTCTTATTTGAAATTCTGTTTGATACACCGGACAAGTTTTATCCCATACAGGATGGTTACCGTCACAGGCATAACATCTAGTTTCGGTACAAGTGTTTTCATGCTTGGGTTTTGCACATTTTCCACAGATGGGTTCTAAATTACATTCTTTGTGGTACTGATACGTCTGACAGTTGAAGCAGCGATAAGGAATTGGTATGTATGCTTGAATTGGAATAGAGAGATAACCTATTTTTATTTTGGTCGGTAGTGTTGGGATTGAAAATGTCAATTGGAATAAGGCTCGAAATGATTTTTTTAACTGAATGCGTTTAATTCCACAGACATGTTGGTCCTGTAGATCTTCTAAAAGTTCAGCGTCAGTGACATAATCTAAATCTGAACTGAAAAATATTCCTTTACAATAACTTAATGAACGGTGAGGTTGGACCGTCAAGGGGTAGCTACCGACGCTCTTCATTTGTCTCACTGTTGCTGCAGCGTGGTTTGTGAGGCATTCAATTAATAGGTTACCTGAATTTCCAAGTTTTCTAATAATCATGTCTTTCGTTTGGGTTTTATGCATTTGTTGACATATATAGGACTAATATTATTAAATTTTTGCGGTTTCTTGAATACTAAGTACATATATCTAGGTAATAAGTTTTGATTCTTACGTGCCTGGTTTTCATTGATAGTCTGTTATGCCCATGAATTCTTCATTCTATAATCTTCACTAACCTATTGGACCTTCTTCCATGTTTTTTTTATTTCTGTCACTATTAAAACTATGTAAATTTTCAAAATGTTCGGAGAGCTTTTTCCTTGTAATCATCACTTAGTGGTCAAACCAGCTGTTCTCCGTTTTATTTTTATTTTATTATTTTTTTAATTTTATTTTTATTTTTTAGCGATTTTTGACAATAATCTTCTCATATAAAATCTTCGAATAGGGAATCTCCTTCCCTAAACTTCGTATTTTCAATTAAAGTAAATATTAAAATCAATTTGGCAGTTGAACAAAGAATATTAAATGTGGATAATTATATTCCCTCTGTTTCAGGTTACTTATTTGTTGCTTTCACTTATGTTTGTTTTGTTTTTTATAAACTTATAAAAAAGAAACAGGAGTGATAAAAATGAAATTTGAACTATTAATACGCCCATAACTCAGTTACTCTTGAAGATAGAGATAAATATAAAATACATTACACATACTTTCTGTAAGCAGTTGCAAAATTTTGCACTTCTGGTTCGCTGATTTACATCATTAGTTACATCATTTCGGTATTGTAAGCCATCACACACCACCTAATATTTATAACCTATATAGTAATTATGAACACATTTACTTTAAAACGGTCATTGAGATCTTACAAATGAATTCCGGTTAAATTAAATTTGTGAAATAATGAATTAATGAATTGTTTTATATGTATATATATTTTATATATATATATATATATATATAATATATATTATATATATATATAAAACATTGTGTAAAATAAAACTGCATTTCTTTACGTTTCTGTTATTTACTTTATTATCAACTTTCAGTTTCAAGAATTATGCGTTACTTCTTAGCAATTTTTTGGGAAATCCCGATGTTTGAATGCACCTAATTGGTAGTTTTTAGAAGTAAATCGTATTTTTTTTTAAATATCGGTAAATTACAACGTGCCATCAAAGGGCTATAATTATTAAATCAGTGACCGTGTAAAATGATTCATAATTATACAGTCAACTATTTATTGTTTATTAATGTTTTAATATAATTGTGTAAAATGTAACTGAATTTGTTTCCATTTCTGTTAAATCACTTTATTTATCAACTATCAGTTTTAAGAATTGTTGGTTATTTATTAGCTATTGTTGGGAAATTCGATGTTTGAATGCACCTAATGAAAAGTTTTTAGATATAAAATCGTTGTTGTTTTTTTTAACTATCGGCATATTACAACATGACATTAAAAGCTACAATTATTAAGTCAGTGACAGTGTAAAATAATTCGTTATTTCACATTTAAACAATTTATTGTCTATTAATGTTTTAGATATGATTGTGTAAAATGAAACTGCATTTCTTTACGTTTCTGTTATTTTACTTTATTTATCAACTATCAGTTTTAAGAATTAGCTTATTTATTAGCAATTGTTTGGGAAATTCCAATGTTTGAATTGCACCTAATGGGTATTTTTTAGAAGTAAATCATAATTTGTTTTTAAAATATCGGTATTTACAACATGACCTCAAGAGCTACAATTATTATATCAGTGACCGTGTAAAATAATTCATTATTTTACAGTTAACAATTTATTGACTATTAATGTTTTAAATATGATTGTGTAAAATGAAACTGCATTCTTACGTTTCTGTTATTTTACTTTATTTATCAACTATCAGTTTTAAGAATTATGCGTTATTTATTAGCAATCGTTTGAGAAACCTCGATATTTGGATGCATACAAATAGTAATAGTAAATTGGGTAATGAAACGTTCTTTTTATTTTGATTATCAAATAAATTAATAAATAAATACATAAATCAGATTAACCTATATGCATCAGATGATCAACTTTTCCAAAATAATTTGCAAACCATAATTCAACAATGATTATTATATAGATTCAGATGAGAAACCTTATATATATATATTTATATATATATATTATATATATATATATATATGCATCTAACAATGTATTTATTACTTTATCTTAACTGCTTATGAAATTTATATAACTTTATTAGAGGAATTATACAAATTGGAGTCCTTTATTAGTCATAATTACGAATCCAGTAGAAAGATGAAAAATCTGGTGCGAGCAACACACGACTTTCACTTACCTCCATTTTTAGAATAAATTAAAGAACTTTCAAATACAGTTAGATATAAAAATGAGTGAAATCATTAAACAATTAATTAAATGGAATTTCTATAAAAACATAAGTTTTATTAAAAAAATTGATTACCTTATTATCTAAAATAATCACTTGTATCAATTGATTGTGTATGAGATAATATTTTTTCTAAAATCTCAAGCTTTCCAACGGTATATCATACATGTATATTACTGTTCTTATGTTCAAAAACAAAAAATTGCATAAAAAAATATTTTTTCTGTTTTCTCCTTTAGTTGGGTATCGAATTTATTCAATTTATATATTTACCAGTTTTTCATCAGCGTTAACAAGATAATCTAGAAATTATTATTGAATCTACAAGATTAAAGTTACTTTAGGGGAAGAAAATTTAAAATATCGGCATTTAAGCCCTGTCAGACCATTTTTATCTTAATAAAACCTACATGATATTAAAGCCCATTAAATTTTACATCGATACAGCGAGTTTAATTAAAATCGTCGGAACCGTTTTTGAGAAAATCGAAAAAAGGTGAAAAATGCATGATATAAAGTGCCTCTTCTGGTAGGCTCATTTTGATGAAAAAAGTTTTGTCACGTCTCGGGCGTATAGTTGTCTTAAATATGAAATTTCAGTTTCATAGGACTTACCGTTTCCGCCCGGGAGTTACCACACACATACAGACACACACACACACACACACACACACACACAGACCTTTTTGCGGGACTTAATAAAATTAAAGTCTTAAATAAAGGGGGGTTAAATAAAAGTCTTTAATATCATGTAGGTATAGTTCTGATTGAAATAGTCTGGCAGGTCTTAAATGCCGACATTTTAAATTTTACTCATTAGTACCTTTAATTTTGTAGATTTCAAAAAATTAGACACACCCTCTTTTTAGCATTGATGAATAACAGCTGAATTTGCTAGCTGCCATATATTTTTTTTTTTCAATAAATACTTACTCATCAGTTGTTTTTTTTTCGTACAACCTGAATGATATAAGTTGTTGAATAAAGTAATTAATGGTATATTGTAGATTAGAAACCACTTTGTAGATGCTTGTTCATGTTATTGTAATGCTCCCTTGTTTCTGTTTGTAACGCCTGTATTAAGTGTTTGTCTCTTACGTCCCATATTAAGTCACATTGTTTGCTATTAACACTAATTTGAGGGCTTCAGTGTGTTGAAGCACCACTTTGCTCAAGTTCATTATGTGGCGCCTGCTTAAATAGAATTCTTCTTTAAATCAACAAACAAACTAAAAAATGTATTCATTAAAACGCCTTATTCATAACAATAACGTGTTAAAATTAATTTGTGCTGATTAATAATCATTCATCAAAAATATATAATACAATTTACTTTTATTTACCTATATATAGTAAGACAGAGTATTTCGATCGTAAACATTTTCGAGTTTGAGTTTTTACCGGCTAACTCGTTTTAGGGTCCGCTAAGTCCAAAATACCTAGTCGCGAGAAAAGGCCTGTGTGGTGAATCTAGAGCGAAAATGAAAAGTCGTGTGGAACAAAAACTTCATATTTAAGACAACTATACGCCCGAGATGATAAGAGGATTGGGGGAGGAAGGATTAGGGAATGGAGTTTGGCATGAAAGGAATGGTATCTAGATCGGGCCAAATCAGCAACATACGGAACATTAAGGTCTTTATGGATACGTTTGTTCGTGACAAAGTAAGGAGCGTTGAGGATTTTACGAAGGATTTTGGATTGTAGGGATTGGATACGGGAAGAATTCGATGGTTTAGTAGAGCCCCAAAGCTTTACTCCGTAAGTCTATATCGGCCTTATGATAGTCATGTTGATGAGTCTTTTGTATTTAAGTGGAAGATTAGAACGTTTGTCCAGTAAATGTTGAAGTAGTCAAAAACGTGCTGTTTCTTGTCGTTTCAGTCTTGTGTGAGGGTTCCAAGTAAGTCGTTTGTCAAGGTGCAGTCTTAGATATCGGATCTGTTCAACCGGGACAAGAGGGGTATTATTGAAGAAGACAGTAGGACAGGATGTCATAGGTTTACGACGAAGGGCGAAGGTAATTTGATTGGATTTGTTGGCATTAATTTTAATTCTCCAGTTCTGACACCATACTTCAAGGTCTCTGAGGTGGGATCGGAGAGTTTGAGAGGCAATAGTTGGATCAGTATTGACTGATAACACACAACTGTCATCAGCATAGGTAGAAAGGAAAGTGTTAGGACGGGACGGGATATCAGCTGTATAAACTGTGTAAAGAATGGGTCCTAGGATACTGCCTTGAGGAACACCAGCAAACTGACTAAAAATGAATGAATATGAATTATTATGATTGACTTTGAAGGATCTGTCAGTGAGTTAGGACTGGATAATAAGGAAGTATGTTGGGGGGAGGAATTTGCGGAGCTTGTAAAGCAATCCCGGGTGCCAGACGGTCAGAAAATTAACAATTAGTTTAGTTTAATTGTTTGTTATGTTTAACGGTTCCTATTTTATTCAGTTTATTACAATTTTATATTTCATATAAACTTTCTCTAAATGTGATTTTAGTTTCCATGGTAGCCCCATTCATTTGACAGTGGAACAACTATTTTTGTGAAATGATTTAAAAGTTGATATAATTATTTACAATGTTAGTTTATAACAACTTTCCGCTTGTGTTAACAACTTTCGTACGATTTGGTACATATTTTTTTCTACAATCTTGACAAATAACATTGGATCAAAAAATAATATGGGCCTACACCTACTTTATATTAAATTGTACGATTTACTTTATTGTAAATTAAAATTTCTAAAACCTTGCCATTTTCAATGGTACATTATACGTCTATGTTACTACTTATATTTCAAGAATAATTTTTTTTATGACTTGGTCACAGAAAATTTATGTTTCACGTCTAAAGAAAAGATAAATTTCAATGTATTTTACTTATTAACCCAGGGGAAACAATTCCCCTGATGAGAGTGAAAACCGCACTAAAATCCGTTCTGTAGTTTAGAAGGAGTTATTATATATATATATATATATATATATATATATATATATATATTATATATATATATATATATATATCATAACTCTAACTCCTTATATACATATATATAAACATACTGTCCTGTACTGTACTTTGTACTGGAAATAATGTATGAATTTGGTCTAAAATCATAATCATGGTGTGCTCCAACTTCATGTTTCATGCCAAATAATTATCATATAATTATCACACCTATAAAGCTGGATTTTTTAAAATTACATAATCTTAGCACATTCTATGCTGTCATTAAACAAAATAAAATAAAAATTGCACGTATTGAACTTGTAAATGTTTTATACCGTGTGTGGCCACAATGCATACTTTACTCGTTTCCTACTCATGATTTTCTACTGTACTGTACTTTGTAATGAAAATAATGTACGAATTTGGTCTAAAATCATATTAATGCTTTATGCTAAACATCATACTATATCACACCTATAAATCTGTATTTTTTTGTAATCACATAATATTATCACATTCTATTCTGTCATTAAACACAATAAAAATCGCACGTATTGAATTTGTAAATCTTTTATACCTCGGGTGACCCCAGTTCCTGTTCACGCCGTTTTTGTCCCATAAGAATTAACTATTTATTTCCATGTAAACACAAATCGCATTAGAGTTTCCATTGGGAACTAATTTTAGCCGGTTGGTTAGCGACTACCGGCTCCGAAAATGAAACCGGGAGATAGAATGATTTGGCAATTCTGGAGCTATAACTAGATTCTTCTCAGCGGCCCCCAAGAGCAGAGTTGGCCAAACTCGTTCATTCCATTATGGAGGAACCAGAGCTAAGTGCGTTATTTTCAGAAATCGATACCACCCAGGCTTCAGGATCCATAAGTTACCAGAATCCTGTGTTTAACAAACCCTTAGATATTGTATAAAAAAATATGGAATAAAAAAAACGTTGCAAACTATTACACTGTACCTTTTATTTCCATATTGCAGTATTAGGATATAACTGTTTATGTAAAGGTTTATAAGCAATTAAATAATATTAAAACGAATAAATTATTCAATGGTCTATCACAACTGATAATTTCCAATCGCTATATCTCTGCTATTTCTAAACTGATTTTAATGATTCTTTTTTAGTTTTGTATTCAATAGAACAAGGAGAAAAACTGTATGAAAACTATTTTTTTATATTTGTTTATTTATTATTAAAAATACGTTTTTTTTTAAAAATAATTATTCTTAGTTGTTTTGGTTAAAAAACATTCCTATAAATTTTCTTTATCTTCAAAAATAACTTATTATTTATGTGCGTAAATGTAGGCAAGATTTTAATTTTTTTAATTTCAGCTTCTATTTTCCTAAAATTTTTATTCGCTTTTTCGGGTCTATCTCGTGAACGAATCGATTTTCATGATTTAGACTATCTTGAGGTAGACTAACACGAAAATCAGCATGTATTTCCTTTAACATTTTCATTCTTTTTCAGCCTCTACCTCGTAAACGAATCGATGGATTTTCAACATTTCGACTATTTTTTGACTATTTTGTGGTAGACTAACGAAAATCAGCATGTATTTTTCTGAAATTTCTAATCTCTTCTCCAACACTAATTTTTCAAAATTTTGTATGTCTATTACAAAACGGAAAATTGTTTTATAAAAAAATCCATCGGCCTATTAACAAATACAGCCGAACTATTGAACAATAATCCTAAAATTATCGACGTAGTAAAAATCGATTAGTTCGTCTATGAAATGGAGCTGGAAAAAGAAATGGAAATTCTGTAGAAAATACGTACTGATTTTCATGTTAGTCTACATCTAAATATTCGGAAAATATTGGAAATGGTGAAAACCCGTTGATTCGTTGATCAGATAAACCGGAAAAGTGAATGAAAATTCAGAGGAAAACGATATGCTGATTTTCGTGTTAGTCTACCTCAAAATAGTTCCAAAATATTCGAAATGGTGAAAATCCATTGATTTTCATGATAAAAAATAATGATAATAATAATAGGCTTGGCGAACCCGAAGGTTCGAAGCCGATACCACCAAATTCCGCCTATACATACTCGTCCAATGTTCACCGTTCAAGCCCAGGCCCCCGAGATCACCCTTAACGCAATCCTCCCATCGACGCTTCGGCCTACCTTTCTGACGCCTACCAGTCGGATCAGCGATACAACTTTCTCGGATTCGCTCCATCGAGCCCAACAACCTAACTCACCCATTTGAGTCTCCGCGATGCTATCAACTCAATTATATTCACAGAATACAAGTTCCGCAATTTCCGCGTTGTGCAACCGTCTAAACTCCCCAGTGGCCTCATCTCTCTTCGGACCAAATAATTTTTTGCAGTACCTTTTTCCGAAAACCTTAAGCCGTTGTTCATCCTTCAAAGTAAGCGGCAAAAAGTTATTAATAACAGATGTCTACGAACTCGTTATCTTACAGTCAGTAATTACCTATCTTTCCCATGATCTATGAGGAAACATATAGAGCCGGAAAAGCGAATGGAAATTCGTGGAAAAACTATATGATAATTATGGCATCAAGCTGCCCCAAAGTTGTCGGAAAATTGTGAAAATAGTAAAAATCCATTGATACGTTTACTAAATACAGCCAAAAAAGCGAATGAAAATTGGCGTAATTTTCATTTAAAGGGAAATTTCGGAAATGTTTATGATTATTATACAGCGAAATTGTCTAGAAAACTTTTAATACATGAAAATATTAAGCCCATCACAATACTTCATAAAGGTTGAGATAAGACTCGAGTCTTTTGTTATGAGGCTACAAGGATCGAGCTTTTTAGCTCGGGCTCCAATCTCAGAGCCTTAAATTTTCGAGCCTTTTTTTAAAACACTAAATGGGACCGATGCTACGGTGAAAATCCTAAATTTCGCCTATCCAGGTTTAATTATGATAGGACTCTTTAACGAGTAACTTCATCGCACAGGCTCTGAACTACCTTATTACGTCCCCTTCAAGGACGGCATAACTGAGGATTATTACTCCATTAAAAAAATCTAGGGCTACCTGCCACGTTAAAACCTGCGACCAGGGTATAGAAATGGGTATATGACTCACTTCTTCTTCGTTTGGCGCGACAGGCTTTGGAGGCCCTTAGCCTCGCTGTACGGTTTCTTAAATTAAATAGGATAGGGTCATCACTATTTACCTCTATTTTTGTGAGTAGCTATCAATTGGCTTACGGATCTCACATACCTAGGTAAGGCTGTAAGTGAATCCCTATATACTTGTATCTTGAAAAAGTACGTGGTAGCGCTTCATGACTCACTGCAGAACCAAAAAGCAAAATATGGAAACAGTCACGTTAAACATTCCTCTATTCAATAATTAAAATGATGTAAATCTATTTAAATTATTGTTATTAGCTGAAAACAATTATAAACAAAAATAAAAAAATCTGGTGGGCACAACACACGACCTTCACTAATCTCCGTTATTAAAATCATTATAAGAATTTTTAAATACATTCAAAGATACAAATAAATTGTTAAAGAATTACTTATTTTGAATTTATTAGAAACATGTGATTTATAAAATAATCTATTATGTTTTTATCTACAACAATCACTTAGTTTTATTGGATTTTCATCACTCTCCATTAACCTTTAAAATCCATGTATTTGGTAGTATTTTTCTAAAATCTTTATCTATCCAACGGTATATAATACATCTATATTACTATTCCTGTGTTCAAGAAAACAAAAATTGCATAAACAAAAAATGCTTAGACGTTTCTCCTTTAGTTGTATTTGAAATTTGCTCAACTTGCATATTTACCTTTTATTTATCAATACTAATAAGACGATGTTACAATTTTTTTGGAATCTACAAAATTAAAGGTACTTAAAAGGAAGAAAATTTAAAATATCGGCATTTAATCGACTATTTTAATCATAATGAAACCTACATCATATTAAAGCCCATCGAATTTCACATCGATATATAGAGTTCAATCAAAATCGTTAGAGCCGTTTTTGAGAAAATCTTAAAAAGGTCCAAAATCCTTAGTATAAAGTAGATCTTTCGGTCAGCTGATTTTGAAGAAAAAGTTTCCGTAACATCTCGGGCTTACAGCTGTCTTAAAAACGAAATTTCAGTTTCATAGGACTTTCGTTTTTGCCTGGAAGTTACCACACACACACACACACCACAACACAACACCCCACACCACGCACACACACACACACACACACACACACACACACACCCAACACAAACACACGTGTATTTCCGTTGAAAACTGGAATTCGGAAATTTTCACGATCGCAATACTTTCCCTTACTATATATTATATACATGGCGGGAAGTAAAAATGTATTAAATTGTTTATTAGTATTGTAAAATGAAAATTTCAAAAGGCGACTATTAAAACTCAAGATAATTAAGACAATAAAGCGTCAAAAATTTTCATAAATTTTATATTCCATAAAGCAAGCTGAATTTCTTATCTTAATAACCCTATTACAAACTCCTATAGCTTTAATGTGCTTCTAGTAAAAAAAAGTTATACTTTTAACGTAGTTTCATAACTAATATAAAATAATTAAGAATTGATATATTATTAAAATATTCCTTTTTAAAATCTTTGCTCATTATTTATTAAAGTAAAGTGTGTTTTTATATACCGCCTTAGATTTATTTAAAATACACTAAGTCGCTCATAATTCTTAACAGGAGAAATCTCTCTTTTAGTCTTGCTAGTTATGAATGTCTTTTTCAATCCTCAAAGTTATTAAGCAGTTTTGTAAATATTTGTTTAGCTTAAAAAACAGTTTTAGTTTTAACGCAAATTTCTCAAATAGTAATAATAACTACAGGTATGCTTTTCATTCCCCTCATAATTAATATCAGATTGACTAAAATATATTGATTTCAGAAATACGTATTATATTTTATTTCTGTAAGTTTATTTTGAAAAATCACAGGGGGGGGGGAGAATCACGATTTAGTGGTAAAAATTGTATAACTAAATCAAGATAAATTAAAAATTATTTTTTCATTAATGAGTAGAGAATGTCCTTTACGAGTGAGTGTAAAATACTTTTATAGACATTAAAGTGATAATAAGACAGACAAAAATAATTCCACGGAGCTTTATTTTAGCTTTCACTGCACCTCTTGTGCTTTAGAAACTGGAAAGCCTTTAAAATTTCGAAAAATATTGTTCATATACTAGGTAAAAAAATCAAAAATTCATTAATTTTTTTTTATTGGAAACATTGGGTTTTAGTTTTCCTTTAAAAAAGCGGCGTGGTCTAGTGGGTAGAGCGCTGGTCTACTGTGCTATGGAGAGGTACTACTATGGGACCCTCCTGGGTCCACCTAGCCTCAATCAAGTGGGTACCCAAAAATGGAGGAAAACCTGGCGGCTGAGAGTGATCTCGGCCGAATCACCTCATTGCACGACCGTTGACCTAGAAACAGTACGAATCTCATCATGTACTGAGCCAAAAACTCTTCAAGGGTTGTAGTGGTAAGGTTTTTTTTTTTTTCTTCTTTAATTTTTATAGGGAGTTAATGGCACTAAAATATCATGATACAATTTGATCTAATGCGATCGATTAGTGTTATATCTATTTAAATATATTTTTAACTTTAGTTAGGCAAAATCCTAAATTATGCCTCATATTTTATAATTTGTCTTTTCTTTGTTCTATTGAATAAAAATAAATATTTTATTCACAGGATGAGTATCGAAAATATATTATTTTGATAAGTTAAATTTGTCGATTCTTTGCCTTTAAACCATAATTCCCTATGAATTCGTATACGTCGTAAAATACTGAGAAAGGCAATTAAAAACTCAGAAAACTCCATAGTAGAGGATAAAAGATCATTTTTGTCGATTCGAATACTCCTATATAGGATAAATTGATCAAATGCAAAAAAATTATGAAATCAGTAACTTTGAAAACATAATTAAAAATATTAAAAAATGTAAGGAGAGTATTTTTTTCCAACTCACTAGTAAAGGACATACTATACTCATCAATAAAAAAAGAATTTTTAATTTATCTTGATTAGATCAAGAGTTATACAATTTTTGCTACTAAATTTTGATTTTTTCCCACTTGATGGCGACTCAAATGAGTGTATTATTTCGTTTTTTACTTTTCCTAAGTTCCTATGAGTATAAAATTTGGCAACATATTCTACTACGATGGTTCGTTCAATGAATTATTAGTATTTAAGCATTTTTATTTTCACTCTCGAGCACTATACCTTAACTTTTAAGTGTTTCATCCTAAAGTTATATCAGTATTTTCCAAAGTAAAAATCAGTTTAGCCTTGTTATTGTTCATGATTAGAAGATTGTTA
Source organism: Piezodorus guildinii (assembly GCA_023052935.1). NCBI lineage: Eukaryota > Metazoa > Arthropoda > Insecta > Hemiptera > Pentatomidae > Piezodorus > Piezodorus guildinii. The sequence goes on from CM041293.1 coordinate 70,885,887, forward strand.
TACTGTCCGAAGCTCAGTACAGGAGAGGTGGAGTGGTTAAGCTTCAGCTTGTCAACCGTGTCCGAAGTTGTAGCCAAGTTTAGTCAAGTTCATGTTTCTGCTTAGGCAGGGAAGGAGGTTGTGGGCCTCTAAAGAGAATAGCTTAGTGTGAGCTATCGAATGCATTCGTACACCCGATAAATTAGTAAATTGTGATTTCGGTTCGTAAGGATATCAGATTAACTGCACAACCGTTTCGTATAATATTTGTATTTAGTACTGCTCGGATTGGTTTCGTTATAAAGCTAAAGATGATCCAGTAGTCTTTTTTTTTTCTCGTCATATTGGATATTGTCATATTAGTTGGAAGAAAAATAACTAAAACTTTTACTAAGTTGGTTGTAATAATGATCAACACACAGTCAAAACTTTTGTTGGTATTAGATTGGCAACTGATTTTAGTTTCACTTACGTATCTATGAAATGTATAGTATGGGAAAGTATTGCGATCAGAAAAATTTTCGAATTCTAGTTTTGACGGAAATACCCGTTTTAGAATCCCCTGAGTTCAAATGACCAAGTCCCGAAAAAAGGTCTGTGTGTGTATAGTAAGTCTGGCTCAAAAACAAACAGTCGTACGAAACTGAGATTTCATATTTAAGTTAGTTATTCGTTCGAGATGTTACAGCAACTTTTTCATTAAAATCGGCTAACTAGAAGAACCACTTTATGCTATGCATTTTGCCCTTTTTACTTTTACTTACTATATATAGTAAGGGAAAGTATTGCGATCGTGAAAATTTTCTAATTCCAGTTTTCAACGGAAATACACGTTTTAGGGTCCCCTGAGTCCAAATAACCAAGTCCCGCAAAAAGGTCCGTGTGTGTGGTGTGGTAACTCCCGGGCGGAAACGGTAAGTCCTATGAAACTGAAATTTTATATTTAAAACAACTATACGCCCGAGACGTGACAAAACTTTTTTCATCAAAATGAGCTTACCAGAAGAGGCACTTTATACCATGCATTTTGCACCTTTTTTCGATTTTCTCGAAAACGGTTACGACGATTTTGATTAAACTCGCTATATCGATGTAAAATTTTTTTTTTTTTTTTCTTTTTTGTTTTTTTATTCGTATATATTACAATTTGTCATAATAGACAATAATAATAGTGCTATAGGATCTCATTCATACAATATTTACAATATAAACAAAAGGAAAGTCAAAATACATAAAATAAAATCAAAATAAATAAACGTATACAATAACAAAATTTATAGACAAAATAAATACAAATAAATGAAGTTAACAAATAAATAAACAAAACATGTCTCATTCATACCTATGTACAATATTTACAATCAGCTCGGGAACCCGGACGGGGCTTGTCCCCCCACTTGTGGAAGGACAAGCAGAGCCCAAAGGATCCCAGCGCCTCCCTCTCAGCCGCATCACTGGTGAGAGCCAGCGGAAGCTAAGTGAGGGCGCCACAACCACAGATGTAAAATTTAATGGGCTTTAATATCATGTAGGTTTTATTTGGATAAAAATGGTCTGACAGGGCTTCAATGCCGATATTTTTCTTTCTCTAAAGTACCTTTAATTTTGTAGATTTAATAATAATAACTAGATTATCTTGTTAACGCTGATGAAAAACAGGTAAATATATAAATTGAATAAATTCGATACCCTAAAGGAGAAAATAGAAAAAATATTTTTTTAATGCAATTTTTCGTTTTTGAACATAAGAGCAGTAATAAACATGTATGATATACCGTTGGAAAGCTAAAGATTTTAGAAAAAATATCATCTCATACACAAGCTTTTAGAAGATAATGGAGAGTGATGAAAATAAGATAAAACTAACTGATTATTTAAGATAATAATATAATAGATTTTTTAATAAAACACATGTTTCTATATAAATTCAATTTGATTAATTCCTTAATAATTTCACGTATTTTTATCTCTAACTGTATTTGAAAATTCTTTCATTGATTATAAAAATGGAGGTAAGTGAAAGTCGTGTGTTGCCCGCACCAGATTTTTATGATTCTCTCAAAAACCGCTCTAACGATTTCGATTAAAATCGCTATATTGATGTAAGCGTATAGTTATAGTAAAAAGTATAGGTTTCATTCTGATTGAAATAGTCTGACAGGACTTAACTGTCGTTATTTTGAATTTTCTTTCTCTAAACTACCTTTAATCTTTACATTCCAAAAGATTAACTATTTCATCTCATTGACATTCCAGATGGGCGGCAAAATTTACAAGTTTGACGACCTGCTAAAGGATAAAAGAGCAAAACTATTTTTAAATGTAATTTTTTTGGGGAGCTGCCAATGGGTAGTATCCCTACATATGAATCATGTCAACTTATCTTGTATCACATTTACTAAATGTATTTTATTATACAGTTGTAAATACCAATAAATATATTTAAAAAAAAAAATGTAATTTTTGTTTTTTTGAAAGTAATATCAATGTATAATATACCGTTGGAAAAAGAAATTTGTTTGTAAAAATATTATCTGATACATAAAGTTGTAAAAGGTAATATAAAGTGACGAATAATTATTAAACTTTTTACTGATTAACAATTTAATAAAGTTATATTATTTAATCTAAATCGTGTGTTTCTAACGAAAATGAATACACGTTTTAATAAAATGAACTTAAAATATTTTTTAAATAAAAATATATATTTATTATAAGTATATTAAGTTCGGCGAAAGGGAATTTAAAGTCGTGGGACTTTGGTTCGGAAGCAGGGGGACCATCCCAGTAGCCACTGGATTATTTCTAGAGAACTATGGACTCGGAAAAAATGAGATGCAAAACATGGCGGAGACCATAATCTTGGACTCACTGGGAATCCTGCATCACCATATATATTGAGGCTGGTCTGGATTTTCAGATGTCCATGATCGATTTCAAAATTAGTAAAATATATGTATTTCCTATTTGGCAGAATCTCTCTCTTCTATCTTTTTCTTTAAGATTGTCTTCGGGATTGATGCGGTATGCTGTGTACTTTAGCAACTCAGCGAAGTTGAGCAGCAGATCCAAATTGGAATTTCCTTCCTTCCTCCTTAGTCATTTGCGATGCCTAGCTCCATGTTTTCATAGAAGCGTTTTCTTTTTTAAGTTACTACTAATTCTAATATAAGGTAACTCCCTTTTACTCTTACTACTTACTTTTACTACCGTGAAATCTCTAGGTTGACAAAATTTTGGTTCTATGGCACGCCAATGGTTTGTTATATCTTGGCAAAGACATGGAAACTATACAACTTAATATAAGTATGTTAATGAAAACCAGTAAAGTCATAGGGCTTGAAAAAAATATTGATAAGACGAATCATATGATTAGGGGTAGAAACGGTATTATGTTGGTGACATTTATCAGAATATACGTTCGAAAACGTTTGTGATATTAAAGTATTTATGTTTTATGATAACTATAAAAACGAAATACGATAGGATATGAAGTTGCGGTTTAGTCGATAAATGCGTGTTATTATTTAGTTGTGAAATCACTTAGCTCACAGGCTTTTATCAAGAAACTTATTAATTAGAATTTAGCAATATTTTACAATTTGTTGTTATACCTACTAAAAAATAAACTTAATCAAGTTTTTTTGTTGTTTCAGGAATGCTTGTAGATGAAGTCAACATGGATTTGGTCTGCTTAGAGAACAGGTAATTTCAATTAACATTCAATTTATTAGAATCTGCCTTTATTGTCATTTTTACCTAAAATTTGCTCATTTATCTGTTGTATATTATTCAACTGGTAAATGAACATAAAACTAAGATAGGGAGGATTTTCCTCTAAAATCAATCCGAATTTACGCGTCATATTGTTAATAATAATATATTCTGAATGTCTTATTTGACCTACTTAGTGTACTCAATTGAGAGGAATTTTCACATTACAAAAAAAAAAAAAAAAAAAAGTAAAACTTATAATAAATTAAATAACAGCTATTTCTGTGTATAGAGACTAAACGTTTACCGAATCATGATTGGAATAGAATCGAACAAGAAATTTTATTCTTGGACAACGTCCCTTCATAACATTAATGAACAAAATTTTAAAAAAATTTACTGGCCAAAACAAAATATAACTAGAATTAAATAACACAAGAAAGAAAATAAAAGGTCATAATGACATCTCTATGTACATATTTTAGAAATAAATAAATAAGAATAAATATAAAATTTAACTTTTACACCTCATTAAAGTTAATACTCTACTCACATAAGTTGGCATAATAAAAATTAGCTAACATCTGATTGGAAAGAATGGAAATTTTGAAGGAGGAGGGATTTAAACGAAGGAACATGACGGATGTTTGACGGGAGAGTTTTCCATAAGGCAGTGGATCAGGCTAAAAAGGAGCAATCATATTTCTTGGTCCTATGGAAAGGAGTGTAGAGGAAACAAACGGGATCTTGTTTCCTGGTGATGGGTAGAGGATTTAAATACCAGAAGGCTGTAGACAAAATATGTGGTGGGAGTTAATGATTTAATAAAGAAACAATTCAAGGAAATATTGTCTTCGAAAGGTGGGGGATAACCACTCGTCATAGAAGTTGGTTATATGCGACGAGGTACCGAACACAATTTTTTAAAAGCAATTCTTTGTCTTTCTCAATCTGTCCTCGAGTACCTTTAAGAGACCACCATATGCCACACAACCTTAGTCAAAGTGGAGGAAAATGAGTGATGAAACTACGAGTTCACGGGTGGATTAACTTTATTTATTAGAGTAAATATTTATGAGAAACCTATATACATTTTTTTTTTAATTTTTAATATTACTCTATACTTCTTATGTACTATCGTCATACATAAAGGGTTGTAGATATAAAAAAACAACGTTTTATCTATCGTTATAATTAACTTGATGTCACGAAATTCTAAAGATTATCGACAACCAGATTAAACCAGCGTTTTTTTATATTTTGAGGTTAATAATAATTATTTTCTGTGAAAGGTCATTAAATAATTATTTTCTAATTCTTTGATTTTAGTTTTAAAATATAAATAAATAAAAAATCTAATTTTGCACAAGAAGGTCAGAATAGTGTTTTACTTTTAGATTTATATGAGCTTGCTATGTTTTTGACCGGCTGCTTTTCTAAGGCAACGGTAGCTTCAAAAACGGTATTCGTTAATATGTTTAATATAGTTATCTACGGTATTTTCTGGAGGTATTGGAGTTCTTCTCGAAGTTCATAGTGTTTACTCATCTTAATAGGTAAGATGCAAAGAAAGAATAAATTACTCACGGGTTTCAATAGGAGCTATTATTATTCAAGATAACTAATACGTAGGTTAAGATAAATAACTGTTCGAGCATTCTCTTCTCATAAACATCCATATTTATTCCAATATAAGTCAATTATATTATTTCATATTCTTATTTTTTTATTTATTGTAATATAATTTCAATGATTTAAAAAGGAACCGCATAAATTAACATATTTATTTCCACTATTTTCAACGTCACAAATTAAAATAAAAATCTGGTGCGCGCAACACACGACTTTCTTTTTGCAAAACAAAAAATTGCATAAAAAAATATTTTTGCAGTTATCTCCTTTACTCGAATTCGATCAAATTATATGTTTACCTGTTTTTAGACTTAATATTCAGATTATATGGTGAATTTAATAAAATATGCTAAATTAAAGGTACTTTAGAGGAATAAATTTCAATCAGCAAGAAACCACTGTAGCGTCCGGCGAAGACAGCGCCATTCAGTGGCCAAACGATGAAACAATTGCATTAAAATAATTTAATTAGTTTTCTCCTTTATTTCGATATCGAAGTCGTTCAACTTATATATTTACCTGTTTTTTATCAATAGTAATAAGGTTATTTTTATAGAATAATTACAAAATTAAAGGTACTTTAGAGGAAGAAAATTTAAAATATCGGCATTTAAGTCCTGTCGGACTATTTCAATCAGAATGAAACCTGCATGATATGAAAGCCCATTACATTTTACATCGATATAAGGAGTTTAATCAAAATCGTTAAAGCCGTTTTTGAGAAAATCTTAAAAAGGTGCTAAATTCATGGGATAAAATAGGACTTCCGGTCAGCCGATTTTGATGAAAAAGTTGCTGTAACATCTCGGGCGTATACTAGTCTTTAATATTTTTTTTTTTTTTTAACATCATTTATTGAAATTTACAACTGTACTTCAAGGTACAACAAGTAATGTCTTAAATATGAAATTTAAGTTCCGTACGACGTTTTATTTTTGCGCTAGAGAGCACAGATACAGCCCTTTTTGCGGGACTTGGTTATTTGGACTCAGGGGACCCTAAAACGTGTATTTCCGTTGAAAACTGGAATTCGAAAATGTCCAAGATCGCAATACTTTCCCTTACTATATATTTTATGTATAGGTAAGGGAAAGTAACATTATAATGTTCTAATAAAGCAATTATTGTTAAGAAAAGAATGTCTAACATTTTTTATATTAATACACTAAATAACTTCTTATTAGTAATCAATATCTGAAAAAATACAGTTGTATTCATTTCAGTTAGAAAAAAATTGTTATATTTATGAAATAAGATTTAATTCGGTTCTCCTGACGTTCTAGCTTTGGTCAGCAGGCTTTAGCCATTGAACTAAAAATAAAATAGAAACAAGTGGTTTGTGAGCCACTAATAAACATTAGCATCACTGTTCTCCTTTCTTATTATATTTCGGTTTATTTTTTTTTAACTTTATGTTTATTAGTGATGCCTATATGGCCTATTCTCAGACAGTAAAAACCACCTCTTTTCATAATTACTTAAAATGTCTTTTAAAGATTCCCACTTTTTTATATATTTCTCATTATTGAGGTGTTTTCGTATCTCTCAGTCTCATGTCATATCGCTACGCCTTTAACAAATGAATATTCATCTGAAAAATATTGAACTATTCTATTAATAAAAATCTGGCACGGGCAACACAAGAATTTCATTAATCTCGATTATTAAAATCAATAAAAGAAATATTTAATAAAGAAATGATTGAAAAAAAAGGTTATATTAACTTCCGTTCTAAACATTTGTTTTGGATTGAATAACATAGCAATATAAAATTTTTGTTTGTTGTTTAGTCCATGTGAAATGGACTAAACAACAAACTCTCCATTACTTCATTTTTTTCTTTTCATTTTTGTACTCTAAGACACTAAAGTTCCTTTCATGTAGTTTGTAATATTATTCTAAAGGGACTTGTCTCGGGATTAATAAAGAATTTATTATCATTGTCCCAACGATTTATATATATATATATATATATATATATATATATATTATTTTGAGAAAAAAATTTATCTCAAAAATATGTTTGCTATTTTCTCCTTTAGTTCGTCATCAAATTCGTTCAACTTGTATATTTAGCCTTTTTTTTTATAAATGCTAATAAAATGATGTGGTTTATTTTTAGGAATCCCCAAAATTAAAGATACTTCAGACGTAGTAAAATTAGAATATCGGCATTTAAACCATGTCAGATTATTTCAATTATCATGAAACCTACATTATATTAAAGCTCATTAAACTATACATAGTGACTATAATTAAAATCGTTAGTGCAGTTTTTGAGCAAATCGTGAAAAGGTGCGAAATGCATGGCTAAGGTGGCTCTTCTGGTTTGTCGATTTTTATAAAAAGTTGCTGCACCATTTTGCTAAACTTGGTTATTTAGACTCAGGAGACTCTAAAACGTTTGTACATAGTAAGTGGAAGAAGAATTGAACATTTTTTCTAAATTTCATCGAAAATATTGAGAATTATCGCCTTCTAGATTTACTAGTTGTTTAATTAATAATTGCTCAAATGTTTGCGTACTTGTCATATTTTAACTATAAAAAAAATTATTAATTAAGTTTTTATTTCTTAACTATGAAGAGTATAAATGTATAATATAGTAGATTAGGACTTTCTCGTCTATATACATTTATTTATTTTTACATAAATAAATTAATTCACATCTCTTAACGTTTCGAGGTCCAGGACTGCTTCATTTTCAGCAATATTAATTAAAAATTGCTTCCTGATGTTCAGCTTCAACCATATGGGAGGAGCGAGAAGAAAAAATTTGGAACTGAAAACAACTTTATGTGGACATAAGAAAGCAATTTCGAATTTATATTTCTGAAGATGAGGCAGTCGTGGACCTCGAAACGTTAATTTAAAAGACATTAATTGATTTATTTATGTAATAATAAATAAACATATATAGAAGAAAAAGTTATAATCAATTATATAATAATTATTAACTACCTAATTACAAAATTTAATTAATTTATTAATTTAATCAATATATATATATATATATATATTGGAACATGGATTAATTAAAATATTTCGATTATTAAATGAGTTAAAAGTTGAAAACTAAAACAGTGCTCACCTAAATAAGCAGGACCCCATGGATAACTTTAAAAGAATTTTTTTTAAAATTTATTTATAGTAATTTACAGCTGTATTAAAGAATACAATAAGTAAATATGTAGAATAAAAAAAAAAAAGTCATGAAAATGTCTTGAGAAAGAACTACTCAGTGGTAGCACTTCATTAACTATTTTAAGGCAGGAGGTCCCGATGCAAACTTCTTTTCAGTCGCCTTGGAGGGTTACCAGGAATATCCAAGGATGATAAATTTCGGACATGTGGGTTTGTATGGGCAGGGAGTTTAGAATGAAAAGAGGAGTATCTATCACGGGCTACGTCTGCAATAAATGGGATGTTAGGTCAATATAGAGGAGTTGATTTGTAGAGAAATATATTTAGAAAAAGCACGGGTAATTTATCTAACTTATACCTACTTTTTGGTTGGTTACTTTCACTAATAGATCTTTTTAATCGACAAAAAAAAATTAACCACCATCCAAAAAAAAAAAAAAATAAAAATTATGACTACTTTTAAAAGCTCATATTACATCCAATATTGAAAATGAAATGAAAAAAAATTCTTTATTCTGCGACCAATTCCCCTTTGAACAAAATCAATGAAACATGAAATTTTTATTGTCTAGTTCCTTTCAAATAAAATATTTCAACAGTCTAATATTCTATAAATCTTTGTATAGTTATATACATGTGCAATATTCAATGATTTCAAATGAAATTTCAGTTTGATGATTTTTTTATTTAATTTTGTTATGTGCCTCTACCTTACAGGGTCATTGGCAGCTGTGGTTTGCTAGATTTGGTTGTAATACTTAATTTGTTTTAAATAACTCAGTAACTAAAGTTTGATGAATTATATTTAACACACCCATAAAATGATTAAATACTTTGAGAGTATTTCGGAACCAGCGCAGATGAGAGAGCGGGGACAGTTAAGAAATATACGAAAAGTATTCGTTTATAAATCAAATATACTCCAGTTCAATGACCTTAAAAATTAGAAATAAGAGTTTCAGAAAAACCCATTACCAATCTCAACGAACCCCATTTGAAAACCCAATCTTACATCCATTTGCGTACATTAGTATCGTAGGGAAAACAGTCGTTTATAAAACGTATTTTCCTGGACCCCGCTTGTTCACTCGATCACTATAAGCTCGCTCATTTTCCTGGCGAGTGGGACGCATCCATCAATAGCCAATCTCCCAGCGAGCCGCACAGCTAACTCATTCCAACAGCAATCACACTGTCATTTACTCGAGCTCTGAGTTTCAGTTAGTCAATGCCATTTACTTCGCTATCGTCGATCCAACGTTATGATGTTTAATTATCTCCAACTATATTTTTATGAGAGTCTATTCATTGCTCATAGCGGGCTTTTACTTATATCGGCTGTTAAAATCAATTGAAAAACGAATAATTGTAGATAATTAAAAAAAAAAAAATCTGGCGCGGGCAACACACGACTTTTACTTACCTCGACTGTTATAATCAATTTAAAAACTATTACATATACTTCAATCTGAAAAATATTTTAAGTTGATTTTAATAAAACGTGTATTCATTTCCGTTTGAAACATATGTTTTTTTTTTGTAGGCCCTTGGCCTCGCGGTGTAATATTTTGGTAGATTAAACTCAACGTTTCTTGATGCATTTTGTAGTGTAGGGTCATCACTCTCTACGCTTAATTTTGTGAGTGGTCGCTATTTGGCTGACGGGTCTCACATACCCGGGGGAGAGGCTGGGAGTGAATCCACATTTATTAAATGCTTGAGAAAAATTCCCTCGGGTACTGGGATTAGAACTCACAACCTTTGGCATGATAGTCTATAGAACTCCTGGGTCCATTGGTCTCTAGTTTTTTTTTTGTTTTTTTTTTCACCGCCTAATATTTTGTTTTATGGGAGTCTAGTTCCCTTCATACTATCATTTCATTGGCAAGGATCCCCTCAATCCTAAATATTTTTTTTTTTTTTTAAATATTGCTTTATTGAGAAGTAATACAATCTGCCACTATCTTGGGCAATAAGTATTAGAGATAAAAGAAGTCATTCATTCCATATGTACAAAGTAAAACAATTAAAAAGTAAAATGACTCAATAATAAAAGAAGAAAAAAAAAATAATAAAAATAAAATAAATGAAAAAAAAAAGAAAATAATTACAATCTTGGCCACATTCATACCTATATACAATATTTACATACTGCCCCTGGGAACTCCGAATCGAACCTCTGCATCCAGAAATGGATGCCGAGGCACAATGTCAGGAGATCCCAGCGCCTCTCAGTCAGCCGCTTCACCAATCTAGTCAGTGGAGACTGAGTGAGGGCGCTAGAGCCACACACTCTCAGGCATGAGTGGAGAAGTTGGCCATTGCCAGCACTCCAGTTGCATATTTATAAGAGATCTCTCGGCCATTGCCGCCTCAACCTACGAGGAGGGTTGTAAGGATGGTTGATACTAGATAGGGATTGTGCCAGGGGATTAGGAAGGTGAGCAGGTTTCTGGTGGAAAGTTGAGAATTTGGATGGGATGAGATCAAGGACATAAGGGATCTTGAGGTCATGATGTAAGGTCTTCCTAAATATTAGATAAATATTTATATTTTTAGTGGGCTACACCGTATCACGTACATTGCGGGCGAAACAGCTCTACCGAAACTCTATATTCTAGGAATGGGCAAGTTGGGAAAATGAAAAACAGAAGAACCAGGCTTCTAGGAGTTTACTTTCATTCGCGAAACAATGAATAACTAAAATTTAATGTTGAAACTGGCAAATGGTCCTAGAATTTTTTAAAGGGAGTGAAAGTGGTGGTCTAGAGCTGTGATAAGTCAGGTGCTTGTTACAGATACCCATGCTAATTAAGCCTGGATATGCAAAATTTAGAGCTTCCAATTTAAATTAATTAAAATAACCAATAAAATAAAAAATACTAAGAACTTTTATAGGTGGCTTTAAAACTTATATAAGAAGGCATTTGTTCATATACTTATCAAGAAATCGAATGTTGATTATGAGTTCATTAAGCTCATTACTTTCGAAATGTTGGAAATGACCAATTTTAAGGTTGAGATTGTAAACCATAGCAATAAACACAAGCAATTATATCACAGAGAATGTTAATTTTTTCAGAGTAGAGCGTGTTATTTTTATTAAAAGGCAAGGCTTCACAAATATTTTACGTTAAGGTAATTTTTTTCTTTATTCGTATCTGTCATTTCTGCTATTGACATGTTCTTAATCAGTCTATTGTTGGGTCCGTGCAGTTTTACTTTGAAAACGAGAATAAAGATTTCGTATACGTTTGTTTAACGTCACTTTATGCTACTGTGAATAATCCTACAGTGGGAGTCCTAAATTTTGCCTATCCAGGTTTAATTAGTATAGGGATCTTTAACGAGTACCTGACATCGCACAGGCTCGGGAGCATCTTTTTATGTCCCCTCTGAAGGATGGCATAACTAAGGATTTTTTAGTCCCATTAAAAATCCACAGGCCGCCTGCGGGTTCAACCAGTGACCTTTGGCATAGATGGCTGTTATACTTAGCCACCATGCTAAAGGAGATCCCATTTCGTATATGTTGGTCTTCTGTTGGTTGTTGTAAGTTCGTATCTAAGACGAGGTCTTGGGGTATAGAGACCTTCCTGTGGAAAACCAAGCCTGTATAAGGTGGATACCCAAAAAGATGGGAAAAACCTGACGGCTAATGATGACCTTGGTCCTATCACCTGATGAACGTTATCATAGAACAGTTCGGATCCCTATAAGTACTGACCCCAAGACTTCCCATGTGTTATAGAGTAGCAGGTTTTTTCTTTTCATATATTTGATTTTCATCGAAATCCTCTCCTTATTATCAAAACACCTCTATTAATTCAACGTAAATCATTGGATCATTTTATTTAGTTATGTAATGCACCTACCCTTATTGGGTCATTAGGATACTACATAAATTTGGGATTTCACAAGTATATTATAAAGGGGTTATTAATTGTACGTTATTGTTGTTCACATATTTTTTGACAAAAAAAAAAAAAATTGGTACACAAATTACACTGTATTAAAAATAAATTTAAGTGTTATTCTAGTTCTTAACTAATAATTGGGCTCACATTCAAGAATTCCGGTCAGAGTTGTCTTGTGGGTCGATGGCTATGATTCCTCAAAAGATAGCAGTGTTGGTTTTCCTTTGAAGGTTATTTAGATTTCAGGATTCTAGCAACTATTTAGTTATCTTTGATTTTTCCTGATTTCACTAATTGAAGTTCACTGCTGTAGTCCGGGTGTGCTTTGAGTTCTTTCAAGTCAGACAGTCTATTCAGGAGCTTGCTAATAATTAATTTGGAACGACGATCTGTCAGACATTTTTTTGAATCGACTAACATATCCTTTAAATCCTCTATATTTTCTGTGATTATGATTTACTAATTCGCCCAAATTGTGAGAATTCGAGGACATTTCAGTAAGTTTTACCATGTCAGTGAACGAGATGGGGTGCTTTTGGTTATTCTCTATGGACTGTCAGACTTCCTCAAAATTTACAATATAATGAGTATCGGATTTTATAGGGTTTTTTTATGAACAGATTGGGTAGCTGTCATTGGTGGAAAATCATTTTAAAATAATTTTTTGGTGGAGGATCATTTTATGATATCTAATATTTTAATTGGGTTTTCCTAAAGTTTGTTAATAAAAAATATTACATATTTTATTTATATTTAAAAATTAAATTATTGACATGTAATTCCCTGAGCTCCAAAAATATTAAAGGGTATTAAGTGTATTTTTGAAATGTCAGAGGGTAATATTTCTTTAATTTCCTCGTTTAGCGTTTCTTCTCAGGACTTCATTGAGGCGAAAGTGGGAGCTTTGCATTTGACATTCGGACACTCCATCCATGTCTTTTATGAATAAATCTAATCTTCAACTTTTCTGAAAGGCTTCCAACCTTCCTGATTCTCTTTTTTTATCCTTTTTTTAAACGGTTTCCTTGTTGATTACATTTCTGAATTCGTAATTTTTTATAGAATTCTAAAAAATCCTGAGTGGCAGTTGATCCTTTAATATTTTTCACTTTCTTTTATTATTTTTTTATTATTTCGCATCTAATATTATTTTAAATAGTTCTTTCATATGTTCTAGGATGTATGTGATTCTTTATAGTTATAAAATAAATTGTAATGTTTTTAAGTAATCGCAAAATTTAAAAATTAGAATATATTTCGGCTATATATATATTGCTCAGGATATTTCTTCAAAAATATTTGTAAAACCTTTCATATACATGGACGAAATCCTAGTTTTAATCCATAATTAATATTAGAAGTCTCATTATTTTACTAAGGGAATTTTCCTGTTATATCTCAGGAAATTTTTTAATTAAATTTTTCAACAATTCTTTTTTTTTACGTTTAGGCCAATTTTGAGCACTAGTCTGCTGTGCTCCGGGTCCTGGGTTCGAATCCCGGCTGTGGCAGAAATATTATTTATTTTGTTAATTCAGTCGGGGGGCGACCTAGGGTATGGAGACCCTCCTGGGCAGACCCAGCCTCTATAAAGTGGGTACCCAAATTAATGAGGAAAAGCCTGGCGGCTGAGCGTGATTAAAGCCTAATCACCTCATTGCACTGCAGTTGGCCTAGAAACAGTACGAATTCTATATGTACTGAGCCAAGACCCTTCATAGGTTGTAGTAGTACAGGTTTTTTTTTTTTTTTTTTTTTTTTTTTTTTTTTTTTTTTAAGGCCCAATTTTTAATTTCCTCTATGCCTTCAGTTTTTTTTTTTTTATTTTAACAGAAAAAAATATCTGAAGTTCATAATAATAAACTCAATGTTTCCGTATCTATAAGTAGAATAAAAATAAATAAATGTATTTTCTTATATTCCGCTTTTGACGAGATTCAAAACGTTTTTATCAACATTATGTAAGTTATAAAAGACATGTCAGTAGCTAAAATTCCTGTCAGAAGAAGGCTGAAGAGAAGCTAGAAGAGAGATTCCTTCTGCTAAATTAGAGGTACTCACTACGTTGCTATAGCTATTTGTGTTATTTTGCTAAACCCGTCGAGTTTCTACAATTATTTCCTGTATAAAATTGATGGGTTTAGCTCAATACCACAAATAACATGCTATATCAAACGTATTGAGTACCCCTATTATATCTTAGGAAGGGGTACTGCTGGGCACTTTCCTTCCCCTTGCCTATCACGTCTGTTATTCACTTGTTATTTAACCTATTTTTTTATTGTCAAATAGCTTTTTGAACAGGTGATAATGGAAACTGTGAAGAGAAAAAAAATGTTCATAACGTTTTTCACACGCTCAGAAATGTTTTGCTAAATGTTACAACACTTTTATGGATTTTATTGAAAACTTCGACTCTGGTTTTGTGCTTTAGACGAGGGAAAGGCCAGCTAAATTTCCGTCCGTAATAAATATGTCTCTTCCATCGCCGGAAATTACGCCGTCATCTCTGTTACAAAGAGAACGATTTTTTTTAGTTGATAGAATCACTTAGCTGTTTATATGTAGGTGAATGGGTTGTTAGGTTTTATATGTGTGTGTATGTTGTATATTATATATATATATATTATATTAATATAAATATATTTAAAAATTCCATTCAGTATATTGTGAACTGCATGTGTTGTAGTGCGGTATGATATATGAGTAACCTAGGGTTTGAGATCAGGTAAAATGGATTTGTTATGTAAATTTAAAATATTTTAGTTTCCACTCTACGTTTATTGAAAGTTTATAATTACCTATCTTTATTATGATTTAACTATAGTTCTTAATGCCATGTAATGACTGATCATTCTCCAGATTGTCAGTTACTAATAATCTATTTCTTTCAAGTATATTTTATTCGTTCGTTTATCCAAAAATTAAAAAGTTTATGTTTAGTATATTTATTTGTTGTATATAACGTGCAAACTTAGTTTAGATACCTTTAGTACAGAGATTCTCTATTGTCGACCCCAGACAGAGTTAAATAAAAATTAAAAAAAAAGAAGATTTTTTTAATTTTTTTTGGATCACCTTTTATGATTATAAGTTTCTCTAATGTATTCTGAAGATATACGACATTCCGTTACATTTTCTAATTTATTGGTTATAATTATTATGTGGAGGTATGTTGATCTTTTTTGAAATACTTTTGAGTTAACCCTTTTTTTTTATTTTTCTCACAATTTTTTTATTGAGTAAAATTACAATCTGTCCCAATTTGGACATTAATAGTAGTGCTGAAAGATATCATACATACTACATTCATACACGGCATAAAATTACAATAAAATATATACACAATAATGAATCAGTACAATAGTCAAGAATTCCCTTATACCTATATACACATACACACACTCATACGTACATCACATTGAGTGGAGAATCTAGCCAGTGCTAGAACTCCAATATATTTACAACAGGTCGCGGGGCCACTGCCGTTTCAACCTTCTAGGTGGGTTGTATGGATGAGTGGAGCTGGATAGGGATTGAGCTAGAGGATTAGGATGATGAAATAGGTTCTGGTGGAATTTGGAAAATTTGGATGGAATTAGGTGTGAAATAAAGGGAACATTAAGGTCGTGGTGCAAGGTATAGTTGGAGACATAATAAGGAGCATTTACTATTGTACGGAGGACTTTGGATTGAAAGGATTGAATGCGTTTGATGTTAGTACGTTTAGCTGTCCCCCACAGTTCAAGTCCGTAGGTCCAAATGGGCTTCAGTATTGTCTTGTAGATTAATAATTTGTTGTCAACTGTAAGTTCAGATTTTCTGTTTAGGAGTCGGTATAACTGTCCGAATCGTCGGTTGAGTTTTTGTCTTTTAAGTCTTGTATGTGGGTTCCAAGTCAATCTTTTGTCTAACAGTAAGCCAAGATACCGGACTGTATCTGAGAGAGGAATTGGTAATGAGTTGAAATAAACTGGCGGACAGGAGTTTCGTCGAAGAGTGAAGGTTACGTGTTTGCATTTGGCTTCGTTCACCTTTATGCGCCAAGCATTACACCAGTCTTCGATAAGAGAAAGGTGTCTTTGCAGGTTTAAGGATGCTGTTTCAGGATGGGAACTGGATGATAAGATGGCGGTGTCGTCTGCAAAAGTTGCCAGAAAGGTATCAGGATGTGTAGGTATATCAGCAGTGTAAAGGATGTAGAGGACGGGTCCCAAGACGCTGCCTTGAGGAACACCGGCCTCAACGGGATAAAGGTTAGAAAATTCTACACCACAGCGAACGCGGAAGGAACGGTTTGAGAGATAGGATCGGAGAATGAGGTATAGAGACTGGGGTAAATGGGTTTTCAGCTTGAAGATGAGTTAACCCTAAAAGTAATTTCTTGCTTGAACTATAGGTATACCAATATGGCTTAAAATTGATCAACGTCGTTTTTCAGCACTTTTCACCCATGACATCAGCTATATGACTTCTATTATTTGTTGTCCGTTTCCTCTTTTTTATTGAGGTAGAATAAATTATATTTAGAAACGATTGAATTCTGTGTATATTATTAAAAAGATAGCGAAAAGTTTTTAGATTCAAAAACACTTTAAAAATATAATAACAATTGAATATGTCTCCATATAATCCTACCCACGAAACGTGGATATACCTAAATATAAACGTAATATGCTTAAATATATTTATTTTAAAAAGTATCTTTACTATTAAATATTAAGGCGATTTTTCTTTTACTTGGTTAGAAATTTAATTATGTTTCAAATGACTGCTTGTAACATTTCTGGAGACGTATAATTAATGATTTTTGGAAAATTAATTTCGTGAAAGGTTTTATAAATATATATTTGCTTAAACTCTTAGAGGATTCATTTTTTCAAACCGATCCTTACTGCAAATCTAGACGGCAAGAAGAACACCCAGCAAATATTTCCGCTTCACAATCATAACATACATATTTTCTTAAAAATATTTATGCATATTTATAAATATAAATTTTACCCACTTTTCTGATCAGTGCAGTATCTCAGAAATAATTATGGTTATTGAGCTGAGTTTTTTCGTAGGGATTCATCTTACAATCTAGATGTGCATTAATGGCTGGGTTACGAAAAAACCACATGAAAATAAGATTCTTTTAATTTGGTCCGTTTTTGCTTAGATACTTAATTAAAAACAAACATGTTTAAGGATATCAAGCTTCGTATCTAGAGTCCAATTAAAACACCGGCAATTGTTATTAGATTTTTAAAATGGCTTTAAGTGGCTAAAAATATTTCGCTATTAGAAAATGTAACACACTTATTTGTGAAAGCTAAATAAAAATCAGGTTCGCTAAATAAAAATCGGGTTCGCTAAGCCTATTATTATTATTATTATTATTAAATAAAAATCAAGGTATTATTTTAGTTTAAATTCTAATTAAAACAATTAATTCACATTTATGTTGCATCTGAGTTCTGCTTAATACACAACAATTATTTTTGAATCCAAATAACCAAGTCCTGCAAAAAGGTCTGTCTTTGTGTCTGGTTGTGGTAGGTCTAGCACGAAAACGATAAATTATTTTTTAAAAAACGACCAATAATTTAACATGTGTCTGGGACCCTACACATGAAATATGGATACGATGCTCAAAATGCTTAAATATATTTCTTGTAAATTATTATTTATTATCTGTGCTGGTAATGGTGAGATTTGCTTTTCTTTTTATTTAGCTATAAATTTGATTTTCATTCAAAGGAGTACTTACAGCTTTTCAGGATACGTATAGTTTTTGAGTTATTCGAAATACAATTCTGTTTTACGTTTTAGAAAAATATTTTTTTAAACCGCTTTGAGAACGAATTTTCCCCAGCCCAGCCTTGTTGCACATCTAGACGGAAAAACGAACCTCCACGAAATATTTCAGCTTCACAACTATAGTCATATTAGAGATAGTGCGATGACCAGAAAATTGAGTGAAATTGGACTTTTATAAATATAAGTTATTTAATAAAACATATGTTTCTATTGAAATTAAATGTAAATTAATTCTTTGATCGTTTATTTTTATCTCTAACTGTATTTAAAAATTCTTAAGAACGATCTAAATTGATTTTAACAACGGAGCTAAGTGAAAGTCGAGTGTTGCGCGTACCAGATTTTTTCTTAGCAATTTAATTTTACAGGTTTTTCTAATTAACAATTATAAAAGAATGAGAACAGGAATTTTCAAAGTGGATAAATTTGATACACTGCTCTCGTTGGTGTTACATTTGACACCGCGACTAACAGGAATTAAACCTGCTTCGGAAGTTAATTAAATTTTGCACGTTATCAACTGATAAAGGTTAATTACAGTGTACCGCTGGGGCATTCAACGAATTTTATTAGACACAATTGGAAATGTAGTAGTCTAGGAAGATTTTTCAAATGTATTATCCACTATTACAAAATTAACGTCTATGCACAAAACGTCTATGCAAAATTAATATCTATGCAATATTTACACAGCCGAACTACACGCAATAGCCTCAGCTCTACAGTTCTGTATGAAAATAAATAAAGACCAAATCGTAATACTAACCGATTCCCTAAGCGCAATTAAAGGTTTGCAGAACTTGTATCCAAATCATCCCATACTAGTTCGCACTCACTCTCATATAGCTGCGTTGCGAAACCTGGGCAAGTCGGTAAGCTTCGTGTGGGTGCCGAGCCACGTGGGAATTACCGGTAACGAGCTTGCGGACCGGGCAGCGAAGCAGGCGCTCACACTGCCAGGGAGAGGGCCAGCCATCTTGACACCGTCTCAACTCAGTGAACCGCTCAGAAAGCAAGAAGATGACCGATGGCAGAAAATGTGGGACGATAGCCAGGTAAGCAAACTGAAGCATATAAAACAAACAGTGAAACCCTGGTCTACATCTAGCCGTAGCAGCCGGAGGTAGGAGGTCGCGTTGACCCGGCTAAGGATAGGACACTCGCGGCTGACGCACTCTTATCTTTTTGCTAGGCAGCCGGTGCCCCGATGCCAGCACTGTGATGGAACCCTTACCATTCGGCATATTTTTCAAGAATGCCCTTATTATTCATCACACCTGAATAAAATTGGACTAAGCCCGAATATTTCAGCGGTGCTGGGTGATAGAGAGAAAACCATTGAATTAGTTTTTGATTTTCTTAAGGAGCAGTCATTATTATCGAAATTATAAAGACCATTCCTAGTCAGTTAGCATTACTAGTATTAGCTTTTTAAACTATTGTTTACATAAAAAAATTTTTTTTCTTTCTTTATTTTATTTTTATTTATTTTTTTTTATTTATTTATTATTTATTTATTTATTTTCTTTTCTTTCTTTCTCTCAACCACCCATTACCTAATAGTTCTTTTTTATAAAGGTTGAATATGCATATAGTGTCTAGGCGTTGATGACCTTAGGGTTTTACGCCTTAAAACCTAAACAAACAAACAAACAAAATTAACGTGTTGCTAATAATTCTGAAATAAACACATTTGCTTCTTATTCGCATATGCTTACAGTACCATAATTATTAAAATATCAAGAAGACTTCCAAAGAAAAAAGAACATTTTCAAAAATACCCTATACAGTTCAGTAATTTTAAAATATTGAAGTGATCCTTTAATTTTGTCCGGCAGTGTATATATAAATCAATGTTGCATTTGCAAACCAACTTTACAATAACCTCTTTAGCGCCTAGTAACACCGCTGTATAATATCTACAACATTAGACATTTATTAAAAAAATATCCCAAGGATGTCCTTTGCATTCGTAACATTTTTTTTATTTTACTGTTCGCAGTATTTTTTTTTTTGTGATTTTTGTACTTGATCGTTTTTACACTTGTCACAAACATTTCTCAGAAGTCAGGTCGAATCGGGCCTCGATGAACTATATTTGTCGCAGAAATATCGTACATAATTCGCCCTTCGCAAAACTCCCCAAAAAATTAAATTAGTGCAAAATAATATTTGAATTTTTTGCTTTTCATATAACATGCGAAACATTCTCACACCTTTATTAATTACTTAATAAATTATTAGTTTAACAGCGCATAGTCAGATGGTAGAAAGTTTGGTTGGTATTTGGAGAATATTTTTATTGTTTCTGGGTAAATCTTAAAACATGATTCCCATATACATCCCATACACAAAACTGGGAGCACAACACAGGGAATTGAAAATTGGGCCTAAATGAAAAAAAAAAAGTCAGAAAAATTTAATTAAACAATTCCTGAGATATATCAGGAAAATTCCTTTACTAAAATATATGAGACTTTTAATATAAATTTTGGATTTAAGAAATAATTTCGTCCACGTATATGAAAGGTTTTTACAAAATGTTTTTAAAAAAATCTTCTGAGCAATTATTGATATTATATATATAATATATATATATATATATATATATATATATATATATATATATATATATATATATATATTGAAGATAATTTACGTTCATAGAAACTATAGAAGCATTCAGAATTCATTTCTTCGTTACTATTCGAACTTTTTTTATTCTTTTGATTAGTTTTTGTTATTCTCTTTGAAAGTTATCTATTTATTTTGTATGTATAAAGTAGTTTATTCATTTTTCTTTATTCAGTTACTGTATTTTTTTATATATTTTTTTTAATTTTTGTATGAAGTAATTGTTATTCTTTTAAATATTCCGTTTCTTTATTTTGCCAACGTTTTGACCTAAATTTTAGGCCCTCTTCGGGGTGATTGTAGATAGATCACAAAAATTAAAAATTGTGATCTCCCGCCTAATGACCGGGCTAAAGATGGCCTAAACTTTAGAACAAAACGTTGGCGCTATCAATTAAGTTTTACTAAATTGACGTGTTTCGATTACTGCACCCCCAATTAACGTCTTCTTAATATACACATACAGTAACTATTCTTTTATCAGTATCCTATTATATTTTGTCATCGTATATGTATCTCAGTAAGTTTTCAAGATTATGTATTTGCTGTCATGATATTATAAGGTAAATACTAATTTAATATGAGTATCTGTCATTGGACCATTCATCTATTGTTGGACTCCCTTCTATATATGTAGAAAATAATTGTTATACAATTATAACTATAAATTGTTTCCTAAAGGTTGAAAAGTAAATACGATGCAATTTAGCTTTTCTTTAAACGAAAAAAATAAATTAATTAAATTTTAGAGGCAATATATATATCAGAAAACATTAACTACAGTATAAATTACAAAACAGACACAAAGAATTTGAATGACCATTATGCTGAGATTTTGAGCAAAATTAATAAGTAGTATAATTTAAATAAATGGAATTTCTGGAATAAAGTTTAAATAACAATATAATAGAATAATATTTGGAATTTTATGGTTAGGTAAATTATCTTGTTTTTAATTGGATATTAATATATTTGTTTATGTGTTTATGTATATATATATATGTGTGTGTGTGTGTGTGTGTGTGTGTGTGTGTGTGTGTGTGTGTGTGTGTGTGTGTGTGTGTGTGTGTGTGTGTGTGTGTGTATATGTTTATGTATGGTAATAATTTATTAAAGAATTTTAAAAGAAAAAATTTTTGGCTGTGAAAATAAATGTAGACTTGACTGAGGAGGAGATAATAAAACAATATGTGTGTGTATATTAGTTTTGATATCAATAGTTAAGAGTGAGGGAATAGATTTCTTTAATCCAGTAGATGATAACAACCAGGACAGGGCTGGTCAGCCTATAATAGTTTTAATTTTTATTTTACTCAATTATGACAAAATAATATATCTATATATTGTATAGAGTGTATAAAGGAGTATAAAGAGGTATGTAAATTGATTTATAAGAATTTTAAAAAATAATGTTGTGTATCTTTTAATTTTAAAATAAATGTTTTTTGTAGATCCCTTGAGAATGGCAAAGAGCCGAAACGTAGGGACAAAAAATAAGAAAATAAAATAAGTTGAATGAAAAGGATCATTTTAATTAAAGGAACCTAATAATACAATTATTCATTCAAACTAATCTTAATTGTAATAAAAATTAATGAAAAAAATAAATTTTCTGTAACTAAGTCATCAAAACATTATTAATGAAATATAAGTAGTAATTTAGAAGTATAATATACCATTGGAAAGTGCAAGATTTCAGAAAATTTAATATGTAATAAAATATATAGTACAAGTTAATATAAAGTTGTTGTAAACTCATAAAAATATAAACGGATTTTGGAAAAGAGGAGGTTAAATGTGGCCCCAATTTAATAATATAATAGGCCCCGTCATACAGTATCCTACAAGTTATATTCTCCAATCAGTACTCCAGATTTTAGAAACAACATAACGAACTGAATTGTAGCCAAGTTGTTAACATAAATGTTGAGTTTATATTACTCTATAAACTAACATTGTTTTTAATTATTTCAAATTATTATTACTATTTGGTGAAAACAGATGTTTCACTTTAAACTAAATGGGATTCTTATGGAAACTAAAAGAAGCCTTTAAAAACAGGCTAAACGGAAGATTTCATTATGATGCCAAATAAATAGTTGGTTTCTATGTAAAAAAAACAGTTTATTACAATAAACATTAACGAGTCAACGTTTTGGGGGGCCTTCCCCGTCATCAGGACTCACCAAAATACATCAATAATTAATAACTAACATCAAAAGATAACTATTTCAAAAAGTTTTTTTTTTATATATTAAATAGCTATAAGACTATTAGGATATGAACCCGTTATTACTATACTTTTTGAATACATTCATAGCAATTAAGTTTTCATTATATGAGAAATTCGATTTTTCTTATCTGTGCTTTACTTTAAAATAAAAAAACAAATAAACATAACCAATTTTGATGTATTTTATTCATTTTTGTTGATGATTAAATATAATAATGAATAAACATAACAAAATAAACGTATTTTCATTCTCAGATCATTGTTTGTTACGATAAACTAAAACTCACAAAATAATGATAAACTCTAAATCGGTCAGATCGAGACATTTTAAACATAAATGACTTCTCATTAAAATTGTACCTGTGGGAAGCAGAAGCTGGTCTTACACAAGTATATTACACAAAACAGTTTGTTCAACCACATTTGTAATGCAAATAATTTTAAGAAAAGGACGAATTTCCTTAATATTGTGTATGGAAAACATAAAACACAATAGCGCCTTAGCTAAAAGATGAATTTCAGTGCTACTGAACTTGTAAGGCTGATGAGTTGCGCGGGATTGCCGTAATCAGCGGCGCTAACAGAGGTGAGCTTTTCCCTCTTAATTTGTTCTTAGGGCTTTTTTAAAATTTTATTTTATTGATATAAAAGCTTTATTTATATAGAATACATCATAAAAATTCATAATACATGGATGGATATGAACATATGATTTAGATTAAATAATATAACTATATTAAATTGTTTCCATTATTGGATGCAGGGGTTCGATTCGGAGTTCTCAGGGGTAGTATGTGTAAATATTGTATATAAGTATGAATGTTGCCAAGATTATAATTATTTTATATCATATACTTTATTTCATTTTTTTATAATTTATTTATTTTTTTTTCTTTTTCATTTGTTATTTAGGTTAACTTATTTTACTTTATTATTTGTTTGTTTTACTTTGTATACATGGAATGAATGACTTCTTTTATCTCTAATACTCCTTGCCCGAGATAGTGGCAGATTGTATTATTTCTGAATAAAGTACTATTAATAATATTAAATTGTTAATCAGTAATAAGTTTATTCCTTATTCTTCACTTTTGATCATCTTTTACAACATTGTTTGTAACATAATGTTTTTTTCTAGAATGTTTCTCTTTCCGACGGTATATTATTAGTCTGTATTATTGTTCTTATTATTAAAATACCAAAACGTACATTAAAAAATAGTCTTGCTGTTTTATCCTTCAGTTGGTCATCAAATTTTTCCAAGCTGAATATTTATGCATTCTTCAACAATGCAACTAAGATGATATGGTTTATCTTTTGGAATGTAAAAATTAAAGGTAGTTTAGAGGAAGACAATTATAAATATCGAAATTTAAGCCCCATCTGACCATTTCAATCAGAATGAAACCTATTTACTATACCTACAGGCTTACATGAATATAGCAATTTTAATCAAAATAATTAGAGCTGTTTTTGAGAAAATCGTAAAAAGGTGCAAAATGCATAGTATAGGTTCTTCTGGTTAGCTGATTGTGATAAAAAGTTGCTGTAATACTTCGGACCGATAGTTGTCTCAAATGAAATTTCCGTTTCTTACGACTTTTCGTTTTTGCGCTAGACTTAACACACACACACACACACACACACACACACACACACACACACACACATATATATAGACCTTTTTTTGGGACTTGGACTTGAAATTTTCACAATATTTCAAATATACGTAGGTGAAATTAAAAAGAAAATTTAACTTTCCTGTCTCTTAAAATTTAGAAGATTTAAAGAAGATTTTAAAGAATTAAAAAAATAAAAAACTCATTTTCCCAAACTAATATAAGTTTATAACCTGGTATGTTAATTAAATATAATTATATTTTCTAACCGAAGTGATAGTTCTTTGTTTGTATTATTAGTCACTCCTAACTAGTGTTGTAGAAGAGCTGAACCAGAAGGCTATAAGGCTCTAGCGGCTCTAGCCTTCTGAGCCTTATAGGAAAGACTCGAGTCTTAGCTCAACCTTTAAGAAGCACTGTTATAAGCTTAATAAATTTTCTTAAATTAAAAGTTTTCCAGACAATTTTTCTGTATAACAATCATCAAAATTTTCCGACATTTTTCCCTTGAAATGAAGATTATAATTAATTTTTAGGCTAATTTTCATTCGCTTTTCCAGCTCTATCTTGTCAAGGTATCAATGGATTTTCTATTTTGGGGTAGCCTTATACGATAATCACCATATAGTTTCCCACTGAATTTTCATTCGCTTTCCGGCTCTGTCTGCGGACTATAATAAAAACCTGCAGCTCGAGTCTGAGCCTTCATTTTTAGAGCCTTTTTTTACAATATTACTCCTAACACTAAATATCATAAAGGACCTATTCCAAAATCACCTAATTTATGGAAAGTTGTTGCTTCATTCATCGTGATTTAAACAATCATAGTATTCGAGTTGTAATATTTTATACCTATGAAATGCATATTATTTAATATTTATATAAAATGTTGAGATGAACTCATTCTGAATTAAAAAAACAGAAACCATTACTGACTAATGAATTTAAGAAGATAAATAAATAAATTTATGTTATAGCTTTCAGTTGGAGTGAAAATAAAGAATATTATTAAAGTTTTCTAAAAGAATAATAGATAGTTATTTCGAAGTGCTATATTAATTTTGAATATTTGGATTTGCCAAGATTTTTAAAAATTATATTCTGCCTACACCACTTACTTATTTCTAAATGAGTGATTTATCTCATTATTATGTTAATACTTATGAAGAATAGATGTTTAAAAAGTATGTATTGTTAATTTATTAACAATCTTCAAATGTAAAAAAAAAAAAAAAAAAAAAAAAAAAAAAGCGCTGCAAATTATTACACAATGGTTAATTGTTTCCAAATGTATTCCATACCTCTGACTTGCCTTAAATGTTCTTTCTTCGGATTTAAGAACGCGACTAAGTTGTATCAGAATCATTATTAACAATGGCAGTTCAGCGTTTCTTAAACTCTTAGGGGTTTTAGGCATGTTTATCTATTATACGTCACTTTATGCTACTGTAACTAATCGGACGATGCTTCAGTAGGAGTCCTAAATTTCGCCTATCCAGGTTTAATTAGGATAGGGATCTTCAGCGAGTACCTGACATCCAGTACGTCCCCTCCGAAGGACGGCATAGCTAAGGATTTTTTACTTCTATTAAAAGAAGGTTTTAAGTAGTTAATCTCATTCGTACATAAAATTCATATAGCCTAGCAACACCTGTTCCCTATTACGAGACATGGCGTTATTCTAAAAAGTAATTGGTGTGCGGAAGGTAAAAAAGACCCTTAATATATATTAGTATTCAAGCATTTCGGCAAACTTATGGAGGTTATTTACAAGATGGTTTGTGTCTTTTTCATTTTAGGCAACCTGTTACTGAGTTATGATAACGGTTATTTAAATATTAACAAAGGTTACATCATTTAAGAAAAACACATGCTTTATTTACTTACTTATTACCAAGAAATAATGCAAAAAAAAAAAAAAAAGTTATTATTCTGGAGGCCAATAGGATTTTATCGTGTAACCATTATGAATATATAAAAGAGTATGGCTTTATCGGCTGAAACCCTGCAGATTTCGAACCATGTAGCTTTATATACACTTATGTGGATTGGTTACATCCCTGTCTTCGGGATGTAATCTCCAAATCGGAACGCGTTTCTCACGGTAAGTGTTTTTCATGCATCCTCTTTCTCCGCATTTCATTTTTCTATGTAGAACAACGATTCTTTGTAAAAATTTTATAGCTATTTTATTTTACTTCAAAACTGAATATATTCTAAAAGATTCAATTTTACTTGCACTTACTATACATAGTAAGGGAAAGTATTGCGATCGTTAAAACTTTCGAATTCCAGTTTTCAACGGAAATAGACATTTTAGGGTCCCCTGAGTCGAAATAACCAAGTCCCGCAAAAAGTTGTGTGTGGTAACTCCCGGGTGGAAACGGTAAGTCCTATAAAACTGAAATTCCATATTTAAGACAAATATACGCCCGAGACGTTACAAAACTTTTTTCATCAAAATGAGCTTACCAGAAGAGGCACTTTATACTATGCGTTTTGCACCTTTTTTCTATTTTCTCGAAAACGGTTCCGACGATTTTGATTAAACTCGCTATATCAATGTATAATTTAATAGGCTTCAATATCATGTAGGTTTCATCCTGATTGAAATGGTCTGGCAGGGCTTAAATGCCGATATTTTTCTTTCTCTAAAGTACCTTTAATTTTATTGATTCTATAAAAATAACTATATTATCTTGTTACCACTGATGAAAAACAGGTAAATATATAAATTGAATGAATTCGATACCCATTTAAAGGAGAAAACAGAAAACAGAATTTTTTAATGCAATTTTTTGTTTTGAACATAAGAACAGTAATATACATGTATGATATACGTTGGAAAGCTAAAGATTTTTGAAAAAATATTATCTTACAAGCTTTTAAAAGTTAATAGGGAGTGATGAAAGAAGATAAACTGACTGATTATTTTAGATAATAATATAATAGATTTTTTAATAAAACACATGTCCCTATAGAAATTTAATTTAATTAATTCTTTTATAGTTTCACGTATTTTTATCTCTAACTGTATTTGAAAATTCTTTCATTGATTTTAAAAACGGAGGTAAGTGAAAGTCGTGTGTTGCCCGCACCAGATTTTTAAAATACAGAGCACAGATTAACTTTATACACCAACCCACACGATAATAACCTTTAGAGAATTTCTAATATGAAATCATATGTTTTTATCTGATATAGATAAATCACTGTTTAAATTCATAAAATAACCGTTATCATAAATTAGTAACAGGTTTGCTAGAATGAAAAAGGGTTTAAATTAACCCACAGGTTCGATTTTGACCGTCCACAACTCATTGTCTTCATACCTTCTTGAATGTAGCTAAATTAATTTGAGGATGCGGAGCGGCTAAGTGTATTAGTGCGCGTTGCTTTGAAAGCGCGTTACTCAGCAACCACAGAGAACCAAAACTTGAAATAAAATAATTACGAGTTCGCGTCTGGACAATTTTTTGAGGCTTTTATCTTAACATTTACCCCCCTCTCTCGAGAAACCCCCAATGCCTTTAAACGTAACGTAGGGGTGAACGGACCAGAAGAAAAAGCTAAATTAACCTGTCTGTAGTCTGAAATATGGCTATATTATTTTATACGGAAATTATTCCTCAGAATTCTATTTGATTTTTTTTCATTTCTTTAATTTTCGTTTTAATCTGTATTTGATTTTACGTTGTTATGTACTAAACAATAATGTTTTTTTTTAAATATAATT
This sequence comes from Piezodorus guildinii, assembly GCA_023052935.1. Classification (NCBI taxonomy): domain Eukaryota; kingdom Metazoa; phylum Arthropoda; class Insecta; order Hemiptera; family Pentatomidae; genus Piezodorus; species Piezodorus guildinii. The sequence continues at coordinate 70,914,300 of CM041293.1, forward strand.
ATTTACTCTCATGACTGATTATTCGCTGATTGTGATAGCTGATCATACTTGCGAATCGATAGATTGAGAGTATTTACGAAGCATCTTCTGAGTATTTTCTTAGTTGAGTAATGAATTTTTAAATGTCAATATTATGTATAGTTTCATGTTAAAACATATTGTCTGTACTTACTCTAAGGTTTCAATGGTAGAACGTTTTGTTGTAGGAGTAAAGTATTATTTCCTGCCTCTGGTATTGGTTCGAATCCAGCCAAAAGGATTTAAAGTAGATTTTACAATAAAGTTGGTAACTTGTCTTATAACCCTTCCTTCCTAACTTTTTTTATGAACACAAAATAAATCCTTTTTTTTGCAACAATAATCGATTGCTTAAGTACCATTTGCATTTTATAAATTTATTTTGTTTTGATGTATATTTATGTTTATGTTAATTTTATTTAAAAGCCTTTTTCGCTAGCTTCTAAGCCGTTTCATTCTGAATTATTCCTTGCTTTAATCCCCTCTTACATTTTCTTTGTGTATCCTGTAAACGTCCCACGCTCTTTTTGCCTTCGTTTCGTTTATAAATTATTCCATAAGCTTGTTTTATTATTTAAAAAATAAACTTTTTTTGATGTTGACACAGAATTTTAAAAATATTTTTCCAAATTAAATAGTCAAATCTTCTTTTATTATTATATAAAATGACATTAAACGGGCAATTCTCCATTATGCCCAACTTACTAATTTCTTTTCTTGTAGTAAATTTACGAACAAAAAAGATTTTTTTTTTTCATTTATTCTATTCGAGGAAGCTCCATTATATATTTAATAAAGCATTATATAAATATTTTAAAGCTTATTTAAATTGTACCATTACATATTTAAATAAGCATTCAGTACTTCCATTAATTTCATTTATTCATTTAAAACTTATTTACATCTTTTATCATCGACGTTTCGGGGTTTTTTCCCCATTTTCGAGAATAAAAACATTTAAAAAGTGAATATATTAGATAAACTTATTTTTATTTTCACTTACCTCTATACTCGTATATGAAATATATAGTAAGGGAAATTATTGCGATCGTGAAAATTTTCGAATTCCATTTTTCAACGGAAATACATGTTTTAGGGTCCCCTGATTCCAAAGGAACAAGTTTCGCAAAAAGGTCTGTGTGCATATGTGTGTTTGTGTGTCCGTGTGTTTGTGGTAGGTCCAGCACGAAAACGAAAAGTTGTGCGTAACTGAAATTTCATATTTAAAGTACCTTTTTTTTTTTTTTTTTTTTTTTACTAAAATCGACTGTCCAGCATTGCCACTTTATAACATGCATTTTGCACGTTCTTATGATTTTTATTAAACTCATTATACCAGTGTAAAAATGGGCTTTAATATCATGTAGGATTCATTATGATTGAAATAGTCTGATGGGGCTTAAATGCAGACATTTTAAGTTTTCCCTAAAGTACCTTTAATTTTGCAGATTTCATAAAATTTATCATATCAACTGATTATCATTGCTATAATATAAAACAGCTAAATATAGAAATTGAACGAATTTGATGACTAACTAAAGGAGAAAATAAGAAAACTATTTTGTTATGCAATTTTAGTGTTTTTGCACATAAAAACAGTAATATAGGTCTATAATATAACGTTGGAAAGCTAAAGACTTTAGAAAAAAAATTATCTTGTACAAAAAAACTTAAAGTTAACGAAGAGTGATAAAAAGCCGATAAAACAAACTGATTATAATATAATAGATTATTTAATAAAATACATGTTTCTATTGAAATACAATGTAATTAATTCTTTCTCAATTTATTTTTATCTCTATTTATAAGTTTATTTAAAAATTCTTAAAAACTATTTAAATTGATTTTAACAGCGGAGGTAAGTGAAAGTCGTGTGTTGCCCGTACCAGATTTTTTTACATACATTTCAGTTTAAAGTGTAATAAATTAGAATGATCTAATAATTTTTAATTTACCTATTATGATTTTTTCATACTAATAGTCATTTTATTAGCTCAATGCTCCATGTCAATTGGATGGTAAATATTGCCTCACTGTTTTTCTTTGTTATTAATTTTTCAAATATTTGTTCCTGATGAGTTCAATTATTATTCTCATTCTACTTCTACGTATTTATATCTATTGTGATGGTATTGTTTTCTTGAATTTTTTTTTACTTTCATCATTTTGTTATATTTTTTTATAAATTTAAATTATTTATGATATCTGTGTAGTTTATGCCTATGTTTTTTGAGTCTGTTTTATTGTTTATGGTTACATTGTTTTTGGTAATGTATATAGCTTCAAGTAATTTTCTGTTTCTATTATACTGTAAGGTATCCAAAATTTCTACATTTTCAAAAGCAAATTTGATTATATTTTTACTGTTTATGGTATTTTTATAATATTTATTTTAGTGGATAAAATGACAATGTTTCCATTCCCCGACGATACGCCCTGATTATGACCCACAATAGAAGTCGAAACGTTTGCAAGCAATAAATAGTTTAAACTATTTGGTTGTTTCATTTACTGACTTCCACCCGGACTAATTCCTTTTAGCAACTATAATATTTATTATTTATTCCAAAATCAACAGATAAAATAAACAGTGCCTTTAATAAATATGATCACCCAAATATTTCTTATAACGTAATCATCAATAATAAATTGTATGGAGATATGCCAATGACCCTTACGGGTAGAGGCATTCTATACAAAATAAATAATAAAATAATAGTATACAATATAAAAATTATATAAATATATATTTTAAATACACGATATATAGTAAAGTGAACAAATAATATGATTCATTTATTATAGATTATAGAAGTTGGCTATAGTTAGAAATAATAAAATATTTAAAAAAAAAAAGTAAATAATCCAAAGAAATACAAATACAAATAATTATAAAATACAAAACTCCAAAAAACAAAACAAAACAGATTCCTTGAAAAATACACCAAAATCAAACACAAATTAAATATTTTTTAAAACGTTTGTCTACCAGGATTTGTCCCTCGCAACCAGCCACCAGTTTTCGCCAACAGTCTGCGTCAATTCGTCCCTCTACCTGCGATGTGGTCGCCCCCTCTGCCTGCTGTCCTCTCTCGGGATCCACTCCGTGCAAGCTCTGGTCCATCTTTCGTCTTTCAGCCTGGCCATGTGCCCAGCCCAGCTCCATTTTAATCGATGTGCCTCAACCCTTAGACTTTTAATGTTCACTTTCTGAAGAATATTTTCGTTTTTTATTCTCTCCCTTTTCTGAATAAACATTAAACTTCTTAGAAGCTGCATTTGCATGGTATTCAGCCTCCGGTCCAGTTTTCTTGTAAGTGCCCAGAAACTTCTATAAATTCCTCCCTATGGGAGAGGCTTTTGTCAATACGATGCCAATAAAGCTATTATTATTATTATTATTATTATTATAGATTTTAATAAAGTAACCGTATCATCTTGTTAGCATTAATAAAAAATTTTAACATAAATTTTTATATTTTTGAACATAAAAACGGTATATTATATAGACGTATGATACGAAGCTAAAATATTTAGAAAAAAATATTAACCTATACAAGAAATCCTCAAAGTTAAAGGAGAGATCACTCTTCTTTAACTAGCATCAGCTTTGCCGATAAAACTAACTTAATGCCATAGATAATGATATAATAGATTACTTAATAAAATACATGTTTTTATTTAAACATGTTTTCATCTGTAAGTGTCTTTAAAAATTCTTAAATTAATTTTAGCAACGAAGAGTCATTATAGTAAGTGAAAGTCGTGTGTTGCGTGTACCAGATTTTATTACTATGAAATCGTTAAAAAAACTTTTCATGTCACTAAGTTAATGAGTTCGACTATTTTAGGTTTAAATTCACACTTTTAATTGCAGATCGGATTATATTTGGGAATCCCAAAATACTTCCACTAATGAGTTCCTTGACTGAAAAAGTTCTGTTCCTTAGAATTTCGTTATACTGTTGCTAGAGGAATCCCTTTCGACTTACGTGCTCTTTGGTGATACTCAACTAAGGCTCAGAGGTCGGAAACCAAAGCAGTACAGCCTATTTGCTGCTCTGTAATCTGATGATGCTGTTTCGGTTTCTCTCTACCTTGTCCTCGTCAGATCTTAATTCAACAAAGCCTCCAGATGATATTTTCTTGATAGTGTAGTAAATAGGTCAGGATTTAGAAATATAGAAACTCAGATTTCAAAATTTTTTACTTACACTTACTTACCTATGTATAAAATATATAGCAAGGGAATGTATAGCGATCATTAAAAATTTTGAAGGTGTCTTATTAGTACAACTTAAATCTAAAACTAAAAGTACAAAACTGAAATTTTATATTTAAGGCAACTATCCGCCCGAGAAGTTACAGCGATTTTTGCATCTAAATCAGCTAACCAGAAGAGCCACTTTATACTATGCATTTTGGACCTTTATACGATTTTCTTAAACAAATTTAATGGGCTTTAATATGATCTAGGTTTCATTGTGATCTCAATAGTCTGACAGGGCTTAATAAATTATCTCATACACGGAAATTTAAAAGTTAGTGGAGAGTGATGAAAAGCTGTTAAAACTAAGTGGTTGTTGTAGATACAAATATAATAGATTTTGTTATTATAACACATGTCTTTATCGAAACTTTATATGATTTATTCTTTGATCTGTGAGTGTATTTAAAAATTCTTAAATTAATTTAACAACGGAGACTTAGATAGTAGAATTTTTACATGATTAAGAACGCCTGTAATAGTAGAAGATCCGAACTTGAAACGATCTGCACTGAGCTGATAATGGAATAAAACATATTCTATAACACATTTAGTATACTTATTAGAAAATATGTTAAGAATGGGTTGCCTATAAAAATCCTGGACAGACTATTTTTGATTAAATGTTGCAACATCATGATAATAAGAAAACGTTTACCCTGTAATTTGGTATTTGGTATTTGTGTAAAAAAATGGTCCTGTAATTTTATATGGGATATAAAACTTTCTTATATTCAATGTCCGATTACGTGCGGCTGCAATGTTGGGTCCTTCATTATTACACGCTAGGAAATGGGTGACACAGAGATCCGAGTTGATATCTCTGTGTCACCCATTTCCACTCGCGTTAAAATTTAATCTTTGAAATTCGACAACCCAGATTAGGGCCAAGTTTTTTGAAGGCAACCCTATATCAATGTGTTTGAAATAAAACAACGCTTATATTGATATAATTTTTTTTTCTATTATCAAGCCGGTGCAAATAACTGATATCGAAATACCCGCTTTTACCTGAAAACTGATAGTTTGTCCTTAGATAGTTAATTAGGCAACCCAACGGCTGCATATTCTATACCTTTGATACTTTAAGTCAGGGTAAAAGTTTTCTTATTATCATGATGTTGCAACATTTAATTAAAAATATTTTTTTTTAAAATAATTAATTGTCTGTCCAGGATTTTCTTAGGCAACCCATTCTTAACATATTTCCCAATATACTAAATTTGTTATAAAATATGTTTCATTCTATTATCAGCTCGGTGCAGATCGTTTCAAGTTCGGATCTTAGACTATGATATAAATATTTTACTAAATTTACCCTTGGAACTTGTGTTTAAAAAAAAAAAAAAAAAAAAAAAGGAAGGAGAAAAGCGGTCTTACCATTTTTGCTTGATTGGCGCCATATGCCTAAAAAATGTTATGATATTATTCCTACTTTCATCATTCGTATTGCCTAGGGGTTAAAAAAAAAAAAAAAAAAAAAAAAAAGTAAAAATAATTATTTGATATTTATTTGTCAAAACATCCGATCGTATGATGTAAGTTTAGTCTGCGAAATGTATGATTGCAATAAAGCATTTCAAGAAAGATAGAAACCGAAGATTGGAGCAGATGTTGAAGCTTTAACCGATATTCTTATGACCTGTGTGTTCTAAAATTATGACACGGTTCATGAGCGGTCTAAGGTCGTTCATAACGGTGAAGAATTAGTTCAAGTTTGAATATTGCAAACATTTATCTTGTGCCATGTGTTGACATTTTAATCGTTGCTATGATTTTCATTCGGAAAATGTAATCCTTGTTGATTTGTTTGTGTTTAAAATGTCTTTATTACCGGTAAGGTTTTCATTCTTAAAATAAACACTAAACAATTGTTTGTACTTATAACCTATACTGTGAAAATGTGCAAGTCTACAGGTAGATGTGGGGTCATATGTAGTGTATGGGCAAGCATAACAGCCTTCTATGCTTAAGGTCGCGATTTCCAACCTAGGAGATAGTTCTAGGATGATTTTTTAAAGGGAGTAAACAATTCTTGGGAACGCCCTCCTTCGGATGGGACGTAAAGTGGTGGTTCCGAGCCAGTGCGTGTCACGTTAAATGTTATAAATAATTTGAAATATATTTCTCCAAATTTTGATCTGTTTTTTGATAATACATTTGTATATTTTAGCTAGATTTTTTATCTATAGTTTTATCATATGAGTAAGCTTTCTTGATAATTTCTCGTATTGTTATATTCGTTAGTAGTTTACTGATGACTAGTGATTCTATTTAAATATCTGAAAAAAATCAAAACATATTCAAGATTAATATGCGATAAACAGATTTCTAAAATAACAGTGTATTCTTATCTTAAGTAGAAGTATAAAAGTTTCTTATACCGACCTTTACTTTTTTTTAATTTGCATTACATAGTTTTGATGCATGTTTACCTATTCTGAAAATATGACATTGGATTTGATTTCGTTAAGATTTACATACATATAGGGTAGGATTTATTCTTCTGCTGCCCTAAGTTAATCTGGGTGGAAGTACAATAAATCCTATCTTCTCACCCTACAAACCTCGCTTTCTTATTTTTCTTTCTTTCCTATCTTGGATCCCTAAAAGAAACAGCAGCCAAAGAAGGATTGGTTTTTAGAGGGATTGCTTTATGCGAGATTTATAGAATTTTCTTTATAATGATGAATGCGCTTCAATTTTGTTTATTCTTTAAATATTAATTTGCACTTATCTAAAATAATATCATATGTGATGAAAAGTAAAACTTTTGCATATCTTGTTCATAAAAAAAAGCTGAATAATTCTCTGATTTCTCCTGGATTTTTCTTTTCTTTTTTTTTTTTTTTTGTTACTTGACGGACTGACAATTTACTGCAAAAGTAGGAGACGCATTTTCTGATATGAAACGTGTTCAAGCAGGATTCCCACAAGACAGTGTACTGTTACTATTTAATATCTACACGTCAGAGGTACCAGGGAATGATCGCACCTTACTAACCACTTTTGCAGACGACACGGCTCAATTGACATCCCACTAAAACTCAGTTTTGGCATATTTCTTGTTGCAAGACCACTTCGAAAATTTTCACAATACTTTCCCCCCACTATATATTTCATCTATAGGTAAGGGAAAGTTATATATTTGAGTAGCTTGTATTTATTCCTAACTTTATGAATTAATTTCTAATCATTCGTCTCACACTTTGTTATAATAAAACATTGCTTGAATGCGAAATCTGAGTTTTATATTAAAAATCAGAAGTTAATTTTTATGTTTTAACGATATAGTAATAACTTTTTTCTTTAAATGATAATTAATTACTTGAGTATCTAGATTTTTGTATTTCCACAGAACAAAGAAGGCTCTACATTTGAAAAAAATTAAGGTTTCCCTCGCTTTATGTCGTAGTGGAAGATTCACTTATGCCAAGGCGACAGTGTGTTTGTATAAAGGGATTGAACGAGGCAAAAAAAAAAAAAAAAAAAAAAAAAAAAAAAAAAAAAAAAAAAAAAAAAGTGGGAGAGGGGAATTTTATTTACACGGAGTGTGGCTACCGGAGATGGAGGTCGTTCGACCGTGAACAAGACAGATTCTCGCCACCTACGTCTAACTCGATTTGTAATGTCTCCACCATTTCTTTCGCCTTCTTTTCCATGAAATGATGTGATTTGTATATTTTCAACAGATAATAATTTACCGAAAATTCCGCTAAATATGTAAAACTCGATAATCGACTTGTAAATATTGTAATTTGTTTAGCAGAGTTGTAAAATGTTTTAAAAGTAAGATAAATTTGTAAAAGAGCCACCGGACTAGGTATTTGCGTGGAAAGCCTGGTGGATGGTTTTCATTTCGACCTAATCACAAAAATAGCTGGGCATCCGACGATGATTTTAACACCTTAAGTTGATATCAGCCGATTAGTTTTAAAATGGCGGCCGAATAAAAATATTTTTAAGGAATAACTAACTTGTTTTTGAAGATAGAGGCAATTTTTTATTGATTTTTTTATTCAGAACCTTGCGATTAATTATTAGAAGAAAAAAAAGAGAAAAATTCAACATTTACTCAAAAATCAAAGTTTCCACTCAAAAAAATAAAAAAAATTAAAAAAAAAACCTGCACCACTACAACCCATGAAGAGTTTTGGGCTCAGTACATGTAGATATTCGTACGGCCGTGCAATATGGTGATTCGGCCGAGATCACGCTCAGCCGCCAGGTTTTTTCTCATTTTTGGGTACCCACTTGATTGAGGCTGGGTGTTCTCCAGGAGGGTCTCCATACCCTAGGATCGCCCCCCGGCCGAAATAACAGAATAAATAATATTCTGCCACAGCCGGGTTTCGAACACAGGACCCGGAGCACAGTGGACTAGCACACAACCCACTAGACCAAGCCGCTCCCGTAAAATTTAAAATAATGAGCACAAACTGCTTTTTTTTCCTATCTTTTTAGTGTTAACCTGATGAAACATGTTTCTACGGGTATAACACTAGCACACACTAACAAAAGTCTTCCTAAATATGCAAGATTTTATAGTAAGATGCTCATATGATTTATTATTTTAAATACAGGATTTTTTAGAAGGAATTACATTAGTTAGTCTAAAAAGACAAAAAACACTCATATACTTGAATAATCTTATTTACATGTTTTTTTAATTATTTGTTATATTTAAAATATTTATGATGATGAAGAATCCTTGGTCTTAGTTCTTATTTTATTTTAATTTTTAAATTTAGTTGTAAAATTTAGCTCGCGATAAATTCTTTCTGTCTAATAATTTACCGATCTTATTGTTTAAAAAAAAATCTGTTTAATTTAAATTAATTTTTTTATTTCTCATTTAATATTATTCTAACTAACCACTTCATTAAAATCTCTTTCAGCGGTCAGATGAATTTCTCGTTAAATTGCATATTCTAATTTATAATCAATGTTTTCTCTCTTTGAATCTTATCATTCCTATCTAAAAGTTAGGATTTAATGGAGCAGTTAATAGATTAAATTCACGATTTACTATTTTCTATATGTACACCAAACTGATTTTGGTGTTATTGCAAATTTAATCTTTTTGTTTGCTGCAACTATAACATACATAACTTTTACCACGTTACCCTACTAGAATAAAATTTTTAAATTTTTCGGTCGATTTACTATGTAATAAACTAAACTTACTCATGTCAATACCGTGTTTTGGACTAAAATAATCCTAAAACGAAATATGTAAATTATTAAATAGTATTAACTTTAAACCTATTAGCATCTATTTTTTTGAATTTAAAAAAAAACAAAGATTTTTCATCTAACGGATTTGTATTATTTGAATATTCATCAAATACGCCATAGAAAAATCACGGTTTTATAATTGACAGTCTCCATTGGTTAAAATTAATTAATTTTATAACCTTATTAACAGATTATCTTTCATTTCCAAGTTCTAACTTTCTCCTTATTGATAATGGCATTCAGAGTTCAAACCGAGTTTTCATTATATTGTCTTCCGAAACAGAAATATGATATAATGATACTCTAAATTTTAATTTTTAAGTATTTATTATACCCATTTTTACTATGAAGTTATCTGTTCGATTTTTTTAGTTTAATTTATTTGTTTCGAGGTGATTTGTTGTTATCATACTCTTCTCTAATAAATAATAAATAACATTCTAGAGCTTTAAGGATTGAAAAGTATCACATTCACCGTCGTTTGCCTTTAATGTATATTTCGTAATAGTAATTGGATAATAATGTAATATTTTATATTATATCTTTGTTTTCGTGCGGAAATAAAATAATAGTAATAAAATAACTTTATTCTGGGACTATGTCCCTTAAGAATAACAATGTCGTACAGTAAATATACACTTTAATATATAAATGTCTGGCCGAAAGATCAATGAAATAAACTTTTATTTACAAATGTGTAAAAAAATAAAAATAAAACTTATTTATATAGATATATTCAAAATATATGGGATATAAAACAAAAGAAAAAAAAAACTGGTATAAAATAATAGAGCTGAACAATTTCCAAATAAATAAAATAAAGGAATTAATCTATAACTCTTGGATTTTGATAAAATGAAAAAAGATTGTCTTACGTTGAAAGTAGGATAGTGGATTAACAATTTTACATTTAGTGTGCGTCTCTTTGGGATCTTAGAATGTGTTGGAAAAGATGGGATTTGAATGAGAGGAGGGAAGAAGTATGGTGAATATGATTAGGTAGGGAATTCCAGAGAGATGCAGAGCGGATATACTCGTAAAAGGAATTATCAAAAGATTTGGTCCTATGGGTAGGAGTGTAAAGGTCAGAATGGCGTGATCTGATTCAAGTGATTGAATTGAAGGATAATGTGAATATATGGAGGATGTTGAGATTTAATGACTTTGTAGAGGTATGTCCCTAGGAAATATTGTCTACGTATTGAAGGTAGGAGCTACTTCAATGCGCTGTATAAGTGGGTTACTGGCGATCTCCCGAAGGTACCGAAGATAAATCTTATAAACATATTCATAATCCGCTTGTAAATTTCTGTTTTTAAAAAAAGTTGATAGTGGTGTGTAGATAGAACTCCTTAAATAATTTCTTTTTTTTTTTTTTTTAATATCTTGAAAAGTATTAAATTTCATGATGACGTTACATTACAATATAATTTGAATTTTGTTTCCACCTTTACGCTTTCCTCACTTTTTTCCCTTAATTTTTTTAGGTTTCGTGGCGTTATATTACCATATTTTTCTAAACACCTTTCTATTTAAATATATTTATCTACCCTTAAGACAGCATTAGTCGTTCGGACTTTCCTTTACACTTACTTGAAACTATTTTTTGAGTGTTATATTATTTAATGAAAAAAATGAAGGTAAGAGCATAATACTATCCAAAATATAATTTAAGATTCGTGTTGAGTTATTTTAATTATCATTTTTTTTAAATCTCTTCGATATTTATAATTACTCATTAACTAAGTTTTTATTAATGGGACGTCGTCATTAGTCTCAACGTTAAAGCCACTTGTATAAAAATTCAGGGTGGAAGTTTAAGACAGCTGCTAAAAAACACCGTACAATAATTATGATTCTGTATTTTTATCTTAATTTGTACTTCTAACTTTTAATGGTAATTTTTAAAATTTATTTTTTATTGTTTCTATTCAGATTACTTTGACTAACCACTACGTTTTGTTATTGTTAAACTACTCCTAATAAAAACAGAATTAGATATCATAAATAATTATGAGAATATTTCATATATAGGTAAGTTAAAGCAAAAATCCAAAAAAAAAAACAGAAATTTTATATACGATATATTTATTATTTAAATTTATTTTTTTACTTTTCTCTGGGATTGATAAACTTTCCACTAAGCCACCAAAATTATCTTTCTAGTAGGTTTCAGCTGAAATCTTTGGTATTTAATAAAGTTTGTGCACATTAAAACTTTATAAAACACCAAAGATTGTTTAAAATATAATACACATTTGCGAAAAGAATTTAAGTTTAATATTCAGGTATTTCAACGAGCGCGTAAAAATTGAACATGTTTCTTTTGTAGTTTTAAATTACCGAAAATAGCCATTTACAGTCCATTTATAATTATTCAAGATGAGATTTTTATGTGCATGATTCTGTAAATAAATTTATATATTTTGAAACATTAATTTAATTGTTAAACTATTTTTTAGTTTAATACCTGTCCGAAACAAAGGTAGAATAGAAATTGAACTATTTTGTATCCAGTCTATACTTAGGCTGTAGTACAATTAAAACGTTGAAGAAAATCTTGAATATAAAATTACCTCAGCCTGTTTATGGGCGAATATATTTTTTCTTCCTGAATACTCTGTATTATTACTAGTGATTTCATCAAACCTCTCTTCTAAAATTATAAATTATTTATAAATATGTTGAATTGTTATTGTTCATCTAAATAAGTTAATATTTAGTAATAAGAATACAGAAGATTGAATGATCAATAATCAATGCACAACCAATACAAATAAAAATATAATTAAAAATCTGGTGCGAGCAACACACGACTTTCACTTACCTTCGTTTTTAGAATATATTAAAGAATTTTCAAATACAGTAAGAGATAAAAATGAGTGAAACCACTAAGAATTAGATAAATGGAATTTCTATATAAACATGTGTTTTATTAAAAAATCTATAATATTATTATCTAAAACAATCACTTAGTTTTATCGGCTTTTCATCGTTCTCTATTAACTTTCAAAAGCTTGAGTACGAGATGATATTTTTTCTAAAATCTTTAGCTTTCCAACGGATTTTTTTTTTCAGTTTTTTTCTTAGGTGGGTATCGAATTCATTCAATTTATATATTTACCTGTTTTTCATCAATGGTTACAAGATAATATAGTTATTTTTATAGAATATACAAAATTAAAATATCGGCATTTAAGCCCTGTCAGACTATTTTAATCAGAATGAAACCTACATGACGTTATAGCCTATTAAATTTTACTTGGGTCTAGCGAGCTAAATCAAAATCGTCGGAACCGTTTTCGAGATAATCGAAAAAAGTGCAAAATGGTATAAAGTGGCTCTTCATTTTGATGAAAAAAGTTGTGTTGTAACGTCTCGGGCTTATATTTGTCTTAAATATGAAATTTCAGTTTCATATGACTTATCGTTTCCTCCCTAGAGTTACCACACTCGGACCCACACACAGACCTTTGGTTATTTGGACTCACTGGACCTGTATTTCCGTTGAAAACTGGAATTCGAAAATTTTCACGATCCCAATACTTTCCCTTACTATATATAGTAAGTGAAAGTAAAAATTGGGAACCAAAACATACTACAATAGTAGTGAGAGAAAAATGCGTTATTAAATAAATATTATGCTGTCCAAATACATTGGGTTGCTTAACTGTACACAGCATATTTCATCTATTTACGTCAGATAATTGTTAAAACATACTGTTTTGTTTTTTCACATTATTAATTTATCCACAATTATAATTTGTGGATAAAAAAAAAAAAATTTGTATTATTATATTTTTTTTAAAAGTACACATCACTTGATTTATATACTGCACAATAATGTGAACGATTAGATATTCCCATACTTACTCGACTATTGGCATGGGAAGGACAATATGTAATGTTATGTTTATAGGATAAACGTAATGATTATCTCTAAATATAATTTAAATTTATATGTGTAATTTTTTAAAATAGTTTTAATAAAAGTTTAGTTAACCCATACATAAGTTTTCACTATGTAAGTGAATTTATTGATATTTTGTCAAACTTTCAGTTTGTGTTACCTATACAAGTTAATCCTACGAAATGAAAAAAGGAATGATCATAACTGGGATATAAACTAATATTCATAAAGTTAGGTGTTGTTCAGAGTCCTTTAGTTGTGAAAAAATTGGCTTTTACTTACGTTCGTTGTTAAAATCAATCTAAAAACTAACTAGAACTAATAATTGCTAAGACTGTAAACAAAACCAATTGAACAAGCTAATTTTTTTTTTTTTTTTTAAATTGATATAACCATATAATGAATGAAATACTATGAATAAATTAGAAATAAACTTTTAAATGTATACAGAATATAATTATTAAAGAGCATATTTTCCACTACAGATATAACACGCATCATAAAATAGAAGATTTAACAATAATCATACGTATACGTATTCTTCTTAGGGAGCGGCGTGGTCTAGTGGATAGAACACTAGCCTACTGTTCTCCGGGTCCTGGGTTCGAATCTCGGTTATGACAGAATATATTTTATTCTATTGATTCAGCCGGGAGGCGACCCTAGGGTAGGGAGAGCCTCTTGGGACAGCCCTAGCTAGCCTCTTTGAAGTAGGTACTAAATTGGGGGAAAACCTGGCGGCTGAGCGTGATAAAGGTTCAAACCCTCATGCACGGCCGTTGTCCTAAAAACTGTACAGATCTCTATATGTACTTCAGCCCAAGACTCTTCATAGGTTGTAAAGGTACAGTTTTTTTTTTCTTATTACACAAGTAATACGTAATACTAAATACACAAGTTCAATATTTTGAGTCGTTTACACGTTATAGAAAATGTTTAAATGGGTCATTCTCAAATAACATTTGATTTCCGGAATAAAAATCAATGATCATATTCATGAAATGGAACCTTGAGCACTAATAAGTACAAACTCTGCTGTTATGCGATGTTCACATATCTTTTTATGTCTCGCGAGTTACATAAAAATAAATAATAATAAATCTCTAGAACTATGAAATAGGGAAAGATTCTGAGTGGTTTGTAAAATACACGTTTTTTTTTTTAAAGCTTCTAGTACAACTTTCATAGTTCACATTAATTATGTATGTAACTCACGTGGTGTTAGGAAATAGTTTCTTTGTAAATTGGTTCATTAGTATTGATTTTATCATTTCAATTACTGTTATAATTGTTTATTATCAGAAGGCTTGGGCCATTCCAGGGGACTCCCAATAATAACAAAGTTAAGTAATGGATGGGCTGTTTTATAAATTAATGGGTATATATTTTCTACTATTGTTACAGATTATAATGAGGGTTAGTTGCAGCTTAGTATATTATACATTTCTGTGGGCAGTTGTTTCTTCTTTTTCTCCTTCGTCCTCTGCTTTCTGGGCCCATGGGCAGGCCGGCTCACAATTGTTCTACTCCCCATGACACGAAGTAACTATTTCTGGTTATAAACAATGTCTGTTATACCGTGGGGCACATGTGCTGACTCAACTTGTGTCTCAGACCCTATTGCAGAACTGCCTGGGATCTTGCCATTGCCTCCAATATTTGGCAGGGAGTCAGCCATGCCTATGGCTGCCACTAGATGGCGTTGTGCTCTTGAAAATGATGTCTGCTAGAACAATGTTTATTTATTTAACGTCACTTTATGCTACTATGGCTAATCAGACGATGCTACAGTGGGAGTCCTAAATTTTGCCTATCCAGGTTTTATTAGGATAGGGATCTTTAACGAGTACCTGACATCGCACAGGCTCGGGACCACCTTTTAACGTCCATCCGAAGGACTGCGTAACTAAGGATTTTTTCCACCATTAAAAAATCCTTGGGCCACCTGCGGATTTGAACCCGTGACCTTTGGCATGGAGGCTGTTACTCTAGCCACCCAGCTACAAGTGATCCCGATGTCTGCTAGAGGGCAGAAGTTAAATATGTTTAGGGCCCTGTTTCCTTAACAATAATATTATAAGTGTCTGTGTCATTATTTGATAATGCATTACCACTTGATTCGCAAATTACCTATGTGAATTGTAGTTCTAAGGTACATATGTTATTTATTTATTTATTATTGGTATATGTGTAGATCTATGTATCTGAAAGAAAATGGGAAACGATGAGGAAGGGAAAAAAAAAACAGGGAAAATGAATAAAGAAAAAAAATTAAAAAGAATAGAAATGGGGAAAAAAATATTGTATTTATAATTAAGGATTTGAAATTATAACTTATAATGTTATGAATATTCCTAAAGCAAAGAATTGGTATGCTGTGTTATAGCAATCCAATTAAGTTGGGCAGCATCAATTTGTTTTATTTATAAATAAAGTGTATCTCTCTCTATTATTAATTATTTAATACAAAAACTTTGAATCATTCTAAAGGAAAATCGAAATTTATATAGAAAAAAAAATTATATTGTTTTGCATATCAGCTCTTTCTAATAAAACAAAAGTTCTAAGACTATTATTAACATTTACGTTTCCTAAGGTACTTAAACGTTTTTTAAAAAATTTATTCATAAAAATAGAGAAATAAACACGATACTAGTAGGAATAACAATCGGAAAAATACACTTTACGTAAATGGTATTCGTGTAACATTCATAATACATTACTAAAAGTCTTCTTATTTTGATCTTAGTTTTATATCAAAATAGAAAATCTATATAGAATTATAATTTATTTTTTCTACGTTTTTTTAAAGGTTACTTCTATGAATAAGAAAAGTACTAACCATCAGTTTACAAAGTAGGAAGATTTAATTATTAAAATGGAATTATCCCCATCTATGGTTGTAAATATTGAAAGCATGTTCCCGTCCTAATATTCGTCTTCTTCACATATGTATTTACACTTTGAAAAATTATTTAAAAATTACTAAATAGTAAAAAAAAACTTTACATTTACTTATTAATGGTGCTTTGGTTATTATGGTGTTGTATAACAAATTTTAACTTCAGTGAGTTAATTTTGCTCCTTTTCTTTTAACAGTCCTTTTTCTTTAACTGATTTTTATGTTATTAAATTTAAATTATTATATATATTTTTTTATGTACGATTTGATCAGTTTTTTTGAGATTCAGAGGAATAAAAGTTATAGTTAAAGTTAAAAGTAGTGAAGCCAGATTAATTAATTCAATTATCATCATTTCTTATGTTGTAACATTAAAATATAAGCCTAACTGATTTCCAAAAAATTTACTATAGTATTATTAGATCCCAGATATTCTATGATAACCCTGTTTCGATTAATTTTCTTTATTTCCCTGTTATTTTATATGAATGTATAATGTAATTGCCAATAATACAAAATATTATCCTGGATAATATTTTAAAAATATATTTTATTTGAAATAAATGTCCGTCTCTCTTGTTAGTAGTACTTAAACCATCAACTTCTGTTCTTAATCTAAAAAGAGAAATACATATATTTTTATTTTACATATTCGATAAGCTAAATCATTTTTTCAAACATGATGATTTTATACAGTTTATAAACTATGAGCTATCGTTGAATTTCCATGGACAGAGTTCTGTAATTTTCGAGAAGGTGGGAAGATGAGATTTGAATTTGGAAATAAAAATGCGACAAATTTGTATACTTTTGTTCTTTTCCTTGAACCGTATTCTTTTCACTTATTCAATTTAATTAACTACTGTATAAATTTAATTGATGGAATCAATTAATAATAAATGTATAATGTCAATAATATTGCAATATACACGTATTTTACTAAAAAAATAAATTATTAAAAATGATCTTTTGGGAAATACTATTTATTTTTTCTCAGAACATGAGAATATTCAGAACAATAGACTAATACTGGGAACTTTGCCCAAGAATATACAT
The DNA here is from genome assembly GCA_023052935.1 of Piezodorus guildinii. NCBI lineage: Eukaryota > Metazoa > Arthropoda > Insecta > Hemiptera > Pentatomidae > Piezodorus > Piezodorus guildinii. The sequence continues at coordinate 70,931,691 of CM041293.1, forward strand.
AAGCCCAATTATTCAAATAATTAAGGTTACCTTAACAATTTAGGACTTATTTACTATATTTTTTAATCTGTGGAAAAAAAATTACTATTTATTGTTTTGATTTTATTTTTATATTTTTTCCCGGTTATCTTTGTTTCTTTATAATTAATTTCAACTGTCATAGAGCAGTTTATAAATACCTGTAAACATTTCAAATAAACTTTTTCAGGTTGAACATAAATTTAGAGAAATAACTGTTGTAATAATGTTGTATAATATACCCTGAAAAGTTAAACATTATAGAAACATCATCTAACATATAAATCCTCAAACGTAATTCAAAATTTCGAAGTAGACATTAACGCCCGTTATTGTTGTAGCTAGTAATTAACAGTTATAACTCATTGAATATTTTTAATTTTTTAAAACGTTAACAATTAGTTACAACTTGACCAAAATCTACAGTGTTGAGATTGTTTTCTGTATAGTTGAAAATATTACTTCGCATTTTTCGAGTATCTTGTCTAAAATCTGTTAATTTAGCAGCATTTGGCGGATTTTAAAAAATTATATTTAAAATAAATTGTTAATTTATTATTAGAATGACAAATGAAAATTTCTTTGTTTATTTATTTTACTTTATGCTACTGTGGCTACTCGAACGGTGCTACAGTGGGAGTTCTAAATGGTATAGTCGGGTAAGGATAGTAAATTTAGGTTTTTTGGCTCAAACTTGGGGCATCAATTTGGTGTCGAATAAAATAATTCACACCATTTTTTAGATTTTTAATTTAAATGGTTTTCGAGATTTAAAAAAAAAAAACTTTTATTCCGGTTTTAATTTTTTTTTAATAGTAAAATTTTAAATTAATAAATGATGATTTTTTCTCTAATTCTTAGGAGTCGAGAGCACGTCGAAATTATATGTTGATGATTTTTAAACAGCCAAAAGCCAATTTTTAAAAAAGCCAATTTTTAGGGAAGAAATAAAACAAAAATATGTATTATTTTTGAAAAGTGTCTATAGCCGATTTTTTTTTTCAGACAAAGTATTTATACTCCTCTATACACAGGAATTTTTCGAAGTGGAACAATATGAAAAAAAAACTTACATTTCATCTTATTATTTAACAATGTGTAAATAATTATTTCTCACCAAAAATTCAGAATTACATTACTCATAAAACATTTTCAATCATTTTTCTACAAAATAATTGGATTAAAGCTATGTTTTTCAAAACGCGCGCCAGGCTAGCTACTATCAGTCATTTCGTATAAGGTTTCGCTATTTCAAGTATTCTCTATGGATTTCTCCACGAAGGATGTATTTTCAGTTAAAAAAGTAGTTGTCTACACATTTTTCGATAATCTAAAATCTAAATGTTTCTTAAAACGCAAGATATCGGAAAAAGTAAATAGTTTTTATTTTTTTTCATATATTTCCACCATTTCGTAAAAATTCTACAGTACAGAGGAGCATAAAAGAAACTTTCTTAAAAACTTCGGTGAGTGACACCTTTCAAAAAAGCCTTATAACTAATTTAGAAATACTCCAAAAAAAATCTAAAAAACGTTGTTGTGTTTTTTTTAAACTCTATATAGATGAAGAACTAAATAACCATTTTTTCCGTAATCTTGCGTACCCGTGATTTTGGCATAGGAGGCTGTTATGCTAGCCACCCACCCAGCTACATGATCCCGTTGAAAATTTGTTATGTGTGCTTGTCTTTAGATTTTAAAATAATTAACGATTAACAATAACGATTTTATAATCATTATTTTTCAAGGACTTAATAATAAAAAAAAATAAAAATAATTTTAAAAATAAACGAATTGAATGAATTACTGAAAATTGTATAATAATCAGTACATATTTATGTTATGTTTAATATGAATATATTCCAAATGTGATTCACTATTCTGTAAATAACAGAAGACATTGCCGATAATAGTTGTGTAGGTGGTTTGAGTTAGTTGGCATTATTAATAAATGGAATATTAGGAGGTTTACCTCTATTAATATCCAATCATTTCTTAATTTTCAATAATGATGCTATGTAATTATAGGCACATTTAGTTCATTTAATCTATTTATTTATTTTTTATGCTGATAGCAGTAAAATATTTAATGTGTTGTTTTCTCTATTACAGGATATCAGAGTTGGAAAAACAACTGAGTGGACAATGCCCACCAGCTATTGAAGATCTCAAACAAGACGTTAAGAGTTTTAGGCACAAGTTAGAAACTACGAAGCATCTCTCATGGTTAAGTAAGTAATTACAATCATACTTACAGCCGCTTTAAGCGATGTATCACACCTAGTCTAAAAATTCAAAGAGAAATGAAGTTAAAGAAAGTCGCATTTTTTGTTCAGGATTGCTATTAGATTAGATTAAGATTAAGATTTTTATTTTTCAATATTTTTTTTTACAAACGGCGACATGCCTCGAACTGTATACATGTTGTGGTGGTAATTGCACCAATCACATGTTAATTTTACGTTATATTTACTGTAGGGGTTAGTAGTAATTGCAGCCGATGTTACTTTTTGAACAGTAGGAAAAATCTGAAAACAAAAGCCTACACAAAAAAAAAAAAAGAAAAAAAAGAATTTAAGTAAAAACAAAATAATTACAGTTAAAAAACAAACAATCAAAGTAAAACAAAACAAATTATAGTAAAAAACATAACTAAGTAGAAACAAAACAATACAAAATAACAATATTTTGGTTATACAATATATAAAATTAACAATATTTCCTTTTTACATTTTAAAATTAATACAATAGTACGTCTTTTGTACTTAACGTTTTAGCGTTTTCTTGTCATAATCGCCTATTATTTAAACTATTGGGTTGTCACTAATATGAGTAAGAGAAAAGAAAATTTGTGCGAGCGAGTACGTATATTTTTTTATCGAGGGGAGTTGTAAATCCGATATCATCATTTTGATTCGCGTGTAACGAGGATAATTATGAACGATGCGCATGCATGTGTTCTGCACCACCTCCATTTTCCTATAATTGGAATGACATGTGTAACTCCGGACTGGGGCAGCGTAGGTTAGTATGGGACGAATGACAGTTTTGCAGAGAATCATTTACTTTTTTTTATGATGGTTTTGAGTACCCTAATTGAAGTATGAGGTCATTTTATTTACAACATTTTTGGCTTTATTGCATTTATTTTGTTAGTGTTTTGTGAAAGTTAATGATTTATCCATTTCTAATCCTAAGTAATTTATAGACTCGGCCCAGGAGATTAATTATGTTTCTGTTCATAAAATTTTTTTTGTAACGGACGGCTTCCTTTGCAATTAGATGATGAGATTGGCCATTTATACAACCAGGTAACTGGGAGTGATTGGGAGCGTTTGAGTTTGAATTCGTACGGTATTCAATGTGGAGTCAATGAATATTTATATGCCAAAAAAAGTATAAACTAAGGAACAAATAAATATATTTCCAACAATAATAATTAGCTATGAATTGTATGCAATATTTTTAGTAATGCTATATTGTCTATTGCACGATCCATCTCATTCTTCAATAAGATTTTGTTTATATATATTTGCTTAACAACCACTTTCTTTTTTAACTTAAAGCTGATTGTCTTCAGAAATATTAATTATTTGCAATACTTTTAACGATATGTATTGGCAGATATATTATTAATATAGTATCATATCACTACAGGTTAGCTACTTACCCATATTTTATTGGACACAAAAGAAGAAATGCATAAACTAAATCATATTTATAATAAAATGACACCACTGTTACCTTCCCTTTATAAACTTTCTAGCCGCATAAACTTTATTTAATATTTCCAGACTAACATCATCATTAATAACATAGGGTTAAACGCACCGTAAATCAGTTATCACTTTATCTTAATATTGACAATATTAAAAATAATCATAGACCAACTACAAAATAATAATAATCATGCATATACACTAAATTAAAAAAAAAAGAAAGAAACTTGAATCAATATGGTTTTCTTGAAATGTGATTATGAAACTCATTTTCTTTCTTTTTTTTTCAGCTAATCAATACGTTCGCTTATAGAAACGTTTCAATCTAAAAAAAAAAAAATATCTTTACAATAGGTTACTAAAATAAATTTAAGAAATGAGAGGAGCTTGTATAACTATTAAGAGCTAGTGGCGAGTAAACCATCTATCCCAAACACTTTTGTTCCTTAAAAATAAAATCTGGCTCCTGCGTCTAGTCCAAATTGGGCCCAATGCTCGGGTTTAGACGTCCTGGTAATCAGACCTGATTTATCTTTTTCCAGGTCCAAAATGTCGATTTATCCACTCGTCTAAATGCCTTTAATGTTGACAGCTGGAATTTCAATTTTTTTTTTCACTTACTATAATATATACCTTTTCTATGTTAAACCAACTTCATTTTCAAAGACGGAAACTTAAGAATAACATAAATATCCAATCAAAACATACAAATGACTGGCCACTAAAGGACGGAATCAATTATTATTCACAACTATATTAACAATAATATTTAATTAATAAATAAGTAACATGCTGTGGTATTTACAGATTGTTACAAGGAACTGCCACCAAGTTGCAGACGTCTTCAATATCGAAGGAGGAGCGACGCTAAGCAAAAAGTTGTTCGGGAACAGTTTCTGCAAATCTGGTAATTTTTTTAAATTTTGTATTTAAGATCTTACACATCTATTTGTTATGTATCAAGTTCGCACAGGATCGACTTCTATTTGTAGTTTATATATATATATATAATATATATATATATATATATATATATATATATATATATATATATATATATATGTATGTATAATTAGTATTATTTTTATTAAGTTATTTATTTAATCTTTTTGATTGAAACTGCCTTGTAGAAAATTTATATTTTACTGACCACACCCATGACAAACATGATATATGTTTACTAAATTTAAAATATTGTAGTTTTATTTTTTTAATACATTTAAGCAATATATTTTTTTTTTATTTTGTGCATAAAAGAGACGTTATACTTATATAAAACATTTTATTTGAAATCTGGTGTAAAATAAACCTAAATCTCTCAGTATTATTTGTTTTTTTAATCTAGCGAATATGTTTGAAAATTCTTACAAAAGCTTTGATTCTGATTATTTTCAGTTTCTTCTTAAACAAAATATACTTTTGAAGTCTTTATTTTTATATCATATGTTCTACGTTCGAAAAATAATTTATTAATTCTTAACTTAAATTGTTCTCATTAACGTTAACTTGTCTTCCGTATATCTGATTAAAATAGAAAATTATGAAAAGTATTCCTAAAGGAAATTTCTTAATATCAGAAAGATTTGCCATTAGAAAATTCTTATTTAAAGTTTTGTAAATTTCTCTCTGCGTCTTCATTTAAAGTTAAATTAATAGTTCTCTACCTTTGTCAGTCGTGATTTACGATGCAGCTGTAAAAACTGTGGTTTAAGATTTAATACAGAAACTGGAAGTTACAGTGATATAATGAAATTATAAGCTATCAATATGTTTAATTTGATTTTAAATTCGAAACTTGAAAATTTATATTTTACCGACGTGAGCCCTATTCACACATTATAGGTTACTAAAGTCACACACTAAGTTGAAATATCGTAGTTTTATTTTTTAAATATGTTAAAGCAACGTATTTTTTTTTTTTATTCGCGCATTAAAACTTATATAAAACGTTTTATATGAAATATTGTATATAATAAACCTAAAAAGATGCTGAATGAGAGATCTCTTGTCTTTACAGTAAGTTTTATAGTCAGAGAAAGCAATTTATCACCAAAAAAAAATTCGATGATTCACCTAATGTTTTTATTTTTTTACAGCATCCTTAGTATTTATGTTTCATTGATGTTAATTCCTCTCTCTCTCTCTCTCTCTCTCTCTCTATATATATATATATAATATATATATATATATATATATATATATATATAATATATATATATATATATACACATATATATATTACGGATCTTAATACAGTTTTCACTATCATTTTGAACATTCTTTCCTGAAAATACATTAAAATTAAGTTTAAGTAGAAGAGAAAATTAAACGTGCTGTAAGTGTGATCAAAATATATTTTCCGAAATATGGGTAGTAATATCGACGCATTATATACCGTTGGAAAGTCCTAGGTCTTAAAAAAAATATATGCAATAAAAGAAGTCGTTAAAGTTGATAAATAATTCTTTTAAGCCCATTAACTATTGAACGTATGTTATTAGTACTTTTCTTATAAGACCGTTGTGGTGAATCAGTGTTGCTACCGTACAGTATCGTTTCTAGTTATATTGTATTCCTACATATGCGGAATACTGCAGTATTCAAGATTTTAGAAATAATATTACTTGCCAAATCGTACGTAAGTTATTAAAATAAATGGAAAGTAGTTATAAATCCATAAAATAGCATTGTTATTAATTCTATCTACATGAAGGATTATTTAATGGAAACAGATGTTTCGCAATAAACTAAATGTGAGTTTCATAGCAATTAAATTAAACTTCTTGTATTTATTTTAAATAGTTTATTAGAAAAATAAAATAATAATTAATAAAAAAAATGGGAAATTGTTTTTATATATACACAGCATAACCTCGCTGGTACAAGAGGGTATAATTTTTTTGCTATATTATATTTCCTATTTCATTCTGTTAAATCTTAGGTTATCAATGAAAGTTATAATTGAATTTTCCTGCTCTTAAGTCTATTTTTCGCTTCTCTGTATACATATAAAATCATCTCGTGATATTTTGATTTCTGTGATAAACTCCTAATCGGAACATATATGACACTATATTCAAATTTCACCCGAGTAAATCAGGGGTAGGAACTAACTATAAATTTAATGTTTCTTGGCGCTCATTATTGCGAGCAATAGACAAGTTACAAAGTTCATTTTTTTTTAAATTTAATTTATGTGTTATTTTTTTAACAACTACTTACGGCACTGGTATAAACACCACGTATATAAAAAAAATAATAAATCGTATGACTTGTTATGTAAGAAGATAATTGTACACATTTTATGAAATTTCTATTGCATATATATATATATATATATATATATATATATATATATATATATATATATATATATATATATATCAGGCTCTCATAGGATTGCCGGCAATCTCCTGCTCCTCTATGCTATACTCGCTGCGATGATACAGGGGTCTGGGGCTTTTGCGATGTCTGCGCGAAGCTCCTCTTCAATATCGGGCGATTTCCTAAAGATTGGCCGGAGTAACAGACGCCCTGTTTCAAACAATTTTCAACTTAAGGGAGGAGATCCACGAGTGCACCCCACTATTGCAGATTGAAGGAGCTACTATGGAGGCCCCTTTCACGGTAAAGTAAGACAGTTCATGAGGGAAAAGTCTTTCGAGGAGTGGAGCCAATGCAAGTGACAGGGCGTAGGAGTGGTCCTTTTCAAAGCCAGTCGATGCGGTAATAGATTTATGTTCAATGAAAGGATTCTTACAGGATCGGAGTGGACCAACGCACTTTAATTGAACATGAACTACGCACTACTTCATGGAATCGTGGGATCGAGGTTCCAGGTTAATAAAGCAGTTGGATCACTCTTCCGCAGATGCGGTCGAAAGTCAGAAACCCCCTCTGCACATGTGTTGGGTAAATGTCCACATAACATGCTCCTCGTTACTCGCCAGCACAACCGCATAAAGAAGGATATAGCAGAACTGTTGGAAAAGAGAAAATACAAATGTTTCCAAGAGGTGTTTACCTTGATACCGAGGGAGCAACTAGATATGTAGACATCTAGACAGAAAAGGACGCACTGATAGTGGATCGTACTATCAGATATGAAACTAATGATCGGGAACAAGGCAAAAAATTCAGGAGGAGAAGGAAAGCATTTATACGAAATGTATTCCATGCCTATTAGAAAAATTTTGCGAGGAGTTTGGCGAAAGAAAATTTACGGTCATGGGACTTTGTTTCGGAAGCAGGAGGGCCATCCCAGTAGATACTGGATCATTTTTGGAGAGGTATGGACTGGAAAGAAAACAGTTGCAAAACGTAGCGGAGACCATAATCCTGGACTCCCTGAGAATCCTGCATCATCATATATATTGAGGCTAGGCTGAATTTATATATGTCCATGAGCGAAATTTATTTTGAACTTGGCAGTACCTCCCTCTACTTGTTCTTTGAAAATTGTCTACATGATTGATGCGTTATGCTGTGTACTATAGCAACTCAGCGAATTTGAGCAGAAAATCCAAATGGAATTACTCTCTCTCCCTCTATTTCATACTCTGTAAATATGGTGTAAATGTATTCTCAAGTACATAAGTAGAAGTAAAGTAAGGCAAATTGTAATTTTCAAATTTCTCTAGAGAGTGCACAAAAATACGCTGCAAATTATTACACAATGGTTTATTATACCTAAATAATTATATCTTAGTATAACAATTTTCGAAGATTTTTAGAGAATAACTTATATATATTCTTTTCTTTTTTTTTTTTCGCATATCTAGTTAAACATTATTGATAGGAGAATCCAATATGAAAGCAATAATATTTATCCTTAATCTCATTGAAAGCCACACCTTCGTTAATTCAATGAGAAACCTCGAAGGCGGCTTTCTTGAGGAACGTGGATAAAGTGGTAATTTAAGTTCATGAAAATTCCATGTAATGGAAAAATAACATAAATATGCATGGAGACCCTCTCGAGTCTGACCTAAATTAGCATGGTTTCACTCTGTTGCCTCTAAAAAGCACATTAAAAGTCTCCATTCTCTTTTAACTTTTAAAAATATTATATTCATACATCATAAACTTTTTTTACCTCAGATTGGACGGTCAATTGAGCTTGGATTACCTTGTATTAGATATGTATTAAACAAAAAAGAATTATGCGTATTTTACAGAACGATCCGTCGCGAAACGAGAAAATTCTATTTTAAACTTAAAATATTTCTGTCTTAAGTTGTCAAAGTCTAAGTACACAATGATAACTGCGTTATTATTGGGTTGATGCAAAATTAATGCAGGTTTCCTCTATTGCAATATCTTAATTCCAATTGTGTAAACAAAGCTAATCCTAACATTGATCATTATTATACCAAAACAAACCTTATCTAATACCCTCTCTTTCACCATGAATTTGTTTAGTATAATCGTTTTGTTCAGTGTGTTCAAAGGTCTTGAATCGAAAATGTCAAAGTGCGATGTTCGTCAAATTTATTTTTACGAATTTATATTAGGGCGCAGTGCTGCGCAAACGGCTCGTAATATTAATGAAGTGTGGGGTCAGGGGGCTATTAATGAGTGCACGGTGCAGCGTTGGTTCCAGAAGTTTCGCAGAGGAGATTTCGACCTCGAAGACAAGGAAGGTCGGGGCCGTCATCTTGCTCTGGACAACGACCAGCTGAGGTCAAAAGTGGAAGAAGACCCAACCAAAACCACACGAGAAATGACGGCGGAACTCGGAACTCAAAAATTGCAACGTCTTTGCCCAGCATTGATGAATCGGAAGGGGCCGATCCTGCTCCACGATAACGCCAGACCACACGTTGCACAACCAACGCTTCGACGACTGCACGAGTTGGGCTACGAAGTTCTCCAACATCCGCCTTATTCACCTGACCTCTCTCCTACAGACTTCCACTTTTTCAGGCATCTGGACAACTTTTTGAGGGAGAAAAATTTTCAAAACCAGGACGACATTGAAAATTCTTTTCGTGATTTCATTGAGTCCAGGGATTCGGATTTTTTTTCTGGTGGAATAAGAAAGCTTGTTGAACGTTGGCAAAAGTGCATTGATTCAGATGGAAATTATTTTGATTAAATATATATGGTTAAAGTAAAGATATGGCGTATTTACAATACCTACTAAAAACCTGCATTAATTTTGCATCAACCCAATACTTCATTTTTTCTCTCGGCATAACGTGAGCTAACTGGCTGCTTAAGTAAACATTTTTTTTAGAAAAATGTTTGTATTAATTAAAAAAGAACTGATTAACTAAATATATATATATATATATATATATATATATATATATACAATTAGAAGTTACTCCTACAAATGGAAAGTTACAATTTTTTTATAAATATTTTATTGACATTTACAACTGTACATATAATATATTCTAGTAAATGGGATAATTTACACTTATGGGCGTTATAATGTCTTGTAAAGAAACTAGCACTTCAATGTCAATTTAATTAAAGTAGGTCTCGAGGCCATCGTCTTTTCAATCGCCTCGGAGGGCTGTCAGGAATAGATGGGTATGATAAGTTGCGTACAAAAGGATTCGTGTGGGTTGGGAGTTTGGAATCAAAAGAGGCATAGCTGTTTCCGGCTAGTTCTGTGACAAACGGGATATTAGGTCATTATGGATGATTTTATTCGTAACGAAATAAGAAGCATTTTCCGAAGGATTTTGGATTGTAAGGATTAAATGCGAGAGGAATTAGATGGTTTAGTAGAGCCCCACAGCTCGATTCCATATGTCCAGATGGGTCTGATGATGGTTACATAAATGAGCTTTTTGTAATAAATTAGAAGTTTTGAACGTTTGTCTAGTAAGTAATCGGTATCTACGGGCAGTTTCTTGTCGTTTATGTCTCTATAAACTGTAAGGCGTTTGTCAAGATGGAGTCCTATGTAACGGATTTGTTCAACAGTTATGAGTGAATTATTATTAAAGGGTACAGTGGGACAGAAAGTTATCGATTAGCGACGAAGGGTAAAGGTAATTTGTTGGGATTTGTTAGGATTTATTTTAATCCTCCAGTTCTGACACCATTCCTCAATGGCTGTGATGTGAGAATGAAAGATTTGGGATGCAGCGGATGGATCATTATGGACGGATAACGCACAAGTTTCATCCGCATAAGTTGTGAGGATAGTGGATGGATGGAGTGGAATATCATAAACGTAAATTAATTATATTTTGTATAGAGAATTTTACAAATTACAATGAACCATTTTTTCTCACTCGCTTTGTTTAATACTTATTCACTATCATGAATTAAGTTGCTGATTAGCAATTAATAGCACCTTTGCCATATAACAAAAATCAAGACCAATTTAAGAATTATTTTATTAAAAATTACTAAAACCATATTGTGTAAATTAAATGTATTTCAAACACATTGCAGAAGTCTAATGCCCTAATGAAAAATAAATTTCTGGAATTAGATTTTTGTTTATTTTCTATGGGTCTCATTTCAAATTAGTTGGTGACATACAAATGAAAGTAAATAGTTCCAATGCGCTGTCTTTCATCCCCATTACGAACAACTTGAAACTAAATAAAATAAATAAGTATTGATAGAGTGTGTTTAGGTTTATGTTAATTATTAATTATAAGTATATAAATATCTTCTTTATTCAATATTTCTTTTTTTTTTCCAAGGATTCAGCCTGGGCCATTTTCAAAGAGTCTATTTATTTGTCCAATTAATATATTTTACCATATTATGTTAGTAAATGACTACATATTTATATATTTATGGATTAATGAGATTCCTTGAGTAATGTTGAGTAAAGATAGTATGGATTAAATTGGTTAATAAACTTATAATTATAAGAAAATGACTCAACAACATAAATGTAATAAATTTTGTGATATCAATGAAATTTAAAACGACCCTGAATTTCAACTTACAATCCACAACACACGTATACTTTTTATTTCCGTTTTAATAATAAACTTCCAGGACGTAATATGATAATATGTTACATATAATGCCTCTTCCAACAAATCATTACGATGAATTAACTCCCTTCATTTCATTATTAACATTATTAATACATGGCTTCATTTTAAACGAAACATTAAAACCCTTAATCAAAATGATATTTTATGATATGACAACATGAAACTGCTTGGGGATCATTGGATCTAAAGAAAAAAGTAAATAAATGCTTTATGAAAGCTCATTCATTATTTTCCTTGTTGGTAAAATTGCAAAATATATGCATCTCATACTTTAAAGGGGTTATTTTCTATCTTCTAAAATAATCAATCCAGATTTAGTTTGAATAAGTGGATAATAGCCTGGGATACCTCTTAAGTGTCTCAGACCGTGTTATATACTAGGATTGATGTTATATAATAGTTTGATAACTCTAAAACCGTCAACTTTATATCGATTTTAAAAAGACTTATGATTCAAAAGATACTCGAATAGGCGAGTAAAATTTTTGGGCTCGGTGAGGAGAAGATTCCGAGAAAATTGGTATTCGTTGATCCGACTGGTAGGCGTCCGAAAGGTAGGCCGAAGCGTCGATGGGAGGATTGCGTTAAGGCTGATCTCGGGGGCTTGGGCTTGAACGGTAAACATTGGACGAGTCTGTGTCGGCAGAATTTGGTGGTATCGGCATCGAACCTTCGGGTTCGGTAAGCCTATCATTATTATTACGTCCGTATATATCTATCGGAAATACATATCTAGTAACAGTAGGTATTACTTGGTAACAAACCCACACCACACACACCATATATATATATATATATATATATATATATATATATATATATATATATATATGTATATATAATAATAGGCTTACCGAACCCGAAGGTTCAATGCCGATACCACCAAACTTGCACTGCCTGCACAGACTCGTCCAATGTTCACCGGCCAAGCCCAAGCTCCCGAGATCAGCCTTAATGCAATCTTCCCATCTACGCTTCGGCCTACCTTTCGGACGCCTACCAGTCGGTTCAGCGAATACCAACTTTCTCGGAATCCGTTCCTCACCTAGCTCAACAACTTTACGCGCCCATTTGAGTCTCCGCGATATATATATATATATATATATATATATATATATATATATATATATATATATATATATATATTAATCCTCGCAAAGTTGCATAAATAAAATTGTTTATTTATTGACTGAAACCTAAAACCAGTAGAGAACTTAAATTATCAACGGTCGTGAACTAATCAAAGAATACACACCCACACACACATATATATATATTATTGATTTTTTCTTGACTGTTGATTAGTTGAACCTCAACAGTAAACCTGAATATAATATTAAGTTGTTAGTATATTTGTCTTATTTTGAGTAGTAGAGGATTATTTTATAATGGCTCTTAACTTGCATATTTAGGTTGTTAATCACGACCTTTGTCATTGAATATTAGATGCTATTCAGTTAAACCATAGTGGAGATCCATATTTGTCTTTGCGGCCATATATGTGTATATGTTTGTGAGAGTGAGGGATTGAGGAAGGAATATAGCAATAGTTTGTAGCATATTCTGAAGGAACTTATGCGGTATAAAATAATTATTGTCTAATATAGGATGTGCTGAGTTAGGTAAGTACCTAGAACAAGGGAACTACTAACTTTGTCGAAGTCGCATTGGCCTCGAGGCAACTCAATCTAACTACGTGTAGGATGGATGATCCCTCTCCTATACCATAATCATTAAACTTAGGGACAGCGGTCTACTCTATCGATAAATAGTTAATAGTAACAATCAAAAATATTATTATTTTATTAATTTATATTATTTATGTATTTATTTGAGTGAATAAACTTATTGCATTCACTTACATATACATAGAATATATATATTGGGATCGTAAAAATTTTTCTGTGTGTGAGTGTGAGTGTCCGTGTGTGTTTGTGTGTGGGTGTGTGTGTGTGTGTGTGTGTTCGTTTGCGGTAGCTCCAGCTCAAAAACGAAAAGTTTGTGTGAAGTTTCATATTTAAGACGTTATACGCCCGAGATACTACAGAAACTGTTTCATCAAAATCAGCTAATCAGAAGAGCCACTTTATACCACGCATTCTGCGCAACTTTTTAATATTTTATCAAAAACAGCTCTAACGAGTTATGTCGATAACTCGCTATGTCTATGTAAAATTTAACGGGCTTCAATATCATGTAGGTTTCATTCTGATTGAAATAGGTTAACAGGGCTTAAATGCCGATATTTTAAATTTTCTTCCTCTATTATTATTATATTATCTTCAATTCCGAAAAAATTAACTATTGGGTTGATGCAAAATTAATGCAGGTTTTTAGTAGGTATTGTAAATACGCCATATCTTTACTTTAACCATATATATTTAATCAAAATAATTTCCATCTGAATCAATGCACTTTTGCCAACGTTCAACAAGCTTTCTTATTCCACCAGAAAAAAAATCCGAATCCCTGGACTCAATGAAATCATGAAAAGAATTTTCAATGTCGTCCTGGTTTTGAAAATTTTTCTCCCTCAAAAAGTTGTCCAGATGCCTGAAAAAGTGGAAGTCTGTAGGAGAGAGGTCAGGTGAATAAGGCGGATGTTGGAGAACTTCGTAGCCCAACTCGTGCAGTCGTCGAAGCGTTGGTTGTTCAACGTGTGGTCTGGCGTTATCGTGGAGCAGGATCGGCCCCTTCCGATTCATCAATGCTGGGCAAAGACGTTGCAATTTTTGAGTTCCGAGTTCCGCCGCCATTTCTCGTGTGGTTTTGGTTGGGTCTTCTTCCACTTTTGACCTCAGCTGGTCGTTGTCCAGAGCAAGATGACGGCCCCGACCTTCCTTGTCTTCGAGGTCGAAATCTCCTCTGCGAAACTTCTGGAACCAACGCTGCACCGTGCACTCATTAATAGCCCCCTGACCCCACACTTCATTAATATTACGAGCCGTTTGCGCAGCGCTGCGCCCTAATTTAAATTCGTAAAAATAAATTTGACGAAAATCGCACTTTGACATTTTCGATTCAAGACCTTTGAACACACTGAACAAAACGATTTTACTAAACAAATTCATGGTGAAAGAGAGGGTATTAGATAAGGTTTGTTTTGGTATAATAATGATCAATGTTAGGATTAGCTTTGTTTACACAATTGGAATTAAGATATTGCAATAGAGGAAACCTGCATTAATTTTGCATCAACCCAATATTTCATGTTGTTAATATTGATAAAAAATGGCTAAATATACAAGTTGAACAAATATGATAATCAACTGAATAAGATAAGTGCACAAGTTTTCTTCAATGTAATTTTTTTTTAAGATTAGAACCATGATATATATATACCATGATATATATATATATATATATATATATATATATATATATATTATATATATATATATATATATATATATATATATACTATTTGAAAGAAAACAATTTTTGAAAAAATATGATCTTATACACAAAGTTGTAAAATGTAATGGAGAGTGATAAAAAGCTGATAAGATTAACTGATTGTTTTAGATAAAAATATAATTAATTATTTAATAAAACACATGTTCCTATCGAAAATCAACTTAGTTAATTATTGAACAATTTATTTTTATCTCTAAAAGTATTGAAAAATTCTTAAAATTATTTTAATAACGGAGGTAGGTGAAAGTCGAGTGTTTATCCCACCATATTTTTCTAAGGTTCTTTTTAAATAAAAATTTAAAATATCGTCATTTAAGTCTGTCAGACCATTTTAATCAGAATGAAATCTACATGATATTAAAGCCCATTAAAGTTTATATCGATTTAGCGAGTTTAATCAAAATCGTCGGAACCATTTTCGAGAAAAAATCGGGAAAAAAACGTGCAATATGCATGATATTAAGTGGCTCTTCTGGTAAGCTCATTTTGATGAAACAGGTTTTGTAACGTCTCGTAAATATGAAATTTCAATTTCATAGGACTTACCGTTTCTGCTCGGTTACCAGTTACCACACACACACAGACCTTTTTGCGGGACTTGGTTATTTGGACTCAGGGGTCCCTAAAACTTGTATTTCCGTTGAAAACTGGAATTCGAAAATTTTCACGATCGCAATACTTTCCCTTACTATGTATAGTAAGTGGAAGTAAAATACAGTAAGGCTTCAAGATGCGCCTTCAATTGTGGTTTGTACAATACCGCACGACTGAACGGAGCACCGGGTTTACTAATAGTACCTATGAAGGTGCATAAGATATTTAAAAGATAACGATGTATTTCTATGATTATAATGATCTGCCAACAAATTTTTTGACTAAATTAAATTACTTTTAGAAAAAAACTCTTCGAATCATGTTTATTTAATTAATTAATACCATAATTTCTTATGTTTCGAGGCAACATCTTTTGGACTGCTATAATGTCATTTTACACTTTTATATTGTTACACTTTCTGCTTTTGCCTGTTCCTATATCTTCGGTGAGTACAATATTTAAATAAAATTGCATTAATAAAAAGAAAGTATGAATGTGTAATTGTGAAAGTTTTGGTTTTGAAAAAATATTTAATAATTGCCGAAATAATATGAGGGCTGGTTAAAGAAAATATAATATAACTAATCATGGTATATTTTTCATATCAGGATAGGTAGATTGTATAAATAATATGAAGAAACCCCAAAGAGGAGGCATTATAATTAGAAGAGGATTGCTCTAAAAGTAATTTTTAATTAGCATTACAATTTATAAAAAATCATTTTATACAGAGTTCTTTGTTAAGAAAAGGATGTCCTATTTTAGGATTGAATAATTTACTAATTTTGGAAACGATATCTGTAATTACGCCATCATTAGTTATTCAACTTAAGTTGTACTATATTCAAATTTTAATTGATGTATAAAAAAACATAATCTAACCAACAGTAAGTTTATCAAATCGAATATTTTGTTTCTTTTATTGGAAGGTATGAATCAAGTTAAAATAGAAATGTAAAGTTATTGATATAAATGATAATTAATTAATACATATATCTTATATTAATTAATAATCTTATATTATATATTAATTAATAAATATTCTTATGTCGCAGAATTCCTTTAGTCGCACTATTAATTCATTTATATTAGTTAATGTACATTAAATGTTACCTATAATATATTGTAGGTGTTAAAATAGATCGCCTTTAATTTTCGCTACGAGGTGTTTATTGGTTTATTCCTGTTCCTAAACAAAATTTACAGTATTAGTACTGTTGTAAAATTATAAATGATAAAAGAATAATTATTGATAATTTCACAGTTGCCCTCACAATTACTACTACCATAATGAATTAGGTTTTTTTTTCGTGTTATTTTTTTTTTATATTTCTACCTTAAGACGACTCAATGTGCGCCGTCCATTATCCTGTTAATAAAAATCTATTTCCTTTGTGAAACTGACCAAACTGTAAAAATTTATCAGTTCACAAACCTTAGGGTCTGAAATACTTAAGATAGACCTAGTTATGTCTTTCTCTCTCTCTCTCTCTCTCTCTCTCTCTCTCTCATATATATATATATATATATATATATATATATATATAGAATATATATATATATTCCTACGGAATGCACGTTTTAGGGTCTCCTGAGTCCAAATGACCAAGTCCCACAAAAAGGTCTGTGTGTGTGTGTGTGTGTGTGTGTGGTAACACCCGCGCGTAAACGAAAAGTCCTATGAAATTGAAATTCATATTTAAGACAACTATACTCCCGAGACGTTACAAAAACTTTTTCATCAAAATGAGCTAACCAGAAGAGCCACTTTATACTATGCATTTTGCACCTTTTTACGATTTTCTCCAAAACTGCTCTAACGATTTTGATTAAACTCGCTATATCGATGTAAAATTCTATAAGCTTTAATAGGTTTTATTCTGATTGAAATAATCTGATAGGGGCAAAATGCCGATATTTCAAAATTTTTTAGTGTTTATTAAATTAACCATATAATCTGATAAGCAAATCTAAAAAACAGGTAAACATATAAGTTTAACAAATTTTATACGCAACTAAATGCAATTTTTTTTTTTGAACTTAAGAAGAGTAATATACATGTATAATATACCGTTAGAAATCTAAAGATATTATTTTATACATACTATTGTAAAAGTTAACGGAGAGTGATGAAGATCTGATAAATCAAACTGATTGCCGTAGATAATAATATGATAGATTATTTAATAAAACACATTTTTCTATTAAAATCCAATTTAAATAATGCTTTAACAATTTATTTTCGTTTATAAATTTTATTTAAAAATTCTTGATTTGATATAAATGATGGAGGTAAATGAAGTTGTAAGTTGCACGCACCGGATTTTTTATTTTCAGAAACACATTTAGAATCTCAGCTCATTGAAAAAATATATAAGGGTTAATATCAGGTAGGTTTTATTTTATTTTAATAGTCTGGTAGGGCTTAAACCTCGAAATTTCATTTAAAGTATTTAAATTTTGAGAGAGAGAGAGAGAGGTGTTTTTATTTATTATTTTGTTCTATTATAAAATTATCTTATTGAAATGAAAGAACAGAAACTTGGTGAAACTCTTAACTTGCATATTCAAGTGATCTATTACGACTTTCGTAAAAAAAAAATGCATCAAGCTCAACGGTCTTTATTAAAATTTTGAAGAATATTAAATAACTAATGAGTAAGTCAAAGCCTATTGGCAATATAAAAATTAGTATCGCAAGGAAAAGGAATGGTTGAGAAAGTTCGGCAATTTTCCCGTATTTGTAATCTCATCAATTAGTTATATCGACATCTTCTATTTGATTTTATCTAAAGAACTCTGTAGTCCTTTAAAAACGCAATTCAAAAATGGAATTATTTTCTAAAAGAACTTATGACACACTTAATTTCGTTCGAAATCATACTAAAACATTTTATTCCATAACTTGAATATAGCGTTATTAATACAGTAGAAAAATAATTCTAGATTTTAATGCGAAAATAATAAGTCAGTTTAATAATATAATAACAAGAGAATTATGGGCTCCCTGTAAATTTTCGTAGAATGGATATAGTACCTTTTGGAAATCAACGTCTCAATTGGGTTTGTGAGCTTTAGAGGAACTATTGATGTCATGAATGAAATCCCGTCACTTACAATCCCCATTTCGTCTTCAATATTAATTCACAATTATTTAATTTTTCTAGTTCTTCTGGAGGTTTTGTTTCCAGAATTCCTTTGGCAATATGGTCAAGTAAATTCTGCAAAGGGACGATTGAGACGTTGATTTCCGAAAGGTACTATATCCATTCCAGGAAATTTTACAGGAGGCGCAAAAATCACTAATTATTATATTATTAAATTAGCTAATTTGATTCTTTTCGCATTAAAATCCAGAATTGTTTTTTTATTATATTAATAACATCACATTAAAGATATGAAATGAGATGTTTTGGTATAATTTGGAACGAAATTAAATGTGTAATTATTTCCTTTAGAAAATAATTATATTTCTAAATTGCGTTTATAAAGGTCTTGGGTGTTCATTACATAAAATCAAATAGGAGATTCAGATATAACTAATTGATAAGAATACAAAAATGTAAAAAAATCAATTTTGTAAAAAATGTCCTTTAGTACTTTTTGGAAAGCAACGTCTCAATTGTGGATGTTTCATTAATTTCAATTTTTTCAGGGTAGCGCTGTTTCTTTGAGAGGATTTTTTTTTTATAACTTGGAAATACGTGGCACCCAAGGTCTTTTAGCGCTTGTTGAATCATCTCGTATTGGTATTTTGACAGGTCGGCCTGTAGAAATATTCGTATGCATTCCTGATCGGATAACCAAGCTTTGGGTTTATCGTGGTCTTCGTGTCTCGCAGCTGCGTTAACTAAGCCTTGTTCGTACAATGCTTGATGGCTGCGTATTTTACTCCACTTGCTTCTTTCACCACAATTATCAAAGTCTCCTAAAACATCCTATGGATTCTTCGTCTTGTATGCGGAAAACATATTAATTATCCATCTACTCGCTGAATATTTTTCTTAACCTCGCCCAGTCCCGATTTACCTTGTTTGTTTTTTCATTAAAATCAGGCAAAAGGCTCTTACACAGAGCTGTCACCATTGTAGAAATGTTTTCCTCGTCATGTTCAGAGTGATTTCGTCGAATAAATACGTCGAAGTTTGTACCACCCCACAAGCACTCACACAAATCGCGGTATTTAATTGTGATAGAGTTCAGCTTATGGCTAGACAACGTTAGCAACTCGACTGAACTGGAATTAAAAGTGTATTGAGGTGGGTAAATGTATTATCTGAGCCAATTGGATAAACAACATAATGCAACAAACAAAGGGGTACTCTAATCCTTTCTTTTCTTTGCGATGTTATGATCGGATAGGCAGATGATTTTTGTTCTAATCTTTATTTTAACACGTTTATTTTGAGAAAATACCTTCCCCATCCCAGGGGAAGCCGGAGCTTTTTTTGTTGCACTACCACTTATTAAAATGTTTACGGTAGCTCGTAACATTGGTCTGGTTACGTGATCAAAAATATTCTTTTTAAACAATTCGTTTTATATGTGGCATTTTTAAACATCCTAGAACAGAAATAAAAATTAGAATTATTTCACTATTTTTCTCAGTTATATAGCAAACTCTGAAAGTTAGGTGTAATTTAAGCAAAACTTCTACTATCTTGACTTTAAGCCTCAATAAATGGGACTAAACATTAGTCTGTATGATATATAGATGCAGTGACTAGTGTACAACAGAAACACGAGCCAGATGATCAATAACAAAAATTTCGAAAAATCGAATTTTTTCCGCACTTGGCCCTCCGTGCGACGCACAGTGGAGCGAGCCTATGCATTCGGTAGACATAGAACCAATATCTGAAATTTCGAATTTCCCCATATTTTTTTAGTCAAGTTTTTTCAGTTGTTCTTAGTTTCTATTACCTTTGTCCAACATCAGAGTCTTTGTTTTTTTTTTTTTTTGTTTTTTTCAATTTCCACCTAAGATATCTTATTAAAACGACCGTCCATGACAAATTTTCAACTATTTTGATAAACCAAAATTAATGAATCATCTTTATTCCGATAATTTAACGTTATTATCATAATTTAAAATTATGCACCTAGAACTTTTATAGATTTTTTAGAACATTCATAACGAAAATCGCTCACAACTTCCAGAAATTTACAACCACAGAAATTAACTAGAAGGTTTATAGTTTACTTTCTATTAATAATTACCTGCGGGTTCGTGCCGGTTTACGAGAAAAAATTTGTTTTCCCCTTTAGCTATTGCTTTTTTTCAAAAGTTGTCCCTATAAATTCCAGTTTCTTTGTTTTAAATGTTTGTTCATAGTTTATGAACGTATTATTGCCTTTAATTCTCATGAATCGTAAAAATAAATTATCACCTGATGTTCTAAATTTGTTAATATTTTTTTTTTTTATATCTTACTAAACCTCCTACCTATAGATATTTTTTTTTTTTTTTGGTAATACATAATTATGTACAAACATAATTAGTAAAATTAACTTATTATAATATTTTGAGTTAAAATTTGTATTAATTACGTTCATGTTCACTATAGCCTAGTGAATGGTACCCACTCCTCTTATATGGAAAAAGGGTTGGTTAGGTTTACCCAAAAACTCCGTGATCCTTTTATACAGTTGCTCCTGTCATAAAGAGTGTCATAAGTGAAAGTTGCTGGAAATAAGGTGTCGAATCAATTTACGACGTCAAATCATAGGATTTCAATATATATATATATATATATATATATATATATATATATATATATATATATATATATATATATATATATATAAACAAAAAAACAATGTCTTCTGGAACAACCTGTGCGTCAAAATTAAAATCTGAATACAGATATCGGTCATATCTGAAAACAATAATGGGGGTCTACGTTTAACCTTTTTTTCGTACGTTCAACAGTCTGGCCATAATACTACAATGTCCAATAATATTGATGTTTCGCCCCAGTGTGGGCCGGTGTGGACCATATCTAAGCAGAGAACTCCTTCCTCATTAATAGTTGACCCTCTCATTGCCTAGAATGTCTGAGACACCATTTACCTATTAAAAGAGGACCTTGTTCTGCAGGAAAAGGGTGTTGAGATTTCTCTTACACTCTTTAACTATTTCGGACCGAGTCATGTAGCTACCCAAAACTCTAAAAACAGCTTAACTATTATTATGGATAGTTTTAAGTCTATTCTAAAATTAGGATTTGAGCACAGATGTTTATTGCCATTACCTCAGCCTGAAAGAATGACCAATGTTTGCCTGGACAGATGGAGATTCTCTCCAGTTATCTTTTCTCCATACCCCCGAACTTAATTCCGTCAGGGATCTGTCTGTGTTTTTGTGAGCTAATCATAGCGATCTTTTTTATTTCAGTCGTTTAAATTTTATTATAAACATGATAAATGTAATTAGATTACTATATGAACTTTTTTTATCTAAATCTGTTTTGTAAATTAACGCTATATATATTATATATATATATATATATATATATATATATATATATATATATATATATATATATATATATATAATATATATATATATATATATATATATATATACTAGCGACTTGACTTTGCTTCGCGCGGGTGCAATTTAAATTTGGTATGATTTATGTTTTAAATACTTCAGTTTGACTAATTAAAAGTTAATCACTTTGAGATTATGAGAAAAAAAGGGACTTAGCAAGAAAATACGATGTTTAATTATATAATGTCTTTTCATTATTATTGGTTTATAACAACTTTCCATTTATGTTAACAACTAACATATTTTGTGCTAAAATCTTAAGTACTGTATGGAAATACATAACCTGTATGATCACCATGAATCATCATAACCTCCTTCATTCAATTCATACAAACAGCATTGGATAATAAGTTAATGGGCTTACAACTACTTTATATTAACTTGTACAATTTCTTTTATTGCATATTAACTTTTCTTAAATCTTGAGCTTTCTAACGTTATATTATATGCCTATCTTACGACTTATATTTCGGAAATGATTTTTATACGACTTGGTCACAGAAAATTTATTTTTCTCGTATAAAGAATAGCTTAATTCCAATGTATTTTACTTATGAACCTTCAGGAAATATTGGATGGTGAAACCGTATCAAAATCCGTAAAGTGATAAGCGGAAACCGAAATCCCGTTATCATTTTATATATATAATATATATATATATATATATAATATATATAAATTATATCTTTTTTATTTTAACATATTTATTGATGTGTACAACTGTATTATTACATACAACAAGTAAATGTGATAAACATAGTAAACTGACATTAAATACATGTAGAGACGCTACACATTGGCAGCACTCAAAAAATATTCTAAACTAGAAGGTCTCGGGACCATCTTCTTCTCTGAGGCCTCGGAGATTATCAGGAATCGAAGAGGATGACAGGATAGAAACGGAGGTTTTCATAGAATGATTGATACCTGGTTCGAGCTAATTCATTAACATATGGGACATTAAGGTCTTCATGGATGAGCTTATTCGTGACAAAGTAAGGAGCGGTAAGGATTTCGGATTGTAAGGATCAGATACGAGAAGTCCCCTTAGCTCTATTCCGTAAGTCAATTTAGTCGTATAAATAAGTTTTTTGTAATTAAGTGGAAGATTGGAGCGTTTGTCCAGTAAGTATTGAAGTAGTCGAAAACGTCGTGGGGTTTCTTGTCGTTTCAGTCTTGTATGGGGATTCCAAGTTAGACGTTTGTCCAGGTGGAGTCCTAGGTTTCGAATCTCGTCAACAGGGGCTAGTGGAGTGTCATTAAAGGATAATGTAGGGCAGGAAGTCATTGGTTTACGACGAAGGGTAAAGGTTGTGTGGTGGGATTTGTTAGTATTTACACGTATTTGTTAGTGGGATTTGTTAGTATTTATATATATATATATATATATATTATATATATATATATATATATATATATATATATATATATATTCAAAGTAATTGTATGACTTTATTTGTTTTTATTGCTTTTATTTGTATTTATTGCTTGACTGATTGTAATCTTAAAGGTTGATAATTACTTGTTTTTAAGGAAATTTGAGGAATTCAGTAGCGCTCTCCTTTTTTTTTTCTTTTTTTTTTTTTTTAAATGTTTAATGTGGCTCCGGCGAGGAACTGGGGAGATGGCTTAGCATATGGGTATGGGAGTTCCTTCGTTTTATTTTTTTGGCTCATCTCTTATTCATAAATCCTTATTCCATTCCTCCCTTTAATTCATTTTTTATTCATAACATGTCCTCTTAGCTACTCAACGTTGCCCCTCTGTAATTTGACTTGTTTTTCAAATGGTCAGTTGTCCCTTTTTAGTTATTCATTCAATTTAAATTTATTCGTTTGCATAGAAATATGCAAAAAATAGTTAATTAATAAATGACACTATCTTGCTTGTTGGTCAGGATTAAGTTCATTTCCTGAAATATGTAAATTTTAGAAAGTTTTTATTTCATTTATAAATATCTTAATCATTGGTAAGTTTCATTCTCGAGGTTGTTACTTTTTATTCACATCTGTCATGTAGTTTACAATCTTTAATTTCAGTGGTCTGAATGGTTTTAGTTTGGGTGGTTCAGTGATCGAACTGCTCGTTTTTTTTTATTAGTTTTTTTATTAATATATTAAGTTTTATTTTATACTGATCTTCCGATGCTTTTTTTAATCATTATATCCACACACCAATCAACTATTTCAATTTATATATTTTTAATGAGATTCCCTAACCGTCATCTTTTCTGCATTATTTATCAATAACATATTTTTAATTAGAACAAAATACATATTGTATTAAAATAAATATTTTGTTTTAATATTGAACAAGGTAACATGTGTGTAGCATTAATTATATCAGATGCCAACATGAATCACCGAAGAAAATATCCCTCATACAACTCTATTTCAGTCTTCTTCAGTTACATAAGTTTCCAGGGGTGAGTTTGTAGGAAACATTGTGAGTTGATTTATGTGTGAAGCGTATAAAGTAATGAAATGTATCTAACATAGCGATGTGCTTTGGTTTGTTTCAGTATCAATAATTTCGAACAAATTTTTCGTATTCCTTCTGGTAATTTTCTTAAATTCCCTTTCATACGCTGTCCAATCCATTAGATCACGCTGATAAACTCTCAGATTTCTCATCTTATTTAAAGCTGTTGAATCTTATCAGTAAGTAAGTCACAGGTCCCACAGTTTTTGAAACGTTTTTAAATTTCATCTCATTTATTTGGCATCTTTTAATCCCAGTTAAGACCAGATAGATAATAAAAAAGAAATATTTTAAGGACAAAAAAATGTGACTTTGAACTTATCATTCTACATACAAACTTAGCTCGTTAACTTAAAAAGTTATTTATAGGTTAGCAATAATAATATTCTGTGGCTGTGTCTGAAACTGTGAGTACGTCCAAGTCCTTGTGAAGTAATTCGTTGGTTACATAAAACGGTGCATCCACGATTTTTCGCAATATTTTCGATTGAAGGGTTTGGATTATTTGGAATATTATAAAAGATTTCATGACAAACTGACTTACAACATGAACCCATCGGCTCAAACACTTAAATCCTACACCAACCCGTACAACCCACCCCGACGACTTTTGAGGCGGTGGCCTAGAGATGCCTTGCTTTAACCGACTTTCGGAAGTCATCATATTTGCTTATTGCAAATTTTTTTTTTTTTTTTTTTTTGCAGATAGCAAATAACATTAAAGTCAAACAAAAACTATTGTAAATAAATAAATAAAAATAAATAGGTTAGCAATAGTAATTGCAATAATTCATTCAATTTAAACCATAAAAACAATATTGAAAATACTATGTTTTACTTCAACTTAACTTACCTATTGTCTAACTTCTCTCCTGCAATGTTTCGGATCCTAGTACTCGTATCGCTTTGTTATACTTTGAAACCTCTTCATTTATTAACATTTCGATGAATATAATCGTTAAAAAGTACATTTATCTTATATGTTCAAGCTACAATTTATAAGAGATGCCATTCCCTAGTATCTCGGTTATTATTGATGCTAGAGAAACAATGCATTAATAGTCTTGAATCAGGAAATTTGTTTAAATTATTGAACTAAAAATCGAAAATAAAGAAAAAAAATGTTTTTAAAAATCAAGTATAATTGCTTTATAATGTTTTAACTTAATTTGGTTAAATTAAATTGTATGTGATTCATTTTTCTCAACCTTGGTTTGGTAGAACGCAACCGAAAGGTTTATCATTTTATAAAATAAACTCAAAAAAATTACCCCCTCTTAAAATTCAAGTGCTAACGTTTCAATATACGTAGAACGCAAAATTTAAACCACAAAAACAATATTGAAAATACTATGTTTTACTTCAACTTAACTTACCTATTGTCTAACTTTTTCCCTGTAATGTTTCGGATCCTAGTACTAGTATCGCTTTGTTATACTTTAAAACCTCTTCATTTAATAACATTTTGATGAATATAATCGTTAAAAAGTACATTTATCTTATATGGTCAAATTACAACTCATAAGAGATGTCATTCCCTTGTATCTCGGTTATTATTGATGTTAGATAAACAACGCAGTAATAGTCTTGAATCAGGAAATTTGTGTAAATTATTGAACTAAAAATCAAAAATAAAGAAAAAAATGTTTAAAAAATCGAGTATAATTGCTTTATACTGTTTTAACTTAATGTGGGTAAATTAAATTTATGTGATTTATTTTTCTCAACCTTGGTTTGGTAGAACGCAACCGAAAGGTTTATCATTTTAGAAAATTAACTCAGAAAAATTACCTCCTCTTAAAATTCAAGTGCTAACGTTTCAATATACGTAGAACGCAAAATTTAAACCACAAAAACAATATTGAAAATACTATGTTTTACTTCAACTTAACTTACCTATTGTCTAACTTCTCTCCTGTAATGTTTCGGATCCTAGAACTCGTATCGCTTTGTTATACTTTAAAACCTCTTCATTTAATAACATTTTGATGAATATAATCGTTAAAAAGTACATTTATCTTATATGGTCAAGCTACAACTCATAAGAGATGTCATTCCCTAAGATCTCGGTTATTATTGATGCTAGAGAAACAATGCAGTAATAGTCTTGAATCAGGAAATTTGTTTAAATTATTGAACTAAACATCGAATAGAAAAAAATAAATAATAAACAAATCTAGTATAAATGCTTCTGGTTTATCATTTTCAATAATCAACCCAAAAACAATTACCCCCTCTTAAAATTTAAGGCCTTACGTTTCAAAATACGTAGAACGCAAAATTTGAACCACATAAAACAAATATTGAAAATACTATGTTTTACTTCAACTTAACTTACCGGTTGTCTAATTTTTTTCCTGTGGTGTTTTGGATCTTACTATCCACACTAAAATAGTAAATTATACAGAATAAATATTTTTTCACACTTGTGTTTCTATTTTTTAAGTATAAAATTCTCCTGAACATTTTGTATGAAACAGTTGATACATTGCGTTTTCCCTTGTCTATTTGTTGTTTAAATTTAGTTTTAATGTACATAAGGGGTACTCACTACGTTTGCTATAGCATGCTATTTGTGTACTATTGTGCTAAACCCATCAATTTTATACAGGAAATAACTGTAGAAACGACGGGTTTAGCAAAATAACACAAATAGCATGCTATAGCAAACGTAGTGAGCATCCCTATAATAGGAAAAGCAAACAATGCGTAGTTAGCAGACTTATACTTTCTTATGAAATTTATTTAACATCAAAATAAATACAACTCATTATTATATTTTTAATCGTTTATGTTGCATCAAGCGTACAGAGTAAAGAAGCGGTAAAGGTTTAAGGAGTAAAACAAAATGTATGCCGGATTGTTTCAAAGACCCTTGATTTGGAATGTAAATTAATGGACGCGGAGTTTGGTGTATTTTTTTTAAATTTTATTCTATTTTGTTATTTTTTTTTTCCGCTGTGATACCAACAAGACATATCATACACAAGATATATCAGATGTATTAATCACAAGAATACAAGCTGTCTTTTACGTTTATTTTTCATTAAAAAAGAAATATTTAATCAGTTATAAAAAAAAAAAAATATATATATATATATATATATATATATATATATATATATATATATATATATATATATACGTTTTAACTAATACAATAATTGAAATCCTTATGTCAATGTTATAGTTGTATTTTTTTTTCAAATCTCTGTAATTATGAAACAAAAATAACTGGTAGGCTTGTAAATTGTTTTTTAATTCAGTGCACTTCGTTAGAACTAATTTTTTTGAGTATTATTACATTTTGCCTAACACAAGATTGTTATGTTATTGAAAAGATAATTTATTTACCTAATCAATACACATTAAAACATGTATTATTAGCCAATAAAGATTTCGTATAAGCAGCATAGAATCTTCTAAACAGTAGTATAAAAAGAAATAAAATAAAAAAAATTGATGTTTCACTAATTCTTGCATCAAAAGAATGTAAATTAAAATAAAATAATAATTCAGAAAATTTAAGCGAATTTCAGACTCCGTAAATCTGATCATAAACATAGTTCATTAGGCTTAAATCAAAAGATAGGAAATTAAACCATAGCATGAGAGAGGTTACGTAACATCTTGTAGTGGTAAAATTAGAAATAGCTGATTACCATTTCACAAAAATTAACATTCCTAACAACTAAAAAGTTTCATGAGACACTAGGAAAAAAAATATAAATTGGGATGTAATTAAAAAAGAAATTCCATACATAAAATAATTTATAGCATCTCAATAGCTTTGAATAT
This sequence comes from Piezodorus guildinii, assembly GCA_023052935.1. Lineage (NCBI taxonomy): Eukaryota > Metazoa > Arthropoda > Insecta > Hemiptera > Pentatomidae > Piezodorus > Piezodorus guildinii. The sequence continues at coordinate 70,960,254 of CM041293.1, forward strand.
TTAAAAAATACTAAAGTATTCGTAAAAAATTAATAAATATAAAATATTTATTTATATATATATATATATATATATATATATATATATATATATATATATATATATAAACGATAATGTCTTATTGGTGTTTACTTATAGTTCTTCACTATATGTTTATTTGTAATATATATATATATATACTTTTTTTTTTTTTGTGCGTTAACATAAAGCGTGAGGACAGATATTACTTTGCAAAAGTTGTTTCGTTAAAACTTTTTCCTTCCCTGAGAAAATTTTCCTTCCTGTATGAATACATTTTCTTTGAGTTGTTTCTGTCATATTCTCGCCCCATAAAAAACTTTAAACCATTAAAAAACACAATGATTATTATGATGCCTTATACTTTGCTTATATAGAATGCAAAGGTTTTTCGCATTAATTTTATTAAATTCCGGTGTAATACTTTCTCTGTCTAAATAGAGAAGGATCTTGAAGTTTATAAATGGTTTATAGCCGATTTTAGTTTAAGAATACCACCTTTGAATTAAATAATATTTGAATCTTCAGGGTTTCTCGATTGATTTGTCGCTTTCGTGCTATTTTTGCACTTAAATGCTTATGGAAAACTTTTGTTTTTTATCAAATATAAATAGTGCATTTCGATAGTGAAATCGACTGGTCGTAATAGATCAGTAGTTCCAAACAAATCTTCATCTAACCATTCTTAAAATTTAAGAGTTAAAAATCCTTAGCTACGCCATTCTTCGGAGAGAGTGTAAAATGGCGATTCCGAGTCTGTGCAATGTCAGGTACTCATTAAAGATCTCTTCCTATTAAAACCTAAAAATGAAAAAAATAGAGCTCCCCTGTAGCATCGTTTAACTAGCCACAGTAGCATTAAAATCTCAAAAAAATAAATAAATAAATAAAATTAATAAAGAAACGATTTAAAACTGGGTTTTCATTAAAATGCATAAAAAGAAGTTTCATCATCTCCCCTTTAAGCTCATTTTTTTTTCGAAATGTTTGAAAACGGCCAATTTTAAGGTTGTACAGCACCGGTAACTTTGAAGTGATCACTAGCAAATATATCACTTTTAATGTTGACTTTGTCTGTGTAGAGCGTGTGATTTTTATTAAACGACAAGCCTTCACAAATATTTAACGTTTCGTTTATTTAAAATTATTTCCTATTGACCAATTACGGACCCCTAGAGAGAAATGCTTTATTTTATCAAAATTACAATAAAACAAAACAGTGCTGCCCAACTGTATTGGGTTGCTATCATACACAGCGTACTTATCAATCTTGATGACATGTGATATTGACTTGAAAAGTTATAAATTTACAATACAATTACTTTCTTTATCAACAGATTTCTATATTATATCTTATAATATGTAATATAGTCTATAATCCAAAGCAAAAGAAAAAAAAGAAACAGATTTAAAAATTCACACCTAAAGGACCAACAGAATCAATGACAAAATTTAAGCAAAAAGATAAGACGAATAAAGAAAAACATAAATATAAGTCTTGTAAGGAAAAATCTTAATCCAACTAATATCTATAGAGGTGATGATGAATAATCCCCAGACAGTCCAATATTATATTCTCGGCCATCATGGACAATTCACTATTACCAACACCGAGTTCTTCTAGAAGGCTCCTTGTTCTACTGGGGATAGTCCCACGAGATCCGAACCAGAGGCCTCTCACTGTGAACTCTCTCTCTCTCTCTCCGAAGGTCTCGCGGAACTTCTCTTTTAGGAAAGGGATACACTTATTGTAGAAGTTACGCCGTTCTTCGGAGGGGACGTTAAAAGGTGTTCCCAAGCCTGTGCGATGTCAGGTACTCGTTAAAGATCCCTATCCTAATAAAACCTGGATAGGCAAAATTTAGGACTCCCACTGTAGCATCGTCCGATTAGCCATAGTAGCATAAAGTGACGTTAAATAAATAAACAAACAAACTTATTGTAGATCTCTCTCTTTTCCCTATCCACTTTATCTGCCTGATCGAGGTCGTTTGTTTCATACCTGACGGTCGGGTCGAGGATCAATGCTGTTTTCCCGTTCTTGGAGAATGCTACAATGTCAGCATACCTCGCAGAACCGTCCGTGTCCACGCAGTAGACCTCGTCAAGTCATCATAATTAGTAGATGATTCGTGACGTAGGTTAGAAAATTATAATATTGGAATATTCCTTAAACAAATATATTTCAAACATGGATAATGTCTCAGTAATAGTTAAAAGTATTTTATGTTTTTTTTTTTACGAACTTTGGAAAACCTATTTACTTTAGCTATAGTTTATTATTTATAATAGCACGAACTATTAAAATCTTTATACCAATTTATATAAGATTTTATTTAACAGAGATCGTAACTCTATGGTCAGGTTCACAGATGTTAATGTCTGAAACTGTTGGCTATGTCTAATATGCATAATATTAGAAGATAGTGTTATTATGACATCTAAACAGCCTAATATAAAAATATCCGAAGAGCCTTAATAAAAAATTACCTAGTGCAGACTATCCTTGCTCTTTCTTATAAATTTTCACTTACATTGATGAAGTTTACCGTCAATACATATAGTGGTAATTATTTTGCATATATATTTTTTTTTCACTTAATATTTTAGTTACACCTGTAAAAAAAAATTACAATAAGCAAATGTGCTAAAATCTAAGTAAACATGGCTTGGTCAGGCATGAGGGAGACAGCACTCAGTGGTGCATCCTCCTGACATTAAGCAGAACTATATTTTTAGGTCAGGAGATCCCTCATCCAACTCCTTTTCAGCCTACGCCGAGTTATGGATGGTATATCGGTTGTAGCCATGTTTTGCACAAGTTTGTTTATGTGTCCATTTAGTTTGTCGTGAAATCGTTTGTAAGTCGATCGAATGTGGTTTGTTATAGTAGGAATACGTAAGTCAGTATGAAGGGGATCGTTTGAAACATATAGTGGTGGGTTTGTTGCCAGTCTTAAAAATTGCGATTGAAATGTTTGTATTTTTCGTATTTGTGTCTTTTTAGCAGGTCCGTATATTTGGCAAGCGTAAGTCCATATTGGTTTTAATAAATAAGTGTATACGTTAAGTTTCTGTCTGATAGGTAATTTAGAATGTCTATGAAGTATCGAATACAATAGTCTCAGTCGAAAATTTAGAGTTTTATGTTTAGTCTTGACGTGTGGGCCCCATGTCAACCTTTTGTCAAAAATAAGTCCTAAGTACGTTACTGTGTTTGATTGTGGTATCTGGTGATTGTCTATGTAAACTGGAGGGCAGGTTCCATGTTTAAGTGTAAATGTAACATGTAGTGATTTGTCGTGATTAATCTTTAATTTCCATTTCCTACACCAGTTTTGTACATTGTCTAAGTGATGTTGTAAAGTCATACTGGCCTGTGTAGGGTCTGTTATTTTGCATATTGATTCTCGTTTATTACTCTTGTGCATCTTGGAGGAACGAAATTTTCACCAATATTTGGATTTTTGTAATTCTTAATATACGGTAAAATATTAATAAAGAACTTATTTACATTTTTCTTGTTTCAACCTAGTATTTTACCGTTATTTTCGATGTCGCAAATTTATTTTATCTCATAGTGAATACAATTATATTAACATTTGTACACAAAAAGAATTGTATCAACAATTGAGACGTTGATTTCCAAAAGGTACTATATCCATTCTAGGAAATTTTACAGGAAGCGCGACAATCTCTCATTACTATATTATTAAACTAGCTAAATTGGGTCTTTCTGCCTTAAAATTTAGAATTATTTCTTTACTATAATAATAACATCATATTAAAGCTATGAAATGATTTTTTTAGAATGATTTGGAACGAAAATAAATGCGTAATTAGTACTTTTATAAAATTAACGCATTTCTAAATCACGTTTTATAAGGACTTGAGAATTCATTAGATAACATCAAATAGAATATTTAGATAAAACTAAATGATGAGAATACAAATATGACAAAAAATCAATTTCGTAAAAAATGTCCTTTAGTACCTTTTGGAGATCAACGTCTCAATTTAGAAAACAATAAAGCAGTCGACTCATATAGTTCTTTATCAAGACATTTTTAAGTACAATTCAAGTATTAGTTTAATTCATATGAGGCAATAAGTTTAGAATAAAAAATAGCAGCAATATGATAAAAACATCTTTTTTTAATCCCCTAAAAATATATTTAGCGTCATAATTTACTAACTAATTATTTCAATAATAATAGAGACAATGAAAGAAAGAATTCCTTTCGTTTTTTATATTTTCTTTTCAGGCAATAAGAAACACATTATTTTTATTTGTCTGTTATTATCGACTTCTCATATAAAAATCGAGATTAATGTCTATCATTACAAAAACAAAAAAAATATTTCTGTTTCCAAAGTACAAAATTTTCATTTGGTCGTTATAGATTTTTTATGAAGCCTACTTTGTAGTTCTGTGACTATTTTCTCTTATGTTTCATTGCCTCAAAATATTTAGTCCGTACCGTATGATGACGAGTACTTAGCTTTGATGATTCCATGTACATTGCATTTTTCCAGGCGTTAAATTGTTTGATCAATCCTCGTAAAAATGTTTTGGATGATATAAATGACGATATAATTTTTTTAATTACAGTGTTATTGGAATCAAAATTATGTATATTAACTGCACTATTGTTGATAATTTAATGAATAAATAATAATAATAGGCCTACCAAACCTTAGGTTCGATGCCGATGCCACCAGATGCTGCTAACTCAGACTCGTCTAATAATCACCGTTTTAGATCAAGCCACAGATCAGATTTAAAGCAATCCTTCCATGGACGCTTCGGCCTACCACTCGGATGCCTACCGGTCCGTTCATTTTTTTCGAAATTCTTTCTTCACTGAGCCCAACAATTTTGCAAGCACATTTGGGTCTCCGGGATGCTATTAACTCAATTGAGACGTTGATTTCCAAAAGGTACTAAAGGACATTTTTGACGAAATTGATTTTTTTACATATTTGTATTCTCATCATTTAGTTATATCTAAATATTCTATTTGATGTTATCTAATGAACTCTGAAGTCCTTAAAAAACGCGATTTAGAAATACGGTTATTTTCTTAATATACTAATTACGCATTTATTTTCCTTTTAAATAATTCTTTAAAAAATCATTTTATAACTTTAATATGATGTTATTATTATAGTAAAAAAATAATTCTAAATTTTAATGCAAAAAGACCCAAATTAGCTGATTTAATATTATAGTAATAAGAGATTTTCGCGCTTCCTGTAAAATTTCCTAGAATGGATATAGTACCTTTTGGAAATCAACGTCTCAATTATACTCACAGGGTACAATCTCCGCAATTCGGCATTGTGCAATCTTCTGTATTCATATGTGCCTTCTGTTTAGTTCAGCAAAGAAGTTATGAGCACAAACGGTTTTATCACTTAATTGATTTTTCAAATTGAAGAAGTAAACTACACTCTTTTAAACTAAACTTATTAACACATGTTTTTGTTGAATTAATTATATTAACCAAGTAGCCTCATCCCTCTTAGGACAAAGTATTTGTTGACACCTCGAAAACCTGACCGCGCTGTTTAATGCTTTGAAGGATGCGACCATGTTATACATCCGTATACAACAGGAAGAATAATAGTTTTATAAATGTTAACCTTTAAGTTACTTAAAATAAATCTTAAGCTAAGGAATTTTGAAACTAAATAATAAAACGCATTTCCTGCTTTTAAAGGCTACTTTATTTCCTCCTGGATTTCTTTTTTTCTTGTTATCGATTAACCTAAATTCTTGATTTTTTTTTTCCTTTTCTTAAAAAAATATAATCTTTATTGCAATACAAAATAAAATACACAAAACCTAAGTAATGTTGTACCAAAGTAGACCAGTCTCCTAAGTAATCACTTAATAACATAAACATAGGATATAGACGCATTATTAAATAAAAGTAAAAATAAATACAAAAAACTTCCACAATTTAAAAAAAAAATACATCAAATGTATCTTACAGTAATATATGTTTAGTTACTTTGTGTACATACCCCGCTGCGTACTATTTTTGGTATAGTTTTCAATATTTCTTATAATAAAATATTTGTTAATTAAACATTTAGAAAAATATTGTTTATTAAGCTTGTTTATGTAATCTTTAATAATAGGTACTCTCAATTCTGAATTTTTGATTATTTATTTTATGTATGATTTCCACTGATTCTTATTACATTTATTTTGGAGCGTTTGTAATTTTTTATAGTTTAATTTACACATCTAGCTTAATATTGGGCATGCGTGGGTAAGAATTGGTCGTAAACAAGCCTTATATAACAATAATTTATCAGTTACATTTAATTAGAGTGTCTTTTAAAACATGGATATATAGTATAGCCCTGTAGGCTTTGTTACACAAATAATTTTTGTGTTGTGTAAAAGTCGGTCTTTTATCCATGACTAGTCCCAGATATTTGATGTCATTTGACCAAGCTATAGGATTTGTTAATATTTGTTTAAGAAAGTTGGGGGATAGAATGAGGTATTCTCTTTCTAAATAATATTGCTTTAGTTTTGTTTTTGTTAGGATGGGGGTAATCGAGTTGGTGGACAACCCGTGCGGTGCCAAGCAACCGGATTGGTGGGGCCAGCGGGGTCGTCCTAGGGATTCCCTTACGCTATCTATGCCTGGTAGTTAAGCTGATTCATAGGACTTGTTTCTTGATATTAATTTATGTTTTGCAGAACAGATAAATTGGATTTATAAATAACATAAATCAAATAAATGAGTAATTGGTATAATAAGGTATATGTGTTACAAGATAAAAGGTAAAGGTAAAAATGGTGAGATAATATCATACACAATATTATGTAATAAAAATCTGGTGCGGGCAACACACGACTTTCACTTACCTCCATTTTTAAAATCAATAAAAGATTTTTCAAATACAGTTAAAGAGAAAAAATCGTCGGAACCGTTTTTGAGAAAATCGAAAAAAGGTGCAAAATGCATGGTATAAAGTGCCTCTTCTGGTAGACTCATTTTGATGAAAAAAGTTTTGTCACGTCTCGGGCGTAAAGTTGTCTTAAATATGAAATTTCAGTTTCATAGGACTTACCGTTTCCGCCTGGGAGCTACCACACACACACACACACACACACACACACACACACACACACACACACACACACACACACACACACACAGACCTTTTTGCGGGACTTGGTTATTTGGACACAGGGGACCCTAAAACGTGTATTTCCGTTGAAAACTGGAATTCGAAAATTTTCACGATCGCAATACTTCCCCTTACTTTATATAGTAAGTGAAAGTAATAAATTAAATTAAATTTCTATAGAAACATGTGTTTGATTCAAAAATCTATTATATTATTATCTAAAATAATCAGTTAGTTTTATGTTCATTTCATCACTCTCTATTAACTTTTAAAGGCTGGTGTATGAGATGATAATTTTTCTAAAATCTTTAGCTTTCCAACGGTATATCATACATGTATATTACTGCTCTTATGTTCAAAAACGAAAAATTGTATTAAAAAAATATTTTTTCTGTTTTCTCCTTTAGTTGGGTATCAAATTTATTCAATTTATATATTTACTAGTTTTTCATCAGCGTTAACAAGATAATCTAGTTATTATTATTGAATCTACAAAATTAAAGGTACTTTAGGGGAAGAAAATTTAAATTTCGGCCTTTAAGCCCTTTCAGACCATTTTTATCTAAATAAAACCTACATGAAATTAAAGCCCATTAAATTTTACATCGATATAGCGAGTTTAATCAAAATCGTCGGAACCGTTTTTGAGAAAATCGAAAAAAGGTGCAAAATGCATGGTATAAAGTGCCTCTTCTGGTAGACTCATTTTGATGAAAAAAGTTTTGTCACGTCTCGGGCGCATAGTTGTCTTAAATATGAAATTTCAGTTTCATAGGACTTACCGTTTCCCCCGGGAGCTACCACACACACACACACAACACACACAGACACACACACACACACACACACACACATACCTTTTTGCGGGACTTGGTTATTTGGACTCAGGGGACCCTAAAACGTGTATTTCCGTTGAAAACTGGAATTCGAAAATTTTCACGATCGCAATACTTCCCCTTACTATATATAGTAAGTGAAAGTAAAAACACTTTTTTATCCATACCAGTCGAACATATGTTTTTCTTCTTTTTACACATAGTAACAAACTTGATAACAAATAAAAAAAATCTGGTGCGGGCAACACACGACTTTCACTTACCTCCATTTTTAAAATCTATGAAAGAATTTTCAAATACAGTTAGAGATAAAAATACGTGAAATTATTAAGGAATTAATCAAATTGAATTTATGTAGAAACATGTGTTTTTCTATTATGTGTTCTTCTAAAATCTATTATATTATTATCTAAAATAATCAGTTAGTTTTATCTTCTTTTCATCACTCTCTATTAACTTCTAAAAGCTTGTGTATGAGATGATATTTTTTCTAAAATCTTTAGCTTTCCAACGGTATATCATACATGTATATTGTATGTATATACAATGTATGTTCAAAAACGTAAAATTGTATTAAAAAAATATTTTTTCTGTTTTCTCCTTTAGTTGGGTATCGAATTGATTCAATTTATATATTTACCTGTTTTTCATCAGCGTCAACAAAATAATCTAGTTATTATTATTGAATCTACAAAATTAAAGGTACTTTAGGGGAAGAAAATTTAAAATATCGGTATTTAAGCCCTGTCAGACCATTTTTATCCAAATAAAACCTACATGATATTAAATCCTATTAAATTTTACATCGATATAGCGAGTTTAATCAAAATCGTCGGAATGTTTTCGAGAAAATCGAAAAAAGGTGCAAAATGCATGGTATAAAGTGCCTCTTCTGGTAAGCTCATTTTGATGAAAAAAGTTTTGTCACGTCTCGGGCGTATAGTTGTCTTAAATATAAAATTTCAGTTTCATAGGACTTCGGTTTTCGCTCGGGAGTTACTACACATACAACACACACAGACCTTTTTGCTGGACTTGGTTATTTGGACTCAGGGGACCCTAAAACTTGAATTCGAAAATTTTCACGATCGCAATACTTCCCCTTACTATATATAGTAAGTGAAAGTAATAATGATTTCAAAAAACGTTTCTGCGGAATTTAGAATTTCAAATAAAAATTAAATAAGTGGCGTAAACACGGATAATAGAATTTGATAGAGTTAAAATAATTTGAGTTCGAATCTCGGTGCGAGGGGATTTCATCTCGGCATAATCCCTCGCCGTCATTCCCCCAGGCCCAGGAAACCGCTCCCTCCCCCCCCCCCGTATAGCCTTCAAAGGCGCAAGGTAGGGAATAAAGTTTTCTCTTTATTTACCTTGACGTTATATTTATAATAAAACCTTACTCTGAACGCGTTTAAACATATGTCTGGATTTATCAATATCACCAAAATCGCCACCGTTTCGACTACTAATAATTTATTTCGTGTTATTATAATTAATGAAAGAAGAGGATTGGTTTAATGTAATTTTTCTGTTTTCTTTTTTTTCATCCTCATAGACAGCTGTATATTAATAAAAAAAGATGAATAAAAAGGAAATGATTTTCTGAAAATCCTAAAAAGGAGAGATCTATTTGAAATACCTTATAGATTTTGAGTGAACTGGAGATGGAACATTGTGTGTATATAGATGTTTGCGTTTATATAGCCTCCTCCACTCCACTCTCCTCAGATCCAATCATGTGTAAATAAATACCCTCGCTATACTGGATATCCCTTCCCCACCCTTGGAATATTTTTACCCTACTGTTCGCCCTTCCTCCGGCCCTTGTCCCTTATTGTCTGGATCAGGGCTAGGTCCCCTTTCATGAGTATTCTCAATAATTTTTTTTTTCGGATTTATTTTAATATAATAGGAGAATAAGCAAATTTGTTGTCTCTTAAAAAACATTTAAATGCACGTTTCACCAATCCGGACATTATAAGGACAGAAAATATTAAAACTACATAATATTAATTATAATATTTCAATGAAATTTAATTCGGAGGTACAACACAGTGTTGCCACTAATGAAAACAGTGTTGGCAATAATTATAACACTCTCCTACTCTTTGACTTTGGTTTATTCTTTTCAATAATGAACCTTTGTTATCGACCATAAAAATACCCCTCCTCAAAATATGAGGGCTTACGTTTCAAGATACGTAGAACCGGAATAACGAATGAAATTATTAGAAAAGTCTGTAATCATTTGTTCTGACTCGCTCAGTGCTCTCAGAGCCACTTTCAGCAAACCCTATTTTACAGGAGATCCACTTCGCAATCGAACAGTTGGAGGACATCAAAATAAATTTATTTTGGATTCTCAGTCATTGCGGAATATCAGGTAATGAGGAAGTCGACAGAGCAGCAACACAGGCACATTCACTAGAAGAAATAACGCCCTCTGTTATTTCATCATCTGAACTGTTTCAGCCAATAAACGCGAAGATCATAGACGAATGGCAACAGTCTTGGACTGCTCTTGAAAACAACAAATTGAAAAATATCAAACCGACCATCAGCTGCTGGGTCTCATCATCAAGAAAGTGCAGGCGTGAGGAGGTAGTTATCGCCCGCCTGAGGATAGGACACTGCCGTCTCACTCATGAACACCTCATGGCACGAAGGGATCCACCTTGATGTCAACTGTGCAAAGTGACTGTCACAGTTAGTCATATTTTTAAAGAGTGTCCTCGTTATAGTAGAGAATTTGTGAAATGTAGCGTACCACGTAAAGTCTCGGAGGCATTGAGCGATAGTGATGGGGCCGTCGACGGTGTCATTCAATTGGTGAAGAATGTTTGTTTATATCGCCTCATTTAATACATTCAGGTTATTTTGCGCACTTTTTGATATTTTACTCACACTTTTTGTTTATTTATTTAATTTTTTTCCTGTTGTTGCTAATCATCGTGTTTGTAGTTTTAATTAAATCATAATGTTTATTATTCCTATTGTTCTGTTTTATTCTTATTGATTTTTTTTTTTTTTTTTTTTTTTTCTTTTTTTTTTTTTTTTTTTTTCCCTCATCATATTTAAGTTAATCGTCTTCTGAAGATGATTTGGGCAAAAATAACCACTCGCAGTTTTTTGCCCTTAAAACCTAAACAACAACAACGAATGAATATTATTTATTTTATTTATATTTATTTATAATATATATATATATATATTTTTTTTTTTTGTATCATTCATTATTTTTATTATATTCATATTTTATTTTATCTTTTATTTGTTATTATTAGTTATTTATTTTTTATCATTATTACCAATTTCGTTTATTTTATTTTTATTCATCTTTATTTTTATTATTTGTGAATGTTACTGTATTATTTATTTGTTTTAGCATTTTTTTTCGTTGTTTTCTTTTCTTAATTTTTTTTTCTGATATCATTTTGGTAAATCGTTTTTCTTTTTCTTTTGTTTTTTGTAAAGATGTGAGAGCGAAAATAACCATCAGCAGTTTTTTGCCCTTAAAATTAAAACAAAAACAACATCGAATAAAAAAAAAAAAAAAACCATTTGTCCGTTTCTCCGAACCTTCTTCACCAATTTTTTTTTTTAATTCTCTACAAAAATACTAGGCATGCAACGACGATCCTAACTCTCCTAGACGTTGGTATCAGCTTGTTTTTTTTTAATTAGCGGCCGTTTAAAAGTGGAAGTATACGTACAGAGTTTTAGAATAAGTAAAACGAAAAAATTTAAATCTTGCCTATAATATACGCTTGTAACTCCGTTATTTTCAAAGATAGAGAAACAAATTATTAGTGTTTTTAATCAAAAACCGGGAACAATTATAAAAAATAGAAAAAAAATTGAAATTTTACCCACGAATACGCCTATGACTCAGTTATTTTTAGAGATTAAGAAAAACATGTATAGAGTTTTAAAATAAGTAATGCGCGATAAAAAATATAAGATAAGTAAAAAATTTTAATAGCTGCAGTACCACCAAAACTCGGTTATTATCCTTTAATAATATTCCACTTGTCCTAGCTGAACAGATCCGCTACCTAGAACTCCTATTTGCTAACTTCTAACATGCAACCCGCTCACTAGACTAAAAGGACAAGAAGCTGCTCGCCGCTTTCGGTTATTTCAACATTTACTGGACAGACGCTCTAACCTTCCACTTAATTACAAGCTCATCTCCATGACCATCACAAGACCTATCTGGACTTACGGAGTTGTGCTTTGGGGCTCCTCTAAACCACCTAATTCCTCTCGTATCCAATCCTTACTATCTAAAATCCTCAACGCATCTGACTTTGTCACGAATATGCTCATCCTAAAGACCTTAATTTTCCATATGTAACTCATTTGGCCCGAATCAAGTATCAATCGTTCAATGACAAACTCCACTCCCACTCTAACCCACTAGTTTCAATCCTTGCCTCCTCTTCCATTCCTAACAGTCCTCCGAGGCGTCTGAAATGAAGATGGCCTCGAGACCTTCTAGTTTAGAAAATTTTCAAAGGGCTGCCGATGGGTAGCTTCTCTGCAACATTTCTTTTAGGCCATTTACTAGATGTATTGTGCAATACAGTTGTAAATATCAATAAATAATTTTTAAAACAAAGTCTTACCGATTCATTTTCATAACATTTGTTTTTGAAAGGTGGATACCTATGGAAAATGAAAAGATTGACATATCAGGTTAAATATTTCTCGGAAAAATAAAGAAAACAACTGAGTAGTTGTGGGCCGACGAAGAACACAATTTTCTCTGAGATTTGAGAGCGAAGGCAATATATCAGAGTGGCGCGGGGCTATTTTTCAACAACAGCACCCAATGCCCTTCTCAAAATAAATTGAGCCCGACAGATTTTTTCGCTTCAACTACTCCCCTTATAACTGTATCTACGGCTGGGCTCTCGATTGAGACATAAGACTATTTTATAATATATATTTTATGTATCTGTTATATTTCATAAATAAACATAATATTACTCCATCTTCAATCTCAAATTAGTTTATTTTAGTTTACGAACTCTAATACATAACTTTAGTAATTCATTATTTAGGAAAACGCGTGAAAAAAGTTTCCTATTCCGAGAATAATCAGATAGATAAATTTTTATTGGTTAAGCAATTGCTACACAAATTACATTTTGTTTGATAAACATATTAACAAAGCAAAGAAAACAAAATAAATATTTATAAATTCTTCATAAGTGGACAGTCGATAATGTCACAATTATCATAAAAAAAGTAAATAAATATTTGAATATATAAATGTAAAGAAAAACAAACAAAACAGAAAAAAAATTAAAAACAAATCTGAATTCATGATAATAATAATTTTAAGTATTAATTCAAATAAATACAAATGAAAGCTTTTTAAATACAACATGCATATATAATTGGAAAACATTACGAGTAACCTTTTTACTCCGATTTTGTTTTTACTTATGATAAATAATATAATGTAAACGAATGGTTTTAACATTATTATTACCTTATCTTTGGGGAGTCCGTGGCTGAGTAGCTAGCGCGCTAGTCTCTCGCGCTAATGGTTGTGAGTTCGAATCCCAGTCCCGAAGGAACTTTTTCAAGCATTATATAAATGGCGATTCACTTACAGTCTCTCCTACGGGTATGTGGGACCCGTCAGCCAAATGGTGGCCACTCATAGAATTAGGCGTTAAGGAGTGATGACCATGACCCTACCCTATAAAATATTGGGTTGTGTCACATGAAATGTCCGTTTTCAAGCTAAAGGATTTTTATTAAAAATACGATATGAAAACAAGATGATTTTATTCGAAGTATTTACCTTCTTTTTCTACACATTTTTCCCAACGTGACACCAACTTTTTTATCCCCGAACTGAAAAACTCTGAGCTTTAAAGTGAAACAAAATCTGAAATCGCACTTTTCACTTCATCATCATTTTCAAAAAGTTTTTCTTTGACGCAGTTGTCTAAATTCCTGAAAAGGTAAAAAGCTGTTGGAGACAAGTCGGGATAATATGGTGGGTGCGGAAGAACTTCGTAGCCCAGTTCTTTCAATTTATGCACGGTATGTTTTGAAACATGGGGTCTGGCGTTGTCGTGTAAGGACCCTTCCGATTTACCAATCCAGGTTGTCTTTTTAATAATTTTGTGTGCATTTGGTCAATTTCATTGCAGTACGTTGTAGAGGTAATGGTTTCACCTCTTCATGAAAAGGAATAATGAATTATCCCAGCCATGGACCACCATACTGTAACCATCAATTTTTTGGGATGCATTTCGGTTTTGGCATTTGCCCTGCGGTTTAGTCGATGTTCAACCACTGCTCTGACCGACGCTGATTGTCATATGCGATCCATTTTTCATCGCAGGTAATTTTTTTTTTCAAGGGAAGGCTCGGTTTTTTGCCTCGCAAGCAAAGAAACGCAGGTCTCATGGCGTTTCAATTGCTGCCGCCCAGAGAGATCATGAGGTACTCATGTATCGAGCTTTTTAACTTTCCCAATACACTTTAAATGAATGTAAGCGATAGAGAGAGTCCTTTAACTGTTTAGTAGGGCTTTCCTTCCACTGTATGTTTGAGGACATCGTTGTCTATTACGGACGGAGGTCTTCCTCGGGGCAAAATTATCAATTCGGTATCCCCAGCTGAAAACTTAGCAAACCAACGGCGAATGGTCCGTTCATTAACACTCCCTTTCCCAAACGCCTTGCAAATATTTCTAGCGGCCTCAGCTGCTGAATGGCCGAGTTTAAACTCGTACAAAAACATTACTCGAAAATCGCGTGTTTCCATGTTCATATTTGGAGTTATACTAAAATGTGGGTAATTGATCGGGAAGTTAATATTTATAAAACAAAGTTAGAGGATTAGTAACTGTTTACTTTAAATATGTAAACATTCGAAAGAAAACAATAGAAACCTGCAAAATCCTTTTTGTATTTCAGAAACTATAAAAACGGACATTTGATGTCGAACAACCCGATACATCGAGAAACGTGAGTGTAATCTCCCAGGAGATTACATCGCGAGGCCAAGGGCCTACACGAACTGTTACGCCACTGGAAAAAGAAGATTACCAAATCTTTCTTTATTTATAATTCCTTTTTAGTTATTAGAATCAGTTAGATTGTTATGATAAATTATTATAACATTTAAACTTCTGTATATTATTTTAAGATACCTAGAACCCGAAAAACCATTACAAAAAAATGTCTTACACTTATATGAATTAATGAATTATTTAAGAAATAGTAGAGATATAGCGTTTTAAACTTAGCAACGGAGATTGAATGTAAGTTTGTAATGTTGCTATTTTAATTAATTTATATCTCTCTATACATATATAACTTAATTGTCTAAACAGCTATGCAAATTGTTATACTCTGATATAATTATTTAGAGATAATAAAGCTTTGTGTAATAATTTGTAGCCTTTTTTTTTGTACTCTCTCTATAAAACAAACAATTTTATTATTTGGGAATATTAATTAAGCCTGCCTAAGAACATTAGTAACATTGCTTTAAGAATACGTTTCTACAGATAATGAAATAATGGTACAAAATATATATATAATAGACATTCAATAAAATATGTACAATTAACAAAAACTAAAAAGTTTAAAAAAAAAAAATCAGTACACAATGTTTAAAAATTAATGAACTTCTTAAAAACTCGCGTACCTATGAACAATAATTATATATTCTCTAGGAACCCCACAACAGGATTCTCCGTCTATATATAGCGGAGAAAGCTAAACCCGAGTGATCCCAGCATCCCTCCCTTTGCCTCGTCACTAAGGACGCGTTTTGGCGGTTGAAGCGGATATTGACATATAATTATCATACGTGAATAAATCTGTGAGTCCCCTTTAAAAAGCTCTATTTTCTCTATATTAATTATCTTGAGATGATGAACGTTTGGAATAAATTTAATGATTTGTTATTTATTTTGATTCATTATTTTCTTCCAAATGAAGATGTGAGCTTAGAATGTAGATTTCTTCTTTTACTTATTACAAAGAGCCTTGTAGAATAAGCATGCGAAATCTGTCCCCACGCATATAAGCATCAAAATCTTCCCCCACGCATATAAGCACCAAATTCATACCATTAATTCACACCTATGAGTTATGGGGAGGAAAAGAAAAAACTTTTTTTTTTCTCCTGATCAGCTTAAACGATTTTCACGAAGAAAATAAACTCTGCAAATTATTACACAATGGTGTATTATTTGCAAATAACTGTATCAGGATATACCTGTTTAGTTGCAATCAACTAATATAAAAAGCAACAAATAATTCAAAATAAAACGGCCTATCACCACTGCTAATTTCAAAATATCTGCTATTTAGATTATATTTTTTTCGTTTTCTAGGAAATTTAATAATCTATCGAATAGCATTAACTATAAAACGGATTTTTTTATTTAGGTTCTACGTATCTTTAAACGTAAGCACTCAATCTTTGAGGAAGATAATTTATTTATTTTATTTTGTTTATGGATTCATTGTTGAAAGGTTTATTATTGAAAATAGGGTTTCCCAAAAAAGTATCAATAATTTTTTTCCGCTATAATTTTTTAATTAACTTTTCCATGAATAAAAATCGGGTGCGGGCTTTTTTTTCGACTTTCCCTTACTTCTACTGTTAAAATCAATTAAAAAACTATTAAATATACTTCAATTTGAAAATATTTTAAGTTGGTTTTAATAAAACGTGTATTCATTTTCGTTGGAAACTTATGATATAGATTAAATAATATAACTATATTAAATTGTTTATCAGTGATAAGTTTGTTCCCTATTCATCACTTTATATTTTGTGTATCAGATGATATTTTTTGTCTCCAATCCTTACAATCCAAAATCCTTCGAAAAATCCTCAATGCTCCTTATTTTGTCACAAATAAACTCATCCATAAAGACCTTAATATTCCCTTTGTTGCTGAATTGGCCCGAACCAAATACCACTCCTTTCATGACAAACTAGATTCCCACTCTAACCCACTAGTTTCAATCCTTGCTTCCTCTACAATCTCTGATAATCCTCCGAGACGTCTAAAAAGAAGATGGCCCGAGACCTTCTAGTTTAACATAGTCTTTGGGGAGCTGCCAATGGGTAGTATCCCTACATATGAATCATGTCAACATATCTTGTATCACATTAACTAAATTTATTTTATTATACAGTTGTAAATACCAATAAATCTATTTTTTTTTAAATACAGAAATAAAATAGCTATTTTTATTAACAAATTGGCGTATATTATAAACCATTTCTTGTCTTAAATCTTTTGGAAAATCTTAAATGTATATATATATAGTGAAAATCGGTTGAGTCGTTCAGGAGAAAAACAATTTTTGTTTACCTTTTCTCTTTTCCCTTTCTTATCTTCTCTCTTTTAGCGATTAGGATGTTAAAATTTTCAACAGACGGTTTCTCAAAAATGTAAATCAATGGTATAAATTGAATGGTGATATGCATTGGGGAATATTTCACATCCTTTTTTGCTAGGTCCTTTTGTAAAACATTTAATCAATATCTATTTTTTTAAAATAAAAATAAATTTCTACAAATCAGGAATGAACTATATTTAGATCATAAAAAATACATGAATATATTCTTGATGTTAATTGGACTTTCTCCTTCATCATTAAGCATAGCTTCGTACGGGACTCAGTAAACGTCCCATTGAACTGAATTTAGCTTTGATGTGGCATAGACGCCCGTTTGTGGCATTCACAAAGGGCAGTCAGGATGTCTAACTATTTGGAATCGACTGTTGTAGGATGTTTCATAATTATATGTACATCTATCTACGCTTGTTATTGATCAATAGAGATGATTAATGTGCGTAAAGATTTTTTTCGCGCAAATTGCATGACATTGTGTAATTATTGAATTGAAAATTTCTTATGATTGGGTTGTCCGGAAAATGGTGCAGTTTTTCCTTAAATATCTTTATTTACTATCTTTTTATGTTTGCTGGATTATAAAAGCCAAATATATTTTTTTTTTGGTATTTCAAAAGGGACTGAGCGAAATATTATGCAACTAATACAGTTTACACATGCAGTCGTAATCATAGAAATTGTATCTCTCAATAAAGAAAATGTTTCCAAAATTAAACGTAACCGCGCTTATTAAAAAATAAAAAATAAAATAAAAATATGCTGATTACACACAAAAAAAAGAAAAATAATATATATTGATCTCAATTATAGTTTAATGTTTAGATTTGTTTTGTTTTTATATTTATTATTATTTAATTATATATATATATATATATATAATATATATATATATATATATATAATATTTATTTGTATTTATCTCAATTATAGGTTGTTGTTTGTTTTCTTATTTTGTATATATATTATATTTTATTTAATTTGACTTTATCATTGTATACTGTATATATTGTGTGAATGGGATCTTATATCACTATTACTAATGTTCATATAGAAACAAATTGTAATATATCTCAATAAATAAATAAACCAATATATATTGAAAATTAATTAGCACTGCCTAGTGGAACTCCGTTCTCTTGGTTGAACTGCGGAGGTGGCTGCTCCGCACATAACATTGAATTTTCGATTACTTAAAAAAATGTATATGAATTTTAATATTTGCCCATTGATTCCCATGTAAAGACTCAAAAATGTCACATTTCTTCACAGAATTAAATACATTTTTGATGTCTTAAAAATATTGCTAGTACATGGTGCTTCGATTTCATTGCCTCTAGTATTTCTGTTTTCAAGTGTATAATATTGCCTAAGGTACTACGATTTGCCCGAAATCCACTCTTCCAAACATTCCGTAAATTGTGATTTTAAAGATGACATTTTAATCGTAGAGCAAGCATTTTTTTAAAAAAAAATTACATAAACAGCTGGTCAAAACAATAGGTCGATATCTAGAAACTAGTTCTTTAGATTTCCCTCTTTTTAAAACAGGAATGATATTAGCTCTAAGCCTGTCATCCGGAAATGTGTTACAACCTAAGTTGTAGACTATCTTCAGTGTGCTTAAGTAGACTTTAGACCTTAGATCAGTTAAACTAGCTGTAGGGGAAGGAGCGGTGTCAAAATATTACCCATTATCTTTCTTCTCTATAATAAATGCTGGTTCATAAGGATTAATAATTATAATAAATTATAATTATTAATTAATGAATAATTATAATAATATTAATGAACGAAAACGGAAATTATTGATACACTTTTTAATAAAATAAACATAACATAAATTAATAAAAATATACTTATAAACAAACAAAAAAATGAAAGAAACCTTAACTTCTTCTTCTTCTTTATCTTCCTCCTATAGCCTTTACTAGCGTGGAGGGGCCTCGATCCAACGTTGCCAAGCTTCACGATTTCTGCAGAGTTGTTTAAGTTCCTGCAATCTTTTCCCTCCGATCTTCTGGATATATCCGTCATACATCCTAGGCCTTCCGCGCGGCCTTTTTCCAGTGGGTCGAGCTTCCAACACTTTTCTGGGTTCGCGGTCCTCATTCATTCGACAAACATGGCCGAACCATTTTAGCTGTCGCTTCTCGAGGATGGTTTTCAGCGCAGGAATTTTCAGCTCCGCTCTAATTCCTTCATTTCTTACGCGGTCTCTTCTCGTTTTTCCTGCGACCCTACGTAAATACCTCATTTCAGCTGCAGTAATTCGGCTTATTTGTTTGTCCAGCATTACCCAGCTCTCGCTCCCGTAGGTAAGAGTGGGGAGGTATATAGATTTGTAAATGTGGAGCTTCGTCTCTAGCCCCACATCTCGATGGCCAACAATACTATTGCATATACTGTAATAGATTTGATTTGCATTAGCAATCCTGTTAGCAATTTCGTAATCTATTTTTCCCTGTCTATTTATATTGCAGCCTAAGTAGAGAAAGTTATCAACTACTTCGAGAGCCTCGCCATTACAAATCACCTCCACAGTCTCTTTCTCATCTCGAGACAGGACTAGTATCTTGCTCTTGGAGACATTTATGGTCATTCCCTTTCGCTGAAGTTCTTCCTGCCATTCTATTAGAGCTTGCTGTAATTTGTCTTTCGTATCGCAAATAAGGACGATATCATCAGCGTATAACAGTGACTGGCTCAGTATCGTCCTCATATTCCACTTACCAAGCACTGTTCGGGCAGTTCGCCTTTTACAAATTTTATGGATCTCATCCATAAACACTGTAAACAGAAGCGGGCTCAGACTGTCTCCCTGCTTTACTCCTCTATCAATGGGAAAATGTGCAGATTCTGTTCCATTAATCCTACCACTCCTTTAGAATCAGTGTATACAAATTCTATGGCGGAAAAAGATCTATTGGTACATTTTTCGCTGCAAGGGCGTTCCATATTTCTTGACGTGGGACCGAGTCGAAAGCAGCCTTTAGGTCCAGGAATGCGAAATATGTGCTTCTATCTCTGTCCCATGATTTTTCTAATATATTTCTTATGACAAAGATATTATCCTGGGTTTGCCTGCCAGTGCGAAAACCTGCTTTCTCCTCTTCCAGTTGTTCCTCCACAATTCGTCGTAGCCTTTTCTCCAGAATGTGCGTGTACATTTTGTATGCCACGGACAGGAGGCTAATTGGTCTATAATTAGCACATTCCGTTTGACTCCCTTTTTTGTGAATAGGAATAATCACACTGTACTCCCAATCTTTCGGGATTCTTTTGGTATCCCATACCGTCTGAAATAGCCCTTGCAATGCTTTAATGAGCTCTTGTCCTCCATATTTCAGGAACTCGGGGGCGATGTTGTCTCTGCCTGCAGCCTTCCCTGTCTTTAACTGTTCAACTGTTCAAGCTCTACTTCTTCTTCGTTAATGGGTTCATCACTGACTTCGTAGATCGTCTGTCCCCTTTGTTCTCTAACTGCTTCTTTATTAGCGAAGAGTTCTAGGTAGTGTCTACGCCATCTCTCTAATATTTTAGATGTTTCTGTCAGCAATTCACCGTTATTATCTTTAACATTTCTAACTGGCTTTGCTCTTTTGCCCTTCAAGAATTTCACAGTACGCCAAAACTTTTTGATATTTTCTCTATGATTTTCATCTAGGCTCTTCCCGAATTCTTCCCATGATATTCTTTTTTGTGCTTTTACTACTGCTTTGGCCTCATTCCTCGCTCTTCTATACTCAGCCCAGTTATCGGGTGTCTTATGGAGTTGATATGATTTCCATGCTTGCTTCTTTCGGTTTATAGCCGTCTTAACATCATCATTCCACCATTTGCTGCGTTTGCCTTTATAGGTGAATTTTTGTATGCCACAGACCTCTTTGGCAATTCTCAAGATGGAAATTTTGAGGGCACTCCATTGTTTCTCTGCGTCTCCGTCTAAATCCAGGACTCTGAGACTTTCTTCCAATTTGGAAGAATATATTAATATAGAATATATTAGTTAAGAAACCTTAACTAAATGATATTAAATTAAAGAAAACAATTAATAATTAGAACAACTAAAAAAAAAATGAGGAACAGAGAAAAACAAATGTCTATACTGGTCTATGATGAAGGTCGGTGTGGCGATGTATAGTGTAGGCCGGGCCCGGCTGGGTTGGCTTTAGTCTCAACATTAATTAAGCACTGCACTTTGTACAAATAAAATACTGATAGCAGATGAGGTCTTGCTGGGGCAAAGGCTGAGCGAGGAGAGTGAGTCGAGTGTAGCGACGACGCTATCGACCATAAGTTTTTAAAAACAATCGAATTACTACTATTTTATATGTTGCTATTAATGTAACAAGTGATGTATTGTATTATTTTGATTTTAATTCTAAACAAACTTTTATAGAAAACTGAATGAATCACAATTAAATAATAATCAATAAATTTAAATCTAGCCATTCACTCCATATGTTCTACATCACAGTTGCAATTGTATGGCTGCATTTTCCAACAAATTTTATCCACACCAGTACAAGAAATTAGCATTTTCAAGTAGAATGGCTTTGTCATAGGATATATTCTTGAACAATGTTGAAGATAAGTGATGAAAGCTGTATCTAAAAAGAAACATCACATAGAAAAGTCATCTAATATTTATTGTAGAATAACTTTTTTTTATCTGGCCTATTGGTGAAACTACGAGAGATTATTAAATTTTAAAAACTTATTCAATTCCAAACTCTTTTGATGTAGAGTTATTCCTGAGTTCCTACAACTCTTTGTCACATACCTTCTTTGTTGGCGAAAGTTAAAAAAAAATCCGTCAACTCAAAAGGTTTTCATAAAACAAATTTAATTTCCGCTAAAAAATTAAAATACTTTTGAGAAATTTAATTTAGACCTTCCGCAAGGGTGATTTGTGTGGTAATTCTTCCCTCTTTTTTCCATAAATCTTACTGATGACTGGTTCTGCACCAGCAAGTATACTTACTTTATTTTTATCTGCTAAAATTGTTGTGTTTGGTCTTCATTGTGGGCCGTCATCAGGGCTAAGAAAATACCAACTAATACAATCGAAAGGAAAATAACAGTGATTTAACAGTGTTATAATTGTATTAATAATAAGATTAATTGTAATTGAATATGGAAATAAACATTAATATAAAATGATAATTTTGTAATTAAATCATAGTGCGTATGAAATATATCATACTTTATCATTAGAAACTATGAACTTTTTTTTTTCATAATTTGATATCATTTTTACTATTATCTCTTAATAAATTAATATTTCATACGTTGTTATATATTTTGAATCATTTATTTCAAGTAAACAGAAACAAAGATGCTAGGAATGGTTCAGAGGGAAGAAATAAGAGATTTTCCGAATTAATGATTTTTTTTTGTGATACATGATTTTTCGTTTATGTTCAAACGCATATTAACAATACCTACTAAAAACAATATTAATAAACATAAAGAACAACCAAAAAAACCGATTCTCGTACCGCAATTATTTGGAAAATCCCTCCTCACCTCTCTCCGAACCATTCTTCGGTGTTATTTCAAAGCTTTTAATATCCACACACCAATCTATGTAAGACACCAGATTATCTAGAACTATTAGTAAATTTATAATAATTTATTTTATATGTATTTACGAGCTTAACAATATGCAATTAAATTTAATTTAATCTCATATTACTTACTATACATCATTTCTCATCATGCTGTCTTATTACTTTCCATATATAGTTAGTTTATAGTTGTTCATAGCCCTAAAGATGTCCTAAAATTTAACCTGAAAATTTGGCACAATAAAGTTTCTATTACCACTCCAACCAACCTCTCCTTATATAAGGAAGTTAATATAAACATTTAAAAGAGCACACACTGCCTTCCATTCCTCACCCAATCACTTTATTTCATAAACTTTTTATCAGTTTTTCATATTTGTCGACGTTTCGGGTGGCTAAAGAGTGGCTCTCACAGTGAGCCAATGAACACCAATATGGACAAGTAGCAGTGTGCTATGAGATGGAATGAAGGATGAAATAAGATATAGTAATTATATAATGGAAAAGGAATAAGTCTTGAAAATGGGGAAACAGCCCCGAAACGTCGACTAATATGAAAAACTGATAAAAAGCTTATGAAATAAAGTGATTGGGTGAGGAAAGGAAGGCAGTGTGTGCTCTTTTAAATTTTTATATTAAGAAAACTCCAAAAAAAAATAAAAAGAAATGAAAGGAAGTTAATGTTAACCAATTAACTTTTTTTTAAATTTTTGTCTTGCTAACAGTTGTCCGACAGGCCTCACATACCCGGAAGGTGGCCTTGAGTGAATCCCCTTTTAATTGTTGTATATCCTTTAAAAATTCAGGGTCATTATTAATAAAACAGGTATCTTCTGACCGGGAAAGAAACAAAATTACGGACAGTGTGGAGGTAGGTTTTTTTTTCTTCTTTTGTTTTAAACAAAACCAGAAGGAAATAGTAACTTATAATACACTTAAAGTATAAAGCACTTATAATGGATAAGAGCACTATCCACCGATAACCTCTCATCTTCATGGCTGATATGAAATTTGGTGATTTCATCATATTTCAGGATTAATCGAGATTCTGATTTACAATATTCATATTTTTACATCATCGTTTCATTCGTTTTTTTTTTTCTTCTAAACTTCTAATTTCGGAAAATAAATTGCTAGATTCATGCAATGAAGACAATAGTTTTATTTTTTAAATAATTTGAGTAGTGCATTTTGGAAATAGCCTTGTAAATTAAATGATGGACAGATATAAATATACATTAAAATTAGAAGCCATTTGCAGTATACGATACTTCATGATGCTTTTTCGACATTATTAAAATTTATTTTATTTTCTAAAACACCCATTTCTTTTTCATTTCAATAATAATAAGCATTTGAGAAAGAAAAAAAAACTTTAACGGATGCTCCATCACCATTCGTATAGCTATAAATCTTCTGTGGGATAGATTTTCTTGGGGGAAATGTTGACCCTAGACCGTTAAAAGTTTTACGGCCCCGCCGATTTTACAAGCTCGTATCCCTTCCTCATCCTCTGAGAGCAAACTGGATTTCCCTCCGTCGACCTCGTCAAGTTTTATTTATGAGTTGTTTTATTGTATTCAGGCGCTTAGTTTAATTTTATTTTATTATTTTTTTAAATATATTATTTTCTTTTGTTTATATTAATGTATTGTTTTGTTGTTATAAAATTGTCCATTAGTAGGGTAAATATGATATAGATAAAGATTAGATATAATTACATTTTCTATATTACCAAATCTATCTTATATATTAAAATAGTTAATGAAATATTTCGGTTATGCATTCAGATTTTTCATAAAATGATATTTTAGTAACTTTATATGTAAATGTCTTTAATAATAATTTTCTGAGAGCATGATTTGTAAATAATTAGAAGATTCTAAGATAAAATAATTGACAGTCAAAAATGATGTTATACTTGACGAATCTCAAAACGGAAACAACTTTTAAAAAGTGCAAAATGAATTCATAACAATAAAAATTTTATAAAATGAATTAATCACATAAAAACGTTTAAGATTACATTTTATCTCAGAAAAAAAAATGCTTAAATTTTCTTTAATCTTTAATAGAAATAAAACCTTCTTAATACTTAATTATTTTATGTTTTTAAAGCTAAACTACATTCAACAATGAAAGCAGTGTTTAAGTTTTCATCAAAAACGTTGTATCTAATTTATTTTTTACGAAATACCTAATAGGAAAAAAAAGTAAACTAGTGGGGATTTTCGGAATTAACTTTTGGAAACAAATTTTAATTACCTCTTAAGATTTTTTTTTGTCAAAACACAAATACATATAAAATAAATCATTAATCATTTTATATTGAGTCCTTCAATCAAAACTGTCATGGAAATCAGTAGCTTAGGTAATCAGTTTAAAAAGATGGTTCCAGCTTATTTAATCAAATGAAAGTTTTATTTTAGTAGCAGATAACTTTCTTCACGATTGGTATAAAATATCAGGGCTTTAATCAATAATTCAAGGAACAGTTATATATTTTTTTATACTGGATATCTTCAAGTATGATGTGTTCTTTATAAAAAAAAACCTTCCTTTTTTTTTTTTTTTTTACTCTTTCCTGTGGGTAGAATACGACAATAGAAATAGAAACAAAATTTATTCTGGGACTTTGTCCCTTAAGATTAACATGAAATTTACAAGTAAAGGTAGCACATCTGGCCAGAAAACATTAAATAGATATAATTATGTACATAAATAAAAGAGGTAGAAAAATAAATTTATATAAATTCACCTCTTTTACCTATGTACATAATTATGTCTATTTAATGTTATCTGGCCAGATGCGCTACCTTTACTTGTAACTTTATGTTATTCTTAAGGAACAAAATCCCAGAATAAATTTTTTTTTCTATTTCTATTTTTCTAAATGTATGTACATATACACACCTATATGTACCAAAGATAAGAAAAAGCATAACAAAGTAAAGTCAATCAAATGATATCTCCGTTTTCGTCAATTCATTCTTCTAATTCATTGTTCCTTTGCCAGTTTCTGTTCATTCTACTTTCAGCCTCTTAAAAGGTTATCAAGTTCGGTAATCGATCTAAACTCATTCGTTGTAAGTGGTCGTACCTCATTTAATTTCTTTAATAACTCCTAAAACGTTCCTTTTAACTTATATTCTCTGATTTCCTGGTTCCTGACTCGCTTTTTCCTTGAAACCCTAATAAATCTCGAGATATTCCTTAATTAAATTAATTAAACGTGGTCGCTTACTTGGAAAGACGAACAACGTCTCCAGGTTTTCGTGAATAATTCTTTACGTGGGATCACTTGTAGCTGGGTGGCTAGCGTAACAGCCTCCCATGCCAAAGGTCACGGGTTCAAACCCGCAGGTGGTCCTAGGATTTTTTAATGGGAGTAAAAAATCCTTAGTTACGCCGTCCTTCGGAGGGGACGTTAAAAGGTGGTCCCGAGCCTGTGCGATGTCAGGTACTCGTTAAAGATCCCTATCCTAATAAAACCTGGATAGGCAAAATTTAGGACTCCCACTGTAGCATCGTCCGATTAGCCCTAGTTGCATAAAAGTGACGTTAAACGAATAAACAAACAATTCTTTACGTAAAATATTTGGTCAAAATAAAAATTAAAAAAATAAAAGGGATGAAGCCAATGAATACTTTAAAACGCTCCACGCCGAAGAATTACAGAGCTTGTACCTTTAGCCTCTTTGTGCAAGGTTAAATGTAAAAACAATAGTTGCTCAGGTTTTAAACAGAACAATTTAATCAATTAATTAATAAATACAAACGAAAATAATAGGAAAATAAACAAAAAAAGCCTTTACAAATTTAACATTAACAAAAGGCAATAAACATAAAAGAGATAATTAACTTACAATAAAGAGCTCTGAATTAAAAAAAAAAAAAGTATTTTATGTAGGCCTGTGATATCACCGTTCCAGACTCACTCGCTGTGTGTAATCTTCCTTCATAAAAAACATATTGTTTTAAGTAAGTGATACTCACTCGGTTATTTATCGATAAATAGGCTATCGAGCGCGTCGCTACAGGGCTCCTTCCAAATAACAGCATGGGTAAACCTTACTGGAGGTTTGCTTGTCTTGCCCGAGGAAGTCTTGATTCCGGCTGTAGTTTTCCAAAAATTGTGTTTTTCTCTCAATAGAAATTGAAGCAGCAGTCTCTGAGTCAGTTCCGTCATTAGCCAATATAACCTATTTAAGTTATTAATTTAACAAAAAAATGTTTAATTAATTAGCAAATACTGTATTATTTATTTACTTTAAAACTATCGGGGTCACCAATTTAGCCTCGTTGTGCAAGGTTAAATGTAAAAACAATAGTTGCTCAGATTTTAAACAGAACAATTTAATCAATTAATCAATAAATACAAACAAAAATAATAGGAAAATAAACAAAAAACGACTTTACAAATTTAACATTAACAAACGGGACTACATCACTTACAGATCAAATCATCCAGATAACACATCCCATGCAGGCTCATGTATCCTTATTCACAAATCCTTACCCCACTCCCTGATTCCCTCTACTCCAACTGACACCATTCAGTCAACCTCTATCACCTTATCCTGCCACCCCTTTACCACAACGATCTCAGCTGTATACTGCCCTCCTGGTAATTCCCTATCCTATAATCACCTAGATACCTTATTCAGATCCTTTGGTCCGCGCTTCATTGCTGGTGGTGACTACAACGCCAAAGACCAACGGTGGGGATGTCGAACATCCAATACTCGTGGCAGGATTCTTTCCCAGGTCACACATTCCAATAGCTATTCCGTCCTATCACCATCAGACCCTACTTATTGGCCAACATCCCTTAAAAAACGCCCCGATATACTCGATATATTCGTTACATCCCAAATACCTACAACCCAATCCACGATAAAAACCTTAGATGACCTCTCCTCAGATCACAGTCCAGTTCTGCTTCTCATGCACTCCTATCCTCTTCCCAAACCTTCTTTTCCTTCACTGATTACTGGACATGTTAACTGGGACAATTTTCGGGTTGACATGGAAAGCAAACTTGACTTGACAATTCCATTAAAAACCAAACAACACATTGACTCAGCCATTGAACATCTCACAAAAACAATTGAGACAGTTATCCATGACAATACATCACACCCTACAAACAAAAACACTCAAGACCTTAACAATAACTTGCCACGACATATCCGAACACTTCTAAAAGAAAAACGACTAGCAAGGACTAAGTGGCATAAAACTAGGTACCCATCTGACAAAGCTCGTTACACCCAACTTACTAACAAATTAAAAAAAGAAATAAGAAAATTTAAAGTACAGACTTTACAAAAATTTACAGAAAACCTCAACATCTCTGATAAATCCTTATGGATAACAACCAAAAAACTCCTTAAATTTAAATCCTTTAATCACCCACTCCTCACTGAATCCAATAACTGGTCCCGATCAGATCAAGAAAAGTCACAAGTATTTGGTAAACACCTCTTCAATATTTTTAACCCTCATCCAGATATCCTAAATCCAACCCACATTGAACATGTTGAGGCAGAACTAACTATCCCCCTCCCAATGTCCCTTCCTCCTAAAGCCTTTCATCCATCTGAAGTCATAAACATAATTAAAAAATTACCCTCTCAAAAAACCCCAGGCCATGATCTTATTACACCTCACATCCTTAAACAACTTCCTCGCAAAGCCGTACTTTTCCTTACCTATATATACAATGCAACTCTCAGATCCACGTATTTTCCTACTTCTTGGAAACTTTCAATAATAAAAATGATACAAAAACCCAATAAGCCTCCTGAACATCCGTTTTCCTATCGTCCTATCTCTCTTTTGCCCATTATGGGCAAAATCCTAGAAAAACTCCTCCTAAAACGATTTTATCCTATCCTAGAAAAGAATCACGTTATCCCTGACCACCAGTTTGGATTTCGAACATCCCATTCTACAATACAGCAATGTCACCGCGTGGTGGATGTAGTGTCCTCTACATTGGAGCGCGGAATGTACTGCACTGGAGCCTTTCTTGATGTAGAACAAGCATTTGATCGAGTCTGGCACCAGGGACTGCTTTACAAACTCCGTCAATTCCTCACCCCTACATATTTCCTATTAATGCGTTCCTACCTTACTGGCAGAACCTTTCAGGTTAACCATAACTTTTCCTACTCATCCATATTTTCCCAATCTGCTGGAGTGCCTCAAGGTAGTATCTTAGGTCCTATCCTCTATTCCCTTTATACAGCTGACATTCCACTCCATCCTCATACTGTCCTCAATACTTATGCTGACGACACGTGTGTCTTATCTGTCCATAATGATCCAACTACTGCATCCCAAACCCTTCAGTCCCACATCACAGCTATTGAAGAATGGTGTCTAAATTGGAGGATTAAAATAAACCCTAACAAATCCCACCAAATCACCTTTACCCTTCGTCGCAAACCAATGAGTTCCTGCCCCCCAGTATCTTTTAATAACATTACCCTTACTCCTGTTGAGCAAATCCGATACCTAGGTCTCCATCTTGACAAGCGCCTTACTTGGAATCCTCACACCAGACTGAAACGACAAGAAACTGCTCGAAGATATCGATTACTACAACACTTACTAGACAAACGTTCAAAACTTCCAGTATATTACAAAAGACTCATTTACACCACTATTATCAGACCTATTTGGACGTATGGAATCGAGCTTTGGGGCTCTACGAAACCATCTAATTCCTCCCGCATCCAGTCCTTACAATCCAAAATCCTTCGAAAAATCCTGAATGCTCCTTATTTTGTTACAAATCAACTCATTCATAATGACCTTAACATCCCATTTGTTGCAGACATAGCCCGTGATAGATACTCCTCTTTTCATTCTAAACTCCCTGCCCATACAAATCCACTTGTCCGTAATTTATCTTCCTTAGATATCCCAGATAATCCTCCAAGGCGACTGAAAAGAAGGTGGCCTCGGGACCTACTGAGTTAAAATAGTTAGTGAAGTGCTACCACTGGGTTGTTCTTTCTCAAGACATTTTCATGACATTTGTTTTTCATTCCTCATATTTACTTATTGTGTTGTTTAATACAGTTGTAAATTACAATAAATAAATAAAAAAAAAAAAAAAAAACATTAACAAAAGGCAATAAAAATAAAAGAGATAATTAACTTACAATAAAGAGCTCTGAACTTAAAACAAAAAGTATTTTATGCAGGCCTGCGATATCACCGTTCCGGACTCACTATTAGAGTTTATTAGATTAAACTGTGTTAGCAAGGAGTGATTGTATCGGCATGGAACCTCCGGGTTCGTTAAGCCTATTATTTCAGAATTTCACACTTGCTTAGCTTTCGCTGGGAATATTGAAACTGAATGACTCAAGGGTTTGGCTCCAATTGTAATGACCTTTATTTGAACCGCTGGTAGAGTTTTAATGGGTGGATAATTCTTCGTTGGAAGGATTCTTGTGTTCTTTCAGGATTCAAACCGTTGCAAGACACTATGAGCTCTCCAATCCGTACAGTTTCTTCGGCTCTTCCGCCAATTTTCGTTATTTTTTTTCTTCTGAGTAACTGTATTCTGAAGGGTGTCATCCGATGGCACACCTATCTCTATTATTTGTGCCAGCTTTTTATTGTGATTGATAACCAAGATATCTGGCCGATTTTTTAACACGGTGTGTTCGGTAATAGTCGGGTGATCCCAGTAAATCTTAATTTTGCGATTAGTAATAATTGGTGTTTGTAATATGAAGAAAGCTCAAGAGATTCATTCCTTTAATGCGATTGCCTGGTGAATGATCTTTCGCTAAATTGTTATGTCCCTGCAAATACTGCTTACCAGCTAGGATTTGACATCCCTAGTGTTGTATACTTCCGGCTACCTTTTTATGTGAGCGACGTAACTCACTGATGTTCTCTCCACAGATATGCGTCCTGTATGCTCTTGTTGCTACTATCTGCTCCTTAATAAACAACAGGACCCCTTCAGTTTCTTGGAAGAGATTGCCACCTTTCAACCATATTAATGATGCCTAAAAATCTACACCAGTATCTATTACTAAAATCGTTTATGTAGAGCCTTTTTTCCCACGTTTTTGTTAATATAGCAAAGACTAATTCGCTGTTCAAATTCATATTAGCTAACAAATTGAAAGAAGTGTGATTTGCGTCTAATGATCCTATAATACAGAGAACGTTACTTTTGTGATTAGTAATATAGTTTCGTGATTTTTTTTCTTGCTAGCGACATAACTTAAAGAGGCTGACTAGACCACGACTCCCCGATTCGCCGGGAAGATAAAGTCTTGACAAGGAAGATTTTGGGTGTCTTTTCCTTGAAAGCACTATCTGAACTCTAAGAACGCGATATAACTGTTTTAGTCTACTTAAGTGTTCCAAACGAATATGCCAAGGTATTGCCCACATGTTCAATAACCTGATAATATTTCGTCCACTTTAGTGAGATTTAAGTATTAGCTTTCTACAAAACTTAAATTTATCCTAAAAAGATTTCTTTGAACTGGCTCAAATTTTTAGCACTCAGTGTATTCCTAGGCATTTGAAAGGTATTATTATTGCTAGCATCGATGTTATTTTTCCTGGAACTAGTTTCCGATATTGAACCTAGTCGGCTACAATGTTTCACATTATCCACATGTGCAACACTCAGGCCGCTCCCTTGAATAGTTGTTTTTTGTTCTTGTTTTTTTCTTCATGTTTTTTTATTCGCACCTGTCAAAAGCAATAAGTTACAATAAGCAAATGTACTATAGAAACATAAGCAGCGATAATGATAGGCAAGGGGTAGGAAAGTGCCCAGCAGCACCCCTTCCTAGGCTTAATGTAGTAGATTATGTTTCTCATCCAACTTCTTTTAAGCCTTTTACTAAAATCCTCAATGGTAATTTGTAACAATGCTAATTCCTAAATTTTCTGTAGCCTATATTTTTCTTTACCTCTGAAATGTAAATATTCAATCTATAAATTATTGTTAAATAATGCTGATTCATAAATAATCCATAGCCCATATTTCTCATTAACTCTGAATTGTAAATATTAATCCCTAAATTGTTACTAGTTGAAACTCGATAATTTGATCGCTAATATTTTATTTTTTGTTGTTTTTTATACTTTTATCTTATTACTTACTTTATAGGCGTTCCATCTAGGGTTGCCTCTCCCAGTCAGTGCAAAGCTCCAAGCGCTTTGGTCCAACGAATCATCTTCTTGCAGGCCTCGGCCAGCCATTTCTTTTGGACTCCTTCAATCCACCTGCTTCTGGGTCGTCCACGCCCTCTCCTTTCTGGCGGAACCCAATCCAGGATTCTATTGGGCCAACATTCCTCTTGCATTCTTTTAACATTCCCATACCATCTTAGGCGGCGTGCCTCGATCCTTTCACTCACTGATGTACCCCCATCCATCCTCTGGCGAACAACTTTATTCCTAACTTTGTCTAGCCTGGTGTCTAGCCTTTACCCTCGAATACAAACGAGAGTTCATTGTCCATGTTTCCGAAGCGTATGTCAGGATAGACTCGCCTGTGGCTGAGAAAATTCGGCGCTTGTTCTCTGTAGAAATCTCGTATTCCAAAGGACTGGATGTAACATTCGGCTAGCCTTACGAGCCTGTCCCACCTTCTTTCTCACGTCATGCACAGACGACCCTGCAT
Organism: Piezodorus guildinii; assembly: GCA_023052935.1. Lineage (NCBI taxonomy): Eukaryota > Metazoa > Arthropoda > Insecta > Hemiptera > Pentatomidae > Piezodorus > Piezodorus guildinii. The sequence goes on from CM041293.1 coordinate 70,992,928, forward strand.
ATACTTTTATCTTAAGAATAAATAAATACATAAAACCGCGCTTTCATTCATTAAGTTACTCTTTTAAATATCCGTATGTGTAATGAATAAGGTTTTACTTTTTAATTGAAAGTCTCAATTTTCCTCAATCAAAGTTACAATAGCACATTAGTAGAAAAAGGCTAACCCATAATTACTCAACACGTTTTAGTTTTTATTAAGGCATAATCTTATTATGTTTTTATAGCTACTTTGCAACATAAATGACTATCTCCTTCACTCGTAAATGAACCCTTTTACATAAATGATCAACATTTTTTAGAATTCAGAAATAAGTTATATTATTTTCTTAAACTAAATCGGTTTTTAGCCTATTGAAATAATTTTTAATAAGCCAATAACAATTGAATATATGAGTTCCATAGGAACCTACACACATCAAACATGGATATGAAACGCAATATTCTCAAATATATCTATATATGTAAAAATGAATATAGTCTTGGTGATTGCATTACGCACGAACGGCTTGGCCGAGTTTCCTGATTCTTTTTTGTTGTGCTCATAACAGTCAGGAAAAGGATCTCATGAAAGAAAAATAACAAAAGCTACTTAGGCCTTTTTAAAAAAAAAAAAAAAAAAAACTATTTTAAGTTAATTATAATTCCCCCCTCTCTCCCTCTCTCACACCCCTCTCTCTCTCTCTCTCTATCTATCTATCTATCAATCTATTTATACGTATATTTAACACACACATATATATAATATATATATATATATATATATATATATATATAAAATATATATAATATACACACATATTTAAATGAATCCGCATTTTCCCTTAGTGATCGAATCACGGGTTAACGGCTTGACCGATTTTACGATTTTTTTTTTTTTTTTTTGTCGCGTTTATAACAGTCAGGAGATGGAAGAAAAGTTATTTTAGTAGTTGAGGTTTTTATTTATTTATTTTATTATTATTAAGGTATCTCTCTATCTACACATATAAATATGAATTCCTCTTTTTCTTGGTCACACGTGAACGGATTTACTGATTTCGCCAAGTTATAGTTAAGACAGGACATCGTCTGTCGGGTCAGCTAGTTTGTTATAAATATTTTAGCTTTTTGCCTAATACTGATCAGATTAAGACGATTTTGTCTCCATATGGTAAAAAATTTGATTTTCATTCAAATCAGTATTTTTTCATTCACTTAGATAACGATATTTTTCAAACCCAGCCTTTGTGTACATCTAAACAGTAAAACGGACCTCCAGGAAAAATTTGAGCTTCACAACTATAGTCATTTTTGGGATCCTATGATGACCAGAAAATTTAGTTAACTGCCACGTTCTTTTATAAATACAGATTATAAATTATAATTTAATTTGAAGGATATATTAAATGTAAATCTCAAGATAGTATTGGCCTATGTTACCTTAAAATATTCATAATATAATGCATATTATTAATCATTTTCTTTATTAAACTTATTTAAATTTATGTGAAGTTGACGATTGTAAAATTACTTCATATAAATTTGGCTTGATAAAAACTTTAGGTCATTAGTGCCAGTAATGATTAAATTACTTATATGACAGACACTAGCGGTTTAAGTAATATTGGGTACGTCAGATAGGGCTTCCGATGTAGTTGCTAAGTTTTCAGCTCCCCGTTTTAGTTAAAACTTGGTAATGAGTTTGTCTCTGGGGATTAATCTCAAACTTGAAATACAATGAGATATTGTATTCCGTATATAACCTCTCTCATGCGGCTCACAATATGTGAGCGATATACAGGAAAGTCTGTTTAGAACTGTTGTAAGGCATAGTGATATTAAATCGCTGGTATTCCCATTGAAATAATTGGAATACTCTGAAAATGTTTTAATTGAATTTACTAGGTTTTTCTTATGTTACACACACACACACACACACAGATACAGACTCGCTGTAATTATTTTATATTTATTTTCATGCACTTAAAATGGATAAATATAACGCAAGCATCAGAAATAGGACGTAAAGGTCAGCAAATGGAAATATTTGTAGAGGATCAAAGACAAAACTTCCGCAGATACGAAATAGCTAACCAGTGACCGGAAATACTGACGGGGTCGGAATGATGCATCTCCATCCCACAAAGCAAAAGAAGAAAGCGAAAGAAGAATCGGGACTTAATGATGATGAATGGATTGAGCTGAGAGTTTCGATAAATACGCAATACTTCCAAAAAAAAAAAAAAAATGGTTTTTCTTTTATACTATACACAAGACATTACTTCAAAATACAAAAAATAATAATAATAAACTAATCGCGCTTAGATCTAGAAGGTAGATTAAAAATCTGGTGCTGGCAGCACACGACTTTCACTTACTTCGGTTGTTAAAATCAATTTAAGAAATATTAACCTTTGTTAATAGTCCCTTTGCGAATGAAGACTTTCGGCGGGATTAGGTAACAGAACGAAGCGAATTTCTCGAATGCGTTGAGTGACTTACATGATGCAATAAACTTATCTCATATATAAACCTTGTAAACCCGCTCATAATCACTTAGGTTTATGCCCTATTCATTTACTATACCTTCTACAACTTTTTATATAAGATAACATGTTTTCTTAAATCTGTAGGTTTTCAACTGTACGCCGTATATTACTATGCAGATTACTTATGTCCGGGCAAAATATTTTTGTAGATAAATACCTTCTTTTTTTTTATCAATGTTAATACGATTAATTTTTTTGGTATCTTCTTCTTCTTTTCCTTCCTCTGGAAGCCTTTCAGCGTAGAGGAGCTCTACCTACCGGAGCCAGTCCTCTCGATCTTTTGCCTTTTGCTTCATTCGTTGAGCGATTCGTTGAGAGGCAATTCTTTTTCCTTTCCCAACCTGGCAACATAGCCATTGTACCACATCCTAGACATACCTCTGGGTTTGTCTGACTTAAAACAGCTACTACTACAAGTATTGCCCAGCAGTGTGTGTGTGTGTATGTATGTATATATATGTAATTCTTCTTCTAATTTAAATGAATTAGAAGTTATGCGATGCTAAAATAAAGTTTTAATTATTACAATTTGTAATAATAATCAATTGGATAACAAACATAATTTACAATGAACCTACCTAAAATAAAGAATTGTTTAACAGTCCTTTGATTAATACATTTAACTAACATAACATAGATATAACCTCCCTTAGAGAAATATTTACATATGATTATGAAATCAAGAATAATAAAATTCTTGATTTTACATATATATTTTCATATAATGTAATTTCCGAGAGCTCAGCCGAACCAGGATGTTTTTCATCTGTGCACTGTTAAATATTCCGAACTCAAAGGCGATAGCCATGATTAATTAGCGATTCCTGAAACTCCTTCATGCCCCTGAAAAAATAATGGCTGTGTGACCCAAGTTTTTAAAGGAGTCATTAGGAGGCCTTTCAAGAACTGCCTTCCATACTAGCAATTTATCACTTATGTTATTTATCATGTTCTTGATATTTATTTCCATCACATCATCACTATGCTACACATCTCTGTATTATCGGATAATATAATACGGAAGATTCTCAAGTTGGCATTTTTTTTTTTCAATCAAGAACACGGTGATCAAATAATAAATAATGAGAAAATAATACTTATTACTTTCTTAGCAATTATATTAATTATTTTTATGTAATTATTGATTTATTTTTACTTTCACTTACTTGTATATGAAATATTTATTAGGGGAAAGTATTTCAATCGAACAAATTTTGAATCGTGTTTTCCCCGAAAAAAAAAAAAAACCGTTGGGTATCGCAAAGTCTCGCAAAACGATCCGTGGGTGTGTATTTGTCTGTGTGTCCGTGTATGGCAAGCCCAGCCTGAAAACGATATAACAATATGTTTCAGCTGGCTGGACCCTGAAATTTCATATTTTAAAAGCTCATATGCCTGATATGTTACAGAATTTGTTTTATTAACATTGGCCAAAAAAACAATAACATCTTTGTACCATGTTTTTCTAACCGATTTACGTTTTTTCTGAAAATGAGTAACGATTTTGATTAAACTCGCTAAATGGATGTAAAATTAAATAAGCTTTAATATTATTCAGGTTTTATTCTGATTTAAATAGTCTGACTTTAATCTTTTAGATACAAACCGAATCAAGAACCAAGAAAAATAATGGAAGCTCGTTCAACTGCAAAAAAAAAACCTAGAGGTATGTCTAGGATGTGGTACAATGGCTATGTTGCCAGGTTGGGAAAGGAAAAAGAATTGCCTCTCAACGAATCGCTCAACGAATGAAGCAAAAGGCAAAAGATCGAGAAGACTGGCTCCGGTAGGTAGAGCTCCTCTACGCTGAAAGGCTTCCAGAGGAAGGAAAAGAAGAAGAAGATACCAAAAAAATTAATCGTATTAAAATTGATTAAAAAAAAGAAGGTATTTATCTACAAAAATATTTTTCCCGGACATAAGTAATCTGAATAGTAATATACGGCGTACCGTTGAAAACCTACAGATTTAAGAAAACATGTTATCTTATATAAAAAGTTGTAGAAGGTATAGTAAATGAATAGGGCATAAACCTAAGTGATTATGAGCGGGTTTAAAAGATTTATATATGAGATATGTTTATTGCATCATGTAAGTCACTCAACGCATTAGAGAAATCGCTTCGTTCTGTTACCTAATCCCGCCGAAAGTCTTCATTCGCAAAGGGACTATTAATAAAGGTTAATATTTCTTAAATTGATTTTAAAAACCGAAGTAAGTGAAAGTCGTGTGTTGCCAGCACCAGATTTTTTATTCTTTACCGATTAGTTTATTATTATTATTTTTTGTATTTGGAAGTAATGTCTTGTGTATAGTATAAAAGAAAAAACATTTTTTTTTTTTTTTGGAAGTATTGCGTATTTATCGAAACTCTCAGCTCAATCCATTCATCATCATTAAGTCCCGATTCTTCTTTCGCTTTCTTCTTTTGCTTTGTGGGATGGAGATGCATCATTCCGACCCCGTCAGTATTTCCGGTCACTGGTTAGCTATTTCGTATCTGCGGAAGTTTTGTCTCTGATCCTCTACAAATATTTCCATTTGCTGACTTTTACGTCCTATTTCTGATGCTTGCGTTATATTTATCCATTTTAAGTGCATGAAATAAATAATAATTACAGCGAGTCTTTAAACCAATATATGAAAGCTCCCTTTCTTTTTTCATTTAGTTTTAAATCTTATAACATAGATTTAGGCTTTTGTGGAGTCTAGTAATAATAAACTTTTTTTTTTGTTTTTTTATTTTATTTTATTTATTTTTTTTTTATTGAGATATATTACAATTTGTTACAAAATGAACAATAATAATATTGATATGAGACCACATTCATACTATATATACAGACAATAATAATAATAGTCAAATTACATAAAATAGAAAATAAATAAATTCATATATATATATATATATATATATATATATATATATATATATATTTCAATAAAATAATAATAAATAAAAAACAAAACAACAACCTATTATTGAGATAAATAAAAAGTTGGCAGAAAAATAAACATCTTACACACAATCATAACTATATACAATATATAAAACTGCTAAAGGGACCCCAGCACGCGCTTTTCCTTCCACTTGTGGAGAAAAAAGCCGAATTCAAGAGATCCCAGCTCCTCTATCCCAGCCGCATCCCTGGTCTGAGCCAGTGGAGGCTGAGTTAGGGCGCTGTAGCCACAAACATACCGTACATGAGTGGAGGATCTGACCAGTGTCAGAACTCCAGTTTAAATGTTTACAATACGTCTCGCGGCCACTGCCGTTTCAATCTTCGAGGAGGATTGTAGGGATGGGTGGTGCTGGATAGGGGTTGTGCTAGAGGGTTAGGATGATGACTAAGGTTCTGATAAAAAATTGAAAATTTGGATGGTACCAGGTCTAAAACAAACGGAATATTAAGGTCATGGTGTAGGGTACAGTTGGTAACGTAATAAGGAGCATTAACTATTGTTCGGAGGACTTTGGATTGGAAGGATTGGATGCGTTTGATGTTAGAATGTTTAGCTGTCCCCCACAGTTCAAGTCCGTAGGTCCATATAGGTTTCAGTACTGTCTTGTATATTAGTAATTTGATGTCAACTGTAAGATGAGATTTTCTGTTTAGTAGTCTGTATAACTGGCCGAATCTGCGGTTGAGTTCTTTTCTTTTTAGTCTTGTATGTGGGTTCCACGTCAGTCTTTTGTCTAGTAAAAAGCCGAGATACCGGACTGTGTCTGAGGAAGGAAGCGGTATGGAATTGAAATTAACCGTTGGACAGGATTTGCGTCGAAGGGTGAATGTGACGTGAGTGCATTTGCTTTCGTTCACCTTAATGCGCCAAGCATTACACCAGTCTTCGACTAGGGAAAGGTGCTTTTGGAGATTTAGCGATGCTCCTTCAGGATCGGAATTGGATGACAAAATGGCGGTATCATCAGCAAATGTTGCCAGAATGGTATCGGGATCGGTAGGGATATCGGCGGTGTAGAGGTTGTAGAGGACGGGCCCCAAGACGCTGCCTTGAGGAACACCGGCCTCAACAATATAATGTTTGGAAAATTCTGAACCACAGCGAACTCGGAAGGAGCGGTTTGATAGATAGGATCGGAGGACTAGGTATAAGGATTGGGGTAAATGGGTTTTGAGCTTGAAGAGCAATCCCGGGTGCCACACCCGGTCAAAAGCTTGAGCTATGTCCAGAAAGGCACCCGAACAATACTCCTTGCACTCAAGGGCGGAGGAAATGTGGTCCACAACTCGGAATCCTTGCTGAACCGTGGAATGTTGAGGACGAAATCCGAACTGATGTGAAGGAAAATTTTAAAATTTGGCTAGGATTTGTTTTAGTAGGAGCTTTTTGAAAATTTTAGAGAGGATCGGAAGCAGGCTAATGGGTCAGTAGGTTTGCCTGGTTTTAGGAAAAGGATGATAGTTGGATGTTTCCATAAGAGAAGGAAATAGGTAGTGCGTAGGATGCAGTTGTAGAGATATGCAAGAAATGTAATGGCTTTGGGAGGAAGTTGTCTTAAGATCTGAGGAGTAAGGAGGTCGTATCCTGGGGATTTGCGGAGAGGAAGCTTTTTAAGAAGATGTTTGACCTCAGATGGATTAACTGCTTTAGATGGTAGGGATAGTGGTATTGGTGACATAAGGAACTCTTCAACTGTTGCAGTATGGGTTTAATTGAGCTCAGGATGAGGAGTGAAAACTTTGGAAAGGTGCTGTGCAAATTCCTCGGCTTTATCCTTTATGAAACTATCACAGCGCCGGAGAGGGTGGGAAATGGTGCGGGATTTTAGAATTCTATAGGGAATTGTCACGAGTCGAGAGAGAGGAGAGGTAGGAATCGTAGGATTGGGAACGGAATATCGCCAACTCCCACTTTAATTTTCTATAAAGAAAGTTGTAAGAGCGGCGATCTTCTGGGTGGCGGGTGCGTTGCCATAATGATCTGTCTCGGCGTTTGATGTTGATGAGGTCCTTCAGGTGTTGTGGTAAATGGCTTTTGTTAGGAATTCTTTGGGATTGTTTGGGAGAGAAGGCAGTCCAGGCAGCTTGTTGAATCGAGGTTGTAATTTTATAAGCACGTCTCGAGGCCACCCTCTTTTCAGGCGCCGTATAGATGTAGTTGAGAGGTTACGGACAAGCGGGTTCGAGTGGGCAGGGGATATTTAGGTCTCTATGGATGAGTATATTAGTTACAAATTAAGGAGCATTAAGGATTTTTCTTAGGATTTTGAATTGCAAGGATTGGATGCGGGAGGAGTTTGATGGTTGCGTGGACACCCATAGCTCAATGCCATAGGTCCAAATAGGTCGAATAATGGTTATGTTAATAAGTCGTTTGTAGTAAATATGGAGTTTTGATCATTTTTCCAGTAAGTGTTATAGTGAGCGGTATCTGCGGGCAGTTTGTTGTCGTTTTAGTCTAGTGTGAGGATTCTGAGTGAGGCGCTTGTCTAAGTGGAGTCCAAGGTAACGGATCTGTTCAACAGGGATTAGTGGAATGTTGCTAAAGGATGCAGTAGGACAGGTAGTCATAGGTTTCCGACGAAGGATAAAGTTGATTTGATGGGATTTATTAGGATTGATTTTAATTCTCCATTTATGGCACCATTTTTCAATGTATTGGATGTGAGACTGAAGGGTTTGTGATGCAACTGTTGGGTCATTACTTACAGATAACACACATGTGTCATCGGCGTAAGTAGTGAGAACAGTGCTAGGATGAATATGAATATCAGCTGTATAAACGGAATAAAGGAATGGGCCTAAGATGCTACCCTGAGGTACACCTGCGGTCTTAGAAAATATGGATGAGTATGAAAGGTTGTGGTTTACTTTGAAAGCTCTATCTGAGAGGTAAGAATGAATAATTAGGAAGTATTTAGGAAAGAGTTTAAAGTATAAAACAAATTTTAGACGTTTTAAACTATACTGTTTTAATTTTGAATGTCTTAAAAGTTAAATGTCTTAAAAAGTAGTGAATATAAAAGTTTTAGTCTTTTGTTTAGCGTTATCAGTCTGTTCTTGATGTGTGGGCCTAATGACGTTCTCGTTCTTCTGTCGAACGTCCAGCAGAGATTTCAGATTGTGTCTGTCTATGGAATTTGAACGTGGTTAAGATTAGAGTACAGGTTTCATGTCGGACAGTAAAAGTAATGTGTTGTTTTAATTTTAAGTTACGATTTATGTATATTTAATAAATGACTAAGACTCGCATAGGGTTGTAATGCCATTAAATAAATAAATGAAATATGTGCTTTGACTAACGAATTATACTAAAATATTCGCCCTTTAATAAATAACCACAGTTTGTTAGTGGTATGAGATAATTCTATAAGTGATGGTTGGACTGAATTTAATTCAATCTAGTGCCGCCTAGACTGAGTCATACTTTATTATTAGCTAAATGGAGTCCTCGGTCCCTTTTCACCTCGCTCTACCACTCTCCATTAAACTAATGCATTGGTTTTAACTGTTAATCTCCCTTCCAACTCATCTGAATAATCTTACTGCATCTTTGATAGCCTCTCATTTCAAATAAAACGGATTAATGTAATTAGAAAATATATTACGGTTGTTTTGATAGAATGGAGTAGTAAATCAGACTCCTATTAATGGCTCCACCACGCAATAAATTGTTATTCTCCTAGCTCGGTTTCGAATGGAAGGCGCCGCTTTAGGCTTCTGGTTTCCAAGGTGACGCTTTTACACTCCAGAACACCATTGCCATTAAATCGCTCACTGCATGTTCTAAACTGCTTTGTACGTTGTTAATGTTCAGCTTTTGTTCTATTACACAGCTTAAAATATGTTCATTTTAATATTACCATGACCGATGTACACAAGTTGGATTTTCGAGATCTTACATTGATTGCTCGAACAAAATAGAATAATAATTTAAAACTCAATAGTGACATTGTTTTCATCATAACAGAAATGAAGGAAAAGTGGAAGGAATTAGTCCGGGTGGCGGTCATTAAATGAAACAACTAAATAGTTTCAAATATTTTATTGTGTGCCAACGTTTCGACCCCCTTTGTGGGTCATCATCAGGGCTAAAGATACAAAAGAATATAATTTCAATGACATTACATACAATATTATATAACGTATTTAGCTAGAGAACGTCGGTATTGAAAAATAACAGAAGAACTGTATATGTAAAAAAACCTAATTAAAATACAATGACCATAGTACAATAATGAAAGTGTTATACAGAAAAAATAAAAATGTTCACTAAACATAATTTAGACAGGTATCAATAATTTACATGAAATATAAAAATATGAAGTAGAGTGGAGATACGTACCGCATAGTGGGAGAATGGAAACTAGGTACTGTTTGGTAGATGGGGGTAGGTAGGATGGAAAATACGTAGGAAAAAAGGTAGTATGGAAAGTACGTACTGATTTATGGACAGGGTCTGACAACAATGACTAAAATTCTTAATACTACCATACAAAGAATCAATTAAATTTAACTTATGATTATAATAATGATACAGGATAAAAAAAAGTCTAATTTAATTCTTGAAATATCACCTATATAATAGTAAGAACAGTGATGGAAGATGATAAGGGGGGTCGAAACGTTGGCAAACAATAAAATAGTTGAAACTATTTAGTTGTTTCATTTAATGACCGCCACCCGGACTAATTCCTTCAGTAATTCTCAACGGTCAACTAATTACATCCAAAATGAAGGAAAAGTTCAAATTTATACCATTCATTCACGAGATGAACGAATTTGATGGCAAACTAAATGAGAAAAGAAAAAAAATTTATATATATATATATATATATATATATATATATATATATATATATATATATATATAATATTAAAACAGTGATATAGACATACAATTATCTTATACTCATAATTGTAAAAGTAAATGGAAAGTGATGAAAAGCCGATAAAACTAACTGATTGTTGTAGATAATAATATAATTGATGATGTAATAAAGCACATGTTTCTATCGAAATTCAAATTATTTTATTCCTTATAATTTTTACTTTTACTTACCTATAAAGTTCATCTCTAACTGTATTTTAAAATTCTAATCGATTTTAACAACGGAGATAGTTGGAAGTCGTAAGTTGTGCTCACCAGACTTTTTTATTTGTTATACGATAGAGCCCCAAGTGATACGGCGTAATGACTACTATACAATATTCGTAGTTCTTTGCATCTATAAAATTGCTACCATTAAAGTTTCATCATATTTAGTGTTAACATATAAAATAGAATAAAAGTTACTTAAAAAAATAAAATAAATATATTTTAAAAATACTATATACCGTTATTTATTAAAGAGATAAACTTAAATTTAAGTTCGGAAAATTAATAAATGTTAGAGGGAAGTGTTATACTATTACTACAAAAGTCATATACCATTACTATTTTTTTATATTTACCTCTATTTCAATTAACCCCTTAAGAATCGAAGTCTTGATCCATACCCTCACAGTAATACTGTCCGGTATTGCGGTATAGCATACACGCGGCGCTCAGCTTGGTTGGACCAGTTGAACATCCTGTATTTGATAATAAATATATTATTTTATTTTAATATATTTTTATTGTTGAGGATGTTGGAGTATAATGAGTTCAGAGGCCTCTTCTTGCTTTGCTTCCAATTATGCATTTGGGTCTGGAGATTTCTTATTCAACTTCATTTTAACAATTATTCATGAAGAGTAAATAAGTTAAAGATAATAAAACTATAATTTTATGTGTTAAACTTTGAAACAGGAAATCCTTACAATTTTTTTTTTATATTTAAAGTTTTTCCATACTTTAAAAGTTTAAGATAACCTTCAACTAACCAATTTTATTTTTCATTAATTTAATTATTTGTCAAAGTATAATTATGTAAGAAATATAATTATATATTTTATTTCTGAAAAGTTCTTGAGTGTGCTTGTTGTTTGTAATTCTTTTTTTTTTTTTTTAAGTTTTATGAATGAGATCTCAAAACATTATTATTATTGTCCTATAGATTTTTTTTACTTTTCATATCTATATTCACGCTTGTTAGAATGTATCTGACAATCAGCAAATGTGCTGTAAAAATTGAGATCAGGCATGGTAGGCATGGGGAAGGAAAGTGCACGGCAAGTACCCCTTCTTGACTTTAATTCAGCGGAGGAGGTCTCTCATCCGGCTTCTTTTTGCCTTCTTCTGACTGGCATTTCAGTTATTAGTGTCCGTTAAGTTTACTGTGAAAACGAGAATAGAGTGTTCGTATATGTTGGTCAACTGTTAATTTTTGTAAGTCCTAATGTGGTGGGATATAATTATCAGCTGAAGTTGGCTGCTGGATACTTTCCCGCCTCATACCTTCTGAAAATTGGTTAGACTGTAGTACCGAGATGTAGCTTGTTTCACTGCTATCTGCTGACGACCTGATACCTGCTGCTGCACGGAACTTGCCACTGAGGTGATTGTTGCTACTGCTATTGCATTTGATGAAAACTGCTTGGTGGGTTGATTTTGACATATTGGGTATTCTTTTGGATTTAAAGTAAGAGGTGGAATCCGTTGTTGGGGATGGCTCCCCATATTTCTTTTTGAACTCAAATCGTTCAGGGTTTGGCATCCACGATAGTTTGCGGGGATGTTCCCTTGGCAATTGCGTTTCCTATATCGGGTTTTAGTGCACGTCGAACTTTCATGCCCTTGTCCCACCTTACACTCCGTGGTGCGTGTTTGCAATAGGTCTCGGTGTAACCGTATTATTGGCATCTAATGCATTGTGGAATGATTCTTTTTTTTCTAGGTTCCTCGAGACTCCTTGATATAAAATATTGTATTTATAACGAAAATCTTTTCATTTAATGAAAGTTTAGTGATATCAACGGCAAACATTGGTGATAGCAGCTTAAACGTGAAATTCGTAGGTAATTGCTACGGCATGTATCCTCGGTTCTCAAAATCATTCTTACTTTCCTCAACGGGTGTATTGTGTAGACCTCATTAATATTTCTTGGATTTTATTCATCAGGGACTGATATGTACGGAATTCATCTCCGCTGTTTTAAGACAACTAACAAGTTTTCTGTAGTCATCTGAAGTTTGAGGATATACCGTTACTCCTTTATAAGTCGTTTTTAGTAAAAAAAATTAGGGCCGTTTTAGTTTGGAAGATAAGCGCCCAAAGTCGCATAAAGTCTCCTACGCTGTTCTTTTTCTTTCAGTCACACCTTTCCAGGATAGAATAGTCCGTAACACTAATTCCATACGATTAGCTTCGTCATGTTGGCGGCTAATTCTGCCTCATTTAAACGTATCACTCTCAACTTCAGTCTCAACGTTTGGTTTCGGTTAGCTATTTAATCGAAAATAGCTCTAAAATCCAATGATTTTTACATGAATGAGAGTTATAAAGAAAAATTTAACTTTTGATCTTGGTAAACACCATAGAAATTTATTGTACATATCTAAATAGGATTTATTTTTAGTTATAAAATTTATAGTTACTGTTGATTTTCAGTGTGTTATTTTTTTTAAAAGATATTGCAAGTAGATAGTAAAACCCATTAAATTTGTTTCTTTAATTCCGTCTTTTGTTTATCTTAAATTGAGCATCTCATTTTTTGAGTATGTTTTATTGTTGTTGTTTTTTTCTATTTTTAAACAATTTGAAAGATGATCATCAAAGCTTCATTTTTAATTTAAGCATTTGTTTTTTACGTTTCAGTAGAAATAATGCCCATTCAATTTCAAGGATTTAATTTAATTTTAATGAAAAACTGCTAGAAATGTTTTTTGATAATGCGAGAAGGGAAAGAAGCCGAGTGTAAAGAATATTTCTTTGAAGGAAGATGGAAGTCTCCCGCCTCTTTTTTTCCGGGAGAGAGGGGACTCTATTCATGCCAAATGACACATCTCTTCTGATGGCCAGATCTGTCCTTGATTTTTTTTTTTCTCATCGCACAAAAGATATGACCATCATTTCCGTGTATAACCTTAGATTTATTTTTCTTATTATTTATTGAAATCTACAACTGTATTTAACAATACAGATTAGGCGACCGTAAGGATAGCAAACTTGCATCCTTGGACGACCTTTCCCTAAGTTACCAACGCTGGAAAAATATGGTTGTCTTTAAAATGAGTCAATTAATTTAACTTTGCAGAAAAATTAATTGCTTTCAAAATATTCAAATGTATTGAAAATAAATACAAATTTAACCGAAATTGTCACGATTAATGATAGGAATGAAAAGTACGGACTCACAAACTACCTGTGTAACCGACGACGATAAATAGCTTACTAACTAATAACACTTCTTTATTTTAGTGATAGCAGTAAACAAAAACAATTAAAAGGTTAAAACTAAAAACATATGTTTTTATTTACGTTATGTGTTTTGTTTTAAATTTCACTATTTTAAATTAATGAATTATATTCTGAAAACTAATTTCAAATTAACAATAAAAATAATTAAAAATATAACAAAAGGAATCAAGAAGAATATATAGAATATACTTTTATTGCACACGGGGAAGTCCTCATACAACAGGAGTGTGTTATAAATCATATTTTTATAAACAATTTTCTACATTTTGGTGTAACATACACGTACAAACAAAAAATATATGTACATAGACACATATGAGTACAATAAAAAAATAAATTTAGCCACAGTAAAAAACAAAATAATAATTAGCAAAAAACATAAACCTTTTTCAATGCTTAAAAAACAATAAATCATAATAAATAAATTAAAATACACTTTTAAGTCAGTGATCTTTCAAAAAGCTTCTTAAACTTAGACTTACTCTTGTGTAAAAGTACAATATTTTATTATTTTCAGAAGATATATTTTTGAGATATAGTCTGAAGTTTGATGGTGTTAACTGGGCTATGGCTGGTATGATGGTTGAGCTGTAGGAGGAGTAGGCTGGGCATGATGTGAAGAAATGGTGAATATTGTCCGCTTCTTTCTTATTACAGATGATGCAGTTTTCTATTGGGTTCAATCTGTACGTTATAATTTTCATAGTGATTTGCTGGAATTCATTGTTAGCAGTCCGGATTTGAGCCATAAGTTTTTACTGCGTAAAGGGCAAGCCAGTTGTAAGGTAAATTTGAGTTATTTGGGTTCCATTAAACATTTCTAGATAGTTCGGACAGTAAGTTGACATTTTCCATTTTGGATAAATCAGACATTTTTAAGAGATTTTTATACTTTTGAATTAGAGTTTTAATTATATTTTCCTCTTGTTTGCATCCTTACAATTTGTAATGTTGTATTTTTCGTTACATGACAAAAGGAATGAAATAATTTTGTTTTGTAAATTATATTAAGAAATTTTCTTTCGGTCCCTCATTTAAATTAATAAATTTTTAAAGAAACAGACGAGCGGCCGAAACATACATATAAACATGTATATTTTTTTTTTTTTTCTAAATTTCTATTCTATATATTAAACTATAAATAATTACAATTTATTAGTTAATTCAGACGTTTAATAAGCGTAGATATAGTAGACGCACACATTTTACCGCAATTGGTGTTATTTCACGGGGATTTGTTTCTGTTTTTAATTTTGGGAACAATAGTCTACCCAGAACAATAAACCTGGGACATTGGACAGTGGGACACAATACTCCCCCTGGGACAAATTACACCAGTAGGTGTGAAATATCCCCTGCCCCAATTTTTATTCATTAATTTTTTAGGACTACAGAGGTGTGATTATCATGATTCATGGAATGTTCTGCAGCGCCAACACCTGTTCGCACAGGACAACACATTTTCAGGCTCATATATACATTAATTTCAGAATTGTTCAGACAAGATACTTCTTATAATTTTATATTATCACCAAAGCTGATACTCATTTATTTATTTAATGCTACAACTTTGGTAAATGACATTTATTTCCTTATATTAAATAAGATGAATATTACAATTATAATAACATTATTTTATGAATACATTATTTTTCCTATTAACATTACTTTATGTTTATTTTGACTTATATGTTCGTTTTTATTGAGGTCCAACATTTTGATCTATTCATTATAGTAATTTTTTAAACAGATGTATTATTATTTTAAGAACATATTTATTTTTATTTTATCACTACTATAATGAAAAAAATCTGGTGCGGGCAACACACGACTTTCACTTACCTCCGTTTTTAGAATCGATTAAACAATTTTCAAATACGGTAAGAGATAAGAATGAGTGAAACCATTAAAGAATTAGTTAAATTTCTATAGAAACATGCGTAATTTATTATATTATTATCTAAAATAATCACTTAGTTTTATCGGTTTTTCATCACTCTTTATTAACTTCCACAACCTTGTGTATTACATATTATTTTTTTCTAAAATCTTCAGCTTTCCAACGGTATATTACACATGTATATTACTGTTCTTATCTTTAAAAACAAAACTTGCATTACAAAAATATTATTTCAGTTTTTCCTTTATTTGGGTATCGAATTCATTCAATTTATATATTTACCTGTTTTCCATCAGTAATAACAAGATAATAAAGTTATTTTTATAGAAGTAACAAAATTAAAGGTACTTGGGAAGAAGAAAATTTAAAATATCGGCATTTAAACCGAAACTATTTTCAACAGCGAGTTTAATCAAAACCGTCGAAACCGTTTTTGAGAAAATCATAAAAAGGTGCAATATGCATGGTATAAAGTGGCTCTTCTGATGACTTTTCGTTTCCGCCCGGGAGTTACCACACACATAGACCTTTTTCGGGGCTTGGTTATTTTGACTCAGGGGACCTAAAACGTGTATTTCCGTTGAAAACTGAAATTCGAAAATTTCCACGATCGCATTACTTTCCCTTACTATATATTTCATACATAGGTAAGTGAAAGTAAAACTTTAGATACATTCCCATAGAACACTATTGTGACTATTTTTTTTATTTCTATTACTAGAAAATAAAAATACGGTTAATTAAGGCACTAAATACGAAAAATTAAGGCAGCTTAATCACTTAATTAATTCTTCAAGTATGTCTCTTCGACTGAAGATATCAATATATAAGGCCATTATACGTCCAACTCTGTTATATGGTGCTCCACTCTTTTCGCATATTGCTAAGTCGACCAAAAAACGTTTACAATCGTTACAAAATGGCGTACTGCGGAAAATTGTGAAAGGAACGTCATTACAAAGATACAAAACCTCAAGAATTCATGAGGAATTAAAAATTGACAGACTTTCCGAATTCGTTACTGAGAGGAATAAAAAGTTCTTTGAAACCGTCAAAGTTATTAACAATCCGATATAGGGTAAGCTAACACCTTCTGGATTACCTCAAAGATGGCAGAATATTGAGATTTAGGTTATAGGATTAGGTTAAGGTTCTACTTAAACAAAAAGGTGAGCCCCATCACCTCATTATAGATTCATAGAAGATAATTATATATTACAGATATTATAAAGATATCTGACATCCTTGAAATGCATAAATGCAGAAAAAGGAGAAAATTCAAAAAATAAGGTTTTAAGAAGAGTTAACAAAAGGGGCTACGGAAAAAAAAATAAAATACGAAATTCAGAATACTTTTTATGTCAATGAATTCTTTCTAATTCATGTAATAATTTATAAAATTAATATTTTAAATTTTAAAGTATTTTGCTGTGGTTATCCGGCATTTTATTTTTTAAAAGAAATTTCGAGATTCGTCAATATAATATTTATTTTATATATTAAGTTCGTAACAATTTATTATAGTTAAAATATTTTAATTAACATAATATTTTTGTAATCAAAAGATTATTTATTATGAAGATTTATAATACGATTGATTAAAGTCAGACCACAGTTGAACTTACTGCACTACTCGATTTTTCTTATCATGTTTGTGTATCATTGTTAATAATGACGGATTCAGTTATTATTTTTAAAATATTAGTTTGTTTTATATTTAAAATAGTTAAATATTTGCATTTAAATTCATTAACGTTGCTAATAGAGGAAATAATTCGAGAGTAGCTAAGTGGAAAGTACCACAACATTCCTGCCCAATGACCCGTGATGAGGGTTGCTGCTACTTTGTATTGGAACCGTTTGTTCTAATAGCTGTTATCCAGGTGTAATCAAAAAGTTACTCTCGTCAGAAAAGTTGGTTTTCCTACTGATACGGAATCTGAACAGGAAATTAAACTGTTTTGTCGCTTCTCAGAAAGTGTTTTATTAATCTGATAGCTGACTGAGAATATTTATTTTTATCATATAAATAAATGTATTTTTTTTATTTTATTCCTGTTTTCTTTTTCAATGGAAAAAGTATCACAGGCTCTAGTGGATAGAGCTCTAGTCTACTGTGCTCCAGGTCCTGGGTTCGAATCCCGGTTATGACGGAATATTATTTATTCTGTTTTTTCAGCCGGGGGGCGATCCTTGAGTATGAGATCCTGGACACTCCTGGGGCAGACCCATCCTCTATAAAGTGGGTACCCGAAAATGGAGAAAAAAAATGTTCTACGTTTTAATCTAGTAAACCTCAATTATAGATTAAATAAAAAAAAGTCTGGTGCCTCCAACGCACGACTTTCACTGGCCTTGGTTATTAAAATCAATTTTAAAACTATTAAATAAAGTTACAGTTGAAAAAATTTTTAAGAATTTTGTTCACTTTTATTGGAAACATATGTTGTAGATTAGATAATAAAAATAATATACATTTTTTACGTCCAATAATTAACTCCACAATTTGTTTTGTAAAGGAACATTTTTTTCTAAAATATTTAACTTTCAAATAGTATACTATGCATCTATATTATTATTCTTATTCTAGGAAAAAAAAAATTACTTGTAAATTTGGTTGTCAAATTCCTTCAATTTTATTTACAAGTTTTTTTATTAATACTTATAAGATGATACGATTATTATTTTGGAATCTACAAAATTTAAGGTACTTTAGAGGAAATTTATGAAGTATATAAAGATAATTTTACTTTGCCTTCTGCTTGACAAAATATGTGTCATGCTAATTTTTTTTTCTAATGTTACAGAATTAAAAAGAATAGCGAATATAAAACATACCTTGACGACACCGTTTTAAATTGGATTTAAAACCTATATTAAATGAAAATAAAGGAAATAGTGAACTTCGAATTTGATACGTTAGCAAAATCTATAAAATAAGATTATATAAACAGTTGATAAAAATATATATAATCCTAAAGTTTCCCTAAAGATCTGGAAGCATTAATTTACGAATTAAATGTATTTATTTTTACATATTTATAACTTTATATTGGAAATGCGATAAGTTATTTATATATATTTTAAAGAAGCTTCTATTGAGATATACTATTGCATTATTATTTTATTTATCATTCACAAAGGTTCGAAATTCACGTCTGAGAGATAAGAGCTCGGTTCTTTTCTGAGATACTTTATTAATTTATTTACCAACGTAATTATTTTTAATAACATTCTGCTTTTTATTTTTAACTTTTAACTGTTTACGTTTGCTCTGCTTTTAATTCACCGAATTTTATAGCCTTTGACTTTTCAATTTTTTAGACTAAAATAGTCAAAAATGATATAAATTAGTAATTTGTTTTTTTGACCGTTATAACTGTGGGGTCATTATTCGCGGAATATTTAATGCATTCATTTTAAATGATTATATAATTGTAAGAACATAATTTTTTAAGACATAATTATATGTATGTTTTAAAAAAATGTTTGGCAGTCATAGAGACTGTTGGTATAAGTGAAAACTTAAAACTCTCAACAATTTTGTAATTCTAATTTCTACATCTATTGGTACTCCACGTAATAATTTCCTCTCTTTTTTATTTAGCTTTTTATCATTCAAAATACACAGTATGTACAAAACAATGTATTAAATAATAGTTATAATACCCTTATTGAGGATGTATGATCAACTATTATGATAATTCTCATTGGTAGAAATTATCGGGGGTCAGTCGTGATAAAAATACTTTAATTTTGCCGACTTTTCGGCTCCAACATGTGAGCCAAGACGTTACAATAATAATAAATAGCTTACCGATCCGAAGGTTCGATGCCGATACCACCAAATTCCGCCTACACAGACTCGTCCAATGTTCACAGTTCAAGCCCAAGCCCCCGAGATCCTTAACGCAATCCTCCCATCGACGCTTCGGCCTACCTTTCGGACGCCTACAGTCGGATCAGCGAATACCAACTTTCTCTTAATCCGTTCCTCACCGAACCCAACAACTTTACTCGCCCATTTTAGTCTCCGCGATGCTATCAACTCAATTATATTCACAGGATACACTATCAGGAGTATATACCAAAAAAATATATCAAAGTTATATTAAAACTAATCATGAATTTCAGTTTTTTAGATTCATTCATCATCCAATGGGATTTGTTCTTAGCTTGTTTCTTTATATCCATGCAAAATATAAATATACATCTTATCAGAACGATAAAAATCATTGATAAGCAATATTAAAGAATTTCTTGAATTGTTTAACCACTGCTATGCATATTATTGTTTTCGTTTATTTGAAAGAGATTTTAACTCTTAAATGTTCGAGTATTTTCAAATTTCTGATTGTGAGAGAAGTTGGTTCAGGGTGCAGTCAGTATAACACACAATTAAGCGTAAGCTTAATTTATTGGTGCCGACGTTTCAGCTTAAATTATAGGCCTTCTCAGCTCACACAACCACCCTGAAGAAGGCCTATAATTTAGGCCGAAACGTCGGCACCGATAAATTAAGTTTACGCTTAATTTTGTGTTATATTGACTGCACTCTGAACCAACTTTCTACCACAGTCTACCATTGTCACTTAATGAAATATTTTTTTTTTTTTTATTACTTGCCATGCCTTATTTTCGTATCTGTTCTGATTAAACTAATTAATTGACAGTATTATTGCTGTTGTATAGTATTTTTTTATTGTAAGTTTTAATCACTGCAATTTATTTCATTATTCTTTATATTATACTTTTCTTATTTTCAATGTTATAGATTTTTATAAAAAATTCAAAGAAGCAATCATTTTCGCAAACCTTCTCTTTGTAGAACACTTAAGTTTTAATTTTTTCAGTTTAGGGGAACCTCAAACTAAAGATAATAACAATAAAAAGATATAACCGAAAAACTATTCACTAGTAAATTTTAATTTTTTCGTATATGATCTGTTTAATGTAACCCAGGAATATCCGATTTTTTGGAGTAATAATAAATACGAATATTCTTCTTATTATTCTTCTTCTACTACTTGACAGTTTCTCTCAGCTGTGAATAAAGAAATGAAAGAGAAAAAAAATAATAATAATAGCGAGAAAGTTCGAAAGTACCCATGTAATTTGTTCCTAAAATCGTTTTTTTTTTTTAATAATTATTTATCACTTGCACCTATTTAATTTTTTTATATAAAGTTTAATTTTTTTTTAAATAAAACAATTTATAACTTACATTTTATAAATATATCCAAATATAACAGTACCCAATTCTTTTTAGCTGTATTGGTTTTGAAAAAACAAGACAAAAAACAACTCATTTTAATTTACGTAAAATGAATAGGAAAAATTGTTCAATGTTATCATTTTTTTTTTAATCTTGCCTATGTTAACTCTTCGTTTTGATCTGGAAATCTCTATCGTAAGATTTTACATTTTAATAAATTATAGTTCACAACAAAACTCTGAAAAAACGTGTGTAAAATAACTTGTTAATATGTAACATGTAAAGAAATTTAATTTAAAGTCACTAACTCTAAGTTAATATCAAAACCTGAGTTATTTTACATTCAGTATTTGATCAATATTTTACAGTTGTTGAAAATTGTCATACATAATGATTTGTTAGTTATTGTGGTATTTAGTTTATCGTGTTTTCATTGTATACCTGCTGCTTATTTACTGTTGTTTTCATATATTGGGACTTTCTTGTCACCCTTCCGTAATTATTGTGATGATTAGATTATTAGACTACAAACGCTCTTTGATTTGCAATAACCTTCTCAAATAAACGAGTAACCAAAAATATTTATTTCGTTTAATTAATTGTAATTGAAAAATTTATTCTCAGAGATTTTCTTTTGTGAGAACCCATTTATTATCTTCATCTCTGTCTTGTTACACTAATTGCCTTAGGAAGGTTTTGGTAAATTTTTAGTGGGTCAATAATTTTTTTATTATATTTTATGTTATTTTCAGATTATATTCAGTTATAAAAAAAAAATTTAAATAGTTATATTTGGTTAGATTGCAAAATATTTATCTATTGGCAGTGAATTTTGAATGTAAGTGTCCTTCAATAATAACCATAATAAAGTCCAGCTTTCCGAAAATTCGATGAAACGTCTCCTTTCTTTAAACCTAAAGCTTATTTTTTAACTTATTTGATATCCTTTTGTCTTTTTTTTTTTTCAATATATCAGAAAATATTTAATAGAACTTGTCCTGAAATGATCTATGATAGATGGTTGATTTTTAAATTTTAATGGCACGAAACATCTCGGTCATCAGTGGCAGATATGTTCATTTTAGAAGATTAATTTAAAATAAATAATATTAGTTAAAATAGTGAATATTGATTTAAATCAAAATTATCAATAATTAAAAAATATTATCCAAATTGAATAATATAAGTATAAGTTTATTTGAGATAAATTAATGTTAGATAATATTCAAGAGAAAACAGATACTATTAAAAAAATAATAGTATATATTAATTATTAATGTTCAACATTGTATGCTCTATCAATTAAAAAACATAAAAATCACAAATATAATATTTTATGTTAATGTTGCCGAAGTGTCTGCCTTAATGATGGTAAACAGTATATTAATCACTGAATTCCTTGTTAGATAATTCCTAACTTACATATTTTTATATCTTTCTGTGGCAGTTATCTTGATTAAATATAATTTTCTTTTTTCTGACTTACTGAAAATAATTTTTTCGTGTCGTATCATAATTTTGAGTCATTATTGTTTTGTTTTTTAAAATAGTTACGGATGTTTATTAAGTATATAACATTATCTTTGATAGAACCGAAAAACTAGTCACTTGTAAATTTTAATGTTTTCTTATATGATCTGTTTAATGTAACCCAGAAATATCCGATTTTTAGGAGTAATAATAAATACAAATATTCTTATTATAATTTTTCTTTTTTTTTTTTTTTTTTTATTATTCTGTTCAAATCACGATTTTTGTTTATTTAGCCATATTTTATTAGTATTTTTCTGCTTTTTTGTTGTATAGAAGCTTGTCTGGATGCGTTTAAAAATAAGTGTATAAAATTCAGCTCTAATTCATATCAAATGAATTATTAGGTTGTTTCACATGAAATGTCCGTTTTTATAGTTTCTGAAATACATAATGGATTTTGCAGGTCTGTGTTGTTTTCTTCCAAATGTTTACATATTTAAAGTGAACAGTTACTAATCCTTTACCTTTGTATTATTAACATTAGCTTTCCAATCAATTACCCACTTTTTAGTATACCTCCAAATATGAGCATGGAAACACGCGATTTTTTTTTGTACGAGTTTAAACTCGGCCATTCAGCAGCTGAGGCCGCTTGTTTAAAAATTTTAATATTTGCAAGGCGTTTGGGGAAGGGAGTGTTAATGAACGGGCCATTCGCCGTTGGTTTGCTAAGTTTTCAGCTGAGTATACCGACTTGGAAAACTTGCCCCGAGGAAGACCTCCGTCCGTAATAGACATTTAAAGTGTATTAGGAAAGTAAAAAAGCTCGATACATGAGTACCTCATGATCTCACTGAGCGGCATGTTTCAAAACATAACGTGCAAAAATTGAAAGAACTGGGATACGAAGTTCTTCCGCACCCACTATACTCCCCCGACTTGTCTCCAATAGATCACCACCTGTTCAGGAATTTAGACAACTTCGTCAAAGGAAAACTTTTTGAACATGATGATCAAGTGAAAAGTGCGTTTTCAGATTTTGTTTCACTTCAAAGCTCAGAGTTTTTTAGTTCGAGGATAAAAAAGTTGGTGTCACGTTGGGAAAAATGTGTAGAAAAAGAAGGTAAATACTTCGAATAAAATTATCTTGTTTTCATATCGTATTTATAATAAAAATGTTTTCCTTGAAAACGGACATTTCATGTGACACAACCCAATAAAATTTATATGCAGAATACTAGGCGACCTATTGAGGTGGATCTGATCTCATCAGATTTCAAATATTTTTCCATCTCTATTCTAAGGTTTTCCCAAAGTGTTGAAATGTCGCACGTGACTTAAGGTTCTCATAAAGAAATATTCGGTGGTTTAATTTTTTTTTATTAGTAACATAGCAGAGTTAGGCAAAATTTATCTATAGATAATAGATAACGAATAAAGAATAAATCATCTGTTATTCGAAACTTTCGAATAACGAATAAATTATCTGTTATTTATTTGAAACTTTCGAATAACGAATAAATCATCTACTATTAATTCGGAACCTTCGAATAACAAATAAATTATCTGTTATTCGAACCTTTCGAATAACGAATAAATCATATAAAATTTATTCGAATAACGAATAAATCATCTATAATTTATTCGAAACTTTCGAATAACGAATAATTTTATCTTTCGTTCGCAGATGATTATTTAAATAAAAATATATTCTGCAGATAAAAAATTAATTAAATATAAACATTATAAATATTAATTACTAAATATATACCAATAAATAATATTATATTTCTCAAAAAAAGTGTAAGTATTTTAAATAAATAAATGTTTGTATCAAAAAGAATAAATGATTTATCTGTCGTCCGTTATTTGATATTTTCGAATAACGGATGATTTGCTTACAGATAAAGATTCGAATAACGAATAAATTATTTATCTGTTATGCGTTATTTGAATAAAAATTATTCGAATAACGCCCAACTCTGTAACATAGTAAGGAGTATTTTGGATTTTTCGTAGGATTTTGGATTGCAAGGATTGGATGCGGGAGGAGTTAAAAATCAGAACAAATAAAATAATAATAATCTCGACCACATACATACATATATATAATTAAGAACTCCGAATCAAATCGGGACAACCACTAGCGTATATCAAGGAATACTCCCGCGCCTCTCAATTAACAGTGTCACTGGTCTTGGAGATAGAACATTCAGGGTTAGAATCCGGGACTTAAAGAAGATAATTTGTATGCTTAATTCATTGCAGGAGATAAAACGAAGAATCCTTCGAATAAACAAAACATAGTAAACAAAAACATGTAAAACAATTCTTATATTAGATTATTCCGATGATTGTAAGTGAAAAATGGAAATTTATTTCAGGTTTTACTATTTTTTTTTTATTTCTTGGTAAAAAAAAAATTAATACTATTATGTCTGTTGGGAGAAATCCCTTTCCTTTCCCTTAGTCTAGAGTTGAAACCCTGAATGTTTTCATTTCCACCCTGTTTCAGGATTATAAAAGAGTGCTTTGGAAATGCCCTGCTTTTCATATTAAAATTCTCACTGAGTACGAGTTGGGTTTTTCGTTACAACTTTTGATGATATTTACTTTACTTTTATTTAGGGCTAAAATACAAATTTCTTATACAATGGTTTAATTTTTTTCCAACCTATGCTTCGAAATATTCTGATTAACGGATTTTAATATTTTATGTTGCTACTGTTCGAGAAAAAAAGTCTATTATACCATGCCTATGTCTATAAAATTTGTAAGATGCGTAACTTATCGTTATGTCATTTAGGAATAAATTAATTCCTTAACAAATAGAGAAATCAAATTAAACGACAACTAAATATAAACTTATTAAAAATTATGTTTCAGATATCATTGCTTTATATATTAAACTAATAAAAACTCGTTAGATTTTTTTTTCCGAATAGTAGTAATGTATAAATTATTTGCGAGTATTTTAAATGCAGGTTTGCTTTTCGCAATAAATTAAATGCAGGTTGCTTTCGACAGAAGTAATTTATGTGTATACAATTTTGTCATCGTGACCACTTGAAAAACAAATATAAGCTTAACCTAATTATTATTGTTACAATTGAATATATTATAACTTATAGTTTCTTTTGAGGATGCTGCATTGATGGATATTATCCTGAAATTATATCTTTTTGGTACCTTAATTTTTAATATAGTGATAAAAACAAAACAATTTAAAAACCTCTAATTCATTGAATGCTTAAGCTTATTTATGTTTTCCAGAATGTGTTTAAGTTTTATTTTATAAATTCAAGGTAACTATTTGATTATTTATCTTCATATATGTTTAGTTTATTATAATATATGCTATGTTTAAGGATCTAATATGTATCTATAGCCTTTGAAAAACCTTAACCCGCGGGAGGTTATTTTCATACACATATCGCTTGTGACAGCACGTACTAGGGTATAGATCAGATTTTGAGCTATTGGCATTCAACACCATTTAATCTAAGATCCGAACTTGAAACGATCTGCACCGAGCTGATAATAGAACGAAACATATTTTATAACAAATTTAGTATATTAGAAAATATATTAAGAAGGGGTTGCCTAAAAAAATCCTGGACAGACTATCTTTAATTATTGTTAAAAAAAAATATTTTTAATTAAATGTTGCAACATCATGATAATAAGAAAACCTTTTACCCTGACTTAAAGTATCAAAGGTATAGAATGGGCAGCCGTTGGGTTGCCTAATCTTTTCCTTGACCAACTATCGGTTGTCAGGTAAAAGAGGGTATGTCGATATCAGTTATCTGCACCGGCTTGATAATAGAAAAACATTATATCAATATAAGCGTTGTTTTATTGCAAACGCATTGATATAGGGTTGCCTGCAAAAAAATTGGTCCTAATCTGGGTTGCCGAATTTTAAAGATTAAATTTTAACATTGTGGATGTAATTAGTTGACCGTTGAGAATTACTGGAAGGAATTAGTCTGGGTAGCGGTCATTAAATGAAACAGCTAAATAGTTTCACCTATTTATTGTTTGCCAACGTTTCGACCCCCATCATCAGGGCTAAAAAGATACAAAAGAAATACAATTTCAATTACATTAAATACAATATTATATAACCTATTGAGCTAGAGAACGTCGGTATTAAAATATAACAGAAGAACAATATACGTAAAAAAATTTAATTAAAATACAATGACTATAGTATAATAATGAAAGTATTATACAGAAAAAAAATGTTTACTTAACAAAATTTACACAGGTATCAATAATTTACATGAAATATGAAACATAAAAATATGAAGTAGAGAGGGGAAATACGTGCCGCATGGTGGGAGAATGGAAACTAGGTAATATTTGGTAGATGGGGGTAGGTAGAATGGAAAATACCTAGGAAAAAAAAGTAGAATGGAAAGTACGTACCGTATTTATGGACAGGGCCTGACAACAATGACTAAAATTCTTAATACTACCATACAAAGAATCAATGAAATTTAACTGATGATAATAATAATATAATAATGATACAGGATAAAAAAAATTTTTATTTATTTTTTATAATTCTATTCTTGAAATATCACCTATATAATAGTAAGAACACAACATGGAATAAAAACATGAAACAAGAGCATTTCAAGAATAGAATTATAAAAAATAAATACAAATTTCTTTAAACATATTTTCTAATATACTAAATTTGTTATAAAATATGTTTCATTCTATTATCAGCTCGGTGCAGATCGTTTCAAGTTCGGATCTTCTACTAATTGGATTAAAAACCCAACCCAACTGCACTTACTGCAATTAAAACGCAATGCAAACTTCAATACTTTGCATTAGTATTTCCGTTAGAATATTTTTTTAGTCTAATACTTGAATACTCTAAAGAATATACTTGGTAATTACATTTTTCTGTATTTGTAATAAAAGTGAACTCAATTCACCCTTATCCATAGCTAGGGAGGATCGTGGCGAAATGGGCAGTGAGTTTGAGTTGCCCCATTCATGATATAACTCTGGGTAAGCCGGGAGTGTCCGATATGGAGTCGCGCTTTAATAATAATCATTCAATAAAATTACACTTACACTGGTTTTTCCAAGTTGGTTTTCCACTTGGTTGTTCCAATGTTACTATAATCTTTACCCACTTCAACTGTCTCATGAAATGATGTATTGATGATTTTTTTTTTTTTTTTTTTCAGCGAGCAGCACATCTCGGAAGAAGTTCGACAATGCCTGCGACTTTCCTCCTTCGACTCGATGCTCTGGTCGGACGAAGAGATCCTCCTCCTCTTGCAGTTCATGTTCGTCGACCTCGGCCTTATCGAATCCATTCCCCTCGACATGACTGTCCTCCGTAATTTCCTCTTCCAAGTATACAAGAACTATAACGAGGTTCCTTTCCATAACTTCAGGCACTGCTTTTGTGTCGCACAAATGGTGAGTGTTCTTTACTTTTTTTAATTGATTGATTTAATTAAATTTACAACTGTATTGTAATGCAACAAGTAAATAAGCTAAATATATGTTCATATTAAAATAGCACATTCTTTCTTCCAAATCTTTTTTATTTTCATTGATACACAAATTGTCACAAGTGGTAGTCAAAGTTTCGAGACCTTTCCCCCATTTCCAAGACTAAAATTTTTTTTAAAAAACATTTTGCTTTTAGTTATATTTTATTAAATATTTTTTTCATAATATATATTTAAATTCAAAATACCTTTTTTTTATATGTACATTCTAACATTAAAAAAAAGATATTTTGAATTTAAATATATATATTGAAAAAAAATTATTTAATAAAATGTAACTAAAAGCAAAATGTTTAAAAAAAAAATTGTTTAGTCTTGAAAATGGAGAAAATTTCCCGAAACGTTGACTACCACTTGTGACAATTTGTGTATCAATGAAAATAAAAAAAGATTTGGAAAAAAAAAATTGCTATCTTAATATGAATAAATAAGTAAATCTTCCTCAAGTAATACGGATCTAAAAATATGGTTATAACACATGATAATCTTGTGAAGAAACTACCCATTGGTAGCAATCCAATGTCTAATTTATGGTAGGAGGTCTCTTCGCTATCTTATTTTCATTCGCCCCGGTGGATTGTCATGAATGCGTATGAAGGAGAAGACAAGGACTTTGTGTCAGACAAAGGTTTATAAGATATTGAGTTCTTTTTGAATGATTTTATTAGTTATAATGTTAGGAGCATTAAGGATTTTAGATTACAAGGATTGGATGCGAGAGGAATTGATGGTTTATCAGACCTCTATAGCTCAATTTTAAGGTCAAAATATGACTGATTATGGTTATATAAACGAATTTACGGTAATAAATGGTGAGTTTAAGTGTTTGTCGAGTAAGTGTTGTAGTGATCGGTATCAACGAGCATTTTTCTCTCGTTTCAGTCTAGTCCAGACGTCAAGATAGATTCCTAGGTAACGGATCAGTTCAACAGGAGGTTCTTAACTAAAACATTTATTTTTCACATAAATATCCAAGAATTATATTTTGATTATCAATATATATTTAACGTTTACTATATACGGATGAGAACTGTTTCATGATTGAAACTAAACTTTATTTCTGTATTTAATTGACTTCTGATTTTAAATTACAGTATGTTATTTTCTAATTTGCTATCTAGAATCTGTTCATTTGTTCAGTGATACCACTCTTTGAGTATCTAATTGAAGAAGACGCCTGATCTATTTTAACATTTCCCTTAACCATTTTGTTGTTTTGTTTTTTCACTTTAAAAAAGTTAATCATTTCTCGGAAAACATAAAAGCCTGAAAATAAAATTCAGAGGTATAGATAGGCGCAAAAAAATTCGGTGGATTGTCGGGAATATCTAATTCAATATACCAATTCATATTTTACTTTTAATTTGATTTAGAGTTAGAACTCGCCAAATGATAGGAAATAATAAATAAAAACACAGTAAATATATCGATAGACATGTTATGTTTATTTCAATCAGATTGGACCATTTCTATTTAAGTACGCAATATATCTTTATTTAAAAAATATTACTAAACTATTAAATATTATTGTGAAATTAAAGTCTTTTTGACGGATAAAATGGCTATCCTTCAGCTATCAAAAATTTATGGAACACTGATTACAAATCGTAAACCTTTAAACGTTCATAAGCGATTATTATAGAAGTTTTATCCTTTTATATCGTACCCGGGCTATTACTTGGATATTGCTTCATAAAATCTGTATTAGACCTATTTGTAAGGAATAAAGCTGTTGTAAAGCTTATGATTTGTTGGAAAATAAAATTGTATTTGGTGTTGTTAAATTCAGTTGGATATATAACTAATGAAATTCGCCCTAACTTAGAAAAGATATCGCAATTTTGGATTAGAGCATCTATTAAAGCTATTTACGTGTATTATTCACGTAATTAATAGCCTTGAAACCGTATTATACATGCGTTTTATAAAGTTTTTATTCGACTTTAATTGTTAGATAACAGTAGATCGACGAATATTTCACTTGATAACATATAAGGAGAAAGTGATTCTGACTGATAAAAAGTGACATTTATCAAGAATAGCATAATTCGCTGGTATCAATAAAGATTTGGTAATCAGAATGTGGCATCGTCCGAATTGCCACAGCAGCATTAACTTTTATAAAAAAAACAAAAAAAAAAACCTATACTTCTACAACTCATGACGGATCTTGGGCTCAGTACATAGATTCGTACTGTTTCTTGGCCAACAGTCGTGCAATGATGAGATTGCTGTGGTAGAGATGAATATATTGAGTTGTCCGTAAAATGTATTTATTTATAAAAGTTTTGACAATATGAAATTTGCTATCCTCTTATACAATGAGCAAATATGCTAACTAATGAATAAAAATAAAACTGTTAAATACATTTTACAATCAAATTATTGTCAGTGTAACAAGTCTGTTGGCCAGCGCCTGGATAGTCTTCTGGGCAGATTATAAGGGTTTGTGGCATTGGAAAGGTTCTGATCCAGTGGGTTTGAATTTAGAGTCATTCTGTCGGGAAAATGTTTGTAGCGAATATTGGCAATCGCAATGAAAAATGAAAATGAAATTAAGGTGAATATGTAGTGTCTCATTGTATACATAAAATGGGGCATTTACAATTTTCCCAAGTTTGTTTGTTTGTTTTGGTTTTAAGGCGTAAAACCCTAAGGTCATCAACGCCTAGACACTATATGCATATTCAACCTTTATGAGAAAGAACTATTAGGTAATGAGTAATTGAGAGAAAAAATAAATAAATAAATAAAAATATTTTTATGTAAACAATAGTTTAAAAAGCTAATGCTAGTAATGCTAACTGACTAGGAATGGTCTTAATAATTTCGATAATAATGACTGCTCCTTAAGAAAATCAAAAACTAATTCAATGGCTATCTCTCTATCACCTAGCACCGCTGAAATATTCTAAATATAGGAAATAATTTTCCCAAGTGATTTCAATTGTCTGGATAATTTTTATGTTTGACTTTTTTGCTGTTCCCCATATCTCAACCTCATAAATCCAAAATGGTTTTATTGAGGCTTTATAAGTAGTTAATATGCTTTTCAATGATAATTTTAAACGTTTGTCTAGTAATCTCGAATGAAGTCCATATCGTTGATTAAGTTCTTTTCTTTTTCGCTTGAGGTGGTATGCCCATGTCAATCTCCCATGCCAAGATAAAGGTCTAAGTAACGCAATGTGTTATTTAGGTAGAATTTAATGGAAAATAATAGAGGATTTTAGATTAAAAAGAAAGATTTACAAAATTGTCTCAGCTACTATCAATACATTTCTCTTAATGTGTTAACGGCTTTTCTATTCCCTTGAAATAGAATTTCGAATAGAATAGAATAGAATCTTTAGAATTGATTAACTCCAAAACGTTCCTCATTGCCTTTGTCCATTAATTTGTTTGTCACGTAGGCAGTGGTCAAAGTGTAAATAAAATTTTAATCTTTAGGTTTGAGGTCCGAAGAGTAGGGCGGATATGGCAGAGTTCCATGCTTCAACAGCTTTAGTGACTTCACGGGCGATATCATTCAACGAAACAGGCCAGTTCCAATTGACCTAAGATAGTATCATCATTCCCTATTTCGGATGCATTGTGTTAATTTGATTAAAATATTATTCGGCCTTGACGGTTTTATGAAGGATTTATAAAGATATAGTGTTTAAAACCAAATAAATCCCACCAAACAGTAATCGTCATATTTTTTTGATGAATTGGAGGCTTAATGAATATGTTGTACTGCTTCTCATTTTTTTAGAATGATTTGGAACGAAAATAAATGCGTAATTAGTAATTTTAGAAAATGACCGCATTTCTAAACCGCGTTTTTTAAAGGACTTGAGAATTCACTATATAACATCAAATAGAATATTTAGATAAAACTAAATGATGAGAATACAAATATGTTAAAAAATCAATATCGTAAAAAATGTCCTTTAGTACCTTTTGGAAATCAACGTCTCAATTGTCGAGCCACTTTCCAGAACGTCTACTGGTATCCTAAAGCATTCACTTTTTATTGCAGGTTCAATTCTAGACAAAAAAGGTCGTTTTTTGTTGTGGTTTTTAAGGCTAAGGAGTGTAGTAGCAGTGTTGTTGTTCATTCGGCGATTTTTTGATGTGTAAGAACCCGATTTCAAAGTTGTTTTACCTTCTCTGTCGTCTTGAGGTGGCCATCGACGATCGATTTGCTTTAAGTTAAGTTTTCGAAAAGGTTTATACCTTATATGAATTGTATTGTATATAATATGTATATATAGCATTTCCAAGTCAAATTCAACCTTTTCCAAGTCAAATTCAACCTTTTCCAAGTCAAATTCAACCTTTTCCATTTCAAATTCAACCTTTTTCGATTTCAATAAAATAATAAAAATCAAATTAACATGATTTTATGTTTTAATGGTTATTTTAATTACACCTAGTGTTTTTAACCCTTGTGGCTTGTTAAATGTTCCCAGTGGCCTTTCTACATATAATTAGTCACGAATATAATAATAAGTATAACCGATACTTTAATTTTAAGACATTTGCGATACAAGGTCTGGTAGTCGGATTAGCGGGATTCGTTTTATTTTAGTTTTATAATCGCGGGCGAAAATATTATCAATAGAGGTTTATTTTAACTTTTTCGTATTTATTGGATAGTAGGCTCAGCAGATGCGTTCCCAAAGGTTCGTTACCGACTACACTATTAATTTCAATAGCGCTCGCTCAAATATGGGTTTATTATAACTTTTTCGTATTTATTGGATACAAGGCTCAGTAGCTGCGTTCCCAAAGGTTCGTTACCGACTACACTATTAATTTTAATCGCGCTCGCTCAAATATGAGTTTATTATAACTTTTTCGTATTTATTGGATACAAGGCTCAGTAGCTGCGTTCCCAAAGGTTCGTTACCGACTACACTATTAATTTTAATCGCGCTCGCTCAAATATGAGTTTATTATAACTTTTTCGTATTTATTGGATACAAGGCTCAGTAGCTGCGTTCCCAAAGGTTCGTTACCGACTACACTATTAATTTTAATCGCGCTCGCTCAAATATGAGTTTATTATAACTTTTTCGTATTTATTGGATACAAGGCTCAGTAGCTGCGTTCCCAAAGGTTCGTTACCGACTACACTATTAATTTTAATCGCGCTCGCTCAAATATGAGTTTATTATAACTTTTTCGTATTTATTGGATACAAGGCTCAGTACTGCGTTCCAAGGTTCGTTACGATTACACTATTAATTTTAATCGCGCTCCTCAAATATGGTTTTATTATGACTTTTTCGTATTTATTGGATACTAGGCTCAGTAGCTGCGTTCCCAGGGGTTCGTTACCGATTACACTATTAATTTTAATCGCGCTCGCTATAATAGGGGTTTATTATAACTTTATCGCATTTATGGGATACTAGGCACAGTAGCTGCGTTACCGGGGGTTCTTTCCCGACCAGTCTATTAATTATTCTGTGCGCTCGCTCAAATATGGGTTTATTATAACTTTTTCGTATTTATTGGATACAAGGCTCTGTAGCTGCGTTCCCAAAGGTTCGTTACCGACTACACTATTAATTTTAATCGCGCTCGCCCAAATATGGGTTTATTATAACTTTTTCGTATTTATTGGATACAAGGCTCAGTAGCTGCGTTCCCAAAGGTTCGTTACCGATTACACTATTAATTTTAATCGCGCTCGCTCAAATATGGGTTTATTATAACTTTTTCGTATTTATTGGATACTAGGCTCAATTGCTGCGTTACGGGGGTTCTTTCCCTATCAGTCTATTAATTATTCGTGCGCTCCCTCAAATATGGGTTTATTATAATTTTTTCGTATTTATTGGATACAAGGCTCAGTAGCTGCGTTCCCAAAGGTTCGTTACCGACTACACTATTAATTTCAATAGCGCTCGCTCAAATATGGGTTTATTATAACTTTTTCGTATTTATAGGATACAAGGCCCAGTAGCTGTGTTCCCAAAGGTTCGTTACCGACTACACTATTAATTTTAATCGCGCTCGCTCAAATATGGGTTTATTATAACTTTTTCGTATTTATTGGATACAAGGCTCAGTAGCTGCGTTCCCAAAGGTTCGTTACCGACTACACTATTTCTGTATTTGTGTTTCGGGAGTTTTGTTAGTGAATGTGTTAATGTTTTTTTAGTCAGTTGGTCTAATGTATGTTTATTTCGTGTTTTTTGTAACTTTTCATGTATTGGGTTACCGCTTATCCTTTTTTTCAGAATAGTAACTTATCTTTTTGGTTAATATTTTGGAGTTTGATAATAATCAGCTAAACAGAACGATTTTATAAGTACATTCTTATTTGATAAACCTCTACTTGAATTAGCGCAATTAAAATTAATAGTATAATCTGTAACAAGTCCTTGGTTAAGCAGCGACTGAGCCTAGTATCCAGTTAATACGAACAAGTTAAAATAAACCTCTTCTTGAGCGAGAGCACTTAAAATAAATTGAATAATTGGGATAGCAACCTCCGCAACGCATCAACTGAGCCTAATAGCGAATAAATATGAAAAAATTATAATAAACCCATATTTGAGCGAGTGTGCGAATAATTAATAGAATGGTCGGGAAAGAATCCCCCGTAACGCAGCAACTGAGCCTAGTATCCTAAAAATACGAAAAAGTTATAATAAACCCATATTTGAGCGAGCGCACGAATGATTAATAGAATGGTCGGGAAAGAACCCCCCGTAACGCAGCAACTGAGCCTAGTATCCAATAAATACGAAAAAGTTATAATAAACCCATATTTGAGTGAGCGCACGAATAATTAATAGACTGGTCGGGAAAGAACCCCCCGTAACGCAGCTACTGTGCCTAGTATCCAATAAATGCGATAAAGTTATAATAAACCCCTATTTGAGCGAGAGCGATTAAAATTAATAGTGTAATCGGTAACGAACCTTTGGAACGGAGCTACTGAGCCTAGTATCCAATAAATACGAAAAAGTCATAATAAAACCATATTTGAAGGAGCGCGATTAAAATTAATAGTGTAATCGGTAACGAACCTTTGGGAACGCAGCTACTGAGCCTTGTATCCAATAAATACGAAAAAGTTATAATAAACCCATATTTGAGCGAGCGCGATTAAAATTAATAGTGTAGTCGGTAACGAACCTTTGGGAACGCGGCTACTGAGCCTTGTATCCAATAAATACGAAAAAGTTATAATAAACCCATATTTGAGCGAGCGCTATTGAAATTAATAGTGTAGTCGGTAACGAACCTTTGGGAACGCATCTGCTGAGCCTACTATTCAATAAATACGAAAAAGTTAAAATAAACCTCTATTGATAATATTTTTGCCCGCGATTATAAAACTAAAATAAAACGAATCCCGCTAATCCGACTACCAGACCTTGTATCGCAAATGTCTTAAAATTAAAGTATCGGTTATACTTATTATTATATTCGTGACTAATTATATGTAGAAAGGCCACTGGGAACATTTAACAAGCCACAAGGGTTAAAAACACAAGGTGTAATTAAAATAACCATTAAAACATAAAATCATGTTAATTTGATTTTATTATTTTTATTGAAATCGAAAAAGGTTGAATTTGACTTGGAAAAGGTTGAATTTGACTTGGAAAAGGTTGAATTTGACTTGGAAAAGGTTGAATTTGACTTGGAAAAGGTTGAATTTGACTTGGAAAAGGTTGAATTTGACTTGGAAATGCTAATATATATATATATATATATATATATATATATATATATATATATACTAAAAAATAAATAAAAAAATAACCTAGAATTAAATTTTTATATTTGTATATATATAAAATATATGTATATGTAGCTGCGCGCTCGATAGCGTATTAATCGATAAATAACCGCGTGAGAATTACTTACAAAAACCATATGTTTTTTTTTTTGAGGGAGGTTACACACAGCGAGAGTCCGGAACGGTGATACCGCAGGCCTGCATAAAATGCTTTTTGTTTAAGTTCAGAGCTCTTTATTGTAAGTTAATGATCAGTTTTATGTATCAGTTTGCCTTTAATTAATCTTCAATTTTTGAAATCCTTTTTTGTTAATTTTCCTAGTATTTTTGTTTGTATTTTGTAATTCTGATTAAATTGTTCTGTTTAAAATCTGAGCAAGTATTATTTTTACATTTAATCTTGCACACCGAGGCTATATATATATATATATATATATATATATATATATATATATATATATATATATAATTTTTATTTGAAATTATTTTAGTTTTAGGTCCCTAACTATTACTTCTGCTTGATTTTCTTTATTTGAAGTTAAGATCCTCCGTCATAAACATATGATCCTTTTCAACACCTTTTGTGCCGGTGCTAAATACTTTGTGTTGAAAAGAATCCTAGGTTTATTGGAGAATTGAAACGTCAAATAAAGAAAATTAAGACGGAGTAATATTTGAGGACCTAAAACCCGAATAATTTCAAATAAAATTATAATATAAAAAGGTCGATGAATTGGATTCTTGTATACATATTGTTCAATAAAATTGATATATATATATATATATATATATATATATATCTCGAATATATAAATTAAGTATATTTGTAATGTACTTATACTGTAGATATTCATAATATGCCAGCATATTTTTGTGTACATATTGCCTTCCAATATTTATCTTTGATATTGGAATGGAGCAAGCTCAATCTTTATCCAATTTAATATATTTATTTGAAAGTCTTAATAAATAATTTTTACTACTTGCTTATTAATATAAATCTTATCTATTTATTAAAACAAAATCTTGCATTCATATTTTTTTTTTTTTACTTTTATCGTATTCATTGTACTGGTTACCTTCCATATTTCATTGAATCAGCCTTGCTGTAAATTCGAGCTTTTTAAATAATATTTCCGTGCAGTCTTTTCGGTGTAACTTGAGTCTTGGAAGGTTATTTATTCTCAGTCTTATTATATTTTAAATTCAGGATTGTTTCCCAATATGTTTTTTAAAAATACGTGTTAAAAACCTGTAATTTATATTTTATGTTATTTAAAATAATATAATTATGAGTTATAATACAAATTAAATAATATTGTATTCTTATGCCTCACACGTCAGCATTGCTCCTTGCTTTCTCATATTTGTTGATTTTCCTTGTATCATATATCGATGGAAATTAATGTTGAAAGAGAGAAAATAAATACTCATTAGCTCTAACAGAAAATGCATCGCTTAATGGAATTAAAATTCGTCCGATTAGCCATAGTAGCATAAAGTGACGTTAAACGTATAAACCAACAATGGAATTTTAAAAAAAATATAATATATATATATATATATATATATATATATATATATATATATATATATATATATATATAGATATACGACTTTATTACAACATATGTTATATGTCGTTTCCTAACAGTTCTAGCCGCCATTTCTCTCTGTCTTTACAATCTTCCTCAGTGAGGCTCCTAGCCGCCATTGCTTCATGTAGCGCTTCCATCCATCTCTTTTCTGGCCTACCTCTCTTCCTCCTTCTATATGGTACATGGTGGAGAATTCTTTTTGGCCATCGGATTTCCGGCATCCTCATAACAAGTCCGTACCAGCTCAGCTTTCTTGTCTCAATGGAATGAAGGACGTGATGTAATCTAGAAATCCCACAGCTACGTCTCCAGAAATCCATTTCCATTAAGACAAATTTTCTTGCTGAGCCGGCCGGAACAGAATGGAATTAAATAAATACTATAATAATAAAAATAGGCTTACGGAACCCGAAGGTTCGATGCCGATACCACCAAACATCGCCTGCACAGACTCGTCCAATGTACGCCGTTCAAGCCCAAGCTCCCGAGATCAGCCTTAATGCAATACTCCCATCGACGCTTCGACCTTCCTTTCGGACGCCTACCAGTCGGTTCAGCGAATACCAAATTTCTCCGAATCCGTTCCTCACCGTGTCCAACAACTTTACGCGCCCATTTGACTCTCCGCGATGCTATCAACTCAATTATATTCTCAATTATCAACTCCGCAATTCCGCGTTGTGCAACCTTCAAAACTCCCCAGTGGCCTCATCTCTCTTCGGACCAAATATTTTGCGCAGTAACTTATTTTCGAAAACCTTAAGCCGTTGTTCGTCTTTCAAAGTAAGCGGCCACGATTCACATCCGTAAAGAACCGTCGGATGAATAATAGTTTTATAAATTCTAACCTTTAAGTTTTTAGACAGAAGCGGCGAGCTAAGTAATTTAGCAACTGAATAATAACACGCATTTCCCAC
This sequence comes from Piezodorus guildinii, assembly GCA_023052935.1. Taxonomy (NCBI): domain Eukaryota; kingdom Metazoa; phylum Arthropoda; class Insecta; order Hemiptera; family Pentatomidae; genus Piezodorus; species Piezodorus guildinii. Next base: position 71,031,162 of record CM041293.1, read on the forward strand.
CTTTAACCGGGACTTTATTTCTTCCTGGATTTCATTTTTTCATGTTATCATTGAACCTAAATACTTGAATTTAATAAATACTATAAAATAAATATAAATTTTCTTTTTAAAAATATATAGTTACTTGCTTCCCTAGAAAGAGAGCCTTCTTTTCGAACTTTTTCCTTTTGGTTCCGGAGGAAAAACAAGTGCTTATGCGAAGATAACCGGCCGAATTTGACAAATATGCAACGATTTGGAAAAACGCTAATAAAAACAAAACTACAAATGATATTTACATAAATAAAATTGGAGGCTGATTTATACTTCACCACTCTTTTATTAATAATCAATGCACGACGTTTTGGCTGAAATGCCATCATCGTGTGCAAAGGAACACATTTGTTTCCTGTAAGTACAAAATATTATCAACTTTTTTTTTTATAGTGGAATTATTTTCAATGTTCTTTTTTTTTTAATTGTATATTTTAATGCTATTGATCGATTTCTAAGAATGTAACATTAATCTTATAGATTATCAACAATTTTAACTATATAAATTGTATTTATTTTTTATTATACATTTCTTATCGTTATATAATTTCATGATAAACTGTTAGATTGATAAGTTTTTATTATTAATAATATTTTGTACTTAAGGGAAAAAAATTGTTCCTTTGCGCCTGATGATGGCATTTTAGCCGAAACGTCGTGCATTGATTATTAATAAAAGAGTGGTGAAGTAAAAATCAGCCTCCAATTTCATTCATACAATTTGAGCCTCACCTTAATGAATGTACACCTTAGATATTTACATGCTTAAAAATGCCTCGTATTCGGGAAGAAATGGAGAATAAAGCAATGATGATTCTCCAATATCAATTGAAAATAATATGAATAACAGAATTATAAATAATATAAAAATTGAGTTGCATCCATCATGAACAGTTCGACTTTGGACCTAGAAGAGTGTCTGGTGCCGAGTGTCTATCTCACAGTGTCACTCCAGCGTAAACAGGGTCTCAGGACACTCCGGTATAGAATCTGTAAAATGTCAGACCCCAATTATAAATTCTTTTTCATCGAAATTAGATTTATTAATTAATTTAGAGATAAAGTTGTCTCACAATGCGAAGAATAAGGCGCTATTACACGTACGGCAATATATCGTCGTTGGCACTTTTGGCAAGTGTAGCAAACGACCATATATCGTCGTCCGGCTCTAAAAGGGTTTTAAAAAAATTCTATACTATCATGTTCTATCTAAATAAACGGTATTATCTCTAGCAAAAGTATGTCGAACTACTTTCGATTAAATTGAAATTCTTTTGACTCAATGAAAAGAAAATGAAGGTGGTTAATCTGAATGCTTCATCCCGCTTAAGTTCCTAATCTCAAACTTAATCTCGAAAACCGCCGATTCCGGGGAACTCATTACAGCTAGAGGTTAAAACTTTTAATTCTAACTGGATTGCCAATTGGGACCACATCGATAAATAAGAATTAACAATTTGCAAAGTAAGTAGGGGAAGGGAGCGGAGGTGGAATTCATTAACGTTCGGAAAATCGGCTTTATCTTCTTCCATTCAGTTTTTCTCCTTCTCGATTCAGTCCCGCCTAGCCGCTCTCTTAAGTTAGATTAGGTCGTTCAAAGTACAGATCCTACGGGTTCTATTTAAATTTAAATTTGAACGAATCCTTCCAAGTATTAAGTACTTTATAAATTAATTAAAAAAAAAAAAGAACGTATTTTGATTTTGCGATAAATAAATAAACTGCACTGGAAAATGTTTTGTACATAGTACACCCACAACGAGTAAAAGAAGAAAAACATACATTTTACAAGTTTTATTGCCTCATTAGATATTAGATGTCATAATAATAATAATAGCTATTTCATTCTTTACAAAACAATAAGCTTTTTCCAATTGGGTTGTGCGACTGGTATTGTATTCATGACGAAATTTCTTCTTTTTGATTCATGTTACTATTTTCAATATTTACTTATTAGAACTTATTAATAAAATAAAACATTTTCTGATTGATTTAATCTTAAATTATATACAGTGAGTGTCAAAAGTATTTGGAATTTACTTGCTTAACCACAAATTGTACCTAGTTTCCATTCGCCAACAACACGCCCTGATGACCCACAATGGGGGTCTAAACGTTGGCAAAAAATAAACTGTTGAAACTACTCAATTGTTTCATTCACTGACCGCCACCCGGACTAATTTCTTTTAGTAATTCTCAACGGTCAACTAATTATATCCATTATATTATTTACACTATACATAGCCATCCACATATTCTCATCAATTTTTTCTACATTTCAACTATATCTCTTTTAAAAATTATTCGGAAAGCCATTGCTCGATCGTTGCATTTTTATTTAAGGGCCTTATTAAAAAAAAAAAATCTCTAAGGTTGGGTTTATGTTACATGACGGAGAAGAATTGTTTAGAACATAATATTATATCGAAGACTAGTGAGAATATTACAATAACATTTGAAACTACTAAACAACAGGATATTACGACTTCCGAATACTTTTGAAACTGAATGATTTTGTAATTTTACATTATTAATCGGATATTTTTAAAAACAATAAACTTTTCGGTTATCTGGTCCGTGATTTTCCTTTATGGGAGTCTTTTGCAAAGAGTTATGAGTGAAAAAAAATTATATTAATGCATTGTTGTAAAATATACTTCTTAAATGAAAATATATGCGAATTCCGAATACTTTTGACACTCGCTGTATATGTATTCACTGACAGGTTTTTTGTCTCATTATTCTGAAGATTGCTTTTTCTAGCCTCAATGGCCCTACAGTCCCTCACTAGATGCACTATGTCGTTTCTCCATTTCGTGTCTTTCTCGACATATCTTGCGTTCCCTTAGAATCCACTCTGTAGAAATTTTAGACCATATTCCAGGTTTCCAGCCTAGCCACAAGCCTGGCCCTCCTCCATTTCAATAGATGTGCCTCTTTTTGTAAACTTTTAAGGATAATTTGTTTTTATATTGATACATTAGACGTAATGTGCAGCTTCTAAATTCATAAAATAAGTTTAATAAAAAAAGGCCTAGTGCAACCATTTTAAGTCTCCGCGATGCTATCAACTAATTCAATACTGACAATTTAAGCTCCGTAATTTCGCTTTGTGTAACCATCTAAATTCCCTAGTGACCTCATATCTCTTTGGCCTCGTATCTACTTATAGTTTAAGTAGCACCTTATTTTCGAATACACCTAAGGCGTTCAGCTAACAAAGTAAGTGGCTACGTTTCGCATCCGTATAAAACCGTCGGGATAATAACAAATAAATGAATTCTAATCATAAAGTTTCTGACTGAAGCCGTGTGCTAAGTTATTTTGCAACATAATAATAATGTGATACGCTTTTCTCGCTTTTAACTGGGCCTTTATTTCCTTTTTTTTTTGTTTTTTCTAGATATCGTAGAACCTAAATGCTTAAATTTCTCTTCGTGCTTAAATATATATCGCGATATTAGATCACAGAAAGTTACTGTTTCTCCTACTAATCATATATTTCGTAATTTGCGTATTTATTTCAATCCTTATCCGGTTTTCATTAACGCACTTGTATTTACTTGGATAGTTTCCGCATTTTCGCCCAGACTGTATCAAATAATCTGCGTAGCCTAAGACTGGAAATTAGGAATGTAACTATCAAAATTCATATTAAATGTTGTTCAAACTGATCGCCTCAGGCATTAAGCAGGCTCGGCGTATTTCTTCCACAGCAGCAGTGGACTTAAGATAATTGATGTTTTCGTAAGATCACTGGTCGGCTTCCAGATTTTAGTTACAAAAGTTATACTAATGCCAGCTTTTCGGGTTTCTATCGTTGGATATTATTTGGTGCTCTTATATCCCCTCTAAAATGTTTTTCAGATTTCTCAATTCATAGCTAGATATGGATTGGATACATAGAAAAGATATATAGAAAAGGTCATATGGTCTTGACTAAACACTAATTGGCCAAACAAATATACTGAAGATTGACATAAATATATCTTATGTAACTATTGACCATACATTTTATAAATGGAGAATAAATTCCTTCCTACATACATTCAATAGAAATTTGAAAAATCTTCCAAAGAAGGTTCTATGGAATGAATAATTGTTATTCATATAATAAAAAAAAAATGTAAAAAGACAAATTTTATTCAAGAATTAATTAATAATAGATGCACATAATATAATTATTTTTTTAAAAGTTTTATACTCTATATAATCATTTTTTTTTTAATTCCACTTAAAATCTAGTATCTCCTCTCACTATATGACGAGGCATTTATTAGATATCGTATTCGTATCCCCTACTCTTTAAAGTTAACAAGCTTTCTAAAAATCATCAGTTTGGATATTTCAAAACGAATAAAAATTTAGTATTTTTTTTATTAATAATAAAATTTCTTGTTACATGATAATTTTAAATAGCCGGATATTAGATGGCACCTCGGCGAATAAATATCACTTTTTAATTTTTTTTTTCTCACTAAAATGTCTACAAAAAAGAACTTAATGTTCCATTTCCGTCATCAAACCGTTGTTATTAATGTTTGACGATTTAATAAAGGAAATTTTAATAAAGTTCTGTAGCGATTATGAAACAAGACTTTTTGAAGAAAAGCTTTCAGTTAAATTAAATCACGGAGCCCTGTTGTTAATTGAAATGACTTTTGAAGGGATAAAAGATTTTATAACTGGTAGGAATCAAAGAAGTGAAATATAATCCTCATTTCATCTTTACAATGCTGTTTTCCTTTTAAATGCCTCTGTTTCTTTGTACTTAGTTGTTATTTTTAATTAATACTAATCCAAATCTATGATTACTATATCGCTTTGAACATTTTCCGCTGTGTTAAAACAGTATTAAGGAACGTTTGCACAGCTGGTCACTTCCAAATTACTCCGTTTAAATAAGTAGTGATATATTAGGGTGAAGGTCGAATTCTATTGTAGAATAATAAGGCTATCTTACTAACTCTACCACTTTATTTAAATTGCAATATGTTTCGGCTGATACGCCATCTTCAGGTGCATGTCATATCTGGCACCATAACCATATATGGTTTTATTGTAGATTAATCTACACACCATGAGAAAAAAAATACCATCTGAAGACGGTATATCAGCTGAAACATTATGCTATTTAAATAAAGTGGTGGTGTTAGTAAAGCAGCGTTATTTATTTATTTCGTAGGCGTAAACCACTTGGGTCATTTTCGACTTAAATTACTATTAGAAACGGATTAACTATTATGGTCTATTGTACAAGTCTGTCTGTCGTAGGAAGACAAAGCGTTTTGCAGTTGTCTGTATCTTGTCTTGTAGAACGGTTTTTAAGTCAGTGTCGATTGAAAAATGTGTTCTGTAAGTATCACAGTAATCGGGCAACCGCATGTTGAGCAGTCCGCAGCCAAAGAAGCAATAACAGATGGCATTCTGTCTGTTAGCGACTATGTCTCTGTCATCAAGCAGTGAATTCGGTCTAAGTGAGGACAGATTTGGCACGACACTACAGACAACAAGTTACGGGAAATAAGAAGGGACATCTCCCATTGGCATTCGTCCCTACGACAAAAGCGAAGGTAAGAGGTTATCCTGGCGCGCCTCCGCATTGGACACATCCGACTAACGGTAGGCAGCATATTTATTCATATTGTTTGAGTAGTAAATATGGATTAAACTAGCTAAATCCTACGGTTTTGTTTAGGAATGTTTCATTTTGTTTTGATTTATATCTACTTGCGTTGATGGTAAGAGTAATCTAAACATTTGCTATCGGCCAATCAATTACCCTTTTAATTATGCTTAAAGAATAAAGTTATTGTTTAGTGCTAGATTTTATTTGGTCTTATTTGCAATATCAGACCGGTAGAAGTAGGCGTACCCAAAATAAAGTAATGGTTGTATATCTTGAAAGTTCGTTTGCAACATACGTGTGCATTTATCTCATTCGAGGGATTTTAGGTTACAGAAATAAGTAGTTCTATGTTCTAAAAGTGAAACATTATTTAATTACTTAGAATCAATTTATAAATTTAATAACAATTGAACGTATTTCGTAAGAAATCTACACACGAATCATTGATACGAAGTATAATATCCTTTAATATTTTTGTTATAAATTTTGTATGTTTGGTCATTTGAAAACCAATTTCGTAAGGGTTTTAGAATTTTTTTTAACAACTTAGAGGACGAATTTATCCAAACCCAACCTTATTGCACATCTCGAAATTAAGACAAACCTTCAGAAAAATTTAACCTTCACGATCTTGGTCATTTTTTAAATAGTACGATGGTCAGTAAAGTGAATGAACTGGTAATTTTTTTTTATAATTATAGAAATATATTTTCTTGAATTTAGGGGGATTCGATTAAGAATTTCTTTCGGTTCGATTAGAACGGACCTATTGTTCTAGAGGATCTTAATAAATTTAATAATAAAAGTTGGCTTGGCAAATCCATAGTTTCGGTGCCAGTACCAACAGTATCTCGATAAGCTCTATATTTTTGGGCAAACAATGTGAAATAAATCGAAAACAATCAATCCGATAGCTTCTGAGTGAACTAACACTCACGTTTGGGATCACAGTAAAAGTGTATAGGAAGGCCGTGGGATGACGGAGATGCCGGTCAACCGGAGTCCATTTGTCCCGATCAATCTTCCTCCGATTTTGGTCCTGAGAAAGGATCCCATCTTTATTGAAGGCCATCCTTTCCTTCCTCTCCTCCTCCCCCGGGGGTTGTAAACCTTAGCCCCTCTTTTTTCTATTCTCTTCCTTTCTTCTCATTCCTATTCAGAATATCTTTGAGCTAGATTCTAAAAATGCTTCTCCTTACATATTTTATTAGCTTTGAATCGGTATTCCAGTATTATTAAGGTATTCGACGGAAAATACAACTAAATACAAGTTCTTTAATCCAAACCTGTAAAGAGATAGGGCTTAAAATAAATACAGTAGTAAAAATCTTGGCGGTCTTGGTGTTATTAATGTACCAGAATAAACGTATTTAGGGTAGACGATAACTAGAAAAAAACGAAATCGAGAAGTAAATAAAATCGCGGTCAAAGGCGGGGAATGTGTGTTATTATTCAGTTGTGAAATTGCTTAGCTCGTGGCTTCTGACAAGAAACCTCTAAAGGTTAGAATTCATAAAACTATTAGCTGATCCGACAGACGATGCCCTGTCCTAACTATGACCAGAGGAATCGGTCAAGTTAAGGTCAAGCAAAAAAGAATGGGCGAAATCGGTCATGCCATTCACGGGTAATGCGACCAAGGGAAAAGATAAATATTTTATATACATACATAGAGAGATTATTATTATTATCTTAGAAAATCATAAAAAAAAAAAAAAAAAAAAACACGACCAAATAATTTTTTTTCTTTCATAAGATCCTTCTTCTGACAGTTATAAACACAACAAAAAAGAATGAGCAAAATAGCTCAAGCCGTTCACAAGTGATGCAATGACCAAGGGAAAAGGGGATTCATTTTTCTCGTATAGATTATCACCTTGACAGTTTTGTACGGATGTGAAACGTGGTCTCTTACTTTGAAGAATAAGCAGCGCCTTAAGGTTTTCGATAATTAAGTTATACATAAAATTTAATTTACATAAAATATTTGGTCCTAAGAGAGACGAGACCTCGGGGAATTTAGAAGGTTATACAACTGGGAATTACGGAGCTTGTCCCCTGTCAGTATAAGTGAGTTGATAACATCGCGGCGACTCAAATGGTCTTGTGAAGTTCAGTGAGGAACGAATTTTGATAAACTCAACGAGTCAAGGGTTAGGTATAGTATTTCATTATAGTATTTCCTTTTCTTTTCAGCCATTGTTTTTTTAACATTATTATCCGATGGGACACTTATATAAATAATCTGTGCCAGTTTTTTTTTTTTTTTTTTTTTTATCAATCACTAAGATGTCTGGCTGATTATATAAAACTTAATCATTCCGTAATGATAGGGTGTCCCTATAAATTTTAAATTCATGTCCCGTAGTTATTGTTAATGGATGATATTTGTAATAGGGAGAATGGGTGCTTAAGAGATTTCGCTGCATTATTGTGTCTTTGCAGACATTATTTACCAGCCGGACTATTATTATTATTATTATTACATCGCTATTCGATAATTCATGTAGATATGTTAAATATTGAGTGATTGAAAAAACAAAAACATTTCTTTTCTTAGATTTATTTAGATGAACGACATATTTCAACATAATATGAGATTTTTATCTGCCCAATAAAAGATATGCTTAATTTTATTTATTATTTAGACAAAAAAACTATATTTAAATCGCCTTTAATGATTTCCGATGTGAAATACCTATATCCTAATCTACTGAAGTATATTTTGTTTCTTAAACACAGCAATGCAAAGTAAAATCTAATAAAATGTTTAACATTATTGAATCTATAATAAAAATAATTCACATAAAACATCGCTAATCCATCATTGTTAATATTTATTTATTCCTTAGTGTTGATTTTATCTTACTTTTAATAATTGTTATTTATCTAAACTTTATTTCTCTAAACATATGGATTTTCGATATTTCTACTATAAAAAAAAATTGATTAGCATAATCTAGTTTTTTGTTTATGAAAAGTATCCTTTCGTGGAAGTCGAACGTTGAATGAATCGTATAAGTTGGTTGGGAGAATGCAGTCATTGAAGAAAATTGTATGTGGACGTTTTTAATTTTCTTTCCCTAAAATAAATGAATACAAATTTAATGGACTTTAATATCATCTAGGTTTCGTTCTGATTAAAATGGTCTGACAGGGCTTAAATGCCGATATTTTAAATTTTCTTTCTCTAAAGTACCTTTAATTTTGTTGATTCTATAAAAATAGCTATATTATCTTGTTACCACTGATGAAAAACAGGTAAATATATAAATTGAATGGATTTGATACCTAACTGAAGGAGAAAACAGAAAAAATATGTTTTTAATGCATTTTTTTGTTTTTGGACATAAGAGCAGTAATATACATGTATGATATACCGTTGGAAAGCTAAAGATTTTAGAAAAATTATTATCTTATACTCAAGCTTTTAAAAGTTAATAGAGAGTGATGAAAAGAAAAGGGTGATAAAACTTTCTGATTATTTTAGATAATAATCTAACAGTTTTTTTAATAAAACACATGTTTCTATATAAATTCAATTTAATTAATTCTTTAATAGTTTCACGTATTTTTATCTCAAACTGTATTTGAAAATTCTTCATTGATTTTAAAAATGGAGGTAAGTGAAAGTCGTGTGTTGCCCGCACCAGATTTTTTATATAACACCCAAAATATTTAATATAAATAATTTATATAGCAAAACAACGTTTTCCGGGTCAGCTAGTGTATTTATATGATAATACTTATTTGCAATTATATTATCTAGACTATTTCTATAAAACCGTTGGTTTTATTGAAGAGTTTTATAACATTACATGTTCTGAAGAAGGGACAGCAAAATGAAGTGTGTGCCCCTGGTAAAAACGTTTAATTCCTTCTCCGGATAAAGGCAGAAAGTCATTAATAATTTTAATATGGATGGGACGCAAATATCCGAACAGGGATATTCTAAAAAAAAAAAAAATCTGGAGGGAAAGACAAAATCGTTATTCACCTCCCTTAATTAGAGCTCCCCATCATCATCCAGTTGTTAAAGAAAAAAACATGCTTTGAAAATCTCCCGAACGAGAATTACTTTTGTTGCTTTTAACTTTCCTTTTCATTTTTTCATCCAACCGTTCTTAATAGAAAGGAAACTTGTACTTCAAAGAAGGAACGCCCTCTAACAGATGAATCCATTATTTCATTGTATTCGAGTTTCCGTTGTTAATTAATCACTGTAGAATGGACTGTTTAAAATTCTTAGTAAAAAATTAATAAAAGAATTGTAAAGTTTATGAGTTGTGATCTGAGAGATTCCCAAGGTATTCAAACGTTATGAAAGAACATAAAATTATTCTAATTCCTTATTATTTCATTATTATGATATATTTGTATACATTATTTAATGGAAATATTACAATCTGCCACACTCTAAGGGCATAAGTATTAGATTTATAATAAACCAAACATTATATATATATATATATATATATATATATATATATATATATACAAATAAAAAAAAAAAAAAAAAAAAAAAAAAACCTTTACCTCTGTAACTCATGAAGGGTTCAGCACTTAAAGAGATTCATTTCTACTGTTTTACGACTAACGACAGTGGAAGGAGATGATTAGGCTTAAATCACGCTTGGTAGCCAGATTGTTCCCCCAATTTCGGATCCACGGCTGAAATAACAGAATAAATAATTCTGCCTCACAGCCGGGATTCGAACCTAGGAGAACAGGAACCTAATGCTCTATCCACTAGGCCACGCAGCTCCATCATGTACAAATTAAACATAAACAAAATAATCAAGGATCGATGAATAAATAAATAAATGAATAAAAAAAATAAATAATAACCATGACCATATTCATTCAGCCACGTCACTGTTCTTGTAAGCCAGTGGAGACTGAATGAGGGTGATTAAGACGCATACTATTTGGACATAAGTGGAGCTGGCCGTTGCTAGCTCTCCGATTTCATAGTTACAAGAGGTCTCTCGGCCTCTGCCACTATAAACTACGAGGAGGGTTACAAGGATGGTTGGAACTTTATAAGGATTGTGCCAGGGAATTAGGAAGGTGAGTAAGCTTTTGGGTTAAGATTAAGAATGCGGATGGGATTAAATCAAGAGCATAAGAGATATTGAGGTGAGGGTGTTGTGTGTTGTTTGTAACATAATAGGAGGCATTGACTATTGTTTTAAGCACTTTGGACTGAAAGGATTAGATACGTTTGATGTTCGAAAACATATTAGTCCCACATAGTTTAATTCCGTTGGTCCACATAGATTTCAGAATAGTATTGTTAATTAATAGTTTATCGGCAACTTGATAAAACGTGATTCAGTAGTCTATATAACCGAACATATTGACTGTTGAGCTCTTGTCTTTTAAGTGGAGTGTGTGGGTTCCAGGTTTCTCATTTGTCTGGTAGGAAATCAAGATATTCGACTGTGTCAGATCAGGGAAGTGGTAGAAAAATAAAATGGACTTGTGGAGAAGACGTGCTTGCTTTTCGATTCATTAACTTCGATACTCCAATCAGTACACCAAATTATAATAATAATAAATTTATTCCTATACAACTATTTTTTACATTATTTAAATTTTTAAAGGAATCATCGTCTCGAAATTTGTTTCGACACTTTATGATTTCAACTCTTATATGAGAATTTTCACAGTATACCTTATAAAACCATGAAAAAACATTCGTCAATGTTTAAAATAATTATTGAGACGTAAATATGATTTTGAGTTACATCTTCTATACTAATCAATATACATATGATGCATAACTTTAAAAATAATTCAATAGTTTTATGACAAAAATATATAAATTAACAATACCACAAATTATAAGGATTATTTTAAACAATTGAGGCATTGGTTTCCAAAAGGTACTATATCCATTCTAGGAAATTTTACAGGAAGCGCGAAAATCTCTTATTACTTTATTATTAAACTAGCTAATTTCGGTCTTTTCGCATTAAAATATAGAATTGTATTTTTACTATATTAATAACATCATATTAATGTTTTGAAATGAAATTTTTTAGTATGAATTAGAACGAAAGTAAATGCGTAATTAGTACTTTTAGAAAATGACCGAATTTCTAAATCGTTTTTTTTTTAGGACTTGAAAGCTCATTAGATAACATAAAATAGAAGACTTAGATTACAAAAAGTGATGAGTTTACAAATATGTAAAAAAAAAACAGTTTCGTAAAAAATGTCCTTTAGTACCTTTTGGAAATCAACGTCTCAATTGACAAGTATATTGTGTTTTATGTATTCATGGAATGATTCTGATTTTGCAGCAGAATCCCGAAACTTTCTTGAAGTGATGACATTTTGTCCTTTTATTTTTTTCGATGTAGGAAATATAATTAGTTACTTGAATCAAAAAGCCTGTACCTCTACAACCCATGAAGGATCCTGGGCTCAGTACCTATAGAGATTCGTACTGTTTGCTAGGCCAACAGATGTGCAATGTGTTAATTAGGCCTTGGTTACGCTCAGCTGCCAGGTTTTTCTCCCTTATTGGGCACCCGCTTTTAGAGGCTGGGTCTGCCCCAGGAGCGTCTCTATACCCCAGGGTCGCCTCCCGGCTGAAAGAACAGAATAAATAATATTATGCCACAGCCAGGATTCGAACCCAGGACCCGGATTATAGTAGACTAGTGGGTTACTTGAATTAATTTCGATAAACACAATTAACCTTATCAAACTCTTCTATTTGTGAAAAGATATTTCATTGTGATATATTTTGGTACATTACTATTCCAATAAATGTATGTATTTATTTGAATTTGATTAAATTTTGTTGTTACTGTGATTATTTGAATCAATTCATCTATACTAATATTATAAAGCTGAAGAGTTTGTTTGTTTGAACGCGCTAATCTCAGAAACTACTGGTTCTAATTGAAAAAATCTTTTTGTGTTAGATAGTCCATTTATCGAGGAAGGTTATAGGTTATATAACATCACGCTGCGACCAATAGGAGCGAAGAATCAGTCGAAAATCTGGGGAAAAACGGGGAAAATTTGGGAGAAAAAAAAAACCTCGTTTCCCAATGATTCCAAATGATTTACCTTTTATTTTTAAATAATTCAATTTCCCGTTAATTTATATTTTTCCATTTAAACACGCAGGAATAGATTTACGTCGAGATCGGGTTGCGGAGAAAATCAGTATGTTCTTCTGCCACAAGAAAATAAAACTAAAAATGTCATTTACGCGGAAGTACTTTAAAATATATTCTTTTAACAACTTCTTAATAGCAATCATAATAACAGAAATTGATGCAGACGAAGTCGCTTTAGAATATATCAAAGAAAAAGTGACATGTACTAAGAAGGTTTAAATTTGGGTGATAAAATTCCGGTTCTGGGATAAGCCGATGATTTGGTACTGCTAAAGGAAGACACGGAAACTAAAAAGCTAAATACAAAATGGTTTGTATTATTAAGTGATTATGGGTATAACCACTTCTACTGGTTTGCTATTGTAAATTTGACAGGGAGAAGTCAAGATCGGGCTTTAAATGATAACAAAGAGTAGCTGATAGTTGATATTTATTATAGCCAATCTCATCATAAACGCACATAAATCAATACGAAATGCAATATTCGCGAGCAAAGCTGCGTGACACAGCTAGTAATTCATAAAATAGGCCATTTTTAATTCAAAACGATGCTTCTATTTATAAAGTTACATAAAATACTTTTTTAGATATTTCTTTGATTTTTCGAAATTTCTTGCCCTCATTTTACATGTATACATTAACGCCATTTAGGAATGATAGTGGTCCTTTTTAATTCATTCATTATGGTTGATTAATTATAATGAGATTTTAAAAATTCCTATTGTCGTTGTCAGACTGTTCGAGTTTCAGAGAGTTTATATTTATATTACACCATAATCTGAGCTGAAATTTTATTGCCGAATTCTTAACTATCTTTTAAAGATAATAAAAATAATTAAATCGTGGTGTGTCCTGTTTAACTTAAGTCTCGGCTAGCGAGCTAAACCTCGAATACCTTTCTCCCTGTTTCTGATATTTATTCTGATTCCGAGTTTTAAGTTACCCAGAACACATCACGCATTCTACTTTTTCTGTTTTGTGAAAAGAAAAAAAAAATTTTCATACAAATAATTAATTTTACATATACTCGATAAACTACTAGGAAAAAACCCAGAAAGGTTTGACTCAAAATTTTCATTACATACACATCATTCCAATGTTTGCCATTTATATATATATATATTTTTTTTTTTTTTTATTCAATAACAATTTTTATTGAGAAAATTTTACAATCTGTCCCAATTTGGACATTAATAGTAGTGCTGAATGATATCAAACATACTACATTCATACAATATTTACACAACATAAAATTACAATAAAATATATACACAATAATGAATCAATACAAAAGTCAATAATTCACTTATACCTATATACACATACACACTCCATTTATATTAATTTGTTAATTTTAAATTATTTTGGCTTATTTATTATTTTTACATCTATTAATCCTTCTGTTGACTTGTATATTGCTATTGTTTTAAACTAAAATCTAGCTGGCCATTTTTAGGCTTGTAAGTATATTACTCAGTGGACCGATTGTACTTTTAATAACAGAAATGTATGTTTTCTTTCAATATTTGACGGTTTGATAATTTACCACCAGCCTTTTGAGGTTACAATAACTGCAACTATTGAAAATCACTGTTAAATACTTACCTATCTGTACTTTAACTCCCCCAGTTATGTTTTGTTTGGCTAACCAACTCGGTCCACAAATATCTTTAAACAAACGAATTAGTATTCTACCTCAAGTGGTAGAGTTAACATTAAAAAAAAGGCTTAAAAAATCTGGTGCGAGAAATACACCAATTTCACTCCGTTGCTGAAATCATGTCTAAAGCCTTTTAAATAAAGTTACATATGTAAATAACCAGGTGCGGGCAACACACGACTTTCACTTACCTCGATTTTTAAAATCAATGAAAGAATTTTCAAATACAGTTAGAGATAAAAATACGTGAAACTATTAAGGAATTAATCAAATTGAATTTATATAGAAACATGTGTTTTATTAAAAAATCTATTATATTATTATCTAAAATAATCAGTTAGTTTTATCTTATTCTCATCACTCTCTATTAACTTTTAAAAGCTTGATTATAAGATAATATTTTTTCTAAAATCTTTAGCTTTCCATCGGTATATCATACATGTATATTACTTTTCTTATGTTCAAAAACGAAAAATTGCATTAAAAAAATATTTTTTCTGTTTTCTCCTTTAGTAGGGTATCGAATTTATTCAATTTATATATTTACCTGTTTTTCATCAGCGTTAACAAGATAATCTAGTTATTATTATTGAATCTACAAAATTAAAGGTACTTTAGAAGATAACAATTTAAAATATCGGCATTTAAGCCCTGTCAGACCATTTTTATCCAAATAAAACCTACATGATATCAAAGCCCATTAAATTTTACATCGATATAGCGAGTTTAATCAAAATCGTCGGAACCGTTTTCGAGAAAATCGAAAAAAGGTGCAAAATGCATAGTATAAAGTGCCTTTTCTGGTAAGCTCATTTTGATGAAAAAAGTTTTGTCACGTCTCGGGCGTATAGTTGTCTTAAATATGAAATTTCAGTTTCACAGGACTTACCGTTACCGCCCGGGAGTTACCACACGCACACACACACACACAGACCTTTTTGCGGGACTTGGTTATTTGGACTCAGGGGACCCTAAAACGTGTATTTCCGTTGAAAACTGGAATTCGAAAATTTTCACGATCGCAATACTTCCCCTTACTATATATAGTAAGTGAAAGTAAAAATTATAATACAGTATTACAAAAACATTAATTCATTTGTTTTATAATTTTTCTCATTATATTCTGTATTTATTTATTTTTTCCCTTTCATATTAATATAAATATATCTATAGTAGATGACCAAAAAAGAAAAAAATTACATATGTTCCTGTTGTCAATTCAAGATCTACATAAAACAGAATTTCATTTTTTTTATTCTAGTCGTTGAGACAGCCTGAAGAAATATATGTGTGTGTAATATGTATGTGATTTGTAACAATTTTTCGTAGTGTTTTTATGATTAATTTTATAAACTTAAGTTGACTATTTTTTTAATTTATTATCTCCACAAGTTCTAGATATTCTCATCTTCCATAATACTAGATTGCATTTTCCTTTTGCAAACTAATCGCCAGTTACTACAGCTTTCATTGCCGCTGCACTGTAATGATCGTAAATATTTGTTATTGTCTACCCCAAGCTGGTTTGAACTCCTACGCTAGCCATTATATATAGTCTCAGTGATATTGCAATTTATTGTAATCCCCTACAATGAAGGTAATGTATGAAATTTATCGTAGGGGATAACCTCGGACTGTTGTGTCTCTGAGAAAGAAAGTCCGGGATTATTTTAAAATACTGTAGGTGGCAATAATACAAAGGAGTTTTTCATACTAGATTTGTTAAAAAGTTAATTTTGATTAATTAATAATAATAACTAACATATAAATAGTTATTATTCTTAATCGCCTTGAAAAAATATTACCGTATAGTCTGTTTTTCATTATTCTGAACAATAGACAAACTGCATTATGGACGATGCAAAAGCGTGTGTCTTAAATTTTGTCTATTCATGTTTAATTAGAAAAGGAGTATTTAATTTATATGAGGTACTTGACATCGCACAGGCATCAGACTAACATTTTACGTCACCTCCAAACTACGGCATAACTAAGGATTTTCTATTCCCTTTAACCAATCATAGGGCCATCTGCCGGATTTAAGCCCACATCCTTGGACATTGAAGCCTATTAGCTAGTCACTCTACCACAGGTTACCTCATATTAAATCGATTATTTCAAAGAGTGTTACGCAAATAAAATAATTAATGTTAATCAGTTCTATGTTATTGTTTTTTTTAATTTTTAATTCCAAAATTGGATTTATTTTACGACCGGAAAATATTATAATGTATGATATTATGTATAAGGTGTTGGGGCCAGCGGGGTCGTCCTAAGGATTTCCTTTCGCTGTGCCTGGTAGTTAAGCTGATTCAAGGATTTGCTTGTTGATATTAATTTATGTTATGCAGAACTGATAAGTTGATGATCGCAGAAATAAATAAATGAGTAATTTCTAAAATGTTTTATAGGTAAACCTGGTACAAGGTATAAGGTAAAGATGAAAAAAACAAGGTAAAAGGTATAATGGTTAGGTAATAACAAATAGGTAATAATCATTTTTTAACGCACTCCGTTCCAACTGTACTGAACATATGTTTTTTCTTCTTTATAGATATAATCCGAAACACTTGATAACAAATATTAATAGCTATTGAAGAGAGTTTTTGAGGAATTTAAATACATAATAAAAAGTTAGGATAAATGAAGTAAGTGGCGTAAACATAAGGTATTGCGTACAATATTTGGTCCGAAGAGAGATGAGGCCACTGGAGAGTTTAGAACGTTGTTGAATTGCGGAACTTGCATCGTGTGAATATAATTGAGCTGATTGCATCGCGGAGACTCAAATGGGCAGGTAAAGTTGTTGAGCTCGATGACGAGCGGATTCCGAGAAAGTTGGTATTTGCTGATCCGACTGGTAGGCGTCCGAAAGGTAGGCCGAAGCGGAGAAGGGAGGATTGCGTTAAGGCTGATCTCGGGAGCTTGGGCTTGAATGGTGAACATTGGACGAGTCTGTGTAGGCGGAATTCGGTGGTATCGGCATCGAACCTTCAGGTTATTATTATTATTATTATGATATTATGTAATGTTTTAAATAAATGCATTTATTCAGGTAGAAAATTAATTTACTGACATACTTAATAGTTTAAAAGCCTATCAGCAGATGAGAAGACTTAAAAAAAATAGAGTTAAAAAATCATTTGTAATGAAGTTTATGAAATAACAACAACAAGTAAGAGCCGAGTGGTTGAGTGGAATAACGCGCGGAGCTGAGAACGAGCGTTGCCCTGCAACCAGATGATCTGAAACTTGAGAGAAAATTATTACATTAGAGCTCACGTCTCGTGTCGGGGATTTTAACTCGGCATTTATCACACACTCTCATCCCTCGGTCCGTGAAACGCCCGTATTAGCCTTCAAGGCGAGTAGGTTGTACGAAAAAACAAGGAAAAGTCATGTCATTGCTGTTACTATTTTTTTGAAATTTTTAATTTATATTTTTACTTTTTCATCAGTCTGCTGGGGTTCCTCAAGACAGTATCCTAGGACCCATTCTTTACAAAATCTATACAGCTGATATCCCAACCCATCCTAACACATTCCTTTCTACCTATGCCGATGACACTTGCGTGTTATCGGTTAATAACGATCCTACTATTGCCTCTCAAACTCTCCAATCCCACATCAGAGACCTTGAGGTATGGTCTCACAATTGGCGAATTAAAATCAATCCCAACAAATTACATTTACATTCGTCGAAAACCTGATATCCTGTCCTACAGTGTCCTTTAATGGTATTCCGCTTGTCCCGGTAGAACAGATGCGCTATTTAGGACTCCTGCTTGACACACGACTTACATGGAATCCGCATACAAGACTGAAAAGGCAAGAAACTGCATGACGATTTCAGTTACTCCAACACTTACTAGACAGACGCTCTAACATTTCACTTAACTACAAAAGACTCATTTACATGACCATCATAAGGCCTATCTGGACCTATGGAGTAGAGCTTTGGGGCTCTACTAAACCATCAAACTCTTCCCGTATCCAATCCTTACAATCCAAAACCCTTAACGCTCCTTACTTTGTCACGAATAAAATCATCCACAATGACCTTAATGTTCCATATGTCGCTGATTTGGCCCGTACCCCTTCCATGAAAAACTCCACTCCCAATCTAATCCATTAGTTTCAATACTCGCTTCATCTTCAATTCCAGATAATCCTCCGAGGCGTCTGAATAGGAGATGGTGGCGCGACCTTGTTTAGACTCACTACTAAAGAGTGCTGCTAATGGGCAGTTTATCTTCATGTGTTATAACATTTCAGTATATTTACTTGACGTATTTTTTGCACAGTTGTAAATTTCAATAAAAATATATTAAAAAACAAAAAAAATTATATCCAGAAATATTCTACGGCTTAGGTGAAAACGAAACCTCGTCAGAAACCTCCATAATTTGATTATTTTATAGGAGTAAAATTTCACTTTGTTACCTTGATTAAGAAATTTATCTTCTAAAATAATGATTTTATATTGCAGTATGTTACGTCGTTAAGCGGCTATGATCGCACATCAAATTAAAATTTAATACATTAACTCTAGGCGGAGTTTTAAGCGTTATATAATTATTATTTTTTTAGATATAACTGTTTCATTTTTACGGTCCTTTCATTGATTTATGTTCAATAAAAGGGATATTCTTCTACAAAATGAATTACATTTAAAAAATCTTAAAGAATTCCAAACGAGCGTATAATTTGTGTTGAACAATTTCGAAAAATAAAAAATAAAACTAATATAAAACAAAAACACACACACACATATATATATACATTCATATATATATATATATATATATATATATATATATATATATATATATATATATATATATATATATATAATAATAATAATAAATCATAATAATTCTAATAATAGTAATAATTCTAGCGGAGGTTCAGCGAGCAGTCGTCCTAGGGACAGCAGCCATTGTTCGAAAATTTTTAAATATAACATAATTAGAGCCTAACCCTTGACTCATTGAGTCCGGGTAGGTGAAAATTTCCAGCGAAAGCTGAGAAAGTGCGAAATTCTGAAATAATAATAATAATATATATATATATATATATATATATATATATATATATATATATATATATATATATACTCAAAGCAACCGAATAAAAATAAAAACATCGCCGAGTTATATCCTTTAAATTATGTTGCTTGTTCAAAAAACCGCCCGTTGGTATTTCATAAATACCATCTTTCATATAATGTTATAAATGTATCTGAATTATAGTAGATCACAGTAAATAATTATATATATATATATATATATATAATTATTTCTATGTAAATTATCGGCTAGTCATTTTTCGAGCCCGGCCTTCTATAAATACGCATAAGGTACAATGTTGTTTGAAATCATTATTAATAAAAGTAATTATTGATATTTTCTGAGAGATCAATGAAGAAGAGTGGAAAATCGTCAAGGTCATAAACAATTTTCTCCTCTTTCCCAAATTACTGAAGGGTTCCGTTTATCATTTTTTTATTAAGTCATGCGATGTTGTTTCCGCACGAAATATCATTCTGGCTAATCCATCTTCCAAAGTAATTATAAAACCCGGCTGGACCTATCTTGATGTGTAGTTGGGTAAAAACATGACTTATGCCTTGTAAAATTAATACTTGTTATTAGTTTAATGAGGGATAATTTATTAATTATACTCACATATCAACATCTCTAATTAGCGAAGATACTTATAGATTTATTATGTTTAGTTCTGAATTTCCATTTTACTTTCACTTACCTATATACATAATATATAGTAAGGGAAAGTATTGCGATCGTGAAAATTTTCGAATTTCAGTTTTCGACGGAAATACACGTTTTAGGGTATCCTGAGTCCAAATGACCAAGTCCCGCAAAAAGGTCTGTGTGTGCGTTTGTGTGTGTATGTCCGTGTGTGGTAAGTCCATAGCGAAAACGGAAAGTCCTGTGAAACTGAAATTTCATATTTAAGACAACTATACACCCTAGATGCTACAAATTTTTTTTCATCAAAATCAGCTAACCAGAAGAGGCACTTTATACCATGCATTTTGCACATTTTTACGATCTAATCAAAAACGGCTCTAACGATTTTGATTAAACTCGCTGTATGGGTGTAAAATTTAATAGGCTTTAATATCATGCAGATTTCATTTTGATTGAAATAGTCTAACAGGACTTAAATGCCGATATTTTCAATTTTCTTTTACTAAATACCATTGATTTTATAGATTACAAAAAAATTAGAATATCATCTTATCATCATTGATAAATAACTGGTAAATATGCGAGTTTAGCGAATTTGATAAACAACTATAGGAGAAATGTACTAAAATATTTTTAATGCAATTTTTGCGTTTTTTAGCACAAGAATAGTATTAGAGATGTATAATATACCGTTGGATAGCTAAAGATTTTAGAAAAAATATTATCTAATATACGGATTTTTAAAATTTTATGGAGAGTGATGAAAAGCCGATAAAACTAATTGATAAAACTGATTGTTGTTGATAAAAATATATTAGATTATTTAATAAAGCACATGTTTCTATTGAAATTAAAAAAAAAAAAAATAATTCGTTATCAATTTATTTGTATCTTTCAATGTATTTAAAAATTCTTAAATTTATTTTAACAACGGAGGTAAGTGAAAGTCTTGTATTGGGCACACCAGATTTTTTATTATTGGTTTTTAATTGTTACTAACAAAATTTAGCATAATTCGATGGTAGGTAGTACGACGAATAATATTTGAACACAACTATGTCTATATCTTTCATAAATGTTTTGTGCGACGTAAGTTTCTGTTTTTTTTTTAGTTTTTTATTCACTACAACCTAGCTCGGGCCTAAAATGATTTTTTAAGTTTCTCTTCTTCCCCACATTTTTTCAAATAATTTATTTTAGTGTGTAGATGCGTGTTAGCTTGAAAATAAAAATTCTTGAAAATTGAAATTCATTTAATTAAACTTATAAATTTCAGAATTCAATTTTCACACATATTTTGATAATCCCCGTCGAACCAAGGTTTCGTCAAAATGTTTGTGAAAAAAGAAAAGGCGCTAAACTGAATTTCTTAAATAATCCAAGCGACAATAACGTGGCTTACTTTCGGGTAGTAAAAAATGAGACTTCAAAATTCTTAAAGAATAAGAAAAGGGAGTATCTAAAAGGCAAAATAATAGAAATAGAAAAACACAGAAGCGAAAATAACGTGAGAGAGATGTACAAAGGTATAAACAAATCGCGTGAAAGTTTTAATCCCCAATTGAATGGGGTTAAAGATGCAAACAACAATATGATTGCGGATCCGACTGAGATATTAAATACATTTAAACAACATTTTGACGGCATTCTAAATACGGAAAATAATAATCAATCTCCTCACTCTGAATACCAGAGCGCTGAACCATGGATAGACGCGCCGAGTAAAGAGGAAGTCGAAATAGCGATAGGAAATTAAAACGTTATAAAGCTGCAGGAAATGATAATATTACGAGTGAATTAATCAAGGCGTGTGGAGAAGCGGGCGTTTCCAAAATACATGTTTTAGTTACAAAGATCTGGGAAAATGAAAAGAATCAATACTTATTCCGATTCACAAAAAAAGGACCGAGAACGGATTGTAGTAACTATCATGGGATCTCTGATCTTGTTCGCTGATCTTGGGGGCTTGGGCTTGAGCGGTGAGCATTGGTCGAGTTTGTGTAGACGGAATTTGGTGTTACCGGCATCGAACCTTCGGGTTCGCTTAGCCTCATATTATTATTACATAACTGTGTATAAGCTAAAGGAAAGTAATGAAAAGCCGATAAAACTGATAATTGTAGATAATAATATAGTATATCATTTAATATAACACATGTTTCTTTCGAAATTCAATTTTAGTAATTCTTTAACAATACATTTTCTTTTCTAAATATATTTAGAAATTCTTAAATCGATTTTAGCATCGGAAGTAAGTGATAGTCGAAACGTCGTGTATTGATGATCGTGTGTTTTTTAATTTGTCTTTATTTCATTAAGCTTATAATATAAATAAATGGACCAAAAACAAAAATATTCCATTAGATCAAATTCATTACAGTAAAAAATTAAAGCAATATGTGATGCATTTTCTATGACCACTAATTCTTCCTCCTCGCAGTAAATTATTCTAGTATTCACTTTAAATCCATTTTGACAGAGTTTATCTCTATTCGTTGAGCTCCACATCGCATTAAGTCAAGTCAGGTGTATTATTTGGAGAGGTTAGAATAGGCTGATTGAGAAACAGATTGTTGGCGAGAAAGGAGACGTGATTTCCCGGCCAAAATGAAGCTGGGACCGCAGGCTCCTCAGAGATAATATTAGCACCCCATGGGCACCCTGATTGCTAACCCGCAGCTCAAACCTCAGTTTGCTCTCCTGCTTCCCACACCACCTCTGTTAAATTCATTGTTCAAATTGGCTGAGGTGTTAGGCTTTTCACTGTTAATTGTTTAATATCTTTATAGTATTTATTTTAACACAATTTATACATATTAAAAATACTGGTAAGCGCTTCTTTCTCTCACCTTCTTACTTTAAAAAAAAATATACAATATATATATATATATATATATATATATATATATATATATATGATATAAAACAAATCCAATAAGTATCAATGAAATGTTTATTTTATTTATTAATTTTTTGGTTTATTTTTTCAAATGGTTTAAAATTTGTGGGGTTACGTTCAAGAGGCGTAGAACCCGAATAACGAATAAAAAAAAAATCCGTTTTTCCGCCGTCCGCGGCATTTCTCTGAAACTACTGGACGATTTTTTTTTTTTTTTTTTTGTTAATTCCCCACAGAAATACTAGTCCATGCAACAATTATCCTTACACCTAGACGTTGATATCAGCTGTTATTTTTTTAAATGACGGCCGATTAATTGTGATTAAATTCAATAACTCAAGAAAAGAGTTTTATAATAAAAAAAAAGAGCGATAAACAAGAAAAACATTAAAAAAAGATAAATATCTGTTGCGCGCCACACACGAACTTTCACTTACCTCCGTTTCCGTATATCAATTTAAGAATTTTTAAATACATTCATAGACAGACAGAATGTGTTTTATTAAAAAATTGATTATATTATTATCTAAAACAATCAGTTAGTTGTATCTTCTTTTCATCACTCTTTATCAACTTTTACGATTTTCTGTATGAAATGATATTTTTTCTAAAATCTTTAGCTTTCCAACGATACATTATACATGTATATTACCGTTCTTATGTTCAAAAACAAAAAATTGCATTAAAAAATGTTTTTTTAGTTTTCTCCTTTAGTTGGATATCGAATTTGTTCAACATAAGTATTTACCTGTTTTTTATCAATGATATTAAGATGATAGGTTGTTTTTTTAGTATCTGGAAAAGTAAGGGTACTTTAATTACAAGTACTACTAATTGGAATGAAACCTACATCATATCAAAGCCCATCAAATTTTACATCGATATATAGAGCTTAATCAAAATCTTTAGAGCCGTTTTTGAGAAAATCGTAAAAAGGTGCAAAATGCATGGTATAAAGTACATCTTCCGGTCAGCTGATTTTAATGAAAAATATTATGTAGCATCTCGGACGTATAGTTGCCTTAAATACGAAATTTCAGTTTCACAGGACTTTTCGTTTTTGGCCGGGAGTTACCACACACACTCACTTTTTTGCAGGACTTGGTTATTTGGACTCAGGAGACCCGAAAACGGGTATCTCCGTTGAAAACTGGAATTCGATCGCAATACTGTCTCTTACTATATATTTCATAATGTGTAAGTGAAAGTAAAATGGAAACTAAACAAAATAAATACAAATAAAATCTTGCCCATATATACATTCATAACTCAGTTTTTTTTTTTTGATAGATAAACAATTTATCAGTGTTTATTAACCAAAAAACCTCAAATAATTATAGAAAAGAGAGAAAAAAATGAAATTGATGAACCCGAATAACGAATAAAAAAAATCCGTTTCTTCTAATTAATAAGTAAATACCAAACAAATATAGCTTTATAAAAACAGTAATACTCAAATATGTTTCTGAAGGTTTATATGTGAAATCCGTTGCATTTTACCTTTTCTTTAAACGGAAAAAATAAATCTATAACAAAGTCATAAACAAATTATTCCTGAAATATAAGTAGTAACATAGACGAATAATATACCGTTGGAAAGCGCAAGACTTTAGAAAAGTTAATAGACAATAAAAAAATCGGAAAATTTAATAGAAAGATGTTATAAGCGCATAGACTTATGCATAAATGATGTTATTAATTATTAAAATTGTGGAATAGAGACCTCTCTAATGACATTTATGGAAACATGAATGACACCACATTTAAATTGCAGCCGGTCGAAGCAAGGGCGAGTCGCTAGTATATTTCAAATAGTATTTTAAATGCATTCCATTACTGTCCCCGTAGTATTTTATGCATACAATTAAAAGTTAATATTCTTTATTAGTAATTAGCTGGATCTCTCAATTATAATTAGCCCATTTTTACTTTCACTTACCTGTACATAAATATATTGTAAAGGAAAGTATTGCGATCTTGAAAATTTTCGAATTCCAGTTTTCACTGAAAACACGCGTTTTAGGATCCTTTGAGCCCTCATGATCAAGTCCTTCAAAAAGGTCTGTTGTGTGTTGTGTGTGTGAATAGGTTTTAATATAATTTAGATTCGATATAATTAGCTTGATCCTTTCATTATTTCATTTTTACTTTCTCTATCTATGAAATATATAGTAAGGGAAAGTATTGCGATCTTGAAAATTTTCGAATTCGAGTTTTCACTGAAAACACGCGTTTAGGATACATTTTGTCCGCGTGTCAAGTTCATCAAAAAGGTCTCTTGTATGGCAAGTTAAGTAAGTCGTACGAAACTGAAATTTCATATTTAATACAGCTATAACCCGGCGATGTTACAGCAACTTTTTCGTCAAATTCGGCAAACCCGAAAAGCCACTTTATACCATGCATTTATACTTTTTTATGTTTTTTTACGATTTTGGTCATACTCGCCAAATAGATGGGTTTTGATATAATTTAGATTTCATCCTGATTGAAATAGTCAGTCAGTCCTTACGTGCCTATTTTTTTAATTATCTTCCTCTAAAAGTACCTTTAATTTTGTAAATTACAAAAATTAATAATATTACCTTATTAGCATTTATTAAAAAACCGTCTTAATATCCATGTTTTAACGAATTTGATAATTTTAACTAAAGAGTAAAAGCGCAAACATAGTTTCTAGTTATTTTTTTCTAATATAAAGCCTATTGAATAATATAGATGTGTAATAATCCGTTAGACTGCTAACAATTTTAGAATAAATGTTATCGTTTTGAGTTACCTTAAATTACCTTTCACAACTTTGTATATAAAAAGTCGTGAAAGGTAATTTAAAGAGAGGAATATGGCATATACGTGATTATTGTACATAATAATTTTATATTGCCATATTATATTATTTAAAACATGTTTCCAACGAAACTTGATATAGTCTTTTAAACTCTTAACTTTATTTAATAATTCTTAAATAGATTCTTTTATTTATTTATTTGAACACCCTTTCTTGCATAATATGCAACACGGGTTGTGACAACGTCTAGTCGCCAGTTATAGCAAGAAGTTGACGTTGCCAACAATATTCTTGAAGATTGTCTGTCTTCTAATTTTTACTCTTAAGGAGCACCTTCTCTGCCTTCTATTCTTCCCGCTGGTCTTCTCCCGATCCTAAAATGGTCTGGGCCCACGGCTGTTTTCCACCCGTATACAAACTCTTTGTAGTACGGGTAGTTTCTTTCAGTCACCAGCTGAGGAAATTCGTTGTCTGATAAGACGTAGAGTCCAGTTTTCCTCAGAAGTCTGATCCGTTGGGGTTCAAAGGCGGTGCAAGTTGACAGGATATGCTCAGCAGACTCGAGTACTCCACAGCTAGGGCATAAGGGATCGATATCTATCCCAAAGCCTGAGAGTTTAGCTCGAAAGCCCCCATGCCCTGTGAGAAATTGCGTAACCCAGTAGTCCGGAAGGACCCATTTTGCATCTAAACGAGACTGGACGGTGGGAAAGTATTTCCTTAAGGTAGCGCCCTTTTGAGATGTCACCCACCGTCGATTCCACTTTTCTATAGTGTCCTCCCGGAGAACGGTTTTCCATTTTCTGGGTTCCTCGTCAATTTTCATTTTTAGATAATCTAGCAGGCCTGCTGAGCCTTCCCTCTTAAACGTGTGCCTCAATCCATCCTCCTCCAGAACTAGGTCAAGAGGCACTGCTCCTGCGAGGACTTGCACCGCCTCATGCGATACAGTTCGGTACGCCCTAGTGACCCGCAGCAGAGCTTTTCGTTGAATTGTCGCTAACCTGCTTTTTAGGCGTTGTGAGAGGTTCTTGTACCATGCAGGAGACGCGTACCTCAGGATACCCAAAATCACACCTTTATATATGGCCAATGTAGCTGGGTACCTGAGGCCCCAGAAAGCGCCTCCCACACGACTAAGGCCATTTAAGGCGAAGGCCACTCTATTTCCCATGTAGTCCAAATGAGGTGTCATGTTGAAATTTCTCCCAAATCTTATTCCTAGATAAGTTACTTCTTCACTTGGACGTATTCGATATCTGTTAATGCAGAGAGTTATAGGGTTTGCCCATCTTGTCTTGCCTTTTAAAAAGATTGCCTGTGTTTTTGCCGAGGCCATCTTCAGCTTGTTCCTCTCACACCATTCTTTTATGAGGTTAGCGCATGTTTCGGCCTCTTCTTTTAATCTGGCTCTGCTGTTGGCGGCCACCAAGACGGCCAAATCGTCCACATAAGCTGTGGCAGGAAACCGCTCTTGTTCAAGTAGACCCAGCAACTCGTCAAAAACAAGTTTCCATAGAGCAGGACCGAGAACAGATCCTTGAGGACACCCTCGCTCTATGGATGCTTCTGTTTCATAAAAGCAACCTCGTACTTTTACACTCCTGTCCTTGAGGTAGTTGGCAACGAGGGCATACAAGTTGCTGGGTGCTTCGTACTTTTGCAGCTGCTGAAGTACGCGAGGCCACCAAACGCTGTCGAAGGCAGAGGAAATGTCAAAGAGCAACAACATGACATATCGTTCCTCCCTCTGCTCAACATCTGCGCGGACCCTCAGCAGTGCATCAGCTGTTCCCTTTCCCTTTGTAGAGCCGTATTGCCGTGGATGACTTGCTCTTTCAAAAACCGGTCTCAGACTGGTTAAAATGAGGTTCTCCAGGACTTTGCTCATTACAGGGAGGAGACAAATGGGTCTATATGACTTGGGAAGCTGTTTATCCCTTTCTCCCCCCTTGTAGAGGAGTCTCAGATCAGCGGTTTTCCATTTTCTTGGAAAGTATCCCTTATTCAGACAACTATTGAAGATTTCTAACAATCTTTTCTCAATGTAAGGGATACTATTCTTCAAAATCGCCGCATCTATAGCATCAAGTCCTGGAGCTCGACCATTTTTCTGTTTATCCACGGCAATACGTAGATCATTTATGTCCCATGGTGGGTACAAGTCTGTACCAGGCGGGTATATCGTTGTACGTCTTACAAAAGCTTCCTCTTCGTTGTCCTGAGATGGATCATCTTTGGGGTAGGTCGCCTCAATGAAAATGTTGGCCGCTTCTTCAAGAGTGGTTGCTTGCACAGATCCATCCTTGAGGGCTGCCAAAGTCTGCAGTGGAGTAAGCTTTCCCAAGGCTACTCTATATGGAATACCCCAAGGGTTTTTTAAGGATTCTTGAACGATGAACTCATCCCAGGACCTTCGCTTTTGTAAGCGCACCTCATTTCGATATTCCCTCGCTTTAGTCTTGTACTCGTTCCGAAGTGCAGCGCGCCTCTCATCACATCTGCACTTTTGGTACGACCGCCGCGCCTTGTAGAGGTCTCTCTTCAACGCTGTTAAGGCCGGCGTCCACCAAGGGACTGGTCTTGCTCTCGTCTTTCGGCATCCAAGGGAGTTTTCAGAAGCGTCACGGATGATATTGGTTAATCTAGATACCCCATGATCTAATTCATCTACCCCATCCGCCACAGCCTCTTCCCATTCTTCATCGACGATTACTCCCTCCAGTGTGCTTCTGAAAAGCTTCCAATCGCCTTTACGTGTAAGGAAACCTTTATCGGTGCCGTGGGAATACTCTTGTTCGTCTACCAAGCCGATTTCTATCGAAACGTGGTCGGAACTCGTTTCAGATCTAAGGGTCCAATGTTCAATATATCGAGTAAGAACAAGGGTGGCGATCGTGACATCGATCCAACTCTGCCCCATTACCCCACAAAAGGTAGGGATAGCTGTTGGTTCGTTAATGACGACTAGATGATTCCTGGCAATGAAATCGCCCATTTTCGCACCTCGCCTGTCGGTACGATTGGACCCCCAGACCGTGTTCCAGGCGTTGGTATCTGAGCAGAAGATGACGTTTCTCATGTCTCTTATTGTCGCTTCCATGGCAGAAATATTCACCTCTATATCATTTCTATGAGGCAAGTACGCTGATACTAAAGTGAATGCAATATTGCCCCACTTGATGTAGCATGATGCATAATCTGCCATGGTGTGCTGCCTCAGATCCATCACGTCGAGGTTAGGATTGTTGATCACTATCGCAGCCCGGGGCCTCCTCTCGCCACTGCCCAGAGCTATAATCCTCGACGTGAGGCCAAATCCCGTGACCTTATTCCCACAGCAGCTCGGTTCCTGGATCGCCATTATGTCATAGCGTTGGGTGAGAGAGCGAAGCTCATCAGCTACTAGACGTCGGCGGCCCATATTTATCTGTAGTATAGTGAGTCTATTCATAGAAAGTTCTTCTCACTATATCTTGTGACTTCTTGACATGCACTGGGCAGTCCCGACTACCTGCCTGGTGCCTAGCTTTGTTACTAAGAATACCCTCCCTCACACAGTTAACGCAGGTAGGAGCAGTTTTGTTTCTCTTCGCTGCACAGTCCTTAGCTATGTGACCTATTGCAGAGCACCACTTACATACTACACCGGTTGCTTCACATGTAGCTTTAGTATGTCCGTAGCCCTGGCAGCGAAGGCAAGGAGGAGCGTCAAGGTAATCATTGAAAATCAGCGTATACCAACCCTCAGATATGATTTTTTCCTTCAAAAGATTATATCTTATCACTGGGTGTACTTCTAGAACCCAATTATTTGTAATGCGATTTCTTGCAACTGATGTAAACAGCGGCCTTATTTGACCTGTTTTGTTCTCTGGTATAGGGACTGATTTCATCGTCAACTTTTCCCATATAACTCTTTCTAAATTTTCCGCCGTCCACGATAAGGGTACTCCTTTGACTTCCACCTTCGGCTTCCTCTTGAGAGCTAGCCTTGCTTCAATTCCAGCTTCTTTTAATTTCTTACATTGCATTAATTTTGCTGCGTTTGCTTCTTCGTCGACACATACCAGAACAGAGCCAGCTTTGGTAGCGCGAACAGCTTTAACTTGTACCCCAAGTTCATCCGGGGAAGGCAGATGCTTCATAATATCCGCAGCACTTTTACCTTCACTAGCTATAGTTAAATAAGTTGGCCTGGCCTCCGGAGGCTTTAATGGTATGGCTTTAACAACATCCGCCATAGTAGTCTTTTTTGCAGGAGTTTGCTTTGCCGAGTTTACCTGTGTTATGTTTCCTGTATTCCCTTCTTTTTTCATTTGGTTAGATTTCTTCCTCCGTTGTCTCTTCTTCACTACCTGGAAGGTCTCGGTGTCAGTTGTACTTGTTTGGACCACTGATGATTGAGGTTCATCGCTTGGTATAGTAAGCTCCTTAGATGGGCCGGGTTCTGCCAGCAGCCTCTGTGGTGTCGTGGAAGGTGGTTTAAGTCCCTCTATTATCATCGGAACCGACTTTTCAAGGATAGCTTTCGTTATATGCTCATATACAGCAGGAGACGCCAAGGTCTCACGAACAACGCGATGGACCAGAGATTGCTGATCCTCTTGTTTGTCATGAATCGTTTCCATTATGTCTAACAATTGCTGAACCTTACTGTTTATATGTTTTTGAACCTTAATGTTTATATTTTTATCAGTTGTGTTCATATAGACTCTAATATTTTCTTGAACCCTGCGCGCATCATTTAGTAGAAGATCATCATTTCTATTTTTTTCTTTTCCTTCTCGGGCATCAGGAGATCCTTATCTTACTCTTTTAGCCGAAGATCTAGGACACTTTAACGGGCGTTCTACCACTACTTCTTCATCCATTGCATTTTTTAACATTATTTAACGCTGTTATACTACCAAATAATGATGAAATAACTGGTAATAATGAATTAGCAATAATTAAAGTAATTGGTTAAAAGCCTAACCTAAATAAATCGTTGATGGGTAACAATACTTTTAGAAAAAAAAAAAAACTCTTGGATAGGCTTACCTTTCGCTTCACGAGAATTCTCTTCTTCAATTGTCTCTAAAAGTTTCTTTAGTTGAGTCAAACCTTAGTGGAA
Organism: Piezodorus guildinii; assembly: GCA_023052935.1. Classification (NCBI taxonomy): domain Eukaryota; kingdom Metazoa; phylum Arthropoda; class Insecta; order Hemiptera; family Pentatomidae; genus Piezodorus; species Piezodorus guildinii. Next base: position 71,062,140 of record CM041293.1, read on the forward strand.
ACCACTTGGTTAACTTCAACTTCCACTGTTCGCAACCACAACACTTAAACTAACTAAATTATAATAAAAACATGTTCAAAAAACACAAAACAATAAAAAGAACAAATAACACAATGAATGAAACACAGAAACCAACGAAAAGCACTTAGGATCAATATAACCAAACTTTCGCCTTGCACTATCATATGATGGTTCTCCTACGATTTCTCTTAAATAGATTCTAACAATTGAGGTGAGTAGAAGTCATGTGTGCGCGTACCACGTTTCTGAAAATCTCTAAAATTTAATTACTTTCTAAAATGTATCATGATAATGTATACGAATTATTTCAATATTTCATTGCTAAATTTTATATGTTGATTTATTTGTATTTCATTCCATATACTAAGGATCGATTAAAATGTAATTAAGAAAAATCGTTTAAGAAATAACAAAAAAGTTCCATTACCGTTCATTCTAGTACTGCCTCCCCATTTTTTTTTAATATTTTCCATCATTCGTTTAATAATTTGATTACAGTTTTAGGTGCCATGTACAACTACAAAGGTTAGAGGCACCATGGTCATAAATTATTTACAGAGATGAGTACAATTTTTTTTTTTTTTTTTTTTGAGGAAAATTAACAAATTTTCTTGATTCTTTTGGTCCATTGTTTCCTTATAACTTGGCTTCGCACCCAGAGAAATATAATCGTACTTTTTGTTTTAAATATTAAATTCGAAATATAAAATATTTATTGATTTTCTGAATACTGAAAGTTTTGGATTTCCTGGAGAGCCGAGTAGGAGTCTCTGCAAATTAGAAACTGGCTGTGGGTTAGGTCTTCAATTAAAGTCAAAGATAGGTAAAGAGCAAAGAGCTCTTTATACCGAATAAATGGAAGGAAGACTGTACCGAACGGTCTCATTAGGTAAAACGACCGAACAGCCGACTTTATCTAGATGTTTAGACGCGTCAGTATAAATACAGGTATAATCTTGATAGGTGGCTAAGAGAGCTAGAAAGCTTTGTTTTAAGATTTCTGGAGGATTCGTTGATTTTGATATGGGTTTCAAAGAAAAATCTCCAGGTCAATCTTGAATCGAATGTGACTCCTAAATATTGAATAGAGTCAGCCCTATTCAGACAACGATTCCCAAGATAGACTGAAAATGGCAGTGCACAGTTCTATATTATACAGAAATGGACTGCAGTTGATTTCGTGAGGCTAAACCTAAAACCATGACTAGAGGCCCAGGTTTCCAGATTTTGTAACGTTCCCTGAATAACATGTTCTCCAAATTTTACGTCGGTAGAGCTATAGTAAATGAGTACGTCATCCGCGTATAGTGCGACTCTAACGGGTCTTGTTATGAAATTTATTATGTCATTAATGGCAATGTTAAAAAGGGTAGGGCTTAAGACCTTGTGGCTTAGGCCTTGTGGTACTCCGTTAGGTAGCTCAAAATGTTCGGAAAATGTGGAGCCAGCTCGAACATTGAAATTTCTATTGGTAAGTTATTTTTTTATAAATGAGAGGAGGTTACCTGAAATGCCCCAATTCCGTAACGATTCCAAAATGTTGGCTCTCCGACACGAATCGAAAGAACTTTCCAGATCTAAAAATACCGCGAATACATGCTGATTTTTGACAAATGACGATTTTAAGAATTCGTTAAATTTGAAAAAAAGGTGTGTGGTTGATTTGTATTTTCGAAACCCACATTGTTCTTTGTCCAGTATTTTCCGGATTTCTAACACCCATAGAAGGCGGCGATTAATCATTTTTTCGGCCAACTTACATAGAACCGATGTGAGTGCAACAGGTCTGTTGCTTTGAATTAATTTAGGGTCTTTATTGGATTTTAGTGAAGGAATTACGTTAGCCGATGACCATGTTCTGGGGAAAGATTTATTGGTCCACAAATTATTAATCAATCGAAGTAACAGATCGATAACTACTATAGGGGACTTTTTAATAAATTCAATATGAACCAGGCCCGGACCTGGAGATTTCGAGCGAGAAGTATTAATACTGTGTTAAAGCTCTTCCATTGTAAAAGGTAAGTTGTACGCCTCGGAATCATGATTAGAGATAATGGTCGGTTGTAATTGGTTTTGATCAGGTGTTGATGTATTTTTTGAAATGTCGCACAAGTATCGTCCAAAGGCATTGGCTATATCTGTATGTGTGGCTATCTCGGTAAATGTGTCTTCATTGTAAGTTAAGAGACGCGGAATCCTATTTATTGGCCTCCCCTTCATGGCTCTTATCTTATTCCACACAACTTTTGAAAAGATGGCAGATGAAATGGAGGATATAAAATTTAACCATGATGTTTTTTCGCATGGTTAATAACCCATCGAGCTTCTGCTTTGGATTTTTGATAATCGATATGATTACTCAAAGAAGGTCGAGATTTGAGCTGCTTTAGGGCCTTATGCCTTTTTGTCAAGGCAACGCGACACTCAGTTGTCCACCATGGGACCTCTCTTAAATGTTTTGGGGATTTCGTTACAGGGACGAATTGTTTAGCAATTTGTATAAGGAGAGAAGAAAAGTTTTCAAGATTTGTTCGGTGGCATGGTGAGATTTTAAAGTCTTTAAAATGTTCATGACAGGCTTGTGTATATTGATCCAATCAGCTTTGTCGATCCTCCATTTTCCAACAAAGTGTGGGAGAAATGGGAGATTTCCAAAGATAGAAAAAGAGGCAAATGATCACTGCGGCAAGATCACAATGAAAATTGAAAAAAGACTGAGGGATGTTAAAGAATGAACGAGAGGCTAAACAGAGGTCAATGGAGGTCCAAGATTGGTGGGCTCGGCTATAGAAAGAGGGTTCGCACGGACTACACGATCATCTATTATAGATTCAATAATTTTTCCCCTGGCATCCGTTTTCCTATTAATGCCTCATGTCGGGCTGTGGGCATTCATATCCCCATCAAAAGGAATGGAGATGGAAGTTCGAGAAGGAGGTCACGTAATCATTGTAAGTAACTGTGTCAATAGGATGTAAATAAATCGAATAGATCGTGAACTGCACAGAAAGGTGGACAACAGCAACTAAAGCTTCTATTTTAGAATTTAAGTTAGTCTCAGTGTAACCGATACCTTTTACTTTCACTTACTATATATAGTAAGGGAAAGTATTGCGATCGTGAAAATTTTCGAATTCCAGTTTTCAACGGAAATAGACATTTTAGGGTTCCCTGAGTCAAAATAACCAAGTCCCGCAAAAAGGTCTATGTGTGTGTGTGTGGTAACTCTCGGGCAGAAACGGTAAGTCCTATGAAACTGAAATTTCATATTTAAGACTAATATACGCCCGAGACGTTACAAAACCTTTTTCATAAAAATGAGCTCACCAGAAGAGCAACTTTATACCATGCCTTTAGCACCTTTTTTCGATTTTCTCGAAAACGGTTCCGACGATTTTGATTAAACTCGCTATATCGATATAAAATATAATGGGCTTTGATATCATGTAAGTTTCATTCTGAAAAAAATGGTATGACAGGGCTTAAATGCCGATATTTTAAATTTTCTTTCCCTAAAGTACCTTTAATTTTGTTGTTTCTATAAAAATAACTATATTATCTTGTTACCACTTATAAAAAACAGGTAAACATATAAATTGAATGAATTCGATACCCGATTAAAGGAGAAAACAGAAAAAATATTTTTTTATACAATTTTTTGTTTTTGAACATAAGAACAGTAATATACATGTATGATATACCGTTTAAAAGCTAAAGATTTTAGAAGAAATATTATCTCATACACAAGCTTTTAAAAGTTAATAGAGAGTGATAAAAAGCCGATAAAACTAAGTGATTGTTTTAGATAATAATATAATAGATTTTTTAATAAAACACATGTTTCTATAGATATTCAATTTAATTAATTCATTAATAGTTTAACGTATTTTTATCTCAAACTGTATTTGAAAATTCTTTCATTTATTCTAAAAATTGAGGTAAGTGAAAGTCGTGTGTTGCCAGATTTTTTGAAATGCAAGAGTGACCCCATCGCTAGCCCGAGCTGACCGAGAGGTGGTCCTATTGATGCAGTTATAGGTTTTTTGTATGATGGATTGGTTGTCTATTAGATGGGTTTCTTGAAGAGAAACAATTGAAGGGTTATATCTGGATATCAAGTACTGTCAATCATTATAATGGTAAAATACACCATCACAGTTCCAATTAAGAATTAACATGTGTTTTATTAGAAAAAGATAATAAAGATAAGAAAAAAACGGTAGGTTATATTTAATATGTTCGTTTAATTATGTAAGTCATGTAAATATTGAAATAGGGTGATGATAACCGATTATGATGTTTTTCGCCCACAAAAATCTAATAAATAAATAAATAATTATGTAAGTCCGCTGTAAAATCTATCAGAAAATTAAAATTACTATTTATCTTTTTGTCTCAATATCCTACATTTAAAAAATAAATGTACATAATATATTTTACAAAAAAATTTCAATCACTGTGATTATAAAATATATTTGTCTTGTACTAGTTATAATCCGATTTCACTCCGTAAATGTTGTTAAAGACTATTTCCTTTTATTATTTATCTTTAACAGTCTAAATTTTATTACTGATTAAACATAAAGCATACATATCTTAATTACTTTCAGTTGTCTCATTTCTTTAATATTCTAAATTTTACTGGTACTAGTAGTTGAAAACGCTGCAAATGATTACACAGCGGTTTATTATTTCCAAATAACAATATTAGGCTATAACTGTTTATAAAGCTCTGGATAGGGAATTAAGTAATATGAAAAGTAGTAAATAATTGAAAAGGAAATAGCATATCATCACTTCTAATTTCAAAACGCTACATCTTAGCTAGTTCTTAACCAATTTCAATCATTCTTTTTTCATTTTGTAGAAAATCTAATTCTCTACTAAAAGCGAAACTGTTTTGGAGGAATTTATGCCAGACTGCGTAACTATTTCCTATTCTTTTCTTTTCTTTTGATTTTCATTCATATCAAATATTTAGATTCCAGAACACCTTTCATTTTTTTTCTATCGTCAATAATAACTGAGTTATCAGGGAGACAGATCTCACATTAAGTTTTAGTTTGACCAAAATTGTTTTTCTTCTCATAGTTCATCGCGTTGTCTTGATCTCAAAAGTCTTTCCCATTTTTCTCTATCTTTAATAATAACCAATTTTTGGTGGAATTATCTCTATTACGTGTATAATCTATGACGAATATACATATCAACTTCTTTTTTTTATTATCGCACTTTATTGATTTCAAAACTGTATACATATGTTTCTCTATTTTCAAAAATTACTAAGTTATGGGCGGACCAACGGATTTATTTCCTATTTTTTATTCGGGTTCTACGCCTCTTGAAACGTAAGCCCTCAGATTATGAAAGGGGTAATTTTTTTAATTTTTTTTTAATCTATTACAAAGGTTCATTATTGAAAATAATAAACCAAAACAACTTAACAGTTTTAAAAAAGGATTTTACCTGAATAAGGGCAACAGGTGGCCAAAATAAATAAAGGGAATATAAATAGATTCATTTTACAATAATTTAAATATCCTTAAAATATAAATAAAAAATCTGGTGCGACTTTCACTTACCTCGATTTTTAAAATCAATGAAAGAATTTTCAAATACAGTTAGAGATAAAAATACGTGAAACTATTAAGGAATTAATCATATTGAATTTATATAGAAACATGTATTTTATTAAAAAATCTATTATATTATTATCTAAAATAATCAGTTAGTTTTATCTTATTCTCATCACTCTCTGTTAACTTTTAAAAGCTTGATTATAAGATAATATTTTTTCTAAAATCTTTAGCTTTCCATCGGTATATCATACATGTATATTACTTTCCTTATGTTCAAAAACGAAAAATTGCATTAAAAAAATATTTTTTCTGTTTTCTCCTTTAGTAGGGTATCGAATTTATTCAATTTATATATTTACCTGTTTTTCATCAGCATTAACAAGATAATCTAGTTATTAGTATTGAATCTACAAAATTAAAGGTACTTTAGGGGAAGAAAATTTAAAATATCGGCATTTAAGCCCTGTCAGACCATTTTTATCCAAATAAAACTGACATGATGTTAAAGGCCATTAAATTTTACATCGATATAGCGAGTTTAATCAAAATCGTCGGAACCGTTTTCGAGAAAATCGAAAAAAGGTGCAAAATGCATGGTACAAAGTGCCTCTTCTGGTAAGCTCATTTTGATGAAAAAAGTTTTGTCACGTCTCGGGCGTATAGTTGTCTTAAATATGAAATTTCAGTTTCATAGGACTTACCGTTTCCGCCCGGGAGGTACCACGCACACACACACACACACACACACACACACACACACAGACCTTTTTGCGGGACTTCGTTATTTGGACTCAGGGGACTCTAAAACGTGTATTTCCGTTGAAAACTGGAATTCGAAAATTTTCACGATCGCAATACTTTCCCTTACTATATATAGTATGTGAAAGTAAAAATAATAGTGATAAATATAGACTTAAAGAAAAAATATATAGTACATTGTAAATATAAAAATTAATATTTCGTTTTACAGATGTATGCGATGGTGTGTAAAGCCGATCTACTAAAAAGGGTTGGAGATTTGGAAGTGTTGATTCTTCTTGTATCCTGTATATGTCATGATCTCGATCACCCAGGGTACAACAACATATATCAGGTCAGTGTAACACAAGATAAAATAAATGTAATAATAATAATAATATATTGGATTGTAAAATAAATGCGTAGCATTTTTTACAGGTGATTCCAACAAAAATTATAAATTCTTGTATTTATGATAAATTATATTCTGCAATACTGCATGTTGTCTGTGACCAATGCTTGAATTTGGTCATCAAATAAAAGTCGCTTTGCGTCTTTCAAATCAAAATTTTCGGTTCTAAACCGAGCAAACCTTTGTTAATAGTCTGTGCAGCGTATTTTACTTTTCGGAAATAAAAAATCATTAAATGACGGACTTTTTTTTTCTTTAATTAATTCATACTTTTCCATTTTGAGCCAGCAAAATAATTTATGATGATAAAGAATCTCTGTTAAAATTACTGCATAAAAGCATCTTAGCTAATCCTTTTTTTTAAATATGTAAATGTTATTGACCTAGTAAACGTGATTTTATAAACACGGAGAGTATTGAATTGAAATATTGAAGAAACGGTAGGAACGTATTTTACAGCCCAATATGATGATGTTATTCTTGGCCGTAGAGAATATATGATGGAGAGGTTGTGCGGTCATCAAGAAAAACATACTAATAAATGGTATTGTTGTGTGCCGGCTTACATTATGGGCCTTCATCAGGATTCCATCAGTGAGATTATTCCAAAATGTGGATATGGAATATCATAGAAAAAGATTATGGTTAAAAGAGTTAATAACTTTTTGGGACAACCTCACAAAGTCCAAACTTATGAGAGCCCGCAATGTAGGCCGAAACGTCGGAACAAATAAAATACGTTTATCTTATTAGTGTGTTTTCCTTGATAACCGCACCCTCAACCGACTTCTTTATCATAATAATTTATGATTTGCTTACTAGAATTTTATCGTTACCAATACAACTGTTCTTACTCCACTTCTTTCATCTTGTCACAAAATTCACCTTTTTTGTAAAAAATTTACAGTTTCGAGCATTTTTTTTCCCAGTTTCTATTTTTTTTCAATTAAAAAATTATGGAATAATTCCTTTCAGGAACCTAAGATACTAAAGAAATAGCAGGAAAAATAAGTAAATTAACTGTCAATTAATAACCATCTATCACTTAATTGTTGTAGGTCTAAGGACTAATTACAAGACTGTGTAGGGTATTTCAAATAGATCTTGCAGAAAATTATACCTAGCTACTTTAATGAATATTTTATGTTGCCAATTATAAATAAAATAAGTTTATGTAGTGACCACACTCTTTTTACTGTGTTAGGTTACTTTACACTCAATACATCCCAAATATTAATCGACATTTTTCCAATATGTTTTATTTACTTTACAAAAATTTCCCAGGACAGCGAAGATTGCCCAATATTAATACATACATAGGTCGCATATTAGAGCATTAAATCTTCTGGAACATTCCAGATGCTCATTAAAAACTAATGTCTATCCCAGATCCCAACACAAGCTCAGCGAATAGTCCAGGAGCCAGATGGGTGACTACCTCATCGAAAATACATTTAGAAATTTTTTTTAAATTTGTTTGTACCACAATTATCACGGAAATCCATTTCTTGCGCTCTATGATTATACAATTTTTTAATTTATACCAGCGTTTTTTTTTTTTTTACTTTCACTTAATTTATAGTAAGGGAAAGTATTGCGATCGTGAAAATTTTCGATTTCCAGTTTTCAACGGAAATACACGTTTTATGGTCCCCTGAGTCCAAATAACCAAGTCCCGCAAAAAGGTCTGTTTATTGTTTATTTATTTAACGTCCCTTTATGCTACTTGGCTAATCGGACGATACTACATTGAGAGTCCTAAACTTTTCCTATCCAGGTTTAATTAGGTTAGAGATCTTTAACGAGACCTGAACATCGTACAGGCTCGGGACGACCTTTTTACGTCCCCTACAAAGGGCGGCATAATTATGGATTTTTTACTCCCATTAAAAAATCATCGGACCACCTGTGGTTTTGAACCCGTGGCCTTTGGCAGAGAAGGCTGTCGTGCTAGCCCCCTGTAAATCCTACCCTAAAACAGGTGACAGTCGGCCTAAAATGGTCTATAAACACTGCTAATTTCAAAAGCTGTATCTCTTCTATTTCCGAACCGATTTTAATTATTCTTTTTTCATTTTTTATAAAATTTAATTCTCTATCAAATAGCTTAATGCCTTTAAGTTTTCGAGGACAAGGTCTCACATTACAACTGACACGATTCTTAACTGATTGTGGACAAAGAAATTTTATTTTAAAGGATTTTATCTGATTCACTCTGAAGAATAGCTCCATAATGGACATAATCTATAATGTTTCATCACATTATTTATGACATTTAAAGATATCATGTTGTAGAAAGTATCGAGGATATCAGCTGAAAAGGTAAAAAAGTCGTAATTTGGACATTCCTTATATACCTACTGATAAATAATTACATCCAACCCATGAAATGCCGATTTAAATCATCTTTATTTTATTAATTTTTTAGTTCATTGTCAGTTTTGTATAAAAACTAAGAAGTTCAATTTTAGTAAAAAAAAAAAAATAATAATTATTTAAAATATTTTGATTTGAAAACAAGTGCGATCAGCGTTTTTGATTTGCGCGTAAATCAATACAATTGTATATCTTTTTCTCTTATAAACAGGTTTTAAAGTAAAATTTTGTTATGAAGCCAATATTCTAATCCCTCTCTTTTATTTTTTTATTATTTATTTTTATGAACCGTGAAGCACCACTCTGGTAAAAATTATTGGGTATTGGTTTTGAACCTTATGCTATACCTACTTTATATACGTTTGAGCCCTAATCTTTCAATATTGAGAATGTTTTGTAATTAAACACATATTCCTATACGAACATTTTTTTTATTTTTTTTTTTCAGAACTCTTCTATTTTAAATATTCCTACACAAAGGGAGAAAAAAATCTGTTTAAATATTTGAAAAACTCAATTCAACTTTATTAATCGATTTTAGAAAATGCGGATCTACGATATAAAAAATAAGAATACCTAATGAGCCTTATCAACACGATTTCTATTGATGCAAATTTAAATTGAGAAAACATTAATTTTAATCCTAATGAATTGTGAATTTATGAATATGGTGTAAGCATTCTTTTTCTTTTTTCTTCAATTTGTTATTCGAACCAGTCAAAAACGATAAGTGACAATAAGCAAATGTGATGTAGAAACATAAACACCAGTGATGAGAGACATGGACAGGTAAGTGCCCAGCAGCACCCCTTCCTAGGCTTTTATTTAGGGGAGAAGTTCTCTCAACCAGCTTCTTTTCAGTCTTCTTCTGATATGCATTTTAGTTAATTACATGTCCTTTATTAGTCTATTGTCGTGTCCGTGTTATTTGCTATGAAAACGCGAATATAGAGTTCGTATGTGTTCGTCAACTTTGTCGTTAATAGTTTTAAAATTTGTGTTTGAAATGATTTCAGGTTTTAAATGAGAGTCTTTTTTGCTGAACCATAAATCTGTGAAGTGTAAGTCCAGTCGGGATTTAAAAATAGTGGAAAGATGATCAGCGAAAATTTCAGATTTTTCCCTATCTGATGCAGCCCATGAACCAACCATCTTCTTTTCGCAGTGGTACTGACACCAGTTGATGTTTCAACAATTTCTTGGTATGCTTCCAGAAGTTTCCATCTTCAGTTGATAGGTTGTTTAAATGGACATCATAGTTAGTTCTATTGAATTTATATATTTATTCATTCTGTTAAATTGTTGACTGTCTGAGGAAAATCTATTAGTCTACCATGCCTTAGGCTCTTCTTTTTGCTGTGACCAAATCTCATGTGTATTTCGGCAAATAATTTGCTCTTGATTGCTATCTTCTGAGATGTTGGCTTTTTGGACACTTATAATAAAAGTGTCTACGGCTTCTTCTACTTCTGCTTCTGTTTTTATGGAAATTACGTTCGTTTTTCAGGAATTCTCGGTATAGATCACAGTCCATTCCGCTATTGATAAGTATTGGTATCCTTTACACATTTCATGGTTCATCGAATAGGACCAGATGTAGAAGAGAGTGGTCAGAGCAAAGATCAGAGCTCGTTGTTATTGAGTTAGGTATAGTAAGTAGTTCTTTAGTAATACAGAAGTCCAGTAGGTCCGGTGTTTCCATTATGAGATGGGCCAGTAGGTTGGTGTGTCTGGTGGTATAGTGTCTAATGAAAGCTAGTCATCCGCTGCCCTGAAGTTTCTTTCCCTAGGTGTACATATACGTGACCTCCAACATTGGTGCTTTCCTCAAAGTCACCGCCTACTATAAAGCTACGTCCTCAGGTTTGAAAATAATTGTGAAACGACGAAGATGACTGTACATATCTTGGAGGAAAATACATCGAAGTAATGTATGATGTATACCCACTTATTGTGGGTGTTTCGTTTGTAGTTTAATGCCTGTGGTTTGAATTTAAGGTGTACTAGGTAAGTGTTATGTGTGAGTGTTGTATTAATGAGGATAGCTGCCCGCCGTGTACTGTGTTGTCCAGGTGGTCTGTTTTGTATGTCGAGTAACCAGAAATACCAAATTTGGATCGTTGTGTAGGGTGTGTCTCTGTAATCAGTGTGATGTCAATACGTTTTTCAAGTAAGTATAAATCTAATTCTGTCCTATGTTGTAGTAGTCCGTTTGCGTCCCAAAGAAAGATGGACAAAGAGCCTACATTCAGCTGATTACGGGTCACTAGGAGGGCACAGGGCTCGTGTCATCCGTGCGAGCTGCTGTAGAAGGCAGCCTCTTTTTTTGTAGAAGATTCTGGATAAGATTACTCAGACCACTCAGTACCTGATACAATAATGGTGGGATAGAATTATCAGCTGAAGTTGGCTGCTAAATACTTTTCCGCGTCATAGCTTCTGAAGGTTGATTAGGCTGTTGTCCCGAGGATGTAGCTCGTTGATTCACTGCTATCTGCTGACTGCACGGGAACTTGCCGCTGAGATGATTGTTGCATCAGATAAAAACTGTTCAGTGGGTTTGGTTTTGACAGAGTGGGATACTCTTCTGGATTTTCTCAGTAAGGGTATTGTGGTGTAGACCTTTAATAACTATTCTTGGATTTCTGATATCAGGGAGCTGATACGTATGGAAATCTGCTCTATTGTTTTTAAGGCAGTTTACAAGTTTTCGGTTGTCATTTGGAGTTATTGGATAGACAGTTACTATTTTTACTAAAAATGAGTAAGGGTTTGTGTTGGTTTGTACGCGACCAAAGCCGTATAATTTTATTAATCAGTAACAAAAATAGGATGTGGTTTGGAGTTAGATGATGATACATTATTGGGTAACGTTTGATGCTGTTCCTTAACACTAGTGAGGGCTTGAAAATTATTACTAGTAGATACCTCTGTCTCCGTACGATGTTGTTTCCGAGGAGCCTTTTCTACTACGCTGTATCTCTTCCTTCCCTGGCACCAGAATTTTCCGTAACACTTAATTCCATACGAATAGCCTCGTCCATGTTGATGACTAATTCCGCCTCGTTTAAACATTTCACTTTCAACGCCAGTCTCAACTTTTGGTTTCGGTTAGTTATTTAATCTAAAATAGCTCCAAAAGCCAACGACTTATACGTAAATGTTTGTTATTAAGAAAAATTTAACTTTTGAACTCTGTAAGCACCGTTTGATTTTTTACATTTTTAATGTAACTATGATTTTTTTTATACTACAATTTTCGTTGGACGAAGTAATGTTTGATTGAAAATATTTTGAATGAAGATTGAAATAAAAAATTATTCTTCAATATTAGAGTTGTCCTTTCAGTCCCTAAGATTTGGGAAATTTAAAAGGCATTCTTATTTTTTAATCTTATACTGGTAATTTTTTTTATGCTCTTAATTAGCTTAAAATGATGTTAGTCGATATTAATTTATTAAATCTGGTATAACAAGTATTATTGATTCCTTCTCAACACAACAACAATGGCTTAAGAATTAACTGATACTTTTTAGTCTAATGATTTTCTTCACTATTTAAATGAAAAGCTCTTTTTGTTGTATTGTTGTAAAAAACAAAAATTAAAATAATTGATAAGTTAAAGAAATTAGTTTTAACCTGTTTTTACATTTGACTATTGGCTCATTATCCCTAACTTATATTTGAAATCGAAATATATGTAAGGGACAAAGGAGATTAATTTATATTTCCAGGTTGTTATAAAACCCATTTCTAGTTATTAGTTACTAAGAACTATTAATACAATAATCAGTAGGATCAATATTCAGTGGTGCCGTATAATTATTGTTAAAAAAAAAAACATTTTTTGTTAATAATTAGTAAGAACTATTAATGTGGTGAGCCTGTGGCGAGTGGCTAGCGCGCGTTAGTCTCTCATGCTAAAGTTGTGAGTTCGAATTCCAATCCCGACGGGGCTTTTATAAGAATATAATTAAATGGGGATTCACTCACAGCCCTCTCCCTCGGGTATGTGAGACCCGTCAGCCAAATGGTGGCCCCTCACAAAATAAGGCGTAGGGAGTGATGACCTTACACTACAAAATGCATCACGAAACGTGAGTATAATCTCCTGGGAGATTATAGACCGCGATGCCCAGGGTCTACACGGCCTGTCACGCCACTGAAGATGAAGAAGAAGAACTATTAATACAATAATAAGAACGATCAATATTCAGTGGTGCCATAAAATTATTGTAAAAAAAAAGTTTCCCTTACTTATATTTGAAATTGAAGTATATATAAGGGACAAAGGTGATTAATTTATATTTCCAGGTTGTTATAAAACACATTTCATGTTAATAGTTAGTAAGAACTATTAATACAATAGTCAATACGATCAATATTCAGTGGTGCCATATGATTATTGTAAAAAAAAAATTAAAATAATTGATAAGTTAAAGAAATTAGTTTTGACCTGTTATTACATTTGACTATTGGTTCAGTATCCCTTACTTATATTAGAAATTGAAGTATATTTAAGGGACAAAGGAGATTAATTTATATTTCCAGGTTGTTATAAAACCCATTTCATGTTAATAGTTAGTAAGAACTATTAATACAATAGTCAATACGATCAATATTCAGTGGGGCCATATAATTATTGTAAAAAAAAATTAAAATAATTGATAAGTTAAAGAAATTAGTTTTAACCTGTTATTACATTTGACTATTGGTTCATTATCCCTTACTTATATTTGAAATTGAAGTATATGTAAGGGACAAAGGTGATTAATTTATATTTCCAGGTTGTTATAAAACCCATTTCATGTTAATAGTTAGTAAGAACTATTAATACAATAATCAATACGATCAATATTCAGTGGGGCCATATAATTATTGTAAAAAAAAATTAAAATAATTGATAAGTTAAAGAAATTAGTTTTAACCTGTTATTACATTTGACTATTGGTTCATTATCCCTTACTTATATTTGAAATTGAAGTATATGTAAGGGACAAAGGAGATTAATTTATATTTCCAGGCTGTTACAAAAACCCATTTCTTGTTAATAATTACTAAGAACTATTAATACGATATTCAGTACGATCAATTACATATACTCGCGGCTGACGCACTCTTATCTTTTTACTAGGCAGCCGGTGCCCCGATGCCAGCACTGTGATGGAACCCTTACCATTCGGCATATTTTTCAAGAATGCCCTTATTATTCATCACACCTGAATAAAATTGGACTAAGCCCGAATATTTCAGCGGTGCTGGGTGATAGAGAGAAAACTATTGAATTAGTTTTTGATTTTCTCAAGGAGCAGTCATTATTATCGAAATTATTAAGACCATTCCTAGTCAGTTAGCATTACTAGTATTAGCTTTTTAAACTATTGTTTACATAAAAATATTTTTTCTTTATTTATTTTTTTTCTTTATTTATTTTTTTTTTTATTTTTTATTATTATTATTTTTTTTTTCTTTCTTTCTCTCAATCACTCATTACCTAATATTTCTTTCTTATAAAGGTTTAATATGCATATAGTGTCTAGGCGTTGATGACCTTAGGGTTTTACGCCTTAAAATCAAAACAAACAAACAAACAAGTACGATCAATATTCAGTGGTGCCATAGCATTAGTGTAAAAAAAAAATAAAATAAAATAATTGACAAATTAAAGAAAGTAGTTTTAAAGTATATGTAAGGGACAATGGAGATTAGATATTTTAATAAATCTCAACCATTTAAAACAGTGTTGGGATTTAGATCTGCTCATTTTTATAAAAATTATTTGTCTACAGAATTAAATATAGAAAAGAATACTAAAATCAAATAATTTTCTACGACTAATTTTCTTGATTTCATTTTAGATATAATTAAAATTTATATGGTTTATATGGCACAGTTTTAGTTTTAAACATTTTATGTCTTTAACCATGAATGATTTTTTTCGTTACGAATCCTATTTCGAACGCTACTTAATTGATTCGTTTGTCAGTGAAAAAAAAAAATTTTATCAATTCATAAATTTCTCAATTTTATTTTTTTTTTTTTTTCTGTCCATATAGTGAAAACAGTTGCACAATAGGAAATAATCACAATTTAGTGGCCAAAACTAATATAGCTACTTGATCTAATTAAGATATATAAAAAAAAAAAAAATCATTTATGAGCCTGAGATGTCAATTTCATTGGGTAGAATGAAAAAAAAACTTCAATTACATCTTTAAATATTTTCCAAATTACTGATTTGTCAAATGTTTTTGTATTTTACCAATTTATTATATATAAGAGTATTCAAATCAAAATAAATGACCTCTTATTCGCTTATATAGAGGTTTTTTCGTTTAAAATAGCCTCACTCGGGAAATTACGAAGTAATAAAATTCGACCAATTTAACTAACAAAATAATATGTTTTCCATACTTATCCTTTGAATAAATTTCTTTATTTTTTTAATCCAACAAAGAGAATACAAATTATAACATATGAGGCATATTTTATGAATTTACCTTGATTACGGTTAAAAATTATAGTGTCTGAACTTTAAGTCGAAATAACACTGATCTGCATCATGGTATTTTAGTACCATATACCCTTACAACATTTTTAATCATATGTGTTTAATATTTCTACACATATTTTAACATTTCTAAAATACATAAAAGTGTAATTAAATGCAAAATAAAGCTTAATGGAATCAATTTTTATCTCTCTTACTATTACTTCAAAACTACAAAAGCTTCCGTAACTGAAAGTGTTAAAAACAATGTGCTAAGTAAAACTGTAAAACCTCATAATATTAACATGACTTCATTTCTAATATATATATATATATATATACACGTCAGATTTAAAGATCTGACGAAGTATCTTTTACATTAATTTATGCCAAATCCTAAAATATGACTCATATTTTATAATCTGTCGTTTCTTTGTTCCATTGGAATAAGAAAACTTTTTTTTCACAGGATAAGTATCGAAAATATATTATTTTGCTAAGTTAAATTAGTCGATTTTCTTGTATATTTTAAGAGCAATTTTTTCAATCTATCTAATAAAAGACATCCCATACTCATAAGTGCAAAAATAATTTTTAGTTTATCTTGACTAGATAAATAGTTGTAGAACTTTGTCCACAATATCGTGATTTTTCCCATTGTGAGTCGGTTGTAGGACCCATTATTGGAGTTGTTTGGGATGTTAGTTATTAAAGACATTCCCAAACAAGAAACGTTATCAATGTTTTGTCGACGTTTCGACCTACATTTTAACCCTTCATCGGTATAAGTGACGTAGCAACGTTAGAGTCCATTATGTTCTATGGTAATCTTAACATGGTAACTACTGGCTGTTAAAAGGGAGCTGTTAAAAACTCTTGCGGTTTCGACTGGCAAATCCTCTTTTCCAGTTTTCACCTACACTAATGTTTAAAGTATTTTCCGTTAAGGAATGTGATCCATTCTACGAATGTGCAAGATTAAGGCATGACAGAGCACCTTATTAAGCTCAATCGACTTTGAGATAAATAAATATATGTTATAGGGGACACATAATAAATATTTTTAAAAATATATAAGTACCAACGTAAGGAAAATGTATTCATGACTTTTGCGGATGTTGCATTGTAAGTAGGGTTTGTCGGTTTTTAAAGTAGAAATTATCGGTTTTCCATGTATGAATAACACCTTAATAAAAATTGAAAATGACGAATGTAGCCTAATGTGCCTGATTGATGAAAACACTGTTGCAAGCGATTTGGATCTTGGAAACATATCAGTCGTCTATGATTTCAAGAAACGGTGTGTTTTGTCTATTGGATGAATTAATTTAGATTTTATACCAGTTTGTCTTCTAGTTTCTTTATGTACAGTTCATAAATTTAGGAAATTTTGTGAATAAACTAAGGACACAGCTAAATAGCAAATCGATAGTTTTCTGAAATCATATCTCAATAAACAAAAACAAAAATAGAATATTTTAATTTGTATTAAAATTTCCCTGTTATAGAAAATACTCGGTCCTTTGCTTAATTTTCGTTAAAACTAAAATTGATTGTGCATAAACTTTATTTACTCTTTTATTTCGGCTTTGATTATAATTTACATTATATAACACACAGTTATATATTTTCTAATTTTATTTAATAAGTATCCATCTCTATCTAATAACATTGTTTTAAAAACAAAAATAATATGGTTAATACGAAAATATATTGTTTTTATTTATTCGAACTCTTTGCAGAATAACTCATTTCACTATTATAAAATATTTACATCCTTATAGTGAAAATTATGCATAAACAACGAATAATTGTTTTTATAGTTATTTAATCCTGGTCAACAATTATTTCTTTGTTCTACTACATTGCATAAAAGAAAATTTACTGTCAATAAAATTGAACAGTAAATAATTTCAGTCAAAAACTGCTTTTAATCACTCTAAATTTTCTGTTAACATTTTTTGTTTGAATTACAGAATATTCGATTAAAAATTTAAATAACCGTTTAAAACCGGTTTTCGAATAGTAATTTTTCCAGAAAACCTAAACCGGTATTACTATTCGAAAAACGGTTTTCTATATTACTATTCGAAAACCGGTTTTCTAAAATGTCGGTTTTTGTATAAACCCCAATTGTTAAGCCCTTCAGTTATAAAAGGGAGATGGGCTTATAAGCAGGAATGATTTATATTTTTACTACGTTGTGATCAAAATTACAAATTTTCAGCGAAATATACTGGAATGAAGACATAAAAGAATGATCAGAGGGGTCACCTGTAGCAGGGTGGCTAGCATAACAGCCTAATATACCAAAAGTCTCGGGTTAAAACCCGCAAGTCGTCCTAGCTTTTTTAAATGGGAGTACAAAATCCTTAGATATGCCGTCCCTCGGAGGAGACGTAAAGAGTCTGTACTCGTTAAATAGACCGGAAGGTACATAAATTCCCAACTAGCTGAAATTCAGACAGATTGTTTAAACTATGATTAAAAATAAAATTTGAAAGTTCCCCATCTTTCCCACGTAAGGAAAAAAATTTATTCAAGGTCAAAGATCAAAAAAATGAGTTTTTTGCTATTTTCAGCTAAACGGTAGGTTTTATCATGAAAGTACATCAGACAAAAATTGTAGATCATAAAATTATCTACAAATAATGTTTCACTACTTTTTTTCCTACTAGCCACTGTTTTTGAGATATGGCTATTCAAAAATTTGTAATCGTCATAATATGCACACCTTTCCATGCCACTATGAGGAAGTGTACTTAGCGCGTTATTTTAAACGTGGTTTCCCGGTAGGCATATTCCACGGGTCAGGTGTGATCCTGTTTAGTTTGAAACTATTGTAAAATAATGGAAAGTTACTGAGATTGAAAAGATAAAAGCAATTTAAGTCAGAAAAATCTGGTGCGGGCAACACACGACTTTCACTTACCTCCATTTTTAAAATTAATGAAATAATTTTCAAATACAGTTAGAGATAAAAATACGTGAAATTATTAAGGAATTAATCAAATTGAATTTATATAGAAACATGTGTTTTATTAAAAAATCTATTATATTATTATCTAAAATAATCAGTTAGTTTTATGTTCATTCCATCACTCTCTATTAACTTTTAAAAGCTTGTGTATGAGATGATATTTTTTCTAAAATCTTTAGCTTTCCAACGGTATATCATACATGTATATTACTGCTCTTATGTTCAAAAACGAAAAAATCTGGTGCGGGCAACACACGACTTTCACTTACCTCCATTTTTAAAATCAATGAAAGAATTTTCAAATAGAGTTAGAGATAAAAATACGTGAGATTATTAAGGAATTAATCAAATTGAATTTATATAGAAACATGTGTTTTATTAAAAAATCTATTATATTATTATCTTAAATAATCAGTTAGATTTATCTTCTTTTCATCACTCTCCATTAACTTCTAAAAGCTTGTGTATGAGATGATATTTTTTCTAAAATCTTTAGCTTTCCAACGGTATATCATTCATGTATATTACTGCTCTTATGTTTAAAAACGAAAAATTGCATTAAAATAATATTTTTTCTGTTTTCTCCTTTAGTTGGGTATCGAATTTATTCAATTTATATATTTACCTGTTTTTGATTAGCGCTAACAAGATAATCTAGTTATTATTATTGAATCTAAAAAATTAAAGGTACTTTAGAGGAAGAAAATTTAAAATATCGGCATTTAAGCCCTGTCAGACCATTTTTATCCAAATAAAACCTACATGATATTAAAGCCCATTTAATTTTACATCGATACAGCGAGTTTAATCAAAATCGTCGGAACCGTTTTTGAGAAAATCGAAAAAAGGTGCAAAATGCATGGTATAAAGTGCCTCTTCTGGTAAGCTCATTTTGATGAAAAAAGTTTTGTCACGTCTCGGGCGTATAGTTGTCTTAAATATGAAATTTCAGTTTCATAGGACTTACCGTTTCCGCCCGGGAGTTACCACACACCACACACACACACACACAGACCTTTTTGCGGGACTTGGTTATTTGGACTCAGGGGACCCTAAAACGTGTATTTCCGTTGAAAACCGGAATTCGAAAATTTTCACGATCGCAATACTTTCCTTACTATATATAGTAAGTGAAAGTAAAATTGCATTAAAAATTTTTTTTTTCTGGTTTCTCCTTTAGTTGGGTATTGAATTTATTCAATTTATATATTTACCTGTTTTTCATCAGCGTTAACAAGATGAACTAGTTATTATTATTGAATCTACAATATTAAAGGTACTTTAGGGGAAGAAAATTTAAAATATCGGCATTTAAGCCCTGTCAGACCATTTTTATCTAAATAAAACCTACATGATATTAAAGCCCATTAAATTTTACATCGATACAGCGAGTTTAATCAAAATCGTCGGAACCGTTTTCGAGAAAATCGGAAAAAGGTGCAAAATGCATGGTATAAAGTGCCTCTTCTGGTAAGTTCATTTTGATGAAAAATGTTTTGTCACGTCTCGGGCGTATAGTTGTCTTAAATATGAAATTTCAGTTTCATAGGACTTACCGTTTCCGCCCGGGAGTTACCACACACACACACACACACACACAGACCTTTTTGCGGGACTTGGTTATTTGGACTCAGGGGACCCTAAAACGTGTATTTCCGTTGAAAACCGGAATTCGAAAATTTTCACGATCGCAATACTTTCCTTACTATATATAGTAAGTGAAAGTAAAATTGCATTAAAAAATTTTTTTTTCTGTTTTCTCCTTTAGTTGGGTATTGAATTTATTCAATTTATATATTTACCTGTTTTTCATCAGCGTTAAGAAGATGAACTAGTTATTATTATTGAATCTACAATATTAAAGGTACTTTAGGGGAAGAAAATTTAAAATATCGGCATTTAAGCCCTGTCAGACCATTTTTATCTAAATAAAACCTACATGATATTAAAGCCCATTAAATTTTACATCGATACAGCGAGTTTAATCAAAATCGTCGGAACCGTTTTCGAGAAAATCGGAAAAAGGTGCAAAATGCATGGTATAAAGTGCCTCTTCTGGTAAGTTCATTTTGATGAAAAATGTTTTGTCACGTCTCGGGCGTATAGTTGTCTTAAATATGAAATTTCAGTTTCATAGGACTTACCGTTTCCGCCCGGGAGTTACCACACACACACACACACACACACAGACCTTTTTGCGGGACTTGGTTATTTGGACTCAGGGGACCCTAAAACGTGTATTTCCGTTGAAAACTGGAATTCGAAAATTTTCACGATCGCAATACTTCCCCTTACTATTTTATAGTAAGTGAAAGTAAAAAAAAAAGTGTTTGAGTTTTTACTGGTTTTATAAAGAAACTGAAAATGAGTTCGAGCAGTGAGTAAGTAATACGAGTGAGTCAACATCTTCACCAAAAACAATAGAGTTATTTGTCAAATTGAATTGCTCTATTGTTGTTTCAATCATCAATATATCAGCACATTATACATATACTTATTAGCTTGTTTTACCAACATATTGTCAGTAGTAAATTTTTCTTTCTACCCAAAGACTTGTGAGTATTTGTGACTCGTTGGAACTGAAAATTAAAATTGCAATTTTAGTTACAATGACCGATATAAACATATTTTAACATTTATTACAACTATAGAGATGTATATACGTGGCGTACTCGTGCATACTATGACGATTACACACATTAGGCTAATAATGATGCTGATGTATTGATTATTGAAACAGCAATAGAGCAATTTAATTTGACAAATACAACAATTGTTTTTGGTAAAGATTACTCGTTTTACTCACTGCTCGAACTCATTTCCATTTTTTTCATAAAACTAGTAAAAGCTCAAATACTTTTCTGACTTAAATTGCTTTTCAATCTCTGTTACTTTCCATTATTTTACAATAGTTTCAAACTAAACAGGATCACAGCTGACCGGTAGAATATGCCTACTTGGGAAACCACGTTTAAAATAACGCGCTAAGTACACTTCCTCATAGTGGCATGGAAACGTGGGTATATTATGACGATTACAAATTTTTGAATCGTTATATCTCAAAAACAGTGGCTAGTAGGAAAAAAAAGTATGAAAACATTATTTGTAGATAATTTTATGAATTTTTGTCCGACGTACTTTCATGATAAAACCTACCGTTTAGCTGAAAATAGCGAAAAACTCATTTTTTTTTTTTACCTTTGACCTTGAATACAATTTTTTCCTTACGTGGGAAAGATGGGGAACTTTCAAATTTTATTTTTAATCATAGTTTAAACAATTTGTCTGAATTTCAGCTAGGTAAGAATTTATGTACCTTCCGGTCTATTTAACGAGTACCTGACATCGCACAGGCTCTTTACGTCTCCTCCGAGAGACGGCATATCTAAGGATTTTGTACTCCCATTTAAAAAAGCTAGGACGACCTGCGGTTTTTAACTCGAGACTTTTGGTATATTAGGCTGTTATGCTAGCCACCCTGCTACAGGTGACCCCTCTGATCATTCTTTTATGTCTTCATTCCAGTATATTTCGCTGAAAATTTGTAATTTTGATCACAACGTAGTAAAAAACATAAATCATAGCGAAAAACTCATTTTTTTTTACCTTAGACCTTGAATAAAATTCAATTTAAATTCCCTTACATGGGAAAGATGGGGAATTTTCAAATTTTATTTTTAATCATAGTTTAAACAATCTCTCTGAATTTAAGCTAGGGGGGAGGATATATGTAGCTTTGCTCTTATTTTTTGGTTTAATTTGACCGGACTAAAAGATTCCTATCCTAATTAAACCTGGATAAGCAAAATTTAGGACTCCCACTATCTTCGTCCCATTAGCCACAGTATCATAAATTGACATTAAAGAAAGAAACAAACATAATGATCAAATATTGTTGTGTACCAAGCGTGTTTTATCTTGGAGAACTATCGTCGTATTTTTTAACTTAAAACTCTAGGAAACTCTATGACGACCCCAGCAACTTATCGCAAATACCACGTAACTTTCTGTAATAGTTGATCATCCAAAAATCTATTGTTTTGGAAAAAAGTCGGCATTTAAGCCCTTTCAGACAATTTCAATCAAAATGAAATCTACATGATATTAAAGCTTATTAAATTTTACATCGATAACACGAGTATAATCAAATGCGTTGGAGCCGTTTTTGAGAAAAATAGGTTTTCGTTTTCATGTTAGACTTTCCACACACACTTTTTTCAGGAGTTGATCATTTGGATTCAGGGTACCCTAAAATGTGTATTTAACGTTTTGTATAGTGAAAACTCGAATTCGAAAATTTTCACGATCGTAATACTTCCGTTTAATATATATTGCATTTACAGGTTAGTGAAAGAAAAAGTCGTTGTAACATCTCGGGCATATACGTTTTAAAAATATGAAATCTCAGTTTTATAAAAATTATAGTTTTTGAACTAGACGTATCTCACACACACACCTTTTTGCGGATCCACGGATTTGGACTCAGATGAACTTAACACGGTGGAAACTCGTTTTCGAAAATTTTCACGATCGTAATACTTTCCTTTATATAATATTTCATACTAGCTGTTGCTCGCGACTTCGTCTGCTTCAATTTCTATTATGGTCGGGATTTAGATTTTTTTTTTTTTCTCGGGTTCTGCAACTTGCGTCACATTCCGAAGCTTATCATCTCTGAACGCCGGTGCTTCCTATCCCCGCAGTCCTCTGGCCGCCACCCCCTCTCTCACACTCTTTATCCACGATTTGCGGGGTCTTCCTCGTCTTCGCCTATTCTTATAATTTTATATGGCTATCGCGTCTCGTCCATCCTCATGATATGGCAGTACCACATGAGTCTCTTCTTTGATATTTATTTCAAGATGTTTTAGCTCAGCCCTTACTTTTTTCTTGTATCCACATTTGGGATTCTTCGCAGCCTGCATATGCAGACGTTTTTAGCACGGTCCATGTGTCTGTCTCATATAAAGTGGTCCCTAAGAGGAAGGAATGGTAAATCTTTTTTTTTTTCGTGAGAAGCGACTCCTGTTTTCTCCAGAGAACACCATTCAAGGTACCTCTGATATTTCTACCATTTCCAATTTAATTTTCGATATCTTTTGCCATCGTTCCGAAATGATCTATAGCTACGCCAAGATATTTAAAGATATTGCTCTGTGGGATTTTTAAAACAATAAATTTTAAAGTACGTAAATGATATTTTAGTTTTAGTTTCAGTTTTATTTATTTTTGGCAGAAGAACATGCTAATGTTCTCCGCAACTCGATCATGACAACGCGACATATAGTTGACCGTGTGAAAATAAGTCGACGTAAATCGATTTCTACGTCCCTAAACGTTTGGCTCTGTGATTTATTAATTGTTACAGCAAAAGATAACTTAACGGGAAATTGAATTATTTTAAAATTAAAAGGTAAATCATTTAGAATCATTGGGATGCGAGGTTAATTTTCCCTGTTTTCCCCCACATTTTCCACTGATTCTTTGCTCCTGTTGGTTCCAGTGTGATGCTATATAGCCTATGGCCTTCCTCGATAATTGGAGTATCCAACAAAAAAATAATGTTTCAATTCGAAGCAGTAGTTCCTGAGATTAGCGCGTTCAAACAAACAAACTCTTCAGCTTTATAATATTAGTATAGATATAGGTAAGTGAAAGTAATTAATGATAGACACAGATCTGTTTTGATTAAAACTTTATAATCACCATAGCCTTATGTTACAAACTTTGCATCCGACGTTTTATCAATCACATGATTCTAAACTATTTTAAAAACTTATTTTCGGACACCCCCATTCCTCCCTTCATCGATTATTTACACTTTTTCAGGCACACAGCCTTTTTTTTAGCTAGTTTTTCCTCACAGATGTCTGTGTCTTCCTCTACACTCGTACAGTCTGTTGAGCTGATATCAGGAGGTCTGTCGTGGAGTAGAGAGTTTAAGTTCGTATACTTGATGACCTGTACCATTAATTTCTTTATCACTGATTCCGGTTCCTCCCTAAAACTTTCAGGTGTTTCATCATTTTTGGTTGTTTCTTTTTCTGATTTCTCAAATTCTGGTAAATTGAAGATATCGCTGCTCCTAAAGATAGTTTCTACAAACCACTTCATCGATTCCAATATTAGTTGCAACATTTTAGCTATAATGATGCGTACTTCCCTCTTGAACTCTTTCGTTTCTGAGTCACAGCTGAGATGCATAGTGTATTTAACAAGACTGTTGGCAATAGACCTGAACATGCTATCAAAAGGATGTGGTAAACAACTATCTACATATGCATCATGTATCTTTGACAAACGGACAAAGCCGAGGAGGTTTTTTAATTTGTCTTCATTATTTTCGGCCGTTTCTAGTGTAATAAGTTCATCTTTTATGCCATCACTGGTTTCTGTTTCTTTTGGAACATCAAACATTTTTTCTAATTCCTTTGTCTCCTTAAGTAGCTTATTAAAATATCTGAGGTTTTTATTTGGTCTTTTAAGAAGCGAGCCCATTGTCCGGCTTTGTATCTGTAATTCATCAAAAGTAACGGTACCAACGTAGCTGTTTAGTTCCGACAAAACCTTCATACACTCTAAATCAGGATGAACGATTTTCGCATATTTCAAGAACTTTATGGCTGCATTGAGCCTGCTTTTTTCATTTTCAAACGCGTACTTTCTCGAATGATGCCTTTTGAAGAATTGAAATTCATCACGCGTACTGTCTTCTGGCGGAGACTCTCGTTTGAACCAATTAATCAAAAATTGCTTTAAATATAGTTCCGGCCTGACTGTCGGTTGTCCTTTTTTTAGCCTCAAATGTCTCGGTTCCGATATAGTTAAAGAATCTTGAGCCTCTGAGGAAATTGACAATCTTTTTTCGAACTCATTCCAGTCCCAGACTTCCTTAAACTTATGTTTTATTTTCTTATGGCTCCGCTTCTTGACTGAACTTAGCTTACGTTTCATTTCTTGGATTTTAAATAATTCACGGTTATTGAAAATGTTATCGTCATCTATATTAAATACTGATAAAACATATCTATCTCTAATTTTGTTTCTTGATTTTTTTATCTCGTTATAGTTCTTTTTATACCTAGCGTCTGTTACATTTCTTTTCCTTGAAATTTTCTCGAATAGTACGTCTATCTCTTTTATTTTATGTTTTTCAAGATAAGGTTTTACTACGCTGGTAGAAGGGAGAACTTCGGTCTTAATACCTGGAAGCTTGATACCTGTTAGTTCTTGTTTTGTTTTCACCTCTTCTATTTCATTTAAAATTGTAGGTCTGTTAAAATACATTTCTCTGAGGCTAAATATAGTTCCCATTTCTAGTTCGGCTCTTTGAAGATGAGGATATACTTTCGGTAGAGTTTTTGTACGTCTTCGAAATGTATATTCTACAGGATTTACTTTCCTTCTTTTGAAATAACCAATTTTGCGTTCATTTTCTAATTTTACATACTGTCGGATCTTATCGATAACATCATTCATCTGTGTATATCGTGGTTTTTTTACTATGCCTTTTTTCTTTGTTTTATGTTCTATTAGCATCTGAGATTTAGTTTTTCCCAGTAATTCTTCATCCTGATACATTGCTGATTTACTTGCCGATTCTTCTTCTTCGACCGTATGGAAATCATTCTTATTTTGTGTAGAACTGAAGTTCAAGAGACTGGTCATTCTTTGATTGTTATACGATGTAGCTACCTTTACATTGAAATCCAACTAATACGAATACCAATAACTAAGCGATAGATCTTTCTCGCGCTAAAAGAAATAATTTTACCAGACTGAATTATCTTTTTAGCTTTCTTAGTGGAAATATGGTGATTATCCCTCTACAATGGATAGCATACTTCTTTCCTAAATATCCATCAAAATGAACTACTCCACTGTAGAAAGCTATGATACACTATTAAATGACTTAGATCATATGTTTTCATTTACGATTTGAATGAAATAAATTACAGTCGTATTTTAATGCATATGAAATTATCTAGATATGACTTGCTTGTAACATTTTTAAATGCATCGGCCGGTCTTTAAAAGACATATTTCAGTTAAAATCAATATGAAAGTAACCAAACGCCGCAATCTATTACTATTTTCCTTAGGACGTAGGTGAGGTTGATACTGAGAACGACTGAAATATTCGATATGCGCTTTGCAAAAATTTATGAGTTTAAAAAATATATTTTTAGCTATTGCTATATATCTATCATTGAATGGATTATATCTTTAGGTGGTTATCTGATTTTTTTTCCTAATGTTTATTCATTAAATCGGGTCATATCTTTGAATTTAGCAAACAAATTATACTTATTTTTTTTCTTTCATTTTTTATATTGCATATTTACATGTACTGTATATTTGTGGCTATTCCGCCCTAACTCAGCCTCCACTGGCTCACACCAGTGATGCGGATGAGAGAGAGGCGCTGGGATCTCTTGCATTCCGCTTTTCCCTCAAAAAAGCCCAGTCTTTTTGATTGTTTTGTATGATGTTTATTTATTTGCCAACTTTGTATTTATCTCAGTTATAGGTTGTTTAGATTTTTTATTTATTATATTTTTGTATATATATGAATTTATTTATTTTCTATTTTATGTAATTCAACTTTATCATTATTTTCTGTATATATTATATGAATGTGGTCCCATATCACTATTACTACTGTTCATTTTGAATCAAATTGTAATACATATCAATTAATATTTACGGTTTTCCTCATTACAGTAACCCTGCAATGGGTGCATTTATTTCTACGCGTATTTATTTCTAATATTTAAATTATAAAAAAAACTTCCGAGAAAACATTATCAAGAAAATGAACTAACAAGAATATATCGTTTTAATAACTAAATAATTTTGTTGAAAAAAAAAGTTTTAATTAGTCTCTTGTAGTTTTAATGTCCTGAATCACATGATTATTTTTTTTGTATATTTCCTTTACAAAAAAATAAATAGACTACGAGGCCAAGAAAGTTAATAAGTGTCATCATCTACTTATGAAGATGTAATTTAATAAATTCATTTAAAATTACAACAAATACTAGGTTCAGTACCGCAGATGAAGCCATAAAGAAATCTATTTTGTTTTTACCTTTAAATTAAAATTTTATAAATTATTCGGTTCAGGAGTGTTAATATAACACTTGATAACTCGGTTATTATTGATGATAGGGAAAAAATGTAAGGTGTTCTGGAATTCAGGGTATTTGATCTGAATGAAAATCGAAAGAAAAGAAAATAATAGGAAATAGTTACGCAGTCTCTAGTATAAATGCTTTTGGTTTATTATTTTGAATAATAAATCTTTGTAATTTACCAAAAAAATACCCTCTACCCTCAAAATTTGTTGATGGCTTACGTTTCAAAATGCGTAAGAACCTAAATAAGGAATGGAAAACAAATACATTTCTCCTAATAATTAAGTAAATAAAAACCATTTTAGTGCCATTTCATAGATAATTAAACTGTCTACAAAATGAAAAAAAAATCATTGACATTGGTTAAGAACTAGCTGAGATGTAGCGTTTTGAAATTAGAAGTAGTGATAAGCTATTTTCCTTTGCATTATTCATTGATTTTCATATTACATAATTGACTATTTGCAGCTTTATAAACAGTTATACCCTAATATTGTTATATGAAAATAATAAACCATTGTGTAATAATTTACAGCGCTTTTTTTCTCCCCCCCCCTTCCCCATTTGTTAAATGGCCTACGCATTTAAGTATAATATTAATTGTACCTACGGAACCACGCGATTTAAAATACAAAATCGGTCATTCGCAAGGAATATCACTCATGCGTTTGGTGAAGGAAATTCTGATAAAAGAACAATCCTTAAAACATCAATGGAGGACGAAGATTTTAGGATAGTTGTGGAGGAAGACCCTCATAAAACAGTCTGAGATCTTGCGTCAGAGCCGTTGTTTCCAACTGACTTTCCAGACGTTTGAATGCTTTTGGAAAGGATATAAAGCTCAATTCCTGAGTTCCACGAACATCAGCGGTTGAAACGTCAAGGGAAGTGTGTTTCTTTGCTTACTTGTCAAAGAAACGAACCATTTCTCGGACGCGTGATAACTTTTGACGAAAATGTTATCATGTATGACAATCGACACCGATCAGGTCAATGGTTAGATACCGAAAAGTGAATGGTTGATGTTTAGTAGCCCTACCAAAGGGAAAGTCTATTGATTCAACGTTATATTGAGAGAACTAGCGACTCGCCCTTCCTTACCACGGGTACAATTTACATGTGGTCTAATTTATGTTTAAAAAACTTCAGTTTGACCAATTGTCAATATAGGTGTGGAGGACACAATATAAGTTTGAATCTTACGACAAGACACGGGGGCACATCGTACCTCCACAGAGGACGAAGACGGACCAAATACACGACACCTTCGAACTTCTGACTGCGACAGAGTTCATCTCCCGGAGACATGTCAAATTCTTTGATAGTCTCCAGTACTGCACGAACCCACTGTTTAACACACTGACTCCGACAAGAAGGCCACAGCGCTGGCAAGACTATGTACAGACTCTCAGACTGTACTGAGAATACATAACTAGACAAACGGACTCGTGAGCCCCATCATTATAAGTGACTCCCATTCCCTCTCATATACCGAAAATTTTCGTATCCTCAGTCCTCTCTTAGGACGCATGTGATTCAGAAAAAGAGATCTCAGATTCCTTCCTCTATTTCCGATTTTCAACCCCAAATCCCATGGGGCTTAGTAAAAAAAAAAAAAAAAATGTTTGACCAATTAAAAGTTTATTACTTTGGTATTATGAGTCCATCATAACGAAAAGTACAGCAAGAAAATAATAATTTAATTCTTATATTTAATCCCTCGCGCGGATCTCATTACCGCGTATGGGGAGCGTCCCACGGGTGGCGGATGTGGGGATGGTCGGTGGAATTTCCTCGGAAGCTCCTCCCGGCTAAGTCCGATGGACTCGCTGACCAACAATGAGAGCGGCCCCCCAGGCTTGCTGGAGGGTGTGACGTAGGTTCGAACGCCCTACTCACATATTTTAGTTCACAAAATATCACCAAAAGTCATGGATCCCTCTGAGGTAAAACGCTCATTATCCGGAGGTAAACTAGTCCCCCGTTCGGGTCTCCGGGTGGGGACTGCTTCAGGGGAATCATGGCGCAAGATGAAAATTAGAGATCTAACAATAGGGACGTGGAACGTTAGAAGTTTAAATACGGCAGGTGGGTTAAAGTCGGTCGCGAATGAAGTTAAGGGGTACCATTTAGATATCGTTGCATTACAAGAGGTTCGCTGGCCAGGGGAGGGTTCGTTAACAGAAGGAAAGTATACTATTTGGTACGGGGGGAGCGTTAATTATTGTCTAGGTACCGGGTTTCTGATTAGGAATAGATTTCTTTCCGCATTACGGGACGTACAGTTCTTTAGTGAAAGAATATCGGTTGCTATATTTCAAGGGCGTTGGTTTAAAATCGCGTTTATAAACATTCATTCTCCCACCGAAGACAGTGATGATGAAGTAAAATGCGAATTTTATGATAAACTAGAGTCGGTTTACGATAAGTTACCGCGAAATTACATTAAGATAATACTAGGCGACGCGAACGCAAAGGTTGGAAGGGAAGAAGTATATCGTCCTACAATCGGTAAAGAAAGTTTGCACGAATATAGTAATGATAATGGGACCCGACTAATAAACTTTGCCATTTCGAAAAACCTAGTAATCAAAAGTACTACATTTAAACATAAGGATATTCATAAGTATACGTGGACATCGCCGGATGGACAAACACGGAATCAAATCGATCATGTTTTAATACAAAACAGATGGCAAAGTAGCATAATTAACGTGAGATCGTATCGGGGTGCAGAATGCGGTTCTGATCATGAATTAGTAATCGCGAAACTTCGACAAAAACTAAATACAAAAAAGAGAACACCGAACTATATTCGTCCCGAGAATTTTGATTTAGTTAAATTGAACAACCTCGAAATTAGAAAACAATTCGCGATAGAAGTAAAAAATCGGTTCGAAGCTTTGGAATCTTCAGACGAGGAACACGAAGATGTAAACAAATTATGGGAAGGAATCAGGGATAATATTAAAGAGGTCGGTAATTTATGTCTTGGAAAAATCGAAAATAAAAAGAACAAACCTTGGTTCGACAGGGATTGTCAAAATATGTGCGAAAAAAGAAAAACCGCTAAACTGAATTCCTTAAATAATCCAAGCGATAATAATGTGGCTTATTTTCGGTTAGTAAAGAATGAAACTTCAAAACTATTAAAAAATAAGAAAAGAGAGTATCTTAAAGACAAAATAATAGAAATAGAAAAACACAGAAACGAAAATAACGTAAGAGAGATGTACAAAGGTATAAACAAATCGCGTAAAAGATTTGAACCTCTATTGAATGCGGTTAAAGATGCAAATAACAATATAATTGCGGATCCTTCTGAGATATTAAATAAATTTAAACAACACTTTGACGGCATCTTAAATACGGAAAATAATAATCAATCTCCTCTCTCTGAATATCAGAGCGCTGAACCATGGATAGACGCTCCGAGTAAAGAGGAAGTCGAAATGGCGATAGGAAAATTAAAACGTTATAAGGCCGCAGGAAATGATAATATCACGAGTGAATTAATCAAGGCGTGTGGAGAAGCGGGCGTTTCCAAAATACATTTTTTAGTTAAAAAGATCTGGGAAACTGAAAAAATGCCAGAAGAATGGAAAGAATCAATACTTATTCCGATTCACAAAAAAGGACCGAGGTCGGATTGTAACAACTATCGTGGGATCTCTCTTCTCCCAGTATGCTATAAAATATTCTCGTCAATTCTAACTAGTCGAATCACGGAATACGCTGAGGAAATTATCGGAGATTACCAATGTGGTTTTAGGCGGAATCGCTCGACTATAGACCAAATATTTTCCTTACGTCAAATATTAGAGAAAAAATTGGAATACAACGGTGTAGTCCATCAACTTTATATCGATTTTAAAAAGGCTTATGATTCAATAGACCGTCAGAAGCTATATAACATCATGATTGAACAGGGAATACCTAGAAAGTTAGTAAACCTAGTAGAGATGTGTTTGTCGGAAACATTCCATAAAGTTAGAATCGGTCATAATTACTCCGAGAGATTTGAGGTGCGATCGGGTTTGAAACAGGGTGACTCCCTTTCACCTGTGTTATTTAATATAGCTTTAGAATATGTCATAGAAAAGGTGATGTGTACCGAGAAAGGCTTAAATATGGGTGACAAGATTCCGGTTTTGGGGTATGCCGATGATCTGGTACTGCTAGGTGAAGACACGGAAACCATACAACTAAATACAAGTGTGTTAATAAAAACCGGTAAAGAAATAGGACTCGAATTAAATACCGATAAAACGAAGTATATGATTAGTAGCAGAAACGGTGTCGATCTTGGTGATATTGATGTATCAGGTCATACTTTTGAACACGTA
This sequence comes from Piezodorus guildinii, assembly GCA_023052935.1. Lineage (NCBI taxonomy): Eukaryota > Metazoa > Arthropoda > Insecta > Hemiptera > Pentatomidae > Piezodorus > Piezodorus guildinii. Next base: position 71,094,222 of record CM041293.1, read on the forward strand.
GAGAAATTCAAGTATTTAGGTTCAATTATAACTAGAAAAAATGAAATCCAGGAAGAAATAAAGTCCCGATTAAAGGTGGGAAATGCGTGTTATTATTCAGTTGCTAAGTTACTTAGATCGCGGCTTCTATCTAAAAACTTAAAGATTAGAATTTATAAAACTATTATTCTTCCAACGGTTCTTTACGGATGTGAAACGTGGCCGCTTACTTTAAAGGATGAACAACGGCTTAAGGTTTTCGAGAATAAGGTACTGCGTAAAATATTTGGTCCGAAGAGAGATGAGGCCACTGGGGAGTTTAGAAGGTTGCACAACGCGGAATTGCGGAGTTTGTACCCTGTGAATATAATTGAGTTGATAGCATCGCGGAGACTCAAATGGGCGCGTAAAGTTGTTGGGCTTAGTGAGAAACGGATTCCGAGAAAGTTGGTATTCGCTGAACCGACTGGTAGGCGTCCGAAAGGTAGGCCGAAGCGGAGATGGGAGGATTGCGTTAAGGCTGATCTCGGGAGCTTGGGCTTGAATGGTGAGCATTGGACGATTCTGTGTAGGCGGAATTTGGTGGTATCGGCATCGAACCTTCGGGTTCGCTAAGCCTATTATTATTATTATTATTATTATTATATTTAATCATCGGCAGACATTAGAAACATAAATTGGTTTAGTTTATTTGTTTGTTATGTTTAACGCTTCCTATTTTATTCGGTTTATTACAATTTAAATTTCATAAGAACTTTTTCTAAATGCATTTTAATGTATTGAAGTTAATTTATTTTTCATGTGAGTACTATTTAGTTTACAGTGTAACTACAAGCTTTGGTGAAATGATCTTAAAGTAAAAATAATTATTAACAGTTTTAGCTTCTAACAACTTTTCCTTTATTTTAGCAACTTACGTATGAAAATTTTTTGAGCTACCAATTAAGATTAAAAACTTATTCTTAATTATTTATTAAGAAGTCATGATAAATATGTACAAATATTATTATGTATTAAGATGTTGTAAAACATCAATCCGGCGAGAAACATAAATGAACGTAGATATTTTAAAAACAATGTTCATCAGATGTTTGACCGATCAATTGATTTTAAATTTAAGTAATATGCTTGAGTCGAATATATTTTCCGGCTTCTTCAATTGATACATTTTGTTTTTCCATTTCTTTTGCTAGTTTTCTTTTCCTCCTCTGTTGATTGGTATTCCGCTGAACTGATATCGGGATCTTTATTCGCGAAAAGAGTGTTGAAGTTGTTATACTTGATAATATTAACCATCATTTTTTTAATTATATTTTCCGATTCCTTGCCAGTGTTTCCATCCTCCCCGCTTTCAATCACAGTCGTTTCTTCAGATTCTTTTTCTAGTGAAAAATCGATTGGAGAACCTGACCTAAAGATGGTATTTATAAACCAATTCATGGATTCTAACACCAACTTCATAATTCTTGCTACAAGTAGGGCCATTTCTTTCTTCAACTCTTTAGTTCCCGGATCTTTACCGATGTAAAGACTATATTTGATAAGGCCGCTGGCAATGGATACGAATATCTCATTAAAAGGAGGTGGTAAACAACTATCAACATACTCATCGTATATATCTGACAAATGCATGTTTTCTAGGTTATTTTTTAATTTTTCTTCCCGTTGTTTAAGTGGTGCCAATGCATCGTCTTCCTCTTTGAAATAATCTTTTGAGTCGGTTTTTATTTCTTTGCTAACGAACATATTTTCTAGTTCTTTTGTCTCCTTCAGCAACTTTCTGAAATATCTAAGTCTGTGCTTTGGTCTTTGCAATGCATATTCCAATATCCCGCTTTCTTCCTCTAAGTCATCAGTTGTAAAAGGACCTATGTAGCTCTGTAATTCCGTCAAAACTTTTCTACATTCCAATTGTGGATAAAGGATTTTCGCCAATTTCAAGAACTTTATCGCTGCTCGCAGCCTACTCTTTTCAGTCTTAAATGCGTACTTTCTCGTGTACCGCCTTTCATAGAATTGAAAGTTACCAGGTGTACCTTCGACCTCCTCTGGAGGAGATTCACGTTGAAACCAATTGAGCAAATAATGCTTCATCCGTTTTTCCACATAGGCTATCGGTACGTCATCAAATTCTACTGCCATATTGTCTGATTCCGATGTTGTAGAAGAATCTTTAGTATCTGATAATTTCGACAAATTATTTACAAGTTCATCCCATTCCCAAACTTCTGTAGAAGGTACTTCTTCCTTTTCATCACGAGGTTCTTTTGATGAACTCATAGCACGTCTCATTTTATCGATTCTAAACAATTCATTGTCAGTGAATAGGTTGTCATCATCAATATTGAATACTGACACAACATATCCATTCCTGATAGCGTCTCTTGATTTCTTCTTCTCTTCATATTTTTCCTTTATTTGTGATCCTTCTGATTTGAAAATTTCGATTCTCGGTATTTTAGGAAGTAATGCATCTATTTTTATTCTTTTATATTTGTCAAGATAACGCTTGAATACGGCGGTTGAAGACACAACCTCAGTAGAACTTGGCTTTTTACCTGGAAGCTTTTTAGCTGTTAGTTCTTTCTCTGTTTTTATCTCTTCGAATCCCTTTAAAATTTTAGGTCTATTGAAATACATTTCTCTCAGATTTGCTATGGTTGTCATTTCTAGTTCGGCACATTGAAGGTCGATAGGTGCTAAAGAGTCGATAGGTCTTGGTTTTTTTACTTTCAGATCAATTTTTTTATATCTTTTATAATGATATGCAGCAACATCGTTTTTTCTTAAATGGTAAAAGACAATTTTGCGTTTATTTCCTAATTTGAGGTATTCATTAAACTTTTCGACAATTTCACTTAGTTGAGTAAATCGAGGATTTATTTTTTTGCCCTTATTCTTTTTGGCTTCCATCAGCTCCTCAGATCTAGTCTTTTCCAAGGCATCTTCTTGTTCTTGATCTGTTTTACTTTTTTCCAAATCTTCATCTTCTTCCATTGGCAAACTGATTTCTTCATCGTGTGACTGCTCACTATCTCTGTTGTTTGTCATTGCTGTACTGGTGTATTGTTAGACTTGATATCGAGGTCTAAATTGAGTTTCTCGAACAGTAAACTTTATATTTTAATATTTTTGCTTATACTTCTGAGATAGTTGTCATATATCTATCTTTTTCAAATATAGCTGTAAATAAAACTATGCCGCTAAAAAGAACTACCACTCCAAAAAAAAACTACTTTTTACATAGAAAATAGAACTAACTCCTCTATGGAAACTATGAAACGCTATTGTATAATCTAGATCATATGCTTACATTTGATTTGTAATTTTGTTTGTTATAATTTATACTATGCATATGAAAATATATAAACCGTGTGCTTTAACATTTTATTCTATTTTTATTAATTTACTTAAATGATTTGTGTTGTAAATTAGATAGTTTACTTGACCGGCGTATGATACGGCAATGCAAATTATGGTTGTTGTTAATGCGAAAGTTTTCAATCTTATTATTTTCACTTACCTATATATGAAGTATACAGTAAGGGAAAGTATTGCGATCGTAAAATTTTCGAATTCCAGTTTTCAACGGAAATATACGTTTTAGGGTCTCCTGAGTCCAAATGAATAAGTCCCGCAAAAAGGTCTGTGTTTTTGTGTGTGTGGTAACTCCAGAAAGTAAACGAAAAGTCCTATGAAACTGAAATTACATATTTAGGACAACTATACGACCGAGAAGTTACAAAAACTTTTTCATCAAAATCAGCTAACCAGAAAAGCCACTTTATACCATACATTTTGCACCTTTTTACGATTATATTAAAAACAGCTCTAACGATTTTGATTAAACTCGTTATGTCAATGTATAATTGAACGGGCTTCAATTTCATATAGGTTTCATTCCGAATAAAAGAGTCTCACAGGGCTTAAATGCCAATATTTTAAATTTTTTTCCTCTAAAGTGCCTTTAATTTTGTAAATTCTATAAAAATAACTATATCATCTATTTAGTACTGATAAAAAACGGATAAATATATAATTTGAACGAATAGGATATCTAACTAAAAAATAAAAGACCAAACATATTTTTTTACGCAATTTTTGTGCTTTTGAACCTAAGAACAGTTAAATACATGTATAATATAGCGTTGGAAAGCTAAAGATTCTAGAAAAAACATTATCTTATACATACTATCGTAAAAGTTAACGGAGAGTGATGAAAAGCCGATAAAACAAACTGATTGTCGTAGATAATAATATAATAGATTGATAAAATGATAACTGAAATCATGTAAGAAAACTTTTTTGTTTCTATATGTACTTGTAAATAGTGTATATAAATAAATATTATTATATATATAATAGATTGTTTATTAAAACACATGTTTCTATTAAAATCAAATTTAAATAATTCTTTAACAATTTATTTTCGTGGTTAATTTTTTTTTTTAATTCTTGAATTGATATAAATAATGGATGTAAGTTAAAGTCGTGTGTTTCGCGCACCAGATTTTTTTTAATCAGTAAGCTATTGAATTTTTAATTATTTTTGTGGACTCCAGACCCACTTTAGGGTATTGGTAAGTATGCCATTTTGGAGCTGTAAAGATGGAGTTGAGATGGGAAAGGAATTTAAAGCGATAGTCCTAGAGAAATGCTCATAGCAAATCGGAATAAATTTTTGTGTATTAAAGCATCAAACATCAAAAGTATTGTATCATAGTCTAAGATCCGAACTTGAAACTCTCTGCACCGAGCTGATAATAAAATGAAACATATTTTATAAAAAATTTAGTAAATATGTTAAGAATGGGTTGCCTAAAAAAAATCCTGGACAGACTATGTTTAATTATTTTTTAAAAACGATTTTTTAATTAAATGTTGCAACATCATGATAATAAGAAAACTTTTACCCTGACTTAAAGTATCAAAGGTATAGAATGTGCAGCCGTTGGGTTGCCTAGTATTTTCCTGGACAAACTATCGGTTGTCAGGTAAAAGGGGGTATGTCGATATCAGTTATCTGCACCGGCTTGATGATAGAAAAAAATTATACCAATTTAAGCGTCGTTTTATTGCAAACACATTGATATAGGGTTGCCTGTAAAAAACTTGGTCCTAATCTGGGTTGCTGAATTTTAAAGATTAAATTTTAATACGAGTGGAAATGTGTGACAGAGAGATCCGAGTATAGCGTATAATAATAAAGGAACCAACATTGCAGCCGCACGTAATCGGACATTGAATATTAGTAAGTTTGATATCCCATATAAAATTACAGGACCATAAAAATTATCGTTTATCGTTAAAACAAAAATTTACTGTTAATATTACAAAAAAAAATACATATATATTTTTAAATGTTGAATATCTGTGTAACTCGTAACAAGCTCAGTAAAATTGTATTAAAAATGTCGAAGAAGTTGATTCTTGTAATTTTACTTAAAAAATATGCACAAACTGTCAGAATCTATATTGACAGTAAATTTTTGTTTTCCCAATAATCAGCCAAGAAGTGTACCAAAGCATCTTTGAAACGATAATTTGTATGACTTTGCCCAAAATCTTTGGTTCTGATTTGTTGAGGTCCTATAATTTTATATGGGATATAAAACTTTCTTATATTCAATGTCCGATTACGTGCGGCTGCAATGTTGGGTCCTTTATTAGTACACGCTCAACTCGGATCTCTCTGTCACGCATTTCCACTCGCGTTAAAATTTAGTCTTTAAAATTCGGTAACCCTATATCATGTGTTTGCAATAAAACTACGCTTATATCGGTATAATTGTTTTTTATTATCTAGCCGGTGCAGATAACTGATATCGACAATACCCCCTTTTACTTGACAACCGATAGTTTGTCCAGGAAAAGATTAGGCAACCCAACGGCTGCACATTCTATACCTTTGATACTTTAAGTCAGGGCAAAAAGTTTTCCTATCATCATGATGTTGCAACATTTAATTAAAAATCGTTTTTTAAAAAATAATTAAAAATAGTCTATCCAGGATTTTTTTAGGCAACCCATTCTTAACATATTTCCTGATATACTAAATTTGTTATAAAATATGTTTCATTCTATTATCAGCTCAGTGCAGATCGTTTTAATTTCGGGTCTTCTACTATTACTTCACATATTACATATGTGTCTTCTTCTGCTTAGTAAAAAAAAATTGTCCCCATTGGTTAAAAAGCTCCATATCTAAATTATTTTACTAAATAAATAAATATTACTCCTTTTAGTATACATTCTTGAAATATAAAGCTTTTGTATCAAATAACAGACTATAAAAATAAAATAAAATAATAATAAAACTAACTACTCTCATGGACACCTTTAGATACTTATAGATTGTTAAATAAGATCGTAGCGTTTTTCAATATTTCACTTCGATCCTCTCTGTGTTTATAAAATCAAATTTACTTGGTCAATAATAATTACATATTCTAAAAAAGGATCATTTAAGGTGCTTTTATGCATCAGTTTTAACTGAGATCCATTATCTTTAAGTGGTATTTTACATGCTCGAAATGGAATAGAAAAAAAAATCATTTTCGTCGTTTAATGATTTTTTTATTCCGAAAACAAAATTTATAGGCAATTTAAGTCCTTCCAGGCTATTTGAATCAGAATGAAACCTAAATCATATTAAAGCACATTAAATTTTTCATGTATGCATTTCCATAGCGAGTTTTAATAAAAACGTTTGAGCCGTTTTTTGAGAAAATCGTAAAAAGATGCAAAATGCATAGTATTAAGTGGTTCGTCTGATTAGGTGATTTTGATGAAAAAGTTGCTGAAACATCTCGGGCGTAAGTAGTCTTTAATATGAAATTTCAGCTTCGCACGGCTTTTACTTTTTGTGCGAGACTTACCACACACACGAAGACCTTTTAGCGGGACTTGGTTATTTGGACTCAGAAGACCTTAAAACGTGTATTTCCGTTGTAAACTCAAATTCAAAAATATACGCGATCGCAATGCTTTCTCTGCAAAGCCCGAAAAGAACTAATTTACTATTTCAAAGAGTATGCCCGATTTTCATATTTTAAGGATTGTTTTAATTTGATTTTTTTTTTAATTCTAAGTTAAAGTCGCCATTCTCGTTGAAAGGATTCTTAACAATTGACATTAACTGTAATCAGGATACGGTTCAAAATGGAAGAGAACTATTTTTGACTCGATTCTCCTATTAGTAGTATACATCCTTTTAAGACATTAAAAAATCTGGTGCGGGCAACACACGACTTTCACTTACCTCCGTTTTAAGAAGCGATTGAAGAATTTTCAAATACAGTAAGAGATAGAAACGAGTGAAACCATTAAAGAATTAGTTAAATAGAATTTCTATAGAAACATATAGAGCCAATATAGGACAAGTAGCAGTGGCTATGAGATGTGAAAAATGTTGTAGCAAGGAATAAGTCTTGAAAATGGGGAAACAACCCCGAAACGTCGACTTGGATAAAAAAATGTAAAAGGAAATAAATGAAATAAAAGGATTAGATGATGAATGGAAGGTATTATGTGCTTTTTTAAAAGTTCCTATAGAAACATGTGTTTTATTAAAAAATCTATAATATATTATTATCTAAAATAATCACTTGACTTTATCGGCTTTTCATCACTCTCTAAAAACTTTGAAAAGCTTGTGTATGAGATAATATTTTTTCTAAAATCTTTGGCTTTCCAACGCTATATTATACCTGCATATAACTATTCTTAAGTTAAAAAACAAAAAAATGCATTAAAAAAATATTACTATATATAGTAAGTGAAAGTAATAAATTAAATTAAATTTCTATAGAAACATGTGTTTCATTAAAAAATATTATTATCTAAAATAATCAGTTAGTTTTATGTTCATTTCAACACTCTCTATTAACTTTTAAAAGCTTGTGTATGAGATAATATTTTTTCTAAAATCTTTGGCTTTCCAACGCTATATTATACCTGCATATAACTATTCTTAAGTTAAAAAACAAAAAATTGCATTAAAAAAATATTACTATATATAGTAAGTGAAAGTAATAAATTAAATTAAATTTCTATAGAAACATGTGTTTCATTAAAAAATATTATTATCTAAAATAATCAGTTAGTTTTATGTTCATTTCAACACTCTCTATTAACTTTTAAAAGCTTGTGTATGAGATAATATTTTTTCTAAAATCTTTGGCTTTCCAACGCTATATTATACCTGCATATAACTATTCTTAAGTTAAAAAACAAAAAATTGCATTAAAAAAATATTACTATATATAGTAAGTGAAAGTAATAAATTAAATTAAATTTCTATAGAAACATGTGTTTCATTAAAAAATATTATTATCTAAAATAATCAGTTAGTTTTATGTTCATTTCAACACTCTCTATTAACTTTTAAAAGCTTGTGTATGAGATAATATTTTTTCTAAAATCTTTGGCTTTCCAACGCTATATTATACCTGCATATAACTATTCTTAAGTTAAAAAACAAAAAATTGCATTAAAAAAATATTACTATATATAGTAAGTGAAAGTAATAAATTAAATTAAATTTCTATAGAAACATGTGTTTCATTAAAAAATATTATTATCTAAAATAATCAGTTAGTTTTATGTTCATTTCAACACTCTCTATTAACTTTTAAAAGCTTGTGTATGAGATAATATTTTTTCTAAAATCTTTGGCTTTCCAACGCTATATTATACCTGCATATAACTATTCTTAAGTTAAAAAACAAAAAATTGCATTAAAAAAATATTACTATATATAGTAAGTGAAAGTAATAAATTAAATTAAATTTCTATAGAAACATGTGTTTCATTAAAAAATATTATTATCTAAAATAATCAGTTAGTTTTATGTTCATTTCAACACTCTCTATTAACTTTTAAAAGCTTGTGTATGAGATAATATTTTTTCTAAAATCTTTGGCTTTCCAACGCTATATTATACCTGCATATAACTATTCTTAAGTTAAAAAACAAAAAATTGCATTAAAAAAATATTACTATATATAGTAAGTGAAAGTAATAAATTAAATTAAATTTCTATAGAAACATGTGTTTCATTAAAAAATATTATTATCTAAAATAATCAGTTAGTTTTATGTTCATTTCAACACTCTCTATTAACTTTTAAAAGCTTGTGTATGAGATAATATTTTTTCTAAAATCTTTGGCTTTCCAACGCTATATTATACCTGCATATAACTATTCTTAAGTTAAAAAACAAAAAATTGCATTAAAAAAATATTACTATATATAGTAAGTGAAAGTAATAAATTAAATTAAATTTCTATAGAAACATGTGTTTCATTAAAAAATATTATTATCTAAAATAATCAGTTAGTTTTATGTTCATTTCAACACTCTCTATTAACTTTTAAAAGCTTGTGTATGAGATAATATTTTTTCTAAAATCTTTAGCTTTCCAACGGTATATCATGCATGTATATTACTGCTCTTATGTTCAAAAACGAAAAATTGTATTAAAAAAATATTTTTCTGTTTTCTTCTTTAGTTAGGTATCGAATTTATTCAATTTATATATTTACCTGTTTTACATCAGCGTTAAAAAATAATATAGTTATTTTTATTGAATCTCCAAAATTAAAGGTACTTTAGGGGAAGAAAATTTAAAATATATGCATTTAAGCCCTGTCAGACCATTTTAATCAGAATAAAACCTACATGATATTAAGTTTTAATATCATAAGTAATTAATATATAATTAATAATTAAGTAAGTAATTTATATAAAGCCAATTAAGTTTTACATCGATATAGGAGTTTAATCAAAATCGTCGGAACCGTTTTCGAGAAAATCGAAAAAAAGCTGCAAAATGCATGGTATAAAGTGCCTCTTCTGGTTAGGTCATTTTGATGAAAAAAGTTTTGTCACGTCTCGGGCGTATAGTTATAATATAGTCTTAAATATGAAATTTCAGTTTCATAGGACTTACCGTTTCCGCCCGGGAGTTACCACACACACACACACACAAAGACCTTTTTTCGGGACTTGGTTATTTTGACTCAGGGGACCCTAAAACGTGTATTTCCGTTGAAAACTGGAATTCGAAAATTTTCACAATCGCAATACTTCCCCTTACTATATATAGTAAGTGAAAGTAAAAATGATCAAAACCAAATGAATCCAATAAAAAGTTTTATGTTAATTTTATACAGGTAAGTGAAAGTAAAAGTTTTACTAATAAATCTTCTAAAACGGAAACTTGTCATGTGTCAGCAGCCTACGAGTTTCTTAAACTGTTTCTCTGTCTCCTTTAAACATGTAGATTATTAGGGAATATAACTTGATTTAACATCATTTTTATATAAAGTATAAAACGTAGATTATATTCTTTAAGATATGAGAGATTTATATTGCAAAAAAAAAAAAGTAGTTAAATTTTTTTAAAAATATTATGTGATTAAAAAAGCTAACTCAATAGGGAAATCTAAAGAGAAAGCACAAAAGTTATTACAATCTGCAAGATCAAAGGTGAAAGTTGTTAATTAGTTTTGAAAGGGAATCAAGTTAGTTTTAAATGAAGACTTGTAGGTTAATGAAAGCCCAACTGAGTTAAAGTCATGTCTTACAGCAATAGGGTTTCCATCTTTTGTGGCTCGGGATCCATCATCCATTGTGAGAGATGGGGGGTATCATACCATCCGTCTAAATTGAAAATTCATTAATCTTGTTACTCATTCGTCTTCATAGATTTAGCTTCGTTGCTGGATTTTTTAGAAATTTCAAAAGTACTAAATGGGTATGAAAAACTACGGTTGGATGTAGAAGTTGGTTGTGGGTGCAGTCTTCAAGAAAAAAACACTGATCAGATAAACTTATTTTATTGTGTGACGATTTCATTGGGGCTAACAAAAAAAAATCTGGTGCGTGCAACAAACGACTTTCACTTACCTCCCTTGTTTAAATCAACTTAAGAATTTTTAATTTCACTTACTATATAAAGTAAGGGAAAGTATTGCGATAGTGAAAATTTTCGAATTCCAGTTTTCAACGGAAATACACTTTTTAGGGTCCCCTGACAAATATACGCCCGAGACGTTACAAAACTTTTTTCATCAAAATCAGCTTACCAGACGAGCCACTTTATACCATGCATTTTGCATCTTTTTACGATTTTCTCATAAACGGCTCTAACGATTTTGATTAAACTTCCTATATCGATGTAAAATTTAATGAGCTTTAATTTCATATAGGTTTAATTTTGACTGAGATAGTCTGACAGAGCTTAAATGCCGATATACTTGTTATCAATGATAATTAACAGCTGAATATGCAAGTTGAGCGAATTTAATAAAAAACCAAAGGAGAAAACTGAAAAAATATTTTTTTTAATGCAATTTTTTGTTTTTGATCATAAATACAGTAATATAGATGTATAATATACCGTTGGAAAGCTAAAGATTTTAGAAAAAATATTATCTTATACAACTATTGTAAAAGTTGACGGAGAGCGATGAAAAGCCGATAAAACAAACTGATTGTCGTAGATAATAATATAATAGATTTTTTAATAAAACACATGTTTCTATTAAAATCCAATTTAGATAATTCTTTAACAATTTATTTTCGCTTTTTAAATGTTTTTAAAAATTCTTGAATTGATATAAATAATGGAGGTAAGTGATAGTCGTGTGTTGCGCGCACCAGATTTTTGTATGTTAAGTTTTTCTCTTTTCTTTTCAAACCCCTGATTATATGGGCTGTTATTTATCATTAGACATTTCTAGATTTATTACATGCTCCAGGCGAAACTACGTTTTCCCATTCTAAGTTAAATTTTAGGGTTAGAAAAAAGTTTCATAATTTTTAATATATAATATAATATAGTTTATTTTGGGAATCTATTTCAATCCATAATCATACATCATCCATACATATCCCCGAAGAATACAGGTACTTTGAGGTATGCTATTTTCCGTTCATGAAAATAAGTTGCAATATGATGATCAGTCAGAGGTTGTCATTTGTCGGAGTTTAGTAAAATCAATACCTCTGATTAAACAAGCAATCAGATTTTTAAGCACGCTTTTCGGTTCTTCCATGAGTGTCGTACCTTCCTCCTTTTTGGAGCTTGAAGCCGAGCTTGAATCTTGAAGCTTTAATGAAGCTGACCAAGATTTGAAGTCAGGATGATTTCTTAGAATAGAATTTAAGAACCACCTGAAAGAACGGAGTATGATATACAATAGTTCGTTTATAATTATAGCCATTTCATCCTTGAAGCCCCTCCCGAATGGGTTGATGGCTATGTAGGTATCATATTTCATTAGCCCAATCACAGTCTGCATGAAGAGCTCATCGTAAGGATGCGGTAAATCAGTTTCGACGAATTCCTTATAAAGTGGTAACAATTCCTGTTTAACTCTAATGATATTTTCGAATTTCTTTTTTACTTCGTTCTTTTTCATTGTAGGTGTTACAATAGGTACTTCATTTGTATCAGGGCCTTGAAACATTTGTTTCAACTCTCCAGCTTCGTGAACCATCTTCTTAAAGTATCTTAGTTTGTTTTAATCATTTTTGATGGTTTCTTGATCGGTTGCATTCGCTGCTTTAATTCAGGTAAGGCAGTAATGATGTAGGGTTCTAACGATTCCAAAACCCTGCCCTCGTCGATATGAGGATAAATATACTTAGCCAATTTCAAAAATTTAACTGCTGCATTTCGTCTATCTTCGTTATTTTGAAACATGTACTTTCTTGACCTGATGCTTTTTTTACGTACTACGTTAAAGTTAAACAGTGGATTATGATTTTGAAATGTTGATGGATGTGATTCTCTAGTAAACCATTTGATCAATTGATTCCTCATAAATTCGTCAGGCTCAAATTTGTAGTTCCTTCATTCTCGGGCACCTCTATTCCTAAGCTTGGTTTAGATTTGACAGAATCGTCTTCATCTGCTTGCAATTGAGGAACATTATTAAGGTAATCATTTCTATCCTCAAAGCTGCTAACCTTTAGTTCCTTTTCCCGGTTTCTTTGTCTAAATAAATATGCATCACGTCTTTGTCTGATTCGTTTTAATTCCTCATTTGTAAAGATCTCATCATCATCAAAGTATAAAACGGCTATTTCGTTTGGTTCTCGTTTCTCGCATTTTTCGTTATTTCCAAGTATCCCAGGTATTTTATTTTCTTTCATTCTCCCCATTTTCATCAACTTTATTTTCTGCTTGTTTCCCTTGAGGTAATGTAAAACCACCTTCATCCTGGATTTGATACTTCCATTCCGCTTTTACAATTGACATCGTTATTCATCTTTCCTATTTCATTTAGAAATGGAGTTTTTTGATAATGAATCTGTCCTAGTCTAGAAATTGTATCAATTTCAAAAGAAGGCTTTGTGGTATCTTGAAATGTCCCTCTTGGTTTTGCCTTTGAACCTTTTCGTTTACAGTGATTTCCATCTGACTCCCCTATCTTTTTTTTGTAGATGGATCTTCGATTCGTAATTGGAACCATTTTTCGAATGTAATGAAACTTACAAACACTAACTGATGTTAAAACTTTTCGAAATGCTTCTGTGGAAAAAGATTATTGTTCTCCGAACATCAACTCGTATGTTTCTGAACTTCCAGTTACTCTTCTTTGAACTTTACAACTGTTCGGATATCTCACTGCGAAAAATATAACTATGAAAAGCAGATCGAATGAAAATTAAAATTTGTTAAAGAAATTTCAATTTTGAATACCTATATTTAATCCTACCAGAATCAATGTTATATATTTATGTTTACGTTTGGATATATACACGTTATCTCAATAGTTTTACTCGGACTAATAAACCAATCAACTTTCACAGATTTTACATGCGTGAATTAATAGCGGAAACAGAATAATGTTTTATTTAAAAATAAAAATTTAATAATGGGTAATATATATATATATATATATATATTATATATTATATATAATATATTGTCCATTCAGTGCGCAATATTTTAGAAGAAATATTACAAACTGAACTGTACGTGAATTGCTAAAATAAGTTGTTGTTGGGTGGTTAGCATAACAGTCTCCTATGCCAAAGCTCACGGGTTAAAACCCGCAGGTGGTCCTAGGATTTTTTAATTGGAGCAAAAAAATCCTTAGTTACGCCGTCCGTAGGAGGGGACGTTAAAAGGTGGTCCCGAGCCTGTGCGATGTCAGGTACTCGTTAAAGATCCCTATCCTAATAAAACCTGGATAGGCAAAATTTAGGACTCCCACTGTAGCATCGTCCGATTAGCCATAGTAGCATAAAAGTGACGTTAAATAAATATTAAAATAAAACGAATAGAGAATATTTTTAGCCGGAAAAAATTAAATATACATATGGCTTACAACTCATAACATTGTTATTAATTATTTTATGAAAACAGATTTTTCACTGTTAAATAAATGGGATTCTCATGGAAACTAACTTCAATCTTTAAAATATATTTTAAGTTGTTCATTTAAAATATAAAATAGTAATAAACTAAGTAGGAGAGGAACCTTCGTAATTTATAATATATATATGTATATATATGATATATATATATATATATATATATATATATATATATATATTATATATATATATATATATATATAATATTTTTGAAAACATACATTGCAATCAAGTTATCTTTAGATGGGAAGATTAAATTATTTGTAATATATGTCGATGCTTCACATAAAAATGATAAACAAATTGACTGAACCAATTTGATTTATCGCCCAATTTATGTTTCTCATTTCTATTGATATACAATCGAACAGGGGCGAGTCTAATAGTATTTATATATATATATATATATATATATATATATATATATATATATATATAAAATGTTGACTAACATTTTATTTTAAATTTGTTATGATAGTTACTTTATTTATTTTCTTCTATTTCATTTGAAACATTATTCTGTAATAATTGTTAATTGTTAAGCTAGAGGTGACAATATTGAAAAAAATTGTTCATAACAACTTACAGTAATTAAACAACCTGTCTTTCGACTTCAGAAGAAAAAAGGTAGTTAAGACAGTAATTGATAATTCAAATTAATTTAAACTTACATTCTTGTCTTCAAAAAATATATATATATGTATAAATAAATATATCTCCTACTATGATATATTTCTTCTCATTTCTAAAAATGTCTACATTTAAGAAACTCAGTTGAATCAAAATTAAATAATTTAAATGTGTATAATAAAGAGTTAAGTCATATGTAATATATTTCGTAACATATGTAAATTGATTTATTGTTGACCATACAGGTTCATCTGTTAATATAGTTTATTATCATGTAGTTAATATAATGTATTATAATTTATTAAATAAAATACTTTTTACCACTTATACTGAAAAGTTATTTACTTTCTAAAATTATTCAAATTATAATTATAACTATGATTATAATTAAAATTATTTATATTGAAATTTCATGGATTCTTGGGCATCTACAATATTAATTAAATCTCAAGTATAATTAACTTAAAACATAATCCAAGTAATTTCTTTCTGCTCTATTAGATTGTAACAAATTGTAGACAATTTGAAATACACTAACCTATTAAAATAAAGGGGTTACCTGTAGCACATGGTGGTTAACATAACAGCCTCCTAGGCCCAAGATGCCTGGTTCAAACCCGCAGATGGCCCTAGGATTTTTTAAGAGAGTGAAAATTCCTTAGATATGCCGTCCTTCGGAAGAGACATTAAAAGGTGGTCCCGAGCCTGTGCGATGTCAGGTACTCGTTAAAGATCCATATTCTAATTAAACCTGTATAGCCATAATTTAGGACTCCCACTGTTGCATCGTCCGATTAGCCACAGCAGCGAAAATGGGCGTTAAATAAATATTAAAATAAAACGAATAGAGAATATTTTAGCCAAAAAAATGAAATATACATATGGCTTACAACTCATAAAGATCACTTCTCAACTCATTTCAACACGATTTTACAATTATTATTGATTTAGAATATTAAGTGCTTTAAAAATAATGATTTTTCATTAATCCTGCCTCAAATCTCGTCATATTCTGATGATGCATGAGCACCTATTTCAAATGTGATTTTATTAATTTGCAACAGCAATTTTGTCTCATCATATGAAATGATTCATATACATATAGGTATTACATTTTTTTTTAATATAATTTTTAAAAATAAGTGAAACTATTAAAGAATTAATCAAATTAAATTTCTATAGAAACATATGTTTTATTGAAAAATCGGTCATATTATTATCTAAAATAATCAGTTACTTTTATCGGCTTTTCATTACTCTTTATTAACTTTTACAAGCTTGTGTATTGGATAATATTTTTCTAAAATCTTTAGCTTTCCAACAGTATATTACACAGGTAGTTTAGAGAAAGATTTTTTTTTTTTAAACTAAAAGGTCTCGGCGCCAGACGCCTCGGAGGATTATCGGGAATCGAAGAGGATGATAGGATAGAAACTAGTGGATTAAAGTGGAAATGGAGTTTTTCATGGAATGATTGATATCTGGTTCGGGCTAATTCAGTAACATATGGGATATTAAGGTCTTTATGGATGAGCTTATTCGTGACGAAGTAAGGAGCGTTAAGGATTTTACGAAGGATTTTGGATTATAAGGATTGGATACGAGAAGAATTTGATGGTTTGGTAGAGCCCCATAGCTCTACTCCGTAAGTCCATATCGGTCTTATGATGGTCATATAAATAAGTCTTTTGTAAGTAAGTGGAAGATTGGAGCGTTTGTCCAGTAAGTGTTGGAGTAGTCAAAAACGTCGGGCAGTTTCTTGTCTTTTCAGTCTTGTATGGGGATTCCAAGTCAGACGTCTGTCAAGGTGGAGTCCGAGGTATCGAATCTGTTCAACAGGGGCTAGTGGAGTGTCATTAAAGGATACTGTGGGGCAGGAAGTCATTGGTTTACGGCGAAGGGTAGGTTACTGTATAAAGGATAGGCCCTAGGATGCTGCCTTGGGGAACACCAGCAGATTGAGAAAAAAAAGTTTAGAGGAAGAAAATTTAAATAATCGGCATTTAAGCCCCATCAGACTATTTTAATCAGAATGAAACCTACATGGTATTTTATACATGAAATTTCAGTTTCATAGGACTTTTAATTTATACGCTGAAGTTACCACACACACACACACACACACCTACACCTTTTTGCGGGACTTGGTTATTTGTACTCAAGGGACCCTAAGACGTGTATTTTCGTTGAAAAGTCAAATTCGAAAATTTTCAAAATCGCAATACTTTCCATTACTATATATTTCATATATAGGTAAGTGAAAGTAGAAATCATTATTTATTTTCAGTACAGGTCAGTACATTATTTATTTCAGTGTCGCGGGGCCATTGCCGTTTCAATCTTCAAGGAGGATTGTAGGGATGGGTGGAGCTGGAGAGCGATTGAGCAAGAGGATTAGGGTGATGAAGAAGGTTCTGATGGAATTTGGATGGTACCAGGTCTAAAATAATGGAATATTAAGGTCGTGGTGTAGGGTACAGTTGGTAACGTAATAAGGAGCATTAACTATTGTTCGAAGGACTTCGGATTGGAAGGATTGGATACGTTTGATGTTAGAATGTTTAGTTGTCCCCCATAGTTCAAGTCCGTAGGTCCATATAGGTTTCAGTACTGTCTTATATATTAGTAATTTGTTGTCGACTGTAAGATGAGATTTTCTGTCTAGTAGTTTGTATAACCGACCGAATCTGCGGTTGAGTTCTATCCTTTTAAGTCTTGTATGTGGGTTCCACGTCAGTCTTTTGTCTAGTAAAAAGCCAAGGTACCGGACTGTGTCTGAGGAAGGAAGCGGTATGGAATTGAATTTAACTGTTGGACAGGATTTACGTCGAAGTGTGAAAGTGACGTGTGTGCATTTGCTTTCGTTCACTTTAATTCGCCAAGCCTTACACCAGTCTTCGACAAGGGAAAGGTGCCTTTGGAGATTTAGCGATGCTACTTCAGGATCGGAATCGGATGATAAAATGGCTGTGTCATCAGCAAATGTTGCCAGAATGGTTTTGGGATCGGTAGGGATATCGGCGGTGTAGAGGATGTAAAATTGGTATCGGTGATGTAAGGAACTCTTCAACAATTGCGGTATTGGTTGGATTGAGATCAGAATGAGGAGTGAATACCTTGGAAAGGTGTAGTGCGAATTCCTGGACCCTATCTTTGTCAGAAGCAGCCCAGGAATTAATTGTAAATCTAGATTTACAATCTGCATCCCAGTCATCCAGGAATTTTCAGAATCCTGGAATCAACCAAATCAGTGTCTGAGGACGGAAAAATAATTCATTATCTTTGGATACCAGACTACATGGGGATAATGGGAAATGAAATGCCAGGTAAGGCAGCCAAAGAGGCTCTCACTCTCCCGGGTCGTGGTAAAGCACAACTGACACCATCAGAGCTAGCGCGTCCTCTATTGGAAAATGTTTTAAAAAAATTATGATAAAAAGTGGAAAAATAACTATCCAAGGAAGCCGAAAGCGATTAAGAAAGAGATAAGTCTAGGAAAACCTCAAATCGCATCAACCGCAGAGAGGAGGTGGTCCTGGCTGAGAATCGGACATACATGGTTAACCCATGGGCACTTAATATCTTAGGAAACCAAGATGTCAGTATTGCAGGGGAATCCTGACTATTACTCACATTTTCGAAAAATGTCCCTTCTACACTAGAAAATTGAACGAAAGTGGAATACCACTCAACGTCGCGGTTGCTTTGGGGAACGATTTAAATAGAATTGACGAATTGATGTGCCTTCTTACTCAAATTGACTTTTAGAAGCAGATTTGACAATTTTATTTTAGTATTATTATTAATTTTCGTTATTTTTTTTATTTTTTTATTTATTTAACCTGATATATATTTATCTTTGACTAATGCTGTTATTCTTACTATTTATTATTCCTATAGTTATTTTTTTTCAACTATTTGTTGTTATTTTTTTTAAAAATAAAATCATTGTTTAACCTAAAATTGATTTTCTAATATGAGTGCCTGGCACTGATGACCGATGATCTTTTGTGCCAATAAACTATAACAACCAACCAACCTAAAACGAGTATTTCTGGTGAAAACTCGAATTAGAAAATTTTCATGATCGCAATGCTTTCACTTACTACATATTTCATATAGTACTGCTATATTTCACATATACTGCTAGGTGAAGACACGGAAACCATACAACTAAATACTAGTGTGTTAATAAAAACCGGTAAAGAAATAGGACTCAAATTAAATACCGATAAGACGAAATATATGATTAGTAGCAGAAACGGTGGCGATCTTGGTGATATTGATATATCAGGGCATACTTTTGAACTCGTAGAGAAATTCAAGTATTTAAGTTCAATGATAACAAGAAAAAATGAAATCCAGGAAGAAATAAAGTCCCAATTAAAGGTGGGAAATGCGTGTTATTATTCAGTTGCTAAGTTACTTAGCTCACGGCTTTTATCTAAAAACTTGAAGATTAGAATTTATAAAACTATTATTCTTGCAACGGTTCTTTACGGATGTGAAACGTGGCAGCTTACTTTGAGGGATGAACAACGGCTTAAGGTTTTCGAGAATAAGGTACTGCGTAAAATATTTGGTCCGAAGAGAGATGAGGGAACTGGGGAGTTTAGAAGGTTGCACAACGCGGAATTGCGGAACTTGTATCCTGTGAATATAATTGAGTTAATAGCGTCGTGGAGACTCAAATGGGCGAGTAAAATTGTTGTGCTGGTGAGGAACGGATTCCGAGAAAGTTGGTATTTGCTGATCCGACTGGTAGGCGTCCGAAAGGTATCCCTAAGCGGCGATGGGAGGGTTGCGTTAAAGCTGATCTCGGGGGCTTGGGCTTGACCGGCGAACATTAGACGAGTCTGTGCAGGCGAAGTTTGGTGGTATCAGCATCGAACCTTCGGTTCGGTAAGTCTATTATGTATACTAATATTATAAAGCTGGAGAGTTTGTTTGTTTGTTTGAACGCGCTAATCTCAGAAACTACTGGTTCAAATTGAAAAATTCTTTTTGTGTTGGATAGTCCATTTATCGAGTAAGGTTATAGGCTATATAACATCACGCTGCAACCAATAGGAGCGAAGAATCAGTTGAAAATCTAGTAAAAACGATAGAAATTAACCTCGCATCCCAATGATTCCAAATGATTTACTTTTTAATTTCAAAATAATTCAATTTCCCGTTATTATCTTATTATTATTATAGTTATCTTTTGCCGAAACAATTAATAAATCACATGGGCAAATATTTAAACACGTAGGAATCGATTAAGATTTGGTTGCGGAGAAAATCATTTACATATTCTGCCACAAGAAAATAAAACCAAAAATATCATTTACGCAGAAGTACTTTAAAATATTGGGTTGTCCGAAAAGTTCGTAGATATTTTTAAAATAAAATTTACCTTTTATTTTGTCCACTAAAAATGAATCACGAAGGTAATGCTTATTTATATGCCTTTAATCCTCATGGAATTAGCTATGTTTACACACTGAATTCGTCTTTATCAAGGCTCAGTAGCATAATTTATTGCAAACCAACATGAGTGACGGTTCGGTTCATTTTCGGCATATTATGCTGTTCTTTTTGAAAATAAAGGTAAAAAAGCATCCCAAGCTGCAAGAATGATTGGTGCAGTGTATGGCAGCAATTCAATCGCTGATAGCATGGTTCAGAAGCGGTTTAGATCAGGAGATTTCAATTTGGAATAACCAACCCCGGGCTGGCCAGAGTTCAGCTCTTGACATCGAGGATAATATGACAGTCATCACAAACAATCCACGAATTAATGTCCGTGAGATAGCTGCGGAGTTAATATCCTGCAAATCGACCGTTTTTGATTATCTAAAGAAAGCCGGGTACGTCTGCCGTTACGAAGTTTGGGTTCCCCACGATTTCAGTGAAAGGAATCTAATTAAAAGGATTTCATGTTGTGATTTGTTGCTGAAAAAAAAAGAAATGTGGGGGATTCATTTTTGAAACGAGTTGTTACTGGTGACGAAAAATGGATTCTCTACTTCAACACCAGCCGAGAAAAATCTTGGAGGTTGATTGAACGACGCCGCTCGCTACACCAAAGGCCGGCTTGCATCCAAGAAAGATAATACTTAGTATTTGGTGGGGTTAGAGGGGACCCATACATTTTGAGCTCCTTCCACAAAACCAAACTATAAATACGGACTTCTACTGTGCCCAGTTAGATCGATTGAAGTCAGCAATTGAAGAAAGACGGCCAGAGTTGGCAAATCGGAAAGGAGTGCTATTCCACCAAGACAACGCTTGACTCCATGTGTCTTTAAGGACTCGGCAAAGGTTATTAAGCTTCAGATGGGAGGTTTTACCTCACCCGCCGTACTCTCCTCACATTGCTCCTTCGGATTTCCATATTTTCCGTTCCCTCGAAAATTTTCTACTAGGGAAATCCTACACTTTAGATGATGACATCAAAATGGTCTTTTTATAGTTCTTAAGGAGTAAAGACAGTGATTTTTAGAAAAAAAGGAATAATGGACCTTCCAAGCCATTGGTAAAGGGTAATCGCTAACGGTAGTAACTATTTTGTAGATTAAATGAATAAATTTTAAGCTGTTCATCAATTTTAATTTTGTCCAAATTTCTCTACCAACTTTCCGGACAACCCAATATATAATTAATAGCGATCATAATACGGAAATATACGCAGACGAAGTCGCGAGCAACAGCTAGTTATTATTATATATTTCATATATAGGTAAGTGAAAGTAACAAACGTGTAGGGAAACGGTAATGGTAATACTCCATTTTTTTCCGTTTTCAATATTAAGTTTAATATTAAAAAAAAATGAAATCAAGTTTCATTTCTTGCATAAAATACTACTTGTTTCATGTTCCAGCGGTGATATAGATTCTGAAGAAGAAAAATGTGTATGATAGCTTAGCATCTTGGAGATAACAGAGTGGATATTTTGATACTTTATCACCCTCATCATCGCTTGTTTTACTTCTTCGTTATTGACTTTCATCGGTTTTCTAATTTTTGGTAATGGTTTTTCCTGCTTAGTTGGCGATTTTCTTTCCTCCTTATTTTCTTTACCGTAATTCTCAATAGGGCTTCTTAACAATGATTTTATAAGCCATTCAACGCAATCTAAAATCAAATATGATATATTTCTTAGATATTCCATGACCCAAGCGTCGTCTAATTTACTGTTTGTGGTATTTTTTTCATAAATTTTGAATATCCCTTCTATTATTTGTAAGTATAAAGAGTCGTAGGGAGTTGGAAAATCAACTTCTTGAAATTTTTCGTACAGCGAATCCAGTTTGTACTGTTTTGAAAGATGAGATAGTTTATCTAAAATCTCTGTTTTGTCTTTCTTTATTTTTTTCTCTCTTTCCATTCTATTCTTTTCGATCATTATTTTTGCTTTCTTCGAACGAATCATGCCTTCCAGTAATTTGGCTCTGTCTTGAATCTCTTTCTGAACTGTTGAAGACATTTTCCGCTTGGCAATGTTTGGAATATCTGCATTTCCGAAACAAGAAGAAAGATCAGACAGCATCTCATTCACATCTATATCAGGATAAGCCATTTGCACCAACTTCGCAAAACGGACTGCTGCTTGTAGAGCTTTTTCATTTGTTTCGAGCTTGCGTTCGCAAAGTTTATTAAACATGGGTTCGTGGAAACGAAATTGATGGTTGAAGGCTCGATCTGGTGAAATTTTATAATCCCTATTAAGCCAGTGCTTCAGATGTCGCTTGAGCCTTTGAGCAATTTCCTCCAGGCTACATTTCATAGGTTTGTAGAGAGTGGAAGAGGATTCATATCCGTCAGAAGGCTGATCCAAATTGTCATTAACGAATTCTTTCCATTCCCAAACTTCCTTCCTTGGTTCAGGTTTCGGTTTCTTCATTTTTTCTTTTAATTTCCTAGACCGCCTCCTCTCCCTGTGGTACTTTTCTTCCCTCCATCTGATGATTTCCATCTCCTTAGTGGTGAATATTTCTTCCGCTTCCAATTTATACATTTGCCTCACATGTAACTTGTCTTTCGACTCCCTCCTAACCCTTTCTTTACAAGTATCCAGATAACCTTGAATTATTTTATACTCCGGCGTTGTATATTTTTCTAAGTCTTTAAGTATTTCCGGGCAAGTCATCATTTTCCTTAAAGCTGGGAATAGTTTCTTTTAGCGAACACCATCCCTCAAGGAGATGTTTTTTCTCCTCATTTTTTGATGCTTGTTTTGAACTAATTTCTTGGTCACCTTCTCTTTGGTCCATCAATTTTCTCTCTCGTTTATAACATACTTTTGTTACATGAATATCTCTATACGTTTTGTATGAAAGTCCATGATTGCGCTTCCTTGTGTAATAGAAGTAAATTTTCTATTACTTTAAGCATCTTTTCATAACGGTCTTTTATTTTTTTTTTACGTTTCCTGCTCTTCCTCGGTTCTCATTTTCACTGATTTTATTGACGTCGAGCTTTGGGTTTTGATTGCTAGAATACTTGCTTTCTGATTCGACGTCACTAATATTTGACCTCCTTCTGTACCAATAATTCAACCACTTTATTACTCATAATGTAAAGTTAAGTTTAAAGTTGGGTTTCACAATATTTTTAGCTTAGTTTCCCACCAATCACATTAAACTGATAAAATGTTTCTTTAACAATGTTGGACACATGTTTAATAAATGGATGTACGAATCAATATTTCTTTCATTTAATCAATCATACATTAATTGCAAAAGTATAATGTGTCTCCTCTCATACATACATTCCTTACCGCTTTGGAAGCAAAGTCCAACACAATAATTGTTTTCTGCATATACCCTAATATTATCTTGATGAATATGTATTTATATTCACAGATACTTTTTTTGTACTTTTAGTTGCTTATACATCTAGCATAGGAAAAGAAAAAGAAAAGTATCATATCATGAAAATTTTCGTATTCGAGTTAATGAGTCGGAAGTATATGGAATACATAAATTGGAAGAACAATTAGCTTATTTGAATGAAAATCCCTCTGTTTTGGAGATATCAGCTAGTAATGAAACCTTTTATTTTCACTTACTATATATAGTAAGGGAAAGTATTGCGATCGTGAAAATTTTCGAATTCCATTTTCAACGGAAATACACATTTTAGCGTTTTTGAACATAAGAGCAATAATATACATGTATGATATACCGTTGGAAAGCTAAAGATTTTAGAAAAATATTATCTCATACACAAGTTTTAAAAGTTAATAAAGAGTGATGAAAAGAAGAAAAACTAACTTATTATTTAGATATAATTAATAGATTTTTTAATAAAACACATGTTTCTATAGAAATTCAATTTAATTAATTTTTTAATAGTTTCACTAATTTTATCTCTAACTGTATTTGAAAATTCTTCCATTGATTTTAAAAATGGAGGTAAGTGAAAGTCGTGTGTTGCCCGCACCAGATTTTTTTACTTTTAGCTGTCTGTACATCTAACATAGTAAGGAAAATTATTGATATTATGAAAATTTTCTATTGAGTTAATGAGTCGGTAGTATATGGAATACATAATATTGGAAGAAAAATTAAGCTTATTTGAATGTAAATCCCTCTGTTTTGCAGATGTCAGCAATTAATGAAACTTTTATTAGTTATTGTTTTCTATTTCTGTAAATTGACAACCTTAAAAATACGAGCTAATATCATTTGTAAAGTCATCTGGTTCTCGTGTTTTTACTAAAATGAAATGAAATATTATCTATTACTTTTCTGTGTAATGAACAATTTCTTTTATAGATCTCTCATCTAGACAAATACTATCCTCGAGAACTTGAAATGTCATATAAAGAAAAATGAAAATACTGCTTTCTTTAAAAAATTCGAATTCTAGTTTTCAACGGAGATACGAACAAGTAACCCGAAAAAGGCCTTTATATATCTGTTTGAGTGTACGTGGGAACTCCTAGTTCGAAACGAAAAGTAATTCAAACTTGAAATTTCATTTTTACATCTTCATGCCTTGGATGTTACAGTAACTTTTTCACTTAAATCGACCAACCAGAAGTGCTACTTCTCATGCATGGTCTTAACAATTAAATTTATTTATTTGGATATATTACAATTTGTCAAAATGGACAATAACAATATTGCTACAGAATCACATTCATACAATTTTTACAATATAAACAAATAAAACTCAAATTACATAAAATACTCAAACATAAGAACAGTAATATAGACGTATAAACACCGTTCGAAAAATAAAGACTTTATAAAAGATATCATCTTATAAAAAGCTTGTAAAATTAATAAAGAGTGTAGAAAGCCGATAAACCAGGGATCACTTGTAGCTGGGTGGCTAGCATAACAGCCTCCTATTCCAAAGGTCACGGGTTCAAACCCGCAGGTGGTCCTAGGATTTTTTAATGGGAGTAAAAAATCCTTATATATGCCGTCCTTCGTAGAGGACGTTAAAAGGTGGTCCCGAGTCCGTTGTGCCGATGTCAGGTATTGACTCCCACTGTAGCATCGTCCGATTAGCCGTAGTAGCATGAAGTGGCGTTAAATAAATAAACAAACAAACCTAACTGATTATTTTAGGTAATAATATAATAGAGTTTTTATTAAAACACATGTTTCTATAGAAATTTAATTAAATTAATTCTTAAATGGTTTCATTTTATTTTATCTCTAAATGTATTTGAAAATTCTTTAATCAATTTTAAAAACGGAGGTAAGTGTAAGTCTTGTGTTGCCCGCACCAGATTTTTGCATTTATGTCCACTATTCGATAAAATATGAACAGAATGGGAACAGCTTCTTTTTTATTACATCCTTATAAATAAATATCTTTGTTTCATTTGGCGTTATAAAAAATATTCTAAAAGAAATCAGCAATGGTTTCTCATCATCTGATCAATTTGTTCCACTTCTTTTCTGCTTCTGAAAAAAACTTTATTTTCTCTATAAAAATATGAATAAGAAATAAATACTGATTTTATTTTAGGAATTTTATTAAAAATTTGATGTATTAATACTTTGATATATATTTTATTATTATTATTTATACTTTCGCAGATAAACGCAAGGACTGAACTCGCCCTGCGGTACAACGATATTTCTCCGTTGGAGAATCATCACTGTTCAATAGCGTTTAGAATTCTTGAACTGGATGAATCCAACATTTTCAAAAATATGGATAAGGACACATATAAGCATGTCCGTGAAGGAATAATTAGGTATGCCATTTTCATTATATTTTCCTTTGAGAGATTTAAAAACTAGCCTAGTCAGCTTGTTATTATCTACTGTTTTTTATTGTGTTTTGTTTTCCAGTATATAATAACAATAAGTTTACAAGGTTTTTTTTTTTAATGTGACAAAATGTATTTTATATATGTGCAATATAAAAGAATGATTGAAGAACCCTTGAAAATGGCAGAGGCCGAAACGTAGGAAAAAAGAAAAGAGAAATGAAGGAGTTTTGAGTGAAAATGGATCATTTTATTTAAAAAGAACCTAGCAAAAAAAATTTGTATTAAGTATCAAAATTATGGTGAATGTAAGATTAACGTGCCTTAGTGTACGAGAAATCTTTATTATTATCAGCTTAACTTTATTTAATTGGCAGCTTTCCTAGTATATATACATAACTTTGATTATATATATATATATATATATATATATCGTACATAAAGTAACGATTGTTATAGGTTTCAGTATTTTCCAACGTACTTAATCATACGCACAAGAATAGAATTCGATTCCAAACTAAAGAGTTTTATTTTAACTTTTTCGTGGAGAGTTGGATTGTATTTCGAGATGTTTTTTTTTTTTTTTTTTATCTTGCCTTTTTTTTAAACAAAATTAAAATTTTTTCCAGAAGTTCTGAGCCAAACATTGAATTCAGCCCACATAGCAACGAAATCATGGTGGAAACCAACGAATCCTATTCGAGATAATGTAGAATGCAAGCTTTTTTGCCCCACCACTGTCTGAAGTCCGAACATTTGATTCTTATAATGCTTTAATTCAAAATCCAGCTCTCTTCGGAATTCTAAAACGTTGAGCCCATCATAGTTAACGAAGCTTCTTACAGAACTACATATATAATGCTTTGCAACAGAAGGATAGAATCGCTTCATTATTTCATGATTGAGACGTTGATTTCCAAAAGGTACTATATCCACTTTTGACAATTTTACAGGAAACGCAGAAATCTTTCATTTATTTATTATTGGACCAATTTACCTGATTCGTTTTTTATTAAAATCTAAAGTTGATTTTTAAGCGTGTTACCAACTTATTTTTTCTAATTATTGCACTTTTCCGATGACTTTTAAACAATATAATATGGATATAGTACTTTTTGGTATGAAACGTGGATATAGTACTTTTTGGAAAGAATATAATGCGCGATAAGTTGATAACAGTCACTATAACCATCCTGATACATTGCCGATAACTAACGTATTTTTATTGTTAATTACTAAGTTATGTATATTCCCTTATATTATCCCTATAGTTATGCATTATCCCTCATCTTTGTTTTTTAATTACATTGATTATCTATTCTTCATAAAGCAAGTAAATATCCAAAGGACAATTTTCTATTTAACACTATAAAAAGAAATTATGTTATTAATAAAGTATGCTTTGAAGTTGTATTTACTATTTGTGTGAATTTAGCAAATTTATCTATATTATTAACTACGTGTAAACAATATTTAGCTATAGATACTGATAAATAAATAACTTTTGAGCTTTTATTTTACATAAAAAATCAAATAAATCTACTATTAAGTTAGATCAGGCACGTCCGAAAAGGACTAATTTGACTATTTCAAAGAGACATTTATGGGTTACCCTGTATTTTTTTCATTAGGAAGAACCATAAGCTATCACATGAATATATTTTTCAGAGGCTCTAGACGTTGAGCCATTTATTTATAAATCCCATATTTATATTTTATAAATAAATATCATGATAACGTAATATTAACTCATTTTTGTGACGTCAAAAAGTAGAAATTAAGTTGGACTAAACTTAACACTACTAACCGTCTCTCCGTTTTAAGAAATCTCTTTTCGCAAAACCTCAGAGACGTAAGCCTGAGTGGTGAATTGGTTATCGAGTTCGGATGAACATGTTATATCTGACTAAAGGGTATAGCCGGGTTAGGATGGTAAATCTGCCCCCGTCGCTTTTTTGAAAGGTGTCACTCACCAAATTTTGTCAGAAAATGTCTTTTATGCTGCTCTGAACTGATGATTTTTTTTTCAAATTTTTCGAAGTAGTGGAAAAATATGAAAACAATTAAAAACTGATTATCGAAAAATGCGTAGAAAATTATTTATTTTTTTACTGAAAATACATCCTGCCTAGGAAAATATAAAGAGAATACCTGAACAAGAGAGAACTTAAAAGAAATTATTGGTAATGATTAAATAGACGGCGTTATAGTGCGCTGGCCTGGCGCGTGTTTCAAAACCATAGCTTTTATCTAATCGTTTTGCAGTAAAATGATTGAAAATGTTTTATAAAAAATGGAATTCTGAATTTTCGGTGAGAAAGATTTAGAAAAAAATAAGTATTTTTTTTTTCATATTGTTCTACCACTTCAAAAAATTCGAAAAAATTCCTGGGTATAGAGGAGTATAAAAGACATTTTCTGAAAAAAAAATCGGTGAATGACACTTTTCAAAAAGGTTGATAAAATACATATTTTAATTTTCTCTCTTTCACTGAAAATTGGCTTATCGCTTAAAAATCGTGATCATATTATTTTTTCATGGCTTTGACTTCTACGAATCAGAGAAAAAATCATCATTAATTAATTACAAATTTTACTATTAAAAAAAAAATCGAAAAAAATAATTTTTTTTTTCTTTAAATCTCGAAAACCGTTTGAATTTAAAAGCTACAAATTTATGTGAATTAGTTTTATTTGACAACAAATCGTTCCCCCAAGTTTGAGTAAAAAAAGCGACGGGGGCAGATTTACCATTCTCACCCGGCTTACCCTTTTCATTTAGGTCTTTTTATTTATTTATTTTATTTTTATTTTTTTTACTCTTGTCGCATCCTATGAATGTAGGTTTTTTTCGCATCATTCTAAAGTTGATTAAATGATGAAGTTTTTCTAAGATCCAAAAACTCTAAAGCCTAACAGCAGAAGAGTAATCGCTCCTTAAAATGCCTGAATAATCTAAGAAATATTAAAATTTAATTTTCTGCATGACGTTCAATACTCCCTTTACAGAAAAACCCTGGATGACAGCAAAAACTCAAAATTTGATTTTCCTCCCTAATCCTTGTGAATCGCACAACGCTTCCTTGTTCCACTTAAGGTCTGCTATCTGCTCTCACAATTTTGACGAGACGTTTATGAGATACCCTGTATTTTTTTCCCCTTAGGAAGAACCATAAACTATCACATGAATATTTTTTTCAGGGGCTCTAGACATTGAGGCTTAGACGGATAAAGCCTATGAATAAATAAATCATGATAACGGAATATTAACTCATTTTAGTGGCCTCAAAAAATAGAAATTAAGTTGAACTAAACTCAACACCACTAACCGTCTCTCCGTTTTAGGAAATCTCTATTCGCAAAACCTCAGAGACATAAGCCTGCTAGAGTGGTGAATTGGTTATCGGGTTCGGATGGACATGTTATATCTGACTAATACTTTTAATTTGGCTGCCACTTTTAAGTCAGCTTAACAGCCATAACTGTGTTGAAAAAACATCTCCAACTCCAGTAATTTTTAAGACATCAAATCAAAACAAAAAACACTGCAAGTTATTGCACAATAGTTTATTATTTCCAAATAACAATATTAGAGTATAACTGTTTATAGGCAATTAAGTAATATGAAAAGCACTAATTCAAAGCAGCATATCATAACATTACCACTGATTTCAAAACGCAGTATCTAAGCTAGTTGTTACCCAAATTCGATGATTCTTTTTTCATTTGGTCCAAAATTTAATTCTCTATCAAATGGCACTAAAAGCAAAAAATTATTCTAAAACTCTATACATACTTTTCTCTATCTTATGTTAGAGTTATGAGCGTATTTATGTGTAAAATTTCAATTTGTTTTTCGTTTCTTTTTTCACTTTTGTAAAATTAAAATTATTCGCGGTTTTTTGGTTAAAAACACTAATAATTTTTTTTCCCTTCAAAAATAACTGAGTTATTGAATAAAATCCTTTTAATCGGCCGCCATTTTAAAACTAACCCGCTGATATCAACGTCTAGGTGCTAGGATCATCGTTGAATGGACTAGTATTTTTGTGGCAAATTTCAAAATAATTGGTCCAGTAGTTCCGGAGAGATGCCGCAGACGGCGTATGGCGGGCAAACGGATTTTTTTTTTTGTTATTCGGATTCTACGCATCTTGAAACGTATGCTCTCAAATTTTGAGCAGGGGTAATTTTTTTTTTTTTTTTTGGGGGTCTATTACAAAGGTTGATTATTGAAAATAATAAACCAATATGATAAGAATGTGCTTTAAATTCTTCTCCTTTCTATACCCTTACTTTTTATCATGAATTAGTGAACAACTTTTCTCGCTCATTGCAGCCAGTGCCAAAAGTATTCAGAATTCGTATTTTTTTCGTTTAATAAGTGTTTTTTACAACTATTAATTCATATAATTCTTTTTAACTAATAAATCTTTAAAAGAGGCTCCAATAAACCAAAATTACTAACCAGAAAACCGAAAAGTATATATATTTTTTGAATATGAGATTAATAGTTTCTCGGGCAAACTATTATTATAAGGGAAAAAATAATCAAACATGAGTCTCTTTTCCTTTACATACTTTTATCTCGCTAAAAGTCTCGTTTTTTAGTCATTTTCGAGAATATCTTTAACATCTTTCTCCACTATTTAGGGAATGAGTCATGGGGACAAAAAATACAAAGCATGTCCTTATCTTATTGTTAATTTTTGTTTTGGTTTGATATCTAAAAAAATATAGGAATTAGAAAGATTTTTCCATGACATGTTTTTGCCCGTGAAGCTGACTAAAAACGGCTGCAACTCTAAACTTATTGGCTAGAAAAAATTGTTATTTATAGTTTTATATTGGATAAAGAATAACTGGTAAAAAACTCACCAAAATCAAAAATGTCGAGCGGCAAATTTAATCAAAATTGGATGATTTCAAATGGATTGACCCCTATAGTTTCATGGATGTTAAAGTTTCGGCCCTTTTCGTTGTTCGTTTTTCATGGTAAAGTAAACAAGGAAGACAACTTAATCCAGGTATAGTTGTGAAATATTAGTAACTGCCAAAGATATGTTTCTGGTTATAAATAACTAAATTGTTGTTATAATAATCGTTTTTTGGCAATAATATTTTTAAATAAAAGGCAGTTGTCATTTTTGTACTGAGCTAGTCTTTTGTCATCCGATTCAGTGGAATAAAGGACCTTAAAACGGAGATATAATTGACTATGCAATGTTTGGCTAATGCCTGGCCCAGCTATCTGGCTTATTAGCTCGTTATCAAGTGGTTGCTTGGAAACGCAATTAATCCAAAGTGGATCTCTGTTTGTGTTTGTCATTGTTTTCGACAATTAGGTCGCCCCTGTGGAGATTGTTCAAGTGGCGGATATGTTTCCAATTAGCCAAACGTTTACTCTAAATATTTGTCTCTTGTCAGTCATAATGTTGTTCTGTTTATCTCTTTAGGAAAAATCTTATCGTATAATTTTATTCCTCCGTTTTTAAAGAAGAACAAAGATCTTAAACAAAAATTGCTAAAAAATCGTTTAAAAAAAAAATGAAATATTACAAACTCTGAGCCTATAGTATCCTAAACTGTAGCTAACAACCAACCAATATACTTTTGCCAATTCAGAATTACTCAGACCAAGAAAATAAGTCACGTATAGTCAGAAAAAAATTTAGTGCATCTTATTCCAGCAGCTTAAAAGACACATCGACAAGAATTAACTTCTCACTCCAATACTTCTGTATATAAGCTGCCTTTAAATCAAATTGAGCTTTGTATCCATGTTATTAGTCACCTTTCTTCTAGCGCCTAGAAGAACATGTACATCTGCTGCTATGGAGTCAGCCCACAGCACATTTGGCCAACCCACTCTTTGCTTGCCATGAAGCTCGGCGACCAATGTCAGAGTCTCCCAATCTTGATCCACTTGATGATATTAGGATTGCACTACAGCCTTGAGAGTTCCTGGTTCTTCCTCCTTTTCTAGTTATCTCCCACTCGAACTGGGCCAAAAAAAAAAGAATAATAAAAAAAATTTATAATATACCGTTGGAAAGCTAAAGACTTTAGAAAAAAATGTTATGTGACATACAAAGCTGTTGAAGGTAACGTAGACTGACAAAAAGGCATACACTTAATTTAAGTAATTGCTGTAAATAATAATTTTTATTCTTATATTATTCAACATAAATAAATGTTTCCATTTACCAAATGATATTCTTAAATATTTTTCACCTCTAATTTCATTTAAAGGTTCTTGATTTTTACAACAGAGGTAAATGAAAGTCATGTGTTAGGTGTGCCAGATTTTTTTAACATTTAACTTTATTTTAAATTTGATTTGTTTGTTTATTTATTTATCCCTTTATGCTGCTGTGGCTAATCGGACGATGCT
The DNA here is from genome assembly GCA_023052935.1 of Piezodorus guildinii. Lineage (NCBI taxonomy): Eukaryota > Metazoa > Arthropoda > Insecta > Hemiptera > Pentatomidae > Piezodorus > Piezodorus guildinii. The sequence continues at coordinate 71,126,841 of CM041293.1, forward strand.
ACAGTGAGAGTCCTAAATTTTGCCTATCCAGGTTTTATTAGGATAGGGATCTTTAACGAGTACCTGACATCGCACAGGCTCGGGACCACCTTTTAACGTCCCTTCCGAAGGACGGCATAACTAAGGATTTTTAGTCCCATTAAAAAATCCTAGGGCCACGGATTTCATCCCGGAACCTTTGGTGTAGGAGGCTGTTATGCTAACCACCATGCTACAGGTAACACCTAAATTTGATTTTATGAAGGGAGGTGTCTGAAAGTTGTGGACTGTGCATACTACATTTTTCATTTTATTTTCCACTGTGATATTCTGATTCAAAAGGCTATTTCACTATTATCACTAATCACTATTAGGCTATTAGCATCCTTCCTCTACCAGGTTATCCAATCCCAGTGTCCGGCTTACATCTTTGATCTCCTTAAATTCAAATCCTCTGTTCGTTCCCGTACCACCCGCTCGCGGCCTTCTGATCTGTATATAACGTCCCATCGATCCACAGCTTTCGATAGATCATTCTCAATCCGATCCACATCCTTATGGAACTCCATTCCTTCTGATATCCAGAACTCCCAAACTCTCTCAATATTTAAATCCCATCTATTCAGCCATTTCCTATCAATACAATTCCCAAATATCCCAAATAGATGCTAATTTCAAGGAAGATCAACAGATAAAGCAGACAAATACGTTTATTTGTTTATTCAATTTTCATTTCCTCGGGTACACTAACAGCAAATATCATTTAAAATTTATCTTTTAATCTTTGCAAGATGTAAGATTAAATTATTTATTATTTTGCAAACACTCAGAAGAATTGTAATTTCTTTTCTTTTTTCTTTACTTTATGTTAAAATTAAATATATCTTTTTTGTTCCTATGTCAACATACATTGAAAAATCGTAATTTAATATGGTAATTATTATTAATTATACATTTTTTATTGATTATTTAGGTACTTTTTTAGGAAACCATTTGGGCTTGGACCTCTTTTTTTTTTTTCGTTCTTTTAAATTTAAGTTATAAATCACCATAAATCATTATATTCTCATATTTTCCTGAAAAGAACTTAGATATTCATTCATTTTTCACTTCATACAATTAGTAACCCTGGCAAGTTTAACATAACTTCAAAAACAAGTTTTCAATTTTTTATTTTCAAATTCTCCTTATAGAGTCAAAATTTCAACATACCAAATATCTAGGAAAGTCTTATAAAATAATAGTTTATAAATACATAAAATCTTATGTATAAATTATGTTGGATTTTTGGAGGCTTGAAGTGGGTAAATTCTAGATTTATAGTCTTTTATATTACTGGTTAAAAAAGTTAATTTATATCCAACTTTGTCTGGAAATTTATCTACCTCTTAATAACTGTTATTGAGGGGTAAATTTCCCTTATTTTTCTCATGTTAATTTCCACACTAAGAAGTCAGTTTCATTGAAAATATATTTATAGTTTTACTGACTTACAGGTGTATTCTAGCCACTGACATGGCTCGGCATAATGAAATATTAAGTCAGTTCAAAGATGCCATGATCAGCGGATTTGATTTTAACAACAGGACACACATTAACTTGGTAAATAATATTAATATATATTTAATTAATATTTATAAAATGTTATAAAATCACTATTTCAAGATATTAATTATGGTAATTTATTTTTAGTTATGTATGGTTTTAATAAAAGTAGCAGATATCTCAAATGAAGCTAGGCCAATGGAAGTTGCTGAGCCATGGTTGGATAGACTGCTTCAGGTATGTTTTTTAATTTATTTTTATTATATCATGATGTGTACTTGTTATAACCAGTTTTAACTGATCATTAGCATTGAGATTTTTGTTTCCCCATGATCAAACGTTTTATTATACACAATGTAACAAAAACTATAAATCCTCTATTAAAGAATCTAATTCAGAAGAGTTGATGACTATTAGTGATGATATTTATATGGCACTATAAACTTAATGTAATGTTAATTAAAACCACCGATGGAAGTTTTTAGCCCTTGTCTAAAATCATGGCATAAATAATTGACTACCCTCTTTATAAATTTATTTATAACTTCTTTTTTTTTAAACATGAACCTAGGTGAACGTGAGTCGTGGTCATAGAAATTGCATCACTCAATATAAAAAATGTTTCCAAAATTAAATATAACCGAATGTTTTAAAAAATGCTGATTACACTACATAATAATATTATATATTTAAAATTAAAGAAAAGCTCTTAAAAATAAATGAAAAAAATATAGCAGTTTAAGTTCTCTCATAAAATGAATTATAATATTAATTTTCAAAACTATGACCACTGATGAACTCCACCAGTGTAGTAAGTTTACTGGACCACTGCCATAAAGCATCTTATAAAAAAGCATCAAGTTACTAATGCTCAACAACAAAGCCTCGGAAATCGGACTGTTTTACGGAAACAACATGGAACTCTCAAAAAGGTATTTAAATTCGGAACGTGGAATGTGCGATCCTTGTATAGACCGGGAGCGCTAACCGAACTAAAGGACCAATTGTCACTACTAAACATGGATATTGTAGCCATTCAGGAAACAAGGTGGACGGGATATGGTAAACTCAGCAGAAAGGAGTTTGACCTATATTACAGCAGAGGCGAGAATAGGCATCAGTTTGGAACTGCATTTATGGTCTTAAAGCGTACAAAACCAGCAATTCTGGATTTCCTACTGATTAACAATAGATTATGTACTATGAGGATTAAAGGAAAGCGTCAAAATATTATTACCCTCATAAATGTGCATGCACTTACTGAGGAAAAATAAGAAGAGGAAAAGGACAAGTTCTATGAGGAATTAGACAAAATTATAAGAAATGCACCATCATTTGACACGAAAATAGTGTTAGGTGATTTCAATGCACAAATAGGGAAGGAGTTTGCATTCATTCCCACCATAGGAAGACACAGCATGCACCAAAAAACCAATGACTATAGCAAACGATTGATCAGCTTTGCAGCATCCAACGCGCTAGTGGCCATGAGTACAATTTTTCTTCACAAGATGAAGCATAAAGAAACTTGGACCTCACCAAGTGGTGTAGCCACACAAATTGATCATATGTCTCATCCAGGTACTTCAACTCAATACAGGATGTTAGATCATACCGTGGACCAGATGTTAACTCAGACCACTATTTAGTTGTGGTAAAGATGAATCAAGAAATGAGAGTCTTGTGGCACAGGAATGAGTACCAAAGAATCAAATGGGACAGACCAAAGCTCAAAGAGGTGGAGATAAGAAACTCATTCCAGTATAATATTGAGTAAGTTGTGAGGAACATCCCTACAATCGAAGGAGAAAGAAATGTAGAAGAAGAATGGGGCTTACTGAAACAGGTCATAGCAGACTCAGCGGACCTGTACTGTCAGAAGGATAGAAGATGTAATAATACGTGGTTGGATAAAGACTACGAAGAAGTAGTGGCAGAACGGAATGCAAATAGATCAGGTTTCTTGAGCCGAGACACTAGAAATAGTAGAAAACGGTACAATGAAGTAAGAAGAAAAGCAAAAAGAGTACTGAAGAAAAAGAAAAGGCAAACAATACTAGAGAAAGTGAAGGCTATAGAGGACTCAAGAAGAAGTAATGAGACAAGGACGTTCTTCGATGAAGTTAAGACCACTACTGTAGGTTTTAGCAGCAATGCAATAATTAAGAATGTTGAAGGTAAACTACTGGTCGTAGACCAGGACATACAAGAAAGATAGAGAGAGACCACTTCAAGAAACTCCTTAACCGCATCACTGAGCAGTAAATAATTGGCAATCTTCCAGAAGCGAAAAACGAAATTTAATTGGTTCCACCTGATAGCATGGAAGTCCAATTAATTTTGGATAGATTAAGAAACAACAAGGCGCCTGGATCAGATAGGATCCCAGCAGAATTTCTGAAGACAGAAGGTCCACAACTTATTGAATAAATTACCAGACTGGTAGAATTAATATGGATCTCTGAGACAATGCCTCAAGAATGGAGTGATTCTATGACTATACCAATTTTTAAAAAGAAAGGAGACTCAACTGAATGCAAGAACTATATGGGAATCAGCCTACTAAATACGGGATATAAGGTGTTCTCAATACCTTTATATAACCGCCTAATTCCATACGTAGAACCACAGCTCGGAGAATACCAAGGTGGTTTTAGGGCAAATTGTTCTCCTATTGACCAAATATTCTCGCTTCGACAGATAAGATGGAGAAAATGGATGAGTTTAATAACTGCATGTGGCTACTCTTCATTGACTATAAAGCAGTACATGATTCTGTTGTAGGGAAGAACTATACCATACGATGGGAGAAATGGACATTCCGACTAAGCTGATTCGCCTTACAAAGTGTACAATGAAGGAAACGATAGGCAGGGTCAAAGTTAGCAGAAACATCGGAGACTTGTTCCTAGTGAGCTCATTGCTGAGACAAGGAGATTCTTTTACACCTCTGCTGTTCAACATAGTCCTGAATGCAGTTATAAAAAGATCAAGACTGATATCCCAAGGAACGATCTTTAACAAGATGACACAAGTTGTGGGATATGCAGATGATATTGTCATTGCAGGAAGGACTCAACAAAGCATAAAAGAGGTATTTACAGTGCTTGAGATAGAAAGAAGAAGAATGGGTCTTCAGATTAATGAAGATAAGACAAAGATCCTGATTCTGAGGAGGAAGAAGCCTGCATACCCACAGAGACACTACGTGGTTGGGAACTACAGATTTGAGTGTGTCAACAACAGTTCTACAGTACTTAGGATCAACGATCAATGATGCCTTAGACGAGGAAGAGGAAATAAGGAATAAAACAATGACAGCAAACCGATCCTATTTCAGTCTATCTAATCTCTTCAGAAGTAGACTGCTCAGTCGCACAATCAAACTCAGACTATATAGAATGCTCGTCCGCCCCGTCTTAACATACGAATCCGAAACCTGGACTCTAAGCAAAGCATCTGCTGACAGCATTGACAGGTTCGAAAGGAAGATCCTAAGGCGTATATATGGGCCTATAGAGGAGAATGGTCTGTTTCGACTCCGCAAAAATGCAGAGCTGTACACACTCTATGATGACTTGACTGTTTCCCAGTTTGTGAGAGTACAGCGGATTAGGTGGCTGAGCTAATCAGAATGGGCGAAGAGAGAACAGTCAAAAGACTACAATGGAAACCCTGGTGGAAGGAAGTCTTGTGGATGACCGACGGGAAGATGGAAGGACAGCGTCTCCATGAATCTGAGGAAAGCGGGAATACCAGTGAGGCTTGCTAATGACAGAGAGGACTGAGGAAGAGTGGTTGAGCAGGCCAGGGACTGCTTTATGCATCTGTTGCACCGATAATGAATGAATGACCTCTGTTGATTTGTGTCATTGCTGTTTTACTTGAAAATCGTTCCAATACATGTAATCTCACAATGTCAATTGTTTCTGATAGCAAAATGCTTAAAATTCGAGATAATTAAAATTTTATGTAGTAGTAGTTAAAATACTAACCATGAACTAAGAATTTTTTTTTTTTTCATTTAATTAAGCATATGATATAAATAAGTAGACAAAATCAAAAATATTCTATTGGATCAAATTCCTTACCATAAAAAATTAAAGCATAGGTGATGCAATTTATATGACCACAACTGTATGTGTTTTTTTTTGTTTGTTTTTTTAAAAAGGTAGGTGAAAATCTTCAAAACAAATGGACAGACCCGTACCTGTCCATGTGTGGGATGTTAAACAAATAAAAACAAATTCCCTACTACACTTGTTACCCACCCTCCACAGAACTACTGTTAGGCATTATATTGTGGACAGGGAGTGGCTGTATGCAATATCAGTGTAGCAAGCTTACTCCTAGCCCACCTTTCTTTCTCTTTATTCCTTAATTTCTTCATGATATCTGTTGACAGGCATCGGCCTACCATCCAATACTCCTGCAAGAGCAGCATAGGCTGATAATATTTTGGGCCATTAGTTGAGCTCCAATAATATGCTGGAGCTCTTCCTGAATTTGGGGACATGTGATCCATACTCTCTTCCACTGTCATGCACACTGGACATTTCGCTGTATTGTCCAACTTAAACCTATACTGGTTGGCTCGAAAACAGACATGTCCTGTTAGAAAATGATTGAGGTAGAAATCGACCTCACTGTTTTCTTGTCTCCCAATGTTAAATGTGGGGATCCAGCTTCTGGGCCCACCTTCCTTTACTAGCAGCAACCCATCAACTCTGTCATTTCTGTATTGTTTCCATTCTCTCACCAGTCTTTGGAATGAAGGACACTCTATAATATGAAAGCCTCCTCTTTACAGCAATCAGCTCTATTGGTTGCATTTTGGCTCACAAATTTTGCTTTATATGATACAATTTGGAAAGCACTAATAGCTTTTAAAGCAAGTACTCTTAAGAGATACTATGTGTGTGTGTGTGTGTGTGTGTGTGTGTGTGTGTGTGTGTGTGTGTGTGTGGACATGTGCATTTGGGTATGTATGTTGTTTTTGTTATTGTTTTACATTGATGCCTCTTTTAACTTTCCCAAGTCATGAAAGATCTATACTTCAATTCCTTGAATAAAAAGTTGGTTGGAAAGTTCAGTCTTTCTTGACACTACAAACTGCCGTGATTAAGAACCTACATCTTCGACAATCAAACAAAAATATAAGTATTACTTATTATTTTGTTGAAGTAAGAATACACAAAACTATTATCCTTTCTATAGTTCTTTCTATAGAGCTGTGAAAATTGCCCACTAACCTTGAATAAAGAACAACACATTGAGGTTTTAGTCATTTTTGAATATGTGGTCATAATTTAGGAGGTTAAACAATGTGGAATTGCAGAGCCTCTTTCCTTCAGTATAATTGAGGTTATACATTAAAGCAGTTGAAACAGGCGAGTAAAGTTGTTGGTCACGTAACAAAAAATAACTAAAAAGTTAATTAGGGCTGAGCTGACTGATAGGTGCCCCAGGAGTATACTTAGATGTAAATGAAAGGATTCCTTTAAAGCCGACCTAATGAATTTGTTCATGGACAGGGATCAGCAAATGGAATTGTATAGGCAATCGATGATATCAGCAAAACCTTCAGGTTTGCTAAGTCTGTTATTTTATTGGGGTTTTTTTCATTTATTTGATGCATTTATAAAGTTTATACTTCCATATCACTAAAAGTATTATTTAGTAAACTATTATTTACTTAGGTAGGTTATACCACTACCCATTATTGATAGTAGGTACATTTGACCTAGATATTTTTTTTTTTTTTTTTGCCGGCTAATCCAATGCACTGCAGCCAATTTAGGCTTATTGTGCGCCGTCCAATATACTGTTAATACAGGGCTAACGCCTTGGTGAATCTGACTAACCTGTGGGGGTTAATCAGTTCACGCAACTTGGGATCAGGGATATGGTCGACACCAAAATGGTAAAACCGTGTCCTAGCAATCTCTGGGCAACTGCATATCAAATGAAATGCAGTTTCATCCTCCTTCTTGCAGAATCTGCAAGTCGGTGAGGCCACCAAACCCATATTGTGGAGATGCTTATTAAGTTGACAGTGTCCAGTATATAGTCCTGTTACCCTCCTTAGGGTTGTCCTGTCCATAGAGAGTAGAATATGACTTCTCTCTTTGCAGGGTCCATCCAGAAACATCTTGGAGTGATGCTGCTTGTCGGTATCCCTCCAGTATTGCCTGGATCTATTATCAGCAGCAGCCTTAATCAGTCCTTTGGCTTTGCTGAGGCTAATTCCACACACAGGTTCAGGTGTGGGGGGTAGCTGGGCAGAACCCCTCCTCGCGAGGCTATCAGCCCTCTCATTCCCTAAGATGCCTGAGTGACCAGGCACCCAATATACCCGGACTTTATTTAGCAGGGAAAGCATATTTAGATTGTTTTTGCATTCCTCTACTAGTTTGGACCGTGTTATATAACTACCCAAAGCTCCAATAGCAGCTTGACTATCGGTATGGATAGTTATCTGTCTGTCTCTCATCCCTTCTGAAATTAAGGTTTGAGCACAGATATTGATAGCCATTACTTCAGCCTGGAAGACTGAGGTATGCTTACCAAGAGAAATAGACAACCCTTCCTCAGGTTTATCCATTCTCCATATTCCAGCACCTGAGCCTAGCTCTGTCATGGATCCATCTGTATAACAGTTGACCCCATTGCACGGTTTGTGCGAGTCAGTCCTGTTAATCATTGCACAGTAAAGTGTGTCCTTGTATTTCTTTACTTGAAGATCGGAATGCATGGCAAGCACCGAATCTTCATCAATCCTTCTGAACAAGTTGCCATGGCCCCGGTAAACCAAAGAGCTGGATCTTGTTCCTAACTTAGAGAGCCTATAGGCTGTATTAAGTGCTTGAGTTTCTACTGCTATGTGTAATGGTGTTAGGTTGAGTAAAACTTCCATTGCAGCAGTCGGGGTTGTACTCATAGCTCCGGTTGTCATAAGGCATGCCAGTCTTTGCAGCTTCCCAAGCTGCAGCAGAGATTTGCATGTATTTGCCTTATGCCACCACACAACAGCTGCATATAGGACCATCGGTCTTATAACTGTTTTATATATCCAGAGGACCACATTCGGTTTGAGGCCCCATGTTTTTCCAACAGCCCCTTTACATGCAAAGAGGCACTTAAGTGCCCTTATACAGGTTTTATCAATGTGGCTGTTCCATTTTAATTTACTATCAAGAGTAATTCCTAGATGTTTAACTTCACTACAGATATTGACCTCAGCCTCACCAAGGTGGGGTGGTCTGATGGTTATATTTCTTTTGTTAGTGAAGATACAGAGATTGACCTTCTGAGGGTTGATGCTTAGACCATTCGTCTGACACCATTCCCTAAGAAGTTTCATGGTTGTTTTGAGCAGATCCGATATGGTTTCCGGAAACTTGCCTTCAATTAGCACAGCGATATCATCAGCGTATCCCTGTGCATAGAAACCTGCATTACTCAGGATTGTCAGCAACGAGTCGACGACCAGACACCACAGAAGTGGAGATAGCACGCCCCCTTGCGGACATCCTCCTCTCGGTCTAATCCACAATCTGGAGTGTCCCAGTTCGGATGTTAGCATCCTTCCCTCCAGCATGGCATTAATCCATCCGGAGATTAATCCTCCCACTCCTCTCCTTTCTAAGGCTAATGCCATAGTGTCATAAGGAGTTCGGTCAAAGGCACCCTCTATGTCAACAAAGATGCCTGCCACAATATCTTTGTTAATCAGAGTTTTCTCAATCCTGGAGACCAGGAAGTGTAAAGCAGTCTCACAGGATTTGCCAGGCTGATAAGCATATTGAGCACTATGTAGTGGTTTATCAGCCAGTATATTGTCTCTAATATGTCTGTCAATAATCTTTTCCAGTGTCTTCAATAGGAAAGATGTCAGACATATAGGCCTATACGCCTTGGGATGGTCATAGGAGGCCTTCCCAGGTTTAGGTATATATCGTACTTTAGCCACATTCCACCTATCAGGTATGTGGTTAAGTGCTAAACTACCTCTCAGTAAAACAAGGAGGTGGGGTCGCAGCACTTCAAAGCCCTTTTGAAGTAGAGCTGGAAAAATTCCATCAGTGCTGGCTGATTTGAATGGGGCAAATGATTTAACTGCCCATTCTAGTCTCCCAGAATTGACTATTCTGTTAGCTTCCGCCCACCTATTTGAATTAATAGTATTTTTTTCCGAGGTGGGATTGTTTGGCTCCTCATCCATCAGCTCGCAGCCAGGGAAGTGTGCTCTAGCAAGTGCCTTCAGGGTGCCAATCTCTGAATCGGTATGGCCCCCTTCCGCACTGATGGCACCCATAGCTCCCTGGCCCGGCCTCTTGGATAGGATTCTATTTACTCTAAAAGTAGAGGATGTGTCATTGATGTCGTTGCAAAAATTCCTCCATGCCCCTCTCTTAGCTTTCCTAATGGCTTTATTGTAGTCGGTCAGTGCTTGCTTATAGGCATTCCAACTACCTGTACTTTTGGCTTTATTGAAGAGTTTCCTAGTAGAAGCTCTCAGCTTGCCAAGTTCACTATTCCACCAGGTAACGTTCCTGTTGGACTTGACAGTACACACTCTATTATTATCAGTGTAGGATTTCATTATTGCCTCAGTAAGTGATACATTAAGGCAGTCCAGTTGCCATTTGTCTCTAATTGATTTAGGACACTGTCTTATTTCTTGTTCGAGTTGGGTGCAGTAGGAATCCCAGTCAGTGAGTTTGGGGTTCCTGTACACCGTCTCAAACATGTCGTTGACATCTATGTCAAATCTGATATATTTGTGATCTGAACATGACTCCTCAAGAGAGACATGCCAGTCCTTAATGAAATCGTTCGCACAATTAGTGCTTAGTGTTATGTCAATGACCTCTGATCTATTTTTGTTGACAAATGTGGCAGTATTGCCCTTGTTGTGGATTTCAAGATCATTGCTTAAGATAAACTCTAATAGAGACTCACCTCTCTGGTTGTTATTTGTACTGCCCCAGAGTCTGTGGTGAGCGTTGGCGTCCAATGATGCTATCAGGGCGCCTTCGCCTTCCATCCCGGCAACTAGCCTTCTGAGAGCCTCAGTGGGGATGTCCTCTTCATAAGGGAGGTACACGGCGCAAACTGTGATCTCCCTTCTGTTATTACCCTCAAGGAGGGTCACTTTTGCTGCTGTCAGATCCCTGCAACAGAATTGCCACAAGGGTAATATCTTTAGGTTGTTTTTGTACAGTATACAGGTCCTGGAGCGCATGGGTACAGCTATTACACTGTAACCCCGCATCTCCAGCCCCTTTACACTGTCTTTGAAAAGGTAAGGTTCTTGTATTAGAATAATATCAATATTCTTACCTCTTACATACTGCTGTAGGGCACCACATGCCGCAATGCAGTGATGCAGGTTGATCTGCATCAACCGCAACACCATTACTGCTTTTTGGTCTTGCGGGGGTCACACCCCGGCGGGCGCCGAGGGACGCCGCCATCACCGGTCCTCCCAGAGGTACCCGGATCAGCGGGCCCCCCGGATCCAACCGAGGTGCCAACCCCGTACGGTCGCCGAGGAGCCATGCCTTCACCAGTCCTCCCAGTGGAGGTACCTGGATCAGCATGACCCCCGAACCCCGCCGAAGAGCCAGTTCCAGACGGGCGCCGGCCGACCGTGCCTTCCCCGGGGCCCTCCGCAGAGGAACCCGGATCGGCAGGCCCACCGGATCCCGCCAAGGAGGCATCCCCAGATGGAAGCCGAGACGCCGTGCCTTCACCGGTTCTTACATTAGAGACACCCGGATCGGCAGGCCTCCCAGCCCCCACCACAGGGCCACCCCCGCAAACCAAAGCAGTTTTCTCCTTCATCGAGAGCGGTGCTCCTCCGTCATGACCAGGCTCCGTCTTCCTGCCCTCATCCCTGGCAACAGATGAGACCTTGTTAGCCATTTCCTTTGCAGGTTTGGGTGGCCTCTTCTTCTCCAGCAACCTGAGTTGGACCTTGCCCATCCCAAAGGTCACCAGCCAGTTTCGCTCTTCCAAGAACCTAAGGCTAGACTCCGGGATTCTCATCAGGGCGAAGAATCCGTGCCTCTCCTCCTTTACACCCATTAGTGACCATCTGTTCACCTCAGGGATTCTAGAGTTCTGTATGCGTATACGCCTACAGAAAGTTTGCTCTGTGAGCTTTTCCCCAGGGAAAAAGCCACCGACTCTGACCGGCTTTTTGAGCTCCTCAAAGTCACCAATGCGGAGCGCTAGGCCCCCACTAAGTTTAATATTTTTTATGATTTCCGACAACCAGTCTCTAGATTCCTGATTGTCGCAAACCACCACACAGCCGCCCATCTTAAAGCTGAACCCACTAAACTCAGCCTGGGTGCCACCTTCCTCTAGCTGATCGACAAAGCCGATCAGCTGTTTCTTAACATCCTCACTCTGCTCCCAGGTGAGCTGATCAGCTGGGTATCGAGTGGGAATGATAGCTACCTTACTCCCTCCGGCAGCTAGAGCGTATGAAATAACATTAGGGGCCGCACTCCTGGCCCTCTTTGCCATAGGCGCAGAGGTTCCGGGTGAGGTCCTAGGTCTTTTCTCAGAGCTCGTTCCAGGAACAGCTTTACTCCGGTCATCCGAGAGTCCCGACAGTCTGGCGGTCTGAGCCGCCTGACTTTGGTTCTCCAGGAGTCCCGAAGGTCCAGCATCATTCCCAGTTTGAGCTCTCTCTTGCTCTCTCAATTTCTTAAATTTTCTTCTCTGAGCACCGGAGGGCTTCTTCACCTCCTGGGGCTTGGGGGTTCTCTCAATGGGCCCACCCAAGCTCCGTTCACCCTCCGATGCAACAGAGAGATCTCTTACCTCGTCCATGAGCGTCGCTAACGAGCTCCTGGTTTCGTCATCATCTTGCTGCACGCTGGCAGTCGACGGGTCCAGTTGAGTCCCCGACCGGCCATATGAGGATGATGAAGAATCCTCCACGGCCATCATCTCCAATAACTCCTTCGCCTCCACCTCCTCCTCGCTATCTGAAAAGTTTTTAATTAGTTGTGACATTTTGGTTCCCACGAGTACGGGGGTAATTACACTGCAGGTACAACCCCCTCTCCCTGCAGCGGGCATTTAGTTGAAATGGGGTGTGCCAGGTGCCCCAAGTGGGTCGATAAGAAACAGTGTATTTTTATACACCCCCTGCCATTCAGCCTCAGCTCGAGCGCCCTCCACCTGGCTTGGGTGTCTTAATAGGGTAGTCACCAGAGTGACAAACCCCCGCCTCTGTCGTCCGCGAGTCCCATCGGACTCCCCGGGGGGCACCACGAGGAGGTGACAGTAGGCGTTGGTAGGGATAGGGAGGACTGGAGGTTTACCAAGCAGTGGGTAGGGCACTATGGCTTGATAAATTCGCAAAGAGTGGGGGAGATGCCCGCACCTATCTCCCTCTCTAGTCCTCCTGTTGCCCTACCCATTTACCCCCCTGACCTAGATATTAGAAATATAACAATTCCATAATCATTATCAAGACAACGGTTTGAAAATAAACAGTCTTATAACCTTTTATTATTCGATTATAAGTGTGTTCTTTCTCTCGCTTATAACTAAAAAATGTCAATACTAGAAAGGATAGTTATCCTTAAATTCTTTTCATTGTCAGGCTGTGTCCTTTGCAATATTTAAAATTGTTTTCTCTCTAATTTTAGGAATTCTTCACTCAAAGTGATGCTGAAAAAGAAGAAGGTTTACCAGTAACACCTTTTATGGACCGAGAAAAGATTACAAAACCTTCATCTCAGTGCAGCTTTATTGGATTTGTGTTGCTTCCTCTGTTTGAAGCGCTATGTGACCTACTAACAGAGCTATCGGTAAAGTGTTTGACAAGTTGAATAAATTAATAAATAACTATTTCAGTCTTTAACTTTCTTTATAACTGATTTAATTAATCTGAAAATATTACAATGGTATAACAACATAAATAGAATGAACAAAACATAAGCGATATAAACATAAATAAATAAATATAATATACCTATTTTCTTTACATTTGCCTCGTACCAATCTTTTGCTGAACCTTCTACAAAGAAACAAAGAATTTCAATAACCTTAACACTATTTATCACATCATTTCTCTTATATTCCGATTCATGGCATTCTAACCATTCTGTTTTTTATTGAATTTTTCTATTATGAACTTCTTTTCGATCTCAAGAAGTTCCATTTCATTGTAATTTAACCTACTTTCTAATTCCTTGATTTTTCAAAGTAAAAATTTGTCTTCGTCTTATTTACTTAAATTTTGTCTTCATCTTATTTACTTAAATTTGGACTACAGCTTATTTTTAAAATGGATTCTTCTAATGGAAAGTTGTTAAAACAGATATTATCATCTTTACCATTTTTTTTTTTTTTTAAATCAGCATCTAATTTAATACCGACATTTCCATAACCATTTATTGATTTGATGGCAGAGATTGCATTTTTAATTGTTGGTTTGGTTAAAAATACTTTTTATATTTGTGGTTCGGGGATTCCTCAGGTGATTTGAATCAAGATACCTTGTCCACTGAGATATCCAACAGTTCATACTTGCTTTCCCCTTTCTTAGTTATATGTACGTATAACTTGATTTTTTCATCCATTGCTCTGTAATTTAATTTTTAACTTTCATAATAACTGACTTTATTAATCTGAACAACTTACAATGATATTACAACATAAATAGAATGAACAAAACATAAACAATATAAATATAAAACAAAATAAATCATGCCTGAAAAGATTAATTAAATTACACATTATTAATATTGCATAACAGTCAACATACGATAATCGTTCTAAACTAATAAAACACTAAGTCACAAGCTGGAATTTACAATTCTTAGAGTCATGGGTGTTTATTTCTTTTTAGGATTTATCGCTGGTTTAAATTTCATAATAAGCAAGAAGCTCTAAAGTTAAGAATTTTGAGTTCTTCCAATTATATTCATGTCAATGGTTATGATACTAACGTTGGTCTCATATTAACAGAGTCATTAGTAAAACAAAAATAAAAGAATTATGATTGTTTATATGTCAGTCAACAGAGTGGTATTAACTTTTTGACAAGCTATAAACCAATTTTGAAAATTGGATTGAACAAAAATGTGTTTTTACAGTGAACTTTGTCTATAGGCTATGATGGTTGATCCAGTCAAATCTGCTTTAGAACATTACCGTCGCCTCAATGAAGCTCATCATAAAGGATCACTAGCAGGAGGATTTAGCTCCTCCATCTCCTACCAAGCATGTTTTGAAATCACAATCTAGCTACAGTGTTCGAAAGCCTAGCATTTCTTTTTCACAGGTAAGATTAAAATAAAATTGTTTTGGGTATAGCTTTCAAAGAATTGAGAAACTGATTTCCAATAAGACATTTCTTTACAAAATTGATAGTTTGAGGACATTTGATTTTAATAATTTAATTGTACCAAAATCCCACATCAAAAAGTTAATAAACACATAAGTCCTTTAAAAATGCATGTTTGAAAATTGCAGTCCTTTCCAAAAGATACTAATTGCTGACTTAATTGCATTTCATATCATAATAAAACAGATTTTCTTCCATAACAAAAAAAAAAAAAAGAAAAAGAAAAGTTCTCCATTCTTATATAAAATAAAATAAAATTGGTTCAATTACAAAGTAATAAGATAATTTTTGTATTTCCTGTAAAATTTCTTAAATTAAGATTTTACCAATGGGAAATCATTGTCTCAATTGACTAAAACTGTCTTTAGATTTATTTATATATACTTCCCTTTCTTTATTTATATATCTCTGTGTTTGTGTGTACTGACATTCTCAGTCTAATCCTAAATAATGACCCAATCACATTCAAACCATGGACTAAACTCTTTCCTGAAAACCTCATATTGACCAAATTAACCAGCGAACAATAAGCACCCTTCAGTTTCTTCATCGCTCCCACCATCTTCATCTACTCTCCACTCATATACTCCTTATATCATCACTTATTTTCCCCACTTAGATTATTTCTATGTGGTATATGAAGGCCTCTATCGATTGGAATTAAGGACAGACTGAAATGGATTCACTCATTTGAAACTAGATCACACCATTCGTACCCTCAGAACAGTAACTTGGGTTTATTTATTTCTTGTTCGCTGTATTATCCTCTGGAATTCTCTTCTTACTGATAGCTGCCAAGCTTCTCCACTATCCTCATTCAAATACTCTTTTCTTTATCATTTTTTTGTTTTCTTATTCAAGACAACAACCACCAGAGTTATGTTCACTTTGCACCATTTGAAGTCAGATAAACTCAGAAAAAAAGTAGGAGAATTTTGGTTAGATCTGGAAGTAGAAATTTTGTGTCTTAATGAATATGGAGAAATAGGTCAGTGGGTAGGTTGAGGAGTTGGAAAATTGAGAGGCTGAACCTTACACACAGGATGGGCTGAGATTTGGAGATGCACAGATCATGAGATGATGAGTGAGTTGGGATTGTCCAATGTAGATAAACTCTAGAGAGTTGCAGCCGCAAGATGAGATCAGCCATAAATCCTAACTTTTCCGACACCTGAGTAAGAAAAATAATTCCATAGGAAGTTTTATTTAAATTATTGCATATAAAATAAAATGATTATTTTAATAGAATGATTTTTTTTAAAAACATTAATAAGTGATTATAATAATTAATATTTCACATGTTAAGAGAATAATGCTCTGGCTCCTTATTTTAATTGGAATATACTGCAGATTGTTTACACCAAGATTGATTTCCTTTATTTAACCACCTCCTCAAAACATCCAAGTGACTTCCACACATACTGGTAATAGATCGATAGACTTTAATAATACTTAACTAAACTCATTTGATGTTGTTATCTGTTTATTATTTTATTTCTATTCAGATTAACATTATATAATTTACTTGACTAAATATATAATTATATAATTGATAATCAAATGAAGCAAGACAAATTGTACTTTTTCTGTTCCCAGTATATTATTCTGAGGGGATGAAATGTCCTAGAACAAAAATTATTTTTCATTCATTCATAGATACTCGCTACTCTTATTTATAGAGAAATATTGATCATGCAAAGAAATTAATAAGGCCAAATGTAAAGACAATGTTACAGTAATCTTTATTTACCAAAAACACAATAGAAACAAGATAGTAAAACAACCAAAACAATTTTTTTTTGCTTTTGACTTTAAATGTGGCCTTTGACAGAGTCTGGCACATAGGACTGTTGTACAAACATCCAGGACTGTTGTAAATTCCTCCCTCCCCACATACTTTCTCATTACTCAATCCTACCTCTCTGGTAGATCCTTCAAAATAAATCACAATAGTTCTTATTCCCCCGTTTTTACACAGACTGCTGGTGTTCCTCAAGGCAGTATCCGGGGACCCATTCTTTACACAGTCTATACAGCAGATATCCCAACCCATCCTAACACTTTCCTTTCTACCCATGCTGATGATACCTGCGTGTTATCAGTTTATAATGATCTATTTATTGCCTCACATACCCTTCAAACTCTCATCAAAGAACTAGAAGTATGAGGTCAGAACTGGAGAATAAAAATAAATTCCAACCAATCCTATAAAATACCAACCTTTACTCTTCGTCATAAACCTATGACTTCCTTGACAGGAATTCATACAGTATCCTTTAATAACACTCAGCTAGTTCCTGCTGAAGAGATCAGATACCTAGGACTCCTTCTTGACAAACTTGTAATCCTCATACACAACTAAAAGACAAGAAACTGCTCGTCATTTTCAGCTACTTCAACACTTACTAGACAAACAGTCAAAGATACCTTCCTCTTAACTACAAAAGGATCATCTACATGAATAGTACAAGACCAATGTGAGCTTATGGAGTAGAGCTATGGGGCTTTACTAAACCATCAAATTCCTCTCTTATCCAATCCTTACAACCCAAAACCCTTCCTAAAATCCTCAATGCTCCTTACTTTGTCACGAATAAACTCAACCATAAAGACTTTAATGTTCCATGTTATTGATTTGGCCCGGACCTAGTATCAATCCTTTCATGAAAAACTCCATTCTCAGTTTTACCAACTAGTTTTTATCCTATCTGAGAAGAAGATGGCCGTGAAATCTCCTATTCTACTCCACTGGGCAGTGTCTTTACATGTATTTAATGTCATTGTATTATATAACTACCACATTTACTTGATGCATTTTTTAATGCAGTCGTAAATATCAATATCAATATATATATATATATATATATATATATATATATATATATATATATATATATATATATATATATTTTTTTTTTTTTTTTTTTTTAATTTAATCTCCAATTAGTTGATGTATCAGTTTTTCAACTTGGTATAGATTCTTCCAAGTTATAGCCTTATTGTTTACTTTAACTGACTGGGCTATTAGAAAAAAATATTACTGTTAAGTGTTTGATTAAAATTAAGGTTTAATTTTTAATGTTCAGAAATGAGAGTTAGAGTCTTCAGAAAATATATATTTTTTTTAATCATCTTTTCTATTCCTCTCTACCGCTATGCAGTGTGAGGATGCCATCGGTAGAGCTTGGAAGATGAACTGTTCCGCATCAACATGAATATTAATTCAGAAAATACAAAAGTGCATGAGAGAAGGTAGGAAAGAGCACAGAATAATGAGAATCCTGAAGTTGGAAGGAAAAGTTTTAGAGCTTATCCAGGATTCCAATGTTATAAATTTAATTCATCGATATTTACAGCAGTATAAAATAAAATAAAAAAAATTGAAAACTGAGACTTACACTATGCTTTAAAAAAATGTTGATCTAATGATAAAATAATAGCTATTTATAAATTACTAAACCAATGTAAACTCCATGTGGAAAGTTATTTGTAAGGGAACCATAACAATAGCATTAAAATACTGAAAATTCTTAATGAAAGTGAAGTGAGAATGGTTGACTGAGTGTATATATATATATATGGGAGAAGTCGATTCTGGGTCCATTCAAGCCAGCAGGGAAAATTCTTAAGTTTATTTTTCTAGGAACAAGCCAAATAACTGATAATTTTAACCAATAATATGATAAGTGATCAAAAGTGGAATCTGATAAAAAATATTTAAAAAAACATATTTTATTAAAGTAAAATTTAACAAAAATATAAATATAATACATTTTGACTTTTAACTAGCTAGTTAGTGTATCTTCTGATTCAGAAGCAAGAACTGATTCTGTAAAAAAACTTGGAAACCAATAGTAATATTCTGATTCAGATTGTTTATCAATCCATGCAATTCCTTCTTGTACTAACAGCTCAAGCACTTTTTTCGCTCTGTGATGTTCCCATTTTAAAGTAGAATTAAGTTCTGATATAGTAATATAACTTTTTCCCAAATTAGAAGTTGTTTGTAAAACAACACTTTGATCCATGCTGAGCTCTCCAGGAACAGACTGTATTAAATATTTATTCTTTCCTAAATTGATAATTTTGAATCCATTCCCTAAAACTGATAATTTCTTAGCTGCTCTAAGGACATCATCAGTACTTATATCTTGGTTTTGTTTTTTCCCTCTAGACTTAATAAGCCTTTCTCTTAATTCATCCAGAAAAATTAAACCACCATTACTAGCAGTTGTTGCAAGACATACTTCTACAATCTGAATGCTTAGTTCATAATAAAAATCTCCAATATTTAACACTGACCAAAATCCCTTATTAGAAGCTAGAGGATCCACGCCGATTGAAGCACACATTTCTTGGAACTGTCTTCTAAAATATGAGTTCTTTTTTATTTCGTTACGATACTTGGAAGCAAATTCTTCTAAATTATCGCGAAATACTTCTAACTGTCGAGTCATTTGTTCGAACTGGTTTTCTTGTATTTCATTCCCTTTGTCCTTGTATCGCTCTTGCTCCAATTTTTGTTTCTGTATCGCTCCAACCCCTGCTCTTCGGCGCATTTTCAATGCTTGATAGGTATTATCACTAAAACATAGTAAACTTTAGACCTTCCAGCTGTCAGTTGGAAGGTTACTATACGGTAGCCTGAGGGGTGGGGAATTGACATCGATGGTTACCTAATATCGATGTTTTTATTGCTTCTAATCGAAATTATTAAAGTCCATCTATCTTTACGTTAAAAGATCCAACTCCAAATCATTTTCCTAATAAAATTTTTTGTAGTTCACTCGAATAAGTCTAAAACATGCACTTTATTATAATTAGCCTTAATCCCACTGTTTTGGATCCAATACATGAGTATAGGACCTTTTAAAAAAATATTTTATTTAGACCAATTCAAGTTCTTGGTAAAAATATATTTAAAAAGTAATTAAGAGCTAAAGACTTTATTTTAAAGATCAAAGGTAATAATAAAAGATAAAATAAGGTATTAGTTTGAAAGTTATGGTTATAGACTATCTATATTTCCTAGCATGGAATTAATGTTCAAATTTATATGCACATAGACAGTGTTAAAAAACTATAGCTAATATTTTTAACTTACTTAGTGCCTCATAACGATTTTTAACCTGCTCCCTCTAATTGAGAATCCTGCACATGCCCTGGTCATCTGCTGATTATATAAAACAAAACAGATTATTTTTTCCCTTCCTACACCAAGAACTGGCAGGACAAGAAAATTGGATAGACATCACAGGAGGTGCAATCTAGCAAAAATGAATGAAGAAACTCATTCTAGTGCCGTGTCATTGGCCAGTGGCATAAATAGGGACTATGGGAAACAAATTTACCCTGAGACCGTCCAAAATGTGCAAAGGAGGGATGGCTTCAGAGGAAGAACAGCTAGGAGAAAGCTGTTCATACGTAAAGTTAATAAGAAGAAGCGCCTACAATTTGCAAAAGAGTATGTAAACATACCGCACAGTTTCAGGGAGAACGTTATCTTTAAAACTTAACCTTTTTTTGGCCAGATGGACGGTTCAAGGCGTGAAGGAAACCAAAGAAGTCTTCAAGACAAAGAATATGCGTCCAACGTTTAAACACGAAGGTGAAAGTGTCATGGGGTGCATGAGCTCATGCGGTGTAGAGCTCATGCGTGCTATATTTATGGGATTATGAACCAAAATGTCTATATTAATATTTTAAGGACTAATTAAAAAAATTCGGCTGAAAAGCTCGGACTTCGGCGACATTTTATTTTTCAACAGGACAATGATCCAAAGCACACAGCTCGGAAAGTTAAATAAAGGCTGATGATCTATAATGTTCCTAAACATCTCCACAGTCCCAAGACCTCAATCATATATAAGATCACCCAAGTCCGAGCTTTTTCACCCTAATCTTTTTAATTAGTCCTTAAAATATTAATATGGACATTTTGGTTCATAACCTCATCAATTCCCTGAGGATATAATATCCCCTGGAAATTAGACCGAGGGGATTCCCATGGAATAAGATCCAGAAAGATAGCAATTGGATATTATAATAATATTAAAACAAATAGGATTAAACTCTATATGCATGGAAACTTTTTTGACCTTTGATTTACAAATAAAACGCTCTCTCCTTTAATATTAATAATTAACCGTTAAAACCTTGGTGCATAATTACCTGTGATTAGGATAAGATATTTCTGCAAGAAAAATAATAAAAAAAAAACCTAGCACACCCATGTAACAAATTTGGTTGGTGTACGGAAACTTTTTTGAGCAAGTGTAGATTTCAGGTTCCATTGTATTATTACATGCTTATAATACAATACCCATGAATCTCTTCTATATTATAATGTGTGGTTTAAAAAAAAATTAATAAGTATAAGTATTGATTATTAGGATGTTTTAAAATGATATTATTCACTAATTGGGTAGTCAGCCTCTCTTATTATTGAATTTAGTCTTTTAAATTATTGAAATAAAAGTTTTTTTTTGTTTTTTTTTCAAAGCATCCTGACCTTGATGAAGAAGAGGAAGGAGTTCCTTTAGAAGATATCAGTACAGATGAAGAAGAAACCGTAACAGAAGTAGCTGTTAGTGAAAAAACACTCAAATTCAAAATTTCAACAGAAAGTACCAGGTTGGTTAAAATAATATTTCTATTATTAAGTCTAATAATTTTATATTTGATCAGCAATAGTAGTAGACCTTATTTACATTTGATTAAAAATGGACTTATGTAAATAAAAGTTTATTTTATTGGTCTCTTGGCCAGACCATGTATTGAATTGAGTATATATTGAAGTAAATATTTACTGTACGACATTGTTATTCTTAAAGGACATAGTCCCAGAATAAAGTTATTTTATTATTATTATTATATTGATTGAACTGTAATAGATTGTGGAAATAAATAAATTCATCTAAATTATAAAATTTGCTTTATAATAATAATTATGTTTTATTGCTTTTAAGATGTACATCTTTTAGCTGGAGGTTTAGCCTCTATTTTGTTCAAACATTATCATTTTTACTTTTAATTATGAAAAGTTATCAATATCAAAATAAAAATAAAACAATATTATAAGAACATCATCCCTTGAAACAAGGTCGCACCATTCTGACCTTTTATATTCCTACCCCTAGAACAAAGACATTTGCTCATTCCTCTCTTGTCCACTCTATTACCCTCTGAAACTTCCTACCTACTCACATTCGCCATGCTTCTTCTCTATCATCATTCAAGTTCCAACTGTTCCAGGTATTGAATCCTTTCTTCCTAAACAGATGCTCAACAAGGCTGATTAACTTTTATTTAGTTTTGTTCAACACATTTATCCATCAGAATTTATTTATTTATTTTACTCTTTTGTTTTATAGTATACTTTTTTTTGTCTTCTTCTTAAATCATTGTATTATATAGAATTAACTATGATCATTAGGTCTTTTTTGCCAGACAAAATGTATATATTAATTGTACATATGAGTTGTTCTTAAGGGACCCTTAAGAAATTAATTATTTTCTATTCTATATTCAAGCGGAATATTATTGAACATTTATTCTTTATCATTTCCTCAGCAGTAGTGGGAGAAAATCTGATCCTGGGTCTAGAAAAGGATCTCGGGAAAGAGGTCCTGCTAGCCTGACTGATGACGAGTGCCCATGCCGCAAGGAAAGGTCGATGAGTGAGGCTGCAAGATCCCCTGGTCTAGTGAGGCGCTTGAGAACCCTCGGGGAGAGGCTGAGGTCAGCTTCAGAATCGCCAAAATGTGCCCCACCTTCACCTGCTAGTCTCAAATGCCCTTCCGCACCCCCACCACAAACTGAGAGGAGAGCATCTACATTACCCAAGGTATTCAATAATATTTTTTTTTTTATAATTTCAAAATTTATTGTTATCTCATAGTTTTCTATCTGTAAACTTGCATATCTTTGTGCTTTCGCTTATATTTTTGCAGTTTAAGTGAAGAATATATTTAAATTATTGGGTGAGAATAAATACTAAATCTCTTTTTTGGTTTTTATTTTGTAATAGATATAATTCTTGAATTAAACAATTTGTTATTTCTGCACTGCTTCTAATCATTTTTAGAAATATCATAAAATCCCTATACCAAGTTTTTTTTTTTTTTACCTATTCGTTATGAATCCTATTATTTGTATGTTTTCTTAAGCTTCTCCTATCCTGACTTTCCTTCAGCTTTTTTTATCATTTTAGATTAACCTAAACCATGTTAACAACTTAGGCACAAAATTATTTATTGAAAACTTATCCATCTTCACCCTCACTAATTATGTATCCTTTAAAATTAATAACCATAATATAGATGTTACTTCCCTGTGCAATGTAGTGATTTATGTTTGACAAAGCACATTCTTATTACTTCCTATAGAATAATTTTGAGAATTTTTCGGTGAATGGTTGAATCTTGGTCTTGTTTTAATCATTCTATAGATATTCTTTGAAATACTTAAGCATTCAGGTTTGAAGCACTGCACTCTGAGCTAAAGTGTCCTAGTCATCAAGAAACTTTACATTTTCATCGAATTCTTTATTTTCCTTTTATTCAGGAATGCCTCCCTTTTCCTTCTACCATTTTCAAGCCTTTATAAAAATCCAATTTCTCGGTCTTCATCTTGATTTCCAGATTCCAACTCTCGAATATTTATCTTGGAACTGTAACATTTTTTTCATTCCTTAATTTTTAATCAATCATTTATAATCAATCAAATAGAATTATTATTATCGATTAATCCTCAGTTATTAATTATTGATTATAAATATTGTAATTCATACCCTCGTTTAACCGGTGTCATCAGACTTTTGAGAACTTTCTTTTCCTATTCTTTATTCTTTTCTGTTCATGCTTTTTTTCTCATGCATTATCCAAGCTCATTTTTCTTTCTATTGTTTAATGTAATTATAATTTTTTTTTTATTTCATTTTTGTGATTAACTGTTCTTATTACATTCTTTATTTGATTAGTGTTTTTTGTTTGTTACGGTTTTGTTTAAATTGACTTGAAATTCGCCAACTAATGCTTATTTCATGTAATATTTGAAACATCCTCATCTCCAACTTTGTTAGCTTTAATTTTGTTTGCTCTAAAGCTTTAAAATAGATATTTCAATCTCACAGGTAAACCGAAAAAGATTTGCTTCTGAAGCAAGGAAAGGCTGGCGAGGACTTTTAAAGAAACGTGAAGAGGGTGCAGGAAAATCTAATGGTCTTTCACAGGATCCTGTTGGTAAATGAGTTTTTCCTGAAATTATTTATGATTATTGGTTCGATCCTCAAACATATATTGTCAGATTGTGTGATGTATTTCCAATTTTTTTTTTTTAATTCAGACATTATTATTTTCATTAATCATACAGCTCAATTAAGGCATTCCTGCTAGTTATCTCTTTTCGAAGTGTCCCATGTAATATTTTTTAATTCAATAATACTAAGAAAGTATTCACCTCAGAATCTTGAGTTGTTGATCCATGACAATGAGATTTTCAGTGTTCTTTCCAATCTAGATGTAACAATGAGGCCCCACGAACCAATCCATTTATCCATTATTAGCTGTGTTGTAAATGTTTTAAAAATTAAAGTTTCCTCTCCTTAACTTTCAAAGTTTTCTCCTGTATCCTTGTGATGTTTGATACTAAACCTGAAGCAGTCTTAGAATAGAATAGAATAAAAAAATAGTTTATTCTGGGACTTAGACCCTTAAGAATAATATAAATGTTACAAAAAAATACAGCATATCTGGCCAGAATAAATTCTATAGATTTAATTATTTACAAAGGTAAAGGAGGGAGTGCATGGATGTGGCGACCCCATCGCCCAGCCAAAAGCCTGCAGTCGGCTACTGGCCCTACAGGTTGGGGAACACACAAATACTGACATTCATGCAGTACACTCAATACATTACAATATACACACCCTCACAAAACAGTCACTAACAATACACACCCTAGGAGCACCTTTCCTAGCTCCGGGAGGGAGTGCAAGTATGCAGGCACTAAGGTGGCAGCCCCACCAGCTTACTAGGGTACATAGAGAGGGTTGATTAACCCACTACCTGAAAATAAATAATCGTGAAACTGCACTACCAAGTGCCTCGGATATGGATAGTCATAAATGCATAAAACATGGAAATCCTCATAGGTTAAATCTTGGTTTTTAGAATGTTTTGTCACTTTTTAGACCTGGAACACTCCAATTGCTTCTAGAACAGGTTGGCAGGCTCACCTGTCACCCATTCTGGAAATCAGATGGACAGGTCAAGGAGTTTTGGAGAAGAGGCACCATGCAATCTGCTACAGTTGCAGCAATAATCATCACACCTTTGGTGTTGGATTTTTTGTTGGAAGACAACTTAGACAAGTTATCATTGCATTTAAAGCCATTAGTCCTAGAGGGAAATTTTGTAACATGAGCATATGTAGTGTTCATGCACCTGTTGAGAACGACGAAAAAGAAGATAAGGAGTTCATTTATGAGGAACTTGAAAAAGCTTTTGATTTCTTCCCTAAATATAATATGAAGATAATAACTGGTGATTGGAATGCTAAAGCCCTCACAAATTCTACGAACAAAGCCTATAGAACCATGATTAATAGGTGGGCTTGTGGAACTGTTCAGAATTATCGAAAAAAAAAACATCAGGAAGAGAAACCATGTCATCGTATTATATAGGTGTTCAATGAATCTGTATTTGGTTCGTTCTGAGTGAAGTAAATAAAGTTTTATTATTATAATTTTTACTTTAACTCTAGTCATAAGAACTATAACTATGTTGTACAAAGTTCAAATTTGTCATATTATAAATTTTATGTATTGAGAATACCAAGGAGAGTCAGAATACATTTTTAATTAATTAATTTGATTTAAAGTAATATTAATAAGCCTTTTTCAGAAAAAGGACCAAAGCCATGACAAGGGTGTTCGGTCTGGTAAAGATAAACATACTATCATAAAGGTTTAGGATGATGCCTTTTGAATATTAAGAATATCCTTGTGTCTCGATATGTTTATCTACAAAGGTTGGACTACCGCCTCCAGGCTCTTCCCATATTAGCCTCGCCCCATGTTGTTAAATTCACCAATAGGAAATTAGGAGGTGTGTCGATTTCCAAAAAACAGTATTTTTCGGAAGAAGAGGGAGGTAGAAGGAAGAGTGTAGTTACTTGTAATCTAGAGAGGGCAGTCAGAGTTGAGGGAGAGTAAGGATTAGATGCAGTAGGTTTGAGTCTGGAAGAAGTAGCCAAGAAGTGAGGCCTATGAAGAATTGCTGCTGATATGTGACTTATCAGTCCCTCAGTATTCTCAACTATATTTCAATGCATTATGAAAGTATAGCCTAATTGTTTTGGTTATATCTCAGCTAACATTAATTATAACATATTTAATTAAAACCTGTTTGTTATTTAATCCTCCCTTGTATGCCACCTAGTACCATAGTGAGATTGGTAAACACGACACATTTGGATAGAAACTCCTATGTTATTATATTTAGGTTATTTGGTGTCTGTATTAATCTTTCTATCAAAATTAAATAAAAATATCTTGATAAGAAAAGATTTAAAATCAGTTTAGGAAGAGGAAGAAAAGATATTAGGAATAAGATAAATATGTTTTTTTTTTAAAAAGAAACTATGGTTCCTTAGCTAATATTAAAAATTAATTCTTAATGTTAGTTTTAGACTTTTGATTTTGAAGGGGTTTTATTGTTATTTTTCTCTAAATATTTAAATATTCCAGAATAAACTATATTAATACCATTCCTTCTTATTTTGTAGTAGGAGATAGTGAAGATAGCGGAGTCAATAACAACCGGAAAAAAAATCGGACTGTTGAAGGCTCTCCTCAGCGTCAGCATTGGGTGCAAAACTTAGTTTCATCACTGCGTGGTAAAAAATCTTAAAAAAAAACAAACTAGGTTTAAATTTATTATTCATATATACAAGAACTGTTCTGCCTCATTCCAATTTTGTATTAATCATATATTTAAATGTAGGACTTGCAAATCGAGTAAATGATTTAAATATTTTTGGTATTAAGCACTTGAAATCTGAATTTGTATCTATTTAATGTAAGTTTCTTGAAAATAAACGATAGTTTTTAAAAATATAAATTATATAATGAAAACAGTAATTCAAGGGATTTTCACTAATATTTCATTATAAAACGTTTCAGGATTTAAATTATTTCAATAAACAACAATGTTTTCTCATTGAATATTTAGTATTTCATTTGTCGAGGATCATGAGTGGCAAGAAATAATTTGCTTGAGCCACTTTCGTTTTGCAAGTCCTGTACATTTTTGGAATTATTTTTTTGTATTCCTACCACTTATATTACTTTACTCAACTCTTTATATTAAACAGTGAGAAGTTTTAAGTTATCCATATCTTGTAAATTTTTTCAGAGACCCATCAAAAAGAATTTTTTTTATATATAACGATTATCTATCATTAAATTATTGTTTTAAATTTTTAAGTATATTTTTGTTATCTTAGCATAGAGATGTTTAAATATTTATAAAAGGAGTTTAAAAATAAAACTTCTTAAAAAAAAGAAAAAAAAAAGCTTTTATTTACAGTAGTTGTTGTATTTTAAAATATTTATTAAATTTAAGCATTTTCAATTATTTTAAATACAGTTATATGTGTATTATTCATTTGACTAAATCTTTTGTAATAACTATTGACAAGAGTGTTTAATGTATGTTTATCATCAAATATTTCATCGTTAAATGTTTATCATCCATTTCAATGTCAGATGGTGTTTAAAATATTTATATTTACACATACAAACATTTATTTATATGCATGCGCGTGTATATACGTCAGATATTTATCTGTACTACTTTATGATCAAATTTGTTCTAATTATTTATTTATTTTATTTAATCAAATAAGTCAGACCAATGAAGATACAACCAAGACTGAGATCTTAATCAAACATTTAGTTTGTATCAAAATTTCACTTACAAAGATCCAAGTTGAATGCGCCAAAATTATTAGCCTTTAAGTAATTTAGTTAAGTTATTGTATTTCATTATGTATTGATAGCACTCATTATATTGATGTATTTTTAAATATAAAAACTGGCTGGGACAGTTTTAAGAAACCATTTAAATAATAAAAAAATAAATTCTTGATGATTTTTCTTGTATATTTTTAATAGTGACTAGGATTGATAAAGTGACACTTATAGTAAAACAAAAATAGCTGTATAGTTTGTATTGGGTTGTCAAGTGTTTACCCTGAGGTTTTGTTTTTGTTGGTGAATGTTTCATCCTATTATTTTGGATTATCTGCACTCTCACCATTTAAATTAATATGGATTTTACTAGTTAATGTTAGTATTATTAATTTTATTTTAATTTATACCTAGTATCTTTTATCCCTGAGAGGACCCTCAGGTGATTAATATATAGTGTCAATAGTTGAAAATATTTACAAAATACATTTTTTTGCCTATCAATATTATCAAAAAATAGATTTAGATTCAAGTTGAACTTCAACTACGTTCAATCTAACAGCAAATTCTTATGCAGCTATGATTGTTAAATTATCAGTGGAAAAGCCAAAGAACAAGTAGATTATCCAAGTATTTTTTTACATCACCTACTCCTGCACCAATTTCTATAATTTATTTAGTTAATGTAATAAATTCTTCCTAAGGAATTTTTTTAAGTCGCATTTTTTTAATGCATTTGAAAACATACAGTATCTCCTCATATTATTGCATAATGTTAATTTGTAGCTTTCGATAGTTTTGAATATTCTTTCTTAAGTTTAATTCTTTAAATGATTTTATATGTGAAAACTAAAACATTCTAAATGTTGCTTATATCAATATTGTCCATAAAATAATGACATTGGAAATATTACACTTCCTCTCAGAAATCTTATCTAAGGAATGTGAAATTCAGTAACTTATATATTAGTATTATTTCTGAGGGTCCCATTATAGCAAGGGTTCTTAGCCTGAGAAAATTGGCCTTACTTAGAACAATATCATCAGTCAAGCAAAATTCGGGAATGTTCAAAATTTTCTTCTTATTGTTCAGGCAACAACCTGATCCATGTGAAGCCTCTCATATCTTCTCTGGTGTCAATCTGTAGAGCTATGCATTTTAAAAGGTGGACAGCTGTCCTAACCTCTTTAAATCAGAATACCTACGGTCTACAATGCTCTTATATAGATAGCTCTGCCAATAATCAAGGCTTCATAGTCTTCCTATTCAATACAAGTGGGTAATCATAAAGAAATCGCGTTTCTCATTTAAAAATTATTTCCTCACTTAGCAAACTATATTTTTACCTGACAACTATCACTAAGACATTCAATGCTTTTGAATTACTTGTTACAGCTGCATAAGCCTTAAAATTTGGCTAATTTGATGGATGCGTCTGATCCAGGGTATAATTTATACATTATATATATTTATTTTTCTGAAGCATAAATTTTTTAAAGAGATCATATGAAATTCAATAACTGGACTTAATGACTTTCATGCAAATACTGACAATATCTTTTAGTATCCAAGCTACTTGTATGTAGTTAAATTATGTCTGGGTTCACCCATTCTCTAACCATATTCAAGGTTATTATGTCCTTTATAAATTATATTTGGCGAAAATTGCAGAACTATTTTTTCTTAAGTAGAGGAATAATTCATTCTTTATTCTGTCAATCTAAGTATTAGCTCTGATGTTTTTCTTTCCTACTTAACTAATAAAAAATGACCAAATGATGCCTAAAATTAATAGACCAATGTAATACAGGGATGATTTTGATTGAACTTTATTTTATTTCACAAATATACCTAGTATATAAAAAATTACTAGTGACATTAAATTAATTAATTTAACTTTTAAATAGTAAAGGTTTTATCTTCATAAGATATTAGATCATGGAAAGCTTAAATTAGTTTTATAGATTCCCAATAGGAATTTAGACCCAAGGTTAAGAACCCATGCTTATATACCATAGTTCGTTGTAATAATCATTATAATATCATCAGTAAAAGTGCGAAGCCATATAAGTCCAAAACATGTTGATTATTTTATTTTTTTATGGATCGTATATAATATTTTATAAAATTACAATTAATAATGACTGTTTTTTGTGTTTTCCGAAAATTGAAGATTAGGTTATTTTATGTTTTCACACTTTTGCTTAAAAAAATATGCTTAATAATAAGAAAAAAGAATTAGTAATAGTCTGACATTATTTTCTTTTGGTAGTAAAAATTTAGTATAGTCATATTATTATAAATCACAGGTGTATGTTTAGTATCTAAAACTAAATTGCAGTTTTGTGGTTTAATATCAGAACTATTCTTTAAGATGTGGAATTACTTGACTACCCAATACATTATATTGTCCATTTTGTCTTCCTTACCAGAACATTGGAGATAAAACATACACCTGCCTTGGTTGCATTTATATCAGCGGTAATATGCTGAATTTTTTTTTTTTTTTTTTTTTGCTCTGATTTTATAAATTGAATATCTAGTCCTTTATCAGAGCTTTGTACATATTATGTATATGTCTCTTCTTTAGACAATCCTTTCCGAATTCCGTCTTCCTCTTCTTGTCAAGGCCACCAAATGGAGGATGTGGATTATTAAATCACATATTTTCCTATTGTATTATATGCACTTTCTATTTGTAAGTGATGCATTTGTTCTGTAGTCCTTACTATGTTTTTTGTGATATAGCTATCATATAATTATAATTAAACTAATTATCTGTAAGATACTCTTAGACTACAAGATAATTTTAAATTTAAATTATCTAATTCAAATTATATATGTTTATTATAAATATTTTTTATACTTAACATATTAAATTTTAAAAAACAAGGATTTGCTTATTCAGTGATCAGTAAGATTATTATTAATAGTCTTTATTGTTATTACTTGTTAATCACAAAGCTATGACTTTTGAATATGACCGGAAAAACGGGGAAAAAAAATGGATTTAAGGATTTAAATTTTATTGAAAAAATCTTAATTACCAATTAAGCTTCATGATATTCTGACAAACTGCTTTGTTGCATCGCACTGATGTTAAAAAATACATGACAAATAAAATCATCTAATAATAAAAATAAATTTCAATATATTGCGGGAAGATTGAGTCCAGTATTCACCTTAAAATTATATTGTTGATATTATCAATTTGTTTAAATGTTTAAATTTTAGCGATTTTTTTTTTTCAAGCTAAATATGTTACACCAAAATATATTTGATCAATTAAATTAAATTGAATTTCAAAATTTATATTTGATGCAACTATAATTCTTTTTTTTCCATTGTTTTTTCTTTTACTCAAAGAGGTAAAAATATTTTTTTTGGACCTTACATTACAAATTCAATATTTTAGATTTTGGATGGTCAAATGCTTCTAAGGTTTGATTGCTAGATTTTTTTAAAGTTAATTTATCTTTGTAGTTTTTTTTTTTAGCCTTGATTGAGGTAATATTACACTCTTTTCTGAATTTCTGTTGCCTTGTATAATATATGTTCATGTTATTACCTTGTTCAGTTCTTATTTGGTTTTTCAACTAGTTCAGCTGATCACAAGCCATACCCATGAAATTTTCACTAATTTTGAAGTGCATTGCTTTCTCAAATCATTATAATATAATTATTAATTATTAATTATTGCAATCATTTTAATCATGTAGCAATAATTCATGCAACTTTGCATGTATGAAGACTTCATAGCTATTAAAATAAACAACAAACAGGATCTAAAATCCAATGAGTCATGTATTTTAATCTTGAACAACTATTGTCTTGTCCTTAATGATACTGATATCAGCTTTCATTATTGGGAGTGCTGGATAGAAGTGAGATTTCGTGGATGAATCTGTAACACAGTTAGTTCTAGCTGGTTTCTCTGACGTGATTTATCTATATTTTGTATATTCAGGCAATCACTGGAAACAGATTCTTATTGTTCTGCATTTTGGCCTAAATTTCGGAAGTTTTTAGATTGTATAAAGGCTAAGTTTATTTGCAATTTATTTTTTTATTTAAAAATTTATTTCATAAAAATGAATAAGATATTTTTTTCTCTGTATAGCTATTTCTTTTTAAATTTAAAATCCTATATTTTATGTCGTTAGGCATTGATGATACATACGTGCATTCAATCCCGGTGCTTTTCATCTTGGGATTAAGTTTAATTCATTTAAGTATATTTAATAATTGTGTTTTCATGTTCATAGTTCATATTACTATTGTAAAAGATATATTAAAATGCAATTTTATGTGAAAGGAGTCGAAGTAGGCTTTTTGAAATGAACTGACCCAGAGCATTGGATAATTTTTTGAAAAATATATTACTGCCATTTTAATTATCAGATACTAGGTGTAATGATTAATAAATAAATTATCTGATATTGGCTTTAATAAATACTCCATGTTTCATAAATTAGTAATAAATGTTTTCTGAATGTTGTGAAAATATCCCCACTTTCTCTTTCCCTATCTCTGATTAGAACACATTTCTTGTAACTGTAGTTGGCAGAGGATTAATGCACCTTATGGTCGACATTTCCCTTAAAGGGTTTTATGTAATTCTAACTTATCTTAATTGTAACCAATTAGATATAATTAAATAACACAAGTCCATTAAAGAAATATATGTATTAAAATGTGTGCAGTCGATTCTCTAAATAGAGATTTAATAAAAATTATAAAATATTTCTACAATGCTATAAATGAAATAGATCGAATTTTTTTGTGGATGAAAACATCTATTGATTTTATAAAAATAAAAATCTTAAAAATCATATTTTCACATCCTCTGCAGGCCTTTCCTTTGTATCATTATACCTAAGATTCTGTGCCTTTAATCTCATTGAAATTAAATTAATTCTATCTTTAATTGAATCTGTACATTTGTATCTGAGTTATCCAGTAGAATTGATTCATGGAGATGAACTACAGAATGATTTTTTCTTGTTTTTAGGCAAAATAATTTAATTTTTCTTTGGCTTATTTGTTTATGGTTTCTTCTCATTATAACTATAGAACAAAATCATTCATTTATGAGAAGGTTGCATCATATTTTTATATTTTCACAAAAAGAGGTAACTAAATTTGATCATTCATCTTCTTTCATGTGTTTGATTCAAAATAAATTTGATTTTAAAAATGTGCACTGAAAAAATATCAAGCGATAATATTCTCAATCATAGCCCTTTTTTTTTTTTTTTTTTTTTTACTAATCTTTGTTGAAAAAATCTTCTATGATTGACCACTAATCTAAAACTTAATAATAATCTGATATGAAGTTAAAAGTTTATCAAAAAAAAAAAAATAATCAAAACAATAATTCATCACGCTTCACCTATTTTGTTGGGGTATGGTTTTATTTTGAAAGAGCTTAAGTTTTTTGTTCATATATATCATTGCTATCCATCATTATTATCAAAGGACATAATTTTACTTACTGACCCATTGAAAATTATAGGTTTTTTAATCTGATTTCTTGATTATTTGATTTTTTTATAAGTTGTACATTATTCAGTTATATAGAAGTGCACTCAAAGTTTTATTATGAACAATGAATACGAAACTATTTGTAAGGTGTAATGACTGCTTTTTTTCATAATAAAAACATATTATAAATTTAAAAAAAAAATCATAATATATCTATTGTAAAAGATTATTAGTAGGCTTACATAATGTGTTTGTGATTCATCAAGTTTTTAAATAGAATGTAATTTGTTGTTAAATAGTTAATTTATGTTTTAATAAGTTTATAAACAAGAAAATATCATTTTGCAATTGGTCTCTCTCTTTATGGATCATTAAACTAACAAGCTACTGGACCAGTATGACTATATTATTAAATTATTTAAGGAGTTAATGATGTTATTTGTTAATATAACTATGTTAAATTAAAATAGAATGTAAGTTATTAATGTATTGTTTATCTAGTAGACAAGTTAGGTTTGATGTAAATGTGGATGGCCTTTTTTTTTCTTCTTCCTTTTATATAACTTTGTTCTATCCTAAAATTGGTAGGGTGTTGCATAAACTTTATACAAAATGTTTTTTATTTTGAGAAGGCTGTGCATAAAATATTTTTGAAACAGTCATCTTAGTTGTCTCAAACTAAACAATAATTAAAAGATAAAAATATGGCTGTTTCAAAGTCTTGCTTTTTCATAATATACTCTACCAAAACCTAATGGAAAATATGAACCTAAAAGGTCTTTTAATAATGTGTATATTACTAATATGTGTATAATGCATTATGAATTGAAAATGGGACAGTATTACAGTATTAGTTTCCCTTCCTCATTTCTGTTCATTTCCCCATTCCCGAGACCCAGTTTAGTTACATTGCTAGTTGAATTGGGTGTTCAATTTACCATATCACAATGGATGTGTTAATGTATTGTGACCAAATATAAAAAAAAAAAATATATATGTGTATTTTCAAGTTTGTTAATATTTTATCCTTGAAGTAGATGATTTGTTGTTGAAGTAGTTGTTTTTCTTTCATCAAAGTGTGACTTATTTCATACAGTTCTCATTCAAAACCTTCATCTCATGCAATTCTACAACCCATAAAGCCCTGATATTGTAGGCTTTCTTCAAAGCTAAAATAAAAATGACACAATGAAGATCAGCATTGCACATTGCAGCAGTATACAAAATGATAGTCTACAAAATAGCAAAAAATAAAAATAAAACTTCTTGAGCCACGACTAAGGACTAGCTGAATGCTTTGGATGACGTCAATGCAACGGAATCGGTAGTTCACTCATCTTTTTTACATTATCACGGCAATAACAGTGTCACATAAAGGGCACTGTAATGGAATAGAATAGAATAGAATAGAAAAAAAAAATTTATTCTGGGACTAGGTCCCCTAAGAATAACAGGTTTGTACAGTATATGGAAATATACATGTCTGGCCAACATACAGAAGGAACATAATCAATAAATAATTACAATTATGGGTTAATATATGTGTGCATATCATAAACGCATATACACACATATATCCAAAAAAATAAATACAATGATAAAATTAAAATAAAAACAATTCTTAGAAAGTATTTTGTTGAACGGAATTAAAAATTAATTAATAGATAACAGCATTTAAATATAGACAATGAACAAAATTATTCTTCATTCAAAGTGTGATGTCAGAAATAAAAATGTTACAGTTTCTGAGCGTCTTTTTGGGATAATAAAAGGTATTGGAAAAGTTGGGATTTGAATGAGGAGAGGGAAGCAGCATGGCGGATATGAGTAGGTAGAGAATTCCAGAAATTAGAGGAGCGGACAAGGAAGGAACGATCAAATGTTTTAGTCCTATGGATAGGCAAATAAAGGTCGGAATGGCGCGATCTTGTTTCAAATGAGTGGACTGAGGATTTAAATAGTAGGAGACAGTGGATGTATGGAGGGTGTTGAGAGTTAATGATTTGGTAAAGGTATGATCCTAGGAAATATTGTCTGCGGATTGGGGGGAGGAGCCACTTTAACTCACCGTAAAAATGGCTCTGTTGGATGCCCTTCTAGGTGTTAATGTACATGTATCTGTATTTATTCACCTTACTCTTCACTAACAAAAAATATAGAAAAAGCCAACATAGAATAAAATCATTCAAAACGTTGGACAATAAAATGTTTTTTCACTATTTTCTCATATTTATTTTACTGCCACCTGGACCATCTCATCCTTCATATTCGTTAAATGATCAACTATTTAATATTCTATAAAATCATTCTTAGCACAATCATATGTAAGAATGACAGTATGAACTATTAAAAATATTGACAATTTGCTTGAATAAAACATTAAAACTGTTCTAATATTACTAAGGGGTTTTTTTTTTGTTTTTTTAATTCATTTATTGAAATTTACAACTGTATGTTCATACATCAAGTAAATAGGCTACAATGATAATACACATGAAAAAACATGAAGAGAAACTGCCCATTGGCAGCACTCTAGTAGTGAATCTACACAAGAAGGTCTCGAGGCCATCTTCTTTTCAGACGCCTCGGCGGATTGTCAGGAATTGAAGTGGAAGCAAGGATTGAAACTAGTGGATTAGAGTGGGAGTGGAGTTTTTCATGGAAGGAGTGATACCTGGTACAGGCCAAATCAGCAACATATGGAACATTAAGGTCTTTGTGGATGATTTTGTTGGTGACAAAGTAAGGAGCGTTAAGGATTTTGGATTGTAAGGATTGGATACGGGAAGAGTTTGATGGTTTAGTAGAGCCCCAAAGCTCAACTCCGTAAGTCCAGATAGGCCTTATGATTGTCATGTAAATTAGTCTTTTGTAGTAAAGAGAAAGGTTAGAGCGTCTGTCAAGTAAATGTTGAAGTAACCGAAATCGGCGAACAGTCTCTTGTCTTTTCAGTCTTGTATGCGGATTCCATGTAAGACGTTTGTCAAGCAGGAGGCCTAAATAACGGATCTGTTCAACAGGGACAAGCGGAATATCATTAAAGGACACTGTAGGGCAGGATGTCATAGGTTTACGACGGAGGGTAAAGGTAATCTGGTGGGATTTATTGGAGTTGATTTTAATTCTCCAATTCTGACACCATACCTCAAGGTCTCTGATGTGGGATTGGAGGTTTTGAGAGGCAATACTAGGGTCGTTATTAACTGATAGCACGCAAGCGTCATCGGCATAGGTAGAAAGGAATGTGTTAGGATGGGTTGGGATATCAGCTGTATAGACTGTGTAGAGAATGGGTCCTAGGATACTGCCTTGAGGAACACCAGCAGACTGAGTAAAAGTGGATGAATAGGAACTATTGTGGTTGATTTTAAAGGTTCTATCAGAGAGGTAGGACTGGAGGATGAGGGAGTATGTTGGATGGAGGAATTTACGGAGTTTGTACAGCAGTCTCGGGTGCCAGACACGGTCAAAGGCCTGTTCCACGTCGAGAAAGACTCCCGTGCAGTACAATCCGCGCTCCAATGCAGAAGAGACTACATCCACCACGCGATGGCACTGCTGGATGGTGGAGTGGGATGCTCGGAACCCAAACTGGTGGTCTGGGATTATGTGATTAAGTTCCAGGATTGGATAAAGACGTTTAAGGATGAGTCTTTCCAGGATTTTACCCATAATAGGTAAAAGAGAGATAGGACGGTAGGAAGAAGGAAGTTCTAGCGGTTTTTTGGGTTTAGGGATCATTTTAACGATAGATAATTTCCAGGAATCAGGAAAATAGGTAGTACGGAGTGTGGCATTATAAATATATGTGAGGAACAGGATGGCTTTTCTAGGAAGTTTTTTAAGATATGGGCAGTGATTAGATCGTTTCCAGGAGCTTTTCGGGAAGGTAATCTATGGATTAAGTTTAAGATTTCTGACGGATGAAATGCTTTAGGAGGAAGGGTCAGCTGGAGTGGAACATCCAGTTCTGTTTCAATGCATTCGAGGTGATGCTGGTTAGGAATATCAGGATGCGTAGGTTTTAAAAAGATGCTGAGCGAATGTTTGGGATTTCTCTTCATCGGTTCTAGTCCAGGATTGAGATTCATTAAGGAGAGGGTGATTAAAGTCTTTGAAGTTTAACAGTTTCTTAGTAGTAGTCCATAGTGACTTGTCGGTAGTAGTAAGTTTTTTAGTCATACTCAGTAAGTTTTGAATCTTGAAATTCTTGATTTCTATTTTTAGTTTGTTCGTCAGTTTGGTATAATATGTTTTGTCTCCTGGGTATCTAGTCCTATGCCACTTCTATCTTGCTTTACGTTTTTCTCTTAGCAAGATACGAATGTGCTGTGGCAGGTTTGTTTGTTGTGGGTTGTTGATGTTGGCGTTAGTGTTTGTAGTGTTATCGAAAATACTGGTACGTATTGAGTCTGTAAGTTTATCTACGGCACTGTCAACGTCTGTTTTAGTTTTTAATGGAATAGTTAAGTCCAATCTGGTTTCCAAGTCTGTTCGAAATCCGTCCCAGTTCACTCGTCCAATGATCAGTTTAGGAGGGCTTGGGATAGGAATAAAGTTCGAATGCAAGGAAAGCAAAACTGGACTGTGGTCTGATGAGAGGTCGTTCAAGGATTTAACTATTGTTTGCGAGGAGGAAATCTGTGAGGTGACAAATATATCAAGGATATCCGGACGTTTTTTGAGAGATGTAGGCCAGTAAGTAGGGTTCATGGGCGAGAGGATAGAATAACTATTGGAGTTTGAGACGGCAGAAAGGATATTACCACGGGTGTTGGACGTTCGACAACCCCACCGTTGGTGTTTAGCGTTGTAGTCTCCTCCGGCAATAAAGCGCGGACCAAGGGATAGAAAAAAGGAATTAAGAAGGGTGTGGGAAATGAAATTTCCAGGAGGACAGTATACAGCTACGAGAGTTACATGGAAAGGACGAGCTGAAATGATTAGAGAGGTTGATTGTTATAGCGTCAGTTGGAGTAGACGGAACAAGGGAATGGGGTATGGATTTATGAATAAGGATGCCAGAACCAGCATGGGCAGTGTTGTCAGGATGGTCTGTTCTGTAAGTAATGTAGTCTCGTATGTAAAAACGTGATCGTTGAGTGAAGTGAGTTTCAGTCAGTAGTGCTATGTCTATGTGATTGTCATGGAGGAATATGTCCAGTTCGTCACGGTGGTTATGCAGGCCGTTAGCGTTCCACAAGAGGATAGCTAGGGGCTTTACACTCATCGTGAGACATTGAACGGGATTTCAGAAAGGATTCGAGTTAAAAGGGTGATAAGAGGTCTTATGGTTTCTTGAAGGTCTGAAAGGAAGGAATTCAGGATGGAGTATATGTCAGGTGAATTTGGATTAGTGAAGGGATTTGTATCAGTGGCATTAGGATTATGATTCGTTTGGGCATGAGGAATGTTTGTAGGCTGGAATCGTCGTGGGGTACGAGGAAGTACATTGGTTGATAATAGGGGAGGGGGATTTGGTTTTTGCTGGACATTTAGGACGGGTAAGGACTTGAAGAGGTTGCTCCGGTGGTAACTTAACCTGCAATGGTAGATGATTGGAGGGAGTTGGTTGAAGTGGAACTTTAGGTTGCGGTTTGGAGTTCTGGGGTTTGGATTGAGAGGCCGGAGGCGCCTGACGACGAATTTGTTGATTCTTTGGGATGAACGGTGTCTTCGAGGGTTGAGGGGTTATAATCTTGTCTGCTGAGGTAGAAGGCTGTGGTTTTTTGGTGTAAATCACACAACCTTTTAGCTGTGCAGGGTGTGCCTCACCGCAAAGAGCACATTTAGCTGGCTCATTAGGCGATCTTGGGCAGGTGTCAGATGAGTGAGGACCGGCGCATTTGACGCACCTGGCCTGATGAAAACAGTAGGACTTGGTGTGGCCTAAGTTTTGACATTTCGTGCACTGTACTATAGTTGGTCTTTGTCTTGGTTGTTCAAATCGAATAACTGAATATAAAAGTCTTGTAACCTGAAATATGCCGGGGTTATTTTGTGCCGGCTCCAAATCTACAAAAAATAATGGTAGAGGGCATTTTTCGGAGGGGTGTAAGACGCATGAAACGTGTCTAACAGAGTGCCCTATCTCTTCTAGTCCTCGTTTAATTGCTTCAGTGGGGGTCGTTGAGTGGAGTCCTCTTAAGACCACCCTGTATGCTTTTTCCTGCCTCAACTGGTAACAGTGAAAGTCATAATTTTTTTAATTTAAATATTGTATAAGTTTTTTATAACTCTCTTTAGAGTTAGTGTTAATTTTGATATCGTTGAGCCTTGAGAAACATCTGAAGTTAGTATGACCGATCAAGTCGGCGATTTCTTGACCGAAAGTCATGAAGTTGTTGATGTTACTAACAAATATAGGGGGTGGCTCTGGGTCAGTAAACCCTTGTGGCTCCGGGATCGGTTTAGAAATATTCGCTGCAACTGGAACGTTACTGGCTGATGTAGAAGGCGGACAACTCTAGACATTAGAGGAGGATGGGGCGGCTGAGATAGCCGGACCCGTGAGTTCATTTTTGCTGGCTGCAGTGGTACTGCGAGGTTTAGGAGGTGAATTGTTTTGATTAATTGCCTGTTTAGTTTTGGCCGATTTGTATTTTTTTTTTATTAGATGAATTCCCAAGCCCGGGATTTGAGTTTCGTTGCCTTTTGTGTCGTGTCCGCTGTAGGTATTGCAAATCAGACTCGCTTATCTCAGAGAAGGGTGTTTCTTCAGCCGAGTCGTCACAAGATGTATTCATGTCAGGATCCATGAATAAAACATACGCCGTAAAGAGAGAAAAATAATTTTAAAAAATAAATTGAAAAGAAAAAAAAAAGTGTATATACTTTTACAAATTAATAAAATTTACTACTTAAATTAAAAAGTACCTAAAAAACAAAAAAAAAAGTATCTAAACTAATAAAACTATTTACAATATTATATACAAATAACATAAAAATTAAAAAAACACATAATTATTTAATAACAACTAAGTAATAAAAAAAAAATGAAAAGTCTTCTAGAAGGAAAAAAAAAAATTAATAATAAAATGAAATAGTCTTTGAGAAATAAATCTAGAAAATATATATACAAGTCCTTCGTTACGATCTCGTAGCTGACAACAGTCTTGACCGTGACCTTATAAACACGATAAGGTGTACAGAAGGGATTTATCCCCTCCTCTTATCTAGTCCAGGCAGTCAACAGTCTAATACGTGCGTTATGAAAATAAGTGCACTCACCTCTCTATGTGCGATTGTTAATGGGTTCATTAGTTCAAAAACTCACTAATTAAAAGTTTTGGTAGATGAAATATCAATAACAGCGAGATGGCAAAGTAATAGTCACAGAGCGATACGTAAGTAGTACATTAGTAGCGGCCATGACACTTTGACTTAAGGGTGTTTTAAATTTTGAAAAAGAAGTAATTAAATTATCCATTCTCTAAGTAAGGATTAATAAACATATGGCTTTTTAATTGTTTTTTTCTGTCCATTTCTTTATATAGAAAAAACTGAGGTACAAGCTTGATGTATCAGGAATTTTCTGAAAAAAAATATATATATATTTTAAGAAAATGCCTGTGAAGTGGTAAATATATTGCAACAAATTGACCAAAGTTGAAAGTTAACAGATTCAAGTGATTTTTTTCTTTTGCTGAAAGAAACTGTGAAACGAAAAAAAATTAAAATTATCTGATAATAAATTAATATTTCACATTCTTGGTAATTTCTTATGTAAGAGGCTTTTGACAGAGTGAAGAAAGAAGATATAGAGAGGGCACTGTCTGAGCGTGGTGTAGACCGTGGAACAATCTTGGCAGTGATGAGTCTCTATAAAAAGATGAGGAATGTGATTAGGACCAGAAATCACATTTCAAAAGAATTTGAGACTACACTGGGTATCCGACAGGGCTGTAGCCTGAGTACTTTGCTCTTCATCATGGTTCTGGACTTGGCACTAAGGAGAACTAAGCCTATAATGAGGAAATTCCAGCTGGGGCACAGGAACTTGCACCCTACCAGATATTCCCTGATGGCCTTCGCTGAC
Source organism: Piezodorus guildinii (assembly GCA_023052935.1). Lineage (NCBI taxonomy): Eukaryota > Metazoa > Arthropoda > Insecta > Hemiptera > Pentatomidae > Piezodorus > Piezodorus guildinii. The sequence goes on from CM041293.1 coordinate 71,168,239, forward strand.
GACATCGTCTTGCTGGCTGCCAACGATCGAGACCTCCAACACAACATAAATGTCCTCCAAGAGGAATTATCCGCAATAAATATGAAGATCAATCCGGGGAAGACGAAATGCATGCGTATTGTAAAGAAACCTCGAAGGATAATGAGAGTAATACGGGTTGGAGGAGAGAGATTAGAGCAGGTTGACAGTTTTAAATATTCAGAGCTCATCTCAATGAGAGTGGCTACATAGACGAGGAAGTGGCCCAAAGAATTGGAGCAGCAGGCAAGATGTTCTGTATGGTCAGACGAGGTTTCCTTGGGAGAAGAGAAGTGACAAAGCGGACCAAGCTGGCAGTCTATAAATCGACATTCCTCCCTATTCTATTGTACTCCTCAGAATCGTGGACCCTCACCACAAAACACAGGAGTCAGATACAAGCGATGGAAATGAGGTATCTACGAAAAATAGAGAGGAAAACAAGAAGAGATAGAATAAGGAACGCCACCATACGGGCTAATCTCGATGTCAAACCGGCAGAGACCATACTGGAGGAGCAAAAACTGAGGTGGTTTGGACATCTTCTTAGGATGGATCCAGACAGAAATGCCAGGAAGACCTACGAGACCCGCACGGAAGGAAAAAGACCCAGAGGAAGGCCGCGCATCTCCTGGGAGGATAGTGTAAAGGAAGCATTCAGGAAACGAGGAATAAATTGGGACAGGAGAGCAGAGTTGGTGCAGGAGAGAGACAACTGGACCAGGCTCTATAAGCAGGACCCTCACACCGAACAGCGGTAGAAGGGGGAATGATTATGATGAAGAAGTTTTTGAAAATCTTAAATATTTGGTTTAATAATAAGAAATGTCAATGTCCAAATAGTGGAGAACTGTGAATTCTTCAAAATAATGGAGAAGTTTGGATGGAAATAATATCACATGAAATCTTTTTGCTGAACGATTTAAAATAAATTAGTACAAATAAAAATTATATATCCCCAAATGTATGAAAACAAGCAAGATATAAAAAATATGTTTGTACACTCTTTGATGCCTTCAGTATTAACTTCTTAGTATGGATTCCAACTTCACAGTGAGGGATAAGTAAATCTGAAGTTTAATTTAGTTGATCTTTTGTTTCTTTATATCCACTTTGGAACTTTATTCAAGAGGTTAACACGATTTCAAATTATTATTAACCGAATCAGTATTAGGAGTTACCTGCATCATGGTGGTTAGCATAACAGCCTCCTATGCCCAAGGTCCCAGGTTCAAACCCACAGGCGCCCCTAGGATTTTTAAATGGGAGCAAAAAATCCTTAGTTATGCCGTCCTTCGGAGGGGACGTTACAGGATGGTCCCGAGCCTGTGATATGTCAGGCACCCGTTAAAGATTCCTATCCTAATTAAACCTGAATAGGCAAAATTTAGGACTCCCACTGTAGGTAGCATCGTCCGATTAGCCACAGCAGCATAAAATGGATGTTAAATAAATAACCAAACCAAACCGAAAAAGTATTAATATGTAAAATATTTATGTACAAAGGTACACAGTGATTTGTATATGTAATTTATGTATACAAATTAAAATTTAAAAAAATTCATCACCCTTATTAATCCTTAAAACAAATTGTATTTATCCTAGTGTCAAGTTACGTTACACATCATATGGGACTACTGTAAGACTTGTTCGTTTTATATTATTAAATTTATTCCTCAGTAATTACTCGACTTTACTATTGAAGGTTGAAGACTTTTAAATACCAATTATCATGAGTTATCAATGACTATTACTGGATATTTTAATGTTACTTTCCGTTCAGAAGAATCTCAACCATTGTTTGAGTTTTTGGGAGTAAATTGAATTAATTGATGAATAATTCTCCAGTTAATAAATTGTAGTGTATATACCTTTTGGTAATAGATATTTGGTGGAGAGGAACATATGAGAGGAGGTTATAGAGTGTGGTATGTTTTGAGAGATCATGGTTAAATTGTAACATGTTTAATAAAGTGTTGTTAATAAAGTTGAAATATTGCATTTAAGTAAAGTGTTGTTAAGAAAGTTGAAATCTTACATTGGCGACGAGGATAACTATGGAAAACTTACCACTACCAACTTTTAATATTTCACAAGATGGAAATGATTGGAAACGTTGGAAAAGGAGTTTTGAATTATATCTACAAGCCAAAAATATAACCTGTGATAGACGTAAGAAAGCTTTGTTGTTAGCAACGGGGGGTTTTGAGCTACAGGATATTTATTTTTCCCTATCTGATTTGCAAGAAAAAGAGGAAGATGAGAAAAATAACCTTCTTTACTCAAGGGCTGTTTCTGCTTTAGATAAATATTTTATCCCAAAGGTTAATTACACTTATGAGCGTTATATGTTTCGACAAATTACACAGGAATCAGACGAAAATATTGAACACTATCTGTCCAGGCTAAGAACTCAAGGTAAAAACTGTAATTTTGGAGACTTTTTAAATCATCAACTTTGTGATCAAATTGTAGAACATTGCAGATCTTCTGAACTAAGGAAGGAACTATTAAGAAAATCTTCGTTGGATGTTGATGAAGTTTTGGAGATAGCCAAAAGTTTGGAGGCGTTACAAGTGCAGCAGGCAGCTTACGGAAAGGATAAGTCTAAAATGGAAGAAGAATCGATTCAGGCAATAAATAAAAATAAAGGTAACTTTTCCAGTTCTAATAGTTTTAAGCGATCATGTTATAGGTGCGGATCACAAAAACATTTGAGTACATGTGACTCATGTCCAGCATTAGACAAAAATTGCACGAAATGTAATTTAAAGGGCACTTTGCTAGATATTGTCGGACCAAATTGGGCAAGTCACACACGAAAGGGAACGTAAATAGAGTCAATTGTGAGGTATCTGATTCGGATGATGGGGTGAGGGCATTTTTGTCGTTTCAGGCCTGAAGAGAAATAATAACGCCATTCTCACGTGTCAAGTTGGAGATGTTCCTCTCGAGATGTTAATTGACTCAGGGGCCGATTGTTGTGTGATAGATAAAGTAACTTGGGAAACTTTGCTAAGCAAAGGATTTGTTCCAATATCCGTAAATTATGATGTAAATAATAAAGTTTTACATGCATATGGTGCGAATTCAAGTTTAAATGTAAGGTTAAAATTTAAAGCTCACATACAAGCTGGAAATAAAGTTGTAGAAGAAAATATTTATGTAATTTCAGAAAAGGCAATGCCGGTGATCGGGAAAAACACGGCGGAGAAGCTAGGTGTCTTGCGGATAGGATTATCCCAACAACACATTCGACAATTGACATTAAAACCGATGAGTAAGCTTAGGAATTTCCAGATGGAGATTCGAATGGATCCTAATATTGAACCAGTTTATCAGCCTTACAGAAGATTCCCTTTATCTATCAGAAAAAAAATCGAGCAGCGGCTCTTAGAGTTGGAACAAAGAGATATTATAGAACAGATTGACGGTCCAATCTCATGGTCGTCTCCATTGGTACCAGTTTTGAAGAAAAACGGCGAGGTAAGATTATGTTTAGATTTAAGGAGAGTTAATGAAGCCGTATTACCTGAAAAGTATCCGATACCGACCATTGAAGATTTTTTACCCAAACTGGAGGGTAGTAAAATATTTTCGGAACTTGATCTAAAAGATGCATTCCACCATATAGAATTGTCCGAAGATAGTCGTTATGTAACTACATTTCATACCCCAAACGGGTCTTACCGATTCAAGAGGTTAGTTTTCGGGTTAAAAACTGCTCCCGAAAAATTTCAACCGGTAATGGAGAAAATATTAAAAGACTGTGAGGGTGTTTGTATTTTTATTGACAATATTTTTGTCCATGGTCCAAATAAAGAAATCCATGACGAACGTTTAAGGAAAGTTATGGAGTTGCTTGTTAGCGTGGGATTAGAGTTAAACAGAGTGAAATGTAAATTTGGAAAAACTGAAACGGAATTTCTCGGTCACAAAATTAATTAAAATGGGATACTGCCACATACAGAAAAAACGGAAACAATGAAAAAATTTCGTGAGCCAAAGACGAAATAAGAACTTAGGAGTTTTCTTGGACTTATTACGTTTGTGGGAAGGTTTATTCCAAATTTAGCCACTCTGACCCATCCATTGAGAGATTTACTAAAAAAAAATGTTCATTCCAATTTTGGGCCAACTCAACATTCTGCCTTTACAACTTTAAAGCAAGAATTAGAAAACCCTAGAATATTAGGATTCTACTCACCTGATGATCCAACGGAGGTGTTTGCCGATGCCAGTCCCGTCGGTTTAGGAGCGGTCTTAATACAGAAAGGTAAAAACGGACCGAGAGTAATATGTTTTGCTAGTAAAGGCTTGACTGACATTGAAAAACGATATAGCCAGACAGAAAAGGGAGCGTTGAGTTTAGTTTGGTCTGTGGAAAGGTTCCGTACGTACCTTTACGGTAAACCTTTTGATCTTATAACTGATCATCGTCCTCTAGAATTTATATTTAATCCTAAATCTAAACCATGTGCTCGTATTAAAAGGTGGGTTTTACGACTTCAGTCTTTTTCGTTTCGTGTTAAATACATTCCAGGTACAAGAAATATCGCTGATGTATTGTCAAGGTTAAGTGTTGATAGTGCTAAAACATTTTGGAAGACAACCGAACATCATTTATGCCAAATAACACTGAATTCTTTGCCATTGGCATTGAAGTTTGAAGATTTAGAGCAGACAGTGGAAAATGATGACGAGATGCAAGAAGTAAAGAATTGCTTATTGATAGGAAAATGGCCAAAGGGTATGAGTACATATCAAAATGTTAGTCAAGAACTTTCAGTAGCTGGCACGGTTATTTTAAGAGGAACCCGCATAGTTATACCTAAAAACCTAAGGGAAACGGTCTTGAAATTGGCACATAAGGGCGATCCAGGAATAGTTGGAATGAAAAACAAGTTGAGAGAAAAGGTTTGGTGGCCTGGTATTGATAAAGATGCAGAAAAAACTGTCAAATGTTGCATGAGCTGTCAAATTGTTGGTCAAGCCCCCTTGCCTGAGCCTATGAAGAGACGGGAACTACCCAGCGAACCATGGGTCGACATTGCATTAGATTTTAAAGGCCCTTTGAGTACAGGAGAGCATCTATTAGTTATTACTGACTATTTTAGTAGGTACATGGAAGTTATAGTTTTGAAGAAAATAACTTCTGAATAAAACTGTTAAAAATCTTATAAAGGTGTTTTCAAGATACGGATTACCTCAAACAATTACAGTTGACAATGGGAAACAATTTAATTGCGAACTTTTCCGTGGGTTTTGTGAGCGACAGGGTATCAAAATATTTTTTTCGCCACCATTTTGGCCTCAGGCAAATGGTGCAGTTGAGCGTCAAAATAAAACTTTAGTCAAAGCTCTGAAAATTGCTGACCTAGAAAGAAAAAATTGGAAGGAGGAACTTACATCTTTCCTTGCGGAATACCGTGTGACACCGCATACAGTTACCGGAGTCTCACCATCAGAGTTATTCTATGGGCGGAAAATCCGAAGTGAAATTCCAACCTTGTCCCTGGTTATGCCAAACATTGAAGAAATTCGAGAAAGGGACTCTCTTTTGAAGTTAAAAGGCAAGCAATATGCAGATTTTACTCGAAGAGCAGAAACCAAAGAATTTCAGCCTGGCGATATAGTGTTAAAGAAGGTGGACAAACCACTACACCAACTGATGCCAACTTTCAACCCCAACCCTTTTAAGGCGATAGAGAAAAATGGTTCAATCATTACGGCGGAAGCATCGGACGGTAGAAGGATCATCAGGAATAGCAGTGCTTTCAAAATGCTATTACCTGCTGTGGATGAAGAGGAGATGAAACTGACGTCGGAGGAAGGGGACCAAAAGGAAGAGGTTGAAGAAGTGGAAAAGGAGCCTATCCAAGAGCCACAAACTGCTTTTGAAAACCAACCCAGGGATCAGCGGCAGAAAGCGGGCACTTCCGGCTTATTTAAAAGACTTTGATTTGAGTATACAATAATTAATAACTTTTCATTGGTATGAGAGGGGTGTAGTGTATATACCTTTTGGTAATAGATATTTGGTGGAGAGGAACATATGAGAGGAGGTTATAGAGTGTGGTATGTTTTGAGAGATCATAGTTAAATTGTAACATGTTTAATAAAGTGTTGTTAATAAAGTTGAAATATTGCATTTAAGTAAAGTGTTGTTAAGAAAGTTGAAATCTTACATACATACAAGAATAATAATTGAATGAATTTATTTATCATGTAAAATGCTTGATATAAATAAGTTTAAATATTACTGTTGTTATATTATCAATATATATTTTGTTAAATTCTTACATGACTTGTTTATTTTTTACTTAATTGTCATATGTCACAATATCAAAGAAGTCTTACTTCAATCGCTCGTAAAGGTTACATGCACTAAAGTTTTTATTATGTATGTTTGACCTTAACCCTACATGTAAAATACATCTTAAATAATGTATCCTGCTGCCTAAATGGACAGTCCAGAACGGTGGGAGCTTTCAGGGGCTATAAGAACCATCTATATGGCAGTAGTGCTGGCATCCTGAGGTACAATATGTATCCCCAGCATGGAATCTTCTCACTCTTACCTGAATGCTGGAAGCTATTGTAATTATGGAGTGAGAATAGATGGTGTTGATGGAGGAAAAGTCAGTCTAGACCATATGCTGGCTGTGCTGACAAGCTACACTAAAGCTGCTACTTTTCATGCTAGCCATTTGGGAAATGATGTTTGATCAGTTATTAGGGGAAAAGGACACAAGTTTTCAAGAAACGGCTTTTGACGATGATATGGTGGTTATAGTGCCCAGGAACAACGCACCAGGCTGATTGCTGACATGCAACTATGTGCAAGCAGGGTAAATTCAAGAGAAAGTTTACATTACACCACACATGGGATAGCTTAGAGACAGAGTGATCTGCTCCCTCAATGGACTGTAGGTGTAGGCTTTCTGGGATGAGGCTTCATGCTACTAGAACAATCTATGTAGGAGTTGTGGTGTGTGTCCTTAGGTATGCTTCCTTAAAATGGAATAATCTTTCATAAACTCTAAAAAGGAAGCTTAAGACAATTAAAAAAATGGCTCAACTAATTATTACAGAACCATTTCTCATAAGGCAAAGCAGGTAATAGCTACAGAAATTCCTCTGGACATCATGGATCTGAACCTAATGGTGTGGAATGACGCCAACAATTTTGATTGAAGAGGGAGGTTTGAAGTGATTTTAAAAGAAGAAATAGCAGCACTCCTTCAATTCCACTAAAGACAGGTTTTAAAATGGATTCTTAGTCCATTTGTTGGTTTCCGACTGGGATGATAAGTAATATGTGGTCCCTTAGCTTCTCCTTCCGAAATCATATTCTCACCTAATGAGTTTAGTAAGCTAGGTCCAAAATGGTGGTAACATGTCAAGTCGGAGGATCTGGGTAGGGATCAATGAGAAAAGAGGCTTTGATTGGGCAGCTTTGGGTAATCTGTATCTCGCCATGGATATGAGCACCTTTTTAAGAGTAGGTGACAGATAAAGTTCGATATCAACAGGTCAACATAGCAGCGAGTGTCTACCTTATAGCTTTATAGTAAATAACTTGGCAAACGTCAAGTAGCGATCAAATACTAGGAGCATGCTCTGGCACTGTCAGCTGAAGCGTTGTCATGGTGGAGGTACCAGGTGTCCATTCAAGACATTAGTCACCGGGTTTTCATTGACGCAAAGACTTTATGAATGCCCAGCTCAGTTTTCCACGAAGCAATGACTGTCTTCTGTAACGAAAACGACACGCTCTTGAATTCTAATTGATATTTAATAGTAATTAATTGTTAATAAAAATTGATGTTTCGTTGTTTAGGGTTCGCCGAGAACTTCTTAATAATTGCTGATTAAGCCTACTCCTTCTTGATTGATTTCACGTATTAGTTCTTTAGATTTTAAACAATTTTGTTTATTAGCAAAAAATATGAAGTTGTTTAATCAAACTTTATACAAATATAGACTAAGCTTTGAAACACACAGCACATATTGTTACAAATCAAAATTTGTGTAAACGATATTTATTATTAGATTTATCTCAACTTTTTTAATTCGGTGCACTACGAATTTAAGCTGTTGACATTAATAAAAGTAGTAATATCCGAGATTTCTTCAAATATCATATGGCAATGATTCACAATCGTTTTAATTATTATTTTATTTTTAACGAAAATGAAAACATTCTAGAATGGTATTTTGAAAAATTGTTAAGATGAAGTTCCTCCTTCATTTAAAAGTTATAGCTCAATAATGTGGGATCGGTGATGTTATCATAATCAAATAATGCTTCATTTGTAATTCGAAGCTATATGTGGCAATCGGAGGATAAAACTAAAGAAATGAAAATTATGAGGATAGAACTGATTTCTAGGTTTTATGAACGACTGCCCTGTGGAAGGAAATGACATTAAGGTACCAAGTGATCCATATTTATTAAATATAAGCTGTAAGTTGATTAAAAGAAACCGTAGTTGTTTGTTGTTATCCGTTGTTATAGATAGTTATAAATTCGTTTTTTGAAACTAACGTTGAGTTGCCCCTAAACTATGGTTTGACAATTGGCTACTTCTGAATTAAATTATGTTTATTCGTGCAAGGCTAAGAAGTTTTGAGTAGTTTCAAGGATCTGATGCATTTCGATAATCTTCAATGTCAGATTTACTGTCATTTATTAATGAAATCCCTGAAAATAGTCAAAATCTACTTGTCGACAAAAGACAGTACGTTACGTTATACTCCTAGTCCAGACTTTCAAAAAAGCGGAAACCCTAACCCCAGTCACTAAATCAGGGAATCCGAAGAGAAGAAAATCCACGTATTAGAGTGTATGCCGCGTGAAAAGGGAGGGATAATAGGTAGATGTGAATTGTTGAGAAAAATAATTGGACCAGGGTAAGAATTAGAAGACATCAATCAGCAGGGTATAAATATTGATAGTACCTCGCCCACAAAGAGATGACTTGTGAATTAATAAGTACAGTACAAATACGATATAAAAGATACAAACCATGCAAAAGTTTTGTTGAAAAACACGTTTTTACTTGCCAATCAATAGGTGGGAAATACATTGCACCTCCATAGAAATTAAAAATCTTTCGGTGTTAGTGATAAATGTGTTAATCGTTGCGTGATCTGCCAACATCAATCTTCAAGCTATTCTTGAATAATATGAACACATTACGTCAGCCTGTATTAGTGTCTATGCCCGATGCTAGGAGAGGTGCACTGTGTGACAATTTCGTTATTCTTCGGTTGGCGCGACAGACCCTTGCCCGCGCGGATTGGTTTCCTAAGATTCCTCACCGCGATTTTCTGTGATACTTTTATGGATTAGGTAGGGTCGTAATTCCCTACGCCTATCTTTGTAAGTAGCCACCAGTTGGCTGACTGGTATTACATACCCAAGAGGGGAGAGGTTAGTGAGCGATTCCCATTGAATTACATGCTTGAGAAAGTCCTAGTCCTCCCGGGATTGAGATTCGAACTCATAACCTTTGGCGTGGTGGATTAGCGCGCTAGCCACACAGCCACGGGCTCCCCAAATGTAAATACATGATTTAATTTTTCTCTTTAAATCACTAAAATTCAAATTCAATGCCGATATAATTAGAATCACGTCAAAAATAAAATCGGCGTTGGATCTGTGTGGCAAAAGTTTCGAGTCAAACTAACATGCTCAGACTTGTACAGTTGTTCTTGCTTTGTTGGAATTTTATCTTCTCTTATTCCTGGGATCACTTGTAGCTGGGTGGCTAGCGTAACAGCCCTCCCATGCTAAAGGTCACGGGTTCAAACCCGCAGGTGGTCCTAGGATTTTTTAATGGGAGTAAAAAATCCTTAGTTACGCCGTCCTTCGGAGGGGACGTTAAAAGGTGGTCCCGAGCCTGTGCGATGTCAGGTACTCGTTAAAGATTCCTATCCTAATAAAACCTGGATAGGCAAAATTTATGACTCCCACTGTAGCATCGTCCTATTAGCCATAGTAGCATAAAGTGACGTTAAATAAATAAACAAACAAACAATTCTCTTATTCCACTTTTAATTACACCCTTTTGTCTTATATGGTTTAGATATGTTTAAATCAATTCGCTTATTATGTCATGGATTTGCAACTTTCTATTTTTAACCCTAGGTGCCGTAAAACAAAACAGCGACGTAAGAAAGACAAAATTGCCGTCAAAATCCTCACCTTTTAAAAAGTGAGTATCTTATCCTTCAACTAAATCCTAAATCTCCCAAATCACAGGAGAACAAAATGTCATAGCCAGCATAGCCAGTCTCTAGGAAATCCCAAGTCACGGAATGTACAGTCAAAGAAAATGGCGGTAGGCGTTTGTGAGATTGGGATAGTGCACTGCGATTGGCCAGTTAGAGACATCTAGGAATAAAGGGAGACTAGTAGTTAAACAAATGAGATGGAGTGTGTTCAAAATAGTCACATCAATTGGAAACAGCATTGTGAGTGCGGGAGCTACAGAGTATATATGATTATATCTGAAATATATTCATTCTTAAAAGTTACATTATTATTATTTTAATTGGTATTTTTTTAAATGATGAACAGTAAATAGTTTACCGTGTGATTCTAATAGTTTCTTACTATTTTTGTAATAATTTATTAATCGCCACCAGAACCATCTCATCCCTCATAATCATTTATATAGCATTTCCAAGTCAATTGTAACCTTTTCCAAGTCAAATGTAACTTTTTCCAAGTCAAATGTAACCTTTTCCAAGTCAAATGTAACCCTTTCCATTTCAAATGTCACCTTTTCCATTTCAAATGTCACCTTTTCCAAGTCAAATGTCACCTTTTCCATATCAAATGTTACCTTTTCCAAGTCAAATGTCACCTTTTTCTTCACTTCTAGCCTTAAATATTCCGTTTTATTTATTTATTTATTGAAAAATAATTAGTTTAATTAAAATTATGACTTTTTTAATAATTTTGGCATATCCTATCGCTATTTTTTTCTGTTTTTTAGATATTTGATATCAAGTTTTGTTTTTTACGAACTAATATTTAAAAAAATTAATTATTGTCTATTTAGTTTTAAGATAGTTGTTGATTTTGAATTTTTAGAGGGGAGGGATACTTTTTGGGAATAATTAATGTGTTTTCGGGTATTATAATTACCTTTTTTCGAGATGTATTTTTTATCGCTCGCGTGCATATTAACTCGCATTTACTTTTAATGTTTTTTATTGATATAGGGATTGATTAATGGGCTTTCGGGTGGTTATGATTACGTTTTTCGAGCGGTATTTTTTATCGCCCTCGATTATTTTAACTACAATTCACTTTTTAAGTTTTATATTGATATAAGGATTAATTATCGTGCTTTCGGGTGGTTATGATTACGTTTTTCGAGCTATATTTTATATCGCTCTCGCTTATTTTAACTAAAATTTACCTTTTATGTTTTTATTGATATAGGGGTTAATTAATGTGCTTTCGGGTCGTTATGATTACGTTTTTTTGAGCTCTATCTTTTATCGCTCATGCGCATTTCAACTCGCATTTACTTTTAATGTTTTTAATTGATGTAGGGATTAATTAATGTGCTTTCGGATGATTATGCTTACGTTTTTCGAGCTATATTTTATATCGCTCTCGCTTATTTTTAACTAAAATTTACTTTTTATGGTTTTTATTGATATATGGGTTGATAATTGTGTTTTTGGGTTCTATAAATACGTTTTTTTAGTTTTATTTTTTTATCGCTTTCACGTATTTCAACTCGCATTTACTTTTAATGTTTTTTATTGATATAGGGATTACTTAATGTGCTTCCGGGTGGTTATGATTACGTTTTTCGAGCTGTATCATTTATCGATCTTGCGTATTTCAACTTGCATTTACTTTTATTCTTTGTATTGTTATAGGGATCTATACTTGTGTTTTAGTGGGGTTATGAAAACGTTTAAGAGCTTTATTATTATCACTCTTGCAGATTTCAACTCGCCTTTTTTTTATGTTGTTTTTTTTATATTGGGATTGAATATTTTTTTTTTGGTTCTCATTATAACGTTGCTGGAATATACATAAAGTAAACGTTTAGCTTTTTTTTTATATTTATTATTATTTTTTATAAAAGGATTAGTTATAGTTCCTTTTTTTAGCGACCTTAGTAAGTTTTTTCAACTAAATATTTTTATAAATAATTGAGGTATCGTTTATTCTATTTTCAAGTGTTCTTATAAGATTAATTTAACCTTATTTGTTATCGCTTTTACTCATTTTAAGTTACTGTTCCTATTTCATAAATATTCGATGGAGGGATCGTTGATAGTGTTTTGGGAAATACTAATAGAGTTTATGACATTTTTCTAAAGCTAGTGCACATTTTAACTTAAATGAAAAGTGATCAAGATAAATGCGCAATCGCGATGTAAAGTCCAGATCAAAAACGTAATCAGAACCTGCAAAAACACAAAATAAAATTAAAAGTAAATGCGAGTTGAAATAAGCATGAGCGATAAAAGATAGAGCTCAGAAAAACGTAATAATAACCACCCGAAAGCACATTAATTAATCCCTATATCAATAAAAAACATTCAAAGTAAATGCGAGTTGAAATAAGCATGAGCGATAAAAGATAGAGCTCATAAAAACGTAATCATAACGACCCGAAAGCACATTAATTAACCCCTATATCAATAAAAAACATAAAAAGTAAATTTTAGTTAAAATAAGCGAGAGCGATATAAAATATAGCTCGAAAAACGTAATCATAACCACCCGAAAGCACAATAATTAATCCCTATATCAATATAAAACGTAAAAAGTAAATTTTAGTTAAAATAAGCGAGAGCGATCTAAAATATAGCTCGAAAAACGTAAGCATAATCATCCGAAAGCACATTAATTAATCCCTACATCAATTAAAAACATTAAAAGTAAATGCGAGTTGAAATGCGCATGAGCGATAAAAGATAGAGCTCAAAAAAACGTAATCATAACGACCCGAAAGCACATTAAGTAACCCATATATCAATAAAAACATAAAAGGTAAATTTTAGTTAAAATAAGCGAGAGCGATATAAAATATAGCTCAAAAACGTAATCATAACCACCCGAAAGCACAATAATTAATCCTTATATCAATATAAAACTTAAAAAGTAAATTGTAGTTAAAATAATCGAGGGCGATAAAAAATACCGCTCGAAAAACGTAATCATAACCACCCGAAAGCCCATTAATCAATCCCTATATCAATAAAAAACATTCAAAGTAAATGCGAGTTGAAATAAGCATGAGCGATAAAAGATAGAGCTCAAAAAAACGTAATCATAACGACCCGAAAGCACATTAAGTAACCCATATATCAATAAAAACATAAAAGGTAAATTTTAGTTAAAATAAGCGAGAGCGATATAAAATATAGCTCAAAAACGTAATCATAACCACCCGAAAGCACAATAATTAATCCTTATATCAATATAAAACTTAAAAAGTAAATTGTAGTTAAAATAATCGAGGGCGATAAAAAATACCGCTCGAAAAACGTAATCATAACCACCCGAAAGCCCATTAATCAATCCCTATATCAATAAAAAACATTAAAAGTAAATGCGAGTTAATATGCACGCGAGCGATAAAAAATACATCTCGAAAAACGTAATTATAATACCCGAAAACACATTAATTATTCCCAAAAAGTATCCCTCCCCTCTAAAAATTCAAAATCAACAACTATCTTAAAACTAAATAGACAATAATTAATTTTTTTAAATATTAGTTCGTAAAAAACAAAACTTGATATCAAATATCTAAAAAACGGAAAAAAATAGCGATAGGAAATGCCAAAATTATTAAAAAAGTCATAATTTTAATTAAACTAATTATTTTTCAATAAATAAATAAATAAAACGGAATATTTAAGGCTAGAAGTGAAGAAAAAGGTGACATTTGACTTGGAAAAGGTAACATTTGAAATGGAAAAGGTGACATTTGACTTGGAAAAGGTGACATTTGAAATGGAAAAGGTGACATTTGAAATGGAAAGGATTACATTTGACTTGGAAAAGGTTACATTTGACTTGGAAAAAGTTACATTTGACTTGGAAAAGGTTACAATTGACTTGGAAATGCTATATTTTAAAGTATTCTTAATACTGTCATAAATAATTAACCTTTTTTAGCAACAAAGCAATACAGAGGTCATAAGAAGTTATCAAGATGCTAGATTCAAACCGAAAATGTGATGATTTCGGAAATCAAGCAATCCAAAATAGGACGAAAACGCCTTTGTTATTTCAGTAAGTTGTTTTCTATTGAGCCTTACTTATAAGGTATTTATTATTTTATCATAAGTTATCTGCGTAAAAACCAAATATTGCAAACACCATTCGACATGGCATTTAATCCATATTTTTGTATTTGTCAAGTTCTATTGGAAGGCTGATTAAAAATATCTTAAATAGTTAACCAATTTTTACTTTATCTTACCTACATACATACATATTTGGCGCAATAACCCGTTACCAAAGCCTCAAACAAGTAAAGCATGTTCTCATTTGTTTTGGTGAAGGCCCAGGCCTCTGATCCATATGTAAGAATCGGACGAACCAAAGTCTTATATAAACCTATCTTGGTCTTGTTTGAGAGGTTCCTACTTTTAAAGTATGTTGCTAGCCCGAAATAGGTCCGATTGGCTGCGGCAATTCTTCGGTTGATCTCCTTGGATAGGATAGGTCGTTTTGAGAGTTTATTTCCGATCCAAGATAAACGAAACTTTGTACTCTCTCAAGCCTGTACGGCCCGACTGCTGGCCCTATTCTCAAGTACTTTGTCTTGGCTTCATTGATGACCAAGCCAAGAATCCTTCTTTCAGGACTAGCTCAGATCTGGCAGATATGTTAAAGTCATCTGCGTATTCCAATAACTGGACCGTACAGTTGAAAAATGTGGCCCGTGTTTGGATTCTTGATCGACGAACTGCTCTCTCTACCACCAAATTAAAGAGAAGTCATGCAAGTGCATCACCCTGTCCCACGCCGCAATTCGTGTCCGGGTTCGGAGATCCGACACGAACTATGAACTGTTCGAGCACAGCATGGTCATCCTCACTAAACGAATCAACTTCCTGGCTGGGTATGTTCATTTCCTCTAGCACCAGGTAGGGTTCGGGTCGTGTTACGCTATCATACGCAGAATTGAAAAGCAGAAAAAGATGGTGCGTAACCATCCTGTATTCCTTTGTTTTTTCCAGAATCATTCTCAGGGAGAAGATCTGGTCCATTTCACTTATAATGAAATATTTAGTGAGGGAAAGTATTGCGATCATGAAAATTTTCGAATTCCAGTTTTCGTCGGAAATACACGTTTTAGGGTCTCCCGAGTCCAAATGACCAAGTCCCGAAAAAGGTCTGTGTGTGTGGTAAGTCTAGCGCGAAAACCATAAGTCGTACGAAACTGAAATTTCATATGTAAGACAACTATACGCCTGAGATGGTATAGCAACTTTTTCATTAAAATCGGCGAACCAGAAGAGCCACTTTACATCATTATTACCTTATTACAATTTTATCAAAAACGGCTCAAACGATTTAACTAAACCTGCTATAGTGATGTAAAAATTAATGGGCTTTAATATCATGTAGATTTCATTCTGATTCAAATAGTCTGACAAGGCTTAAATGTCGTTATTTTAAATTTTCTTCCTCTAAACTACGTTTAATTTTGTAGATTCTATAAACTATTTATAATTGATAAAAATATGTTAACAAAAATTATATTAAAAAAATATTTTTGTTTTTCTCGTTTAGTTGGTAATCGAATTCGGTCAACTTTTATATTCAGCAGCTTTTTATCAATTCTTCTGAATCCATAAAATTTAAGGGACTTTAGAGTAAAACATTTAAAATATCGGCATTTAAGCGCTATTAAACTATTTCAATCAGAAGAAAACCTCTGCATGATTAAAACTCATGACATTTTACATTTATAGATAAAATTGTTTAAGCCGTTTTGGGGGAAATCGGAAAATAGGTGCAAAATGCATGGTATAAAGAGGCTGTTCTGGTTCGTCGATTTTGTTGAAAAAGTACTGTAACATCTCGGACGTATGTATAGTTGTCTTAAATATGAAATATCAATTTCATACGACTTTTGATTTTTGTGCCATATTTACCATACACACAGACCGACCTTTTTTTCGGAACTTGGTCATTTATAGTGAGGAGACCCTAAAACGTGTATTTCCGTTGAAAGCTGGAATTAGAAATCTTTTACAAACGCAATACTTTACCTTAATATTAATATGATTAATTAATATACCTATATAAATTGGTAGGTGAAGGTAATTATGTAAACACTTTTTCAATTATACTGGTAAATTAATCTATACGCGTTTATTAATAAGCCTAAAAAATCTGGTGCGGGCAACACACGACTTTCACTTACCTCCATTTTTTAAATCAATGAAAGAATTTTCAAATACAGTTAGAGATAAAAATACGTGAAATTATTAAGTAATTAATCAAATTGAATTTATATAGAAACATGTGTTTTATTAAAAAATCTATTATATTATTATCTAAAATAATCAGTTAGTTTTATGTTCGTTTCATCACTCTCTATTAACTTTTAAAACCTTGTGTATGAGATGATATTTTTTCTAAAATCTTTAGCTTTCCAACGGTATATCACACATGTATATTACTGCTCTTATGTTCAAAAACGAAAAATTGCATTAAAAAAATATTGTTTCTGTTTTCTCCTTTAGTTGGGTATCGAATTTATTCAATTTATATATTTACCTGTTTTTCATCAGCGTTAACAAGATAATCTAGTTATTATTATTGAATCTACAAAATTAAAGGTACTTTAGGGGAAGAAAATTTAAAATATCGGCATTTAAGCCCTGTCAAACCATTTTTATCTAAATAAAACCTACATGATATTAAAGCCCATTAAATTTTACATCGATATAACGAGTTTAATTAAAATCGTCGGAACTGTTTTTGAAAAAATCGAAAAAAGGTGCAAAATGCATGGTATAAAGTGACTATTCTGGTAATTTCATTTTGATGAAAATAGTTTTGTCACGTCTCGGGCGTATAATTGTCTTAAATATGAAATTTCAGTTTCATAGGACTTACCGTTTCCGCCCGGGAGTTACCACACACACACACACACACACAGACACACACACACACACACACAGACCTTTTTGCGGGACTTAGTTATTTGGACTCAGGGGACCCTAAAAAGTGTATTTCCGTTGAAAACTGGAATTCGAAAATTTTCACGATCGCAATACTTCCCCTTACTATATATAGTAAGTGAAAGTAAAAATTAATAATGACATTAATATTATAGTTTAATTTATTTTATATTTTCAGAAAAGAAAACAGTAATAGAACATTTCAACCAGCAAGACCATCCAGATACCAAGCAACTCCATATTCAGTCGTGGACATAAAGACTAAGATAATGCAAACGACTCATTTTTCTCCAGAGTTGAAGAACATTAAAAAAAAGCGAAAGAAAAAAAGTTTGCTAACTTTGAAACATTCACCTCCACGAACAGTAAACAAGGAAATAAAGGAGATTGAAAATTCTCTTTGCCGTCTTACAAAGAAATTAGAAAAAGAACGCAGAGAAGAAGTTACCAATGACACAAACGAATCTTCAGAGAGTTCCAAAGCAGAACAAATACTATCTGTAACTAGCTCCACGGCAACATCGATTAATTATAAGTTGAACAAAAACCCAAAAGATTTCAACAAACGAAAACACAAAGTAATAGATAGCATACCTTCGGTTATCCAAAAATATACTAACCAACAAGAAATATATGAACATTCAAGGGTAAAAAATAGTTTGGAGCCAATCAGACCTCTGATCTCAGATAACAAAACTGGATTGGTATCGTTATCAAATAACAGATCTTTACAGTGTGGAATTGGTTATAGGAAATTAAAAAAGATTCATCAGAGATTAGACCGTGTCAGGGAATTTCTAAAAAGTATTAATGCCATGGAAATAAAACCATCTATATGCAGTGATGGGATAAATCATAAGGACACTCCACCAAAGAAAAACAGCTCCCCTAATTTACCTGAAGGGGCGGACACGAATGAGAATGACCATTACAGGAATATACAGAACATTGTAAAAGCCCGAAGGATTTTGAACAGAAATAGGCTGTTCGCATCAAGACCTCCCTTGCTAGAAACTGTCATAGAGGAACCAGAAAAGGTAAGATAAAAGAAAATATGAAATATATACTATAGATTATATATATATATATATATATATATATATATATTATATATATATATACACACACACACACACACATATATATATATAGAATAGAATAGAATAGAATAGGGTCCCTTAAGAACAATATGATATGTACAATTAATATATACAATGTGTCTGGCCACAAGACCAAAGGATTATACTTAATTTTTATTTACAAAGCTTTAAGAAGAAAAGTAGGATACAACAAAACAAAAGAGTAAAATAACTAAAAGAGTAAAATAAATGAATAACTTCTGATATGTTGAACAAAATTTAACATTGAAACTGATTCATAATAATTGATCGATACAGAATCATGAACAATAAATAATAAATTTTCTTTTTGAATAGATATTTGATTTGAAAACTCAGGCTTGTGGAGCGTCTGTTTGAGATGACAATAGGTACTCGAACAGCTGGGAATTGAATGATGGTAGGGAAGAAGCATGGCGGATTTGAGTAGGTAGGGAATTCCAGAGAGTAGTAGAGCGGACAAGAAAGGAATGTTCAAAACTTGTTGTTCTGTGGGCAGGAATATAAAGGTCAGAATGGCGCGATCTTGTTTGGAGCGAGCTGGCGGACGATTTAAATTGCAGAAGTATGTGGATATAGGGAGGTAGCTGGGAGTTGATAGTTTGGTAAAGGAATGATCCAAGGAAATATTGTCTGCGGTTTGAGGGAAGGAGCCACTTTAACTCACTGTATAAATGGGTCACATGAGACCTCTTCGGTGTGCCAAGGACAAATCTTAAAAATGTATTCATAATTCGCTTTAGCCTGTCCTCGAGCACAGTCGAGAGGCCACCATATACCCCGCAGCAGTAGTCAAAGTGAGGATACAAGGAGCTTACGGGTGGATAGTGGAAGAAAATGGCGGGAGCGATGGAAAAATTTGAGGGTACTTATTGTTCTTCGGGAGATTTGGGCAATATGGGGTTTCCAGGAAATGGTTTGATCAATAGTAATACCGAGGTTTTTGACAGAGGAAGTGAAGGTGATTGGCTGATCATTTAAGGTTAGACTCGGAAATGTAGTATGGGATCTGAGGAGGGAATTGGAACCTATAAGAATCGCCTGAGTTTTCATAGCATTTAGTCTAAGTTTATTCAGGGTTGCCCAGGCACAGATTCTATCCAGGTCTGCCTGAATATTAGCAAATGCTACATGAGACTCGGAGGGAGAGAAGGATAAGTAGATCTGGAAATCATCAGCGTATAAGTGATGGGAGCAGTGATGGATGGAATTGGGAAGATCATTGATATACGAATTAAAAAGGATCGGAGATATGCTGTAATCCTGGGCCACACCTGCCGAAAGGACAAGGAAGGAAGATAGAGGATGGTTATGGATGGTGACGGCTTGAGTCCTATTAGAGAGAAATGATTTAAACCAATGAATAGAGCTATTGGAAAAGGATAAAGACCGTAGTTTGAAAAAGAGGATGGAGTGATCAAGAGAGTCAAAAGCTTTTGAGAAGTCCAGAAGTATTAGTATTGTCAGTTTCTTTTCGTCAATGGTGGTATGTATGTCGCTAGTGATTTTGAGAAGAGCGGATTGAGTGGAAAAGCCGGGTCGAAAACCAGATTGAAGAGGATCAAGAAGTTTGGATTTTTCGAGGAAGTTAGAGAATTGTGACTGGACTATTCTTTCTAAAGGTTTGGAAAGGTTAGATAAAATGGAAATTGGGCGATAGTCTTTAGGGGATGTAGGATTTGAGGTTTTATTTATAGGATGAACTAACGCTTTTTTCCAAGTATTAGGGAATACGGAATTTTGAAGGGAAAATTGTATATAAAGGGAAGAATTGGTAGGATATCTGGAAGGCATAAGTAATTTGACAGGTATTCCATCAAATCCTATAGAGCTGGTATGGGATTTCATGATAGAGGATATAAGGTCAGTTGGTGAGATATCGGAAAAATAAAAATTATCAGGGTTAAATGATGGGATTGTTGAAAACTTGGGAGGAGATGGTGTTAGAATTATCAGAGGAGATGGATGAGAAATAAGAATTTAATATATCGGGTGAGACTTGAAAGACTGGTGAGGGATATGATTTGCAGAGTGATAATTTGCGAAGGAGTTGCCATTTTGACTTGGAATCGGGGGTGAAGGAGAAGGCTGCGTGGAAGTAGTTTGTTTTTGCATGTCTGATTGTCGCTTGAGTCAGATTGCGGAGTGCCCTGTACGCTTGATAGTCCTCTGTTAGTCTTGTACGTCTAAAGCGTCTGCGGGCTGCCTCACGCCTCTTTTGTAATTCTTTTATTTCTGGATTCATCCAAGGAGCGGGACGGCGTCGGAAGGTACGGGTTTTGAGTGGAGCATGTTTGTCTAGAATACTGAGGAGATTGGAAGTGAGAATGTCAACCATTGAATCGATGGTCGAACAGGTATAGATTTTGTTCCAATTCATGGATTCTAAGTCGGGTGCAATATTTTCTCGGGTGAGATTATCTAGGTTTCGGAAAGTTGACGTTTTGGGAAGGAACGCTGATGTTTGGAAATTGTATGAAATTTGGATAAGATCGTGAGATGATAGGAACGGAACAGGCAGTTGAGAAGCGGAAAGAAGGTAATAGTTATATAAATATATATATATATATATATATATATATATATAGTTTAGAGACATCGACAGTGTTTACCTTAATTCTATTTCATAATATTAGACTAGGTTGACTGCAAACATGATATCTGGGCGAGTAGTGATGGCCAAAAACATAAGAGAACCAATAGCCTCTCGATATGGTACCTTTTCATCTAATGGTATAGACTCTTTACTTAAAACTGAAATTAAAACGTTTCAACAGCCGTTGTATATAGCCATGTGAATGGAGGTTGATTGAGCCATCCTGTTTTAATTCTATTTCCATCCCAATAAATTGATGAACATCATCAACTGTCGCCTCAAAGTTCAATTTTAAGCTTTTAATTACTTCATCCAAGACAGTTTCATTGGAAGACATAATGATTCCATCATCCACATAACAAGCCAATATAACAAGATGTTCCTTAATTGTTGCGTGAAAAACACATTTGTCAGCTTCTCCTTGTTTGAAGCCATGGGAGTTCAAAACTTCAGTAAAATGGCGATTCCAACAACGTGAACTTTGTTTAAGTCCGTAAAGAGATTTATGTAGTCTACAAACTTTGTTATCCGGATTTTCTAGACCCTCTGGTACTTCCATATAAACCTCTTCTTCTAATGTTCCATAAAGGAAAGCAGTTTTTATATCAAACTGTTTCATTTTAAGATTTCTCTGGGCTGCAATTGCAAATAAAATTCTTAAGGTGTCATATCTTGCGGTTGGTGCAAAAGTTTCATTGTAGTCGATTCCTTCCTTTTGTGAGAATCCTTTTGCGCATAGCCTTGCTTTAAAACGTTCAATGTCACCATTGGGTAGGTATTTAATCTTAAAAACCCATTTGGAACCCACACAGGTTTTATCTTGAGGTAAATCACATAATTTCCAGGTGTTGTTTTTGTGAAGTGCATTCAACTCTTCTTGAATGGCCTTGTGCCATTCTACAGCTTGTGGGCTATTTAAAGCTTCATTATAGGTTTCTGGAACTACTAATTGTGCTATGTTAACTCGATAACGTATAGGTGGTTTTATTTCGGATCTGGGACGTAGATTTCGTTGGTGAATTACATCTTGAACCGGGTCAAGCTCAAAGTCATCATGTTCTTGTTCCAAAGGAATTTTGATTTCTAACTCCTCTCTATTGGTAATAAAATTATGATCCTCATTGAAAACGACATTTCTGGAGACTTGAATTTTTTTAGTAATAGGATTAAGTAGTCTATAGTTGGTTGAATCAGAATCATAACCTACGAAAATCATCTTTTTACTTTTTGGATCGAGCTTTTTACGTAATTGATCAGGAATGTGCATATAGGCATCAGAACCAAAAACCTTCAAATGTTGTAGAGTAGGCTGTTTATTTGTCCATAGCTCATAGGGAGAGGTCCCAGGTGTTTGGGTAGTGGGAGTCCTATTTAAAATATATGTGGCTGTGTTTACAGCTTCAGCCCAAAGATTTAAAGGTAGACCTTTTGAGTATATCATTGTGCGTGCACATTCTACAATGGTTCGCATGTCTCGTTCTGCTCTGGAATTTTGTTCTGGTGTATACGGAGCAGTAGTTTCCACTACTATACCATTTTCAGTTAAGTAATTTCGGAATTCGTGGTTGGAGTATTCAGTTCCATTGTCCACATGTAGAGTTTTTACCGTATGACCAAACTTTTGTTTGCATAAATTTACATAATCTTTAAAAAAATGCAAAGCATCATTTTTATGTGTTAAAAACTTGACTTGTCTGTAACCGGTGTAACTGTCTTTAAATAAAATAAAGTATCTTGCTCCTCCTATAGAAGGTTGGGAAAAAGGACCACAAATGTCACTATATATTACTGTGCCAGGTAAGTCTTCTTTATTTTTTCTCTCATTAAATGAGAATTTATGTTGTTTACCGTACTGACATCCTTCACAAAAGAAATTTTCTTCACTTTCTTTGCTCCATTTAGGAATTAAATTTTTTTTATTTAGCTCTTTCATCGAGTTGAGATTTATGTGGCCTAGTCTCTCATGCCACAATTTGAGAATATTTTTAGAATTATTAACTTGATTTGCATCATGGTGGATTACAGTTGTCATCTTCATTTCATATAGATTATTAGATCCTAATATAGCAAGGGCCACGAGATAATTATTTTCATCAAATATTTCAGCTGTTTTGTTCTCTTTAACAATCTTAAAACCTTTCCTAATGATGGCACTTTCAGAAAATAAATTTTTCTTTAGCTCAGGTACGTATAAAACATTTTCTATAGTACATTTCTCCCATTTGTTATTAGTAAAAGCTTTAATATGAACTGTACCCCTACCTTTCACATGAAGGGTTGAATTATCACCAAGATGTACAAACTCTTCTGAAGTTTGGGATTCACAATAGTTAGTAAGAAAATCTCTTACATATGTCATATGGGAAGAAGCCCCGCTGTCTAAGATCCAGGTGTCATTATTTTCATGTTTATCATGAACTGAAATAGAAGTAGTAAAAGCAGTAGGTTTACAGCTTTCGTCACTATTACTCTTATGGGCGTTCTGGGGACAGTTTTTAGCTAAATTGCCATCTCTAGATCCGCATTGGTAACAGGATCTTTTTGAATAATTTGATTGTTGACCATTATACCGAAAATTCCAACTATTATTTGAAGAAAAGCGCGGATTGACCTGATTATGTTTAAATTGATGATTATTTTGACCTTGTCTAAAATTATTATGATTTTCTCGAACATTATTGTTAAAATTATTATGATTCTGTCGAAAGTTATTGTGATTATTACGAACGTTACCTTGGTTGCGATAATTTGGTTGAGAACTTCTTTGATCGTCACCGAAATAATTAGTCTCACGATTATTATTCCTTTTAACCATAAATGCCTTTCCACTTAATTCAGTATTTGTTAGTGAAGCTTCTTCATCCAAAAGTCTTGCTGTAAGGTTCATAATTGTCTGCTTACTTTCATCCATCGACAACCAGGCTTGCCTGAATGTTTTATATTTAATTGGTAGAGTCCCAATTATTTTCGTTATAATCGTCGCATCACTTAATTCTTCACCGACATTTTTTATTTGTTTAGCTAAATTTTCAATCTTTGAAATATGTTGCATTATTGTGTCGGTTGGGTCCATTTTAATTTGATGAAATTGATCCAGTAACATCATTTTTGTAAAATCAGATTTTTGTTGGAAAATTGAATCCAGTTTAGCGAAAATTTCTTTAGAACATTCACAATTTTCAATTAATGATATTTGATTTAAATCCATCGCACTTGTTATGACGAACATGGCTTTTGCATCCTTTTGTATCCATTTTTATATTTCACCGGCATTTGTATTTGAGGGTTCTGGTTTTGTTTCTTCACCTGCTGCAATCTTCCATAAACCTTTTGCCGTTAGGGCACACCGTATTTGAAATTTCCATTGGGGATAATTGTTTCCAGAAAACTTATTAATTGTGACGTTGATATTGTCCGATTCACCCATTGCAACAAATGTAAAAACAACAAAGACTAATAATTAATAACCGTTATCACTTGACTCGGGAACACATCCACGCAAATTAATTAGAGTACAAAAATTAGAAAAAGACACTTTAAAAGAAAACGTTCAACTGGGCCCATAACCTTTTGGATTTTAGTTTTAATTGGGAGAAATAAATAACACACAGTTATCGAACAACGAAAGGTTACAAACTAATTTATTTCCAGAATAACACGCAGTGTTGACATGATAACAGTGTTGTAACATGAAAATATCCCTGTTATGATTATGGAATTCTTACATTTCCAATAGACACTGGCAGCTCAAATATTATCAAGCCTAGGAAAGTAACAACTGTTATGTAAGGTAGAGACGATATCTCGGTTGCGCCCTGTGTAAAGTGGAAGGGGAGGTTAGAGATTGAGTTGAGTCGGTATGAATGCAAAGAGGAGAAATTAAAGGTCTATGGATTAGAGGGTATAGATGTGACCTTCTGAGAAAGATATTTGGTTCAGGATAAGAATTAGAATCATGGAATTAAAAGAAATCAATCATCAGAGTATTAAAATTGATAGAACCTCGCCAGTGTTTATAATATAATTGCTCCCTTTGAGCTGTGAAAAAGAAGAGCACGCGGGACAATAAATTAGAGAGTTACAGTGCTTGACTTTCGGAAACTAAACGACAATATCTTAGACGAAAAGTACCCCATACCATGGTTCGAAGACATCCTTGTTCGACTCAGTGGACGGTATTAAGTACTCTCGGTTTGAAAGCTGGATATCAACAAATAAAGATGTATCCTTGGGAATGGCATATCACGGCGTTTTAGTTTCAGCAGGATTGGGAATGAAAAACGTGCCCACCACCTTTCAGCGGAGATTATGAGATTCTGTGGAAATATATAAAGAGATCTGTCAGGTGTATTTGGACGACTTATTAGAGGGTGATAAATGTGAGGCGGAGCACGAAACACCTGCAGAGTGATTTTTGAACTCGAGCTCAGCTCTTCCGGGAAATATCTGTGGCAACCCGAAAATTTTTAGGCCACACTATATCTAAAAATGGTATTAAACCGGAAGTTCAGAAAGTAACGGGAATCCGGAATATGAAGATTCTCAGGGATGTGAAAGGGATCTGGAGGTTGTTAGGAATCTTGAATTATTATCGGTGCTTTGTTCGAAGATGACTAAATACTTAGTTTCTCTTAATGACTAGACGTCCAAAATGTTTGGAATACCAGAACCTTTAGACTGCGTGTTAAAAATCGCACCCGAATGGAGAGATTAATTGACAAAAATCAATGGATAGTTAAAAAAAAATTATATATGTTGAGGTATTTAAAATAATGTAAATGCTATTAGCAGGTAATAAATGATATAAATAATACCTACGCCAACATTGGTAAAAAGTAGCATATATTATTAAAATTAAAAATAACGAAATAATATATTTTCCCTTATTTTGTTTTCAGGAAGAAGAAGAAGCGAAATTGTATGAAATGTTATGAGTTTAAAAATTTGAACATCATTATAAATAAGAATTATTTGTTGATTATTAATAAGTGTGTACTACTTTTTAATACATATATTATTTTATTACACTAATGAAATACACGCACTTTATTATTAATGCACAATGAATAAAATAATCACTAAACAAAGATACTTATTCTTTGTTTATTGATTCATGTTTTCAACGGAAATACACGTTTAATGTCCTCTGAGTCCAAATAACCAAGTCCCGCAAAAAAGTCTGTGTGTGTGTGACTGTGAAGTCCAGAACGAAAACGAAGGAGTGCATGAAACTAAAATTTCATATTTAAGACAACTATGCGCTCTATATGTTACAGCAACTTTTCTCTAAAACCGGCCGACCGGAGGTGTTACTTTATCTAATGAATTTTGCACCCTTTCACGATATACCAAAAAACGGCTCGTGAAAAGATTGGATCGCGCGACAATTTTTGATAGTGCGGCAGTTTGAGATAGTGAGACTGTGATAGTGTGACAGTTCGTGGAAATGTAACAGTGTGACAGTTTGCGGAAATGTGACAAGTTTGTGGAATAGTGACAGTTTGTGGAAATGTGACAGTTTGTGGAAATGTGACAGTGTGTACAAATGTGACAGTGTAACAATTTGTGGACATGTGACAGTGTGTGGAAATGTGACAGTGTGGTAGTTTGTGGAAATGAGACAGTGAGACAGTTTGTGAAAATGTGACAGTGTGTGGAAATGTGACAGTGTAACAATTTGTGGAGATGTTACTGAGTGTGGAAATGTGACAGTGTGTGGAAATGTTACAGTGTGTGGAAATGTTACAGTGTGTGGAAATGTGACAGCGTGTGAAAATGTGACAGTTTGTGGAAATGTGACAGTGCGACAGTTTGTATAAATGTGACAGTGTGACAATTTGTGGAGATGTGACAGTGTGAAAATGTGACACTGTGTGGAAATGTGACAGTGTGACAAGGTGTGAAAATGTAACAGTGTGACAGTTTGTGGAAATGTGACAATGTGACAGTTAGTGGAAATGTGACAGTGTGACAGTTTGTGGAAATGTGACAGTGTGACAGTTCGTAAAAATGTGAATGTTTGTGGAAATGTGACAGTGTGAAAGTTTGTGAAATGTGACTGTGTGACCGTGTGTGGAAATATGACAGTTTGTGGAAATGAGACAGTGTGGACACTGTGTTGAAATGTGACAGTGTGATAGTTCGTGGAAATGTGACAATGTGACAGTTAGTGGAAATGTGACAGTGTGACAGTTCGTAAAAATGTGAATGTTTGTGGAAATGTGACTGTGTGTGGAAATGTGACAGTGTGAAAGTTTGTGGAAATGTGACTGTGTGTGGAAATGTGACAGTGTGAAAGTTTGTGGAAATGTGACTGTGTGACCGTGTGTGGAAATATGACAGTGTGAGGAAATGTGACAGTGTGACAGTTTGTGGAAATGAGACAGTGTGACAGTTAGTGGAAAGGTGACAGTGTGACACTGTGTGGATATGTGACAGCGTGACAGTTTGTATAAATATGACAGTGTGACAGTTTGTGGAGATGTGACAGTGTGGTAGTTCTATATGTTACAGCAACTTTTCTCTAAAACCGGCGACCGGAGGTGTTACTTTATCTAATGAATTTTGCACCCTTTCACGATATACCAAAAAACGGCTCGTGAAAAGATTGGATCGCGCGACAATTTTTGATAGTGCGGCAGTTTGAGATAGTGAGACTGTGATAGTGTGACAGTTCGTGGAAATGTAACAGTGTGACAGTTTGCGGAAATGTGACAAGTTTGTGGAATAGTGACAGTTTGTGGAAATGTGACAGTTTGTGGAAATGTGACAGTGTGTACAAATGTGACAGTGTAACAATTTGTGGACATGTGACAGTGTGTGGAAATGTGACAGTGTGGTAGTTTGTGGAAATGAGACAGTGAGACAGTTTGTGAAAATGTGACAGTGTGTGGAAATGTGACAGTGTAACAATTTGTGGAGATGTTACTGAGTGTGGAAATGAGACAGTGTGACACTGTGTTGAAATGTGACAGTGTGATAGTTCGTGGAAATGTGACAATGTGACAGTTTAGTGGAAATGTGACAGTGTGACAGTTCGTAAAAATGTGAATGTTTGTGGAAATGTGACTGTGTGTGGAAATGTGACAGTGTGAAAGTTTGTGGAAATGTGACTGTGTGTGGAAATGTGACAGTGTGAAAGTTTGTGGAAATGTGACTGTGTGACCGTGTGTGGAAATATGACAGTGTGAGGAAATGTGACAGTGTGACAGTTTGTGGAAATGGACAGTGTGACAGTTAGTGGAAAGGTGACAGTGTGACACTGTGTGGATATGTGACAGCGTGACAGTTTGTATAAATATGACAGTGTGACAGTTTGTGGAGATGTGACAGTGTGGTAGTTTGTGGAAATGTGACAGTGTGTGGACATTCAATTCAATTAGTGGCAGTTTGCAAACGTAAATTTTTGTTTTGATTTAATTTTGAATTTATTAGTATTATTCTTTTGAAATTTTTATGTTATATTAATAAAAAAAAAATTTATTTATTTAATTTAAATTTATGTTAAGTTTGTTATTTAATTATTTCAATTTAATTTAGAAACAGCTGGAATCGATTTATCGATGTGATTTTTTTTTTGCCGGCTAATTCAATGCACTGCAGCCTATATTAGGCTTATTGTGCGCCGTCCAATCTACTGTTAATACAGGGCTAGCGCCTTGGTGAATCTGACTAACCTGTGGGGGTTAATCAGTTCACGCAACTTAGGATCAGGAATGCGGTCGACACCAAAATGGTAAAACCGTATCCTGGCAATCTCTGGGCAACTGCATATCACATGAAATGCAGTTTCATCATCCTTCTTGCAGAATCTGCAAGACGGTGAGGCCACCAAACCCATATTGTGGAGATGCTTATTAAGTTGACAGTGTCCTGTGTATAGTCCTGTTACCCTCCTTAGGGTTGTCCTGTCCATGGAGAGTACAGTATGACTTCTCTCTTTGCATAGTCCATCCAGAAACATCTTGGAGTGATGCTGCTTATCAGTATCCCTCCAGTATTGCCTGGATCTATTGTCAGCAGCCGCCTTAATCAGACCTTTGGCTTTGCTGAGGCTAATTCCGCACACAGGTTCAGGTGTGGGGGGGTAGCTGAGCTTAACCCCTCCTCGCGAGGCTACCAGCTCTCTCATTTCCTAGGATGCCTGAGTGACCAGGCACCCAATGTACCCGGACTTTATTTAGCAGGGAAAGCATATTAAGATTATTTTTGCATTCCTCTACTAATTTGGACCGTGTTATGGAACTACCCAAAGCTCCAATAGCAGCTTGACTATCAGTATGGATAGTTATCTGTCTCTCTCTCATCCCTTCTGAAATTAGGGTTTGAGTACAGATATTTATAGCCATTACTTCAGCCTGAAAGACTGAGGTATGCTTACCAAGAGAAATGGACAACCCTTCCTTTGGTTTATCCATTCTCCATATTCCAGCACCTGAGCCTAGCTCTGTTATGGATCCATCTGTATAACAGTTGACTCCATTGCACGGTTTGTGCGAGTCAGTCCTATTAATCAATACACAGTAGAGTGTGTCTTTCTTTACTTGAAGATCGGAATGCATGCCTTCCACCGAATCTTCATCAATCCTTCTGAACAAGTTGCCATGGCCCCGGTAAACCAGAGAGTTGGATCTTGTTCCTAGCTTAGAGAGCCTATAGGCTGTGTTAAGTGCTTGAGTTTCTACTGCTATGTGCAATGGTGTTAGGTTCAGTAGAACTTCCATTGCAGGATTCAGAGTCGTACTCATAGCTCCGGTTGTCATAAGGCATGCCAGTCTTTGTAGCTTCCCAAGCTGCAGCAAGGATTTGCATGTAATTGCCTTATGCCACCACACAACAGCTGCATATAGGACCATCGGCCTTATAACTGTTTTATATATCCAGAGGACCACATTCGGTTTGAGGCCCCATGTTTTTCCAACAGCCCCTTTACATGCAAAGAGGCACTTAAGTGCCCTTGTTCAGGTTTTGTCAATGTGGCTGTTCCATTTTAATTTACTATCAAGAGTAATTCCTAGATGTTTAACTTCACTGCAGATGTTGACCTCAGCCTCACCAAGGTGAGGTGGTCTGATTGTTATATTTCTTTTGTTAGTGAAGATACAGAGATTGACCTTCTGAGGGTTGATGCTTAGACCATTCGTCTGACACCAGTCCCTAAGAAGTTTCATGGTTGTTTTGAGCAAATCCGATATGGTTTCCGGAAACTTGCCTTCAATTAGCACAGCGATATCATCAGTATATCCCTGTGCATAGAAACCTGCATTGCTCAGGATTGTCAACAAAGAGTCGACAACCAGACACCATAGGAGTGGAGATAGCACACCCCCTTGTGGACATCTTCCTCTCGGTCTAATCCACAGTCTGGAGTGTCCCAGTTCGGATGTGAGCATCCTTCCCTCCAGCATGGCATTGATCCATCCGGAGATTAGTCCTCCCACTCCTCTCCTTTCTAAGGCTAATACCATGGTGTCATGAGGAGTTCGGTCAAAGGCACCCTCAATGTCAATAAAGATGCCTGCCACAATATCTCTGTTAATCAGAGTTGTTCTGGTCTCAATCCTAGAGACCAGGAAATGTAAGGCAGTCTCACAGGATTTACCAGGCTGATACGCATATTGAGCACTATGTAGTGGTTTATCAGCCAGTATATTATCTCTGATATGTCTGTCAATAATTTTTTCCAGAGTCTTCAATAGGAAAGATGTCAGACATATAGGCCTATACGCCTTGGGATGGTCATAAGAAGCCTTCCCAGGTTTAGGTATATATCGTACTTTAGCCACATTCCACCTATCAGGTATGTGGTTAAGTGCTAAACTACCTCTCAGTAATACAAGGAGGTGGGGTCGCAGCACCTCAAAGCCCTTTTGAAGTAGAGCTGGAAAAATTCCATCAGTGCTGGCTGATTTGAATGGGGCAAATGATTTAACTGCCCACTCTAGTCTCCCAGAATTAACTATTCTGTTAGCTTCTGCCCACCTATCTGCATTAATAGTATTTTTTTCCGAGGTGGGATTGTTTGGTTCCTCATCTATCAGCTCGCAGCCAGGGAAGTGTGCTCTAGCAAGTGCCTTCAGGGTGCCAATCTCTGAATCGGTATGGCCCCCTTCCGCACTGATGGCACCCATAGCTCTCTGGCCCGGCCTCTTGGATAGGATTCCATTTACTCTAAAAGCAGAGGATGTGTCATAGATGTCGTTGCAAAAATTCCTCCATGCCCCTCTCTTAGCTTTCCTAATGACTTTATTGTAGTCGGTCAGTGCTTGCTTATAGGCATTCCAACTACCTGTACTTCTGGCTTTATTGAAGAGTTTCCTAGTAGAAGCTCTCAGCTTGCCAAGTTCACTATTCCACCAGGTAACGTTCCTGTTGGACTTAACAGTACACACACTGTTATTATCAGTGTAGGATTTCATTATTGCCTCAGTAAGTGATCCGTTAAGGCAGTCCAATTGCCATTTGTCTCTAATTGATCTGGGACACTGTCTTATTTCTTGTTCGAGTTGGGTGCAGTAGGAATCCCAGTCAGTAAGTTTGGGGTTCCTGTACACCGACTCAAACATGTCATTAACATCTATGTCAAATCTGATGTATTTATGATCTGAACATGACTCCTCAAGAGAGACATGCCAGTCCTTAATGAAATCGTTAGCACAGTTAGTGGTTAGTGTTATGTCAATGACCTCTGATCTATTTTTGTTAACAAAGGTGGCAGTATTGCCCTTGTTGTGGATTTCAAGATCATTGCTTAAGATAAACTCTAATAGAGACTCACCTCTCTGGTTGTTATTTGAACTGCCCCAGAGTCTGTGGTGAGCGTTGGCGTCCAATGATGCTATCAGGGCGCCTTCGCCTTCCATCCCGGCAACTAGCCTTCTGAAAGCCTCGGTGGGGATGTCCTCTTCATAAGGAAGGTACATCACGCAAATTGTGATCTCCCTTCTGTTATTACCCTCAAGAAGGGTCACTTTTGCTGCTGTCAGATCCCTGCAACAGAATTGCCACAAGGGTAATATCTTTAGGTTGTTTTTGTACAGTAAGCAGGTCCTGGAGCGTATGGGCACAGCTATTACACTGTAACCGCGCATCTCCAGCCCCTTTACACTGTCTTTAAATAGGTACGGTTCTTGTATTAGAATAATGTCAATATTCTTACCTCTTACATACTGTTGTAGGGCACCACATGCCGCAATGCAGTGATGCAGGCTGATATGCATCAGCCGCAACACCATTACTGCTTTTTGGCCATGCGGGGGTCACACCCCGGCGGGGCCGAGAGACGTCGCCATCACCTGTCTTCCCAGGGGTAGCCGGATCAGCGGGCCCTCCGGACCCAGCCGAGGCGCCAACCCCGTACGGTCGCCGAGGAGCCATGCTTTCATCAGTCCTCCCAGTGGAGATGCCTTGATCAGCATGCCCCCCGAACCCCGCCGAAGAGGCCGGTTCCAGACGGGCGCCGGCCGATCGTGCCTTCTCCGGGGCCCTCTGCAGAGGAACCCGGGTTGGTAGGCCCACCGGATTCCGCCAAGGAGGCATCCCCAGATGGAAGCCGAGACGCCATGCCTTCACCAGTTCTTACTATAGGGACACCCGGATCGGCAGGCCCCCCAACTCCCACCACAATGGCCACCCCCGCAAGCCAGAGCAGTTTTCTCCTTCATCGAGAGCGGCGTTCCTCCGTCCTGACCAGGCTCCGTCTTCCTAGCCTCAGCCTTGGCAACGGATGAGACCTTGGTAGCCATTTCCTTTGCAGGTTTGGTTGGCCTCTTTTCTCCAGCAACCTGAGTTGGACCTTGCCCATCCAAAGGTCACCAGCCAGTTCCTCTCTTCCAAGTATCTAAGGCTAGACTCCGGGATTCTCATCAGGGCAAAGAATCCATGCCTCTCCTCCTTTACACCCATTACTGACCACCTGTTCACCCCAGGGATTCTAGAATTCTGTATGCGTATACGCCTACAGAAAGTGTGCTCTGTGAGCCACCGACTCTGACCGGCTTTTTGAGCTCATCAAAGTCACCAATACGGAGCACTAGGCTCCCACTAAGTTTAATATTTTTTATGATTTCCACACAGCCAACCATCTTAAAGCTGACCCACTAAACTCAGCCTGGGTGCCACCTTCCTCTAGCTGGTCGATGTGATAGTGTGACAGTTCGTGAAAATGTGACAATGTGAATGTTTGTGGAAATGTGACAGTGTGAAAGTTTGTGGAAATGTGACTGTGTGACCGTGTGTGGAAATATCACAGTGTGAGGAAATGTGACAGTGTAACAGTTTGTGGAAATGAGACAGTGTGACACTGTGTTGAAATGTGACAGTGTGATAGTTCGTGAAAATGTGATAGTGTGACAGTGTGTGGAAATGTGAGTGTGAAAATGTGACAGTGTGACAAAGTGTGAAAATGTAACAATGTGACAGTTTGTGGAAATGTGACAAACTGACAATTAGTGGAAATGTGACAGTGTGACGGTTTGTGGAAATGTGACAGTGTGACAGTGTGTGAAAATGTGAAAGTGTGTAAAAGTGACAGCATGACAGTTTGTATAAATGTGACAGTGTGACACTGTGTGGAAAAGTGACAATTTGTGGAGATGTGACTGTGTGTGGAAATGAGACAGTGTAACAATTTGTGGAGATATGACTGTGTGACAGTTTGTGGAAATGTGACAGTGTGTGGAAATGTGATGTTGTGTAAATAAGAATAACCTTGATTTCTAAAGACTTTAATCGACATAATACTTAACATGTGTTTTAAATGATAATGATATAAATAATAGATTAGGTTAGTATATTTCAGTATTAGTATATCACTCTCCCCGCTTTATTTAAAAACATAGTCCTTCAAGTAGGAGGAGGTCTTGAGATGCGAGTAGACCTGCGGAGTGGCTGGTCCTCTCCAGAGCTCACTGCTGTTTGGTCTAGGTGAACATTTGGCTGAGGATGTGCTTCGGTCGGGGCAGCTTCTTTGCTGACAGCTCGTGCGAGGATCGTCATCTAGCTCGGGACAATCGTCTGGTTTCAATACGTCTTCTACGTTGAATTCCGAACCTCCAGCGGGAGCGAGGTGCCGCAGATTAATCGTTGTCTCCTTCCCGTGACAGAGTGTGGAAAGGTGACAGTGTGACAGTTTGTGGAAATGTGACAGTGTGAAGTCATGTGGAAATGACAGTGACAGTGTGGAATGACAGTGACAGATGTGGAAATGTACAGTGACATTGTAAGTGACAGTGTGACAGTTGTGGAAATGTGACAGTGTTGTGAGAACATGTGACAGTGGAATGTAATTTGAAATGTGACGTGTGACAGTGTGAAAAACAATGTGTGGAAATGTGACAGTGTAACAATGTTTGGAAATGTGACAGTGTGACAGTATGTGGAAATGTGACAGTGTACATAATTATGTGCGAGAAATGTACATGTGACAGTTGTAAATGACAGTGACAGTGTTGGAAAATGTGAAATGTGACATGTATGTGAAATGTGACAGTGTACATTGTGGAAGTGAATTGACATGTTGGAAATGTGACAGTGATTTATAATTTGTGGAATGTGACATGTGTACAGTTTGTGGAAATGTGGGACAGTGTAAATGTGACAGTGTACATTTGGAGTTGACATTGGAAATGTGACAGTGTGTTTGGAAGTGACAGTGGACATTGTGCATATTGCACACTTTAACGATTACTAGAAAATGAACTTGTGAAAGGAAAGTGGGTTCGGCAAATACAGTTATTTGTAATGTGACAGTGGAATTGTGGAAATGTGACAGTTTGTAGAAATGTGACAGTGTATGGAAATGTGACAGTGTACAATTTTGGAATGTGACGTGTGTGGAAATGTGACAGTGTGACATTTTTGGAAAGAGACATGTGACAAGTGCGGAAATGTTACAGTGTGACAGAGTGTAAATGTGACAGTGTGACAGTTTGTAAATGTGACAGTGTGACATTTGTGGAATGTGACAGGGTTTGAAAATTGAAGTGTGTGGAAATGTGACAAGTTTGTGGGAATGTGACAGTTTGTGAATTGTACAGTGTGAAGTTTTGAAGATGTAAGTGTGAAAGTTTGAGGAAATGTGACTGTGGGACGTGTTGGAAATATGACAGTGTGAGAAATGTGACAGTGTAACAGTTTGTGAAATGAGACAGTGTGACACTGTGTTGAATGTGCAGTGTGATAGTTCATGAAAATGTCCAGGGTGACAGATGTGGAGAGTGACAGTTTGTGGACTGTGAATGTGTGACGGTTTGTGGAAATTTGCATGGACAGAGTGTGAATGTGACAGTGTGAGAATGTGGAAGATGACAGTGTGACAGTATGTGGAAATGTGACAGTGTAACATTTTTGGAGATTGACTGTGTAACAGTTTGGGAAATGTGACAAAGTGACAGTTTGATAATGTGACAGTGTGACATTTTGTGGAGATGTGACAGGTGTGGAAATGTGACATGTGAGAGTGTGGGAAATGTGACAGTGAGACGTCTCATGCATTTTGCACCCTTTCACGATATACTCAAAAAAAGCTCGTTAAAGGAAATGGGTCGCGCAACAGTTTTTGCTAATGTGACAGTGTGACAGTTTGTGGAAATGTGACAGTTTGTAGAAATGTGACAGTGTATGGAAATGTGACAGTGTACCAATTTGTGGAGATGTGACTGTGTGTGGAAATGTGACAGTGTGACAGTTTTTGGAAACGGACAGTGAAGAGTGCGAAATGTACAGTTGACAGAGTGTGGAAATGTGACAGTGTGACAGTTTGTATAAATGTGACAGTGTGACAATTTGTGGAGATGTGACAGGGTTTGGAAATGTGAGAGTGTGTGGAAATGTGACAAGTTTGTGGGAATGTGACAAGTTTGTGGAATTGTGACAGTGTGATAGTTTGTGAAGATGTTATAGTGTGAAAGTTTGAGGAAATGTGACTGTGGGACCGTGTGTGGAAATATGACAGTGTGAGGAAATGTGACAGTGTAACAGTTTGTGGAAATGAGACAGTGTGACACTGTGTTGAAATGTGGCAGTGTGATAGTTCATGAAAATGTGCCAGGTGACAGTATGTGGAAATGTGACAGTTTGTGAAACTGTGAAGTGTGACGTTTGTGAAATGTACAGTGTGACAGAGTGTGGAAATGTGACAGTGTGAGAAAGTGTGGAAATGATGACAGTGTGACAGTATGTGAAATGTGACAGTGTAACATTTTGTGAGAAGTGTGACGTGTGAACAGTTTTGTGGAAATGTGACAAGTAACAGTTTTTGAAAAAATGTGACAGTGGACATTTGTTACGTGTGACAGTGTGTGGAAATGTGACAGTGTGGAGAGATGTGTGGAAATGTGACAGTGAGAAGTCTCAGCATTTTGCAATTTACAGTATATCAAAAAACTGTTAGAAGAATGGTGTGCAACAGTTTGTGAAATGTGACAGTGTGACAGTTTGTGGAAATGTGACAGTTTGTAGAAATGTGACAGTGTAAGGAATGTGACAGTGTACAATTGTGGAATACTGTGTGTGAAATGTGACAGTGTGACAGTTTATTGGAAAGAGACAAGTGACAGAGTGCGGAAATGTGACAGTGGACAGTTTGTATAAATGTGACAGTGTGACAATTTGTGGAGATGTGACAGGGTGTGGAAATGTGAGAGTGTGTGGAAATGTGACAAGTTTGTGGGAATGTGACAATTTGTGGAATTGTGACAGTGTGATAGTTTGTGAAGATGTTATAGTGTGAAAGTTTGAGGAAATGTGACTGTGGGACCGTGTGTGGAAATATGACAGTGTGAGGAAATGTGACAGTGTAACAGTTTGTGGAAATGAGACAGTGTGACACTGTGTTGAAATGTGGCAGTGTGATAGTTCGTGAAAATGTGATAGTGTGTGGAAATGTGAGTGTGAAAATGTGACAGTGTGACAAAGTGTGAAAATGTAACAATGTGACAGTTTGTGGAAATGTGACAAACTGACAATTAGTGGAAATGTGACAGTGTGACGGTTTGTAGAAATGTGACAGTGTGACAGTTTGTGAAAATGTAAAAGTGTGACGGTTTGTGAAAATGTTATAGTGTGGAAATGTGACAGTGTAACAGTTTTTGGAAACGAAACAATGTGACAGAGTGCGGAAATGTTACAGTGTGACAGTTTGTGGAGATGTGACAATGTGTGGAAATGTGAGAGTGTGTGGAAATGTGACAAGTTTGTGGGAATGTGACAAGTTTGTGGAATTGTGACAGTGTGATAGTTTGTGAAGATGTTATAGTGTGAAAGTTTGAGGAAATGTGACTGTGGGACCGTTGTGTGGAAATATGACAGTGTGAGGAAATGTGACAGTGTAACAGTTTGTGGAAATGAGACAGTGTGACACTGTGTTGAAATGTGGCAGTGTGATAGTTCATGAAAATGTGCCAGGGTGACAGTATGTGGAGATGTGACGGTTTGTGGAACTGTGAAAGAGTGACGGTTTGTGGAAATTTGACAGTGTGACAGAGTGTGGAAATGTGACAGTGTGAGAAAGTGTGGAAAGGTGACAGTGTGACAGTATGTGGAAATGTGACAGTGTAACATTTTTGGAGATGTGACTGTGTAACAGTTTGTGGAAATGTGACAAAGTGACAGTTTGTATAAATGTGACAGTGTGACATTTTGTGGAGATGTGACAGGGTGTGGAAATGTGACAGTGTGAGAGTGTGTGGAAATGTGACAGTGAGACAGTCTCATGCATTTTGCACCCTTTCACGATATACTCAAAAAAAGCTCGTGAAAGGAAATGGGTCGCGCAACAGTTTTTGCTAATGTGACAGTGTGACAGTTTGTGGAAATGTGACAGTTTGTAGAAATGTGACAGTGTATGGAAATGTGACAGTGTACCAATTTGTGGAGATGTGACTGTGTGTGGAAATGTGACAGTGTGACAGTTTTTGGAAACGAGACAATGTGACAGAGTGCGGAAATGTTACAGTGTGACAGAGTGTGGAAATGTGAGTGTGACAGTTTGTATAAATGTGACAGTGTGACAATTTGTGGAGATGTGACAGGGTGTGGAAATGTGAGAGTGTGTGGAAATGTGACAAGTTTGTGGGAATGTGACAAGTTTGTGGAATTGTGACAGTGTGATAGTTTGTGAAGATGTTATAGTGTGAAAGTTTGAGGAAATGTGACTGTGGGACCGTGTGTAGAAATATGACAGTGTGAGGAAATGTGACAGTGTAACAGTTTGTTAAAATGTGGCAGTGTGATAGTTTGTGAAAATGTGATAGTGTGACAGTGTGTGGAAATGTGAGTGTGAAAATGTGACAGTGTGACAAAGTGTGAAAATGTAACAATGTGACAGTTTGTGGAAATGTGACAAACTGACAATTAGTGGTAATGTGACACTGTGACGGTTTGTAGAAATGTGACAGTGTGACAGTTTGTGAAAATGTAAAAGTGTGAAGGTTTGTGAAAATGTTATAGTGTATCAGTGTGTGGAAATGTGACAGTTTGTGGAAATGTGACAGGGTGTGGAAATGTGACAGTGTGACAATTTGTGGAGGTGTGACAGTATGTGGAAATGGACACAGTGTGGAAAGGTGACAGTGTGGCAGTATGTGGAAATGTGACAGTGTAACAATTTTTTGAGATGTGACTGTGTGTGGAAATGAGACAGTGTTACAATTTGTGGAGATATGACTGTGTGACAGTTTGTGGAAATGTGACTGTGTCTGGAAATGAGACAGTGTAACAATTTGTAGAGATGTGACTATGTGACAGTTTGTGGAAATGTGACAGTGTGTGGAAATGTGGCAGTGTTATAATTTGTAGAGATGTGACAGTGTAACAATGTGTGGAAATGTGACAGTGTAACAATGTTTGGAAATGTGACAGTGTGACAGTATGTGAAAATGTGACAGTGTAACATTTTTGGAGATGTGACTGTGTAACAGTTTGTGGGAATGTGACAGTGTGACGCTGTGTGAAAATGTTATAGTGTGACAGTGTGTGGAAATGTGTCAGTGTAACAATTTGTGGAGATGTGACTGTATGTGGTGTTAAATATCGATTGTATATGTAAAGATAGTTGTGGCACTGAACTTCCACCTAGGTGTACAGCAGCCCAACAACAAACAGTCCAGTTGGTAGCGTCCCCTGCGCCATGTTGTTTGTATATATATCAGTAATAAACAAGCTGTCTAGTAGAAGGTTCATTTATTCCACTGCCTAATACTCTATAACTTTAATAGGTTATGGGCCCAGAGTATTGTTGTGCAGAGCATAGTATTTGTGTATAGTGTCAACGCGTAGTCGCGAAGTGATATTATTTTATTAGTGAATTTTGTTTACCGGTACTATGGCGTCAGTTACTACTTCAGGAGTTCCAGTACTGGTCGGAACAAGTTTTAACAGCTGGTTTTTCAGAATGTCATCTATTTTGGAAAGAGAACAGGTAAAAGATGTGTTGGAAGCAGATCCTCCTACCTCTAGCGCTGAGAAAAGGGAATTTCTCATTAAAGACTCGAAGGCAAAGTCCATCATTATCCAAGGCATTTCAGATAAACATCTGGAAATAATCATGGATTGCCAAACTTCCAAGGAAATGATAAATGCTTTAAAGAAGGTTTTTGTCAGATCTACCTCTTTTTCAAAATTGACTTGGTATAGAAAGTTGATGGGCCTGAAATATTCTCTTCAAGGAAATATGGAAGAACATTTTTTGGCATTTGATACCATTATCCGAAACCTTCAAGAACAAGGCACAGTTCTAGGAGAGTCAGACAAGGTATGTCACCTTTTGATGTCTTTACCAGATGAATTTAACACAGTTGTGACAGCTCTAGAAACTAATTTAGAAGTCCAAATGGATTTTGTGCGAGCCAGACTTCTAGATACAGATACAAAGTTAAAGTCAAAGTCAGCTAGTGCATCATCATCAGAAGTATCATTTAAAGCACAGAGTGGTTGTTTTATATGTGGGGATAAAAGACATTTCAAGGCACAATGTCCCAAAAATAAGCAGAACCGTGGAAGTAAATCTTTTAATAGAAGCTTTCGTGGAAAAAGAAGAGGAACAATCCAGGGAAATACGGCAGATGTAGAAGAAGAAGTTGTAATGGTGGCCCTAAATTGTGGTAATATTAAACTATCATCTAACAATGTGTTTTTAGTCGATTCAGGTGCGAGTAACCATCTTTTTAAGGCAGAATTGGAACCCCTTTTGTCAAATGTTTGTAATCTTGATCATGATGTCGCCATACATATAGCTAATGGTGATAAAATGTTTACTAGAAAAGAAGGTACCCTAAGAGTAACCTCTCAAGGTAAGGTTGTAAACATTAAAGGTTTAATAGTTCCAGGGTTAAAACATAATTTATTATCAGTGAGTGCAGTTACCTCAAAAGGCTTAAAAGTGATTACAGATTCTAAGGAGATGAAAATCTGTGGAAGAAATTTTAAGCTGAGTTGTCCACGAGTGAATGGATTGTACATATTTACGTTTGATGAACCCAGTGATAATCAAGTCAAGTGCAACATTTCAAGTGCTATGGATGGAGATCTATGGCATAAACGGCTAGGACATTTGAATCGGCATGGACTCAAAAGTTTAGGATTACCCTATAGTGACAAGAAGTGTTCGGCATGCATTGAAGGTAAAGCTACTAGACAACCCTTTTCAAATAATAGGAAACGCACATCAAAGGTGGGTGAATTAATTCACTCTGATATATGTGGTCCTTTCAATCCTGAATCAGTTGAAGGCCATAGGTATATGCAGGTGATTTTGGATGACTTCACTCATTTTGTGCATGTGAAACTTCTCCATATGAAGAGCGAAGCTGAAACAAACCTGATGGATTATATAGCGGAACTAGAAAGGCAGCAGGGTGTCCCGGTGAAGAGGCTACGTTTAGATAATGGAGGAGAATTTACGTCTAAATTTTTTCAAAAATATTGTTCAGATAAAGGTATAAAATTAGAATATTCTTTGCCATATAGCCCTCAAATAAACGGAAAGAGTGAAAGAATGAATAGGACACTATTAGATATGATGCGTACTAAGGTATCAGATTCCGGCATCCCCAAGTTCTTGTGGGGGGGAAGCAGCTCGATGTTGTGCGTATGAACTGAATAGGTCACCTACTTCAGCCTTAAATAAAGGTGAAACTCCCTCATTAATATGGAATGGCAGAAATGATCTGTCTAAACTTCGTATATTTGGTTGCCGAGCATGGCCTACCATTCTTCCTAAAGGTTCCAAATTGGATCCCAGAAGCAAGGAGGGGGTGATGGTTGGTTATTGTGGTGGTGGGTATAGGATTTGGTTGCCAGATGAGCAGAAAGTTATTAGATCTAGAGATGTGATATTCGAGGAGAGCCAAATGCCCTATAAAGAAGTTAAAAATGTACCTATTGTCTATCATAATAGTGGTGGAAGCTATGAAGAGGGAAGGAAAAATGGTGAAGAGAATAACACTAATATTTCAGAGCAGCCAGAAGATACTTAT
Source organism: Piezodorus guildinii (assembly GCA_023052935.1). NCBI lineage: Eukaryota > Metazoa > Arthropoda > Insecta > Hemiptera > Pentatomidae > Piezodorus > Piezodorus guildinii. The sequence continues at coordinate 71,209,641 of CM041293.1, forward strand.
AGACCTCAGAATGATTGTAATCCAGAGCAGTCAGAAAACCCTTCAAGACTTCAGAATGAAGAATCCAATCCAGAGCATTCAGAAGAAACTTCTAGACCTCAGAGAAACCGGTCAAAACCTCATTTCCTAAATGATTATGAGTTATATAATGCATACTGTATGGTAAGCCGATCAGATGGAGTTCCATCATCTTATGAGGATGCTAATAAAAAGGAGGAATGGCAGGAAGCCATTATTAAAGAACTAAAAGCTCATGAGAAGATGAACACTTGGTCTGAAGAGGAAGCACCGAATGGAAGTGTCCCAATCACAACTAAATGGGTTTTCACAGTGAAGGAAGATGGAATCAAAAAGGCCAGATTGGTAGCAAGAGGGTTTCAAGAACACACTCAAGGTGATTGTGTATTCAATTACTCACCAGTTTGCCGAATGGATACTGTAAGAACTCTCTTGTCATTTGCATGCCAAAACGATTGGAGTATTAGACAAGTTGATGTGCCAACAGCCTTTCTCAATGGCTCACTGGACTATCCTGTGTTTATAAAACCACCTAAAGGTGTAAGTTGTTCTACAAAAACTCTGAGACTAAATAGGCCACTTTATGGACTTAAGAAAGCACCGAAGTATTGGAATGAAAGATTTAATTCTTTTATGTTAAAATTGGGATTTAAAAGATCCCAATATGATTTATGCCTTTACTACAAGAGTAGGGTGTTCTTTGTTCTTTTTGTGGATGATGGCCTAATTACAGGGGATGAAAAGGCTATTGAAGAATTAGTGAACAATTTAAAAGGAGAGTTCAGCATTAAAGAAATGAAGGCTTCTCAATTTTTAGGGATGAAGATTGAAAGGCAAGAAAAGAAAATAAGGGTTACACAAACCCGCTTTATTGATAAACTCCTTGAAGATTATAATATGGTAGAGTGCAGGAAGGTATCAACCCCCATGGAGGTTGGATTTAAACTTAATGCTGACAGTCCACCTTTAGATGAAAACATACCATACAGGAGCTTGGTATGTGGACTTATGTATCTGAGCACAACAACTCGCCCGGATTTATCATTCCCAATTAGCTATTTATCTAGATGTTTAGATAAAGCTACTCAGCAGTCTTGGAAAGCTGCAAAACGAATACTCAGATATCTCAAAGAAACTCGAGATATGGGTCTTACTTTCAAACCAAGTGAGAACCTAGGACTTATTGGTTATTCAGATGCTGACTGGGCAGGTGACATAGAAACACGAAAGAGTGTAAGTGGCTTTGCAGCATTCTGCGGAAGCAATCCCATAGCTTGGCATTCAAGAAAGCAAGCATGTGTGGCTCTGTCAACGATGGAAGCGGAGTACATTGCAGCAGGAATGGCATCACAGGAAATTGTGAGTTTAAGTGGAATAATTAGTGAGTTCAGTGGTGAAACAGTAAGTGGAAAACTGTTGGTGGATAACACTAGTGCTATAGCTTTTATAAAGAATTGTGAAAACTCTAAACGAGCAAAACACATTGATATGAAATTCCATTTTGTTAAACATCTTATTTCCAAAGAAATAATATCTGTGGAACACATCAATTCTGACCGCAATGTGGCAGATTTGTTCACAAAACCACTTGCCTTTGATAAGTTTCAAATGTTTCGGAAGGCTTTAATTAATTAATATATTAATGTCATGTATATATATTGTGCTAAAATTGTTGTATAGAATTTTGTAATAGTATAATATTTTACTTGCTTTGTTGTATAGAATTTTTTAATAGAATAATATTTTTACTTGTTTTGTGGTGTAGAATTTTGTAGTAGAATAATATTTTTACTTGTTTTGTATGTGAGATACAATTGAATATTTACTTGTGTATGTATATATTTGAAAACATTCAATTGAGGGGGTGTGTTAAATATCGATTGTATATGTAAAGATAGTTGTGGCACTGAACTTCCACCTAGGTGTACAGCAGCCCAACAACAAACAGTCCAGTTGGTAGCGTCCCCTGCGCCATGTTGTTTGTATATATATCAGTAATAAACAAGCTGTCTAGTAGAAGGTTCATTTATTCCACTGCCTAATACTCTATAACTTTAATATGTGGAAATAAGACAGTGTAACAATTTGTGGAGATATGACTGTGTGACAGTTTGTGGAAATGTGACAGTATGTGGAAATGTGACAGTGTAACAATTTGTGGAGATATGACTGTGTGACAGTTTGTGGAAATGTGACAGTATGTGGAAATGTGACAGTGTAACAATTTGTGGAGATGTGACTGTGTGTGGAAATGTGACAGTGTGACAGTTTTTGGAAACGAGACAGTGTGACAGTATGAGGAAATGTGACAGTGTAACATTTTTGGAGATGTAACTGTGTAACAGTTTGTGGAAATGTGACAAAGTGACAGTTTGTATAAATGTGACAGTGTGACATTTTGTGGAGATGTGACAGGATGTGGAAATGTGACAGTGTGAGAGTGTGTGGAAATGTGACAGTGAGACCGTCTTAGGCGTTTTGCACCCTTTCACGATATACTCAAAAAAAGCTCGTGAAAGGAAATGGGTCGCGCAACAGTTTTTGCTAATGTGACAGTGTGACAGTTTGTGGAAATGTGACAGTTTGTAGAAATGTGACAGTGTATGGAAATGTGACAGTGTACCAATTTGTGGAGATGTGACTGTGTGTGGAAATGTGACAGTGTGACAGTTTTTGGAGATGTGACAGGGTGTGGAAATGTGAGAGTGTGTGGAAATGTGACAAGTTTGTGGGAATGTGACAAGTTTGTGGAATTGTGACAGTATGTGGAAATGTGACAGTGTAACAATTTGTGGAGATGTGACTGTGTGTGGAAATGTGACAGTGTGACAGTTTTTGGAAACGAGACAGTGTGACAGTATGAGGAAATGTGACAGTGTAACATTTTTGGAGATGTAACTGTGTAACAGTTTGTGGAAATGTGACAAAGTGACAGTTTGTATAAATGTGACAGTGTGACATTTTGTGGAGATGTGACAGGATGTGGAAATGTGACAGTGTGAGAGTGTGTGGAAATGTGACAGTGAGACCGTCTTAGGCGTTTTGCACCCTTTCACGATATACTCAAAAAAAGCTCGTGAAAGGAAATGGGTCGCGCAACAGTTTTTGCTAATGTGACAGTGTGACAGTTTGTGGAAATGTGACAGTTTGTAGAAATGTGACAGTGTATGGAAATGTGACAGTGTACCAATTTGTGGAGATGTGACTGTGTGTGGAAATGTGACAGTGTGACAGTTTTTGGAGATGTGACAGGGTGTGGAAATGTGAGAGTGTGTGGAAATGTGACAAGTTTGTGGGAATGTGACAAGTTTGTGGAATTGTGACAGTGTGATAGTTTGTGAAGATGTTATAGTGTGAAAGTTTGAGGAAATGTGACTGTGGGACCGTGTGTGGAAATATGACAGTGTGAGGAAATGTGACAGTGTAACAGTTTGTGGAAATGAGACAGTGTGACACTGTCTTGAAATGTGGCAGTGTGATAGTTAATGAAAATGTGCCAGTGTGAAAGTATGTGGAGATGTGACGGTTTGTGGAACTGTGAAAGTGTGACGGTTTGTGGAAATTTGACAGTGTGACAGAGTGTGGAAATATGACAGTGTGAGAATGTGTGGAATTGTGACAGTGTGATAGTTTGTGAACATGTTATAGTGTGAAAGTTTGAGGAAATGTGACTGTGGGACCGTGTGTGGAAATATGACAAAGTGACAGTTTGTATAAATGTGACAGTGTGACATTTTGTGGAAATGAGACAGTGTGACACTGTGTTGAAATGTGGCAGTGTGATAGTTCATGAAAATGTGCCAGTGTGAAAGTATGTGGAGATGTGACGGTTTGTGGAACTGTGAAAGTGTGACGGTTTGTGGAAATTTGACAGTGTGACAGAGTGTGGAAATGTGACAGTGTGTGGAAAGGTGACAGTTGTGACAGTATGTGGAAATGTGACAGTGTAACAATTTGTGGAGATGTGACTGTGTGAAAGTTTGTGGAAATGAGACAGTGTGACAGAGTGTGGAAATGTGACAGTGTGACAATTTGCGGAAATGTGACAAGTTTGTGGAATTGTGACAGTTTGTGGAAAAGTGACAGTTTGTGGAAAGGTGGCAGTGTGAAAATGTGACAGTGTGAAATTTGACACTGTGTGGAAATGTGGCAGTGTGACAGTATTTGGAAATATGACAATGTAACAGTTAGTAAAAATGTGACAGTGTGACGGTTTGTAGAAATGTGGCAGTGTCACGGTTTGTGGAAATGTGACAGGGTGTGGAAATATGACGGTGTGACAGTTTGTATAAATGTGACAGTGTGACAATTTGTGGAGATGTGACAGGGTGTGGAAATATTACAGTGTGACAGGGTGTGGAAATGTGAGAGTGTGTGGAATTGTGACAAGTTTGTGGGAATGTGAAAAGTTTGTGGGAATGTGACAAGTTTGTGGAATTAATGACAGTGTGACAGTTTGTGAAGATGTAAATGTGTGAAAGTTTGAGAAAATGTGACTGTGGGACCGTGTGTGGAAATATGACAGTGTGAGAAAATGTGACAGTGTAACAGTTTGTTGAAATGAGACAGTGTGACACTGTGTTGAAATGTGGCAGTGTGATAGTTCATGAAAATGTAGTAATGTGACAGTTTGTGGAAATGTGACAAAGTGGCAGTTAGTGGAAATGTGAGTGTGAAAATGTGACAGTGTGACACTGTGTGGAAATGTGACAGTGTGACAAGTGTGAAAATGTAACAATGTGACAGTTTGTGGAAATGTGACAGTGTGAAAAGGTGTGAAAATGTAACAATGTGACAGTTTTTGGAAATGTGACAAAGTGGCAGTTAGTGGAAATGTGCCAGTGTGACAGTTTGTAGAGATGTGACGGTTTGTGGAACTGTGAAAGTGTGACGGTTTGTGGAAATTTGACAGTGTGACAGAGTGTGGAAATGTGACAGTGTGACAAAGTGTGGAACGGTGACAGTGTGACAGTATGTGGAAATGTGACAGTGTAACAATTTGTGGAGATGTGACAGTTTGTGGAAATGTGACAGTTTGTGGAAATGTGACAGTTTGTGGAAATGTGACAGTTTAACAATTTGTGGAGATAAGACTGTGTGTGGAAATGAGACAGTGTAACAATTTGTGGAGATATGACTGTGTGTGGAAATGTTTTGTTGTGTAAATAAGAATAACCTTGATTTCTAAAGGCTTTAATCGATATTAATACTTAACATGTGTTTTAAATGATAATGATATAAATAATAGATTAGGTTAGTATATTCATTATCACACTCCCCCGCTTTATTTAAAAACATAGTCCTTCAAGTAGGAGAGAGGTCTTGAGATGCTAGTAGACCTGCGGAGTGGCTGGTCCTCTCCAGAGCTCTTTGCTGTTTGGTCTTGGTGAACATTTGGCTGAGGATGCAGCTTCTTTGCTGACAGCTCGTGCTGGTCGAGGATCGTCATCTAGCTCGGGACAATCGTCTGGTTTCAATACGTCTTCTTCGTTGAATTCCGAATCTCCAGCAGGAGCGAGGTGCCGCAGATTAACCGTTGTCTCCTCCCGTCTGGTAATCGTACAAGAGCGTAATTTGGATTGGACTCCAAGAGTTCGACTTCCTGGACGAGGGGATCATATTTACTACCCCGAACGAAGTTTCTCATTAATATTTTACCAGTGGTACTTAACCAAGAAGGTAGAGCTACCCCATATGTGCCATTTCGCTTGTGAAAGAACATTCTCTCGTGAGGAGTAGCGTTGGTAGCTGTGCAGAGTAATGACCGAATGGATTGTAATGCTTCAGGTAACACTGTTTGCCATTGTGTTATCGGTAGGTTTTTTGAATGAAGAGCCAGCGATACCAATTTCCATATAATTCCGTTGTACCTCTCCACTTGGCCGTTTCCACAAGGATTGTAAGGAGTTGTACGGCTCATAGCTTTCCCTTTGGAATGTAGATACATCTCGAGCTCTTTTGAGATGAAGGAAGTGCCTCGATCACTTCGAAGGAAGTGAATATAACCTGGATAGCCAAATATTGAAAATATCTGGGTTAATGCACCAATCACAGATTTTGATGATAAATCCTGACAGGGGATGGCAAAAGGATATCTTGAATACTCGTCAATTGCTGTAAGAAGGTATTTGTACCTATTATCAGATGGCAGAGGTCCTTTATAATCTATGCTCAGCCTTTCAAACGGCGTTGTTGCTTTGATGAGAGTACCTTTCGTTTTGTAAAAGCGAGGTTTTATTAATGCGCAGGTTTTACAAGCCGACATTACTTTTCTAATTTCTTCTATGGAATACGGGATATTTTGAATTTTCAAGAAATGAGACATGCGAGCTACTCCTGGGTGACACAATGAAACGTGAAGAGATTCCAGCTTAGTTATTGAATGTGCAGTACTGCAAAATCTTGAAAATGCATCAGCTGCTAGATTTTTTTGCCTGGACGATAAATGATATCGTAGTTGTATGCGGCCAATTCTAAACGCCATCGAGTGAATTTCTCATTTTTGATTTTTCCCGGATGCTTAGTATTAAATAGGTAAGAAATGGATTTTTGATCGGTGATCAGTTGAAATTTTCTGCCTACTAAACAATATCTCCACTTCCGAAGGGCTTCGATGATTGTGTATGCTTCTTTCTACACTGCGGAATGATTTCGCTCAGTCTTAGATAAAGAAAGCGACTGGTCGTTGGTTCTGTGTTAGGATTGCTGCAATAGCGACATCTGAAGCATCTGTCTCTACACAGAATGGCACGTATTCTTCGACATTATGAACGACCGATTTAAGAATGCATGATCGAATATCATTGAAATATTTGACAAGCCGAGAATCGAGCGGAAATTGCTTACAACTCACTAGCCTACTAATTTTGTTTGAGAATTTTGGAACCCATTTAGAATAATATGAAAACATTCCAAGTGCTCGCTGCAATGATGCCTTGTTCTTTGGGAGTGGAAAATCAATCAATGGTTTGAGTCTGTCGGGATCAGGCCGTAGGGTGTTATTTTTAATCAGGTAACCAAGAATTTTAATGGACTTTAAATTAAATTTAGACTTTTGTTGGTTAATAGTTAAATTGTATTTCTTGCAGACTTCTAAAAATTTCTTCAAGTTGCGGTCATGTTCGTTCTGATCTCTTCCACTCACTGTTATGTCGTCCAGATATATGTTGACACCATCTAGACCTTCTTTTGTTTTAATTTCGTTCATTTTTCTTTGAAAAGCTGCAACACCATTAGTCACCCCCATTGGAATCCTTTTGAATTTCCACAGTTTCCCAACTGCTTCAAAGGCAGTGTAAGGTCGGTCTTCTCTTCGAATCGGTACTTGGTAATATGTGCTTTTTAAATCGATAGTACTATGTACGTTATACCTAGCTATACTGGAAGCTATTTTCTCTACCGGAGGTATAGGGTAAGCATCGAGTAAAGTATATCTTTTAATTGTCAGAGAATAATCGACTACCATCCGTTTTCTATGCGACCCTTTTACAACTAAGACCTGTGCCCTCCATGGAGAGTTACTTTCTTCGATTACACCTTCTCTGAGAAATTCATTTATGTGGAGTCGAATAAACTTTTCATCTGCATCAGTGTGCCTTTTTGATTTTATAGCTATAGGTTTGCAGTTTGGAGCTGTTCAAAAGTGTTGGAAATGTTCAAAAAGTGAGGCTGGTCCTACCTTGGAACATGCAAGACTACTGACACTAAGAGGAGGCCTACTTCCACCAAAGGATACTGATAAACTAGAATGCTGATTAAGAATGTCGTGACCCATTATCACATCAGCACAGCAGCCCTTTAGAACACTTAGTCGGACGTTGGAATAAACATTGTTTAGCGCCTGTAAGTTAACTCTACAGTACGCCTTGATGGGCACAGCCAAATTTGATGAAGCCATGGAAACAGCAGATTCTGTACGATATAGTTTGAGGTTATGTTTAGATACAAAAGTATCACTAATGGAGCTCTCTGTGCTTCCAATATCTATTAAACCATCTGCCGAAAATCCATCAATTTTTAAAGGAATTATAGATCTTACCAAACAAGCAGGCGATGCAGCTGATATTTCTGATGGATTTTGAAGAGGGCGAACTGCTGCAGTCGTAGCCCAGCTACATTCATCTAAAGTATCGTCTTGGTTCTGGGTGGAAGCTGAGGTTTTCGATTTTGATCTACAAACCCTGGCAAAATGACCCTTTTTATTACAGTTCTTACAAAGAGATTCTCGAGCGGTACAAGCAAGTCGAGGATGTCTAGTGAGACCACAAAAATAACATTTTTGTGAGTTAGTTGAAGCTTTGGTTATTGAATCACATTGAGTGGATAAACATTGATCTGGAGTTTGCTGTGAGGATGTAGATGCAAGTTGAGAAGGTATCGGTTTATACGATTCGGAAAATACTTGGGCAGACTCCTAAGCACGGACTTGTGAAAAAGCTTCATCTAAAGTTAGATTCAGATTCTCTAATAACCTTTGCCTAATGCTTACTGAAGAAAGGCCATTAATAAATGCATCGCGAATGTACTCATCTCAGTAGACATTGGCTTTTACGTCTCGAAAATTACAGTCAGCGCTGAGGGTTCGTAAGCCCTGAAGGAACTGGCCTATTGATTCTTCTGAATTTTGAAATCGAGTCATTAACCTATGCCTAGAAAAAATTTCGTTCCTTGGTTTTATGTATAGAGAATCTAGGAGAGTAAAAGCTTCCTGGCATGATAAAGAATCTTTAATTAATTCGAAAATAGTGTGACTCACGTGATTGTAGAAGAGACTTAACTTTTCTTCGTCCTTTGCTTTTACTGAAGTGATGAATGTATCGAATGTCTTAATCCAGTGGATCCATTTCAAAGCACATTCAGGAGAAGTATATTCTGTGTCAAATCTCTCCGGTTGTAAATATTCATCCATTTTCTCAACAGATAAAGGTCATTAATGTCGATTAAATTGTTGTGGAAATAAGAATAACTTTGATTTCTAAAGGCTTTAATCGACATTAATACTTAACATGTGTTTTAAATGATAATGATATAAATAATAGATTAGGTTAGTATATTCCTAAATAAGCGTGTGGAAAGGTGACAGTGTGACAGTATGTGGAAATGTGACAGTGTAACAATTTGTGGATATGTGACTGTGTGACAGTTTGTGGAAATGTGACAGTGTGTGGAAATGTGACGGTGTTATAATTTGTGGAGATGTGACAGTATGTGGAAATGTGAGTGTAACAATGTGTGGAAATCTGACAGTGTAACAATGTTTGGAAATGTTAGTGTGACAGTATGTGGAAATGTGACAGTGTGACAGAGTGTGGAAATGTGACTGTTTGTGGAAATGTGACAGTGTGTGGAAATGTGACAGTTTTTGGAAATCAGACAGTGTGACAGAGTGTGGAAAAATGTGACAGTGTGTGGAAATGTGACAGTGTAACAATTTGTGGAGATGTGACTGTGTGTGGAAATGTGACAGTGTGTGGAAATGTGACAGTGTGACAGTTTTTGGAAATAAGACAGTGTGACAATTTGTGGAGATGTGACAGTTCGTGGAAATGTGACGATGTGTGGAAATGTGACAGTGTAAACAATTTGTTGAGACGTGACTGTGTGTGGAAATGTGACAGTGTAACAATTTGTAAAGATGTGACTGTGTGACAGTTTGTGGAAATGTGACAGTGTGTGGAAATGTGACAGTTTGTGGAAATGTGACAGTGTGTGGAAATGTGACAGTGTAACAATTTGTGGAGATGTGACAGTATGTGGAAATGTTACAGTGTAACAATGTGTGGAAATGTGACAGTGTAACAATGTGTGGAAATGTGACAGTGTGTGGAAATGTGACAGCGTGACAGAGTGTGGAAAGGTGACAGTATGTGGAAATGTGACAGTGTAACAATTTGTGGAGATGTGACTGTGTGACAGTTTGTGGAAACGTGACAGTGTAACAATGTTTGGAAATGTGACAGTGTGACGCTGTGTGGAAATGTTATAGTGTGACAGTGTGTGAAAATGTGTCAGTGTGACAGTGTGTGGAAATGTGACAGAGTGAATATGTGTGGAAATGTGACTGTGAGACAGTCTCGTGCATTTTGCACCCTTTCACGATATACTCAAAAAAAGTCGTGAAAGGAATTCAATCGCGCCACAATTTTTGATAATGTGACAGTTTAAGATAGTGTGACAGTTTCAGGAAATGTGACAGTTTGTGGAAATGTGACAGTTTGTAAAAACGTGACAATTTGTGAAAATGTGACAGTGTGACAGTTTGTGGAAATGAGACAGTGTAACACTGTGTTGAAATGTGACAGTGTGATAGTTCGTGAAAATGTGATAGAGTGACAGTGTGTGGAAATGTGACAGTTTGTAAAAATGTGACAATTTATGAAAATGTGACAGTGTGACAATTTGTGGAAATGAGACAGTGTAACACTGTGTTGAAATGTGACAGTGTGATAGTTCGTGAAAATGTGATAGAGTGACAGTGTGATAGTTCGTGAAAATGTGATAGAGTGACAGTGTGTGGAAATTTGAGAGTGAAACTGTGTGACAGTGTGACAGTTAGTAAAAATGAGAAAGTGTGACACTGTGTGGAAATGTCACAGCGTGACAGTTTGACAGTTTGTGGAGATGTGACTGTGTGTGGAAATGTGACAGTGTGTGGAAATGAGAATGTGTGACTGTTTGGGAAAATGAGAAAGTGTGACAGTTTGTATAAATATGGCAGTTTGACAGTTTGTGGAGATGTGACGGTTTGACAGTTTGTGGAGATGTGACGGTTTGTGGAAATGTGAAAGTGTGATGGTTTGTGAAAATGTGACAGAGTGTGGAAAGGTAACAGTGTGACAGTATGTGGAAATGTGACAGTGTAACAATTTGTGGAGATGTGACTGTGTGACAGTTTGTGGAAATGTGACAGTTTGTGGAAATGTGACAGTGTGTGGAAATGTGACAGTGTAACAATTTGTGGAGATGTGACTGTGTGTGGAAATGTGACAGTGTGTGGAAATGTGACAGTGTGACAGTTTTTGGAAATAAGACAGTGTGACTGTTGTGGAGATGTGACAGTTCGTGGAAATGTGACGATGTGTGGAAATGTGACAGTGTAACAATTTGTAAAGATGTGACTGTGTGACAGTTTGTGGAAATGTGACGGTTTGTGGAAATGTGACAGTGTGTGGAAATGTGACAGTGTGTGGAAATGTGACAGTGTGTGGAAATGTGACAGTGTAACAATTTGTGGAGATGTGACAGTATGTGGAAATGTTACAGTGTAAACAATGTGTGGAAATGTGACAGTGTAACAATGTGTGGAAATGTGACAGTTTGTGGAAATGTGACAGTGTAACAATTTGTGGAGATGTGACTGTGTGACAGTTTGTGGAAATGTGACGGTTTGTGGAAATGTGACAGTGTGTGGAAATGTGACAGTGTAAACAATTTGTGGAAATGTGACAGTGTTTATAAATGTGACAGTGTGACAATTTGTGGAGATGTGACTGGTGTGGAAATGTGACATTGTGTGGAAATGTGACAGTGTGGCAGTATTTTGGAAATGAGACAGTGTGACAAGAGTGTGTAAATGTGACAGTGTGGCAATTTGTGGAAATGTGACAAGTTTGTGGAATTGTGACAGTTTGTGGAAATGTGAGTGTGAAATTGTGACAGTGTGGCAGTTTTTGGAAATGAGACAGTGTGACAAGAGTGTGTAAATGTGACAGTGTGGCAATTTGTGGAAATGTGACAAGTTTGTGGAATTGTGACATATTGTGGAAATGTGAGTGTGAAATTGTGACAGTGTGACACTGTGTGGAAATGTGACAGTGTGACAAGGTTTGAAAATGTGACGGTTTGTGGAAATGTAACGAATTTGTTAGATGTGACTGTGTGACAGTTTGTGGAAATGTGACGGTGTTGTGGAAATGTGACAGGTGTGGAAATGTGACAGTGTGTGGACATGTGCAGTTGTGGAAATGTGACAGTGTAACAATTTGTGGAGATGTGACAGTGTGGAAATATGACAGTGTAACATGGTGTGGAAATGTGACGTGTAACAATGTGTGGAAATGTGATTGGAAATTGACAGTGTAACAATTTGTGGAGATGTGACTGTGTGACAGTTTGTGGAAATGTGACGGTTTTGGAAATGGACAGTGTGTGGAAATGTGACAGTGTAACAATTTGTGGAAATGTGACAGTGTTTATAAATGTGACAGTGTGACAATTTGTGGAGATGTGACAGGGTGTGGAAATGTGACAGTCGTGTGGAAAATGTGACAGTGTGGCAGTTTTTGGAAATGAGGACAAGTGGGGAAATGTGACAGGTATTTGTGGAAATATGACAGTTTGTGATGGAAAATGTGTGACACTGTTGGTGGAATGTGAGTTGTGAAATTGTGACAGTTTTGAGTTTGTGGAAATGAGACAGTGTGAACATGGTGGGAATGTGACGTGTGCATTTGTGGAAATGTGACAGTGTGTGGAATGTATTGTGAAGTAGTGTGGAAATGTGTAGTGTGAACATTGTGAAAATGTGACACTGTGTGGAAAATGTGACAGTGTGACAATGTTGAGAAACGTGACAGGGTTTGTGAAATATACAATGTGAGATTTGTGTGGAAATGTGACTGTGTGAAGTTTGTGGAAATGTGACAGTGAGTGAACATGTTGTTTTAGTTACTCAAACAGTCGTGAAAGTATTGATCGTGCACAGTTTGTGGAATGTGAAGTGTGACAATTGTGAGTAGATGGACTGTGGTGTAGAAGTATCAGAATGTGACAGTTGGGAAATGTGACAGTGTGAAAGTGTGTGGAAATATGACAGTGTAAACAATTTGTGGAGATGTGACTGTGTGACAGTTTGTGGACATGTGACGGTTTGTGGAAATGCGACAGTGTGTGGAAGTGTGACAGTGTAACAATTTGTGGAAATGTGACAGTGTCTATAAATGTGACAGTGTGACAATTTGTGGAGATGTGACAGGGTGTGGAAATGTGACAGTCTGTAAAAATGTGACAGTGTGGCAGTTTTTGGAAATGAGACAAGTTTGTGGAAATGTGACAAGTTTGTGGAATTTGACAGTTTGTGGAAATGTGAGTGTGATAAATAGTGACAGTGTGACACTGTCTGGAAATGTGATATTGTGACGGTTTGTAGAAATGTATCAGTTTGACGGTTTGTGGAAATGTAACCGTGTAACATTTTGGGAGATGTGACTGTGTGACAGTTTGTGGAAATGTGACAGTGTGTGGAAATGTTATAGTGTGACAGAGTGTGGAAATGTGTCAGTGTGACAGTTTGTGGAGATACGACAGGGTGTAGAAATATGACAGTGTGACAGGGTGTGGAAATGTGACAGTGTGAAAGTGTGTGGAAATGTGACAGTGAGACAGTCTCATGCATTTTGCACCCTTTTACGATATACTCAAAAACAGCTCGTGAAAGTAATTGGATCGCGCAACATTTTTTGATAATGCGACAGATTGAGCTAGTGTGACTTGTTGAGTTGCGAATGTGACAGTTGCGGAATTGACATGATAGTGTTTGAATGCAGTTGTGAAATGTGACAGTGTGTAGTGTGTGGAAATGTAACATTGTGGAAATAGTGTCGTGGAATAATGCATGTGACGTTTGTTGAAATGAAGTTGACTTGTGGAAATGTCACAGCTGACAGTTTGAATTATTGACGTTGTGGAAATTGACAGTGTATATCTGTAAATGTTAAGTGTGACAGTTTGGAAATCGATTTATGACGAATGTGACAGTTGACGTTGTGAAATGCAGTGAATTCGTTATGAGTGGAATATGTGACAGTTTAGTGGAGTGTTTTGGAAATGTGACTGTGTGTGGAAATGTGACAGTTTGTGGAAATGTGACAGTGTGAAAGTTTGTAGAAATGTGACTGTGTGACATGTGTGGACATTCAATTCAAATAGTGGCACTTTGCAAACACAAAATTTTTGTTTTGAATTTATTAGTCTTATACTTTTGAAATTTTTTGTTATATTAATAAAAAAAAATATTTCTTTATTTAATTTAAATTTATATTAAGTTTGTTATTTAATTTAGAAACAGCTGGTGACACTGCGTTGAAATGTGATAGTGTGATAGTTCGTGAAAATGTGATAGTGTGACAGTGTGTGGAAATGTGAGTGTGAAAATGTGGCAGTGTGTGGAAATGTGACAGTGTGAAAATGTAACAATGTAGTAAGGAGTGCAGGTGGAGGAGATACAGGTGGAAATTAGGAAAAATCCGATATGCGTAGGCTGCATGTATTGCAGGTCAACATGGGCTGAAGAAGAGTAGTCGTGGACGAACTTGTAGCTCTCGCCCGGAACGTTAACATCATGGTAGTTCAGGAGCCATAGTGATGTCGCGACAACTTGGTCAGCGGATTTGGTGTCGAGGGTAGTTGCCCTGGACAGTAGTGAGAGGAGGCCAAGGCCGGCGATTGTGATAGTAATCCCTAACCTCGACGTTATGGAACTGAAGGAATTCACCACCTCAGATCAGGCGGCATGCTACGTCAGATTGGGCGAAATGACCTTCGCCCTCGTCTTTTCCTACATCAGCAAACCTGGAGGAGAGGTTGGCTGCTGTGAAGGGTATCGCATTCAGGCATAGAGGCGTGGTAGTCTGTTCCGACACCATTTCGTGGAGCACGGCCTGGGGATCAGTTCGCACTGACGCAAGAGGAAGAATGGTAGAGGAGAGCGTGGCAAGATGTCAGCTCGTGATCATGAATGAGCGCTCTGCGAGGGACCAGAGCTGGATTGATGTGACACTTGCCACAGCTACCATGGCGCTGGACGAGGTACCATGAGTGCAGAGACGAGAAGAGGAAAGCTGCACTCCGAGGAGAGTCGATGCTAAGGTATACTGGTATATAAGGTGTACCGAAACAGCGTGCGCCAGTAGAAGAAGAAGTCCTGGGACGACTTCATAGTCCAGGAGTCCGAAAGAAATCCCTGGGGTATCCCGTAAAGGATGGCACTTGCCAAGGTAAAACAGCGGCAAGTGATTACAGCACTTAAAGTAGAAGGAGTCCGGGCGTCCACCCTGGAAGAGAATGCAATGACATATATCAACCATACATACCCCAGGATCCTTCCCAGGACACAGAAGAAGATTCACAGATAAGGCGCACCACGGTATACCCGCCTAGCACTGAGCTATGCCTACCATGGGACAAATGGGACCTACTCATGGCCGTGGATAGGCAGAGGATCATAAGGGCTCCAGGAGTTGATGGAATAGATGTCGCAATCCTTAAGAAGAGTGCCCCATGCCTTGAGGAAGAGATCCTGGACATCCTCAACGAATGTCTGGATAGGGGTTACTTCCCATGAGAATGGAGGATCGCGGACTTGATACTGCTCTACAAGGGAGGAGGAAAGGACAAAGAATCGCCAAAAGCCTACCGTTCTATATGCCTCCTTCCTGTCATCAGAAAAGTCCTGGAGCACATGATTGCTTTCAGCCTGAGACCGGTCCTTGACGTAGCTAGCCATACACGGCAGTTCGACTCGACCCGTTGCAAGGGAACAACTGATGCCCTACTGAGAATGTGCAGGGACATGGAAGAGAGGGTGGAGAAGTACGTTATGTTGGTTCTATTTGACATAACCTCCGCCTTCGATAGCGCCTAGTGGCCCGGTGTACTTCAGCGGCTACAGGAGTTTAATACCCCAACAACTTATACTGCCTCGTGAGCAGCTACCTCAGCAATAGGAGAGTTAAGATCAGAGGTAGTTGCTATGAGTTATAGAGAGAGGCTACCCGCAAGGTTCGGTTCTGGGCCCGACTCTGGGGAAGCTCGTGTTCGATCAGTTGTTGGGAAAACTAGAAGCTGGTTTCCTTGCCACGGCCTACGTCGACGATCTGGCGGTTATCGTGGCCCAGAATAGCAGAGCCGGAGTGAAGACAGAAGCTGAAAGGTGCGCCAGTCTCGTAGAAGGTTGATGTAAAAAGAGGAAGATGAGCATGGCCTCTGCAAAAACTCAGGCCGTACTCCTAAGAGGCTCTACGAATAGGGCTCACCCTACCAGTCTGGATATCGGAGGAGTGAGGGTGAGACTAGGGAAGGAGGTGACTTATCTGGGAGTAGGAATAAGAAGAGGATTTGACGTCACTCCCCACATTGCGTACCGAAAGGATAGGGTGACCCTGTCGATTAATTGCTTAAGTAGAATAGGGGGTGCATTTTGTGGCCTCAGATACCCTGCAACCATGACCATTTACAGAGGAGTGTTCTTGGGTGTCCTGAAGTATGCATCCCCCACCTGAAGTCGTAACCTCACCCAAGAGAAGAAAAGAAGACTGACCGCTATTCAGCGACTGGCTCTGCTAAGGGTCACGAAGGCCTACAGAACGGTGTCGCACGAGGCTGTGCAGGTGCTGGCCGGAGCGATGCCCCTTAACCTTATCCTCAAGGAAGACTTATTGAGATACGAATGTAAGATTCAGGGGCTGGAGGCGCTTCCAGAGGGACTGCGCAGAAGAATAGGTGAGACCTTGAATCTGTGGAAGAAGATACTTCGGGAGGACCTTATGAAGAGTGGAATGGGCCGTAGGCGGGTTAACTTGAGGGTTGGGGTAACTTAATGTTTACGCTGGTCTCATCATACCTACCTGATGGAGGTGATATCGAAGAAGACATATCGCCAATAGTACAAGAAACTTGGTCATCTGCTCAGATACCAACTCCTGGAACACGGTCTGGGGATCCTATCGAATGAATCGAAGACGCGCTAAGCTCGGTGGTTATTGCACGGTGCCAGTTGGTTGTGATGAACAATCCTTCTACACATCCTACATTCTGAAGCGCATGTGGAAATAGTTGGATTGACGTAACACTGGCAACGCCTGTGCTAGCGAACCAGATTGTCGATTGGACCCTCGGATGTGAGACGAGTTCCGACCACCAAGCAATAGTCTTTAGACTTTTGGAAAATTTGGAAATTTCCCACGGTATCGATAAGGGTTTTGTGACAAGAGGAGGAAATTGGAATGCCTTTCGGTCGACGCTGGAGGGAAAGCTGGAAGATGAAGAATGGGATGCGGCCGAGACGGACCTCACTGATCATTTGGATTACAGAATTTCCAGAATCGCTGAGGTCATCCGTGATGCCGCTGAGGACACCCTCCAGCATCCAAAGGTGAGAGCTCGACCTGTCCCATGGTGGACGCCGGCCTTAACCATTATGAAGAGAGAGTTCTACAAGGCCCGGCGATCGTATCAGAGGTTTAGATGTGACGTGTAGTGCGCGCTACGCTCCGAGACGAGTATAAGCCACATGCCAGGGTATACCGAAACGCAGTGCGCTTAGTAAAGTCAAAACGATTTAATTATCGAGGAGTCCTCCAAGAATCTTTAAGGTATCCCATACGGAGTGGCCTTAGGTAAGTTGATTCCACTGGAAGTAATTTCAACGTTGAAACATAACACTGCCCAAGCAATTGCAGCGTTGAAGCACGATACTGCCCAAGCAACCACTCTAGAAAAAGCGGCGAAGATATTTATTTCAGACATACCCCAGGGATGACCGTTCTCATAATGATGAGGACGATTGTTTCATAAGACGCACTACGGTATGCTTTACCTGGAACGGACTGGTGCCCACCATGGGACATATAGGACCTATATGCTGCTGCGGATGGACAATGACTGGTTCGTGACGAGTATAGGTCACAAGCCAGGACATACCGAAACGCGGTGCGCTTAAGAAAGCGAAAATCTTGGGACGATTTCATTGTCGAAGAATCCTCTAAGGAAAGCGGAAACGATTTAATCATCGAGGAGTCCTCCAAGAATCTTTAAGGTATCCCATACGGAGTGGCCTTAGGTAAGTTGACTCCACTGGAAGTAATTTCAACGTTGAAACATAACACTGCCCAAGCAACCACTCTAGAAGAGGCGGCCAAGATATTTATTTCAGAGATCTATCCCAGGGATGATCCTTCTCAGTGTGATTGTTTCATAAGACGCACTACGGTATGGCCACCTGGGACATATGGGACCTCCATGCTGCTGTGGAAGGGCAAAAGACTGGTCGTGCTCCAGGATTAAATTGCATTGACTCAACAATCATAAAGAACAATATCCCCTGTTAACGCCACTTATACCAGTATATTTAGCTTTTATAAATTCCTCACATACTTTGGACAAATGCTATTATCAAGTATTCATTGATCAGCATAATAACAGAAAAACATATGGTTTTATATAACGGTTGGAACAGATATGATAAAAACTTCCAGTGTGTGATTATTAACTGTTACCTATTTTGTTAATATATTACACGTTTACCTTTAACTTGTTTGTTTACCTATTATCTCTTTTACCATATTCATTTATTTATTTCTTCAATCATCGTTCTGCAAAAATATAAATCAACTTCAAGAAAAACGGTCCTACGAATCAGCACAGCTTTCAGGCACAGCGTAAGGAGATCCTAAGGACGACCTCGCTGGCCCCAACATTGGCCCTCCGGGCATAGGATTTGTTATCTTTAAGGTATTGATTTATATCCTTTTTTATTATTATAATTTATCATGGCAGAAGGTACCAGTCAGGTCGAGGTTACCTTTCGACAGAAAATTAGCGCATTGTGCAAACGTTTTTTATTATATGGAGGTGAAATCAAGGCTATAAGAGATCAAGGACGAACAGCACTGGATTCTGAATCCGGTACTGATCTCTTTATAGGTATGCACAATAGTTTGGAGAAGACCTACGAGAAGTTCGAATCCGTGTATTTGGAACTGGAGGAGCTTTGTCTGGCAAATGTGTATTCCCTTCGCAATCAGAAAGCTCCTTTTTTTCTGAAATAAGAGGATACAAATATGAAGCGGCTGGTTATTTTGTCGGTGTGGAGAGGAGGTGCCGACTGCAGACTGAAGTTGCTCAATCATCGACTGCTGTATCTTCCAACCAGACGGTGATTCACGTAGGTCGCCCAACTGACCTACCAGATGCTAAGTTACCTACATTCTCTGGTAATATTTTAGATTGGCCCTTTTTCAGGGATTCGTTCGTGTCATCGGTGCATATTAAAGAACAAATTCCCAAAATAGATAAATTTACCTATTTAATTGGCGTCCTAAAGTCCCCAGCTCTCGACTGTATCAAGGCTATACCTAGGTGTGAAGCCAATTATGACTTGGCATGGGCTAGGTTACTTCAGAAGTATGATGATCAGAGAAACCTTTCATCAGCCTACATCCAGACATTTCTGAATGCTAAACCTATTCAGTATTGATTGCTGTTGATAGTTTCAGGTCGTTGGATATAAAGGATAGGGAAGATTATTTACTATTCGAAATCGTCTTTCGCTACCTTGAACCGTCTTTGCGGCTGGAATTCGAAAAGGAACACTCCGATATAGTGCACCCATCTTACTTACATCTTAGGTCCTTTATAGAAGGTAGGCTTCAACAGCTTACCAGATCAGCTTTGGACATCACCCATCATCCCGTCTATACCAATCCCACCCAAGACACGCCACCTAATTCAAAGTATCGTCAATCAAACAGGGTTACTACACTCCTCTCTAAAACCTCTTGCAGCACT
This sequence comes from Piezodorus guildinii, assembly GCA_023052935.1. Lineage (NCBI taxonomy): Eukaryota > Metazoa > Arthropoda > Insecta > Hemiptera > Pentatomidae > Piezodorus > Piezodorus guildinii. The sequence continues at coordinate 71,229,222 of CM041293.1, forward strand.
TCAAGCCCATTGCAACAAGGATTCCAATGTTTTATATGCAAACAACCACATGTTATAAATAAATGTCTTAAATTCCATGCTATGTCCCCTGTAAGGCGATTTGAGATGTTATCATCTTGGTTTGGATGCAGGAATTGTTTGTGTCCAAAACATAAAACTCAACAGTGCAATTCAAGATTTAGTTTCAGACATTGCAAGGGAAGACATCACACTTTATTGCACCTACCTTCACGCTCGCAGTCCACCCCAATCACTTCAACTGAGGATAAGAACCCAGCTGTACCTTTAGCCTCTTCACATTCATCTGACTCAAGCGTACTGTTAGGAACTGCCTTGGCTCAAATCAAGAATAGAAACAAATTATTCAAGGATGTTCGTTTGGTTCTAGACTGTGGAAGTCAAAATTCATATATCACTGCCTCATGTGCTAAGCGACTTGGGCTTTTACCTGAAAGGACGGAGTGCCAAATATCAGGTCTCAATGATACCTCTATCCCATCACCAGACGGTGTAGTGCTCTGCACCCTCAAACCTAAGAATTCAGAAAACCAATTTATAACCAAGGCATTGGTTATTCCGAGTATTACCAGTCTCTTGCCTCCACAACATCTACCATCAATAGAAATTCAGGAGTACCTTCACCATAAGCTGGCAGATCCAGAATTTGGCATACCAGCTGAAATAGATTTTCTCCTTGGTGCGGACCTTTTTACCCGGATCCTACGCAGTACATCTCACAACGAACCACCAGTTCTAGACACCGTATTTGGAAAAGTGATTATGGGACCGTTGACTAAAACCATTGATCCATCGGAGAAGTCATACTTTCTTTCTACAATCGGTAATGATCAAAGATATTCGAAACCAAATTCCGATTTCTCTAATGGTCGGCTGGGCTCGAATAGATATCCTACCGCATCACCATTGGCAATTCAGTAACCCTCCATTAGAGAATTCCTCAAGTGAACAATCTCAAAGCAAGAAACCACGATCTGCAACCATTGAACCGTCACCATCTAGTGAGTTCGGAATTTAGGTGGGCGGGATGTTAACGCCACTTATACCAGTATATTTAGCTTTTATAAATTCCTCACATACTTTGGACAAATGCTATTGTCAAGTATTCATTGATCAGCATAATAACAGAAAAACATATGATTTTATATAACGGTTGGAACAGATATGATAAAAACTTCCAGTGTGTGATTATTAACTGTTACCTATTTTGTTAATATATAACACGTTTACCTTTAACTTGTTTGTTTACCTATTATCTCTTTTACCATATTCATTTATTTATTTCTCCAATCATCGTTCTGCAAAATATAAATCAACTTCAAGAAAAACGGTCCTACGAATCAGCACAGCTTTCAGGCACAGCGTAAGGAGATCCTAAGGACGACCTCGCTGGCCCCAACATCTCCTATATCGAAGATAGATTGCTATCATTGTTCAATGATTGCTTGAATAGGGGATACTTTCCAAAAAGCTAGAAAATTGCTGACATACGTCTCCTGTACAAAGGAGGGGACAAAGACAAGCAAATATCTAAATCATACAGGCCTTCCAGTGCTAAGCAAAGTTTTGGAAACTCTAATTGCCTCAAGCCTACGACCGGTTCTGTTACGAGCTGCCCATCCACGGCAGTATGGATCGAATAAAGGAAGGGGAACCGCAGATGCCCTGCAGTACATAGGCCGTGACGTCGAAGGAAGGGTAGGGATATATGTCTTGCTCACTCTTTTTGACATATCATTCGCCTTCGACAGTGTGTGGGGGCATACTTCAGTAGTTGCATAAGCATGAAGCTCCCATCAACTTGTACGATCTCTTGAGGAGCTATCTGCAGGACAGGGCCTAAAGGATAAGATGCAACTTTTATGAAGTGGAAGATACAGTGGAAAGTGGTTGCCCGCAAGGCTCTGTTCTTGCTCCTGCCTTGTGGAAACTGGTATTTGACGAGTTGCTGGGAGTGCTCGAAGAAAATCCCCCGCAACTGCATATGTTGACGATCTGGCCGTTTTGGTTGCCTCGAATAGTAGAGCTAGATTGAAAGAATCAGGTGAAAGGTGAGCCAACCTAGTGAGCAGATGGTGCGAGAGGAAAAAGTTGAAGATGGCCACAGCTAAGACACAGACCATTCTCTTGCGAGGTGCGACTGACAGGGCCCACCCTATAACATTAAACATTAAAGGTGTTAATATCCATCCAAGAGAGGTTGTTACCTACCTTGGTATTAGAATTGGATCAAAGTTCAATGTTACGCCTCACTTGGAGTACTTAAGAAGCAGGGTGGGCTTGACTCTTAATGGGCTCAGCCGTATAGGGGGCGCTTTTTGGGGTCTCAAGTACCCAGGAACATTGGCTGTTTACAAAGGAGTGGTTTTGGGTAGCCTGAGGTATGCGTCCCCAGCTTGGATTCAAAACCTCTCGCACCGAGAGAAAAGTAGGTTAGCCACGATTCAGAGAATAGCTCTACTCAGAGTCACCAGAGTGTACAGAACTGTGTCTCATGAGGCGGTACAGGTGATAGCAGGAGAAATACCTATAGCCCTTCTCCTACGAGAGGCCTATTACCGGCATGAATTCAAGAGAGGTCTGGCGGATCTACCGGACATCTTTAAAGTGAGGATCAATGAGGAGCCCAGTAGATGGAAGAGAATTCACTGGGAGATCACCATAGAAGAATGGAACTGTCGGCGGGTGACGACTCCAAAAGGTGCTACTTTAAGGAAGTATTTCCCCACCGTCGGGTCAAGACTGGAAAATACATGGATCCTCCCGGACAACTAGGTTACACAGTTCCTCACTGGGCATGGGGCTTCCGAGCAAAGCTCGCTAAGCATGGCAAAAACATCAATCCCCTATGCCCCAGTTGTGGTGTTCCGGAGACCGCCGAGCATATTCTCATTGCCTGCACCGCTTATGAGGCACTGAGAATGAAGCTTCTGAGGGACACAGGACTCTACGTCCTGACGGAGAGCAATATCCCTAATCTTATATCTAGACAAAACTACCCGTACTACAAAGCTTTTGTATACGGGTGGAAGGAACAGTTTGGTCCAAGCCACTTCAATTTGAGATAGGAGAGAAGAATGAAAAAGCCACTGAACATCCGAAGACCCACTAACATGCTGTGTGATTAGTTTCATAGCAGTTGTAGGTTGTATCTGTGGTACTTCCCACAGCTGCAAGTACCCGTATTGCCTCAAGCCAGGGGAGGGTAATATATAAAAAAATAAACATAAACTTTAATTTTTTAACTATTAATTACTAAATTATCTTTTCTATATATTTCTTTTAAATCATTAATTACTAAATTATCTTTCTCGAACATCCATCATTTATTGTCAGCATATATTCAATCTATTATGTTTCATTTATTTATAATTTTATTTTAATGTATTTATTATTTTAAATTAATTAATTATTCATTTACTCTTTTTAAGCTACATTTACTTTATCTTCTTTTTTTAAATTACCTTATACATGTATTAATTTATTATCTCACATTCAATTTGATTTCAAGAGTTTGATTTATATCAACCTTTTATTCAACTGTTCAGTATAATTATAAACATAAAATAGTTAGGGGTGTCTTTGCTGAGACTATACCCTCCTTTGTCAATTGCTAGTAATTGTAATATATATAAACCCATGTATAACTCACGCAGCCGATCTGAGAATAAATAAATACTAAAAGAAATAAAGTAAGTTTACATCTAACAGTGCGAGTGTTTTTATGTCCTACTTTCCAATTTTTTTTACGTATTTGTTCAGTCTAATCGTAACTGGTGCCGAAACCCGAAAGTTCTTTTCGCTCTCGCTCTTTAAAGAATTGTTTTTTTTAATTAAATAAGAACTTGCATTATTGCATAATGAGCGAATCAGACAAGTTAGTACAAGAACTCGCGAAGTACAAGTTCCAACTAGCTAAGGCGGCAGAAGAAAACGCGCAACTGATGGCTCAACTCATGGAGGCGAAGAAGTCGGCACATATTGAGTTGGTGAAGGTGCGAACTGAAAATTCTGCCTTCATATATGAAGTCATAGGCCAATTGGAGCCATTTACTGGTACGGTCGGTGATCCTGGACCATTTCATAAAAAGTGCTGACCAAATTATGAGTCATATCGTGTCACGTAACAAAGGAGGGACCATATTTGAGCCAGACGTAAAAATGTTGGAAGCTGCATTTGGTCAGTCGTATTTCACATCTTAAACGCGATATAAGGAGATACAACCAATTCGTGGGACACGTTGAAACAACGATTGAAGAAGCTGTACGGCGGAGGACGCTGCACTCCGGAAGAAGACGTCTTTTATTTGGTTGAAACAAAGCGGAATCAAGGTCAGTCAGAGGACGACAGTTACAGTCCTGTATAATAGAGTAGTAGAGAAAATAGAGGAGGCCTTCGGACAAGAGGAAGGTGGCGGGGACTCCTGAAGTTTCAGCTGAACCATTATATGGACAGACCGGGCTCTCTACCCGCGACAAGGATTTCGTCGAATGTGCACATGAGTAGGTGGATGCGCACGACAGGAAGAAGGCGCGAGAAGAGAAATGCGAGGGAGAATGGACAGAAGTAAGAGCCACACGGAGACATAGGAGTCCGCCCAGGCGCAGCAATCGACCGTCCGAGAACCGACCCAACAGAAGCTCAGGAGAGAGAAAGAAACGACCGAAGCGTCGGTGTTATGAATTTAATAGACCCGGTCACTTGGCAGCACAGTGCAGTCTGACACGATGCTATTAATGCGGCAGGAAGAGATACGTGGCACGAGAATGCCCGAGACGGAATTCTAGACCACATCAAAGAGAATTTAGGAACCGATGAAGGTCAATAACCAAGTATGGAGAGAACAGCGGGACTACAGGAAGATAGGAGGACGAGACTCCAGCGGGGACTCATCGACGGAGGGAAGTGTACGTTCTGAGTACAGCACTCTGACGGTGAGGAGACACGATGTAAGACGGGAGAATTTACGGAAGGGAGAGCCCCCAGGGCGAGCACATCCACGCGACAATCACGAGCGGAATGAGGATGCGGTATAGGGCGGGGCAACCAGCGTGAAGTGTTTTTAGTCAGTATCAGCACAGAGAACAAGTTATGGACAAGGTTGCCCGTGGCGAGGATAAAAGAGTAGGGGGTAAATTCTTAGTGGACACTGGGAGTACAAATTCGTTAATTAGCCGGGGAAGGGACCGTAAAAATGGGTATTTGCGAGAAAAGGAAAACGTGTCATTATATGATAACTACGGTAAGCGGGACTGCAAAACACTAGGAATAATAGTAGAATTCAATTTGAACGAGCTAGCGGGGAGTAAGTCGGAAGTCAGAATGCACGTGATTGATAGGTTGATGCCAGGATATGACCTTATTATAGGATGCGATATCTTACGAGAAGCAGGGTTAACAATGAATGTGAATAAAAAAAAGTGGCGCTATTGGATAGGGCATCATGAGTACAAAACCTTAACTACTCATCGGACGGGTATTGAGATCGGAGCTGCAGACTACAACAGGAATAGGATAGAACAGGTAATACACGGAAATGCGGATTTATTCTACAGAGAGGGTGATTGTTTACCGATTACCGGAAAAAAACGTGCATAGGAGAGATTTAAGAGAGATATTACGAGAACAATTAGGGAACTTTTTGAAACGAGCGATCATTCGTCATAGCAGTTCCCCATTCAGTAGTCCTTTATGGGTAGTGGAGAATAAGGGCGGACCCATGAAACAGTATCGTGTAGTCTTGTAGATTTTAGGAAATTGAACGAGGCAACGAAAGACGAGCGATGCCGCCTGCCGCGGGTTGATGACATATTAGATAGACTATCAGGAGTAACAGTCTTCAGTACATTGGAACTCAACAGTGGGTACCACCAAGTAAGAATAGCGGAGGAGGACATCCCCAAGACGGCATTCTCGTGGGAGAGGGGCCACTACGAGTTTGTTCGGATGCCATTTGGGCTAAAAGGGGCACCACTAACGTTTCAGTGTCTAATGGACGAGTTTCAACGGGGCCTAGGAGAAAGTTATACTCAAGTCTATATGGACGACCTAATCGTTTTAAGTCGAACCGAGGAGGAACACGCGAAATATCTCGCAAAAAGTAATGTACAGGATTCGGACTCAAACTGTCCCGAGACAAGTCTAAGTTCGGGACAACGGAGATAAAATATCTGGGACATACTGTTTCGCAGGGGAGAGTGCAGCCGGACCCGAACCGAGTGAAAGCCATCCAGGAGGCGCCGCTTTCAACGAATGTTCCTAGTATCAGACGATTCCTCGGCATGATTAATTATCGCAAATTCATCCCGGGAATAACAAAATTGACTCATCCCATGTCCGAGGTTTTGAGGAAGGGCAAGCAATTGGTGCTGCCGCCAGAATAAATAGATAGTATTCAGAAATGCAAGAGTGTTGACAACAGGACCATTATTGGCTTTCCCCAATTTCCGGAATTACCACAGACGCTAGTGACGTTGCCATCGGGGCTGTTTTATCCTAAAATTTCGAAGCGGGCAAAAAACCATTAGCATTTGCAAGTAGGAAGTTGAATGAGGCGGAACGGAAAAATAGTGCCATCGAACGCGAGCTGTTAGCAGTTGTATGGGCGGTGGAATACTTTCGGCCATATGAATACGGCCGACGGTTCGAACTTTTCACAGACCATAAACCGTTGGTACACCTCGGAACGCTAAGGGAATCTTCTGCGCGAATTTCCCGCTGGGAGGAGCGGCTGACAGTGTATGACTTTCGGGTGATCCATAAGAAGGGAGTGGAGAACGCATATTTTTACAGAATATGCGGTACGGTACCTAGTAGGGCCCTACACTTATGTGTGGTTTTAGAGAAATTACAACGCATTTGGAGACAAGAACGGACCGGAATGGACTATCCCATTAATTGCTGCTTACGACAGGTGGACACTGTAACTGAACCGAAGGTACAACGGCAGATTGTGGAAGATCATCACGTGGGGAAAACGAATCATCGGGGAATAGAGGAAACACTCCGCGCGCTTAAGGGATTATATTTTTGGAGGAAGATGACCCAAACAGCGAAAGATTGACAGCGTTTGAACCCTTACGCTCTCTTCAGGTCGATTTATACTCCAGTGAGGGGCAAACGTAGGTAACCATGATGGACACGTTCAGCAAGTTGGCAATCGAACACCCCGTGGCAGAAAAGACACTAGGAGTTATATAGGAAGGGTTGTTGCAGTGGTGTGCAGCGTATGGGGTCCCAGAGGAAATTGTGACCGACTTTGGCAGGGAATTCAATACTGCGCTCGTTCGGGAAGAGAGTGCCATGTTAGGGATTAATTGGCGATTTAATACCCCACCACATTAAAGGAAGGGGCGCCGTGGAACGCTTCCACAACACATAAGGGGAACACCTCAGATTGTTTAAATTGGACCGTAATTTAGATTCCTACGAGGCTATGCCCAGGGCGGTCATGGCGTATAACAATACAATTCACATGGCAACGGGGTTAACCCCGGTTGAAATTGTCTTTGGTCAACGCCGCCACGACAGGGGAGGAAGGGACCTTTTAACGTGCAAAACCAGGAGCTGGGTGTGGAACTTCATAGGAGACGCGAAGAACGCCATAACCGTTGGGGTAAGGTTCCTGACAAATTAATTCGCGACAAACAAAGTAGGGTTGCACGAATAACGACCGACAGGTGGTTTATCGAAAAGGGCCGGTAGTGTTGGGAAGGGTGGTATATAGACGCTTGCGAACAGCGAAAAATATAACAGAGGCGAGATATGAGGGACCCTATCGGATATTACAATCAGGGAACACAATTAATTCACTATTCGCGTCGTGGAGATTACCCCTATAAGATAAGAACAGTGCACCTTGATCTTTTGGCAGATGAACACAGAAGGATCTACCGAAGAAAACGAGAAGAGACAGATGCTCACTGGGCTTCTTTAGCAAAACAAGAGAGAGTTCATACTCTTGATATATGGCAGAGACGCTGGAACACTTCATCTTCTGGAAGATGGACCTACCCCCTAATTCCCGACATATCGACATGGTTATCCCGGAAACATGGAGATGTAGATTACTATCTCACTCAGCTGCTTACAGGGCATGGTTGCTTCAGAGCCTACTTAGCCCGTTTTAAAATAGAGGAAAGTTCATTGTGCCCATTTTGTGATCCCATAGAAGAAACAGTGGAACATGCATTCTTCTCTTGTTCGGGATTCATTCGAGAAAGGTCGGAGATAGACGCTAAATTTGGTACAAAATCATCACCCGAAAATTTAGTCTCCTTGATGATGGCTAGTCAGGAGAGTTGGAGTGCTGCAGCTGATTATGCAGCACAAATCTACAGAAAACTCAGAGTACAGAAGCAAGAAAAGAGAGGCGGGGCATTGGCCTAGCTTAAATCAGATGTCCAGTAAAGTAGATGGCATTTAGCCCTTCTGCCCCCGATTAAGTAATGCTTGACAGCTGGACGATGCTATCAACCAAGCCCTCGCATTGGAGGCAGCTCAAAAATGGCTTAGGGGTAAATTCAAACTTTGAACAGTTATTCTAGCGCTAGCTGCACCCCTATTTCATCTCAGAAAACTGCTTCTGCACAGGTAACGGACTCTATATGCCATCTCCAAGTTCAGCAGATCAGTTAATAAATGCTATTTGTGCTGTCTTGACAAACATCCCTGCCCAAAAATGTGACATCAAGGGGCATTATGCAAATGCATGTAAAAAAAAGTGCTAGCCCTAAAGTTTCTGCTTCCATCATTGCGACAGTCAAGGAACACTTGAATCGAGTTATCATTTCAGTAGAAATCAATGGCACCCATGCTCATTGCTTGATTGATTATGCCTCTATGGAACCTCTTGATGCTGCAGTTACCACAATAAATTACACTAAACAGATGGTAGTAGAGACAGATGCTTTAGATGTCGCCTTGGACGCAACTTTGAGTGGTCGCCCTGTGCCTTTCTTACAGGTACTCGCTCAGTCTGAACGTGCACACCCTTTGATTGAGAAGGAAGCAGCAGCAATCCTGGAATCTCTGAAGAAATGGAGGCATTTTCTTTTGGGGAGATGTTTTCAACTACTAACAGATCAACAAGCTCTCTCTTTCCTATTCAACCTATAACGCTCAAGCAAAATAAAGAATGATAAAATTCTATGTTGGGGACTCAAATTGGCTCCTTTTCAGATGGGAGGATTGGGTTCAGTAGGCCTATTATTATTATTTCCTATTTCTATCCCACTTCAGCTCTTAAGTATGCCCAATATTTAGTGATTGGTCTAATTTATGAAAAACAGACCAAGTTATATGTATGAATTATTCCTACACAAATGTCTCAAGAATATTAATGTTTAACTTCTTAAATGAGCAAAGATAACAAACTGAAAGGATTTAGAATTAAACATTACAATCAGTTAAGATGATGATAATATTTTGTAATCTATTAAGAATGCTAATCTATTAAGAACAAATAGCTACGAATTGGAGTTTGTACATTTTAGTTAACACATGGTTTGACTTGCAGCAATGAGATTCAGAAAACCTATTGACAAGTTATAAACAGACCAGAGTATAAAACTCTCCATATTCAGAGAGAGTTGACTGGAGCAGAACCAATAAATGGGCAAAGTTATAATCTAAAAGATAAAAACCAATATTTTTTTAATAAGGTTCTGAATAAAACTTTTCATAACAATAATCCAAAAGACAAAAAAAAATCAAACCTTTAAATGAGAAAAAGTAAGGACAAAACTTTAATTACATGGAGGTAAAAACAATTTAGATGCCTGGTATAGTAAAAAGTGGTATGACTTGATCTAAAACAGTTTAAATCCAATGAAAAAGGTAACATGAACAAACATATTTACCAAATTTCATACTTTTCGATGAAGGAAAACTTCCCCATTGAACACTTTTGATGAAAAATATTGTAAATCCAAATAATGTTTTACAGTATTTTCTGAAAGTGGATTCAAATTCTAAAAGAGTCAAACATACAAAGAAGATTATATTCTATCACAATTCTAACAGAAGAAGGAAAACCAAATAATAGGCTTAAAGTGAAAGAATTTTATTTTCTTTCATTGTTTTGATGTCATTACAAGCTATGAATTAACAAGAGCTCTGATTCCAGTAATTAGTTACAAAATAAAACTTTTTAAATTTTCCCTCACAGAATTGGATGTCAAATTTTTATTATTTTATAATAAAACATAAACCATCAACTGATTAACTGATGAGGCACACATAATTTATAAAAAAATAATTTAACAACTAATAAAATATAAAACAAATAACAAAACTATGAAAAAAATAGGTTCATTTATGATGGGTATGAATCAGTTTTATTTACAAAACAAATAATAAATACAATACCAGGATTCCAGAAGTGTTAAGGCATTAATTAAGTTGTCGTCTATTTTTTTCAGTATTTACAATAAGGATGACATTAAAGATATGAAGAGGGAATAACAGAAAGACATTCTAAAACCCTGACTTCTTTATCGCTATGCTAAAATCTTAGCCGAAATTGATTGCTTTTCCGCAGTAAGCTGCTAGTGCTGCCTCTCTAACAGCTTCTGAACAAGTCTGTAAAAATAAAAAATATATTTATAAAAGAGCTAAACTATAAAAGAAAAAATCAGACATATTAATAATTTAAGCAAAATTAATTCATTTTAAAAATCACTTATTTCAGTAATTACAGGCAATGTTGGAAAATTAGTTGTATATAAAACACTTATTAATAGTAATAATAATAATAATAATAATAGGGTTTCCGAACCCGAAGGTTCGATGTCGATACCACGAAATTCTGTCTACACAGACTCGTCCAATGTTTGCCGTTCATGCCCAAACCCCTGAGATCAGCCTTAACCCAATCCTCCCATCGACGCTTCGGCCTACCTTTCGGACGTCTACTAGTCAGATCAGCGAATACCAACTTTCTCAGAATCCGCTCCTCATCGAGCCCAACAACTTTACTCGCCCATTGAGTCTCCGCGATGCTATCAACTCAATTATATTCACAGGATACAAGTTCCGATATTCCGCGTTGTGCAACCTTCTAAACTCCCCAATGGGCTCATCTCTCTTCGGACCAAATATTTTACGCAGTACCTTATTTTTGAAAACCTTAAGCCTTTGTTCATCCTTCAAAGTAAGCGGCCACGTTTCACATCCGTAAAGAACCATCCGAAGAATAATAGTTTTATAAATTCTAACCTTTAAGTTTTTAGACAGAAGCCGCAAACTAAGTAACTTAGCAACTGAATAATAACACGCATTTCCCACCTTTAATCGGGACTTTATTTCTTCCTGGATTTCATTTTTTCTTGTTATCATTGAACCTACATACTTGAATTTCTGTACGTGTTCAAAAGTAGGCCCTGATACATCAATATCACCAAGATCACCACCGTTTCTGCTACTAATCATATATTTCGTCTTCTGGATATTCGAGTCCTATTTCTTTACCGGTTTTATTAACACACTTGTATTTAGTTGTATGGTTTCCTTGTCTTCACCTAGTAGTACCAAATCATCGGCATACCCTAAAACCGTAATCCTGTCACCCATATTTAAACCTTTCTTGGTACACATCACCTTTTCTATGACATATTCTACAGCTATATTAAATAACACAGGTGAAAGGGAGTCACCATGTTTCAAACCCGATCGCACCTCAAATCCCTCGGAGTAATTATGACCGATTCTAACTTTATGGAATGTTTCCGACAAACACATTTTACTAACTTTCTAGGTATTCCCTGCTCAATCATGAAGTTATATAACTTCTGACAGTCTATTGAATCATAAGCCTTTTTAAAATCGATATAAAGTTTATGGACTACACTTTTGTACTCCAATTTTTTCTCTAATATCTGACGTTAGGAAAATATTTGATCAATAGTCGAGCGATTCCGCCTAAAACCACATTGGTGATCTCCGATAATTTCTTCAGTGTATTCCGTGATTCGGCTAGTTAGTATTGACAAGAATATTTTATAGCATACTGGGAGAAAAGAGATCTCACGATAGTTGTTACAATCCGTCCTCGGTCCTTTTTTGTGAATCGGAATAAGTATTGATTCTTTCCATTCTTTGGGCATTTTTCATTTTCCCAGATCTTTTTAACTAAAACAAGTAATTTGGAAACGCCCGCTTCTCCACAAACCTTGATTAATTCACTCGTGATATTATCATTTCCTGCAGCTTTATAACGTTTTAATTTTCCTATCGCCATTTTGACTTCCTCTTTACTCGGTGCGTCTATCCATGGTTCAGCGCTCTGATATTCAGAGTGAGGAGATTGATTATTATTTTCCGTATTTAGAAAGCCGTCAAAGTGTTGTTTAAATTGATTTAATATCTCAGTCGATTCCGCAATTATATGTGTTATTCGCATCTTTAACCCTATTCAATAGAGGTTCAAATCTTTTATGCGATTTGTTTATACCTTTGTACATCTCTCTTACGTTATTTTTGCTTCTGTATTTTTCTATTTCTATTATTTTGCCTTTAAGATACTCTCTTTTTTTATTTTATAAGAATTTTGAAGTCTCTTTTTTTATTACCCGAAAGTAAGTCACGTTATTATTGGTTGGATTATTTAAGGAATTCAGTTTAGCGGTTTTTCTTTTTTCACACATATTTTGACAATCCATGTCGAACCAGGGTTTGTTCTTTTTATTTTCGATTTTCCTAAGACATAAGTTACCGACCTCTTTAATATTATCCCTGATCCCTTCCCATAATTTGTTTACATTTTCGTGTTCCTCGTCTGAAGATTCCAAAGCATCGAACCTATTTTTTACTTCTATCACAAATTGTTTCCGAATTTCGGGATTGTTCAATTCAACTAAATTAAAATTCCCGGGATGAATATAGTTCTGTGTTCTCTTTTTTGTAATATGATCGATTTGATTCCGCATTTGTCCATCTGGCGATGTCCACATATACTTATGAAAATACTTATTAAACACATAAATTTTTAAAAAAAATTGAGTTAAATGAATAACTCACTGGATGAGCATGACAAGTTCTAGCAATATCTTCAGCAGATGCACCATATTCCATTCCTAGGACAGCTTCAGAAATCAATTCTCCAGCACCCTGATAAAAAGATTTACTCAAGAAGATTTATGTTATATTTGTTTTTCTAATTTAATATATCATACATGGTTTAGTACATAAATAAATCTATGGAAACTTACCGGTCCAATGATATGGAAACCAAGTAACTGATCAGTTTGTTTGTGAGCAAGTGCTTTAACAAAACCATCAGGTTCAAAATTTGTTTTTGCTCTGCTGTTGGCGAGGAATGGAAATTTTCCTATTTTGTATTCGACACCCTGCAATATAACATTAAACATTGGTTTAAAATTTTTCATTTGATTTTAAAAAGAATTTATGACATATTCATGCAATATTATATTAACAATTTATGTCAACTGTAAAAGTTAAAAGAACTAATCTTCTGTGGGTGTTGATCAGAAGATGACAATAACAATATAAAAATAAAATTACTACCTCTGATAACTGTAGAGAAAAAAAAAGAGTATTAATATTTAATTAAACTCACAAGGAGAGGACCCCAAATATGTCTCACTCCTTTTGATGAATTTGTTTTAGGTGAAACTAGAATAAATTCAACCAATATAATGTGCTATCAAGTATTGGCCTTTAATATTTTGCACAGTCTGATAGTTTAACACTTTGACGACCACGCGTGTTTGGAGCACCTTCTCTTGTGAACCATAGCGGGCGTATGAGTCTGCTGCAGCGGTTCCAACTGGGACCGACCAAAACTGGCTATTTTGGTCAATGGCCCAAAACATTATTATCAGCTATTTGTGTTTTATTTTACCAAAAAAACACATAGTATTAACAAAATTGTGATAAAAGTTACTTTAAGTTAAATGAAACAATTAATAAATTAAGCGGGCACCTGCGCCCGCTGCGGTCCCACGGGGAAGTTACTAGAGGACGTGCGTGCCCTCTGAAGAATAAAAGAGATGTCCGTAGGCTCTTTACTGAACACACGGATGAAATGACTGAAGTTGTGACTCGAAGTGGAAGAACCATTACAAAACCAAGGATGATAGTCGATTATAACTGTGGAAAATCGTCAATCGATACCTCAGACTAAATGTCGTCTTATTCCACAAGCTTACGGCGAATCCGTTAGTGGTATCACAAAATTGCAATTGATGTTATTTTTGGGGCCTCTCTACTAAATGCATTAGTTATTCAAAACAGCTTTAGGCGAGAAATTTGATAGAACATAACAAATTTTAAAGAAGAGGTTCTTAGGGTGCTTCTTGAAAAAGATCCTCTTAGTAAATCCGCTCCTTCACCTTCAGCTAGTCGACGATCTCTTCAGTCGCACAGATTTGATAAAACAAAACTAGAGCTCTTTCATAAAGTTATAATATACTGTAAGGGGTGCTATTTAAAATTTTAGGAAGAAAAATGTACAAAAAATAAAGTGATAAAGTTTTTGCATATTGTAATTTTTTTAAAAAGTTATTTTGTTCAAGTACGTATATTAGAGTAATTCATATAAAAGGTGCCAGATGACTGATTTGTACATTATTTAATATTATCATTTGCTATGATTAATTGTTTAAAAATTAATTAATAACTTTTTTTTTGTTTTAACATCGAGAATAGCTACTGGTATCTACATTTACAATATCATAAAAAACTGATGAAAAAAAGTACAACCCAAGTTCATTAAAATGTTTTTAGGACCCAACACTGTCGGTTATCAAGAGAAAATCAATTATCTAGCGGGCGTCTGGTCCTATGGGCTAAGGTTTGTGGATGAGGAAAACGGATTGTGTAGCGGGCGTATACGACCGCTGGAGGCTGGTAGTGATAGCAGGAGAGCGGCGTATACGACAGCTGTGGTCCCTCTTGCCCTCCACATGAACCAGGAGCAGGCCAGGGTAGACTGAGCCAGCGGGCATATATGCCCGCTCTGGTCGTCAAAGTGTTAATGTGTAGTTTCACCAAAAAAAAATAATGTCATCAAAATCGTGAATCACATTTTGGATGCTCTCCTTGTCTTGTCAGTTCCAACAGCACTAACCTAAAACTAAACAAAGTATTTAACGTATAAGAAAGATTTATTTGAAAAAAAAAAAAAAAAAAGACAATCAGGTTTTTACTAAAATGTGAATATTAAAGTTTTGGTGACAATTATGGGAATGTTAAAATAGACCAGGTCTCTTGAAATAATCTTTGAGACAGAAAAATTTTGTATGAACCTAATGAATTAGGAAAACAATTATTTTATAAAGAAGAACTCGAGGAGGTCATGGAGTTGATTCAGTAACCTAAGAGCAGATTATCCATATCAAAATTATTTTATAAATTTAATTAATCTCCCTATGTAAAATATAGGGAGAGATATATTACCATCAACAATACTACTTAATACAAACCAAAGTCCCTTAATGGGTGGCATAATAGAAAAGGTTTGCTAATAGACGGCTAGATAATGTTCAACAAGAAAGAGATATGAATTACCTCATTCTTAAGGTCTTCTTCTGTTTTTCCAACCCAAGCAACTTCAGGATGGGTATATATTACTGACGGCACAGTGTTGTAATCAATATGAGCAGGCCCACCAAGTATTCCTTCAACACATACTATGGCTTCATCTTCAGCCTTATGTGCTAGCATAGGTCCATGAATGCAATCACCAATGGCATAAATGCTAGAACATAGATTAACAATTTAATGATGATATACACAAAAAGAGTCAATTATTGGTATTAAATTACTATAGTATTTTTTAAATTACCAAAAATGAAATTAAAGATGTCACTACTATAAGAAGCCTGAATAAAGAATTAATTTTTGTGATAACTAAGCAGTTATCATAACATGCTAAGCTAACCAAGGTAGAAATCACTAATTATCGAAAGAGCAAAAAATGTGTATTCTTTGAAAAAGGTAGCTAAACTTCAATATTAGTTTCTGTTATTATTGTATTTACCAACAATTTTTTTTTCTCAATAAAATTAAATACATGGTAAAAATTATGAATAAGCCTATCTAAAATGTTTTGCACTGGACAGGAGCAGAATCATCAAAGGTGAGTTTAAAGGGAATTAACTGAGTTGAAAGAATAATGTTCGTTCATGAAAAGAACATGTAAAAATCAGTTCTATATCCATGAAGAAATTTATAAACACACAAAAGCCTTAGCGAACCTGAAGGATATTACCAACATCCAAGCCAAAATTCTTAACATCAGTCCATATCACACGCCTAGATCTAATCCTGAGAGGAGATTTTCAAAATATAAATACACAAAACATCCTCTCAACATTTTCTAAAGTAATTAATGCTTTGTCTACTCTTGTCTTTGTGTACATGAGATAATAATTTCATTAAACCTTCATTGTTAGTAATAATATTTTTTATGTAAATATTATAAATTATAATTACTTAGGAATGACAGTTTGGAATTTGTGATTGACAGGAATTCTTCCTTTTTCATCCTTCTGAATGCCCATTTCTTCTAACCCAAGATTATGGGTGTAAGGCCTTCGTCCCACACATACAAGAAGAACATCAGCCTCCAACTAACAAAAAACAATCTTAAATATAAAACTAAAATCACAAGCAATCCCTCTCAAATTAGAGAATAAACGCCTTAGAATAATAAATGTAACATCAAGTTAAATAATATAAAATAATATGATCGATCAAAATAGTCAATTTCATACCTCACAAACCTTTTGTAACAGTTTTAAAACTTATTACCTAATTTTAAATACTTCAAAATCAAAATACTGATGTTTAAAACACTATATTCGATCCTAACATCATGTATTAAATAAATAAAATTATAACAATTACACTAATCCTTGTATTATTTAAAAAGCAATTATAAAATCTGTTATTACTAGATAATTACCTCCTCTTTCTTAGAAGGATCCTTAGCATTCTCAACACTCACAATTATACCATTGCCAGATCGTTTTGCACCAGTTACCTTCGTTCCTAATTTAAACTTCATACCTAAAATGACAAGCCAAGAAACTTTAGAACCAGTGATTCTTCTAAAAGAACAATTATCTTGTTCTAATATTTTTAAAATAAGTTAATAGGGATATAGATAACAACTAAATAAAACATGAACACACACTAAATAGCAACATAATGTATGGCCAGAAGAGAAATGATTGTGGATGGTCCATTTCCAAGGTTATTAAGTCAATATCAGAGATAAAAATATAACTTTGGAAACTTGATATAACACCACCATCAATCTTATTATATAACTACATAATATTTTTATAGTATTATGCAAGCACATTAGGAAAGATATATAATGATTCGTATGATATTTTCAACAAATAATTGAAATTCAATAGACGATACTTGATACCTTGCTTAGTAAGTATCTTCTGAAAAGCTTTGGACACCTCCAGATCAATACCAGCACCTCCAATCGTAGGCATAAATTCGACAGCAGTCACATCTGATCCAAGCCTACCCCACACAGACCCTGAAAAAACATTCTTAGAATAAATAAACTGAAAGATGATGTAAAATAATATATGTAAAACAGAAAAGAAAAGAAAAAATACAATATATTCAAGGACAGCCTCTAAAGAGAGAGCAGAACTGTGAGCAATTCCATCTCCGACTGCTTTTGTTTTATTTAACATTTATGGGTGAACTTAAATTCTAGAGCTATGTAAACCCCTTAAGCAATCTGTTCAAGGAAAGAGTCTGGTTTACATAATACATATAATTTGAACTACATAAATAGTTTTATAACCTTTTTTTTTTTTTATTTTTACTATAAATTTAATATTATTTCAAACTAACAATATTTTTTTTTTTATTGTGAAAATAAAATTTTCATTATATCAATATATTCTAAATTTCAATACATTTGAAACATAAGTTTGATCTCAATAGACCACAAATTTTGGAAATAGTCAAAAATAAACAAAATAGAAAAACCATAGAGGCTATATATATCAATAAAAATATAGATAAAACCGTGAATTTTAAAACTGACTCAAGACATTTAAGTTACACTATTCTGATTTAATTAATAAATTAAAAATATAATATAAATAATTAATAATAAAGTTTTAAAAAATTTCACAATATGAAATAATAATAACCTTAATATTTAATATAAATGAAATTAACACAAATTAATAATAAAATTTTTACTAAAATAATTACTAATTTTAAGTTCCTTTCAGCTCTTGTTTTTTTTTTTAAATCCTAAAATTCTTTAAATCTTTTCTCTTGAAACTCATCCCCCAAAAAAGATATTTTGGAACTACAGAATTAAAGATAAGATGAAATATATGATTAGTAATAGAAACAGTGATAGTCTCAGACATTAATTTAAAAGCATGGACAAATTTCGATTTTATGAAAATTAGGAAAAAGAAATTCGGATGAAATAAAGTTGTGGTTAAAGGTGGGAAATGCGATATTATTGAGTAGCAAAACTACTTAGTTTGTAACTTCTGTCAAGAAAAAAAATAAAGAAAAAACAAAATATATATATATATATATATATATATATATATATATATATATACTAGTATATGTACTATAAAAATTAGAATGAACTAAAAATTCATTCTTTCAACAGTTCTATAAGGGTTTGAAACATGGTTGCTTACTTTTAAAAATGGACAATGCCTCAAGATTTTCGAAATTAAGGTTCTACATAAAACTATTGGTCCCAAGGTGAACGAGGCCACTGGAAAATTTAAAATGCGAAATCTCGGAATTCCACAGTTAGTGCTCTTCTTGTATAAATGAAGTTGTAGCATTGCAACAATTTGAATAGCATGTAAAGTTGTGCTAATTCTATAACTATTATTACTATATATTTATACACCTAAAAATATAATAAAAAACTCATTATTTACCAATTCAAGACCAATTACTCCAGCACCAATCACAATAAACTTTCCAGGAACTTTATCTAAAGAAAGGGCTCCTGTAGAAGAAACAATTGTTTTCTCGTCAACCTGAAAAAGATAGATTTCATTCAACTAAGAGATGATCTCACATCTCATATAGTTATAAGGCAAGAGTAATAACCATTAAAAAAAAAACTTTATGTGGCAATGTTAGCTTTGAAACAATATTTTTCCCATTATCCTTGCCTATTACATCCTACATTCAGCTCAATACTTTTGGATCAGTCTAACAAGACAATATTATATTTATAGAAATAACCAGGAGATTGGCATTTGATAATCAGAAAACATAACAAATATTATAATCATCAAGTTAGTATATAATGTGGAAAAAGGCAAGACTGTAACAGACAATCTGTTCACAGTAATTGTTGCTAAACAGAAGCATTTACCCCAATTTTAAAATTCTCTATTAAGTTATTAACAGATACGATAAATAAATATCTTTAAACATCGAACATGCTCTACTAGAAGATCAAGGTTTGAAAAGGTATGGGCAATGATGGAAATTTTGCAGAATTTATTGAATACTGTGGTCCAGAATTGGTTTTAGTTAAGTTTTACAGGCACTCTTTCAAATAGAATGGGAAAATAAAAAGATCATTAAAAACCCATCATTAAAAAAACCTCACAGAGGCACTATTGAGGTGGTTCGGGATGTGTACAGAATAAATGAGATCCGAGGACCACGAAGAATAATGGAGGCTCGTTCTACTGGAAAAAGAACCAGAGGAAAGCATAGAATGCAGTATGATGACTACGTTGCCAGGTTGTACAAGGAAAAATGAAAGACTTTCAGCAATTGAAACAAGAGGCGCAAGATCGAGAGGGCAGGCTCCAGTGGGTAGAGGCTATTTTATGCTGAAAGGATTTAAAAAGAAGGAAAAGAAGAAGATAAATAAATATCAACTGAAAACTAAACTGGTTATATTTTCTTTGCACTATTAATCTCTAGGATAAAAAGTTTGAGTCTGACAGTGGCTTGAGGGTGAAGATTTTCTTGGGACTCACACAGCCACTGTGAGGGGTGGAACTTAGAGCTCAAAAAGGACTTAGCTAAATCACATCCTTGAGCAACTGCTGGTCTAGAAATAGTACATATCTAAAATATGTACTAAACCCTTCATTATTTATAGTATTTTTAAAACTTTTTCTTAATTATTTACCAACAGTCCTTGAATGAAATAGTTTAAAAATCGAACCTCAATTCCTGGAAAAGGAGTCACTTCAGATCCAGTTGCAATCATTATATTTTTGGTTTTTACAGAATGTGTTGGTTTGTCACCTTCTAAAACAGTAACTTCATTGGCTCCAGTTATTTTACCATGTCCCTTAAGATGAGTTACCTGAAAAGTACATTAAAATTAAGTTTAGTTGAAAGTGCAATAAATTAAATTTATAATTTTTCTCATGAATTAATATTCATGAATCTGACTGGTAACCTTTTTGTTATGTATTGATTTAATAATACCAGATGCCCATTTTGACTGAGCAGTACTTATACATTCAATTATTTCTAATTGCCAAATATATCACTTAAGCCTATAAAATTAAATTAATAACTGCTTTTTATTTGATCTTCCACATTAACCAAGACAGGAAATCTTAGTATTCACACGAAGGTGAAAAATGTGAGGTCTTCACTATAAACTTCCCTCTCACATCCTGAACATGTTAAAAACCAAGGAACAAAGTGTAAGTTCTTTCTCAATCTGCCCATAGTCAAATCAATCAATGTGATGGGTATAAGACATAATACTATTTATCCGCTTTTGATAAAATGCTTATGTCCTCAGGTCGCATAACAGTTTTATTTATTTCCCTTCTATATTTTCCTTGATCAAATGAATAGCTGGTCTCAAAGGGCAAGAATTCTGGTAAAGTATGCTATTCCTGATCCTAATAGTTTCTTCAATATTCCTGACCCATATAGCTTATTTAAAATTGATTTTGTTAACAATTATAATAGATAAAATAATGTTCAATTTTATAAACACATCAAAGACTCCAATAACTTATGAATCAATTAAATTCTTATCAAGTAACATTGAACAATAGTGAATACTGTTAAACTGTTCGACTTTAAGTGAATAATGAATCTAAGGGTACTTTCACAAAGATTTCTCCATATTACTTCTTAATTAGTCAAAAAAATTCTTGGCTCATATCAAAACATTTCAAGAAAACTATTACATTAAATATAAAGATACTAAATAACAGACCTTATTACTTTTAAAAAGCATAGCAATTCCACCAGTTAATGCCTTTACAGCTGTTGATTTAGCATTCATTAGTGCTGGAAGATTCAGACTCACTTTATCCAAACAGTTAAAAAACATTTCAAAAAATTAAAATAGTAATAATAATGACTTATAAACACCAAAATCTATATTTAATAACAACATGCAATAATCCAACATTAAGAATTACTACATTTATATTTATAAAAAAAAAACCTGGGGCACCCAACACATCTTTCACTTATCTCCCTCCTATAAGTCAAGATTTAATATAAACCTTAACTTAAAAGAATTGTATTGCTTTTAAAGAAATATTCATTTTAAATTAAATAATATAAAATTAAATTATCTACAATAATCACTTAACTTTGAACCCTTTCGTCATTGCGCATTACTTTTGACATATTTTCATAACCTTTTTTTCCAAAACCTTATATTAGCGTGGCGCGATGCTACAGTAGGAGTACTAAATTTTGCCTTCCTGGTTTAATTCAAGATGGGGATCTTCGACTGACATCGCACAGGCTCGGGGCAACCTTTTCACGTGCCCTCCGAAGGACAATATAGCTAAGGATTTTTACTCCAATTAAATAATCCTAGGTCCACCTACAGATTTGAACCCTTTAGCTCTCTAACTATATAATATACTTCTATGTTACTATTCTTATTTGCAGGAGAAAAAATTAAACGGGAACAAATATTCTGCTGTTTCTATATACATAAAATGATAAAGTGACTCTTGGTTTCCGCAAACTCCTTATAAACCTAAGTGTTCTTTAGGTAGGAAAATTTAATTTTCTATAATCTATGTTTCACTTTGAAATAAACAAATAGACTAAACCGCCAAAGACAAACTCATGTTTATGCTTGGACATGGCTCAGTAATGCCCTGATGATGGCTCACAAGCTTGAGGCCAAACTGACCGACAAGCAGTCTCTTATGACACTATCATCAACAATCAGGCACTTTTATAATTGCCAGTTGAACAATATTTTCTTTAACCATATCAAAGCTGCTTATAGAAAGAACTATTTCCTTCCTTGTCCAAATAATTATTCAATTAAAAACCAGTAATTGCCAAAATGCAAAGAATCACACTAATCTAAAGCATTTTATTTAATGTGCATTTTCTAAATTCAAATGTATCACATTTATTTTTATTTTTTCCAAAACTAACTTTCAAATTATTCTTAAAAGCTTAAATAACTTAAAGGTTATTTTGAATACTTCTACTTACCAGTAATTCATTAAGGTAAGGAAACAAACACATCTTAATAACATATCTGCATATCTAATTAATCAATAATTACTAAACTTAATTTTGTTTCAATAAAACATACTGTTTATTTGAATGAAAAATGTTAATCAAAATAATCATAATTTAAATAAGTTTTAATATATAGCTCTAATAATAAGAATTTATCCTCAAGGATATGATAGCTGAAGATCATTCTAGGTTAATAATATAAAACATAATGTTAATAAATAAAGTAACAACATTAAGGGAATTTATCATTACTTGTAATGACTGAAAAAAAATTAAATAGGAAATAAATGAAAAAAAAATATTTTTTTCTTATTTTGTAGAACCCTACCTTCAATTCCTCTGTTCTTGAAATCATGTTGAGCCATGTGATAGTAATGAGAGTTGTTAAGGAGTGCCTTTGATGGAATACATCCTACATTTAAACAGGTACCTCCTAATGTATCTCCCTTCTCAATGCATACAGTCTGCGACAAATGATCAATAAATTTAACTCATATACATTAAAAAAACAATTATACTAAAGTAAAATAAGATAACTTACCTTAAGACCAAGCTGAGATGCTTTGATGGGCAGCTACATATCCACCTGGGCCTGAACCAATTACTACAAGGTCTGCTTCTACTTGTTGAGAATAAAATCTCTTTTTTTGCAATGCTACAGAAGTAGTTTTCTGTAGACATCCTGGAGGCTGAAATACAATTAAAAATTATATAATTGGATGTCTAATAAATATCAACATAAAAGTCAATCATAAACCATTTGTCAAATGCTGTACAAAATCAATATTAATTTAAGAAATAAAACAAACTGACCATGAATATCAGAATAAAAAATTATCTATCTTTCTATCCCTATATGGTCAATTAAAACATCATACCTTATGTTTACAAAAATACAGCTTCCAAAATATTCCAAGAATATACATTGACAAGTACCTCAGTTTTATAAGATGTCAAAAACAAAGGAGTATTACGTTACGTTAGTATTACATTTTTCATGATTAAAAGAAAGAACCAAAATTTGAGACTAGTAGCATGTAGAGATATAAAATTATGAAAAAGTAGTAATATACTCAATAATAGAGCTTGTTTTGATAACAGTCAAAACTACTATTATATTAGACAAACAATTATGTGTAACAAAATCCATGACAATTTTTAAAATTTTAACTTATACTTATTAATAAAACTTTTATAATAGGTGGTTGTGTAATAAACCAATATTGTTTCTTCAATATATAAACAATTATCGAGTTTAGAAACTTGTAAGACATAAATATCTTATATTAATAAATATATAATAGAAATATAATCAGAAATAACTATATTAATAAAACACAAATATTAAGGATGGAATAATATAACAACAATGACAGATAAAATATTTTAAAAAATAAATGGACTCTGATGAACAACTTTATGAAGCAAAAATCAATAATTTTATACACTATTGCACTTTTTTTTAAACGAGAAGATATGTAATCATTCATACTACATCTTCATTAGTTAATTTGGTCTAAAGTGAAATGACACAAAACTAATGATCAATAATCAGAAGAGTTAGTTTTAATTACCTGAGTTACTAGACAAAATGAAAAATTAAGTTTCAACAGAGAAATTAATTCAAAGTTGAAAAAATATTACTTCTAGGTAAAAATAAGGGCTCAACTTCACTGTGTAATACCCCTATAGTTGAATGGCACAGGCACAATAAGTATTTAACAGAAAATTTAAAAAAATTATGTAATTATTATAACCCCACCATAACCTCCATTATTTCTAGAAAAATTTATTTTCATTTACTACCAATATGTAATATACTTATTGAACTGTTTCAACTAATAATGACTAGAATACTGTTATCTTTTATCAAAATAGACAAGTATCAGAGAGGGAAAAAAATACTATTTGACAGTACTACATCGAACTGGATATAAAACCTTGCATAGGCTAAAATAATTAGATTAATGAATAATAATAATCAAGTGACTTACCCTAACAGCATAAGACAATCGACAGATGAAGTTGCCGTTCATGATAACCTTATATCTAAATCCAGAAAAAGGGAGAGCTCAGCACTGCCTTCTCGATGATTACCTTACAATCAACTGATATCGTCAGCTACACTATTTTACGTCACCATTATATTTCTTTATCTAACTTACGAAATATCATTTACATTCAGTATGTTTATTTCCTCCGCGTCAAATCAAATAAATGTAAGAATTATTTCATATTAGATCAAGCTCAAACGGTAATTTAAACGATCAAAATAAATCATTAATCGTAAAAATTACAAGGCAAATAGAAAAAGGGGATAGAAGTGAACCCCAAGGCATTTCAATCAGGTCTTTGAACAAAAAAACTCGTTAGTTTCTAAGCAAATTGTGTTAGAAATAAATATATAATCAAACAGTCAAGTCACTTTTTTTTGTTTTTTTTTCATCACCTCTTTATATCTTTAGTTCAGAGGTTAAAATCTTCATATTTATAATAGCCCATTTTAAGATAAAATTCATTGTGTTTTCTCATCTTTATTTTATTTGTTATTGTTGGAGCGTGAAAAAATAATGCTACTGGTTAATAAGGAATTCTTGAAAATAGCTGTAAGGCCGATTCTCAGTCATGGAATTCCAGCAGTGAAAGGACCGAATAGGGACTCACAGTTTTGGAATTAGAGATTTCTGAATTCCAACAGCTCCCATAGTATTACAGTAAATATTTATAGAACCAGTTACAGTAAGAAACATACAAAAAGGTATAGTGATACTCTCAGAAGGAAGGCGTCGACTACGACCACAACTTTAGTCCAGTTGCTATGTTATTGCCGCATTGCGAGTGAAAACCTCATCGTAAAGCACAACAGCATTTTTATTTGGTGACTTGGAAAAAGATATATTCTTGGATCGACTTGAAGGATATAATAATGGAAGTTGCCGAGAATGCTGGTTGAAAAAGAATCTTTATGTACTAAAAGAGACTATATTCCAAGATGTTGGAACAAGAAATTTTTAACATAAAAAGGCTTAATTGCAATTAAAGCGCAGTAGATCTCTTATAATAGCTTTATATGGGGACACCAGGCTGATATCAGCCAATAGTTCTTCGGATATTGCCGTTTTTGTACGAAAACGTTAGAGAAATATTTAGTTTAATATCAAATGAAATGTCCTATTATACTAGGTCTTCAAATAAAGCATGAAAGTAAAAATGAAATCAAACAGCCAGACAGCTAATACAAATATATATAAAAAATTAATATGAGTGACAGTCCCCTGTTACACCAGCATCCTAAGTATAGGAATGGTAAAACTAGCTTCCAGAAAACAGTAAATTTTTGAAATTGGAATATGTTCCGTATAGGGAGGATGTTGGTGCCTCATTTGCTTGATGTTTGGAACTAATCCTGATCATTTATTTGCGATAAGCTATGCATTTAAGGTCTTGAACAACTTCATACCGGATGAATAAACTGATGCGCTTTTAGCTAGTGAAGAGGTAAGAAATCTTTTCATCTGGTCTGTCTGGCTGTAAGGGCTGTTGAAGGATATGGTAGCAGAAATGAAGACTCCAGAACCTTATGAGAAAAACAAAGAAGCAGTAAAGCAGACTGTAGATCCTAAACTTCATCCCCAAACTACTGTGAGGCATTTCATTGTCAGAGAGAAGTTAATCTTGAGGGAATATAAATATTTCTTTCATTCCGATTGAAAGTCAGCCGGGGGATATCGTCAGCAAGTCATTGTATGTACTTACGGACGAAGAAGCCATGGCCTTGGGCTAAGGAAAGATTCATATTTAAAGAAAGGTGGATGTTGAGCGATGATTTACTGATTATACGGACATAAAACAACTGAAACAATGTATGGCCCATATAATTCATAAGCCATCAAAACACAAAGAAGTCTGGAAAGGAGCAGATTAAAATATCTCCAATACACACTGTATTTTTAAGTATTTAGTGAGCGACTAAGTATGTTTGATAGCTGACCTTCCAGATTTTATTTGATTGACATGCCAATGACGTGAACAAATATTTCCGATAATTAACATGATGGAAAATTATTACATTTTTTTAATGCATATTTATTTATGGAAATTTAGAACTGTATTGATATGACATATACATACACAATTGGGTCAAGGCCTCCTCAAAAAGCTTCCACCATTGTCCGTTGCTGCACCTCTCCAGCTCCTAGCGCGGGCATCCGCTGAAAAGTCAGCCCACCTCAGAAGACCAATGTCTTCTTGGGAATCTCGTCTTCTTTCATCCTCGCCACGTGACTCGCCCATTGATATAATACAATAAGTAAATGTGCGATCAGATTATAACACGTGATAATGGCTGGAGAAGGAACTACCCATTGGTAGAATTTCTTGTCTATTTTACGATATTTGGTCGCTTACCCTTCTTGGATGTGTCTTGGAGGATTATCGGTGATACGTAGGGGTGATAGATTGCACACAGAAAAGTAAGTTTATGTGGGCAGGGAGCTTAGGATTAACAGAGGTATATCTGTTTCCGGTTTAGTCTGCAAATTAATGAGATGTTTATGGATGATTTTGTTGTTAGCAAGGTAAGGGGCCATTAAGGTTTTTTCAAAGGAATTTGGATTACATCCAGGATAAATTATAACTTCTAAAAAAATCTGCGCAATTGTCCATTATGCAATAAAGGACTAGAACATTTTCTTTAAAATCCGAACCACAAACTCAAACTTTTGTATTTATATAAAAAAAAAAAATAATACAGTTGCATAACAAGAATGTAGTACTAGCCTTCTCTATTCTCTGTGACACATTTTGAATATCTAAGTAAAGAAGGGAACTTAAAGGCCGACGAATTAAAATATACTACATTATACATAGAAAGCTTCGCTTTGAACTTAAGCAAGTTATAAATGGCAATTCTTATGAATCACATAAATTATACATGGAATGTGGGCAATTAGGTCCAAGACCGAAAAGTATCAGCTTCAGTGAATATGAAGATAATAACTTATATTATTAAGTAGTAAAGTCAAGCATTAATATCAACAGTTAATAAAGAGCTGCAGTCATTCCTTTTAAATTAATTACAGAAATCTATGAAAGAAGGTGGATCAAGACGCAGATCCAACTTAATATGTTGAGCCTGGCTTTGCAAAAGTTGTTATAAAAAGATTTATGTTTGCTATGTATTCATGTATGAACTAAAACTTATTACAAGAAAGTCTTAAACCTGACCGTTTGTTGAGACTAATTAATTTTATGTATGACTAATAAAAGTATGTTACAACCTACCTTTATAGCATTAGGCAAGTAACAGACGAAGTGATTGTACATTATCCACCATAAGTATTATTCCAAAAAATCGTTACATTCTAATAGCTAATTTAGGAGAACTGAGAAACTTCTCCCTCATGACTACTCTAAAAGCTATAATCAGCAAACTGATAACTTAAAACACGGATATTTTAGAATACAAAATAGCATCCAAAACTGCTTTATCCTAAACAATCTTTATAATAAAATCCTATAAAGAAATATATGGTTAATCATTACTATTGGATACAATAACATATGTTTACATAACCACCATTTTGTTACTAACCAAATATCTTTACTTTATTATTAACAGGTAATGTTAGCTGCTTTTTAGTTGATTACTTCAAGAATTTCAGTCATATTGTTACGGATTATTAGCTTGATTGTATGCTTTACCACCGAACAAGTAAGTAGTTTGTTTATTTAAGATTTTGACTAAATAATTTCACTGTGTATGACAAAACAACTAATAGATAATTCTTAACCAAGGACTGCAAATATAACTTCAATACTTTGAAGAATATAAAGAACGCTTAAAATAAAATTTGTTAAGCGCTGAAATAATTTTCCCCATTCCTAATAAAGCAGATTAAAGGCATATTTGTTGTTGTCTAGGTTGCAAACACTTAGGCGAGTATTTAATCCGTTACATGATAGAGAGGGGATCATCTTGCATCTTGAATATTATATTTGCTCAAATGAACCAATGAAGAACTTTTACCCAGCAAAACAAATTTTATTGGTAACATTTTCGCAACGTCCTTCTAACCTTCCACATCGAGGTTATGAGATGAACTAAGGCTGCATTCAGTGGCGTAAATGTTTTTATCTTGTAAATACTGACCATTAATGTGGAATATCATCTAGAGTTCATAAATGTGCACTAAACATCCAAAGCATATGTATTGTATTTCATCAATTCCCTTATCTCTTCCCCATACATATATTTGCTTTTTATTCTAAGATTAGTTCTTCAATTTTAAACAACCTATAATTCAATCAAACTTATTTCACACAAAATTTTTGTTTATAACTAGTATGTCTTAAAACGAGTTACTAAAGCAAAGACCTCTTATTTTTATAATAGTTCTATCTACGCGTTCAGCATTATTGTTTACTCAGGAAAACTACTACAGAGCAATTGTTGAAATATCATGTTTTATAATTAAATGTTTGGAAATTGGTCAGAAGGAAGAAGAATCGGCCCCTATCTTACCTTTCAAAGCATGAGAAACATTAAAGTTTTCTTCAAGTAAGACAGGTTTTACATCCTTGTGTCGCGAAGACTCACGGTTTACTAAGCTGGACCATTGACTGCAAAATGGTCTGTGGTATCTTCTTGCTTTATGTAATGGTGATGGTCGAAGCAAACGGTAAGTTCTATATTCCGCTTCTATGATGATCGGATATTATAACTTTCTTCTTATAATATTACATGAAAATTCTTCTAAAATGGTTGTAAGATGTATCTATATAACCAGCACATCAGAGCTACAAGTGTTTCATAAATTCTACTTTATTTTTAGGTTAGAAATATATATCGATCTGCCTTTATTCCACTTTATGTCATTTAGACAAACTATCTGTTGGCGATTTTAATCTTTCCCGTGACCTCATTTAAAATATCAAGCGTTGTTGATTTTTGATAGAAACTCTAGTATTTGGTGTTGTATTTTCGTAATTATATACCGAAGATAGTCCAAGACTAAACATAGTTTCCACGGTGCAGCGCCATGTTTGCTACCCGACACCGATCCCTTCGGAGCCAATTTGGCATTCTACTTTCCATAGACCTAATTCAAACGCTTGGCTTCAAGAAAATTTAAAAAACTTGCCAAGATTCCTGAATCATGGCTCTCATTTTCCCGAAGGAAAACTTCTCATTTCCAATCAAGAATATACAGGGACAGTCATCGTCTGATCGGTGTGAGTTAACCCCAATAAAATATCCAGTGAATAGATCTTAAGGATAGGAGATAATGGCCAGCATATTTTTGTGCAACGTGACTTGCAGTGGTTAGTGATCATCTGTCCGCCTTCTGAAGTACTTAATTTCTATTAAACATGATATGACAAGATGTATACTCCAATGTTCTTTGAATAATCTCTTTGTCACCATTATTGTACTGAATAGAACTAAAAATGATCAGTATAAAGGTGAGTCAGGCATAACTTTAAAGGTTTATGCGTGGTCTAGTTTATTCATGAACTAAATTGTAGATTGTGTTAAGTGAGAGATGGATGGACAATTAATGATCATAAAACCAGTAATGTTAAAGTAAAGGCAGTAAGTACATGGCAAATCCTTTGCCAACTGCTATAATTCATTGTTATATGTTTAAAAAAAACAAAAAAAAACTTCATATAGTTGTTTGCTAGACTCACGAAAAAACAAATAATGATATTAATTATGAAAAAATTGTCATTAATGATATATACCTATACAAGAGTTTCAATAAATAAATATAATTCAACCACCTATTTTTTTTTTATTGATCCTTGCTTGAGGACAAACCGAAGGATGAGGTAGCAATAACGAGAATAAAGTGGTAGCAGACTTTGTCAAGATCAATAATGCGCTTGTGTTTATTTATTAAATATATTTGATATTCTCATGTCGTCGAAATTTATTCGGTCACTCTGTGTAATACTAGGTTGAGTAAAAATATCTTTATCCAAAAAGAAGGTCGAGTATTACTAGTATTATCAACTGTTCTTATATGATATAATCTTTTGAATATTAATATACGATAAGATGAAAGATTGTTTTTGTCTTTATTGGTTTTATTAAACATATAGAAGTACGAATACTTGTTTGTTTGTTTATTTAACATTCCTTTATGCGACTGTGGCTAATCGGACAATGCTACAGTGGGAGTCCTAAATTTTGCCTATCCAGGTTTAAATAGGAAGGACGGCATAACTAAGGATTTTGTACTCCCATTAAAAAGTCCTAGGGCCACCTGCGGTTTTGAACCCGGGACCTTGGCCACCATACTACAGGTTGCCCCTAAAGTACGAATACTTTCAGAGTAGCGTAAATTTAATTGTACTTAGTATTGGATTGTAAATGGACGTTATGATAACTAGCTACGTCTTCGCGTTGGTTGAAGTGATACAACATTCATTATATCGTAAAAGAAAAAAAGTAGAAAGTGAAAGTTGGAGGGGGATGTTCAACGAAGTCAAATTTGTAGTGGTTTGTGTTATTGAAGTATTTTTTTGTGAAAACAGATGGGATATTCTTGAGAAAGAGTACAGGCTTTTCTTCGGCCTGTATAATCCAAGAAGAGGCGGTTCCTATCTTGTAAAATGGTATTGATTACACAAGCTTAGATTAAATTAATTAAATAGCAACGTAGGTTCTTTAGATTTTAACTTGAGATTTAGAAATGGATGATTACATTGTTATGTCGATACATTTATTTATGTATGTTCACATCACAATGGTGATGGAGCTTATCTTTTGTTCGATCAGACTTCTTATTAACAATGTATGAATAACATGGGGTTGTGAAATAAGTTCCTAGCGTTTCTCAATATTTCAATTTAATCCTCCCTATGTTTATAAAATCATGTTTATTTGGTTAATAAAGTGTACATATTCTAAAAAATGATTAGTTAAGGTACTTTTATGCATCAGTTTCAACCGAGATTTCTTATCTTTAAATGGTATTTTGCTTGCACAAAATGGAAGAGAAAAAAAAAATTCATTTTCGTCATTTAATGATTATTTAATTTCAAAAAGGGAAAACCGCTACAAATACGGTTTAAAAAAATTGCAGCGAGGATTACCTGTAGCAGGGTGGCTAGCATAACATCCTTCTATGCCAAAAGCCACGAGTCCAAACCCGCAGGTGGTCTTACGATTTTTTAATGGGAGTAAAATATCCTTAGTTATGCCGTCCTTCGGAGAGTACGTTAAAAAGTGGTCCCGAGCCTGTGCGATGTCAGGTACTCGCTAAAGATCCCTATCTTAATAAAATCTGAATAGGCAAAATTTAGGACTTCCACTGTAGCATCCTCCGATCAGCCACAATAGCATAAAGTGACGTCAAATAAATAATCAATAAACAAACTAATGTTCAGCGTGTATGGCTATGGTGCCTTGGGAGGAAACACCGTCCATAAGTGGTTTGTTCGGTTTAGGACCGGAAATTTTGACTTGAAAGACGCAAAGCATTCAACTGTTGACGATGACCAAATTAACTGAAAGAACATTGAATAAAAATATTTAAAAGAATCTGAATTTTTATTGATATCACCAGGAAAAAAAAAAAAAAAAGCCACGAACTTATTTTTCAACTCAATTTAACAATATCTTTCGTCTCGAAAGGAGTACTTTATTTTTACAACTTTTAACGAAAACTTTAAACGTTATATCATACTTTCATCTTCCTTCCAGTTTTGTTTCCTTATGAATTCTGCACAATTTCATTAGTAATAATTTTTTCTAAGAAAACTTTTCTTTTCAATAGCGAAGAGAATTAAATAACTCGGAGAACTGTCCTTTTCTTTTTAATAAAAAAGGACAATATTTTCTAGATCGAAATTTTTACAGCAAGTAAGATAATGGTTGATCTATTTTTTTAAGAAAAAAAAGGTATCTTTTCCTTTATAAACTTTTACCTCTCTGAAAGTCTCGTTTATTGTTAATTTTTAGAATTTTTTTTTACCACTTTCTTCACTATTTCGGTGATGTGTTGTGAGGAGAAAAAAAGTAAGGCACATCCTTGTTTTTTGTTTTGATTAGATATCTAAAAAATAAACAGGTTTAGAGAGTTTATAAAACACGTCTTCAGCCCCAAAGTTAGTGTAAAAAATAGCTGCAATACATAAAGTATTCGCCTGAAAAATGTTTTGCCATCGGTTTTAAATTAAGGTAAGTGTATAGAATAGCTGGTAAAAAAACATGAAAATTAAAAATTTTGTACAGCAGGGTCTGGACGATTTCGAATAGATTGTGCCCTATGTAACAACGGTAATCTAGATTCTGGTTTCCTTAAATATTGCTTAGTATCAACAACTATTTAAAGTTAGTATCACACTTTAAGTTAAATTATCTGTAAAATGTTAATTTTATTTCATAATTAGGTTGAGTAATTTATCTTGAAAATATCTTTCCAACTAATATAATATATAAGATGGCTTATAAGTCGATTTTATTTATCTGTCATAAAAAAGTAACAACTTTGAATTCTTGTTCGCTAATTCTGCGTGCAATTCTGAATGTAGTACTCTAGTCATGACTTTCTTGAGTGGAGGTACATAGTATGTAGTACATACCTTATCGGTTTTCAGACTTTGTATAATAATACATACTGAAGTGATATACTTTAGATTGAAAAATTCAGTGATTTTTATATTATGACTGTTTATATAAGACTGAAATGTTTCACTTAAAATATTTGCTTGCTGCCTTCAAAGTTTTCGTTTTGACCTAGGTAACAGAAACAAAACACTCAAGTAAACATCACGTGATTACGAAATGAACTATCAGGCATGCAAGGTATGACGGGAAAGTATGGTGTAAATTTACGATCCGTTTCCTATCTTTTTCATTGTTTGAGAATATTTTTTCGCAATGGTAACTAATCAAATTATTAATATTGCACCGGAAGCAAATAATTAGGGTGGCCATCAATATACTGAGTGACAGAACTTTAGAGTTTAGCAACATTCAACAAATACATAGATTTTTCTAATTATCTAAATATTTTATTTAAGTTAGAAATAAATAAAACACACCCATAACTCATTATTTTTGAAGATAGAGAAAAATGTGTGTAGTGTTTTAAAATTATTAAAGCAAAATTAAAAAAAATGTTGATCTATATATTTCTAAAAAATGAAAAAATCTGGTGCGCGCAACACACGGCTTTCCCTTACCTCCATTTTTAAAATCAAAGAATTTTCAAAAACAGTTAGGGATAAAAATAAGTGAAACTAATAAGGAATTAGTTATATTGAATTTATATAGAAACATGTGTTTTATTAAAAAATCTATTATATTATTATCTAAAATAATCAGTTAGTTTTATGTTCATTTCATCACTCTCTATTAACTTTTAAAAGCTTGTGTATGAGATAATATTTTTTCTAAAATCTTTAGCTTTCCAACGGTATATCATACATGTATATTACTGCTCTTATTTTACAATTATAACTAGAAAAAATGAAATCCAGGAAGAAATAAAGCCCCGGTTAAAGGTGGGAAATGCGTGTTATTATTCAGTTGCTAAGTTACTTAGTTCGCGGCTTCTATCTAAAAACTTAAAGGTTAGAATTTATAAAACTATTATTCCTCCAACGGTTCTTTACGGATGTGAAACGTGGCCGCTTACTTTAAAGGATGAACAACGGATTAAGGTTCTCGAAAATAAGGTATTACGTAAAATATTTGGTCCGAAGAGAGATGAGGCCACTGGGGAGTTTAGAAGGTTGCACAACGCGGAATTGCGAAACTTGTATCCTGTGAATATAATTGAGCTGATTGCATCGCGGAGACTCAAATGGGCGAGTAAACTTGTTGGGCTCGATGACGAGCGGATTCCGAGAAAGTTGGTATTTGCTGATCCGACTGGTAGGCGTCCGAAAGGTAGGCCGAAGCGTAGATGGGAGGATTGCGTTAAGGCTGATCTCGGGAGCTTGGGCTTGAATGGTGAACATTGGACGAGTCTGTGTAGGCGGAATTTGGTGGTATCGGCATCGAACCTTCGGGTTCGCTAAGCCTATTATTATTATTATTATTATATTACTGCTCTTATGTTCAAAAACGAAAAATTGCATTAAAAAAATATTTTTTTTGTTTTCTCCTTTAGTTGGTTATGGAATTTATTCAATTTATATATTTACCTGTTTTTCATCAGCGTTAACAAGATAATATAGTTATTTTTATTGAATCTACAAAATTAAAGGTACTTTAGGAGAAGAAAATTTAAAATATCGGCATTTAAGCCCTGTCAGACCATTTTAATCAGAATAAAACCTACATGATATTAAATTCCATTAAATTTTACATCGATATAGCGAATTTAATCAAAATCGTCGGAATCATTTTCGAGAAAATCGAAAAAAAGTGCAAAATGCATGGTATAAAGTGCCTCTTCTGGTAAGCTCATTTTGATGAAAAAAGTTTTGTCACGTCTCGGGCGTATAGTTGTCTTTAATATGAAATTTCAGTTTCATAGGAATTACCGTTTCCGCCCGGGAGTTACCACACACACACAGACCTATTTGCGGGACTTGGTTATTTGGACTCAGAGGACCCTAAAACGTGTATTTTCGTTGAAAACTGGAATTCGAAAATTTTCACGATCGCAATACTTCCCCTTACTATATAGTAAGTAAAAGTAAAAATAAATTGTTAAAGAATTAATTAAATTGAATTTCAATAGTAACATGTGTTTTATTATATAATCTATTATATTTTTATTTACAACAATCAGTTAGGTTTATCGGCTTTTCATCACTCTCCATTAACATTTACAATTACTTGTATCAGATAATATTTTTTTCTAAAATCTTTAGCTATCGAACGATATATTATATTATATATTATATTATACATCTATATTACTATTCTTGTGTTCAATAACACAAAAATTGCGTTAAAAAATATGTTTACACTTATCTCCTTTAGATGTTTATCAAATTCACTAAACTTGCATATTTGTAAGTGAAAGTCGTGTGTTCCCCGCACCAGATTTTTAGTTTTGTGCTACACGCACCACACAGGGAAACACATACACTTTTTGCGGGACTTGGTCATTTGGACTTAGGGGACCGACCCTAAAACGTGTTTTTCAGGTGAAAACTCGAATTCCAAAATGTCCACGATCCCAACACTTTATATATATATATAAGTTAAAGTATCAATCACAACAGTATTAGTATTCCATACCCGTTAAGTGAAAACACGAAACGTTTATTATATATATCATATGTTAAATAAAAGGGGATTGTTAAAAAACATAAATTTTGTGTTGCTTGTTTTACTATTAATTATTTTTGAATCTTTTGTTCGTTGGCACGAACTTAAATGGTGCCGAAACCCGGGAGGACTTTAAATCTCAGATTTGTTTTTTTTCAACAGCTTTTAGGAATCAAGATCCATGGCGGAAGGAGTACTGTAGTACAACCGGTAGTGTTGACGGTACATCAAGAGGACCCACCACAGCCATTAGAAACAGAAGAGTGGATCCAGTCTGATACCGCTAATACATTAGAATGGATGAAGTTGAAGACAGCTACATCCCAAGATCTAAGGAAGGCTATTTCAGATCTGGAAAGATTTGACGGAGAAATAGGAGAGTTAAATAATTTCCTCAAAGGTGGAACCGGATGATGGCTAGAATAGAAGCTAAGAAAAATGAAAATTTATTAAACACGGGAGAGGCAGAGGCACTGAAAGCGTCGTTAGTATGCTGGGTCAAGAGAAATATCTTGAACCAGATTCAAGCAAACGAGGAAACACCGTGGGGCGTTGTAAAGGACAGTTTGAAGAAGGCTTTCGGGGGCGGCCGGTGGTCCATAGAGGAGGATATTTTCCAGCTGTTTCGGGAGAAGCAGCATCATCAGACGAATGGACAATATGCTGGGGTGATACTGAACCGATACAATAAAATCATTGAAAAAATGCGAGAGACCACTTCCGCAGGCGATGTAGAGTCCAGGATGGACTTTGTATAAAAAATATTGAAGGTACAGCTTGCAAAGGACACTGGACGGAAGGAAGCATCAGACGAATGGACAATATGCTGGGGTGATACTGAACTGATACAATAAAATCATTGAAAAAATGCGAGAGACCACTTCCGCAGGCGAAGTAGAGTCCAGGAAGGACTTTGTATAAAAAATATTGAAGGTACAGCTTGCAAAGGACACTGGACGGAAGGAAGCATTGCCAAAGGAAAAGACCTTGGTAGAATGTGCCCAGGAAATGGTTGACGCTTGCGCCAGGGACGAAGAGGCTAAGAAAGGAGAGGAAGAGGAGATGGGATAGACAAGAGTGAACTATAGAAGACCCAACAACAAACCTGTTGTATGGAAAAGAAGAGAGACAGGAGCCGGCGGACGGGAGAGAGCATCCGTTGGAGAACGCAGACCAGCGATAGAACGTAGAAGTTGGAGAAAGGAAGAGAGGAAGTGCCATGGCTGCGGAAAGGTGAGACACTTGGTAGCACAGTGTCCACGCACGAGACGTTTTGAGTGTGGAATGGCAGGGCACATCGCCAGGCAGTGCCCCTCTATGAGAAGGCGAAGAGATACGAATCGGATGGAGACTATGGAGGTAAACGCTCAGAGGGTTTTTAGGAGACAAAGGTCACCAACAAGATCGGACGAGACCACGGAATCATCAGAAACAGAAGAAGACGTAAGCGAACCAGGAAACTGAGGAGGGGGAAGTTCGAGGAGTGCCAGAGGAAACGGAGGACGTGGGTCAGTGGCAGCGAGAAGAGCGAATCGGAAGATTGAGGTGAGTGCAAGGTGAGAGGCAACCAAGTGATAGTAAATAATATAGTGAGTGAGCGTGGTGGGTTGCCTATCATCAGAATCGCGAGTGGAGTGCGGTGCCTCGTTGACACGAGAGCTCAAACACCATAATGTGTCGGAGTGCAATCGAAAAATTGTTAGAAGGAGGGAATATACCCTGGATACAGGTATGTACTTGCAGATTAATCACCTTGGGTGGCCCTTGTAAGGTAGAAGGGGAAGTAGTGATTGAGTTGAGTAGATGGGCGGCAGAGGGTTGAAAGTTAACGATACATGTAGTTGAAAGTATGCCTCGAGAATATGGAGCTATAATAGGCTGTGATCTGCTAGAGAAGGTAGGGGCGAGAATTCGAAACAGTGGGGGGAAATGGATTATTCGAATAGGACAGAGGAAGTATAGGAGCAATAATTCCTATATTAAGGGAAAGGTTAGCATTGGGGCTATCTCTAGAATGGACGATTGTAGAGAAAGATTGAAAGGAGATTTCGCGGATATTTTCTTTAACGAGGGAGGTATCCTGGGGGCAACAGGAAAAAGAGTTCACAAAATTTTGCTAAAACAGGACCGGGTTACTTATGTTAAAGAGAGGAGATATCCTCAGGCACTGCGACATCATATTCAAGAAGAATTAGCGAATTTGAAAAGACAGGGCATCATAGTGGATAGCACATCCCCATACAACAGTCCCCTATGGGCAGTTAAGAAAAAGAGTGTGGAGGGAAATGATCCGGAAAAATACCGTGTAGTAGTTGACTAAAGAAAGTTAAATGAAAACACCGTGGACGAGAAATATCCACTACCTAGGTTTGAGATATTCTGGATCACTTAAGTGGAGCTTCCGTGTTTAGTACGCTATATTTAAAAGCCGGGTACCATCAAATTAAAATGCATCCCAGGGATCAGTCCAAAACGGCATTTACTTTTGAAAGGGGCCACTTCGAATTTACACGGATGCCCTTTGGTTTAAAAAACGCACCCATTACCTTCCAAAGACTCATGAATGAGTTTTTAAGAGGATTGGATGAGTCATTTTGTCAAATTTATATGGATGATCTCATTATTTTCAGCCCAAATGTGGTTCAACACGTTGAACATCTCAAAAATATTTTTGATCGTCTGCGCCAATTCGGACTAAAGCTTTCGGGAGAAAAATCTACTTTGGGACAGAGTAGTATCAATTTTTTGGGACACACCATATCCAAGGATGGGGTTAAACCAGATATTAAAAAAGTAGAAGCGTTCCGAAAAATGGCAATTCCTAGAGATTAAAAACATGAAACGTTTATTATATATATCATATGTTAAATAAAAGGGGATTGTTAAAATACATAAATTTTGTGTTGCTTGTTTTACTATTAATTATTTTTGAATCTTTTGTTCGTCCGCACGAACTTAAGTTATATATATATATCATATATAGGTAAGTGAAAGTAAAAAGAATCATAGAACTTTGTTCAGAACTGGCCGAGCTGAATAAAGAAAAAATATATAGAAACTTCTTTGATAGTTACAATTGTGTGAATGGGAAGTGGCTTTTTCAGCCAAGAGGAGCCAACATTTTCAGATGTAAAAGGGGGAAAAAAAGGACAGCAACGTACAAAAGCTGAAAACGCATCGCAGATTAAAATTAATAACCACTAGAACCAAATTATGATTTTTCTTCTCAACAAGAACAATTAAATTTTGTAATTTATCTTTTTAATGTAACAAAATATATAAATGTTATTAATAACATCTATAACTTTGATTTATGTCTAATTATGAATGAATTCCGTTTTCAAAATTAAAATAAATTTTATTTTGTCTTAATTATTAAAGTAAGGTACATGCAGGAAGATATGATTGAGCAGGGTTGGTGGTATTCAGATTGTCAGATATTAATTGTACAATATTGTATAAATTTCCTTCCTACGCATAAAGTTATGTTCTTTAGGTACGTCTCTATTTCAAAAACATTCGGTCCAATTTGCTACAAATTTTGAACTTAGTATACAAACAATATAGAAACTTTTTTATTTTAATGAATTCATTTATTAGTTTCACTTGCATATAAAACGTAGTTTAATGCATTTGCCCAAATATTGAAGAAATGTTGGGAACAGATGAGGAAATAATCCTGTGTCAATTTAAGCAAAGAAATCTTCATTTATTTGTACTTGAATCAATTTGTAAATATTATGTTTTATCAAAAAATATTGAAAGTTCAATAATGAATTTTAAAATAATGTCGAAATATTCTTCTGATATTTTTTTACTTATCATATAACTTCTACAAATGCTTACTAATAATTTTTAATTAAATATTTATTATAATATTTTAGTTATTTATTGTTCTGAGTTGTAGTTTATTTCATCGATTTAGTGAGTGTACATCAGTATAAGATTAGTTTATTAAGTTTTTAAGGTTACTAAATATGTTTAAGAAATAACCATTAATACGCTATCTAACAAAAAAAAAATTATAACTCTGGCAATTTAGGTTCTCCTACTCTTTATTTTATTTTACCTTTCAGTTCTGCAACACCATCTATTTGCTTTAACTATCATCAGACCATCGAAAAGTTAATGCAGAACTCCTAAATAAAATAAAGAAAGAAGTTAAAGAAAAGAGAGATTGGTGTATTCAAATTTATCAAACATAAATAGAAGAACATAAGAAAGAAAATCACAAGTTGAATCAACTGTTTATTCTCTGTGGATTCAGAATATTAATGCTTCACTGTTCAGTAAATTGTAGAGGAAATAAAAAAATTAAAAAAATATGACACTAGTTTAGGGTTTATTTACATTTACATAGTAAAATATTATATTTTATTAATATATATACTTTTTCTATAAGATATACACTTTGCAGCTGCTTTTTTTAATGGAAAATATGAAAAAATGGCATTTTTTGCACATTTTATTTTTGTACCATAAATATATTCTTTGTTTAATAAAAAGATAAAACATGTGAGAAAAAAACACCATAAAGCATTAGATGCAAAATGAGAAACAAAATAATACTTCATTTACAATGAAGTTTTACAATAAAGGCAACTTATGTTAAATTATTTTGTATTATTGAGCAAAATCTAATATAACAGGTAGTTACTGCTATACAATATATAAATAAGTACATTTAAATAATGTAAAGAAAACTTTCATTTCAACTCTGAAGAAGTTTGATAATTTTGTAAAGTCTGGTTTGTTATTTAAGAGGATTAAGATCATTTATAACACCCTCAAAGTCAGAATAAATCTATAAAATTCATAGCGTTATAGCAATGAGGGTTTATCTCGAACTTGAAGATTGCAAATCATATGATTATATACGTTTAAGAATTTTATATTGTAAAAAAAAAAAGATTAAACCCCAAATGATAATAAATAACAAACATTTTTATTATTTCATCACAAGTCAGTATTTTAAATAAAGAAATTTAATATCACATAGTTAATGCAAACGTTCCAAAATACTTTTTTTTAGTTTTACTTCAGTAGGTTATTCACACTACATTAAATTATGTAAATGCAAGAGAAGCATGAATTAAACATAGTAATAAAATATATCTATATGTCATCACAAATGATTACATGAGTATCTGAAAAAAAACAACAAAAATTTTAAAACATACCTTCATACCTAAACACCATCTATTTTTAAACATAATAAACAAATACATTTTAAACATTTACAGTTTCATGATCTACATAATATTTTTATTCTTATCAGTATAACATGCAAAATTAAATTCAGGCTTGTAAAGTGGAGCTTACTGAAGTTAATGTTATTAATCCGTATTTATATTATTAAATTTAAGATATTATTTACTAAACGTATTTGTGCATTATAATTAAAGATAATTTGAGTTAGTTATAAATCATTTTAAATTACATAGATAAAGACCAAAGTTATATGATTCAATTCACCTTTAACTGACATTTAAATGAATGTTAATCATAAATGATTGACAAGTAAATCTTAGGGCAAGGTGTCAGAGGTAACAGCATAACTAACAGTTTTCATAATTACACATTCCATGAATGTGAATGTATCATTTTTCAAGATTATAATGTCAACAACTCCTATAAAAAATAATTTAATTACAAAATCATTTCATGAAATGAGAAATAATTATTTTATAATAAATTATTAACCAATCGCATTCTATTGTATCTTGGCATAACGAAGACAAATATTTAGACTAAGGTAATTCAAATGATAAAAATATTCTGAAAGAGTCAAAAGAATTTACATATGAATTAATACAGTACAAAGACTTATAATTAACTTAATAACCTTCTTCATCCAAATAATTTGTTCTACATCAGCGGAATGGTATTCTAAATGATTCATATCTCTCATTTTCAAAAAGAAGAATACATACCAATAGAATAGAAATACAATAGAAGTTATTATATTTTTTTCCTTCCCTCTGTCTTTACAGAGGGCATGTCAAGATATTATTATTATTTATCTCCTCAATGAAATAATGGGTAAGCTAATGTTATTCAATTTTTTAAAACTTCTATATTTTCGAATTCCTGATTAATTATACAAAACTACTGCAACAAATCCACTTCTAGCTATTGTGAATTGAACACTACATTATTTGAAATACAACAGTACTACATATCTTATTATTCAATGAGGATCTTTAGATACTGATGAAGTGGAGAAGAGATTAATTAATTTATAATGTCTGATAGGTACATGGGCAGTAGTTTGAATTAAAATGTTTGTTTTTTTCTTAACCAATGAAGTAAAAACACTCTGAGTTTGCTCAAATCTCTTAGATCAATGTCTGCTGGCAAAATTCATAGAGTTAAGATAGGTAGCAATATCCATTAAGTGTTAAATAATCAGAAAAAAATAAACTGATCATTTGATGAAATTTATGAAAATAGATCAATACAGGTATGTGTATATTTAGAAGGATAAAAACTATACTGAGTCCCTCCAAAATTAAAACAAAAATTTAAGATTACACTCAGTTATTAACAGAAAATCACAATAGTTTCATTTTCATTAAGAATTAAATATAGTAAAATAACCTTTTTTTGAAAGAATAGGCCAGTTAAAGGTGGTGCCAGATATATAACAGACCACGTTGCAGTAACAGGTAGACCAAGTATCCATAATAATAATGTTTAATGTAATAAATAAATATTACATGGTTTGTTTTCAATATAATTTCTTTTTTTAAGCATTAAGCATCATATAAAATTAAGCAATATTTTTTCAAATTTTATTTATATGCCAATCAATCTTAAATTTCTAT
This sequence comes from Piezodorus guildinii, assembly GCA_023052935.1. Lineage (NCBI taxonomy): Eukaryota > Metazoa > Arthropoda > Insecta > Hemiptera > Pentatomidae > Piezodorus > Piezodorus guildinii. Next base: position 71,271,790 of record CM041293.1, read on the forward strand.
GAGAATGTAACAAAATAAAACTTTGACACTTAGAAGAATTGCCCAAAAGGCACTGATGGATCATGGAACATGACTAAAATGCTATAAATTTTAACAATATTTATAACAATTCTTAAATTTACATTAACTATAGCTAGATAAATATTCCTGTTTTATCACACATTCACTTATATATTTAGAACTAGAGTACTACAGTTAAATATAATCAGAAAATTGTTAATCCATAACTTTTTATAACAAAAAAATATTACCTTAAAATTTGAAGTCAATCACACACAAACATGGAAAATGAGTCGCCGTCAAATAATGTATATGTTTATCAAAACACAAGCAGATATTATTACTCAGACAGCACCAATCAACAATTTGTAATTTAAATCGGTTGAAATACATATAATTTCACTAAGTATACTTATGTCATTCTTTTTGTTGGCAGAATTAATACGAACAATAATTATTTAAAATTAGAAGTCAAATTAATTATTTGAAAAATCTGTCAAAAAGCAATATCTAAACTACTATAGACTTTTCTATAGCTAAGGAACAAATAAAAATTAATGATGTATTTGTGATAAAATTTTATCATCTTGATTTTGCATGATTACAGAATAAATTAACTTTGAACAGAAGTTTATAAATGAAGCTTTTTTTTTTTTTTTTCATTTAAGTCCTAAGTGAAATGAATTTAATTGATTCAGAGGTCAGTATATTGTTACAGTTTACTTTTCATATGAATAGAAAAACAAAACAATGGCTATCAGTTACAATGCTACTAAAAAATCATATGCATATAATATATACATATGTTATATTATAATATAATGACCGAGTAATTGACTAAATATCTTAAATATTTTATTCTTGTATTTAAAATTTAACTTATCTGAGAAGGGAAACAAACGAAAAACAAAATATAAACACACAAAAGGAAAATATTTTTAATTACAAACATTAGTTGAAGCATTTATAATACATATATGAGATTCGGAAACATTCATTCTATTTCTATTTCCTATCAATTACTAATTAAATATTATTTACATATTCCAGGTCACTGACTTTGCCCATCCATCATGCTTTAGAAACAATTCATTATCATAACCAATTCTTAAAATACATTTACAAACAAGAAATAGGTTAAATTTCATGGGTGATTTTTAGATACAAGCTACGAAATACCTCAGATCCACAGCCGACTCAATATAATACACATCAGCTAAGTTTAATACATTTAAAATACTTCTATAAACAAAAAGCTTAATTGTTACTATATTACATGTTAGACTATTCATATGCCGAAGGCAATCTGTTTTGGATTTAAAAATACAATTCGACAAACAATAATAAAGAAATAAATGAGAATATACATATAATATGTACATGATTCCTGCTAGAAGCAGAAACATAGAAAAAATAAGTAATTTACAAGAGATCGGTAAGGAGCTCATTTAGCATCCATTCTCGCTCTTAACTTGGCATGAATTTGAAGAAATTCAGGCTCCTTCTGAGAAATATCCTTTTCATTTATATCTCTTTCCATCTGAAAAAACAAAACAAAAAACAATGAAATAATAAAATTGAATGTGAACCATTAGGATTTAATCATGAAAAGAATAATGGCTGATAACTGATTATTCTTCATATTATTTCATGTTTAAATCTGCTTGTAGTTTGTTAAACAGCAGTGACATATACAAAGATAACAATAGCATCGAGACTGCTGGTATAACCAGTATTTGAGCTCAATATTGTAATACTATGTATTTCTATTGGATCCTGTAAGAACTATTTTATGAAAATGGAGAATGTATTTAATATAATTCAAGTCACTTATAAAAAAAAAAAAAAAAAAAAAACATGTGCCACTACAACCCATGAAGAGTTTTGGGCTCAGTACATAATGAGGTGATTCGGCCGAATTCACGCTCAGCTGCCAGGTTTTTTCCCTATCTTTGGGTACCACTTTATAGAGGCTAGGTCTGCCCCAGGAGGGTCTCCATACCCCAGGATGGCTCCCCCGGCTGAAATAACAGAATAAATAATATTCCGTCACAACCGAGATTCGAACCCAGGACCCAGAGTATAGTAGTGTTCTACCCACTAGACCACGCCTCTCCATCAAGTCACTTATAAGAAAGTTAAAATAAGATAACTTTCCTAAAGGTATCATGCTACTGATTGCTGACTAGTTCACAGCATGGTGTCATGCAAGAGAATATTATGAAAATAATTATCAGATTACAAATTAATGGTATTTTATTTACAGATAATGTATAGCATCTTATTTCAGTAATCATTCCTATATGAGCAATTGACCAGATGTATTTGAGAATAATGAGAGCTTCAACATTACAATTGCTTGTACCAGGTTTTACAGAAAATAGAACATATGTGAATAATAGGATAACTCTTATCTGAGTAGGGATTACACTAGGTAGGTTCTCCTAAACTTCCTCAAGACAGCAGGCTCTCTGATTGACTTTTCTCTGACCTATGATCAGATTTATAACTCATTCGATTGACTGCAAACGTCTATTCCAACCAGACTCTTTTTAGACATGATATTTTCCTGTAATTAAAAACCCCACTTTCTTCTTAATAGCTATGTAGCCAAAGAGGGTGTGTAACTTTCTATAAAGGGGAAACTTTGGTCCTTTGCAATTAAGATATTTAAAAGGTTCCTTATCTCATGAATTCCTTATCACGGCCCGATTATGTTCTAAATCCTATAAGACTAATTTTTCTTCGGCAATCTCGTATAGAGTCCTCTCTAGTAAGAAATGGAAAACCTAATACCCCCGCTTCCAACCTTCACTAAAAACTTTTATTTCTATCATTTTAATAAAACTATTTAATAATGTCCTATATTCCTTTTCTAGTGCTCTCAATACTTAACAGATAAGTGGAATTACATCACAGATTCCATAGCTTCTTCACAGATTCTGTATTCTCTTTTCATTGGCTTGATACTTAAATCAAAATTTAAATACAATGAAAGAGTTGGTTGGAGATGCAGTCTTTCAGAAATCATATTAATGAGGCAAACTTATTTTATTTGTGTGCCTACGTTTCAGCCAACATTATGGGTCTTTATCGAGGCTGAAACATCAGCACACAAATAAAATAAGTTTGTCTCATGAGTGCTTTCTTATAAGTGACTTGAATTATATTAAATACATTCTCCATTTTCATAAATGGTTCTTTCAGGATCTAATAGAAATACATTTACCCCCATTACCGGTCATCATCAGGTGTATAGTGGGCAAATGAAAACTCTTCTTTTTTTTAAGGAAAACACAGTTTACATTCGTTAACCATACGCCCTGATGATGACCCACAATGTGGGTCAAAACGTTGGCCAGCAATAAATAGTTGAAACTATTTAGTTGTTTCATTTACTGACCGCCACCCAGAGTAATTCCTTCCAGTAATTTAGAAATTCTTTAGGTCCAAAACTAAAATTTTATGATTATTGCTTTAACTTACTATTTCGAGCCTTTTCGCTCGTTGCTCAATAACTTTTTCAAAAGGTGTCATGTTTTCCTGTCTCTGTGCCTCGAGTTCTCTTTTGGTAACTTGTTCCTTGTGTTTCTCCATCGCCTTTTGTAATTCTGATTTCTGGTTCAGGACATTTTTCCCCCTGAAATAATTTTTGATTACTAAATACAAGCCAATGGTATCAAAACTTATAAATATAAAAAATAAATTTATATAATTTTTTTAAATATTATACTTAAATTGTTTTATTGGAAAATCTTATTAAAGGGTAATTAATATTGTACATTTACATGTGTAAAATATGTGGTGGAATATATAAAAATGTGATAGCAATATTTTTTTTATTAAGAAAAACTAAAATAGAATAAAATCTGAATTTATCATTGGGTAAATTGTTATATTTATTTTTCAGGAACCAATTTTTGATGGTAAAAAAAAAAAATCCTTAGCTATGCCATCCTTCAGAAGGGACGTAAAAAGGTGGTCCTGAAGCTGTAGGATGTTAGGTACTCTATAAAACCTGGATGGGCAAAATTTAGTACTCCCACTGTAGCATTGTCCGATTAGCCACAGTTGCATAAAGTAATCTTAAATAATAACAACAGCACATAAAGCTGTGACTATTGTCAACTCATATCAATTAAATTTATAAGACAATTGGTAAGCAAATATTTGCTGTTTGAATTGAAAAAAATAAAAAAACATTATTCTGGGACAAGGTTCCCTGAGACTAACTTATATCAACAAGAAAAAAAAAAGTTGATAAAAAACAAAACAAACATTAATGATTATAATAAATATATATTCCTAAATTATTACTACATAGGCAGAAGCTAAAATAAAAAATAAGGTTGGAGCAGCACATGACTTTCACTTACCTCGGCCACTAAAATCAATTTAAAAACTATTAAATTAACCTATAGCTGAAAAAAAACTATATTAAACAAATATTTTTGTTCTTTTCTACTTTAGTAGCTTATCTAATTCGTTCAAATTTTATATTAAGCCACTTTTTATCAATCCTAAGAAGATGGCGTGGTTAATTTTTTTAAATAAACAAGATTAAAGGTACTTTAGAGGAAGACAATAAAAAGATTTGGCGTTTAAGCCCTGAAATACTATTTCACTCAGAATGAAAACCACTTGATATTAAAACCCAATAAATTGCACATCGGTATAGCGAGTTCAATCAAAATCGTTAGAGCCAGTTTTGAGAAAATCGTAAAAAAAGTAAAAAATGCATAGATAAAGTAGTACTTTCGGTCAGCCGATTTTGGTGAAAAAGTTGGTGTTTCTTCTCGGGCGCATAGTTATTTTAAATACGAAATTTCAGTTCCGTAAAACTTTTTGTTTTCGAACTAGACTCAACACATACACAGGGATACACAGAGAGACCTTTTAGCAGGATTTGGTTAGGGTCAGGGGACACTAAAACGTATATTTCTGTTGAAAACTAGAATATGAACATTTTCACGATCGCAACACTTTCCCTTACTATATATTTCATAAATAGGTAAGTGAACACAATTTATTTATAATCAATATAAAGGTATGCTAAATTTAGACAGCACCTACTGTCTAGAAACGGGGCCACCCATAGCGTAGTGGTTAGCATAACAGCTTTCTATGCCAAAGTTCGCGGGTTCAAACCCGCGGGTGGCCCTAGGATTTTTTGATGGGAGTAAAAAATCCTTAGTTATGCCGTCCTTCGGAGGGGACGTTAAAAGGTGGTCTCGAGCCTGTGCGATGTCAGGTACTCGTTAAAGACCCCTATCCTAATAAAACCTGGATAGGCAAAATTTATGACTCCCACTGTAGCATCGCTCGATTAGCCATAGCAGCATAAAGTGACGTTAAACGAATAAACACACACACTGTCTAGAAACTAAAAAGTTAGAAATTTGAGAAATATTATCATTCCTACTGACATGACAACTGACTACTCATTTATACTGACTATTCAAATGAAGTACGACTTCAAGTATTTCAGAATTAAGTAATAGAATATTTGGCCAAACCTCGGGATTGTGAAGCATGGAACAAACTATAGGTGAAGGGGAGATTAAAGTTGTTGGACAGTCTAAGAAACGAATCCATAACAAAGTAATAAATTCTGAGCAGACTGCCTAAAGTCAGAAAGTTACGAATGCAGATCTGTTGTTCAGTGGTCTTTGAACGAAGGTATGAAGAAAGCGAAGGCATTGGCACCGAACCTTTGACTTCACTGGCTTTTGTAAGAGTAATAAGAACAACATAAAATTAATTAAAAACCTTACGATGAATTTTTCCGATATTTAAGGTTTTATTTTCCTTTTAGGGACTTCAATTTCAAGCTCTAAATTAATTTTCTTTTCATCTATTTCCAGATAATCGCGCTGCTCCACGGTGCCCATTGTTCCCACATCTCCAGCGTGGTCAGAAGAATTAATTTTCTCATTTTCTTTCCTTATTGTATGGATTTTTTTTTCTTATTCAACGCTAACGGGCATTTAGGTCACTGCATTGCGGAATTTCAGTTAGTTCAAAATGACAATAAACACAAAAAAAATTCACGATCGCAATACTTTTCCTCACTATATATTCATAGATAAGCGAAAGTAAAATTAAGAAAATTTAAAATTGTACTCAAGGTATCTGCGATAACAGCTGATATTTTGTTTGGTTTGATAGAATAAAATTCATTTTACGTCACTGATAAATGTCGATAAAAAAAGTTATTTGAGATAAAATAAAATAAATCTGATGCCATGATATCTTATTTAAAAACTCTTTGATAAACATTGTTTTGCAATATGAGAAATTGAGACGTTGATTTCCAAAAGGTATTAAAGAAAATTTTTTACGAAATTGATTTTTTTACATATTTGTATTCTTATCATTTAGTTTTATCTAAATCTTCTATTTGGTTTTATCTAATGGACACTCAAGTCTTTTAAAACGCGATTTATAAATGCCATTATTTTCTAAAGGTACTAAATTACACATTTGGTTTCGTTCCAAATCATGCTAAAACATTTCATTTAATTTTTTTTTTTTTTTTTACTTTCACTTACCGATATATGGAATATATAGTAAGGGAAAACATTGCGATCGTGAACATTTTCGAATTCTAGTTTTTAACGGAAATACACGTTTTAGGATCCCCAGAGTCCAAATAACAAAGTCCCACAAAAAGGTTTATGTGTCTGTGTGTGTGCGGTAAGTCTAGCACAAAAATGAAAAGTCGCACGGAATTGAAATTTCATATTCAAGACAACTATACACCCGAGATGTTACAGAAACTTTTTCACCGAAATCAGCTGACCGGAAGATCTACTTTATACCATACAGTTTGCATCTTTTTAAAATTTTCTCAAAAACGGCTCTAACGATTTTGATTAAACTAGCTATATCCATGTAAAATTTGACGGACTTTAATATGATGTAGGTTTCATTCTGATTGAAATAGTCTGACAGGGCTCAAATGCCGATATTTTAAATTTTCTCCATCTAAAGTACCTTTAATTTTGTAGAATTAAAAAAAATTGGAACATCATTTTATTAGCATTAATGAATAACGGTTAAATATGCAACTTCAGCGAATTTGATGAACAACTAAAGGAGAAAAGTGCAAACTAATTTATATTGAAATTCAAAGTAATTAATTCTTTGACAATTTATACGTATCTTGAAATATATCTAATAATTATAAAATTGATTTTAACAACGGAGGTAAGTGAAAGTCGTGTGTTGCGCGCACCAGATTTTTTACTATATTAATAACATCATATTGTTATTAATATAGTAAAAAAAGTTCTGGATTTTAATGAGAAAATAATCACATTAGCTAATTTAATAATATAGTAATGAATGATTTTGGCGCCTCAGTAGAATTTCTTAGAATGGATATAATATCTTTTGGAAATCGAAGTCTCAATTTCAACTGTCTATCTTCAATCTACCTATCGTTCAATATGAGATCTACAAAGCGCTATAAGTGGAGATGTAAAACAATATTTATTTCTATAATCATTTTTAGTATTATCATTTGTATTAGTGGAAGGGAAAAAGGATTCTGAATAAATTCCAACAAATGTCACAGTGAAATTCATGTAACAAACGAAAGTGCAGATCAAGCGTTTTCAAGCCAAGGTCAAGGTGATAGCGGGCGGATCGACATTTCTGAGATTGGACACTCTCAGAAAGAAAACATGACGTGCAAGAAGTAAACAAAACTAATCGCCGAACCCTACTAGCGAGAAATAAAGCGAAGAATCTGGAGAAAGGGTGATCGGCAAAGAAAGTGAGACGCTTGGAAACAGCACTGACCGCCGGTCATGGGTCACACGTGAAAGCACCATCGCAATTAATTTCTCCGTCTTCCAGGCCAACATACCGCTCATCGGATCTTTAATGAAATGACCTTGTATCTTATTCCACTGATGGAAAATTATAGGGAGGAACAGCTGTGTAAACACTTTAAATTATAGGTATCATTAAAAAGGTAGCCCGCTTGCGGACTTGCGTAGTATGATAGGTGTCAGTAATCGCTATGAAATGCATGTGGAATCAAGTTTGCAATATACACCTTGAAGTAACTTTTGTTACGTTTATAGAACATCTCTGTAAACAGTTTCTAATTAAAGGTGTCATAAAAAAGGTAGGCCGCTTGCGGGCTTGGGCAGTAGGGGTGGGCATAATCGAATGATTGTCATAATCGGATGATCGGACTTCGATGATTTAAATAATCGAATGACCGAATGATTAATATGGATTCTGAGAGACCATATGCCACAATGTGTCTCTACGATGGCTGAGCTGGCTGAGCCTTGATATGCATATAATTTATGTGATGAAAAAAAAAAAAAAAAAAAAAACCTGTCGTTCGGTTATCCGCTCTCCTGATAATCCCTCGATTATCGTTAACCAATTCAGTTCGAATATTCATTCGTTTCTCCAAACAGATTAATCCGATAATCGATTAATTCGAATAATTGAAATAATCGAATGATTCGATAATCGTCATTCGATTATGCCCACCCCTATTAGGTAGTATGATAGGTGTCAGTAATCGCTATGACATACATGTGAAATCAAGTTTACAATATACTCCTTAAATTAACTTTTGGTTTTCATTTTTTATTAATTATTCGTTGCTATAAATTCCTCATTTTGACATGGATTTATCTTTTGGCTGAGGGTTATAATTTTATTGTGTAACTTTTTTCACTCCTTTCTGACACACTTTAACACAGTTGATGTTTGATGCTCGGATCGAAAATTTGACGATAGTTCTCAGAAATTTAGAGAATATTTTTTTTATATAAAATTTGTCGCTAGGTTCTTTATTGGTTTAAATTAAATCACGTTTTTTTTTTTGTTTTTTTTTATGGTTTAACGTTTTTTACCCCAAAAAAAATCGATAATTCTGCAGACAAAATCAGAATACAGAGGTCAACATATTTTTTCTACTATAAAAAAAGTACTATTTTACTACGATCTGTATCAATATTTTTTTCCTGAATCAGATTCCATTAAAACAAATGAGAAGATCCGAAATGATTACCTAAGAATCGCACTCTTATAACAGTTCTTTGGCTAGTGAAGAACCAACATACCGGAAAAAAGTAACTTTAATGCCGGAGCTATATTGCTTTAATTAAAAAAAAGTCACGCTTTGCCTACATTTTTGTTAGTGTTGGTGCTTTTATGACACGCTTTATATCTGTTGGAAGTAGTAGTCGAAATCAAATGAATCCAGGTCAGAAATTTCGTAGAGAATATTTTTTTTTTTAATATAAAATTTGTCGCTAGGACCTGACGTTTAGGATCTATGTTGGTTTCAATGAAAGAAATAACGTGTTTTTTTATGGAGTAACGTTTTTTTAACCCTAAAAAATGTAACAGGTCTAGCTCTGTTGGTGTTGCTAGGATCGAAAATCGGACGAATGTTTCTTAGTCGGAAATTTAATGAAAAATATTTTTTGTAGGAGAGGATCAATTTCATAAATGCATGTTACTATATAATTTTGTTTGAGCGTTATTATTCTTCATATATTAGAATCTTATGTTATATATTAAGAAATTGATAACCTAATTAAGATTAAAAATACAAGTTATAATTATTTTTTATGCCAAAGAATTTCATTATCTCTTTTCGAATGAAAGTGGAATATATAAATAAATATTATACCATATATTTTTCCTGTTATTAATCATTGGAAAGAACCTCCTCACTCGTGATAAACATATTTAAAAATCTTGGTTTGATTTCTAGAATACTTAGGATTGTTAGCTTTAATTGAAATGAAATAAAAAATCGCTTTAAGAAAATCGATAATTTCAGCAGACAAAATCGGAATACAGATGTAAACATATTTTTTCTACAATAAAAACAGTACTATTGTACTATGATCTGTATCAATCTTTTTTTTTTTTTTTTTTTTTTTTTTTTTTTTTTTTTTTTTTTTTTTAATCCAATTCCATTAAAATAAATGAGACGATTCGAAAAATTATCTAAGAATCTTATTCTTATGACAGCTCTTTGGCTAGTGAAGTACCAACATCCAGGAACAAAGTTGCTATAATAGGGGTACTCACTACGTTTGCTATAGCATGCTATTTGTGTTATTTTGCTAAACCCGTCGAGTTTCTGTAGTTATTTCCTGTATAAAATTGATGGGTTTAGCACAATAGCACAAGTAGCATGACTATAGCAAACGTAGTGAGTACCCCTATCGTTCAAAATTTGTTTAGCAAAGTTATATTTATCGTTTTCACACTCAATCATGGTAAATGTCCAGCAGTCTATTTCGAGGATAAACCTATTCCAACATCAGAAGAAGTACGATATTTGGGACTGTACTTAGACAAAAGACTGACATGGAGGACCCACATTAGACTTAATTAAGAAAACAGCTGAACAGACTATTTGGATTAGTATCCCGTCTACTTGACAAACGATCAAAATTATCCTTGAACGCCAAAATTACAGTGTACGGATGAAACCCTTATGGACATACGGAATAGAGCTATGGGGATCTGCCCAAACCTTTAACATCCAATTAATTCAGTCTCTCCAATCCAAAATATTACGAAAAATCGTGGATGCACTGTTTAACCGTAACCAACGAATTACTTCACAAGGGCTTGGACATACTCATAGTTTCAGAGACAGCCACAGGATTTCATAAAAAATTTCACGACAGACTGACTTACAACATGACCCATTGGCCCAAACACTTAAATCCAACACCAATCCGTACAATCCATCCAGACGAATTTTGAGGCGGTGGCATAGAGATTCCTTGAATTAACCTACTTTTCGGAAGTTTATTGCAATTTTTTTTTCAAATGGCAAACAACAATTTTGAGAAAAGCAATTGTATATTATAATTTTCTATTTTAACATTCACTGCCTTATTTCCTTTTTAACAGATCAATAAATACAAGATTATATTTGTACATTAGGGATACTCACTACGTTTGCTATAGCATGCTATTGTGCTAAACCCATCAATTGTATACAGGAAATAACTGTAGAAACTCGACGGGTTTAGCAAAATAACACAAATAGCATGCTATAGCAAACGTAGTGAGTACCCCTATCATATGAACAATGCCGCAGTACGTAGGAACAATCGTAAATTTAACCGATTAATGCTGAAAACATTAAATATTATAGTGGATATAATTAGTTGACCGTTGAGAATTACTGAAGGAATTAGTCCGGGTAGCGGTCATTAAATGAAACAACTGAATAGTTTCAACTATTTTATTGTTTGCCAACGTTTCGACCCCCATTGTGGGTCATCATCAGGGCTAAAAAAATACATTTAAAATAAGATTACAAATACTATTTAAAAAAATTAACTATTGCGCTAGAGAATGTCAATATTATAACATAAATGGAAATAGATGTGTAAAGAAATTAATTAATTAAATTACAATGATAAAGGTATAGTAATGAGAGCTATACAGACCAGATAATGACTAAAGATAATGTACAAATATATAAGAAAAAATTACATGAAATAAAAAACATTAAAAAAATGGAGTACAGTGGAGATACGTACCGTCTGGTAGGCGAGTGGAAACTGGGTACAATTTGGTAATATGGAATATAGGCAGGTAGATAGGAAAGTACGTACAAAAGGTTGGGTAAAATGGAAAATACGTACCATATTAAAATATGGTAATAAAATAGTTGAAACTATTCAGTTGTTTCATTTAATGACCGCTACCCGGACTAATTCCTTCATTAAATATTATAATATAAATATAAAATGTAACTCATTTATCGGACAATAGTTGTTATTCCTGACAAATATTTGTCAACTTCTTATTCTATATTTGAGAATGGGCCTGAATTTTATACATTATAATACATTTTTCGATAATAATTTTATTAATATAATAGTACAATTCGATTTTTTAAAAATAATTTGTTAAGGGGGAAGATCACACTAAACCATTAAACTCAAATAAGATGTGATATTTGGCAACTAGGATGGTCAAAAATAAACTCGTTGAATGAAAGAGAGAAAAAAAAAGGTAAACAAAAGAGTTAAAATACTCGAGCGTGAAGTGTGCTTAAATGATTTCAGACGGTCTATGAACTGTATCCTTCCTCAGGCAGCAGCAAGTCTATCAAAACTAAAAATATACATTTTAAAACATACAATATATCAATAGCTCATAAAAAAAAAAAAAAAAAAAAAATATATATATATATATTATATAAAAAGTTTTCTTTTAAATTTGGTTCGCTCTAATAAATAATTGATAAAAACTTGGCGATAATAAAAATCAAACATTGAAATTTCTTAAACTAAATGTATGTAGATGTTGTCCTAATTCCGCCTAACTTTATATCTATACTAATATTATAAAGCTGGAGAGTTTGTTTGTTTGTTTGAACGCGCTAATCTCAGAAACTACTGGTTCAAATTGAAAAATTCTTTTTTTGTTGGATTGTCCATTTATCGAGGAAGGCTATAGGCTATATAACATCACGTTGCGACCAATAGGACCGAAGAATCAGTGGAAAATCTAGGAAAAAACGAGAGAAAATAACCTCGCATCCCAATGATTCCAAATGATTTACCTTTTAATTTTAAAATAATTCAATTTCCCGTTAAGTTATCTTTTGCCGAAACAATTAATAAATCACATGGGAAAATATTTAAACACGTAGGAATCGATTTATGTCAAGATCGAGTTGCGGAGAAAATCATTTACATATTCTGCCACAATAAAATAAAACCAAAAATATCAATTACGCAGAAGTACTTTAAAATATTGGGTTGTCATTACCTCACCCGCCGTACTCTCCTGAGATTGCTCCTTCGGATTTTATATTTTCCGTTCTCTCGAAAATTTTCTACTAGGGAAATCCTAAACTTTAGAAGATGACGTCAAAACGGTCTTTTTATAGTTCTTCAGGAGTAAGGACAGTGATAGTTAGAAAAAAAGGGATAATGGACCTTGCAAGCCATTGGAAAAGGGCAATCGCTAACGGTGATAACTATTTTGTAGATTAAATGAATAAATTTTAAACTGTTCATCAATTTTAATTTTGCCCTAATATCTCTACCAACTTCCCGGACAACCCAATATATTCTTTTAATAGCGATCATAATAATGCAAATTGATGCAGACGAAGTCGCGAGCAACAGCTAGTAGTTCATATAGTTTGAATGTCCACATACCAGTATAAGTTTATATTTTTTGTATACGAATTCGGAGAATAAGGTTAAATCAAATTAACTATTCAGGAGAAGTTAGTAGAGGGTGGAGTCAAATTATCACAGAATTAAGTAGAAACTTAATTTAATAGTGCCGATGTTTCGGGCTAAATTTTAGGCCTTCTTCAGGGCGTAAAACAGGCGGCACTATTAAATTTCTACTTAATTGTGTGTTACTTTGACTACACCCTCATCTAACTTCTCCTCTATATACACACACATTCAACCATTCTCACTTCACAAATTAACTCTTCTTTTCAACATAAATTTTAATACCTTAGAATAAACCGATATAATATGCATCATTTTAACTTCTCTCTATAATTAATGTTGTACGTAAGAAAAAAAAATCAATTAATATTCATCTGTTTTATAATAAATTCTCTGAAATTGCTAATGCCACAATTTTCTTCCTCGTCCATAGTGATGTCTATCTGATAAAATGCTACCTTAAAGGCGATAATTATTAATTTATCTTTATATAAACCCGCTGTAAATTGGATTTCGTTTACTTGTAATTAAGCTAGATAGAAACAAATATACATCGAATCAGAATTAAGGTTAAAATAAAAATTCTGTACCTCTAAAACTCATGAGAGGTCTTGAAGATACTCGTACTATATCAAGGAAAACGACTATGCAAGCAAGTTATTAGACATAGATAATGCTCAGCTCCCAAATTCCTCTCCCTCTTCCTCCCCCAATTTTTCGGCACCCACTTTATAGAGGCTGAGATTACCCCAGGAGGTTCTCCATACCTTGGAGTCATTAAAGGGGTAAGTTAAAGAATAAATAATTCTGCCAGTCGACAAGTGCTGTATCCACTAGACCACGCCGCTCGCCAGATAACTAACGCAAAACAACACAATAATGCCAAGTACTTTATAATCTGCTCAAATGGTCTGTGAATCCGATTGCCCAGAGGTGAAGTGAGGTTGAAAGAATTATTATAGTGAGATTGAAGGAATTATTAAGCGAATTACTAAAAAGATATTTGAAAAAAATATTACAAACGAGAAGTCTCCAATAATTAAATATTATAACACAAACCATATTATTATCATAACTAAAAATATTGTATATTTCCTTTTTTCCTTAACACTATAACTTTCATGAAAAACAGGAAGTTTTATCTTCAGGATAACCAAGCTACCTATTCAAATTAATTTATACCTATGCGTAAATATACATATTTGTAAGTAAACAATTTGTAGTAAATGAGAAGAGGAAGACAGGAGCATTGTGGAAGGAACAGAGGAAGCAGGAGCACAGCCAAAGGATGAAGAGATTTTGGAAAGAGAGGAGGAAGATGGCAAAGAAGTGAATATTTTATCATCGTGAGATATTCGAGTCTAGCACCTTTTTTTTTTTTTTTTAAAATCCCTTCCTCACAATATTATGTGTCTTCTAACCCTCCCCCCAAAAAACAAAAATAAAAACCTATTAAACTTACAATTTTTGATTAAGAAGAAGCTCCCTGTGAAGTTCTTTTCGGTTCTGATTTTCTAAGCAGGGGTTGTGAAGCTTCCTGGGCAAGATAAGTCCCTCGTTGGAGACCGCTTGCCCTTTCACACCGGTCATATCCGCTTCTGTAAATAATACATTAACACTCATTAATTTATTAAAAAAACAAAAACAATACATAATAAGAGTTCATGAACAAGTATAATTGGTTTCAAGAACAAGAAGTTGAATACAAAAATCCTAAATTTGCCTCTAGTAGCACATACACAAATACTTGGATTATTTGCAATTGAGGGATCTTAATACGCCTATTTCCAAAAACTAGGATTTTATGATCGCTATATTTTCTCTTACTTTATATCGAATAATAATAATAGGCTCAGGGGACCGGAAGGTTATACCGATACCACCAATCCTTGCCTACAAAGTTCAATCCATTGACCACTATCAAAGCCCGAGCTCCCAAGATTCGATGTAATCCTCCCACCTATATCTCGGCCAACCTCTTCGACGCTTGCCCATCTGTTCAGCGCATATTTACTTTGTAGGGTTTCATTTTTCATTAAGCATTATAACTTACCATGCCCACTTGAGCCGCCGTGATACTACTTCATTTATACTACAGGGATACATGTTCTGGAATTCCGCGTTGAGTAGCCTTCTGAATTCTTCAGCGGCTCTATCAGACCAACAATTTTACGTAAACCTTATTTTAGATTAAGGCGTTTTTCATATTTCAAAGTAAGCGACACGCATCACACCCGCATATAACTGTCGAGAGAATAATAATAATAGATTATAATAATAATAGTAATATATAATAATAATAATAGGTTCAAACCTTTACGTTCCTGGACAGCAGCCCTTGACCTTAGCTACTAACTAGCTACTGAATAATAAGATGCGTTTCTCGCCTTTATTCGCGACTTTATTCCCTCCTGAATTTCGTTTTTTCTAGTTACCTACATTTATCCACATGTTTAAACGTATTTCCTGATATATGAATATCTACTAGACTATCACCGTTTCTATTACTAACCATATATTTCGTCTTATCCATAATTACTTTAAGCCCTATCTCTTCACCAGTTTTCATTACTTGTGTTTACTTTTACCTTATATTGAATGCAGATAATTAATGTTATAATGAATAACGGAACAAAGATGTACAGGAAACGAATCAATGATTTATTTATAGAGGTCTTATTGAAAATAATTTATCTATTTTGATGAATATTTCCCTATTATTATATAAACCCAAAATTAAAAAGATTAAACTCAACCACTTCTTTTAGACCTAGGTTATGATTTTGATCGTCCTTGCCTATCTCTGCTAATTCTGAGGGATCGGACGCAGGCTCAATCTCCTTCAACAGATAATAGAACTCATTACTCAAAAGTGATTAATGTCCAAAGGCCAGCGATAGGAAGTGGTGTAACAGTTACTTCAGATAATAGTCGATTATAAAATAATTTTTAACATAAAATAAACCTGATAGGTCAACAATTACAACACATTAAGTAAGAAAATATTGAATCGGTGTAAGAAAAAAAATAAAACTTTTGCTTAACTATTGTGGATTGAACTAATATTATTTCCATGATTTAGGTATCGATAATAGAATAAACTAAATTACAATAAAGCAACACAAAAAACACAAGATCGCATATAGCAGGGAGGGTAGCATAACAGCCTTCTATGCCAAAGGTCACGGGTTCAAACCCGCAGATGGTTCTAGGAATGTTTAATGGGAGTAAAAAATCCTTAGTTAGGCGGTCCTTCGGAGGAGACATAAAAAAGGATTCCGGGCATATGCGATGTCAGATACTCGTTAAAGATCAATATCCTAATTAAACCTGGATAAGCAAAATTTATGACTCCCACTGTAGCATCGTCGGATTAGCCACAGTATCATAAAGTGACGTTAAATAATCAAACAAATCCCAAATTCAAATATCATCTACTTTTGCATATCCCTTTTGTGCCTCTTAGCGTAAGGAAGTGCACAGCCACGATTTCAACTGTCCTCTGTTCTTCGCTAGGTTCCAGGCCCTATGAAGGTCTTCTCTTCTTCGTCTGAATACTTTGTCGATATATTTGAGATAGAATATTCTAGGTTGTCCTCGAGGTTTGCCAATTCGGAGCGTAGTCCATTTTCTTTAATAGATCTCTCTGTTACTCCATCCTAATCATATGGCCAAAACTCACAATGCATATCTGCAAAAAATCCTTTAATGGGGCGACCCCCAAGTTCCTGTCTTATGTTTTTTTACGAATGCGAACCCGGTGTTCCCCCAAAATTTTGTCTCAGCAGCAGTAACTCTGCTCTTGTTTTTCTGTTAATATCAAAATTTCAGCACCGTAAAGACGTAATAGCAGGTACACTGATTTAAATATAAGGAGCTTGGCGTCCTTACCTACCTCTAGCTTTCCTAAAACGTGTCATAAATCTAGTAGTAGACTGCATATGCCTTGTTTATTTTGTTGAATAGTACCAAATCCAGATCTGTCCCTATGTAGGTAAAGTCCGTAACCAATTCCTCTCCATCACAGTGTAAATGGACATCTACAATTTGCCTTCCGACTTTTAACATCTTGCTTTCGCTGTTATAGTAAGAGAGGAATCCAAACTCCGGCCCAAACCAAGTTACTGGTTAATTAAACAATATCTTAACATATTAATTTAATTATGATTAATTCAAACATCTCTTAAGCCCGCCATAGTTTATTATTGTTTTTATTACAATTTAAAATGTACAATTTAATAAAGCGTACAAAATACGTTCGGAAAATGTTTTTAAACGGCTAATTAATTTTTTAATAATTAAAAAAATGTGAGATATATAATGAAATGATTAATTATATCTGAAGTTCAATAAAATATCAACTTTCGGATATGAAAGATTTGGATGAAAGAGCTGATGCAGTCTAATGCAATTTATGTTGTTTATGTATTATCGATATTATTATTTAAATACGTGAATGTTTATAGTCATCTATCGCATAATATTCCTTCATTGTCACATAATCTTGGATTTACATAATTTACAAAAACACTTCTTTCAAAAGAATTTAGTTAATTCCACGTCTTATGCGGCTAAACCTTTAAATATCCTGTTTTAAACCATGCTAGCAATCATTCGATTCATATGCTAATACAGTTGGGGTAAAGAATTATATTTTATATCTCACAGGCTTGGCTGATGAATGAGATACTTAAGACTCGTTAAAGAGTGTTGAATGAGATGGACCCTTAACAACAGGCCTGAATAAAAAAAAAAGATGCGGGTAGTATAATTTATCAGATTAGGCGAAACATTCCTTTCCTGTCGGGGTTCTGTGGCTATAAAAAAACAACGAAATTTAATCATTTATAGCAATTTGTTGTTATTTTGAAGCTCAGAACCTTGGGTCTTCAACAAGTCCACTTTTTATGAATGAAATATTTCAATAAATTGACGGAAAAACAAATCTGGAAATAAGCGCTTTCGGCTTATTATGTTCAATAATGAACCTTTTTAACCGACTAAAAGAAAATTTACCCTCCCATTCCTCAAGGTGAGTTAGTGTTAGTGCTGTTCAGTAGATGATTAAATTTCCTACAAAACAAAAGAAGAAGAATTGAAATAGGTTATGAAATAGCAGAGGTATAGTGTTTTGAAATCAGCTTTTCGTATTAGTTAATTGCCTGTAAACATTTTGTTTATTTGTTTAACGTCACTTTATGCTACTATGGCTAATCGGCCGATGCTACAGTGGGAGTCCTAAATTTTGCCTATCCAGGTTTTATTAGGATAGGGATCTTCAACGATTACCTGACATCGCACAGGCTCGGGACCACCTTTAACGTCCCCTCCGAAGGACGGCGTAAATAAGGATTTTTTACTCCCATTAAAAAATCCTAGGACCACCTGCGGGTTTGAACCCGTGACCTTTAGCATGGGAGGCTGTTACGCTTTGCCTGTAAACAGCTATATAAAGTGGTATACTCTAAAATAGTTATTGGAGAGAATTATTGTTTCAAATATTGTTTGTAGCGCTTTTTACTTTCACCTACCTATATATGAAATATATAGTAAGGGAAAGTATTGCGACCGAGAAAATTTTCGAATTCCAGTTTTCAACGAAATTACACGTTTTAGGGTCCCCGAATCCAAATAACCAAGTCCCGCAAAAAGGTCTGTGTGTGTGAGTTGTGGTAACTCTCGGGCTAAAACGAAAAATCCTGGGAAACTGAAATTTCATATTTAAGGCAACTACGCCCAAGATGTTACAGAAACTTTTTCATTAAAATCAGCTGACCGAAAGATGTACTTTATACCATGCATTTTGCACCTTATTGATTTTCTCAAAAAAACGGCACTTACGATTTTGATTATAACTCTATATATCGATATAAAATTTGATGGGCTTTAAAATGACGTAGGTTTTATTCCGATTGAAATAGAATGACAGGGCCTAAATGCCGATATTTTAAATTGTCTCCCTCTGAAGTACCTTTAATTTTGTAGATACTAAAAAAATAACGATATAATCTTGTTATCTACGATGAAAAACAGGTAAATATATAAGTTGGACGAATTTGATCTCTAACTTCAGGAGAAAAACTATTATCTTATACACAAGCTTCACACACCACTCTCTATTAACTTCTAAAAGCTTGTGTATGAGATGATATTTTTTATAAAATCTTTAGCTTTCCAACATATCATACATGTATATTACTGCTCTTACGTTCAAAAACGAAAAATTGCATTAAAAAAATATTTTTTCTGTTTTCTCCGTTAGTTGGGTATCGAATTAATTCAATTTATATATTTACCTGTTTTTTCATCAGCGTTAACAAGAAATATAGTTATTTTTATTGAATCTACAAAATTAAAGGTACTTTAGGGGAAGAAAATATCGGCATTTAAGCCCTGTCAGACCATTTTTATCCAAATAAAACCTACATGATATTAAAGCCCATTAAATTTTACATCGATATAGCGAGTTTAATCAAAATCGTCGGAACCGTTTTTGAGAAAATCGAAAAAAGGTGCAAAATGCATGGTATAAAGTGCCTCTTCTGGTAAGCTCATTTTGATGAAAAAAGTTTTGTCACGTCTCGGGCGTATAGCTGTCTTAAATATGAAATTTCAGTTTCATAGGACTTACCGTTTCCGCCCGGGAGTTACCACACACACACACACACACACACACACGCACACACAGACCTTTTTGCGGAACTTGGTTATTTGGACTCAGGGGACCCTAAAACGTGTATTTCCGTTGAAAACTGGAATTCGAAAATTTTCACGATCGCAATACTTCCCCTTACTATATATAGTAAGTGAAAGTAAAAACTGATCATTATTTCAGATAATAATATAATAGATTTTTTGATAAAACACATGTTTCTATAAAAAATTAAATTTAATTAATTCTTTAGTTTCACTTATTTTTGTCTTTAACTGTATTTGAAAATTCTTTAAACGATTCGAAACGACGGTAAGTGAAAGTCGTGTGTTGCCCGCACCATATTTTTTAATCAAAAGCGTATGTTCGAACGCGGACAGAGGGCTAGCAGAATTAATCGCCAACTTCACACTCATGCTGATAACCTGAAACATAAACATTCCGTCCCTATATATAATAGGGAAAACATATTTATATTTTATACATATTTATATTTTATATTATATTATAAACATATTTATAATATATACATATTACTATGTACTTATATTTATGAAAAAATTAAAATAGACAGGTATACTTCAGTCTGATTCCGATTGATAGTCATAAATGAAATAAGCTTGGTTACAATTTAATTCTATACTTGGATAGATATTTAACAAATGAATAAATTCGTGTTTCAAGATAAATAAAATCAAAAGTATCAATTGCTAGTAGTATCAATTAACATCTCTACTCCGTTTGGTTAAAATAAGCGGATGAACTTCATTAAGACAGGCAAGACGATGAAAATGTAGTTGGAAAAAATTGTTTCGAAGCTCCTTGCAGGATTGGGTTTTGACCGAGGCCTTGAAGTACCAGGAATTCATGTGGTACCCCTTTTCAACTTTCGTGTTCACTAAACCTTTTTAAAGCATTAATAATCTGAAAGCTTTAGGTAACGAGAGAACCTCTTAACATTTTCTAGCCAAAGATCACTAAATATTTACAATTTTTTCAGCTAAACGATGGAGGCGATCTCGTGATCGATACACTCCGAGTTAAAAAACACCCTAAGCCATTCCCATAAAAGAAACTCTAGAGTGTATTAAAAAGTTTTAAAGAATGATATGAAAAAAAAAATCTAACATTCTTTTTGGAAATGCTAGCAAGTTGATCCTACGGTATAAAAAGGTCGTTTTAAAAAAGTGTGGAATTCTGGATTTAGACGGGCCGATAACACGGCCCCTTCACGGTCGTACGGGCGAGAAGTTACGTGAGCAACGGGATTGGAACTCTCAGGGTGGCCTATTAGACATTTCGTCAGGATCTTGTGTTTTAAACACGCCTACCTTCTTTCCGATGGAATGTTTGAATAAATAAAATAAAGAAACTATTTCAAAATAAGCTTCTTTTTTCAATCAAAAGCTTCCGTCAGGTTTTTCCCTACAAGACATTTCAAGTAATAATACAGCATTAAAATATAATTCTTATAAGAAAAAAAATTGGTGCAGGCAACACACGACTTTGTTCTGGTTGTTAAAATTAATTAAAGAACTGTTACAGAATCTTATTTTAAATTAAAAAAAAAAAAAGAATTGAAAAAAGTTGTAAGAATTATATTGTTTCCATGGAAACACATGTTGTAGATAAAATTATATATAAGTGCTATGTACAATTATCACTCAAGTTCACGCCCATGGGAGCGGCGTGGCCTAGTGGATAGAGCGTTAGGTTACTGTTCTCCGGGTCCCAGGTTCGAATCCCGGCTGAGGGAGAATTATTTATTCTGTTAGTTCAGCCGTGAATCGAGCCTGGAGAACACCCAGCCACTATAAAGTGGGTACCCTAAATTGGGGAAAAACCTGGCGGCGGAGTGTCATTTAAGCCTAATCACCTCTCTGCAGGGTCGTTGGCTTTCAAAAAGTACGAATATCTATAAGTACTGAACCAGAAAACCTTCATGGGTCGTAAAGAGGCAGTTTTTTTTTTGTTTGTTTTTACACTCCTTATTCTTCACTTTCCATTATCTTCCGCAACTTTGTATATAAGAAAATATTTTTTTCTTAAATATTCAGCTTTTCAACGGTGTATTATACATCTATATTCATCATCATTATCATCTGGCGCTATAACTCGTCATCGAGTCTGGGCCACCTCCAGTAGCCTCCGCCAGTTGGCTCTACACCTATATTACTAGTTTTATATTCGGAAATATCAAATTTTTACAACTTGTATCTTCAGCCGGTTTTTTAAGAATGCTAATAATATGGTATGGTTAATTTTTTTTTTATCTAAAAAATAAAAGGTAGATTAAATTAATAAAATAAATAAAATCGGTATTTAAGTCCTGTCAGATTATTGCAACTAGAATGAAACCTACATGATATCAAAGCCTAGGTTTTACATTCATATACCGAGTTTAATCAAAATCGTTAAAGCCGTTATTGAGAAAATCGGGAAAAGGGTGAAAAATGCATGGTATAAAGTGGCTCTTCTGGCAATCCGATTCTAATGAAAAAGTAGATCAAATATCTCAGGCATATATTCTTCTAAAATATGAAATTTCATTTTCATACAACTTATCGTTTTCGAGCTAGACTCACCACACACACAGAACTTTTTGCAGGACTTGGTCATTTGGACTCAGGGGACTCTAAAACGTGTATTGGAAAATTTTTACGATTGCAATACTTTCTCTTACTATATATTTAATATGTAGGTAAGTGAAAGTAAACGAAGGGGATAATATAATGTTGAGTTGGGAGGTGGGATAATAGTTTGCATTACCAGTTTCCCAACAATATTGTTCAATATTGAATTTAATCACATCGAAATCTTATTGGTTATCAAACAAAGAAATGTTACAGATAAAAGGATCATGCAACAGAGCTTGCAGGGGAAGGCGTAAAGGGAAGTAATGCTCCCAATGCAATAACCTTATACAGAATCAGGAGCAGTGCATTCGCTAATGGAACGACATGCTACCACCTAATGGATGACATGAGGACAAACAACTCCAAGTAGGCATGACAACTACGACGCAATACTCCCAAGATGGAAATGCTGATCGTCAATCCGTTTATCACTTAAATACTTGGGAGATCCTATTTCAGGAAACAGAAGGAGAGGAAACAGAGATCTTCCGTTAAATGAGCTTCTGATTGCGGTTCTTAAGGATTCAGATCAAGAAACATTAGGTAACTTCTGGCTGACTTGTTCACTAGAGAAGAACATGATTCCTGGGAAGAAGTCCAAGGAGACATGCAAGATTCCGATTACATAAATTATTTATGTTCAAGTAATATCATATCAGAATTTAACATGATATCAAATAAACCATCGATTAATCCATTTACTTCTTATATAAAGGTATATTTCTTATGAAAGTCCAGCTTAGATCAATGATATAGAATTCGGTTACCTTACTTTCTAGTATCGCAATGAACAGATCTCGGTGTAGGGCAAGCTAAAGAAAAATGATTGGCTTACTCTGAAACGAAACAATATATTTTTACATTTCTTCGCCTACAAAACAAATATAGCCAGAAAAATTATTCATGATGGCAATATTTCAAACTCTAGTTATAAAAATTCCAAGGTTCTCTGAGTCTAAATAACTAAGTGTAGCAAAATAGTATGCCTGAATGAAAACAACCTCTTACAAAAATGAAAAGTGTTAGATGAAAATTTTCTTTCCAAAAATACTATATTATCTAGCAGCTTAAATGAGTCCTTTAAAAAGACTCTCCTTTTTCATATATCAGAACATAACCGAAAAGATGTAAAAAAAGAAATATGTTGAAAAGATTTGTTTTAAATATTTGCAGAGCATAATAAGCATCGCGGAGACTCAAATGGGCGAGTAAAGTTGTTGGGCAACGGATTCCAAGAAAGTTGGTATTCGCTGATCCGACTGGTAGGCGTCCGAAAGGTAGGCCGAAGCGTCGATGGGAGGATTGCGTTAAGGCTGATCTCAGGGGCTTGGGCTTGAACGGTGAACATTGGACGAGTCTGTGTAGGCGGAGTTTGGTGGTATCGGCATCGAACCTTCGGGTTCAGTAAGCCTATTATTATTTGCAGAGCATAATAATATAAAACCTATTAGTGGGATCACCTGTAGCAGAGTGGCTAGCATAACAGCCTTCTATGCCAAAGGTTACGGGTTCAAACCCGCAGGTGGTTCTAGAATTTTTTTAATGGGAGTAAAGAATCCTTAGTTATGCCGTCCTTTGGATGGGACGTAAAAAGGTGGTCCCGAGCCTTTGCGATGTCAGGTACTTGTTAAAGATCCCAAACCTTGTTAAACCTGGATAGGAAAAATTTAAGACTCCCACCGTAGCATCGTCAGTAGTATAAAGTGACTTTAAATAATCAAGCAAACCTATTAATATCGGTATTTGTTTCAGTAATGTATTAATATTTTGACGTGGTGTACGCAATACTTCCGAATTCCTTCCCATTTCAGGCAATGAGTAGAAGTTTCGAATCCAGTTCCATGAAAATACCTATTTTAACATATCTGCAGAGAACAAAAACTGACTGAAACCCTAGAACTCCCAACAATAATATATTATCTCACAGAGGCATATAAAATTCTTTGATACCGTCCAATTTATTCCTGATAAAATTAATTTATGGATAATCACCGAAAAAAAAATTAGAGGCACTTTAAGAGAATAAAATTCTGCATTTAAGCCACATCGGACAATTGTTATGAGAATATAGCCTGCCTGATATTTAAGAACATATTATTATTCTATTAAAAGTAGTTTAAGTATTAAAAAAATAATTATATTTAAAATAACTTATTATGAAAATAGAAATAATCTTTACGATATTTTTACAAATTCGAGAACACTTTTCCTACTGTCAATATTACTAATTAATTGTTATTTAATTAGAAATACTCATCCTGCCCGACTAATTTCCAAAAACGCGAGAGAATTCAAAACTTATCAATGCCGATAATTAATAATTTTCCCCGCTCCACTAAAATATTATCTATGCTCCAAGACTTGCAGCTTCCTACAATCAAACAACTTGTCAATTTACAAACGGCTTCTTACTTCAGTAAAACTCCAGTCTCCAAAAACCCATTAATAAAGGGAATCGGTAATTACAATAAATTTTCTCTAAAACGATACACCCATAAAAGAACGAAACTTGTATTATTAAATTAATTTAGTTTCTTATGTTCTAAACTTTATAATTTTCAATTATATTATGTATTTTATATTATTTTTTGTATTTTCAATTATTTTATGTATTTTAATTATTTTATGTATTTTCAATTATTTTATGTTTCTTCAAATATTTGGTGTATTTTCAAATATTTTATGTATTTTCAATCATCTGATGTATTTTCAATTATTTTATTTGTAGTTTTGTGCGTAGGTTTTTTGTGCGCATTTTTCTACAATCGCAATGTAACCTCAATTTAATTTTACCATATGCTTGTTCTTTAGTCCATTAGCACGATAATTACACAAAAGCAAAAATATTTTACTGATTGACTCATCCGAAATCATTGTTAACATTTTGTAAATAAAGTTTATTTTATTTTTTTTTAATCAGAAATATTTTACAGTTGATATGTATCATAATTTTAATAAATGGAGCATGACAGTTCCGATCCTTATGAGAAAGTATGAATGAAGGGGGCATGAGAAACAGCAAGTGACAAAGAACAGAGCGTTCACCTTGAGGGGCGTATCTGATCCAACACTGCCCAGTCAGTCAACCTTTTCATTCATAGATCAACCTTCTCCAGAACCGCTTGGCATTCAAGCTTCGGTACAAGATTCTCAATAATTACTTAAAAAACTTTAAATTCTAACAACTTACCAAAGATACGCCAAGTTAATAATATTAATAGTAAGATGTTAGTTAACACGTAGAGTGTTCCTCATCTAAACTTGGATATTGTAACCCCTGACAGACAAGGTCAAAATTAACCCATCCAGTTGAGGCTTTAATTATACAGGAACGAAGTGTGAACTAAACTAATTAATTGCCAATCTAAATCAACGGAAGATGACCTTACATTATATGGCATGTTAAATATTTATAAGTTCAATTGATAGGAAGGAATAATGAGGAGTCTGTATTAGATTTTTTTAATTTTGTTACCGTTTCAGCACAAACATGTGAGCGATTATCAGGTCATGGAAGCACCAAGAAAACAAAGCTAGATCTCCTCTTAAAAAATCTGGTGCGCGCAACACACGACTTTCACATACCTCCATAGTTAAATTAAATTAATGAATTCTAAAAATATCTAGTGATGAAAATAAATTGTTAAAGAATCAAATACATTGAGTTCCAATAAAAACATGTGTTTTATCAAATATTATATTATAATATTGTCTACGGTAATTAGTTATTTTCATCGGCTTTTAATTACTCTCCGTTAACTTTTAAAACGTTTTGTATAAGATAATATATTTCCTAAAATCGTTAGCTTCCATACGGTAAATTACACATCTAAATTGCTGCTTTCATATTCAAAAGCAATAAAATTACATTAAAAATAAAATTAAAAATATTTTTGCTCTTTTCTCCTTTAGTTGTATTGCGAATTTTTCAACTTATATATTTATCCGTTTTTAATTAATGCTAAAAAAATGATGTGGTTATTTTTATAAAATCCACAAAATCAAGGTACTTCAGAAGAAGAAAATTTAAACTGTCGGCATTTAAGCCCTGTCAGACTATTTCAATTAGAATGAAACTTACATCATTTTAAAGCCCATCACACTTTATATCGATATATAGAGTTATAATCAAAATCGTAATAGGCTTTAATCTATTGAATCGTACATCGATATATAGAGCAGTTTATGAGAAAATTGTAAAAAAGTGCAAAATGTATAGTATAAAGTGGCTCTTCTGGTTATATGATTTTAATGAAAAACGTGCTGTAACATCTCGGGCATATAGTTGTCTTAAATATGAAATTTCATTCTTTAAAGGTTACATTTTATAAAACGATTATTCTCCCACGAGTTCACGGATGTGAAACGTGGTATCTAACTTCGAAGGATGAACAACGCCTTAAGTTTTTCGATTATTATGTACCAAGTAAAATATTTGATCCAAAGAGTGACGAGGTCACTGGGGAATTCAGAAGGTCACACAACGCGGAATGGCGGCACTTGTACCGTATGAGTATAATTTCGTTGATGGGCTACTCAAATGGATGGAGGAAAGTTGTGAAGAAAAAAATTCCGAAAACAATTGGTATACGTTGAAGGAAATGGTAGGCGTCTGAGAGGTAGACCAAAGCGTCGATGCGAGGATTAAGTCTGATCTCGGAGGCTTGGGCTCGAACGGTGATTATTGGACAAACCTTCGGGTTCACTAAAACTATTATTATTATTATATTAACTAGAAAATATACAGTTTTAGGTCAAAAATATTTTTAACATAGTTGTTTCTTTTATTTTGTACCATTTGACCATGCTTATTTATATAAATATTTATTTTAATATGGAATGTAAATAATTTAATGGTGGAGATAAAAAAATAGTTTTCATGTATCTTTGTCACTCGTTAATATTACTTTATTTTCATCAAAACGGGGTTTTCTTTGCGCACCTCAGTTTTTTTTAAGTAACTTGGTTTCAAGATATTGTTTTTCTTTTTCCTCATTCTATTATGAATATTCATATACCAAGGAAAGATTTAATAAACAAAAAGTGAGATCTTTTATAATTTGATGAACTGAACTAATTCCAGTTTTTTATCTTTATTTTTATCCATCTTATATGAATAAAATATAATTAGAACCATATCAATAAGAAATTATTTTACAAATTATTGAGTATCTTCTAGTTAAAAATAGTTTTCGTTTGTATTATTGTTACTTAATTAACCAGTATAAAAAAGTTATTACCTAAAACAGTAAACGAAAATATTGCTTAACTTTATAACTTCAGGTACCAATAAGTACAGAGATTTGCAAAATAGATAGGCCATAAATATTCCAGTAACGATGCACAGCTGTGTCCCTCAGTCTTTAATTATAAATCTTAACGACCAATAAAATATTGACTGGGGTCGGAAAATTAACTATTAAATTCCTTTAGAGGTACTGAGTTTCACCATTTTATTGTTATTGTACCTTTTAAAGAAAAAATAAGATTTCGTTTCTGTTTAGCGTTTAGTGGGATCAATTGCCCAGAGAAGAGAAAAACAAAGACAGAAAGTTGACTAAGTGTTCCAGAGCAACGTTGACTGATCTAAATAAATAAAAGTAAGATGCTTAAATACTTTAGTTTCAAAATAACAAATAATAATGTTGACAATAAACAATACTGAATTTCGATCATGACAATGTAAAAAAAAAAATTGTAAAAAACTATTAATTAAAAGAGTATATGGAATTTTTTATGGAGAGATCTAAGTTAAAAACCGTTGGAAATTATTACACAAGGGATTATTATTTTTGGTATTTATTGATCAATTAGGAAAAACGGATTTTTAGATTATTTATTTGGATTCTACTTTTCTTTAACTTCAAAAATAACTGAGTCATAGGTATACTTACGGGTAAAATTTCAATTTTTTCTCTTTTTATAATTATTAGTTTTTTGTTTTTTTTTTAAACTCTAATACATTTTTTAAATGTAATTTGGGACCCAAAAACGTGTATTTCCGTTGAAAACTGGAATTCCAAAATTTTCGCGATCGCAATACTTTCTCTTTATCTTATTTCATATATAGGTAAGTGAAAGTAAAAACACTAATATTTTTTTTCTTTATCTTCAAAAATAACCAAAAAGAGTTATTGAATTATACCGGCCGCCATTTTAAAAATTACCAGCCGATATAAATAATAATTCGTCTAGTATTTGTTTGTCAAGAAAAGAATTGGTACAGCAGTGCCGGAGAAATGCAGCGGATGTCGATCGGCGGACAAACGGATTTTTTTCTATTATTTATTTAAGTTCTTGAAACGCTATCCCTCAAATTTTGAAGGGGGGTAATTTGTTTTATTTATTTGGTCGAATACAAACGTTTATATTTCGTTTATTGAAAGTAATTAACCAATATTTCCTGACCGAAAAATGCTTATTTTGTAGTTATGTTTAAGACAAATTTTCTTATTGTCATGATCGTTTTTCATATGTTTCATTTAGGGATATCCTAGATCTATAACCAATTAAAGGACCATCTTTAGACGAGTTTCATCCAAATCACCACCCCACGATCACCAGAAACCACATTTTTCAGTTATTGCGCTAGACTTTGAATTGTATACACTTCCTCCGTGGTTTACCTATAATTTATAACTAATAAGCATTATAAAAATAATGGACATATATGTTCAACGAGGGAGAAGTAAATCAGTTACCCAAATGAAAAATATGGCCATACAAAGGGATGAGTGGACGCGATGATTGAAGCTGGTGCACCACGCTGAAAGGCACGAAGGAGCTATTGAATGAAGAAGATGTTCAACGAGTATTTACAATAACTACTGTACAAACATAAAGATTATTATGATACATTAACATTATCGCATGACAAGTGATGTTTATGTTATTACAGAAAGGAAACAGGAAAGGCAAAATATCTGGTTATTCACATTGCGGTCGCGCCATTGTCTGATAACTACTGGACAAGTCGTCCAAATGGGATTCATTCCATTTTTATCAAATATAGTTAAATATAATAGTAAAAAAAAAATCAATATTTAAATAAACTTTTTGAATTTTCGGTAAAAATCGAATTCGAAAATTTTGACAATGCAATACTTTTCCCTTACTATATATCCCATACATAGATAAGTGAAAGTAAAAATTTGATAAAATAATAATGCTACTTAATGAGCATAGCTTTTTAAAGAACTGGAAGCTAGATCTTTGTGTTTACAAAAATGTTACGAACCACAGAAGTTGAGCCGCAAGCAACACAGGTAAGAGTACTGAGCCATGACTGCCTGTCCACCTTAACGCAGGCTACTGATTCGGGAGTACGGCACCTAATGAATGCATCGAGCGGCAAAACAGCGATCGTCTGGCGGCAAATGGGCTAGGCGGTATGGCGCCCGAACGGTGCGTGAGCCTCGTAAAATGTTCAACAGCTTATTACATACCAGCCGGGGTCGGTCTGTCTGCCTGTCATCGATCTTACCGCGGGTTTTCTGCTAATGAACAAGTGAAAAAAGTTCGTTGATTTAAAAACAAGAGTCGCAAAAAAACCCAGTAGTTATCAATAACGGAAGTGGGGACAAACGTTTTCCTGCTTTACGCAAAAGGCTGAAATACGTGACAGGTTAAATAAAATGTATGCTTGTCAATAGACAATAATTAAGACAAATAGAGAATAACATACATAAAAATAGATAAATGGCCAAAGTTGAAGTAAGGATGATGTGCGGTAAAAGTTTTTTTTTTATTTATTATGTATTTGTAGTAATTTACAACTGTATTTATCATAAAAATGTCTTATGAAATTACTACCAATTGGTAGCTCTTCATTAACTATTTCAGGATGGTAGGTTATAAGGAACTTAAGAAGATAGGTTACAGACTTATCAACCCTGCAAAGGGGGTTTGTGTGGACAGGAAGTTTGGAATGAGAAAAGGTATCTATTCCCGGGTGGGTCGACGACAAATGAGATGTTGAGTGCATTATAGATGATTTTATTTGTGACAAAATAAGCGTCATTCAGGAATCAGGATTGTAAGGATTGGTTGCGGTATGAAGTAGATCGTTTACGACAATTCTAAAGCTCAATCCATAATTGAGTCTATCATAATTCCAGTCTAAAAAGGTCTAATATCAGTGAAGAAATGAGTTTATTAAAATAGTCTGGAAGTTTAGAACGTCAGTCAAGAGTTGAAGTAATCGGTATCTTCAAGCAGCGGTTTCTTGTCGTTTTAACTTGTGTGAGGATTTGATAATTATAATTCTTCGAAGATTATTCGGAGGAGTTCAGATCGATGGAAACTGTAGAAGACGGACAAATGCTTAAATTTATGTAATATTTAATGTGGATATAATTAGTTGACCGTTGAGAATTACTGGAAGGAATGAGTCCGGGTGGCGGTCATTAAATGAAACAACTGAATAGTTTCAACTATTTTATTGTTTGCCAACGTTTCGACCCCCATTGTGGGTCATCATCAGGACTAAAAAGATACATTTAAAATAAGATTAAAAATACTATTTTAAAAAAATAACTATTGCGCTAGAGAATGTCAATATTATAACATAAAAGGAACTAGATGTGTAAAGAAATCAATTAATTAAATTACAATGATAAAGGTATACTAATGAGAGCTATACAGACCAGATAATGACTAAAGATAATGCACAAATATATAAGAAAAAATTACATGAAATAAAAAATGGAGTACAGTGGAGATATTACTCCACTGTATGATACTCCACTGTACTCCATTTTTTAATGTTTTTTATTTCATGTAATTTTTTCTTATATATTTGTACACACAATGGGGGTCGAAACGTTGGCAAACAATAAAATAGTTGAAACTATTCAGTTGTTTCATTTAATGACCGCCACCCGGACTAATTCCTTCCAGTAATATTTAATGAGTAAGATGTCGTTCTCAGGATGAAGCTTAGAAGACTTAGATGGGTTGGCCACGTGGCAAGGATAGAGAATAAAGCGATCCCTAAGAAGATCCTGACAGAACCTCTATACGGCACGAGAAGAAGAGGGAGACCAAAAAATGAGATGGTCAGACGGTGTAGCAAAAGATTGAAGGGATGTTCTGGGAGTCGGGAACTGGATGATGGCCGCACAGAGCAGAGACGACTGGAGGAAGTTGGTAGAGGAAGCCAAGACTCGACAAGTTGAAGCGCCGTGATAGAGGATTCGATAAAAAGTTAGATGTATTTTTCGGGTAAGGATTTCCGTATTATTAATTATAAGATATTAACTTATTCGGAGATTATATGATAATACGAATGAATGAGCAAACAAAAGTAAAAAGTAATTTATATGTCTAAATTTTTTAAATTGCTAGTTTTTTTTTCGTTCATTCTAAATATTTTTTCATGAATTTTTGTCTTTTGAGATAGTTATCTAGAGGGAACCTAAAGACGGTCAGGCGATGGCTGATAAATTATTTAGAACACCCAGATATATTACATTTACAGGAATCAGGAATAAAGATAACCAGAACCTACTTGGATACTCGGATATACCCATAACATGTAATTAACAGTTGAAAAAAAAAAATATTATAACACATATTTTTTAAACCAAAATAAATCAGTTGCCACGGACTGATTACTCGAAGGCACTCCCTACATTTAAGAGAAACTATGAGGAGAAAATACAAGTCCGCCTCTAGCACTATACACTAAAAGCTGACGCTATCTGTCGGATCTTACTCCTTATGCAATGAAGCTTGTTTACTAAAGAATAACAGTTCTAAGAGTGAAAGTGGACTTCTCTTATGGAAAGAGAGAAAAACAAGAAAAGACGTGATAATTAGTTGAACCAATCAGAGTGCAGTCGAACAGTCGGAGAGGAAGTCCATGAATATTCGATCTGATCAGAGATATAGTCAATGTATCTACTTTCTAAGAGCTTTTTGTAGCATTTATAGATTATTTACACTGTATTAACTTACAAGCCTACAATCAGTAATCGATTTATAAAATCTAATCTAGAGTAAGTAGAGGCAATAAGAAATTAATCAGGATTCAATGATGATAAGTTTATTGTTTTATAATCTGCGAGGAATGCTTACCTTTAAAAGACAGATTAGACGATGATTACTAAAATGGCTGAAAGCGATAATATCCAACTTGCAATAAATTGTTATAAATATTCAAAATTCCTTCTCTTGGGTATGATATTCAGGAACAGTATATGTATATATATAAATAAATAAATAAATGAATCGCCTTTTCTCTTGGTCATCGTATCACGAGTGAACGGCTTGACTGATTTCTCTAATTCTTTTTTTGTTATGTTTACATCAGTCAGAAGAAGGGTTTTATAAAAGGAAAAATACTTCGGTACATAGCTTTTTTTTTTTTTTTAATTCAAAGGTAATAATAAAGTGTTGTATATCTATGTATATAGAAATGAATCGCTTTTTTCCTTGGGCATCCCATTACGCGTAAACGGCTTGACCGATTTCTCTAATTCTTTTTCTGTTATGTTTATATTAGTCAGGAGAAGGATCTTATGAAAGAAAAAAAGATAATAGTTACTTTGGTAAATAGCTTTTTTTTAAAAAATATTTTAAAGGTAATAATAATTGCTCTCGCGCGGATCTCATTACCGCGTATGGGGAGCGTCCCACAAGTGGCGGATGTGGGGATGGTTGGTGGAATTTCCTCGGAAGTTCCTCCCGGCTAAGTCCGATGGACTCGCTGACCAACAATGACAGCAGCCCTCCAGGCTTGCTTAAGGGTGTGGCGTAGGTTCGAACGCCATACTCACATATTTTAGTTCACAAAATACCACAAACAGCCATGGATTCCTCTGAGGTAAAACGCCCATTGTTACCTCGCGACTTCTGCCTAAAAACTTAAAGGTTAGAATTTATAAAACTATTATTCTTCCGAGGGTTCTTTACGGATGTGAAAAGTGGCCGCTTACTTTGAAGGATGACAAACGGCTTAAGGTTTTCGAAAATAAGGTACTACGTAAAATATTTGGCCCGAAGAGAGATGAGGCCACTGGAGAGTTTAGAAGGTTGCACAACAAGGAATTGCGGAGTTTGTACCCTGTGAATATAATTGGGTTGATGGCATCGCGGAGACTCAAATGGGAGTGTAAGTTGTTGGGCTCGGTGAGAAACGGATTCCGAGAAAGTTGGTATTCGCTGAACCAACTGTTAGGCATCCGAAAGGTGGGCCGAAGCGTTGAAGGCGAAGCGGATTGCTTTAAGGCTGACCAACATTGGACGAGTCTGTGCAGGCGAAGTTTGGTGGTATCGGCATCGAACCTTCGGGTTCGGTAAGCCTATTATTATTATAATCTCTCTCTGTCTCTCTCTCTTTCTTTCTCTCTCTCTCTCTCTCTCTCTATCTATCTATCTATCTATCTATTATATATATATATATATATATATATATATATATATATATATATATTATATATATATATATATATATATATATAAAAATAGATGAATCGCCTTTGCCATGGGTCATCGCATCACGCGTAAACGGCTAGACCGATTTCTTTAATTCTTTTTTTGTTGTTTCAGGAGAAAGATCATAGAAAAGAAAAAAAGAGAAAAGTTACTTTGGTAGATAGCTTTACCGATTTCGATAGTTCAGAAAGGACATCGTCTGTCGGGTCAGCTAGTAAAATAATAAAAAAAAGTCGAAAGCTTTTTTATAATTATATATATATTATAATTCGTGGAAGGTACCCTATAAGAAGTTTAATGAAAGGAGAATTTAGGAATAGGAAACTATTAAAATAAATTTAAAATGAAACAGCTAGTTGACTTGTTTCAGTACGGCTAGTTAGTTATCCTCAGTCTGGTACAATGAATTTTATTTTAAATTTGCGCTTACCATACCTGTAGCAGTCTTATTTGAGTCAAAAGTGAATATTGGGTTTGTCGCATCTTAGGAGGTATAAATATTTACAAAAATCCAAAATAGCACCATGAGTAGGATATCTTGAATTTGTAATAATGCTATATAAAAGCTAATTAAAAAAAAAAAAATGCGAAGGAAAATAATACAGTCTTGTGATATGATGGAGATAATAAACTTGTAATACCTTTTAAGGTAAGACACTTGAAAATACGAAGGCGTGAGATATTAAGGCCACTTTTAAACCACTCATGTTATATAATTTTAATTGATAATTGACGCGTCGCTATTAAACAGATAAAGGGGTTCCACTTAAGTAACAATATTAATAAAATGTTTCTATGTAACGTAAACGTGCTTAGATCTAAATTTTTATAATTCAGAAAGCGTTGTATTTTAAAACGGGTTAGAGCAAAAACTAATTGCTGATAACCTATTCTGTATTATTTAGTATTCCTTAGAGTACAATGATGCATAACAATGCTGAACCGATTTTCAGAACCGTTTGCTCCATCGCCAAGAAAGGAAAGTTAGCCAGCCACATACTAATGAAGCAAGAAGCGGAAGAAACACTTAAGGACTTGCTAGTCCTTATAATCTCACTGCTTAATAAGGTCGACTCTAAGTCCTTCCGAGCTCAAGCACTGTTGGCTCAAATTTACAACTACAAGAGAGAACCATGAAACGATAAAAATATTCATATTCTGAACATTTCTGTATGCTATAAAAGCAGCGTGTACAGTGTGTGATGAAGGTCACGCGGAATACTCGACATTTGATATTCTATCCGAGTCAATATTGAAAAAGATTAGTGTCTACATTAAAAGCTGATATCCAAAGAAATAAACATTATATGTAGCTGGACAGAAATGGAACTAACCTCATTTCGACATCATGTTCTGCGACTTTGACTCTTGATTCTCCAAGCTAAATATAGACAACGCAATAGACACATGTTTATCAGAGTTAATAGTACACTTAAAACTCTTGAAAGAGAAATTCCTTATATCTCAAATATGGTATGCAGTGTAGACAGCCATAGGCAATTCTTTAAAATCACAAGCCAAAATATTGGCTATCAAGACTAGACAGCAACTTGTTAATTCAAGTACCTAATTTTTTATCTTTAGGAGATCGATAAGCATTTGTAGTAGAAGTAAATAAACACGTTCTAAATCTCAATCCAAAAAACTATCCAACCTCTGTCAAAAGACATCTATTTCAATAATTTAATTTCTCCTTGAGGGAGCGGTGTGGTCTTAGTGGATAGAGCACTAGTCTACTGTTGTTCGGGTCCTGGGTTCGAATTCCAGCTGTGGCAGAATATTATTTATTCTGTTAATTCAATCGGAGGGCGACCCTAGGGTATGGAGACCTCTTGGGGCAGATCCAACGTGGGTACCCAAAAATTGGGGAAAAAACCTGGCTTTTTTATTTTTATTTTATTTTTTCAATTTCTCCTTTAATGAGTAAAACAATAGATCATGGATATGTGTATATATAATCTACTGGTCGTTAGTTGAGAGAAAATGGTTTAAAACGTATTTTTTTGAATTCATAGCAATAAAGCACAAACTAGTACATAATAGCGAAAAACGTTAGGTAACAAAAGCAAAACTCTATATTAAATTTGTCATAAGTTAACTATTTGCAAATCTTCGATCCGAACAACACCAACAAAAAATACATAGTTCAGTAAAATATATAGTATAGTAGAAAAAGGTTTAAAAAAAAAACTAAAAAAAAAACAAAAAAAAAAAAAAAAAAAAAGAGGAAGATGGTTGGGGGTGCGGTCATAAATTAGAAACACACATTTAAAATAAGTGTTATTTTAATTATGTGCCGACGTTTCGGCCTACAAAGTGGGCCTTCATCAGGGCTAAAAGAAACAAGATGACAACCAATGTTATAGACTTAATAATGCGTTAGGTATATAATAATAATATGACAGTAATAAATTATGGGAACATAAATAAAATTAAATGTAAAATGATAATAAGATGACAATTATAAAGTATGGAAATAAGGTGACAGTTATAAAGTATGGAAATAAACAAAATTAAGATGATAGTTATAAAGTATGGAAGTTTTTTTCATTTGCTTAGTCTCTCTTTATATATTCTCATTACAATATTATCATCTCAATTATGTTTACTTCCATACTTTATAACTATCATCTTAATTTTGTTTATTTCCATACTTTATAACTGTCACTTTATTTCCATACTTTATAATTGTCATCTTATTATCATTTTACATTTAATTTTATTTATGTTCCCATAATTTATTACTGTCATATTATTATTATATACCTAACGCATTATTAAGTCTATAACATTGGTTGTTATCTTGTTTCTTTTAGCCCTGATGAAGGCCCACATTGTAGGCCGAAACGTCGGCACATAATTAAAATAACACTTATTTTAAATGTGTGTTTCTAATTTATGACCGCACCCCCAACCATCTTCCTCATCTAATTTCTCAACGGTCAACAAAACTCCATCATTATTAAAAAAAAAAAAAAAAAACTACAGCCCTCAGCAAGAATACGTAAAAAAACAAGAGAACTACTTAATTAATCAAGAGTAATTGTTTTCCAATAGTTTAATTTAATTCAATAATGCACTCCATCATACTTATCTTTTCCACTGGTTCTTTATCATTTTATAATATATATCTTTTATATCATTACAAATGAGGAATTGATTAGAGAATTATTGAGATTTTCACATTTTTTGTACAACTTAACAACACTGTGAGTACAAGAGATAATAAACGAATGACTAGGATGAAGACAAACAATCATAGTTATGAATATATCAAAGTATTTATTAAAACTGCTTCGATACTCAAAAAAAGAAAGTATTGCAACTACATATAATTTTCTATATGAACTTTTAAATGCATATTAGAATCCCAGTGTTTTATAATAATCACTAGAATATATAATTAGAAAATTTATGCTTAAGTATGAGTGCCTATAACTGTAGGGTTGTTCAAACGTGGCTAGAGCTATAAGTCTGTGTAGTAGGCTGAAACGTAGGAGACTACGCAGGTTTAGCAGACCCGAAGTCTTGACAGTATTCCATAGTTATAGAATGAGACTTAACTTATAAATAATATACAGTAATTATTAATAACTTCCTTTTCTATACCTGAGGGTGTCACCCATAAACCTAGAAAGGACAGACCAAGTACCGACAAAGAACACATACCTGTACTTAGGACCCAACCATCTGGAAGCACTTGCTTTGAGGTACCCATGCCGAATCCTTATCCCCTCTACAATCCCTTGCTATATATACCCTTTGATCCTCAAAACTCATTACTCTAGTTGTAACATTTACTTGTGTCACACTCATAGAAGGAGACCTCGGAATGTACACTTGTAGTCACCCTAACTCCTCAGCACAGTTTATTGTATTCTGAATATCTATTTTGTTCTGATAATAAAAGCAGTACTTTAATATCTCCACTGTGTGTGATTCATTAACTGGCGCCCGAGACAGGCACTGCAAGCATCAAATTAGATTTTGAATGCCTTCGCAGTTTCCGAGAGGACGAAGATACTTCTGAAGAAGGATCTACAAGAAGATAGACACCAAGTAAGAAGATCATCTCGCACCCTCCTTCAGTCAAGACAATACTCACCCGAGATGTCCTGCTGAACCTCACTGGACTTCACTGCTCAACAGGTATCCAGGAGGAATGTTAAGAACTAACGCAGTAAGATTTTAAAATTATTTATTTTATATGTTTGTTTATGTGCTGTTTAATTGTGATAACATTTAAAATGTATGACATTTTATTAATACTAATATAAGCTGTATAAAAATCACATCAAATTTTTTTATAATCAGATAATGATTCTTACTGAGCACAATTTAAGTAAAATTTAAATTATAGTAGACATAAGTAAGATTTTAATATAAAAAAAAAAAAAAATAAATAAATAAAAAATATGGAATCGTTACTTTTTCGAAATTCAGACTTTGAGCATATGCCTATGTCGTACTTTGATGGTAAACCGCATACTTTGTTTAAATTCATAAATAACGTAAAAGAAATTAAAGACACTTTTTGTGCAGAAAATAATCCATTTAGAATCGTTAATGAATTCAGGATATGTAAGATGGCCAAACGTCACCTTTCTAAAACAGTCGCGGATAAAATTAAGTTTTATGATTTAAACAATATTGACGATTTGTTAAATATTCTAATACGTAAATTTAAAGATCATAACCCAACCGAGACATTTTTTGTCAAAAGACGCTGACGAACAGCCAAAAATAAAATCCGGAATTCCAAATAATAAATTTGAACAATTACCTAAAATTAATATTCAAGAAAAGAAAATAGACTCTGAAACCTTACCGCTAAAACAAGATAGAGACAAAACCGGGAAAACATTTAGTTTAGATCCAGAAATAAATAAGAGAGAAAATTCAAAGTGGGATAATTTAAATAACATTGTGAACATCGAAAAAGAAAACTCAACAAAACAAAAATCACATCGGTCGAAAACGAAAAAGAAAAATGTCAAAATATCCAAAAAAATAAAAACATATTCTATACATCGTATTAAATTTACTAAAGGAAAAAAAAGGAATTCGAAAAAATATATCAAAAAAGTAAATCAATTTGGTGCTAAATCTAAAGTTAAATTAAACAAATTGTCAAATCAAAACTTTAAACATAACAAACAATCTATGTATGATGACAGGACAAGCCAGTCTAAGGAGCCTCCGGCTATCCATAAAGATAAATTAAAATTTAAAAATAATAAATCGCTCGACTATAATAATAAAATATCAACTTATAATGCGAGTTTACATAAACAGAATGTTATAATTAAAACGAAAGAGGTAATGAAACCCCCTCAATTAAATAAGAATTCCAGAAAAAAGGTTTCCTCAGGAAATATTCCCAAAATGGTAAAATCCATTAGAAAAGATTTAATATATCTCTGGACGTTGAAGCCAGATGAAAATCTCAACAGTGATAGCGGTCCGAGATGTATGTAGTTTTAAAATTGATAGAAAAAAAAAAA
Source organism: Piezodorus guildinii (assembly GCA_023052935.1). Taxonomy (NCBI): domain Eukaryota; kingdom Metazoa; phylum Arthropoda; class Insecta; order Hemiptera; family Pentatomidae; genus Piezodorus; species Piezodorus guildinii. The sequence goes on from CM041293.1 coordinate 71,311,232, forward strand.
TAAAAAAAAATAAATAAATAAAAAAATAAAAATATTTATAATAGTGTATTGTTTATTATATTGATGGTTGCACTTAATGTTAATATTCATTGTCAATTGTTTACACTAATTTGAAATGTTATTTTTAGAACTATATATAGGTAATAATAACTTTATAAGATAAATAGAAAAAAAAAATGTTTATATAAAAATTGAGAAAACGTTTTATAAATTGTAATAAAAAACAACATAGTTCATGCTTTTGTTTAATTTAGTGTTATGGTTATGTTTTTAATTATTTATAGATAATAATGAGAAATTTTAGTTTTATATAATTGTACTTATAAGTTTCAAGACTATTAACAATGTATAAATTTTTATAGGAATAATGTAATGACGATTGGTAAAACTAATTAATTATTGTATGTAACATCAATTATTGTAATTAAGTTTTTTTTAAAAAGTTTTGATTGTATACATTTATATTCTTAAGAATTATTGTAAACTTTGGAAAAATGTCACTGTTCCCATTCCTGTAGAATCCTTTCCTACAATACACTTTCCTATCCAGAACCTCCGGCTGAAGGACTACTTTATTATAACAATATTAACTGACAAACTTAAACATTGCACTCAAGGGGCTTCGTGCTTAAGGGGGAGAGTAGTTATAGAATGAGACTTAACTTATAAATAATATACAGTAATTATTAATAACTTCCTTTTCTATACCTGAGGGTGTCACCCATAAACCTAGAAAGGACAGACCAAGTACCGACAAAGAACACATACCTGTACTTAGGACCCAACCATCTGGAAGCACTTGCTTTGAGGTACCCATGCCGAATCCTTATCCCCTCTACAATCCCTTGCTATATATACCCTATGATCCTCAAAACTCATTACTCTAGTTGTAACATTTACTTGTGTCACACTCATAGAAGGAGACCTCGGAATGTACACTTGTAGTCACCCTAACTCCTCAGCACAGTTTATTGTATTCTGAATATCTATTTTGTTCTGATAATAAAAGCAGTACTTTAATATCTCCACTGTGTGTGATTCATTAACTCATGAAGGCAGACGTACGTAATACGGGCATCGAACCAATAAGTTTGCCAAGCACTTGATTACAAAAATAACCCCAAACACTGCTTTCGAACCGTTAAAAAAATATCATAGAACGATTTTTATATATTAAAAAAAAATCCTAGGGCTAAAAATAGCCAAGAAAAAAGTTATGAAGGTACTATATTTAGATGTCTCGACCTTTAAGGGTCACGACCCTGTCAGCATAGACCAAATGTCAGGATAAGCAGGCCCTTGCACGAAATACTATAATCAATTAATATGATAGGAAATATTTCATGAATTAGTAAACCTACACGCACAACCATTAAATTTAGAAAGTTCTAAGATTGATTCCGTGACACTAGAATGAAATACGAGAATATATAAAATTCATAAAATGATCATTTGAAGAACCAAACAAATAAGAAAAGGATTTTTTCGTAGAAAGGGAAAGTAATATTAAAAATTAACAGACAATTTTCTATATAATTATTTCAGCATAAAACAGTTAAGCTTTGACTTTAATCTACTCGGACAAATTAGTCACAATAAATTTGTTTTTTTAATAATAATAATAATAATAATAAATTCTTTATTTATTCTGGGAATAACTCCTTAAGAATAATATTACAAGGAAATTAAAATAAACACTTTAGAGTCTCAGAGTATAAAAATAAACAGAAAAAATATACATATTTCAAAGAAATATAATAATGATAATTTAAAAAAACAACCTCAAATAAAAATATTGAAAATCAAACTATATAATAATCAAAATAAGAGATATATACAATTTTAATTACAAAAAATTTACATTTATTTATTTATTTTTGGGGTTAAATAATATACTAATAATATAACAAGTGGAAAATACAACATAACATAAAATAGAATAAAAGTAAGTGAGGAAATTAGTGATGATGATGAGGCAATTGGGATAATTGTAAAAGGGTCGGGGATTAAGGGAAGAATAGAGCTAATCCTAAAAATGTTAATAATTTATAAGTCGTTGGTATCAGTAAAAAAATTAAGGAATGGATATTCAAATTGATAAAGTAAATTTAGACTGAGGTTTTCAAAAAATAAAATAAAATGTATGGAGCTGAGACATATAGGAAACAAATATTAAAATACTGAATTATGAAAGTAAATAGAAAAGTATAATAACAAAATTAAAAAGTTCTAAATAACAAAATATCATTAATATTTTTAATAATAATAATAGGCTTACCGAACCCCGAAGGTTCGATGCCAATACCACCAAACTTCGCCTGCACAGACTCGTCCAATGTTCGCCGGTCAAGCCCAAGCCCCCGAGATCAGCCTTAAAGCAATCCTCCCATCGACGCTTCGGCCTACCTTTCGGACGCCTACCAGTCGGTTCAGCGAATAGCAACTTTCTCGGAATCCGTTCCTCACCGAGCCCAACAACTTTACGCTCCTATTTGAGTCTCCGCGATGCCATCTACTCAATTATATTCACAGGGTACAAAGTCAGCAATTCCGCGATGTGTAACCTTCTAAACTCCCCAGTGGACTCATCTCTCTTCGGACTAAATATTTTACGCAGTACCTTATTGTCGAAAACCTTAAGCCGTTGTTCATCCTTCAAAGTAAGCGGTCACATTTCACATCCGTAAAGAACCGTTGGAAGAATAATAGTTTTATAAATTCTAACCTTTAAGTTTTTACACAGAAGCCGCGAGCTAAGTAATTTAGCAACTGAATAACACGCATTTCCCACCTTTATTTCATTATTTCTTTATTTCTCCCTGGATTTCATTTTTTCTTGTTATCATTGGACCTAAATACTTGTACATTAATACCTTTTAAGAAACTAAAAAATAATGTCTTATTTGAGGAAATAAAATAAATGTTTTACAGTTGGGAAACTTGTCGCTTTCGAAAATATAATAAAAGCTCATTTTTGACAACTGACAAAATGAGGGAGAACATATAAGAGAGTTTTTTCAAAGAAAACTTTTATCGAACATAGCTTTCAGAATAACAGCCATCACCACTTTCTCGACCATTATTTATGACCTCGGATTTCAACTTTAAACTTTAACTATGCATTATGTTTTAATGAAACTAAAAAATATATCCGTAGAACAATTACTAATGATTTTGTAGAAGTACACTGTAAAGTTTTACATTTAGTTTCCATTGAATAATCAATCTGTATATAATGAATGCAGGAATTTAAATTATGTTCAACAATCACTTATACATTCATTCTACGTCCATTCTATTGGGTTGATGCAAAATTAATGCAGGTTTTTAGTAGGTATTGTAAATACGCCATATCTTTACTTTAACCATATATATTTAATCAAAATAATTTCCATCTGAATCAATGCACTTTTGCCAACGTTCAACAAGCTTTCTTATTCCACCAGAAAAAAAATCCGAATCCCTGGACTCAATGAAATCACGAAAAGAATTTTCAATGTCGTCCTGGTTTTGAAAATTTTTCTCCCTCAAAAAGTTGTCCAGATGCCTGAAAAAGTGGAAGTCTGTAGGAGAGAGGTCAGGTGAATAAGGCGGATGTTGGAGAACTTCGTAGCCCAACTCGTGCAGTCGTCGAAGCGTTGGTTGTATGCAACGTGTGGTCTGGCGTTATCGTGGAGCAGGATCGGCCCCTTCCGATTCATCAATGCTGGGCAAAGACGTTGCAATTTTTGAGTTCCGAGTTCCGCCGCCATTTCTCGTGTGGTTTTGGTTGGGTCTTCTTCCACTTTTGACCTCAGCTGGTCGTTGTCCAGAGAAAGATGACGGCCCCGACCTTCCTTGTCTTCGAGGTCGAAATCTCTGCGAAACTTCTGAAACCAACGCTGCACCGTGCACTCATTAATAGCCCCCTGACCCCACACTTCATTAATATTACGAGCCGTTTGTGCAGCGCTGCGCCCTAATTTAAATTCGTAAAAATAAATTTGACGAAAATCGCACTTTGACATTTTCGATTCAAGACCTTTGAACACACTGAACAAAACGATTTTACTAAACAAATTCATGGTGAAAGAGAGGGTATTAGATAAGGTTTGTTTTGGTATAATAATGATCAATGTTAGGATTAGCTTTGTTTACACAATTGGAATTAAGATATTGCAATAGAGGAAACCTGCATTAATTTTGCATCAACCCAATAGATATTTAAATGCCAGATGATATTTTTGCTTAAATCATTAACTTTGTACATTTTTTTTTTTTATAATCCTACAATCGATATTTCCGAAAAATAAAAAATTTATCAAGATAAAACATTTCTGCTTTTGTTGATATTCAAAGGCTTTCATAATTCGTATTATTAAATTTCTTTAATTACTACTATTTGTGGGGATTTAAAATTCTTTCTTATCCCAATCAAGACAAATAGGATTAGTTATTCTACCGGGAACAAACTAATTGTAACATGTTTAAGACGTAGATTTTCATTGTAACTCTAAGGTGACCGAGGTATTCCAAAAAAGTATTTAGCTTTAATTAATTTCAAGATCTACATTTTCACCTTTTACAACACTAAAATGAGAATAATAACTAGTAATAGCAATGCATCTTTACCGACGTAATATTAGAACAAGAAAAAAAAAAAATGAAAAACTTTTATCCTTTTATGGTATCAAATTCGTACTTGTATATTTACTTTCACTTAGTTATATAGGTATGGAAATATATATTATGGGAAAGTACTGGGATCGTGATAATGTTTGAATTCCAGTTTTCAACGGAAATACACGATTTAGGGTACCCTGAGTCCAAATAACAAAGTCCCTAAAAAAGGTGTGTCCGTCCGTATGAGGTTAGTCTAGCGCGCAACCGTACAAAATTGAAATTTCGTGTTTAAGAAAACTATACGTCCGAGATGCTACAGCAAACTTATTCATCAAAATCAACTAACCAGAAGAACCACTTTATACCATGCATTTTGGACCTTTTTACGGTTTTCTCAAAAACGGCTCAAACGATTTACATTAAACTCGCTATATGGGTGTAAAATTTAATGCGCTTTAATATGATATAATTTCATTCTGATTGAAATAGTTTGACAGGGCATAAATGCCTATTTTAAAATATTAAGAAACCTTCATGATATTTAAGCCCACTGTTGCTTACATTAATATAACGAGTTTAATCGAAATCTGTTTCTAAGAAAATTTAAAAAAAAAAATAAAAGAAGGCAATGTAATGTCTAAAATGACTATTTTAATTACTTACTTTTGACGAGAACTTTGCAGTAACATCCTGACGCAAACAATCAACACACACTTATAAAATGTGAAATTTCACTTTTAAACAATTATATTTTGAGCTTGACTTACTACATACACTTATAGACCTTTTTGCGGACCTTGGTCTTTGGACATTTAAAGTTAGAAGTGAATAATGTATAGTATTAATTGTTTATTGTTATCGTCGTTGTTTTTTATAATTATGATAGATCAGTGATGTTTGAATGTTTTATAATTTGTAAAATAGAACGGGTACGGCTACGAACTGCGGTCTAAAATACCATAGTTCTATAAATGTTTTTTATATATTTTTAATAGTTTTTGATGTATTTGCTAAAAGGAATATAAAAAAATACCCATCTTTCTATCTAAAAGAGTGAAGGTCCATTCTAAATGCTACTCCGAATCTCGTTTTAAAAATCGGCGAAATGCTTTCCCTTTAAAGAGAATGGTAAGATAAGTAAAAGGTTCCATATGCATTTGATTTAATTATATCATCAACATAAACATACAGGGAGCGATAATGATAGGTTGCGGGACCTATAGCAGGCGAGTCTTCAGACCTATCACTCAGCCAATATGCACACTTTCACCTCCTCACCGGTTTTCAAATAACTATCACCAAAACGGTGCATCTTATCGCATCATCTTACATAATGTATGCCATCAGCTCCATGGGCAAGCAACCATTTGAAACATACTTTAAAATAAAATTACTTCCCTTTTGATCATGAGATTATTTTAAAAGATGGATCTGAATATGAGTGAGAACGATGTGCAGTGATATAAAATAGTGGACTTTTAGATGGAAGACTTTTAGCAATAATATATTACAGATTGTCACAAACCTGAATTTGTTCGTTTACTTATATAACTTCGTTTTTATCCTACGTTGGCTAATCGGACGATGCTACAATGGTAGTCCTAAATTTTTCCTATCCATGTTTTATTAAGATATGGATCTTGAACGAGTACCTGACATAGCACAGACTCGGAACCACTATTTTATGTCTCCGAAGGACGGCATAACTAAGAGTAGTCTGTCAGGTTTGAAACCGCGAACCCGGGCATAGGAGACTGTTATGCTTGCCACTACGTCACAAGTGACCCTTCCCTGCAGAGGTATTGGTTCTACATGTTGTAGTGCAGAAAAAATCACATGATACAGTTAGGTGTTTTTGTTGTTTTTTTTTTCAAAAGAGGGATTGGTAATTTAAGCCTACAGTATTTCTATAGATAGAAAAATCTTTGAATATAATATACAAAATATATGTTTTGTTTTTTAACTATGAAACAAGAGTAATAGTAAGAGTATATGAACACATAGAAACAAATTTAGTGCGCACAACACACGACATTCACTTATCAGCTTTGTTAAAATAAATTTATGAACTTTTTAATGAAGGTAGAGTTAAAAAAAGGTTAATAAAGTGCGTTAAGTATCAATGGAAACCTGTGTTTTCAGATTAAATAATATTTTATATTATTACCCAAAAAAATCACTCAGTTTTATTAGCTTTTCATCACTTTGCATATTCCACATATAGGTAGGTGAAAGTAAAAATAAGTTCAGAAAAAAATCAGATGAAGAATGGAGAAGTATACCGACGAAACAATACTGCGGAATTGGACACATCAACCTAACACATCGTCATCAACTATTATATGGTATATATACCGGACTAATATACAAAATTTGTGACAGTTAACCGTTAACGACGGATCATTTAATCCAAAGTGAAAATAGATAAGAAAAAAAAAAAAAACTATTAAAAGTTACTTTCCTTATGAAGAAAAATATAATTCATAATAACTTCATATACTGTAAAGTCCATATTAGTCAAAGCCATGTTAAAGAATTGGAAAAAACAAAATAATAAATAAATAAATGTTCCTTAACTGTCCCCAATTTGAAGTCTCATTAAAAATCTATCTGTTCTGTGAAATGTCAGTTCATTGTTTGAAAATGAAGTCTGCATATTTTCTTTTTAACATCAATATAGGTTTTAAAATTTCATTACAAATCATTACTAAAAATTTTCATTTAAAATGCAAGAAACATTCGAACTGACATTAAAAGGAATACATAATAACTACTAAGCCAATATAATTGAAGTAATAATATGACTAAAGACGAAATAGGCGTGTAAAATAGTTTTTCTAAAAAAAAAAAAATGACAGAAGTGGGATGATTTGTATGATATTAAATAATTTAAAATATTCATAATGATATTAAAATGTATTTAATAGATCATAGCAGATACTGAGTAAAGTAAGAAATTATTGCAGATGATGTGATTATTAACAGTATAATGATTATAATAACTATTTCATTTTCTACAATCATAAAATGAAATTGTACATAAGCTATTACAATTACATTAAAAAATGGCAAAGGAGAACTGGTATAAAATAATACTTTTCCACGTAGATTCTGCCCTTGAAAAATAATTTTAGCTCTAAGTGTGGGACGAAAGAATAACAAGAGAACGAAAACGAAAAAAACTAATATGAAACGCTGAATTAAAAACCGGAATAAAACTGTGTATAATACACGTTTGTTTAAAAATGATTATCAACACGGTCAATCAATTATAACTTAAAATGGTTATAAAGAAAATATTTTGTTAAAATGCTGAAATATTTCTAAATTTATATTATCAAACAAATAAGTTAATATTTCAAACTAGATTCATAAACACAAATATAACCTTTATGGAATATGAAGGTGGTTATCTATACTACGTCTGTTTAACGGACACAGGTTTGGAGATTCAACTGAACGTTCCGGAAAACAAAATGTACATCGAAACTATGATTAATTACAAAGATCAGATTAAAAAATAATGTTTTTTTTTTTTTTCTCTTCTATTTAAGAGATTCGAAAAGACTGAAATATATTTATCGGCAGGAAGTTCTTAGAATCATAAATTTAAAATAATCCGTTATAATTTATCAACTTAAAGAAAAGAAGAAAAACAGAAGTAATCGAATTTAAGACCTACGAGATAATAAAACTATATATATATAGCCTTATCATACAGTAAAGACAAACGGAAACATGTTCTTATCACAAGACATAATTCGAATCCATATCGGCTGGTAGGACACATAACTCTATCAATTGACATTTTTTAGAAGTGTATTTCATAATTATTTATTTCGTCTAATAAATACTGGCTAATAATAAATTGTCGTGTATACAAATCATAAATTTGATATTAAAAAATCGGAATAAAGTACTTTCGTTATAAAACCGTAAAAAACAAAAAAAAAATGTAATATTTTACAATGAAAATTTAAATAATTATTCACGAGATAAATTAAGTGATTACTAATATATATATATATATATATATATTTATGCGCCAACCATAAGAGCATTTAAAGTCCCGTGTACCTATGCTGATGACACTAGTGTGTTATCAGTCAATAGCGATCTACTATTGTCTCTCAAACTCTTCAATCCCACATCAGAGAGCTTGAGATATGGTGTCAAATTGGAGAATCAAAATCAATTCCAACAAATCCCACCAAATTACCTTTACCCTTCGTCGTAAACCTATGACATCCTGCCCTACAGTGTCCTTTAATAATATTCCGCTTGTTCCAGTTGAACAGATCCGCTACCTAGGACTTCTACTTAGAAAACGTCTGACATGGAATCCGCACACAAGACTGAACGACAAGAAACTGCCGTCGCTTTCGCTTACTACAACACTTACTAGACAGAGGCTCAAACCTTCCAATTATTACAAAAGGCTCATCTATATCACCATCATAAGGCCTATCTGGACTTACGGAGTTGAGCTTTGGTGCTCTACGAAACCACCAAATTCTGCCCGTACTCAGTCCTTACAATCCAAAATCCTCCGTACTTTGTCACAAATAAACTCATCCATAAAGACCTTAACATCCCATATGTTGCTGATTTGGATCGAACCAGGTATCAATCCTTCCATGACAAACTCCACTCCCACTCTAATCCACTAGTTTCAATCCTTGCTCCCTCTTCAATTCCTGACAATCCTCCGAGGCGTCTGAAAAGAAGGCCTCGAGACCTTCTAGTTTTGTTGCCTAGTGGAGTGATGCCAACGGGCATTTTCTCTTCGTTTTTTTCATGTATTTTACCAATAGCAGCATATTTACTTGTTGTATTACAAAATACAGTTGTAAATTTCAATAAAAATATTTTTTAAAAACAGTTCCGTGTGATGTGTACATATTCCTTCACTAGATGAAAAGGTAGAATTAAATTTTCAGATGTTTCATTAGTGTCATAAGTGTCACCGATATCAAAAACATTATAATTAAAATAGTTTTTACATAATATATTAAAGAACCGATAACGCTAATAGAATTGTCCAAAGTAACGGATGGTATATCAAAAGCAATCTTAGATAAGATAAAATCTTAAAACCTCATTCAGCGTAACTTTGGACATGTGGGGTGCTCTAAATGACTCACCGCACGTTCAATGATGCGACTGGTCAAATAAATTAATCAGGAATAAAATTTAAAAAGTATAGATAAAGATGTATCAATAAAAATACAATTACTAAAATATTGGACATATATATGTATATATATTATATATATATATATATATATATAATATATATATATATATATATATATTTATTTATATATTATATATTATTTTTTTTTTTTTTTTTTTTTTAATAATACATTTTACAACAATAACAATATCTGGAACAAGTTCAAGCAGGAAAAATTCACCCAAGACAGGGAAAATGCAAATCACTTACAAAACAACTACTGAAAATGTATTTAATTCATTATGTCGATTCGAACGCGTTATTACAACTTATAATGTTCAAATTTGATTTGTATTTTAGAGATATGATAATTATGTATGCAGGTTCCAATAAATGGAATTAAACTTTAGACATAGATTCACATTACATCATAGTCTTACATAAGTTATTTTCACACGGAATAATGTATAACACTTGCTCTTTTGAGAACAAAGGTAAACTGACAAATGTCCTAGATAAAAATGTAAAATAGATAATAAACATATCATTTAAAATACATTCTTCTTTTTTTAATTTCGCATTATATTAAAAGAAAAGAAACTGAGGAACTAATGGAATTATCATATCTTATCTAATCCGAATGAGGTCTATATGCCAAAAGAGAAAAAAAAATTATATGTGCGATGGCTGAAAGCATATATGATTCGTCAAGAAAAGCACAATCCATATATGTTTTGAAATAAATATTCGTCACATAGTGGTCCTCGATGTTGTTTTTGGAACAAAATTCCGCTCATATCAGCTTTCGCATTTTTAGCTTAAGTTGGTTGGTCTGTTTATTCGATTAACACCACTGCATGCTACTGTGGCTAATGTGACCTCCAGTGGGAGACATTAATTTTTCCTATCTAGGTTTAATTAGGATAGGGATTTTTAACGAGTAGCTGACATCGTACGTAATAGGCTAGGGACCACCATTTTACGCCTAATAAATAAAAAAATTTAATTAATTAAAATATCTAATATAGATAATCTAATACTTTATGGTTAGGTTAGGTTACTTTATTTTCTTAGGCGATCAACAGTAAGGTCATTACGTCCTCATAAATCTTATGGTTTATGTAATTTTACACTTAAATATCAATTGAAAGTTTTACCAAGTTTGGGGTCCTATTTTTGAACGCCAAAATTATAAAACTATTCAGTCATTATTTTCCACATATATTATTAGTACTTTATTTCCGGCGAGAAAAAAAACATGATAACTAAAAAAAATAACTTAATCTAACTTCAAAACCTTAATATACTGCCCCGAAACAAGATATAACATTTTTTTTTTTTTACGGTACTTTCATTTATGCTAGTCTATAATTTAATATATCTAATATAATGTTGTTTTAATAACATAATCTGAAATTTTGCAAATCTACCATTTAAAGTTAATTTACTAAAAAGCAAAATGACATTTTAATGCCTATTGTATCATATACAGAACAACTAGGGGGCAGTTCTGAACTGAACATAAAAAAAAAAAAAAAAAATTAAAGTGACTGTAAGTGTTAAGTTACTCTCACAGTAAGTCATATTTTTGAAGAGTGTTCGGTATAGTACAGTAGGAAATTTGTAAAATGTGGCGTACCACGTAAAGTCTCTGAGGCATTGAGCGATAGTGATCGGGGTGTCGACTGTGCCATTCATTTGGTGAAGAATATTCGTTCATATCAGCTCATCTAACGCATTCAAATTATTGCACGTACTTCTGATATTACTTATATCTTTTCATTGTTAATCATTGTTTATTGTTTCTATTATTTCATTTCATTTTTATTGATTTCGTTCATTCCCCTCAGAAAACGGGAAATAAATATGCATCCGGTATATTAATCTTATAATTATTTTTTAAATTTTCATTCATTTATTATTATTTTTCAATTATCGTTAAGTTAATCGTCTTCTGAAGATGTTTGGGTAATAATAACAACTCGCAGTATTTTGCCCTTATGACCAAAACAACAACAGATAAACTATATATCCACTGACGATAAACTAACGAACTATCCTCCCAAACTATATTTGATAACCTACCAAGCTATCTGAAAAAAAAAACAAAAACAAAAAATTGCAATGAGGTTCATAGTAGACTATGTCACTATAATGCTATCAATTTAGTTTAATCAATCAAGTTATTTTAAAGAATAAAAACAAGGCCAGTTAATAATAATTGCTTAAACGCTAATATTTCTGGAACTATGTACTTAGAGAGTAGCAGTACAAGTTAAACGTTGGATTCAAAATTAGTTTCGTTTTAATATGCGCGCAACAACTTTCAACTGTTCCGGAACAGATCAGGTCTTTTATTACACCGGAATCATTTAATAACAATCAACTTGGATTTATTTATAGCATGGAAATTTATTACCATTTTGAAGTTTATTGCGTTCCAGCATTGAAGCAGTGACTTCCTTAATAAACTTTAACCAGTTTCCGTATAACTAGATGGGATGGTACGAGGACAACTTTCAATAAGTCATTTGAAAAAATATTTATTGGATATAAAATTTATACTAAACGAAATCTGAATATTATATAACGGGTTTTTAGCGATTATCAGACTATAACACTCTTATGAAAGAAGCAGTAAGGAAGTTCATCTTTTTATATATCTTCTTCCTGGTGCCAATGCTAAAATAGGTTAAATACTAATTTATTTTATAATGTATTAAAATTTTCCTAGAATTTAGCTTATTATCTATTTAATTACAAATAAATGGATAATTTAAGCATTTATTAGTTATATGTGAAGTTGTTCCTAAAAATCGTTTTTGAAAAAAATACTAATGGAGAAAAAGCTACGGTTACATAAACATTTTCTTTACTTTAAGAATTTCAAATTCAAATTAAGAATTAAGGAAGTTTATATACTTATTTTTTCTTAAATTTATTAATAAGGAATTAGATGTTTTTCTTGTTAAGTGGTTAATTAAGAAACTAATCAAATTTTAGTACAGTATCAAGTTGTATTGTGTATGATTTTATGTTATGTACTGCAATAAAGTTTAACAAAAAAATAAAAAGTAAGAATTTAAAATGAATTCTCATCTAAACATTTTACTATGTTAATTTTTATTTTTTTGTTAAACTTTATTGCTTTATATATCTACAATTATATTTAATCTGACAAGAAATTCGTCGTTAATACAGCATTTTTACAAATATTATCCTCAATAAATTGTAAGAAAACACTTAACTAATATTGCAGCAAGTACCCTTCCACAGGTGTCATGAAACTACGTCAGTCACAAAACGGTCTTCATCTAATATTTAAACAGCTGAATCATCAGAAAATAAAGTGAGTTGGTGGGACGTCGAATAGATACTGATTATAGTTCACAGTATACTATCATGAAATCCTTCCATTGAATATTGTGAAATATTTAATCTGAATTAAATACTTATAAAATTAAAATTGACATTTAAATATCTATTTAGAAAAAACATATAATGAATATATAGTTAGTTTATTACAATTTAAGCAATTACCTAACTAAACCTAAAAGACTTAATTTGCTTATTTTAATTAACTCAAGTGACGTTATATAACCAAGCCTGATCTGATAGGCACAGAGTAACAGTTTTTTTCTCAACAATTATTACTTTAGGTACAAAATGACAAGTTGAGTACATAGACATCACCATTTATATTGAGTACGTAAAAAAGTAAATTAAAATAACAAATGCATTAGGAAAAATAAATTTTCCAATTAATAAATTTGCCCTATGAATTGGATAAAATTAATAATTTGTAAATTTAGTTACTTGGACTTACTGTCAAATTTATGTTGTTATTAGTAGTAAAATTTTAGATTTTGTCTGGAGGAAAGAACAACGTTTTAGAAACGTTGAAATCAATATTTAAAATTTAAAAAAAATTGCTGTTATAGAGAATGTAAACATTTCATGGAAGATCATTTTTACTCAATTAGCAATTATTTAAAAGAGCTTCCAATTATTTAGTTATCAATAAAAGAAAGTTACCGTTATTTAGCTTTAACTGGTTTACCTCTGTGGAAGCTACTAACAAAAGTAAAGAATAATTCAATTTAAAATATAATTGAAAACGCAGGCGCAGCTGATTTTTTAAAGATGTTTAAAAGAGGGTCTTACCCTAATACAATATAGGTTCGAGAGATATCGATTAACTACATAATTTTCAAGGATGTTTTTGTTCTTATTCGGAATATAATTACGGACTATAATGATTAAAACAACATTTTTCGAGGTAGTTTAATGTGTAGTATACCTGTTGTTAATTGTGAAAAAAATCGCGTAAATAATTAAAATGTGTGATTGGCTATAATAATACCAATGTGATCAATATTTTCCTTAAAATCAAAGATCATTTTAGTGCTAGGTTTATAGGCTCGTAATAAGTGCAAAAAAATAATATATCTTCCATTGAATCAGTGAAACGTACTAGAAAACTATTTTTTTCCGCTTTTCAACCACTGTGTGACATTCTTTCATAGATGGATGATACAAATATACATTATTATTATTATTGTTGTTATTTAAAATAAAATTTTAGAAAATAACTAAATTTACTAATTGTTAACTGGTATGAGGCCCTTTGTAAGTCACTATGGATTAATTAAATTGGCATTCAAAACAGAACATATAAATCTTTATTATTAAATTAATGTCTTATTACTATGTAATTAGTTATCAAAACCATGCTTCATGAACAACGGTGAAAATTAAACCATAACTGGATACTGAGCTAACAGAGCAAGACGGTATATGTCAACTACTTATATAATCGAGCTCTCACGGTATAGTCATTATACTATTGCACAACAGACTGGTAATTAACCAAACAATATCCAGATTCCTTTCTGCCTCTTCTTCTCACCATTATAATATGGAGGCTAAGCACACTTTTTGTCTGTATGTGTTATAGGAAAAATCCAAACTTTTCGGGAGGATACGACTTGAATCTATTGTATATATGAAATCCTCCTGAAACTATTCAAAATCTGAATTGTAAAATACGATTATTAATGATAAAATCAAAGGTACTTTAGAGGAAAAAAATTAAAAATATCGGTATTTAGGCTCTTTCACACTATTTCAAAAGGGTATTTCCCTGGAAAAATGGAATTCAAAATTTTCACGATTCAAATAAACCAGGATGAAATTAAACATTCTTTTGATAAGTTGAATGCATTCAAGGATCCAGATTTTTTGATGATCACTTAGCTATATTTTCTGTTGAGATAAAAACCTTGTTGAACGTTAGAAAAAGTGCATTGATTCTGATGGAAATTACTTTTATTAAACATAGATAGTTGAAGTGATGATATGGCGAATTTTTGATGAATATTAAAAATCTGCATTAATTCTGATTCCTTATAATTGGTTTAGCTATTTATTATTAAAAGATTTTAGCGCTCTTTGTATGATTCCTTTGAACTTTTGGAAATCAATAACCTAACTGTGACTAATGCGAATCTTGTAGATTTTGTAGAAGTAATAGTTTGTGGTAACGTCATAAATCATTTACGTTCAAAACGAAATTTGATATTATTTTAATAATAATAATAGGTCTACCGAACCCGTAGGTTGGATGCCGATAATACTGCCTACACAGATTCGTCCAATGATCTCAGTTCGAGCGCAAGCTAACGAGATCTACACTAGACCATCAACGATTCGGTCTACCTTTCGGACACCTACCAGTCGGTTCAGCGAATAAAAACTTTTTTAAAATCTGTTCTTCACTTAGCCAAACAACTTTACACGCCCATTTGAGCCTCCGCGATGCTATCTTCGTATATACAAGCTCCGCTATCCCGCGTTGTGCAACCTTATAAACTCCCCAGTGGCCTCATCTCTCTTTGGACCAAACACTTGACGCAGTAACTTATTTTCGAAAACCTTACGATGTTGGTCATCCTTCAAAGTAAGGAGCACTTAATATTATTTTAGAAAAACAAACAAACGAAGGAGTAAATAACAAGGAATGAGACAGTTAATAGGAATGCACTGACCGTTTCATTTTCAGATTTCGATCCCGGCATAGATATGACAAAGACGGTCCCAATGCGACGCCAGGTGAAATCCGCAGGACTATTTAGGGAAAACTGGGCCGGCGTGGAGCATGTTAAGAGACAGTGTACGAGGAGGAACGGCACCAACTACAATAGGAAGGAGGTCAGGTCATCTCGTCGCCAAAGAGTGAGCTTGTACCTTCGATTCCTCACCATAACGAATGAACTTGAGCATGGGACCAAAGTGGGAGTCCTGATCAAAACAGGGAGAAAGTTTAAGAGGAAATCATTTTAATTAAAATGGTCTCTGTGTTAAAAAACGCCAGGCCGCAATATATGCTATTGATCCCTTCAGAAGAAGACAAATAAAAACGAAAATATACACTTAAATGGATATAGAATAGGATAGAACAAAAAACTTTAATTGAGTGTCAATAGTAAAATTAAAAGGTTGTCAAACTGCTTCACCACTTTATATAACATTGCACTGCGTTTCGACACTTAGGACGTGTTTATACTGTAGACGTTTTGGAGGCTGAAGCGCCAGTGGGTTACAAGAATTATATAGAACCTGCTACCGCTTCAGCTCCCTAAAAGCCTGCAGTATTAATGATCCTTAGAGACATTAAGAATATCATTAATCTTTTTGATAGAATTATTGGAGACAAAAACTGCTGGCCTTTACCTTAATATATCAACACTAAATTTAAATGGCTAGTAAGAGGCTAATTGAAAAAAGTAATGAAGTATGGTACAATTTCAAGAGGGACAAATTTGAATATAAGGATATATCTATTAAATTTTAAATAAAGTGGTGAAGTAGTAAGACAAATTTTTTATTTGAATATTGAATTGAAACTTTATATGAAGAAAATAAGGAATTCCAACTGGCCAAAAATATTAATGATAATAATAAATATATAGAATTACATAGAGCACACTTTAGGATAGTCTGGCGAGCATTTCATTCTGCTATACATAAGAACAGCAAGACGTCCACATTCGGTTTCAGCTTGATACAAAGAATAAAATGTAATATGTTTCAGGCGTATGTTCGATAGGTAACTTTTGGGAACGTAAGAGTGCACTTCGGGCGAAATTTGCAATACATTTTGCAGTTATGTGTTTAGAAGATGAGTAACTACTATTTAAAATTATTTCCAGGAGTATGTTCGATAGGTGACCTATACCTGCCCTGCTTCTGGCTACCGTTCTATATAGAATGAAAAATCCCTACCATCTAGAGATTCCTTAGGAACCATATCCTACTTATGAAACATTCTAAATACTTATGAGTAGGTCTCGAAATATCTACAGGTTTTATTATTAAGGCAAATTTTGAAATATTCCATTAAATCCGTCTAAGAGTATTTTAAAAATTTAAAATCCTTCACGAAGTTAAAAATCTGATAACATCTCAGAACAATGAACATAACTTAAGATTTCGTTAGTAAAGAAATGACTAAAAAAAAAATTCAAAATTAAACGATGAATATTCATCATTTAACTGGAAACAGTAAACTGGACCATAAAGCTCAAAATAAATATCAGATAACGCTAAGTCATGCAGGTTGTGTAGGAGCATTTATATTTTTGAACGAAAGAAAATTCCATAATAAATTATGTGGCTGGGATTGAATAACATCCCAAAGGACATTTGAGCCGATCTTCACAAGATTTTCAATCTCTATAAATGTAAATATCTTCTTTATTTTAGCTCGAGAGAACCCAAACAGCCTAGAAAGGGTTAGCCATAATAGCTCAATAAACAGTGTTCTTCCGCCAACATACACTACAACACTCGGATCCAGACAAGCAATGGTTTAACTGAGAGCAGCAACTGAGACGTTGATTTCCAAAAGGTACTATATCCATTTTAGAAAATTTTACAGGAAGCGCCAAAATCTCTCGTTATTATATTATTAAACCAGCTAATTTGATTCTTTACGCATTAAAATATAGATTTTTTTTTCACTATATTAATAAAACCATATTAAAGTTATGAAATGAAATGTTTTAGTATGATTTAGAACGAAACTAAATGTGTAAATAAAAATCTGGATAAACAATCACTTCATAGGCTGAGCTATTCTCAGCACTAAAGATCATGGAGAATTTTAAGTGACCAATTTAGTTTCCTGGTATATAATTTCAGATGTAATATGTGACTTATTTTAATTGCTACTCGCCTTTGAATTCATAAGCCTCATTGTTATGTTCTTTACATTAATTTCGATCAACAATTGGCTTACAAATATGTCAGCTTAGGTAGAACGACTCTTGTGTATATCCATTCAAACATTACGGGTCTAATTCTCAAAGCGAGTCACCATTAAGGATCTTGTATGCTACAGGAAAGCTATGTGAATTAGGAGGTCACTTGGTATCGAGTGCCCGCATAGTTCAGCTGTTCAACCACAGTCATTCCATCTAAAGCTCATGAGCTGTGGGATATTTCCGCATCTAAAGTAGGATGCGGTTATTTCTGCTCGGTCAGTTGAGTCCTCAAGACCTTTGCTAAAGATTACCAGGTCCAGCTTTTAGAGCTGAGTGAGGGATACCTCAGTCTTTAGACTCCTGAATATTAATAATGGCACAATAGAAGAGCAGACAGACATATTCAGATAATCGATTATTTTTTATTCCTTTAGAATAACATTTAAGAATATAGAAAATAGGCTTCTGAGTTATAAAATAAATTAAACAAGTTAACAAATACTAACAAAGAGTACTTAAATGTAAATGAGAAGAAAAAATAAATAAAATAGAACCTTATTTAAAATTCTATTCTGACTGGATGGTCATGACATGATTAAATATCCCGCTCATTGAAGGTAGGGTGAGAGTTGGAGCGACAGATATAAAAAGAGGACTAGAATTCTATATGATTGAGGATCGGATGAGAAAAGATCTGTCGAAATGTGCAGATCCGTGGGCCACACTGTATAAATATGAAGCACCAGAGCGTGTATAACGGGAATGGACTGAGGATTTGAATTTTAGAAGATTGAAAATGTATGATGGAATGATGCTAGAAAACACTTGCGACGATTGGAAGGGTACAGCAACCTTAAATCGCCATAAAATTGAGGGACGGAGGTTTACCTCGGGACCCCAAAGATGAATCGAACAAAGCAATTTAAGTGTGTTATACAAATTAAATATGAAAATAGAAATAATAACTTATCAAGAATAAACATTTTATAGGGGTAAGTGTTCCTAAAAAAAACACATTAGTGCAAAGAGTTTCATAATATATTTGTACTGGTTACTTGAGCGCTTTCATAAGTCGGAGCAAGACAACATGTAAAATAGCAATACAACTTATGCTAATAAACAAAAGTCATCTGATGTCATCTCAGAACAATGAACATAACTTAAGATTTCGTTAGTAAAGAAATGACAAAAAAAAAAATTCAAAATTAAACGATGAATATTCATCAATTTGTTTCTTGACTGTGTAAACTGGAACACAAAGCTCAAAATAAATAGCAGACAATGCTAAGTCACGCAGGTTGTGTAGGAACATTCATATTTTTGAACGAAAGAAAATTCCATAATAAATTATGAGGCTGAGATTGAATAACATCCCAAAGGACATATGAGCCGATCTTCCCAAGATTTTCAATCTCTATAAATGTAAATATCTTCTTTATTTTAGTTTGCAGAAGAGACCAGGAAGATCATTAGCGTTTTTAGCTCGAGAGAACCCAAACAGCCTAGAAACGGTTAGCCATAATAGCTCAATAAACAGTGTTCTTCCGCCAACATACACTCCAACACTCGGATCCAGACAAGCAATGGTTTAACTGAGAGCAGCAATTGAGACGTTGATTTCCAAAAGGTACTATATCCATTTTAGGAAATTTTACAGGAACCGCCAAAATCTCTCGTTATTATATTATTAAACCAGCTAATTTGATTCTTTTCGCATTAAAATATAGAATTTTTTTTTTCACTATATTAATAATACCATATTAAAGTTATGAAATGAAATGTTTTAGTATGATTTAGAACGAAACTAAATGTGTAATTAGTACCTTAAGAAATTAATAGCATTTCTAAATCGCGTTATTAAAGGACTTGAGTGTTCATTAGATACAATCAAATTTGAGATTCAGATAAAACTGAATGAGGAGAATATAAATTTGTAAAAATATCAATTTCGTGAAGAATCTCCTTTACTACCTTTTGGAAATCAACGTCTCAATTATCCAAGCATGTTCTACTACAAAATAATTAAATACCTCTAAAAACGTTATCGTCATATTGACTTATAATGATAGTCTAACAAAAACCTGTATTACTTTAAAGCACATTAAACTTTACATCGATTTAGCAAGTTTAATTAAAATCATTAGAGCCGTTTTTCAAAAACTCGTATAAAATGCATAGTATAAAAGTAGCCAATTTAGTTGAAAAACTTGGTGTAACATCTTGGGCGCATAGCTGTCTTAAATACGTTTCAGACTCGTACGACTTTTCGTTTTGGTGCTAGCCTTACCACATACCCACGCACAAACACCTTTTCACAACACTTCGTTATTAGGACGTAAAACGTTTTTCCCGCAGAAACTGGAGTTAAAAGATTTTCTCGATCGCAATATATTTTATTTATAGGTAAGGTAAGTAATAGTAAAAATAGGAGCTAGTGTATTGGTCTAACTAGATAAATCTTCAAGGTAGTTTTGCAATACAAAAGAAGCCAGAACTGAATTTAGTTAAGATGTCAAGAGTGCTGCTTTGTCCGCAAAAATGGCTAATAAAGTGTGATCCATCTCAGGTAGGTCTGAGGTGTTGATGTTGAATAGTAATGGTCCCAGTACGTTTTATACAAGAAAATGCGTCTCCTACTTTAACAGTAAAGTGTCTGTCTGTCAAGTAGGACTTGGCAATAATATACACAAAATGTAATTAATTACACGTAATCTAACATGAAGATAAGCGGCAGCTGGCAAAGAACATTTTCAAATTAATAGTTCACGAAGAGCTATCGATATCAGCTGATTAGTTACCTTAAACCCTAGAGATTCAAGAGTGATATTGACATTAGCAGATTCTAGGGGTTGATTCCACATGAAGGAGAGAGAGGGCGAGTAGATAAGCGTGAACCCCAAACCCACCCCCAGCCAAATCAGGAATTATTCACCCCCTGCAGGGGAATAGTATGGATTTGAATTCGTTAGCGTCCATTTGCGAGAGTTCAGGCAGCTGCATTCTCATTGATTGCTGCGAGTTAGTGCATCCGTCGGCAACAGAGCCTTTTATCTAGTACAATAAGATTTAAAAAAATAAAACACTCGACGACAATCCATTAAAATAAAAAAAAATTAAATAAATGATTATTGATAAAATTTTTAGTTTTGTGAACATTAATAAAAAACGCTGCAAATTATTACACAATGGTTTATTACTTCCAAATAAGAATATTAGGGTATAACTGTTTATATAGGTATTAATTAAGTAATATGAAAAGCAATAATACCAAGGATAATATCATATCAATACCGCTGATTTCAAAACGCAATTTTTGCCATTTATTTATTTATTAATTAGGACAAACGGATTTTTTTCATTCATTATTCGGATTCTACGCATCATTAAACGTAAGCATTCAAATTTTTTAGTAAAAGCTTCGCTAATTTTTTATTTTTTGGCCGATTACAAAGCTTGATTATTGCAAATAATAAACCAAAAGAATTTATACAGGACTGCGTTACTATTTAATTGTTTTTTCTTTTGATTTTCATTCAAATAATTCAAATAAAATTTCGTGATTCCATAACACCTTACATATTATCTTTAACATCAATAATAACTGAGTTATCAGGGAATAACATCTCTTATTGGTCGTGGATTGAACATATAAGATGATTTTTAATTTTTGTTGTTGTTTGTTTTGCTCTTTATTAATCGCTTTGTCGTGATATCAATAGCATTTTTGTGGCGAATTTAAAAAAAATTGGTCCAGTCCTTTCGGAGAAATGCCGCGGACGGCGGACAAACGGATTTTTTTAAATTTGTTATTAGGATTCTACGAATCTTGAAACGTAGGCTCTCAAATTTTAAACAGGGATAATCTTTTTTTTTTTTTTGTCGATTACAAAGGTTGATTATTGAAAATAATAAACCAACAACACTTCAGCGAGATACTAACGAACTGCCATTACACTAGATTTTAATGTTTTTACATATGTTTATCTATTATTTTTGTTTAATACTGCATCGCAAGATTAAAACGAAAAGAAACTGGTCGACTTCAATATTTACTAGATACTAGTAAATATTGAATAACTAACTAGCTAGAAGCAACGAATAAGTCGCGAAAGAATCGTGAAATCCTATCTGGGTCTCCACCAATTTATCAAATTCCATTAAAATTTAATACTAACAATCCTTGAAAACATAAATGATCCAATTTTTGTCATAATTTAACCACAAAAATTACAATTCACACGTAGGTAATACAAGGTACTTATTACAAACACAATAAAGATCCGAACACACAAATTTAAAATCATGCTTTATTTTTCACTTTTGCAATTTGGAATTGTTATGGGACTGCAACCAGTGAGTAGTTTCAACACGTCTGTGACAGGCTTTTACATCATAGTTCACATTGACTAGTAAATATTTAAGTAAATACGGATCCAAATTATATATATATTATATATATATATATATATATATATATTATATATAATATAATATATATATATATATATATATATATATATATATATATATTATATATAAATATATTTAATATTGAACTATTTAATAATATTAAATAATGCAGCCGAAACATTTAAAGTTAATGAGCACGAATATTTCATTAAAGTTCATAATAATATACTATCATATCTTTTTAAACATTTATAAATTCTCAATAGGTGCTTTAATATGACTTTAAATCAAATTTTTTTTATAAAGTAGTTTATTCAGAAATAATACCATCTACCACACTCTGGGGCAATGAGTACTATAATTATTGTCTTGGGGCAGCTATATACATGACATAAAGTATTATAAATCAATATACAGCGAAAGTACTTAAAAATAGTTTATGAGGCCGATGCTAATAATCATAACAACAAAATCAAGGTATTTCGACTTCAGTAACAAAAGAAAGGCCGACTTTTGATAGTTCTATATAATCATAAATGTTGTCTGAATCTTATTTTTTTCCATAAAAGTTTACACTATTTAAAATTAAGTCTAACTGTCATTGGTAGTTGATAAGAATAATTTCATTCCAATTATAGTAAATTATGACACCCTAATTGAGAATGATAAAAAATTGTTGAGAGTGAGAGTAGAAACTTCCAATCACCGTGATAGTAGATTTTTTTTAATTTGGGAGAATTAAAAAGGTATTAACGCTTGAAAATTGTTAATTACTTTTTAAAATCCTATTAGAATAAATTGGATCACGGTGAAGTTAAGATGACCTGTCCCCAACTCCATTACATGCTGCCGGGGCACGTTACTCAGCCACTAAGATAATAAGTTAGTACTCTTAATCCCCCCCAAAAAAAAATCAATTAATAAAAATAATCTTACATATACTCAAGACCTTCTAATTAAACTGGATCTCAAAGAAAGAATTTTTTATCACCATTATAATTAATTTTCGTTTATCATTTCAGCTATGCCCATATCTCAACAAGAAAAAAAAAACAACAAAAAAAACAAAACATTTTAACTTGTTTATGTGAAGGCTTATTCTAATGATAATATTTTCAAATAAGGAATTTTATTAAATAACAAAAGAGGATGGTGATATTAAAAATTCATTACTAGGAGTATATTTCCTAATATGCAAGTTCTAAGCTGAACGTTGCATGCTGAATATTATTCAGCTGATAAATTACTTAGCTCGCGGCTTCTGTCTAAAAACTTAAAGGTTCGAATTTATAAAACTATTATTCTTCCAACGGTTCTTTACGGATATGAAACGTAGGCGCTTACTTTGAAGGATGAACAACGGCTAAAGGTTTTCGAAAATAAGGTACTGTGTAAAATATTTGGTCATAAGAGATATGAGGCCACTGGGGAGTTTGGAAGGTTGCACAACGCGGAATTGCGGAGCTTGTATCCTGTGGATATAATTGAGTTGATAGCATCGCGGAGACTCAATTGGGCGCGTAAAGTTGTTGGGCTCGGTGAGGAACGGATTCCGAGAAAGTTGGTATTCGCTGAACCTACTGGTAAACGTCCGAAAGGTAGGCCGAAGCGTCGATGGGAGGATTGCGTTAAGTTTGATCTCGGAGGCTTGGGCGTGACCGGCGAACACTGGAGTCGACGAAGTTTGGTGGCAACGGCATCGAATCTTCGGGTTCGGTAAGCCTATTATTATTAAACTGAACGTAATACTTTTTTTTTTTTTTTTTTTTTAGATATTTCACATAAAAAGATTGTATTATATTTAAGTTACATGCACTGAAATTATAGGTTTACATTATCTTGTTATCTTAACATGTAATTGGTAATTGCAATTACTTACTCAGTTTAAAATCAAACAAGTCACTAACAGTTTGTCAGTTCCATTTCAAAGAATAATGGAGCAGTTGTGAAGAGGATACTCACCTGAGAAATAAAAAAAAAATACATTAATACACCCATATTTAAAATATGTAAATGAAAAAAATAAATTAAATCCGATAAATCATAAATTCAGATATTTGATAATTTCAGACAATTCATACGGAGATAAAATAAAGCAAAACATTCATATAGCTAGGAGATTAACTAATTTATTTAGTCAGTTGTAAGGAGACTTCGAAATATAGACTTTTTTACTTCTAAAATATTAAAAACAGCATTAAAAAATGGTTTTACCCACATACTTTCAGCAGCCCTTTGGAATATATAACCAACTAAATGAGAAATGGCAAAATATTTTTTTTAAGGCTTTCTTCAAATATATAACGGTAATATAAGATATATAATTGGAAAACTTATATTTGTGAAAAAAAAAATCTAACTAAGGATAAAAGAGCAAAAATATTTGTTTTTATGGTTTTTAAACTCATAAGTAGTAATATAGATGTATAAGATACCGTTCGAAAACTAACGATTTAAAAAAAAATATTATCTTATACAAATAATCGAAAAGGTAATGGAGAGTGATGAGAAGCGGATAAAACAAAGTGATTCTTGTAGATAATTATAACAATATAATTATTAACCTTCTTCATCCTTAACTTTATTTAAAAGTTCTTAAATCGATTTTATAACGAAAGTAAGAGAGTGTATTGCGCGCACCTGATTTTTCTATTAAAACGACGTAATAATGACGAGAGGTATAATATGTCTTTAAGTACATATAAGTACGAAATAATAAAACTCATATTTTTTTTCGCTGCATTATACCTTTTGCATATTTTGTTTTTCCTATATGAAAATCCGATCTATAACTATTATCATAAAGTAATTGATAAAATGTTAAGCTTGTCAGAAAAAATAAATAAATAAACAGATTACATAAAATATGTGAAATTGTAGAGTAAAAATTAAATTATTGCTATACAAAAATTAAGAATAAGAGACGAATTATTTTTAAAAAATTGGTTACCCCAAGGTAGCAGATTAAATCCCGCTAGATGGTCCTGGTTTTTTTAAATAAAAAAAAAACAACCTACGGTTGTGCCGTCCTTCAGAGGGAACATAAAATGGTTGTCTTGAGCCTGTGATATGTTATGTACTCGTTAAAGATCTTTATTGTAATTAAACCTCGATAGGCAAAGTTTAGGACTCCCACAGTAACATTAAGTAAGTCACATTAAATGAACAAATAATGATTGATTTCTAATCAATATGCATTTAATATAATTAATAAACAAGTTTTTTATTGATTTCCAAACCGTACTAAATCAAGTAATGCAAGGCGAAAGCATACCTAACAAGTACAAATAAAAACATGGAATGCGGTATCGTGGTCATGGATACTGTGTGAAACCCCATGCAATTTTAGATACATTATTGAATAGTTGGGGAAGCAGGAAATGAGCAAATGATCCTATGCTCTCCTGTCACGGATCCCGCCCTGA
The DNA here is from genome assembly GCA_023052935.1 of Piezodorus guildinii. Taxonomy (NCBI): domain Eukaryota; kingdom Metazoa; phylum Arthropoda; class Insecta; order Hemiptera; family Pentatomidae; genus Piezodorus; species Piezodorus guildinii. The sequence goes on from CM041293.1 coordinate 71,337,109, forward strand.
ATCCATCACGGTCCACCGTACAAGGGGAAAGAGATCCCATAAGAGTAAGGCAGCGTCATTGTAGAAAAGAATTTTCGTCACGTTTCCTAACAGGTGGATCTCACTTCCTACCGAGAAAACCAACATTATGGCCACAGGAGTCGATATCGTAGTTTATCCTCCCTAGTTGGATCCTCAACGCATGGTTTTTAGAAAGTGTGCATGACGCAAACAAAAGGCAGCTTACTGATGACACGCCAAACATAAGAGTAAAAAAAAAAAAAAAAAAAAAGCACGTCGGATGTAACTAGTAGAACCAATGATACAGTTCAACGATAGAAAAGATAAACCACAGCCGATATCATACTCATTCGCGTATCTTTTTGCTTCGTTATCGACGCCTGTTTCCTTTTTAGCGTGAATACAGGAGACAGAATATATAAGGATCTGATTTTTTAAACTTTTTTTTCTTTTAAAGTAATAAATAATCAGCAGTTTGTCTTATAATAATAGGCTTAGCAAACCCGAAGGTTCAATTCTAATACTATCAAATGCTGCCTACACAGATTCGCCCAATGATAATCGTTCAAGCCCAAGCCCCCAATATCACACTTAACACAATCCTTCCACCGACGCTTCGGCCAACTTCTTGGACGCCTACCGGTCTTCACTGAGCTTCAGAACTTCACACACCTATTTCAGTCTTCGCGATGTTATCTACTCAATTATACACACAAGGTACAATCTCGTACAGCATCACGCGATCTTCTCGTGTCCTAAACTAACTCCTGGTTATTTCTTTCTATTATCATATTAATAGTCGAACATACAAACTTATTATATATATATATATATATTTTTTTTTTTTGCTTTGACTTTATCCATTTCAAGACACGAATTCACAAACAAACGTTAAAAAAATTCACAGATAATACTTTAAAATGAATACTGAACCACTTATAAACAAGGTATTGTTTTTACCTTTTTTGGAACATTAACAGAATAAACAGATATTATATCCACAAATCTATATTGATAAATAACAAAGCTTTAATTATTTCCTTAAATGGGATATAACAATTTAAAAAAAATATCGAAGCTCGTCAGGAAAAAAACGGAAGAAATGTTTTAATTACTATTCCTTTGCCCACTCAAATAAAAGGCGCCTGATGGTATTTCCTTCACTAGATCCTATATATATATATATATATATATATATATATATATATATATATATATATATATATATATATATATATATATATATAATATATATATATATATATACAATTTTAAAAAATTGTTAGATACTATCATGTACAACAGCCCATAGGTGTAAAAATCAAGAGTAAATAAGTTTTTTTTTTTTTTTTTGAGGATAGAAAGAATTTGTATTTATCAAATGTACAATGGACATAATATAATATAAAGTTGTTCAAGCATTAGCTTCTTTAAACTTACAAATTTCAAATTGTTTTAATTTAAATTAATAAAGAAGTTTACACTAATCAGGGAAAAAATAAAAAAAAGACAAAATAAAAAAAGAAACTTAAATAAATGAATATAAAATAATAGCGTTACATGATATAAATTAAGGTAAAAAATAAAATAAACTTAATTTAATAAACATAAAGTTCCAGATCCACAATGCTAAAATTAATTTAGAATAACATTAAAATAAATAAATAAAGAACAAACTAAACAAAGTATGACATATTTCAATATTTATGTTTTTCAATAAGAACCTTTTTTTTTTTTTTTTTTTTTTTTATTGAGATATATTACAATTTGTTTCTATATGAACATTAGTAATAGTGATATATGAACCCATTCACACAATATATACAATGATAAAGTCAAATAAATAAAATATAATATATATACAAAATAAGAAAACAAACAACAACCTATAACTGAGATAAATACAAATAAATGATATATATAGAATTAAATAATAATAAATATAAAAACAAAACAAAACATTAACCTATAATTGAGATAAATAAAAGTTTGCAAATAAACAAACATCATTCAAACAAACATAACTATATACAAAATATACAAGTGCTATAGAGGGACCCCAGACTGGGCTTTTCCCCCCCCTTGTGGAGGAAAAAGCGGAATCCAAAAGATCCTAGACCCTCGCCCTCAGCCGCGTCACTGGTGTGAATCAGTGGAGGCCGAACTAGGGCGCACTAGCCACAAACATACATTACATGAGTGGAGGATCTGACCAGTGTTAGAACTCCAATTTAAACGTTTACAATACGTCTCGCGGCCACTGCCGTTTCAATCTTCGAGGAGGATTGTAGGGATGGGTGGTGCTGGATAGGGATTGTGCTAGAGGGTTAGGATGATGAATAAGGTTCTGATGAAATTTGGAAAATTTGGATAGTACCAGGTCTAAAATAAACGGAATTTTAAGGTCGTGGTGTAGGGTAGAGTTGGTAACGTAATAAGGAGCATTAACTATTGTTCGGAGAACTTTGGATTGGAAGGATTGGATGCGTTTGATGTTAGAATGTTTAGCTGCTCCCCACAGTTCAAGTCCGTAGGTCCATATTGGTTTCAGTACTGTCTTGTATATTAGTAATTTGTTGTCAACTGTAAGATGAGATTTTCTGTTTAGTAGTCTGTATAACTGGCCGAATCTGCGGTTAAGTTCTTTTCTTTTAAGTCTTGTGTGTGGGTTCCACGTCAGCCTTTTGTCTAGTAAAAAGCCAAGATACCGGACTGTGTCAGAGGAAGGAAGCGGTAGGGAATTGAAATAAACCGTTGGACAGGATTTGCGTCGAAGAGTGAATGTGACGTGTGAGCACTTGTTTTCGTTCACCTTAATACGCCAAGCGTTACACCAGTCTTCGACAAGGGAAAGGTGATTTTGTAAATTAAGCGATTCTGCTTCAGGATCGGAATTGGATGACAAAATGGCGGTATCATCAGCAAATGTTGCCAGAAAGGTATCGGGATCGGTAGGGATATCGGCGGTGTAGAGGATGTAGAGGACGGGTCCCAAGACGCTGCCTTGAGGAACACCAGCCTCAACAATATAATGTTTGGAAAATTCTGAGCCACAGCGAACTCGGAAGGAGCGGTTTGATAGATAGGATCGGAGGACTAGGTATAAGGATTGGGGTAAATGGGTTTTGAGCTTAAAGAGCAATCCCGGGTGCCACACCCGGTCGAAAGCTTGAGATATGTCCAGAAAGGCACCCGAACAATACTCCTTGCACTCAAGGGCAGAGGAAATGTGGTCCACAACTCAGAGTCCTTGCTGAACCGTGGAATGTTGAGGACGAAATCCGAACTGATGTGAAGGAAAATTTTGAAATTTGGCTAGGATTCGTTTTAGTAGGAGCTTTTCGAAAATTTTTGAGAGGATCGGAAGTAGGCTGATAGGTCTGTAAGATGACGTGTTGTTAGAAGGTTTGCCTGGTTTTAGGAAAAGGATGATAGTTGAATGTTTCCATAAAAGAGGAAAATAGGTAGTGCGTAGGATACAGTTATAGAGATATGTAAGGAATGTAATGGCTTTAGGTGGAAGTTGTCTTAAGATTTGAGGAGTAAGGAGATCGTATCCAGGGGATTTACGGAGAGGAAGCTTTTTAAGAAGATATCTGACCTCAGAGGGATTAACTGCTTTAGGTGGTAAGGAAAGCGGTATTGGTGATATAAGGAACTCTTCAACTGCCGCCGTATGGGTAGGATTAAGCTCTGGATGAGGAGTAAAAACTTTGGAAAGGTGCTGTGCGAATTCCTCGGCCTTATCCTTGTCAGAAGCAGCCCAGGAACTATCACAGCGCCGGAGAGGATGGGAAATGGTGTGGGATTTTAGGATTCTCTTCGTGACATTCCAAAGGGAATTGTCACGAGTCGAGAGAGAGGAGAGGTAGGTATTGTAGGATTGGGAACGGAAGATCGCCAACTCCCGCTTTAATTTTCTACAAAAAAAGTTATAGGAGCGGCGATCCTCTGGGTGGCGTGTGCGTTGCCATAATGTTCTGGCTCGGCGTTTGCTGTTGATGAGGTCTGTCAGGTGTTGTGGTAAATGGCTTTTATAAGGAATTATTTGGGAGTACTTGGGAGAGGAGGCAGTCCAGGCAGCTTGTTGAATAGCGGTTGTAAAGGAATATACGGCGTCGTCAAGGTCATTTGGGGTTTTCAGAATCACTCTGAGGTCAATATCATTAGTGAGGATTTCGCGGAAGAGGTTCCAGTTAACAGGGCCTCTAAGGAATGACGGTGGGATAGGTTTAGGAATAGGTGTTATGGATACATTTAGAATCAATGGACTATGATCAGAGGATAGTTCATCAAGGCGAGCTATGGAAAAATTAAGAGAGCCTAATCCGCTGTGGATGAAGAAGTCAAGGATGTCAGGATTACGGTTAGGATCTGTTGGCCAGTAGGTAGGAGAATTGGGAGGTAGGAGATGAAAGCGTCGGGAGTTGAGTGCAGACTGCAATGTCCGCCCACGAGAATTGGTGGTTCTAGAACCCCACTGTTGATTCTTGGCATTTAAGTCTGCACCCAAAATGAAGTGATTACCCAAGTAGTTGAGAAAGGATTCAAATTGGGCAGAGGAAATGGGATGTTTAGGAGGGCAGTATGCTGATGCGATGATAAGCGGAAAGGAAAATGTTTTGATAACAATGGAAGTTGCTTGTAGGTAATCGTGGGCGGGAAGTGGGTGTAAGTGATGGGAGAGGGATCGGCGGACTATGACAGCAGAACCGGCATGGGCTTTGCCGTCTGGATGGTCTGTCCGGTATGTCGTGTATCCTGGTATTTTAAAGTACTGTTTAGTGGTTAGTCTAGTTTCAGTAATGAGTGCAACATCAATGTTTTTGTCTTGCAGTACGGCTGTAAGTTCGTCAGTGTGAGTTCTAACACCATTCGCATTCCAAAGGAGAATGGATAAGGAATTAGGTGTAGTCATTTATGGTTTTTTTAAGGCAGGAATGAGATTTGTTACGAGATTCGTAAGGAGTGATATTAGGGGCATAACAAGGGATTTAATTTCGGAGATAAAGGATGTCATCAAACTGGTAAGGTCTGTGGCATTTGAAGGAGGAGGGATATGAGAGATTTGTGGTTGATTAGGATTTTTAGGATTGGTTACATTTTGAGGAAGAGGTATATGTGGAATGGATTGAGGTACATTCTGTAGTTCCGGCAGGGCCACGGCTTCAGTACTTTGATTCCCACCTCCAAGTAGGTGGGCAAATGATACATTGGCATCAATAAGTTTTGAGGGTTCTCTTCTGTTTCTTACTTGTCTTGCTGTTTCATCCAGTACTTGAGGTTTTTGAAACCTGGTCCTCAGTTCCTTATAGATTTGGCATCCTTTATAGTTGGCTGGGTGGTCCTTGAGGCAATGAGCACATACAGCTGGTGTTGATTTTGGTTTTGTACACTCCACAGACTTGTGCTGTTCACCGCATTTCACGCATCGAGGTATGTGATGACAATAACTTTTAGTATGACCATATGCTTGACAGTTATGGCACTGAACTATCTCCTTCTTTATGTAAGGTTTTTCAACTCTTACGCTGGTATAGTATAATCTATTGAGGTCATAGATTTTTTCAACTCCTTCTGCTGGTTCCAAATCCACAAAAAAGAGAGGTAGAGGAATTTTATCCTTTAGGACATTAGTGACTTGCCGCACTTTATAGCCCATCTCCGTTAGTTCTTCTTTAATTGCTTCAACTGGTGTCGAGGGGTGTAAGTTTCTGATTACAACCCTTAAAGCTCTCTCTTGGCGTAGCTGATAGGTATGGAAATCTGCTTTGGTTTCAGTTAAATATTTCACTATTTTTCTATATGTCTCGGCAGTAGTAGGAGATATTTTGGTATCATTAATTCTACACATACAGTAGTAGCTTGTAGATTCGGTAATTTTGTTCAATTGCGCACACAACAACTGGAAATTTCTAATATTTTTGACAAATATGGGAGGAGGCCGTGGTTCACTGGGTATAGGAGTAGATTCCATGTTTTCTTTTTCATTATGCAAAATCTGAAAAGGATTCGGGGTGAAAAACGGCGATTCGTCAGTCATCCCTTGTGACGATGTGCCAGGTTGTGGTTCAGATTCTGAATTAGTACCCGAAGGGGTTGCTTGTAGATTTAATCTTTTATTAGTATCACGGCGAGGTCTTTGTTTTGTAGGAGACGTGATTGAACCACTAGATCTAGATCTTTTAGTTGAAGCTTTGGAGGACATTACTTGATGATAATTTCGCATTTCATGTAAGGAAAATAATTAAATAATAACCAGATGTGGGGGAAAAAAAAATAACTTAAGAAAACTTAAGCAAGACCAGCCTTGCCTAGCTATTGGCAATCAGCTGATATGAAGAGGTGACTCAGCATTCACTTTACAGTGTAAATTGTAACCCAACTTACCGTTGTTTGCTCCAATATTAACTGTTGTTGTTATCCTGAAGCCTGGTGATGTTTTCAAGACTGTTCTGAAGTGATATCCAACTGAAAAAGCAAGAAATCCAAGAGCCGACTTGAAAGATGACCGCTATACACATGCGCATGCGCAGAACTGAATAAGAACCTAAAAATAGATTTTATAGCTTAGTTTATAGTTTATTTTGATTTTCTCTTTGGGGAGAGCCTTTTTATTTGTTTATACTATGTTTTAAACACGATATATAAGTACGATATAATTTAAATAACAAGGCAAATTTGAAGAAGGAAAATAGGCAGTCCGAGAATATTTTTCACACCTGACCAAACAGCGAAAAAATAACTTCACCGACAACATCCACACTCCCATGAAACATAAAATCTTAATTGTTCAGCCTAACCAAAGCGTAAAGAGTTGATAATTTAATCCACCATACAGATCAAGCGGACTTTTCTTACATAATAAGAAGGCAGGTTAGAAAGCAGTCAGAATTGACTTTCCAGCGGTAGTGTTACTTCCGAGTCGCGTTTCATCTCCAAACGCTTTGATAACTCGAACCAGTTGGAAAACATAATGTCGATTTTTTATAATTATTTTTTAACTAAAACAAAACCCTCGTGATTAATCTTATGCATACAAATTAAGAAACCTGGAAAATTGGGATCTTCATAAGGGATCGGAAAATAAGTCTTGGATTAGTGGAATCATGCATATAACAAAGACTAAAAGAAAAAATCTGGTGCGCGCAACACTCGATTTTCACTTACCTCCGTTGTTAAAATGAATTTAAGAATTTTTAAATACATTTTAAGATACAAATACATTGTTAAAGAATTAATTATTTTGAATTTCAATAGAAACATGTGTTTTATTAAATAATCTATTATATTTTTATCGATAACAATCAGTTAGTTTTATTGGGTTTTCATCACTTTCCCATAATCTTTACAATTCAATGTATTACATAATATTTTTTTTTAAATACTTAGCTATCCAACGGTATATTATACTTGTATATTACTATTCTTGTGTTTAAAAACACAAAATTTGCATAAAAAATATGTTCACACTGTTCTCCTTTAGTTTTTTTATCAAAATGGTAATAGAACGATCTTCCACATTGTTTGAAATCTTTAAAATTAAAGGTACTTTAGAAGAAAACAATTTAAAATATCGGCATTTAACCCCTGACAGACTATTTCACTAAAAAATGTCATGTAAAGTTTTACCTTCGAGTAAATATGTAGCGGGAAAGAAGTAGAGATAGAAGGAACCATTAACTCAAGACGTTTGATGGCACACTTAATGAATTCCTAAGAATCTGTTGTATTGCGCCAATCCATAGTTACATTATGCTCCAATCCTACATATTCTCTTTTATAGGCAATCCGGTAAGAAAATAAATTCATAAGTTTAAGCTGACCTATTACGTACAAGCGTAAATCTTTAATAAATAAACGTGCTCAAATACAACTTCTACTACCTTATATAGGTAGTATATAGATATTCTGAGTAAAAAGCATATAAGCGTCTAAATAAATGTCGTTTATACGTTAATTAGAAAATACCGTAATCGATAAGTGGGATTTAAAAAAAAATGTATACTGACAAATAAAATATATTTTCTTGCCAATAATTTGATTTGGCATGGCAAATCATGTATTAGATACGAAAAATATAAAATAACGGTTCGTCTATTTCTTGTCTGAACTCTCCAAGTTCAAGTTCGTTACTTTCTCGAGTGAAGAATCGTGAGCTATTGAAAGTTTCTGCTTTTATTATTTAAATTACTAGTTTAGAATCAAGAGTGCAAGAAAGGAATATTTATGGCTAAAGAGCTTTTAAAAATTTTAGATGGTTAACATTTCACCGAAATAATTATGCCATGCTTCCACATCTCTCTATGGTTGAGGCCTGTGTTACACATAGTAACGACATAAAGCATATATAATATATATATAGAAGTACGTTATATACTCAGAAACTGTCTGCTTATTTTTCTGAGGGTGAATAATAGCGAGGCGGTGTTGTGTTTGTCCTAATTAGTTTTGTTAGTATATGCAGATGTTTGCATTTATTTTAAAAATGAATGGCATGTATGTAAAATGGTTAGATTTCCTAAACAGGGAGCATAAAGGGTATTCTTAAAAAGACACGAAACTTACTATTACATAATAACGTAGTATTAAAAATACATATGATGTACAATTTCGAAACTAGTTGAAAATCTGAAATTTAAACCAATATGTCACAGACATATCGACATATATACAGAAATTTATTAAATCATCAAATTTAGAATAGAGTTCATTTTCCGTGGCATCAAAATAGAAAAATATGAATTTATATCCACTTTTCAATAGGCAATGAAGTATGTAGGAACTTGTAAAATATACGATTATACAATAATTCAGTTCTAATACGTTTAAAATGCAAGGCAGCACTTGATAAGCAAAGCATAACACTGGAAAATTATTTCCCTCTAAGCAACGAATTAATATTTCTAAGGTACTAATAAAATAATACTTTCTTAAACTATAAACATCAAATTTCTAAGAGTTAAATTAATAATAATATGATAGAAACGACAAATATCCAAAACTTTTTAATAGCGATTTTTCTTCCATTTTATACTGGATTGTTTCACATGAAATGCCCGTTTTTATAGTTTCTGAAATACATATAGGATTTTGCAGGTCTCTGTTGTTTTCTTCCGAATGTTTACATTTAACATTTAAAGTAAACAGTTACTAATCCTCTACCTTTGTATTATAAACATTAGCTTCCCCATCAATTACCCACTTTTTAGTATACCTCCAAATATGAACATGGAAACACGCGATTTTCGAGTAATATTTTTATACGAGTTTAAACTCGACCATTCAGCAGCTGAAGCCGCAAGAAATATTTGCAAGGCGTTTGGGAAAGGGAGTGTTAATGAACGGACCATTCGCCGTTGGTTTGCTAAGTTTTCAGCTGGGGATACCGCCTTGGAAAACTTGCCTCGAGGAAGACCTCCGTCCGTAATAGGCAACGATGTCCTCAAACATACAGTAGAAGGAAACCCCTACCAAACAGTGAAAGGACTCTCAGCACAACTAAATGCAAGTGCATCTACCGTTTCCAGACATTTAAAGTGTATTGGGAAAGTAAAAAAGCTCGATACATGGGTACTTCATGATCTCACTGAGCGGCATGTTTCAAAACATCTTCTTCTTCTTCCAGTGGCGCGACAGGCCGTGTAGGCCCTGGGCCTCGCGGTGTAAACCCCTGCGAGTTTACACTCACGTTTCACGATGCAATTTTTAGTGTAGGGTCATTACTCCCTACGACTAATTTTGTGAGTGGCCACCCTTTGGCTGACGGGTCTCACATACCCGGGGGAGAGGTTGTGAGTGAATCCACATTTTTTTACATCCTTATAAAAGCCCCGCCGGGACTGGGATTCGAACTCAGAACCTGTAGCATGAGTGACAAGCGCGCTAGCCTAACGCTAGCGGGCTCCCCATGTTTCAAAACATACCGTGCAAAAATTGAAAGAACTGGCCTACGAAGTTCTTCCGCACCCACCATATTCTCCCGTCTTGTCTCCAACAGATTACCACCTGTTCAGGAATTTAGATAACTTCGTCACAGGAAAACGTTTTGAAAATGATGATCAAGTGAAAAGTGCATTTTCAGATTTTGTTTCACTTTAAAGCTCAGAGTTTTTCAGTTCGGGGATAAAAAGGTTGGTGTCACGTTGGGAAAAATGTGTAGAAAAAGAAGGTAAATACTTCGAATAAAATTATCATCTTTTCATATCGTATTTATAAAAAAATCCTTTACATTGAAAACGGACATTTCATGTGACACAACACAATACATATATTTTGGTAATTTACAAAATAAAAACACAGGGGTTATCCGTGATGCATTAGTTAACATCACGACCCTAAGGTCGCTAGTTAAGGCCCGGCAGATGGCCTTAGGATTTTTTAAAAAGAGACGATAATCCTTCTTATGCCGTCCTTTGGAGGGGACATAAAATAGTGGTCTTGAGCCTGAGCGATGTGAGGTACTCAATAAAGATCCTATCTTAATTAAACCTGAATAGGAAAAATTTAGTACTCCCACTGTAACATCTTCCAATAGCCGCAGTAGCATAAAGTGACATTAAATGGATAAACACCTATTAACAAATTGAATTGTTTATAGTAATTGTTTACAACTGTAAAGAGAGTTAGACACTACATTGAGAAATTAGCCACTGGACTATACGTTAGGTACCCAAAACCTAGATATTTCCATAAAAGAGGTGCAAATTGCTGGGCCAGCTGCTAACTAAAAATACATACTAACTAAAACTTAAGATTCCATTCAGATTTTAACCTCTTAAAAAACTATAAATAAAATTAAAAAACTTTTTGAAATAATACAAGTCAATACTCAGAGGTCCGACATTTCTAACGATGACCATGAATATTGAAATAAATCTCATTTTTAAATGTTACCATTTGAGCTTTCATTTATTTTTAAGTTGAAATACTTAATTTTCATACAAAGAAAACAGGTGTAGATTACATACTGTTCTTTTGTTCGATTTTTCAATTGAATTTCATTTGATTTAACATATTTATAGATGTTTATCTTACGAACTAGCTGTGTCACGCAGCTTTGCTCGCGAATATTGCATTTCGTATTAAATTATGTGCGTTTATGGTGAGATTGGCTACAATAAATATCAACTATCAGCTACTCATTGTTATCATTTAAAGCCCGATCTTGACTTCTTCCTGTCAAATTTACAATAGCAAACCAGTAGAAGTGGTTATACCCATAATCACTTAATATGTAAAAATAATCGTCACAAACCATTTTAAAAAATAAATAACAATTGAATATATTTTCATAGGAACCTACACTCGAAACAGATATGAAAAGGAATATGCTTAAAAGGGTCGGTCACCTGTATGTAGTGACCAGCCAGGTGCCCTTATGATTTTTTAATGAGAGTAAAAAGCAACCTTAGTTATGCCCTCCTTCGAAGTGGACGTAAAATGGTGGTCCCAAGCCTTTGCGACTCCATGAACTCGTTAAAGATCTCTACCCTAACTAAACTTGGCGAGAAAAAAATTAGTCATCATACGATTAACCATAGTAGTACAAAAGTGACGTTAAACGAACAGATAACAACAGTAATATGCTTAAATATATTTGTTATAAAATTGTTGTACCTTTGCTGATACATATCAGATTAAGACAATTTTACGTTTAGGTTGTTCAACCACTTTTTGGGCGAAGATTTTCAAATCCTGCCTTATTGCACATCTAGGCGGTAAGACGAACCTCCAGGAAAAATTTTATCCTCACAACCTGGTAATTTTTCAGATACCAGAAAATTGAGTGGTACTTTCTTTAATAAATATAGACATACAGCTAATAAAAGTTCTAAATATGCTTAAAATAATAGTTCTGATTATTATACTCGAATAAATCAAAAGAAATAGTAATTTTTTAAATTTATTTAAATTTATAAATGTATATGCTTCAAGGTAATAACAATTAAAGTTGACAATGACTCTTGAAATAAATCATGACTTAACAATATAGATAATAATATAGATTGATATAAATATTTCCGCGTTGTGTAACCTTCTATACTCCCCAGTAGCCTCATCTCTCTTCGGACCAAATATTTTAGTACCTTATTCTCTAAAACCTTTAGCCGTTGTCCGTCCTTCAAAGTAAACGGCCACGTTATACCGTCGGAAGAATAACAGTTTAATAAATTCTAACCGTTAGGTTTTTAGACAGAAGCTAAGTAATTTCGCAACTGAATTATAACACGCATTTTCCGCGTTTAACCAGGACTTTATTTCCTCCTGGATTTTTTTTTCGTTATCATTGAACCTAAATACTTAAATTTCTCTATCAATATCACTATGATCGGCACCGCCTCTGCTATAAATCATATATTTTGTCTTTTAGGTATTAATTTTGAGTCCTATTTCTTTACCGGTTTTTATTAACGGACTTGTATTTAGTTTTAGTTTCCGTGTCTTCCTTTAGCAGTACAAAAAAAAAAAAATATAAATTAACGGGAAATTGAATTATTTAAAAATAAAAGGTAAATCATTTGGAATCATTGGGAAGCGAGGTTTTTTTTTCTCCTAAATTTTCCTCGTTTTTTCCCAGATTTTCGACTGATTCTTCGGCCCTATTGGTAGCAGCGTGATGTTATATAGCCTATGACCTTCCTCGATAAATGGACTAACCAACACAAAAAGAATTTTTCAATTAGAACCAGTAGTTTCTGAGATTAGCGCGTTCAAATAAACAAACAAACAAACAAACTCTTCAGCTTTATAATATTAGTATAGATTACTAACATTTATTCAAAAAGAGAGGTATGATGTAAATTTGCAAAGAAAAAAAAAATCAACGTCATAATCAGAACTGTGATTGTTAAATATATTTTTCTAATTGGATTGTTTAATAAATTAAAGCAATAACATTTATTTAGTACTTAAAGATCTTTCAAGCTATAATTAATAGTTTTTCAATCGACATTTTGTCAAACCAGGCAACGGAAGAAAAATAATTCTAATGTCAAATAAAATTTATATTAAAGTCTTGTGTAAATCACACACACATACTATAACTAAAAGACCTATACTGACCATCTTGGTTTAAAAAAAAAATAGATTTATTGCTATTTATAATGATATACATCTTCCAATCAGCCACAAGCAAAAGTGACATTAAATGTATAAACACACAACTGAAAACACTAACTTGACGATCAGTAGATTGGCTTTACATAACGTAACAAAAGAAATGAACAAGACAAAGAGGAACCATTAATTTTTTATTTCCACCTTATTTATGTCAAAAGATCTCACATCTATGATCTTTTTAGTCTCCTACTAGTACCCGTTCGCGCTTCATTATCTGCAACCTTTGTGCAAATATTCCAAGTATTGATAATTAATTATAAGTCTGGTACAAACTTTGCTTAAAATTACAATTTTACAATACAACGGTTGACTTGATAAGGTCGTTTTAGATCAAGTACAAACTACGGAAATAGCTGATAATTACTATTAATTTTTCCATGGGCCCTGACCAAATAAAGATAAAATTGGAGTCGCATGTGGACATGACATCACCTAGTAACCCTGACACGGATACAGAAGCCGATTCCGTAGATTTATTTTTATCAATGATCATTCACCGGCTTCATACAGACGATTAGAAGAGTCAGTTAAGACTGAAAAATGTTACAGTAACAAGCTTTGGAATTGGATAGCGTTTCACTTTAAACTGAGAGGAACAGAAACGAGAATTCAGGGAAAGGTAAAAGTCATATATTTTACCCACATCATGAACACTGAACTAGTAGAGACGGTTTCTTGCAGAGAGGCAGATATTACAGGGGAATATTTACAAACTTTGATTAGCCTTGAAATAGGGGTAGAAAAGAAATGGACCAGTTTTTAAATCTTCAAAAAACTTTCTTACTTAAAATAAAATCCAAAGATTAACGTTTCGTGTTATTTCCCCAATCTTAAAAATCCTATAAACATTTCAAAAAAATTATTAAAAACAATTATACATTAAAATCTTAATATAAATAGTTAAAAGTTTCTAGTTAATTAAAAAACGCTGATAATTATGAAAAAATAGTTTATTACATTGAGTAGTTAACTGTTTATATAGCTATTTATAGGCAATTAGTTAACATGAAAAATAATAAATAATTCAAAGGAAAAAGACCTATCACCATTGCTAATTTCAAAACGCTATATCAGCTATTTCTGAACCGATTTCAATGATTCTTTTTGTGTTTTGTAGGATCGAATATAGAATATCACTAACAACAGAAAACATTTTTGGTATTTAGTAATTTATTAATTCATACTTCAGATAATTTATTTCTTTAAATTCATTATTCGGGTTCTATATATCTTGAAATATAAGCCCTCAAAGTTTGAAGGAGAGACATTTTTTTTTGGTCGATTACAAAGGTTCATTATTAAAAATAATAAACACAATGTGATTATATTTATTATTATTAAAAATTTAATAAGGCCTAAACGTTATTAATTTAAAAAAAAATTAAATTGTTAGTTTAAAAATATTAAAAGGTCAAGAATCTTTAAATTATACGAAGCAAGGCTTTAATTTTTTGTAATTTATTTATTTTTTTTTTTTACTATAGGTGGAATAGTCAGGAATCAGTCATTTTTAAAAAGTTTTTAATTTTGCCAACGTTTCGGCTCAAGCTTGTGAGCCATCATCAGGGCATTACTGAGCCATGTCCAAGCATAAACTCAGAGTTTATGCTATAGAGTTTATGCTTGGACATGGCTCAGTAATGCCCTGATGATGGCTCACAAGCTTGAGCCGAAACGTTGGCAAAATTAAAAACTTTTTAAAAATGACTGATTCCTGACTATTCCACCTATAATAGTTTCTACAGTCGACTATACACCCTCAATATAATTTTTTTTTTACAGTAGAGTGAAAATCGATTGGCACATAAGGAACCTTTTCCATAGAAAGTTATTTACGTACATAGCAGGTTATGTACTTTATATAGGCTTTTAAGTTGCCTAACGATTGTCACGAGCGTACCATCTCAAACGAAAAAGTTTTTTTTTTTTTTTTTTTTAAATTCTTTTATTGGTATTTACAACTGTACACAGTACAACAAGTAAATGAGCTATTTACAGAACATTGGCTTGGAAAGGTCTTGAGAAGAATCTACCCAGTGGTAGCACTTCAGAGTTTATTTGGTAAGCAGGTCTCGAGGCCACCGGCTTTTCAGACGCCTCGGAGGATTATCGGGAATAGATGCCGATGAGAGGATACGGACAAGCGGGTTCGTATGGGCTGGTAATTTGGAATGAAAGAAGGAGTATCTTTTTTGGGCAATTTCTGCAACAAGTGGTATATTCAGGTCTCTATGGATGAGTTTGTTGGTAAAAAAGTATGGAGCGTCTAGGATTTGTCGAAGGATTTTGGATTGC
Source organism: Piezodorus guildinii (assembly GCA_023052935.1). Taxonomy (NCBI): domain Eukaryota; kingdom Metazoa; phylum Arthropoda; class Insecta; order Hemiptera; family Pentatomidae; genus Piezodorus; species Piezodorus guildinii. The sequence continues at coordinate 71,352,526 of CM041293.1, forward strand.
AAGGATTGGATGCGGGAGGAATTCGATGGTTTAGTGGAGCCCGATAGCTCTATGCCATAAGTCCAGATAGGTCTAATTATGGTTGTGTAAATCAGTTTTTTGAAGTATAGAGAGAGTTTTGATCGTTTGTCAAGTAAGTGTTTTAATAGTCGATATCTACGAGCAGTTTCTTGTAGTTTAAGTCTTGTATGAGGATTCCATGTAAGACGTTTGTCAAGATGAAGTCCAAGGTATCGTATTTGTTCTACAGTGATGAGTGGAAACGAAAAAGTAAAGAACTAAATGAATAGAATTCTTTGGAGATTACAAGACAAACGTTCAAAATCAATATCGACAAACAAATCAACTATTAATAAAGTACTGATAAAACCTATTTGACTTAAGGCGTCGAGTTATGGGGAACTGCTAACAAGTCAAACATCAAAATTATCCAATCATTTCAATCAAAATTACTTGTGAAAATTGATAATGCTTTTATGTATCTAATGAGGCACTACATACTGACCAGGACATTCCATTCTGGCCAAGAGACTAGCTTTACTGATAGTTGTTTGTTGTTTTTTTAAAATCTATTTTATAGTATCTTAAATTTAGATTAACTGGTTTTAATGATTTTGTCGTGATTTGTTGAAAATGTTTCTAGGATCTTAGAGATGGGGGAACGTTCATCTCTGCAAAATTAAAAAAAAAAAAAAACTATTTTTTTTCTACCCCAGTTAAATAAATATCATTCTACCGGGTAGTAAAATAAAAAATGACTTGAACTTAAAAAAAAATGTTTTGCTATAGCTAAATTATGCGTTCTATAATCGCTCTTAATAATAACCTATTAATGGTATAATGGTTACAAAACAATAAAACATTCTGTAAACGATCGTGGTATTTCGGCGGTGACGACCCTTGGACCTATTAGCAGCGAACCAACGGCAGGTTTGGCCAGGTGCCAGGTGCTTCCTCACACAGCCCACGACAAAAAATGTGGTATCCTCCTGCTGCGGTAACGTAGCCACAGACCATATACAACGGATTGGAGGAATTCCAGCGAGAAATTCCGCCATTTTTATCACAAATCCGTGATATTTTCTTCAAGCTTCTCGCATTAGTCAATTAAAATAGCAAAGTTATACGATAAACTAAGTTCAAGTCCTTGAACCAATATTGAAGTTATTTTGAGGTATAAGACGAGAATAAGATACCCCAGAACCTTTACAGCTTGATCTGTATTAGACTTAGGGAACAGAGCGTTAGCGATAAAAACATCATTGGGAAGATAACAGAAAATCCTATCAACCGGAGGGATCTACTGCCAAAGAGGGAGCTAATGACTGTGAGATAAGAGCAACCATATTGGCCTTACACCAAAGCATGGCAAAAGCAATATATACATTTAATTAAATTGAAATACTGAATTTTCATACAAAAAAACGAGTCTAGATTACATAACGTTTTTTTGTTCGTTTTGTTCAATTGATTTTCATTTGATTTAACATATCTATAGATGGTTGTCTTGCGAATTACTAACCTTTATTTAAAAAGAGCGTTATGATGTCAACTTAAATTTATTTAAATTTGCAAAGAAAAAATCAACGCCCGGATCAGAACTGTGATTGTTAAATATATTTTTTTAATTGGATTATTTAATAAATTAATGTCAAATAAAATTTTATTAAAGTCTTGTGTAAAATACACAGACATAATATATCTAAAAGTAAATTATAAAGACGTTAGTATTTATTAAAGATTTTAACCTATACTGACCATCTTGATTAAATTTTAAAAAATGCTGCAAATTATTACACAATGGTTTATTACTTCTAAATAGATATATTAGTGTATAACAATTTATATAGCTGTTTAGACAATTAACTTATAAGGATAGTGATAAATTAATAACCGAGCTTAAATAAAAACTGACAATACTGTTAACCAATATTCAAGAAAAATAGCTAAGTTAAAAACGCTGTATCTTTACTATTTCTTAACAGACGTCAATGATATTCTTTTTGTTTTGTAGGGAATTTAATTCTATATGGAATAGCATAAACGAAAATGTTTTGATGTACTAAATTCGTACGGCGGACAGACGGATTTGTTTGTATTCGTTATATACGGGTTCTACATACAGACCTCAAATATTGAAGAGGAGGAGAATATTTTTTTTTCTTTTCTAGTTAATCAAAAAGGTTCATTATTGCAAATAAAAATTATATTATATTTTGAAACTCGTCGGAATAATATATTGCTATTAAAAAACAAAAAATGATCTCTATTACTTCATTAATCTAATATTACCAATATAAATCTATTAGTAAAGTCGATTATTGAAAACTAATAATTCTGAAAGTTGTTGAAAAGTTTTAAGACCAGTGAATCTGAGAAAACACCAACACACAAAGGCCCTACCAACACCTGTTGCCCGCAACCCCACCTGTTCAGTAAGAACACCTGGAATCAGACTTTCATACACACAAAATATTATTTCTTCCCTTCTTTTTTTGAAAATCTAGAAAATATTAAACTAATGAACCAGATAATAGCTTTAATTTTCCAAAACCAGGTATAGTATCCGAGTTGAGTATTATTAATTCTTAAAATGGTGCGCGAACAAACATTGTTTTCAGTTTACCTTCCTTCTACGTGTAACTTTCATTGTCTTCCTTTCTGAATATTGATACTAATGTTAGTTTCACAAGAATAACTTTATTCATAGCATTTTTGTCGAGTGAGCTGAATTGAAATTATTTGAACAATAAAACATTCAATCAAGAATAATTCTAATGTAATGAGTTTAGATAATTTGGAAAGTTGAGAGTGACAACGGTGCTAAATTATAGCAACAAATAAAGCATATTTCGTAAGAGTATTTTTAAACGTATTGTTTAAAAAATATGTAGATTTATTTATTTCTATACGTATACATTTCGTTTATCATGAAAGTTTATTAATTAATTAAATATAATTGAATGAATATGAAGGAAGAGATGGTTCGGGTAGTGGTTTAATCAAAGAAGAGAATATAGTAAAAAACATTTATAGTCTAACGTTTTGACCCACATTGCGGGTCTTCATCAGGGCTAAAAATAGTGCATATTTGTTTACCACCAGCTTAACCATGTCATCCATTTAAATATATAACAGTTGCGGGAATTTTTCTTTAAGGTTTATTATTATGGAGGTTTTTTTTTTTGTTCGGTTATGTTAGTATAGAACTTTAAAAAAAAAAAAAAAACCTTTTTCGCTTTATTTATTTCTGAATTCCCTAACGGGCAACCACTGATATTCATTACAAAATATAAGAATTATGAATCGAATTAGAATTGTAATAAGGAAAAATTAAACTGAAATTAAAAAAAAAAATAAAAAAAAAATCCATCGCTTCCAGTAAATCGTTAAACCACCAGGCGTTTCGCTCGATAACTGTCGCCATCCGATTGCTTTCCCCAACTTTACCGGTATCATTTGCGACACGATCAGACTATCATAATAATAGTTTACCTAGAGTTCCATGTTCGCGTAAGGGTTCTGTCACTGGCACGATAGTAATAACACCCGTCTTCATTCTGGCGATAATGGTTATAGCTTATGTAATCAAAACAGGAGTTACCGACGAAGGTAACGCGTAAGAAAACAACCAGCAATATATAAACAAGTTCAATGGCTGATAAAAACAAAAATCTAAACGGGTATATGAGCAAAAAAAATATTGAAATTTCTTCAAAATCAGTTAAATCTTGAATCTCTTGAACCTCAAAGACATTTATTGTTAAGAGCAGAAAATATCAACGAAAAAAACACAATTTTTTTGAGTAAAATAAGTATGGTAACTGTAATGGATATAACTTCATCGACCAAAAATGTATTAAATGCCAGGTCTTAGTTTATTCTGTCAAATTTAAAATAACATATCCGAAGAAGCAGCCTCACCCGTAATCATTTAATATCAACCTTAAAAATTCAACCGTTATTTATCATCATATATCATTTACAACATAAATGCAATTTTTTCCCATTCATAAGAAAAGTCTTCCACATAAAACTCCCGTGATTTTTAGAATATGAATTAAGATTTTCAAAAAATTAAAAAAAAAAAAAACTAGTAACAACGGAAGGTGTTTCCATGGTAATATGAACTTAAACTAAGTCGAATGGGTTCTAATAAATTTGTTATAAATTTAGTACCTTTGTTGATACAGTCCAAATTAGGATGATTTAGATTTTATTTGGTTAGAAATTTGATTATTATTCAAATGAGTACTTATTATTTTTTCAAAAGATGTATTTTTTAGAGCTATTCAGAAAAAAATTTTTATAGGGAAAAATAAAGAAAAGTTAATCGTGGTAGAGTAGTTTATTCATCAAGTTAGAGGACGAATTTTCTCGAACCCAGTATTATTGAGCATCTAGACGACAGGAAGATCTTAGATTAAAAATTTCAGATTCACAACAATAGTCATTTTGAGATATTGCGATGTCCAGAAAACTGAGTGAAATGGTACTTTCATTTTTAAATATAGATTATACACGGCATAATTTACTTATACCTATCAGATGGACCAAATTAAAATCTGATAAAATTTCTTTCGAACATTTGCATTACTTATATTGGGTAATTCAATTTATACAACGTCAATAAAACTATGACGACTATATAAAAACACTCATGAAGGGATTATGAGTAGAACGACTTTACAACTGAATTAAAGTTGTACTGTTTTCTTAATCAAGGCGATAATAGCTGTAAAATTCCATTAATCCAATTGATTAGCTCGTGTATTTAACCGTGAACAAGGCTCATATAGATAACGGCAGAGGGATCACTTGTAGCTGGGTGGCTAGCGTAACAGCCTCCCATGCTAAAGGTCACGGGTTCAAACCCGCAGGTGGTCCTAGGATTTTTTAATGGGAGTAAAAAATCCTTAGTTACGCCGTCCTTCGGAGGGGACGTTAAAAGGTGGTCCCGAGCCTGTGCGATGTCAGGTACTCGTTAAAGATCCCTATCCTAATAAAACCTGGATAGGCAAAATTTAGGACTCCCACTGTAGCATCGTCCGATTAGCCATAGTAGCATAAAGTGACGTTAAATAAATAAATAAACTAGATAACGGCACAAACAATGCGTAATAAAAATTTCACACACAGCTAACTAACCCCGTCCTTATCTTTACGTAGAACGCTAGGCCTAGATAAATAAATTTAATAAATAATAAAAAAAATAAAAATGTACAATGGGAAAATACGCAATAGTAAAAATCTTAACCTTCCTGCTAAATTAGTTTGGTTTATGCAAACAACCGTACCGAGCACACGCCAAGCTGTTAAAATACAAAATTACAAATCTGGTTTGCTTAACAACTGAGCCTGTTTCAACATCTACAATATGGAAGCTTTTTTTCTGTAACATATTTTATTGATTGCTTGTAATGTAATTTTTTTAAATTAGTCTAGCTTTAACCAAAGGCTTTGCTAGCTAATATTTCATTTTTTGTGAACTTATATACGTTTACGGTAAAAATTACTATAATACAAACAACTTCATAATCAGAAGACCAGTTACCTTTTCAGCAATTTTTATAAACCAAGTGCAGTTATTTAATCTCAATTTTATTCTTTAAAATTGAAAAAAAAAAAAAAAGCCATTAGGAGTAGATATAACTCAAAATTGTTCAATACGTTTTAGCTTTTATGTTAATATGAACATTGGTTGTATATTTCGTTTGTTAAATAAATGCGAATGAATCCCACTCGTTAAAGAAGCTTTATATTTAGTGTATATTTCAGAAATACGTTATATCAGGTTCTAACAACCTTAAAATCCTTTTTAAACCAATAAAAATTTAACACGCTTCTGTTGAAACCAGCACACAAAACATGGACATAAAGACCAGCAAGCTTTAATATTTTTCTTTTATAATTAGTGCCTTTGCTAATACAGGTAAGATTAAGATGATTTTACCTTCATGTAGTAAGAAATTTGATCATCTATAAAATGAGTACTTATAGTTTTTGTAGTGTATGTATAATTTTGAGATTATAAGGACATTTTTTAAAAGTTTTTTTTTTTTTATTATACCAAACCCAGACTTATTGCACATCTAGAAAATAAGTATGTCTTCCATGATAAAATTCAGCTTCAAAACCATTGTCATTGTTAGGATATTGCGATGTCCGACATATTCAAACCGACGACGTTCCTTCCGTTACTATTCGATTCCTTTCTGGTCAACGCTGTATCTCAAAATTTACCATAGTTGTGAAGTTGAAATTTTTCACAGAGGTTTCCCCCTTACTGTTTACAATAGGGGTGTGCGGAATCGAATAATTGTCATAATCGAATGATCGGACTTCGATTATTTAAATAATCGAGTGATTCCATAATCGAATGATTACTATGCATTCTGAAAGACAATATGGCGTAATTTCCCTCTCTATGATTCCTTGAGCCTAGGTGCAAATATACAAATCATTTATGTGATGAGAAAAAAAAAAAAATAAAAAAGAATATTCATCCCATTGTCCAAACCCCTTATAATCCCTCAATTATCGTTAAAAATTTCAGTTCGGTGATGACCATTCGTTTCTAATCCAATAATCGATTAATTCGAATGATTAAAAAAATCGAATGATCTGATAATCGTCTGCGGACTGGGTTTGGGAAAATTCGTCTTCTACATGGTTAAAAAAAATATAAATACCTTCTAAAAATTGGTTTTCTAATAACACAATTATACATCATCTGTAAAAATATAAGTACTCATTTTGAAGATAATCAAATCACTAACAACTATATGAAGGCAAAATCATCTTAATCTTAACTGTATTACCAAATCTACTAATCATAAAACAATATTGGGCCTCGTACCATGTTCACTAGTATATTATACTAATAGAAGGCAACCGCTGCTATAATTTTATAATTTAAGATGATATTCCTACTTTTTGCTGTATTTTCTTTTAGTTTACTTCTGATCTGGAATAAGTTAAATTATAACATTGTTTTTTATGATATTTTTCATTAGATAATAATATTAGTAAATATACAATTATTAAAGAATGACGCTGACACACTGTATCAGGCTCAGAAAGTAAAAACGATTACGTTCACTTTCATTTACATACTTCTCACTTCTCTAAGCCCTCTTAAGTTAGTAAACTACGCAAGATGAAAGTTAATTTTTCGACTAGTTGAGTCTAGAAGTCGTGACGACTCTCTTGGCCCATAGAAAGCAGATTCTAAAGCATTGGAAAGCAGTTTGGAAAAAAAACTGAAGAAAATCCCGGTTCTAATTAACAGCTGTATTGGCCCTTATCCAAGGACGGCGACGGAACCAGCAAGAAGCTGCAAAGCGACCTCTACTCTTCCAGTAGCCGCTTTCAGTTGAAATCCTCACTAAGGCATTTTAACACTTATTATTTTTCAAATATTTGTGATTTTTAATTAGGTTTTTCAGTAAGTAAACTATTAAGATTCTGCGTAGGCTGCATTTGCTTTAATCGGCATCAAATCTTCGGGTTCGGTAAGCATATGATTATATATTATATTATTAAAAACTATTAAGAATTTTATATATTACATTTTATTAGGGAAATTTCAGTTAAAGTTAAATTAAAATAAATCAACTTAAACACACTCATTAGTACCTAAAGATAATATATCTACTTCTCCTGAGCAAAAGAAAAAGTAATTTCTTATTTTTCTTCCATAAATCGACCAGCCTCATTCAAAAAACATCTCAAAAATAAGTGATATAATCAGGCGGAGTAGAAAGAAATAGATACACCGCAGAAGTCCTACAAACATTTAGAATTGTTAAAAGTAATAATAATAAAAGGTCCACCGAACAAGAGAGTTTGATGCTGACACCGCCAAATACTGCCTACACAGACACGTCCAATGATCAAACTACCGAGACACCACAACCCTCCCATCCACGCTTCGGTCGGTTTAATGCATACCAAAATTTTTCGAAATTTCTTCTACACTAAGGCAAAAAACTTTACACGCCTATTTGAGTCACTGAGATGCCATCAACTAAATTATACTCACAGGGTACCAGCTCCGAAAGTCCGCGTTGTGCAGCATTCTGAAATCCCCCGTGGCCTCATCCCTCTTTGCATCAAGCATTTTACGCTGTACCTAATAATCAGGCGGCCACGTTTCACATCCGTAAAGAACCGTCGGAAGAATAATAGTTTTATAAATTCTAACCTTTAAGTTTCTTGACAGAAGTGTCCAGAAATTGTAAATGTAGGAACGAAAATTATTGTAGGTAGTGGAAATGGGACGCATTGCTCAGGAAGGGCCGATTTTAATGGGTTAAAATCGGAAAGAGAGAGTATAACGTCACTAAACGTTGGTAGTAAGTTCCTTAAGCTCAGGTTGTTTTTATTAAGTTTTTATTCGAAACATACCTGTTAAAAAAAAAAAATAAATAGCTGAAAAGAAAAGTCATGAATTCGAATTCCGGCTGTAGCAGAATAGTATTTATTCTTTTGTTTCTGCCATGGAACGATCCTGAGACTCTCCTGGAACACACCCAGCCTTTAGAAAAGTGGATACTAAAAATGGGAAAACAAAAACTAGGGGCTGAGTGTAATCATCTCACCACAGTTGTTGGCCTAGAAACAGATTAAATCTCTGTACGTATTGAGCCCCCAGACCCTTCAGGAGTTCTAGAGGTACAGATTTTTTTTTAAATGAAAGTATTACTATAACAATTGTAATTATGATTTTCCTACAGTTTTCCTATGTATTGTATAAAGACTACTACATTCTCCAAGAAAATAATTATTGAATTTCTGTTTATCAGAAGAATGAAAAAAAAATTAACCTAAAAACGATTTTACATGAAAGAGGAAATTAATCTAAGCGCAAATTAGAAATACAAATAGTTCTAACCACCGTTTAAGAGATGTCGAATAACAAAAAAAAAAAAAAAAAAAAAAAATACAACTGGTAAGCACCTTAGGATAAGTAATAAGTATATATATATATGGTACCATAGAAAATTTAATCGTTCATATGACCATCAATGCTCTCTCACTTACATCAAATACTTGAAGTCCTCATGAGAATTGAAGAGGACAATGGTCAAGATAGTACTTCCTTAAGATATGCATTGACAAAGAGAGTCTATGAAGGCTTTTTCTGAGTTCAGTTAGAGCAATGTTAATTTCATTCGTATTCGAAAATTTATAATTCTAACTTTTAATTATTTTCGAGAGAGAGATTGAAACAGAAAAACAGAGCTGCAAATAGCATGCAGTGAACCTTCATTATAGAAGGTCAAAGCTTTTAGCCCTTTGTAGAGGATTGTGGTCATTAAACTTAAAGAGAGCGTCTAACCACTAAGTCCTTTTAATGACTTCCACAGTAAGACACGACATGGTTACGATATTTCCTCTTTAATATCTTTTAAAAAATCAAATATTTTCAATTTTTTTTTTTCGCAAAGAAAAGAAATCCAGCATGGATACGCACAGTAAATTCAGCTGAAGAATTGTACGTTTGCGACTTATTAGGCAGTAATAAACGCTAAAAGGCTGGAGTGCTATTGAAAAGGAGGTTTCTCCCGCATTCATTATCGATTCGCATCGCATTTGTATAGACGTCTGGGGGATGTGCAGGGTGAGGGGTGTCAAGCTTTCTCTTATACTATAAAATCCAGGAACTTTAATAGGAATATCAGTCTTTCGCAACAATGAATATGAAATTGTGTAATCAAATTAATGCAAAGAGAAATTCAGGCACTATCTACACTGAAAACAACATAAATGCGGATCATAGATAGGATGATCTACAAAAACAGTGCTATAAAGACTCTCCAATCCAAATTTGACAACAAAAAAAAAACTTGTATTACTATAACCTATGAAGGATTAAGTATATAGTAGGCATCCGTAATTTATCTAGGCACACGAATATACCAACATTATAAAACAATAACGATAATAACATCAAAGCGTTGCAAAGTTTTCTCAAGGCATATCAGTTAACAATCAGGAATATACCCACTATAGAAGAAATTGTTAATTGTTTGAATTACTTTTATTTTTTGACATGCTAACAATCTTATAATAAATATTATGTTATGCAGGCTAACAATCATGTTTAGGTATTGACAGCTCTAAATTGTAAGTTTGTTTTCAAACAGGGTCACCATTTTGGAAGCTTGTTGCAAATATGTAGACTCCATTTTGGATACTAACCAAAACCACTGCCAGATCTATCTTCTAGTTTTAATTTATAAAATTCACATATTCCACAAGCCAGTTTATATTAAAAACTATAGTAGAAGAATCAATTATTGAAAAAGAAGATACAGAACCAAAAATAACACATTTGGTAAAGAAAAACTTAATTTTGTTGGCCAGAGGTAAGAGGGAAAAAGGAAAATCCCGGAAAACCCCAGAGGAAATAGGTAGAGAAAAAAGATAGATCTGTTTTGACTGTTTAAGAGTGAGGACCACCAGGAGGTAAAGCTGCTGTCAGAAGAATAGAAGTTAGTATCAACATTGTTAGCCTCTCATTACTCCTTTATTTTTGAGTTATAATTAGAAGTTAATTATAAATATTTTGCCTGATTGTTAAGAACCAATCCCTGAGAAAATAATAATTTAGATTATTAAATATTGTGTAAATTAATGTTTCCCTGAGAAATATTAAAAAAAAAAAAAATAAATTAATATATTATATATATATATATATATATATATATATATATATATATATATATATATATGTGGTGTGTGTGTGTGTGTTTTTTATTATTATACGTTTGAAGAGAAATTCTTTATTTGATTCATAATTTGCATTAAATTAGGCACGACTTAGTTGTAAAAAAATGGTAAAGTGTAGGTCGGATGAATAGAAATTGGTTGTGCATACTATATTATATTAATTAATATATTAATGTCTGGTAGGTACCTATAATTTAATATACATAAATAAAAATGTACATAGGACATGTAATTTAGTATATATTCATCAGTTGAAACGCCAAATTGAAAGGTGAATAAATAAGGTGTTGTTTTAAAAAAAATTTAACTTCTTTTATTTTGGCAAGAAATATATTTTCTGTCGAAAGCTAAGTTATAGTCAAAGTTAAGGTGAAAAAAATTGCGAACAATTTGAAGTTTTTCGGCTCCAAAAAGTTATGCTCACAACCTACGATGGTGCAAACTCAGATTACTTTTATTTTTGAAAGAAAGAAATTTTTATTCTGGGAACTTCAGTCACCTAAGAATAAAGGAAAAATACAAAATCTGAGTCTTGTGTCTGTACAAAAATAAAAACATTTCAAAAACTAACTTAGATTATACTTATATTATTATAAAAGTAGTAAATACAAATATTTGTACGACATACAACTACTACTTACATTATTTATAAAAGTAATGAATACAACGATAATAGTATGTAGATGTTTATACAATAATAAACATATGTGTATGTAGAGATATTATAATTGTAATTATCAAGTTTTTGTTTACATATTTGTAGTGGTCCTCATTTTAGAATAAAATATGACCATTATTTAAGCATTATATACAATTATTCAGAAGATTGATGGCTGAGGAGATGAAGAAATAATTTGTTTTAAATGAGGTTAAAGAAGATCTTTGCGTACAGAGGTAGGTATGGAATTCCAGAATGAGATGGCACACTAAGGAAAAGATTTTTAAAGGATGATGTTCGATAAGAAGGAAAATAGAGGTTAGTGGGCTAGGATTTAGTGTTAAACGAATGTACGGATTAACAAGGATGAGTAAGTCAAGATATTTGATAGATTTTTGATAATGGAACTGCGAAATATAAATACTCCAAGAAATACTGTCCCGAGAAAGTGGATTGAGCCACTTCATATTTAGGACCATTAAGACGTATTTAGCCTTATTTTACAGGGCTATTTGGACAACTTTGCGTTTCGAAGCTAGAGTTAAACGCTCAAAGATTTAGTGAGGCATGGCTTTGAGTAATCAGGGAACCTTAATACCTGTAATTCTGTTGAAATCTTGGATTCGAAATTTTTTGCAATGCCAATGCTTTCCCTTACTATATGTTTCAAATATAGGAGAGTGAAAATAGAAATGTACAATAATTGACTTGAATAGCTTCATTCTTTTGAGGTAAATGATCGACGCAAATAGATTATTGCAATAACATAAAGAACAAAGGGAAAAAAATCGCTAAAAGCTGAATTCAACCGGTGCAAGAGAGTTTTAGAAAGGTCAGGGTTAGCGAGGAAAAAAGATCGGGGAGGGTGTCAAACTGGTTCAGTGAGCGGCATCGGCTGAAACACAACTTACAAAGGCAGCTAAAAAGCAGATTTCACTTTCAATGCCCGAGGCGTCCAGTAAAGTGATTGATTTTTTCCCCTGCTGTAATTCACTAAATTACAATTTAAAAATAAAACTTTCAAAAAATTAAAAACGATAAATAGAAAGATTATAATATTATAAGTTCTAACTGAAAAAAATCTGGTGCGGGCAATACACGATTTTCACTCACCTCGACTGTTAAAATTAATTTAAAACTTGTTAGCCTAAAATTATAGTTATTAAATTCTACTTAGCTAATTTTGATAAAAAGTTGCTGTAACATTTCAGGTTGTCTTAAATATGAAATTTCAGTTCACGACTTTTGTTTTTTGCGTTAGACTTACCACATACGGACATACTCACACACACAGATCTTTTATAGGGACTTGGTCATTTGGACTCAGGGGAAACTAAACTAGTATTTCCCTTGAAAACTGGAATTAAAAAATTTTCACGATCGCAATACTTTCCCTTAATATATATTTCATATATATGTACGTGAAAGTAAAATTACTTTCGGGTAACGACATATATACGAAATTCCCTAAAAAGCCACTGTTAAATTTGATTAAAAAACTTTGGAATGAAGTTAGATATGAAAAAAGCTTTAAGAATTTGATTGGTTTTTGATAGAAATAATCTATTACATTTTTATCTACAACCATCTCTTTATTTACATTTTAGCAGCTTTTCATCATTCTCTATTACCTTTTATAACTTTGTATAATTACATAAAAAATATACTTAGCTTTTTTCTCCTTTAGTTGGATATCAAATTCTCTCAACTTATATATTTACCCGTTTTTTATCAATGCTCACAAGAAGATATGGTACATTTTTTTAAATCTACAAAATTAAAGGTGTAGAGAGAAAGATAATAAAAAAGTTTAAGTCCTATTCGACTATATCAATCAGAATTAAACATACCTGATATTATACTATCATCGTATACCAAAATCTCTGTAGAAAATTGTATTAAAATATTAGAAGATAAATATTAGGATATAATATAAAACAAACACCGATCAAAGACAAACAAAACAAAAAACAAAACAGCTGTATATATAGGGAATTAATTAACTCACAATACAATTATTTCAAATATAATAATGGGTATTATAAACAATTATATGTGTTGTTAATCTGAGCGGTATATATCTCAATAAACTTTTAACTATACAAATTAAAAAAACACAATAATGATAATGAAATACATGAAACCTTATTTTTTTAAAAGAAAAAATCAACATAAAAAATATTATAGAAGTTCTATAACTATAATAAAATAATACAATTCACAATAGAAAAATCAATAAACAACAAACTAAAATACCTTGACGTAGAAATTTTAATGAAAGATAATGTAATTAATAATAAATGGACAACAAAGGAAACTAGTAGTAATAGAATATTGAATTTTGATACAAACCACTCCAAAATACAAATAACTAATAAAACAAGAAATTATATCCATAGAATAATCAAATTTACAGATGAGCAGTTTAAAAAAATTTTTTTTTTATTCATATTTTATTGAATTTTACTACTGTATTAACATAAATACAATAAGTAAAATTGTTGAATTAGAATAAAGGGCGTAAAACGCTTGTGAAGAAACTACCCAGCGGTAGAACTTCTAAAAATATATATATATATCAAGAAAGAAGTTAATAATATATTTAAAGAAATTTTGTAGGGACCACTTGAAGCTGGGTGGCTAGCATAACAACCTCCTATGCCAAAGGTCACGGGTTCAAACCCGCAAGTGGTCCTAGGATTTTTAAATGGGAGTAAAACATCCTTAAGTTATGCCGTCCTTTAGAGGGGACGTTAAAAGGTGGTCCCGAGCCTGTGCGATGTAAGGTACTAAAGATCCCTATCCTAATAATACCTGGATAGGCAAAATTTAGGACTCCCACTGCAGCATCCTCCGATTAGCCATAGTAGCAAAGTGAAGTTAAACAAACAAGAAATGTTGTTATCTATGGTATCCACTGAACAGCAAACAACTTAAAATTTTATTTTTCCCCTTAACTATTGACAATCTAACTATAGCTTATATTAACTTTTTTGTTTCTCTAGAAGACTGGTATCAGCTCCCTTAATATGACTAGACATTTATGAGACTCATATTAAACACAACTTTTGCCTCCCGCATTCTTGAATGGTCTGTGAAGGTGGGTTTGTTTTGTACCATTTTAAATCTCATTAAATGAAGAAGTATTTCTGAACAGCTCCTTGAAATTTCGGAATATTCTTAGAAACATTAAAATTCAATTTTAATTGTGAGACAATTAAATAATTTTTTTTAAAAATGAAAACCACGAATAACAGCAAACCACTAAAAATTTGATTTCCCTTCATGACCGTTGAGAATCGGACAATGGGTCATATGAATCTATTTGTTCTACTTAAGGTCTAGTATCTGCTCTCACAATATGACGAGACAATTATGAGACACCCTGTATAGCAAGATGTTAGAAATTTAAAAAATCTGGTGCGGGCAACATACGACTTTCACTTACCTCCGTTTTTAGAACCGACTAAAGAATTTTCAAATACAGTAAGAAATAAAAACGAGTGAAACCATTAAAGAATTAGTTAAATGGAATTTCTATAAAAACATGTGTTTTATTAAAAAATATACAATATTATTATCTAAAATAATCACTTAATTTTATCGGCTTTTGTGATTGAGATAATATTTTTTCCTAAAATCTTTAGCTTCCCAACGGTTTATTATACATGTATATTACTGTTCTTAATTTCAACAAATTTCATTAAATAAATATTTTTTTTCAGTTTTTTCCTTTAGTTGGGTATCGAATTCATTCAATTATATATTTACCTGTTTTTCATCAGTGGTAACAAGATAATATAGTTATCTATAATATTTATAGAATCAACAAAATTAAAGGTACTTTAGAAGAAGAAAATTTAAAATATCGGCATTTTAATCAGAATGAAACCTACATGATATTAAAGCCTATTGAATTTTACATGGATATAGCGAGTTTAATCAAAATCTTTGGAACCGTTTTTGAGAAAATCATAAGAAGGTGCAATAAGTATGGTATAAAGTGGCTCTTCGGGTTAGCCGGTTTCGATGAAGAAGTTTTTGTAACATCTCGGGCGTATAGTTGTCTTGAATCTGAAATTTCAGTTTTACAGGACTTTCGTTTCCGCCTGGGAGTTACCACACACACACAGACCTTTTTGCGGGACTTGGTTATTTGGACTCAGGGGACCCTAAAACGTGTATTTCCGTTGAAAACTGGAATCAGAAAATTTTCACGATCGCAATACTTTCCCTTACTACATATAGTAAGTGAAAGTGAAAAGGGGTAGCAATATTTGTTTAATAAACGACCAGATGGACATATTATACGCTTTTCAAAAGAGACCGAAATAAATAAAACCACACCAACGACTTTCGAGTCGGAAATGACATTTAAAAAAAACATACATAGAGATCCAACATACCTTTCTCCCACTAAATATTATGGTGAACTGGCCCGCGGGCTGGCACACGCGTCCCCCTCACTGTCCCCAGGGTGAAACCACAGCTCACTCCCGAGATGCCTCCTGCAATTTCTTTACCTGTTACAATTGCGATTAGGTACACCCTTCTAGAAGAGAGTCGACATTCTTCATACCGTACAGAGGCCTTGTTTTTTGACATCTTCCAGCGTGTTAGTCTGCAACCTTTCCAGTTTCTCGGTGGAGAGCACTGAGTAAAAAAGTGCTAAACGCTTTCGCCACGCTTTTCTATGTTCTACCTACATTCTACAACATTGTGTATGTTGTCCCCTTGAGTCCTTTTTTTAAACTTCACTTTGGTTGAATTAAGTGTAATCTCTAAATAATCGAGTGTGGGTTCCATGAGGTGTTATAAATAATTTATTTGTTATTCAATCAGCCCTTGAGCTACCTCCACGTTCACAGCCTTTATAAACAGATTCTCATTTTACTTTGTAATATCTGATTTGATGCCATTAGTTTCCTTAATGGAAATCACATGAGATCGTTATTATGGAAGTAGGTGTTGAAAAAACCAGTAGAATAGACATTGTTCTTTTAAACGTTTTAAATAGTTTAAATAAACAAGTACTTAAATAGTTAAACTGTAGACGCGATAGACGAACCTCTATTTTAAAAATATAAATCAACATTTATGATAGCGATCTTATATGAAGAGCACAGGGAAAGAACACGAAAAGTCCATTATTTCCAGGTTTAGAGATGGTACAGCTATTTTTTAGCCCAAAGGGAGTAACTGTTTGCTGACTATTGCTTTTAAGAGGAAAAACATGTTCATAGTACAAGCAGTTTTACAAAATTTATACAGGGGGATAACATGACTACTCTATGTCAAACTGAAGATGTAGCTGATAGGTCCTAATAATTTCGTAGTCGGTAACAAATGATGTGGAGATGAAGCTTCGCTGTGAACTAATTATATTATCAACAATGGTGTATTTATTTATTAAAATAGCTTTCAAAACGAGAATATCATGAAAACTCCATTCTGTTCTTTACAAAGTTGATTATAGGCCTATTATCAAGCCTGAAACTTTATAAGCAGTTATTTCAGCCATTTTAAAATATTTTAAACAACCTAATAACAATCACAGAAATGACAAAAACACTCAAAGTACATAATAGGAAGAGCTGACATTTTTAATTATAATTGGAAATTTATCTTAATAACTAACTCTCAATCAGCACACGACCGAAAGATTGGTACGGACACAAAAAATCCACTGAAAGTTTCAGAAATCTCAAGCAATAGTAATACTGGACGGGTATAATTTAAATATTTTAAATAATTTAAATAATGTAAAAATTATACAAGTTTATGAGTAATAAAAAATAAATATCAAGTAGTTCAGTATGAATGTTAAATACAAGTATCAGACGATAGAATATGATTTATTTCACTTTTTGAATTTTAAGTAATAAATCAAGTGAACTAATATTATAATAATAATGATAATAAATAATAATGACTGATATTTTTTAAAATCTAAATTTATTGTGAATCTGTTTATTTCTTACTCAAATGATTAATTAAAATGAAAAAACAAATTCTAATAACTTTATTAGTGCGGATACGGTATATTATCAAAAATTATTCATCTAAACGAAAACCAGGAAAAAATCCTGAAGATAATATTCTTAATAATATATAATAATCTAAGAGGAGTTTTAAAAACATTATGTAAAGTGTATATCCATGTCCTAACGCAACTAAAGGCCTACCTTTCATACTCTGAATTAGAAAAGTTTCACTTGAGAGTTAGAAACTCGCATACCAAAGAAACTGTCACACAGGAGATAAGTAAGTGGTTTTACATGTATAAAGATGCAAGATAGTAGAGATTATGAACAAGCTGCTAATGTTAGAAACAAACATCAATAATGCCATTAGTTATTTCTTAGAAGATTTTTCTAATAATCAGACATAGGAAACTTCCATAAAGCAAAAAATTAATAAATAAACAGAAAAATGAGACGAGAGAAGTATAAAATCTTTCAAGATTATTTATACAGAAATTTAAATTTTGACGGCTGATATAAAACAATTAATTCAATCGCGTTAATATCCCGTCCGAGACATAGATGAAATAATGCATTCAGGTTTGAAATTGAAAATCTAAATTCAGGCCCGGTTATGAGGTGGAGGACATAGAGCCAAAGAATTTGGAACTATCAGCAACAATGTAAAATATTTACAAATATTTTTGGTTAATTATTTTCAATAATAAAATTGTGTACTCGACCTAAAAATATAAAAAAATTAATCCTCTCAAAATGTGTGGGTTTACGTTTCAAGATGCGTAGAACGCGAATAACGAAAAAAAAAAATCCGTTTCTCCTAATTAATAAAAAAATAAGTACCAAAAATTTGTATTGTTGTTAGCGATATTTCATAGATAATTGAGTTTCCTACAAAATGAAAAAAAATAAAAATTGAAGTCGGTTCAGAAATAGCAGAGATATAGCGTTTTGTAATTAGCATTGGTTATATGCTATTTTCCTTAGAATTATTTATTGATTTTCATATTATTGAATTTTAATAGAATTAATTTTCCTCATTAATGAGGTACTACGTAAAATATTTGATACAAGGAGAGATGAAGCCACTGGGGGATTCAGAAGGTTACACGCCCCGGGATTGCAGAGCTTGTACTTAATTGAGATTATAAGATCGCGGCGACTCAAGCAGGAGTATAATGTAACGAGCTAAGTTTAAGCTTAGAATAATTCCAAAAATTAGTTTTCGCTGGGTAGGCCGAAGCGTCGGTGGGAGGATTGTGTTGTCTGTTCTTAGGGGCTTAGGCTTGGACATGGATCTTTGGACTATTCTCTGTAGAAAACATCTAGCGGTATTGAAATCGAAATATTGGGTTCGGTAAGCCTGTTATTATTATTAAAGTGTTTTTTAAAACTGAGGATTGTAGAGTACACTTTGTTTTTTACGATCTAGATTTGCAGCTACCATCATAGCAAGAATAATGCCAAGCTGGAACACTTACGATAGCTAACTAGCTTACGATTAAGAATTACCTTATTTATAATAGATTGATAATCATGCACTTATTTAGCAGCCTCTTCATACTGAGGGACACGTAAACATAAAATCGAACCAGCACACACTCCATAACACATTGCAGAAACAGAGGGAAGCACACGACTTTCACTTACCACGACGGTTAAATCAATTTAAAAACTTATTAATATACTTCAATTTAAAAAAAATATGGTAAATGTTAATCAGTAATAAGTTTATTTCCTATTATATAGTGTATATTACCTTTTACAAATTCGTTCATGAGCTAATATTTTTTCTAAAATCTTTCTGTTATGTACGTCAATATTACTTTCTTATTATAAAAAAACCAAAAATTACAATAACAATAGTTTTTCTCTTTTATCCTTTAGTTGGTCATCAAATTCGCCCAACTTGTATATTTAGCCGTCCTTCATCAATGACATTAAGATCATATGGTTAGTCTTATTGAATTTACAAAATTAAAGGTAGTTTAGAGGAAGAAAATTTAAAATATCTGCACTTAAGCCCTGTCAGGCTATTTCAATCAGAATGAAACCTACCATGATATTAGAGCCCATTAAATTTTACACCAATATAGCAGGTTTAATCAAAATCGTTTGAGCCATTTTTGAGAAAATCGTAAAAAGGAGAAAAATGTACGTTATAAAGTTGAAAAAGTTGCTGTAACATCTCGGGCGTATAGTTGTCTTAAATATGAAATTTCAGTTTCTAAAGACTTTTTGTTTTTGCGCTAGAGTTACCAAACACAGATATTTTTTCAGGTCTTGGTCAATTGGGCTCAGGGGACTCTAAAACGTATATTTCAGTCGAAAACGTAAATTCGAAAATTTTCACGATCAGAATATTTTTCCTTACTATATATTTCATTCATAGGTAAGTGAAAGTAACAATACATTACAAATAAAATGATTAAATTTATTAATTTCAAAAGTCTACCCTTAAAGCAAACCATTGTACTGTTTGTCGTACTTTTACACAAGGAACAATTATTATCCAAACACTATACGCCCTTGGTGTCTGAATGACTCCTCTTTCAGTTCCGGGATGGAGTAAAATACCTGTGAAGGTGGGGGCAATTAATAGTAAACGGTCACATTTCCGATTTAAAGAACTATAGATCCCGATTCCTGATACCGGAACTATTTTCACCACAGTCGATTTACTCCCTTCCTAAGGTCATTGCTTTCAATACCGTTGTACTATAAAACTTTTTTTTGACAAACATGACGACCGATCCAAAAAAGTTGCATCTGAATTTACGATCTGGGGAAAAATAAATAAAGTTATCTAATTACTTTATTTTTTTAGGAGAGGTAACATTCATATGAGAATAATATGGTTAGCAAATACGAAGGCCGATATCACCAAGTGCTGTCTACACACATTTGTCGAACGATCACTTCCCAAGCCCAAACCTCTGAGATCAGATTTAACACAATCCTTTCACTGTATTATGTTAATAAACATTAATATAACTTACAGATAATACAGCTTTCTATTTTAAATCAAAATAATTTCTCTACAACTGTTAATATACATTAAAAATCACGTTATAGATGAAGAAATGTTAATGAATTACTTCGAAATTCGAAAGAACGCGTATTCATTAAAAAATCTATTATGTCAAATTATAAAAGAATAACTTATGATAAATAATTGGTTCTTAATTCTTCCCAAAAAAATGTATCTCTACAACAATAATTATTTTGAGCCAGCGTTTCTGTGGTTTTCTCTATCTTTAGGACTCATTGACAGCAACCGATGGTTACTAGTATCAGTTATGTAGGTACCCATGATCGCAAATTTTGACAATTATAAAATTTAAAAAACGTCATTTAAAAATTAACCGTCACAGCCAACGCATTTTAAAAACTTGAATTAGAATATTTTTACGAGCATAATACTTACTTTTATTATATATATATATATATATATATATATATAAGCGAGAGAAAAAAATAAATTAAACAAACTTCAGCAACAAAACAGGTAATATTAGAAATAAAGTACGTATAACATAATACTTATGTTTCTACTATATAGCGGTATATGTTGGTGGAGAGAAGTATAAATTACTTTTGGGATCCTCAAGTCAGGCAGAGCTTATCTCACATATTGGTTGCGTTAGGATATTTTTCTTATCAGGAACACGAGAGTATACCATGAGGTTTCACCAACTCTCAACATCTACTAAAATACAGGACAGCAACAAATAATTTTTTTTTCTTATAAACATTAAAAATTAATTAAAATATACTACATATTCTATTTATTTATTTTTTTAAAATATAATTCTATGAGTTAAAATGGAAAAAATAGGTAATAGCAATTATTCAAAAAAACGTTTAGAATTTCAAAGGGAAAATCATATACGCGGTTAATTATATTAAAATTATCAACGACGATTTAATAGATCACTCAATTAATTATTAAATCTCTTTTATTTGAGTTATATCTACTTTATTTTCCCTTATATTATTTTATTATTATTATATATTTTCTTTCATTTTTTTTTTTTTGGAAGAAAGGAATCTTCCAGTCCTATAAGACATATCAAGGCCCATTAAGGCAGATTGTACTAGAATACTTATATAACATAACGTAGACATAAATCATCAGGAGTCAGTCTTTTTAAGCCATGTCAAGCAAAAACTCCAGTATACTCGTAAAAGTCAGTAATGCCCTGATGATGGCTCACAAGTTTGAGCGATAATACGATAATTTCTACAGTCGACTATACATCCTCAATATATGTATAACATAACTTATAAACATAACAATAGAGGTAATGTATATTGAAAAAACATACTCCATCTGGTATCTCATACCTTGCATATCTCGGGTACCGCCCATGAACCAGAATGTTATGAAGATTGCATCAACTAAATAATAAAAGCTGATGAGAACTATTTAATTTTACTTTTTAAATATTCCGTTCATTTTTAACATTTAGGAAGAGGTAGAATAAATGAACATTTTTCTCATTTTCATAAAACGAAATATCAACAATATGTTTTGTTTTCATTTTATTTTAAATAAAATCACTTTCCCTTCTCATTTTTCCCTCGAAGTGAAAACACAGGTTATATGCAGGGTCTGACCTTTATAAAAACCAAAATAAACAGAGCTTGGTTAAAACGTCGCTGTTTCCACAATAGCGAGAGATTGAAGAACATACGAAATTGACAGTTCAAATAAAATAAATTTTTAGTATGTATATAAATGTTTGGCAGCCAAATAAACTATCAATAATACAACGTGTTATACATGTATAAACATCATATTTTTAATAACTATGATTAAATTATAATATATAATTTCTGTATCATATTTGACAAAAAATGTACTATCGTTGCGTAGTTATTAATATGCTGAATGAAAATATATACATAACCCTAAAAGCGAGATTTCACTACCTATACTACATTAAAATTATCAACAAATTCGTAACGTATTAACATTTTAATGACATATTCCAAAGCTAAATTAAATAGAAGCGGTAAAGAAAAATAAGACGATTTATAGGATAAAATATCTAATCCAAAAAGGAATTGATTCCCTGAAGAATAGAACTGACAGCATCTTGATCGTTAAAATGGGGGTGTAAAGTTGGTGGGCTAAGTGACGTAGTGATTTTCTAAAATGTTAATAAGCACCTGAGCTGACTGCTAGGTGTTCAAGATGTAGACCGAGGCGTAGGTGGGAGGATAATATAAAGCCTGATCTCAGGGACTTGAATTGAATTGAAGTAGTAGGTAGTCACTGAGTAGGCAGTGATCGGCAGTATCGAGACTAATCTTGGGCATTTTTGTTGTTTTGCATACTTAAAAAACGAAATTAATAAATAATTATAAACAACTGATATAATTATTTACTTATAGAATAATTTAGAACTGCAAGAATAATTTAATATTAATAATTTAGACGGGCGGACCAAGCAGCAGGAGGCATTCATTGACTCTTCAGAAGTTGTAGCGCCATGGATGATAATAATAATGATAGAATAATTTATATTCGCGTTTATGAATGAATAATTAAATGACAAAAAACCAAATTTGGATTTTTAATTAAAATATTACCGAAAGCCTATTTAAAAATATGAAGTACAAATTTAAGATGCATAATTGTATTTCATATTCTGTTCCAATTTACAAAACTAGCAAAAGAAATTATATTTTGGTGGCAAACATCAATATATTGATTATCGTGGCTAGTGATTAAGGAGTAATATAGAAATATGAAAAAATATGAACAATCACGAAGTTTCCCACAAGCAAACATAAGACTATTTTACGACATCCAACGATAAATCTTAAAAGCTACGGAAGAAATGAAAAAAGCTGAACACAAATGTACCTTGAGGCCCCTCAAATATTTGAACCTTCTCCATTATGGCAGAAGATGGATTCCTTCTTGGAAGCATGGTGAGTAACTGAGCTCAGAGTGAAGCCTACTAAAGATATAATTCCTTTATGAGGCTTGTCTCTACCAGGTTTAGAGTCCTTCTCTGGTTACCAACAAATTCTAATACCTTAGAGAAAGAGTAAACAGAATAAACGAAACAGAAGAAATAAAATAAAAGGATTAAAAAAAAAAGTGTGAGAGAAAAGTACATGGCTGTAAGACGAGAGGAACCCTAAAGTAGGGGTAAAAAATATTGTATTAATTTGATAATGAATGGATGAATGACTGTATGGCACTATTAAAAATTATTCCATGTATAAATGAATTATCATTTATAAAATTTTAGGTTTATTAAATTATTATTATTTTACCTTATAAAATACAATAATGCTAATAAAAACGGTTCGATGTCGGTAATCCCTCAACAATACCGTATAATAACATAACTACATTGTGGTCAGACCAGAACTAATGCACTCACCAACGTCTAAATTATTCTTTAACGGGCCTGAATAAAACAAGAATTAAAAAAAAATTACAAATAATAATTCTATAATATTGTTTTTAAAGTAAATTTACATATTTTAGTAACTGATATTTATATAAAAACTTCTTACTAAATATTATTAATTAAAAATATTTCTACTGCACTTCCAAATTATCTGTAAAATAATAATAAAGAAGAACATGTATTTAATTAATTCAGGTGAGCGATTATTGAAGAACACAACTATCATTACAATGTGAGCCGATATTTCGGTCTAAGCTTAAGATCATCATCAGGGTTGATTAGAACTGCGTTACTGAATGAACTCACTGACACTATTAAATTATACTTATACAAGTATAATTAAATTATAATTATACAAGTAGTTATATTTTTCACAATAGTAAAATGTTCATATAAGTATAAGTACAATACAATAATAAGATAAGACCCAGTTTCCAATAATGCCAATCATATTTTAAATTGTTATTACATATAATATATTTAATGAATCGCAGTAGTTTTTAGAAAAATCATATAGGTGAATATGGGCAATCAAAATATATGATAAATGGAAAAAAAAACAAAAAAAAAACATTTAAACAGTCAGCTGTATTAAAATAATACGCATAATTATTAAATGTATACGTATGTTGAATAATCTTAAATAGGTATCATTCAGTATACGCTAGCACTCAGAATATAGTTAATTTTTATTTTTGTTCTGATTTGGCCAAAAAAAAATAAATAAATAAATAAAAAAAAAAAGTCGGTAGTTTTTATTACAATAAAAAAAAATGTATAAAATAAAAAAACCTGTACCACATCCACAATCCATGAAGGGTCTTGGGCTCAGTACATATATAGATTTGTACAGTTTCAGACCCAACGGCAGTGTAAGAAGGTGATTTATCATGATCACTTTAAATAGGATGTGTGTTGCCCCAGAAGGGTGTCAATACCCCGCCTTATGGTTTAAGTATTAGAATAAATATCATTATGTCACAGCCGAGATGTGATCAATTAATATCAATTGATTGCCTTAAATATTTCAAGAAACAGAGATCATAATAAAAAATATTTTTAAAAAAATAATGACATGAATAAAATTATAAACGAATACATTACTTAACTAATGTGATTATTATAATACAGAAATATATCAGTACATCAAAAATTTATAGAGAAGTTCTAAAGCAACTAATGTGACATACGGTTCTGGCTTGAGGCCAGCGGCATTAAAACGAAGTGGATAATGTAAGGGCAATGGGCTGAACACTATTAACGCTGAGAGGGTAATGCGTTAATGGGCTTTATGGTTTGTTAAGAATTTTCTAGTTCATAGTTATTATCGAGCTCTACAATTTTTCATTCTATAAGTAGTATGGTGACATCGTACAAATAAAATATATGTTATGAGCGGAACAAATTTATACTTACAGTTGTAAACAAATCTCTGCCATACAAATAAGACGAAAATATCAACAAGCTTTGTTTACCCGAGATTATCCCTACTCCTCAAGACTTAAAAATGTTGAAAACGGAGAAATCAAGTGGCTTGGAAAAACTATCTACTTTGTCTCAACTAATAAAATCATAAGCATCAGAAATATGGAATAATAATAATAATTAAATAAAACAGATAATATTCTGTCTGTCATTTGTTAACAGCTGTTCCTTGAGAGAGAACTGCATTTAGGTCGAAACGTGGTCAATAAATAGTTGACTCAAATACTGAACTGTATTTGATTGGTGTTTATTGGAATTATTGTTATTGGTAATATGGTGATTCTTAAGGCTGTTAATATGAGATACACCATCCCTATTCAGCATCAATGTGATTTCTTCGATATCCGAATTGACAAGTGGTTAGTATCTTTCTGGTAATTGATAGAGTTATTTTTTTTTTTACAATCTACCATTAGTAAAATATTAATATACTTCTATGTACGTCTACCACGTAAGTTGTAGTTTAAGTGTAAACAGTAGTGATAATAGACTATATACAATTCAATAGCTAATATTGTATGAGTCAGTACATATTATGTGACAAAAAAAACAACTTATATTTATATATATATATATATTATATATATATTTATATAAATTGTTTCAATTATAGACCAGTCAACCTTAAATTAAAGGGTACAAAAAATGTGGGAAAGAAATAAAAAGTTATAAGGTCTTCTAAAGAATAGGGTTTTAATGAAAGGATAGTGAAAAAAAGTAAATGGAATCATATGTACCAGGAAGTTGAACACATGTTGGTAAGAAGAAAAACATCTGATCTCTATTCCCTAGTGTGTTACTAACTACTAGGGACATGTTTTTCAACAAGGGGCTTAAAAATAGCTGAAATAGAACGATCGAATTAAACAAATCTAAAAATAATTCTGATCGAAGACGCTATGAATAACAAAAAGGAATGAAACATCTGTTCTTTTCGGAAGACAAACGAATCTATTAATCTACTTCATTAAAAAAAAATTGTTCAATTATGGAGTCAAATATAAAAGACAAAATATGATAGACATATACACATTCCAGAACACTCTGTCATGCATGGGATAAGTTGCCAGCATAATAAGCAGAGGAAACGAGATTTCTAAAAAGACATACAAATTCTACTTTCATTCTTTACGTTTCATTCACACTTCATTTTACCTGATACTATTGAATCACGTTCCCAAACGTTGGAAAATGAAACTTCCACAATCACAACACATCACGTTTACACTCTTCATTGTCACATTTTCCTCTTGTCACTTTCCGCTTCAGTATCGAACAGATCAACAATAAAACATTCAACAGTTGGAATACCAGCAAACTGAACAAAAAAATTTCAAGCGTTGAATGGGAATGTCAAAAAGAAAAATGTAAACATCTTGAATTGTAAATCGCCTAATCGTTATTTCGACTAAAAGTAGTTTTTCTCAAGTTCAAATGTAATTATTAAAATTAATATTTATGATTTCCTAAAAAGATAATTTGAAAACTGTTCAACAAGAGGGTAAATCCTTATAATCTAAAGTTCAAGCCAAAAGAAAACGAGACTTACAAAACAAGTATTTAAATGGGATAAGTTGAAAGCTTAAAGACTGTAAGATAAAAAAAATAAACACTTATAGAGTACACATTGACTTCCATTTCTCACTTAATCACTTTATTTCATAAGCTTTTCATATTTGTCAACGTTTCAGGGCTGTTTCCCTCAAGCCTCATCAGTGAGCCAATGAACACCAATAAGGACAAATAGCAGTGTGCTATGAAATAAAATGATGGGTGATATATGAAATAGCAATTATATAATGAAAAAAATAAGTCTTGAAAATGGGGAAACAGCCCCGAAACGTCGACAAATATGAAAAGCTTATGAAATAAAGTGATTAAGTGAGAAATGGAAGTCAATGTGTACTCTTTTAAGTGTTTATATTAATAAAAAAAAAAGAAAAAAAAAAAAAAAGAAAATAAAAAAAAAAGGGATTAATCTTAAGAAACAGTTATCAGAGTTCAGAGCTCCTAAAAATGTTTACAGAGCATGAACAGATATACTATGTTTCACTAACTAATTTTTCATACAACCGTTATCCGGAATCAACATAAATCAATGATTCCGTTTTAGTCAGTTGTTTTTTAACGACATGGTAGTCAATAAAAATTTGAGGGAGTACATGAATATTGGTACTACAATGTATAAGAGAAATTGATATTAAGGAGTTTACTGGGTTTCCCAACAATCATACATTTTTATAATTCAAAACATTGCATCCATTAAATTAATTACTATTTCTTTTCAATTTTAGTCCACTTTCAAGACTCAAACAATTTTTGATTTTTTCGAATAAACAAATTAACCCTTTGCACTTGGCACCGCTTCTAACGCTACTTACAAGTAGGTCAATGCTACATATTAGCGAAAACTTATACATTGGAATCGTGATCATTTATTGTAACGTAATTTGGTTTATATGTATTAGTGGTCATTGAAGAACACACAAAAATATATTTATTTTTTATTTTTTTATAAATAATTTTCAACAATATTGTAAATTCTGAAGCAATTCCTACATTGAATAATGATTAATATTTGCATGTTTAGAATTTCAATGATCCACTGATTCTACATATTGCTTAAATGATTAAAGAAGGCGCACTTCGCATTTATTAATCACGCATTTAGCTATTTTTATCATAATTTTATCTATTTATGTACTATTTTAACACAAAACTACAGGGGAATGTGCGTTTATTTATTTATAAAAAAAATCTGGTGCGGGCAACACACGACTTTCACTTACCTCCATTTTGAAAATCAATGAAAGAATTTTCAAATACAGTTAGAGATAAAAATACGTTAAACTATTAAATAATTATATAAATTGAATTTCTATAGAAACATGTGTTTTATTTAAAAAATCTATTATATTACTACCTAAAATAATCAGTTAGTTTTATCGGTTTTTATCACTCTCTCTTAACTTTTAAAAGCTTTTGTATGAGTTCATATTTTTTCTAAAATCATTAGCTTTCCAACGGTATACATGTATATTACTGCTCTCGTGTTAAAAAACAAAAAATTGCATTAAACAATTTTTTTTCTGTTTTCTCCTTTAATTGGGTATCGAATTCATTTAATCTATATATTTACCTGTTTTTCATCAGTGGTAACAAGATAATATAGTTATTTTTATAGAATCAACAAAATTAAAGGTACTTTAGGGGAAGAAAATTAAAAATATCGGCATTTAATCCCTGTCAGACCATTTTAATCAGAATGAAACCTACATGATATTAAAGCCCATTAAATTTACATCGATATAGCGAGTTTAATCAAAATCGTCGTAACCGTTTTCGAGAAAATCGAAAAAAGGTGCAAAATGCATGATATAAAGTGCCTCTTCTGGTAAGCTCATTTTGATGAAAAAAGTTTTGTCACGTCTCGGGCGTATAGTTGTCTTAAATATGAAATTTCAGTTTCATAGGACTTACCGTTTCCGCCCGGGAGTTACCACACTCACACACACACACACACACCTTTTTGTGGGACTTGGTTATTTGGACTCAGGGGACCCTAAAATGTGTATTTCCGTTGAAAACTGGAATTCGAAAATTTTCACGATCGCAGTACTTTCCCTTACTATATATAGTAAGTGAAAGTAAAAAATGCGGTGATCTAAGTTCATTCTACATTATCGCTAATAAAATGTAATGTTTCCTCAGATGGGACAATTGGGTGCAAAGAGTTAATAATAAATTATTACATAAATTTTGACCATTTAGCATATCTTGCATCAAATATTATCAAAAGCAGTTGAAGATATACTTGAATATCTTAAATCGCCACTGATAAAATAATATGAACAGAAATAAACACTTTAATGAATATTAAAAACGTAAAAGCTTTAAAATCAGTTGATGTTACGGTGCAATGGAAACAAAATGTTTGATGTTGAAAAAATTAGTTGTCCCCCACAGTTATTTAATCTATACTAATTGTAAAGTTGTAGCAATATTCGTCATCAATCAGAGATGATGTAGTTTTGTCTTTGTGTTGATTTGAAGTGAAATGGTCAATCGCATAAATAGATTAAACGTTCCCCAAGCGCTAATTAAATATTTATTTTAATTTTCTAAGATTTACCATCTCATCTTAGATGTGCGTTATGCAAGTTACCTAATTGTTCTATACCCATGCTTTTCAAAACTCTTATGCTAGAAGTAAATAATTTACAAAGAGTGAATCTGTAATCGAGAAAGAACGCAAACGGAAAAATTAACTTTTAAAAGTGAGACGAATTACGAAAATCTTGTAAACTCTTCTATGAGCCGAGAACGGAATCGACTTGTAGAAACGATAGAACGGCAGTAGATGCGTGAAATTTCCGGGTATTAGAAACTGTAAGGTATCCGCACAAGACCGTTACGAACGGAAGCTGTAGTCGGGAAGTCTCGGTCTTCTAGCATCGGCAAAGAAAGTAACGAGATAAATAAAAAAACTGGAGTCGAAAAACACATATGATTTGACACTAAATATGACAACATTCTGCTTTTAACGCGAAATAAACTATAATTAAAAACGTTCCAAATTATTAGACAACTGTTCATTATTTCTAAATAACTATATTAGGGAGTACCATGCAGTTAACTACTATGGAAAATAGTGAATCGCCACTGCTAATTTTAAAATATTATATTTCTGCTGTTTTTTGTATTCATTAATTTAAAGATTTTAATCTTCATTGAAATAATTTTTAAAAAACTTCCAGATTCCATAATACTTTTAATGTTTTCTCTATCTCAGTTATGAATCAAGTTTTGGAGAAATTACATCACTTATTATTTTTCGCTCGACCATATAGATCAATTTTTTTTTTCTGTCGTTTACTGAATATGAAAAAATCTATAGACGTCTTTCTCTATCTTCGAAAATAATTGAGTTATTTGCGTATAAATAAATAACTAAATAAATAAATATATATATATATATATATATATATATATATATATATATATATATTCAATATATATATATATATATATATTCAAGATTTAATTTTTTTTATTTGTTCGTCGCGGTGTACTGACAATAAAACTTTTTACAATTGTTTCTGTATCTTTAAAAATAACTTAGTTATGAGCGTATTTATGGCTAAAACTACTTTTTTATCTCTTTTTTTATACTTAATCGCGGTTATTTGATAAGACAACTCTGTGAAAAAACTCTCAATAAAAATACTTGAGTTCTTAAATTAAATCGATTTTAATCGGCTGAAATTTTAATTTAATCGGCTGGTATCAACGTTCAGGAGTAAGGATCATCGACGGGTGCCCTGGTATTTTTGTGCCAAATTAAAAAAAAAAAAAAACTGCTCCAGTAGTTTCGGAGAATAGCTGCGGATGTTATAATTTTAGAAGAGAGGGAAGTTTTTAAAGGTTCATAATTTAAAATAATAAAGAAAAAAAAAAGAAGAAGAACTTACTTTGATTATGTCAAATGCTCACCAATACTCGAAACATTTGAATTTCTAAATAAATTTATTTTCTTCAAAGACCAAGTGGTTTTGAAAGCACAAACCACTTTTCAAGGGCATTTTCTTTCATACACCCACACGTAAAACCAAAACCGATAACGTAGATATCGGAAAGGTCATCTGAATGATATGATTTTCAAATATATTTTTTCTAGAAACAATGTTGGAAACTAAGACCTTAGGGTACAAAAAAATGCAATGAATTGGAAGTATATTTTTGACCAAATTTACTTGATGCATTTTTACTTTGATTTAATTCACCGATATTACTTCTAATATACCATATTAGAATTTCGGATCAGTGATTGTCATCGTTAATTTATTTATCTCAAAGCGCAAGAAGAAATTATTAAAATATAAATATTTTATTATCGATAAATGATTTGGACTTACCAATTTTATGGGTGTCACTGTCTACGCTTCCGTCCTCCTGAAAAACAAGAAGAAAATATTATTTTCATCATATATCATTAAGTTTAAATGTTTTAATTAAACAAAAAAAATATCATTACAGTACTGAACAAAATAGGATACCTTAATTAATATTTCTTCGAACTTTCTTTACTAATAAAATGGTCTTATATCTGTATAGTGCACAAGAATGATACGGCCACACAAAATTGGAACAACGCGTTCAAACTACCAGAGAAATACCACGGTACGATTTTTTTGGGAAGTGACAGTTTAAATTATTAGATATATTATAATTTAATTTCTAACTTATTAAATCACTTACAGGCCTTAGACGTTACAATCCTCAACAACACGTAACGAATAGTAATACTTTTTACGCAAGGAACACATAATATAATATAGATTTTTAAATTAATGCATACAAGATAATTTGAATCAATGCAGTCGTTGGGTTTCAAAGCGAAGTAAGTTGGGCTGGGAGTGTCATCCATAAATACACGACTCCATCCAAAAGTCTAAAATAAGTTTTAAGATTATAAAATGCCAACTCTCAGCATTAGTTTCAGGAAAACACTATTTATTTATCCGTCCATTAGCGAAACCAATTCTGGACAGACGGCTCTAGGATTTTTTAAAGAAAGTAGTAAATCCTTAGTCATACTGTCATTCGAAGGGAACGTATGGTGGTTCTGAGCCTGTGTAATCTCAGGTGCTCGTTAAAGATTTCTATCCTAATTAAACGTGAATAGGAAAATTTAGGACTCTTGTAGGATTGTCCGATTTGCCACCGTTGCATGAAGTGACGTTAAATGAGTAAATAAAAAAACAACCAATTCTCTAAAAAAAAAAAAAATATATATATTTTAAGCCCTTTCGACTCTCTAATAATTGATACATTAGTACAAAATTAATGACTTTAATCATTCGTCTCGACACAAGAAATTTCTTATCATAAGCAACAGCAAAGCAGGTATAGTCTGCCTTTGATCTTTCCATTTACGGAGACAATCAAGCGACAAGAATATGCCATGCATTAATTTAGCCATTACAAGAACGAATGAGGAAGCAACAAAGGATGAAAGACATTAACTGAGGAATCCTCATTCGATTAGTGAGAGGAAGAAAATGTAAGGTGTTGGAATTCTCTTCATATCTCACATATGGCAGAGAAGCGATGGGCAAAATAAAATGCTGAAATAATAAAAATTATGTTACATCATATTTTAATAAACTAAAAAAAAAATTAAGTAAAAAAAAAAAACTTAGTAAGCAATAACATATTTTTTAATATAGTTGATACAACAAGAATGCATTGGATGATCTTTAATATTTTTTTTCACTTAATTTTTTTTTTTTTTTTAACAAACAATCTGTATATATTATAAATATTACAATTTGTCTTGATTAGAACAGTAGTATTAGTTCTTTGAAAGGAACATACATTCAGATTATATTTACACAGGAACATGGTTAGAGTAAAATTACATAAAAATAGCACAATAATAACAATAAACTGATCATAAAGAAATATATACAATAATTAGCTGTAACTCACGGCTTTGCTCGCGAATATTTTATTTTTAGTTAATTTATAATACGTAAGGGTAACTATAATATATTGCATATAACTTCGATATCAGTCAATTATTTATTGTTTTAACTATTTTGTATAACAACCAATAGCGTTAACATTGATTGCCAGTTCTTCATTTTACTTTGCCAAATATATAATCAACTTTTCTTTTCAAACATAAAAATATAACCCTAGAATATTATCATAACTTGTTGCAACATAAGCAATTTTATTTCAAATCGTAGGTATCAAGTTTTAATTGTAAAATGATACAAAGATATTAATCAAAATCTTATAGGAAATCGGAAAATCTAGGTAATATAAACTTGCTATTTTGCTAGCCAGTTTTAGAGGTCTCCTAGCTTTGGGCCCCAACGCCTACTTGTGGGCGTCGGGGTTTAATTCGGAGTTCCCAAGGGCAGTATGTAAATATTGTATATATATGTATGAATGTGATCAAGATTATTATTATTTATTTATTTTTATCTTTATTTAAGGTTATTTATTCTTCTTTATATTTCATTTATTTCTATTTATTTTCTATTCATTTATTTTTATTTCTTTATTTTTTGTACATAAGGAATGAATGAATTCTAATATCACTAATACTTATTGCCCAAGATTGTGGCAGATTGTATTATTTCTAAATAAATAAAAGTTTCAAAAAAAAAAAAAATATGTTTTCAAAAAAAAAAAAAAAAGTTTTAGAGAACGATCTGGAGTAAATAAATATACAGATTCTTACATACGTATATAATTTCAGTTTCATGCGTTTTAATTTTCTTAGAAGGTTTATTATATTTATACAAATTCAACAGTTTGCCAATTTAAGTATTTTTGGACTAGGGGACCAATGCATCTAATTTGCAGTATATTCTCGAAGCATCAAAATGACATAATTAATAATTTCAATTAAATAATCAAAAGGATAAGCGAAACCGGAAATACAAAACCATTAAAACCAACAAGCGCTGCCAAAATATAAAGCATATTCAAAAATATTTCTTTTATTTTTTATTCGCACTGAAGTTATAAGAAACAAAGCTTATTAGTGCGTCATCATGCAATCGAAAAACAAACAAAAAAATGACCTTCATCACAAAGAGCTGATATTGCAATGTTTTTTTATCTCCTTTGTTAAATTGACTTATATACAATAGGCATTGTGTGGTGCAACTAAGCCCTTTAATTAGATATGATAACTAATGAGGAATGTAAATTTGCAAGCAACTCATTTTTTCTAGTAACTTACATCATGATTGTAAAGACAATAGTCAAGGAAAGCAAATAAAAGTCGTATTGTATTTACATATTGAAAATACACAATCATTTTTAAATCGACTATTTCATTTTTTTTTATTTATATACGTTTCCTATAAGAGTAAGGTAGCGGTGCGGCCTAGTGGTTAAAACACATATTTACTATTCACCATGTCCCAGGTTCGAACATGGGCTGGGGCAGAATTATTCATTTGGCTATTTCAGCCGTGGAGCGACCCTGGTGTATGGAGATCCTCCTGAGGCATACCCAGCCTCTTAGCACGGCCGTTGACATATTGCTGAGTAACAATTAGGGATTGCAATCCGGAAAAACGGATCCGGTAATCAGGCGGATCCGGCATCATCATCAAACGTAACTGGATCCGATTATAGCAATTTTTGGCAAAATAAAAAGGGTATTTTAATAATTAGGTACCCTAAATGAGTTACATTCGGAGCCCATTTGTGGTGGTAAGTCATTCGACGCCATTGCCTCGGTTCAGTTCAGTATTATTCGTTCGCCTCAGGCGAGACAATCAATGTGTTTCATAATGATGGAGTTATTGAGACAACATTTATTGATTATGACAACATTTATTAAGACAATAAATGTGTTTCTGTTTTGCCGGTGCTTCCCCTAAATGTAAGTAAACAAATATTATTTTCTTGGATATACGGGAGTTATAGCATCGAATAAGTTGGCTGTAGAGGCCGTTTGCAGAAGAGATCGACCCTCTTAACTTCTGAAATAACCCTAAAATTTGTTTTAGAGAAATTGCTCACTAATGACACGGTTTCAATTACTATGTTATATGAAGAACTGCGTAAAAATCTACTGAATTCAAGGAAGATTGAGATACATTACTGCTCACGTCTTTCTAGATTTCACTTTTTCACATAGTTCAATTAGTTTAATAATTTTATTTTGTATTTGTTTTCTAATCTCCTTTATTATAGAATAAATAAGAACGAAAATTGCAATCAAAATAATGCAACAAAACAGGCCATTCAGAATACACTGAAATTGTTTATTAAGTAACTTTATAAAATCTAATATAATTAATCTTGCGTAATTAACTGAGATGGGCATTGTAATTAGCATCAACACTTCCAGCATCTGCACTTGTCGACTAAATTGTCAGCAAATAATCATCAATAGCCAGCTCTATTAATAGCTGTTAAAATTTAAATATCCTAACAATTATAATTAAGTTCATTATATAAACTTCCTATTATGAGTACAATTATATTCGAAAAACTATCTTACAGTTTAGGTAGGACTGATAACCATAAATCATCCTGGTTATGACCTGTCGATCCGGGTTTTTTACGATAAGAGTAGCTATAAAACAATTAACTTAGAGCTATAGTCAATCAACTACCCTTTTAACTATTTCTATTAACAACGAATAAAGTGTTTTTATTTAACGCCAGAAGTTAATTCTAATTAGTCAAATTTACAACATAACAATATTAGTAGTCATGCCTATAATTACTTAACGAAACGATAACGGATTTGAATGGTGTAACGGATCCCCAAAAAAACAAAAACAATGCTCTGGACAGTTACAAAGGTTGCCCCGCCAAAACTTAAGCAAATCCAGTTTTTAGAAAACGGCATTACCATCACAGCAACCGCCTTGGGAATGACTAGAATCTATCACAATCCTTTCAACTTTTTCACTGATAATTCTTTCGAACGATGTAAATAGAAGTTTTCTTTTGATAAAAAGTCAGGGGGGGGGAGACTCAAGAGGCCACGATAAAGAGTTTTTATATCCATGCTTTCTAGTAAAACGGGCGAAAGCCCTACTTTGTTCCAATAGGAGTAACAAAAAAATTCTCGGGAAGAGAAAGGCGGGCAGGGACCAACTGGACAGTGTTGTGAGCGGAATACTGGTAAATCATCTGGAGAATGCGTCTTTTTTCACTTTCGTTCGCTGCGAATTTATTTTCGTTTTCTTTATTCTACACCCATTTAAATAATTAATGCATTAAATATAAAATAATAGTAAAAAAAAAAATTGCACAATGGTTCATTTCCAAAGAACTATATTAGAGTATAACAGAGAGGTTACCTGTCTTTCGCGAGGAAAGTAAAAAGGCGGTTCCGAGCCTATGCAATAAGTTACTCGTTAAAGATCCCTATCTTAAACTCCCTATACAGCGCCGTCCGATTAGCCACAATGGCATAAAGTGGCGTTAAATAAATAAACCAGGGTACAATAGTTTATATAGTAGTTTACAGGCAATTCACTAAAATGAAAAGCAATACATTAATTAAAGGAAAATGGTCAATAAATACTGCTAAATTCAAATTGTTAAACCTCCGCTATTTCTACAATAAACCGATTTATTGATCCTGTTTTGTAGGGATGTTGATCCTCTATAGAATAACACTAGAATTCATTTTTTTTTTTTTTTTTTAATGCAAAAACTATATATATACTCTTCTCTACCTTACAAAAATAACTGGTTTTTAAATCAAAACATTTTGAATCATATATGTTTTATTCTGATCGAAATAATCTGGCAGGTCTTAAATGCCAAAATATTAAATTTTCTTCCTCTAAAGTACCTTTAATTTTTTAGCTTAAAAAAAATCAACTATATATTCTCGTTAGCATTGATAAAAAAAAGGTAAACACATAAGTTGCAGAAATATGATACCCAACTATAGGAGAAAAGAGCTAAAATATTATTTTGTTATTTCTCATAAGAACAGTAAAAATGTCTCGTACACAAAGTTGTAAAACGTAATGAATTAATTAATACATTAAAAAAAAAAAAACGGATAAAAATAATTGTAACTTATATGTTCTAGACAAAAAATATTGGTTACTTAATAAAACACATGTTTCTGTCGAAACTCAATGTAATTCATTAAGGCTTAATTATAGTGATAGTCGTGAGTTCTGCGCATCAGATTTTTTTTTTTTTTAATGATGAAAAGACCTTCAATGATAATTAATAATTTAAATGAATAGATATTTTGTTAAAATTATAATTATTACACGTGACAATGAATATCAGACATTTACCGCGTATTCTATAATCGAGTACCGTGAGAAGAAATGTAATTTTAATAAATAACAAAAAATCCTACTTGAATTATTCATTTGGAAAAAACATAAAAACGAGAATGATAATATCATTGTTTGCAAATTTTTACTTATGCTAGTTACGTAAAACCGTCCTTGATAATAACATACAAGTGGTGAAATATTTTTTTTTTTTAAATCAACGAAGTAAACATAAATTGAATTATTGTTTTAACCGTCAAACAAAAGCAAACAACACACGTTTGAAATTCTAGTTTACATTAACACAAATTGAATTAGAGCAATAAAAAAGTTACTTCAGATTTTAATTTTAATCGCATATTTTCTACGATAATGTAATATTGTAAATAACCTACTTCAAACTGGCTTTGTGTATTTCAAACAATAAAAATAAAAAATAAATAAAATAAAATAATGAGGAAAACGTTAAATTATTCGTTGTCGCTTAGTTTTAAAAATCTAAGAATCACGTAGAATTAAAAAATAAGAATGATATAGGGTTAAATTGTTGAAAATTTAAATGCTATAAAACACAGATAGTAATATGCGTTAAAAATTTTGAAATAGTTATGATGAACTTATATATTTAAATTAATTTGAAGGTATTATGAAATCGTACATAAAGATTCTACGGTAAACAAACCTAAAGTCATATTTGTAGTGGTTCAAATTTCTTTACCATTTTTGTTTTGAATAATAATCATTTATTGGTTTTTTTATTATCTTGGATTTTCTGAGTCCACATCTGACTTCAATAATTATTTCGCGATGTCAATAACTTAGCTTCGTTTTGTAAAACAGGCTAAGCGTAAAGCCGTGCATTTTGCGTAAAATAAAAATATTTCTAATAATTCATGCGAACCAAATAGAAGAGAACTAAACAGTTATTACAACCACCTTTAAAAAATAATAAATTATTTATTTATATTTAACCCCTAAGACGTTAATGTTTTAATTATTATAATAAATAATCTCAGATACATTAAAGCACCGTTAAACTTAGGTTATCGATCGATTATTTTAAACTTGCATCGGCATATTTTTTTATTTTGATACTTCAGTCATAAATAACACAGTATGGAATATTATTTTATTTTGTATCCTTCCTACTAAGGATATATTTATGTATAGCGTACTAAGTTATTCATTAATTCATTCATTGTAGATTTTAATGTAATATATACCAAGATTTTTAAATGAATACCTGATGGTTGGTTAACCTCGCCTAAAATTAAATAGCAGGAACCAACTTTATCACAAGAGCATGATAATAATTTTTAACTCAGATATAAATTAAATGCTCGTAAATTTTAAGAATGTAGGGTAAGAGAAAAAGTAACACTCACCATGAGTGCGGGAGACTATGAACTAGTATGTGGAACGACAAGAGAAACATTTAACACTGATAGGGGTTACCTGTTAACCCCACAATGGATGCCAATAGTTCCATCCGGTGAGATTTGGCGAGGCCTCTGACCTCTAAAGTGATACCTGCAAAGGTTTGATTATTGTCCCTATCATCATGTAACCACCTTAGGGTTTTTTCCTCATTACAGTAACCCTGCAATGGGTGCATTTATTTCTACGCGTACCATCTTGCGATACAACGCGTATTTTTATTACATAATATAAATTATGTTACAGAACATTAAGTTACATAAAAAATTAAATAAGTCAAATAAAACTAATAAATATAAACTTATAAATTAATCGTTTGTTGTAACAAATTAACAAAATAATACTAACTAATTGACTAAACAAAGAAACCAGTAACAAATAATAAATAATTCATTTGTTATAAATACTTAACGAAATAATAAAAACTAACTAACCAATTGATTAGTGTTAGTAACAGTGAAATTAAATTAAATAAAATTAATAACGAGTTATTGCCTGTTTCTATTTCTCTAATTCTGCATAGTCCACCCGGTCCACAAATTCATAAAATTTTGAAAAATATTTTGTAAGGAGGTCACACTTCGAAGGCGGCCATTGGTCTCCGTTTAGTAGGACTGTTGAGATCAGTTTGTGTCTATGTTTGTCCAGTTTACTGCAATCGAATAAAAGATGGTCGTATGTCTGTTCGCTTTTACCGTCACATTTACAGATTTTGTCGTCAGTTAGTTTGAATCGAAATAAATAGCTTCTGGCTCCTCCATGTCCCGTCAGGAATTGTGTCAGTTTGTAGGAATTTTTTTTAAGTTTAGTTCGATCGTCAATTGTTTTTATGTAGTCATAGGTGTGTCTACCTTTTGTTGAGATGGCCCATTTCGTATTCCATTTCTGCCTTGTTTTCATTGACAGAAAGTGTTTGATGGCGCTGATCGGTGCCTTGTCGTATGCTATCGGGAGAGCGGTGTCTCTTGCCGCCGCTTTAGCCGCTTCATCCGCTAGTTCGTTCCCAACAACGCCAACATGGGCTTTAACCCACTTAAAGCTGATGTTCATACCTTCATTATGACAAACTATTAGTCCATGTCTGATTTCCTCTAAGAGCCCTTCGTGTATGTTCATGTTCCTTAATTTCGATAGTGTTGTTTGACTGTCTGTCTGGATACAGAAGTTAGAGGTATAATGAGAATTTTTTATGTAGAGTACAGCCTGTAATAGTGCATACATTTCTGCCTGATTGTTTGAGCAATAAGGGCCTAACCTAAATCGCGCTGAATGCACCAGCTGCTGTCCTTCAAAAGCAAGGAAGGCAGCTCCTACCTTGTCTTGATCCTTGCTACCGTCAGTGTAAATGTTGATGCCGCTATTCGGGCTGGTGTCTGTAATGTTAGGCTTCGAAATATCTTTTTGGTGAATCCAAAGTTTACACGGAATTTTGTGTTCAAATTCATGAATCGGAAAGCTTAATAGATTTTTGCCTAATGTTATAATTTCGAATTTATTTAGTATTTCATCGGAAAGTATGGAAATAGGGGTAATGTTAGCGAGAAGGCAAGATGCGTCATATGAAATAGTTTTTGTATCCTTTAATAATTTTGATAGCTATCATTCTTTGAACTGATTCTAGTTTTTTTAAGTTCTTTTTGTGAGAAAGTCCTTTATGCCAAACTTCTATTGCGTATGTCATAGTTGGCTGAATAGCAGCTTTGTAAATTGTTGACAATACTTCGGAGTTCAAACCCAAGTTAGTGCTGCGGAGTTTGATAAGCCATGGACTATTTTTAACAGCCTATTTTTTAGGTTATTAATATGTAGGTCCCAATTTAGCTTTCTCTCCAATGTCAATCCCAAATATTTTATTTGATTAACTTGAATGATGGGTTTATTGTTTAATACAATATGTAGATCTGGTACTCGATGTTTTCTACTAAATACAATAAATTTTGATTTTTCAGGTTGAAAAGTGAGTTTGTTATTATGTGCCCAAATAGTTAGTTTGCGTAGAACTTCATTGCATTGTACTTGTAGGTGAAAGAATAGATTTGATTTGAAGAGGAGAAGAATGTCATCGGCGAATACGATAATCTCAGCTTCCTCCGGAGAAACTACACTGAAAATTCCATCCATTATTAGATTCCAAAGCAACGGGGAACAACATGAGCCTTGTGGCGTGCCTCTACTTTGCCATTTACTAGAAACTGTGTGACCAACCTGAATCTGGCTTCTTCTATCGGATAAGTAATTTCTTATAATCAAATAAATGTTTCGAGGGCATGACTTCTCATGCAAAGCTTTAAGAATCGAAGGCCACCAGGCATGATCAAAAGCTCCTTTAATGTCTAGCGAGACGGCTAGGATTTTTGATTTCGATAGTAACGAAGTCTCAACGAAATTGACGAGTTTATATAACGCCCCTACTGTGTTTTTTTGAGGAATGAACCCAAATTGATTTTCATTGAGAGGAAAATTTCTTGTTAGATGTAATAATAATCGAGATCCAACGAGTTTTTCCATAATTTTACCTGCAACAGGAATGAGTGATATTGGCCTAAACTGGTTGCAACTAGAACCTTTAGGTATTAGAACTATTTTAGAGACTTTCCATGGTTTTGGAAAAGCACCTGTATCGAAACATTTTTTGAATAATTCTGAAATAAATTTAGGATAAATGTTGTATACTTTTTTGAAAATCAAGGGTGAAATTCCATCTATCCCTGATGCTTTGTTTTCGATTAATTGGTTAATGGCAGTTTCAATTTCCAATTTTGTTAATGGATCGTCTAATTCAGTTTCCGGGATTGAATTGGCTATTGTTCTTGCAGTTTCGTGGTAGTCTGTTTCTGTTTCTCGATCATCAGTTGGCAGGAATTTTTCGATTAAGTAATTTAGAGTATCTTGCAAATTTTCTGTAAAGGAACCGTCTGGTTTTTCAATCGTTTGTAGCATTGTGGGTAACCTTATTTTACCGGAAGCATATTTATAAGGAAAAGACCATGGTTTTTCTTTACCAATGCTGCTGCAGAACTCTTTCCAAGAACTTAATTTCTGTAACTTTATTGTTTTTTTATATAGGTTTCTTTGCTGTAGATAGGCGTCCCGCCTAGCGTTTCTTAAAGTATTGTCTTTCGTTTTTTGGTAGAGTTTCCTAAGATTCCTGGTTGTTTTCCGTAAGTGGCTCAGGTCCTCATTCCACCATGGAACTATTCTTTGAGACGTTTTATGTAAATTTTTGCAAAATAAAATATTACAAGTCTTACGGAGACATCTATTGAACATAATTACTGTCTTCTCTATGCCTAAGGTGTCGAGACACTTTATCAATATGTCTTCGTGTGGGATGTTCAAATTTTTTTCATTTTCGAAATGTAAGTCGACGTATTTTACCAATAATTCTCTGAATTTTTCCCAATCCGCGTTTTTAGTACAGTATTTTATTTCAGGCTTAAAAATCTTATGAGAATAAACATCTGCGTTAATATTGTAACAAATAGTTCTGTGATCCGATAGGTTTTCTTCATCCAGTATGAGCCAATCTTGGACTAACCGAAACATAGATTGGTTGCAAAGGGTCAGGTCAATGTTACTCTCACCAATGGTGGATGAGAAAGTGGACAGTTTCTGATTTTTTATTTATTATGAAGAGTTTAGAGCTAGTGATTAGGGCCTCTAAAGTTTCACCTCGTTTATTAGTGATGTTATCATACCATAGTTTGGATCGCGAATTCGAATCAACAGCTATTAAAATGTATTTGTGTTTAAACCGTGTCAGAATGTTTTCTATCTTCTCGAACTCTTTATTGACTTCAATATTTATATCAAAGTATGCGCTGACAAAAATATATTCCGTGTTGTTCCATACCAGTTCTACCACAACCACGTCCTCAAATGACAAATCATTTATTAATACTCCCTGAATGTTGTTGTTGGTAATAATAATAGATGCTCGAGGATTTCCATAACCTCCATGAAATATCTGATACCTTATCGGAAAGCCATATGTTTTATTAAGTTTAGTGTATGGTTCTTGCACTAAAATAATATCTAGGTTACTACGATGTATAGTGTGTAACAAGTTCCAGGTAGCAGTGGTTGAGTGATGAAGGTTAATTTGTGCCAATTTTAAAATAACCTTATGTCTACACATGATTGATAAAAAATTAATCTAAATGATAACAGACTAACCTTGCACTTGATAGTGACGAACATGTTTTCTATGACAAAGTAAAAATTATTGAGTACCAAATAAAGTTTTTGTACATTGTCAAGACATCCTTTACATATCATTAAGTATGGGGTTAGGCTAGTTCTAATGTAGCTGTACAGTTTGTCAGTCATAATCAGTATTAGTAATAATTCTGTCAATGGCCGCCTTAAAAGAAGGACAATTTTTAGACATTGATGAGTGATTGATATCTACTTGC
Organism: Piezodorus guildinii; assembly: GCA_023052935.1. Taxonomy (NCBI): domain Eukaryota; kingdom Metazoa; phylum Arthropoda; class Insecta; order Hemiptera; family Pentatomidae; genus Piezodorus; species Piezodorus guildinii. Next base: position 71,395,465 of record CM041293.1, read on the forward strand.
CTCTTATTATTGACTCTACTATTGAAACTTACACAATTGATGCACTTGTGGACCTCGGACCTACATTCCTTGAGGGCGTGGGGTCCCGCACATAGCGGACAGGTCGGCTGCGCGGACTTGCAGAACTTTTTGACGTGGCCTATCCTAGAGCAGATGAAGCACCTCGGGGCAGAGTAGTAGTCCTCCACCGGGCAGGTAGCCATGTCCACGAACGCTCGTCCAGCCAACTTCCTTCTCGCTGAAGGGGTTATCTCCACAACTGCGTGTCTCCAAACTCTGATTGGTGGCCCTTTGTCGTTGATTTTATTCCTGTTCGAGATAACAGTTCTCAATTTTATATCTCCCTCTTGTAATCGATTTTGTTCGATAATAGTTGGGAGAATTTCTTCTTTCTTCAAATCTTCAGGAATATTTTTTATAATAACAGTAGGTCGGTTCTTCTTTAATTCTTTAATCTTCAAATTGGTCCCTTGTTTGTTATTAATTTCTGCTGTAATTAATTTAAGATCAGCCTCGGATTCCGAGCCTACAATTAATCCACCATTTTTTGTTTTTCTGAATGTTTTGATTCCGACTCTTAATTTCCTCGGATTAATTACATTTTTGAAAAGGTCTTTAGCATCATCAGTGGTAGTTGAGTTTACTTTTTCTATCATGACTATGTGTTCTTTAATTTTACCTGGTTTGTTGTTTGCAATATCAGCATACGATGGAACAGCTCGAGGCATTGAGGTTAGGTTTAATATTCCTTGCATCTCTTTTTCCAGACGTTGATTGTCGCTGCGAAGATGCTCAAATATTAATTTGAGAGAGTCTATCCTTCTATAGATGCCTTCTTTTATTGCGTCTTTAATCTTCAACTGTGCTAAACTACTAAAAAAACTCCACAACTTCTAAAAAATTTGACTCGTCCGACGCCATGTTCCTAAGGGACTCTCTTGATAAAGATAGTTTCTTTATGTGTAAAACTGAGGTCTCAAAGAGATCTTATTTTGGTAGTATAAATTTTGTTATAGTAGCAAATATGCACTTACGTGTAAATTCCTGTCACTTTTGAATAAATGTTCACTATTATAAAACTGTTCACTATTTATCACTGTTATTTTTGTCAAATTGTTTGTAAACAAAGTTATGCTTCACTGATTTGAAGGGTCACACACAAAAGGGCTCATGTAACCACCTTGTATAGGTGCGAATTAAGGTAATAATTCCTTGCAAATTCCTAAACCAATAAAGCAATATTTAAAAATAAGGACTTATGTTGAATTCATACAGAGCTAATAGAAATAATATTATAAAATATAACTATAATAGTTTAAAGATGTACATTCTATCATTGTTTCTATTTTTAATTAATAACAATGTGAGTGTATAATATACGGGCACTATAGATAAAATTAAAATTTTTTTATTTATTTTGATAATTAAGATTATTAAAAAAAATAAAATTAAACTTATCCACTATTTAAAAATCTTTTCAGCTTTAATTTATTCCTGTGATAAATTAAATACCTGTGATATGTGATCTCATATCACGATTACTATTGTTCATTTTGAAACAAATTGTAATATGTATATCTGAATAAATACAAAAAAAAAAAAAAATAATAATAAAAAATATTTAACGTTCTAAGCTTCATTTCTCACCTATTTTAACGCAATTTTATCTAGCTTAATCATTATTCTCGTCTCTCCAAATACAATGAATGTTACACAAAAATTCTATATGATTTCATTATTGATGCGCTTCTGACTCAAATTTAATTTAATTAAAAATAAAATATAATGGAAAATAGTTTTTATTCCGGGACTAATAACAGTAATGTAAAATTGAAATATATAATATGGTAGGGCAACAGACAAAATTAACTTAATTAATTATTACGGTATATGCAGATTAGTTGAGAGAAAAAAAGAATATGAAATATTAAACAACAAAAACTAACGAAAAAATAAATAAATAAAAGATTCTATGAGATTAATTGTGTTAAACGAAGTGAAAAAAAAAAGTGAATTTATGATAAACAAAATTTAAACTTTGGGACAAAACAATTTTTTTTCTTTTATTAAAAATTTGACATGTACCATTGGAATATCTCAATTGCTAAGCGTCTCTTTGGGGTGACAGAAGGTATTAGAAAAAAAACAGCATTTTAGTCTTTTTAACCATTTTTTTCTGTCATCGAAAAATAAATTTAAAACTGAATGTAATAAAATAGAATTTTAGTAAAAATAAAGTTTTATTTGAAATGGTATGAATAAATACTCCATTAAGTAAAATTGATAGGTTTTGAAATGGACAAGAAATAAAGATAAAAACATTAGCAAATGAAAATTAAAAGCTGGAAAAATAGAAATAGTAAAAGTATAAAAGGATTCTTCTCTGAAAAAACTATTATTGGACTAACTTTATGCGCTTTGGACTAACGTTTGAAAATATTATTCTAATAATTTTGTAGTTTCCTCAAGTTGTTAAATTCTGTAGACCATTCGACCAATATCATGATAGCCTTCCTCTAGCCTTGGCGGATTCGAACCTGCAGGTGGCCCTAAGATTTTTTAATGGGAGTTAAAAATCCTTAGTTATGCTGTCCTTCCGAGGGGACGTAAAAGGGTGGTGTCGAGCCTGTGCGATTAAAGATTGTATTGTTTCTGGGACAAAGGTCCAGAAGGGAGGTGATAGGCAGAGATCACACTCAACCGCTACCAGATTTTCTCACTACATTACGCGTACCCACTTTGCGAGACTAGATGGAGTCACCCAACCCATATGCTGCAAGGAAAGACGGCATGCGACCAATGCCTTCAAAATCAAATCCTTTGGAGCCAACCTAACATAGTGTCACTATTTGGGTTCAAGGGCAATGACGGATTATGGCTGCTCGGGATCAGCAGGAGCACGAGATCGTATTTTTCTATTTTGATTATGTATAACATATATCCCATTCTAGATAAATAGTATTTCAACTGAATTACGCTTTTGTGTGACAGATTGGACTAAACTTACCCAGCACATAATAACTCACGCAGGTATTCCCAAACGGGGTAAGAGGGACAAGATATACGCCTGATTTCTGCTCCTTCACTGATCGCAATCACCTCGAGACGATTTCGAACAGGAAATATAAAATAAAATGACAATAATGCAAATATTATTTTTCAATTGTATGCTTCCAAGGTGTGAGAAAAGTATGAACTGACTAATGATACATATAATTAAAATTTAAATTATAATGAGTATATTGTATTTTCTGTTGTCACAACGATTCTAGAAAATTGTGATTAATCGTAATAACTCTGAATTACAGAAGGTCTTAAGTAAATAATAAACAAATATTACAAAGTGGCAGGCCACAAAGAATGAAGTAATATCCAGACGATGGAACCTCCACGGATCACAAGGCAGACGTAAGACAATTCAATAGACTACCATACAGCGTTCCAGATAGACGGTTATTGTTTTACTATAATGGGACTTTCGTTACGCCTAAACAATTAGGTCTGTATCTCTTTACAGAAAGTAATTTACGATCGGTTAATTAAAAAGATTATTTTTATTTTTATTATTCCTAAAGGAAAACAAAACAAACATTAAGAAGAATAAAACAATGAGCTGTAAAAAATTGCAACGAGTGATAATACCAAATATAAAAAGGATTTTTAAATATTAATAACACAAATTTAAACATTACAATAGAAAATTAAAAAAAAAAAAAAAAAAGAATTATCTCTACGATCCATAACTTTTCTAGCCTGTAGTACTTACATTCATATCTGTTTCTAGGTCAACGACCTTGCACGGAGGTTATAAAACCAAGAACAAGCTCAGCCGCCCGATTATGTATACCATTTTTTTATATATCCAATTCAAAGAGGCTTGGTGAGCCACAGAGGAGGGTCTCTCCACCCACTTTAGGGCTCGTACTACAGCTGAAATGACAAAATAAATAATTATTCTGTCACAGCTGGGGTTCTAATCCGGGATCCGGAAAACAGCAATCCAACCAATCTGACTAAAATGCCCCTAACTGGGCTATAAGAATTATTTTAATTAAATTAAATTCGTTTTTTTTTTAATTATAAAAAAAAAATCATGTCTTGAACCCGAAAGTCAAATTCCGATCTCGATGAGCTGCATCAAACTCAAAAGAATCATCTCTGAAAATCCAAAAGCCCTTCTTTTTAACACTATCTTCCTAACTGCGTGTCGGACCTACCCTAGAACATTAACAAGTTAATGTAGTTAATAAATAAACAATGCTAGTTGAACTTGTGAGCTATCTTTATAAAAGTATATTATTGCCCTTTGATTACAAGATATGATTTCTCTTTTCTAATTTTCCACCTTAATATTTGTATTTATATCTTAATATTTTGCTCAATGTCGTATTTTCGGAAATTTAAATATGGAACATTCTTCTTAATTTTACCCTAAACGATCAAAAACCCAGGCGTGGGTATATAATGTAGCAATATATAACATTTTGATTATGGAAATTTCAGTTAGGCACCCAGCTAAGTTATTTGTGTTATAACTTTCTACATATATTTTTTTTAATCGAGGGTGTTAGACCTGTTTTGTAATCGCAACTAATCAATTTTTAAAAATGTGCGCTCCAATTAAATAAAATTTGAATTTCTTCTCCAATTTATTTTATCAATATATAATTTTTATTGCCTTAATTACGAAAACGTAAATAATTTATACGTTTAAGCGTCACCTGAGTACAAAGACGTGCGTTGTAAATTTCAGGTGTTGTAATCGTCTCCTATTTCCAAGGACTTCTCGCACTCACAATAAGTTAGATGGTTTCCAATGAAACATCTAGAGTTATAAAATTTAAATTTAAATTTTAAAAGACTTCTGTTTCGAAACTTAGTAAATATATTTTTATCTATCTTATCTCATGCATGACTAGGTGTGTTAGGTTTTAAAAAACAAGGTTTTCTATGACGAAATCCTGAAAAAAATTCTAGAACTATCTTCGCAATTGATAAGTTAAACCTTGACTAAGTTTAACTAAAAAAGAAAAAAGATAAGAACGTCTCCAACTAACAGTTAACTCACTATCCATATACTAAATTTTTACTTCCACTTACTTATATATAAAACTAGCTGTGTCACGCAGCTTTGCTCGCGAATATAGCATTTCGTATTAATTTATGTGCGTTTGTAGTGATATTGGCTATAATAAATATCAACTATCAGCTACTCTTTGTTATCATTTAAAGCCCGATCTTGACTTCTTCCTGTCAAATTTACAATAGCAAACCAGTAGAAGTGGTTATATCCATAATCACTTAATATGTAAAAATAATCGTCACAAACCATTTTTAAAAAATAAATAACAATTGAATATATTTTCATAGGAACCTACACTCGAAACAGATATGAAATGCTTAATTTCTTAAAAGGGTCGGTCGCCTGTATGTATTGACCAGCCAGGTGCCCTTAAGATTTTTTAATGAGAGAAAAAAACAACCTTAGTTATGCCCTCCTTCGAAGGGGACGTAAAATGGTGGTCCCAAGCCTTTGCGATTCCATGAATTCGTTAAAGATCTCTACCCTAACTAAACTTGGAGAGGAAAAAATTAGTCATCATACGATTAGCCATAGTAGTGACGTTAAGTACTCCCCAGTAGCCTCATCTCTCTTCGGACCAAATATTTTAGTACCTTATTTTCTAAAACTTTTAGCCGTTGTCCGTCCTTCAAAGAAAGCGGCCACGTTTCACCGTCGGAAGAATAACAGTTTTATTCTAACCTTTAAGTTTTTAGACAGAAACTAAATAATTTCGAAACTGAATTATAACACGCATTTCCCGCGTTTAGCCAGGACTTTTATTTCCTCCTGGATTTTTTTTTTCGTTATCATTCAACCTAAATACTTAAATTTCTCTACGTGTTCTAAAGTATACCCTAAAATATCAATATCACTATGATCGCCACTATCTCTGCTACAAATAATATATTTTGTCTTTTCGGTATTTATTTCGAGTCCTATTTCTTTACCGGTTTATATTAACGGACTTGTATTTAGTTGTTTAGTTTCCGTGTCTTCCTTTAGCAGTACCAAATCATCGGCGTTTCCCAGGACCGGGATTTTATCAACCAGATTTACCCCTTTCTCGGTACACGTCAAATCTTCTTTGATATATTCTAAAGCGATTTCGTCTGCGTCAATTTCTGTTATTATGATCGCTATTAAGAAGATTATAAAAGAATATATTTGAAAGAACTTCCGCGTAAATGACATTTTTAGTTTTATTTTCATGTGGCAGAAGAACATAATGATTTTCTCCACAACCCGATCTTGGCGTAAATCAATTCCTACGTGTTTAAATGTTTGGCCCTGTGGTTTATTAATTGCTACAGCAAAAGATAAATTATGGAGAAATTGAATTATTTTAAAAATAAAAAGTAAATCATTTGAAATCATTGGGATGCGAGGTTTTTTTTTCCCCTAATTTTTCCCGTTTTTTTCACTGATTCTTCACTCCTATTGGTCGCAGCGTGATGTTATATAGCCTATAGCCTCCCTCGATAAATGGACTATCCAACACAAAAAGAATTTTTCATTTCGAACCAGTAGTTTCTGAGATTAGCGCGTTCAAATAAACAAACAAACAAACTCTTCAGCTTTATAATATTAGTATAGATTATAGTAAGAGAAAGTATTGCGATCGTAACAATTTTCGAATCATAGTTAAAATAATAGTCCAAATAACCAAGTCACGCAAAAAGGTCTGTGTGTGTGTCATGTGTGGTAAGTCTAGCGCGAAAACGAAAAGACGTATGAAACTGAAATTTCATATTTAAGACAACTATAAGCCCGAGATGTTACAGCAACTTTTCATAAAAATCAGCTAACCAAAAGTAACTTTATACCATGCATTGTGCACACCATTTTAATTAAACTCGATTTATCAATGTAAAATTTAATGGGCTTTAATATCATGTAGGTTTCATTATGATTAGAATAGTCTGACAGAGCTTAAATGCCGATATTTTATATTTTCTTCATCTAAAGTACCTTTAATATTTTTTTGATATAATTTTTGGGTTTTTGAACATAAAAACAGTAATATAACAGTAAAAAAAGTAAATGTACCTTTTTTAAGCTAAAGATTTAAGAAAAAGTATTATCTTATACAAGAAATTGTAAAAGTTAACGGAGAGTAATGAAAAGCCAATAAAACTAAATGATTATGGTATATAATATTGGGTTGATGCAAAATTAATGCAGGTTTTTAGTAGGTATTGTAAATACGCCATATCTTTACTTTAACCATATATATTTAATCAAAATAATTTCCATCTGAATCAATGCACTTTTGCCAACGTTCAACAAGCTTTCTTATTCCACCAGAAAAAAAATCCGAATCCCTGGACTCAATGAAATCACGAAAAGAATTTTCAATGTCGTCCTGGTTTTGAAAAATTTTCTCCCTCAAAAAGTTGTCCAGATGCCTGAAAAAGTGGAAGTCTGTAGGAGAGAGGTCAGGTGAATAAGGCGGATGTTGGAGAACTTCGTAGCCCAACTCGTGCAGTCGTCGAAGCGTTGGTTGTGCAACGTGTGGTCTGGCGTTACTACTGGCACCCACTTGGCCAACTTTTTTACCTTACCAATTGCTTCCAAGTGGCGTACAACTGTGGATTGGTTCACACCGAGTTCCGCCGCCATTTCTCGTGTGGTTTTGGTTGGGTCTTCTTCCACTTTTGACCTCAGCTGGTCGTTGTCCAGAGCAAGATGACGGCCCCGACCTTCCTTGTCTTCGAGGTCGAAATCTCCTCTGCGAAACTTCTGGAACCAACGCTGCACCGTGCACTCATTAATAGCCCCCTGACCCCACACTTCATTAATATTACGAGCCGTTTGCGCAGCGCTGCGCCCTAATTTAAATTCGTAAAAATAAATTTGACGAAAATCGCACTTTGACATTTTCGATTCAAGACCTTTGAACACACTGAACAAAACGATTTTACTAAACAAATTCATGGTGAAAAAGAGGGTATTAGATAAGGTTTGTTTTGGTATAATAATGATCAATGTTAGGATTAGCTTTGTTTACACAATTGGAATTAAGATATTGCAATAGAGGAAACCTGCATTAATTTCGCATCAGCCCAATAATATAATAGAAAATTGAATAAAACACATGTTTCTATTGAAATACAATGTAATTATTCTTTAAAAATTTGTTTATATCTCTAAATGAATTGAAACATTTTAATATCGATTTTAACAATGGAGGTAATTGAAAGTTGTGTGTTGCGCGCACCAGATTATTTAAATAAAAAACTAAACATTACAAACAAAAAAAAAGTTTGCGAGTAAGTGAATACTTTTGGTTTGGTATTTTTAGCAATTAAACTTTGTAATCGACCGATTAATTTGTTTTAAATAAGTTAAAGTTAATGTTTTGATCAATATAACTAAAAAATCCTCCAACTTTTGCAAGACTTGATTTGTTTCAGATATAGAATCAAATCACCCCATGACGATCCTCGAAAATAGAGATTACTTCGTCATTTTTGTTCAAAATGGCAGCCGGTTAGAAATTATAATGTACTCAGACCTAAATCTTTAGGATGAACCAGATACACCAGATATTTTTTGTAGAAATGAAATTAACGTTAATAATAAACAATTTTGTGATTTTTAGTTTATTCCTCTTTCAATCCTATAAGGATTTCCCGCATCAGTTTTGATCGAATAATCATCAAAACGCAACCCAGATATAGTGAGACGACAATAAACATTCTCTTCGTTTCTCATTTATTAGGCCACATAGCAATATCAAGGTAAGCAATGATCACTGATTGAAAAGACCGTGAATATGGCGATCCGGTAGTAGTGTATAGAAACATGTGGGTCAAGATCTAACCACTCTGTAGTTAAGAAGGTATAATAAGGACGTGAATGTATCACGGTGTATAAAAGGATAATTAAAATATTATCTGTTCGTAACCTTACATACCTAACAATTCCCGACAAACCTTCGAGACGTATGAAAAGAAGATGGCCGCGGAACCTCCAAACAAAGAATAGACATGGAATAGCTGCGTACCACAGAACATATACGTACAATACAACAGAGCCGCTGCACTGATTCAGATATGCAGACCAGATTCACACCACCACGCTAAGCCCTCCTCCACCACTCCTACCCTCTCGTCACTTCCTCTGTATATTATTTTTAACCAGTGTATTCAAAAATATAATCAAATTTATTTAAGTTTTTGTATTACATTAGTGAAGGAGGCGACGTGGTCTAGAGGATAAAGGACCAGTCCACTGTTCTCCAGGTCCTGGGTTCGAATCCCGGCTATGACAGAAAATTATTTATTCTGTTGATTTAGCAGGGGGCGACCATAGGGTATAAAGACCCTCCTGGGGCAGACCCAGCCTCTTTAAAGTGGGTACCCTACTTGGGGAAAAAATCTGGCGGCAGAGTGTGATCAAAGCCTAATCACTTCATTGCACGGCGGATGGCCGAGAAATACTACGAATCTCTTTATGTACTGAGCCCAAGACCCTTCATGGGTAGTATAGGTAAAGTTTTTTTGTTACATTAGTGTAATAATTTAACGTTTATTATTAGTAAAACGTATAACTTTCCATAATTTATAACTTAACCGTAATTTGTAATTTAAGAGTTGTTCAGTTTAATATACTTAAAATATTAAAAACTCATACAATATTTTTTAAGGCTGGTTTTAGTTGTTTTTACTAATAAATACATAACTATAAGGTATAATGAGTCACCATTTAACAGTTAGTGCATTCAACATTATGTGCAGCCAACGGACATCTCCTTTACAAATTACATTCAGTACTTTCTTATTATTTTTTCGGTTTTTTTTTTAGATCTCATTTATTAAAGTGAAAAAAAATTATGATGATTTTGTAATTTTATGGGTTAATAAATTTTATTTTATTTTTTAATAAAAACTAATGATCAGTTGGTTTATAGTCATTTCTCGTCTATCGAGCTTTCTTTGTGAAATAACCGTGAAAGACCTTTTCAAATCTTTGAATCTTGATATCGGTCCAGGATAGGATAAAGTCTGTTTCTCAAGGATATCTGATGAACCACAATCTTGATATACCATCTAACATAACAAATGTACACTACTTCAATGAATATACTAATATTATTTCTTGTTTAGGAATAATTGTTATAGTAAAAAAAAAAGTTACTACGTATTTTAAATAAATGATTTCCAAAACCTTATTCGTTGATACTTGAGACATCTAATTTTGAGGACTTCTTTTTTTTTTTCTCTATCTTTGTCGACCACAAAGGTTTATTATTGAAAATAACAAACCAAAAATGGATAACTAAATTTCATAAAGAAGAAAATAAATCATTTTAAAAACTTATTCGATGATGAAGAAATAAACTAAAAATAGTACTTTACCTGAAGAAAATATCAGACACTTTTGGATAGACAGTAATTTTTTTTTTTTTTAATATTTACTATTTTAAACACTTAATAAATAAAAATCCTTATTATTATTACAAATTTAGCTAAATTCCTAAAGAGGTGTTGCCATTTTGCACATTCAAGCTGATTGTCTATATATTTAACAAAAAGTAAATATCTGAAATGGACAGTGCACAATTTCAGGTCCCGAGTCGTCTTTTTCTCTTGCCGAGATAATTTCGTTTTACTTTCTGCTAACCCCGAGGAAAGGTTATCTCCGGAGCAAGGAAATTGAGATTCCCGAAAAAAGGCAATTATTTTCTCAATCCTTCACCACCTCAATCAAAGCGCAACAAGGAATTTCCAAAAAATGTATTTAAAAAACATTTTGACGAATCAACTAAGGATATTAGATAAATAGTTTCTTAATTTTTCACGATCTGTGCAGAATCCAAATGTTAAGTTTGAATCCCTGCAATTAACAAATGAGTAAACAACGTACCATTTCTACAAATAATTCGTTTTTAAAAAGTCTTGCAGAATGAGAATTAGGTTATTTTATTTTATTTATTTATTTTTTGCAGATACTTAAAATTAAGATATTTTTTGCTTTGTTTTTAATAATAAATCCGAAGGTTCAATGTCAATACCACTAAATTTCGACGACAAAATTTCGTCCAATGATCACTATCCCCAAGCCCAAGCCTCCAAGATAAAACTCAACACAATCCTCCCACCGACGCTCCGGACTAACAAAAAAAAAAAAAAAAAAAAAAAAAAGAATTACACTAGCAAAAAACACTGATAAAAGTATTAAATAAATAAATCATCAAATTAAATTGCAAGATACAAAGCAAACGATAAAAAAATATCATATAATCATTGGTATGTTTATAACCACAGATATATGCACTAATACAAAACAGAATATAAAAGTCAAACTGATAATCCCACCATTTTTTTTAATCTGTTAAAATAAACCACATCAAATGTACTCTAAGAATGTTTTCTAATTTGCTAAAAACAAAATCCTTGAAATCAGATCAAGAAAAGCAAAATATGAATGAACATTTATGGGATAAATTGTCAAACCTCTAAGCTCCTTCTTTTTTTTTTTTCCTTCTGTTAATAGCTGTAAGTAATGGATAACAAAGAATAAATGACATTTATAAAACCTTGACTTAAAGGCTTCAAAGACCATTAGAAGAGTCGTACAGAAATTTAATGACCCTGAAGTATAAAAAAAAAAAAAAAAATTGTAAAGCAAATTAAGTTACTATGTAACTAAATTTTAAAGAAGTTCATTTATTTGGCACATTTGTTATATTTAGAATTTAATTAGTTTTGAGATGATATAATTTTTTTTAAATATTATAATTGACTCAACATCGAAATACTTATAATATTCATATTAGATGGATTATCGAAGCCAAAGGTTTTAAGGTAATTCTTAACTCTTTTCACCAACCACTATCAAAACACAATTTTAAAAAATCAATCTTCGTTAAAAATGTAAGCTCAATATAACATTAATAGGATCATTCGACATATCAATTTGACATTTATTTATTCATAACAAAACGTCAAAACATACCGCTAAATTTTAGCTTTTACCACTCCGTTGGCGCCGCTCCGGCGACATAGAGATTATTCAAGTAACTCAGATGTCGCGGGAGCTGCGACTTATGAAGCGTTGATTTCCAAAAGGTACTGTAAAAACTCTAGGAAATTTCACAGGAGGCACGAAAATACTATATTATAGAACTAGCTAATTTGATTCTTTTCGCATTAAAATCTAGAATTTTTTTTTACTATATTAATCAGGCCATATTAAAGTTATGAAATAAAATATTTTAGTATACTTAACAATAAAACCAAAAGTGGAATTTAGTACCTTTAGAAAATAATTGCATTTCGAAATCGTGTTTTTAAAAGATTTGTGACTTCCTTAGATAAAATCGAATAGAAGATTTAGATAAAATTAAATAATGATAATACAAATATATAAAAAAAAAATTCGTAAAAAATGTCCTTTAGTACCTTTTGGAAATTAACATCTCATATACAAACGGTATAAATTTTTCCTGCTCTGAAGATAAGGAGTCCCATTACAGGGAGGCTCATATTTTCGCATTACAATCCACTGAGTTTCTTAAATTTCATAAGAAAAAAAACTGGAGTGATAAGGGTTAAAAGCCCATGGCTTATTGTGGAAACAAAAACACACAATAACAAGAGTAATACTATAATTTTCAGGAGTTGAAAAGCGGAAGTCTTACAGTTTTTAATGTACATTATTTATATGTTAAAAAACTAAATTTTTCTTTGAGATATAACGAGTCAAGAATAAATGGCTTTCAGTTATTTATTTTTATATAAAAAATAAAATATGAATTTCACAAAAATAAAAAGACATATTTTAATAGAACAAGGTTTTGAAATTACAAAAACCATGTTGGTTTAAGAAATTTATTTTATTAAACAATCGTTTCTGGCTCCTTTCATCATAAAATCCCTTCCCTATTATGTATTTTTTTTAGTCTTGTTCGATTATAGATGAATTTAACTTAGCCTTCGAAATTAGATAAGCAAAACTTTAAAAATGTCATAATTCGCACCCACCATTATCAAAAAAAAATAAAAAGAGTTTTACTTTTTTTTATTCATAACGTGTAGAAGTAGTAAACTATCTTACTCCATATGTTTACTTAATGAGATAAAGGAGATAAAACTTTAACTGACTGTTGATTAAATGACTCTGACGCAACGCACATTGATGTAAATGTGTCCTTCATTTTGGTACAACGACCTCTTTATAAAAGACCAACATCTTTCAAGTTTAAGAAGCATCAAAAATTTAAATACTATGCAAGGATATAAGAAGTTATTGGGTTATGTCACATGAAATGTCCGTTTTCAAGGTAAAGGATTTTTATTAAAAATACGATATGAAAACAAGATAATTTTATTCGAAGTATTTACCTTCTTTTTCTACACATTTTTCCCACCGTGACACCAACTTTTTTATCCCCGAACAGAAAAACTCTGAGCTTTGAAGTGAAACAAAATTTGAAAACGCACTTTTCACTTGATCATCATTTTCAAAAAGTTTTCCTTTGACGAAGTTGTCTAAATTCCTGAACAGGAGGTAATCTGTTGGAGACAAGTCGAGAGAATATGGTGAGTGCAGAAGAACTTCATAGCCCAGTTCTTTCAATTTTTGCACGGTATGTTTTGAAACGCAAGGTTTCACAATTTCGTGGGGATAAAAATTTCGCACAATAGGGAGCAGCGTGGTCTAGTGGATAGAGCACTAGTCTGCTGTGCTCCGGGTCCTGGGTTCAAATCCCGGCTGTGGCAGAAATATTATTTATTCTGTTAATTCAGTCGGGGGGCGACCCCTAGAGTATGGAAACCCTCCTGGGGCAGACCCAGCCTCTATAAAGTGGGTACCCAAATTAATTGGGGAAAAACCTGGCGGCTGAGCGTGATTAAGGCCTAATCACCTCATTGCACTGCCATTGGCCTAGAAACAGTACGAATCTCTATATGTACTGAGCCCAAGACCCTTCATGGGTTGTAGTGGTACAGGTGTTTTTTTTTTTTGTTTTTTTTTGTTGAAACATGGGGTCTTGCTGCCGCTCAGTAAGATCATGAGGCACCCATGTATCGAGATTTTTTACTTTCCCAATACACTTTAAATGTCTGGAAACGGTAGATGCACTTGCATTTAGTTGCGCTGAGAGTCCTTTAACTGTTTAGTAGGGATTTCCTTCTACTGGATGTTTGAGGACATCGTTGTCTATTACGGACGGAGGTCTTCCTCGGGGCAAGTTTTCCGAGTCGGTAACCCCAGCTGAAAACATAGCAAACCAACGTCGAATGGTCTGTTCATTAACACTCCCTTTCCCAAACGCCTTGCATATATTTATAGCGGCCTCAGCTGCTGAATGGTCGAGTTTAAACTCGTACAAAAATGTTACTCGAAAATCGCGTGTTTCCATGTTCATATTTGGAGGTATACTAAAAAGTGGGTAATTGATTGGGAAGCTAATGTTTATAATACAAAGGTAGAGGATTAGTAATTGTTTACTTTAAATATGTAAACATTCAGAAGAAAACAACAGAGACCTGCAAAATCCTTTATGTATTTCAGAAACTACAAAAACGGACATTTCATGTGAAACTACCCAATATAATACGCATACAAGGAATAACAGTAATACAAGTGTATATTTCGAGAATATTGAGTAGAGGGAACGAATATATACCCATATAGAAGAATAAAAGTGAATGAAAATAGGTCAATTCAATTAAAATCTTCTAGACCTTGTCGTTCAACATTTTTTTTTATGATTTTTTCACCGATTATTCTGCGTCTTCTGTTGAGCATAAAACCGTGAATAAAATATTTTACTACCGAATACTTTTATTGTTGCATCTGTTTTAAGTAAGCTTCAACGCTGGCATAAAACATGTGATGGGAAAATCTCTCTTATTCTGGTAATTTTGTAGATATCAAAATTAAAACAAAAATAATAAGGATATGCTTTATATTTGCTCACAACTTATTACCTAAATAGTGAAGTAAGAGGTTTAAACAATTCTAGAATATTAACAAAAACAGAGACTTTTAGCGAGTTAAAAGTTTACAAAGGAAAAGACTCCCTTAGATTAGTTTTTCCTATATAGCATAGTCATAGCCCTACTTCCTGTGAAAATTTCGATCTTGAGAACACAGTTTTTTTTCGAGCTTTATTAGCTTTCAAAAAATATAAAGCATATCCTTATTACATTATTTGTGTTTTTATTTAAAATCTACAAAACTACCGGAATTAGAGAGATTTTACCAACATGTGTTTACATCCTCATCAACATGTATGCTTTGAAGCTGACTGACACCAAAAGTAAATGCAAGTAAAATATTTTATCCAGGGTTTTATATTCAACAAAATATGCAGAATAACTGGTGAAAAAATCAAAAATGTTGAGTGGCAAAATAAATGAAAAATGGACGATTTGGAATAATAAGACGATTGATTTCATCTACTTTTACGTTGAATAAAAAAATTTAAAAAAACATTTAAGGCCAAACCTGGCGGTTCTCTGTCATTCCAGCCTAACTACAGCCAGGAAACTACGGATTCGAATTATCTACTATTCGTCATGGATTGAAACAGTAACACAACAGATTTTTATGTAATTTAATTTATTTTTTTACAACTTTCAAACTCAAAATTGACATTTATCCTTTTTATAAAATCTATAAATTCAACAATATGCAAAATGAGTTTTATCATTATGATAAGTCTTTTTGGGATTGGATTCGGACATTTCAGTCCCTATACTGACCAGCGACCTAAATCAATACTTTTTCGGAAATTAGGTAATTCGTAACATTTTTTGGTCATGCCTATTAGAAGATATAATATACTATTTACACTTGAGCTCCTTCTTTGTTAAAAGAGAAACAAACCTAAAAAGAAATCAATTGTGATGCTTTAAAACCGAAGACTTTTCAATGCAATGAAAGTAACAGAAATAGTCTCTTAAAACCAACTAGGAGTTAACAATATCTAAAAAATCTGGTGTGCACAACACGCTACTTTCACTTACCTCCGTAGTTAAAATCAATTTAAATAGTTTTTTTAAATACACTTAGAGATAAAAACAAATTTTTAAAGAATTAATTACATTGAATTTCAATAGAAACATATGTTTTATTAAAGATCCAATTTATCTGTGCTCAAACCTTAATTTCAGAAGGGATGAGAGACAGACAGATAACTATCCATACTGATAGTCAAGCTGCTATTGGAGCTTTGGGTAGTTATATAACACGGTCCAAATTAGTAGAGGAATGCAAAAATAATCTAAATATGCTTTCCCTGCTAAATAAAGTCCGGGTATATTGGGTGCCTGGTCACTCAGGCATCTTAGGAAATGAGAGAGCTGATAGCCTCGCGAGGAGGGGTTCTGCTCAGCTACCCCCTACACCTGAACCTGTGTGCGGAATTAGTCTCAGCAAAGCCAAAGGTCTGATTAAGGCGGCTGCTGATAATAGATCCAGGCAATGCTGGAGGGATACCGATAAGCAGCATCACTCCAAGATGTTTCTGGATGGACCCTGCAAAGAGAGAAGTCATACTCTACTCTCAATGGACAGGAAACCCTAAGGAGGGTAACATGGCTATACACTTTACACTGTCAACTTAATAAGCATCTCCACAATATGGGTTTGGTGGCCTCACCGACTTGCAGATTCTGCAAGAAGGATGATGAAACTGCATTTCATTTGATATGCAGTTGCCCAGAGATTGCCAGGACACGGTTTTACCATTTTGGTGTCGACCGTATCCCTGATCCCAAGTTGCGTGAACTGATTAACCCCTACAGGTTAGTCAGATTCACCAAGGCGCTAGCCCTGTATGAACAGTAGATTAAACGGCGCACAATAAGCCTAAATTGGCTGCAGTGCATTGGATCAGCCGACAAAAAAAAAAAAAAAAAAAAAAAAAAAAAAATCAATTTCATTATTATCTATGGCCGGCCTCACTGGCTATATAAATCAACAAGTTTCAGAACCTTCTTCTTGCCCATGAAAGATACTCGGGGACCGAATCAAATATGGGCTGTGTGACCTAAGTAATGAAGAGGTCTTACAAGGACTTACGAATTTATTGGAAGATACACTAAAAGATATGCAGTAACTCATGGTTAAATTTATAATGAGTCATAAATAATAATGCATGATTTTTCATTAAGCAAAATAAAAACAACAAACATATAAGATACTTCATTTAACCAAAATTACTACTACTTTGAATACAATTCTTCCAACATTTTCAATAGCAAGTTTTTTCTTCATCGGAATTGAATTTACCATAGAAGTTATCAACTCCAAAAACGTGTTAAATAATCCCTTTTCCTATAAATTCTTTTTTTTTTTTTTTTTTTTTTTGCTGACTTAAGAAGTGTCTAACAAAATGATAATTCTTAGGCGTGAGTAGGGTGGGAGTGGAAGAGTTTCATATCCAAGGTGCAAAAGTATTTGTAACCTCACACGTGATACATGAGGTCGGGCGTTGTCATGCAACAAAAAGGGCTCTTTCCAATTGACCAAAGAGGGATTCATTATTGCCAATTTCTCCAGTTATCACAAGTAACAATTCTGAACAGAAAAAGTTCGTTTTCGTTTCGGCCAAGAAGTCTTGCAAAAATTCAATTTAAACTTGTAACACAAAATTATATGAATATCACGTGATGACATCTTATTAAAGACTTAATTATTTCTAAGCAGCGGAATGCTACAGAGGTAAACAAACATTATCGTTTGGAATAGGATTAATAAATGATCATGTACAGATGAACAACCCAATAAACGTAAACAGTTTGTTATTTAGAGGGGTATTTTAAAAGAAACTCAAAATACTGCATAGCTTTCCGGACAATCCAATAATTTAGATTTTCTGCATTATTCTATCTTTTCATTTTCGAAACAAAGTAAATAAGCTATTAGTAAATGAGCTAAAATCAAAATAAAGATTAACGCCTATCTATAAAATATGACATTTTGCTTTTTTTAAATAAATAATAATATATTCTAGCCCTTAATAAACGGCTATAATATATTACCGAGGAGGAACTGACCCATGCGAGGCCTTTATTTATTTAACAGATAATTATCAATTAAAATTAGTTTCTTGAGATTTTTAATTTTAAGAAATTACGATGGCTCTATATCGAGAACCACCAAACTAGCTATTTTATTAAGTAAATAGCAAAAATAAGTCATTTAAAACTAATTTGATGATTTTTTAAAAAAAAAATCTACATTTGAAAAAAATATAAATGTTATTCTAAGCATCTAGTACAAAATATATTGAAGATATTAATGTTAGTATTCATTTTAAAGGGAATAAAGTTTTTGTAATTATGTAAATTTAATTAAACATTATTCAGCCCCATAATTACATAGTCATCACATAACAAGAACATAATCGACCTCAAAAGAGTTCCTCATATACACTGAATTTAGATGTGTTTTAACAGATGCTCAATATATTATACTTCGTTCCTACTGTTAACTGGTTAATATGTGTCAATACGATTTAAAAAGTAGAGAGAGAGAACAGAGAGCGATATACATGAAGTAATAACAAAATTGCAAAAACACACATTTTTTTTTTATTACCCCTTAAATTACAAAGAGGATTCATTCAATGAAATAACACGGCTAGTTCAAATAATATGCAACAAGAAAGAAAATTAAACATCAAAACTAAGTAATTAAAACAATCCTTTCAAAAATAGAATTATTTTCAGACAATGATTAAAACCTTACCCCTAAGGTGGTGGCGGTATACTGTTCAGCTAGACGCGGTTAGGACCTAAGGTATTGCATATGGTAAGGGATTGCAACCGGTTTTTACAGCTGTGACATTTCGAAATGAACATGATTTATTCTATTGTATTTTGAAACGTTGACTTAGTGCCATTGGTGATAAGTCATACTTTTAAACTTGTTCATTAAAGGTTTCTAGAAAGAAATATTATCTTATTACAAGAATATCATTTATCAATAATTTAAATTACTAATATCGATAAAATTATTGGGGAACTTGTTTAATCGGTTCTTGAATCTCTTTTAGGCGAACACAAGTAGGTAACTGAACTAAAAGATAATAATTTCTGAATAAATAATATTTCAAATCTCAAGTTCCTCAATTTAAATTAATAATGATTTTATTATTTTTTTTTTTTTATAAAATACTGGAGGGGCATACATTACTATATTATTACATAGGTTTACAAATAATTATTGTACTTACTTATAACGTCTAATTTGTAAACGTGTTCAAAACTCACCTGCAATAAAAACAAGAAATATAAATTCTCTAGTATAAAAAACATAATAAAATAAGAGATTACTACATTCTAAATCTACTATAACAAAATATATATATATATGATAACCTAAATCTACAGATATAAATTACACAACATCAATAAAACATAGTAAAACAGAAAATATAACAAATAACAAAAAAAAATCTGGTGCGGGCAACACACGACTTTGACTCACTTCGACTTATTAAATCAATGTAAATCATAATTTATATGATAATAATCGGGTGTTGTAGAATATAAGGAACTCAGCTTTAACTACATAACTATGAAATTCTACAAATATCAATATAATGTCATATTAATATGAAAGCACGTTTATGTAATGTATATAACAACAGTTATGCTCTTCTCTTCCTACTACTGCGGAGAAAGAGTTACAAAGAATGAAATAACAAAAAATATTCATCACATTCCTATTGATCAACACACAGAGGAAAGCTGTTTTCAGATTTCTATTTTCGTTTATTCAGATGTAAGCAAAGGAATTGGAGCGGATCAAATTTAGACGATACAGCACTTCAGTTTATAAAGCTGAAACGCTAGCAGAAGATAAATCAAAGATACGACGGAGAAGGGTGAATGGAGAAGGTAGGGGCGGGAGAACTCAACTAGACGATTCTACTGACGCAGAACTGAAGAATTCAAGACGATAATACATCATAATAATAATAAATAATAATAATATAATATATATTATATATATTAGATAATAATATTTATATTATATATATACAACTACATATATATAATCTTTAACTGCCCGACACAAAATGAAAATAGACGACAATTTCTTCAAATATTCATCCTAGAATCTTCTGACACCAAAGTCCATTGCTATACTGAGTATCGATAGTGTAGATAAGTTACATAAAGTGTACTATTACATGATAGGAGTTCAAAAAGTGCTCAATTCTTTGTCAATTCTATCCTAGAACATTTTCTATTTAGTGTTTATTTTTATTTTATCTTCAAAGTGATATTTTGCTTATTTTTTGTTTCTATTATAGCACCAGTAACTGTTTATTCTTAAATCTGTAATTCGTTTTTGAAAGTCAAATTGTTTTAGTAAATTTTTACTATTAATTAAACAATATGTATATAACGAAGGACAGATTTTTTTTATTTTATCAAAATCCTGGAGTTATGGATTAATTTTTTTTATTTACTTGGAAATTTTCAGCTGTATTATTTTATAACATTTTTTTTCCATTTGTTTATATTCTATATATTTTGTAAATATCTATATAAATAGGTTTTATTATTTTTTTTTTTTTTTGAACATTTATAAATAAAAATTTTTTTTTTGTCTCTCGGCCAGACATGTATATATTGAAGTGTATATTTACTGTACTACAATGTTATTCTTAAGGGACATGGTCCTAGAATAAAGTTATTTTACTATTATTATTATTATTATAAAGTTTTAAAACCATAATATTGTAATTTATAGCCAAGCTAGGCTCTATTTATATGGGGAAGCCCCAAAGACAAATAAAATTTCTATTCTATTCTATACGAAGTAATAAGTAACTATAAAGGTTTATAAGGTATTACTCATAAATATATGATACAACGTCAAAACTCGTTAAAAAAATCTGCTGCGGGCAACACACGCCTTTCACTTACCTCGGTTGTTAAAATCAATTAAAGAAATAGTAAATAAAGCGTGAATAGAAAAAACTTTAAATAATTACATTTAGTTTCTTTGGAAACATATGTTTTAGATTAAAAAATATAACAATATAAAATTGTTACGTACATTACTTAGTCTATGCCATATATGTTAATTTAGATCACCTTCCACAACAACGTTGTATATAAGTTATTATATTTTCCCAAAATCTTTAGGTTTCCAACGATAAAAAATACATATATACTGATGTTCTAAAAAAAAAAAGTCCTAAAAACCCTTTTTCTCTCTTTTCTCCTTGGTTACCATATTCGTTCAGCTTGAATATTTATCCGTTTTTTATCAATGCTTATAAGATATGCAGTTAATTTTTAATAATCTACAAAATCAAAGGAACTTTAAATGAAGAAAATTAAAAAAGTCGGCATTTAAGCCATCTCAGACTATTCCCAAAAGTAATAAAACCTACATGATATTAAAGTTCATTAAATTTTACATCAATACAGCGAGTTTAGACAAAATTGTTCAACCCGTTTTTGAGAAAATCGTAAAAAGGTTCAAAATGTGTGGTATAAAGTAGTTCTTCTGGTTAGCCGATTTTTATTAAAAAATTGCTGTAGCATCTCAGGCATAAACGCTCCTGAAATATGAAATTTCAGTTTTATAAAACCTATTTTTTTCGAGCTAGACTTAGTCCCCTCCCTCCCTTCTCTCCTACACACACATTTGTACTCAAGGGACCCTGAACGTGTATTTCCGGTGAAAATTCGAAAGGTTTCACGATCGCAATACTTTTCCTTACTTTATAATATATTCTATATATTATAAGTGAAAATAATAATATCAATAACTGAATAACGAGATAAACTATTATCACTCTAAAAAGAAAAAGTATGAATTAAAAACATACGAAAAAAAAAAAAAATTAAATCATATTACCAATTCTAAACCAAAGTTTTTGGACTTTGGTCTATCATATCTCCGAAAATCTGGGTTAAGGTAAAGGGATACGAATTTTTTTTTTTTTTTTTTTTTTTTTTTTTTTAACAATGAGTTTGCCTTAATTGGTCTGTATAATTATTTTTTTAGCATGTTATGTTTTTTAGCATTATAGGATTTCAGAAATTTCATAATAAATATGAAATATTATACATAAATATTCCTGGAAGACCGACCGAAAAGATCGAAAAGCTTATCAAGAATTCTGCTGATTAAGAGGAATCACAGTATTTATATTAAACTTATAGTTGAATGTACTATTATGAAAAAAGCATTATGTTTTTTATATACCGCCAGACATAAATAAATAATCATAAAAAAATAAAATATGAAAATTGTAAACTTAAAACCGACAAATGGATATAATTATTTGACCATTTCCATTCGCCTACAATACGCCCCCACAATTGGAGTCCAAACTTTCAAACAGAAAATAAATTGTTGAAAATACTTAATTGTTTCATTTACTGACCGCCACCCGGACTAATTCCTACTAGTAATTCTTGACGGTCTTCTAATTATACCCACTATGATGAAAAGAACAAGGGATCGTCAGTTTCCATTCGCCTAAAATACGCCCTGGTATTGACCAGCAATGGGGATCAAAACGTTGGAAGAAAATAAATGGTTCTAAACTACTTAATTGTTTCATTCACTGACCGCCACCCGGACTAATTCCTTCTAATATTAGTGGAACATTTTTCATAATCAACATTTTTTTACAATTCATTAATAACTATGACTATGATAGTTAATTAATAAATTAAATTAAATTAATAGATGGACCAAAACTAACTGAAATATATTAAGTACACCAGGAAGTGAAGTCAAAATGATTTAATCAGTTACTACGGAGCTATTTAAAAAGATATGCTAACATTTTTATTTCAAATATGACTCGAATTCCTCAAGTTTGTATGTTTATATATTTAACGTCACTTTATGCTACTATGGCTAATCGGACGATGCTACAGTGGGAGTCCTAAATTTTGCCTATCCAGGTTTTATTAGGATAGGGATCTTTAACGAGTACCTGACATCGCACAGGCTCGGGACCACCTTTTAACGTCCCTCCGAAGGACGGCATAACTAAGAATTCCTCAAGTATATCTAACGTTATTATCATATTGAAATATTATAATAGATTAAATAAGGTCGAAATAAGAACAAATTAGACAAAAACCTAACCGTACAATAAAAAAAAATAAAACTATCACATTTTACTACAAAAATATTTATTAGATGGAACATACAACGAGGATGGACCATATTTTGTAGTATATCGTTAAAAATAATAATTCTTTGAAGGAAAATAATGAAGATTCTGAATTTTTTTAATTACTGAGTACTAATTTTTTTTATCTTTTATATCATTATTTGGATCTATCGAGAAGTAAATCAGATAAGCAGAGAGTGAAAAAAAAAAAAAAAAAAAACCGATCACTGAAATATGCAACAGGAATCAGAGCAATATTGAGGCCACTGAAATTTACATGAAGTGACAAAAGAAGACAATTTGCAATTCTAATCTACCCATCACCTGCTCTATTTGAACTCTCAAAAGGAACAGAAGTTAACCAGTAATGAGAAACTGGGAATCAGAATAGGTGAAAATAACCATAATCAATTACAATAATAAGGTATATGAAATAATACAATATGATGTTATTTTTAATTAATAGCTTAAAATTACTATCTCTTTTCAGGAAAAAAAAAAAAAAATCATAACCCGACGTGAATGAGACAAGGGAGTTTTATGAATGTAATATTTAATTTTTATTTAAATCCTTTACTGGAAAATCAATAACTCGTCATGATGATTAAAAGAAAACTCCATTCATGAGAGTACGTGAATGAGACAGATAAAAATAATCACAAATTCCGATATCCTGATGTATCAGAAAAACCTGTACCGATAACATTCTAAATACTGTTGCCTTGATTAAAAAATAAGTTTATTTATTAAATAAAAGTAGATATCTTGTTCATTTAACGCCACTTAATAGTACTGTGGCTAATCGGAATTTGAAGAGTATCTGACATCGCATAGACCCGGGACCATTATTTTACGCCGACTCCAAAGGACGGGGATAACGAAGGATTTTTACTCTATTTAAAAAATCCTAGGGCCATCTGCCGATTTGAACCCGTGATCTTGGACATGGAAGGTTGTTATGCTAGCTATTAGACCACAGGTGACTAAACGAAGATGCATATGCTGAAGCTGAATTTGAAGTTTTTATAACTTAAACACGATTTCGATGATGTTTATACATTAATACATTTTCAAGCATTTAAACTTCTCTTTTAATATACGATATTTTTATTTAAAATGTAAATTAAAAAATATATATTCCAAATAAAAATTATGCAATACCATACTCTCATAAAGAAGCATTATGTGACGGCAAGATCTCAAGTCCAAGGTTCTAGATCTACTAAAAGAACTCTGGTGGTACAATTTAATATAAATATTGTAATTAGGCGATGATCCCAGATATGATACTTTTCTAAAAGAACTAAAAAAAGTAAATGATGAGGAATAGAGCTCAATATTATCAGTTATTTATACTAGATCCCTAGAAGCATTAGTTTTGGGTTCATGTGAATTTTTTTCCACAAAAATTTATGAGTACGGGTCCGATTTTCAAAATATCTGTTTTGCTCTAACATGGATTGCTCGCGAATCACCTGCAACCTTGCACAAAAAAGCCTCAGAGTACAAGAACATAAATTGTTTAAATTAGAATAATTAATTAACATGTTAATGTTAATGTTAACTAGTTATTATTGTTGCATATTTTTGGAGTACTTTGGAAAAAAGGGATATTTTCATGAAATAATATTTGATTTTTTTTTTTTTTCTAAAAGCCTGGCAGATACGGAAATAAACGATGATGCCAGTGACATCATTCTTTACCTTAAGAACTTTTCGTGACCAGTCGAAGCGTGGCTCAATGCTATTCCTCTAAGAATAAACTTGCAACGTCACTAAAAAAAAGGATTTGATATTTTTTTTACAGATACAGACGTACAAATATTTCTTTTGTTGAAAAACGAAACAAGATTTAACTTTAAAAAAGGCTGCACCATAATTTAGTTTTTTTCATGAAGGGAATTGCAATTCAATTATCTTAGTAATAAAACTTAACAATAATGATAGAAATTACCTTAAGATTATAAAACATTTTACAGCAAAATGGAACATAATAATAATTTCTTTCATTTTAACGTGAAAAAAGAAAATTTACCGACAATATGCAACTTTAAATTGAATAAACATATTCACAGCCTACTTTACAGTTATTTTATATGATTTATCATGACCTTTCATAAAGTCACAGTATCACTCGTTACGCCTTTTTTTATGAGTCGCCACTAAGTGTAGGCCCAACTATATCTTGAGGTGGCTGCTGAGGATGAGTCCCCATTTAATTACGTACTAGTATAAGTCCGAGTGGGATTCTGAAGGTGTACAGTTATGATAATGATTGGATCCTAACTATTCTTCCAAAGAATAAAAGCTCAGTAATGAGCTGAGATATGTTTTTAATGCTCCAAGCTGCAATAATCGATAACGTTTATCTTTACAAAATTTCCTTTTTAGTGTGGTAATTCTAGTTATCACTGAAATATTTCGATTCTTATCCTTTGCAAAAGAGAATCAAGTCAAAAATGTTGGTCCTCTCCCATTTTGAAGCGTTTCCTAGTTGCAATTTATGCGTGCGACGTATTATACCACTTACTGTAAACTGTTTCCTACCTGAATCTGACTCCTTTTATTGGAGAAGTATTTTAACTAGTCATATATATATATATATATATATTTCACAAACAATTTTATATTTTTAATAATTATATTATGATGGTTCTCTTTCATTTTGAATCGTATCCTAGTTACAATATATATCAATTGTTAAGAATCCTTTCAACCAGAATGGCGACTTTAACTTGGAATAGATTATGACAGAACCTTGCCACCTACACATACTTACTAAAACCAAAATGGTCATAGGCCTCTCAAATTTTCGGAGCTGCAAAAAAGACTCACAAACAAAGACTTCAAACTTTTCAGTCAAAAATACTTAGACGAATTACGCAAGCACCTTGGTATGTTTCAAACACAACCTTACATACAGACTTACACATGCCTACCGTCAGCGAATACATATGAACTCACTACTCTCGATTTCACAACAAATTACTAGGACATTACAACCCTCTCATAGAGCAAATGGCAACAACCAATATGCCCAATAACATCAGGAGAACACTGAAAAGGTCATGGATGAGAGATCTTCTATAATCTTTTGAATTAAAACATGCCACGGAAGAGATACCACTGGGTATTGTCATCTTCCTCATGCTTGACATGCCACTTTTTATTGAAATAAATCTGACAGACAATCCACTGATTGTTATATGTAAGTATAAACAGGTGTGGATAAAGAAATAAAGTTATAAATAAACTTAGAATAAAAACAATTAAAAACGTTCTTAAAACATGAAAATCGGACATATCCTTCGAAATAATAACATTAGTCCTTTTTGTACGCAGAACCAACAAGGGAACTGCTGCGAATAAGCTATTACATTCGAGAATGAACTTTCTACCGAAAAGTGATCCTAAAAAGTTCTTTGAATTCAATGGCCAAGCATCAAATTAAAGCGAAGAAATGATGAAGCTACAACAAGACCGCGACAGTGAGCCTAAAAGCTTAAGTTCTTTCTCACAGTTGAACCACCTGCCAAGAGCATAATATTCATAAGGACTACAATAGGAGGCACCTAGTTTTCACAATTTCCCCGACAAGACACTAACATTGTGCCTAGGCGGGTGAATGGAGGAGGCCGGATTAAGTGAAGCAGAAAGTTTCAAAGAGAAACTCAGGATAAAAGGCCTGTGACACGGAGAATCTCTAATTATCAACCCTCCCACTTTCACCCTTGAGCGCTATCAGTGACGAGCTGCCTCAGATTGATAAAGCCTTGTGGTGTAGTAGGCTATGTCCACTCCTCTCTTCTAACCTTTCAATAAGGAAAGTGAGCCAAATGGACATTCGTATAGGAAATCTCACAACGAAGTACTTAAAACCTACCAAAGAATATATATTAATAACGACGTCACAAATTAGAATCAGAGTATGAAAAGAAAGAAAACATAAAAAAAACACAGTAAAGTAAATTATTTAAATATTTAGGAGTTTATTATTAAATATTAAGTAGCATTCACACCAACAGAGACTACAACTAATAAATTTTTATTAATGCCGAAATCAAGTATTAATACTCGATACTAAAAATAGCTGGATTCCTATCATTAGTATGGAGTATTAATACTTGATTTTGGCATTCTTTACAATATAATGTTTGTTATATTATATACAAAAAAATCTGGTGCGGGCAACACACGACTTTCACTTACCTCCATTTTTAAAATCAATGAAAGAATTTTCAAATACAGTAAGAGATAAAAATACGTGAAATTATTAAGGAATTAATTAAATTAAATTTCTATAGAAACATGTGTTTGATTCAAAAATCAATTATATTATTATCTAAAATAATCAGTTAGTTTTATGTTCATTTCATCACTCTCTATTCACTTTTAAAAGCTTGTGTATGAGATGATAATTTTTCTAAAATCCTTAGCTTTCCAACGGTATATCATACATGTATATTACTGCTCTTATGTTCGAAAACGAAAAATTGCATTAAAAAAATATTTTTTCTGTTTTCTCCTTTAGTTGGGTATCGAATTTATTAAATTTATATATTTACCAGTTTTTCATCAGCGTTAACAAGATAATCTAGTTATTATTATTGAATCTACAAAATTAAAGTACTTTAGGGGAAAATAAATAAATAAAATATCGGCATTTAAGCCCTGTAAGACCATTTTTATCTAAATAAAACCTACATGATATTAAAGCCCATTAAATTTTACATCGATATAGCGAGTTTAATCAAAATCGTCGGAACCGTTTTTGAGAAAATCGAAAAAAGGTGCAAAATGCATGGTATAAAGTGCCTCTTCTGGTAGGCTCATTTTGATGAAAATAGTTTTGTCACGTCTCGGGCGAATAGTTGTCTTATATATGAAATTTCAGTTTCATAGGACTTACCGTTTCCGCCCGGGAGTTACCACACACACACACACACACAGACACACACACACACAGACCTTTTTGCGGGACTTGGTTATTTGGACTCAGGGGACCCTAAAACGTGTATTTCCGTTGAAAACTGGAATTCGAAAATTTTCACGATCGCAATACTTCCCCTTACTATATATAGTAAGTGAAAGTAAAAAGTATATATACAACTTACACTGCCGATTAAAAAGTTTGAGACCACCTATGGTGTACATCTATAAATCATGAATAATGTTAATAAATATCTAAATAAAATACAGGTATCTTATTATTATTTGTATTTATAAACAAATGAGGCGCAATGAAGTGGTTAAGCAGAGACCGGCTACTCACTTATAGAGAGAGACAAGGTGTACCACAGAAGGGTCTCCATAACCCAGGATTATGCCTCGGTTGAAATAACACAATAAATAATTTTTAGGTTCTTTTTAAATAGATGAATTATCTATATTTTTCACTTAACAATCCTTTGATTTCCTATTTGATCCTATATCAGCAACTGGAAATACAAACCGAAATTCTTTAAAGGCCGTATTCATATATATTTTATATTTTTAAACTGTTTTTAAGAAGACAAAAAAGTTTTTGTTTTTTTTTCAATTACGCCACATGTTTACGTTGATAAGGTCGTCATACCCCCCTCCTTGTTTATTTTGTTTATTTATTTAACATCATTTTATGCGACTATGGCTAATCGGACGATGCTACAGTGCGAGTCCTAAATTTTGCCTATCCAGGTTTTATTAGGATAGGGATCTTTAACGAGTACCTGACATCGTACAGGCTCGGGACCACCTATTAACGTCCCCTCCGAAGGACGGCATAACCAAGGATTTTTTACTCCCAATTAAAAATCCTAGGAACACCTGCAGGTTTGAACCCGTGACCTTTGGCATAGGAGGCTGTTATGCTAGCCACCCAGCTACAAGTGATCCCCCCCCCTCCTTGTAGCCCAATAAATAGTTGATTGTCTCAAGAAATTATTCTCAGTTTAAATAGCCTCACTTAGGTCCTGCAAGGGATGTGTTATGGTGATGAGCTGTCATCACCTCTCCATGACATTAGGGACAACTAGGGCTTCAATGCTAGTAGAAGTCATGTCTTGCGAGCATTCTACCGCTTGCTACCGAGGAAAACATAGATTTATGCAAACTTCACTTGGCAAAGCCTTTGACATTCATTTCTGTCAGCTAATGTTTTAAGTATTACTTTATTCTTTATCAGACTATTCTGTAATATTGTTCGGGCTACTAGTTTAGAGAATCACAGTCAAGACAGTTTGTTGGCTTTGTCATTACAGAATCTAGCGGATTTTCGGCCTCTTTATTCACAAATATGAATAATCAGCACTTATTGAAACTCCAATAAAATAATTATACTTTTACAAAGCTTACATAATGCAGTAATTAAAATATAATGAATATTTAAGGTTTAAATTAATGAAGAAACTCCGATTAATCAATAGTGCGGCTACGTCTGACAAGACTCAGAACAAACAAATGCCTGCCCTTAGCCCTTTTGATGATCTGACAAACACTTCCGAATCACTCACCGAGTAATAGCATGTAATAGATGATAGATAATTGTATTTAATCTCTTGATTGTAGACTAATTGTATCAGAATGAAGTAAGTCACGCTTTATGAGCTGGACAATTACATGGATCATTACTGAACAATAGCACTACTTACGGGCGATTGGTAAATAACAGATTCTTCCGAGTAATAAACGTTATTTTCCAGTCATTAATATCATTATATAACTAGTTGTTTGTGTTGATTAGGGATTGATCAATGTATATTGCGTCTACACTTATTATAAATTAAAGAAACATAATAATTATAATTTATATATACTTTGAATAAACTAAACATAATAAGCTAAAAATATGTTTAAAAAAAATAACGATCTAGGCAACACATAAAAAGAATTATTTCAGATAAATAATAAATAGCAATAATTGAATATTTGACATTTCACATATCCAATCATAATCAAGAACACAAATCACATGAATCTGTAATTCAAATCTAAGTTGGCATATATAGTTTCAATTAATTATTTTGATTAATTAAATATGAGCTGAGGAAAATAAAATATACTCTTAAAGCGAACATCACAAATGTTTTCTAAAATTATGATTATCCTAATGTTAAATTATTCATATATAAAATCAATAAACTAGTAATAACTAATTGAGATTCGAGAAAAAAATAAACCAAACTGATTCTAAACGAAAAATCTGTGCTTAGATGAAAACTGGTCACTTTTCTAG
Organism: Piezodorus guildinii; assembly: GCA_023052935.1. Taxonomy (NCBI): domain Eukaryota; kingdom Metazoa; phylum Arthropoda; class Insecta; order Hemiptera; family Pentatomidae; genus Piezodorus; species Piezodorus guildinii. Next base: position 71,425,864 of record CM041293.1, read on the forward strand.
AAATAAGGGTCTACACATTCTGGAGAGGGTAGGTTTTATGGTTCACGGATTTTAGGAGATAGGTCGTTGATTTGTACAAGGTAAAGTTGTTAACCGATAAACTGAAAAAGACAGACATTTTGTCACCCTCTAAACATAAACGTGTTCGGACCTCCTCAGCTCTCACTTATATCTGAGCGCAGAAATATAGCAGCATATATAGAGCAAAAAAACAGCATTTTTTAAACAAATTAATTAGAAAACGCTGCAAATTATTACACAATGGTTTATTATTAAAAATTTTTAATAACTATATAAGTATATAACTGTCTATAAAGCTGTGGATAGGCAATTAAGTAATATCTAATTATAAAGCAATAAATAACTCAAAGGAAAATGGCATAGCACCAGTGCTAATTTTAAAACGCCATATCTCTGCTAGTTCGTGTATATATGTATATATATATATAAGCGTGATTTAAATGTTTTTCACTTTTCCTTTTCTTTTTTGTTTATCGCGCTTTACTCATTCTAAAACTCCATACACACTTTTCCCTATTTTCAAAATATAACTGAGTAATAAGCGTATTTATGTAAAAAAATTCAATTATTTTTCATTCCTTTTTTCCACTATTATAAAATTATTCGGGTTTTTTTGGTTAAAAAACACTAGTAATTTTTTTTACTATCTTCAATAATAACTGAGTTATTGAATAAAATACTTCTAATCGGCCGCCATTTTAAAACTAACCAGCAGATATCAACGTCTAGGTGTTAGGATCATCGTTGCATGGACTAGCATTTTTGTGGCGAATTTCAAAAAAATTGGTCCAGTAGTTTCGGAGATATGCCGCGGACGGCGGACAAACGGATTTTTTTTTTTATAAGTTATTCGGATTCTACGCATCTTGTAACGTAAGCTCTTAAATTTTGAGCAGTGGTAATTCTTTTTTTTTTTTATCGATTACAAAGGTTGATTATTAAAAATAATAAACCAAAACATTAAATTATATTATTATTGACCACCATTGGAATCAGATTCTTCTAGCTTTACCATAAATGCAAATGATTGGAGCGTTTTTAAAAATTAATCCTAAAAAGTCATATTTATAATGACAAACAGGTTGTAAGTAGAATATACTTACTTACATATATGCACAGACCTTTAATATTCTTTAATAAAGACATGTTCTACATATTATAAAATGCATATTATAAGTACGCCTATTTCCTTTATGTAATGTAATTATTGTATTTTTTATAAGAAATAAAACATAAAACAATATAAACAAAAGTTATAAAAAGATAAGTTGTTATATAAACCATTATATAATAATTACCATATACGCATCTCACTGGGAACGTTAAACTAATCTGATCTTACATCACGGTATGTTAACAGAAGAGTCAACACCATAACTGAGACACGGAGATATTCCAGTATGAAGAGGAAGAAAGTCTGAACAAGTCATTATATATAAAATATAACAGGTTTTTTTTTTTTTTTTTGTTATAGAATATATGAATAATAAAATGTAATGAACACTAAACTTAGAGGATCAAATATAACCATAAAAATAGTAAATCATTGTGTAATAATTCTCAGTATTTTTCACCAATGTAAATAAAATGATATAGGTAATCCTTAGCAAACTACAAAATTAAAGGTACTTTACAAGGGAGGGGAGGAGAGGAGGAATCAAAAGTCGGAATTCAAGCCCTTTCAGATTATTTCGATCAAGAAACAACCTACTTCATATTAAAACCCATTAAATTTTATATCGATATAGCGAGTTTAATGAAAATCATTAAAAAAGGTCCCAAATGTATGGTATAAAGTGGCTCTTCTGGTAGGCCGATCTCGATGAAAAAGTTACAACAAACATCTTAGTTTTGTATGTAATACGAAAACTCAGGCTATTTTGATTGGCTCCAGTCCTCTTCTCAGATCCAATATCACCTTCCCAACCTTATTCCTGAACAATCACCCCATTACATTCAGCTCCTCTGTCAAAAATTTAGGAATTACCATAGACCAAACCCTATCCTGGAAACCTCATATAGCCCAAATTTTCCGTAGATCTATAAGTACCCTGAAGTTTTTTCATCGCTCCAAATACCTTCTTCCACAATCCACACCGTAAGCTCCTCGTTTCGTCTCTCATTTTCCCCCACTTGGACTACTGCTGCGCGGTGTACGGTGGTCTCCCTGTGGTGCTTGAGAACAAGTTAAAGCGTCTCATGAATTGTTTTTTAAGATTTGTTTTGGGTACCTCGAGGCGGTCTCATGTGACCCCCCGCTATGCCGAGTTGAAGTGGCTCCTTCCCTCCATACGCAGACAGTACTTCCTTGGGTCATTTATCTATCAAACCATAAAATCCCAGCATCCATCCTATATCTACAGTCTCCTTCAATTTAAATCCTCAGTCCACTTGCTTGAAACAAGATCGCGCCATTCCGACCTTTATATGCCATCCCACAGAACTAAAGCCTTCGATCGATCCTTTCTTGCCCGTTCCATTACATTCTGGAATTCCATTCCTTCCAATATACGTAATGCTTCTTCCTTATCCACATTCAAATATCGCCTTTTCCAACACCTATTATTCCAAACTGACGCTTGTTAATCTTTAATTTTAAATTAAATTTTTCATTATAATCGTTATGAGGAATGAATATCCTATGTTTATCTTCTTATTTATTTTTTATTTTATTTCATATATACATGTATATATTATTATTATTTTTCGTTTGAGAGTTCAAAATCAGTTGTTTCTTACTTTCAATTTACTATTTGTTTACTTTACCTTTTTTACGCTTTTTCTTATCTTTGGTACATAGAGATGTGTATGTACATACACTTATATAAATTTATTTTTCTACCTCTTTTACTTATGTACATAATTATGTCTATTTAATGTCATCTGGCCAGATGTGCAACCTTTATTTGTAAATTTCATGTTATTCTTAAGGGACAAAGTCCCAGAATAAAATTGTTTTTCTATTCTATTCTCTCTCTCTCTCTATATATATATATATATATATATATATATATATATATATATATATATATTATTCAGTTTTATACAACAAATCGTTTTCGAGCAAGACTTACCATACACATACACAATTTTTCGCGGGACTTGGTCATTTGGAATCAAGGTATAATAGATAGACTAAAACGTGTATTCCCAGTGAAAGTTATATACTTTATTTCACATATAAGTAAGTGAAAGTAAAAATATACAGAAAAGCTTTATTAAAATAGATAAATGACCAAAATTTACTCAGAATCGACCGTTTTTTTAAATTAAACCATTAACATGCATTCACTAACTTTATAAACCTAATTTTATAGGTTATTTTTCACTTTCAACTATCCCATTACCCTAAAAATTAGGCCCTGAATAAATAACCGATCTGTTTCATTAATGAGGGACGGAAAACTGAATCATACAAAATGCTAAAGCGTATTAAATAATATGAGTGATTTGGCAGAAATAAAAAAATAATAAAATTAAATTAAAAAGTGAGTTATTTGGCAGCAATAAAAAAAAAAAAAAAAAAAAAAAAGATTGAAAAAGTGGTAAAGTGATAACGAAGGCTGATTGTTGGTCGCAGATACCTCAAAGAAATCTGATAGGATTTTCAAATGAAAAATCTTATCCTAAGTTGAAAAGTTACGATTCACATGAAATATCAATCATCACGAATCATGCCAACCAGAGGACACGAAATAATCACTCATTCAAAAGATTCAAAAGAAACCGCTAAACCAAAAAGGGTCCCGCGCAGCTTCGTGACAAGCTACCACTTTCACATCGTGTGCGCTCTTGCGTATTGATGAGGTTCGGAACTTCCTAACCAGTTCTATTGATGAAATAAAGTAAAACCAACATATACATGTTTAAAATATAAACTTTTTAATTTTCGGGTTATTTATAATGTTTCCATATAAAAATTATCTTGAAATTCATTTTTTTTTTTTTTTTTTTTTTTTTTTTTTTTTTTTTTTTATCTGCACAAAAGTTCACAAAAGTTAATATTTTGTTTTCACTAGGTTATTGTTTTATGATCAAGCAACTGCAAATGAGCACTCTATTTGTAAAGAAAATTAAAAATAGACGGACATATTCCACAAGCACTCTAGAAACTCCACTTATACTGTCTTGCTCAATTTCAGATTATGTGTGTTTTTCCTTTTATACGTAGAAACAGTGTGGTATAGTGGATATACAATCAGTGCACTGTTTTCCAGGTCCTGGGTTCGAATCTCGAAGTGGCAGAATAAAATTTATTGAATTATTTCAGCCGGGTGACGACCCTAGGGTTTGGAGACCATCCGGGGGCACACTTAGACTTTAGACAGGCCTTATAAATGCCTCTATAAAGTAGGTACCCGAAATATAAGGAAAATCCTGGCGGCTAACTGTGATCTCGGCTTGATGGGTAGTAAGCGTAAAGGTGTTGTTGTTTTTACTTCAATATATATTTTTGTAACAATTTTAAAAAGCATTTTTGTATGTTAATTATCATAATTTATATGAGGAAGATGGTTGGGGGTGCGGTCATTAGAGAGAAATAAACATTAAAACATAGTGCTATTTTAATTGTGTGCCGATGTTTCTGCCTACATTGTGGGCCTTCATCAGGGTTGACTCTGAGACGGTGTCTAAAGAAGTCTCAATGACTCAATGACTTCTTTAGACACCGTCTCAGAGTGTATCCTGACGAAGGCCCACAATGTAGGCCGAAACGTTGGCACAAAATTATTAAAATAGCAATACGTTTTAATATGTGTTTCTCTCTAATGACCGCACCCTCCACCATCTTCCTCATCTAATTTCTCAACGGTCAACTAAACTCCATCATCATTATGTAAATTTTATGAGATAAAAAGGATAATCATGAGTCAAAAGATGTATCGGTATTTAAGACTTTCGTATCAATGTGATGGTTCAGGATATGTACAGTTTAGAGGAGTTGATGAAGAAATTTCAGCAAAGCTAATTTTTTTTTTTTTTAATTTAGAGAGACTGCCTTTCTGGAAGCAGGGGAAAGAAGAGGGCGACATGGCCAGGGAAGGTCGAATAAACTAATTAAACGATATTCCGGTAATTACAGATGAAGGATATCAGATAATATAGTATTTCTAATAAAGTCAAATTTTGCTGAGCTGCCAGAAGCTCGGCCTGATGGGTTGTAAGGGTAAAGTTTTTTTTTTTTTTTTTTACCTCAATATTTATTTTTATATCAATTCTAAAAAGGATTTTTGTATGTCAATCATCATAATTTATGTATATTTTATGAGATAAATAGAATAAGAACGAGTCAAAAGATGTAAGACTATCCAAGACATTACTATCAAGGTTATGGTTCAGGTTATGTATAGTTTCCGACGAGATGAACCAAAGTTTTTTATTTACTTCAATATGTATTTTTGCAATCCAGCAAAGCAATTTTTATTTCTGCTATCTCTTTATAAATTTAGAAAAACTGCGTGAAGAAAGAGGAGGGTGATATGGTCAGTGAAGGTCAAATAGACTAGAATTATACAAAATATATAACATAATATAGGACTCCTGATAAAATGAAAGCTGCCAGAAGGTATAAGTGAAAGGTCAATACGAAGGAAGAGCTAGTAATTCCATAATTGACCTACATATTTCAATTTTAACCCACATTTAACCATTTCTAATCACTTATTTCTACCGAACAAGGGAAATAGAGATAATTGTATAATTTCATATTTAAGACAACTATACGCCCGAGACGTGACAACACTTTTTTCATCAAAATCAGATTACCAGAAGAGGCACTTTATACCATGCATTTTGCACCTTTTTTCGATTTTATCGAAAACGGTTCCGACGATTTTGATTAAACTCGCTATATCGATGTAAAATTTAATGAGCTTTAATATCGTGTAGGTTTTATTCTGATTAAAATGGTCTGACAGAGCTTAAATGCCGATATTTTAAATTTTCTTCCCCTAAAGTACCTTTAATTTTGTAGATTCAATAAAAATAAGCATATTATCTTTATAATACTGATGAAAAACAGGTAACTATATAAATTGAATGAATTCGATACCCAACTAAAGGAGAAAACAAAAAAAAATATATTTTTTTTATGCAATTTTTCGTTTTTGAACTTAAGAGCAGCAATATACATGTATGATATACCGCTGGAAAGCTGAAGATTTAAAAAAAAAATATTATCTCATACACAGGCCTTTAAAAGTTAATAGAGAGTGGTGAAATGAACGTAAAACTAACTGATTATTTTAGATAATAATATAATATAATAAAATATATGCTAATAAAACACATGTTTCTATATAAATTCAATTTAACTAATTCCTTAATAGTTTCACGTATCTGTATTTGAAAATTCTTTCATTGATTTTAAAAATGGAGGTAAGTGAAAGTCGTGTGTTGCCCGCACCAGATTTTTAAGACATTTTTTACGATAAACAATAACGAAGTCGAAGTAATAGCGACCCATTTCAGACTTACTTTCGTTTGAATCTAACGCGAAATAAACTTTCTAGGACTAAAATTAATAAATAACCTAAGTAATGCCTATCCACCCAAATAAAGTCTACTTTCCAAAATTAAACGCGAAGGTGAAATCTTTTAGAAGAATTGGCCGCGGCTGAGCCCTATCAAGAGAATGGGTTAGCCTGCTTATTATAGCCTCTCACGCCAATGTTGCTAGGAACCGATAAATAAAATCTCAGGCCTCAGTATCGTAACACTGATCTACTGGTTTAATTGGAATTATCTCACGATAAACTTAGGAGCATTTCTTAACTCTGGCGCCCAAACCATGGGGTGCTTGCATGTTACTCAAGGGAAAAAGTTGGGATTCTTCACAATAAGTTAAGGTAAAATAGATTACGTGAACCTATTTGTGGGATAGAATCGGTTACTTTAATTGATCGCATAATTATTATAGTTACATAATACAACAAGAAAAACTATGAGCATGAAGCAATTATATTGTGAACTACATAAGAATAAAAAATAATTACAATTGTATAAATTATTAATAGACAAAGAAAAGCTTAAATCTTTAATTTAATAATTAAAAATTACTTTCTTAGAAATTTGTAATTGTTCAATTATAAAAACGTCACTTTTTATAAGATTTAAAGAGAAATATATATATATATATATATATATATATATATATATATATATATATATATATATTATATATATATAATATATATTTTTTAATCTTTTGATTGAATATTAAGGTGGCGGTCATAGAAGAATAGATAATAGTAAAAAAACTATTTAATAATAATAAAGATTTGGTCATGTGGTTTTGACTAGGAAGCAGCTACCCACACTAAATCTAAGTTGTTCCACTGCACCAGAAGATGGCATTGTTAGCCGAAACGTAGTGCGAATATTTTTTTCAATAAAATAGTGGTGAAGTAGACATCAGCCTCCAATTTTATTTATAAAAAAACTATTTATTATCCAACGTTTCGACCCACGTTAGGGATCTTTATCTGGTCTAAAAAATAAGGTACGGCGTAGGAGTTAAATAAAAACAGAAAAATTGAAAGCACAAGAACAGAAAAAAATTAATAATAACTAATAAAGAAATAACTAATATATCAACAGAAGTAAATAGAAAAAGAAAAATTAAATATGGTTAATAAAATTATGTAAGATAACTTAAAATGAAGCAAAAACCTATTTCCAAACAGAATAATAAAATAGAAAATTAAACGTAAATATAAAGTATAGTAAACTGAAAAATGGTATAGAAAATGAAATGTAAATATAAGTATAAAGTAGTTCGTCTATATATTTATCAGTAAATATAAAACGCTACAATACATAAATCTATATAGTATAATAATCAGATAGGTCATACAATTTTTAAAAAAACATCATAATCATAAACAATGATAACGTCGTACATTATTTTTAAAACGATATATACAATAATTTAGTTTTAAATATATGGAAATAATAAACAATATGCTTGATATTAAACCTATCTAACAATATAAAAAATAAAAATAAACCAGAGGTAGGACTTATTCCAAGGACACTTTTAATTACTGAAAGCAAAATATTTAATATTTTATATGTTTGTGAAGCAAGCATAATATTTATTGGCTTTATTTCAAGATTTGTTAATTCTTCTTTATTCATGCTCTCCATGTTTCAGGAAAAATGCATGTTTCACCTGGAATACTGAACGGTTTAAGTTATAGGCAACGAATGCCAACAAACACACGTCCAAAATGAATTTTATAAAGTGCGTGACTGGTAGGCTTCTGAGGAGGAACACAATACGAAGGTATAAGGTTTTATTTAAGAAGGAACTCAGGGGATCGGTCTTTGGGTTCGAAAAGGTTTTTATTGATTTATTTGAAAGGGAAAATAAATGTAAATCGCAGATAAGTTCCTAGGCCATCCGTCAGGATTTGCCTCTTTCAAGAATTATTGGAGCCATCAGCAACCTGTAAGTGACGCTGCCCGGGGTATTCTGCACAACATACACACATACAATAATGAACCGAGTAATTGCCTCACTCTAAAACGTTCTTCACCAGTTACAAAGAGTCAGCGTTTTAAAGCAGCACGTATGATTGTGTAAGAATGATTTTCCAAAACAGAAAGAATACGATTTATCACTCCGATGCTTTTACGGTAAAGCTTTCTTTCAAAACGTTTCCTTGTGAAGACTGGTTGATTTCATAACTTGTCACCGAGATTCAAAATCGATATGACAGATAACGGTAAAATCGCATAGAAATATTGTAAGTCATTAAATATTAAATGTAGAAATCTGCAAATAAATTTATAGAGTTAGATAAAGAACTTCTTGACAGATAACTGTCGCTTGAACTGATGGATAAAGATGCGGGAGATACAGGGATATATTTATAGATTAATTGTAACTTCACAACCATTGTTTCATATTAGTGGCAAGAAACCTCGTGGGAAAACTATAACCAGATATATGTGTTTATATATAAAATAAAAAGTTCAAAACAGTTGATCTTAGTATTTGATGTGGATGTTTGAAGGTTATGCAACAATATAAATTAAATATTACTAGAACTTAAAAGTCAGCTGTGGTGTAGTGGCTAGCGTAATTTGCACAATATCACGGGCTCAAACCTAGCAGGTTGAGTTTGGATCAGCTGATTCATTTAAGTGAGGACAAACAATAAAAAAGGTGTCTTCTGTCTCAATTTTCTATTTATCGTATTAGCAGTTTCAACATTTTTCTAACGATCCATTTTACATTCAACAATCCTTTATTTCCTTTTTCTCTCATAGGTTTCGGCCTTTGCCGTTTTCAATGATCCTTTAATCAGTCCTGTATATTACACATATAAAAATATATTTAGTCACATTATAAAAACATATATTATAGGCTGAACCAGCTCTGTCAGCTTGTTAATAATATTATTATTATTATATTATTAATAATAATATAGTAAGAGTAGATAATTACAAGCGAACAGAGCTATAGTATATGTTTTTTTATAATGTGACAAAATATATTTTTATATGCACAATATATAGGACTGATTAAAGGATCATTGAAAATGGCAAAGGCCGAAACCTATGAGAGATAAAGGAAATAAAGGATTGATGAATGTAAAATGGATCGTTTTAATTCAAAAAGAACCTAAAAATAACTTTATTCACTCAAACAGATTACAATTTAAATAAAAATTAATCTTTATTACTATGTGCTACTATCATGGCAAACACATATACGTGGAGGATAGTGGAAGACAAGAGAACAAGTAACATAGAGATGAACCATGCTAGTTTAGATAGAAATATATCTCAATTTTTTCTGACATCTGGAAAACTTCAGAAAGAAAAAATCGCCGCGAACAAGTGGCTCTGGCAAGACAAAGAAGCGGACACACAGCAATGACTCACAGCTACCTTCTGAAGGGACTCAACCCACCGACCTGGAGGACTTGCAAGCACCATTGACCGTGGAGTATATAATCCTGCACTGCGAGGCCTTCAATAGTGCAAGAATAGAATTCGACATTGGCAACAAGCTAGAAATAATACTTAGTCATTGTGAAATGTGTGTGCAAAAGTTACTAAAGTTTTTTAAAAAATGTAAAGTGTTCACGCCATATGTTATGGCCTGATGAGGTTTCATGACTGTTTCATGGAAAAAAAAAAGAAAACTGTATAATTTTTACGATATTTGTCAATAGATCATTTTGTGTTAATCTTAATTTTTTTATCTGTTTTATAAATAGTTATTTTAAATATAATTAAAAGTTTTGAATAGAAGAGAAATAAAAGAAGACGATTGTACTTCAATTGTTTTTATTACCGCCTAGTGGCGGGGGGTTTTAAGCTAGGGTCTAAAGGGTAGATGAGCCTTAGACCCGAGTCTGCTCATACTTAGTACGTTTGCAAACGAAGTTTTTGTTTCTCATCGTTCCCCTTGGAACTTGGAAAAGCCGCCCAGCGGTCATTCAACATACCTGAGAACTTCGTCCAAGCCGCCCTGCGGAGATTTTCTACAATAAGCAACTGGACTTTTTTCATGTGAATATAGCTTATCTATTAATGGAACATTGAATTATTCAAGAAACTGTTTACTTTTGATAACTATTTTTTTTTTTTTTTTTACATCTTTAAGCATTAATTAAGTTAAGTTTGTTTATTCTATTTTCTACAATATTTTAATTAGGTTTATTTTGTTTCCTACATTTTCTTACAGCTGTTTAATTATAATTAGGTTAATTTTTTTCTTATATAAATTTATTAGGTTAATTTGTTTCTTATCTTGTTTATATGTAATGTATTTCAGTTTATTAAATGTATTGTGATTCGTCGTTTGCTTCCATTATTTTTATTTATTTTAAATCTATACAGTCCACTAATTTATTTCAATAGAACCACCCTCAATTTTGAGTTGTCACTTGGAAGTACTATTCTTTCACGGATAGCCCAGCGTATACATAAACTCTATAATTTCATCTAATTCATAACACCATAACACAGAATGTTTATAATCCAACTTTTTGTGATATACTGTTAATCATTATGAACTAAAAAATTACCATGTATCACGCTAATGACCCTATAAGGATAAATGAATTTTTGTAAATAAGTAAATAAAAATATCTCAAATTTCGGTGAAGTTAACACATTTGCTAATAATGACATAATATTACTAATAATAATTAATTAACAAAATATGATTTATGAGACAAAATCAAGTAAAAAGAATGTGTACTTTATAGTGTTATAAATTTATAAGTTGTATTTATAAGTAAATAATACTTAGAGAGTCTAATTGATGTAATATTTATAGTTCCTATAAGTCTTGAAGCCATATTGCTTTCAAATATTTTCTATACTGCAAAAAGGTTCTCAAGGCTTTCTTACAAAACATGACAGATGTTTCGGTTTCCTTCAGAACATGGCATCGTGTGAAAGTAGAGACTGGTCTCTTTCTCCATATTAGTCTAGACCCCGGGCCATATCTTGCTATCACCAGAGCAGGAAACGATATGAAAGACTATCTCTAACCACTTGCACTTCCTTGCAATTGCACTGTTTCTCATCATATTTTATGATGTAAACAACAACAACACATTAACAGCAACCAAAAATGACTAAACTATAAATAAATAGAAAACAAGACACTCCTTAATAGCTCGTGGACGTTAGAACATAATATGGCCTTATCAAACCAATGAACATACACTTAAATTATGTTCATTCAAAAAGTGGGCATTTCTAAATAACACAACTTCTGTTATAATAAACGTTGAAATTCTGCAACTAGTTGGGAAAGTTGGGTCATAATTTCAAATTATGAAAATAAAAAAATAATTATTGGTATTGTTAAAACATAAATATGCCTTCATACCGATTCGAAGATAGAAAATAGCGTTTTGATTTTTTAGAAATTATAAATAAATTATTAACATAAGGATAGAATAGTTTATTATACATTTGATCATTTATCAATGAGCATAATCAATATTATTCCCGGTATATAAAATTCCCATCAATACCCTAAAGAAATTCGTCCTAATTCCAAACTATCACCTACTTCAACAAAAAATTTCTGAAAACTGCTTAGTCCAAGAATCGGTAACTGCAGTAAATCATTTTTAAACGTTACGCCCACGAGAAAACTAAACGCCTTTTATTAAGCTAACAGTGTTAATTTTATTCAAGTTACTTGTTTGTTAATATTTTATTTCGTATCTATTGCTATTTATATTTATTTTATTTGTTGTAGGTTTTTTTATACAACATATAAGGAAATGTGTGTTAAACAAGTCTTATTTTAAAATGTTATATGATACAGGGATGCAAAGATCATCCGCATACATGTGAACAATTACTATGCTATTTTTCATGTTTAGTAAATAAAAGTTTTATATTTATTAAATACTCTTAGATTATTTACGTTTTATAGTATTTTCTGGAAACTTCATAGCTCAATTGCATAAGTGAAATTCTGAAGTTATTTTTTTAACCCTTACATTGTAACATCTATTCGTCACCTCTACGGGAATTAAAGAACTGAATTAATAGAAAAAGAACAGCACGCATCATCAATGACAAAATGGTTTAAAAGTTTTCATTTTATACATCTCTAAGACAAAAAAAATGTGATTAAACATCTCGAAATATGTTAAAAGTCTCCCAAAATCGCCCTATAGCAAGCGAGATAAAATTTTAAACACGCAGGGCTAGAAATTAATTCTCTAGGTAAAAGTGGATTCCCAAAACAGATTTAAGAATAAGGCTGCAAGGCAATAAGGGTTACACTAACACCCGAAATATCAGAATGGGTGGGTCTCCATATATTAGACATTCTGCCGAATGTCGGAAGCGTTAGTACATGCCACGTAACTTTACAAATTACAGAATTAAATAAAGTTGAAACTTCATGCCCGCTTCACAAGAGTCATGGTGACTGGGCTGGTGGCATCAGCAACACATGAGGTAAGTCCAACCAAGTTTCGAATCTTCATTCAGGGGGTTAGTCGTTTTAATTGATTTTGCTCATTCAACCAGCTTGCACTGGGCTTGCCATAAATAAACTATTAAAGAAATGTAAAACAATTGTATAGTTATGTGAATTAAAATAAGGCTATGATTGTATTTTTTCAAATTAGTGTTAATCAAAAGCACACGTTTTGAAGTGCTGTGTACAAATACATAATCTCACAAAATGGTCTGTGCATATTTTGAGTCTAACTAAATACAAGAAGTAGTAAATTGGAATTACATATTAAAGTTTATCGGATCTATCTATGTAAAATCACTAAATTTTACGGCATTTTTACTGGAGAGATGTCATTTTTTTATTCTTTTGATTTTTAACAAGAAAATTTTAAATCAATTTTCCTGAAAAGGTGACGATGTCGAAAAACCTAAATAAACTTCACTACAATAGTTCACTGTCGACAATAATTAACATTATCCACAGTGAAGCAAAATATATAAAACATTGAATTAGTATTTCAATTACTCATAAATCCAAAATCCTACACCATCTTCTTAATTTTTAAAGATAATATTATATAACAATATTAATAATTACCGTAAATAAGGACGTGTAGGCCCATGGCAACGCGGTGTAATCTGCAGGGAGAATACATTCACTATTCTAAAATTTTAGGGTAGGGTCATCATTCCCTACGCCTTTTGTGAGTGGCCACAAGTTGGCTAACGGGTCTTACATACCTTGGGTAGATGTGAATCCTCATATAATTATTAGTATAATAAAATCTCCGGGTGTGGGATTCGAACTCACAACCTTAGCTGTGATAGACTCGCCTGCAAGCCACACAGCGACGAGCTCCCTCAAATTTAAAGTTATAGTAATAATAATAATAATAGACTTACCGAACCCGAAGGTTAGATGCCGATACCACCAAATTCAGTCTACACAGACTCGTCCAATGTTCACCGTTCAAGCCCAAGCCCCCGAGATCAGCCTTAACGCAATCCTCCCATCGACGCTTCGGCCTACCTTTCGGACGCCTACCAGTCGGATCAGCGAATACCAACTTTCTGGGAATCCGCTCCTCATCGAGCCCAACAACTTTACTCGCCCATTTGAGTCTCCGCGATGCTATCAACTCAATTATATTCACAGGATACAAGTTCCGCAATTCCGCGTTATGCAACCTTCTAAACTCCCCAGTGGCCTCATCTCTCTTCGAACCAAATATTTTACGCAGTACCTTATTTTCGAAAAACTTAAGCCTTTGTTCATCTTTCAAAGTAAGCGGCCACGTTTCACATCCGTAAAGAACAGTTGGAAGAATAATATTTTTATAAATTCTAACCTTTAAGTTTTTAGATAGAAGCCGTGAGCTAAGTAACTTAGCAACTGAATAATAACTCGCATTTCCCACCTTTAATCGGGACTTTACTTTCCTGGGACTTTATTTCTTCCTGGCAAATTCAAAGTTACATTACTTATATTTTAGGGTAAACAAAATTAAAGAGAATCGAAGATTTTTTTTCTTTCTAACTAGATAACGGATTTTTAATGATGTAATTTTGATAGGGATGTGAAGTATTTCAGGTCATCATTAAACCAAAGTAATGACCTACTGCAGGCAAGACCCGAGTCTTAGAAGTCGGGATTCGTGACCAGGACTTTCGACACGAGGATACAAAAGGAGATACTTAAGCTAATGCTGCATCTAGAGAAATCACATTAGCTAGGAGAGAATATGATAATAAGCAAACTTCGATCTAAACTCTCTAAAGATATCTGGGTAAAATAACAGGAGTAGGGTGGAAACTCTTGGAATGACCGAGCAAGGGCAGTGATCAAAGGAATAGATTTAAATATAAATAGAGGACGCGATGAAAGTAGAAACAGGTATAAAATATTTCGTAAAATAAAGTACGAAAAGTAAAATTAAGATTTTGCAAAACTTTTACACCTGAATGATCAAAAGAGTCTGAATAATACTGTATTATGTTCAATTTTATTTAAGGATTCTTTTTTTATTTTTTATTATTATTTATTTAAAGAAATTTACAACTGTATTTATACAATACATCAAGTAAATGGGATAGATATGAGATTAAGACACATGATTGTCCTGTGAAGAAACTACCCATTGGTAGAACTCCAATGTCCAATTTACGGTAAAAGGTCTCTTGGCCATCTTCTTTTAAGTCGCCTAGGTGAATTGTCAGGAATAGATGTTGAGGAAAGGTCACGGATAAGCGGGTTTGAGTGGGCAGGAAGTTTGGAATGGAAGGATGTATATCTGGATCGGGCTAAGTCTTCAACTAATGGGATATTTAGGTCTTTATGGATAATTTTATTTGTAACAAAGTATGAAGCATTAAGGATTTTTCGAAGGATTTTGGATTGCAGGGATTGGATGCAAGAGGAGTTTGATGGTTTAGTGGACCCCCATAACTCAATGCCGTAGGTTCACATAGGCCTTATAATGGTTATATAAATGAGTCGTTTGTAGTAAATAGGAAGTTTTGAGCGTTTGTCGAGTAAGTGTTGTAGTAATCGGTATCTACGCGCAGTTTCCTGTCGTTTCAGTCTTAAGGATTCTTAAATTTAAAGTTTTAAGAATTTTATACAAAACATTATATACAGAATACTATCATTTTTCAATGAGGTACGAATTAACTATATTTTCCCCTATAATTTATTTTTAGGTTCTTTTTAAATAAAACAAGTAATCCATATTTTTCACTTAACAATCTTTTTATTTCTTTATTAGAGAAGAAAAAGATATATAAAGATTATTGATCACTTGATTTATTATAAAAGAACCTAAAAATAAATTTATTCACGCAAAAAAATAAATATATAATAAAACTTATAATTAATGTTATTATGTAACACTTTAATCGATTATCACTTTTCTACGTTATTTTAAATTATTATGTTTTGGGTTTATTGTTTTTAATAATAAACCTTTAAAAAAAACAAAATATATATATATATATATATATATATATATATATATATATAAAATAAACTTCTTTCCCTCAAAATTGTAGGTCTTAACCTACTCTGTCCCCCATACGATTTTATGAATTTCAAAAATTTTCTCTAAATAATCTATATATTCAAGACAAAAATTTTAAAAGATGCAATTCCGTCAAAACTCGGATATTATTGAAGATAGCGAACAAATAAAAAGATTTTTGGGATCAAGATACTTTTCAATTGTTGTTAGTGCTATTCGATACAGAATAAATTCCCTAAAAAATAGAAGAAACATTGAAATCGGTTAAAAAATAGCAGAGGTAAAGGATTTTTAAACTAGATTAATTAATCACTTTTCATAATAATTAATATCCTGTAGACAGCTATATAAACTATAATACCCTAATAATATATATTTATAGTTATTTGGGAATGAATAATAAACCATTGTGTAATAATATATATTATCGAACACTATAAAAAATTGACTGAACACCAACCAAATATTACAGAATTCGACATTTAAAGTGTTTAGTTGTATTATTATTTCAATCTCAATTGGTATCCCAGTATTTGTCGTTTAATAAAAAAACGTTTCTTCAGAAGATGATCTGTTATCAATGAAACAATTAATATAGTCCAACTATATTAAATGAATAACCGTTACTTTGAAACATTTAGTATTAAACAGATATTTATTTTGCAACAAAGTCTTTAATTAATAGCATAAATGTCACTGGGAAGGGTGATTACAAAGTATGAAGATAACCATTAAGAAATTTATAAAAAATAAAAATATTCCATAGTTAAAAAATTATGACAGAACAAATGAGGGGAAAAAATAAGTGAATATACGTATCTCGCTGATAAAGAATAAAGTTATAAGTTTGTAAAAGAGGTAAAAAAGGAGGTGTGTAGTAGGAATACAAGTCGTGAAAATGTTTAAAGAAAGAGATATCCATTGATAGCACTTCAGTAACTATTCTAATGGAGTAGATCCCGTGTCCAACTTCTTTTTAATTGCCTCGGAGGTTTATTAGGAACATGTAAGAAAGATAGGTTACCGATAAAATTGTTTGTGTGGAACTTTAGGATTTTGCGAAGGATTTTGGATTGGGCGTGGAAGGAATTAGATGCTTTAGTAGTGCCCTAAAGCTCGATTCCTTATGTCCAAATAGGTCTGATAATAGTGATGTAAATGAGTCTTTCGTAATATCCCGGGGAGTTTCGAACGATAAATATGATTTTAAATGAGGAAATAATTATAAGTCATGAAAATATTCATAACCTTTTAATTATAGAAATAGAGCTATCTAATATTTTTATTTAACATTAAAATAAAACAATTGTCAAAAACTATATTAACCTAGGTACCCTAAAAAATAAATAGATAAATATAAGTAATTATTTAATTTTTAATATGCATAGATACACAAAAATAAAATACTAAAAAAAGAACACATTTTCGATTAAACAAGACTGAGTAAAAACGTCTCACAAGCGGAAATTAAGACTGGAGATAAAGCTGTGTGCGATGCGTATCACCCTTTTAACATGAGATAGTAAGTTACGACAGTGGGCGTGTCCCCCGAGTCGATGGCCCAGCCCTAACATACCAGCGTCTCCTAAAGGTATTTTACATCCTATCAACTTTTTTTTTTTCAACAAGGAGCTTTCAAATAAAATTTTACAAGGGACAGCAGTGAGGATCGCATTTCCCAGAAAATTAAAAAAAAAAAAAGTATATACAATTTTTGAAATTTAAAAGCCTGGAAAGCTATTGTTCACATAATTTTAGTGTAAGATCATTTATTGATTGCTACAGAACATTCCTAAAGAATAATTATTGCAAATAAAAAAATAAATTTAAGAGAATTGTATAATAGATTTTTCCAGAAATTCGGAGCAAAAATTGATCGTTCCAAAGCACAAAAACTATTATAGCATTGCATCATTACCGACCTAATCATCCATTAGTCAATAATCCAAATTAAAACAGATAATACATATAGTATAAAAATCTGGTGCGGGCAACACACGACTTTCACCTACCTCGACTTTTATAATCAATTTAAAAACTATTAAATATACTTTTATGTTGATTTTAATTAAAGGTGTATTTATTTTCGTTGGAAACATATAATTTAGATTAAATATTATAACTATATTAAATTGTTAATCAGTAATACCTTTATTACGGTATTACAGTACGTCTAAATTACTGTTCTAATTATCAGTAAACCAAAAATTACGTTAAAAAATAGTTTTGCTATTTTATCCTTTAGTTGGTCATCAAATTCGTCCAAACTGTATACTTAGCCGTCCTTTATCAATGTCATTAAGATGATATGGTTAATCTTTTGGAATGTACAAAATTAAAGGTAGTTTAGCAGAAGAAAAATTAAAACATCGGCATTTAAGCCCTGTCAGACTAGTTCAATCAGAATGAAACATACATGATATTAAATTTTATATCGATGTAGCGAGTTTAATTAAAATCGTTAGAGCCGTTTTTGAGGAAAACGTAAAAAGGTGCAAAATGCATGGTATAAAGTACCTCTTATGGTTAGCCGATTTCGATGAAAAAGTTGCTGTAACATCTCGGGGGTATTGTTGTCTTAAATATGAAATTTCAGTTTCGTACGACTTATCGGTTTTGCGCTAGACTTACCACACACGAACACAAACACAGACCTTTTTTTCGGGACTTGGTCATTTGGACTCAAGAGACCCTAAAACGCGTATTTTTGTCGAAAACTGAAATTCGAAAATTTTCACGATCACAATACTTTCCCTTAGTATACATTTCATATACAGGTAAGTGAAAGTAATATATAAAAATTGATATTTATAACAGTATACAATACCTATCATAATATTCACTAATATATATACTCTAAAATGCGTTTATTTAAATTATAATAAACAACTCCTAAAGAAAAACAATAATAATAATAATAGGCTTAGCGAACCCGAAGGTTCGATGCCGATACCACCAAATTCCGCCTACACAGTACCAACAACTAATACTAACTTTCTCGGAATCCGCTCGTCATCGAGCCCAACAACTTTACCCGCCCATTTGAGTCTCAGCGATGCAATCAGCTCAATTATATTCACAGGATATAAGTTCCGCAATTCCGCGTTGTGCAACCTTCTGAACTCCCCAGTGGCCTCATCTCTCTTCGGACCAAATATTTTACGCGATACCTTATTTTCAAAAACCTTAAGCCGTTGTTCATCCTTCAAAGTAAGCGGCCACGTTTCACATCCGTAAAGAACCGTTGGAAGAATAATAGTTTTATAAATTCTAATCTTTAAGTTTTTAGATAGAAGCCGCGAACTAAGTAACTTAGCAACTGAATAGTAACACGCATTTCCCACCTTTAACCGGGACTTTATTTCTTCCTGGATTTCATGTTTTCTAGTTATAATTGAACCTAAATACTTGAATCTCTCTACGTGTTCAAAAGTATGCCCTGATACATCAATATCACTAATATCGACACCGTTTCTGCTACTAATCATATATTTCGTCTTATCGGTATTTAATTCGAGTCCTATTTCTTTACCTGTTTTTATTAACACACTTGTATTTAGTTGTATGGTTTCTGTGTCTTCACCTAGCAGTGCCAGATCATTGGCATACCCCAAAACCGGAATCTTGTCACCCATATTTAAGCTTTTCTCGGTACACATCACCTTTTCTATGACATATTCTAAAAGAAAAACATATTCTAAAAGAAAAACAAACGTGTATAAATAATAGTATTTTTTCTTTGTACTTGACTAGATGATTTGTAATTGCATTACCTCCTGAAATGAATGTGATCGAAATCCGGCTGAGAGGAAGTAAAATTTATTTCGTGTACGACCCATGGAATAAATTCTCATTCTGAATAGAATAAGTACGCAGCCTCTAGGATATCCTTCATTACTGTCTAAATATTAAGTATCTCAACGAGATTTAACATTAAATATACATTAAAATGTAAAAATAAAACGAAACGTGAGATGATTCGGGTGGCAGTCAAAGTATGATTTCCAAAAATGGAGTAAATTATAGGGAAGCCAACTTGACTCACATTGTGTCTCTTCGCCTGAGCTAAAAAGAAACAAGATACAAGGTAAAGGTATAAATAAGGTATGAAAATACACAACGTAGGTGCGAAACTTAAGATTAACAATTAATAGTTTACGTTACTTTTTAAAATCTTTTATTTACCATCCTCCACTGCAAACAAATTAAGTCAACTATTTAATATTTTTTTAAATAACTAACGATACAAACAATAAATAAAGTTTGAATCTTATAAAAAATCGGGTAAGTAATTTTTAAAAAGGTAACACTAAGTAAATAGCCGGATGGAGGTGGGACAATAAGAAAAACTCAAAACGGAATAGAGGATAGAAACATTGATTTCACACATTATTCAGACATTTTGGAGATTAATAAAGAAGATTCCTAACTATAAAGTAGTATTGGTAGCATTGTTTGCAAAACAAATATTAAATAATGATATACCGAATTGACAACACCTACAAAGTCATTGAAATATTTATATACTGAGAAAGGTGTTTTAATTATCATTAAATATAGAAATTTAAGAATAAATGAAACATAGAGTCTAACTAATATTCAGGAGACTTAGAACTTCCGTTTACACACAATAAGCGTTTTCACTTGGGGCTAGTCAAGGTCTAGAGCACACCATGGTCAGAGTTGTGTGGGATCGATTTCCAATAGGTTCAATTAATATTCTTGACGATGCTAGGAAATGACTGCTACGCAACTTGAAATAGGCTGCAATCTCTAGTTCACTGCCAGGACAAAAGGATCAATACGCCCACTTGACTCGTCTCCTCACTAATAAGAGTACCGATACAAGTAGAAAGTTACAAGATAATTAGGAGTTCAACCATGATTTTGAAAATCAGTGCATAATCAATGACCTGTGCAACATTTTTCGCAGAGTGGAAAAAACACTTAGGAAATAATTAAAATATTAACAACAACAGCAGTTTACCCAATTATGTTCAAGTGAATCAATACTGATTTAAAAAAAAACAAAAAAACTTAGTGACGAAGGCAGAGACAGAAATGAATAACAATCAGGAAGTGTTCGTGACTCTAGAGCCAAGAGTAATCCCCGAAGACTCGATGAGAAGATAACATGTAATTTGTGGTATGGTATGATCATTGAGGTATTCGTGGTTGGACTGTGTGATTCCACCCAGCATAGGTCCTTTGGTTTTTTTTTTTTTTTTTTTTTTTTTTTTTTTTTTTGTTTATTGAGCAATATTACAATCTGTCCAATTCAGGACATTTTTAATAGTGATAAAGTACAACATTCATACTACATTCACACGATATATACAAAACTATAAATTTATATAATAATAATAATAAAATATACATATATACAAAATAAAATCAATAAAAATATATACAATAGTCACTCATACCTATATACAATTCACAAGCATACAGCACGTGAGTGGAGAATCTAGCCAATGCTAGAACTCCAATATACATGTTATAAGAGGTCACGAGGCCACTGCCGTTTCAACCTTCTAGGTGGGTTGTATGGATGGGTGGGGCTGGATAGGGATTGAGCTAGAGGATTAGGATGATGAATGAGATTCTGGTGGAATTTGGAAAATTTGGATGGAATCAGGTCTGAAATAAAAGGAACATTAAGGTCGTGGTGCAAGGTATTGTTGGAAACATAATAAGGAGCATTTACTATTGTACGGAGGACTTTGGATTGAAAGGATTGAATGCGTTTGATGTTAGTACGTTTAGCTGTCCCCCACAGTTCAAGTCCGTAGGTCCAGATGGGCTTCAGTATTGTCCTGTAGATTAATAATTTGTTGTCAACTGTAAGTTCAGATTTTCTGTTGAGTAGTCGGTATAACTGTCCGAATCGTCGGTTGAGTTCTTGTCTTTTAAGTCTTGTATGTGGGTTCCAAGTCAATCTTTTGTCTAATAGTAAGCCAAGATACCGGACTGTATCTGAAGGAGGAATTGGAATGGAATTGAAGTAAACTGGCGGACAGGAATTTCGTCGAAGAGTGAAGGTTACGTGTTTGCATTTGGCTTCATTCACCTTTATGCGCCAAGCATTACACCAGTCTTCGATAAGAGAAAGGTGTCTTTGCAGGTTTAAGGATGCTGTTTCAGGATTGGAACTGGATGATAGGATGGCGGTGTCGTCTGCAAAAGTTGCCAGAAAGGTATCAGGATGTGTAGGAATATCAGCAGTGTAAAGGATGTAGAGGACGGGTCCCAAGACGCTGCCTTGAGGAACACCGGCCTCAACGGGATAAAGGTTAGAAAATTCTACACCACAGCGAACGCGGAAGGAACGGTTTGAGAGATAGGATCGGAGAATGAGGTATAGAGACTGGGGTAAATGGGTTTTCAGCTTGAAGAGTAATCCAGTGTGCCATACCCGGTCAAAAGCTTGCGCAATGTCCAGAAACGCACCAGAACAATACTCTTTGCATTCAAGAGCTGAGGAAATATGGTCTACAACTCGGAGCCCC
The DNA here is from genome assembly GCA_023052935.1 of Piezodorus guildinii. Taxonomy (NCBI): domain Eukaryota; kingdom Metazoa; phylum Arthropoda; class Insecta; order Hemiptera; family Pentatomidae; genus Piezodorus; species Piezodorus guildinii. Next base: position 71,448,365 of record CM041293.1, read on the forward strand.
TGTTGAACTGTGGAATGCTGAGGACGGAATCCAAACTGATGGGAAGGAAGATTTTGAGATTCTAATATGGGTAGGATACGTTTAAGAAGAAGCCTTTCGAAGATTTTTGAGAGGATGGGGAGTAGACTAATAGGCCTGTAGGATGAAGTGTTGTTGGAAGGTTTGCCTGGTTTTAGAAAAAGAATGATAGTGGAATGTTTCCATAACAGAGGAAAATAGGTGGTGCGTAGGATGCAGTTGTAAATATAAGTAAGGAATATAATAGCTTTCTGCGGAAGTTGTCGGAGGATCTGGGGAGTAAGGAGATCGTATCCAGGAGATTTACGGAGGGTAAGTTTTTGGAGAAGATATTTGACCTCAGAGGGATTAATAGCTTTAGGAGGTAGGGAAAGTGGAATTGGTGACATAAGAAAGTCTTGCACTGTTGCGGTGTGATTGGCGTGGGATTCCGGGTGAGGAGTGAAAACTTTGGAGAGGTGTGTGGCGAATTCCTCGGCTTTATCTTCATCAGACGCAGCCCAGGAGTCATCACCACGTCGGAGAGGATGGGAAACTTGATGGTATTTTAGGATCTTTTTCGTGACATTCCACAGGGAATTATCACGAGCTGATAGAGAGGAGAGGTAGGAATTAAAGGACTGGGAACGGAAGGTCGCCAACTCCCTCTTCAATTGTCTACAATAGAAGTTATAGGAGCGGCGATCTGTTGGGTGTCGGGTGCGCTGCCATAATGATCTTGCTCGGCGTTTGGTATGGATGAGGTCTATAATATGTTGTGGAAAATGATTTTGGTGAGGATTTATATTGGGGTGTTTAGGAGAGGAGGCAGTCCAGACAGCTTGTTGGATGGCGGTGGTAAAGGAATAGACGGAATTATCTAGGTCATCTGGGGTTTTGAGGGTTACTCTGAGGTCAATATTATCGGTCAGGATTTGGCGGAAAAGGTTCCAGTTGACAGGGCCTCGGATGAATGATGGTGGAATGGGTTTTGGAATTGGAGTGAGAGATACTTTTAGGATCAGTGGACTATGGTCTGAGGATAGTTCATCAAGGCGAGTTACAGAAAAGTTGAGGGAGCCTAATCCGCTGTGGATAAAGAAGTCGAGGATGTCAGGATTGCGGTTAGGATCGGTTGGCCAGTAGGTAGGGGAGTCAGGAGGCAGGATATTAAAATTTCGGGAGTTGAGTGCAGACTGCAAATTTCGTCCCCGAGAGTTCGTGGTTCTGGAACCCCACTGCTGATGCTTGGCGTTTAAGTCTGCACCCAGAATGAAACGATTTCCTAAGGAATCCAGGAAGGATACAAATTCGGAATTGGAAATGGAATGTTTAGGAGGACAGTATGCAGATGTGAGGGTTACCGGAAAGGAAAAAGTCTTGATTACTATGGCTGTGGCTTGTAGGAAATCATAGGTGGGAAGTGGGAGTAAATGATGAGAGAGGGATTGGTGGACAATGATAGCAGAACCGGCATGGGCTTTGCCGTCTGGGTGGTCAGTACGGTATGTCATGTATTGCGGTATTTTGAAGTACTGTTTAGTCGTTAGTCTTGTTTCAGTTATAAGTGCAACATCGATTGTTTTGTCTTGCAACAACGCTGTCAGTTCGTCAGTATGATTTCTAACACCATTCGCATTCCAAAGGAGAATGGATAAGGAGTTAGGTGAATTCATTTAAGGATTTTTCAAGGCAGGGATTAGATTTGATACTAGATTTGTAAGGAGTGATATAAGCGGCATAACAAGAGATTTGATTTCGGAGATGAACGATGTCATTAGACTGGTAAGATCTGTGACGTTTGATGGTGGAGGGATATGGGAAATTTGATGTTGAGGAGTTTTTTGAAGATTAGGTAAACTTTGAGGGATAGATTGTTGTACAATAGATTGAGAAAGTTGAGGAAAAAGTTGTTCCGGCAGTGCCTCGACTTCATGATTCTGGTTTCCACCTCCAAGCAAGTGGGCAAATGATACGTTTGAATTTACAAGTTTAGATGGTTCTCTTCTGCTTCTGGTTGGTACAGCTGTTTCATTCGGATCCTGAGGTTTTTGGTATCTGGTTCTGAGTTTCTTGTAGATTTCACATCCCTTGTAGTTAGCCGGGTGGTCCTTGAGGCACAGAGCACATACAGCGGGTGTAGATCTTGATCTTGTACATTCTTCTGTTTTATGCTGTTCACCGCATTTCACACAGCGTGGTATGTGATGGCAATAACTTTTGGTATGACCATATGCCTGACAGTTATGACACTGAACTATTTCCCTCTTTGTGTAAGGTTTTTCAACTTTTACACGGGTATAGTACAGTCTACTGAGGTCATAGATTTTTTCGACTCCTGCTGATGGTTCCAAGTCCACAAAGAATAGAGGCAGTGGACTTTTATCTTTTAGAACGTTGGTGACTTGCCTCACTTGGAATCCTAATTCTGTCAGTTCTTCTTTTATAGCTTCAACGGGTGTTGAGGAATGTAGGTTTCTGATTACGACCCTTAATGCTCTCTCCTGGCGCAGCTGATAAGTATGAAAGTCAGCTTTGGTCTCAGTCAGATATTTTACAATCTTTCTGTAGGTTTCAGCAGTAGTCGGAGATATTTTAGTATCATTGGTTCTACTTATACAATAATAACTATTAGGATCAGTTACTTTGTTTAAATGCGCACACATCAGTTTAAAATTTTTAATATTTTTAACAAATATTGGTGGAGGTAGTGGTTCCCTGGGTATAGGAGATGATTCCATGGTTTCTTTTTCATTTTGGAGGATCTCAAATGGATTCGGTGTAAAAAACGGGGATTCATCAGTTATTCCTTGTGATGATGTGCTGGGCTGTGGTTCAGATCCTAATGAGGTAGCTGACGCGGTCGCTGGTGGAATTATTTTTTTATTTTGTTCACGGCGGGGTCTCTGTTTTGTAGGTGACGAGTTAGAACCTGCAGATCTAGATCTTTTACTTGCAGACTTTGAGGACATGACTTGGTGAAAATATCTCATTGATTAAGAAAATAATAATAATAAATAAATAATGAGATAAGAATTAAAGATAAAAGAAAGATAAGTTAACGAAAAGCAAGCCCGAGCTTGCCGAGCTAGCGGCAATCAGCTGATCAGTGACCCTCCTTTCACTTTTTCGTGATTGTACAAAGTAAATTATAACTTTGCTTACCGAAATTTCTCCAATATTCACTGCCGTAGTATTCCTGAGGTCTAGTGATGTTCTCCAGACTGAATTCAAGCGAATTCCTACTGAAAAAAGCAAAAATCTGAGAGACGATGTAACGTATGACTGTTATCATCGAGCGCATCCCCTTTGGTTTTAACAATGCATCTAGCAATTTTTGTTTGGATTGCTTTTTTTTGAAGGGAGGGAGATAGTAAAAACTAGTTTTATAATTAATTAAGTTGTAACGATGAAAAACTGCGTATGATTTATGTACCCTAAAAGTAAGAAATTAAAGCAGTATTTGACAGTCCCATACTTAACTTATTTTAATAACGTTAAAGAAGTAAGATTTAATAAGCTGCTAAGAAGTACAATATCTTACTACTAGTACTACCAGTGAAGCGATTGAAGAGAGAACAATGGGATCTTCTGGGTCCTGCTTTTCCCTCCGGCTTAAACCTGGTTGGTGGTTATTATTGCACATAATACATAGATCGAGGCACTTTTACGCTAAATGGCACAAAAGAGAGGGGCAAAAGAAGAGGAGGAGAAGAAGATTAATTTGTAATTTTCGTTATTCGATTTAATTAATTTCATTTATTTTTTCCAGTAATTATTGTGTGCCTTTAAACAAATTGTCAGGGTTACGATCATTCCATAATTAAAGATGATTTTTTTTTTTTTAAAGGACAGTTTTTTGTCATGATTCGTTAAAACAATAACCATAAAAAAGAGAAAACTGATTTTAATAAATCTATGTACTTAAGCACTGTCCCTGCCACAAGGGTAACTTATTTCGCTAAACTTCTAGCCTACTTAATTTATTTTAAGGTATTCGGGTTTAATCTTACTGATAAATTATAGTTTCGTAACTTGAAAGCTATTGCTTATTATATTTTCGTAACCTTCTTTGAGAACAACATTCTTCCAATTTTCACACTGAAGTAGGTTCTCAAATCTTAAATGTACCTGCTTCTATAATTCTAAATTAGTCGTTACGATGGAACAAAATAACATTTGTGATTAAACAAAGGTTTAAAAATTCTGAGATGATCCAGCCAGCTCAGAAAAAAATGAAATAGCCCAACTTATTTATTTTATTTAAACATGTAGCATTTAACATGGCATTAGTCAGATGTATTACCTGTGAGATTCTAGCAGCTACCTATGAAGTGTGAACAGGATTTTTATAATGATTCATATTGTTTGGTATAACTTTTACACAAGCCAATATATTTTAAAAGTTAAACACACGTTTGAAAAAGTGAACTTTAACAAATAAAACAAATATATAAAATTTATTTTCAGGCCAATATTTTATTCTGAAAAATTCCTTCGAACATAAAAACTATGATTGTGTTTTTTTTTTCTTTATACAAGGTATTTGCATTGATCCTATGTCATGATGTAAACAAATTCCAGGCTCCAGCGTAGAAAGTGGTAGGCAATATAGTAAATATTTAAAATTGTGTTTAAAAAACTCATAACATGATCCTATCGGCTCAGAAAAAAATTAAAAAGGTGACTTATTGATTTTATTTTAACATCCAGCCAACACACAGCTACAGTCAGAAATACTACCTCAGAGATACTGGCAGCTACGCAGCAAAGAATATTCCAAGAAAAAAAAAGTGATGACAAATGACCTCTTGACACTGAAGGACGCTACACGATTTCATTAGCGTCAAAAATCATTACCAAGGCCAGAGTACTTGAAATAACTAAAAGGGGGTTTAATTATAGAAAATAATAGAATAATTGAATAATAATTAATAAGATGTGGTCAGCAAGCAAGGTTAATAGAATGTTTCCTTTAAATTCTTTAGGAAAATAAGAACACTAACTCAGCGAACAATGTACGAACCGCGTTATAGTCGGCACGTGTGTGTAGTACTACAACTCACACCTCATTACCTAACTCTTAACTACACAAAGACTGGTGTGTGTACTCAATAACCTTCTCCATCTCCTGTTTACTCCCTTGACAAAAAAAAAAAAATTAAAAAGAGACTTAACTTAAAAAAAAACTAAGCTTTTTATAGCAAGGCAACAACCACAAAACCAAATATCTAGCAAACCGTGCAGTATATTTTACCAATATTGGTAAGGTGAACTGATTAAAAAAATTTAGTGCGGGCAACACACGACTTTCACTTACCTCCGTTGTTAAAATCAATTTAAGAATTTTGAAATACAGTTTGAGATGAAACTAAACTATTAAAGAATTAATTACGTTGAGTTTCAATAGAAACATAAGTTTCATTAAATAATCAATACTTTTATAATGTTAATGTTCAAAAATTGCATAAATAAATATTTTTGTTCTTTTCTCATTTAGTTGGATATCGGATTCGTTTAACTTATATATTTATCCGTTTCTCATCAATGCTAAAACTATGATATGGTTAATTTTATAGAGCCTACAAAATTAACGGTACTTTAGTGCAAGAAAAAATAAAATATCGGCATTTAAGCCATATCAGACTATTTCAATCAGAGTGTAACCTACATGACATTAAAGCCAATAAAATTATACATTGATATAATGATGGAGTTTTTTGTTGACCGTTGAGAAATTAGATGAGGAAGATGGTTGGGGTTGCGGTCATTAAAGAGAAACACACATTAAGATAAGTGCTATTATAATTATGTGCCGACGTTTCGGCCTACATTGTAGGCCTTCATCAGGGTTGTCTCTGAGACGGTGTCTAAAGAAGTGGATTTATGTCTGACCGTACAGTAAGAAGGATGACAGCGTAAAGAACATTTTAAAATAGGTAATTTAAGTTGCATCTTTACAAAAACATACATATTTCATTTAAACCTTCGTAAATTTGTATCTGTATTGATATTTCCGATATAACTTGCTGTACACTTTTTTTTAGTTCTTTTACGCCTATACCTATGTGATAACCAAATAGTTGTTATCAAGGGATAATCAGAAGCGAAAAATCTCCAAAAGGCAGAACTACAATCGGGAATGGAATATAGCAGGTAAGAGATGAACAAAGTAGCTGAGGAATGTAGGAAGACAACAAAAGATATGGAGGGGAGGACAAAGAAACACAAGAATAGCTGGCAAAAAAATAGGACGCCGTACGTGTCCCCTTCGCCCTCAGCAATAATTGATTCTTTTCAACTTTTCAGAACTGGAATATAATCCTGATAATTGAAAAACATTTAAGACTTGACTATCATTAAATCAATGCATTAACAATAAGACTTCCAATCCAGGACTGTTAGTGAACAGAACCATCAAATCCTTCTCGTGTCCAATCCTTACAATTCAGGATCCTTCGTAAAATCCTCAATGCTTCGTCAGGAATTAACTCATCTATACATTCATGTTCAAATGTAACTGAATTAGCCCAAACCAGGTACAATATCTTTCATGACAACCTCCAGTCCCACTCTAACCCACTAGTTTCAATCCTTGTTTACTCTAAATCTCCTGATAATCCTCCGCGGCGTCTAAAATGAAGACGACTTCGGGAAACTTCTGGTTTAGTATAGTTTTAGGAGAGCTGCCAATGGGTAGTTACCTTACGTGTGTATCATGACTTTGTTTAATATTTTAAGATGTATTGCATAATACGGTAGTAAATTTTTACAAATATATATTTTTAAATTGAAATTTACAACGGTATTAACATATATACATATATATATATATATATATATATATATATATATATATATATATATATATATATATATATATATATATATATATATATATCCAGAAAAAAACCTGGGTCACTACAACCTAATACTGACAGTGAGTTTTAGTTTCGATACTATTCACTAAATTCCAGCCTCTGTCGTAGCTCAAATCAAAAACTAAATTCTCGAGTTCGCACTGAATAAATTACTCACCTGTAGTTCGATTATCCGTCCGTTTAAAAATGATTACTTTTCAAGTTATTGGCTAGCCCAACGGATTTTACACGGTCATTATACATAAGTGATGGTATTACTTAAATTACACTTAACGAATGCGTGTAAAGCAATTCTGAATTCTGAAGTAACCTCCAGGATTCTCCACTTCTCTCACATTTATAGGAGACAATCTTCCAAGGAATAAATACTTTTCTAGGGTGTTCTTCCCACACAAGATAGGCGTTGTTCCTCTCAGAACAGGAATACATTAACCCATAGCAGGAAATCTTTTCAAAAGTTGTCATGCTACAAGAATGTGTCCAATCTATCATAATGATTTATATGAAGTACAATACAATGCAGAAAGAAACAATACCATCGCAAAATCGCCGCAAAAAAACTTATTACTCAACTGGGGGCGAGGGAAAATGACCCGTTCTCGGAGTTTCAACACCGGATAAGTGTGAGAAATTAGAGGAAAAAAATTGTGCAACAGATCTTAATTCAGTTTTGTTCCCAAGATTTCAATCAAGGAATATAGGGCAATCATTAAGAAGTCCAAAGCCCCCATGCATTTTTTTCTTTTTGTTTAAAGGCGAATAGAACATCGAATCTTCTATAATTCAAATGAAAAAAACAGAACAACATCGGGGACCATGTTGTAACTGGTAATTATAATTGTAAATATTTCGCACGACGTTATCAACATCACAAGGTTAAAACGACAAAATCCTTACTGCTACAAAAGCATGCCAACAGTGTGTACACACATAAAGTAAAACATTTCAATTCATTTATACCCAATGTTTTAAAATCTATTTTCAATTTTTAAAAACTTATTTAAATATTTCAAACGAGCTCAGTTAAAATTATTCATTAGGAAATCTTAAGTCATAAAAAATAATTACATTTTATTTGATACTGTTTTTTTTTCTTTTAAAGGTGGGAAATGCGTGTTATTATTCAGTTGCTAAGTTACTTAGCTCACGGCTTCTATCTAAAAACTTAAAGGTTAGAATTTATAAAAATATTATTCTTCCAACTGTTCTTTACGGATGTGAAACGTGGCCGCTTACTTTGAAGGATGAACAACGGCTTAAGGTTTTCGAAAATAAGGTACTACGCAAATTATTTGGTCCGAAGAGAGATAAGGGCACTGGGGAGTTAAGAAGGTTGCACAACGCGAATTGCGGAACTTGTATCCTGTGAATATAATTGAGTTGATAGCGTCGCGGAGACTCAAATGGGCGAGTAAAATTGTTGGGCTCGGTGAGGAACGGATTCCGAGAAAGTTGGTATTTGCTGAACCGACTGGTAGGCGTCCGAAAGGTAGGCCGAAGCGTCGATGGGAGGATTGCGTTAAAGCTGATCTTGGGGGCTTGGGCTTGAACAAAGAACATTGGACGAGTCTGTGTAGACGGAATATGGTGGTATCGCCATCGAACCTTCGGGTTCGGTAAGCCTATTATTATTATTATTATTATTACTGCTTTTTTCCTCTTATTGAAAATGAACATACCAATTTTTGAGTAATTTTTAAAGTCACAATAATCGAAAATAACTTTAGAGGATATATCTAACGAAAAGAACACCTGTATTTTGTCTATATCGCTGAAAAAAATAAATAAATGTGATCAACTTAATTTTTAGAAATTTTGTACGATTCCATGGAAAGTAAAAGAACAGAATAATTTAAATGAAATCATTTATGGTTAAATGCACTTTATAATTCCTAGCTTAAACCAGAGGTGAAAAATATATGTTTTGAGATGACTTTTCAGACAATGATCACCTGATAAATGTAGGACGATCATTTATCCAATTATGAGATGTTACAATCTATACGCGACTATTTTAAATTTTTGATTAATTCTGAAATTATTGCAAGTAATCACCATTATCAGATCTTAAGCCTTCTTATGGGCGTTCTCCAGGATATAGTTATGTAACCGCCGAACAACTTTATTTTCATTATTTCAGAAAGCATGCTGGAGCGTTTGATCATGTTAACCTGAAAAACATATTAAGACGCGATTAATCAGTAAACTATTACTAATTTAATAAAATTACACGAAAAAGCTTTATTAAGCTCATTTCATTACAACTAATACGATGTAAATGTTGTATACCGATAATAATAAAGAGAGACAATATACAATAAATAGTTTACTAAGGAGGATAGAAGGGAAAATTTTTAAATTTTCCAACAAATTAAAGTAAGTAAAAAAAACACAATAACAACAGAGTTCTAAAATAATCGCAAAAAATATTGAACAGACAAATGAATCGACGGAAGGGTTTAAATCGTGCACGAAACACGGAATTGCGTGATCACTAATAGGTAAATATAATTTATGTAGCGGCGTGTCTGACTGAAACTGACGAGCAACCTCATTGGGTTAAATATAAACGAATCACCAGAAATATAACCGTTTAGCAAGTAGATGGATGATGTTAAATCTGATCAGATAAAATCCTATAAAAATGAACCTATAAGATAGCAAGGTAGTACTGTTAAAATTATAAATTATAATTATTTCAAAGAAAAAAAATGTGTTTGCTCTTTTCTCCTAGTTGATTACAAAATGCATTCAAATTATATATTTATCCGTCATTTATTAAAGCTAACAAGATTATATGTTTGTTTTTTTTACCTGTAATCAATCGCGGTGCCCAGATTAAAAAAATTGTCACAATCTTTAAAAATGACTTAGTTATCGGATTAAAAGATTTTTAATCGGTCGCTGTTTTAAAACTAAACGTCAAAGCATTAGGAGCATTAAAAAAAAAATGGTTCAGTAGTTTCGGAGAAAATTCGGAATTTTTAATTTTTTTTTTTATTATCGGACGGCACACTCTAAACTTTTTTGAGACTTAAACTTGTAATTAAAGATAAATCAAAAAGTAATTTGTCCTTCCGGAATAAATAAGGTAAGGGAATTTTTATTTTTTCATATTTATATTTTTCAATCTCATATGAAGATGAAATAACATGGATATTTCCAGGAAATACGACCAAAAGTTATTACCTACATCAGGCGTTTATGGTTGAAGGGAGCCAATTCGGTAGCGCATCACCGCAACCTACGTCAGACCATCAATCTAATTTATACAGGGACCTTGGGCAAGATCAATAACCTTCCAGTTTAAACTGGTCCAGGTGAAAATTGAACAAACTGGAAAAATCCATTTTCTTTCTGGTAGGTTCCCAAAACGTTATAACCTCATCAAATCTCATAAAATCATAATATAAAAGCTTAGCAGGCCAAGAGATACCGAAATAAAGACACCGAAGAGGCATTCTCCGTATTAATAAAAACTATTTTATTCTAGACTATGAAAAAGCATTTGACTCCCTGAAAACGGATTGCATTCTTAATATGCTAAACAAGAGGAACATCAGCCCAAGAATATGTAAGATATTAGGAGACATGTATTCAAGAGACAACGCGGAGTATAAATTAGGAAACTTAAAAGTAAAAATAAAAATTTGCAAAGGTATACAACAAGGTGATACCTTATCTCCTAAAATATTTATATCAGTTCTTCGTGACTTCATAAAAACCATAAATTGGCAGAACAAAGGCATAAACATTCATGGAGAATGGCTTAACCATTTAGAGTTTGCGGATGATCAGGTACTGATAGGAAAAACAAAGAAGAAATCCTAACGATGGCAAAAGATTTTATATCAGCAGGAGAAAATATATGGCTAAAAATTAACTATAAAAAGTCAAAATATGTGTCATTGAATGCAGAAGGAGATTTACCAATGGGTGAACATATCATTAAAAGAGAAGATTCATTTCTGTACCTTGGGCATCTTATTTCTGTATAGGCAAGTTGAAGAAATAAACAGGCGATGTACTCACGGATGGCGCTCCCGCTTCAAGTTTAAGGAGCTGTATAGCTCGTCTGTGAGCTTGGAACTGAAGAAGAAACTCTGGATGAGCACTGTGCTACCTGCCATGACCTATTGTTGCGAAACATGGGTAATAGATACGAAGACCAGCCAAAAGTTGAGAGTAACGGTCAGAGGTATGGAGCGATACCTTCTCGGAGTATCGAGACGAGATAGGAAAACCAATAAGTGGCTAAGATCAAGGACTGATCTTCCAGATATTATGGAAAAAGTCCATCTAAGGAAGTGGACCTGGACCAGACATGTTATCCGGAGAAACATTACAACATGGACCAGGCAGCTTATGGAGTGGTACCCAAGGGAGTTAACAAGGAAGCGTGGACGTCCACCGACAGACTGGGACCAGGGGATGAAGAAGAGCTGCGGAGGTGCAACCTGGAAGAGAGTAGCACTAGATAGAAAAGAATGGAAAAGGATGGGGCAGGTTCATTACTTAGTGTGGTTGCAAGAATAAGCCTATTAAAACTTTCAAACAATCGAACTCAAAAAAACCTCAACTTAAGGTCGATTTTGTACATACTCATTTGAATTGAACAAAAGAGGAAGTTTTGTATATATATTTTTTTGTTATATTTTATGTACAAATAAAGGTTATTATTATTATTTTACGTTAAATGTAATCTCCCTTTCTACAATAGTATTTTTATTTTTAATTAATTTATTGAATTTACAAATGTACAATAGTATACAACGAGTAAATTTAAGTAGAATATAAAAATGCATGAAACACATGTAGAGAAGCTTCCCAATGGAAGCACCCTAAAAATATTCTAAACTAGGTCTCGGGGCCATCTCCTTTTCAGACACCTCGGAAGATTGTCAGGAATGGAAGAGGAAGAAAGGATTGAAACTAGAGGATTAGAGTGGGAATGGAGTTTGTCATGAAAGGAATGATATCTGGATCGGGCCAAATCAGCAACATACAGAACATTAAGGTCTTTAGGAATCAGTTTATTTGTGACAAAGTAAGGGGCATAAAGGATTTTGGATTGTGGGGATTGGATACGGGAGGAATTCGAAGATTTAGTTGAGCCCCAAAGCTAAGTGGGCTTAACTCCGTAATTCCATATCGGCCTTATGATAGTCATGTAGATGAATCTTTTGTAGTTAAGTGAAAGATTAGAACGTTAGTCTAGTAAATGTTGATGAAGCAGTCTTTTTTTCACTTTTTTTACAACTGTATTACACAACACAACTAGTGAATAGGCTAAAAAAAAAATAGGCAAGAATCAGACGTTTAGAGAAGCTGGCACCACTCTGAAAATTGTAAAATGGAAGGTCTCAGGACCATATTATCATCAGACGTATTGAAGAGGAAGAAAGGATTGAAACTAATGCTAGGAAAAAAAAAACCGATGCAATAATTTAATATTTATTCTTAAAACAACGCAATTCGCGGAGTGCCACCTACTAAAGCCACATTTTTAAATAATTGCAGCTAATATCGAATGAATTGAGGGAATTCTATAATAAAAACAATCTTTTGAACGATTTAAATATGTATATATACGTAATTAAGTGGGAGATTATTATATATACAGTGTTTTAACGCGTATTTTTTAAAAAATCTTGCTTTGAAAAGCAGAAGGTCAGTTTCAACATAAGTTTACAAACACGATCCACGTCCATATTTCCTTATCTCTTGAAAAAGAATTACATACATCCTGAATTAAGATTTGGAAATATTCGTGTTTTTCTTCTTTTACTAAATGTTCCCATATCGAGCTTTCCCGGGGTTTAAGGCCCTTTAGTTCAGTGGTTCCCAACAAGTGGTCCGCCAACGATGTATAAGGGTCCGCGAGGTCCTGTTGAGAGATTATTTTAAATTACTTAAATGAAAAATATTTAGAAAACCTTGGCTTATTAAAGAATCACACAATCATAACAAATTCGAGATGTCGTGTCGACATGGCGTTTATATCAACTGATTTTTGACCAAATTTTTAAGTATTTATATTCATCAATACATATTAAATACATAATTTTTCTAGTTTAAGGAGTTTTTTTCGTTATTCTGATTGGATGAAGAGTTCCGCAATATTTTTATTTTATTTTTTTATCATTGCTCTAGTTGTTCTATACGTGATTCTAAAGACGGTTGAAAGAACATTACAATACATTAATATGGATAATAAAAGACAAACTTAAAAAAAATTAAATAAATTGTTTTAAAATATTTTATTCTGAAAGATAGTGACGTGGAAATACAAAATTTTGCTATTGTATATTGCAGTAATATCCAAAATTAAGAATAATTTTCGTAATAATTAACCGTCGCAAAAAAAAGTTTTATTTAAACATCAACTAAAGTAGGTATGAAAATCTTTTGACATTTTGTTTTCGGAAACAGTAGAAATGTAATCATCAAATGTATCATGTGATCCAAGATGAATGAAGAAAAGCTTATGTGCTACAGTGATTATTAAAAATAAATATTTCCACGGAAAAAAGTTACAATAATTGGCTAAAATGTTTAAACATTAAGTTCATAGACATTTCAAATAAAAACTTTTTAATTAAATTGTATGCAGGTAACTAAACTTGAATGATTAGTCAGATTTTTTTACTTTCACTTACTATATATAGTAAGGGAAAGTATTGCGATCGTGAAAATTTTCGAATTCCAGTTTTCAACGGAAATACACGTTTTAGGGTTCCCTGAGTCCAAATAACCAAGTCCCGCCAAAAGGTGTGTGTGTGTGTGTGTGTGTGGTAACTCCCGGGCGGAAACGGTAAGTCCTATGAAACTGAAATTTCATATTTAAGACAACTATACGCCCGAGACGTGACAAAACTTTTTTCATCAAAATCAGCTTACCAGAAGAGGCACTTTATACCATGCATTTTGCACCTTTTTTCGATTTTCTCGAAAACGGTTCCGACGATTTTGATTAAACACGCCATATCGATGTAAAATTTAATGGGCTTTAATATCATGTAGGTGTTATTTGGATAAAAATGGTCTGACAGGGCTTAAATGCCGATATTTTAAATCTTCTTCCCCTAAAGTACCTTTATTTTTGTATATTTTATAAAAATAAATATATTATCTTGTTAACGCTGATGAAAAACAGGTAAATATATAAATTTAATAAATTCGATACCCAACTAAAGGAGAAAACAGAAAAAATATTTTTTAATGCAATTTTTCGTGTTTGAACATAAGAGCAGTAATATACATGTATGATATACCGTTGGAAAGCTAAAGATTTTAGAAAAAATATCATCTCATACACAAGCTTTTAGAAGTTAATAGAGAGTGATGAGAAGTAGATAAAACTAACTGATTATTTTAGATAATAATATAATAGATTTTTTAATAAAACACATGTTTCTATATAAATTCAATTTGTTTAATTCCTTAATAGTTTCACGTATTTTTATCTCTAACTGTATTTGAAAATTCTTTCATTGATTTTAAAAATCGAGATAAGTGAAAGTCGTGTGTTTTTTTTTTAAGTTGTGTCATTAAAACATCAAACTAGGAATATTGATCATAATTTGTACAATTATTACATAATGATATAAGTCAGAAAATTGGTTTAACGAGAAAATTCAATTGTAGATGTTTATAGAATACGATATCGTTATAGATAAGAAGAATACTCAATGCGCTGATGAATGGGAAATATCCCGAAATAATCTCACGAGAGTAGGTCGGTGAGGTATTGGAAAATGTTTAAACAAAATAACTTTCCCCTCATCGGAGAACGATGAAATCAACTATGAGGAAAGTATTCCTAATTGTCATCGGGAATTAGTCCGTAACAAATCTTAGCAATGATATTGCTCAAAAACTCGGCGATGGAGCACTCACTTTCTATAATTGTTGAAGTTCATCTTCAAGCGTTACAATAACAATATCGGGAATAAGAAGAGCATTTTATCAGTTAATTCATTACATTGTTTACTATCAGAACGGAAAGAAAAAATGCAACTAAATAATTAATATTATTGATAAAATAATCTATATATCTGATAAAACAATCTGTGTAACTCAGAGGAGTTCTGGAGATCGTATTCCAGTCCGGTGATGACAGATGATAATTAATTCCATTATACTATAATATGTGTGAATCGAACCTGGAGCCGATAGCACCCTCCTGCTGACCATCCAGCGTCTATAAAGAGGTCACCCTTAATTGGAGGAAAAATCTGTTGGTTAATGGTGATTTCGACCAAACCATCTCCATGTAAAACAGTGCTTCCCTATAAAGTACTTAATCCAAGCTCCGTATGATGTAATAACACAAGATGATAAAATATCATGAGCTGAATACAAACAGTGTCTCATAAATGACTAGTCATATTGCAGGAGCAGATAAAAAAAAAAAAAAAAAAAAACCTGTACCACTACAACCCATGAAGGGTCTTGGGCTCAGTACATATAGAGATTCGTACTGTTTCTAGGCCAACGGCAGTGCAATGAGGTGATTAGGTCCTAATCACGCTCAGCCGCCAGGTTTTTCCCCAATTTGCAGGAGCAGATACTAGACTTAAAAAGGAGGAGGAACAAAAAAGTTCATATGACCATTAGTCCGATTTTAAACTGTTAGGGAGGAAAATCAAATTTTTAGATTTTCGCTTTTATCCATACTATTCATCAGAAAACTTAAATATATTTACTTGATGGGTACGCACAGAAAAGTGAGAGGCACCAAATTAAAGAAGGGAGAAAATTTCCCAGAAGGTTAAGTCGAGCCCTCCGAATAGGAAAGTCAGAGTGTTCGAACTATATATATATATATATATACATATATATATATATATAAATAAAATATTGTTACAGTATTATTATCTTAAGTAAAAATAATCGGGAGTCAGTCGTGTGAAAAATATTTAAATTTTGCCGACGTTTCGGCTCAAACATATGGGCATCAGTCAGCCATCTCAAGTATCAACTGGCATAATTTATATATATAGTCATGATGCAATGAAAAATACCCTGGATATTTAAAAAATAAATAATCTGATATCGAAACATATTTAAATAGCTTTAATTTACTATTTATGAAAAAAGATAAATGATGCGATTGTGGGTTTACATTTCTTAATTGTACTAAGAAAATCAATTAAATAAATTTTAATTTATCTTTTATTAAGGTAAATGGATTCCTAATTTTCAAGTATTACATATACTTACATACACATACTAAAGCATTTTAATTTATATTTTTCTGAATATATTTGTTGTAAATCAGTGTAGCTTAGATAACGTACTAAACTTTTTTTTTTTTATTTAATACTTTAAAAACTGATACTTTAAAAATTTTAGTTAATTTAAAATTATACAAAATCAATCACCTATCCCAAAGCTAATTCTATTTTAATCACGAAAAACCACAAGTGTTTGATTAATAAACGCGTATTTATTACAGGAAAGATTTTCAAGGTAAACTTGACAGAGATTTTAGTCTTAATGATCTAAAAATTAGTTTCTTTTTAACTAATAATTTTTATTCAGTGATCGTCTTTGTCTTTAGCAAAACTGTGGCGATGAACGTAGTTACAAACCAACAACCCTATCTTACTTTTACCAGACCTTGATAATATATTACATCACACCCTGTAAGATTATTAAGATTATGTCTTAAGAACTGGTATGGGGTCTCAGAAAGCAAAAGAAAAACCTTCAAGAACACCTGTTCATCTACTTGCACGGAAAAGAAATTACTGAATGATACAGCCTTGAAAATCCATAACAATACTAGGTTATACTAGTGTAATAATCGTGAATAAAATAAGAAAAAATATAATAAAAAAAAAAATAACTAAAAAACGAAACGTCATTCAATGAAAAAAAGAACACAGGGTTGAATATAGTTTTCGGTAATTCCTGAATTTTGTAGACTTTTGACAAGAATTTGTCAAATGCAAAAACAATGAATAAAATGGGTTTAATTTATAATTAAATTAATTATTAAAGAAAATTAAAATAATAACAAACAAGTACAAAAAATATTTTATAAAGAAGAAAATATTCGAAAGTTTCTCATAAGTATCATTGATTTTTAGAATGATGAAAAAGTTGATAACTTTTAAACTTTAAAAGTCTTTACCCGAATTACAAAGCAACAACAAACTAACGATTTTAAAGATTTATAATACAGATATTACTTGAATTATTATAATAATATTAATAGTGATACAGGTAATGACTAGGCTTTTCGTCAATCAATTACAAAGCCTTGGTATCTTAGCGCGTAATTTCGTGATTAGATGAGCATATAAATCCATACATAGTTCAATATTTCATACTAGATACCATGAAATACCGCAAAAGAAAAGTGGATTAGGTTGTATATTGAATGGTATATACATTTTTTCTGAAGAAGACCATAAATTTTAAACGAACGATGTAAAACTGAGCGAAATGGGATCACTTGTAGCTGGGTGGCTAGCATAAAAGCCTCCTATGCCAAAGGTCACGGGTTCAAACCCGCAGGTGGTCCTAGGATTTTTTAATGGGAGTAAAAAAATCCTTAGCTATGTCGTCCTTCGGAGGGGACGTTAAAAGGTGGTCCTGAGCCTGTGCGATGTCAGGTACTCGTTAAAGATCCCTATCGTAATAAAATCTGGATAGGCAAAATTTAGGACTCCCATTGACCGTATCATCCGGACTGTATCATCGTCCGATTAGCCATAGTAGCATAAAGTGACGTTAAATAAATAAACAATAAACAAACTGAGCGAACTGAACACATGAAGATCTAAAAGGCCCTGTCGCAAACCTAACCTGGAAGTATATTCCATGAATGAAAGATATTTAAACAAAAATAGACCAGTCACGGCGCTAGAATAAACTGAATATATAAAATTTCCTACTTGTTTACAAACATCACTAAACAAAATTTATATATTTTTGTTTTGCGGTGACAAATATATTCGTTTAAAAAAATAATATACAATTTATATGCAAAAGAGGATCCGATGCACTGGACGAGTTGTGATGAAAACAAGGCCCTAAAGAAAACACCAGTTTACGAATCGCACGGTTTATTAGGCTTCGAGTCACGTCACCAAGCTTGTTATGTATGGCCAGTGTGGATCCAGTGCATGCATTGCATATAAATATGGATGCAACTTTACAGATTTAACTTCTGTATCCAGAAATTGGTTTAGTTGACTTAAATAAAAATTATAAAATAAACAGAAAAAAAGAAAAATTTGTGTCTTGTCTTGTATTTGAAAATCGGATGACAAGACAAGACTCAAAAAAATTTCAGTACTTCAAATGATCTAGTCAACTGCATAGTAAAAAGTATTTGTGGATTAAAAAATAGACTAGGAATCACTAGTAGCTGGGTGGTTAGCATAACAGCTTTCTATGCCAAAGGCCACGGGTTCAAGGCCACGGGTTCAAACCCGCAGGTGTTCCTAGGATTTTTTAATGGGATTAAAAAATCCTTAGTTATGGCGTCCTTCGGAGGGGACGTTAAAAGGTGGTCCCGAGTCTGTGCGATGTCAGGTACTCCTTAAAGATCCCTATCCTAATAAAACCTGGATAGGCAAAATTTAGGACTCCCACTGTAGCATCCTCCGATTAGTAGCATAAAGAGACATTAAATAAATAAACAAACAGAAAATAGACGAATAAATATTTATTTTATATGAAAACGTTATAGTACATAAACTGAAGAAATGTATTAATAAACCAGTAAAATGCAATGCTCAATGAACCATTAAAGAAAAAACAATTCTTTGTGAGTTAATGATATAAGACAAAACAACATTATCTTAACTACAATCATAAATTTATAACAGAAATAAAACAAACACAATCTATTGTCTTCTAAGAGAGATATAAGAAATCACAAAACAACCTATCGAAAAATGAACTATATTAATTTTAGAAAATGAAATCCATCAGTCTATTCAAAAGAATAAGAAGGTCTATTTCCAAAATCTATTGACATATTCCTTATACTTTTTCATTTTAATATTTAAGAATATTATAAAATCTTCAGTTTAGTGAAACTGATGCATCAACCACTTGCAGAACTTACTCAAGTACACTTAATGCAAGAAAGATGACAGCTGCATCCTTTCATACAGATGCTACTGCTATACCTTCTGTGGGCATTCAAAAGAACAAAGAAAAAAACTGCTTTCAAAAGCTTTTTGAGTAAAACCATCTATATGTAATCAACATAAAAGCAGTATCATTCAAAGTAAAATTCTTAGCAACAAACAGACAAAATCTTTACAACTATGCAAATAAAATAAAAAAAATTGCATGAAGAAATGAAACCTTTACAGCTTTAGCACAAGTCAACATAACTTTAAAAAACAAGTAATTTAATATAAAAACAAAGAAAATACATAAATAAGGATTCTTTAATACAATCAAATAAATCACATCTATTACACCATATATCTAACTAAGAAAAAATTAAGAATAACCAATAATTATCCTATAATGTGGAAAACGAACCTTGTAAATTGACAATACTTCATACGGCATTTTGAAAATTTCACCAGTTTTATATTTTTTTATTCTCTAAATTTAATTTTTACAGGAATTCCCAATAAATCAACTGGAACCCTTGTATTTTTCTTATCATAATATTTGCTTCAGTAAACATTAGACAGAGAACAATCAGAGCAATTATCTTTTTAACATCAAGACATTAAAACAATTTTGCTAAGGAAAACAGAATTTCAATACTTCGAATTAAAATTTTCAATAACAAACTGACTTCCTCAAGTTTATTTCTTCCATGCTACAATTGTTAGAGGTATACTATATGAAAGTAACAATATATTGAATTTTGAGTTGTTTTTTTAAGATTATTAAACTTATAATTAATTTTATTTAAATAAATAAATAAATAGTTAATATAATGATTACTCAATCTTAAGATCCATTAACAAGTTTTACTTTAAAAAAAATTGATATTAATGAATCAAAAAATAAATAACAGAAAAACAATAAAATAGATATATTGACATAATAAAAGAATTAGATATAGAAAAAAATATTTTTCCATGAACAAGAACAGAAATCTAGGATATACATCAATTATTAAACAGAATTTGATTCTTCATTTATGAAATTCAATGTACAGATTTTTATAAAGCTATATTGCATAAAGTAAATAAATCTGTAGTTCATCAGAACAAAGCATAATATCAAAAGTAACTCAAAATTTACTTCTTTTTTTTTTTAAATTTTTTTAAACTTTAACTTCAATTACAAGCCACTCAGGTAGCAGAATACCTATGAAAAACTTAATATCAGTAAACCACTTTAGAATTTTTCGTCAAACACACCAAGGATCAAAACAAAATCCTAACAATAAAACAAAAATATATAATTTAGGTGTATTGGGAACTACACAGTTATAATAAGGGCAGGCTGACCTAGAATAAATTACTGACCAAGCAACATCCATTTGAAATTAATATTTGTTCTAGCACTACAGTCTATATTATTTTATCATGAACATAGAAACTGATTAAATTGGCAAAGAGCATTAGTTTCAGATAGGTAGCACATAGCAGTAGTCAAGGCGAGGTAATTAATTCAGTATTAAATAGATAAGTCAAATTAATCACTACACTAATATCATTAGATAATAACCAATAGCCATCACAAAATATATTTAATGTAGCAATAGACAATATGATTCTTCACCCAAAATATGTCAATAAAAATGTCCTTATACATGTTTAATCTGGGAATAACTATAATCAATATGATGTTATCAGAACCAAAAACACTGATATATTGAGTTAATAAAAAATAAAATCAACTATCCACAAAACTGACAAACATATTAATTCAAAATACTCTTCGAATGCGACAGCTAATTTTAAATAGCTAGGTTGACAAGTAAATTGTTTATACCGGAAAGTTGTAGGCGCTTCAGATAAAATTCATTCAAAAAAAAGGTAAACATAAATGATAACAACACTCACCTCAGTATCCTACGGTTCGTAATATCCAAGTCCTGGCTTCAGGGAACTCTGACACTAATAACTCGCTGTTATATCCGAAATTTCTTTATGTAAACAAGAGAAACGATCGTATTTTGGTCACGGGAGGTGAGACCAACCGTACGACAACGATTTTCAAAGGGGAATGAAGCCATATGAGTTCCCCACCACGCCTTCTCAGTGCCACCATCCACCGCTAGGGGGCACTACTATCATCCAAACTCAGTCATTTGGCGGTTTTTTCCGATTTCCCCAAAACTGAACATTTATTTATATTGGTTTTTCCTTTTTCTCCACGTTAATTTACACGAGAATTTTGAAACAAATCAAATCACAACTACAAGTCACATGTTTAGTTTCGTTTAATTGAACGTTTTCCATATATAATACAACATACCCATACAAGGATCGTTGACCTTCAAATACCTATTGCCCACATTTCTTTCAAAATTAATAAAATGTCCTCACGTTAATTTAATAATCTACACTTCGCATTAAAATTCATAGAGACTTTTTAATATACATAAAACGATATAATACAAAATATCTCACATGAGATACACGACTCAAAAACTCAAGACATGACTAAACAATGGTTTATTACTAATATAATATGTTTCCATGCTCACTGATTTTTTCTGATGTTAATATAATTCATTATACATAGCCTTAAATATGACACGTGTCATCCATATGATTTCGGAGAAAATCCGCGAACGTCAGATGAGCTTTATTCGATATTTGATTTCTGGTTTTCGTGAACCACCCAAAAACATGTTTAAATGGTATCAGACTTTGTAAAGTTAAAAATTATGTTGCTTCCATTGCTATGACTTTTTATTATGTTTCTCATTATATCCATATTACTTACATCCCATGTGCGAATTGAGTCAAAGACGGTTGAGAAAAAAATTTAAATAAATTAATGGAAACATTAATATAGCAAATCACGCATAAAAAAAAGAAATCTGGTCCGGGCAATAAACGACTTTCACTTACCGCGGCTGTAAAAATCAATTTAAGAATTATTCCATAAACTTAAAGTTTATTAAAACAGTTTTAAGTTAATTTCAATAAATATTGTATTCAGTTTTGTTGAAAACATATGATTTAGGTTAAATAATATAACTATATTAAATTGTTACGTATAATAATCAGTAATAAGTTCATGCTCTGTTCGTCACTTAACATAACTTTTTATAACTTTCTGCAAAATATAATGTTTTTTATAAAATCTTTTTATTTTCAACGGTATATTATCCATATTTATGTTCTTAATACAACAAACAAAACAAAAATACCATATTTTATCCTTTAGTTTTTCATCAAATTCGTTCAACTTGTATATAAAGCCGCTATTTGTCAATGCTGATAAGGTGAAATGGTTAATATTTTAGGTTGTACAATATTAAACGTACTTTAGAGGAAGAAAATACAAAAATCTGGTGCGGGCAACACACGACTTTCACTTACCTCCATTTTTAAAATCAATGAAAGGATTTTCTAATACAGTTAGAGATCAAAATACCTGAAACCATTAAAGAATTAATCAAATTGAATTTCTATAGAAACATGTGTTTTATTAAAAAATCTATTTTATTATTATCTAAAATAATCAGTTTTATCGGCTTTTCGTCACACTTTATTAACTTTTACAAGTTTGTGCATTAGATAATATTTATTCTAAAAGCTTTAGCTTCCCAACGGTATATTATACGTGTATATTACTGTTGCTATGTTCAAAATAAAAAAAATTGCATTAAAAAATATTTTTTCAGTTTTCTCCTTTAGTTAGATATTTCGTTCAACTTATATATTTATGTGTTTTTTATCGGTGGTAACAAGATAATATATTTATTTTTATAAAATATACAAAATTAAAGGTACTTTACAGGGGAAAAAAAGTAAAATATCGGCATTTAAGCCCTCGGGCATTTAAGCATTTAATCGTCGGAACAGTTTTCGAGAAATTCGAAAAAAGGTGCCAAAATGCATGGTATAAAGTGGATCATCTGGTAAGCTCATTTTGATGAAAAAGGTTATGTAACGTCTCAGGCGTATATTTGTCTTAAATATGAAATTTCAGTTTCATAGAACTTACATTTTCCGCCCGCGAGTTACCACACACACACACACAGACCTTTTTGCAGGACTTGGTTATTTGGACTCAGGGGGCCCTAAAACGTGTATTTCCGTTGAAAACTGGAATTCGAAAATTTTCACGATCGCAATACTTCCCCTTACTATATGTATAGTAAGTGAAAGTAAAAAATACGCCATTTAAGCCCCGTCAGACTATTTAAATCAGAATAAAACCTACATTATATTAAAGCTCATTGAATTTTACATTGATTCAGTGAGTTTAAACAATATCGTTAAATCCGTTTTTTGAGTAAATTGTAAAGAGGTGCAAAATGCAAAGTATAAAGTACCTCTTCAGGTCAACCGATTTTGATGGAAAAGTTGCTGGACTATCTCGGGCGTATAATTGTCATAAATGTGAAATTTCAGTTTCGTGCGACTTTTCGTTTTCATGGTAGACTTATCGCACACAGACCTTTTTGCATGACTTGGTTATTTAGACTCAGAGGACCCTAAAACGTGTATTTCCGTTGAAAACTGAAATTCGAAAATTTTCCTTAGTATATATTTCATATATAGGCAAGTGAAAGTAATAATATATCCCTTATTAACACCAATAGCGAACAAGAAAACCAACAGACCATGGGCTGCTAATACCAATGTATAAAAGAATTAGTAATTATGAATATTCAGTGTGTTTTAATAAATATCTTTTCGAAAGTGCGGGATAAAAGCATGAAAAATGACTTTCCAACAATTTCACTTACTGAGTTATAACTTAATTCTAGGGGTGGCTCCTGAATGTAGCGGACAGACTATTGTTTCAGTCCAATCAATGCTTAATGCAGATAAACCAAACAATCTGAACCTCTATCCAAAATATATTTATACAACCCATGTGTTGTATAAATATATACAAGAGACATTATGTAAAAAGTTGGTATTTTAAAAAAAATCGCAAATACATTTATTATGAGTCCAATTTTTTCTATTTTTAATTTAATCAGAAATAAATATAATCATCTAATAAAGAAGCTAGACATATTTGCAATCAGGATATTTTTTTTATTTAAACCTCAAATAAAATTTCGCTGGAATACTGATTTTTAAAACAAGTAGAAGTGGGCGTATGGACTAGGTTATCGACCTTTAAGGTATGCTATGGCTGTAAAAGTATTCTGTAAGGATCTTATTAATACCAAATTAAACAATTAGTGATTATATTTTGTTAGGAATCAATCAGGAAATAATATAATATTGATTTTAATGACAATCGTAAAATATAAATCAAAATCTAAGTGGGTGTATATGTATCAAACTTGTATGATAAGTTTGAATGGTGCATATCATGAGAAAAATATTGGAACTGGTAAGAATTAAATAAATAGGAGTAACTCTAGTCAGAAAATTAAGGGGCAGCAATTAATAAAATGACTAGCAACTTAAAAAATTTGGTGTGCGCGACACACACTTTTACTTATTTCTGTGGTTAAAATCAATTGAAAAAGTTTTTAATAAAGATGGAATTGAAATTCGATTAATGACTTACTATGACTAGGAACATGTGTTTCATTAAATAATAACAATAAAAATATAAAAATTGTTTGCCCTTTTCTTCTTTATATGGTAATCAAAGTTCAACTTATATATTATCTCGTTTTCTATAAACGCTAACCAGATTATATAGTTATTTTATTTTAATTTACAAAACTAAAGGTACTTTACAGGTAAAAAATATCGGCATTTAAACCCTGTCAGACTATTTCAATCAGAATGAAACCAACGTCATATTAAAGCCTATTAAATTTTACATTCATATAGAGACTTAAATCGAAATCGTTTGAGCTGTATTTGATAAAGTCGTAAAAAGGTGCAAAATGCACAGTATAAAGTGGTTCTTCTGGTTTACTGATTTTGTTGAAAAAGTTGCTGTAACAAGTTATCATTTTCGAGGTAGATTAACTACATTAACGCACACAGAATTGTTTTGGTTGGGTCATTTGGACTCAAGGGACCCTAACTAACGTATACTTTACGTAAACGTATAAACAAAGTCGAAAATTTTCACGATCGCAGTACATACTCCATATATAGGTAAGTGAAAATAAAAATAAGTAGTTATTCTCTATTAAATATGAAAATTGGGGAATAAATTAATAACATAACTCTACCATAAGAAGAACCGTGTTTTTTTTTCAATAACGTAGAAATTAGAGGAATACTTTCTATTCAATACATTTTCAAACTTTCCTTTAGACTTGTTTCGACTATTCCGTGTCTTCATACTCGACGGAAACATTCCTTGACGATTCAGTCTCGGGCGGGATGATATTATGCAGAAAGCGTTACTTTCGGATTTGTAAACCATTCTAACTTAGCCTACAATGTTTTGTGCTGTATAGCTGGTGAATAGAGGAGTTATATGCTATCCTTACCCATTTATTAAGCCTACCTGATATTGTCAGGCTGATAGATTCTAATAATTCAAAATTGAATTACAATATTGACAGGTCAAGTGTCAATATATAATATATCTATAAGTAAATATTTACTCTTTTTCTTAAAGATGGATAAATTGTAGTGAAAAGAACAAAAAAAAGTGGCGGCACAGAATAGGTATAATGTCTGTATTTTTTACAAATGGTCTTGGCTAAATCCCCCAAGTTTTAATAAAGATACACCTGAGGAAACGGATTTCTGTATTTGAGGTCAACTTTCCACCTGTCGCTCTAGCAATCAGCTGACATTAAGCGGTTGTGCGTTTTGATTCTTATTCCTTAATAAAACAGAAAAAGAAGTTTAGTGGACTATCACTAAACTGCGGGTCAAGGTAAAGGAAATCCCATTGTCCCCTAGCCCAAGTCCGTTATAGAAAAAGTTAGATGAGAGTAAAATGCGTGTATTCTTTTTGACTGATTCAATTCAACGATGATATTTATATGATATTCGATTCAATGATCATTTAATTTTTCCAACTAATTAAAGAATTAAATACGTTAATTATCAATAATGACTTCTTATTACTTATCTCTTACAGTACAAACATTTGACGACGTAAATATTATGATGTTTTTAGTAAGAAGACATATAAAAATTATTATTTTAGAGGATTTGTCACTTTTCTTTTTGTTTTTAAACAACTAATTGTTACACAAAACAATACACATAATATCATCGGGATCACTTGTAGCTGGGTGGCTAGCGTAACAGCCTCCCATGCTTAAGGTCACGGTTCAAACCCGCAGGTGGTCCTAGGATTTCTTTAAAGGGAGTAAAAAATCCTTAGTTACGCCGTCCTTCGGAGAGGACGTTAAAAGGTGGTCCTGAGCCTGTGCGATGTCAGGTACTCGTTAAAGACCCCTATCCTAATAAAACCAGGATAGGCAAAATTTACGGCTCCCACTGTAGCATCGTCCGATTAGCCATAGTAGCATAAAGTGACGTTAAATAAATAAACAATAAACAACATAATATCATGAATATGCACACAAGCATAAATGACCTTTTAACATAGTTACTATGTTCGTACTTCCACTGAAATGTATACACCAACACAATTCATAAAATTTTCCAACCCTCTTAATCATCTTGGAGAAGCTACAGATATGTGATAAACATACCGAAATTTTGACTTAAATTTACTGTTAATTCCAAGATATTGTTTTTCTGGATGGATCGCATTTCAGCACATTTGATGCAGGGGCGTCATCTGAAGGTTATGTATTGAGGATACTGAGGTGAGTAAGTTCATTATTAAATAATTTTAATAGTATCCTAAGGTAAATTTGTAATATTGTATGGCAAAGTTAACTGTAAGATGCCCTCGGTATTCTTATTCATACGTAGTTCTAAAGACTATATAAATAGAATTTAAGTTTTAAATCTGTGTATTAGTTATGTTTAATAATAATTGCTGTAATAGATTACTGTTTAATTCAATCTTCGCCTGCATGCCACCTATCAATACTGATAAACACGACACCTTTGGAAAAGAACTCCAATAGTTCCAAAAAGTATAGTCCTTAAATATATTAACTAATCTAGTTTTTGAAACTACTGCTGCCTTAGAAAAAAAAGACAGCCGACAAAACAGCAGTGTATATATCAATGAATTACAAAAAAAGTATATTTTTGGAGAAAATACGACCAAAAATAATATTAATGTTTTTAATACCATAAAAAAGCAATAAAGTATAAAAATTCCAATAGCCTCTGATTATTCCAGGATGATATACCTTTCTTTATTTTATTTTGTTGATTCCGTTAGTAAAATAATATTAAATAGTAGATTGAACGGTTTATAAAAATCTGGTGCGGGCAACACACGACTTTCACTTACCTCCATTTTAAAAATCAATGAAAGAATTTTCAAATACAGTTAGAGATAAAAATACGTGAAATTATTAAGGAATTAATCAAATTAAATTTCTATAGAAACATGTGTTTGATTAAAAAAATCTCTTATATTATTATCTAAATTAATCAGTTAGTTTTATGTTCATTTCATCACTCTCTATTAACTTTTAAAAGCTTGAGTATGAGATGATATTTTTTCTAAAATCTTTAGCTTTCCAACGGTATATCATACATGTATATTACTGTTCTTATGTTCAATAACGAAAAATTGCATTAAAAAAATATTTTTTCTGTTTTCTCCTTTAGTTGGGTATCGAATTTATTAAATTTATATATTTAACTGTTTTTTTATCAGCGTTAACAAGATAATCTAGTTATTATTATTGAATCTACAAAATTAAAGGTACTTTAGGGGAAGAAAATTTAAAATATCGGCATTTAAGCCCTGCCAGACCATTTTTATCTAAATAAAACCTACATGATATTAAAGCCCATTAAATTTTACATCGATATAGCGAGTTTAATCAAAATCGTCGGAACCGTTTTTGAGAAAATCGAAAAAAGGTGCAAAATGCATGGTATAAAGTGCCTCTTCTGGTAGGCTCATTTTGATGAAAAAAGTTTTGTCGCGTCTCGGGCGTATAGTTGTCTTAAATATGAAATTTCAGTTTCATAGGACTTACCGTTTCCGCCCGGGAGTTACCACACACACACACACACACACACACAGACACACACACACACACAGAGACCTTTTTGCGGGACTTGGTAATTTGGACTCAGGGGACCCTAAAACGTGTATTTCCGTTGAAAACTGGAATTCGAAAATTTTCACGATCGCAATACTTCCCCTTACTATATATAGTAAGTGAAAGTAATAAATTAAATTAAATTTCTATAGAAACATGTGTTTTGATTCAAAAATCTATTATATTATTATCTAAAACAATCAGTTAGTTTTATGTTCATTTCATCACTCTCTATTAACTTTTAAAAGCTTGTGTATGAGATGATATTTTTTCTAAAATCTTTAGCTTTCCAACGGTATATCATACATGTATATTACTGCTCTTATGTTCAAAAACAAAAAATTGCATTAAAAAAAATATTTTTTCTGTTTTCTCCTTTAGTTGGGTATCGAATTTATTTAATTTATATATTTACCAGTTTTTCATCAGCGTTAACAAGATAATCTAGTTATTATTATTGAATCTACAAAATTAAAGGTACTTTAGGGGAAGAAAATTTAAAATATCGGCATTTAAGCCCTGTCAGACCATTTTTATCTAAATAAAACCTACATGATATTAAAGCCCATTAAATTTTACATCGATATAGCGAGTTTAATCAAAATCGTCGGAACCGTTTTTGAGAAAATCGAAAAAAGGTGCAAAATGCATGGTATAAAGTGCCTCTTCTGGTAGGCTCATGTTGATGAAAAAAGTTTTGTCACGTCTCGGGCGTATAGTTGTCTTAAATATGAAATTTCAGTTTCATAGGACTTACCGTTTCCGCCCGGGAGTTACCACAGACACACACACACACACAGACACACACACACACACAGACCTTTTTGCGGGACTTGGTTATTTGGACTCAGGGGACCCTAAAACGTGTATTTCCGTTGAAAACTGGAATTCGAAAATTTTCACGATCGCAATACTTCCCCTTACTATATATAGTAAGTGAAAGTAAAAAGTAAATCGACTACTAGAAATTTGGATTTATAAAAAACAAAGCACAGTGTTGTTTCATGTAACAATACACTCCTATCAGATATGATACTGAACTCCCGTTTGACCTATTAACTGCTTTCAGCTCAGTCATTCATGAAATGGTCGTTTTATCTAGACTCATTTGTGTTTGACAGTCATTCCAATCACCAAGACGGCTTCTGTTTCAATTACTGACATCGTACCCTATAGATAACCACAATTCATATACAATACGATCATGTAATAATACTTCAGGCCATCAGAGTAATTTATTTCACTTTCACTTACTTATATATGAAATATATAGTAAGGAAAAGTACTGCGATCGTGAAAACTTTCGAATTTGTGTTTTCACCGGATATACAAGTTTAGGGGCCCCTTGAGTCCAAATGACCAAGCCCTCAAAAAGGTCTGTGAGAGTATTTGGTCAGTCTAGCACAAAAACGATAAGTTGTATAAATGAATGTTTCTTATTTTAGCAGCCTAAAATGTTACAACTTTTTCAAAAATTCGGCAAACCAGAAGTAACACTTTACCATAGTACCATCCAAAACAGCTCTAACGATTTCAATTAAACTTGCTACATCGATATGAAATTTAATAGGCTTTAATATGGTGTAGGTTTCATTCTGATCGAAATAGATTGACATATATTTTAATGATGGAGTTTGTTTGTTGACCGTTGAGAAATTAAATTAGGAAGATGGTTGGGGGCGAGGTCATAAAATAGAAACACACATTTAAAACAAGTGCTATTTTAATTATGTGCCTACATTGAGGGCCTTCATCAGAGTCAACCCTGATGAAGGCCCACAATGTAGGCCGAAACGTCGGCACATAATTAAAATAGCACTTGTTTTAAATGTGTGTTTCTTATGGACTAACCACACACAGACCTTTTTGCGTGACTTGGTTATTTGGACTCAGGGGACCCTAAAACATGTATTTCCGTTGAAAACTGGAATTCGAAAATTTTCACTATCGCAATATTTCCCTATTTCATATATCGGTAAGTGAATGTAAAAATCTGACGCGGCAGATCTCGACTTTCACGTTCTTCAGTTGTTAGAATCGATTTAAGAACTATTAAATGAAGTTAGAGTTCCAAAAAGTTTTAAGGATTATATTCATTTTCCTTTGGAACATATGTTTTGGATAAAATAATATAAAAATATATAATTGTTATGTCCTCGCGCGGATCTCATTACCGCGTATGGGGAGCGTCCCACGGGTGGCGGATGTGGGGATGGTCGGTGAAATTTCCTCGGAAGCTCCTCCCGACTAAGTCTGATGGACTCGCTTACCAACAATGAGGCTTGCTGGAGGGTGTGACGTAGGTTCGAACGCCCTACTCACATATTTTAGTTCACAAAATACCATAAACAGTCATGGATCGAGTCTGTGCAAGCGAAGTTTGATGGTATCGACATCGAACCTTCGGGTTCGGTAAGCCTATTATTATTATAATTGTTATGTACAATAATCATTTAAGGTTATAATTCGTCCCTATTCCTCAGTTCACATTAACTTTCACAAGTTTGGATATAGGATTACATTATTTCTAAAATCATTTTTTTTTTTTCTTTGTTTAACTTAAACACATAATATGGCAATTGCACAGTATAATAAGACAACAGTCAAACTTAAGTCTTTAGCTTAATTACGGTATATTGTATATTTATATAGTCCAAGAGCTATGGCCGAAAAATGTATAAGAAAAAAATTGTCAATGTGATTTTCACATTTTAGCCATCTTGGCCTTATTCGATATTAGAAAAGAAAGGAACGTCTTCATGTAACGCAAAATGTTGGGCCTTAAAGCTGTTTTTTTATCAATGATAATAAAATGGTGTTATTTTTTTTCGAATTTACAAAATTAAATTTAGTTCAGAGGAAGAAAATTTAAAATATGTGTCATTAGATGAGGTATATGGTTGGGGGTGCGGTCATAAAATAGAAACACACATTTAAAACAAGTGCTATTTTAATTATGTGCCGACGTTTCGGCCTACATTGTGGGCCTTCATCAGGGTTGACTCTGAGACGGTGTCCACAGTCTCAGACACCGTCTCAGAGTCAACTCTGATGAAGGCCCTCAATGTATAAATATAAATATACAATATACCGTAATTAAGCTAAAGACTTAAGTTTGACTGTTGCCATATTATGTGTTTAAGTTAAACAAAGAAAAAAAAAAAAAAAATGATTTTAGAAATAATGTAATCCTATATCCAAACTTGTGAAAGTTAATGTGAACTGAGGAATAGGGACGAATTATAACCTTAAATGATTATTGTACATAACAATTATAATAATAATAGGCTTACCGAACCCGAAGGTTCGATGTCGATACCATCAAACTTCGCTTGCACAGACTCGATCCATGACTGTTTATGGTATTTTGTGAACTAAAATATGTGAGTAGGGCGTTCGAACCTACGTCACACCCTCCAGCAAGCCTCATTGTTGGTAAGCGAGTCCATCAGACTTAGTCGGGAGGAGCTTCCGAGGAAATTTCACCGACCATCCCCACATCCGCCACCCGTGGGACGCTCCCCATACGCGGTAATGAGATCCGCGCGAGGACATAACAATTATATATTTTTATATTATTTTATCCAAAACATATGTTCCAAAGGAAAATGAATATAATCCTTAAAACTTTTTGGAACTCTAACTTCATTTAATAGTTCTTAAATCGATTCTAACAACTGAAGAACGTGAAAGTCGAGATCTGCCGCGTCAGATTTTTACATTCACTTACCGATATATGAAATAGGGAAATATTGCGATAGTGAAAATTTTCGAATTCCAGTTTTCAACGGAAATACATGTTTTAGGGTCCCCTGAGTCCAAATAACCAAGTCACGCAAAAAGGTCTGTGTGTGGTTAGTCCATAGTGAAAAAGTCCTATGAAACTGAAATTTCATATTTAAGCCAACTATACGCCCGAGATGTTACAGCAAATTTTTCGCCAAAATCGGCTTACCAGAAGAGCCACTTTAGACCATGCATTTTGCAACTATTTGCGTTTTCTCAAAAACAGCTCTAACGATTTCGATTAAACTCGCTTTTTCAATGTCAAATTTAATGGGCCTTAATATGATGTAACTTTTATTCTGATTGAAATTTTCTGACGGGGCTAATATTTTAAATTTCCTTCCTCTAAAGTACCTTTTGTAATTTTGTAGATTCTATAAAAATAACCATATCATCTGATAAGCATTGCTAAAAAAACAGGTAAATGCATGAATGAATTCGATATCTAACTAAAGGAGAAAACTGCAAACATATATATATTTTTTTTTTTGCAATTTCTATTTTTTTAATTTAAGAACAGTAATATACATATATAATATACCGTTGGAATGCTAATGATTTTAGAAAACATATAATATTATACATACTACGGTAAAAGTGAACAGTGAGTGATAAATAGCCGATAAAACAAACTGACTGTCCTAGATAATATTATAATAGATTATTTTACAAACACATGTTTCTATTAAAATCCAAAGTAAATAATTCTTTAACAATTTATTTCGTTTCTAAATTTGTTTAACAATTCTTAAATTGATATGAATAACGGAGGTAAGTGAAAGTCGTGTGTTGCGCGCTCCAAATATTTTATCTGTGTATTCAATAATTTGCTGTGTCTTCCATGAACTAAAATAGCACATCTGTTCCATTGTGCATAATAAAACAAAACTGAGTGGTGAAATCGATTAGGAACCTTCCCCTAGCCCCTATACTAGAGGATGTCCAGCGTGACCTGGGGAGTGTGTGGCATCTGTACCAAGCATCCTGATCAATATTCACCCTGATATAGACTAACCAACCGTGTTTATCATCAGCTAGTAATTAAATTCTCAATATTCAATCTTGATAGAACTGGTATGTTGTAAATACTCCATACTCAGAGTATTTCAGCATACATTTTAGACATTGATAAAACATAAATTACTCTGATTCATAGAGGTAAAACAACTGTTTACACAAATGTTGATAACTCGCAAAGACATTAAATCATGCCTGCAACTCACAGCAATCACCACAAATATATCCAGATAATTGCACTCAATAGTAAGTCCGTTTCTAGCAAGTAACGAAGTATTTAATTTCATCAGCAAAGACATTCCTTTTGTTTTTCTAACAAAAAATTATCTATTCCCCTGCAGTTCCTCCTTTTTAAAAGTACGAAAAGTCTCTAAAAAATAATTTGAATAGCGTGCATTCGCTTGCCCTTCGACAGAGGCGAAGTTTTTGTGCCCCCGGAACAGATGCCAAACGTGCCAACCTCTTCCCAATACGGTATTATACCAGAGCGAGGATAATACAAAGCTGCAAGATTATTTTTCCCCAAAATTAAAAAGCAGTTTTTAACTTGTTGGGGTATCCTGGTATAGTGGTTAGCATAACAGCCTTCCATATTCAAGGTCGTGCGTTCCAACCTGAAAGACTTTCCCTAGAATTTTTTAATGGAAGTACAGAATATTTGCCTATTTCATCCTTCGAACAGGACGTAGAAAGGTGAAGGTGCTCAGGTAATCTTAGAAGAACCGTATCCTAATTAAGCCTGAATAAGCGAACTTTAAGACTCCCACTGTAGCATTGTCTATATCATCCGAAGTAGCATAATGTGACGTTAAATGAATTACCAAACTAACTTGAAAATAAAAGATGAAAAAATAGTAATTAAGCCTAGGAGGAAATTCTAATTTGGATCTGTTGCTCAACTTCGCTGAGTTGCAATGATTACACAGCATACCAGATCAATCTTGAAGACAATTTCAAAGAAAAAGATAGAGGGAGATTCTGCCAAATAGAAGTACATATACTTTACTGCTTTCGAAATCGATCATGGACATGTAAAAATCCAGACTAGCCTTAATATATGTGGTGATGCAGGATTCCTAGCGAGTCTCAGATAATGGTCTCCGTATTATTTTGCAACTGATTTTTTTCGAGTCCATAATTCCCCAAAAAATGCTCTAGTGGCTACAGTGATGATCCTCCTGCTTTTCCAAAGTCCCACGACTGTAAATTCCCTCTCGCCGAACTCCCCCAGAAATTTGTCCTTCAGGCAGTAAACTATGATCTGAAAAGTTTATTGTTATAGATAATATAACAACAACATGCTTTTCCGGCGTAATTAACATTTTTATTCCAGTAAACATTTTCAGCCACTATTTCTAAAAAGGTAGAGC
Source organism: Piezodorus guildinii (assembly GCA_023052935.1). Taxonomy (NCBI): domain Eukaryota; kingdom Metazoa; phylum Arthropoda; class Insecta; order Hemiptera; family Pentatomidae; genus Piezodorus; species Piezodorus guildinii. Next base: position 71,482,624 of record CM041293.1, read on the forward strand.
TGATTCTCTTCTCATAAACCAAAATCTGTTCAAACATGACAAAATTAATCACTTTAACAAGTATTGCCAGCCTATCATCCTAAAGTATTATTATATGAAGTATCAAATAAAAATAAAGGGAAGCATTAGTAACATTTTCAGTAATGTCTTCTAGGAAAGTAACTAATACTAAAAGTGACAAATGACTTCAGGATTAGCTAATAGGCGTTACCAATGAATGAACTTTGGGGTATCTCTGAAAGCCATTTATTGCTATACGATAGAGGCAAAAGCATTTAAGGGCTTAAATATAACCAGTAAGTTAGACTTCAACCGAAAATTTACGACCACATACTTTCCAACTTCGGTAGGCTTATCCTGGATTAATTAATTATTATTTGATGTTCTAACAACTCTGTACGCAGCTAGTAACCTTCAATGAGCTTTAGTTTACGCTAAGGAATGGATATGGCGGTTAGAGAGTACAAAAGCATTAAGAAACTAGTTGGTGTTATCTAATTAACTTAAAAAAATATTACTGATCTAAAAGTAATATTGCACTTGTAAAAAAGTGTCATTATGGCGGTACTTATAATAGGCAACAGTGTGGTTTGTTCGTTTCAGTTACAATTAGCTAATCACTAGGGATTTATTTATCGCAGAACTACGTTATAATGTCAACATCCTATGTTATAATCCGTTACTCCTTTGTATCGATAAATCCCTAAAGTAAGAAAATATGAAATTCTAGAATCTATTTTAAACTCCAGACGTGGATATAAAACATTTTTCACAAAGAACTATCGAAATTTAAAACCTTCACCTCTAGAACATAGGGAGGATTCAGTACATACAAAATTGTTTACAGTTTCTAGGCCAAAGGGTGTGCAATGAAGGGATTGGATGAAAAAATATGTGTTATATCTGTGGCGGTCGTGAATAAGTGATCAAATCAAGTCAAAATCTTTCATTTTACAGGTGAGCGACTTAAACTTTACGTTTGACCCAAAATAGAGTTATAACATACAGCTTTCTTTCCACCTGAAATTTCTTTCACCAAGAAATTTCTTTAACCAATTTAACACGACGTGGGTGACGGTCTGAGGGAGTGATTCGTGGAGTAACTCATTTTTTATATAACTTGAGTTATCCAGTCTTTCACGACCGCCACAGATATTAAAATTAGGATAATTGATCTGTAATTTTACCTCTAGTGTGCGTCTGTTTGGGATGCTAGAAGGAGTTGGAAAAGATAGGATTTGAATGAGAGGCGGGAAGAAGCATGGCGATTATGAGTAGGTAGGGGATTCCAGAGGGCTGCAGAGTTGATATAAAAAGATCGATCAAATGTTTTAGTTATGTAAGTAGAAATGTAAAGGTAAGAATGGCGTAATCTAGTTTCAAGAGAGTAAACTGAGGATTTATTGTAAATTGTAGGATACTGTGGATGTATGGAGGGTGTTGAGAGTTAATAATTTGGTAAAGTTATGTTTCGAGGAAATATTTTCTACGTATAGAAGGTAGGAGACACTTCAACTACCGTATAGGTGGTCACTGGAGACTTCTTCAAGGTACCAAAGGTGAATCTTTAAACATGTTCATAATCAATCATCAATCAAGCCTGTCATCAAGTACAAATGAGAGGCCACGATAAACTACACAGAAATTACAATAAGGGAAAAAATGAGCGAGGAAACTTTACAGAGCCTGCGTGTGCCCCAAGAGGGTCTCCTAACCTATGGGTCATGAAAAATACACAAGCATATCGAAAAAAAAAAATATATATTTTTTTTAAGTGAAAACTTCTTTGGCGCCCTTAATGCGTGTTTTGGCAGGGATAAAAGCTTTGATTTCCAACCATGGTGACGTTACCAACATGCTCTAAACTGGCGCGTCAGCAGCGGTCTGTTCATTTCTTAAAACTATATTTTTAAATATCTCCATTTTTCATTAAATTACATATAGGAAATAAAGGGGGGAGATCCCCTCCTTTGAGTAAAAAATCATGTTGTACTTGCAAATTTCGATTCAAAGGAGAAAAAAAAAATAGGCTTAAGCGATATAGGGGTAAGAAGAAAAATTATACAATAGTCTAATCAACAAATAAATTAACAATAACGGTTGAAGAGAAGAGAAAATTAAGCGTCCTATAGAAACAAAAAAAATCATCCATTTTAATTTATTTTAGATAGATCAATCTTCTAATAGAGAAAAATTCGAATTATAGTGCCGAAATTCAAGATGAAGAGAAAATTAAGGGTCGTCAATACCAACACAGGCAAAAGTCAACGACAAAGACATGACGAAGAGCGATTAATTTAATTCTTTCACAAATAGATCAATTTTTTGAAACAGTTATAAAGCATAATCCTGAATGTCCGAATTTCCGTGATACAAATGGCAGGTCGAACAAAAAAAATTGGGCTATGTATACCGCCGAATCATACTGTCTACAGTCACATTCAGATTCTCCACAAAGTAATGATGTTTTACAATTAAATGAAACTGTAATAATCAAACATACATTCTCAACATAATCTAGTTTTACCAACCTGCTCTTTTTTACAACGAAATTTCAACGCAAAACGTGAATTTAAACTAAGTTTTCACTTCTATCGACAGTCCCTATGACTGCTTGATTTTATTATTATTATTTTTTTTTTTGTATTTTCTTTACTTTGGCCCAATTTTTATATTGAGAAAATCTATCGGCACTCCTTCCAGGTTATCTGCAGTGATAACTACACACTGTTTATTCTCTTAGAGAAAAGAAACGTCGATTGACGAAAGGATTTTTCTAAAAAACATGAAAAAACTTACCTTTCTCCGATATTCGTCCACATGGAAGCCTCCTATATTGACAAGGGAGTTCTCTGAAAGGCATTTCTCAAGCTTGGTTATTATCTCCAGCTTGTCCTCCCTCGGCCTCAGGTGAGGGGAGGTTGGGACGGAGCGGGGCGGCGGTGCCGTCGGGCACACCTCCAGCAGCTCCATCCTCCCGTTGATGGAAGCAGCCCCTAGAAATTATTATAATTATTAAATTTTAATTTATTACTATTAAAAATCTCATCCAAAACCAAAACCTGTAAAAATATTTAAAAATTAGCTTTCACAGACGAATTTCAAAAAAACTACAAAGCTAAGCTTCACAAACACTTTACTTACTAGAAGCATATCAAAATTATTGTACTCGTTAGAACTATTCAATGGGTGCACAAAAAATACGACCAGTTTATCAAATTTCAAAGGACTGTCAATATTTCAATTCAATTATTACCTCCTGGTACTTTAAAATCCCTTTAGAGCATTCTCTAATCCTATTTGAATTCGTAAATAAAAAAATCAACCTTAGTTTATTTATTAGTTTCAAAGATGAAACTTGGCAGTATTGAACATGATTCTCGTCATATTGAGGCCTTACTGAACTGTGCTGAAGTTCTCTTGAAATTATTAAATATATATATAAATATATTCATTTATTGAGATTTACAACTGTATTAGTTAATACATCAAGTAAATTACCAGTCAGATAATATACATGACGAGAAAATGCCCGTTGGCATTACTCTACTAGGTAACCTAAACTAGAAGATCCTTCTTTTCAGGTGCCTCGGAGGATTTTCAGGAATAGAAGATGAAGCTAGGATTGAAACTAGTGGGTTAGAGTGGAAGTGGAGTTTGTCATGGAAGGATTGATAGCAGGTCCGGGCCAAATCAGCAACATACGGGATATTAAGGTCTTTATAGATGAGTTTATGCGTGACAAAGTAAGGAGCATTAAGGAGTTTTCGTATGGTTTTGTGTTGTAAGGATTGAATACGGGAAAAATTGTATGGTTCTGTAGAGCCCCAGAGCTCAACTCCATAAGTCCAGATAGGCCATATGATGGTGATATGGATGAGCATTTAGTAGATAAGTGGAAGGTTAGAGCATCTGTCCAGTAAGTGTTGTAGTAAGTGAATGCGACGGGCAAATTATTAAATATGGTATGGAATGTGCTTTTGATTAGCACACTGCATTGGTTTGAAAAAAATTGCAGTGGAGAAGCGCTGTTGAAAAGAAAGAACCAGGCAAGCATTATATTGTATACTGATGAGGTTTAACATGAGAGTCAAAACCATCCACATGTACTCGCGTACAGTGAGTGTTGTGTTTCGAAAGATACTGTTAGCCGCCATCTACTCTCCATATGTGGAAGGTAAAAAAGAGCTGGAGAGCGGTCCTGTACGAACTTACTCCTCAGCAATCAGCTAAGAGGTTAGAAATTTTATTGAAAATTCCTTCTGATATAATATTTTACCGTCGAAACAAAGAAAAGGTGGGTAGAAACTTCTGCATCATCCACTGATTAGACCCGAATTACGACTTGTTTCCATCCATAGCCCGTTTTCTTCAAGGGAAAAAATTGATAATTTTGCGTAAGTTGAAATTGCCGTCCAAGAGTTCAATGGCTTTCAAACATCCTTAAGACTGGTAGCGTGGGATCGTGCAGATGGCAAGCATAGGACTAACGATGAATGGTAGCTAAAAATGGACTATACTTATTAACTGTAAGGAGTATTAATTTTATTTCATATCTAAGAAATAATAATACAAATATTTATTTTAAAAAACAGTTATTTTTCTTGATACACCCCATTTTTACAGACAAATTAAAAAAAATAAAACAGCAAAGCTAATTTTGCAAACGCACCACTTAATAGTATCAGATTTATTTTACTCCTGAGAACTATTCTATTTTAACAACTTGAATATAAATGCATTACATCAGTGCTAAATTCAGGTTGGTGAATTTATAATCTATGAGGTGTAAGAAAAACATTTGCCTTAAACGGTAAATAAGCGTGTAAAGCAAGCATTAAAATAAACATTAATGAAAAACCGGATGTGACAAATAAACTATTATTATTTTGATAAATACTATAATTAGATATTAATCATCATTCACTTGTACGAACTATCATGGTTAAAACATAAAGACGTATATGAAATAAACCTTAAAATAGTTTATTATTTTAACAAAATATCCACCTTAAGCCACCTGAATAAATTAACCGCTTATTAATTAGCAATTCGTCATCAGATTACATATGCCTTACCCGCCTGGATCTCAACCTGTTTAACAGACTACAGAAAACTTGAATGGACTAAAATTCATCAACGGAAATGATCCAAAACTCAATATCATCTATGCTTAAAGAATTAAAACACCGCACAATATAGCTTCTCCCAAACTATCACATACTTTATCGAAACAATAACTTTTTGTTTATTTATTTCGGTTCTGCAACTTCACAGTGTCACATTCCGAAACTTTGTATTTCTAACCGCCAGTAGCCCTCTATCCTATAGGAAACACCTTAATACAAGAAATGAGTAACTACATTACATTTTTTAGACCCATAAGAGAAAACTACACTTGTAAAGTTAACAATATTAATTTAATTTAAGTTTTCTTAGTTTATATAATATTTAATAAATAAAGCTATTATTTTCTTATTTTTTTGGGTAGATATTTTTGTACAATTTGTTCCTAAAAAAAAATCTGGTGCGGGCAACACACGACTTTCACTTACCTCAATTTTTAAAATCAATGAAAGGATTTTCAAATACAGTTAGAGATAAAAATACGTGAAATTATTAAGGAATTAATCAAATTAAATTTCTATAGAAACATGTGTTTTATTAAAAAATCTATTATATTATTATCTAAAATAATCAGTTAGTTTTATCTTCTTTTCATCACTCTCTATTAACTTTTAAAAGCTTGTGTATCAGATGATATTTTTTCTAAAATCTTTAGCTTACCAACGGTATATCATACATGTTATATTACTGCTCTTATGTTCAAAAACAAAAAATTGCATTAAAAAAATATTTTTTCTGTTTTCTCCTTTAGTTGGGTATCGAATTTATTCAATTTATATATTTACCAGTTTTTCATCAGCATTAACAAGATAATCTAGTTATTATTATTGAATCTACAAAATTAAAGGTACTTTAGGGGAAGACAATTTAAAATATCGGCATTTAAGCCCTGTCAGACCATTTTTATCTAAATAAAACCTACATGATATTAAAGCCCATTAAATTTTACATCGATATAGCGAGTTTAATCAAAATCGTCGGAACCGTTTTTGAGAAAATCGAAAAAAGGTGCAAAATGCATGGTATAAAGTGCCTCTTCTGGTAGGCTCATTTAGATGAAAAACGTTTTGTCACGTCTCGGGCGTATAGTTGTCTTAAATATGAAATTTCAGTTTCATAGGACTTACCGTTTCCGCCCGGGAGTTACCACACACACACACACACACACACACACACACACAGACACACACACACAGACCTTTTTGCGGGACTTGGTTATTTGGACTCAGGGGACCCTAAAACGTGTATTTCCGTTGAAAACTGGAATTCGAAAATTTTCACGATCGCAATACTTCCCCTTACTATATATAGTAAGTGGAAGTAATAGAAAACAAGCAGATGTTAAACAAACAAGTGTTAGTTTAGAATTTATCTGTTTTTTTTTTTTTTTTTTTTTTTTTTATACGAAAACGCAAAGATCGTCTGGAATCAATTGTACATTCATTATGTTATTTTTCGTAAATAAAAATTTTATTATTATTATTAAAGACAGAAAATTCATAAGAATTAGGGTATTTCTGTTTCATACCCTCTGATGATGCGTGATCGTTGGTATAGTAGTGTAGTATAGTTTCTCATACTCATATCATACCCATCCACGCATATTTCCAAAACTAGAGAATTAAAATCAATCATCGATCTACTTTTATCCTTTATCGCAAATACACAACACCCATTGAATTATCTTCATTTAGCCCTAATAAACTTCATCTCGATAGTCTACGACTCCATCTTGACAACAGTTTTATTCTTGTCTTGAAATGCTCATACGAATAAGAACCAGTAGCTAAATTACAAAATACTTTAACTTACTCCTTATCTCCTTAATTTTGTGTATTTTCATAAATAATATAAGTAATATGTATGTCATAAAACTTTTCTCTATAATGATTAGTAGCATAACGAACGCATTGGATCCGCGTTCACGATGTTATTTTTTTTTTTTTTCTGAAAAATATTTCTAACCAGTAAGTTGTAAAAAATTCGTTTTTAATATAGTAAAATGAAAGTTTTTATTACGAATTTGGATGGAATTCTGCCTTCCAACCTAAACGAAATCCTGCCTACCCAGCTCGAAGGTTACCGATCATACAGAATTCAGTCACGGTGGTGTCTAGATTAGTTAGAAATATGAAAGGTTGATATTAATTACACTTTTCGAGACAAATTATTGTTATATCTATAGTAACCAATAAATCATTACACAAAGACCTCAACATACCAATCGTAACGGATATCATTAAAAAATATTACAAACATTTTTTACGACTCACTCGCTGGACATCCAAACATACTGGCACAAACATTACTGACTGATACACTACCACAAAACCCACCAAGGAGACTGAAACGCCTCTGGAGCAGAGACCTACTTCTTTAGCAGATCTTCCACGCCAAGGAGTGCCTTCACTGGGAGGTTTCTTCGCTCACGAATTCATAAGAATCCTGAAGGAGGTTTTTCGTAATGGTCATCAGTGTTACAATATATGCCTAAAGGCATTTGTATATTACTTGTTGTCAAATAAATAAAAAAAATAAAAATATCTATAGTAGATAAACAAAGAACTTTATTAGTTCTTTTTACTCCATCATTGTATTCTCTTCTTGGTTAACATTTCATAATCTAAGAAACGAATTTGAAAATCAACCTAATATCAGTTTAAAACGCCTACAGAGTATTACTAGCCAAACTAGATATGTAGCTTTTGAAAATATTCACGCCCTAGTTCAATAATAAGAGTATGATAAATTTATTAGATAATATTTTTAAAAAATAGAGTCAAATAATAGAAACAGAAAGGCTTCATTCTGATAGATACCACTAGATCAGCTTAGCAGTACAACCTCAATACTGAGCTCTAAGGTGAAGAGACAGTTTGGGTTAGGAGAATAATTAGAATAGTTTTTGAATGATCAGATGATCTCGAAGCTATTACATGTTAAAATTGAATGGTTCTGTACAGAAAAATCATGCAAAAAGAAAAACCCTCAAAGGTATCCAACAAGTTTTATAAGAAGCAAGTAATTAAAAGCGAGAGGAAATCATTGGATAGATTTGCATAGAATACATATAAATGACCAGCTTATTTTACACCAATAATTAGTATCATGACTAACAAGATGCTGTTATTGAAGTGATTTTAAATGTCACACAGCTGGAATAGTCTCAAATTTTGTTTATTAATCCTGCCACCCACAATTATTAAGTCTATTAATTTCTACTTACCATCTTTAAAAAATCTATAAATTAATAGACCTTTAAGATCTTGTTCACTATTAACATTTTTTGAACATATTTTTGTGGTGCTCAATTAAAACAAATTCAGAGCATTGAATAATATTAGTAGAACCTCTGTGAAAAATGATGTTCAACAATATTTCTTGTGTGGAAAAACTTTCTAATTATAAAAAATATAGAGTAGATGTATGGAATGTGCTTATAATTGTAGCTAAGTTTCCCTCCATGGATTTCAGGACTCATTTTCATGATATTAGTAAAGTAAATAAAATTAATAGTGAAACACACATATATTGTTAATTAAAACAACCTAATTTATCAGTAATTTACAAATGAATCGTAAAATTAATTTGATTGATTTCCTTCAAATGGTTAAATAAAAATGTTGAAAAATTAGATAAAAGTCCAATTCTAATAAATTTGACACAATATCTGGTTCCTACATAATTTATTAAATTCTATTCTAATAGTACTTTCATTAAAAAAAAAAAAAAAAATATATATATATATATATATATATATATATATATATATATATATTTTTTTTTTTTTAAAGTTAATTTACATCTCAATCTATTACTTCTAATTTTTTTGGGGGGTTTATATAAAATTTTTATAGAAGATTTGGTAATTAGTTTAGTATACATGATAGTTGCAAGTGCACAAGAAAAATTAATATATGATAGTGAAAAGCTAGAATTTGATAGAATTACTATTCATATATATATATGAACTTAATGTGAATAAATTATAATATTAAATGACCTATATTGAGATACAATATGGAAATAAATATAATATTGAAAATTCTGAAGATGAGGCATGGGATACCTCGAAACGTAATAAGATTTATTATTGACATGTTTTGATAAATATATGCATATAAACAAAATTAGAAGAGAATGTTCCAATTGATATAATCATATCCTAAATTACTGTTCTATAATAGTAATTGATATAAGGTAATAAATTTAAATATTTATTAAATTTAAATATAATAGTGTTTTAAATATTTACTAGTTAAAATATTTATCAATTTCAACCGTTTGATATTTAATTTTGATTATTAAATTGAATTTAAATAAATTTATTAATTTTAACCTTTCTGTACTTAAAAAAAAAATTAAAAAATTGAAATTTTATGGGAACCTTTGAAATGGAAACAAATTTTATGTTAAGTGAAAATTTATTATCTAGGCTAGAAATTTTCTAAAAGCTGAAGGAAAGGATCTCTTATTGGACTGAAGCTATTTATTTTTGATCTACTGCAGAACTTTTACAGTGTTCTAAAATTTGAATGATCCCTCTTTATGGAGGTAACATTAAATTTAAATAATTACTCATGACTTAAAAATTGGGACAGTAAAAGCCTATAAATTTAGGATTTCTAAATAAGTTATTCCACTTCTAAAACAAATAATCTTGAGCATATTAACATTATACAGTTAGCTAAATGCTTATGTCATTGTATTTCATAATTATTTACATTTGACATAACTTGTTTTACAGAATAGTTCACTTATTTTGATACTATCTATGTTTTACATTCATTTATACTTAACTTGTAATAGTGAAACTATTTTGTTTCATTTTGAGTATCGATGGTTGACCGATTGTGAATCAATAAGGAGTTGTTCCATTGGTGATGGTCAAGGATAAAAATAGTGATGTCTTGTTTAAATAGTAATTTCTTACATAATACTTATAGTTTATTTTATTATTTTTTTTTTTTAGAATAATTCAAATATTCTTTATATGTATGCTTATATATAATGACTTATAACATATACAAAAAAATAACAATAGGTAACTAATTTTTTCTAATTTTAATAATAAACTTATTAGAAGGTAATCATAATAGCAGTAATAATAAACTTAATAAGTGCAATAAGAAATAAAAACCAATTTTTTTTTAATGTATTCCAAATATATTTATTTAACAAGTCATAGCTTTTTATTGTAGAATCACCAATATACATTATCATCTAAAAATGTATCTAGATTGTAAATAGATAATTGCAGCAATTTTATTATTTAGAATATCAGTAATGCAAGAAATATTCACTTTTTAATGGTGTATGACGTTAGTATATATTTTCATGCCAAATGATATTAGTTCATTTTTTATTTTGTGTGTTATTTACATATTGTTAATATTTAATAGAGGATCATAATCAAATTAATAATTAAAAATGTAAAAACTTACTCATACAGACATTGTTTTCAGTATATATCCAATATTAGTCTTGAAAACTCATATTGCATTACTAAATTTGAAATATACTTAAAATAACTCAAAAACTTTAAAAAAAACTCACAATCAAACTGCTCCTGTAACAGTGCAACCATACAAACCATAAAAAAAGTTATTTGTATATAACCATTAATGAAAAGTTATAGTATACAATTTTAACAGGGTTGTATTTATGTCATAATTAAATATTTTATGAAAACGAATATTAAAAGATACTATTGTATCATATCTATCAAAATTTCATTTTAAATGAAAGAATACAGATGTATCTGCAATATTAGTTGATTAGGTATCATAAAAGTAAATTCCATAAGGTCATATGAACCACCCAAAAAAAACTTATTTCTTGAAACAAATTGAAAATGTCTGGTACGAAAAATGTTTAGAGATCATACAAATATAATTTAATTTTCTTTTTATTTTGTTACATTTGTATATTTACTATCAACTCTCATGAAAGTTTGCCTGAAAAATTAATCAGTTAAAAAAGAATCATCAAGCTTTTAAAAGAATTCAAGGTCTTATTTGACATTTGGATAATAATAAATATTATTTTTTACTAAAACTAAGAAATATATTTGAATGATTTATTTAAGTTTAATATAACAATATAATGGCAAAGAGGGGGGGGGGGAGGGAGAGGAGCTGAGAATGCCTAAAACAATTAAAACATAAAAAACAGTTTATTTAAATTTGATTAGTTAAGTAAGCAGAAATGGAAAAAAAATCATATAACTGCAATTAACTGTAAGAGTAACTAAAATTTGAACTTTTTGTAGCATATTAACAATTGATAAATAATATCATTCCTTCATTAAATTCAATCAAATGACAAATTACAAAGTTATAATTCCTATGCTTGATTTCCTGTGAGAGAAACATTAAGAATCAATGACCACTCCTGTTTAATTTTAAGTTTCTATTTTTAATCACTAAAAATATTATAAATTACCTTTTAAGTACTAACAACAACAATACCAAGGAACAGTGAAAAGACAAGGTGATTAAAAACTATTCCATATAATATATACAAGGAAGTTATTTAATAGCTAGAACATAAATCTTTAGTAAGTAGTATTACAGGCAGAAATGTTTTATTGAGATATTATTAATTAAGTATTGATCCAAAATAAATATGATAGGATGTAAAATGGTTCATATATAATATCTACAATAATTTAAAAGATTTCAATTTAATTTTTATTTTCATAATTTTTATTATTTTATGTTTCAATAATACCTTTTACATACAATCCTAGGATTGTATGTAAAAAAGGTGTGTACCTTATAAGGAAGTCCTGTTCCTTGACTAACCGTTTTACATAAAGACGATGTGGCAGACATTAATATTCCATCAGTTGACCTATTAATGGATGGTGTACACACACTTCATAGAGGTTTTTTGTGTGGTATTGGAGAGTTTACCAAATACCGAGACAGTTCATAGCAACAAAATAGACTTGTTCTCCAGCTAGACTTAACGATGCTTTGGGGCAGTAATAATATATTTATCAAGTATAGCCTCAATTTGAATATTTGAATTATAATAGTACATTCTCTAATTAGAAAAAAAAAATCCTTTTGTATTTATACTTACCATCTTATTTGTTTACAAATAAATAAATCTTTAATAATTTGATCCAGTATGTTTAATTGCTTTTGGAAGCTTTCATTATTTGATAATTTTCAAGCTTTTTTTTTTTTTAAGATGAATATTGAAGAGCAGAGATATCAAGTAGAGTAGTCATACTGCTAAACTAAATATATTAAAATATCACATCACAGTTTGAAAATAAAAACAGCACTTTGAGTAGTTTTTCTATCAAAACAAGTATTAAGTATAAATTATGCTCTAAACATTTTTTTAAATATAAAACTATTAATATATTTTGTTAACATTGGAAAGTTTTTTTATTATTATTATTTTTTTTTTTATATATAGTGAAGAAGTTATTTCTTTTAATAAGAGAAATATGTAGCTAATTGTTATCATGACTAAGTTTTCATAAGTTGTATAATTTAAAAACGTAGTAAAATGAAATAAAAGTAATTAAAAAATGGGGTTCATTCTTTATATAAGAAAATGAAACAATACGGTTATATTTATTTTTTAATTAAGAAGTTTCAATCTTTTTAATTTTTAAATCTTCGATATGCGTAGCCAATAACTATTTTGTGAATTTTAGATTCATTCATAAAATTATTTCTAGTTGGGTTGAGGAGTCACACACGCGTCTTGTACCAGAAAACACACTTTACTTTTAAACAATATCGAAAATAATTATTGATCAATAATCCGAACTGCTGAAAAAATAAAATAACTTGGTAATCATACAAAAACAGTGGATCTGCGCAAAAGTCTGAAAGGAATCTACATTAAGAATGAATAGTTCATAAGTGTCTTACGTCCATGTCAATTATTGACTTAGAAAATACCTTTTTCCACCATATGAACTATATTTCAAAAGTTAGTTCTAATTAATTTAAACACAAATCTTCATGATGGCATAGTATAATAAAGTATAAAATCCTATTGCAATCGCGCTGCACAAGCAGAATATGAAACTTTAGCAAGACAGCCACTATTTAAATAAAAATATTATTAATTAAATTAAATATAAAGCAACATGATTTCTTTCATTTCTTTTATCATCAATGAAATAATATCTTAATTCAAAATTACCAAATTCATCCCTTCGGTTCATTAGTAAATTACATAGTAAAATATCAACGAGAATAAGGAATACTTCCATTAACTCCGCATTGCCAGTCCGTGAACGAAAAGAAATGAAGGAATTCAAGATGCCATATATGTAATTATATTGAAATGGACTGTCGATAAAATTGCTAAGCATTCAATCAATTAAAACTCTTAATATGGATTAGCATATTTTTAATATCATAAATTTTTAGTTCTGATTGCGAGCTATCTTAAATAGTGCTTTGCTTAAAAATCAGTGACGTCGTGAAGTGAATTGATCAACAACTGAGAGGATAGCTCAACAAAAAATAAACTTTTTGTAAGCTAAGATTTTATGTCGCAAATTTACAATGGTAAAAAAATACTGAATCATGAGGATTATGTTTTTTTTTTTTTTTAAAGTGTATATTTTTTTCAAAAAAGATACCAATAAGTAAATGTAATAAGAATATGCACATTTCTCTAGAATATTCAGAATTACAATGCATACACCCTGGTAAATGTAATAGAAATAATACAATCGTAATAGTCTTAATGGATATGTAGACTTTAGAATTATAGGAAAAGAATCCCTGCAAAAGCTTTTAACACTAAATCTGCAAGTAAACGCCCCTGGGATAGCAGGAAAAGACCCAGGCGGAATAGGCGGAAAAATTGAACGTATATTAAGGTTGACGTGGCACATTTGTTTTTTGGAGGGTTTCATCGAAAAAACTTCCAACCTTCTAGTCCGCTATACAGTATTTAAATCATAACTGTTAAAAAAAAAAAAAAAATAGGTCAAAGTTTATTAGGTATAGCATCTTTTGAAACACGAAATGTGGCGTGGCAATGAGCTATCCAATGATGATTTAGTTTTTTATACTGGTAATCCATTTCTTATAAATATGCCGTGAACTATAAATTTGATTTCTTGAAATTCTTGCTATTCTGTTTTTCAGCAGCTCCTAACTGTGAACTATGCAGCTATTTCATTCAGACAACTAACAAATAAGTGCTCTTAGAACTGGCAACTATTTCTAAAGTTTGATCAGTGTTAAAATAAATTAGGGTTTACTTATTCTAGGGACTCATTTCGAATCTTTCTTTCATATTTTTAGAAATAATTTATCAAATGAATCCATTATACTGACATGAACTTATCATTTTCTCATAAAAATTAGGACAAAAAAAAGCTTCGAAATGAGTTGGGAATGAGAAAAAAAGGAAGTATTAAAAACACTTCGAAAAAGCAGGCAATGTATTTGATTACAGACATTAAACAAGAAACATTGACAATTAGTACTTGATATCCTATAACTACAAACTAGCTGTCCTGTGCACTAAAGTGTGTCCCAAATATAAACTGCTAACATGCTTAGGAGATGTACCTTGTGAATACACTATAGTCTTGTTGGAGCGGGAGTCGATACTGGCGATAGCCCGGGGGTAAGGCGCCTGCCCGAGCCCCAACGGAATTAGATCAGCGCTTACTTAACCCAATTGTACTTAGCGGGGTCACGGGGTCTTGTGGGGTCAACAACGAGTCGACGTCATCAGAGAAATTTTCAAAACAAACAATAATAATAATAATAATAGATCATAAATATTAGCAAAGCGTTTTTTGCATCCATATTCTCATTGGTAAATTCATAACCGTGTCATTAATTTACCTCTTCTAATAAAAATATGATGCGTTTAACAAACTACTTTCATTTACCTCCGATGTTAAGATCGATTTAAGAGTTTTTAAAAAATGAAAATGGACTCGAAAAAAGATTAAAGGAATAAATAGAGTTTTAATTGAACTTACATTTCAGATCAAATAATATGACAATAGAAATTATCTATAATGTCTTAGTTATAATAGTTTTTCATTACTCTACATCATACAATTTTTTATTTAAAATAACATTTTTTCTCAAATCTTTTGCTTTCCAGCGTGCTTATACGTCTATAATACCTGTTTCTTTTCTCTTTTAATTTTTCTGGAAGTTTTTCTTGATATTAACACTTAAATGATCACACTTTAACTTCCTTTTGTGTTTATTTATTTTATTTCATAACCATTCACATCTATCAACGTTTCGGGGTTGTTTCCCCATTCTCAAGACTTATTCGTTCAAAACCATTTTCTTACATATAACTCACTATTACACTCCATAGCTTACTGCTGATGAACCTGTGGACGAATAGCAGTAAGCTATGGAGTGTAATAGTGAGTTATATATGAGAAAATGGTTTTGAAGGAATAAGTCTTGAGAATGGGGAAACAGCCCCGAAACGTTGATAGATGCGAATGGTTATGAAATACAATAAATAAACACAAAAGGAAGTTAAAGTGTGCTCATTTAAGTGTTAAGTCAATAATATCATTCTTATGTTCCATGAAAAAATACGTTGGATTTCGTATTCCTTTAGATAAGAGCGATGTGGTCTAGTGCAATGGTTCCCAACTAGTGCTCCGCGGACCCCTGTGTCTGCGATGGGTCTTGAGAAATAATTTGAAATGAACTTAAAATAAAATATTTGTGAAGCCTTGGCTTTTAATAATAACCACACGCTCTACACAGAGAAATTTAACATTCTGAGTGATATAATTGCTAGAAAACCTTTTAACTGGCCGTTTCTAACTTTTCGAAAAAAATGAGCTTAAAGGACAGATAATATCGCAGAAGATAATGAAAAGTATTTGATTTCTTTATGAGTATTTGAATAACTACCAATATTGTATAAGTTTTAATTTTAGTTTATTTTTATCCATTTAACATCATTTTTATGCAACTGTGTCTATGTCTAATCGGACTATGGTAAATTTTGCTTATTCAGATTTAATTAAGACAGGGATCTTTAAGAAGTAATTGACTTAGCACAGCCCCATTTTACGTTCCCTATGAAGGAGGGCATAACAACAAAATTTTCACTCCCTTTTAAAAATCTTAGAGCTATCTGCCCCGTTCCATAATAAAGTCACGTTATTCAATGTTTCGCGGATGGAAGTTAACCTCTCAGCTTGGTTCTTTTTTCTTCATTTCCCCAACCAATCCATTTCTAAAATACAAAGTTTCAGTAGAGGTATTTCACATGCAATGTTCATGATATGGTTTAGCCCAATAAAAATCTATCCACATATACATCAGTGTGTGTGTGTATGGTATTTAGGGGGTGCCAATGGAAAATAACAGGGTAAAGGTGTCCGCGAAAAGGTTTTTTGGGTACCACTGGTCTAGTGGATAGGGTACTGGCACTAGTCTTCAGGTACCGGTTTCGAATCCCAGTGGTTACTGAATATTATTTTATCTGTTGTTACAGCCATGGTGCGACCCTAGGATATGGTACAAGTTAATATAAAGTAGTTGTCAGCCCATAAACTTATTAACCAATGTTATTTGTAATGTGGATAAGGGAGATTGATGATCGTACAGGTTATATTCTTCCATACAGTACTCAAGAATTTAGAAAATAATATGTACCAAATCATAAATAAGTTGACAACATAAATGGAAAGTTGTAATAAACTAACATTGTTAATAATTATTTATACTTTTAAATCATTTCACAAAAATAGTAATTCCACTGTAAACTAAATGTGACTCCCATGGGAACTATATTAACTTTAATTCATTAAAATGTCTTTAGAAAAAGTTTATATGAAAGAAATAAACTAAACCAATATTTGATTTTTTTACCAATATATGTTTCTAATTTCTGCCGATGATGAAATATAATAATGAAAAGACGTTATATAATAAACATAATATTTTCTTGCTAATTGCACTTTTCGTTACGATGAACTCATAGTGATAAACTGAACTCATGAACCAAAGTGATTAACTTTTAATTTGTCAAACTGAAGTTTTTTAAACATGAATGAAACCATATTTAAATTGCACCCGTGCGAAGCAAGGACAGGTGGCAAGTATTGGGTTGTTTCACATGAAATGTCCGTTTTTATAGTTTCTGAAATACATAAAGGATTTTGCAGGTCTCTGTTGTTTTCTTCCGAATGTTTACATATTTAAAGTAAACAGTTACTAATCCTCTACCTTTGTATTATAAACATCAGCTTCCCAATCAATTACTCACTTTTTAGTATATCTCCAAATATGAACAGCGAAACACGCGATTTTCGAGTAATATTGTTGTACGAGTTTAAACTCGACCATTCAGCAGCTGAGGCCGCTAGAAATATTTGCAAGGCATTTGGGGAAAAGAGTGTTAATGAACGGAACATTTGCCGTTGGTTTGCTAAGTTTTTAGCTAGGGATATCGACTTTGAAAACTTGCCCCGAGGAAGACCTCCGTCCGCAATAGACAACGATGTCCTCAGACATACAGTAGAAGAAAACCCCTACCAAACAGTTAAAGGACTCTCAGCACAACTAAATGCAAGTGCATCTACCGTTTCCAGACATTTAAAGTGTATTGGGAAAATAAAAGAGCTCGATACATGGGTACCTCATGTTCTCACTGAGCGGCAGCAAGACCCCATGTTTCAAAACACACCGTGCAAAAATTGAAAGAACTGGGCTACGAAGTTCTTCCGCACCCACCATATTTTCCCGACTTGTCTCCAACAGATTACCACCTGTTCAGGAATTTAGACAACTTCGTCAAAGGAAAGCTTTTTGAAAATGATGATCAAGTGAAAATTGCGTTTTCAGATTTTGTTTCACTTCAAAGCTCAGAGTTTTTTAGTTCGGGGATAAAAAAGTTGGTGTCACGTTGGGAAAAATGTGTAGAAAAAGAAGGTCGAATAAAATTATCTTGTTTTCATATCGTATTTTCAATAAAAATCCTTTACCTTGAAAACGGACATTTCATGTGACACGACCCAATAGATAATAATATAATAGATTATTTAATAAAACACATGTTTCTATTGAAGCTCAAGTAATTATTGCCTTTACCTTTTTTATCTCTAATTCTATTTAAAAATCCTTCAATTGATTTTAACAACGCGTGTAAGTGAAAGTCATGTGTTTCGCGCACCAGTTTTTTTAATTATAAAGGTCTAGGTTTTTCTGCAGTTAACAAAATATATAATATACACATTCCAGATGATACTGACACAAGATAATGACACTGCCACCAACCTTTCCTATCTTGATAAACAATAGTAAACAAAATTAAAAATTTTTATATTTGAAGATTTTTCATTACTCTTTCGTTAAATCTGATACAACTATACTGAAATTCAACTTATCTCAAATTTTAAAGCACTGCAAAATGGCAAGGACTAAATCAGCTAAAGATATAGAATCTCTTTTCATAAGAAAAGTTTCAAAGATTTACCAATTTAAGTAGAGGGAATATGTTCTTACGTTTCATATTCATTTTGGGGAATGACTTCTATTTGCATTGCTTGCAATGTAAAGTGTAACACCGCTCGAACTGAATACATTATAAATGATCAATAGGGCAATAACTCCAGTCACAATTGATTCTCTGAACTGCACTAAGAAGTTCTGAGAACTATTAACATTCTAAAAATATTTATTGGTACCTTTGGGGTGAAAGATCTGTTACTAAATTCATAAAACTGTACGATATACACCAAAATATATTTTTCTTAAAAAATAGATCGTTTCTTTACCTCTAAGGCCTATTATTTACAGAACTATTCAGCTATACACATCAAGCTTCAAACCACTTTGTGTCAAACTACAAGATCAGTATACGAAAAATAGATTATTTTAATCTCTCACTAAATAAATTTTGGCCAGTATTATAATTTTGAATAAAAGAGGTTTACTTTATTACCGATTTAAAATTTTATTTATGCATTTAAAAAAATATCTAAAGAAATATAAAATAACTGTTAATCATTTCTTAAATATAGTGAATTCAGGGATAATAAAATGAAGATCAAATAAATTATTTCAGCTATTATATTTTTAGGAATGAAAACAATCAAAAGTTATCTAATAAGCATTCATTATTATACCATTTATGATTTAATTTTGACATGATAACAAACAAATACATTTATGTACTTCAGCTAGATTTTAAAATGATTTTTTTTTTTTCAGCTTTATATTCTTTAAATAAATGGTAATCATTTCGAACTTTGCATCAAATAATCAATAGTCAAGAACACGTTTTAGTAATTAAAAAAAAAGTCTGTGGAAATTCTATCATTTAACTATATTATTCTAAATTACACAGGAAAACTAGACGTGGCAATTAATTTCGTGACTTTTAGATTTAAAAAACAAAACATATTTAACTATTAATTAAAGTAGATCATATTTACCACTAAAAATATGCATAACATATTATCCAGATATAACTTCAAGATACACAATCACTAAGACGAAGTTCACTGAACTTGATGTATCTTGGTTAGCCAGAGATCCAAACCTTTCTTCTATCATGGAAAGGTAACATGAAATCTTTTACCTTTCAAGAAACTTTTCAGGAACTAGAAAAGTCGAAAGTAACAGTTCTTTTAACACAAAAGTTAATGAGACATTTAAGGGTAATAATAATCGGGATAATAATAAGAGTCATAAAGATAGGGATATTTGTACCGCAGATCGTCGATAGACATACTTAAATCTTCGTAGAGCTTTCTCCGTTCCCTGTCGTACAAATATCGTTTATAGTCATCCTTTTCTCTATTGTAAAGGTACTTCCAATGCGAATAGTCAAAGTTGTAAATGTTGTCATTGTACTTAGTTGAAAGATATGAGTTCCTGTAGAGGTCCCGGAGTTTCCACCTGTAGAGCAGAGGATCGGTGATGTATGACCTCGGGTAGAGAGAGCGGTACTTGTTGTAATCGAGGAACCATTTGTCGAACTTGTCGTCCAGCTTCTTTTCTTCCAAGCTCCGGCCGTAGTAGACCATTGTTGGATACTGGAAGAACGCTACCTCTCAGCAGGTATCGATTTAGCAAACCCAGAGACGTCTCCGCCGACCATGCTAATGTCCGCAACCTTGAGCTACACCACGCCCCCTGCGATAAAGGTGCAAATCGATGATTCAAACTAGGCCTTCCCCAACTGGGTTAAGCATACCTCACTAACCCAAATTATCAGGGATGCACGCAAGTAGTTTAGAGACCAGTTGAAGGTGATCTGTTAGAAGTTCGTGATAACCATGCTCTTACAGTTGTATGTCAGAAACTTATGTCTTAAACGCGATCATCCTATATCATAAAGAATAAAAAAAAAAATGTACCACTCCTTCTTCAAACATTATTCTTGCTGTATCTCAGTTTAGTTAAAAAAAAGAAAGAAAAGGAGACATACAGGATAAATGTGAATAGATGAAATTATAATTCATTCAAACAAATGATATTTATTTCTGTTATTAAAGTAGATTATGTAATATAAAAATAAAGAAGATTAAACGGAGGAAAAAACCTGTGATTCTACAGCATATGATGAGTCTTGGGTTTAGTACACTTTTAGGTTCATACTGTTTCTAGGGTAATGGTCCTGCAATGGTGATCACGTTCAGACGCCAAGTTTTCTTCTTATTTTTGAGTGTCCCAAAAGAGCTACATCAGGGTCATTCCATAGCTGAAATAACAGAATACATAATTATTCTGCCACATCCAGGGTTCGAACTCCGAATCCGGAGAACACTAATCTAGTGCTCCATCTACTCCATCCGTCGTTCTGAGGATGAAGCTTGGAAGACTTAGATGGGCTGGCCATGAGGCCAGGATGGAGGATGAAGCGATACCTAAGAAGTTCCTGAAAGATCCTCTCTATGGCACGAGAAGAAGAGGGAGACCAAAACTGAGATGGTAGGACAGTGTGGCGAAGGATTCCAGAGATGTTCTGGGAGTCAGGAACTGGATGATGGCTGCACAGAACAGAAATGAAGAAGTTGGTGAGGAAGTCAGAGATGAGGAAGTTGGTGGAGGAGGCCAAGACTCTTCAGCGAGTTGTAGCGCCACGATAGTTAGTTAGTGCTCCATCCAACGATTAAAACGAAAATCCTCTCAGTAGATTTTAGTTATTTTATGTCAAATTTAAATTCTTACATTTAAGCTCTTACAATCAGGCGTTTAAAATAATAAGTAGCTGAATTCTGATTTATAATGATTTATGACAGTTCCACTAAAAACAGCTCTTTTTAGGAGGTGAAGTCCTTGACTGCTTTTATCTCTTTTAATTAAGGTGCCAGAACATGAGGTATGGCTTTGTTGATTTTTTTTAATTTCTGCCTTTTTAGTGCTCTTTAGTGGCTTATCAATGGGAATAGAGAAATAGTTTACATACAAAAGGTTTATATCTCATTAATTTCAAATAGAAAGACTTAAAAAAAATAAAACAAATAAGGAAATGATGGTAAAAAACAAAAAAGTGCTACCATTTTTTGCTCAAAAAACTCTTAACATTTGGACTAACTTAATTTCTATTGGCTTTTTCCAAACCTCTTTCCTAAGATAATATCTTACACGAATTTAAAAGGCAATTAATGCAATTTCTACATACACAAATTTAAAAGGCAATTAATGCAATAGTGGGAGGTAATTAATGTAATATGCTAGGTGCACCAATTTTTAAAGCGCTTAAATACTCCTGCAAAAGTATTTACTCATCCCAATGCCTCGCCCAAAATCTCAAATTAAGACACTACAACTCAGTAGTAAAATCAATTGTCCTTAATGCTTCTGAGTGCCTTGTAATGGACAGGAAGAGCCCACTCAGGAAGCAGGAGATAAAGGAAAGAAAAATCCTCTGGAGAATACAGGGACCAGTCAAGAAAGAGGATGGCATTTACAGGATAAGGTATAATGATGAGCTCTATAAACACCAGGAGGATATTGTAATGTGTATGAGGAAAAGGCGATTGGCCTTTTATGGTCACTTGGCCCACATGAATTACAAATGACTAACCAACAGGATCATCATAGTGGGAGGTAGAGGCAAGGCCTCTAAGAACAAGTGGACCACATCAGTGAAGTTGGATCTGGAACAACTAGGGATCCTACTGGATAAAACCCACGACAGTCTGCAGTTCTGGCAAGCCGCCTGAAAGGGATATTTCCCAATATCCCTTATCAGTAAGAAGACCACAAGTACCAAATGGACAGAAGAGAGAAGGCTGGCCCATAGTAAACAACTGAAGGAGTATTGGAGGAGAGAAAGCAGTTCGGAAAAGTAAATAGGAGCCCCATAGTCCTCAGGAGGCCAAACGATATAATGAATGAAATGTAATAGTGGAAGGTCAAACGACAAGTCTGTAAATAAAATTATAGATTACTACTAAGACTAGAATGAAAAGAGGATTTATTTGTTCACCTCTAATCCTTTAGTTAAATGACAGGTTTCTTATAACTTGAAACAAAGATAGAAGAACTTTCAAAATATACTTGTATCATTTAAATAATTACAAGATTGGTGTATATGTATATACTTTTATCAAAATATTTAAATATCTGAGCCATTATGATGTGAGGTACTAGTTAAAGATCCTAATTAAACATGGGTAAGAAAAATTTAGTGATCCGACTGTAGCATTGTCTGATTAGCCACAGAAGCATCAAGTGGCATTAAATGAATAAACAAATAAATAAAACAAACCCTCAAACTGCACCAGATGGTAGACGAAGAGTGGATTATGTAAGTATAAAATAATAATCAGTTTACTGGAAGGAATTAGTCCGGGTGGCGGTCATTAAATGAAACAACTAAATAGTTTCAACTATTTTATTGTTTGCCAACGTTTCGACCCCCTTTGTGGGTCATCATCAGGGCGCATGGTGGGAGAATGGAAACTGGAATGGAGTTTCCATTCTCCCACCATGCGCCCTGATGATGACCCACAAAGGGGGTCGAAACGTTGGCAAACAATAAAATAGTTGAAACTATTTAGTTGTTTCATTTAATGACCGCCCCCCGGACTAATTCCTTCCAGTAATTCTCAACGGTCAACTAATTACATCCACAATAATCAGTTTATTTTACACCCCTTCCTGTCTTGAGGTAATACCAGAATGCATACACCCAGAGCTGCTATAAAAACAAATACATTTTTTTACTGAGTGCGCACAACAAGCTATTGTATTTTCTTTCTATCTCTAGCCAGTACCGTCAACTGAAGTTCTTATGTTGAGCAGCCTTTTGTGGACCAGGATCTTTTCTCCTACCCAAGGAGAAGTGGCTCGGACACAACTAGGGATTATAATCCGGCATCATTTTCAATCTGGCCCGTATCTGGTCGGATTTTCATCAATCCGGACGGATCCGGTCCGAAAGTCAAAATTAGGATGATTAATTGTTTCTTCAATTTGTTTCATCAAAATTGTTTCTTTCTTCAAAATCAAAGTTGATTTTTGACAGTGTATAATAAACAAATTAAATTATTACTAAAATACTATTTGAAAAACAAATATTGTAAGAAGAAGAATTCAAAGAGTTATACTTATAATACAAGCTCATTGTTGTGATAATTGTCCATTCATTAGACACAGTCATGAAATGATGATGGTGTCTCAAATAATTTAATATTATTTTGTAGTCACAATTCCCATCTCACCTAATTATGCAAGATTAATTATATTAGATTTTAGATATTAAGTTTCTTAATAAATTAATTGAACTATCAGAGAAAGTTAAATTTAGGAAAAAGTGAGCAGCCACATAGCCCAGTCTTCCTAGATGTCAATAGATATGTAGATATGTACGCATTACTTCATAATTCAGTGCTTAAAACCTTGTCACAAGTGTGCGATTTCTCTAAAACAAATTTGTAGGGTTGCTTCAAACAGTTAACAAGGTCAATCTCTTCCGCATACGGCCTCTATAGCAACTTATGTTCTGAATGTAAAAACAAGAAAATAATATCTGTTTACTTTCATTTAGCCGAAGGACCGTAAAACATATGTATTATCTTGCGAACGAATGATTCTGAACTGAACCGATAGTGTGATGCAATTTGGCACAGAACGACTCACCACCGCACATGCACACCAAATGTATCGCATTTAAAAAGCCTACTCATTAAAATGCACTGTTTGTTTTTACAAAAAATTGCTGTAATCGGATCCGGTATATTAGTAAACGTTTGACGATGCCGGATTACCGGATCCGTTTTTCACAATTCTTCCACCTGTACACAAAGGCTTTGTAGTATGGGTAGTTCTGCTTGTTCAGAACAATGAGAGAGATCATCCATATCAGAACATACAGCCCAGTTTCTCTCAGCATGTTTGTTCTCAGTACCTCAGAATAAGAGAGTAATTAAAAATTCTATTTACAGAGTGGAGTCATTGAGAAGGTAAAGCAGAGATCCTAAGTCTAAATATTGAACATGGTCGAGCTACCTCCCCACACGAACTTTGATCAGGAAACAAATAAAAAAATAAAGAATGCTTGACTTCTCAAGTAATGGATCCTTCAATATCCTTTGTTGATTGCACTGGTACTGGTTTTAATAAATATTAAATTATCCTTGATATGGCAAATAATTTTTTTTTAAATAATGAAAAAGAAGTACAGCAAATCTTCTCATCAGATTTTTAATGGCTCAACATAAAAATCGTTGTGAAATTAATAAAAAAAATTTCAAATTTGAGTTTTCAAGGAAAATACGTGTTTTAGGTTCACCTGAGTCCAAATGACGAATTCCTGCAAAAAGGTGTATGTGTGTGTGTGTGTGTGTTTGTGTGTGAGTTTCTGTCTGTGTTTGAGTGGTAAGTCATCCTTAAAAAACGATAATGGTAGAAAACTGAAATTTCACATTTAAAACAAGTAAATGCTTGGGATGTTAGAGCAGATTTTTTATAAATTGACTGAGCTAAGTACTTTTTATGATATTCTCAAAAACAGTTCAAAATATTTTGGTTACACTGGCTATATTGATGTAAAATTGAATGGGCTTTAATGTAACAAAAAAAAAAAAAACAAAAAAAAAACAAAAAAAAAAAACCTGTACCACTACGACCCATGAAGGGTCTTGGGCTCAATACATATAAAGGTTTGTACTGTTTCTAGGCCCAAAGGCAGTGCAATGAGGTGATTAGGCCTTAATCGATCTCAGCCGCTAAGTTTTTTCCCAATTATTTTGGGTACCTACTTTATAGAGGCTGGGTCTGCCCCAGGAGGGTCTCCATACCCTAGGGTCGCCCCCCGACTGAATTAACAGAATAAATAATATTCGGCCACAACCGGGATTCGAACCCAGGACCCAGAGCAAAGCAGACTAGCGCTCTATCCACTAGACCACACCACTCCCTTTATTGTCATGTAATTTTTATCTCATTTGAAATAGTCAATGGCTTAAGAAACCAGTTTTTAAAACTTTTTCTTCTAAGCTACCTTTAATTTCGTTGATTAGAAATGATTGATCATTTCTGCTTGTCAATAAAAAATGGATGAATTTAAAATATGAAAGAATTTGGTTACCAACTGAAGGAGAAAACTGCAGAAATATTTGTTTGTTTTAATTTTTGTTTTTTCAAAAATAAGATTAGTGATATAAATGTTCATTAAATCATTGGAAAGATTTTAGGGGAGAAAAATATCTAACATTCAAAGTTGTAAAAGGTAATGCCGAGTGATGAAAAGTTTAGTGATTGTTGTAGATAATAATATCTGTTGTTGTATCATTTAATCTAAATTAAATGTTTCTACTGGAACTATATAAATCCTATTAAATTTAAAGTTTATGAAAAACTTTATTTCAAAAAGGAAGTATGTGAAAGTCATGTATTGGATGCACCAGATTTTTCTAATTTATCATAATAATTTTAAGGCTGAAACATACTCATATTTGCTATAAACAATAATTATTTCATAAAAAATCTAAACATTCTATATGTATAGACTTAATTAGTATTTAATGGAATGAAATTTTATATTATCTCATTAGGTGTAAATTCTAAAAAAAATGTATGCCAACAATATTTCAAGATATTAAAAAAAAATTCAAATTCATTATTCAATACAATCTGATTTATACAGGAAAAACATTTATCAAACAATGTTCTAGAGAAAGATAAAAAGTTAAATTATTACTTTGTTACAAGGTGTTCTTGGCTTTACCAATATCTGAGGTTGTCCATCTTTTTGCCATTCAAACTTGAAATAAAAAATAACAGCAATATTTGTTTTATAATTAAAATGAAATTTAACCAAACCACCTGATGTCTATAGCAATACATTTGTCTGAGATTAAATAACTGAAAGAAATTAATAAGGTTCATTGACCATCAGGTCATTGCATGTCAAACCAACATGGCACTAATTAACTTGACCATTTCAGATTTGGTCAAAACTTTGTTTTTTTGTACACTCTGACATTCTAAACTAAAATATTTATTAATTATTTATTTGGTGAAGTCTTTTCTTAGTTCTCGAAAAATATTTGCTCGCTGTTTTTTTAATTTTTAAAAATGTATATACAAATAGTTAGGGAGGTGACTCTCAAAGGACAGCAGCAGCAAAAAGACTTCGATGAGAAGGTCCTCAGAGAGAGAAACACTAAATTCCGTTCTGTGGAGTAAGGATGTACAGCTCAGTATGAAAAAGAGGCTCTTCCATGCATTCAGAAACATTGACTGTTCTGGCTGGTTCAGCAAGAAAACTTGTCTCAATGGAAATGGATTTCTGGAAACGTAGGTGTGGGGTATCTAGATTACAACAGGTCCCAAATCATGTAATCAGAAATAAGGTCGAGGAACCCCTAGATATCCTTCATTCCATTGAGACAAGAAAGCTGAGCTGGTACGGACATGTTATGAGGATGCCGGACGACCGATGGCCGAAAAGAGTTCTCCGCCATGTACCATATGGAAGGAGAAAGAGAGGTAGGCTGGAAAAGAGATGGATGGAAGGGCTCATGAGGAAAAATATAAGGACAGAGAGAAATGGGGGCTAGGACTATTAGGATACGACATATAACGTTTAAGTTGTAATAAAGTCGTTTCTATAAAAATGTATATATGCTTTTACACGTGACTTTGTTAAAACACTATAAAAAGTTCAAAGAAGGACCCATGATGGTATCAGGAGTTTTGATAAAAATACATCACTGGGGTCAAACATTTTCAGCATTATTAATATATCATATCACACTGTACTGGCTATTTATATATATATATATTTTTTTTTTTCCGTGGCGCGACAGGCCGTGCAGGCCCTGGGCCTCGCGGTGTAATCTCCTGGGAGTTTACACTTGAGTTTCACATGCAATTTATAGTGTAGGGTCATCACTCCCTACGCCTAATTTTTGTGAGTGGCCACCATTTGGCTGACAGGTCTCACATACCCGGGGGAGAGGCTGTGAGTGAGTCCCCATTATATTACATCCTTATAAAAGCGCCGCCGGGACTGGGATTCGAACTCGCAACCTGTAGCATGAGAGACTAGCGCTCTAGCCACTCAGCCATGGGCTCCCCTTTTGGCTATTTATATACCAGGTATAATTCAATGTGGTGAAATTTTTGAAAACTCAAACTTCTCTCAGTTGAACCATTTTCATTGTTTAGTTTTACCCAACTTATTTTTTGAAGTAAATTTCCAATTTTAGCAATAGTAATTTTAAATTAAATTTAAAATTAATTGAGTGTGACCCTATGGTTTTTTGCAGATACACTACTGATAATCTGAGCTCTGATTATTCTTTCACATACTAGAATCAGCTTAATATAGATAGTAGTTTGCTAACATCAGTATACGGCAGTATTACATTTAAAACTGTAAACAAGTAAAAAATTAACATGTTTAATAATCTATTATCTGAAATAGCAGACTATTATCAAAGTAGTGAATACAATCAAATTTAATAAGTATGCCAAGGAGCTATTGAAATATTTAATATATATCAAAAAATATATACACTATATTGTTTTAAAAATATTCATAGACCCTAGAATTTTTTAAAGGTAGTAAAAAACCTTGGTTATACCGTCGTTCGAGGTGACTTTAAATGGTGGTCCCGATTCAGTGCAATTCAAGGTACTTGTTAAAGATCCCTATCCTAATTAAACCTGGATAGGCAAAATTTAGAACTCACCACTGTACCACTGCACCACTTTCCAATCGGAGTATTATCTAAGAGAATCTTGGTACCCTCTCTATGAAATAGGAAGCTTATTCCCCAATTTTTCCAAGTATATTCTGCAGTTCCAGGCTTTGTGGGATCCCTCAAACAGCAAACAAATATATTATATTGCAACTATTTGAATTATTGATTTCCTAACTACATAACCGTTTATGTGCTCAGATTGGTAGCTCTTCCGTTATGAGGTGAACCAGGACATCATAAAAACATTAGACTTAAATTTGTTTTCGAAAGGACAATGAATTATATATAAATTTTTAAAAATGTGGTTTTGCAATTACAGTGGTTGTAAAATTAAAATATTGATATTTGATATGCTGAGACAAAAAATAGCTTCTTAAGAATTTATACAAATATTGTTATGTTTTAAGTCTACCTTAAAAACAAAACTTTTGGTGAAATAAAAATCACATACTTAATGTAGGATATGGTTTGGATGAAGAAGTTATAATTAGAATATTATCGTAAGGTTTCAAAAACTTTTCATCTCTTGAATAGTAACAATACACTTACCAGAAAGTTTTTCGTCTTACTATTAAAACAAACAAATAAATAACATCATATAATTGTGAAAGGTAGATAACATATGTTACATCAAAAGTTTTAAAAATTTATGCTGAATTGTGAAGTACCCCAGGCCAATACTGTAAATGCTTAATTTTTTAATTATGAGAGTTATGCATTAAAATTAAAAAATGATGTCACCTGTGGTGTAGTAGCTAGAATAACGCCTTCTATGTCCAAGGTCAAGGGTTCAAACCCGGGAGATGGCCCTAGGATTTTCTAAAGGGTGTAAAAAATCCTTGGTCATGCCGTCCTTGGGAGGGGTCATAAGATGTGGTCCTGAGCCTGTGCTATGTCAAATACTCATTACAAATTCCTCTCCTAATTAAACCTGAAAAGGCAAAATTTAGAACTCCTACTGTAGCATAGTCCGATAGGCCTCAGTTGCATGAAGTGGTATTAAATGAGTTAACAAACAAAATTAAATAATGAATTTTTGTGAAACATTAAAACTAAAAGCAGAACAAATTGATTAGAAACAATCAATTTCTGCTCTCAATAAGACTCTTTCATTATTCCATTCCAAAATTTTTAAGATAATACAAATATCAACAGCAGTATTGTTATGGGTGTGGTATGGTATGCAATAATAGTTGTAGAGATATAGGTGGTACCAACAGAGAGTCACAAGTGCCTAACATACAATAGTACAGAGTAATTTTCTTTAAAATAATTCAGAATACTTTAATTTACGAGATTATCCTTCTTTTCCAAGGTGTGTAAGATCTGTCAGCCTAATAGAGGCAATTAGGAGTAATAATGGTATCTTCATTGGGAATTGAGTTATGGTATTTCTGGTTTCAAAATAGCAACCCTAACGTTTGGTAATGATGGGTTTGCTTTAAGGAAAAATATAAAGGTCCTCATTGCCTACTAATCCTAAACAGTCATAATTTGTCTAAAGCTTGACCAAAGATCTTCTTGTTCAATTGTACCAACAGATAAAAATAATTTAATGATCACATCAATTCTCTTCACCATTAAAAAAATAACGAGCAATTTTGGGTTAAAATATTAGACAGGTTTCATGTTACCTTTCTCAATTCACATACCAAAATGTACATAGCAGTGAATATACAAATATATATTTTTTAACAAAACATAGTTATTATTGATATATAAAAAAACATTTATGATTTATTATTAATTTATTTTTATTTCATTCTTTATCATCATATATTAAAGCTATGCATGATTAGACAAACGGTGTTACCTAACTTTAATAATCAGGAGAACCCTTGTTTAGAAAAAATAACTTATTCTTAAATAGTGGAGATAACTCTAGTTATTTATCCTGGAATTAAATGGCATTGTTGTCTGTAAAGAGAAAGAGGTATGTATTTGTTAGTGATACATTGAAGAATTCATAATTAACTAGACTTGGGTTTAATTTTTAATTTAAGTTTGGAACCTTCTAATTATAACCTTGGTAATAGAAATATTTATTTCTGGCATGTGGTTTTACAAATTTTGAACAAACATTTTCTTTAGCTCAGAGAAATAACTTATTATTTCTCTTAAGCATTTGTTCTCTGTGAATGTACAATATATGATAATATTCAGGCATATTATTAGAAGGTTTATTGACACACTATTTATTAATAATTAACTAATTCAGAATTTTATTAGACTTGTGACTTTTCTAAAGAAACAACTTAATTGCAAATATTTTATTTATGAAATATAAGATATTCGGGTGGTGATCAATAACTGATTATGAAAAATAGTTAAAACAACATCTCATTCTTCATGTATATACAGTCCGCTATTCAATACTCAAAATATATTTTTTCCCTATGAGTTTCTTGATTACTTTAAAAATGTATATAACTGAAGGATGATCATCAAAGTTCCAATCTAATACTTTAATAGAAAAAATATTTCACAGTTTAAACTACAATACTTACTTTAACAAACATAACAAAAATATAGTTAAATTTGTTAATTTAGAGCATTATGTACTATATTAGTTGTTTTGTTTTTCTTGCAACCAACTCTCAATTTAAGTTTCACTTACCTTAACTCTCCCAAGCCAAGGTTTAATGACCTATTAGATCTTCACTAAAATATGATTACTGATTTATTGCATTCAAATAAAAAATATCAAGCAGATACATACTTATGTGAAAACAATCACTATGAATATGCTAATAAATCAAATTTTATAATTGTTTTCATGTCTTCATTTGATGGTTATCTATGTTTATATTATTAATAATTGTTTATATTATTAAATCATCAATAATTCTCAAAATAGTGACATTTCTTTTATTTTGTTAGTAACAAAGTATCCTTCTCATTATTATTCTTATTTATTTTTTAAAGCAATGGCATGTTCAGATGTCCTCAAAGAAGGGTGGTTGTCTAATATGGTAAAAATTAATAAAAATGCAGAATGAGCAGTAGGTAAAGGTAAGAAAATATTGTTCTGATACTTAGTTATGAATATGTATGAAACCATATATTAATTATGACTGAAATTTTCTTTACAAAGTAAATTATTATTATAGTAAATTGGAAATATAGTAATCAGTTATGTAAATATATGTATATTATTTAATGGCGTCATTTAATTATTTAGGTTCTCCTATAAAAATGTCTTTAAAACTCTCGTTTGAGCATTTCTTGTATTTCAAAGCATCATTATCCTTTAAAAACTCAACTCTTTTTAACAAATGATGAAGATTATGAAGCTATCAGAGAAGAGGTTGTTTAAACCATAGATGTAGGCCGTATTATTTAACGATAGTTTGAGAGAATAAAAGTCTAATTTAGCCGACTCTTTTATATTTGGTACATTTTCATTTTTATTAATCGATAAGAGTCAAAAACAAATAACTGTCGAAAACATTTCACTAATAATTCAAACTTCTGTCATTTGTTATAGGTACTTAAGTAATTTTTTTTTTTTTGTAACATTCTAAAACGAATTAAATTATTTACCGAATCTAAATACTATGATAGAGAAGGGACAAGTAAATAAGAGAGTGATGCTACACTTGTTCTACTCCTACTCAACTTATATGGTGCTGAAAGTTGGATGACTAACTAGCAGGAGAGAAGATACAAGAAGAAATAAGTTTCTCCAAAGGACTGCTGGGAAAACAAGTAGGACCACATTTGCAATGGAGGTGATTGCAAGTAACCTTTTTTTTTTCATTATACTAAATTTATTTTATTTTCATTATTATTATCCTCTGCCTACTGTAGGGGACTGATTTTATATATATATATATATATATATATATATATATATATATATATATATATATATAGATATATATTGATATTGTGAAGAAGGATACCAGGAAATATTACGAATGTGAGAAGGATAAAATTCCTTCAAGGTTTCGTTAAATTCGATTGAAGGGAGCATTCCTGGAGAAATCAAACAGAAAATAAAAACGTATACAGCAATTGAAGAACCGTTTTCTATGATAATTGGCGTAGTGAGGAAGAGCGGAGGTAGAGGGAATGCCTCCTTAAACGTTGTCTGGTCAAAGAAAAATATTAATAATAAAAGACAATAAACTAAAATAACACATCCGTATATAAGTTATGGTTAGAAACTGTTTTGAAGAGCAGCCACACGCTTAATTTTCAAAGCTATTTTTTATTTCGATTTAGGCCAACTGTGGATCACGAAAATATCACTTTGTCTTTTCCTTTCAGACTTACTTCATCCTCGCGTAGTACTGAGCCGACCACTTCTTTCCAGCACTCCTCTCTTCCGCTGCAAGGACTCTCGTTTGATTGAAAAGTTTTCGGAATTCGACTCAATCTATGCAAACCTCGCTAGTTATTTTCAGTTTGGCTGTTTCGCTTATATGTATATAACTGAAGGATGATCATCAAAGTTCCAATCTAATACTTTTAATAGAAAAAATATTTCACAGTTTAAACTACAATACTTACTTTAACAACATTACAAAAAGATAGCCCTTTATATTCTTGAGTCCTAGAACCTTGTCAAAGATTTTCTTATTTAATCTATTTTCATTCAATCTGACCATATGACCGTAAAATCTCATTCTTCGCTTATTAAGTTATATTTATACAGATACTGTTTAGAAAATATATCTTACATATTCAACCCATTGTCCCTCCTTCCCTCAAAGAATATCAATCTCCTTTGGCCTTCTAACGAAACTCCTCCAAAAGGACTTGTTTTTATGTATGTAATTATTAACGCAACTCTGGACAAATTCGCTGAATATACGATTTATAGTTACATTCAATGTACAATAAACTATATTATAAAATATATTAGAAGCTTCTGGCAAACCTCTTGAGCGTCGGTCTCACATCATTACAGTTGGATAAATGGTTTGCGTGACCGTGCTTCATCCAAACACCACATGTGTTAGAAACTGGAGCGAGAACGAATGTTTAGTTAAGAAATGCTTTGAAATGTAACTTTGTATATTTTCTTCACTTTTTGTAAACCATACACTCGATGTAATTTTGTTAAAAATTTTTTAAATATAATAAACGATATCTGTATATTTAAGTTTATATTATCCTATAATCCAGGATGAAATTAGCCGGATGGCAGTAATGAAAGAATAACAATTACTACTTATTTCTTGCCAACGTTTCGGCGTACATTGAGGATCGTCATCAGTATGAAAGTTAAGACAGGATCTTTAATAGGATCAGTCCTATCTTTATCAAAATATTAAATAAGTTATAAAGTAAATAAAATAAGTATATATATGAATATTATATATATATACCGCACATACCAATCATTTCTTGTTGGTTTCTATTTTATTTCATTATTTCTATTTTGCATTGTGTTTATTCACAAAAGTAGTTCCTGTACATAATAACTTTATATTTTAATGAATAAGGAATTTGCATGAATTAAAAGATAACGCAAAAAATGTTAATAAAAATTGAATAAAATTACTTGGAAAAATTAAGGTAGTTCAGGAAAAGAAAACATTCAAAGTAATGTCATAAATACCTTACCTATAGTTTAATATATGACGTGTATTCTAATTAGGGACTATGTCCCAAAGACCACTCAAATTGATTTTATAAATATTAAGGTCCTTCAATCGATAGGATTATTTCAGCAATAAATTTAAAACTCTATAAATTCAATACTACTAGAGGTATTTAGTAAGGAGTGAGCAATATTTTAAATAACCCACAGTTTTTTTTTTTTTTTTTTTTTTTTTTGAGAATTTGTTTTGTTTAGGTTTTTCAAGAATAAATTACTACGTAAAATATTTGGTCCAAAGAGAAATGAGGCTCTGGGGAATCTAGAAGGTTACGCGCGGAATTACAAAACATGTACCTTGTCAGTATAATTGAGCTGATAACACCGTGTTGACTCAAATGGGACTGTAAAGATTTTAGGTTCAGTGAAGAACGAATCCGAAAAGTTTGGAAGTACTGAACCGAGTAGTAGGCGTTTGAGAGGTAGATTAAGGTGTCTGTAAAGGACTGTGTTAAGTCTGATCTCCTATAATATATAGTACATATGTGTGTGTGTGTTTTGGCCGATTGCTTTTTTAGGAAGCGGTTGCTCTCAAACCTGCATTAATTAACTGCGGAGGAGAGGGGTAGGAGGGTAAAACCAAAAGAGTTTTTAAACGGCATTTGTTCTTTTTCCAACAAAGGTTTATTAATATTACATTCTATTCAAATTAATTAAATGGATATTCTACCCTCTCAGTATTTTTCAATACATAACAATATATATGTGTGTGTATAAATTTATTTTATTTTTGAAAAATTATTTCTTGATTTTCTCTTCTGTAGATCCTAAAGATAAATATCTATTTCTTCTTTAATTTATAGATAATTATAAAAATACTTATATTATATTTATGATATATTCATCTTTGTAAACAATTTTTGTAGAATTATACGTAATAGGTAAATTTATCTTTTAATGAAACATAAGACCCATTTATCAAAAAGCGAATAACCAAAACGTATATCGGTTATTTTCAGCTAGCATCGACATGTATTACCGGATAACAAAACACCGTGAGAAATTACAAGAGCAATCCAGTTAATGAGGACAGCTTTTTAATTGAAATCCTCCTTGGCGTCCACCCTTTGACGTATCGGCAACAATGAGGGAGGGGGTACAAAAGCGAGGGGCGGTGCGAAATTTTCCACTGATTAGTAAGACGGAGTAATCCGCTCCTTTTGTCTTGAGGATGAAGCCTCAGTTTTTTCAAGGGCTCTCCAAGGGCTCGAGGGCCCTTTTTAACTGGGGCCGGGGGAGAGTGCTTCGCCCGCTGACAAGGAGCCGCTCCACCCTTTTTCCCAGTCGGCGACATTCCCTTATCTTCAGCAAACACCCAACTTACAAAATAATTCGCACAAATCAAAAGTAATAGATGTCTGGAACACGTATTTCGTTTTTATACTGTAAAAAAAATCTGGTTCGCGCAATACCAGACTTTTATTCACCTCTGTTGTTAATCAATTTAAGAACTTGTAAATAAAGATGAAAAGAGGTTAAAGAATAATATTGAGTTTCGATAGGAACATGTGTTTAAATAAATAAAATATTTTTTTTAATATTTATTTTTCGAATTCCTGTTTTCAACGGAAATACACGTTTTAGGGTTCCCTGAGTCTAAATAACCAAGTCCCGTGTGTGTGGTAACCAGGGCGAAACGAAAAGTCCTATGAAACTGATATTTCTTATTTAAGACAACTATACGCCCGAGATGTTACATAATCTTTTTCATCAAAATCAGCTAATCGGAAGATCTACTTTATACCACGCATTTTGCATTCTTTTTACAATTTTCTCAAAAACGGTAATGACGATTTTGATTAAATTCCCTATATCGATGTAAAATTTAATGGCTTTAATATCATGTAGGTTTCATTCTGATTGAAACAGTATGACAGGGCTTAAATACCATTAAATGAAATATTTAAATTTTCTTCCCCTGAAGTACCTTTAATTCTCTATAATTTATGAAAAAAAAAACTGTATTATTTTGTTAGCATTGATAATTAACAGGTAAATATTAAAATTGAGTGAATTTTATAAACAACCGAAGGAGAAAACTAAAAAAATATTTCTTAATGCAATTTTTCGTTTTCGAAATAAGAACAGTAATTTAGATATTTAATATACCGTTGGAAAGCTAAAGATTTTGGAAAAAATATTATCTTATACACAAGCTTGTAAAAGTTTATAAAGAGTGATGAAAAACCAATAAAGCTAACTGATTTTTTAAAATAATAATATAATAGATTTTTTTAATAAAACACAGTTTCTATAGAAATTCCATTTAATTAATTCTTTGATGGTTTCACTCCTTTTTATCTCTAACTGCATTTGAAAATTCTTTAATCGATTTTAAAAACGGAAGTAACTGAAAGTAATGTGTTGCCCGCACCATATATATTTTTTTTTTTTACAAGCGCCACAAGCCTCAGAATTTAAATATGTTGTGGTGTGACACCAATTACATGTTACACTTAGGTGATATACAATTTGTGTTAATGGTTATCGTAGCCTAATTTATTTTTGAAACAGTAGACAAAATCTTTTAAAAAACCTAAAAATAAAAAGATTTAAAGAAAAAAAATCCTGATTCTTCCCATTGTACAGTGACTTACTTTTTATTTCTTTACAGGCACAGATGAAAGGAGCTTTCTGTTAGTTGACGTAGACAGCACATTCAAAGGGTGGTATATTCCTTGCACGAAGAAGTGAATTATTACAAAAATCATCACTATATTAAGTTTCACTATTCACAGATTTGTCTAGCACAAATACCAAAAGTTTTGCGAAAGTAAAGTTATATTTTTGGGCTAGGATATGCCGATAAATCAAATGCTTTAGTTAAAATAAGGATATTATTGGTAAAGTTAGAGAACGATATTACTGGAAGATTCCTAAAACATAACTTAAAGTCTATGTTAATGAGTTATTTGTCAATATTCTGTTAATGCATTTATCACGACAGAAAACGACGAAATCATATAAAGAAGTCCTGTGGACATATCTATAGCGAGATAGATAAACGCACCCCACATTAACTGTCCATAACAGCCTAGGCTGATAGAAATAAAGGATCGCTCCAAGACCTACCAACACGCCACCATCACCATTATGTGTTGTTTCGAATTTATTGAATAATTGTAGCTACTGGATATAGAAATAATCCTACGACATTACATCAGCAACAATTTGTACGGCTTCCAGTAGTCTTCTAGAAATACATGCATATTTTTATTCAGAAGTTCTACGAAAGGGTTCATCTTTGTATAATACAACCGTAGGTCAGTAAAATATCTAACAGAGTTAACACGATCCTTGAATGGTTTAGTGTCGAGTATAAATGCTTTCTATGCCTATGTTTGTAGGTTCAAACTCCGCAAATGGACCTAGGTTTTTTTAAAGAGAGTAAACAATTCTTAGTTATACCGTCCTTCAGAGGTAAAATGGTGTTCCAGTGCGAAGTCATGTACTCGTTAAGGGGGTCTAAATTTTGCCTATCAAGGTTAGATAGGGAAAATATAGACTCCCACTGTAGCTTCATCCGATTAGTTACAGCAGCATAACGTGACGTTAAATTAATAAAGAAAAAATCAACAAACGACCCTTGAGTTAATTGATAAATTTTCAGAAATCTTCTGAATTGTTTTTCCCCTAGCCTCTCAGGAGCCTTTCGAACTGGGTTAAGAACTAAACAACGCGATGCTTTCTGTAAATAATTTAATAGGTTTGTTTTAACTTGATTCTTTGACCGTCAGAACTCTGTGAGAGCATACGTCTAACCTGCACGCAGCATGAGCAAAACTGCCTAACATTTTGATGCTTGACGAATACTTTGTAACAAAGCCTTTATAAGTATTTAAAATTATTTCATTTTAAGCTGATAGGCATAGAATTTTCACCTAAAAATAGAATAATTACGTAAAATACTTATATAATTTATTTTTCTGTAAAACTATTTTCATTTTTTGTATAATAAGATTTACCGACTTCTGGTTATTTAGGGGAAAATTTTTTTTACGAGGTTTTCCTTGACCATATGGAATAATAATTTACGTTTGAAAAATTCTATCTAATTACCCATAAATAAATACTGTTAATAGTTCATTAAATCCTTCTTAAATAAATATCATATCAAATATAACTCGTCAAGTGTTGTTTTATCAGTCAATGCACTATTCATGATTGATAGTTATTGATTATAAAAGGATTTAAGATTGTTGAAGATGAGCTGATGAAACTATCTCCTGGTTCCTGACCGTCATAATATAATTTAGGCCTAAATACCGGAAAATATTATAAGAACCTCGTGTTATATGTTCGGCCTTAATTTGTATGCAAATCATATTTTTTTAGCAGTATTTTTACGAAATAATTAATTCTAAACATTATGTCAAAATTTGATTCATGTGTCCATAAAGACTGCATACACTTTTGTATTATATAATTTTTACTTTCACTTACCTATATGTGTAATGTATAGTAAGTGAAAGTAAATTGTATTGTGATCGTGAAAAATTTCGAATTCTAGTATTAAACGGAACGTTTTAGGATACTTTGAGTCCAAATAATCAAGTTT
Organism: Piezodorus guildinii; assembly: GCA_023052935.1. Taxonomy (NCBI): domain Eukaryota; kingdom Metazoa; phylum Arthropoda; class Insecta; order Hemiptera; family Pentatomidae; genus Piezodorus; species Piezodorus guildinii. The sequence goes on from CM041293.1 coordinate 71,521,078, forward strand.
CACAAAAAGGTGTGGATATGTGTGTGTGTGGTAAGTCTAGTACGAAAACGTAGTGTCGTACGAAACTGAAATTTCATTTTTATGACAACTTTACTCCCGAGATCTTACATTAAGTTTTTCTCTGCTGAACGGAATCGCTACTTTATACCATCAAATTATATATTAAAGCATCGGATAAAACTAAGTAATTTAAATTATAACTGTTGGTTTGTTTATTTATTTAACGTCACTTTATGCTACTATGGCTAATCGGACGATGCTACAGTGGGAGTTCTAAAGTTTGTCTATCCAGGTTTAATTAGGATAGGGATATTTAACGAGTATCTGACATCACACAGGCTCGGGGCTAACTTTTAACGTCCCCTACGAAGGTCGGCATAACTAAGGAAAATCCTAGGGCCATCTGCGGGTTTGAACCCGGAACCTTGGGCATAGGAGGCTGTCATAACCACCAAGCTACAGGTAACCCCAAATTAGAAGTGAATTATTATTTACACATAATGTTAATCATATTCATAGTTTTTGCCAATTATACTTTACTTTTCCACTTAAATCAACTTTGATTCCTAATAAGATTTTATATAATGATTATGAATAAATTTTGGATAAATAAATATGTGCGTCCAAGATTGGAAGGACATAAAAAGATACAGATGCAGTTTGCCTCATTTACAGAACAATTAAAATTAATGGTAACTATTTCATTTTAAGAGAAACTGCATATATGTTGTTACCAATTATGCTCTGTTGAAAATTATAAAGATGTTGAAACTGTAGATTTAATAGAAAGTCTCTGTATTTAAAATAATTATTTTACGTAGCTTGTCAAAGATAAAAGGACTTTTATAATACTATAAACATCGCAATTGTAAATAATGAAAAAATTCATTTATTGTGAAATGAAATATTAAGTTCTATTTTCGTATTTATGGCTCATTATTGTATGATAAACATCTTTTACCACAATTCGGTTTATTATGATGAAACTTTAGATAAAATACTCTCATAGTTTTTATGGTTTATTACATGGAATATTTCAGTGTTTTCAGTTATATATGAATTCTTGACTGAGCCTCAATTATATTAACCGTTAAGGATATCCTCCAACATTTTTTAAGAATTTAATTTCAATCTAAATTCAATTTATTTAATTACTTGTGATGTAGTGGCTAGCATAACAGCCTTCTATACCCAACATCAGGTTGAAGTTTGGACAGGCAAAATGTAGGACTCCCACTGTTTCATCGTGCGGTTAGCCACAGCAACATAGAGTGGAATTAAATGAATAAACAATAATAATAATAATAATAATAATAATAGGCTTACCGAACCCGAAGGTTCGATGCCGATACCACCAAACTTCGCCTGCACAGACTCATCCAATGTTCACCGGTCAAGCCCAAGCCCCCGAGATCAGCCTTAATGCAATCCTCCCATCGACGCTTCGGCCTACCTTTCGGACGCCTACCAGTCGGTTCAGCGAATACCAACTTTCTCGGAATCCGTTCCTCACTAAGCCCAACAACTTTACGCGCCCATTTGAGTCTCCGCGATGCTATCAACTCAATTATATTCACAGGGTACAAACTCCGCAATTCCGCGTTGTGCAACCTTCTAAACTCCCCAGTGGCCTCATCTCTCTTCGGACCAAATATTTTACGCAGCACCTTATTCTCGAAAACCTTAAGCCGTTGTTCATCCTTCAAAGTAAGCGGCCACGTTTCGCATCCGTAAAGAACCGTTGGAAGAATAATAGTTTTATAAGTTCTAACCTTTAAGTTTTTAGACAGAAGCCGCGAGCTAAGCAATTTAGCAACCGAATAATAACACGCATTTCCCACCTTTAACCGGGACTTTATTTCTTCCTGGATTTCATTTTTTCTTGTTATCATTGAACCTAAATACTTGAATTTCTCTACGTGTTCAAAAGTATGACCTGAAATATTAATATCATCAAGATCACCATCATTTCTGCAACTAATCATATATTTCGTCTTATCGGTATTTAATTCGAGACCTATTTGTTTACCGGTTTTTATTAACACACTTGTATTTAGTTGTATAGTTTCTGTGTCTTCACCTAGTAGTACCAAATCATCGGCATACCCCAAAACCGGAATCTTGTCACCCATATGTAAGCCTTTCTCGGTACTCATCACCTTTTCTATAACATATTCTAAGGCTATATTAAACAAAACAGGTGAAAGGGAGTCACCCTGTTTCAAACCCGATCGCACCTCAAATCTCTCGGAGTAATTATGACCGATTCTAACTTTATGAAATGTTTCCGACAAACACATCACTACTAGGTTTACTAACTTTTTAGGTATCCCCTGTTCAATCATGATGTTATATAGCTTCTGACGGTCTATGGAATCATAAGCCTTTTTAAAATCTATATAAAGTTGATGGACTACTCCGTTGTATTCCAGTTTCTTCTCTAATATTTGACGTAAGGAAAATATTTGATCAATAGTCGAGCGATTCCGCCTAAAACCACATTGGTAGTCTCCGATAATTTCCTCAGCGTATTCCGTAATTCGGCTAGTTAGTATTGACGAGAATATTTTATAGCATACTGGGAGAAGAGAGATCCCACGATAGTTGTTACAATCCGTCCTCGGTCCTTTTTTGTGAATCGGAATAAGTATTGATTCTTTCCATTCTTCGGGTATTTTTTCATTTTCCCAGATCTTTTTAACTAAAACATGTAATTTGGAAACGCCCAAAAATGAATAAACAAACAAACTTAATATAGATATAATTTTCTTACTAGTATAAATAAAAGCAAGTAAATCCAAATATATTTTAGAATGTATCCATGAGGCCACTTTCTTAACAAAGTTTTCTCAGACTGTCTAGAATCTAAACCGTATCTACATCTAATCCACCAGGACTCAAGAAGGATCGAATGAAGACACCATAAACTTTTATGCAGCCGATTCGGGAACAGCTTATCTTAGAGACAATTGCATTATGGAGTAAAAGAATTCAATGATTATTTCAATTTCACGCAGGAAATTCTCTTTGAGGGAACGCAAAAAATCGATGTGATGATTGAAAACTAAAATGACAGTAGGGGTCCAATTGTGCGTTCTTCGTTTCCGTTCAGCCATCAGCCATCTGTTTGGAAGTAGCTCAAACAAAAGCTGCCTTTTTGCCAGTTATTTTTTACATGATTTATCATTCATAAATGAGATTGAAATTCATAGAGTATTAAAGTTTCTACAAAATAAAAAAATAATCATTGAAATTGGTCAAGAACTAGCAGAGATTTTACTTTTTAAAATTAGCACTGGTGCTATGCCATTTTCCTTTGAATCATTTATTGCTTTTCAAATTACTTAACTGCCTATCTACAGCTTTATAAACATATAGAATTATTATTTGTAAATAATAAACCATTGTGTAATAATTAGCAGCGTTTTTTATTTAAATTAACTTGAAACTTTTTTCAACTTTAAATTTATTTAATAGTTCTTAAATTAATTTTAACAGCCAAGGTGAGTGAAAGTCGTGTGTTGCCCGCACCAGTTTTTTTTAACATGATTTATAACGACTAAAAAAGAACAAAGTTGTTAGAAAATAGAACGAAGTTGTTTGGTAAAACCAAAAAAGACGGAAGAAGAAAGTTTATGTTGAAAAACTTAAAAATAATGTGATACGTTAAATCAATCAACATAATATGTTTGTGAGCTATTATGGATATGCTCTCTTCTACTGGTATTCTACTGCAAAATTTTACAAAATAAAATTAGAATCTGGCTCTAAGCAATAACTTTATCCGTTGTACATAAAAATAGTTTAAAGATTAACTGATTGGCCGTCAGCGAAGTTATATTTACTCTAACTATTATCTAAATATTACTTATACATACATACATATATATATATATATATATATATATATATATATATATATATATATATATATATATATATACATGAAGAGTCCACGGAAGAAAGGCGGGATGTCATTTGGAGTGCTTTCCGAGAAAATCGAGTTCTTAGGTTTTGATCTTTAATTAACAAAGTATGTTTTATCATTTTTCTTCAATTTTTTTATATGTCCTTTCCCGAAACAGACATAATATGATCTAAAAAAATAATGTTTTAGTAAAAAAAAAATGTAAACATAAAAGAAAGGTGGATAGTCCTGGAAGCTCCCCCTCCCCTTTCTTTCCTGTTTTATTGACGAAATGGTGATATTAATAAACAATCCATATAATATTTCGATATTCTATATTTAGAATTACACAATTGCAATAATTATTTTTTTGTCATGATCAATGGTCTTGATAGATTGAATTTTTGAACAATAATAATAATTCAAACTTACATTAAATATAATAATAAATCTTAGTAACAATTGAAAAAAGTTTTACTAACCTTTTAACATAACTCTCACCCATTCTAGGTTTTTCAGCGTGGTCATTTCCCCTTTCTTTCGAGTACGTGGTTCTACTCAGTTGATTTGGTTATTCTACTCAAACGAACAATTAAGAAAAAAATTGACTCTTCCCCTTTCTACCGAGGACTCTTCATATATATATATATATATATATATATATATATACTTAAACCAACAAAAAATGAAATAGTCGCGAGCAAAGCCGTAGGTTACAGCTAGTAATATTATATATTATATGTAATGAGTTTGTACAAGACTTTGTCTTTCACAAATAAAAATACATTCTATTCTATTTTTTCACCTCTACTCTCGATTGGTGTTGGACAACTCATGAAAAAATCTGGTGCTGGCAACACACGACTTTCACTTACCTCGACTGTTAAAATCAAGTTAAAAACAACTAACTATACTTCAATTTGAAAAATATATTGAGTTGATTTTAATAAAACGTATATTAATTTCTCAGGAAACATATGATCTAGATTAGTTAATAGAACTATTAAATTGTTAATCAGTAATAAGTTTATTTTCCATTCCTCACTTTATGTCACCTTTTAGAACTTTGTGTATAACATAATGTTTTTTTCTGAAATCTTTCACTTTCTAACGGTATGTTGTACGTCTATATTACTGTTCTTATTTAAAAAAAACAAAAATTATACTAAAAAATAGTTTTGGTATCCTTTAGTTGGTCTTATTGAAGGTACTTCAGAGGAAGAAAATTTTAAATATCGGCATTTAAGCCCTGTCAAACTATTTTAATCAGAATGAAACCTACATCATACTAAAACCCATTAAATTTTACATCAATATAGCGAGTTTAATCAAAATCTTTAGAGCCGTTATTGAGAAAATCGTTAAAAGGTGCAAAATACATAGTATAAAGTGGCTCTTCTGGTTAGCCGATTTTTATGAAAAAGTAGCTGTGACATCTCGGGCGTATAGTTCTCTTAAATATGAAGTTTCAGCTTCGTACGACTTATTGTCTTTGCGCTAAACTTCCCTCACACAGACACACCGTCCTTTTTTCGGGACTTAGTCGTTTGGATTCAGAAGAGCCTAAAACGTGTATTTCCGTCGAAAACTGGTATTCGAAAATTTTTACGATCGCAATACTTTCCCTTACTATATATTTCATATATAGTAAGTGAAAGTAATATATTCTATTGTTTCACCTCTACCCTCAATTGGTTTAGGGCAACTATTAACAAAATTCATAATCTCTGGAAAAACTCCTCAAACCTGGATCGGAAGAGTGTCTAAGAAGGTATATAATCCATGGAAGTGGATCTTCCTCAAGAGTTAAGTCACCCTCCCCACCGCGGGCCTCAAGAAGATCCGGTGGAGGCCAAGATGGTCGTGGGGTGCAAGGGGTGCTCGGAGGGTCGCATTTTTCCCAAGCAACATCCCCATCCCCATCCCCACTCCTTCAGCCCTTATTATCCAACCCCTCCACTCTCTAACGGACTTCAGTTTCTCCCGGACTCTGCAAACGTTCTTTATGCCCACGTGTTTGAAAAAAACCAACATGCCCACATGGAGATAACGAACTGGAACGATGTAGTCGCTGTGACCAGTCAGGATTACCAAGGAAACAGGTGATTGTAAACTGTCAGATAATTAATTTACATAACTGTTGTTATTATTTAAAACTTTAAATTATTTATTATTTAAAACAATATGAAAGGTAATTTATTTAACTTTATTGTTCAGAATGCTCATTGAATAATGTATTGATTACTCATTAACTTGAATTATATAATTATAACATCAAAGATCTTGAAATAAAACACGCATTTATAAAATCAAGCTGTTGAATCTGTTTCCTAACGATCATACATCAGTATCACATGCAAAATAAATTCATTACTCCATAATACTATTTAATTTTAAAAGCGTTTATAAAATTAATATTATTCTCATATAACAGTAACGACGATCGATATATATCCTTATTTTTGAATTATCTATTAATACATATTACAAGGCCTGAACTGCTGCATTATTTGTTTTTGCAATTGTTAAATTTTATTCTTTTTGGTTGTACAATAAATTAGATTAGAAAAACCTATCTAATAATAAATGATGTTGTTCCAGTAAGGTAAAAAAAACAATAAATAAATATACTGGCAAGGATTTTTTTAAATCTTAATAAAAAAGCCTTCCAAAAAATTACGTTAATTTTAAAATAGTTTTAGGCATTTCATCATTCTTTTTCCTACTTACAAGCTATGTAAACATATATAGTTAAATAATATATATAATATATATATATATATATATATATATATATATATATATAAGTTAATAATTTCCCTATTAATTTTACTACATTCTATACGTGTTTGAAGATACAATGCATGCTATGTAATTTTTTTTATGTACTCACGTGATTTAAACTTTAAATTGGACTTAATCGACTGAAAAAGCACTTGAAAAAAATAAATGTTTGTAATTAGAGAAATAAATATTTTAATAAATAAAGGTACGACCCATAGCAAAGCATTAATTTACTTACTTTCATCTGAGCTATATATTATTGTTTGTTTTTTCAGTTTCATCAACAAACATACAAAAATACGAGAGCTGATGAAAATCGTTTAATTTAGAAAGTAAATTTTAATTTTATCAGCGTTATTTTTTTAAATAAACCTATTATATCTAAAAATTCAATAAATGTAAAAATAACGTTCACAAATATATATTTACTAATATAAACACCGGTTAGGATTACCTACCATGATCTGAGTCAGTGTCTAAAAGGATTTTTAAGTTATTAACATAAAGGAATTGCTGTGTATATTTAAACTAAATATGCTGTGTTATTTTAAGTTTGATTAATAATTTCTAGCGTTTCTTCATTTGATTATATCGTTTGCATACACACATAAATTTTTACGTTCACTTATTTACATATAAAATATACAATAAGGGAAAGTATTGCAATGGAAGTGAAGTGAAAAATTTCGAATTCGGGTTTTTACCGGAAATTAACGTTTTACGGTCCTTTGAGTCCAAATGACCAAGTTCCGTAAAAAGGTCAGTGGGTATGTTGTAGGTCTAAATTAAAAACAATAACTTGCATACATCTGAAATTTGATTTCTTTTCTTTTTTAATTTTTCAGGAAGTTTTTGATTTCATAATTGTTTACATCATTTATCAACGTTTCGGGGCTCTTTCCCCATTCTCAAGATATTATGTGCTTATCTAAAAGTTCATCTATTTTTTTCTTCAAATTTGATGAATTGTTGGTCATATGGTTGGTGCTAATTTCCATATTTAAATTTAGTTCAATTATGAAATAAAATAAATAATTAGCAAAAGGAAGTTAAGGTGTGTTTATTTAAGTGTGTAATATTAAGAAAAACTTCCTGAAAAATTAAAAAAGAAAAGAAACTAAATTGAAATATGGAAATTAGCACCATATGACCAACAATTGAGACTTTGATTTCCAAAAGGTACTATATCCATTCTGGGGAATTTTACAGGAAGCGCGAAAATCTCTCATTACTATATTATTAAACCAGCTAATTTGATTCTTTTCGCATTAAAATCTATATTATATCTTTACTATATTAATAAAACCATATTAAAGTTATGAAATGAAATGTTCTGTTATGATTTAGAATGAAACTAAATGTGTAATAAGTATCTTAAGAAATTAATAGCATTTCTAAATCACGTTATTAAAGGAAATGAGTGTTCATTAGATACAATCAAATTTAACATTTAGATAAAACTAACTGAGGAGAATATAAATATGTAAAAAAATCTATTTCGTAAAAAATGTCCTTTAGTACCTTTTGGAAATCAACGCCTCAATTCATCAAATTTGAAGAAAAAAATAGATGAACTTTTAGATAAGCACATAATATCTTGAGAATGGGGAAAGAACCCCGAAACGTTGATAAATGATATAAACAATTATGAAATAAAATAAATAATAAACAAAAGGAAGTTAAAGTGTGCTTGTTTAAGCTGAAATTTCATATTTAAGTAGCGTGTATCCCTGGAATATTACTTTTTCAAGAATATCGGCGAACCAGAAGAGCCACTTTATACTATGCATTTTGCACATTTTTACGATTTTTTTCTAAAGCGGCTTTAAGGATTTAGATTAAAATCACTATATCGGCGCAAACTTTAATAGGCTTTAATATTTCGTAGGCCTCTTTCTGTTTAAAATAATTATAAAAGTAAATAATTGAAATAATAATAAAAGGGCATAAATGCCGATATGGTAAATTTTCCTCCTCTGAAGTACCTTTTATTTTTAGTTTCAAAAATATTAACTATTTCATGCTGTTAGCGTTGATATAAACGGGTATATATACAAGATGGAAGAATTTGATAAATAACGGAAGGAGAAATGAGCAAAATATATTTCTTCTAGAACATAATAATAGTAATATATGGTAAATGTAAAATATACCGATGGAAACCTCGAGATTTTCTCAAAAATGTTATTCTATGTAAAATGTTGTATAAGTTAAGGGAGAGGAATGAAAAACGGATAAAACTGGATGATTGTTATAGGTAATAATATATATTGTTAGATTATTTAATTTGAAACACTTGTTTCCATCTAAGCACGATGTGATTCTTTAACCTTTTTTCAACACTTACTGTACATAAAAGTTCTTAAATCGATTGTAACAACGCAGGTTAGCGAAAGTCGTGTTTTGCGTGCACCAGATGTTTTATGATTGATACCAAATGAATCAGTAACATGTGCACGCTTGTAAAAAAAACAATAATAACTATAATATCTCAAAAGTGCTGTATTTTTTTTTTTAATTTTAAAATAGATCGGCTATTAAATGGACATATTTGAAAATTTTGAATCCAATCTACTGTATGGATTCAAGGGAATGTCATTGGCTTTCTCAAACATTTTCGTCGTGTTGTACTGTTGTGAAATAAGAAAGAAAAACCGGTTATATAACATAATCGGTTCTATTTCAAACAGTGGACGCAGGTTGTAACTGATAACGTGGAAAGGAAAAAAACATTTTTTTTTTTTTTTTTTTTTTTTTTGCTTCAGGAATAGTTTATTAATATAACGTTATCAATGTCAGCGAATAATTAAATTAAAAATTTATATTATTTTTAATTTTACCAAACAGAATGATATTAGTTTATTATTTACAATAATGAACCTTTGTAATCGACCAAAAAAAAAAAAAATTAAATTTTATTTATAAAATACGCCCATAACTCAGTTATTTTTGAATATGCAGAAACGTATGTATAGAGTTTTAGAATCAGTAAAGCGTGAAAAACAGAAAAGAAAATAAAGTTGATAAATATATTAAAGCCAAAATTTATAATAGATGTAATGTCACGATAACTTTTATTAAAGATCGAGAAGAATCGAAAAGATCTACAGCTATATAAACAGTTATACCATTATATAGTTATTTGGAAATAATTAATCATTGTGTAATAATTTGCAGTGTTTTCATTTATATGATGGAATATATTTTTATGTATAATTATAACATTAAGTAAGTAATGGTAAATGGTTGTTGCTTAAAAATGAAAGGTTATAACTTACAAATAAAAATTTTAAACATCGATGAAGTTTTCATCTCGTAGGTTACTATATTTTATGAGACAGTGTCTCAATTTGCATTTTTTAATTCGTTTTATAGAAATAATTAATTGAATGATATTAAACTCTATTTATTTCTTAAGTCTACAGGATATCCCTGTTTTTAAATCAAGTGATCATAATACGAGAAAATACAGAAGTGATATACATACAGAAATATTACATCATTGAAGTGGTTCCGATAATTCCGATATATTTCTAACTTATTTATTTATTTTATTTTTTCCTGTTGGTTTTGGTTTGATATAACGTGTTAGTTATAAAATATATTGAGGTCTTTCATTAAAGTGACCAGGCTTCTCAATTTTGGCGGAACAATCCAGATTTACTTTATTTCTTGCTTGACAAATGATTAAAAAAAAATTAATCAATTTAAATGGCTCTTTTATAAAGAGGCGTCAGACTTCATATTCCTCCTAAGGCAAAATTACGTGGGTATGTATTGTATATAAACAACATTAAAATACATTGTGGATGTAATTATTGACCGTTGAGAATTACTGGAAGGAATTAGTCCGGGTGGCGGTCATTAAATGAAACAACTAAATAGTTTCAACTATTTATTGTTTGCCAACGTTTCTACCCCTCTTTGTGGGTCATCATCAGGGCTATAAAGATACAATTTCAATGACATTACATGCAATATTATATAACCTATTGAGCTAGAGAACGTCGGTATTAAAATATAACAGAAGAACTATATATGTAAAAAAAACTTAATTAAAATACAATGACTATAGTATAATAATGAAAGTGTTATACAGAAAAAAATGTTTACTAAACAAAATGTACACAGATATCAATAATTTACATGAAATATGAAACATAAACATATGAAGTAGAGTGGAGATACGTACCGCATGGTGGGAGAATGGAAACTAGGTACAGTTTGGTAGATGGAGAATGTAGGATGGAAAATACGTAGGAAAAAAGTAGAATGGAAAGTACGTATCGTATTTATGGACAGGGTCTGACAACAATGACCAAAATTCTTAATACTACTGGGGTCACCCATAGCGTAGTTGCTAGCATAACAGCTTTCTATGCCAAAGGTAGCGGGTTCCAACCTGCGGGTGCCCTAGGATTTTTTAATGGGAGTAAAAAATCCCTAGTTATGCCGTCCTTCGGAGGGGACGTTAAAAGGTGGTCCCGAGCCTGTGCGATGTCGAGTATTCGTTAAAGATCCCTATCCTAATAAAACCTGGATAGGCAAAATTTAGGACTCCCACTGTAGCATCGTCCGAATAGCCATAGTAAGATAAAGTGACGTTAAACGAATAAACAATCTTAATACTACCATACAAAGAATCAATGAAATTTAACATATGATAATAATAATATAATAATGATACAGGATAATTTTTTTTTTTTTTTTTAATAATTCTATTCTTGAAATATCACCTATATAATAGTAAGAACAGTGATAGAAGATGTATATGGAAAAAAAACTGACTGTATCTCCCAAGTAAATTATCCCTAATTCTGTTAAAGGTATCTCTAAAGGTATTTCTGTTAAAGTTATAACGTTGGCAAACAATAAATAGTTGAAACTATTTAGTTGTTTTATTTAATGACCGCCACCCGGACTAATTCCTTCCAGCAACATTAATATACAATTCAATATTCTGTTATTTATGTTTTATTCTTTTGGATTAATTGATTAAGATTTGAAAACAAAATTTAATTAACTTCACAGGACGCGTATTCAATAATTCCTATTTTAATTGGTTAAATGCTAAATACAGAACGTGAAAATCTATAATGAATATTACTTTTTTTTTGTTTGTTGTTTAGCTATCTTCGTATTACATTTATGGTGACCAGCATTTTCTAACGATAGTAGGGTAATCAAGATTTATTTCGTGGGTCCGCTACTAAATATAGTTTATTCCATCCAAGTGGAATTCTAACTGGTGCTATATAACTTGAGGTCACCGATATTTCTATGCCTTAATTCTTTGCTCCGGCATCAATGTATTTGCTTTGAAATGGTTAAATCATCGTTATACAAAGATATTACTAATTAAATACGTTATTATTTTTCTTCCTCCCATTCCTCTCCAGCCCCAAAACAAAAAATAAAAATAAAATGAAACATACTGGACAAAATATATCGCATATAGGTATTTCCTCCCGTCCGAAATTCTGTTTTCAAAGGGTTTTTCATTTATTCTCACGTAGCTGTGTTAACCCAGTTCATCAGAAATATAATAATAATAATAGGCTTACCGAACCCGAAGGTTCGATGCCGATACCACCAAACTTCGCCTGCACAGACTCGTCCAATGTTCACCGGTCAAGCCCAAGCCCCCGAGATCAGCCTTAATGCAATCCTCCCATCAACGCTTCGGCCTACCTTTCGGACGCCTACCAGTCGGTTCAGCGAATATCAACTTTCTCGGAATCCGTTCCTCACTAAGCCCAACAACTTTACGCGCCCATTTGAGTCTCCGCGATGCTATCAACTCAATTATATTCACAGGGTACAAACCCCGCAATTCCTTCTAAACTCCCCAGTGGCCTCATCTCTCTTCAGACCAAATATTTTACGCAGTACCTTATTCTCGAAAACCTTAAGCCGTTGTTCATCCTTCAAAGTAAGCGGCCACGTTTCGCATCCGTAAAGAACCGTTGGAAGAATAATAGTTTTATAAATTCTAACCTTTATGTTTTTAGACAGAAGCCGCGAGCTAAGTAATTTAGCAACTGAATCATAACACGCATTTCCCACCTTTAACCGGGACTTTATTTCTTCCTGGATTTCATTTTTCTTGTTATCATTGAACCTAAATACTTGAATTTCTCTACGTGTTCAAAAGTATGACCTGAAATATTAATATCATCAAGATCGCCACCATTTCTGCAACTAATCATATATTTCGTCTTATCGGTATTTAATTCGAGACCTATTTGTTTACCGGTTTTTATTAACAAACTTGTATCTAGTTGTATAGTTTCCGTGTCTTCACCTAGTAGTACCAAATCATCCATCGGCATACCCCAAAACCAGAATCTTGTCACCCATATTTAAGCCTTTCTCGGTACACGTCACCTTTTCTATGACATATTCTAAGGCTATATTAAACAAATATTATTTAAAAAACAACAACAAATATTATTTACAAAAACAAAAAACAAACAAGCAACAACAAATACAACAACAAACAAAAACAAATATTATTTAAGTTTAAATACGGCAGGTGGGTTAAAGTCGGTCGCGAATGAAGTTAAGGGGTACCATTTAGATATCATCAGAAATAATTACTTTATTATATTTCCTAAATGAGTTGTTAGAGGAAAAAATCACAGAATGAAAGAGCTAGAGCTCAATTTGTTTTTTCTTTTGTTGTTAAAGTCTCAAGTAAAGTTTTGGGTTCGCTCCAGAAATGTTCCACTGTACGGCATACCCCTAATCCCAATGAACCTTTCTGTGGGCTAACCCATAATTTCATTCTTTCTTCTTATTATATATTTTTTTCTCTTACTGGTGGCGGAGGATTTAACTGCTTAATCGCAGGTAGAAACTGACAATCACTACAGCCGCTTATGGGCGTAATTTTTCAACTGACCACCCATATGTAGTCAGAATAAAAATTTAATTAATTAAATGATTATGCTTAAAGGAATTAAGGTAAAATATATATTCAATATTAAGGATGTATGGTTGACTGTTGAAATTATAAGTAGAAATAATTAGGGTTCATTCCACTCAACCTATTAAAAAATCAATATCAAACTGCATTTATCGAACAACACTGCAGTTACAATTTTATTTCAAAAACGCATGAATCTTCCAGTGATGTATATCATAGATGTATTTGGGTTTTCTTTAATACCACTGATAAACAAAAACAAAACTGTTTTTATTAAAATAATTCTTTATGCCTACTATAAATACCCTCGATTCAGGTCAATAATGAAGTTACCTAATTTGGTCTAGAAGGTTATATTTTAATTATAGTATAATTTTAAATAAAATTAAAAAAATGTACCTTTACAACCCTTGAAGGGTCTTATGTTCAGTACATATAGAGATTAACACTGTTTCTAGACCGACAGTCTAGTTTAGGATTTATTAGGCCGTTTGCGCTCAGCCGTCAGGTTTTTTCTTCAATTTTTTGGTACCCACTTTATAAAGACTATGCTTACCACAACAGGGTATCCATACTCCGTCCCACAACTTAATATAACAAAACTTAATATATCCACGGTTGGGATTCGATTATTTATCATCAAAATAATATTTTATGCGTACTATAAATACACTTTCATGCTATCTCTTTTTTAAAATAATTGAATTAACCTGAAATGAAACAACGTGGTTCTTAATACCTTGAATTCGAACCTTGTACTATTCACGTCTAAAAAGAAATGATTTATCTGTTTTTATTTGTTAACCTCAAAAAATGTTTATTTAATGTGCCCTTAATAACGAAATCTTTACACATACACTCACGCGCCTTAGCGTTTATCATAAGCCATGATATTTCGAAAAATTACTCTGAAAACATATTTTAGTATCTCTTTTTTATTACGTTGATTATTACCTTTAATTGAAAGTATTTTATTTTAATTCCCATCTATGGAAAATAATATTATTTATAATCGTTATTTATTGCTGAGAAGATTTATTTTAACCTAAATTTTAGGACCATAGATTTTTTTTTTTTTTTTTATCATAGGAATCAGAAGATAAGAAGTTGTCTGATATGCTGTTTACAACGGGTTAATATACAACTTAAACAGTTCAAAAATTTTTCTGTTTTTGAATCCTATATAAATGAAATGCTGGATGAATTTCTATTGATTTACTTAGACTACCTCTATCTTTAAAGAAATTAAGTAATTAACAATATTCTAAATAAATATAAACGATTATATATAAAACAACTATTAGGTCTGTGCGTGTGTGTGTTTTTTAGCAAGGAATCTGTCACAGAATTTACTTCATATTATTTGAGAACCACGTGCTATATTTGATAAATTTAATCACGTTTTATCGATCTTTTGTCTTGCCTATGTTAATATGTAACAATAAATAAAAATCTGGTGCGGGCAACACACGACTTTCACTTACCTCTATTTTTAAAATCAATGAAAGAATTCTCAAAAACAGTAAGAGATAAAAATAGGTGAAACTATTAAAGAATTAATTAAATTGAATTTATATAGAAACTTGTGTTTTATTAAATAATCTATTATATTTTTATCTACAACAATCAGTTAGTTTTATCGGCATTTCATCGCCGCAATTCGCAAATCTCTAGCTCTCCAACAGTATATTATTATATCTATATTACTGTTCTTGTGTTCAAAATCAAAAAATGCATTCAACAAATATTTTGTAGATTTCTTCTTTAGTCGGATATCGAATGCGTTTAACTTACATATTTACCAGTTTTGTTATCAATTTGAGCAAGATGATATGGTTATTTTTATAGAATCTACAAAATTAAAGGTACTTTAGAGGAAGAAAATTTAAAATATCGCCTTTTAAGCCCTGTCAGACATTAATCAGATGAAATCTACATGACGTATAAGCCTATTTAATTTTACATCGATATAGCGAGTTTGATCAAAATCGTCGGAACCGTTTTCGAGAAAATCGAAAAAAGGTGCAAAATGCATGGTATAAAGTGGCTCTTCTGGTAAGCCCATTTTGATGAAAAAGGTTTTGTAACGTCCCGGGCGTATATTTGTCTTAAATATGAAATTTCAGTTTCATAGGACTTACCGTTTCCGCCCGGAGTTAACACACACACACACAGACCTTTTTGCGGGACTTGGTTATTTGGACTCAGGGGACCTTAAATTGTGTATTTCCGTTGAAAATTGGAATTCGAAAATTTTCACGATCGCAATACTTTCCCTTACTATATATAGTAAGTTAAAGTAAAAAGTAGAAAGCCTAAAACTTATATACATTTTTAAACTAATCAATTACGTTAATCGTCTGTAACGGACACGGCTAGTATAGCATTGTTTGAATGAATACCATAATTTAACCTTAACTTTTATTCAACCTTAAATATAGTCCTCATACACCAGATAGAAATAGAAACCTGTGGTCTGTGATAAGGTCATCACTTATGTAAGAGATATACAAAGAAAACCTCAAATTTTATTCCATAAATGTAGAATTTTTAGTTTAATGTAATGTTCAAAAGTACAAATTGTAACAACGAATAATTCTCAATTGCTATTAATATTTACGTATTCTTGGTGTTTTAGGGCTGTCATAAAAGATCCTATGACATAAACACCAGCTGCTTTCCCCCTTTTAAATGTTACACCTGTTTCATAATTACAGGAGTCCTATAGTCGATTAGGTAACGGTGTAATTAAAGTTCTATTTTATATCACCGCGAAGATTCCCGTGTCACAACAATAAAAACCATTATCCGATACTCAATCATTTGTAGTTCTAACACTAGTAAATATTTATATTTTTTGAAAGAAAAAAAATTATGATTCAATCATTTTTTTTTTTTTTTGTAATTTCGTTGCCGCTCTTTATTGAGATTTATCTTGAAAAGATCTGGTGAGCGCAACACATGACTTTCATTTAACTCCGTTATTTGTATCAATTTAAGAATTTTTAAACGAATTTAGTAACGAAAATAAATTGTTAAAGAATTATTTAAATGGGATTTTAATAGAAACATGTATTTTGATAAATACTCTATAACATTATTATTTACGACAATCAGTTTTTTTTATCGGCATTTCATCACTGTCCGGTAACTTTTACTATAGTATGTATAAGGTAATATTTTTTCTAAAATCTCAAGCATTCCAACGGTATATTATACATTTATATTACTGTTCTTGAGTTCAAAAACAAATAACTGCATTAAAAAAATATTTTTGCAGTTCTCTCCTTTCATTGGTTATCGAATTCGTTCAACTTATATATTTGCCTCCCTTTTAGCAATGCTAATCAGATGATATGGTCAATTTCATAAAATCTACTAATCTAAATTTTGAAATATTGGCATTTAAGCTCTGTAAGACTATTTCAATCAGAATGAAACCTACATGCTATTAAAGCCCGTTCAATTTTACATCTAGTTACCGAGTTTATTCAAAAAGAGCCGTTTGAGAAAATCGTAAATTGGGGCAAAATGCTTGGCATAAAGTGGCTCTGCTGGTTAGCTGATTTCGATGAAAAAGTTTCTGTAACACCTCGGGCTTATCGTTGTCTTAAATATGAAATTTCAATTTCATAGGACTTATCGTTTTCTCGCTGGACTTACCGTACACACACAGACCTTTTTGCGGGACTTGGTCATTTGGACTCAGGAAACTACTTTTTTATTTTTTAAAAATTTATTTATTGAAATTTACCACTGTATAATGGAACACAACAAGTAAATTTGAGTGAAATATAAAAAGGCATGAAACACATGTAGAGAAGCTTCCCGATGGAAGCACTATTTGTATTTCCGTTGAAAACTGGAATTCGAAAATTTTTACGATCGCAATACTTTCCCTTACTATATATTTCATATATAGGTAAGTGAAAGTAAAAGTTATATTTTTCAATTTAAAGCAGCCATTTAAAAAAAAATTAATTGGTCAATTTTAATGGTGGTGGTCATATCGGGTCAACAATGAAGCTACGATCACCTAATTTGACTATATCTATGGCAGTTTTAGTATCATTTGAGTTAAAAAAACAAACAAAAAACTCGTACTTCGAAAACCCTTAAAGGATCTTATGTTTAGTGCATATAGAGATTAGTACTGCTTCTAGGTCAACGGCCCACCCACGGCAAAATCACCAATTTAGGTGTACAAAAGTCAAGTGAAAAGTTGGGAATTTCCGAGTGCTTGAACTTTTTATTATTAGTCGGTAATAAGCTTAATACTAATATTTCCTCCCGCTATACCGTGATTACAAATAAATAGTAAAAGAGCAAATCATTCCTGTTCACACAAGTGCCTAATAACCGGTAATGGAATTATCCTATTCGATGGCCATTTATGATTTTCAAGTTGTGTGTAGGGAAAAGTCTTTTTGCTTTTTATTTAACGATGGACATTGCTGAGACAGGTAAGACCTTACATTTCCACAATCGTTATTGAATATACTTTGCAATCTGCCTGTATAGTTAATTTAACAATTTGTAAATGTATGCCCCTATTCAATGACGAAAAACTATATAAACCCCAAGTTACCCCAAGGATTTGTTTGATCAATCCTTCTAGTCTTTAAATGATGCAAAAAATGTTTGCGTTTTGGTTGATACATAATTTTTTTCAGACACAAAACTCCGAATCAAAAGTTTTACAGTCTTAAGAGTTTCCTAAATAATTTTAAATACATCTATTAGCAGGTTTAAGCCACTACAAGCCATAATTGGATTATTGTATTATTTTTCCCATATCCTGGGACTTCAAAAATAAAATGTATGGACGTTTAAGATTTTAGCAAATACATATGAGACTTGACCTCTGTGCGCTCGCCAATCGTGTCAAAAAAATTTATAATTTTTTTTGTTGTTTTTATAACTATTCTTATCATTTGTTTTATATTTGTTCCCATAATTTGGAACCCCTAAGGTTAAGTATGGACAAGTTTTAGAATTTTGTTCACCTAAATTGGTCATATTTTCAACTTGGCCGAGCAGCAGCTTAGTCACCAGGTTTACTCCTTCAATTTTTGGGTATCCACTTTATAGAGACTATTTGTTCCTCACGAGGGTGACCATACTCCAGGGTCGTCCTTCGACCGAAATGACAGAATAGATAATTAACTACCAAGGAATCGAACCTGTGACTCGGAAAACAGTCCCTAAAAAAAATAAATAAATAAAACTGTACCTCTACAACCCATGAAGGGTCTTGGGCTCAGTACATATAGAAATTCGTACTATTTTTAGGCCAACGGCCGTGCAATGAGGTGATTCGGTCGAGATCACGCTCAGCCGCCAGGGTTTCCCCCCTTTTTGGGTACCCACTTTATAGATACTGGGTCTACCCCAGGAGGGTCTCCATATCCCAGGATCGCCCCCCGGCTGAAATAACAGAATAAATATTATTCTGTCATAACCGGAATTCGAACCCAGGGACCCGGAGCACAGTAGACTAGCGCTATATCCACTAGACCACGCCGCTCCTTCATTTTATGTTCAAGCAAATATTAATTAATTAATAAGTAAAATGGAATTGTAATATAAAATTTTTTAAAGTAATATATAATTTTTTTTTCTTAAGGTCCTTCCTTAATTTAATGTTATTTAGAGAGCCATTGTGAAGTTTTATGGGGATGTCACTCACCTTTTGATTTTACTTATCTTCAAACGCTATCTCAATTCTACACTAAAATGCTTTTACTGCTCACTCAAGTGCTCATAAGATGGCTTAAAAAAAGGATTTTATTACATGTGAGAGAATGCACGCCAACCAAATAATAATTATAGCCTATGAAACATAAGTACATTGTTCTCAGATAGGAGGAGAGGTTCCAACTTTATATAAATACTTATTATTTTTTTATTTTTTTTTTTGTGAATTTTTATTTTATTCTTTTTATCAATATGTTCTAAACACGGAAGATCTCATTTAATTATTAAGGTTGATTTAGGGCTGAATAATTCTTCCATTAATACTGATCATTTATTTCATGACGTTTCGGGATATTCTCCCATCTTCAGAAGTCTACAAAAAAATTGTTTAAGGAAATTACCATCACATTAAAAATCACTATAATGAAGTGAATGGTTTAAACAATTTTTAAATTAGGAGTCAATTGATAACAAACATTTTACAACTATTAATTAACAAATTTTAAAATCATATGGAAGCAATAAAAGCAAAAATTTAACAATGTTGCACAGTACTTAGTTAAATAAATAAATAAATATTATAAAGTTACCTCGTTATATATTCTGTAATCCAACATTTTACTAGTCACACCTTCAGCCAGGTAAAAAAATAAACATGACATAAAAATGTCTTCATTTTTTTTAAATTTTTTTTGTAGACTTCTGAAGATGGGAGAATATCCCGAAACGTCATGAAATAAATGATCAGTATTAATGGAAGAATTATTCAGCCCTAAATCAACCTTAATATTTTATTCTTATATAACAATCATGAGGCCTATCTGGACTTACTGAGTTGAGCTTTGGGGCTCTACTAAACCATCAAATTCTTCCCGTATTCAATCCTTACAATCCAAAACCCTTAGAAAAATCCTCAATGCTCCTGCTTACTTTGTCAGGAATAAACTCATCCATAGGGACCTTAACATCCAATATGTTGCTGATTTGGCCCGAACCATATATCAATCCTTCCATGACAAACTCCACTCCTACTCTAACCCACTAGTTTCCAGCCTTTCTTCCTCTTTTATTCCTGAAAATCCTCCGAGGCGCCTGAAAAGAAGATGGCCTCGAGACCTTTTAGTTTAGATTACCTAGTGAAGTGATGCCAATGGGCATTTTCTCTTCATGTATATTATCTGACAGCTAATTTACTTGATGTACTAACTAATACAGTTGTAAATCTCAATAAATGAGAAAAATGTCTTGAAAAAGAGGACAATTTTAGAGAATGTTTTAATTACATAAACATACTGTAAATTAAAGGTACCATTTATAAAAATATAAGGAAACTGCCTAAAGCTAAGGGAATATAAGGTTGGGGTTTCTCTGTTATTTGATTTATTAATCAACGATATCCCCAAAAACAGCAAAACAAAAATTGCGCTATTTGCCGACGACACTGCAATTCTAGCATCCTCATTTAGAATATCCGCTATCACAAAAAGACTAAAAGAAGCTTTCATTAAAACCACGAAATACCTGAGTCAGTGGGGACTATAAACCAACACAGAAAAAACTGAAGCAATAATATTTACAAAACGCAAACCCAATCTTCCCTTAACTACACAACTCAATAGCGTAATAATAGCCATTTCAAAACACGTTAAGTATTTAGGAGTCACCCTGGACTATAAACTACTTTTCAAAAGTCACGTAGAAAATAAAATAAATAGTGTTTGTAAATTATTATATAAAATGTACCCCTACTTTAGTAAACATTTAAAATTAACACCAAAAAACAAACTAATTTCATATAAATCTGTTATCAGACCTATAATTACATATGCATGCCCAGCCTGGAGTCTTACAAGCAAAACATATTAAAACATTGCAAGTACTACAAAATAGATGCCTAAGAATAATTAATAATTATCCACCATTCACAAAAATAACTACCATGCCCAAAGATCTGGACATCCCTACAATACAATAATTTATACACCAACAGACACAATCATTTTTCTCAAAATACCAACTGACTGACGATACCCTTATAAACCAAATTGGACAATTTCTCTTATATAAGAGAACTAAACATATACTGTTATAAAATTCTAAATTACTCAATTCCATCATAAAATTTTGACTATAATTTTGTTTAAGTATTTATTTTAATTTTTATTATTTTTTATTTTTTTTTATTTTTTTTTTCAGTTTCTCTTTTTTTGTTTTCTTTACTTAGCTGGGTTTTTTTTAAATTTTTACCAACAAAAAACAATTGATGTACAAATTAAATTTTAGCAAATAAGTAGCGCATTGTAATGGATTTCCAGTCAATGAATGCAGATGTATTCTATACAAATAAAGATATTGTTGTAAAAAAAAAAAAAAAAAAAAGGTTGGGGTTTGGTAGATTTCAAGTATAACTAGATCGTCTGTACCTAAGACATCTACAGGAACATATAACACATATATGGTTTGCTTGCTAACAAATTTAATCTAGCCATCTAATCAATCAAGAAAGAAAAATATATGTACATTTAAGAATTAAAAATATATAAGATCAAATTTCATTCAATGTGACAGTCGGAATGTTGTTCGGAAACTTCATTTCGATAACAAGAAACTGTAAGAAATGAGCCGCAATATTACAATTTTTAAAGAATAATTTTAATTCATTCGGTCTAATTCCTTGCTACTACCGTTTCAACGACGGTATATATATTACAAAGAACGGGATAATTTAAATATGAAAGAGAAGGAGCGGAAATAGCAAAGGGGGAGTAGAGCCTCCTGTGGGAAAAAGGTTTATCCCCTGTCCTCACCCAATTGTTATCTGCGTGGCAAAATCCTGTCAAAGCGTCATAAGGAGGGTACAAGCTGGATTCGGCGTCCCAGGCTTGGATGTGATGATTCTGTGGATGTCGACAAAATTTCATAGCAGTTGAAAAACATTGTAAAGATATATAGAATTCTAACGATTTATACTGAACATGGATTTTCATTTTGGTTAAGAAAATGAATAGAAAAAATTATAATCCAGAAGAAGAAACAATTTGTTACACAATACATGTAACTATTAGATTTAGACACGCATAATATACTTACTACCTACTATGAGTAGATCATAAAATGTAACACATACAAATTATCATCTTGAAGTTAATATTTTTCTAAATAATATTTGAACAATTATTCTTGACTTCATGAGATTTTCAGCCAAAATGTTCGTTGAGGGAAAGAGAGCAAGTGGGTCGAAAATAAATTGTTTTTTTTTATTTAAATGTTTTTTTTTTTTTTTTTTAACATATTTATTGATATTTACAACTGTATTATTATATACAACAAATAAATGTGATGGATATAGTAAACTGACATGAGTTACATGTAGAGACGCTACCCATTGGCAGCACTCTAAAAGTATTTTAAACTAGAAGGTCTCGAGGCCATCTTCTTTTCAGACGCCTCGGGGGATTGTCAGGAATGGAAGAGGATGACAGAATAGAAACTAGTGGATTAGAGTGGAAATGGAGTTTTTCATGGAATGATTGATACCTGGTTCGTGCTAATTCAGAAACATATGGGACATTAAGGTCTTTATGGATGAGCTTATTCGTGACAAAGTAAGGAGCGTTAAGGATTTTACGAAGGATTTTGGATTGTAAGGATTGGATACGAGAAGAATTCGATGGTTTAGTAGAGCCCCATAGCTCTATTCCGTAAGTCCATATCGGTCTAATGATGGTCATATAAATAAGTCTTTTGTAATTAAGTGGTAGGTTGGAACGTTTGTCCAGTAAGTGTTTAAGTAGTCGAAAACGTCGGGCAGTTTCTTGTCGTTTCAGTCTTGTATGGGGATTCCAAGTTAGACGTTTGTCAAGGTGGAGTCCTAGATATCGAATCTGTTCAACTGGGGCTAGTGGAGTGTCATTAAAGGATACTGTTGGGCAGGAAGTCATGGGTTTACGACGAAGGGTAAATGTTATCTGGTGGGATTTGTTAGAATTAATTTTAATCCTCCCATTCTGGCACCATACTTCAAGGTCTCGGATGTGGGATTGAAGGGTGTGGGAGGCTGTAATAGGATCATTATCTACTGATAGCACACACGTGTCATCAGCATATTATTTAAATTTAAATTTATTTTTTTCAAACACAACATATATTTGAAGATCAAGTACGTGCTTACAAGTAAAAACACTGTATAACCACACCTTGTATCCTAATTCCTTATTTAAAGTTTTTATCTTTTATTTTTGTTCGTTATATTCATCACAACAATCTAAAGAGGTTCACCCTGTCTATGCCCATCCTTGACTTCAATAAATCCTAACGTGCAACAGCCATCCTGTGTATAATATACGCTATACGTCATTTCGTAGGTGTTCATCTCTAATATATAAATGTAAATGATTTGAACGAATAATTAGATTCGATGAAAATGGCCTAGACGTTGAAAAAAAAGAGAAAACTTAGATTAATGGTGAGTGAGGAAACTAAAATTAAAATTTATAAAAAAAAATCTATTATTATTACTTTATTTCTGAACGTAAGCTTTAACATTCCCGATTCATCAAGGGTTGTAGATTTATTCGTTTGACTAAACATACTGCTTATCAATGTTTTATCCTAATACTAGTACCGTTTACCGTTTGATCTTCTCTCCATTCAAGTTGGTTTCTCAAGTTTATTTTTCTTGGGAAATTTAGATATTAAGTGACCCAACAATATTTTCTAATAATGAAAAATATTTTATGGCATTTTTAATAGCTTCATGTTTTTTTTGGCGGTACCAACTTCTTGAACTGCGATATTGTATGAGGGAGATAATCCTACCTTCCACTCACACCTCTCACATGGCGACGTCCTATATAGGAAAACCTGGTACCTGAATATCACATGTCTGCTAGGCTCTTGTGTACACAACGCTCCTAAACTGTACCTGATGATATCTTCGCGGGCAAATTAACTCTACCTGCCGTCATGGAAGAAATATAAGGGGAGCTCTCCCTCCCTCCTCTCCTCCCGATAATTTGAAAATCGAAAAGCGGGAAAATTTCACATTTGAGAACCTACTTTTTTACTGCACCAACTGAATTTAAACAATTGATTTATCACTTCAAAATCCCATACTTTTAAGTCAAAAATATGGTGCACGCAACAAACGACTTCCACTTACCCCTGTTGTTAAAATCAATTTGAAAACTTTTGCATGAAGTTAGAAATGAAAAAAAGGTTAAAGAATTACATTGGGTTTCGATAGAAACATCTGTTTAATTAAATATTCTATTAAATTGGATTATATATTATATGGTTCTTAGCATATTTCAATTTAATCCTCTATGTGTTTATAAAAGGGAGCGGCGTGGTCTAGTGGATAGAGCGCTAGGCTGCTGTGCTCGGGGTCCTGGGTTCGAATCCCGGCTATGGCAGAATATTATTTATTCTGTTAATTCAGTCGGAGGGCGACCCTAGGGTATGGAGACCCTCCTGGGGCAGACCCAGCCTCTATAAAGTGGATACCCAAATTAATTGGGGAAAACCTGGCGGCTGAGCGCGATTAAGGCCTAATCACCTCATTGCACTGCCGTTGGCCTAGAAACAGTACGAACCTCTATATGTACTGAACCCAAGACCGTTCATGGGTTGTAGTGGTACAGGTTTTTTTTTTTTTTTTTTATGTGTTTATAAAATATTATTTACTGGATCAATAATGTTTACATATTTTAGAAGGAGGATTAGTCAAGATGCTTTTTTGCAACAGTTTCAACCGAGATTCCTTACCTTTAAGTGGCATTTTGCTTGCTCAGATAAGAAGAGAAAACAATTCATTTTCGCCATTTAATGATTTTGTATTTCCAAAAAGGAAACTCTGCTGCACAGACGATAAACACCGCCTGTAAGTGGTTTACTCAGTCCAGAACCGGAAATTTTGACTTGGAAAGCAATACGCTAGGGGGTTGTCCTTCAACTGTTTTAGGAGGACGGAATTAAAAAATTACCTGAAAAATGGCAACATGTAATAGATCAAAATGGGTCATACGTAAATGATTAAAAAATTTCCAAGAATTTGAAGTTTTTATTTAAATCACAAGTAGAAAAAAACGCTACGGACTCATTTTACAACCCAATATTATTATTTAAAACAATCAGTTAGTTTTATACGCTTTTAATACCTCTTCATAGCCTTTCACAGCTCAGTATATAATATAACGATCTATCTAAAATCTTTAGCTTTCCAACGGCATATTATACTGTCCTTATGTTCAAATAACCAAAAATTACATAATATATTTTTTTTCTCTCTTTTTTCCTTTACTTGGGTATCAAATTCGTTCAACTTATATATTATCATTTTCTTGTTATAATCTAGTTTTTCTTTTGGTTTAAACTTGTAAGATATATATGGCCAATACCAAAATAAAATAATTTTATTTCCATTAGGGAAGGTTGAAGGATTCTGTAGAAAAAGTTGCTGTAACATCTCAGGACACATACTCTCCTAAAACATGAAATTTCAGGAGACTCTACCAGGTATAACCACTTCTACTGGTTTGCTATTGTAAATTTGACAGGAAGAAGTCAAGATCTGGCTTTAAATGATAACAAAGAATAGTTGATAGTTGATATTTACTATAGCCAATTTCACCATAAACGCACATAAATTAATACGAAATGCAATATTCGCGAGCAAAGCTGCGTGACACAGCTAGTCAGTAATAAGTTTATTTTCCATTCCTCACTTTATGTCACCTTTTAGAACTTTGTGTATAACATAATGTTTTTTTCTGAAATCTTTCTCTTTCGAACGGTATGATGTACGGCTATATTACTGTTCTTATTTAAAAAACCCAAAAATTATACTAAAAAATAGTTTTGGTATCCTTTAGTTGGTCTTATTGAAGGTACTCTAGAGGAAGAAAATTTTACATATCGGCATTTAAGCCCTGTCAAACTATTTTAATCAGAATGAAACCTACATCATACTAAAACCCATTAAATTTTACATCAATATAGCGAGTTTAATCAAAATCTTTAGAGCCGTTATTGAGAAAATCTTTAAAAGGTGCAAAATACATAGTATAAAGTGGCTCTTCTGGTTAGCCGATTTTTATGAAAAAGTGGCTGTAACATCTCGGGCGCATAGTTCTCTTAAATATGAAGTTTCAGCTTCGTACGACTTATCGTCTTGGCGCTTAACTTCCCTCACACAGACACACCGTCCTTTTTTCGGGACTTAGTCATTTGGATTCAGAAGAGCCTAAAACGTGTATTTTCGTTGTAAACTGGAATTCTAAAATGTTCACGATCGCAATACTTTCCCTTAATATATATTTCATATATAGGTAAGTGGAAGTAAAACTTATGATTGCATTCATACAATGTTTTATTTTAATTATAAAGAAATTATTGTAATGAAACTGGTTAACTGTTAACACGGTTAGGAAAATTAAGATCATGCTCATTCTCAAATTTTGGCTTTAAATTAGCATTTCTTTAAAGATGAAACTGATGATTTTTAAAATAAAATGTTTCAGCTTTCTGATGGGATTCACTTTGAACCTATCTTCAGGTTATAAATCATGGACTATATTCATTTAAAAATGTCGGAATTATAGTCTGAAAAAGTAATAATAATTCAGAAGAGGCTTTATAAATACCAAACAAACTTGATATGTTCTTCATAGTTTTGTCTTCGGCCATTCTTCTATACCTGTGCCTTCTCTTACGCATGTCTCATACACAAAAATATTTGACACTGATCGGGTTAACATGTAAATAAGGACCTTATGGTCTCCCGTAACGCGCGATTGAAGCGAAGGTTAGACGCAATCTTTCCTTATTTATTTCACATTTGAGAAGTTATAATCTGAAAAAATAAAAAAAATACAGAAGGTTCTTTATAAGTGCCAAACAAACTTGATATGTTCTTCATGTTTTGTCTCTTCGGCCATTCACCGATGTCTGTGTCATCATCCCTCACGCATGTCTCATACCCGAAAATCCCTGACATTGATCGGGTTAACGTGTAAAGAAGGGCCTTATGGTGTCCCATTACAAGCAGCGGTTTTTCCATTTCGACTTGACTAGTGCTACCGATCGGAGGGCATTTGGTAAAACAAAAGCTTTTGTGATGGTTCAATGCGGGCTCCATTGAGAAGCCAGCTGTCGCTGGCTCTCAAGAATATTTTGTTGGGCCGGTTCCTTGTTCTACCAACATGGCTCTTTTATTCAAGGCAAGGTTTCGTCCTCTATTCAACAAGCCTCAATAGCAGAAATTTTGACGTATTTAACAATATATCTCGCTTTATTTTAATTATGAGGGTTCAGTGTTATGTTGCAAGAAGCTCCAAATGAATGATGAACAAAAAAAAGAAGAAAAATATCCTTGAAATGAATGCGTAATAAAGAATAAGCATTACTTTTACTTTTACTGTGTACCTTACTTGTTTGAACGTATTTCGTTATTAGAGGATAGTGGGGTAAGACATGTATCAAACCCTCCGTTTAACAATGTAAAAAATTGTATATGAAAAATGATCAGTATCTTCCTGTAATTATGATCAGTCAAACCAAAAAAAATAAAAAATTTCTCATTATCAATATAAAAAAAAAAATCCCCATCTTGCTCCATCCATTTAGCCCCACTAGAGTAAGCTGGGGTATAGAATATTTAATTGTATTTAATCTTTACATACTGGATAAATATGGACGAGTCGTCAGCGCTACCACTCCTGCATAGCCACTATGCGCCCACTTACCTAGTCTGACAAGTGATCCATCCCTTAGTAGACCCGTGGCATCACAGACATTCTGTATCTTTGTCATTTAATGTCTCAGTTTCGTCGTCAACTTTCTTGGTTCTTTT
Source organism: Piezodorus guildinii (assembly GCA_023052935.1). NCBI lineage: Eukaryota > Metazoa > Arthropoda > Insecta > Hemiptera > Pentatomidae > Piezodorus > Piezodorus guildinii. Next base: position 71,549,245 of record CM041293.1, read on the forward strand.
AGATATTTTAAATAATCCTTAAAGGAATTTTTAAAAATCTTTACAAAAATTTTCATTTCTTCAGTCCCTAAGATTGTTTTCTTGTTTGGTTTCATTTTTTTATTCATGCTGTATTATGATGAAGCGAAAATGAAAATAAATATTACAATGTTGCAAAAGGATATAAAATAATTTTTTTAATAATGAAGCTGATACATTTATAATGGTTTTTGTGAGTTTATTAAAATATTTCTTGATAAAAAGATCAAGTGATATCCAATCAGATGTTAAACATTATGATTTCCAATGATATATTTTTACTGTCGTAAAGATTCGATTGCTTGCTTAAAATACTCCAGGATCTTATCTAGATTTATATAGAAAATAACTTTTTCGACCGAAAAAAGTCACATTTCTATTTCGGGCATTTACCTTAAGATTGAAATGATAACATGAAAAATCTCCGAATTGACACGTAATTAACTTTCCTTATAGTTTAGTATTCAAAAATGTGTAGAAGGATTAAAATACAATTGGATACAATTATGTGGTTTTCATTGCTGTAGAAACCAGGTTGACTTTTTCCGCCTGGACTACGATAGTATCACAAATACCATACTTCCTCGGCTCTTGGAAGACAGTTGATAATGATCTAGTTCCTTGTACTTCTGGTCACCAGTCAAAATGTCAACCTTATTGACCATATGTTATCTGGCACATCTGAGTCACGGCGGACGACTGAAATTATTTTGCCCGAATGTGGAAGAAGGGCAATGATTGAACCGCGAGCTAGTGTTCTTTAAAATTTTAATGTTTTATGTCCCTTTTATCTTTGTGTTGGTGTAATTTTTTATAATTTATAATATTATCAATAAGCCAGACAGGTAGTATTAATGAGGAGTTAAATTGACGCATTCCGACTTAGTGGTTTTTCTGATCACTTACTCAGGATATCTTATAGAGTTCTCGACAGACGGCCTCATCGATGTAGTATTTTCCATGTGTCAACAATATTTTGCGCGAAAGACCAAAACTTGGATTATTTCCAACGAACCTCTCTATTCCCATTAAATTATAAATAAGTAAACTAAAACTTTTTCTCCTCGGATTAAACATTATGGTATCCTGTTTCCAAAGAAACAATGTTAGCTTCATATCTAATAAAAAGTACACCTCATGATTTAAAATATTTTCTATATAATCTCCATAAACTTTATTTCTTTTTAACTTCAGGTGTTGACTTAAGTAATTTATAATATTTGTTTTATTTATCATAATAAGACTTAAATTAAATTATAGACTTTAATGATATTTTGTACTTAAATATATTTTAAAATTTAAGACATGACCCTCGGATTTTAGGGTACAATTTTTTATTCATTCTAACTTGTCTTAGATCTGATTATGAAGTAATTTTTCAACTTGTTCTCTTCTTATAGTGGATTTTTATCTTAAAGTTACTTACGAACTTAAGTTCGAGTGGCGCTGATTTATTATCCGTACAGAAGGAAACCACTTCCCGTGTCAATTAATTTTTAAAAAAATAATAATATACGAGATATTTTGTAGAAATTCTCGTTTGGGAACCATTTAAGACATTTTGTCTTGCGTGCTTATAAATGTGAAAAGTGTGAAAAACTTTGAAACAGGAGACCAGTCCGTACTTATGTATTAAATTATGTAAGGCGACGGTTCGACTCAACCATGTGGACCATCTTCAAGATGTGCGTGTACGACTAGTGATTTATTTAATTTGTATTTTTATTATTGATTGATTAAATATATACTCTATATCCATACATAATTAATTACAAAATTTCGAAGCATTGAAATTATGTTATGTAAAATTACTATTATTATCGAACTAAATATATATGAAATTACTAATTTTAATAATTAATAATTACTTTTATATCCTATTAGTAAAGGTACTACTTCACTAAAAACGAACCATGTTGTACGAAATGGAAATTTACGAATTTAAAATATTAAGATAACGTACCAGTCTGGTATTTGTGTTTTATACCTTACCATTTTCATAATTTCTTTTAAATTTTCCTGAAAACTGTTGGATTTGGGTGAATTATGTAAATTAAATTCTCTAAGAAACAAAAAATAAATCATTTGAATTGAACCAATACTACAACAAATATAGCCATTAAGTACAAGAGCATAGCGAACAGTCTCTATATGGAATACCGAGTGTTTCCGAATTAGCTCAGGCGAGCAGAGTACCTACCGCACTTTTCTCTACTTAGCTACCACAACTGTAATATCGTATTATCAATAATACGCTTATGTTAAATACTTCTTCTTCTTTCACAAGCTCCTTAGTGCCTTTCAGCGTGGAGCACCAGCCTCAGTCCATCGCTTCCACTCATCCCTTTGAATAGCCTAATTTTTCATTTAGGTAACTTCCCTCCAGGTACTGCATATATGTAATTCTGGGCCTGCCAACCATTATCTTTCCTATTGGTTTGACTTCCATGGACCATTTCACTCTCCTGTCTTCTGGGAGTCTGCACACGTGCCCAAACCAGCGCAGTTGGCGTTCTTCTATTATGTACTCGAGGTTGGCCTTTCTAATCCGGATATTAACTGCATGTTCTATCCTACCATCATTGCTTACGGTTGTGCCCAAATACTCGTGTGTGTTTACAGTTTCGAGCTATTCAGCATTGCAGGTCAGATTCACGTTTATTTCGTCTCGCCCTATTTCATGATTTTACTTTTCTCTGCATTTATAGCCATTCCCTTTCTATATATTTCTTCTCTCCACTCATTAACTGCTTGTTGTAGGTTCTCCTGTGAATTTGCAACTAGAACTATATCATCAGCGAAAATCATGGCTTGGGCTGATCAGGCATCAAGTTTTCATACCCAATCAGAGTTCGTGTAGTTCTTCTCTTACACATTTTTAATATTTCGTCCATGAAGGTTATAAATAGCAAAGAACTAAGGCTGCCCCCTGTTTGGCCCCAACGTGAAAATAGAAAGGCTAGGATCCTTTTCCAATTAGGCGTATTACTCCTTACGGACTCTGATAAATGGACTGCATAGCTGTAATAAGGTTTGTGAGAATGTTTTTGTACTGCAAAGCTGCCCATACTTCATCCCTTGGCACTAAATAAATAAATATCCTTCCCTATTTCTCATGTCTGATGTTAAATACATAGAATTTAATTATCGATACGGATCCCTGCTCTACCTTAATTATGATCTTTATTTATTTAATTATTTGTTTTTTTTTTCAATTTTGAAAATTTAATTGTAAGAAGGAACGTTTTCTTCAGAACTGAAGTTTCAGATTTATTCTTTATTTTCTTCATTTAACTATCGCACAAGAACAATTAAAGTTTTGATCCAAGAAAAGTATGGATATTACTTGTTTACGAATCCTTTCTCGTTGGAAATTATTATTCATTGCATATGTGTCGCTATCTATTATTTATCAAATATAAATATCTTATAAAACTACATTTCAAAACAGCCTAAACCCATTGTAATGTCAGCTCAGCTCTTATCTCAAGATTCCTATGGTTGCATAATGAGAAAGGACGTCTACTTCCTTGCATAACCCGTTCAAATTACATATATTGGATCTCATACTTGAAAGATGCTCCTGAGAAAAATGAATGTTGTCCCTCGTCAACCTTGATCAAGTACATCATTCCCCTCCCGCCACTATAGACAAAGGGCTCTAGGAGGCTTGGGTCTTATTTTCACCCTGGCCGTGCCGAAGAGCGAGGGAGGCCCCGCAGGAACGACACACCCTGGTCACGTCCGATCGGGTTACCCATTTTTTGCCGGGGCAGCCCGCCTCTGCCACCCAACGTATCGAATGTTAGCTGGATCTTGTTACCACAGGCGGAAGTCAGCTGATGCACCTGGTCGTTATATAGCTCATTTGTATAAAGCAAGTATGTCTTGGGATTTACATGTGTATAGGTCATTCCAACGAAAGCTAATATACAAAACTGTAACAATGCTATCTATTATTGTTTAATAGATTGGAATGTTTAATTGGAATAACACTTGTACCATCACTGATGTAAACCACCAAAAATTTAGTGCGCGCAACACACGACTTTCATTTACCTCGGTTGTTAAAATCAAATTAAGAACTTTTAAATAAAGTTACAGTTCTTCTTTTTCTTTGTTAACATCCTAGTGCTAGTAGAGGTGCCTGGTTCCAGGACTACCAAGCATTTCAATCCAGATCTTTGTTGGAACTCCTGGATCTTAAAAAAGTTTAAAGAATTAAACCAAGTTTCGTTGGAACATAATGTTTTATATTAAATAATATTTATATTTATATTAAGGATAAGTTAATTTGGGGTGCAGTCATCAAATCACTTAATTAAGTATACATTTAATTTATTTGTGAAACTCTGGAAGGAATTAATCCGGGTGGCGGTCAATGAATGAAACAATTTCAACTATTTATTTTCTGCCAGCGTTTCGACCCCTATCATCAGGGCTTATTGTAGGCGGAAAGTGTTTAGTTCAACTTATTCATTTATCTGTTTTTTTATAAATGATAAAAAAATTATATGGTTATTTTTAATAGAATCTACAAAATTAAAAGTAGTTTAGAGGGAAAAAAAATAAATATCGGCATCTAAGCCCTATCAGATTATTTCAATCAGAATACCACCTACATGATATTGAAGTATATTAAATTTTATATAGCGAATCTAATCAAAATCATTCTAGCCATTTTTGAGAAAATCGTAAAAAGGTCCAAAATACATTATATAAAGTGGTTTTTCTGGTAAGCTGATTTTAATGAAAAAGTTGCTGCTCATTTGTACTCACGGGATCCTAAAACGTGTATTTCCCGAGAAAACTCAAATTCGAAAATGTTCACGATCGCAATACTTTCCCTTACTATATATTTCATATAAAGGTAAATGAAAGTAATAAAATTTAAAATATCGGCATTTAAACTCTGTCAAACTATTTAAATCAGAATAAAAACACACATGATATTAAAGCCCATTATATTTTACACCGAGTGAGTTTAATCAAAATCCTTAACGCCGTTTAAGTGAAAATCTTCAAAATGTGCAATTAGCATGGTGTTAAGTGGCTCTTCTGTTTCGCCTATTTACTTCGATGAAATTTCAGTTTTCTAAAACTCATCATTTACAAACCTTTTCGAAGAACTTGGTCATATAGAATCAGGGAATCCTAAAACGTGTGAAAACTCGAATTAGAAAATTGTACGGTAGCAATCCTTTCTCTCACAATATATGTTATATATTAAAGTGTTAATCGATATGTGATCGATAAAACCATATGTTTATAGAAAGAAGAAAAAGACATGTTTTAAATATTATTTCACGTTTTTTAGATTTGTTCGATTTTAAACTTGTGTAATGGTTACCTAATAAAGTAATTGTGAATTGTGAATAGTTGTAAGTTTTTGAAATACTCAACAAATAAATGGCGACGAGGATGGGATGTCAAACTCGATAATAATTGGTAATATTTAGCACCTAAAGCGTTTATCAATACCTTAGCTTTTGTTGATCTTACTTCAGCTGTATCTCCTGTTAACCTCTTTAGCTCAAAATAATTTTCCATACGCTCTTTTTATGATTGAAAAGTCTCTTTCTCTTCATCGTAGGATTCAAAGTTTATAGAACCAAAGTAATCTGTATGGGCCAGCTGATGTTGAGGGCTGTGGTAAGATTGCAGTAACTGTGCTAATACCTGGATTGAACGTTGAGTGTTTTCATGATCTCTTGGTTTTGAGCAAGTATAACCTCATTTTGATTGACTGCTGGTTTGCTTGATTTTGACATTCTGGTAAGAAAAAAAAAAAAAAAAAAAAAAGTATCAATTAAGTGGCGGAGAGTGTTATATATTAAAGTGTAATCGATATGTGATCGATAAAACCATATGTTTATAGAAAGAAGAAAAAGACTTGTTCGATTTTAAACTTGTGTAATGGTTACCTAATAAAGTAATTGTGAATTGTGAATAGTTATAAGTTTTTGAAATACACAACAATATATTTCATATATATGTAAGTGGAGAAGAAAACAAAAACACAATGGTTGTAAATTCTTGGATGTCACATGTATTTAAACTTAAAAAAATAAATAAAACAACCACACATATAGAGCAATATTGTTTATTTTACTGAAATATTAACATTATTAGCATACATCTGTTGTTTTTACGGATCGGCCCATAATTAACCAAACAAGCATACTAGGGAGCGATTCTTTAACTATTTCCGATAGGATTTTTAAATTTAGGATCGGATGATGTGCTGAAGCCATACGTACCATACCCTCTGTTCCAGCAGCAATGAACAAGGTTTCCTGAAGCCAAACAGTTGAAAAAGAAAATAAGTTGCAAAATTGTGCGGCTAAATAATAAACTAGGCAAGAGCGGTGTTGCTAATGATAGCTAATTAGTTGTTTTAAAAATATTGTATTTATAGTTAAATAAAATGTTAAGAATATTCCTGTAGGAAAAAAATCGGTATGCTGTGTTATAGCAACCCAATTAAGTTGGGCAGCATCATTTTGTTTGTTTATTTATGAATAAAGTGTATCTCTCTCTGATCAATAACTATTAAACAGTAGTTAAAATAATTTGTGCGGACACCAAAAAAATTAGTACTAATTTTTTAAAGAATTATTTATCTAAATCAATGGTTCCTAACGAAAAATAATGCTTTAATTATTTAGATTATCTTAGGCATAAATAAACAAAAATAACTGCTATTGGTGGTTCTCTTTTATAAAGAGCTTCAATGGAGCATTTACTAAATAACAGCCATAACGTATAAATACATAAGACAATGCGGGGCCTTTCGTTTCGGTTAAGAAATATACAATTTTTCATTTATGACATTTACGTCGTTTTCATTATGTTGTTTTGTAATATCGGCTAATGCAGAGCACAAAAAAAAAGTGCAATCTTTCCCTTTGGATTTTGAAGCCTACTCATTGTTTGATAATTCGACGATGTGTAGGTTTTTTTTTTGGTTTTTGATTTATTTATTGGCACAAAACATCTTGGTCATCAGTGCCAGATACACTTAGATATATAATACCTAACTCACTATAAGATACACGTTTTTTTTTTAAACAAACAATTATGGTTTTAGTTGAAATATTAAATAGTAATATTAATTAAAATAAATAATGAACCAATATAACAAATGATAATAATACAATAAATAATAATACACTAAAACAAATAATAATAATACACAATGAACGAATACATTATGAACAAATAATAATACATAATAGACAATAATGATATACATAATAAGTAATATATCCATAATACATGAATACATACATACAGATAATACGAATGTGTTTATTACCATTACTTAGCTCTCCAAAGTTAAAGGACGAGTAGTCTAATTCATTACTCCAGTCAAGGAATGTACTGACCGTTGCTGATCTATTGCTTGTTTCGCATAACTATAGTCCTGATCTTGTTGGGACATTCAAGTTAATTAAAGCAAATCGCCAAGTTAACAAACCGTAATTGGCCCTCCAAAACTTTGATTCGATCAAAGCCTCGATTATGATAAAAAGTAAAGTTGATAAATTTGTTCCCTATCCCACATATTCAATGATATGGCATTGCTATTAAAATTAATGAATCGGTATTTAAATGCAGAGTGGCTTTGTTCGCTAATGCCTTCTTCCTAGTTGAAGAAAAAAAAGCGAAAGTCAAACGACACCTATACCAAGCAAAGGAGGATGGTAACTCTAAGACATGGTCCGTATATTCACTGAAGTGTATGGTTGTAACTCGACCATATCCTGCCTCTTTTGTCCAAGCTGGTCCATCCATGGCAGATAAGTTTACCCCTTCCTTATAAACCATTGTCAACAACTCCTCCTCTCAGTTCCAATTAAGTAGCTGTAGTGTTCTATTCTATACCTAGATGAAGTACTTGGCTGCTAGCATAAGAGCAAGTAAGTCTCAACTCAGATTGTTTCTAAACTATCTGATCTTTGCGTTTTGATATCTTCCCATTGGATCAAATTATTTAATAAGGTACAAAATCTTCTAAAACCGGGCAATATACTATTTCCAAGATTCAATAACCCATTGTTATTGAGCTGTCATTACAGAATAAGAGTTTTGGTCCCTTTAATTTTTGGTAACTCTTTGATTTTATTTACTTTACTCTTTTCGAAGTTTCTACTCGGCAAACGATACAGAACATATTCTTGTATAAGTACTTATTTGAATAATAAGGTGAATGACTCATTTACAAATACGGCTATACCCTGTCAAGTTTAGGAGCATCAACTAAAAAGATTCTAAAAGTATTTTAATTCTCTAAAAATTAGTATGGGTTGGCCGAATATTTTGATTTTTCGTTTATATTTTATAATTACTCTTCGAATGCCTCTTTTAAATCGGGCATTCTGGAAATATAAATATGTATATGATCAATTGAAACATATTTAAATTCTTTACAGAACAAAATCATCTAAATCGGATTAATATTTATTAAGTTATGGGGTAGTGGCGTGGTCTAGTTGATAAGAGTACTAGCCTAATGTTCTCCGGGTCCTGGGTTCGAATCCCGGCTATGACAGAATATTATTTATTGTGTTAATTCAGCCGGGGGGTGACCCTAGGGTTTGGAGACCTTTCTGGGGCGGACCCAGCCTCCTTAAAGTGGGGAATAAACCTGGTCCCTGAGCGTGATCAAGACCGAATCACCTCATTGCTAGGCCGTTGACCTGGAAACAGTACGAATCTATATATGTACGTGAGCCCAATACCCTTCATGGGTTGCAGAGATAGGTGTTTTGACTTTGCACGGATTCAATTTCACTGAATGAAAATCCGTTTACCAAGCCATTAACTAGATGATTTTTGTATGGGTCAGCAATAATTCAGTCATTACAATGTATAATTGAATCAAACAATTAGTTGTAGAGCGTTTATTCAACTAGAATTGGCCATGTGTTTTGCGGGATGAGTGATGGAAAGCAGTAAATATTTTCAATTATAAGAAATTTTTTAAGCAAGAAAAAGTATTTTTTTTAAATAACGTAGCCATTCCAAATATATATTACTTATGCCGTGGTGTTAATTGTAGTTTTGCTTTCATTAAGTTTTTCTTTATTTCCTGCCTCATCTGAGCAATTCAGGCTTCCATTATCCACTATATAGTAGGTAGTACACTCCAATTTACCTTAGCCACGTTTTACAGCCCTAGATATTCAAAGAACTAAACAAACTTTCTTTTTATATATATTCATTTTTCTGATCATGCTCCTCTTCATCAAACCTCAATCCATCAAAAAATGGCTATGAAAGTCTATAAAAGAGAACACGAAACGCAAAAAGGTTTTACCAATTTTACATTGTTAGAAATAGAAAATATGATAAGAATCTGGGAAGAATGTAATCTGAACCCACTATTGTTTATTTTAGTCTATATGATCAGCCAGTGGATCAACGGAGGTGAGAAGGGGCAAGGGGGCAAGCGATAAATGAGGAAATTCCACTGCTTATATGCTACTACGAAACCAGTGAGCCACTCATTACTCCAGTTTACTGATGACATAATTACTTTCTTACTGAACGACGGATATTATTAAATGCGAGGTCAACAGGTTAAAATAATAACTGCTGAAAATCAATAAGTAAAAAACCTATGAGAATGAGGTAAGGGAAGAAGCTAAGAATTGTGCATCCCATTAGTTTAGAAGAAATCCTTGAATAAGTTGAAAACTCCGAATACCTAGTTACCTGAATTAAAATGATTATTATATCAGTCAAGAGGTAACCAAGCTATATGCAAAATGTGGATAAGAAGACAAAAAGAGAGGAAGAAGCCAATGTGTATCCATATTCTGAAGTACCCTTCGCAATACATACTTTAACAAACTAGCATCAGACATAAAACAGACCAAGACTGCAATCCATCAAAAAAGATGCAAAACCTATAGAGCCAAAGAAAAGGGAAATTGAGAATTTAATGGTGCTGATTTGAACTGAAGAGTGACGATTATTATATTTTAATTATTTAATTTATTAGTGTCTTCAGCTTTTTATCTATTGATATTTTTACAAGCTATTTATAGTTATTATGTTCTACATAGTAAACATACACACACAAATATTAAAAAATATATATTTTAAAATATATATATATATATATATATATATATATATATACTATTAATATATATGTTGTGAATGTGATTGTTTAATATCTACTAATTTAACTTTTAAATAACAGTATTAGGGTTGAATTGTTTGTTTATTTATTTATTTAATGCCCCTTCATGCTACTGTACCTAATTGGACGATGTTACAGTGAGAGAGCCTAAATTTATCCGGTCCAGGTTTTAATTAGATTGGGATTTTTACATGACCTCACACAGGCTCAGAACCACTATGTTATGTCCCATCCAAAAGACAGCATAACCAAGAATTTTTAAAAATCCTAGGGCCAACTGTAGGGTTTGAACCTGAAACCTTGGGTTTCGAAAACTGTTATGTTAGCTATTACACCACAGGTGACCCCAGATGTTGAATTGCAATCACCATAAAAAAAAAGAAGAATATTTTATTGTTATCCTTAAATGCAAGCTCACATCGATTTGCATTGTAAAATGATCCTATCAAGCAGAATAGTTTTAAAGAACTATTATTTCAACAATAAATCTATTATTTAAAAGAAAATGTAATGATGAATCAGATGCCGTATAATACCAATAAAATGGTTCTTCAACTGATAATTCTCATATTTTCACATATAATAAATTTGCATCCAAAGTAACAAAATAAAAACATCATTTGCTTAAAGTTTAATTATTTGAGCAACAATTCATTTGAGAAAGAGCATTTGCAGTAGAATAAGAATTATGCTCTATTTCCTTTGTATTAAACTAATCTTACTACTGTAATGTAATTCTTTATTATTTATCTAAACCTTATGTTCTAAGAATAATTAATGCCTTGCATAAGCACTACTTTTTTTGTTGTTGTATATTTAGCATCTATTACAGGGAGCTCAGGATCGCAAAACTGTAAAAAAATACCTTATAAAAACTACTAAAGAAATGTTTTATTCCTTTTATAACTATTAAACCATACTGTATCTTTGAATTAAATTGTAATTAGGTGGGACTAAGAACATTTAGAATAAGGAGAGGATATATAATAGCATAATTTTAAGAGGGGATACTATTGTATAAGTTTTTTATTCATGTATTTTGTAAATTGAACAAAAAAAAACATAGGACTGAAAACAATAACTATAGGGATAAATGAATGCAAATAGTGAAAAAGAAATCGAGTCCTAATACCGGAGAGCCTTGTTGGTGTTTGGATAGATTTATCATTTCATAAAAATAATAATCTGAATTTATTTCAGGTAAATATTGACTATAAATATGGTCTTCAGTGGCTCATCGATGACTAAAAATAATCAAACCTTGAAAGTCAACAAAGCTTCCATCAGATTCAGAAACCTGATCAGATTTCGCATCAAATCCAGAAGGTGTTTCAACAATCATAAACCAAATTAATTATTTTTTAATTACCATCAGAAGATAGAAATATCCGAAGGAGAACTGATTTCTTTTGGTGGGTAGGCTTCAACTGTCTAGCACCATATGAAATCAGTACTCTTGAAGGATAAGGCATCAGTTACATAGTAAAGAAGCAAGAAAGAAAGGAGTAATTTATAGTCTATGGCTATTTAGTTTAAGATAAAATTTATGTATGTAATAAAATCTTAATGGTAAAATGTAGAATAGAGACAAACATTCTATGTTATAATACAAATTAATAAAAATATTTGTTTGTTTATTTATTTAACGTCACTTTTTGCTACAGTAGAATTCCTAAATTTTGCCCATCCAGGTTTAATTAGGATAGGGATCTTTAACAAGTACCAACCATCCCACAGGCTCTAGACCATCTTTTTACTCCCTTCCGAAGGCAGCATAACAAAGGATTTTTCACTCTCATTAAAAAATCCTTGGGCCAACTCCAGGTTTGAACCTACCATCTTGGGTATAGAAGGCTGTAATACTAGTCACTACACCAGAGGTGATAACAATAAATGTAATTAATTCTATATTCAACATTGTTAGACATAGAAATAACCTAATTATAATTTTTTATTAGTATTAAAATTTTAATTATTGAATTCATAATAAGATTATCCACTTTAATTATAATCTTGTACTGGTTATACTACTCCGTTTAGTACTGCTTCATTCTGAAAATATCCTCAATGAGTAGATTTCTGGTCTGAAAAGATTTTTTTTTCAATGTTTAATAACATACTTTTGTTCTCCAGCCATGGCAGAGAGGAAGTATTACACACCAATTTTAGACTGAGTGAGGATGTAGGGATTTATTCCTAAGGTTAAGCAATATTACACTCCTTAAGAGGTGTAATTATTATTATGGTTCAATTCAATAAAAAAAATATTAGATAACAAGCATGTAACTAGCCAAAATATACAAACTCTCTATGGGTTTTCATAGTTACTGTCTTAATAAAAATATACCATCTGGAAGGTGATCCAATTTGAGGAAGGTGGGACTTTGGTTTTGATTGATTGATGCATGAAATATGTACATTACCTCGCATATTAATTAAAACTTGAAAATTGTAAGCAGAAATTCCAAGTCTCAATTAAGCATTCATACACAGGTACACAGGTCTTTGTTGGATAAAAAAAAAAAAACAGAATTTAACTTCTGATTTATACAAATATCTGCATATTCATTATACAGAAGAGTTGAGGGACATTTACAATAATAATTGTATCAAACTTAGTCATTCGTATGGTCTTAATGGTATCCTGGATCTGTACATTCAAAATTTCTCAAATTATGTTTTGAGGCAGAATGGACAGGCTTTGTCAATGACAGAGGTGAATAGAAAAAAAGCAAATAATGCATTTTAACAAAAAATATATATATTTTTAATCATTTTGACAAGACATAAAAATTAGATTTTCTGGTATTAAAAACTTCCAAGATTTTATTATGAAATTTTGGTAAGGAAGATTTTTAGACAATAAACAAAATAGTTAAGTTACATTAGGACTTTATTTATTAGACAAGTTAAAAAATGTGAAAAAAATTCCACTTCCAAAAACAAAATTGGCATTAATGATGAATGAGGGCAAAAATTAATAAATAAAAATATTTCTTAAAAAAAACAAAAAAAAAAAAACAAATGACAGGTTTCTCTATCAATCTCAATGATAGTTCATTCATTACACTTAATTCAAATAAAGATTTGAAAAACACTGGGATAAATGTATTTAATTTTACCTGTTTAACAAACCACTTTTATGGTGGGGGAAATCCATTGTGTCTGCACCCAATTCCTTTTACACTATCACCAGAGTGTTAGGTAATTAGTCTTTAATTTCCATTTTCATTCCAGGTTATCTGATAGTTTGGGAAGGCCTCCTTTAAAATCTGTGCTGAAAGTTCATGGTCAGCCTTTCCAAATCCCTGAGATGAACCAAATATGTTTATTTTCTTCTCAGCTGAATTGTGTAGGATCTTTCCTCCTCCAATGCACTCAGAGTCCAATTTCATTTCAGTTAACTTCTTGACAGTCTCATCATAAATATCTGCATGGTATGGCCCTCTTTTATTTCCACGAATAATAAGCTTTGATGGTTCGGTTCCACCAGGCGTTTGAGGTGCATAAACCTTTACAAGAATATATTTGAAAGTTCCTTCAGGATCAATTTCAGCATTTGGTACGGCATTCAACATATTTGAAGACATTTTATTTTTGCAAAGTACAGAAGGATAATTTGTGGAATTTCTAGGAATTTGTATGCCGTTATAAAATAGCGACCGATAATTAGTATCTTATACAACTTTTGGGACTAAAAAGTTTCGAGTTTCTTTCAATAACAGAAACTAGGAGGTTACAGCTGGCAAATATTGCCGACGGATTACGCCTACCCAACTTAGTTGGAGACCACATAGTGTCTATTTTAGATTTGTATTTTAATCAACATAAACAACCAACATAACAATAACAAATATTTTTGAGCTAAAATACGTGAGCTTCATTAACCTTGCAATATAACTATAAGAAGTAAATTTACTACTTAAGAAGTAAATAATATTATGATATAACAATTTATTAAAGTTACACATACAGCATGAACTGTAACTCAAAATTATTACCCGACCTACTAGGTCGTTGCCGCTTAGACAGCTATGAGTTTTATCTGTGTTTGCTAGTTTGAAATTAATTTTTGATTGAACAGCTCAATTTCTTAAAAAGTTTGATTGCTTCAATTGTTTAGAAGTGTTTGTTATAATTTTAACTCTAATAACTAAAAATATATTTTTTCATATGAGTATTCAGGACGTTTGATTGTAAGCGACCATTTTTTCGAGGAAAAAGCTCAAGCTACGTTCACGATCGATGACTAAAATGAACGATTCTTTATGTTTATTCGTTTAACGTCACTTTATGCTACTATGGCTAATCAGACGATGCTACAGTGGGAGTCCTAAATTTTGCCTATCCAGGTTTTATTAGGATAGGGATCTTTAACGAGTACCTGTCATCGCACAGGCTCGGGACCACCTTTTAACGTCCCTCCGAAGGATGGCATAACTAAGGATTTTTGACTCCCATTAAAAAATCCTAGGGCCACCCACAGGTTTGAACCCGCAACCTTTGGCATAGAAAGCTGTTATGCTAGCAACTACGCTATGGGTGACCCCAAAACGAACAAAAATGAATGATTCTTATCCAGCTAAAGTTTTGAAACTATTTGAGCACAAAACGCAGAACCAAAATTCTATTGCATGGATTTTACCTGTCCAGAGGGCAGGAAAGATTTTTGGATGAAATGCTCAACCTCTGACGCAAATACGCCTGTGAGATCCCATGAATATTTTTAACCAAGATGTGCACAAAGTCATGTAAAAAATAATACACTATATTTAAGTAATCTCGAAATCTGTTTTTCATTTTATATCATGTATAATGTTGTAAATGTAGTTCAGTGTAAAATATACAGTAGAGATTGTATGGAGGTACAGTTCAAGAAAAACAAAAAAAAACACAGGAGTATGAAACAATTATTTTAATTTGTACCAGTTTTTCTACCCAGTTCCTCCATATACATCATTTATACACCGATTTTTAATTTCAAAAGTATTTATCATTTTATAAATATTCTTCAAAATGTTTAATTTCTATATTTATTTTTTAATTCCACCTTTTTACTATACTATTATCAAATGTTAATATTTTCAGTAATTCACTAACTGGTTTTATGTTCCAAGCATTTCTTCACCATAGTTTAATTGATATCCAATGAATGGGAGCAGAACCTTATCGTTGATATGAATTTAAAAAAATCGAAGATGACAGTCTTTGAATATTTTATTACGAGATAAGAGTGAAACCTAAATGAAAAATGTAAGAATGTGAGGACACTTACGTTCCCTGTGAGACATATTTAGAAAAAGAAAATTGTTTTCAATTGGTAATAAAATGGTTGTCTAAAAATATTATTACGTAAAGTGGAAGTCTCATGAGTGATCAAATTAGAAAAAATCCTCTAATGAACATGTTCTAGCTCTATTAATTCTGCAAAACATTAAGATACACACAGTCATGTGTAGTAAGTGTTCATCATGTTCTAATTCGATAAATAATTTGTATGTAAGAACAGCCAAAACAGGCTTAAGGGAGATTGTGGTATTTATTTAGGGGAACCAATTGCAGGGTTTAACATGGTGTAGCAAACCATGGAAATTGTCAGTAGTAGTAGTAGTACCTTTATTTCTCTAAGACGGCAGCGAAAGAAGGAATTAAGGATACGTTTAAGTATTTACATTTTGTTACTACATAAACTATATTATGAAATAATGTATTTCCTATTACTTTTGTCCCTTCTATTTTTATCTATGTTGCATTAAAAATATCTAGAATTACTTTTAACGTACCATACCCTTAATTGATTGGAATATTTTTTTAAAAATATAATTTTTAGTAACTTCCAGATACTTTAGACACTCAGTGAACATCTTGAACTAATTTATTTTAATTTTGTTTGTTTATACCATCAAATAAACTTTGTAAAATAAAAATAAAATGTATTTAATTTTTAACAATTTCATATAAAACAATATCTTATTATTATAATGTAGAAGTAAGTTTTGTTAATATGTAATCAATATATTTATATTTTATTAGCAGAGTAATTATAATCTATAATCTAAGCTAAAACAGCAGAGCAATTATAATCTGAAGCTAGGCTAGGCTCAGTTTGATGGTGGCCATGGGACATGCTTAGGAATGATAGGATGGTTGCAAATAAAAATATAAATTTAGTTTTGTAATAATATTTATTTCTCCATATAAAATTACATATAACAACTATATCACAGGAGAACTGAGACACCAATCATATAAATTAAATCTATTTACATATAAAAATTACCAACATCTAAATGACTTGGCACACATTCATCTGATATTTGTACTAATATTAAACAATAATATTTTAATTTGGTACCAATGGAACAATATTTTAATTTGGTACCTATAGAACATTGTCCATAAAATAAAAAACATAAATAAATAAAAAAATCTTTGAGCCTTTAATCTCAAAACATTTTAAAATCACTAAAGGAGAATCTAAGTCTTCTGTATTCGACTTACATTAAAATTAAATTTGTGCTATTGACTTTAATTTGAATTATAAATTAAATAATATGACAAACTTAATTAATAATAACACAATCATTAAAAAAAAAAATGATATAATCATTAAATTAAATTCATGTTTAGAAAAATACATAAAATAATTTAATTTAAAAAATTGTCACTACCATAGATTGGCAGTATTTGGTCTTGATTCATAATAACCTCAATTTCTATTTTTGGGACTTACATTATTATTTGTTTATTCGAGTAAATACTCATTCTTATTACTTTTCTTTTAGTTATTCTTACATATGTAATTTAATTGGATCAAGTAGATCCGATTTCAGACTTAAATTATAATTAGAATGATTCTAAATATTGCACAAAAATAAAAGAATAATTATTATTTAAAATAAGGATTTTTTTTTCTTTGTCAAGTTTGAATTAATCGGTAATTAGTAACAAATGCATTAAATATTATTTCCTTTAAATTTGAAAGTTCAATTGTTTAACAAAGAAGTGATTAAATAGTCTGTGATTATGTTATAAATATAATATACTTAAACTAAAATTTCATATTATTTAAGATCAAGATGAATCTTTATACATATATTTGTTACACACACTGTATGATGACATAAGGAACACAAGTCATAAATTATACGACTAATTCAAAATGTTATTTACAAGTATGAAAATATTGCTTTTGTATTTGTTAGATCGATTTTGCAATATAACTATTACCATTAAAATTTTATAAATATTAAAAATAGACATGTAATAACTATCATGGTTTTAAAATTTAAAATGTAGATAAAGTACAAAATCTACAAATAATACTAGACTGACTCTCAAAATGGGCATACCCTTGTTAATAAACTGTAATATCCTTATAAATAGTGATTTGTATATATTTTTATTCTTGACATAAAATAAAGTACTCAACATTATTTATCTTCTTCAAAAACATAGCTTTCAATGATTGTTCACTCACAAATATCGAGTAATAAGCCAAATTAAATCACTTTAGTAGAATGTGCACATTTCTTCAAAAGTCTCTTTCATAAAAGAATGGAAATATGCCTTATTAAATACAATAAATCAAAATATACTTTTTTTCTTCTTTTTTTTAATGGATATGTTTTATCTAACTTTAACACCAGCTTTATCCTCTCAATGCATGTGTTTTCACAATTTTTAGACATAATAAATTATTATAACACAATTCAAAATATAAATTATAAAAGTAACTTAATTTCAATTAAGTTAAAAAATGTTTTTTAAATATATTTTTCAATAAATAATATATGAAAATCAAGCACTTTATAAGTCCTTGTCAGAGGAATGTATTGGTTCACTAAACTTTAACAAAAATTAGAATTTATCATGCCACACTAATATTATTATATCGAAAATAACTCATAAAGTTTAATAAAGATAATTATTGAATAAAAATTTCAATTCTGCAAACAATAACAGAAACAAAGAATAAATTTTGATTTATTGTCTTCCCATGAACATACTTAGCTAGTTCAAACTTCATAATCAATGACGACCAGTATAAAAATATTAAGATTAATTACTCCATAAGCAATGATTCAATCAACAAAGAAAAAATAAGCTGCTGTAATATTTAAAGCACTTTTTTTTTTTCAATGCTAAAAGATACAAGGACATCTCAAAAATGAAAAAAAAAGAAACTTATATGACAGAAGAAATAGTACAATATCTCACTAACAGTTGTTTTATATATAAAAATATAAATGCAATTAATTTTCATTATATTTATAACATGATAACAATAAAAATTTAATCATTTTTCAAGCTAGGCTTATGCTCAGTACATTTTCAAAGCACATATATACATATTATAGCTGTAAGATATCAACAAAATGTAGAAAATTAAAAGGAACATTATTTAACTAAATTAACTAAGAGCTGATGAAACCATTAAATTTAAAAGTCAATTAAACCATGAAAAAAAAAAAATACTTCAGTACTTCAAATAAGAATATAAATAATAATTGAATGCAGATTAACTATTAAAATAACATTTAAAAAATACTTTTAATGGTTCATCTTAAATACTTTATTAGGTTCATTTCATTAATATTTGTCAAAATATTATATTTAATTGGTATGAAAACTTTTAGCCAAAGAAATAATTTAGTTTTATAAACCGATTAATTTAAATTCAGAGGCCAATGGAGGGAACAATCTCTTTTTGTAGAGAGACAAGACAGCACCAATTATAATAGCTCTTCTAAGCAACCATTAAATCTAGAGGGCAGTCCCAATCAGATCTAATCGGAAAACTATGTTTCTTGACTAAAAGAATATTTCATATCACAGGAGCACCAATAAATAATTAACAGGCTGGTCATAATGGTTTTGAAAATTATATTTTCAACTTTAGTACACTATATATAAATATTTACAAAACAGTCGGGTTACTTTTAAAAACTAAAGTTACCACAGTCAAACCGTGATGCCTTCACCAACTTGTACCCTTTGCATTGGACAAATTTGTACCTGAAAGTCTTTTGGAGCTTCGAACAATAGAACTAATGTTGATCCCATTCGAAACTCTCCAATTTCATCTCCTTTTTTCCAATTGATATCTAAGTTCATATCCGTTTTATTATCACACCACTTCACATTAGTATGAAGAGACTAAAATATAAGAAATTTAACGGAATTATAAAAAAAATAATTTTAAGGACATATTTAAAAAAGAAAATATAATAAACATCTAATTATAAAGCATTTCATGGGGTCTTTAATAATTAATGACAAGAGAGATTTTTGCAAACTAACAATTCAGAAAAAAAATGGCCAGTAAGCATGCTGTAATAACTTGCTTATCTATTTCTGCTTTATGGTAGATAAGCATATTAATTTAAAAAAAATGGACCAAAGAAATAAACTAAAATTGATGACATACAATATGAACTATTGGCTGGTTGAAATACAAATAATCTTCATTATCTATCTGAGAAAAATAAATATTTTTATAAAAGCATTTCTTTTCTTATTTTTTTAAAACAATAATGTAGGCATGATAGTAAAAATGGATTTGAAATAGAATTATCTAATATCAGAAAACCTGAACCCAACTAAAATTATTACTTATAAACAAAGGTTGAAGATAATGTACCATCTATCAGGAAGACAAGAGATGATACACAGCATAATTCAAGATGATAAATTAATCAAACAACTATTATTTAAAAATTTATAATTTAATGTAAAATAGTAATTTTTTTTTTTTTTTTATGTAAGCAGGTACTAACGCTACACATAACACTAATGCAAGCTACACATAACGCTAAGGAACACAGGATAGAGTATTCACTCACACAGTTGGTCCATGTGAGTATTCTCCATAAAGCTGGAGGGCTTAACATTTTAGAGGGAGGAGATCTATGATTATGACATTCCTTAAACAGAGATAACAGATCATTAAGGATGCCAAGGGAAATTTAAAAGGGATAAACTAGATAGAAATGAAAACCCACATATCTGGCTGAAGCTATGAAACAGTCGCTACCATTTATCAAGAATTATAAAGGTGTTCTGAAATATATTATTTTCAAAGACAATCTAGATCATTGTCAGCATAATTTAACATCCAAGGAAATCATTCCATGCACAATTCACAATGAATCTTACAGAGTAAGTCCAAATGTCTATTTTTTCTAGTGCAACCAGTAGGCTGATGGGCCGCACATGCCCATCACATTATGATTGAAAAGTCCTAGGTGGGACTGGGATTCAATCTCAAAACTTATACTTGGTAAACTAACACAATAGCCATACAGCTCACACTCTCCTCATTTTTTATTAATGAATAATAATAATAATTATTTAAGCTACAGGGCATATTTTTATAAAATCCATTCTGTCGACTGAATACATACCTCATCATCATAAACTCTAATAGACCCAACATTTGTTGCTCCAACAGCTGTCATACTGAAATATCCATATTGCCATGTACCAACATATAATGCTCGCTCATTAAGCACAAATAATCCAGGGATCCATTGAGCAATCGATGGGTTAACACTCAATAATTCACCTAAAAGAGACAAATACTCATAATTAATGTCTTTTACATTGTTATTTTATATGAAGAATATGTGAAAGAATATACCTTTGAAATGCCTTCTGAAGGAAACATGCCAATCAGCAGGACTATGGAAGCGGTGATAGTCACCTGGAGCAAGGTAAATAACACATTGATAAAGATCATTTTTTATAGGATCTTGAAGCAAACTCTTCTTGTAAGCTATCCAATTATCAGGAGTTTTTGCTTCTCTGAAAAAATTAAAATATTATCATAAAAATAATAAGAGAGAGAAAAGAATTTATTCTGGGACTCGGTTCCTTAAGAATAACATGAATGTTACAAATAAAGATACCATATCTGGTCAGAATACATTAAACAGGCTGAATTATTTACAAATTTAATTATTTAAATAGGCAACAGAGGTAGAGAAATAAATTTATATACATATAAAGAAAAAAGAAAAGAAGAAATTCTAATTCCAATTAAAGAAAATAAAAAAAATACAATAGGATGAGAAGTTAAAAACAACTAATTTTGAACAAAAAAAAAGCAAGATATTCAATCATTATAGTGATTGAGTACTTGTAATAAAAACTTGTAGGCTATTTAGGTGATGTTTCTACTACTACTCTGTTCCGAAAATCTAGTGAAATCTCTTAATTTATTCTTAGTTTTAGTGAAGTACAATTTATTTACAAATTAAAAGTATTTCATAAACAGTTGTACAAAAATACTGTTCTTACAATTATGAATTTAAATAAAATGCCATCTCAGAATAAATTTGTTATCTATGTCACTAAAATACTATTTAAAGTTTTACTAACTGATTTTGTTATAAAACAACAAATGTTCTTAACAATATTTTTCTTTCGCCATGAAGAATTGCACAACTACCTCGGGCTCAAATTTGACATGTTCAACAGACAATATGATCTTATTGTTAGTATAACTTTGACTTGTACAACTGACAATATGTTCTTATTGTTAGAATAAAGTTATCCTATCTTCTCGAATGTTTGAGAACAGTCAAGGCCAATCGAATCATGCCAATTGTGTTCCCAACTGACTGAATGACCAAATTACGATATATTTTACTACAAAAGGACTGAGATTCATTCAGATAAGGTAAGAACGTGAGGACTTCTAAACAATCAGAAATTTCATCAGTTCTGAAAACAACAATGTTTCTTGTATTTCTACAAAAAGATGGTTTAGAAAAAAAATATTTATTTTATTAATTTCTACTCACATTGGACAGGTCTACTAAAATAGACTTCAAAGAAAGACTCATTTAGGGTTTAATCAATAATAACATTTGCATAAAGATGAGTTTAACTAAAGAAGTTATGGCTAAGTTTACAAGAGTAGGATTAAACATCACGCAATATCAGAATTAGCAGAATGAATCAATCAAGAAAAGAAAGAATACTTTTTAGAGTAACACCTTTGAAAATAGAGTAGTATGAATTAACTGCGGTAAATAAATTAAATTAAATTAAAATGAGAATAATATGAAGAACGGCAACAGCAAGCAATCTCTATTGAGTTTCATAAGTAATCAGTTTCAACCAAATGGATCAAATCAAAACAGAGTGATTGATCTTCAGAACAGTGAGTTCATTCCTTTTATGCAAAGAATAAATAACAGGGAACAACATTAATATCATTCTGTTAATACATTAATACCTTATATTACAATTCTATTAAATTGACTTGTGTTCAATAACAATAAAATTAAAATAATATTTGATTTTGAAGTTTTAATTAAATTAATTAATTACAAGTTAAAACTTACTTCGCATAAACAACCTCATTACAATTAATATCTCTCATTATCTGCTTTTCATTGCCCTTCCAAGAGATGTCACCGAGGAAAGCTTTCAAAGAATATGTTATCCCTTTGACCTGTTCTACTTGAAAGGAATTCACTTTTCCAGCATTCATGACTGTACCATCAGCTGGTGAAACCTACAATCCAACAAATATATTTCTGAATCAATAAAAATGAAAAATAGCAGTTCATATTAACAAAATTGTGTAAAACAAACCACAAAAATAGAAGGTTGTTAGGAGAAGAGGTTAGATAGTTTAAACATTTTATTATATTATTATTATAGTAGTAAAGGACTTGTTTTTATCAGTTAATTAAGCCTCAATTATATAACAGAATGGATACAAATATTATAATTAATGGAAACAAACACAGAACGCTTCAAAAATACTTAACTAACTGTTTTAAAACATAAAAATAATCTAAAAATTCCTTAATATCCTAAACATCAATAATCTAAATATCTTTTGTTTTTTTAATTGGCATGAAGATCATCGGCCAGGTGTGAGGTAATTTTTTTTACAGAAATATAACCTCACTGATTGTTTGGGGCCAGGCATGTGGATGAGAATGATATTTCTTTTTCCAAAGCAACCTTCAGACCAAACCTCTAGGGGCTATAAATGGCTATGAAATTCTGGGAATCCAAAACCCAATTCCTGAGTAGAATATGAGGGATACAGTCTATAGTCACCTATGCATAATTTATCAGTAGGCAGACTGGTCTCACATATTCAGAAAGAGGAGTTTATAGTCTCGAGTATAGAGTAGGTTATAGTCACAGGGATCCCAAGAAATAAAAATTAAGTAGAATAAATTAGAAAGTGAGTAATTTTGTCTAAAATATTCTACATTGCATTGCTATTATTTATTTTTCATCTAATAACAGGTTAAATTTATTTCCCTTAAATAAGAAATTAACATATATTTATAATATACTGTTGAAAATCGAAAGATTTTAGGAAAAATTATTAAATTATTTTATTAAAAATTATTGCATATATTTTAGAGTTACAGTTATGTTTTAGTCACTCTAAAACCTTAAAAATCCATTTTACTATTAAATCTTCAAATTATTATAGGGTTAATTTGTAGATATAACAATTTTTTAATAATAAACAATAGAAATTAGAAGATTTTTCCATGATTCTAAAACAAAAGTGCTAAAATTAGTGAATCTAACTTCCATTCATTTACTTGTGAGTGGATCCATTCATTCAAGAATTAACTGCATCACAAGAGGACAATTAAATTAATAAATATTAAAATTCTTACATTTACCCAATTCTCAATATTACCTGAAGTTGAGGACATTGTAAAAGCAAGAGCCAAGCCTTTAATGTCAGATCGCCAGGAACAAAGGATTAAAAGAGTCAGCCAGTGTTATAGCAAGCTCAACTCCAGCTAATATGATGAGCATACCCAAGTGGCCAGTTGTAAAAGCAATATAATGGAAACCACTGGAACAGTTCCACATTATCCAGGAGACAGTTGGCTACACCCAACAAACAACTGCACCCTCTAAGTGTGACTTTTTATGTAAATAAACCCAGAAATCCCCAACAAATATATATCCAAATAACTAAAAATGCTAATATTCATTATAGATAGTAGTTGATACCACTAAATATACATATATATATTTTGTTATACAATAAAAAATATCAGTTTACTAAATATAAAGAGAAATTACAATTTAGGCAGTCATAGAGACTGCCGATAGATGTGAAAACTTTATTTTTTAATTCTTGATTTGTGCTGGAATTTTGTTGGAAAGAAGAGGATGTTCGTTAAAGTAGATTATGTTGAGAATGCACGATGTTTTATAATTGTTTCATTTAATTGTAAAACATCATCACCCTGTAGAGATATATCATCTTGAAGTATGTCATCGAAACCGGAATATTTTAGGAATAAGCTTTATAGTGGTTTCACATAGATAACCTCAGTTTCTCTCCCAAGTAATACAAAAACATGTGTTTTAATTAGTAATGAAATATACATTGTGCTTAATTGAAATCTATATTATTAAAATGAATTTAATTTTCAAATGTCATATTTCTATGCTTATATGATCAAGATATTTTTTTTACTTTCACTTACTATATATAGTAAGGGGAAGTATTGCGATCGTGAAAATTTTCCAATTCCAGTTTTCAACGGAAATACACGTTTTAGGGTCCCCTGAGTCCAAATAACCAAGTCCCGCAAAAAGGTCTGTGTGTGTGTGTGTCTGTGTGTGTGTGTGTCTGTGGTAACTCCCGGGCGGAAACGGTAAGTCCTATGAAACTGAAATTTCATATTTAAGACAACTATACGCCCGAGACGTGACAAAACTTTTTTCATCAAAATGAGCCTACCAGAAGAGGCACTTTATACCATGCATTTTGCACCTTTTTTCGATTTTCTCAAAAACGGTTCCGACGATTTTGATTAAACTCGCTATATCGATGTAAAATTTAATGGGCTTTAATATCATGTAGGTTTTATTTAGATAAAAATGGTCTGACAGGGCTTAAATGCCGATATTTTAAATGTTCTTCCCCTAAAGTACCTTTAATTTTGTAGATTCAATAATAATAACTAGATTATCTTGTTAACCTGATGAAAAACTGGTAAATATATAAATTGAATAAATTCGATACCCAACTAAAGGAGAAAACAGAAAAAATATTTTTTTAATGCAATTTTTTGTTTTTAAACATAAGAGCAGTAATATACATGTATGATATACCGTTGGAAAGCTAAGATTTAGAAAAATTATCATCTCATAACAAGCTTTTAAAAGTTAATAGAGAGTGATGAAATGAACATAAAACTAACTGATTATTTTAGATAATAATATAATAGATTTTTGAATCAAACACATGTTTCTATAGAAATTTAATTTAATTAATTCCTTAATAATTTCGCGTATTTTTTAACTGTATTTGAAAATTCTTTCATTGATTTTAAAAATTTAGGTAAGTGAAAGTCGTGTGTTGCCCGCACCAGATTTTTTATTTTGCTTTGGAGGTTTAAATGTTTTCATGCAGAGTAATGTTTTAATAATATTTACTTACAAATATCGGTATTTTAGAGTCAAAAGAATCAAGATATTCATTCAATCGAATCAAGACATTCAAGATATTATATTAACTTTATATACAGTAACAGGTAAGTTCTAATACTTAGTTTATCTACCATGTCTTTACTCATTTCATTTGCAACTGATTTTAATTCAAATAATACTGAAATAAAGTATTATAAATATCAATATATTTGTGCCAATACTACACCAGTATCAATAATGTTCACAGAAATTGATATTGTTATCCTATCACTAATAGACAGGTATACACAGGGCGCATGCACCAGTCTAGAGCATGTTGGTAACATTACCGTGCTTAAAAAATCAAAGCTTTTACCCCTACCAAAATTGCATAACGTGCCTAAAGAAGTTTTCACTTCAATAATCCTTCATTTTGATAGTATAAAACTTTGTGGATAATTTTAACAGAGAGTTATGTTTTTCTCTTAAAAAAATTGTAAAGGGAGAGCAATATCCATGGATCACCAATATGAATACAATTGTTTTGATAATGGTTCTACATCAAACAATATTGAACATATGCCCTCGATTTTGTTCCATTTGGCCCGAGGATCTTATTGAAGGTTTGGAAATAGGGATACTGTATGTTTGTGAAGATCATGAAGTTAGCTTTTAATTTTTTTCAATTTTACATCAATTCAGGAGTCGATTTTAGTTTCTGTCCTTTTTTATTTTTTTACAATACTATTCCTTTATATCATGTCTTACTAATTACTTGAAATGCGTATTAAATTCTGTTTAAAACTCACTTTCAAAAGTTTGTAAAACCACAATTCTTTCCCATAAAAGTAAAAATCATTTGAAATAAATAAGTTTAAAAAATAAATAACAGATAAGTAAACAAATAAATATGTTTAAAAAGCCCAGACATTTTTAAGTTAATTGATACAAATTTATTTTGAGCTACATAAAGAGGAAATTAAATTTTTGCTGATGAAATATATGAGATAAAAAAATTAATTATACTTTGCTTTATTTTCTTATCGCAAAGGTTAATTAACAAAAGTCCAAAATTGTTGGACGTACAAATATTCAAACATTCAGAGAAAATCAGTGAGCCATTGACTTTACCCTCCTTTTGATGTTGACACCAAAGTTTAGCTTTGTTAAGCAGAAAAAATATTTTATCTTAAAAAATTCAGAGGCATCCACAAAGAAACCGTTCACAGTCTCAAAACCTCATCATGTCTCTCATTTTATCTTTTCTATTTACATTCTACTTCATGATGCTTCATTATAAGTTTTTAAAAATAATAATAAATGAGAAAGTATAAGGCTAAGTACATGATTTCCATAAGTTAAATTCAAATAAGTTTGCATCTTTAAAGATTAATGAAAATAAGTTTTTTTTCTTTTCATGACAGTTTTCATTGTCAAAACAGAAGGAAAATGCATAATTACAGAATCATAACTACACTATTAAGAGCTCCAGGAAGAATCCTAAAGAGAATGCACTTGAAGTTTTAATAAAACCTTCTTAAAAATATGTGGATTGTCTCAATGCACTATAAAATTTGCTTAAACAATCAACTGATTTTAGAAATCACATTAAGATAAGTAAGTAGGTTTGAGTTTGGGAGCCGTTCAAAGAAAAAATAAAGTAGATATAACACTTTTAATTTAAACAACATTTCAGCTTTCATTAGGATAATGAGCCAAAACCACATGAATTTCAGGACTTGTTTCCGATATAAAGGCCTAAAACTGGTACTACAGCATCACACGTCAAAGAATTTTTATATTTGCTGTATGTGTTATCATTTGACCACAGCCTCCAGAAAAATTATACTTTGTTATATCTACAGTGCAATAAACATCTTCAATATTAGAAATTAGTTTTTTTTATTTTTTTTTTTATAGATAATCAAACATTTAAAAAAAAAAAACATATTAACTTACAAACATTTAATCATGGTCAAAAAAATTATAATACATGTATACAGGATTTTTTTCAGATGTTAAAATAAAAAATTCAAACTTATATTTATAAGATATCAATTACTTACAACTGCTTTGTGTTGGTCGACAGGTCTCACTCCAGCTTTCAGTCTTCTTGTAAAAAATTCACAGAGGCATGAATAATTGTCAACAGGCTCTGAAATTTCAGAAAGATTGACTCCAAAAACTTTTGCATAGCTGCCATATACATATGGACGAAGTTTAATTGGAATCTTGGTTTCAGATAAAGATCCAAATGCTCTTGAGAAAGTCCTTAGAGGGAGAGCTTTGTAACAGCTTACCTGGAAACAACGTAATTCATAAATATCATACATAAATACTTACGTCATGAATATATATAAATTAACTATATACCATAGAATCTAGACAACAAAATGGGTGAAGCTCAGGCTTCTAATGCTCAATTTGCCTAGTAAAAATAAGGCATTTGGTAGAAAAATAGATTATTGGCCAATAATTATGAATTGAAGTTTTTAGTAACTTAGTAATTGGGCACTTAAAAGATTAATTTCCTAGTTAGTCGTAGAAATCTTTTGGAACTAGCAAAATCAAAATTATAATGTTTATATTAAACTATGATCAGTAACTGCTGATTATGTATACAAAAACCATGTAGCTAAGAAACATTTAAATATTATAAACGTTTTCATTTTTAAGTGGATAACAAATATTTTTTTCTAAACAGAAAATGTTTAGGCTTATCCTGTTTGGAGCTCTCAATAGATTTTCTAGGAGAACTTGAATCTAAAATCAGAACCTGACATAAGTGTTAAGAAATAAAGGTTCAATTTGCGGTATAACAACATTGTTATATTGTTTATCAACAATACCAAAAGATCACTAATTAGGTAACTGAGAAAACCAGGTGTAACCCATGACTTTTATGGGCTGCAAGGTATGTGTGAGGAAAACACTGTTTTACTTTTATTATACGAATTATATAAGATTTGTATGGTTGAAATTAGCCTGCTAACTACTATAAAAAAGACATATAATTTTTTATTTTTATATAACCATATACTAAAAAACTTTTCAATGAGAACAGAAGCAACATATAGTTTAAGTCAAAAGTTTACATTACTTTTAATGAAATAAATGTTTTCATCAATTTCTTAAACATTACAATGTTATTTCAACATTAAAAAACTGTTCACACAGACAGATTAGATCTCTTGGCTTACTAAAATGTTTATTTTTTCCAAGAAACAAAAAAGAATTTCAGTTCTCACTAAATCACTGAACATGAAAATCATTTACAATAAATTAATACTGAGTTTTTTGCTAATAGCACCATATAAGTTCTTTATTTCTTTTTTAAGTCACATTTTTCTTAGAAAACAGTACTAAATAAACAGACCAGTAGACTTCATATAAATTCAGCTGGTACATCACTTTAACAAATAAAATAATAAAAGCAAAATTTCAAGCAAAACCAGAATTGTTTTGGTGAGGCGTACAAGAAAATATATTTAATATCATAAATAGTGCGGTATTAAGTAATAACAATAAATGAACAATGTAAATGACTATTTCTGAAACTTTAAATTCAATATTGTGATAAAAAATAAACGAACCACACATCGATTAAGCTAAAAAATAAATTTCAAAAATTTATGAATGTGCCTACTTTAAATATAAGATTTATCTTTTTAAACATCTGTTTAATCTATATACCTCAATTGCAACTATACGGATAATAAACTACCCTCCAATAGAAGTAAGTTAAAACAAAAAATTTTCATAACATGAAAATGACTAGTAGTGAATGCGACGACGGATTATTACTGAATTGTCATGAATCAAAATTCAACTAATGAAAAAAATGAGATTAATTTAGGTAAAAAGAGAACTTATGCCTATGACTTCACTGGATTAAAAAAATCATTCAACAAGGAAACCAGTTCTTACAGAAGAATGCAATAACCATTAAAAATTGAACTTTATGTTCATTATTATAGGGATAAAATTATTGAAAATTCGAAACTAAAAATTATTTAAAAATAAAATTCTATTCATGAACACGGATTTGCAACTCAACACTTGATACAGCATTAAAAATCTTTAAAATAATAAATAGAAAAATTACTCACTTCCCAATTGGCAGCAACTCTGACACCTTTGTTCCTTTCACGTTCCAATCTCCTCCACTGCAAGTAGGCAAGAAGTGATAAACCTACTCCGGCAGGAATAGGTACCCAACTGTCCCATACTCTCTTCAACAGTCCTGGTTTGTACCCTGCATTAAAGGTCCAATCTGTCAATCTGATTAAAAGACCTACCTGAAACCAGCAGAAAGTTCCAAGGCAAGTAACCAACAGCCTCAGACTTACATGGACTTTCAAATATTTAATAGACAAAAGAGAGGAGGCTTTTAATTCCATCTTTACTAGCTGGTGGTCTGTTGCCAAAAAAGATTCCCTCTGGTTTTAGCCTAGTCAATAACTGCACTGATAACCCCACTTATCTGCCCTTCCATTATCTAATTACATAACAGTTATGATCATTACCTGAAAACGTAGATCTGTATCTAAAATTTTCCCTCAATGGTCTGCTTCTAAAAACTGTATTTAGCAACATTTTAACATAATATTCAAACAGAAATTAGAAAATAATTGTTATACGGAAAAATTTATAGCTAAAAATAATAAGAAACGAAACGCTATCTGAGCATAATTTTCAAAAATTAAATGATAATTAATTCAGAAGAGAACGTTTCAAGAGCGCAGATTAATAGATAACAATGAATGCAACCTACGCATATGGTCAAATGATTACACGGTTGAGTACAAAGAGGATCAATGCTTTTTAAGCTTTATCTCAATGTCCAAAAAAAAAAAAAAAAAAAACCTTAAAAAGTTGGATGGCGTAGAATTTTCGAAATAAATATTTACGCAAGATAATAAGATACTAAATGGGACTATGAACCAGGAACGAAATTCCTGGTAAATAATTATTATGAATGTGAGATAGTCATTATGATCAGCATTAACTAAATAAATTGAGTAACGTATATGTTAAACTGCGCATACTTTAAAAATAAATATAGAACATTTTTAATTTAAAATATAGTGAAATCAGTTTTTTAAATGTTGGAATGATCTTGCATATGAGATAACCAGTCAATTCATATAAATTACTCTAATATTTCACCCACGCAAAACATTCTGAATTATATAGAATTTTTGACAGAAATGTATATGTTATTTCTTCAGAAAGTTTTTCGATTTTCCATCATTAATCTTCGAAATTATATTGAAGAACAGTCACCGTAACGAACTGGATTTAAAAAGTATAAATTAACTTTCTTATTGTAATTATCGCTATAGATAAAAGTAAGATAATTTTGAGATATTTTTTTATCCCACTTCCCAAAAAAATAGTAAAAACAGTTTTTCAATACTAATAATTTTAATTAATATAATACTAATAGTGTTAGATATTGACTTGTTAATGGCCAAGTGGTTGACACGTGAAACAAAATAGAGAGATTTATTGGTAAGTAGAAGCTGGAACATCTCATAATTAATAAGAACAATATATGTAATAAAAACAAATAAAGTTATAATTTAATTCGTTAGACAAGTACTACATATTTTTTACTACAACTTTATTTTGTTAAGATGAAAACTCCCAATTCGTAAAGGGTTTAAGATTTTGTCTGTATTTTTTCTCATTATTTAAATAAATAATGAATGAGCTGAATATTATATTTGACTGGAAATTTTACATTTCGTTCTCTATCATTTCTCTTCATGTTTTCAACCATCTGAAAGTACACAGGCTCAAAAAAGTTTCCGTACACCAAGTAAATTTGTTACATGGGTGTGCTATATTTTTTTCCTTGCAGAAATACCTTATTCTAATCACAGGTAATAATGTACCAAGGTTTTAAAGGTTTGTTCTTAATGTTAAAGGAGAGAGCGTTTTATTTGTAAATCAAAGGTCAAAAAAGTTTCCATACATCTAAAGTATTAATCGTATTTGTTTTATTATTATTATTATATTCAATTGTTATCTTTCTGGATCTTATTCCCTGGGAATCCCCTAGATCTTGTTTTCAGGGGAATTATATATACAGATATTATCTCCTCTGGGAATTGATGGGATTATGAACCAAAATGTCTATATTAATATTATAAGGACTAATTAAAAAAATATCGGCAGAAAAGCTCGGACGTGGGCGATTATCTATAGAATTGAGGTCTGGAGACTGTGAAGATGTTTTGAGTTGTTTAGGAACATTATAGATCAGCCATTCTTTAACTTTCTGAGCTGTATGCTTAGGATCATTCTCATGTTGAAAAATAAAACGTCGCCCAAGTCCAAGCTTGGGATGATACTCTTTTGCAAACTGTCGGCGATTCTTCTTATTAACTTTACTTATGAAGGGCTTACTCCTGGCTGTTCGACCTCTGAAGCCATTCCTCCTTAGCACATTTCGGACGGTCTCAGGGTGAATTTGTATCCCGTAGTCCCTATTTATGCCACTGGCCAATGACATGGCACTAGTATGAGTTTCTTTATTTATTTTTGCTAGAACGCACCTCCTGTGGCGTCTATAGAATTTTCTTGGCCTGCCAGTTAGTCTATCCTCCAGGGAATTCAATTCTCGCTGTCATTTGAGAACATATTGTACCGTTGAATGTGATTTATGTAACATTTGGGCAATTTTTCGGAGGTGTAAGCCCTGATTATGGTAACAAACCATTTGTTCTCTTAATTCACGTGATACTCGCATTTTACAAAAATATCAGGCACTCACAGATTCAAGCAAAGCAAAGGCAAGGATAGAGATAAGATCCAGAGCGATAGCAATTGAATATAATATTAAAAAATAAAACAAATGTAATTAAACTATAGATGTATGGAAACTTTTTGACCTTTGATTTACAAATAAAATGCTCTCTCTTTTAATATTAATAACAAACCATTAAAACCTTGGTTCATTATTACCTGTGATTAGGATAAGATATTTCTGCAAGAAAAATAATAAAGAAAAAAGCAAGAACACCCATGTAACAAATTTACTACAAATTTAATAGCAAGTGTAAATGTACCTACTTTTTTTAAAAAGGATTGTAAATTAAACAAAGGTCACAGTTTTGTTTCAAACTGGTCTCTTAAGATCAATTCTACTGTCAAATGTATGTAGATTTGCATAAAAAAAAAAGTTTAAAGACTTGAAACTGAATAAAATATTAATCCTATCTTAAATATTTATAAGAGGAAAAGTAAATGAAATTTACATAAGAATGCTGAACGAAACAGAGAATAATGTCTAACAACGTTTAAAAATGAAAGCATCCAATGATAATCCATGAATTAGATTTTTGAGAAATGATTATGGAGGCAATCATTTTTATCTGTAATTGATAACCCGTGAACTTCTTCCAAAACGCCTTTCATGATTGCGAATTTAGTTGACTTTTCAAACAAGAAAATTAATCGGTGCAATCAAATTATGGGGTAGAATTGATATAGATAAATTTATTTAATATTGTTCCACTGCTTATTAAAATTCTATTTCAAGAAGATTAATTAAATGATTTTTTTTTCAACTCAAGAAAAAAAAAGGCACTACACATTTTATTCATTGTAAAAACTTTCCACAGAATTGAATACCAAAACCAACTGGTAATTAAAATTGAAAATATATTATACTAGATGTAATAAATCTCAAGAACTACATAGCTTTTTGAAGTTTTTAAGATGAAAAACAACAAAAAAGAAAATCACTTTTTAAGAAACTTAAATACCAGTTAAAAGAAAAGCATACATAAACAAAAAAAAACTTTACGAGTTTCCAATGGACAAAGTAGGGGGAGATTAGAAATTTCGTTAAAAAAAAAAGAAAAAAGTGCTCATATTTCATTGTCAGATAAAATGCATTCACAATTTCACCACCAAAACCATTGTCCGAGGAGAATATAAAGAATAAGAGATAGTTAAACCTAAATACGATATGCTTATGTATAATAATAACGGTATTGAACTGAAAAAAAGAGTTTTTCCACAGCCTGTTTCACTGTCAGATAAAATGCGTTCACAATTTCACCACAAAACCATTTCAGAGAGATATAAAGATAGAGATAGTTAACCTAAAATACGATATGCTTACGTATTATAATAAACGGCCAAAGATCACGGGTTCAAACCCACAGGTGGTCCTAGGATTTTTTAATGGGAGTAAAAAATCCTTAGTTACGCCGTCCTTCGGAGGGGACGTTAAAAGGTGGTCCCGAGCCTGTGCGATGACAGGTACTCGTTAAAGATCCCTATCCTAATAAAACCTGGATAGGTAAAATTTAGGACTTTTAATGTAGCATCGTCCGATTAGCCATAGTAGCATAAAGTGACGTTAAATAAATAAACAAACAAAATATATAATAAACGGTAATGAACTGAAAAAAAAGAGTTTTTCCACAGCCTGTTTTAAGCAAGTTTAGAAAATATTTATGGAAAATACGTACGAAAATTTAGCCTATCCAGGTTTTATTAGGATAGGGATCTTTTTTTTTTTTTTTTTTTTTTTTTTGTTCACCCCTACCTCGCCTTTGAAGGCTATACGGGGGTTTCTCAGACCAGGGAGTGAGGGCGGGGTATAAATGCCGAGATAAAAGTCCTCTCGGTACTGAGACTCGAACTCGTAATATTATGGTTTCCAATTTTTTGGTTCTCTGTGGTTGCTAGGCAACGCTCGTCAACGTAACGCGCGCTAACCTACTCGGCTACCCCGTCCCCGGGATTAGGATATTAGGATAGGGATCTTTAGATTATCCTAATATAAATTATATTAATGAAAATTAGTCTGTACTATTGTATTTTAGGTATTTTTGGCTCTCTATTCGAACCAACCAACTGTATCTCTACAACTATGATTGCATACCTTACCACATCAATAACAATACTGCTGTTGGTATTTGTATTATCTTAAAACTATTGGAATGGAGTAATGGAAGAGTCTTATTGGGAGAAGAAATCGATTTTTTTCGAAACGATTTGTTCTGCTATTAGTGTTAATGTTTCATAAAAAAAATTTATTTAATTTTGTTTGTTCACTTCATGCAACTGCGGCCAATCGGACGATGCTACAGTGGGAGTCCTAAATATTGCCTATTAAGGTTTATTTAGGAGAGGGATCTTTAACGACTACCTGACATCGCACAGGCTCGGGACCACCTTTTAACGCTCCTCCGAAGGACGGCACAACTAAGGATTTTTTACTCCCATAAAAAAATCCTAGAGCCACCTGCGGGTTTGGACCCGGGACCTTTGGCATAGGAGGCTGTCATGCTAACCACCATGCTACAGGTAATCCCAATTTCCAATAGATACAAAATACTCGTTAAACATAATTATGAAAATATTTAACATGCAAATCATGTTCATATTCGATAATTCATTAAGTATTCGAGTTCAAGGCAGTTCCGTGGAATGGTGAAGCAGAATATGGTAGAAGTTTTTAGTCAGAAAGAACACCTTCGTTTTCTGAATCTTGTCTCATGAATAATATTCTCCTTAAACTTAATTTAAAACCAAAATACTTAAATATTCATTTTAAAATGTATATATATATAAATCTTACTAATTACTATAAGTGAAACAAGAGCGGTTCTGCTGGTGTTAAAAACATTGTGAAGATCTTGGCTGGATTGGTCAGAAGCACATCAGCCCGTTCAGTTTCAAAGTAGACACCGAAACGATTCCAGCCTATGGGGATGAAGTAGTCACGACCTTCCCACGCTAGCTACAATAAATAGTAAGATAGCTGCTTCATGCTGTTTTGTTTACGTTAGATAAGGATGTTATGTCCATCTGCGATGTGAAAAAGTGAGAGCCAACTGAATAATTTTGAGCAATGTAGTTATGTATTCAGATTTATGTTCAGGAAATTTCATTAAACAGAAAAATTTGAAATGAAAAAAAGTGTTAATCATTATTTCATTATCTTGCCAGAGATTACTTCGATAAGATAGGCGTCTAGATCCAGGGTACTAAACTATCAAGTGTTTCTGCGTTCATTTTTAACCCAGTTGAGGTCAACGTCAGGCAATAAATTAACATGACACGGTTTATTTAACCCTTGAGAAAAGAATTGCTAATTTGTTTCATGGGAACTCATTAATACGTAAAAACGGCTAGCTATTCAATTCTTTTTAGAGTTCTAAAATTCAATAAAGTTTCGCTCAGGATTAACAGGGGAATACTTCAAATATGAAAAAAAAAAAAAATACCATGTTATAATTCGGAAGTAGAATTAAATATTTTGAAAATAACAATAACGGGTCACATACAACAGAATTTCCCATAACCTAGCGTTATGAATATCCTCTTATCATTTACAATGAAACTGGTAAATCATAACTTATTGAACAAAAATATGTGGTATCACCATATAAACAACAAAATGGGATAATATTTTTATTTAAACACGTATAACATTGTTGCAAAACAAAAAAAAAGTATTTTTGTAACACAAAAACAAAAGGTTATATCTCTTTAGCAACCACATGTGTTGACGCAACAGTACTTCCCCTCCTAATGAAAGCGTACTGAAAGAGGAACTTTCAGACACATGAAATTGCAGTTGCAGTTGGAGAAGCAACGGGTGTGCCTTGGTTCGTCCTCGGCAGAAGAAAGGGAGTTCTGGATCAGGGAACTACTCTGTATTAGGAACACTGGTTTCAACCTATCAATCGATATGTCTTATTCTTTTCCATGCCGATTAATGGTGTAATATTTTTATTTAAACACACAACACATATAACATTGCAAAACACAAAAAAGTATTTTTGTAACACAAAAACATGAAGGTTATATCTCCTTAGCAACCACATGTGTTGACACCACACATATAATAAATAATCTGGTGAGGGCAACACAGGATTTTCTCTTACCTCTGCTGTCAAAATCAATTCGAGAAATTTTAAATACATTTAGAGATAAAAAGAAATTGTAAAAGAATTAATTAAATTGAATTTTAATAGAAACATGTATTTTAGTAAAAACTCTTTCATAGTTTTCTCTACAATAAT
The DNA here is from genome assembly GCA_023052935.1 of Piezodorus guildinii. Classification (NCBI taxonomy): domain Eukaryota; kingdom Metazoa; phylum Arthropoda; class Insecta; order Hemiptera; family Pentatomidae; genus Piezodorus; species Piezodorus guildinii. The sequence continues at coordinate 71,585,890 of CM041293.1, forward strand.
CAGTTAGTTTCATCGGCTTTTCATCACTCTCCATTAACTTTTACAAGCTGGTATATAAGACAATATGTTTTCTAAAATATTTACCTATCCAACGGTATATTATACATCTATATTACTATTCTGAACATGAATCATAACTAACGTCTTATTTGTGTTAATTATTAAGATAGGTATAAGGTTAGTTTTTTGTTAATGCTGTTTTTTCACTATTTAAAATGAATATAACTTAATTTTATTAAGTGTGTGTGTTAAGAACATACTAATTTATAAAACTTATTAATTAAGTGTGTGCGCGAAGGAACAGATAATATGACGGAGCCCTCCTCGGCTTCAGACAGTGTTAGTGATATGGAAGCGATAGACTTAAATGCAACTAACGATTCTCAATGTGAAGGTGTGTGGGAGATAGTTACAGGTCGAAAACGCCATTCAGAAGGTGAAAGAGACACAAGAAAACAAAAACGGCCCAATATATCAACTCCGACAACTTCAAACCTAACCAAAACAACTCCATCCACATCAACATTCAATAGATTTCAAATTTTAACAAATAGTGATGAAACCCAACAAAAAGAAACAGCACAAAAGACGAACGATAAACCTCCACCTATTTTCGTTAATGGAATAGAAAACTACTCAGCTTTTGTACAATTTCTACAAAAGGTATGTGGTCCCAATTCATTTAACCTAAAATCCACGGCTAAAAATATTTGTGTATACCCGCAAACACCTCAATAGTACCGTGACATTGTTAGCTCTCTCAGAAAACAAGGAGCGGATTTTCACACATTCCAGCTTCCTGAAGATAGATGTCCACGAGTGGTTATCAAAAATCTCCATTACTCAACTCCTCACTCGGCAATCGTAGAGGCATTGAAAGATTATGGATATGATGTAGTAAACATCAACAACGTAATATACCGATTTAAGGAACCGTTGCCAATGTTTTTCGTTGATATTACTAAACAAACATACAACGAAAATATATTTCAAATAAAAACAATTTACTACACACGAGTGATCGTCGAAGAACCTCGTAAGAAGAAAATTATACCTGTGTAATCGGTGTCAACAGTACGGTCACACTAAAAGCTACTGTAACCACACGCCTGAATGTGTCAGGTGCGGGCAACAACACGAAAGCTCTTCATGCCAGAAACCTCGAGATACACCCGCTACATGTGCAAATTGCCAAGGAGCTCACCCGGCAAACTATAGGGGATGTAAAATCTTGAAAGAATTGAGAACACTTCGAGGCTCGCGAACTCATCGCCACCAGAGAACCGTGCCAGCTCAACCTGCCGCTCCTCCATTGATGCCGCAAGATTTTCCTCCACTGCCTCAACAGCCACAGCAACCTCAGCCTACTCAAAGAGGACCAGCCCCTGTCCCGCAGCAGCAGTTACATCCCTCAGAAAGAAGACAAAACGAATATGTAAGTATGTCAGGTATGAGGCAAGGCAATTCTCAGCCGATGCTCTCTTGTGAGAATCCTCAAATTTTTACTTTACTACACGGTCTAAATAACCTTATCCAGCCTCTTTTCAGCATTCTTCAGCAGTTTGCACAATTTACTTACTCAAGCCTTCGTCCCTGCTCATGGACCGTAAAGGCTTGACTGTAGATTCTCTGTCTGTCCTTCTGTGGAATACAAATGGACTGATTCAACATAAAACCGAACTTGACATATGCTTACATGAAAAAAGAACAGACATTGCCTTGATAACAGAAACACACCTCACCTCACGTAACAAAATAAATATCCCGGACTACAGTATTTACAGGACTGATCACCCAGATAATACTTCACACGGAGGAACAGCCATTATAATCAAAACATCACTAAAACACTATCCTATACATTTACCTAAATCACCAGACATACAAGCTACTGCTATAACACTCCACACCACACAACACACAACCTTAGCAGCAGTCTATTGTCCCCCTCGGTATAGGCTGACACCTGACATGTTTTGCAGCTTTTTTCAACAACTGGGAAGACGCTTCATAGCTGGAGATGACTTCAATGCTAAGCATCAGACATGGGGGTCTCGATTATGCACACCAAGGGGAAGAAATCTTCAATCGGCTATTCATAAGCTTTCATTAAATACCATTTCACCAGACACACCGACTTACTGGCCGACATCAAGACTTAAGACCCCGGACCTGCTAGACTTTTTTGTGACTAAAGGACTGCACGCCATACCTTTCACGGTTAGGTCTAGTTCTGATCTTTGCTCTGACCATTCTCTTATACATTTGGTCCTTTTTGAAGAACCACGTCAAAAGGAAAAGCGCCCTACGCTAATTCAAGAAAATATAAATTGGGATTGTTACAAAGCTAATCTGAATATGTTGCTCTCCGTTCCCATAGCATTTAAATCTGACAATGAAATCGAGGAAGGTGTTGAAGTCTTCACGAAGAGTATCCAAGAATCTGCATGATCTTCATCCCTTCCCCAGCGCAAACGTAGTACCCAACCAAACTACCCACAGTACATTAGGGATTTGATCAGAGCAAAGAGAAGAGCTCGTAAGGTATGGCAGACCGACAGATTACCATCAGACAAACAGACTTACAATCGTATAAATAACGAACTAAAACAACAAATACTGAAATTCAAACAGACTAACTATGATACATTTCTTAAAAACCTTAATACCGGCGATGGAAGCTTATGGAGGAGAACGAGACAGTTGCTAAATCATCGTGAGGTGTCAGTGCCCCTCCGAAAAGAGAATGGTGCTTTTGCCTAGTCTGACAGTGAAAAATCTGAACTCTTTGCGAATCACCTTTTTCACCTGCGAATCGACAGTTTTTACTCCACATACAGACTACAAAGACATCGAACATGAAAGTCACATACAAAATTTTCTTGACACCCCTTTACCACTTTGCTTACCTCCATCTGCCTTTACCCCAAATGAGGTTCTGGTAGAAATCAGGAACTTACCGAAAAGAAAAGCCCCTGGATATGACCTCATCACAGCTGAGCTACTACAACAGATGCCCAGGAAAGCAATAGTCTATTTAACAACACTATTCAACGCGATACTTAGGACAACCAAAATCCCTTTGCAATGGAAATTTTCGCAAGTACTGATGATACAAAAAGCCAACAAAGATCCTAGTAGCCCTTCTTCTTACAGACCGATTAGTCTACTTCCCATTTGCTCAAAAGTTTTTGAAAAACTAATTTATAAACGTATACTGGACATACTGACAGACAATCAGATACTACCTGACCACCAATTCGGCTTTCGCTCATTACACTCAACTTTACACCAGCTACATAGAGTCACAGACTACATTTCCGTTGCACTAGAGGACAAATTATATGCTACTGGCGTATTCCTAGATGTAGCTCAAGCTTTCGACAGAGTTTGGCATAATGGACTGCTCTTCAAACTTAAATCATTTTTTCCTTCAACTTACTATCTTATTCTTCTCTCTTTTCTTTCCGACAGATTTTTTACTGTCCGGCAGGGCACAGATACCTCTTCTATACGTCCAATCAGGGCTGGAGTTCCGCAGGGTTTTTTTCTCGCACCTTTACTATATATTATCTATACACATGACATACCAACACATCCTAACATATTAATAGCGACATATGCAGATGACACAGATCTTCTCACTAGACATACTAACATACTTCAGGCTTCAGCATTATTTACAACATTTAGAAGACTGGTTTAAAAGATGGAAAATAAAACTCAACATTGACAAATCGCAACACATCACCTTCACCCTACGACACGACACTTGCCCTCCAGTCTACATAAACAACTTACCAATAACACAAACCAACACAGTTCATTACTTAGGACTCACTTTCGACAGAAGGATGACATGGGGGCCTCACATTAAGCAGAAGCGGCTGACTCTCAACAATCGACTAAGACTTCTATATTCTCTACTGCACAAACACTCTTCTTTAAAAATCCGACAAAAACTAAATACTTATACCTACTTACTAAAACCCATATGGACATACGCCTCTCAAATTTATGGAATAGCGAAACCGACTCAGATTGCAAAAATCCAGACTTTTCAATCAAAAACTTTAAGACTTATTACTCGATCACCCTGGTATGTCAGTAACAAAACTTTACATACAGACTTACACATACCAATGGTACAAGATCACATTCAGACTTCTTACATAAAATTTTTTAACAGACTTCACGGACATACTAACAAACTCATACAAAACATGGCCACGACAGACATGCCAGGAAATATTCAAAGAAGGCTGAAAGGCTAAGAGATCTCCTTAAGTAAACTCTTTTAAAATTCAAGTTAGGAGTAGATGCCAATGGGTATCGACCTCCCTCATGCCTGACATGCCCTTTATATCAATTGTTATCAAATCTGCTTATTGTCACGGGCTGAGCGACAGGTGTGGATGTAAAAATAAATGATAAAAAAAAAAAAAAAAAAATTACTATTCTTGTGTTCAAAAACACAAAAATTGCATAGCAAAATAGTTTTGCACTTTTCTCCTTTAGTTGGTTATCAAATTCGTCCAACTTGTATATTTAACCGTTTTTTAGCAATGCTAATCAGATGATATGTTTACTTATTTATAGAATCTACAAAAGTGAAGGTAGTTTAGAGGAAGAAAATTTAAAATATCGGCATTTAAGCCCAGTCAGACTATTTCAATCAGAATAAAACCTACATAATATTAAAGTCAAAGTGCAAAATGCATGGTTTAAACTTCTGGTTAGCTGATTTTGAAGAAAAAGTTTCTGTAACATCTCGGATGTATAGTACACACACACACGCCTTTTTGCGGGACTTGGTTATTTGGACTCAGGAGACCCTAAACTGTATTTCCGATGAAAACTGGAATTCGAAAATTTTCACGATCGCTATACTATACTATTTCATATATAGGTAAGTGAAAGTAAAAGAAATATAAAACAACGTACTACTTCAATTAAAAATTTAAAAAAGAGGCTCATATTAGAGATATGTTACACAACAGGATTATGCATGTTGAATATTTAGGCCAGCTATTGCTCTACATTCTTGTGTTTTATGTTATTATTATTATTACTTTTTTTTATGTTGATACGTTTTAAGATTCAGATGTAGAAACGCAGACAGACTTATTATCTGTTAGGCTGAGTTTTATGCATATACATTCTTGGTGTTCCTCTTTCTATCAGGGGTTAGAAATCAGCATGGCAATATTATTTCTGTTGTTGGTCTTACTGAATTACTACTTGTAGTCGAACCAATCCTTGAGATTTCGATTCTAGTTCATCCGTGGTCTTCATCAACATCTCTTTCCAGATATCCTTGTAAGATGCACTGTATCATTTCATATTTCTCTCCTCTCATAAGATATCCAAAATACTGCTACTTTCTTGAATTAATGGTTTTCATGACTTCTTGATCTCTCCCCATCTTTTTAATACTTCTAGGTGTTTTCCAATTTTCAATCCTCTTATAAACTTCTCATGTTCCGGGTCACAATCGTTAAGGCTGAATTAGAGATTATTAGCACCCTCTGATCATTTAAATATAATTAATTAAAATCTAACCATTAATTTAATTTATTATGCGAATCAAAGAATTTAATTTTGAAAAGTACTTTCTTTCAAGCATCTGGAAGGAAATGTCGCCAAGCCATGCTCTTGATTAGGTCTCTGTACATGTATTTATTGATATTCTGGTTGATACGTCAAACGATATGGACCAATCATTTCCTCATCTCTCTTTGGACCAAATATTTGACTTTTAATTTTAATATTTTTACAACTGGTTAATATGATTTATCTTAAAATTTGTTTTCTTGGGTAAGTAAAGCCTAAACTGATTTCATGCAAATATTGTTAATAAATATAAATAAATAATATTTCCTTTCTATTTTTCAACTTGAGGAAGTTCTTCATCTTTGTCATCTCATAGTATTTTTTTATTCTTTATTCCGGTTCTAAATATCTTGAAACGTAAGCCCTCAAATTTTGAGTGGGGAGGGGTGGGCTATTTTTTTGTATTTGTTCGGTCGATTACAAGGGTTCATTATTGAAAATAATACACCAAAATAAAAAAAATATTAGGTAAAATGTAAATAATTGTAAATTATGCTTATACTTTTGAAATATAATAGTTTAAATTATTTAAGTAAAATAATCTATGTTGACCTAGTTTATTCATTTATTGTTATTTTATTTTAGTCTTGAAAATGAGGAAAATACCCCGAAACGTGGAATAAATGATGTAAAAAGTTTTTAAAAGAATAAAAAGTAAATGGAAGTATGTAATACTTATTTAAATTAATAATTTTTTTTTAAATGAATAAAAAAAAGATAGCGAACATGTTTATTTACAAACACATAAACAAACACCTCGAAGTAAACAAGTCTAATCTAGTTGGTTTCAACTTTCAATGATAAACTCTGACCATGCCTACTCTGTTCTTCAGTCAAAATATTATTCCTAACACTACAGATAAAAACGGTCAATTTCCAAGGAAGTTTCCAGCTCAGTTGTAATTTTAATCATTCATTGATGCTCATATGTAGTCTGTATAAAAACATGAATTTATGAAAAGACATTTTAAATCGTCATGCATTCTCGTTGGGGAAAACAGTAATGGATGATAAGTACACAGATATATGGGTGGAGGGAGTAGATGACACCTGTGGATCAGAGTCTAGCATAACAGCCTTCTATACATAAGGTCGCCAGTAAAAACCTGGCGGGTGGCACTAGGATTTTTAATTGGAGTAAAAAATCCTTAGTTATACCGTTCCTCGGAGGGTGACGTGAAAAGATGGTCCCGAGCCTGTGCGATGTCAGGTACTCCTGTACTCCCCCCTGTAGCATGGTCCGATTAGCTACAGCAGCATAAAGTGACGTTCAATGAACAAACAAGAAACAACTACACCAATGGCTAAATAAAATTCTGGTGTTAACAAGATAAACATAAATGGCTCTTATGGGCTTAGTGATAATTCACCTTTCAGAAATAATAAAAGTTTATTTATCAATTTAGCACTAGTAGAATACTTCAGAAACAAAATGTTAAAAAAACAACTTTATGTGGTAAAGATAACTAAGAAAAGATGTCATTTGATTACAAAAATTATGTAATTAATTATTTTTTCATAGTAACCTTAGAGCTGTTGCGTATATCTGTGTTGTCTAACAAGATGGCTGCCATAGTGGTAGAATCTGCCATCTCTACTACAGTATTTCTGATTTGATTATTATTATTCATTTTATTTTTCAGCTTTATGATAAAGCAGATTAAGAGTAAAAAAAGTATTTTGATTAAACAATATTTTAGTTGGATTTAAAATGAAAATGGTCTTTAAAATTTATTTATTGGAATTTATAACTGTATAATGGAATACAAGTAAATTGGAATGAAATATAAAAAAGGCATGAAAAACATGTAGAGAAGCTTCCCAATGGAAGCACTCTAAAAATATTCTAAACTAGAAGGCCTCGGGGCCATCTCCTTTTCAGACGCTCCGGAGGATTGTCAGGAATTGAAGAGGAAGAAAGGATTGAAACTAGAGGATTAGGGTGAGAATGGAGTTTGTCATGAAAGGAATGGTATCTAGATCGGGCCAAATCAGCCACATACGGAACATTAAGGTGGATCTTTATGGATTAGTTCATTCGTGACAAAGGAGGATTTTACAAAGAATTTTGGATTGTAGGGATTGGATACGGGAAGATTTCGATGGTTTAGTAGAGCCCCAAAGCTCTATTCCGTAAGTCCATATGGGCCTTATGATAGTCATGTAGATGAGTCTTTTGCAGTTAAGTGGAAGATTATAACGTTTGTCTAGTAAGTGTTGAAGTAGTCGAAAACGTCGTGCAGTTTCTTGTCGTTTCATTCTTGTATGAAGGTTCCAAGTGTGTTTGTCAAGGTGCAGTCCTAGATATCGGATCTGTGTGATACACAAGTGTCATCAGCATAGGTAGAAAGGAAAGTGTTTGGATGGGATGGGATCTCAGCTGCATAAACTGTATAAAGAATAGGACCTAGGATACTGCCTTGAGGATCACCAACAAACTTACTAAAAATGAATGAATAGGAATTATTATGATTTACTTTCAAGAATCTGACAGTAAGGTAGGATGATAGGGAAGTCTGTAGGGGGAAGGAAATTGCGGAGTTTGTAAAGCAATCGCGGGTGCCAGACTCGGTCAAAGGCCTCTTCTACGTCGAGGAATGCTCCCGTGCAGTACAAACCGCGCTCTAACGCAGACGAGACAACGTCCACCACACGATGACATTGCTGGATAGATGAAAATTTTAAAATTCTATATGCCCAAATAATTTCATTCACAATATTAGAAAATGTGAGTGCAGTTTGTGAGTTCTCCTCACCTGAGCGAGTTTCAAGCGTACTTTCTCTCTAATGGTAGCTAACTTATCCATATCTCGATAAGTACTGTAGATGATTGTTTAGTAATTTTGAAGTTTTTTTTTTTTTAGATCTGGATCATTTTTAAATATATCACAACCTGATATGGATGAAGGATGAAAACCAGGTCATACTTCAGCTTTTTAGTTCTCCTAATGATAAATATGTTTTACGAAAATGCCTAGCCGAATTATAGATCATATGTTGCGTAGCTATGAGGTACAGTAAGTCGTGCAGATATCAGAACACATGAAATACATATAATGTGTTGATTTATTAAGATGACAAACAAATGCATGTGTAACGTAATTGGACAATTCATTTTTAGTACAAGGATGTGACAATGTTTTTTCTTATGATTTATTCTATGTTGGTATACTTTCATTGAGCCTTTTATCTGTAGATCTGTTATTTCATGATTTATTACTATTACATCTCGAAAACAGAATACATACCAGTTCATAATGCTAGTGTTTCTTTTATATTATTTAGTTGAGCGATCTGCTTCTCATCGAGAAGCTTATCTGACAAAAAAGTTCGTAAAAGTATGTAAATAACGAATAATAGCGCCTCCACATCAAATTTTATATTTGCTGAATTAAATACAGCTTTGGGGAAGAAGTTGGTTGAGGGTACAGTCAAATTAAGAAACAATTAAGTAGAAACTTAATTTAATAGTGCCTACGTTTCAGCCTAAATTGCATTCCCTTTTTCAGGGCGATTGAAGGAGTGAGAACCCAACAATCATTGTTTGAAAGTTTTTGACAAAATTGTTGCTCTTTATTGTGGGCTTAAGAAGCGATTTAATAATTTTATGATGTTTCAGGTTTTGATTTGTATGAACCGCTACCATCGTACTAATTATATCATGTTAAGGTTTTTACCGTAGACTTATTTTAATCACCATTACCTTATTTTAATCACCGTATCACCAGACCTCAAAAACTTAATATCAGCTCTCCTATGAGCTAATAAAATTAAAATCAGCGTAGGAACTCACACTACAAGCCCCATCAATGTTCCACAGGAAGGTCCTTTGTCACCGTCGCTATTTAACTTGGCTAAGAAAAGTTTTCAAATGAATTTGGCTACAAATTAAGAAGTGAACAAGATAGTGTGGTCCTTACAGGTTTCGCGGATGATCAGGCTGTCTCGGTGCGTAACAGGGGTGCTGCGGAAAGAGTTATAAATAGTGTGATAAGGATCTTCGTGGAGATTGGTTTGAGCATAAATCCACTCAAAAGTGTGGGAATTGTGCTGAATAAAGGAGAGCTGGAAGCAACGACGCTCTCCCTTGATAATGGAGATAGCATTCAAACTCTGAAGCAAGGAGACAATATAAAGTATTTAGGATGCTCATTTTCGGGAGAGCTGCGTTTAAATGAGGATTCGGTGACAAAGTTAAACGAAAATCTGAATAAGCTTGTTACCTCTTGCTTACTGAAACCTAAGAAAAAGCTTAACATTGTCAACTAATACTTGTTCCCGGGTCTCACATACCCCCTTCAAACTGCTCCTCTCACGAAGCTGCGTCCAGAAATATTAGAGACCATTGACACCATGATTCGCAGGAGTGTAAAGGCCATCATTGGACTCCCTGCGAACACCTCCACGGCCATGTTATACGCTCCCAGAAGGTACCGAGGATTAGGATTGATCCGATGGCAATGGGAGGCTCCTTTACAACACTGGTCCATTGCTCAGCGACTGTCCAATGTGCCGGATGTCCTGTTCCAATCGACTATTCAGCCGAGGTTGCTGAATGTGCCGAGAGATTGGGGGTTGAGCAGGGACACCGGAGTATGAGAGCTCTACGGCAGTCGCTACGAGAAAACTCGTTTGAGGAATGGGCCAACTGCAGGTGGCAGGGCATTGGGGTACGACATTTTAAAGAAACCCCGAAAGCTAATAAGCTTCATGTACGAAAAGCAGATGCTTTCGGGGTCTGGATGTTCTAATGAATCTAATGATCTGAAGCTTAACATTAACTATGCACCCCTGCGTGGAGTCCCAGGTGTTGGCGGACAGGTTAGAGATGTTGGATCCTTCTGTCGAAAATATAACAGAGAGCCTAAAACACCACCTCACGTGCTAGAGAAATGTCCCAACAATTGCTCCTGATAACACGCCGATATCACAAAGTAAAACATGAGTTAATGAGGCTCCTTAAGGAAAGAGACTTTGCCTGCTTTGAAGAAGTATACTGCGTGGATATGGATGGATCCACGCGATACACTGATATCGTGGCATTTCCTAAGACCGGAAATTCAGCTATCATTCTGGATCCCACTGTGAGATATGAATCCAACGACATTGAGCAGGCAAGTAAAGTGGAAAGGGAAAAGAGAGAAATCTACGAAAAATTTATCCCTTTCCTTAAGTAAAAGTTCTGCGAAAGCTTCAGCGAGAGAGACTTCAACGTCAGAGGCCTATGGTTCGGAGCACGCAGAACTGTACCTAGTTCAACAAGGAGCTTCATGGAGGATATAGGTGTCGATGTCGAGGACGTAGCAAGGATAGCAGAGAATATAGTGCTTGACTCCCTGGGAATTATACACCATCACATTTACTCATTGCGAATGAAGCGGGGATCGATGGAGGGACATGGGTGGGTATGTTTTTATTTATGCTTTAATCATTTAACTTTCTATTGTGGTATTATTATTATTATTTTATCATATTTATTGTATATGCTGGAGATTTAATATTGAAGCGGAGTTTCATATGGTTGCAATAAGCATATGTCATGTGATAATTATTATAATCATTATTAATATATATTTTTTTTGTTATATACATATATTTGAATAAGCTTCGAGAGATAAACAAGAAAAAAAAAAAAGATTAAAATGAGAAAAATATTAGGAAAAAAGTGTTAAAAGGAAAAAACTGTTAAAAGAAAAAAAATAATTAAAAGGAAAAAAAATGTTAAAAGAAAAAAATTATTAATCTATTTTTATGTATATTGCATGCTAAGATTTTTAAGATGTTAATATATTTATATAAAAAAATTGTCCATTAAGGAAAAAACAAAGTAAACTGTGTTATTAACAATCCAATTAAGTTGGGCAGCACCACTTGTTGATTAAAGTGTATCTCTCTCTCTCCAGTTCCTCTTTCCGAACTCCTGCCAATATCCGAATCTGTACTTTCAAACCAATCGAATCAAAAAGATATCAAATAATCATCCAAAAAAAAAGAAAAAAAAAAAAGGTCAAATCAGAATTTGTACAATATACAATCATTATATGAAACCCTCTAGTAATAAAAACAGATCTCTCATACATAGTTTTATCTTTTTAAAGAAATCACTTTTCAGCTTTAAGTATAAATATTTATGATAAGAATAAACCCCCGAAAATCGTATCTTTTACCTTGTGAAAATCGATTCGTTTCAATGAGATAAAAAACAAAATTAAAATTGGATTGATAGCAACGGGATAAGTCAATATATTCTTTGTAGAATGCGGCCATTTTAGATTATATCACAGTTATAATCCACGTCAAAGAGTCCCAATGAAATCCATTTAAATAAACATGCTTTTCAGTAGAATTAAATGAGTCCATTGCATTCTTTCCTTAGTTACATTTTCCAGGGAAACACAATGCTATCGGATTAGAGAAAAGAAGGAATAATTCAAGTGGAAATAAACCAGTATATCTCAAGAATTATTGACAGACTGATTCACACAGAATCACGGGTATTAGCAGAAGAGGAACGCGGCCCCTTCTAAAAATATTGGGACAGTGAAAACTATTAAGAATAAATGAAAGAAAAAGAAAATGAAGTAATAGGATAAAGATTTGGTTGGTAACTGTTTTCATTTCCAATGCTTTATTTCCAAATTTATATAATAAGAGAGTGCTAAGAAAAACATACATGTTCAACTCACTAAGAATCCCTATATTACTAACCAATTTTGTTCTCTGCTTACAAAAATCCTGCGACAGCTCTTTCGCAGAATCCCACAGTAGACAATATGATGAAAGCTTGAAATTAACTCACTTAAATAAGTTTTGTTAACTAATCTGAAATTTTTATCGTTTTAATTAATTAATTATTTAAATTTATTGATATTTAAAAATGATATCATTATGAAATAGATAAAATGGTATCCATCTTTTGTAACATAAAATGAATTATACAGGTCTTATTTTTCCTCACAGCTTATTTTTAATTTTTTAGAGATCTGGCAGATCCATGCCCAGAACATGTTTTTCGTTTTGATTGTGTTGAAACGAAAAACAATGAACTACCCATGTTCTGCCTGATCACCCAGCGCTGAGGAAACAGACTATATGTATAAAAATATCCTAAACGTATCTTTTCAAATAAAATATACATTTTCTAACATGCTTTCGGATTATTGAATAAATTCTATGCTTCAGAAATTAAAGAGAAAGGAAATGAACCCCCTTTTTTTTTTTTACAAAACAACTCTAGAAAGCTGGAAAATTACGATTTTAAGCTATCAAAACGATATAATAAGATCAAGCAAGATAAAGTCGAAGTATCTTCCATCACATGATGGAAAATACCTTCTGTGTAATAAAATACACATCAATATTTCTGCTTTATTTATAATTGAAAAAAAAATGACGCCTTGATCATTAATATTAATAACAATATACTTACGAACCTCAGGTTCGATGCCGAAAACACCAAATGTTACCCACAAAGATTAGCCCAATCATCACCGTCCAAGCTCAAGAACCTGAGATCAGGCATAGAACAATCCTCCACCGAGCCTCGGGCACCTACCAGTCGGTTCAGCGCATACTAACTTTTTTCGGAATTCGTTCTTCTCTGAGCTTAACAACTTAAAACGTACATTTAAGTCGTAGGGGTGTAGTCAACTTATAATGTTAACAAGGTACAAGCCCCATTATTCCGCGCTATGAAACCTTCTAAATTCTCCATTGGTCTCATCTCTTGTTATTGATTGACGTCTCGGTAATTATTTTTAAGAACATTTTTGTGAGTAATAATGTCCTGCTAATATATTAATATGTTTATTTACCTGAAATTCCATCACAAAAAAATGACCCTTTTTGTTTCTTTGCACACTTTCCGTCTTCACTTAAGAAAATTATAGCTCCTGTTGGAAACAATTACTTTAAAAATAATCTTGTTCCTTAAAAAAGAATAAAACATATTAATATTCACAAAATTAATGGGAATTAAAAGCTTCGAAATCAATTCTTTCAAATGCTCTGTTGTCAGGCAATATTTGTTACTCTTTGAAGTGAAAATATCTTTTTTTTTTTTTTTATAATTGAGATGCTTTTTTGTTTTTATTTAATGCTATTTAATATGTAATTATATTTTTCCGGTGGCGCGACACGCCGTGTATTCTTCTGGGAGAATAAACAAGCGTTACTCGATGAAATTGTAAGCTAGGGTCATCACTCCCTAGCCCTCTTTTCGTGAGTGGCCACCATTTGGCTGACGGGTATCACTTAACCGGGAGAGAGGCTATGAGTGAATTATCTTTTAATTTAGTGCTTGAAAAAGTTCTTCCGAGACTGGGATTCGAGCTCACAACTTTTGGCGTGGGAGACTAGCGCGTTAGCCACTCAGCCACAGGTTTCCCTTATTATAGTTGTATAAGTAAACAATATATGGGGTAATTAATGAGAAAATGAACTTTTTTTCAGCTTGATTTTAATTTATTTTTAAAAAATCTTTTCTAGCAACATTTTATCATTATTTTTTAATAGTTCAAAGTTTCTGGCTCAGTGATTTGTACCTGAAATCACACCGTTTTCTTGTTTACCTAAGCCTGTATTAAGAAATTCTCAGGAAGGTAATGAACTATATTATATAATTGACGCAAACAATATCGAATGGAAAGTTCAAGGACTGGGTCCCTTAGTTTGGTGTCTGCCGTTAGTTATCTAAATGTCTTCCGTCACTATTATAGAAAAAAAGAGAGAGACTCAAAGTTTAAATGAAACTTATTGTAAGGGAATATCTCTATTAACCTTTGTCATATACGTAGACTTTCAGCTCAGAATAAAAGTCTTTTACTGAGATTAACTTCTGCAGACAATAGAAAGATTAAAGGAAGGAATTTATTAAAATTAATCAGGCTCTTTTGAAGTGGTTAGATCCTCAGACAAAATGAATATATATATAAATATACAATAATTCTAATTGGAATTTCAACGAAATAATTAAATCACAAGTATCTCATCGATTCTGAAGTAGATTATAATTACCAACCTTTTAATCTATCATACTAAGATTTGAGCATAATTTAATTTAATTTCTTAGTCATATTTTGAGGCGTGTCATAGATCGAGTTTTTTTATGTTATTTTATTTACTAAATTTACTACTCGGCTTGATAATACAACAAGTAAATATGCTAAGGGATAAAATACATGAAAAAACAAGTCGTGAAAATGCCTTATTGGCAGCACGGCATCTAGTACGGCAGACAGTAGATGATCTAAACCAGAACTTCTCGAGGCCATTTTCTTTTCAGAGACCTGGGAGGGTTATCAGGAATGGAGCAGGAAGCAAGGACAGAGCTCAATGATTTAAAAATTACGCGTAATTTAGTTACAAATATTACCTATGAATTGCTTCTGTTTATTTTAATGTATTGTAATTTGACAGTAATGTAATACTGATTATAACCAACAATAAATTATTATTGAAAAAAAAGAAAATAAACTTTATTTACATATTTACAAATTGATAAAATATGTACAAATGATTTCGGATGAGACATCCTTAAAATCAGCAAAATGTTTTGTACGAAAATGTTAGCCTGAATGACTAAATATGTGGTAAAATTAAATTGAGATTATATATGGTTGTAGGACAAATTATACAAAAAACCTACAAATAAAAACGGATAATACAATTGAAAATATAAAATTTAGAAATCAAAACAAACTAGCTTAAGTTAACAACACATGTTTAGTTCTTTTATGAGTGTAGCGTTTCAGAGAAGTTTTATTATAATTACCGATTTCCTATTTTATTATTGAAGGAGTGTTCATAAGTACTCCTTTCACACGCTAAAGAATTTGAACCTTTGAAAAGTAATTATTTCCTTATTCGTTTCTTTGGCATGAGAACGGCGATAAATAAAATTGAAACTATTGAAAATAAAATGGTTTTAGGTTTGTGGTAGTTCGGTACTCTTTCTGAAACATTTTTTATTTTAAGGATATTTTAGAAATATCTTACTGATAACAGGGACAAATTTATACCAATCAGAAATGTCAATAGTAATTAATTATCTTTAATGTTCAAAAATATCATTTAATTATTCATATCTGATTGGTTGCTAGAGTCCGTCCATTGATTTTTTTTTTTTTTTTTTTTTTTTCACTTTGAGTTTAACGTCCTTGGCAACTCTAATTCGGAAGACACGAGAGACTATTTTAAAGGCTACTGACCCGTCTAGGCTTGGTTTCAAGTTACGCATAATCCAAAAATCTAATATCAAACAATTTTGTCCATCCGTCGTACATTGAAAACCATTTTTGAGGTTGCACTCTATATAAATTATCAGTGAAATCTTAAATTCATTAAAAAACACTAGAATTTTTAAAAATGATGTTTTAATTAGGTGTTTATCTTTTTTTTTTTTATACTTATGTATCTGCATCCTATGGATTATATATGTAATTTGGTGTAAAAATACATTGTAAGAGTAAAATGGATTTTAATATAGAAAAAACATTTTCACAGCTTTTTACCATTTAACTTTACATAATATCCTAGAGCAATAAAGAATTTTATAGCACCAATCAAATGTCACACAGAAAGCGATCTATCGCAATTATCTGGGTTCTGCTGAGCAAGGGATAGAAATCGAGGAACATGCAGAAAAAGTGAGAAAATACTTGTCTGTTAAAAACACCGATACTTCTCAATAATGCGCACAAATGAGTCAAAGGTTAAAAATGAGTTAAAGTATCCGTTTTTGATAATATCGTAAAATACATGAATTTAATATGGTTCCTCTTGCACGCTGATTTTTATTTTTTTAAATTGCTGTAACGTCTCACTCTGGTATATACGATTCTAAAATCTGAATTTTCAGTTTGATTAAAAAAAAGTTTAGTGTTCCCTATATTTTCCCTTTCTACAGATTTTATATATATGTAAGGGAAAGCTGAAACGACGATGGTGATGAAAAAAAAAATATATATTTATATATTTGAGATTTATACTTTAAATATTTGTGCTTTAATTTAATTGTCAAATTTCGCACATCGTGCATCAACCATTAAATATATAGTGAATGAATCAGCGACCCTCAACAAAGATTATTTCAAAACATTACGTATTTGAAATAATAAAACTAATGCTTCGACTGATCCTGGATTTAGGATGAGATGAGTTATTATCAAAACAATATTTACATTTTATGGCTGTACTATTTTTAATCAATAATATAAATATTTACTGCTAATTGTCTAAGAAAAGAAGGATCTTCCAAATCATGATGAATTAAGGATGGCAATATCCTTTTCTCCTAAAAACTATTCATTCACGGAACGAATATTGTCTTTAAATAGTTTGATGTATATTGGGATAATCTTACAAAATCCATATAATATAGCCAGTTCTAAAAATGTAAATCATATGTATAGAATTGTAGACAACACTACTTTTTTTAGGCCCTAGGATTTTTTAATCGGAGTAAAAAATCCTTAGTTATGCCATCCTTTGGAGGGCACGTTAAAAGATAGTCCCAAGCCTGTGCGATGTCAGGTACTCGCTAAAGATCCTAATAAAACTGGATAGGCAAAATTTAGAAATCCCACTGTAGTATCGTCCGACTAGTCCTAGTAGCATACAAAAACAAAAACCTGTACTACAGCCCATGAAGGGTCTTTGGCTCAGTACATACAAAGATTCGTGCTGTTTGGCAAGTGAGAGTGAGTAGGCCGAGATCACTCTTAGCCGCCAGAATTTTTCCCAAATTATGGATACCCATTTTAAAGAGACTGGGTCTACCCCAGGAGGTTCTTCATACCCTAGGATCGCCCCTCGCTGATTTTTTTTTCCTTTCTCTGGCGTGACAGGCCGTGTAGTCCCATGGCCTCGTGGTGTAATATCCTGGGAGAATAAACTCACGAATTACGATGAGATTTTACAGTGTAGGGTTATCACTTCTTACGTCTATTTTTGTGAGTGGCCACCCTTTGGCTGACGGGTCTCACATACCCGGGGGAGAGGTTGTGAGTGAATCCACATTTTTTTAAATCCTTATAAAAGCCCCCCGGGACTGGGATTCGAACTCAGAACCATTAGCATGAGGAACTAGCAGTGCTAGCCACTCAGCCATGGGCTCCCCTCCCCCTCCCCCTCCTCCCCTCGGCTGAATTAAGAGAATAAATAATATTCTGCCATATCCGGGATTCGAACCCAGTACCTGGAGAACAGTAGACTAGTGTTCTATCCACTACACCGCACCGCTCCTTAGCATAGTAGCATAAAGTGACGTTAAATGAATAAAACAAACAAACCTACTTTCTTTTTTAAATAACGTCTTTATCAAATCACATAGATGTTTACAGTGCAAGTACTTCTACTGATTTCTCACAATCCCACTAAAGCAAGCCTTTGTGTGGTAAAGGAGTTCAATTATGAAGCTAAATATGGTTTTCGGTCGTTAGTCCTTAAATCTGGCAAGAAGTAACAGATTGATACATGTAGTATAGGCTGCAAAAATTATATGCAGGATTTAAGAAAAAGTAGTAGTTAAAAGCATGAGACTCAATTTAGGAACAGGAACGTGTCATTGACAGCACGAGCGGTTGATATAACTGTCATTGATACAATTAGCTCTATACTAATAATAGAGTTAGTTGATATCAATATCAATGATGCTAATAATAAACTTACTTAAAATTAATACTAATAATAGGTGTCACCTGTGCTATAGTGGTTTGCATAACAGCCTTATGTGACTACGATCGCGGGATGAAACGTAGTAGGGAGTAAAAAATTAATGTGAGTGAAAAATCCTTGGTTATACCTTCAATCGGAGGGGACATAAAATCGCATTCCACACTAGTGCGATGTCCGGTACTCGTTAAAGGTCCCTACACTAATTAAATCTGAATAGGTACAATTTAGAGCTCAGTTTAGCATCGTCTGATCAGATTCTAAAATATTTAGCCTTCCAACAATATATTATACATCTGTGTTGCGGTACGTATGTTAAAAAAACAACAAAAATTACATTAAATACATATTTTCACTCGTTTCTCCTTTATTTGGATATCAAAATCGTTCAACTTCTACATTTCGCCGTTTTATATCAACCTTAATAGGATTACATGAGTAATTCTTCTTAATCTATAAAATTAAAGGTACTTTAGAAGAAGAAAATTTAAAATATCAGCATTAGACTATTTCAACCTGAACGAAACCTGCATAATATTAAAGCCCATTAAATTTTACATTAATATGGTGAGTTTAATCAAAATCGTTTGAGCCCTTTTTGAGGAGATCGTAAAAAGGTGGTGCAAATCGCATAGTATAAAGTAGCACTTTCGGTCGTGAAAAAGTTCTCAGGCGTATAGTTGTCTTGAATATGAAATTTTTGTTTCGTAACTCTTTTCGTTTTCGCTAGACCTACCTAACACACACACACAGACCTTTTTTCGAGACATGGTTGTTTGGACTCAGGGAACCCTAAAACGTGTATTTCCGTTGAAAACTAGAATTGAAAAAATATCATGATCGCAATACTTTCCCTCACTACACATTTCATATATAGGCAAGTGAAAGTAGAAACAAAATAATAAAGAGTAAATTATATGGTCGTACATCATAAATAAATACTGTTCACTTTTTTGTAAATATACTTTGAACTCATGGCTTTAGCTTTTTCTTTCTTTTTCCTATACAAAGTTCTTTTTTATTTTCAACAAACATAAAATTGTCAGACAATTTTAAACTCAACTTTTTCATTCATTATTTAATGATTATGCAATTTTATCATTGTGTTGTTGGTGAAATAAATCAGTTTGATGAAAGAAAAGTGATTTCAAAAATATACATACAGAGTAGTTCAGCAGTTTTGGAATAAAATAATTATGGGGTGATAGTCGATGGCGTGTTAGGAGCGTGATAATAGATGATAGGTATCGTACATCAGTCCTTCATACTACATATTTAAATTGTAATCGATTTCGAACAGACCTTACGCAATCCGTCATCTATGATGAATGTATAATGATTCTAGATTTCTGTTCGGAAGCGGTGTGGGTTAGATTCTTACTTGGGTCGGATTTTATTATTTATTTGGAAGGGCAATGACGATTAAATCCATACTAATTATTTAATTATTCTTAATATTTGTTCAAGGTAGATATACCTACATACTTAATATTACATACTTTTAATTCATTTATTAGAACTGCCTTGAGGCAATACTGGTATTCGCATCTGTGGAAAGTACCGTAGATACAACCCACAGTTGCTTTCAAAAACAAACTATATTAATGTCTGTGCCCATAATTATGCTCCATACACGCGAATCTCAACTATGTTATCTGATTTACAACTTCGATTCATAAAAAAATATACATAATCGTTAGTACATTTTTTTCCTTACTTCCCACTGCGACAACCCTATCATTCGAAAAATAGGCGACTGACAAGACTACTATTAAACGTTAAACTCACAAACGTACGAAACATATAGTACTTCATTAATTTTGTAATATAAAAATTTATTGGTTTAGTTTATATGCATCACACCATCAGTATGTTATTTTTTTTATGTTAAAAACATGTCTTTATTTACCATTGTGTTAATTAGTAATTTTTTTTCACTTTAAATCTTTTTTATTTTTTAGGTTTTTTTTTTTTAAATAGATTTTTCCTACTGTTTCAAACTAACTTAGGCTATTAATACCATTAACCCCGCTTGTACATACTATTTAGAGTAACATGTAATTGGTGTGCAACACCACAACATGTATAAATTCTGAGGCTTGAAAATTCTTGTGAAGATAAAAATCTTAAAAAAAAAAAAAAAAAGTCTGTGCACACAGCATGCTTTCTTCTAATCTTGAGGCAGTAGTCAGCGGTCTTCCCGGATCCAAGAAATGACTTGGACCGACACGTTCCTTCCATATACGAATGCTTTGTAGCATAGGTAGCTCTCAATGAGATCTCTGTCTGTCAGAACGTAGATTCGTGTATCCCTCAGTAGCTTTGTTTTCAGTTCCACATAAGCGGTACAGACAAGGATGATATGCTCGGCGGTCTCCGGAATCCCACAACTGTGGCATAGTGGACTGATATTTTTAACGAGCTTTGCTTGGAGACCCCAATGCTCCGCGAGGAACTGCGAAACCCAGTATGATCCATTTATCTTCCTATATTGATCGCACGCTAGGAAAGGGTAGCACCTTTTGGGGTCGTCACCCATCGATTGTTCCATTTTTGTTTCCTCCTAGAGAATTTCCTTCAATCTACTGAGTTCTTCTCAATTTATGCATTTTTACAACTTTGGTGTTGCTACTGTCATCACGAGTGTATGTAGGACAGAAAATCTTTTGGAAGGGCCCATGTTGGTAAAAAATATAACTCATTTTTCCAAACACTGTTTTCAATCATATTTATTTGAAATTAAATAGAGGCTTAGAAAAAAAAATTAGTATTTATTTGTCACTCCAAATTTTAGGGGAGGTGTACCTACATAACTCTCCCTTCTCAAGTTTTGACTCCCCCTCCATTTTGGTAAGAAAAAAACTATATTTAACTGCCGTAAGATAGATCAGCTGATGCAGCAGGTGATAACAGTAGCACTTCAATTCGTCTCTGTGATTTTTGGCTTTTCAGAAGGTTTTCAATTGAGTACAGTCTCGAAAACTTCACCAGCTTTTTAGAGATCAACAGCAGTAGAGTTTGGAGTATTATTTCGGTAAGTAGTGTTATTTTGTTACTGTAAAAAGTGAATGCAGGGTCAATAGGCTTGGCAAAAAGGGTCACCATTTTTTCTCATATCAGCTGATTGCTGGTATCGGGAATACATATTTATTACTTATTTCCTATTCCCATTCTTACTCAACTATCTTTTTATATGACATGCGATATTCTCATCAAGTAATTTCTTCCAAAACATCAAGTAAAAGATCAAGATCAGCTGGTTCAAATTCGTCTCCCACTAAACAAAGACCCCGTCGTGATAACAATAAGTATCATGATAACAATAACCTCTCATGTGCGGTGTGTTTGTGGCTATGGCGCCCTCACTCAGCTGACCAGTGATGCGGCTGAGAGGGAGGCGGACTCCGACGGTTTCCTTACAAATTGTAAATATTGTATATAAGTATGAGTGTGTTCATGTTTTGTTTATTTATTTGTTAACCTAGTATTTATTTAATTTATAAATTTTGTTATTATATACCTTTATTAATTTTAGTTTCATTTTATGTAATTCGAATTTTCTTTTGTTTACATTGTAAATATTGTATGAATGTTATCATGTAGCAATATTAATATTGTCCATTGCGACATACTGTAATATATCCGAATAAATAAATAGTTTCTGAAACTTCCGTAAGAGAGGCAAGTATTTAAAAATAAAAATTCTAGATTGTTTTGGTAACATATATCAATACATATATAAATATTATTCAATTTAGAACTCATTCGACATGCCTTAGAAGTATTCGACTCCGTTGCAAAAATCGAAAAACCGTCAACCAATCAGGTCAATAAACTTGCTCGCTATGTTTATGAAAAAGTAGTACATACTAACAAAAACTGGCTGTAGGAAAACGAATTAAAGCTTTTTTTTTTTTTTTTTTTTTTTTTTAACAACAGCAATTTTTATTGAGTAAAATTACAATCTGTCCCAATTTGGACATTAATAGTAGTGCTGAAAGATATCATACATACTACATTCATACAATATTAAATATTAAAGTTTATTACGAGGTGTTCGGTAAAATTATAGAACAAAATCCGCACGAATGATCTGAAATCCAATTAAAAAAACGGAATCCTTTAATTACCTATTTGAATGCTAAACAAACCTTAATACAATGTATGCAAAAGTATATGTTACAGCCGTCATTTAGATTTGTCTACATAATGATAAGGAACCTAATTTAAAGTAAAACGAGACATTAAATTTTCGATTTTAAGGCCACATTTTTTATTACTTACTCTACGAATATAAAGTGAGTAGTAAGGAAGCAAAAAACGCAGTGAAGCAGAGGAAAACGCTTTTAAAAAGTTTTTGTTATTCTACTATGATTTAATATATATATTGCTATGTTTTTGACCGGAGGCTTTTCTAAGGCAGCGTAACTTCAAAAACTAGCTTAATTGATATATTTAATCAATATTTAAACTATATCTGATGAAACCATTGGATTTCCTTTCCAAAGGTTTCGTGTTTACCAACCCATTAGGTGGCATGCAGGGTAATATTAAATTAGACATGTTTTACTAACATGACATTATTATTTAAAACAACTTAACACATATACAATATAATTAAACTATGCCTGAGAATACTGAGGGACATTATAGTTACACTTGCCATACAATATTACAATTAACGCAAATACCTTTAAAACACTTTGTCGGCTGGCGAAGGTGGAATCATCTTAGGCGCCCATTCTCTGCTTCATCTTCCAGCTGCTCTCTCTGACCCCCAGACGGACCTTGCTTCTTCTTGAGGATGGAACTCGACTCTCCTCTTGCTGGAATAAGACTCGCCTTTTTCGAATCATCTCCTCGTCGTCACCTTGGGAGGGGCTGATATGGGAAGTGCCCCAAGCCGGGAGTCCTTTGTCATAGTGTCTAGGAACTTTCCCGAGGTATCGCTGGGGGGCCCCATGGATATAGGTAAACGCCTTTTGATGTTTTACCAACAAAGGCTTATTAACTTTTATTTAATTAATATAATAGTTATCTAATAAAGAATTTCCATCCTTCAGTATTCTCAATACATTACAATACAATACAGTATTTAAAAAATATATAAAAAAAAAGAGTAAGGAGTTATAAAAATGTGTACGTAAAAAGTTTTTATTAAATACAAAGTGCGAATGAAAGTTTTATTTTCATTGTTCTATTTTAATTATATAACGAGTACATGATAAGGAAGGGCAATGATGAAGGTGGTTTAATTGGACGATGAAAAAACCAAACGTAAGCTGTAAGTAGAATAGCTTAGTACTAATAAATAATTTTACTTACTATTAATAAATATACAGCATTAATAAAATATGTTGAATTCTTTGGTATTAATTAATTAATTTGTTTGTTATTTGTTACTTATATCTTTAGATATGGGAGGGATCTATTTCACCGGCTTATATTTCATTTTGTGATGTTTTAAATTAACATATATGGCGAGAAGTAAATATAATACGTAAAATTTCGCTATCGGTCAGCCTCTTACTCT
This sequence comes from Piezodorus guildinii, assembly GCA_023052935.1. Classification (NCBI taxonomy): domain Eukaryota; kingdom Metazoa; phylum Arthropoda; class Insecta; order Hemiptera; family Pentatomidae; genus Piezodorus; species Piezodorus guildinii. The sequence continues at coordinate 71,609,708 of CM041293.1, forward strand.
GTAGATTATTTCCATGTCCAACGAATAAAGTTCTTTAGTGTCAGAAGCTTATTTTATTCAGTCAAATTTACACCAGTAAAAGCAAGCATGCCTATAATTACGTTCCAGCTTTAATGTAAACGCAATCTTGTATATCGTCAGAACGCATTTGTACAAAACAAAAGTGAATTAATCCCATTCTTGGGCGACGTTTTCCACCTCAACAAAAAAATAAGTTACACCTGAAATAAAAGATATTTCAGATGTATAGTTTATGAGTTATTCAAATAACAATTTTTATATAGGCTTTAGAAATTTTTTTAGTCAACCATTAAGAGGATGAATTTTCCCAAACCCAGCCTTACAGCACACCTAGACGGTTTTGTCAACATGCAGGCAAAATATCAGCTTCACAACTATAGTAATTTTTGTGATACTGTGGTGACCAAAAGAGTGAGTAAAATATAAACTTCATAAGTAAATGCAGATTATATCCTGTACCAACTGATACCTAGTTTGCTCATTGTTGAATAATTAGGATCATATTTTTCTTATTAAAACAGGAATCTTTTGTACTTAAAAATTATTCCTTACTTTAAGAAATACTCCACTCTTTCATGTTTACCACCATACGAAAAGCCTTGAAGTATATTCATAAGGATATTTTTTGTAAAGCTAAATAAACGGGAAAAATATCGGTTCGGAATGACCCTGAATGAATAACTCGAAACACAGCAATAAAAAATCGTTATTGCCTTGTATCATTCTAGGCGGATAGTTTATTTTAGATTTTATGGTGCAGGTCAATGAAAAAAATACTGTCTAAAATATCAACCTATACAATGGACGATTTTGGAGTAAATAGTAGTATCACAGAAGTCAGAACTGTTTTGCACTGAATAATAAGGTCACGGAAAATGTGTTGTTATTTGTTTAGCCTTAAACCTTATCTTAAAATAAAAAAATATGAATTTTTATTAACGTGAGAAGCATCTTACTTATATGTTATACTACTCAATGACAGAAAGGAAATTACACCGAAAAACGATTTTCGATTAGTATTTTATTAGCATGGGTATAAATTGTTTGAAGAATATTGATTAGTCATTCATGCTATTCGTGTTTAGTACATCTTTGGAAGTACTGTTCAATAAATTGACGTTTGTTCATATAAAATATTGAAAATATATTGAGCAATTAATTTAATTATATAAAGAGAATTACTCGGGTTTATTTAAAGAGGACTTTTGAGTTAAAAATAAATTCGAACTACCACAGATCTTATTCTTCCCAGAAAGGAAGTGGTTGAATTTCACATGCAAATAGGGCAGATAGAATACAATAGTCTTGTTTTTTCCTTATTTATTTCGAATCCGAATACTTAAATATACAGTTGGCATTTTAATTTATTTTGTTGTTTTTATATTTTATCTCGGATTGATATCTGGTACAAATGATGTGAGTGTTTAAATACTGATGGATACAGGAAGACCGTATGTCTATCATCATAAATACACAAACTTAGCAAAGGCTACTCGTGTATAAGTAGGTGTCGGAAGTATGGATCCATTGGGAATTGTTTATCACTTAAGCAAACAGAGCGTTTGAAATTCTTCGACCGCTGTATATTTAGAAAAATCTGGTGCGCGCGACACACAACTTTCACTTACCTCCGATGTTAAAATCAATTTAACAAATATTAAATGATGTTAGACTTTAAAAAATGTTAAAGAATTAAATTGAGTTTTGATGGAAACATGTGTTTCAGATCAAATAATTTAACAATATAAATTATTACCTACAATAATAACGGAAGTCTATGCCCTTTTCGTTTTTTTGCATTGCGTTTTACAGCTTCTTATCTAAGATAAAAATTTGTCTAAAATCATTAGCTTACCAACGGTATATTATACAACTATATTACTAATCTTGAGTTCAACTACTCATATTTAAAGTTCTACTTTTTTGGCCACTAGGGGCGCTCTGCTTCTTTGACAGCACGGTCAACACGATTTGCCCTTTTCGGGAACCCAAAACATTTTGGATTTGTCGCCTTTTCATCTCTCTCAATTACCCTTCACAACAATTCCGTGTATCAGATGATATTTTTTCTAAAATCTTTAGCTATCCAACGATATATTATCCATCTATATTACTATTCTTGTGTTTAAAAACACAACATTTGCATAAAAAAATATGTTTGCACTTTTCTCCTTTAGTTGCTTATCGAATTCGCTTAACTTTCATATCTAGCCGTTATTTATCTATGCTAATAAGATGATGTGCCTAATTTTTTGAAATATACAAAATTAAATGTACTTTAGAAGAAGAAAATTTTAAATATCGGCATTTAAGCCCTGTCAGACTATTTTAATGTGAATGAAACTTACGTGATATTAAATCCCATTATATTTTACACTAACATAGCGAGTTTGATCAAAATCGTTAAAGCCGTTTTTGAGAAAATTATAAAAAGGTGCAAAATGCATGATATACACACGGACCGTTTTGCGGGACTTGGTTTTTTGGACTAAGGGGACCCTAAAAAAAACGCTAGTTGAAAACTGGAATTGGAAAATTTCCACGATCGCAATACTTTCCCTTACTATATATTTCATATATAGGTATGTGAAAGTAAAAAAAGAAATTTGGAATATATTGAGGAAAATATTTTATATTTTAGAGTTTCTACATTCTTACCATTTCTGGATCTGGATTTCTTTATTCATTTGATGATTCTAGATTTCAGTTTAGGAGCAATAATCCATAAACCTGACATTACCTTAATTCAAATGAATATTTTAATTTTGACGATTTTGATGTGATAAATATGTAAAATATTTTATAAATAAATATATAAGCCCTTCTCACTCTAAAAAACTATTACACAATGGTTTATTGTTTCCAAATAACTATATTAGGGCATACCAGTTTATATAGCTGTTAAAAGGCAATTAACTAATATGAAAAGCAAAATAAATTAACCAAAGGAAAATAGCATATCACTACTGCTAATTTCAAAACGCTATATCTGCCGTTTCTTAACCAATTTCAATTATTATTCTTTTGTTTTGTGGTAAATTTAATTCTCTATCGAATAGAACTAACAACAAAATTCTATATTTTCAAAAATAACTGAGTTTATTGATTTAAATAACTTTTAATCGACTTCCATTTTAAAACTGATCGGCTGATATCAACGTCCAAGTGTTTATTATCATCTTCGGGTGTTCTAGTAGATTCATGCCAAATTTTGAAAGAATTGGTCAAGTAGTTTTCGAGAAAAGCCACGAAGGCGTACAGGCGGACATACGGATTTTTTTTTATTCGTTATTCGGTTCTACGTATCTTGAAACGTAAGCCCTCAAATTTTGAGGTGTATATTTTTTTGGTCGATTACAAAGGTTTTGAAAATTGAAATAATAAACCAAAATTATATTCAAACTATGAAAATATGTGCCATTAACTCATTGCATGCCTGTTTTGTCTTCTACATCCACTTCAGGGTAACATAGCGTGTAAGCTTATTGGTAACATAGCTATGTTAATATATTCCTGCTGTCCAAAATTAAATCAATGATCATCATCGATATATAGAAAATTTTTGAAGACAATGTGTGCGTAGTGATAAGATTAAACCCATCCTGTTACGCACTCCCATAAAAAAAAAATAAAAATACGATTTCTAAAAGGTTTAATGTAGCGGAAATCAAAGCAGACAAATCTACAATAGAACAGACGGTATTATGTAAGAACAGAAATATATCTCTTTTCAGAAATTCACCTCACGATAAGGAGCTTGAGAGATGGGGAACGATTTATTACAAAATTAAAACAAGATTGAATCTTATCTAATATATTTTTTCATTAATAAATGTGATTATAAATCAAAATTCTCAGTTGAAGAGAAAAATCAATGAATCATCAAAATACTTCATTTATAGTTTCGTACTTACTGGTCCATTTACAATTTTTCTAAGGGTTCCTCCTCTCATTGTTAAATTCATCTCGTCCAATCACTTATTATTATTATAATTAAATTAACACCATAGTAGTTATTATACACGTTTTTATATAATTATTAATAAGTAGGTAACCTAAGAATACAAAAAATTGAGAATGAAAAATATCTAGTAATCGTAGGGCAAATAAATATTTGTAGTCCCGGTTTGAAAACAACCCATGCTTTATTGAAAAGAGTACCAAATAGCAATCTTGAATTGTAAAAAGTCAAACACATGAAAAGGGACAGGGGCGTAGGGGGGTTTTAGTAAGAGGCCAAGTAGGTTTAAAATCGTTTAGAGAAGGAGAAAATATTTTTCAAAAAAAATAGGATCTTATTTCCAAACACGCTCTACCACATATTAATTTGAAAGTTAAATACTTGCTGGGAAGTGGAACCAGTCTCTAACTACATTTTTTTTCTAATAACATACTTAAGTTTTTTATCATATATATTATTTTTTTTTTTAAATTAGTTTCTGCAATACTTCGACTTAATCTTTCCCAATCCAAACTTGCTCCCCTCCCCTTCATGCGCACATAAAACTGGAATTGAGACGTTGACTTCCAAAATGTACTAAAGGACATTTTATACGAAATTGATTTTTTTTACATATTTAGTTTCTCATCATTTGGTTTTATCTAAATCTTCAATTTGATTTTATCTGATGAATAGTCAAGTCCTTTAAAAACTCGATTTATAAATGCAATAATTTTTTACTGGTACTAATTACACATTTAGTTTCGTTCCAAATTATACTAAAATATTTCTTTTCATAACTTTAATATGATGTTATTAATATAGTAAAAAAACAATTCTATATTCTAACGCGAAAATAATCAAATTAGCTACTTTAATAATATAATAATGAATGATTTTCGCGTCTCCTGTAAAATTGTCCTAAATGGATATAGTACCTTTTGGAACACAACGCCTCAATTGTGAATGGGTATTTCTCAATTTTACTATTGGCAGCACTGGTAAGTTAGCAACAGTCAGACCGAAATGCTTATGAAAATTTAAAAAGACTTTGGGACCAAGTTATAGTAACGATAATAAATTACAACGATTGATTATTTTTTATCAGCTTTTCATCTTATAAAAAGTTTTTAGGAATACTGTTTTTTCTAGGATGTTTTTATTAATATTACTGTTGACTCGTAGCAGTATTAATTCATGCAATGATAACAAAACAAATGCATGCATGTTCCAAGGAAGGTAATTTGTAATTTATTAGATTTATTTCATATATTTCAATTAAACTGTAGTAATTTTAAATAATAAATGATTTTTTTAATATACATACAACTTTAATATGCAACAACTATCTCATTTTCATCTGAAAATGAGATAGTTGTTGCAGTGAATCACAGTATATTCTTTAAGGAAGGGTGTGCAATGCTTTTTGTCCTTTATTGTAATTAATATAGGGATTGAGAAATAATATTCTTTATTTATAAATAAAATGTTTATTTTAAAAATCAGGTAAGATTGGAGGGCAGGTGCAGACCAAATGCTTGTCTCCATAAATATCATCAATCCTTCCAACGCTGGGCCAGATTTTGGTCTCTGCCTTCACAAAGTCCTGAAATTAAGAAATTAGATGTATTTAATTTTAAAATTAAATTGAAAAAGTAGGTGGAAGAGAACAGGAAACTTGTTTTTCTATTTTTGTGTATTCTGTACTTATGAATATTCAAAATATAAAAAACATGCAAGCATCAATTTTAAGGCCTTTGAGGAAATCATTTAGAAAGGATAAGCTTTAGAAACATCAAAATGATTCTTTATAGTTCTTTATACTTTATAGTTCCATCTGAATAATATTCTTGTCTCTTGGTGTTATAGTAGTAGCTTGTCCTTAAATTAAAGGAAATGTAAATTATTGAATATGGTAGTAAACTTTCAAGATGGTTTAAGGTTTGAAGTTTAAGGTAAAGGATAGGGCTTTTGAATAAGGAGTGATGATAAGGTGTGCACTTTTCTTTTGAAATATTTTTTTAAAAAAACTTAACTTTTAAATCTATACAATCAATGATGAAGGGTCTTGGATTCGGTACATACAGGTATTCGTATTGTTTCATGGCTACGCAGCCATGCAAGGAGGTGATATGCTCAGCTGTTAGGATTTCCCCCAATTTCCAGGTACCCACTTTTGAAGGCTGGGGGAACCATGAGTTCTACCTATCCCAGGGTTGTCCCACAGTTGAAATAAAAAAATAATCATTCTGCCACTGTTGGATTCAAATTGGACCTGGAGAACAGTATTCCAATGGATATGGATCCACTAAACCACACTGCTGAATTTGAAATATAAGTATGTATTAATAAATTTAAAAACTTCCAGTTACTAAAGTTCTGTTTATCGTAAAGAATAACATTTTAATACAATTCTGAATTTTATGTTTAATGAATCAGAAATAAAATTTTAGGCTAATTAACAAACAGTTATCAAAGTTTATGAAGCACTTAGAATACAAGTGTACTTGATTTGGTCTGCATCAAACCTATATTTTCGTTAGGCCATTATTTATTATCCAATTAAATAGTTCGGATGATGAGAAAAGTAAGGTATGTTAATAATTTTTTTTTCCGGTGGTGCCACAGGTCGTATAGGCCCTTGGCCGTGTGGTGTTATCTGCTGGGAGAATACGCTGTGTTTCGCGATGAAATTTTATAGGTAGGGTCATCACTCCCTACACCCATTTTTGTAGGTGGCCACCAGTTGGCTGAAAGGTTTCACATACCTGGTTTTTTTTTTTTGTCTTGGATTCGGTACATATAGGTATTCATATTGTTTTATGGCTACGCAGCCATGCAAGGAGGTGATATGCTCAGCTGTTAGGATTTCTCCCAATTTCCAGGTACCCACTTTTGGGTTTTTTTATACCCGAAAGAGGCTGTGAGTGAACTGGGACTGGGATTCGAACTCACAATCTTTGATATGGGAGGCTAGCGCTAGCCACTCGGCCATGGGCTCCCCAAATGTTAATATTGCTGATTATTGTTTTATAAATTGCTTGTTCTTTTACTCATTTAAATAAAAATAAATATATGATGAAAGAATAGTTGACTGTTGGTAGAATATAAGAAGTTGGTTTCTATGACTGCATCCCCAACTAACTTCTCTTTTTAGACTTTTATTTGGTTTAGTATTCCTTATGATTCATAGTTGGTCTTGAAATAATAGGTCTGCTTAGAGATCAGACAGATCATGCTCAGTACACATTTTCTGTTCCTATATGACCTAATCAGTATGAAAAAAATAAAGTACTGCTCATGATACATAAAATAGTGAAGGTGGATCGGTTAAAATCTGATATACTTACTGCTGGGAATGCAGCTTGCTGTCTGGTATATGGTCTATTCCAGTCTTCTGTTATTATTTGTTTTTGAGTATGTGGAGCACATTTCAAAGGATTTATACGTTTGTCCATTGCTCCACTTTCAATTTCTTTAATTTCATCTTTTATACCTGTAAATTATGTTTTATTATTACTGATGAGAAAGCAGTGAAGAAGGGAAAGCTTTAAATTCATTCAAAAAGTGAACTAACTTAATGTTTTCAGAATTAAAATGCATTCTCAATCAATTTAGGAAAAAAGAATTCAGCTGACATTTGAGAAGGAAAATATATATATTTTTCTGAATTATGGGCAATTACCGGGAGATCAAATTAATCAAGGTTATTAATCTTGAATTTTAGTTGGGTAAAAAGGATTAGAAATATGAGAATGAGTTTTCTGTGTGGAAGTGAAAACAACAGGAAGGAGTAAAATAATAAGAGGGGTTAATATGTGTCTGGGAATTATTGAGAAAGCTGGAGTGAGATGAGAAAAGAGATTTGGAGAGAAGTGGGCCAGAAAGATTTTGATTGGATCTGAAATCGACTTTGATATCTGGGTTGAAGGTTTATATTAGGACACTGGTTCCATGTAACAAAATCCATGGTATATGATATACTATACCATGTAGCATGTAATTATGATAAGAGTCAGTTGGGTAGTACCACAAAAAAAAAACTACTAAACCAGCTGTAGCTCTAGACAGTGCTAACTGCTCTGACGAGGGCTTGTATCTTAAACAAAAATGCTGATACACAAAAAAAATTATATAAAGTTAGTCAATTTAGTAATATGTAGTAGTATACTTACAGATAAGTGCTTCACAGAACCTATCAAGTTCTTCTTTGTCTTCAGACTCTGTTGGTTCTATCATGAGAGTTCCAGTTACAGGCCAAGACATTGTTGGGGCATGAAAGCCTAGAAAAAAGTTTAAGAATAATTGTACCCGGAATTTTTTTTTAACAAGAAATAGCACCATTTGTTTTAATGAAAAAATTTTTAAAATAATATTTTTCTTTTAATAAGATTCAATTTGTATATGTGTTTCTATTTTATTCTCAGTTCTACAGTTTAGTTATTAATAATAAATTCAATGAATTAACTTTTTATTAATGTATTTTTTAAATTTAAATTAGTTCAATCTTTAATAACCTTTGCACCTTAATAATTTTCTTAGTCTTTTGTTTAATATTTTAATCCGATTAAGGCAAAGCTTTAGGAATATCATGCATGTTATGAGAACCTAACCTATTCTATTTGGAGTAAGAAGGTTTGGTTCTTTTCCATTAGAATGTCTAAAAATATATTTCAATTCCCCTAGGATTCATTTTTCATTTCAATCCCCCATTATTTCAATTTGAACAAGTACCATTTGACTCATTTATTTTAAGGTTGCTCATCAAGTTCAACACCAGTAGCCTTCCAGTCTACATCAGCCAACAATTCAAAATTAGGAGCGTCAGAGAAAGTTGCAGTTAGTGGACAACAAACAATTTTTTTAAACGTAAACTGTCCATAAATAAAAAAAAAAAAAATCATATAGACAATGCCCTTCTTTATTTGTTTACAAAAGACTTTCAGCTGTTTTAGCGTTGTTGAGGACGAAGGTTTTCGAATTTATTCCTCTCTGATGGACCCTAATTATAATTATGCATTCAAAATAAAAACTATTTATCCAAGTGAAGACATACTGTCGATCACTCTTGCAGCCAACTGTCGGACACCGCCAAATATGGAGAGCTTCATGGATGTGACATCCCATTACATAATAAAATGTTCATTATTGCCTGAACATTGCACCAGCAAAAATCTTGCTGGACATTTGGATGAAATTTCTAAAGAATGGGGCATAAAAAATAAAATTTTAATTTGTGTTACGTACAACGCAGCTAACATATCAAAAGTAGTTAGAGACATCCTGAAATGGAAACATTTTAGATGTATTGTGCACAAAATAAATTTAATTGTGAGGGACGCTCTAGATTCTGAGCAAGGAGATCTTACGTTACTTATGAAAAAAGTGAAGAGCATTGTCTCTCTTTTTAAACATAGTGCCTAATCTTCCGAAAAATTGATGGATACCAAAAAACAAAATGGGCTTGAGTCCAAAAAAGTAATACAAGATGTAGCGACAAGGTGGAATTCCACTTATCATATGTTGGTGCAGTTTGTTTCCCTTGAAAGATCAATAAGAACGACACTAGTTCTAATTGACAAAGAAGTTGACTCATTGGCGCTGGATGAGTGGGTTATCGCAAACAAGTCACCATTGTGTTAGAGCCCATGAAAGAGGTTACCCAACGTATTAATGGTGAAAAATCTTTTCACCTTGCGTATAAAACCTCATCAACAACTTAATAGAGGGGATAGAACGTCGACTCGGAAACCTGCAGGGAAGCAACACCTTGTAATGTTGACTTTCTTGGATCCTAGATTCAAAAATATTGTTTTTACCTCCGACAAAATAGATGAGATGGCAAAAAAAAACCGCCATCTGCTGGCAATGTATTCAAATTTTCTGTATTTAACACTTACAGAAAAATCGCTGTGAGCTCTGAACCTTCAGGAACATCGAAGTTGAGGGCAATAACAGAGGTCCAGTGTTATCTGGAAGGGTCTATTCTGAATGAAAGCTCCGATCCAAAGACAAACCTATGCCCGAGATGTCAGAGCAACTTTTTCATAAAAATTGACGAACTAGATGAACCACTTAATGCCATGCATTTTGCACTTTTTTTTTGACGATTTTCTCAAAAACCGCTCTGACGCTTTTTGATTAAACTTGCTATATCAATGTAAAATTTAATGAGATTTAATATCATGTAGGTTTCATTCAGAATGTCTGACAGAGCTTGAAGAGATTTTTTCCATCTAAAACATTTAATTTTGTTAATTCAAAAAACTAACCATATCATCTTTTATTAGCATTGATCATAAACTTATTACTGATTATTTTACATAACAATTTTATATTTTTATATAATTTAATCTAAATCATATGTTTCCGACAAAACTGAATATATTTCTTCAAACATTTTTCAACTTTTAACTTTTAACTTCAAGTTTATTTAATACATTTTAAATTGATTTTAAGAGCCAAGCTAAATGAAAGTCATATGTAGCCCGCACCAGATATTTTTTATATTGTATATATTTGTTTTAGAGAGCGGCGTGGTCTAGTGGATAGAGCACTAGTCTGCTGTGCTCCGGGTCCTGGGTTCGAATCCCGACTGTGGCAGAATATTATTTATACTGTTAATTCAGTCGGGGGGCGACCCTAGGGTATGGAGACCTCCTGGGCAGACCCAGCCTCTATAAAGTGGGTACCCAAATTAATTGGAGAAAAACATGGCGGCTGAGCGTGATTAAGGCCTAATCACCTCATTGCACTGCCGTTGGCCTAGAAACAGTACGAATCTCTATATGTACTGAGCCCAAGACCCTTCATGGGTTGTAGTGGTACAGGTTTTTTTTTTTTTTTTTTTTTTTATATATTTGTTTTAGAAAAAAATAAATCATGTTTTAAAAGTATTTATTCCTTTCCTAAATAAATTCATTCTGTACTAGATAATTTACATCAGATACATTTTTTCAGTATCAACTATGTGTATAAACTACTTTTTAGTATCAGATACAAAGTATCTGATTGATACAAACTGACTCATCCCTAATTCAAACCATAATTTTAATATTTCTGGTTGTAATATTCTGCATTAGCTATACTACTTAAGAACACGGATTGAGGTATGACCACCTCAAGATAGTATACTCATATCTAATGGACATGTTCCTTAATTTCATTTTGTAAGCGGTTTTTGCTAGATATGAAAACTAAAAACAAACTCTATGTTTTGATCATTAAAAAAAATTGATGAGTAAAAAAAAAATTGTTACAAGAACTTTTCTGGCTGTAAGATGAGTTATACCCTCATTCTTCTTTAGCCATTCATTAACTTGTGGATAATATTAATACAATGAAAAAATTGTGGAATATGTGCATAATTAACTGGGACTTGCATTAAAACTTGAATAAGGTATATCAGTTATAGCAGCAGATAATGCAGAAGACTTCATAGAGAAGTACTGAAAGCTGTATTTTGTAAATTTTATAATCAATTTTTGTGGTACCTGTTATAATTTGTTTATAATATTAATAATATATGGTTAATCTTTATATTTCACAAGAATCCAAAACTTATTGTGAGGCAATTTTCAAGTGTAATTAATTAATATATATTTCTATTCATGCCTCTCTATTCAACTATTGACTTAATGCATTATTGTTTCTGGCTTATGCCATTCTTATAGTACTTATATCTCATGTAGTTTAAATTTTATTGATTACTAATTTTCTTTACCATAATCCATTAAACGTTTTGCTATATCCACTGCCTCAACATTTGCTGTTTTCTTATATTCCCGTACATCAAGAATAAATTCATGAGCAACTAGACCAGAAGATTGACTTCTAAACAGTGTGTTATAATGTCCTTCTAGTCGTTTACTCATGTAATTTGCATTGAGTATTGCTACTTGTGTTGCTTTTCTTAATCCTTTAGCTCCCATCATCTATAAAATCATATAATACAATTAATGTTCTGAAAAAAATATGAATATTCAAGCAATGTTTTATTAAATTAACTTGATTTAATTATTTTAAAATGTATGCATTATTTTGTACATAACTTAACTTACTGCCATATAATTATTCAGTTTTTTTTATTATCATAATAAGCATGAATTATACATAATTGAACATAGTATACTTTTGAGAACAGGCACATTACCAGATTCAAGCGCTAAATAAATTAATTTATTAAGCTATATATAAATATTTTTTTTTCATTTTATTTTTTTACTTTTTTGAGAGATATCATTTACACTTTGTTTATTTATTTAACGTCACTTTTTGCTACTATGGCTAATCGGACGGAGCTATAGTGGGAGTCCTAAATTTTGCCTATCCAGGTTTTATGTGCTGATAAAATCTCTTTTTATTATTGTTTTTTTTTTTTTTTCTCTGCCTATTCTTGTTGACGACTGATAAATGATTAGAAAATAAAGAAGACGGTGTTAAAAAAGTATCATCGAAATTTTTAAGAAACTAATAAAAAAAAAAAAAAAAATCTGTATGTAATCTTCCAGACAATTTTAGGTGAAAGAAAAAATTCAAGATTTCACTAATATTGAAAAATTAAAGTTCTTTCACTTGTATGGTGTTAGTCAGTTGTTTATTATTTATTCATATGATTAATTATTCCTGTAAATCCATTTTTTTTTTAAAGAAACAATTTAAAAGCACTTATGTTAGATTACCACCTACTAACAGTTCAAGACTACTAACATCTCCAATTTCACTCAGTGCTCATAATATATCTGATGGTATTTTCTGCAACACGGACTGGTATTGGCGGCATTTCTCGAAGATATGTCTGATAGTTCTTTGGCGATGAGGACAGCAATTCCTCTTCTTGGGAGAGCTTTTTCGGCCATCTGATTCCCGGTTATGCCCTCATGCCCTTGGGCTTAGATGAAGTGGATCGACTTTCCAATATCTTCTAACATTTTTGGCTACTCATGGGTTCTTATTGCAATAGGATGGTTTGAGTACATGTTACTTATGCCATGGAGCGCACTAATATAATCTGATATGACTAAAATATCCTGTGGGTTTTTATCTGTATGTGATGTTAGGAAATATGAAGTTGAAGCTATCGCGTTTAGTTCCACTGTGTAAATGTTACAAAGGCTATATAGTTTACTTTTGTGGATTGAAATGAAAATTACAATTGCAGATGTCACTACGATTTCTGACTTAAAACCAACAGTGTAGATTGGCATGTTGTGTATGGAATTTCAGTTTTAGTTTATGGAATTCATCTTGATATAATCCAGAATCATCACATAAGCTTAGTATAGGGCTTAAGAGGTGCTTAGGAAAGTGCCTTAAGATTATTTTTAGAAAGTCTTAAGTCTGAAGGACTACAAATTTACTGATTTTTTAAAATTGATAATCATTTGAATTAATAGAAATCAGTAAGTAATAAATATATAAATTTCATTCATTTACCTTAATGTATGCCCATGATATGGGTAGAATGGCAGCAGACCCAAATGGTCCTGCACTAACAGTTCCAAAACTTTTAACATTGTCGGAACCAGTTGCAACTACTGGATGATTAGGAAGAAATGGTGCTAAATGTTCTTTTCTGTAAGAAATCAAATATTCAGTTATTTAAACATTTCTATGGCTATTAAAACGTATTAATAATAAGTTGAAAAACTTTTAAAAATATAAAAGAGAATTGCTATGTACGCTTTTGAATATTTAAGAGATTTTACTTTGTGACATATTACATCCTGTACTATCAATAAGCAAGATCTTTTCTGCCTTATGTGCTGTTGTGGATACTTTAGACAGACTATCCAATATTTACCTCTGCGTTCATGTCAAGTCTTGCTTTATTAGTAACTTCTTAAATTTCATCACTAATTTCAACATATCATTAGGATAAGTTCAGCAAAAATAAGAGGAATCAATTATCAATCACATTTCCTTTGTATTGCCCCCTATCAGAAGGACAGATACTTCACATGTCGAGTAGTATTTCATGAGAGGAACACCTTATTCTTTGTTAGATTTTCAGCTTGCCTTTGAGAATCATTAGGCAATATGTTTGTATAAGTTGTAGTTTGCGTTTGACTTCCTTTTCCAATACCTCTTGTCCATTTTTGTGGTTTCAGGCCAACTTTTGTCCACTACCAGAACTGTTGGTAGCTGTTTTATAATGAAAAATGTCATTTTATGTAATATAGCTCAACTTACACTCCAATGGGCCCCATTCCAGGTCCTCCACCACCATGGGGAATACAAAAAGTTTTATGAAGGTTAAGATGTGATACATCCGACCCATAATGGCCTGGACAGCATAGCCCAACCTGAGCATTCATGTTTGCTCCATCAAGATACACCTAAAAAGAAAAAAAAAATGGTTTAATGACATAAAGCTTATATTATTATTTTTTTAAAAAGGAGATTAAAAAAGATTTTTTTTTTAAAAAATTCTTTTATTGATATTTATAACTGTACACAGTACAACTAGTAAATGAGCCATTTACAGAACATTGGCTTGAAAAAGTCTTGAGAAGAATCTACCCAGTGGTAGCACTTCAGTGTTTATTTGGTAAGCAGGTCCCGAGGCCACCGTCTTTTCAGACGCTTCAGAGGATTATCGGGAATAGATGCTGATGAGAGGATACGGACAAACAGTTTTGTATGACTGGGTAATTTGGAATGAAAGGAGAAGTATCTTTTTAGGGAAATTTCTGCTGCGAGTGGAATATTCAGGTCTCTGGATGAGTTTGTTGGTAATAAAGTAAGGAGCGTCTAGGATTTGTCGAAGGATTTTGGATTGCAAGGATTGGATGCAGGAGGAATTCGATGGTCTAGTGGAGCCCCATAGCTCTATGCCATAAGTCCAGATAGGTCTAATAATGGTTGTGTAAATGAGTTTTTTTAAGTAAAGAGGGAGTTTTGATCATTCGTCAAGTAAGTGTTTTAATAGTCGATATCTATGAGCAGTTTCTTGTTGTTTAAGTCTTGTATGAGGATTCCATGTAATGTGTTTGTCAAGATGAAGTCCAAGGTATTGTATTTGTTCTACAGTGATGAGTAGAATATGATTAAAGGAAACAACTGGACAAAAAAAAAAAAATGATTTTTTTTTTTTAATGAAGCATTATCAAGTTCTATTAATAGTAATTGCAGCTATCTGTTTTTTTTATATTTTCACTATACATGAATTATTCTATTAAAAATATATTAAGAAGATAATATAGTCCTCTACTGTTCCATCACTTCACATTTTAAGTTATCTTTATTGAGGATGTATAGTCGACTGTAGAAATTATCGTAGATATAAATAGTTGGGAGTCAGTCTTTTTCACTATTTAATTTCGCCAACATTTCGGCTCAAACTTGTGAGCCATAATCAGGGCATTATTGAGCAATGTCAAGCATAAACTCAATAATGTTCATGCTCGACATGGCTCAATAATGCATCACAAGTTGAGCCGAAACGTCGGCAAAATTAAAAAAGTAATAAAGACTGAATCCTGATTATTTCTACCTACTATTTTAAGTTATCCTTTTTTCTTTTTTTTAATTGTTTATTTATTTATTTTTTATGTGTAAGAGTGAACAATTTACTTACTTGTCCTCCATGTTTATGGATTAGGTCACATATATCTGCTATCGTATCCTCAAAAACACCAAAAGTGGATGGGTATGTAATCATTAGACAAGATAGATTTTTGCTATATTTTTCCACCTGGAATCAAATAGAGAAAAAATACACCTTAAAAAACCTTTACAAAATATTTTTTTTTAATTAGAAAGGATTCAGTAGAAATTTTAATTTGTAATTCAGTATAATCTTGAAAACCTCATAAGTTTTCCTAGTATACTGTTGCTTTATTGCAACTACAGATGTGTTAGATTAAGGTGCAGTTAAAACAAATGTACTCTTTAGTGACAGTAATTACTTTTCCACCTTTGCTTACCACACCATCTCTTATTTTTGTTAGTTAATGAAGAATCACAAGGATTTAATTGAGAAGTCTATTAAAATATTAATAAAATTAAATTAATTCAGATCTTGAGAGCTCTTGGCAACTGTTGCTTTTTAGCTTTACCCTCTTAATGAATGTTAACATCCCAACAAAATTTAACAAACAACGTAAGCATCTTTCAAGAGAGTTGTGACACCTCAAAAAAATCCAGTTACATACAGGCTTACATTGTGCTCCCATTATGATCAAATACAAGAGAATACCTCTCTTTTTATATAGCTTATGAACTAGCTATATGAAAACTAGCTAGCTTCTATTATCATGATTTAATTTTAAGAGATGCATCTGTGCTAAATTTCACATATTTATGAGGTTATTTATAAGTCTTACCTGTTCAGTAAGTCGTTCTAAATCAATGGTTGCATTCTTGTTAACGTAAACAGGTTGCACATCCATTCCGCACATTTGGGCTGAGGCTGGATTTGTTCCATGAGCTGATACTGGTATAAGACAAACATTTCGATGAGCTTCTCCACGGGAAGCATGATAGCTCTGAATAGCTCGCAAGCCTGCATATTCTCCTTGAGCTCCACTGAAAACATGTTGCACTTAATTGTGACATTTACTTTCCTTTTTGTAAGATGAAATTATAAATAATAAGGATATATTCACTTAATTTAGCAATTTATTAGCATAATGAGCAAATATTGAAATGAAAATAAATTTCATTTTAGAATTATTAGTCCATTTAAATTATCAAGTTGTACAATATTATTTACACTTGTCTTGCCTTGTTAGACTTAACAATGATTTAATCAATAAAAAGTTAGTTTCATCTTTAACTTTATATTTTAAATATGTAGGGAAGATTGATGGTTTAGGAGATGGAGAAATAATTTATACTTAAAAGATAAGGCTATTTGTATTGATATGGGTATTAGGACACCTGTTTATTTATTGGCCAGAAAAACACGGGTAAACATATGTATGTGAGGGAGGCTTTCTGGTTTGAAAGGATTGAGAAATAGATAACCTAGAAGTATTGGTGAAGGAAAATAAGATAGAGCCACTTCTACTTTGTATACAAAGTGGAGACATGCGAGCTTCTGGGTTGTATGATTTTCACCATTTTCTTTTGGAAGCCATGATTTCCTATAGTTCATGAATTATGATATATTTAATTTTATGTTGTTTAAAGTTGTTGGGCTTAATGAGGAGCAGATTCCGAGAAAGTTGGTATTCGCTGATCCGACTGGTAGGCGTTCGAAAGGTAGGCCAAAGCGTCGATGAGAGGATTGCGTTAAGGCTGATCTCGGGGGCTTGGGTTTGAACGGTGAACATTGGACGGGTCTATGTAGGCGGAATTTGGTGGTATCGGCATCGAAACCTTCGGGTTCGCTAAGCCTATTATTATTATTAATATTAATTTTATGTTGAGAATTTTTAGATTGTATGTTAAGGTAAAGCTGATACTACTTTTGGAGTTTTACTTGTGCTGATATGATAAATAAAAATGTTTATGTTTTAGTTGATACTTCATATTAATTATTAAGATTACTATATTAGTGGGAGCGGTATGGTCTAGTGAATAGAGTACTAGGCTACTGTTCTCTGGGTCCTGGGTTCGAATCCCGGCTGTGGCAAAATATTATTTTTTTTAATTTTTATAAACTTCTTTATTCGAATCAAAACACAGACATATTACAGTGCAAGTAGAAGTCACTATCCCACTAAGGTGAGCCCATGTGTGGGAAAAGAGTTCACCTGCAGCAATTCAATAAAAGTACAATAACAAACACTAACAGTACACAGTATGATACAATACAATACTTAAATAATATAACACAATTTTATAAAGAAACAGTAAAACACTATACAGCAAACAAAATTTTTTTATATAATACATAAGAAATATAAAATACAATTATAAAGAAACAGTAACACACTACACAGCAAAAACAATATAATACATAAGGAATATAAAATACAATTGTAAAGAAAAAGTAACACAGTATGAAGCAGTAATTGACAAAGCTTAAAAGCTGTAAGGAATACATATACATATATACAAGATATAAAATTAAGGCATGCAAGTATAAAATTGAATTACATAATCCCTAATTAATACAAAAAACAATTATAAGAAACAGTTAAACATTTATTCTGTTAATTCAGTCGGGGGTGACTCTAGGGTATGGAGACTCTCCTGGGGCAGACCCAGTCACCGTAAAGTGAGTACCCAAACATTGTTCATAAATTATATTAAAGCATTTGTTTTTTTCTTTACACATTTTATTGTTGTAGCATCTTACATTGTATGATCAACATTTCAAGGTCTTTTCCCCATCCTTAAGACTATTTATCTGTATGTCATATTTTTTTCTTAATATTGTAGCAATATGCCATGTGTCAATTATTTGTATTCTATTGGCTCACAGTAATTGACATGTAGAATAGTGCTACAATATTAAGAAAAAAATATGACATACTAATAAATAGTCTTGAGAATGGATAAAAGACCTGGAAACTTAAATTTTACAATGTAAGATGTTATAATAATAAAATGTGTGCAGGAAGAATCAAATGCTTTAATATAATTTATTAACAAGAATGGAACTTCCTGTATTAGAAAAATAAAATTTAACATATTTTACCTGTTTGGTTGGAATGATATCCTATCATAGCCTGTGATGGTGCAAAGATCTTTGTGTAATTCATCTAATAATTGCATATAACCTTCAGCTTGTTCTAATGGAACAAATGGATGTAATTGATTGAATTCTCTCATTGAACAAGGCATCATTTCTGTTGTGGAATTTAATTTCATTGTACAAGAACCCTGAAAATATTTTTAAGGGTAATCACACTACTCTTTAGCGACATTATTGTATGTTAAAAACAGGAAGAAGTTAAGCTTTCTGACCAATTAATAATTCAAAGAAAGCTAAAAGTAATAACTATTTTTTTTAATTAAAAAAAGATGTGTGCTAATACTCACTAAAGGGATCATGGAATGAACTAATGAGACATCTTTGTTTTCCAGTGATTTCATGTATCTGACTATTCTCGTTTCGGAATGATGGCTGTTAAAAACTGGATGAGTGAGGTAAGTTGATGTTCTTTTAAGTTTGCTATTAGCTATATCATACTTTCCTAGGGACGTATGACCTTCAAACTGAAGACAAAAAATTATTTGTTTTATTTTGAAACATGGCATTGTTTTTATAATATATCCAATTTTAAGTTCATATTGTCTGCAGTGTTATGTTAAGTGCTTAAGAAAATTGTCAGCAGTTAATATTGTAAGATATTCTCTCAGTAGATAATAAACATAATAAATATCAATTTTCAATATACATCAGTCAATTCACCAATTTATTTAAATTTCCTGCAGAATCTCTTGGAATATAACAGTTGTTCGATATTCTGTTTTAAGTTAAAAATAACTCAGTTCTGTCATACTTTTACTTGTGAACTTATAATACATTGGAAGATAAGGTAGGATTAATTAAATATTCAAGGAAAGTCAAAATTATTAATGAAAAAGTATGCGAGCATTGTTAATATTTATAAATACTACAGCAATTCTATCAATTCTAATCTATCACATATCGTAATGGATATAAGATATTAATTGAAAAATTCCTAACTTACGTTAGTTATATCTCCATCATAGCCAAAAATCCAACAAATGTCATTTAGGTCTTTTATTGAGACAGTTTCATCAAGCGATATTCCTACCTAAAAAAATTATATATTTATAATATTGACTAAGCATTATTAGTATAACATTTGTAATATAGGCATGGTTAAAGAAAAAGGGTAATTCTTAGTTTTCAGGAGAACAGTAAAAAGTTTTAAAATTGCCATTATCATTCATATTGTTTATTGGACTACAATAATGCAAAATCGGGTTAGATTTAATGTAGTAAAGTTTAAAAAACTTTAAACTACTTAGATAAAAATTACAGTTATCCATTTTTTTCAAATCTTAAGTATAAATTAAGGTTTAATTAGTAAAACTATTTGTTTAAATACTTATACAAACAGGGACTCACTTAAATTTTTTTTTTTTACCTTTCAACAATTTTTATTATGTAACATTGGTATTTGTCTTTATTGGCATGAAAGGTATGTTAGTTGATTGAAATTATTGAAATGAAAATGCTTTAGCCATTAGCCATACTATACTTACATCTTCATCTTCAAAATAGCGGATATTAATTTTCAGTTGGCGGCACCTATTCTTAATTTGTTCAAGAGGTAATTTAGGAGTGATTTTTAGGGTATCAAAGAACTGCTGGTTATGTACAACATTGCCTGTTTCCTTCAGTGCTAAAAAAACAAATAAAAATATATTAACAGTAGATTCTTTATATTCTTCTAATAGCAACAATCTGTTAAATCAATAATTAATTATTAAGAGCTGTTTTATGATTTTTTTAAACCTTATATTAACTACTGAAAATATCAGTTTCACAGAAAGTATGAAGTTAAAAAATATCTTTTTAATGAAAAACACTGAAAATCTTAACGTATATATTTTACTATTCATGCAATACTTACTATGTACTTGAAATAGCATCCAAAGAAAATAATAAAATTACCAGCATTTAGTAGCAATGTTGCCTCATGAACTCTAGTAGCAATTTGTTTAAGTCCTTTTGGACCGTGATAAACAGCATACATGGCAGACATATTTGCTAGGAGAGCTTGAGCTGTGCAAATGTTACTAGTGGCTTTGTCACGACGAATGTGCTGTTCCCGAGTTTGAAGTGCTAGTCGACATGCTGCTTGACCGTCAGCATCCCTTAAAATGCATTTGTATACTTGTAGTTTTCAAAAACCTAAACCGTATGTATGTGCATGCATATTCTAGTGCTTATATCACTATTCCCTTTTATTTTTAAAGAATTGAAAATATTTTTACCTAGTTACACCTATCATTCTCCCAGGCATCAGGCGTACTAAAGATTCCTTAGTTGCAAAAAATCCAGCATGAGGCCCTCCATAACCCAGTGGGAGACCAAATCTCTGGGTTGAACCTACAGCAATATCTGCTCCCATTTCTGCTGGAGCCATTGCAATGCAGAGGCTTAGTAAATCAGCTGCTATGACTCCTAAGGTCTTAAAATGATTTAAATAACTTTAATGAAAGGATTCAGCTAGCTGTCACATTTATTATTTATACATTAATAATAGATAATATTTAATTACTTAAATTAGTTGCTTTATTGGACAATTTACTGCTGTTTGAAGTTATAATAACCCTGTATCATTGTAATCCTTGAAGGATCTTGATTTCAGTACCTTTTTCTCTCTTGGGGGTTTACGTTGTTTCCTCTCCAGTAATTGTTATCCTATTGGTAACCAACCATTCTGACAAGAGGTAAGATTTATTCTGTGGGTCAGCTATAAAATAAAAATCCAACCAGCCCAGGGTGGAATTAAAATGGTGCCATGTCACTCTGAGTTACTTGCTCAGCTATCACAGCCTCTGATTTTAGTATTGTCTAAGACTGACCTTTCTTAAGTTAATAATATTATGCTAAGAATTTATCTTGTCAGCACCCATCTTCATCCACCGTGTTTATTTCCTAGCTATCATGTATCTGCTTCATCGAGTTGAGACATGCTTCAGTCAAGTATATCAACCTAAGTGTCAATCCAAAGTTATTAGTGAGTTGCAATTCAGTGTTATAAAACAAAAATACTTCTACGATTCCTGAAGAGTATTAGACTCAGTAAATAGTAGTTCTTCGTACTGTTCTTGAAAAATGGCTTTGGAATGAGGTTATTTTGGACATCAGCAGATTGAGATGCCATATTCCTTAATAAGGATGTAGTCATTGCCTGTTGGTGGGTGAAAGTGGTATGTCACGCCAGTAATGCCTTCATGATGTTTTGTCTTCAGGATTATTCCATTAGTCGCAAATGAATGTCATTCTTTAATTTCCCATTTGGAAATATAAACTGTTGTCTCTTAATTGTGGCGGGCATAATAATCTAGCCATTTTTTGCCTCATAATCCCTCCTCTACCTACCTCTTAATTTTGGGCTGATATACTCATTGCTTATTTAAAAGGTTTGGTCAAGTCATTGTTAGATCTGTGGTTATATTGGTGTTTAGATTGACCTTACAGACCTAGGCTTTAAAGAGGTGTCTGTGGATATGGGTATCAAACTTCCAGTTAACCGAATCTTTTAGTATTGCTTAAACTTATTAAAATCTATTTGCTCAACTTTTTATTATAACTTGTGTATGAATAATTTAATAAATACAAATATATGTAATGGAAAATAACAAACAAGTTGTTTTAGTTTAAATAGTAAACTTACACCATGTTCATGAGCTTTAGCGAGGACCTCTGAGTAATCATCAAGGTTTCCTTCGGTGTCAGGATACTGAAGTAATACTCCAGACACATCATGGCTACTAAAATCCATCTTAGCTGGTGGTAAAACAACTACTTTAAGACCTAGAGATTCAGCTCTTGTTTCAACCACTCCTAAAGTTTGTGGGTGTACTTTATCTCCAACAAAAAGAGTTTTTCGCTTATTATGCCTGGAATGAAATGTCAATTAGATTAAATTACAATAAATTAATGAATGGAAATGGTAATGATAACTGTAAATGCAAAGATTAAATAGCAAGATTTATGAAGCATCAAATCGTTAAGATGTGGCTTTAAATAATATGAAACAGATGAATGACTGCTCGTTTATTGACAGAATTCTCTGGAGTTAGTCCTTTAGTGTTATTATCTGTTCAAGCTCATCTTTTAAAATTTTATATATATATATTTTTTTTTATATAAGAGCATTATTTGAACAGCAACACAACTGTGTACAGCTATAATACTCTTAAGTATAAACAAGCAGTAGTATTAGCGTCCCCTCCACGCTCGCCTTAGCCGCTTATCTCTCTTCTCGCCAAGTCTTTGCCCCAGCAAGACCTCATTATAGTGCACTGTGCATTTTATGTTCCTGCAACCATTTACATTGAAGCCAACCCAAACGGGCCCGGCCTCCAATATATCCGCACTCCGACCTTTTCTTACACGTAGCAGCGAGGGAGCCACCAGGTGTACAAATCGTAGTGTATTGACATTTTTTTTATTATATATTAATTTTTAGTGTTTAATTTTTTTCTATAATTTTATTAGAGCAGTTTTTTTAAAAAGATTTATTTTCTTTTTTTTTTGTTAATAATTAGGAATATCAATTTATGTTATCTTTATGATATTAAAAGTGTATAACAATAATTTTTGCCTTTTTTTTCTTTTAATCACCTTAATTATAAGTAAAATTATAACAAATTTTGAACCAGCATTTATCATAGGGAAGAAGGATAGTGGTAAATATTTCAACACCGCCCCTTCCCCTACATTATCAATATTGTCAATACTACATTTATTAAGTGATCAGTAATTTTTCTGAATAATGAATTGTTAATTTATATTTATCAGAATGAAAATCTTTTCAATTTTTTTTGATAATTTATTAAATTCTGATTATGACCAGAATATACCACTTAATAAAAGTACGGGCCTTATCAGAATTGAAAGTACGATTCCACATTAATAATAATAATAATAAAGGCTTACCGAACCCGAAGGTTCGATGCCGATACCACCAAACTTCGCCTGCACAGACTCGTCCAATGTTCACCGGTCAAGCCCAAGCCCCCGAGATCAGCCTTAATGCAATCCTCCCATCGATGCTTCGGCCTACTTTTCGGACGCCTACCAGTCGGTTCAGCGAATACCAACTTTCTCGGAATCCGTTCCTCACTAAGCCCAACAACTTTACGCGCCCATTTGAGTCTCCGCGATGCTATCAACTCAATTATACTCACAGGGTACAAACTACCCAATTCCGCGTTGTGCAACCTTCTAAACTCCCCAGTGGCCTCATCTTTTCTTCGGACCAAATATTTTACGCAGTACCTTATTCTCGAAAACCTTAAGCCGTTGTTCATCCTTCAAAGTAAGCGGCCACGTTTCGCATCCGTAAAGAACCGTTGGAAGAATAATAGTTTTATAAATTCTAACCTTTAAGTTTTTAGACAGAAGCCGCGAGCTAAGCAATTTAGCAACCGAATAATAACACGCATTTCCCACCTTTAACCGGGACTTAATTTCTTCCTGGATTTCATTTTTTCTTGTTATTATTGAACCTAAATACTTGAATTTCTCTACGTGTTCATGAGTATGACCTGAAATATTAATATCATCAAGATCGCCACCATTTCTGCAACTAATCATATATTTCGTCTTATCGGTATTTAATTCGAGACCTATTTGTTTACCGGTTTTTATTAACACACTTGTATTTAGTTGTATAGTTTCCGTGTCTTCACCTAGTAGTACCAAATCATCGGCATACCCCAAAACCGGAATTTTGTCACCCAAATTTAAGCCTTTCTCGGTACACATCACCTTTGCTATAACATATTCTAATGGCAGATTCCACATTAAATTTAAGAAATAACAAAGTGCTCTTCCTTGTGTAAGATCGTATCGACTATAAATTTGTAATATTTAATTCTCTCAAGATTTTTATAAAGTATGATTTATCATCATGCTTAATGGAACTTTTGTTTCTCTAAATCTGCCATGCATCTGTTTGGTGAGCAGTCCTACTTTCCTAGAGCACGCTTTCCACTAAGCAGCACTGTTACTATCTTCATCATTAATCTTCAAAAATTGTCTAGAAAACTCCTAATTACCCACATAGGCTGATAAAAAATATAAAATAAATAAATACAAATTTACTAACCGGTAACACAAACTAAGACCTTCGGCTGCAGCTGTTCCTTCATCTAAGAGACTTGCATTGGCTACATGAAGGCCTGTTAGATCAGTTATCATGGTTTGAAAATTGAGGAGGCTTTCAAGACGGCCTTGAGCAACTTCTGGTTGGTAAGGAGTATATTGTGTGGTCCTTCAATAATTATGAAAATTGTTATTATTACATAATTGTTTTAATATTTAAAAATGTCTTATACCATAACTGTTTTCCAATATATTTTTTTTGGAATGTTAACTGAGCTAACTTAACTAGATTCATATCATAGAAGTGGCATTTGGAAATTGAAAAATAGAATTGTGGTAGGAATCACATGTGGCTGTACTTTGTCCTGTTTAAAAGGATATGTATGCAATGAAGGCATCGTATATTGATATTTGTACCATGCTCCGGAACTTGAAACAATCCATCATGACCCAACAGAGAACACATTTCACATGGTTCCTTTTGTGATTTTCGTATATCTCTGGTTATAACTAATATTTCCTTTGGTACTGGTCAAGTCTGATGGACTAACCAAGGGTCTTTATTAATTTTAAATTTCATGTCACGTTCATGCAAGAAAAGAAAAAAAAAGAAAAGAGATATCTTGCAAAGACTTCCACTGTATTTTGAGATAGTTCTCTACCCTACGAAAATTAGAATCCAAAGAGAGTTAATTAAATTAAAACATAATAAATCAAACTATTGTTACCAGCCAGGGTTTTCAAATATGTTCCTTAAAATTGTGTGTGGAATGCAAGTATTATGGTATCCCATTCCTATGTATGTGCGGTAAAGTTGATTTTTTGAAGCAATACTCCTTATTTTTTCCATTAATTCATATTCACCTGATAAACATTAATATTCATTTGTTAAAAAAGATACTAATGTTATATCTTCCTGTGAAAACTTATCCTATAAATTAAATACTCAGATTAAAATTTAATGGGTATTAACTCGAATTAATATCCATCTCCAATGTTCAGTTCTTCTCCACTGATAATGGTTACATCCTTTCATTTTTTCCTCTGGTATGAAATGTCTAAATCCCAAATTACTCTGTCAGGAATCAAGATCCTACTGACATATTTTCAGTGTCCTTAACACTTGTACTTTCTGGACTCATAGTTACAGATTTTCTGGAGTTCTATCCAAAAATTACAGCAAGCACTGATATGTGTTAGAAAATTGACTAATGTGAATGATTCATTGTTTTCCCTATCTTCTTCTAACCCACCTCCTGTTTTAAATTTACAGCTTTTTACTGTTTGGTTCCTAGTTCATGATTAAGATTAACTAGGTAGTTTCCATAATGATTTTGACTTTCTTAAAGAAACTTCGAGAGGCAATTGAATGTCAGGATATGATTGGACAAGAGCATTTAAAGACCTAGTTCTGTTCACCACGACAACACAAAGGCTATCACCAGAACCTAAACCATCTTGGTAACTGACAGCTGTTAGAGAATAATCGCAAGCATTAGCCAAAAACTAGGTTGGCACCATGGATGTTAGAACCTTACAGATTGTCAAAAGAAGGCAGATGCAAAAAATGCTGTCAAAACAACCAAAGAGTTTGTTTGATATTGATTAGATTAAATCACAAGGAATACGGCTTAGACAATTTCTACAAAGGAGAAGACTATAAAAGATATATCAAAACTTTTGGATACTTCCTGACAAGGTTATTTTACCAGCAAAGGCGGGAATGTGGATATTGTAAAGAATCTGACTTCTCCAGATGAATTTGGGTAAAAGCCAACATTGTTTGCATTACCAAAACTGGTTCAGTCTTTGTTTGTACGGAAATAAATTCCACCGTAATAGAATTACATAGGTGAAATATATTAAAAGATATTGGAATGGAGGCTTTAACAAGAAAGCTGAAGAAGGTTTTTCTCTATCATAGATAGCATATCTTGTGAATGTTCTATAACATACTTTGGCTAGGAAGTCAGGCTACATAAATCCAGTTTTATTCAGTGCTTCTTCAGTTTTCTTATTGGAAACCTGTTTAGTGGATAGAGCACTGTTCTCAAGACTCTTGTTCGAATAATAATTATTTATTCTGTTATTTCAGCCGTGGGGCGACCCTGTGGTATAAAGACCCAACCATGGAGGACAACCAGCCTCTATAAAGGGGGTACCCAAAAGTTGGGAAAAAACCTGGTGACTGAGATCACTCCTTAATCACCTTCTTGAACAAGTGTTGTCCAGGAGACCATACGAATATCTACTGACCATCATGGGTTGTAGGGGTACAGGTAAATTTAAAAAAAAAAAAGAAACATTGATCTTGAAAAGCTGCTACAGTAGCTAGTTAATGACCGTTTATCTCAGAAAGGTTATAAAGAAGTAGAATATAGTGTTAGATAAATAAGTGAGAATATATCAGTGTTAATTTTCAGCTCAGAATCCATTAGAGACTTTCTCAACATTTCATTAATTTTTGAAGATTGGGAAATCATAATAAGGAGGACCATACTGAGGGAGTAAGAGAGATCATATTGGGGCACACCCAGCCTCTATAAATTGGGTACTCAAAATTGGCAAAAAAAACCTGGCAGCTGAGTGTGATCAAAGCCTAAGCACCTCATTACACGGACGTTGGCCTTGAAATAGTACGAATCTCTATACCTAATGAACCTAAGACCATTCATTGAATGGTAAATGGTAATACAAGGTGGTAAGCAACTATCTTCAGCTGTCGGGCTTTTTCCCAAAGCCTGAGTGTGCTCAAGGAAGATTTTCCAAACCTGTAATTGATACCAGCACTGCCCAAATTTGTCCCCAAAACAGCACCTTTGAATTAGGAGTCTCCCTCTTTGTTACCTCTCCTTTGGAAATGGTCCTTGTACTTTTTCAATAAGTTTTTATAATATATAGATCATTCCTTAGATATTATTACTAGATGAAACAAGTTATTATTTTGCCATTAGCTATTTAGATCTCCAAAAGATTATAATTTTTGGTCACCTTGACATTTTGGCATAGACACAAGATTAATTTATCTATGGAAAATTGGAGGAAAAACTATAAGTGATCGGAATTATTTAATAGGAAATAAAATGTTAAATTTTCTGCTATTATTTATCCTGACAAGAAAAAAAAAAAAAAAATCTCTTCATTAAGAATTATCATTATTTAGGACAAGATTTTATTTCTCACGTAATATATCTTAACAATAACTTATTATGAAATGTATAGAAGAAGCATGTTAAAAAAAGAACTTAACAATACAAACTTACTGATTGGTTCATCCATTTCCATCAGCTTTTTCAGTCTTATTTTTTCAGGTACAGCTTTGTTACTTAATTCATCTAATGACTTGATAAAAGAAAAAAAAAATAATCATTTATATTGTTATTAATATATAGTATAGATTTATCATTGTACTCTGCTTTTAGCAAAGTCAAAAAGTATCTTATTGTATCTGTTTCAGTGCAAATACTAATTTACTACTTAGCAAAAATCAGACTACTTTATTCATTAAAAAAAAAATCATTTTGTTCTAAGTGATTAATTAATACTAAATGGGAGCATCAGTTAACACTTACTTTAAATCCCAGAAAGTCCAGCATCGTTGTTTGATCTTCCTCCCGTGGACCAATGTGGCGCATAGGAAATTCACCTTTTGAACTTGTAAGACTAATATAAGATTTAAACCGATAGCCATTTTTATTCTTTAAAACAGAAGAAGCCAGCAAATTTCTGAAACGATGCATTGTAGATCTAACTCACTGGTTGACTGTGACCCCCCCTGGTAGGCTCAATGTCAAAGGTTAAAGATAAAGTGGTTGAATAATATCTTGTTGTGATTATGAATAGTATCTCAAGTAATACATAATAGTGACATAGTGTACAAACGATTATTTTTACAAATTTTATCTAGACCCATTAGGATAGGCTTTTAAGTTATTATAGCTAGATGTCAAAGTTCAATAACTGAAAACAAAATGTAATAAATTTACAGACATTTGCTAAACTGAACTTTTGGAGAGATTGTACATCATTATTGTATATGTTTTAATCTTCTTTCTATTAAAAACACTGTCAGTCTGTTAGGTTTAGTTAAGTTATTTGTTAATGAAAAAAAGGTTTATTTTAAGTGATTTTCCCGCTATTATGATAAAAAAAGTTTTAAGTTTTATTATTTACTGTAGAAACATTGTTCTACATTCCAATTATTATGATTACCAAAGTTTTCTTTTTCTTCTTTTTGTTTGCTGCACTTCTTCTCATCACTGGACTATATTAAGTATAACAGAATGGTATTGCGGATTATCAGTGCAGTTAAGTGTTCTTCAAAGTATAGTTAGTTAAAAATCTAAGGGGTCTTCAATATATGAATCAGTTATTTCTATTCTATAGATTCTTTATTGTTTTTTGACAATGGTTCCAAAAAACAAATTTCTTAAAGATCCTCTCTCTATTTGGTATAATGGTAAGAATCCCTTGTGTCACAGAAATCATAAAATTTGTTTTCTCTAATAAACAGACATTAGATAATCCTGGATGTGTATAGAAATGTTTTCCAGGATGTAGGATGTTGAAATGTGTATAGAAATGTTCCTCGAGTAACTATTTGCTAATAAATAATCCTTGGTTTTAAACAGCAAGTTCATTCTCATAATAATAGGTATGCGTCATTTATCAGAAATGTTTGAAATTGAAAATTAAACAATTTAGGTTCTTAAAATTTGCTAGAAAGATGTTTATGTACTCAAAAAAGTTTCGAAGAATAATACTGACTATTTATGTAATTTTTTTTATAGGCTACGGCTAAAAAAATGTTTTTTTCTGCTATTATATAATCTAAGTGATGCATGCAGTGATATATTGCAATAGGTTACATTTAGTGATAAGGCTCACCAGTCCTTTAATCTATCTAGTTAGTTAAATAACAGGCTTAAGTGGTTTTTCATCTCAGTCTCAGCTAAGGCTTCGCACGTATTTATACAAAAGCCCTATTCTGTTGTTATTGGTCAATTAAAAAGTGGATTTCTGCAGTACTGGAGGCTATCAAGAATTTTATAAAGATTCCTTTAATGAAATATTACTTGTTATATGCTTGAGTATTTCATTTTGAAACCTTTGGATCTTTGCAGTAGTAGATGATATGTTTCCTTGCATTGGTGTCCTATATTAAAGGATCTGTCATGTTACACCTTTGTGGATTGTTTTAATTAGGGCTTGGTGATGCTTACAGGTGGTTTATTCTTTCTTCATACAAAACTTTTATTACTAATATTACCTTGGTACCTACCTAACTGACCTATTCCTTACTTCTGTGGTGAAATAGTGTCAGATATCTGTGGAGAAAAGAAACGCAGGTACGTTATACTATTTGCTAGCCTGTTCTTGCTAACTAATGAACTTGGATAGAGGGTGTTTTTCTTCTGGAAAGAAAAATCACTCAGTCAGTCTTGTTTTGTTATATAACGTCCCTTGAGCTTTGTGTTGATTTCCTTACAGGCCATCTCCCACTTTAGAGCTGTCTTTGAATTAATTGAAGCACTGTAGAAAGCATAGCATCAGCATAGATAGCTACAATAGCATATTTATGCTTTGCTCCAGCAGTTGTAGCTGTTATAGCTGGTATAGCACACACTCCTGGGGGCCTTTATATCTGTGTGTGATTTTTTTTTTGTTGATATATCACCAACTCATACCCTTCTTCTTCGATGGTGCTTCAACTGGTGAAGAGTCAAGGCCGCCCGCAGGCTGAGCCGTCAGTCATCTCTCTTTTGTGCTGCTACTCTCCAATTTCTAATTCTCAGCATTTTCTGTGCATCTGCAGTCACACAATCCAACCACCGCAGAGGAGGTCTACCCACTTTTTTGAATCCAAAAATCTTTTCCTCAAGGAGCTTTTTGGGGGATTTCATTACCACTCATTCTTGCAATATGCCCTGCATATCTTAAATGCCCAGACTGTATAAAATGTATAATGTCCGGGTCTTTTTAGAGGAACATAAGCCTGACATTTTTTTCTTATTCTCCATGCACCATTGTCATACTCAGGCCCCAGTATCATTAGGATCTTCCTTTCAAATCTTAATAGGAATCATTTCTGGGCTGTTTTCATCGTCCAGCACTCCGACGAATATGTGAGAACAGGCCTGATTAGGGTCTTATGTATTCTTATCATCGTTGTCCTGGAGATTTGCTCCTTAGATGCCTCAGAAGTCTATAGTAGCTCCTGTTGGCCGCTAAAATCTGACGTATCTCCTTTTGATTATCAGTGCCTGAGTTTAGTTGTGTTCCAAGGTACATAAATTCCTCTACACAGTCAAAGCTGAAGTCCCCTATTTTCACATCTCCTCATATTTATTCTCCTGTATTAGGATTGCAGAGCATATACTTTGTTTTTTCTCATTGTTCTGTAGCCTAATTTTAGCAGCTGTTCTTTGGAGATTCATAAATACACTCTTTATGCTGAAAAAACTGCGTCCAAAAATATCCAGATCATCAGTGTAGGCTAAGATTAGGCGTGATTTGTTGAAAATTGTACTTCCTACCTGGATTCCCGATTTTCTGATGTTGCATTACAAAGCAGTTTTGAAGAAAGGCATGCTGAGCAATCTCTTGCTCGAGGCCCTTTTGGCTGTGTATAACTCATATGTGGCTCCGACCACTCTCACTGAGCACTAAGTAGCCTTCATTATCATCCTGATAAGGCGGACTAGCTTCGGAGGGATACCGAGAGCAATCATTCCTTCATATAATGATGGAGTTTTGTTGACCGTAGAGAAATTAGATGAGGAAGGTGGTTGGGGTTGCGGTCATAAATTAAAACACACAATTAAAAATAAGCGTTATTTTAATTATGTGCCGACGTTTCGGCCTACAATGCTTATTTTTAATTGTGTGTTTTAATTTATGACCGCAACCCCAACCACCTTCCTCATCTAATTCCTTCATATAGTTCTTCTGGATCACGTCATAGGTAGCTCAGAAATCCACAAAGAGATGGTGAGTCTGAATATTATATAAAGCCGTTCTCTCCATTCATCATCCTAACTGAGAAGATCTGATCTGTTGTACCTTTGCCCTTCCTAAATCCTGCTTCATATTGGCTTATTCTGCTTTCAACAAATGTTAGGAGTCTGTGGAAAATAATATTAAAAAGTATCTGGTAGGAATACGGTAGAAGGAATATTCCTCTGTAGTTTTAGCTGTTAAAAGGATCCCCTTTAGTATGCATAAGATAAATAATAGTTTTTTACTGTTCTTCAGGAATGCGCACTCCTCAACCCAAATTTCCTATTCATACCCTTACCTACCAGCATTTCTGAAAAAAAAGTTGGCAAGATAATATCCTTGGAACGAGGTGGCTGAGCGGGTTAACATGTATGAACAGTCCACATGTTGCCATGCAACCTGATAAAGGAATTTGAAAATGATAAAATAATATCGAGTCTGTGCTTCGGTGGTCTTTGGCTTAGGATTAATTCCTCTCCTCACCCTCTGCTCCGAGAAATCGCTGGATAGCCTTAAAGGCTAGATAGGGGTGAATACAAATAAAAAAAAGAGAATTTACTCTATAATCTATAAAATCACTTATGAAACCTATTTTTTTGCAGTGCCTTGCATGGAAACACATCTGACATTGAGTCAAATGTCTTAGTACAGACTTTGAGATGATTGTGATGATCTCATTCTTGGCTGTTTTCTTACTTAATACGATATTTGCAAAAATGACTCATAAAATGTTTGAAGATTACATTCATTTGGATGAAAATGGAAAAATAGAATACCATAACTATACTAACAATTTAATTTTTGTCTATGTTGCTATATCTTGGAAATTAAACTCAATGTATCAGAAACTGTTGTTAATGAGTGTCCTCTTAAACCAACATTTTGGGTGACTATTGGATCTTCAATGTAATCTTGCTAGCCAGTTTATTAAATATAAGTATTATTTAAGGTATGAGGATGGAGAGAGGTGTGCTTTAGTTATTAGAAACTATTATTTTAAAAATTTATTTCTTCAGCACCCATATAAAGGGGTTTTTTATACACAATCGTGCGTAGGAATGCTCTATTATTTCTCCTTTTATTACATGTGCTCAAGGTAACAGTTAGTACATAAAGACGACACACATTTGATGTGAGCTATATGTGTCATACAATGTAATTATTCTAAATGGATATTACAATAAAATACTATATTTAACTATTACAACAGTATACTAAACTGCAAATTCAATGTGGGAACAACTGTACAATTGTTTGTGTAAAGGGGAGACTATTAGAAACTATTTAAAACAATATTCATTACTTCATGGTTTGATTATAAATTTCCTCTTCTTTTTTTTTCTCTTTCTTTTTTATAGATATATAAATATTTGCTAGATGTTACATCATAAAATTTAATAAGAAATTAGTTTAACAAAAGTAAACTATATTTGAAGATCAAACAAAACAATTTGCGACATAGGTAAAGAAATGATAACAGAACATACACTTCTGTTCTAACAAATAATAAACTTTTTAATTAGCACCTTAGTTGGGTTGATTAAATATACTTTAAATGACACCTTACTAAAAAATGAGCATAATAATGATAAAAAATTATACCAAGACTATTAATAAAATTCTGAGAAATTATTTTTGTTGAATTAAAATAATCAATGTCTTTTTAAAATATTCATTTGGTCCATATATCACAATAAAATCTGAGTCATAATTTATAACAAAAATAAATAAATAAAAATAAGAGAGTTGGAACACCCTGTAGTGCACACCTTAGTGCATTCTGTATATTAAATATTTTATAAGGCTTGTGCCAAGGCACAATTGAAAACAAATACTAACGATCAACAAGCTACTGAAAGTTTTATATCTGAGGAATTTAATTATAATTGTGGCCCCATATAATTTTTTTTTCTTTAAGTAATGTTCATCATGCAAAGGTGAATTGACACATGAAGGAACAATTGAATGTGAGTTAATAAATTTAATTTAAATGTCAACTGTTGTATTGCCTAAAACAAAATCTGATTGTCGACAGCAAACAACAGAAACACTGCATTATTAATTTTATACATTCCTTCAAAGCTCTGTATTTTTCTTTTTTATTTCAATTTAAAAACAAATTCAATTGAGCCATACATATATGTTATACCAATCAAATAACAACTTAAATATTTCACAAAAGAAAAAAATTCTTAGTTTCTGTACTCTGAACAAGTAAAAAATTATAATTTTTTTAAAAAATAATTAATTTCAATTAAACTAAATGGATATTTAAACATGTCATAATGCTTATAAATCAATACAAATAACTTATACAATATTTAATTATTTAAAGACTGGTCCTCACAGAATGTATTAGTATACATTATCACCTACTTAATTAAAATTAAGCTAATGAAAACAAATTCAACAACACAACAGTGGAAAAAACTGAATTTAAATTAATAAAATACAAAGTAAGGCTTGATATGAACTGATCCCAATATAATTAAGAAAAGAAATTGTTAGTTTGAACAATTTATTTGTGTGTGGACCGGCCATAACAATCATTCGTGGTGATTTTAAGAAGTGTAACTCTCGAGAAATAGTAGAAAGTGGGATGTATTAAATATATAATAATTATAAGTTGAATACAAATAAGATATCCTTTGTTAATCAAGTTAATTTACAATACTGCTGATTAAAAAATGCGAAAACAACCAAACTCAATTGCCTTCTCTGATTGTGAAAACAAAACATTTTTTGTTAGGCCCAATATCTCAAATATAAAAAAATCAAGAACCTCAGTAATTACAATTTAGGTTTGAATTTCAGGATATATGCCTATTAATTCACACTTATTCTAAATGTTTTTACAAATATAGATAAGCATTAACTTTTGCATCACAGCAACAGTTATATAAAGAATATAGTATTTCAATATTAATTTATGTTTGTCAATACAAATATATGTTGTGAAAGCGTGGGTATGCATTTTTTTAATAAACTATATATATAGGTATTTATATATATATATATATATATATATATATAATATATATATATATATATATATATATATATATAATATATATATATATATACACATTTCACTGAAATTTATAAAGTATTTTTTCTTCTTTAAAAGGGCGGAAATATTTCATCTTTTATAAGAATTCTTAATAAAAGAAAAGAAAAATTAATAAGAATTTATTTAACAAATTACATATATTGTATTTTCTTAAAAGGTAATATTTAATATATTATATGGTGTCATTAAAAAACCTTCACCTAATTATTTTATTTTAATTTTACTTAATAAAATTATATTTTTTATTATTATATGAATTCATTCTTTTATATAAAATATTAAAATGCTTTAAATACTTGTTTGGAATACATTAGTCGCTGATAATTATTTTTATAAAATTCTTTTAATATTAGCTCTATCAAATTTCATCTTGCATAATTTAAAGATAATAATATTATTCATTTTAATAGTCATTCCATGACATAATAAAAATTCTTAAATCCGAGTTTATTTCCTTTTATTTGAGAGTTTTTAATTAAATAATGATAAATTTATGACAAACACTATCACCATGGCAATGTTTTCAAATTTTTATGGGTGTTAATGCTGCTGTTGGCTAAATCATTTAAATTTCAAACTACAATTCGAAATTCTCAGGGTCTTTGAAATTGTTTTATTCATTAATTTATAGTTAAAATTTAATGTTATTTTAACTAAACACTTTTGTCCTTGTAATAATCAAGATGTTTCTGGGTTTACATATGAATAATTTTCCCCTTTTTAATTCAGGTGATGGCACCATGAAGTATTTTAGCTTGATATTTCAGCTCACATATTGTATGCCAGTTTTAACCAGATTATTTCTTCAAGTTGAAAAAAAAAAAAAAAAAAAGAGTTGCCACAGTGAAAATTTAATGTGTTAGAATTGAGAGGTTGATTTCCAAAAGGTACTATATCCATTCTAGGAAATTTTACAGGAGGCGTGAAAATCACTAATTATTATATTATTAAATTAGCTAATTTGATTATTTTCGCATTAACCAGAATTGTTTTTTTAGTATATTAATAACATCATATTAAAGATATGAAATGAGATGTTTTGGTATAATTTGGAACAAAATTAAATGTGTAATTATTTCCTTTAGAAAATAATTATATTTCTAAATTGTGTTTATAAAGGGCTTGGGTGTTCATTAGATAAAATCAAATAGGAGATTTAGATATAACTAAATGATGAGAATACAAATATGTAAAAAAATCAATTTTGTAAAAAATGTCCTTTAGTACTTTTTGGAAATCAACGTCTCAATTCTAATTTAATTTATTTATAAAAACTAATTTACATTTAGTCATTGATCATAGTCTTGTCTAATTTTCTTAATCAGAAATCTGAAAATATTATAATCTTTAAGAAAACATTGAAAACCCAATGTTAAATTCAGTTTTAATTTTTTTTTTTTTTTATGAAAAAAAAGTTATTTGAAAGATTTTTTCTGTATAATTAAGATTAAAACTTTACTGATACTAAAAAAAAAATATATATATATATATTATATATATATATATATATATACTCATACCTTAGCCTAAATACTCCTATGGCTAATATAATTACACTATACAATTTTAAAAGTTCAACCAATGTTATCGGTGTACTACAGTGTGAATGCATAAAAACAGTGAGAGCAACAAATATAATACAAGAAACTTAAAGCTTGGAAGGTATTCACTACATTTTATTTATATTTATATAAACATTTTATGTAATAAATGTTTATAATTTTATGTTTTAATATCTTTAATTACAAGCAGAGACAGAAAAGACATTTCAGAGGGTAAATAAAATTAATTATTCTTGTATTTTACATATGTTTAAAAATGAACAATAATCCCTTAGTATTTGGAAGACGAAGGTTTGACATAATTAAATAATATACAACAATTCAAAATAATTGAATAAATTTCTTATAAATAACAAAATATTCCTAACCAGATAAATATATATAATAAATTGCTTTCTTTAGTATAAGTTTTCAATCATAGACTTATCTTAAATTTCTTAATTAAGATCTATAATGTAACGCAGAAGATAGTGAACAATATTGATTGATATCTTTAAGGGTATTTGAATAGATAGAGTCTTGTTGAAGTTTTCAATTTTAGGTTATTTATATTAATTTAACGTTATTTTATGCTACTGTGTGACTATCTCAAATGACTTCTCAAATTAAAAAAAAAATCCTTAGTTGGTTCTGAACATAGACTTACATTTTATGCTTAATTTATTTGTAAAACATGTAATTTTTCACACTTCGAAGTCACACTTATGAGTCGTACCAAATAGAAGTCCTAGCTCAATACTGAGTAATGAAACTCCTCAAGATTCCCCTCAGAATTATAATAAATTCAGAAAATTATCTTTATTAATAAATAATATCACTCTACAAATAAAATATAAAAATTAAAATGATAGAACATGAAAATTGCATGATAGAGAAACTTACTAATTGCCAATATTTCAAATCAGACAGTTTTTTTATTTATTTTGCTTTATATTTATTTTAAAAAATCTTCATTTATATGAAAGTAATGTTTAAATCAATGAAATAAAATAATGATCTGTTATAAAATCTTTTGATGTAAGTGGCTAAGTATGTTTTAAAATAACTGAATATAGCAATTTATTACACAGTTTTTGTTATACTTCATCAAAATTAGAACTTAAATAAATAATAATAAGAATAATTAAATTAAAAACAATTATATCCAGATGAAAGAAAATATACTGAAATAAAATATATATATATATATATATATATATATATATATATATATATATATATATTCCTAATAATGTCAAAAACATTATGAATCAACTAAAAATTTATAAATTACTGAAACCAAATGAAATTGATGAGTAAAAAGCTATTTTGAACATATTCACTTAAATAATTACAAAGATTTGAGAAAATTTGAAGAGGAGAGATCTTAATCATCATGTTGGTTTACCTTTTTGCAATTTATTTTTTACCACCTATAAATAATTTTGTGCTGATGAACTAAATCTTTTAAATTTAATTGATTTTCTTTGAACTAAGGTTGGAATGATAATTATGAGGTTATGCAAACCACCACAACAAATCATATCTTTATGTAATTTGTTTAGATATAGCATACACCAATCATATATATAAATATATATACATATATATATATATATATATATATATATATATATATATATTATATATATATTATTTGAAATTATTCGGGTTTTAGGTCCTTAAACTTTTAAATGATTGCTCAAAACTGAGCAATGTATACAATAATATTTTAAAGAAATTAGGAAAAATAAGTTGACTAAAGAAAAACGTTTTATTATTGTTAATATTTAAGTTGTTTATTGTTGATAATTTTTATTACCATTATTTATATAAAATATTTTAGATTGTTTTATTGTTATCAGTTTATATAATAGTTTGGGTTGTTTTATTGTTGTTTTTATGATATACTTTTAAGAGTTGTTGACTTTTTATTTTTACTAGACAAATTATGAATTATTTTATTGACCAGAAATTTGGTTTTGGACGGTTAGATTTGGAACAGTGGTCTTTTTATTAAATTTATTTATTAATAAGTTGAGCTTCGGCCGCCAAGGCTGGAGAGGAGAGGGCTTGGAGATCCCAGTGCCCTGTAGTTAGCCTGAGTGGTGTGCCTGTGCTCAATAAAATTCTTTGGTAAGATGTTTTTATAATTTATTGTATCTGTATCTAAATACTACCAAAATGTAACCAATTATGTATAATTGCATTGTTGAAAAGGATCCTATGTATAAATATAGACGGAGGATCGAAACGTCAAATAAAAGTTTAAGGACCTAAAACCCGAATAATTTCAAATAAAATTATAATATAAAAAGGTCGATGAATTAGATTCTTGTATATATATGTATGTATAGGGCTACATCGTAAAAAGTGAAACAAAACATAACTATAAATGAAATAATCCCTTAAGTAGTCATTTTATCAGCGACGTCAACTAATTGTGAAAATCTAATTTATTATTCTAAGCTAACAATATTTTTTTTTTCTCTTTTTCATTCTTAAGATAGCTTAGTACTATATAAAAGTCTTCAAACCTGTTAAAGTCATTACTTTTACATACTTGATTTCTTGATGTTATCAACAAATGGTTTCATCGAGTTACCCTTTGAATAAACCATAAATGCACCATATCTGACAAAGTTATAATTTATCAAGCTCAGATTTGCAACTCTCACAATATATTTTTGTATATTATTCTTACATGAATTCCCAAAATTAAATTATTTTAACCATTATCATAATTAAATTTCAATACATAAATTTTTTTATTATTTTTTTTTATGTTTTAAAATTATGTTTCAATGTCACAAAAGTAATAAGTTAGTAATAAGTAGTAAGTTCATTAAAAATGAAAAATCTTGTTAATATAGTATAAAACCAAATTCATTCTCATGAAATATAATCAAATATATTCCATAAAAAATGTGAATTCAATGACCCTTTTCTTAGATCATTTTTAACACTTCAAAATTTAATCTTTCAGAAATATAACTTTTAATTGTTTAACCAATTAGGAGAGGTCTGGAGAGGGAAGTGAAGTTTCTCATACTTCTAGCTCTAGGTCGTCCTCTGATGGTGAAAGGGCTAAGAGCAAGCTGAGGAGGGGTATTAGGAACGCCCAAAGGTCGATGTGATGATGGAATTGGTATTTTAATGTAATTCCCATTGTCATCTCTGAGGCTTGAAAGAAAAGCCGACTTTGTAGAAGGAGTCCCGTAGCTTGGATAATACCTATAAAAATAATTAAATAATTTATTTTTCAAGATCAATGATGATCAGGAAGAATAATACCAACAAAGCAGCTTATTTTTATTCAATAAGCTATTCACCTGTCATTTTTAAGGGAGTAATAATGAGATGCATGATTTTTACCTAAAACCGAGAAACACCAAAAGGAGCTGATGGTTCTTTTATTTTTAATTTAGTAGAATTTTAACGTTTTTTAAAAAACTAATTATGAAAATGGTGAATCACATAGAGGATAAGACTACATTCTACTAATTTCCGGGCTCCAGTTCAGGCCTGGCAGTGACTAATAATTTATTTATTCTTTTATTCGAGGCTATGAGGAAAAGATACTGTTCTGAGGTACATCCAGCCCTAAGTACTGATCCCTTGATGATTTGAGAGAAAAACTTAGGAGTAGAGCACCATCCTTGCAAGATTGTCTCCTTGCATAACTATAGGTCTAGAAACTCTCTTATCAATTACTTACAAAAACCCAACATTAACAACACCTAGGTCCGGGACTTGATTGGAATTTTTTAAGTATTCAAAAAGAAGAGAGGTATTCGGTTGTAAAATAAGCTCGTAGTTTTTTTGAATACTTCAATTTAATCCTATGTGTGTTTATAAAATCATGTTTGCTTGGTCAATAATGTTTACACATTAAAAAAAAGGATTAGTTTAGGTGCTTTTATACACCAGTTTCAACCGAGATTCCTTATCTTTAAGTGGTATTTTGCTTGCTCAAAATGGAAAAGGAAAAAAATGGCATGATGTATGGCGATGATGCCTTAGGAGAAAGCACTGCCTGAAAGCAGGATTATATCCAAAAAAAGTTATGCTGTACATTTAGTGGGATTGTAAAGGTGTCCTTTATTTCGAGCTCCTCCTGCCCAACCAGACCATTAATTTTGCAATATACTGTGCCCATTTGGAACAATTAATAAAGGCAGTGGTTGAGCAAAAGCATCCAGAATTGGCTAATTGAAAAGTTATAGTTTTCCATCAAGATAACGCCTGTCCTCTCCTCACGTGTCTTTGAAATCCAGCAGAAATTATTGGAGTTAGGCTAGAATGTGATCCCTTACTCACCCTATTAACCAGACCTTACCACAACAGATTTTCACTTATTTTGGACCCTTCAAAACTCTCTTAACGGGAAAAACTTTAATTACCTTGAGGACTGCAAAACCCACAAAGAGGAGTTCATTGCACAAAACTTTGAGAAGTTCTGGGAGGACGTTATTAAGAAGCTGCCTGAAAGATGGCAACATGTAATAGATCAAAATGGGTCATAAAAAATTGGTTAAAAATATTTAATAGTTTTTATTGAAATCACCAGCAAAAAAAGGTACAAACTTATTTTACAACCCAATACTTTGGTTGACCATTTTATCTATGTCAACTCTCTTCCTATCATTCTCATTGTCAAGTCTCATGGTAAGTTCCAATATGTATCCTAACTTTCATCGTGAGAGAGAGACTCCAATGATTATCAGCATTTGTTATATAAAAAAAATGTTTATGGAACCAGTGGGAGTAACAGGAAAAGTGAAAAGTTAACACTAATGAATAGAAGTTAAAAAATAAGGGTTTATAATTTACTGATAATCAAGTGTATGAGGGAAAAGAAATTACTCTACATATAAGACAAACATGTCGTAAAAAAAAGTGCTTATTTTATTTTTACTTTTACATAAATTATATTCTTGTTTATTAGTAAATATTGATTATGATACTCCTTAAGGCTTCCAATGATACCAGCCATGCTGCCGACTTCTTTAGGGTTCTGAGTAAGAATGATAATTTAAGAAGAAGCAGACAGCATATCTGGATTGGAAACATGGTCGAAAGCAGAAAACAATTATGGTGATAAAAGTTAATTGTTATAAATTAAATAAATACCTTTCAGTAAGTGGCAGGTACTTATCAAACCAGGATGACTCGCACAACAACGCGGGTCACACTGCTGTTAGGTATTTAACAGGACAGACCCCTTGTCGGTTGTCGCCACAACGAATCATCACCATACCATCAACTTCATCACCAATTTGAATGACGATCTAAAATATTTTAGAATGATCATTTTAAAAATTAATTTGAGTATTGCAACCAGTTATAAACATAGTAAAAGCTAACAACTAACAAAGATTAAAGAATGATAATTATTACCTGATCTCGCAACAACATATTATCTCCAACTTGAAGGTTGTGCTTAACTTGCAGGGGTGTTTCTCCAGGTTGAAGTTTAGCTACATATTGACTTGGAAAATATCCTACACGTCCTAGGCATTTCCCTCGCCACCAATCAGGATCAGAAGTATCAATTACTGTAACTTTATAACCAGCCCTAAAAAAGCAAATAAATATCCCACTATAATAATAATAAAAATTGGTTATTTATATTGATTATCAGGAAATAGTAATCATTATGTAAATTGTTATATTATCAATTTAAATAAAAGATTCTAGTGCGAAAAACACACAACTTTACTTTACCTCGGTTGATATAATCAACTTAAAAACTACGAAATGATGATAGAGTTAAAAAAAAAACAGTTTAAAGAATTATATTAAGTTTTGTGGATATAATTAGTTGACCGTTGAGAATTACTGAAGGAATTAGTCCGGGTGGCGGTCATTAAATGAAACTATTCAGTTGTTTCATTTAATGACCGCCACCCGGACTAATTCCTTCAGTATATTAAGTTTTGTTGGAAACAAATGTTTCATGTTAAATAATATAAAATTTGTATGTGCAATCATCACTTAATTTTATGCCCTATTTACCACTTTACATTATCTTCCACACCTTTGCTTATGTTCATAAATAAAACAATTACCTAAACAAATATTTTTGATGATTTCCCCTTTGGTTGGCTATCAGATTCGTTTATGGTATATTTATCCATTCTTTATCAATGCTAATAAGATGATATGGTTAATTTTTTTGAATCTACAACATTAAAGGTACTTTATAGGATGAAAACTAAAAAAAATCAGCATTTAAGTCCTGTCAAACTATTTCAATTAGAATGAAAACTACATCATATTAAAGCTTATTAAATTTTATATTGATATACCGAGTTTAATCAAAATCATTAGAGCAAACTCAGGATATTTTCACTATTCGGTACCTTATTGATAAGTTTATCGAAAAAGAAAAGAAGATTCATCCTAACTTCCTGATTTCTGTGGGTCATTTGATAATGTACCCCAGACCCCAGATAGAACTCAAGCAGGCACTAGAAGACAAATGAATCCCTATTAATCTTACTCAGGTGATCCTTAGTTTATACTGACTAGTATATGGGATAGCCATACTCAATGGCAAAAAATTCAAGATATTTCAAAGGAAAACTGGAGTAAAGCAAGGGATAGATAGTCTGTGCCCCCTACTGTTTATAATATACATGGAAAGAATAATTTGGGAACCTAAACTAAGGAGCCCCCCCCCCCGTTTAAAATAGGAATCAAAATAAGTAATGATGGTCGGTTAGATTCTGAAATAAACCAGTTAAGCTTAAGAAAAGCAGATAATGTATTCTACCAGTTACATAATATAATTATCGGAAAACGGAAAGTTGAGATGAAAACAAAGATGACTATATATAAACAAGTCTTCATTTCAACACTAATATATGCTGCAGAAAGCTGGTCAAGTATTAAGAAATTTGAGAGTGTATACAAGCCACAGAGATGAAATTCCAGTGAAAAGCTATAAATAAGACAAGATTTTAATCTCTGGGGAATCAAAGAATAAGAGACAGAGCAAGAACCTCTCATGACTAACATACATAAAAGGGAAATGATGTGGCTTGGCCAAGTACAAATCAAGGTTAAGAGAGACGCCTTTGTAGATACACTCCATAAGGTATGAGCTGATCCATCCTTGAATGATATGAGGTCCAATATAACCAGGATTCAACAAAAATGAGGCCTCCCTAGTGAAAATGAAACAAACCCTAAAAGGAGCATTGGAATCAAAGGTCAAAGTTCCGGCTTGGAGACAGAAATCGCTGATTAAAATCAGAAACCTGGATGATCTAACATCTAAAGAAGAGATCTCTGAGACTCTCACCAATTTACTAGAGGGAAAGCGTATAAAAGCAACTGCTATACTATTGATTCGCTCTGCATACACCGAAACAAAGACTGCAATTAATGTTTTGCTGGTTGTGCTAGGAGAGCAATCGCTAAAGTAAGAATCAGGGTTGGTGATCAGTCGGATCCATCCGACTCCAGCACTCCTTCCGGTGTAGAGACTTTGGACATCTGGTCAGGGGCAATGCATAGGGCCCAACCGAATGAAGTGATGTGCCAGGTGCTGTGAAGAGGTTCATCGAGCCATGGACTGTATGATGAGTCCTATTGCACACTGCATTGAAGGAGGTGATAATGGACGCCCATCTGGCGGTAGCAAATGCCTAGCACTGCATCAAGTCTTCATCGAAGACCAAAGGAGGGCAAGAGTTGTTCTATATGAGAATCCTCCAACTGAATCTTAATCACTTTTCCAGGAAAACTGGATGGCAGGCCAACCTCTAGAAGTTGAGAAAGGAAGAGAAGGAGAGGAGTGCTTAGACTAGAGTAAGGCACCTGACAATGAGGCGGCACTCAACCACTCTCCCTCCACGAAGTAATGTCTAACGGTGGTCTAATGTGGTGGGAAACAGGTGTAGGTAGGTGGTTTTAGTGGATAGAAATTCCACACATAGATGGATGCAGGCCTATCCAAGTCTTTTAAAGATTTCCACCTACCCTCATAAAAAAAAAAAAAAAATAACCAAAAAACAGACCTTTTTGTGGGACTTGGTCTTTTGGACTCAAGAGGACCCTAAAATGTGTATTTCCTGTGAAAACCCAAAATGGGATATTTTCACAATAGTAATATTTTCTCTTACTATATATTTCATATATAGGTAAGTGAAATTAAAAATGTAATAGAAAGTGTTTAATTTTGTTAAGTTAGGCTTAGGTTCGAGCATTATGTTCAATTAAATAGCACTCAGTATTATATGTCATAGGGGTACTCACTATGTTTGCTATAGCGTGCTATTTGTGTTATTTTGCAAAACCCGTCGAGTTTCTACAGTTATTTCCTGTATAAAATTGATGGATTTAGCACAATAGCATGCTATAGCAAACGTAGTGAGTACCCCTCATATAACACAAGAACTATGGCCTCTGATCATAATGTACTAGTGTATTCATTGATTTGATATATCCATTCACCATAAATTTATAAATATCATTATCATTAGATTTAATAAAAATAAATAATAAGTATTGTGATGAATGCAAAAATATACACTGGTATCAGTGGCATACCTAGTACCTGTAGAGGGTGCTGCAAGCAAGTACTAGATTCAGCATACTAAAGAGACTCCTTGACATCAGCCCTTTTAAACATTTTATTCTCATTTTTATATGTTTAAAGATATCATCGTTTGAAAAAAA
This sequence comes from Piezodorus guildinii, assembly GCA_023052935.1. Taxonomy (NCBI): domain Eukaryota; kingdom Metazoa; phylum Arthropoda; class Insecta; order Hemiptera; family Pentatomidae; genus Piezodorus; species Piezodorus guildinii. Next base: position 71,654,680 of record CM041293.1, read on the forward strand.
ATAAAATTTTTAAAATGGCATTTTTTGAGGTGAAAAAATAAATCAGCCAAGATCATAAATAAAGGTCTAGGTATGCCACTGAATGTTTTCCCACTGTATCAAATACAAAAGATGTAGAACTTACTTCAGATCAAGTTCATCAGAATGTCTTGATTTAAAGTTGTAGAGTACAACATACAAATTTGTAGGGAGAAGACGATGAGGTTTCTGAAATAACATAACATTATTGCGAATATTCCGCTTTAATTAAAAAAAGAAAAAGAAAACACACACTTTATTTAAGTCCCTCACAGGAGATGGGCAAGGAGAAGTACTAGCACTTGACACAGATTTCTCATTATCATCAGGCAGTTCCACTGAACTCATGCGCATATTCCGTGCTGACAAAAGTCTTCTGTTGTGCACTGGGCTAGAAGGAGCTGCAATCATAATTTATAATTATCCTGCCTTTGGAACGATGAAGTATACTAAAAACCCAAAATCATTTCTTAAAAAGAAAATAAGAAGTCTTTTAAGATGACAATAAATCGTTATAAACACAAAAATGTCTGTAAAACATGGTTTTATTTTCCACCATATTTGTCTTTGTATTAAACAAAAACTAAGCTTTTAACACTAAGTGATTATGAATTCTAAAAACTATTAAAATTTTTGTGTGTTAGTTATTGAACTATATCTTTATTTTTTTAAATTATAATAGTTTTAGTTAGGAAAATGGAATTTTTTAATTAGGAAATAAAAAAATAAAAAATAGTAAATCAGAACATCTGTCTAAACGATGGGATATTGTCAATCATGTTCAGTTTTGATAACATTTTTTATTTATTGAAATTAACAACTGTATACTAATACAGTAAATACATCAAGTTAATTAGCTGAGAATATGCCCATTGGTAGCACTCCACTAGATTATCTAAAGTAGAAGGTCTCGAGGCCATCTTCTTTTCAGATGCCTCGGAGGATTGTCAGGAATGGAAGAGGAAGCAAGTGGGTAAAAGTGGGAGTGGAGTTTGTCATGGAAGGATTGATACCTAGTACGGGCCAAAGTTTAGATAACATTAGACTACCTTTATGGCGATTCATTCTTATACAGGTCTGTAAAATTTAAATGTTTATTTTCTTGTTTTAAATGGTCCCATTTATTACAGTTTGACATTAAAAAAAACCATGAACTAATTAAATAATTCTGTTTTTTTTAATAAATAATTTTTTATAATAATTAACATTGTATGATTAATTGTTTCTGAAAAGACCTCTTAATTAGTATAAAGAAACTAAACTACATTTACCTACAATAATGAAATAAAATTAATTTAAAAAAACAAACTACTTCTATGTCTTATAGTTCTATTGCTTATAAATAGTTGTAATAATTACTAAAGTACCTGGTATACATTTTTTTTTCTCATCTAAAGCTCACGTTTAATTTTTCTTTAAATTTAATTATAAATTTTTATTAGTATTGTAAGGATTTTAAAATAAATTTTAATAGTTTTTTTAAAGGCAATAACAAGCAAATCAGATTCTACAAAAACTTAACTAACCAAGTTAACTAGCTTTCACTAGCTGCTGCCATTACATTATATCTATCGTTTATGAGAGAGCAAGCTTATCTCTTTTAAAAATTATAACTGGGTCTAATGGATAAAAGAGGCAACATTTAAAAAAAAAATTAATAAAATGCAACATTATAAACGAATCTGTTTACAGAGTTACTTGACCAATAGTTGTCCCTCGATGGGTCCTTTCTGTTAGGTCGGTGGCAACGTTTGAATGAATCACAATGTGATGTAACTGGAAATATTTTTTAAACAATCAAAAATCAGCAGCCAGTTTACTACATGTCCTTTTGCATCTATTTTGAACTACCTTGTCCTCAAAAATATTTCTTTCTAATGTTTCTAGTAAAAATGGCAATTATTCAAAAGAAACAATCATTTGTAATGTACAGCAGAAGTGGCCCACTTATGTATGTGAGTGTAGATTATAATTTTTTTTTTTCATGGAAATTACTGTTAAAGTATGAATAGAACCATTCAGTGATCTACATATGTGTGCTTGGCCATTTCTGTTGTTCAAAACAATTTCGTTATAGAATTCATACATTTTTGTCTCGTAGGAATAAGTGGATTAATGAAATATTACTTATTTATAATGATGGAAGAATGTTGGTTGGGTGTGGAGTCTTATAAACACTTTAATTAAGTTAACCTAGGTTTGCGAAAATTAGGTTCAATTAAGCAAAATTATTTTTACAAAAAACAATAAATTATAAGTTAATTATTTTATATGAAAAGAATTAAATCTTGCACTATTCTTATAATAAACTCAATAATAATATAAATTCCTTATCATTTATGTTTCATTTAACTTTTAACTTTAATACTTTTCTAAATGTATCCATTATTTATCCACTTATTCCCTGAAGCCAAAGATATGTCTTTTACATGAGGAGGCACTAGGATATTAAAATAAATTAAATATTAGGTATTCGGTAAAATATTTAGAAAAGGTATAAGACCATGCTCAAAAGAAAAAAATGTAGGTTTAGTTTAAGAGCAAGGATAAGGATGGCACATAAGTATGTTGAGTTGCAGCCTAAGAATATTTATTGAAAATAAGAAATAGATAAAGCTTTCTAGCTCTGCATTGAAGTGTTTAGCTTTATGTAATTTTAAAAGCAAAGTAAAATCAACATATAGCCTGCTATAAACATTTTGGTTCTTAAGAAAACCAATTACTCTTACAATAAATTTATATGCTAATTGACCAAGATGGCTTTATTTTTTAACTTGATTTGACCTAATATTCATGAGTGAGAGAGAGAGAGAAGAAACAGTATAAAGCATGAGGCAAATTAATGACCAATAAGAGCATAAGTGTGAAAAACTGTTGAGCAAGGAAGAAACAATTTGTTTTTGAAAAATATTTTTTCGTATTCAAAATGTTTATGAGCACTTCTATTTTTTATATATTTATAATGTATTTTAAAATAATTAGTAGTAAAAGCTCAAATTTAAAAATAATACAAAGCTAACTACAATTATCTACATTATCGATTATTCTGCTCTTTACCAGTTTTATATAAATGATGTAAAATCTACTAAAAATAACAAATGAATTTATGGTATGCATAAGCACACACATTGAAGAAATAATTATAAATATTTTACACTGTTAACATATGACTACAACTAACTTAAGTTAATATTCAACACAACTTAGTATCTTCTCATAATTTAAAGAAAGCTCTAACATACTTAAGGAAATAATTATTTATATAAATTGGCAAATGTAAAGCATTTAAATATCTCTAAAACATTTCTATAGAGAGAGTTTTGCTCATGAGATTAGAGGATTTGTGGTAAGGACATATAAAATTCAATAACCACAGTAGACATGCGTTCCATTTGTTTTAAATTGGATTTCATACAAAATCCACCATTTTAAAATAATATTGTAACACTTACTCTTAATGTGAGACAGCTTATAAAAATAAAACAATCCAAGTTTCATCACAGATTTTATAAATTATCGAATGAAAATTCCATTTTGTTTTATTATAAAATGATTTTGATGTTCTTATTGTTTTGATGATTAAAATATGAATTATCATGAACTTAATTTCAGTAGTTATGGAAAAATGAATAAGATGTTTTTTCATAACCTTAAAAATTGTTGATTGAATATGCTATAAATCTTATCATATTCATGAAGTTCTGAGGAATGATATAAGCAAGTGTTCTGACAGAACTCACTTTACAAAGAAGTAAAGATTCAAGTGCTCAGTTTTTTTAGTTAAACAGTTACTCCCACTTATAAGCAATTGAGGTGAGTAAACTGTGGACTGTCTGCATTTAAACTTTAAAATTTGGATTTGGGGGATTTGACAGTTATTAATGGGGTAAGTTAGTCTTTGTTCTTTTTGCTAATGTCGGGTGGTTTCATAAACCTATACGTCCCGTGAAGGGTCTTGGGCTTACGTAGTGAGGCTTCCTAATATTTCTAGTTTGACAGCTGTGTAAGGAGATGATTAATCTTAAGCACCAAGTTTTTCTTCCTGTGTTTTGGGCACACATTTATAGAGGCTTGGTGATTCTCAGGAGGGTCCCCTAACCTCAGGGTTGATATAACAGAACAAATAATTATCCTGCCACAGTCACACTCAAACTTAGGTCTGGAGATTAGTAGCCTTGTTTCTAACTCAATGAGCTACTCCATTCCTAGATGTAGAAACGTCACATTTTGCTAACTAGCAAATGAGCACCAAGATTTATCTAATTAAGTGATCCATATTGAAATTGAAGCTACGTTGCTCTTTACATTTGCTAATCTGCTTAACAATCAATGGATATTACCTAGCAATTAGAAGTTCCTCTCTCATTTTATTATTAGTGGGAGAAGTGAATGTTCTTAAATTAGGTTAAAAATCCACGAATCTGATCTTTATTCAGCCATCAAACCTTCTAAAGAATTGAACTCTAAACCAAGAGAATTCCAACAGCATGTGCAATTGTCAGTTGAATTTGGATTATTAACATAACTTCCTGAGTTATTTGAGATGTGAAGTTAATGATAGCATTCTAATAAATATTTTGTGTTTTAAAAGGAAATTGTTTGGAAGAATATCCTGTTGATGTTAGCAAGAAATTTTTACCTAACAAACAAAGAACCATCATGGTTCTCTATATTTTAAGTCTTCGAAGTTAAAATTAATAGCAGACTATATATTTCTGGACTAAGAAGTTCCAAATTAAACTTTTTATATTTTTTTCTTGGCGATGAAACTCAACTTCATCAATGCCATAAGAAACAAACGTTAATAGATTGGGTAGACCTACACTGAAGCCTTGATGAGGATGAATGGCTGCTTGCTTGAGCTGAGCCATGACCTGAATGTGTTGCGACTGCCCTCCTCCTCTGAGTATGCTCAGTACTCTCGGGTGAATCAAGAGACAGGGATTTCATCCGCAGGTTCAGCTTCTGTCGTCTGGGCGAATGTGGGGCTGGAAGTAGCCCCCAAGTTACTAATTTGTCTTAAAATTTATTGATAAAAATATCACAGACATCTGTCTAATATATTGCTAAGTAAAAAGTATTTTTCTTAAAAATTAACAAAGCCATTTGTTAATTATCATTTAGATATCTACTTTTTGCATTATTGGTTTTCTATCAAAGTATGTTTTCTATCATTTTAGACTGCCCGATTGTTTAAGATGGCATTTAATGAAAAAATTATTTATTTATTAACAGTGAATATAGTTATAAAAATAAAAGAACACTCCAATTATGAATGGTGTATAAAAAATATTCTATAGTACATTAAAAATAAATTATTAAAATTAAATAATGAAGATGTGTCACAGTACTGGATAAATTTTCATAGAACTTTTTAGACTTAATAAATACATCTGGGATCAAATAAAAAAAATTATATTTTTTACTGCCGACATTATTAAGGTTGCATTTTCTTAATTAGTGTTTTCCTAATTAATCCTTAGTCTTTCATATTATTTACACTAGCTAAAACAACAACAACAACAAAAAACATAAACTTTTCCATATTGGAATCTAGTGCTGAACATTTGTGGACTTTGACAACATTTCAAGAACTTTTATCTTTTCCAGGATAAATGATATTTTACTGGCCAAACTAAGCCTGCTTTGAACTAAACAGTAAATATTTAAACACTAACTGTATTTTTTATTATTGTTGCTCATTTGATTTAATGTTTTTTTATAATTTAAACGATTTTCAACATCCATGGAATGGGTTAAAAAACTTTTTTTCTTTAAAAAATTGCCTATATTTATTATTATATGATATGTTATTTATATGACAGTCCAAACAAAATATTTAATTGCATAAGAATCAGCTCTAAGTTTGCTTTCACGGTCTAAAATCTATGTTTATGGTCAGGACACATGTGTTCAATTACCACAATCATTTAAAGAAATTTCTAAGCTTCAAAAACATCCACTCCTTATGGATGGCAGAATTCATAATTGAATAACGAGAAGTAGGAATACAATAAAAAATAAAAGGACTAACATTAAATTGATGCTGAATTATTGGATTGTCCAAAAAATTATGCAGAATATTGGTTTAAACAGGGGAAAAAAATGAACTCCAAACATATATTTTCTAATTCCTTTTTTCATGTAAGTAGTGGTCCAGGTATCTGGAAAAAAACCATATGCGAGGTCGGAAGAGTAGGGTAGATGTAGCAGAGTTTCATATCCAAGCTCCAACAGTTTTTATGGTGTCACACGTGAGCCATGTGGCCAGGCATTGTCATGCAACAAAATGGACTCCAATATGGACATCGTTTTTAATGATGACATTTGAAAAAATTATTGACAGACATATTAGGGATAATATACTAGCTGATAGACCACTACATAGCGCTCAATTTTTGTATCAGCATGGGAAATCCTGCAAAACTGCTTTACATTTCTTAGTCTCAAGGATTGAAAAAACTCTATGGTACAATGGCAATAGCCTTAGAAGAGAGAGGTGTGGAATGACCGACCTCTGGTTGGATTAATGCTATGCTGGAGGGAAGTATGCTCACATCTGGATTATGACATACCAAACTGGATGAGACCGCAAGGAGGATGTCCACAAGGCGGTGTGTTATCTCCACTCCTATGGTGTCTGGTTGTTGACTTTTTTTCTGACAACACTGAGCACTGCAGGTCTATATACATAGTGATAAGGTGACATCGCTGAGCTAATTGAAGGCAAATTTCTGGAGACAATCTCTGAACTGCTTAAAACAACAAAGGGACTTCTGAGTGACTGGTGTCAGACGAACAGTCTTAGACATCAATCCTCAGAAGGTGTATTTCTGTATTTTCACTAACAAAAGAAATATAACAATTAGAACCTACCCCTATTGAACCTAACACCATTGCACATAGCAGTAGAAACTCAAGCACTTAGTACAGCCTACAGGCTCACTAAGTTAGGAACAAGATCTACCTCCCTGGATTACCAGGGACATGGTAATTTGTTCAGAAAGGTTGATGAAGATTAGGTGCTTAAAATGCACTCTAATCTTTAGGTAAACAAATATATAGACATACTTTACTGTATAGGGACTATTAGGATTGGCTCGCACATACCGTGCAATGGAGTCATGTGTTACACAGATGTATCCTAATGGAACTAGGTTCAGGGGCAGGAATAGGAGAATGAATAAACCCAAGAAGAGGATTTTCATCTCTTTAGGTAAACATACAGGCTGAAGTAAGGGGATTTTCATCTTTCAGGCTGAAGTAATGGTGATAAATATCTGTGTTCTAACCCAAATTTTAGAAGGGATGAGAGACAGGCTTATAACTATCCATACCATAAGTCAAGCTGCTATCGGAGCTTTGGGTAGCTACAGGGCCTTGGTACAAATTTGTGGAGGACTGTAAAAGAAATCTCAACGCACTCTTGCTGCTGAATAAGGTCCGAGTACATTGGGTGCCTGTTCACTCAGGCATTTTAGGCAATGAGAGAGCTGATAGACTAGCAAGAAGAGGTTCTGCTCAGTTATCCTCCCCTACAGTTACCTCAGTTATAACGTCTGATCAAGGTGACTGCTAGCTAGAAGGGACAGTGGAAAGCAGCATCATTCTAAGATGTTTTTGGAGGGACCCTGCAAAGAGAGAAGTTGTACTCTTCTCTCAATGGACAGGATAACTCTGAGGAGGGTGAAAGGACTATATACAGGACACTGTCAGCTTAATATGTGGTTTGTAGCCTCACCAAGTTGCAGATTCTGCAAGAAGAAAGATGAAACTGCCCATCATGTGATATGTTGTTGTTTGCTAGGATACAGTTTCACCATTTTGGCAGCGACCGTATTTTAGATCCTAAGCTGTGTGAACTGATCAGTCTCTATAGTTTGGTCAGATTCACCAAGGCAATAGGCCTGCTTTAACAGGATAATGAATGGCACACAATAAGCCTGGTGGAGGCTGCAGTTCAAAGGTTAAGCCGGGGAAAAAATAATGGCTTTTCAATTGATTTTGAGCAATGAAATTCTACAGAGGTAAACAAAAATTATCGTTTTAAGAAGGATTAATAAGCATTGACATTCATACAAATGAATAATCCAGACAAAATAAATGGAATATGAAATAGAGGGGTATTTTAAAGAAAATTCAAATTACTCCATTATTTTTCAGATATCCCAGTAAAAATAGGATCAAAACATGGGCATAGATAATTTAAAACTTATGGCTGGTTTTCTGGTTATTTATTAAGTATTTCAAGAAAAACGAATACACTGCTACACCTCTAAATACTTGAAAATAGACTATTCTTGTACAATATTATTTTTCGAGCAGTTTGAATAACATTATTCTTATGATGGAAAGTGAAAATATTGAGACTTCATCAACGGAACCTTTTCACAAAATTCATAGACAACATTCTACTGGTTTGTACCCATCCTCTAATCTAATACAAAGTTAAATCACCTAATAATGAACTCACCCTAAAATACATCAGAGTAGCCAAAGTGACCTATTACCATTACTTTAGATCTTAGAATTAACTAGCAAGAGTATATAGATTACAAGGATGTAATGCGCCATGAAAGTAATGTTTTCTATAAATTGTTAAAGAGTTTGTCCTTAAATTTTAAGTGTTAGTTCGAACATTAATGTGAATGAAGAGGAAGCTTCAGTCTTTTTAGCTTTCTCCATTTTAAGAAGAGAGAGCAGTTTTCCGGATAAGCCAGTTCAATATCTTCATATGAGCATATCTTAGAGAAGAATTATTTCAAAAACTGAATCTGAAAAACTTGTTTTTAACTTGAACACAATTAGTGGAAAGGATTTACCTCCTGATTAATACAGACCCCACAATTTGTTTTACAAAAACACTGTGCAATGGAGGTAATTAGGGTATATCATACTCAGCTGCCAATTTTCCCCCCAATTATTTATTACTCAATTTATAAAGGTTGGGTGTGCCCCAGGAGGGTCTACCCACTCCATGGCTGAAATTACAGAATAATAAATTAATCTGTCACAGCTGGACTTTGAACTCGGGACCTGGGGAAAAGTAGACTATTACTCTATCCACTACACCATGCCCCTCCTATTGCTCAATTTGTATTAAACTGCTACAAAATAAAATTATATATTAATATTGGTCATTATTCCAATTTTTCAAGCAAACAATACTAAATAATCGAATAGGCGAACATTTGAAGATGCACTGTTAGACACTTAAAATTGTGATTATGTGACCTGTACTTCTGGAACTGGGAGAGAATTTCGTAAGGAGAACGTAACACATTGAATTTTCTAAATCCATCTTTGATCTATATTTTTTCCATCATGGTAAAAACTTAGATCTGTATTTAATACATTGAAAAAAATTTGAACTATTCTTGAATTGTAATTATCAACAAAAATGTTGTTGGCCTTCTAAAAGACAATAAGAGAAATGCACATTTCCTAAAAAATGTGGTTAATTCATGATATGAATGAAGAACTTACAGTAACACATTTCATCAGAGTGCAATCAACTAAATGGCTGAAACATTTATGAAAGATAAAACAAGAATCAAAGGATTCAAAATCTTTATTCTAACACAGCCAATGTTGTGAGGTAGTATGAACCAGATGAAAAATAGTAACTTTGGGGTCAATGATTATGAGATCTTAATCACTCAAACAGGCAATCTAGATGTCCTCATTGCCTTACGATCTTCTCCTGTTGTAAAGTAAATAAACAATAAACGTTTGCCCTGAAGTTGAATCAAATCAGTTTTTTAATCTTTTACCTAATATTTAATGAATTAATAGACATGAATTTCATTATCATAGTTATGGACAAGCAAGTAGTTAAAATTGATATTAAAGTCATTCTACACATTCTGGTAGAATAGATTAATTGATACTTTAGTATCTTCTTAGAAAAAAGAAAGAAAATATTTCAAAGCTTTATTATAATCAATTCACAATAATTAATATTAATAGTGATTAAAGGACTTATATAATACTCATAAACATAGAACTCTCATAAATGTCATTCTGACTACTACATTTGCAACTACATTATTTATATGCAAGTGAATAATTATATCTTATACAGTGCAAAATTTTTCTAAAACTAAATTGTTAATAACTTATTTGTAGTGAAAGAACGTGCAACTACATAAGCGAATTGGAAAAATCATCAAGTTATACATGTTTAAGTCATTCTTGCATGCTATTTCTCATTACAAAGTGAAAAAAAAAAAAAAAAAAAGGAAAAATATTCAATACTGAACTTAATTACTACAGGGTGATTCACTTCTCTATTGAGTATCCCATGATACTACTAGTCAACAGATATAATTGTTTCCAAGTACATATATTGTTTCTCCATCACAGTAATTTATAATTCATTGAGGAACCAAAAAAGTTATTACAGGACATAAAACAATTTAGCTATGCACAGATTGTGTATGTATTAATAATTGTAACAATAAATACAAACAAGAGGAGTGATGATGTGAAAATTAAGAGAAAGCATTGCTAAGATGGGGCTGCTGCCCCAACAAAACAACTGCATCACAAAATGAAGAGAAATTGTTGACTTAAAATTAATAAATCCCTTATAATATTGTAACTTTTACCTTTCAATTATCTGTGAGCTTTGATATTATCTAATCCCATCCCACCAATTACTACTTAAGTTTATGTTCCTTCTGCTTTATTAAAGAAAAATTTCCTATTCTTGCGATTGCACAGTTTTAAAATCCGGTGTGCTGACAATTCTGGAACTACCATTCACCCTCAGCACATCTTTCTTCTACCTTTCATATTTTCAATTCCCATGTTTTTCTTCACTAGTTTAATTTCTACTAAGGCTAATGCTTTGCAAAATGTTATTGATGAAACATCCTAGAATTAATCTTTTTATTTTTTTAAATAACTGTTATTTGTTTTTATGTTTATTTTGTAAGATCAAGTATATTATAATAAATTCAATTTTTTTAATCACATTATTTTATTTTATTGATTAGTTCCTGTAGTTGACCCTTCATTTTTTTATTGCTGACTGCTAGATCATTAACCATTTCTGTTCATTAATTATTCTAAGAGGATAATAGGTCCAGAATAAAAAAAAATTTAATATATCTTAAAAATGAGGAAAATATTACTTAATTAAGGGAATTTAAGTCTTTAAAAAGAGAATAAATATCATTTTCTGAGTTAAAGTAATAAAACCTACTAACTAATGAATGGAAAAGAAAAAAATAAATTGGAGGCATTTAAATATTATTTCCTCTATTAATTCAAACAATCATTTTATGGATCCCTGTTATATACAGACAAATAAGTTAATCTAGTTCACAAAAGGGAAAACATAATATGTACTTAAAAAACATTAGAATTACATTTTCTAATTTTTTCTTTATAAACATGGGTACTCTTTATTCAATATGTACTTCTAGTTTGGGTGTTGATTTTACCCGTTTTGATGGGTCCTATTACTTCTTGGTATGGATCTTCAGAGCTGTATAACAACTGACCTGAACGCACCGCATAATTATATGAAAGAAAATAAAATCAGGCTTTAAATAACATGACAATAGGCAAAAAGGTTTAATATTATACAATATAATCATTAAACAACTACAAATATAATAATTAGTCAATTCAGTATCCATTATACTGAGCAATTGTCTTGTAATAAAGTAAATATATATTTGCAACCACTCAATTTTGTAAAATGTATTGAGAGACTTATTGGTTCTTAACCAAAACCAATTTAAAAAAAAATATTAATTTACCCACCCAAAGTTTTAATATTATGTATATTTTAATACACTAATTATAAAAAGGAATGGAAAGAACTAACATATTTATTGTTTATAATTAAAAATACATCAAAGGATTAATATATGATAATGGTTATCAAGTATTGAATACGTGACAAACTTATTTCTAAAATAATAACAGGAACAGAAATGACTAAATCTGAGGTGTTATAGCAGATGTTGATATGTACTTTTTAATAATATTTGCAAAGTAACTTTTTTGTGAAATATAAAAGAGCTCATAATTTTTCAATCCATTTTTTTTTTTTTTTTTAGTCAATACAACTAAAATTAATTCTGAAACCTATAAATAGGAATTGTTTTTACTTTAAAAAAATTCAAAAAATTTACTTTACTGAAAAATAACCCATCGATATCTGCAATAATGTCTCAGAAATATTTTATTAACGTTTGTGTATATTGTAAAGAAAAGAAACAGACTTATATAATATTAAGAAGTAATATTTTATTTACTAAATATAATGTAAATCAATGGATTTAATATGTACTTGATTCACATTATGTTTTAATTTAAAAAAAAAAAAAAAAAACTATAAATTTGATTAACTTAAGGTATTGGGTTGTTCGAAAAATAATGCAGGATTCTGAGTTTTCTTTAAAATACCCATCTATATAACAAACTGTTTAAGTTTACAGGATTATTCGTTTGTATGAATTATCTTTCAAATGTTTGTTTACCTCTGTAGCATTTCAATGCTTAAAAATAATTCAGTCTTTACTAAGATGTCAATGCGTGATATTAATATGATTTTGTTTTACGAGTTTAAACTTGGCCGGAATGAGGCCAAGATAGCAGAAACATCAATCAAGTCTTTGGCGAGAGCAGCATTAATGAGTGCAAATGATGGTTCCAAAAATTTTAGTGAGTCCCCATCTAATTAAATGCTTGAAAAAGTGCTCGTAGGATTGGGATCCAAACTCACAACCTTTGGTGTGGGAATCTAGCACACAGCCATGGGCTCTCCTATATTTTAGTTAACTGAAATTAAGCCTCAATAATGAAGTCATCATTGGTCAATTGGAAGGGGCCATTTTGTTGCTTGAGAATGCCACATGTCTCATGTGTGAGGTCACAAAAACTTTTGGAGCTTAGGTATGAAAATTTGCCACATTCTCCCCCCACTCTCCAGGCTTCTGGCCTACGGATTATCATTTTTTTAGACACCTAGACTACTAATAGGTGAAGAAAACAAATTAATGGACAAAGCGATTCAGAAAAGTTGTCAACACGTAGAAATGTATTGATAGTAGTGGAGACTATTTTGATTAAATAAAACAGTCGTAAATCTTTATTTTTAATTTTTAAACCAAAACCCTGCATTATTTTCCAGACAAACCACTATTATTTCTAAGCATTGCTTATTTATATTTCTGATCTTTAGAAAGAAATATAAATTTATTTTGAAATTGAATAATTCTTTTTAATTATCCAAATATATTGCTACGGTCAAGACAATGACGGGTGGACCACGCCTGGAGGGGCCTAGATGAGGCTAGAGACTTCTGGACCTGGACAGTCCTCGAAGTGCCTGGAAAGGCCCACCACCCTACCTGCGCCCGGGTCTAGAAGATTCGGCGGTGGTACAAATAGCTGTCCCCTGAGCCTAGGTGAGTCAGTCTTAATCCGGCTCAACAAGTATCAGTGATGTGTCAGTGAACAGTGACAGTGAACAGTTCGTGACAGTGTGACAGTATAGTGAAACTGTGTGTCAAGATTGTGATAACCGGTCGGTGGGAAATTAGAAGACTGTAGTTTATATATGTGTTTTATAGTTGTAAGTTCTAGAATAAGTCTAACAGATTGTATGAATTTACGTAAGTAGTTTATTTGTTAGGAATACCTCATTTTATATGTATACTGTTTAGTAGTTAAGCTAGTGATTCCATTATTATTGTTAATATAGTGGTTAATAATCTCTTTGTATTTGTGTTTTCTGTATTTAATAAATATTTGTAGTTTGTAAACTGGAGTAGTTCATTTCTCACACCCCGTAGCCCGTAACAATTTGGTGTCAGAAGTGGGATCATTGTAAATGGTTATAATTTTGGTTTTCTTGTTTTTGTAATTATTGGGCTACTGTGTGGAAAATGACTTCTCAGAGTGTTAGACTGAATGATTTAAAAGTTGCAGACTTAAGACGGGAGTTAGAAGAACGAGATCTGGATACTTTCGGAACGAAATCAGTACTGCAACAACGCTTGCGCCAATTTTTTGTTGATTCAGGGGAAAATCCAGACGAGATTACGTTTGAAAATGATTTCAGTAAGTTGTCTGCAACTTTTAAAACTGAATTAGGCACTGTTAAAAATGAGTTAGGTAATGAGTTAAGTACTGTTAAAAATGAGTTAGGTAATGAGTTAAGTACTGTTAAAAATGAGTTAGGTACTGTTAAAAATGAGTTAGGTAATGTAGAAAAGAAGTTAGGTAATGAATTAAGTACTGTTAAAAATACATTGGAGGCTAAGTTAGGCAATTTAGAAACTAAGTTAATGGAAAGTGTAGATAATAAGTTAGCTGATGTAGAATCTAGATTAGGAGAAAAAGTCGATTCTGTAGAAAATGAACTTAGGGTAAGAATAGAAGCTCTAGAAGAACGTATGAACAACCCAACGACAATCGACACCGACCAACCCTCTGAGAGAAGCCCTCACAACACCATTCCCTCCGCCAATGCTGGGATGCCACCAACACACAACACCATCCCATTGTTCGACGGGAAGACGCCATGGGAGGACTACATGACTCTCTTCGAGACAGCGGCTTCGATCCACGGGTGGTCAAAGGAGACGCAAGCATCAGCGTTGTGCCTAGCCTTGCGTGGAGACGCCTTAGGAGTGCTACAGGGGATGCCCATGTCGGAGCGGTGCAACTACAGTGAGCTGATGAAAAGACTGGAGATGCGTTTCGGCCATCGCCACATGGACCAACTATACCGTTCCCAGTTAAAGAACAGGGTCCAGAAGACCAACGAGACGCTGCAGGAATTTGAAGCAGATATCGCCCGGCTAGTGAGGAATGCCTACCCAACGGTCACCGATGACGTCTACGAGAGCTTGGCTATCGACAAATTCCTGGATGGACTTCGAGACCCGGAAACCCAACAGGCAGTGAAACTCGCACGCCCTAAAACTTTGGGCGATGCATTGTCGCAGGCCATGGAATTCGAGGCTGTCAGGCAGTCAGTCCGTGGACATGCACGAGTTCGAGCGGCAGAAGCGGAGCCTAACGCGGCCCCCACCATCGAGGACATAGTAGCAAAGGTTTTAGAAGCCCTCAGGACCCGCAAAAAGGAGATACGCTGTTGGAGCTGCGGTCAACTCGGACACCCCAGAAGCAAGTGTCCTACCAGGAAGCCGGAAAAGCCACAGGAAAACTAAGGAGGGTTGATGGGAAGGGGCAACTGTCAACCCGTAGCATCAAAGGCCCCAGGGTCGCCGTGAGAATCGCGACAATAGGGAGCAAGACAAATAGTTTTTATGTGGATGGAATGGTGAACGGGCAGCTGCGGAGTTTTCTGCTGGATACCGGCGCAACCATGACAATACTGAACCCGAAGGCAGTTAACGCTAAGAAGATATTACCTACCACTTGGGCGTTACGGACAGCCACAGGACAGCCAGCCGAGGTCTACGGGGAGACAGTTGCCACTTTCTTCATCGGGGGCCAACGTCTAGAGCACCGCGTTCTCGTGGCGAAAATAGACGAGGAAGTCATCTTCGGCATGGACTTGATGATCAAATACGGGATCAAGCTGGACATGTCGAGAGGTGTGATGACGCTGGGAGACGAAGAGGTCATCCTTCGGCAGGGAAAGGACCTCTATGCACGAGTACTCCTACTAGAAGACACCACCTTACCTGCACGGAGTCAAATTCTGACGCATGGGACGATCAATGGACGACTACCGGAGGGTCAATGTCTTCTACTTGAACCTGGGAAGCACGAGGAGCAGGAAGTCGGACGCGGTGTTCTGGTTGCAAGGTCTCTCATCAAGGTCGGACATACCACCCCAATCCGACTGATGAATCTGAACAGCTTCCCGGTGACACTAAAGAGAGGAACACCAGTCGGAGAATGTACGGCCGCTACCTCAGTAGTCCGACAGCTACAACGCAACCCCACCGAGCAACGAGGACTACCCGAAGAATTAAAAGGATTCGTGGAGGAATCATGCAGAGAACTTTCGCCTGAACAGAGCGAACTCGTGAAGAGATTGATTACCCGATGGCAGGACATTTTCGAGATCAGCTCAGGACCACGGGGTAGAACGAACATCGTCCAGCACAAAATTGACACCGGGGATACAAAGCCCATCCGACAGATCCCGAGGAGGCTGCCGCTAGCTAAACGAAAGGATGCCGAGGAGATTATTAAGGATATGGCGAATGATGGTGTCATCGAGCCCTCGAGTAGCCCATGGATGTCTCCTGTCGTACTGGTAAAAAAGAAGGATGGGACGACAAGATTCTGCGTAGATTACCGTCTTTTGAACAACGCCACGAAGAAGGACAGCTACCCACTCCCAAGGATTGACGACACGCTGGACACACTAGAGGGTTGCAAACTATTTTCTACCTTGGATCTCCGCAGTGGATATTGGCAGGTTGGATTGGCACCGGAAGATAAGGAGAAGACGGCATTTTCAATCGGCACTGGCCTCTGGCAATTTACGGTAATGCCATTCGGGCTTTGCAATGCACCTGCAACGTTCGAGAGGCTGATGGAAAGCGTCTTAAGAGGCCTTTCTTGGAGATGATATGCTGGTTTACTTGGACGACATCATTGTACTGGGAAAATCCTTCACTCACCATCTGGAGAATCTGGAGCGGGTCTTCGAACGGCTGCGTGCAGCTAATCTAAAACTGAACCCGAAGAAGTGCAATCTCTTCCGAAGGCAAGTCAACTACCTGGGGCATGTTGTATCAGACAACGGAGTTGCTGTTGACCCAGAGAAGATTACAGCGATCACCAATTGGCCAGCACCTCGAGATAAGCACCAAGTGAGAAGTTTCCTCGGGCTCTGCACCTACTACAGGAGGTACGTGAAAGGATTCGCCAACATCGCAAAACCTCTTACCAGGCTCACTGAGGAAAAACGGACTTTCCTTTGGGATCGCGAGTGTCAGGCTTCATTTGAGGAGTTAAAGAAGAAATTGAGTAGTGCGCCTATTCTAAGCTATCCACGTCCCGAGGGCAAGTTCATTCTTGACACAGATGCCAGCAACACTGCTATTGGAAGCGTCCTTTCTCAACTCCAAGACGGGGAAGAAAAGGTTATTGGGTACTTCAGCAAAGCACTGTCAGCTCCAGAACGCAACTACTGTGTCACAAGGAAAGAGCTTCTGGCAGTGGTTAAGTCCATAGAGCACTTTCATAAATACCTGTATGGAAGAAGATTTCTACTGAGAACGGACCACGCAGCTCTAATGTGGCTGCTGCGATTCAAGTCACCGGAGGGACAAGTTGCACGGTGGATCGAGCGCCTTCAGGAATATGACTTCGAATCTGCTCATCGTTCTGGAACGAGTCACCGGAATGCGGATGCGCTCTCAAGGAGACCCTGTGATGGAGAATGCAAGCATTGTTCTCGACAAGAAGAAAAGCAAGCAACAGTGTTGCGGACTACGGTCGTTACCGACGGTTGGCAGGACACACAACTGGCAAAGGAACAGGACGAGGACCCGGACTTGAAACAAATAAGGGAATGGAAGCTATCAGGCCAAAGGAGACCAAGCTGGCAGGATGTTGCTCCAATGTCGAAAAATATAAAAACCTATTGGGCTCAATGGGACTCCATTCTACTGGACAAAGGTCTGCTGAAACGAGCATTGGAGAACACAGAGGGAGATCAGCGGAGACTACAGCTCATCGTACCAAAGATTAAAGTGCCCGAAGTACTGAGGGAATTACATGATGGAGCATCTGGTGGCCACCTTGGAGTTCACCGGACATTAGAAAAGGTTCGTGAACGCTTTTACTGGGCAAACCTCAAGGACGATGTGTTAGATTGGTGCCGGCGGTGTGCAACTTGTGCCGCCTCTAATGGACCGATAAGGAGAAAGAAGGCACCTATGAAGAAATACAACGTAGGAGCACCATTCGAGAGAATAGCGGTAGACATCGCTGGCCCTTTTCCTGTGACAGATAATGGCAACCGATACATTCTCGTGGCCATGGATTATTTTTCAAAGTGGGTGGAAGCTTACGCCCTTCCGAATCAGGAGGCCGCCACGGTTGCAGATGTTCTCGTGAAGCAGCTCGTCAGTCGGTTTGGGGTGCCCATGGAACTTCATGCTGACCAAGGAAGAAACTTTGAGTCGGCAGTCTTCACCAGGATGTGCGAGGCTCTAGGAATACGGAAGACCAGAACGACGCCTCTTCACCCTCAGTCCGATGGCATGGTAGAGCGCATGAACAGGACGATGGGTCGATATTTGGCCAAGGTAGTTTCTGACCATCAGCGAGACTGGGACCAATATCTTCATCTGTTCCTGCTAGCCTATCGTAGTTCAGTCAATGAAACGACAGGGCAGACCCCCGCCAATGTCGTGTTCGGTAGAGAACTACGCTTGCCTTGCGATCTGAAATTCGGTTTCAAGCCTGATGAGGAGGTCGCCGGAGAAGACTACGTCACGAACCTACGGAAGCGAATGAACACTATTCACGAGAAGGTTCGCACAAACATCCAGGGAGCAAGTGACAGAATGAAGGAGCGTTATGACATCAAGGCAGAGAAAGGTGGCTTCCAACCTGGAGACTTGGTCTGGCTACACGATCCTCGAAGAAGGCAAGGCTACTCACCCAAACTTCAAAACTCCTGGGACGGACCATATGAGGTCATCAAGAGGATCAATGATGTCATCTATAGGATCAGGAAGCAGCCCAAAGGAAAACCCAAGGTAGTCCATTTCAACCGATTGGCTCCATACAAGGGAAACCATGGCCCTACAGAGGAACAGCAAGTGAGGAACCTCACCGACAAGGACCTAACTCCCCATCCTAAGGCGCCAGACTCCCGTAGGGTAACGCAGACAGTTTACAGAGACATATTCTCGTTACCGGTAGACTATGCTCTAGCACACTGTGTCGCCGAACATCTGAGGAATTCCCGGGGGATTGCGACGGTCTTCAGGAAGAAGTTCGCTGGAATTGAAGAGCTGGAACGCCAGGGACCAAGAGTTGGGAAGACTCTCCATCAAGAGCATGAAGGCCGGCACCTGTTTTACTTGGTTACCAAGAGTTCATCAGAGCAGAAGCCGACATACGACACACTGCGCCGGAGTCTTGACGACCTGCGGAGAAAGCTTCTGGAACTGCGTGTCACCAAGCTCGCCATCCCGAAGTTGGGTTGTGGATACGATGGCCTGGAGTGGAGGATTGTCAGGAACATTGTAGAAGAGACGTTCGCCAACTCTGGAGTCATCATAATGGTATGCACGTTCAACCCCTGGAAAGACAAAACACCTACATCGGAGGAAGATCAGCATCGCTCAGCTTCTGCAATCTGTGCTCTGGGGCAGAGCACGTCTAAGGAGGGGGTAGTGCTACGGTCAAGACAATGACGGGTGGACCACGCCTGGAGGGGCCTAGATGAGGCTAGAGACTTCTGGACCTGGACAGTCCTCGAAGTGCCTGGAAAGGCCCACCACCCTACCTGCGCCCGGGTCTAGAAGATTCGGCGGTGGTACAAATAGCTGTCCCCTGAGCCTAGGTGAGTCAGTCTTAATCCGGCTCAACAAGTATCAGTGATGTGTCAGTGAACAGTGACAGTGAACAGTTCGTGACAGTGTGACAGTATAGTGAAACTGTGTGTCAAGATTGTGATAACCGGTCGGTGGGAAATTAGAAGACTGTAGTTTATATATGTGTTTTATAGTTGTAAGTTCTAGAATAAGTCTAACAGATTGTATGAATTTACGTAAGTAGTTTATTTGTTAGGAATACCTCATTTTATATGTATACTGTTTAGTAGTTAAGCTAGTGATTCCATTATTATTGTTAATATAGTGGTTAATAATCTCTTTGTATTTGTGTTTTCTGTATTTAATAAATATTTGTAGTTTGTAAACTGGAGTAGTTCATTTCTCACACCCCGTAGCCCGTAACAATATATATATATATATATATATATATATATATATATATATATATATATATATATATATATATATTTATTCTTTTGAATAAAATCTATCAATGATTTTTGCTTTAATTAGTTTCTTCATCACCTTTAAAGATTTTTACTACTTTAAAATAGTGTAATGATTGCAAACAAACATTTGATCATTGTAAGAAAAAAAATAAGAAGCCCAAATCCTATTGAATAAATACATAAAATGGATATTTAAGGAGAAAGAATGGTGTATATTTTACTCAAAATGGTCTGATTTTGATTATAGCTACTTTTCAGAAGTTAAAAATAAAGAAAGTTATGTTTTAGTTTTAACTTCCCCTTTGTGAACATTGTTTTTCTCTCTGGACCTTTTTGCTTCTCTGAGCTTAAATAGGTTTTTTTAATATTTTGTTTTGGAAATATGCTTATGGTAAATTGATGGTATTAAGGAATCAGAAAATTCTATATGTTCATATTTTTTACTTAAACATTTTATTGAAGTCAATTTTCAAATGTAATAGTAATTTTTGCCTATTGTCCTCAGAAAGCAGTGATATAAAAGAATTTTAAGTGTTAAAAGCTTGATATATTATCCATAAATTAAACATGCAATTGACATCAAACAGTTATATATTTTTAATAAAAAAATTTGTAGGAAAGAAAAAAAATCAAAAGAAATCCAAAAATGAAGAAAATATTAGAGAATAATATTTCTTTAATAGCCTATTTATAATAAAAATTGCTTTAGGAAATTGATATAAAAAAAAAAAAAATTAAAGTTAGTCTTAAAAAATATTGTATCATGAAAAGTAAGTTTCAATAATCCATCTTGAAACCATAATTTATGCCAATAACATTCATCTAAATTATTAATTCCTCTGTTGTAGAAATTATTTATAGTATGCTAAAATTGACCATAGATTTATAAATACTGTATTATGAACATATTGAAATGTATTCATATTCCTAATATTTTATATATGTATCTTTAATATCTAATATATATGTTTTCTTAACAGTTTACTTATTTATAATGTTAAAGATATATAGATGCTGTACAATAACATATTTAACAGTAACATTCATTCATTGGAGTTCATTTCATTTACACATGATACTTATAGATGATAAACAAAAACCATAATTAGGAAAATAATTAATCAGTCATTTAATTCATTATATTGTCATGAAACAAACAGAATAAATTCTCTTGACTAAATTTAACTATAAAAAAATTGGACATTACATCTAGTAACAAACTGAAATATCAGTGTTGTATTAAAATATTAATATCATTTACAAAATAACATTCAGTATCAGATTCTCATAAATAAGGTGCCTTAAGGAAAGTTTAGATAGGTAGTTTTTTGAACAGTGGAACAGATATAAAATAAAATTCATGGTCACAGATGGGGAGGCTTATGTTGTTTTGTCAATAAGGAAAATAATATAATCGAATAGTCAAGCTATATGCTTCATAAACTATTGTACTCAAGGTTTTATTGAAATCTCAAGCAAAATATATAAGTCTTAAAGTACTTAAGAGCAATTGAGAAGCAAGAAGAAAAATGAGATGGCTACTTTGCGTAGAATGCTCATATTTAAGAGGTTTGATTTATACGAATGTCACAATCAAGAATCAGGGTGGAAAAATTAGTAATGGTGTTTTAAAACTGCTTGTTTTTGTGAGATTTGAAATAGAATAGAATATTACTTAAGTAATGGAAAAAAAAATTCTCCAAAATAAATCTGTCTTTCTGCAAGAAAAACAGCATCAGTACAATGCTGTAGTTTAAGGAGAATTAATGGAATTTTGAACTTGAGAATGTATTCTAGCTACTGTAGTTGTCAGGAAAAAATTATAATATTTTATAACCTAGATATTTAAGGCTTTGTTTAATAATACTCGTTCTGAGAATGAAGCTTGAAAGATTGAGTTGGGCTGGCCTCATAGCAAGGATGAACAATGAACCTATCCATTAAATGATCCTGATAAGAACCTCTATATGGCACAAGAAGAAGAGGGAGGCCAAAACTAAGATGTTCAGATGTTGTGGCAAGAGATTCAAGGGATGTTCTAGGAGTCAAAAGCTGAATGATCGTAGCAAAGATCAGAGATCACTGACTGAAGGAAGCTGACGAAGGGACCAAGACTCGTCATGGAGTTGTAGCGCCGAGATAGTAGTAGTAGGAGATGTTTGAGGAATAAAGACTTTGATAGCTTACAGTAGAGACAGTCCTATTTTTGATATGACTAGATGATAAGGTGGTTTGTTGGTTTTTTTCATAAATGATAGTCTGTGTCCAAGGTTTATCCTTTGGGGAGTAATACAGAAACAGTATTAAAGCATGAAAGGTTTAAATATTTTATTTATAATTACAATTATTAAAAAATCAGGATTATAATCTCCCATATGTAAATAAAATGGAAATTCAGTGGTAACGAATTGAGTCTGAGTAAAAAATGGAAATTAGGAAAAAAAGAACAATAAAATAATAAATTGCAGCTTAATACTAAAATATTTACTATAGTGGTTATAATTAAATTATTGAATCATATTTATATCATTAATGAACAAATCAAAATAAACTTTCCAGTAAAAAATAAAAAAAGAAGAAAATATCCAACTCAAAATAATCATTACTCATACTTGCACTGAAATTTACCAACTGAATTAATGTTACAGTGTTACTAAATGGCAAGAAATATTGTAATAATCCTATTAACTAATGATAGTTATTTATTTTTTTTTAGACATTATGGTTAACCATGTTTATATATAAACATAAGTTTGTAGTATAAATATACTAGAAACAAAAAAGTATTTAATGATTCCTTTATTTTGATTTTGCAGATCCATTTAATGCTGAAATGTATTCAACATTTTTTACATAATTAGATTTAAACAAATTTTAAGTAAATACATTTTTTTTTTTTTTTTATAGATGTCATAACAAAATAATATCATTTTGCTTGAAATTTGAATGTAACAGTTTAAAAATATTAGTTTTTTTTATTCTTCTAGAAAGTTGATGAAATTGAGATTCCTTATATTGCTTCTGCAGTGATGGTATTCAACAGTCGTTCAAATTCATATAGATTATATCACAAATAAGCGAAACTAAATCCACTTTAAAGATGTTTATGTTTAAAATAATATGAAAACTATGCAGTTCTAAAATCTGTTGAGGCCTAAATTGAAGTTCTAAATAAGTTTCAATTTCTAAACAGCTGCGGTGATTCGAGGAGCCCAGAAGGGATCTCGACCAAAGGCCTAGTCATTGGGAAGTTCCGCTTTGGCTTCTAGAAACCACATGATAAGACTATACTGAGTAGATCAGCACTAAATCAATTTTCAGTTGTGCCATCACCTGACACACACTTGGTAATTTAATTGATTCTTATAATATATCTGTGGCAGTCGTAAATAAGTGGTTAAGTCAAAATCTTTCATACAGGTGAGCGACTTCAACTTTAGGTAATACCTAAAATGGAGTAATTAACATACAGCTTTCTTTCCACCTGAGAATTCTGCCTCCAAGAAATTTCTTTAACCAATTTAACACGACGTGGGAGACGGTCCAAGGGAGCGATACGTGGAGTTAACTCATTTTTGATATAACTCGAGTTATCCAGTTTTTCTTGACCGCCACAGATATTATTTTGTAGTTTTGTAAATATTGTATGAATGTAGTACTTGAGTACTATTATAAATGACTTAATTAGGACATATTGAAATATTATTCAATAAAAATTGTCTTGAATCGTTATAAATAAGTTTCAGTAGTGCTGGCTGTAGTTTGTTCATTACTGACATATAATTTTATACAAAGTGCTAAGTATAAAACTTAAAATTAATGAAATGAACAATTCAACTTAAAATTAATGAAATGAACAATTCAACCTATAAAATGAATGTTTCCAACTTTAAATCGATGTGTGTTTCCTTTGGCCTTAGACCTAACTCATTGCTCTTAAATACAAACAAACAAACTAACATTAAAAAAATGGAAATATTATATAATATGACACTGCAATGAAACATAATCTGATGAACAATTATGACAAGTTTCAAAGAAATATTGTATAGATTTAGTGCTATATAACTATGCAGTACAGTAGCCCTTGCTCAGGAAATAAACATATATATATATATATTTCAGGTTTATTACCTCTATAAAATAGATTTTTATTTGGTTTCAGAGAATTACAACATTTTGATTAATATAATTTAGTATACAACAAAGAATTAGTTCTGGTAGTATTAAAATTACAAGTTCTGAAGTCTGAAAATATCATATTTTGAAAAGAAAAAAAATCTTAGATTATAAGAATGTTCTGTTCCATTAACGAATATATATATGGAACTAATTAACAAAATGTCATTTTAATGCTTCTAAGTATACAATATAGAAATTAATCAGTTAAATAGAAAAAAAAGTAAGTAATGTTTTGGTCCCAAGACTCTATTTAAATATAATTACATTCATAAATAGTTGACCACTAAACAGAACTATTTATAATAAACTAGTTTTTTGATCTAAATCCTATTAGATAAAAATGATTTTTAATTCAATCACAAACAACAAACCATAGAACTGACAGGGTATTTTAATAATTAAAAATTAAAACACTAGTTTTTCATCAGGCACGGAATAGGTCACAGTTGGGAATTAAGGGGTTCAAAAACCAACTTCTGTCTCCTAAATAATTTAATTTACTGGCGCTCCTCAAAGATTTACAGGAATAATTTTTAAGTGAATAACAAACAAGCAAATAATTGAATAAAAAATAATAATATCTCAGACAATTTTTGAGACATATTAAGTGAGTTTAAAACTCTTTGACAGTATATAAAGTTAGAAAAGGCAAGAATTAATGTGAGAAGTTTGAGATATTTTGTGTGATTCTCTTTTTCCTATTTTGTTTAATTTAGCACTTGTAGTTCTGAAAAAGGTTTACATCTTTTTGGTAAAAAGCTTAGGTAGTTGATAAATTGGAACAATTAAGTAATGATTTAAACAAAATAATAATAATAAAATTAAATTAAAAAAACTGTATCAATACAACTCTAGAATGATTTTCAGTTTAGTTCAGAGTAAGGAGGTGATTTGTCCAAGATCACACTTAGCCACCAGGTATTTCCCTCAATTTTGGGGTACCCACTTTGTCAAGGCTGAGTGCACTCCAGGTTGGCCTTAATATCCAGAGTCATGCAACGGCTGAAATCTCAGAATAAATTATTATTGTGACACTGTTAGGTTCAAATTTAGCACCCAGTGATCATTAGTACAATGTCCTGTAAAAATCAAAACTGAATTGAGGATTTCAGTAATATACATATAAGAGGGTACATGCTTGGACACATAGTTAAATTCCCTTAGGTGCTCCTAAGATTTTTTAATGGGAGTAAAAAATCCTCAGTTATGCTGTCCTTCGGAGGGGATGTAAAAAGGTGGTCCCAAATGTGTGCGATGTCAGGTACTTGTTAAAGATCCCTATTCTAATTAAACCTGGATAGGCAAAATTTAGAACGCCCACTGTAGCATCGTCCAATTAGTCACAATAGCATAAAGTGACATTAAGTAAATAAACAAACAAACAAATATAGTTAAAAATTTTAATTAATAAAAGCATTTGCAATTGTATCATGTATGAATATTTGATCCAAAAAATGATGAGTTCACCATTGAATTCTGACGGCGTGTAATGCAGAGTTGCAGAAATACATCCTGCCTCCATAAAAGTGATAGTATAAATAATAAGGAAGTAAAGTTTTTGATCTTGATAGTAAACAAAACCCTAAAAATTTAATCAGTAAAAACAAAACTGAACCAACCGGTTAATGTCGGAAGACCAAGATAGGAGGGTTCAATTAAGAGTGATTTTTAGAATTTGGGTTTGAATTGTCTAGTTTCCAATTTGAACTATTTAAAGATTAAAAACTCAATTTATACAGTCTAGGTGAATCCTATAAAGAATAAATATTCAAACAAAGGAATAGTGACAGTGGAGCGAGCCAGAAGCCCCCTTATACATGCTGAGATCCCAGTCCGCCCCTGCTTAACATTATATAATACAAGGCTCATTTAAAATTAAACTGAAAATGAATTAAATACAATCTAAAGTAATAAAAGATTGCAATCTAGTAACACTGTAACTTAGCAGGTGTTATAAACCATATAAGTTCTATTATGCTATGGAGTTCTCTTTCCAGGACGCGGAGATGGAGTCGTTGGAGCACTTCCAGTTGCTTGTAGCATTAGTGGTTGACCAAAAGGTCTTGTACCTGAGGCATACTGCAATTGTTCCGCTAAAATAAATCATCCATAAACTGAATTATTATAGTTTTTGACGCATTTGATGCATTGTTAGTCTTGTTAGTCTTCACTCAGGCAGGAATGAGAGATCATTGATGATTCTGATGAAAGGGTGATGCAGTAAGTGAAAATATTATGAATTTTTTTTGTCCATAATTGATGCAGTTATTAAAGTTAATTACTTTTTTAATCCAATCCAATCCTTAGCATTGTGTTGTTTTGATTAATTAAAATGATAATGATTATTTTATCTGTCTTTTTCTTCTTTAGTAATACTAATGAAGAATTTGTTAATTATTGTTTTTTTTTTGGGAATAAAACCCATTTCTGTGAATGTTACATAATTACTGAACATACTTAATAATAGATTAATTATTAGGTGGAACGAGTTTTAAAAGGGACAAACAAAGTGACAGACAGGATACTAATAAAACCAAATCATTGACATTCTACGTGATATTTGCTTTGTGGTATCATCAGCATTTAACAATATTTAATTTTTGATATTCAGTTAAATCAGAATCGTGATGTTGAATTCTGAAACTAAAGGACTGTGTAGGGCACCAAATAGTTAATGTATGGAAGGAATATTAATTTTATATCACATTTTAGATTAAGCGATAAAATTGTATGCATTATATACAATGATTCTGACACAACAAACATACTCAGGAACTAGCAGTGTCCATGCGTTTGCTAAATCAGGGGTGTCAAACATTTTGGAAACAAACAATTGACAAATTAAAAAAATTAATGATTTAGTAGATGTATTTATTTTAATGGAGGTGTGAATTTCAATAAATATATTTAAAAAAGAGAAAAGAACATTCATTATTAAAGAAAGTAATTGAATTGCATATTCTATATTTCTCACTTTAACTTAACATAAATTATAATGCTTTGAAATATGAAAAATTGATATTTCTCCACCATGGCAATAAATAAATTAGATCAAAGATTGATAAAAAATATATTTAAAGAAATTTGAAACAAAGTTAAAAATTATGAAATTATAGATGAGTTAATTTCCATAGTGATTTATTTTAAAAATTTATAGCTATCAATATATTTGCTTCTAGAAGGAACATTTAATTTAATTAAAAAATTTAATCTGCTGTAAAAAAAAATGAGTTTATAGATATGAGTTTACAATGAACCTTTTAAGATGACCATAATAAAATTTAAAAAGGAAAAAAAATAATTAATTTGCATGATTTAATAATTATTTTAATATATTTGATTTTGTTTACTACATATTTTGGCAAGTGGAGTCAATTTTGAAAAAAGAACAAAACATTTTTTCAACAGAAATCAACTCGTTTAAATTTGACACCCCCGGAATGGAAAGGCCATGCAGTCTTTCCAAGTTGGGCCGTAGGTTCACACAAATAAGAAAAATAATATTTTACTTTCAGGCAAAGAGGCCGCTCTGTCCTGTGATTTTGAACCGAACATAAATAACCTCATTCCACCAAGTCTCCTACGCCGGTGGTGACCAGCATAATCTACAAAATTTACAATATGTTTCAAATTTATAATAAGCTCAATTTTATTCTGATATAAAGAAGTTCCATCTAATATTTATGTGAGTTTATAAATATATATGTAAATGTTATATATAATTGTTTGAATGAGTTGACGTGTAATTTTAACTTTTGAAAATACAATATCAATGAAATGAAAGTGTATATTACTAATTCCATTGACATATTCAACTTTATCATTCGTACTATATTACATTTTTTTTCCTCTTTAAAATAGATACACAATGTTATAGTAATATGTAACATTAAGATAATTTGACAAAGTGGATAAAAATATGGATAATCAATCTTCTCCCTCATGAAAAACCAAGTATGTATTTCCATGAGAGGGCTATCACTGTTCATAACATTAGCTAGAAACTACAATAAGAACCTTTTTTCTAATAAGAAAATATATTCCCAAGAACAATGCCAATTAGAAAAAGGAGATTGTTTAGGACATACTGACACTGAGCAGTATAAATCATATCTTATCGTAATTATCTTAAGATATGTTTCCTTAATAATTTGTAAAGAAATTAAAAATACAAAATAATAGAGCCAGAATACATAAATAAAACAAAACTAAGTGTATGTTTTTCTTTTAAACTGATGATTTTTATTTTTTAATATCCAGTGTAATATAAAATCAGTTGCTTTTAGTACCCCTTCTGTACATGAATATTCTTCATGATATTTTTGATTTTCGTAAACATAGGTTAGTACCATTGTCATCAAGGTTTTGAAAATTTCAATTAGCCTTTGTTTCATCTTAGTTCAGAGATGAAATGATGTTTAGTTTTTTTAAATTTTTTTATTCTACTCCACAGAAAATGTCACATTAAAGTAATTGCCCTTATTTCATGATGTCCTATAGTATAATTTGTGTAATATAAAAAAAAAACAGAATATGAAATCATTTCATTCTTCATCATTCTTTAATTGCTACATGGGAGAGTAATTTTTTTTGCTCTCATAACTGTAACGCAATTAAAACCATAATATTCAACTTTGATATGTATTTATACCTTTTAATTATTCATAGCGAAACTATTATCAAGTTTTTGTTCAACATAGAAGGTACAGAGATATTTTTTTATGATGTTTTATAATCAGAAAATAATAACATTATAAACAAAATTTCAGTTACATAGTAGAAATAACTGGCTTGCATAATTGATAAAGTCATCTTCATTTGACATTTTGATAGCTAAATGTGATTTTTTTTTTTAAATTATTGGGATAAAACATCTTTTTTAAAAAATACTAAATTAATGTAATAAAAAAAACAAAAAAAAAAACATGGAGAATGTATTTAAGAGAAGAGATCATAAAAATAGTTCATTACCTATTTGCAAGTTTGCTAAAGTAGCTTTTTGTTTAAATATATCACTAAATAATCAGAAAAAATGGCTCTTAGTAATTAAGATTAAAACAAAATAAAAATATATTGTTTATAAAATATTTAAGAGGAACCGAAGATAGTCAAGATGTGAAAAACTGAAATCTGAAATGCTCTTTAAATTGTTTGTCATGCAAGTACAAGAAAGCACATTTCCAAATAGGAAGCAGAATCATGCGAAAAGTTACATTTAACCGTCAAGAGAGCTTACATGCTTAAAATTCTTTACTTGAAAAAAAGAAAAAATAATAATCAACACAACAGTTATAGCAATCCTAATGTTTAAAACATCTATCACAATCCAAAGAACTTACCAAAAGATGTTTTATAACAGAGTCATTACAATGTTTAGATTTACCAAATTTAGGGATCTTTAACTTAACAATTTTCCAAGCATTTATGAAAATATAATACATTAAAAATCATGGTTAAAATTTTTAATTTGTCTTCTATATTCCTCCTTCAAAATATAAATATGCACTTAAATGGCAAATAAAAAGTGTGTTTGAATAAATAATTTTAAATTTATAATATTAATGTTTCAAAAAACAATAACTGGTTCAATAATTTGTCAAAATATTATTTTAAAAATTAGGTTTATCACTGCTGAACTATAATACATTCACAAGATATAAGTAATGTTTGCATTGAGGCAGAAATTAATTCAAAATTTAGGATAATTCTTCTAGTCAGGTATTTAATGAGTTTTGAGGTGAGTAAAAAAATTAAGTATGCAGCTGATCCCAGTAGGATTTCATAAAATATCCATTCTTAAGGAAAGCATAAAAGTGTAAGATTTTTAAAAAAGGATACATTATTTAGATTAAATTAGTTTACAGATATCATTCTAATTTTTCTTTTTAAATTTCCGTGATATTAGAACAGCTGATTCAAGAAGTAACACAACAGAGTGCTATTTTTTAAAGTTTTGTTGATACATCCACTGGTGTTGATATATCCATGGAAGGTCTCTATACTTTCTAATCGATAAAATAATTTTTCAAAGATATGAAGCCAATGATACTAATTTTATAAAATAAGGCGGAAGAGGTAAAATAAAAAAAAACAGCTAAAAATAAAAACTAAACTCATTTACTTTATTTATGATGATATTAGTCAGTTCAGTAACATATTATAGTTCAACAATGAATCTTTAACAATTATTTCATGTGAAATGTTAAAAATATTTACCTGAACTAGCTGAATGAGGCTGCTGTGGTGGACCTGAAGTTGGCCTTCGACTGGGTTTCCGTTCATTAGATATCTCATTTGCAGTTTTTAACACTTGGTAGGTAGAATCACTGCTATCACCTGGATATCCACCTACATGCATGAAAGCCTTTCAAAGCTGTTTCAAAAGCTGTTCTATAAGCCTTTATTTATAATAATCATCTCAATTCTCAACAAACTTGCAAAAAAAAAAAAAGTTAGTTCAGAAATCTGACTACTTATAAACTAGTTATTATGATGTGACGTGACATAGAATGATAGAATTTAAGAACAATATTTAGAAACTGGAATGAAATATTAAATGAAATTTGTATTACTAAAAACTTTTTTTTTCTGATCTGAAAATAATTTACTATTAAAAAAGAATAGATCAAGAGGTTAAGTATCGGTAGATCAGATTAATAGGTTAAGTATAAGAGGCACTCAAGGACAAAACAAGACTGAAGAAATAAGTACCCTAAATGTTTTTAGATTATTAAATCATGAAATTAGATCACAATTATAATAAGTATTTGTCCTATATCTATAAATGAAGTTCTAGGATTTTTTTTAATTAAAAAATAGGAGGTAAGTTCGCAGCTTGCATTTTATTTTTTCCTGATATTTGCAGCAATATGAAAATTGAATGATTTTCATTTCTGAATCCATATTGGTAAAAACTTGTGATGGTAGTTTTAAAGTAGGTGGAACCCTTTATTATTAAATAACTATGGTTTGAGCTGGAATGATCTCTTTATTTTTTCTGGATGCATTTCTCATCTCTACTATTCCAGTATTATTCCACTATTAGGTTCATTTGATTTGTGACTGCCTGTCATTCACTGTCAGACTAAATTGTGACACTGACTTTTTCCCTCAATCTAAGTGAGCATTTGGCATTGGTAACCCAGTTCCATCAGTGATCTAGTTCAGACTGATGATAAGAATGAGTATCATCCTCTTTTAGTTGTTTGTTGTTTATTTATTTAATGTCACTTTTTGCTACAGTGGCTAATCAGACTGACGATGATCCTCTTTTAGTATTAGGAAGTTGAGTTATGGGTTCTGGCGTTGAGTTGGGTCCACTGGCTTCTCACTAGTGATGGTCAGTATAGGAACAGAGCCATAAGCAAGTAATGGGCAGCAGTTAAAAAGAGTATTAAAACTCTCAATGATTGTCTCAAGCTGTTCTTGAATCCTACTAGTCTTCGTCCAATGTCATTGCTGGATTCATAGAGACTAAGGTAATGACTGGTGGATAAACTACATTTTCAACTATAGTGTTAAGATCTCCAGCAAAAACTTTAATATCACCGCTTAGGCATTAATCCATTGATGTTTTTAGCAGTTCATAAAACATATTGTAATGTATTGAGGATACTTAGAGAGTAAGATAGGATTGGATAATTATTATATTAATAAAATAAATTTAATAAGCTTTGTCCGCAAAAGTCAAAAGGCATTTCCCAAATCCCCTTGGATTGTCCGTGGGCTTGGGCTGCCCCCCGCGGTACACCTGGTACATTCTAGACCCTTGCTACTAGCCTGGACAAAGGCTGGACTTCTCATATCAGCTCCACGACGAGAATGAGAGAAAAGATCCGAAAAGGCAGTCAAGTTCCATCCACAAGAAGAGAACAGCCGAGGTCCATCCTCAAGATTAAGCGATGTCCGCTGGGGGTCAGAGAGAGCAGCTGGAAGATGATATAAAAAAAGGACGCCTGAGACGATTTCCACCTCCGCCAGCCGACTAAGTGTCAGAAGGTAACCTTTTATGTAATATTGTTTGGCAAGGCTAACTATAAGAAATCCCTCAGTATTCTCAATCAAAGTTCTAGGCAATGTGTTAATATAATGGATATGTGTAAGTTAATAATAATAGTAATGTATTAATTGAATCTTGTTTACTTTAATCTTTCCCTGCATGCCACCTACTTGGATCGGTAAACATGAAACCTTTGGAAAGGAAATCCAAATGTTTTATTAAATATAATCTATATATTGATTAAATATATAAATTAATCTAGTTCTTCAATGTACCGCTGCCTTAGAAAAGCAGCCGGTCAAAAACATAGCAATATTAATTTTCTTCTTTAGTGGTGATCTCTATTGGAGAATGAATCCTGAAAATAGAGTTCTTTCTGATATATCCTCATATAAAGCATGTTCTTGTGCTGTTTATATTAAAGTTGTTTACTTCCTGAAATTACTCCTTATTATAAATCCAGTTATATTTTGAGATATTCACTAGGGTAGCAATAATGGATAGATAGTCTATTTTTTCATTTCTTTCCTCCTCCATTGTATTTCCTGTATTGTAGCCAGATATAGAATTTTTAGGACTATCAGTTGGCCATCATAAATTCTAAATTTCAGTACCATTGAAAAAATGCATAATAGAAGAATGTTCAGAGTAGAAGTTCAATTTGTTATTAAATCGAAAATAGGTTATGGTTTACAGTTTATAAAAGTTCTGTGGAAAAATCAGGGGTTAATATTTTTTTTTTGTTATTTCTTTATGTGCTTTCGTTATTTTCATAGCCTTTTCTCCTTCTTTTGAGGCAGCACTTATTTTTGTGAATTTACTTTGTCCTACATTATTATCCCTTGGGTCACATATTTCTTAGAATTGATTCCATAATGTATTTTGGTATTAATAAATAAATAACTAAAATAAAAGTATCTGTGTCATGATAATTTTGAATGAAAATTTTTAGATATTGGTTTAAAAAGAGGAAAAGAGTCGTAAAATATCCACTTGTTTATAAATTAATGAAAAGTATCTAAATTAGATGAGGAAGATGGTTGAGAGTGCGGTCATCAGAAAGAAACACATTAAAAAGTGGTACTTCTTTTAATTTAATTTTTAATGTGTTTATTTTTATTACTATTTAATGTATTTCTTTCTGATGACCGCACCCCCAGCCATCTTTCTCATCTAATATTCTCAAAGGTCAACTATTTAAGGTTGTTATAGAAAATCAAATGGGTAATTCATAATATAGGCTTGAAAAAGGAGGGTGGGGATCACGAAGATCAGTTTCTTGTGCTTGGACATAATAATATAAGATGTGCTAAAAATAATATATCTTCTAAAGATTATCTGAAATTATGAAAACCAATTGTTGGCTGTTTGAAAATTTAAAAGAAGATATTCTGTGTGTCGGAAGTCAAGAAGTGCAATGAAATAGAGTTTATTGCCAAGGTTTCGACCCACATAGTAGGTCTTGAAATATTACTCCTTTCTTGAAAGTTTCATGAGGTGCCCTGATGAATACCTACAAATTGGGTTGCAAATAAAAACTTTTAATCTAAAAACAATATCATATTAAGACAACATGAATTTAACCAAGCATTATTTAATCGTATATTCTAGCCGATAGATTGCTGCTATAAATACTTCCTAAGATTTCAACTTAATCTTAAAAGTAGAATAAACTTTTCTAGGTAATTTATTACACGGGAGGAAAAAGCAAAAAAAGTATGATCATTATTTCTTTGTAAAATCGATGATTAACATCGCTCCCTTTTACAATATCTTATTTTATTCTAACAGTTACATCATTAAATTTAAAATATGAACCCATATGATTTATTTATAATGTTAACAGAAATATACGAAGTGTTAGTTACAATTATCACTCAAAACATAATTATTTATGAGTTAAAAATACAGGAAAACAACCAATATGTATGTAACTAGAACCTCCAGAGACTCCTTGGTCTTCAGGCTCCCTAAAAGTGACCGACCGAGAAGAGATACCTCTATCCATGTCAGAGGTTCCTCCAGGAGAAACAGACCTTCCAGGTCTCAGTCGACCTACATCCAATGGACCTAAACGACTCAATAAGTTAATTACATAATTTATATTTTTACTTAGTAGTAATCTTAAATTGTTACAGTGAAGAGCATATATGGAGAATGTGAACCTAAACTCTCTTAATAACAAGTACACAATTTTAATTTGTTGTTATAATAATCATATAATGCATTATTTCATTTCATAAAGCCATTACAAAATGTGTCATACAATTGGTAGCCAACTTTAAATTGCCTGTGAGCTTATAATTGTTAAATAAAAATTAATTGTTAAAAATTATTATCAATTCTAAAAAGAATTATTTTTTAGTCACATTCTGTGTAATGACCTTTTATAAAGGGGAGAAATGAGGTAAAAGAGCAGTTTTTCATTATTTCTTTTTGATGAATTAATTTTTTTTCTTATGATACACAAGCCCCCAAGATTCTAGCAATTAATATAATGGTGTAGTAATAATCGAAATAATGTAGTTTAAAGGGTAACATACTAGTTTTCTTTTCCTGAACTAGTATAGCTGGTAAACAAACATTTTAAATAAAAATGAGTGAGAAATGATACAAGATTGGTGAGAAATAACATTTTACATGAATTTATTTACTTATACTGAAAACTCAGTACTAAGCGTTAATCAGAGGATAATTTAGAATTATGGATTACCATTTTGACTTTACTATCCCTGAAGCATAATGGAAGGTCTTTAACACCAGTCACTGTGCCTGCCCACATTTTTTAACCCTTTAGCGTCCAATTACTGTGGAGGGCTTGCTGGAACGGCTATTAGTGAAGGCAACTGTGCTCGCTGGACCTACTACTTTTTGACTCCCCGATTATGTTTTTTTCGTTAATGCCTTACAGTTCCCCAACATTCTTTTTGATCTGGACATTGGACCAGCTCAGGTGGATTTAAAAACTTTTTTTTTAATTAAAAATTTTTTTTTTTAATTTAATAAATTTATGCGAAATTCTTCAAATATGCAATATAAAGTTTAACCAGTAGTATCCTAGATACATGGTTCGGATAGGAAATTGATTTCCGGGGTGCTCAGAGGCTCTAAACAAAATATGCATTAGCATAGAAACCTGCTCTCAGTATTATAGCCTCAATCTCAATAATGTAGCCAAAAGTGGATCCGCACAATATCTGTTGTCAAGGAAACGTACTTCACATTATCAACCAGACCTACTGATGGCTCTCCAAACAGAGCTACTACGGTAGCTAACGGACTTGGAAACGCTGGAGAAGCAAAGCTACTATAGTAGTCCATGGTCTGTGGGGCCCAACTTGTGCCCCCCCGCTGTGCCTACTATAGTAGTCCATGGATGCTAAAGGGTTAAGGGAAATAATCATTCTCATATTTCTCTATTCTAACTCATTATATTATATAATATATACCACAATATGGGTCAAAAAATTGGTTCTACTATAATTAGTTTACACTATTTATCGTACTAATTTATTGCCTGCAACTTATTGCATATGCAACTATAACTTGTTTTCATCTTTAGTTTTGAAAAAATTAAGTGTTTTCTTTGTTATATTGAAGTCCAGACACGGATAATTGCAATACATTAAAAAAAATTATTGGTAGAATTTTGTATCCCATCAATTTTCTATTTATTCATCTGTTGCTCAAAGTTTAAAAATACATTGAATTGTAAAACAGAATACAAATTAAAGAAGTAGTTAAATAACTTTTGATAAACAATATTCCGCTTCTATATTGACACGAACATGCGGCAAACACAAACCAACTAATATAAAACATGCAAGTTACATGTAGTGACTTTTTAATGTTAATTGATTAAGCCTAATGATAAATATTATTATAACTTAATTCATTCTAATCACTATTAGAATCTTCCTACTTTTAAAATTGAATAGTCTTGTCCATTTAAAAAAAAAAGTATGAATTTTAAAAAATGATTAAATAGCTGGTGATTTAATTTTCAGTTATATCTTATAATTTCCTTTGTATGTAAGAATATATTTAGTCATTCATTTTTCATTACACATTAGCATTTTTATTTTTCTTAGATTTCTTTAAATATAACCTTAGACATGAAATTTAAAAAAAATTTAACTAATGTAAAAATATTTCATACCTTCTTCCTCTGGAGGATTTCCACCTCTTGTTTCGATTTCAGAACTTGACTTCTGTCTTCGAAGTAATCTTGATTTTGTTTGACATTTTCCCACCCTTTCTTGACAGTCAATATGAACATTCAATTTACATAAACGACATTTTAGCCCCTGACGAGTATGGCCTAAAAAGTAAAATCTGTCATTAATTTTAAGTGACATTAATGAATGATGGTACGGAACTTACATCCTGTTATTGCTGGTTAATTTACTTACAATGCTAAAAGCTCTAAAGTAAAATTGTATTTAATATTACATACTTCATCTAAAGCATGTTTAATTTTGCATATTTTATAAAAATAACCATATCATCTTTTTGGCATTGATCAAAAATGGATAAATATATAATTTGAACTCTAACTAAAGGAGAAAACAGCAAAAATATTTCTTTAATGCATTTTTTGTGTTTTTGAACATAAAAACAGTAATATAGATGTATAATATAATGTTGGAATGCTAAAGGTTTTAGAAAAATGTTATATACAAAATTGTAAAAGTTAACGGAGAGCGATAAAACTAATTGATTGTCTTAGATAATAATATAATAGATTATTTATTAAAACACATGTTTCTATTCAAAATCAATGTAATTTTTTTTTTTTTTATTTTACATTTAGGTGCCGTGTACCACAACATTAGGTTAGAGGCACCGTTCGTTGTATTAATTACAATTTTTTGTATAAATTAATCTTTTTGATGTATTCTATAACTGCATTGTGGAACTTCGTGTCATCTCCTAGTAGTTGTAGCTCGAGCCCGTCGATTCCATTTTTTCTCCTTTCTTCTTGGTATCTGATACAGTCTACTATTATGTGTTTTGCTGTGACTTTTACTTTACAGTTTTCACATATTGGTGGAGTTGTGCCTTCCAATAAATGACTGTGCGTGAGCCTTGTGTGTCCTATCCTCAGTCTGGTTAACACTAATTGATCCCTTCTTTGGCCTGAGATGAGGTTCCAGGGCGTTGCGTGGGTTCTAATTGATTTGAGCAAGTTGCTTCCTTTACCTCCTGCCGATTCCGGTCCCAAGCTTCCTTATTTTTGACTTGAAGTCGGGCAAGGGAATGGAAATTCGGGGAACTGGAAAGAGGGTACAGGCCTCTTTAGCAGCGTTATCTGCTATATCATTCCCCTCTATGCCTGCGTCCCCTGGGATCCACATGAAATTAACAGTTTTGTTTTTTCTTATGGTTTCAATAAGAGTCAAAATGTTTGATAAGATGTAATTGTTATTTATTTTATTTTTACTGATGCTATTGAGGGCCAATAGGGAGTCTGAACATATTAAAGATTCATCACAGTTATTCAAACATAATATCAACTCTAACGCCAAGTTTATTGCAAACAACTCTGCTGAGTAGATTGTAAAAATATTTGGTAACGAGTATCGAATAATTTCTGTGCCAATTACTACAGAACAACCCACACCATTGTCAGTTTTTGACCCCTCTGTGAATATTAACTGATTTTTGTTATAACTCGCGGTGTATTCTGTGAAGTAACTATGTGTTATATAAGGATGTCTATGATTTTTAGATAGGTTAACCAGTGAGAAGTTAAATTTTGATGAAGATTGATGCCAAGGTGGAAGAGGGTGTGGGTAGACTATCTCTACTTTACTGTAAGGATCAAGAATTATTGAGCCAAAGTGCTGAGGAGGATGGGCGGGAGACACAGGACTGATGCCATCAAACCCTGGAGTTACTTTTAGTCTAACCGAAGCTTGGAGAACATTGTAAGCTCTTCGTAAAGGTAGTGACCACTCCTCCGTGTCACAGAGCAGGCTTGCCGTTGGGCTAGTTCTGAATGCTCCTGTCGCTAACCGTACCATGGAATGATGAAATGCATTCAATTTGTTTAGTAAGGTAGGAGAGGCACAGTCATAAAGGGGAGATCCATAGTCAAGAATTAAATTAGTGTGAGACAGCTTCTTTAGTAGATTTTGTTTTTTGTTTAATTTAGACAAAAGGAAATCTATGTGGGGTTTCCATGTTAGCTTGTTATCGAATAATATGCCTATATAGGAAAATGAAAAAACATGTTTGATAAGATGATTATTAAGAATAATTTGTAGTGTCCGATTGCAGCTCGTTTTACGGCAAAAGTGTGAGGAACTGTGAGGAACTGTTTTAGAAGGAGAAAATTTGAATCCTGATTTCAAAGCCGAGTCTTGAAGTTTATCGACTGTGTTTGGCAACACCGTTTGCCCGAAAATCAAGTCAGTGCAAGAGATGTAAATCAATAGATCATCAGCAAATAATGAGACATGAACCGGAGGGTGTATAAGATTTACAATATCGTTTATTGCAATATTAAAAAGAGTAGGACCAAGTACGGAACCTTGAGGAACTCCGTTGAAAAGATTGAAACTTTTTGAAATATATGTTCCTATTCTTACTTGAAATTTTCTCCTAGACATAAAATTTTGAATAAATTGCAACATATTGCCATTAATTCTCCATTCTTTTAGTTTCTTAATTATGAGAGATTGTCTCGTAGTGTCGAATGCCTTTTCAATGTCAAAAGAGACACAAAGTAAGTGCTGTTTAATTTTAAATGACTGTTCTATTGCAAAATGGAATTTAATCAATTGATGCTGCGTTGATCTTAAAGGTCTAAAAACCGCATTGATTAGGGGATAACAATTTTCTTTTCTCTAATTCCCAGACTAACCTTCGGTTTACCATTTTTTCCATAATTTTGCACGGTACTGAAGTTAAGGATATGGGACGATAGTTATCAATTTGTTGTGGGTCTTTGTTCGGTTTAGGGATAAATATTACTTCAGCTGTTTTCCAGCTATTGGGAAATTTTCCGTCTTGCCACAGTCTATTTATTAAATTTAGGAACAACAACAATATTTGATTTGGAAACTTTTTAATAAAATGTACATGGATTCTGTCGGGACCTGGGCTTGTACTGTTCATGTGTTTTAGTGCAAGGTTAAGCTCATCTATTGTAAATACCTTATTATATGGTTCGATAATTAAGAAAACTTGATTTTCCATAATAGGACTGGTATGTATAAGGTTAGTATCGATGGAAAAACCTCGGGAGGAATTGGAAAAGAAAAGTCCGAACCCATTAATAATTTGAGAAATACCAGTTAATTCAACAGTACCATTCTTTAGTTTAGATAGAAGACCATGGAAAGGTTTTCCAGATATCTGATTGATTTTATTCCATAGTAATGATGAAGGGGTCGAGCTAGTTATGGATGAAACAAAAGTTTGCCAAGAATGTTTCTTTGCTTGTTTTATTGTCCATTTTGCGACAGCCCTAGCTTTTTGGAATAGCAAGTGATTTTCCATGGTAGGGTGCCGTTTGAGTTGCTTTAATGTCCTATTTCGTGCCTTAATCACCAAGGTACTGGTCTTCTAATATATTTTTGTGGTTTGGTTTTTGGAATAGACTTTTCAGCTACATTGAGTAGTAAATCAGAAAATTATTCTATATCATTGGCGGCCTCATTACTAGTTTGAAACCCTGAAAATGAATTGATACAAGATTGCTGAAATTTTCCCCAATCTACATTTTTTAGGTTCCATCTCTCTCCTCGTCGTTATTTCATAAGACGTCTGTAATGAAATAATCATCGGATAATGGTCACTACTAGCTAAGTCATTATTTAGATACACCAGAGGTGTCAAGGGAAAACTACGAGATGTAATCACTAAGTCCAAAGTGGACCAGGTCCTGTGAGCTCTACTGTAAAATGTTTTTTGAGGTGGGTTATGCAGTAAGAGGTTATGTGCGTCTAGTATCTTTTCAATATATTTGCCTCTTTTATCTGTCCTAGTATTGTACCAATGGGTGCTGTGCGCGTTGACATCCCTGGTTAACATAAAAGGATGAGGTAATTGATTTATAATACTAACAATATCAGAATTAAGTATATTTTCGTTTGGGGGAAGATATATAGAACAAACCGTAAAGGGAATTGGTAAGTGAAGGGTAGCTGCAACTACTTGAAGAGGAGAATTCAAATGAATTTCTGTGAAAATTATATTCTTATCAAATCCCAAAAGCACACCACCTTTGTTACAGTCTATTCGGCACTTTTGAATAATGTTATATTTGGGAAGAATTTTTGTGTCCGTTTTTAAGTTAGTTTCTTGTAATGAAATAATGGCTGGTTTATAGTAAGACATGAGTAGATTTAGATCTTCATATTTTGAAAATAAACTTTCACAGTTCCAATTTAATATAATCATATTATGTTTATGAATTGGATTAATAATTTACGTTATAAATTAGCAGGTGTTAATAATGTTTGATGGATAACTGTTTTTTTTTTTTTGTGTGTTTTTTTCATAATACAGTATTATTCTTTGGGAAGATTCTTGAGATAAGACTTGAGACTTTAAGTAACTTTAGTGAAACGACCTTTGATTCCTTTGTTTTGAAGATGTGGATAAAGGTCAGACAACATTTGTACTGGACTGTTTAAGTCGTCTGTGAATTGTAAAGCAGTAGTAACAGGATCTTTAGTGGATGCTACGGTTTCTATAAATGATATGAACTGTTCGAATGGAAATAAAAATTTACAAGGGTTAGTTTCGAATTCTAATTTTAACAGTGTCAAATGACGTATTGAGAGTCGATAGGTTCTGAATTATTACCATTGATATCGGATGAATCCAACTGATTACCAAGTAAAAGAGTGGTCCCCTCCTTTAAGCCATGCGTGTCTGATGAAACATTTAAATGTTCATCTATGGTATTATTTTCAGTAGAAGAGGTATTATTAATCTCCAATTGGCCTATGTTTGGAACAGAATTACTCGGCAGCCGGTTCTGAGTAGAGTTACATGGCTTATCACTTATCCTTTCCTTGCTTGGAGGCACGAAGTTTTCCTTTGGAACTGATTCAATGTGATTTCCATCTTGAATATTTCGAGAGGGACATTGGGATGCAATGTGACCTGTCTGTTTACAGCGAAAGCATGCCCCCACGTCTTCAGTGAAGAATATTCTGTAGGAGGTCCCTTCGAAAGTTATGCTCATTGTATCTGGAATAAATTTTGTGGATTCTGGACTTACGAAAAAATGTCTTCTTAGACTTAATATGTGTTCAAAGCCTTTAATGCCCGCTCCCAGATATTGCACACCAGAAACCAGTTTAACATTGAGAGCGCGTAAGACTTCTTCAATAACTGAATGGGGGACGCTCGGACAGATGTTTGATATAATAATTCGTTTCGCTGGATTAACTAGTTTACGCAGATTTATTTCTTCTGTGCCTAC
The DNA here is from genome assembly GCA_023052935.1 of Piezodorus guildinii. Lineage (NCBI taxonomy): Eukaryota > Metazoa > Arthropoda > Insecta > Hemiptera > Pentatomidae > Piezodorus > Piezodorus guildinii. Next base: position 71,696,293 of record CM041293.1, read on the forward strand.
TTTTATCATGTGCCCTTGTGTTATTATTTGGTCAACTAGCTGCATTGACGAAAGATATATTACAAACCTATTGCTTGAAAGTCTTCCAGCGAAGATAATGTTCTTTGGACCAACTATTTCAGCTTACTTCTCGACATATGTTTGCTGAGGAACTCCGTTTATCGAGCTGAATACGATACCTTGTTCCTTACTTGGGTACTTAACAACTTGCTTTGAGATAACAGAAGCAAAACTTTTACATTCATCTTCAAGGTTCTTCTTGAAAGTGAAGTCAAGGCCATTTTCTTCCTGGGCTGGGGTACTGGTTGCCCACAGGGCCAAGTTGGGGGTACGGAGTAGAAAAGTGCTTCAGAATAACCCCTTGACTATTACAGTGTCTTCTCCAATTATACTTTAAACTCAAAAGTATTGGATAACAACTAAAATTCAATTTTAAAGTTAATCGAATTTTTTTATCGCAATTGACTTTTCAATCGATCATCTGTCCATCAATGTAATTAATTCTTTACCAATTTATTTTTATCTCTAAATGTATTTTAAAATTGATATTAACAACGGAGGTAAATGAATGCCAGGTGTTTTTGAATTTTTAAATAAAATTGGAAAAAAAGGCTATAGGATTACATTTAGCTTCATAAAACCAATTACCTAAGATTACATAATGAAACCAAAGAAGTACTTGTCTAAAACGATCACTAATATGTTGTCACCCTCCATTATTTTCTAAAAATTCTATTATATTTTTCTAAAAATTCTATTATATTTTATTCTAATTATTTTCTAGTTCACTGATTTAGGTGAAAAAGTTGCTGTAACATCTCACATTTTCTTGTCATATGAAATTTTGATTTTTATAAAACTTTTCATTTTTGAGTTAGAGCAACTTCTCCTCCCACAAACAATTTTTTGTGGAACTTGATCATTTAGATACAGAGAACCCTGAAACGAGATTTTTTTGGGGGAAAACTCGAATTGGAAAGCGAAAGTTCTCAGTTCAGTTATATTCCGAGATGTATTTATTTCATACTTATATAATATTGATAATAATATTACCACATCATGAGTAATAAAATTTACAACTCTGCGATTTTTATTTCATTATTTTTTTTTTTTTTTAACTTTGTATAATGAGCTTTAATTACAAATATTGATTAATAAAATGTTACGAACACTTGGACAAGACAAGGAAATAAAAAAAAAGAAAGTATTTTAATATCAATTACTAATATTGAAGAGTATATTTATTATTTATAAAATGTTTGGAACTTTCCCTTCTTTTTGGTTTATTTTCAATAATCAACCTTAGTAATCGACCAAAAAAAAAAAAAAATCATTCCTGCTCAAATTTGAGAGCTTACGTTTCAAGATGTGTAGAATCCGAATAACGAATAAAAAAAAAAAAAAAAAAAATATCCGTTTGTCCGCGGCATTTCTCCGAAACTACTGGACCAATTTTTTTTTAAATTTGCCACAAAAATACTAGTCCATTTAACGATTATCCTAGCACCGAGACATTGATATCAGCTGGTTAGTTTTAGAATGGCAGCCGAATAAAGGATTTCATTCAATAACTCAGTTATTTTTGAAGATAGAAAAAATTTATCAGTGTTTTAAAAAAAAAAAAACCGCGGATAATTATATAAAAGAGAAAAAAAAGTAGAAATTTTTCACAAATACGCTCATAACTCAGTTATTTTTGACGATAGAGAAAAGTATGTATAGAGTTTTAGAATCAGTAAAGTGCGATAAACAGAAAAACAAATCCGAAGAACGAATAAAAAAAAATCCGTTTCTCCTAAAAAAAAAAATCCGTTTCTCCTAATAAATAAATGAATAAATACCAAAATTTGTTTTTCTATTAGTGCCATTTGATAGAGAATTAAAATTTGGACCAAATGAAAAAAGAATCATTGAATTTGGTTTACAACAAGCTTAAATATTGCGTTTTGAAATCAGTGTTAGTATTGTGATATGATGCTTTGAATTAGTGCTTTTCATATTAGTTAATTGCCTATCAACAGCCTTATAAACAGTTATACACTAATATTGTGATTTGGAAATAATAAACCATTGTGTAATAATTTGTAGTGTTTTTTATATTTTTATTTATTTTTACATAAAAAATCTTTAATAATGTTTCGATGTATTTTTTGCAGAATCATATCTTCAACAAAACAAATAATGTTTAAAATTTATAATTCAATATAATATTTAATTATCAATATAATATTCTAAAATTTATTTCTAAAATATCTGCATTTCAATTGTACTTACAAAAAATTTTTCTCCATATTGCACAAATATAGGTCATTTATATCTAAAAAAATGTAATAAATAATATTAATAACCTCTTAAAACTTGAGAACAGACATCACAGGGAGTTATTTTCTTATAAGTATATTCCTGAAACTGATGAGCACTGTCTCCAGAAATCATATTGAGTTCTTTGCCATTTCTCCTGAAAAAAACAACAAAGCTTACATGAATAACATCAGAAAAAGAAAAAAAAATCCAATATCAGCATAATCAGGTTTCAAAATAATTCAGTTCATTGAATGTCCCTTTTCATTTTTATAACAAAGGTGAAAAATCTTGATAAAGTGAAAAGATATTTTGACTTAGTATAATTTTGATCATTTTCAATATTATGTTATTTTTATAGTAGGAAGAATATTGAAGTATCTGGTGCTGTGTACAAAAAATATAATGATAATTATGTGGGTAAATCGTACACAACTTCTAAATTATTATCACAATTATATAATCCAATTTTTAAACCAGATAAATTCTATCACCTACTTTTTTTCTTCATTTTTTTAAAAATAACTATGTATAACTGTTGTAATGCAAATAATTATTGCTTTAAAAAAAGAACTTCTCTTGCTGAAGGTCAACAAAATTCATCATTTTATTTTGTTTCAAGTACCAAAGTTTTATAAACTTCTAATTTTTTTTATTTTTATAAATTATAAAATATAGATTTATAAATATGTTTTTTGATTAATGTACACTTAACTATTGAATATAAGTGCCATTGAAAAAATTCATGATTCATTCTTTTAAGGAGAATAGGCTGCTATGTTATAGGTACAGATTTACATAACCTATTTTTTTTTAAATCTTCAAAAATTATTAAGACAGTTAAAGCAAGAAAATTCTCAATGTGTGTGGTAGTCTCTTTTACTTTGGATTTAGGCTACATGGTGTCTGTATGCTAGTCTAGAATTTGAATGACAATTACATTACATTTACCACATTCACAATAATTTAACCGCCACCAGTTATTTTTTCTGCTAAATTGGATGAGTAATACTTTATTCATGTACCATGGACCTATTTGCAAATACAACATAGATAACTCATATAATTTCCTCACTATAATTTCAAAATTTTGTAATGAATTATTTCACTGTCTTCTTTAGAAATTTAAATAATCCATATAGAAGAAAATAAACTTTATTTATATATTTATATTTATAATAATAATCCATTAATTTTCCTAATAATCCTAGAGACACCTCCCGAATTTACAAAGAGTTGAAGCCTTTACCCTTCCTACCGCCATAAGTACTTCTTGACTCCCTTCCTTTACCAAGTCAGCCAATCCCGCTGTTCAGCTTACATATCGGATCTACTAAAATTAATCCTCTGTTCATTCTCATAACACCATTTTGTCGTCTTCTGATTTATATATAAGTCCCACCAAACATAGCTTTCGATAGATTGTTTTTGATCCGATCTGCATCTCCATGGTACTCCATTCCATCTTATATCCGGGACTCCCAAACTCTCTTAACATTTAAATTTTGTCTATTTAGCCACTTCCTGTCCATTGAATCCCCCTCCCCCCTCCAAAAAAAAATAAATCAACAAATACAATTTTTAGATGTGTTTATTTCTTAATTTTTTTTACAGAAAATTTAACAATAAATTTTATTTGGAATTAATAAATTTTCAAAGACATGAGATTAACTGATTTGGTATTTTATAACAAATTCAGAGATATTGGAAATTCCTTTTATATCCAAACTGCACATTTTTATATTATTATTATGTCTTTGTATTATACATTATTTTAAGAATTCATTCATGGGTTATTTTACTGTGAAACTCTGAAGTCCACTTTTTGTTTACTGTAATATTATTGTACAGGGAGTTGTTCCAGAATAAACAAAGAATTATTATTATTAAATTAACAGTAAATATATAAGTTATGGAAATACTTTTTTCTCTCTGGTGCTAAAGGCCGTGTGGCCTAATCTCCTTGGAGAATGTACTCACTACGTTTCTCGATGAAATTTTATAAGTGTAAGTATGGAAAGGCTATGAGTGAACCCCCATTTAATTATACCCTTATACTGCTGGGACTGGAATTCGAACTCGCGACCTTTGGTGTGGAAGACTAGTGTGCTAACCACTCAGCCATGGGCTCCCCCATATGTTGGAAAAATACACAACATATTATAATTAAGAATAAATATTAATTTATCTAAATTTAGAACTTTCATTTTATTGGGAGTAATTAAATAAACGTTAGGTTAGTAGAGGTATAGATTGACTCTGCAATAAAATTTGGAGTATCAGATGCTGAAGAGAGAAAAGAAGAATTCCCGAAACTTTCAAAGGACATGAAAAATATATGAATGTTGATAATATTGCAGATTTTATTCATCAACTATGAGGAAAAATATATGTAAGATGTATATTTGGCCGTTTCACAAAATAAGTTTATTGATATATTTTTTTTTTTAATATACTTTTACACCTTACAACATTTAGTGGTAATATAAAAAAAAAATATGAAAAATATAATTAGGAACTAATAAATATATTGCAAAATGCAATGGTTCCCAATTTTAATTTTTCACAGACCCCTTCAACCAATCATTTCAATACCAAGGACCGCCTAAATTCTAAAAATTAAAATCCTAGATATTAGATATATATTTACATATTAGATATATAGTGGGCTACACTGTATCACGTTTACTGCTACCAAAACTCAGTATGATAGAAATGGCCAAGTATGGTAGTCAGGATGAAAATAAAAGAACCGGGCTCTAGGAGTTTACTTCAGTCCACGAAACATTGAAATATTAAAACTTAAATCTAATACAAGATAGTTATTTCTTTAAATACTCTTAAAAAAATCAAATATTGTTCTTATGCGACACAACTTTTCTTTAAGATTATTATTGTTATAATGTCATTTTGCAGTGATCGTAACTAACTGTTAATTATATATCATAGCTCGTGTTAATTATATAAGTATTATGTTGAATTTGTCTGTGTAGAGCATATCTAATTCTTATTATGGGCAATGGTAATTTAAAATTATTCTCCAGTGACTTCTCGCTGACCCCTTGGACATCATCTGTGGATTGCTGATATGAAGAAACGCTGGTATAGTGTGTCAAGTCAAAAACAATAATTTCTTTTTACATCTGGTCTCTTAGTGAAAACTTTAGGAGGAAAAATTGTGCATCTTCACACAATATCGTTGCCTTAAAAAAATATAACAAGAAGGAAAAGTAACATAATATCACCTTTAAAGAAAAGCAAAATTTAGAATAATTTTCTTATAAACCTGAAAAATTTCAAATCTTTCAATACCTGGAAAATAAATAATCAATTACAAAAATAAAATGATGTCTAATTAAAAAAAAAATCAATGCAGATGCATAAGCCATTATACAAGCTCACATTGATTAAGCATAATATTGGAATTGAGATTTCTATTGCAAAGCTCCTCAAAAAGTGAATGGTGTGTATAGTTTAATTGCTTCATACATTTGATGAACTGCAGCATATAAAATTAGAAAAAGCAATAACATATAAAACACAAACATATAAAAAAAAAAACAACAACAAACATTACAATTTTTATTACCTATCACAATTTTAACTCTGTAATAAACTTCATTTAAATTGGAGAAAACAAAAAAAATCTTCTGTTCAGACTGGAGACTGGCAAGTTTGAAATTATAAATATATTTGTAAAATTAAGTAGCATAAAATTACACTTATAACATATTTAGTAAAGTATGCTCTGTAAATAAAAGATTAATTAAAAAGTGAAGTAGATAGGGTGAAATATTGAATAAAAATGAATTATTCAATATTGAAAAGAAGAAGATTAAAAATAATAAATTGGGTGAGAATTGAAGAAAGAGAAGAAGTAAAAAAAAATAAATAAAAAGAAGGTACATACCAAAAAACAGGACTTAAAATAGTCATGTTAAACTTCATTAAAATTATTTCTAAGTAAGGATGAGTCCCTTAATGAAAAAAAAATTGACAATAAATAAATACGATTATACGAAACTTAAGGATCCTCGAGAAAGCGTGAAATTTGTCCAAAAAATTAATGTGTTATTGATGAGATGTGATCAACAATTAAAAGAACAGTATATGATGTAGCCAAAAAAACAATAGGTTTCAGACAGTATGAGAAAAGATCTCCATGGTTTGATAAAGAATGTAGAGAGGCCACCGAACAAAAACATGAAGCATACAAAAGAGACTTACATGTACCTCGGTAGATGCATACAGACGAATAAGGAGGGAAGGGAAGCGAACAAAACATGAATATATCAACAGTAGAGCACAGAGACCATAGGTATAAATGCCAACTAAACATATCCGGAAAAGGTCTATTAAAGATCATCTTCAAAACGTGTCACTTAATCACTTGCGTAAGTTGAAACTTTGTTCAAAATATTCCCATAAGACAACTATTTATTAGTACATTACATTTGTAAATATAAGGAATTTACAATTTTCACAGGGATAAATCCCTAAAAGTTGAGTTTGTTTTACATCCAAAACAGTAAGTCTATCTGTAATTTTCATTTTGTCATTTAAAATTAGCAATATGCTTACTTACATCAACATGTTTAAAGTAAAAGAAAAAATGGAAGTAGGAATTCAGGAGGTAATCCAGTATAATTCAGGTGACAGCAAGTTCCATTGCAAATTTAAATTAGTTGATTTTAGTGGTGACCAAACCACTAAAACGTTAATAAGCACCGACTTAACTGGTAAATATCTGAGGGGTAGACTGATAAATAGATGGGAGGATTGCATTAATTTGTCAGAGGTTTTTGTATTTGGACGTTCATATGATACGTTAATGATTATGTTGATATCTGAAAAGAAAAGAATTATGGATATCTTAAAACCATTATCTTGGAAGAAAATCATTTTTATATAGGCTTAATATAATTAAAAGCTTCTAAATTATCAAGGAACCAGAATACAATTTGTGGATACAGACTTATATTACTGACTGACACAATTTTGGTGTCACATATTATTAAAAAAAAAATGGACAAATGTCATAAAAATTCTAGCAATGGAATTTTGGATGCTGTTAAAGGATGATAACAACTAGGTCCTGAACATTCATTTAAGTTTTAGAGCAAAACATTCTAAAATTGCACCTTTTCCATAAGTAAGGCTTTGTTGAACAGCACAATTGAATCACTAGAATATTCTTGTATTATTGCTCTATTTTCTTTGGAGAGAGATCAACATTGGATATCAGATGAAGCTCTAAGAAAGTCTAAAGAATATCACTAAACTTGAAAGACAGCCTAACAGAACAAGATAGATAATTTTATTTGTATAGAAAAGGAATTCAGATACTTACATAGTAAGAGGATGGAAAAAAAAATAAATGAAAACAGAATGAATTTATATTTATTAAGCTTGTCCCAACATGTATAACTTTTAAAGGACAACTGTTGTCTGAGCACAAAAATTAAGAAAGAAAAAATGTCATCATGAACAAAAGAATTATCTATTAGTACTATAAAATAAATTAGAAACGTAGAAAGTACATTGTTTTTCTAAATCGAAAATGGCATGACCATTGTTTGCACACCAATTTCCTGAAATAAATGTGCACCATCATCATTAAATAAGGGTATTAATATAACATTTTATAATTAAAATCCTTTTTAGCAATTATTATCAAAATTAGTCAACAAGTTTTAAAACTGCACAATACAAATGTTATTTAATATGATAGTTATAATAACTGAAAGTGTAATATAATGAATTGTGAAGAACATGTTAAGATGCAGCTGTAATATAAGAAGTTACCTCATAGCTATGATTGTTGATACTGCATGGTACATTTGGTTCTTTCTGCAGGCAGCAGCATCCGAATTGGTAAAAAATTCAGTAATGGATAAAGGTTATGAAGTGGAGGTAAACATTGGAAGGTAAAAAAAAAAAGAAAAGAAAAATCATACAGTATTAGTTGCAATCTACATTTTAAAAATACCTAAACTATGTAAAACTATGTTAGACTGACTAAAAAAAATGTGAGAAAGATTTCTGTTTCTATGTCTTTCTTTCAAGACAAAACAAGACAAAATACTTACAATGAATAAAATGGTGAAACATAATAACTTTCTAATACCATTACTTCCATTCTATTTTGGCTGTTACTATGACTTTGCAGATTAATTATTATACCTTCAACGAAAATGTTTAGATATAGACAATTAAGAGAGGCTTTACCTGATCATCTACCAACATAAGAACCAAACAAATAAGTTTGGTTTTTGGCTGTGAATTCAGCCCACCTTAATACTATTGCTAAATGGTGTAAATATATCATTGGTAGAATATAAGAAGTTATTGATGAATCCAGGCTACTCTTTAAGATGAGCATATCTTTAAATATCACAAAACTATTTAATGAATGCGTGAATATTTTTACAATCTCTGGGCATGCGTAAATAATTTTACAATATTTTGTGTTTAATTTTATTTTACTCAGACTATCTTACCTTTAAAATAAATAATTAATTTTTTTGAGATTAAATAACCAAAGTTTCTTGATACATTTTTTCTTACTAAGTATTGATGCAGTTATAAAGATATTATGCAGTATCATTATCTGCTAAAAATAAATGAATAATTTGCAAAATTTCATAGTTATAACAGCCACTATTATAATGTAGACAAACAAGTAGGTTGCAAAAATTCAAAATAAAAACAGAATTTTAAATAAAGTGAATAAAACCACATACTAATGATGGTATATGATACAAACTAATGAACTATTAACAACATTCAGATATACAATAAAAGACAAAACTGAAAAGCCACATGAACATTAGAAAAATTGTATTGATCATAACTTGAATAAACTCATTAAAAATATTTATTCATAGAAGTTTTGAGAGTACGATGAAATTTGCTATCTGCTTATGCAATAAGGAAATATGCTAACAAATGATATGTAAGTGCGAAACTACATAAGATAGATTAAAAACACAAAAACAAATAACTATCAGTATTGATAAATTTGAATGTTTGTCTAGTAATCTCGAAAGAAGTCCATATCATTGTTTCAGTTCTTTTCTTTTTGTTTGAGGTGGCATGCCCATGTCAGTTGTTTGTCAAGGTAAAGGCCAAAATAACGCAATGTGCCCGAGTATATCAGGTCTCTTAGACAGTGTCTCCATAGTCTTTTGGGCAGATTATATAGGTTTGTGGCAGTGAATAGGTTCTGAGTCAGAGGGTTTGATTCTAAGGTCAGTCTGTCGTGAAATTTATTTTAGCGATCAGTGGCAGTTGCAATGACGAATGGAATATCCAGGTCAGTATGTAGTGTCTCATTAGATACATAAAAGGGGAGATTTAAAATTTTCCCAAGTAATTTTGATTAAAATGATTGAATAATTTTGATGTTTGACTTTTTTCAGTTCCCCGTAACTCGATGCCATAAGTCCAAATAGGTTCTATCAGTACTTTATTAATAGTTCATTTGTTTGTCAATGATAATTTTGAACGTTTGTTAGTAATCTCGAAAGAAGTCCATATCGTTGATTCAGTTCTTTTCTTTTTGTTTGAGGTGGCATGCCCATGTCAGTTGTTTGTCAAGGTGAAGGCCAAAATAACGCACTGTGCCCGAAACTGGTTTGGGAATATTATTGAAAAAGACCTGAGGGCAAGAGCCATGTTTTAGAGATAATGTGGCGAACAGGCTCTTTGATTCCAGCAAGCTGTGTCATCCAGATATTCTACGAGTGCCTGAAAAGCCTTAGAAGAGGCTGTTGGATGTTAGGATAGCTGAACCTTTGGCAAAGGTTGCTGTGTTTCTGGATGCTGTGGGATGTCAGAGCAATATATATTAAACAGTGTTGGACCTAATACGCTGACTTGAGATACACCTGCTTTTATATGTTTAATACTAGAGAATATGAACCTATTCTTACATGGTAAAACCTATCTTTCAAAAAATATTAATAATCCATATTATATTTCTGATTCCAAAACTGATTTTTAATGATATAATTACAGAACTGAAGAGTTATATTAATTACTGGGGGTAGCAAGTTATGTTTTAAAATTATTCCATGCTTTATTTTAACTTTTACATGACTAAAAATATATATATATATATATTTTATATATATATATATATATATATTATATATGATATGAAAGTGTGCAAAGACAAATAGGAATAAATAGATCTAGGAGGGGCAAAGTTAATAGCCAATAGGAGAAGAGTTTCGAAATGTTGTGATATAAAAGGGATGCAAAAATAAATAGATCTAGGAGGCGCGAAGTTAATAGCCAATGAGAGAAGAGACTGGAAATGGCACAGTTAGAAGGAGATAACCGTACGTTTTTTGGGGAATAGGGGAATCTCTTTGGCATGGAACGTGTGTAGAGCTCTCTGACTTCTTGGAAGAATAGTACAATTGTATCAAATAAAAAAGTAGAGCTACATTAAAGAATAAAAAAATGCGGAATTCAGAGAGTAGCATGACCTTTAGAAAATAATATTTTTTTAGTTTTAATTATTGTAATAGTATTAATTTTATTTTATTTTTATATTTTCGTAATATGTTAAAATAATTTATACTTGAATAACCATAGCTAAGACTGCGTAAAATTATTTTTAAAAAACCTATCGATTGAGTTGTCATGATAATTCTTGGAGGCGTATGTGTTTAATAACAATGATGATAGATCATTCTGATTCTGGATAGAAACGTTTATTAATACTGAGAGCCGTTAACCACTGTATATTTCTACCAGTTTTTTGTGATTTAAAACTAATTAATGTATAAGTTTCACAATCGTATCTTGTCTCAAGTGATTAAATAAAGAAACTAAAGATCAAGAAGAATATGAACCAGCGTTGTGCTATTTTTTCAAAGCGGTTTATTAATGACATTGTATTCTCAATAAATACTGTGTTTATATTACCATCTTACAACAGTTAGTTGTAATTGTACAATTAAAAAAAAAAGACAGCTGTTATAAAAATGATTACTAATAGCTTTTCACAATAATAGAACAAACGGTATGATCAAGGGTGGCAATCATGGAAATGGCCAGTATAATGAAGGGATGAAACAAATTACAGGTAAGTATGGGATCAAAGAAATAAATCAAAACTGGGACTAGCTCATTTATTTTAATGGTCATTTTCCTCCTCCTTAAAACAACATGAGCAAACAAATGCTTGTGATGAAAATAATCTGTTCCTCGGAGAGATGTGATGAAATCTTGTGTAGGATAAAAATAAAAAAATAAAAAAATCTATTGCGGGCAACATACGACTTTCACTTACCTCCGTTTTTAAAACAGATTAAATTATTTTCAAATACAGTAAGAGATCAAGATGAGTGAAGCCATTAAAGAATTAGTTAAATGGAATTTCTATAGAAACGTGTGTTTTATTAAAAAATCTATTATATTATTATCTAAAATAATCAGTTAGTTTTATGTTTATTTCATCACTCTCTATTAACTTTTAAAAGCTTGTGTATGAGATAATATTTTTTCTAAAATCTTTAGCTTTCCAACGGTATATCATACATGTATATTACTGCTCTTAAGTTCAAAAACGAAAAATTGCATTAAAAAATATTTTTTCTGTTTTCTCCTTTAGTTGGGTATCGAATTTATTAAATTTATATATTTACCTCTTTTTCATCAGCGTTAACAAGATAATATAGTTATTTTTATTGAATCTACAAAATTAAAGGTACTTTAGGGGAAGAAAATTTAAAATATCGACATTTAAGCCCTGTCAGACCATTTTAATCAGAATAAAACCTACATGATATTAAAGCCCATTAAATTTTACGTCGATATAGCGAGTTTAATCAAAATCGTCGGAACCGTTTTCGAGAAAATCGAAAAAAGGTGCAAAATGCATGGTATAAAGTGCCTCTTCTGGTAAGCTCATTTTGATGAAAAAAGTTTTGTCACGTCTCGGGCGTATAGTTGTCTTAAATATGAAATTTCAGTTTAATAGGACTTACCATTTCCGCCCGGGAGTTACCACACAGACACACACACACAGACCTTTTTGCGGGACTTGGTTAGTTGGACTCAGGGGACCCTAAAACGTGTATTTCCGTTGAAAACTGGAATTCGAAAATTTTCACGATCGCAATACTTCCCCTTACTATACATAGTAAGTGAAAGTAATAAAGGCGCAATCATATTAATTTAAACTAGGGACCTGTTCCTGCTTTGCTTTGACTGATTCAGAGCTAACCATAAATATCAAAGTTCTGTCATTACTGCCAGTTATTATGGAATGATGTTATGTACAATGTTTACTGATGACATAAAATTGTAGAACATTTTACAATAAACACTTTTGGTTTGGAAGTGAAAAGGAATATGTTGTATAATTGTCCAGGAAATAATGCACACAGGATTTTCGTAAGGGGGTGAGGAAAGATGCATATGAAATTTTCTAAAATATTGGTTTTTCATGGTCCATTCAACTAATCATAGTACAGAAAAGATTTTTTGATGCCTATATTACAAAAAATTTAATTTTCCCATCTAAAGAAAAAAATAATTGCAATGTATTGTAATTATAAACCAAACTTAAGGTAAGAATGCTCTTAAGGATAGGATTAGGATTAGGATTAGGAATGATGATTAAGCGTTTTTAACTACGCGTTTTTTTACGCCACTCTTAAGGATAAAGAAAGCAGTATCAAAATCCGTCGAGTTGGCGGAAACAAAAAATCGCGACATCATTAGAGATGTTGATAAGTTTATGGGCTTGTACAATAACGGCTTTCTATTAAAACGTACTACTTCTTTTCTTGAATATTAACTTTTCTATAATCTTGCGCTTTCTAACAGTATATAATACGTCTGAAATTCTAATTGAAACAAATACTATTTTTGTATTAGTTTTAAATTCAAACTCAGATCAATACAATCTTCATTATTATGAAATCTGTTATTTAGCTCAACTATGAACAAATCACTACATTTTTTTTCATGTGCAATCAGTAAACAAAAATCTTTCTCATAAAAATGTATGACTAAGACAAAATGTCTACCTCATGCATGTATAGCACTAAATATAGGAACCTTATGTCATGTAATAAATTCATTTATCTCATTTTTTTTTTTTTTTACTAAAACAGAAAAATCTACTTACTTTTCTTTCTCAACCTCTTTCCCATTGGGAGGAGGTGTTTTTAGACTTTTAAAAGCTTTTAGCCATTTAGATTTCATAGAAGCAGTAGAACTAGAGGACATTTTTCTTTCTGAACCTGAAGTACCTTCCGCGGATTCGAGTTTTGCCGCGAAAAGTTCTTTCTGCAAATAAAAAAAATTAAAATAAAAAACTTCATAAAAATATGAATTACGGATATTGCATAATTATTAAAGATAAATAAATGAGCCTGATAAGTGAAGTTAGAGAATCCTTTAGTTATTATGAGCTCCCCTGTATTTATGTTCCATGTGATGTTGTTTCTTTGAACTACAATCTTAATATTTTTGTACTTTTTGCTGTTTTTTTCTTGATAAAATATTTGTTTGCCTGTTGTTAAATATTCTCAAAAAGTCGATGGTATCGTACCTTTTTGTGATTCCCATCATAACAGAAATTACATACCACCCAGCACATATCAACACTGAACAAAAACTTCATGTGTGCAGCATTTGTACTGACTTAAACAATAGTATTGAAGGAACAGCCTTTAGGTGACATCGTATGCTGTTAAAAAATACGCTACTGTAGCTTATTTGACTAACAAAATAATAAAAAGGGAAAAACAAGCGGATCACTGTTGTTGAAGGCACGGTAGAAATCATCGTAATCATATGTAGAGAAATTAATGGTAAAAAACCGGGATCACTTGTAGTTGGGTAGCTAGCATAACAGCATCCTATGCCAAAGGTAACAAACCCGCAGGTAGTCCTAGGATTTTTTTAATGGGAGTGAAAAATTCTTAGTTATGCCGTCCTCCGGAGGTTGTTAAAAGGTTGTCCCGATCCTGTGCGATGTCAGGTACTCGATGAAGATCCCTATCCTAATAAAACCTGGATAAGCAAAATTTAGGACTCCTACTGTAGCATCGTCCGATTAGCCACAGTGGCATAAAGTGACGTTAAATAAACAAACAACAACAACAATGGTAAAAACCATAGCTAACCTATTTCAAACGAAAAACCAAGTCATCCAATATCTACTATATGGCAATATCTTTTATATCTATAGAATTAGAAAAAATATGGGCAGTAAAACCTTAAATACAGGAAGAATAATGAACTAAATAAAACTACATCCAGCGCCAAGGCCTTTGAAAGTAACTACATCACGCAACATCGTGTTTGAATAAAAATTTATTTTTATTTTATTATTTGTTTATTGATGTTTACAACTGTATTGATTAATACATCAAGTAAATGAGCTATGAGATAAAATACGTGAAAAAGACATGAAGAGAAACAGCCCATTGACAGCACTCTAGTTGGTAATCTATACATAAAGATCTCGAGGCCATCTTATTTTCAGACGCCTCGGAGGGTTGTCAGGAGAGGAAGCAAGGATTGAAACTAGTAAGTTAAAGTGGGAGTGGAGTTTGTGACGGAAAGATTGATACCTGGTTCAGGCCAAATCAGATACATATAGAACATTAAGGTCTTTGGTGATTATGATGAGCGACAAGAAGAAATTTGATGGTTTAATAGAGCCCCAAAACTCAACTCCATAAGTCCAGATAGACCTTATGATGGTCATGTAAATGAAGCTTTAGTAGTTAAGTAGAAGATTATAGCGTCTGTCTAATAAGTGTTGGAGTAACCGAAAGCGGCGAGCAGTTTCTTGTCGTTTCAGTTTAGGATGCGGATTCCATGTAAGACGTTTGTCAAGTAGGAGTCCTGGGTAGCGGATCTGTTCTACTTGGACAAGCGGACTATTATAAAATTATACTGTAGGATTTTTGGAGTATGTGGCAACGAAGGTTTCCCAAGCAATGAATGGGCACACTCGTGTCAGGGGAGGGTTTTCGGACCTCAGACACCCAGGGACTCTAACAATTTATAAAGGAGTTATGCTTGGTATCTTGAGATATGCTTTCCTCTCCTGGTATCGAAAACTCACTCAGCAGGAAAAAGTTAGCATCGAACCAGAGAATGGCCTTACTGCGCTTCACTAGGGCATACAGGTCAATCGACCTCCTCCTGCAAGAAAATGTGACCTATTACATTTACAAAAAGGAAGGCTTGACTGAACTACCGGATGATCTCACAGTGGGAATTGTGGAAGAATCCACTAAATGGAAAACGAAAATCCGGCAGGACATTATAAAGAAATGGAGCCAACGATGGTATACAACTTCAAAAGGTAGTTTATTTTTCCATTGGTTCGACAGAACGTGTAGGCCCTTAGCCGCGCGGTGTAATCTGCTGGAAGAATTCACTCGCGTTTCTTGGATGTATTTTATAGGGTAGGGTCATCACTCCCTACCCCTATTTTAGTGAGAGGCCACCAGTTGTCTGACGAGTCTCATATACCCGGAGTAGATGCTGTGAGTAACTCCCCATTTAATTAAATGCTTCAAAAAGGTCCTCCTGGTCTGGGATTTGAACTCACAACCTTTGGCGTGCGATACTAGAGCTAGCCACTCAGGTACGGGCTCCCCTTCCCTCCCCCCATAAGGTACTCTTCGACAATAGTTCCACTTTGTGAAATCCCGTCTCGAAGCAATATGGTTCCTCCTAGACTACTGGATATCACAATTCCTCATAGGGCAATGGGGGATTTCGAGCTAAATTTCAAAGTTTTGTCTTGGATATAGATCTCCAATGCCCTACTTGCGGTGTTCCGGATAGTGCTGAACATGTGGTCATGACCTGCACTGTATTGGATGCCCTAAGGGCCTAACTAATGAGAGCCGCGGTGTTGTTCGAAAAAATTGTTAGGGTTATTAACAAGTAGCTACTGCTTTCATGTCCGTATTTATTTATTCGTTTTAGATTATTTACATATTTTTCCTATGTCAATATCTAATGTTCGTCTGAATCTCACCGCGATAAGTGAATGAAATACGCACAAGAGTTGAGTAGCTGCTCTTTAGTCATATTTCGTTAAGATGTCAGTCATACGAATATCTACACGAACAGTTCTGATAGAGAAGGGCGAAAGATGAAAACAACATATTCTGGAGGTACCTGAGAGTAAGAACAGATGGGACTAGGAAATTGAGCAGGACAAGAATCGCTACAATCATCTGTTGCAACACTGAAAGAAAGATGCATGAAATAAAACATCCCATGAAGTATTGCTGAAGTTATCTGAGAAACTAAAGTTTTTCTCAAGTTATCAATAGGGGATAAATTGTAATCTTAGACTTTCTAGGTTTGAGCGAAAGATGATCTTGAAATCATGGGTTCCTCGAAAATTCCGAAGTAACCCCCTACTTTTAGTTACATGGAAAAAAAAAGGAAAAGTTATCTGCATTTTATAAACGTTTGAATTATGTTCATGTTATTATGTCAAGAATGTTACAGTATTTATAAACATCAAACTCAGAAGAGTCATACTGTTGCACTTGCCTAACAGTGAATTGTGAAATAAAAGAAGGGAAGGATCAATGAATGTTGGGATGAAAGATTATGTATTCACAAATTAGTCTATGCAGTCGTACTTTGGCGCAATTCCCCCTCTTTTTCCACACCACATTGTTGTCACTTAGCTACAATTTTCTTTAGAATAGATTTTTTTGGGAATATAAAGCCACACTTATTTGTCTAATAAATTAGTAACAAGAATTCAATTATTGACCATTGTTTATGGATAGTCTTAATTTACTATACTCTAGCTATATTAAATTCACAAATACAATTGAAACCTTATCACAATGATGGTCTTCCTTGGATTTCTTTTTAGTCTAAATTCGGTTGTTTCAAATATTGAAGCATTACAATGGACTTTCACATTGTGTAATACTGTTTGAAAATTAATTATTTCTCATTTTTGCCTTGTATTCCTTCAAAGTAATTTCTCATGTGAGAAGTGAGACTACTTTAAAAAAATCAAATAAAAATATGTTCCAAATTCGTTTTAAAAGAATCACGAGTATTGGCATTGTTGCGACATATTTAAAAAAAGGAATTGTCGAAGTGTCCATCATTACAGTTTTCAATCATTTTATCAACATAAAACATGGAGAAATTTATGGTATGAACTGGCAATTTTAATTGGAGTTTCAGTTGTGAATGAATAGCTAAAAATATTAAAATAATGCAGTAAGTTATGAAAGGATAGTGGACTTAACTGTGAGAAATGATGTGGTGTATAATATAGTAATGAAAATATGGAGTGTATCAAAATGACAACTTAAAGAAATGGCACCCAAAGGATATTAAACAAAAGAACATTCTTAATATGGATGATATTTGATCAAAATATTAACAATTATCAACTTATAAAATTTAATAAAAGATAATGCTTACGATTTGATAACGGATGTTAGTCCAACCCATCTTGTAAGCGAAAGTAATAGAAAATAGAGGGTTAAATAACACGGTTGAGAGAATTTTTGCGCGACGTTTGAGACGGAACGACTACGGCATAACTGGGCCGCGATTCGAGACCGACCTCAGCATTTATTGTTGATGGCGATGACAATTATCCACGAGGACTATCTCCCATCGGTGGCTCGCGATCCGGCCTGTATTGACGGAGCCCACTGCGCTGGCGTCGTTCTCCTTCAATGGGGTCGCCTCTGGCGCCTCTTTTGAATTTCATTCATATCTTTTTCATAATGGACAACCATACTAGAATATGACTCCTGAGAAAATTGTATTTAAGGTGGTCTCCTTTTATTTTGTAAATATAAGACCACATACTCCAAGTCTTTGGCATGTTTTGCGAAATTATTATTACCTGGATTTCCAAAACAATGTATGGCAATCAGATGCGACATTAACATTTTGCCTATTTAGCATATTTCAAACTCTCCTGAATCATAGTTGTTCATGTCACTATTGCTTAGTTTTTTAATTAATACAATTTATTTATTTTGTTTGCCTCTATTCTAAAGGGTCATTAGCAACTGAATAATTATATTCTGTTGAAGAACTTGATATATTTTAAATAGTTGAACACTTCTGCTACTTCTTTTTCATTATCATGTAAGATATCTTATAGGGGTCTTGCAAGTTTTATTTAACTCCTAATTGGTTCAAAAAGGGTATAATCTCAAATGTATGTTTGACTGGGATAATAATAATAATAATAATAGGCTTACCGAACCCGAAGGTTGGATGCCGATACCACCAACTTCGCCTGCACAGACTCGTCCAATGTTCGCCGGTCAAGCCCAAGCCCCCGAGATCAGCTTTAACGCAATCCTTCCATTGCCGCTTCGGCCTACCTTTCGGACGCCTACCAGTCGGAACAGCAAATACCAACTTTCTCGAAATCCGTTCCTCACCGAGCCCAACAATTTTACTCGCCCATTTGATTCTCCGCGACGCTATTAACTCAATTATATTCACAGGATACAAATTCCGCAATTCCGCGTTGTGAAACCTTCTAAACTCCCCAGTACCCTCATCCCTCTTCGGACCAAATATTTTACGCAGCACCTTATTTTCGAAAACCTTAAGCCGTTGTTCATCCCTCAAAGTAAGCGGCCACGTTTCACATTCGTAAAGAACCGTTGAAGAATAATAGTTTTATAAACTCTAATCTTTAAGTTTTTAGATAGAAGCCGTGAGCTAAGTAACTTAGCAACTGAATAATAACACGCATTTCCCACCTTTAACCGGGACTTTATTTCTTCCTGGATTTCATTTTTTCTTGTTATCATTGAACCTAAATACTTGAATTTTTCTACGAATTCAAAAGTATGCCCTGATATATCAATATCACCAAGATCGCCACCATTTCTGCTACTAATCATATATTTCGTCTTATCGGTATTTAATTCGAGTCCTATTTCTTTATCGGTTTTTATTAACACACTTGTATTTAGCTGTATGGTTTCCGTGTCTTCACCTAGCAGTACCAAATCATCGGCATACTCCAAAACCGGAATCTTGAATATGATATTTAAGCCTTTCTCGGTACACATCACCTTTTCTATGACATATTCTAAAGCTATATTAAACAAAACAGGTGAAAGGGAGTCACCCTTTTTCAAACCAGATCGCACCTCAAATCTCTCGGAGTAATTATGACCGATTCTAACTTTATGAAATGTTTCCGACAAACACATCTCTACTAGGTTTACTAACTTTCTAGGTATTTCCTGTTCAATCATGATGTTGTATAGCTTCTGACGGTCTATTGAATCATAAGCCTTTTTAAAATCGATAAAAAGTTGATGGAGTACACCGTTGTATTCCAATTTTTTCTCTAATATTTGACGTAAGGAAAATATTTGATCAATAGTCGAGCGATTCCGCCTAAAACCACATTGGTAGTCTCCGATAATTTCCTCAGCGTATTCCGTGATTCGGCTAGTTAGTATTGACGAGAATATTTTATAGCATACTGGGAGAAGAGAGATCCCACGATAGTTGTTACAATCCGTCCTCGGTCCTTTTTTGTGAATCGGAATAAGTATTGATTCTTTCCATTCTTCGGCATTTTTTCATTTTCCCAGATCTTTTTAACTAAAACATGTAATTTGGAAACGCCCGCTTCTCCACACGCCTTAATTAATTCACTCGTGATATTATCATTTCCTGCAGCTTTATAACGTTTTAATTTTCCTATCGCCATTTCGACTTCCTCTTTACTTGGTGCGTCTATCCATGGTTCAGCGCTTTGATATTCAGATTGAGGAGATAGATTATTATTTTCCGTACTGAGAATGCCGTCAAAGCGTTGTTTAAATTTATTGAATATCTCAGTCGGATCCGCAATTATATTGTTATTTGCATCTTTAACCGCATTTAACAGGCGTTCAAATCTTTTACGCGATTTGCTTATACCTTTGTACATCTCTCTTGCGTTATTTTCGCTTCTGTGTTTTTCTATTTCTATTATTTTGTCTTTAAGATACTCTCTTTTCTTATTTTTTAAAAATTTTGAGGTCACTTTTTTTACTACACGAATGTAAGTCACGTTGTCATCGCTTGGATTATTTAAGGAGTTCAGTTTAGCGGTTTTTCTTTTTTCACACATACTTTGGCAATCCCCGTCGAACCAGGGTTTGTTCTTTTTATTTTCGATCTTCCCAAGACATAAATTACCGACCTCTTTAATATTATCTCTGATCCCTTCCCATAATTTGTTTACATCTTTGTGTTCTTCATCTAAAGATTCCAAAGCTTCGAACCTATTTTTTACTTCCATCGCGAATTTTTTTCTAATTCCGGGATTGTTCAGTTAAACTAAATTAAAATTCTCGGGATAAATATAGTCAAGTGTTCTCTTTTTTGTAATTAGTTTTTGTTGAAGTTTCGCGATTACTAATCATGATCAGAACCGTATTTTGCACCACGATACGATCTAACGTTAATTATGCTACTTTGCCATCTGTTTTGTACTAAAACATGATCGATTTGATTCCGTGTTTGTCCATCCGGCGATGTCCACGTATACTTATGAATATCCTTATGCTTAAACGTAGAACTTTTGATCACTAGGTTTTTCGAAATGGCAAAGTTATTAGTCGGGTCCCATTATCATTACTATATTCGTGCAAACTTTCTTTACCGATTGTAGGACGAAATACTTCTTCCCTTCCAACCTTTGCGTTCGCGTCGCCTAGTATTATCTTAATGTAATTTCGCGGTAACTTATCGTAAACCGACTCTAGCTTATCATAAAATTCGCATTTTACTTCATCATCACTGTCTTCGGTGGGAGAATGAATGTTTATAAACGCGATTTTAAACCAACGCCCTTGAAATATAGCAACCGATATTCTTTCACTAAAGAACTGTACGTCCCGTAATGCGGAAATAAATCTATTTCTAATCAGAAACCCGGTACCTAGACAATAATTAACGCTCCCCCCGTACCAAATAGTATACTTTCCTTCTGTTAGCGAACCCAGGCCAGCGAACCTCCTGTAATGCCACGATATCTAAATGGTACCCCTTAACTTCATTCGCGACCGACTTTAACCCACCTGCCGTATTTAAACTTCTAACGTTCCACGTCCCTATTGTTAGCTCTCTAATTTTCATCTTGCGCCATGATTCCCCTGAAGCAGTCCCCACCCGGAGACCCGAACGGGGGACTAGTTTACCTCCGGATAATGAGCGTTTTACCTCAGAGGAACCCATGACTTTTGGTGATATTTTGTGAACTAAAATATGTGAGTAGGGCGTTCGAACCTACGTCATACTCTCTAGCAAGCCTGGAGGGCCGCTCTCATTGTTGGTCAGCGAGTCCATCGGACTTAGCCGGGAGGAGCTTCCGAGGAAATTCCACCGACCATCCCCACATCCGCCACCCGTGGGACGCTCCCCATACGCGGTAATGAGATCCGCGCGAGGATGTTTGACTGGGATACGTTGTTAAAATATTCACATGTGGGTGCATCCAGATTTCTCAGAAGGTAAGCATGGGTAAATTGCCAGTGCCCAAAACGAAGGCGGCATAGTACGATATCCTCTTTTATAGAAATACTAGTCGTTTAGATTGGTTTGTTGTGCTCCGTGTTTCTCAGCTTTTGAAGAGGTTTTTATTCAATTATCAGATCCAATCTTCTGTTGTGACTTCCCTTAATACCGTCCTTTCAGATCTGTCACCTTGTCTGGCTAAGTTGATGGCTGCTTCTTCTTAGCCTAACATTACACGACCATCTGACTGGCACACAGGTGAAGACTAAAGTATCGTCGATTCCTACCATGTGTTTAGTACTTCCCTAGTGATGGAATTATTGGGCCCCATGGATTGTCAAGAGCTTCTAGTAAATTCCTCGAGTTTGTTTGCAATGCTCCAATTGTTTGTTTTGGATCTAGCGAGCCAATGGAGGGCCGTCAGGATGGCTGTCCCTTTGCCGCTGAAAACGGAGCATTCTCCTGATAAACTAAAGAGGAGCGTGTGCTGGTTGGTTTTTACAGTTTTACAAGAATGATTTCATATTGTAAGAACAGGATACAAGAGGAATTAGGGGTGGTTCTTCAAGATCCTTTTTTAAAAGAATATCTTGCATTTTTTAAATATTTGAATGGTGTATTATGTAAATATTTAGTATCTGTATAGAACTCTGAATTTCGGCAGACGGTCTAAAATTATTGCCATCGTACTAGGATTCTAAAAATGTCAGTAAATATATATGCAGAGAATGTATTATTATTATTATTATGGTGGTGACTCCATATTTAGTTTTGACCAAAGGCAACTCCTAGGTTTTTAATGGAGTTTTATAGTAGAATAGTAATGTATAGTAGAGTAGAGGGATGGATGTATAGGAGAATTGATGGATGGTCTTCAGCCAATGAGCATTGCCTTAATTTTCGCCGGATTCAAACTCAGCTTAATTCTCCGTGAAAAGAATCTTCTTTCGGGTTGGGTTGTTTTAACATTTCCATCCACTTTCAAAGTGCTAAAAATTATTATATAAATTTTATGAATGAGAAGACTTGAGGTCTAACTTATTCATTCTGCATCCTAATTTTATGAAATAAAAAATGGATGGAAGTAGTAATTTAATTTAATAAGTTGTTAATAATGTTGATTTAAGATTTCGCATTTAACCATGAATAAATCACAATAGTTCCTATTCCTCCCTGTTTTCTCAATCTGCTGGTGTTCCTCAAGGCAGCATCCTAGGACCCGTTCTTTATACAGTCTATACAGCTGATATCCCAACCCATCCAAACACTTTCCTTTCTACCTATGCTGATGACACGTGTGTGCTATCAGTAGATGATGATCCTGTTACAGCCTCCCACACTCTTCAATCCCACATCCGAGACCTTGAAGTATGGTGCCAGAATTGGAGGATTAAAATTAATTCTAACAAATCCCACCAGATAACATTTACCCTTCGTCGTAAACCCATGACTTCCTGCCCTACAGTATCCTTTAATGACACTTCACTAGCCCCTGTTGAACAGATTCGATATCTAGGACTCCACCTTGACAAACGTCTAACTTGGAATCCCCATACAAGACTGAAACGACAAGAAACTGCCCGACGTTTTCGACTACTTCAACACTTACTGGACAAACGTTCCAACCTACCACTTAATTACAAAAGACTTATTTATATGACCATCATAAGACCGATTTGGACTTACGGAATAGAGCTATGGGGCTCTACTAAACCATCGAATTCTTCTCGTATCCAATCCTTACAATCCAAAATCCTTCGTAAAATCCTTAACGCTCCTTACTTTGTCACGAATAAGCTCATCCATAAAGACCTTAATGTCCCATATGTTTCTGAATTAGCACGAACCAGGTATCAATCATTCCATGAAAAACTCCATTTCCACTCTAATCCACTAGTTTCTATTCTGTCATCCTCTTCCATTCCTGACAATCCCCCGAGGCGTCTGAAAAGAAGATGGCCTCGAGACCTTCTAGTTTAAAATACTTTTAGAGTGCTGCCAATGGGTAGCGTCTCTACATGTAACTCATGTCAGTTTACTATGTCCATCACATTTACTTGTTGTATATAATAATACAGTTGTAAATATCAATAAATATGTTTAAAAAAAAAAAAACCATGAATAAATAATTGACTTACTGTTGCTTTCACTGCTGCTAGGTTAAGCTGTGCATTTTTTAGATCATATCTCTTCATTGAAATGTCCTCTTGAATTTCATTAGCCTTGTTGAAGAGAGACGACTCGATACTCCTAAAATTAAAACAGACAAATTAAAATTTGTTGATCTATAAATCACAAGAACATAACTATTTTTAATGATATATTTATTGAAATGTACAACTGTATTAATAAATAAATCCATTGCAGTAAATGTGGATGCAATATTAAACAAAGACATGGTACCCATATAGAAAGAAACTTTATTTATTTACATAATATTTACAATGTACACTCAATACAATTATGTTTCGTTTCATGACACCCATATAGAGAATCTACCCAATGTCAGCACTCCTATAACTTTTAAGTTTTTGTGAAGCATATTATACCAAGAAGATAGTAAGAGACGTAAAAAACATAAAAAATAAATAAAAATAAAATAATAATAATAATAGAAGGAAACATTTCAGTGGAGTCTGTGAAACCGGGGCACACTTTCTTTTTCGACGGAAGGAAAGAAAAGAGTTACGCGATTATTAGGTTTTCGGGGGTTCTGATTCCATTTTTGTATCAGATTTCGGATAGCACTTAAACTTTTCAGTTTCTTGTTCGTGTTAATGTTTTCAGTGATATAGAGATCAATTAGATATTATTTCCGCAAAAAGGCAGAGGTGTGTGGCTAGATAGAGTTTATTGGCTATTAAGTTTACTTTGAGATTTAAACCATTCTGTCTATATTAGTTTTGTTCGTTATGTTGTGTTAGTTTTTATTGGGTTTTAAAACTTCTTTTATGATTGTTAATTTGTAAATAGTGTTATTTGTAAATAGTATAAAATCTTCATATAGATTATCTAGGGCCATTGCAGGAACGATATTTCTTTGTCATCATTGATGGTCACACAATGTGGATCGAAGCTTTTTCCACACATTCCATGACCACAGAAACAGCTCTTGAGACAGGTATTTGCCCGTTTCGGGTTGCCTTAAACCATTTTTGCTGATAATTATTCTACGTTCGACAGTGAGACGTTTACGAATTTTCTTCAGCACAATGATGTTGACTTCAAACATGGAGCTCCAAATACACCTAAGACAACTGGGACAGCAGAGAATGCTGTACGCTCTATTGAACGGAGTTTGAAGATTCTTCGACTTCAGATTTGGATTTGACTTTGAATAGATTCCTGTTGGATTATCGTAACACACCGCATATTACCACTGGAGTTTCCCCCGCTCAGGCATTGATTGGTCGTCAGCTAAGGACCAGACTTGACCTCCTACGACCTCCTGCTACGTCTACTAAGGTGCAAATGGCTCAGGAAAAACAAATATATGCGTATCGTGGGTCACCTACAGCTGCTGATTCTTATCAAGAGGGAAGCTTTGTTTATGTTCGAAATTATAGGAATTCAGAGGGAAAATGGATTCCAGTATCGGTGGTTAGGTGCTTGTGACCTCGAAGGCGTCGAGTTTTCGTCCCATCTTTAAATAGACATTGGTCTAGGCATGTGGACCAGATTCATGGGTCGTCTACTTTTCAAGAGTGTCTGCATTGACATCTTCAACTCTTGCGGAACCCACTCAGCACACTGATGAGGGCACGGTGGAGCCAACTGAGGAGACTCCAAGCAATTAAGACATCGAATAAGCTCGCTTACAATGGATCAAAAAGCCGACTGCAAGGTTGATCGAGGAAGTGTAAATTAGGTTTAAGAGTTATGCATTTTTTCTTTTATTTCCTTTTTTTAATTTTAATTTTGTAATTTTTATTTTATTTTCTATTTTGTCATTTCATGATTTTGTAATATTTTTCTTATATTTTTGTTCAATTATTGTATTTATTCCATATTTTCTGAATTAGAGGGGAGAGCATGTAGTATATGTTATCGATAAATAGGTATCGAGGAGATGAGCCCACATGTTTTTAGTTTATGACAGGTTAGGTATGTTTGTTTGTTTTGTTTGTTATGTTTATGGTTCAAAATAAAGACTCGAGTTTAAACATCTTTTCTGTTGCAACTATGATTTAATACATTTCATAAAGAAACCACAGAATAGAATTCCCATCTTTGTGTGAGAGGTTATTTTAGGGACTTTTATAAGACATTTCTAGTTTTCATACGCAAAGAAGGGCAATTAGAAGCCTTTTTAAAAGCTCTCAAATCGTTTACTAATATATCTAGAATTCAAATTTATTATTGTTATTTTTTAATATAATATTAGGAAGGTTGTATTTGTAAACAAAATACGTTTAGTTCGATGGAACTTACGAGTCAAAGAGGAACTGACACCGTATCCTTTAAGGTCTAAAACTAAAAGAGCTACAAAAAGTTCTCCGTGGGCAATCGGGAAGTGACCGAATAGACGATGGCCTTTTCCAGGTTCACCAAATCCAGAAAAATGTAAGAATTTATATCAATAACTCAGATAAAAACGTAAATGTTATGGTCCAAAAGTATATTAATGGAAAGATTCAACAACTGCTTCATATTTTTTTGATTATATTGATATTGTGAGACGCTTGCTTCTCATAGCGTATATAATAGTGTTATCAATAGGGTAGTTGAGAAATCGATACCCAAAATATTAGAAGGTTATAGAGAGGTAATTACCGCACCGCCAATGGCACATGCTGTAGCTGGTCCTTCTCGGGTTACACTAACCGAATAGGAGAACACGGAACCAACCAAAACTACCGCTGACTCTGTACCCTTCAAGTGAAGAAAAAGAAAAAACGGACGAAGAACGCTAAAGCGGCAAAAGAAAATGATACAGTACAGCCAGAACAAGAGGCTAAAAACAAAGCTGATCCTACAAAAACGATGGCGGATATTGTAATAGCGTTGCCATTGACACCCGCGAGTGCTACTAAATTGACCTACGTAACGATAGCTAAAGAAGGTAAGAATGCATCTGATATTGCCAACAACTTGCCTTCCTCCACCGAGTTAGGTGCAAGTGTAAAAATTGTTCGCTCAACCAGAGATGGTTCAGTTTTGGTTTGTGTGGATGAGGATACTCCACAACATAAATTAATGAATTCCAAAAAGCTGAAAGATGCTGGGATGGACGCCAAGTTGGCACTGAGAAGAAAGCCTAAGGTGGAGGTAAAAGGAGTTCCTTCATTCTGGACGGCAGATTACCTACTCAAGGTACTCTGGGAAAGGTTGGCAGTTAAATCTGTTTCTATACCACAGGATAGAAGGGGCCCATATCAGACCATTGTTCTCCTCGTTAGACAAAAATATGGTTACAAATAGTTGGGTATTGGAGGTAAGCCCAGCAATCCGATACAATCTATTAAAAGAAGATATAGAAGCTGGGGACTGGTGGGGGTTGATATTTAGAGATTACCTGGATGCTCCTCGCTGCTTAAGATGTCAGGAGTACGGGCAATCCAAGGCTACTTGCAAAACGGAAGGTATTGTTTGCAAGTGGTGTGCTGCTATCGGGCGTATAGCCAAGCATTGCCCTGCAAAGAGAAATAAAACTTCCCCTTAAGTGTGCCAATTGCATAAGGGAAGGTGCACCTAGTAGCAATTTCAAACACGTAGCTGGTAGTAGCGGGTGCCCAATCCACATCAAGAGGTCAAAGGAGATAATGGACAGAATTTACTATGGGTAGGCTAAACACCTTCAGCTCAATATGGGCCGCCGCCGTATCGTCGCAGAGGAGCTTCGTGCTATTTGCAACCGTTATGATATGGTAGTCCAAGAACCGAGCTGCCGTGGGAACAGGGTCACGGGGTGTGGCTACACGTCGAGGAAGGATGATAACAATCTCATTGGTATCAGCGTACCGCGCTGGTATACAGCTTATTTCCGCAATGGAAGCGATCATAAACAACATGATGAGGAATGTGATCCTGTACTCAGATACCAACTCATGGAACACGGCCGGGGGCTCAGATCTTACAGACAGAGGAGGTACAAAAATCGTCGATTTTATTGCTATGAATCACCTTGTCGTGATCAATGAACCAACAGCAACCCCTACCCTTTGTTGTGTGATGGGCCGAAGTTGGATCGATGTCACAATCGAAGATCCTGGGATGAGTTCATTGTACATTAATCATCTAACAATCCCTGAGGAATTCTGAGGGTAGATTTGAACAAACTGACTCCGATATAGACATTAGCAGTCCTCAAAGATGGAGATAACGAAACAACCACTCTTGATGAAGTGGCCAACATCTTCATCGAGGCGACGTACTCTGGGGATGATCCATCAGAAGACAACGAGGATGAGCCTATTGTAAGACGCACCACGATATACCCGCCTGTTACGGACTTGTGCCCACCATGGGATATAAATGATCTTCGTATTGCCGTGGACAGAGGATTAGTAGTGCTTCGGGACCTGATTATAGACGCGGAGATCTTGAAGAACAGTATCCCTTAAATAGAGGAGATCTTGTTAGAAATTTTCAACGAGTATCTGGATATTTTTCCAAGATTGTGGAAAATCGCCGATCTGAGACTCCTCTACTAGAGAGGAGTTAGGAACAAACAGCTTCCCAAGTCTTATAGACCCATTTGTCTCCTTCCTGTAATGAGCAAGGTCCTGGAGAACCTTATCTTAACTAACCTACGGCCGGTTCTTGAAAAGACAAGCCATTCACTGCAATACGGCTCTAAAAGAGGAAAGGGAACCGCTGATGCATTGCTGCGAGTCCGCGAAGACGTTGCACAGAGGATGGAGCGGTATGTCATGTTGCTACTCTTTGACATATCCTCTGTCTTTGACAGAGTCTGTTGGCCCCACGTACTCCAGCATCTGCAAATTACGAAGCACACAGCAACTTGTATGCCCTCATAGCTAGCTAACTCGAGGACAGACTTGTAAAAGTAAAAGAAAGCTTTTACGAGACAGAAGGATCCATAGAGCGAGGTTGTCCTCAGGGATCTGTTCTCGGGCCAGCTCTATGGATCCTTGTTTTTGACCAGTTGCTGGGACTACTTGATGAAGAGCGATTCCCAGACACAGATTATGTCGACGATCTGGTGTTGTAGTGGCCTCCAATAGCAAAGACAGGATAAAAGTAGAAGCCGAAAAGTGCGCTAACCTGGTAAGGGAATGATGCGAGAGGAATAAGATGAAGATGGCCGCTGCAAAGACACAGTAAATCCTCTTGAAAGGCAAAACAGATAGGTCACACCCTATAACTCTCTGTATAGACAGAAAGCGGAAACGTCCAAATGAGGAGGTAACTTACCTAGGTAAAAGGTTTGGTAGGAACTTCAGCATGACCCCTAATTTGGACTACCTGGGAAATAGTCCTCGCCTTAAATGGCCTTAGTCGTGTGAGAGGCGCCTTCTGGGGCTTCAGATACTACCTTGATCATTTATGAAGGTGTGATTTTGGGTATTCTGAGGTACGTGTTTCCCGCATGGAACGAGAACATCTTACACCGCCTGAGAAGGAGGTTAGCCACGAGTCAAAGAAATGCTCTGCTTCGGGTCACTAGGGCGTACCGGACCGTGTCGCATGAGGCGCTACACGTCCTTGACGAGAAGATGGGTTGAGGTATCCGTTGAAGAGGGAAGGTACAGCAAGACTTTCAGTGAATGTTCAGGAGAGAATTGACGAGTATCCCACAAAATGGAAAAGAATTGTCCGGGAGGATACTATAAAAGAGTGGAACCGAAGGTGGGAGGCAACTCAAAAAGGCTTAACACTAAGGAAGTACATCCCCACCTACCACTAAATGCAAAATGGGTCCTCCTGAACTTTTGGGTCATACAATTTCTCACGGGGTATGGGGGCTTCAGGACCAAGCTTTCTGTATTTGGGGTAGATACCAATCCCCTATGTCCTAGCTGTGGTGTCCTGGAGTTAGCCCAACATGTTTTCTTAACGTACACCGCATTTGAAGCTGAACGGGCCAAACTGCTAAGGGAAACCGGACTCTATGTCCTCTCAGAGGACGATTTTCCGCAGCTGATGACGGTAAACAACTACCCGTACTTAAAAGTTTGTATCGGTATGGAAATCGGCTATGGGCCCAGCTCATTTTAACATCGGAAGAAGACCAGCCAGGATCATTTCAGGCCTTGGAGGAGCTTAATAAATAGAAGTTCTATTTAAACGAAGTTAATTGGCAACAGTAACTTCCTGGCCTAGTGGGCAAGTTAATCTTGCCATCACCCGTGTTGCATATATTGCAAGGTAGGGCGAATAAATAAATGGGATCAATTATTATTAGGTTTTCGGGGGTTCTGAATTGGATTTGTAATTGATTGTTTTTATAGAAATTGCATTTAGATTTTCGTTCTTATGTAGATTGGAATTTGGATCATTCGTGTACTTTTTGTTTTCTAGTTACAGAGGATTATTTTTTAAGAACTTTTTTCCTGATGGGTATCATGTAATATGTATTGAGGAATGATTTTTTATTTTCACCTACACTTTCTGAAGCATTGGAGGGCTAACAATAGCAGAAAAAAACCTTTTTCTTTTACAAAGTTTTTTATTCTATGCTACCTATATTTAAATTCAATAGAATTACAACCGTGGAAATTTTTTTATATATTTTAATTTTAATTTAAACTTTTATAAATAAGTATTTATTTAGACATATAGATAAATACTTTTAATTAAATAAATGTATTTAAGTAATAAAGTTCATTAATAACTTTATTTATCAATGAATATTTAAAAACATTTACTATTTCATTTAAGTAACATTTATTATTAACAGTATGACCCTAAATTTCTATAGTTCAAAATCTTAGCTTGATTAATATATTTACATTCTTCAACGTGACGCCACGAAGAAAAGGGGCACAAAATTAATTTTTGAAAAGCACAACGTATTAACAGACAAAATTACAAAGGTCATAAAAAATGTAAAATATATCTGTATTACTAGTGATTTGTAGTCAGGTAGAAGAACCTTTTTTGAAGTGACCTGCAACAGGATAAGCGATAGCTAAGAGCGTCTATTGGCAGTATTGGCTTGCTAACGAGTTAACAGCGGTCAGACGTATGGTAATAATAGCAATTACACAGTGTGATTATGAAGTACGGAATCCGAATGCAACAGCTGACGGGAATAATAACGGACAACGCAAAACATTTTGTAAAAGCATTTAATTTTTATTATTGTATAGATTATCAAGATATCCATAAAGATTTTGAAGTACGTTAAGGGGTGTAAGGGTCTAGCGATGTAATAGAAATTAATTAAGCCGTTGAGCAGGAGACGCAAGGGTGGTATAATATTACTCAGGCATATCCAGTCTAGTCTGCCACGAAGAAAATTAATTTGATAGCTACAAAATCGTAAAGAAATTTAAAAAAATATCACTACATAAATATTCGACGCACTATTTATATATAATATATATATATATATATATATATATATATATATATATATATATATATATAAATATTCTCTAAGTGTTATGCATTAAGGGGAAAAAAAACCAAATGGTCAAAAAGCGCTGACGTTATTAAGTCATTCTTTGAGTGTTCTCGAAGCAACACGTTGGAACTCTTTCCGTGACAGCTAGAAACAACTACTTGATAAATACAACTAAATCCAAACTTCCTGAGCTGTTTCAAAAATTGGGTCTAGTTTATTTCTCATCTAATGAACTGGAATACTTAAAAGAATGTTAAGCTATCCTAGAACCTTTGGCTCAAGCGATAAGTACTATAAGCGACAGAAAATTTTTTTTAATGGTTGCTGTTGCTTTGTTTATTTAGGCTGAGAATTTGATTAGAGAATCTGAAAAGAAGAAACATGTCTCTTTCCTATTGGAATCTCATCAATAAACGCCAAATTAGATGGTATTGATTACTAAAATTTACTGTTTATGTTTTTTATTGATACAGGGGTTGATAATTGTGTTTTCGGGTCTTATAATTACGTTCTTGAGTTTTATTTTTATATTGCTCCCGCGCATTTATCTTGAATTTATTTTTAATGTTTTTTATTGATATAGGGATTTATTAATGTGCTTTCGGGGGCCTATGGTTACGTTTTTTCAGCTGTATTTTTTATCGCATTTCAACTTTACTTCAACTTTACTTTTTATTGTTATAGGGATCTATACTTGTGGTATTTATGGGGTTATGAAAAAACTTTTTTTTTTTGGACTGATTGTTCTATATACGTGTTTCAACTTAAGTGTTAATATTATTCTATAATTTTATTGAGAGTTATTTTTTTTTTTGTATTAGTGGGTTCTGATTACGTGTTTTAAACTTTATTCTTTTAAGCGCGCGGGAATTTCTACTTACCGCAGGTATTATAAAATAAATGCTAGTTGAAATCCGCACGAGTGATGTAAAAAAGCTCATAAACGTTTTCATAACCCCCCGAAAACGCAAGTATAGATCCCTATAACAATAATAATAATAATAGGCTTAGCGAACCCGAAGGTTCGATGCCGATACCACCAAATTCCGCCTACACAGACTCGTCCAATGCTCACCATTCAAGCCCAAGCTCCCGAGATCAGCCTTAACGCAATCCTCCCATCGACGCTTCGGCCTACCTTTCGGACGCCTACCAGTCGGATCAGCAAATACCAACTTTCTCGGAATCCGCTCGTCATCGAGCCCAACAACTTTACTCGCCCATTTGAGTCTCCGCGATGCAATCAGCTCAATTATATTCACAGGATGCAAGTTCCGCAATTCCGCGTTATACCTTCTAAACTCCCCAGTGGCCTCATCTCTCTTTGGACCAAATATTTTACGCAATACCTCATTTTCGAAAACCTTAAGCCGTTGTTCATCCTTTAAAGTAAGCGGCCACGTTTCACATCCGTAAAGAACCGTTGGAAGAATAATAGTTTTATAAATTCTAATCTTTAAGTTTTTAGATAGAAGCCGCGAACTAAGTAACTTAGCAACTGAATAATAACATGCATTTCCCACCTTTAACCGGGACTTTATTTCTTCCTGGATTTCATTTTTTCTAGTTATAATTAAACCTAAATACTTGAATTTCTCTACGTGTTCAAAAGTATGACCTGATACATCAATATCACCAAGATCGACACCGTTTCTGCTACTGATCATATACTTCGTTTTATCGGTATTTAATTCGAGTCCTATTTCTTTACCGGTTTTTATTAACACACTTGTATTTAGTTGTATGGTTTCCGTGTCTTTACCTAGCAGTACCAGATCATCGGCATACACCAAAACCGGAATCTTGTCACCCATATTTAAGCCTTTATCGGTACACATCACCTTTTCTATGACATATTCTAAAGCTATTTTAAATAACACAGGTGAAAGGGAGTCACCCTGTTTCAAACCCGATCGCACCTCAAATCTTTCGGAGTAATTATGACCGATTCTAACTTTATGGAATGTTTCCGACAAACACATCTTTACTAGGTTTACAAACTTTCTAGGTATTCCCTGTTCAATCATGATGTTATATAGCTTCTGACGGTCTATTGAATCATAAGCCTTTTTAAAATCGATATATAGTTGATGGACTACACCGTTGTATTCCAATTTTTTCTCTAATATTTGACGTAAGGAAAATATTTGGTCAATAGTCGAGCGATTCCGCCTAAAACCACATTGGTCATTGCTTGTTGTGACTCCAGAGGAGAAGGATCTCAGCTATCAGCTAAGTCTAGCATTTAAGATTCTACTCATATTTTTTCTTTTTTCCAACTTCTTACACTTTTATTTCTCTCATAACATTATAATTAGAACAAGGAGCTTTTATTTTACTTATAAGTAGTATTTTTTTTTTTTTTTTTTTTCCCCTCTTATTTTTTAAATTGCTATTTTTTATTGTGTTTTTTTTTGTACTCTTATTGGGTTTCCGTACAATGGATGACCCAGACGATCCTAACAGCCCTTTGGCTAAAAGAAAAAGGCCTCGGGGGAGAATCAAAAATCCTCCTGAGAAAGTTCTGCTTTCCGAAACGCCCAATATATCCCCTTTATTTCTTGTCATGAAACGAACCGATGAGGACGACTTTAAAAAAGTCTCGCCGTTTTTTATAAACAAATTTATTACCGGTCTCGTTGGGGAGATTAAAAGTATTAAAAAACTGCGTGATGGTTCCCTCCTCGTCGAAACCTATAGGGGCAATCAATCGACCACTCTATTAAAAATTAAGGATTTTGGGGGCCAATTTCCCATCGAAGTAGTTCCTCATAATACATTAAACTATAGTAAAGGAATTATCAAAGTTTTTGACTTCCAATATTTATCTATAGAAGAAATTAAGAAAGAACTCTCTCATATCATTAACGATATCGTTCGTATAAAAATAAAAAAAAACGGAGAAGAAATAGCTACCCACAGTTACATAGCGACATTTTCAACTCCTATGGTACCAAAAACTATTAAAGTGGGCTTCCTGACTGTTGACGTCACGCCTTATATACCTTCGCCACAACGATGTTTTAACTGTTTAGGATTTTACCACCCTACGGCCCAATGTAGAAAAGAATCTGTTTGCATACAATGTGGAAAAAATAAGCATGGAGAAAATTATCGTTGCGAAAATCCTCCTCATTGTATTAATTGTAATGGCCCGCACCATGCACTAGACCGTTCATGCCCGATATTTAAAATTCAAAAAGAAATCAAATCCATTCAAATCAATAACAAAATATCTCTAAATGAAGCCAGAAAAATATATAAACTTAGAAATCCGACAACTTTCGTTAAATCCTTCGCGGCAGTAATGAAAGAAAACGAAACTAAAATTATGACGAAAGAAATCGCCATTCAAGCTGATCTCCCTTTTCTGT
Organism: Piezodorus guildinii; assembly: GCA_023052935.1. Lineage (NCBI taxonomy): Eukaryota > Metazoa > Arthropoda > Insecta > Hemiptera > Pentatomidae > Piezodorus > Piezodorus guildinii. The sequence continues at coordinate 71,731,027 of CM041293.1, forward strand.
TTATTGAGCCTAAACATATTATTAATACCAAAAATACAAGAGATAACATTACTAATACCGAAACTTATACTTCCAACAAAAACATATCCAGTTATCTAGAGGAAAAGATAAGACGCTCTCCGTCCCCACTCCTCCCCCCACCACCGACTCCGTCCCAGAACCAGCTTAGCACCCGTAGGACAAGGAGCTTATCTCTACAACGTGTGTATGTATATGTGCCTTCTATATCTCTGGGTATATATGTGTGTATCCACATATGTGAATACTGTATGTGTGTATGCGTATATCTGTTTACTAAGGATGCCATTATGTATTTTTATTTTATTTATTATTATTATTTTTTTTTTTTTTTTTATTTTTTTTTTTTTTTTTTTTTTTTTTTTTTTTTATTCTGCCTGCTTCTGCCAATGTACCTGCCTATACTACTTTATTTACTTATTATTTTATTGTGTTTATTTTACGTCTCGCTATTTTATTATAATTATATGCCGGTGTATATGTTTGTGTGTATATGTCTGTATGGGTGTGTATGTATGTATGTGTATGTATATATATATGTATGTATATGTGTATACACATATAATTTTTCTTCTTTCATTATTATTTTCCCCCTTATTTATCCAGCCATTTATTATCACAACTATTTTATTTTCCTTACTTATCTCTTCTCCTTATTATTTCATTTTTTACTATTATTATTATTCTTATCTATTACAATTTAATCTCTTTCGATCATATCTCTCAAAATGGCGATACTTCAATGGAACTGCAATGGCTTAAGATCTCATTTCAATGACTTAAAAATTTTAATTCACGATAATGAGGCAACTGTCATTGCTCTTCAAGAGACAATGCTAAAACCAACGGACCCCTTTTCTCTAAAAAATTTCGAAATATACCGCAAAGACGGACCAAATCAGAACCATGGTCACCACGGTGTCCTCATAGCAGTGCACAAATCCGTTTACTCCGAATCGATCCCTCTCAACTCCCGGCTACAAACCGTAGCCGTTAGAGTATATCGAGACTTTCCGTTAACCATATGTACTATATACCTCCCTCAGGATCCTACAATAGACACCAATCAACTCTTGGATATTTATAACCAATTACCTCGTCCTGTACTTTTTGTTGGAGACATGAACGGACACAATCCTCTTTGGGGTTCTCCAAATATGAATATCCGGGGTAAAATAATAGAAAACTTTCTAGACACTTCCAATCTCCTACTTCTCAACTCCGGTGACCCGACCTTCCTAAGTTCCAGCTATGGGACATATTCAGCTCTTGATCTGTCCCTCTGTTCCCCTTCCCTATATAACGACGTAGACTGGACCGTCTTGCCCGATCTACATGGTAGTGACCATTTTCCCTTGCTGATTAAAATGAAACATGTTAAACCTACTCGTATAACTCCGAAATGGATGCTCCATAGAGCGGACTGGGATCTCTTTGCCTCCTTAGCTTCGGCACCTCGAACCCCTCCTCATGAATTGACCATTGATGAGGGTTGTTCAACTATCACTAATACGATCATTCGTGCAGCTAAAGAATCGATACCAATGTCTTCTGACTCACCAAGAAGACCACCCGTACCTTGGTTTAACGATGCTTGCAGGGAAGCGATCAGAGATCGTCGAAAAGCGTACAAAAAATTCCAAAAATGTATGACCTCAGAAAATCTAGTAGAATATAAGAGGCAGAGAGCTCTTTGCCGAAGAATAATCAATCTGAGCAAAAGCGAATCATGGAAAAAATATATAAGCTCCATAAATTCGTCAACGACGTCAACTCAAATCTGGAAAAAAATTCGTAAGATCACTAAATCCTCTTCGTCAACACGTTACACCATCCTCATCAATGGACAACTCTCCGACGATCCTAAAACCGTCGCAGATGCTTTTGGCAATTTCTTTTCTGAAATCTACACCTCTGGCTCAAGCAATAACGATTGTGAAGTCATAGATTATGTGAATAGAAGTATACATGATGACTCCGCCGATTATAATATCCCGTTCTCAAAGTGGGAACTAAAAAATATTTTGTCCTCCGTTAAAGGATCCACTCCTGGCCCCGATCTGGTCCATTATGACATTATTAAACATCTACCTAGCAACACGCTTACATGGCTGCTTAATTATTATAATCATGTTTGGTCCACGGGACAATTTCCGAATTTCTGGCGTCACTCATTTGTCATCCCTATTCCAAAAAATGAAAAAGATAAGCGTTTACTCAACAGCTATCGCCCCATATTCCTCACTAGTTGTTTGAGCAAAATTATGGAGCGTATGGTAAACAAAAGACTGATGTGGACGATAGAAACCAACAATTTGCTTCAACCATTTCAATCTGGATTCCGCAAAGGCCGCTGCACAGTTGATCACCTAGTCACACTTGAAACCGAAATCCAATACGCCTTTATCAATTCCCATCAACTAATAGCCATATTCTTCGACATGACTAAAGCTTTTGATAACATTAACCATTCAGTGATCCTCAGCAAACTCTCGTCCAATGGGATACATGGTCATCTATTTCATTACATACAGGAATTCCTTCAACATCGTTTCTTTAGAATTAGGATAGGATGCGAACTGTCTGCGAACCAAGAACAGATGAAAGGAGTTCCACAAGGCTGTGTGCTTAGTCCGACTTTGTTTTGCCTCGCTATCAACGAACTGGGGCTCAACCTACCTCGAGGTGTCAAACCGATGCTGTTCGCAGATGATTTCGCCATTGCCTGCCGTTCTGGAAACGTTACTACTATACAGCACAAGCTACAAGACGCTATTAATCGCATCAACAACTGGTCACATTCCATTGATCTCGAATTCTCCTCCGAAAAAACCAGAGCTCTCCATTTCAGCAGGAAAAGAAATACTCCCGCCTCTCCTACACTTTACCTCGGAAATTCTCCCATTCTTTATACAAATAGTCATAAATTTTTGGGGTTGACGTTCGATAAAAGACTATCATGGGAACCACACGTTTCAGCACTTAAATCGGCTACAACAAAAAAACTTACTATATTAAGATACCTTAGCAATACTTCCTGGGGATCCGATCGCTCTACGATGTTTAAGATCTACCAACATTTAGTTTGTTCCAAATTAGATCATGCATGCTTTGTTTATGGATCGGCTCGTTTTCGTACTCTAAATAAGCTAGATACAGTGCACCATATGGGCATCAGAAACGCAACCGGGGCCTTCCGAACAAGCCCAGTTCTTAGTTTATGCGCCGAAGCAGGTATACCTCCGCTTTTATTTAGAAGAAAAAAACTAGCTGTGAACTATATATCGAAATTAATTCTCCAACCTGATCATCCTACCCATAGCTCCATATTTAAACCAAAATTCACAAATGCTTTTAGAAACAAACCTAACTCAACCCTCCCTTTAACAGAAAGAATGTCTTCCGCCATCGATTTCCTTAAAAGCTTACCTATCTGCAAACCAGAACCTCTAAACCCTCCGTGGCTTCACAAACCCCCCAATATTATGCTTGACTTGTCACGATTACTCAAAACCAATACCTCCCCTTCCGAATACAAAAATGAATTTACCACTCTGCTCCATACTCTTCCGGATACCTTTTTAATCTATACAGATGGATCAAAATTAGAAGAATCTACAGCCTGCTCATTCGTTACACACAACTCGACACACAAAATAAAATTACATAAACTATGTAACATTTATACTGCAGAGCTTCAAGCAATAGTTTCAGCTTTACACTACGCTATGTCAGTTCCCTCACACTCAATTACCATAGTTACCGACTCACTGAGTGCCTTAAAAGGTTTAAATAGCATGTACTCTCCCCAACCTCTCGTCCTAAAGATACACCGATATATCCATATGCTCCGAGAATTGGAAAAGACAGTATGCTTTATTTGGATCCCAAGCCATGTGGGGATAGTGGGTAATGAGCTGGCGGATAGGGCCGCCAAACAGGCGCTCACCCTTCCGGGTCAAGGTGTAGCTATCCTAACACCGCGAGCTATGTCTCAGACGCTCCGTAAGGAAATATCGGCTGCCTGGCAGTCCATGTGGGACGAGAGTCCTGCTAGCAAACTGAAAGTCGTCAAAACAAAAGTGGGGCCTTGGTCCTCATCATGTCGCTCAAACCGCAGAGAAGAAGTTGTCCTGGCCAGATTAAGGATTGGCCACACTAACATGACCCATCTTCATCTCATTACCAAGCAACCACCTCCTAAGTGCCCACATTGTAACAGTATCCTGACCATCAGCCACATTTTAGAAGAATGCCTTTCTTATAGGACAGGTTTAAACAAATTTGGGCTTATACCTAATATATCCTTCATACTTTCCGATAATGAAAACAACATCTCGGCGCTGTTCAGGTTTCTTAAGAAACACCTACTATTTAATAAAATATAGTCTTTTAATTTAACTTATCTTTATTTTTTTAATTATTTATTTATTTTTTTACTATTTTATCTAATTATTATACGCCTAGTTTATTAGTTTTGATTTATTTATTTATTTATACTTAAAGAGAACTATAGGCGTTGATGACCCCTGGGTTTTACGCCTCAAAACCCCAAACAACAACAACCACATTGGTAATCTCCGATAATTTCCTCAGCGTATTCCGTGATTCGACTAGTTAGAATTGACGAGAATATTTTATAGCATACTGGGAGAAGAGAGATCCCACGATAGTTGTTACAATCCAACCTCGGTCCTTTTTTGTGAATCGGAATAAGTATTGATTCTTTCCATTCTTCGGGCATTTTTTCAGTTTCCCAGATCCCAGCCTTGATTAATTCACTCGTGATATTATCATTTCCTGCGGCCTTATAACGTTTTAATTTTCCTATCGCCATTTCGACTTCCTCTTTACTCGGTGCGTCTATCCATGGTTCAGCGCTCTGATATTCAGAGAGAGGAGATTGATTATTATTTGATTATTATTTTTTTTTTTTTTATTATTATTATTTTTTATTATTTTCCCTATAACAATAAAAATATTATAAGTAAATGCAATTATAACATAATATCTACTGTAAGTAGAAATTCCCGCGCGCTTAAAAGTTTAAAACACGTAATCAGAACCCACTAATACAAAAAAAAAAAAAGAATTAAAAAAAAAAAAAAAAAAAAAAAAAGAACCGTGAGAACTCGCAGTCTCCTGTAAAAACCCAAAAACCCTTGGTGTCAGAACTCGTCTCTGGCATTTAGTACATCAAGAGCATCAATAGAGTCCTTAAAGGACAAAGACCAACATTCTCCGACCAAGGTTTTCATCCCCAACAATTGGGACCATTAGGTGTACCTTTAACACCCAATTTTTAGTCAAACCGTTCCTAACCATAGTGGAAAAAAGTGGGCGAACATCGTCGCTGACTAAAGGAGTGGGAACAGACTTCTCAGGTATTCTTTCCCAAAGGAACCTCGCCAGTTCGGCTGAATCCCATGCAAGAGGTACACCCCTGACTTCTAATTTTGTCTTTATTCTTTAGGGTATCCTGTCAACTAGTCCACTCTGTAGCAGCCCCTTCCAGCTAATGACTTTTGTTGGTTGGGCACTGTCCTCAAGGCGGACAAACACCAAGCCTGCTTTGGTTTTCCGCACAAGGAAGCATTGACTCCTGATTCCGTGAGAGATAGGAACCCATGGACGATTTCTGTTGTTCTCTTCCCTGATCCGCTGATTGTTAAATAGGTCTGTTGTTTTGTATCGGTTTTATGGCTAGGTTTTTAACTATGTCTATGATGGAGACTTCACCATGTTGCTTTGGTCCTCTACTATCCTATCCTGATGGGCCTTCGATTTTATCCTGTTATGTTTATTTTTGACAATTTTAAACATCTCAATATCTGTTTGTTGAGTGGGTTCATTTATTTCTTTGGAAGATCAAGCCTTGACCAGTGGGGGATAATGTGTTAATATTTCCGAGGTCGGTGCTTCTCGATTTACTACAGGAGAAGTATGATGATTTGAAGTATGATGAGAGATGATTTATCCATTATCGTGGCCGAAAGTACGTCAACAATGGTAGGAGGCTCTAAGATTTCCTTCCCTATTGTTTTGACTAGGGCCGCAACTGTAAGATTTTTCACCAAGCTCATTATTTTTTGACCTCTTAGTTTCCAAAATGCTTATCAGGCGCTCCATAGTTCTATTTATGTTATCCCTAGTCTAATTAATCATTTTCTTATCTAAGTCTAATAAGAAAGCTTTGAGATATCATTGACTGGAACGCGCGCCTTGTGTAATAAGCTGTCCTTGATATCTTCTCCCAGCTCTTCTTCATTTTCTGATGTTCTACAGAGAGGTATTTTGGCTGAAGGCGGTTTCCCCTTTTGTGCGGTGGAGCATACATGTTCAATAGTCTCTTCCTGCATTAGGTTAGTAATCTTGGCTTTTACACAAACTAATTAATTAGCTGATGTACGTGAATAACCTTACCTACGTTATCACTTTTCATATAAAACTTTATCTATTACTAACACTGTAACTAAGCAGCAAATATTCTTACGGCTCAACTTAAACAAAAGTTTTTGACTTAAAATCTAAAAAAAAACAACGATAAAACCAATAAATAATGCAAATGAACAAGTAAACAAAAGAGTAAAACAAAATAAAAAAAATAATATAATAAAAAAAAAATAAAAAACTGAGCACAAACAACTAAAATACAAATCTAACTTAACACCCTATTTCAAACTTCAGACAGAACACGTTAACTAGTATCTAAGGCACGACAACCTTGAATAATCACTCGCGAACACAATAGATTCATATAACCTACTTATCGAAATGAACGTTCGCGACATTTCGACCAGGAACGAATAATCGTTTATGACTCCCCCCATAGGAACTAATTCTCAATCAACCAGAAGGCATGAATGATTCCTCCTACCCTCCACACTCTCTAACTGAGGGACTAAAGGTGGATCAACTCGACCCTGCGTCTGACACAAGTTCCGATCACCGGGTCATCGCCTCCAGTGTGGTACAGGAAAGAACTTCATGCGTTTTGGAGCCTCAGATACCCCGGTACGATGACCATTTACAAAGGCGTGGTCAGGGGCATTCTGAGGTACGCCTCCCCAGCTTGAAACCAAAACCTCAAGTAGCTATATGGGAGGCCTGCTTAGGATCACTAAGGCCTATGGAAGAATGGTATGGACGGTGTGTTGCAAGTCAGAAGAGTGCTACCCTTAGTAGTTTCTTCTTCACCGTTTAGTTAAGATCGAAGGCGAAGTGGGTCCTTCTTGATTACTAGGTCTGTCAATTACTTACAGCACATGAAGAGTTCCTAGGAAAACTACAGGAGCACGAAAACGAAATCGACTCTCGGTGCCCCACCTGTGGAGTTCCTGAAACGGCAGAGCATGTTTTAGTATCTTGAGCTGTCATTTAGCGACACCGTGCCATGTTGTTGAGAAGTACGAGGTTCTACCCGCTCGCTGACTCGAACCTTCCACGCCTGCAATAGGAGGAGAAATAAAGGGAGGGCCCTTCGCATCTCACACTATGAAAGGCCAGCCCGCCGACGAGCAAGAAGATGAAGAGAAAGACGAAGATATCTGAGACGAGAGGGAGGATAAGGACATTCATTTATAACCCTCCCCTGCCTTGAAGCAATACAGGTACTTGCAGCTGTGGAAAGTACAACAGATACAACCCATCTGGCAGCCGAGCGGTACGAACGTAGGTTGAGGTTAGGAGCGCCTTCTTGTGAGTAAAACAGTTTTTAAGTTGTCAATTTGCGAAAAACCGTGCCAAATTCTCAAGTGGAAGTTCTTTTATAGTCCGAGAATGTTTGGTGAAGATGGGTTCAGGGATTTCATAGATATCGGCGGATTTGTAAGACGCTACGTTCCTCGTGGAGACCACGCGGTGCACTTTGTGTACTGCTGCTCCCGCAGAGACCACGAAGTTGTTATCTACCTTGTGTTGGCTTGTTTATTAGTGCGTGTGTGATTCCAAGGGACACTAAGTGGCGAATCGGGACCCCTACAGGACTGGAGAGGTGAAATTGTAAATAAATTTTGTTTTCTCTTGTTAATATTTTGTTATTGTTAGGTTAGTTTGTTGATAATGACTTTATGTTAGATTAGTTTCTTATAATGACTTTAGTATAAGTGTTGGATAGGAGATAAGGGTTAATTATTTAATTTTTTATCAGTGAGTCTTGTTATCATTATAATTAGTGATTTTTTTATATAGACAATTGATGTTGATAAGAAAAATATGACCTCGCCAACCGATAACACTCCTCTCCCGTGATGGAGGAAGACCTTGCAGAAGAAGGGTTCTATCTCCGGCAGATACTGATGACGGGCCAGCTGACAAAGCTCGAAAAATAGCTGAATCCGTAAAGGGCTATTTAGAGAAGAAGAAGAGCAGCCTGGAGCAAAAGTCATACATAAATGACAAGGTCGTCGAGCTATGAGATATTAGAGCGGGCCTCGAGGAAAAATGGAAGGGGGTTCCCCTACTATAAGGGACATACAACGAGAGGCCCTTGAGTCGAATGAGATCCACAATATGATCGCAACTGAAGTCTTGACAGTCGTAGCACCGATGGTCGCTACTGCCATTAAAGAGGCCATAGAAGAGTGGGTATCTTTCCCCCTTGAAGGAACTGACGTGACCTCGGCCATAGAAAGGAAGAACATCCCGAAAAAACAAGACGAGGGAGCGACTCAGATTCAGAATAAGGATCAACCTAGTCCTCCAAAAGGAAGGCAGTTCCTCCTGAAGCGCCTTAAACGTGTCCCCTCGTCTGGAAGGAGGCCAGGCCTAAAAGAAGAAGGAAGAAGGTAAGAAACCAACCAGAAGGCAAACCAACGACAGACATGACGAATAAGAAGACATTTTCCGACGTGTTAGGAAATGTAGCGGCCAGGGTAGTTCCGATGGAACAAAACAGAGTGGCAACCAACATCACCATCAAGGGTAGGCCAACCGACGTTGGGAGTTGGTCACCGGAAAACGTTTATGAGAAGCTTCCCTCAAAAAAAGAGGTGGAGGGCATAGGGGCAAGTGCCCGGATTGAGAAAATCACCAAGACCGGAGCTGTCCTGATAAGAACGGAGGGTGCTGAACAAGTCCGGCGCATCCTCGCATGAGAAAAGATGACCAGCAAGGGTCTGGAGGTCACCCTGGTAAAATCAATGTGGCCGCGGTTGGAGGTAAGGAGAGTCCCTAAGTACAGGGATGAAGGTACCCTCGAGAAGTACTTGTGGGGAAAGATCAAACTGGTGTGCTTCGAGGTGAGCAACAGGAGAGGATGGATGAGGACTTGTTTCTCCACATCCTGGACAAACAGCCTCACGAAAAACTGTGTGGTGTAGACTCATCCATCCGTGAGTCTCTCTATAGTGGATCCTGCCAGCGACCGACCTCAGCGGTGGATGGTAGAACTTTCCATTAGGGACTACCTAGAAGAGTATGGACACTCAGCCAGGGACTACAGCAAGGAAGTTTCATGCAGGTGGTGTACAGGTACCGGGCACAAGGCAGACGCCTGCCCTGCGAAGCAGAGTAAAAAACACCTCTTTGCTGCAGAAACTGTAAGGCGAAGGGGGTAAAGGAAAAGACCTCCAGCACTGCGGGGAGCAGGGAGTGCCCGATACACCTGGAGATGATGGAGAGCCTGGCCAGAAGGACCCGTTATGGATAGGCTGCAGATCCTGCTGGTCAATATGGGCCTAAGACGAATGGTCGCGGATGATCTTAGAACTCTCGCTTAGAATGTCGACATCATGGCGATGCAGGAGCCATGGTGTATGAACAACATAGTCGCTGGATTTAGTTTAGCGTCGAGGGTTGTCGCACTGGACAGTTGTGGAAGTAGGCCCAAAGCGGCAATAGTGATTTTCAATCCTTCCCTTGACGTGATGGAACAGAAGATATTCATCACGGCGGATCAGGCGGCATGGTAGTGCGATGGGGTGGCATCACATTTGCCTTTGTGTCCACCTAAGATGCCGCCTCGACCGACCAGAGCCGAGAACAGCATGGCCGCCGTGGAGGCTATCGCACAAATATACAGGAACGCGATAGTCTATTCCGTCTCTAATTCCTGGAACACGGCCTGGTGTTCGGTGCGCACAGAGGCCAGAGAAAGAGCCGGAGAGAAGAGCCTGGAAAGATGTCAGCTCGTGGTCATGAACGCGCCACCTGGCCCCACTTTTGCAGGTTCGAGGGGCCAGAGTAGGATCGATGTGACATGGATGAATTCATTGTTGAAGAGGCCGAGAAGAACCCTTGATTTAGACTATACGTACTCCAAGGATGACCTATCCCAGAACAACGAAGAGAAAGATATGGTAAGGCGCACCACGGTATACCCACCTGGTACCGACCTATGCCCACCATGGGACATATGGGACCTTTGTCTTGCCGTAGAGAAGCAGAGGATCGGGAGAGCTCCAGGCTTGTATAGATGGTAGGGTCCTAAAAAACAGTGCCCCGCAAATAGAGCACGAGTTCATAGAAATGATTGCCTGTACAGGGGGCACTTTCCAAGCAGATGGGGGACTGTAGACTTTAGATAGCTCTACAAGGGAGGAGGGAGGGACAATGACGAATATGCCTCGTCAGCAAGGTCCAGGAACATATGGTGGTTACCAAACCTCGCCCGATCCTAAGTGCAATCAGCCATCCAGGGCAATTCGGCAAGGGGACGACAGATGCGCTGTTGAGAGTGCGTAGGGACGTGGAAGGGAAGGTGGAGAAGTACGTGATGTTGGTACTTTTCGAAATATCCTCCGACTTCGATAGTGTGTACTCCAGCGGCTGCAAGAGTTCGACACCCTCAGCAACATGTAATACCTCTTCTGTAGTTACCTCAGCAACAGGAGTGTGTAGATAAGGGGTAACTACTACGAGGTCAAGAAAGAAATTGAGAGAGGCTGTCCGAAGGGCTCAGTCCTGGGTCCGGCTCTGTGGAAGCTCGTCTTCGACCAGATGCTGGAGGAATTAGAAAAGAGAGGGTTCCTTATCACGGTCTACGTCGACGACCTGGCAGTCATAATGGCCGAGGCTAACAGAGCCAGATTGGTAACGCTGGCTGAACGTTTAAGAAGAAAGAGTAAGGATAGTGACCTACCTCGGAGTAAGAATGAGGAAGAACTTCGACATCACCCCTCACCTAGAGTACCTGAGAGATAGGGTGACCCTGTCCATAAAAGGTTTAAGTGGAGACTGGCTCTGCTTAGGCTAAAGAACGGTGTCGCATGAGGCACTGCAAGTGCTAGCCGGAGCGATGCCCCTGGACCTCGTCCTCAAGGAGGACCTCATCAAATATAATGTTAAGAGGCAGGGGTTCGAGGCGCTACCGGAGGGACTTCAGGAAAGAGCTCGCGAGACCCCAAATAAGAGGAAACAATTTCTCAGGGAGGCCACTATAGAAGAATGGAATGGACGGTGGTTGGCAATTCAGAAAGGTGCCACCCTTAGGATGTTCTTTCCCACCGTCCAAGGAAGATTGAACGCAAAGTGGGTCCTTCCTGATTACTGAGTCTCACAACTGCTAACGATACATGGAGGATTTCGAGGGAAACTACACGAGCATGGCAAGGACGTCAACCTCCGGTGCCCCACTTGGAGCGCGCCGGGTCACACCGTAGTAGCGGTTAAGGTGCACACCAGTGCATCGGGCTTCACCACAGTATATTATTGAATAAACAATGATTTAAAAAAAACAAAAACAGAGTACAGGGGGGCAGTAGCATGCGCATCTGCCCCCCCTCCTCCGCTGCCCTACTGCTTCCAAATCCCGTATGCCAGAAATGGCTAAGCAGAGGGACAAAAATAAACGAAAAGCAGGTTAGCACCTTTTTGGGGCGTCACCCACCGACGGTTCCATTCTTCTATGGTGATCTCCCGGAGAATCCTCTTCTATCTGCTGGGTTCTTCGTTGATCCTCATTCGAAGGTTGTCCGGTAAATCCGCCAGACCTTCTCTCTTGATTAGGTAATATTCTTCTCGTAGGGAAAGGTCTATAGGCATTTCTCCTGCTAATACCTGCACTGCCTCATGAGACGCTAATCTGATCTGTACGCTTGAACATTTGAAGAATTTTAATCTAACCATTTAGGCCTGTACCTCTAATTTTCTTTATTATTGTGTTTATAAAGACATGCATTTTGGATAAGAGTTTTGTGAATAAGGCTGTAAATTATTTCTAATTTTCATTTGTAAAATTACTTCTAGCATGGGCTTTGGTAGCTCCTGATTAGCTGTTGGAGTAGTGTCGATAGTATTTCTGTCGGTGGTGGGGTAATGGTTCTTAGCAGGGAGAAGTAGAAAGTCTCTTCACCAACCCTTCTATCCGCTCTGTGGCGTGTTTGTGCGAGTTTCATGTTAGCTTTATTTCTTCTTTTCTCTTCTCAATAGTTTTTAACAATGCTATCCTCGCTTTGAACTTTCTATAAGGCGCCACAAGTTCTTCGTGTTGTATTCGTCATCGCATCGGACACAGGCAATCGTGTCACCACAATAATATTTGGTGTGCCCGTATTTTTTAGACTAGGAACACTGTGGTGGACCATTATTTTAAAGAGACATTTATTTGCATACCATTGAATAGCATCTGTCCACATGCCACACTTTTTGAATGTCTGTTATTGTCACTGTATCCCGTACTATAATAACAATGGGTGACAAAGGAGTTTTTCTTCCAGCTTCAACAGTTTTGAAGTCATCTGACGTCTTGATCTTGAAGATGCAAGCGTGCTTTTTCCAAAACCTTTAGAGGTGCACAAATGTTCAGGTTCTTGATAACGAATCTATTTTTCTTTTAGGACTTCCCGAAAATGGACGCCAAGAGCTTTAAATCTTGTGATTATATTTCTTCACTCTTCTGACTCTAGAAGTATGTGTGCGCCAGTTCAGGTTTGTTTCAGTAGGTAATCGTTGATTTTTATTTTTGATAGACAACAATTATAATGATTGCTTCTTCTTTGGAGCCGGTGACGGTGTATCAGTTTTGTCCGGTAGGCCTGACAGGTCTTGATAACGATTTGTAGTCGGAACACATATTTGATTGGATTTCTCGACTATCTTCGTCTTTCGGCGATTTCTTGTTTTAATCAAGTTCGGTGATACATGTTTCGATGGTTCAGATCAGTCTTCAATTATTGAGTCAGTATCTATAGTTCCCGGACGGTCTTGACAGTGCTAAGCTGCCGTTGCCCGTGAGGGCCGTTGTCAGGTTAAAGTCAAAAGGAGTCAAAATTATGGACCCTGGCGACTAAGGGCTATCTAAACAAGGTGGCTGAAATGACACTTCTCATCTATATACACAATGAAGAGAAATTGACTAACGGAATTGTTTCCTAGTTTCACTCCTTTTCCAATAATAATACCCCTGACTCATTAGGCGTACAACACCTTTCGGCTCTTGATAAATCGATTCACATTCTTTAAAAGAGTTATTGGGATCTTTAACACCTTCAAGTATTCCCAAATTTCTTTTCGGGGAACAAATTCTAATGTTGTCTTCAGGTCTAAAAATGCGAGATAAATATTTCGTTCTCGGTCCCAGGACTTTAAATTAAAAATCCCAGAGTCTAAATTAATTAAAAGGTACCACCCAGTCTGGAGATTTGCCTTTAGCCTATCTATTCTGGTTTAGGGCAAATTTACCATCCTCTGGTCTCTTCATAATGTTGATATACCGTATCTAGGCTCAGACATTATCGTGTCTGGCTTTTACCCAACTCTACCCTTCATGGTACTCCATCCGTTATAGTCCGTTCCACACTCCTATATTGTACCTGGATTATCCCTTGCTAGCAAGGTAACACCTTGGCAAATGTCCCATGTGAAAGTTGTCAGGGGTTAGAGGGAGAGGGAGAGAGGAAATGGAAGTTCGGAAATGTTTTTATCAGAGAAAGGGAATCACTACTATTGGATTAAAGTTGAAGACGGAAGGACATTTTGATTAAATAAGGAAAATGAATGTAAGCGGGTCTTGACATGAATATAGTATAGTACGTAGTTAGCCACTACGTAGTATAGTACGTAGTGATCCACCATGGGGTATTTTGAGGAGTATACCCTCTATTGAGGCACTAGGCTGACAATTAAACGGCCTCGAGCACGCTGGGGGGAGGGGAGAGGATTAGCGTGCGTTGCCCAGCAACCAGATGACCAAACATATGAAATATAATAGTTCGCGTTTCGATGCCGGGATGCATTTAACTCGACATTGATTCCCCGCTCTCACCTCCTGGCTCGAAAATCCCCATATATTCTTCAAACGCGAAATTGGGTTGGGAGAAAAAAAAAAATTAACGGAGGAGCCCGTCCCGATAGAGTAATATCTTATGCGGGAAGAGAACAATCTCTTGGAACATCTATCCGAGATAGAGGGAATCCACCGGAGGTTGATTGATTGATCGTTGAAGGAATAGGGGATCGGCTGATGATACCTCATCACCGAAGAGATCTATCTACGTCCGGACTGGATTCAGAAGAGTAGGGAAGAATGATAATTATACACTGCCGGACAAAATTAAAGGATCTATATTTTGAAATTACTGAACTGTATAAGGTATTTTTGAAAATATTCTTTTTTATTTGGAAGTCACACTTTATTGTAAGGGTAATAAAAAATAAAAAGTTCTTTTCTAGAAATTTTTAATAGGAAAACAAATCAAAAAATAAAAATTTCCTACAATCTCAAAATGAAAAAGTAAATCTTTGAAATGAAATGAAATAACAAAACTAAATAAAAATGAAGAATTCGAGGAAAACGATCAATAATTGGTATTCCCACCTCTAGCTCTGATAATTGCTTCCATTCTCTTGCCCATTCCAGCGACCAGGGCTCTTACATGTTGTTCTGGGATGCTGTTCCACTCTTCCACTAACATTTCCCTTAAATCTGCCAACTTTTGTGGGTCTCGAGCGCGGACACGTCTTCCAAGCATGTCCCATACATGCTTTATTGGGTTCATATCTGGACTTCTGGGTGGTCAATTTCTTCTTGTTTGAGGAAATTTCGAATTGATCGAGCAACGTGAGGTCGGCCATTATCGTGCATAAAAATAAAGTTCCCTGCGATATTTCTGGCGAAAGGTATTACATGTGGCTCAAGTACCTCCCTAATGTACCGGTCAGCAGCTATAGAGCCACGGTTCACAAGAACCAACTCTGTACGGGAGTTGGCATAAATTTATGCCCCCCCACACCATCACTGACCCACCACCAAACGCAATCCTTGGAGAAAAAGTGCATGGAGCATACCTCTCTCCCCGCCTTCTCCATACCTTTTCCCGTCCATCTGGAGATCGGAGACAGAATCTTGACTCATCGCTAAATAATTCGAGGCTCCAATCTTCCTGAGTCCAGTTTAGGTGCTCCTGAGCAAACCACAAGCGCTCAACCCGGTGTTCCCTGGAGAGAAGAGGTCCAGTAGCTGAAGGATGGGAGGTCAATCCATAATCGTTGAGTCGTCTTCTCACGGTTCGCTCTGAAATTTTCACATTCCTGAACCTCTGAAGGAGACCACGCAGACTGCTACCAGTTAATCGGCGATCCCGAAGAGCATGCAGTTGCAAAAATCTCTCGTCACGGTGGGAAGTTGACCTAGGACGGCCTTGTCCGACTCTTCTTGTATGCCTTCCAGTTTGACGGTGCCTATTATGCACCCTGGACACTACGGATTGTGACCGCTGGAGCTGTTGCGCAATATGCCTTTGAGAAAACCCTTCTTCACTCAAAGCAACAGCACGAATCGATTCCTCTTCGGTCAATGCTCTTCTGTTTACCATCACAACGTTCTTACTAAACTCACAAGTAAAAACTAAAGTCTCTTAAATGTTAGAAAATCTTCAATAAGATGAATCTTTGCTAACAACTAACCATTTACTGATAGGAAGAAAGAAAAGAAGAGGATTAACTGACTCTTTTCTCCACAAACGGGTGGGAATATGAACAGGTAGAGGGTTAACTTGATAAGATACAACACAAAGTCCAGTCTGGGACAAAAGAATTCCTATGTTTATGTCTTATGTAATAATAATATAAATATTTGTAAATGATCCTTTAATTTTGTCCGGCAGTGTAACTCTAAGTATATGCAATAATCGATTGCATATGTATTGGATTGTTTTATTGATGTTATTGAAAATGGTTATAACAAGAATATCTGTCATAATAATCTAAATAATGATAGAAATACAAAGCAATAGTGTCGTAAACTAAACGTGCTGTCTAGCGTAAAAAATTAACAGAGGGTATATCCTTGTGTTGAGGTTTGAAAAGAAAGATGTTACGGTGCTCGATCGTAATCAAAAATCTTAAATTCCAGGAGATAAGTTTTAAGGAAAGTAAAAATTCATTTGAACAAAAGTCTCCAAGGTTTCGCGGAGAGGTATTATCCTTCCTTTCGGGAAGTAGTTTTAAATTCACAAAACAGGTTTTAGTCCACTCCGAGATCGAGCAGCACTTTTTTTGTCTTTCTTTTTTTTTAAATTTAATTAACTTCACTTTATCTTACTTTGGCTAATCGGAAGATGCTGCAGTGGGAGTCCTAAATATTGCAAGTCCAAGTTTTATCGAGAGTGCATCTTCATAAAATAATTTACGAAGTTTACCTTTGCTGTATCCTCAACATGGTGGAAAGAGAATCTTGCAGCTGCTGTATGTGAGTCTGTAGTTGGTTCGCTTCCTCACAAAGTCCCTCGTACCTCTGCGGAACCTGGATCGAAGCCAATCGGTCGTTGACTAGCTGGTTATTGAAACCCTGGATAGGACTCTCCTGAAACAAAAAAAAATGTCAGTTATCCAAGAGAACTAAAAGAATAGAACTAAAATTTTTGTGGATATAATTAGTTGACCGTTGAGAATTATTGAAGGAATTAGTCCGGGTGGCGGTCATTAAATGAAACAACTGAATAGTTTCAACTATTTTATTGTTTGCCAACGCTTCGACCCCCATTGTGGGTCATCATCAGGGCGTCTGGTAGGCGAGTGGAAACTGAACAAAGCTAAATTTTTTTATCTGAATATATAAATATTATTTTTATATCTTTATTAACTAATATTATTTTTATAGGTTGTGATTTATATTCTTTTATATTTTATATTAAGGTTATAATTTTAGTTTTTTGTTTTATTTGAGTTCGAGGGGTCTTACCCCGATTTTGTTATGATAAATTGATATATTTAACTTGAAAGTTATTTTTACCATTATCTTTAAATATATTCTTATTTTATTTAGGATTATTAATTTTTATATTAATTAAATAATTAATTCATTATTTTGGTGTGATTAAAGTTAATGAAAGAATTTTTTTTTTTTTTTTTTTTTTTTTTTTTTTTTTTTTTTTTATTCGTATATATTACAATTTGTCATAATAGACAATAATAATAGTGCTACAGGATCTCATTCATACAATATAAATAAAAGGAAAGTCAATTTACATAAAATAAAATCAAATAAATAAACGTATACAATAACAAAATTAAGTAGACAAAATAAATACAAATAAATGAAGTTAACATATAAATAAACAAAATATGTCACATTCATACCTATGTACAATATTTACAATCAGCTCGGGAACCCCAGACGGGGCTTGTCCCCCCACTTGTGGAAGGACAAGCAGAGTCAAAAGGATCCCAGCGCCTCCCTCTCAGCCGCATCACTGGTGAGAGCCAGCGGAAGCTAAGTGAGGGCGCCATAGCCACAATCACACCGCACATGAGAGGAGAATCTGACCAGTGTCAGAACTCCAGAATAGAGGTTTACAATATGTCTCGGGGCCAATGCCGTTTCAACCTTCTAGGAGGGTTGTATGGATGAGTGGAGCTGGATAGGGATTGTGCTAGAGGATTAGGATGATGAATGAGGTTCTGGTGGAATTTGGAAAATTTAGATGGAATCAGGTCTGAAATAAATGGAACATTAAGGTCGTGGTGTAAGGTATAGTTGGAGACATAATAAGGAGCATTTACTATTGTTCGGAGGACTTTGGATTGAAAGGATTGAATGCGTTTGATGTTAGAACGTTTGGCTGTCCCCCATAGTTCAAGTCCGTAGGTCCACATTGGTTTCAGTATTGTCTTGTAAAGTAATAATTTGTTGTCAACTGTAAGCTTAGATTTTCTGTTTAGTAGTCTGTATAACTGTCCGAATCGTCTGTTGAGTTCTTTTCGTTTAAGTCTTGTATGTGGGTTCCAGGTCAATCTTTTGTCTAGTAGTAAGCCAAGATACCGGACTGTGTCTGAGGAAGGAAGCGGTATGGAATTGAAATGAACCATTGGATAGGATTTGCGTCGAAGGGTGAAGGTGACGTGGGTGCATTTGCTTTCCTTAACCTTAATACGCCAAGCATTACACCAGTCCTCGATAAGACAAAGGTGTCTTTGCAGGATTAAGGATGCTATTTCAGGATCGGAATTGGATGATAGGATGGCGGTGTCATCTGCAAATGTTGCCAGAAAGGTGTCAGGATGAATAGGAATATCAGCAGTGTAAAGGATGTAGAGGACGGGTCCCAAGACGCTGCCTTGAGGAACACCGGCCTCAATGGGATAAAAGTTAGAAAATTCTACACCACAGCGAACTCGGAAGGAGCGGTTTGAGAGATAGGATCGAAGAATGAGGTATAGAGACTGGGGTAAATGCGTTTTAAGCTTGAAGAGTAATCCGGTGTGCCATACCCGGTCAAAAGCTTGCGCTATGTCCAGAAACGCACCAGAACAATACTCTTTGCATTCAAGGGCTGAGGAAATATGGTCTACAACTCGGAGTCCTTGTTGAACAGTGGAATGATGAGCACGGAAACCAAACTGATGGGAAGGAAGATTTTGTGATTCTAATATAGGCAGGATTCGTTTTAGAAGGAGTTTTTCAAAGACTTTTGAGAGGATGGGGAGTAGACTAATAGGTATGTAGGATGAAGTGTTGCTGGAAGGTTTACCTGGTTTTAGGAAGAGAATGATTGTGGAATGTTTCCACAAGAGAGGAAAATAGGTGGTTCGTAGGATGCAGTTATAGATATAGGTAAGGAATATAATAGCTTTCTGCGGAAGTTGACGGAGGATCTGGGGGGTAAGGAGATCATGTCCAGGAGATTTACGGAGGGTCAGTTTCTGGAGAAGATATTTAACCTCAGAGGGATTAATAGCTTTAGGAGGTAGGGAAAGAGGTATTGGGGACAAAAGGAAGTCTTGTACTGCTGCGGTATGATTGCTTTGGGATTCCGGGTGAGGAGTGAATACTTTGGAGAAGTGTGTGGCGAATTCCTCGGCTTTATCTTCATCAGACGCAGCCCAGGAGTCATCACCACGCCGGAGAGGATGGGAAACGTGATGGGATTTTAAAATCTTCTTCGTGACATTCCACAGGGAATTGTCACTAGCCGACAGAGAGGAGAGGTAGGAATTAAAGGACTGGGAACGGAAGGTCGCCAACTCCTGCTTCAATTGTCTACAATAGAAGTTATAGGAGCGGCGATCTGTTGGATGCCGGGTGCGCTGCCATAATGATCTGGCACGGCGTTTTGCATGGATTAGGTCTGTAAGGTGTTGAGGCAAATGGTTTTGGTGAGGAGTTATATTGGAGTGCTTAGGAGAGGAGGCAGTCCAGACAGCTTGCTGAATGGCGGTGGTGAAGGAGTAGACGGAATCGTCAAGGTCTTCTGGGGTTTTGAGTGTCGCTCTGAGGTTAATATTATCGGTCAGGATTTGGCGAAATAGGTTCCAGTTGACAGGGCCTCGGATAAATGACGGTGGGATAGGTTTTGG
Source organism: Piezodorus guildinii (assembly GCA_023052935.1). Lineage (NCBI taxonomy): Eukaryota > Metazoa > Arthropoda > Insecta > Hemiptera > Pentatomidae > Piezodorus > Piezodorus guildinii. Next base: position 71,750,779 of record CM041293.1, read on the forward strand.
AATTGGAGTAAGAGATACTTTTAGGATCAGTGGACTATGATCTGAGGATAGTTCATCAAGTCGAGTTACAGATAAGTTGAGGGATCCTAATCCGCTGTGAATGAAGAAGTCAAGGATGTCAGGATTACGGTTGGGATCGGTTGGCCAGTAGGTAGGGGAATCAGGAGGTAGGAGATTGAAATGACGGGAGTTGAGTGCAGACAGCAAATTTCGTCCATGAGAATTCGTGGTTCTCGAACCCCATTGTTGATGCTTGGCATTTAAGTCTGCACCCAGAATGAAATGATTTCCTAAGGAATTTAGAAAGGATACAAATTCGGTGGTTGGAAATGGAATGTTTGGGAGGGCAATATGCTGATGTAAGGGTTACCGGAAAGGAAAAAGTTTTGATTACTATGGCTGTGGCTTGTAGGAAATCATAGGTAGGAAGTGGGAGTAAGTGATGAGAGAGGGAGTGGTGCACAATGACAGCAGTACCGGCATGGGCTTTGCCGTCTGGGTGGTCCGTACGGTATGTTACTTATTGAGGTATTTTAAAGTACTGTTTAGTGGTTAGTCTAGTTTCAGTAATAAGTGCTACGTCAACGTTTTTGTCTTGCAATAAAGCTGTAAGTTCGTCAGTATGATTTCTAACACCATTCGCATTCCATAGGAGAATGGATAAGGAGTTAGGTGAAGTCATTTAAGGATTTTTTAAGGAAGGGATTAAGTTTGATACAAGATTAGTAAGTAGTGATATTAGCGGCATAACGAGGGATTTGATTTCAGTGATGAAGGATGTCATCAAACTTGTAAGGTCTGAGACATTTGATGGAGGAGGAATATGAGAAATTTGATGCGGATGAGGTTTTTGAGGGTTGGGTAAATTTTGAGGAATAGTTGGTTGTGGGACGGTTTGAGGATTTTGATGTGTGCGTTGTTCCGGCAGGGCCTCGTCCTCTTTGTTCTGGTTCCCACCTCCAAGTAGATGGGCAAATGTTACATTGGAATCAATTGTTTTTGAAGGTTGTCTTCTGCTTCTGATCGGTTCAGCTGTTTCATCCAGGTTCTGAGGTTTTTGGTATCTGCTTTTGAGGTTCTTGTAGATTTGACATCCCTTGTAGCTAGCCGGGTGGTCCTTGAGGCACAGAGCACAAACAGCGGGTGTTGATCTTGGTCTTGTACATTCTTCTGACTTATGTTGTTCACCGCATTTCACACAGCGTGGTATGTGGTGACAATAACTTCTAGTATGACCATATGCCTGACATTGTGGCACTGTACTATTTCTTTTTTAGTGTAAGGTTTTTCAACTCTTACGCTAGTATAGTATAATCTATTGAGATCATAAATTTTTTCAACTCCTGCTGATGGTTTCAAGTCCACAAAGAATAGAGGCAGTGGAATTTTATCTTTTAGGACGTTGGTGACTTGTCGCACCTTATAGCCTATCTCCGTCAGTTCTTCTTGGATAGCTGCTGCTGGTGTCGAAGGGTGTAGGTTTCTAATTACAACCCTTAAAGCTCTCTCCTGGCGTAACTGATATGTATGAAAATCAGCTTTGGTCTCCGTCAGATATTTTACTATTTTTCTGTAGGTTTCGGCGGTAGTCGGGGATATTTTAGTATCACTAGTTCTACTTATACAATAATAACTGTTAGGATCGGTTAATTTGTTTAGATGCGCACACAGTAGTTGAAAGTTTTTAATATTTTTAACAAATATTGGTGGAGTTTGTGGTTCTTTTGGTATAGGAGAGGATTCCATTATTTCTTTTTCAATTTGAAGGATCTGAAATGGGTTCGGTGTAAAAACGGCGATTCTTCAGTTAATCCTTGTGATGATGTGCTAGGCTGTGGTCAGATCCTAAAGAGGTAGCTGAAGCAGTCGCTGGTGGAATCATTTTTTTATTATTATCACGGCGAGGTCTTTGTTTTGTGGGAGACGAGTTTGAACCTGCAGATCTAGATCTTTTACTTGTAACTTTCGAGGACATCACTTGATGAAAATATCGCATTGATTAAAAAAAATAAATAGGAATAAATATATAATGGAATAAGAATAAGAAGGAAAAACAAATAAATAAAAGAAAGATAAGGAAAAGAAAAGCAAGCCCGAGCTTGCCGAGCTAGCGGCAATCAGCTGATCAGTGACCCTCCTTTCACTTTTTCGTGATTGTCCAAAGTAAATTATAACTTTGCTTACCGAAATTTCTCCAATATTCACTGCTGTAGTATTCCTGAGGTCTAGTGATGTTTTCCAGACTGAACTCAAACGAATTCCTACTGAAAAAAGCAAAAATCTGAGAGACGAAGTAACGTATGACTGTTATCATCGAGCGCATCAATGAAAGAATTAAACTTTCTTTTTATACTTTCAAAGTATATGTTTCTCTAAAACTTATTAACTATTTATTTTCTAGTATTTTATCTCAAATAATTATTAATAAAGGATTAATAATAAAATATTTAAAATATATAATTGTTAATACTTGACCTGTTATAATATATGGTTCTTCTGCTGGTCGAGCACCAATTCAAGTTAATAGAATAATGATAGTTACTATTCTTCAATATAGTCTTTTATTTAATGGATAAAAAAATCCGGAAGCAAACTAGTCCCCGTTCGGGTCTCCGGGTGGGGACTGCTTCAGAGGAATCTAGGCGCAAGATGAAAAGTAGAGATCTAACAATAGGTACGTGGAACGTTAGAAGTTTAAATACGGCAGGTGGGTTAAAGTCGGTCGCGAATGAAGTTAAGGGGTACCATTTAGATATCGTTGCATTACAAGAGGTTCGCTGGCCAGGGGAGGGTTCGTTAACAGAAGGAAAGTATACTATTTGGTACGGGGGGAGCGTTAATTATTGTTTAGGTACCGGGTTTCTGATTAGGAATAAATTTCTTTCCGCATTACGGGATGTACAGTTCTTTAGTGAAAGAATATCGGTTGCTATATTTCAGGGTCGTTGGTATAAAATCGCGTTTATAAACATTCACTCTCCCACCGAAGATAGTGATGATGAAGTAAAATGCAAATTTTATGATAAACTAGAATCGGTTTACGATAAGTTACCGCGAAATTACATGAAAATTATACTAGGTGACGCAAACGCAAAGGTTGGAAGGGAAGAAGTATATCGTCCTACAATCGGTAAAGAAAGTTTGCACGAATATAGTAATGATAATGGGACCCGACTAATAAACTTTGCCATTTCGAAAAACGTAATAATCAAAAGTACTACGTTTAAACATAAGGACATTCATAAGTATACGTGGACATCGCCGGATGGACATACTCGTAATCAAATAGATCATATTTTAGTACAAAACAGATGGCAAAGTAGCATAATTAACGTGAGATCGTATCGTGGTGCAGAATGCGGATCTGATCATGAATTAGTAATCGCGAAACTTCGACAAAAACTAAATACAAAAAAGAGAACACCGAACTATATTCATCCCGAGAATTTTGATGTTGTTAAATTGAACAACCCCGAAATTAGAAAACAATTCGCGATAGAAGTAAAAAATAGGTTCGATGCTTTGGAATCTTCAGACGAGGGAAACGAAGATGTAAACAAATTGTGGGAAGGGATCAGGGATAATATTAAAGAGGTCGGTAACTTATGTCTTGGGAAAATCGAAAATAAAAAGAACAAACCTTGGTTCGACAGGGATTGTCAAAATATGTGTGAAAAAAGAAAAACCGCTAAACTGAATTCCTTAAATAATCCAAGCGATAATAATGTGGCTTACTTTCGGTTAGTAAAAAACGAAACTTCAAAATTCTTAAAAAATAAGAAAAGAGAGTATCTTAAAGGCAAAATAATAGAAATAGAAAAACACAGAAGCGAAAATAACGTAAGAGAGATGTACAAAGGTATAAACAAATCGCGTAAAAGATTTGAACCTGTATTGAATGGGGTTAAAGATGCGAATAACAACATAATTGCGGATCCGACTGAGATATTAAATACATTTAAACAACACTTTGACGGCATTCTAAATACGGAAAATAATAATCAATCTCCTCCCTCTGAATACCAGAGCGCTAAACCATGGGTAGACGCACCGAGTAAAGAGGAAGTTGAAATGGCGATAGGAAAATTAAAACGGTATAAAGCTGCAGGAAATGATAATATCACGAGTGAATTAATCAAAGCGTGTGGAGAAGCGGGCGTTTCCAAATTACATGTTTTAGTTAAAAAGATCTGGGAAAACGAAAAAATACCCGAAGAATGGAAAGAATCAATACTTATTCCGATTCACAAAAAAGGACCAAGGACGGATTGTAACAACTATCGTGGGATCTCTCTTCTCCCAGTATGCTATAAAATATTCTCGTCAATACTAACTAGCCGAATCACGGAATACGCTGAGGAAATTATCGGAGACTACCAATGTGGTTTTTGGCGGAATCGCTCGACTATTGATCAAATATTTTCCTTACGTCAAATATTAGAGAAGAAACTGGAATACAACGGTGTAGTCCATCAACTTTATATAGATTTTAAAAAGGCTTATGATTCCATAGACCGTCAGAAGCTATATAACATCATGATTGAACAGGGGATACCTAAAAAGTTAGTAAACCTAGTAGAGATGTGTTTGTCGGAAACATTTCATAAAGTTAGAATCGGTCACAATTACTCCGAGAGATTTAAGGTGCGATCGGGTTTGAAACAGGGTGACTCCCTTTCACCTGTTTTGTTTAATATAGCCTTACAATATGTTATAGAAAAGGTGATGAGTACCGAGAAAGGCTTACATATGGGTGACAAGATTCCGGTTTTGGGGTATGCCGATGATTTGGTACTACTAGGTGAAGACACAGAAACTATACAACTAAATACAAGTGTGTTAATAAAAACCGGTAAACAAATAGGTCTCGAATTAAATACCGATAAGACGAAATATATGATTAGTTGCAGAAATGGTGGCGATCTTGATGATATTAATATTCAGGTCATACTTTTGAACACGTAGAGAAATTCAAGTATTTAGGTTCAATTATAACTAGAAAAAATGAAATTCAGGAAGAAATAAAGTCCCGGTTAAAGGTGGGAAATGCGTGTTATTATTCGGTTGGTAAATTGCTTAGCTCGCGGCTTCTGTCTAAAAACTTAAAGGTTAGAACTTATAAAACTATTATTCTTCCAACGGTTCTTTACGGATGCGAAACGTGGCCGCTTACTTTGAAGGATGAACAACGGCTTAAGGTTTTCGAGAATAAGGTGCTGCGTAAAATATTTGGTCCGAAGAGAGATGAGGCCACTGGGGAGTTTAGAAGGTTGCACAACGCGGGATTGCGGAGTTTGAACCCTGTGAATATAATTGAGTTGATAGCATCGCGGAGACTCAAATGGGCGCGTAAAGTTGTTGGGCTTAGTGAGGAACGGATTCCGAGAAAGTTGGTATTCGCTGAACCGACTGGTAGGCGTCCGAAAGGTAGGCCGAAGCGTCGATGGGAGGATTGCATTAAGGCTGATCTCGGGGGCTTGGGCTTGACCGGTGAACATTGGACGAGTCTGTGCAGGCGAAGTTTGGTGGTATCGGCATCGAACCTTCGGGTTCGGTAAGCCTATTATTATTATTATTATATTATTATTATTATTTAATGGATAAAATGAATTTCCTTGGAATTTGCTTTTATTAATAATAGGGATAACAGCGTAATTTTTCTGGAGAGTTCTCATCGATAGAGAAGTTTGCGACCTCGATGTTGGATTAAAATTAGATTTAAGTGCAGCAGCTTAATTTCTAGGTCTGTTCGACCTTTAATATTTTACATGATCTGAGTTCAGACCGGCGTGAGCCAGGTCGGTTTCTATCTTTTTATAATTAATATAAATTAGTACGAAAGGACCTTTTATATCAAATATTTTGTATGTATAATGAATATTATTGCTATCTTGGCAGATTAAATGCATTAAATTTAGAATTTATATATGTAATGTATAAATTACAGATAGTATTGTTTTTATTAATTTATGTTTTAATAATTGTTCGTGTTTTGATTTGTGTTTGTTTTGTAACTTTATTAGAGCGTAAGGTTTTAGGTTATATTCAGCTTCGTAAGGGTCCTAATAAATTAGGTTTTATAGGAATTGTTCAGCCTTTTTCTGATGGTATTAAATTATTTTTTAAAGAACAAATTTTCCCTTATAAATCAAATAATTTAATTTATTGTATATCCCCTATTTTTTTATTGATTATTTCTTTTTTTATATGATCTTTATATCCATTTTTGTATAATGTATACAATTTTAATTATGGATTTTTAATTGTTATAGTTGAGTTTCCACTCGCCTACCAGACGCCCTGATGATGACCCACAATGGAGGTCGAAACGTTGGCAAACAATAAAATAGTTGAAACTATTCAGTTGTTTCATTTAATGACCGCCACCCGGACTAATTCCTTCAATAAAAGGATTTTTATATTCGGAAAATGGGAACTGTTCTGTAATTACTACTGTTAATACCTCTAGACGGATTTACTATAAATAAGGAACGAAAGGCTCATTACAGAAACTATTAATTTCAAATGATATTATAGTTTAGAGTATTTTTTAAAAAGGGAAGAGAAAAATTAATCATATGCTAAGAACAACTTTTTTTCTCTGAAGAATCATTCATATTACGAATAATGAAGGGTTCTTCCCTTACAGGTGTACCGTGATGAAGACCTACAATGTAAATCATAACTTTGGCAAAGCTTAATTATTGCGACATCCTTCAATCAATCACAATCAAGATGGCCTAAAATTGGAGCCGAAACATTGGAACAATAAATGTTTGTTACTTAATGAAAATGGTTTAATAACTGCGCGCCTAAACAACTTCTGCTTCAATTAATAATAAACACTCCCTTCGGGGTATTCTTTAGCATATCTGATTCGAAGGAGGATGGATCTACTGGAGAATTTAAAAGGTTACAAAACTTAGAATCGTGGTGTATAATAAGGCCGATGGCATGGCATCAGGAAAATAAACGTGAAAAATAACTTGAAGGTTTCGCCAAAAAGATAAAAGAGGATGGAAGTCTGTAAACAACTTATTGGTGATATAAATCATTCAGCATTTCCTTGATTATATTTACCTAATAAGGGACATGAAACACTCCTTTAGTAATGTGATTTAAAAAATATATAATAATAATGGAACAAGAGACGATTAATAAACCTTTGTGTAAAATGAAATAAGAGTACGGGTCAAAGTTTATTGCCTGTACAAGGACGTAATTACTCAAAGCGGGCTTTTGTAGAATATTGCAAAGTGAACTGTAATTAGAAAATATGAGAATTTCTTTCGCTTTTGATATAGGAGGAGCGATCTTATCCGAAAGGTACAAAAATATATAGAATGGGTCGGGAGAGAGGAGAAGGGTAGGGCAAAGAGATTGTTAGCAGCCTAATGGCCTTTCGCCCCTTCCAGTTCTAATTGGCCTTCCTTCTAGTCCTCAACTTTTTCAATGTTTGCATACTATAAAGTGCAACCGTCTCCTTTCCTATTATTTATTTAGCACATTTCTGGATTACGATTTTAATTACTATTTTGGGTACCGTTAAAATTACTATTGAAAAACAAAGGTTTATTATTTTCTAATAATTATCTTTAAGCTTTTTTTTTTGTTTATTGGAAATATAAATAATTCGCTCCTTACGCCTCTCAACAAAAAAAATTGAGGCTTTCCCTTTACACGATACGAGCAATCTGTCCGTGACTTTCCTACGAAATTGCTAGTCCATTTTTTTCGAAATTTTTCAAAAAATAATAATCACAGGACACTTGACGGCAATCCTAATATCTTAACGTTGATATAAGCAGCTTTATCTCAAAATGACGGCAGATTAAAAATATTTTACGTCCAATACTCTTTTTTTTTGTAATCTAGTAAAACATTTATAGAGTTTTAAAATCGTAGAACCTTCAAAAATGAATCTTAGTGATCGACCAAGAAACATAGCAGTCCTGATTGACTATTTTCCTTGAATATAAATTTACATTGGTAACTGTTTTGTTTTGTCTAGCTCTTTTTACAACGTAATTATATACGTATACATTTTTTTAAAAATATTTCTATAAATATTTTGATAGACAGGATTGGAATATTAGGTATAGGGATTGGGGTAAATGGTTTTTGAGCTAAAATAGTAATCCCGGGTGCCACACTCGGTCAAATGCTTGCGTTATATCCAGAAATGCCTGAAAGCAGTACTCCCTGTTTTCTAGGATTTTTGAAAAGATTGGGAGTAGGCTAATTGGTCTATATGATGTTTTGATTTTTTTTTTTTCTTCATCAGAAGCAGCCTAGGAACCATTACTACGACGGAGGGGATGGGGAACATGATGGGATTTTAGAATTTTCTTGGTGGCATTCCACAGGGAATCGTCACGAGCCCTGAGAGAAGAGAGGAAGGAAGTAAAGGATTGGGAGCAGAAGGTCGTCAGCTCCCTCTTTAATTTAATAAAAGTTATAGGAGCGGCGATCTGTGGGGTGGCGGGTGCGTTGCTATAAGGATCTGGCTAGGCGTTTGGTGCGGATGTCTATAGGGTGTTCTGGTAAATGATTTTGGTTCTGATTTATGTGGGAGTGGTAGGGAGAAGAGGCAGTCCAAAAAACTTGATGAATAGCAGTGGTGAAGGAGTATACGACATCGTCAAGGTCATCTGAAGTTTTTAGGTTCACTCTGAGGTCAATATCACTATTCAGGATTTGGCGAAAAAGATCACAGTTGACAGGTCTTCTGATAAATGATAATGGAATAGGTTTAGGGACAGGAGTTAGGGATACTTTAAGGATCAATGGGCTATGGTCGGAGGATAGTTCATCAAGGCGAGCCACCGACATGATTAGGGAGCCTAATCCGCTGTAGATGAAGTCAAGGATGTCAGGATTATGGTTAGGATCAGTTGGCCAGTAGGTAGTTGGGGAATTAGGAGGTAACAGGCTGAATTCTCTATCGCGTTGAGTGTAAATTGTAGATTCCACCCACGAGAATTCGTGGATCTGGAAAAGATTTGTTGGTTCTTAGCTTTCAAGTCTGCACCTAGAATAAAGTGGTTTCCTAAGGAATTATGGAAGGATTCGAATCGAATCTTTGAGACGGAATGCTTAGGAGGGCAGTACGCTGATGCGACGGTGATCGGACAAAGGACAAAGTCTTGATTACTATGGAGGTACACTCCAGGAAATCAAAGGAGGGAACTGGGATTAAGTGGTGGGAGAGGGACTGGTACACAATGACAGGAGCACCATTATGGGATTTGCCGTCTGGGTGTTCCGTACGGTGTGTTACGAATTGAGGTATTTTGAAGAACTGTTCAGTGGTCAGTCTAGTTTCAGTAATAAGAACATCAACGTTTTTGTCTTGCAATAAAGCTGTAAGTTCGTCAGTGTGATTTCAGACACCACTCGCATTTTAAAGGAGAATGGATAAGGAGTTAGGTGAAGTAATTTAAGGATTTTTTAAGAACGGAATTAAATTAGATACGTGATTAGTTAGTGGTGGTATTAGCGGCATAACGATGGATTTAATTTCATTGATGAAGGATGGCATCAAGCTGGTAAGGTCTGAGACATTTGATGGAGGAGGAATATGAGAAATTCGATCCGTATGAGGTTTTCGAGGGTTGGATACATTTTGAGAAATAGGTGGCTGTGGAATGGATTGAGGATTTTGAAGTATGCGTTGTTCCGGTAGGGCCTCGGCCTCGTTGTACTGGTTCCCACCTCCAAGTAAATGGACAAATGTTACATTGAAATCAATGATTTTTGAAGGTTGTCTTCTGCTTTTGATCGGCACAGCTGTTTCATGAAGATTTTTGGTATCGGGTTTTGAGGTTCTTGTAGATTTGACATCCTTGAAGCTAGCTGGGTTTTCCTTGAGGCACAGAGCACATACAGCGGGTGTTAATCTTGATCTTGTACATTCTTCTGACTTATGTTGTTCTCCGCATTTAACACAGCGTAGTGTGTGATGGTAATAGGTTCGGGTATGACCATATGCCTGACCATTATGGCACTGAACTATTTCTTCCTTAGTGTAAGGTTTCTCAACTCTTACTAGAATATATTACAATATATTGATTTCACATCTATTGAATATACATTTTTTTAACTCCTGCTGATGGTTTCACGACCACGAAGAATGGAGGCAGTGGAACTTTATCTTTTAGGACATTGGTGACTTGTCACACTTTACAGCCTACCTCCGACAGTTTTTCTTTGATAGGTTTAACTGGTTTAGAATTGTGTGGATTTCTGATTACAATCCTTAATTCTATCCTGGCGTAACTGACAGTAAATGTGTTTATCTGTGCACAGAGCAGTTAGAAATGTTTAATATGTTTGACAAATATTGTGGGAGGTTGTAGTTCTCTAGGTATAGGAGAAGATTCCATGGTTTCTTATTCATTGTGAAGGATCTGAAATGGATTTGGGGTGAAAAACGGCGATTCCTCAGTTATTCTTTGAGATTTTGTGCTAGACTGTGGCTTAAATCCTAAAGAGGTTGCCGAAGCGGTCGCTGGAGGAATTATTTTTTAATATTTTCATGGCGGGGTCTCTGTTTTGTGGGGGACGAGTTTGAACATGCAGATCTATATCATTTACAAGTAGCCTTAGAGGAAATCATTTGATGAAAATATTGAATTTCATAAAAACAAAATAAAAAAACATAATAATATAAGATCAAGAAGAGAAAAATATTTAAAAAAGTAACCAAAAGAAAAGCAAGCACAGGCTTTTGCGACCTATCAGCAACCAGCTGATATGAAGATGTTACCCTATTTTTACTTTTTCGAGACTGTACAAAGTAAATTATAACTTTACTTACTTACTGAGGTTTTCTCCAATATCCACTGCTGTGGTCTACCTGAGTAAACTCGCGAGTGAGTAAAAAGTGATTTCCTACGGATAAAAGCAAAGATCTAAGAGACGAATGACTGTCACCATCGAGAGCATCATCTAATTTCCCCTTCTCCATTTTAAAGATATATCTGCACATAATCTACATCACTACGGGAATGAGGTATTAAGTGCGGTAGATCTGACTAACACTGTTAATTAAGAAACTTTTTTGACACTTAAAAAACATTGGAAATTATCAATCAACATTAGTCAATCAAGGCCTCTCGGAGACCTTCCTACTAGAGTTGGTGTTTGAAGCGAACTATTCCTCGAAAAACGTCAACTTACCCAAACCAAGTTTAACCCAGCAGCTTTCAACATAAGAAGGACTACACCAGATCGAGGAAGACTACTTCTAAGAGGAAATATAATAAGACCAAGATGGACTGGTGGTGACCGAAGAGATGAAAATTTATTGAAATAATGATTTAAGGATAGGATATTCATAAGTCTACGTGGACATCGCCGGATGGACAAACACGGAATCAAATCGATCATGTTTAATACAAAACAGATGGCAAAGTAGCATAATTAACGTGAGATCGTATCGGGGTGCAGAATGCGGTTCTGATCATGAATTAGTAATCGCGAAACTTCGACAAAAACTAAATACAAAAAAGAGAACACCGAACTATATTCGTCCCGAGAATTTTGATTTAGTTAAATTGAACAACCTCGAAATTAGAAAACAATTCGCGATAGAAGTAAAAAATCGGTTCGAAGCTTTGGAATCTTCAGACGAGGAACACAAAGATATAAACAAACTATGGGAAGGGATCAGGGATAATATTAAAGAGGTCGGTAATTTATGTCTTGGAAAAATCGAAAATAAAAAGAACAAACCTTGGTTCGACAGGGATAATCAAGGGTTCGACAGGGTTAATCAAGGCGTGTGGAGAAGCGGGCGTTTCCAAAATACATCTTTTAGTTAAAAAGATCTGGGAAACTGAAAAAATGCCCGAAGAATGGAAAGAATCAATACTTATTCCGAATCACAAAAAAGGACCGAGGTCGGATTGTAACAACTATCGTGGGATCTCTCTTCTCCCAGTATGCTATAAAATATTCTCGTCAATTCTAACTAGTCGAATCACAGAATACGCTGAGGAAATTATCGGAGATTACCAATGTGGTTTTAGGCGGAATCGCTCGACTATTGACCAAATATTTTCCTTACGTCAAATATTAGAGAAAAAATTGGAATACAACGGTGTAGTCCATCAATTTTATATCGATTTTATTGGGCTGATGCGAAATTAATGCAGGTTTCCTCTATTGCAATATCTTAATTCCAATTGTGTAAACAAAGCTAATCCTAACATTGATCATTATTATACCAAAACAAACCTTATCTAATACCCTCTCTTTCACCATGAATTTGTTTAGTAAAATCGTTTTGTTCAGTGTGTTCAAAGGTCTTGAATCTAAAATGTCAAAGTGCGATTTTCGTCAAATTTATTTTTACGAATTTAAATTAGGGCGCAGCGCTGCGCAAACGGCTCGTAATATTAATGAAGTGTGGGGTCAGGGGGCTATTAATGAGTGCACGGTGCAGCGTTGGTTCCAGAAGTTTCACAGAGGAGATTTCGACCTCGAAGACAAGGAAGGTCGGGGCCGTCATCTTGCTCTGGACAACGACCAGCTGAGGTCAAAAGTGGAAGAAGACCCAACCAAAACCACACGAGAAATGGCGGCGGAACTCGGTGTGAACCAATCCACAGTTGTACGCCACTTGGAAGCAATTGGTAAAGTAAAAAAGTTGGCCAAGTGGGTGCCAGTAGTAACGCCAGACCACACGTTGCACAACCAACGCTTCGACGACTGCACGAGTTGGGCTACGAAGTTCTCCAACATCCGCCTTATTCACCTGACCTCTCTCCTACAGACTTCCACTTTTTCAGGCATCTGGACAACTTTTTGAGGGAGAAAAATTTTCAAAACCAGGACGACATTGAAAATTCTTTTCGTGATTTCATTGAGTCCAGGGATTCGGATTTTTTTTCTGGTGGAATAAGAAAGCTTGTTGAACGTTGGCAAAAGTGCATTGATTCAGATGGAAATTATTTTGATTAAATATATATGGTTAAAGTAAAGATATGGCGTATTTACAATACCTACTAAAAACCTGCATTAATTTTGCATCAACCCAATAAAAAGGCTTATGATTCAATAGACCGTCAGAAGCTATATAACATCATGATTGAACAGGGAATACCTAGAAAGTTAGTAAACCTAGTAGAGATGTGTTTGTCGGAAACATTCCATAAAGTTAGAATCGGTCATAATTACTCCGAGAGATTTGAGGTGCGATCGGGTTTGAAACAGGGTGACTCCCTTTCACCTGTGTTATTTAATATAGCTTTAGAATATGTCATAGAAAAGGTGATGTGTACCGAGAAAGGCTTAAATATGGGTGACAAGATTCCGGTTTTGGGGTATGCCGATGATCTGGTACTGCTAGGTGAAGACACGGAAACCATACAACTAAATACAAGTGTGTTAATAAAAACCGGTAAAGAAATAGGACTCGAATTAAATACCGATAAGACGAAGTATATGATCAGTAGCAGAAGCGGTGTCGATCTTGGTGATATTGATGTATCAGGTCATACTTTTGAACACGTAGAGAAATTCAAGTATTTAGGTTCAATTATAACTAGAAAAAATGAAATCCAGGAAGAAATAAAGTCCCGATTAAAGGTGGGAAATGCGTGTTATTATTCAGTTGCTAAGTTACTTAGTTCGCGGCTTCTATCTAAAAACTTAAAGATTAGAATTTATAAAACTATCATTCTTCCAACGGTTCTTTACGGATGTGATACGTGGCCGCTTACTTTAAAGGATGAACAATGGCTTAAGGTTTTCGAAAATAAGGTATTGCGTAAAATATTTGGTCCAAAGAGAGATGAGGCCACTGGGGAGTTTAGAAGGTTGCATAACGCGGAATTGCGGAACTTGCATCCTGTGAATATAATTGAGCTGATTGCATCGCGGAGACTCAAATGGGCGAGTAAAGTTGTTGGGCTCGATGACGAGCGGATTCCGAGAAAGTTGGTATTTGCTGATCCGACTGGTAGGCGTCCGAAAGGTAGGCCGAAGCGGAGATGGGAGGATTGCGTTAAGGCTGATCTCGGGAGCTTGGGCTTGAATGGTGAGCATTGGACGAGTCTGTGTAGGCGGAATTTGGTGGTATCGGCATCGAACCTTCGGGTTCGCTAAGCCTATTATTATTATTATTATTAATGATTTAAGGATAGTTATTACTAGCATATACATCTAATCCATAGAAATGTTTCCGACACCTATTTAACAGTGGGGCAAGGTAGGGGGAAATATTAACATAAAGAAAAAAGGACATATACTATATATATTTCGAATCAAATGGTTGGAATAGGTGCTATGTTATTTGGAACCAAAACGGACTCGTTTTGTACAGAGAAAATTTAGGAAGAAAATAAATAATTTTGAATAACGTAATGTTTGTTATAATAAGAAAACATTCATATTTAAAAAAAGGTGTAAATATAAAATAATAAAGTAAAGAATTAGGCATTAATTCAATCCAAGATTGTGCGCAAATACACAGATAATTATTTCGTTTTATCGGAGCTGAGAGTAGTTCAGGCGATGGCCGCTAGAATGCATTGCATTCTAAAACAACGCTACTAAAGAAAACGCAATTTAACAAAAAGTATAAACAAGTCCTTACCTTTTAATGAATTAATTCATGAATCCCTAACATGAATGTTGTAAACTACCTGATCCATTCGAATTAAAAGCAAATACGAATTAAGAGAAACATTTAAAACAGTTTTTTTGGTACTAATGGTTTAGAGTTTAAGTTGACCTTACAAAACTCATGGGGATAAATGAATATTTCAAAACCTCAAAACCAATTTGAATTTTCTTATATAACAATCGAAAATAATCGATAGGTAATTTATTATTTAGTCTTCGTTTTGTAATGCACTTCAAGGACTAACTATTAAGATTTAATACCACCAAATACAAATAGACAACTATACGCCCGAGACGTTACAAAACCCTTTTCATCAAAATGAGCTTACCAGAACAGCCACTTTATACTATGCATTTTGCACCTTTTTTTCGATTTTCTCGAAAACGGTTCCGACGATTTTAATCAAACTCGCTATATCGATGTAAAATTTAATGGGCTTTAATATCATGTCAGTTTTATTCTGATAAAAATAGTCTGACAGGGCTTAAATGCCGATATTTTAAATTTTCTTCTTCTTAAGTACCTTTAATTTTGTATATTTTATACAAATAACCATATCATCTAGTTAGCATTGATAAATAACAGCTAAATATGCAAGGTGAGCAAATTTGAAAAGCAACTAAAGGAGAAAACTGACAAAATATTTTGTTGATGTAATTTTTCGTTTTTAAACACAAGAACAGTAATATAAATGTGTAATATACCGTTGGAAAGCTAACGATTTTAGAAAAAAAATATTATCTAATAAACAAGAACTTGTAAAAGTTAATAGAGAGTGATAAAACTAAGTGATTGTTTTAGATAACAATATCATAGATTTTTTAATAAAACACATGTTTCTATACAAATTAAATTTAATTAATTCTTTAATGGTTTCACTAATTTTTATCTCTTACTGTTTTTGAATATTCTTTAATCGATTCTAAATACCGGGGTAAGTGAAATTCGTGTGTTGCCCACACCAGATTTTTATTTAATTAAATCTTTTATTACTCAGAAACCGGATCATTTTGACATGGTGACGAGTTCACCCATATATTCTTTTTTCGTTATAATGTCGCCCATCCCAACAGGGTTAATATGTGGTGTCCGCACTATATTATTTTAACATTCATTAAAAATTGTGTTTTTTTTTCTTTCTTCAAAAATGGAGCCAGAATGCATAATTTTTGGTTTCATAAAGATCATTTTTCGTACCAAGGCAAGTTATATTTGTATTTTTATTTATTTATTTTTTTTTTGTGAGAGAAGTTGGATCCATTGGAACAAAAACAACTGTTGTCTAGATAGGCTGACAACACGAGCTCATCTTTCCTCTGTTTATTGGCCTCGTGAGACTACCACCACTCTTCGGCCCTATTTTACTGCTACAGGCCCTGAAAATGTTTTCCAGTTAACATGGGAACCCTTTTGACTGAAAAACCGAGGGAAAAGGTGAATTTTTTATTTTATTTTAGCCTTCCGGTATAAATGTGTTTTTACCCCTGTGTGTAAAGGGCAACATAAAAAAAAAAACAAGGGATGTAAATTTTATTTTTATAAAAGCTCTTTGAACTTTTTTCGAATAATCTAGAGCTATATGAAGACTTATATGAAGTTCCCATAAATATATACTTGCGATTAATTGAATGCAATCACAACATAATGCTTTATTTTAAGAATAAATTAAAAGAAGATTAGTAATCAGTAGGCTTTTATTTTCTCAGAGTTTAGTAAACAAAACTCAACAGGACTGAAATTTAGTTTTGATTTATTTTTTATTATAAACTATAAAACGCCATTAAATTTTACTTTTATTTTTATTTTGTTCTTCATGCGATTATAGTAATCAAGAGTTTTAAAATTGTAAATTCAAAGACAGGATTTTTCAAGTATGAGGTTAAGAGGTGTGGGAAATACGGATGTCAGGTTCCAGTGACTAGGAAAGGATCCCAAATGCGTTTCACCTATTTTGATACGTTTTTTTAGGTAAAAACAAAACATTATACCATTAGACTCTGCAAAATATTAGGAGACAACGCTCCCCAGAAGTTGCGTGACAAAATCGGAGAGTTTGCCCGCGAAAACACATTTTATTTAATATCTCTAGTTATAGTGAAGGTAGAAAAATTACCTCAGTTCAAAGATAAATAATTTAAAAAAATAAGTCATTAAAATATTTAAGTTATACACTCGGTAATGACCCTATAAATATAAATAATCTCGTCAAAACAGTACTTATAATATGGCTTTTTAAAATTTATCCTCAGATTAAGATTCCTTTAAGAAAATTTATTAAAAGTACTGTTTTGCCGAGATTATTTATATTTATAGGGTTATTAGCAAGCATAAAACTTAAATACCTTAATGGCTTTTTTTTTTTTTTTTAAATTATTCCGCTCTGAAATAGGGTAACTGTGACATCTAATCTATTTTTCAACCTTCACGAGGATCAGATATAATAAATAAAAATTTGTTTTTTGAGTGCAAACTTTCCGTTTCTTTTGCGCGACTCCTGGGAGAGTTAGCATCTAATATTTTGTAGAGGACAATGGTTTAATATCTAGTTTTACCAAACAAAATTCATTAACATTGATGAGACACGTTCGGAATCATCTCCTTGTAAGTGATAATGAAATATAGTTTCAGATAGACAAAGGTTTTCTCAGTACCCTTGTTTATCTTAATGGACAAAGAAAATTTTGCTTTGAAAATACTTTTTTGTGTGGTCCTATTTCAATGATCTTTGGGTGCTGCATATGCCAAGTACAAACAACTAGTTTACCGTGACATGACATTCATTTTGAGATTGCTTCATCTTCGAACCAGTTTCTTTTCATGTCACACTTGTAGTAAGAATAAAGACAATCATCCGAAAGTGGATTTGTTTGTTTATTTATTTAACGTCACTTTATGCTACTATGGCTAATCGGACGACAAAGTGGGTTTAATACCGAGGCAAAGAGGATTTAATACCGAGGCAGTTACTCCAGCAAGACACTGTACATGTGCCTAGCATAGTACTGTGCAAGTTTTTATTTCTATTCGATATTTGTACATTCAAGGAAACCTAGCCAGTTCCGACTTAGAAAATATATCTATCAAGCGGCAAACGAGTTCCTAGAATCTCTATAGTTTAGTGTCATTCTAGGAACCCACTACAGTATAATCGCATCCTTAGAAAACAAAACAAAAAGCCATCATTAAGGTTTACCTCACTCACCTAATATCCCAATAACCATTACTGACCTTTTTTTTTTTTTTCTGTTTTGTGATTTACTTCATGTATTCTTTTATTTTCAAATTTTAAATTAATTTTAATACTAAATATAAGGTAATACGAACATTTGTATTCATGTTTATTGATTTATATACATGAAAAAATCCGACATATGCAGCTTTCTTAAGACCCAAGCTGCAAAGAGCTGGGACCATATTTGAGATTTAGAAGAACGTAATAAGTTAAAAACCATCAAAAAGGTCACCAAAGCATGGCATAGTTAAGATCGAAGCAATAGGAGGGAAAATTTTGTGATAGCTAAAGTGAGAATGGGGTATACATAACTAACACACTAATAGTAGTGTGATGTGTTCTTTGTGCAATAAGAAAGAAACAGAAAATACATTTCATTTCCTGGCTGCATGTCCGATTCTGTCTAAAATTAGAAAAAATTGTTTCGGAAAGTTCTCTAAAAGTTGATGATGTGATAAAATGTCTCAATGGTGATAACTGGGTGTCTGTATACAATTTTTGTAAAATTGCATGACCTTATAGATATAGGCTTCTAAAGGAATTTAATTATAATTGAAAACAAAAAATAACTCTAATGTGTAATATTATTGATATGATTGATTATTGTTATTTTTTTTCTGTTGTTTTAATTATAAGTTAATACAGTTAGAAGGTGAATAGAATAAGGAAGTAACCTGTTTGACTATTGTATAATTTTCTAAAACTTTTCAGATCGGCTCCGGGCTGACGGTCTAAAAGACCATAGTTCTACAAATGTTTTTTATATTTGTTTTTTATATTTTTTTATTTTTAATAACTAACACACAAATATTAATAAAAAGAACTAAACTACCAAAATGTGAATTATGTGATGTGCAGTTGACGACTGTCCATATTCTAGAGGAATGTCCATTACATCGAAAACACTTCCAAGCAAGCAAGAATAGAGAGAAGACTTCAAGAGTTACTTGGAGATAACAGCATTAAAATATGGAAAAGAATCTATATCCTCTAAAAGATATTTTTAAGAAGCTGTAGCAGAAAAAGAAAATATGTTGAAGGACACTGAAAACCTCAGCAGTTGAGTGTCCATAAAAACTCTACCTAACCCAACCTAAATAGAAATATATATAAATAGCTCGCGGCTTCTATAAATCAGCTTAAACGTTAGAATTGGTAAAACTATTATTGTTTGGACAAACCAATAGTTCCAAAAATATAGATATATACAAGAATTATAAATAATAAAACCTTTATATTTTATGACACAAAAATTAGCTAAACAATGCCAATCATACCATTGAAGGGAATTCACTAAGGAACAATGCATGATACATCTTAGAATATAACGACTAGTACACAGTTTGCCCCAAAAAAGTGCAATTAGAACAACTGTGCTACGGTTCTATACCGATGTGAATATTATATTTTACAGGATAATAATAATTTTACAAATAAGAAGAAAAAATATTTTAAATAAATAGCGCTGTTTAGGTTAGAAAAATAGGGATGATTTTATGACATCATCCGATTTCTCGCTTTCTGGCCCTTCAGAATTAATCAGGGATGTTTTTTTGTTTGAATAACTAGACATTTTTATTTCCTTGTTCTGCTCTGCATTTTAGGCTGTTAGGACGTTGCACGAGTAGGATGTATAACGATAAATTAAGTTTTTTGTAATGTGGATCAATACTTGTAGTAATAGCCCAATCCATCTAGCCTATTATGAGAACAAATTACGGTAATCTTCCTATCGAAGTCACGCTCTATTATCAAAAACTTTTCTTGATAATCTGTATTATCAAAGAGTAGAGAATTTTAATCTACCAACCTATCAAAATCTTGATAGGAACATCTTGAGGGGGCGTTCTCATATATAATCCCATCACTCTCCTTCTTTTTTTTTTTTTTAGACTTGAATATTATATAGTCATATAATGTATACCTCCTTGTAAAAATGATTAAATTATGATACCAATCAATCTGCTTATATTTCGTCGAAATGTATGCTAGTTCTAATAAATAAATAAAACATTTTCATAAGAATTTCTGTAGAGGATATTACAAAAAGACAAGATTCCAAAGTTACGCACATACAAAATCTTCTTGAAAAACTAACTTTGGGATGTTCATTGTGGAATGCCACGTCAGAAGTGATAACCTCATACCAGAGCTGTACAACTGGCAATGATTAGCCAAGCCCTCCTTACTAACATTAATAAGTTTTACGAGTGAAGAACTGCAAAACTCCAGTGTAAAAAAAAAAAAAAAACAAAAAAAAAAACATGTACCTCTGCAACCCATGAAGGATTTCGGTTCAGTACATATAGACATACATATATCAGTACTGTTTCTAGGCCTATGGCTGTGTTAGTAGGTGATTAGGCCAAAGTCAAACTCAGCCGCCAGGTTATTCCTCCAATTTTCGGATACCCATTTATTAGCTTGGTGTACTTAGGAGTTTTCCGAATAATCATTATTATTTAGAAGAATATATAATTATTATGACATATACCGGTTCGAAATCGGGATCGACTAGACATTCCCGCTCTCCTGTCACATAAATTATTAAGTATTAATCATATTAATTATTGAATTATACACAATAGATTAGGTTCGAGGCTGCAAGCAGGAGGGTCCTAAAAGAGCGGAAGTTAGTATAAAAAAAAAAACACCCCTTCACCCCTTGATCAGGGATTGGTTCACGGATAAGACCTAGAAGAAGACATACCCTGGAGCCTTCGACAGTACAACCACCATCATTTAGCCAAATAAAATTATGTATACTAGTTGGAATATATAAAAGTTAAAATATTGTCCACTCTACTAAAACAACCCGGGTTATTGGCCATGACTCCTTACCGGTCCTATTAAACTTGAGACACCCCTTCTCCACCGACACTCTTATTCAAAATATTCTTCTATCATTGCAGTCCGCTATAGCTTCTGATAGTACAGTTTATTTCCTCTGAGTACTGTGCTAAAGTTGGCAATCAATACGCAGATCGTGAGGCCAAATAATTGATAGCAGATGGCATTCCGTTTATTGGAGTTCCTGTTGGCGACTTTGTTTTTGTCATCAAACAACGAATTCAGATGAAATGGGGACAGATTTGGCACAACACGACTGACAAAAAATTAATCGAATTAAGAAGTGATATCCCCTATTGGCATTCGTCCCTACGACACAGGCGAAGAGAAAAGATTATCCTGACGCGCATTGGAAAAACCCGACGAACGCATGGCTCATGGCACGAGAATCCCTACGGACTGTTCAACGTGCTGCAGTCCGATTACAGTGAAGCACATTTTGATAGAATGTAGGGATTACGATAGAGCACATTTTGATAGAATGTAGGGATTACGATAGAGCACATTTTGAAACAGACGCTGACTTACACACACTGTTCTACAAAATAACATACAGACAACTGAAAAAAAAAACACTTTTGGCTTCTTACGACAGACAGACTTGTACAATAGACCACAATATGTAAATTTTACTATAGTGAGATGAAAATGACCTAAGTGGGTCACGCCTCGTGGGGGGGGGGGAAGGGGAAGGAGGGGAAAGAATTATGTATAGTCTTATTATTGTAATTTTGTTATAAATAAATCATTTATTGAATTATTTCAAATGTGTCAGTTAGTTGGATATCACATAGCCCTTTGGAAAGGATTCAAATTGTAATTCCCTATGAAATTAAATAAGTCTGGGTAATTATGTTTTATAATTACCCGTGTCTTATGTACGAATCATCCATAGATACTAAGTTATTGATATTAAATATTAGAGTCAAACGATTGAATGTCCACCTTCAAAACATGAATCCTGTGGGCCAAGGATCAAAATACAATTTTTTAGAAAACCCGAGCCAAGTAAGCGTGACTCAAAATTTTAAATTCATGTATGCTCGCCCATTGTTCCCCAGATTCGCCGCCCATTACAACGGCCCTTTTGCGGTTAACACGCGTGGGTGAGCCGGAACCGTAAACCCCGCGTGAGGCGCAATTGTAAATTTGTATGAAGCCTTTGAGATAAAATGACTTCAATGGAGTGAAACAAAAGGCAGGGGTCCGGGAAGGTCCATCTAATTAGCTCTTAAAAGGGACCTCTTCAAGTTTCGCTCAAACTTTAATCTAGCATCAGTAAACAGGCTGGGTGATGACTACAGTATTGAATCTCCAATGAATGCCTTGTAACCCCGTCCTTGAAATATCTCTACCACTTTCCTTCCTAGGAGTGGTTCACTTATCAAAAATAGTCAATGTCATATTTTTTAATAATAGGCTTACCGAACCCGAAGGTACGATGCCGATACCACCAAACTTCGCCTGCACAGACTCGTCCAATGTTCACCGGTCAAGCCCAAGCCCTCGAGATCAGCCTTAATGCAATCCTCCCATCGACGCTTCGGCCTACTTTTCGGACAGTAGGCACCAGTCGGTTCAGCGAATACCAACTTTCTCGGAATCCGTTCCTCACTAAGCCCAACAACTTTACGCGCCCATTTGAGTCTCCGCGATGCTATCAACTCAATTATATTCACAGGGTACAAACTCCGCAATTCCGCGTTGTGCAACCTTCTAAACTCCCCAGTGGCCTCATCTCTCTTCGGACCAAATATTTTACGCAGTACCTTATTCTCAAAAACCTTAAGCCGTTGTTCATCCTTTAAAGTAAGCGGCCATGTTTATATGTTATACGTCATATTTTTTAGGATATATAATATTAATAATAATGTCTTTATTAATTAAAGGGCATTAACTTCCATTGGCTCCGCCTAAGGCTCTTCTCTTCGTTTATACTTGAATGGACATTGCCTGGTAATATGCTCCTCAAGTATTTCGTACGAGGATTCCCAGGTTTCTCAAAGCAAGGCACTGCCGCGCTTCTCTTCTTCCACGTTTTCGTAGCCCTTCCTTTCTTTCGTAGTAATCACCATCTCTTCTTTCTTTCATAACCCGTTTTCACAGCTCTGGGCTTTCGAGAGGTTACACTAGTCTTCTTAATTACTAGCCAAGGGTTTTTTCATTCATTTAGATGAAGTTAAGCACACTCCTTTTGACCCTGCAGACGAGCTTTGATTAAACCAAAGTCCTCATAAGAACTGGTTCATATCGCCGACTTCTCCTATGAACATCGCTAACTACGAGACAGACTTCCTTAAGATCTGTAAGGTGGCTGTCTGCACTTTCATCCATGGCAAGGTGATAGGGTATGTCTCGACAATGAAACGATTTCCGCCTCCACCGGTGCATTTATAATAGATGGTCGTAATACTGATTCGGCCATTTTAGCATTATTGATAACGAGATGCCGGGTTTTGGCTCCTGTAAAGTTATGACAGAGTAAAACACTAGGTAGAACGGCCTCAGAAATTATGTTTGTCTTTTTATGAGACATCAATTATTCATTCAGTAATTGTTACTAAATACTAAGCATAGATTTCTGTATAATTATAAAATTAATCTAATACTTTTATCCTGGCTGATCAAATATATTACCATAGAAATAAAAGTCGCTTAATAAATAAAATCAAATAAAGAGCCATAACACATTGACTTACTTTGTTAAATGTTATAAATTAAAAAAGTAATAGCTAATATAAATTAGTTTGTAATAGCTAATATAAAACTCGAAATTTAGTTTTTACCGAAACTATAACAGCTTTCACGAATTCATATTTATAGAGCTCTATTAATTCATTGTCCTTTCGATAAATATCGTCAAATTCAAAATGTCCAGTGGCTATATTAAGATCTTAAATCCATTAAAACACATAAACTATAGACCAACTTCTCGAAAGTTACAAATTTAGCAGAACTAGTTATCCTGGGCAAGGAGTTATTATGCCACCCTTAAAAATTATGATCCGATATTTTGGCAGTTTATCATTATGTTAGATCTTATGAAGAAGTATTTGGGAGAATTAAGTATACTAAATCTATTCACTAAATATTCTCAGCCGGGAAAAAAAAAAAATAGTTGTTACAATCGATGGTTTTATCATTCATATAATATGGGAAACAGGGTTAAAAAAACTACGCCCTTCTTTTTTCATGAAAGATAGATGGCATACAAGAGAGGAAAATTGGAGAGTTGGATTTATATCATCAACGAAAGAAACGCACAAACAGATCGATTTATAATTAGCTTTATTGTTACAGTAACTTTTTATGATGTTACATTTATTGACAGGTGTGAATACAAAACTTTGAAGATAAAAAAAAAATTATTTGTTTATAAATATATTTTAATTTTACTTATTTTTGTAATATATTTAATATTTAAATTATATACATTTTAATCTTTATAACAGTATGGCTTCCTGGGCCGTAGAAACCTTCGCCCTGTGGTGATTCAACTTCTCCTTTACGACATTTTTGTGGCGGACACTATTGATAAATTACAGCAAGCGGTGACTGAATGGCAAGATCTCAGCCGAAAAGGAATGAAAATAAATACCAGCAAAAGCAAGATACTACAAGTGGGAAGACAAGTGGAAGATTTATATATATAATAATATATATACTGTAACGGAGAGAAATTGGAAGTTGTTACGAATTTCATCTACCTCGGCACAGTAACAGAAAGATCTGGGAAAGTAGACTCAGAAATATCAAATAGAATTAGGAAGGCGAATGCAGTTTACAATCAGATCTGCAATAATGTAATAGGGGAGCGATTGGTGGGTAAAGGTGTTGAGCTCCATATCTTCAAGTCAGTATATTTGGCGATACTCCTGTATGGAACTGAAGGCTGGATATTGACGGACCGGCAGGAGAGCTGAGTCACAACTGCTGAAATTAAGTTCCTGCGGAGAACGACAAGAAGAGATCGTGCCAGAAATGAACGGATACGACAGGAACAGGAGGTTGTGCCGTTAAAGGAAATTCTGCAAACACGTCAGTTGAAGTGGTTCGGCCACGTTAGAATGGAGGAACACAAAGATCCCCTAAAAAACATGGATTACGTGCCAGATGGGAGAAATCCTCGGGGGCGACCAAGGATATCCTACCTGGAGTACTTTGACAAACTTCGCCGAGGAAGAGGGAAAGATGTTGGCCAGGCCAGGAACCTAGCTGAAAATAGAGAGGATTGCAGCCCGTGGCTAAACGCTCCCCTAATACGGCACTGTAGGGAGAAGTAAAATAAGAAGAAGATGGCATTATAATTATTATATATTATTTTAAATTTACATTTTTAATATTATATATAAATATAATAAAATGCGTAAAACTATAAAATATATATATTTTTATTATAGATTTTTTTTCTCGAAAATTGATAAGTTAATTGTTTCGTAAAGATGAGAGGGCGATAAAAAAATGGAACAAAAATAATGATTCTTTAATGTCGTTAGATATTAAGAAATTAAACAACTAATTGTGCTGATTTTTGAATTATTTTTCCAAGCACTGTGAAATAGCCACCACATTATTATTAAGTAAAAAGGTGGGGAGCTTGAAAAGATATTAATACAAATGAAGTTTTCGTATCCGTATCTGAAGTTGACAAAATCTATTGGGCCAAACGAGGTTAAGGCAACTGTAAGCATGTGTAATCTTAATCCAAAGTGGCAATTAAATATATACTCAAGACAAAATATATTAATAGCAGTATAAAAATCTGACGCGGGAAAGACACAACTTTCCCTTACCTTCGTTATTAAAATCAATTTAAGAATTTTCAAAAACAGTTAGAGATGAAATAAGTGAAAATAATAAATAATCAATGGAATTGAATTTATATAGAAACGTGTGTTACATTGAATAACAATCATTTAGTTTTATTGGCTTTTTATCACTCTCCATTATTCTGTTTTACAAGCTTAAGTATAAGATAATATTTTTTTATAAAATATTTAGCTTTCCAACGGTACATTATACATGTTATTATTGTTATTAATTATGTTTAATGTAATCTTATAGCAATAATTATTGTCCATTGTGACAGATTGTAATATATCCGAATAAATAAATATTTTCAGAACTAAAAAAAACTTATGTTTAATAACAAAAAATTGCATACAAAAATATGTTTGCAGTTTTCTTCTTTAGTTGGATATTGAATTCGTTCAACTTATATATTTACCTGTTTTTTTATAAATGCTAACACACAAATGTACACAAATAATGGTACTTTATAGGTAGAAAATTTAAAAAATCGGCATTTGAGCCCTGTCAGACAATTTAAATCAGAATGAAACTGATATGATATTAAAGCTCATTAAAGTTTACCTTGATATATCGAGTTTAATCAAAATCGTCGGAACCGTTTTCGAGAAAATCGAAAAAAGGTGCAAAATGCATGGTATAAAGTGGCTCTTCTGGTAAGCTCATTTTGATGAAAAAGGTTTTGTCACGTCTCGGGCGTATAGTTGTCTTAAATATGAAATTTCAGTTTCATAGGACTTACCGTTTCCGCCCGGGAGTTACCACACACACACACACACATACACACGTTTTTGCGGGACTTGGTTATTTGGACTCAGGGGACCCTAAAACGTGTATTTCCGTTGAAAACTGGAATTCGAAAATTTTTATAAATTTTTTTGAAAAATCGTAAAAAGGTGGAAAATGCATGGTATAAAGTGGCTCTTCCGTTCTCTCTCTTTCTCACTCTCTCTCTCTCTCTCTCTATATATATATATATATATATATATATATATATATATAATTGAAAACCGGATTCGAACGTTTTCACCATCGCAATACTTTCCCATACTATATGTTTCATATATAGGTAAGTGAAAGTTAAAAGGAATTATTTAGATGATATGTTTGTTTTGTTTAGGTTAAAGGCGTACAGCTTGGTCATCAACTCCCGGTAGTTCATTCGCGGTTTGATTAGCGGTTACTTTAGATAGAGAAGGGTCTGACAACAGGAGAGGACGCCCAAGTCCCCCGTATTAAAAAAGAGTAGCTGTGTCAGAATTGAGGATACGATAGTTGTTCGAAGGGTGCGGATAAAAACCACGCAGTCCCATGCCTGTTACTTACATTAGTACATTCCACTAATGTTCACAATGTGGTATCCATGCTTGGAAAAGTCCAAATCCTATTAACTCCCCGAAGCTAACGCACCCTGGCGGACGAGTGGCGTCTCTGTTTCGATGATATGGATTTGTACACGTTGAGAAATTGAAATATTTAGGTACAATAATCACTTGTTTCGTTTTCCAAGAATGTAAATGTACAGTGACTATCCGGCACTTCTTTGCTTGTTGAAGATATAAGACGTCCTAAGTAACAGCCTAGGGAGTTAGGGAGGGTTCTAACTGGGTGAGCCATCTTTCTTTTTCTTTTGTCCTATTCCGTTTTGTTCTACAAAACCATGAAGTAGAAAATCTCAAGAAGGTCCCCTCGCAAAAATGCAGAAAGAGGAGAGAAGAGAGACTTCATGGATACCCCTGCTAGAGACAGCAGTTTCATCACCATCTCAGGTTAATTAAATTACTAACACACTAACCGTAATATAATTTCAGGCCAACCAAAGATTAAAGGTACATTTTTTACTTTATAAGTTTATTTTCATCAGTACTCAATTCAATCTGGGCCAGTTTTTATTTAATTAGCTCTCAACATTTTATAAAGTCCACTTTTTCAAAAAGGATAATTATCTAGACATTAAGTGGGGGACGGCATTTCTTTTTACCTATGCCGATGAAACTTGCGTACTATCAGTTACTAACTATCCTAGTATTGCCTCTCAAACTCTCCAACAAAGAGACCTTGAGGTATGGTGTCAGAATTTGAGAATTAAAATCTATTCAAATAGATCCCATCTAATTACCTTTACCCTTCGTCGGAAACCTATGAAATCCTGCCCTACAGTGTCCTTTAATGATATTCCGCTTGTCCCGGTTAAACGGTTTCGTTATTTAGTCCTTCTGCTTGACAAATGTATTACATGGAATCCGCATACAAGACTGAAAAGACAAGAAATTGCTCGCCGATTTCGGTTACTTCAACATTTATTTAACAGACGCTCTAACCTTTCTATTAACTACAAAAGACTCATTTACATGACAATCTTTAGGCCTATCTGGACCTACGGAGTTGAGCTTTGGGGCTCTACTAAAGCAGTAAGCTTTTCCCGAATCTAATCCTTACAACCCAAACTCCATCGTAAAATCCTTAACGCTCCTTACGCTGTGACGAATAAAATCATTCAAAAAGACCATAATGTTCCATATGTTTCTGATTTGGCCCGTACCAGGTATCACTCCTTCCATGAAAAATTCCACTCCCACTCTGATCAACTAGTTTCAATTCTTGCTTCCTTTTTGATTCCTGACGATTTGCCGAGGCGTCTGAAAAGAAGATGGCCTCGAGACCTTCTTGTTTAGATTCACTACTAGATTGCTTCTAATGGGCAGTTTCTCCTCATTTGTTTTTATCATGACGCATCATATTTACTTGTATTAAAATATACAATTGTCAATTTAAAAAAAAGAATATAGAAGTGGGAATAATTACACTAAACAGATTACTAGAAAAAAAAACAAAGCGTAAACAATTTATGTCATTTTTCAGTTTTAAAATTGCTTAGCAGGGAACTATTTGAAGGGACTGGAAGGACACAATTACATAACTATATCATCTTACAGTTCTTACGACTGCGAAAAAGATTCGCTGACTGAGAAGGATGAACTTTATGTTATTGTTTAAGAACAAGATATTACGTAGAATGTGTAGTACGAAAAACGTCGGTTCCACTAGAAAATTTAAGGCTACACAACGCAGAGAATTAAGGCCCATCAACTTCGTCCGTATCATTGAGATGCTTAACTAAGATGTAGGTGGGAGGGTCGTGGCATTCTTACAAATTTGACCATGAACAGAATTATGTAGGTACCGATTTGTGGAATCTTTTTATTAATAATTTTTAGATAAAATATTAATCTAGAAAAACAACATAAATATACAAGTCATTATCAAGGCCGTCAAAAAGCCATTCGATCTCCACACCGGAGAATCTTCTGGGGGAAAAAAAGAAATAGTGTCTCTAAAAGGGTTCCAGAAAAACCACGAAAGGGTCCAATAGAAAAAGGTTGAGCTTTTGAGGTTTCTCTGTCGCGATGTCCTACAGGAGGAGAGAGCAATTCAATCAAACATTCCAGAAAGAATTCAATTTCCTAAAGATATCTTTATTTAGGGAGAAAAGTGGATTTTATTTTTTGTTTTAATAAAAGCCTCGAAATTGAATTATTTCTGTTCCGAGAGAGGGGACACTCGACATCAAAGAATCTTTCTGGTTTTGTTTTTAAACGTCATTATGAGTGATGGATACTATAATGTTACAAAGTTTTAGCCTTTATTTAATTTTTTTTTTTGTTTTTTTTTAGAAGAAACGTAATGGAATGACTAATTTTATTAACTGCATTAACTATTATATGAAAATTCTAAAAATTTGTTATTTTACTATCAATATTTTACATGAGAAATACAATTAAAAAATATGTAAAAATCAATTATCCCCGGGGTCAAAGGATTGTAATAATAACAGTAAAAAAAAAAAAAAATTAACAGATAAAATTATGCCAGAAGACATGATATAATTATAATTCTCAAAATTTAGTATAAATTATTACCTATTAAGAAGGTCAAAGCTAATAAAGTTCTTGAATAAATCAAAAGTAACTGTAGATATATAGAAAAACGTATTAATTCTCTAATCTCAAGCCTTCTAGACATAGAAATGAAATTCTACATATGTTTTGTGCTTGAATATTTATATTGTGTTTTTTATTCCATCTACATTCCACTTCGTTATTATCTAAAATGACATTTTGCTTTCTAGTTAAGTGTGAAAATGCATCTGTGTGTTTTCTCATGAAGATAAAAAAAACAAAAAAAACATGATTTACTAAATTAAAAAGTTAAATAAATCCAGAATAAAAGTATATGTATATGAATTTGCAAGCATACACACATACACGCGCGCACACACACACACACACACACACACATAAATATATATAAACACACACACATATATATATATATATATATATATAAGAAATCAAGAAAAGGCAAATGCTTTCCTCATCTAACTTAAAAAAAAACAAATAAATGAAAGGTACGGCAAGATTAAATAGCGATTTGATATCATGAAAAAAAATTATAAAAATAAAACGCTTCTTTAGCATATTGTGGAATACGTTATCGTGCAATTAAACATAATAATTTAAAATTAGAAAGTGTATTATAAATAAATAAAATGCTCCTTTAATTTAAGCAAAGAAATCATAATTGTATGCCACAAATAATTCGATATTTTGTCATACAGTTTTATGTCGTACATAATAACATCTGATTATTTTATAGCAATAATAAACAAAGATTAAAAGTAGGCTGAGTAAAATGTTTTAAATATAAAATAAATATCCCTATTACAAAAGCATGACTACAATGCAGTAAACATGTCACATATATAATTCTTTTAATTTACATATTTTTTTATTTGCACCTACCACGAATAACAATTAAATTAGATTAATTAATACATTACATAAATGGAGGATGTTGATATTTTATTCATAGGATGAACTGAAATTAATTATATTTATTTGTTAAAGATATAGATCTTGTACAAATTCGAATAAATGTGCGAAATTTTCACTTCACACACGTAAGCCTGAAATTGTTATTGTACATGTCGGATAACAATAAATATAAACAA
Organism: Piezodorus guildinii; assembly: GCA_023052935.1. Lineage (NCBI taxonomy): Eukaryota > Metazoa > Arthropoda > Insecta > Hemiptera > Pentatomidae > Piezodorus > Piezodorus guildinii. The sequence goes on from CM041293.1 coordinate 71,781,313, forward strand.
TCAATGATAAATACAAAAAGAACCATGAGAAAAACATTATAAGAAACAAATATAATGGTCTGAATTAACTGATATACACGATGACACTCGATTGGTGCGTGAGCCATCATTTTAAGGAATGGATGAGTTCTATAACCTGATATTTTATTTACAGATAATATTATATAAAATTAATTTTGTATAAATTAATAATACGAAACTGGTACCTACAGACAACGAAATATTGAAAACTGGAAGGCGTGAAAAGCGAACAGGTGTAGACTGGGAGAGGGAGGTGTGTCCACTGGATGAGAAGAGTTCGACCCGGACAAAAATCGATCCCATTTCCCATGACAACTGCTCCTTTATGAATAGCTAATCAGACTAAATGGCACAACCAATTCTAAGCACTTTCACATACATTAGGCTTCGTGTACAAACATTTTCCATTTGACTAAGAAAGTAAAAGTGAGGTGATCAAACTATAAAAGTATTTGGCGATTATTTTCTTGATAGGAACACACTAATAACCTTAAACCAACAAGAAGTATGGCATGGAATACGTGATGACGAACACAGTTCATTTCTTATTTAGTTTATGTTCGATCTTAAGAGGGGGCAGGGAGCAATCCCATGGAAAAAAACTTTGGATAAAATAATTACGAGTTCTCGTCTCAGTGCCGGGTAAGAGGGATTTTAAAATCTGGCATAAATCTCCCTACTCTCCCCATAGTCCGAGAAAATCCCGTATAGCTCTAAAGAAGAGGAAGAGCTGAACAAAAGAATTAAATAAATAAATGATTGATTTTGAGAGACAACAATAAATGTTTTTGTATCATGAAATACATGTTCTATATTTAGGAATAAGTTAATTCCTCTCTAAAAGCCACATATGAAACCCAACGAAGGAGAGAAGTCGATAAATAAGGAAAGTCTTAATACTTTTGATCAAATATAAATGTTATTCATAATTATTATTACACGTACAAACGTTTTTCAAGAAGAGACTACAGAAATGAATCATTTTCACCAAAAATGATCACAAAGAAATAAATACATAAATGACGATAGTAACCTATGAAACTATTAAAGGTTTTAACGAAGCTAGTGGCTCGAAACTTGTTCGATGTGAAATATAAATTTAAATACAAACCTTGGCCGCCAGTATATCTTGACAATATCCAAATTCCTCAGACAGACCCAATACAATACAATCACGGCTTGGCATTCGACAGAAGAATGACATGGTATCCACCCATCAAGAACAGACAGATACTGCTAAATAAAGGACTAAAGGTTTTATACTCACTACACTCAACACGTAAATTGACGTAAATTGAAAACTTACTCTTACCTACTGCTCTTTTACACTTCACAGGTATACGGGACAGCAAAAAAAATATACTTATGTAAAATTAAAATTTTCTAATAAAAAAACATTCAGTTGTCTAAAGCTCAACCGGTCGTATAGGCTATATGTCGCGCGATGTGCTTTTCTAGGATTCTACACCGCGGTTCATAATATGCTTTAGGCTAGAAGTCATCATTTATAACATCTAATTTTGTGTTTTTCAAATACGTTAGAATGATCTAACCAATGCTTTTTGGGTGTGATAGCTAACTAATAGGTCTATTGTAGTCAGTATCATCCGTTGGTTTTGCAAAATTTCGAAGTGGAAACAATATGTTTATATAGTGAGTATACCTTAGCTAAAAATACCCATATAAACAAATTTCTTATCAAATTATAATTTTACGAAAAAAAATGGTTTAGGAAAAGAGAATGGAAGATTCTTTTAAAAAAAATCTTAAGTCGGTGGAATCAGTTTTACACATATCTTCGAAATTGGCGATACCTGTATTTCATATACTAAAATGTAAATAAACGTTTGTATTTACATAATTTACAAAATAATTACAACAAATACCTTATAAAATAAAAAGCTCGCAAAATAATGGCGATAATCCGTCTGTCGAATTGACCCTTTTTTACACTTTGCGTGTTGCCATACAAATTCAGTTTTATATGTTTTCATCAATGATTAAATGATGATTGTTGTGGCTTCATAATATACTTGTTATTAATTTTACTATAATCAGGTTTTGCCGATTAAAGAATATAAAGATGCTCAAATAGACGGTTATTTATTTTGAGCGAAAATGTGTGGGTGTTGCAAGTTTTTGTTTCTTTGAAAATCACATGCTGTAGCTTTTGATCAGATATGCGGATAAAAGCAAAAAATCGTCCTAATAAATCATGATCTGAAATTCTAAGACTTCTTTACTCCCTACTGCAGTTATTATGTTTGAAACTTAATAGTTTTACTCAGCTGAATGTTACCACTAACTTCGCTTGTTATTAACATAATGTTAATCTGCAATGCGATACTAATTTAATCTGTCAAGTGAGAACTATTGTTTCCCATTACCAAAGTTTCATTTTAGTTTGGTTACTCTAGGTATAATCTAAACTAAGTTGTTTATTTTAACTAATTTAGCAAGTTTTCTTATTGTTGTATGATAATACCTGAGTTCTAGAAACGTCAAATAGTGAGTTACTACAATTTGAAGGATTCGTAGTTTTGTTATAGAGTCTTACTAGAGCATTGAACATAACTATAAAGGAGAAAAGCAACCCAGTGGTGGCGTTAAAAAAATATTCTAAAATAGAAGGTGTCCGGGCCATCTTATTTTCACTCGCCTCGTATCGTTATCAGGAATAGAAGAGGAAGTAAGGATTAAAACAAGTCAGTTAGCTACCTCGTCTGGACCAAATCAGCAACATATGGACCATCAAGGTCTTTATGGATAAATCTATTCCTCAATAAGTAAGGAGCATGGAGGATTAACGATGGATTTTAGATTGTAAGGAATGGATACGGAAGAATTCGATGGTTAAGAAGAGCCACACAGCATTACTTCGTAAGCCCATATCGGCCTTATGATCGTTGTTCAAGCCCAAATTTACAATTAATTATATTTTTATTTATTGTTGTCAAGATCACATATGTTCACCTCAAGACTTTTTCTAGTAGGAGCCGAATTGAAGGACGCACCCAGGTGGTAAGATTTCATCTTTCTCACCATTCTTATTTTAGCCACCTAACAGTCTTACGGGGAAAAGTTTGTTTTTTAATTCAGAAAAGCGTCTTGCCCCAACAATAGTCATGTTGATTAACCTTTTATAGTTAAGTGGATGGTTTGAGCGTTTGTTTAGTGTTGGAGTAGCCGAAAACGTTGGACAGTTTCTTATTATATCAGTCTTGTATGAGGATTCTAAGTAATGCGTTTGTCAAGATAAATTCCTAGGTATCACATATGTTCAAGCGCGACATGCGAACAATTAATTTTAAATTTATAACTCCTAAAATCTTAATAGTTCTCACACGCATCATTCAATAGGGCATGCAGACCTCAAATATTGAGTAGGATTTTTAAGCTTTATAGACAATTAGTGATCTTTATATTCCTTAGTGTAGCATGATAAATTAATATTGGTTTTGTTGTCTTAAGCATATTATATTTATTTCTCTAAAATATTTTAAAGACATTTTTTTTTATGCTTCCTTTCTTGTTTTTTTCAGCTAAATTTATCTATTTCATCTATTTTTTGCTATTAGAAAGTATGCATACAGTGTTTACACTAAAATATTGTAGGTATTTATATTTGCAGAAAGTATTTTATTTCAGTTTAAGTTATCACCTGAAGGATTGTATAGACCAGACTCGAGTAGGAATTAGTTAAATATTTAGAACGCCTTGTTCAAAATCGGGTAAACGGCGAAACGGATATACAATACCCGCATGACTGACATGTCTTGTTGGCTTTGTTCCGGAGCATCGTAGGCGAAGTAAGGCGACACCGTTAGCTGAAGCGACTGATCTGGAACTATGAACTAACCTCATCTTGGAAGTTTAGCTGTCTCTCAAGGTATCAGCTAATATTTGCTGACATATAATGTACTTTTGGCCTTTTTATTATAAACTTGGAAATAGTTTTTTGTTAATGGTATTTTTCATTATCAAAGAATAGAACATCAATAAAATAAAATAATTAAAATGACAATTCAGTTTATTAAGAACGCCTAGTTTTGTGAAAAATACTTACCAAATTGAATTGCATCTTTATTTATTTTAATAAGCGTTACTAAACTTGCGAAATAATTGTTGAAGGAAATACCATAAATACCAGCGTTCATGATTTGACATTGTTGAAAACACTCCTCATTCTTGTGTGTATAAAATGATCCAGTATCATTCGTATTATAAACATCGAAATAACTTAACTATCTTTAGTAGTTAAATTCTGGAAGGGTTGTATAGGTTTGTCTCCTACATCTTAAAAGACGGGTATAAAATAATGTTTTTAATGACAATATGCAAATACTTCACTGGTTGTTCAGGCACAACCTTCCGCTACAATGATATTCTGTTGCACTTTAAGTAATTCAGAATCCAACATAAATATTGATATTCATTTTGCTAGATTGATTTGTCTTCGAACAGTTATTCGTTAATTTTTTCATTACCTTTGTTGTACGCGAATTAAAATTAATAATATTTCTTTTGGATATATAGGTTGAGCCTTGGATACAGCACAACTGTTTAATTAGACTGTCTTTTGTTATATCAAGCGCCAAATTTGAATTGAGATTTTGTCCCGGTGTATTTTGTAGTCCGTGACGATATATGGTGATATACGGTTACCGGTCACGATAGAGGGCCTCAATTTAAGAATTTAGGAACTCCTAAGTTCTGCAAGAGAAAATTTAGGAACAGCTGGAGGAGACTGCCGAACCACAGCAGGCCCGTTCAAGAAGTCAGGAAACAGGCGACTAGGTAAGCTGTCTATCTTAAATTTCCTTGTAAAACTACTTTGGAGATCCCTTATTGTAGGAAAAATCTAAATTTAAAATTTTACTTTTATTTTTTATACAGTCCACAACCAAAAATTTTTTAATTGGTACAATTATTACCAACCTTCGTTCGTAGATGAACACATATTGAAGTTTCTTTTATAATTTAAAATATATCTCATTTGAATAATATAATTTCTGGACGTTTTTTCAAATATTCCACACAATTAAAAAAAATGGTCTGGCATCGCTTTGGAAATAATCCACGTTTCTGAAATGTTATCTTAACAAATTCTTACCCTCTATTATGGTTTCTTTCAACTATATACAATTGCCGTTGTAGAAACTTAAATTCTCAGAATTCATCGTTTTCTCGAGAAACAAGCACTGATTTTTGTATAATATTAATTAAATGTCAGAGCTAGTTGGAATTTAAAATGAGATCGTTTTTTTTTTTTCTTCTTCAGATTTTGTATTCACACATGTCGATCAGTGTTGACAATCAGCGAATTAAAAAATATTATAATAGTCTGGCGTGATAGGCATGATGCTCAGCGACAACTCATACTAGCGTGCTTCCTATTACTCTTTTTTCAGCTTTGTTGGAGTGTTGTGCTAGACACGTTAGTTGTGGCCGGGTATTAGTTTGTTGGTGTGTCCGTGTAAGTTGTGAAAACGTTTGTAGAGGGTCCAAAGCTGTTCACTGTAGAGTATTGTTGCTAACGTACCATAGGCAATTTGTTATAGTTCTGAATGTTTTAGATTGGAAAATTTGAATTTTTTTACTATCTTTTTGGCCTATATCTGTGACGCATCAAATGGTTTTCAGTTAGTACGTGTAATTGTTCATTTTTTTTTTTTTTTTTTTTAATTTTAACGTCTTTAAGTAGTGAGTATAAACGTTGTAGCCTTTTGTTTAGCGTTGTCTATCTATTCTTCATGTGTGGCCCTAGTATCGTTTTAGTAAGATTATAGAATGCACACGATTACAAAGCGGCTACCATGATCGATATGTTCGTTGTTGTTTTGATTTTAAGGGCAAAAAACTGTGAGTTGTTATTATTGTCCAAAACAACTTCAGAAGACGATTAACTTAATATGATGACTAAATAAAAAATTAATTAAAAAAATGATCGATTCTAAAAGGACGAAATCAATACAAATAAATAAATAAAAGAACAATAGGTACAATAAATATTGTGATTTAATCGGAACTGCAAACATAATGATCAGCAACAAAAAGTAAAATAAAAAGTGTGTGTATTATAAAAATGTGCGTAAAATAACCTGAATGTGTTAAATGAGCTGATATAAACGAATGTTCTTCACCAATTGAATGACACCGTCGACGGCCCGATCATTATCGCTTAATGCCTCAGAGACTTCACGTGGTACTCTACATTTTACAAATATCCTACTGTAACGAGGACACTTTTCGATATGTTCGTTATATATTAAGTATAAATTCAAGTCGAATCAGTGTCGAAAGTTGTAAGAGTAGACTTTTGTTCTAAAGTTGGCGCAAGTTGTTACAGTGAATACAACACAGGATTTGTAGTGTCCACTGTTACGAAACATAAGAAATCTTGGTTATCAAAAATATTTATATTTAGTAAGAGAATTCAACGACCAAAAGAACCTAATGTGACTATGTGTCTAGGTATTCAAAATATGAAACATTTGGTTTATCTCTAGTGTAAAAAAAAGGCCCATAAAGTAATATAGTTTTGATTAAGATGTAGATAAGATTAGTAGGAGTAATCTAGGTATTCTGTAACCGTGAACAAACACAAATAAGTATATTTAAAAAAAAGGACTTGATTTAAAAAACTAAAATGAGTGTCATACTAATTATTCTTCTGAAATTTTTTTGAATAAAATAAAAAAAAATATCATCTGCAAAAAAAAAAAAAAAGAATGATTTGCCAAACATTATTTTTAAAACTATTCAATTAGTTTCAGTCACATCTGGTGCGTCTCAAGGACCAAAACCCAATAGAATTGCAAATTTCGGGTTGGAAGTGGTGATATTAATTCGATGAGTGTCATCAGTTGACTGAGTTGCAGATGGCTTAAGATTTAATTTTAAGATACGTCCAATCAGGCAAATAGCAAAAGCCTTGATCCAAATTAACACCTAAGTAATTTCAATGTTTCAAATCAATGTGAGCCATATTATCAAAACTGTAAATAACAAGTTATCTGATAAAATTTTCTTATTGACGACATTTTATTTTCTTTAGCTATAGTTATGAAAAATCAGAAATACTTTTGTATGTTTCAGAAGTAATATATTTTAAACACCAACATCTAATACCTAGTCGAATTCATATAACAACAATTTTGGTTGGTCAATAAATATTTGTAAGCATAACGATTAAATACCCAACCCAATAAAGACAAAATTAAAAAAAATCCTTGTGGGTCCGCTTTTCATAACAATGATTTTATGTCTTGTCTAATGCGTGTTCTAGGTGATGATATGAAAATGTCAGTTTTATAGGGTTAATAGTTGGAAATAGTATGCTAAGAATTGCTGGAAGAAAAGCAGCCTTGTTAGTTTAAGTTAATTTAATACTTTTTATATATCAGCGTAAAAAATAAAATAATCACATAAAAAAAAGACGGAACTATTGTTTTAAGCAGCCATGTGATGATAGCTAGAAAAAAAAAATAAAAACGTTAGATAAAAATAAATAGATTTTTTTTAAGGAATTAAAAAATTCTTAGTTATACCGTCCTTCGGGGGAACGTAAAAAGGTTGTCCCGAATATGTGCGATTTCATGAACTCCTCAAAGCTGCATATCCTAATTAAGACTCCTGCAGTAAAATCTTCCAATTAGGCACACTGTCATAAAGTGACATTAAATAAAGAGGCATTAGACTCCAACGTTATTACCTAAATTTTATGTACTAAGTATTTCGATACGTAAAAAATAACAGCTAACTCGGCAGCTGGCAACGATTTAATAATACAGCCCTATATACATTATTAAGTGTATAGTGTATGAAACGAAAGACATAAATATTAAGAAACTGGGTAGTTCCGGTAACCTATGGATCGAATTCCACAAAAACTCCTCGCTGTCTTTGCCCCAGGAAGACCTCTTATACATTCTTAAATTAGTACACTGTGCAGTGTGTTTACTTTATTGAGACAGTACAATACAACCGGGCCCTGCCTACAGCATACATCGTAACAGCGACCTTTTGGAAGTGCAGCGAGTGAGCCACCAACCAAGAGTATCAACCATCATCTTAGATCAGTATAGACATTTTTTTAATTTAATTTCTCTATTTCTCATTTTGTTTTCGTAATTATTCGTTTCCTTTAATTCAATACTAATTAGTTAAAGTTTCTTTAATTTTTGTTTATAGGTTTATTGGTATGAATTTATGTTATGTTTATATTACTATATATAATAATTTTCGCTATCTTTCATTGTTTTAATTCTAATTATTCATTAATTAATAATTGGGGACTGAAGTTGGGAGTGAAGAGTTAAAACGAGGTGGAATTAGCCGCCAACATGGACGAAGCTAATTGTATGAAATGAAGTATTACGAACAATTTTAGTGTATGGGAAGTTGTGTCAGGAAGAAAAAGAAACAGCGTAGCAGACAGGGATAGTCGGAAAAAACTAGCGCACGGAGTCTGAGGTACGCACTATAATAATAGTTTTTCAGTCCTAACTAGTCTTAATGAACAACAAACGTTACATAATAATGTATCATCATCTAACTCCAAACCACCTCCTATTTATGTCACTGATGTTCAAACAAACCCTAGCTCTAATTATTTATTACTAAAAACGACCTATAAAGGAGTAACAGTATATCCTCAAACTCCAGATGACTACAGAAAACTTGATAGTTGTCTTAAAAACAGCGGAGCTGAATTCCGTACATATCATCTCTCTGATGACAAAAATCCAAGAATAATCATTAAAGGTCTACACCACAATACTTCCGTTGAGGAAATTATAAAAGGTTTTGAGAACCACGGATACCAGACCGTAGAATTACCAACGTAATTTCACGATTCAAGCGGCCAATACCAATGTTTTTCGTTGATGTCACTAAACTGTCATTCAATGAAAAGATTTTCGATATAAAAACAATAATCTATAACAGAATAGTCATCGAGGAACCTATTAAGAAAAGAATCATCCTAATGCATTAGAAGCCAAAAATACGGCCACACCAAGACCTATTGCAACCACGCAACATGGTGTGTAAGGTGTGGACAAGTTCATGAAATTCCACGTGCACCAAAACCCGAGATACGCCGGAAAAATGCGCAAATTTTCAAGAAGAACATCCTGCTAACTGTCGAGGATGCCAAACCCCCAGTCCGAGGAGCCCAACGAAATACAGAGAGTAATCCCCTTCAAAGGGTTCCAGCTCCTTCTATCAACCTACAAGAATACCCAAATCTGCCGAAAACAAACCCCGCTAGCAATTTTCATCTATTCATATACCATACCAACTCACCCCACCGCATTGACTTCTTACGCTGACGATACAGCAGTTTTAACATCAAATATCAAAATAACTTAATGCTACTACGAAATTAGCACTCTTTGGTAAATTCGATTAAATCATCACAAGTCGAAACATGTAACGTTCACACTACAAACAAAACACTTGGCCACCAATTTTTATCGGCGACAACCAAATTCCTTAGGCCAGCTCTGAACATTACCTAGGACGGACACTCGATCGAAGGGTGACTGGGGCCGCCCACATATCAAGATTAAAATACATACTCTCAACCACCGACTGAAAGTACTATACTATCTTTTATCTAAACCAATATGGACTTACGGTTCACAGATTTACGACTCAGCAAAAATGACTCGCATACAAAAACTGCAATAATTTCATTAAAACATTTTAAGACTCATAACGTTATTTTGAGACTCTTTGGTACGCAAACAACAAAACTCTACCTTCAGACTTACAACAACCAATAGTTGACCAATATATAAGAACACTCTATTCTCGTTTTCACAGTAAGCTACACGGACACCACAATAGACTGATTAACAACATAACAATAGCTAAAATGCCAGTCAGAAAAAGGCTTAAGAGAAGCTGGATAAGAGACCTCCTCTGCAAAATTAAAGCCTAGGAAGGGGGACGGCTGGGCACTTTCCTTTCCCATGCCTACGATGTCTGATGATCTCAGTTTTTATACAGAACATTTGCCGATTGTCAGATAGCTTTTGACAGGTGGGAATACAAAAACATGAAAAGAAAAAGATTTGTACTAAAAATATTTAGTGACAAATGTTCGTTAAATATTTCTAAGTTATTAACTTGTAATTTAATTATTCTTTTGAAGTAATAAAATTTGTTAAACCAACTTACACATCCCTACTTAAACCCACATGAACTTACGCTTCACAGATTTATGGCTCAGCAAAAAAGACTTACATACAAGAACTACAATTAGTGTAATAAACAATTTTAGGTCTCATAACGTGAGCTCCTTGGTACGTAAACAACAACACCTTGACACGAACTTGCAAAAAACCAACAGTTGACCAACACATACTGTTATATTTTCGACTTATAAACAACATTGCAATAGTTAGAATGCCAGTTAGAACCAGGCTGAAGAGAAGCTGGTTGAGAAATCTGTTCGGCTAAATTGAAGCCTAGGAAGTGGTGCTGCTGGGCACTTTCCTACCATGTCTGCTGTTTACGTTCTACATAGCTCATCTGCTCATTGGTAGATAGGTTCTGACAGGCCTGAATGGAAAATATGAAGAGAAAAAATAAAAAAATAAATAGCCCTCTCCAAATACACTGAGTTACTGATAAGAAAAAGAATCCATGTCAATACATCATGAGACATTGTCGAAAAATATTTGTTTTGAAACATTTAATAATTAATTGGTTCAGAGATTAAAATACTACATCAAAATGTGATGGATTCAATAAAGAACTAATATGAAGCCTTAAATAGTGAATAATGACAACGTTAAATTAAATTCGTTGATTGCGGAAGGAAAACTATATTCCTGGGACCATTAAAACGCCGAGATTAATTCTGTTCGAGAAAGCTGGAATTACTTGGTAGTTGTTTTCCTTCAACAATACTAAGCATTCACAGCCCTTTTAGATGGGACGAAAACAAACTGAGAGGTACACCTTTGCCGAACTTAGTTAAACTTAAGTACAGATTAACCAAGTATAATTATGTCCAACGTCCAACAAATATTCTGGCATGAATATACATTTTTATGGCGGTGTTTAATATAAAATGTTATAGGAATATCATTTTTAACATACCAAAAAATTTATGGAAGATGGAATACGGTACGACTTAGGTAGTTGACAATAGCATCAATGAAAAATATAGAACCAAAGCATAAATGGGCTATTTTAATTTAATCGTAACTATAAATATTTTTTCCTCAAAAAGCTTATTCTAATTCAGTCATTTTATTTGGATAAATTTAATTCTCGTGGTTGGAAATTGAATACTTGAGGAGCCTCAGAGAGCTGGGAAAGGTGTAATAGGTTTAAATTGTGATGGAACAATACGTAATGCTTTGGCTTTAGTAACTGGGAAAAAAGAAACTTGTCACATGAATCCAGGAACCCACGTAGCCAAAAAAAGAACAGATGCAGAAATCTCAGTAAATAACACTTTTGCTCTGTTAGAAAATTTTATTGAAGTGGATCAGCCTACCGAAAATGCTAAAACCTTCAAAGACAAACCGCCTCCAATACACATTAACGGCATCCAAGACTATCAAGTATGCGTCACATTTTTAGAAAATAAATTATCTCCCAATTCCTTTTACCTTAAAACTACAGTGAAGGGAGTAACTATTACCCCTCCACCTCAGATGTATACCTTAAACTAGTAGTCAGCCTTAAGAATTCAAAAGTTCATTTCCGTATATCTAACAGACAAAAAACACAGGATAGTCGTTAAAAAGCTGCACCACACTACCTAAGCAATATAAAAAAAAAATATAGATACAAAGTTGTAAACATAACTAATGTGATTTTTGAGTTGTAAAAACATAAACATGTTTTTTATTGATATCTCCAAATCTACTAACAATGATAACATTTTCGAAATTCAATCTATATTTTATACAAAAACAAGATTGGAAGAACCCATAAAAAAGAGTCATACCGCAGTGCATCAGATGCGGTCACACGAATTCGTACTGTAACCTCTTCCTCCCCTCGACGTAGTGTAAGATGTGATCTAAGCCACGACAGCGCAACTTGTACGAAGGCAAGGGAAACACTAGCGACATGCACTAACTGCCAAGGAGAAAATCCAGCCAACCATCATGGGTAGCAAGGTACTTAAGGTAAAAGACGTAAATCTAAAGAGTTACCTCAGTTTCAGACAATGGGTGACGTCAGTCAACACTCGCCTAAGTTAGACGACGATACTCCGGACAAAGCCAACAAGACATTTCAGTCGTGCGGGGGTAGTATAACCCCTGCGCCGTGGATTCTGTCTGATAATTTACGTGAAGATTATTTCTGTTTTGTATTAGGCTTTTAATCATTATACTTCTTAATTTATAATATTCTTTAATAATAAAACATCATAATTGAAGGGTTTGCGCCAAGACAAAAGAAGTTCCATTTTTTTCATAATTCTTAGGTAGCTATAAAAATAAATAAATAAAAATTATGAGTTCCCTGCTGAATCCAGACTGTTTAATATATTTTTTTTATTTCTCTATAGCAATAAATAAATTTCGGGGCATGGTTTATAGTAATACTTAGAAGAAAAATGTATTTTTACACAATAAGAGTGAATCTTAGTTTCAAGAATTTTTACAACAAATGGGTATAAGTCTCTCCCAACTAATTTCCCAGTTATTACTCTGTCATCTTTAAAAAAAAAAAAAAAAATAAATAAAAATAAAATGACTGAAAAATAAACAAATTAGTACTGCGCAAATAAATGAAAATTGGATTCTTCTTTTACACAGCGTAACAATCAACAAAATGGTATATTGTACTTTTTAAAATTGCATTTTATCAAATTTTCTTTAAGCTATTTCGTTGATGTCAACTATCACTGTTATTACACTTTATTTCGGCTATATTGCCTGTTTCGCTTGCATCACATATATTATATTCTTAAATAAAACGATGAAGATGCACCTTTAAATAAAAAATAGTATCAGGATTTAAAAAGCAAAACAAAATTATTTTAATATTGTATTATTCTTTTATCGGAAGATGTAGAATATACAATATATAAATATATATAGGCGTGATTATAGACGAGGTTAGTCGCATAGACTTAAGTCTTCGTATTGCGTGACTTAGCGTGTAAGTGGAAATTGCAATAGCGAATATCGATGTTGAGTTATAGGGCACAGTCAGCCTATTTTCGTGAGTAGCTAAAAGGGGATTGACTCTTCATGGACGGAATACTCTTTTAATCATAACGCTAAACAAGTCTTCCCGGGACTGGGGTTCCAACTCACAACCTTTGGCGTAATAGAATTATTGGATCTGAATGATACGGACAACTGTAGGTAGACCTGAATCGGATAGTGAACGAAACAATATTTCAGGCATAAATTCTCCAAGACAACAGCGTACGGAGATAGAGGTACCTACTAGCATTAGTTTTTAATTATTCACTATTATAAATGACCAACGAATAAGCCCATTAATCTACTAAGATCTTATTCCAAATCACCGCTTATTTTCAATACTGATAATAAAATATATTTTTCGAACTAATTGAAGCTCATATATATATATTTATTTTTTTACAAAAAATAATCTATAAAAGAGTAAGAGTATATTCTCAAACTCCTTTAATGACTGAAACCCTCAGGTAGTCTATAAGATATATATCATAATAGTTCATAGTCTTCTTCCAGTGGCGCGACAGGCCGTGTATGCCTCCCAGGAGAATACACTCACGTTTCTCGATGCATTTTGTCGTGTAGGGTCATCACTCTCTACGCCTAATTTTGTGAGAGGCCACCTTTTGGCTGACGGGTCTCACATAAGCGGGGGAGAGAATGTGAATGAATCCCTATTTACTTACATGCTTATAAAAGCCCCGTCGGGACTAGGATTCGAACTCACACCCATTAGAGACTAGCTAGATATCTCTGAAGCTTCGTATGATGACATGATTTTTATATATCAAAGCTATAGTTTATACAAAGGTAATCATCAAGAAGTCAGTGAAGAAAATAATCATTTCTCAATGTATAAGATGCATAACAAATATGGCCATACCACGGTGTGTGGGGTGTGGACAGGGCACGAAAGTTTGACAAGCACGAAAATCCTCTGGTGAAGTGCACCATTTGTGAAGGGGAAATTTTAGCTAATCATCGCGGCTACTAAACCCAGAGATCTCAGAGTGCAAGGAAATACGAATAGTCATCTCCATCAAAGGTTTCTACTCTAAATCCCAAAGCCTACCCAAATCTGTCAAAAGCAAACCTACAGAACAGATTCCAATCTGATGCTGCAGCAGCAGCAAGTTTCTGAGCTGCTTCAAATACCAGCTCGTCAGCAAATAGAAGTGAATCATAAGCGGGAAAATATCTTGCAACCAACATTCGATTATATTATCCCGATACAACTACCAGTTACTAAGTGTTCCGAATACTCTCATTCAGCCGTTTTACCTGCTACAACCCACGTGCCTTTTTTATTGAAAAAAAATCAGCTGATTGAGGGCTCTTCGCCATTATTCTGTAGAAAGCAAACGGTCTATTGTAGCATAGGACAGAATTGGATTTATATTTAAATTAAAAAAGTATCAACATTTTTCATTTTTTGTTGGTTTGGTTGAAAAACTAGCAAACAAAAAATAATACCTAACCATCCGGATAAGTATTATTATTTATTATTACTATTTAAGCACCAACCAACCGGATTATGCATATAACTCTCAACGACACACCAAATACAAAAAGTTACTGACTACATTGCTGGAGCACTAGAGAAAAACGATGTACAACTTTGTTATTTATAGATGTTGCCGAGGAGTTTAATGAAGTATGGCACTAGAGGCTTCTCTTTTCCCCTGAAGCACACGATCCCTATATATTAGCCTCCCTGACTGTAAAAAAATCACTTAATGCTCTAACAAAATCGTACTCTCTTTGGTTATTGTTTTAAATCACGAAATGTCAATGCTTATTACGTTCACACTTCGACGAAACACTTGCCCACCAATTTTTATGGGCGACGACCAAATTCCTTAGATTAACACTTGATGGAAGGACTATGTCAAGATAAAAAGAAAGACTCAACCGAAGACTTAAAGTACTCTCTTCTATCCAAATGATCGAAACTGAAAATCAGACAAATAAATATTAATACATATTTAAAACCAAATTGATTTACGCCTCACAGATTTGCAGCAAAAAATACTCACAAAATCTTCAATAATTTCAGTTAAAAATTTTAAGACTTCTAACTACAACTGCATTGTACGTAAACAACAAATCCCTAGATACAGACTTAAATAACCAACAATCGACCAACTCATACACACTCTCTTTTCGCGTTTTCATAACAATCTTCATGGACATGACAAAAGACTAATAAGTTACATGACCTCAATGACCTCCGTCGCTAAATCATATTCCAGAAAGGGTAGCAGTTGGGTACATTCCTTCCCCTTGCCTATCAGGTCAGTTACTTTTCTCCTTTCTATCAAGGATTGTCAGATTTCTCCTGAAAGACGCGAATGAGAAAAATGAAGATAATAAAAATTATGTGTACATTTTTAACCTTCTACAATTTAAATCCTCTGTCCATCCTCGTTGTACACGCTCCAGGCCTTCAGATTTATACAGTACGGTCCACCGAACTGCACATTTCGACAGATCCTTTCTCATTCGATCCTAAACCCTATGGAATTCCATTCCTCCCTCTATCCGTCACTATAATTCTCTTTTTACCTTTAAATTCCGCATATTTATTTAACCACTTAAAGAATATCCAGGCTCAATAAAATTGTAAATTAGCTTTTTTATTTTTTATTGTTGTTTTCTTCTCATTTAAATAGTCTATTTATTATAAGTAATTATTAACTTGTTTATATATATATATATATATATATATATATATATATATATATATATATATATATATATATATATTTAATTTGCTCTAAGACTCCAAAGCACATTTAGTACATTCTGTATATTTTAGTCTAAAGGTACATGTCCTAGGATAATAAAGAATTTATTTTTAAAAAAAGTTTATTAGATAGTATATAAAAACAGAAACATCATTGGTACTATCCTGCAAGATTGAAACAAAAACGCATGACGTTTGTATTTAAAATTTAACACTCTACCGTCTTTATGAATTTTTGTTAAACGTACGAAAAAATAAATTTATGTTTAAAAAAATTATAAATTTTAATTTTCATTATTTTTTTACTAAATAGTAATGTTTCGCGTATCTTATAATGCAATTTTATTTCTTGTTCGTTTGCGAAATATTCGCCGTAGTGTAAAGCTGTTCAAATAAATTCAGTTTAAAAAAATGTTAAAAAACATGGGTTCGTCCTTCTGGAAATACCTAATCGTGTATATCTAAATACGAATGGAATAACATACTTTTACACCCGAGTATCCAGAAACGTATAGGTATAGAATAAGCTATTTGATAAGAAAAAGTAGGCAGACAAGGGGCAATGAACCTTTAGACCAGAAAAAAAATATGTTTTTGCTAAAGTGCGCTTTATATGTATCCGAATGCTTCAGGCGATGGAAAAGAATTTTTTCCTATACCTTGACAAAGGTTTTCTGTGGTGAAAGAAAATGTTCCTCTGAAAAATCTGACAAGAATAACTGAACTAAAACAGCAAAAAATTTATGCAATAAAAAGCGTTCCTTGGAATCGGTTATTTTAATAAATTTAAATAGGTTTACGATTCATGGATAATTATCAAAATCCTTCAACAAAAAAAATAAAATCTTAGATTGTACCATTCCGATGAATTATAATAAAACAGAAACTATGACTGTTTATATCAATGTGATTTTATAAATTACTTTCATAGACAAGATTATCTAAATAAATAAAGAGACAAGAAAAAGAAATAAATGCATAATATTCATTAAATACACTCTACAATAAAACATAGATGAAAGTTGCAAAAAACAATTACCTTTCTGCTTCGAAACATTATTTTGTAATTTCTCATTTGGTGAAACAGTCCTTTTTTTATAAATATGTTTCTTTTATAATACTAATCCCAGACCAAATATGTATTTATCGAAAATACCAAATATAAAAGATATATATTAGAATCATAATATCTAATGAAATCATGAAGTATTATATAAATCACAGAATTTTTTTATTTTCAACCTTAATGTCCTTACTTATTCTTGTCAACTTCATCGAAAACCAGAGAATGAGATGAAGGTAGGACAGAAGTTATAATTAAATTTATTTGGCAGAATCTCTATCATCCTTTTCTTTAAAATTGTCTTCGGGATTGATGCAGTATGCTGTGTACTGATAGCAACTCAGCAAAGTTGAGCAGCAGATCCAAATGAGAATTTCCTCCTAGCATGCATGTAATAATAATATAATCAATTAATAGTATGTATAATCTTGGTATCATCACATAATATTAAGTTCCGATTTTATTCATCCCCTCCATGATTTGGAAGAAAATCTCTTTATCTCCTTCTCTACCCACAAAGAGCTCGATAAGTTAATAAAATCCTTCAGGCCTTATTCAAAAAGTAAATGCAATCACGTGAATATGTTACTTTTAGAAAAAATAGGTATTTTAGCTCTATGGAATATTTTACATAATGCTTCCCACAAAGCACTTTGCACTTTCAAAAATTTCATGGGGGTGATCATATGGTGTAAATTAAAACTAAAGGTTATGTTTTTTCTTTCGTAAAATTGTTCAATTATTTCGTTACTCATCGAATAATTACAGCTTTTTATTTCACTCTCGAATTGACACAGCGCTTGGAGAGAGAGTAACGGCGGAGTTGAACCCAGCGGTCTCACCGCAAACAATGTTAACATTGTCAAATAGTGATGTAGACACTAATAACTCATCTATAAACAATACAAACTCTTGGGTGCAAGTTACTGGTCGTAAACGACCATCGAACCCAGAGAGAGACCCAAGAAAGATAAAAAAGGTAAGTGAAGTTATTAATACCATTAATTAAAATTAAACATTGAGGACAGCGTATCTCAGTCTATACGTGATAAGCCTCCGCCTATTCACTTATGTGACGTGCAGGATTATACTTCACTGATACACCTTTAAAAAAAAGAAGTTGGTGGAAATAATTTCAAGTTAAAAGCTAAGACTAGGGGTGTCAGTATATTCCCGAAAACCCTGATGCATATTGCCAACTGGTTACTGGTTTAAGAATGAGAGGTGCCGGCTTTCACAACTTTCAGCTACCAAAAGACAGGACTCCTAGAATTGTTATTAAAAACCTCCATCATGCGACGCCTGCCGAGACAATCAAAACAGAACTGGGTAACCCGAAGGTTACGAAGTAGTGAATATAGCCAAAATATTGTAGCCTATGTTTTTTGTGGACTCCTCAAAAAAACATTTAACGACAAAATTTTAGACATACAATTTTTTTATTACACAAAAATAAAAAAAGAGGAACCGAGAAATTCATTAAACACTCTCAAACAATAATCATTGACGTGTTCAGAAAACCTACTTTTATTTGGATAGAATTTTCTAAGCAATTGCTACTTCAGTGTTCGCTCTGCTCCAATTTTTTCTGGCAACATTGATTATAGTCGCAGTATCATAAGGATATGTCCTAAGCCCTAAACTTTTTAACGTTTCCATTAATTACATCAGAAACTCTACACCGAAACATGTTGCGGTTCTTTATACGCAGATGACATACTCGGTAGAACTGTTGTTACGTACAGTTCAATCAAACTGTAATACAGTGAATCTTTTAGACTAAAGAAAAGTAAGCCTCAAGTCATGGCTAGAGCTTCAGCCCTACTAAATCAACTGGAGTTCTTTTCGGCCGAATATGGAATTGTTCCCAGCCATTTTCAGCCAATCGTCGTTTTAACAGAACTAGGACTAACATTCGACTGATGGACGATATAGATGCCTACATGTCTACATGAGTAGGAAGACTTCTAACAAACAAGTAGATTAATATAATACCATTCTTTTAAAGAGTCAAAATTAAAAATCTAACTGTAACTGAATCTATACTTACTGAAATCAATACGGATTTACACTTCATTAAAAAAAAAAAAAAAAAATGGAAATATATTTTTTCTCTATATATTGATTTGCTTCTTCCAGTGGCGCGACAGGCCGTGTAGGCCCTGGCCTCGCAGTGTAAACTCCTGGGAGTTTACACTAACGTTTCACGGTGCAATTTGTAGTGTAGTGTCATCACGTAATTTTGTGTGTGGCCATCATTTGGCTGACGGGTCTCACATACCCGGGGGAGAAGCAGTGAATTAATCCCCATTTTTTTTTCATCCTTATAAAAGCACTGCCGGGACTGGAATTCAAACTCACAACCATAGCATGAGAGACTAGCGCTCTAGCCACGGACACTCCTATATTGATTTGCACCTGTCTATTATGGAAAGACAATCAGCAAATGAGGTAAAGCAGTAGGAACCGCTGACATTTAAGGCTTAAAGTAGAATCTGTACTCAGCAGCATGCCTTCCTTGACCTCATCGACTATTAATTAAACCAGGAGTTCTCGCATCCAGAGCCTTTGAATCTCCTCCTCGGATTCACGGCCTTGTCGGTTGTAGCAATATCTTTGATAAGTGTGTTGGTACGTTCTTGAAGTTATTATGAAATCTTGGATATAGAGACCTTATGAGTTCATCGATTATTGGTATGTCTAAAACATACATACTGACTTAATCAGTATGTAGGGTTTCAGTTACATACAAGGTGCATTTGATATGCGCAGTAAAAGTTTTAATAAAAAAATTCGAAATTTTATTAAATGAGTCTTTTTTGAGAGTTCGTATATTTGTGAGGAGTATCTCCATTAGGGTTTGAATAAATATGAATGTGTATTTAGTTTAGGTTCGACAAATTTAAAAGCAAATTAGGGAGAATATTATCTTCCTGAATAGAATTTACTTAAAATAGGAAATGTAGGTCCATTGGTAAGGGATACAGGCATTAGCAAAGACTTTGTACTAAGGGGTACTCACTACGTTTGCTATAGCATGCTATTTGTGTTATTTTGCTAAACCCGTGGAGTTTCTACAGTTATTTCCTGTATAAAATTGATGGGTTTAGCACAATAGCACAAATAGCATGCTATAGCAAACGTAGTGAGTACCACTTATGTCTGATGTCACATTTTTCAAACGTATTTGCTAATTGTCAGATAGCTTCTGTCAGATGTAAATAAAGATATGAAGAGAAAAAAAAAAGTATATTGAATTAATCGATCCGGAAATAATTTTTATGGCAATGCAAATAGCTGGAAAAAAAACACTACAAGTAAATCAAGAATTTAAAAAATAAACACTAAAAGTTAAACGAATAAATGCAGTGCATTTTTCCAGCTATTTGCATTGCCATAAAAATTATTTCCGGAACGATTAATTCAATATAGTTTTTTGTTTCTCTTCATATCTCTATTTACACCTGTCAGAAGCTATCTGACAATTAGCAAATATGTTGGAAAAACGTGAAATCAGGCATAGTAGGCATGGGAAAGTAAAGTGCCCAGCAGCACCCCTTCCTAGGCTTTAATTTAGCAGAGGAGGTCCCTCATCCAGCTTCTCTTTAGCCTTCTTCTAACTGGTATTTCTGCTATTGACATGTCGTCAGTCTATTTTCGCCAGTCAATATACTAATGCCAATTATTTTTTAAATCGGTGGTTCTATAGTGATTTAGTATATACATTACCCATAGACATGTCTACGAAATATATATATATATATATATATATATATATATATATGTATGTATGTACAAAGTCTTTGCTAATGCCTGTATCCCTTACCAATGGACCTCCACTCCCTATTTTAAGTAAATTCTATTAAGGGAGGTAATATTCTCCCTAATCTGCTTTAAAATCCTTAGAACCCTTTAAGTCAATCCTGGTCATTAACCTAGTTGCTTATGTTCTTTGGTCCCTACCTCAGTGCATTTCCTATTCAGAAGTCCCGTATGCCATGAATTTGAAATATAATTACGGTATTAGATTCTACATTACTGGCCTCTGGCCATAAGACTGATTATGTATTTGAAACATAAATCAATTCTAATAATTGAGAAGTCAATTAATCTATGTTTATAGATGAAAGTATATTGCCTAGACTTTTTTGGCCATCGCAATATCATAAAAATTAATATGGTCGTAAAGCTAAAAGTTTTTCTAGATATACGTCGCATTCACTATCAAGGTTCAAGAATGGGTTTAAAAAAATTCTTACTTTAAGTAGTTGAAAAAACTTTTCTAAAACCTTTGACAAAACTGGTTTTCGAATAATTCAAATACTACGCCATTCTTATAAAAAAATTAGAGATGCGCAGTGGAAAGATTATTAAACAAATAAAAGCAAAATCATCATAGCTTGACGATTATTAGCAAAGATACTTTTACTTTTATTTGTTTATTTAACGTCACTTTATGCTATTGTGGCTAATCGACCGATGCTACAGTGGAAGTCACAAATAATTGTCACATGGCACAGGCTCGGGACCACCTTCTAACATCCCCTAGAAAGGACGGCACAACTAAGGATTTGTTACTCCCATTAAAACATCCTAGTACCACCTGCGGGTTTTAACCCGTTACTTTTGGCATAGGAGGCTATTATGCTAGCCACCCCGCTACAAGTGATCCCTACTTTTTTTTAAATATTTATTTATTAAGAAATATTCTAATTTGTTTCTAAATGAACATTAGTAATAGTGATATGACACCACAATCACTCAATATATACAGAATACAACGATAAAGTCAAATTACCTAAAATATAATATATATAAAAAAAAACAACAAACTATAATTGAGATAAATACAAATAAATGAAATACATTAACATCATACACAAAATCATAACTATATACTATAATAACAATATAAAATACGCAAAGATACTAAGAACTCTATTACGAATATATTTAAGCATATCACGTTTTATATCCATATTTCTATGGAAACGTCGTATTGTTATTATTTTTTTTATTTCTAGCTGACCCTATTGGGTCTATTGACGATGATGACCCATACACTTGTTTATGTGATGCGATGAATGAAAACTTCACTAATAGTAAAGTAATAAATTATGTACATATGTAAGCAAAGGCACATATACAAAAGTATTTTCCTATATTAACTCCTTCATTACATATGCATTAATAATGAATTTGGCGCATATTTCTAATTACTTTAGTATATTTGTGAGAGGAAAAATATTAAGATCGTAAAATAAATACATAATACATGGTGATTATAAATAAGTTTCTTCCCTATTAATACCAAAACTTTTGCATACATTGTTTGATTATTACAACCAACCATGTCGTTTTTTAATAATTAATATTATTTAGATGTCATATATATAAATTCTATAAATATATAAATTTTCCATTTACATAATATGTACATTATGGAACGCAATGTAATCTCGTTATTTTTAATTTGTATCAGTTCATATTTAAGTTAAGGGTTTAGAGGCACTTTTATGAGGAAAACTGAAAACATTTTTAAATACTGTAATTATGACTTTTAAATAATTGGACGAGCATAGTATAAAAAGCGAACGGAAATTATTTTGTTTTTGTCCTTTTTCATTCATTCTCTTTCTTCCCTCATCTCTTTTTCGTAATTTAATGTAAAGTTAATTTTCTTTTTTTTACACAGAAGACCATCAAATCTTTTCGTTTAAGGATTTTACATTACTAATTTTATTTTTTTCTTACCGCAGAAAAAAAGGATAAAATCTTTTAATCTACTTCTTCATTACTTTTTATTTATATTTTAAGCCAAGTATTGATCAATACTCAATAAAAATTTATTATATATATAAAGAAAAATCTGGTGCGCGCAAAACACGGTTTTCACTTAAAGTAATTTTAGTAATAAGGTTAGTTAAGTAATAAGAAAAAGTAAATTTTTTAAAGCTTCTTACTTTCAATGATTTACACCAGGTATGTGTTAAAGCCTCGATTACGTAATTTGCGCTATACATTAAAACCAGAGTATGAAATCTAACATCATAAACTTCCAAGCTTCTGGACCGGGCGATCGAAACAAAGAGCAAGCAGACAAAGTTGAGCGCCGTTAGTCACTGGTGATTGGTTTTTTGCCGAGGGACTTTGTAGCGGACTTAGTTTGATCACTTGTTCTGGTTTATGGGGTATTTCTTTCTCCAGTACGTTCAACAGCTTTTTTTTCCTTCTCTCTGTCAAAAGCAGCAAAGTCTCCTAACATTTTACAAATTTTCGCCAACGTATGGTATGACGGTTAGATGTTAAATTTAGAACAGTGATTTCACATGTTTGATCTCTTTTTTTCGAAAACTAATTTTTCCTTTGAGTTTTTCAAAGGATAATTGATACAATTTGAGCACTTCGATTTCTAATCCAATTTTTCGATCCCGAATTAAATTTAAATTAATTTTGTTTTACGGGTTTTTTAAGTATATAATTTGATTCTTTAATTTAAGTTAATATAAAACCAGGAAAATTTCTTACAATCGCATGTACAAAAAAAAAAAAAAAGGCAAATTATTAAACTGACAAATTATTACACAATAGTTTATTATTTTATCATTCTCTTTTTTACTGTTCTCCGGGTCCTGGGTTTGAATATTATTTATTCTGTTACAGCCAAGAGAGATGAAAGAGAAGATGGAGCGACTCTGGGGTATGGAGATCTCTTGGGGCAGACCCAGCCTCTATTAAGTGGAACACGAAAATTGGAGAAAAAAACCTGGCGGCTGTGCGTGATCTCAGCCTAAACACCTTATTGCCGTTGGCCTAGAAACAATACGAACTCTACGTGTAATGAGCCCTAAAAACCTACATGGATTGTACAGCAACAGGTTTTTTTTCTTCTCTAATGTTTCCCGAGTTCTGTGCATGCGCGTGAGTATAGCAGTCATATTTCAAGTCGGCTCTCGGATTTCTTGCTTTTACAGTTGGATTTCACTTCAGCACAGTCTTGAAAACATCATCAGACTTCAGGATAACAACAACAGTTATTATTGGAGCAAACAGCGGTAAGTTGTGATATAATTTACAGTGTAAAGTGAATGCTGAGTCACCTCTTCATATCAGCTGATTGCCAATAGCCCGGCAAGGCTGGTCTTGCTTAACTTTTTTTAAGTTATTGTTTTTTTCCCACATCTGGTTATTATTTAATTACTTTCTATACATGAAATGCGATATTATCATCAAGTAATGTCCTCCAAAGCTTCAACTAAAAGATCTAGATCTAGTGGTTCAATCCCGTCACCTACAAAACAAAGACCCCGCCGTGATACTAATAAAAGATTAAATCTACAAGCAACCCCTTCCGGTACTAATTCAGAATCTGAACCACAACCTGGCACATCGTCACAAGGGATGACTGACGAATCGCCGTTTTTCACCCCAAATCCTTTTCAGATTTTACATAATGAAAAAGAAAACATGGAATCTACTCCTATACCTAGTGAACCACGGCCTCCTCCAATATTTGTCAAAAATATTAGAAATTTCCAGTTGTTGTGTGCGCAATTGAACAAAATTACCGAATCTACCAGCTACTACTGTATGAGTAGAATCAATGATACCAAAATATCTCCTACTACTGCCGAGACATATAGAAAAATAGTGAAATACCTAACTGAAACCAAAGCAGATTTCCATACCTATCAGCTACGCCAAGAGAGAGCTTTAAGGGTTGTAATCAGAAACTTACACCCCTCGACACCAGTTGAAGCTATTAAAGAAGAACTAACGGAGATGGGCTATAAAGTGCGGCAAGTCACTAACGTCCTAAAGGATAAAATTCCTCTACCTCTCTTTTTTGTGGATTTGGAACCAGCTGAAGGAGTTGAAAAAATATATGACCTCAATAGATTGTACTATTCCAGTGTAAGAGTTGAAAAACCTTACACAAAGAGAGAGATAATTCAGTGCCATAATTGTCAAGCATATGGTCATACTAAAAGTTATTGTCATCACATACCTCGATGCGTGAAATGCGGTGAACAGCACAAGTCTTTGGAGTGTACAAAACCAAAATCAACACCAGCTGTATGTGCTCATTGCCTGAAGGACCACCCGGCCAACTATAAAGGATGCCAAATCTATAAGGAGCTGAGGACCAGGTTTCAAAAACCTCAAGTACTGGATGAAACAGCAAGACAAGTAAGACACAGAAGAGAACCCTCAAAACTTATTGATGCCAATGTATCATTTGCCCACCTACTTGGAGGTGGGAATCAAAGTACTGAAGCCGTGGCCCTGCCGGAACTACAGAATGTACCTCAATCCATTCCACCATTGCCTAAGAATCCTAATCCACCACAAATCTCTCATATTCCTCCTCCTTCAAACGCCACAGACCTTACCAGTTTGATGACATCCTTTATTTCCGAAATTAAATCCCTTGTTATGCCCCTAATATCACTCCTTACGAATCTCGTAACAAATCTCATTCCTGCCTTAAAAAAACCATAAATGACCTCACCTAATTCCTTATCCATTCTCCTTTGGAATGCGAATGGTGTTAGAACTCACACTGACGAACTTACAGCCGTACTGCAGGACAAAAACATTGATGTTGCACTCATTACTGAAACTAGACTAACCACTAAACAGTACTTTAAAATACCAGGATACACGACATACCGGACAGACCATCCAGACGGCAAAGCCCATGCCGGTACTGCTGTCATAGTCCGCCGATCCCTCACCCATCACTTACACCCAATTTCCGCCCACGATTACCTACAAGCAACTTCCATCGTTATCAAAACCTTTTCCTTTCCGCTTATCATCGCATCAGCATACTGCCCTCCTAAACATCCCATTTCCTCTGCCCAATTTGGATCCTTCCTCAACTCCTTGGGTAATCACTTCATTTTGGGTGCAGACTTAAATGCTAAGAACCAACAGTGGGTTCTAGAACCACCAATTCTCGTGGACGGACATTGCAGTCTGCACTCAACTCCCGACGCTTTCATCTCCTACCTCCCGATTCTCCTACCTACTGGCCAACAGATCCTAACCGTAATCCTGACATCCTCGACTTCTTCATCCACAGCGGATTAGGCTCTCTGAATTTTTCCATAGCTCGCCTTGATGAACTATCCTCTGATCATAGTCCATTGATTCTAAATGTATCCATAACACCTATTCCTAAACCTATCCCACCGTCATTCATTAGGGGCTCTGTCAACTGGAACCTCTTCCGCGAAATTCTCACTAATAATATTGACCTCAGAGTGATTCTCAAAACCCCAAATGACCTTGACGACGCCGTATATTCCTTTACAACCGCTATTCAACAAGCCGCCTGGACTGCCTCCTCTCCCAAACAATCCCAAATAATTCCTTACAAAAGCCATTTACCACAACACCTGACAGACCTCATCAACAGCAAACGTCGAGCTAGAACATTATGGCAACGCACCCGCCACCCAGAAGATCGCCGCTCCTATAATTTTTTTTTGTAGAAAATTAAAGCGGGAGTTGGCGATCTTCCGTTCCCAATCCTACAATACCTACCTCTCCTCTCTCTCGACTCGTGACAATTCCCTGTGGAATGTCACGAAGAGAATCCTAAAATCCCACACCATTTCCCATCCTCTCCGGCGCTGTGATGGTTCCTGGGCTGCTTCTGACAAGCATAAGGCCGAGGAATTCGCACAGCACCTTTCCAAAGTTTTTACTCCTCATCCAGAGCTTAATCCAACCCATACTGCAGCAGTTGAAGAGTTCCTCACGTCACCAATACCACTATCCTTACCACCTAAAGCAGTTAATCCCTCTGAGGTCAGATATCTTCTTAAAAAGCTTCCTCTCCGCAAATCTCCTGGATACGATCTCCTTACTCCCCAAATCTTAAGACAACTTCCACCTAAAGCCATTACATTCCTTACATATCTCTATAACTGTATCCTACGCACTACCTATTTTCCTCTCTTATGGAAACATTCAACTATGATCCTTTTCCTAAAACCAGGCAAACCTTCTAACAACACGTCATCTTACAGACCTATCAGCCTACTTCCGATCCTCTCAAAAATTTTCGAAAAGCTCCTACTAAAACGAATCCTAGCCAAATTTCAAAATTTTCCTTCACATCAGTTCGGATTTCGTCCTCAACATTCCACGGTTCAGCAAGGACTCCGAGTTGTAGACCACCTTTCCTCCGCCCTTGAGTGCAAGGAGTATTGTTCGGGTGCCTTTCTGGACATAGCTCAAGCTTTTGACCGGGTGTGGCACCCGGGACTGCTCTTTAAGCTCAAAACCCATTTACCTCAATCCTTATACCTAATCCTCCGATCCTATTTATCCAACCGCTCCTTCCGAGTTCGCTGTGGTTCCGAATTTTCCGAACAATATACTGTTGAGGCCGGTGTTCCTCAAGGCAGCGTCTTAGGACCCGTTCTCTACATCCTCTTCACCGCCGATATCCCTACCGACCCCAATACCTTTCTGGCAACATTTGCTGATGACACAGCCATTTTATCATCCAATTCCGATCCTGAAGCAGCATCGCTAAATCTCCAAAAGCACCTTTCCCTTGTCGAAGACTGGTGCAATGCTTGGCGCATTAAGGTGAACGAAAGCAAATGCACTCACGTCACATTCACCCTTCGACGAAAATCCTGTCCAACGGTTAATTTCAATTCCATACCGCTTCCTTCCTCAGACACAGTCCGGTATCTCGGCTTTTTACTAGACAAAAGACTGACGTGGAACCCACATACAAGACTAAAAAGAAAAGAACTCAACCGCAGATTCGGCCAGTTATACAGACTACTAAACAGAAAATCTCATCTTACAGTTGACAACAAATTACTAATATACAAGACAGTACTGAAACCTATATGGACCTACGGACTTGAACTGTGGGGGACAGCTAAACATTCTAACATTAAACGCATCCAATCCTTCCAATCCAAAGTCCTCCGAACAATAGTTAATGCTCCTTATTACGTTACCAACTGTACCCTACACCATGACCTTAACATTCCGTTTGTTTTAGACCTGGTACCATCCAAATTTTCCAAATTTCATCAGAACCTTAGTGATCATCCTAACCCTCTAGCACAATCCCTATCCAGCACCACCCATCCCTACAATCCTCCTCGAAGATTGAAACGGCAGTGGCCACGAGACCTATTGTAAACATTTAAACTGGAGTTCTGACAATGGTCAGATCCTCCACTCATGTACGGTATGTTTGTGGCTACAGCGCCCTAACTCAGCCTCCACTGGCTCAGACCAGTGATGCGGCTGAGATAGAGGTGCTGGGATCTCTTGGATTCCGCTTTTTCCCAAAGCGCTTGCTGGGGTCCCTTTAGCAATTGTATATATTGTATATAGTTATGATTGTGTGTAAGATGTTTATTTATTTTCCAACTTTTTGTTTATCTCAATAATAGGTTTATGTTTCGATTTGTTTTGTTTTTTATTTATTATTATTATCTTATTGTATATATTTAATTTATGTTATATTTTATGAAATTTGACCATTATTATTATTTTCTGTATATATAGTATGAATGAGGTCTCTTATCAATATTATTATTGTTCATTTTGTAACAAATTGTAATATATCTCAATAAAAAAAAAAAAAAAAAAAAAAAAAATGTTTCCCAAATCACTATATTAGGGCATAACAGTTTATATGTAATTAACTGATATAAAAATCAATAAACAACTCAAAGAAAAACTGCCGATCACCACTGCTAATTTCAATGCGCTTTTATCTCTGCTATTTCAGAACCGACTTCAACAAAAGTATTCATTTGGTTAATTATTCGTACGCGGACAAACGGATTATTTTTATTCTTTAATCAGGTTCAACGTATCTTGAAACATAAGACCTCAGAAATTTGAGGGTATGTTATTTTATTTTTAGATCGATGACAAAGGTTCATTTTTGAAAATAACAAACCAAAAGCATTTATACTAGACTTCTATACTATTTTCTTTCCTTTTATTTCGATTTCCATTTATATAATTCAACATCAACAATCAGACAATAAGATAATTTTGATTAGTATTCATTATGTTCAAATATTTTTCATCGGTAGAGTATAAGAAACTAAATTTATTCAAAGTCAGATCATATCTTTTATTTTGGTTAATAATTATACTTTATGTATTTCTATTAAATTAAAAACGCGAAACAATAATTTATTTATTTATTATTTTAATTACATAAAAAAAAATAACTTTTTGAATCAGCGCTAATAAAGGGAAGAAGGGACGTGATTCTGTGACATTGGCTTCTCCAAAACCAATAATTTTCCGAAATTCTAAATTCTTATATATCCTATTACAAAACCGCTTCCAAACATGCGTAATTTTGTATAAACGTCAATTACTTCCTGTTAGCAATTTATAACAAGTAAATTTATTTTATAAAGTAACTATGACATTTAAAAAAAATGAATAACTATCTAAAATATTTAATATAGATTTAATTGGGATAGTGAACCAAGGCAAGAAGTACGGTTAAACTATTATTATATAAGAAAATAAAGCAAGGAATATACCAAGTTAATACCTGTTTTCTAATTCAATTGCAATCAACATTAGATTTTAATACGGAAGCTAATGAATTATGTACATATCTAAATTTGCAATTATTGAAAAACGGTTTAGTATCGGCAATAAAAATAAGTAAGAAGCAATGAAAATGTTCTTGTACAATTTACAACCCGTCCTCTGGATGGAATTAAAAATAAATCCTAGATTTACTGTCTTCAAGATACTGAAGAATTAAGACCCTCTTAAAGAAAGCTTAAGGAACTTAGCGCTTAGAGTCACTACAGCAATAAAATTGGTTATTTTTCAATTAATTGGCTAGAATTTTCACAGCCGAGACATTACGATTGAAAAAGGTATGATGAAATTGATGAGGAATATAATTGATCCTTTATTCATATTAAATAGCGATATTTACATAACCAATTGTTATGGAAGTTCAATCAATAGTGATATACTAAATACAATAGTAATAACAATAATATAATCAGATGGTTAAATCAATACTAACCACCTGATAGTAAACAATAAACCAAACGAAGTCATATATCGAAACGAAATGTGTCAATGTCATCCATATAATTGTTCCAAGGATTATCGGGTGGATTCACAGTTATACTTTATGAATATTTTATGTTTGAAGGAACCGTGTCCTGGTTACAATAAATGCCAATTGTTAAAAATCCTTTGACGAGAATGGCGACTTTAACTTAAAATGAAAAAACAAAACAGTCCTTAAAATATAAAAATCGGGCATATCCTTTGAAATAGTAAATTAGTCCTTTTCGGGCTTTCGGTAATATTGACGAAACAAGAGCGGAAAAGATATGGAAATATCAAGTTATGCGCCTCGAAAACTGCATTAGACAATATGACAACAATGAAAACAGAAATTATTATCAGTGTGCATTACCTAACCATGTAGAATTTGATTTAAATGTAAAACAGATTTAAATCAGAGACCTGGGCGTTCTAACATCAAAAGAAGAGGTAGCTGAGGCTCTTACTACCTTACTAGAGGGAGACCTGCCTTGAGATCTGCGTTTCTATGCTTGCGAGGCAAAAATCCGAGCCTTTCCTTAAAAGAATAATTACCTGCGATGAAAAATGGATCGCATATGATAATCAGCGTCGGTCAGGGCAGTGATTGAACATCGACGAAACCCCGGGGCAAATGCCAAAACCTAATTTGCATCCCAAACAATTGATGGTTACAGTATGGTGGTCCATGGCTGGGATACTCCTATTCCTTTTTACTTAGCGGTGAAACCATTACCTCTACAACGTACTGCAATGAAATTATTAAAAAAACAACCTGGATTGGTAAATCAGAAGGGTCCTATACTCTTACACGATAACGCTAGACCCCTAAAAACGTTTCAAAACATACCGTGCAAAAATTGAAAGAACTGGGCTACGAAGTTCTTTCGCACCCACCATATTCTCCCGACTTGTCTCCAACAGATTACCACCTGTTCAGAAATCAAGACAACTTTGTCAAAGGAAAACTTTTTAAAAAAGATGATCAAGTGAAAAGTGTGTTTTCAGATTTTGTTTCACTTCAAAGCTCGGAGTTTTTCAGTTTTAGCCTAACCCTTAAATGTGGTTTGGGTAAGTGATTATTTCTGGCAATATCCAAGAACGTGGGGTAATAATAATTTAATTAACCTCAAAACATAAGACTTTACGTTTTCTTGAATCTAAAAATATAATGTTAAAAAGTTAAAGTAATTAAAAATTACTGAAATATTTTATTTTTTTTTACCACAAAAATCAAGAGGTAAAATTGATAGACTACGCTAACCTCAACAGAAGATTATTGTGGTTCACCTGTATTGATTGGGCCATGTTTGATAATGGAATGATATGGCACCCTATATCTTCATTACTATTGACAGTACACCCATCAATATCCAATAATGTCGGATCGAAAGTAGAAAAACTGGATTACCATATTACTACGAGAATTCTTTTATTCAAATACATGACAAGGTAAAGAAATTATTACAGCTTAAACAAATGTAAATTATTAGAATCTCAATTTAGAAGTACTTCTCATCCATTTAATGTATTCCTATTTACTATTAAGAAAGAAAAGAGAAAAGTACAATAGTTTCATATTCCGATCGATCCTAGTTTTAAAAAACGCATTAAATGTTTTTGACAGCCAAAGAAATACCAACAATTAAGTAAATTTTTTAAATAAACACATTGTTTTGATTTATTTAAACATTAGGACAGATTTTTTTTTAAAGTAACAGTGTCTAATATGTTATTATACACATATTTATTTTATTCTCAATTTATATGTAATTTGACTTAACCTTTGTTTTTTTGGAAATATTGTATAAAAATGGCCTCATAGCATTATAATTATTGTTCATATGGAAACTTATTCTAAAATATCTCAATAAATAAATAAAAAATCTGATTTTCTCATCATGGTCGTAATTGTTCTTTTGGTTGAATATTTGTTCGATAAATATTAGGCCGTTCTACAAAAGAAATTTTGGATATATTTTTTTTAAAAATGTATTTAATTTCCTGTCATCGCAACGTTTCAGCCTCTAGGGCCATTCTCAAGCTTCTATAATCAATTAAAGTTGTATTGCATTTATACATTTTCAACATCTAATTGCAACACATAATAAATTATTTTTAATAATTATGTCACCTACCATGCATATCCATGTTACATATCAATTCATTTCACCGCTTATCAGCAGCGTCGTCATAATTTTTAAAAATATCATTTTTCAAAAAAACCTGTTCTCAAAAATATCATATTATATTTCATCATTAATTAATTTTTATGTAATTTGACTTAAACTTTGTTTTGTTTTTTTGTAAATATTGTATGAAAGTGGTCTCATAGCATTATAATTATTGTTCATATCGAAACTTATTCTAAAATATCTCAATAAATAAATAAAAAATCTGTTAATTGTTAAAAAAAAAAAAACTAAAATATTTTACCACTAGTAGAGGTGAACTCTTAAAAGTGTTTTTTAGTATCGAATCAAAAAAAATAAAAGGAAGATCTGAAAAATAATGTGAGACTAAAAGAATGAAATTACACTTTTTAACCAAAGTTTCATTTATCGTTTAGTCAATTTTAGATCTTAAGATAAACTAGCATAAATACAAATGATAAAGTAGGATATTTGCTTCATTTCAGGTTTATAGCTTTTAAAAAGAACAACATAAAACTAGAATTTTTCGCAATAAATTTGGTAAATTTCATAGCAGTAATCACCGTTATGGTTTTGAAATAAAGGTATTTGCACATTTATTTTTAAACAGGCTGGTTTCATAAATTGTGTTAGGACTAACAATGCCTAACACAATATTATTATCTTACATTAAATAATATAAACTTTCCTAAATAACAAAATATATATGAAATCATCCGTCTTTAAAACCAATCTTATATTTTCAATATAGTATAAAGATATACTATATATAAGAATATTGTCAATATATAAGAATATTGACGTATGTATATCTGTACGTCTTCAACAAAGAAAACGTTGTCGGTTTTCAAAAAGACTAGGAGGTCCTAAAATCAACAGATATCTGAACGAGAAAAACTAAACAGAAGAATAATCCATTCAACTTTACATATTCCTGGGAGCTATGTCTATCCATCCTTTCTGATTTTATTTTTTTATTATTTTTTTTTTTATTTTTTTTTTTTTTATGAATGTGAC
Organism: Piezodorus guildinii; assembly: GCA_023052935.1. Lineage (NCBI taxonomy): Eukaryota > Metazoa > Arthropoda > Insecta > Hemiptera > Pentatomidae > Piezodorus > Piezodorus guildinii. The sequence continues at coordinate 71,814,589 of CM041293.1, forward strand.
AAAAATTATTAAGAACGGATTGGTTCGGAACCACCTAGAAAGTATCCCAAAAACCGTCATTAAAATCGGATCAACAATAGCAAGTATTGCAAAGGTCATGTGATAATACGATAATAGAACACAACATTGTATAAAATGATGATGGGAGTATTTATCAAGAAATCCCCGAGCAATTCTTCGAAGTTAATGCTATCGATGAGAGTCGAATAGTCTCAGATCTTATTATCTCCTAAGAGAACTATGCGATCCTCAACTGCCAAAGGAATTACCCTATCTAACCTCATGCGAAGTAATGGAACGTCAGTTCACACAGCAAGTGTCAACTTTTAGGGAGCGAATGATATTTAATAATAGTACACTAGGTATTGGAAAATCTATTAAAGGATGCTTTGTTCGGATAAAAAACTTGGCAGGAAATAAAACGTTGTTATTAAATTTGAAATTTATGAGTTAATTACAGGTCACATGGATTAGACTAAAAAACAGACAGGCAGGTAGAACACTATTTTCCTTGATGACTACAGAGTCTTTGGAAAAAGTGACACTCTTCCAACAGTTAAGAACGAAATTATGAGCATAATAAAAACGGTTAAAAAGACTAGACACATCGGCAATTCAAATTTTTTTCTTCCGATTACGCCTAAAGTTAAGATTAAAGTAGAAGAGTATTTACATGATATAAATTTCATGAAATGCCATTTAATTATACAAATAAATGAAATTTTTAATTAAGTATTATTACGTTCCGGAGTTCAATTAGCGGGGGTGTCGTGTGGGGGTTTGATTATGTTCCGATGTAATGATCTTTTTTGAGGTCAAGCGATCATGAGTTGATGGTACTTAATTTATTTTTGCTTTTTTTATCTTCTAATAAAATATACAATATACTTCAGACAATTTTGTTATTATTCTTTGGATTCATTAGACATTCGGAACTTTGGCCAAAAACATCTTTTATTTAAATGATTACGAAAATATTAAAATAATAATAAAAAAAAAATTGAAATGGACTAATAATCAGGAAAAAATATTTTATTAGGAAACATAAAATTAGAAGTAGTTAATGACTATCAAAATCAGAGAATCGCCAGAGCTCCAGCCACAGGAATCATTAGCCCTCCAGATGGGACCACACTACGTTTTTTTGTCTCCCCACAACGAACCAACAGGCTCGGGTGTGAGGAGAGAAATTCCTCAGTAGTAGTCTCTAGGCGATAAAAAATTTCAGAGATTTTGTATTTACAGAGAGGTTTGAATCATCTTATCTAGCCACTCTATAGTATTCTTCAACAGCGTGCTCAGATATCTTAAGTCATAAACCCTCCATATGGCCCTTAACCAAATAACCTTAGGCTATTTGTCCATTCTTATGTGAAATACGAAGGGTCTGACAATACATAAAACAGAACTGGACTTCAATTACGGAAGAATACTACTATATACATAATAGGCTTACCGAACACGAAGGTTCAATGCCGATACCACCAAATTCTGCTTACACAGACTCGTCTAATCTTCAGCTTTCAAGTCCTAGCCCCCGAGATCCGAAGTCAGACAGTCTGAAGGTTTATTGGTTTTTAATATCATTACAACTTGAGAATACTTCCACACGGCAGGGTAATATGCTATCCTGAAGATAGCGTTGTAGATATTAGTTAAAAAAAGAATTGCTTTCCAAGGTTAGTTCTTTAGTATAAAATTTGAAATTAAGTCATAATCTGGGGCTTTTTTGTTTGGTAATTTGGCAATAAAATCACAAACTTCATTAGGATGTATCGCTTTTGGTCCAGTATGCGTTTTGTCGCTTTCCAAAGTGTGTTGTCAGAAGTAGTTAAACTGTTTGAAAATTTATCAAATCTTTCAGTCTTTGCCTGTCCAATTTCGTTGTGAAGTTCTCTTGTTAGTCGATTAAATTTACGTTTGTCAGTGGGATAATGAGTCTTTTGCCAAGTTTTTCGTTTCAGTTCGAAGTTAGGTGTCGAATGTGTGGTGGAAGAAATTCCTTATTTTGATGGTGCTGTTTCCTTATAGGGAATAGAGGAGCCACAAGCAGCATTTTTAACAGTTTGTGTCAAGAGCTGCACTGCATCATCCAATTCTTCCGGTGTACGTATCTTTGTGTTGGATAACGAGTTTTCGATTATTGCCCTAAACCTGCACCAGTCCGTTTTTCCAGTTGTTAACGTCGGGCCTGGAATCCTAGCAATCGGTTTTAAGTTCATCGTCATCAAAAGAGGTGAATGATCAGATGATAGATCAGTGAGGTTTGTGATATCACAATGCTGTAAGTTCAGTCCATTAGTAATAAAGAAGTACAGTACGTCTGGAATCCTGTTCGTATCTGTGGGCCAATAAGTTGGTGAACTTGGGAATAAAAATTTACAGTTTCGACCCATAACTGCATTTTGAAGAGCTCTACCCCTAGAGTTTGTTGTTCGGCTGCCCCATACTTGATTTTTGGCGTTGAAATCCCCGGCCACATATGAATGTTTGGCCAAATGAATTTAGCAGATTGTCCAATATTTTAATCGATAATGTTTTACCTGGAGGACAATAAACAGCTGCAATAGTAATTTTAAAATGTTGCTTATCCAATACAATTTAAGTACATTGGATACTCTCATTGCATTCCGAGGTATTAAAGTAGTGGCTGATAGAGCACTTTACCAGAATGAGAGTACCCCCTTTAGCTTTGTTTGAAGGATGGTCAGTCCTGTAGATGACGTAGGACGGTATGTGGAACAGCATTGTCTTCTCGTCTATGTCATTGTCAGTTAAAAACATTTCTAGTTCGTTTTTACGGGATAGTATGCTATTCGCATTCCAAAGAACCAGTCTAACTCCCCTCATTTATTTAGCATTGGAATGACATGTTGCATCAGTGATATAAGCAGCGATATTAGTGGTGAAACAAGATTTTTGAACTCAGTGATGAAGTTTGTAAGTTGAGTAGTAATATCAGTTGTGTTGTTAGTGACGTTTGATGTTGTGATTGTTTGCGGTTGTATATCAGTCTTAGTTATTACATGAGAGAAGTTAGGTATAGTCTGTTGGTATAGTCTTCGTTTGTAAGTCGGAAAGAGGTTAAGGCGGTGGTTCTAGAATACCTGCTTCATTCCGGATCATAGTAGGTTGTTCAGCCATTTGCCCTGTCTGCTGCTTATTAGCTTCATAAAACTCCGAGTTTCTTGCCGGTGGTTGGAGACGAAGCTTTTTTAGTTCCTTATGGATTGAACATCCTCGATAATTTGCTGGATGAGATCCCTCACAAAGAACACATTTGGGTGGATGTTCTTTAGGCTTTTTACAAGCTGATGACAGGTAAGTTCCAGCACACTTGACGCACCTAGGCTTCAAGTTGCAATAAGTCCTAGTGTGGCCATAAGACTGCCATCTTTTACATAGAGATTTTTCGTGCCGTTGTCGAGGTTCCTCAACCTCTATTTTCGTGTAGTACAGGTATTTTAAGTTAAAAATTTTGGAAATGTTTCGGATTTTTGGAGATCCACGAAAAATAAAGGCAACGGGGTTTTTTGATTTGGGATGAAATACGTTATGGACGCTGTATCCTAGCACTCTGTATCCAAGTTCTTCTAGTTCGGCCTTAATCATGTCACAACCGAGTGTGTGATGCAGATCACGGATAACGACCCGCATAGGACGATCCTCGGGTAGCTGATAGCTGTCTGTGGTATTCGGCCTTTCTTTTCTTGAGGTACCTAGTTAGCTTTCGATATGAATCTGAATCACTAGGCAAAACTGCAACATTGTTAGTTCCTGCTTTAATTTTAAATGCTTCATGGCCAACTTCTTTCACCAGCTCGTCACAAAATTGCTTAAAATTGGTAACTGATTTTACATGTATTGGTGGTGGGTGGTTTTAGCGACGGCAGTTCCGTAGATATGTTGGTGTTGGGGCACTGATCTTCCTCATCAGCAATAAGAATAGTGAAGGGATTATTAGTTTCAAAACTGACCTGCATGAGTAAAGTTGACGAAGTATCGGCCCTCGGAGATGCACACTTGCGCGATACTTGTTGCCATTGGCCTGCTGCTGGGTTACTAGGTCCGGCTTCAATAATAAGTTCCTCAGGATGCTCCGGCTGACGACCAGTATCGGTAGGCTTAGCGTTTTTGGATTTCGCAACCTTCTTGGGTATTTGTGCAACGTTTTTCACCTTAAATTGTCAGGTTGAAAGGGAACTATGTGCCTTCTTGTTGGCTCGTCCAATAGCCTATTGAGTTTTCTTTTGAATTCACCAAAAAAATCTCGGTGAAATCACAGAAATATTCAATTTTTTTATGATCAAAATTTACAAAAGTTTTACGCTTCATCACATCATGATGAAAAAGAAAAAGTAAGAATGGGCGATATAAATATTAAACGTAAAAAAAAAGGCTAATTAGAAATAGTAAGAAGTCATAATAGTAAAAAATCTTTTCCAAACTGATAGGGGTGCTGTCTCAACCTCGAATCATTCTGGTAGAAACTTTTGAAGAAACAGGAGTGGCAATTAGTGAGATCCCAGCTGCACTTTTAATTGAAGCAACACCTTTCAGTGCAGAGATATAACCCAAGGGAGGTCTACCGGAAGAAAGGAAAGAGAAAAAATGAGTAGCAAAGACGTCAGAGCTGTCACGAAGCCAAACACTATGACAGGTATCGTTAAATCACTGTCAGTAAACCCGACCATGACTCCGTAGTCAACGTAAGTCACAATCAGTATAAACAGTGGGGAAAAACACACAAAAATAAAGCTGATGTTAATATTATGCAATATTAAGCCAGATTGCAATATTGCAATATTTCAGGTTTTAAAATTAACTCGATTTTTTATTTGCCTCAAAGAAGTTTTAGGTATCAAATTACAGTCCATTATGCACAATGGTTCGCTGTCATCTAGAAGCCAGCTATTCGATTCCCTGCCGATACTTTTGGGTTTCAAACTGAAAAAGTTTTTTACCCCAATTTTGACTTCTTCCAATGTAGGAAAAGTTTTTCCCATAAGAAAGTGAGCCATAGACCTAAAGAGATAATTGTCCGATGTTGCAAGATTAGGGATATATATTGGGGGCAGTACAAGTTAGATGCCATCTATATCTGCAAGTTTCTGTTTGTATATCGATAAGTGTGTAGCCGGGCGTTATCTTGCTGAAACTTTCTGCCGATTCGATTCGGTATGGCCTCTCTAAAACTTCGTATACCCGTTGCTGCTGTTCTGAGTACTGACTGAATCAACAGAACACCTATTCGACACAAACCCATTGTAAACTACTCCTTCGAATTATAAAAAAAAAAAAAAACCTTAAGCATGGTCATTTTTTTTTTTTTGTAAGGTTTTACCGCCACTTAGCAAACCACTTTCTCACAATCAGTCCATTTAGGCGAGGTTCCTCTTTAATTTCCTGTATTAAACGCGTGGGTGTAAATTTTCGTTTACAATAGTGCCGCAATTAGATCTGAATTCCGTTATTTATTGTCATTTTGGTTGAAGTAATGGCTAACAAACACGTAGTATCACGTTTAACGGTACGTTTTTAATTTTAAAAGAGACGTTTACAAAATTATTTAATATGGTATTATCATTAAAATGATACCAATGACAATAACATGGGAAACTGGAAGAGAAAGTAATGTCAATAAATATCTTGAGTAGTAAAAAAAACTTTTTTTTTTTTTTTTTTTTTTAAGCATCCCAAATATCCTTTGACGATAGATTATTATTATGAAATTGTAAAATAAAATACTGAGAGCTAACCTAAAGAAGTACTTAGGTCATTTGAAAATTATAAAATAAATTTAATAAAAAACCAGGATTCAGGATAACTTGTTAAACGAAATACGCAATTCTATGATGAAAGGATCAATATTTTGATCCGTACATCTATGTAATCATGGAAGTGCTCATGGAATTTAAAAAAAAACGTCTCAACCTTTGAATTACTATTTGCTAATCCAATATACTGATATTAATTTTGTAGAGAATCGAGAACGATAAAATAACGAATAATCCAGGTAAGATTTTCATAGAGCTCATTCATTCATGAATGAAAGGAGTAAGACAACTTACCCCCTCGGACTCGTTGTGAGGTGGTGTGAATAGGCGGAGGCGGTGAGTGTTGTGCGGCTGGGTGGGAATGGTTGTCGACCGCATGAGTGTGGCCGTGTCCTGCTGGGGGTCCACTGCCTTGCTCTCGTTCCAGATTCTGCAGTATCTCCTCGACTGAGCACCAGCCTGAAACCAATCATTACAACTTAAGTTTCATCAATTAATAACTAAATCAATCCCCTTTTTTATGTATCATGATGACCCAAAGTGTGAGCTAAAAATCCACATGCGAAGTACTTGCAGCCCTCCTTGTAATTAATTCCCCTGTTGTTGCGAAGGTTCATCAATATCTTCAAAATGTTCTTGATAACCGACTAAGATTGAATTCCCATATATCTAATGTCACTTCTCAGCTAAGGAAATATTTTTATGAATTCCATAAGTTAAGAAGTATTTTATCGATCAATAAATTAAGATTAATTTATTTTGCATATATTCATATATCATACTGATTCAATATTGTATATTAATTTTGGGAATTTCTTTTGCTGCACATCTCATTCAACTCGAGAGTGTGCAGATAAAGATTATAAGGGTTATTTTGGGTATCAATAATAGACCCCATCAGTTAATATATTCTCGGACCTAAATGTAATGTCTGCAAAAAAATTATACATGGTCTAAATTATGAAGAAGCTGTATTTTAGACGGGTGAGGTAGTCGGGAATATTGACCACCGTTTTTCTACAAGACTGGAAAATTACTATAGCTTAGTTGTGCCAAGACCAAAATACCTGGACGAGACACCAGGTTTGTTATTCCATTGCTACTACTGTTTATAGTAATATTCCTTCAATTTTGCCACACAAATCCTCCGAAGTATTCAAATTATGACTACAATGTTAGAATATGGGCGAAATCCCTCAGTGAAGAACAAATTGCTGAATTATTGAATTCTTCAAATTACTTTTCGCTATAGACAAATTACTATCCTCAATGCCAGCCTGCGTTACTCATTCTGATATTTATCCTGTATACAAGTATATGTATTCTTTATTGCATTTTGATTTTTTCATTTACTGTTTCTTACTGTGTACTATGTTATGTATCTTTATAACTGCTTATAATGTAATTCAATCTTGTATTTACTTGCCTTAATTTTATAGTAAATTACTGTTTCTTAATGTGTACTGTTTTACTGTTTCTTATAATTTTTTTTTTTATTAATTAGGCATTATGTAATTAAATTTTGTAGTTGCATGCCTTAATTTTATATCTTGTATATATGTATATGTATTCCTTATAGCTTTTTATCTTAGTCCATTACTGCTTCATACTGTGTACTATGTTACTGTTTCTTTATAATTGTATTTTTATATTCCTGAAGTATTATATTGTTTCTCACTGTTTACTGTGTTACTGTTTGCTATTTTACTTTTATTGAATTGCCGCAGGTCAACTCCTTTCCCACACACGGGCTCGCCTTCGTGGGAAAGGGACTTCTACTTGCTAGATTTATAAAAATAAGGTAAAAAAAAAAGAAAAAAAAGAATGATGAATAATAATTAAGCATTTTATTAACCCTCTAAGCTCATACTAAACTCGCCATAGCTGGTACATCATACACAGGAATGATCACTCAGAAAAAACAGGTCACAGAGGAACAACTATAACGATAATAATAATAATAACAATAGGCCTAGCAAATGTTCCACCGCTTTAAATGTTTCTAACACGGATTCGTCTAATCCCAAGCCTCCGAGATCAGTCTTAAATACTGACATCTAACTTCAAACGCTTGTATGGATCGCAGGGATGCTCTCAAATAGCTTATACTGCAAGGGAATAAGCTACGCAATGCCGTGTTAAGTAACCTTCTGGAATTTTTTTTTTCATTTTTTATTTACTATAGAAACTAAATACTTAAATTTCTTCTTCTAAAAAAATGGATAAAGATTGTTAAGCTAAAAAACATCTTTCTGTCTCAACAAAGATCTCATTATTTATAAAATAATCCACAACTAATTTGGTGACCCCGAATTTCCGGAACAAGATGACGGATTATCAAGAGCTAGCCAACCCACAAATCAAAGAGCAGATGCTTCAAAATACCAAGGTAAGCCACGTGTGTAAACAAATTTCCCCTTTTTCGGTTCAAAAGCCTGAATTTTTTGTTGATAATAGAGATAAATCGGTATCTTAGATTTTTGTATTAGAAACACAAACTGAAGCTCTTCATGTCATTAGAGAATGGAATCGGAGTTGAGACGGAGTCTTAAAAAGCAACCGTATTCAAGTCGTCGTAAAAAATATAACCCGAACTGTAATTATGTTATTTCCATAATCATTATGTTTAAAATGATACTTAGGAAATGTAAACACCCATGCGAGCGGAATATAATCAGGTAAACTTTAAGAGGCAGACAGAGTAGTGGGAAACTGTTCAGCCGCAGAAATCAGCACAACCATTAGCCATCGATTGTCTGTGAAACACCAAATAAGTAAAAAAAATGTTTTTAGTTGTTAGTGGTTCAGACGTGTCCGTTATACCAAAACAAAAGCACCAAGCACAAGCATCCGAATTAAAATATTTGCTGCCAAAGGCACAGAAATTTCTACAAATGAACGAAGCATCTTCGGTAGACTTAGACTACGCAGTTTTCGAATAGCCATTTTTCGTAGCCGATACAAGTACAGAAATTATATGTGCGGATTATTTAGAAATTATGAGCTTCTAATCGCTCTAAAAAACATAAGACTGATCTATAATAAAACATACCTTTTAATTCTAGGTTGCATCAAATCTGTTACAGAAAGATATTCTGTTGTGGTAGTACTTTGGATAGAGATTGAATCATTTGGATCTCGAAGGATATCAAACATTTTAAATATCATATGAAACTTGGTTCTTAATGTACTTTTATATTAGTTATTGTGGATCATTTATGATAATGTCCATTAAAAAAACATGTTGTCAGAAGTGGGATTATTAAAGAAATATTAAAAAGAAGAAATATAAGGTTATATTAAAAAAATCTGGTGCACACGACGTTCACTTACCTCCATTTTTAAAATTAATGAAAAATTTTCAAATACAGTTAGAGATAAAATACGTGAAATTATTAAGGAATTAATCAAATTGAATTTATATAGACACATGTGTTTTATTAAAAAATCTATTATATTATTATCTTAAATAATCAGTTAGTTTTATCTTCTTTTCATCACTCTCCATTAACTTCTAAAAGCTTGTGTATGAGATGATATTTTTTCTAAAATCTTTAGCTTTCCAACGGCATATATTATACATGTATATTACTGCTTTTATGTTCAAAAACGAAAAATTGCATTAAAAAAATATGTTTTCTGTTTTCTCCTTTAGTTGGGTATCAAATTTATTCAATTTATATATTTACCTGTTTTTCATCAGCGTTAACAAGATAATCTAGTTATTATTATTGAATCTACAAAATTAAAGGTACTTTAGGGGAAGAAAATATCGGCATTTAAGCCCTGTCAGACCATTTTTATCCAAATGAAACCTACATGATATTAAACCCTATTAAATTTTACATCGATATAGCGAGTTTAATCAAAATCGTCGGAACCGTTTTCGAGAAAATCGAAAAAAGGAGCAAAATGCATAGTATAAAGTGCCTCTTCTGGTAAGCTCATTTTGATGAAAAAAGTTTTGTCATATCACGGGCGTATAGTTGTCTTAAATATGAAATTTCAGTTTCATAGGACTTACCGTTTCCGCCCGGGAGTTACCACACACACACAGACCTTTTTGCGGGACTTGGTTATTTGGACTCACGGGACCCTAAAACGTGTATTTCCGTTGAAAACTGGAATTCGAAAATTTTCACGATCGCAATACTTCCCTTTACTATATATAGTAAGTGAAAGTAAAAAATAAATCAGCCTTGATCATATTCAGTGAAAACCGAAAACAACATATTGTGACAAAAACGACTAAACTTGGTTACTATTGAAGATCCCCATCTTACATACCCTACCATTTTTAATTCGCCCCAAACCATACTTACTACATCCCAAAGTGTGACACTGACAAGGACGGTCAATTCTAAGAAAGTTCCTATACAACCGGCCAAAGTGAGGCAAAACTACAGTTACATTTAAAAAAAAAGAAAATGTTGTGATGTAAACAGCGGTTCAAGAAGTCACAGGATACTCGCCGGCTAACATTGGGCGTGAGCTACCTAGATCAGGAAATGAGAATCCTCTGATTGGTGATGAGGAAATTGTGCCGGAGCAAGTGGATAGCAAAAACTATGCGGCTAGAAGGAGGACCTGCCACTACTTCTTTACGAGGTTCAAGACAAATTAAATAGAGCATAAGTATTGAGATAAGGAGGGAAGTAAGGAGCAGCGTAACGTACAACCTTAGAAGACGATTTCAAGAACATAAAGCCGGAGATATTGTTTAAAAGAGAAATCATGTTCTATTAAGCGCAGATGATTATTTCAGTAGAAAGTTGGCCCCAGCGTTTACTAAATGTAAATTTATAGCAAAGATTGGCTCTTAACCTTATCATTTGCAGGATATGGATGGCCGTGATGTTAGAAAATAGCATGTAAAGGATCTGAAAACGAGTCCAGAAGATAATTTGCTGTTAAAAAATTCCTCTTCCTTTTTTTCCCGGAAAAGGGGGGGGGATGGTTACAATGGAAAAAATTGCTATTTAGTTATTAGTTATAGTTCATTAAAGATAGAAATTAAGATTACCATGGTTACCTCGAAGAGGGTTATTTAAGAAAATATATTTTTTATGTAAATAGGTGGTTGTTGTATTATTTTCAAGTTTAGATTACTAATTAATACAAGGAGACCCATTATCACCAGTACTGTCCAATCTCGCCCTAGTAGTTGCCATCAGAAATATAAGGACAAACACAGGGGGCACCATTTATAACATGTTCACACAGCATATGGCTTACGCTGATGATGTAGTGCACAGGTAGAGACATAGCAGCTCTGGCCGGTGCTGTGGAGGAATTCAAGACAGCAGCACAAGATTTAGAACTTGAAGTAAATATAGAAAAGACTCAGTATATGAGAACTTCGAGGCAGACCAGGGAGAGAGGAGATATTGTGGAGGTGGGTGAAAATACGTTTCACAGCTGCAGTACATTCAAGTACCTAGAATAATAACTTAGAAGTAGAAATTAAGGGAAGAATGGTAGCAGGAACCAGATGGTTCTATGCCCTACAAAAAGCTCTCTGATACAAAAGTCTTTCCAGGAAAGCAAACAATAATTAGGCCGGTTGTAATGTATGGCAGTGAGACGTGGACCCTAACTAAAGAAAACAGAAGAGCTCTACGCTGGTTTGGGAGAGCAGTATCTTGAGAAGGAATTTTGGAGCCATAAGAGAAGAACGCAGGTGGAGGATCAGAAGCAACGCCGAACTTACAGAATTGCATGGAGAGCCTGATATCCTCTGTGCTACTAGGAAGAGCAGGCTGAGATGGTTAGGGCATGTAGAAAGGATGGAGCCCTTTAAGCTACCTAAAATGATGTTTAATGGTGCACCAGGAGAAAAAATGAGCTCAGACCCAGGCGACGGTGGATTGAGGACCTGGAGGAGGATTTGAGAAGGATGGGAGTTGGAAATTGGAGGAGTCTTGTTGGAGATCGCGAGGCATAGGGAAGAACGGTGGCAGAGGCCCAGGTCCTACAAGGACTGCAACGCCCAACAGTGAGTGAGTAAGAATAATAATTAATTAAGTACAAATAGAAGTCCTCATGTAGTCTGGTGAAGAAGTAGAGAAGACTAGAAGCGAAATAAAGAAAGCCGTGAGCTGCCCGAACGGGAGTATAAAAAGAAACATTGCAACATTGCAAACAATGGTAGCTATTACCGAGAGGTTTGGTTTAGAGAGCAAAAATTATTGTGACGAGCGTCAGGTCCAAACCGACGAACTTTCGGACAAGGGAGGAAGGCAGGGGTAGTTCTCGAGGAGAAATTTGGAACTGAAAAAATGAAACAGTACTTCCAGTGTGGAGGTAGGTTCTGCTTCTATTGAACCCCAACCTGAAGCAGAATTTTGTCTTGCTCTTCGTAGATCATCATGAGTAAATATGCCGAAGAAAATATAGGACCTATGAAGTAGGAGAAAGATATTGTGGTAGCTCTTAGAAATATCTTGTGGATAAACATTGAATTGGCCGCACTTTGTATTAGTTATTGTGATAAACGTTTTTATGAACCATTTATGCTAATATTTATTAATACAAGAAGTTCATTAAGCACTCTTCACGGAATTGATGTAGGAGATATTAAGAATTTAATGTATTATTATTTTAATGATATAAATGTTTAAAAATGGATAATAATAATATTTTTTTCGATTTATTTTAATTTAAATTCAATTAGGTTGAGCCATGGATATAGCACAGCTGTTTAATTAGACTCTCTTTTGTTTTATTAGGGGTCAGTCTGAATTGAGATTTTGTCCCGGTTGTATTTTTTTGTAGTCCGTGACGATATATACGGTTACCGGTCACGATAGAGGGACTCAATTTAAGAATTAGATCTCCTAAGTTTTACAAGATAAAATATAGGAGCAGTTGGAGGAGACTGAAGAAGGCGACTGGGTAAGCTGATCTCTATCCTAAATTTCCTTGTGAAACTACTTTGGAGATCCCTAATTCTGGGCAAAATCAAAATTTAAAGTTTTTATTATACAGCCCAGAACCAGGGATTTTTTAATTGGTACAATTAGTACCAACACGTATAAGTTTTCAAGAGAGTGTGTTAAAAATTTAAATATAAAATTGAAGTCAAATTGTAAAACTTATAAATAAAGAATGTTTTTCAAACGCTTTGATAAAAGTATTGACAGATTGATTACGTACTAGTAATCTCGATAAAACTAACGCTAACACTTTTTTGTGTGGCATAAAACCACATTCCCGTTCAACACTTGTATTAGTTTTAGTTAGATAGCGTCCTAAGGCTCACAACGATTAGCGCCTTTGAGCTGTTACGGTCCACTCTTATTTAGTGGAATAAACATGACAGCCATCCACTTGGGCAAGGGCTGCATTGCTCTTGTAAGTCTCCCCACCACTTCTTTTACTTTATTCACTTAAAATGAGTAAAATCACAGGAGTGAAGAAAATGGAGGATACCGCGATCCCCGGCACTGCTCTAGGACCTCAGAAGTAGTAGCACTAGCGACCTTCACGAGAAAAAAAGAAAACTCGAAAGGAACTGAAGACGGCGATTGGGTCAAACTGAAGAGGATCTCCTGTATCACAAACTCCGAAATCAATTTCACACATTGAGTACCACCAATCGACAGGTAGTGCGGTTGCCAGGTGCACTAGTGACCGCTAACAAACGACGCCCGCCGATTGTGACTAGTGGGGTAACAAGTACCCTTAGTGCGGTTGGGGACCTTCAGACCGCCGGTTTAGAGGGTTTTCAAATTCAGAAGACCAAAAACGGTGTTAGGGTCTTTCCTAATACTATGGAAATTCCTAAGGGCATCACTGCCCTCCTATAGAATAAAGAAACCCCCTAACCACATTTACTTATCAGGTGGGGGCCTCAAGACCACAAAGTTTGTGATCTATGACCTGGACATCGATTACAACGTCGATGATATTAATCAGGAGCTGAACTAGCGACTTCAGGGTTATTAGACGTCAGAAGAATGGCAAGGACGGGATTAAGACCGACCTGCCCCTCATTCTGCTTCCTACTTCTAACACGACCAAACTAAAGGACATTAATAAACTTCAGGTGATTAACAGGGTGCGTTTTATACCCTATCGAGGAAAAAGAGGTATCGTCTAATGCTAGCAATTCAGACACTCAAAAAACCACTGCGGGAGTCAGATAACGTGTGTCCGATAAGCCGGCCCACGCCCTATCTCTGATTGCCCGAGAACAGTAATCCCAGCAAAGTGTGCAAACAGTGAGGAAACCCACCTCGCATCCTACACAGGGTGCAAAGTAAGAACCACGTTTCTGGAGAAGATCAAGAAGTTCAAAGACAGGGCCAGGCCTGAAGATGAAGAGTGCTCCATCAACAAACCATCCTACAGCAAGCCGACCCAACCCTCATCTCGACAGACACAACTTGCCCAGCCTGCAGCTAACCGGCAAATAGGAGACGACCAGCTTTATCCCTTACCTCTATCTCTTCCCAAACAGACACAAATCTCGTATGCGGGCAGATCCCGAAATGATATACCTCCCTCCTAGGCGCAATATATTATCAAGGCCATAGACAAACTAACGAAGAACACAAATCAACAAGTCAGTATATTTAAAAACATCTTAAAGCCTTGAATGGACAACTGACTATACTAAATTTAATACTGACGGACTTATAGCCTCGAGGTAGGGGAAAAAAAAAAAGAATGATATTCGCTTAGTGGTTCTTATTTGCCAGTTCAAAAAAACTCCTGAAGAATACGCATAATTATATACAATATTATACGTAAGTTTACTTTAGTATATAATTTAAATTTATAAAATTTCATTAATTTATCAATAGAATAATCATTATCCTAATAATAATATAAGATTATTTATCAATAAATTAAACAATATTCCAAAAAATAAAGGATGATGAAAATAAGTATCAGGTTTTAATTTATGAAAATTGAACTAGGAACAAAAAAATCTTCTAAAAAAATTATTTCGAGAAAAAATCGTTCCCTCTGCCGCCGATGAAGTAAATTAATTTCCCATATAGGTAGAAGAAATAATTTCGTTAAGCTCTCAACAAAGTTTGGACAGGGCTAAGCCCGTTTAACCTTGTTTTCCCCCTTCAAAAGTCCAAGAGAAAAACTTTTTCGGATTAATTATGGGAATATAGCGAGGTGGAGAAGGTCACAGATCAAGGCCTAACTCGATATAAAGCCCTCTCGGCAAAGCTCTGATAAGTCACCAACTTGATTCCATGATTAATTTGATACGACTGTGGTGCTCCTCCCCCCATCCAATAAACTCAAGTCGGAACTTCAAAACAACAAACCAACTCATACATAATTCACCGCTCCTGATTGTCCAAATAATGAGTATTTTGAGGGAGCAAACTGTTCTTTTGTTCCAGGATTCTCTGATAAAAGTTCTCTTGTTAATAAATGGAGCCACAAAGCAAAACATTTTGATACTGTCATGGGTTTTACACGGACACTTTATACATCTCCTCTTTGTTTGGAACAATAGCGAAATAAAATGAAATGCTTAGCGCTTCAAGAATTTTATAAACTTTATTCATCTACATGAGTGATGCAAGGGACCTCAATGATGAAGTGATGAACAAAACATTTTGATTTCGAGATGGATGGGCTTCAACCGTTACGACCAACTGACTACCTCAGCTGAGAAATTTGTATCACTGGATATTGTTATTGTAGCTGGAAATAAAAATTTAAAGTGAAGTTATTGTTCGAAGTTTAGTGAACAACTACGCTAAATAAAATTTGTCAGATAATTTAGAAAACAATGTTGCTTCTATTACAAAAACCTTAGTTCACATTATAAACAAAAAGTCTGTTGGTTTATTATTTTAAATAATTAACCTTCGTAATCCCCTAAACAAATACAAAAAATCACCTTCCTCAAGATCTGAGGGCTTAAGTTTCAAGTAGGTATAACCCAAATAAAGAAAAATCTGCTAATTCGCCATCTGCGCCATTTTTTCCGAAACTACCGACTAACTTTTTTTGAAATTCCCTTCAAAAACACTAGGGCATGCAATGACGATTACCTATTACGAATACCTAGAAATGGCGGCCATTTAAAGGAGATTTAATTCAATAACTCAGATAAAATAACTAAATAAAATAACTCTATAAAACTAACTTATTGTAGTTGATTAAAAATGATTAATTCGTTAAACAGTTATTTTTGTCTTTAAATGTATTTGAAAATTATTAAATTGATTTTAACAACGGAGGTAAGTGAAAGCCGTGTGTTGTGCGCACCAGATTTTTTTAATTGGTATCACATTTCAGATCTTAGTTTTGTGAACTGATTAATCCTTATATTTTGGTCAGATTCACAAAGATTATTAACAGGATATTGGGTAGTGCACAATAAGTATAATTCAGTATGCAGCACAGGACATAAGCCCAAAAATAAAAAAAATATTAAATTTGTGTTTTCCAAGTCTCAACGAACGAAAAAATGACGACATTTGTCAAGTCCTAGAACTTGTATTAGTTAAGTCCTATGTTTGCCTGTTATTACCGATATGATGAAAAACTCGAGATAGGTCCTTTGGCCAAAATTAGTACAATTATTATCCAATTATCTAAATGCAGCTAATTATAAAATATCACTTCTCATAATTCCATTTGCTGTTTACCTTACTCACCATCCATGTCAACCACATTTTCTGACTATCCTTTAACTAAAAAAAAACAAAAATCTGGTGTGTAAAAATCTAAAAATCATTTAATCACTATTAACTATACTTTAATTTGAAAAATATTTCAATTTGATTTTAATAAAACGTGTATTCATTTTCGTTAGAAACATGTGATCTAGATTAAATAATAAGATATTAAATCGCTATGTATAATAATCAATAATAAGTTTATGCACGAATCGTCGCTTTACATCATTTTTCACAACTTTGTGTATCAGATAATATTTTTGTCTAAAATATTTTTCTTTCCAACGATATATTATACGTCTATATTATGATTCTTATCTTAAAAAACAAAAATTATATTAAAAACACTTTTACACTTATCTCTTTTCTATGATTATCGAATCTCTTTTTGGATATATAGACGTTTTTTAACAATGCTAACATCATGAAACATTTAATTTTTTCTCATCTACAAAATTGAAGATACTTTAGAGGAAGAAAAATTAAACAAACGGGATTTAAGACAAGTCAGACTATTTCAATCAGAATGAAACTTGCATCATATTAGAGCCAGTTAAATTTTATCTATAGCGAGTTATAACAAAATCGTTCAAGCCGTTTTTGAGAAAATTGTAAAAACGTTCAAAATGCATGGTATTAAGTGGCTCTTCTGGTTAAGTGCTTTTGATGAAAAAGCTGCTGTAACATCTCAGGCATAGACGCTCTTAAAATATTTGAAATTTCAGTTATATACAACGTTTTCGCGCTTGACTTACCACACATACACACATACAGACACCCAGAGGTTTCGCTGGACTTGCTCATTTGGACTCAGGGAACTCTAAAAGGTGTATTTCCGTTGAAAACTGGAATTCGGAAATTTTCAAGATAGCAATTCTTTCTCTTACTAGGTATATATTTCATAGGTGAAAGTTAAAAAAAAAACTAACACTATTGTTAACTTCTGACAATTACAAATAAATAATTCAATACGAGTCTTACTTCTCTTATGATCTTCCTTAAAATTCACTACCCACTTTCAAAAAACCAGCTATAAAAAAAAAAAAAAGGCTAATAACTTTACATATAAGCTTTTACCCATGATAAGTATTAAACAAAAAAAATACTACATAATAGAATGGAATAAATAAAAAGAGAAGAAGTTCAAACTATATCAAGAAAGCTGAAAAGGCTTTAAAATGATAAGATAAGAGACAATAAGGAACAAGCGAAGCCTAAGCATGGCTGGCAGTGCTTCCTAGAGCCTCTTAACTTCAAACTAAGCCACTAATTCACTTAATAAAGTCCATGTTAACAATGTAAGTTTACGCTGATTCAACTATTGTTTCATAATAAGGAAGCAATACCAGGAGGAGGATGAAGCTTACAAATCAATTTGAGCTCTGCTAAACTAAGGGAGTATCCCCATTGTTTTAAAAGGCAGAAAGGATACTTAAGTTAATAGTTAATTAGATAAATTAATATAAAAAAAGTAATTAAAAAGAAAAAGACAGCTAAAGTGTTAAAATCGTGAATTGAGATTCTTAAATAGTAAAACCAAAAGGTTGTCTGATTTTACTTATCTATATACGAAATTTTAGAAGAGTATTAAAATATTAAAAACGAGCATTCAACAGAAAAATATGTTAAAGGCTCTATTAGTCCAAAAAAATGGTCAACTTAAAAAAACAAAAACCAAAATCATTTGAAATCAAAATTTCATAGTAATGATTTTTTTCATATTTAAGATTATGAACAGATATCACAGCAACTACAACATTTATCAAAATCGATTGCGACTTCATGATTTGTACCATCAGAATTTTCTTAAAAACTGCCATAAGTTTGTTAAAATCGTTATATCAATGCTTCTTTGCCCAGATATTTATTCTTATAAATGTAGGTGGAAATAATAATCGCAGTTGAAGTCCTAGAGAGAGAAGAGTCGGATTCCGTCTAGAAGAGAAGTCCGTCGGGGGTCAGAGAGAAGCTGGAGAATGAGACCGAAAACGAAGGCTAAGACACTGATTTCACCTTCGCCAGCCAACAAAGAGTTAAAGCCATGATGATGGCT
Source organism: Piezodorus guildinii (assembly GCA_023052935.1). Taxonomy (NCBI): domain Eukaryota; kingdom Metazoa; phylum Arthropoda; class Insecta; order Hemiptera; family Pentatomidae; genus Piezodorus; species Piezodorus guildinii. The sequence continues at coordinate 71,833,077 of CM041293.1, forward strand.
CACAAGCTTAAGCCAAAACGTCAGAAAAATTAAAATATTAAAAAAAAGACTGACTCACAATTATTTCCATCTACAATAATTTATAAAGTCTTCTATATATCCTCAATATTATTTTTATAATTTTACATTGAGGGAAAAAATTATTCTTTTTTATTTATTAATCTTGTAAATAAAGATAATGTGTGTTTTTAATTGAATCACAGAGTTATTTCAACCCGTTATTTGTTCTTTTCTAAACAATAATAAATAGATTTATTACTTTAACAGCACTTACTTATTGTGACTACGGCTTGAAACCGGCCATCAATGCGATGACCCGGCAGATAGCCAGCCTCATGCGTGAATGGAAGACTTTCCTATGGCACGAGCAACTCCGTAGGACTCATGATGATCATCGTCAGTTCTGGAGACTTGTGAGGTCACACGTCACTAAGAGGAAGAGTGTACACCTTACATCAGGTGGCACCCTATTATCCCCTGAGGAACAGGCTGAACTCTTGGCCGATTCTTATAAGGCGAGGGAAGATGATCGGCTGTTAAATGCTCCCACACTACCTGCGGGAAGACCAACGTCCCCTAATGAAAAGAGGATATTCTCTACCTTCGGACAGCTTGAGTCGGTACTACGACGCACCAAGGGTAACAAGGCTTCGGGACTGGATGATATTCCGTATGTACTATTGAAGATGCTACCACGGAGGGGTAAAGCCTTCTCATTAAACATTTTTAACTCCTGTATGCGGATCTCATACTTCCCCGATGACTGGAAGCAAGCGATCATAGTGCCGCTACTTAAGCCTGGGAAGAATGGAGACTCACCAGAGCATTATCGGCCTATCAGTCTCCTTTCGCATATGAGCAAGGTGTTCGAGAGGCTGATCCATCACCATCTGCTAGAGCACTGCAGTGAGGAGTCCATCATTCCACCAGAACAGATCGGATTCTCACGAGGCGTAGCCTGCGATCATCATTTAGTGAAACTTCAAAGGCACACCATAGAGCGTATGACGAAGAACAATGAAGCCACGGCGTTCATCTCGCTGGACTGCACACAGGCGTTTGATTGTGTATCCCACGAGTTACTGCTTCGCCAGTTGGAAGACTATCGTTTTCCAGCTTCATTATGCCGATTGATCAGAAGCTACTTAAGCGGGAGATCCTTCGTCGTAAGGGTAGGCGATAAATTGTCAACTTCAAAGGACACCATTTGTGGGGTTCCTCAAGGTTCTGTATTGGGACCACTATTGTTTGTGATCTTTACAGCAAAAGTGATCTCAATGAAGCACCCAATGGCACTGGTAGCAGCCTACGCCGATGACATTGGCATCTATGCTTCTAGTATGAGACCGAAAAGGGCTCTCACCCTGGCACAAGGAGCATCGACCACTATTGTAGATGAGCTGAAGGAGATTGGCATTAGGGTGAACCCGAAGAAGACAGATGCTATTGTCATGTCGTTCCAGAAGGGGAAGAGCGCTTTGCCCACTGATTTTAAAGTGAACGGAGAAACACTGCCAGTCTCTAATTCAATCCTCTACCTGGGCGTCACTCTAGATAGGCACCTCACCTTATCTAGTCACGTACGGGAACGACTCAAACTGGCCAGGAGAAAGAGCTATAGACTTAATCATCTACTCACGTCACCTCAGCTCTCACTGAGGCTGAAACTACAGATCTACAAGGCTATAATACGTCCGACTATGCTCTATGGTGCGCCCTTGATGCGGCATCTGTTTAAGTCCACTCTCAAACAATTACAGACGTTCCAGAACTCCATCCTTCGGCGGATTGTCAGAGGTACCAACTTACAGAGGGCCAGAAACCATATCCTTCATCAGGAATTAGTATTGCCAACAGTGCCTGAATATATCAGCCGGAGGCACATTAAATTTTTTGATGGGCTGAAGGCCTGTGCTAATCCATTATTTTCTGATATCACCCCACCACCCAAGCCTGGGAGGTGGCAAGGATCACTACCTCTCGTTGACGTTGTCGCCGAGGGAAGGAGATCGGACTATGTCTGAACTCAATTTATTGCCAAAACCCTGAAGAATGGTCCCTCCCATTTTGCAATGGATAAATAAAGGCTTAGAAGAAGCCCTTGAAAGATTACTAGTGCATCCAGCGCATATAGCAATCCTCTTTAGAATACCTCCGGGTAACAGAAGGACAAATCTGACAGCTATACATATTATATTTGTATTTGTATTTTGTTCGAAAATAAAACCAGAGGGTAAGAAAAAAAAAAAAAAAAAAAACAAAAAACAAAAAAAAACAGCACTTATCAGTATCCAAAAAAAAAAAAAAAAAAAAAAAAAAACTTCTTATTATTGCTTTTTGGAATAATAAACTTGGTTATCATCTCGAAAAGTTTGTTTTACATTTCGAGTTGAGTATAGATTTTTGGCGTGGTTATCCAACGGGCAATACGAGGCCTGAGCCGTGGACTGTATATACATGAAATGTTTGTGTATTTATTTTGTAAATAAAGTTGGAGGATAAGAAAAAAAAAAAAAAAAAAGGTTATCTTTGACCACGGGTTCATGGCGGGTGAAAGCCCTCCTATTTTGGGTCGCTTTTCCGATCCGAAGTTAGGACAACTCCCAGGAACCAGCCACATTTCACTTTACAGGTCCGCGAATTTTGCTCCCTCCCACCAACATCCCACCTTTCAGGTGGTTCAAGGAATGGAACTGGACTCAAAAAAGGAAAAGAGAAGGGAAGACCAATGAAGCGATGGATTTTTCTGTCCTAAAAAAACGACAAAAGTACAAGTTAATGAAAACATTCCGGTAACAGTTTCTATCTAACTCATTTTCTGTTCTATGGAACAATAATACTACAGAAGATAATGCAGCCACCTCTACCCCTGTGGCTAAGCCACCCCCAATAGTACTAAATGCAGGTTCCAAGATCACAGAAATACGTCAAGTGCTAGGTGCGCACCATATTGTAGAATATGGCATTCAAAAGCTGCGCGACTGCGTTAAAATCTATGCTAGCAATTCCGACTGCTATATAAATATAAAAAATCTACTGATATCACGTGGGAGCTAATTTCATTCGTTCGCGCAAAGAGGTGGCAGTCGACCGTTCGAAAAATTTCTTATTTTAGGTCTTGATATAGATCATGACGTAGCCGAAATCAAGGAGGCCTTACAACACATAGAAGGGATTATAGACATCCGTCGTCTTAAAAAAACAGATCCATCTGGTGCTAAAACCGAACTATCCTTTCCTCATCACCGCAAAGCCGGAAACGAATGCCCAAGAAATCATCTCAATACGAACGATAAACCGTGTCTTCATTCGTATAGTGAAGTATCAAAAAGATAAAGAAATACATCAATGTTACAGATGCCAGCAGTTTGGGCACACTAAAAATCATTGCTACCGTGTTCTTGTCTGTGTAAGTTGTTCCGGGCCTCATGATGTGAAAGAATGCAGGAGAGATATAAACAAAGTTAAGTGCAATAACTGTCATGTTATAGCCTCCTATCGCCAGCATCCAAAAGATTGCAACTACTGGAATAGTCCAGGAGGAAAATCGAACCCAAACCTCTCTCTTCAAACACAATTGATCAAAATATCCCGAAACTAAGCCCGATCAGCAGCCTCCCAGACCCCAGAGACCAACAGAACAGCGCTTTTTTGCAAATGTCACTGCTGGTATAAACGATCAAGATCCAGCTCCTCCCCCTTGGTTTACTCAATTTACTGATACAATGACAAACTTCATGACGCAAATATCAACATTAATACAAACCGTCATCATCCTCTTTGCACACCGACATGGTTAGTAATCATACCATATTGAATTATAATACTAATAGCATTATTACGAAAAAAGAAGAAATAGAATTACTGTTATCCATGACAAAACCATCAGTTGCTGTATTTACAGATGTTAGGATATCAAACCAAATTCATATTCCCGGCTATAACACAGTGGAAGATGGCAATAGAGAAAGATTTGGTGGCGTTGGTATCGCAAACCGTCACGGGATAAGGTGAAAAAGTTACCACCTCCAATTACCCTTACTGATCACAGAATCAATTTCGTGCGTGTACTATTCAAGCGCAACTAGGACATCCAGTCACAATAACTGGTCTTTATAGAAGACCACGGAGCTCTCTTACAGAATTCCGCAGGTTCTTAGTGGAATGTAGTAAGAAAACAAACCATTGGATAATTGGTGACCTTAATGCACGGCACACTCAGTGGTTATAACACTAAAAACAACAAAGCTAATCAGTACCTTCTCAAACTTCCTTTTACATCGACGCATACATTCCGAAACTCTGGAGATTCGTCCAAATTGTCAACCATTGATTTACTTTTAACTCGCCAGCCACATAAATTTATTGACTGTCAAGCTTTAGATTTTCTTTCTTCTGATCATCGCCCGGTCCTGTATGAGGTAGCGGAGAGATCTGAACAAATAACGGCTCCAACCAAATACGTCTACTGTAGAGCTGACTGGAAATTGTATCAATTCCTTGTAGACTCCAAACTAACATCAATTCCCAAGTTGCATGCAACAGAAGCGATAGATAACTGTATAAGGGACATGAGCGAAATAATCTCAAATGCAGCGAAAGCATCTATTCCAATGTTTACTCCTCTTCCTTCTGCACTTAGGTCGCCACCTGATCATATCTTGGAATTAAAGCTCTTCGTAATTCCTGGAAAAATAAATGGTACCGTACCAAAAATCGAGTTACAAAAGGATTGTTAACAGTCTGACTACGCAGATAAGAAATTTGATTAAAAAATATAGATCGGCATTATGGGAAGACAAAATTCATGCGACTCATGGTGACCATCGTAAATTTTGGAAGCTCCTTCAGACTACCGTGAAAAAGCCAACGTTCAATCCGAATACATCATAGGGATCGACTAATGTCCACAGCTGAACAAGCTGATGTCATAGCTGACCATTATGACCGGAATATCAGGAATCGTACTAAGACATCGTGCCAGTATGATTTTACTACACAAAGAGAAAATTTTATGTTTATTTCCCCGAAAAAAACTGAAGTGTATTCTACGGACGACAAAAGGAAATAAAGCCCAAGGATTAGACAATATTCAAACAATATTGCTGAAGCAATTATCAAAGAAGGGTTTGATACATCTGTGTCACTTATATAATAGTTGTATTAGGCTCAGATATTTTCCTACATCCTGGAAACACGCTATATTATTTCCATTGTTAAAGCCTGGGAAACGAGGGGATAAACCTGAACATTACCGCCCAAGGCCAAAATATATGAAAAAATAATTTTGAATCATCTCCAACAGTTTTGCCTAGAAAATTCCATCATTCCTGATCAACAAACCGGTTTTCGGCCTCTCCTTTGTACGGAACACCCGTTGGCAGAGGTTCAAAATGAAGTCACTCACAACCTAAGACGTAACCATGCGACTGCAATGATTTCGATTGACTGTTCCCAAGCGTTTGACTCGGTCTCGCATTCAATAATGCTTGAGAAACTCAGAACACTGCAATGCCCGGAACAGCTGTACTCTATCCTCTGTTCTTCTCGATGATCGTAATCTTACCGTATTAGTCGGCAATAGTTTCTCAAAATCAGTGCGCTTAACTTGTGGGGTACCGCAAGGTGCAGTTCTTTCACCCTCCTTATTCAATATCTACACCGCAGAAATAATTGGCAGGAACTAAACAAATTCATCTGTCCTAGCATATGCCGATAATGTGGCGATATATAGTAATAGCACGAACCCTTCAAAAGCGCTCAAGCAAGTAGAGAAAACTTGTGAGATTATAAAGAACCAACTAAATACCTTAAATATCCAAATAAACCCATCTAAAACTGACTGCATTATATTTTCTTTCTAAAAAAATAAGAAAAAACTGTCGACTAAATTTCAAATAGAAAATTCACACTTCAAGATATCCAGAAACATCGTATACTTGGGTATGAAACTTGATAGGCATTTAAAATTTACCAACCATATCATTTCGAAATTATCAAAAGTTAGACAAAAAACCTTTAAATTTAACCATCTTTTAAAAACTCATAATTTAAGTTTCAGACTAAAACTACTTATTTACAAAAGTGTGATCAGACCTTCACTATTATACGGAGCACCATTACTAATCCATTCTTCAGATAACTCAAAAAAGAAACTACAGCAATTACAAAGTGGCGTTTTAAAGAAGATTGCAAGAAGAACTACATTTAAAAAAGGCAGAAAGGCTTCATTTACTATTTAATATTCCTAAAGTGAGTGAATTCATAGATAAAAGAAGACATAACTTTTATAATTCCTTAGAAGTTCTTCCAAACCCGGTTTTTAGTAGGCTTAAGATTCCGCCAGCTCCTCAGAGGTGGCAACATAGTGCAAGCTAGAGTTTAAGATTAGCCTAAGTCTGGAAGTGTCAAGATTGAAGTGATCCCCATCACCAAGAGGAATAGCAAATCAGTGATGGCACAAAAACATAATCTCTAACACAAATATCCTTAAAATGTACTTAGATACAGTAAAAGGAAATTACTCAGAAAATATTTTAGCAAAACATGCAACTAAATTGGGATTAAGAAAAAAAAAACAAAAAAAAAAAACAGCACTATATTCCTATTATTACTTTAACAGCACTATATTAATAATTCAGTTAATATATACCATTATTGAGTTCATACTCGTGAATATTATTTTTTTGTGGTAACAAGCGACAAAACCTTATCGCTTAGAATTAAGTAAGAACAACACTTCGAACGAACAGTCACCAGCTAGCAGCCGAGGAGGAAGGAGCTCTCTCTGAAACACGAAGACATCTTGACCCCTTGCTTTAGACTTTCTGTTCTCGCTAAGATAGCGCCCTCGAGCTGTCAGGATCCACACGTATCCCGTGGATTAAATCTTGACAGCCACCCTCCCTGGGGAAGGGTAGCGTGGCTCTGGCAAGTCCACCCCTACCTTCATTCACTTTTGCAATGAATAAGATCTCGGAGAGAATGAAAGTTGCCTCTATTTCCAGCCAAGCTTCCGGAGTGGTACCAGCTACCTATACAGCAGCACCGTCGACTTCGGCCAAAGGAAGGAAGGAGAAGCCGAAGGCTGCCTCGACCAGCAGGCAGGCACGTGGAGCAGCAACAGCGGACCCCGCAGCAGCACCAGCGCCCTCGACCAGTGGAAGAAAGGAGGACCCCCGACAAGAGGAAGATGGCGGTTGGATTCAACCCAAGCGTTTCTGTAAAGCCGCCAACACGGAAACCAATTTTTCCGTAACTACTCTAAAACATTATAACATTCTCAGTGAAAGTGCGACTGGCAGTGCGGGAGATAGGGACACAGTGACAAGTGCTGAGGCAAAAAAGCCCCCTCCAAAAGTGATAAGTGGAATCTCCAGTACAGCAAGTGCCATGCGTGACCTGAGAGGAGCCGGTTTTGAGGATTTCACCATTTAGGGTCTACCTTGGCACCCTAGCAAGAACACTCTAGCAAGAATACCCTCCTTAAGAACAAGAACACACCCTACCACACCTATTCCACAGGAGGAGGCTCACCATACGCCTAAAATGGGTAAGCGACGTTAGGAGGATGACAAAAAGCGATAACAAGACTGACCTTCCACTCATACTGCTCACGACAACCGAAACTAAACTAGAGGACATTACAAACCTCCGCCACATAAATAGGGTCCGCTTCAACGCGAAACCTTATAGAGGCAGAAAAGGCATTGTACAATGCCACCGATGCCAGGGTTTTGGGCACACCGAAAACCACTGCGGCAAGGCATTGGCGTGTGTCCGTAGTGCCGGACCTCACGTTGTATCGGAGTGACCACGAACAGAAAATCCAGTAAAGTGTCCTAACTGTGGAGAAACCCACGTAGCATCCTTCTCTGGATGCAAAGCGCGTCAAGAGCTGCTCGAGAGAATAAAAAAGTTTAAGGAGAGAGCAGACCTGAGGAAGTCGCCTGCCACAGGCAAGAACATGAGCCAGCCCAACGCCCCACCCCGGCACGCTCAGCCTGAGGCTAGCGGGCCAGTGGGAGACCAGGCTCAACCCCCACCCCGCCCCCACCAGACCGACCGGACCTACGCGGACAGGACTAATACAGACACTCCCCCTCCATGGTCGGAGTTAATGATTACTACATTAAATAAGTTGGTGGAGGTTGGTGGAGAACACCGAAAAGCTGACCAGCTTATTTAAATCCTTGCTACAGCCATGAACGGACTAAACTTTAACACGGACGGACTAATCCCAAAAATTACGGAGGTTTATGCCTTGATAGCACGGACCCAGCCCAATGTAGTAGTCCTCACCGACACCAGAGTGAGCCCCCAGCGCAAGAACGCGCGAGTGAACGCGCCAGGTTACGATCTGACAGGAGATCAACTAATAGAAAAAGTAGGAGGGGTCTTGATAGCCAATCGTCAGAGAACCAGATGGAGGGAACACCCCCCACCAGTGGGTATCAGGGACCCCAAGATTCACCACAAAACTGTGCAGGTTCTCCTGGATAAACCAACTATCATCACTGGTATATACAGGAGACCCCGTACTTCACCAGAAGACTCCTCTCCTCCCAGCTACTGAACGAGTGTGCCAAGAAAACAAACCATTGGGTTATCGGAGACCTCAACGCTCGGCACACCGTTTGGAATAACAAGTCCAATAATAAAGCTGGGAAAATCATACTAAAAACCCCTGTTACAGTAGTGCCCCCACCCACCCACACTTTTATACACAAAACTGACAGGACGAAGAAATCCACAGTTGATCTCCTGCTCAGGAGATAACCACACCGCTTTCTGGACTGCATAGCGATGGAGAACGAAATCTCAGATCGTAGGCCTGTGCTTTACCTGGTAGACGGCGAAGTACCACCCCCGCTCCCATCGAAATAAAAGTATACTGACGCAGACTGGGAGACCTACAAAGCACAGGTCTATCACAAACTGCCGACAGTCTCCCCTCTGAGGACAAAGAAGGAAATAGATGATTATCTTATTTCCTTCACCGAGATCATTAAAAGTGCCGCCGACGCTGCTATCCCGAAGTTCTCACCACTTCCGCCAGCTCTGCGTCCTCCGCCAGATCATATTCTGAAACTTATTGCCCTGCGCAATAAGTGGAAGAATAAATGGTACAGGACCAGGGATCATGAGGTAAAGACGGTGGTAAATTCACTTACCACTCAGATCCGAAACCTCATGAAACAATGGCGGACTGCACATTGGCATGAGAAAATACGGGCTACGCACGGCGACCACAAAAAATTCTGGAAGCTAATAAAATCAAGCACCAGAAAACGAAGCTCTACAGTCCTTCATGACGGAGACAGACTGTTGACATATGAAGAACAGGCCAAGAAGATTGCGGACTACTACAGTGGCAAAATAACACAAAGCACAGGGGCTCCCGCAGAACTTCCCACTGAAGAGATCGGAAACAACTACATGTATGTATCCCCGAAACAGCTGAAGGCAATTCTCCGTCGTTCGAGGGGGAATAAAGCCCCAGGCCATGACGGGATGCAGACTGTATTGTTGAAGATGCTCCCTAGAAAGGGGATATCTCACCTGACTAACCTCTACAACTCCTTTCTCAGGCTGAGATACTTCCCTGAGGCATGGAAAAGAGCTATCCTCTTTCCGCTACTGAAACCCGCGAAGAATGGATCCTAGCCAGCCGACTATAGACCAATCAGCTTGCTTCCGCACCTGGGCAAGATTTTTGAGAAAATTATTCTTAATTATCTCAAGACTTATTGCTCAGAGGTAGCTCTAATCCCACCGGAGCAGACTGGCTTTCAGGCCGGACTCTGCCCGGATCACCACCTGGCGAAGCTAAGTGGTGTTGTTCTTTCCAAAAGAACAAGCGCCCACTACCGAAGACCTACAAGGTAGCAGGAGTCGAAAATCAGCCAGCCAATAGGATAGTGCACCTGGGCATCACTCTCGACAGGCACCTAACACTAGCAAATCACTGCCTAAAGAAGATAATCTTACTCGATTGATCACTTACGACCAAACCTATCACTTCGCCTGAAAATATTAATTTACAAAGCCGTAAATTTAATCTCAGACCGGCCCTCCTTTGCGGAGCACCGTTGCTAAACAACGTTACAGCACCGACAGCAAAGAGGCTCTAGCAGTTTCAAAACGGAGTATTGCGACGAATGGTAAGGCATACTTCACTACAGAGGACAAAGACAGACCAGTTATATGACACCCTAGACCTCCCGACAGTGACGGAGTTCATCTCCCGCAGGCATATCAAATTCTTCTGTCATATCAAATCTGACGCCAACAGGACGGCCACAGCGCTGGCAGGACCACGTACAAACACTCAGACTAGACTGAGGAAACATAACTTACTTTTACTGACTTAAAAGACTAGTGAGCCCCATCATTAGAACTGACTCAAAACTGCTTTCCGACTCCGAAAACCTTCCTATCCTCAGACCCCTCTTAGAATGCATCTGATGCAGTACAAGAGATCCATGATTCCTCCCCGACCCTTTTCCTGATTTCAACCCCAAATCCCATGGAGCTTAGAAAAAACCGCCCCAAAAAAAAAAGAAAAAAAAAACAGCACTATATAACACAATACAAACAATAAGAAATTTTTTATATGAATGTACTTTAAATTTTGAGAAATTGGATGGTACTAGGTCTAAAATAAATGGAATAAGCCTGAAATATTAGGAAAGTAATTTGATTAAGTAATTATATGCAAGATAAAAACAGAGATTTTTCCCTGACAATATATATTTGTATTAATAAGAATTGTCTAACAACATATAATAACAGTAAAAATGGATTATTTTTTATCAATATGAAGAAATGAAAAAAAGTGCAATTTCTCGATACAATGGAACTTGCAGTCGATATTAAAACTACCAGACTATGTTCTAAGTAAGAAAACGTAAAAAAATTAAAATTGAATATAATTTAAATGAAACGGGTCGAAAGAGCAAACTAACTTAAAGCTAGAAAATTAAGCCTAAAACGTCTTTTACATCAGCCTTTGCCCTTCTGCCGGAAGGTTTACTGAATAAATGTTAAAATAATTGGACCGTTGGAAGTATTATATATATTCTTCACTTGTTGACATTTCATTTACAGTATCATCATTGTAGTTATTTCTCAACACAACCAACCCTGTTTTTCATTATCTCCTCCTTTAGTTAGTTTCCAGTCTGTTAAAATATTTTAATTAAGGAAGTAACAAATTATATAAAATTCGAAGTACAAGGTATCGTCGATGAAAAGTAAATCTCTAAAATGATTTTGTGTTGTGGAATCTCTAGATACTAACGAATTCGCTTCACGATATTGAGCAATAACTTATACAAGTACACATGATTGTACGTGCTCAGTTTAATAATATGATACACATTCCTCCAATATACGAAATATCCAAAGATTTTAAAAATTATTTGTCTGCAATATTCTTTAAAAATAAGAATATACCAATGCATTTGTTATATGCTTTACATGCGTAGGTAAGGCTTAAGCACATATTACTTATTACATTACATATTGCTTATTACTGATGATAATAAGTATAGAACTATAATCAAGTATTAGGAATTCTCATAAGGAATAAAAAGAACTTAGCTTATTTTTTTTATATTTAAACTTAAAAATCTGGTGCGGGCAACACACGACTTTCACTTACCTTCGTTTTTAAAATCGATTAGAGAATTTTCAAATATGAGTGAAACCATTAAATAATTAGTTAAATGGAATTTCTATAGAAACATGTGTTTTATTAAAATCTATATATTTTAATCTCAAATAATCAGTTAGTTTTATCGGCTTTTCATCACTCTCTATTAACTTTTAAAAGCTTGTGTATGAGATAATATTTTTTCTAAAATTTTTAACTTACAAACAGTATATCATACATGTATATTACTGTTCTTAGGTTCAAAAACAAAAAAAGTCATTAAAAATATATGTTTTCAGTTTTCTCATTTAGCTGTTTTTCAAATTCGCACAACTTACATATTTATCTGTTACTTATCAATGATAACAAGATAATATGGTTATTTTTAGAGAATCTACAAAATTAAAGGTACTTTAGAGGAGGAAAAATTTAAAATATCGGCATTTAAGTCCTGTCAGACCATTTTAATCAGCATGAAAACTACATGATATTAAAGCCCATTAAATTTTACATCCATAAAGCGAGTTTAATCAAAACCGTCGGAACCATTTTCGAGAAAATCGAAAAAAGGGGCAAAATGCATGGTATAAAGGGGCTCTTCTGGTAAGCTCATTTTGATCAAAAAGGTTTTGTACCGTCTCGGGCGTATATTTGTCTTAAATATGAAATTTCAGTTTCATAGGACTTACCGTTTCCGCCCGGGAGTTACCACACACACACAGACCTTTTATTTGGACTCAGGGGACCCTAAAATGTGTATTTCCGTTAAAAAACTGGAATCCGAAAATTTTCACAATCGCAATACTTTCCCTTACTATATAATAATGAAAGTAAAAAAGGCGAAATATTATAAAAAATTTAAAGATGATAAACTTTATCTAAATATTTTTTACATTTTCATATATTCTGGAATAAAGAGTTGAAACAGATATTACCAGTTAGGTTGGAGCGATGACGCAATGTTTTTGAAATCAAAACAAAGTAAAATATACTTTTTGTTAAATATGTTCTCTTAAATATTAGTTGAAAAAATTCTTTTATAGAGAAAAGGTTTGAAGAGTAAATATTAGACTAAAAAAAAAAAAAAAAACTTTATTGCAATGGTGCACTAATTGCAATAGCAAATGGGTAACTAGGAAAATAAGACATTGGAAAAGACTTTATGAAGCTCACAGAAAAAAAAAACAAAGGAACTTACTCCAATGCGACTTGTCTATTACACCACAATTAGCACGGCTAACAAGTCCTCTTTCTTTAGGAACACATCACAACAATTTTGTTCGATCCCTGTTTTCTCCGGCAAGTATGAAACAGTGTTGCGTGAACAAAGAATTCTACGGAATAGGAAATGTAGTCCAAACCTTAAAAATGCAATTAAATGAACTTCACAAGAGACTCAGAGAGAAAGGAATTAGACTTAAGAAATCGGGAATGGGTTCAGCTTATTAGAGAACAAGATGGTAAAATGCTCAAGCATACTGGAAGACAGACTCTTCTTTGGTCAGAATGAGGAAGATATCGTCTGAGACAGGAAAACCAATACTTTAGATTTAAGAAAAATTAGTAGTTTGTTTGATTTTATAGTTACATATTAACCATTTAAAACATTATGACAGTTTTTTTCAAACATTTACTTTGAGAGTGCCACCTGGGTTACTATATTGTAATAACATATATATAACAATGTAAAAGTCTGCCAGGTAGCCCTCGGTATGAGAAATGAGGTATCGATTCAAGTATTTCGAACAGGAACGGTCAAGAATCATCAAAAGCATCCATGTATTCCAGAGCAAGGAGGAAAGATGACTAAAATTCAACAAGTTGTTTACATGTATTGTTTAATAATGAAAAGGGATTAAGTAAGCTCAGTTTGTAAGACACAAAGACTAATCTCGAGATCGAGTCCAGATTTAGTAGAATAAATATAACATTTATGAGGGCAGACCCTGGGGAGGGTCTAAGCAGCAAAAGAGGCAATCTCTCTTCCATTTGGAGGAAGAGCCCTTTTTACATCAACAGATCTGGCACGACCACTAAATGATATTATGTATAAGGAATGACAGGATCTATGAGATAGGGGTCCTTTACGTAAACTGAAATTGGAAAAGAAAGATGTTAAACCTAGGCACTGCTCTAATCGGGATATCTGCAGAGAGGAAGTAGTCCTTACCCGGCTCAGGATTGGCCATACCTGAATGACTCACCTTCATCTAATCACTAAAGGCTTACCGCCGAATTGTCCCAATTCGTGACAATATTCTGACCATAGCCTGTATCTTCCAGGAATATCCATCCTACACTAATAAATTAAATGATATAAGAATAACTCAAAACATTTAAATAGCCTTAGGAAACGATAGTAGCAGAACTGACAAAGTAACATATTTTTTAACTAAAGTAAATATGTTTAAACTTTTCCAACGTTGATATAAAAATAAATTACATAAAATAAACCATAAATAATAATTATTTATAATATTATAACTAATATCACAGTAAAAATGACGACATTTAAAAAACATGGAAATTAAAAAAAACTTAATATATTATATATTTAGATATTATAATTTATATTTCTTTTGTCTGTAGTTTGAATCTTGATATGGAAAAGCTCGTCGATACAATCTCCTAAGCCTGACCAAAAGTACATCGTAATTAGATCGCTTTTTTCCATCATATACCCATTGCAGACAGCACCGCTGACAAACCTGTGCCTATCTCTCTTGAAGCAATCGACGTTACAATTCGAAGATAAAGCAAAAAGGCTATCTATCATAGGACTGCCGGCCAACTCCTGCTTCTCTATGCTCTACTCGCCGCGACGATGCAGGGGTCTGTGTATTTGCGGTGTCAGTGGGAAGCTCCTCTTCAGCATTGGGCAATTTCCTAAAGATTAACCGGAGTAACAGACGCCCTGTTTCAAACTATTTTAAACTTAACGTTGGAGATCCACGACTGCACCGCACTATTGCAGATTGAAGGAAATGCTATGGAGGCCCCTCTCACGGTAAAGAAAGTAAGACAGTTCTTGAGGAGTGGAGCCAATGCAAGTGGCAGGGCGTAGGCGTGGTCCATTTCAAAGCCAGCCCATGCGGGAATAGATTTATGTTTGATGGAAGGATTCTTACAGGATCGGAGTGGACCAACGCACTTAAACTGAACATGAGCTACGCACTACTTCGTGGAGTCCCGGGATCGAGGTGCCAGGCTAATGAAGTAGTTGGACCCCTCTGCCGCAGATGTGACCGAGAGTCAGAAACCCCTGCACAGGTGTCGGGTAAATATCTACATAACATGTTTCTCGTTAAACGCCGGCACAACCGCATAAAGAAGTTGATTATGGAAAAGGTAAAATAAAAATGTTTCCAAGAGTGGTTTTGCCTTGATACCGAGGGATCAACAATATATGTGAACATCTTGGCACTTAGTGCCACAGAAAAGGAAGCACTGATAGTGGATACTATTACTATCAGATATGAAACAAAGGGCCGGGAACACTTTTTACTGTATCTTTTATTATTATTAACTTATTTTATTTTTGTAATGTATAAAAGGATCATTATAGCATTATTATCTGGCTCGGTCGCTAAGGGGATGTTTTGGGCCTTTTAACAAATAAAAAAGAAAAAAACAGATCCTAGGGAGGTGAATCATCCAGATTACCCAGGCTTTAAAATTTGGGTATCCCTAAATTAAGAAATCACCTCTTTGGACAGACGTATGCTAACAGTGAAAATCATTACTATTCAATACACTTAGCACCCTTCATGGGTCGTTTTTTAAATATTTTTAAGTATAATATATACTATGTCTCATATAAGCGAAGATATAAAAATGTCAACATTTATATATTATTTGAAATTTGACGTTCTTCCGTTTGATAAACTTCGCAGAAATGTCGAACGTTCAGAATGGAAAAACAAGACGAATTCTCTTTTAGTAAGCTGAAAGTTACACTTTTTATTTCTTGTTGGTCGTAGTGGAATTGGAGCACTTAGGACAGAGAGGACAACCATTGGAGTGTTGAATATACAGATCGCCAGGGGGCCAAAGCCCACCCCGACCGCACACAACCAACCAACGCTGAGGAATCCGATTAACTCCCACTTGACCTAACGCTCCCAATCAGCCTCTTCATCCCCTATAATTATTCAACTACCATTATATTTATTCAGCTCAATTTTCGATAGTTGCTAGTCGATGATAGCTTTTATAATAATACAATTTTCAAGATAAATGAAGAATAACTTAAATATAGTAATTACTTAATATTAATTAAAACCGGAAAATTGTAATAAATGGGATAGAAATATATGGGACATTATTCATGAACATCGTTTTATTTTTTAAACACTCTTCCCGTATCCAATCCTTACAATCCAAAATCCTTAACGCTCCTTACTTTGTCACCAACAAAATCATCCACAAAGACCTTAATGTTCCATATGTTGCTGATTTGGCCTGTACCAGGTATCACTCCTTCCATGAAAAACTCCACTCTCACTCTAATCCACTAGTTTCAATCCTTGCTTCCACTTCAATTCCTGACAATCCGCCGAGGCGTCTGAAAAGAAGATGGCCTCGAGACCTTCTTGTGTAGATTCACTACTAGAGTGCTGCCAATGGGCAGTTTCTCTTCATGTTTTTTTCATGTGTATTATCATTGTAGCCGATTTACTTGATGTATGAACATACAGTTGTAAATTTCAATAAATGAATTAAAAAAAAAAAAATTTTTAAACATAACTGTTGCATATCATGATAATTCCTTTGTAACTTGGATGCGCATTTGCTTCAATTGTGGGTAAAGCCTTACTCCAGAATAAACTCTTTTTAGAATTTAAGTCAAGCCCTTTTAAACAAAATATTGACATTTTGAATTATTTTTAACAACTAATAATATTTGAACAGATGTCAGACCTAACTTTAAAACATGGATACGATGCTCAATATGCTTAAATAAATTTCTTATAAATTAGAATAGTATCTTTGCTAATTAATTAATCAGTACGATTTTGCTTCGACGTGGATAGAAATTAAATTATCATTAAAATGATTATTTATAATTTTTTTAGGAGATGTATAGTTTTTGAGTTACTCGAAAACAAATTTTGTTTTACTTTTTAGAAGAAATATTTTTTTTTCAACCACTTAAAGGGAGGAATTTTTTCAAACCCGGCCTTACTGCACATCTAGATGGTAAAGCGAAACTCCAGGAAAAATTTCAGCTTCATAGCTATAGTCATTTTTGAGATACAGAATAAAATCGAGTGAAATGGGACTTTCTTTTATAAATTATAGATCATTTTAATTCCAAAAAACATTTGTAATATACAACCATTAATCAACGTTCCGGGGTACCTCCCGGAATAAACTAAAAACATTAAAAACGAATCACTACAAAACTAGTAAAAAATATCATCTTGTCTATATACACAGAATGTTAACCCGATTTTGGCTTCCGCTAACTCCTTTTAACCACAAGACGGATTTTGATACGCTTTTACAATCATTACGGCATTATTTTCTGAAAGTTAATAAGTAAAGTAGTTTGCAATTTAGATTTGAACAGGAAAAATAATTTTTTCTATCTACGTTATCAAAAAAATATTCCTGAAATATAAGTATTAACATAAACGTATAATAATACATATACCGTTGGAAAGCGTAAGATTTTAGAAAAGTTATTATGCAATATAATAAATGGTATAAGTTAAAATTTAAAGTTTTTATAATATATATGTTATTGGGAAATAGAGAGGTGATATAATAGCTAAAAGATTATTAACGTCGTACAGGATCGTGCAAGTTATATTCTTCCTTTTAGTACGCAATATTTTAGAAACAATATTACATACAGAATCGTAACTAAGTTGTCAACATAAATGATAAGTTGATATAAATCTATAAACTAGCATTTTTATTAATTATTTCAAATTTAATAATCGGAGTAGAGATTTGGGGCTCTACCAAATCATCAAATTCTTCTTTTCTCCAATCCCTCCAATTAAAAATCCTCAATGCTCCTTATTTTGTTACAAATCATCCATAAATACCTTAATGTTCCCTATATTGCTGACCTGGCGCGAACCAGGAACCAATCCTTTCCTAGTATCCCTACATGTGAATCATGACAGAATATCTTGTATTCAAATTCATTATACAAATGTAAATATCAATCAATATATTTTTAAAAAATGAGTAATATTTCATGAAAACGAAAGTTTCACTGTAAACTAAAGGGAACTCTTATGGAAACTAAATTAAACCTTTAAAATTTATTTTAAATAGTTTATTTGACATATTAAAAAGTTATAAACATAATCGTATGGGAACGATTGTTATATCTGTAGTTATTTAATACATACGTAGCAATCAAGTTTTCATTAAATGGAATAATTAAATTTCTAACGTAGTTTCTTTATTTGTGTTTCATCCGATTGTTTAATATTTTAATGAAATTCAATTGATTTATCTATTCATGTAGTTGTAAAATTCACTAAATTTATGAAAACCTTTTCTTTTTAAGAAATATACTCTAAATAGAAATAATTAAAAATAAAATACAAACATGAATTTCAATCAATATCTATTATCCATTTATTTGTACGACCAGATTGGTTACATAATAATTTCTATAAAATTTTGAACTCTCCAATATTTAATTATATATTAAATGACTGTGTCTTCAATAAGGAATTTATTTTATTCTTATAACCTAAGTGTATGTTAAAAATAAAATTTTATTTAGAATGAATTTTCGTTTTTGAGCTAGTCCTATCACAACTAGTTAACTATTAAAACATATTGACAAACAAAAATACGCATTTTTAGAGATTATAATAGATAGTTGTTGTCTTGAGCTCTGATAAACACTGAGATTCAAAATTGAAACGTTGGCAATTAATAGTCTACTTCATGTTTATTTATTTGCCACTATCTGTGCTATATTACTTCTGATGTCGATTTGTGATTCCGTTGAACATTACCACGGTTGCAATACTTTATTTAGGTTTAATAGATTTAAAAAAGAAACAGTTAATTTAATATTTATTGAAAATGTGAGGTTAAAAACATACTAGGCAGCAAATGAATCAATTACATGCTACGTACTATATTCACTGTATGAATAAATATTATAAAAGTAATATAGTAGTTTTAAATTATTTTATCCATATAAAATGATTTCTCATTTAATACTTACTCTATAGAATCGAAAAATAATTAATAATTTTAAACCACTAGAACTTTATGTTCCACTTTGTTCATCAAAAAGAAAATACGTGTAAGGATGACAGGATATTAATAGAAAACGAGCAGCTCAACGGAATTAAAAGGTTTTCCTTTGATAAATCATTTTTAAAGCTAAAGATAAAAAGAGCGGGTCTGGAAGAGGATATTAATGAAATAAAAAAAAATCGAATTAAAAAATAACGTGATGAGAGAAGCGACTTAAAAAGTTTGACACGATAAAGAGTTCAATAAAATCATCTCTTTTGTTCTTAAATTTTACTATAATTAAAATGGACCTCCTAAAAAAAAAACAAATAGTTCTCTGTTCAGTAGACTTGTTTTAATAATAGTGATTATATTTTTAATGTCATTATGATCTGTATAAGATCTAATAAGGGAGATATTAATTAAATAGTTTTATTATTAACATTTCCTTGATTTTGTCTTAGGTAGGTCTTTTTTGTTTTATAAATAAAATACCTCATTATACTACATTTATCAAAATTGTTTTTAATCCAATCAACAAGGATTCGTGTTTTATTTTATTTTATTTTTTTATAATTTTCACTATCACTAAGTGCATTATTTTCCTATATGTACCTATAAAGTTCATAAAATGCCAGGATTCACTGTACACAATTGATACAGAAGGTTTACAGTTACTCTGACAACGCGTTTTATTTACAATAATAATAGGGTTAGCAAGCCCGAAGTTTCCTTGTCGATACCAAAAAAAATGTTCCTACACAGATTTGTCAACATTTCGAGCCACTTCGCATATCATCATCAGGGCTACTCCAAGGAGAAAAATCAAGGGAAGGGGCTGACTCCTTTAGAAGTCCTGATAATACCTACAGGGTGGGTCGAAACTTTTGCAAAGCAATTAATAGTTTAATATCATTTATTTTATTAATTTATTTATTTATTTCCGCCACATGGACTGTTTTCCTTCTCGTTTTACAGTTTACTGTCATAAGGAAATAAGAATAAGTAACATAAAGTTTCGGTCTATACCTATTATAAAAGACGTAAGAGCTTTAGTCAACAACCAGGTTGTAACTCGCGACTTACGGCATAGAAAGCTCTTACGCTAGAAACTATACCACAGGTGACCCCAGATTCTAGTACTCTCTAAGATGAAATCAACACTCATACGATATGCTAGTTTATTTGTAAAGAAATATTTTATCCAAACTTGTTAAAAATGCATGAGTAAAATAGTGTTGAGTCATCGTACTGATAAAACTGCTACATAAAATTATTCTTACAAAAACATAATTTTTTTTAAGTGTAATCCCACCTTTGAAGTTGACCTCAAATGACGGCACACTTAGGATTCGATTCACTCAGGCCAGCGTAACCATAGTTATAGCATATAAATTTCATTGAACAAATAACTGGTAATTTAGATCTAATAAAAAAAGTCTGATTTCAAAATATTAATAAAAGTTCATTTCTTAAGTTGAAAAAAAGAAATTCTTTACTGTTCTACAATTATAGTTGAATTTCCTTATAATAATTTTAAAAAATCATTTCAAGTTACAATAACCATTCCACTAAGATGCTTTTCGAGAACCATCTATTTCACAATAATTCAGAACTCTTTTGATAATCACATCATCCTACTCACGTTTTTTTATTTAACTAAATCTTTACCAACTAGATCGGCTTAAGTTTTTCTCTTAGTGAACTTATTTTCCAAACTGTAACGTTTATGCAAGAGGGCAAATCATAACTAGTTTGAGTCAGAAGCTACGTCAAATACATCAGACAAGTAAAAGGCTATATAATTACTGATTAAACTATTTTTAAAATAAATCAATGTTAACTTATATATTTTCAGCAATAAATTACTCAAGTATATTATTTATAGTTATTCCTTATTATTATAGAATATACATATATATTAACTTTTTTTATCGAAGGTAAGATAAGGGGAAAAGGGCCAGCCGGAAAAATAATCAAAACTAAACGTTTAAGGCTTTAATATTAGTATCCATATTATTACTATAACCAGAAGAAAATATAATAGAAAATAATTTTTATTCTGGGACTGGGTTCCCTAAGAATAATAGAATTTTACAGTTTAAATATACATGTCTGGCCAACAGTCAGAAGGAACATAATTAATTACTAATTACACTGATGGGTCAATTTAAGGGTTTATATCACACACGAATATCCACAAATATATACAAAAAATATATACAATGGTAAAATAAAAACAATTCTTGGAAAATGTTGTGTTGAACAAAATTAAAATATAACAGCGTTAAAGAAAATGAACAAATATCACTTTTCTTTCAGAGTGTGATGTCAGAAATATAAATACTACAGTTATTAAGCATCTTTTTGGGATAATAAAAGGTATTGGAAAAGTTGGGTTTTGAATGAGGAGAGAGAATTAGCATGGTGGATGTGAGTAGGTAGATAATTCCAGAAAGTGGAGGAGCGGACAAGAAAGGAACGATCAAACGTTTTAGTTCTATGGGTAGGAAAGTAAAGGTCGGAATGGCGCGATCTTGTTTCAAGTGAATGGACTGAGGATTTAAATTGTAGGAGACTGTGAATGTATGGAGGGTGTTGGGATCTAATGATTTGATAAAGGTATGATAATAGGAAATATTGTCTGCGGATTGGGGGAAGGATCTACTTTAACCCGCCGTAAAAATGGGTTGCATGAGACCTCTTCGGAGTACAGAGGACAAATCTTAAAAATATGTTCATGATTCGTTTTAGCCTGTCCTCAAGCACCATCAGTAGCACCATATACTAAGCAGCAATAGTCAAAGTGGGTAAAAATAAGTGCGGATACAAGGAGATTACGGATGGGAAGTGGAAGAAGATGGCGGGAGCGATGGAAATATTTGAGGGTACTTATTGTTCTTCGGGAAATTTGGGCAATATGAGGTTTCCAAGAAAAGGTTTGGTCAATGGTAATACCCAGGTTTTCGACAGAGGAAGTGAAGGTGATAGGGTGACCATTTAACGTGAACTATTACTATTTAAGGCTTTATTATAACTACCCCTAATAAGCGAGCAATTTATTACTGCATGGCGACAAATATAGAAATATATAATCATGAACCGCTGATGGATTGTACCAAGACTGGCGTCATAAAGCATGCCTTAAAATAAAGCAAGCACTCATTTGTGGGGAAAAAATTTCAAATAGGTTACAGTAGTATTGCTTTCAAACTTTGTACTAGATCTACACCAAAGTAGTAGTCTGAAACTTGATTGAAGTTTTAAGTCAGTGAAAAAAAACAACATAAGTAACAGTATTTCCGTATTTTTATTTATTTATTTTATTTTTTCTATGAATGGATGGCATTGGCATACACCACACAGCCATTTTTTTATATTATGTCTTATTAGTGAAAACTGTTACAATCACCTAATTACAACTACCAAATCACAATTACCAATTACAGAACTATTACAATTATCAAATTCTTTTGTTAATCGATTGTAAATATTTATTTATAGTGAAAACCTTCTCATTGTTCGTAAATTTTAATAAATTTTCATAACTAATATTCTAATTATTATTTATTTCAAAAATCATCTTTTCTCTTTGAGTTTTGTATGCCGGGCACACCAATAATATGTGTTTTAGGGTCCCCTATCACCACATTTGTCACATTGCGGAGATTCTGATACGCCTATTTTATGAAGGTAATTGTTGCAGATCCCGTGATTTGTCCTTAATCTAATATATGTTTTTACTAAAATTTGTTTCCGCGAACCAAGGTTTTCGAATAATTTTGGGAAATATGGTTTCGTAAAATTGTCCAGTGGGGTTTTTCTGCTATAACTATTGCCAAATTTCGAATGTATTTCGTTTAATGGATTTTTAAAAATCTTTGAATGGTATCCGAAAGTCAACCTGTTTGTTGCCCAGCTGTGGTGGTAGATTTAGCCAGTCCATCTACTACCTCGTTGCCTGGGATTCCCGCGTGACCCTTAATCCACCGAAAGACTATATCTTTTTTATTTTCGACTGCTATGCAGTGGTTTTTCATGATTTCCGTTTGTAAGCTACTGATGTTTTTGTTAATACTATTAGTCAGTGACAATAATGCACTCTTACAATCCGTCAAAATAACAAAATTACGATCCGCGGATTTATAAATCTATCTGACGGCTTCCAAAATGGCAAACATTTCAGCAGTATGAGAAACAACTGCCAACCAGAAACAAAGAACAACCAGTAGGTTATTTATACTGTGCATTATGGTTGTATTTATGAATCGCTCAATCTGAATTATTATTAATATTTGAGGCATCGGTATATATATAAATATGATGCGGCCATTTGTCTGCAAGCAATGCTTTAGTAGTAGAGGCAATCATTAAATGAGGCAATGGGTTTCCGACTGCTATTTCTATATTAAATTTTAGTAGTAGCATTTCGTATTTTAATTGATATTGAGGTAGTATTTTATTTGAATATATATCACGTAATGAATTTTGATATTTTTTAAAACTATTGAAAACTAATAGTGTATATTTCTTTTTCTCCCAATAAGCTTTGCTTAAGATAAGAATGCATAGATTAACTATTTTACTGTAGCAATTCTGATTGTTAGGGTAATAATAATAGGCTTACCGAACCCGAAGGTTCGATGCCGATACCACCAAACTTCGCCTGCACAGACTCGTCCAATGTTCACCGGTCAAGCCCAAGCCCCCGAGATCAGCCTTAATGCAATCCTCCCATCGACGCTTCGGCCTACCTTTCGGACGCCTACCAGTCGGTTCAGCGAATACCAACTTTCTCGGAATCCGTTCCTCACTAAGCCCAACAACTTTACGCGCCCATTTGAGTCTCCGCGATGCTATCAACTCAATTATATTCACAGAGTACAAACTCCGCAATTCCGCGTTGTGCAACCTTCTAAACTCCCCAGTGGCCTCATCTCTCTTCGGACCAAATATTTTACGCAGTACCTTATTCTCGAAAACCTTAAGCCGTTGTTCATCCTTCAAAGTAAGCGGCCATGTTTCGCATCCGTAAAGAACCGTTGGAAGAATAATAGTTTTATAAATTCTAACCTTTAAGTTTTTAGACAGAAGCCGCGAGCTAAGCGATTTAGCAACCGAATAATAACACGCATTTCCCATCTTTAACCGGGACTTTATTTCTTCTTGGATTTCATTTTTTCTTGTTATCATTGAACCTAAATACTTGAATTTCTCTACGTGTTCAAAAGTATGACCTGAAATATTAATATCATCAAGATCGCCACCATTTCTGCAACTAATCATATATTTCGTCTTATCGGTATTTAATTCGAGACCTATTTGTTTACCGGCTTTTATTAACACACTTGTATTTAGTTGTATAGTTTCCGTGTCTTCACCTAGTAGTACCAAATCATCGGCATACCCCAAAACCGGAATCTTGTCACCCATATTTAAGCCTTTCTCGGTACACATCACCTTTTCTATGACATACTCTAAGGCTATATTAAACAAAACAGGTGAAAGGGAGTCACCCTGTTTCAAACCCGATCGCACCTCAAATCTCTCGGAGTAATTATGACCGATTCTAACTTTATGAAATGTTTCCGACAAACACATCTCTACCAGGTTTACTAACTTAGTAGAGATGTGTTTGTCGGAAACATTTCATAAAGTTAGAATCGGTCATGAGTTCTGCGCATGCGCATGTGTATAGCGGTCATCTTTCAAGTCGGCTCTTGGATTTCTTGCTTTTTCAGTTGGATATCACTTCAGAACAGTCTTGAAAACATCACCAGGCTTCAGGATAACAACAACAGTTAATATTGGAGCAAACAACGGTAAGTTGGGTTACAATTTACACTGTAAAGTGAATGCTGAGTCACCTCTTCATATCAGCTGATTGCCAATAGCTAGGCAAGGCTGGTCTTGCTTAAGTTTTCTTAAGTTATTTTTTTTTCCCCCACATCTGGTTATTATTTAATTATTTTCCTTACATGAAATGCGAAATTATCATCAAGTAATGTCCTCCAAAGCTTCAACTAAAAGATCTAGATCTAGTGGTTCAATCACGTCTCCTACAAAACAAAGACCTCGCCGTGATACTAATAAAAGATTAAATCTACAAGCAACCCCTTCGGGTACTAATTCAGAATCTGAACCACAACCTGGCACATCGTCACAAGGGATGACTGACGAATCGCCGTTTTTCACCCCGAATCCTTTTCAGATTTTGCATAATGAAAAAGAAAACATGGAATCTACTCCTATACCCAGTGAACCACGGCCTCCTCCCATATTTGTCAAAAATATTAGAAATTTCCAGTTGTTGTGTGCGCAATTGAACAAAATTACCGAATCTACCAGCTACTACTGTATGAGTAGAATTAATGATACCAAAATATCTCCTACTACTGCCGAGACATATAGAAAAATAGTGAAATATTTAACTGAAACCAAAGCAGATTTCCATACCTATCAGCTACGCCAAGAGAGAGCTTTAAGGGTTGTAATCAGAAACTTACACCCCTCGACACCAGTTGAAGCAATTAAAGAAGAACTAACGGAGATGGGCTATAAAGTGCGGCAAGTCACTAATGTCCTAAAGGATAAAATTCCTCTACCTCTCTTTTTTGTGGATTTGGAACCAGCAGAAGGAGTTGAAAAAATCTATGACCTCAATAGATTATACTATACCAGCGTAAGAGTTGAAAAACCTTACATAAAGAAGGAGATAGTTCAGTGCCATAACTGTCAAGCATATGGTCATACTAAAAGTTATTGTCATCACATACCTCGATGCGTGAAATGCGGTGAACAGCACAAGTCTGTGGAGTGTACAAAACCAAAATCAACACCAGCTGTATGTGCTCATTGCCTCAAGGACCACCCAGCCAACTATAAAGGATGTTAAATCTATAAGGAACTGAGGACCAGGTTTCAAAAACCTCAAGTACTGGATGAAACAGCAAGACAAGTAAGAAACAGAAGAGAACCCTCAAAACTTATTGATGCCAATGTATCATTTGCCCACCTACTTGGAGGTGGGAATCAAAGTACTGAAGCCGTGGCCCTGCCGGAACTACAGAATGTACCTCAATCCATTCCACATATACCTCTTCCTCAAAATGTAACCAATCCTAAAAATCCTAATCAACCACAAATCTCTCATATCCCTCCTCCTTCAAATGCCACAGACCTTACCAGTTTGATGACATCCTTTATCTCCGAAATTAAATCCCTTGTTATGCCCCTAATATCACTCCTTACGAATCTCGTAACAAATCTCATTCCTGCCTTAAAAAAACCATAAATGACTACACCTAATTCCTTATCCATTCTCCTTTGGAATGCGAATGGTGTTAGAACTCACACTGACGAACTTACAGCCGTACTGCAAGACAAAAACATTGATGTTGCACTCATTACTGAAACTAGACTAACCACTAAACAGTACTTTAAAATACCAGGATACACGACATACCAGACAGACCATCCAGACGGCAAAGCCCATGCCGGTTCTGCTGTCATAGTCCGCCGATCCCTCTCCCATCACTTACACCCACTTCCCGCCCACGATTACCTACAAGCAACTTCCATTGTTATCAAAACATTTTCCTTTCCGCTTATCATCGCATCAGCATACTGCCCTCCTAAACATCCCATTTCCTCTGCCCAATTTGAATCCTTTCTCAACTACTTGGGTAATCACTTCATTTTGGGTGCAGACTTAAATGCCAAGAATCAACAGTGGGGTTCTAGAACCACCAATTCTCGTGGGCGGACATTGCAGTCTGCACTCAACTCCCGACGCTTTCATCTCCTACCTCCCGATTCTCCTACCTACTGGCCAACAGATCCTAACCGTAATCCTGACATCCTTGACTTCTTCATCCACAGCGGATTAGGCTCTCTTAATTTTTCCATAGCTCGCCTTGATGAACTATCCTCTGATCATAGTCCATTGATTCTAAATGTATCCATAACACCTATTCCTAAACCTATCCCACCGTCATTCCTTAGAGGCCCTGTTAACTGGAACCTCTTCCGCGAAATCCTCACTAATGATATTGACCTCAGAGTGATTCTGAAAACCCCAAATGACCTTGACGACGCCGTATATTCCTTTACAACCGCTATTCAACAAGCTGCCTGGACTGCCTCCTCTCCCAAGTACTCCCAAATAATTCCTTATAAAAGCCATTTACCACAACACCTGACAGACCTCATCAACAGCAAACGCCGAGCCAGAACATTATGGCAACGCACCCGCCACCCAGAGGATCGCCGCTCCTATAACTTTTTTTGTAGAAAATTAAAGCGGGAGTTGGCGATCTTCCGTTCCCAATCCTACAATACCTACCTCTCCTCTCTCTCGACTCGTGACAATTCCCTTTGGAATGTCACGAAGAGAATCCTAAAATCCCACACCATTTCCCATCCTCTCCGGCGCTGTGATAGTTCCTGGGCTGCTTCTGACAAGGATAAGGCCGAGGAATTCGCACAGCACCTTTCCAAAGTTTTTACTCCTCATCCAGAGCTTAATCCTACCCATACGGCGGCAGTTGAAGAGTTCCTTATATCACCAATACCGCTTTCCTTACCACCTAAAGCAGTTAATCCCTCTGAGGTCAGATATCTTCTTAAAAAGCTTCCTCTCCGTAAATCCCCTGGATACGATCTCCTTACTCCTCAAATCTTAAGACAACTTCCACCTAAAGCCATTACATTCCTTACATATCTCTATAACTGTATCCTACGCACTACCTATTTTCCTCTTTTATGGAAACATTCAACTATCATCCTTTTCCTAAAACCAGGCAAACCTTCTAACAACACGTCATCTTACAGACCTATCAGCCTACTTCCGATCCTCTCAAAAATTTTCGAAAAGCTCCTACTAAAACGAATCCTAGCCAAATTTCAAAATTTTCCTTCACATCAGTTCGGATTTCGTCCTCAACATTCCACGGTTCAGCAAGGACTCCGAGTTGTGGACCACATTTCCTCTGCCCTTGAGTGAAAGGAGTATTGTTCGGGTGCCTTTCTGGACATATCTCAAGCTTTCGACCGGGTGTGGCACCCGGGATTGCTCTTTAAGCTCAAAACCCATTTACCCCAATCCTTATACCTAGTCCTCCGATCCTATCTATCAAACCGCTCCTTCCGAGTTCGCTGTGGCTCAGAATTTTCCAAACATTATATTGTTGAGGCTGGTGTTCCTCAAGGCAGCGTCTTGGGACCCGTCCTCTACATCCTCTACACCGCCGATATCCCTACCGATCCCGATACCTTTCTGGCAACATTTTCTGATGATACCGCCATTTTGTCATCCAATTCCGATCCTGAAGCAGCATCGCTTAATTTACAAAATCACCTTTCCCTTGTCGAAGACTGGTGTAACGCTTGGCGTATTAAGGTGAACGAAAACAAGTGCTCACACGTCACATTCACTCTTCGACGCAAATCCTGTCCAACGGTTTATTTCAATTCCCTACCGCTTCCTTCCTCTGACACAGTCCGGTATCTTGGCTTTTTACTAGACAAAAGGCTGACGTGGAACCCACACACAAGACTTAAAAGAAAAGAACTTAACCGCAGATTCGGCCAGTTATACAGACTACTAAACAGAAAATCTCATCTTACAGTTGACAACAAATTACTAATATACAAGACAGTACTGAAACCAATATGGACCTACGGACTTGAACTGTGGGGAGCAGCTAAACATTCTAACATCAAACGCATCCAATCCTTCCAATCCAAAGTTCTCCGAACAATAGTTAATGCTCCTTATTACGTTACCAACTCTACCCTACACCACGACCTTAAAATTCCGTTTATTTTAGACCTGGTACCATCCAAATTTTCCAAATTTCATCAGAACCTTATTCATCATCCTAACCCTCTAGCACAATCCCTATCCAGCACCACCCATCCCTACAATCCTCCTCGAAGATTGAAACGGCAGTGGCCGCGAGACGTATTGTAAACGTTTAAATTGGAGTTCTGACACTGGTCAGATCCTCCACTCATGTAATGTATGTTTGTGGCTAGTGCGCCCTAGTTCGGCCTCCACTGATTCACACCAGTGACGCGGCTGAGGGCGAGGGTCTAGGATCTTTTGGATTCCGGTTTTTCCTCCACAAGTGGGGGGAAAAGCCCAGTCTGGGGTCCCTCTATAGCACTTGTATATTTTGTATATAGTTATGTTTGTTTATTTGCAAACTTTTATTTATCTCAATTATAGGTTAATGTTTTGTTTTTATATTTATTATTATTTAATTCTATATATATCATTTATTTGTATTTATCTCAGTTATAGGTTGTTGTTTGTTTTCTTATTTTGTATATATATTATATTTTATTTATTTGACTTTATCATTGTATATATTGTGTGAATGGGTTCATATATCACTATTACTAATGTTCATATAGAAACAAATTGTAATATATCTCAATAAAAAAAAAAAAAAAAAAAAAAAAAAAAAAAAAAAAAAAAAGAATCGGTCATAATTACTCCGAGAGATTTGAGGTGCGATCGGGTTTGAAACAGGGTGACTCCCTTTCACCTGTTTTGTTTAATATAGCCTTAGAGTATGTCATAGAAAAGGTGATGGTGATTGTGAAAAAGGTGATTTTGATTGTTAGGGTATGTTTTAAAAAATATTCTGTCGGTTAGTAGCTGTCTTAGTTTTCAGGTGGTTCGCTGGCTTCGTTTAATAAGGCATCGATAAGGGTGGAATTAAGGGCTCCTAAACCAATTCTTATGCTCCTATTATGAATCATATCTAACTTGCGCAAGTGTGTATTAGGGGCCTCACCGTATAATGTGACTCCGTAATCGAGTATGGATTTATTGTGCTACTATAGAATAACAAAGATATGCTTGGATCTGCTCCCCATTTACTGTTATTGCTAATCATTTTTAATATGCTCATTTTTTTCAAAAATGTGTTATTCCAATTTAGTTTTCGGTTGAAAAAAACGCCTAAGAATCTCACGACATTAACGCTTGTGAAGAAAGTTCCAGCTCATTCAACTCGCTCATCAAGTGGAAATGTTTCGTATAACTGATTTAGAAGCTGAAATCGTCATTCCTGTCTCTGACTCCCATCTCCTTAACCCCCTTACTGTCTTGTCCAGTAACTCGACACATTTATTAATATCTTGATTTGAGGTATATAGGCATATATCATCGGCAAATTGTAAGATTGAAACATTCCGAGAAAAGTATTTTTTTAAATCAGTAGAAAATATTGCAAATAATAAACTACTCAGAATACCTCCTTGATGAGGTAAACCTATCTGAGCCACCCTACTCATGATTATTGAATTTGATATTTTTAATGATATCTTTCTATTGTTGATCAGATTGATAATATTGTCAATATATTTTGAGGGGAAACCCATGTCTGTCATTCTATAATTGAGTATGTGTAACGGAACAGTGTCGTATGCCTTTGCTATGTCTCAAAATAAAGCGACTGCTTTTTTCCCTGATGTGAAAGCTGTATGTCAGTATTTCGGAAACCGAACTGGTAATCAGGCAATATATCTTGTGATTCTAACCACCACTCCATTCGTTCCTTTACCATTTTTTCTATAGGCATATATCATCGGCAAATTGTAAGATTGAAACATTCTGAGAAAAGTATTTTTTTAAATCAGTAGAAAATATTGCAAATAATAAACTACTCAGAATACCTCCTTGATGAGGTAAACCTATCTGAGCCACCCTACTCATGATTATTGAATTTGATATTTTTAATGATATCTTTCTATTGTTGATCAGATTGATAATATTGTCAATATATTTTGAGGGGAAACCCATGTCTGTCATTCTATAATTGAGTATGTGTAACGGAACAGTGTCGTATGCCTTTGCTATGTCTCAAAATAAAGCGACTGCTTTTTTCCCTGATGTGAAAGCTGTATGTCAGTATTTCGGAAACCGAACTGGTAATCAGGCAATATATCTTGTGATTCTAACCACCACTCCATTCGTTCCTTTACCATTTTTTCAAACGTCTTTAGTACACACGAACTTAACGAAATCGGTCTATATGAGGAAGCGTTATTGGGATCCTTACCTGGTTTCAATATTGGTACAACACAGAACTCCTTCTATGAGTCAGGTATTACATTTGATTTCCAAACATCATTTAAGATTTTTAATAAGCTCATTTTAATTTTCTTAGGAAGTTTGTTTAACATGATGTAATGTATATTGTCATATCCTGGTGCTGTATTAGGAATCTTCTTTACAGAATTATTGAGCTCTTCTAGAGTAAACTCTTTCATTAGTTGAAAATTTTCTTCAGACGTTTCTTCTCAACTGTCACTGATTAAACTATTTTTAAAGATGACATATGGGGGCGCCAGTGTGTCCATAAATTCTTCACACCATTCATCCTTTGTGACTGGTAAGCGGTTACTTGTTTTGCGATTGCTGAGTACAGCTAGTTTATGCTAAATATCCTTAATCTGGGTGGATTTATTGATACTTCCACAGAATAGTCGCCAGGAATTTCTCTGTTTATCTCTTGTGAGTTTTTTTTAAAATTCCGCATCCGCCTTTTTGTATGTCAAAATGTCGTAGAATTTGGGGCTTTTATATATGTTTTGTAGGCATTTTTTCTATTTTGTAGTGAAAGACAACATTCATTATCCCACCAACCTCTGCTAAATTTTCTCCTGTAAATTTGTTTATAAGTTGGTATTGACTTCGTGCCAGCATTATTCAAAAACTGTATGAACTGTTCATATGTAGGGTTATCGGATAGAAGGTGGAAATTATCTGAGGTAAACGTTTCGTATTCCTCCCAATAAGCAGCCTTTATTTGCCACTTTCTGGTCGATTTACTCATATTGGTATCTTTGAATTGCATATTGTGAATCTCCATTTCGATAGGTAAATGATTAGAACCTAAGGGATCATCGTGAACTTTCCATTGTATATTATTTACGATATTGGGTGAGCAGAGAGTGATATCCAAGGCAATGTTATTAGTCTGACTCACATTATTTACGTATGTAGCGGATCCATCATTCAACAGTACTAAGCTGGGGTTCTCTACTGCAGATACTAATTCTTTTCCCATTTTATCACAAAAATTACAGCCCCACTGGTACTAGTGAGCATTGGCATCTCCTGCCAGAATTAATGGAAAGTCAAAACTCGTAATAAATTTTTCCCAATGATTTTTAATTTCTAAATATTTAGGAGGGTTATAATACGAAACTATGTTAATGTTAAAATTATTATTGAGTACGACTTTCGCGGCAATCACATCCATACCGTCTATATTATGAAAGTTTCTAACGTGTGTTAAGGTGTACCTATTCCTAATCAAAATGGATACTCCCCTCCAGCCATCATCTCAATCTTGCCTTATGATATTGTATCCCGGGAAATTCACGTATGTGTTATGCTTAAACCAAGTTTCTGATATTAGGGCAATATCGATATTGTTTGTAAATAAAAAATATTCTAAACTATTTTAATTTGCTATTGCTGATCTAGCGTTCCATTGTAATAATTTATAGGATTTAGTCATATAAATGGTGGGCTAAATTAGATACTAATAAAATATTCCATGAAAAATTATTAAAAATAGTTTAGTTAAAATATTTTTATCTGAATCAATGATTTATTAACATGCTTTCTCCTCTCTCTTTTGTTATGTTCCTAATCTCCTCTTCAGAAATTATTAAATTTTTGTTTGATAAAATTGAACTTACGATTGAATAAATAGCTTCTGAAATTTGATTAATTTTATTCGGTTTAACCTGAGGTGTTACAGTAATTTTAAGTTTTGGGAAATTTGTATTAGAAGGTAAAGGGTTTGATGGGTATAAAGGCATTTTATAACTATTATTAATCTCCCTCCTCGCTTGTTCGGTAGGGTCAACGCTTGGATGTTTATCCGGACTTGAAATTCTTACTCTTTTATTTACACTGATTTTACTTATTACTGAAGAGTTATTTTTGTTATATAATTGTTTGTTATTAGTTTGATCTAATGCTGGCAACGATTCAGGTGTCTGTCTTAATACGGTCCAACTGTATGATTTGCCTTCTAGGAAATGTTTTACTTCCATACACGTTAGGTTTTAGGTGGCCATTAATTCTTTTATATTTTTTTGTTTTTTAAATTCCGGACATATATCTTTAGCAAGAGAAGAATGATTTTGATGACAGTGAATGCATTTCAATAATGTACCAGGAAGGCACTCTCCTTTCGCATGTTTTTCACCGCAATCCGAACACCTGGGTGTCGTACTTTTACATTGAGTGGTCACGTGACCATAACGAAAGCATGCTTGACACTGTACTACTGATTGAATGTACTTGTGTGCTTCGCATCTCACGTGATGAATGCTTACATAATTAGGGAGAAACTGTCCTCTAAAATTAATTAGAACCGTACCCGTCGGTTTAAGTTCATATTCTTTTGTATCTTGCTTCAAAATCTTCCTTTTGAATCTTCTGACTGAGATAATTGACTGAGATAATAAGTGGAATATACATTACAAAACTTTTAGACTTTAAAATTCCGAATTTACCAGTGCGTTCGCGTATGAACCTAAGCGAATTTCAACTTTTATTCTATTGCGACCCGACCTGGTGATAGACAGAATGTTATTGTAGATTACTGGACAAGAATCATTTAATAATTTTCCAACAGACATTGGATGTATTCGACTAATTCCAACCCCTTCCCTCCATCGACCTACTCTCAACAAAAACAAAATATGGGCCCATGGCTCTCTCCTCATATAAGCGTGGTAGAGAGTTTTGTGTTTTATCTGTCGAGGCTTTATTAATTTCCTGCTCTTTTTTGGTTGCATTATTTTTGTATTCTGCAGGCATCATTTCTATTTCCATGTTTGAGTTTATTATTTCATTATTACTCAAACTACTTATCTTATCAGGCGGAATAACCATCCTCCCATCACTTGTGCCTGACATAGTGAGTTATTTCAGTGCTGAATTATGCACAATTTACAGAAATAACGATAAAGCAATCTAAAAAATAACTATACAATATGTTTACAAAGAAAATAATATTTAGAAGGAAACTAATTAAAAGAAAAAAAATATCAAAAGGTTATCTGTAACAGCGCGAAGGTCTCTGCCATCGCCTCCGCCGAGGTCCTAACAGGAGCTTTGTTCTTGATAACTATTTGGGACACTATATACACCGAATAACTTCGAATTACCGAGTAAAATAAATACTCAGAGATTGCGAAAAATCTTCTCACTTTTAAGACAATGTTGGTAACAGCTGTGTAATTAATCATTTTAAACCAGTTACTCGTGAATAATTGAATTTCCGTATCTAATAGCAAACGGTCCAGAAGTCTCGAGAAATGTGATATTACTAGGTATATTCTTCAACTTCCCGTTATTAATTATTTGTATGTATAATTTACGATAATCTTGCAATAATAATCGTGTCGGGCGTTTTACTTAGATTTCCGGTCAGAGTTGTATTGATTTGCTTTTTAGATTAATTTCCCATTATCAATAATTTTGCTTATAAGCAAATCAATAGAATAAAACGTCTAGAGTAGTTTATACATTTCTCGTGGGGAGGGAAATTCGTTCGTTCTATTGGCACATAAACTCTTGTTAAAACGGCCTCATCAGTCTTATTCCAGAAGGACAAGAACATCCAATATGTCTAAAGATAATAACTCACTAAAAATTATTTTTTTGCTCAGCCAATGTGGAAGAGGTTATCTTAAAGTAGTTTTGGAGAGGGCACTTTGATGAAGAATTTCTTAGTAAAAAAATGAAATTGTCACCGAAAGAGTAGATGTTTACAAATGCTACTGGCATTGTTGAAAGAGATCTACTAAGTACTAGTGGTTTAAACGATTATATTTACGACAAAGATGCAAGTATACTATTTAATACCTTTGCTGGGGTTACCTGTAGAGTGGTGGTTAGCATAACAGCATCCTATTCCTAAGATCCCGGGTTCAAACCCGCAGGTAACACTACAATTTTTTAATAGGAGTAAAAAATCCTTAGTTATGCCGTCCTTCGGAGGGGACATTTAAAGTTGGTTCCGAGCCTGAGCGGTGTCAAGTACTCGTTAAAGATCCCTGTATTTAATTAAACCTGGATAGGCAAAATTTCGTTCGATTAGCCACAGCTGCATAAAGGGACGTTAAATAAATAAAAAACAATACCTTTGTAACCAATAAAATCCAAAATATAAAAGGTTGGCAGTTCTATGATTTAAAAAAAATAGAATAGAATGTGAGTTAATTGATCTAACCTGTATTCTGACAGTGATTTGGAGACGAGCACATTCGACGAAGTGAAGTAACAGAGTCTGTGATTGGCAGTATCCGGAGGACACCCGATACGGTACGGCTCTGCGGAAGCAATTAATAGACTGCTTACGGGAGTGCTTGATCTGGGATTAATTTACCCTGTGTCCCCTGTACCGGGATTGTTATCGGTGTCCTTAATCAGTACATTAAAGGTCTTGTACAGAGAGTTTGACGTTACATCTACCTAACCATTGCCTTCCATATGTCGGTAATGAGATTGCACAGCCGTGATGTCCACGCATACAACTGGCATCTTCAACAGCGTCAATGCTGCGAATCATCACTGTTCTTCAATATTTCAGAACAAGTTCATGAGAGATGTTTGCGTCCTGTAGCAATGGTTCTGAATTCTCGGACCCAGACTTAGACAGACGACGTTTCTAACATATCCCCGTAATACTATCACTATGTTGGAACTGCTATCATTAAAAATTAATTCAAATAATATTGTTAATAAATACATTTTTTTTTTTGGCTACTTCAAACATTAGAATGTTTATGGAAATCAATACATGCAGAGAAATGTAATATATAAAAAAAAAAAAAAAAATCATGTCACGTTGTTTGTAGTCGCGCTACTCCAAACCAGTTAGACCAATTTTTATGAAATTTTTATGTGTATATATAATAAGTATGAAAATGGGATCGTAAAGTATATTTTATAAGACTAGATAGGCAAGATCATTTTCCAGTTTTAAACGTGTTCCGTTTAGAACCTATAAAATTTAAAATATTAAATCGGAAAAGAGCTGTAAGGCTCTACTAAACCATTTAATTCTTCCCGAATCCAATCCTTAAAGCGCCTTACTTTGGCACGAATAAATTCATCCATACATAAGGACCTTAATGTTCCACATGTTACTGAATTAGTATTAGTGTGAACCAGGTATCAATCATTCCTCGGAACAAGGTCCTTCAGGGTAATGATTGGCAGAACCACATCTGCCAAAAAATATGTTAGTAATGGTGTACCCAAAGACTCTGTATTGAGTACTACCTAGTTCTCCATCGCAATAAGTAGAATCACTTACTGCTTAACACCTAACGTCACCGGCTACCTATTCGCTGATGATTTTGCTATCCTTAGTAAATCACTCGATCTTCAAAACATCAAGGTGCGTCTCCAAAACACAGTGGATAAACTATCTTTATGGTCTCAAGAACAGCGTTTAAGTTCTCCGCAAGTAAAACGTGTTGCGTACATTTTAGTCGTCATCGAAATCCAGGCATCCCACCACAAATAAATTAAAGTAATATTCCCCATGCCTACAAAAATTATGTTCGGTTTTTAGGACTATACCTTGATGATAAACTAACCTGGTCCGCCCATACAGAACAGCTTCACTCTAAGATCATGAGTAGATTAAAAATCCTGGAAAATTGGGAAACACCAGATGGGGATCAGACAGGAAAACAATGCTTCATATACATGAGACATTAATAATTAGTAAAATAGATCACGGTTGCTTCATCTATGCCTCTACTACTTGTAATAAAATAAATAAATTAAATGCAGTTCACCATGCCGGTATACGCTTTTCAACCGGAACTTTTAGAACTAGCCAGTAAATAGTCTTTGCGAGAAAGCAGGAGTTCTACCTCTTTCTTATCGTCGCCAAAAGCTAGCCGCTAAATATATTACTAAAATTTACACACAACCTGACAATTCTGCTTACAGTTCTTTATTTCTACAGGAAAACGCTGACAAATATGGACGATTGAAAAACTCATCCCGTCCCCTTTGGTACAGAATGAGATGGGTGGTCTCTGAATTGGTGCAGCATCCATATATAAAACCGGAGAATAAGCTACCACCATGGACACTGTCACCTCCTAACGTTAACTGTGCAATGTTGAAAGTTTTCAAAGTAAAAATATGTTCTCCACAAGGAATCTCTCAAACTTTCTTAACTGAACTTCATAAACATCAGTACAACAAAGTCATCTATACTGATGGTTCAAAACTAATGAATCTACGACGTGTGCAGTGATAGATGGTTCCAGGTTCTACAAGTGCAAACTGAATAGGAATTGTAGTGTTTTCACCGCCAAGTTGACGGCTATCCAAAAATCTATCCATCTAGCCTTATCATCTCAAGACGGATCAATAATTATTTGCTCTGACTCACAAAGTGCTCTCAGGGCCATTTCCAATCTGTTTTCTGATAATCCGATTGTCGTGAAGGTCCACTATAGAATCAAGCAGCTGGAGGACTCTTCTAGAAAAATAAATTTCTTTTGGGTTCCCAGTCATTCTGGAATATCAGGAAACGAGCAAGTTAACAAAGCAGCAGCAGAGGCTCATTTGTTAGTAGAAGTAACGCCCTCCTATGTCCCAACATCAGTGTTATTTAAACCCCTAAAGGCAAAAATCTTAAATGGCAGGAATTGAAAAATTTGGCGTACCAAGCCAGGTCTCTGAGTCTTTGAGCGATAATAAAGCCCAGAGCTCTGCACAAACCTTGGTGGTAAATTTTTGCAACGTCATTATGTCTCATTAAATAGTCCGTCCCCGCCAAAGTCTCACAACCATTTGTTACATGCTGAATTGACTCGTGGGTCTTGGAGCAAAGGCGACATTTATCTGTTATCATATTTTCCTTCACTATATGCCTCCTGTAAGCTCTCGTTGCAACAACTTGGTCTTGTATAGCAAGAACGAAACCCTCTGTCTCGCCAAACAGCTGACCCATCTTCAACCAGTCGACCCAGAGCTCACTGTCAATATCAGGCGAATTCAGTTGATAGTGAAACCTTCCATGCAATTCTTTCTCTTTCCAAACTGATTTATAGTGATCCGCATTTTATATTTCATGCAGCATGGGGTTTTTGAGATAAGGTGCTGTGAATCCCTCATCTAAAATTCGCATTATGTTGATGATTGAAGATGGGCATGTCAGAAAATACTGCTTCATGGAATTTTCTTGTTTTCGGCACAGATCTTTTATTGAGATAAGCCCACGACCACCTTTTCTTTTTAGATAAAGCCTATTCACAGAAGCTTTTGGGTGATGAATTTTAGCGTTTGTCATCATCGTACGCTCTATCCGGTCGATTTCTTGTGGTTTGGTAGTTGACCATTTAATTATACCATAACTATAAGCTACCAGTGGTATTGCCCATTATTTTTATTATTATTTATCTTTATTTTTATTATTTGTCTATGTTATTATTATTAGTTATTTATTTTTTATCATTATTAATAATTTCATTTTATTTATCTTTATTTTTATTACTTGTCTATGTTATTGCATTATCTATTTGTTTTAGTATTTTGTTCGTTGTTTTCTTTTCTTAATTTTTTTCTGCTATCTTAATTTCGGTTAATCGTTTTATTATTTGTTTTGTTTTTTGTAAAGATGTGAGGGCGATAATAACAATCAGCAGTATTTTGCCCTTAAAATTAAAACAACAACAACAACACCAAATATCTAGATCGTTATATTTTTTGTACAAAGTTAAACAAAAACTGTTATCATATTATCTAAAATGATAACTAAGAATACGGATAAATATTTATATATTTAAAAAAAAAGTAAAATAAACCCTAAAAAAAGAAAATAAGAAAGAGATTCAACAATCGAGCTGACGATATGGAAAAGCTAACCTTATCGAAGTGCTCAGCTTTCTGTTGTATTCAGCAATATCCCTTCCATTCAGGCAGGGCCCAAACATCCATTGTATTTTATAAATACTACAGTTCCAATGTGGAGAGGATTCTTTTTTGTCATGTGGCATAAGATAACGAGGTTTATCTTGAAAAATTGACAATATATATTATTTAAAAATAAATTTAACAATGTAAAATTTTTCTTTATGATATGGTCAAAATAAAAAAAAAAAAAAAACG
This sequence comes from Piezodorus guildinii, assembly GCA_023052935.1. NCBI lineage: Eukaryota > Metazoa > Arthropoda > Insecta > Hemiptera > Pentatomidae > Piezodorus > Piezodorus guildinii. The sequence goes on from CM041293.1 coordinate 71,872,133, forward strand.
ATCCCGATTAAAGTATCACCATGCGCAGCCGTAGCTCTATCATCTAACTTGTCATGCAGTTGTCTTTTCTAACTTTGAGTACGGTTGGCCGGTGTAGGGGGACTTACCGACGAACTGGGAGTATAATTAAAACGTCTGATGAATTTCTTTATAGTATTTATTTTTGGAGTCCGTAGACGTGACAATATTTCTGGCTATTATACTAACTTAAAGTGGTTTTATCCTTCTGTTATACGGCAATATTTCTATGGTTCATACCTATTCGAGACCTTCCTATATAACTGAACCCCTCACCCTCCGGTCTGATATCCATCCGTTAAACACTAGATCCAATCAATCACTATTTATACCCCATTACAAAGAACTGCGCCCTTTCACAAATCGTTTCTCGTTCGCTCCTCATCCTTTTAGAATTCGGTGCCTATCCGTAAAGCCATCTACTACTTCGTTCAGAGATCAACTCTTCTATTGCCTACTCAGAGCTCAATCAAATATAGCAAATGTAAAATATAAGTATATATAGTATAAATATATGTAGATATATAATTATGTTTAAGTAAGCAAAGAAGTATAGATTTATTAGATGGCTGATAAATGTTATCAATAAGTAACTAGCCCATAAGCAATTTTTTATGTTCATTGAATTTGTTCTGAGAGGGCTTGGTCCAGAATATTTTTTTTTCATTTTATTATCCCTTCATTGGTAGAAATTATAGAAGGTTTTTTTTTATTGATTATTGCAAAAAATAAGAAACTATAATTATGGATAAAAAAATAAAATTAATCGGCTGCTATTAAGAAAACAAGTAAGATGGTATCATTTTCGTAAATCTTCAAGAATAAAATAAACGAACAAGTAATTGTAATAGGGACCTAAACCTCCACGTTTCCCACTGTTACAAAAATTAAGGAAGGTCGATGTGTTGTAAAATCTAATATTGTATATTTAGCTGCGAGATAATTAATTCAAAACTGACATTCTCCTAGTGCTTATAATTTTCTAGAGATGCTTGGTTTTTGAGTAGATCCTGGTGCGCGCAACACACGACTTTCACTTACCTCCATCAAAAAATCAATTTAAGAATTTTCTAAATACAGTTAAGAGATGAAAAATGTTTAAGGAATCAATTACATTGAGTTTCGATAGAAACATGTGTTTCATTAAAAATAAGTAGTGTATTCTTGTGTGCAGCAATCCGATCGTTGTATCCGCTTTTCATTACTCTCCATTGACTTTTAAAATTTTATGTATAAGGTAATATTTTTTTCTCAACTCTTTAGCATTCCAACTATATATTATACACGTATATTCCTGTTCCTACGTTCAAAAACGTGTTTGCTCTTTTCTCCTTTAGTTGGATATCGAAATCGTTTAACTTAAATATTACCCCGTTTTTTATCGGCATTTAAGGCCTTTTCAGACTATTTCAATCAGAACAGAACTTGAATGATATTGAAGCCCATTGAATTTTACATCCATATAGCGAGTTTAATAAAAAAACGACCTTACTGGCAGAACCTTTAAGGTAAACCACCACTTTTTCTACTCATCCACATTTTCCCTATCTGCCGGAGTGCCTCAAGGTAGTATCTTAGGTCCCATCCTCTACTCCCTTTATACAGCTGACATTCCACTCCATCCTCGCACTATCCTCAATACTTATGCTGATGACACATGTGTCTTATCCGTCCATAATGATCCAACTACTGCATCCCAAACCCTTCAGTCCCACATCAAAGCCATTGAAGAATGGAGTCAAAATTGGAGAATTAATATAAATCCCAACAAATCCCACCAAATCATCTTTACCCTTCGTCGCAAACCGATGACTTCCTGCCCCCCAGTATCCTTTAATAACATTACCCTTACTTCTGTAGAACGAATCCGATACCTAGGTCTCCATCTTGACAAGCGCCTTACTTGGAATCCTCACACAAGACTGAAACGACAAGAAACTGCTCGAAGATATCGATTACTACAACACTTACTAGACAAACGTTCAAAACTTCCAGTACATTACAAAAGACTCATCTACATCACAATTATCAGACCTATTTGGACATATGGAATCGAGCTTTGGGCTCTACGAAACCATCTAATTCCTCCCGCATCCAGTCCTTACAATCCAAAATCCTGAATGCTCCTTATTTTGTCACAAATCAACTCCTCCATAATGACCTTAACATCCCATTTGTTGCAGACATAGCTCGTGATAGATACTCCTCTTTCCATTCTAAACTCCCTGCCCATACAAACCCACTTGTCCGTAATTTATCTTCCTCAGATATCCCTGATAACCCTCCAAGGCGACTGAAAAGAAGGTGGCCTCGGGACCTACGGTATTAAAATAGTTAGTGAAGTGCTACCACTGGGTTGTTCTTTCTCAAGACATTTTCATGACTTTTTATATTCATTCTACATATTTACTTATTTTATTCTTTAGTACAGTTGTAAATTACTATAAATAAATAAAAAAAAAACGTTAAACCTTTTTTAAAAAAAATTGTATAAAGGTGCGAAATGCATGGTAAAGACCTTTTAGTGCCACTTGGTTATTCGGACTGAGAGATTCCTAAAACTTTAATTTCCGTTAAAAACTCGAATTCGAAAATTTTCACGATCGCAATTCATTCCCTTACAATATATTTCATATATAGGTTAAAGTAAAAAAATAAGTTTTTAGAAAAAAAACAAACATTATTCAACCAATTAGAGGAGTAAGTTCTTCAAACCCAGCCTTATTGCACATCTAGACAGTAAGGGGAACCTCATTATATTGGGAATGTATAGTCGTGAAGTATGGTAGGGGTAGAAGTATGTATAGTAGGTGAAATAATCAGGAGTCAGTCTTTTCCTAAATATTTTAATTTTGCCGACGTTTCGGCTCAAGCCTGTGAGCCATGTCCAAACATAAACTCGTTTTATGCTTGGTTAAATACCAACCAGTTTATGCTTGGACATGGCTCAGTAATGCCCAGATGATGGCTCACAAGCTTGAGCCGAAACGTCGGCAAAATTAAACTATTTAGGAAAAGACTGACTCCTGATCATTTCACCTATAATAAGGTGAATCTCTATTAACAACGGCATAGGAATCGTAATTTTTTATTGATACTATGATGACCAGAAAAGTGAGTTAAACAGTTCTTTAATTTATAAATATAGATTGAAAATTCAATATTCATAGATAATAGATTAAGTATAAAATGACAATTATTATATTACTAACAATTAGTATATTCTTTCAACTAACAATTATTATTAAAAAAAACTTTGTATTTGTTAAGATAGGCTGATAAAGTTCAATCTCAACTGGGTCAAGAGGGAACTCGATTTTACAGCCATCTCCTACCACTTGGAGTCAGAAACAGACATCGTTAGACACTTGACCTTTGCTGACCATTTCATATTCCTATCGACATAGCCGTCTGTAATATCGCAATAAAAAAATAGAATCTGAATAATAGTTGAAAATTATAATAGGATTATATTGAGAAAAAAAATGGGTGCGGACAATACACGACATTCACTTGCCTCAACTGTTAAAATCAATTTATAAACTATTAAATATACTTCAATTTGAATATTTTTAGTTGATATTAATTAAACGTGTATTCATTTTTGTTGAAAAGGCATGATTTAGATTAAATGATATAACTATATCAAATTGTCAAAAAGTAATGAGTTTATTCCCTATTTGTCACTTTAAAACTTGTGTATCAGATAATATTTCTTAAATCATTCTTTTTCCAATGGTACATTAAACATCCATATTACTCTCATTATAAAAAAAAAAAATAGAAAATAGTTTTGCTCTTCCATCCTTAAGTTGGTAATCAAATTCGTCCACGTAGCATATTTAGCTGTGATTTATCAATGCTAAACAGATGATGGATCTAATTTTTTGAAATCTACAAAATAAAAGGTTCTGTAGAGGAAGAAAATATAAAATATCGCCATTTAAGCCCTGTCAGACTGTTTCAATCACAATGAGACCTTCATCATATTAATGTCCATTAGATTTTAGATCAATATAGTGAGTTTAATCAAAATCGTTAGAGCCGTTTTTGAGAAAATTGTAAAAATATTCAAAATTTATTGTATAATGTGGCTCTTGTGGTTAGCCGATTTTGATGAAAAAATTGCCGTAACATCTTGAGCGTGTAGTTGTCTTAAATATGACATTTCAGTTTCGTGCGACTTTTCGTTTTCGCGCTATACTTACCACACCTTTTGTCGGGACATGGTCATTTGGACTCAGGGGACCGTGTATTTACGTCGAAAACTGGAGTTCTAAAATGTCCATGATCATAATACTTTCCCTTACTATATATTTTATACATAGGTATGTAATATATAGATAACTAATATGTCACAGCTTGAAAACGTGCACGTTATGTTGTTAAATAATTATACTCCAGTCACGAAGTTTGCGATATAGGTAGATTGTGAGTTTGTTATTTATTTAACGTTATATAATGCTACTGTGGCTAATCAGATGATGCGAGTCCTAAATAGAAATCTTTAACAGGTACCTGATATCGTACAGACAAATCCTAGAGCCACCTACGGGTTTTAACCTTAGAAGGCTGGCCACTACCGTGGATATAGTTAAATAAGAACGGGGAGTAAACCTCTCTTCCTAAACATACGCAAGTCAACTGATGCTGTAATCACAGATGTATGGCTTTAGCCAATGTCACTCGATGTTATAAGAAAAAAAAAATGTTCGCATAACACAGTAAACGTTAGGCAAAGTTGATTTGGATATGAAAAATTAATATCTGAAAATTTTATTGCACAGTTGTTTTTAAGGAAACGAGCTAAAAGAACTGTATTTTATAACGTCAAAACCAATCTGCTACAGTAATATCTATCATACCCAAGCGCGGAAAAAACAAAAAAACAGTGGAGATCTGTCGGATAAAAAACAAAAAGCGAAAATAGGTCCAACAAACGTTAAAACCGAAGATACCATTAAGACATATTCTGCTTCTGAAAATCTTGTATAAGGAGAAATATGCACCCAGCCACCAGTTTTGTCCCCATTTTGGACACACGCCTCCATCGCCCACAGTTAATGCCACAGATAATGACAGTCATAATTATACTATAAGAAACCGTAAATGAAAACAAATCTACAAAAAACAATTGTTCTAATTAGATAAAGAACTTTAGTTGAGAAACATTCGTAAAGCTTTGTCCACATGATGTTCTACATGATTAGGCTAAAACTTAGGCATATATAATAAATATAATAATATATAATAAAAATATCGGGAAATATATAAAAAATTAATATATCCTTAGATAATAAATAATATGTAATAAAAGTATCCTGAATATTTTTCCTATCGTCATAATTACTAATACTTCTATTACTATACGTGTGTAAAACTTTCAAATAAAATATTTCTTGTAAATTTATAAACCGTAATGACAATATTTACGAAGCTCAAAAATAATTTAAAAAAAGATACAATCGATATATTAAACCTGTTCATATCATACCATTACAACATACATAGTCACTTGCAAGAGGTTCTTTATAATTTATTCTGTTATTACTGCCGAAGGCGACCCTGGGCCATGGAGGCGTGTGTCCAAAATGGGGACAAAACTGGTAGCTGAGTGCATATTTCTCCTTATACAAGATTTTCAGAAGCAGACGCCTAAGCCACGCTACAAAAATAAGATTATACAAATGCCTCATAAGGCCAATTGCAACGTATGCATGTGAAACGTGGATGATTAATAAGTCTGTTGCACATAAGATTGACTGCTTCGAATGAAAGATCCTTAGGCGCATTATCGGACGTGTCAGGGAAAATGAAACGTGGCGTCTGCGCAGGAATCCTTAACTGTACACTGATTACCGAGATTTGAGCTTTTCAAACTTGGCCAGGTTGCAGAGAATGGAGGGTCCCTCTCAAAGTATATTGGAGCACTCCAGACAGTATAAGACCTAAGGGCAGGCCAAGATCACGACGGAAAGACAACTTCCTTTCAGACCTGAGAAAAGAAGGAATAAACATAGCACATGCTGCAGACAGCACTGTCTGGGGCAGAAAAATTGAGGAGGCCAAGGACAGCTTCATGCGTCTGTTGCGCCACAAAAAAGGAAAAACAAAATGCTATCTCGACCTAATCACCTCATTTCTCGGCCGTTGGTCTAGAAATAACACGAATTTCTCTATATACCTACTGATCTCAAGACCCTATCAAAATTGAACGATAATAATGAATCAAAAAAGTAATATATTTCTTTAAAAAAAAAGTATTGCGATCAAGAAAAATTTCGAAATAGACGTTTTAGGGTCTCTTGAATCCAAAAGTCGCGCGATGAGGCCTGTGTCTAACACGAAAACGAACAGTCGTACGAAACTGAAATTACAAATTTAAAACCACAATACATCCGAGATGTTACACTAACTTTTTCACCGACATCGGCTGACTGAATGAGCTACTTTACACCTAGCATTTTAACACTTTGCACCTTTTCTCAAAAACAGCTTAAAGGATTTTGATTAAACTTGTTATAACGGTGTAAAATTTAATAAACGTTAGGATCATGTAGGTTTCATTTTTATTGAAACAGCCTGACAGGGCTTTGCCGAATTTTTTACTTATAATATTAGTTAATACTATTGTTTCGGTAAAAGGGACCATAACATGTTGATACAAAAAAAGTGAAAGCATTTGATAACCAACTTAAGGAGAAAACTGCAAAAACATTGTTCAAGTTAGATAACGAAAAAAATTTTATATAGAGGAATATTGATTATAATGCTGTGGCGGTCGTAAAAAACTGGATAACTCGAGTTATATTAAAAATGAGTTAACTCCACGTATCACTCTCTCAGAACGTCTCCCACGTCGTGTTAAATTGGTTAAAGAAATTTCTTGGTCGAAGAAATTTCAGGTGGAAAGAAAGTTGTATGTTAATCACTCTATTTTGGGTATTACGTCATGTTTAAGTCGCTCACCTGTAAAATGAAAGATTTTGACTTAGCCACTTATTCACGACCGCCACAGAATTTGAATTGTTAGATTACTTTACCTAAAACACGCGTTTCTTTCTTAAATTAATTTGATTCATTAATATTATACTGAATTTTAATTTAATTACTTTATTTAAAAGTTCTTAAATTGATTTTAGCGATGATTAGTAAAAGTCGTGTGTTGCGAGCACCAGTGTTTATTTTATGATGATTTATATTATATTTCAATTTAAAATAAAGGGGCATATAATAATTAATTTTATATCATTTTTACAGGACAGTTTTTTTTTTAATATATGAAGCTATCCAAAACTTCTCAGGCATAGTATTCATTCAGATAAGAATAATTTTAGTTAACATATTATATTAAATAAATTGTAAACTAAAATGTTTTTTTTTTTTTTTTTAGCAAAAGAAAATAAATGAATCCTGTATCCTGGATGCTATTTTGGGACCAAAAGACTCAAGATTCAGTTTCCACGGTAACCAAAACTTTACGATTTCACTGAGAGCGAATGCAGGTGATGTATGATGATGCAAATTGCAACAATACAACAAGGGCTAGAGTGTCCCCATCATTCAAGATTTGATCAAAGGCCCAAACCATCCATCATATAACTTAGTTATTTAGGGAGTTAGCAGAGGTAAACAAATATCATAATTTATTAAAAGAAAACATTTAATTGTTTAATTTAATTGTTTGCAATTTTTACTAATAAACAAATTTATGTTACTTACTTAAGTTACATTATCTTGATTTATTATGTTGAACAGATTCTAAATTTACTGGTAATAAAGATTTTCCATATATAAAAATATTCTACATATTTTCAAATTATATTATGCGCGAGGTAGATATTAGTAATTTAGAAAATTAGCTCATCACAAGTAAAATAAAAAATATTCAAATTATTGTATTCGAGTAATTCTATAAGGATATAAGTACGCGGAAAAAATTGTATTAACTGACGCGAAAATTCGCGATATGCCTACAGTAGTTTGCTTATTAATAAAACTATTGATTTAGGTAGACAATATTACATTATGCTCGTTCATAATATCTAAGGATTCACTGAGATAAAAAAAAACAAGTTTAAAAAATCTGGTGCCCGTAACATACCACTTTCACTTAACTCCCTTCTTAAAATCAATTTAAGGTTGGAAAACATAAAAACGATTCATATGTCGATGGAAATATTTATTTGAGGTAACAATAAATCGTAATATATCTCAATAAAATTTTTTTTTAAATAATAATATATTAATTAAAATTATTATTTGCAACAATCACTTAGGTTTATGCTCTTTTAGTCACTCTCATTCTACAACTATTTAAGTTAAAAAACATTCTTTCTAAAATCTTTTGCGTTTCAAAGGTATATTTCACATCTAATTACTATTCACCCAAAAAAAAAATATTTCTTCTCTTTTAGGCTACAGTTGGCCAACAAATTATTATATGCCAAAAAAATGTCTTTCATAACAAATTAATTCGTTGCATTCACCCAACTTATCTCAGAGACATGAAATGGTTGATTGATGGTACTTTAGAGAAATAAATTTGGCGATTAAGCCCATTCACACTATTAATGAGAAGCCCAGTTGGTTTATTATTTTCAATAATGAACCTTTGTACACGAACAAAAAGAAAAAAACTACTCCCCCCCCCATAAAATTTGAGGGCTTACGTTTCAAGATGCATAGAATCCGAATGACAAATAAAAAAATCCGTTCGTCCGCCATCCGAAACTACTGGACCAATTTTTTAAAAAATTCGCTACATAAATACCAGTCCATGCAACGCTAATCCTAGACTTTATATCAGCTTATATTTTTAAAATGGCGGCCGATTAAGTGAAAAAATGAAAAAAAGGATCTTTGAAATTGCTCAACAACTAGCTAAAATATAGCGTTTTGAAACTAGCAGTAGTGATGTGATATTATCATTTGAATTATTGCTTTTCATATTACTTAATTGCTTATCAACAGCTATATAAGCAGTTATACCCTTGGAATGATTTGGATAAACCATAGTGTAATAATTTGCAGCGGTTTTTACATCGATAAAGCGAGTTTAATCAAAATTGTTAGATCCATATTTTAATAAAGTTAAAACCATGCTGAAAAATCCCTGAGATAAAAATTAGGGTTATGAAATTTCATTATTTTAAGATTTTTCATTGTTGAGCTAGACTTACACGCAGATCAGGTGCTGTAGCAAGAAAATTATGGGATCCTAAAACGTTTGTTTACATTTAAAACAATTGCATGCAATACTTCACCTAACTATATATTCTTTATGTATATATATATATATATATATATATATATATATATATATATATATATACGAAATTATAAAGTACACACTCGCTTAAATAAAATTTAATACCTAACATATCTGATTAAAATTGTGTAATATGTAATATTCTTCATATTCACATTGCATTTCTTGAGGTGAAAGCCTGTTTATTGGTAAAATGTAGTAGCAATTTTTACCTTTACATATATCTGAAATATATACTAAGGGAAAGTATTGCGATCGTAAACACTATCGAAATCCTAAAGTTTCGCAGAAAGGTCTGGGTTATGTGGTAAGCCTAGATCGAAAACGACAAATTTTATAAAAACGAAATGTTCCATTTTAAAAGTAGTTTTTTCAACAAATTTAGCAAACCAGAAGAGCAACTTAATACCATCAGTTTAGTACATTTTTATATTTTTCTCAGGAACGACGGAATTATTCATTTTGGCTCAGCACATATAGAGATTCGCACTGTTTCTAGGCCAACGGCATTCACACATTCAAGCGCCAGGCTTTTCTCCATTTTTGGGTACCCACTTGATAGGGACTAGGTCTGCCCCAGGAGGGTCTCCATAACCTAGAGTCGTCCCCGAACTTAAATATTAGAATAAATATTATTCTGCCACAACCGAGATTTGAATCCAGAGCCTGGAGAACAGTAGACAAGTGCACTATCCGCTAGACCACGCCTTTCCCTTAAGGAACGGAAGAAATAACTCTACGGAAACTGGTTAGCTCAGCAAAACTATTTATCATTTCAAACATCTGTCCAAGCATCTCCTATTCAGCATTGAAGAAGTGTTACTCGCTCTAAATGTTAAAATGGTTTCTAGAGGTCAATATCTGAGAGCAGACATAAAAGGCATGTTTATGTAAGTCCGGAATCCACAAAATTAATTCCAGATACAATGAGTGTAACATTCGAAGACACATTCGGAAGAATATTCTTCACCAAAGATGTAGAAGCATGTTTTCGCTGTAAACAGACAGGCCACATCAGAATATTCGTTATGGAAACCATATACTGCCACAGCTAATAGGAAATGAAACGAAATTCCACAATAACTTAATACAATTCATAAAAAAGCTCCGTGTGGGTACGGAGCCACGGGGGAATTACCGGTAACGAGCTTACGGACCGGGCAGCGAGGCAGGCGCACACACTGCCAGGGAGAGGAAAAGCCATCTTGAACTCAGTGAACCGCAAAAAATCAAGAAAAGGACCGAGGACAGAAAATGTGGGACGAAAGCCAATCAAACAAACTTAAGAATATAAAAACAACAGTGAAACCCTGATCTACATCTAACCGTAGCAGCCACACTCGTACCTTTTTACTAGGCAGCCCGTGCCCTGGTGCTTCCTTCGTGATGGAACCCTTACTATTCGGTATATTTTTCAAAAATGCCGATATTATTCATTACACCTGAATAAAATTGGACTTAACCCATATGTATCAACATTACTGGGTAATAAAGAGGAAACCATTGAATTAATTTTTGATTTTCTCAAGGATTATTATTGTTATCTAAATTGTAAAGACTATTATCTTAATTAAATATAAATTTATACATTCCTGGTCAGTTTTTAATTAATTCATTATTTTTATTAATCCTCAATGCTCCTTACTTTGTCACGAATAAACTCATACATAAAGACCTTACCATCCCGTATGTTGCAGATTTGGCCCAAACCATACTTCCATGAAAAACTCAAATCCTACTCTAATCCACCAGTTTCAATCCTTGCTTACTCTTCCATTCCTAACATCCTCCGAGGCGTCCGATAGCCTCGAGAGCTTCTAGTTTAGATTACCTAGTGGAGTGCTGCCAATGGGTATTTTCTCTTCATGTCTTTATCATGTATTTTTTTGTTTAATTATTTATTAAGTAATATTTCTTTCTTAGAAACATTAAATATACATATACTAAGTATCTAGGCGTTGATGACTTTAGGGTTTTACGCCTTAAAACCAAAACAAACAAACGATTCATGAAAGATATCAAATTATTTAAACATTTGTAATTTATACCACATGGAGCCTCTAACCTAACGTTGTGGGACAAGGCACCAATATATAAAATAAATAAATACATTTTAAAGAATATAATATGATAATCATTAATTAACTGCTACAATTAATTTCTTAAGTCCCGTAATGATCCCACGTCGAAATGGGAGTTAGTTGTAGACGGCTTAATGCGCGGACAACAATGGCTTTATATAAGATACCACTTAAAGTTAGTGGGGAACATTAACCCAAGTTGGCTAAGCTCTAGTCGGCTTAGGACAAGTTCTCCATGTCTTATAGGTTCAACTACTGAAGAGCTGAGGCAAAACGACACCAATCTACACGCGACTATCGGAAATTAAATCTGCGTGTTTGAGCCTGCTTTTTTTTAATGTGTCGACACTGCAATTATATGATTTAATGACAAGCTGTAGATGAACAGGCAAATGAAGTAAGAAAATAAGCTGACTTGCAATATTCCCCCTAATCCCTTCAACGTGTCAAAAATTATCGCATAGGTTCTTCGGCCTCTAAATCAAAATATATTTTTCTAAACAAGACTGGATCGATATAAATCAATTTTTAAGTAGGGTATGTGAGATGAATCAATTTCAATACATCAACAATAAAAGTAATCTGGGAAGCAATTCATCAGCGTCAAAAGACGCCTCAGCATAATCCTTCAACCTCAGGATCAAGCCCCTTCCTATATTTTGAACATCGACATTCATAAATAAATTAAATAAATAATAATAAAAATAAATGACAGTTTACACAATATATGTGGAAATGATCAGGAGCCAGTCTTTTTCTAAATATTTTAATATTTAGCTTTATGCTCTAAACTGCTTTATGCTCAGTTTATGCTTGGATATGGCTCAGTAATGCTATGATGATGGCTCACAAGCTTGAGCCGAAACGTCGGCAAATTAAAATATTTAGACAAAGACTGACTCCCGATTATTTCCACCCTTAATCTACAGTCGACTATACATCCTTAAGGCAGTTTACACTATATGCACTTGTGAAAAAAACTTAATGTTTTTAAATTAGAATCATTAAATTGGCTTTAATATCAATAATTTCGTTTCGGCCACTCATGTAAGACTGTAATTAAACATAATTAAACAGAAATGAGGGAACGAAAGAAAATGTCTGAATTATAATTTACAACACAAAGCTACTTTATCTCTTTTATTATAGTTTTGATTTTTCATTCGAAATCGGTTAGCAAAAAATAAATCGTCAATTTGAAATAATAAAATTAAAAATCGGCTATTGGGAGTCTGTTTTTTTTTTCCTTCCTATTTTTATTCATCAAGATGATGGACGCCAACTCACCATCGAATAGGAATTGTTGAAGTGGATCGCCTAATACTAGAAGGCTTGCAAAAACAACGCCATCATCGGTTTCTACATGTCGATTGATACCCAAACATTTTTTTTACTTTTATTAATTGCGCAACAAACTACAATATAAATTAAAATGAGCTCATTAAAAATTACCATATATATATATATATATATATATATATATATATATATTTAATTAGCTAAATTTAGAATATTTTAAATTGATGAAATTAAAAATAAAGGAAAGCAATCAAAATAATAATTACACCTTTGAAGGCTCTTTTAAAGGTAGATGTTTAATCCAGGAAGTAGATTAGTCTACGAAGATAAACAATAGATCGAACGATTTATCAATAAATATACCGATACTATTACGAACACCTTCACAATATATTTTAAAGTTTTATTTTATACATATGTAAGTTGTATTATTTTATACGATTGTAAACCTCAATAAATAAAAATATAAATATATTTATGAGCGTAGTAAAAAAAAAGTGTTGTTTCAGTTTTTTGACGGTAAGTAAGTCAGTAAAGCAACATTTTATTATTGTTAGTCCAAACTCATATAAATCTATTAGGCTTATTAATATCTTCTTTACATTAAAATATGTATACAAATAAAAATTTTATTTCATTACATGAAATAATGTTTGCTTGATCATTAAAACTTAGGAGAGAAATAAACAAAAAAACAAACACTTACTTTGCAGGGTTATTTAAACTTTTTATTTAATCGCCTTTATTATATACGAATTATAGCACACATTACATATATGAACGCAGTAATCATAGACCCCTTAGGAACTATTCATTACCACATATATGGTTTGGAGTGTTCCACCCTTTTTTTTTTTCTTTGAGAAATTAAATCTTATATAATTACAGAGAAGGGTGTAGAGGCATTAGTTTATTTATTCAGAATAACGAATTAAATAATTATTAATATATAAAAGTAATAGTTTATAAATTAAAACATAAGTAAAAATAATTGTTTAAAACATATTTATTCAATTTAGATTGATGTATGATATGTATAAATGATCAACCCAATTTATTTTGGATGCATCATTTTGAAATACAGAATTTTTCTCTCATACTTCCTTAATTTTAACTCAACGAAAGAAAGATTCTGTGAACTTTTTTAATCTTAAAAAATATAAACATGTTTTCATGCAGCATCATTTAAACTGTTTTTATTAATATAAATCCCTAAAAAATGCTAAAAAAAAGAATTGACAGCATTTTTTAAAAATTTACCAAATAATCCAAATACTTACCCTATTGGATATGATTTCAGCTCCTTGAGCGATAGCCTCAGATAGAGTTGAACAAATATCCACATATACCTCTTCCAGCTCCTGAAAAAAAAAAAAAATTATATATATAATAATGGCCTTGTAATTCATATTCATTGTTAATTTTATATATTTTCTTGACCTAAAACAAAAAAATAATAAGCTTTAAAGTATATAAAGATATAAATTGAAATTTCTGATTTTGAGTTGTTTCAAAAACAAAGGGCCTAGCCGGATAAGCATGTGAAATCTGCCCCCGCGTGTATTAGAACCAAATTTATACCATTGAGTCACACCTATGAGAAACAACCTTACGCAAATTTGTACACCAACAATTTTTTGCTAATATAATTCATTGGAGGGTCCTGCACAATATATATTTTTTTCGAGTTGATTTGAAATGTACCCAATAGTGAAAAAAAAAAAAAAAACAGCATTTTTTCAGCTCTCTGAGTGGTAGCTGTAGTCACGCATGAAGAGTAGGGATAGAGCTGTTGGATCGTAATGTCATTAGATATTAGATATTACTTACACACTGTGCACATACATACTATTTATTTACTATACCTATTATAATAAATATCTTATATTGGATGGAATATATGTTATATATATATATATATATATATATATATATATATATATATATATATATATATACGGGCGTAATAATCTAGAAATTTATCGCCCTAAAACACCTTACCTACCTACCTATATATATAGGATTTTTTTTTTTTTTTTTTTTTTTTTTTTTTTACTTAGATAATTTCTACATAGCACCCACTTTATGCTATATTTTTATAAAACATAATCACAAAGATTTTTTTAATATATATATGTTTTCATATTATTATATGTCAATCAAAAAAGTTTTGATGACAGACTTGACAGCATGAAATGTTTGAGGAAATATCACTATATTCGGCTCCCAGATGAACCATTCCGTTTTTCAAAAATATTAAAAATTATTTATTCTTTAAATATCAACTGTCTATGTAAAATCCTGAAGTTGCGGAAAATGCTGTTAATTATATTATTATAAATTTTCTATTGGATGTAATGTTTTTTTGTTTTTTTTGGATAACTACATAAAACTATGTGCTCTATTCATATAAAAATTAAGAATAAAAATTTAAATAATTAACTACGAAACAATTTTTATATATATTTTTTATATCATTGAGATAAAACTGTAAAATCAGCTAAAATATTAGTCTATAAAACTATGATGATGTATAAAATGATCGTTCAAAAAATAAATATTAATACCAGTATTTTTTGCTACTTCGGGATATTTAGATAGATAGACAATATTTAAAGAATAAATAATTTTTAATGTTCGTTAAAAACGGAATAGTTCCACTGGTAAACGAAGTAGTAGTTTTTTCCTCGAAAATTCCATGCAAGTCTGACATCATAGATTAACATTTAACTTTAGATTAACATATAATAATATGAAAAAAATATATATTAAAAAATCTTTGTAGTTATGCAAGTAATAATATAGAGTAGTAATAAAGTTGTTAAAAAATATATATATATTCTATCCAATATAAGATATTTATTATAATAGGTATAGTAAATAGTATGTATGTGCACAGTGTGTAAGTAATATCTAATATCTAATGACATCCCTACTCTCTATCCCTACTCTTCATGCGTGACTACAGCTACCACTCAGAGAGCTGAAAAAATGCTGTTTTTTTTTTTGTTTTTTTCACTATTGGGTACATTTCAGATCAACTCGAAAAAAATATATATTGTGCAGGACCCTCCAATGAATTATATTAGCAAAAAATTGTTGGTGTACCAAACCAAAGTAATTTAAAAATTGTTTTTTTTAAATTAAAAATAAAAATTTTGACTCACTTTTTCAAAATTAAAAATTAAAAAAAAAATGTTTTTTGAAACTCTTTTAGAAAACCATTAACATATATTTTTCGTGAAAATTTTTTTTTTACCAGCATTTTCGTGGAAAAAAATTTAAAATAATATTTTTTGAAACCTATTTGTAAAATCCATAACATATATTTTTTTCACGATAATCGGTTGAGCTGTTCAGGAGAAAACAATTTTTTTTGTTTTTTTCTTTCCCCCTCCATAACTTCCCTCCCGTTAGGATTAAGGGGCTAAAAATTTGCGTAAGGTTGTTTCTCATAGGTATGACTTAATGGTATAAATTTGGTTCTAATACACGCGGGGGCAGATTTCACATGCTTATCCGGCTAGGCCCTTTATTTTCATATAAAACAACGATATAAATGATTGTAAGTCTTAGTGAAAAAATAAATAAAATTATAGGAATGTTACAAAGTATATATTTATAACTTTTCGTTTGAAATAAATAAATATTTTACGTATACCACCATTCCTAGAATAAGGTTTTTAACATTTGAAATAGTTATCAAGATACATCATTTTTACCTAAACATCTGAACATCTTTTAACTCCCATAAAGAGTTCTAAATATATTAGGCCATTCTGGATACTTATATTCGTGCTGAAATAATTTACTTTTGTTTTTTATTATTTATGTTATCTCTCTTATACGATGTGCATGATTAAAGGTGAAAAAAAAAAAGTTTGGAGAATCCAGAAGTACGATCCAAACTTAGCGAAACTCGTTGTTGCTTAGGTATTTCTCTCCATTTGAAAACTTAAATACACTAAAAGTTAAAGCATTCAAGTCAAATTTCGAGCTATTATATATGGAAATTAATCTTACTCGTAAGTCAATAGTGGATGGATAATAGACGTCACCTTAAAAGTTAATCGCCCGATTAAAAAGAGCCATAGATCCTTGGGAGTGTAATTAATTATCTATTATATCCTCCAATTTTTCTTCTAATAAACATGATTTTTTTTTCGAAAACCAGATTATTCTATAATATTGGGTTATAATAGTTAATTAAATAGCTTCCATACTTTCATCCCTTTTGGACACGTGAGTGATGCCAGGAACGCGTAACTTTAACTTTACCACCAGTCAGAATACCTTTTCCAAATTATTTCGATAATCTCTTAGCTATTACAGCGTTTTATGCATTGGATGCCATGCCAGACTTAGGAAAAAAGAAAGGGTTAGAAAACTACAAAAATAAACAAACAGATCAACAACATGGTACTTAAACAAATGTTATTCTCTAATTCTAAGTATATCTCAGGAAATTAATAATGAGATAATACAGTTGCAGAGAAACTACTAATTGGCAGCACATAAAAGCTTATCTAAACTAGAATGTCACGGAACCATCTTCTTTTCAGACATCTCGGAGTACTATCAGGAATCGAAAAGGAAGGATTGAAATTATTGGGTTACAGTGAGGAAGAAATGGTACCTGGCTCGGACCAAATCAAGAACATATGGAACATGAAGGTTCTTCCATAAGAGTATATTCGAGACAAAGCAAGGATCATTGAGGATTTTGGATAAGAGAGGAATTCAATAGTTTATTAGAACCCAAAAACTCTAATCTGAAAGTCCAGATTAGTTTAATGACAGTAATGTAGACGTAGCCTTTTGTAGTTGATTGGCTGATGTTAAGAGTATGATGAGTTTAATTTATAGTTTCACCTAGAAACATTTCATCAAAATCGGTAAGACACATTTGGTATCCACTCCTTGCAAGATCCGTACTAAACCATAACTTTTTATCTCGGTGTACTATTTATATTTTAATTTCCATATCTTCATTAAATAATTTATTCTTAGTGTTACAGATATTAAAATATACCCACGACATGCCATTATTTTAATATTACATATGACTAATGATTTTTATTGTCTTAACATTATTTGAGAAGTGTGTGGGTTTCGTAACATCAAGTTTGATAAATAATAAGTTGAATACGACAGGAAATGTACCACAGTCAAAGGATCGTTTTGACTTCAGTGAAATTAAAGAATATAATTGGTGTTGATAATTGAAAGTGAAGGTCAAAGTCTAATATAGAATTGAAGGCTGTAATAATACTTCACCAATTTTATTAAAATGCACGAAGTTTCGGCAACTAAGCCATCTTCTGACTATATCAACTTGTTCCATTTACCTTTTTTTTTTTCTTCTGATTTTATTGAAATATTTTGTTTGATTGTATATAATGTTTTTTTTTCAAGAATTTAACGTTAACATTACAATATCATAGATTATGATTTTATTATTAACATTTGTATTTTATTAATTAATTTGACATTTGTTATGAGCGGTGTGGTCCGATTAGAGCACTATTCTACTGTTTTCAGGTTCGAACCTCACATGTGACAGAATTATTTATTCTGTTATTCCAGTCGTGGAGCGACCTTAGGATAAGAAGACTCTTCTGGGCATTGGGGGAAAACCTGGTGGCTGAGCATGATCTAAGGCTAATAAATCATCTCCTTGCACGGCCGCACAATGGGAAAAAATCACAATTTAGTGGCCGAAATTCTATAACTCAGTTCTAATCAAGATAAATTAAAAATTAATTTTTCATTAATGAGTAGAGATTGTCCTTTAGTAGGGAATGTAAAAACTTACTCTCGTTAAATTTTATTCAGGGGTAGATTCTTTAAGGTGAAGGTCAAATTCTGTGAATAAAATTGGAGGCTGATTAACCACTTCACCACTCTTTTATAAAAGATTAATGCACAACGTTTGGGCTCAAATTCCATCTTCAGGTGCGAAGGAACAAATTTATCTAGTGTGAGTGGATGCTTACAACCAGAAGTCTTAAGTCTGAATAGACTATTTATACATGAGGCTTCTGGTTGTAAGCATCCACTCACTAGATAAATTTGTTCCTTTGCACCTGAGATGGCATTTTGGCCGAGACGTTGTGCATTAATTTTTAATAAAAGAGTGGTGAAGTTGTAAATCAGCCACCAATTTTAGTTAATTTTCATAATATTTTTATTTATTTTTCAAAGTTACTGATTCCATAATTTTTTTGTATTTGACCAATTTAATCAATATAGGAGCATTGAAATTGACAGAAATGATCTATTATAAGGCTTTTAAAGAGTTTTCTTCGTTTATATTCAGGAATTTGCGATGTATACAGAATTTATTGTTTAAAAGCAATAAATCGACAAATTTAACTTAACAAAAAAATATATTTTCGATACTTATCTTGGGAAAATATTATTTTTTTTATCCCTATGGTTACAGATAAAAGACAAATTTTGAAATATGGGGAGTATTTTATGATTTTGCATAAATTAATGTTAAAAAATATGACACCAAGTCTTTAAATCGATATAACACTATTCGTTTGCAATAAAAAATTTAATGTATTTTTGTTGTTTTTCTAACCTATTATATGAACAGTATTTTTTTATATTTTCAAGGCATTTCAAGGTTCTAAAATACATGAAAATGAAAGGTGTAATGAAAATCCGTTAAACGTTGTAATGAAAGTGGGCGTTTGGCTTGAAACCAGTAGAAATAACTATATGTACTTTTTTTTCTTTCTTTTTAACAACATTTAGTTACGTAATTTTTTTTTTTTTTTTATCGCCAGGAATTTCTTCAATTTAAGGTCTCCTCAACAAAACTCCTGCCCCAGCAGGTCTTTCCATCTCTGCCGAACGTTATTTTTAAATTTTATAAATTCTGATAATGGTTATTAAAAAGGAATTTATATTTGTGCTTTCAGATAAAAAAAAAATTTCACCAGAATCCACCACTATTTTAATGAAACTACAACCCCAGTTCTATACTATAGGATATAATAAGTTTTCAGACATATCGGGTTATTATAAATGAAAGACTTTATTTTCAAATAATATTGTTTCATAAATCCAAAATTTATCATGAATAAATGTATTTATATACAGTTTATATAATTTTCCTAAATTCTAAAAATCTAAGGCGGCTATTTCGACAAAAATCCACCGTCAGAATATTTCAATATAAAAGTTCTAAAGGGAAGTATGTTAGGAGATTACTGCAGGACTTAAAAGGGGACTTTTCCAGAGGGGCCGTATCAAGGAATTCTGCAATAAACACCTTAGAAGCACTCCCCTTCACCATTTGTAGAACAGGATAATAAGCTATTTTCTTAAAATATTTTAACGCACAAATCCATGACCTCATACCTATATTATTATGTATGCAATGATGTAAAAAATAAAAATTTAACCACGCTAATTAATTAATTTGTAACTTAATGTGTCGCATTTGTAGTTTGTAGATAATTTTAAATAATGATAATAATAATATGATTATAATAAATAAAAAGATTGTGAGCTCAATACACGATTTTTACTTACCTCCGTTGTTCAAATCAACATAAGAAATATTAAATTCAGTTCGACTAGAATAAAAGTTAAAAAAATTAAAATAAATTTCGATGGAAACATCTGTTTTGTTGAATAATCTTACAATAGAAATTTTATACTCTTTTCGTCTTTCTGCATAACATGTTCGTATAAAAGAAATAATTTATTTTTCAAGATATTTAGCTTTCCAACAGTATATTATACATCTATATTACTATTGTTATGTTCAAAAACAAAAACAAAATTCTTAAAAACTATAGACGCTCTTTTTTTCTTTAGTTCGTTATCAAATTTTGTTCAACTCGTAAATTTAGTCGTTTATTATCAATGCTAATAAAATAATATGATGAGATATTCCCTTCATATAGTACATCAATTGAGACGTTGATTTCCAAAAGGTACTAAAGGACAATTTTTACGTAATTGATATTTTTATATATTTATATTCTTCTCATTTAGTTTTATCTAAATCTGAAATTTAATTGTATCTAATGAACATTCATGTCCTTTAATAACGCGATTTAGAAATGCTATTAATTTAAAAAAATACTAATTACACATTTAGTTTCATTCCAAATCATAGCAGAACATTTCATTTCATAACTTTAATATGGCTTTATTAATATAGTAAAGAAATAATTCTAGATTTTAATGAGAAAAGAATCAAATTAAATGGTTTAATAATATAGTAATGAGAGATTTTGGCGCTTCCTGTAAAATTCCCCAGAATGGATATAGTACCTTTTGGAAATCAACGTCTCAATTGTTGTTACCATTAATTTTGGTTTATTATATTCAATAATCAACTTTCGTAATCGTCCAAAAAAAAAAATTATCCCTGCTCAAAATTTGAGAGCTTACCTTTCAAGATGCGTAGAATCCGAATAACGAATAAAGTTTGCATTTCTCTGAAACTACTAGACCAATTTTTTTGACATTCGCCACAACAATACTAGTCCATTCAACGATGATCCTAACACCTAGACGTTGATATCAGCAGGTTAGTTTTAAAATGGCGGCCGATTAAAAGGATTTTATTCAATAACTCAGTTATTTTTGAAGATAAAAAAAAATGTATTAGTGTTTTTTAACCAAAAAACCGCGTCCTGTTCTGTTTTTTTTTTCTTATTTACTAAGAGCTTGATCGCCATAATATACAAAAAAATTCTAGATAGCGAGAGATGAAAAAAAGATGACTCGCAGAATCAACGCTTATAGTGAAATAAAAGAGATTCAAATTTTAAAGCAACTCTGATAGAAATGGAAAGGAAAACTGAGGAGATTAAGGGACTATGGAAGGGGGAACTAAGATAAGATCAAGCATGAGCTTAATGGGGTAAGCCTGGGGGAGGCGAAAAAGGGGAGGGAAAAGCAGATGGGTTAAGGGGAATGGACAAATTACACCAATGCTCCTTATTTATGGCATTAAATGGGAATTAACTTCTTTTTATAAAAGTAAAACGTCGGGTAGGCAAAAAAAAATATATCTTATTTAAATATAATTAGATATTTTAAATATGAATCGACCAAAAGGACCTAAACATTTTTATATCTTTATATAACTTCTTCAACCTCGCTGTAGTGTTAAGTAAGCTTTTGACCTCATAAATTTTTCTGAACTAGGCTAATGCTTTCATTCTTAGGAGTATGTGGAATATGAATGAATTCGCAAACCAGTTGATGGAGAAAACAGCAGAAAAACTGGGTCTTAAAACAACTTCGTAGCGTATTTTACTGGTAAATTAAAAAAAATACTTTAGATTCTAATAAATATTTTTAATCAACTATATATCACCCATTTTGAACGATTACGTCTTGCCTTCTTTAAGGTGATTTTTCAATTCCGTCCTTCGATAACATAAACAGACGACACGAGCGCTTTGCGTCTTCCAAATCGAAATTCCGGTTCTGAAAAGAGCAAACCACCTACGGACGGTGATTTCTCATAATGCATCATTTTCATACACACTAAAATTTTGTTAACCATCTATGCAGCGGATCTTATTTAAAAAAACAAAACATTAAATGACAAAAATGAATTTTCCCCTCTGGCATTTTTGAGCAAGCAAAATACTGCTTAAAGATAACGGATCTCAGTTAAAACAGGTGCATGAAAGCACCTTAACTAATCCTTTTTTAAAAATACGTGAAAATTTTTACTTTCACAAACCTATAGAGGAAAGTTGCCTATATCGTAGCAGCGCCTAAATCGTACCACTTCAATATTTTGTAAAGTACTGTATAAAGCTGCAATTTACAGGCAAAACCTAGAACTAGTATTCATTTCAGCCATTTTTGTTAATAATAAACGTTGTGACGCTGTACGTTTCTTTGTGGTGTCGATTTATTTAAAAATCAGTGTTCTTTTGTAAATTGTAGTGTTGTGATCTAAGGATATTCTGAAAATCCAGGTAAGAAATTGTATAACTTATCATAACTATAGTAATCTACATTTCTTAAGCTACATTTTCATATATAGAAACTTCACCTGAAAAAGATTTTACTTTGGTTTTAGTAGCGTTGTTTCGATCATTACTCGGTTGCCTATTTCGTACCACTGCCTAGTTGCTAAAATCGTACCAGTACGAATTAAGATACTTATATTTTTTATCTGCGATTCTTTGATTAAACGTTGTTATTGCTTAGCTGAAGCCTTTGCCTTTCTCTGTTACAGAATGAGCATCAAAAGGCAATATGGGAAATGGTCAATAGAAGAAATGTCGTTAGGAATAGCTGCTTATAGAAACTGGGACCTAGGTTTTAACATATGTTGCAGATAATATAACATTCCCAAAACAACTTATAAAAGGCAATGTAATTGCTAATGAAGATAAAAAATCATTAGGGAGAACTGCTACATCTCCTGAAATAGAATCTGCTCTGGTACAGCATATCATAACTTTAGAAGAATTTATGTTTGTGTTAACAATTAATGATGTCCGCCGTCTCGCCTTCGAAATAACAGAAATAAATAATATACCGCACACTTTCAACAAAAATGAACGAATGGCAGGTAAAAAGTGGTAATATGCATTTAAATCAAGAAATCCACAAATTTCTCTCATAGAGCCCGAACTTCCTTAGCAAGAGCTAAAGGATTTAATAAGAATAATGTTTCCGAATTTTTCGATATTATTATTAAAATTATTGACGAGAACAAATTAGACGCAACAACAATATTTAATGTCGATGAATCTGGGTTTAGAACTGTCCAAAATAGATGTCAAAAAATTTTAGCTCAAAAGGGGAAAAAACAAGTCGGGGCTATTTCAAGTGGAAAGAGAGGGGTTAGTACCACTTATGGTCTGCAGTGTAAGTGCCGCTGGTTAATTCGTTCCTCCAATGATTATTTTTAAAAGACTAAGAATGCATCCTGACTTGAAAGTTGGTGCACCACCCGGTAGCGTTGTTGAAATTTCTGAGTCAGGATACATTAACGCCGATTTATTTGTTAAGTGGCTGCAACATTTTGTTAAGTGGGCAAAGCCATCAAAAGAGCGTAAGTTTTTGCTGGTTTTGAATGGGCATAAGACCCATTCAAAAAATATTGAAGCTATAGACATAGCTAGAGAAAATTGAATTATCCTTTTGCAGTTAACGGCTCATACTACGCACAACCTCGAACCTCTGAATAAGACTTTTTTTTGGTCCTCTACAATCATTCTACGTTCAAGCAGTTCAAAATCCTAATCCTGGACTGAGCATAACTCAGTTTCAGGTATCAAAATTGATGACTGAAGCGTATAGTAAAGCAGCTACAATACCTAATGCCGCGAGTGGGTTTCAAAGCACCGGGATATGGCCACCAAATAAGGAAGTGTACCCAGATTCAGCTTTTGCAGCAGCAGAAAATCTTTCAGTTGGGTCTACTCTTCCTTCAGAAAACATAGTTACGGATGAAACTGTACCAGGGAATTCAAAACAAATTCCTGATTTTGATTCAAATTGCGATTGATAACTCTACGATTTGTGATTTGACTAGATCTATTTCGGAAATATCTCCGATAACAAAATGTAAGATTTAAAATAAAACACGAAGAGGAGCAACAAAAGCAGTAGTACTAACAAGTAGTCCTTACAAAGCACAGCTGGTTGAATCTAAAAAGAAGAACGAAGCTCAAGAAGAACGGTCTAAAATGAGAATAATTAAAAGAGCGTTAGATTTGATGGTAGTTCAAAAACAAAAATTAAAAAAGGGAAGAAAACTGAAAACTCCGATGATTGGTACTGTAAGAAGTGTTAAGAAAAATCTGAGGAAAACATGATTCTGTGTTTAAAGTGCTTTTCATTGATCATTTTGTTTATTTTAAATTTTATTAAATACCTGGTAAGATTTTGGAAACCACTGGTACGATTTGGGAAACCGGTTTACCAATTCGTACCACTTGCAGGGTTCTATTGTAACTTATATATTTCAGAAATATGTTGTTTTTTAAAACTGAAAAAAATATTATTACATGCCTCAATTTTTTCCTTATATTATGTCAAAACATGGTTGAATTATTGTAAATCGTTTTCCCGAAAAAAAAATAAAATGTTAAAAGTGGTACGATATAGGCAACCTTCCCCTCTATGAAATATATAATAACAGAAAGTATTGTGATCGTAAGAATTTGAGTATTTAACAGGAATACACGTTTTAGGATCCCCTGAATCCAAAAACCAAGTACTACAAAAAGGTCTGTGTGTGTGATAGTCTAGATCAAAAATGAAACGTCGTACAACACTGAAATTTTATATTTGAGACAAGTATGCGCCCGAGATGTTACAGCAAGTTTTTTTTTATCAAATCGGCAAAGAGCCACTTTACGCATTTTGCACCTTTTTGCGATTTTCCCAAAAACGGCTCAATCGACTTTGATCAAACTTACTAAATCGAGATACGTGTAAATTTAATAGGATGTAGATTTTGTTCAGATTAAAATAATATGACAGGGCTGAAGTGCCGGTAGTTTAAATTTTCACCTCTAAGGTACTTTTGTAGATTACAAAATCTTAATCATATCACTTCATTATAGGCGTTGATAAAAAAAAAAAAAAAAAAAAAAAAAAAAAAAAAAAAAAAAAAAAAAAAAAAAAAAAAAAAAAAAAAACCGGCTACATACACAAAGCTGAACGAATTTGATAAGCGGCCAAAGGAGAAACGAGGATTTTTTTTTCCAGACAGCAGAAATATTGTTATTTTATACAAAAGTTTGTAGAGGGTAATGTAAAGTGCATAAATCTAAGTAATTATTTTACATACAAATTTTAGTTTTTTATATTATTTATTTAAAACATATTTTTCCCACAAAACTAAATATAATTATATAATATAATATAATCAACTGTTTTTAACTCTATTTAATTCAAACTAACTGTATTTAATAGTTATTGAATCGAGTTTAACAACCGAGGTAAGTTTATGTCGTGTGTTGCCCACACCAGATTTTTTAAGAAAGAAAAATGAATAATCAGTATTCTAATTCCAGAAATGTTACTTTATCTTGTCATTTTTATTGAATTGTTAAAAGAAAATATGTACAATTTCCAATGGAAAACTAGATGAAAATGTTTTGAAAGAACATTAAGAGTTACCTATGAAATTTTCAATATGCATCAGCCCTAAAAAAAAAACAGATTTTATAGTTACCGGCCAGGAGAGTCATTAAACAATAACAATCACAGAGTGGATGGCAAGACTTCTGAAAATACATGTAAACATATTGAACTTTTAATGTAAAATGATCCTCACTGAAAACTGCATCATAATGGATGTATGATGCATACTGTTTTTATTAACTTGTTGGATCCAAAAACAATCTAATTTTAGATCAAATAGTACTTTAGATCAGATATTTTCAATGTCTTATTCAAAAGGAATGATAATAACAAAAAAATGGCATAATTACAAAACTATATTATAATAGGCATCACAAAAAAAAGAAAGAAGTAAAATCAGGAAAATAATTTTTCTTTAATTGATTGGAATATGAAACTATTAAAATATCTTCATATTCGAGATTTTTATATATTGTTGTATACATTATAGGAAATTCCTGTCTAATATTACAGAATGTCGTTCACACAAAATATATTAGTATTTTTAAAGGCACTTCATATTCGTATAGGTGAACTGATATTTAAACAAATAAATACAAAATACACCTGTCCTTTAATATCCTTTTTTATATAACGGTCATAAAGATTAAAAATTGCTTGCCTTATCAGCAAGGGTTTATTTAAAAAAAAAAGAAAAACATGTTATAATTTTATGATGGAATGAGAAGAAGCGAGTTTTCAAACAATAAAATGTGAATAATGACTCGTTTTGCTTATACTTTAAATTTATTTTTCAGTAAAATTTTATTATTAAACGGCCATTTTTTTTATCGCGCTATCAAAGTAGATAATAATATTTCTTTATTAATAATAGCATATTCATGTTCACCTATGCTGTAAAATTATTTTCTTTATAATATTTCGTTTACACATAAATAAATTTCTTATTAATTTTTTTTTTTTTTGGTGAATGAATTTATTCATGAGACCACTGGGAAAATCAAAAAGTTAGATAACAAAAACGGAATTGCGGAGCTTGTAACTATCAGTATAATTGAGTTGATAGCATCGCAGAGATTCATTCATATTGGCATGTTAAGTTCTTCAGTGAACCATGAGTTTCTAAAAAGTTTATATCCGCTGAGCTGACTAGGAGGCGTCCGACAGGTAGGCCGAGGCGTCGGTGGGAGGAATGTGTTAAATCTTATCTCACGGGCTTGGGCTTGAACAGTGGTCATTGGATTAAGTTAAGTAGGTAACATTGGTAGTATCTGCATAGAACCTTCGAGTTCGCTAAGCCTATTATTATTATCTTAACTGTGAGATTACTCTAACTAGAGTATTTGAGGAGCAGCATTTTAAATATGGTACTCTTTCTCAAAAGTCATTGATAGCTTTATATAAGAATCGTATTAAGGGAGAAGTATGAGATGGATGACCTATCTCCAACTTTTAATGGAGACGAAGAGATTCCAGTTTTGAAAACTTATGATTTGTGAACCGATCCATCGTCTACCTGAAGAAGTACAGAAAAAAAAAAATGAAATATGTATATAAAAAGATCGATGTTCTTCTTGAATTAAAGATGCGTTATGATCAAAGAAATGCCATTCTTTATTTAATGGAGGTATAGATTTATATTCTGAAGATGTCTTATTCTTCGCCAGAGCAAAGAATTACAAATAAGCACTAAGCAAAAAAAAAACAAAAAAAAACTAATTATCAAAATGAAAAAATTAACATAGTTACTGGAATAGAAGTTTTTTTTTTTTTTTTTTATATTTATTCGTATATATTACTATTTGTCATAATATACAATAATAATAGTGCTACAGGATCTTATTTATACAATATTTACAATATAAACAAACGGAAACTCAAATTACATAAAATAAAATCAAAATAAATAAACGTATACAATAACAAATAAATAAATAAAACATGTCACATTCATACCTATGTACAATATTTACAATCAGCTAGGAAACCCCGGACGGGGCTTGTCCCCCCACATGTGGAAAGACTAGCAGAGTCCAAAGGATCCCAGCACCTCCCTCTCAGCCGCATCACTGGTGAGAGCCAGCGGAAGCTAAGTGAGGGCGCCACAGCCACAATCGCATCGCACATGAGAGGAGAATCTGACCAGTGTCAGAACTTCAGCAAATGTATTGACAAAACATCTCGGGGTGGAATAGAAGTAAGTAATTTATAAAAATTCTTTTATCAATGTTAGAGCCTGTCTGTGGGTTCTTATGCAAGATTATGAACTATATAAGCCAAGAATCACACACCAGAAGCAGTACATCACGAATCTGGACCCGTCAAGAATGAATAAACAAATGATTAATGTGTGTTTGACTAAGGTAGCAAAAAATAACTCGCATCACGAAAGAATATTTAAATAACCGGATCGTTGCTTCCTTATTTGCAGCGAAGTTAAACTCTGAAAGATAAAAAATAATATCTGCCTTTAAAGTATATGAGATAATATACACGACAAGAATACCGAGGAAAATTACACTAATAGATGTGCTAAGTGAAACTAAACCAACCTGAAGGTGAATACTATAAAACTGTAAAGTAAAAAGATAAGATTTATAAGGTATGTATCTCACTATATTATTGGAATGGACTTGTCAAGAATAACTAAACAAAATATTTAAGCGTGATTGAGCTACATAGCAGAATATTTAAAGCAAATAACAGAATACACCTAACGAGCCAGAATATAATAACCGATAAGACTCCCTTTACAGAAAAAACAAAATGGATAGATGAGATGGAAAAGAAGAGGCGTAGAAACAAGAGGTATCAATTTGATACCTCATTTGCAGTGGTTCGTATTCAGCTGTTAAGCCAATCCAAAATTTTCATTTTTCTAATAGTCCTGGGATATTTTCAACATCAAAATTAACACTGGAAACAAATAAAACAATTAAATTACTCTGAATTCCAAAGAATCCATTTTCCTTATACCAAACATCAACATTTAGCCATACTGAAACAATCCAAAAAAGCCTAGTCCACATTTTGGTCTAAGGGTCGGGACGCAACAAGTTAAAGCGTATCTTTGGAGACTTTCGACTACTGGCCCAGATACTCGGGAACCGCAGGGAGCAATCCATAATCACGAGGTTGAGGATCGGACACACCAGGATGACCCATGGGCACCTGCTCGAAGGGAAACCTCCGCCGAGATTAATTTAATAAAGAAAAACCAATTATATTTTAGCATATAAGTACTAGAATATGGAGCTCCTGAGTTGTTTTACGTGAAACTTTAAATTGTAGTTAAAAAAAAGAAGGTATATATATATATATATATATATATATATATATATATATATATATATATATATATATAATATTAAGAAAACTATCTAATTCAATAGAATTATATTCAAGATATTAAATAGGACTCTCTATTTACTACAAAAAACTCATTTACACCATAATTATGAAACCTATGGCATTGAGCTATAGAGATCCACCCATTAAACTATCAAACTCTTCCCGCATTCAATCCTTGCAATCCAAAATCCTACGAAAAATCCTCAATGATCCTTGCTTTGTAACTAATAAACTCATCCATAGAGACCTAAATATTCCACTGGTTGCAGACTTGGCCCGCGAAAGGTACACCTCCTCCTTTAATTTCAAACTACCTGCCTACTAGGACCCGCTAGTCCGTAACCTCTGATTTACATCCATTCCCGGTAATCGTTCGAGGCGCCTGAAAAGACGGTGGCCTCAAGACCTGGTCATAAAATAAACTTTGAAGTACAACCACTGGGTAGATTCTTTACATGTCTATTAATGGCTGTTATTGTAATTCAGCCATTTTACTTAATTATTATATACAGTTGTAAAAAACAATAAAATATATATATATATATATTATTTTTTTTTTTTTACAACGATTTTTATTAAGTAAAATTACAATCTGTCCCAATTTGGACATTAATAGTAGTGCTGAAAGATATCATACATACTACATTCAAACAATATTTACACAGCATAAAATTACAATAAAATATATACACAATAATAAATTAATACAATAAAGTCAAGAATTCACTTATAACTATATACACATACACACACTCATACATACATCACATTGAGTGGAGAATCTATCCAGTGCTAGAACTCCAATATATTTACAAAAGGTCGCGGGGCCACTGCCGTTTCAACCTTCTAGGTGGGTTGTATGGATGAGTGGAGCTGGATAGGGATTGAGCTAGAGGATTAGGATGATAAATGAGGTTCTGGTGGAATTTAGAAAATTTAGATGGAATTAGGTCTGAAATAAATGGAACATTAAGGTCGTGGTGCAAGGTATAGTTGGATACATAATAAGGAGCATTTACTATTGTACGGAGGACTTTGGATTGAAAGGATTGAATGCGTTTTATGTTAGAACGTTTAGCTGTCCCCCACAGTTCAAGTCCGTAGGTCCAGATGGGCTTCAGTATTGTCTTGTAGATTAATAATTTGTTGTCAACTGTAAGTTCAGATTTTCTGTTGAGTAGTCGGTATAACTGTCCGAATCGTCGGTTGAGTTCTTGTCTTTTAAGTCTTTTATGTGGGTTCCAAGTCAATCTTTTGTCTAACAGTAAGCCAAGATACCGGACTGTATCTGAGAGAGGAATTGGTAATGAGTTGAAATAAACTGGCAGACAGGATTTTCGTATAAGAGTAAAGGTTATGTGTTTACATTTGGCTTCGTTCATCTTTACACGCCAGTTATTACACCAGTGTTCGATAAGAAAAAGGTGTCTCTGAAGGTTTAAGGATGCTGTTTCAGGATTGGAACTGGATGATAGGATGGCGGTGTCGTCTGCAAAAGTTGCCAGAAAGGTATCAGGTGTGTAGGAATATCAGCAGTGTAGAGGTTTCTTATAAGTGTGACAGATTTTTCAAAGTTGAGAAAAAAAGCAGAATGAGTGCACCGGGTAATGAGCAGCTTGCTGGACCTTCAATAAAGAGGCAAAAGCGAGACGGAGAAAGCGAAAGGAATGAAATGAAAAACACTGTCTTGACAGCAATGGTTCAATGGTTCATAGGTTTCAAGACTTCTGAATGTTGCAGATGCAGACATCTTCAAACAAGAAGCATTAATCTCCCATATGTTCAACGCGTTAAAACACAAACGACAGGAATTGAACAAAACAGGAAGCTCAGCCCGAAGAGACGAATATCTGGACAAGGAGATTGGCGTCAAAACATATATAACTGATGCCACCACGCAGGAAAAAGTTGAGATTACAATCACCCTTAGACAGATGCTGACCATCCTGGACAAGATTAGCACAGCTTATTCTTTGCCTCTAGAGAAGGGTGCAGCTTGGATCGGAATTGCCACTCCTATTTTGGCTACTTTCTGCCTATTCAAAGCTCGAATAGAAGAGTTGAGGATGGGCCATACCAAAATGCCTAGAGGGGACACAGAAATTGAGATAGCTACTGTAGGCTTGAACCCGGCTCATGGCATCCCGTTAGAAAGCATCCGATGGAGCCCACATCTCAGATCTGCTTGCGCTTCCTCTTGCGGCCCCTTAACACAGATCATCTGTTATAGGAACGCATGTAGGCAGGGTACATTTGGTGGGATTGACTATTCAAAGAAATGGGCCAGAGTGCTAGGAGAGAGCCTAAAACACCTGCCAACTTGTGATGATATAATAAGATCTATTCCTCAGGCATAGTGTGACAGATTTTTCAAAGTTGAGAAAAAAAGCAGAATGAGTGCACCGGGTAATGAGCAGCTTGCTGGACCTTCAATAAAGTGGCAAAAGCGAGACGGAGAAAGGGAAAGGAATGAAATGAAAAACACTGTCTTGACAGCAATGGTTCATTGGTACATGCAGGTTTCAAGACTTCTGAATGTTGCAGATGCAGACATCTTCAAACAAGAAGCAATAATCTAACATATGTTCAACGCGTTAAAACACAAACGACAGGAAATGAACAAAACAGGAAGCTCAGCCCGAAGAGACGAATATCTGGACAAGGAGATTGGCGTCAAAACACATATAACTGATGCCACCACGCAGGAAAAAGTTGAGATTACAATCACCCTTAGACAGATGCTGACCATCCTGGACAAGATTAGCACAGCTTATTCTTTGCCTCTAGAAAAGGGTGCAGCTTGGATCGGAATTGCCACTCCTATTTTGGCTACTTTCTGCCTATTCAAAGCTCGAATAGAAGAGTTGAGGATGGGCCATACCAAAATGCCTAGAGGGGACACAGAAATTGAGATAGCTACTGTAGGCTTGAACCCGGCTCATGGCATCCCGTTAGAAAGCATCCGATGGAGTCCACATCTGAGATCTGCTTGTGCTTCCTCTTGCGGCCCCTTAACACAGATCATCTGTTATAGGAACGCATGTAGGCAGGGTACATTTGGTGGGATTGACTATTCAAAGAAATGGGCCAGAGTGCTAGGAGAGAGCCTAAAACACCTGCCAACTTGTGATGATATAATAAGATCTATTCCTCAAACATAGTGTGACAGATTTTTCAAAGTTGAGAAAAAAAGCAGAATGAGTGCACCGGGTAATGAGCAGCTTGCTGGACCTTTAATAAAGAGGCAAAAGCGAGACGGAGAAAGCGAAAGGAATGAAATGAAAAACACTGTCTTGACAGCAATGGTTCCCAAAGTACGCCTACATCAAGAATCTGGGAAGGAATGACTTCACAGCCATTAGAGCAGACGTGGTTACAAAGTGCGGAAACCTGGATTGGGTGGCAGTCAGGAAAGAAGGCGGTTGATGTGTACAATGAAATGGATTCTATCCAAAATAATATTTAAAAAAATAATTAAATAGGTACGGTTACCAACATCGGTATGCAGTTTTACGAAAACACCAGAATTAATCGGAATTGGGTAGAGTACAAACGCCATAAAGAAGGTAATAAGAAAAAAATGAAATAAAGGAAACGCAATTTAAAAAATAGTTTGGTATAAGCCAAGAAATATGAAAATTCTTCCTAAAAACCAGGGAGAGGACTCCTTCCTCTACCCTTACCCTCATTTCTTAAGGTTTCATTAAGAAAAGGAAATGGAGTCCTTATTAGAGACGAGGGCCCTCGGTAGGGGACTGTCAAAAGGGCAAGCCAACCATTGTTAGAATACCAATTTAAGATCCCTGTTTGCACACTTCTCTCTCCATTCAAAGGGTGCCAGGCAATAAGATCTAGGAAGGGGAATAAAATGCTGCTGGATAATAAAAATTCGCTTATCGTCACATGGACCAACGCTTTTCAACATATTTTATTCAATATAAAAAACATACCAGCGAGAATCCATAAGCAGGGCTATTGTGATTATTGAGAAAGAACGTTTACAGTGGACGAGGAGAAGAATAGAATTAATAATTATCAACTCCTATTAAGTTAAACAAGTAATTAAAAATAAAACATTAACATACAACAAATTAAAAATAACATAATAATTTTACTTATTATTCCGGAGCTCCACTTAACCATAAAATTTTTCCCGTCTTCAATCCTTGTAAAATCCTTCGAAAAATCCTTAACACTGCTTACTTTCTCACGAATAAGCTCAATAAAAAAAAACTTAATGTTCCATATGTAGCTGCTTTGGCCCGAATCAATATCAATCCTTCCATGACAAACTCCACTCCCACTCTAACCCACTAGTTTCAATCCTTGCTACCTCTTCCATTCCAGACAATCCTCCCATGCGTCTGAAAAGAAGATGGCCTCGCGACCTTGTAGCTTAGTTACCAAATGGAGCCCTGCCAATTGGAAGCTTCTCTTCATGTCTTATTATCATGTATTTTATCTCATAGCTCATTAACGTGATGTAGTAACAAATACAGTTTTAAATATCAATAAATACATTTTTTAAAAATAAAACATATCATTCTGGATAATCTTTGCATCCTTACTTCAAAAAAAGTTTAATTTTGAAATAACATTTGTTTGTTGAACCCAAATTTGTTGGATAAAAAACCTACACAAAAAAAGAAATACAACAAAGAGCTGTAGAAACGAATTCAAATCTAAAAACAAACAATAACCTAATTTTTTTTTTTTATTAATATTTACAACTGTAGTGGTTAATACATGTAGTAAATGAGCTGTGAGGTAAAATACACAAAAAAAAACATGGAGAGAAACAGTCCATTGCCAACACCCCAGCCAGTAGGTAATCTAAACTATAAGGTCTCGAGGCTATTATATTTTCAGACGCCTCAGAAGATTGTCAGGAATGGTAGAGGAAGCAAGGATGGAAACTAGTGTGTCAGAGTGGGATTGGAGTTTGTCATGTAAAGATTGATACCTGGTTCAGCAACATATGGAACATTAAGTTCTTTATGGAAGAGTCTTTTTGAGAGAAAGTAAGTAGCGTTCAGGATTTTTCGATAGATTTAGGATTGCAATGATTGAATTCGGGAAGAATTTGATGGTATAGTAGATGATATTTTTGTAGTTAAGTGGAAGGCTAGAGCATCTGTTTAATTGTTGAAGTAAACGATAGCGGCAAGCAACTTCTTGTCGTTCCAATCTGGTGTGCGGCCATGTTTGTCCATGACGTTTGTAAAGATAAAGACTTGTGAACCAATCCGATATCTTGTTTTTTTTTCACAGAGACGAGAGGGATATTGTTGAAGAATGGGAGGACCAATCCAACTTAAATCGAAATCTTCTTATTGTTTCAAAATCTTGTTTACCAATAGTAATGTTTCCACACCAGTCTAATACATAGATATAACAATAAGTGTATAAGAAAATTAAATAAATGCTATGAAAGGCACGAGATATCTCATTATCTCTCATGGGGCAGCCGTATCTCTTAAATTTTTGTATAAGAAAAGTCGGGCAATTTAATGGAAAATGTTATGTATTAATGCGTAGGTTTTTTGTATAATTTTACCTACAATCGCAATATAACCTCAATTTTATTTCACCATATGTTTGCCATTTAGGCTAAAGTACTATAAACACAAAAAAACAAATATATTTTCTGATTGTAAGGATGACTCATCGAAAAACATTGTCAACATTTTTTCAAAATGTAAATATGTGAATAAAGTTTATTTATTTATTTTATGTTATGTATAATATGTTTAAGAGCTTTTGCACAAATGTTATTTGTAATGTTGTGGATTAGGGTTATTCATAGTGATCGAACAGGTTACAAACTTCATACAGCAGTCAAGATTTTAGAAAAGAATATTAAGTACCAAATCGTTCATAAGTTGCTAAAATAAAAGAAAAGTTTTTATAAACTAATACTATTATTGAACGACAGCTGGACCAGCTAAGTGATGGTTACTAGAAAAAAAAAACCCTCTGAATATTTTGAAACTTTACACAGTAATAATTGTGACAAAATTCAGGAAAACATGGAAGAAGGTTCATTTAGTGTTAATGAAGATATTGAAATGAAGAAATCATGGGCAGAACAGACTTTTAATGAAAACCAGGCACGTAAGAATTATTACCTAGATTTTATGTAATGAGTATTCAAGAAACTGGAAATTTTTTAAAATAATATTAGCCCTATATACGTCAATAAAAGTATAACAACTCAAACTAGAAACATAAATATTAGAAAACTTGGAAATTCAGGTAACCTATTTATTGAATGCCTCACAAACCATGCTGCAGCAACACTTGTTTAGAAGACTACACTTGTCTCTACTGTGATGCTTCTAAATATGAAATAGAGGCTGTGTTATTACTTGAAATGCCTCATGGTTTCAAGAGGCCCATTGCGCATGCCTCTCGAATATTAAATGAAGCTGAAAGAAACTACTCGGTCATAAATTAGGAAGCTCTAGCTATATTTTGGGGGATGAAAAATATTGATCAGTATTTAATGGGTCGAAAATTTACGCTTTACTCGGACCACAAACCTCGAGCAGCTATTTTTGGTGACAATAAGGGGATTCCAGAAATGGCAGCAGGGCGATTACAAAGGTTGGCTTTCTATATGTCCTGATTCATATGAGAAAGTGCACGTGGATTTTTTCGGACTTTTCAAAGGAAAGAATTTTTTAGTTGTTACCGATGCTTAAAGTAAGTGGCTCGAGGTTTTCGAAGTATCTTCTAAAACTACAGATGTCCTACTAGAAAGCTTCGTGAACCCTTCGCAAGATACTGCATACCTAAAGTTTTGGTGACAGATAATGGTGCACAGTTCTGCTCAAAAGAATTTGACGAATTTGGTAAAAGTAATGTTATTTCACTTATATTAACACCTCCTTTTCACCCGACAAGTAATGGTGCTGCGGAAAACTCAATAAAGAGCTTCAAAAAAGGTCTGTTAAAAGCCTTGGATGATTCTCAAAAGGAACGGGTTTCCATCGCAACTGCAATCAGTCGGTATCTATTCTCTTATAGGATTTCTATCCATAGTACAACTGGAGAGATTCCAGCTAAGCGGATATTAGAAAGAGAAATCCGAAGCAGGGTGGATGCCCTGATAGATGAAGGAACGCCAAGAGTTGAATAAAAGAAAGGGAGGAAGATGGAGTTCCAGCGAGGAGAAGATGTGTACGTTCGGGACTACAGAGAGTCGCCATCAGGAAAGGGAACCAAGTGGATCCGAGCTGTTGTTACAGGAAGGCTTGGAGAATGGCTTTACCTGGTGAGGCCTGAAGGCACCGAGCTTACCTGGAAGAGGCACGTGGACCAAATGCTGAAAACATTTGGTACAGTCAGCGAGGAAGATTAAGGCGAGGGTGAAGGCTTAAGGGGGGAGGTGTGATAACGTGATAACACTAAGCACTGTATATATTTATTTTAAAAAACATATGTTTTTGTTAGTTAGTGATGGATAACCTCAATGAGGGAATAAAACGTTGTTTTTGTTGTTGAATATTATTTAATGAGTTTATTACACAGCCATATAGATCTTACCGCATGCTCACATTCTATTTAGACCAACTTAAATGGAAAACGCTAAATGACTTCCATTCGAGTGACTATACTCCCATAGTTACTTCCCTTCCTTCCACGCGTACTCCTGACAAAACACAATGTACAGCTAAAATTTGGCAAACAAATAATGGAGACTGGGATAAATTTAAGATGGCTTTTATTAAATTATATCAAAATGTTAAAACTATCAATTTAAGTGTTGATGATTTTAACAACCTGGTCATAAAAGCAGCTGAAAAATCTATTCCAAACGTAAAATTTCGTAATGACAGAAAAATCCCTATTCCCTGGTGGGACAATGTGACTGCACAAAAGTTGTTAGGTGCCGAAAACGCGCATTTAGAAAATTTATTAAATACCCTAATGATACGAATTTACTACAATACAAACAGTCGAAAGCGCGCACCTAACTACTGATTTTAGAAAAAAAGAAATTATCGTGGCGTATTTTTTTAGAATCATTAAACCATAACACGCCAGCTAGTCAAATAAGGGCAAAAATTAATATGCTAAATCACAAACGATTTTTTACCATAACGGGAATAAGAACGGATTTTGGTATTGTAACCGACCTTAAAAAAATTGCATACATATTGGCCAAAACATTTTTAAAAATCTCTGACGACAATCATTACCACCCAAATTTTATCAAGCACAAATCGGTAATTGAATCCATACCACTTATGATCAATCAAACACCGCATCCTTTAAATACCCCAATAACGTATTGTGAGTTACATACCGTCTTAAATAAATCTAAATTCCGATCTCCTGGTCCAGATAACATTTCCTACGATTTTCTAAAAAATTTGCCATCATCGGGTAAATTTAAGTTACTAACAATTATGAACGACATCTATAAAAGCGGTACATATCCTGATGTTTGGAAAAATGCAATTATCATCCCAATTCACAAGGGAAATAAAGACAAAAGCATGTCCTCGAGTTAGCGGCCAATAGCGTTAACTAGTCGCGTATGCAAACTCATGGAAAGAATCCTCAATAATAGATTAAATTGGTTTATAGAAAGAAATAACCTTATTTCGGACAGATAATGTGGATTCAGGAAGAATCATAGTACTATTCACAATGTACTAAAACTTCAACAAGCTGTCTCCGATTCCTTTTTGTCTAACTCATTAACAATAGCTTTATCTATTGACATTGTGAAAGCATCTGATACAGTTAGGAAGCGATTAATAATTGAAAAATTGATGGCTTGGGGAATTCAAGGACATTTCACTAAATTCATTATTGATTTTCTATCTTTTCGGCAATTTCAAGTGCGAATAGGAACATCCATTTCACAAAAACAGTACCAAATCAACGGAGTACCATCCTTGGTGTTAAGTCCAACTCTTTTTAAAATGGCCATTGACGGAATTACAGACTATATCTCTAAACCAGCTAAAGCGCTGTTATTCGTGGATGACATCTTACTATACCTTACTTCCAACTCTATCCAATCATTTGCAATCTATAATGAGTGGTTTGGAAATTTGGCAACGCAAGACAGGTTTTGTATTTTCAGCTGAAAAAACAAAATTAATAGTATTTAGCTGAAAAAGGAATATATCAGTTCCAAAAATAAAATTAAATAACCAACTAATAACAAACGTCACATCCTTTAAATTTTTGGGAATTATATTTGACCACAAGCTTACCTGGATTCCTCACGTATTCAAGAATCGCGTAAGGTCACGACAGACTGAGCTGAGTATGACCTTTGATTTCACTATTCGAAAAG
Source organism: Piezodorus guildinii (assembly GCA_023052935.1). Classification (NCBI taxonomy): domain Eukaryota; kingdom Metazoa; phylum Arthropoda; class Insecta; order Hemiptera; family Pentatomidae; genus Piezodorus; species Piezodorus guildinii. Next base: position 71,910,567 of record CM041293.1, read on the forward strand.
TTGAGCACTTTAAACTAACAAAACCACAACTTCACTCTGACAAAACCTGCCTAAGAGGGCCTTAACGTCAGTCTTTGTTGTGGAATAGGTTATTAAGAAGGCGTGAAAGTCTTGACATAGTGCCCCATCACTTCCTCCATTAAAGTTCCATCGATAACAACGTTTAAAAGATTGACGAGCTACCGTAAGGACACTTAGTTCTCGAGGGAAATCTATTAAAGCTAATATGGCAGAGAATTATATAAGAATTTCATTATAAGAGATATGGTCCCAAAGAAAATATACGCATGCTCGACCTTTACTTATGGCATATTGATTCGTGTCGAACAACTTACAAGTATACCAGTGAGAAGCAGTAATATGACAATGGTATCTCAATAATATTAGTGTAGATATTTTTACTTTCATTTAATAAGGAAAAGTAATGCGATCGTGAACCATTTCGAATTACAAATTTCAACAAAATACACGTTTAAGGGTCTCCGGACTACAAAAAACAAAGCCGAGAGAAAAATCTGGGTGTGGTAAGTATCTCACGAAAAAGAAAAGTAAGAAACTGGAATTTCATATTTAATACAAACAAAAAGCCCGTAATATACTCAAAAATGGCTCTAACGATTTTTATTAAACTTGCTATATCGATGTAAAATCGAATGGGCATTAATATGATGTACAGGAGAGACCCTGATCGCCAAGCTTATTCAAATCCTGGGCTATGCGGATGATCTCAACATCATAGCAAGATCAAAAAATGTGTTGGTGGAAGCACTCGTTTCGCTTGAAAAGTCTATCAATTAAAGGAAGACCAAGTATGTGCGAATGGACGTTATTGAAGGAAAATCAGAACACTTCGGAGCTGGTTCATTCAGGTTTTAATGTGTTGATAGCTTTGTTTACGTGGAAACATAAATCAACAGGAAAAACAATAACAAGCGAGAGATCAGTAGGAGAATTAATGCTGTCAACATGTGCTACTGCCTGAGGAGATATTTATGACTAAGTTACCCTCAAAGGAGACAATAGTTATGCTCAATAGAACACTCATCCAACCAGTGCTAATCAATGGATTAGAGGCCTGGACTATAAATAAAGGCAGATAAGAAAATACTCATGATTTTTGAGGAGACAATTCTACGGAAAACCCATGAAACCCTCTTTCCCCTAGAAAAATATGTGAAATATGAAGATTGCGTAATTACAAGGAACTGTATAACCTATAGAACAGTCCGGACGTTGTTAAGATAGCCAAGCTGAGAAGGCTAAGGTAGGCACGTGAAGTTGCAAGAATAAATGAAATCTGGTACCAAAAAGGACTCTCATTGAAGAAATGTTAGGGACAAGAAGGGTGGGCAGACTTAGAGTGAGGTAGATTGACGAGTTTTTGAGTCAGACGAATTCTATTTTAAATAGTCTGACAAGGCTTAAATGTCGATATTTTAAATTTTGCTCATTGCTCAATTTTTCAGATTCGAACAATATAATCAAATAAATATTTGCTAAGCTTTATCGGGTATAAAAATTTATTGAAATAATAAAATTATTTGAAAAGTTCATACATTCCTACTAACACTCATTTTTGAACTAATAAATATAAAAAGATAAGGATATATATATTACTGAAAATCCTCTAGACGAATTGTGAAATAATGAATAATAGCTAAGTTGAATTTGAAGTTTAAAGGATCAAATTTACAAGACATGATTTGCGAGGTTCAGCATGCTCATGTTCAAGTTATTGATGTATCTTAGCCCTTAGAGGATGTTAAGAGAGAAACTGCTCGAGTTTCTTGTTCAAAGCAGATGCAACCTTTGATGGTAATATACCTCCTCTAACTCTCTGCATATTAATTTCAACATCAAAGGGTAAGATGGGAGTAACTACACATATTTATTTATGCGAGCTACTGTAATAAAATATCTTGATCGAATAAAGTATTGATGTTGTAGGGTAAGTTATCTGATTAGGGATTAGGCTTGACAAGAAGCCTCCAAACTAGATGTGTAAAATTTTATTTTCATATATTTTTGAATTAACGTATAATTACTATTTTTTTTATAAAAACCATTTCGAAATAAATTATGTTAAGAAATGAAAAAAAAAGTAAAAAACAGGTCATATTGTAACGGAAATGATTTAATGATAAATGATTATCATTGTTATTTTATAAAATAGATTTTTTACAAACTTTTCTATATTTTCGGTTGTTCAATTAATATTTAACGATCAAAGATTCCCGGCGTTTTTATAATTGCTTAAAAAAAAAAAACAATTTATGAATTGCTTATTCAAAAATAAACATAATAACTAAACAGAAGACTAATTAAGAATATAAAAATATTTTTATTGTAAAGCGTATAATGGAGTCCTTAATACTTTAATGTACCTAAGACCTACAAACTTAATTAGAATAATTTATGGAGATCGGTTTTGCCCAGGATAGAGCGGCGTTAAAGAAAAGAAAAAAAAATAACTTGGGAGTAAAATTAATGCTATCAATTATCATTATTTTCATGTACATGCATATGCTTGCACATAAAAACATTTTTCAAAAATGCAATGGTAGAGAAATAAAACGGGTTTTCTCCTTAAAAGAACGAAAAAAAAAACGCATCTAAAAACGTTCATTGAAATCAAAATTTGTCTAATTTTACCGATTCTTTTCTCCAATATCTTAATCTGAAATACTTAATTTATGTTATTTTAAAAATTAGGAGAATGTTAAGAAAATGCTATTGATTAATTGGGTTGAAATTTAGCAGGGTTCTTAAATGGCCACGTATTGTGGCTCCTACTTGGATGGCTCATGAAATCCCATGGCAGATTGCCAAGTTAGTTCGCTTGAGGAAAACATTCTCCAGACCACTAAATCACACTGCGCTAACATTGGGTCTTGTATTCTCTATGGCTGTTTACGAGCGAAAATATTTTCAATCGCCATCAATATTAGGTACAACAGTTTTTATTTGTTTTACTTAATATTCGAAATAGCAAAAAGCTTAAAATATAATAAAAAGGAATCATAAGAACAACTTTAATTTTTAATCATTGTCATTTATATATGACGCCATTATATATAGTTTAAAGTTTTCAACTGTAACAATACACGTTTTAGAGTCCTCTGAGGCAGGCATGTGCTGTCTGCTCTGTGTATATTTGTATGTGTGAGTGGTAAGTCTAGCACAAAAACGAAAAGTCATAATAAACTGAAATTTCATATTTAAGATAATAGTGCTGACATTGGGTAGTTCTTCTTCAAGTCTGTTTCATGCCATTAATCTTTAATCTTATTTACTAGTTGTAATTATGAAGAACAGTTGTAAATTTCAATAAATGATGTTAAAAAAAATATTTAAGACAACTAAACAATGGAGATATAACAGCCTCTTTCTGTTACCTGAGGTTAGTTACTTTTTCATAAAAATCGGCCAACCAGCAAAACCATTTTATACCATGCATTTTGCACTTTTTTACGATTTTCTGTAAAACTGCTCTTACGATTTTGATTAATTAAGCTCCAAATATTGACGTAAAATTTAATGTGTTTTAATATGATATAGGTTTCATTCTGATTGGAATAGTCTGACAGGGCATAAATATGATATCTTAAATTCTTCCCTCTAAAACATCTTTAATTTTGTAGTAATTAAAAAAAAAAAAAAAAGTAACCCCTTCCTGACCCCTGTTTTTACCATAGTAACAGGGCGCAATTTTAAAAAAATCTAGATTTTAAAATACTTGTACAATCTATAACCTTTTTAAGTACATTTACATACTCTAAAAAATTAACTTTTCACACTATTTTTTTATTTTTTATTGATTCATTACTAAAGAATGCAACAAGGCGACGACATGAGGACTCTAGACATTGATCGTATCGATCTGAAGATCGAAGTCGTTTATAATTAAATTTTAAGGATAGTTTATTAATTAATATTATCCTAATAGCCCTGAGGAGATAAAGGTGATTTTAATTTATTAGTATTTAAAAAATTAACCTCAGTTTTGAAACGTTGTGTGCGCTGTGAGGAATCCCCATTTAATTACATTCTTATAAAAGCCCGCCTGGACTGGGATTCGAACTCTAACCTAAAGCAAGAGAGACTAGGCGCTAGCCATTCAGCCACGGGCTCCCATAGTTTTGGACGCTTGGATTATTTAAATAGACAGTATGTTCCAATTAATGGGGCCAAACAAAATTAAACTTAAACAAAAATATCTCAATTCATGAATAAATGAACTTGGACCACTTTCAAAATAAATAGCACATTTATACAATAATACTTTGCTGAACTAATATTAGTATATATGTACTTAGTCATATAATTTTCGAGGACCGCAATACGGAAAAATGGAGGAAAAGGAAAGCTATATACAAGAAAAATAAATTCTGCAACTGAACTTTCTTGAATCATTATAATAACCAAGATGTTCCTGTAAATAAACAACTAGCTAAATTAATAAAAATATGATACTTTATTCAAAAACATAAAAAATGTTCCAAAGACTAGAATGGTTTTTCTATTTAAAATAGGCTACAATGGCAAATACAAGCTAAGCGATTGAGTTTTTCCCTGAAAATAAAGGCAAATATTTCTCTCAAGTCAAAATGATCTTCTTGATTGAATCCCCTTACGCCCTTCTCTGATCCCTCACTTTAACGTGAAGTAAGAAAATAAGAAAAATAAAACGAGCATACGTGTCTAGAAAAGAACCGAATAAATTTAAAAGTAATACGATTACGTATGAAAGTTAAATAAATGAGAAATATATTCAAAAAGAGTAGTAAAGTAGCTGTATATGCACGGTTATATATCTTATTCGCGAAAATCGAATCCGTCTTGTCCTATCTGGCGTCAAAAAAAACTAAAAAGATATTAAAAATTCGAAATTTTAGAAAAAATAAGTAAAAATAGATTGACTTATAATTATTTAAACTATTACGTAATCACTGGCGTAAAAAGCACAAAATCATTAACTTAACATAAAATATTTGTGAATTATAACCCCTGGTATCTATTAATTTACGTCAATGTATGAAGCGATATAATAAAAATATGTTCATTGGAATAATTCAACTTGTACTGAGACCATTGCAAAGGAACTGTATAGGAAGAAAAATTGGTAAAATAATTATTATATTTTAGATTAGTAGGAATAAAGTATGCAGTTAATTATATGAGTTAGAAAAGCAGTAAAAGTGTGTTTTCTAAAAATTGATTATGAAAATCTAAAGAAAAAAATCTGGTTACCGTGTGGAATGATGAATGAATTAAACTAAGTATTTTAAGATGGAATAAAATAAAGTAGTAAAGTACAGAAATACGTGTCTTGGGCCAGTATATATCAAAATGATGAATAAATGAAATTCGAGAGGATCACCCGTGGTTTAGTGGTTAGCCTTACAGCCTCCAATGCCTAAGGTAGCAGACTTTAAACTCGGCGCATAGATCCATTAAAGGTAGAAGTTAAAAATCACGCTTATGCCGTCCTTTCGAAGGGGCATACAATGTCATTCACGAAAATATGCGATGTCAGGTATTCGTTATTTTATTTTTATTTTGTAATTAATCCTACCTAAAAAGCTCGGCAGATTGTTGAAATGGTAAAAACCATTGATTCATTAAAAAGATCCAGCTGGAAAAGCGCATGAAAAATCTGGAGAAACCTTTGATTATTTCCTTACTAGACTACTCTAAAATAGTGAGGAAGGAGGGAATCCGTTCATCTAGTTTCGAAAAACGCCCGGAAAAGTAAATGGAAATTCGGGAAAAACTGTATGCTGCTACCTCAAAGTTACATATAACCATCAGTCACCTCACAATAGACGGAAAATAGTAGAAATCTATTGATCTGTAACGAGATACGCCCGGAAAAGCGAATGGAATTCGGGGGGAAATTGTATGCTGTTATTAGTATTTCAAAATAGTCGGAAACTTTTTAATGGGAATCCATTGACTTTTCAACAGGAAAAAATGTATTTATTTTGATGTAATGCGCAAAATAGTCAAAACGATTCAAAATGAGATAATCATAGATCTTCTACTTCAAATAGGAAAAGCGATGGAAATTTGGAACATTACGATTATTTTTTAGCAGGAAAAGTTTACCTTTTATATAACGCAATGAAAATTTATTTAGAAATAATAATGATACACCATATTCTTATTCCTAAATGAAATAACGAATAAATCATTCGAAAGTGGCCAACAGATGACAAATAACATTATTTTTTCGTTATTTGTTACTTGATAAACGTTTATTTGAATAATCCCTGTCCTACACGAAGCAACTTATTATAGTATATTGTTTAACTTAATATAAGATTTAATTAGAGAAATCAGCTTAAAAAAAAATTCTTAACCGTAGAATGGCAAGCATAAAAATATGAATTGCGACCTGTTGACTGAGTTAGATTTTCTAACCTATGCTACACGGTCTAGCTTGGTTTTTTTATCCACCATTAGTTTTATTGTTTGTTGTATATTTTAGTGGTTGTTTTACATTTTGACAGCATCAGGATTTTGGTCTTTTTAAAAGGTTCCTTAAGAGTTTTCTTCGTAGTAGGAGTAAAAGCAAATAAATATCTATCGTAGGACAAGACCACCTACCATAATAACTGTTATCATGATATAACTTGTTATACATACTTCATATCCTGTTGTCATGACTCTAGCTGATGATTAAAAAATCTGAATTTAAGAGATACATAGCAAAAGATCATACCCCTCCCTTATCTCCGTTAAAGGGAATCAGGTTTAATGTTCCAATCGATTATCACCAAAAATATTCTATTAAAAAAAAACAACTAGTTTTAGCGCAACACACGACTTTTACTTTTACTCTGTTGTTAAACTCAATTCAAGAATTTTAAATTAAAACTATTTAAAAGCATTAGGTAGGTTCCTAGGTCACATTCTTTTAAACCACCACGGAGGTTATCAAAAATAAATAAGGAAGACAATAATTTTTAAGATAACACCATTTATAAAATATCGTGCTTTCCAATAGTTAATGAATCACACAGAGTGAAGATATTAAAATATTGCTTTTATTATGAGAACATAATACATATTCTGACTACAATACACTGTGCTGAGGAGTTTGGGTAACTACAAGTGTACATTCAGAGGTCTCCTTCTATGAGTGTGACACAAGTAAATGTTACAACTAGAGTGTTGAGTTTTGAGGATACAAGGGTATATAAAGCAAGGGGTTGTAGAGGGGATGAGGAGGCGGCATGGGTACCACAAAGCAAGTTCTTCCAGGTGTAGGGTACTGTGTCCTAAGGACAGGTATGTGTTCTTGGTCAGTCCGTTCTAGGTTTATGGGTGACACCCTTAGGTATAGAAAAGGAAGTTATTAATAATTACTGTATATTATTTATAAGTTAAGTCTCATTCTATAAATCAACGATATACTAGACATCTATTTTCTAACGGTATATTATACACACTGATCTTATGTCCTAAAAAAAAAAATTAGAATAAAAAAATATTCCCAGCATATTTACTTGTATTATAATATACAGTTGTAAATTTGAATAAAAATAATTAGTTATATATATATATGTAAATTATAATCATAATTTAGTTGTAGATAGTGTCGCCATTTATCATAGTGACAAAGTAGATCACATGTGTTTTTTAAGATTGGGTAGGTTTCATGTGATCTCTGACTGTTAGCTTCTAGATAGAGTAGAAAGGGAATTTTTATTCAATTTGTAATTCTTAAAGAAAGTAGACTTTAGACGATTATAAAATAGTAGTTTATTATTGATAACAATATACAAAAGTAGATACATACAAACAGAATGAACATATAAACAACTTACCTAAAATAGTAGAATTGAATAAAAAGTCCCTTTCTACTCTATCTAGAAGGTAACAGTCAGAGATCACATGAAACCTACCCAATCTTTAAAAACACATGTGATCTACTTTGTCACTATGATAAATGGCGACACTATCTACAACTAAATTATGATTATAATTTACATATATATATATATATATATATATATATATATATTATATATATATATATATATATATAAAGAAAAACAAAAAAAAAACTGGAGGCTATTAAAGTTATAAGTTGTTTGTTTATTTATTTAACGTCACTTTATGCTACTATGGCTAATCAGACGATGCTACAGTGGGAGTCCTAAATTTTGCCTATCCAGGTTTTATTAGGATAGGGATCTTTAACGAGTACCTGACATCGCACAGGCTCGGGACCACCTTTTAACGTCCCCTCCGAAGGACGGCGTAACTAAGGATTTTTTACTCCCATTAAAAAATCCTAGGACCACCTGCGGATTTGAACCCGTGATCTTTGGCATGGAAGGCTGTTACGCTAGCCACCCAGCTACAAGTGATCCCGTTATAAGTTGTTAAAAAAATTACGAAAACAAATATGTCTTGTTTCTTGACGCAGCAGGTAATTTCTTAAACCTTTAATTATTATATTATATATGATATATATATATATATATATATATATAAGGAAAAACGAAAAAAAACAAAAAAAACTGGAGGCTATTGAAGCTATAAGTTGTTAAAAAAATTACGAAAACAAATATGTCTTGTTTCTTGACGCAGCAGGTAATTTCTTAAACATTAACTCAACGTTCCATCGCGACATTACCCGATTCTTAGTTGAAGCGTTCGTTTGCGAAAGGAACTGTTTTTTTTTTACCGAGTGTGCAACCGCGACTGCACTGCTCGGTTAAAATGAAAGATAATGAGGTAAGTAGTGAAGAATTGAAGGCAATGGTACTACCTTCACAACGTAACAAAGAATCCCAAGAAAGAAAAAAAACAAAAAAATTTCTGGTGTGAATGGAGAAACCCAAAATACCTCAACTCGCTTTACGTACGCTCTAATTACAACAAACCAACCTGTTTTAAACCGTGAGTACGCTATTGTTCTATTAAAAATCAAAGGAATTAAACAAAAATATTATGGAGAAGGTTTAGCAGAACTTTTAGATAAAAACTGTATCTAATAATGCATTTTGTATCCACCTGAGCTGTAAGATCCAAGTTGATCAGCTACTATCCATCCACAGTACTTTAACCATTGGTGAGAACGAAGTTCCAATGAGGCGGTTGGTAAATCCAGCCAAACGCATCATTATATCCAATGCTTGTCCGAGTATTCCCAGCAGCCTTATTGAAAATGAATTAAAATATTATATTAGGTAGATTACTCTCTCCGATTACCTTCTTGAAGGGAGGATACAATAATTCTAAGGTCAGCCGTATTTTGAGTTTTAGAAGGCAGGTGTAAATTGAAAAACTTTCAAGTTAAATAGTACTCATTCATGACGGTCTTACCTCACGCATTTTCTTTTCCGAGGACGTATTACTTTGCTAAGTCTGCAAGAAACCGGGCCACTTCGCGGCGGATTGCTCGGATGCAGATTCGTCCGTTACTGCGCCATAGGGCCTCAATCCTCAAGCTACCTAACCACCCGATACAGTTACTGAGAAACAGTGCCAAGGAACGGAAAACCAAACATCACTTAATATTTTTTTTTTTTTTTTTTTTTTGACACGAAAAGGCCTTAAAGACCACGCGAATATCATGCTCAGGTTTGCTTCCTCGACTTCCTTCTTTTCCATACTTCCCTCATGAGCTCCGCATGTTTCCATCCGCGCTTTCTTTCCTCTGACCACGCATAATCCCTTTTTTGGCGTTCTTTGACCACGAAGACCTTTATATTGTTCAGTGAGCTTCTGTAGGTCTCTCTATCCCCACAATCTGAATCCTTCAGTCCTGCTGAATCCATGGTCACTTAATATATATATATATATATATATATATATATATATATATATATATATATATATACACTTTTTATCAATCCTAATTAGTTGATCTGGGTAATTCTTCTGAATCTATAAAATCAAAGGTAGTTTAAAGGAAGAAAATTTAAAATATCAGAATTTAAGCCCTGTCAGAATATTTCAATCAGAATGAAACCTACATCAAACTGAAACCCATTACATTTTACTTCCATTTAGCGAGTTTAATCAAAATAGTTAAGAACCATTTATTAGAAAATCGTAAAATGTTGCAAAATGTATGGTATAAAGTACAACTTCCGGTCAGCTGATTTTAGTGAACATGATGATGTAACATTTCGGATATATAGTTGTATTAAATATGAAATTTGAGTTTCGTACGACTTTTCGCTATACACACATACAGATTTTATTGCAGGACTTTAGTCATTAGAGCCTCCTCTAAAACGTGTATTTCCTTTGAAAACTCGAATTCAAAAATTTTCGCGATCACAATACTTTTCCTTACTGTTCGCGTAACATATACGCTCAATTTAATAATGTGCCACAAGCGGCCATATTTTGTTATAAGAAAATCATATGGTAAGAAGAGGAGCTCAAAAGTACAGCAGACGCGTGCACGCTACACAACATCTTCCTTCTTGTTTTCCGAGTACGTTCCAAAAGAATGGAGTAGAGGAAGAAAAGGTCACCTAGGCTGGACGACAAGGCGAAGAAAGAAGAGATGAACTGAGAAGACGAATATACCAACATGTAAATATGAAGCCCACCTAAATTTAATCTATAACCTAACCCAATGTTCAAAATACACCAATATTTAATCCCAACAGTTTTTCTTTAACTCATTCAATACAGTCCACTTGTTATAGCTGCCACTTGGTCTAGTCCCAATTATTTTTCATAATGACGGTTAGACCAAACACTTACTATATATTTTATGTAAAGGTAAGTGAAAGGAACAATTTTCCTGTCTTCCGTTTACCACCTCTAATTGTTAATTTATTAATTTTAGATCCTTAAATACAAATAACAAGGTGTTAGGTAAATAATATAGTATAACGTGATTTAGCTGAGCAATGTACACATCGTAATGCTTTTTGCCTGCTATGCTAAACTTGGATATCCTCTATCTACATTTATGATTAAAAAGTATAAATACAGATAGTGGAATAATGCAATGAATAATGAATTTGTTTTGTTACAGGCCTCGAAGTTGATAAAGTAACATTGAAGATTTTACCTCTCAATAAAAAGGTTTAATAAAAGATTTGATCATTTCTCAAGGGATTTGAAGCCTGTAATTTAAAATTCATTGAATATGAAATACTCTTCCTTTTCGGAATAATTTATGCATTCAGGATGGAGGGTAAAACTGGAATACTTTTCTTCAAAATCCCCCTCAATTTGGCATTGCTACGAATTATATTCCGGGAAACATCTTCTGACAAATATTGGAATACTGAAGCCGGATGATAAGTAACGAAATAATTTCCGACTGCTTACGATGTTCTCTTAAATTTTATAACTAAATAAAAAAAATAATAATGATCAGCAATATAAGTAATATACAATAATATAATTTGTGGATGTAATTAGTTGACCGTTAAGAATTAATGGAAGGAATTAGTACGGGTGGCGGTCATTAAATGAAACAACTAAATAGCTAACTATTTAACTAAACAACTAACTAACTAAAAAAACCAGTTTCCATTCTCCCACCATGCGCCCTGATGATGACCCATAAAGGGGGTCGAAACGTTGGCAAACAATAAATAGTTGAAACTATTTAGTTGTTTCATTTAATGACCGCCACCCGGACTAATTCCTTCCAATAATATAATTTATTCGACATTCAGTCCCTCTGAATTCTATACTCAACAGATCGTAAAGCCTTCAATAAAGAAGGATCCGTTCAGTTTCTAGACCTTAAACCTATAAATAGGTGATTTTACTTTCGAAGGAAGCGTGACATCTTTACTCCTATTTCAAGGTCGACCTAGTAGAACCCACGGCTAATATAACAGGATAAATAATTATCCTATTATAATCTAGCTCAAATTACGAACATGAAGTAATTCAATGCTCTACCCAGTGAAGTATAGCACCTTCTGATTTATAAATTTATGAGCAGTTGACAAGATCTTGGGTCGTACAATAAGTTCCTATTTTTTTTTGCAATATTTCAATTTAATCCTGTTTGTGTTAATAAAATCATGTTTACTTAGTTAATATAGTCAGTCTTTTATAAATTTTGTGAAAACTTTATAATGTCGACATTTATCAGGAAGCCGACTGGAGCAAACAAATTCCCATCCTACGCACTGTAAATGAAGTTGAAGCGTACATAGACCGCCTCGCTGCCATAATAATGGGAGTCTGATAGGCAACGCTTATTTTTCACCCACAAATCTTCTTTCAGAAAACACCACTCCTAATCGTGGCACACATAAGATGTGGGAGGACTGTGAAAAGGAACCGACTATTAAGAGGGATTTCAGCGTTGTGATCAAGATAATAAAGAACTTCCTGGACCAAAGGAAGACGGGGACCTGGAACGAGCGTCTATGGGCCACTCATGGTGACTACTAGAAACTCACCAGAACGTCCTCCAAGAAGAACTCTTACTGAAACTGCAGGGCTAAAAAAGCATCCTACGACAGGCTATAGTAGTGCCTGTTTTTTCACCTATTTGACTGAGAGTACTCATCGTCACCTACAACGTTTTCAATTCTTTATGATGAGGGAAATTGTATGGACCACCGCACGGATGATACACATATACTCGAACTCTCAACGATTCCAAATTTCATCCGAACAAAATACATAAAATTAATGTTCAACAACAAATAAAACTTTTAAGCATTAAGGTTGTTAGTATTTTTTTTCTAGATAACAGTCAAAATGAATGTCCCAGTACTCCAAGTAACAAATATCTCTAAAATGAAACACTGCTCATGTAAAAGGATCTATACCCAAAGATACTATTAGAACGCCCGCTAAACATTCTTATTCGCCGACAATTTTGTCATTATTATTACTAGCAGAAAATCTCTAAATTACATCCATTTAAAGTTGCTAATCATGGTAACAAAAAAAAAAAAAAAAATATATATATATATATATATATATATATATATATATATATATATTGATGTTTAATAAGGAGCAAACTAGACTATGGAGATGAGATGTTAGGGACAGGCAGCAAAACGATACTATATATGCTAGACTCTGAACTCACTACGGCACTTCGAATATTTTGGAACTTTTCGAATTTTGCCAGTCGAAAGCACTTACAATTAATCCAGAGGAGAATCATCCTCACAAATGAGCCTGGATGCCTAACTTCAAACTACGTGACGAAATCACGACCCCACTAACCATTTTTTCCATTCATAGTGTTATTTGTTCTTTTTATTGTTTAATTGTTTTAAACAGGATTTTATTATAATTTAGTAAGTTTGTGTGTTGTGGTTACGAACAGTGGAAGCTAAGGTTAATCTAGCGGTTTCCACTAAGGTTTGACTTAATTAAAGGAACATTTAGAGACCATTTAAGAAAATAATTTATGTGGAGCGTTTGGTAACCATAACCAAGAGGTTTTTTTTTTTTTTTAATTTTGTTAACCCATCAACGAATTATTCAGGTTAACCTTTATTTTAATCAATTACATTAATCATTGTTGGTCCATTATTATGAAATATTTAATCATTATATGGGCCATATAACATCGTTAAATAATGTCAAAAACTGCCATAGATGAAGAAGTAGTGGTAGAACGGCCATTAAAGTGGCCTAGAACTTCAGCTAAAAGAAAATAAGACAAGGATCTTTCGATGTCCGAGAAGGAAGCGAAAAAGTAAGGAATGATGATGTACTAAATAAATAAATACTTAAATAAATAAAGGTTGTTCATATGAGCTGTACAGACATAACGAGGAAGACCTTAGAAGAAGCAGGACATGGAACAAGAAGACGAGGCAGGACAAAATTCCTTTGGAAAGATAGAGTGGCTCAAGATACTAGGGCCCTTCTAGGCGTTGTGAATCGGATGGTCACTGCACAGGATCGAGAGAGGGATCACTTGTAGCTGGGTGGTTAGCGTAACAGCCTCCTATGCAAAAGGTCACGGGTTCAAACCCGCAGGTGGTCCTAGGATTTTTTAATGGGAGTAAAAAATCCTTAGTTACGCCGTCCTTCGGATGGGACGTTAAAAGGTGGTCCCGAGCCTGTGCGATGTCAGGTACTCGTTAAAGATCCCTATCCTAATAAAACCTGGATAGGCAAAATTTAGGACTCCCACTGTAGCATCGTCCGATTAGCCATAGTAGCATAAAGTGACGTTAAATAAATAAACAAACAAACAGGATCGAGAGAACTGGCAGAGGCTGTTCCAGATGGCCCTCACCTACATGAACCGTGAAACATATTCTACCAGAATATCAACAAGGCGAAAGTTGCAATTATCCGGAGCCCTGGAAGACATTCTTGAAGATAACGAAAACAGTTTCTTGTAACTATTCCGTTACCTAAAAAAAAACAGGTGCTAAAACAGAGAATGATCATCCACCGATGCCAATGATCCTCTGGGGTATAAGCAAAAGAAAATGGAAAAAAAAATTAATTGATTGTGTATTTAAATTAACATTATGCGTAACATATTATCTTTAAGAAAAAAGAAAGAAAGAATTTTGAAATACGTGTACATGCAACTGATGGGGTGTAGTAAGAATTATAAATTATATTTAATATACTAAGTACTATTTGAGTCTCAGTGATATCTCATGATTAGGAACTACTGAATTAAAAATTGTAAAGGCTTTTTATTTTTTAAAGTAGCATTATTAGTATGATTTAATATTTATAAATAAAGAATCACTTCGGCGTCACCCGTTGTCGAAGTTATTAATAATGGAAGGATTAGAAACGACCTCAACAAAGCGTATTCATACAGAGAGTTTAGTGAAAAAGAGCCTTAAGAGTATCAGGTGGTAAAAGTTTTGAGCCGATAATTAAGTAGATAAAGAGAAATAAACGGCTGGACTAGGAGTGAGTGTAGTCACGGCCTTGACCTACTGGAGGTATAAATATAGTTATGTAGTATTTACAAGCACCATTTTACAATGTATCCACGATTGAATCACAATATTATTCACATGACAGTCTATATTGAGTGGAGGCGCCTGTAAGAGACCCTTAAACCAGCAGCACGTAGATGCCGGGCGATCCTGAAAGGACATCCATCTCCTCAGGAGAAACTACACTAAGAGATCTACAATGTATAGGGAACTCCTAACATTTTTTTTTATTGTTATAACGGACTCTTGGAGTGTCCTAGCTGCAATCGACAGCCAAACACCAACGAAAGTCATAATAAACGAAAGTAGGAAAATAAAATTCAGAGTTATAAATGTTATTTTTCCTTTTTGCGCGGAATTATGGAAAATAAAAAAGCTGACCAAGGAGCCAACAACGGAAGCATGAGACTTTGTTTAAATTTAGGTTACCATTTTAAGACAGGGTTCTCCAATAAAAAAAACAAAAGAAAAATTGCTATTGGACAGGACGGTGAAGTGTAAAAGAAGACCATGGAATTTCGAGCAGTTAAACCGCTTTGTGATAAGTGGAAAACGGGTATTTTTCATTTTAGGCAACCTGTTACTAAGTTATTATAACGGTTATTTCATGAATTAAAACAATGATTTATATATCAGACAAAATCATATGATTTCATATTTGTAATTCTCTAAAGGTTATTATCGCAGTGTGAGTTAGTGTATAAAGTTAATTTTTCTCTGAATTAAAAAAATTATCTGTATATTCAGTTTTTGGAGTAAAATAAAATAGCTATGAAATGTTTACAAAGAATCGGTGTTCTACATGAAAATAATTACCGTAAGAAACGCGTTCCGATTTGGAGATGCCGAAGAGAGGGATGTAATAACATGTTTTTTTGGCAATATTTCTTGTTAATAATTTATGTAGTAAATAAATCATGTGTTTTTTATTAATTATGTAAACTTTGTTATTATTTCAATAACCTATATTATAACCTAGTAACAGGTTGCCTAAAATGAAAAAGACTCTGGAAAACTAATTGCAGAACGCCAGGAAGGGAAGAAGTCATACTGTCTAGATAAGGAATAGTTCATCGCCAATTTGCACATAGATACATCCTAAAAAGGCTGGAAGTGGCTACTTGCGTAAAATGTAATAACACCTTCAAAGCGACCAAACACTTGCTAATAGAGCAGACCAAACATGAGCATTAAAGGAAAAAAGTTCAATTTCAAGAAACATTATAAAAACTACTCAGCAACAAAGAAAAACAAATATCCTTACTATTGGACTTCATAAAGAACAATAGAATATAATTTATTGTTATGACTCTAGGATAACTGTAAAACCACAAATGTATATATGTTAAAAAAATAAAGTAAATTGAACATCAAGATATCAATGTAATAAACACCCACAAACAACAGAAAATTAAAAATTAAATTTAAAATTTTTAATAAATCCGACATGAACCAATAATTCACCGATTTGAAAAAAACAAAACGAGTAATCTGTTTCAATATGAGTATTCAATATCATTGCTAATGTAAGTTTACGTTATATTACACACGCTGCTGCCAGAGCAGTACAGGCTTTTACAGCCACAAGTACTGCAATACGAGGCGATATGAGCGACTTGGCAAAAGACCTTATTTTATTTCAGTAAAAATAGTGTGATCCACCCTTTTAGCTTATTTTTCAATTATTTATTTCATTCATAATGCATAAATGTAGTAAAAAATCGAACAAAAATGTTTTGTTTACTTTTGCATCTGATTACTTATTGAGAAATTTGAGGTTATGAAATTGTGGAAGAAGACAATGACATAGAGGACTATGTACAAAGTATAGTTCTGTTATATCATTAGGGCGTTCTGTACATATTTAAATTGGATCAGTATTATTTTTTTTTAATTTTGATAAAAGCGATTTAAATCATGTTAACGAGTGAATTTGTTCCACTAACAAAGAGTTGTATTAGAAATTAAAGACGATTTTTAAACATGATCAGATGTCAGGGGAGTGCAGCAGAATTTGTACAGATTTGGGAGTTCATGAATAAGCAAGAATTTGAAAAATTCCTAATTTGTTTGATTGCGGTGATGGAGGGACGATCAACAAGCCACTTGACGTTTATTTCAAGATCATGAAATATACACAAGATATTGAGTATTTTGAATGAAAGAGGTAAAATATGTTTTTTGGTCCAGTGAAAAATTACGTTAATAAATTACCCCTAACACTATCCATGAACTTCTACATAGTAAGATGAATTTCTATACCAGATAGGTTTATAGCTAGTGTTCTAAAAAAAGACTTGAAAAATAAGGCTGCGAGACTCGAGCCTTTAGCTCAAAAGGCTCAAGCCTTATAACATTTAGAAACATAAAAATTTCGGAGTAGACAAATACGAGAATCGGCATATTTTTTTCCACAGAATTTTCATTCGTTTCTCCAGCTATATCTCGTGAACGGATAAATGGTTTTTCGTCATGTCGATAATTTTCCGACTATTTTGAAGTAGACTAATATATGAATCAGAATATAGTTTTCCTCAGAATTTTCATTCGCTTTTCCGGCTATATCTCGTGGACAAAACAATGGATTTTCACCATGTCGATAATTTGTAAACTATTTTGAGGTAGACTAATACATGAATCAACATATAGTTTTATAGTTACAGTGAATTAGCATAAATATAGTCATCATTAACGGATCACATTCATTTAGATCTGTTGAGGAAGAACCTTTCAAGCAGTTCCTGTTAGATCTGAATTCTTGTTACAGTTTGCAAAGTCGCTACAATTTAAGTAAAGACATCGAAACATTTTTTTATGACAAGAAAGCAGATATTAAAAACTACCTCGCTAGCCAGGTACTTATATTTTCGTTGACCTTTGATTTTGGTTTGGTTGACGTTTAATTTTTGTTTATGTTTGTGAGTGAAAAACTAACGAGAATATTTTTTTTTTTTAAGAATACTTTTGATAATAATACTAATCATAAAAAAAAGGAACAAATAAAAAGCATTAAATAGGTAATTAAGTTCTTCACTAACGCTAATATGGATATCTATAACAAAGGGGATAGGGTAGGTGCATTTCCACGAAACATAGGATCCCGAGTTTAAATCTGTCAGTAAACAATTTTTTTTTTTTGGGTCCGGTGATTCAATTTATTTTTAATTTTTTATATATAATTTTCGGTTAGAGGGTTTCACTATTTAACTTTTTTTCTATTCAATATTCCTAAATAGCGTGGCGCTCGAATAAAATTTCTAGTGGAACCCTCCCGTCTCTACTGAGACTTTGGGACAAAGTTACGGCTAAAAGAACCTTTCTTATTTATTTTAGCTAACTTTAATTCCAGACCTGAGGTTCCACTATTCCATAAAACTGAAAAAAAAAATTCGGGACGGCATTAAAGGGTCAATATAACCGTCCAGGACAAATTGCAGCTAACTATCATTCGGTAAAGGGTTTTGATTGCAATTTTCAGTTTAAAGACATTTCACCTAAAGATTTTTCTTAAATAATTCATTTTTGTTTAAAAAAAATTATTAGACGAGTGTAAGGTTTATATTAAACCAAACCATAAATTATATGGTTACCGGTGTCAGTAAATAACACTATAGTACATTCTGTAGTATGTTATTGAAAAAACTCTACGGATTTACGTTATATCAATTATATATATTATAACGCATATAAAAAAGTCATAATCTTGTATTGTCTAATAGGGTCAGTGATAATATTTATTTCTCAATTAATCAGTACAGATCTGCAGTTAGGACATTTACAGAAAAAAATATATCTTAGAACACATTTACTCACTAGAGAAGATCAAAGTAGCCGAGAAACGAATTGATGGTTATAAAAAAATGAATTTGTAACAACAGATCATGTAAAATTGATATAAATATCACCTTGAAAATGGAATAAAGAAATAACGGTGTTAAGAGAACATGACCCTTAACTAATTTAAAGTAGTGCCATCTAGTGGCATCCGGAGGGACTCCTACTGGGATCAGAATCCTCTAGGAGAGACTGAGCGAGACTGTTAGACATGGGGTCATATCTCAGTGAAACTACATAATTTTATTTGGAAGAATGTCCTAACAGTATGGCGGAGTAGTGAAATAGGCACCGGAAGGCCCAGTGACAGGAGAATGATTCAAGAGAAGAGCAATAGCTAAAAATTAACCTTATTCAAAATTTCTAATTCACTAACAATCAATTAATTTTCTTTGGCAATACATTCAATTTTAATCTAATTGCATAACCCTTATATTTAAATACAGTCCACTGCATTCATTTAATTAACCAGCCCTCAAAACATTAACAAACGGAAGAGCATAAGAATTTCCAGATATGCATAATTTAAACCTTGGTTAAAAAAAATAATACATATTACAAGGGAACGTGATGGTCCAATTGATGATAATTTATGATTTCTCTGATATTAGCCAGAAACTCTAAAGTGGGTACCCAAAATTTAAGAAAAAATCTGGTGGCTTAACATGATTTCGGCCTAATCGCCACGGTCGTTGGCATGGCTACAGAAGGGATCCCTTCAGGGGATATTGTACTAAGCTGGTATATATATAATCTATAATGTAATGATAATAAAGAATAAAAAATAAAAAAAGGCTATTCTGTTTCTAAAGAAAAGAAATATTATAAAAAGGAATCAGATTAAGTTCTTCAACTAAAGTACTAGACTGAAGTAATATAATTTACATTTTATATCTATAAAAGTCTTACTCCGGACTCGGTAATGATTAAAACCCTTATCTACCGTGCTTTATTTCTATTCTTAAGGAAACTATTTTATTTATTCTAAGAAGTCCTATTACCTAGCAAGAAACAATAAAATTGCCTTCTTCCTTATCTGTGGCATTTTCCGGTTATTTATTTCCTTTTACAAGTTTTTACTGAAGTAAAATTATTTCCTTTGAAGTATGCATGAGAAACAAATAGAACCCCTTTCGGCCATGCACGCTCATTAAATTTTCATAATACAAGTAAGTGAAAGTAATAATGCAACTTAAAACTAAAAACTATTGAAAATGGGTGAATACGAAAACCACATTAACAATATTGACTCATCCTCGTCCCTGATTTGAAAATTTGATATAAACATTTTATTTGAATCAAAGGGATTGATAGGCTTCGTCATTCCTTAAGAAGAGGGATATCTCGGTCAAGGTGGGAAACAGTTTATCCAATCCCATAAAAGTGAATCGTGGAGTCCCCCAGGTGCCGTCTTCTCTCCCATTTTATTTAACTTGTACACGGCTCACGTAGTACGAGAAAACTACAACCATTGCAAAGTAATGGCATACGCTGATGACATTACCATTTATAGTTCAAGTACTAACTCAAGAGAAAACTGCAAACAAAATATTGGATTAGCTTCGACTCTTAAATATACAAGCTAACCCTGCGAAAACAGATGGCATAATTTTTTTCTTAAAAAAAATATAAAGAAATTACCTCCGCTGCATACGATAGAAAATGTAAAGAAATCGATCTCCAGGACAATTTATACCTGGGGATCAAATTTGACAGACATTTGACTTTTCCAGATCACTTTAGAAAAAAGCTACCTAATATTAGAATCTGGGGGAGCCCATGGGCTGTGTGGCTCGCTCATTAGTCTCTCATTCTAAAGTTGTGAGTTCGAATCATATTCCCAGAGGGGCTTTTTCGAGCTATTAATTAATGGGGAATCACTCGGAGCCTCTCCCCAGGGTATGTGAGACCCGTCAGCCAAATGGTGGCCACTCACAAAATTAGACGTAGGGAGTGATGACTCTACACGTCAAACTGCATCGAGAAACGTGAGTGTGATTTCCTGGATATTACACCCGAGGCCTAGGGCCTACAGGGCCCGTCGCGCCCCTGAAAAAAAAATGTTAGAAACAAGTCGTACAAACTAGCCCATCTCCCCGCCTCGCCACACTTAAGTTTGCGGCTGAAGATCATTATTAACGGTAGCTTCATCCGGCCAGCTCTGCTCTACGGTGCTCCTACGGTCCTACTCATACTACACAGCACACTGCGAAAAATTACAGAAATCCCAACATGGGGAAGTAAAAAAAAAATGCAGAAACAGTTCACTCTGGAAGGAAAAAACTCTCAATGCCCATACAATTTTAAATATCCCAAAAGTATAAGAATTGATTAAGCGAAGGGATGTTTTTTGAAACTGTAAACAAAATTGCCAATCCGTTAGTTTCTAGATTAATACCACCACCACCACCCTAAATTGCATCGGATTAGGTAATAATAGAATAAATAGGCTTAATGCGTAATTTTAAAAACACCTTACAACCAGAAGCGAGCCCCTCGCAGATATCCTTCATTTAAAAATTTTAAACATTCCGAATTCCTTAAAACATATAGAGGTTACAGAAAAAGGAATGTCAGTAATAAAAAGAAATTAAGAATATACATTAGGGAATAAAAAAAAAATAGACCGTTAAAGGTAAGTCTTTGTTAGCAAGTTACGCTAAGGAGGACGCAAAGAAGGAATGTAAACAGACAGATGGAAAAGCCCGCCAGGCAGGTGTGAATTTCATTGACAGAAATTGTAGATACACCTTCTTTCTTGGTCCACATCCTATGAAAAGATAAAAAGTTATGCAATATTTTTGAACGAGATTCTGAACATAAAAAAATGCAACTTTTGAGCTATTTTCGGCTACAAATATTATAACATGTAATATTCATATAAATGTATTATTCATATCATAAACTTAAGTACAATAAAAAATTTTTTGATTTCGTTAAAATTCATTTAGAAAAGACGGAATTATAATGGCAAAAATAACATTAAGTTTTGTTTGTTCATAACTTTTATAATTCAACCTCAAAACAAGACAAAACCCAACAATCTGATAACTATCACAGTTCTCTTTACTTAAAGACAAAATGTAGATTACTAAATAAATACATATTTATTACTAAGACTTACCCCTAAGAGGTCTGGTAGGGTCTCTCTACTGTACGTTTCAACCATGGCATTAGTAGCATGGAGCTGCGTGACATAGGTGTTGTGGGAATCTATGTAGGCTGCCATGGTTGCTGTGTTGTTGGGTGTCTGAGCGTGAGATAGATATGCTGCTTTGTAGTCTTGTCGGCACTGCAATAAATAAATAACATGGTTATTTAAATGTTAACCTAATAGATTCCATTGTAAGAGAAATAGAGGAAAAATATTTTGGATTCAGCATGCTTCATAAGATGATACGTTTTACAATATGCAGAAAAACATGATCAGTATTCTGAAATAAGATATTCCATATATTATAATAAGTATCATGAACATTACTATTGAAAGGTTCGACAAAATTTAAAAAAATAATTATTTACACATATTCAAGCCTGCCTTAAGTTTTTACTTTTACTTACCAATCTATTTATGGAATATATAGTAAGGAAAAGTATTGCGAACGTGAAAAATTTCGAACTCAAGTTTTTACCTGAAATAGATGTTTTAGGTTTTCATCCTCCTCTTACAGACCTATATTCCCCTTCCGATAAGTTCAAACGATTCAAAAAAATAATTTTTAGATGGTTGACATACTGACTGAAGCAAAAAAAAATACCGATCATCGTAATATCACCAGAAAATACCGGTTTTCGCATATAACATTCAACGACACACCAATTACCAAGTTACTGACTTCATTTCTGGAGCACTAGAAAAAAAACAATACGCAACTGGGTATTTTTAGATGTTGCCAGCGTTTGATAAAGTCTGGCACGAGGGGCTTCTCTTTAAACTCAAGAACGTACTACCTTACACATAAATCCACTATTAAACACTCTTTCCTCTGATAGGTTTTCTTTTTCGGCAGGGCTCAGAAATTTCGTCAATCCAACAGTCTTGGCGGGAGTACCGCAAGGATCAATAATTGTTCTTCTCCTATATATTGTATACACACATAACAATTCAACAGACCCTGCCACATTGACTGCTACTTACGCAGATGATACTGCATTTTTAACACCAAACAACGATCCTATTATGGCCTCACTGAATAAAAAATCACGTAATACTACTACTAAATTGGTGTTCTTCGGAAAATTCTATTGAACCCACGAAAAGTCAAAACCCCTAACATTCACGCTACGACAAAACACTTGCGCACAAATTTTCATCGGCAAACACTAAAATAAAATCCAAGAATGACTTCGGTCCGAAATGTCAAGATTAAAAGAAGGACTATCAACCAGCGCCTAGGCTGCTATACTCTCTTCTATCTAAATAATCAAAATTAAAAATTAATAGAAACCTCATACATACACATATCTACTTAAACCAATATGGACTTAAGCTTTAACAAATTTATGGCACAGCAAAAAAGACTTTATAATAGTTTAACGACGATAACTCAGGTGAGTACTAATTTATTTGCAAAATTGATATTTCTTCTTTACAAATATATATAACATGTAAATATGTAAGAATTGGACTCAGAAATAAAATTAAAAAGAAACAATTAAACACTAGCTTTAAATAATGCTATTTTTTGGAATAATATATTAAAGGATAAGTATATAATTTAGCTATTTGTATCTCTTAAAAAAAAAAAAAAAAAGTTTGAACATGAATCAGATAAATTGAACGCGTAAAAGAAATATAATTTTTTTCAGAGCTCATAAGAAAAAAAAACTGCGATGTAGCAGGGATTAAAAAAAGACAAAAAAAAAAAAAAAAAAAAAAAAAAGAAGAAGAAGTATTTCGGAGCTTGTTAATTATATTTGTCTTCAACTGGGACTGAGCTGCGTTGATTTAAGGACCCCAGTTGGGACAATCTCATGAATTGTATTATAGTCGCCTTAGACTGGGCCAAGTTATTTAATTCCACCAAGCAAGAAAAATATAATTCCATCTTTTCATTTAATACGAAAGAAGAGAACATTTTTGTATTTTGTAGACCGTAATTTTTTTAACTAAAATAGTGTTATTACTAGGTTAGTTTGTGCTTATTTTAACTTTGCTCATTGACTGATACAATTAAAAACAATAAAATGGAATTAACACTTGTTTATACCAGTTTTAATTAAACGGTATTCATTTATTTCAACATTAACAAAACTTTAAAATTAAAACATTAAATGTTTATAATTTTAAATTAATGATTAATTTATTCAAAAGATAATACATTATGCCGCACTCTATTGCAATACCCCTACAGCAAAAGAAATCATTCATTCCATATGTACAGAGTAAATAGAAATAAAATTAATAATTATGAAGAAGATTAAATAAAACGTAACTAATAAATAAATAAAAAAAATCTGGTGCGCGCAACGCACGACTTTCACTACCAAGACTGTTAAAATTAATTTAAAAACTATTAACTATGATTCAATTTTAAAAATATTTAAAGTTGATTTTAACAAAATGTGTATTCATTTTTGTTGAAAACATATGTGTAGGTCTGTTGGTAATTCAAATACAAATAAGTCTTTATTCATTTCGATATACTGATTTATTAATGCACAGTATAAAACATAAAGAATATACATCAGAACAATGACCGACACGAATGCTTCACTCACTGTGTTAACTCGAAGGTTCTTCCAATCGTCAGGTTTACTTCCCACAGTGTGTTGCCAGGCTCCTACATATGATTTAGATTAAATAATGTAACTATATTAATTGTTAATCAGTAATAATTTTATTCCCTATTAGTCACTTTATATTACCTTTTATAACCTTGTGTATCAGATAATATTTTTTCTAAAACCTTTCTCTTTCCAACGGTATATTATACGTATATATTACTGTTCTAATTATCAGTAAGCCAAAAATTACGTTAAAAATAGTTTTTAGTTCTATCCTTTAGTTGGATATAGAATTCGTTCAACTTATATATTTACCTGTTTTTATCATGTAATAGATGAATGATGATTTTATAGAATATACAAAATTATTGGTACTTTAGAGAAAGAAAATTTAAATATCTGCATTTGAAGCCCCATCAGACTATTTCAATCATAATGAAATTTACATGATAATAAATTCCATTACATTTTACGTCGATATAGCAAGTTTAATCAAATCGATAGAGCCGTTTTTGAGAAAATCGTAAAAAGGTGCTAAATGATGGGATAAAGTAGAACTTCCGGTCAGCCGATTTTAGTGAAAAAGTTGCTGTAACATCTCGGGCTGATAGTAGTCTTAAATATGAAATTTCAGTTCCGTACGGCTTTTCGTTCTCGTGCTAGAATTACCATACCACAGACATACAGACACACGGACACACAGACATTTTTGCGGGACTTGGTTATTTAGAATCAGGGGACCCTGATTTATCCCAAATTTACACTTTTTACATACTGCCTATGTAAATCCCGAAATTGAGGCATAATGCCAGGTCTTGTAAGACCAAGCAGTAGAGACTGAACGAGGGCGCTGATGATAGATACTCTCAATAATAATTAACATTTTCCTAATCAATACTGCGTTTAGAAATATATACATATATGTATTTTTAATATTTAAAATATATTATCATAATGTAAGAAGCTAGAAAAAATCATATCCCTTTTAACGTAACCAAGAAAATTTAGAAGTCGATTTCCAAAAGGTGCTAGGTATATCCAACAAGACATTTTTTACGAAACTTTATTTCTTGGCATATTTCTTTTTCTAATCCTTTAGTTCTATCATCAATTTATAAAATGTAACATCCCTTCAAAAGCGAGTTTGAAAACGTTATTTTTTTAAAAATATTAAGATTAGATGCATTAATACAGTAAATTTAAAAAACAAGTCTTAATTTAAATGTAAAAATACATTTTTGATATATATATATATATAAAAATACAACGATAATACATTTTGTATCTTCAGTCAAATATCCTAAAACGGATGTAGTACCTATATTCATCTATGGATATATATTGGAAATAAGCATCTCGACTATCTCTGTAGAACGGAGATCTTTTGGATATTATACGATTTTACATTCTTTGCTAAAACCGTTTTCGACCCTTAAAAAAAGGGACTAAAATTATTATGATGCTGTGATTTTCAAAATATCTGGTACGCAAAAAACATGACGTTCACTTATAATTTTAACACTCCGAGGTTGAAATGAAATTAAAAACTTTTAAATTAAAATTAGCGTTGAAAATAATCAAAGAATTACACGTTTCTTTTGAAACATATGTGTGTTATTTTTTCATAGCCCCTTATTTTCTTTCTAATATCTCACCTTATGGAAGTTGAAGTTTGGTTAGATTACAATTTTTTTTTTTCGTATCCCTTCTTCTTCTTCTTAAAACCTTATTTTTTGAATATTTTCCTTTTTTTGCATTTATGCATTTTAAGAATGTCAGGTATCTCTATAATCTCTGTCATATACAATTATCTTCTATGAATCTATAAAGAGGTGATGGGACTCACGTTTTGGTTTGAGTAGAACCTTAATCTAATACTTAAAGTCAAATCTCAATATTCTGCCATCGTTGAGGTAATCCAGAAGGTGTTAGCTTACTATATATCGGATTGTTAATAAGTTTGACCGTTTCATAGAACTTTTTATTCCTCGTAGTTATGAATTCGGAAAGTTTGTCAATTTTTAATTTCTTGTGAACTCTTGAGGTTTTTGATCTTTGGAATGACGTTCCTTTCAAAATTTTCCGTAGTACGCCATTTTGGAACGATTGTAAGCGTTTTTCTGTCGACTTAGCAAACTGCGAAAATAGTGGAGCACCATATAACAGAGTTGGACGTATAATGGCCTTATATATTGATATCTTCAGTCGAAGGGACATACTGAAGAATTAATTAAGTGATTAAGTTGCCTTAATTTTTGCCTCATTGTCTTAATTTGTTTACTAAAGTGACCCACAACTTTAAATGTCTATCAAAGGGACTCCGAGATATCTTATATGTTTGGATAGTTTAATTTCGATGTTGTTTATTTTAAATTTTGACGTAAGTTTTTCTTTCCTTTTTGAAATGAATACACTATTCCCTTCGTCTTATCTGCATTCACATCAATTTTTAACATTTTCAGCTAGTTTGCTAATGATTTGGCAGGCTTTTTCTGAATGCATAACAGCCTTGCTGGCATTTGAGCTACTACTGGTGACAGCTGATATTGAAGCATGCTCAAACTTGGTTCCAACAATTTTCCAGTATAAATAGAAAACAATAATGGAGATAATATCGCACCTTGTGGAGCACCACATGTGAGATGGACGGAACGGGACATCTTTTCTGAAACCTTCACTATCATATACCGGTGACTTAGGAAAGATTTTATAGTAGTGTATAACTGCGACATATATAATTCGACAAGTATCCCAGCGACCTTCAACTATTTTTAAAAATCTATATCTGAATTAACGAATCCTCTTAAACCTAATTTTAATCACTGAATCACTATAACGATTTTACCTGTATTAATACTGACGGGTCGAAACATATATCATGTAGACTGTGTAGTTATGTTACCAATGGATACTATTGGATACAGTCTCCCTTCCATTTATTCGGTATTCAACGAAAATGTCTTTGTTATTTACCTATCCCTGTCTTTAATTAAAGAGTTAACCCACAGCCACTTTCTCATTTGTAGGGATTCCTATTCGGCTCTCAAGACAATTTTAATTTTTATGATAATCAAATAATATTTCCAATTACTAAACTAGAACGAAAAAAATCAAACAATATAGAACATTCAAATTACTCTGGGTACCTAGTCACGCAAGAATTAAAGGAAACGAACTGGCTGACACAGGCACCAAATGTATTTACGATTTACTATGTAGATTACTTTCCCTTACCGTATATTTCATATAGATACAAGCGAAAGTAAAAATTTCATACAAAAATATGTTTAAAATTTTCTCCTTTAGTTGTTATTCAATATCGCTAAACTTGCACATATTTCAGTTATTTGTCAATGCTAACAAAATGATATGCCTAATTTTTTCGAAATCCACAAAATCAAAGATACTTTAGAAGAGGAACATTTAAAATATTAGCATTTGCCAGACTACCAATCAGAATTGAGTGAGTTTAATCAAAATTATTTGATCCGATTTTGAGAAAATCGTAAAAAGGTCCAAAATACGTTGTATAAAGTACAACTTCCGGACAGCCGATTTTAGTTAAAAAGGTGCTGTAACATCTCAGGAGTATACTTGTCTTAAATGTAAAATTTTAGTTTCGTGCTAGACTTACCACACATAGACCTTTTTGCGGTACTTAGTCATTTGGATTCAAGGAACCCCAAAGCATTCCAATACATTCCCTTATATATATATATATATATATATATATATATATATATATATATATATATATATATATATATATATATATATATATATATAACTGAAAGTAAAAAAAGGTTAAAGAATTAATTAAATTATGTTCTTGTACGTAAACAACAGAATCCTACATACGGACTTAAAACAATAAGTTTTCACAGTAAACTTAACGGACACAACAATAGACTGATTAACGACATGTCAGTAGCTGAAATGCCAGTCAGAAGAAGGCTAAAGAGAAGCTGGAGGAGGGACCTCCTCTGTTAAATAAAAGCTGGGCACTTTCCTTCTCCATGCCTACCATCTCTGATCTTACATTAGCTTCAAGATTAGTGATAACTTCTGAAAGGAGTGAATAAAAATATAAAGAGAAAAAAATTATCTTTAGATTAGGGTGTAGGCGTGGTCCATTTTAAAGCCAACCCGAGCGTAAACAGGTTTATGTTCGATCGAAAGATTTCAACAGGATCAGAGTGGACCAACGCACTCAAATTGAACATAAGCTCCCTGGATCGAGATGCCAGGGTAACGAAGCTGTTGGACCCCTGTGCCGCAGATGCGGTCGAGAGTTAGAAACCCCTTCATATGGGAAAATGTCCACATAACATCCACTTCTCGTTACCCGCCGGCACAACCGCATAAAGAAAGAAATAGCAGAACTTTTGGAAGTGAAAAAGTAAAAATGTTTTCAGGAAGTTTTTTGCCTTGATACAGATGGATCGACAAGATTTGTGGATATCTTGGCATTTAGTGCCACAAAAAATGAAGCACTGATAGTGGACCCCACTATCAGATATGAAACAAATGACCAGGAACAAGGCAATAGGATTCAAGAGGAGAAAGAGAACATTTATACAAAATGTATTCCATACCTGAGGGAAAAATTTCGTGAGGAGTTCGGTGAAAGGGAATTTAAAGTCGTGGGACTTTGGTTCGGAAGCAGGAGGACCATCCCAGTAGCCACTGGATTATTTTTAGAGAACTATGGACTCGGAAAAAATGAGATGCAAAACATGGCGGAGACCATAATCTTGGACTCACTGAGAATCCTGCATCACCAATATATTGAGGCTGGTCTGGATTTTCAGATGTCCATGATCGATTTTAAAATTACTAAATATATGTATTTCCTATTTGGCAGAATCTGTCTCTATTTTTTTTATTTAAGATTGTCTTCGGGATTGATGCGGTATGCTGTGTACTGATAGCAACTCAGCGAAGTTGAGCAGCAGATCCAAATTGGAATTTCCTCCTAGAAGCAGGTGTTTTATTAAATAATCTATAATACTATTATCTATAAAATCAGTTACTTTTATCTGCTTTACTCTCTTTAGGCTCTGCGTTAACGTTTACAATAGCGTATATACAAAAATATTTTTCATACAATCTTTACCTTTTCAAAAGTATAATATACATCTATATTAATGAACTTATGTTCAAAAACATAAAAATTGCATGAAAAATGTTTTTTTTTGCTCTTTTCTCATTCAGTTGGATACCAAATGAAGCATTTTTCTGTTTGTAATAATTTAAAACCAAATTTTTCTCCTTTTCAAACATATTTGTTTATTGCTTTAATTATCAATTTTTATCCAAATTAGCTAACAAATACTCATAATTGTGTAAATATATTAAAACAAGTTGAACTAAGCTATAAAATAGTTGTGGTATTAGGTAAAAAAGTCACGGGTAGTTTCACTATACTTACTACATGTATAATATTTATGGTACGGATATACATCAATATGTAAAAATATTTATAACTATACAAATATAATATTTTTTTTAAAACAATCGATTGAAGTGGTTTTATAGCATTTATTTATCATTTATTGTTTTTCAAATTTCAAACCATTGGTGAACTAAGATTGATAAATATTTATTCCTGGATAAAAACAACTTTTCAACGAATATGTTCAATAGACGGAGGTCTAAAGGATAGATGACAGATGACCACATGGTCATTAAACTACCATCAATAAATCGCTCACTAAAAACGCGATACATTCACTGAAAAGGTTTTGGAAAAAAAATTAATCATTATTATTTTAAATTCATATCAATTGGCAAAATGTAAATGGACAGACATATATACATTAAATAAACAAAAATTGTGGTTGTGAAAATCTTTAGTTCTAATAACCAATTATCACAGTAAAACCACTAATAGTATAATTAAAAGAATCTTGGGAAACACTAATATACAATAATTTGATATAACAGCGACTTTCACCAATAAATTTGGTATATAATATTTATTGGTTCGTGTAACGAAAAATAAGTATAAATATGAGAATGTGATATAAACGATAATTTGAGAGAAATTTGATTATTAAAAATACAACATGTAAAGAAAGTTATTAAGATTTTCAAATAATTCTGCCAATTTAAATTGAACCCAATTGCAATAATTGGTATAAGAAAATATATTTTAACATTTAAAATTGGACTTTTGACATATTTATTTTAATGCTTTGGTAAATAAATTGTTTTAATGACAATGCAGGAAGTATGTAGTGATTCGATATCTATTTCTAGAAATTATAAATCGAAAATAAAAATAATTTCTAGTTAGAAAATTACAAAATTTTGTAAATATGGTAAATTTGTATCCAAATTAGTTTTTAATTTTACTTATCCGAGGCGATTGAAAAGACAATGGCCTCGAGACCTACTTTAATTAAATTGACTTTGAAGTGCTACCACTGGGTAGTTTCTTCACAAGACATTATCACGCCCATAAGTGTCAATTAGCCCATTTACTTGTATATATTGTATGTACAGTTGTAAATATCAATAAAATATTTAAAAAAAAAAAAATTACTTATGTGAAGGTTCTTTTTAAATGTAGAAACACAAGTCTTTCTAACAATTCCAAGAAATGAGTCAATAAATCCCGAGTGAGATTAAATAAAACCAGCACCTCCTTGCAGCATGGAAAGAATCAATAAACCTTTCGCTACTAGTAAACGATGTATTCCAACCACACATGCTAAATATGGAATTAGTAAGCATGTTTAGATCAAATATGTGTATAATAATAAAAACAGCACAGGGACTGATCACGTCTTGTGAAAACACGTCGTCCCTAACCCGATAGATATGGCCTCAAGTATTAAAATAGAGCTATCTACTAGAGTATACGGAGGGCAGACCAACAACAGGGGACTTTGTGTCGACTATATCTCTTGTCTATCTCTAACTGAGGCTATCACAAATCTTCGCAGGTGGCTTCTTTTGTTAGAACCCAACGAGGAGTGTTCAAACGTTTAAGTTTTCTTTACATCTCAAAGTTATTTACAATTCATTGGATTTCGGAGCTATTTTTGATTAAATAACTGACCGAATCCAAAAGTTAGGACTGACGTGTGGAAGGTTTAAACGAGGCGAAATTAACCGCCAACATGGACGGGGCTAATGATATGGCGCTAAGCGGTACAGACAATTCTGGAGCCTGGGAAGTGGTGACAGGAAGGAAGAGGAACAGCGTAGCAGAAAGAGATCCTCTAACAATGTATCATCCTCTAACTCCAAGCCACCACCTATTTTAATTACAGACGTTCAAAATTAAGCAGCTTTGGTGGCGTATCTTAAAAACAACACAAGCCCTAACTCTTTTCTTCTAAAAACAACCCATAAAGGAGTAACTCTTTATCCGCAAAGCCTAGACGATTACAGAAAACTAGAAAGCTGTCCTATAAACAGCGGAGCGGAATTCACACGTATCAGTTCCCTGATGACAGAAATCCAAGAATTGTAGTTAAAGGTCTACATCACAATACTAAAATTGAGGAAATTAGGGCGGAGTTTGAAAAATACGGATACCACACTGTAGCCATTACTAACGTAATCTCACGTTTTAGCGCCCGTTACCGATGTTTTTTATTCATGTCACGAAAGCTTCATTCAATGAAAAAATTTGTGAAATCAACAAAATATTTTATACCAAGAAAATGATTAAGGAGCCTACAAAGAAGAGAATTATCCCTCAATGCATTAGATGCCAAAAGTACGGCCACACCAAAACCTATTGAAACCACGCACGACGGTGCGTGAGATGTGGACAAGGCCATGAAAGCCCAACGTGCACTAAAACCAGAGATACGCCGGCAAAATGCACTTATTGCCTAGGGGAGCATCCCACTAACTATCGGGGGTGTCTAACTCTGAAGGATCTCAGAGCCCAGCGAAATACATGGAGTAATCCTCATCAAAGGGTTCCAGCTCTTTCCATCAACCTACAAGAATACCCAAATCAGCCGAAAACGAACCCAGCTAGCAGTTTTCATCTGATGCAACAGCATCGGTCTTCTCAGCAGCAAGTTCCCATAAAGTTGCAGGTTCCAGCACGTCATCAGGTAGAAGTGAATTAACAACCTTCACCATTGGGCGAAAATGTCATCAATCCACAACAGGTATAAGGCGGGAAAGTATCCAGCAGCCTACTTCAGCTGATAATTATATCCAACCACAATTGTACTAACTACTAAGAGGTCTGAGTAATCTTATCCACAGCAGTAATTATTCTACAGCAGCTCGCACAGGTAACTCAAGCCTTGTGTCCTCCTAATGGCCCGTAATCAGCTGACTGGGGGCTCTTTGTCTATCCATCTTTAAAACGCGAAAGGACTATTTTAACTTAGGAAAGAATTAGACTTATACTTACATGAAAAAAGTATTGATATTGCACTGATCTGTCCAGAGAGCAGCATGGTCTTCATCTCAGAAGATAACATCGAGATTAGATCATTTGCCAAAATACCCTCAATACATAAAGGACTTGAACACAGCAAAGAGAAGAGCTCGTAAGGTATGGCAGACACAGACTTCCTTCTGACAGACAAAACTTTTAACAGCCTAAACAACGAACTTAAACGACAAATACAAAAATTTAATAGAACTAACTATGATGCCTACTTAAACAACCTATCAACTGGAAGCATACCAAGAAATTGTTGAAACAACGACAGGTGTCAGTACCATCGCGAAAAGAAGATGGTTCATGGGCCGTGTCAGATAGAGAAAAATTTGAAATTTTTGCTGATCATCTTTCCTCTGTTTTTATACCACCGACTGACTACCCTAATACAGAACATGACATCTTGGTTAAAAGTACTCTGGACATTCCACTACAGTTAACACTACCTTCTATATCTCCCACACTCCTATATCTTTCACTTCTTCACAAATCGCACAACAAATCAGACAGTTACCTAAAAGAAAAGCCCTAGGTTATGATTTATTAACTGCCGAGGCGATCCAACTGATGCCCAAGAAAGCTCTAGTGTTCCTCATGACTATATATAATTTTATACTTAGGACAGCTAAATACCCAATACAGTGGAAATAATCAATCATATAAATGATTCACAAAAAAGATAAAGACATGTACAAACCCTCCTCTTACAGGCCTATTAGTCTCCTTCCGATATGCTCTAAACTTAATTTTCGAACATAACTTTTCGAAAAATTAATTTATAAAAGATTGGTTGACATACTGACTGAGCAAAAAAATAATACCTGACCATCAATCCGGTTTTCGCATGTCACACTCGACGACACATCAATTACACAGTGTTACTGACTTCATTGCAGGAGCACTAGAAAAAAAGTAATACGCAACTGGGGTATTCTTGGATGTTGCCCGAGCGTTTGATAAAGTCTGGCACGAGGGGCTTCTCTTTAAACTTATGAATGTACTACCTTACACGTACTATCTTATTACACTCTTTCCTCTTCGATAGGTTTTTCTCTGTTCGGCAGGGATCAGAAATTTCTTTAATTCGACCAGTCTTGACAGGAGTACCGCAAGGATCAATAATTGTTCTTCTCGTATACATTGTATACACACATGACATACCAACTCACCCTACCACATTGACTGCTACTTGCACGGAAGATACAGCAATTCTAACATCAAACGGTGTCCTATACTGGCCTCACTGACTCTACAAAATTACAAAATGCAACTACAAAATTGGTACAATCTTTGGAAAATTCGTTTAAACCACAACAAATCAAAACACGTAACGTTCCCACTACGACAAAACATCTGCCCACCAATTTTTATCAACAACAACCGAATTCCTCAGTCCAACTCTGTACACTACCTAGGACTGACACTTGATCGAAGGATGACTTGGGGCCCACATGTCAAGATGAAAAGACAGACTCTCAACCACCGACTGAATGTACTATACTATCTTTTATCAAAATCATCAAAATTAAATATCAGACAGAAACTGAATACATACGTACACACACCTTCTTCTTACGCCTCACATATTTTTGGTTCAGTGAAAAAGACTCACATACAAAAACTACAATAATTTCAATCCAAAATTTTAAGAATCATAACGACAGCTCCTTGGTACGTAAACAACAAAACCCTACATACGGACTTACAACAACCAACAGTTGACTAACATATATTAACACTCTATTCTCATTTTCACAGTGAGCTTAACGGACACGACAAAAGACTGATAAACGACATGTCAGTAGCTGAAATGCCAGTCAAAAGAAGGTTAAAGAGCAGCTAGATGAGAAACCTCCTCCGCTAAATTAAAGCCTTGGAAGGGGTGCTACTGGGCATTTTACTTCCCCATGCCTATCATGCCTGATCTCACATTTGTCCAACACAATTGCTGATTGTCAGATACATTCTGAAAGGTGCGAATCAAGATATGAATAGAGAAAAAAAAAATTTATGTGAATAAATAAAACCTCGACAACTATGTTAAAAATCCTCATTTTATAATAACAAATTAATTTTTAGCTATGGATATTTATTATTGTATATTGTAGATTATATTAAATTCAATATAAAATAACAATACATAGATATTAATTTTTTTTTAACTTTTTAACAACCTGATTTTTTTATATATATTATATCTATAAATTCAAAATCATTTGTATTTTTTAAAAAGAAAAAATAATAATAATTCATTTACAAAATCCCCTATAATCTATTATTATTTTTTTAATTTAAATTAATACTCATGAATATTTCTATAAATTTTAATTATTTTTTAGTAATATATAGTAGTATGTGTTGAAACAAAAAGGGTTAGTACGAAATATTGACAAATTTGTTGTGCGACATCACAGGAATGAGTAGAGCATTATGTGATATGGGTCAATAGTTAAAAATTTTAGTTATACCTAGATTTCACTAATACATTCACCCAAATACCTAATTATAGCATTAGGATTTTATTGGGTGGCTCGGTACGTTCAATCTGATTTTGAGTATTTTTTATACAAAGTACCATTTTATTAATGAACTCTTGCCTTATTTCCAGAAATTTCATTATTCCGCTTTCGTAAAACGTCAGAGGTTTAGAATTGAAGAAACTGATTTTAGAAATCTGTATTATTCGAAGAAAATCCGAATTATGGAGTTTTGGAGGCACAAGGATGCACATAAGCGGTAGCCAGATGGTCCAATAAAACATCCAAGCCAAATTTCACTAAACTTAGCAAACCCTTTTTGGGCAGTATGTTCTGTTAAGAAATCGTTCCCGTGTACCTTACGTGTATTTCGGTGGGTCTCTAAAACTCACTTGCCTTTTTTTAAATGAAAAAGCTAAATGTTCCGAAAATGCACATTATCATTTAAAATATTTACTACGCTGTGGCACAAACAAAACTGATGCCAATGAAATTGACACACACAGGTTTCGAATAGCATACTTTAGGCCTTTTCGATAACATCGTTACTCGAATCAATCGAAAAGAGAACTGGAGATATTTGAAAATAATTCGCACTACGAACAAAAACATATGAACTTAAAGTCCAAGCAAAAGTTCTAATAAATAAAAGTATTCAGGCGCAATGGAATACAGTTTCAAAACGTTGCTACGTGAGGCTGTATAGTATCACGCCGTATTGAAGGCTTATCATGACCCAGGTAGAGATAGTAGATAGAGGGGTGCGACTTCTTCTAGAAATTTAAGGATATCAGATATTTATAAAATTTGGCGCGATGTATGTTTTTATAAAGTGAGGGTTATCTCTTTACTAGTTTTCAATTTAAAGCCACTCAAACTTTGGCGTTTTTAATACCTCGGCGCTCCCAGAGAGGCTGGCTTACTCCAACAAATAACATTGTCCCGTTGTTATTTTTCAATCCAACAGCATGAAAATTCAGATTATATGAAAGAAACTATGGTTATTACTGGAATAAATAAATAATACACCAATAATTAGGAGAAATATATATCATGTACAAAAATATAATAATAATTATCCAGGTCTCTTATATTGAAGTCTGTCCCAGTAAACTGAATAATTCCGAGCAGATTTTTTTTATATCTTCTCCCTCTTTAAAAGGAATTCCTTTGACTTCTACTGTTTTTCAAAATTCTTGAGCTTTATTTTTCTCCACAGTAGTCATAGCCTTTATTTATACTAATCCGTAATAATGACAATCGTGATTATTTTTTGTATATTAATTAATTCTTTGAGCAATTTTTGTTTTTTCTTGATGGCCTGTGTTTATATAAATATTTAAATGTTTATATATTTTAAGAAGTAAAGAAAAATT
The DNA here is from genome assembly GCA_023052935.1 of Piezodorus guildinii. Taxonomy (NCBI): domain Eukaryota; kingdom Metazoa; phylum Arthropoda; class Insecta; order Hemiptera; family Pentatomidae; genus Piezodorus; species Piezodorus guildinii. The sequence continues at coordinate 71,947,291 of CM041293.1, forward strand.
CATGATTACTACAACCGTTAGAAGGTTGGATTGATGCTAGGCAACTCATTCGCAAGTCATTTTATGTCTTATCAAAAAAAAAAAAAAAGAAAGAAAAAAAAAAGGAGATAAATAAAGAAAAACTTGAACGTTTCGTTTATATTTATATTTCTTGTTTGTTTACGTACTGATATTGCTTGCCTACACTTTGGAGAGTAGTGTCCTAAACTAGTTCAAAGTTCGGTATGGGTTAGAGGATGGGTGTTGATTGCATTTTTTTGTTTCGTAAAACAAGGTTCATAGCTGAAACTTTTGAACAAACTAATTAACTTTTCGATTCCCCCAAAAATTAATATACTTTTAAGTAATTTTTTTTTTTGTCAGTCACTTTAGGTTTCAATATTGTTATCCTGCTACAGCTAAATTTCAAACATTTTTATTTAGTCCTATAGTGTTATAGAATAGACAAAGCTAACAGGTTTCCCCATTTCGTCCGAAAAAACCATGGATGTAATTTAAGTTAAATAAATTTTTTTCTAATACGAAGATATTATTGAATAAGCCTTTGACGTAGTATCACAAGGAAGTATGAATAAAAGCCGTGATATCTCGCTCAAAGACGCCTTTGTAAGAAAAACAAAAATACTTTCAACATTGCATTTTCTAAAAAATAACTCACTGAAACTTTTTAGTAGTTTAAAGGAATGCATTGTAGATATTTAAAAAGAAATTATTTGATTGGAGAGAAGATTATTCTGAGTGCAGTGGTAAAAACACTAAATTGAGTAGAAAACTTAATTTATTTTACGCCAGCATATTCTACTTAATTAAGTGTTTTTATGACTGCACACGTATTCAACATCTCTCTAATATATACACGCATAAAACCATATTCACATCATAATAATTATTTGATATTGTTTTAGACATTAATTTTAAAAATAGAAGGTTAAGGTCATTATAATAAAAAGAATAGTTCGAAAAGCTTTTTTTTTTTTTTTTTTTTTTTTTTTTTTTTTGAACAATAACAATTTTTATTGAGAAAATTTTACAATCTGTCCCAATTTGGACATTAATAGTAGTGCTGAATGACATCGAAAATACTACATTCATACAATAAGTTCGAAAAGCTAGATTGAATGTAAAGTTAAAATAATGTAAAGCTATTTTATTCAGGTTTGATAACTTAAACACAAGTTCATAAAATAGAAGTAAAATGATAGACCTTAAAAACAATGCATGAAAGTTTAGACATCATGAAAGTTGTAATTTTATTTGCTCCATTTTATTTGCAGTTTTTCCAATTGAAAACTTCTGGCGATTTTCTTTTTTTTTTTTTCAAAGAACAAAATGAAATGGATCAAATGTTTTTTATTGGACATTTTAAAACAATTTGGGGACAACACTTCCTTAATGAAGAGGAAAGAACAATAAAAATAAAATAGAGAAGAATTATTATTTTTAATTTGTTGTTTAAAAAAAGTGTACAATGGAAAAAAAATAATAATAATCTGTTTTCAATAGTCTGTTAGATCAAATAAAATACTACAGAAGCCTTTAATAACTCTACATTTTACATTTTTTTAATTTTTATTAGTGTTTTTCGTTTTACTTTTATTAGTTTTCTAAAAAGAAAATAACTGAAAAATTAAATTTTCAATCTCCTAAAAATAACTAAATCTAGTTTTATATATTAGTATATAATTACCACACAAATAAATAAAAAAAATAACAATAAAAAATAAATTGTTTGAGATGATATGGGAGAAAACGTAAGAAGCTGGATCATAGAGATTAACCGATACAATAAAATAAGTCGAGAAAGATATTGCTGTAATATGCTATTTAGGCAAGTTATTTAATAAATTCCGAGAAAGGTTTAAATATGGGTGACAAGATTCCGGTTTTTGGGGTATGCAGATGATCTGGTACTGCTAGGTGAAGACGCGGAAACCATAAAACTAAATACAAGTGTGTTAATAAAAACCGGTAAAGAAATAGGACTCGAATTAAATACCGAGAAGACGAAATATATGATTAGTAGCAGAAACGGTGTCGATCTTGGTGATATTGATGTATCAGGGCATACTTTTGAACACGTACAGAAATTCAAGTATTTAGGTTCGTTGATAACAAGAAAAAAAGAAATCCAGGAAGAAATAAAGTCCCGGTTAAAGGTGGGAAATGCGTGTTATTATTCAGTTGCTAAGTTACTTAGTTCGCGGCGTCTATCTAAAAACTTAAAGGTTAGAATTTATAAAACTATTATTCTTCCGACGGTTCTTTACGGATGTGAAACGTGGCCGCTTACTTTAAGGGATGAAAAACGGCTTAAGGTTTCCGAGAATAAGGTACTGCGTAAAATATTTGGTCCGAAGAGAGATGAGGCCACTGGGGAGTTTAGAAGGTTGCACAGCGTGGAATTGCGGAACTTGTACGTTCAATCTGATTTGAGTATTTTTTATACAAAGTACCATTTTATTAATGAACTCTTGCCTTATTTCCAGAAATTTCATTATTCCGCTTTCGTAAAACGTCAGAGGTTTAGAATTGAAGAACTGATTTTAGAAATCTGTATTATTCGAAGAAAATCCGAATTATGGAGTTTTGGAGGCACAAGGATGCACATAAGCGGTAGCCAGATGGTCCAATAAAACATCCAAGCCAAATTTCACTAAACTTAGCAAACCTTTTTGGGCAGTATGTTCTGTTAAGAAATCGTTCCCGTGTACCTTACGTGTATTTCGGTGGGTCTCTAAAACTCACTTGCCTTTTTTTAAATGAAAAAGCTAAATGTTCCGAAAATGCACATTATCATTTAAAATATTTACTACGCTGTGGCACAAACAAAACTGATGCCAATGAAATTGACACACACAGGTTTCGAATAGCATACTTTAGGCCTTTTCGATAACATCGTTACTCGAATCAATCGAAAAGAGAACTGGAGATATTTGAAAATAATTCGCACTACGAACAAAAAACATATGAACTTAAAGTCCAAGCAAAAGTTCTAATAAAATAAAAGTATTCAGGCGCAATGGAATACAGTTTCAAAACGTTGCTACGTGAGGCTGTATAGTATCACGCCGTATTGAAGGCTTATACTATTATATTATATTATATTATAATATAGGCATAATATACGGCCTGAAAGTATTCAATAAAGATGATTATGAAAATCATAATTCTACCTTTGCCTGGTAGTAATTGTGCTATCGCTTTTCAGGCAAGGATGTCTGTCACTTACAAGTAATAACATAGCCACAGTTAGATTAATGGCTGGAAAAATTGTGCTATTTTCATTATTGCCCGAATTAACAAGGAGCTGCTATAATATCGTGACTGGAATATCTAATTACGATTATACAACAAGCAATTTGTAGCCTTATATTTAGATTATTACAGTTATCACAAGACTTGATACATCCTATTTATCTGTAACCTTTATTTTCACTAAAAAGAACTCGTTATTCTTCTGATGAGGATGTGTTGCGTCAACGTTCAGAACAACTACGTGATGAACTTAAGCGCTTTAAAGCGGAAAATTTTAATGACCTTTTAACTAGTTTATGTATAATGATAGCTCGATATGGCGGAATACAAAGCGGTTATTAGGTTACCGAGTTGTATCAGAGACCGTTCGGTACCCTAATAATTCATGGGCAAAATCTGATAGCGAGAAAGCGGAAATGTTTTTGTGTTACTTGTAAAAACATTTACTCCTCACATTGACTTGCATGATTCGCTCAGTACAAGGTTAGTTGAGCATCAGTTAGACATTCCTTTGCATATGACTTCTTCCACCAAAACCTTTTCATACTAACGAAATAAATACTGTTAATGCGTAGGTTTTTTGTATAATTTTTCCTACAATCGCAAAGTAACCTCAATTTTATTTCACCATATGTTTGCCATTTAGGCTAATGTACTATAATCACAAAAAAACAAAAATATTTTCTGATTGTAAGGATGACTAATCCAAAATCAATGTTAACATTTTGTCAAAATGTAAATATGTGAATAAAGTTTATTTTTATTTTATTTTTTAATACTGTTATCCAAAGTTCACCTAATCAGAAATATCACGGTTAAGGCCTAATTACAAACTACATTTTAAAAAATGTATCAAAGAAAGTCATCACCTTATTAACTAACATTTAAAATTCTATCTTAAAACTACTCATTTTCCAATTTTATGGAAGTACTCAATAGTAATAATGTTATAAAAGCCCAATAAACCATCCGACGATCTGAATTTTTACCATCTTTATATAAAATATTCGAAAACATTTTGTTTCGACATCTAAATTTAATTGATACTTTTGATATTTCCAGCCCGGTTTTAAGCAAACCGGAGTTTGTTTAGATATGAGTCAGGCCTTTGACAGTATATGGCACAATGGTTTGCTCGCTAAGTTAAAAACTTTTCTTAGTTCAACATATTATCTGATTTTACAATGGTGCTTGAAACTTTGGTTTTTCCGTGTGAGGTTAGGTTCAGAGAATCTAGTATTAAACAAATAAAAGTAGGTGAATCTCAAGGCAGCGTATTAGGCCCAACACAGTTAAGTGTATATTGTTCTGACATCCCACAAGCATCCAGAAACACTTACAGCAACCTTTACCAAGATTCAGCTATTCTCAAAGATACAAAGAAGCCTCTAAAGCTTCAGGCACTCCAAGAACATCTGGATGACATTCCAGACATCCTAAATCAAATGAGTATATTTGGGATGTTCAAGAAATTAAGTGTCATTCTAATAATTTCAGTAAGTAGTATTAAGAAGGATATTTAGTGCCTAGTAAGAAAAAAAACCGAATCCTATTTCAGAACCATATAACTAGAGCGATACTAGGTAAGTTAAAAAAAGAAGAAAAAAATATATAACAAAGTTCCAAGACAGACTATTAAAATGAATAACCGCATTAAAATAAAGACATCAATTATATATGATAAAATAATATATACTATTTGAAAAAAGAAATCACTGAATGCACTAAAAGTGAAAAATGAAGTAGTTGTGCGGTACAAACAGATTTTTAGTTAAAAATACTAAATACAAATTTAATGACTTAATGACTGAAGGATTCAGACTGCGTGGATAGAGAAACCTACAGAAGGTCACTGAACAAGATAAAGGTCTTCAAAGACAAAGAACACCAAAAAAAGATTATGCGTGGTCGGAGGAAAGAAAGCACAAACATGCAGAGCTCATGAGGGAAATATGGAAAAGAAGGAAGTTGAGGACTAAAACATGATATTCGCGTGGTCATTAATCTTTAAGACCTTTTCGGACCCCAAAAAAAATTAATGTTTTCATTATTAATTTTATAGTATAATAAAAAGTAAAACTAGTTTCGAAAAGTATCATGGACGTCTCATCATGGGGATGTTACTCTGCTCTAAAAGTAAATGTAATTCATTGCTAATTCATTTCGTTACCCTGTCACGATCTCTACACCCAACCCTACTATCTCATATTTTTTTAATGCAATTTTTCGTTTTTGAACATAAGAGCAGTAATATACATGTATGATATACCGTTGGAAAGCTAAAGATTTTAGAAAAAATATTATCTCATACACAAGCTTTTAAAAGTTAATAGAGAGTGATGAAATGAACATAAAACTAACTGATAATATGATCGATTTTTTAATGAAACACATGTTTCTATAATAATAATAATAGGCTTACCGAACCCGAAGGTTCGATGCCGATACCACCAAACTTCGCCTGCACAGACTCGTCCAATGTTCAACGGTCAAGCCCAAGCCCCCGAGATCAGCCTTAATGCAATCCTCCCATCGACGCTTCGGCCTACCTTTCGGACGCCTACCAGTCGGTTCAGCGAATACCAACTTTCTCGAAATCCGTTCCTCACTAAGCCCAACAACTTTACGCGCCCATTTGAGTCTCCGCGATGCTATCAACTCAATTATATTCACAGAGTACAAACTCCGCAATTCCGCGTTGTGCAACCTTCTAAACTCCCCAGTGGCCTCATCTCTCTTCGGACCAAATATTTTACGCAGTACCTTATTCTCGAAAACCTTAAGCCGTTGTTCATCCTTCAAAGTAAGCGGCCATGTTTCGCATCCGTAAAGAACCGTTGGAAGAATAATAGTTTTATAAATTCTAACCTTTAAGTTTTTAGACAGAAGCCGCGAGCTAAGCAATTTAGCAACCGAATAATAACACGCATTTCCCACCTTTAACCGGGACTTTATTTCTTCTTGGATTTCATTTTTTTCTTGTTATCATTGAACCTAAATACTTGAATTTCTCTACGTGTTCAAAAGTATGACCTGAAATATTAATATCATCAAGATCGCCACCATTTCTGCAACTAATCATATATTTCGTCTTATCGGTATTTAATTCGAGACCTATTTGTTTACCGGCTTTTATTAATATTAAAATGCCATGTTTCTATATAAATTCAATTTAATTAATTCTTAATAGTTTAACGTATTTTTATCTGTAACTGTTTTTGAAAATTCTTTCATTGATTTTTAAAATGGAGGTAAGTGAAAGTAATCGTTTTTTTTCCCGCACCAGATTTTTTAACTACTTTTACATCACCAATGAGTTTTTATAAATGAAAAACAGTGACTTATTATTATTCAACAGATGCGTTATCCTAAAAATTCACATTTCAACATTTCAAATTTATTATAAAACAGAACCTCTTTCCACGGATGTGGTGGACACGATGAAGAAAAAATATGCATAAATGAATTAATAATAATTAAACTAAATTAATACTGACTTGCTCATACTATGATGTGAATAATAACTAGAAAGATTAAACAATAATTAAATAAATAATTAAAGCTATATAAATATATATATATATATATATATATATATATATATATAAATATATAGAAGCTTACTACTTTATTACAATATTATTATAATTTTTTTTTTTAACGACTCATCATCCTTGAAGCCTATCTTTATATTAATTTAAAAAATAACATATTCTTTACAAACAGGATGATGTGTAAGGCGAGGTCAGGATAAAACTGTAACATACAGAAACGATGCAACATAAAAATGAAAACGGTTCAAAACACAGGTCTTCGCATAGCCACGGGTGCTTTCCGCTTAAGTCCCAGCGTGAGTCTTCAAGTCGAATCCAGTGTCGAATGTCTCTGAGTGTACTGAGACAAATTTTAGACTTATCATATTAATTTCTATCTCCATAAAATTTCCCCTTAAATAATTAGGTCGGTCCGTCAGAAATTTTAATTATTTATTTATTTTTTATTTTTCAACGTCACTTTATGCTACGTATATTTAACGTACTATGGCAAATCGGACTATGCTATAGTGGGAGTCTTAAATTTTGCCTATCCAGGTTTTATTAGGATAGGGATCTTTAACGAGTACCTGATATCGCACAGGCTCGGGACCACCTTTTAACATCCCCTCCGAAGGGCGGCATAACTAAGGATCTTTTACTCCCATTAAAAAATCCTAGGACCAACTGCGGGTTTGAAACCGTGACCTTTGGCATAGAAGGCTGTTATGCTACCACCCAGCTACAAGTGATCCCTGTCCGCCAGAAATAAATCAACAAATTAACTAAATGAAACTTTGATTACCAGAAAAGGTGCTCTATACACACTGTACACCAAACTTGATCTTCATCCCTAACCGACGCCTTTGGCTTTTCAGCTATTGCAATCAGAACGAATCTACATTCAATACCTAAAACCCACCATATTAACTGTAAAATATAATATAGTATGATATAATCAGCCATTTTGAACAGATATCGGACTTTATGCAATTCCAGCGGAAACGAAGCGGATGGACGTACAGATATAAGGATGACTCCAAAACAACAGATGAAGCAGACTCCGCTGTAATCTCAGAGGGCGTAAAAATGTTTTCATTACCACATTTTTGTCGTTCAAATAACACTCATAAAAGGAAAGGCTGTAGAACATTGGCGAAAGTATCGTTTGTTATGAGGAAGAATAAACTTAAAACCTTGTCATGTATAATATACCGATGGAATGCTAATGATTTTAGAAAAAATATTATATTATAAAAAGTATGGTAAAAGTGAACAGCGAGTGATGAAAAGCCGATAAAACAAACTGATTGTCGGAGATAATAATATAATAGATTATTTTACAAAACACATGTTTCTTAACAATTTATTTCGTTCTTAAATTTGTTTAAAAATTCTTAAATTGATATAAATAAGAGAGGTAAGTGAATGTTTGTTGTGCGCACCAGATTTTTTATTTTATTCTTTTCTGATATGTAATTATCTAGAATTTTTTGTATTATTAATTTAGGGCTAAAATAACGCTATTTTTTTTTTTTTTTTTTTTTTTTTTCTTACCCTCTGGTTTTATTTCCGAACAAAATACAAATACAAATATAATATGTATAGCTGTCAGATTTGTCCTTCTGTTACCCGGAGGTATTCTAAAGAGGATTGCTATATGCGCTGGATGCACTAGTAATCTTTCAAGGGCTTCTTCTAAGCCTTTATTTATCCATTGCAAAATGGGAGGGACCATTCTTCAGGGTTTTGGCAATAAATTGAGTTCAGATATAGTCCGAACTCCTTCCCTCGGCGACAACGTCAACGAGAGGTAGTGATCCTTGCCACCTCCCAGGCTTGGGTGGTGGGGTGATATCAGAAAATAATGGATTAGCACAGGCCTTCAGCCCATCAAAAAATTTAATGTGCCTCCGGCTGATATATTCAGGCACTGTTGGCAATACTAATTCCTGATGAAGGATATGGTTTCTGGCCCTCTGTAAGTTGGTACCTCTGACAATCCGCCGAAGGATGGAGTTCTGGAACGTCTGTAATTGTTTGAGAGTGGACTTAAACAGATGCCGCATCAAGGGCGCACCATAGAGCATAGTCGGACGTATTATAGCCTTGTAGATCTGTAGTTTCAGCCTCAGTGAGAGTAGATGATTAAGTCTATAGCTCTTTCTCCTGGCCAGTTTGAGTCGTTCCCGTACGTGGCTACATAAGGTGAGGTGCCTATCTAGAGTGACGCCCAGGTAGAGGATTGAATTAGAGACTGGCAGTGTTTCTCCGTTCACTTTAAAATCAGTGGGCAAAGCGCTCTTCCCCTTCTGGAACGACATGACAATAGCATCTGTCTTCTTCGGGTTCACCCTAATGCCAATCTCCTTCAGCTCATCTACAATAGTGGTCGATGCTCCTTGTGCCAGGGTGAGAGCCCTTTTCGGTCTCATACTAGAAGCATAGATGCCAATGTCATCGGCGTAGGCTGCTACCAGTGCCATTGGGTGCTTCATTGAGATCACGTTTGCTGTAAAGATCACAAACAATAGTGGTCCCAATACAGAACCTTGAGGAACCCCACAAATGGTGTCCTTTGAAGTTGACAATTTATCGCCTACCCTTACGACGAAGGATCTCCCGCTTAAGTAGCTTCTGATCAATCGGCATAATGAAGCTGGAAAACGATAGTCTTCCAACTGGCGAAGCAGTAACTCGTGGGATACACAATCAAACGCCTGTGTGCAGTCCAGCGAGATGAACGCCGTGGCTTCATTGTTCTTCGTCATACGCTCTATGGTGTGCCTTTGAAGTTTCACTAAATGATGATCGCAGGCTACGCCTCGTGAGAACCCGGTCTGTTCTGGTGGAATGATGGACTCCTCACTGCAGTGCTCTAGCAGATGGTGATGGATCAGCCTCTCGAACACCTTGCTCATATGCGAAAGGAGACTGATAGGCCGATAATGCTCTGGTGAGTCTCCATTCTTCCCAGGCTTAAGTAGCGGCACTATGATCGCTTGCTTCCAGTCATCGGGGAAGTATGAGATCCGCATACAGGAGTTAAAAATGTTTAATAAGAAGGCTTTACCCCTCCGAGGTAGCATCTTCAATAGTACATACGGAATATCATCCAGTCCCGAAGCCTTGTTACCCTTGGTGCGTCGTAGTACCGACTCAAGCTGTCCGAAGGTGGAGAATATCCTCTTTTCATTAGGGGACGTTGGTCTTCCCGCAGGTAGTGTGGGAGCATTTAACAGCCGATCATCTTCCCTCGCCTTATAAGAATCGGCCAAGAGTTCAGCCTGTTCCTCAGGGGATAATAGGGTGCCACCTGATGTAAGGTGTACACTCTTCCTCTTAGTGACGTGTGACCTCACAAGTCTCCAGAACTGACGATGATCATCATGAGTCCTACGGAGTTGCTCGTGCCATAGGAAAGTCTTCCATTCACGCATGAGGCTGGCTATCTGCCGGGTCATCGCATTGATGGCCGGTTTCAAGCCGTAGTCACAAGTTCGGTGGAAAATATTCCTCAGGTTGTTCCTTTGTGCAATGAGAGCAAGAATGTGGCTCGGTGGTTTCCTGAAGGCGTTTGGCTGAGGACTAAACCTTGGTATGGTAAGATTGGCTGATACATGGACGGTGGTGGTGATATCCGAGATCGCCTTCTGCACCTTTTAACAGTTCTTAAGTACTGTATCTTTGGTAGGGTATCATCCACACTAGCCCTATATCCTTTCCAGTCGGCCTTGTGGAAGAGGAACTTGCTCGCGGGTGGTGTTGCTGGAGTTCCCTCAAAGGCATATAGCACAGGCCGGTTGTCCGACGGTCCGTATGGGAGCGCTAGGCACTCAGTAACAGTGTGAAGGTCCCTGGTCAGGAGTAGGTCAAGTGTGGATGTCCAGTCAGGTCGGGCCGCATGCCTAAAGGTGTGCACTCCGGGGTGGAAGACAGCCATCCTGGTCTTGGTGATATAGGTACCCATCGGATTGTTGCTACCGCACAGCCAGGCAGTGTGCCGGGCGTTGAAGTCCCCTAAGATGACAAACCGACTCTTATCCTGGGCGTGCTGCAGCAATAGCTTCATAAATCGAAAGAGAAATGACTAAACAACAACCCAAACTGAAATAACGCTAATGGTTGAAGAGCCTTTATGTTACCAAATAAGTAAATAAACAATATGAGAAGTACACATATTTAAATGAATCCTAATTATATTTAAATGAATGTTATTTATTAATAAACAAATCAGACAGTAAAATGAACCAGTATTTGTCAAATGAATAGCAAAACACAATCCATTGTTAAAAACATAATTAAAAATCCGCAAGCAGTTTTATTCATCACTGCAGAGTAAATAAAATAGTGTTTTACCCAATAATTGAATTCAAACAAGCTTTCAAACAGTTTGAATTATTCAGTAAATCATACAGTAGAACCAATAGGCATATAACAGAATAAAAAGTTTGGTTGTTTTTTTCCCCCGATCCGGTTTTCGTCCCAACCAACTTTTCGTATATACTTGAAAATAAAATTACATATGAGCATTGCATGATTGAAAGGAGAATCCGTTTTATCCTATCGAAATCTCACATATTACCTTATCATTATCACCTCATAATCAAAATTTGTTATTAAGATTAGTACATTCATATTCATTGTATATTATGTCTATAATTTAAGTATAATGTATTATTTTTTTGTCTAGTCTTATAATTAATAAGACTAATTATAATTAATAACTATTAGAATTATTATTTTTAGAAACTGCCTTTTAATTTATTGTTATTGCACATTTTAGTTTTTTATAATTATTTTATTTTATTTTTGAACCGTAAGACATTAAAGTTCCTTTCATGTACTTTCAAATATTATTCCAAAGGGACTTGTCCCAGGATAAATAAATAATTTAAGATTATTATTTTATAAAATAAATATATTAATAATAACTATAATAAATATCAAATGACAACTTATAACAACTAAATGACAACCAGCTTCAATATTAAATCTTTAACATATAAAAAATAGAAAAAATATTTATACTAATAACAATTATAAAAAGTTAAAATATATATAAAAATATGCACATCTATGTCCCTTCAGCGATCCCTGCTCCACCCGCTACCAGTAAATGTGGTGGTGTATGATTCCCTGATGATGTCATGTGTAAATACAAATTGAAATTTAAAAGTGAATTTGATAAAACATCAAGTAAATATGCTGTAAGATAAAATAAATGAAAAAAAAAGTAGTGAACTTGCACAAGTGCAAAAGGTAATCCAAATCAGAAGGTCTTATTTCCAGACACCTCGGAGGAATATCAGAAATAGAAAAAGAAGCAAGGATTGAAACTAGTGCATTTGAGTGGGAATGGAGATTGTCATGGAAGGAGTTATATCGGATTCGGGCCAAATCAGCAACATATGAAACAATATGTCTTTATGTATGAGTTTATTCATGACAAGAAGTGTTGAGGAATTTGGATTGTAAGAATTGGATACAGAACGAATACAATGGATAGCAGTGTCAGATCTGTGTGAATAGCAGATCTGTTTCTTCGGGATAAGCGGAATATTATTAAAAGCTACAGAAAGACAGGATGTTATAAGTTTACTGCGAAGAGTAAAGGCTATTTAGTGGGATTTGGTTGAATTTATTTTAATTCTCCAATTCTGAAAATATACATAAGGGTCTCTGAGTTTGCATTAAAGAGTTTGAGAGGCAATAACAGGATTATTATATACTGATAGCACACAAGTGTCATCTACGTCAGGAAGGGAAGTGTTAGGATGGGGATATCGGGATATAAGCTCTATAGGCTGTGTGAAGAATGAGTCCAAAGATGCTGATTTTAACAACACCAACAGTCTGAGTAAAAAGGAATGAATAGCAACTTACATTCGCATTAATAAATCAAAACTTGTTTCACGAATGTCAGAATTTCGAATATGCTTGAGCACTTAGGCGTTATACGTAGTTCGTACGTAGCCTAAATTGTTAATTCTCGATTTGCTATATATATATATATTAACTTAATCCGAAGGCATTAGTAATAATTCATATTTACTAAAAATATATTAATATTAAATATATACATAAACTCTCTCTCTCTCTATTGTTGAGTTGAGTGTGGGCCAAGGTACTGTAACTATCTCCTAATCCCTACCCAGTGTCAGCCTTCAAGTTATAGTTAGTAATAGTGCCTAGTATCAGTTATATAACTTAAATTATAACATCAAGGATTATAATTTAGTTAAAATTCAAAATCAAATTTATTTCGTAAAAATAAATAAAACTAAAACTCGTCGTGCTAATGAAAATGAACAGGTCTCAGGTGAAACTAATAAAAGTATTGCTGCAATATCACGTGAACATGATGAGGCGATACAGGTCATTATAAGAGAAGAAATTAAACAAAAGCTATTATCGCCGGAATTTATTGCTTCTCTAACTACAAAGGTGATGACAGTTATTCGAGGAGAAGTTTCTAACCTCATCAAAATCGAGGTAGAAAAGAAAACTAAATCTTTTAAAGGTGAAACAGAAAAGCTAAAAGATGAGATAGAAAAACAAAATCAAATCAGAAGGGCAGGTTGTTTGGTAATTCCTAGAAACAGTGAAATAGATATTTCGAAAAAAGAAAATATAGTCCAGCTTACATCTAAAAAATGGGACTCGACATACCAATCACAGACTCCGAGTTGCTATCGATCGAACAAAGAGTAATGCAAAGTCTGTATTACTTGAATTAAAAAATATATACCAAAGAAACCTAGTTTATTTTGCAAAATCTAAACTAAAAGACACTGGCGTTTCAATCCACGAAGACTTGGCGCCCACGCGACGTTTATTGTATAAACGGGCAAAGGAGGCTTTTGGTTTCAAGGAGGTCTGGACAAATAATGGCTACATTTTAGTAAATCAGAACTGAGAAAAGAGAAAAATACGTACGGCTTGAGATCTCGCAAACCTTCTCAAATTATAACCGCACTAGGCTTTGTTTGTCATTATCATATTACTACCCGCTATGCAGGTTAATTCAATTTATAAATCACATAAATCATGCAATAGTAACACATTTACTGCCTGAACTGACTGAAAATAAACAAAGTCCCGATTAAATACAAATAAAATGAAGACCTACCTCATAGGATCGCCAGTAATGCAGTTAAGAAAATGAATGAATAATCTAAACCATAGCATCAAGCTCCAATCAATTCATTATGCACCATATAACAGGAGAAAAAAAAAAAAACGCACTGCCCTTATGAAGGAGCCAACACAACTAACTTAAGGTTACAGAGATATGATCACATAAAGGTCTGTTATTAAAATATTGTTTACTAAGTCACTGACAAATCTGTTTATATTATTGTTTCAATAGATTGGCAATTACTACTTTCTCAATAGCATAAATATTTACGTAACTCATTCACGAAAGCTGTAAACGTTTTTTTTTTGTTTTGTTTTTTATTACTTATTCATGTACCCTTCTTTTTAAATACTTTTATACAATTATTAGAATCTTAATATTGTTTCGTTTTATTTCCATGTATGTACATCTGCAAATATTAGATCGAATAGACTTTTCAAGATCTATGTTGTTCTTTACCAAGTCAATGATTACAATGATTTGAAGGAATCATAATTTAAAATTTCTGTTATTATAATGTTACTTTAAGTTATTACATTTAGTTATCTGCTTAAAATCTTACTAATTTATTTAATTTCATGGTCTAAACTCTCAGGTTTTTCGAGAGATTCTGCCTACATGTATAGTCCTACTAATCAACATACCATCATAAAAGTATATTTACTTCATTTTATTTGATTACAATTATTATTATTTTTAAATTTCCCTTTCTTTTTCTATTCTGCTCAACTCTATAATGGACGTAGAGCTAAAGTTCGTATAGATATATTTTTTAAATCAAATATTTATTCTTTTGAATCGAAATATATCAAATTTTTTATTTATTTTTTTTAAATATAATAATAATAATGGTATGTGATAAACTGCACTATTTAAGCAGTATTAGATCCTTCCAATGTGATAAGATAAATTGAGGGAATGTAAGGAAAGTATGGGGATTATGTTTCAATTTTCTTCTCAATTAACTTAGTCCTAAAACACTGTATAATCGTTGCAATGGGTGATTGAATAATATAAAGGACTATTCACAAAAACTGTATTATAAGTATCTAACTGCTAAATATTATTATATAGTCAATACGTTTAATACTCTTATACCACATTTAACATTCATTCATTTAGTTTTTATTTATTTCTGTATATTTTATGTCTGTTTTTCTGTGTGTATATATATATATATATATATATATATATATATATATATATATATAATATATATGTATGTATGTATGTATGTATGTATATATATATGTTATGTATCTAGGCCATCATGATATAATGTTAAATCTAGTTAATTGTAATCAATATAATCGATTCATTCATGTAAATGATAAAATAAAGTTAGTATTAACAGTGCAGCTGGAGTGATAACATATAACCTAAATTTAATTAAATTACTTTAATTACAATTTACGTCTATTATTTAACTGGTGCCGAAACCCGTAGTAAGGCAGAATATCATCAGCATTTTCGTACGTGAGTCACTATTCTAAATTAAAGTAAGCTGAAAAGAGGTTCGATGCCTACGAACCAAGATCAAGCTGCAAAGGTTCAAGATAAACGAATGGACGAAAATAACAACCTAAACTCAAACTCGGAGCTAGTGCAATTGGAATGGGTAAGGGTCAGAACTGCGACGGCTACATACCTAAAAAATTCAATCGCAGAACTGGAGAGATTCGGTGGTGAATTAGGACACCTCAACCATTTTCTTAAAAGAGGAAACCAGATCCACGAATTGATTGAAGCGAGAATTTCAGCAGGGTTGGTAGATCCGTTGGATGCTACTGAAATTCGAGCATCGTTAATCGGTAGGGTTAGAAGAAACGTTCTAACTATAAACCATATACAATCAGACGAAATGACTTCGTGGGAGGAAGTTACCAAACGACCGAAAAAGGCTTATGGAGGAGGACGCTGGACACCAGAGGAAGATGTATACAGACTCTTCACTGAAGTTAAGACATTTGGCCAAACGGACTATGACTTAGCAGAGAAAATGCTTACGCAATACACAGCCATATCAGAGAAATTAGTTGAGACGGTAGGACAGACAGAGGCTGCCCATCAGCTGGAAATATTTGAAAAGGTGCTAAAGGTACAATTAGAAAAAAATGTATCTTTAAAAGAGAAGCTACCTACAAATAAGTCTTTTGTTGAGTGCATCAGGGACGTAATGACAAAGGTGCCAGAGAAGAGGAGGAAAATGATTTTCAACCATGGAGGAAGGTTACTTATAGAAATAAGAAAAACTATAGGGAAAACTTCAATTATAGGTCGGAGGCAACAAGATTCACTAAATTCGAACCTAAAAAAAATCTTCGGGGCGTTAAGGAAACACCAAAGAACCCTCGGGGATTTAGAAGAGAAGAGTCTCGTAGATGTTACGAATGTAACCGTTCAGGACACATAGCCGCTAACTGTCCTTCGGTTAAGTGCTTTGAATGCGGAGAAAAAGGCAACATTGCTAGGGCCTGCCACTGGATTTACAGACGTAATCAAGCCCTAGAACCAATGAAGGTGAATGCTCACCGAACGAGACGTTCGAGAGTCGTTTCGAGTGCAAGTTCAGATGAATATTCTGAAAGGAGTTCAACCGAAGAAGACGACAAGAAGTCCTGTTGGAACAATGTGGCCGGAAGATCAAGTGAACACATGAATAGGAAAAACAAGCCTAATGAAACAATACGCGGAGCGAATCTACCATCTGAAGAGGTGAGGGCAACCCACAAGGGTTAGTAAACAGCGTATGCAGAGTGTGGAAGAGGTTGCCCATAGTGGAGGGGCGTGGTGATGGTTTGAGAGCGCTCATTGATACAGGGAGTACCAGTACCTTGGTAAGTAGAGGGGTGTTGAAGAGGTTGGATAAGGAGTATGAGCTCAAGGTATGTAAGTGTTCTGTTATCACTTAAGTGGTCCGTGTAATGTATTGGGGGAATATGTATGGGATCTAGAGAATTTTACAGGAAAAAAGGTTAGCGCATTAGTTCACGTGTTGGACTAATCTTACTGATCAATATGATATTTTAATCGGGTGCGATGTACTAGATCGAGTGGGTTTTCATATGCAAAGTAAGAGCGGGAGTTGGAAAATGACAGTAGGAGCGAAATTGTATCTCGGGAAATTAAAAACCACAGGGGACGATCATCGTGTAGAGGTAGTGCGTACCGAGGTATCCGAGGTAGGATTGCTCTTGTCCGAGTTCAGTGATATCTTTTAGAAGGAGGGTTGTCCATTGCCCGCGACTAGAAAGACTACACACGAGATAATATTAAAGGAGAACAAAGTCTCCTACACGAAAGGTCGGAGATATCCGCAAGCATATGATGTCAATGAAAAAGTCCGAATTTACAATATGAAATAGAACGGGCTATTTGACAAGCACGCGCCATTGAAGACCTACAAGAGGCGGAAAACAAGGCCATCTCCCTGGATGTCTAAGAGTATCAAGTCCTTGATGGCTAGGAGAGACTTTTTTTTCTGGATGTCGACATGAGGCGGTTCCATAGAAGATTCAATGCAGTATCGGCACTAGAAAAACAAGGTAAAGACTGCTGTGAGAGATGCTAAAAGAAAATGTTTATCTAAAAGCTTAAACAGCTGTTCCGTCAGTGAAATTTGGAAACAGTTAAGAGATCACAGAATCATCGAGGTGAAGATAGATGAAACTGATGTCCATTGCAATCTTGAAGATCTTAACCAGTTCTTTTCATACTACCCGAAGGATCGCAAACAACAGATGAATATAAGCTTACCTAATAATGAAGATGTAGACGACATAGTTTTCGAAGAGACCTGCGAAGATGATGTTGCCTGGAGTTTGAGTATGGTAAAGTCCGGTGCAGCAGGAGATGATGGTATATCAAAAGCTATGATAGGTAAGTTCGATAATAACAAAGTGATTGCAAATATTTTAAATGCATCCTTGCAGCAGTACAGGTTCCCAGATGCGTGGAAACGAGCCATCATAAGACCCATTCCTAAAAAGTCAAAGCCCAGAGAACCATCAGATTACCGTCCGATCGCTGTGTTGCCCGTTAAGTCGTAATTTCTGGAGAGGATAGATGAAAGGGATCTAAGGAAATTCTTAGAGGACAACTGTTTGCTGTAACCACACCAATCGGGATTTAGACTGGGACGCAGCACATGCACAGCACTCCACACCATTTTGACGAACATCTGAAGAGCAATGGACGATCGAATGACATCCATATTCGTATCACTAGATTTCACAAAGGCATTCGATTCGGTCGACCATGATATGCTTTTAAAGAAGATTGGTAGCTTTGTTGTTGGCGAACCAGTCCTGCATTGGCTAAAGTCATACCTTAATAGACGAGTACAACAGGTCAAGACTTCATGTGATGCGTCGGGGTGGATGGAGTGCGGCTCAAGTGTAACACAGGGTTCCGTTCTGGGACCACTACTATTTCTTGGTTATGTCAATGATATAGGTGGCAGGTGATATATGTATTTGGGCCTCAGCGTTGCCTGAGGATATGTTCTCAACTATACAGAAGGTTAATGACGATTTAAACCAAGTTCAGCTCTGGACCTGCTCTAATAGACATTGCCTCAACGGCCGGAAATCTCGCTCGATGTTGATTGGCAGCCCCAAACTAGTAGTAAAGGCTGAGAAGGATGTTGTGCTGCCTCCGCTGGTGATTCATGATCAGGTTGTCCCGCGTTATAACAAGATGAAACTCATACGTGTGATGATCAGCAACTCCTTATCATGGCGCCATCATGCTGGACTAGTGGTGAGCCGAATCTACGGTGTCTTGCACTCCCTCTCGCGGTGGAAACGGCTATTAATATACACGGCTATATCTGTTTAATTTTAAACTCGATAGCTTTCAATAATTATAATTAAAGATGTTTTATAAATTATTTCCGATTGAATAATAACGTAAACGAACTTAAGGTTATTAAGTATTCTCAAAAATGTCATTATAAAGCTTATTAGCATAATATTAGGAATACCCCTATGTTTGTATTTAATTAACAATTGGCAATGTAAATGAGTGTTTATTAATTCATAAAAAATTATTTTTTTGTATAATGTGTAATTTTTCATACAACGCCGCTTCAGATACTCATGTTAGGATTAAATATATTCTACATTTAAACTGTTTTAAAACTTATTTATCAATTATTTTACAGATAAAATTTGATCTATTATAAAGAAAAACTAAGTTAATAGCATTTCGATCTCCTAAGCTTTCTGTAAACATCTGTTCGATTATATACATATGTTGTAAACAAAAGTTTTAAGCAATATAGAAACGTTTTAATTAAAAAATATTAATAAATTATATTATAAATAACGACTTGCTTCAAAGAACTAAATAATTCTTAAAGTTAAATCAAAGTATCCTCAAGTTTAACAGAGCTCATATCAGCTTCCACATTTCAGGTCAAAACTTTAACCAGCGTTTTAATTTATGCAAAAAAAAAAAAAAATAATAATAAGATAATTATTCTGTTTTATTTTTAATCACATCTATGTAATATATTCTAATTTTTGTTAAACGTATGTTTATGTATATACATATAAAATACACATATATGTATGAATAAATAATTACATATACTTTTCCTAATCAGAAAAAGGCTCAACAACTTTGATTATATATTTCTAATTTTATTGTTTAATATAAATAAATAAGAATAAATTTCTAAGGTTAATAGCCTGTAATTGACCCGTAATGTTTTCTTCTTTAAATATATGTATTTATTGTTGATTTTTTTATTTCGGAAAGATAGTCTTGCTTTCTGAAAAAAAATTCTAATTTCCTGCCAAGAATTAGATATTGTTAAGAGATAAGATATCGATAAGTAAGCCAAAAATTAAATATTTATTTAAGTTTCAAGCAAAAAACTAAACCTTAGGAAAAAGTGACAATAAGTTCCCCCACATTGTTTTTGTAATGGTACATAGGTTGTTTGCGTGAGTCATAAATCGATTAAATAACAAGAAAATTTAGTTTTCATGCCTAGATTTTAAAGGGACATTATTATGCAGAGTGTAATAGGTGATATCTGTAAACATATGTTCGATTTTATACATAAGTTGTAACCAAAAGGTTTAAACGATATAGTAACGTTTTAAATTTAAAAAAATATTAATAAACTATATTAGAAATAACGACTGGTTTCAATGAACTAAATAATTCTTAAAGTTAAATCAAAGTATCCTCAAGTTTAACAGAGCTCATATCAACTTCCACATTTCAGGTCAAAAATTTCATTTTTTTCATGTTTAAATTTATGTGTAGTAAGAAAAAATTAAGAATGGGGCAAAAAAGATTATTCTATATTATTTCAACTGACAAAAAATCTACAAAAAATAAAATAAGAGAATTTTACTCTGTTTTACCCCGTTGCACAGTGGTTTCAAACGCACTTTTTCGGGACAAAAGTTTCCACTGGTCGTTTTATTTAAGATTTATACGCCAGTTTAACGTCATTTTATTCCTCAGCAAATTAACTTTCAATGTTATGATTGGCATATTTTTAACTCATTTTCATATCATGAATATATATAGATTTTGTCGAAAATTTCAGAGAAATGTTTCTTTAACCAATTATTCTTAAATACATCATTATATTTCTATATTTCCTACATTTAACTTTGTTTGGTATGTTTAAGTAAACTTTCGATTTCATACATTGACTTAGTGATTTTTTTAAGAATTTTCGAATTTTTAAGAATTATTTTAAATACCTCAATATATGCAAAGTGCAAAATGCTTTATATTATATACTATAAAACAATATAAGTTAAAAAAACATTTCTCTGAAATTATTGACAAAACCTATATGATATTCATGATATAAAAATGAGCTAAAAATAAGCCAATCATACCATTGAAAGTGTATTTACTAAGGAACAAAATGACGTTATAATGGCGGATAAATCTTAAATAAAACGACCAGTGCAGACTTTTGTCCCGAAACAGTGCGTTTGGAACCACTGTGCGTTATGGCAACAAGACATAATAACCTGTTTATAGCAAGTAGGCCTGACAACAAAATTCTCGAATTTCATATTTGATCAACTTTTTCAATTATACTGCACGGCTTTACCTCATCTGGCAGAAAAAAAGAAAAACACTAAAACGATAACCAATTCAGGCTGTAGAAAAAATCGCCGAAGGCTACCGAGATAGGGAAATATCTAATCGCCCCAGATCTGAACGAATTAGGTTCCGAAGTAGATCTTTTGACGGAAATATGTAAACGATCTCTTCGAGGCTAATCGGAATCAACATGACGGAAAATAATCTCTATTTTAAATTAAATAAGGTTCTGCGCTTGCGCTAGTTCATTAACATACGTCGTTATATCGTCTCTTCTTTATGAACAGTTTTTAGTGTGTAATAATTGTTTTTATTACATATAAACAATGAGTGATTGTGCAACAACATTCGTTGTCAACAATGGACTAATCCTACTGACTGTAAGTAGTAATATTTACGATTACTTAGTTGTCGTATGAAGTAGAGCTGAGAAGCCTTATCTTTTTCGCCATATTGCGATCCCCACTCAGCTTCCTCAGCTTGCCAGTCTTCCACTGACCCCTGGAGGGGCAACGTCGCGCTCCGGACAACAAGGTCAAGGTCGCGCGGACGTATTTTTTTGTTTTATTTTTTATTATATTTTTATTTTTATGTATCAATGAGATACTACCACCAAGTCATGGCGGGAAAGGCAAGCATTAAACGCTCCAGGTCAGCTGGCTCTTCTGCTTCCCCGGTCAAGCAAAGGCAAAGACGTAATAACAAACGCCCTACGCCCCCCTCATCAGCTGCTTCTAACGAACAGGAACCACAACCCGGGACTTCATCGCAAGGGATGACTGAGGAGTCTCCCTTTTTTACTCCTAACCCCTACCAAGTACTCCATATCGAGAAAGAGGTCATGGAATCAGAATCTACACCGAGAGATCCCCGCTCTCCTCCCATATTTGTTAAAAATATACGAAATTTTCAACTCCTATGTACCCAATTAAATAAAATCATTGATAGCAAAAGCTACACATGTCTAACGCGAATCAATGACACAAAAATATCACCCGATTCAGCTGATGTGTACCGCAAAATAGTAAAATATCTTACTGAAACAAAAGCTGATTTTCACACTTATCAGCTAAGAGAGGAGAGGGCATTAAGGGTGGTAATAAGAAATTTACACCCCTCTACACCAGCTGAGGAAATAAAGGAAGAACTGACGTCTCTTGGGTTCAAAGTGCGTCAGATAACTAATGTCATGAAAGATATTATAGAAGAATCAGGTGACAGGAGTAAAATTCCTTTACCTCTATTTTTTGTGGACTTAGAACCGTCTCCAGGAGTAGAAAAAATTTATGAAGTGGAAAAACTCTATTACACGAGAGTAAAGATTGAAAAGCCATATGTAAAAAGAGACATTATACAATGCCACAATTGTCAAGCATACGGCCACACGAAAACGTATTGCCACCACATACCGCGCTGTGTTAAATGTGGTGAAGAGGACAAGTCTGAGCAGTGCAATAAATCACGTATAATCCCAGCAGTTTGCGCTCTGTGCCACAAGGGACATCCGGCAAATTACAAAGGCTGCGAGATTTACAAGAATCTCAAGACAAGATTTCTGAAGCCCCAGCGCCAAGAGGAGACTAGACCGAGGAGAAACCCATCAAAATTCGTCGACCCGACAGTTTCGTTCGCCCAACAACTTGGTGGTGGTGACCAGTCTACTCAGTGTGAGGCCACGCCGGTTCAACATACACTCAAACATCCCGAACCTGAATCTCAACCACCTCAAAATTTTAATTCTCAAAAACTTCCCCAGCATCAAATTTCTCCTATCCCTCCTCCATCAAATGTCACAGACCTCACCAGTTTAATGACATCATTCATCTCAGAAATAAAATCAATAGTTATGCCTCTGATATCAGTCCTAACAAACCTAGTATCAAATTTAATTCCTGCCTTGAAAAAGCCCTAAATGATTCCATCCAACTCCATTTCCATTCTCCTCTGGAATGCGAATGGTGTTCGAAATCATATTAATGAACTAACTTTATTACTACACGACAAACGTATTGACATAGCTCTTATCACTGAAACACGACTAACTAACAAACGATCATTCAACATCCCAGACTACCAAATATACCGAACTGACCATCCCGATGGAACAGCTCATGCCGGCACTGCTGTCATCATCCATCGCTCCCTCTCCCATAATTTATTACCCTTACCAGTACATAACTTCCTCCAAACCACTGCTGTAATTATACAAACCCGTCATTTTCCTATAACAGTAGTTGCAGCATACTCTCCTCCAAAAATACCTATTTCCGAATTCCAATTTAATTTATTCCTTAATTCCTTAGGGCATCATTTCCTCATAGGTGCGGACTTAAATGCCAAACACCAGCAATGGGGAGCCAGAACTACAAATTCTCGCGGGCGAACATTGCTGTCTGCACTCTATTCCACTCACTGTAATATCCTCTCCCCCGATTCCCCTACCTACTGGCCTACTGATCCTCACCGTAACCCTGACCTCCTCGATTATTTTATCCACAAAGGGCTAGGACCTTTAAATCATTCCGTTTCCCGGCTCGATGACCTTTCCTCCGATCATAGCCCTCTTACCCTGACTCTCTCATTATCTCCTATTCCGAAACTCCCTCCACCATCATTCCTAAGAGGCCCAGTTAATTGGAACCTCTTCTGCGAAATAATAACGGATGGAATAGACCTCAGAGTATCCCTCAAATCTCCACAAGATCTTGATGATGCGGTTGATTCCTTTACTACCCTTATCCAACAAGCAGCCTGGAATGCATCTTCACCTTCTCCTTCCCCAAAATACTACCAGAAGAATCCTATACCCCAAAACCTCCTAGATCTAATCCATACCAAACGACGCTCTAGAACCCTCTGGCAAAGAACCAGGCACCCAGACGATCGTAAATCCTACAATTATTACACCAAATTAGCTAAAAAGAAATTAGATACCTTTCGATCCCAATCCTACAATTCCTATCTTTCTTCACTATCTATCTGCGACAATTCCCTCTGGAAAGTAACCAAAAAAGTTCTTAAATACCAATTCATCTCCCATCCCATCCGACGTGAAGATGGATCCTGGGCTTTGTCGGATGAGACTAGAGCGGAAGAATTTGCCAAATACCTTTCTAAAGTTTTTATTCCACACCCCGAGCTCAATCCTGCTCATACAGCTAACGTAAAGGAATTCCTCTCCTCTCCAATTCCTCTCTCTCCACCCCCTAAAGCTATTAACCCCTCTGAGGTCAAATTCCTTATAAAGAAACTAAAACCTCGAAAAGCTCCTGGCTACGACCTCCTCAATTCTAAGATCCTTCGTCAACTGCCCCAAAAAGCAATTATATTCCTTACCTACCTCTATAATAGTATCCTCCGTACAACCCACTTTCCTTTGGTGTGGAAACACTCCATCATTCTCCTTTTTCCCAAACCTGGTAAACCTCCCAACAACACCTCATCCTATAGGCCTATTAGTCTCCTTCCGATCCTTTCAAAAATCTTTGAAAAAATCCTTCTCAAGCGTATCCTACAGTTAATTGAAATTCCTTTCCACCAGTTCGGATTCCGCTCACAGCACTCCACTGTACAACAAGGCCTACGAGTGGTTGACCATATATCCTTTGCACTTGAAAACAAGCAATATTGCACTGGTGCCTTTCTGGACGTTGCTCAGGCATTCGACCGGGTCTGGCACGATGGCTTGCTTTTCAAACTAAAAACCCATTTACCACAATCCTTGTATCTAATCCTACAATCCTACCTTTCAAACCGTTCCTTCAGAGTCCGCTCTGGTTCAGAATTTTCCAATAGTTACCTGATCGAGGCTGGTGTACCTCAAGGCAGTGTCCTAGGTCCTGTCCTCTATCTCCTATTTACAGCTGACATACCTACGGATCCTGATACCTTCTTAGCAACCTTTGCCGACGATACTGCCATTTTCTCAACCCAATCAGATCCCGAAATTGCATCTTCCTTTCTACAGAGACATCTATCCTTGATTGAATTTTGGTGCGCTAATTGGCGTATCAAAATTAATGAATCCAAATGTAAGCACATCACCTTTACCCTTCGCCGCAGATCCTGTCCACAAGTCAATTTTAACTCCATACCCCTTCCCTGCTCT
Source organism: Piezodorus guildinii (assembly GCA_023052935.1). NCBI lineage: Eukaryota > Metazoa > Arthropoda > Insecta > Hemiptera > Pentatomidae > Piezodorus > Piezodorus guildinii. The sequence goes on from CM041293.1 coordinate 71,972,411, forward strand.
GACACAGTCCGGTATCTGGGATTCTTACTAGACAAAAGACTAACGTGGAACCCACACACTCGACTTAAACGACAAGAACTCAACAGACGATACGGCCAACTATATAGACTACTAAACAGAACATCAAAACTTTCTGTTGCTAATAAACTATTAATTTACAAGACGATTCTAAAACCGATATGGACCTACGGACTCGAACTGTGGGGGACAACTAAATTTTCGAACATCAGGCGTATCCAATCCTTTCAGTCCAAAGTCCTTAGAACAATAGTCAATGCTCCCTATTATGTTACTAACAAGACCTTACACAATGATCTGAATATCCCATTTGTCCTCGATTTAATCCCATCTAAATTCCTAAACTTCCACCAGAGGCTAACTCACCTTCCTAATCCTTTATCCCAATCCCTATCTAGCTCCAGCCATCCCTATAACCCTCCTCGTAGGTTGAAACGGCAGTGGCCTAGAGATCTCTTATAACAAAGCAATGCTGAGTGTTGGCAATGGCCAGCTTCTCCACTCACGCCTGAGAGTCTGTGGCTCTAGCGCCCTCTCTCAGTCTCCACTGGCTTATTAGACCGGTGACGCGACTGACTGAGAGGCGCTGGGATCTCCTAGCCTTGGGCCCCGACGCCCACTTGTGGGAGTCGGGGTTTAATTCGGAGTTCCCAGGGGCAGTATGTAAATATTGTATATATATGTATGAATGTGACCAAGATTATTATTATTTATTTCTTTTATTTTATTTTTATCTTTATTTACGGTTATTTATTCTTCTTTATATTTTATTTATTTCTATTTATTTTGTATTCATTTATTTTTATTTCTTTATTTTGTGTACATAAGGAATGAATGAACTCTAATATCACTAATTCTTATTGCCCAAGATTGTGGCAGATTGTATTATTTCTAAATAAATAAAGGTTAAAAAAAAAATAAAAAAAAAAAATTTTAAATTAAAATTTATTTTCTACCGTTATAAATCTCAAAGTTATTAACTTGATAACTTGTTATCAACGATAAAAAAAAAAAGTAAATATATAAGTTGAACGAATGAGTTCTCTAACGAAAAGAGAAAATTGCAAAAATATTATTTTAATGCAATTTTTCGTTTTTGAACATAAAAACAGCAAAATAGATGTGTAATATACTGTTGGTAAGCTACAGATTTTAGGAAAATATTATACTATAAAAATTCATGTAAAAGTTAATAAAGAGCTTTGGAAAGCTAATAATTTAAAAAAGTATTATCTAATACACAAGGGCTTGTTAAAGTTAATAGAGAGTGATAAAAAGCAGATAAAACGAACTGATTAATATTTCAGATAATAATATAATAGATTTTTTAATAAAACACATGTTTCTATAGAAATGCAATTTAATTAATTCTTTATTAGTTTCACTTATTTTATCTTTAACTGTATTTAAAAATTCGTTAATCGATTTTAACAACGGCAGTAAGTGAAAGTCGTGGGTTGCCCGCACCAGATTTTTTTTCAAGATAAAGGTGTCTTACTTAAATTTAAAAAGGACGATAATGGAAACAATATGAAACTGAACAATAAACAAAAAATTAGTTTTACTTTGTGAGAAATTGCAGAACTTCTAAGGATTTATTCTTAAATACGTGGTTCGAAGAATCAAGACTACCTTTAAAATAAGGCTCTTTAATCAATACATTGCTGGACACAGGAATACATTATTTTTTTAAATAACTTAATATTAGTAGTTCAACTATTACGGACTGGGGAAATATGTTGAGAGTTTGAGCCTACAGTTTAATAAATAATCCTGTTCAAATAGGAGGGGGAAAACGACTGTAGGTAAAGAAGAATCTTGTTTTAGTAAAAAAAAACAAAAAAAAAAAAACAATGTTGGAAGAATGTGCCCTAATCAGTGGAGTTTTTGGGGTATGTGTAAGGAATGCAAATTGTGTTTTCTTTATGCAGTACCTGATAGGACATGAGAAACTCTTCCAAATTGTCTAAAAGACCAGGAACAATGATTATTTCGGATTTTAATCCGAAATAATCGTCTAACCCTTTATATGCCTTCCTGTAGGCATATAAAGGGATAGTTGAAACATTAAATTCTATATCTGTGGCGGTCGTGAATAAGTGGTTAAGTCAAAATCTTTAATTTTACAGGTGAACGACTTAAAGTTTTACGTAATACCAAAATAGAGTTATTAATTACAGCATTCTTTCGACCTAAAATTTTTTCCACCTAGAAATTTCTTTTATTAATTTAACACGACGTAAGAGAAGGTCTGAGAGAGCGATACGTAAAGTTAACTCATTTTTTTATATAACTCGAGTTATCTAGTTTTTCACGACCGCCACAGATATATTACGTAGACTTTTCAGCGAATCATTCAAAAAACATTTGAAGACATGAATGCTTTCCAGTTAAAATTCATGTTTAGTTTTTTTCTCAATGTCTTTCTATTAAATTTTAAAAAATATTTCATTTAACTGTCCTCTTTTTAACCTAATCATATGTTAGTTAAAGCTCTTGCTTTTACAGTAATCATTTGGTGATAAAATGTAACTGGCAGTCTTGAAGTAAAAAAACAAACAATATTTGAGTCGAATATTTCTGATTGACGAATAGATAGAATGGAAGAAAAAAAACCCGTTAACTTTTAAGAGGTCAAACGATTCAATCCCTTACCACCTCTGAAACCTTTAGAGCAACGCTAATGGAAGTACTATTCTATGGTTCGAAGACTTAAAGCTCATCCATTCCAGCTTAATTTAATGCTAACCTTTCTTTCATCAGAACTAACCTCTACCAATAAAAATACACGTATGATGTACTTATGCGTTTGGAAGCTTTAATATAAACCGAAAATTTGCCACTCAATAAAAAAAAGTAACTGAAAAGGAAATATTTAAGGCTGCAAATAAATTACGGGTTTAAAAATATGAAATGAATAAGTACGAAGAACATCATCATGATATGCCCTAAAGGCAAAAATAAAAATAATAATAATAAATAAAAGTTAATACTTATAAAACGTTTGAATAATTACATAGATGGAAACATTTATTTTAAATTATATAATCTATTAATAATTGATATTATATACTACAATTACCTAGTTATATCACTCTCTACAATCGTTTACAATTTTGCATACTTAGCTTTCTAACGATATATTATGCATTTATTCTTATTCTTACTATTACTACTCTTACTTACGAATGAATAAAAAAATTAAAAAACATGTTGATGTTTTCTCCTTCAATTGGTTATCACTTCTTGTATATTGCCCGTTTTTATCAATTTAAAAAAAAAAAAAACTCGGTTGTGCCCTCGGGCCTCGGCGACCTAAACGTGACAACCTCAACGTTACCGACAAACATAAGTAATAGATGATATTAGTAAATAAATAATGATGCATGAATAATTAGTACAATTTATTTTTTCGACCGTATATTAACGCGTCACAGACACTACCCCCACTCCTTGACGACCAACTCTGACTCTTCCGCATGCGCACACGTACATGGTAACAGGACACAACTTTTTCGTTCATGCACCCATCAATTTATAAGACGTTGTCACGTCAAAATGGTTAATTTTCTCGACTCTACAGAATTAAAGGTACTTCAGAGAAATAAAATTTAAAACCGGCATACGCAGACGATACATCAATCATAGGAAAACATCCTAATCCTACGCACTCCTCACAGACCTACAACACCACTTAACACAATTCCATGACTGGTGCAAAATTCAAATTAATCAGGACAAATTCCAACATATTACTTTCACTCTTCGACATAGCACCTGCCAAAAAAAAAAAAAAAAAAAAAAAAAAAAAAATAGTATTAAAATCGGTCACACTATTTCATTTATAATGAAACCTAGATTATGTTAAAAGCAATTAAAGTTTTCATCGATATAGCGAGTTTAATCAAAGTCGTTAGAGTTGCCATTTTTTTGCTCTTCTTGGTTCATCAACTTTGGTTAAAAAGTTGCTATTGACATGTTTGGCTTAAAATTATTTTAAATATACAATGTCAGTATTAAAGTTAAACTAGCAACACCCACATAATTAGGTCATTTGAACTCAGGAGACCCTAAAACGTGTTTTTCTAGTGAAAACTCTTCTTTTATTTATGTTAATTTTATTTATTTTGTTTTAATTTATAACTGTTTGGTTTATACATCAAGTAAATTAGCTGTCAAATAGACGCATGAAAAAGACATGAATAGAAAATGCCAATGTTCAGCACTCCACTAGGTAATCACAACTAGAAGGTCATCTTCTCTTCAGACGCCTAGAGTGATATCAGGAATTGAAGAGAAAGAAAGGATGGAAACAAGTGGATTACGGTGGGAATGGAGTTTGTCAAGAAATGAAGGTATCTGGTTCAGGTCAATTCAGTGAAAACTTGAATTCAGAAATTCAAAGGAATTACTTTCAATTGCTATATGTTTAATATACAGGAGGTAAGCGGAAGTAAAAAAAAAAAAAGACTTATAAATCTTAAGTCAATGAAACATTTAGGATTGAGATTTACATATTGTGTTGCAGTGTTTGTAAATTTATGATTAAAGCATGTGAATAAACACTTTTATATTTACATTTATTCTATCGCAAAATTCGCAATAGGACTACTTGTAATTTAAAAAAGATTTATTCAATCCCTTTAGTTGTTATATATATTTTTTTTAAATTAAATCTAATTGTATTTGACAAAGCTGATTAGGAAGATAATTAGAAAGATATTTATGGATAAGATAAATCCATTCCTATTTATCGTAATATTAGCTATGTTCTCCCTTCTAATTAACTTTTTATTGTTTAAATCTTATTTAAAAGAATCTAAATTGGTTTTAACAACGAAGGTAGGTGAAAGTCAATTGTTGCATGTATATTTGAACTCTTTTTTTTTTTTTCTCTTTTCATCAACACAACTAACAATATCACCTAAAAAGATGGATAAAAAACAGTAAAAAGTTTATTAAAAGCAAACATACCTTTGACAGCGTGTCTTCAGACTTGGTGATGATTGTTTCCAGAGACTCCCGATGAGCCAGCAACTTCCGGGCCTGGACTTTCCGATAGAAGCTCCTCTCCAGAGTATGCCGGCTCACCGTTCGCCCAAGAACGGATGCAACTTCACCGTGAGCAGTAGAATCAGCTTCAACTTCAGCGAGGAGTCCCTCCCACAATGCAATTAACGCTGTCCTCGGACTAAAATAAAAAAACAAAAAGAGTAATATTTCAGATGATGCTCACAGGTTTAGTTTCATAGTAGATTTGTAGTGTAATTTACTGAAAGGTAACTTATCGAATTAGTTTCTACATTATTATTCTTAATTCAGGGGATATTTTGTACTCATAAGTCTATTTATATGCATTGATTATATATATTCTTGTTATTGATATGTAAGGATTTTTGAAATGCATAGCCTAGATTTTCTTGATGTTTTCCAGCATTGTATAGTTTTAAATTGTGGAAGATGTAGACCATTACAGGACTCAGTAATGTGGAAATGTGAAAGACCTAAAATAAATATCCGTCCAATGAATGTTCAGTCAAATTAAATCGGATCCTTCATCAAATGATCGAAGAAAATTTCTTTATATATTATTTTTTTGGAAGTGTCAGAGAAATTCTTCAATGCCCTTAGGTATTCTAGGCAACCCAAAACATAACTTGAAAGCTTAAACGATTCAAACTTCTACTATTATCGGATTGGTGTAGCCGCGTTGTCAATTCCATTATACATATAGTATTTTTTTGTTATATTTATTTAATCGAATTCCTCTTCCTGCAAGGGTCATTAGAAATTATTTATTTATTTATTTTTTTTTTTTATACAGTTTCAAATTCTGTTGTAAAATTAAGTTCTTTCCAGAAATTCCATTAGGGAATCCACGTATTTTTTGTAGTCCTGGAGTATTTCACAAAGAGTTTCGCCCTTATTCAATTGCTTTCTCAATGCGGTGTATTCTTGACATTCTTTTAATATATGGTTAGCTGGGGCACCACATTCCGAGCATGTAGGGGCTTCTAATACACGAAAAAGGTAGCCGTGGGAGAACTCGCAATGCCCAATCCTTAGGCGACATAGTATTGTATCTTTTTTTCTAGATATCCTGTTGCTTATTATACAGATTTTAATCTATTTTTTCATCCGCAATAGTTTTGAGGTACTGGTTCTCCACCCCTCTTCCCATTGTGTCACTTATAAGGTTTTCGTTGCCTTAACCAGTCTTCCAGAGGAACCTGATCAATGACCTTGACGGGATAAGTCTCGCCCGCTCGAGCAACCAGGAAGAGGCATATACCTTTTCGTTCCCTCTAATGCCGCAATGGAAGAGGACCCAAATGAAAGCTATTTCGCAGCCTTGCTGTGCGTAACAACATGAGATATTTTATATTTAAATATTAGAACATTATGTTTTCATGTTATTTCGCAGTTATATTAGATAAATTCACTTATTAATACAATCTATGATATTCACACTAAGGGAGTTTCTATCTAAATAAACCTGATGTTTGTATGAGGTAAATATAATTAATGCACTCATCTCTCTAACCTTTTGCGCAGTTACATGTATGATCGATTCAATTAATGAGCCACAAACGGTCATCTTTTTGTAATATAAAAACATATGGCATGAAGAGAAGCAAAAGGTATAGCAGAAGAGAGCACACTCCCCACCAATTCTTTCTTTATTGTGAGTACGTTGGTTTAAGGATGGCGTAGAGGAAGAAAAGTTCGCCCTGGGCTGGACGATGAGGCGGGAAAATAGAGAGAAGAACCGAGAAGACGAATATACCAAGATGTGATTATGCAGCCCACCTAAATCTAAATTGTAATCCATAAGCTTTCCCATTTGTTTCAAATACACAATTTTTTTTTCTGCTTTTATTGTGCACTGCAGACTCTTATTAGGCTTATTGTGCGCCCTCCATTCTCCTGTTATTTCGGGCCTTTTGTCTTGGTGAATATGACTAAACTACAGGGGTTAACCAGTTCGCACAACTTAGGGTCTATAATACGGCAAAACAAAAAATGGTAAAACCGTATCCTAGCAATCTCTGGACAACTGCGTATCACATGATATGCAGTTTCATCTTTCTTCTTGCAGAATCTGCAAGAGGGTGAGGCCCCATATGATGAAGATGCTTATTCAGCTGACAGTGTCCTGTTAATAGTCCTGTCACTCTCCTCAGAGTTATCCTGTCCATTGAGAGTAGTGTACAACTTAGCTATTTGCAGGGTTCCTCCAAAAAGATCTTTGAGTTATGCTGATTTCCAGTATCCCTCCAATACTTACTTGATTTATTGCCAGCAGTCGCTTTGATCAAACATTTAGCATAGCTGAGGCTTATTCCACACACAGATTCAGGTATAGAGAGTAACTAAGCAGAATCCCTCTTTGCAAGGCTATCAGCTCTCTCATTGCCTAAAATACCAGAGTGACCAGGCACCCAATGGACTTGGACCTTATTTAGCAGAAAGAGTGTATTGATATTTAATTTACATCAATATTTAATCCTATAAATTTTTTCACTTATACATTATAATACAGTCCACTAGTTCTAGCTATCTCTTGGTATAGGCCTAAACATTCCTCATAATGATGGTTAAAACAAACATTAATAATTATAATTAAAGTTATAGGGGCAAAGATTTCAACTAATTTTGTATAAAAATTTGGTTTCAATTTCGTGATATTATATAAGTCGTTAAAATAGGATTTGATTACTAATAATCCTACTTATGTATTATCACATTATTACTATGTGAATTATTGTCACATTTAAACACCAATTCTGCTAAATTTACTTCTTTTTTTAATCTTATTTTTACCTATAATATATAAGCATAAAGCTGCCATTTTACTTTTTTATTTTCTCATATATTTACTTAAATTGATAAATTATATAAATTGTAATTGTCAATATTTACAGTTTCACTAGTGTCATCGGACAATTGTAACTATTATTTTGTTTACATATGTTATTCTAAAGTTTCATTTCTATTTCTATTTCTATATGAAATGCAGAGTATACAAAGTTCTGAGGGAAGTAATAAAAATTGTCAACGAAAAATACTACATTGTTTTTATACATTTTGCATAAATTGAATATCAAATTATTAGGAAAGCCGAGAACTTTACTTTGTGTGAAGCCACTTACCCATCCTTCCGCAGTTCAGCGTTTTTCTTCCTGTAATTTCCAACTAATAATTGCAGTTCTTCAGCATGATGCTCATACATCTGAGAAAGTTCTTGAGCAAAATCGGACACTGAAACAAACAAAAGATAAGATTTCATTACCAATTGGTTACAATAGATACAATAAAAAAGTTAAAATTATTTTCATGATTATATAAAATCTTTAATATTCTCATTCTATAATTAGATCATACAGTTTTGCAATTAAATTCAAATATGGAAATTAAAATAATTTTAAGGACGTAGAAAAATATCAGTTCACGAGTGTAAATAATGTAAATTCATATCAATTTTTACTTTCACTTACCTAATATATGAAATATATAGTAAGGAACAGTATTGCGATCGTGAAGATTTTCGACGGAAATACACATTTTAGGGTCTCCTGAGTCCAAATGACCAAGTCCCGCAAAAATCCGTGTGTGTGTGTGGATGAAAACGAAAAGTCCTATGAAACTGAAATTTCATATTTGAGACAACCGTCCGAGATGTTACAGAATCTTTTTCATGCAAATCGGGTGACCGGAAGATATACTTTATACAATGCATTTAGCACATTTTTACGATTTTCTTAAGAACGGCTCAAACGATTTTGGTTAAACTCCCTATACTGATGTAAAATTTCATGGGCTTTAATATCATGTAGGTTTCATTCTGATTGAAATAGTACGACAGGGCTTCAATGCAGATATTTTACATTTTCTTCCTATAAAGTACCTTTAATTCTGTATATTCTATAAAAAAAAAAAAAAAAAAAAAATATTATTTTGTTAGCATTGATAATTAACAGCTAAATATGCAAGTAGAGCGAATTTAATAAACAACCAAAGGAGAAAACTGAAAAAAATATTTTGTTAATGCACTTTTTTTTTTTAAACATAAGAACAGTAATACAGATGAATAATATACCGCTAGAAAGCTAAAGATTTTAAGAAAAAACATTGATGAAAAATGGATAAATACATACGATTCGAACCAATTGGATATCCAACGAAAGATAAAAAGAGAAATAAATTTTTCATGCAATTCTTGAGTTTTTGAACATAAAAATAGTTATATAGATGTATTGGGTTGATGCAAAATTAATGCAGGTTTTTAGTAGGTATTGTAAATACGCCATATCTTTACTTTAACCATATATATTTAATCAAAATAATTTCCATCTGAATCAATGCACTTTTGCCAACGTTCAACAAGCTTTCTTATTCCACCAGAAAAAAAATCCAAATCCCTGGACTCAATGAAATCACGAAAAGAATTTTCAATGTCGTCCTGGTTTTGAAAATTTTTCTCCCTCAAAAAGTTGTCCAGATGCCTGAAAAAGTGGAAGTCTGTAGGAGAGAGGTCAGGTGAATAAGGCGGATGTTGGAGAACTTCGTAGCCCAACTCGTGCAGTCTTCGAAGCGTTGGTTGTGCAACGTGTGGTCTGGCGTTATCGTGGAGCAGGATCGGCCCCTTCCGATTCATCAATGCTGGGCAAAGACGTTGCAATTTTTGAGTTCCGAGTTCCGCCGCCATTTCTCGTGTGGTTTTGGTTGGGTCTTCTTCCACTTTTGACCTCAGATGGTCGTTGTCCAGAGCAAGATGACGGCCCCGACCTTCCTTGTCTTCGAGGTCGAAATCTCCTCTGCGAAACTTCTGGAACCGCTGCACCGTGCACTCATTAATAGCCCCCTGACCCCACACTTCATTAATATTATGAGCCGTTTGCGCAGCGCTGCGCCCTAATTTAAATTCGTAAAAATAAATTTGACGAAAATCGCACTTTGACATTTTCGATTCAAGACCTTTGAACACACTGAACAAAACGATTTTACTAAACAAATCTATGGTGAAAGAGAGGGTATTAGATAAGGTTTGTTTTGGTATAATAATGATCAATGTTAGGATTAGCTTTGTTTACACAATTGGAATTAAGATATTGCAATAGAGGAAACCTGCATTAATTTTGCATCAACCCAATATAATATACCGTTGGTAACCTAATATTTTAGAAAAATATCATCTTAGACACAAGCTTGTAAAACTTAATAAAGAGTGATGAAAAGCCGATAAAACTAACTGATTATTTTAGACAATATAATATAATAGATTTTTTAATAAAACACATGTTTCTATAGAAATTCAATTTAATTAATTCTTTAACAATTCATTTTAATCTCAACATTTATTTGAAACTTCTAAAATTGATTTTAACAACGTAGTTAAGAGAAAGTCATGTGTTGCGCGCACCAGATTTTTTTCTATAATCCAGAGATAAGACCAGAGCCAAAGCTATTACTAACAACAGCTGAAAATAAAACTTATTATTTTTTTTTTTCAAAATATGAAATATTTCTATAAGATCTATAAACGACAATACAGTTTTTACAGTGTTTTCTTCGTAATACGTTTCGTCAAACAAATTCGTACTGCATTGCGGTTCTAGTCAAACCGAAACCTAAACCTGATGTAGGCCAAGCATCGTATTAGGGCCGGAACAAACATGTAAAAGGGAGCTTCAACAAGACAGGTCATGTAAATACCTTTAGAGGCCTTGAAAGAGGGAGCACCGACATGAACTAGTATAACGGACGAAATATTTCCCCCCATATAAGGTATTCCCGCACTATTGGATTCACGATTTGTAAGGATATTAACAACAGGCATGTGAAAATGCGTATTTGACATTTCTTTTTCAATTTCCTTTGTTTGATATTCCATTTGTTTACAATATATAATAAAACTAGCTGTTACCTCGTCTCTATACAATCATATTTCATTTTACTTTCCCTCACCTATAAATAAAATATTTACTAGAGGGAAGTATTGCGATATTGAAACTTTTTAAATTTCAGTTTTCAACAGGAATACGCGTTTTAGGATCCCCTGAACCCAAATAACCAAGTAGCGATAAAATGTCTGTGTGTTTGTGTTCGTATGTGGCAAGTCTAGCAGGAAACGGAAAGTCTTACGAATCTGAAATTTCGTATTTAGGACAACTATACACCAGAAATGTTACAGCAACTTCTTTTTTAAAATCAAAATCAGCAAACCAAAAAAGCCAGAAGTGCCACTTTATACAATGCATTTTGCGCCTTTTTACACTATTATCAAAACAGTCTATACCAAATTAGATTAACCTTGCTATAAAGATTTTAGAAAAAATATCATCTGATACACAAAATTGCAAATGTTAATGGAGAGTAATGAAAAGCCGATAAAACCAATTGATTTTTGAAGATAATAATATAAAGGATCATTTAATAAAACACATGTTTCTATCGATACTCAACGTAATTATTTCTTTAACTTTTCTTCATCTCTGTGTTTGAAACTACTATTCTTATACTATATACTACTCTAAAAAAATATTCTTGTGTTCAAAAACAAAACAATTGCATAACAAAATATGTTTGCACTTTTATGCTTTAGTTGTTAATCAAATTTGCTCAACTTGCATATTTAGGCGTTTTTAATCAATTATAATAAGATGATGTGCCTATTTTTTTAAATCTACAAAATTAAAGAAACTTTTTTTTTTTTAACATCATTTATTGAAATTTACAACTGTACTTCAAGGTACAACAAGTAAATGTGACAAAAGTTAAATGGCGTGAAACAAACTTGAAGAAGAACTACCCAATGGCAGCACTCCTGTAAAGATACTTTAGAGGCAGAAAATTTAAAATATCTGCACTTAAGCCCCATCAGACTATTTCAATCAGAATAAATCCTACATGATAGTAAAAACCATTAAATTATACATCGATATAGGGAGTTTAATCAAAATCGTTGAAGCCTTCTGGTCAGCCAATTTTAGTGAAAAAGTTGCTGTAACATCTCGGGCGTATAGTTATCTGAAATATAAAAATTTCAGTTTCGTATGACTTATGGTTTTTAAGCTAGACTTACCACACATACACACATGCGCGCGCGGAATAACGGACACATACACAGACCTTTCGGGACTTGGTCATTTGGACTTAAAAGACCCTAAAACATCTATTTCCGTCGAAAACTGGAATTCGGAAATTTTCACGATCGCAATACTTGCCCTTACTTTATATAGTAAGTGATGTAAAAATATTATAGACGGCTAGCTGTAAAAAAAAATATTGAAAATAGTATCCAAACTATTTATTATGGAACGTTTTGATCCACGTAGTGGCTCTTCATCAGGATCTCTAGGTAAAATTCAAGAAGCGACTACAGTCGCTTTTGACTCTTAATAGTTCTTGACTCTAGCCTGGAAGCCTTATTGAAGACGCGCTAAGTGGGTCAAAACGTTAGATAATGAATATTTTTCCACTATTTTTTTTTTCGTCCTCCACCCGAGCAATCTCATCTTTCATATTCATTGCACTGTCAACTATATATTCCATAATATGAGGAAACAAATATTGCAAATGAAAGGAAATGTTTATAAATGCTACGTATAGTCCCGTAGAAATGTTATTTATTCATCTACTATCATTAACTTATTTTTGTGTTCTTATGTAATATCTGATCTCAGTTTCATTCAGTAAAAATAACATAACCCCAGGCCATAATTAATAATCACTAACGATTAAGCAATCAAACGTAAATACTGAAAACCATCATTACTCCTTTGTAGCATAAAAACGAGTTTATTCTACTTGTGTGTGAAGAATTTAGGTCTTAGGTCATAGAAATATTTTTTTTTTTTTTTCTGAACACGAAACGTTATTCAATCAACTAAAATAATTCTAAAAAATGATAATAATTGAAAGTATTTTCATGAGAACTTACACAAGAAACACGAGTATGAAGTCCAATATGATTAAATACATTGTTAAAATTTAATATCTTACAAATACTGGCCAAAGTAAAATTATTTAGCGTTCATTAGAATTTTTATTATATTTTAAATAAGAAATTAAAATTTTTAGGAAATATAGAGTTTGTAAGTTATTTTAGAAAAGTTATAATATATATTAATAATAAAAAATCAACCAATTAGAGGACGAATTTTACCGAACCTTGCCTCATTGCACTTCAAAATGTTAAGGGAAACCTCCGATGAAAATTTCAGCATCATAGGCATGGTCAATTTTAAATAAATATAATTTAAAAGGCTCTCTTTAATAAAAACATATGAATTGTGGTACTTGAAATATTTTGTTTTCTAAGACCTATCTAAGTTTTGGCACAAGATGAAAAGTCGAGACACAGCTGCGATCATAACTCCCGACTCCCAAGGTGCCATCCTCCTCTTATTTATTGAGGTAAGAGTATATCACCATCTACGTCTTGATAAAATATACCAAATGCGTATTTTCCATTTCTTTTCCTTTTTTTTTATATATATTTAGGATTTCAATAAAGTATTTTCCCAATTGAAAATAAATATTCAATACTCAGTCAATTTATTATAGTAAAACCCGGGTTTTTCGACATGTCGGTTACTGAATTATCTTTCTTTGACGATGTTCAACAATTTTGGATTGAAACATCGCCTTTAGGAGAAAAAAAATAGTGATCATTCTAAGCTGACATCAATGCTGACTATTCATCACTATTTTTTATGTTTTTTTAATTACAAAATTTTGTTTTTTTAAATGGTTTGGGCAACACAAGACTTTCACTTATCTCGTTTGTTAAAACTAATATAAGAACTGTTAAATAAAGTCTAAAGAATTATACTAGGTTTCGTCGGAAACATTTGTTTTAGATTTAATAATATAAAATTGTTATCTCTACATGTATAAAATGATAAAGCGATTTGGGTTTCCGCTAACTCCTAAACCATAAGACGGATTTTGATTCGATTTTCCCCATCGTCAAGGGCATTCTTTCCTGAAAGTCTATAAGTAAAATAATGATGGAGTTTTGTTGACCGTTGAGAAATTAGATGAGGAAGATGGTTGGGGGTGCGGTCATAAATTAAAAACACACATTTAAAATAAATGTTATTTTAATTATGTGCCGACGTTTCGGCCTACAATGTGGGCCTTCATCAGGGCTAAAAGAAACAAGATAACAACCAATGTAATTATAGACTTAATAATGTGTTAGGTATATAATAATAATATGACAGTAATAAATTATGGGAACATAAATAATATTAAATGTAAAATGATAATAAGATGACAATTATAAAGTATGGAAATAAGGTGACAGTTATAAAGTATGGAAATAAACAAAATTAAGATGATAGTTATAAAATATGGAAGTAAACATAATTGAGATGATAATATTGTAATGAGAATATATAAAGAGAGACTAAGTAAATGAAAAAAATGATAAAAAAAAAAAAAAAAATACATACTTGACTCGACGTGAAGGCGTTGCCTAAAGGAGTGATGTTTCCCAGTTTAAAAAACGCTCATTGCGTGGAACGGAAATATGAGAACTAGAATGTCCGTTAGGAAAATTCCAAGAAGCTAAGTTATGTTTACTGATACGATTGTTAAAAAATAGCCAAAAGTTATTACTTGAGAGTACTTGAGTTATTACTTATGAGTATTTGATAAAATTGTAAGAAATAGTGACGAGGTAAAGATTAAAACATTTTAAGTAATAACGGATGACGATCATAAATGATGATTAGGTAATAACGAATGACGATAACTAAACGTCGGCACATAATTAAAATAACACTTATTTTAAATGTGTGTTTTTAATTTATGACCGCACCCCCAACCATCTTCCTCATCTATAAGTAAAATACATTGCAATTTAGGTTTTCTTTAAACGGAAAAATAAATTATCTGTGACCATGCCATCAAAAAAATATTCCTGAAATGTAAGTAGCAACATATGCGTATAATATACCGTCGGAAAGCGCACTAATTCAAAAAATTTAATATGCAACAAAAGAAATGGTACGAGTTGATATAAAGGTGTTGCAAGCCCGTAAAATTATGAACATATGTTATTAGTAAAGTGTGAGGTTATTAGTAAAGTGCAATTTATATATGAAGGCAAGATTATAGAAACAATATTACGTACCAAATCGTAACTAAACTGTGAACAGAAATAGTAATAAACTATAAACTAACATTCCTATTAATTATCCCGAATTTAATAATATTTCATGAAAAAGAATATTTCACAGTAAACGAAATAGGATTTCTATGAAAAAATAATTTAACTTTTAAAATATAAGTTAAATGTTTCATTCAAAATTTAAAATAGTAAAAACCAAAAAAAAAAAAATAATAAAAAAAAAATAGGCGCTGTTACTTTAGCTATAATCTTTAAAAAAATTAATTTTTTTTCTATGGGAATATTAAATTTTCTTTTATCTATGATTCACTTTAAAACAATAAAAAAAAAACTGAACCAATTTTGATTTATGTTTTTCATTACTGACGATGATTAAATATAATTATGAATAGACGTCATAGAATAAACATATTTTCATGTTAATTGCACTTTTTGTTACGATAAACTAAAACATTCAGGACGATAAACTCAAAATAGGTCAGACAGAGAATTTAAGAACATAAATATACACCCTCATTCAAATTGCACCCGTGCGAAGTCCACTAGTATACAATAATTACTTAGGTTTATACTCAATTCGTCGCATTACATTTCCAACGGCATATCTATATATACTATTCTTATGTTCAAAATAAAAAAATTTCTAAAATCTGTTTGCTAGTCAACATCCCTGCCTATTCTTTCCTACTCCTCTGAGTCGTGGACCCTCGCATCAAAGCATCGGAGCCAGAATCCAGATCCAAGCAATGGAGATGAAATACCTAAGGAAAGTTGAAGAAAAGACTAGGAGAGATAGGATGCGGAATACAACCATCAGTTCAATAATTTCCCTTACTATATATTACGTATATAGGTATGTGGAAGTACAAACAAGCACCAGTAGTTAGTAAGCATCTATAACAACTATAGATGTAATCAATATATCTAATATTCTAAAGGCCTTTTCTGAATCACGTAGGGCAGAACACTAGAAAAAATGTTTGAAAATCCATTGTTTTTTTTTCCTCACTGACGGAAGTTCATCCAAAGGGATCCACATCATCTGTGCTAAATCAATTAATACCAATTTTAAATATAGATTAAAATTTCTATTTTTGTCAAGTATTAATATTTCTATTTTAGTAACTATTTTTTATCAAACCATAAGTAAAACCGTAATCCATAAGTATAACTTTATTTTATTTAGTAATTATTTTATTTTATTTCATTTTTAATGAGAATCTTCATAAGAGTGCTGAATGTTTATAGCTTTGACTCCCTCACTCAGCATACACGCCCCATCCAGTGTTCCCGGGCGGATTGTAAATATTGAACATAGGTATGAGTGAGTTCATTTATTTGTAAACCTTTTAGATATTTTGTTATTATATACATTTTTCGAAGCTTTGCATACATTTGCGCCCTAGCTCAGCCTTCGTTGTCTAACACCATTGACGCGGCTGAGAAAGAGGTGCTGGGATCTCACTTGCATTCTGCTTGAGTGTATGATGTTAATTTATTTCTCACTTTGTATTTATCCCAATTTCAGGTAAGAGTTTTGTTAAGATTTTTTATTTTAATTTTTTTTTTTTATATATATTTATATTTTATGTAATTTGACTCAATTATTATTTTCTGTATATACTGTGAGAATGTGGTCTCCTATCACCCCAATTTAATTAATTTAGAAACAAATTAAATAATATCTCAATATATATACATATACACATTTTTTTTTTATGTTTATGTGATTTGACTTTACCTTGTTTTTTCTCTAAACATTCCATAAATGTGATCTCAAAGGATTATAATTATTTCCTATATTGAAATAAATATATGTATATGTAAATATGGGTAATAAAGAATTGTTTGTTGAAAAGTTAAATTTTTTTTTTAAAGGTCTCTTGCTATATCCTTAACTAACCCCGTCTTATTAATATTGTAGATACCTAGACTAGAGTCCATTAAGACCATAGCATTAATGAAGCTAATCCCAATTCTTCTCTGATCAAAGGCCGCTGATTAGTCCAATCAGGGACAAAGCCAGGATATTGAAGATTAGCGAGGATTGTCACATTTCCCGCTTAATTGGAGCATTGGGGTGGACATATTAAGTCTGAGGGTGGCTCTACTAGTAAACCTAACTGGAGAAAAAGTTAACCTGTTCTCACAGAAGACTTATGGCTTAAAAATCTGGATACTATGCAATGTATAATAATTGTTTGTTGTATAAAGTAATTTGAGTTATAGAGATTAATTAAATTTATTTCACCCGTACAAATAAAAATCAATCTATAAGAAAGAAAATCATACATAAATATAAATGTCGACTTGTTTTATGGAATTGTATTTATTAGTATGATTAGATTATGTAAATATAGTGCATATTTCAATACCCTTTGGACTGAAGAGCTATTTAAAAAAAAAACTTGAATAAAATGAATAAAAATAAATGGAAATTCTACAGCGCATGCAGAGTCACGGTACTGTTTTACGGCCAACGGTCGTGCAAGGAGGTGATTAGGCCTAGATCACGCTCAGCAGCCATATTCCTTCCCCCTCCCCGATTTTTGGGTATCAACTTAATGTAGGCTAGGTATGCCCCAGGAGGGTCGTCTCACGGCTGAAATAACAGAATAAATAATTCTGCCTCAGCCGAAGATTGAACAGTAGACTAGATCTAAAAAAGCTTATGCTGGTCAGTTCAATTTTCGTTATAGTTATAAGTTTATCATACTTTCTTCTAATATAGTGGTCATTAGTTTCTGTTATTTATTTATTTGTTTGTAATTATTTACTGTTATAATTTATTTTGTATGATGTACCTGTTATAAATCAGTGTTAGCAAAAGCTAACTTTAACTAACACTGATTGGGTCAGATTTTATGGCTACACAGTATTATAAGCCAATGAATAAAAGATAAAAGGACTTGTTCGTCTAAGCCAAATATCTTCGCGCCCTCGTTTGTGCTGTCGCGATGGTTTTATCATGTACTATATCAGTAGCTATGTAATGGCGAAATAATAATAATAGGCTTACCGAACCCGAAGATTCGATGCAGATACCACCAAAGTCTGCCTACATAGACTCCTCCAATGTTCACCGTTAAAGCCCAATCCCCGAGATCAGACTTAACGCAATCCTCCCATCGACGCTTCGGCCTGCCTTTCAGACGCCTACCAGTCGGTTCAGCGAGTACCAACTTTCTTGGAATCCGTTCCTCGCCGAGCCTAACCACTTTACGCGCCCATTTGAGTCTCCCCGATGCTATCAACTTAATTATATTCACAGGATACAAGATCCGCAATTCCGCGTTGTGCAACTTTCTAAACTCCCCAGTGGCCTCATCTCTCTTCAGACCAAATATTTTACGCAGTACCTTATTTTCGAAAACCTTAATCCGTTGTTCATTCTTCAACGTAAGCGGCAGCGTTTCACATCCGTAAAGAACCGTCGGAAGAATAATAGTTTAATAAATTCTAACCTTTAAGTTTTTAGATAAACTTAGCAACTGAATAATAACACGCATTTTCCACCTTTAACCGGGACTTAATTTCTTCCTGTTTTTCATTTTTTTTTGTTATCATTGAACCTAAGTACTTGAATTTCTCTACGTGTTCAAAAGTATGCCCTGATATATCATATCACCAAGATCGCCACCGTTTCTGGTACTAATTATATATTTCGTCTTATCGGTGTTTAATTCGTGTCCTATTCCATTACCCGTTTTTATTAAAACACTTGTATTTAGTTGTATGGTTTCCGTGTCTTCACCTAGCAGTACCAAATCATCGGCAACTGACGAAATACAAGATGTATAATTCTGCGATATGCGAACTTATAAATTCGTGGGTTCACTTGCGGTGAGGATGCTAGCATAACCGACTTCTATTCACAAGATCGCGAGTTCAAACCTGACAAGTGGCCCTAGGATGTTTTAATGGGAGTAAAAAATCCTTTGTCATGATGTTCTTCGGAGGGGTCAGAAAATGGTGGTCCCGAGCCTATGCGATGTCAGGTACTCGTTACAGATCCCTATTTCAAATAAACTTAGATAGGAAAAATAGAAAACTCTACTACCGCATTGTCAGATCGGCCACAGGAGCATAAAGTGACGTTAAATGAATAAAATGACAAACTAATAAAGTCTTCAGTTACCTCATCGCACACCGGAAATAATTCTCACGTAAAAACCTTATCATAGGAAACTATAAGGCGTAGTATAGAAAAGTGGGAAGGTTGATAGTTTCGTAAATCTTAGTTTTTAACTTTCTGGACAAAACAACCCTGAACGATTTTGCAAAGAAATAATGATACGCTTTTCCCGACTTTTAATCGTTTATTTATCCCGAATAACGTTTCTTCTTACTTATCATTGAACCTAAATATTTAAATTTCTTTACATTGGTTATGTCTTGAACAGAAAGATATAATAAGGTACTTCAGGTGTCTCTGGCACACCTAGTAAACTCCAAACATTTAGTCTTCGATTATCCGCACTCCACTCCCTCTCAAGCTTCTTGAGGCTCTTAGCCAAGAAGTAGGACAGTAATCTCTTAGACAATATACCGATCCTCATAAGTGCTTTCCAGACTAAGTCCTTTTGTTTAAAGTTTACGATAGAATAGAATTACCAACCATCTCAAGTTGTTTTAATATTAGTTTTTTACTGTCGATCAGTCATGTTTTATATAATTTTAAATTACTTCTAAACGAATAGTAATAATAGGCTCCTTAAGATGCGATGCTGATACCACCAACTGTTGCCTAGACAGATTCGTTCAACGATCACCATCCAAGCTCAAACTTAAAACAATCCTCCCACCGACGCCTCGGCCTACCTCTCGGAAGCAGACCGGTAGGTTCAGCGCACACTAACGTTTTAGGAATTCGTTCTTCACTGAGAATAACAACTTTAAAAGCCCATTTGAGTCGCCGTGATGCTATCAACTCAATTATACTGACAGGATAAAAGCTACGTTAAAGTAATCCAGCATGGAATATTTTAATTCTTTAGTCGCCTCATCTCTCTTTGGCCCAAATATTTCACATATTACATAAGGTGTTGTTCATCCTTTAAGTGACCACGTTTCACATACGTATAGAACTGTCGGATTAATAAAATTTTCATATATTATAACATTTAATTTTTCTGACAAAAGCCGTGAGCTAAGTAATTTCAAGCCCTTATTTCCATCTGTACTTTTTCCTAGTTATAATAAAACCTAAATACTAACATACAAAACTGGCTATTGCGCCTTAAACTCAGCCTCCATTGGCTCACACCAGTGATGCGGCTGAGAGAGAGAGGCGCTGGGATCTCTTGGATTTCGATTTTCCCTCTTCAAGTGGAGGGCAAAGCCCAGTCTGGGGTCCCTTTAGCAGATTGAAAATATTGCATATAGTTATGGTTGTTTATATGATGTTTATATATTTGCAAACTTTGTAGTTATCTCAATTGAAGTTTTTTTTCTAGTTTTTTTTTTTTTTTTTTTTTTTTGTAAATAATAATTATTAAATGATAATTTTTATTTAATATTATTTTGTTGTATATATATATGAATTTATTTATTTTATATTTAATGTAATTAGACTTTGTCATTATTTTCTGTATATATTATATGAATGTGGCATCATATCACTAATACTGCTGCATTTTTTTAATCAAATTGTAATATATCTCAATAAATAAATAATCTAAACACTTTTTCCATCTGAAAGTGTATATTAATAATTTTTTAGATTAACTTTTGAACCCTACATCTGAAAGCTATTTTAAGGAAGATTTTATTTAATGATTTTGTCATTGCTTTTGAAAAAAAGAGATGGGTCTTTCAGAAGGGGGCTGCCCTAACATGAAAAATTGATAAATAACTCCATCCTTTTTACCCTCCGTAACAGGGTTTTCCCCCACGCTGTCTCAGCAATAAATCCAGTTAAGTGCAGGTATACAGGAAAATTCTATTCACAACAGGCTCAAACCCCTATTAAGAATAAGCACAATCTATTACTTAACAATTTTCTACATAATAGACACAATACAAAACATAAGAAGAAATTAATATTTGAAAAGTGTCTAATGTTTTTAAAAAGGTTTCGGTCTAAGTAAATAGCAAGCTCTATATTTTATGGAGGAGAATGCTTATGTAACGGTGTGATTATGCATGTTCTAACACCAAGATTTCTTTAATTTTGTGGTGTCTACTTAATAGAAGAAGACTGAGCAGTCTCATGACACTAAGGTTGGCTGATATAACGAAATCAATAACACCTGTCACAGCTGGATTCGAACCCAGGGCCAAAAGAATAACATTTTAGTGTCCTACCAACTAAGCTATCAGTTAATTTCACAAGAAATGCCTAAATAAATAACTGCAGATCAGTCAAGTTCGTCTATAATCTCCATGATAGTATTTTACCTTCAATTAAGTGAAGAGCCAAGTTGTAGAGAGAAGTTCGAATCAATATACCTACCCATCTGGATTATAAATATACGGAGATGGATTATTGGAAAAGTTAAAAAAACAACAAAAACATAATCTCTCAACTAACATATACCGATCCGTGAACTCCAATCGCGGCTCCACGCATGAGTTGCATTGAGCTTCAACAAACAGGCAAGAGAGGTTTTTTTGTTTCTTTTTTTCTTTTCTTTTATTAAAAAAATTGTCAAAAGTTTTAGTCAAAATTGTCTTTAAAAATAAAAAATAACAACCAGCAGGGAACAACACCTCACATATTCTTTGGCCCATTATGGATTAGGGTCATCCTATTTACTGTAAAGGCACAAACTGAATTATTATCTAAATAGGTCAACAATGCAAGTCTTACAATTTTAACTTTTCTATTGTATCTGCATAGTGAGTACTTAGGTGTTTTGAATCTGTTTTATAATTTATTGAATTTTTTATATTTTTGTTTATGTATATAGATCCTGTTGTTTTTCTATTAAAACTATTTTTTTTCTACTTCCAAAATTTTAGGTTTTTCAAAATTAAAATTGTGGTTAAGTTGAATACTGTGTTGTGCCAATGCTGTGGTGCTTACATTTTTACTATTTTTGCAGTTATTGCTGTTCTGTTTCACTCTTGTTATTATCTTTTTTGAGGTTTCTCCTATATATACCTTACCACAATCCAAACTATTCATTTCATACATAACGTTTAGTTTTTCATATGGTAAAATTGGATCTTTTATATTAGATTACTATTTTGGTTATATAGTAGAGGGTAATTTTATATGGGGTAAATCAAATTCAGCAAGTGTTTTCTTAATTCCTTTGGATAGATGAGGTATGAATTGCATTTTTTGATATTGGTATATATTTTTATTTCTTCCAGTTATCATCTCTTTCATTCTAATAAAAATCTGTTATAGTTTTTACTATTTTGTTGTTTTCATTTTTTTCTTTATTTTTAGTATTGATTAATTAACATTAAGGTTTATTGCCACGGGCTCATTTTTAATTTCATTTTACCAGATTTTATTTATTATTTTTTCCGGTAAAATTTTTTTAATAGTATTAGACATATAATAATAGAAAAGTTAAAATTTTAAGACTTGCATTGTTGACCTATTTAAATAAAAAATCAGTTTGTACTTTTACAGTAAATAGGATGACCCTAATCCATAAGGGGCCAAAGAATATGTGAGGTGGGATGGTTGTTGTTCCCTGTTGGCTGTTATTTTTTTATTTTTAAAGACAACTTTGACAACATTTTTAATTTAAAAAAAATGGATTATTTAACTTTTAGACAAATCAGGTAAATAAAAAAAAAAACGTATGTAACATTGTTAAATGAATTTTTGATGATGTTTTTAAATTAGTATATTAAATAGTTGTATCAGGATGATAGTTATTAATTATTGATGTATTTTAGTGAGTCCTGATGATGGGAAGGTCCCCGAAACGTTGACTCGTTAAAGTTTACTGAAATAAACTTTTTTGAAAGAAATAGAAACCAACTATTTTATTGATGTGATTGAGAAGAATTACCATGATTCCAAACTTGGGATATAGTTATAGAATATTATTTTAGTATGGTTTGAACCTAAACTAAAAGCGTAATTAGAACCTTTAGATAACTGCATATCTAAATCGCGTTTTCAAAGGATTTGAGAGTTCATAAGATAAAACTAAATGTCAAAACGTCAATTTCGTAAAAAAATTCCCTTAGTACCTTTCGGAAATCAACGTCTCAATTGTTTCACACAAAAACAACAGTTTGCGTTAAAAAGTCAACAACAAAAGTGCGGTAGGTGAAGGATCCGTTAAACATGACGGACTAATGCAGTTAACCGAAAGGCAAACAGGAAAACAAACGACCAGCTGTCATTCCAGCCATTGCTGTGAGAAATGTCTGGAAAAATCCCACCTGCTCCAGTCGGGTAAAGATGAAAATTTCAAATCATCTCACATCCGACATATCAGCTTATCCAGTTGAATTTATCCATGATTCCGTCACATGCCGTTGACATATTTGAACAATTGTCAGCTTCTTTCTTAAAGGTAGCAATATATAAATTATATTCCAGAGCTCCTGAAAGAATAAACATATGCAGTTTTTTCTCATTAATAAAGAAAAGAGTATCCAGTACACCCTTAATACCCACGTATCAATACGTACTAAAAACATTCCGTTTAACTCACAGAATATACAGAAGTACACGCAAAAACTGAGACCAAGATAAAACATCATGGAAATAACGAGTAAAAAGTTTACTAATCCATAATAAGTTATTATGTTTTGGAGAAAATCATAATAACATATATATCACAAGAATATTGTGTAACTAGTTGGCACTTTAAGATTTTTTTATTTATTTTTATATTTATTTATTGAGATATATTACAATTTGTTTCTATATGAACATTAGTAATAGTGATATAAGATCCCATTCACACAATATATACAGTATACAATGATAAAGTCAAACTATATAAAATATAATATATATACAAAAAAAAAAAAACAACAACCTATAATTGAGATAAATACAAATAAATGAAAAAGAGAAGTAATAAATACATTAACAGGCACTTTAAGAAGACAAATAACTTTAAAACAGTCTAAGTTAATAATTTAGATAGGTTCTAAATCTATTAGACATTATTACATAGAGAGAAAAATTTGATTTGAATGATTCAACAACTTAATGAAAATTAAAAAGTAATAATAAAGGTAGAAAACTTGGACTGATATTTTATTTCTTCCAAAAAATTTGTTTATTATTTTTCATCACTGGCCAGATCCTCCACTCGTGTACTGTATGTTTGTGGCTATTGCGCCCTAACTCCTAAACCATTGATGCGGCTGAGAGAGAGTCGCTGGGATCTCTTGGATTCGGCTTCTCTCCCCACCTGTGGGGGGAGAAGTACAGTCTGGCGTCCCTTTAGCAGAATGTATACATTGTACGATATATAGTTAGGTTTGTTTGTATGATGTTTATTTATTTCCCAGCTTGTATTTATCTCTACTACAGGTTGTTGTTTTGATTTGTTTTGTTTTAATTAATTGTTATTTTTTTGTGTATATTTGAATTTATTTATTTTAGATTTTATGTAATTTGACTTTATCACTATTTTCTGTATATATTTTATGAATGTGTATCACATCACTGTTACTACTGTTCATTATGAAACAAATTGTAATATTTCTCAATAAATAAATATATAAAAATAAAAAAAATTATTTTTCATAACATTCATCAATATACAACGTCTAATATCGGGATCACACTCCCTTCTTTAGGATCCTGGTTTTTCATTTTTGTTTGTATCTGGTTTTCACAAAACTCTGTCGAATTGATAAAAATAAAATAAATAAACAGTCAACATACTCAAAATTGGATCTGAGTCAGGTATTGCCTCAGATCATTTATCCTTGAATCTTTGAAGAAAACAAATTGGATCAATTGCAAAATAAAAAACTAGGATGCTGAAGATGAGAGTGAGATCCCGAATTATTGCCTATTGCTGTTATGAAAAATAATAAAATAAGTTTTTGGAAGATAATATAATAACCGGCCAAGTTTTCTATCTTTAATATTGTGCAATTTCTCCCGGTACAAGGAATATAATAATATAAAAAAGTAATAGATTTTAAAATATTTATCAGGTTCGAAGCTTTGTCTATTTCCCTGAAAACCTACCCCAATACGGTAAAACCGAAAAGATTAAATTCCACAGGACAGGTACCATAGTAAAATTCCTAGTTCTAAGGCGGATTGATATTACTCCATATCTTCAAAAAGGGACAATATTGAAAAAAAAAAAAAACCGTTATACTGCATTTCAATTGAAGAATTTATTTTAGATTAAATTATAATATATTATTACATAATATCGAAAGTCTCTGCACTCATCAATTACTTTTTACAGCTTTGAATGTTACATCGGTATTTTCATTCGCACTTTTCTTCAGTTCATTATAGCCCGTTGGCTAACATTTTTTGTTTTTTGAACTTTCAATGTTTAGGAATAATACCAACTCCTTTTCTTATCCAATAGAAACATGATCATGAAAAACCAATGAGTAATTTTATACCTGAGATACCTAAAGAATCCACAGTCAATGTTTGAAAATCAACACTTTACCCATTATTAATTAAATGCATACTCTTTATTTATATACAGATTTACAGAATAATATGCAGATTTAGATGAGATGAGTATACAGATGTACACGTTAATATGGTAGCCATGCTCCAATATTATAGGAATAGCCAGCTACATGCTAACTAATCCATAATAAGTTGTTTTGTATAGGAGAAATTCATAATAAAAGAAATCAGTATAATATTGTATAACTAATTTGCATTTTATAAGGACAAATAATTTTTAAAAAAGTAAAAATTGCCTACTGTGCCAAGAAGAGAGAAATCGCAAGCAGCAGCCAAGAGCAGGAAATGAAATTTTTACAGCTCAACCTAAATCTAACTCAACTTAAATTTCTGGAAAACAGTTAGGGAGTATTAAGACGTTGCCATACTATGCGAAAAGTATAGAGGTGTCAATGGTCCCTGTTTCTGGATTAAAAACAGCTGTGGTCGGACAGTTATTTGGGTCAAAAAAAGACAAATTAATTCAAGAAGTCATACCGATTCCAAAATTTTGGTAGGAATCAAGGTGGTAGACATCTACAGGGAGGCGAATTAGACAGTATACTTGGAGAGATGGCTGTTCCAGAAAACTTGGCTAGCTAATGATGACCAAAGAGAAGAACTGAAATGGTGTGGTAGAATATGTGGCGCAAGTCGGAAAGAAGCTCAGATCTCAAGAGCGCGAAAGGAGTGGCTAGGTAAGACTCATAAGGTAGAAATAGCACAATAGCTAATTAAGGTGTCCATTAATGAAGTAGGCACATAGCCATACACAGCATCCCTCCTCCCCGCTATGTAATGCCTGACGGCAGTTCCGTTAGAAGTTGAAGGCGATTAGGAAGGGGGTTGTTTTGTGAGTAGGAATGTATAGCCACTGTTGTTGGCTTATATAGCCACACATCGTCTATGAAAGATTTCTCCCCTACCCTCAAAAAGCAAACACAGGAATGTTTTCGGGACTTGGTCATTTGGACTGGAGGAATCCTAAAATGCGTAATTCCGATGAAAACAGGAATTCGAAAAATTTCAGGATCACGATACTTTCCATTACTATATATTTCATATATAGGTAAGTGAAAGTAAAAAATCTACTGGGTCATTGTGTAGGCCTATTTTATAAAAACAATTCAAGAGAATATTTTATGATAATGCTAAATGTAATGAAAAATAGGAAAGCAAAATATACCCACTCATTATAATTATAAATCTGGAAAGTAAATGACGCGTGCATGGAATACTTCATTAGAAGACTTACAATTAAAGAGAGTGGAATACTTAAGCCGTCACTTCGAAAAATAAATTGGTTACGGCTCCCCCTAAAAGTGGGCAATCTCGAGCACTTAAAATAACGATGTTTATCCCATTTAATTATAATGATCGATTCAGGGCATTACAAAAAATCATGACCGCTCCTGATGTAGTTCTCCTGCTTTATTATTATCGGATTCTTTATAAAAAAGAAATTAACCAACAATTATCTGTGAGTATATGGAAAATTTATTAAGCCAATAATTGACTTTATTTAATGAATAAAAATGTGCTAGTTATGTAATGAACTTTAAATGTTTATATATATATATTATGATGGTCAGCCCTTAAAACGAAAACTTTACCCCTCAAAAAAAGCTTTATACCAAACACATAAACGTCTTTATTACTTTATTATTGTATTTCCGTATTTAACGATGAAGTTGTTGGTTATAGGTAGGAGGGCAGTCATATAAACACTTTATACTATATAAAGAACCTAAATTTGCCGACGTTTCGGCCTAAATTGTAGGTCATCTTCGGGTCTATAAAAATAAACTTTACTTAACATACATATTCTCTTTTTACAACCTTATCATACTCTATAAATATAAGTTTCTGTATATATATATTTATTATTATTATATATTACAAATGTTGAATTCATTTATTGTACTGTTGAAATTATCATAGGTATAAATAGTCGGAAGTCAGTCGTGAAAGAATTTACATTTTTCCAACGTTTCGGCTTCAGCATGTGAGCCATCATTAGGGCTGCAAACATCAGAACAACAAAACAGATACATATCAATACAATATGATTTGAATATAGTGACAATGATATAAAAAAATACAAATATATTATACATACAAATTTTAATAATGTGTATGAAATTAAATATAGAACTAAATAGTGAGGTAGAAACATAAATAAAAAAATTAGAAAAATTGTTAGGGGTTTTTACATCAACCCCTCTATATCACCTACGGATGTTTACGATTTTTTCTCAGTTTTTGCTTGGTATAGCTCACTGATGGTATGATATTTATATATATATATATATATATATATATATTTTTTTTTTTTTTTTTTTAACTCTCCAGTTAATTCTAAATTGTTATTTAGTGTATTTGTATTTCATATAGTATATTTCTACTTATAGTCTGTCATTCTTACATCGTCAGTATTTAAAATTCACTTCTAGATTCTAGTATCATGTTTTAATCTAATTTATATTAGGTATTGTATGTTTTGGATTTTTAATGTTATATAAATAATTGTCCATTACGGTAAACACAAAGTAAGTTGTGTTATTAGCAAACCAATTAAGTTGGGCAGCACCGCTTGTTCAATAAAGTGTATCTCTCTCATTCAATTGTCGATTCATTTAATGCGCTTTTCTTCAAGTTTGGTCTTTTTTGTTTCTTTTGTTTTTATCAATATTCTTTTTTCTTTTTATTTTGGTATTAATTTTATTTTCTAACTTTTTCCTAATAATCTTGATATGTTAATGCCATTCTTGGATTCCTAGAACTCCTAAAAGCCACAAGATGGATTTTGATAAGGTTTTAACTATCAGTTAGGGCATTCCTTTCTGAAGCTTTGTAAGTAAAATATATTGCAATTTAACTTTTCTTTAGGAGAAAGAAACTAATCTTCTATAACCAAGTCATTAAAAAAATATTACTAAAATATGAGTATAAACGTATAATATACCGTTGAAAATCGCAAGATTTCAGAAAAGTTAAAAAACAATGAAAGAAATAGTACACGTTAATTTAAAGTTGTCGTCTGCCCGACGGGATTTTGATTAAACTTATGAACATATGCTATTGGTAAAGAGGGAGGTATGATAGTTAAATGATGCCACCATCGTACAGGATCGTGTATGTTATATTCTTGCATTTAATACGCAAGATTTAGAAACAATATTAGTGCTAAATTGTTAAAATAAATGTTAAATTGTAACAATCTATGAACTAACATTTATTATTTCAACTTTAAAATTAAACCTATGTCCGCCTGTCACACTATTTCCTTTAACAATATTCCACTCACCTCAGTTGAACAGATCCGGTACCTAGGACTCCATTTAGACAAACGTCTTACCTGGAATCCTCACACTAGACTGAAACGACAAGAAACAGCAGATACCGCTTACTACAACACTTACTGGAAAAACGATCAAAATTTTCCACATACTACAAAAAATTAATTTATATAACCATCATTAGGCCTATTTGGACATATGGGATTGAGTTATGGGGATCCACCATACCATCCAATTCTTCCCGCATTCAATCCTTGCAATCCAAACTCCTCCGAAAAATCCTAAACGCCCCTTACTTTGTCACCAATAAAATAATTCATAAAGACCTAAATATCCCATTAGTCGCAGATCTGCCCCGAACTAGATATTCCTCCTTTTATTCCAAATTACCCGTCCACTCCCAATCCCTCATCTCCTATTCCTGATCATCTTCCTAGGCGGCTGAAAAAACCATGGCCTCGAAACCTACTTAGCTGAATAAACTTTGAAGTGCTACCACTCGGTTTTTTCTTCACATGCCTGTATCACGCCCACTTGATCTATTAGCACATTTACTTAATGTATTTTATTGTAAAACAGTTGTAAATTTCTTTTAAATAAAAAAAACAAATAAACTTTAAAATTATTTCATGAAAACAGATTTTTCACTGTAAACTAAATGAGATCCCCATTAAACTAAACTAAACCTTTGAAATTTATTTGAAATAAGTTTATTAAATAGTAATAAGCCTAATATAATAGGAACGTTTGTCATTTCTATAGAATTTGAAAATATACATTGCGATCAATTTTTTTTATATTGGAAAATAAAATTTTCCGTTATCTATGCTTTACTTTAAAATAGCAAACAAATAAACTAACTCAATTTTGATTTATGTTTTTCATTTCTGCGATGATCAAATATAATAATGAATAGACGCTATAAAATAAACATATTTTCTTGATGAACGAACAGTTCTAAAGCGATAATAAACTCTAAATAGGTCAGACAGAGCTTTTCAAACATAAATGGTACTAGATTCAATACTTGCTTCTTATTCAATTCCTGACATTCGGACGAGGCGTCTGAAAAGAAGATGGCCTCCAGACCTTCTTGTTTAGATTCACTACTAGAGTGCTGCAAATGGGCAGTTTCTCTTCATATATTTTATCATTAAGTAGCATAATTACTAGTTGTATGAAAACACATAGTTGTAAATTTCAATAAAATAAAATTTAAAAAAAGTATACAAATTGCATGCGTGCAAAGCAGGGGCGTGGCTACTAGCTACTAGCTATATTATCTTTTCTTGAATTATTAATGCGTATTTTGAATTCATTAAAAGTCTACTACGAAATAAAATCCATAAAAAATCTTTAGTAATAATCACATCAATTTAAATTTAACCAAAAAGCTATAAAATAACTATTACAGATTTTTGTCATTGCAAGCTAAACGAAAAGAGAATCTCAAAGTACATAAAATCCGGCTTAGGATCATGAGACATCATTAACTAAATACCTGAAAGAGTTTTTATGATCTGCTACTAATTAGAAAAATTTACAACTTAACTGTACTACTAAAAAGTAATGAACCTCCTACTCAAAATATTAGGTTAATTAATTACCCCTGTTATATGACTAGACCCCTAAGTGGTCTTAGGGCTTAGTTTATGCGGTCTTTTATGAGGGTTGTGGCCGCACGATATCTTGTCCCTTAGCAGCCCCAGTTTCTTACAACAATAAGACAGAGACCCTACCATATAGAGGGGAGTCTCTCTGGCGCCAACTGGACTTTTTTTTTTTTTTTAGACAAATCCTCATCTATTAAACTTAAGAAACTAAACAAAATTCTAATTTATTTATTTTCAATCTAATACTAAACAGATAAATAGTTTGACGAAGTTCAAAAGTAGGATTTTTTAAGATTAAATAACCTTTAATCTTGTTTGTATAAACATAACTGATCATCTCTCAATTTAAGTGAAAGAAAGACATATGTGTTTAATTAGTTCTTGACTGTTAATAGTTAAAGTTATTTACTGGTCTTATGGTTCAGTCAATAAATAATCCAATTTATTGAAGCTACATTAGAATTTTTAGTTCTCATATTAATGCCAATGTGAGATAAAATAGCGTCTTACATAGACATGTGTGTAAATTATAAACTACGAAAGAGCGCTGTTCTTTCAAAGATTAAACTTTAAACACATGTCAATGTAAGGTTCTATTTTATCACAAATTGGAATAAATATGAGAACAATACATTCTTGAAAGGTAGCCTGAATGAAATTACTTATTAATTGGCTGAACCTTAAGTGATTATAAGACCAGTAGATAACTTTATATATATATATATATATATATATATATATATATATATATTTTTTTTTATCATTGTATATAATATCATGTAGGTTTTATTTGGATAAAAATGGTCTGACAGGGCTTAAATGCCGATATTTTAAATTTTCTTCCTCTAAAGTACCTTTAATTTTGTAGAATCAATAATAATAAATAGATTATCTTGTTAACGCTGATGAAAAACAGGTAAATATATAAATTGAATAAATTCGATACCTAAATAAAGGAGAAAACAGAAAAAATATTTTTTAATGCAATTTTTCGTTTTTGAACATAAGAGCAGTAATATACATGTATGATATACCGTTGGAAAGCTAAAGATCTTAGAAAAAATATCATCTCATACACAAGCTTTTGAAAGTTAAAGGAGAGTGATGAAAAGAACATAAAACTTACTGATTATTTAAGATAATAATATAATAGATTTTTTAATAAAACACATGTTTCTGTATAAATTCAATTTGATTAATTCCTTAACAATTTCACGTATTTTTATCTCTAACTGTATTTGAAAATTCTTTCATTGATTTTAAAAATGGAGGTAAGTGAAAGTCGTGTGTTGCCCGCACCAGATTTTTTTTACTTCTACACATTTAGTATCATGCCACGCACCAAGTGACGAGTCCATTAGGATACGATAGTGATTACAGTGGATTCTTCAAGTCATTTAGGATGGTTATCAATTAAATGCTTATTAAAAATAAAGTCCTCCTCAATACCCCTTAACATTTAGAAAGGTTTTTTTTTGACGAACTGCAATCCCTTCATGTGTTATTCACCTCATACATAAATTCATTTTGCCTCCTATATCCCCTAACTCAAGTGCTGTCACCTACGAGCTAATAATAAAAAGTACGGTGATATTAAAAATGAATTTTATAGAAACTTAAATCGGAAGCCAATATTTTATTTTTATGGGGAAAGAGGAGCGCCGACTCTTCGAAATTAATCGGCACATACTATAAAATACATTACTTATAATAAAAAATAAATATTGCATATGATGATACGATTTACGATACCATATTACTTATAATTTACGACTGTTTTTTAATGAATGAAAATCATTTGTAGAAGGTACTAAACCTATATCTTGGCATCGAATTTTTTGAGGCGGAACAAAATCAAACTGTGATAAATCTACAAAAATTTTTGTATTTTCGACTTTTCAATGACTTTCGGAATTGGGGAGCCCGTGGCTGAGTGGCTAGCGCGCTATTCTTTCATGCTACAGGTTCAGAGTTCGAATCCCAGTCCCGGCGGAGCTTTCATAAGGATGTAAAAAAATGGGGATTCACTCACAAAATTAGTCGTATGGAGTGATGACCCTACACTAAAAATTGTATCGTGAAACGTGAGGGTAAACTCTTAAGAGTTTACACTACGAGGCCCAGGGCCACACACGCACGCCTGTCGCGCCACTGGAAGAAGAAAAATTTGAATTGAATAATCGAATATGATTGGTGAAACAATTCGTCTCAAATTTATAAATATTTTTTCCATCCTCCATTTATTTTGGTTTCAAAGAAAAAAACAAATGGAACCAATTTCTTGATGGAAGCTTTGAAAATTTCTGGAAAGTTTTTTGGAAATTATAAGTGCTAAAGACTCATCGAAGACCAATATTTTCAGAGAATAGGAGTGCTTGGAGATCGGTCTGAAAGAATTAACACAGGACTCTACCCGATAACTACCTAGTATTTATAGATAATTCAGATCTTAGATCAGCTGATTAGGAGTGCTTAAAAATGAAAGAACCCCCTTATTCATCTTCACCAAAACGTTACGTTGGAAGGAAAAAAAAACTCATGAGTAGTGTTAAATAGAAATTGAGGTTATGTTTGATAGCTCGAAGAGGGTATTTGAAAAAAAATATATACATAAAAAAAAAATATTTTAAATGCATATATACCATTAAAATTTTCATGTTATCTTTAAGTTTAGATAAAGAATTACTAAAGTGTAAATAGAAGTCCTTATTATATACTCTGGTGAAGAATAAGGGAAGTCGGGAAGCGAGGTGGAGACGACGGTTGAACTACCGGAGAGTGTGTGTAGAAAGAAACATTGGCATAGCAGCTATTACCGAGAGGTGTAGATTAGAGTGAGATAATTAGTGTGACCAGGGACAAGTCCGGACGGACGAACTCGGCGGGACTTTCGGACAAGGAAGGATGCCAAGGTTGGTTCTCGAGGAGAAATTTGAAACTAAAAAACTGCCTTCCTCCTAACTCCAACCCTATCTCTAATCTCAAACGTAGGTGAATATCTTTTTGCAAATAAGATTAAATGAAGTTAAATGAAACAGCATTTATTCTAGGGAAGAAGGATAGTGGTTAATACTTTGACTCCGCCCCTTCCCCTACAATAGGGTATACATACAACCCTTTGTGAGAACTGTTCACTATTCAGATTAAATTATTTTCATATTTAAAATAAAATTAAGAAAAATTAGGGAAATACAGTAAAAGGATATGAAATAATGTGCTTTGTGAATGAAAGAGACTCAACTCCTTACTGGAAACAACTGTAAACTTTATGTGAATGTTTTCAATTAGTAAATTATATAATTTATTGCTATTGATAACCTTGCTGTTTTATTTTTTATAGGTGGTAATACCCTTACCTAAAGAGACTTGACAATTCATACAGCAGATTACCAAAATAACATTATAAATTTAAAAATAAAATCATTTATAAATAGAGCATTGATTGGTGAACTTAAAAATACTATGATTTCAACTTTTGGACGAATATTATTTCCGGCAATAATTTAAATACGAACATATAAAAATGATAATACCAAAATAAACATCATACCCTTCTCTATTGATTTATTAACTGAGTCGGTTCCTGTTTTACGGGCAAAAAATGAAATTAACGTCTATACAAGACACAAGATAACTTAATGATTAGGATAAAAAGTTATATGACCGATGAAAAGCTTGAAGCTATTTTCCGCGCAAGATATTGAACTTAAACTTTTTTTTTTTTTTTTTAATATACATTTTTTCACAACCTTTTGGTTCATGCAACAAAAAAAAAAAATCATTAATAATGTAAACTAATACTGGAAAAAATCTAAGCTTAACAAAGTTTTAACAGGAAAATCCAAGTTCTTTCAACTGAAAGACTGGGAAGCATAAGAACCTGTGCCTTTTTTTTTTACACTTGTAATTAAAAGTTTTCTTATTATCCAAAAACCTTTCGGCATTTGCGGAAAGGTTTTCTATACGTCAAATCAGACTTCTTTAACACGATACGGCCGTAACACTGCTATCAAGGAAATATTTTAACAAAGTATCTAAATCAATACCAAAAAAATAAATTTGATATCAGACAACCCTTACTCGTTAGCAGTTAAAATTAATTGAAAATAATTTAAAGGTTATCGAAGAATCTTAGTGATATGTGCTCTCCTATATACAAAAAAACATAACAAACTACTACGGTTTATCGAGTAAAATCAAGTTACTCAGGAACAAAATTTTTCGAATATTTTCATCGTCAGTAAGGCATCAATAATTTTGGAATATAAATATTTAAAAGGGTAAGGAAGTTATGTGAAATTTAGAAACAGGAGAGTATGATTTTAGGATTTAAAAGATAAATTCATTTAGACTACATCAAGCAGCTAAGGGAATACACGGCCTATCGTGCCAAGGACATATATAAATTAAAGCGGATTCCGTATAATAATATTTTTAAAAAATAAAATAAATAATCATCGAATAATCAAAAATGATCGGTTAAAAAATAGCAGAGATAGATCGTTTTGAACCTTGGAGGGCTTAAGCATGAGCGGTTCTCTGCCACTGCTTACGTCGACGACCTAACGGAAGAGCTGGAATAATAGTAGAAGCTGAAAGGTGCGCCAACCTGATAGGAAGGTGGTGTCGTAAAAATAAATTAAGAATGGCCGCACAAAAAACTCAGAGCATTCTCTTACAAGGTAAAACAGATAGAGCACACCCTATAAACCTGTGCACTGAAGGCACGAGAATTCGTCCAAGTGAAGTGGTTACCTATCTAGGAATCCGTTTTGGCAAAGAATTTAACTTGGCCTCACACTTGGACTACTTAGGGAATAGAATTACCTTAACCTTATACGGTCTTAGTAGACTAGGGGGCGCTTACTGGGGACTTAGATAACCAGCAATAATTACTATTTATAAAGGCATGGTACTGAGTTTCCTGAGGTACGGGTCCACTGCTTGGTTCAAGAACTTCACAAAGCGGCAAAAGGGCAGGTAGGCGACGATTCAGCGAATGGTTCTGCTGCAAGTTACAAAGGCTTACTGAACGGTGTCTCATGAGGTTGTTCAATTTCTTGCAGGTGGGGTACCTATCGACCTCCTGCTGCGTAAAGAATAATTTAAAGATGCCTTCAAGAGGCAAGGCTCAGCAAGTCTCCTAAGAAATATCCAAAAGAGGATTTCTGAAAAACTAAGAAAATGGAAGCGTTTAATCCGGGAAGACACCATCGATGAGTTGTATCGATGGTGGGGGACGACCTCAAAAGGTGCTACCTTAAGGAAATTCTTACAAAGCAGCTTACAACGTAGGTGGAACTGGAAGTGATGGAGGGAGACGACCTCCGCGAGAAGAAGAAGCTAAAGAGATGGTCACCAAGGAGAGGCAAGAATGCATACAGCGAAGAGAAAGGAAAAAAAAAAAAACATATTCAAGATTACTGTCGCCATGTGGCTAGGAAGGGAGAAATAGATAAATAAAAGATCGTTTTGAATTTCACAGTGTTGATTTGCTGTTTTAATTAAATATAATGTGACAGTATTTCTGGTTCGTCTTTGTTAAGATCATTGATTAATTAATTGTTATACACATAAGTTAATTACCTACATAGCTATATAAATTGTTATATTGTAATGAACCGTCAAATTTCCAATCCAAATATAATTATTTGGAAATAATAAACCATTTTGTAATAATTTTCTGAGTTTTTTAATTTTTATAATATTATTTTTATACATACGTTTCTTATTTGTATATCTTTTCTTTTTTTTAGGGAGGGGTTGGATGAGAAAAATAAAATAAACAGCAGTGTAAGAAGCAAAACAATTTACATTCATTATCACTTAAATATAGATTATTTATATTTAACCTTCGATGACATATAATACCTAAGCATTTAAGAAACAAAAAGAAGTAATAATACATCTAGAAATTAGGATATCAACAACAATGTAAATAATTCTTCTAAACAACCATTAGAAAATTTGATGGCACAGTAAGTGGACTTATCGAAACTTACAACCATGTGACGTGGATTGTACCCATGAGGTTCCAGTCATCTGGAAACGATTCTGTTTTTTAGGACATTACCGAAATTGATACCATCAGGCATTTGTTGTAAATATATCCGCATGCTATGTTGATCGTAGGATAGTAAAAGAGAAGTCATTTGAGTGAAGCAATTTGTAGTAATGGACTTCCAAAACACGAAGCGAATAAATGAAGAAGCTGAAACGCACTTATCGACCGATTTGAAGAAATAAAACAAGTGACAATCTAAAGAAATTTTCATTTATAATATAAAATTGTAAATGTTTGTTGTTTATTTATTTTACGTCACTTTATGCTACCATGGCTAATCGGACGATGCTACCGTTGGAGTCCTAAATTTTGCCTATCCCGGTTTCATTAGGAATAGGGATCTTTAACCAGTACCTGACAACGCAAAGGCGAGTCCTAGACCACCTTTCAACGTCCCCTCCGAAGGACGGCATAATTAAGGAATTTTTACTTCCATTAAAAAATCCTAAGACCACCTGCGGGTTTGAACCCGTGACCTTAGGCATAGAGGCTGTTATACTCAAATTGTAACTATAGAGCGAATGTTGTTGTGCGAAACTTTAAAAATTGAGTCTACGAAACAAAAACATTTTTCATCAATATAAGAAAAAAAAGTACTATAATTTCTTTTTGCTTTCAAAATTTTAGCCATTAAATAGTAGATTTTCTTCGATGCTAGACATACGCAAAGATAATTTTAAAAAAATACCAGTACAACTTGAATCCATCTATCTACCAAAGACATGATCACACTATACAAATAAATGACGACCCTTATGACTTAAGTTTTAAAACTATATTATTCAATAAAATAGGTCTACTTACTTTTACTTAACTATATATGAAATATACAGTAAGGGAAAGTATTGCGATCGTGACAATTTTCAAATTACAGTATTCAACAGGAATACACGGTTTAGGGTCCCCTGAGTCCTAATGACCAAGTCCCACAGAAAGGTCTGTGTGTGTGTGTGTGTGTGGTAAACCCGCGCGTAAACGGAAAGTCCTATGAAAACTGAAATTTCTATTTAAGACAACTGGACGCCCGAGATGTTCCAGTAACTTTTTTTATCAAAATCGGCTAAACAGAAGAGCCACTTTATACCATGCATTTTGCACCTTTTTACGATTTACTCAAAAACGGCTGAACAGTTTGATTAAATTTTCTATATTGATGTTAAAATTGAATGAGCTTTAATATGATATAAGTTTCATTCTGATTGAAATAGTCAGACAGGGCTTAAATTCGTTATTTTAAATTTTCTTTGTCTAAAAGGTAAAAGGGGTCCGGGAGCGGCGTGGTCTAGTTTATCTTTGTTTGTTAATTAATCTTCTCGCTATTACTAGCTGAATTTACTTTAATTACTATATTTACATAATTAGAATGTTTTGTGAAATGATGAATTATCCTAAATGAGAATAGGAACAGCGATTCGATGGTGCAGTACATTGCTGCAATATTTACAGAACACATAGGTTAGGTAAAATCACATGAAAATATAATAAATAAACAATAATAGATACTAGATACGTAACAATAAATAAACAATAATAATGAAGTATATATACCAACAAACGAAAAACAAAAACTCGCTTACCCATAAAAAATATTAAGAAGCTGACAAGCCTATCCCACATATGTGTGAGGAAAAATCTGAACCCCAGAGACACAGCGCCTCTTTCACAGCAGTGATACTGGTTTTAGACTCAGATTCGTAAGCGCTACAGCCTCAGAGAGACATGAAAGAATACAATAGGATTGTGCAACATGACAGTTGTCTGTCTATATTAAAACTAGAATTTATAAAATCAAGAAGCAAAATACCAGAATATGTATGCTCTTGTTGTGAAGGTTTATTTTTTGAACATTCTTTAACAGAAGTTGAATATAGAAGATATGAAATTGAAATTAGGAGAAAACAGA
Source organism: Piezodorus guildinii (assembly GCA_023052935.1). NCBI lineage: Eukaryota > Metazoa > Arthropoda > Insecta > Hemiptera > Pentatomidae > Piezodorus > Piezodorus guildinii. The sequence continues at coordinate 72,011,032 of CM041293.1, forward strand.
TTCATAGAATTTTATAAAAAATCAATAACTGTTCTTTTCCCCTTAGTATGCAAAACCTGCAGGAAAACATAGTAAAGTTAGAGATTCCAAAGATGGCTACCAGCAATGGATGAGTTTATTAGTTTACCGGAATGTATTAAATAATTGTCTCCATAAGAAGAACGTCTCTGTAGCCCACAATCTTTTATGCAGATGCGACCACTAAAAGCGTTCGCAATCAACTCTCAGTTAGGAGTTAAAGGTTCGGTCGTGAATATCCCGATAGAAATTAATGAATGTTTAAAACACTACCGAGATCATCCAATGAAATGGTCACTGTACAGTTAAAGCTGAAACGACACGTGCTCCATAAAATGTATTATATGTACAAAACTATTAGGACAGGTGTTTTTTGTGATGCTATGAAATATTTACTGCAAACTCCTTTGTATAAAAGCAATGATATTAAAATAGATGAGGCCTATTTACAGCGATATGATCGGCAGTATCATGTAAAAGTAGAAATCGTAGTAGATAAAACTGACAAACAAAATGAGATAGATAATGTAAGTACATATAACGACGAAAATCAGTCCACGGATATTAATAGTGATGATGATATTGAAGAAGTGCTCTTAGTAGACAGACACAAGCTAGACACAAACAAGGTGCATGTCATCGCCCCTGGGCATACCAAAAAACTGTACCCTGGCATGCAATTAAGAATTATGATGAACTTCGTTTTCCTAAAATATTTGTTGGTCACCCCTTTAATGTACCACCGACTGTGTCATACAGTGAACGGTGTAAGTCAGAACGTAGGCGCGTTGATCGTAGGTCGTGCATTTCAAGTCGAGTTCTCTTCATGGCAAAACAGAAACTGGAAAGACAGTGTTTTGCTAATATCAAAGTATGCTTGCGTAAAACGAAGAATGTCGGTGTTAGGGTTACTGCTACAAATGTAATGTTTTGTCAATAATATAATCAAAATCGATAGCGGATATCAGGTCATCAAAGAAATCAGGCCAAGTCCGGCTTTTTGGGAAATGAGGAAAAAGACTTATTAGTGATGATAAGACAATTAGGTAAGCCAACTCTTTTTTTAACCGTTTCCGCCGCTGAATGCAGATGGTCTGAGCTAATCCAGGAACTCCCGAAATTTGGTTTGAATACAAAATTAACCCTCCAACAGGCTCTTGAAATGAGTGATTTTGAGAAAATAATTCAATAAAAAAATGATCCATTCACGTGCGCAAGGTATTTTGATTATAAAACTTCCAAAATTATTAAACTCTTAACTTCAGATTATAGCATTATTGAATCACATAATATCATCGATTCTTTCCAACGCGTTGAATTTCAAATAAGGGGTTCTCCATATGAACATATGTTTCTTTGGCTTAAAAATCCGCCCTTGTTCGACCAGTCCGATTCTCTTTCAACAATAAACATAATTATTTTACCGATAAATTTAGTACATGCGAATATAATGAGAATGATCCTTATGTAGCGTTACGGAAACACAAACATGCCCACACATGTTACAAAGGGCGTAAAAATAAAAAGGTGTGTAGGTTTAATACTCCGTTACCTATTATGCCCAGGACGACAATATTGGCACCTTTGTCTCCAGAAGAAAAGACAGCGGAAATCAAAGACAATTTTATAAAAATTAATGAATTAATTCTACAAAAAACAAGAAGTCAGAACATTTTTTGAAATATCAGAAAAACTAAGTATTCCTGAAGAGAAATACATAATGGCTAAACGATCATCAATAAATGAAAGGCGCATTTTATTAAAAAGAAAAAGTTTAGAAGTAGGAATAAATTGTAATAAACATAGGAATAAACATTTGTTCGAGTCCAATATGGATATACAGTTTGTCCTGGAGGAATATAATCTTGCGACTTACATTAGTAATTATATCGCTAAAGTTGATTCGGGATAGTCCACATTGCTTAGATATACTACCTCTGATATAAGGGAACCCAATTACACCCTGCAAGATAAATTTCGAAAAATTTCAAACATATTTCTAAACAGTAATTTAATGTCTGCTCAGGAAGCTGCTTATCGCCTTCATAGTTTACCTTTGTGAAAGGTTGTTTTTATAAACACATCTCCACGGAATGAAAGAGTCGTCATGTTGAAGAATGAGGAATCATTAAAGCAACTGCTACATGACTCAGAAGATATTTACATGGAAGATGTCATCCAAAAATATTGTAAGCGCCCAATACATTTAGAACACATATGCCTAGCAAAATTTGTGGGTAGCTTTTCAAAACTAGCAGTGCTAAAAAGAATGATAAAAACGATGATGAACAAGAGCAGGCATTAAAAGAAAGAATGAAGCTTGCGGTGATAAGATACAGGAGATATAAAGTGGCACAAGATCCTGATAACTATTATAGGGGGCAAGGTAAGCTCTTTTACTGCTGCCTTTCAGGAACGAAATGAAGGAGATAGAAAACAAAACCTCTCTATCAGGAAAACTATGAACTTTTAAAAATCAACCGAGAAAAATTCGATGAATTATTGGAAGAGGCGATAGAAATCCTCCGAACTAATGTGGAAAATAATGAAGAAAGTGATGATGACGATGACATGGACCTACATTATGAGTTTGAGAAAATTGATATTTTAGATCGAGGAGGTAAAGTGAGTGCCAATAAGCAGGACGTAACAAAAAGATTTACCTCACCTCAAAGAGTGATCACCGGCAAGTTATACGATATCATGTGAAAACTAAATTCCGATCAAAGACAATTCGTACTGCACGTGTTGCATTGCTTTAAAATTGACAAGATTCGTCTAAACGTATTTCAAAGTGGATCGGTCGGTGTCGGAAAGAGCACTGTAATTAATACCATTTATCAATTAATAACCCATTATTTTGATAACAGACCTGGAGTAGAAAAAGATAAGATTGTAGTGTTATTATGTGCACCCTCAGGTAAGGCTGCGTTCTTCATACATGTTGTCACACTACATACTGCCTTTTCATTACCTGTCACACAGTTCTTTGGTAATATACCTGCATTATCAAGCGACGTTGCCAACAGCATAAGGGAAAAGCTATTTCACATTAAATTGATAATAACCGATGAAATATCAATGGTCGGTAGCGGTTTGTTGTCGAGTGTAGACGCCAGGTTGAGGCAAATTAGAGGAATAAATGATCCATTTGGAGGAATTTCCGTGCTCCTAGTTGGTGATCTGCATCATCTTCCACCTGTAATGGACTTTCCAATTTATAAATTTACGTCTAATGAGTTTTCTACAGTAATTGACGGAAATCCTTTATAGGGCGAATTTTACTTGTATGAGCTCACGAAGGTTATGAGACATAAAGATGAATTGCGGTTCATAGCTGTACTTAATAATATTGCACACGGTACTGTAAGTGATGACGATATACAATTGCTGAATACGAGAACAGTAGGATCAGATCAGGTACCGAAATCAGCAATCAGATTGTTTACGAAAAAGATAGACGTAGCCGAATTTAATGAGAAAAGAATAATTCAACACCCTGGCCAAGAATTTATATCGGCGGCAAAAGATTTTATCATAGGAAAAGTGAATGAATATAAGAAAGCCCGAATTTTGCAATCTTTACAATCGAAACAAATAACTGAATTAAATAGTTTAGGAGATGAGTTAAGATTAAAACATAGAAATAAAATATATGATAACGAGTAGAAGATGGTCTTGTCAACAGTGCGTGTGGTCAGCTTGAGGGAATAATATTCAGACCTCAATCCACTGAGCCGTATAAACTGTTTTTGAATTTCGGTGAAAGTACTGTTGGATGTAAGGCTGGGTCAGCTCAAAAGTCTTTCTTGGAAAATGAAAATATAACAACATACCTAACGCCAATAGATAAGACCAGGCAGGTATTGAATGTGACGAATAAATTGGAGCAGCAGGTAGTTAAAGAGCAGTTTCCATTGGTGAGTGCCGAAGCACTAACGGTTCATAAAAGCCAGGGGCAGACCTATGAAGAGATATGCATTGACTTTAATAAATGTAACAGGATAACGAGGTCCATGCTCTATGTTGCCTTAAATCGTTTAACATCCCTGAACGGATATGATTTACTTGGGAAAATCGAAATTCCCAAGCCGCCCAAAAAAGATGATCCAATTCTATCTGAAGTGGACAGGTTAAGAAATGAGAAAAAGTTAAAAATAAATTTCAAGAATTTAAGGGATTTCGATGGTACTAAAATAATATATCAAAATGTGATGTCATTACCAACTAAAATCCATTGCATAGCTAACGATGAAGGGTTCACGCGTGGGGATATACTGATATTCTCTGAAACTCTGTGTACCGCTAATGACTATGTTCCAACTTAATGTTTTACAGAAGTGGTAAGATTGACTATGGATAAAAAGAATAAATGTCGAGGGATAACAGTTTATGTAAAGCATGTCCGGCAGATCAACAATGTTCATCGCGTCCAGGAGTATAGTGATAAGGCCAGGTAGATCTACACGCATTCAAAATAAATAATTCAAATATAATTTGCGGGTACAAATCTCCAGGTGCCAGTAAACAAATGTTTGAAGCACCAGTAGAGCGAAGTTGTGGAAATATTCTAACCGGTAGCAATATAATGTTTTATGGGCGATTACAATTTATATAGTAGCTTAAAGGTCACCCTTTCTAACCGATGGTACAGCTGTATGTATGCATCTTGATAAAGCAGCATACAAGACAATCAATCGGACATTATGCTTTGACTGTAAGTGTGAAGATTTATATAGTAGCTTACAGGTTACCCTTTCTGACCTAATGGTACAGCTGTATGAATGCATCTTGATAAAGCAGCATACAAGACAATCAATCGGACATTATGCTTTGACTGTAAGTGTGAAGATTTATATAGTAGCTTACAGGTTACCCTTTCTGACCTAATGGTACAGCTGTATGAATGCATCTTGATAAAGCAGCATACAAGACAATCAATCGGACATTATGCTTTGACTGTAAGTGTGAAGATTTATATAGTAGCTTACAGGTTACCCTTTCTGACCTAATGGTACAGCTGTATGAATGCATCTTGATAAAGCAGCATACAAGACAATCATTCGGACATTATGCTTTGACTGTAAGTGTGAAGATTTATATAGTAGCTTACAGGTTACCCTTTCTGACCTAATGGTACAGCTGTATGAATGCATCTTGATAAAGCAGCATACAAGACAATCAATCGGACATTATGCTTTGACTGTAAGTGTGAAGATTTATATAGTAGCTTACAGGTTACCCTTTCTGACCTAATGGTACAGCTGTATGTATGCATCTTGATAAAGCAGCATACAAGACAATCAATCGGACATTATGCTTTGACTGTAAGTGTGAAGATTTATATAGTAGCTTACAGGTTACCCTTTCTGACCTAATGGTACAGCTGTATGTATGCATCTTGATAAAGCAGCATACAAGACAATCAATCGGACATTATGCTTTGACTGTAAGTGTGAAGATTTATATAGTAGCTTACAGGTTACCCTTTCTGACCTAATGGTACAGCTGTATGTATGCATCTTGATAAAGCAGCATACAAGACAATCAATCGGACATTATGCTTTGACTGTAAGTGTGAAGATTTATATAGTAGCTTACAGGTTACCCTTTCTGACCTAATGGTACAGCTGTATGTATGCATCTTGATAAAGCAGCATACAAGACAATCAATCGGACATTATGCTTTGAATGTAAGTGTGAAGATTTATATAGTAGCTTACAGGTTACCCTTTCTGACCTAATGGTACAGCTGTATGTATGCATCTTGATAAAGCAGCATACAAGACAATCAATCGGACATTATGCTTTGACTGTAAGTGTGAAGATTTATATAGTAGCTTACAGGTTACCCTTTCTGACCTAATGGTACAGCTGTATGTATGCATCTTGATAAAGCAGCATACAAGACAATCAATCGGAGATTATGCTTTGACTGTAAGTGTGAAGATTTATATAGTAGCTTACAGGTTACCCTTTCTGACCGAATGGTACAGCTGTATGAATGCATCTTGATAAAGCAGCATACAAGACAATCAATCGGACATTATGCTTTGACTGTAAGTGTGAAGATTTATATAGTAGCTTACAAGTTACCCTTTCTGACCGAATGGTACAGCTGCATGAATGCATCTTGATAAAGCAGCATACAAGACAATCAATCGGACATTATGCTTTGACTGTAAGTGTGAAGATTTATATAGTAGCTTACAGGTTACCCTTTCTGACCGAATGGTACAGCTGTATGAATGCATCTTGATAAAGCAGCATACAAGACAATCAATCGGACATTATGCTTTGACTGTAAGTGTGAAGATTTATATAGTAGCTTACAGGTTACCCTTTCTGACCGAATGGTACAGCTGTATGAATGCATCTTGATAAAGCAGCATACAAGACAATCAATCGGACATTATGCTTTGACTGTAAGTGTGAAGATTTATATAGTAGCTTACAGGTTACCCTTTCTGACCTAATGGTACAGCTGTATGAATGCATCTTGATAAAGCAGCATACAAGACAATCAATCGGACATTATGCTTTGACTGTAAGTGTGAAGATTTATATAGTAGCTTACAGGTTACCCTTTCTGACCTAATGGTACAGCTGTATGTATGCATCTTGATAAAGCAGCATACAAGACAATCAATCGGACATTATGCTTTGACTGTAAGTGTGAAGATTTATATAGTAGCTTACAGGTTACCCTTTCTGACCTAATGGTACAGCTGTATGAATGCATCTTGATAAAGCAGCATACAAGACAATCATTCGGACATTATAGAATAGAATAGAAAAATAATTTTTATTCTGGGACTGGGTCCCTTAAGAACAAAACATACAACATGATATGTACAATTAATATATACAATGTGTCTGGACACAAGACCAAAGGATTATAATTCATTTTTATTTACAAAGCTTTAAGAAGAAAAGTAGGATACAATAAAACAAAAGAGTAAAATAACTAAAAGAGTAAAATAAATGACTAACTTCTGATATGTTGAACAAAATTTAACATTGAAACTGATTCATAATAATTGATCGATACAGAATCATGAACAATAAATAATAAATTTTCTTTTTGAATAGATATTTGATTTGAAAACTCAGGCTTGTGGAGCGTCTGTTTGAGATGACAATAGGTACTCGAACAGCTGGGACTTGAATGATGGTAGGGAAGAAGCATGGCGGATTTGAGTAGGTAGGGAATTCCAGAGAGCAGTAGAGCGGACAAGAAAGGAATGTTCAAAACTTGTTGTTCTGTGGGCAGGAATATAAAGGTCAGAATGGCGCGATCTTGTTTGGAGCGAGCTGACGGACGATTTAAATTGCAGAAGTTTGTGGATATAGGGAGGTAGCTGGGAGTTGATAGTTTGGTAAAGGAATGATCCAAGGAAATATTGTCTGCGGTTTGAGGGAAGGAGCCACTTTAACTCACTGTATAAATGGGTCACATGGGACCTCTGCTGTGTGCCAAGGACAAATCTTAAAAATGTATTCATAATTCGCTTTAGCCTGTCCTCGAGCACAGTCGAGAGGCCACCATATACCCCGCAGCAGTAGTCAAAGTGGGGGAAAATAAGTGAGGATACAAGGAGCTTACGGGTGGATAGTGGAAGAAAATGGCGGGAGCGATGGAAAAATTTGAGGGTACTTATTGTTCTTCGGGAGATTTGGGCAATATGGGGTTTCCAGGAAAGGGTTTGGTCAATGGTAATACCGAGGTTTTTGACAGAAGAAGTGAAGGTGATTGGCTGATCATTTAGGGTTAGACTCGGAAATGTAGTATGGGATCTGAGTAGGGAATTGGAACCTATAAGAATCGCCTGAGTCTTATACTCTGCTTGTAAGTGTGAGTAGCTTACAGGCCTGTATGTATGAATTTTTACAACAGCATACAGCTATCCTTACATGGAACACTCCGACAGTGTGGGACTAAGATGTGCCGAATATAAAAATAGCATGCATTTATCAAATAATCTGATACGGCTTAAAATCTGAATAATCAAAGTACCTTCTCTAAACTACTATTAATTTGAATAAACTTTCACTTTAATTGAAATTGATTTTAACTTAGAAGTTGATAAGTTTTCTATTTCTAACTTGCTGAGTTTTTTTTATTTTTAAGAAAACTCTTTTTAACCTTATTTTATGTTTATAACAAAAATATTTATCGAAATTATTTTCGATCCGTGCAACACCAGAAGAGCAAGAGCGTGTCAAACATTTTACATTTTTGACAGTGAAAGGAATGATACTCAATATAAAGTACAGACTCTCAGCAGAAAGACATGTTCATGTTCTAAACGAATAGTTCTCTTTACAGTTTTTAAAAAAGTAAAGATTTCTTTATCTCTTAAAAAAAATATTTATTATTATAACTAGTTAACTAAATAAGTTAGTGTTACTGCCGAACGACAACTAACAAATAACCAAACAGTGCGGAATGGTCTGTCCGTCAGTATGCATGTGTGTGTTAGAGACATAGACGCAACACACATGTACGTGTATCCGTGTATGTGTCGTATCTAGCACAACTATGAAAATTCTTCTGGAACTGAAATTTCAGTTAAGAAAAGAATATAGTAGAGATGTCAAACCGACCTTACTCACCAAAATCGGGAGACCGGAAGAGCCATGTTAAATTCTAATACTGATATTTTTCAAATTTTCATTCAGTCAAGGACCTTTAATTTTTTACATAAAGTATTTATTATAATTAACCATATCATATTATTAACATTGATAAAGGAAGGCTAAATATACAAGTTGGACGAATAGGATAACCAACTAAAGAAAAAAAGAGCTTTATTATTAACAAAACACATTTTTCTATAGAAAATCGATGCTATTAATCTTTAACTTTTCTTCATCTCAAGTGTATTTTTAAATCGGTTATAATCACGGAGGTAAGTGAAAGTCGTGTGTTGCATGCACCAGATTTCACACAAGAAGGTCTGTTTGTGTGGTAACTCCAGCGCGTAAACGAAAAGACCTATGAAACTGAACTTTCATATTTAGGATAACTATACGCCCGAGATGTTACAGCAACTTTTTTTACCAAAATCTGCTAACCTGAAGAGCCATTTTATACAATTCATTTTGCACTTTTTTTCGATTTTCAAGATTGTCTCAAAAATGACTCAAACGATTTTGATTAAACTCGCTATGTCCATCTAAAATTGAATGAGCGTTAACATGATGTAGGTTTCATTTTGATTGAAATAGTCAGACAGGGCTCAAATTTCCTCTAAAGTACATTCAATTATGTAGATTCGATTAAATTAACCATATCGTCTGATCAGCATTGCTTAAAAACAGGTAAATATATAAGTTGAACGAATTCGATATCCAACTAAACGAGAAAAGTGCAAACATATTTTTTAAGCAATTTTTGGGTTTTGAACTAAAGAACAGTAATATACATGTATAATATACCGTTGGAATGCTAAAGATTTTAGAATAAATATTATCTTATACATACTGTTGTTAAAGTTAACGGAGAGTGATGAATAGCCGATAAAACAAACTGATTGTAGTACATAATAATATTTTTTGTTGTTTGAGCTTTAATGTTATTTGCCATCTGAAAAAAAAAAAAATTGCAATAAGCAAATATGATGACTTCCGAAAGTCGGTTAAAGCAAGGCATCTCTAGGCCACCGCCTCAAAAGTCGTCGGGGTGGGTTGTACGGGTTCGTGTAGGATTTAAGTGTTTAGGCCGATGGGTTCATGTTGTAAGTCAGTTTTTCATGAAATCTTTTATAATATTCTGTGGCTGTGCCTGAAACTGTGAGTATGTCCAAGTCCTTGTGAAGTAATTCGTTGGTTACATAAAACGGTGCATCCACGATATTTCGCAATATTTTCGATTGAAGGGTCTGAATTATTTGGATGTTAGAATATTTGGCAGATCCCCATAGCTCTATCCCGTATGTCTATAATGGTTTGATCAGTACTTTGTAAATAGTAAGTTTGGTGTTCACGGATAATTTGGATCGTTTGTCAAGCAGACGGGATAGTAGTCCAAATCGTCTGTTCAGTTGTTGTCTTTTAAGTCTAATGTGGGTCCTCCATGTCAGTCTTTTGTCTAAGTACAGTCCCAAATATCGTACTTCATCTGATGTCGGAATGGGTTTATCCTCGAAATAGACTGCTGGACAATCCCATGTTTGAACGTGAAAATGATAAATAAACTTTTGGATTGATTCATTTTTACTTTCCATCTATTAGCCCAACTGGATAAATCATTAATGTCGTTTTGCAACATGAAGGATGCAAGAATTGGATTTTGATGGGATGTCAAGAGCTGTATCGTCTGCAAAAGTGGCTAGTAAGGTGTGGTCATTTTCTGGTAAGTCTGCCGTGTAGATATTAAATAGTAACGGTCCCAGTACACTGCCTTGTGGGACCCCTGCTTGAACACGTTTTATTTCAGAAAATGCGTCTCCTACTTTTACAGTAAAGTGTCGGTCTGTCAACTAAGAGAGTAATATTAAATAATAAGTCGGATGAAGCTCTAAATATCGACTAATATCGAGAAAAACACCTGAGCAATATTTTTTAGACTCTAAAGCATTCGATATGTAGTCTACTAATCGATGGCATTGTTGAATGGTCGAATGATTTTTTCTGAAACTGAATTGATGATTTGGAATAGCTCTAAATATTTCGAGCGAATTTAGACGATGAAGAATAATTTTTTCAAATAATTTTGAAAAAGAAGGAAGAAGGCTTATAGGACGATATGAAGTCAGACAGTCTGAAGATTTATTGGCTTTTAATATTATTACAACTTGGGAATACTTCCACCAGTCTTAGTTGTTACATGAGAGAAGTTAGGTAATGTTGGTGTAGTCTACGTTTGTAAGTCGGAAGAGGTTGAGGCGGTGGTTCTAGAATACCTGATTCATTCCGGATCATAGTAGGTTGTTCAAGCCATTTGCCCTATCTGCTGCTTATTAGCTTCATAAAACTCCGTGTTTCTTGCCGGTGGTCGGAGACGAAGCTTTTTTAGTTCCTTATGGATTGAACATCCTCGATAATTTGCTGGATGAGATCCCTCACAAAAACACATTTGGGTGGATGTTCTTTAGGCTTTTTACAAGTGATGACAGGTGAGATCCAGCACACTTAACGCACCTAGGCTTCAAGTTGCAATAAGTCCTAGTGTGACCATAAGACTGGCATCTTTTACATTGAGGTATTTCGCGCCGTTGTCGAGGTTCCTCAACCTTATTTTCGTGTATTACAGTATTTAAGTTAAAATTTGGGAACTTTTTCGCATTTTTGGAGATCCCGAAATAAAGCCAATGCGGTTTTTGATTTGGGATGAAATACGTTATGGATTCCAGCACTCTGTATCCAAGTCTTCTAGTCAGCCTTAATCATGAAATAATAATATAATAATTATTTAATAAAACACATGTTTCTATTAAAATGCAATTTATTATTACTGTTTTGTTTTTTATTCGCAACTGCGTTGCTGCGCATCCAGCGAATGTTAGGTATTATTTTTCCTCTTGATCTCTCAGCCATCGTCTTTTGAGTCTTCTTTTATTTAATTATTTAAATTGGATTTAAATAATTTTTTAACAATTTATTTTCGTTTATAAATTCTTGAATTGATATAAATAATGGAGGCAAGTGTAAGTCGGGTGTTGTGCGCACCAGATTTTTTTTATGTTCTCCCATCGTTTACAGCGCTCCATGCCTCTATATGCGCTCCATACTAAGAGTAAGTTATTTTTTTTTACAGTAAATTTCCTAGAAGTAATTTATATGGCAAAACAACGTTTGCCGGGTCAGCTAGTATATAACCTAAACGTTTTAAATATATGAAATATATAAGAATAATATAAAAATATATTAAAATAAACGAAATGAATAAGGAGATGAAGCAATTGATCTACATTTTTTTTAAAATAGAGAAAAAAACGCTCGAAAAACATCAAGAAAATTTAAATAATGAAAAATCAATAAAGAGCGAGATATTACTTCGAAGGTATATAATATAAAACCAATTTTACTTTTAACTTTATAACCAGCAAGACAAGAAGTGAAATTCCTTTATACAAGGTTGATAAATATTCCATGCAAAGGTTATCAGAAAATTTATATCTGTATGATTTCAATTTTAAATTAGAGCGAAGTAAAGGTGTTTCGAATAAAGTTTAATTTTTTTTTTTTTTGTAGGGAGAAGAGAAAAAAATAAACCGAATGACCTGATAGAGAGGAAGTAATATCGAGGGAAAAGGAGGAAAAACGTAATCTAAAATGAAATAAATCAGAAAAGTAATCAAACTTGGCATCATTTACTGTCAAGCTGATGTCGATTGACATGGACTTTTAGAAAGAACACGCCTCTATGCCGGCCCATAAAACTTAGATGAAAAATGCACCACTCCTCCTCTCAACTTATTTCGTGGAAATGCGATAAGGAAATTTATGAGATAAATAAATAAGATTGATTAATATCAAACAGTGTAAATCGACATGGATATTCTGTGGTTCAGAATATTCTATAAACGAGACGTTCATAAGAAACATGTTCCGTTACAACTCCCAATGCGGATATATAGGGTCTTGAAATATTTTCCAAGGATGAAGTTTTATAGCAACAACCTTAGTCAAAATTGATAGAACGGTAACGGTTATGTTTATTCCAAATTCATACATATATTGAGTCGTAAGAATATTTTAAAAAGTTGTAAAAACAACCACTATCATCCGTAATTTAAAACATAACATATAAAATATATCTAGTCAGGCAACACACAACTTTACTTACTTCGACTGATAAAGTAAATTTAAAAATTATTAAATATACTTCATGAAGTGACATGTTGACTTGTGTATATATGAGAGAAGTTGGTTCAGGGTGAAGTCAATTTAACACACAATTAAGCGTAAACTAATTTATTGGTGCCTTATATCAGAAAATTTATATCTGTGAGATTTCAATTTTAAATTAGAGCGAAGTAAAAGGTGTTTCGAGTAAAGTTTAATTTTTTTTTTGGTGGGGGAAGGAGAGAGAAAAAAATAAACTGAATGACCTGATAGAGAGGAAGACCTGAATATCGAGAGAAAAGGAGGAAAAACGTAATCTAAAATGGGCACAATAAATTAAGTTTATGCTTCATTGTGTGTTAAATTGACTGCACCCTGAACCAACTTCTCTCATAAATATACTATAATTTAATTTATTTTTTTTAAATTGATTTTAATAAAACATTTTTGTTGGAAACATATGATTTAGATTAAATAATATAACTATATTAAATTGATAATCAGTAATAAGTTTATTCCCTATTCGTCACATTATAATACCTTTTACAACTTTCTGTATCAGATAATATTTTTTTTAAATCTTTCTCTTTCCAACGGTATATTATACGTCATATTAATGTTATCATCATAAAAATAAATAAATAAATACATTAAAAAATAGATTTGCTCTTTTATCCTTCAGTTGGTCATCAAATTCGTCCAACTTTTATATACAGCCGTCCTTCATCAATGCCATTATAATGATATGGTTAATCTTGTAGAATGTACAAAATTAAAGGTATTTTAGAGGAAAAACATTTAAAATATCGGCATTTAAGCTCTGTCAAACTATTTCAATCAGAATGAAACCTACATCATATTAAAGTCTATTACATTTTACACCAAAATAGGAAGTTTAATCAAAAGAGCTGTATTTGAGAACATCGTAAAAAGGTGCAAAATGTGTTGTATAAAGTGGCTCTTCTAGTTAGGCGAATTAGATAAAACAGTTGCTGTAACATATCAGGAGTATGGTTGTCTTAAATGTCAAAATTTCAGGTTCGTATGAATTATAGTTTTTCAGCTAGACTTACCACCCACACACACACACACACCAACACACCACACACACAACACCCACACACCACACACACACACACACACACACACGAATTATTTTCAGGACTTGGTTATTTGGACTCAGGGGACCACAAAAAGTGTCTCCGTCGAAAACTGATCACAATTCACGCCTGTAAAAATTCCCGATCGCAATACTTTCTCTTTATATTCTATTTCATATATAGATAGGTAAGTGAAAGTAAAAATGTAATTCATGAATCACCAAGTTATTTCATAAAAAAAATTGTTATTTATTTTGAAGATTGAGCTCATGTATCTGTGGCGGTCGTGAATAAGTGGTTAAGTCAAAATCTTTCATTTTACAGGTGAGCGACTTAAATTTTACTAATACCAAAAATAGGGTAATTAATATACAGTTTTCTTTCCACCTGAAATATCTTCCACCAAGAAATTTCTTTAACCAGTTTAACACGACGTGGGAGACGGTCTGAGGGAGCGATACATGGAGCTAACTCATTTTTGATATAACTCCAGTTATCCAGTTTTTTACGACCGCCACAGATATGACATTATATTTTTTCTAAAATCTCTAGTCCAATCGGTACATTACTATTATATTTTGAAAAAAAAAAATTTCTCTCTTTTACCCTTTAGTTAGTAATCAAATTCGTTTAACTTGCTCAATAACAAGTTCTTCATAAATGCTAATAAGATGATATGGGTAATGTTTTAGAATCTGCAAAATTAAAGGTACTTCAAAATGAGAAAATTATGCATTTTAGTCCTGTCAGACAATTTATATCAAAATAAAACTTATATAGTATTAAAAATCAATTAATTTTACATCGACATAGCGAGATTAATCAAAATTGTTAAGAGCCGTTTTTGAGAAAATCGTATATAGGAGCAAAATGCATGGTATAAAGTGCCTCTTCTGGTAAGCTAATTTTGTTAAAAAAGTTTCGTTTCGTGCTAGACTTACCACACAAAAACACACAGACTTTTTCGCTGAACGTCATTTTGACAGAGAAGACCATACGTGTATTTCTAGTAAAAATTCGAATTAGATAATTCTCACGTATGCAATACTTTTCCTTACTATATATTTCCTATATAGATAACAGAAAGTAAAAAAACACAATAATAACAGTAATGGCTGAATAAATAGTATGTAAAGAAAAAACAGCCATTCATGCAAACTTGATTGAAATATTTTACCTACATCTTAAACTGAAAAAGTTATTAAGGTCAAAGAAAAGTGTCAAGAAAGAAACAAGAACGTTAAGTGGTATCAATTTAAGTCTGAAAAGAACAACGATACTCCATTACTACTTGCTGGAACATTTTCAGTTTTTTATTTATTTATTTTGTTTTTCAAGTAGTAAACTTTTCGAATAAAATAAAACGAAGTTATTCTCGTTTTTTTATTGATAGGTATTGATATGTTAAATGTACTAACGAGGTAACCATTCCAAACTATTGCAATATCTTGTAATTGTGCTCTTCATGACCACGAAGAAATTGTGAAATGTTTTTTAGAACCAAATTTGATATCTTAATATGTAAAAAATAAATAAAAATGTATACAGCTTTTTTCAGTCAAATTCATAATTTTTTCAGTCAAATTCATAATTTTTTCAGTCAAATTCATAATTTTTTCAGTCAAATTCATAATTTTTTCAATCAAATTCATAATTTTTTCAGTCAATTTCATAATTTCTTGTACCCATTTTATACAGTTAATTTAATGAGGTTTTGCAATCAAGAACTTAACATTTTTATTAAATCTTGTTCTTGTTTATCCATTAAACGTTACTTTGTGTTACTGTTCTTAATCCGACGGTGCAGCGGGAGTGTTAAGTTTTGTCTACTCAGGTTTACTTAAGATAGGGATCTTTCACGAGTTACACTTTTTAAATCTTTTTAGGGTCACTTGTGGAGCACAAATATAGGGTGATCTGCTGGTTTTGTACTTGCGACCTTAAGCATAGAAGGCTGTTATGCTAGCCACTACTCCACAGGTGACCCTCAATGTTCCAAAAATCCACAGGTGTTTGAATCTGCCGGGTTTAAATACGTGATTTTGGGCGTATTGATCTTTAACTCCTTGCTGAATGCATCCAGGGTCACCTGTGGAGTAGTGGCTAGCATAACAGCCTCTTTTAAAGGACGAAATAACCAAGGATTTTTACTCCCTAAAAGCAAATATAGGGCCATCTGCCAGGTATGAACCTTAATCATAGAGAGCTGTCATGGCTAGCCACTACTCCACAGATGAACCTTTATGCATTCTAATAGGTGTTAAGGACTGATATGTCCAAGGTCAGGGGTTCAAACCCGGCAGATTCAAACATCGAGGGTCACCTGTGGTGCAGTGGCTAGCCATGACAGCTCTCTATGATTAAGGTTCATACCTGGCAGATGGCTCTATATTTGCTTTTAGGGAGTAAAAATCCTTGGTTATTTCGTCCTTTAAAAGAGGCTGTTATGCTAGCTACTACTCCATAGGTGACCCTGGATGCATTCAGCAAGGTGTTAAAGATCAATATGCCCAAGGTCACGTGTTTAAACCCGGCAGATTCAAACAGCTGTGGATTTTTGGAACATTGAGGGTCACCTGTGGAGTAGTGGCTAGCATAACAGCCTTCTATGCTTAAGGTCGCAAGTCCAAAACCAGCAGATCACCCTGTATTTGTGCTCCACAAGTGACCCTTAAAAGATTTAAAAAGTGTAACTTGTAAAAGATCCCTATCTTACGTAAATCTAGATAGGCAAATCTCAAGACTCCCGCAGCACCGTCGGATTAAGCACAGTAACATAAAGTGACGTTAAATGGATGAACAAGAACAAGATTTAATAAAAATGTTAAGTTCTTGATTGCAAAACCTCATTCAATTAACTGTATAATATGGGTACAAGAAATTATGAAATTGACTGAAAAAATTATGAATTTGATTGAAAAAATTATGAATTTGACTGAAAAAATTATGAATTTGACTGAAAAAATTATGAATTTGACTGAAAAAATTATGAACTCGATTGAAAAAATTATGAATTTGACTGAAAAAAGCTATACGTAATTTTTATTCTAATTTAAATGAATTAGGAGTTGAACGACAGGGGAGCCCGTGGCTGAGTGGCTAGCGCGCTAGTCTCTCATGCTACAGGTTCTGAGCTCGAATCCAAGTCCCGGCGGGGCTTTTATAAGGATTTAAAAAAAATGTGGATTCACTCACAACCTCTTCCCCGGGTATGTGAGACCCGTCAGCCAAAGGGTGGCCACTCACAAAATCAGTCGTAGGGAGTGATGACCCTACACTAAAAAAATTGCATCGTGAAACGTGAGCAGGAGTTTACACCGCGAGGCCCAGGGCCTAAACGGCCTGTCGCGCCACTGGAAGGAGTTGAACGATGCTAAAATAAAGTTTTAATTATAACAATTTGTTTGACATAAAATAATTAATTGGATAAAAAACATAATATTCAATGAACCTACCTAAAATAAAGAATTGTTTATCAGTCCTTTGATTAATACATTTAACTAACATAACAGAGATATAACTACCCTTGGTGAAATATTTACGTATGATAATGAAATCGAGAATAATAAAATTCTTGATTTTACACCTCCGCTGGTCGGAGAATCATTTGTCCAGGGGAAAAAGTGTAAGGAACCAACTTACTAGAGTAGAACACATTCGCTTCCTTCCGTTTTTTGTTAGACTCCATTTCATATATAGATTTGGAAATACGTTTTCTGATTTTGAGTGGACTTATTCTGACTTCGTCCAGCTTCCTCCTGTTTAAACTATTACCATTAGTTCCATAGACCAAATCTCCTTCTTTGAACTCGTGATCAATTCTTTTCTGGTTTACTCAACTTTTTTTCCGTTTAAAACTTCTTTGTGAGTTCTTGAACGCTTCTGCTCTATCTGTCTATGAATTATGTTCCCTTTCCAACTCTTTTTTTACAATTTCAGAGGTACGCCCATATTGTAAATAAGCCGGTGAAAACTTTGTGGATCCATGAACTGTGTTGTTATATTCTTCAACACAGATTTTAGCAATGGTTGTCCAGGATCTTCTTTTGAAGTTTTCGTTCAATCGAGATCGTACGCGGCTTACTAATGTCTGATTTAGACGTTCATTTAAGCCATTGGATTGTGGATTGTCAACGGCAGTAAAGATTAGCTGAGCACCAATTTTTTTTATAAACGTTTTAAATTTAGAACACTGTATTGATCTGCCAAAATTATTTTGATATTTTCTTCAGAAATTGGTTCCAATAATTTAATGAAATCATTAGCGATCTGTCCTCTTGAATTTGATATCCATGCATATCTAGTAAAGTGGTCTACCAATACATGCATGTATTTGTGCCTAGACCTGTTTCCACCGAAGCCTCCTATTGTATCAATTGACATAATTTGAAAAAGGTACTCTGGTGGTCGTAACTTTGTCAATAACCCGATCGGTCGCCTTGATCTCGATTTATTTCTAGCACACACTCCACACTGTTTACAAGAATTATTTATGATGACATCCATATTTTTTAAGTAATAAAAAGATCGGAGCTTTTCTGCTATTTGCTTACTTCCAATATGACCATAAACATTATGGATCTTATCGACTAAATACCAGCCAAAAGTTTTGGAAACGTAAATCCGTTTTCTATTATTTAATAACTTAAAAAATATTTCACCATCTCGAATATATTTCTCCGTTTTAACTCCTCTTCATGAGCTTTCTGATCTTTTTTAATCTCTTCAATTTTTATGATATTCACCACTTTTAAACAATCATCTTCTTAATGAAAACTTTCCAAAACCGGATTTAGAGATAAAGAATCAACATCCACATCATCTCTCCCTTCCTTTTAAACTACTTTAAAGTTGTATTTGAAAAGGTTTTCGTAGAAAAGTATTATTGGGATCAATACAAAATTAAATCACCTATTGCCTCATCGGTTCTCGTTTTTTATTTTAAATTGACGAGTGGTTTATGAACAGATGTTAAAGTGAATTATCTACCTATCAAATAGTGTTGCCAGTATAAAATTGCTTCATTAATAGCCAGACATTCCAGATACATTATTTCCCTTTTATGAGTAAAGTGCTCATCGAAAGATTTGGAATATATCAAAATATCATCACAAAATTTGTCTAAATGATACCTTCTAATTATGTCAATTGATACAATAGGAGGCTTCGGTGGAAACAGGTATGGGCACAAATACATGCATGTATTGGTGGACCACTTTACAAGATATGCATGGATATCAACTTCAAGAGGACAGATCGCTAATGATTTCATTAAATTATTGGAACCAATTTCTGAAGAAAATATCAATTGGTCAAACTGATTTTTTTTTTTTTTTTTAACATGATACATGGAAAACATAAATGATACTACATTTAAAATGCAAAGCAAGTTCGCTAGTATTTTATATATTAATACTGGGATCTTATATCACTATTACTAATGTTCATATAGAAACAAATTGTAATATATCTCAATAAATAAATATAAAAAAAATACTTTAATTCAGGATATGAGTTTTTCGAAGTCAAAAAAAAAATACTATCTGTCTATCTTCTTAGTGCTACAACCCTAAAAGGGTTCTGGCTTCCTCCAGCAGCAACCACCACGCCTTTTCAAGCCCAAATTTACAATTAATTATAATTTTATTAATTGTTATCAAGATAAGAGACATTCATTTGTTTATTATAATGTGCGTGGGTTTTGTTCTGTTAGAAACATGTGTTACTTAGCGTCAGTGTGAACTTTTTGTTGTGAGTTGTTTTTAAAGGAGAAAAAATATATCCCACCTTTCTTTTTTGTGAAATAATACAGTGTTCATGAAATTGATCCTATTGTGTGAAGCCGAAGTGAAGAAAGCAACTAGGTGGTAAGTTTTCATCTTTTTCACCATTCTTATTTTAACCATCCAACAGTCTCACGGGGAAAGGTTTGTTTTTCAATTGAGAAAAGCCCCTTGCCCCAACAACGCTTCTCTAACCTGTGCTACAGCCATCCAGAAACGAACGTTGATGTAGTGTTGTGCATCATTAACCTCACAATCTGCCCGACTCAGTCTTGACCTCCCAACACTTCAAAGAATGTAAAGGAGCTCAGTCAAAATTTTCTGGGGAGATAGATCGTCGTCAGCTATTCTAATGAGATGTCCTGCCCATCGAAGTCTTCCCAGGTCACCCCCACGCAACATCTATAGCTTGAAAAGATACAATAAATCAGTTATTCCGCTCTGTAAAGTCTGGCCATACGAAAAACTATATGACCATCCGGAAGTGCGTGTGCAATGCGCAGGACCCCATGAGATCAAAGAATGTCGACCTCAAGACCCTTCAAAATGCAATAATTGGTAAGAAGAAAATTTTTTTTTACATGGAGAAGGTACGTTTCAACTGAATTATGAAAATGTTGTCAACACCATAGAAAAAATTGCGCCCTCAACAGCTTCAAGAAGAATCTAGAGTAGGAGTAGCCCTGTTTGGAATAGCAGAGAATTTTCACATGTTCACGCAAATGGGAGCTAAACTGATGTCTCCCCCTTTCTGTCCATCAAATGCCACCACTACACTCTTCTAGTCGTGATCCACGTTAGAGGACTGCAATGATAAAGCTAATTACAAGTCAAATAGTAAAAAAAAGTCAAAGAGAGCCTTCAAGCTGCTCATACTTAATAACAAAAAGTAGGAACTCTAAGCGTCACTAGCCCACAGACTACGGTGACTGTGTTGACGGACCCAATAATACAAATACGATCGCCACATATACAGGGATATGCTATGACGACACGCGGGAGACATACGCAGGTGTTTGAATAGCGACCCGACATGATATCCAATGGGAAATGACGGTTGAGCCCACCATTATGAGAGACAACTACCAAAACCTTAACCAGCCATCTTACGGTACAAATTCGTCAGTGAAAGCAAATGTACATCACTGGTCTATACTATCGACCATATAGGTCGCTAAGAGTACTACCATTCTCAATACTAGCCACAGCCTTTGGCACAATACGTCATCCAAGAGGATAGGAATGTTTTGGTGAAAACAACTTTTACAGCTGTACGATTTCTGCCACAGCGGTAACGGCGCCTCACACGAGGCAGCCCCACACTGTTACCAACTGCATCGCTTTGAATTTTATGTCTTCGGATCATCGTCCTGTACTTCAAGATGGAAGAAAGAAAGAGTTAACGAGGAATCGTTTTCGGCACCAAAAGGGAGATTGGCGAAAGAAGAAACAGGAGGATCGGCAGAGGTTACCGCAGCTGAAAGCCTTTAAAAATACAGAATAGGTAGCTAACTAAGAATTACATGTATGTCAACCTCTGATTTTAAAAAGATTAAATGGAAACCAGCACCTAGACAGATGAGGTAATAACGGCGCAGTTAAAAAGACTCCCAAGGAAAATAATTTGTTTAAGGCGCTTACTTGTAAAATAAAAACACGATCAAATATTTTCGCTGCTTAAACCAACCAAAACTGGAAACAAAGAGGGAAATTACAGGCCCATGAGCTTGTAACCTTCGGAATAATCTGAGCAAATCACACACGAGACTCTTGTAAAGAGAGATTTCTTTAAGGGAAGAGAAGTATACTATTTGGTAGGTATAGGGTTTCTGATAAGGAGTGGGTTTCTTTCCGCACTTGCAGTTTTTTAGTCAAAGAATATCGAGTGCTATATGTCAAAGTCATTGGTTTAAAATGAAGTTCATAAACATTCATTCATTTACGGAAATAGGGATGATGAAGTTAACTTAATTTAAATGCATATTTTATGATACACTAGAGTCGATATACAATAAATTATGGCGAAATAACATAAAAATAATATAGGGGACGCGTTGGTTGCGTACATGGTTTACTAACTTTTTAGTTCTTCACTGTTCACTCGTTATTTTATGTGTTATAACCATAACTGCTGACGGTGTGTGGAATCATATGCTTTTGAATAAATATTTTTTGTTAAATATATATATATATGTATATATATATATATATATATATATATATATATATATATATATATATATATATTTTTTTTTTTTTTTTTTTTTTTTCTCGAACTTAACATTAAACTTTAGAAATAATCCTTAGGCTTTAGGCCCTATAGTACAGATGCCAACAGTGGATGACAAGTATTGTTCTAACGTCAGCTGCCCCGCGCCAGACGGTCACGCCCTCTGGACGATTAGGGGGCAATCTATCAAGCTTAACGGACTAAAGTCTCACCTAGCTCCACGTCTTGGAATTCTCTCTATGACTAATAGTTCTGTAGAAACTAAATTAATTACAATTAATACCCAGACATTAGCGTATATATTTAAACTCATATACATAACAGAGTTAACCAATTGGAAAATTTCTAATTGCATAGAAATGAGCAATAGAAAGTTAATTTAAACATATATTTTAACGGGTGAAAAATAAGTCCGAGAGGCTGTGACAGTTTTGTGGACTGATCTCCGCTACGATCCTAATAATTTTTTATTCAATTTTGCTAGTTGTTTAAATGAGCAAAATAACAATTTGCCAACCAGAAACTACAACAGTGACTTCCAGGAAATCCGGAAAATTTTGCAAGCTAGGACTAATTTCGTTATAAATAAAACTTTGTATAAAGATTTTTTATAATTTATAAGGACTAAAAATAACAGTCTGCCGATCGGATCGTACAAACCCGAGCGAAAAAAAATCTGGTGCGGGCAACACACGACTTTCACTTACCTCCATTTTTAAAATCAATAAAAGATTTTTCAAATACAGTTAGAGATAAAAATACGTGAAACTATTAAGGAATTAATTAAATTAAATTTCTATAGAAACATGCTTTTCATTAAAAAATCTATTATATTATTATCTAAAAGAATCAGTTAGTTTTATCGGCTTTTTATCACTCTCTATTAACTTTTAGAAGCTTGTGTATGAGATAATATTTTTTCTAAAATCTTTAGCTTTCCAACGGTTATATCATGTATATTACTGGTCTTATGTTCAAAAACGAAAAATTGCATTAAAAAAATATTTTTTCTGTTTTCTCCGTTAGTTGGGTATCGAATTTATTCAATTTATATATTTATCTGTTTTTTATCAGCGTTAACAAGATAATATAGTTATTTTTATTGAATCTACAAAATTAAAGGTACTTTAGAAAAAGAAAATTTAAAATATCGGTATTTAAGCCCTGTCAGACCATTTTAATCAGAATAAAACCTACATGACATTGAAGCCCATTATATTATTCATCGATATAGCGAGTTTAATCAAAATCGTCGGAACCGTTTTCGAGAAAATCGAAAAAAGGTGCAAAATGCATGGTATAAAGTGCCTCTTCTGGTAAGCTCATTTTAATGAAAAATGTTTTGTCACGTCTCGGGAGTATAATTGTCTTAAATATGAAATTTCAGTTTCATAGGACTTACCGTTTCCGCCCGGGAGTTACCACACACACACACACACACACACACACACACACACACACACACACACACACACACACACACACACAGACACACACACACACACAACACACACAGACCTTTTTGCGGGACTTGGTTATTTGGACTCAGGGGACCCTAAAACGTGTATTTCCGTTGAAAACTGGAATTCGAAAATTTTCACGATCGTAATACTTCCCCTTACTATGTATAGTAAGTGAAAGTAAAAAAGCGAAATTAGTCCTAGCTTCAAATTTTTCAAATTTCCTTCTCGCTTGTTGTTGTACCGGCGCGTTGGCAGAATCTTATCAGGGTTATATCTGTATTGTAAACATCAAGTACAATAAATATTAAGCATAGTGAAATCAGTCACAAAATACTGTCGCGGCCTCCCGGACTACGGTATAGAGGTAAGAACTAGACACAAACACCAGAGCTATACTGACCGAATTGTTGTGTATTAGCGTATAAAACTAGAAAAACGTTATTCATCTGTAGCTTTCTGGCTAGCATAACAGTCTTTTATGCTCAAGGTCACGTGTTAAAACCCGCAGATAGGCCGAGAATTTTTAATGAGAGTAAAAAATACTTAGTTATGCCGTCATCCGAGGGAACGTTAAAAGGTGGTCCCGAACATGTGCGAAGTCAGGTACTCGCTAAAGATCTTGATAAAACCTGGATAGGCAAAGTTTAGGACTCCCAACGTAGCATCGTCCATCAGCAGAAAGTGATATTAAATAAATAAACAACAAACAAACTAGAAAAAATCTTGCACTCAACTTTGTTGGTAGGGCAGTAAGTTGAGAGTAAGTATTTTCTCCGGTAGGGCATATTAATTTATTTTTTCTACAAAATAGTATACTTTCAATGTATGCATTGCTGCGCTTTGACGTTTCAATTATATATACACACATAGATATGTATCTACACCTAGGCAGACTTAAGATGAGTCTTACGACTATTTCTTATTTTCAAGTAAACATATAAAAGCAGGATATTGTTAAAAGATCATAAAATGATCTCTCCCAATAATAACAAAACTGATGTAACTTTTCTGACTGTTTCTTCTGTATTTTAATATTATTTTTCAGTGTGACTGAGAAACACACATTATAACCATTAATACTAATACATTGTTATAATTAACATATTATTTCATAAATTCTATCATATATATATATATATATATATTATATATAAGATTATATATATATATATATATATATATATATATATATATATATATATATATATATATAATAAATATATATAAAACAAAAATTTTATCTCCATGAAATTTTATATCCAACCGGATAGCGAGCTATATAAAATAAAGAATACAAATGAAAAAAAACAAAAAACGGTGATTTTCAAAACACATAGATCTTTAAAGTACTACTTACCATATATTTTTTATTGATTAAAAAAATCCGGTGCGGGCAATACACGATTTTCACTTACCTCCATTTTTAAAATCAATGAATGAATTTTCAAATACAGTTAAAGATACAAATACGTGAAACCATTAAAGAATTAATTAAATTGAATTTATATAGAAACATGTGTTTTATTAAAAAATCTGTTATATTATTACCTAATATAATCAGTTAGTTTTATCTTCTTTTCATAACTCTCTATTAACTTTTTGAGCATAAGATAATATTTTTTCTAAAATCTTTAGCTTTACAACGGTATATCATGCATGTATATCACTGCTCTTATGTTCAAAAACAAAAAATTGCATTAAAAAAAATATTTTTTTTTTCTCCGTGAGTTGGGTATCGAATTCATTTATATATATATATATATATATATATATATATATATATATCTATTTTTCATCAGTGGTAACAAGATAATATAGTTATTTTTATAGAATCAACAAAATTAAAGGTACATTAGAGAAATAAAATTTAAAATATCGGCATTGAAGCCCTGTCGGACCATTTTAATCCGAATGAAACCTAAATGATATCAAAGCCCATTACATTTTACATCGATATAGCAAGTTTAATCAAAATCGTAGGAACCGTTTTAGAGAAAATCGAAAAAAGGTGCAAAATGCATAGTATAAAGTGGCTCTTCTGGTATGCTCATTTTGATGAAAAAGATTTTGTAACGTCTCGGGCGTATATTTGTCTTAAATATGAAATTTCAGTTTCATAGGACTTACCGTTTTCGCCCGGGAGTTAACACACACATACAGACCTTTTTACGGGACTTGGTTATTTGGACTCAGGGGGCCCTAAAACGTGTATTTCCGTTGAAAACTGGAATTCGAAAATTTTCACGATCGCAATACTTTCCCTAACTATATCTAGTAAGTGAAAGTAAAAATAGAATTGTCTTTAAACAGTAGCCAAAGAAACATATCAAAGAATATAAAGTAAGGTCCTCTACTATCAGGCGGATGATTAAAATTACCTCCCCCCCAAACAAAAAATAATAATAATAAAGTAAATGTAAAAATAATGTAAGTAAAAGCACTCTTTTCGGCGATCAATTTCTTTTTGTTCAAATATATGTATATGAATACAAAAATGTAAATTACTGGCATATTAAATAATAAAGAGGGATTCGTTTCAACTGGGACTTGCAACAGAATGTCACAAGAATTCATAAATCTGGAATATATTAGTTACAATTCAGGTGATTGCCAAAAGCGTAAAGTCGTATCTATAGACTGAGGTAATTTTCACGAAGTCCAATAAATTGGGTAAGGGACTGACATAGGATTTATCGAGGAGGGAAGGTGTCTGAATGTAGGTAATATAGGATCCCATTCCGATAATTATGGGACCTGTGAAAATACCCAGATGCCTACCCCTCTCTCTCCTTTCAATAAATCAGATGTGAGACAGAGAGGATTTATCGGGCTGTGTGAATACGCTCTAAGGAGTAAGCTGGGCTTTGTACAAAAAATGAATTCTAAGTGGCATGGAAAAAGATCCTGACTAATTCTAGGCTTTATTCTATCAAAAATTTTGATTAGTCCCCAACTATTCAACTGTTCTTTGTAAAGTTATTGTTAAGAAAAGCATCAAGAGCTATCCTAAGCGCTACATTTTGGATAGGATCTAATATTTTCTATGTTCTATGACAAACTAAATATTATGCTGTCCTGCCATGATTAACTCAGGACTAAGCTTCTATATAGCTCATTAAGATTAGTAATAATAAGCATGATTTTTCTGACCACATGTTGTGGAATGTTGACTGTAGAATGTTAGTGCTCACTCAACATTTACAAAGTCTATAATATTGTGTGTTACTTTATTTTTATTACACTGTTAACGAAGTTTTTTTTTTGTTGATTAAACTGTTTTTGCTCTATAAATATATTATAGGTAATGTAGGCTTAGATAATCACTAGGGTTTTAATCCCAGAAGGGGATAACTAAGCAGTTAAAGAGAACAAGAATTAGGTTTACATATCTGGACATTAAGATAAACGATTTTATATTATTTAACCAGATATTTTTAAAGTGTTGATGAGGTAACAAATTAGTTGATAAGGTTCGGTAATATTAAATTAACAAAAGAGTGCCTTAGCTTATACCTATAATCAGCAAGAAAGGTAGCTAATTAAACGCTTAAGGAATGCACTTTAAAGGAAAATGAGTCGAGAAACGTAGGCAATGGGGAACTTCCGACGGTACCAAGGCGTAGTGCTGAATAGAAGGGCTTTTCATGGCGATGTCTCGGCAATGTTTCATGTATCAAAAATACTTATCGAAGCATCAAGGCTCATGTTCAAAAATGCATCAGCGGTAAAATCCAATACCTAGTTGATGTAATTGAAACAATGCAAGATAAAACTAAAGAATGCCGGGGGACGTATGACAGCGTTTCGCCCCTTGTTCAATGAGACTTTTGTTTCTCCTATGGTTCACATATCATCATAACTAATATATTTTATTACCACTTAAGAGTAATATGAAATTGGTCTTATATCACATGTATAAATTCCGAGCCTTGTGGCCATTTAAAAAAAAAAAAAAAAAAAAAATTAATATTATTGAACAATTGCCACCGTTAAAAAGAATTTCCATTACTAACCACTATTAAATTGTAATTTTGTCAAAACTAATCATGTAATATGCTAATGACGTTTTGTGGGTAGATTCATGTAAAAAATAAATAAATTTCCACTGAAACAAGAAGAGAGTTTTCATATTAACTGTTCAGTTGTAAAAGCAGAACCCTCTAATGAAACATGCTATCTAGTAAGAATCAGGAAGATCTGCACGACGCAATACAGTTCATTGTCGTGAAAAGAAAAAGGAACTGTGTAGGGCTATGAGAGCCAAGCCAAAAAGCAGCAAATCATACTAAGCAGAAAAAAAAAAAAAAAATTAAGCATCATTGAGCCAGCCCCCAAAAAACCTAAACTTTATTACGATGCCTGAGATCTTTAAAACTCTGCCACCGAAGCCAACTTATATCATTATAAGTGGAACTGGTAACGACAAAGAGACGGAGGCGCCATCCAAATAAATAGTAAAGGCAAGTGAGATGCCTAGTTCCGAGGAGCCTGCCACACAGAAGACGACGATAGACAATCTAAAGTCTAAGGCAACCTGTGCACAAGATCATAAGATTGTTAAGTCTTTAATGGCAGCAGTGGGTCGTTAAGCTACTATGCGTATTATTCGACTGTTGCAATACCCGTATAGCTTAACAGGCAGACAGGGCAGGACAGAAAATAAATTACAGAGGCACCATTTATGGTTCTAGTAAATTACGTTTCCTAACAATTCGCATTTGATATTATTTTTTTCCCCACTAATCAAGCAAGAACTTCATCAGCTGCATTCGGTACTCAACACGGAGTGTTTGCTGAAGTTTTCCTTTCATGTATGTTAGTTACTAGTTTCCTAGGTCATCTGCACATAGCAGCCTTTTTACTGGTAATTTAACTTCTTTTGCAACTTTATTGATGTGTATATATATTGTTTGATTAGTTCTCGACTGTTGATAATTTAAATTTTCTACTGGTTTTAGATTACAGTCAATAAATAATCAAATTATTTATGCAATGTTTTAGGAATTCATTGTTCTCATATTCATGCTTTTTGAGATCAAATGTGTTCTTTCAGTTTATAGTTTTCACATATGTCTATGTAAAACACTATTATCTTATTATCTAAAATTTTATGAATATGAGAACAATAAATTCTCAAAACGTTGCATAAATAAAATTGTTTATTTATCGACTTAAATTTAAGATCAATAGAAAACTGTGGAGATGGCTGTTCCACACCGAAAATCAAATTTTCGATTACTTACAGAAAGTATGTTAATGTTACGATCAAAGATTCAATTTATACTTGAATATAAGATATTAAGTAATATAATATATTAATTATCTTTTTTCCCATACATTTACTAGTAAAAAAATATGTTTGTAAATATATGAGTAATTGACATGTCGTTCTTTTAATGATCATCAAACAGAGTGATTAAAACCAATAATGGTATATGAGGGATCATCACAAATTTCTATAAACATTTAAGATTCGGACGAAGATATAAAAATGAAAAACATTTGTTTTTATGAATAACTAACTTAAATTATTTAATTTAGTCAATTATGAATTTAGACAAAGTCTGTCTAAAAGGTAAAACTGAAACGACATTGAAGTCTAGTCACGTGGTCAAAACGGTATTGAAAAATTGAAGTGTATTGTAGTCCAATGGATAAGATCCTTGACTTATTCATCGGGTTACAGACTTGAATATGGCTATATATAGATAGATCCACTGGGATTTACCTACTTAATAAAATTGGGTAATCAAAATGGGGGGAAACCTCAAAAGTGAGCTTGATCTCGGTCTAATTATTCACTTCCTTGCTTAAACGTTGATAGGAAGGTTACATAAAACACCTATGTGAGATCACTATTAGGCTTAGGGAAGAAAAGCTCGAATTAAAAATAATTAGACATTATAATAACATAAAATTTCTCCAAGTAAAGAGCATGAAACATATATAAAACACAAGGTTGGTAATTTTATATCTAATCATTAGATGTTCCATTAGATATTTAAAACTTTGAAATTTTCACTATAAACACTGCTCTGAAAACCAGGCAGACATAAATATTTTGAAAAGTTAGTATTAGAAGGTACAATAATTAGTAAAGAAAAACAAATTTCAGGAATTGGATGAAAAATAAAAAGGTTTTCAGGATATTAGATATGAAAATGCCACAGGGTAATCAAGATATATTAACCAGTGAAGTGTAATACTACGGGAGCGAAAGTTAGATAATGCTGGACAAGCAAATATGCCGAATTACTGCAGCTGAAATGAGGTATTTACGTAGGATCGCAGGAAAAACGAGAAGAGACCGCGTAAGAAATGAAGGAATTGGAGCGGAGCTGAAAACCACCCTCGAGAAGCGACAGCTAAAATGGTTTGTTGAGGACCGCGAACCCAGAAAAGTGTTGGAAGCTCGAAGGCCTAGGATTTAATAAGACGGATATATCCAGAGGATCGGAGGAAAAAGATTACAGGAACTTAAACAGCTCTGCAGAAATCGTGAAGGTTGGCAGCGTTGGATCAAGGCCCCTAAACGCAAGTAAAGGTACATAGGAGGAAGATAAAGAAGAAAAAGAAGAAGAAGAAGTGCAATATGTTTGAATAGAATATACTACTACCAAAACAGATACAAAAAGAAAGACTGAAAAAAGAATCTCATAAAAATTAGAATCGTTCCCAAAGCTAGACCAGGTTATTGTTCTTAACAGTATCGATGTGTTTGACAATAGAATACTTAAAAAATCGTACAGAACCTACAGTTCCCAGAAACATCATGTTGCCTTTAAGAATCTCTAACAACTAAACCAAAACAAATGGAAATCCAAGGTTATGGTGTGTTCAGCAATAGAAGGATGGTACAGTCTGCACAGTATTATGGACTCATAAATAGATAATTCATCTATTATTATTTTCTCCTAGGCATTTATTGTCCGGTGGATGGATTACGTCAGACTATGGGCATTCAAATCCCCTATCAAAAGAATTGGGTATGGATGTTCTAGTAAGAGGTATTAAATAAAATTAAATAATAAAAACAAAACATCCAAAACAAAGTTAACTATAACAAAATAAATACTCCGAAACACAAAATAAAGTAATGTATATATAATTTATTTACAAACAGAGAGCTTGGCTCAGAGCCAGAGCTGAGGGTAAAGCTGGACTCAAAATGATCCTAGCGTTCCTCTTTGAAAATCGACATTGACCTTGAAAGGCAGGAGAATCAGAATTCCAGATTTTGTCAATGTTGTAAGATAAATGTGACAATCTATCCTATTTTTTAATACAGACCAGAATCGCCCTTGCTTTCCATGCGTGAAATTTTAATGAGGTACCAATTTTTTGTTTAAAAGAGTTAAGGTCGGCCAATTAAGACTTTGGGATTTTGAGTTCATCGAAATAAAAGCAAGAAAATAGAGAAATTTACTTTAAGCAAGAAAATATTATCCATGTTTTAAAAATATTATTTATTATATTATTTAATCGTAGCAGAAATTAGAAACATAAATTGGTCAAAAAATCAAACTTGCTGGTTTATTTGTTTGCTTTGCTAAACGATTCATATTATACTCGATTTATTACTTTTTACTTTCACTTACTATATATAACTTACTATATGTAACTCCCGGGCGGAAACGGTAAGTCCTATGAAACTAAAATTACATATTTAAGACAACTATACGCCCGAGACGTGACAAAACTTTTTTCATCAAAATTAGCTTACCACAAAAGGCACTTTATACCATGCATTTTGCACCTTTTTTCGATTTTCTCGAAAACGGTTCCGACGATTTTGATTAAACTCGCTATATCGATGTAAAATTTAATGGGCTTTAATATCATGTAGGTTTTATTTGATATTTGGATAAAAATGGTCTGACAGAGCTTAAATGCTCATAATTTAAATTTTCTTCCTCTAAACTACCTTTAATTTTGTAGATTCAATAAAAATAACTATATTATCTTGTTAACGCTGATGAAAAACACGTAAATATGTAAATTGAATAAATTCGATACCCAACTAAAGGAGAAAACAGAAAAAAATATTTTTGTAATGCAATTTTTCGTTTTTGAACATCAGAGCAGTAATATACATGTATGATATACCGTTGGAAAGCTAAAGATTTTAGAAAAAATATTATCTCAAACACAAGCTTTTAAAAGCTCATAGAAAGTGATGAAATGAACATAAAACTAACTGATTATTTTAGATTATAATATAATAGATTTTTTAATGAAATACAGGTTTCTATAGAAATTTAATTTAATTAATTCCTTAATAGTTTCACGTGTTTTTATCTCTAACTGTTTTTGAAAATTCTTTCATTGATTTTAAAAATAGAGGTAAGTGAAAGTCGTGTGATGCCCGCACCAGATTTTTTATATTTCAAATGAAATATTTTTAAATAGGTTTCAAAAGTTTAATTTAGTTTCCATGGGAGTCGCATTAACTTTAAAGCAGAACACCAGTTTTCATTAAACTATATGACTATGTTAGTACTCATAATTTAGGAATAAATTTTCGATGACTTTTTTGTAGAAAAATTAATTTTCTTTACCAAAAAATCTTAAGAGCAATGTATATAAACCTTCAGGAAAGAATGCCCAAAATCATTATAAAAATCTTTATAAGGATTTCGCGGTAACCAAGAACTGCGATATCATTTTGTTTATGTAGAGAGGAACTAAAAAAATAGTTTATGTTTTTACGTATTTAGTGAATATTAAATGTAAATAGAATACTTGATGAACTTATGTGTGCATCAATTATTCTGAGGCTTTGTACCCGGTTAAGTTCAGGTCAGAAATATTTTATCCAGATACCTCCTATGCATCCTTAGGGTTTATTAACGAAGGAATGAATTTTTTAGTATCCCGGTAAATGTTTGGAAACTTCCGAAATTAGAAACTCTTTATCACCGTCATCAGCCGCTGGCACGAAATTCACGACCCTCTTGTTTTATTATCTACGTGACTACACGCCGTAAAGACAAGTCTACAGCACTTGCCGAACCGCTTGGAAATTCATGTAAATATCGTATCATTATTAAAAATTATAAAGATATAAATGATTTAAAAAAACCGAGATAGCATAGATCACAGAATCAATATTTAAGGTAAAATTAGAAGATTATTTAGTGAAATTTAAACTACCAGATAAACTATAATACTTTTTAGCACTACCTCAAGGGTTGAGAAAAAATTCTAATCCCCATTAAAAAAAGAGATGTAATAACATTTAAAGTATTGAAGGCAAAGAAAAAATGTAACGGTTGGTGTTTACGTCTGGTACAGTGTGGATGCGTCTAGAGGATCCAGAGGATTAAGCGCTCAACATCTGATAAGTTGCATGCTCTCTATAACTTTAATATATTTTTCCATATAATTTAATTAGAAGGTTTTTATTTAGTTTTGTTTCATCTTTTCTTTTGGTATATTTTTTATTTTGTAATTTTTTTTTTTTTTTTCAAATAAGATTCAGCCTACACAATGGGTGAATCTCCCCCTGTAAAACGTAAAAAAGGTAGATTTAAAGGTCCAAATATAGGAAATCCTGAATATACAATTAATAACTCTATAAGGTTTTTAATTATTAAAAGAATTGAAAAGGATGAGGACGGTAATACTTTAGATTTTAAGAAGGTATCACCGTTTTTTATCCATAAAAGTTTAAAAACATTAATCGGTGATGTAAAACTGGTTAAAAAACTCAAGGATGGCACTCTTTTAATAGAAGTTTTTTCGGATGCCCAATCAGAAAAACTGTTGAAATGTAATAACTTTCTTAACAATTTTCCAGTAAAAGTAGAACCGCATGGCAAGTTAAATTTGAGTAAAGGCATCATATGGTGCCCAGACCTGGTTCATTGTACAATTGAAGAAATAAAAGAAGAACTAAAATCCCAAAAAATCGAGGATGTAACACGAATGACCTACTTTAAAAATAATATAAAACATGACAGCCACAATTACCTATTAACTTTCAATAGCCCAACTGTTCCTCATGAAATAAAAATCGGTTTTTATAATGCCATTGTTAAAAACTATATTTCAAATCCCATACGTTGTTATAACTGTCTCAAATTTGGCCATACCAAAACAGTATGTACCAGTGAGCCACTATGTAAATATTGTGGAAAAATAAAGCATGAAGGTACAGAATGTGATAGTTGCTTAAAATGTGTAAATTGTTCTGGTCAACATGACTCATTTTCAAAAAGTTGCCCTATTTTTATTAAAAAAAAAGAGATTAGAAAAATAAAAGAATCCGAAAAAATAACTTATAATGCTGCTAAAAAGAAATATGAACTATTACACCCTCTTCAACCACACACTTCTTTCTCTAATGTAGTAAGAAACAAAATAACGGTAAGTGTTAGTGTACAAACTGAAGAACTACAGGACAGTTCTCTTATCTTTAAGAGGCCTTTAGCTAGACCTGTACTGAGGAGCTGTGGGACTCAGAGTGGCGTTATCAGTTCCCCCACCTCGCTCCCCCCCTCCACCACCCCCACCACCATCCCTACTCTCTCTCCTTCTCTACCGTCCTCTTCCTTACTTAATCCAGTCCCTAACCGGACTTCACGGTCTCGAGACCGGGACCTGGTCAACGTCACGGGGGCCATACCTAAAACTCGTGACACACCCATAAAACCGAAGACTATGTTTTCGGGACAGCTGACATATACCGATGCCACCCCCCCCCTCCCCTACCGAGTGCCCAGATGATTTTGATCGTCAGGGCGAGTGGACATTAGTTAAAGATAGACGATCTCGAAGCAAAACGCGAAGCAGAGACAGATTACAATCTGATTAGCCAGTTATTGGTAACAATTCGATTATTGAAAATTAATTTTAATTCAAATCAACTATAATTTTTAATTTAATATCTATCATTAACCAAGTTTATGATCTTTCACTCCAACACTCATATAGTTATATTACTTTATTTCGTCAATAGAACCATCTGGTATCGATTTCATCATTTTTTTACTGTTTTTTCTTTCTCTTTTTATTTCACGTTTTCAGCCAAATTTACTATAGCCTTATTGCAATGGAAATACAATGAGTTAAAAACATATTTTATCTTTACAAATGGTCTCGATCAGAGATCCTCCGATTTTTGCCAGCCTAAACGATATATCCAAAAATTACTTTTTAGATCGGCCTCTCCTTATTACTACATATGCACCTACATCTTAAATTATTACTATATACCCTTTTCTATTTTCCTCTCTATTTTCTATTGCTTTGCTAATTCGTTAGTTGTTTTATCTTATGTTATCTTAATCGATCCAGTGGCCTTTAAACCTAATATTTCCTTCCTTTATTCTTCTGTTCGGCGGTCTTCAAGAGGGCTATCCATCATCGACTCATTTCATCATTTTTTATTGTCTAATTTTCTTTAAAAACCTACTATGGCATTATTACATTGGAATTGCAATGGATTAAAAACACATTTTGTCGACTTGAAGACATTGATTAAAGACCACCATCCAGTCTGTTTGTGCCTGCAAGAAACACATCTGAAAATTCAACAGAATTTTTCGCAAAAGAATTTTGAAATCTACCGGAGAGACGGACCGAATACTGAACATGGATCTGGAGGGGTCCTTATAGCCGTCGATAAGTCTGTCTACTCGGAAGAAATAGACATTGACTCAGAGCTTCAAGCAGTTGCTGTTTCAATTCACCTGGGAACAACGTTTACAGTCTGTAATATTTACCTTCCCCCAGATAGTTCTATTCAACCCGCACATCTCGTACACCTATATAAACAACTTCCTCAACCCATTGTGATGGTAGGAGACTTCAACGGACACCATACGCTCTGGGGTTCTCAAAATATTAATACCCGAGGTAGAATCATTGAAGACTTTCTCGATATATCTGAACTACTGCTACTTAACACAGGTGAACCAACCTACCTCAGTTCGGCATACGGCTCCTATTCGGCTTTAGACCTATCTCTTTGCAGCCCTCCTCTGTACAGTAAAATTGATTGGACAGTCTTACCCGACCTATATGGAAGCGACCACTTCCCAGTACGTCTCTTATTCGGGAACATGGTTGCATGGGAATATAAGCTGAAACCAAGGTGGATACTGGAAAGAGCTAATTGGCAACTTTTCTCTGCGCTTTCTATTCCCCCTTTGGCTTCTCCACCTGAGCTCAGCATCGAGGAAGGATGTCGAGCTATAACTGACGTCTTAATAAATGCAGCTACGGCCGCCATCCCGAGAAGTAAAGGGACTCCCAAAAGAATGCCTGTTCCCTGGTTTACTGAAGAATGCAAAACAGCCATCAGAAACCACAGAAAAGCCCTCAGAAGGTTTCAAAAAAATATGAACGAAGAAAACCTCATAGAATACAAACGACAGAGAGCTATATGTCGACGGATTTTAAATCAAAGTAAAACTATATCGTGGAAACAGTTTGTCGAATCCATCAACTCCTCAACCCCTTCAACTATCATTTGGAAAAGAATTAAGAGACTTAGCAATAATAACCTTTCTAGCCGGTATACACTCCTACTCAACGGTGCTTTAAACGACCAGCCTGAGTCGGTTGCTGCCCATTTTGCGGACTTTTACTGTGAATTATTCAATTCCACCCGCACACCCGAAGCATCTGACGAAGAAATAATCAAGTATCCCCTATTCACTCAAAACCATACTGAGGATTACAATCGCTCTTTTTCAATGTGGGAGCTGGAATCAATATTGAAGAATCTAAAGGGAACTTCTCCAGGACCGGATGGAATCCACTATGTTATGATAAAAAATCTGCCGCAGGATACTTTGGAATGGCTCTTGGGATTTTACAATCACATTTGGCACAAAGGGGAATTTCCGCAACTTTGGCGCCACTCAGAAATCATTCCGATCCCCAAAGCTAACAAGGACAAACGCCATGCCACTAATTACCGTCCTATTTTCCTCACCAGCTGTCTCGGAAAGCTGATGGAGCGCATGGTCAATAAACGACTGAAATGGGTCATTGAATCTAACAACATGGTTCAGAACTTCCAGTGTGGATTCAGAAAGGGGAGAAGTACAGTCGACCACCTTGTACAGATCGAAGCGGAACTCCAATACGCTTTCATTCAGCGGCAACAAGTTGTAGCTGTATTTTTCGATATGTTTAAGGCATTCGACACCATTAATAAAATCAATGTCCTAAAAATCCTTATAGAACTCGGGTTTACTGGCAGGCTTATCCACTTCATCGAACAATTCTTGACCAAACGTACCTTCAAGATCCGCATAGGAAATGTTTTGTCTAGGATATGCGACCAAGTTACTGGAATGCCACAAGGATGTGTCTTAAGCCCGACACTTTTCATGCTCGCAATCAATAGGTTGGGTCGCGGCCTACCAAGAGGAGTCCGACCTATGCTGTTTGCCGATGATTTGGCTATCTTATGCAGATCGAGTGACATTGACACTATCAAAACTAAGCTTCAGCACAGCATCAATCGTATCAGCTATTGGGCACAAGCTTCGGGGCTTACGTTTTCCGCTGAGAAGACCAGATGCCTACACTTCAGTAGGAAAAGAAATATATCCCCATCTCCAGAGCTGTCATTAGATGATGTTTTACTACCCTACGTTGACAGTATCAAGTTTCTAGGATTAATCTTTGACCGAAGGCTATCGTGGGAGCGCCACATTAATGAGCTGAAAGAAAGATGTCTTGTTAAAATGAATATCTTAAGGGTACTAAGTGGAACGTCATGGGGAGCTGACAGGACGACCTTGCTCCAAATCTACAACGCGATTGTGAGCTCTAGGCTAGAACATGGCTGCTTTGTGTACGGCTCTGCTCGCCAAAGCATATTATCGAAGTTGGATGTTGTTCATCATACGGGAATCCGCATCGCTACTGGTGCTTTTCGAACAAGTCCCACTTTAAGTCTTAGTGCCGAATCTGGAATCCCTCCACTACATTTTCGCCGGCAAAAACTGGCAATAAATTATATTTCAAAATTATATTTGCAGCCTACACACCCTTCGTACAGATATATATTTCGCCCTTGCTTCTCTCAAGAATTTCTTCGCCGACCAAATGCCACACTTCCACTAGCCGAAAGAATGCAAACAGCTATCGCAGAGATTAAGCAAACCCAGATAACTACGATTGAACCACATATCCCTCCTTGGACCTTCCAAAGACCCACCGTACATTTACAGTTGATAAAGTTAAAAGAAGATAACTCTCAGCCATCTCAATACCAAGAAAACCTCCAACAACTCATTGACACCATACCCAACAATCTTACTATTTTTACCGATGGATCTAAGACCGAAACAACCACAACATCAGCCTTCGTAACTCCAGACTCAACCTACACATTCAAACTTCACCAGTTATGCAATATATATACCGCAGAACTTAATGCAATCGCTCAGGCTCTCTACCACTCGATGACCTCTCCCAAAGATAATATCATAATCTGTACAGATTCTATGAGTGCGCTGTCTGGTGTCGACCAGTTATATTCTGAAAATCCCATTATAGCGAGAATTCAGGAATATGTGTCGATGCTCAGGGACAAAGGTAAAAATGTTTACCTTATATGGGTCCCCGGACATAAGGGCATAGTTGGTAACGAACTTGCAGACCAAGCAGCTAAGAAAGCAAGAAATCTGCCCGGCCGCGGAAGTAACCTATTATCTTCCTCCGATCTAGCTCGCACATTAAAAGAAAAGATAAATAAAAACTGGCAGGCGATGTGGGAAGATAGTTCAGGCAAATTGCGACTAATAAAAAGACTGGTTAAACCATGGAATAGCTCTTGCCGCAGAAGCCGCCGTGAGGAGGTGGCACTGGCACGCCTGCGGATTGGACATACAAGACTCACCCATGAGTATCTTATCCAAAGGGAACAGCCACCAAGATGTCCAAAATGCGACGCACCGCTCAGTGTAAAGCACTTGATCGAAGCATGCCCTGTTATCAGAAGAATACTCTCTCAGCATGGGGTACCCCCAGATGTGACTGTGGCGCTAGGCGACGAAGAGAGGATTATCGGCGGTCTGTTGAAAGGCCTAAAAGAGTTGAATCTTCTATCAAAGCTATAAAATTATAGGAATACCTTAAATTCTAGCAACCTTAAAGGCGTTGATGACCACCCGTAGTTGAACGCCTATAAAAACCACCAATCAATCAAAAATGTAACATTGTGGTAGTTTTATTTTTTTCTATAAAATATGAACTTTACTACCACCATCAATATTACAACAATCAATATTAAAGTTATTCCTTTGACAGAAGTTTAAGCCTATTTGTGACGAAATAGTAAAATAATTTTATCAATAAAATTTAATTAAAATAAATTGTTAAAGAATAAATTACATTGAATTGCAATAGAAACATGTGTTTTATTAAATAATCAATTATATTATTATCTATGACAATCGGTTAGTTTTCTAGGGTTTTCCCTACTCACAATTAACTACAATTTTGTGTATAAGATAATATTTTTTCTTAAATCTTTAGCTTTCCAACGGTATATTATATGTCTACATTACTGTTTTAATGTTCAAAACCACAAATATTACGTAGAAAAATATTGGTGGTCTTTTCTCCATAAGTTAGATATCGTATTCGTTCAAATTTTATATTTATTCGTTTTTTATCAGTACTAAATAGATTATATAGTTATTTTTATAGAATCTACAAAATTAAAGGTACTTTAGAAGAAGAAATTTTAAACTATCGGCATTTAACCATTGTTAGACCATTTCAATCAGAATGAAGCTTACACGATATTAAAGCCAATTAAATTTTACATCGATATATAGAGTTCAATCAAAATCGTTAAAGCTGTTTTGGAGAAAATCGTGAAACGGTGCAAAATGCATGGTATTTCGTCGAAAACTGGAAATCGAAAATTTTCACGATCGTAATACTTTCCCTTCCTATATATTTAATATATACCTATGTGAGTGAAAGTAAAATGACACTTCAATTTCTTTTTCTTTTCTTTATGACAATTTTTATTTAGATAAATTAAAACTGTCTCAAATGAACAATAATAATAATGCCGTAAATTACATTCATGCAATATTTTAAGAAATGAAAATTGTGAAGTCTAATTACATGAAAAACAATTAAATAAATGTATATAATTACAAAACAAATGTGCATACTCATGCATATATACAATATTTTCAATCTTTCTCAGTCACGTCACTGGTTGGAACCAGCGAAAGGTGATTGAGGGCATCATAGCTCAAAACACACCACACACCGCAAATGAGGGAAGAACCTGACCAGTGTTAAAACTCCAGCATGGGTATATACAAAATGTCTCGGGACCACTTCCGTTTCAACCTTGTAGAGGGTTGTATGTAGAGGATTAGGATGATGAATAAAGTGTTGATGGAATTAAGAAAACTTCGATGAAATCAGGTCTAAAATAAATAGAAAAGGAAGAAAGGACACGGTGCAGAGTATAGTTTGTGGCATAATAAAGAGCGTTTACTATTGTTCGGAGGACTTTGGTTTGAAAGCATTGGACGCGTTTGATGTTTAAGTCGACTTGGTGGGAAGCAGAAAGGATGTAGTCTTCGTTTGAGTCCCAGCCCACTGCGAAATTTTGGGCACCGGAGAAACGGATAGAGCCGCTAACTAACTAGGCATAGAGAAACGATGCTAACAGAAATCAATTCGACACGGCGTAAATTATCTAATGTCAATTGCCTTTCACAACTGGGAGAGAGAGTGAAGTATAAGGCGATTCAAGTTTTTTTTAAATCAAACAAGATTGCAAAAACTGGTCCACCAGAACAAGAAAATCGAAGACATATTTTGCAGACTTCGAATAGAACATTGTCAATTCACCCATGGCTATCTCCTTAGAGATTTGGGGGCTCCAACATGTGAACATTGGAACAACGCGTTACAAACAGTCAAACATGTGCAACCAGAGTGTCCCCTATTCGAGCCGACACAATTAATTGGGAACTTCGTCCCCACGACAAAAGCGAAGGAAGAGGTTATCCTAGCCCGCGCATTGGACACACCCGACTAACTCACGGACATCTCATGGCACGGGAACCTCCTACTGACTGCCCAACATGCGGTTGCCCGGATACTGTTAACCACGCTTTGACAGAGTGTAGGGCTTATGACACTCAAAAAGCTCATATTGCAATTGACACTGACTTACCAACCGTTTTACAAGACGACATACAGACAACTGCAAAACTTTTTGTATTCCTACGACAGACAGACAGACTTGTACAATAAACTATAATATTTAATCCGCGATTTAAGGCGAAAATGACCCAAGTGGTTTAAGCCTACGAAAAAAAAAAAAAAAATCGGGAACTTTAGAAGAAATTTAACAAGATAAAGAAAACACATCAGTTTAATTGTTCAATTACCTCAAAATTACAATACATAGTAATTTTCATATTATGCCAATGAACCTTTGAGGTAGAGGTAAAAGGAAGAAGAGAGAGAAAATACGAAATCTTAAATATCTTCATATTTAAAAAAATAGACTTGGGTAACTTTTAATGAATATTAAAAGATTTAAGCACGAAGTCACATAAAAATAAGCCATAAGTCTTTAAGGAGTAATGCTTAAAACAAATATAATAAACTAAAAAAGTCACATTCTATAAATTTTTTAATGTAAAAAGTGTAGGATTTACGCAGAAAATGATTTCCTTCAATAAGAAGCTAATCTGTAATTCAAATATTAGAGCTCTTTCTTGACTTCTACGAATCAAACACTTGCTCAAATGTTCTAAAACGAAAATGTCGTAGGAGGATAAGATAATTAAAAGACAATGTTTTCCTCATTTAACCATACTTAAATTACGCTTTATAAAGTAATCAACATTCTAAGAAGAGCGAAACATATTCGTCTACTTTTCAGTACAAAAAAAATTAAATGAGTGAGTTTAATTAATGAAAACATAATATAAATATTAGTATTAATTACAAAATACTGTAAAGCTATTTATTTTTAGACTAAAACAGAGAAATTTATAGTTTATACAGTATTAAAATGGATCTTCTAATATAAATAATGACATTGCCCTTTTCTGCGAAGTAGCTTTTAATTTAACCGCAATTTTTCGGTAATGGTTCCTTAAGTTAAACATTTATAGACTACGAAAATGGAATCATGTTCATTAAGCAACAATGCGACATTCTTTAAAATGTAATAAAAAAAATACAAATACAATATATGGGTTTCATACCAGTTAAAAATTCCTTTTCATGAATAATTTTAAGAGAATGGGCTTTTCCTCCCGCCTACTTACCTGAAACAAAAACAAATTGAGAATTACTAGTGCTTACTAAATACAATTAATAAATACTGTTCATTATTACGATTAACGACATATTGGAATATTATCAGTTCAAGCTTCAGCCAGAATCGTTAGATATTATTTTTAAAATGAATAAATAAAAAGCTTAAAATTCAATTAATTCAAAGAAAACTGCACCTTTTACGAAAAGTACATTTCCATTTCACTATCATTAATAGGTTTCTCCTGGCTAACTAGAAACAAAATCAGGAACTTTTTTCTCTAAGGAAACAGAATAGAAATAGGAAGCTATAAGAAAATTATACATATATATCTTTTATAATTATAAGAAAGTCAAACTAACCCAGATCATAAAATTCAATGCCAACAGAAATGTCAGGATGAAAGTATGTATCATAAATATGCAAGCTCTCTATCGAAGACAACGTTTCAAGTGTATACGTGTGAATAAGTAATGTTAAGATTACCAGCATTATGATTCGATACTATCACATCTATTTATCCCTAAAAACTAACATTTTGTACTATTAATAATGTTTAAAAGTAGCAAATGATTATGTAAATGAAGGCATTTATTCAATATTGTAAAATTAATTTTGTTAAAATAAAAAATTGTTATTCGTAACTATTGAAAAAATAATTATTCGGCTACAACTCGATTCGGGGGAAAACAAATAATATTACAAAATATAACATCCGATTTATCCGCTTCTGGCAAAATGTTTTTTGAAGACAACTTCTCTTTACAACGTACTCTACTTTATGGAGCTAAATACAATGTCCTTACGTGGGTGCTTAATTCTTTGCTTAGAAGACACAAAAGGAAATCTTAACTATTATCTTTTAAGCTCATGTTGAAAGATGTTGTATCAGCACCGGACGGGGTTCAAATTGAACACAAGCTATGACTGGTAAATAAAAAAATGGTATGGTAAGTGGATGCTGTAGCAGCCTTTGAGGTTAGGTTATGATACTCAACTGCGGAACTTAGCAGTGTTTTTCATTCCGTTTTTCACGTTAATCATGATTTTTAACTTCCAGCTACATTCTGCTAAATATCTAGATTTTTTTAGTACTGATTGAAGTATTCTTACCATTCCTGTTCAAATGTTTCCTATACCATTGACAATCTTCTAGAATATGAATTTCTGTAAACTATCGCCTGTCTCTGAGTCCAAGCGGAGCAGGCAATCTTTGATTGCCTGTGTATATTCTTTATTTTGGTTGGAACATCGGTTTTTATGCTAGATTGCTCCTTCCAAAATTCAACCTTCCCATAATATATCGACAAGCGAGTCTTTGAAATTGGAAAGTAAAAAAAACGGAAATTTTCAGATATAAAATAAGTACCTTGGTAATTGGTGCTAGGTCCCTGGGACGAAATGAGGTTTTTTTTTATTACTTATTATTACTAAACATTTATTATTAAAACGACAAATAGCAAGGAATATGTAAGTATGGAAAAAAATTGCCTCCTATTACCCCAAGGTACTTTAAGGTTATGCAGAACGGCACGCTGTATGTACTATTCCAATTCTGGGCACGAAA
Organism: Piezodorus guildinii; assembly: GCA_023052935.1. NCBI lineage: Eukaryota > Metazoa > Arthropoda > Insecta > Hemiptera > Pentatomidae > Piezodorus > Piezodorus guildinii. Next base: position 72,054,259 of record CM041293.1, read on the forward strand.
TGTAGTGAAAAATCTCTTGGAGAATTCTAAAGAAAAGAGTAGTCTGGAGAACTCCTATGTAGCGTTAGTATTAACGAGCATGGAATGGTCCTTGGAAGTACGTGTTACTTCGTTGGCACTCTCTGAGAAACTGACAACCGGGAATAAGCCGAAAAAATACGCTAAAAAAAAAAAAAAAGTTCATTGAGAACAAAACGATTTAAATTCCGTAAGAAGATATTACTTAACTCTTTCGTACGTAGCTTCAGTTTTTTTCTAAGAAGAACCACCCAAACTAAGAACTTCTTACTGCATCCGATATAAATGAAAATAATCAAAAATTTGTATCAGAGGAAGAGTTTGTTATCTTTTGCAGGATAGAAACATAATCTAAAGTAATATTTCAAATTTAGACAACTTATTATTCTATTTTAATTGAGCTGATTGCATCGCGGAGATCAAATGGGCGAGTAAATTGTTGGGCTCGATGACGGCGGATTCGAGAAAGTTGGTATTTGCTGATCCGACTGGTAGCATCCGAAGGTAGCCAAAGCGGAAGTGGAGGATGCGTAAGCTGATCTCGGGAGCTTAGGCTTGAATGGTGAACATTGGACGAGTCTGTGTAACGAATTGGTAGTATCGCATCGACTTCGGGTTCGCTAAGCCATATTATTATTATATCTATGGGATACGAATTTTATCCAAATAGACACTATGCTAACAAAACATAATAATATCAGAAGATGTGTGCTATAAAAAACATTTTTAAGAATTAATCATTATCAATTAATGATGCCTCAAAAATAAATGGTGAAGTTGGCTGTGCTGTGGTTAGTGAAACATTAAGTTTTAGGTTCGTTTTGCCGGGAATAAACAGCATATGTACAGGACAAGTTGTAACAAAATATCAAGCCTTGGAGCCAATCAAGTCAATGAATGACAAGTACTTACTAATATTAACGGACTTATTAAGTTCATTAAAAGCAATTATGATACAACATAAAACTATTTCCTAGTAAGATAAATGAATAATTTTATTTGGAAATTGCAAGAATATTTGAGAAAAAGTACTTACATGGGTTCCACCACATTGCGATACTGTACGAAACAAAATCACCGATAGAGAAGCAAACAGGGATGGGCTGAATGAACCTGGGACTAAATGGGTAAACATTACAACACCAAAAGATTGGAAGAGACAATGCAAGACGGCCATCATTATCATTATATCATCATTATTAAGAAAAAATATCTTTTTGGACCACTTGACACAGAAAAAGTAGAAAAGAATAGCTCTAGCAAGGCTGAGAGTAGGACATACAGACTTGACGCAAGGGTTCCTAATTCGAAAACCTGGATCCGCCATTCCGTGACAAATTTAATACAGCACTGACATTAAAAAATATTGTAAAATCATGTACACTGTACATTGACACCATACAAGACATAAAATACCTCCAACGTTAAAAGAAGCTCTTAGTAATGATGAAGACTTTAAAGTTAAGTTAAGTATGACAAATATTTAAGACTTTGGAGTGTTTAGAGACATTGGTCTTTAAATTCAGTATTACTTGAAGTGAACTGACCCGTTAATAGCCCGAAAGGGTAGATACAGTAAAAAAATATATAATACTTAAATTAAATTGACATTAAACTATGCAACACTGAACGATTAGCAATTGCACTTTCTACTCGTCTAGTAAATACGAACTGCTAATGATTGTTTTTTGTTTTTTGCGTGTTTGTAAGTAGCAAGGTCGAACAGGAGTGGAAGAAGAAGGAGCTCCTAAAACTACCTCTACCGCATGAAGATCTTCTCTCTCTAAAGCCGAAGACTCTTCCTGAATACCTCTCTCCTTGCCTAGCTTAGCACGTGTACTTTGTTGGGGTCCACAATCATCCGTGGATCCAACCGCATCAGCCAACGTAGCGTCGCGCTCTAAAGGGTCTTTACGTGGTAAACTGAAGATATGGTCACAGGACCACAGGCCCTAGCGTTATGGACGTTGCCCCGACCGAAGCCAGAGGGAAAAAAGAACCCTCACCGATAGCGAGGGTTTTATTCAAGTGACTAAGGGGAACGCTCCAAAACCCCGTCCGGTCCTAATATCGCCACCGGTGTCAACATCGAATAAGTTCGAGGTGATCACACCAAATGGCCTCCCCCTATCATTATTTTACCACCAATTTCTTTTACGTTCTCGAACAAAGAATTATTCTAGATAGGCATGACAGAATTGACTAAATCTCGTATCCCAAGTTTACGAGATTATATCATACAACTGATATCGACCACGACATAGCAGTGAAGTTATTACAGCACAACGAAAAGTACTGTTCCACTCTTACACCCCTCGTGGAACCAAAAGATCGAAAAAGATCGTTTTTCAAGGGTTCGCCCTTAAAGAAATATCACAGGAGCTGAAGAACAGACTGACAGGTTTCAGGTTAGCCTAGAGGTTTATCCGAGAAACGAAGCTGAGATCGCTTATGAGATTGAATGAGTGCAAGTCATTACCAACCCTTCTGACAAGATTGAAGATATAAGATTGAAGCGTGGTTTCTTATATTATCTTCGTATCTTATATTAAAATATCTCCGCATCATCGGGAGGGTAATAATAAGGTTTACCTCTTTAAAGAAGACGAGGCCCCTGTTCAGTGCAGAACTATCAGCAGTTTGGGCACATTATAAAGTATTACATTACCTGGCTGCGTGGCAGTAATAATTATGATTACATATATCTCCAACATCAGGATGGCGGTCTTTCACAGTAGGGTGCACACCTTCAGGCATGCGGCCCGACCCGCTGGAAATCCACAATAGACCTACTCCTGACCAGGGATCAGCACACTGTCACGGAGTGCCTCGCACTCCCGTACGGACCGTCTGTACACCGGCCTGTGCTTTACACCTTTGAGGGAACGCCCGCCACACCCCCGGCGAGGAAGTAACTCTTTCACAAGGCCGACTGGAAGGGTTATACGGCTAGTGTCGATTTTACACTACCTGAGATACAGCCTTGAGATCTTACGCGAGGTTGATGGCGCCTATGGCCGCCATCACTACTGCCATCCAGAAGGCACCGAATCATAACATACCTAGGTTCAATCCCCAGCCGATCGCTTTCAGTAAGTCACTGGAGCACATACTCGTGTCGGCAGCCCAAAGGAAGAACCTGAGGAACGTCTTTTACCGCACGGTGACTACGGCTTGAAACCGGCCATCAATGCGATGACCAATCGATAGCCAGCCTCATGCGTCTTTGAAAATCGTCCTCTGACATGAACAGCTCTGAAGGACTCATGACGACCAGAAGCAATTCTGGAGACTCATCAGAACTCATGCCGCCAAGAGAGGACTGTGCACCTGACTTCTGGGAGCGATCTGTTGATAATGGTTGAACAGGCTGAACTCCTGCTACCGACTATGAAGAAAGGGAAGAGGCTCGTGTGAGTGCTGCTCCTGGACTTCCAGAAGGGAGACTTCCCCCCCTCCCCCCAATGATAAGCCTATCCACATATCCATCAATCAGCTTGAGTCGGTACTACGGCGTACTAAGAAATATAAATCCACTGGGCAGGACGATATTCCTTATGTGCTGTTGATGTGCTGTGCTCCCTAGGAAGGATAAAGCCTTCTTATTAAACATCTTTAACACGCGCATCCCGTTATGGTACTTTCCTAAGGCATGGAAAGAAGAGATCCTGATGCCAGTACTCAAGCCGGAGAGGAGTGGAGACTCAACGGAGCACTATCGCCCGATCACATGAGTAAGATCTTAGAAAAGCTGGTTCACCACTATCTAATAAAGCACTGTACGGAGAACATCATCCCACCAGAACAGACAGGATTCCAACGAGAAGTAGCCTGTGAATACCATCTGGCTAATGTTGAGGAGTTCAGTTTTCCCGCCTCTCTATGCCGATTGATCCGAAGCTATCTTAGCGGAATATCTTTCGTTGCACGGGTTGGCGGGTGCCTGTCGAATAAACGCGATAACATCTGCTTGGTACTTCAAGGGTCAGTGCTGGGGCCACTACTGCTTGTCGTTTTCCCGGCACCGAAGGTCTCAGTAAAGCATTCGAGGGCAACGGTATCAGCCTATGCAGAAGATATCGCAGCTTGAGCGTCGCAAAGGCACGTGACCAGGCTCACAAAGTAGCCAACGTCATAGTCGGAGAATTAGGAAAAATCGGCATCAGTGTCAATCCAGCCAAGACAGACGCCATCATCTTGTACTTCCAGAAGAGGAAGAAGAAGTTACCCACCGAGTCTGAGATAGACAATGTAAAACTGCCTCCCTCAAACTCGATTCTTTAGCTGGGTGTGACTCTGGACCGACATCTGACATTCTCCTGCCATATAAGGGAAAGGATCAAGCTGGCCCGCAGGAGGTCCCATAGGCTCTACCACCTATTTATCTCACTGCGACTTAAGCTGCTGGTCTACAAGGCCTTCATCATACTGACTCTGCTCCATGGAGCGCCCCTGCTCCGCCACCTCTACCAGTCCACGCTCAAAAGGCTGCAATATTACCAGAACTCCGGTCTAAGGAGGATAGCCAGAGGAACCACGCTCCAGCGGACGAGAAATGCCACCATCTAAGAGAAACTCCATCTTCCCTCGGTGCCAGAGTTCATCAGACGGAGGCACTTAAAAGTTCTTTGACTGGCTAAAGGCTTGTGTGAACCTCCTCTTCAGAGACGTAGTTCCACCACCTGCACCTGGAAGGTGGCAAGGCTCTCTCCCCTTGGTCGACGTTGTCGCCCTGGTTAGGGATCTGGACTTTAAAAAAAAAAATAGATTGACTTTTAAATTGGGATTATAACATGCCCCCGTACCTAAAAGTGAGAAAAATAATAAAAACTCAAACGAACCGGAAGGATTAAGTTAATTATTTTATCTAAAATAACACAAGAGAGGAACTTTTTTTTTTTTTTTTTTTTTTATATAAACCTTTTAAAAAATTAATTTTGTTCGATGGTTTTTACATGATATAAAATATATAGTCATCCTTTCCCACTAACTATGTTTTTACTTTCGATATATAAAACACTCTTTTAAAAATTATATTAACTTGATAAACAATAGTTAATCCGGAGTCAATTTTTGCCTTAATTGAATGTTTAATAACTCATGGAATTGTGTTTTCCTTGTCATGAGGATTTACACAGGTGTCGAAAATTTAACAGAACAATACATTAATCTGACTAAAAACTAAATAAGCTGTCATGTGTTATATTTGTCACAGACAAATGACATTTTATTTTTCTCATAATTCTATCACCTATTTGTTCATAATTCCATTAAAAACAATTTCTGCACAAATCGCTATAAGTGCCATTAAATACAAACATTCAAAACATTTCTGACCGGAATAAAGAAAGGATTTGTGGGGAATATTTCAAGATTGACATATTTGAGCATAATTTTTTTTTTTTTTTTTTTTTTTTTGATCAGCATCTGAAATGGTAGTTGGATTATTAGCGGGCCATGATTTAAAAAGTTATACGGAATTTAACAAAATTATTTCTCTCAAAAACCTTTTTTTAAGAAGAATGCTCCATTTTCAGTGGAGAGCCTCTAGAAGGTTCTGTCTCTTCAGTCCCTTCTAGAGGCTCTTCATTGACTTCCTGGATCGAAAAACAATAAATTCGATCATAGCAATAAACTCCAGCCCTACACAACATATGGCCCACTGTAGTCGTATAAACAAGTACATAGTGGAATTTTGATTAAAAAAAGAGAAATAAAAAAAAATAAATAAATAAAAGAATGTCATCTACAAGATAGTCGGAATCACGGGTAATATTATTTCGTACAGTAGTATATTTATATTACATTGTTGAAAAGTCAATGCAATCATTTGGAAAATAAATCATTAACAAAGCAGAAAAACAAGTCTTTATTTCAATACAAAAAGAATCAAGTAAATTGGTTTAATAATTACTTAAATTTTTTTGCGCTTCGAGTAAAATATCTTAGAATGGAAATAATACCCTTTGGAAATCAACGTCTCAATTATTGTAAAAATGGTATTTTATGTATATTTCATACTGTGTGGATGTTTTAAATATTCTTTTATAAAAACAAACAGGTTATCTTCTGAAATATAAAACATTAATATTCACTTTTTCCTGAAAATGTGGAAAAATAAAGAGAGAATAATTATCGAACAATAAAACATAGAACTAAAACAGCGCCACGAATAAAATACAGCAATGTTTGTAATATTTTTTAATGTAACAATAATGCAATTGATGGAAGTTTTGCAATAACAAAGTTTGTATGAAATAAAAACGAAGTTCATATATATTTAAAAAAAATGAAAATGTATTAATAAAAATGTAAGAAATTATATAAGACGTTTATATAAAATAAAAAACTTTAAAGATATGACTTAATAGTATAAACAATATTATGTTTAATTTTTATTAATTAAAAAGGATAACACATAAAACATAACAATCTAAAGCGTTTAGGTAAAAAAAAAAAAAAAAAATTAACTTCTATATATTATAAATATAGGAATAACATTCACACAAATATTACAATGTCAGTTCCAGGAACCGCATCTTCCTTTTTATATCACAACATAAATAGTTATACCATTGAAAAGAATTTTAGCTTCTATGCCTGTTAACTCCATTGAATAGCCGAGCATTCAGAACGTCTCTACCAGAAGTGAACGTGGAGAAATATTCATCTTCGATAAATAAACATATTAAAGAAAATATTCAATTTTTTTAAAATTCACTAAATATATCAGTACAGTACATAAGCAAACTGATTCAACATTAGGCACTATAATACTAAGAAGATGTCCTCAATAACACTTTAAATATAATGTTAGGTAATTAATAATAAAATCATATTCTTGCGATATTTTCTTTCATGTCTTTTATTTCCAGCTAACAATAAATCTATAATTGTGAATAAAAGTTGATTTTCATATTTTCTCTTATATATATATATATATATATATATATATATATATTAAATGGCTTACTCACTTTTAAAAATTATTAGGTTTTGAATGAATAAACCTAGAACATTTTATATATAAATATGTATAAATTTTAATTTGTGATCTGCCTCTGCCCTATATGCTCATCGGCGTTATCATTGATAAATAATATTTTATTGTAGTATCCTACAATCTTTATGTAATCCAACAGTATGAATATCTGTTTATCTTTGTATTTTATTCATTTTATATCGCATAGTATTTTATTCAGTGTGTGGCACTCCGAAATGCTCTTATTGGTTGCATTCCATCTATCAGCAAATGTTAAACTGTTTGTAGGAAACCTCCACGTTTTGTGCAAGTGAATGCTTCCAGCCGATTTTGGAGGTATCTACGTGTAGATTGGCAATGGCCAATTCTCAATTACTGAAATATTTCTCCTAGACGTTCTGGAGCTAGTTTTCCATTTGTTACAATAAGGTATAACTGTTCCCAACTTTGCTTGCCCTCTTTTTTACTTTTCTATCCAATCCAATAGCACATACACATGAACACACACACACACACATTTGTGTGTGTGTATGTTTTGAAGTCATGTAGGGTAAGCTCTAAATAACTTTAGACTAATTTTACCCCCCCCCCCAAACCGAAAATTTTAAAATACATTATTTAAAAAAAATTAACATTAATATTTAAAAACTTCTTAACATAATTAATTTGAAAAACATTTCGTGGTTATAAGTTAATGCTATCTGAAAAATTATATCGTAAGAGAAAGTATTTCGATCGTGAAAATTTTAGAAACCGAGTTTTTTAGACTCAAAATTACTCAACTGTTGAAGAATTTTGGGTATAGTATGAGTGAAATCTAACAAAAAGTTTCGCAGAAAGTACAATAAAATCGAAGATGTTACAATATCCAGTTTTCAGAAGTTTTTTTTTTTTTTTACCTTGTGTATTACACATTTTCACGAAGCAGGAAATCCATCTTCCTTTCGCCACAAAAACAATAATTATCACTAAATTAAAACAGTGATAATTAAAAAAAGAACCATAGTGGTTTATTGGTTAGAAAAACAGTCTTCATGCCTAAAGTTTCAGATTCAAACTGGGTTAATGGTCTTACAACTTTTAAAGGAAAAAAAACAGAAAACTTATTTATGCTTTTCTTCAAAGAGGACGTAAAATACAGGTCCTGAACCTGTTGGATGTCAAGTATTCGTTAAAGATCCCTATCCTAATTTTTTTTAGATTTATATAACTTTTATTTATTTAGAAATAATACAATCTACCACAATCTTGGGCAATAAGTATTAGTGATATTAGAATTCATTCATTCCTTATGTCTATCCTAATTAAACCTCAATAGGCAAAATTTATTTCTCCCAATGTAGCATCATCTGATTGTAACAAAAGGTGATGTTAAATAAATGAAAAAACAAACAAACCGGGCTACATCTACATTAAACAACTTACTAAACAACTACTATTGGCAGTACTATAGTAATAATAATAAATTGGTAGCCTATAAATAAACCGTTCTATTTACGTTGCTCCCTCACCTCTTCTTCCAATAGTGAAAGTCTCCTAAGTAATGGCTGCTAATGATGTGTTTCAATGTAATATGTTATTAATTATAATATACAAATAACGTATAATATTTAGGAAACGTAAGAAAAGGTGTTTATAATTAATAAAACATACGAAAATAACGTATTTTTTTTTCATTGTTTTTGTTCGAAGGGACGCCAGAATAAAGTATGTTTGTCATTTTACTTATCTCTAAAACCCATTATATACAGAGACTCACGGTAAGGAAATGATTAGGCCTCGATCACGTTCATCCGCCTGATTTTTCTCCTAACTTTTTGGTACTAAAGGCTGGGTATGCCCCAGAAGTATCTCCATACCCTCCACGGCTGAAACAACAGAATAAATAATTCTGCCTCAGCCGGGGTTCGAACCCGTGACCTAGGGAACAACAAACTAGTCCTCTTCTTATTAGACGACGCCGCACCCATGTAATGTCGCTTAATAATTCTCGTCTTTCTCAAGATGTTGATAAAACTCATCTCATTTAGCTAAAATTGGATGATATTTTATAAAAGATAGTATTTTTACTTGAATAATATGACTGCAATAATTGGATAATATGGGAGGGGTAGAATGCCAATTTTTCAAAATTATTTCTTCCTAAAAAAACCTTTTTATTTTGTTTATATTAAATAACTAACTGTCTCTTACTATTCGTAAACAATACATAAATATAAGTTATGTAAGAACTCATTTATCTACCACAAAAAATGAAAACACGCATTCAGAATTCTAGTATTAATTTATATTTATCAAATTCAATTCGAAAATAATATTTGTTTATAATAAAGTTCTTGTTCTAATACACGGGGAGAATTAGGGTATGTGTAGACGAGGTGAAATTCGTGATTCGTAGGTGAAAGTGAATATCGCATACTTTCAACATATTATAATCAAAATTGAATAATAGAATTTTCTATATTACTTCGTCATTTATTGTTTTTACCTTTTATATTAAATAATGTTTAATTTCTTAAAATTAGGAGTAGATGCCAATGGGTATCGACCTCCCTCATGCCTGACATGCCTCTATATCAATTGTTATCAAATCCGCTTATTGTCACGGGCTGAGCGGAAAAAAAAAAAAATTCTTAAAATGGAGTTTCTACCTTACAAAACATGTTTTCATGATGTGTATATTACACTTGTTGTTTTTTTTATATAACTTTATCATTCAGTTTAAGTATCTTTTTAAAAAACAATATTTAATGATATTATAGGATTTTTATATTAGTAATATTTGATGTCATTATCCAAATTTATTTTTATAAATCAGCCTTGCCCCTCTCCTGCTACTTTCGTGAACACATACAATACTTGATTTCACCTCACCTACACATACCCTAATTCTCACATGTATCGCCGTCTTTACTGTTCGTTAGGTTAGAAAATGTAACGTATGTAATATTATACGAAAATGTAATATTATAAAATATAGTTAAAGAACAGATGGAAGTGTATGTAGTTGAGATTTCTTACATATATAGACTATGACAATATTAAATCCTTAACCCATTATTAAATCTATTATGGGTCACCTAAGGCGTGTGGCTAGTGGCTAGCATGACAACTTTCTATGCACAAGATCGAACGTTCAAACCCGGCAAATGGCCTTAAGATTCTTCCAAGGGGGTGAGAAATCCTAGATTAAGGCGTCTTTCGGAAGGGAAGTAAAATGGTGGTCCCGAGCCTGTGCGATTCCCGTATTAATTTACATTTATAAAATACAGTTCGAAAATATGTTCCTTGAGGAAAGCACACAAGTTAATAATAAAAAAATCTTGTCTTGTTACGTGAAAAAAAAAAAATTATGGACCTAAGTTGAATAATAATTAAGGTATTTTCTTTTATTGCCTCGAAGAGGGTTACACAAATTATAAAAATGTTAACAAACACAAAAAAAAAACAAAAAAACACATGTTGATAGACTATTGTTTTTTTTCGATATAAGGGGATTGTTGTGTAGAATGTTTTAGTCTGGGAACCGCGATTGCGAGGCCCCATTGTAAATGAATAAAAAAACATTTTCCAGCGAAAGATTTTGATGTGTAGTTCAAAAAGTGAGGGTGTGGCGGGTGACACTCGAAGGACCAGGTAGGTGGACGAAGTCTGATCGAATTGGAAAAGGAGCTACCAGAAAAGGATTTCGTTTCTCGAACAAACGGAAAAGAAACAAGGTGATTTATTTTTGTAAATAAACTTATAACCTGAGTGATTAAGGTTAGTAAAGATAAAAGGACAAATATATATATAATATATATATATATATATATATATATATATATATATTATATATATATATATATTTACAAACTTACTAGGATATAAGTAGAAATTAGTTTTTTTCTTGATTTTTTATTTATTTTACAGTTAGAAATAAAGCTTTGTATTTTTTTGTGTTTAAGTAATTTGTTGTTGAATATTTTTTATCTTAACAAGGTAACATTGTACAACTATCGTTGAGTCAGCAGTATTAAGGTAAATAGCTCATAGGATAGGTAGGTGATTACAAACTGTAAGGTAACGAGTTCGTATCCACCTGTTTTGCAAATTTTAACCTTAACAGTGTTTATTTCTGCTTTCAGATAATTTCCAGATGCTTCCGTGAAAACTAAACAGAATTTTAAAACGGTTACTGTTCCTGTAGCAACAAAATTTAAATTATAAAATATTTTTCGATTAGAGGATTAAGCGAATTAAGTGAGATTTCCTATAAGAATGGATAAATGTGTCCGAAAACTCCTATGTGTAATAAATTGCTTGAAAAGATTTATTATTTACATGAAATAAATAGTTCAGTACAAACTAGTCTATTAATGAGAATTTAACATACTTGACATTTTCAAAATAAACGACTCATATATAAATTATAAGGAATGGAATATTTTTATTATTTTATAATATTCGTTTTAGATGCAGAGTAAAAATAATACAAGGGGTTGGTTCCATACGCATCATGGTCACGTCAAGTCGCGTGACAACTAAAACAGGAGTACTATTTCTTTTTACGAGATTCTGAAAAAATCAACAAGACAATGGCCCAATTACGTCACTGGAGTATCATTTCCAAGGATATAATAACACTCGTAATTTATTAAAAAAACAGAAAGATCGTTTAACATTTAAATATTCCTAAAAACTATGAGTACCATATGATTAAATATAATATTTAAATACAATAGAATATATATATATATATATATATATATATATATATATATATATATATATATATATATAATAAAAAATCTGGTGCGCGCCACACACGACTTTTACTTACCTCCGTTGTTAAAAAATTGTAAAAACTCTTTTTAGCTTCTATAGTTGTTTATCGAATTCGTTAAATTCTATATTTTTCCTTATGAATATATTAATCGGAACATTCTCTTCTAATTTGTTTATATATTTATTTATCATAACATATCAAACATGATTACTACATTACGTTTCGAGGTACCTTATGCCTCATCTTCAGATTTTCAAATATATTTATTTCCATATTGTATCTCAATATAGGTCAATTACTATTATATTATCCCTGTGCGATGTCAGGTACTCGTTAAAGATCCCTATCCTAATAAAACCGGGATAGGCAAAATTTAGGACTCCCACTGTAGCATCGTCCGATTAGCCTTAGTAGCATAAAGGGACGTTAAATAAATAAACAAACAAACTATTATATTATAATTCATATTAAGCTCATATATATGAATAATAATTCTGTTAAAATCTATCTTTTCACTACCACATATTCATTGTTTCAACCTTTTGTTGTTGTGAACTTGCAACTATGATGAAACGTAATGTAGTAATCATGTTTGATATGTTATGATAAATAAATATATAAACAAATTAGAAGAGAATGTTCCGATTAATATATTCATAACTTAAATTACTCTTCTATAATAGTAATTGATATAAAATATATTTTTCCGTTTTTTATCGATACTAAAAATATATGGTAATTTTTATAAAATCTATAAAATTAAAGGTACTTTAGATGAAGAAAATTTAAAACATCAGCATTTAAAAAATGTCAGACTATTTTAATCAAAATAAAACCTACCAGATATTTAAGTCCATTGAATTTTACATCGATATAGCAAGTTTTATCAAAATCGATTAAGCCGTTTTTGAGAAAGTCGTAAAAATATGCAAAATTCATAGTATAAAGTGGCTCTATTGGTTAGCTGATTATTGACAATAAAGTTGCTGTAACAGCTCGGCGTACAGTTAAATATGAAATTTAGGTTTTATAAAATTTTTCATTTTCGCCTCAAAACGCTTATCCGAAAGTGAAAGTAATATATCAATGAGATCACCTATCTAAGCGACTATGTATTTTTCACTCTACCGAACCTTAATGTGGGGACGGGTTGGTCTTGTAAATAAAGCACTAGTCTACTGTTTTTCAGGACCCAGGTATGAATCCCAGCTGTGACAGAATATTATTTATATTCTGTTATTTCAGCTGGGGAGGACGACCTTGGGGGTATAGAAACCATTCTGGGACATAACCAGCCTCCATATAGTGGGTACCCAAAAATGTAGAAAAACTCTGGCAGGCTGAGTATGATCTTGATCTCATCAACTCATTGCACTGATGTTGGCCTTAAAAATGTACGAATTACAAAACTCTTTGAGGGTTGTAGAGGTAAAGAGTGTTTTTTTTTGTACCCAAGCTAAAAATGATATATAAAAATATACAAGATTAAAAGAATTTTGATTTGAAAGAATAAAAAGTCAAATCATTAGATGTAAGATGTCTTTTCTGCCTATTATTGAGTGATTGAATTTAGCTGATATAATTTTTTTTTTCATTGTATAAAATTATAAAGACAGCTGTTTAGGACCCGTATGAAGCAGTCACTCTTCAGGTAAGTCTCAAAGTTTTTTTTGTTTTGTTTTAAAAAGTTTTATCTTATAAAATATTCATTATTTTTTACGACTTGGACTATTTGAGGGCGCGTGTTTCATCAATAAGTTAGAAGTTGCCACACTTTTTAGAAGTTGGGCAACTATACCCCTTTATAGGTGCACAGAGCTTTTGGCTCTGTAGCCATGTTAAAAAAATCCAATATGCCTTCGTTATCCTCTAACGTTGTGAGACTAATAAACCGAAATGAAAAATTAATGGAAAGTATGCCAAACAATATTAAAGCAATGCATAACCTTAACCCTACCGAAACAAGTTACGCCAAAGCCACCGCTACCGAACGATTCTCCAAACGTGAAAATGCTATCATTTTACACACTCATCCAGGCATCATACTAAAAGGATTAAAAATTGTATCTCTGATTGATCCTTAATTTATTCGCTATACATCTGGAATCTCTAACTCCCGATTCTAAACTCAACGACAATCGTTCCTATTCATCCATTTTTACTCAAGCTGCTGGTGTTCCTCAAGGCAGTATCCTAGGACCCATTTTTTACACAGTCTATACAGCTGATATCCCAACCCATCCTAACACATTCCTTTCTACCTATGCCAATGACACTGATGCTATCAGTTAATAAAGATCCTAGTATTGCCTCTCAAACTCTCCAATGCCACATCTGAGACCTTGAGGAATAGTGTAAGAATTGGAGAATTAAATTCAATTCCAATAAATCCCATCAAATTACCTTTGCCCTTCGTCGTAAACCTATGAAATCCTGCTCTACAGTGCCCTTTAATGATATCCCGCTTGTCCCGATCGAACAGATCCCTTATTTAGACCTCCTGCTTGACAAACGTCTTACATAGAATCCGCATACAAGACTGAAAAAAACAAGAAACTGCTCGCCGATTTCGGTTACTTCAACATTTACTTGACAGACGCTCTAACCTTTCAGTTAATAACAAAAGATTCATTTTCATGACTGTCATCAGACCTATTTGCACCTACGGAGTTGAGCTTTGAAGCCTTACTAAACCATCAAACTCTTCCTGTATCTATTCCTTACAATCCAAAATCCTTACTGCTCCTTACTTGGTCATGAATAAAATCATCCAAAAAGACCTTAATGTTCCAAATATTGCTGATTTGGCCGGTACCAGGTATCATTCCTTTCATAAAAAACTCCACTCCCACTCTAATCCATTAGTTTCAATCCTTGCTTCCTCTTCGATTCCTGACAATCCGCCGATGCGTATGAAAAGAAGATGGCTTTGAGACCTTCTTGTTTTGATTCACTACTAGAGTGCTGCCAATCGGCCGTTTCTCTTCATTAGCACATTTACTTGTATGAAAATATACAGTTGTAAATTTCAATAAAATAAATTTTTTAAAAAATATCTAAGACCATAGAAGTTATTATAATGATCCTTATTTTTACAAACCCTGTAGGTATGTAGTAATGAAAGGTACAACCCAAATCGACTACACAAACTAAGACTACAGAAACTAAGTTTAAGAAAAAGCTTCCGAATTATCTATATTATTATATCCGTACCATACTACCCAGTAAAAAAAAAGGCAATAACAATATAATTACTCCGAATAATGTGGAATACGCCATTTTTTAATGCTTTCTGAAACTATCCTTGAACTGCACAGGATATAACGCTGTCCAGTTTTCCAAAGAATTACTATACTATACATCAACCGTTGCTTAGGACCTGAAACCTCGCTGACAGGCAACAAGGGTTTGAGTTCAGAAACAGGGTCTGTTTTATGTCCAGATAACTTGGGCATGTTTTCCGTTTCGTTATCTGTAATATATTCGGACAGTTCCCGGTTCTTCCCAAACAGTTTGTTTGCTGTCCGTATGGCTATCTTGTTTACATGAGAATACAAATTAGAATTCATTCTCAGAACAGAAGTCTACACGTAATAATTTCAAGTGGAACTATAATCATTTTGTAACTATTTTATTATTTATTATCATTGTATTCAGGTTGTTAACTAGTTGCTCATAATTTTCGGATTGTACATATAAGGGTCCACACATTCTGAAATTAAAAAACCTGATGCGGTTTAACTTACCTGGTAAAATCTGGATTTAATTACCTAGACTGTTAAAATCAATTTCAAAACCATGATTTTAATAAAACGTGTATTCATTTTCGTTGGAAACATATGATTTAGATTAAATAATATAACTATATTAAATTGTTAATGAGTAATAAGTTTATTCCTCATTCGTCATTTTATATTACCATTTACAACTCTATGTATCACATAATATTTTTTATAAAAACATTCTCCTTCCAACGGTATATTATACGTCTACATTACTGTTAATATCAAAATTACGTTAAAAAACTATTTTTCTCTTCAATCCTCTATTTGGTCATCAAATTCGTCCAATTTGTACATTCAGCCGTCCTTCATCAATGTCATTAAGATGATATGGTTAATCTTTTGGAATGGGCAAAATTAAAGTTCAGAGGTAGAACATTTAAAATATCGGCATTTAAGCCCTGTCAGACTATTTCAATCAATGAAACCTACATGATATTAAAGCCTATCTAAATTTACATGGATGTAGCGAGTTTAATCAAAATCGTTGGAGCCGTATTTGATAAATTTGTAAGTGAGAGCAAAATTCATTGTATAAAGAGCATCTTCTGGTAAACTAATTTTGGCAACATGCTGTAACATCTCGGGCGTATATTTGTCTTAAATATGAAATTTCAGTTTCATAGAAATTTTCGTTTACTCGCTGGACTTACCACACACACAGACTTTTTTTCGGGACTCGGTCATTTGGACTCAGGAGACCCTAAAAGGTGTATTTCCGTTTAAAACTGGAATTCGAAAATTTTGACGATCGCGATACTTTCCCTTACAATAAATTCCATATATAGGTAAGTGAAAGTAAAAACAGCGGAGAGTTTTTTAAATGCATTAGATATGGTTGTTTGGAGGTATTTAGGAGAGAAGACAAAAATATTATTTTTTTTTTCATTGCGCCACCTGGTGTGTAGGACCTTAGTAGTCTTTATCTGACTAGATTAAACATTCTCATAATTAAAATAAATATAATAATAATAGTATCAGCGAGCTCTAATATTCGTTGACAATACCACCAAATGTTGCCTACACAAATTTGTCGGACATACACGTCTAATATTCGGTTCAGGCCATATTAACTTTTCAGGAACTCACTCTTCGCTGAGCATGGCTGCTTGAAGGATAAAGAACGCTTTAAGGTTTTCGAGAATAAAGTACTAAGTAAAAGATTTGCTCCAAATGGGGATGAGGCCACTGGAGAATTCAAAAGGTTATACAACGAGGAATTGCAGAGCTCGTACCCTGTCTGTATGATTGAGTTCATAGTTTCGCGGCGCCTCAACTGGCCACGAGTCACATAACTAAGTAGTTATAATTGATAATATAATAGATACAGGCTAAAAGTTACCAAACTACAATAAAACATGCTATACTTAAGTTAGCTGGAACATTTTTTACTAAAAAAATACCATTATCAACCAAAATAAAAATTAATTCATGTAATATACACATTTCTTAAAATTTAATTATTACATAACTTTGAATCATTATTGCAACTACTATCAGGCTAAAAAGTAAACAAAAACTTTTAATAAAGCAAACTGGACAAAAAACAATGAAACATAACAATACATTTAATTTATGTAAAGGAAAAACATAAGTAAACAATAATTCTTATACAATTATGTTGCTCTGAGATAAATATGGTATTTAACCGAAATAACCCAAACAATACTATAATTAGAATCCCCATTAAGGAATAAACACATTATCCTACAACACCAAACAGTATTAAACAAATACTCAGCCTATTATCGAACCAACCAAAAACGTCAATTATCTCTTTATGTTAGGAAATTAGCCAAATAGGAAAACTGTAGATATAACGCTTCTCTTGCCTTTACCGAGTTTCCTGCAAGTGTTTTATAATGAGCAACGGTAGACTGTCTCATGTCACAGCACGGTAATTTAAAACGCCTTTTGTTCGTTCTGTTCTCATCGAAACGAAAAAATGGAAATACCAACTGTGAAATTCAAAAATAAAATAAATACATCTTCATACATATGTATGAGCTACAGCTCTAACCTTGACAATATTGCTTTAAATACGGTGGGGAAAAAATTTTTTTATTTTTTTTTATTTATCGCTATAGTTTCACTGAAATGACCTCTGTTATTTTCAATTACTGCCACAGTCAAGCCAAAACTATTCTTAATAATTCTGAGAGTAATAACGATGTTGAGAAATTACAATCCTCAAATAACAATATTTAGGAACAAGACGAAAATGAAATATAGAGACCAGAGAGTAATCAGTCACTCAAAAGAGGATCGGAACTGTTGGAGATTCACTGATTAGTGACCTTCTAGTTTACTGGAGTGTGTGGATAGCAACCTGAACCAACCGCCTGATTAACACATGATTAAATCACGTATTTACTTTGGGTTTAGGTATGCCTGGTTCTCGACTAGCTAAAACACAACTATTTTCTATCAATACAAAATTAACAGTTTACTATATAAGCTTACTTAAATATAACCAAACCTTCGATAATATCACTAATCAAAATACTTGCAAGATGATTCAATTTCCGCATGGTTGTAGGAAACTATGATGCTCACATGGGATTTTCTTTTTTCTTAAAGGAACGTTTTTTTTCTTTTCTCTGCATTTTTTAAAATTGTCTCATTATCAGACCTCAGCTTTTCTAAATAATTTCATTTCACATTACAAAATATCGTAAGCAAACTTTGACTCGCTGTATGTGTTAATGAATAGATACGTGGGCAGTTCCAGGGTACTTTAAACATTATTAATAATTGTGAAGGCTGGTTGATTAAAAATAATGGTGGACTGTATATAAATTAATGGTTCTATTAAGTTAGAAACGGATTCTAAAACTATGTCTCGTGTCTGGCACTAAATTGAAAAAAACAAACTTATATCAAAAAATCATAAAAAAAAACAAAAAAGAAAAAACTTTTTATTGACATACTTGTAGAGGTCCTCATTTTAGACTGGAATATTCTTATATAAAGACTATTATTCTTACTTACTGTACAAAATTAATCAAACAGATTGATGGTTGAGGAGATGAAAGAATAATTGGTTTTTAAATGAGGTTAAAGAAGATATTGCTTATTGAGGTAGGTATGGAATTCCTGAACGAAGAGGCACACAAAGTAATGGATATTTTACAGGATGATGTTCGATGAAAAGGAAAATCGAGGTTGTGGACTGGGATTTTGTGTTAAACGAATATACCGATGAACAAAGGATGAGTAGGTCATGAATATAGGATGGATTTATGGTATTGAAGGTGCGAAATAGGAAGACCCCAGGAAATACTGTCGCCGAGAAACTGGATTGGCAACTTCATCAACTCGGCATACCTGTCGGAGACGATGGAGTGCCAGAGGATACTGAACATGAATCTAATGAAACATTTCATAATATATAGGTATAGGTACGTTCATAAAATATAGGTTTTAAATATTGATTATTATATCAGGCTGGATTCAGGAAGTGGTCTCTCCTTCTGAATCCTACTCTTCTTTCTATGCCTATTTTCCCACTCCTCCATAATGTTGAGGAGTTTCTTTATTCTTAATTATATCTTAATTCTTATAGAAATAATGAGGTTTCAATTAAGTATTAACACATGAGCTCACTATGTCTCTTTATCAGGTTTTTGTCCCTTTCACAGGATTCTGGTCCCAATAGGAGTACCTCCAGATGCCACTAGATGGCCTTACGTACTTAAGTGTATTGCTGCGAGTACAAACGACGGAAAAACGGATTTTTTTAAAAATTTGTTATTCTGATTCTCGCCGTTTTAGGCTACTTAAACACTTACTAGACAAACGGTCAAACCTTCCTGTGAACTTCAAAAGACTCATCTACATGACTATTATAAGACCAATCTGGACTTACGGAGTAGAGCTTTGGGGCTCTACTAAACCATTACATTCTTCCCTTATCCAATCCTTACAATACAAAATCCTTCGTAAAATCATCAACGCTCCTTACTTTGTCACAAATAAACTTATGTTTATTATGATTTGGCCCTGACCAGGTATCAATCATTTCATGACAAACTCTTTTCTCACTCTAACCCACTAGTTTCAATCCTTTCTTCCTCCTCAATTCCGGAAAATCCCCCGAGGCGCCTGAAAAAGAAATGCCCCCCTCTCCCCTCGGTACCTTCTAGTTTAGAATATTTTTAGAGTGCTTCCAACGGGAAGCTTCTCTACATATATATCATGTCATTGTATTATATAAGTATCACATTTGCTTGATGTATTTTTTTTTTGTTAATCCAGTTGCAAATACTAATAAAATTAAAAAAAAAATAATAATAAATAGTTATTCGGATTCTACGCATCTTGAAACGTAAGCTCTCAAATTTTGAGCTGCGTAATTTATTTTTTGGGTCGATTACAAAAGTTGATTACTGAAAATAATAAAACCAAATGGAATTAAGAAAAAAAAAGTTCTAAATTTTGTTTTTAACAAAATGAAAATTAAATGAGTTTAAAACGAAATTGATATTTGGGCGGTAAACAGTTATCTTTATTCATTCAATGTCAAGAAATGAAATATCACATTTGCCTATCGTATATTTGGGATGACATTATTGGAGTAGTTGGTATTTGAATCCGGATAAAGAAGCAGCAAGGTGGATATGGGTTGCTACAGAATTCCAGAGAGTAGTAGATCGGACAATAAAGGAACGATCAAAAGTTTTAGTTCTGTGGGTAGGAGCGTAAAATGTCAAAATGGCGTCATCTAGTTTCAAGTGAGTGTACTAAGCAATAAAATTGAAGGAAACTGTCAATGTAGGGCGCATGTTAGGAGCTATCAAAGAGTTATAATACTAAATAGTTATCATAATAAGCTTTCAAGAGTTATCATCAACAGTTTAGTAAAGGTATAATCCTTAGAAATATTGTATGCGGGTGGAGGGAAGAGGCCACTTAAACTCAGTGTGTAAGTGGGAAAAATGAAAGCTCCTTGAAGTGCCGAAGAAAAATCTTAAGAAAATATTCGTAATGCACTTCAGTGGGTCTTTAAGCACCGTTGAAAGACAATAATAGTCAGACTATGCGAAAATAACAGAGGAAACGAGGAGCTTAAGAGTAGATAGGGGAAAAATGACGGGAGGGATGGAAAAGAATATATAAAGATATGAAAAAATGAACTAAATTCAGTATAATAATTTCTCTGGCATTGCCACTTATAAGCACATGTAAATAGCAAATAATTTTAAGACTTTACCTAGTTCTATAGTTACCAGAATGACCGAATTATTTTGAGGGGTCGTTTGTTGAGATGATAACAAAAAAAAAAACAAAAAAAAACAAGAGTTATTTTGGTTAATAATACTTTCAATTTGCCGACGTTTCGGCTCCAACATGCGAGCCATCAGGGCAGAAATAAGACATGCAGAGACTCTCTATAATTTAAGAGTCTATGGATCAACAACGGCAAGGTTAAAAAATTGTTTCTGACTGACTCCTGATTATTTCTTGAGACTAAATTATTGTTTAGTAAATTCTTAATTTTAAGCAGGACAAAATAAACCCACAGTGCTTATTTAATGTTATTGTATGTTTATGTTTCTTGATTTAAATATGAGGCCATGACAGGTATAGCATATAAATGCCATAGACACAAACAATACAGATTTTTTTTTTTTTATATCAAAAAAGCCTTTAAATGTAAACTAAAATATAAAATAACAGGCATAGGAGAAAATCGTCATTGGGGACATGCCTTTCTCGTATTTCGAAATTCAGTATTGCATCACTCATACGTTTCATTTATCGACCTTTTAAAAAAAAACTATAAAACTTCAACTAGCATTTTTTCTCACCTTTATCGCCATATAAAATTATAACGTATTAAACAAAGTGCAAATGATAAAATTGTAACTACTGAACCCAAGAATAACATGAAATAGATAGAAAAATAAGATTTTAGGTTATGGTTCTACTTGCCTCAGCTTAAAATCTTATAGTGTACAACCACTGCGACCATTTCAAAGCTATGTAGAATTTATTAACTTTAACATCAAAAGAGCCTTCAGAAACTGACAAACGGCACCGATGTCTTTCAGCCATACGAAGTCCTTTCAATCTCTCAGAATCCGGTTCAAAGCACACCGGTAGGAAATACCAAGAACTGGTCTACTGGAATTAAAGAGCAGTAATAACCCTTACAAATCCAGCAACTCCGTATTTATAATTTCATTCCACATTCATCTTAATCAATAAAATTCAATGTATTTAAACTTTCAAAAAATATCATGTTATTCATTACGAGCATCAAAATTTCTATGGAATATTTTTTTTTTAATATTGCTTTATTGAGAAATAATACAATCTGCCACTATCTTGGGCAATAAGTAGGTATGAAATATTAAAATGTTAAATTGATGTAATTACAAGGCTTCAGTTGCAATCAAAAGTTTTGAAAGTTCCAATCTTAAATAAAAAAAAAAAAAAAAAATGATTTCAAACAAGCTCAGAGCCACGAAATTTACGTCCCTTCCGAAGAATGGCACAACAATGGATTTTTATTGCCTTTTAAAATCCTAGTGTCGCCCAAGCCTCCGAAATCAAACTTAACACTATCCTCCCATCGATGCTTCGGTCTACCTTTCTAATCGAATAACCGTTCGGTTCATCGAATACCACGCCCGTTTGAGTCTCCGCGATTGTATTAACTAAATTATATTATACTCATACGGTACAAGCTTCGCAATTCCACGTTTTGTCCACCTTATAAACTTCCGAGAGTCCTTATCTCTCTTTGGACCAAATATTATACGGTGTACTTTATTTTTGAAAACCTATCTACATCCTTCAAAGTAAGCAGCCACATTTCTAATCCGTAAAGAACCGCCGGAAGAAAAATAGTTTTATAAATTCTAACCTTCAGGTTTTTAGACAGAAGCCGCGAGCTAAGTAATTTCCCAACTGAATAATAAGACGCATTTTCGCCCTTATGGTATAAAGCGGCTATTTTCATGATGATCATGATTTAGGAAAAAGTTTTCTTTTTTTTTTATTTCAGGCATATGCGCTCCAGAAATATGAAATTTCAGTTTTATACATCTTATGATTTTAAAGCTAGGCTAACCTACACAGATCTTTTTGCCTTTTGAAACAGAAATGTCGAAATTTTATCATATATTTCAACTGAAACGTTCCTAACTAAACTAACTTTCCCCTAAGCAATGTTCAATCTTCGTTTGCCTGCACTTCAAACTTCTAGGACTTAAAACTTTACACCGCTCTCCTGCATTCCTATTTCAATTCCCATCTCTCCCATCAACAGTTTAATGTTCAACTAATACTGCACATTGAAGAAGAGAAGAGTTAAAATGTTTGTAAATAATCGATTTCACTGGATATGTAAAGAATAAAAACTAATCACTTAAAAATATTTTAACTAATTTCTAATAATTATTTTGTTTATTTTTAATATTTTGTTAAATTGTGAGATTAATCGAGTTAAAAAGAAAATCCCGTAGAAGTATAAAATGAACAGTGGACCATCTTAGGATTTAGTTTTGTTTTTAAAAATTTTATTTCATTGAAACAACACCAAGAACTTTCATAACAATCGGAAAAATAGTCGACGTTAAGAAAAACTTGCGAAAAATTGCATTCAGAAATTGAAAGAAAGCAATGCAATTCGTGCGAACGGTGTAATCGTTTATTTTAAATGGTATAATTTCTGTTCACATCCATTAGATAGACTATTAATTATTAGATTAGAAAAAAAAAATGCATTGAAGGAAATTTTATATAACACTTTCAATTAATATGTGCAAATTTTACATCAAGGAGTGGTTAATAGGCTATTAGGCAAACAGGAGGTTTGCATCAAATTAGTAATGATACTGAATATGTTGATCAAATGATACTTTTATATAATGATTTTTTAAATATACGTCTTTAAATATAATTTTTGAATTCGAAATAATAATTATTTGATTTCTCGTTTAGGGCATTATGAATTATTTTTTATTTCAAATATATAAAAATGGTCAGATTATTTTTAACATAGATGCTTTTATAAAGAAAGTCTTTATTAGGTAAACCATCGTTTTACTACTTTGAGAAATTAGGGGGGAAAACCCTGCATAAATTACTTATACTAAAATATGAAAATGAGAAATATAAATATAATATTATATATTGTTTTAAATTGATTAATCTTTGACTTATCTTCAATGAAAATTAATAGTTTTAAAACAAATGAATATAGAATAGCATTTCTTTTTAATTACAAATCGAAGACTTGAATAAAATCGTTCTATTTGATTTTTTCTATTTATGGAAAAAAAAGAACAAAAGAAACAGACCCTTACACAAACATAAAACATAAAATTTATATATTTAAATTATATAGTTCTCATCTCTATCTATACCGATTAATCCTCCGAGGCGCCTGAAAAGACGGTGGCCTCGAGAACTGCTAAAAAATAAAATAAAATAATCTGACAATTATTAGTTAAAGGAAAAACTTTATTACGTGTCAATTTCGAGAACAATCTGTATCAAGAAATTTCAGATACTATAAACATTACTAAATATCCTAACTAAGTAAGAAAAGGTATACTACTAAATAAATCGATGAAACCATAAAATTAATATACCATTCTAAAAAATCACACTTGCATACAATAAAATGGCAAAGAGATTAAGTACATTTCATGGAACGACATTTGATTAAATTCAACGTATAAAGAAAACTGAAAATCATTGAAGGAATAATCGGTATTCAATTAGAAAGTATTTGTAACTGCCAGCGTTTCAGACCATCCTTGTGGTCATAAATATAGAACTATTGTGAGCCATATGAAAATGAATATGTTATAGTTAAACTTATTTTTAAGTCATATTTAACCATATTTTAAGTTATAGTTAAACTTGTATTCTAGCCTTCATCTATAGCCCTGATGATAGTTCAAAAGCCTGACCCGAAACGTTGGATAAATAATACAAACATTCTGACTGGATCCCTGTTATTCCCACTATGAATACTTCATAAAACTGTAAACATATAATGGGATTCATTGGGTAGTTTCTAGGACAGCTATCGTTCGGACAAGAACTCGCTAGAGCATCAAGTTTTCTTCTTGCTGATATTTAATACCCACTTTATAGAAGCTACGTGAACCCAGAAGTTTTCCCTAACTGCGTGATCGCTTCAAAGCAGGTATGAACAACAATTGAGAGCCGGATTGAACACGGATATATAAAATAAAATCGCAGTGCTTAAATCACAGAACGATTCTAAACCACGCGAAAACAATAAAAACTGTAAAATGATTCTGTTTTGTATCATCACATGTCATATAATATGCTTATCTAAAGCAAAAATGAGTGTGCGTAACCCTTATTAGTGCGATTAAAGTAAAACTTCTTTTATATGGGGAAATATGACGATTAAGTTAATAATAAATGTCATGTTATAATTTTTAAACATCTAGGACGGCCAACACACAGCTTCACTTACCTAGGCTGGTAAAATCAATTTAAAAACTATTAAATAAACTTTAAAGTAGAGATTAAAGAAGTAAAAAAAGTTTTAAATAAATTTAATTGAAAACTTTATTCAGTTTGTTGGAAACATATTATTTAAATTAAAGTTTATGCTCTAAACGTCAGTCTCTATTACCTTTTGCAATTCTGTCTATATTATATAATATTTTTTCTAAAATCATTTTCTTTTCAGCGGTATATTATACGCCTGTATTACTGTTATTATTATCAACAATTACATTAAAAATATGCTTACTCTTCTGTCCTTTTAGTTTGCTATTAAATTCGTTCAACTTGTATATAAATCCTATGTTTATCAATGATAATAAGATTATGAAGTTAATCTTATAAAATGTTCAAACTTAAACGTACTTTAGATGAAGAAAATAAAAAAGTTCGCCGTTTAAACCACTGTCAGACTATTTCAATCAGATTGAAACCTATACGATACTAAAGCCCGATAAAATAACATCGATAATAATAATAATAGGCTTACCGAACCCGAAGGTTCGATGCCGATACCACCAAACTTCGCCTGCACAGACTCGTCCAATGTTCACCGGTCAAGCCCAAGCCCCCGAGATCAGCCTTAATGCAATCCTCCCATCGACGCTTCGGCCTACCTTTCGGACGCCTACCAGTCGGTTCAGCGAATACCAACTTTCTCGGAATCCGTTCCTCACTAAGCCCAACAACTTTACGCGCCCATTTGAGTCTCCGCGATGCTATCAACTCAATTATATTCACAGAGTACAAACTCCGCAATTCCGCGTTGTGCAACCTTCTAAACTCCCCAGTGGCCTCATCTTTCTTCGGACCAAATATTTTACGCAGTACCATATTCTCGAAAACCTTAAGCCGTTGTTCATCCTTCAAAGTAAGCGGCCATGTTTCGCATCCGTAAAGAACCGTTGGAAGAATAATAGTTTTATAAATTCTAACCTTTAAGTTTTTAGACAGAAGCCGCGAGCTAAGCAATTTAGCAACCGAATAATAACACGCATTTCCCACCTTTAACCGGGACTTTATTTCTTCTTGGATTTTATTTTTTCTTGTTATCATTGAACCTAAATACTTGAATTTCTCTACGTGTTCAAAAGTATGACCTGAAATATTAATATCATCAAGATCGCCACCATTTCTGCAACTAATCATATATTTCGTCTTATCGGTATTTAATTCGAGACCTATTTGTTTACCGGCTTTTATTAACACATTTGTATTTAGTTGTATAGTTTCCGTGTCTTCACCTAGTAGTACCAAAGCATCGGCATACCCCAAAACCGGAATCTTGTCACCCATATTTAAGCCTTTCTCGGCACACATCACCTTTTCTATGACATACTCTAAGGCTAAATTAAACAAAACAGGTGAAAGGGAGTCACCCTGTTTCAAACCCGATCGCACCTCAAATCTCTCGGAGTAATTATGACCGATTCTAACTTTATGAAATGTTTCCGACAAACACGTCTCTACTAGGTTTACTAACATCGATATAGTAGGTTAATTCAATATCGTTAAAACTATTTTTGTTTGAGTAAATCGTAAAAAGGTGAAAAATGTGTAGTATAAAGTAGCAATTCCAGTCAGCAGCTTTTAGTGAAAAATGTGCTGTAACATCTTGGGCGTATATTTGCCTTAAATTTGGAATTTAAGCTTCGTAAGACTTTTCTTTTGCGTACTATACATACCACACATACACTTATCTATATCGAGCGTTTTACATTATAAATACAGTAATTAAATTATTATTCTCATATTAAATAAAGAATTATTCAGTTCATATTTGGTAAATTCAGTTTTTTGTCGCTAATAATCGATCAATGGTAGAGATACTTATAGAAGGAAAGTAACATTGAAATCTTCAGCAAGATTAATCGTTAACTTTCAAGTTTGCTCACTTTAACAATTTGTTGTAATATGTTTAACATTTTAGGTGGTATTTTCTTTATAAACTTTAACTTTTATTTTTATATGAATCAGAATTTAGTGATGCATCAAACTTTTATTTACATTAAGCTTGTGAAAGGGTTTTTCTAAATAAAGGAAAGCAATTGAGACGTTGTTTCCAAAAGGTATTATCAAAGGACATTTTTTTCAAAAATTATATTTTGACATATTTGTATTGTAATGGCTTAGTTTTATTGAATCCGTCATCAAATTTTATCTAAAAAACGAAAAATCCTTTAAATAAGTATTCAAAAATTGCATTTCATTCCAAAAGGTACTAAATACACATATTATTTCATTACAAAAGGTACTATATACATGTTTCGTTCCAAAACGTACTATATCCTATGTAAACAGATATAACCTTCCCTTTCATTTCCTTCCAAAAGGTACTATATTTCCTACTATACGGCAGAAGCTCCTAATCTCGTAACATATCACCATTAATTTATTGTTTTCATCATTTTATGCATTTTTATTGGTTCATTTAGAACGTCTTGAATCACCGCTATTATTTTTATCACTAATTTTACCCTAATAATCAGTTTTTACGCTATTTGAAACAACTTAGTTGCGTCGCTTTGGTTCTTTTAGGTTGTAAATTAAATTAAGTTTTTTCATAGTATTTCTTCATGCAACAACATAAATTTAGTTTAAAATTTTTCGGAAACTCACATTTTAATCGAATAATGGTATTTGATGCAGGAAATAGTTGGAATAAGCATTCCACGAACTTGCTAAATACGTGAAGAAAATCCGTGCCCGATCTAACTTAGTAGTTGTTTTTTTTTATGTTAAATAAAAGCTCGAAAGTTATTATTTATCAGTATCTATGGTTAAATATTGTTTAGACGCCGTTGATAATATAGTTAAATTTGCTAAATTCACACAAATAGTAAATACAAGTTCAAAACAAACTTCATAATTACATAATTTCTTATTATAGTGCCATAAATAGATAATCAATGTAATTAAACAACAAAGAAGGATATTTCTCAAGGAGAATAAGGAAATTGACAAAACTTAATAATTATCGATATAAAGACGTTAGTTATCGGTAATGTTATATCAGGAAGGTTATTGTGAATGTTACCAGCTTATCGCACGTTGTATACTTCCAAAAACTACTATATCCCTTTTAATTCTTTCCAAAAAGTACTATATCCATGTTTCGTTCCAAAAAGTACTATATCCATATTATATTGTTTAAAATCATCGGAAAAGTGCAATAATTTGGAAAAATGAGTTGGAAACACACTTAAAAATCAACTTTTGATTTCGAAAAAATCACGTGAATTGGTCCAATAATAAACGAATGACAGATTTTTGCGTTTCCTGTAAAATTTTCTAAAGTAGATATAGCACCTTCTGGAAATCAACGTCTCAATTGGTACTCACATTCAATTACTCTTTTTCCATATTTAAAAACACTCTTTGTAATATTTGTAAACTGTTTTCATGTTTTATTCAAGCATATTGACAACATTTATAATAGTTCACCCTGACATTCTTATATTATCTTTAGGAATGATTTTATTGGCTATATCTATATTGGCTTTTTCTATATTAGTTGTATATATATAGCATTTCCAAGTCAAATTCAACCTTTTCCAAGTCAAATTCAACCTTTTCCAAGTCAAATTCAACCTTTTCCAAGTCAAATTCAACCTTTTCCAAGTCAAATTCAACCTTTTCCATTTCAAATTCAACCTTTTTCGATTTCAATAAAATAATAAAAATCAAATTAACATGATTTCATGTTTTAATGGTTATTTTAATTACACCTTGTGTTTTTAACCCTTGTGGCTTGTTAAATGTCCCCAGGGGCCTTTCTACATATAATTAGTCACGAATATAATAATAAGTATAACCGATACTTTAATTTTAAGACATTTGCGATACAAGGTCTGGTAGTCGGATTAGCGGGATTCGTTTTATTTTAGTTTTATAATCGCGGGCGAAAATATTATCAATAGAGGTTTATTTTAACTTTTTCGTATTTATTGGATAGTAGGCTCAGCAAATGCGTTCCCAAAGGTTCGTTACCGATTATACTATTAATTTTAATCGCGCTCGCTCAAATATGGGTTTATTATAACTTTTTCGTATTTATTGGATAGTAGGCTCAGCAAATCCGTTCCCAAAGGTTCGTTACCGATTATACTATTAATTTTAATCGCGCTCGCTCAAATATGGGTTTATTATAACTTTTTCGTATTTATTGGATCCAAGGCTCAGTAGCTGCGTTCCCAAAGGTTCGTTACCGACTACACTATTAATTTTAATCGCGCTCGCTCAAATATGGTTTTATTATGACTTTTTCGTATTTATTGGATACAAGGCTCAGTAGCTGCGTTCCCAAAGGTTCGTTACCGACTACACTATTAATTTCAATATCGCTTGCTCAAATATGGGTTTATTATAACTTTTTCGTATTTATTGGATCCAAGGCTCAGTAGCTGCGTTCCCAAAGGTTCGTTACCGACTACACTATTAATTTTAATCGCGCTCGCTCAAATATGGCTTTATTATGACTTTTTTGTATTTATTGGATACTAG
This sequence comes from Piezodorus guildinii, assembly GCA_023052935.1. NCBI lineage: Eukaryota > Metazoa > Arthropoda > Insecta > Hemiptera > Pentatomidae > Piezodorus > Piezodorus guildinii. Next base: position 72,083,810 of record CM041293.1, read on the forward strand.
GCTCAGTAGCTGCGTTCCCAAAGGTTCGTTACCGACTACACTATTAATTTCAATAGAGCTCGCTCAAATATGGGTTTATTATAACTTTTTCGTATTTATTGGATACAAGGCTCAGTAGCTGCGTTCCCAAAGGTTCGTTACCGACTACACTATTAATTTTAATCGCGCTCGCTCAAATATGGGTTTATTATGACTTTTTCGTATTTATTGGATACAAGGCTCAGAAGCTGCGTTCCCAAAGGTTCGTTACCGATTATACTATTAATTTTAATCGCGCTCGCTCAAATATGGGTTCATTATAACTTTTTCGTATTTATTGGATACAAGGCTCAGTAGCTGCGTTCCCAAAGGTTCGTTACCGATTATACTATTAATTTTAATCGCGCTCGCTCAAATATGGGTTTATTATGACTTTTTCGTATTTATTGGATACAAGGCTCAGTAGCTGCGTTCCCAAAGGTTCTTTACCGATTACACTATTAATTGTTATCGCGCTCGCTCAATTATGGGTTTATTATAAATTCGTGTTTCTTTTCTATGCTAATTTCTGTATTTGTGTTTCGGGAGTTTTGTTAGTGAATGTGTTAATGTATTTTTAGTCAGATGGTTTAATTTATGTTTATTTCGTGTTTTTTGTAACTTTTCATGTATTGGGTTACCGCTTATCCTTTTTTTCAGGATAGTAAGTTATCTTTTTTGTTAATATTTTGGAGTTTGATAATAATCAGCTAAACAGAACGAATTTATAAGTACATTCTTATTTGATAAACCTCTACTTGAGTTAGCGCAATTAAAATTAATAGTATAATCTGCAACGAGTCCTTGGTTACGCAGCGACTGAGCCTAGTATGCAGTAAATACGAACAAGTTAAAATAAACCTCTTCTTGAGCGAGAGCACTTAAAATAAATTGAATAATTGGGATAGCAACCCCCGCAACGCATCAACTGAGCCTAATAGTGAATAAATACGAAAAAGTTATAATAAACCCATATTTAAGTGAGCACACGAATAATTAATAGACTGGTCGGGAACGAACCCCACGTAACGCAGCAACTGAGCCTTGTATCCAATAAATACGAAAAAGTTATAATAAACCCATATTTGAGCGAGCGCGAATAAAATTAATAGTGTAATCGGTAACGAACCTTTGGGAACGCAGCTACTGAGCCTAGTATCCAATAAATACGAAAAAGTCATAATAAAACCATATTTGAGCGAGCGCGATTAAAATTAATAGGGTAATCGGTAACGAACCTTTGGGAACGCAGCTACTGAGCCTTGTATCCAATAAATACGAAAAAGTCATAATAAACCCATATTTGAGCGAGCGCGATTAAAATTAATAGTGTAATCGGTAACGAACCTTTGGAAACGCAGCTACTGAGCCTTGTATCCAATAAATACGAAAAAGTCATAATAAAACCATATTTGAGCGAGCGCGATTAAAATTAATAGTGTAGTCGGTAACGAACCTTTGGGAACGCAGCTACTGAGCCTTGTATCCAATAAATACGAAAAAGTTATAATAAACCCATATTTGAGCGAGCGCTATTGAAATTAATAGTGTAGTCGGTAACGAACCTTTGGGAACGCTGCTACTGAGCCTTGTATCCAATAAATACGAAAAAGTTATAATAAACCCATATTTGAGCGAGCGCGATTAAAATTAATAGTATAATCGGTAACGAACCTTTGGGAACGCATTTGCTGAGCCTACTATCCAATAATTACGAAAAAGTTAAAATAAACCTCTATTGATAATATTTTCGCCCGCGATTATAAAACTAAAATAATACGAATCCCGCTAATCCGACTACCAGACCTTGTATCGCAAATGTCTTAAAATTAAAGTATCGGTTATACTTATACTAATTATATGTAGAAAGGCCCCTGGGAACATTTAACAAGCCACAAGGGTTAAAAACACAAGGTGTAATTAAAATAACCATTAAAACATAAAATCATGTTAATTTGATTTTTATTATTTTATTGAAATCGAAAAAGGTTGAATTTGAAATGGAAAAGGTTGAATTTGACTTGGAAAAGGTTGAATTTGAAATGGAAAAGGTTGAATTTGACTTGGAAAAGGTTGAATTTGACTTGGAAAAGGTTGAATTTGACTTGGAAAAGGTTGAATTTGACTTGGAAATGCTATATAACGGTAAAGTGCATATATATATATATATATATATATATATATATATATATATATATATATATATATATATATATATATATATATATGTGTGTGTAAACAAATTTATAAGAATATATAGAACTGTGCAGATGTATTATATGCAAATAAAGATTGATGTAAAAAAAAAAAAAAAAAAAACATCTAGAAGAGCACACAACATAACCATTAAATTTTCATTTACAGTGTGAGAGAACTGTAGTTATCGTGATTATTGTACAGTTGCATTTACATCATCCAAAGCAATCAGTTCCCGGTAGTCGCGCCTTAAGAAAATACTTAAAAAGGCGTTATATTAAAAAATATTTTTTCTTTTCATGTATACAATATGATGACCATTTTCTGATATCCTAATTTATATTAGAGAAAAACATGCCATCCTTCTACGTTTTAGTCTAACCATAGTGACGATCGTGATTAAGTGGTTAAGTCAAAATCTTTCATTTTACAGGTGAGCGACTTAAACTTTACGTAATACCCAAAATAGAGTAGTAAGATACAGTTTTCTTTCGACCTGAAATCTCTTCCACCAAGAAATTTCTTTGACCAATTTAACACGACGTGTGAGACGGGGGAGCGATACGTGGAGTTAACTCATTTTGATATAATTCGAGTTCCAGTTGGAAAGCTAAAGATTTTTGAAAAAATATTATCTCATACACAAGCTTTTAAAATGTAATAGAGAGTGATGAAAAACCGATAAAACTAAGTGATTATTTTAGATAATAATATAATAGATTTTTTAATAAAACACGTGTTTCACAATTTTTTAATAAAACACATGTTGTGTAGTTCTATTTAATTATTTCTTTAATGGTTTCACTCATTTTTATCTCTTACTGTAAATTCTTTAACCGATTCTAAAAAAGGAGGTAAGTAAAACCGACACTGCCGTTATAAAATAATATCAAGAAAGAAAAATCAACATTGGATTGCCGAATTAATTTTAAAATATTCTTACCAGTCGGGTAGGTCAAGAAATTAAAGGTACTTTTCCTTTTTCCCATCCTTAGAATTATTTACGCCATAGATGGGAAATTGAAATTCACGGCACAGTCAAAACTAGGGGATGGTTTTTAGATCTGAAATCAATTCCAATCACGAAAGCTGTGGTTCACTGGCTAGGCATTTAATCTTAACCTGTTTTCTTTTTTATCATCTCCTGGTCATGAAGTTAAACTATTATAGAAGTGGAAATAATTGATAAAAAATAAATATATAATAACAAATAATTTTATATTCCTATCACTAATAATAAAAATGCGAAAATTGATGTGATAAATATAGTATCATAAAAAAAGATGTCATCAATTAAAGTCCTGTTGTAGGGGAAGGGGCGGTGTTGAAATATTTACCACTATCCTTCTTCCCTATGATAAATGCTGGTTCAAAATTGGTATAAGTTTACTTATAATTAAAGTGATTAAAAGAGAAAAAAAATGCGAAAATTATTGTTATACACTTTTAATAGAACAAAAATAACATAAATTGATATTCCTAATTATTAACAAAAAAAAGGAAAATAAATCTTTTAAAAACTGATAAAATTAATTAAACTAATAAAATTATAGAAAAAAAATTAAACACTAAAATTAATATATAATAAAAAAAATGTCTATACAGTACGATTTGTACACCTGGTGGCTCCCTCGCTGCTATGTGTAAGAAAAGGTCGGCGTGCCGATATCTTGGAGGCCGGGCCCGGTTGGGTTGGCTTCACTGTCAATGGTTGCAATAACATAAAATGCACAACGCACTATAATGAGGTCTTGCTGGGGCAAAGACTCGGCGAGAAGAGAGAGATAAGCGGCTGAGGCGAGCGTGGAGGGGACGCTAATACTACTGCTTGTTTATACTTAGAGTATTATAGCTGTACACAGTTGTGTTGCTGTTCAAATAATACTTTTATAAAAAAAAAATATATATATATATATATATAATTTTAAAAGATGAGCTTGAACATAACCGCCCACCAAAATTTATATTAAATTTTCCCACTTTGAAGGGAAAAAATTGAGAAAAAATACAAAGTAACAAATATTTCTTAGAGATATTGAAGAATTGACTCTAAATTTACTATAACTCTGGGAGCAGCGGGGCTAGTTTACAAACTGGGCGCTTGTATGTGCCTTCAGAAGTTTTTATCTGCACTACCCTGACTACTCCATCTGGTCCTGGATACGTTTCGATAACCCTTCCGACAGGCCAGTATAAGGGTTGCACATCTGGTTCCTTCAATAGTACCAGGAGCCCTGGTTTCAAGTCTTCCGTCTTCTTTGTCCACTTGCCTTTCATCTGTAGTGCATGAAGGTAATCGTATCGCCACCTATTCCAAATATCTTTAAGGCATTTCTTGAGGAGTTGCCAGCGAGATAATCGATTGGTTGGAATGTCATTGCACTCATCGGGAAGGCTCACCAATGGCGCACCAATCAAAAAATGGCCTGGTGTTAGTACATCATAATCTTGAGGAGATGATGACATTGGATATAAAGGCCGAGAGTTTAACACTGCTTCGATGTGAATGATGAGTGTGTTGAATTCCTCAATAGTGAGAACTTGTGTCTTCATTACTCTTCTCAGGTGGTGTTTGAAGGATTTTACCCCGGCCTCCCAAAGTCCGCCAAAATGTGGGGCTGAAGGTGGTATAAACTCCCATCTAATCTGCTGACCAGAAAGATGCTGAACAACTCTGTCTTGGGTTTTTTGAGACTTCCACCACTTGTATAAATCTTTTAAGTAACGATCGGCTCCGATAAAATTTCTACCGTGGTCAGATAAAATCTTATGAGGAAGCCCTCGTCGTCCAATAAATCGGTCCAATGCCGCCAAAAAAGCGTCCGTTGTAAGCTGCGACACCAGTTCTATATGAACGGCTTGGAACTGAGGAACACGAATAGACAAACATAAGATTTCCATTGAGGTCCCTTTCTTCTTTGTGTCTCTTTCGTGTTGAAAGGACCAGCAAAATCAATCCCGGTATTTATAAACGGGCGCCCTTGTGCGAATCTTGTCGATGGTAGGTTAGACATAATAGGGCTGAAATTTTTAGATTTGAATCTATGACAAATTACACATTGGTGTATGCGTGACCGGACGATTCGTCTTGCAGCAATCACCCAATAACGCCGTCGCAACAAGGACAACAACAGCTGTGGTCCAGCGTGTAAATAGGTTCGGTGCATGTCATCGATGATCAGTGATGTTATATGTGCCTTATTTGGCAATATTATTGGGTGTTTTGCAAAATAAGGCAAAGGACTATCAGCTAGCCGTCCGCCCACCCTGAGGATTCCGCTGTTGTCAAGAAATGGTGACAATGATTGGAGATTTGAGTCATTTAGTGGCGATTTCGACGAAAAACACGAATCCTGGGTAATTTTGATAATAATGGAAGTGCTATTTTCGAGTTCTTTAACAGTGAGAGGACCTCTAAACCTATCTCTTGAGGGAGCTTTACAATTATGAATGAAGCGTGTAACAAACCCAAAGATGCGTACTAATTTGCCCCATGAAGAATATTTTTCAATAACCTGAAGAATCTCATTTGTGAAGTCATGTTCATAATTGTCCAACTGTCTATTTTCAGTTCAGGCACTGTTCCAATGTCCGTTAATCTTGAAATTGGCCAAGAAGTAGGTTCATTTCGCACCAAGGGAATCCTGACCACCAGAAAGGATGATTTACTAAGAGAGGTGGTAATATTCCTCGGGATGCAAGATCTGCTGCATTATCCTCAGATTCTACGTGGAACCAGTTTTCAATTGATGAAGATTTTAAAATTTGGACTGTTCGATTAGCTACGAAAGTCTTAAGTTTGTAAGGTGGCGTATTGAGCCACGACAGAACTATGGTTGAGTCGGTCAACAAATAGATTGAATTAATTTTTAATTTGCTGAAAAATTGTTGTAGTGAATCCAAAATTTTTACTAGTAATACTGCCGCACAGAGCTCCAGTCGGGGAATCGTCATTGTCTTCAGAGGTGCTAAGCGTGTTTTAGAAAATAAAAGATGACTTTCAACAACTCCCTTTTGATTCTCAAGTCGAATGTAGACAACTGCTGCGTAGCCTAATGAAGATGCGTCTGCAAAACCGACTACGGTTATTTCGTGATTCTTTTTGGGTAAAATGCATCGAGGTATTTGAATGGACCTTAAATCAATTAAACTGTCAAACAAATTCTTCCACTCGGTGGCGACACAATTGTTTATTTTTTCATCCCAATCAAACTTATGCTTCCATAGGGATTGTAGTATTGTCTTTGCCTTGAAAATAACTGGAGATAAATACCCTAAAGGATCATACATCCTCGCTATGGCTGACATGATTCCTCTCTTGGTAGGTGTGTATTCCAGGGTTTGGATTTTATATGACAAACAATCTTTAACTGAATCCCATTGTATTCCCAAAATTTTAATAGAGGCTTCTTCTAAATTCGATAAAGACACGGTTTGTTTGTGTTCACCTTTTGATACGTGTTGCAGCAACGCATCGGAATTGCTCGCCCATTTTTTAAGCTGAAAACCTCCTTTTCCGAGAATAGAAATTAACTCCATCTGCAGTTTAAGAGCTTGTTCTGGGTTGTCCGCACCTGTAAGTATGTCGTCAACATAAATATTTTCCCTGAGGGCCCTGCAGGCTAAAGGGTGATGGGCTCCTTCGTCGTGAACCAGTTGTTGAATTACACGAAGAGCTAAAAAAGGAGAGCAGGATAATCCAAAAGTCACCCGATTGATCTCAAACTCTTGTACAGAATGGTCAAGGTCGAATCTATATAAAAAATGTTGAAAGGATCGGTCATCGGGATGTACCAATATTTGCAGGTACATTTGATGAATGTCGGCTATTAGGGCGACTGGAAAAAGACGAAAATTTAAAAGAACATCTCTGATGTCCAATTGAAGTTTCGGGGCGGCTAGCAGTTTGTCATTCAATGATCCTTTGGCAGTCTTCGCTGAGCCATCAAATACAATTCTTAAGCTGGTTGTAGAACCATCCTTTAAAACTCCATGATGAGGCAGGATGTAGTTTCCTCGTTTATTGGTAGGAGAAATATAATTTAGTTTCAAGTGTTCGCGTAAAACGGCTGAGTATTCAATTCTCATCTTGGGGTTTCTCACTAATTTAACTTCCAATCGATGAAGTCGCTGTACAGCTGCTTGATAAGAATCGCCTAACGTTACTATTTTATCTTTGAAAGGTAAGCGAACAATGTAACGCCCAGTTGAGTCACGTGAATGGGTTTTAAGAAATTGTTGTTCACATTGGATGTCGATAGGATTTTGATGTTTTATTGAAGCAACTTCTTCAACCTCCCAAAACCTTCGCATAACATCGCTGAGACGTAAAGCTTCACACTCTTCACTGGTTGCCATCAAAGCTGAAATTTCAGTGTTATCAGAACTTGGATCCTTGATTGGCCCGAGAATGACCCATCCAAAGATTGTATTTATGGCGTGGGGCATTCCTTCTGGTGTCGAAAATTGTTCTCCACATAGAATTTGTCCAAATAAATCTGCCCCTAAAAGAAAGTCTATTGGTCCAGGTACCGCAAAATGGGTGTCCGCTAAATCGAAACGAGTAAAAAATTGTTGAACTTCGATCGGGACGACATTTGAAGGCATGCAGTCGGTAATACTCGGTACTATTACCGCACTTGTTGTTAGCCGTGGATGATCTTTATTTTTAGGTAATAGTGAACAAATGGTTTGGTATTTTCCTCCTGAAATAGTACTGTTACCAAACCCCTTCAATGTATGATGATTGGGTGCACGAGGTAAACTTAATTTTTTGGCACACTCGTTAGTGATGAAGGATCTTTGAGCCCCACTATCGATGATCATACGGATGGTTTTGTAATTTCCATGAATATCTTGTATTCGTGCAGTAGCCGTTCCTAATAATATACTTACGGTCCCCATAGTGGCTGAGGATAAAACCGTGCTACTGGAAGTTGATGTTCCGGAAGTACCACTTTCATCTTTTGGCGCTGGTATTTTAAATTTTGCTGCTTGAGATGTACCCAAATTCTTGTTGCTCTTGTTAAAATGTAATAGTGAGTGATGCCTTTTGCCACATAACCGACAAGAAGTGGCAGATGTACAATTTGAAGCTGAGTGGGAAGAAACCAAGCAATTTACACACAATGACTGAGATTTAACTTGTTGAAATCTTTCTGCTGGATATAATTTTAGAAATTGCTTGCAGTGATACATTCTATGTCGCTGATGACATAATGGACAACTGTTACGTGTATCCTTTTTTGTAGTAAAAAATACTTGTTTAGCGTTTCTAGTATATGTGTGGCCTTGTTGACTAGGATTTAGAGCAAGGCTCGTGGCTTGCAATTGTAAAAATTGTCGGTGTATAAATTCTGAAAAGAAATCAAACCCCGGAATATCTGCCCTACCAGCACATTCAGATTCGAAACGCTCACGGGTTTGATGGTCTAGTAATCGTAATGCATACGTGTAGATAATAAACCCTGCTGGATCGGCCAAATTTAATGATTTAAAAGCAATTGCACTTTCTAGTACAGTTTCAGAAAATTGCTGGAGACTATTAAAGGTCGCCTTTTGGATAGGCTTGAAATTAAAAATTTTGACAAGGTAGTTGGACGCTTGAAGGCGTTTATTGTCATATCTTTTACAAAGGGTTTCCCATGCTTGAGTGTAACCTGCTGCTGAAATAGTTATTGCTGAAATTGATTGTGCGGCTTGACCTTTTAAGGAAGATTTCAAATAATGGAACTTTTGAATTTCGGGTAAATCAACATTTTCATGTATCAATGAAAGAAACGTGTCCCTGTACGAAATCCATTCAGCTACATCCCCATTAAATGTAGGTATGTTTATTGATGGCAATTTTACCGCTCGGATTGATGGTTCTGTAGCTGATTGATTGAAAGATGTCGATTGGATTTCAGATTTGGATTCTTTAATTTCTACCGCAAGGGCATTGTAGAATAAATCCCGACCTTCCTTCTTGAGAGCTTTCAAAGACTCAATTTGATTAGCATGTGAAAGTATCTGTCCTAAACTAATAGCTTCATTAGACGTTTTCCTAAATTTTTCATAAGTGTCATCAAACCGCGAGATTCGGGCCTTAAATAGTGTTATCTGATCAGGGTCACTTGCTACCCGAAGACTTAATTGCTCAGTTTCCTTCAAGTCATCAAATAGATCGTTGATTTCCGCTACGAGGTCATCGAAATGTTGTTCCTGTCTAGGGTCTGTCTTAGGGGCCATTTTAATTTAAGAAAAATATTTAATTTTAAACCCAGAATAAAAGAAGAAATAATTATAACCAACCTAGCACCGCTGCTTTACAATAGAGTTTAAAATTATTATAAATGATAAACAAAATATTTGTAATGCTGAAAAATTAAATCTAAAAAATTATTTAAAAAAAGAAAGTGTATAACAATAATATCGCATGAACGAAGAATAAAAATCTGTGAGCTGGAGAACCAAATGTTCGTTAGACAAAGAATAAAATCCGGCCCGGAGGACCAAAATGTAGGGGAAGGGGCGGTGTTGAAATATTTACCACTATCCTTCTTCCCTATGATAAATGCTGGTTCAAAATTGGTATAAGTTTACTTATAATTAAAGTGATTAAAAGAGAAAAAAAATGCGAAAATTATTGTTATACACTTTTAATAGAACAAAAATAACATAAATTGATATTCCTAATTATTAACAAAAAAAAGGAAAATAAATCTTTTAAAAACTGATAAAATTAATTAAACTAATAAAATTATAGAAAAAAAATTAAACACTAAAATTAATATATAATAAAAAAAATGTCTATACAGTACGATTTGTACACCTGGTGGCTCCCTCGCTGCTATGTGTAAGAAAAGGTCGGCGTGCCGATATCTTGGAGGCCGGGCCCGGTTGGGTTGGCTTCACTGTCAATGGTTGCAATAACATAAAATGCACAACGCACTATAATGAGGTCTTGCTGGGGCAAAGACTCGGCGAGAAGAGAGAGATAAGCGGCTGAGGCGAGCGTGGAGGGGACGCTAATACTACTGCTTGTTTATACTTAGAGTATTATAGCTGTACACAGTTGTGTTGCTGTTCAAATAATACTTTTATAAAAAAAAATATATATATATATATAAAATTTTAAAAGATGAGCTTGAACACCTGTTTTAATGATTTTATTCTTGTTAATAAGCGATTCCTCAGATGGAAACTGACTTTTAAACCGTGCAAGTCACCCCACCCCATACAAACATAATTTGACTGGTTTTTGAAGACGCAATATTAAATTAATAAACATGGTTTCATTTAAAATTTAACAAATTAGGCAATTGAAGAAATAATGAACTGAAAATACTAAAAGATACGGATGGGAACATAATTGTTTTGTAATATTTTATTAATTAAAAAGATCATGGGCAGCACACGACTTTTACTTACCTCCGTTTTGGAAATCGATTAGAGAATGAAACTATTAGACAATTAACTAAATTGAATTTCTGTACAAATATGTGTTTTATTAAAAAATCTATTATCTAAAATAATCAGTTAGTTTTATCGGCTTTTCATTACTCTCTATTAACTTTTATAAGCTTATGTATAACATAATATTTGTTCTAAAATTTTTAGATTTTTAACGGTATATTATACATGTTTATTATTGTTCATATGTTCAAAAACAAAAAAAATAGATTAAAAACATATTTTTTCAGTTTTCTCCTATAGTTTTATATCAAATTCATTCAACCTGCATGTTAAGCTGATATTTATAAATTCTAACAAGAAAATATAGTAATTTTTATAGAACCTACAAAATTAAAGGTAATTTAGTGGAAGAAAAGTTTTATGGCTTTTCATCGCTTTCTATTAACATTAACAATTCCGTCTATTAGATAATTTTTTTTTCTAAAATCTTTAGCTATATTACTATTCTTGTGTTCAAAAAGTTCAAAACACAGAAATTGCATTAAAAATTAACTATCCCCTCTCTCCTTTATTTGTTTATCCAATTCCCTCGAAATGCATATTTAGCCGTTATTTATCAAAGGAAATATGAAAATATGGTTATTTTTACAGAATATAAAAAATTAAAGGTACTTCAGAGCAAGAAAATTTAAAATATCGGCATTCAAGCCCTCTCAGACTATTTTAATCATAACGAAACCTACATGGTGTTAAAGCTCATTTAATTTTACATCAATATAGCCAAAATAGTTGGAGCCGTTTTCGAAAAAATCGTTTAAAGGTGCAAAATGCGTGGTATAAAATGGCTCTTCTGGTTAGCTGATTTTGATGAAAAAGGTTTGTAACGTCTCGAGCGTATATTTGTCATAAATATGAAACTCCAGTTTCGTAAACGAGGCTGGAGTTACCACACACACACACACACACACACACACACACACACACACCCACACACACACACACACACACACACACACAGACCTTCTTTCGAGACTTGGTTATTTCGATTAATGGGACCCAAAATGTGTATTTCCGTTGAAAACTGGAATTCAAAAAATGTTATGATCTCAATACTTTCCCGTACTATATATTTCATATATAGGTAAGTGAAAGTAATAATCATACAAAATCGTATATCAATAATAAAACATTAAACGTGACGTCATTTAAAAAATAAAACTGATCCAATAGAATTTTTTATAATAAAGTTTTGGTTGATTAATCTTGTCAATGATGATATAAATTGATGTTTACATGCTTTCTACATTATAAATATATTCTATTTAACTTGATGAAAAGAGCATTATATTATTTAGTTACAAAAAAAAATAAACAAGACGCGTATTAAGTCAGAATACTACACATAGCGACTCTTAACCAATTAATGTACCTAATCTAAATAAATAAAAAAAAAGACACAATAAACCAATAATGCTAACGAAGGATAAGTATGGCTGATATCAGAGGAAAAATAATAAAAAATTTAAATACGAAAATATTCTGCAATTTTTTTTTTATCTAAACAAATATAAGCAAAGGAGACCATATATTTTCACATAATAATAACAATATGATTGTACGAATAACGTAACTAAAATCTTGAGAAAACCAAATTTGGAAAGCAGTAAGAATTTAAAATTGGCTTCATTAAAAAAAGTTGTATCAATGAGGAAAAAAAATGAAACATATTTTTATGAACAAACCATTATGTTTTAATTCAATAAATAAAAATATAAAAAATTACTAATTGAATGGTGAACATAGGACGAGTCTGTGTAAGCGAAATTTGGTGGTATCGACATCGAACCTTCGGGTTTGCTAAGCCTATTATTATTATTATTATTATAAAAAATTACAAATACTTTGTATATTTCCCATGATGGAACTAAAAGATTAGGAATTATAAAACTATTATACTTCGAATAATGAAGAACAACGCAATAACTGATATTAGTCATTAACTAAATAAATACATGACACATAAAATATATTTGTAATGGATATTCATAATCACTTAACTTAAAAATATTAAATAGGAATAACATTTACAGACAACTTTTTTTATGTCAACAATATTTGGTTGCTGTGAAGTATCAGAATATCAAGTTTAAGGAAAATATGAGTGACATTGCAAATTGGATTGAATATTCACTAAGAAATGTTTTCACAATAAAAAGTTCAGCTCGTTCATGCATCACGTTCTATGAAAGGGATGTTTTTCTCTCCGTCTTATAGAAGTGGAAGGAGGGAGAGAACTCCGGTAACAAGTTTAAGGGAAGGAGATGGAGTTTTGGAAGAGCGTTTCCAGCTTCCTTCTCCATGACCTATAATATTTTCTCCAGCGACCTTTCCATCTCCGAGGGCGGTGGGACGCTTGGTTATGATAGTTCGATGAGACCCGAAATCCGATCTCCCATCAACCAACGAATTTTATTACGATATTCGCTACGAACCATTCATCCGAATTTAATATATATATATATATATATATATATATATATATATATATATATATATATATATATATGTATATATATATATATATATATATATATATGTATATATATATATATATATATATAACCTGAATAATATATATTATATTTAAATAATTCATAAAAGTCGAACAGAATCTGAAGATGAAACTGATTAGGAAATTAATTAATCTTGGTCATATCAACCAAAATTTGCGTTTAAATAACTATTTTTACTTGCAATACTGACATGCATCTAATAATATTTAATTAACTAAGTAGTAACGATTCATTTAATTATTATGGTCATAAGTTATAAATTACAATATAATCCAACTATATAGTAATAATATATAGTAAACACATAATATAACCTTTTATATCGCGCAAAAATGCGCAGCCAACACTAAATTACCATATTTAAGCATAACTGAATACAGAAATATCGAAGTCCATATAAGCATGGTGTCTTAAAGGTTCAGCAACTAAATTAACAAAGTGCATATTAGGAGACTTTGAACATGAAGTAACTATTCGGCTTTTAGAAGAAAATATGAAAATGTAAAAAAGTACAGTGCAGAAAACAAATATTTGACATATATTGCATAAGCCATACGCAGGCAAAGAAGCACTTATATATATTGATGATGTTTTTATCACTAATAAAAACTAAAGAAAGGTTACAAAAAGAATTACAATTAACAAATTAGGTTACCTAATTGTTGAAAAGCCTTTTTCTCTACAAGCCCTGAAGGGTCCTGGGCTCAGTAAATATAAAGATCCTTACTTTTTCTCGGCCGGTTGTGCAATGGGGTGATTAGCCTGAGTGTCACCTACGGGCAGCCAGGTCGTTCCCCATTTTAGGGTACATTCTTTACAGAGGCTGAGTGAACCTCAGGAGGGTCTCCACACATCACTGTTAAATAGCAAAATAAATAATATTCTACCACAACCGAAATTCGAACTAGATACCTAGAAAACAGTAGACTAGTGCTCTATCCATTACACTACGCTGCTCTCATACCTAATATCTAACACTAAAAATAACAGCAACTTTTAATACATATATGTATCTATCTGTCTATCTATCTATCTATCTATATATCTATCTATATATATCTATATCTATATCTATATATATATATATATATATATATATATATATATATATATAAAATAATCTTTACTCTGGGACATAGTCCCTTAAGAACAACAAATATTAAATAAGGTATACAATGTATCTGGCCAAAAAATCAAATGATCATGATTAACTCTTATTTACAATGGTATAAGAAGTAATAAAATAAAAAAAAGAAATATATCTATACAATAAAGCAAAATAATGAAATAAATAAACTTCTTAAGATACATACATTTGCTGAACAAAACTAAATTTTAAAGATTAATAAATTAAGTTAGGTATGAGCAATAAATCCTTTTTACATTCAAAATCTGATGTTTGATATAAAACATCATTGCTGTTGAGCGTCTGTTTGGAAATACAGGAGGTATTGGAACAGTTGGGACTTGAAAGAACATAGAGATGAAGCATGGCGGATATGAGCAGGTAGGGAATTCCAGAGATTTGCAGAGCGGACAAGAGAGGAATGATCAAAAGTTGTTGTTCTATGGGTAGGGATGTAAAGGTCAGAATTGCAAGACCTTGTTTCGAGGGAGTGGATTGATGATTTAAATTGTAGAAGATTGTGAATGTAAGGAGGGAGCTGGATGTTAATGGTTTGGTAAAGGAATGATCCTAGGAAATATTGTCTACGAATTGGAGGGAGGACCCACTTTAACTCGCCGTATAAATGGGTCACATGAGACCGCTTTGGAGTGTTGAGGACTCTATATGGGAGGACTATATATATATATATATATATATATATATATATATATATATATATATATACACACATATAAATATTAAATGGATATGTTAAAATTAAGAGTGTCATGAATGAAGTAAGACCTTTATTATCCGATGAATAATTTAAGAAACACAAGAAAATAAAAAACATAAACAAGAAAGGGAAGGTCTTTAAATAATCTATTCAAGAAGAACAGGTTTCATAAATAATTATCAAGTGGTTAAAAATTATTTATTTATGAATCCAAAAGGCTGAGCTGAGTCTTGGCTTAATTCAGTCAATATTTGCAATTCATATTTTCCGCCATGTTTTAATTTTTTAATTATCCACTCAGGATAAAGGACTGAATAAATGAAGTGGGTTCTTTTAGATAGCGCAATAAACTGTAATAATTAATATTAAATCTAAATTAAGGAATATTTATATTTAATCATGCACGTCTTGTATAAATAAATTAGCCTCAACTGGATAGTGCATAGTTTTATATCGTTTGCTTTTTATTATAATTCAAAATGGTGAGGTGAAAAGAATAAATATTAATATTTCTAATTAAACCAATTTTGTGTTATTATTATATTCATCAAAATTTTACTTAAAACTCTTATATTATAACAGGGTTATTTAGGACTGAAATTCAAACAGATATACATAAGAGCCCGTTCAGTAAGCACTACGATAGACGTAATATCAAATAGATAATTATAATTATTATATCTTAAATAAAAGTTTAATGTGACTTTGAACAAGGCCAACAAGCGTCGGAGAGCCAATAAGTTTTCACTTGATCATCATTTTCTGAAAGTCTTCCTTTGACGAAGTTGTCTAAATTCCTGAACAGGTGGTAATCTGTTGGAGACAAGTCGGGACTTCGTAGCCCAGCTCTTTCAATTTTTGCACGGTATGATTTGAAACATGGGGTCCTGGGGTCCTGCTGCTGCTCAATGAGATCATGAGGTACCCATGTATCGAGCTTTTTTACATTCCCAATACACTTTAAATGTCTGGAAACGGTAGATGCACTTGTATTTAGTTGTGCTGGGAGTCCTTTAACTGTTTGGTAGGGGTTTCCTTCTACTGTATGTTTGAGGACATCGTTGTCTATTACGGACGGAAGTCTTCCTCGGGTTTCCTAGTTTTCTAAGTCGGTATCCTCAGCTAAAAACTTAGCAAACCAACGGCGAATAGTCCGTTCATTAACACTCCCTTCTCCAAACGCCTTGCAAATATTTCTAGCGGCCTCAGCTGCTGTATGGCCGAGTTTAAACTCGTACAAAATATTACTCGAAAATGTTTCCATGTTCATATTTGGAGGAATACTAAAAAGTGGGTAATTGATAGGAAATCTAATGTTCATAATACAAAGGTAGAGGATTAGTAAGTGTTTACTTTAAATACGTAAACATTCAGAAGAAAACAACAGAGACCTTCAAAATGCTTTATGTATTTCAGAAACTATAAAAACGGACATTTCATGTGAAACAACCCAATAGTAAGTGAAAGTAAAAATATATTATTACAGCGAATTACTTAACTTAAGTTTAAAGAAAAACAATTCAAAAATCTGGTACGGGACACGCGACTTTCTATTACCTTCGCTTTTAAAATCGATTAAAGAATTTTCAAACACCGTTAGAGATAAAATGGAGTTAAACTATTAAAGAACTATTTAAATTGAATTTCTATAAAACATGTGTTTTATTAAAAAATCTATTATACAATTGCTCCTCTCTGTAGCAACCGGCTAGTGCAGACGTTTACCTAGTGCGCTCTATATCAATTATTAGTATTTATTCGCTTCCTACTGACTTTCATTGCACAAACTGTTAAATTAGTGTTTCATAAAGTATATAGTGAAAGACTATCGCCTCTGGAATTGATCGTCAACAAAAGAATGCCCCCTGTGGGAAAACTACAAACATGAATGTCGCTATCCCAAGAACATTAACAAAAGACGACAGTCAACAAAAAAGAACGAGAGATGAGTACCAATATAATATCCCAACTCAAAACTATTTCGATTTTATTTCCGATGATAATGAAGAAATAGAAGTTGCAACTAACCAACCGACACTCCTAAAGTTTCCACCAGATGTGGTATATACAGCCTACTCAAACCCGAAAAATGTATTATCTCACTTTAAAACAAAAATTACAAATATTAACATGAAATCTGGAGGTAATATAACCATATTTTATGTGTACAATAACGAAGATTTTATTACCATAAAATATTAATTGAAATCGCTTAACCAAGGATTTCATACTTATACTTAGAAATATGAAATAAAGCCAAAAGTCGTTCTCAAAGGGATGCCCCCTCCCCCCCCGAATACCCCATAGACGATATTTAATCAGATCTAAAAGAGCAAGGATTAGAAATTCATAAAATATTCCAAATGATAAAAAAATCTGATGGAATAGAAACAAAATTACCTTTAATATCAGAAAACAAAAACCAGCTGACAAAATTAAATAATATAAAATTTTGTAACAACGTTTATATAAAATGGGAGAAATGCAATAGTAAGAAAACATTAACACAATGTTATAAATGCCAAGAATTCAACCACGTGGCAAGAAGTTGCTCAAAACAACCAAAATGTCTTAAATGCTCTGAAGAACATTTGTCTAAAGAGTGCCCGAACGTAATGACAGACGGATTTAAACCAAAATGCTGCAATTGTCGTGAGGGATACTTCTCAAATTCAGAAAAATGCACCGAGCTACAAAGAAATAAACTCCTACAGCAAAGTAAACAACGGCCCTGGATAAAACCATCAGAACGAATCGTCTATAAAGCGAAACCTACCGAATTTCCAGCGTTACCTAATATCAACTCTAGGTGGTTTAAAAAAACTTTTATTAGTCCTAATCCACGTTTCATTTCAAAAAGTACGATATCCATATTACGAGTATATTGTTTAAAACTCATGGAAAAAGTGCAATAATTTGGAAAAGAAAGTTGGTAACACATTTAAAAATCAACTTTAGATTTTAATAAAAAAAGAATCACGTAAATTTGTCCAATAATAAATAAATGTCAGATTTTTGCGATTCCTGTAAAATCGTCTTAAGTTGATATAGAACCTTTTGGAAATCAACGTCCTAAATTTTGTATGTTTCATATTACATATTGGCAATAGCTTACTTAACTTTCATGAGTTAATGTAGTCGTTAAACTGTATACAATGTGGTAAATAATATATGAAGGTGAAAGATAGTGATTTTTTTTGCCCTATCAAATTTAGCTGGTATTAATTTCAGAAGTTATTCATGTCTCAAACAATTATATTTCTATTGTGGATGTAATTAGTTGACCGTTGAGAATTACTGGAAGGAATTAGTCCGGGTGGCGGTCATTAAATGAAACAACTAAATAGTTTCAACTATTTTATTGTTTGCCAACGTTTCGACCCCCTTTGTGGGTCATCATCAGGGCGCATGGTGGGATGGTGGGATTCCCACCATGCGCCCTGATGATGACCCACAAAGGGGGTCGAAACGTTGGCAAACAATAAAATAGTTGAAACTATTTAGTTGTTTCATTTAATGACCGCCACCCGGACTAATTCCTTCCAGCAATTATATTTCTAATTCCAAATCCTACAAAAGGCGTGGTTATTTGAAGGCCTTATGTAATAAATAGTGTTTGGAACAACTCCAAGGAAGGATTAGTCAAACCAGGGGAATGCCCACTGAACTACAACTACGTTAGTTCCAGCCCATTGTAGAACAACCTCAGAAGGAGCCTCTATGCCACGATGGGCAAAGGAAAATATGTTAAACATGCCAACAAACAAACAGGGTTATAATTTTCTATAATGCAGTGACATATTTTTTTTGAAAAATGCACTTATGATTTGCGAAACATTTTTAAACACTGGTTTCCAGCCTGAACCGGAACAGAAATAATTTTTATATGTATTTTTGTTTTATTATTTTCAAGAAAATTAGTCCCCCTTCCCTATCAAAATTTGAGGCTGTTTCAAGATACATAGAACCCGAATAACGAAAAAAAATCCGTTTATCCGCCGTCTGTGGAGTTTCTTCGAAACTACTGGACCGAATATTTTTAAATTCAACAAAAACAAATACTCGAGCATGCAACGATGACCTTAACACCTGGACGTTGACATCAGCAAGTCATTTTTAAAAAGGTGGCCGATTAAAAGTGATTTAAGATAATAACTCAGTTATTTATAAAAATAAAAAAAATTATTAGAGTTTTTAAAAAGTTAAAAAAGAGAAAAAAAAAATCTCTACACTCGTCACAAATTGTAATAGATTTAATTCTAACAAAACCCGGTAATCATGAAACCGCGAATAAATATAAAAAAGAGAAAAAATGAAAGAAGAAAAAAATTGTATTTTAAGATAGAGAAAAATATGTATAGAGTTTTAAAATCAGTAAAGAGCAATAAAAAATAAAATAATTAGCAGCTATAAAAATATATATCCTAATATAGTTCTTTGGAAATAATAAAACATTTTGTAATAATTTGCAGCATTTTTCATGATTATTTTTATTACTTATACATTTAATTATATATAATATAAAATGGACAATTTTTTAATTTCAGTTTTCAACGGAAATACACCTTTTAGTGTATTTCCTGAGTCCAAATAACCAAGTAGCGCGAAGATATTGTATGTCTTGGAAGTAGAGCTCGAAAACGAATAGTCGTACGAAACTGAAATGTCATATTTAATACAATTATAAGCCCGAGATTTTACAGCATCTTTTCCATCAAAATTGGCGAACCAGAAGTGCCACATTATAGCATGAATTTTTCATCTTCTTACGATTTTCTTAATAAGGGCTCTTAAGATTTTCATTAAGCTTCCAATATTGATGAAAAATTAAACAGGCTTTAATATCATATAGGTTTCATTCTGAAAGGGCCTAAATGCCGATATTAAATATTTTCCTTATCTTAAGTACCTTTACTTTATTAGAGAAGTTGGTTGAGGGTGCAGTCATATTAACACACAATTAAGCGTAAACTTAATTTATTGGTGCCGACGTTTCGGCCTAAGTTATAGGCCTTCTTTAGGGTGGTTGTGTGAGCTGAGAAGGCGTCAGTCAACAACCTGTTTTCAAGTCAACAACCTGACATTTCAGTTGTTTACTGACGCCTGCAAGTGTACGAAACTGGAGGTTAGTTTGGGCACTAATGAATTCCCACAACTTTGGGTCAAAAATAGATTTCTGCAATATAAAATAAATTATATAATTCTTAATATTTTGATATTGTCAACATTTAATAGTGTTTAGCAACCATTAACAAGAATAACATTGCGTTTGAACGAGGGGATTTCAACTGGGTTTGTGGTTCATGGTACTAGGACAAACCATCGAATGAGCAGCCCAGTTACGGGTCTGTCTGCAGCAGATAAGGTTAAGGGGGATTTTCGCGGTTCAATGGATAATGCTACTATTAAAGGGAGCGTTTATAGGTTATCCTTAGTATGGAAAACTCGTAAAAAAAGAGAAGTGTCCTATAGTACACTGATAAATCGTCCAGTACACAAGAAATCACTAGTGAAAAGAAACTCAGTAAAAAATCTAGTTCGTGAAACTCATGTTTTATTAAAAAATCCATAATATTATTATCTAAAACAATCAATTAGTTTTATCGGCTTTTTATTACTCTTTATTAACTTTTACAAGCTCTTGTGTATTAGATAATATTGTTTTCTAAAATCTTTAGCAACCCAACGGTATATTACACATGTAGATTACTGTTCTTATGTTCAAAAA
The DNA here is from genome assembly GCA_023052935.1 of Piezodorus guildinii. NCBI lineage: Eukaryota > Metazoa > Arthropoda > Insecta > Hemiptera > Pentatomidae > Piezodorus > Piezodorus guildinii. The sequence continues at coordinate 72,104,566 of CM041293.1, forward strand.
CGAAAAATTGCATTAAAAATATTTTTTCATTTTCCTCCTTTAGGTGCTTTTCAAATTTGCTCAACTTGCATATTTAGCTGTTATTTATCAATGCTAACTAGATAATCTGGTTATTTTTATAAAATATATAAAAATTAAAGGTACATTAGACGAAGAGCATTTAAAATATAGGCATTTAAGCCGTGTCAGACTATTTTTATCATAATAAAACCTACATCATATTAAAGCCCATTAAATATCGAAAAAACGTGTTTAATCATAATCGTCGATAAAATCGAAAAAAGGTGCAAAATGCATGGTATAAAGTGGCTCTTCTGGTAAGCTCATTTTGATGAAATAGATTGTGTAATGTTTCGGGTGTATAGTAGTCTTAAATATGAAATTTCAGTTTCATAGGACTTCTCGTTTCCGCCCGGGAGTTACCCACACACGGACACAGTTAATTAATAATGAAAATTGTTTAATTTGTACATTTATCCGTTTCTTATCAATGCTAACTAGATGATGTGGTTACTTTATTCACAAAAAATTCAATACACACAAACTTAAAGATAATTTAGAAAGAGGTTAATTAAAATATCAGCATTTAAGCTCTGTAAGACAATTTCAAATATAATGAAATTTACTAGTAAAGAAGAGAGAAATAAAGAATTTTATCAAAATCGTTAAGAGCTGATTTTGAGAAAATCGCAAAAATTTGCAAAATGCATAATGTAAAGTGCCTCTTTTAGTTTACCCATTTTATTAAAAAGTTACTTACACGTACACTCCAAAATAAAAAAAATCAGTTATATATAACTTATGGATTTCAAGCTAAACTTATCAAACACACACATCCTGAAACCTAGAATTATGTACTTTGAGTCTAAAAAGGTAGTTTTAATTCTAGTTCAATGTAGTTTTAATTTTGCATGAGGGAACCAAAATGATGTATTCACATCGCTATCTTGAAGTTTCGGCGTAAGGAATTGACATGAGTATCATCACTACGATTCAACTTTAAATTAATAAGTCCTATGATAGTATCAGCGACTCTATGAAAAAACAGAGAACAAAACAAGCCATTGTTTAGATGATTTTATAACCCATTAACGGTCCAACAATAAATAAAGTATTTGTTATTATTATATATGATGTACAATACTTTGTGTAAACCTGGTTTTTCAAACCATATTTAAATTTATAGATAACTTAAATCATGTACAATACATTATTGTAACTCATGATAAAATATCAAGGATGAGGGCGATTGATACACTATTTTTTAGCATCGGTTCAAATCAATGTTTATAAGCCAAATGTAAAATGAAAGAGATGAGATGTAAGAACTTTAAAACACAAAAACTTGCTTTCAAATTTATAGCTTTCCAACATTATAATATATGTCTATTTTTATGTTCGGATAAAAAAAACCTAGAAAATGTTTTGCGCTTTTCTCCGTTCGTTGGTTATCTAATTCTTTTGACTTGAATATTTAGCAGTTTTATTTAGCAATACTAATGATATGATAAGGTTAGTTTAAAGAAATATGCAAAATTAAAGATACTTTAGAGGAAGAAAATTCATAATATCGGAATTTAGATCCATTTAGTCTATTCCAATCAGAATGATACCTACATGGTATCAAAGCCCGTTACAGATTTTAAACTGATTCAGCTATATTAAACGAAATCGTTAGAGACGTTCTGAGTAAATCGTAAAAAAAAATTAAAATACATGCTACAAAAGGGCCTTATAACATAGTATAAGGCTATGTTTGAAACTTCTTAATTCTACAACAACAGACTTATTGTATAATGGGGCTGGGGAAACCTATTTGAAGTTCAGAAGGCAATTCATAACCGATAATTTTGTTTTTTAAGTTAAAAGCTATAAATGAATACTGCCAGTAAGATCGTACCCTTGAGTGTCCTCATCTTAACTATGGCTAATTGGAAATTAAAAAAAATATGTCCCTCTTATTTAAAAGAGTTTCATATAATATCAACATTTAGCTGAAAATCTATTTTCCAGCGTTAAAATACGACTCTTTACCCTCTAATACCAAATGATCTTCCACACTTTTAATATAGTTATAAACTTTAAACTTAATTTGTTACTTCCTATAGTCATAAATTCAACCCTAAAATCCTTGATATAGAAAAAAAAATTGGCCTCAACATATTTGTATAAATACAGACGTATCCAAAACAATAGATAATGCTCGGCAGTTTATATCCCCAGGTATAAATATTATGAACAACATAAACTACCTCATAATACATATGTTTGTAACACCGAATTACATGCAATCTTACAAGCTCTTAAATTTATAAAAAGTTCATAATTTTTTTTTTAATTAACTGATAGTTTGAACTTTATAGGAAGATTTTATAAATCGAACGTACAACATATCCTAGACAAGCCATGGTTTTATGAGATGAATCTATGGAAAGACATCACCAAAAATATCTCCCGACTCAGATCAACCACGGCATGTGCAATGTGTACCAGCACCGCATGGGGTCCTTACCACGTCCAAGTGTGATAAATGTAATAAGACTGAGACTATGCAGCACGTAATTCTTGAATGTCCAGCTTATAAGAACGAGATAAAGAAATTTCAGGATTTTTTTTTAATACCTACAATAAATTAAATAGGTATGGACAATTGAGACGTTGATTTCCAAAAGGTACTAAAGGACATTTTTTACGAAATTGATTTTTTTACATATTTGTATTCTCATCACTTAGTTTTATCTAAATATTCTATTTGATGTTATCTAATGAATTCTTAAGTCCTTAAAAAACGCGAATTAGAAATGCGGCCATTTTCTAAAAGTACTAATTACGCATTTATTTTCGTTCTAAATCATTCTAAAACAAATCATTTCATAACTTTAATATGATTTTATTATTATAGTAAAAAAATAATTCTAAATTTTAAGGCAAAAAGACCCAAATTAGGTAGTTTAATAATATAGTAATGAGAGATTTTCGCGCTTCCTGTAAAATTTCCTAGAATGGATATAGTACCTTTTTGAAATCAAAGTCTCAATTACTGATGTCAAGAAAAGCTGATGAAATAGTAATGGCGACACAGTTTCTTAACGCAATAATGAAAAATATTGAATTGTCCTGAAACTATTATGAACAACATAAACTACCTCATAATACATCTGTTTGTAACGCCGAACTACATGCAATCTTACAAGCTCTTAAATTTATAAAAAGCTCATAATTTTTTTTTAATTAACTGATAGTTTGAACTCATTATTTTCAATAAAAAATAATGGTAATATATTTAAAAATAACATTTTAGCCAATTTGTTAGAGGAACTCTTCTTAGCAATAAACGACATAAAACAAATTATATTTATTTGGATTGAGCGCATGTAGGAATCCCCGAAAATAATGAGCTAGAACGTTTAGCAAAAACCAGCGATACCCTAGATCATATTACAGACATTCGACTGCCGTACTCTGACTATTTCCGTATGATTAAAAAAGCTTTATTAAAGAAGTGGTCAGAATATTATAAAGAGTCCGTTATAGGAAGATTTTATAAATCGAACGTACAACATATCCTAGACAAGACATGGTTTTATGAGATGAATCTATCGAAAGGCATCAGCAAAAATATCTTCCGATTCAGATCAAACCACAGCATGTGCAATGTGTACCAGCACCGCATGGGGTCCTTACCACGTCCAAGTATGATAAATGTAATAAGACTGAGACTATGCAGCACGTAATTCTTGAGTGCCCAGCTTATAAGAACGAGAGAAAGAAATTTCAGGATTTTTTTAAATACCTACAATAAATTAAATAGGTATGGACAATTACTGATGTCAAGAAAATCTGATGAAATAGTAATGGCGACACAGTTTCTTAACGCAATAATGAAATATATTGAGTCGTCCGGAAAGTTCGTAGAGAAAGTTGGACAAAAATTAAAATTGATAAACAGCTAAAAATTTATTTATTTAATCTACAAAATAGTTACCACCGTTAGCGATTACCCTTTCCCAAAGGCTTGGAAGGTCCATTATCGATTGTTTTCCAAAAATCACTGTCCTTACTCCTCTTCTTCTTCCAGTTGCGCGACAGGCCGTGTAGGCCCTAGGCCTCGCGATGTAATTTCCTGGGAGTTTCCACTAGCGTTCCTCGATACAGTTTGTAGTGTAGGGTCATCACTCACGCCTAATTTTGTTAATGGCCACTATTTGGCTGACGGGTCTCACACAGTCAGGGGAGAGGCTGTTAGGTAATCCCCATTTAATAACATCCTTATAAAAGCCCCGCCGGGATTGGGATTCGAACTCACATCATAGCGCGCTAGCCACTCAGCCACGGGCCCCCCTTACTCCTGAACAACAATAAAAGGTCCGTTTTGACGTCATCTCCTGAAAAGTAGGATTTTATTGCCTTGTAGGATTGCCTTAATAAAGATGAATTCAGCTTGTAAACATAGTTAATTCCACGAGGATTACAAACATATAAATAAACATTAGCTTTGTGATTCATTTTAGTAGACAAAATAAAAGGTAAATTTTATCTTAAACATCTCTACGAACTTTTCGGATAACCCAATAAATATATAGGAAGAAATTAAGAATGCTGATTGCTACTCTTGCTTTAAATACTTAGTAATGATGTGGTGGTCCTGGCTGTATGGAGAGCTGCAAATCCAAGGAGAAGAAAAACAAACCCTATATTTCCGTTGAAAAATGGAATTCGGAAATTTTCACGATCGAAATACTTTCCCTTACTATACATTTCATGTATAAGTAAGTGAAAATAAAAAGAATTCTGAAAATTAAATAAATAAGTAATGAAAATAATGATTTATTATTTCTAAAAAACCATAGTAGCGTATAAATGTTTATATAGCTGTTTATAGGCAATTAATTAATGTCAAAAACAATAAATAAATTCAAAGGAAAATGGCATATCACAACTGTTAATTTCAAAACGCTATATCTCTGCTGTTGTGTGACATGGTTTCGTGGTTTAGGGTCCAGGTCCTTCATTATAAATAAAATTATTAAAGTACTATAGTTAATTTTCTTTACCAAGCGGCATACAAGAGATACGTAATACGGTGGAAAATTCTATTATAACACAAACTAAAAGTAATAAATAATAATTAGTTTTAAAACCAAAAAAAGAAAATAGGATAACATAGGATGCTCACCGCTGTCTCCGAATGGGTATAGAATAATATAGCGAACAAATAAAAATTAAGAATAGCCTCACCAGGCGGACTAAACAGAGCGGGAAAATTTAAAACTTGTTACAGTAGTGAAAGCAAAAGTTGTATCAATTGTGTTAGCATTCGATTAACTCTAAATCACAAATTTTCTAGCATTTGCTCGTTAGTATACATCTAAGACTATTATTTATCTGTAGGATCCATTTATTTTATTTGTGACTTGTACTTGCTTCTATTAGGCGTAATTTTGTAGCGATTAATCTATCTCAGAAAGAGGTTTACAAAGATTACAGAGCAAAGATTCGTTGATTTTTATAGATATAGCATAGTTATATATAGATACAGCAAAGATTCGTAAATGTTTACCTAAAGTATAAACATTTTTCGATTAGTTATCGTTAGTACCGTCTTATCTTTATATAATATTATTCCTTTAGGTCAATAATATAAAAATAGCATAAACTCATAATCCCAAACTGATAAACAATTAATTGGTCGATCTGAACTTTTTAAAACATAAATGGCACTACATTTGCATTGCACCAGTGCATGGAAGAGGCCGGTCGTCTACAACATTTTTTTTATCTACAACAATCATTTAGTACTAACAGCTTTTCATCACTCTCCATTAACCTTTACGATTCCGTGTATTAGATAATATTTTTTCTACAATATTTAGCTATCCAACGGTATATTATACATCTATGTTAACATTTTTGTTTTAAAAAACTAAAAAATTCTTTGCACGTTTCTCCTTTATTTTAATTGTCAAATTTACTTAACTTACATATTTAGCCGTTAATTTTTCAATGCTAAAAAGATGATGTGCACAATTTTTTTTAAATATATAAAATTAAAGTTACATTAGAGAAATAAAATTCTACAAATCGGCATTTAAGCCCTGTCAGATTATTTCAATCAGAATGGAACCTACATCATATTAAAGCCCATTAAATTTTACATTCATATAGCGAGTTTAATCAAAATCGTTAGAGCCGTTTTTGGAAAAATCGCAAAAAAGGGGCAAAATGCATGGTATAAAGTGGTTCTTCTGGTTAGCTGAGTTTGATGAAAAAGTTGCTTTAACATCTCGGGCGTAAAGTTGTCTTAAATATAAAATTTTAGTTTCGTACGTCTTTTAGTGTTTGCGCTGTACTTAACACATATAGACACACACACACAGACCTTTTTGAGGGACTTGGTCATTTGGACTCAGGGGAACCTAAAACGTGTATTTCCGGTGAAAACTCGAATTCGGAAATTTTCACGATCGCAATAAGTCCCCTTACTAAATATTTCATGTATAGGTGTGTGAAAGTAAAAATGGGAAGGTTAATAAAGTGTTGAAATACACGAATTCGAAGTAACATTTAAAGAACTTTGTCCTTTTAAGCCCACTTCAATTACTTTACTTCAATAGGATAATTATTTTCCTTCTTATTCCTATCAATGCAGTAATTCATTTATCTTTATTGTTTTCTATCTGAATCAAATAGAATATTAATTTTAGCATCAGGATTTTAGTACCAATTCCTATTGTTAAAAAAAAAAATGCCATACCATAATTCATTCAAGATAAGGATGGCCGTTAGGCGGCGAAATTTTATCCCACCTTTACCGAAATCCTATTATAGAACTTAATTTCGAAGTTAAAGTAAGTTAGACGGAAAGTTGAGGGGCTTCCACCTCTATGGTGTAAAACTTGCATAACTTCATTAAGGACGTTGAATAGTGCCGTAAAATGCACCGAAGCGTTGTACGTTAGAAGAGAAAAGCAGTGTTAGATTAGGATTAATCAGCATTAATTTTTTTTAATTTGTTTATGAAATTTAAAGCTGTATTAAAAAAAAATCTGGTGCGAGCAACACACTATTTACACTAACTTCGGCAGTTTAAATTAATTTAATAACAGAAAAAAAACCAGCACCTCTACAACCCATGAAGGGTCTTGGGCTCAGTACATATAAAGATTCGTACTGTTTCTAGGCCAACGGCCGTGCAATGATGTGACTAGACCGAGATCACACGCAAATTTAAAAATTATTAAACAAAATTAAATTTAAAAATGTTAACTTAATAAAACTTTGTTTCTAATAAAACTGAATATATATATATATATATATATATATATATATATATATATATATATATATTATATATTATATTATATTATATTATATATAATATATATATACATATATATATATTTTTTTTTTTAATTAAACATATGATTTACATTAAATAATATAGCATTATACAATTGAGACGTTGATTTCCAAAAGGTACTAAAGGACATTTTTTACAAAATTGATTTTTTTTATATATTTGTATTCTCATCACTTAAATTTATCCTAAGTCCTTTATCCACGCAATTTATAAATATAATTATTTTCTAAAGGAACTAATTACACATTTATTTTCGTTCCAAATTATACCAAAAAATCTCTTTTCATAACATTAATATGATGTTATTAATATAATAAAAAAACTATTCTAGATTTTAATGCTAACAGAATCAAATTAGCTAATTTAATAATATAATAAATAGTGATTTTCGCGACCCCTGTAAAATTTCCTAGAATGGATATAGTACCTTTTGGAAATCAACGTCTCAATTGTTGGAGTCACTTATAGCTAGGTGGTTAGCATAACAGCCTCCTATGCCAAAGGTCATGGGTTCGAACTCGCAGGTGGTCCTAGGGTTTTTAAAATGGCAGTAAAATATCCTTAGTTATGCCGTCCTTCGGAGGGGACGTTAAAAGGTGGTCCCGAGCCTGTGCAACGTCAGGTACTCTTTAAAGATCCCTATCCTAATAAAACCTGGATAGGCAAAATTTAGGACTCCCACTGTAGCATCGTCCGATTAGCCATAGTAGCATACAGGAACGTTAAATAAATAAACAAACAATTGTTACGTAAAATGATCAGTAATCATTTTATGTCTTATTTTTCACTTTACATTAACTTTTACAATTTTGTGTATAAGATAATTTTTTTTCCTAAAATTTTTAGCTTTCCAACGGTTATTATACTGTTTTTATTTTTGAAAACACAAGGATTGAATACAAACATATTTTTGCTCCTTTCTCCTTTAGTTGGAAATTATATTCCTTCATATTATATATTTACCCTATTTTTTATCAATGTTAACAAGATGATAAGGTTAATATATTCAAATCACAAAATAAAAGGTACTTAAGAGAAAGAAAATTTAAAATATTGACATTTAATTAAGTCCTGTCAGACTATTTCTATCAGAATGAAATCGATATGAAATTAATATTCATTGAATTTTACATCGATATACCGCGTTTAATAATAATAGTTAAAGCCTTTTTTAAGAAAACCGTAAAAAGGTGCAAAATGCATGGTATAAAATGGCTTTTATGGTTAAATGATTTTGATAAAAAAGTTGCTGTAACATCTTGGGCTTATAAATGAAAACAACAAAAAAAAAAAAAAAACCTCTACGACCCATGAAAATCATGTACTGAAGGAAATTTAAACATACAGTACAGTAGTATCACTTATAAAAAATAAAGTGTAGTCCGTACAAGTTATAAAAATTAAAATAGTATTGTAAATCAAATTAACTATATATGTGGGTTTATGTGATTCGCGATTCCATTTTACCACTGCAAGATTTACTAGAATGTAACAGCTGCTTCGCATTAAATCGAACATCAAGAAACAACTATGAGCGAACGATCAAACAATAATATTAATACTAAGTTACAATATTAATGAAAAAGTTAATTTGTTTTTATATTTGGAAATTTTTGTATTATACTAGATCCGTAGGCATTAGGGATAGTGATTTACTTATTAAAAGAGTTCTTTAAAAAATAAAATAAAAAAAGTTTACCCCGTCAAGACCGGATACACAACGATGGAATTCCTGTGAGGACGAAGCGTTGGATCTAATCACACTTTAACAGCAGCGACTCAAAAAACACAATTATTCATGAGCCTCAGTTTTGTGTTATCTAAAAACTAATACTTCATTTTTAAAACTCTATACGTATTATTACTGACTACGTATTATTCATAAAAAAGTATATTGTACTGGGAAAAAGTTGATTTTCAGTTATTGTGGTAGAAATAATATTTATAAAAGTAACAAAAGTTCTATCGTCATGGGACAACTAGAATCCATCGAACGGATAAACTTATTTTATAGCAGCAATTTGCAGAAATGTTAAGTAATTTGAAATAAAACTGTGTAAATTTAGTATGGCGTAGCAAAAAAAAAAAAAATGTCCAGCTTCACTACACCTTCTTGTTCTTAGCTAGTTAAGAAAAGAAGGTTAAATCACACTGCATAAATTACAATATATAACGATTTGAAAGACATAAACGCAACAAAAAAAATTGAAGGGTTCATAAATTCTCCCCTCACCTGAGATGGTGATGAGTTGGTTGTTGAATCACATTATTCAGCGTGCCTTGTCAGCAAAGACCTAAGCTGCGCTACTGTCAACAACCTTCCATCAGATGTTATGACTGTGCCATCTTATCAACTAGCTTAGCAATATCACAAAGTCATCTGAGCTATGTATGTAAGATATCAATATAATATTGGTCACATCCAAAGGAAAAATCAATTTAAATGCGAATACAGTACACTTTATTTAAGAAGATTCTAAAAGGAGATATTTTCTAATGATTATGCAACCAATATATAATGTGATTTAGTGAAATATTGGCAATAACCCAACGAAGAAAGCCCAAGCTTTTAAGATCAGAATTTAAACAATACTCTTACCTACACCTTTTTAGCAATACAGTCATGTCCTAGCAATTAACAATCGCCAATTTCAATCGCCGCGATTCTATTAATAAAATTACTACTATTATACGGGTCACATGTGGTGTAGTGGATATCTTAACAGTCTTATATCCCTATTACCTTAGATTCGAACCCAGGTTTATGAAGGCGACAACATCGCGGAGGTTGAAATTGTGTCGTGGACAGGCTGAATTTAAGTGTGTCAGAAATCAGAGTTGATTCATGAATTCTGCTACTGGCGAACTGTTGTAAAAGTGTTCTCTGGTGTATATATATGTATATATATTTATAAGAATATATAATATATATTCTATTATATTTTAGAATTTATAATATATTAATATAAGAGTTTTTAGATGTATGTGTACATCTTATAACTTAATCATTTGAAAGAAAAATGTAAGCACTACATCTAAAGATCTTAGAAATATATAGATGTTTACACAGCTAATAAACATATAATAACCATGTGATGGATGGAATGTGCATCCTAAGATTAAGAAGCTGATTTTCTAACATCACAACTTTAATTTATACTACTATTATTTTGTGTCGACGTTTCGGCCTACAATGTGGGCCTTCATCAGGGTTGACTCTAAGACTGTCTCTAAAGAAGTTCACTTCGTGTTCACCTCATCTAATTTCTCAACGGTCAACAATAACTCCATCATTACTATTATTTTGAGTATTGTTTATTTATTTAAAAAATTAAAAAAAAAAATGAAAAAAAAGAGATGAATGTTTACCACATCACTATTACTACTGTTCATTATGTAACAAATTGTAATATTTCTCAATAAAAAAAAAAAAGATGGATCTTGAATGATTAAAAAATTTTTTTTTTTTGGTAACACTGAATTTCAATGTTAATTAATGATTATTTTTATATTTCTTTTACAATATCACAATTCATAAGTTGACAAAGGCATTTTATGAATATTGTTCGTGCAATATAAACTAAACTTGATCCAATTAAAGACTAGAATTTCTTGTAGGTATATATATATATATATATATATATATATATATATATATATATATATATATATATATATATATATATATATATCAGTTTCCATTCACCCATCATGCGCCCTGATGATGACCCACAAAGGGGGTCGAAACGTTGGCAAATAATAAATAGTTGAAACTATTTAGTTGTTTCATTTAATGACCGCCACCCGGACTAATTCCTTTCAGTAATTCTCAACTAATTACATCCATAATCGTAAATTAAAATACATCCCGCGTGAACGACCTTACAGATTTCGCTAATTCTTTTTTGTTGCCTTTATACCAGTAATACCAGTAAGGAGAAGATTCTTATGAGAAATATTAATTTGGTGGAAAAGTTTTTTTTATTTTATTAAATAATAATCTCTCTCTCTCTCTCTCTCTCTCTCTCTCTCTCTCTCCCCTTATATATATATATATATATATATATATATATATAATATATATATATATATATATATATATATAAATGAAACTACTTTTCCTTTGGTGATCGCATCACGTGGAAAGGGCTTGACCGATTCCTCTCCGGCAGGAGAAGGATCTCATGAAAGAAAAAATCGCTATCCGATCGATCGCAATACTTTCCCTTACTATATACTTTATATTTCATATATATATTTATATATATATATATATATATATATATGAAAGGTAAAAATCGTATGCTCGTAATGCTCACTCATTTGCATAGTGAAATTTTCTTAAATTAATTAAGTAGGTATTACAATCCAGCGAGATTGGAAAACAACACCTTTTCTGCATAGAAGATATATAATATAGTTGGAATATGTATGCAAATTTGTAAAATATATATAATATTTTCACGAATTAGTTACACAGAGTATTAATATTTGAACAATGAACGGACTTATTCGGGCCACTAAGTTTGCGAGGAGTTTAAGGTTGACATAACACAACGAGGAGTGTTTCGACCAATTAGTAGAAACAGAACTCCACGACGTGATTCGGGTAAATTAGGGCCAGAAGACAAATTAGCATGGCTTTGAAGCATTTAATGATCATACCTGCGTCTTGGTGCAAGCGAGGTATTATCATTTGGGCCTCGTTAAACCAGGGTATGAATTTAAACAATGTAGGCAGATTTTCGAATCTTCTAAAAAACATAGGATGCTTACAAAACTAATTAATAGAAAAAAATGTGACGATCTTTGTGAAATAGATGAATCAAAACATACATTTAAACACTTATAGGAAGCATTAACATTATGTGATAACTAATACAAAAATGAAAAAGAAAAAAAATGAAATCTAGATATAAATATAGTCGCGAATAAAGGCGGGGAATGCGTGTTATTATTTAATTGTTTTAGTCCGACGGTTCTAAACGCATGTGCATACTTTAAGATTGAACAGCGTCATAAATTTATCGAGAATAAGGCACGATGTAAAATATTTGGTCCGAAGAGAGATAAAGGCACTGGGGAATTCAGAAGCAGAATCGTCCTTGTAACCAGTCAGTATAATTGAGTTGATAGCATTGTTCAAGCCCCATTTAAAATGTATTATGTTTTTATTTATTGTAATCAAGATCACATATGTTCTTTTGTTTTAATAATTTGCGTTTTTTTGGATTATTGAAAAACACATGTGTTACAAGCGTCAGTGAGTTACATTGTTTTGAGTTGTTTTAAAACGAGAAAAATATCCCACCTTTTGTTGAAATAATTCTGAAATTTAAGTTCTGGTGAGGCCGAAGTGAAGGAAGCAACTTGGTCGTAAGTTTACATCTTTCTCATCATTCTTATTTTAACCACCCAACAGTATTACGGGAAAAGAAAAGCCGTTTTACCCCAACAAGCATTGTGGCGACTCAAATAAAGGTGTAGAATTGTTGGGCTCGGTGAAGAGCGAATTCAGAAAACGTTGGTATGCGTTGAACGAACTGGTAGGTGCCCGAGGGGTAAGCCGAGGCGTCAACGATAGGATTGCTTGTTATAATTAAGTCTTATGTTATATGAAGAGCCCGCTGCCAGGAAGCAGTGCAAAATGTTAATTAATTTATTTAATCATAATTTAACTCGCTTAATTGAAGTATGTTCCACTGTCAGAAGAATACTGACTAAGCATTGGGTCTCCCCAGATGTTACGGAAGCTCTAGGCAACCAAGAGAGGACTGCCAGCTGTCTGTAAAAGGTCTTAGAGAAATGAACCTACTAACGAAACTATAAAGTATTGGTGTTTGAAGGATTGACCGTTTAAAATCTTCACATTCGTTGATGACCGCCCTATGCTTAAACTCTTATGAACAAAACCAACCCACTATAGAAATTTAGTATTATGTGTTAAATAGCAGGAAAGGAAAATCTCCGGGTGAGGATTGTAGAAGAACCCACGAAATAGAAAACGAAGATCTGAGGGGAAACTATGTAGGTATAGAGCAAACGGTGGATTGATACTCCAAAAGAGAGTTCGCTTCGGAAATATTTTTCAAAGGTAAAGTCTCGAAGCTTAATAGTTCCTCCCGGACTACTGGATTTCACAATTCAGCTAATCACAATGGATATCACAGAGGGTTTCAAGTTAAACTGCATAGTTTTTGCCTTGATATCGACCCCCAATGCCCAACCTGCGGAGTCCCGAAGACAGCCGAACATGTGGTCACAACCTGCACTGCATTCGATTCTCTTAGAGCCAAATTAATAAGAGCCACGGGACCGTTCGTCATCACTGAGAAAGAGTTTCCTTAATTTGTGAGTGAAACTAACTTCCCATTGTTTCAGTTCATTTATGGCTGGAAGAGAGCCTTGGATCAAGCACATTTCAACTTTGGTGTTCGAAAAAGAAAAGTTCACAGAACATCACTTCCGTAACTTCCAGTAACTGTGGGTATCACTTCTATAAAGAACTGATGCCAAATCCCGTGTAGCCGTATAGGCCAGGAAGGGATGGATAAAATAAATAGCAGGAATGCAACCAATGCATTTTTCATATAATATTATAGCATATACAAAGTGAGTCACAATGAAATAGAAAAGGATGATTTTGTAATAAAAAAAGTTAAAACTTAAAAAAAAAAATAGATTCACTCACAACTAAATTTAATACACAATTTCAACTCTCTAACTAAATTTAGAATGGGTGTGAAGGTAAGGAAAAATTTTAAACCTAGCAGCAAACAGATAAACATGGAAAAAGTTTAACAGAAATTTACCTCACTTTCAATAGTATTATTTTTCTTACAAGAGCTCCCATTTCAAACCGGATATCAGCTCTTTTGAAGGAATGGGGCAGTCGAAAATGCAAAAATGTAGGGGTGAATATATCAGACATCTCCATATACCCAAAATTGAGTTCTAAGGGTTGTGAAACGGGCATAAATGTACCTTTAACTACTTTTTATACAGTGAAAAGTCTCTTATTTTATGAAAAAATACAAAATGAGCGAGATATAAGTCATTTTGGAATAAACGGTATAAATAATTTGAGAAGCAGAATAGTCATGCTATGTAAAATACAAGCATTTCGTTTTTTTTTTTTTTTGTATTACGTAATACATAGATGAAATATTTATTTATATGTTATTGCATTAAATGAAACATAGTCATTATTCACGCGTACGCGAATAAAAATAATAATAATAATTTTATGGTTTATTTAAATCTAAATTTAATTGGTTGAGTCGTCGGCTCAACTGTTAGAATGTCTTTTGTTCTTCTATTTGTTTTTTCAAGCGTCATTTTAAGTTGGTATTTTGTCTCGTTCGTAACTGTGAAGTCCGTGACGTTATATGGTTATATACAATTACCGTTCACGATCGATGGACTCTAATTTAAGAATTAAGGATCTCCTAAGTTTGTAAGAGAAAATCTAGAAGAACCTGGAGGAGACTGCCCAGTCAGAGCGGGCCCATCCAAGAAGTCAGGAAGCAGGCGAATAATAGGCAAAAAGTATATCTTAAATTCGCAAGTAAACAACTCTGGAGATCCCTTATTCTGGGAAAAATGGAAATTTTAAAGTTTTAATTTTATTTATTGCATATACAGTCCACAACCGGATGTTTTAAATTGGTACAATTAGTGCTTGACATAAATATTACTAGATAGAACATAACGTTATATAGGTTCAAACTTATGCGACATACAAATGCAAACTGAACAGGTCAAAATTACTAATAGTTCAGTGCTGAAAAAAAAAAAACAATATAAAAAAAAAAATACTTTACGGTTAGAGCTAAGCTGTCTAAAATATGGGTCTTCTTATTTAATGATTAAGAAAGCTGATAGGGCTTGACATATTCTTATATAACATATTCTTCAGCTCCCTTAGAAACAGGGATACCGTTTAATTTAGAATAAAAAGAATCAAATCTCTTTAGCGAAATAACATGTGTTAATGTAAATCCATGTCTAAATGTATAAAAACATTTAACGACATATTTCATAACAAATATTTTAGACCAAAAAGTTATGTTCAGGATAATATTATGTTTATGAAGAACGACAAATCCTAACCGTAGAGAAAATTACTGAAAAAAATGGTTTAATAAATTTTCGAAAATTTAAGGAACAAATATTATTTTAGAAAGATAAAAAGAGGAATCGTACCTCAAATTCAGTTGAGGTCCAAACAAATATTTTGCATACTTCTTGAATTCAGAATTCTTAGTTCACTGATTACTCAGTAATGACTGAAAATAGCAAAGTATTCTAGTAAAATAATAATCTTAATGGCTAGATTTAGTGGAAACCAGAATCATTTTATTTGAGCATCAGAGCTTCCTAATTTAAACAATGTTTTAAGCACGTACAAAATGTCATATGTGATGTTATCTGAATAAAGAGTATTAGGCTTATATGGAAAAATACTTTGTTAAAAATAAATTCCACCAAATAACCTTTACTCTTCGTCGTAAACCTATGATATACTGCTCTACAGTACCCTCCAATAACACTTCGATTGTCGCTTTAAACATATCCGATATACAAGACTCTACTTTGATCAACTTCTTGCATGGATTCCTTATACAAAACTGAAACAGGAAACAGACAGACGGTTTAGATTAATTTAACACTCACTGAACAAACATTCCCCTCAACAATAAAAAACTCATCAACGTGACTATCATAAATCCCATACGGACTTACAGAGTAGAGCTTTGGCGCTTAAATAAACTATCTAATTCTTCTCTCACGAATCCTCGCAATGCTCTTTCATGACAATTCCAATACCACTCTAACCCACTAGATTCAATCCTTCCACTACAATCCCTAAAAATCCTCCAAGGCGTCCGAAAAAGAGATGGCTTCTCGTTCAGCATAAGTTTTTGGAGTGCTGCAAATGGGTAGTTTCCATACATGTATATTATGGCTAGAGACCGGATATCCATGATTTTGCACGTTCTATTTGTTTGCGTGTATCAACATCAAACCCGAACAGTTATCCCGTTTATCTATTTATCTATCACAATTTTATATCAGAGTTTTTTATTATTAAACTTTATAACATTATTATTATAAACTTTATATTATTATTATTAAAATTTTATAACACAATTTTATTTAAATTGCACGTTTTGGATTTGTAAAGATTTTTTTGGGCTTTTGAGTTCATTTTTTTCACTTCATTTATTGATTTACACCTGTCAGCAGTATTGTGACAACTAGGAATAGGATAAATTAATAAACAAAATAATAAATGTCAGGCATGAGGAAGGACAGTACCCAGCAGTACGTCTATTGGTTAACAGGACAAATTGAACGGGAGTAAGAGTCACTAGTTATCAGTAAGAATATATATCCTCTTAACATAAAGCGTTACTTTGTTTTAATCCATATAAAGTCACTCCTTGTTCTTAACCCCGACAAAATTACTGACATACTTATAGCCTTTAACTTTACCACCACCCGCCTACATTTTACCGCTGAATCCGAAACTAACAATTCCTCCCATTTCTAGACCTCCTCATCATTAGAAACCCTAAATAACACAATATCCACTGACTGGTACACAAAACCGACTTACTCTGGCAGACTATTAAACTTTTATTCCCAACATCCCCATCATCAAAAAATTAACGTTGCTAAAAATCTTATACACCGAAGCCTTTTCCTTTCCGATCCCCGTTTCCACGACATCAACATTAACCGCATAAAGACAATTCTCCTGGCCAATAACTTCCCTACCGTGATCATAAACAAACTTATAAATAACTACAGAAATCAGTCTCAACCTCAATTAACCTCTCTTTCTACTCCATCATCATCACCAACTCTCTTATATAGATCCGTACCTTACATTCCCTCTCTTTCAGAAAAAATTAAAAAATCATTAAAATCCTTCTATCCAAACCTCAGACTTGCTTTAAAATCCCACTACAAACTCTCCAATATTTACAGCCGACTTAAAGACAGTATACCAACAGACCACCGTTCAAAAATTGTTTATAGAGTCCCTTGCGGAACTCCTAATTGCAACTCTGCCTATATTGGTGAAACCAAAAACCTTCTCAAAGATCGCATCACCCGACACAAATATACAATTTCCTCTAAAAATTCTACCGCTTCAAAACTTTCAGAACATTCCTTAACCCTTAACCATTCCTTTGATTTTGATAAAACATCCATTCTTGCCACTGTTCCCAACCATGACAAACGACTCATTACAGAATGCATTTACATACAACTAGAACCCCTTCCTGTTAATCAAAAGACTGACAAACATAACTTGTCACTAGCTTATTCCCAAATATTAAATTTAATAAAGCATCCCTAGCTCATTTTTTAAACAACCACCTGATCATCTCTTCATAATTTTATTTTTATTTATTTATTATCAATTTTTTATTTATATATTTATTTAATTTTCGTACTCCCTTTTTTATTTATTTATTTGTTTACCTACTAGATTACTGTTTATTTATCATTTCCTTCGACAGCTCCTTATCGTCATTCGTTATTACCTTATCATCATTCATCATTTATTATCGTCATCCGTTATTACTTAAAATCTTTTAATCTTTACCTCGTCACTATTTCTTACAATTTTATCAAATACTCATAAGTAATAACTCAAGTACTCTCAAGTAATGACTTTTGGCTATTTTTTAACAATCGAATCAGTAAACATAACTTAGCTTCTTGGAATTTTCCTAACGGACATTCTAGTTCTCATATTTTCCGTTCACGCAATGAGCGTTTTTTAAACTGAGAAACATCACTTCGTAGGCAACGCTGCACGTCATGTATGTATATTTTTTTCTTATTTATAAGGGTCTTTTTCATCGCCCATTTCTTCTCCCCCTTTCCATACTCATATATTTCTCCATTACATATCCTGACATATAATTATTAGTTTAATATTACATTATTTTAAAATTTAAATTATTATTTTTATTCATACTTTTTCTCTTTTGTAATGACTATATTTTTTTATATATTACCTATACTCTTAACTATGTTTTTAATATATTACCGTCATATATCAACTCATAATTGTTAATATTTAAAATTTTAATTGTTCACATATTTTTCCTTTATCATTTTTTTTTTTTTTTCATTTACTGAGTCTCTATTTATATATTCTCATTACAATATTATCATCTCAATTATGTCTACTCCATACTTTATAACTATCATCTTAATTTGTTTATTTCCATACTTTATAACTGTCACCTTATTTCCATACTTTATAATTGTCATCTTATTATCATTTTACATTTATATTATTTTGTTCCATAATTTATTACTGTCATATTATTATTATATACCTAACGCATTATTAAGTCTAATTACATTGGTTGTTATCTTGTTTCTTTTAGCCTGATGAAGGCCCACATTGTAGGCCGAAACGTCGGCACATAATAAAATAACTCTTATTTTTAATTGAGTGGTTTTAATTTATGACCGCACCCCCAACCACTTCCTCATCTAATTTCTCTACGGTCAACAAAACTCCATCATATAAAGTCACATTCGAAATAGCTATTTCTGTAGCTGATTCGAAGAAGTTCTAATCGTTGTGATACGCAATCCCCACTTATTCTATAAGTTTAGTAAAATCTCTGCGTTTAAAGTTTTAAGTGCGATTTAAAGTCTTACACAATCTTTAAAATTCATAGTGCTTATTATCATTAAAAAAGTTGAATATAAATTTTTAAATCATGCCTAAAGTCAGCAAAAGTGCCTTAATTAAAATTAAAACCTGGATATATAATTATCTCGAAGTTAGATCTGATAGGAAAACTGTTTTTCGCATAACTCAAAAAAAGCCGCTCATTGTAAAACAGGTAAAAATTATTATTATTCATTTTGTTGTTAGCTGGAAACAAACATCTATTGAAAACTGAAAAAAAACTAAAACAAAAGCAGCTTCCGGAGTCATTTTAAGCGTCCCATAATCAAAATCAGTTTTATATCCATTCGTGCATGGGTTTAGCGGGATCGAACATTCCATTTTTCATAATTCAATTACCACCACCCTTTTGAAAAATTACTTAAAAACCTGTTTTGACGCAACTATGACTAATATTCGGGGTAAAATTTAAGGTAATTATATATATGCTATGGTCGATGAGACAACGGATTCCAGAAGACTTCATATTTATATTATTTATAATCTCTTGATTGGAATTCTCAATCTGGAAATCTACCCAACACCATTTTTAATTGCCTGTAAAGGCGGAATTCCACTGAGAAGACATTTAGGCAACACGTAGAATGCGTCATTGCCGCATGCCACACTCAGGCTTTCCAAAGGAGGAACACAGGGCGACAAGAAATGTGCTACAAGTTGACCGTTTTGGTCCGTTGTTTGCGCAATCCCTGTCGTCCGAAAAAAAAGCTACAGCCCAAAAAGAGCGGCTCATCTACAAACAAACAAGGAAAGTGGTTTGCCCACGAGCTTCTGAGCGTTTTATTGGACGTCGACGTACTAAAATCAACTATTGAGATATTTGAAAAAGATACATTAGCGATAGATTACTATCACCCGTAGCCAAATATTGCAATGTTACTAACAATCTCACGCGAGGTGTTACAGCCTTCCGAAAGTTGGTATCAATTTTATCATAGGTGAGATCTTTTCAAGTAAGAATTGAATGTCTTCTTTGCTCATCCGTGTAAAATTCTGCAACAATGCGTCATCGTCAGCAATTTGTTTTCCTTTTCCTGTTTTCGTTTACAGTTACCAAATAAGCAGCAGCCGCGACTGTTTGTAATGACAAGATTAACGAATTAACGAAAATGTTATTGTGTAATACTCATGTACGACAAGGTGCACGCGACTTGGGGCAACCAATGCCGCAGACGACTTCGCATCAATTTCGTGCCACAAAGTCTGACGGGTGCAAAGGCAACACCGGGCAATGAGCTACATGTCGCTCAGTGGAATTCCGCCTTGAGGCACATGAAAAGGTAAATTATGTATCGATTTTTAAATGACAATCTGATTTTTTTTCCTAACTTTCCGAATATCAGTACAAATTTCTTCTCCTAGTAACTGACGAAACACCTTCTATGACAAAAGCGGGCAAAATTTTAAAAGCCTTCCACCAAAACATGATCGATGTCACTTGCGTAGCTTACGGGTTGAATAAGATATTAAAAAACTCAGGGATATGTTCCCAGAAGTGTCAATAATGAATAAAAAATTGCTCAAATCACCAAAGCGGGTTGAGAATTATAAGAATATAATAGAATCTCAACTTTTACCAGAACCTGTAATTACAAGATGGTGGAAATAGTCAAACGCGGCATTAACCATCAACGCCAGAAATAACTTCCAAAAACTCAAAATTTTTGTAAATGCATCGGATGAAGACACAAACGCCATTATAAAAGTCAAGTCAATCATAAATTCTGCGTCAATAATATCGGATTTGACATACATAAAATCTCATTTAACAAATATTCCGCAGGCGTTAAATTCAATTAGAAATTCGAAACTTAAGTTTGAATAGACATATTGAAATATTTCAAACTGTTGGGAGAAAATCTAAATAGCATTAATAATAATAAAAAAGGAAAAAATTGGCCGAAAATTTTAATTTCGTAGCTGAACAAAATAAGGGTGACATAATTTTAAAAGAATACAATGATTGTATTAACGGATTGCCAAATGTAGAAGTTGATGAAGAGGCTAGCACTTCCATTGATGTATAGCGTTCTCCTTCCTAATTAAAAGACGAACTGAGAGATAGAAAACAAAATTATCCTTTATTTTTTTTTTTTTTTTTCTTACCCTCTGGTTTTATTTTCGAACAAAATACAAATACAAATATAATATGTATAGCTGTCAGATTTGTCCTTCTGTTACCCGGAGGTATTCTAAAGAGGATTGCTATATGCGCTGGATGCACTAGTAATCTTTCAAGGGCTTCTTCTAAGCCTTTATTTATCCATTGCAAAATGGGAGGGACCATTCTTCAGGGTTTTGGCAATAAATTGAGTTCAGACATAGTCCGAACTCCTTCCCTCGGCGACAACGTCAACGAGAGGTAGTGATCCTTGCCACCTCCCAGGCTTGGGTGGTGGGGTGATATCAGAAAATAATGGATTAGCACAGGCCTTCAGCCCATCAAAAAATTTAATGTGCCTCCGGCTGATATATTCAGGCACTGTTGGCAATACTAATTCCTGATGAAGGATATGGTTTCTGGCCCTTTGTAAGTTGGTACCTCTGACAATCCGCCGAAGGATGGAGTTCTGGAACGTCTGTAATTGTTTGAGAGTGGACTTAAACAGATGCCGCATCAAGGGCGCACCATAGAGCATAGTCGGACGTATTATAGCCTTGTAGATCTGTAGTTTCAGCCTCAATGAGAGCTGAGGTGACGTGAGTAGATGATTAAGTCTATAGCTCTTTCTCCTGGCCAGTTTGAGTCGTTCCCGGACGTGACTAGATAAGGTGAGGTGCCTATCTAGAGTGACGCCCAGGTAGAGGATTGAATTAGAGACTGGCAGTGTTTCTCCGTTCACTTTAAAATCAGTGGGCAAAGCGCTCTTCCCCTTCTGGAACGACATGACAATAGCATCTGTCTTCTTCGCGTTCACCCTAATGCCAATCTCCTTCAGCTCATCTACAATAGTGGTCGATGCTCCTTGTGCCAGGGTGAGAGCCCTTTTCGGTCTCATACTAGAAGCATAGATGCCAATGTCATCGGCGTAGGCTGCTACCAGTGCCATCGGGTGCTTCATTGAGATCACTTTTGCTGTAAAGATCACAAACAATAGTGGTCCCAATACAGAACCTTGAGGAACCCCACAAATGGTGTCCTTTGAAGTTGACAATTTATCGCCTACCCTTACGACGAAGGATCTCCCGCTTAAGTAGCTTCTGATCAATCGGCATAATGAAGCTGGAAAACGATAGTCTTCCAACTGGCGAAGCAGTAACTCGTGGGATACACAATCAAACGCCTGCGTGCAGTCCAGCGAGATGAACGCCGTGGCTTCATTGTTCTTCGTCATACGCTCTATGGTGTGCCTTTGAAGTTTCACTAAATGATGATCGCAGGCTACGCCTCGTGAGAACCCGGTCTGTTCTGGTGGAATGATGGACTCCTCACTGCAGTGCTCTAGCAGATGGAGATGGATCAGCCTCTCGAACACCTTGCTCATATGCGAAAGGAGACTGATAGGCCGATATTATCCATAATTATATACAAAATTATCCATAAACGAATTTTGAAATGTATAATATTGTATATTTTAATTCAACGACAATATAATTTATTATGATCCAGAGTTTTTTTTTTATGTTTTAACAATATTACAGTATGTAAAACCTCACATATTGTTTAATTATATAAATATTAGCATATTGACAATGATTGGATACAAACTAATTGTAATACAATACTCATATAGAGTATTATATCTGTGGCGGTCGTGATAAACTACATAACTCAAGTTATATAAAAAATTATTCAACTCCACGTATCGCTCCCTCAGACCGTATCCCCGTCGTGTTAAATTGGTTAAAGAAAGTTCTTGGTGGAAGAAATTTCAGGTACAGAGAAAGCTGTATGTTCATATATGTTAATTACTCCATTTTGGGTATTACGTAAAACTTTAAGTCGCTCCCCCGTAAAATGAAAGATTTTGACTTAACCACTTATTCATGACCACCACAGATATAATAGTTTATTCTATCAAATTTATTATACAACATAGCCTAAAATTTTTTTTTTTTATTTGTTATCCGCCTCTACCCTACAGGGTCATTGGCGTCATCATATTAAGTTATACTCTGTTGTAGTACCCTACAATCTTTAAATATTCAAACAGTTTGGATACATGTTTTTCTTCGTCGCCGAGTATTTGGCTAAGCGTGAGTCCAATCGCTTTTCTCAAGTTTTTGTATTTTTTGCATTCTAATAAAAAATGGTTCACACTCTGTATGACGTTGTCACATTTCGTGCAAGTGGGTGCTTCTAACAGTTTTAGAAGGTACCCATGGGTAAATTGGCAATGACCAATTCTCAATCTGCACAGTAGGATTTCTTCCCTCCTAGACTTTCTGGAGCTATTTTCCCATTTACTGCAATCAGATTTCACTGCTCCTAATTTTGTCTGCCCTCTTTTCCGTCCAATCCGCTAGCAACCCTTTTTTCGATTGGAAAATCCAATCTTCTACAGTCACTTCATTAATTTGGACAATTCCACTCTCTTCTCCTATTCTGGCAGTGTTGGCTGCTTGGTCAGCTTTTCATTGCCCGGAATTCCTCGATGTGCTGGTACCCATAGCAACACAACATGTGTATGTCCGAGTTTTATTTTCCAACTCTCGTCAATTATTTCCCGGATTAT
Organism: Piezodorus guildinii; assembly: GCA_023052935.1. Lineage (NCBI taxonomy): Eukaryota > Metazoa > Arthropoda > Insecta > Hemiptera > Pentatomidae > Piezodorus > Piezodorus guildinii. The sequence goes on from CM041293.1 coordinate 72,128,333, forward strand.
CGCGTTGGTTGGTGTTTGGCTGTCGATGGCAGCCAGCACACTCAAAGAGTCCGTCGCAATAATCCAAGAATTTTTATTAGAGTTGTCTATACATTTCAGAGCCTTTAGTATAGCAGTGGCTTCCCCTGTGAAAACGGAGCTCCCTTTAGGCAGCTTGTACATGAGTTGTTTATCTTTATTGTAGACAGCACAGCCAACGCTATATTCCATTTTGGAAGCATCAGTGTATAGAACTTCAGAGTTATGGTACTTTTCCAATCTTTCCAAAAACGAGTTCTGTATTTCTATTGGAAGCATGTTTTTTACTCTGGCCAACGATCTGTCTATGTGAGGTATTTTTTTGTATCTGCGAGGGATTTTAAGTTCAGGAATGGATTTCATATTATGTAGGCTCATATATATTTGAGTCAGTGCTTGGTAGATTTGTCTTTGGATGGATTTCTCGGTACTCTTGACACCACGACTTTCGGGCTGTTCAGCAAATAGAGAAGAGGCTAATGGGTGATGGTAAGTAGCCTTTAATCTGGAGACATATTTGAGTGTCAAGTATTCTCGTCTGAGCTGTAAGGGTGGTTCGCCAGATTCTGCGTAGATGCTTTCTATTGGGGAAGTTCGGAAGGCTCCAGTACAAATTCTTAGTGCCGCATTATGTACAGAATCTAACATTTTCAACGCTGTTTTTTTGGCTGTTCCATATATTTGGGATTCATATTCGAATTTAGTTTTTATTACAGACTTATAAATTTTTATAAGAGACTGTCTGTCGACTCCCCAGTTGGAATTTGAGATACATTTCAAAATCCCTATTATTTAATTTGCTTTGTATTACTATTGAATATGATTTAAAATTGAAATTAAATATCTTTTATGAATATCCTGGTCAACATGATATACTCGAACCTATTTATTATTCAGAAGCATAATAATAAGCTGACCGATTTATCCTTTAAACTGTTTTTGGTGAGTTATTTTAGATTGATTCTTAGATCTTAGTAAATTCACCGTCTAATTACAAATTAAGGGACGAAGCAGATAAATATATTCAATTCTTTAATTAAATCAAAATATTTTGTATAGTTAAAAAATATATTACATATGTTTTGTTAACGTGATACGTGTTTTGTTTTTTTAAACTATAGGCAATTCTCAGGCAAACATATTTTATAGGTCAAGTTCATTTTTAATATTGATTTAAGTTAATTTATCTTTATTTATTTATAAAAAAAAATACTACTTGAAACATGTTAATTTCAATCTATCAGCTGTACGAAATACCATTATAAATGCAAAAATCGCAAAAATCTCTATGATTTTTTGCATGTTAAAGGTGAATATATAATTAATTTTATATTTTGGGGTTTCGGAGGTTTTCACAGCACAAAAATCCGGTCTATAATCATGACTAAATCTAATGCAATCTATTGTCTCAATTTCTTTAGATGCATTCCATTATAAAGATGTAAATTTAAAAAATAAGAAATAGAAACATAATGTCTCAAAAATTGTGCTCTTGTTGTTACCGACAACTGATATAGCGCCATAAATCAACTTTCTGCCAAATCTGTATTAGATTGATTTAACATTAATTATCATTTATACCGCCTTTACGTAATCATCTATAATCTGAAAACATAAGAAATTGAGATAATTTCAAGTCAAACAGTTTTAGAGGAATTGATTTTTAGGTACGATCACGATTAAGAGGAATTAGGTTAAATAGACAGAAAGAAAGTCTAAATTTGTATTAAGAATATTTTAATAATGCGAAATAGATTCTACCACTGTAAACAGAATAAAGAAACAATATATTCCTTTCCTAGAATTAAAAAAAGTGCAAAAACAAATAAAGTATCAACAATGTTTAAAAAAACAAAAGATTATTCTCATTAAAAAACGATCAGTTCAGTCTGAAATAGTAATTGAGGACATAATTATGCAATAATCAAAAATAAATTTCTAAATTATAGGTGAAACATTGAAAACAACTTAAAGAATGTAAATTGTTTTAGGCATACAAGAGATAGTCTAAACATAAATATTGAGAGGAAGTTAATGCAATGCATGCGAGTTAACAAGCAGGTACAATTGGGATATTTCTTTGTTCGGTGTACAGTTCAGGAGTTTGAATAGAAATACATTATACATTTTGGTAGGATCCTAATTTCCTATAAACGGTTTGATACATAGTAACGTTGGATTTATGTAGAGAGCCAATAATTACAAAACAATTTTTTTTACTTCCACTTACAATACTTTCCCTATATATTCCCCAATATATGAAATGTAAGGTAAGGGAAAGAATCGCGATAGTAAACATGTTGCGAAAGTAAATACAAATGACCAAGTCCGGTAAATATAGTGTGGTAAGTCTAGCTCAAAAAAGGAAAGTTGTTTAAAACTATAATTTCATATTTTAGAATCGTAAATATTTCAGATTTTTTAGCAACTTTTCCATCAAAATTGGTAAATCTGAATGCTACTTTACACCATCACCAAGCCATCAAATTCCTCTCGCGTCCAATCCTTGCAATCCAAAATCCTCCGAAAGATCCCAAATTCCCCTTACTTTGTCACCAATTAAATGATCCATAAAGACCTGAATATCCTATTAGTTTAGCCCGAATTAGATATACTTCCTTCCACTCCCAATTACCAATCCACCCACTTGTCCGCAATCTATAAATTTATATATATAAATTCAAAGAAGTGAGTCTTTAGATAAAAAAAAAAAATTGAAAAACAAAACATTTTAGATCTGTTTGTTAATAACCTAATGTTAATTGTTATGCGTGTATTGTGTTGAGGGTTTCCTACCCCTGCCTAAAATAACAGATCAAATTATTATTCTAACAAACACTAAACCGAGACACGAGGAACGGAATGCTAAATGCACGGAGTGCTTTCTATCCATTATACTACACCTCTCTACAACAGTTTCATAAATTAATTTTGAAACGGGTTTTGTAGACATGAAAACGCCTTCAAAAGAAGATTAAAAATGAAAAAAAAAAACAGTGACTAATGATTTGCAATTTTAATAAAAGTAGTATACGACTCATTTTATTGAAGTAAGAAGATATTATGAAAGCATTTCTATTAGATCAAGTACGACTATAAACCAAACTATAAGATAAGATTCAAGATTATACGAGACATAATATATTAGATTTTATGAAGTTAATATAACTGAAACGTTTATAGTATTATCTCTATTAATGGATTAATATCAATTTATTGTTGAATAATTCAAGAAGCTTAAATTAGAATCTCAAAATCTTCCTTCCCATCAGCCTGGTTTCCGTCCTCATCATTCCATTGTCCAGTCCTTGTACGACTCCGTGTTGTAGGACCATATTTCCTCAGCCCTCGAATGCAAAGAGTATTGTTCCGGCGCGTTTCAGGACATAGCGCAAGCTTTTGACTGGGTATGGCACGCCGGATTACTCTTCAAGCTTAAAACGCATTTACCCCAGTCTCTCTACCTCATTCTAAGATCCTATCTCTCAAAGCGCTCCTTCCAAGTTCGCTGTGGTGTAGAATTTTCCAACTTTCATACCGTTGAGGCCGGTGTTTGCTCAAAGCAGCGTCTTGGAATCCGTTCTCTACATCCTTCACACTGCTGATATTCCTAATCTTCCTGACACCTTTCTGGCAACATTTGCAGACGACACCGCCATCCTATCATCCAGTTCCGATCCTAAAACAGCATCCTCAATCCTGCAAAGACACCTTTGTCTTATCGAGGACTGGTGTAATGCTTGGCGTATTAAGGTTAATGAAAGCAAATGCACACACGTCACCTTCACCCTTCGACGCAAATCCTGTCCGCCAGTTTACTGTTTCTTCAGATACAGTCCGCTATCTTAGCTTACTACTTGACAAAAGAATGACGTGGAACCCTCATACAAGGGTTGTAAAGGGTTGGGCCAAGACTTGTAAGAAAAGAACTCAATCGACGATTTGGACAGTTATACAGACTATTAATTATTTTATTTTTTTTATTTCCTGGTGCAATAGTTTAAATAATTTACCAGTTGCCTTTCGGTCATCCTGCTCTTGAGATCCGGCTTTACACGATCCTGTCTGGACATAACATCTCATTGCAGAAAGAGAAGGGATAGCGGTTTTCCCGTTCTTTATTAAGGAGAATAGCAATGTTCAAGAAGAAACTCGCTAATTTGTAGCTGGAAGTCATTGCTTGTTGTGCCTAAGGTGGGTAACATTTTCTCGAAGGTCTAAACGCCACGCTCTGCTTGGCCATTAGTCGAAGGATGGCAAACTGCTGTGGTGCGATGAAACCGAAAACCCTGTTCCTTTAGAAAATCCTGGAAATATTCTGAGTAAAATTGTGGCCCGTTGTCAGAAACTATTAGTTTAGGAACACCGAACTGAGCAAGGCATTTTCAAGGATATTGTCTGTGGTTCGCGAAGTATTTCCCAAGTACTGAGCTACCTCTATGTGAATTCATTCCTTGAGAGTGAATTCTTCTTCTTGAAGATTTTTTAAGCACATATTTGAAATTAATTTTAAGGAAACATGAAAATTGCAACCAAACCTTTAAGTGTAAAGAAAGTAGAGACATTTTGGGTAGGTGACATCAAAGTTGATGATTTGCCTGAGAGCGAATGATTTCTGTGAACTAACTATAAGACAGCGCCGGGATTGCTTAGCCTCCACAGCATGTCTTTTTCTCACTGCTTTGATTGTTATGAGCTGTGGCAAAGTGAAAGGATAATATTGTACGGGCAGTTGGTGAGAGTTACAATGGAAAGATTTCATCATTGTGATATCCCATCCTCGTCGCCAATCATTAATTTACAAAACTTGAAAAACATTGTTCCATTAATCGACCACTATGAGAGGGTACTGACTTCTCAGACTTACCATGCGGTCTAAGCCATATCAATATTATGACGTATCATACACAATAGTTGGCAAGTTTTATGAATAAAAGAAATTGCTAAAAGATGACATGGCTACCCATATTTGTAAACTTAAAAATGTAAGGAAGGAACTTAATTAAGAAATTAAAGATAGAGACCATCTTCAACTAGAACTTCCTGGAACATTTTAATTCACAAAATATTAGGAACTTTACCAGAATCTTTTTTTCTTTTTAACCTGGATGCTAATGACAACCTGACCACACAAATCTGTGCCTATGAAAGATCATTGCTTGGTTCTCAGGAAAAAGGGGATGAAGAAAAAGTATTGGTAACTAATGCATATAATACTAGAAGAATGTCAAACAATATAAAAGTTATATAGAATATTTCTATTATCAATAAAAATGGCATATAGTTAAAAATATCAAAGATAGCAAGGCTAAATTTAGATCAAAAATAGATCTGAGAGAGATAAATCTTCTGAAGCCAACAATACTCAAAATGTTCTTGAGCTTGAAAGGCTGATTGAGACAAAGAAAGTTGGTATGAAGACAAGGGAGCTACAAGTTACATTTCCAATATAAGGGACGTATTTTTTTCAGTCAGAATTTTGAAAATCCTTGCAAGTTAGTAACTGCTGATCGGAGCTTAGTTGAGGCTGGAGGAACGGGTGGGTAGTGTTAACTTTCTTAGCAAGTTATTTGGACAGGAATTGGAGCTGAACACTGTTTAATGTTAAATATGTCCCTGGTATTCATAAATATCTATTCTCAGTGTTAGCAGTACAAGAAAAAAACCTTTCAAATAATTTCTTTACTACACACATTAGAACATGCAGAACATTAGTTGAAGCAGTGAGGTCTAAGTGTACAGTTGTGATAATTTCCATCAACAGCTTTGAGCTGAATTAACTAATTGACAAAGCAGCTTATAGACTTAGCAGATTTAGCCCAACTGAGGTCCATGATGTTTATCCATTCGAGCTATGGTTCAAAAGAAAACCTAAATTGGAAGTAAATGTTAATTTCACATACCCAAACAAAACCGCTGTAAAATGGATCAGAAGGTCCAGGAAGGTGTTTTAATTGGTTATGAGAGTGACTTCTATGGGTATAGAATATTTTCCAAGGGTAAGGTTGTGCTTTCCAAAGGAAATTATCGAATCAAATTATACAGAGAACGAAGTATCAAAACCACAAATACTGGATGGTTTGATTATCCCTCTTTGTATTCAAATGCCTATCAAAGATGTCGAAGATTAACTAGTTGAATAATTTAAATAAAATTCTTACCAGTAATAAAGATGGCGGAGCAATCGGTTCTGAAAATAAAGTGGATAAGAAACTAGAATTACTTAGTAAACCGGCTAATATAGAAGCCATAAATAAATACAAACTCAGAAAATGTTTATACAGATGAAAAAAGTAATGACATACAAGAACAAGGTAGTTGAAGGTGGCGACATTCAGGAAGAGGAACAGAGGAAATATCCGAAATTTAGGAAGGGAAGATGGAACTTTGGCCAGGGTCCACATTTCGACCTCCTGCCCTACTAGCTTCGGAGCTTCGGCCAAAAATGGTACTACGGGTGGCAGTACTTGTACTGCTGGGTCGCTGCACGGACCATAGGGTGACGTGCACTTGACGTAGTGGCGGTGGTGACTAGAACGAGACGACCTTATCCTCTGCCAAGGAGTGGGTCTGTTTCGGGCTAGTGGAGGTCCATTGTCCTCTCCTTTAGTACGGCGGGCGGTGTATCTGGTTATAACACTTCGTATTGGTACAGGCCGCTCTTCCACATGTGCTCGACGAGTTACTTTCGTTACTCACAGGAATTTCAAATGCCCTACTAGCTGATTACATCTGTGCTGCTGAAACTTGTAGGTATAATGACAATAATGTCATACCTCAAACATTACAAGAAGCGATCACAAGTGGGGAGAAGCTATAGAATGCAAAATTGCTTCACTGAAGTCGAACGGCACTTGTGTACTAGAAGATCTACAAAAGGCAGGAAGGCCCTTCCTTAGCGGTGGTTTTTCCGCGTAAAAACATTTCCAGATGGATAGGTTCATAAATATAAGGCTGGGCTGGTAGTGGAGGGATACTTTCAGAAGAAAGGCGTAGATCACGACAAGACCTTTAGTACAGTTGCTACTTTGGGGAACATAAAGATGGTATTGAGTATCGCTGCGAGTAAAAGTCTCATCCTCTGGCAATTTGATGTAACCAAGGAATTTTTATATATCTTTATTTTTATTTATAGATCTGAAAACGACATTTTCAAGAAACAGCTTGAAGCTTATGCAACATTTTTCACTGATACTTCGCTCCTATTGGTCGAACCAGTAGTTCCTGAGAATAGCGCGTTCAAACAAACAAACTCATCAGTTTTGTAACATTAGTATAGATAGGATATTTTTCGTTTAATAACAAACAAAATTCTTGAGCTTCGAAAAAGGAGTTCTACGTTTTTGTTCGAAATCCGAGAATAATTGAATTAGGTAAAACCAGATAACTGAGCTACAGGAAAAAAGTAAAAATTAACAGTAACATAATTTTAAAACTTAAAAAAAAAAAATCGAGAGCATTACTTAAAACGAAACTATTGAAAATTTGATGGGATATGAAAATTAAAGCAATTACTACTACACAACTACATACAACTAATTGCATAAGACTGAAAACCTCAAATTAACAAAGGCGCTGGTCAAATGGTCAGAGCTACCCCTGGGGCCGGCGTGGTCTAGTGATAACTGCCCCTATAACTTGCGGTTAAGGGTTGCTCCTCACAACCCTCTTCGCGTTATTCCGACCAGCTAACTCCATTACCATATCAGACTTATTATCACGAGAGACATCTTTCTCTTTAAGATAATATTAGGATGATGATAATGCATAAAGATAATATTAAAAAATCTGGTCCGCGCAACACACGACTTTCACTTACCTCCGTTGTTAAAATAAATTTAAGAATTTTTAAGTACATTTAAAGAGACAAATAAATTGTCACAGAATTAATTATTTCGAATTTCAATAGAAACATGTGTTTTATTAAATAATCTATTACAATATTATCTAAAAGAATCAGTTAATTTGTATCCACTTTTCATTACTCTCCATCAGACTTTACAATTTTGTGTATGAGATTTTTTTTTCTAAAATGTTAGCTTTCCAACGGTTATTACACAATATATATTATTGGTTGTTGTGTTTATTTAACGTCACTTTATGCTTATGGCTAATCGGACGAGGCTACAGTCCTAAATTTTGCCTATCCATGGTTTTATTTAGGATTAGGGATTCTTTTAACGTCCCCTCCGAAGGAAGGCATAACTAAGGACTTGAAATTTCAGTTTCATTGAACTTTTCGTTTTCGCGCTGGAGTAACCAACACAACACACACACACTTTTTGCGGGACTGGTCATTTGACTCAGAGGACCCTCAAAGGTTCTGTTGAAATTAAATTCGAAAATTCTAACAATCGTAATACTTTCTTTTACTATATATTCCATACATAGGTAGATGAAAGTAAATATCGGAAAGAATATTTTTAGCTAAAAACTAAATATTACATGGCAAGTGCAGAGCGGGCAGGCGAAATGTGAGGTGGGCTGATTCGTGCAGCGGAGATATTTCTCTTAGGCATTAGGAACTGGAGAACTGCAACAAAAGACAGAGCCAACTGGCGGAGGATGCCTTGACCCGTTAACGGGTTGTTACGCTAACTTTGCATGTATTTTCAATGATAAAATTCGTAAACAACCAAAAAGAAATAAACAAAATTCCTTCCCCCTCTTAAAATTTGTGGGATCGCGTTGCAAGATAGTAGAACCCGAATACGAATTAATAAAAAAAATCAATTTGTTCGCCGCCCGCGAATGTTTTCCGAAAATATGGAAAAATTGTACATGATTTTTGATAACTCAGTTAATATGATGATAAAGATAAAATGTAAGGCAGTCTAGAAATAGGGTATGTTACTTGAATCAAAATCAAAAGAAAAGAATACTAGCACGAATGCTTCTGGTTTAACATTTTTAATAATGAACCTATGTAATAGACCAAAAAAAAAATTTGAAGGAATTAGTCCGGGTAGCGGTCATTAAATGAAACAGCTAAATAGTTTCAACTATTTATTGTTTGCCAACGTTTCGACCCCCTTTGTGGGTCATCATCAGGGCGCATGGTGGGAGAATGGAAACTCAAATTATATCCACAATGACAAAAAAAAGTATACATTACCCCTCTAAAAATTCAAGAGCTTACGTTTCGAGATACGTAGAATCCGAATAAATAAATACGTAAGAATCGATTTTATAATTGAATAATTTATATATCAATACTCATTCATATGTGATATTCATTCATTCATATTTAAATTATTGATTGCTTTTCATATAAGGTAATTACCTATAAACAGCTATATAAAAATTTATATTCTAATATAGTTATAGTCGAATATTTTTATGATTGTTACTTTGTGGTTTGTGTATGTATGTGTGTGAGTGTGTGTTTACATATATATATATTTTTGTTAATCTACTTTACCTATGCAATTTTTTTTTTTTTTTTGTAAATTAGTTGTTTTTATTTTATTATTATATTATACTTATTATCATTATTATTATGATCATTACTTTGTGATTTGTGTATGAGTGTGTGTGTGTGTGAGTGTATGTATATATTTTTCATTTATACATTTCTTTTTGCTTAATCTACTATACCTATGTAAATAATTCAATCTATTTTATGAATTCTGGCCAGAAGATCTATATTTATTTGTAACATTAATGTTATTCTTAAGGGCCTATGTCCCAGAATAAAGTTCATTATTCTATTCTATTTTAAATATTTTATATAAATAAATATTATTATTATAGTTATTTGGAAGTTAAATTACTTATTTACTTGAATGGATTCCTTTCGTATAACTCTTGTATGCCAAAAAACCTAATCCAACACCAGACTTTTTGGCGAAATCAGGAGCCAAGAGTGGACTAATTACTCGCTTTCATTTATATTAAATTAATGCTTAATAAAGGTAGAAGTATTCCTAGAAGTGTCTGTAGCCCAGTAGATCTTTATTAAAACATTCAAATTTCTAATTTTAAAAAATAAATAAATCAAAAGGTTTTCATTTGCTTTACGAATTATTCATTACAATGAGTAAAGTTATATTGAAGTATATTTGCTAAAGGCAAAGATACCTACTAGGTGAAACCAAACGAGTGATCATCTTAAAAAAAAAAAAAAAAAAAAAAAATCAATTGATAGATTTGTTCAAAAATAAAAATGTTAATTATTTACGACTAATATCACTGATCATAGTGTAGATAAACTTTTATGCTATTTTTCAGTTTTATTATCACCTATTCAGGATATTTAGATACAATAAAATATTATGTAAATATAAGTAATGAAGTAAATATTCTAAAAAAAATAAAATAAACTAATACAACTACAATAGCCGGTTGTATTAAACAAATGTTTCAATTTTTAGTATTAATTTAAGTGAGAATCAGAATTAATTAATTGTTTAATTTATTATTAATTAATTTATTATTAATTTAAATTAATTGCTAGATAGCAATGTTCAATGAAATTCGGAAAACAAATACGGCATTTTCCTCGATAATAAATATAAGAATGTTTATCGATTAGCCGATAGATATTATAAAATACTTTGTTTGGAAATCAGACAGTAGTATAAAAACTATTAATGCAGTAATAAATTTTTGCTTAAGATAAACAATAAACCAATTATCTTAAAGACGTTCTAATTGTCTTCGAAACTTAAACTACAGAAAAAGTGGATAATGTCAAGTGCAAGAAAGAAAGTCCTAAAGAAAACTTATAATGAGACTTTAGCTGGACTTGGATAAGATTACTTCCTAAGCCCATTCTTAGTGAAAAGTTAAAGGTGAAGTTGAGAATTTTAAAAATCAAATTTTAGTTTATAATTGATGCTTCCAGTTACTGGTATAGCAAAATTCTGCTAAAAAAAAAACTCAGTAAAGCTCCTTCGCAAGTTTTATTGTATAAAAATCTACTTTTTTTTTTTAAAGAATAAAAATGGAAAAAGAAAAGAAAAAGAGTCAATTTAAAAAGAGACCGAACCGGTTTATTTTTGAAAACAAAAAGTTCCTCACAACAAAACACTTTTCTGCACCCCTTAGAAAAAATAATTGATTGTATTTGATGGAATTGAAAATTCTGCTTACAAATATGATTGTAATTATAAGTTATGACAACAAATAGCTTCACTCATCGTTCATAATATCTCAAAATAAGAATAGTAAAACAGAAATTACATAATGAAGTCGGATTTATTTCAATATAATCAGTAATGATTATAAAATGATTTTCAATTTATTTTATATTACATTCCTAAGCGAGAATAAGATGAATTGACATAAATAACATGAAAAAAAGGAAGGACATTGAAAGGACTGAAATATCCACAAAATAAAAAAGTTTAAATAGTCTAATTTGTTTTGAACAATCTTGAAAAGATGGATAGATAACTATAGGCTAAATTACACTGACAGAGTACAAGCTCCGCAACGCCGAATCGTGCAACTTTCTGAATTCCCCAGTGCCTACTAAATCTCTCTTTGGGAAAATATTAGAAACATTAGAAAAAATAAAATAAAGTTTTAGACTTAATTTTGTTCATTCCTATCTAACAATATTTTAATATTAAAATGTGTATTAGAATTATAGCTATTTTTAATATAAAATATTAAGAGCAGTAAATAATAGTGATGATAAAAACGATCAAACACATATATTTGCCTTTAGGTTGGACGAAAATAGAATATCGGCTGTTATTAAACGAACTATAAATCAGCTATTTAATTAATAATTAAGAGATGACATATTATGAGTTTCAAAGGAAGTTAATGAAGGAATTTTTAAATTATTGTGAAAACAACATATTTTAAGCTCACTCTTTTAAGACCATGGAATTAATATCATTAGAATTGGTGATCATTTTCGAAACCCTATTCTTGTTTTACTCGAATACTATTTAAAAAGCTGATATAAGAACAATCTAAATATTTTGATACTTTGTTAACATACCTTATAATAATAATATAGTGAATTAAATAATGGATAGTAGCAACAAAATAAAGTTCACGAACGAATTTTCAACTATATATTACGATTACGCAAATCTTATTATTATTATAAAAAAACATTATCGATGTGCAAAATCAATATAATAGGGAGAAGAGAACAATATTTATGACAGTTACAATTACTTTTATATTCTATTTGTTAATCGGGGTTAAAAAATAAAATCTGTATTTCGATACTCATATTGTTGCGATTTGAAAAACAAATATATATTTACTAAATGGATGGTAATTTTTGTTGCCCACGAAGTCTTGGGCTGGATACACATGGGTACGAAAGATGGATTTCAAAGCGGAAGATCACCAAGATAGATTCAGGAAACTAGTGAAAAATATTAAGGTTCGTGTAACAAAGAAGATGGAGGAAGAGGAAGACAATTATAATAACTTAGCGAACTCAATGGTTCGATGCCCCAAGTGTTTCTTACAACTGTCCAATTATCATAGTCCAAGCTCAAGCCGATATGATCAGACTTTTTTGGAATTCTATTCCTCACTTAGTTTCGCAACTTTACACCCCCATTGAGTCCTCGCGATGTTATCAACTCAAATATAAAGACATGATACAAGCTTCGTGATTCCGCGTTGTGTAACCTTCTGAATTCCCCAGTGGTTTCTGTCTTTAGACCAAATATTTTAAAAAGTAACTTATTCTCGAAAATCTTAAGCCGTTATTGGTGCTTCATAGTAAACGACCAAGTTGAACGTCCGTACAAAACCGTCGAGGATAAAATAGTTATACACATTTTAATCTTTAGATTTCTTGATAGAAACCGCGAGCTATGTCATTGCGCAACTTAATAATAACCCGCATTTCGCGCCTTTAACCGCGCTTTAATTTCTCTGCCTGTCCTGATCAATACATATCTTCAAGATCGTCACCATTTCTACTAGTAATCATATATTTCGTTTTATCTATATTTAGTTGAGGTCCCATCTCTTTACCGATGCCCATTATAGTATTTGTATTTAATTGTATTTTGTCCGTGTATTCGTCCTGTAGTACATTGACATCGGCGTACCCTAGTTACGGAATTTTACTAACCAGAATAAACATTTCACGCTACCCTTCACATTTTAATGAAATATTCTAATGCTAAATTTTATAAAACGGGTCCAAAAGAAATCCTGGTATCAAACCTCAAAAATCTCAGATTAATTATGACCGAATCCAACTTTATAGAATGTTTCGGACGTAAACATAGTAGCTACAAGACAAGGTTGATAAGATCAAAGTAAATACCGCTACAAGAAAGAGGATATGAGAGAAAACATTTAAAAATATAGACAGAAAAGAAAAAATACTTAAAAGTGATATAAGTATGGTCCACAGTTTTCCTGCATCGCAATAAGTAAACCAATAATAATATTTATAATCATAAATATCTAATATACGAAGTCCATAAAACCAGTCAGGACAAAATTATATTATTTTTGATGACAACATGATAATAATCAAATATCAATATAAGTGCACTAAATTAATATATAATTGAAATTAATATATTAGGGAAACCTCTACACAAACAACCCTTTAATAACCGGGGGACTAAAGGGCAAAGGAATGCAAATGTGCCACAGAGCAAGAGCCTACAAGATACCCAATACCCAGCCTCCATGTTCTCCCGGGCTTTAAAGGTAGAGCTTACTATTTATTTTGTGGTCGTTGACATTGGCTAAATTCCAATTAATTAATAACTAAATTGTTTCTCTTTTAAATGTATCTGTATTAAAATTTGTTTCAAGTATATTAAAAGTTTCCTCATTATTTCTGAATTATAGCTACATATCCATATCGCATTTTAAAATATAACGAAATATAAAAAGTATATTTAAAAGAGATCAAAGAGGACCATAAGAAGTTGTTTCCCAAACTAGTCATCCTTCTGATCAAGGAAAATACATAAACAAGTGGCAAAATATGTGGAATGCTACAAGATATAATAACTAAGGCTTTGGTATGTTGTACGTTTAGAAAAAGTCTTAATATCTAGTTATGAAAAGACCAAGGGGTTCTGAGCTCCAGAGAATTGTATTGGATTGTTTCACATGAAATGTCTGTTTTTATAGTTTCGGAAACACATAAAGGATTTTGCAGGTCTCTGTTGTTTTATGTTTACATATTTAAAGTAAACAGTTACTGATCCTCTACCTTTGTATTATAAGCTTCCAATCAATTACCCACTTTTTAGTATACCTCCAAATATGAACATGGAAGCTGAGGCCGCTAGAAATATTTGCAAGTCGTTTGGGGAAGGGGGTGTTAATGAACGGACCATTCGCCGTTAGTTTGCTAAGTTTTCAGCTGGGGATACCGACTTGGAAAACTTGCCGAGGAACACTCCGTCCGTAATAGACAACAATGTCCTCAAACATGCAGTAGAAGGAAACCCCTATCAAACAGTTGAAGGACTCTCAGCACAACTAAATGCAAGTGCATCTACCGTTTCCAGACATTTAAATTGTATTGGGAAAGTAAAAAAGCTCGATACATGGGTTTCAAAACATACCGTGCAAAAATTTAAAGAACTGGGCTACGAAGTCCTTCCGCACCTACCATATTCTCCCGACTTGTCTCCAACAGATTACCACCTGTTCAGGAATTTAGACAACTTTGTCAAAGGAAAACTTTTTGAAAATGATGATCAAGTGAAAAGTGCGTTTTCAGATTTTGTTTCACTTCAAAGATCAGAGTTTTTCAGTTCGGGAAAAAAAATTTGGTGTCACGTTGGGAAAAATGTGTGGAAAAAGAAGGTAAATACTTCAAATAAAATTATCGTGTTTTCATATCGTATTTTTAAAAAAAAATCCTTTACCTTGAAAAGGACATTTCATGTGACACAACCCAATAATTAAACGCACTGGATGTAAAGTTATCACTTTGGTTCCATCAGCACTTCAAGGAAGTCTTTTCTCACGAAAAATAACTACTAATTAATCGCTAATTAAATTCAAAATTAAAACATTTTCATTCATTTTACCACAAAATGGTTGGATAAAAGCTATGTTTTCCACGCCAGGTCAAACTAGCGCTCTATAACGCCGTCTATTTTGCCACTATCAATCATTTCCTTTAAGGTCTCACTTATTCAGATATTCAGGTATGGATTTCTCAAGGAACTTTGTATTTTGATTAAAAAAAAATAATTAATTAACATTTTTAGATAATCTGAAAACTATAAGTTTTAAAAACGCTAGATTCAGGAAAAATCTGTGTTTTAAATATTATTAATCAGTCACGTTACCTTAAGGAACTGCTTGAAATTGAAAGAAAGTGCTCCAGTGGGACAATATTTCGCAAAAAACAATTAATTAATAATTAAGAACAACATTTCATAGACTAAAATGAATAATTATGCAAAAAGGTTTATATATGATTAATGCATTAATATAAATCGGCAACCACGTGATTCCGATTTCAAAAGTATTGAGACTCCTATTTTTATCTTTTTCGTAAATGAACGTTGAAACCGTTAAATATAAAATGATATTTGTCGTGATTATTGGGTTCAGCTATTGTATACCTTCCTGTTAACATTATAAAGTGAGTAAAAACTCTTTAAAAACAGAACCAATAAGTCAAAAGCAAGTAAATTACATATTGATAGTAAGTTCCGAATACTTTTGACACTCACTGCATTTGTCACATTGTCAAAGACTGTCAATTGTCAACTGGAATTATAAAATTTTCACGATCGTAATACTTACCCTTACTTACTATTTCATATATAGGCAAGTGAAAGTCAAAATTATGTCTACCATTACCAGAATTGTATGAAAGTGATCTCACAGTCCTATTATTATTGTATATTAAAACAAATGAGACAGATGAATAAAAATTAACCATTACCAGAAAAAAATATTAGTTTTTAAGACTTACGATCGCAGCTGACAATGTCGAAAAACTTACCTGTAACAAAAAGTATTATGTTAGTACCAATGATTATATAATGGTTTTGAACAGAATATCAAATAATTTAATATTATTTAGACTAATATGGCCGAACTATGGCTTAATGTGTACACACTTTAATCTCCATGAATAGACTTAATGCAATCCTCACAACAACGTTTCGGCCTCTCGGCACTTATTAGATAATCGCATCGAGAATCAGGAAATAGAAACGAAAAAGAAATGAATGTACCTAAAAAGCGAAATAAATGATTACGTGGAGTTTCAGTACTAGCTCTAAGCTCTTATACTTCCACCCCAGTCTTGTAGGACGTGCCACATCTAGTTTATTTTATACCCTGTAGTTATCTCCCACTCCAATTAAGGGTACCCACTTTAGTGAGTGTTCTCACGGAAAGTCTCTTGACTCAAGTGTGTTATCTACTGAGCTATCTCCCCTCACTAACATAAATATGAAAAAGAAAGAAAACAAATATTATACATATCCTTTTTAAGTTAATGAAATAAGCTAAAAAAAATAAAATAATAACCACGCTCCAAATTATTACAAAATTGCTTATAATTTCAAAATAATTAAATTTATATCAAAGTTGCTATTCCTATCAAATAAACAGTTGTGCAGGAATTCAACTTATATTTTGAATTAGGTCAAATGTTCAATACGATAAAAGGATATAGGAGTTTCTAAAATAATCTGATAGCTAAAGAAAGACGATAAGCTATACTATCGGTTCTATTAAATCTGCGGACATTCCTTTTTTCCTTTTTTTTTTTTTTTTTTTTATACTTTCACTTACCCATATAGTAAGGGAAAGTATTGCAATCGTGAAATTTTTCTAATTCCAGTTTTTAACAGAAATACACGTTTTAAGGTCCAATGAGCCCGAAAAAAATCGGTGTGTGTAAGTGAACTCTAGCGCGTAAACAAAAAGTCCTGTGAAACTGAAATTTCATATTTAAGACAGCTATACACCCGAGATGTTGCATCAACTTTTTCATCAAAATCAGCTAACCAGAATAGCAACTTTATATCATGCGTTTTGCACCTTTTTACGATTTTCTCGAAAGGATTTTAGTTAAACTCGCTTTATCGATGTAAAATTTAATGGGCTTTAGTATCATGTAAGTTTCATTCTGACTGAAATAGTCTGATGAGGCTTAAATGACGATGTTTTAAATTTTCTTCCTCTAAAGTACCTTTAATTTTGTTGATTCTATAAAAATAACTTTATAATCTTGTTACCACTGATGAAAAACAGGTAAATATATGAATTCAATACACAACTAAAGGAAAAAACTGAAAAAATATATTTTTAATGAATTTTTTTGTTTTTGATCATAAGAACAGTAATATAATAATAATAATAATAATAATAATAATAGCTTAGCGAACCCGAAGGTTCGATGCCGATACCACCAAATTCCGCCTACACAGACTCGTCCAATGCTCACCATTCAAGCCCAAGCTCCCGAGATCAGCCTTAACGCAATCCTCCCATCTCCGCTTCGGCCTACCTTTCGGACGCCTACCAGTCGGATCAGCAAATATCAACTTTCTCGGAATCCGCTCGTCATCGAGCCCAACAACTTTACTCGCCCATTTGAGTCTCCGCGATGCAATCAGCTCAATTATATTCACAGGATGCAAGTTCCGCAATTCCGCGTTATGCAACCTTCTAAACTCCCCAGTGGCCTCATCTCTCTTTGGACCAAATATTTAAGAACAGTAATATACATGTATAATATACCGTTGGAAAGCTTGAGATTTTAGAAAAAATATTATCTCATACACACGCTTTTAAAAGTTTATAGAGAGGGATGAAAAGCCGATAAAACTAAGTGTTTATTTTAGATAATAATATAGTAGCTTTTTTAATAAAACACATGTTTCTAAAGAAATTCCATTTAATTAATTCTTTAATGGTTTCACTCATTTTTATCTCTTAACTGTATTTGAAATTTTTTTAATTGATTCTAAAAACGGAGGTAAGTGAAAGTTGTTTTTTTTTTTTTTTTTTTTTTTTTTTTTTTTTTTTTTTTTTTTTTTTTTTTGAACATAAGAACAGTAATATACATGTCTATTATACCGACTCATTCCTTTTTTATTTTATTGTGCATTAGAATAAATCAATGATATATTCTAAAGTAACATTAAAGATGACTACTAATCTTCTTCGTATCCTTGATATCCATGCACCTTCCAAAACCATCACCTTTCGTCGCCGACCTGCTCCCTGGATGAGTCAAGAAACTAAGGCCTAGAAAATAGACGTGAGGCTGCCCGCAGAGGCTTTCGACGTACAAGACTGACTGACGATTATCAGGCGTTTAGGGCACTCCATAACTTGACACAGACAACTATCAGACGAGCAAAATCCATTTATGTCCAAGAAGCCCTCTCCTCAGCTCCTGACTCTAAAACAAAATGGCAAATTCTCCGTAAGCTCTCGCTCTGCAAATCCTCCTCTTCACATGAACCTCAGATATCTCCCGATGAATTAAATTCCCATTTTTTATCCTCATCTTGTAATATTTCTTCTCTGCCTTCTCCTCAACCTTTTTTAGCTCCATTATTTGACCCAGACAATTTCTACTTCTCTGACATTTCTCCAAGCGACCTTATTTCCTCCATTATGAAATCTAGCACCAACTCCTATGGTTTTGATGGAATTCCTGTTAAAGTTAAAATTATGCCTTCCTGAAATCCTCCCCGCTCTCCTCTTTATATATAAAATCTCCCCAAAATTCAGTATTCCTTAGCTCTTGGAAAAAAACTTTAATCCATCCCATTAACAAAACCGCAAACTCTGTCCTTCCTAAAGATTATCGACCTATTTCCATCCTCTCTAATCTTTCGAAACCTCTCGAAAGAATAATCCAGAATCATATATCCGAATTCCTTGAAAAGTACAAGCTACTCGATCTCCAAATTTCCAAATCGATCCAATATGGATTTCGATCAGGCTTTTCCACACAATCCCCCTCTTTAAAATCACTAGTGACATACATACTGCTATGGACGACAAGAAACTCACTGTTTTAATACTTCTTGACTTCTTAAAAGCTTTCGATTACTTAGACTCCTCTATTCTTTTCACCAAACTAAAAGCACTATCCTTTTCCTACAGCGCTATTCGCTGGTTCCAATCACTCTTTTCTGGTCGAACCCAAGCCATTTACATCCCTAATCATCCTTTATCATCCTTCCTCGCCCTTTCGGCAGGTGTGGCCCAGGACACCAGCATCTCCCCTCTCCTCTTCAATTGTTACATCAATGATCTTCCTAATTCAATAGTCCATTGCCCCCACCACCTCTATGCCGATGATTTCTCCTTCCCTCCTTCCGAATTATCATCTGCGTTTGCCGCTATTCAGGAAGACCTAGATATAATCAGTGCCTGGGCAAACCTTGGCTCAGATTGGCTCCAACCCCCTCCTGGGATCCAACCCCACTTTTCCTACTTTATTCCTAAATGATCATCCTATTGCATTCAGTCCCTCTGTCAAAAACCTAGGAATTATTATTGACCAATCCCTATCCTGGAAACCCCATATTGCCCAAATCTCTTGCAAAGCCATAAGCACCCTAAAGTATTTCCATCGCTCCAGTCACCTTCTCCCCCAATCCACGCGTAATGGACATTAGAGGGTTTAGTACACCCCCAAAGCTCAATTCAATATGCCAAAATAATTCTGATAATTGTGACCTTAATGAGCTTTTTGTCATAGACTGCAAGTTTTGAACGTTTGTCAAATAAGTGTTATAGTAATCGGTATCTACAAGCAGTTTCTTGTCTTCAAATCTTGAGTGATGATTACATTTAAAGCGCTTGTCAAAATGGAGTCAAAGATAACGGATTTGTTCAACAGGAGTAACTGGGATATCACTAACAGCGATTCAGAAGCTCCAAAACGTGCAAAAGGCAATATCGTCGCTAACACTAGACGAATTTAATTTTTTTTGTTTATACATTTCATTATTTGCTGTGCATTTCTTAATCAGCACGGCGGACATACTTAATTTTATTTAGGTTTTTTTTTTTTTGTGTGTTTCCTTCGTCGATGAAAATGGTTCACTATTGAAAATAATTAACTAAAACTCAAATGGAATACCTGTGAATTTTATTTTAAGATTTTTTTCGGCTTGGCATTCTCTAACCTATTATTATCCCACTAGAATTTTTATATATAACTCTTAATATCATCTTAATAAATTACACAACGAAATGAAGGTTTATAAAAAAATAAAATAAAAAAAACTATCTGAAATAATGCCAAAAACCGAAGTTGGCGTGGGATGGTCGGATAATTAACAAATCGAAACGAGGATATAAGCGACATTCATGGACATTATGAAGATTAGGTGCGTAAGAGTTTCCTAAAAAGGGCGAAAACAAGCACATTAAGAAGGGAACATTAAAGATCCCTTTGGCTCGAGCCGCTGGCAGTGCCTTCTGAAAGAAAAACCTTATTTATGCGACAGGGTATAAAAACAACATCTGCACTGAAGACTATACCCCGGCTTTATATTCTTCTTTTTTTTTTTCTAAGTTGACGATGCTATGAAACCATTTACTACAAAATAAAAACGGAACCATGAAATAATCGTAATAGGCTTAACTGACATGCGATGGGGGCGACAGACGTATTTAATAATATAAAGGAGAGGTATTAGCTTTACATGACTAACCAAAAAAAATCAAATAAATTAAAATTATATATTACTAAAAGGAATTAGTACGGGTGGCGGTTGGTGAATGAAACAATTGAGAAGTTTCAACAGTTTATTTTTTGCCAACGTTTCAACCCCCATAGTGGGTCATCATCAGAGCGTGTTATAGGCGAATGGAAACTTTGTAGGTAAAATTATATATATACACACATTTGTTATTAAACGTTCACTAGTTAAAATGAGGGACCAAAAGAAAAGGTCTCACCTATTATTTCTAAAAATAAACTTACCATCTCTCTTATCATAGTTTTAATTATATAAAAAAAATATTAATTCGAAATCGTTAAGGAAAAAAATTGATGCGGGCAAAATACGACTTTCACTTACCTCGGTTGTTAAAATAATTTTAAGAAGTAATAAATAGAGTTCGAAAATGTAACAGAATTTTATAAAACAAGATGCTTAAATACTGGTCCCTCCCATTTTGCAATAGATAAATAAAGGCATAGAAGAAGCCCTTGAAAGATTACTAGTGCATCCAGCGCATATAGCAATCCTCTTTAGAATACCTCAGGGTAACAAAAGGACAAAATGTGACATCTATACATATTACATTTGTATTTGTATTTTGTTTGAAAATAAAACCAGAGGGTAAGAAAAAAAAAATAAATAAATAAAATAAAAAAATAAAGAATTGTATTTATTTTTGTTTGAAACATATGTTTGAGATGAAATAATACAAAAGTATTATCTACATCAAACAGTTAGTTTTATCAGCTTTTCATCACTTTCCATGACATTTGACAGCTTTGTGTGTAAAATTATATTCTTTCTAAAATTATCTAGCTTTCCAAAGGTATGTTGTACATCTATGCTACTGTTATGTTTATAAAACCAAAAAATCTTCTTTACTTATTTTTTAAAATCGTTCTAATTTTTAATTAACCTGTTTTTATTATTCTAAAAAAGATTATATGGTTATTTTTTTGGAATCTAGCAATGTTTTGCAAGGGGGGGGGGGACCTGGCTGAAAGGCTAGCGCTCTAGTCTCTCGCGCTTAATGTTGAGTTCGGATCCTAGTCCCCGCGGGGCTTTTATAAGCTCATAATAATATAAGAATTCACTCACAGACCCTCCCCCGGGTCTGTGAGACCCTTTAGTCTACTGGTGGCCACTCGCCATGACAATGACCCTACACCATAAAACTTCATCGAGATACGTGCGTATATTTCCTAGGAGAAAATACAGAAAACCACACCAGTTTAAGCCTTCACAAACATCATACGAAGACACAAATACTAAATTAAATAAAAAATCTGCTAATTTCGTACCTTAACCAAAACCAGGCAAACACTATAATTTCTTAAAAAGAACTGCACATGCCAAACAGAATCTGATTTGGAGGATTTTTCAACAAAATTGAGAAACATTAATTTATTTCAACTATTATTTTTAATTTTTAAAATGATATTATTAAAATTATTAATAATAATGGTATTATTATGATACTACCACTTCCATTTACTTGAGAAGGTTACATGAATATTAATCGATATTTCTCAATTTGATAAAAAAGATTTTTTCTAATATTTAATTACTCTCAAAATCAGATCGAATAGTTCTTTGTTTGTATTTTTTTTGGTTAATACATCTCCACTAATTCCTGTAATACATCATGACTTCGCGAATGTTCAAAAATGCGAAGAAATATCTTAGGCTTAATATTTACATTTATTATTTTAGAGTTTGAACTACTTTAGGGCTTTACTAAACCATCAAATTCATCCCGTCTCCAATCCTTACAATCCAGAATACTTCGGAAAATCCTCAATTCTCCTAATTCTGTCATGAATCACTCATCCATAAAAACCTAAATGTCCCCTTTTTTGCTGAAATGGTCCGAAGCAGGTACCAATCCTTTTTCGACAAACTCTATTCCCACTATAATCCACTACTTTCAAAATTTGCTACCTCTACTATCCCTGATAATCCTCCGAGGCGCCTGAAAAGAAGATGAACCCGAGACCTTCTGGTTTGGCATAGTTTTAGGAGATCTGCCAATTGGTAGTATCTCTACATGTGAATGATTACAGTATAATCTTGTATCATATTTACTAGATGTATTATACAGTAGTAAATATCAATAAATATATTTCAAAAAGTAGTTTTAAATTGAATTCAAACAATACAATACTTAAATTTACAGAAAAACATTTTATAATATTGTAAGAGGCTACCATAAACTACACATCAGTAGCACACGGAAAATAATAGTATTAAAAAAACAAAAAAAAACACCAGAATCCGAAAAATCAATATATTATGTCTTCTAATAGGATAGTTAATGGTATCTTTTTATGTGAATGATATTAATCCCTATGCACCTATTATTAATATTATTATGAACGTTATTTTTCAGTAAAGAAGAGCGCAGATTTGAAACACTAATAGGCTATCCAGAATAACTAACTATTTCAATGACATTTATTCTGTAATATTTCATTTTTTCGCATAACAAAAAAAAAAAAAAAAAAAAAAAAAAAAAAAAAAAAAAAAAAAACGCATAACAATGGAAACACACAGTATAAAAACAATTATTTCCATGAGCATGGTAAGTAAACTAGGTGAAAACAAAGTAAGAAACAACAATGATTTAAAATGTTCGTTAAAAAAAAAAAAGGAACATTTACTTCAGGTACCTAGGACAAACGTCAAACATAGAATTCTCATACTAGACTGAATAAACAATAAACTGCTCGTAGATACTATTTGTTACACTACATTCTCAACAAATGCTCAAAACGCCTTATTCAATGGAAAAAAAATCATTTATATAACCATTATTAGGCCTATTTTGTCCTACGTCTATGAGTTTTATGAATCTACAGAATCATCAATTCTTCTCGTATCTGATCCCCGTAAATCCTATTTACTTTGTTACTAATAAAATTACTATAAAGACTTAAATATCCCACGCTGACCGACACTATACTACCCACCTCTGCTTCACTGTATTTTCAGGGGTATATTGCATACCGGGAGGCTTGTCAACCCGGGGCTAACGAGGCCGTAGTGATTCTGGTTCGAGGAGATATCCCATCGAGGTTGGTACCCAACCCAGTAGCTTCTACAGAGGGTACTCATATAGTCACAGTAGATGTTCGATTAAAACAACGTTTTACTTTCTGTTGTGTCTATAGGAGACCCAAGGCTATATTAACATCTATGAAGCTATTGCTGCAGCACGCCCAGGATAAGAGTCGGTTTGTCATCTTAGGGGACTTCAACGCCCGGCACACTGCCTGGCTGTGCGGTAGCAACAATCCTATGGGTACCTATATCACCAAGACCAGGATGGCTGTCTTCCACCCCGGAGTGCACACCTTTAGGCATGCGGCCCGACCTGACTGGACATCCACACTTGACCTACTCCTGACCAGGGACCTTCACACTGTTACTGAGTGCCTAGCGCTCCCATACGGACCGTCGGACCACCGGCCTGTGCTATATGCCTTTGAGGGAACTCCAGCAACACCACCCGCGAGCAAGTTCCTCTTCCACAAGGCCGACTGGAAAGGATATAGGGCTAGTGTGGATGATACCCTACCAAAGATACAGTACTTAAGAACTGTTAAAGAGGTGCAGAAGGCGATCTCGGATATCACCACCACCGTCCATGTATCAGCCAATCTTACCATACCAAGGTTTAGTCCTCAGCCAAACGCCTTCAGGAAACCACCGAGCCACATTCTTGCTCTCATTGCACAAAGGAACAACCTGAGGAATATTTTCCACCGAACTTGTGACTACGGCTTGAAACCGGCCATCAATGCGATGACCCGGCAGATAGCCAGCCTCATGCGTGAATGGAAGACTTTCCTATGGCACGAGCAACTCCGTAGGACTCATGATGATCATCGTCAGTTCTGGAGACTTGTGAGGTCACACGTCACTAAGAGGAAGAGTGTACACCTTACATCAGGTGGCACCCTATTATCCCCTGAGGAACAGGCTGAACTCTTGGCCGATTCTTATAAGGCGAGGGAAGATGATCGGCTGTTAAATGCTCCCACACTACCTGCGGGAAGACCAACGTCCCCTAATGAAAAGAGGATATTCTCCACCTTCGGACAGCTTGAGTCGGTACTACGACGCACCAAGGGTAACAAGGCTTCGGGACTGGATGATATTCCGTATGTACTATTGAAGATGCTACCTCGGAGGGGTAAAGCCTTCTTATTAAACATTTTTAACTCCTGTATGCGGATCTCATACTTCCCCGATGACTGGAAGCAAGCGATCATAGTGCCGCTACTTAAGCCTGGGAAGAATGGAGACTCACCAGAGCATTATCGGCCTATCAGTCTCCTTTCGCATATGAGCAAGGTGTTCGAGAGGCTGATCCATCACCATCTGCTAGAGCACTGCAGTGAGGAGTCCATCATTCCACCAGAACAGACCGGGTTCTCACGAGGCGTAGCCTGCGATCATCATTTAGTGAAACTTCAAAGGCACACCATAGAGCGTATGACGAAGAACAATGAAGCCACGGCGTTCATCTCGCTGGACTGCACACAGGCGTTTGATTGTGTATCCCACGAGTTACTGCTTCGCCAGTTGGAAGACTATCGTTTTCCAGCTTCATTATGCCGATTGATCAGAAGCTACTTAAGCGGGAGATCCTTCGTCGTAAGGGTAGGCGATAAATTGTCAACTTCAAAGGACACCATTTGTGGGGTTCCTCAAGGTTCTGTATTGGGACCACTATTGTTTGTGATCTTTACAGCAAAAGTGATCTCAATGAAGCACCCAATGGCACTGGTAGCAGCCTACGCCGATGACATTGGCATCTATGCTTCTAGTATGAGACCGAAAAGGGCTCTCACCCTGGCACAAGGAGCATCGACCACTATTGTAGATGAGCTGAAGGAGATTGGCATTATGGTGAACCCGAAGAAGACAGATGCTATTGTCATGTCGTTCCAGAAGGGGAAGAGCGCTTTGCCCACTGATTTTAAAGTGAACGAGAGAACACTGCCAGTCTCTAATTCAATCCTCTACCTGGGCGTCACTCTAGATAGGCACCTCACCTTATCTAGTCACGTACGGGAACGACTCAAACTGGCCAGGAGAAAGAGCTATAGACTTAATCATCTACTCACGTCACCTCAGCTCTCACTGAGGCTGAAACTACAGATCTACAAGGCTATAATACGTCCGACTATGCTCTATGGTGCGCCCTTGATGCGGCATCTGTTTAAGTCCACTCTCAAACAATTACAGACGTTCCAGAACTCCATCCTTCGGCGGATTGTGAGAGGTACCAACTTACAGAGGGCCAGAAACCATATCCTTCATCAGGAATCAGTATTGCCAACAGTGCCTGAATATATCAGCCGGAGGCACATTAAATTTTTTGATGGGCTGAAGGCCTGTGCTAATCCATTATTTTCTGATATCACCCCACCACCCAAGCCTGGGAGGTGGCAAGGATCACTACCTCTCGTTGACGTTGTCGCCGAGGGAAGGAGTTCGGACTATGTCTGAACTCAATTTATTGCCAAAACCCTGAAGAATGGTCCCTCCCATTTTGCAATGGATAAATAAAGGCTTAGAAGAAGCCCTTGAAAGATTACTAGTGCATCCAGCGCATATAGCAATCCTCTTTAGAATACCTCCGGGTAACAGAAGGACAAATCTGACAGCTATACATATTATATTTGTATTTGTATTTTGTTCGAAAATAAAACCAGAGGGTAAGAAAAAAAAAAAAAATAAAATAAATAAATAAAAAAAAAAAAAAAAAAATATCCCATTTCAATAATTGGACGTCATTATTGATACAGTTCAAACGTATCATAGTTTCACATAAGTTCATACTCGTGAATATTATTTTTGTGTGGTAACAAGCCACAAAACCTATCGCTTAGCATTAAGTAGCATTACCATCAAACCAATCAAACCAGATCAACAAGACCAGAAGATCATCAGCAGCCGAAGAAGAAGGATCTTTCCAGACTCAGAAGACTTCACCTCTTTGCTTAGATAGCACCTGCACGCTGTTGGGGTCCACACTTATCTCGTTGAAATAACCTCAGCAGCTAGGGTAGCGTTGCTCTGGCAAAGCCCCCCTCTTCTACCAATCCCTCGCTATGGCCACCTCACTCCCAGGACCTTCTGGCGAAAGTCAGATGGAAGCGGTTGAAGAGAATGCCAGAGGAGAGAAAAGGGTCGCCTGTGACGGGGAAGGGGACTTTATTCCTGTCCCTAAGAAACATGTGTTGCCCCTCAGGACGGAAGTCAGACGCCTTCCTCCTACTGTTGTGGCCAACCGGTATGAGCCGATAGCGCCGCAGAAGACTGCAAGGACTCCTAAGGCTAGGCTCCCGCCTCCCATAGTTATATGCCCACCTCTATCACAGAGGATATTGCATGAGAACCTCAAGTCGGTGAATATCACCGACTTCACTACAAACACGTCTACTAAAGAGACGCGTTTGTACGTGAGAACGTACCAGGACCATGCTGCTGCCACCAAAGTTCTTAGTGAGGACCAGAACGTACAGTTCCACTCCTTTGCCCCACGTGGCACAAAACGATCAAAAAAGTTTGTAGTTTACGGCTTTGACGCTTTTTTTTTTACGCTTTTGTTGGAGGGCTTCCGATTGGCTAGGCAGCTCACCAAGAGGATCGGGAATGATACCATCCCGGTCGAAGGCATACTAGTGGTCACCGACCATACAGTAAAGCTTGAGACGCTGAAGAACCTGAGACATGTGAACCAGGTGAGGATTAGGGTCGTCAAGTTTAAAGAAGATGGCTGCCCAGCACAGTGCCGCAACTGCCAGAAGTTCGGCCATGTGATGAAGTACTGCGACAGGACAGTCGTGTGCCCATGGTGTTCCGGCACACACGTTGAGAGCCAGTGCCCCAAGAAAAAGAATCAGGTGAAGTGTGCAAACTGCGGCGGACCCCATGTCGCATCCGCCCGAGAGTGCCCGAAACGACTTGAACTCCTCAAGCAAAGAAGAGCTCCAGTCGAAGAAATCGTCGCCAACTCCATGAGACCTTCAAGAACAGTGCAGCAGGGCGTATCTTACTCACATCTCATTGGAGGGTCTGCGGGCCAACCACAGGCGACCACCTCCCACCACCACCAGGCTCCCCACCACCAGGCCCCCCACCACCAGGAGCCAGTACCTTCAGCGCAGCCAGCTCCAGCTCAGTCGGTTCCAGGACAGCAGCAGGACATCATCTCTCTCATCAGCCTCATGACGCAGCTGCTTCAAGAAATCAGAACTGAGAGGAGGTGCAAGTGCACTGTGAATAAAGGCTTAAGCCCTAGTGCATAAAGCGCCTCCAGCGCATGATGTATAATAAACCTTAAAATGCCTCCGGGCAAAAAAAGGACCAAAAATTGTAAAAATGTACATAGTTATAAGTGTATAAATATGTTGTAAATAGTTGAAAATAAATTTTGGAGGGTTAGAAAAAAAAAAAAATAAAAAAATAAAATATCCCATTTGAAAATGGGATATTTAAGTCTTTATAGTAATCCCATAAAGACGTCCGGGAACGACTCAAACTGGCCAGGAGAAAGAGCTATAGACTTAATCATCTACTCACGTCACCTCAGCTCTCACTGAGGCTGAAACTACAGATCTACAAGGCTATAATACGTCCGACTATGCTCTATGGTGCGCCCTTGATACGGCATCTGTTTAAGTCCACTCTCAAACAATTACAGACGTTCCAGAACTCCATCCTTCGGCGGATTGTCAGAGGTACCAACTTACAGAGGGCCAGAAACCATATCCTTCATCAGGAGTTAGTATTGCCAACAGTGCCTGAATATATCAGCCGGAGGCACATTAAATTTTTTGATGGGCTGAAGGCCTGTGCTAATCCATTATTTTCTGATATCACCCCACCACCCAAGCCTGGGAGGTGGCAAGGATCACTACCTCTCGTTGACGTTGTCGCCGAGGGAAGGAGTTCGGACTATGTCTGAACTCAATTTATTGCCAAAACCCTGAAGAATGGTCCCTCCCATTTTGCAATGGATAAATACAGCTTAGAAGAAGCCCTTGAAAGATTACTAGTGCATCCAGCGCATATAGCAATCCTCTTTAGAATACCTCCGGGTAACAGAAGGACAAATCTGACAGCTATACATATTACATTTGTATTTGTATTTTGTTCGAAAATAAAACCAGAGGGTAAGAAAAAAAAAAAAAAAAAAAAAAAAAAAAAAAAATATATATATATATATATATATATATATATATATATATATCCCATTAGTTAAAGACAGCCCGAAATAGATATACCTATTTTACTTCCCAACGCCCAAACAAAACAAATCCAATTGTTCGTAACCTATCATCGCTATGCATTCCTGAAAATCCAAATAAGATAGCCACGAGACCTCCTATCTTAAACTAGACATGAACGTGCTACCGATGAGTAGTTTCTTTACAAGACAATCATGTGTTTTAATCATTTAATTATTAATTAATTATCGTTAAAGTATTTTCTTGTGATCTATCAGTTTTAAATATCGTTTAATCATAAAGAATAAAAATAATTAAAACTAACGGTTAATTGATGTATTGTAAAAGAACTATCATTAGACTATAGAAGGGATTTGGTGCTCGACCGAGCACTATCAAAGCATGCACTCCCTCAATAGCTTCCCTGCCTTCTCTATTCTACCTTCCAGTCTCTTCAAGACACTTCAACTAAGGGTCTGGGGTTTTCTTAGAAGTGCTGAGTCGAGTAGTTTAAATTAACTTGGAATAAAGTAAACAGATATTTTACATTAACAATAGATAAAAATCTTTCTTTAAAAAAAAAGATAAATTTCCAGAGTTCGGAAATCAATAAATATATTCTATTCCAATAACTCTGTTCTTTAAAATTAAGTACGCTATACTATTATTATGTATACACTTTAGTCCTTTTTATTACTTATTAATTGTAATGTTAAAAGGTGTCATAGTTTAACTTTTAAATATTGTATTTCGAAGGAAGGAAGCCGGCGGTATGTTTATATAAAAACAGTATTAATTTGTTTACGCCTTTAACAATACGCCGGCTTATCTTTCTCGCTAGTTGTTTTTGGACGCTTACGGACACAGGAGTACCTACAGTCTCCATTCTAATATTCCTGCGGGAATATTTTCTTCTTCGCTCTGTGTGCCGACGGTCTGAACGCGTACAGCAACTATCACGCTTTTTACAATTGAACTCCTAAGTACTCTTTTTCTTTGTCTTTTTTTATCCTTGCGTCAGTTTTAAGATTTTAGTTTTTACAGCTTTATACAGTTTATTTTAATTTTATTTTGTAACTTTATTTTTTTTTCTTTGTTTTGTAAATAGATTAAATATTTTGTTTTTATGTTCATTTGTTTAGTTTTTATTCATTTCGTTTACCTGTTATTTACTGTTTGTTTAATGTATTTATTTTAATATTATTTTATATATATCGTATTTCAAATGTAGGTCATACAATGCAATCCGGCAGATTTTTTAAAAAAATTAAATCTTTCCATTTGAAGTCTCTAACATTGAGACAGATTGGTGGATGAAACATATATATATATATATATATATATATATATATATATATATATATATATATATATATATATATATATAAGCTAATAAACTGAAAAATTCCTTTCATACTTTTTTTTTCAAAAATCCTAAATGCTTCTTGTTTAGTTATCAACGGCAGAAGCCATGAAGACCTCAATATCCTATTAGTTGCTGATTTAGCCCAAAATGGATATACCTCTTTGTATTACAAACTGTCTGTTTACCAAAACCCACTTGTCGGTTACCTCGCAACACCATCGCTCCATGTGTACCTGATAACCCTCCAAGGTGCCTGAAAAAGACGATTGTCACGGAACCTTTTAAACTAAATGAAATGTTGAATTGTAATTAGTCCGTAGTTTGTTTACCAAGACTTTTTCTTTTTTAAGCCCGTAATTGTACTAAATCAAATTTATTTATAGTATTTATTTTTTATACAGTTGTAAATTTCAATAAAAAATAAATAAAATAAAACATAATACTGCTTACAAAAAGTGACGAAAATCTAAAGATAAATAGAGAAATTTGACAATAATCTCAGAGCAAAATAAAAATAATTACTGGATTGCTGTAAACTAAAAAAAAAATAAGAAGGAAAATAACACAATGTAAACAGATCAAGAGAGGAGAAAACATCACAAACCAACAACTTCGGGTACCTACTTTAGAAAGGCTGGATGAGCCCAAGGAGATTAATCCTTCTCAAGGCTGAGATAAAATGTGAAATTATCTGGACACACTCACAATAAAACCGAGGATCCGAAAAAAGATGTATTATAGTTCCTATACAATGGGCCACGCCTCCCTTATAAGCCATTTATTTGGATTTGACCAAAAAGATCGAAATATAATATAATCTTTTGAAACTTATAATCATATATACCCTTCATTTTACTAGTGTTTATTTATTTGTATCTCAATACTCCATTTACCTCAAAATGTTCAAAGAGTTTTTATATATATCATATATATATATGATCTATGACTTCTCTCCTAGCTCAGAATAGGTTTTTTTTTTTACTTTTGCCATTGTTTCAGAATATTTTGCGCCTAAAAAACTCTTTGAACATTTTGAGGTAAATGGAGTATTGAGATACAAATAAATAAACACTAGTAAAATGAAGGGTATATATGATTATAAGTTATATATATATATATATATATATATATATATATATATAGATATATATATAGAAATATAATACTAACCTAACCCAACCAGATATGTTTAAGCATAATTTATAAAAAAGTTCTCCCGATGATTCATTGGATATTAATTAAAAAAAAAAAAGTTTTGAAAATTTTTCAACATTCAAGTGTATTGGGAATTATTTGATTCCAGACAAATTTACAACTTTTTTTTTCTCTATTAAAATTCAAGGAATTACCGACTTTATTATAAATTATGCTGAAACATCTGAAATAAGGTTAGGTTAGTCGTAAAAATAAACATTTCTACAATAGTTTCATAAAAACCAAAAAAATAAAGGATCAAAGCTTATAAAAAAATAATAAAAAATCAAATGATATAAACATAATCATTTTATTCAAAAGGACATAGAATTATTTACAAAAATAAACCAATAGCTAAATTTAGCCATTGCCAATTCGTGTACTATCACTATGGGTGGGTACAGGCGTCAACGATAAATTATTAGTTAAATTTTCCACCTCTAGCAAGAGTAGCGTAAGTAATTTAATCGAAATCTGAGAATTATAATAATATTAAATCAATCTTCTAAATTTTATGATACCATAATAGGGATGTTAATACCGTAAATTACGTAGAAATACAGATAAATTCTATATTTATTAAAGTTGTCTTATGTTAATTAAAATTTATAACTAATAATGTAAATAGTTAAAAACAAAGGTCTTCATCGCCATTATACTTTGATAAAAACAACTAAAATCAATCATTACAGTTGATTTTTGTAACAATAAAAATAAATGAAAGTATTACAAAATAAAATATACTTTTTATACAATAATAAACCCTAGTGGATGAAGATCCTCGATGTTACTAAATAAATTAATAAGGTACATTAACAATTACAAAGAACTTGGAAGGTTAAAATAGTTCAAGGGAAAATTTAATTTTCTGCAATCAAGATTCAAAAAATCTTTCCTGAAATATGAGTAGTAGTGTAGGGGTATTATATATCGTTAGGAAGTGCAAGTTTTTGAAAATGTAATACGTCACTTGACCATCTCCCCATCCATTATCTGAACGAAAATCCTTTCACGCCAATAATGTATGTTTCACGTTAAAATAACATCAGAAACGTTTTTTCAATTATGCTAATGATTAAATATGATAATGAATAGACTTAGACCTTATAATATAAAACGTAAACAATTCATTTATCAAAGAATTAGTTAACATTACACGTAAGGGATACTAAACAAATACATTGGATAAGAGATTAATAAAATCTTAAGAAAATATACACGTACTTTATACTGTATTTACCATCGATTCAGTCATCCTAGTGACTTGAGCAATAATAAAAAATACTAGCAACAAAGAAAACTTTTTTTTAATTTTTTTTTTATTTACTACTGAATTACAATTCAACAAGTAATAGTACAGTAAAATGGGGTTTGTAGGAGAAATCAACAATCGATAAAATCGATTGCAAACATATGTTTTTGTCGGAGAAATCAACAATCGATAAAATCGATTGCAAAACATATGTTTTCATAAAACTTTGGGAAGGTTAAAAAAAAGTTTATATGGTTGTGTAAAATAATAAAGTGCTTTAGTAAGATCTCTCTTCATTCATAAAATACATCAACCCCCCTACAATTGGTGACCCCGAATTTTTGAACCAAAATGAAGCAGCCTCAAGATCAAAATATCGACCAAGCCCAAATGCTAACTGCTCAAAATACTGAGGTAAGCCGTATTTCTATGATTGTTTATTTCTCCTACAGGATAAATAGGAACAGAGGTGTAAAAGGGAACAAAACTTCAATATTATTTCAAAGTTATTTGAATGCCACTTACTTTACCGTAAAGTAGAACTAATTTTGGTGTTAATGGTTGGGCACCCTGTAAATAATACGATTATATGGTTTTGTACTGGTTTATACGAAATTATAAGGTTTTAGTACCTGATGATAAAGGATACATCGGTTAGTTAAATATCATAGTATATATTTATTCAGTCACTTTACATTCTGTCTGTCAAGATATTGGTAATTGGGATTAAAGATTTATTCACAATCACAAGTTTTCTAATTTTCATGGATTCTCTTTCCGCTTTAATGGCATTATGTGACATCTATACACATACACAAAATATAGATATATACAAAATATATGGAATATAAACAAAGAAAAAAAATCTGCTATAAAATGATAGAGCTGAACAATTTCCAAATAAATAAAATAAATGAATTAATCCATCACTCTTGGACTTTGATAAAATAAAAAAATATTGTCTTACGTTGAAAGGATAGTGGATTAACAATTTTATATTTAGCGTGCGTCTCTTTGGGATCTTAGACTGTGTTGGAAAAGATGGGATTTGAATGAGAGGAGGGAAGAAGCATGGCGAATATGATTAGGTAGGGAATTCCAGAGAGATGCAGATCGGATATAAAAGGAATTATCAAAAGATTTGGTCCTATAGGTAGTAATGCAAAGGTCAGAATAGCGTGATCTGGTTTCAAGTGAGTGAATTGAGGATTTGAGGAGGATGTTGAGATTTAATGACTTGGTAGAGGTATTATTGTAACTATTGTTAAAATCGATTATCGGTTGTATCTTAAACCTCCATGATATAGTTGTCCATGGAGAATCAAAAGATGAATGTGCAGCCAACTTGGACACCTGTCTTAAACAACTTCAAAAATTCAATCTACGCCTAAACCAGCGAAAGTGTGTCCTGTTTCAGGAAGAAATTGACTTCCTAGGCCATGTTGTCAAGCACAACACGATATCAAAAGCACCATCGAAAATTGCTGCGATCGTAAACATGCCTAGACCAACAAATGTTGAAGCTCTTCGACGATTTCTTGGTATGGTCACATATTATTCTCGCTTTATCCAAAACGCTTCAACTCTCACAGCGCCGCTACGTGACCTCTTAAAAACCAACAATAGTTTTAAATGGCTAGCAAAACATGAAGCTGCTTTTCTTCGTTTGAAGCAAGAAATTTCGAGCGATACGGTATTAACTCCGTTTGATCCACAACTGCCAGTTCAATTAGCATGTGATGCAAGTCCACATGGAGTGGCGGGTATCCTTTCTCACATCGTGGGAGGAGTAGAACATCCCATTGCATTTGCCTCCAGATCCTTAACTCCAGCCGAACAAGGATATTCACAACTCGACCGTGAGGCACTAGCTATAATTTTTTCAGTGGATCACTTCTATCAGTATCTATTTTCACGACCTTTTACACTGGTAACCGACAACCAGCCTCTCGTGCGAATTTTTCACCAGAACTCAAAAATACCAAAGATGACTTCCGCTAGATTGCAACGATATGCTGCTTTTCTTTCTGGATTCAACTATTCTCTGAAATTCAAGAAAGGCGAACAAAACTCAAACGTCGACTGTCTATCTAGAGCCCCAATCAATCCATTACATGATCGTACGGACACAAGCCATAAATACCCAAAAATGATGTTAAACTTTTAAATCTTTTAGTAGTTGAATTGTTAGAATTGTTTTAATTGTTGATTTTAAATATTTGACCTTTAACTTTTAAGTGTAAAATTTTGGGAAGAGGTAAACTACTTACAGCATAAAAAATGAATACAAGAAATGACAAAAAAGAGTCGAACACCACTACTAACCCCAAGAAGGAGTCCGCCAAACAGAGACCCACCAGTAGGACCAAGACAGAAGACATCAGAAAATTGATAAAAGATCTCGTAGCTATTGAAAAGTCAAAATATGACTCTACAGGAGACGTCTCAAGCGTAGAAGCAATGCTGGACACGCTAACCTATGAAAAGATCACCAAAATGCACAAAGAAAGTGGAGAGAAACTATCCCTGGCCGAATATGTCAAAGTTCTTATACCTGAGATATCAAAGACTTCAGCTTACAAAATTGATCCAAAATCCTCTTCATTGTTTAAGAATCCAATTCAGTCAGGAAGCAATCAGACTCGAGATAATCCATCAGAAGAAGTGATGGTCGTGACGGAAGAGAAGGAGGCGGAGCCAACAACCGAAGACTGTCCAAATGAAAAAATGTATCCTCCTCTGCCTGCTCCAGCCCATCCGCAAGAGGACACGGCAGACCCTACTGTTGCGGACGAAATTGAAGCTCCAAATCTCGAAGGATTAAGACAAGATCAAGCTCCTGAACTTCGAAGATCAAGCCGCCAAACTCGCCCACCAAAGTATCTGAACGACTACGTGGTTGGCCGAATTAGCGTGGGAGGACTATTGTAACTATTGTTAAAATCGATTATCGGTTGTATCTTAAACCTCCTTGCAATAACCTATTAATCTTGTTATAACTTTTAATTATATCAATAAAGAAGTGTTTTTGTTTCAAGTATATTACGAATTATTACCATTAGTCACAACAGGTATGTCCCTAGGAAATATTGTCTACGTATTGAAGGTAGAAGCCACTTCAAATGTATAAGTGGGTTGCTGGCGACTTCCTGAAGGTACCGAAGATAAATCTTATAAACATATTCATAATCCGCTTGAGTCTGTCATCAAGTACAGTCAAGAAGCCTCCATATACCTCAAAGCAATAATCTAAGTGGGAGAAAATAAGCGAGGAAACCAACATCCTACGGGTGGGAAATGGGAGGAGATGACGGGAGCGATGGAAGTACTTAAGAGTACTTATAGTTCGTCTGAAAATTTGAGCAATGTGAGGTTTCCAGAAAAGGTTTTGGTCTTTAGTAATACCGAGGTTTTTGACAGTGGAACTAAAGGTAATTGGGTGATCATTTAGGAAACGTAGGAAATGTAGTATTGGCTCTGAGGAGGGAATTGGAACCTATTAGGATAGCCTGGGTTTTCATAGCATTTAACCTTAGTTTATTATGGGTTGCCCAGGAACTGATTCTATCAAGGTCTTCCTGAATTTTGGTAAATGCTACTAATAACTCAGAAGGAGTGAAAGATAGGTAGATCTGAAAGTCGTCAGCATATAAATGATCGGAGCAGTGAAGGATTGAATTGGGAAGATCATTCATATAGGAATTGAATATATATATATATATAATATATATATATATAATATATATATATATATATATATATATATATATATGTGTGTGTGTGTGTGTGTGTGTGTGTGTGTGTGTGTGTGCGTGTGTGTGTACATTTATATATTTCTATTAAATTCTAGGAAGACATAATTGTTATATTTATATTAAATACTAACATTCAATTATATTAGATTTTAAAGATAGCACAAACAACTGTCTGATGAGCCTGATAAAAGTAAAGTTTTATAATTACATTAACGGTAATAAATAACATAATACTAAACAAAACAAAAGCGATGAATAATTTAATAAATGTAAACAAAGTTCCTTAATCGGATAAGTCTGAATAATGTAGAGTGGATAAGAACTACATCACCCTCTTCCATATTAAGGAGAAGTGGGGAACTCGGTCCCTAACCCCTGGACTGGTGCCAGCAAAACGAAAAAAAAAAAAAAAAGAAGGCTTTATGTCGTCTGGTTGTCTGCAAATGCAAGGGAGAAGCTTTTAAGGAATATTTATTTAGAGCATCCGCAATTCTTGATATCTAATGTGCACAGAACTATTTCGATGACAAAGGATGGCTCCTCTAAGGCAAAATGGGTGTATCATTTTACATAGCAACTGGGACGTTTTCCTAGTCCACCTCATTGAATAAATATATTTTTACGTATTTTTGCCCCAAGAAATTTCCTATTCATGTTTATAGTGAACTATCAGTGAATACACCTAGTAATGTTGATTTATTTTCACCTAACTCTATATGAAATAAATATTAAGTAAAAGGATTGTGAACGACTTTTTTTAATTTAATTTTTTATTTCAAATTTTTACCAGAAATACACATTTAAAGTCCCTTCAGTCCAAATGGCCAAGTCCCGAAAAATAATCGCGATTTATTATTTTAAAACCTGCCAATCAGAAGAGCTACTTTAAACAATGCTTCTGCACCTTTTTACGATATTCTAAAAACGGCTCTAATTAAATAATTATAATTAAAGTCGCTATAGCGATGTAAAATTTAATAGGCTTTATTATCATGCAGGTTCCATTCCGATTGAAATATCCTGACAAGGCTTAAATGCCGAATTTTAGAATTTGCTTTCCCTAAAGTACCTTTATGGTTGTAGATTAGAAATAAATTAACCACATTATCATATTAGCCTTGATAAAAAAATAGCTAAACGTTATAACTAAAATAGGTTTTTTTTTTCCCCTCGAACCTAAGAATAGCAATATAGATATAAAATATTCCGTTGAAAAGCTAATGATAAAAAAAAAAAAAAAAAAAAAAAAATGTATTATATACAATGTTGTAGATGGCAATGGAGAGGGACGAAAAGCTATAATAATAACACGGAGGGAAATTCGTAGATAATAATGCAATTTGGATTGTTAGATTATTTTGACACGCATGTTTCCACTGTATTACTCGAAAATTAAGGTTGAGGATCCAAGACAAAGGAATGGAATACCGCAATGGAAAAGATGCAAGTCTTATGGCCATACTAGAACGTATTGCAATTTGAAGCCGAGATGCGTTAAGTATACTGGAACTCACCAGTAAAAAGCCTGAAGAACATCTTCCTAAATGTGCCCTATGTGAGGTATCTTATTCAGCAAATTACAGAGGTTGATGAATCCATAAGAAGCTAAAATAACTTCGTCTTCCCCCACTGGCAAGGAACACTGAATTTTATGAAGCTAATAAGCAGCAGATAGGAGTGGCTGAAAAACCTACAATGATCCGGAAAGAAGCATGTATTTAAGAACCTTACAAACGTTGATCATACAAACATTACCTACTTACTCACATGCAATAAAAAAGTCTGATGAAGAGCCGGAAATAATAACGTTATCAAACGTTCCTAACACACATAATTAAAAAATCGTTTCTCAACACTAATATCGTTGCTTAGTTCACTAGTGCAACATGTCATTCCAATGACCTCTCATTTAGACTGATTATTTGGATTTCGGATGGCTAACTATCCCGTAACAATGGACTAGAAATTATTTCAGCTGACAATGACACAGACGTTGCTTAGCTCACTGAAACTCATTTGACGCAGATAATGCAGTTCCACATACCGTCCAACGTCACCTACAGGACTGACCATACTTGGAGTGGTTGATAACTGGGGATGAAAAGTTGATCCTGTACAACATAGTTTCACTTATTTCAGGCCCATAAAAACTCTCTTAAAACTCGCTCGAAATGCAAAATGCATATAGAGGAGCTCATTACTAACAATCGTAAACTCATTTACATCACTATTATCAGACCTATTTGGACATATGAAATAGAGCTTTGAGGCTTTACGTTTAGCAAGCCTCTAATTCCTCCCGCATCCAATCTTTACTATCAAAAATCCTAAATGCCACTTATTTTGTTACTAATCAACACCTCTATAATGACCTTAACATCCCATTCATGTAGACCTAGCCCGTAATAGATATACCGCTTTTCATTCCAAACTTCCTCTCCACACAAACCCACTTGTTCGTAATCTATCTTTCTTAGATATTTCAGATAACCAGCCGAGACGAACGAAAAGAACGTGGCTTCGGGACCGATTGCCTTAAAATAGTGAAGTGCTACCACAGGGTAGTTCTTTCTCAAGACATTTTTAGGACTTTTCTTCAACCTGCATATTTACTTATTGTGTTTGTATAATACAGTTGTAAATTACATTAAAAAATATATATATTTTAATCACATAATAGTAATTAAATAAAAAATGTTTTAAACGTGAACTGGAATAGAAGGGGTAGAAAAGAGATTATAATGATTAAATATAGTTAAAAGAAAACGATGACCAGAACTTATGATAAGTATAGTAAGTAAAGGAGGTATTTATTATTTTTTTATCAAAGTAATAAATCTATTAAACAAAGTGAAAAAAGTTGATGGGCAATCCGTGCCAGCTCCTTCTAAATCTTCACTCCATCCGGAATCTGAGGTGGAAGAGTGATTGATGACTGGAATCAGGCACAAATCAATTTAACTCTGCCAAGTTGAGACATCTTCAATCCTCCTTAGCAGGCTGGTTACCACACAAACACGACCACTGACTTTAGAACAGCATGTAATATATTCAGTTTAGATCAACTTTGCCACTGATATAGATCGATAAACATTACGTAGTTGTAAAGCTATAACGGTTAATCGCAATTAAAAACGGTCGCTTATTTTGTACTTCCTTCAGCAACTTAACACCTATAAGTTATACGTTTTCAAATGTTGAAACAAGGAGAAAAAAAATAGAATAATACATACACATTCAATCAAAAAGGTAGATAACAATTTATTACAATTACAATTATTACAACAACTATATTAACAATTATTACAATTATTATTTACAATTATTATTACAATTATTATTATTATTATTACAATTATTATTATTATAATTTATTATTACAATTATTATTAACATTATTACAATTACAATTACATATACAATTTATAACAATTTATTTATACATTTATTTACCCCTGTTGTTAAAATAAATTTAAAGTTTAAAAAAAATACAGTTAAACATAAAAAAAATAGGTCCAAGGAATAATTATATTGAGTTTATTTAGAAACGTATGTTTTGTTAAATAATCTATAATACTATCATATCCAAAAATCAGTATTTTTTTCTAAGATATTTAGTTTTCTATATGCAACATTATTACTGTTACATAAAATAATATTTTAGCTCTTTCTGTGTTAATTGTATATCGAATTCGTTTAACTTGTATTTATAATTCACGTGTCACGATGGATGTTCGCAATGAACTGTAAAATTACTGAACCGAATTTGATGAAAATTCGTAAGTATCTGTTATTTGGTCCAACTTAAAAGAGAGAGAAGTTTTTGTCTTTATTATTTACCTCAATATTTGTTTTTGCAAATTCAATTTTCATTATACGACAGTAGTGTCTACTTATAGGTTAGTTCATTAAGTTATTAATAGATGGCTCTGCCTTTGCAACAATAAAAAAATACAATAAAAAAATAGTAATATTTTACTGCATACGAATGTTGTATCGATAAATTAATGTACAGTAGGCCTACCACGAATTATTTCCGAAGTTTATTCTCTGTGTCCCTCTTGTAACTTTTTTCATAAGTACAATACAGGTAGAAACCTTCGAATAACATTCGTAGTAGGCCTACTGTACATTAATTTATCGGTACAACATTCGTATACAGTAAAATATTTTTTAATTTTTTTTTTTTTGTATAGTAAGATAACATTCAGATGTACACATTCATATCATCTTTATCATTACTCATTCATATCATTCCAGTGATTGAACGAAAACTGAACGCCCCAGTGTTACATTGAACATGGCAGTTGATAACTTCGTATAATTAAAAATACGACTGTTTACATTTTACGTTATATTTGTTTATGTTCACGACATAACCATACTATTTTACTGATCTCTAAATGATTTTTATAATTCTACTGTGTATTCAGCTTTAATTGTGCAGTGTATCATTTGGATATTATTATTATTTTTATTATACAAATGATAGTGTATACGCTGGGCTATCCGTGAAAGAATAGTACTTCCAAGTGACAACTCAAAATTTAGGGTGGTTCTATTGAAATAAATCAGTGGACTGTATAGATTTAAATTAAATAAAAATAATGGAAGCAACGACGAATCACAATACATTTAATACAATGAAATACATATAAACAAGATAAGAAACAAATTAACCTAATAAATTTATATAAGAAAAAAATTAACCTAATTATAAATAAACAGCTGTAAGAAAATGCAGGAAACAAAATAAATCTAATTAAAATATTGTAGAAAATAGAAGAAACAAACTTAACTAATTAATGCTTAAAGATGTAAAAAAAAAAACTAGTTATCAAAATTAAACAGTTTCTTGAATAAGAATTAAGAAATTAAAAGTTCCATTAATAGATAAGCTATATTCACGTGAAAAAGTCCAGTTG
This sequence comes from Piezodorus guildinii, assembly GCA_023052935.1. Lineage (NCBI taxonomy): Eukaryota > Metazoa > Arthropoda > Insecta > Hemiptera > Pentatomidae > Piezodorus > Piezodorus guildinii. The sequence continues at coordinate 72,169,713 of CM041293.1, forward strand.
CGTATTGTAGAAAATCTCCGCAGGGCGGCTTGGATGAACTTCTCAGGTATGTTGAATGACCGCAGGGCGGCTTTTTCAAGTTCCAAAGGGAACGATGAGAAAAAAAAACTTCGTTTGCAAACGTACTAAGTATGAGAGCAGACTCCGGTCTAAGGCACATCTACTCTTTAGACCCTAGCTTAAAACCCCCCGCCACTAGGCGGAAATAAAAACAATTGAAGCACGATCGTATTCTTTTTCCCTCTCCTCTATTCAAAACTTTTAATTATATTTAATATAACTATTTTTTAAACAGATAAAAAAAAAAAGATTAACACAAAATGATCTATTGATAAATATCATAAAAATTATACAGTTTTCCTTTTTTTTTTCCATGAAACAGTCATGAAACCTCATCAGGCCATAAAATATGGCGTGAACAGATAGTAATAAACTATAAATAATAATTGTTGTTGATTAATCTCTGCATCACCTCAAAAACGTGTATTTCTTTCTTACTTTTTATTTTATTCTTTTTATGTATTTTATCATGATTTTTAGTTGTTAATTAGCTGATTCATTAATTTTTCAATATAATTCCACGGAACAAAACCTTAAAAATGCGCGTTGCAGAGATGCGAGTAAGAGGGCTCATGAATCGGAAGAACAAACTGCAGCGAGAAACGCAGCTCAAAAAATCACAACAGCAGAAATTCGTAGACAAGAAACTCGAGAAGAGCGTGATCAACGGCTGCGCTAAAATATAATAGAACAAGAGCGGCGCAACAACGTCACACAGCAACATTCAGAGAACGCAATAGAGAGAGGCAGCAAATAAGCCGTGCATTAACACGTGCATCATTCGTTGTTTGTTTATTTATTTAACGTCACTTTTTGCTGCTTTGGCTAATCGGATGATCCTACAGTGAGAGTCCTAAATTTTGCCTATCTTATTAGGATAGGGATCTTTAACGAGTACCTGACATCGCACAGGCTCGGGACCACCTTTTAACGTCCCCTCCGAAGGACAGCGTAACTAAGGATTTTTTACTCTCATTAAAAAATCCTAGGACCGCCTGCGGATTTGAACCCGTGACCTTTAGCATGGGAGGCTGTTACGCTATCCACCCAGCTACAAGTGATCCCTGTGCATCATTCGTTCACCTTGAGTTCGAATATGCTCCAGGCATTACTCTGCAAATCCGGAAATTGCAATTGGCGCGATGGACAGAATATTGCAATTTTGTCAAGCGTTAACATTCCACAATGAAGCAATAGCTATATGTTGTACATCAGGAAAATTTGTACTTTCACCTCTTCCTACTCCACAGGAATCTTTAAAATAACTTCTTAAAGGCAAATCAGATGATTCGAAATTGTTTCTACGCTAGCAGCGAAAATTCAATTCTAGCTTTCAACTTCCCTTTGGCGCAACTAAAATTTGTGTTCTGACTTCAGATGGACATAATTTTGAAACTACATTCAAGATAGAGGGTCAAGTGTATCACAAGATTGGGTCACTAATACCGAATGCAAAATGTTGGTCTAAAGTTTCTTCAAATTTATTATATGGGCCGTTGTGAGGAACGTGCGACAACTCGGTGCATGCATAATTTCAATGAACAAGCTATCGTAGAATCGTTTGATTTTTTTTTTTAAATTGTAATAAACTTATTTGGTTACTTAAAAGGTGTCGCTTCAATTAAAAAGCGATAATTATCAAATCTTCATCAAAGCTGACGAAGTAACATCGGGAGAACACGCTGAGAGGTTTAACGCGCCAACCGTTGACGAAGTTGCTGTTATTATGGTTGGTGATCCAGCTGACAATAGAGACATCAAAATCACGCGCCGAGACAGCACTGTTTGTGTAATTTCGGATCCACATCGTTCATATGACGCTCTCTAGTATCCACTAATATTCTCTCAAGGGCAGCATTAATATCACATCAATATCCAACAGTGTAATATTTATTCTCAATTAGGGTTTCGTACCAAAATGGAAAAAAGTAAACCTAATAGAATCATTCGGTCCATCTGTCGGTCACAATTGTAAGAATCACCGAAACCAATTATGCTATCTTGAAATTTGGACACATGCTTTTACTTTTTATTAAAATGACCAACTTGAAGAGGCAAAAAAAAAAAATGAAAGTTGTGTTAATAGGTCAAGTAGGGATGAAATGGTAGGGCTCAAATTGTAGATTCCGAACCTTTTTTTGTTTCATTTTTACCGACTTTACCTGATTTTTTTCGACTTATATAGAAAAATATCGAAATAAATACTATTTCCCCCTTATCTCCGTAGATTATAGATTATAAATTACGTACCAATAATTTTTATTAATTTTTTATTGATGAGGAGAATCAAGCTATATTTTACAGAAATATAACTCGGGTGGAGCCAATGGAGGTAAACGCTCAGAGAGTTTTTAGGAGACAGAGATCACCAACAGGGTCGGAGGAGTCCACGGAATAATTAGAAACAGAAGAAGACGTAAACGAACCAGGAAAACGAGAAGGTGGAAGTTCGAGGAGTGGCAGAAAAAACGGAGGACGTCAGCGGCAGCGAGGAGAGCGAATCGGGAAGATTGAGAGGAGTGCAACGGGGGAGGCAACCAAGTGATAGTAAACAATATAGTGAGTGATCGTGGTGGGGTTGCCTGTCATCAGAATCGCGAGTGGATTGTGGAACCTCGTTGACACGGGAAGCTCAAACACCATAATGCGTCAGAGTACGATCGAAACATTGTGCCAAGGAGAAAGGAAAACCAGGATACAGGTATGTACTTGTAGATTAATCACCTTGGGTGGCCCTTGTAAGGTAGAAGGGGAAGTAGTGATGGAGTTAAGCAGATGGGCGGGAGAGGGAGGAGAGTTTCCGATACATGTCGTGGAAAGAATGCATCCAGAATATGAGGCTATAATAGGCTATGATCAGGTGGGGGCGAGAGATCAAAACAGTGGGGGGGGACGGATTATTCGGATAGGACAGAGGAAGTATCGGAGCAATTATTCCTATATTAAGGGAAGGCTAGCATAAGGGGTATCTCTAGAATGAATGATTGGAGAGAGACGTTGAAAAGAGATTTCGCGGATATTTTCTTTAACGAGGGGGATATCCAGGGGGCAACGGGAAAAACGGTTCACGAAATCTTGCTAAAACTGGATCGGGTAACGTACGTTAAGGAGCGGAGATATCCTCAGGCACTGCGACATCATATTGGAGAAGAATTTTAAGAATCAATCATAACAATATTAAATTCAATACCCGTTGAATGCAAACTCGAAACATTTATTATATAGATCACATGTTAAATAAAATGAGGCCTCTGAAGAATGGTCTCTCCCATTTTGTAATTGATAAATAAAGGCATAGAAGCCCTTGAAAGATTAATAGTGCATGCAGCGCATATAGAAATCCTCCTTAGAATACCTTCGGGTAATAGAAGTACAAAATGTGAGCTGTGTACATATATTTGTATTTGGATTTTGTGTAAATAAAACCAGAGGGTATGAAAAAAAAAATTAAAAAAAAATTATATGAGGTCTTTAGGAAACATCAATTTTGTGTTGCTTGTTTCATTACTGATTATTTTAAAATATTTTGTTCGTCCGCGCGAACATAAGTTATATATATATATATATATATATATATATATATATATATATAT